>JAZGQO010000006.1:32815000-42815000 GCA_036850965.1 Patella caerulea
GAAGCCAACCAACACTTACATTATATAAGTTAAATCAAATCAGGGCAAACAAAAAGTATTGTATAAAAATATTACAGATGAAAAATACATAGGAACAAATAGAATTGGGTGTGTCAATTATCAGAAATTTGCCGAGGTGCAATATGTATGAAATTTATTACCATGACCTCTGTTTTATTCTGGAATTTAGATTTTTTCTAAGGAAAAGCAGGAGCATTTGTGCCTTTGCCATTGTAGTTACTGTGCATGTCACATCGCATCCACATATTGAAAAACAAGAGCCCCTTAGGATATATTAAATTATTCTTTTGGAGACATGCTATTAGGAATAAGCTTTTCACCACAGACATGTAACACAATAATGTCAATAACCAGTTCACATCCAGAAATTTTTTTATCATTTTTAGGTGGATGTCCAATACCATTTTCTGCTTCAAAAGTACGCCCCGACAAAAACGACATTGTGTTAAAGAAAGTTGTTTATATTAGTTTATAAGCAAGTATAGAGTAATTCAGTATAAATTTTCCATTTACCAAGCTTAGGATTTTATGAAAGACCAATCAATATTTTATTACCAAATAAAGATCAATGTGTCACCAATTTTATCAGAGAGAGATTATAAATAGGACATTTGTTACCATATTGAATTAAAAAAATATATAATCTCTAAATCCCTGCAAGTTAACTGCCTGGAGATTAAATCATGATATATCAACAACAGACGTGACTGTAATGATAACCAAGTGTAAATCAGATAGACTGTCATCCTCCCAATCAGAGCAGCGTAAAATTCAACTATCTATTCATTCAACCTTAAATTTCAAAGTGGTCCTATTGTCCTGGTCACAATTGATCCAGTTTATTTATTGTTAGTCGATTCAGTAACCAGATATCAGTATATTGATAACTATGATAGAGACTTAATGCTTAATTAAATTTGACTTGAGGATAAAATGGACAAAAATAAACTCTAATGATTTTTTCCTTACATAACTAAACATAAATCTTTAAGTTTGCTATTGAAAAACAGCCCAAAGGAGTGAAGCATAAACTGTTGTGGAGATAACATCATTTAGCTATACAGGGACTGATCTTTTTTTCAAAAGGGTGAGAAATGACCGAAGTTGAACCGTACACAAAAACACACTAACATAAGTATACATGCTTTGTCAATTTCATACTCAATACTCTACTTAAATGCAGCCCTTTACATACAATTGGTACATGTAGAAATCTACAGTTTTACATTGTTGTTGTTCAAGTCTTTTGAACTCAAAGAGCCAGGATCCTCTGGGTAGTGTATGGTGTCTATCTAAAAAGGTCAAGTATTTATTTTTTGTATAATTTTAAAAGCAAAGAAATGAAAACACTCCAGTCACCAATTATATATGTTGGCCTATTGTTTAATAAAACGCTATAAAGTTGAACCTGTCTAATTTGAGTAAATACACAAATATTAGATGGTTTGAATGGTAGTCAACCATTCATAAAACTAAGATTAATTAAAAGGCTAATGTATATTATTATCACAGGTACCGTGAAAGGAAATTGAACCTTTTAGTGTCTTTAATAAAAATGTGTGTTATTAGCATGCAGGACCACATTTAATTAACAGGAACTTGCTTTATGAACAGGAACCTGTTTAATCGTGCCTAAAAGCCACCAAGACAAAACAAATATCTATATGAGTAAATTGTTTATCAGGAGGCTGGCAATAAAGTGAAATGTCAACAAGTTTTATTTGACATCTGCTAACAGACTTCTAGCCAATTTCCACGCCTAATCTCCTAAACATTATATTATTGTTTGTCAATTTATAAAGTCATAGGTTTGAAATCAATATTAAGATTTTATATTTAATACAACATCTCTATCACAAAACTGGTCACAAAGAAGATATTGAGGGGATTTTTTCATTTGGAGGTGGACAAGAAAAGTTTGGTCAAAAGGTTCGATTTGGAATAGGTGTGGCAAATTGATTGGAGTACAAGTGCAAAAAATATTGAAGAATAAAATATATGGAGTTAAATATCCTGATTTTTAACAACCTTCAATCCAGATAAACTAATGTTGAACGGAAACAATAGCTACCGATACATACCCTTAAGATGTATAATTTGTTCTGCTCTATGCTGACTACTTTGTCCAAAATACCAAATGTAATTAGTTTATTTGCAACATTTTCTATTTTTGGCACTGTAACAAAATACTGTTTAAAAAATCGTTTCTATTTAAAAGAGTAAATTATATAATCTTGTATATAAATACATGTGAATTAATAATATGTTGTGTGAATCATAAAATGAAAACATAGATATAATTTTATGGGGAGAAAAAATCTTCAGGTGAATGCCATATACATTATTCTTATCAGCTGACGAAAATCTCCAAATATTTGTGATAATTTATATCATCTTGATATTATTTAGAGCATGCTATTCAACTCCGCTTTACAGCTAACTTGGCTTTTTGATTTCATTCCTTAGGAGTTTACATGAGGTTGGATGCTAAAGTGATTTTTTCATTTCATTTAACTCCCAATACGTGAACTTTAGAGTATGTTTTTCAAACTATCTTTAGAGGTATCATGTGATTTTTAATTTTATCCCAGTTTGGTACAGTGGCTTATCTAGACGTTTGTACTATGCATCCCTCCTCTGTTCACTTTAAAAATAGAACTGTCTTATTATAGCCTCCATCTGCACTGTGCATCCCTCCAATCGTAAAAAATAGGTTGCCAGACAACGAAACATCCGACAACACAGCAGCTATATCGTCCGGGCAGTCAACAAGAGTTGTCGCATCTTAATCAATTATCAGAAAATCATTAGAAATTCTGCCCCATGTTAACGTTAAGCATAAGAAACATTTAATATTATGGATTTAGCTGTTCAATTATCGATTTTCAAGAAATTCACACTCAACCATTATTAATGTGTAACGGGGATATAGTAAAATGTTTTATTAATTCAGAATAAAATTGTGACCTCCATAGGGTCCACAAGGTAAAAATATGATTTTCGTACAATCAGGGGCCATAATTCAGGAAGTTATGGTACAATGTGCCCGAATATCGAAAGAAACCGCGATCCTTGGGTTATAAACTTACATTTCAAATTTCATCAAAATCGGATTCAAATTGTGACCTCTACAGGGTCCACAACCTTGATATATCATATTTTTATGCTATTCGCATACTAGGGGCAGCCATATGTAGGGAAGTTTTGGTCCGATATTTACAAAATTCGACCTCAACCTTCATTACAGTGAAACAGTGATATAAGCAAACGTTTTTTAAAATCGGATAATAGTTGTGACCTCCAGAGGGACCACAAGCTAAATAGGCAATTTTTCGTACAATCAGGGGGTCATAATTCAGGAAGTTACGATCCGATATGCGCAAATATGCAATGGAACCAAAATCTTTAGGTTATAAACATGTATTTCAAGTTTCGTCACAAACGGTTCAAAATTGTGACCTCTATAGGGTGCACAACCTTGATATAACATATTTTCATACTATTCGCATACAAACGGTGGCCATTTTGTCTGTCAATTTTGTCCAATTTTTACGAAATTCGAACTCAACCTCCATAACCATGTAACGGTGATACCTCCAAAACCATGTAACGGTGATACCTCCAAAACCATGTAACGGTGATATAATCAAACGTTTTTTTTTAAATCGGATAACAATTTTGACCTCCAGAGGGACCACAATCTAAAAAGGGCAATTTTTCGGACAATCAGGGGACATAATTCAGAAAGTTACGATCAGATATGCGCAAATATCAAAAGGAACCAAGATCTTTGGGTTATAAACATACATGTCAAAATCGGTTCAAAATTGTGACCTCTATAGGGTGCACAACCTTGATATAACATATTTTCACACTATTCGCGTACAAACGGCGGCCATTTTGTCTGTCAATTTTGGTCTGATTTTCATGAAATTTGAACTCAACCTCCATAACCATGTAACAGTGATATAATCAAACGTTTTTTTAAATCAGATAAGAATTTTGACCTCCAGAGGGACCACAAGCTAAAAAGGGCGATTTTTTTGACAATCAGGGGCCATAATTCAAAAGGTTACGATCCGAAGGGCGCAAATATCGAAAGGAACCAAGATCTTTGGGTTGTAACCATGTATTTCAAGTTTCATCCAAATCGGTTCAAAATTGTGACCTCTACACTGTTCACAAGCTAAAAACGTTATTTTTCGTACAATCAGGGGTCATAACCCATGAAGTTACAGTTTGATACATGCCAATATCGAAAGGAACCGAGATCTTAGGGTGATAAACCTATGTTTTAAGTTTCATTGAAATCGGATAAAAATTGTGACCTGTTCACAAACAATTGTGGACTGACTGACGGACGAACAGGGGCGACGGCAATATACGTCCACATGAAAATGTGGGCGTATAAAAAGTGGACTAAAAGTGCTGTCCTAAGGTGGTTCCCCGACCCCTGCCCCAACTGATAACTAACTAATCATTTCACATATATATGAAATGATAGGACTTTTAATTACAAATAAAAGAATGGCAAATGGCAGCAATAATCAGAAAATACTGTTAACTTCCAATGACCATAGGGCCAAACAAGGACAGCTACAGTCGCACGGATCGGATGAAAAACTGAGGTCCCGTGTTTACATTGGCATGCACGTAAAATATCCCTTGGCAGTTGGAATTCAATATAAGAGTTTCCCTCATAGCACACTGTATGGCGTATGCCCGTCTTCCATTAGCCCAGGTTAGGTGCAGAAAAGTAGGATGTTAAACCCCATTTCATTTCATTTCACTGCAAAACATTGATCTTTGTATAGATTTTGAACTAGTATACTATTTGCTGCAAATGGTAGCATTCATACTTCAACTATCAATTCATAGTGTAAGAAAATAAATTTCTAGTCACTCCTTTAAAGCAATATCAAAATGTTTTGTTTATAATTTATTCAGTGAAAAAACATCACAAATAGTTGAAATAGTAAATCTCTACAAAACATAATGCTTAAATGCCCAATTTAACAATAAACAAAGAACAATGTCCATTTTCCATTAAAAAGAAATTAACCATTCAAAAGTTCAAACAAAATAATTACATTTAATTTGTCATTATTATAACAATAAATCATAATACCTGTAAATATGTTTTAATTGTCCAATCTGTTTACACAAGTTACACTACTGCTATAATAGTTTCCAACTAGTAAATAATATGAAGAGTTGAGCAGTAAATCTACACTATAGTATCATTAATAACCCTATCAGTACAGTGAACATACAGCTACTGAAAGTGTGAGCCCATGTACTCACTGTTTGTGGTCTTCATCATCTCTGTGTATTCAATAAGTCAGTATGAAGCCCTTTATATTGTAACATGAATAAATCAAGTACAATTTCTTTTTAAAACAGTATATAGTAACAGCCTAGTTACCCTTCACTAAATTATATAAAATAAGTAGGTACCTGTACTTCTATTGCAAGTCCTGTTACAAAATTGTATGTTACATCCATAAATAGAAAAATTTGTGGGTTTTTTCAAAGTTTAATTCGAAGAATTCAAATTCATAATACAAGGAGCTCCTTTAGTAAAGAGCGCAGGAGAAAAATAATGTATAATTTCTATTTGGAAATCTTGTGATCAGACTGTTTGGTAACTGTGCGCTTTGAATTAGACATTCAAAAGTTCAGCTCGAAGTATTAAGTTATAATTTTAGTTTAAGCTGTGTTAGCATGGCCAGACCATTTCTCTCCCAAATCAAATACTAAAATAAAAAATACTACACCTTCTTTTTGGAGTACATTTTATTGACAATTTTTTATACTGACAATTAAAAATAGACCCACAAGAATGTAAAAAAAGTGGACTACTCCACAATTTTCACTTCAAAGATTCTGAAATTCAATATTACCCAAATGCATCCAAATATAGTTTCATAAAGTAAAGAGCTCTGACGTGTTGATTGTTCACATGAACTGCACAGACAATATTCTTTCAAATGAAATATAAATTAATTTCAGAACCACTTCATCTAATCAAGAATTTTACAAACAAGGTATAAATTTTAAAAACATACGCCCACACAGCAGCTAAATCGTGCGGGCAGTCAACAAGAGTTGTCGCATATTATGTTATCATCAGAAAATCATTATAATTTGTTTGGTTTTTATAAAGTTCTGCCCCATGCTAACATTTAGTATAAGAAACATTTAATATTATGGATTTAGCTGTTTAATTATTGATTTTCAAGAGATTCCAATTCAACCATCATTAATATGACACGGGGATAAAGTCAAAGGTTTTTTTTAAATTCAGAAAAAAATTGTGACTTCCATATGGTCCACAAGGCAAAAAACATGATTTCTCGTACAATCAGGGGCAAAATTCAGGAAGTTCTGCACGAATATCGAAAGAAATCGTGATCTTTGGGTTATAAACTTACATTTCAAATTTCATCAAAATCGGATTAAAATTGTCCACGACCGTGATATAACATAGTTTCACACTATTTGTGTAAAAGTGGCGGCCATTTTGTTCAGCAATTTTGATCCGATGTTCGTAAACTTCATTACCATGTAACGGTGATATAATCAAACGTTTTTTTAAACCGGATAAGAATTTTGACCTCCAGAGGGACCACAAGCTAAAAAGGGCGATTTTTTTGACAATCAGGGGCCATAATTCAGGAAGTTACGATCCGATATGCGCAAATATGCAATCAGGGGCCATAATTCAGGAATTTACGATCCGATAGGTGCAAATATACAGAGTAACCAAGATCTTTGGATTATTAACATACATGTCAAGTTTCATCAAAATCGATTAAAAATTGTGACCTCTACAGGGCCCACAAGCTGAAAACATGACTTTTCATACTATCAGGGGCCATAATCAACGAAGTTTCAACAACGAAGTTTCAATCCTATTTATGCCAATATCGACAGCAGCTGAGATCTTATGGGGGGATAAACCTATATTTCAAGTTTCGTTGAAATCGGATAAGAATTGTGACCTGTAGAGTCCACAAACAAATTGTTGACGGACGGATGTCCGGATGGACCGGGCCGACGACAATATACGTCCACATGAAAATGTGGGTGTATAAAAAAACATTCTTCTTAAATTTCAATGCTCTGTTATTTTTATCAGGAAAGTACTACTAGCAAATGCTCCTGTATCTGTATAGATAACAATATTTATAGGACTCTTGGATGTGTATGTATAGTTTCTGTTAATGAATCAAGAGTAGAACTCTTGTAACTAATATGACCAATGGTTATTCATGAATTCAGATTTCTGAAATTCCATGCTTAACATCATGCAATTAGAGTAACACAATCTGCCATGTTGGTAAGTTGGCACCCTCCTTCCACAGTTTGAGTTCATGAAAAGCAGGATGTTAAACCCTATTTCATTTGTTTTGGGCATAAGTTAACAATCTAAATCTAAACCAGGTATGAATTGAATGCAATTGGATGCTGTCTGAAATAAAAGTATGTTGTCACAATTTAATTGTATGGTGGTACCCTATAATTGGTGACTAATCACCATTACAGCAGCGTCAAACATTCAATAACTTGTTATGGTGCATTTCTCTTGGGGACGCTTAACCTTTTTCAAGGTGTAGGGGGCCTATATTTCGATTTTTCGCCCAGAAAAAATGTAATTTGTCATTCAAATGACAAAGGGTATCTTTAATACCAAATATATATCAAGCACAACATCTACAAATATTATGGGAACAGTGGCTTATTCATCTATATATTCGGTATATATTCATTCAATTCATGCAAATCTAAAGATGGTAATGTTGATACTCATAGAAAAAATCTTCCCACTATACTTAAACCATTAACTTTAAACTATCAGATTTCATGCTTTTTCAGTGAATAAATTCAAAATGCTTGATCAAAATAACTTGTGAGGTTTTTGATGTCATAATATCCAGTACAAATATATCACTATGCCCATTGTATTTTTCATGGGATATGAAATGCAATCTTCTTATTCAATATTCAGTGGAGTAAATGCTTGTCTTAATCAGATACTAAGAGTTCTTATTCATCAGTTTATGTGCTTGAATTACGTTTGAATGTAAGCTAAGCAAGAGGCACTGAGGCATTTAATCTTGGCAACCGTATGAAACCAGTTAGAATAATATTTGGTAAAATCTCACACCATTTTTATCCCTATACATAATGCAATAATCCCAGTGTTTTTGTATATTTCAACAACTATGTTTTTCCGATAAATGTTGTATTATTACCTTGATCTGATTACTACATGTTGTGATGGGTGCAATGCTTAAGGCAGGGTTGGCTGGTTCTTTCCATGAGACCTAAGATGAGTTCAAATGACAGTTTGCAATGACAGATTCCATGTTTTCCTTATGGACAAAAATCAGAAATTGATCTATTATATCAAACATATCAAAACAGAAGACTTTATGTAGAGTAAAATATTAGATGGAGTGCTGATATATGGTACCGGAATATAGAGAACAATAGTATGTATGAGATTTTATTAGTCATCCAATGTCTAAAGTCAAAATCAAGAGTAACCAAGCAAATAGAGAGAGAGAAGTGAGGTTTAACGTCCACTTAACACAAACTAGGTAATTTTGTGACTAACAATGGTTAAATTCATTTCAATGACTCAATAACAGACTTTGTGATACAGTGTGCACACGCTAACCATTTAACCATCCGACACACCCCACTCCCACCCCAAGCAAATAAAAATTAAAGAAATGCCTCCAAAGTAATATCACTGTAGGTATCCTTTTAAAGTAGGCGGTAACACTGGATTGCATTAATTAGATGATAAATGAATATTTCTATGGTGTGAAGTAAGAACTGCAACTATTACATAATGCACAATTATGCATAATTATCTAGTGGGTCTACTATTCCCTAACCTTAACTTTCGATATAAATGCAGGTAGTTTTTTTTTGGGGGGGGGGGCTTGGTGGGGAGGGGGGGTATGAATAATATTAAATAGTGCAGAGTTTGAATGGAGGAATATGTGAAAAAAGATTTTAACAACAAATATATTTATTCCTGAGATTTATATCTTCCCTTCCCGGTTTCACCTCTTCACTTAAGTTAATTTGACATATACAAACATTGGCACACTTGAATGTTGAGAACATTTTATTGCTGCTTGAATGAAAACGATTATAGTTTGTGACAATTGCCTTGCCTTGAGGCTATATTATTTTCATGTTTCAGGTTGATAGGCTAGTTCATTCTGACAACTCCTGTGGTCTACACAAGAAATACAAAAATAATATATTCAATTCATATAGAGTCCATGAATATTATACAGGTACCTTTTTATGGCAACTGCCAAAGGATACAAAATATCTGACCCTAGAATATTGGTGTGCCCATTGTTAAATAAAGTGGTGTCATTTTGGTTAACAATGTAAGTCTGCCCCCTTTTACCATCTGTGTATACACAGACAGGTACATAAATAATTTTAGTGAACAGATTTGCAGGATGTAAGTAAAACGTAAGATATATTCTGTCTGTAATGATAATGTATTTCACCCCCGATTACTTATATTAAATTATAATTTTAAAAACTTTTACACATTCATATTCATTATTCATGAATGTTATGTTCATGCACCATTAAGATTCAACATCCTTATAAAAGTAAGAATATTAGTGATGTGAACTGTTTAAAATTCAAAATTAACCCTGGGAAAACAAGATAATGTTTAATAAATTATTCTACTTCAAGTGTTTCTCTATGTAGGTGGTAATATATGAAATCATTTGAACAATGATTTACCTGTCACATCATAGTTCACAGTGGATCTTACTCTATGGCTAAGATCACTTAAAGCATGAAGATGTGCAATGAATATTCATTGATGAAAACATCTTTGACATATTATGGTAGGTGTCTCTATGACTACACTCACAACAATTTGCACAGGCAGTGTAACTGGCTTCTTACAAGCGATGCACATGCATATGTCATTACGTCATGCCAGTATGCTAAAAGCTCAAAAAGCTCAGAATCTTATAATTACATATATGTAGCCTTTTCAGAAGTTATGTAACAAGTTAAGATGCTATTTTATTTGATGCCAGAGCAAGAACAAACTTCAAAAGGCTTTCAAGGTGGCATAACATTCAGATACAGTTTATATTTAAAGTAGCTAAGTCTATAACTTAATATCATCCAAAGTCTTCGACATTTAAAACACAGGAAAAGATGGATTTCTGATATCCAATATTTAAGACAAATAAACATTTTACCATAAGTACATGAATTGTGTTCCATAATGCAATTCAGCGTCATTTGTAATAAGGAACTCAAAGACCGAGGTGACGTCATATTCTATCTGGAGAGCATGCACAACAAATAGTATCAGTGTAGACTTGAATAACCAGTTGCTAAAGATTGCCAGTTGAATGAGCTTTTAGCGTATTTTGCCACACATAACTGATTTAAAAACAGAAACATCTGAATGTAAATCAGTTTATATACATATTACTATTACATGTATACATTGAAACCATTTCTATCTGGGTCCTAAATATTAGCAATTTAACTCCTATAAAATAATGTTTTTCAATTTATTATACTTTTAGTCAAAGGTAAACTGCACCCTATACACAATATTCAAACATTTTAAAAAATACTATGAATATCAGTTGTCAATGTGCCTCCCCTTGGGAAAGAATTCTGTAGATATATATTCACTTAGTCAAATTATATATTTGGAGGATCTACAAATCCGGAAATAGAGTACATCTTATTACAGATGCACATGCAGGTAATTCATGTAAATAGATTATAAAAGGCCACCAACATTTTTCATACATTTCACTGAAGATAAAATCATTATTAATCACTTTGTATAAACTGTAATTATATTATAAAAAAAAAAAATCATAAATTTCACTGAAGATAACCGAATTTCAAGCAGTTTGTAAAAAAAAAAAAGGTATTCAGAACCTACCACCCCAAGCCTGTTTAAAAACTAAAAATCAAAATATATATTGCAGATTGCCCTATTAAGATCAAAGTCAAAGTGACTTTTTGCTGTGGATTAAAGTAATTATATAACTCATTATTTCACACTTGTATAATAAATCACAGGTAAAGACCCTACACATAAAATCTAAAAACCTCCTAATCTGCAGTAAATTACTCAGTGTCACAATCAAGGGATACCATTTACATCTGATTGTCGGCAAGCAAATTACCAACATAGCTGATGGATCATCAGCAAAGCATGATAGAACTTCAAAGTCAAGATGTAAATTTCAGTATCGCACAATGTATCCTTTTCTAATGGCCGCCAGTTGTAGCAACACAACTCAAACAATCTTTTGGACAAACATACGGGACTCAGCATGATACAAGGGTCGACTAATGCTAACAACTTGACCAAACAGAAAACCAGTGTTGTTCTACGGTAGGATTTTGGCACCTGCTACGGAAGTTTAACTCTATGAGGTTGTGAAATCATCAACTTGGCATTTTACCGACATTATTTTTGTGTTTAGCTAGTTTCAATAAGGACAAATCTAATTCCCTTACACAGATAATGTCGTCAATTTTCAATTAATATTATGATGAGTGGTGAATGGGGATGAATCTGGCCCAGAGTTCAGAAAGCATTCTCAGACTTAAGTTGAGAATTTACTCCAATTTGTTCGCCTTATTTTAACTAAAATATTGCTATTTATAATAATTTTGTTGTTTTTATGTATCAAATGCATTAAAAGGAAACTATGTGCAAAATTTTGTGTTTCTGCATCAAAGATCTTTCTCATAAACAGTGATTGAAAGTTGAGCAAATTCTCAACTCAAGTCTGAGAATGTTTGTGAACTCGGGACCTGGATTACAATAATCAGATGATCTGCTTTAAATCCCAGTTAGAGGCAACATGATAAATATCTTGAATGATAGTTGGAGTTAACTTGTTTTGAACCTGTTTATATTGTTTAAGCTTAGGCCAAATTTTCAATTCATCATATCTTAATAAATACTTAACGCAATTTAACCACACACTTCATTGATAATGCAACTTGTTCGACAATAAAGCAGAAAAAACAATTCTGTGATTCTTCGCCAATTTTTAGAGGAAATGTCATCATCACTGCATGAAACTAAAAAAAAATCTCTCATCAATTGCAATTAAAAATAAATTAAGCATTTTATGATAAATTGTCTCAAACATAAATATTTCATTGCATTTTCATATATAAAAAGTTACAAAATTACCAAAAATATCAGAACATAAATATTTCTTACCAGTTTTTAAACCATTATAATCCCATTAATTTACTTATGAATGCAGTAAATTACAGTATGTTCTGTTTAGACTGATAATTTGTCCAAAAGCCAGTTCATAAAAGTACATTTCAAAAGAAATTAAAATCATAAATTATGTTAATGAACTGTGTGATGTCATAGTTTACAGTAATTAATACTGTATTTAAGGCTTCCAAGCCTTTACATGATCTTTTTCATAAAACTGATGAAGCAATGTGAGAAGTTAATTCAAGGGTTCATAAATAAATCTCAACTGACAAGTGATAATAATTAGTTTCCCATACTTACTACAATCTATAACATATAAATATAAGTGTCAGATCTATTAGTGTTTTTCTATCTGTTTCTAACCCCCCTAACAGGAAAAATTGTCTTATATTACCCTTAATAGCCATGACCATTACATTATATACAAGTTTTATATCAATTATTATTTAGCGTATGTCAAAACAGTGTTAATTTTTAGAATCATTGACCCCAAAAATATGAAATTCAAATTGTGATAATGGATTTTTATTGATGAGCCTTATTTGTCCATTCAAAATATGAGTGAGAGAGAAATAGGGTTCAATGTTCACTCGATACAAACTACGTCCTTTCTGGATGGTAAAATTTTATCTTAATAATGTAATTCGCTTGTGCGTAGGGTCTTTAGAGGAAACCGGAGGACTCAGAGAAAAACCCACAAAGTTGGACAGACGACCAAGTACAACCGGGAAATCAAAACCATGCCAGTTGACTCAATGACAGACCTTACGATACAGCGAGTGCACATACAAACTATTCGGCCATCCAATTCCCCCATTCAAAATATAATATGAGGAGGGTGTGAGGAGGATTGAACATCATCTCATAAGTATGTGAAAATTCACTTTCACCCAAAGTATTGCAAAAAGTGAGCAACAAGAGAAGATCTGTCATATATTATAGTAGATATTCATATCCTAAACAACTTATCAAAAATCAAAAAGATTTAATAAGAAATTGACAAAACGTTTGATCAGCAGAATTGACAAAAACACAATTGCCTGTTTTTATCGGTTAGTAGGAATGCTTTTGTCAAAATTTTGATTATCCATAATTATTTCAATTTTTCTTTAAATTTTGGATATGTGTAGAATTTGAATATCAATGACAGATTCTTTTAACCATATACTTTGGGCTCTGCTAGTGCTAACAAAAAAACAAGCCTGTTTGTGAAGTAATAAAGACGGTTTTATCAAACTTTCAGTTTATCATAATTTTTGTCATTTTTTTATGAAAAGATATAAATTTGTGATATGTAGTTTAGAATACAAATATCGTTTACATATCTATCCTTGTTGGTCACTTTTTGCAATATTTGGGGCACTATTGATAAAAGAAACACTCTTGACAGTGATTAGTAAGATGGAGGACCAGTGGACTGAACCCACTGCTCTCTGACTAAATACAGCAATGCATAATATAATATATAAAAAATTCTGAAAAATAAAACTGAATCTTGAGGATACTAAATATTTGCAATATTGTTTATTAATAATAATCAAGCAAATTATTTGATTAGCCTTCTAGGATGGAGACTAATATAAACTCATATCAAATAACAGCTAAAAATAAAAAAGACTAGACTGGTATTTCTAGTATATTACATGTGCCATGGAAAAACTCATTCATTGAAGAATATTTTGCATCACCAATCTTACAAAACTGTTAATGACTATTTTTCTTTCATTTTATCCATTTTACGCCATGAACATATCCAAATTTTTATGTTCTTTATTTAAGAAATCTGATATGCTTTCAAGTTTATACAGAAAATGTAAATTTGGTATGTGTACATTGAACAAACCTGTTGGGGCATAGGTGCCAAAAACTGCTGTAGCATAAAAAAAAATACCATTTATTTATAAAATATTAGTATACATTAATATGAATGAGAGCAGGTGTTGGCATTGTAATGTATCCTACGTGGATAAAAGAGGTAAACTTGTACACTACATTAAAACACACTAACACATGTCAAATTCATCAGAATATATCAGACAGGATGGAATGTTTAAAATTTAAATTTACAAAGAAATCAATCAAAATCGTTCATCTGTTTCTTACGCGTAGGCATTAAATTTAAGATGTCTGGGTAAAAATATCAGAGAATGGTCTAATGTGAGGTGTTTTAAATTAAATTATGTTCATTTTTTTTTTTTTTTTTTTTGCTTTTTACAATTTGTGCTAAGACCTCTGCAGTGTGCACTACTCTCAAATAAATCTATAATACAGTAGATGAAATAACACCACCAAAATTAATGGGGAGGGTGGGTTCCTTAGACATAAAATTCTATTCATTTGTTGCAAAATCTCAAGCAAATATATCAACAAATTGTGCATGGAGAAAAATGAAGAACTTACCTAATGTAAAATTGGATATAAAACTACAGAGACTGATAAACAACACTAAAAAAATCTCTTCAAATATCAGAAAATAACAAAAGTCACTGATTTAATATCAAAGCTGACAAAATCCTCATTCTTCTTCACTTAACCTGGTCAAGAGGGATTAAGTCACAGTGTGTGGTTGTCTCGAGCTTTTGTTCACCTCAACTGTCTATCAACAAAGTTAGACAGCTTCACACCTTAACTATAAGCACTTTATACGCTAATTAATAGGCTTACAGCACATTCACAAATCACTTACAAATAGATGGCTACCTGTGTAATTTGTGGTAATGACTAGAAACTTAATGCTGCTACCAATCAGAAAAGCCGTCAATATAGATGACATTGCCATTTCTCTAAGAAGTTCTCCATGTTTAAAGAATGTTTTCTGTGAAGCTATTATCAGTAAAATCCAGGTATAATCGCCAAGTTTAGATTTAATCAAAACTATTCAAACACTAGGAGCAAATAAATAAAATAAATGATTGTAGGCTTATACTATCTCAGATCTGTTGATAACACTTTACCTTTGCATTTTCAGGCATGTGATGTTCAGTCCATAACACAGGCATTTATCAGTATGAATTCTTGGAAAGTAAAAAAAGTTTTCACACAATACACTATAAGTGTTGGAATGTGTTCACGACATAGTTTATAAACACTATCTTTTGTAATTATATATTTTATAACAGTTTTGTCACAAATCCACAAATTCAGAGATAAAATTCCCATTCTATTTGACTATATATACTAATAGATTGGAAGTTAGAAGGTACCAGACATTTCAGTATTGTACAGATTGCAATGTAAAAGTTAAATTTTAGCAATATAATAAAATCACCATCTAATTAGATTCAATACAACTATAGTTTCTATTTCGTGGTTGTACGTGACAGGGAGTAGTGTCGACTGTCCAACCTAGTGGGTTTTCTCTGGATTTTCCGTTTTCCTCCACTCATACACGCAACCTTGATATATACCAAATTTTGACAATTTTTGAGTACAACAAGCGGTGTCCATTTTTTCAGACAATTTTGGTCTGATTTTCACAAAATTCGAACTCAACCTTTATTATCCTGTAACGGTGATATGATCGGATAATAACTGGACTTCCAGAGAGACCACAAACCAAAAAAAGGCTATTTTTCGGACAATCAGGGGGCCATAATTCAGGAAGTTAAGATCCGATGGGTGCAAATCGGAAAGGAACCAAGATTTTTCGTCAAGTTTCAAACCCCATTTCTCTCGCTCTCACAAAAACTTCAGAGTATAAATTTGTATGGAATGGAAACTCTCCAAAAGTAAAAGATGGTAAAGACAAGAAAAACATTTCCTGTTCATTTTGTTTAAAGATGCAAAGTGTAGACATGATTCCCAGCTTTCATTAGACATTATTCTTTACATTTTAACTAGTCGTAAAATTCTATTATAATTCCTTAATTAGCAGAGAATACTTGGCTTACATGAAATTTCATCATAAAGAAAATCAACTGGAAAGCACCTCTAAGAAACTTGTGTAGGAAGGAATGAAATTGAATAAGGTAATTTTCATCAACTGAAATGTTTTAATGTGTAGTTCATTTTCATTATACAAATGGACTGAAGCATGATTTGAGAGAGAATAATATTATATCAAACTAGAATGAATGCTGGGTTTCAAATATAGATCTGGATTTGTGGGTGAAACCACTGATTAGCCAATATACCAAGTTAGCTATATAAAAGTAATATCAATCATTTTGAAGTGTTAGCCAATAAGTTCTTCATGCAAACTTTCTGGCAATCTGGTCAAGTCCCTTAAGCTCTTCTCACCAATAAATGCTATAAAGTAGTTGCCTGCTGTCTTATTCATTGATTCAATAAAGCCGTTGGTCACTTGGCAATGAGGAGGGTACACAATACAGACTGTATTAAGGGTCATTGACAGGTATTAGCCTTGTCTGGAGGCTCTATAAAAACTGGCTCAAGTTTGACAAATGACCTTTTCAATTTTTTAAAATGAATTATTACCAATGGCCAATATATTTAATCTCATTAGAACTAGTGTAGTAGTCAGTGGGGCATCATTCCAGTTTTATAAAGAAAATATCTCTTAAGGAAATACCTGATGTCCATGTTGGTGCAAACATTTTACCACATCCATGGAGAATACTTCAAATAAAATAAGTTTCAAATCAGCCACACTATGTTCTGAAATAGATTTTAGAAAACAATATTGATTATGGAACTGTTGTAAAGTACTAATTTAATTGTCTAAAAATAAACTTTCATATAACACACTTTTTTTTTACTTATAGATATACAACTAAATTAATTTTATTTTTGTTTTGGAAACAAGAACATTATTACTATGAATAAAAGTTATTGATACAAAAAAAATTTTTAAAACTGGAACAGAAACAAAATATCAAATGTAGATAATCTCCTAGTTTGGATTCAATCAGATTAAAAATAGGTCCATCATGAGTTCAGCAAAACTTAAACAAGGTGTCAGTTTGCTTTATACTAGGGTTATAGACAAAACAGCCTGAAATCAAACAGGCAAAACTGGACTTATAGACTAGATAAAATGGGCGACCATAGATTGGACATAACTGCCATTCAATAATCAATAAGTTCAATTCCTTTTAAAGATTTAACTTTTACAATATTGTTGTTAACAAAGGACAAAACACACCTCAAATGACATTCAGAGGCCTTAAATACTAAAATCTAACAGATATCTACATTGTAAGAACATGTGCAACACTAATTGCCACATCATTTCGTTGCCATAAATACAAATTTTTGATTTAGATACAAATTTATTACTGAATGGGAAATATTTTCTGCGACATTGTTGTAGAGAACTACGCCTAATATAAATGTGAATATTACTAGAAGAAGAAGAAAATGTAATTTCCTCCACCAATGAACTTGAAAATTTTATTAAAGGAAGCCGACTACATGATAGTATGACCTATAATAGAAATACTATCAATCTAGTCTACAGGGGCAGTGTACATTATATTCTCTCTTTGCACTTATTTGTTTATCATTTTCGATCTATATAACATTTTCTTTTGGTCAAAACACAATCATATTACAGGTTATGAACAATTGCTTCAGTGAAATTCTATCTCCCTTTTCAAAAATATTGTTTTTGTAGTCGTGCTGTCTGAGATAATATTTTGATATCTTTGAAATTAGAAAAATATCATCCAGTCCAGTAACTTTTTATCACCTTTAGAAAAATAAATATATTTGTAATCTGACTAAGTCTTATTAATGATAACAATAAAATTGGAGAAAGAAAAACAGGTCATACAATTGAGTTTCAATTAAATGTCCATCTGCTTTCGGACCAACCATTTCATTCTTAAGCGAAGATCAAAAGTTGTCGGCGATTTGTAGGTGTTTGTTCTGTGTTTTATGAAGTATGAAGGATAATTGTAAATCTGTTATCAGAACATCTTTTCACCAATTTCTATTGTCAATAATCAGTGAATCATGTGTCTGCTTGTTAAGCAAGTGTTAAGTTTATAGAAAAAAGGTGTTTAACTACCTGTCCTCTGGACATTTCCAGTGGTAAAGGTCTCTCAAAGGTCATCCCGCTAAATTAACTTGACAATCCCTTAGGTACCATCACAGCACTACTCCTAAATTATACAAAAATGGAGTAAGTAGCCTGTCATTTTATGTACAAGTAACTGGGTTCTCTGGAAGAAAGATGGTATTTTGATTTAGTTATGGAAATGGACATATCCACAGGGTCACAAAGATACAAGTATAACAATACATATTATGGTGCAGTGACTATGTTCAAATAGCACACATTTGGGGGGTGGGGGTATTCAAAAGAATTACCTAAAAAAATATGGGACTTCATTCAAATTGGTTGACAGCTCTGGAGGTAATTACTTTAGTAACAAAGTCATATTAGAGACCCCTAGTGCTCTCTCACACTAGGCTCTAAAACTTTGCGAGATTTAAATTGAAATAAGTTCTAAAATTAAACTGCTCTAAGGAACAGATATTAAAAATAGGCCTATACAAGGAAGTAGAATGTTTTTAAAGAGATTGAGTTTCACAGTTTAGGTGCTTACAAGATTGGAATTAATTTAGGTAAGGTAGCCTAAATTGGACACAAAAGGTTAAGTACCAGAATGTACGAAAATTTTTCAGGAGTAAGCAAATTCTCTTATACCCCAACGTTGTGAACGATTAACCGGCATCGTAATAAATGCAGATGGATGAAGCCAGCTATGTGATACTTGTAGAACTTGCAGTGATTTATTTTCAGAGCGCTTTGCGTACTGTTGTCCAATATCCTAAATGATTCCGAACGCAGGCTACATCGGTATAGAAACACTTTTAGGCGTAAGCCTAAATAATGACATGTCGAGTTAAACCCCATTTCATTTCATTTCAGTTGGAGCTACCGACCCACACGACCCACATTTCAGTTGGAGCTCCTTACCAATCATTCTACTTTCCCGCCCTTTCGTCTGCCGGTCTGATTGACACGTGCGGACTAAAGGGGAAGAACTCTATAATATTTAAATTACTTCAAATATAGAAATGGCTTTACCGGCCCGCAAATAGAAAATTTCGAACATTTTTGTAAAAAGATCTTTGCTGAAATAATTCATATTGTATTCTGTGTTTATATATATATCAGTCTAACTGTCCGTGAATTCGTGCTTAACTTTGTGGTATAATGCGATCGCAATGATCCCGAAATTTTGAAGTCCCACAATGCATGTAAACATGTGAGAACAAAATGACTATTTCCATTATCATATATTTTCTTTGCATGGCTCACCTCCGAGTCTCGTTCAACATTTGGTAGCCTATTTTTCGTACGTTTTATTTACGTTTCAATATTGTTTGAAAGTGTCATTCAAAATTAAAGATGCTTGTAGCTTAAATGTTTATCAGTCTAATTCAAATTAGCGTTTATTTTTATGCATGTATGAAATTAACGCTTTCTTTATGACACAATGTTTGTCACCGGCATGCTTACAATTTTGTATATTTGTTAATAATTTGTAAAATAAAATTGGGGTAAGGTTATGCCAATGATTTGTCTATTATTTTGTCTATTTCTTACTAAGATATTTTACCACCAATTAATTTTGTTCCTGAAATTAATGTTAGAAGAGGTGTGGTTGCGGTGTGAATTTTGAATTTATGATTTTGGGGACTAACTAAATTAAAAGAAAAAGATTTCGGTAGGATTTTGAAGGAATTTGTCGAAGGAGAAATATTGTTTCTTGAGAGTTAGCATATAGTGCCATCACCGAATCTCGTCTTTAATACCCGTTGTGTGTTCTGAACCGCTCCAGAGTACATGTTTAAATATTTTTGTAGTTTTAAAATAATGTTATGTTCTTCTTTCATTTTCAAAAACAAAAAGTGGACAAGACTAACTCAATATCACCCACAGTCTTCTACATTGCAAACACGACTTATTGGTCAGTTTAAATCAACATTGATGTTCTTATCATACCGTGAAAAGATGGGCTTCTAATGTCCAATATTTAAGATAAAATGTTTTCGGGCGACTCGACGAACAGGGCTTAACATACCCCATGGGAGAATACTACTGGTGTAGACTGGAATAACCAAACTCTATAGGCCTACGGTCCTGGATTATGCATAGTTTTTGTTCTTGAGACTATCCATATAATTTAATAGATACAAATTAGTAGTGCGATTCCAATAATTACGAGGTTTTTTTTAACAGAGTAGCGTCCCTTTAAACATATGCTGGCAGGTGTCACATAATTTGTCGACTCTGAAAACGAATATTAGATACCTGTATGTAAAAATAGTCATTCGAATGTGTAATGTTTGAATTTCACAATGATTATAAATATGATAGCATTATGCCAGTAATAAATTAATTATGAATATAGTAATTCTAGAACGCCTCCTCGTTATTATTTGTCATTATATTAGAGATCTGAACGTAAGCAATCAAATTTTTCCACACTTTCGATATGAACACGAAATGTGAACGATCATTAATACTTATTACAATGGTATAAATATTGGTGATAATAAGCGTACGATAATCGTATCAATTATACCTATCAAAAAAAATAAAATTGCCTATAGAGAACATTTCCCAGACCAAGACATTAACAACCGAAGTTTAACTGGACAAGAAAACAAGTCAAGTTTCGATTTAAATAATTACTTGTTAGTGTACAACAAATATAAGTCACCTCAAAGCTACCTCACTCTAGTCCTAGAGAAAACTTAAAATTGTATCTAATATTGTCCAAAATATGATTCGGCAATAACTAAATGAGATTAAACTTGATCTGCAATCAGCGACCATATGCAACTGTTTTAGTTTACATTTAGCTGATTGTACCATGGACCGTATATACACGATCCATGGTACATTCAGTCGAGATAATGGTGAGAAATTGATAAAAGAAACGTCATTAATCTCCCAACTAGATATGATATTAGATATTTATCCGTTCTTTTTAACTCCGACTGACAATCTCACATTTCGCCTTTCTTCAGATTAGGGTTCAATGTGACCTGTATTTATTTTATAGCACACAAAAAACTCCTTATCGTACCTGCATATTCATACGTCACTCGCTATCTGGATTGGTCAAGCGGAGATAGTTTTCTCTAAACGTCTACATTCATGTACATGCGGTATACTTTAATTCTGATATGTGTCTAATGTGCACTGAATTTAGTCTTAAGTTCATTGTTTGAGCCACGGATCCATGATTGGAACGGGGGTGGGGTGGGGGTGGACGGTCCAGGGTTCCCGTGGTATGGCCACATACAGGTTCCATTTTTCCATATTCTTAAGTAGGCCAATATGCACGAATTGTCGCTGCAACACTTCAATTAGGAGATCTGAATTTTCAGACGAGGAAGATTTCCCTCAAATTGAACACGTATCCATAGAAATGAAAATAACATGTTAGTCCCAAAATAATAAAAAGACGGGAAAACTATGTTTAAACCCTATTTCATTCCAACCTGTTCATACAGATATAACAATTTTGATAGTTTGTATGCGCCTAATAATAATTTGCACCGCCAATTGCGCCTTTTGTCAAGAAACTACCAAAGGGTTAATATAGTTTGAAACAATTGAACCACCGGGACACGAAATTGGCACAGAAATCTACAAAAGTTATAGCAGTTTGTATCATCGGGACTATCATCAACACAACATAGGACGTAAGCCGGGTTTATACTTCCGACGCTGTTAAACAATGTCGGGAGACTTTCTACGGTTCCAGTCGTTGTAGAACGAAGTAGAATGACGTAATTATTTATATTTAAGACGGACGTAAACGCATTTACGAAAAAAAAACTAATCGGGATTACTGGGGGCCTTACGTTATATGGAAGACACCAATGAGAAATTGATCAACCTTGTACAGCAGCATAATGATGCTTATAAAGGCAAACAAGGTCAAATAAGGAAAAGATGGGAAAAGACAATGCTTTTGACTATATTTTGACAACTACTTAGGCCAGTTAGTTTTTACTTGGCTTTTTACTACAGTTCACGTAATTACTTTTAAGGATAGGCTATTTTCCTTCAATGTGCCTACATTTATATTTCATGTAACAATTTGTAATATAGTCCCTACCACTACAGGTTTACGGCAATACAGAAATTGCAATACAAAATTTCAAAAGTTTTACATGTGCTTTGAGCACCAGTTTTGTTTATTTATAAAGTTCCAAAGAAAAGAGCCATGCGTCCTTTAAAACTCAAGAAATATTTCCAACATATTGAAGATGACCTACTTCATCTGTAACGAGAAGAAATAATGCGAGGTCGTGCTCGATCCAAATATGCCACACTTGATACATCCAATTCGAGTTGACCTAAATGATTAACGTAATCGATAGCATAAAACCAGTGAGTTATATCATGCTTTGCAATAATTGGATTGTGTCATCTGAAACGGAACTAGTTACGAAAGGGAAACATTTATATTAGATCTACATTTAGCGCTAACAATTTATTCATATGGTAAATATCTGAGCTTAGCTAACTGCTTCAAATTGTGTAATTAACCAGTTAATTCACGTTTAAAACCGGTTCTGCGATTTAGCAACTGGAACAGAAATAACTATTGGGGTGGGGATAAAATCGCAGCTTTATTCTGATGCGATGCAGAGATAACATCATCATCGCCAAAGGTCTGAAGATCCTGCCTTTGATCCTGTTGTTGTCGTCATGGTTTCTGATTTAATTTGTTACTGTTACTTGTCTGTATTTATAATTGCCGTACACATTTGCTATTGTACTTGCTTGAACACGTTGAGAGAATAACCCTCGAAACGTTGGCCAGATAAATAATTGAAGTATACATGTATTTAATAGTTTATAGTTTTAACCACTTTGACTTTTCTGCCCTAGTGTATTGAATATGCGCTGCTTGTTTAGTTAACATCGCATATTATGCTCGTGGAGATGATATGCGTAGGGTTAATTGTCTTCGGTATACCCAAAACTGATTATAACATCAAGTAACACATTGGGACGTGACAATTCATTTCAACTAAACAGACATTTTATAGCACAAAATCACATTTCACTTGATCGAGTTTGTTGGTTATAATTCGGTTTACGCTTCCCTGAAAGCAATATTTAACAAAATGGTTGAAGATGTCAAAAGATTATGGACAACCAGCATGATATAAATAGAGGTGGGTGGACGGAGATGAATGGGGCATAGTCCTAGTCTGTTCCCCAAACCTAAATCCGATATTTTTTTGGAAACAAAAAAAACCAACAGGGATACTATTGGGAGAAAGAGAAGTTGAATGGATATGTTGTTAATGATTTTAGTAGTTATTGAAGCTTCAAGATCATGGCCACACATAATCTTAAGATTACACTCTGATTTATAATCTTGTTAGAATTACTTGGTCCTACTTTGACGAGAATATAACATCTGTGTTGTTGTTATATTAACAGTTTAAGTAGACATATTGTAAGCCAGGAGCGTTTTATAATGAAACTTATTGTTTTTGTTTGTTTGTTACCTCTGGTATCAAGTTGGTGGAGACCTGGACCAACATTATCCTGGCAATGGCAGCTATCAAGTAAAATACATACAAATTTAGATGTACAAGTTTATGACGTGGATCTATTCGATGCTACTGACAGCGATATTCATGCTATTAAGAGGTGAGTTGTAGCTGGTAGATGAGTAGATTTAAAAGAGAGATGATGAGAGTTAAAACCAGATTCCCTTTGGTCCTTAATTCGATAACAAATATACGTTAAACTGGTTATATACTGAGCGCCATAGAAAACGCATCATTTAGTTTTTCATATAACATAATGACCCTGTAAACATATCTTATTTATCTTGCTTCTTATTGTGAACAATATTCAAATGGGAACACATCAATAACAACACATTTGTACACTTTTGGATGTTTAATTTGTAATCAACGGTACAAAGTCAGGCGGGTGAAAACCAAAAGAACGACACAGGTGGTTAATTCCATGCTACATCGCTGCAAAGCGTGCGTAAGAGTCAGTGGGAGACACACGCGCTTCTGACATCTGTGTCATATATTTTTGGTTTTGTCAATTTTGAAGAGCCCCATTCCCCTTTTGTGGATAGTCTAAATAATATATTAACCATTTTTAATTTTTTAGTGCAAACAACAAACAATGGAACTTTCAAGCCCTTTGTGTGCAAAACATTTATTTATAAGTCGTCTTCACAATTCTACACATGTTCTGTTCTCTATGTCATCTAAATAAGTCTGGAAAATAATCATATATAACAATCCGATTAATATAACGCGACGTGTTCAGACAAATGAAATACTTTCAAAGAGAACAATACATAATGAGCACACGCAGGGGTTATTGGAATATTGCAAACGTCAAAGTCCTTTTCCGCCACGGTTATTAAATATACCCATGCATTATTTCATTTCCGGCACATTAAGGTATATGATTTCCAAAGACGAGCTAAGTTGCAGGGGTTCTATTTAGAAAGACGTAAGAAGAGATCTGAGCAATAATGCCAAGCGTAAAAACGGCCCAAGATTGTTAAAAGCAAAAATGCAAAAAATATCCGGATTATAAAGCACATCTGAACATTAAGAACAGAAAGTAAAGCAATGGCGTTCAACGCCCTTTTGGGATTTTTATATCTTCCAAAGTTATTGCCCTTGATCACTTTGTAGAATCTTGAGAATGCCTTAATGCAAAATGTTATCAAAATCTCAGAAACCTAGACATAAGCCCATTCGCAACCATATTCAACACTGCGTGGGAACAGTACCAAGTGAAAACGTAGAAATATGGACAAGGGGTATAGTTGCCATTCACAGGGATTCGTATGAAATTCGGAATCATTGGTAAACATTTCGAAGGTCTCATTTTTTCACTTTTTCTCCGTGCCAATCTTATCATTTTTGGTGAATATGCCGCGAAATTCAAATTCGCAAGGTTATTCTCGCCAGTGTGTGAGAGTGCGATCGGCAACAATAAACATCCACATTCTTGAGGGAGTATTATAAAAAAAACAAACATTTAAATTATCGATTAGAAACACCTAAATTAATGTAGGTCTACAATAATAAAAGAAAAAAAACCCACCACAGTGAGGGGTACCTGAACAGTGGCCATAGCTCTTATACTGGGAGTGGATACCCTTATGTTTTCTTCTCCAAGGGTACCAAGTGATTAATACATTTATAAGTCATCAATTTTAGATGAATTCCGCGGTGAATATGTAATTCATGGAATCGATGCCCTATCAGGGTATTGTGACCACGATTCCTCTGGTTTGCGTTACAAGGTTGACGTTTGAACCATCTGATGAAGACTATCCAGATTGTGTTGAAGGCCAGAGAGGTGAATTCGAATTGATGTGGTCGCATTGTGAATCAGGTTTATTTTACAGTTTTGAAGTCCCGAGGTAAATACATGTACCCGTCTTCATTACCCCAGTCGGTCGGATCAGAATAGTAGGATGCTAAACCCCATTTAATTTTATTTCATTTAGAGATGTAAATAATAACTTTTACACACATTCAGGAGAGAAGTGAGAACTAAGATTACCCCCAGTGTTTCTAGCCGTGGTATGTGGATTCACTGAATATTGACATTGATACACCACATTCTACCTTCTGTAGCCGATGTTTTATCAGTGTATCATAAGGTCTGTAATTGAGTCAACTTGTCATGTGAGTTTGAAAGATCCTTCAACTAAGACATGCAAATTTCATGTCTATTTCGACCTGTTAGGTTGAAAGCTATAATATAACTGCGCGTCATTATATTAAAGATGCATTATGCAAAAGCTAAGTATGTCTAGTGCAGGTCTTTTTTGACATTAAATGTTATACAAACGGTTATTTAGACATTTATTCACTTGGTAAGTCAAAATCAGCATACTACATGTAGACAACCATACGTCTTATATTGAATAAATTAGATGTACAGTGTCATATAATCTTTTACCGTTAAAATGGATGTCGCTCAATAAAGTGACTGGTAATCATTTATCAGTTTCTATTTTTGAACAATTGTTAAATCATCTCTTTATCTAAATTGTACATAATGCATTTTTAATTGATAAAATGAATATACAAAGTTTACGAAAGGTTTAAAGAAAATATCAACCAAATATGATGTTATATTTTTTAATTAAGTAACCTTTTTTCAGGGGCGTGTCCAGGAATTCGAGCGGGGGATGGACGTCAACTACCCGCGAATTTGATAAAATCAGAAGCTTTGGGGCAATATTTCTGCTCATTTAGGTGCATACATGCATTATGACTACAATAGAATGAGCAAAAAAGAGGGTAATACTTTTCACGTTAGTAGTGGAGAATGTATAGTGAAGAGATGTAGTAGAGAAAAAGTATGCTCTGCCAGCAGGGGAGGGTTTGTTGGACCCTACCGCCGCCTGGACACGGGCCTGCCTTCTGTGTTCTTTGTTATGTTAGGGTCGATAACCCCCAGCTAAATTGTCTCCGTGTCGACTTCAACTAATGGAAATTTATCTTGAAAAACTAACAAGATTTGTCAACCATTTTTGGTTCATAATAACGTGGTAATGTTTCTGCATATAATAAGCTAAGCACAGCGTGAAGGAAGATTTTGAAGCCGTGCGAATATGGGCCCCGGGACGAAGTCGGGTATCCCGCTTGTATTTGAATACAATAAAATGAAATGGGGTTTAACGTGCTACTCTTCTGCACCTAAACTGGGCTAATGGAAGACAGACATACGCCATACAGTGCGCTGTGAGGGAAATTTTGCCCGGGCAGCGGCGCTACGGCCTACTCTTTTATCGAATTCCAACTTCCAAGGGATCTTTTACGTACAAGCCAATGTGTACAGGGGACCTCAGTTTTCCGTGCCATCCGAATGACTAGACAGCTGTCCTTGTCAGGCCCCTCGTTTTGCATCATTTATTTGAATACCATTGGAATCTCATTAACTTATTCTCTCACGTATCTATTATTTGCGAAGTCAGTGCTTGCAGTATCTCGCCAATTATGTTCGTATGTACCCGCGTATTTCCCATTTATCTTTCAGGAAGCGCATCAATTTATTCAAATGTTTCAAATCTCCATCACTATAAGTTGTTTTCAACCCTGCATGCAACGATTGAATATACTGCCCATTAAATGTTTTTATATAATATAAGCTTATGTATGTATGTATGTATGTATATTGTACATAATAAGAATAGATCTTTTTTTTCCAATCCGAATAAAATATATCCCTTTTTAACACCATATTATATATAACCTATGTTAACGTAAAGTAAGTTAGCTTCATGTTGTATCTTTACGCCCTTATTGGACTAATTTTATTATCTGTATAAATCTTGTTGAATCTTCAAAATTTAACAACGTAACAGAGGAATTTGTGTTGTTTAAACATGTTATCCATCTTCATTACTTTCAACGCCATATTTCCGAAACAACGACTGTGAGTTTTGTACGGAGTTAAAGGGAGATCTTAACTTCAGTGAAACATCTTTCATCAAATTATTGCACCCGGTTTCATTTCCCGGTTGCTGTAGAAAAGTTGGACATTATAAAAAAAACTGATTGGCATAATAGAACGGGATTGAATACATAGCTCTGCTGTTTATACACGGGGTCTTGATTTTTCGGCGTATCCCAAAGACTCACTTTCTTTGTTGTCTGCCCAAGAACGCGTATATTTTGAAAAATCCCGAAGATTCTTTACCGCCCCCGCCGGAATACGAACGCGGAACAATGTTAGTTAAGTATCATAATTGAATGGTAGAGGAGCACGCATATAATTGATAATAAGGTATGGAATCTTGTAAAGAATAAGCTGAGATATTAATTTTATTTTTCAGTCATGGACACAAATTGGTGTGTTACTTTTCGGCTGGATCGTATGAAAACTGGCGTGCGGATGCCAAGGCATTTCCCTCTTCTGCACTGGGTAATAAATTAGAGGGCTGGGAAGGTGAGAAATGGTTAGATATCAGAAGCTCAGCTGTTAAAACCATCATGGAAGCTAGATTGACCAAGGCAGCGTCACGGGGTTGCGACGCAGTTGAACCAGATAATGTGGACGGTTACCAAAATAAAAATGGCGTAGGTTTAACGTCTTCTAACCAAAAAGACTATAATATTTGGCTTGCGAAAAGTAAGTAGTTTATCAATTTGAATTAAGTCTCTATTTCAAGCAAAAAAAAAATGCATTTATGTCTGATTTTGTTTTTTGTTGTTTTATAAATTATTGATTCAAGCTCAATGAAAAGTCTCTTATCAGAGAATGCATCGTAGAGCGGAACATCTTTCCTCTGGCAGACTGTTCCCACTTTTTGTACTCTTGGCGCGTTATTCTTGTGCCTGTAATTCCAATTTCGTAGGGAAACGATTTTGTTTTTTAAAAAAAATTGACAATTCCATTTGGCTGCAATTTGTTTTATTCAGTTCCTTTCCGGTGTTTTAAATGACACTTTGTGAAAATTTCTGATGTGAATTAATTCTAACGGAACATTAATTTACATCAAATGGGATGCAATTTCTCAGTATTTGTAACACAGTGGAAGAAAAAATATATATATCTATTTATCAGACCTGTACACTGTACCGTAACTTATCGCGGTCGGTTAAACCATAAAATGAGAACAACGAATAAATGCTATCAAAGATGGAAACATTTAGCATACACTGCTACAATTGTCTCTTATCGCGGACAGCTTGTGGATGTTGAGATTCGGATGAGGTACCCATAACAATATCACGTAACTGTTGATATGTTTCAATTTAAAACAAGTTAAGCGCAACGGGCCGTCTGGTAACACGGTATATAGTAGTTTTTATGCGACGTGCCGTCTGGTAACATACTAGTTTTGTAATGCGAATGAAGAAAGATAGAAGGCTGTAAATCGAAGTATTTTAATAAAATGATGTCTAGAAATGATAAGCTATTCAATTATCACTTATATATTTTCAGCCGCCCATTCTAAAGGTTTGTCTGTTGGACTTAAGAATGCAGTTGATTTAATTAAGGATCTTGAACCGTATTTTGATTGGGCACTGAATGAAGAATGCGTGAATTATGGTGAATGTGACAAATATAAACCATTCCTAGACAAACATAAGGTAATATAAATTTATATATATTTGTATCATGGAAACGAGATTCAGACACGATATTTATCTATAATTAAAACATTAACATGTCTGCTGTGACGTTGTCAGAGCAGCTTTCATCATCGTGCTTACGAAGACTTGCTATTATGAAGGTGAAGCTCCCATAAATTAATCGTTGTCTTCCGAGTCAGGTCTGGTATACAATGCCAAGATCATTCACTATAGCTAACATTTTATTATAATAATATGTATATTTATAATGTGCTTAATAATCCATCCGTATACGCATGCACAAAGCGGTATATTTAAGGAGTCCCTCGTCAATATAAAAACACACATAAAACAAGTTGTTTCTAATCTGTAAACCAGAGTTTAAAGGGACTATCACGATTTGAACAGAATCTCAAAAATAAAAGTCCGAGAACGTTCCAAATATTGAGTCGTTTGGGCGTGAACGTCAAAAATGCTTATCCGGACACGTAACCTTTTAAGATTTCGGGTCATTTTTTTTCGTTTGGTGACCTGATAATTGATTCCCGTTCCTTTAGAGGTCCATACAGTGAATCACCCATGTGCTGTACTTGATTACAAGAGATAAATTTCACCTACATATTATTTTTTAAAAAATAAAATATATGTGGAAAATAGCAAATTACCATTCTGGTGCCCGGGTAGTTGTGATTGTACAATTCAACATACATGTACAATGTATATCTGGCGCAAGAGCAGCAGCAGCATAACGCTTTTCTGGTTTTGTATCATCCTCGGTATCCCGATGGTCTTATTCCGTATTTGAAAATACAGTATCGACACACTCAATATTTCATTTAATTAATTATGATAATGCACGTTTTAAGTAATTAAAAGCAATTATTGTTAATCCCATGTTTTAAGTAGTTTGAACATATTTCGCCGTTGTTAACCGTTATACATTATTTATCGGATAACGTGCTACATCATTGTTACATAAGAAGATAATGCAATATAAAATAATTATTTTTATAGCCCTATTATTACATCTTTATATCACATTTAGTATAAACATATTTTAAATAAATCATAAAGATTACAACATGATTAGCCACGCTAAATAACTGAGTCTTATCAACAAAATGAACTATCTAACTAAAATGTGTGGCATCTGTATAAAGTTTATAAGGGAAATAAATCAATACAAAAAACCCCCAAAGCAACATCCCATTTTGATTTGAAAGCAATCTACATTTGGGTGCTCAACTTTTACCCATATTAACCGCATCTTTAAGGGTCCATTTTCTAAAGTAAAAAAAAATAGTATGTGTTAATAAATTACTTTTTGTCCTTGAAATGAAAAAAAAATATTAATGATGATGAATTGGAGAAACTGCAAACAACGACAAACATTTCCGTCATACGGATCTGAGCAGCATGGAGTAGGCTACTAATGTATTTTGTCTAATAGATAAACCTACTTCGCTCCTACTAGTTCCTTAACTCTTCTATAAGTTACACAACACAACATTTTGCCTCGCCCCGGACTCAGGACCGTGCCCGACACCCTTAAAATATTGTTATCTACTTTCTTTCTTCATGGGTGTTACAGACTGTACCCAGACTATTCCAGCCAGACTATCTTCCGGCCTTGTCAGAAATAAATTTGATATTGTTATTTCTCCATGAATAACTTTTATGGTTTAAACTGTCATGTATCACTTGGGGTATGATTGGTTGTATCCTGTGAGATATTAAACAAAACAGGAAAAGCTCATTTTGGTGGATAACTTTTGTGGCAGAGATTTTTTTAGGTTATTTACTAACGCATCAGAAAGCGTACGATCCAAACATCTGGTTTGGAATTAAAATGTTGCTAAATTTGATGCGAATACTAGTGCTATCTGTTATCCACAACCACACACGCAAACAGCCATTTTGGTTCTTCTCCACTGCCGGGTCAAAACAACTAATATATACACCCACAGAACAACTAACTAAAACAATACCCCTTCTTTCCTGGCACCAGAATGGCTAATTTGAGTAAATATTTTGTTATTATTATTTTATATTTTTGTGGTGTTTTGTTTTCATGAGACTGCTTGGCCAAACCGGTACTGCCAACATAAACTTTTTGTGTGTTTTTTTTTTCATGAGACTGCTTGGCGAAACCGATACTGCCAATATAAACTCATACTACTGCATGAGTGAAACGCTTACAAACCTTGACATGGTTACTAATAACTTCATATTCCTTAATTTGTTAACCATAGGCAATATGAGGTCTACCCCGGACTGTGCATTGGAAAAATTATTTTAGCGATAGATAATGAATGAAATATTAAATAATGTGTAATATTCTCCATTACCATCACGACGACCATTCACCAATTTTAGCCTCGTACAATGTGGCTGTACAATGTGGCTGATTTTGGTTGATAAAGTATACCGCAATATTATATGAAAATTCCATTTGGTTTTCATAAATTGCTGGAAAATCATCCAGATTGTTTTCCAATATGGGTTGTCTTTCATTACACATTTCCTTGCCATGCAAACCAAATATCTTCGGACCAACTACAACTGACTCATTTAAGCCAATGAACTTTCTAAGTGCCGAACCTTCTGAATGGAAGAAAATCACTTAATTAATTTTGTATAATACTTGGTCTCAAATTGTACGTTGTCCCCTTTCATTTTGGCAGAGTTGACTTATTATTACGGGATTATTGGCATGTTGCCGAGGGATTGGATATTTTTATACTAAGATTAAACAACATATCAATTTTTTTTAACGTCTGTTCAGATCTCTTTTTTAAAAAAAATACCGTGCAAGCCACAAAATTAATGAACTTGGCTTAATCACATGGATTTTGTATGGTTTATAAAGGCTTTCATAAAAAAAACCAGCAGATGTTATTATTTTGCGGGTTCTATCTATGATCAAGTGTATATAATGTACCGAAATGGTGTTTTCTTTGTTATAATCATTTAGAAATAAAGCCAACTGATATAGATATAGACAGTAACAGTACATGTAAACATCCATGTTTTCCTAATCTTTGTGATAAAAAATAGCACCAAGAACAAAATTGAATGTACCATACTTGTCACATGTACAAATCTTACGTCACAATGCTAGAGTACCGCCACATCCGATGTAGAGCTTTGACTTGATTTCCGGTTATTATACCTTCTCCTATCCCCTAATAAAATGGGGTTTAACGTCCCACTGTTCTGCTCCGACTTGGCGGGAATACGCCATACAGTGTACTATGAGGGAATTTTGTCCTGGCAGCGGCATTATGGTCTACTGTTATATCAAATTCCAGCTGCCAAGGGTTCTATTACGTGCACGCCAATGTATACACGGGTCATCGATTTTTCGTCCCATCCGATCAACTAGACAGCTGTCCTTGTCAGGCCCTCAATCTTGTACGACTGACATCGGGGAAACCATGTCGGAAAATCCCGGTGAACTTTCTTGGCCAATACAGGGATCGATCACTCTACCTACATGTACAGGTAAGTGACCCAGCGTCTTACCAACTTAGCCACCGTGGCTCCCATCCCCTAATGACTTTTTATCCTTGTGAGTGAGGAGCTGGTCCACTAACGAGAAGATTCTGAGTTCGGACTCCGGGATTTTCCATTTCAGTGGTCCACGGCGGAGGGTCCGGCAGGGAGCAGTGTCTCATCGTTAGGATGGGACGAAAAGTCGAGGTTCCGTGTACACATTAACCTGAACGTAAAAGAACCCTTGACGCCTGGAATTACAAACAAAAGTGATCCATGGGACCACAGAATAGGCATGATTTCCGTCGTAGCAAACTGGATTGCGTATGCCCGTCTTCGTTATGCTAGACGATGCTGCAGAACAGTTAATAAAACCTGAAACCCAATTTTATTTCACTTTAGCCTTGGCATTTCTCCGAGTAAAATTGATTCTTTTTTGTTATAAAATAATTTAATATCAAATGTGCTAATCTCGGTAAAAGGTATTTTTCAAAACAGACATAAACATTATGTCATACTGAACGAACCCGGATGTCGTTCCAAATAGAACAATAAATAAAAACTATATTATGTCGTTCCTGACAGTTAACATTCCTGTATATAATCTTATGGGAAAAGAAAGGATTGTATTTCATGCTACTTTACTTCAGAAGAATTTCAACGCATGTTCGTTCTCCTGGGTTATATTCACCAGGAAGAACAAAATCAATTATCGTTTCATTGGCTGACACAAAAGCCCCAAAGTTATCTCACATCAGAACAATTTTGAGAAAACAATCACTTATCTTCTATTTAATTACATAAATGCACGTCTGTGTCCGGTACATTCACTTGATTTGATAGTACTTTAATTATTTACTTGCTTAGTTAACCGGGAGGAAAGCATCTCCATTTTCTAACAATCATAATAGCGCTATAGACATTAATTGTTTTTCCATAATTACATATTATAGCAAATACAAAATAAATAGCACCCTTAGAGTACTTTTTAAAAAATATTATTTTAGAATTTATAAATTCAAGATCTGATCACTTTTATTGCATAAAACGTCATTTAGAGCAGAATTTAAAATCACATTATCATTGAAATTTTATTGTAATTTTGAATGTGAATTCTGGAGTGGTTTGTAGTATTGTTTATACAAACTGGCTGAACAGGAAGAAGGGGGGGGGGGTCCTGATATCTACTGTACAGAAAATCATTATTTTTCACGAGGAGCTTTACAGGCAAAGTTTGCTTTCTGACTCGAATCATTAGAAATTTCTTTGTCATGGATTGTGTTCATGTACAGTAGTATGACACACCCGTGATCAGCTTACATCGTATCGACTCTAAAAGAACAAGTTTGGCCCATTAATTTCCCGCCAAGTATTCAAATTGTAATTGATCATTTCCTAATATTTGAGATTTCCTCGTGTTATTAAACTCACGTGGCGTTAATTTAGGCCTCCTTCCAATAATGACGTGTCTATGAAAGTTATTCTGCAGAATACACGATACAGAAGATGTAAGTTTAGAACATGCTCCTGGTACTTGATTTTCAAAAGTCCCAGAAAAATAGAGCTAATTAAAACGATGACGGTGTAAAACGAACGGGGAAAAAATAAGATTTGATAGACCGGTCGTGATGTTAAATTTAACATTAATGGTTGCAAACTGAAAAGTCTGGCTGAAACGGGAAGACCCCCAAATTACCGTTTCACGTTTAATATCCATTCAACACAAATCATGCAGTTCGCCCCCAGGCCAGCCCAGCTTCTGAAGAAAGCGATATTAATCACAATAGCAATGGCGGATATTCGGAGTCAGACAGAAACATGGTGTCATTAGTCATTCATAAGAAAAACATTAATCTTCCATCATTGTTTTTCATTTGTTCCATTTCTCTTTTATTCTATACTAAGTGTTTTATGTCATATAGATCAATTTGCTGATTTATTTTAAATGTTGAGAGCATTTTTTTTTCACTGATGACATAGTTTGCCCATTTTTGACACCTGATTGCATATTTCACTTACTGTAACTTGATGCTGAGATGCTGATTTTCTTTCAAATTGATTATGGCAATTGAAGCCTTTGAAAAAAATATATCAATTCAGTTTCATAGTTAATGGCCGTGTGTTTTAATACATCTAGATTTTGTATGGTGCTATAGACTAGATCCAATTTACATTGACATGTATAATACTCGCAGAAAAACCCATTAAAATGCACCTTTTGACATAATGGATTATGCCGTTTAATCTCGTTCGCTCCAGTCTAAATTATATCCACGGCGACTGCGATGAATAATACAGCATAGTACCAGCATGGTAACTGACTGCCTTCCTTTTAACCTAGTTCATTTTGCTGAAATTTTAAACATTCACAAAATTCAATCTGCATACTTCCAACCCATGATCTTTAACACTGTATGGTGCATGATCTTTGACAATGTATAGACAACTGCCGATATTCATTGCCGAAGATGATTTGATGGAACTTTGGGAATTAGCCATATAAAACCCCTAAATACATTCGATCAGCACAGAGATTAAATGACAAGAAGGACACCTAAATGTCTATGAACACATCAATCCGTAAATATTAAGATAATTCATCGACACTTGAAACTGATTACATTGCGGTTTGTGTACATTTTAATGCGGATAGTGTATGACATTTATATTTTATGACAACCTATTGACCTGTTCATTTATTGTATATATCAGGCAGATAACTATAGCAATGTTCAAATTTGGAGTACGAAACCTTGCATGAGTATCCCTTAAGGATCATTTATTAAGGAAATCACGTAGCCTCTTGAAATTTCGGGTTTTCTTTCACAGAGTGTTAGCACTGGGCCACTTAGCCTGTCCCCCAAATGTTAGAATTTTTGCCGGATTTATATAAACTTTTTATAAATCTTAAGGATTGGGGGAGTTTGATTTTGGTGCGTACCAGACCGCAACTTCTTGGTTGATGACTCCTACATTTTACGGTATATGTGAATTAATGTACAAAGACTATAAACCCTGTAGTTTAGAGCTCACAGTTTTTGTTCAGTGGGTTAGACATTGGTTCGCTAACCTGGAGATCGCTTGTTCGATTACTGCATTTGCCGAAATAATTCATCGGGATTTTCCGGCGTGATTCCTCCTTGTCAGTGTTGCAGAGCAGAGTGCCTGGCAAAGGATAACAGACAGTTGTTCGAATGAGATGCAAAATCGGTGACCCGTGTACCCATTGGCGTGCACGTAAAAGATCCCTTCTTAGTTGGAATTCGATATAAGATTCGTCACACTGTATGGGTATGCCCGTCTTCATTTGTCCAGTTGGAGTCATAAAATAGGACAGTGTGGTGTGATGTCATTGATATTATGCAGTTATCTTCCACACTAATGTACATAGTATCTCAAATAAACCAGAAATCCAAAGTTATAAATGTGTTAGTAAAATTCATCTGTTTGTTGATATTTTTCAGCCCGTGTTTCACGTGGAGTATGTAGATAACCACAGTGAAGGTACCAATAAGGCAAAAAAGATATGTAGTAGTCATGGTCGACCTCATCAATTTAACACCCTGATTAAAGATTGGGACTTGACGTCATGGAGAATGGCATGTTGATAATAAATGGAATAAAACACTAAAATCAATATTTGAAAACGAGACAATTTTTTTATTATTATTTGTCTTTCATTTATAGATGCTATTAATAACTTCAGAGGCGTAGAATCAATTGGTATGGGGTGGGTAATATTCGCACTAGGAGCAAGCACGTAAACATGTAAAGTACTATAATATGCATTCTGGCCAGTGTCGTGACTTGAATTAATACCAGCGTTTTTGCTTTGAAGTTACGAAATAGCGACCTTAGTTTGAGATTTTTTGCACGTAAAATTATAGACATGGTTTTAAAGGATTTTTTTTTTTAAAATTTGGTTTCCGCATTGGAGACATGAGAGGATGAATACTATCTAATATGGTGTCCGGAAGAGTTTGTGAACACGGTCGGTTTTCTTGAAGCATAAAGGATCCTCTTCTGTTTTATATGGCTGTCTTTTTATATGTACATGTATTTGCCTTCTGTATAACCAAAGTGGATGCTTTCTGTTCAACCACATTAATTTTCTGTTTGTCTTCTGTTTAATCACAGAACTTGTTCTTTATCTTCTCTATAACTATATAAAGATAAACGACTGGTATTTTTTCATTTGTAATATATTTTGAAGTGACATTAAAGTGTATTTTCTTTGATAGATGTTGTGATCAAAAATTTTATTCAATGATACAATTACTGTTCTTTGAAATCTTTTTCGTTTTATTTTTTAAACATCAAATTTTGATTTATATGTCTACACGACAGTGGGACATGGACGATTTTATAAAAAAAAAAACTTGGTTCTCTTTGATATTTTAGCCAATGAAATGGTCTATTTAGTTAAGATTTGGGCGAGATGTCTATTATATTATGTAAAACAGAGCACAAAAAATAGCAAAAGTTTAATATAAATAACTTATATATATGTGACATCCGATCCGACCACGCTCAGATCTGCGTGGAATGTGGGCCATCAAACGTATGAAAAACTGAACGATATTTAGAGGATTTCTGTTTACCTTTTGAAAAAATTGAAAAAAAAATTGAGATGGCATGGGACAAGAATGGCTTTAACGAATGTTGGAGACATTAGTAAAAACTATAATCACACTAAGTTTCAGATTTTCAGTTGCTCATCTAACGGGTTTCATCGGCTCGAAAATACGAGGCAATTTTCCAAAATATTTGTTTGAAACCATATTTGAGGTCAATTTTCCAAAGAATCTACTGAGGACTGATGCGTTTTCATATGTTCCTTGTGTAGTACTACGGGTAATTTCTGGACGGGACAAGATTTGTGTCTATATCTATTACTTTGCAGCTCCTGGAGCACTACAAAATCCAGAAAATATACAATTAATTGCACTAAATTTTTGTCGGTTTTTATGGCCAAGTCGCATGCGAAACCTTCCACTCACCTGATTGCAGATTCTTAATCTACACCAAAAGCTCTATAAGACAACCACATTTCGAGCTGTATGTCTTCAATAGAAATGTAAAAAATAGACAAAGTACAAAGTGCAGCGGAACAAGGTAAATAACCACAAAAAAGCACTAAAATCGCAATATGAAGAGCAGCTGTTAGCTGATATATCTAGCCCTAACTCAAACCAAAAGGATTTTTGGAAAATTATAAATAAACTGGTCGGGATTAACAATGTAAACCATATTCCTCCATTGCACAATAAAACGGTGGATGAATTAGTTTATTCTGAATATGAAAAAGCAGAGCTTTGAACAATTTCTTTGGATCGGTGTCAAATAATACATCATCAACAGAGTTGCCGGAATTCAGTTCCCGCAAAAATCAGAATTTTTCTCTTCCAAAAATCTTAGAGTCTGAAATAATCGATATTAGAACATGTTTAAAAGATAAGAAGGCTTGTGGCCCTGATAAAATAGGAAACAAATTCCTGAAAGCTACTTCGTGCTCAATATGCACACCATTTTGTTTACTCTTTAACAAATCAATTTTGTTTACTCTTTAACAAATCAATTGAAGAAGGGATATTCCCAGCGTTGTGGAAAATTGCAAATGTGATACCAATTTTTAAGGGCGGATCAAAACACTTGTACAACTATTTTAAAGACAATGATCTACTATACAGTTTTCAATCTGGATTTAGGCCTAATCACTCTACTGTACGCTAACTAATAGAAATTTATCATGATTGTGTTAGCGCTATTGAAAGTCATAAAATTTCTTGCTATGTTTTTTTCGATATATCAAAAGCTTTTGTTCGTGTATATCACTCTGGTCTACTATATAAACTTAGCAAATATGGAATCGGTGAAGCCTGTTTGACTTGGATTAAAAGCTACATAAAAGGAAGGAAACAAAAGGTATTAGTAAATAATGTTTACTCCAATCATATTAACCTGAATTCTGGTGTGCCACAGGGATCGGTGTTAGGACCGTTCTTGTTCCTCGTTTTCATAAATGACATCTATGAAGTACTGAACAACATTGCCAGGTTATTTGCTGATGATTACACATTTGGTCAAAGAAATGGCTGATAAATTTTAATCCAAATAAGACTAAAGTCTTGCTATTTTCACCGAAGACGCTAGGAAACTGCCCTCACTCAAATTAGGGGGAACTGAACGCGATGTTGGTCGGTACCACAAACAACTAGGCATTACTTTGTCGCAAGATTTAAAATGGGCTAACGATGTTGATAGAATTTACAATACTGCAGGAAAGCAATTAAACATTTTAAGAAAACTTAAGTACAAATTGGAACAAAACACGTTAGACAAAATCTATAAAGCATACATCAGATCGATCTTGGAATATGCTAGTCCGGTCAGGGATAACTGTACCAAAAATGATAGTATTCGTATAGAAAAAATTCAGTTAGAAGCTGCTCGTATAGTTACGGGCTTACCCAAGTTTGCGAGTAAAGAAGTCCTTTATCAAGAAACGGGATGGGACAAACTGTCAACCAGTCGTTTCAGACAGAAACTAATACTTTTTTTTAACGATATATACAACAACAATTGTCCTGCGTTTCTTACAAATATCTTACAACAATATAGAAACAATAACATATCGTATTCTTTACGAAATCCCAACGATCCATTGACGCCACGTTGTCGAACGTCGCGGTTTGAAAATTCGTTTTTCCTTAGCACAATTCGCGCCTGGAATTCGCTAGACTCGTCAACAAAAGCTGCGGTTAATAGAGCAGTATTCAGATCAAATATATCTCCATTTGATCAACCGAAACCTCCACCTAATTATTTACTAACAGGTAACAGGAAATTTAATTTCTTGCATACAAGACGTCGTCACATCTTTATAAATCTAACCTTGTAAATGATCAAAAATGTCGATGTGGCCTTGAAACGGAAGACACGCAACATTACTTCCAAAATTGTCCTTTGTATGATTAGCAAAGGAGTATATTATTTGATCAATTAAAAAACTACCATAACCTAAATCTGACGACATTGCTTTCCGGTGACCCGCAATTAACGGCATTTCAGAATATGCATTTAGTTAAGTACAGAAATACATACAAAAGACAGAGCGTTTAAATCATGATGTAGTTTCTAGAATGAAAAACACGCTACCGCCCGCCAAATATTTTTTTGATTTCAAATATAAATTGATTTAATATCTGAACCTCACCAAATAAACCTCACATCCTTTCGTATATTTCGTTGTTGTAAGGCATGTTATACTGGGGTGTTCTCCCTTGTCCATATTTTAAATACACTGAGCTTGTGTAAATATGTTTGTCTTGTTAATTTATTGTTTATTAGTATCTGATATATATTGACTTTGCTTCACTGACCACCTACAACGATTTTATTGAATTGGAGAGGACTCTTTTGTAAGTTTTAGTAACTTTTGTCCGATTCGTTTACTTTAAAGTAATAAAATATGTTTAAATACAAATAGAAATGTAAAAAATAGACATTTGAAACTCGAGTAAATTATTGATACATATTTTGTGTCGAAAACCTATCAGTAAGTCATGAAATTCAAATGCCCGCATTTCAGTCAATTTTCAATCTACAGACCAGATTCTGCACAGTTTCTAACATTTTTCCAGTTTTTTTCGTCGCAAATACAATGCTTTCAGAAGGATTTGAAGCAAAATTTTAATAGATTAATTAGTTTGAATATGTTTTAGTTCAAATATATCATCAAATCACCCAGTCTGTACGCGGAAAGGTATCTTTTAAAAAATGTGTATCAAGACAAACGAAAAACTCGTATATATAATTATGCTAGATGTATTTGAACGATATAGAAAGTGGTATTTCCTTTTATTATCTTTCAAGAGCCTAGAATAAAGTCATGACACAGAAGAAAGCATGACAAACTTGACATAAGATAAAGAAGAATGTCGTCTGAAACAAAACCATTCTTTTTTTGGCTCGAGATAAGATAATGGATACCACATTTCACATTATTACACTTAGTGTGTTTATATTTATGTAAACCATATCTATTTCTTTTCTCACAAAAAAAAAATATTTAAAGGGAAATTGAATTAAACATTGATGAGTTTGTCTAGTATTTATCGACATAATATGAGGTTATTTTTGTTTATAGATAAGGATATCAAAGACAAACGAGTGAATTGGGGAATATAGGTTTGTCGGCATGATCGGTCACAGCTTAATTGGTGAATCATAACTTGATAGATCAAATTTTTACTTTCCTGATCAAAATTTACTAATAGCTAAAGCAAAGCACTACAATTCAACATATTATATTCTTTTTACTTCAATATCTACTTTTAATATTTACTGATAATAACATGCCAGTCTTTACTGATAGTTCAATATTTACTGACAATAACTCATTAACATGAATATTTACTGCTAGTTTAATATTTAGTGATCATCCGTTAACAGTGTTCATACTACTTTCTGCGAGTAACTTTTATCTTCAATACAATACCAATGTAACATTCACCAATAAATGTGTCTATTATACTAATTCAACTAATAATTTGTATACTTTGACAGGCCATTCCATGCATTTATTAAAGTTACATTATGAGAGATAAGATAAAGAGATGGCAGTTCTCACTATAATAGTTAAAAACTAGATAGTGTAAAGGTAATTTGCTGAAAATTTCAGTCAAATTGATCCACTATTAACCGTTTGAAATATTCACATAGCCTCGGACATCATTACTCAAATCATTAATATAAACAGTATAGTCTCGATTAACCACTTGATTGATTTAATTATCAACGGCCATTGAGCGGCATATAGGAATTTAATCCGAATGTTCACTTGATTATTTAGATTACATTTCAGGCCTAAAGAAAGACCTGCAATAAGCAGATTTTGCTCTTGCATAATGCTATTTTAATATCTTTTATTCCTATTGAACGGAATGTAGAAACCGGTGTGAAATATAGCAGGGCATCCAAAACGTTGATAGTGTTAAAGTGCGTCTGAAGATGGGCCCCTTCTGATAACCATGATTTGCGATGCTGATCATGGGCTGAATATCGTTAACGCTGTTGTCGTGTGGATATGATAAGTGATTAATTAAAACTCCACCCGCCAAACCTATAGAAGAAATCTGTAAGCTCAACGAACATCTTGTACGAAATGGACAAATCATTCTACACACATTTATTTCAACAATTAATTTCTCTCACGTTTGGACAAAAAGTCTGAAAGCGTCTTCCTTCGGAGGATAACTATCAAACAATGGTTTCAAAACACCTGTTAAATAATAACGGAATCTATTAAGGTATATATAAATCAAAAACGATGGCATTGTCATATTTTAGATCATAAACGAAAACCTATCAATTTTCAAATTATACTTATTACCAGCATTTAAAGGGTCATTATACCGCATTCTTAGCGGGGTATATCCAAATGAATTTCGGTATTGAAAAATGGGGAGCGAAACCTATTGAAGTGGGTGCTGACAGGAAATCATGGGCGCTGCAACCGAGAGTTCAAACCTATTGTGAATTCAAATCTATTTGGAGTAGTTGCGGTGCTTTAGTAGCGTATACATTTACTGATAAATGTACATGGGGCCCTTAAAACACTGACCATTATAATTATAAGAGTAGCGTAAACTAGATTTATGGTTGTAGTATTTTGATTGAGTCATAATGCTACTTGAGATAGGATAAGCTCCAAAGGTTTCTGAAACCCCTGGAATAGGTGACGGATGATTAGAGAAAATGTAAACTTTGCCCGTAGATGAGTTTTCAGCTTGGGATTAAGACTGCAGCAGAATGATGGTTGCTAAGGTACATGTATCAAAACTTTTAATTTATTCAGTGTTCATTCTGAAAGAAAATGTTAATCTGATATCACCCCAAAAAATATTTTTAAATTTTTGAAGATACAGGAAGTTAATCTTATTGTGGTGGATAGAGACAAAGTCAGTCGTGATTGAAAGATGACTTCGCTTCGGGAGCTTCATCTAACGTTGGTGAATTTTCAGCAATCAAATTTATCAATTTATTTTCAGATTCTTGCGATTGCTATGCATACTGTTCTGTTTATCAAGCCTATTTAAACTGCTATTTTTGACTTTCTCGTTATATTTACTAATGACTTGTTATATTAGGCAGATCATGCTAGTCAGAATTTGATCAAAGCTGATTTAAAATTTTAAAAACTTCACCTGATTAAGTAAATAGAGAGAGAGAGAGAGAGATGGGTTCAGAGAGAGAGAGAGAGTGGGATTTAATTACTATTGTGCTTAGGAGTCTTTAGCGGTAGGAGGACCCGAAGAAATCCACGAGGTTGGATAGGCAACCACATTCCTTGCCACGTGCAACAGGGGAATCGAAAATACGCCAGCTGCTTAATGACAGACCTTACTTGTCATATGCAGCGCCGGTGTGCTAACCATTCGGCGCTAACCATTCGGCCATTGACACACACACACACACACCCTCCGCCACCCTCATAACCGAAAATTCTCTGGTCGATTTCATGAAATTATTGCTAAGTTTAATATGCATAATAAATATGTCTTATGTCATTACAGATTTATTCACACAGTGAGTGTCAGGAACAAGGCAGATAATAGTACTTTTAGTAAAGCCTGGTATTGGGCATACTCCGCGAAGTGTTGCGTTTGATTAGAGGCAATCCTACTACACACTGCTATTATGAGTGGATATTGTTGTTTTAAATTTTGATTGGTCAGTAGTCCGCCTACCAACCAATCACTAGCTGCCCTAAAAAAGCTTTACATTTAAAACGAGTGCCAATGTTGGACCAAATATGTTTAAATAACGTTACGTCATGGCTCACGATTTTATTATGCCTAATCAACCCGTCCATAACAGAATACTGCAGTAAAACTAATTGCGTGACAAAGGAGGCTATCAAGTCGAATGAAATGTAAGCAATACTGTTTGGAAACGAACATACTTTCACCGTTTTTAATACCTTGAATCACTGTCCAAAGTTTTAGGGAAGACACAGATTAAACGAAGAGAGAGATTTCTCGGGCCATTGCTTCAAGAATATGGGTATTGCGAAGGTCATTTACTAATGTCTTTCTATATATTTTATCAATACAAAATATAAAATGAAAATTGTTATACTACTTTACTATAATTTTATGGATACTACTTTAAAATACTTTTTGGATACTACATTACTATAATTTTGGCTATACTACTTTACTATACTATACAATATGCAAATAATGATACTATCTTGAATTGAACGCGAGCGATTGGGTTCCAGTTTAGTAACAAAAAGAAAAGTATTATGACCGTGGGCAGGATATGGCTTTCACATTCTCTTATAAGCTGGCTGGCCGAATTAGGAATTCCACTCTGAACACTTGCTGATTTGGTTCTGATAAATATTGCAAATGCTTGGAAATGTTAGGACGCGTAGATAATTTAACTAGAGACCACCGGTCTTTTCTTTACCATTCCAGACCTATAGTTGCTATGTAAATTTTTTGATTTTCCGCTCTTGCTATACGACATAATTTGAAGTGAATTTGACAGTAAGTTTAATATCAGAAAAGCCATTGATGGAAAATTCAATCTTGGTTGTCCTAATAAGGTTCCATAATTGGTTCTATCTGTTGGGTTTCATTGTCTTTATTTAATAACGCGCTGCCTACGTGCCAGAAGGCCGCTTTCTTCGATAGATTAAAAAGAATAAACTGACAGGTAAACGACCTATATGTTATTGAAAATTTAATAAACCCAACATGAAAAGAACGTCTACGATGCAGATAGAAATTGTTAAAATTGTTATAAATTATTGCACTGCCCAAAATATTATTTGGATTTATATGTCGAAAAGAATCATATATGACCTGTGGCCATTTTCGTATTCCAATTTATGCAATGAACCTACTTTATGATTGTCCACATTATTAGTGCACTGTTTTGATGACGATGTTGATTTGGGCGTTTCGTTTGTAAATGGTTTTCACACTCATAAGCAAACAGTTACATACTTCTTATTCTAACTTGGATGACATGTCAATAGACACTTCATTTGCAGATAAATAACTACCGGATAATCTAGCGTCAGCGCATAGATCGCTTAAAGGTTAAATTTCTCAAGGCTAATATTTACTCATATTAATTATCTAACATTTTGTTAATAAAACAGAGAGAGACAGAAAAATGGGGTTTAATGTCGACTCGACACAAAATAAGTCATTTCGTGACTAACATTAGTTTTATTTAATTTTATTGTCACGTACTACCGGGGATTCGAAACCACGCCAGATGACAATCACAATGTCGGGCTTTATGATACAGCGCCCACGTGCTAACCATTCCCATCCACTCCGATTAATAAAACAACATCAAAATAATGTCACGGCTTATAGGTCGATGGAATTACAATTCCACAATATTTGTATGTATATTACATGTATAACTAGACCTGCGAAGCAGAAATGACGGGTTTCACTGGTGCCACGTTACCTTTGAACCTCTGTCCCTTTCGGTGCCACGTTACCCTTGAACCAATGGCACCGATAAACCGATTTCCACATAAACATCGCACACATCAAATAAAAGGGAAACAGAATTAACCAAATTGAGCGATATCAATTCATTTTATACATTTGTTACATGTAATTGATCCTGACAAAATTACAGTACTTCCGGTGATAATGAAAATATTCAATTAGTTTTATGAAATCAGAAATGGCATAAGGCATGGTGAAAATTTTATGTAAATCGAATAATAATTGCAACTTTTAAAGACCAAAAAACTTCAAAAGTGACTTGTAGAAAATCGTCTACTTCTCGACAACCGTACAAGTAAGAAACCGATTTTTTGGTATCTATATGATCGTATGGGTTCAATCTATTTGCTGATTAAAATCAAATATCGTAATTTAAAAAACATTAAAAATCGGACTCATTTGAATAAAATATCTGTTTTGAAGACTAAAAATTCAGTTTTTGCCAAAATGACATCATTTCTACTGATACTGAAAATGTTAATTTAGTTTTGAAATCATAAATAGCATAAGACATCACATGGTGAACATTTTATGAAAATCAAATAATAACTGACTTTTTGATAGATCAAAAACCTTGAAAAGTGTCTTATGGAAAATCGTCCATTTCTCTGCAACCGTACAAGTTAGATACCTTTTTGTGGTATCTATATCATCTTATGGGTTCATTCTATGTGTTGATAGGAACCAAATTTCATAATTTTAAAAATATTACAAAATATACTCATATGAATAAAAATGTATTTTTAAGGCTAAAAATTACGTTATTGTCTAAATGACGTCACTTCCAGTGACAGTGAAAGTTTTAAAATGGTTTGGCATAGTCGACTGCGGCAATTAGGCATCAAATAGGGAAAGAAAATTGAAAATCGAATAGTAATAAAAAAAATAAAACCAAGTACGAACAATCCAAACCATTAGACAGAATTCGAAGTCCTAAAAAACCGTTAAAGGCAAAATAGTGTAATCAGCAAATGGACTGCTCCCCATGTCCAAAATACACTACAAACAGTGGTAACAGGTGTCCGGAAGAGTAAGCTTACGCGGCCTGGCGCGTCACACCTGGATAGCTGCATCCAAACTGTAAGGCAAAATGTCGGTAAAATAGCGTAATTGGCCAATGAACTATCGGTATGCAAAATGCACGTGATGAACTGTGTTAACGATGTAGTAGACATAATCAGGGATATAGTAATAGTATACGTGTCAATTTAATATATCTAGAATAATGGCCGAGAGAGACACGTTATTTTTACCAACCAAGTTAATATGACGGCCATAAAACTTTTTAAAGGTTTTTATAAGTTTAGTGCGCACGTATCCTTGTAGTTGAAGTTTAGATGCCTCGATCTACTTAAAAAATCAGAATAAAAGGAACCAGCTCTCGCGTAACGAATTAGCTGAGACACAAACACTCCATAAGCTGGTGATATTGGAATGTTACTATGTTAACAATCGGAAAGTCAAAGTCATCACTTTTATCGTACACTGGCAATCGTCAAAATCGAGACGCAGATCCAAGTAGGAAGCGTTATTGGCACTGTCAGTGGTGTTTTTAATATAGAGCTCATCAGGATATATGAATTCGACATAATCACTAAATTTAGGATTATTAAGTGATAAAACGTCATCGATATATCGATAAGTGAAATTAAAATATCTGACTAATCGTTTATTTGTTTTTACGAGCGCTTGGATGTAATCGGCTTCGTACGAATAGAGAAACACATCAGCAAGCAAAGGTGCACAGTTGGTGCCCATGAAATAGAATTTTGCGCCAAATCAATGATGCGTGACGACTAAACCCCAAGAATAAAAAAAACTTCAGAAATCCATATTTTGGGATCACTTACCAAGTACGCATACCCAATTTTGAGACGAAACTTGAACGAGCTCCCACATTACTCGTTGAAATTCTAGTACGATGTGCAGAGATAGAAACAAATAAATACAAAAAGCAAAAAATGTGTACACGAGTATTTCAAGCGTCTAGATCATTTATATGATATCAATGGTCTGGACAGTCAAGACAAAGCTTCCAGGCATATGTTTGGACGCAAATTAGCACGAAAACCATTTGAGGTTATTGACAAGTAATCTTAAACCACCAATAATATTCCTTTATATTGGTATAGATCTGTGAATAAATTATTGCTGAAATCACTGAACGGTGCTTTACACAGGGACGGATCCAGGAATTTTTGCAGGAGGGGGGGGGGGGTGCCAGGTTTCAGTTAAGGAAATCTGCAATCATCGTCTCTAAATTACAAAGGCATACATACAAATTGAGCTTTTTAAACAGAGTAATCATTTTTATAATGATGTAGAATTTAGGATCACTTTGTGATGTAATTTCATTGGGATCACTTTGTGATGTAATTTCATTGATGCACGGCATTATTTTTTATGTAGCTGAGCAGGGTGGGGTTTGGACCCCCCTCTGGATCCGCCCCTGTTTACAGTTAGAATGGATAGCTTCAAGTATGTGTTTAGATACAGTTGTTGTTCTTTGGTACTTTAATGTAACAACATTGAAAGACACCAAATGAACTAAATTTCAGTATTTAAATTCAATGCACAGTTTAGATATTCAAATGAAAAGTGGTATCAAGTGTTCTATATTCATTATTTGAATCCTTAATATATGTTATAGTGTGTCTTTGTATATATTATTATTATTATTATTATCGTTTGATTTTAGTTAAATAACAATTGACCAATGTCCGCAATTATAAATCATTTTAATCCTAAGCAAGCATGAATAAATGTCTTATATTCCACCTGAACTTTAGCCTGGTTACTTGTTTATTAAAAGTACAATCATATTCAGTGGCTGAACATCGATTTAAAACTTGAATAACCTCGATTTCCATACCTCCCATCTTCCTTTGGCATACCGCCAATATCTCTATCAATGAAATTCGTTGTTTTCATCAATAACTATGACTGTAGGCCAAACATAATAATTTTAGTACGATCCAATGTCCTCATTACAGACATATTTTGTGTCGTCAACGTCATGGTTATGGTGCGCATATTTTTCTGTTTGGCGCATGTGGTTGTGTATGTTCCTGAAGCGTGTTGCTAAATTACTTCACAATTCAAAACTTATAGCTACGTTACCTACAGACACGTGGACTGTAGCGTCCAATCAGGTTGTGATATCGCGACCCCCACCGAAACCTTGAACTTTGCAACTCAATTATCACAGGTAGACATTTTAGCTTGAAAGCGTGAGACTTGGTATTCGCGACGACGGAAGTATCTTAAAAGCTTACAAGCTGTGCTTGTACCCAATCAAAATTAGTGCCGAAATATGCAGGATATTACGTGAAGGCCTTGATAAGATGCACGTAGTTAAAGCGAGATCAAGTCTTCTATTGAAGATGGAAGTTCTGGGGCATATGAACCAAAATATGAATATTGCGATAAGAGGGACCCCGCCCCCCCCCCACCGCTTCGGCTTCAGCACACGCATTCAAACATCAAAAACATTCAAAAAACAATGCACTAAAACAAAACATAATTTATTTTCACATCATGTCACATATTTTACTCTTTCTTGGTATATAAAATATACACATTATCACATAACTTCGTTTCATGGTAAACACCTTACATGTATAATTGGGCGTTGTGTGGTCTAGTTGTTTAACGCGTGAGCGTTAAATCATAAGGTCTGTCATTGAGTGTTAAGTCGCAGCGTTTCGATTCCCCGCATGTACGTGAGAAGGAGTAGGGTCGCCAGTCCAACTCGTGGTTTTTCTCAGGGTCCCCTATCTCAGGCGCTCGACTTAATATTTATTTTTTTGCGTGTCCTAAATCAGCTACCGTTTGGGAACCTTTTTTGCCGGGAAGCCGATTTTATTCCGCTTTGTTATTGACACGGTTGAAAAAGCATCTAGTTGCTTGATTTTTGTTAAAATTTATTTATAATATATTGGGTTGTTATATGCCCATATTTTCAAGTGGACGTATTATGCTGTCACCCCTGTCCGTCCGTCCGTCCACAATTTGTTTATGGATTCTCTACAGGTCACAATTCTTATCCGATTTTGACGAAACTTGAAATATAGGTTTATCCCCGTAAGATCTGGACTGCTTTCGATACTGGGATGTATCAGATCGAAAGTTCATGGATTATGGCCCCCGATTGTACGAAAAATCATGTTTTAGCTTGTGGACCCTATAGAGGTCACAATTTTGATTCAATTTTAATAAAACTTGACACTTCGTGTTTATAACCCACAAATGTTTGTTCCCTTTGATATTTGCGCCCATCGGAACGTAACTTCCTGAATTATGGCCCCTGATTGTACGAAAAATGGCCTTTTTTAGCTTGTGGTGCCTCTGGAGGTCAAAATTATTACCCGATTCAAAAGAAAATCGTTTGATTATATCACCGATACACTCTTAGGAAGGTTCAGCTCGAATTCGTGAAAATCGGACCAAAATTGCTGTATGTGAATAGTGTAAAAAATATCGTATAAAGATTGTGGATCCTCTAGAGGACACAATTTTGAAATGTGGTCGTATATTGTCGTCGCCCACGTCCGTCCGTCCGTATGTCTGTTCGTCGGTCCGGTGTCCACAATTCCTTGTGGAAGCTCTAGAGGCTAAAGTTTATATCTTATTGAATTTCAGTGTTTAAGGTCTGAAAGGTCATGAGACGAAGATATCTATTGATTTTCAGCGATTTCATATAATTACTGCCAGAGTTATGGCCCTTGATTTTAGTGTATTATAATTGTTTCTTTTCCGAAAAAAAAAATAATCGACAACTCTTGTTGACTGCCCGGACGATTTAGCTGTTGTCGGCGTATGTTTCGTTGCCTGGCAACCTATTTTTTCATTGTGCAGCCAGACTAGTTGTAGTATTTTACATGTTCGATTTGGTGGGATATTTCGTATCTATTTTTTTTTTCTTTTAGGTCGACGCGCTTGTCTATTGAGCACTGTACTGTATTTATAAATTTACTTGCAATAATGTCGAGACCCCTGCTGCTGTTTCTTAAACTAAAATGTCAAACCGCGAAACAAGAAAAATATTAAGCGTAAGCTTTTCTAAACTATTATACAGATTTTCACATGGAATCGATTGGTTGCCATTTATGATGTAGAGCTGATATCTAAGGCCTTTGTGACCATTTGTCAGCTGGGCATAATTTAAAGGGAACTAAACGTCTAATCTCCATCATTAAAATGTCAGTTCCCAACGACAAGGCTTGATGAACAATTAACTACAAAGCAAATCATAATATCACACAGAATTATATAAAAATGGCTGACCCATAAAAGACTGAAAGTTAATAAACATTCATATTACATTCGTCGATTCCAGAGACTAGAGTTTAGCATCAGCCAATGCGGTAATTTTTCTTATTTTCATTGCTTCCCGGTGTTTTAAATTAGTTTTGGTCATAACAATGAAGCAAATATCAGCAGTTGTTGATTGGTAACAGAATACACCTGGATTTGTGGTTGATAATCTATTGAAGGCTGTGTAATAAGATGGGCCTAAGGCATCCGATGATTTGCGAGTTTAGCTATAGCTAATAGCTGATTACCATCCATTATATCTGCCGCCAGTTTCCATCGAGAAACCATGTGCATGACCATAGATATCTTTTTGTTTTCATATTATGATTCAGATTGTTTTCTTTGAAGTACACTTCGAAAAGAAACCACAGAGGTCAACACTAGTTAGGGGACCTCAGATCTTTCTTTCAAAACAAAACATTTGCTTCTTCGCGAACTTTTGTGGTCGATGTGCTGTATCCATTATTTGTGGCAAAAAGTTTTTTAAGTTCTGAGCGGAAAACTTTCCCAGATAAAATGTAAATGAAAAAGTTACAGGCATAATTGAGATCAGAAACTAATGCGAACAAATCCTTATATGGCGTTATTTTCATGTAAATCACCATCGACATTGGTGATTTTGACACAATGGCAACATGAACGATGATTGAAATAATGATTGAAGGCATAAGAGTTATGACGTAGAAAAATGAAATGGCGATCAACATGAGCGTGGCTTTGTGCCGTTTGGAAGCTGAGCGAGATGTCCTTGAAAACTTCCGGTCCTCCTTGGCTCTTAATTTCTTAACTCTGTAGATTCGATGGAGAACTAGTCCATTACAAATCATTATGACACCGATGGGCAATCCACAAATGAGACTGAATTGATACAGGTAAATATGAAGAGACGTATATATATTCAGATAATCATCAATAGCCCCACAGTTACCCATAATATTCCCAATCATAAAGAAACGAAATATTTGTGTGTATGACAGTAGCATCAACAAGGCTATAATAATGATCACGGCACCGGTTTGGGTGCAAAAGTATGCTTTTCGCAAAGGATAATACACGGCCACAAAACGTTCTGTTGCCATCGCAACCACAAGCCACGAAGACATCAGATAGCAAATATGGCGATAAAAATTGTACACAGAACACCCTACGTCACTAAAATTGTCGTACAATCCTGGATCATCTGCATATTGCCTCATGTCATGTATTAATTTAATCTCCCTGTTTATGAGAGTCAAGGAATCGAACACAGCCAAGGCACACAGGTAATGACTGTATGATTTATGACGCCAGGCCTTAGTCTTCATGACAATAAATGATAAGCAGTTTCCTGCTAGTCCAATAACCACAACAATTGGCGTCAGTATCTGTTTTATCCACCAGCCCCACTTTTCTATCGTCAGCGTTGTTTCTGTCGGCACACCTGGAAAAAGGCAATGAAAAGCATTTTTATTTGATAATCCCAATAATCGTCACAATGAAAACCATAATTATAACCGCGGGTAAAGAGGAAATGTTGGTGTAATATGCCATCATTACAATAGGAATGCATAATTCCGTATCTACTAGTACTGGAAATTTACTATCCAGACACGTCAAACATACAGTTCTTTCTACTTAAATTTGATGTATTTAGTACGCAGTTTCCATATTGTGACTTGAGGATGGAATCTTTGTAGAATGACCATCAAGTAAATAACATTTGTTTTGGGGTTTGTTTGAGGTGTTTTTTTTTGGGGGGGGGGGGTAAAAAGGGAGTGCGATCAAATTTCTAAAACATTATTCCTCTGGGAGGGATCATAAAGTTGGTACCCACATCACCCAGCTAAGGCTAGAGACTAGGGGCGACATCGTGTATACTTCTATGGACTATTCATGTAAATAATAACTTACATAATATCATAGCTTTTGTGGTGATAATTGCGTATAAACACTTATAGCAAACTATACGGTTGTCCCTAGCTTTAATATTTAAAAACAAAAAATAAGAACACAACGTGAAGTAGAAATTGAACCACAACGTCAAGACTAACATTTGAAGTTGTAACTCAGGATCAACACGATAAATCTGTTACAATATTCCTAATCGTCATTTTTTCTTCATTATCATAATTTTAGAATTAGTTATTCATACAACCGGTTTTTTTGACTTTTGTCTATTATCTTAATGACTTTTTTCGAATGTAAACCCTCTTTTTTTTAAGTTTTCCAAAACATTTATTGATTTCACAAACTACAATTTCGAATTCTAATTGAAATGTTATGACCCAATTTCATAATCGTGTTTTTGTGCATAGTATAATTTACACTCGATTTGAACAATGGTCTGGTTAATTAAAAATACACATTCAATTGTTATTAGTAATGCCAAATGAGCATTAATTAATGAATGTTTTTATTGGTATCACAGACTTTCACCCCCAGTATCACCAATAATATCTTATTAAAAATTATCCAATAATATCTTATTAAAAATTGATCAGTTAATTCAAAAACGGCAAACATCTAGAATTTGATATCTACATGTAGTGTCTTAAGCTTCGGGCAATATCTAAATGAAGCAGTACAACGCTTTATTACTTTTTCGTGTATTTATCTACCGTAAATATATTACCGCAACTAAGAACAACAGAGTACGATAAGGTGACCTTATATAACAATAGCACAATAAACCTCGAAAATGTTTGTGAATTAAAGATATTTTATCACAAAAGTATTTACCGGGTGGCTATTTTCAATATATGAATAGTAGCGACACCTAATCTTAATAAAAATTCCAACTGCCAGGGGATCTTTTACGTGCATACCAATGTGTACATGGGACCTCGGTTTTAAATAGCCATTCAAACGACTCGGCAGCCGTTCTTACCATGTCCTCCTTTCTGCATCACGCCGGAAAATCTAAATGAAATTTCCCGGCCAATACAGGGATCGAACAGACGACCTCCAGGCTAGCAAACTGTTGATAGCTTAATTAGTTTGAATATGTGTTTAGTCACAATGTATCATCAAATCATCCGGTTTGTACGCGGGAAGGTATCTTTAACCTTCGTCATTATTAGTAATCACGGACTGCCCATCTGCTCTCCACTTTTGAAGCCTGCTTACAAAATGTCATTTACTACAGGGGTTTAAGTATATTTTATGAGAAACCCGAGGTGAAATGATAAAGCAAACTAAGTTTAACAATCTTTAAGTGACAATAATGACCGTAGTACGTAAGTTTTAACATCTTTAAATGACATTTATAAAGCACTTGTTATTTATTACTCAATTTGATGTCCCAAAAACAGCTTCGGATTGTTAATGAAATTGGCAGTATAGATCAAACGTCACGAAGAAACTAATGAACAAAAAAATGTACGCAAAAACACAATAAAACTAAATTAATTAATCAACACGACACATCTACCTATACAAAGTTAAACATACAAGAGCTAAATCTGCCTATTTTAGATCTTTTTAGGCCTGAAATGTTATCTAAAATATTAATTAGAATTAATTAACTTAGGAAGACCATAATCAACTCTCGGTGTCATCGGATGCCTGCGATATTTGCTGGATTCAAATACGTATTGACCGTTTATTGATGACAATCTAGGCTATATAATCATACTGCAGATTCCTTGACTCTGAGTAAAGTAATTTGACTGAGATTTTCAAAATACTCTCTTTTGGTTATTTATTTCTTTATCTGTATAGTGAGAACTGTTACCTTTTTGTGTCTAATCTTTCCTAATTTCACTTTAAAATACTTTTTTAAAAAAAAAAAAAAAATATTATTTTAAGATTCTCACATTATGATCAGCTGGCATATCTGAATATGGATTCCAGAGTTTTTAGAACTGTGGGCTAATCCTTGTGAATAATCAATAAGATACGTTTTAAATAATTAGCAAAACAAATTACGTAGTTCAGAAAAATAATTTGCGACTTTCTCATATCCAATAATGTTAACAAATATTGATTAACCTAGATGTTGTGAAGATGACAGAAACCATCCGTTCACATGTACAAATCTTCCTAATTAAAATAGAAACGTCTGCGTATAAAGTTTATTTTCTACATGAACCCCACTCGGTTACGATATAACCAATCACATGGTAATATTGTGAAGTCATACAATAAAAAATAAAAGCCACATGCTGTCTATGACTAGAATGACACATTAGAGACCAATTTGTCTAAATTCAAGACAGGCTTGTTCTGTATACTGTATTTCTTTTACATTAAAACAAAATATATCTTCGTAAATAATACGGTCAACGTGTTATGTCCCTGAGCGTGATATTAACAATTCGTTTCGAACGATATATTGTAAAATTTGAATTACATGTATTTACATGGTAAAATGTTTTTTTTTTTTTGCCCTAAATATTGGATATCAGAAGCCAATCTTTTTTTGGAAATAAAGTTGGAGACTTACCTACTTTAAATAACCCATTTGAGTACATATTATGTGGGTATTATGCAAATGTTTTGGGGGGTTTTTGTTTGTTTTTTTTTTGGGGGGGGGGGGGTAATTTTACGTAATGGTATTGAAAGATCGACAAATGTGGCTTTACGTTATTATAAATAGTGAATACGATAGAAATGTCCATTGGACATTCGAAGAAAGACAAAGAACTATACATACCACATTGGATTTTGGGTTGAGAAAATAATTTAATGTGTTTAAAAACGAGCGTTTATTTAGCTTTGGCACATACTTTAATATGGGGTGAGTAATTTAATGTTTTTATAAACGAGCGTTTAATTTAGCCTTGTCACAAACTTTAATAAGGCGTGTTTATTACTTCATTATGACTTCAAATACAAAACCCATAAGCAGGATTCATAAGCATAAGTCTATATATATGTAACTCAAAAATAAAAGATGTCTTTCGGTTTATCCCAACCCCAATCCTGCGCTATAGTCAGGGCGAATGACCTCTGAAAACGCCACATGCTATCCCTACAGGAACACGGATTGAGTTATGATTAGACTTCAGTCTTCTATTAGTGCTTAACGTACGCTTCCATTGGTGGTGATATTGCAGACAAGATGTTTTATTTTATTATTAACGCATGCTCAATCTAGGGACGGAATCTACGACCGCCAGCCAGAGCCTAGGTGACCCGCAAGCTAGAGTTAAAAACGCGGATTAGAATTCAATATTGGTTCAAAGAGTATTGATGTTAACTTGACGTGACAATATCCAATATTTAAGACACGGTGAATATTGTATAATCAGCAACCCACGGTAGCCTACAAGACAATGCGAAAATAATTAGTAATGGCTGATTCACAAGCGACAAAATAATATTGAAAACGTGTAGAGTGGTTACACAGGCGTAAACAATCGTCGCTCAATTTGGACTGTTTACCGAACATTTTGATGGAAAATTACAATACATGTTTACAAAACTAAATATAAATCACTTTATATACATTCAAATTACATTGATGATTACTTTTAGCCACATTTTCATCTATTTTAAGTTTAGGACTTTGATTTGAACCCCATGCATTCTGTTCATACGAAATCATATCACTATGACATCACTATTGATATATCTGAATTTGAGAAACCAACCGAGATTCTATAGCTTCGATTATATGTTTAAAGTTCATAAGAAGAACATGGATAAAGCAGATATTAGATATCGATTCCCAACAAAAACTTTAAAGTTGTAATTCTGCCTTCTTGAACTTTTGTGATAATGGGAGAAAGTAATTATCTTTAAATATCGTACACATCCAGAAATTTGTGGTTTGCCGTTAAACTGATTGTTATTGAAAATTACATTTCTTTCAAATCTGTTTCTCTATCGCACAATAATTCCCAATGACCGAGATATCGTTTTTAAAAGCAACGTTATATGCTTGAAATAGTGAAGTTGTAAAATCATCCACAAAAATGTTACTTCCACTCCAGGCGTTTTGAATAATAATAACGAATTGGGATTAGTCACGGAAAATTTTGACATTTTGAAACGGTGCTAATAATAAGCCATGTAATAAATATATATTTCTATTTATTTTTCAGACAGTTTCCATAACAATGTCAACTATAATTTTGTATTTCATGTAATAAAAAGAATAGTAAGGTTAAAGAAGAAACGATTTGATTTGTCGAGGATACTGACATTGGCTTGTTTAGAGAATTTGATACATATCTACAAATTATTGTGCGATATAGATATTTCAAGATTCATTAAGAATGGTGTCGTGTTTACTCGGACTGGGTTTTCGTTTTTGAGACTATAACTTGATTCTAACGCGATTACTGAAATGACATGATTTCTAGATTCACACACACTATTCGATATAAGAATGGGTCTATTATTATTTTAATAATACTAAAAATAAATTTGTCAAAAGATATCACGCCGTTATAAGCACAAGCGCTGAGTGGTCATGTGGTTCAAAAACGATAAAATATAACCCATTGGTAATCTGGTATAATAGGTTATATCATTAATAAGCTACCGAACATCTGTGACTCAGTCCCCCTACGTGCAGCCAATAGTTGTGTAATCTAGTACATGTATCGATTTAAAGTAAGGGTCATTCAAACGCAACAATTTGTCTGCGAATAAACGCCACTTAGTTAAAAGCCTAAATCCAACAGAAGTATATCTTTCTAGAAAGATAACACCATCCTTCACATAGAAAGGAAAGGAAATAGACTTTAACGTCCTACTGTTCTGCTCCTAAACTGGGCTAATTAAGACGGGCATACGTCATGGAGGAATTTTGCCGGGACAGCGGCATTGAGGCCTTCACTTATATCGAATTCCAACTGCCGAAGGATCTTTTACGTGCACGCCAATGTGTACACGGGACCTCAGTTTTTCGTCCTGCATCCATCTGGATGAACTTTCTCGGCCAATGCAGGCCTCGAACACCCGACCCCCAGGCTAGCGAGCCAGCGTCTTACCCACTTAGCCACGTGACCCCCCCCCCCTGCACGTAGAGTTGTAAATATAGATTGCATAGTAAGTGCAGGGGGACTGCACCACACACAATTCTACACAAAAACAAATATACAGATAAGACATCATGCTAAGAGACCACAAACAAAAACAAATCAAAAGGTGTGAAATATCTCTATTAGTTAGCTGTTTAATCCTTGACATAAGAGTTAAAACAACTGCTGAAATGTATTCCCTTTAATTTATACCGGTATTTGTGTCAAAGCTTCGGACCTCCAGCACTGTTTAACTGGTTGGAGAAGCTATAGATAGAAAATGTCATTTATTTGATAAATGACGTTGTAATGAAAATAAGCCACGCCCCCCCCCCCCCCCCCCTGTAGCCCGAGTGGTAAGTAGTGGGGTTTTTCAAATTTCTGTGGCATATCTTTAAATTTTGGCAATTACGATCAGTTAAACAAATATTCCTACAAAATTATTTATCGAGTGGTCATTTCCGATAAAAGTATGACACATTTATATATCGAAAGTATAGATTAGAAAAATAGTGAATAGCCCGAAAAACACCCATGGGTAGGCAACAACTGCGCAAAAATGTCAGGGTATCACTAACTTGCAACCCGACGTTTTGTCTGCCAGCTTATTGTTTACGTTTTGATCAAATGGTTAGGTGGTTTGCGGGAAATAGAGATGTGTAAACGTATAATAACAGACTCTGTAAAGGGCTGAAAAACAAGTTGGAAGAAAATAATTCAAAAATCCACTTGAGCCTCAACATGCTTGGTAAATAAATAGTAATGCACCCTCTCCAATCAATGCTGGTGACACACGCGAAAAGGGTTTTAACATCCCACTGTTCTGCTTCTTCTGGGCTAATGAAGACGGACATACGCTATGCAGTGCGCTATGAGGAAAATTTTGCCCGGGCAGCGGCACTATAGCTTATTCTTATTTCCAATTGCAAATGCCATGGGATCTTTTACGTGCAAGCCAATGTATACCCCCCCCCCCCTTCCTGCACGTCTAAAAATCCCAATGAACTTTCTCGGCCGAAGCAGGGACCGAACACGCCAACTCCAGACTAGCGAGCCTGCGCATTAATCCGGCACTAGCATATACTGGAATAATGGTATAGAGTATTGTTAAAATATCATTACAAAATTAATGAAAATACAATATGTTGTTCTGATAAAGAGTTGGTTTCGGACCGATCCTCTTTCACTGTCTCAACACCTTGTCTTCCGAATCATCAACTGAGCATCGCCTGCATGTAAACAGTCAGTCGCCGGTGGTTGGAGGGGCAAAGCTGGGGGAAAATTCCACGCTCAGGGGGCAATTGCGCGAGCTTAACTACGGGAATAGGGGGCCTCCCCCAGACATTTTTGACAAAAAAAAAATAACGGAAAAACAGACTGGCAGTATTTCGGGCACTGACAGTCGAGATAAATAGATCTGAGCAGATACCGCCTGCAAATTAGTTTATCCGACCAGAGTGGAAAGTGTCAAACGAACGGACTTGTTAACCTCGACGAAACACCCATCCTGAACCCCAAAGTTGCGAGCCCTTTATTTTACGGAGCCCATTGCCTCAACCCCAAGAAAATTTTGAAAAAGAAACAGTCGGAAATGCAGTCTGACAGTATTTCAGGCACCGATTGTCGAGATGAAATGAGCTGACCAGATACCAATAACTAGTTTATCCATGTTCCTGACTGCGAGTTGTACAACATCTGGACGATACCAAATTATTTCACAATTTCCGAACTTATAGCTAAGCTATCCGCAGACACGTAAACAGTAGCATCCTTTCAGAGGTTGTGAGACAGCGACCTCCACGAAACCTGAACTTTGCAACTCCATCATCACAGGTAGTCATTTTAGCTTGAAAGCGCAATACTTGGTATTCCCGACGATCGAGGAATATGAAAGGCTCACAAGCTAGGCTTGTATCCAACGGAAATTAGTGCCGAAATATGCAGGTTATTACGTGAGGGTCTTGATAATATGTACGTAGTTAACGCGAGATCTAGCCTTCTATTGGAGATGTAGTTTATCCGACCACAGACGCCACGATAATTGGAGAAATGGACTACCGGAATTGCAGCCTGGCAATATTTCAAACACAGGTCGTCGAGATAAATAATCTGATTAAAACACAAACCCTATTTCGTTTCGTTTTAGTTGTCTTTACTACACTATAATCTTGACGTGTCCTGAATGATGTGAGAGATCAGCCAATGAAACTTTCTGTTACGGCGAGCTGTTGGCGTGGGGTGCACAAAACTGTGGTTAATCCACTAGGAACCTCAGTGCTGGTTGGTTAATCAAACACCTGGCGTCATTGGGTCAAAAGTCGCTCGTATGACCTCTGACGCGACCTCCCAGTGCAATTGGTCAGATCTTCATGTAGTGTCGAAAGTATATAAAATAACGAAACGAAATATATATAGATCTGTATTTTAATCAGATTGTCGAGATAAATAGAGCTGAGAAGATACGTCTGTCGCCAAATCACTGGCTTACTGGAACATAGAAGTGGGTTTCAAACGAACGCAGTGACTAAATGAAAATGAATAAATAACTCAGGAAAAATATATAGGAGGGCAAATGCCATCATTGCCCCCACCCCCCAACCCTTGCCGCCACCACGGTTTAGCATTTGTGACTCTGTCACCCTGACAGTTTTGCCCGTGCTTGCCTCATGGGTGCTTTTGAGGGAATCCAGTATTTTGTAGTAAGATTGGATAAAATGAAACCAAGTACGAACAATCCAAAACATTAGACAGAATTCCAAGTCCTAAAAACGTTATTAGGCAAAATAGTGTAATCAGCAAATGGACTGCTCCCCGTGTAGAAAATACACGACAAACAGTATGTCTCTACTTTCCATTTATTCCAAACTTGCCGCACTTTTATTAGAAATAACTACCCTATCATTGCTTTCGTGCGAATGTATTTTAACATGTTCGTGATATTTTGTAAAAGTCAAAGAGATAAAACGATTCAAATGCTGATATCATTGACTTTAATCTTAAACACAAGCCTGCAAAACATGATAATACTTTTACGATGTCTAAGAAAAGTTCCACGAGATTAAAAAGGATGTTATCAAAAACTCATTAGCAAGTTGAATATTAACAACTTTCTTGTCGATGTTTGTACTTAAAGAGCTCATTATCAGCCAACGGATACTCGTCCCCAAACAAACGTTTGGTGTGGTAGTAAAGTTAATACATGCATAGTGTTATGATGTATCTTGTAAGTTACTCTATTTCAAAACTTTCATTTCCGTAAGGATCACACTGCAGGGGCAATCCGGGTCATAGATAGGGGACCGGGAACTTTTGAAGATAAATTGATAGATTTTCCATCTGAATCGAAATAAATGCAAGCAAAAGTATATTTTTGGAAATCGAAATAAATGCCTGTTCAAGCGCTCTTATTGACTTTTAAAAAAAAAATCTAACGAATTGTCTGTTAAATTAAACCGCCAAACATATCTTCGTGCATCGATAACTCAGTGGATAGCTGAACTGAACATTACAACATTTTTAAAATATCAATAAAAAATTCCTTATGATGCTTCCCTGAATTGTTTTGTTGCGAAAGATTAGCCGGAAATCAGATTGTTTTAGCAGAATAATGTTTACTGGATTGTGAGGCTTGAAAGCATTCACTACAAAATACTGAATACCATTCAAAGATTATACTAAATGCCTTTTATTATTCATATCAAATAAAGATATTCGGTCGGTTATTTTCTTAAAACTATGAAATCCGGACTGTTTGATTACCCAAATGATATTGTTGTTCACGGTTGGGATAACTTTCTAAACTCTTTTATTGGCACTGGCATGCGTTCACGATCAACTTAGAGCATGTTCCTGAAGGAGCCAATTTGAGTTTTACAACATCTGGACGTTGTTAGATTACTTTGCCATTCCGGTTTTTATAGCTACATTTTCTCCCGTTATTGTAGCCACATGGACAGCGAATCAAGTATAGCTAACCTCCATGTTAAACATTTTGCTGGAAGCGCAAGCTTGGTATTGGCGATTATTGGCATACAAGCTAGGCGAGTAACCAATCGAAATCCGTGCCGAAATATGTGGGGTATTACGTGAAGGCCTTGATAAATTATTGATAACGGCCTTATAATCTACACTGTGCGCATCGTGCATAGGACCAGGGGTACCTAAGTTAGTCAAGCGACTAGACGAGAGCCTTACATGGATCAAAGCCTGTGATCTAAATTGTGCCCCTTAGATCTGAACCGTGGTACCTGGGTTTGTAAGCGACCAGACGAGAGGCTTGTATGTGTAAAGGCCTCTTCAACATTGTCCGCCTGAGACCTGCATTTACAACCCCATCTGGCCAATAGATGGATTAGGTATCTATCCGATTTACTTAAAGTTCATGAAATTAGCCTTTGGGATGATATGGGAAAGCAGGAAGATTGGCGGCGAGAAACCAGTTCAAGAAGGATCCCAAAATTGAAATGGGGTTTAGCATCCCACTTTTCTGCACCAACCAAGATAATGAAGACGTATATAGTCGATGCAGTGTGTTATGAGCGAAATTTTGTCCGCGTAGTGACGTTCTCGCTCTTAAGGAGTGAAAGGAAATGGATTTTCCCAGAGGTAACTTATGTAATAGAACTGTATGAGGAAAATCCCCGCCTTTATCATACTAATATTAAAGCGGTAATAAGTCTATACAAGTCACTATAATTTGTTATCATAAATAAGCTTATCATCATACGAAAAGTATGCCTATTAATATAGAGATTCAATCGGTTTAAGCTCTGTATTTGTGTTCTTATTTATACCCCCGTCAGACCGGGGTTGCGTCCTTACTGCGCTTCTACTGCGACACAAAATGGTCCCAGAGCGAGTCAAGATCGCCATACGCGTGGTGGAAACGCTATATATCGTGCTGTGTTCCCCATGGTGGCCATTGATCGCTGAGCCACAACGTTTGTTTTGAACATACTCATATGATCTGGAAAGCTGCGAGAACCTGAGTGGGTCGCAAAGGTCCTTACTGCGCTGCTACGGCGACACAAATGGTTTCAGAGCGTGCCAAGATCACCATAAACGTGGTGGAAACGCGAGATATCGCGTTGTGGTCTCCATGGTCGCCAATGATCGCTGAGTCACGGCGTTTGCTTTGGGTATGTTCAAAGCAAACGCCAAGGTTCTGTCATATGACCCGGAAAGCTGAGGAAACGTGGTCGGTCGCGAAAGTGGCGAGATACGCGTGGTAACATCTCTATGAATGTAGTACACACGTGGCAACGACGCTGCGAAAATTGTAACATTTGCAACGGTGCCTTCTTGGCGTTTTCACCACAACTCTCACGTGTCGGCCGCGACCCCACCAAGCGTTCTGGGTCCTTATGGCGTTGTCATGGCGATGTTATGAGGATTCCACCACTGTTGCGCGATTGCATCGCGACCTCATGGGGCTACCTCTAAGCACATGGCGATGTTATGAGGTTCCCACTACATGTATGGAGTTCTTAATACGACCATGGCGCGGTTACCAAGCTTGCATTACTCGCCTATGGCGACCGTGCTTTTTAATGTACGACTTGCTTTAAAAAAAACCGGGCGATTCAAAGGTCATCTTGAAATTTCGAAAAAAACCCATCTAAACAGCTTATACAGTCGCCGTGATCACGTTGTGGAAACGCACGTGTAGTCCAAATAAGACATGTGGTTAAGCGACGCGGGTTCGCGATGGCCGCCTTTGCCAAGCCTAAAGATCTCAATAGAAACGTCATAATCGCAGAGAGACCGTGACGGGCCCACCGCGAGAATGCTGTATAGACGCACAGGTCGCAGTAAGAACGCGACTTTTTTAAGTTTGTAATTTTGGGGCATTTTTCCGCGTTGTGTTCACGCTTGCCGACAACCTTGTGTATTTCCAGGCCATATGCTGACAAAATTAATGCCCATCGTTGTAAGCGAGCAGCTGCAAGAGTAGGTACAGCTGCATAAGGACCTAAAATAGTCGTAAGTGGTTTATGATCAGTCTCCAATATGAACGTCCGGCCATAAAGATATTGATGAAACTTCTTTATGCCATAAATAATTAAAAGAGCTTCTTTTTCCAGTTGTGAATAATTTCTTTCACTCGGATTTAAAGTTCTTGATGCAAAAGCAATGGGTTGCCTTCTTTATCAACATGCGAAATAACACTACCTAGCCCATACGATGACGCATCGCAAGCAATTTTAAGAGGTTTATTCACGCCATAATGCACTAACATTTTGCTATCTGTCAACTTTTGTTTACAAATCATAAAAGGTTTATCGCATTCCTTTGACCACAACCAAGGAGTATCTTTTTGCAAAAGTTCATGCAAGGGGTTTAGCATGGTTGATAAGTTGGGAAGAAATTTCCCATAATAATTAATAAGTCCAAGAAATGACTTTAACTCTGAAACGTTTGTAGGCACTGGCGCGTTATTAATCGCCTCAACTTTTTCAGAAAGAGGATGTATACCATTACTATCCACCTTATAACCTAGATACTTCACACTAGGTTTCATGAAAACACACTTAGAAAGTTTAAGTCTAACACCAAACTTTTCTAGCCTTTGAAGAACCATTTCAACACGATTTAGATGTTGTTCCGTCGTAGGAGCACTAATTAAGATGTCTAATCTGCACATCACTCCTTCCATACCATGAAGTATTTTCCCTAACGTAGACTGGAATATCGCAGGAGCCGATGCAACCTCGAATTCAAGTCTATGAACACGATAGAGTCTACGGTGTGTGTTCCATGTCAACAATAACTCAGATTGTTTATCCAACATCAATTGTTGGTACGCACTTGATAGATAAGTTTGCTTAAAACCGTTCCACCTGCTAGCGTCGCAAACAAGTCCTCTGCATTAGGTAAATGGTATTGCTGTACCTCAATACTTTTATTTACAGTTACTTCTTATCGAATGATCGGATTTGGGCACTACGACAATCGGTGTCGCCCACGGGCTATAATCAACTTTAGAAATTACACCACTACTTTCCAATCGATCCAGTTCCATTTCCATCGTCTCTTTTAGCGCGTATGGTATGGGTCGCGGTTTATAAAATATCGGTGTCGCCGTCTCTTTAAAACGTATATTATAGCCTTGTGACCTTTAATGACTCAGAAGTTTGGACCGTCTGGATGGAAACCCAGAAAACATTCCAACAAATCTGCAGAACATCTTTTGGACACATGTATTGTCATCTGAAGAGGGATTAAAATATCGATTGCTTATGGATAAAGATGGAGAAACTTGACACATTGTATGATGAAAGGAATTGGAGATAATTTTTATTCAGTTTATTAATTTTATGACACTTGTAGATACCAGACTTGGGCTCATTTGTGACAAATTCCAGACAAGTTGATGACTTGACTAACGTTTAATGAGGACAATGCAGACTTCTATAGATTTGTGGTATGACGTGTTAGTAAATTATATGGCCAGGAAATCATCAGTTACATACATAACTGACAACATAACTTCAGTTGGCTAATTTAAAACTTTTGTCAGACACTGTTTCGACTGTAACGATAAAAGATGCAACATATTGTTTATTAACGCTAGTAAAAGATGTTGCATTCTGGAAAATGGAATTATTCATTTTGTACGGATGGTGTAAAATTCAAAATTGTAAACCCAAATTGACCAAAATTATTTCGTTAGAATAACTACACCGAGTCCCGTTTGATGAAGTTATTTACCAGATAATCAATCCTGAACAACTTGCATTTTGTGACATGCCGCCCTTCGAGAGTTCTTCCAAATTGTTATTGTTTGAACATTTAGTCTCTTTGTAATGGGGAAAATCACACGTTAGACCCTCTATATCATATTGTCTGCATTTGCGAATCAGTGAGGCAGGCTATTGCATTCGAGAATCTAGACTGGTAGGGAGCATGTGCATAATATCCCTTCAACATGAAGGAACCTTGTAAATATTTAACATATCCTCTACTTAACACACTCTAAATGTACTACCAGAGTGTACGTTACCATAAAACACTCAACACTATGATTTTTAATATACTAAATTAGCGCAACTATTAAAGGACAATATTGGTCATTATCATGTATGTGATGGAACTGATTAAACACATTCCAAATATAATTTTAACACAGAGATCATTGCTACGATAGCGGAGTAATGAAGGTTTCATGAATCAGAAGTGACGAACGCCAAAGGAAAACACGAGTTGTTTCTCTATATAACTAATTGAAGTGACTAGTGATAACAGATACCTGGGCGAATTTATGCTCACTAGTGATTCCTTCAAAGATCAAAAGTTGTTGTGTGACACTGTGCGAAGATATCTGACAATGCATAAATAAGAATTAACTTCCAATAGATAAGAGAACGCGAAAGAAAAAACAGATTAAAACTCCGTGCATTAACACGTTTTTATGAGGTTGGGGAGACCGGGGTACATTGAACCGCCATGGATATCTAAATAAATAATACTAGACAACCCCAAGGCTATACATAAGTGAGACAATTTCTTAGACACATTTCTCCATGGGTCTACCGGACTAGAGTCGCTCGTCGGCAAATCAGGCTGTCGAAATTTAGTTAGAATATTGGACAAATTTTTGTTTAATTCACTACAAAAGTTGAATTTGATGCCACCAAACTAACAACTTATGTGCATTTTACGGCGATTTGTAGGAGCATAGAAAATCCAGACCCCTGCTTGTTTCGACCGTTGCATGGATGTCACGGATTGTTTGCACTGTTCAATGTGCCCCATTATTTGGTTAAACCTGCCCCGACTATTTTGTAAAGAGGGGTACACTGAACCATTACGATAAAGTGGATTAAAATAAGATATCTTCCAATAAAAACATTTGATATGAACTGAGGACAAACATGTATGTGAACAAAATGCTTCAATGTGCCCCTGTCTCCCCTATAGAAGGAATAAAAACAACGGATTGTACGGACTATTTCTATTTTTCTCGCGTTCTCTTATCTTATGACACTTAATTACTTGATTGAATCGTCAGATATCCTCTTGTGGCCCCAAATAACAACTTTTTGTCTTCGATGGAATTATTAGTGTGCAGAAATTCGCCCATGTATCTGTTATCACTCGTCACTTCATTCAATTACATGGAGGCATTATTCGTGTTTTCCTTTGGCGTTCGTCACTTCCGATTCATGAATCCTTTGTTACTCCTCTATCGTAGCAATGATCTCTGTGTTAAAATTATATTTGGAATGTGTTTAACCAGCCCTATCACATATGTGATAATGACTGACACCAATATTGTCATTTAAGATCCACCATACTCGTTGTTAAGCTGAGCTGCCATGGAATTGTATGCTGGCGCGAATGGGTGATGGTTCAGGTTTTGTTGACTTTGTGGTGTTAAGTAGCCGTTCTTGGTTAAATATTGAGATTCCATTACGTAGAAGATCATGTTTATAAATATTGAGGAAACGGCGTCTGGGTCCGATGTGGGTGGGTGGGTTTGTAATTATTATGGGCTGATCCTATAACCCGAAGTTTCGAATGATGTGCTGTTTCTTCAGACAATGACATCTTTCTGTTCCCATGGGGAACTTAATTTCATTAGGCGCTGTGTTGTGGTGGTATAATAAGGAATTGGGATCGTGGCCAAGTCGACAACATCGTAGGAGAGAAGAACTTTAATTGAAGTTATTTCTAAAGTCTTTGGAGTCAAGTGAGAATAATTTAATATTTGACTTTCTTGTAGTGGGTGGTCTTGAGAACATACATGTTACGTTGCTTTGTGTGTTTTTTCATGGTGGCAGACGTGTTGCGGATGTTTAATTTGATGAGAAAATGGGGTCTTAATTGCCTTGAAGTGTGTTGACAATGCTGACGTAGTCAGGTGTATCCATTATTACTGTCACCGTCTCTTTGTCCGCAGGTACTGTGGTGATCAGGTCACTTATGAAGAGGATTATGGTAATATTCATTCTGAGATGTTTTAGCAGAGTGCTTCGGTTGGGTTTAGGTGGTTGGTATTATTGATATGGCTGTTTAACTTCAATTTATTGCGAAGAATGTTGCAAGTGTCAACTTCAGACAATTTAATGATTAAGTGGCATTTAGGGATTGGGAAACACATAAACAGGACGCTATTTTTATGGGAAACAGTCACTGGTTTTATCCTAACGAAATGAGTATACTTGTCGAAACGTCGTGCCTTTAGAATAAAACCAGTGATTGTTTCCCATAAAAATTGTTTTCTCTTCAGTTAATTCCTTATTAACCACGAGTGAATCATCGTCACTTTTCTGGGTGGTCTTTTTTGATACAATTTGTTGAAAATTTTGCAACATGTTTCGTGTGCTTAGTAAATTAGCTAGTGGGTGGGGTGGGGCAGTTAGGAACGCCTGACGAGTTTACACCGCTACTGAAAATATGAGACAGTTGTCACTTTTGATGCACGATACGATGTTGGACATAATGCAACAAATTTCATGCAGTTGGTAAATGCGCTAATGTAGCTGTGCGTCTTGACAATTAGAATTTTCCATCATGATTTTATGATTTTTTCGATGGTCTAATAGCGGAAACGCATTCGTGATGCACAAATATATTCTAAGCATGCCGTAAAAAAATGACAAAAGTTAGAAAAATGTCCACAAGGGTGGATTTTAGAAGTCAAATGGTACGAAAACCAGAACGCCTGTAATATTTTTTCCCGTGATATTTCCTGAAGTTGTCCTCAAATAGATCTTTTATAAAAAGCAAGAATCATTCGTTTTTAGATTTTCATAGCTCGCGTAAAGCCCAGTGTTTGCATATAAATTTCAGATGCCCTTAAACCATTCAGTAACCAGCTTTATAAATAGCCTGAATGGTTTTAAGGGTATGAACGCTTGGTTATTTTCATTTCAAACTATTTCCGATTTTGTAGAGACATGCACAGGGACGATACACAGTGCACACCCCTACGCTACTTTGTTGTCAGTCATTACTTAATTAATTTGAAACTTTCCTCTCAGCAGACTTTTTTGTTCTATGCACATTGCTCTTCAATCAATTCTCAAGGCTGTGACTGATACAGGTTTCAAGTAAATTAGCAAGGCTTCTGAAAATAAATCATTATTGTGTAGCATATTATAAATGCACATAAAACAGAATATATCCATATTGGTGGTATATATCGGATTAACTGTAGACGTATTCTCAATGTCCTCGTTCTATGGATACTCATATTTTAATTAATTAAAGGGACAATAACACTCTTGATGGCTCTTCAGATCCAGAAAATAATTAATAGCCTTATTTTAAGTACCAGATGTTTAAGTGTCCTACCTGTTGTGTAAATTATCCATTACATCCTATTTTACTTGTCCATATTTTAAAATCCAAGTCACACTTGAAAAGGTTTACGTAAGGCTTTTCAAATCATTTAGTTGAATTTTTCCAATTTTTTGAATTAGGTGTGTTAAGATGAAATTTGTATCATAAATTAATCGGAATATTGTAAAATAATACAATTTGTTGACCAGAATAAAGATTGGGACATATTATTTAGTCACAGCAAGAGTGGTATTGGGCCTTTAATACAACCACATCTTCAAATTTCTTTTCTTTCCTATTGTTCTAGTTATGACAGTGACGTTAAAATTGTATACAGTATAAGTGCTTAGTAGCCGTCCCCGTTATCTATATATTGTTTGAAAATAGAAATAGGCAGATCATCCCATGTAACAGTAAAGTTCCTAAATTCAAGTTCTTGGGCTGTATACAAATTGCACGTGTGTGAGTGTGACGGACCATAACCAGCATTGGCCGCTTTTCACTGGTGCAATAAAGGGGGGGGGGTGACACTATCCTGTGCCGCGGGACCAAAACGTAGGCTGTGAGACTATGGGGTAATAAGTGACTGTCGTCTAGGCCTGTCTTCGACTTCACGTTGTGATATGTCAATTAGTTCAATCATCAATTAACTGACCCAGGAACACGTTTTACGTTAAATATGTTTTCATATCTTTCTAACATCCATAATACAGGAAACCACACACATAGCTATGGCATTAAATACATGTTAAATATAAGTTCTCTTCCCCTAGCTTGTGTTCTGAGGCGGTGTTTCCTCGCCTCTCAGTCGAGACGTCTGTGGTGTTCCCAGCCTCCCAATGATATCTATTTCCTACCGTCTCAACATGATTTCTGAAGAAACCTATAACTGCGGATGTTCTTTTAAAGAGGTTACGTGCATGAGCCATGTATTGAGCTTCGGGAAATTGACCAGGTGTTTCCTTTATCGGATTGGTCAACTGCACATATGCTACCCTGGATCTCAACACAGTGTACTTATATGGGCACACAGGAGGGTAGCTAACCACGTTTCTAACTCATGGGATTACCATGTTTGGATTATCAGACTTCTGATGTCATTGCCTCATTATTTTAAACTTCCAGACACATTCTTGTCATCCTAGTTCTTGTTAACACTAATAATTTCAATATATTAACCAGGACATATTTACAGAACGCTCTATAGTATTACAGGTGGTATCATCTTTATATCCACGAAGCTGACAGTTCTCATTATAATAATTTAAAATAGGTAATGAAAAGAGAATGTTTTGAAAATTTCGGTGAATAAATTCACTTTGAGACAAGGAAACGGCATTATAATGATATGCTAGCCTTGATTAATATCGTTGTGGAGATAAAATAAAAAGTATTGATTGTCCATTTTTACGGTAAACGCATCCAGCACAAAAACGTATTTGAATACACTCAATATCACTGACATCCGATGACATCGAGTGCTTATTATGGTCAGTTAATTAATGTCTAATATTTTAGATAACATTTCAGGGCTCACAAAAGACCTGCAATAGGCAGATTTAACTCTTGCATAATGCGTGAATAAATTTCTCGCTACATCCGACCAAAAGAATCTATATTCTCTGACGTTATTTACTTCTTGACCCTTCCACCTCAAAATCATACTACTCACCCATACTTGGAAGAATACATTGATTCAAACACATTCCTTCAATTATAGACCATAAATTCAACAAATGTCTTTAAAAAGGTGAAAATCAACATCAAGGTTGAAAACGGCACCTGACCTGTATTTAATCGAAAACCTCCCATTCATTATGTTTGTTAAATTTAAACAAAGAAAATGAATGTAAGTCTTCCGGCGCATTAAAGCTTTACGGTCGTCTCGCTTTTCATAGTCGGCAACCGGAAGTGGTAATCTGAAATACTGATCGATTCCTGTAATTGAATCTCCAAGTAGATTATATTGTATGACAAAAAGGTTAATCAGCCGCGATTTTCCATAGTCTTTGCGACATTAATACGTCGCTTTTTTCTACTGATCTGAGCATAAGTTGGTGGTGCGTTAAATGTCATTAAATTAAATATTAACTTTGAGAATAAATTACTTATATTACTGACAAAAAGCATTAATCACGGTAAATATCTAAATTGAGAGTGGATCAGTTATTAAAATTTCTATTTCATCTTAGATTGTTAATCTTCATAGATTCAATGTAATTAAATCCACGTGAGTTTTCTGTTAGCAAATATTTGCTACGGTTGAAGGTTGTGTCGATGTTGATAATCTTGATGTAAATCACGACAAAGTATAAGGAATGCTAGTAACCATGACACATTGGTGTCTGTAGCCCATATCACTATGGACGTTGTAGAATGCCATATCGAACAGCAAACTTCTTTGTTAATCTTGCGAAACAATTTAATAGGACATGTATGCTCTTTCATTAGCTGAAATAGCAAATCAGCTCAACGTTATAACTTTTAGTATCGTTTGGCTCCGTTAAATAAGTATTGTTGTCTACCGAACAATGAGTCACTGAATCTGAATTATAGATGCAAAAGACATATTCTATCCAAATGTAATACTAACGATAGTAATTGGGTAGCCGGTGATACCCAGTGGTGATTTAACATTGTTTTCGTTAATAGCATACTAATTAACCATTCAGTACAACGATATCACATGGTTTCAGAAACCTTTTAAGTATTAGCTACCAGCAAAAACAGATATCGAATAAAAACAGATTGTGACGCATTAAGATCAAAAGAAAGAGAAAAACCTATACTTAAGAAGAGGTCTCTAGATTGCTCACTTATTGGCACTAGATATTAAAGGTATTTTCAAATAAATAGGGAACAACGAAAGATAGTCACATCCATTATAGAGGAACATTATGTTCAAATAAAGTAAAACCAAGTGCCAACAATCTAAACCATAAGACAAGATTCGAAGCCCTAAAACGGTTGTAATCAGCAAATATTCTTGGGACCGGAAAAAAACTTATATTTTCTCCAATAGAATGTATTTTACCGACCAGCATATTATGAAAATAAATAATATTGGGGTTTAACGTTTAATTATTTTCTGACACCCCCACCCCACTCGGGCTAAGAAAGGGAGAGAGGGAGAGGCTTCATTTCCAGTCGACACAAACTAAACTGTGTTACTTTAATTAGTGCATACACAAACTAAAAAATATCATTTAGCCGCGATTGCAAATTTGTTTCAGGTTAGAATGAGCAACAAGACATACTTTTTACTATGGTAACGTTTAAATATCTGGAAAGAATTGCACGAACTTTTTTCATGTGTAAATTCTCCGGCTAATTGATTTGCGAGAACTTCGTTTTTCCACGTTGAAAGGGAGGATTCTTTTTCCCAAAGTTGAATTTAGATTCTAACAAGGATTATCATATTGTATTTTGAACGATTATTGATATTAATATTAAACTCATTTAATATTTTGAGAATGGCCGCAGACCAGGGAAGTTTGCGTAGTTTCAGCGCAATCTTAATATCTTCATCAGATACAAAAAATGCTGCTGTCAAGATAATGTGGGAACAATATGGATTAGAGAGAGAGAGAGAATGGGGTTTAACGTCCAATCGACACAAACTAGGTCATTTTGGGACTAACATATGGTTTCATTTTATTCCAATAATTCGCTTGCGCGTAGGGGTCTTTAGCAGTGGGCGGAAACCGGAGTGCCCGGAGAAAAAATATGGATTAGATTTTAAACCATACAGTCATTTGTAGCATAAGAACATTATTTGGCTCTCAGAGAAATGCACAGGAAAACGGCCAAGTTCCGACAGCCAACCAATATTTATAATTTTCTTTTTTGTTGGGGAGCCAATATTTGTAATTTTCTTTTTTGTGTGGGAGACAATATTTGTAATTTTCTTTTTCGTGTGAGAGACAATATTTGTAATTTTCTTTAATTTATCTAATTCATTGGTTCCAGCTTTTGCTATGATCAATTTGAAATCCCCAGAGCTCCGAGACACATGTAGTGATGGGCGTGGCAATTGCATCATAAAACTTCAGATGGTAAATCAGCACTGCCACAAATTTGATTCCGTAAATTGAACCAGGCAAAAAATAGATGGGATATATTACAGCTTTCCATAATCGGAGCGTCATTATTTTCATTGTTCGCGATCTTGAAAGCTAAACCATGATGCATTTTTTTAATGCTTTAATTGTGTAAAAGATATTTATGCTGGTTGCAAATTCAATTGTCTCACTTCTTTGATTTCTTCTAGACTTTGATTTGTAAACACAATATTGTCAAACTAGCTGGGACTGTTTGGAGACATTAGTTGCGTTTTTCCTAAAATGTGTTTGATTTTATGTTAATAGCCAGTGGTAATTTGACAACGGATCCTTTTAAGTTAGAGAGGCCTATTATATTTGGGCATGTTATAAACACAACAGAGTTGGAAAGTTGGCATATCCGATAGAGAAACGAAATCAGCGGCAATTATTACACGCCTTTTATAAGCCATATTTTTTTTAATTTTAACTTGTTTTGCTAACCTACAATAAAACGAGTCTTAAAGATGCTTCTGATGTTAGAATAAAAAAAAATCCACCAAAAGTAAACATGCAGCAGATAACACTTGTGGAAATGGGTTTCCCACGCATATCATATCTGCTCATTCAAGAACACAAAACTAAACTATCAATCAGAAACTATAATACCGATCATAATTTTAATCTGTCAAATGGTCGCAAATATAATGCAAATATATTGATGTAAACAACGGAAATGGCTTAAATTACATTTTATTTTCTTTCAATTGTGCCTCCAAAAATAACTGGAAGTAAATATATCATTTACAATTCACAGAGATATTGATGAATTGCAATAAAATTTGAAATATCACTCGTTCAACCTTATATTCTATTATTGAATTGAGAGTAAAATTACGAAATGGACTGATGACAGGTTGATGATACAAGTGTTCAAGAATAGAGAACAATGGTTTTTTTCGCTTAAACTAAAATATTTTAATAATCCAAGACTTCCATTAGCCAGAAGCTAAAATAACTCTCAGCCAATGAAATGCCTGCATTCTGAAAATATTTTAGTTAATCAGGTGCCAGTATACAAAAAATAGAAATTGGAGAACAGAATACAATGAACATAAATTAGAGAACAGTATACAACAATGGGAAGCAGTGGACAAATATAAGAAATAGAAAGTAGTAAACAATATACAACAAATAGTCATTAGAGATAGTATACAATGAATATAAATTAGAAAACAGTGTAAAGTCCAAAATTTATCGCAACTTAGAACAAATGGCTACTAAGGTTTCTTAGTAACGATGTGTTCGTGGGATTATTCTGTAAAACATATTTAAAATCCTGTTCGGGTGAGGAATAAATGCGAGATGGCTACAGCTTTGGTACGTCATAACTCCTTTAATATTGAGCTTTTATCTTATAAATAAATGACAGATAGAAACAGAATATCTAGTCAGAAATTACCATAAATCAACCCCATTACGTCATCACGTCTTATTTTTCCGTTAAATGACTAAGCTCCTTGGGAGTTAACTGATAGAAATTGAAATGTAAATAATCCCAGTGAAGAGCAAATTTGAAAATTATATATGCTCACAGATCAAATAGTCCATAGATGAAGATCTTTTTGGAAGGGTTACTAAAAATATAGTTCATTTAGGACCTTTCTCTGATCGGACTCTGTCCGCTGACAATTCCTACCGCTTGCTATATAGGTGCAATATGAAAATACCGCTCATTCCCACCTCTGATCTAAGGCTATTTATGAATCCATGCCGACTATTTTTCACCCTGTGCCAAAGGAATCATTTCTTGTCACAGCTGACACACAGTTATAATGATTCAGCACTATTTTCAAGCAACTACTAAAAAATCCGTTACACTTTATCAAGATCTCTAGTGAACATATTAAATCTTGTTTAAGATTTGTGTATAATAATATAGGCCAAGATGTAAAACCTAGTTTATTAAGAAAAGGGAGATGATACAGAAGATACTGGTTAGATTTAAGAAGCTGATGAGTTGACAAGAGAATGCTTTACTAAAATTCCTGACTTACTCATATTTCGTCTGTTTGTGTGTACTACTGCCTCTTATGCCGTCTCAAAAATCTAACTATTAAGTATTATTGGGTTTCACGGATGTCAGAAAAGTTGAATCATCTTCAGGGCGTGACATTGGACCAAGTCTATGGACAGCCTCATTGAGCTTGCCCTCTTCATGTTTTTTCTGCGTTGGTATTGTACGCACAAGTAGCATGTTATTTATACACATTATCCTTCTCTTTTATACCGGTCTCTAGGGCACTAAATCTTTCATGGAACTGATACACGTCTAGACTAATATTTCCATGAGTGAATCCGACCACCAACAATATCTCCTCAATCTGATTGAACCGGTCTTGCACATCAAGAAATAATTTTCTTTTTGATATCCGCGACTAGAGATTGTACCGTTTCTTGAATAATCTTTAAGTGGCATTTAGTGATTGAACAGTTATAACACACAACACAATATTCATGGAATAACAATTACTGGTTTATTAACACGCAGCGTTTCGAAGATGATACTCACCAAGCAGAATTGTAGCTAGCTGTTATTCATTATATTGTTCATTCATCATAGCATTGTGTGAATCTGATTATTTTTTTGTGTTTTTACTTATCTACTATATTATTCATTCATATGTAAATAACTTAATCAAACCAACCTGTTCATAATATCATGTCTTATGTATTGCATGTTAAATTTGTAATAAACAACAAATGTAGTCTTGTCTACGATATCACCCTTGGTGGAAGTGGACGCTAAAATCCAGAAACGAACGATTATAGTCAATCCAGGCCAGGGAACTGAGATGGAAACAAGACCGCTACCAGAACCTTGTAACTGAGTATTAAGAAATCTTGTACATGATATGTTTATAGAAGACTAAAAGTATTAAAGTAGCTAAGTCTCTAACCCAGTATCGTCCAAAGTCTTCGGCATTCAAATCACGAATTATTGTCAAATTAAATCAACACTGATGTTGTCATTTTTACCGGAAAAAGATGGGCTTTTGATATCCAATATTTAAGACAATATAGGGGGTCACGGTGGCTAAGTGGATAAGGCGCTTGTTCGCTAGCCTGGAGGTCGGGTGTTCGATCCCTGCAGAAGCAGGGCCTGACAAGGACAGCTGCCTAGTCATTCGGATGGTACGAAAAACCGAGGTCCCGTGTACACATTGGAGTGCACGTAAAATATCCCTTGGCAGTTGGAATTCAATATAAGAGAAGGCCGTAGAGCCGCTTCCCGGGCAAAATTTCCCCCATAGCACACTGTATTCATTTCATTTAAGACAAAATAAATATTTTACCATTGGTACTCGAATCATGTACCAAATGCGTTTCAGACCCATTTTTAACAAGGGACCTGAAGAACGAGGCTATATATATTCTGATCAGGAGAGCATGCGCAGTAATAGTCTTGGTCACTCAGAACCACCTCTAGTCTTCAACGTACGGAGGGTCTGGGTCCGTTGTGAATTTTGGATGAAAATTACTAAAGGTCAATAGAACCTTTTGGCTAAAGTCTAGAAATAATCCCACAATTCACGTGACACATCTATTATTAGAAACAAAAAAGAGACGAGGAATAAACATGAATTGCGATGAAGAATTAAGAAGATTGTGAGAGAAGCGATAGAAAATTACCATTTCAATTAAAACCTTTACAGACATAATTTTTAGAAAGTGTCATTTTGTTCACAAGCGAAATGTTTTGGTAGATTCAGTACGTGGTAAAATAAAAGAATGGATAATCCAGACAATGACCTACTCTCCGTCAAATTTTGAGGAAACATCCAGACTAATATTCGTAGAATATTTGTTTGAATGATAGAGACTAGCACAATAAATGCGATGTAGACTGGAATAACCAGACACTCGAAATAGCCACTCGATTGAAACGTCTGGCGTATTTCGCCGAACATAACTGAAATTAGAGTACAAACGAATACGATCGAATGTAAATCAGTTTGTATACATTCATATTACATTATTATATGCGTTGCGACCCATTTGTGGCAATTCCTAGGTCTCAAATATTTAGCTCCTTAAAGTTTAAACCAAAGGTGTCATCCAGAACCTGTTAAAAGAACCTAAATGTGTCACATATTTCCATGCATGTTTTAATTTGTTTTCATTGTGTTGTTTTGTGTTTCTGTTGACTTTTCTTTTTCTTTTCAGGTAAGTTTTATCTCGGGAGAGTCATGCGCAAGAAAACCCAAAATAGAATGTACGTAACTTTCAAACGATGTATTTGTTAACCGCATCGATGAACGTTTAACTAACATATAACTATGTGGAACCGCACCCGTCTCACAACAGCGATTTTATAAGTGTCTTTATGGTGACTTTCTGATTTACAGGAACTTTTTAATTTTTGAGTTTTTACCAATTTTCAACCCTATGTGTAAATAATTTAATTAAATCAACCTGTACATAATATCATATTTATTGTATTGGACAATAAATATATAATAAACATCAGCATCTATTAGTCAACATATTGGCAATGATGAACTGGTTGTAAGCAATTTATTTAATGAAACAACTAACATCTCATCTAACAGCGTCAATATTAATCCCAGAAAATTATCTATAAATTAATTGGTTTGAAGTGTCTTTAAGGTGACTTTCTGATTTACAGGAACTTTTTAATTTTTGAGTTTTTACCAATTTTCAACCCTATGTGTAAATAATTTAATTAAATCAACCTGTACATAATATCATATTTATTGTATTGGACGATAAATATATAATAAACATCAGCATCTATTAGTCAACATATTGACAATGATGAACTGGTTGTAAGAAATTTATTTAATGAAACAACTAACATCTCATCTAACAGCGTCAATATTAATCCCAGAAAATTATCTATAAATTAATTGGTTTGAATCTAATGTGACATGGGGTAATAAGCTTACACCTCAAGAAGTAGATGAACAACAATCATGGACAAGATCTTTGAGGGATAAATATGCACAGCCTCAAATCAAATATCAGTCACTTTATTTTTTCTTTTTACACAAAGAAACATAGTTCACCACCACCTTTATTGTGCAAATATAGCAAAATCCGATGTAACGTTTGTATACATCTACATAATATGTGGGAGGCTGTATTTTTTTTATTTTATTTTATTTGGGCATAATAAAAAACATACAGGAATTTCGAAAAACGCTTCTAAAAGTTGCAATTTCATATTTTTAAGTTATATTTTTAAAATGTATTAAAATAGATTGTATCTATAAACAACCCTAATTAATTCTATTAATCCTATAATTCACTATTGCCAATTGAGAAACTGGTAAAAATATCATTTTCAACGTCAAATTCAAACGTTTGAAGATAGCCATTCCATGGGGGCGAATGGAAAAACAAGGGAGGTAATTGTGTTATGATTTCCTGTGTCACTGATTTTTATGCCTGTGAAATTCCCGCTTTAAGATTGAACTGTTGGTAAGTACTGGTGGGCGTTGTGTATGAGTAGTGTTATTCTTTCTATACAGACACCACAAGCAACACATACAACATTAACACCATATTATGTAACATACATTCGCTTTATCTTTGCGTAGTTTACAAATCAAAATCGGGTAAAAAAAATGAGTTCGGACGGACAGGGGCGATGATAATATACGTCCACATGATAATGTGGGCGTATAAAAACTCATATTCATTGATTCATTGAAGCAATTTCTTCTATCTAAAGTATTTATTTTATAAAGAAATTCTCCAGAGATCTAATATAAATTGTGCTACTGACATGCAACAGCTCAGTAATATTAGATTTGCTCAATAGGTGATCCGACGATAAAATTTTACCATTTATTTAGTGCACATAGTGTACCAAAACTGACAGTTTTCTTAGCTAAATATGATCTAACCGTGATGAGAGTGAGAAAAGGGCATGTATGGGAACTAATTTGTGAATTGTTGTATTGCTAATTAAGTCTGGCCATATAATTCAGCCAGTAGAATTTATTGAAGCAAAGTAGCATTCAACCTGGTTTATTCAAGCATACTTATAGATCTCGTGGCAGAACACCGGTAGAATAATAATTGGTCTCTCCAGGAAGATTGATTTCCGGATCTAAGAAATAGTTAGACTGGTGACATATGTACCATATATTTTATAATACACATAATTTTATAATACGTTATGTAGAGAATTAAAGCTGAACTCCGGTTACAAAACTACAGAAATAATTAAATACAAAAAATACCACCGTCCATAATCGCCATACTTGTTTTCATTTTGTAGAAGAAGCATAGCCTAAGAAAACAGTGGCAGCTAGGCCACGCCCACATCCAGTGTGTCTCTTGTCAGCCACACTGTCCACATCCGGCTAGCAATATTTCAACTACAAATTACGTCCTGGGACGTGTTTTCAGTTTGATGAAAATATTATTGCTACACAATTATTATCACAAATATTATGCGTACACATTAGTTTACTAATTAGACGAAATAATTCAACCACGATGTGCTTTTGCTTGGTGTTATGTCAACAACAATAAGAATCGGTTGGTGTTCGTAGATTTGTAATTCTGTGGGGTAAGGCAGTTTTTTCATATTTTTAGAGCAAAAATATTTCGTGGTTGACTTTTTCGTCCAATTAGTAAACTAATATGTACCTGATCACGCATAATAATTGTGCAGCAATAATATTTTCATCGACAATCTAGGTCTCCATAACGTCACAAGTCTCGACAGCATTGACTTTCTCGTCCTTCTCGTAACAGACAGTCAAAATCCTCGAATGATGAGAGTAAATTGATGGGAGCCAAGAGTGTTTATTGATTTTGTTACTCAAATTCGGCTGCCTTCGCCGACACCTTGGCCCCATTTCGATGTCATCGTACTGCGAGCGTGCTCTTTTGTATTGGCATGACGTATTTTAGGATTTTTTTGATGCTGGTGGTGCGTAAAAATTGGTGGAGAAAGCGGGTAGAGTATTTAGTTACTCATATTTTCCAGTAAACCTTCTCAGCGAGTTAAATAACAGCGACGTGGATATGGAACGCTATTTTCCAGCAGCAGCTTTGGCCGTCATCAGGTATATGGCCACCTTACCAGTAACTAGTAATCTTGGACAGGATAATGATTTCACAGAAATATGTGGAGATTTCTACACATCGTAATCTGGAGAAAAAGTACCGTTCTCCAGCAAAGAAAGAGCGTGATCAACGGCGTCGTCAAGCATTTCTTACTAGGAAAAGTGACTTTCAGAAGGTATCGTTAAACTCTTCTAAACGAAGTGATACAAGTACGCCCAGGGTGCCTAAAACTGCTGTGGCCGTTGAGACCGACTCATTGCCTTTGGTTTCGCAGGGAAAAATGTGTTCTATGAAAAGTGTTAATCAAAGTTATCAAACGGGCATCGGAGGACCAGCGAACACAGACAGCGTTTGTCTCAATGTAAATCGATGAGCAAAAATGTCAATGCCACCTTCGTAAACGGGGCATAACAAATAAACAAACGCAGAAAGTTACAAAAACGAATTAAAAGGGACAAATAGGAATCTTTTATTCGTTGGAATGGTTTCCCGACAATGATGAATTCGTGGGTGCCCGAGAAAGATTTTGATGATTTTGCTACAGTACACATTAAGGACCATGCGAAAAAAATACCCGGAACCAAGTTACGTGACCCGTCTGTCGCTCTATATGACCAAACATCTTGCATATCTGCAACATCACCTTGCACGGATGCGACAGAGTGTGTGGCGTAAGACGAATTGTGTAAATATATTGTAAATGTGATGAATTTTTCTTTGTATTTTAATGCACCTTTTTTAATGTTTTTAAATCCATATAAATTAATTTATTTGGTTTTAGGGTCAAACGCTTATGGGAGTCGAAGCAGGCGCGGATCCAGTATTTTTTCCAGGGGGGGGGGGTTCTAGGTTTGATAATTGCCTAACTAATTGCGCTCAACCGATTAACGGGGCCCACCCAAAGAAAAATTTGGTAAATTAGATTCAATTTGGTTCATTCTGACGTATTTCCGGAAGGCAAATTCCAAAATTACAAGTCTAAATCACCAATAAAATCGCATAAAAAATTTTCAAGCCTGAGCAGGGGGGGGGGGGGCGGACCCCCTGGACCCCCCCCCTCTGGATCCGCGCCTGCGAAGGTTGTTGTTATAGTGTAACTTTATGTATATTTTAGTATATTATTTTAGTTTAAGTAGTAAATTATCCAGTATTCAAATTGATATTGTATTAATCTTTCAAGTGTTTTAACTGTTTAGGTTTATACAGGCGCGGATCCAGGATTTTTTGCAGGGGGGGTCTAGGTTTGATAATTGCTTAACTAAGCAATTAACGGGGGGTTTGGGGGCCCTCCACCAGAAAAATTTGGTAAATTAGATTCAATTTGGTGCATTCTGACGTATTTCCGGAAGGTAAATTCCAAAATTACAGGTCTAAAAATCGCCAATAAAATCGGATAAAAGATTTTCAAGTCTGAGCAGGGGGGGGGGAGTCCGGACCCCCTGTACCCCCCCCCCCTCTGGATCCGCGCCTGTTTATTCTTCATGTAATGATAAAATTATGTAATTATAGTTAATATGCTTCTTGCTATGTCCATATCTTCTTCTGTATTTAAACATCTGTTTTTTATGTACAATTTAACATCTTAACAAATATTATTATATAATTATTTTGTATATATGTATATAAGTTTGTATATATTCTGTTGACCGGCTCGCCCTAGCAATACTTACTCCGCTATTTTGTCCGCCCGTTGGCCAGTTTAGGACACTCGTTATTAAAAGTACAAGTTTATCTATTTATTCTGAGTCTTCGTCGTTAGTGTTGTAGGCTACAACCTCTAGAAAACAACACTTCGGCAGTACTATTATACGATAGCTACACGACAACATTGCAGGGGCTTCACATAGTAGTATTCCCTTAAAGGGACAATAACATTCTTGCTGGCTTGGTAGCTCCAGGAAATAAATAATACCCTTATTCTAAGTACTAGATGTTTAAGTGTCCTACCTGTTGTGTAAATTATCCATTACATCCTATTTTACTTGTCCGGAGGGTTCGAAAATATTTTAAGATCCAAGTTACATTTGAAAAGGTTTACGTTAGACTTTTCAAATCAATTGGTTGAATTTTTCCAATTTTTTAAAATAGGTGTGTTAAGATGAAATTTATATCATAATTTAATTGGAATATTCTAAAATAATACGATTTGTTGACCAGAATGAAGATTGGGACATAATATTCAGTTACAACAAGAGTGTTATTGGGGCTTTAATAAGACAATCGGGCAATTCTGGTTTACTTCGTATTGTGTTCATGTACTTAATAAGTACAATTCTATCGCAACCCATCGCACGACAGTCGTAACCTCGTATTAAGATTAATCTACTCCAAATAAATCGCAACTTCTATCTGCTGTACGAAATATATTGTTTCTCTAGCGGGCATTTAGTAATTGAACATGAGAGTTTCCGCTGTGTTGGTTTATAGTGGTATAATATCCTGTTATCAAGTATTTGATTGTTATTTTTGTTGCATATGCTGTATATGTTTGTCTACTATTCACATATCTGTAGAACGTGCTTGAATAAAATGGCACCTTGTGAAAAATATATTCTTTTGATTTTTTGCCGTGGCACTGAAAGTATATCCTGTCTGCCAGTGGTCCCGAAGAGAGAGAAGAGGGTTTCATTTCAAACTTTGTAAGATACATTTTTCAAAATGAAAATAGAACATCCAGCTAAAGTGTAAAATCGTTAACGCAAATTTTTCTGTTTTTCCCGAGTATTTGGTTAATAATAATAATAATAATCGTTTTCTATAGCGCTGAACATTCAGTCAGTCTGACTGCTCTGTGGCGCTTTACAATGTAGATATGTTATAAAATAAGAAAAAACAAAACAAAAACATACATGTATATACAAATAAACACAATAACACAAAGGAATAGTTAAGTTACAATATACAGATAAAAAGTGAAGCATTTCAATTATTGTTCAAAAGTTTGGGTAAAAAACAGGGTTTTTAAACGTCGTTTGAATACAGCCAAGTTTGGACTATTTTGAACTTCCAGGGGCAATTTGTTCCATTCTTTTGGTGCTGTGTACACAAAAGCTCTCTCACCAAATTTTGACTTTTGTACTGGAAATACAAGCTGGTTTTTATGAGATGAACGTAAGGAACGAGAAGGTACATATTGCTTAATCAAATCGGATAAATAGGATGGTGCCAAAGGATCGTTTAAACAATTGAAAGTGATTGTGTTAATTTTGAACATAATGCGTTGATTAACCGGTAGCCAATGTAACTGTTTTAGAACAGGTGTAATATGGTCAGATGATATGATGAGAGACACAATTCGAGCCGCTTTATTCTGGATTTTCTGTAGCTGACATACAAGAGTTTTAGGAAGAGAATACAATAATGAATTACAATAATCTAAGGATGACATAACAAAGGCATTTATTAACATTTTAGTGGTATCAAGGTCAATATAGGATCGAATTTTGCCAATGTTATACAAGTGAAAGTTCGCCTTTTTGCACACCATAGATACATGGGTTTTCATATCGAAGGAAGAGTCAAAGAACACACCAAGATTCCTGACACAGTTGGTTGGGGTTAAAGCCCCCAAACGGCCAGGCTATAAATTCAATCTAGAGTTTAAAACCAATACTTAGCGGAATCGATCAATTCTAACGTCTACCCCAGAATAAAGGCAGTTATATTTGAATTACATAGTAATAACAGTATTTCCACTAAAATAGTAGATGTATTTTGTCTATCGCTATTTCATTGAGATTTCGTCTAATAGTTTGATGCAGCGATGGCGGGTGTGGCGCCAGGCAGGGTAAGCTTACTCTTCCGGACACCTGTTACTACTGTTTGTCGTGTATTTTGTACACGGTGAACAGTCCATCTGCTGATTACACTATTTTGCCTCGACAGTTTTTATTGGACTTCGAGTTTTGACTAATGGATTGGATTGTTCGTACTTGGTTTTATTTTATTGTCTATCGGGAAAGATGTGAACGATTTTGGCACTGTAATTTTAAAACCATTAGGAAACATACTGAAGTTTCATCACATAAACAAAGCCACAACATTCAAAATATAAACGCACGCACTGAACTACTTGCAATTGTTTTAAATTTCTCTAAGGTGATAACTTAGAAGTATCTGTATACAACGTTAATATGAACTGTGGTGCTGGGAACCAATTGTTCTGCTATATGAACCAATTGTTCTAATTTAAACACAACCAATTGTTCTGATTTAAAAATAACCAGCGGAGTATATAGGATTTGCTTACGAGTATGCACTCTAATTATCCCCAATTATATACAGCTTATCTACGAAATTATAATTTCTTGTGAATATATTTCATTGTCCAAATACCAAACAGATAATTACAAAACACAAATGAATATATAATATGTTTGATCGATTTCGAAGATTTGAGCAAATTAGCTCAAAAAGACCAAAAAAAAAAATATTATGGTTACGGATCTGTATTATCCACCATTTCCTATCTTCTATTGCTACAGTTATATGGATCATCTCTATTAAAAGAGCATTAGTTAAAAACCTAAGTAAGATCCTATCAAAGAACGTAAAGCTAATACTAATCAGACGAATGACACTCCTACATGATCAATTTACCATGTAAAACGATTTATTCTTTCAGTCCAACCAGACACATTAATATCGACAACGTTTAGTAACTCGCCACTGATTACATGCCATTCGTTACATTCAGTTTAGCGCTGATTTATGACGAATGTTAGCCAGAGAATGGACGGCGGAGAATGGAATTAATTTAATGCTTTGGCATTAACAGGGAGACTCTTTTAAAATATTCGTTGACCCTTGTAAATTAAGGGCGTCATTTACTGACGTTGTCTTGAATCAGACATGTAATGATTGCTAAATAATTTGAATCTGCTGAATTATCTATTTATGTATAATTAAATAGGTGTTATCACTCCGCTGAATTATCTGTTAATGGAAGATTAAATAGTTATTATCACTCTCACCAAGAAAATTAATGAAGTGAATTTTCAATAATAAAGAATTAAAAAAAAAAACAATAGTGTTAGACTCACTTTGTTATCGAAAATATAAGGATTTACCTATTTGGGGTGTTATTTAAACTCCTTGAATAGCGGTCGTGGTAATCGAGCGATAAATCATTGACTTATCATCAACTAGGATTTCAAAATTGTTCGGATTATAATTGCAGTCAACAAAGTCTTTAACACCCTATATTAATGCAGCCTGCCCTTCCATCTAAGCGTAAACACTGATTGACAAGCAGTATTAGACCTATCCCAATAGTATTCTTCAATTAATGGTTTAAACGAATTTCATTTACACCACAGCAAAGGATTAATTGGTGAGTATTTGAACCAAACCCCACTCGAGAGGTTATAAGCCAGAAAGTATGAGAGATCATTAAGGCTTTGAGTGCAAATCACTTAACACTGGACAAGCTGTCTTTTGGTGGTTTAACGTTTTCTTCCATGTAGAAAGTTTGAAGAAATATCGTATATTTTCTTGACTAGTTTTAAGATCTACTTGAGAAATATTTGATATCCACGTTTGTATGTGATTGTGTAAATTATGTGTGGCGCAGTCTCCATGCACTTACTATTAGATACCAACCAGCTATATAGAATGAAAACATAGAAGTTGTGCATTGTTTTGACAATTCTGCTATTTTTCTTTTCAGGTCACCATTGATTTTCCAGTTGATTTTAATGTTTATTATCGTCTCTGTGATCGGCTCTAACTTTTTCCCAAGTTTTATTGGGTTGAAAGCAGGTGGAGCAGCTGCCTGTGACAGCCTCTTGCGTAAAGAGTCAAAACATTCTTATTCCGTGCTTATATATAATTTAGTTCGGTAATAGCGTCAACTTACACATGTGGGTGGATATTTGAACGGGCTAAATCGCTAATATTGGGACCTAGAAATTGACCCTAGTGGGTTGCAACGCATATAATAATGTAATGTGATTGAATATAAACTGATTTACATTCAATTGTTTCCGCTCTGACTCTAATTACAAATCAGTTATTTCCAGCGAAATCTCAACCGAGTTACAATTTCTAGCATCTGGTTATTCCATGCTCTCCAGATAAGATATGGCGTCGCCATTTGACAGGAGTTGTGGAATATGTCTAGCCTCGTTCTTTCTGGTCACTTGTTGTTACAAATGAAACTGAAACGCACTACGGTACACGATTCGTGTACCAACAGTAAAACCCTTTTTTTGTCTTAAATATTCGATATCAGAAGCCAACCTTTTCTGGGTAAGATCAATGTTGATTTGAATTGACATATAAATCGTGTTTTTAACGTGTAAGACTTTGGGCTTAATGGTTATTCTGATATTGTATAGGCACAACTGATTGGTATTATCTGAATCATTGTTTCAATCTAATTTACCCGAATAATCGGTTTATATGTTTAAATTATTTACTAGAAATCCGCTATTTATTATCGTTTGGTTCCTGTAGTTTTTAGGCGTTGCCTTTCGTTAAGTCTTTCCGATCACGAACTATATTGTTTTTCTTCATCAGCATGTGGCTATGCTTTCCAGTCTGAAATTAAATCCTATAAACACAGGATATCTACTGAAACTAATCTTTCCGCCTGCCTTAGTCACTATTCACTGGGGAGACAGAATGATCTCCCTCTCAACAGCAATCCGGTTATTTCGGGACTAATATATGGTAATTTATTTCAATAATAGGCATGCACGTTAACCTCCACTCAATCATTATACAATACAATAATTTATTTCGGTTGTATTCCCAATTTTTTCAAATGTGAGTGATAGCTGTGTCACTACGTACAGGCCCGGGACTGTACAGCGCAGTGGACGCTTAAGGCTAGCCCCCCGGATCAATTCACTTTCTTTGAATTGTTTGTTTGTGGTCTCTGAGTATGATGTTTTGTCCATATATTTGTTTTTGTGTAAATTATGCCTGGTGCAGCCCCCTCCCCCGTACTTACTATTACAGGTTAGAAAATGCTCAACAAGAATGCATTTTATATGCTCGTTAATATTCAGACAAATTATTACGCAGACTCCTACCCTTACTAGGTTTCAAGGGCTTAGCTACAAATCTAAAGGCCTGTAGTAATTTGCTGCTGCTTTGGGTTAGAAATCAGATGGATAGCTAAATGCCTGTGCGATTCCTAACATTCCCTCCAGCACAATTTCTATGCATCATGTTATCCCCAGGCGCTTTTTTTTGTCGAAAACCTCTTCACAATATAGTGGAAACTGAGAACTGATAAAGAATGATGATTTGTCTAAGATAACAAGTATATCCCAACGATAAGAGTTCAAAAAACAACAGAGTAATTATCAGAAATACGTTAAATATTTAGTAAAATGAAAATCACTAGCCAACTTAGAGAGTAAGATGTGTTTAACAAATTAATCTTAAGCACCACCAATCAAAAAACCCACCAACTTCGCGATGACTACAGATATTCCTCTATAAATTATGTGTTATGTGGGATCCCCGAAGTAATGGTCAATGTTATTTGATATTTCCATCCATCACCGGATGTTGCAAGGCAGAAATCTAAAACCTGGTTTAGTTTTAATTGGTCTGACCTATATGTTAAACATGACTAAAACAATGAAATGGAATCCAGTTGAACTGCTTTGTTGTAAACATTCCGTCTGTTGCAATTGACGGGAAAAAATATAATCAAAACTTACTTGTAAAATTGGTAAAGTTTGCGCCTGCGGTACTTGAGCTCCAGTCTTCCTCCATATTGCTGAATTATTTGACGGATTGATTTTAAACGAGCTGACAAAATATGAACCGAACCCTTCTCTTCTTTGTTGTAAATTAAAACTTCATTTCACACCGTATTACTAAGGCGAGGGTTGATTATAACACGCGCATCACATTATTATTGAATGGATCTGAAAAAGGCTTTCTGTTACCAATGCGACGGAATATTATGGTACGAGAATCAATCCACACAGCTAGATAAGGCATCTTATAAATGACGCGTATAGCGCATTAACACTACAATAAGTTTCCGACAAATGCCGATTCATGTGACGATGATCGGTTTTGGACCTGTTTTGGTCTAACCATTACTCTCTATGGAATCCATATCATTAACGTTATAATGGATTTCTTGTACAACAATATATGGTTAATAGATTTTTCTGAGACTGGATTCGATATTTATTCCAGCAGCTTTGACACCAAACATAATACCAAAAGGCAATTCGATTTTAATTTTAAGTAAACTCAAAGGATTATGTCTTATCCAGAGTAAGATCTCTTTAATATAATACAGATAGTTTGTTTTTTTTCGAAAATGAACATCTAAACTCGTTTTTCTCCAGCCAGTCATATTTTCCGCATTGACAGTTACATAATTTCTATATATATACCCAAATCCATCATTTGATATTAAGGTCCGGTTTCTGCGGCATGCGTTGTGACGTTCTAGCTTAATTGCGTCATTCAGCAGACGAACACCGCAATTTCAGATCACATCTTTTGAATTACTACTTTCCTTTATGCCTAATTAGTGTACAGTTTTTGTTTTTAAGGGATTGCTTTTGCTCGAAATGCATTTCATCATACTCGTTTCCACTTTAGTTTTTTCTTAACTCTTATGAATTACTCCCCTGTTTTAAGCTTCACCCTACAAATTGGCTACAAATTTTCTTCTGTGTGTTGTACCTATGATTCTGCATTTGGCTTGAGTGTATAACTGCTTACTGCACCAATCTCGCTCGCACTGTACAACGCAGGTGTTTTTTTGGGTTTTTTTTACGAGGGGGCGTTTTACTATATGCGGTTGCTGGAGAGAAGTGGAAAGACCGCATGCCAAAAACTTACCACAGCCGACGTGTGGCGCCTGCTCTTTTCTCTACTACACATTTATTTGTCTTGTGATCGTTTAGGTATTATCTTTGACTGTAAAATCTCTACGGGTAAGAACGCCAATCTGACATTACATGTTGTCAGCCCCCCCCCCCCCAATAATTTGGCCGCAAGTACCCTTTTCTCTAGGTTATTTGTTATTCAATAAAAAAAAAACCCAACGATGCTTGATTTTAAGATGAAAGTGAGTTGAAGTGAGACTTCTAAAACGCAGATTTTCAGAAGAAGAAAACCCTGCTATGCACTAGACTATTCTCTGAGTTAAGAGACCTACGGTTGCGAGGGTCGCCATTAAGTAACTGAAGAGCCGGCTTTATTTCACTTCATCTCACTTCTGTTGTATCTATGTCATATTACGCAATTAGAAAAACGACGAGATAGAGTTTTAATTATACTCGTTCCTTTCATCCCTTATCCATCAAATAATTGCCCGCATTAGTTAAAACTCGAGGTTGCCAAGCAAGATATGTCCACATTTTGCAAGAAATGGATGAGGAAGAGGTAAAATCAGTAGGGTTTATCCTCTCCTTTAAGATCTTTTATCCCTAACAAATTTCAGTTCCAACAGAATGGGACAACAGTGGTAGCCCCCCCCCCCCAGCCGAGAGCCTATAAAATCAGTACAAATTCAAATTTTGCGTAAAAAGCAGGGATTATAGCTGTAGAATGTAAGGTCTGATGCTACCCAAGTCGAACTTCTCGATAAACTTTTCATCCTTACCATACAGTTTAAGTTTCATCGTGAAAGGTCCACAAACATCATTCGTGTAAAAGGTCCACAAACTTCATTCATCTTAATCGAGTACATATTTGTGACCTCTAAATGGTCCACAATCCGGGTATTACATGCTTTTATTACACTATTTTCGTAAAGGGGGTGGCTATTTGAGGAAGATGTTTAGTCCGATTTTGAGGAAATAATTATGGTGTAACGGTGATATATTTGAACATATTTAAAAAAAATAAAGTACACATTTTGATCTCCAGAGGACCCATAAGCTAAAGACGTGGTAATCATGGGGTCATAATCCATAAATTTACTATCCACTACGCACCAATGTCGAAAGGAGACCAGATCTTTGGATTGTAAATATATATCTGAAGTTTCATAAAATAAAACCAAGTACGAACAATCCAAACCATTAGGCAAAAATAGAAGTCCTAAAGAACGTAATAGGCAAAATAGTTAGGCAAAGTAGTGTAATCAGCAAATGGACTGTTCATCGTGTACGAAATACACAACAAACAGTGGTAACAGCCATATTGGATAACAAAAACCCCGAGCCGCTGGATGGTCTACAACCTGGGTATAATCCAGGAAGTTACAATCGGATATGTGCGAATGTAGAAAGGTTGAAAATTGTGACCTCTAGAGTGTCGTACAATCAGAGGTTATAGTCGATGCCAACATCGAAAGTAAGAAAACCGAGATGTGTCGTCAACATCGGCTGAAATTGTGGCTTGAAGTAGTTGAATGTTTTTTTTACAATCAAATAAAAACTGTCACATGATAGACACATTTGTCTCAAACATTTAAGCGAAAACAGGTTGTCATATTTTATCATTACAGACAGTAGATCACCAGTGCGGTGATAGAATGACATGGAGGCTGGTCGACCAAAGACACACACACACACCCTCTCTGTCTCTCTAAATGGGGCTTAACATCCGCTTCCAGGGTGATATTGCAGACAAGTGGTTTCTTGCAAAGTTGCAAGTTGAGCCAAATAGGAGGACAGTCTCGCTCAAACTTGAGGCGTTTAGGCGATTCAGAGACCTAATCCATTCCGTTTCCTTAGATAGAGTCACACATGTCTGATGAGTAGCAGCGTCCAAGAATCAAACGGTTATAGGCCTACTAAATTATATTAGAAGATTATGATGTTACGAGTATTTACATTTGGTCTTCTTTCACTCGAGGTAGATTAGCTTTTCTACATAGAGAGGAATATAAGACAGCACAATACCCAAGTGGCCAAGAAGCTCATTACAAGAATGTACCTCGGCAATCATAAATAAACGTCCAGGAGATATAACATTACATTCAGAGTCATAGTCCTTGATAAATCTTAAACCACATTTCTATCTTAATTTTATTAGAAACCCTGCATTTGGATACCGTCAAATAGTTTTTGCTGAGGTCGCCCACATTGTCCTACACATGAACGAACAGGTTGCTATATCCATAGTCCGTTTAAGTTTATCATATATTCGATAGGGTTATAATATCACAGAATATTATTAATATGAGAGAGAGAGAAAACCCTTGGCAAACAATAATAAAAAATGTAAGTGCGATCACTTTTAAATCACATTATGCAAGTGTTAAATCTGCCTATTTCATGTCTGTCTTCTAGCTTCAAATATAAATCATCATTTAGACATTTCACATGCCAAGCCCATGGCTAATTCTCCCTAGACCATCGGCCGAGATATTAAACAGGTTAGAATATCAGTGTCATTTAAAAATTCAACGTTGACACGGATAATGGATAATGTGTTTAGTATCTTGCTTTATGCTTCTTTAATCAGTACAAACAATTCAATGTTCTTCACATTTTCGTTAAAAGCAGAAATAAATTGTTGCAAGAATAGAAGCACTCATTTCCCATGTGATGAAACAAAACTGTGGTTAATGGGTCAGGGATGAAAAGCAAACCATAGACAAACAAAACCATGATAGAGAGTCATTTAGAGACATCAAACTCATAAAATAGTTGTCAGAAACAACGAAGAACGGTGAGTCATTTTACGCCAACCAAATTTTTAAGCTCTGCTGTCAGAAATGGGTGGGGCAGATAAGGTTGTTCTAATGCTACCGACTTGTTTCGGAGCAATATTATATCTTCTTTTTGCGCAATTGATGTTTTGGCTGTGTCGTCTTGTGTCGTCTTCATTGCATCGTTTGATCTTTCCTTTGTCTTATCTTATAGTACATATATGGTTTTAAAAATGCCATGATCTCGAGGCCAGTAATTTATCTTGACTTCCGGGGAAAAGACCTGAGTTCGTGAAAATAGATTACGGTAATAGATCAGCTTTAATAAGCTCTTGGTCTACATGTATCGACTATAATATCGGTCATTGGTTGACAACATAATTGACAAATTGCGAATGGCGTGAGATTATACTGTTATACGTGTATATCATGTACCTAAATAACTCGAATTTCCGGCTATAGTCAATCATTTTAAACCAAAATGTGTCCTTAGAAAATCGGAGTGTTGAGAAATTGGGTGTACAAATTGGCCAATGGCAATGACAAATACTACCTGTTTGATTCTGGAGAAAAAATGGACCAAATTTTATAGTATGATTTTTCCAGGCGGATATTTTGGAGGATTGACGTGTTTACGTCTGGCAGTATTGAAATATGGCCGATCTGGTGTAAAACAGACGTAATTGTAATTGGTACAAACCGACATCTGTTTTATCTCCCCAAACAAAAGTTTACCTGTTTCTAACGAGGTCTCGTTATTCTCAAATGTCGAGAATGCCCTGACGTTCTATCAAAACCTACACACATGAGAGGTATACTTTATATTTAAAGGAGCTAAACAAGGAAAAATTTTATTAAACTGATCTGAAACGTGTATCAAAGGTATAATTTTGTTTTTGCAAGAGCTAAACATTTTTGACAATTGAGGAAATTTATCTGAACTATGTGTACTTTTGTATTTGAAGCCTTGAGTCAAAACAAATATGGAGCGTATCTGAAACGCCTACGAAGGGTATACTTATGTGCTCAAACGGGGTAAATATTGAATTAATCCGAAACGTGTACAAGAGGTGTGCTATTTTATGTACAGATTAACAGATTAGTTGTTACGAGGTAATAATAATTTAAAAAACATGTAATTTACTGAGTGGTGGTAGAGTTGTTTTGAGTTTGCAAGATGTTTTTCCCACTCTTGAAAATTGGCTACCATTTAGTTTCTGTGTACTTTTAAATGGATTGAGTTGATATCAAATGTCAGAAATAGTCTGGAGTGTCAGAGAAATAATGAAATTGAATATTGAGAACTGGGTATAATTCTATTTATGTAACAAATCACCATTTAAATTTTACCGATACGGCTTCGTATAAACTATTTGTCTGTCTTGTAAATAACCAAATTGCGCCAACCACATCTAATCTTACAGATTATTTGCAACTGACAGAACATATTTTGTGTGTGTGTGTGTGTGGTTAATCATGTAAAAAGGGTCTTCAGACTGAAAAGACCTTATAATATATCTCAGTTTGAATCAAAACAAAACCATGACTCTGTCAAAAAATGTCTTGAAATATAAATATATACTGCTTTAGAAGAATATATTTTCATTTGAGATGATGGTAATATGACGTAGAGTATAAAACTTCCAGTTTGACAGACGAATAAGACCTTCTAATTTGTCAATAACTCTGGTCAAGAGCATCTGCTAGGGGTGGCGTAGCCGAATGGTGTAACGAGGGGGTTTTAGATTATCTGTCATCGAATCACGTGGCGTGGTATATTATGTAGTCTATAAGATTAAAGGGTCCATTTGCTGATAGTAAAGTCTAGTTTATAGAGATGCCATTCTAATTTATTTGAATAGTTCTGAAAGCAACCTCCGCGGTTAAACGACATCATAATTCTCAGCTTCTGAAGTTCCTTTAGCGAAGACTTACAAATCATAATATCTAATAACATACAAAATGCATGTTAAAACAATTCTAGAAATGATATCCAAACTATTTTACCTTATTATAGGTTCTTTATGTCTGTAAAGACCAATTTTTTTTTTTTTTTTTTTTTTTTTACAATATAATCTTTACTGTTCAATTTTTCATAATAATAATTAAACAATAAGACTAAATTAACCAGTCCTATTATTGAATAATATAATTAGCATTGTATCACACGAACATCCAAGCCCATTGAGGTAAAAGTACAGAGTGTCAGCACCATTGTTGTCAGGCCACTACTAATTTGTCCGTTCCAGTATTAGTAAATAATCTTTTCTAGGTAACTTTTCACTTGAGGTGCCCATCATATTGAAACATCAATCTAAATAAACGACTCTTATCATCCGGGCGCATTGAGATATAAGTACGAAGTATCAGTACCACTGGAGTCAGACCACTACTAATTGGGCCGTTCCGAAATTACTTTCAACGAATTGAGCCTTTAGAAATAATCTAATTGTCGTTATTCGTCAAGCAAATTATATCCCCAGGTTAATTAACTAACGGAAGCCATATAAAATCATTACTTCGAAAACAAGTCAAGCCATACACATGACGTTCTTTGAAAAATACCCATTTTAAATAGAATTGTGTTCCGTCAATTCCACAAGTCAATATATGTCCCAGTCAGTGCAATATTTTTGTTAAGACGCCAGAGTTTCTTAATTAGCTAATAAATTATCTCTGATAATGGCGATAATATACATCTTTGAAAGCACTCTGTCTTTTGAATGTATCTCTTAATAAAAACAATAATAATTTGACAATTTTCAGATTCAGCCCCGAAGGTACAGTTTCTGGTGGACGTGTGTTGTTTTCTAGCAGCCTCTGGTGTAAATCTTGACAGTTTTAAACGTTACATTATAATTCAACTATACTATTATAACTATCACCAGTGTCAATCACAAAGCCAAAAACAATTTCATTAATACAAGGCACGATAATGTACTGGAGAATTAGAAGAGATTCAATAATTTCGCGCTCCATAACATGTGATAGAGTATGCTGAATATGGCGTTACTGGTCTAAAAATTGTATCTTGTATTTTTAACCATCATTAGCCAACAATTTTGCCAGCTTAGCATTGCTAAATCGTGTTTAATTTCAGCTGAAACAAAAGCATGTACATGTACATTGGCCAAGAAAATCATTCTCTGGCGAACTCTGTACAATCATCACAATGACAAGAGAGGAGCGCAGGAGAGTGGGCCATTGGGCATATCATTACAAAATATAGAGCATAACCAATAGTTGGTTTTTATATATATATGTGAGAGTTGATATTATATATATATATATATATATATATATATATATATATAATATCAACTCTCACATCGCCCCTTCAAAGTTGTATATAACGAAAACAGTATAGGTATTTCAGAACTATGGTGTCGGTAACTTTCTTTTCAGAACGGGGTTGGAAAAATCATTTTAACACTGTCCTAGTATATTTTTGAACCTTGGCTTTTAATTTTGATATGGCATCACAATTCCAAATTGGCCGTGATGACCTACGATAGTAAACCTTAAAGAAGCCCTAGGACATGAAGGTAGTGTTTATCACAGAAGAAAATTGGTTGTGTCATTTTTACGTATATGTTGCCACATTCACCTTGAAGTGTGTTTTGATAATAGTTGGTGATCATTTATTTTATTACATCCCAGGCAGATAATTGATCAAATGAAAGTGTGGCCTGTGGCATTAGTTTACCCTTTAATCTATCATATTGAAAATACTTGGTAAAAGCCACTGCACTTCAATACTTATTTGTCAAGTAATCTTTCGTGACCCTTTCTTAAAAACTAGACGAACAATAGCCGCAAGACTAGATTACACCAGCGGGTCAGGTTTTGATCCTTTAAGATGCCAGTGAAACTCATTTGTAAATGTTATCGGGAAAAGGCGTTTTTAATATATGATATTTTTACTACTGCACAGCAAAGAGCAGGCGCGGATCCAGGATTTTTTGCAGGGGGGGGGGTCTAGGTTTGATAATTGCGGTGGGCGTTACCGCCGAAGGCGCTCAACCAATTAACGGGTGGTTTGGCAGCCCTCCCCCAGAAAAATTTGGTAAATTAGATTCAATTTGGTGCATTCTGACGTATTTCCGGAAGTTAAATTCCAAAATTACAGGTCTAAAAATCGCCAATAAAATTGTTTCAAGCCTGAGCAGGGGGTGGGGATCTGGACCCCCCCCCCCCCTCTGGATCCGCGCCTGTAGAGCTGCATTAAGGTGGACTGTGAACTACCAGTCTTTGGAAAAAAATTGTAAACCACCTTTAGTCTCCACAAAACCCTGGATTAGACACACACAAAAACCACAGAAAATATCACAATATATCAACGTCAGCTAATTAATGAAAGTCATGTTTCTCGCACACATAATAATTGTCCTAAAATGGTACAATACGCTCATCATTTACTTAGTAATTGATGGTTTTGACGATTTTAGGCAAACATTTTGGTGCTTTTGGTTTGCTTTTTTTGGATCAGTGCATTAGAACAGTTTTGAGTCATTCTCTTACCTACCAAAATGTATAGATATTTCACACCCTTTTCCAGGAGTGTTTTATAACATTTAAATGGATTCTTTATCATAGCTGTTAATAATAATCATTGCTTGCTAGCTTCGGTGTTAACGAAGCATTACGGACGTTTAGATAAAGAACTGGGAATTCTCACTATAAGGCCGGGATTCCATGTGTACGCAGTGCGTGCGGAATGCGTGTTACGTTATGCGTGTTGCGTAACGCGTATTGTCAGTTTCCATGTGTGCGCGAGTGGCGTATTATAGGCCTATGTGGATGAGAACCGAATATTGCCATCCCAAAACTACATCGGATATGCCTATTGCAGTGGCAGTGCGCATGTCCATGTCCATTCCGGTCTCCGTATTAGCGTATTGCGTATTCGGACACTCTTGTGAGCGTCCCGAGAAACACGTACTACGCGCTGCGCATCACGCTTTACGCATTACGTGTACATGGAATCAACTCCTACCATTTTAGTGCAAAGTGTTAAATACGCATTACGTACTACGCATTCCGCATTACGCAGTACGTACACACGGAATCCCGGCTTAACACTTTAAATCTAGATAATGTAAGGGAATAAATATGCTGAAAATTTCAGTCAAATTGCCAAGAAAACTTTATTTAAAATCACCGTAGCCTCGATTGTCATTGTCACCGCTGTCACGATAATTAACGGAGTCTCGAATATCGATTTTTGAGGTCTGTCATCAATGGGTGTTGAACAGCAGATCAGATTCAAATCCAATGAAAAGCGGACATATAAGATAGCATCGAGAACTGATTATGATCTATTCATGTTAATAAATGTCAAATTAAAGATGCATTCGTTAAGATTAGATAAAGGGATATAATATAGTAAAATTTCTTCACTCTGAATAAAGATATTAGCCATTGAATTTTAATGTAGTCTAGGTCATCATTACTGACGTTAGTACGAGAACAAAATCTCGATTATCCATTTTTTCGTAAAATTATTCGTCACAAAATCTGTCTAAATCCACTAAATATCACTTTTTTCACAGGCTAACTATGGCATCGAGAGTTGACTATGGTCTAGATAAGTTAGTTAATGTATAATTAATAATTTATATCACATTTCGGACTCGACAAAAGACCCACAACAGGCAGATTTAGCTTTTGCACAATGCATGTTTAAGTTTAATAGTTTATGTAGTGTTAGCAAACGGTGGTAAAAACTGAATGTTTGAGAAATAATGCTTGTTACGTGAGCTATTATTGTTTTAACAATAGGAAAATTCCAAGGAATAATTTATCTATCTCATAGCCAGAACACTACATGTCTATTTCTGTACCGGCTTTTATAAAGTCGTTTTAGTTCCATATATAACAAAGACAAAATGTTATCTTTGGATTTTAACATGGATACTTTTGAAACGGTTAATAATAGTTATCAGCATCAGTCATCACGCCATTTCAGAAGTCCCACAATTCATTGTAATTATGAAAATAATGTGCAGACAATAGTACATCGTCCTACACAAATATATTATTCCTTTATTTATTAAATATTTATTCCATAATTTAGAACAATAAAACTTTATCTCAACATCTCGGCACTGCGAATCCTCGAATCTAGCGCCACGTATCCCAAGTAGGCCTATATATTTTGAAAACAAACGGTGTTAATGTAGACGGACCAAAAGTTTTATAACGCTGGTAGTACATGTTACAGCGAGGTGCTGAAGTACTTCATTTTAGCTACACTTTTTATTTAGATTTTTGGTGTCTTACAAGGACAATTTGCAGGACTGCATGCCGATGCTGGAAGAAGTTTGTTCAACTATGAGGAAGGTTTGTTAGTTTATTCACGACCTAACCACCACAATCTATTTTCTTTTGTTGTATGTTTTCAACAATGACTAACAGATAACATTTCCTATATATACATGCATCACTCTACGAAAAGGTGCAATTCTGCCCGGATTTGCCGTGATATCAACGCTAATGGTCAAAGGCGGGGGATGTGACTTGGCACATAGAATACGAGTGAAATCTGTAATAATGGGCCATTTTTATACGCCAACATTTTTATGTGGACGTATATTGTCGTCGCCCCTGTCCGTTCGTCCGTAAACAATTTGTTTGTGGATTCTCTACAGGTCACAATTCTTATCTGATTTTGACGAAACTTGAAATATAGGTTAATCCCCAAAAGATCTCGGCTGCTTTCGATATTGGCATGTATCGGATCAAAACTTCATGGATTATGGCCCCTGATTGTACGAAAAATCACATTTTTAGCTTGTGGACCCTATAGAGGTCACAATTTTGAACCGATTTTGATGAAACTTGACATGCAGGTTTATAACCCAAAGATCTTGGTTCCTTTCGATATTTGCGCCTATTGGAACGTAATTTCCCGAATTATGGCCCCTGATTGGCCGAAAAATCACCTTTTAAGCTTCTGGTCCCTCTGGAGGTCACAATTATTATCCGATTTAAAAAAAAAACGTTTGATTATATCACCGTTACACGCTAAGGGAGGTTGAGTTCGAATTTCGGGAAAATCGGACCAAAATTGCCATACAAAATGGCCGCCGTTTGTACGCAAATACTGTTAAAAAATGGTGTATCAAGGTCGTGGACCCTGTAGAGGTCACAATTTTAATTCGATTTTGATGAAACTTGAAATTCATGGTTATAATCCAAAGATCTTGGTTCCTTTCGATATTTGTGCATATCGGATCGTGACTTCCTGAATTATGGCCCCTGATTATACGCAAAATCGCCTTTTCTTAGCTTGTGGTCCCTCTGGAGGTCACAATTATTATCCGATTGAAAAAAACGTTTGATTATATTACCGTTACACCGTAAGGAAGGTTGAGTTCGAATTTAAAGAAAAATCGGACTAAAATTGCTATACAAAATGGCCGCCGTTTGTACGCGAATACTGTTAAAAAATTGTATATCATGGTTGTGGACCCTGTAGAGGTCACAATTTTAATTCAATTTTGATGAAACTTGAAATGCATGGTTATAACCCAAAGATCTTGGTTCCTTTCGTTTTTTGCAGATATCTGATCGTAACGTCCTGATTTATGGCCCCTGATTGTCCGAAAAATCGCCTATGGTCCCTCTGGAGGTCACAATTATTATCCGATTTAAAAAAACGTTTGAATCTATCACCGTTACACCCTACGAAAGGTTGAGTCCGAATTTCGAGAAAATCGGACCATAATTGCCAGAAAAAATGGCCGCCGTTTGTACACGAACAGTGTAAAAATATGGTATATCAAAGTTATGGACCCTGTAGAGGTTACAATTTTAATTCGAATTTGATGAAACCTGAATTGCTTGTTTATAACCTAAAGATCTTTATTCTTTTCGATATTTGCGCATATCAAATTGTAACTTAATGAATTATGGCCTTTGATTGTAGGAAAATCACTTTTGGTATTGCTTGTTCTCTGTCTATCTCTCGAACAATTATTATCTGATTTTTAAAAAAAAAACTCTGATTATATTACTGTTTCATCGTAAGGAAGGTTGAGTTCGAATGTCGTGAAAATCGTACCAAAATTGCCGGACGAAATGGTCGCCGTTTGTACGCGAATAGTGTAAAAATATGGTATATCATGGTTGTGGACTCTCTACAGGTCACAATTCTTATCCGATTTTGACGAAAAGTCACATTATCAGGTTGTGTACCGTCACAACATAATCATTGTCGGCTTCGAATTTCATGAATATCAGATTGGAACTGACCAACAAAATTGCTGCTCCCAATACAGTATGAAATACAGGACTTAATGATGTAGGAAAAATCACTTTCGGTATTGCTTGTTCTCTATCCATCTCTCAAAAATGTGCCAGCCCATCTTTATAGATGAAGGCGTTCGCTCCAACTTATGTAAAACAGATTTGTATGTTTTCTGTGGGTGGAAGGGGGGTAACTCTTGTCACCACAGTCGGGATGCAGATCACCTGCCCCACATTATTGCCAGACAATCATTTACGGGTATGTACGGATTTTTTATATATATTATTATTAACATGACAAAAGCGAAAAAATCGGCAGCAAAGAAAATGAAATTCAGTCTCGATAAAACGGGGGTGAACGAAAATAACTGAATGAAAGTAAGTATGAAAAGAAAGAAAAAACGCACTGAAATTTCCGATTCCGACGAAGACTACGCTGACAAAGATTGTGTCGTTTGTGGTGAACCCTACTCTCATAGTCGCCCTAGAGAAAAATTGGCCAGTTGTGTTGTTTGTACGATGTGGGTCCATGTTATGTGCACTCGCCCAGACACACCTGCTTTTACGTGTCAAAACTGTGATTCAGATGATGATATATAAACACTGCACCTTGAAAAATGCCGAATGCTGAAAGACAATGACAAGACAAATACTATCTGAAATAATAATATGTGTTTAAGATTTATGTTTCATATTTTATTACTTTCAGATTAAATAAAAATATGTTATTACCTCTCCAATCTAGTTATCGAGCACATGCTCCCCCACCCTCCTCCCCTCCCTACCCCCTTTGCATTCAGATCGTTTCAGTCTAATGCTTTTAAAGATTACCTTGCTTAAATTCAGAACCTTTCAAATCGGGGTAAGTTAGGAAACCTTGTCCCAACATGCCCCGTGTGATGTCCCGACCAGCCCCTACTTGGGTTAGGTCGGGACGGTTTCAAGGACTGTACTAAATTGACGAAAGAAAGTCAGATCTGTTTCACTGGATTATGGGTTAGGTACCAACTATTAGAGCAATATTAGATGATAGTTTGGACTATATACTTTACCTCTAGGCTTGGCTTCAGTATATTTGAAAGTGTGAAAAGTGTCCCGACCAACCCCGGTCTCCCCTAGGTAGGCCTTAAGTCAAATGTAGTTCAGTAGAGAAAATAATATGACACCGTGTCGGTGGCTTTCTGAAGGTCCCAACAGGACAATATGTTACAGTATTATAAACTGATCGTTAAAAAAGCGTAGTCATTTTTTAGTCATTTGTTTTTTCGCCAAAACCTAGGTAAGTTGTATTTGCTTGGTAAATGCTATCTATAGCCTATACATGATTTTGGAAAGAAACTAGGGGTTTTGAATGTGATTTTATTAGTGAAAATGACGTCATACATTAATCTATTAGTTGCGGTATCAGACTATATGACGTAGTTAAACAGTGTTTAACCAGTTTTTATAATTACCACTGCAGGTCTTCTATGATTTTACGGTAGTGGAATGAACCTGGAGATTGAAATCGTTATTTAAGAACACATAGCCATGCACTAATAATTTAGGTAAGTTCATGAGAGCTTTGGCAAGTAGGGATGTAATATGACCAAGACGGAGTGGGAGGGGGTTCAATAGAGTGTCTTTACGTCTTTCTTCGTTTCACCTTTTGTTTTACATCCGACCATATGCATAGGATAGGCTATGTATCAGTGCATTCAGAGGAACTAGACCGTAACATAAAATGGTTTTAATTTGGACGCATTTTCTACTAGAAATACCAATTGTATTAGTCTACCGGCACCTCACTTATAAGTAATAAATAAGTGTATGTTTAAATCCACTATATTCTAAATCTAATGCAAACCAAATGCTTGTCACCCTGTGTATAGTTTCGCGAACAATAAGCTGTTATTTAAACTAAATAAACAAAATGCAGTCGTATACCATCCATTTTGTATCACCACTTTCAGTACTAATAGCTGCCTTTGAGTGCTAGTGTGAGGGTCGATGTTGGGTTAGGAGGTCGGGACACGGAGCCGGACACACTCGTAGTAAAGTCAGACAACCTATCAGTTACCGGTACTTTTTTATAACCGAACAATGACAGTTAGGGAATCTTTGTTTTCAGAGTAAAAGCATATGACATTATATTCCTATATGCGCGCTTGCCTGGGGTAGGTTGTTCGATATCTGCATTGGCCGAGAAAGTTCATTCAGAATTTCCGGTGTGGTTCTCCCTTGTCAATGATGCAGGATCGAGGTCCCGACAAGGCCAGCTGTCTTGCCGTTCGGATGGGACAAAAAAACCGAGGTCCTATGTACACATTGACAGTTGGAATTCGATAAAGGGTAAACACGTCTTCATTAGCCCAATTCGGAGCAGAACAGTAGGACGTTAAACCCCATTTCAGAGTAATCTCAGCAACGCAATGTCTATTTAAAACTGCACAGTGATGTGCAGCAAGACGTCTAAAGACACTCGATTAATACCAGGAATGGGAATGGTAAAAAGGAAACATTTAAAATGCGAATCTTTCATGATCTGTAAAATGGAGTACATGGGCAAACTACTTCCATTTACATGATCTTACAACGCCTTCCTTTTACGCCTTTTTTCTATGCTTGTCCCACTTTATAAAGACGTGGTTTGGTCTTGGAACGACTGGCCTTGAATGCAAGATGTGACATTTCACAGACACTTGTTTAGGCGTGGAGGTAATGCTATCTGCCTGGGGTATTCGCCGGTGCGAAGTTAAAAAAATATGTATTATTGTTCTCAAATGGAAATAATATGCGTCGCAAAACTTTCCTTAGAGGTATATAGGTTACTGTGTATTTATTTGCCTCACATTTTATTTGCAACTATATTTTTTACAAAGTTTATATAGGCTTACATGTATTTAGTTCAGGGTTCTTTTGTTACACAACCACCCTATTTCTCTCGTTGTGGTCAAAATAACTCCCATTACAATTTCTTTAAAAAAGCAATGGCGACGGATTTCTTCAAAGATGCAATGCCGACAGAAAGCCAATAAACATATATATAAAATTAAACAAAATAATGGATCGTCTGTGTTTTTGGAAATTAATTCGTACAATCAAAAAAGAAGAATACATAAGGCACTACCGAGATGGTTTGATCACGATGTTTGAGAATATAAACGAGTTATCGCTCTGAACTTGACAAACACAAAAGATGCGTAGCGGGATGGACTCAATACAAGTTAGTATGACATTTAGATCGCTATAATTTACTTTAGGAATTTCCAATTTCATTATTCCTGGGTCAGTAGGCCTTTTAGTAATTTTTAGACTGTTTTTTGAAAATTATATATGGCTCGAAATTCTTTACAGTCATCGCACGAAATAGAGTCTATAATTTTTTTTCACAGGAGCACGTCCCGTTATATTAGCAAACAGGATTCCGGAATGAAATTTTTGCTGCCAACTTAAAAAGCTTTAATGAGTTTATGCCCCTTTAAGCTAATACAATGAAATTAATACTATATAGTCTTTGATTAGTATACTATGTCCTCTAAGAACTGCAGACTACACAGCTGCTATTACTAGCAATTACTGCTACAGATTTATTGATTTGCCCACACGGCATTTCGCGCATGGTAATCAAGACTATCTCCAGAACTAGCAGCCTCATTCTGGTGTGAAGGCTATAGTTCAATTGTATCATTACTTTAGGTAAACAAGATTTGACAGAACCGAATACGATGAAGGAACTGGAATCGGTCTATTAGAGAATCCAGATGTGGGTAAGGAACTATCGTTTCTTTTATTAAATTAGAACGTAGAACATTGATATAGGCCTATATTACAATAGCGGTATGTGCAGGTTCATTCGGTTATCATCAGGTAGGAGCGAAGTGTGAGATACTCGACAGAGCTCATCGCTTCTCCAGGTTGTATTACGTATGGTAATATATATCTAGTTTCCATGGTGATACTTGTACTTGAAAATGGTGTTGGCGTAAGATAGGTAACTACCGGATTTTAAACAAATGATATAATTATTATATATATGTGTATATAATTGTGTTCTTTTGCGTTTTGAGCCGTGAGTTATTTATGACATTCCAGGGGGTTATTAACTGTCAACGTATGTTTATTTCATTAAAATAAATGTTACATTTAAATAACAACTCTGTACCTACACATGGATTAAGTCTTGATTTTATGATTTAACCAGTGTATGCTTAAAGCCCCAATAACACTCTTGTTGTAACTGATGTTCCAATCTTCATTCTGGTCAACAAATCGTATTATTTTAGAATATTCCAATTAAATGATGATATAAATTTCATCTTAACACACCTACCTATTTCAAAAAAAATAGGAAAAATTCAACCAATTGATTTGAAAAGTCTAACGTAAACCTTTTCAAATGTGACTTGGATTTTAAAATATTTTCGAACCCTCAGGACAAGTAAAATAGGTTGTAATGGATAATTTACACAACAGGTAGGACACTTAAACATCTAGTACTTAGAATAAGGGTATTATTTATTTTCTGGGGCTACCAAGCCAGCAAGAATGTTATTGTCCCTTTAAGTGAAACGTTGGGACAGATTTCTTTCCGGCTAGTTTGATATTAAAGCTTTCTTGTGTTCTAATTCCACTGGCTTCTGATTGATGTTTGGAAAGAAAATAATAGTGTATTCGAATATCGTGTTTTAAGTGAAAAATCACCGAATCAGCGAACCTACGTGCTTGTAAGACTATCGATTTGTAACCGTTAAAATTAATGTTGCATCAAACCATTACATAAATCGTTATGTATATGGATTTAAGTGTTAAACTCGAATAGAAAATCTAATTTGAGTTGACTCTTCAAAATAGTCCAAGTCATGTTGATAGTTCAAGCATAATAATATTTACATACAGAAAAACATACCCTTTTGTTCACTTTTAAGATTGTTTGTGCGTTGTTGATTTCTATCTTTAAAAAGCTGAATAGTGGATCATTCAAACATGGCATGGTTAAAGGAGGTGCTTAATTACACGTTTCGTTTATTGAATATTTTTATAATCATTCTTAAAATCTATATTGTTTTTATTGATTTCCTTGAAAACGGCATTGTAACTCGCCATTATGTTATTGAATGTTTTCATTCTCAGCGTGTCATTGATTTCGGTCATAGTATAAGATAATTAATAAGATATTAATCATCATGTTACGTCAGTGATTAACCTTTGTAAATTATCATATATCTCTACAACAGATGTTATTATTATTATCTATGTTTTATATATGATGACCTCTATATAACATTCATTATATTGATTTTTTTCCATATAAGTATATCTATATTTTATACGTGAACCCACTCATCATTAGTTGATGACGTTCTATTAGTATGGTTAATAGGTGATTTTATGGACCGAACCGAACGAAAACAGAAGACGTCTTGTGAAAATTTGTATTTTGCTGATGAAATGATTTACAGTTTACCATTATAATAGAGACTATATCATAGTGTTTTATGTGGGTAGTTCAGAGTTTTGGAATCATTTTTTGTTTTCTCTTGGAATTCGAGATGTTTCGTTTGTGAATTGGAATTGAATTTAGAGCCAGCACGGGCACTTCTGGTGGGCGTATATGAGTGTTTAACAAGTTCATGGCTTTGTTTAGTTTAAGAGAACGGTTCAAATTTCGATTGGAAATACGTATTACTCAGACTGTTGTTGTCTTAGATTATTAATATTATCGCACTTTTTTTTTCATTTATATCGATTCTGTAGTTCTGAAAGTGAGGAAACGCCGCCCATACTATTAAATAATAATCAAGTAAGGTAGTTTTGGGAGGGGGGATTTGTTGGTTTAATTAATGTATTTTTCTACGGACGATGACAATAAGGTAATTGACACACTGGAACTGGAATGGTATGTTTAACGTCCGCTTCCACTAATGTGATATCGCAGACAATAATTGACACACATCTGTTTCTTTCTTAAATATATAATACATATTTCACCATTTTCTGTTCAGCCACATTGTACCGGGCACAAACAACTGAGTCAAATTCAAACAGCGACACACATCTGTTCGTCTACGCATATTTAATAACTTTAATTTTGTTTTCAGAATTGATTGACAGGCCTGATCGTGTATGTAGCATACAAGCAGAATGAAGATTTTTGGTTTTGAACGAGATAACCAAACTCTCTCGTGTGCGGCTGAGGATTATGAAAACGCCTACACCGCTAGCTTTGAGCTTTACCCTTTTCACGAGGGTAAGGAATACGCCGTCTATCAAGGGTTATATAACGGTATCGGACCAAAAAGGGGTGAATTTTGTGTAGTAAAAAGTAAACTTAACAAGAAGCAGAAACTGGATGCCTGGCATCAAATATCCTCTATAAGTAACAAGGCTCAACAACTTTCTTATCTATTTAATTCTTGTGTAAAATGTCGCGCTGTTCAATTCACCTCCCCACGACACGCTATATTAGAAACTGTTTCGGATTTTCAATCCATCCTTCGACTTTTCAAACCACACGAGAACAAATTGAAAAACAAGGAAGTAGTTTTGATGGAAGATTTTATCGAAGGAAAGTTTCAACGGTACAGTACGCCGTCCGGTTTAGTTAATAGTGCAATCTGTGACGGTATTCTAGAAGCTTTTTCACATTTCACTTGGAACTCCACACGTGAAATCGTCATATCTGGTTTACAAGGAGTGTGTCGTGGCGCCACCTATCATCTTACGACACCCACTATCCATTCAGTGACTGGTTCATTTGGTGAATATGATAGAGAGTGGCCTGGTATCATGGAATTCTTCACCTCACATCGATGTAATAATATTTGTGGTGGGTGGGTTCGACCAGATATTCCTCATCACTTAAAATACTCACATGTACCCTACTACAGCCCACCGTCTGCACCGACATACCAAGAGACTACCAGTCGATTCTAATATCACATTTTCTAGACCTGGATTACAAACAATTCGGTTTCATATTCAATTCATGAAAATAATATTTAATCATATTGAAATTCATCTTAAAGTAAACTTTTCGAATTATTTTTATTTTTTATTTTTTTTTGAATCAGAGACACACAGAAAACAAATTGTAATCAAAGGACTATAGAAGATTGTCACTGTATATAGGTCGGACCGTTAAGCCTGTTGGTATTTAAAGTAGAGTTGTTTTTTTATTCGACCAACAGTGTAAAACAGTGCAGCAAAAACTCAACCAAGGACACTTTTAATAACTATCTCTTTCAGTCTTTGTCTCAAAGAGTATAATTTATTTTTATAGATCAGAACAAACTTTGATAAATTCTTATGTATGAAACATTTTTGTATTGGAAATAATTTTTGAAGCCAGTCACTGTTTTTTTTATTATTTTTTTTTATTATTTTTTGAAAGAGTTAAATCGACATATGTAAGCTAGTAGATAGTAGAAAATATGTGAAAGGATATCAATAGTGTCATATTTATTAGGGTTTCACACTGCGAAGCTTGTGTGAAACACTATTGTTTTTGTTAAAATTATTATTAGGGTTTCACACTGCGAAGCTTGTGTGAAACACTATTGTTTTTGTTAAAATTATTATTCTTATTATTAAGCTTTCATATTACATATGAAAGCTTATTGTTTCTGTTAAAGTTATTATTATTATTATTTTTTTTTTTGTGTGTTTTCTGCAAATCGGATTTCTCAGAATCTATCCATGGGATCTTTCTGAAATTTTGACCTACCCCCCCAAAAATGGGGTGCGAACCTTGATTAAATATATTTTCGAAACGTTTTACGAATCCGAAATCACCGAATTTTACGAACGAAAAAAATGGCAATGCATAGTCGTAACTTTGTTATTTTTTGACCGATTTTACTAATTCTTTTTTCTTTGAATACCTTTAAAAAGATCATTTTCATCTGCAGTTTCACATTTTCGAATTTCGAAAATTCGTCGCTGTGATTTCGAACCGGAAGTTTAGACCAATTTGACAACTTCTTTAATAGTTGTACGATTTTCATGAAATTTAGTATCTAAGTAGATCTTACCGATGTGACTTCAAAAATATAATTAGAAATTTTCTAAATTATCTCCCCTTGACGAAATTAAGGATCAAAATTTTCAAAAAAATCATCGAAATATAGGTCAGAATGACCTGATTTTTTTTTTGGATACTAGATAAGTAATTACTGATTTGTAAACAAAATATGGAGTTTGTCGATCGAACCGGAAGTGCCGCCATATTTAAAAGTGAAAAATCAATAAGGCTTTTTTGCTATTTTACTTACAGACTCGGGAGTTATATTTTCTGAATCCTTGTAGGAAGGCCTAAAAAATGTCGCGAATAGAATTTTGATTTCTGTCACGTGATGGTCACCATTTTGAATTGAAAATGAAAAATAGAAGGGTCGGGACTTTGGAACACAATTACTCTCCTTCTAATTAAGCTAGAATGTTCAAACTTGGTGTAGACGTTCACTAGGTCAATGTTATGATTGAGTTTAAAGATCAGCATTTTCTGCTTAGGGTAAGCAGAGATAAGCATGCTAATTTGTTGATTCTTTAGGGCACGATAACTTCGGTTATAATGAAGGGAGGGCGGTGAAACTTTTGTCAATAGAGAGTCTAATAGCTAGCCTGTTGTGTGAAATCATTGTATTATTTTTTCTAAATATCAGGGATAGCCGAAAAAAAGAGATTGAAAATCCAAAAAGTCGTATTTTTACAATTTGGAGCATGTTTAGAGGTCTTTCTCGTTAAGTCAACATAATATTTTTTGGGAACTTCTTCTATTGGTAGTCTTTTATATGAAACCATCGATCAACAGTCCAACATATCAGGAGTAGAAGAACAAAAGGATCGAACATTGAAAACGGCACCCTTTCATTGTTAAGCGAAACATGCATTGTGGGTGACTACAATCTACACATTTAGTCATCGTATAGAGCTTATTCAACAGTATCGAATTCCAACTGCTTAGGGATATTTTACGTGCACTCCAATGTGTACACGGGACCTTGGTTTTTCGTCCCATCCGAATGACTAGACAGCTGTGCTTGTCAGGCCCTCCGTTCTGCCTCACTGACAAGGGTAACCACGCCGGGAAATCGAGATGAACTTTCTCCGCGCAGAACTTTCAATTCAGGCGAAAACGTTTATTGCATACGATTAAGCTGGTCAGTTGGAGCTTATTTTCAAAAGTTTTGTAATAATCGGTTGGTAATTAAAGTACCGTGCACATTAAACTGTTAAAACAGAAAATTTCGCCCGGTTGAAATGTTTCTTGCTATAAGTCAGCAATTTTCTGAATTCAGGGAGGCTGAATGGCTGAATGGTTAGCATGTGCGCACTGTATCGTAACGTCTGTCATTGAGTCAACGGGCGTCGTTTCGATCTCCAGGTTGGACGTGACATGAAGTATGATGTCCAACCTCGTGGGTTTTCTCCGTGTCCTTCGGTTTCCTCCCAACGGCTAAAGACTTGTAAGCGCAAGGGGAGTTTTTAAATAAAATTAAAAAACATATGTTAGTCCCGAAATGACCTAGTTTGTGTCGAATGGACATTAGGCCGCATTTCTCTCTTTCTCTTTTATTTTTAAAGTTTTGTAATAATCGGTTGGTAATCAAAGGTACTGTAAAAGTGATAAAACAGAAAATTGCCCCCGGTTGTAATGTTTCTCACTTTAAAGTCAGCAATTTACCGATTTTAAGGGGCAAACGTTTATTGCGAACGCTTAAGCTGGTCAGGGGGAGCTTATTTTTAAAAGTTTTGTAATATTCGGTTGATAACTAAAGGTACCGTGCAAATTAAACTGTTACAATAGAAAATTTGGCCCGGTTGAAATGTTTCTCGCTGTAGGTCAGCAATTTGCCGATTTTAGGGAGGTTGCGTGGCTGAATGGTTAGCACGTGCGCTCTGTATCATAACGTCTGTCATTGAGTCAACTGGCGTTGTTTCGATTTCTTGGTTGTACGTGAAGGAGTATGGTCGCCTGTCCAACCTCGTAGGCCGTAACCGCCGCTGCCCGGGTAACATTTCCCTCATTGCACACTTTATGGCATATGCCCGTCTTCATTAGCCCATTTTAGGAGCAGAACAGTCGGACGTTAAACCCCATTCAATTTCATTCCATTTTCTCTATGTTGCTTATTTATTATAGTGGATAAATATTTTTCTGGTTCTAGCAATTATTTAATTTCTGCATAGAAATCTTGCTTTTGCCAGTTTTTTTTATTGCAGAGTGCCATTCTTGTTTAAACAAACATGATCCTTTGTTTAAAAAATGCTTAAGAAGTCGTCACGATTTCCTACTTATAACCAAACATATTGGAAATATTAGTCTGGCATTATTAAATCCTAATTTTATTGGTCTTATTTAAAATTAAACTTTCATTTAACTATGAACAACCCTTAACGTGTCTCTTTAAAACTATTAAGTACTCTAAAACAGTAGCTCAACCTTTTGACCTAAACTCATTAATTTACCATTTTGTTGTGAGCGACTTCTTATTCTTCCAATATGACATATTGCACGTGTCTGATTTCAAAGGGGGTTGGGTGCCTGAATGGTTAGCACGCGCGCCTGTCATTGAGTTAACTAGCGTGTTTTCGAATGCCCGGTTGTACGTGACAAGGAGTAAGGTCGCCTGTCCAACCTGCCATTTTTAATTTTTTTTCCCGCCATTTTCATTTCATTTTCTCATTCGTCTCATTACAGTAATACAAGTTTCAGTTATTTCCCTTTAGTTTTCAGATTATTGTTATGCCTGGGTGCAATGTTTCATACTATATTTAGACTTGTAACTTCGCGAGTTTTTGACCAATTTTAATAATTTTTTCTTCTTATCCTTTTATTTAGGATACTTGATACAATCAATGACACGTGACGATGAATATGAAAGCTTTCATATCTGCATGGGACAGTAGCAGATCTAGTTATTATTCTTCTTTTGTTTTGAGTAGATCTCAGCAACTGCTTGTCGCATCGTTACGATTTCTTCGGTTTTACTGGGAAAGTGGGTGTGACTTAGAGGATAAAGCTATTTTGAACGTTCTGCGACAATGCGAAATGTCCGAAATCACCGAAGTTATCGTTTTTGAAAATATTGCAGTAATTTTAACAATAATCATTGGATTTTAACTTTCGATACATTTTGGCATAGCCTGAGACAGGGCACATAGCTACGCTTCTTTCGATTTTTGATTTTCGGCAAATCTTCGAAGATATTAGGCGCCAAATTTCGTAAATTTAAAATTTTACAAAAAACATTTTTATTTATGAATATTTTTTAGTCGTATTGTGCACAGAATTAAAGAGTCATCTGCCTTGTGCAAAAATGTTAAAAAAATTTGTCTCAGTAATTTTCCTTGGCCGCCATTGGCTAATTCAGTTTTTCAGTCCTAGATTAATTTTTTATTGTTGGATTTGTATAAAACAAAGTTCATATGCTTCGTTGTCTCAATTGTCATTTTTTTTATTACCGGAAGTGATATCTGTCGGCACCGGAAGTGGCATAATTTTACCAAAAACTACAATTTTGACAGTTAGGTACCATTTTTCGAAAACAAATATTATTTTTTGGAAAAATTATTTGACTCAAAGAGTGTGCCCTTTCAAGGCGCAAAAAATGTCGGAAGCAGTTTTTTTAATTTCGATTTCATTTTCGAGCAAATTCGATTAAATGGCTAAAAATGGTGTAAAATTGACCTATTTACAACCTATTCAGGCTTTTCAGATTTTAAAATATTTCTTCGTAACTTTTATAAACTTGTAGCTATAATCCATACGAAGAAAATGTATGTTAGAATTAGTTTGTAATATAAGCAGTTCCCAAGAAATGGGCAGTTCTGTACAAGTCACTGTTTTCGTTATTTTGCCTGTAAAATAGTCAATTATTATTGGATTTTTATAAAAGTGACATCATTTGATTCAAAAAGCATGTAGCGTCATATCAAGTTGATTACAATTTAAAATTGACACCGGAAGTGACGTCATTTGGTCAAAAACTGCATTTTAAACTTTTTAAATCAATGTTTTATTCAACCATGAATAACTTAATATGTATTAATAATTTTAACTTTTGGTTTAAATTCACATATAAATACAACTCATATGGTCATATAGATATCATAAAATTGTTTCTAACTTGTTCGGTTGCCGAGAAATAGACGGGTTTCTACAGGTCACTTTTGAAGGTTTCGGGGCCATAAAAGTGTCAATCATTATTCGATTTTCATAAACGTTACACCATGTTATACCTAATGCCATTTGTGAATTCATACAAGTAATTTAAGATTTTCATTGTCACCGGAAGTAACATCATTTTGGCAAAAACTGAATTTTTAGCCTTCAAAACAGATATTTTATTCAAATGAGTCTGTTTTGAAATCTTTTTCAAATTATGGTATTTGATGCCAATCAACAAATAGAATGAACCCATACGATCATACAGATACCACAAAATGGTTTCTAACTTGTACGGTTGCAGAGAAATAGCAGATTTTCTACAAGTCACTTTTCAAGTTTTTTGGTCTTTAAAAGTGGCAATTATTATTCGATTTACATAAAATTGTCACTATATGATATCGTATGCCATTTCTGATTTCATAAGACTAAGTGAACATTTTCATTAACACCGGAAGTAATTTAATTTTGTCAAGATCATTTACAAGTAACAAATGTATAAAATGACTTGATATTGCTGGATTGATTGGTTGATTCTACGTCCATTTTATTTGTGTGCAATGTTAATTTGGAAACCTGTTTAGTGGTTTCGTTGGTACCTGAAGTGACATATGTTCAAGTGTAACTTGGCACCGAAAGTGACATGTTTAAGAGTAACTTGGCACCAGTGAAACCCGTCATTCCTGCATGCAGGTCTAGTTCTTATTATTATTATTAGGGTTTCACACTGCATAGCTTGTGTGAAACACTATTGTTTTTGTTAAAATTATTATTAGGGTTTCACACTGCGAAGCTTGTGTGAAACACTATTGTTTTTGTTAAAATTATTATTCTTATTATTATTATTATTATTATTATTCTTCTTTTGTTTTGAGTAGATCTCAGCAACTACGTGTCGCATCGTTACGATTTCTTCGGTTTTACTGGGAAAGTGGGTGTGACTTAGAGGATAAAGCTATTTTGAACGTTCTGCGACAATGCGAAATGTCCGAAATCACCGAAGTTATCGTTTTTACAAATATTGCGGTAATTTTAACAATAATCATGGGATTTTAACTTTCGATACATTTTGGCATAGCTGGAGACAGGGCACATAGCTGCGCTACTTTCGATTTTTGATTTTCGGCAAATCTTCGAAGATATTAGGCGCCAAATTTCGGAAATTTAAAATTTTACAAAAAACTTTTTTATTTATGAATATTTTTTAGTCGTGTTGTGCACAGAATTAAAGAGTCATCTGACTTGCGCAAAAATGTTAAAAAATTTTGTCTCAGTAATTTTCCTTGGCCTCCATTGGCTAATTCAGTTTTTCAGTCCTAGATTAATTTTTTATTGTTCGATTTGTATAAAACAAAGTTCATATGCTTCGTTGTCTCAATTGTCATTTTTTTTATTACCAAAAGTGTTATCTGTCGGCACAGGAAGTGGCATAATTTTACCAAAAACTACAATTTTGACAGTTAGGTACATTTTTTGAAAACAAATATTATTTTTTTGAAAAATTATATGACTCAAAGAGTGTGTCCTTTAAAGGCGCAAAAAATGTCGGAAGCAGTTTTTTTAATTTCTTTTTCATTTTCTAGCAAATTGGATTAAGAGGTGAAAAAAGGCGTAAAATTGACCTATTTACAACTCATTCAGGCTTTTCAGATTTTAAAATTTTTTTACGTAACTTTTATAAACTTGTAGCTATAATCCATACGAAGAGAATGTATGTGAAAATTAGTTTGTAATATAAGCAGTTGCCGAGAAATAGGCAATTTTGCATGAGTCACTTTTCACGTAATTTTGGCTGTAAAAGAATCAATTATTATTCGATTTTCAATTTTCTTTCGCCATTGGATGCCTAATGCCATAGTGGACTATGTCAAACCATTTTACCCCTTGCGCTGCCACCGGAAATGACGTCATTTGCTCAAAACTTAAATTTTAGCCTTCAAAAAACAATATTTTATTCAAATGAGTCGTATTTGTTATTTTTTTCAAATTGTGATATTTGATTCTATTGATCAAATAGATTGAACCCATACGATCATACAGATACCACAAAATGGTTTCTAACTTGTACGGTTGCAGAGAAATGGGCGATTTTCCTTAAGTCACTTTTCAAGGTTTTTGGTCTATAAAAGTGTCAGTTATTATTCGATTTTCATAAAATTTTCACCATATGATATCTTGTGTCATTTATGATTTCATAGATCTAATTTAACATTTTCAGTATCACCGGAAGTAATGTCATTTTGGCAAAAACTGTATTTTTAGCCTTCAAAACAGACATTTTTTTCAAATGAGTCTGATTTGTAATATATTTCAAATTATGATATTTGATTCCAATCAACAAATGGATTGAACCCATACGATTATATAGATACCAAAAGATAGTTTTTATCGTGTACGGTTGCCGAGAAATAGACGATTTTCTACAAGTCACTTTTCAAGGTTTTTGGTCTATAAAAGTGGCAATTCTCATTCGTTTTACATACAATTTTCGCCATTATGCTGCCTTATGCCATTTCTGATTTCATAAAACTAATTGAACATTTTCATTATCACCGGAAGTAATGAAATTTTGCCAGGATCACTTACAAGTAACATATATATAAAATGAATTGATATTGCTGGATTTGGTTGATTCTTCGTCCATTTTATTTGATGTTTACAATGCTTATGTGGAAACCTGTTTGATGGTTTCATTAGTATCGGAAGTGACGTATGTTTAAGGGTAACGTGGCACCGAAAGTGACGTGGCACCAGTGAAACCCGTCATTCCTGCATGCAGGTCTAGTTCTTATTATTATTATTCAGATTCCAATTTGAATAGATCTCAGCAACTACGTGTCGCATCGTTATGATTTCTTCGGTTTTACTGGGAAAGTGGGTGTGACTTAGAGGATAAAGCTATTTTGAACGTTCTGCGACAATGCGAAATGTCCGAAATCACCAAATTATCGTTTTTTTAAAATATTGCAGTAATTTTAACAATAATCATTGAATTTTAACTTTCGATACATTTTGGCATAGCCGGAGACAGGGCACATAGCTACGCTACTTTCGATTTTTGATTTTCGGCAAATCTTCGAAGATATTAGGCGCCAAATTTCGAAAATTTAAAATTTTACAAAAAACTTTTTTATTTATGAATATTTTTTAGTCGTATTGTGCACAGAATTAAAGAGTCATCTGACTAGTGCAAAAATGTTAAAAAAAAATTTCTCAGTAATTTTCCTTGGCCGCCATTGGCTAATTCAGTTTTTCAGTCCTAGATTAATTTTTTATTGTTCGATTTGTATAAAACAAAGTTTATATGCTTCGTTGTCTCAATTGTCATTTTTTTTATTACCGGAAGTGTTATCTGTCGGCACCGGAAGTGGCATAATTTTACCAAAAACTACAATTTTGACAGTTAGGTACCATTTTTCGAAAACAAATATTATTTTTTGGAAAAATTATTTGACTCAAAGAGTGTGCCCTTTCAAGGCGCAAAAAATGTCGGAAGCAGTTTTTTAAATTTCGATTTCATTTTCGAGCAAATTCGATTAAATGGCTAAAAATGGTTTAAAATGGTCCTATTTACAACCTATTCAGGCTTTTCAGATTTTAAAATATTTCTTCGTAACTTTTATAAACTTGTAGCTATAATCCATACGAAGAAAATGTATGTTAAAATTAGTTTGTAATATAAGCAGTTCCCAAGAAATGGGCAGTTCTGTACAAGTCACTGTTTTCGTTATTTTGCCTGTAAAATAGTCAATTATTATTGGATTTTTATAAAAGTGACATCATTTGATTCAAAAAGCATGTAACGTCATATCAAGTTGATTACAATTTAAAATTGACACCGGAAGTGACGTCATTTGGTCAAAAACTGCATTTTAAACTTTTTAAATCAGTGTTTTATTCAACCATGAATAACTTAATATGTATTAATAATTTTAACTTTTGGTTTAAATTCACATATAAATACAACTCATATGGTCATATAGATATCATAAAATTGTTTCTAACTTGTTCGGTTGCCGAGAAATATACGGTTTTCTACAGGTCACTTTTGAAGGTTTCGGGGCCATAAAAAGTGTCAATTATTATTCGATTTTCATAAACGTTACACCATGTTATACCTAATGCCATTTGTGATTTCATACAAGTAATTTAAGATTTTCATTATCACCGGAAGTAACGTCATTTTGGCAAAAACTGAATTTTTAGCCTTCAAAACAGATATTTTATTCAAATGAGTCTGTTTTGAAATCTTTTTCAAATTATGGTATTTGATGCCAATCAACAAATAGAATGAACCCATACGATCATACAGATACCAAAAAATGGTTTCTAACTTGTACGGTTGCAGAGAAATAGCAGATTTTCTACAAGTCACTTTTCAAGTTTTTTGGTCTTTAAAAGTGGCAATTATTATTCGATTTACATAAAATTGTCACTATACGATATCCTATGCCATTTCTGATTTCATAAGACTAATTGAACATTTTCATTAACACCGGAAGTAATTTAATTTTGTCAAGATCATTTACAAGTAACAAATGTATAAAATGACTTGATATTGCTGGATTGATTGGTTGATTCTACGTCCATTTTATTTGTGTGCAATGTTAATTTGGAAACCTGTTTAGTGGTTTCGTTGGTACCGGAAGTGACATATGTTCAAGTGTAACTTGGCACCGAAAGTGACATGTTTAAGAGTAACTTGGCACCAGTGAAACCCGTCATTCCTGCATGCAGGTCTAGTTCTTCTTTTGTTTTGAGTAGATCTCAGCAACTACGTGTCGCATCGTTACGATTTCTTCGGTTTTACTGGGAAAGTGGGTGTGACTTAGAGGATAAAGCTATTTTGAACGTTCTGCGACAATGCGAAATGTCCGAAATCACCGAAGTTATCGTTTTTACAAATATTGCGGTAATTTTAACAATAATCATGGGATTTTAACTTTCGATACATTTTGGCATAGCTGGAGACAGGGCACATAGCTGCGCTACTTTCGATTTTTGATTTTCGGCAAATCTTCGAAGATATTAGGCGCCAAATTTCGGAAATTTAAAATTTTACAAAAAACTTTTTTATTTATGAATATTTTTTAGTCGTGTTGTGCACAGAATTAAAGAGTCATCTGACTTGCGCAAAAATGTTAAAAAATTTTGTCTCAGTAATTTTCCTTGGCCTCCATTGGCTAATTCAGTTTTTCAGTCCTAGATTAATTTTTTATTGTTCGATTTGTATAAAACAAAGTTCATATGCTTCGTTGTCTCAATTGTCATTTTTTTTATTACCAAAAGTGTTATCTGTCGGCACCGGAAGTGGCATAATTTTACCAAAAACTACAATTTTGACAGTTAGGTACATTTTTTGAAAACAAATATTATTTTTTTGAAAAATTATATGACTCAAAGAGTGTGTCCTTTAAAGGCGCAAAAAATGTCGGAAGCAGTTTTTTTAATTTCTTTTTCATTTTCTAGCAAATTGGATTAAGAGGTGAAAAAAGGCGTAAAATTGACCTATTTACAACTCATTCAGGCTTTTCAGATTTTAAAATATTTTTACGTAACTTTTATAAACTTGTAGCTATAATCCATACGAAGAGAATGTATGTGAAAATTAGTTTGTAATATAAGCAGTTGCCGAGAAATAGGCAATTTTGCATGAGTCACTTTTCACGTAATTTTGGCTGTAAAAGAATCAATTATTATTCGATTTTCAATTTTCTTTCGCCATTGGATGCCTAATGCCATAGTGGACTATGTCAAACCATTTTACCCCTTGCGCTGCCACCGGAAATGACGTCATTTGCTCAAAACTTAAATTTTAGCCTTCAAAAAACAATATTTTATTCAAATGAGTCGTATTTGTTATTTTTTTCAAATTGTGATATTTGATTCTATTGATCAAATAGATTGAACCCATACGATCATACAGATACCACAAAATGGTTTCTAACTTGTACGGTTGCAGAGAAATGGGCGATTTTCCTTAAGTCACTTTTCAAGGTTTTTGGTCTATAAAAGTGTCAGTTATTATTCGATTTTCATAAAATTTTCACCATATGATATCTTGTGTCATTTATGATTTCATAGAACTAATTTAACATTTTCAGTATCACCGGAAGTAATGTCATTTTGGCAAAAACTGTATTTTTAGCCTTCAAAACAGACATTTTTTTCAAATGAGTCTGATTTGTAATATATTTCAAATTATGATATTTGATTCCAATCAACAAATGGATTGAACCCATACGATCATATAGATACCAAAAGATAGTTTTTATCGTGTACGGTTGCCGAGAAATAGACGATTTTCTACAAGTCACTTTTCAAGGTTTTTGGTCTACAAAAGTGGCAATTCTCATTCGATTTACATACAATTTTCGCCATTATGCTGCCTTATGCCATTTCTGATTTCATAAAACTAATTGAACATTTTCATTATCACCGGAAGTAATGAAATTTTGCCAGGATCACTTACAAGTAACATATATATAAAATGAATTGATATTGCTGGATTTGGTTGATTCTTCGTCCATTTTATTTGATGTTTACAATGCTTATGTGGAAACCTGTTTGATGGTTTCATTGGTATCGGAAGTGACATATGTTTAAGGGTAACGTGGCACCGAAAGTGACGTGGCACCAGTGAAACCCGTCATTCCTGCATGCAGGTCTAGTTATAATTATGTTCAATGTTTTTATTGTCATGTACTCATTGTGTGAAGTTTTGCTCCGTAGAATTGCATTTGGTATATGTTGTCATTTTAGCAAACAAGAATGTTTAACAAAAAAATTAAATTTATATTTTTGTGAAAATCATAATAAATACCACAATCTCGAAAAGAAAAGTAAATGGATATATTCTGTATGTAAAATGACGGTATTTTGATAGTTTAATAGAGAAAAGAGTGTTTATTTTGGTAAAAGTAGCGTTATATATATATAATATAAACAGAGCTATATATTTATGTGCAATAGTGTGCAATACAAAATTTATATATGAAGTATTGTGCTATACAGATTTGTTTTTAAATGTTATACATTTAATAACCCATATATTTAATTCAAGCGTCATATTTTAATTGTTCCCCGCCCTTTAGGAGAAAGTTGGGGGACTATTAAAATGGGTTCGTCCGTCTGTCTGTCTGTCCGTCTGTCTGTCTGTCTGTCCGTCTGTCCGTCACACTTTTTGGGACACAATAACTGTCGTCCTGATTGAGCTAGAATGTTCAAACTTGGTGTATGTGTTTATTAGGTCAATGCCTTGATGGAGTTCGAAGATGAGCATTTTCCGCTTAGGGTAAGCAGAGATAAGCAATTTGATTGATTGATGCTTTGGGACACGATAACTTTAGTTCTAATTAAGTGAGATTGGTGAAACTTGGTGTATAGTTTTATTACAGTAATACCTTGACTAAGTTAGATAATGAGCATTTTCTGCTCGGGGTAAGCAGAGCGATACGCAATTTGATTGGCCGAGACTTTGGAACACAATAACTCTCCTTCTAATTGAGTTAAAATGTTCAAAATTGGTGTAAATGCTTATTAGGTCAATGCCTTGATGGAGTTCGAAGATAAGCAATTTGATGTGTTGATGCTTTGGGACAAGATAACTTAGGTTCATCTTGATTGATGATTTTTATGCCAATACAATGACTGCATTCTCATTCAGTAATGGATTCGACAGTAACAGTGTATAGAAACGATTGACTCAGACACGAGGGCCCTTTCTCTTGGTCAGAGGGCCCTTTTGTCAAGTGTGGGGGCCTTTTAATTTGTCTGCCTTTAGGGTCCCCCTAACTAGGTTACATTTTCATTTTTTTTTTTCTCGTCGGTTTTAGCATTTTTTTTCTTTAAAAAACACCTTTGAATGACACTTCGTGTACAGTTTGATTGCTCGATAAGTTTGAAAAAAATAAATGTGCGATTAATTAATATGTGTCATCTATTTATTTTGGGATTTCGGCGGGGGACATCAGCCTCACTGTTGGCGTGTTTATTTTTTAAACATATTTATTAGAGCTTCATTTTTCACTTTCTCGGAACCCATCGTTTCTGCTATCACGCATATGCACTGGGTTGTCCATCGGAGAATATTACTTATACTAACTCTGCCACATGCAATGGAGGGAAAGGCCAAGAATTTGTCGAGTTCTATATTATTAGCAGAATTCCAAATATGATACTTGGGTGGCAGACGTGGTAGCAAGATACGATATGAGAGGGGTTTTACATAGGCTAAGCCTGTTCCCCAATCCCGTTCAGACATTCTGAATAAAATATTGTTTATAAAAAAAAAGATACGATATGAGTTAAAAGATTGCATTTATTATAATCATTGTATTTTGTGTACTAATTCTGTGATATAACCATACATAGTTATTTAATAAATGATATTTATTCAAACTTGTGTGTTAAAATGATTTATGTACACAATTTATGTATTTAATGGTCACATTCTATGGAAATGTGGACGTATATTGCCGTCGCCCCTGTCCGTCCGTCTGTCGGTCCGTCCGTCCGTCGGTCCGTCCGTCCATCTTCCACAATTTCTTGTGAACGCACTAGAGGCTAAAGTTGATATCCGATTGACTTTAAATTTATACACATTGTTTAAGTTCGTGCCACGAAGAAGCCTATTGATTTTCAGCGATTGCCGATAATTACTGCCAGAGTTATGACCCTTGATCACTTTGAAAAATCTTGTGAACGCTGTAAAGTTCAAAGTTAATATTCGATTGACTTTAAATTTATACACAGTGTTTACGGTCATAAGACGAAGACGCCTATTGGTTTGCAGCAATTTTCGGTAATTACTGCCAGAGTTATGGCCCTTGATCACTTCAAAAAATCTTGTGGACACTCTAGATTCTAAAGTTAATATCCGATTGACTTTAAATTTATACACAGTGTTAAAGGGCATGAGAAGAAGCCCAATGGTTTTCGGTGATTTCCTATAATTACTACCAGAATTATGGCCCTTGATCACTTTGAAATACCTTGTGGGTGGTCTAGAGGTCAAAGTTAATATCCGATTGACTTTAAATTTATACACAGTGTTTAAGGTCATGAGACGTAGAATCCTGTTGATTTTCAGAGATTTCCCATAATTACTTCCAAAGTTTTCTCCCTTGATCACTTTGAAAAATCTTGCGATGCTTTAGGGGCCAAACTTATTATCCGATTGACATCAAAGTGATACAGAGTGTTTAAGGCCTTGAGAAGAATATTAATTTTCAATGAATTTTGATAACTGAACAGCTAAATACATGATATTTTGTATTCCATACTATATGTTAGCATGGGCCAGAACTTTATAAAAACCAAACAAATTCTAATGATTTTCTGGGTTGTTACTCTTAATCAGATTTAAGTGCAATATAAATGTTTCATTATCGAAATAAGTAAAAATATGCCACAACTCTTGTTGACTGCCCAGACGATTTAGCTGCTGTGGTCATATGTTTCGTTGCCTGGCAACCTATCTTTTTCATATGTTGTGTAATTCGGTTACACGAGTTCATAACATGGTAAAGTTATGAGTATATTGAGTTACATAGGCGATCCAATCATTGTCTCGTAAAAGCCCAGATCAAAACCATATCACTTGCCTAGATGATGAACCTGGTCACTCAGAGATAAGGCATCTTCAATAGAAGGCTTGATCTCGCTTTAACTACGTACATCTTATCAAGGCCTTTACGTAATACCCTGCATACTTCGGCACTAATTGGTGCAAACCAAGTTATTGAGCCTATCAGATTCCTCTGTCGTCACAAATACCAAGTCTCACGCTTTCATGTTAAAATGTCGATATGTGATAACTGAGTTGCAAAGTTCAAGGTTCGTTCAATGTCAAGGTTTCCGTGGAGGTCGCTATACCACAACTTCTGATTGGACGTTACTGCTCATGTGTCTGTAAATAATGTAGAGCTCTATAAGTTCGGGAATTGTGAAATAATCTAGCAACGTCCAGACGTTGTAAAACTCCCAGCCGTGCTTCAGAAACATGGGTATAAAGTCGCTATTTATATTTCTGGAATAAAATTGAGTTTAACGTCCTACTCTTCTTCACCAACCGGGATTCATGAAGAATGAAGAAGGATTTGCGTTATGCAGCGTGCTAAGATGAAAGTGTCACGTGCACACCAACGTGTACACTAGTCCTCAGTTGATCAACCCACCCAGACTAGAAGCTGACAAGGAGACAACACACCAGAAAACTTCCGATGAGCTTACTCAGACGACCCCCCCTCCTGTTAAACACCCTGCCGTGACAATATTTAGTGAAGGTAAAGAGGAAAGCGATCTAAAAATTCTGAAATACATAAACTGAATATAGATATAGACTAACTGCCAATATGTTGTTAAAGCACCTGGGAAGATTTGCTTCATTATTTTAAGGTGTGAGTTATAGCCAGACAGCAATTTTCTGTAGAAAACTACATGCGCAAAAAAAAAAACCCTCAAAAGAAGCTATATATAATGACATGTGCAACTAGGTGTTCTTAAATAGGATTTGCAAGTCTGATATGCCCGGGACACCCACTGCTACTTGTCAATCCTGTAGACGTGCCACTAAATTGATAATTGTTACGTATAATATAATTATATTATATGAAGGAGTGGAAGGATAATCGTATGATACCTTATCTGAACTTTGAGGGTGATCGGGGAAGCGGGTGGAAGGGGGCGAAAAAGTTTGTGTAAACGAAAACTGATAACTTATTATTACCCGAATTCTGTATTTTGTTTATCTCTATACTTTGATGAATATGTCACGCCCTATACCCTTAATCTATGTTAAATATATATTTATTGTATGTGTTTAAATGTATGGTTGACATTTTTTTTTTATCAGTTTGACAAAGTATGGGTTCAGGGCGGCGGATAATTAATAAAATAACTGATTTATATACAGGGATATATAGGTATATCATAGCAGATAAGTATTTTCAGTATGGAATAAATCTGATGGTTATCTCCTATATTTGTTTGAGCACAACCCTTTGTCCTTGCCCACCCACTCTCCTAACCCAGTCCAAATGACTATATTAATAAAATGTAATAGGCTTATCATACAGTAGTGCTGTTATCCTTTGATCTGGTAAGTCATTCCTAGTTTGTTTGATTTTTAAATCGTCGTACTTCAAGATTATATATGTGATATGTATTATAAAGAGTTAATACGTTTAGTTTTTATTATCAGCGTTTAAACATAAGGTCAGTAATATACGCTGGTATATGTTTTACCTGAAAAAATCATGGATGATACTTTTAAGTTGCATTTCAGTAGTTGGTAGTTGATGTTGGTTTCCCGTAATAACACAAAGCAATTTCCGTTATATGGATAACAATTACTTGTGTATTACAATTGTATATCTAGCGACGTTTCGACGATGGTCTTTATCAAACAATTATAATAGAACAGTAATTGTTATCCATACAAATCTGTTGTGTTAGTACCTGGGTGATATTTGAATATTCTAATTGAATATGTTTCAGTCTGGTGAAGAAAACGTTATCAACTGGGACAAAAATATCATCACCCATTTGGAAATCCGCATTTACTAATATACTTCAATTATTGTAATATTTTTAAGTTGTTTTAATATACCAAAATGGTGTTCATGAAATAAATACAATTTTAAGTCAATAAATGAAATTTACTGCTATAATGCCTTAACGCTTTTGAAACTTTTGAAAACATCTGGACAATAGTTACAAATTTCATAATTAGAACTGGATTGCTACCATAATATTTTCTAATATACCTTTAAGAAACAAAACTAAAATTAGGCCAATAAAAATATTGACCTAAAGTAGGTTTAATGCTAATTTATTCCGTGATACTCACAAGTCGGAAGAAAGACTCGTATCGAATTTCAGAAAGGTGTTTACTATTTTCTACAACAATTCCTGTTACTGTAGCATTATCAATTTGATATAATAAATAGCGATAGCTTCAGGGAAACCCTTTTTAAATGTATTGTCTTTCAAATTAATTATATGGTAGCAAAAAGGATTGTGTTATTTTATCTGTATATTGAGTTCATTACACAAAATATAAAATTTCCCATTGATGTTAATATTTTTTTTTTTTTCTGGGTATATGATATTATGTAAAACTTGTATTAGGATACATTTAAGACTGACTATGATTTTCTCTTTTTCTCTCTTTGAAGACCATGTATTTTGCTGTTCTGCTGTTGTTTCTTCTTGGGACAGTGGTCAGCATTAATGGTGCTGAGAACACACAAGGTAAAATGGAGTATGTTTTAAAACTGGAATCGAAGATAATGTTTTAGGGTTTAAAATACATTGATACAGGAAAAAATTAGATATATAAATGTAGAAACTGGTTTGCTATAGCATATTCAGAAAGGTACATAATTCCATTACCCTGTCCTTTAATTTTGATTTCCATTTTGGGGATAAACATGGATGTTTGACAGTACAGTTTATAAAAGCTTTAAATCTGCCTCGACATACAAACAAGTAAGCACATCAATCATGTTGGTCCCGAAAATATCTTTGAAATAACTGCAACGCATTTTAAAAAGGGCTAATCTCTATTATTAGTGATCAGTTCAATCAGTTTTAATATACATATAGCGGCTTGGGAATGTTTAACTGAAATGGTGCATCCTTTTAACCAAGGCATCATTAATCTGAGCTTTAAGACATTGTTTTCAGAATCAAGACACAAAACATTCCATTTCTATAATATGTAGCATGTTATTGCTATAAATATAATATGTGGCATGCTATTTTTATAATTTGCAGCATTTATTATTGTAATTTTTATGCCAAATTATTGATAATAAGACAACTTTGTCGAATAATTGTAATTATGTAATGGGCTTAAGTTTTCAAATAAAATGTAAATCTGAGATTATTCGATACGGTCTCGTTTTTTTTTACAATGGTTGAGAAAATAAATGTCATCGTCGTGATTTTATAACAAATTTCAAGTTAAACACGAAGGTAGTTCGAGCAGTCATAATAATTTGGGGTGGTACTCGGATTGCATTCTGGATAGCAAAATATATATTATAAATAATTGATTTTCTGTGATTTTGACATTTGGGGTACCGCAAGGTTTAGTATTTGGGAAAATCCATTTTTGATAAAATACAATATTATCTTGGTAGACTTATAGATCAAAATATTGCCGATTTATATTCTCTATAAAACCCAAATTATGACAGCTAATTCACCTGATGCAGCAGTATTAAATTGTGTTTTGACGAGACATAACCATTGAATTTGTTGAATCTAAATAAATACTGAGATGATTCAAAAGTGCGAAATCTCAATTCTAAACACTGAACGTTAGTAACTAGCGTTTACCCAGCAGTAAATAATCCCGCTTTTTATTTATACTAAATCTTTGCATTCAAACCCATATATGCAGCTTAATTTCTCACAAATGCCATTTCAGTCTCAGAAGTATTATACATGTCATATATCTTTATATCTTTTAATCTCCTTGTTGATGTGGCTCAGTGCGCAAATTGCTTACCTACTTACAAGAGGTTACGAGTTCGATCCCAATGTTGGTTGAGAAAGTTCTCCGGGATTTTCCAGCGTTGTGTCCCCCTTGTCAGTGGTACAGGGCGGCCAGGCAGAGGACAGTGCCTAGTCGTTTGGATTTGGCGAACAGTCGATGTATACGTTGGCTTGCACGTAAAAGAACCCTTGAATTACGTATAATAGCGGATCGTAGCAAAGATTTTTGGGCAAAATTTCCCATATTATGACACACTGTATGGCGTACGCGTGTCTTAATTGACACAGGACGTTAACCCCCATTTCATTTCATTCATTTCTTATTGATGTGAAGTTTATTGCTTTATGAATTTAATTGGCTATATATGACCTCTTCACTTTTGATCCGCCACTGACGCCATATTCATCTCTAATAATCTGAAAACACGAAAGTTAATCTTCAACCTGTGATTACATATTGACGATGTTGTTCAGATATTGCTACGTAGATAACAATGCAGACACAGAAAAATAAACTGGGGTGACCCACGCCTTCTTTCAATCAATAAATTAAGTTAAGTCAATATTCCCCTCCCGATTACAAAGGAATGTTTTATCTTATGTTGAATAATTCATAAAGTACAGCACACCACTGTGTATACTTATACATAATATCGAACACATACAAGGACATTAACTTAAACAAATACAAATTTGTTAAATTTAAGCCACACATATTGCTATAATTTCTGCCGAGAAAATTTTATCGGGATTTTCCAGCGCGGTTTCTCCTTGTCAGTAGCACAGGGTGCAGGGCATGGAAGGATAGTTTCCTAGTTATTCGGACGGGACGAAAAACTGAGGTCCCGTGTACACATTGTCGTGTACGTAAGAGATCCCATGACAATTCGATATTGTATGGCATATGCTCGTCTTTATAAGTCGGAGCAGAACAGTAAGACGCTAAATCCCATTTCATTTCATTTCGCTGTACTTTCTGTTACATTCGGTTGATATTTACATCTGTTAAACCACGGGATACCCACTTCTCTATTCCTTTTAGATAAGGGGGTGTGCAATGAAATAACCGTGGTAGTTTTAGGGCTGTAACTCTAGGCAGTTACTCGGGTTAGTGTTGGTTCATTGGATTGGTTCATGTAGGGTAAAAATATGGCAGCTCCAGAAAAAATATCTATGTTTCCTAATGCTAGGTTACCACTATGACGATTCCTGCTGCGATTGAAATCTTGGTTTTAATCGCGGAGTAATTGTAGTGATCCTATCAGGTCTTATCATAAGCAAGGCTGACACTTGCACGATCGATTCCGTGGCACGCATTAGCACGACACCGTCCGATTTGCGCGGGAAGTGTAAATGCGGGAAGTGCGTAAACAATGCACAAACTATGCGTGAACTCGTCCTGCCAGTTCGTGTCAGTATGGACACTGATGGGCACGACAAAATCGTGGCCAAAAGTCGTGCAAGTGTCAGTCTGGCTTTAGCATTCGTAGCAATCATGTTGATCGTATCGAAACGTGTCCGAACGTATTTGCACGTACGTACCAGATTGAAATGCTTCGTACGACCGCGGGAATCAAGCATAACACTGGATGCTAAAATCGAGATTTTGATGGAATACAGATGTTAGAAGCATTATTATGTTCTCAAGATGCTTCTCGCTTTGACATTATATTATTTTTGTAAACACAAACGTCCTGACTATCTTTTTGCTATCTTATTGAGAAAGGTTAAGCATGCCCACAACTACCACCATCATTACTTAATTGTATAAAAGTACCTTTTTTGCAGCTTGTAACATTCCACAAGGTATTAAAGATGGCCGGATAACAGATTCCATGATCAAAGTTTCTTCCTCTGCTTCTGGCAAAACAAAAGATAAAGTCCGGTTCAATTGCTGCAATAGTAAGTAATCTCAAAATAATTCTTTAACACGGATTGGGCATGTATTTACACACACAAAAACAAATCTTTAACACTCATTGAGCAATCTAAAGTCTGTTCAATTTATTTTCCCAAAAACATTCGTTTACTTTTTGTAGGCTACAAATCCATTTCTAATGTATACTTAAAGAAACATTATCCGTCCTCAATAGCCTAGTCGAGGCTGAACAGTAGGAAATTAAACCCCATTTTATTTCATTCCATTGAAACAAGGATTACTGACTGGAAAATCTTAGATTTGAATGTACAGTTACGCCGGGTGGTATGCAATCTTTCAGATAGATCTTCCTAAGTAAAGAAGACACTGTGATTCACGGCAGAAAAAAGACGTTGACAGAGGGTACTCCTAGAATAGCTTAAAAGTTTCTACATTTCTTTTGAATTGACGGCGAGTAACGACAAATATAAGATACAAATGGTCATTTCCCCCAATTTCCCCCAATCAAGTCATGTGACAAACAGGCTGCTAAAAATAGAGGTGTTGTAGCAATATAGTCGTGGTGACATTGTTTTTAAAGATTATAGACAAGGAATGAGGAGATAAGATATAGTTTTATGTTTCTAACATATTCACATATATGCAGGTGTGTACTGAAATCAACTAACATTTGATTGACATATTGTTATGTAAAAAAGGGTTATAGAAACAAAACATAGCTGGTTCTATATGTCAATAACATGATAACAGATATCTCATGCGCAATTTCTAGAGTAAATTTCCATAACCATATAAGGGTGGGTTTTGACGTCATTGGGCTCAATTAACCAATCTTTCTAATTATTTACATCATGTTTGACCAATTAGATAATTGAATGTCCAAAACCAGTTGATACAAAATTAGGATACTCGTGAGAATTCAGCAGACTTCGATTAGATTCCAGAGGGTTACCATCTAAGAATCCTAGACACCGCGATGGGTCTAGGTTGAGAAGAGTTTAGTTAGTATTGACTATAATTGTAATATGTACTATGCTTGTATGTATACTTATGCTACATAAAAGGTAAAAACGAACTATTGCATTGTTATAACTGAAGAAGACAAACGTCTTAAGAAATCAGTAAGAAGTAAACACAACGTGAAGGAGAAGAAAGACGATCAGAGACAAATTTTAGACGATCACAAGGCTACGAAAATATGTAGTAAGAAAAGATGCATGGGTCATACGTAGGATGTGGCGACCGGTTACCCATAGACGCTCTCCACGTCAGACAGAAAGGCCCATGGTATTACAGTGTACGGCTTGGGGCAGTTCATTGCAATTAAAAATTTTTGAAACGAATTTAAAGCAAACTTTTGATAGATAAATTAAATTGAATGTTTTACAAATATATCCCTAAATCAAACAGTTTCTACGTGAAAAAAGTACTATATTAGTTAAAAAGATTGGTCATAACCTAACGGGTTTTGGACAAATACTTGTGATTGAGTATCATCTTGTTCTCCAATTTTCTTTATTAATATTCTTGCATAGAGTCGTGTTGGTATGTAGTTTGGAATTTATTACGAAATTTGAAATTGTTATCAACATTTTAATCGCAAAATTCTTGTCGCCTCTTCACGACGTTATACAATTGTATATTGACCTGTCTCAATGTGATTTTATTTCTGTTATAGATGATATTGGTGGATCATGGTGCCCAGACCCGAAAGATAAAGCTCCGTATTTGGAAATTAATCTGACTGAACCAAAGGCTATATCAGGCATCCAATTCCAACACCCCGTAAACCCATTGACAAGTTATGGCAAAACATTCATGAAATCATTTGATCTCCAATTTAAACCAGCTTTATCATTAAATAATGATTTGATAGAATTCAACCAGGTCAGAGAAGTTGTTGTTTTTTCTTTACTTCTTTAAATGAGTCTTGTTTTAAAAAAATATAGTACGTGGATCCCGGTGCTGAATACGGGGGAACAATAGGCGGACTTGCACTTTAAACTATGATCTATGGCAACTGACCTGTTACCGAATCTGAAACGGATCTTGGTATTTCCACCTCATCGAAATCTGTTTCACCTCCTTGATGAATCTTAATAAGATTGGAGACCGGAAAGTATTATAGTATATATTTATTTTCGAAATATTCTTAGATTTTTTTATTTCTGTTCAGAATATACCGGCAATATACAACGAAAGTACGGCGTATACCGTTGGTTTGAATCCTACCATCGTCACTAATACGATTCGAATTCTACCTAGAGATATTCAGAACAATGCTTGTTTTCGAATGGAATTACTTGGTTGTGAACCAACTGGTGGGTATTCTCTAGTCATTAGTATATCGGAATCATACTGAGAGATTACTGTAGCCCTTAATTGTTGTCTACGATAAAATTTATTAAAGAGCTTAAAATTAAAGTCTTCTCTGTATGTTAAATTCATTCGAATATACGACCATAAGCAAGCTGTATGAGCCCGTTTCGTTTTCCTTCTTTCTGTTGCCAAGATGCTGTTATTTCTGTTTAGTAAGTTCCTTATCCAGGGTGGACTCAAAATCCCGTATTTCGGCGAACTGCATCCAAATTGCTTTTATGCGAAAACACGCCAAATCAACACATTTAAGAATTTAAAAATACTTTAAGCTGAAACTGCCGTCTCGGCATGCATATGTTTAATGGATAATATATGTTCGTTATTGGTAACTTTCAGGTTTGTGTACAGCAGATTTCTGTAAAAATGGCGGAAAATGTGTTGGTCCAACATTGTGTCAGTGTTCTAAGGGTTTCTTTGGGAGGACTTGTGAAATAACAGGTAACCAAAATCATTGTATGGCTTAAATAAACCCACACCGGGTTATCCTGGCTGTCGGATTTATAAGGATCAATAATATGCTATAAATCTCGATGCGTGCCAGAAAAGGTGGATTCAAGAACGGATCTATTGTGTTCAAGATAAAAGCAATTAAACAAAAAAATAACGATATACTGTCAATTTGTTTGACGCTAATCCCTCGAGACGTTCAAAATGTTCGACTTTTCTGCTACATCGAAAACGTCCATGCAAATATTTCTGAATGCGCGCTTGGTCATACCAATCTCTTTGCTACGGGCCCTGTAACACGCCGATCAACAGATACCATTGAACAAAGGCGGTTCATAAAAATAAAAATGCCTATTGGTAACTTATCCAATATAAAAAGAACGATGTTAAAATTTTTTCCAGAGTCAACGATAACCACTGCTGTTCGTTACTTTACTTATTTAAAGATTACAACAACTATGATCAAAACCACAGCATACGATATTCACTATGCTGGAAAGGTGGAACTACAGAAAGAATCATCAACGACCATACTGAAACTTCAACCTGGAAGTTATCTGAGGGTTCCAACAAAAGATGAATGCTTTGAAAATCTTGCAATATGCTATTCCGGATTCACATATGCAGTTGGTATTAGTTTTCAGAGTATACAGACAACGGCTTTTTATATACTGAAAGGCGGTGATCGTAACACTGGTTCTAGTATAGAACTGACGTATTCCAATAAAAGTTTGATCTGTACTATAGCTGCGTCAACGTCAATCTGGCAACTTTCGGTACATGTTGATCTTAAGGCTCAGCATTGGTACCGATTCGAAGTATCGTGGAGTCAGTCTCTTGGATTGACTTTACTTCAAGATGGTAAAGTTATTGGTAACGTCTTGCAGCCTGCATTAAATAAACCATCCCAATCATCAAGCCAAATGGAAATCCAGATAGGTCAAGGTATAACAAACATCTACAAAGTAGCTGCTATGAGAATGGTGCCGGTGATTTATAGCGAATCAATTCGAGCTGGAATAACCGAAGGTATAAATAATCTTGAGTAATTAATTAAGAAAATTAGGAGCAACTCATTTTTAAATGTAGAATTGACGTTGTTATTAGTATACAATTTAACTGAGGTGGGATTTTTATACTTAAACTCTTTAGAGACAAGGGCCCCTGATAAACTGTAGCAGATGTATGTAAGGTTTGAATAAAGATAGAATCTGCATGTATTCCATTGTGAGTTCGATCATTAAGTTTTGGTAACAGTATCTCTTAATTACAATTCCCAAAGTTATAAATCGTATAAGACCCCACCCCTCCAGATTGTTCCAGTAGATTGGTGTTTTGTTGAATTGTTCCAAATTACAGACATCGTTGAAATTAAATTGATTTTCCCTTCTGTTTGCATTTCCAGCTGTCGTCCCAACGACACCAAAATCAACTGAAAAACCAACAACCGCAATGCCAACCACCATGCCAACAACTGCAATGCCCACAACAGGTAATAGTGGTTTGTTTCATTGTTAATCGTATAAAGAAATGTTAATAACAAACAGGGTAATGTTTTCAAAAGTATGTGTTTCTTTAACGAATTAAGACAGAATTCCAATTATTCTTCTATAGAGATTTATTTTACCAATAACGGTTAATTTGCGATGATTTTCTTGGTCAGAGGGAGGGTTTTAGTTTTATATCGGATACGTTTGTTCCTCAACCCCATGCTTAAGCGCGATAAACACATGTACATAAAACATTTAAATTGATTTATCTTTCAGAAAAACCCTGTAAAAAGAATGTAGAAAACAGCACCCATTTCCAGATCTACAACCTAACGTTCAGCAAATCCTTGGACAACAAAATTATAACCCCAGATCTGGATATCAAAATGCATGGAAACTTCCAAGTTGTGAAGGAAAATGGGTCCGCTGTTGTGGATCTCCAAAAGAAAGACGAATTTCTGGAAGTGGACACTGGCTGTATCATGTGTATGTCAGAACTGACATCATGTACAAATGGCTTTACCATCCAAATAGCAGTAAATTTTCACAGTGTGAACAAATCCACAATATTCGATAGTGGTATTAAAATTGGCATGTCAGGATTTTCTCTGGTTTACGAAGGTGGAAAATTCACGGGTGTATTTCAGACTGGTTATAATAAATGGCTGTTAAATACTGATTACACCATCCGTCAAGACCAGTTTTACACCATTCAACTGTCCTGGTCGCAAGAATATGGCCTGCGCTTTTTTATAAACAATTATTTGGTTGATTCAGTTAAACCGATAACTCTACTCATGTTTTATAATAATGCCACGCAAAACCTAATTATTGGTAAGGACTCGACATTAAGTATTAAAGATTTGATGATATGGACAACTACCAGAGATATCTTGGTCCAAGAACACATTTTACCAGGTAAGCTCATGTGTCAAAATCAGAGGATACGGTTTACTTTGTCTCCTTAAAGAAAAGTTCGTGTAAGGAAGCAGATCAATAGCCAAAATGAGAAGATATGACAAAGTCACCGAGACCGAAAGTTTCAACTCATATTGAGCCGAGATAATTTATAGGGGTTATTTGACACCCAGTACGGAGTTTGATATCCTAATATTCGTACGCATGCAGGAGACACATTTTGCGTCGGAATCATTTATGTTCATATGTACGTGGGGCTTCGAAAAATAAAATAATGTCAAAAAGTAATCATGAACTCTAATATATTAATTATGCACTTTCTTTTCTATCTAAGACGTGTTTGGGGATTCTGCTATTTTAGTTACCATACATGTTCATTGATTTTTTTTAAAGATTTCAAGTTTCTAGTATAACAATTTCATTTTACAGAAATACTATCAACTACTATTCCTACAACTCCAGGTAATGACTTCATTTATTAAGAAAATTTGATAGGTTCGAATTGCAGAATTCTCTGGGCACTCTTAACTAATATGATTTTCGATCATTAAGCATGGAAATGTGAATTTAATATACAGCATGGGCTTAAGATTTGTCCTTTTTCTGGTTGTGAACTATAAGACTGCTATCAGGTCCTTACAGTGTATTCAACTTTACAGTTGAAAGATCTGGAAATATTCGATAGTGCACGCGACCCCTACTTATTTTCCCGTTCAATGTCATTGCATATTGCTCCCGATTCTCGAAAACCTGATAGCAATGTAAACTTTAATTTAAACCAATGGAGGGGTTAACTTATTAATACAATATTGATCATCTTTGTTGGACTAAAAAAAACAATACAAGTTTTGCAGAACATTTTATGAGCCAGGGGCGTGGTGAGAATGAGTTCATGAGTAGCCATACTCATGCGCCAAAAAGTTTTTGCGCCAAAATCACAATCAAATTACTCAAAAAATGAAAAACATTTGTAAGTGGAAAAATTGTTTCATCTGACCCAATTAAAAAAATTTTGAAAGAGTCAAGTTGGAAAATTTAATCATATTTTATTACCGTATTTCTTGTCTCGGATTGCTGGAGATTGCGTTTCTGGGCTTCTAATTTTCGAAATTTTCCCGGGGGAGGGCCCCCCGGAACCCCCGCCGCGGGCTCGCGCCTTCGGCGCTCGCGGTGGCCGGCTTCGCCGGCCACAGCTCCACGGTCAGTAAAAGTGTTTTTGTGCCAAAATCTTTTTTGTTACTTATAATTTCTTCTCAATAATTGCCCTCACCTCGCCCCTGTTATGAGCCCATACATTTACGCTTTTCAATCAGCGCCTCGGTGTCATGTGAAATCCCGAATTTACTTTTAAATAAAGAATGGTATTTTTATGTTGGCGGTTCTAAAACGAATTGAAATCATTCAGACGTATCTGTTTTAGATAATATCAACTGTTTAATGCGAATGGAGGAATTTAATATGATATTGTACCAAATACATGTATTATGTATTGCCAGTGGTCTCCAAGAAATGTATGCATTGATTGTTTCTTTGGCCTTGTTGGTGAAACATAACGATGTATGTTTTGGGGTTTTTTTTTCAGCTCCGACCACACCAATTCCGACTACTGTTAGAGTAAAGCAAACAACTGAGAATTCTGGTATTACAGAATATGAATGGACTTTCGCATCGATAACATCTAATAAATTAATCAATCACAACTTAGAGGTAAAGTCAATGGTATAATTATAGAAAACATATTTACTTCAAAGGAGATGAACCCCTTTTCTTAGGCACCTAAAAGTGGATACAAATGGGTCGTAACGGATATAATAATGCAATATGAATGTATATAAACTGATTTACATTTCGTCGCTAGAAGACCATTGATACCAAGTCCATAAACTTCTTTCGTTTACCATAGCATAAAATTCCGACCCTACGTTTATTTTGCAGATAAAAATTAAAGGTAATCTGACATCAGATAAAGAAGGTGTTTATTTAACTACAAATCAACAATATCTGGAAGTTTTTGAACTATCAAAGTCGTGTACTGGAAATTTGGCACTGTGTTCACAGGGACTTACTTTTCAATTCGAAATCAAATTTTTAGAATTAATAGAAAACACAGTAATTATGACTACAGGGGGTGAAAATCCGAATAACCCAGGAGTAGCTGTCGTTTACAGATTTGGACAAATTCAGGTTTGACTTTATTGAACTTTTAGAATTTTTTAAATTTATATAAATTTCATTCCTAACAAATCTATGAACTCGCGGCAAAATTCTGGTCCAAAGCTCCTCACTCTTTACTTTCTTATTAATCTTAATACGATTATATTATATTAATCTTAATACGATTTATTCAGGTTGTGGTTACAACAATTACTAAAAGTTGGTATGCTACCATTCCTAATAACCTCATCAGTTTGAAACAGTGGCACAAGTTTCTTATTTCATGGACTCCAACTGGATATTTACAACTCTACCTTAACGATAAATACGTCACTTCTGTTAGCCATTATGTTAGTCACCTGGATATAACCGCAACATATACCGGTACCCTGTATATCGGCCATTCTTTCTCTGCTAGTAAAGATGTCCATTCCATAAACTGCATCATACAGTCTTTCCATATTTGGCATTTGACAGTAGATATATTAATAGACTTGGGATTAGTGAAATGTCAAAAACGTAAGTATACCCATTCATTGTTACTAAAAGACATAGAATGCAAAAGTAAAAAATTAAAAAAATATTGAGATCCATAAAGATTAAAGGTTAATTTTAGTTTATCATTGATTGTAATACTGTAGACTTTTTGTAAAGAATGAAATATAAATAAAATGAAACCAAGTTAACGAACAATCCAAACCATTAGACAGAATTCGAAGTCCTAAAAACGTTATTAGGCAAAATAGTGTAATCAGCAAATGGACTGCTCCCCTTGTAGAAAATACACGACAAACAGTGGTAACAGGTGTCCGGAAGAGTAAGCTTACCCTGCCTGGTGCCACACCCGCCATAGCTGCATCCAAACTATTGGACGAAATCTCAATAAAAAAGCATGTTTGGCCAATGAATTATCGGTATGCAAAATGCACGTGATGAACTGTGTTAACGATGTAGTAGACATAATTATATGGGAGAAAGTAATAGTAAACGTGTCAATTAAATATATCTAAAATAATAGCTGAGAGAGACACATTATATTTACAAATCAAGTCAATGTGACGGCCATAAAACTTTTTAAAGGCTTTTATAAGTTTTGTGCGCACGTATCCTTGTAGTCGAAGTTTAGACGACAAATGCCTCGATCTAATTAAAAAATCAGAATGAAATATGAAGGAAGCTTTACATGTATGTTCAAATCTATTAATTTCAGCTACAAAACCGACGATTCCGACAACAACACCAACAACCACAGCGACTCCGACAAAAAGTACACAAAAGCCAACGACACCAAATGGATTTTGTCCAGTTGGCTGTATTAGTATAGGTACGTGCATGAAGAAAATCTGCTGAAGTCCACTCAACACAAACTAGATCTTTTAGGGACTAACGTATGGTTTAAATTTTATTTCAATAATTCGCTTGCGCGAAGGGGCCTTTAGCAGTGGGAGGAAACCGGAGTGCCCGGAGGAAACCTACGAGGTTGAGCAAGCGCCCCTATCCCCATGCCACATACGCTCACACAAGGGATGGAAACCACAGTCGCAATCCAGAGGTGACCGACCAGCTAGAGGTCGAAGCGCGGCACTCTAGACCACTAGGCCATCCCAACCCCACTAATGTAGTAGTTCTTTGCTGTTATAATACTGATAATGCTGTATAAGTTGTTTCTTGGTTGTTTTCCAGATCCAACGACTCCGAAACCAACAACAAGTACTCCAAAACCAACAACCACTACGCCAAAACCCACAACAACAACTCCAAAGCCCACTACAACAACCCCAAAACCTACAACCACCACTCCAAAACCAACAACCACACCAACCACTACTCCAACGCCGACGTTGGGTATACCTACAATCGATGGTTCCGTTACTTTAACACCGATTGTAGACGAGAAGGGAGAAGCCCATTTATCGTGTAAAGTGCAGACCACCATATCATCATCCAGTATACAATTAAAATATTCATATACAATTTTAGACAAAACCAAGAACTATCAAAAATCATTCATCAGTAATACATTTGAAAACCGTTTATCAGCAAAGGATATTGATGAAAATATCTTAGGCAAAAAGGTAAAACCGATTAATGTTCAAAATAGGTGTTATTAAATTATTCCCCAAAATGTTATAATTTTGATCAAAATTCAGTTTATTTGGAAAGGATATAAAAGATGTCCTGTGTACACAGAACCTGGATTACCTCGCGGTCAGCTGTGGGTCCCAGCATATTTTCTACCAAAGGCAACTAATTGTTTTATTTATCTCGAATAGGGTTAATTCGAGAACATAACTTATCTCGAGTTATTGTTTTATAGCTGACAATTAAAACATTATCATTTATACATCGTCAAAAGTGATTGTTCAATAATCAACAATAATAGTGTAGATTGGAATGGTGGAATCGCGTGTTTCCTTTTCTATTTCATTGATGGTGTTTTTGTTTCAGGCATACTGTACAGTTACAGCCAGATATTTACCCGACGGTAGATGGTCGGAGGTTAGCAAAAGCAATGTATTTGTTGCTGTGATTGAGGTATGAGACTTTTTTGTGGATGTGTATTAAATTCATTTAATATTTTGAATGATATAATTCAGTTCTCAATATATTGAATTCGATTACCTTGGCAGGGGTTCAAGTGTTGCCAATGTTGAATATACACCCTGACTGGGTTTTTTCCAAGTGAATAGTTGTCTTTATTTTATATTTAAGATATGGTATACGTGTTCAACAATCGATCATTTAATCTAAAAACAAAATTGAACAATTATAGGAAACAAACTTACTTCCACTTAATATTTCGATATTGGACTTCCACTTATTATTTCGAAACGAAATTTCAATTGAAGCTAACACAGCACTTCATTCTGTCCAATACAACACGAAAATGGTCTTGATCGTTAAATTACAAAGCATTTATTAAAGTTGCATGTTATCTTTTTATTCAGTTGAAAACCACAACCACAATAAAACTGATAGAAGGACAAAAGGCCGAATATATTGACATAAAGACTAACGTTCCACCACAGCTACTCTGCCCAACCGGCAACAAGGGACAATGCCACGTCCAACTCGTCGCCAGCATCACTGCTAACAAAGAATGCAGATGTTCTGAAAATATAGTGTTCCCTCAGTTGGTTATTGGCTGGAAACCATCGCCAGGATATACCAAGCCGTTCTGTGGCTCCTCTGTGACTGTTGGCAACTGGGAGGGTATGATTCCAATACCAGTTAAAGCGACGGTCGATGGTCTGTATGATAAAGACATGTATCGATATGTTCATGTAGTAGCTGTAATAACTGGAAGTATAATCCACAAAACAGAAACTCATGAAATTGGAAAAGTGAAGGTATATCATCTATTTATATTTTACAATTATAATCCATTGTATGATTTTGGGAGAGAGATAGAGAAAGAGAGACAGAAAGAGAGAGAGAGAGATTTGGGGTTTAACTTCCATTCAATACAAACTATGTCATTTCGGGGCTAGCATTTGGGACAATTTTATTTTAATAATTCGCTTGTGCGTTGAGGTCTCTAGCCGTGGGAGAAAGAAAGCCCACGAGACTGAACAGGCGACCCACTCCTTGCCACGTACAAATGGGGAATCGGAACAACGCCACTTGACTCAAGGACAGACTTTCTGGCCCAAGACTCACGCGTTAACCATTCACCCCCACTCCCCGCGCTAATAGTCAGTTAAATGAAAAGTGGCATCAGGTGTTTTTTTAAAAGACTATATGTTTGCTTTGTTTTTTATGCATTTAAACAGGTACAGATATATAATCGAGATTACAAAGCTACCTGTGGATCTGTGAATGATCCACATATTACATCATTCGATGGTCTGTAAGTAACCATTAACTCACATACTGTTAAAAACATTCTACAAACAGTAAGAGAAATGCCTAGTATCAATTGACACAGGGGCGGATCCAGGAATTTTTACAGGAGAGGGTTTGCCAGGTTACAATGTACGATGTCACCATCGTCTCCAAATTACGTCGGCATATACAGACACGCTGAGATTTGTAAAGAGAGAAATCAAGCACCCAGTTTGACGTCAATTTTTATTACATTAGAATTCAATTTCATTGCTATGCAAAGCATTGATTGTGATATCACATGTGTCTATTTCATTATCTCGCGCTTTGAGTGCCCATCCCATCCCACCATCTGATGATAAAGGACAAATCACACGACCACTACCCCACCCTCTGGATCCACCCCTTCTGACAAGTATTACGAAATATACTGAGGGATATCAAAAAATTGCAATTTAAAAATCTGAGAGAGTGTAATACCGATCCGTTGGCTTTATATTAATTATCATGGCCTCAAAAACTGACGCGCAGAATTTATCCAAAGAGTAATGGCGTTTGTGGAATGTAATGAGATACATGGGTATCTTTGTGCGGGTGTCTGATATTTTATTTGAACATCATCTTGCATGTATTTCCCCCATCTTCTTTTCAGACATTATAATAACTTCCAGACAGGTGAATATATATTGTACCGACATAAAACATTACCGTATGAGGTAAGTGTCACAAGCGAATTATAATAACGTCCAATTGTTATTCTTGTAGTATGTATGCATAGGACGCGAAGTTGTGTTTGCTCTTCGAACAACCAGTGCCACTGTAACAAAAATGACGGAATTGTACTAATCCGTAGGCAACAGCCAACAAGTGTCGGTTCGTTCTATGTCGCCGGGAATGTATTGTGTAATATACCTACAAGGGTTGCATTTCTTGGGTCAAACAAATATGTTTACCCACTAAAGAAAACTTTAAATTCGGGAAGTGATATTTTGTGTCCATGAATCGAATCTCTCATTATCAAACTGCTGCATCACTGATTACTTGGCTAGTAAAATATTCAAAACACTTACTTTTTGATTGCTTATTACAGTGTATTTACAAGTAAATGAATTGTTTTATTTCCAAGGTTCGAGCATATTATAAACCCTGTAGTTCAAGAAGACCTACCGGGCCATCATGCAATTGTGGAGTGGCCGTCAGGTCTGGTGATGACGTCATAACATTAACCGGATGTGCAAGTGGATCATCAAGCTTATACCAAAAGCATAACACTAGAGGACATGGTCGCCGTCATAATACAGCTAACCCTATCACCATCAAGATGTTTAAAAATGGCCAACTGACACCCGGAACGCGCATCAGACGACTTGGTTGTGGACAAAAATACGAGGTTTTAACTTCAGTGCAATCACATATTCGCAAAATCAAAGGGCTATACATCTAAGGGGACAAAGTACCAATGATGACATTTTCCCTTTTCTAGATATGTTAAAGTTCGAATTTCATATTTTTAAGTTATATTTTTAAAATGTATTAAAACAAAGCCTTAAAATAGATGGTATCTATAAACAGTCCTACCTTCTAATAATTCTATAATTCACTATTGCCAGTTGAGTAATTGGTAAAAATGTAATTTGCAACTTCAAATTTAAACGTTGGGGGGGGGGAACGAGGGAGGTAATTGTGTTATTATTTCCGGTGTGAATGATGTTTAAGTATAGGAAATAATGCCTATGATCGCATAATAGTGAGATGACTACCTATTCAGCAAAAGACATAGGAATAATTATGTTTTGACTTTCTTTGAAAATGTGAAATTCTCGCTTTAATAATTACGTCATTACAATAACTATAATTGGAAGAAAAACAATCACGCGCCTAATCAATAAAAATATCATAGAGGACATTAACAGGAGTTAGGGGGAAACGGAAAGCGAATTGCATGCATTTTAGTCATCGAGTTTCTTCATTTGATATTACAATTCTTTAGAAATGATGCAGTATCTTTAATTTGGGGAAAACACGCATGAAACGACACTATGTTTTATTTAAATCCTCATTTAGATAACTAACGTTCAGAATGTTTAAAAAGAACACCAAGTTTTTAGCAACACTAAGTGTCAAGTCACTAAGTGTTGCTACTCAAAAACATGATCACATCGGTGTCCAAATATCACTGAATAATAGTTCTAGACTATTAGACAGTTCCACTATTTCGGTTTAGATTATACTAATGTATTGTAAGTCATTCTTTCAATAAGAGATATGTGTCTCTATCACCATTCTGCTCGTTGACTATTTTATACGTTTCTCTTATTTCTACTTGTAGGTGCTACTGCCATCAGGGACCTACGTTACAGTACAATCTAGCTATCTCTCATTTATTAATATATGGATTACCGCTTCTTCTATGGATTATGAACAGACTGGAGGTAAGAACATTATATTCCGTATTATGAGATTCCTACATATTATCGTGTTAATTCAGTTCAATCAAGTTTTAGTTTAATTAGATTGGCTAAATACGCTGATGAGTATGTGCTATCTTTCAAGTTGCCTTTCAGTTTCAATTTAGCTGAAAATATATTATTTCGTATGATTTGAAAATTAAAGTAATGAACTGGCAGTATCGTGTACGTGGTCAGTAAGCAAGGGGTCGGATTTCACAACAAGCAAGTGCAATTCTAGAGACAATGGTTAAAGATGCAACTATTGGCGCGAGTCGTTTAGTTCTTGCTTCATGTCAACATGAACCCTGGTACCAAACAACCTGTTAATGCAAAAATATTTGCTCCTTATTGATGGAGATCAATTTCCCCTACAATATAAAGTACTAATGAATTTTAATGTCTTGGGTAGCAATCGCATAGTTTCTGATGACTTGGATGTGTCTTCTTATCTGTTGTTGTGTATTTAGACCCCCTCTCTCTCTCTCTCTCTCTCTCTCTCTCTCTCTCTCCCCCCCTCTCTCTGGAATATATCTTAAAATAAACTAATCTAATCTGTAATATTAGATCTGTATTCCATTCTAATGTTGTATTTTTTTTATCTAGGATTATGTGGTGTATATAACAGAAATAAACGTGATGATCTAACAGATATATCTGGTCATGTGTATACTTCTGGTAGAAATATACAAAAATTCCTCTCATCATGGAGGTAACTATACATCATACTTTGATTCAATATATAGAATATTTTAATCAGTTGGATTTCTTTTATTCCGTGGTGCTATGTGTTGAGATTGTTCATGTGATTTATAAAGCTTGTATGAATATTCGTGACAAATTACAGATCAAGTGTGACAATTTTTACTGGTGTGATGGCTATAACAGATTCCATAACGCAATCAAATGGAGCTATGTACTGTAGCTGTGTGATAGGTTATGACCAATACTGTACCACAAATATGGATATATTCAGATGTGTACATAAGGACAGTGAGTATAAAATCTGGAAATTTTATTTCTTGCCATTTTTGATCGGTTGTTTGTCTACATGAATGTAAATGAGAACGTGTAAAAAAAGACAAGAAAGTACTAGCTAATTTTAGTTCTAGAGAGATATACTATGCGTGTTCGAATTTTCTTAGTTAGGAGATGGGTGGGGTTCCTGCTCGATTGGTATTTACATCCACTGTCCCAAATCCAATGCACATCTCGTTGTTATTTATCGATAGTTTAATTCACAACAGCGGTACTATCCATCCCGTGATAGCTTCACGTGAATATTGAGTATTTTGATGAAAGTGGCCGTGTGACGGGTGGTACTGTAAGGGATAATGTCGTTGCTGATCTCGCTTATTAAAGATCCGGTTACTGTTCCCCGGCAAGATATTATGTTTGAACCCCCTTGGAGTGATCGTAAATGGAATTTTCTTTTTCTTCTTTTAGAATATGATATAACGGAATATATTGTTAAACAGGCCCAGTTGCCGCATGTTGATAGACCAATAACTGGCAGACGTAGAAGAGCTTTACCAGACGCAACAACTACCTTAGTAAGTCATGATTTCTACAAATCGTTTTGACTTCAGCCTTGAATAAGTTACGTAATTGGTGACATGGACTGGTCACCAATATGTCTAAACGTAACTTTATATTTCAAAGAGAGTCTAAGTGATAAAGACATGTTTGGCAAATGGAGAATACAAACAAATAGTAAACGATCACAGCCAATAATCAAATTTCATCATTATATCTTGCAATTTTTGATAGATGATTTGTGAAATGTAATTTAGATGCCAGAAATTGGAACCAACATGACATTAACAGAGAAAGAAGCTGAAGAAATATGTAATGAATATCTAAACAACAGTACAGCTGTGTCATCATGTGAAAATATTACCCAACTCACTAACTATACCCAGAATATTGTTAACTGTGTCTATGATCTTCACGTAAGTTGCAAACCGATTCTACTAAATGCTTAATAATTACTTGCATAATCTTGGATCTTCTTCGCCATTAAAGTTTTAAATGGAGACCTCAAGCAAACAAAACAAGAAAACTGGGCCACAGCATCCCGTGCAGTTGTATACCAAATGTGTTTCCGCTGAAACACAACGTTCGGGAATCCCGGCCTTTATATATAGTGGGCATTTAGGTTGACTTTCTTTCTATGAGGTATGTCATAAATCTATTCATCCGCGCCCGAATATGCGGTATCCCCGGTGTTCTCATTCCGTTTCACTACAATGGGGTTGAACGGATTAAGACCACTGGAGATACCGAGGATAAAATCCATTACACTACCCGTTAACATTTGAATTGTGACCATGTAAACTATGCGGTAAATTAAATTACTTTTACAAATAAATTCGATTTTGTTATACTTTTAGGCAACTGGTGATGAAGGCTTTGCTACATCACATATAGATGATATTGTAAACCAGTGTGTGGCTGTAGCTAAAGCTGATGTGGACCAATATACCAGGCCTAACCTCAATGAAACTACACCAACACAGAAAATACTAACTACTTTATGTCCTGAAAAATGCGGACAAAATGGCCAGTGCGAAGCGGGTATTGTACCACTATGTTTTCCTAATTAAATATTTCAAATATCAAGAGAACACGCATTCTCAGTTTCATGTTGTTCGTTCTGGAATTGGTGGAGACTTCGCCTTATTTCGATTTGCAGCTCTCCCCAAGAAGAAGAATATGATGAGTTGAGGAGCAGGTCCTGGTACAAAAATGTAACTACCTTGAGTATACCGATTAGGGCTGCCTTATCACACTTGGTTACATGCAATTCCACATATTATTCTACTGCAGAGGACTATTCATTCATTGACGTTTACGTACGTGTCAATTGATTTGTAGTTACTATTAGGAGCTTATTGTCTTTTCTTCGTAACTTACAGGAGTTTGTGTTTGTGATGATGGATTCACGGGTGCAACGTGTGAAGTGGGGAAATCTACCAAACCAGAAATTATTCCAGTATCTCCTGACAACGAACCATGTGATATAAATACCAGGAACTGTTCTGAAGTTGATATAATGGGAATTAACTTTGTGGAATCTGCTGATTTGTCTTGTCATTATCAGCCAGTCGTGGTAAGTGTAAATAATACTGGAAGCTAAGTGTAATTTTTAAATTATTGTTTGTTATCAATCACAATGTGTATTTAATTTGTTCGTTTGTAAGTAGGACTTAACATCCGCTTCTACCGAATATAGCATGGGAATTGATTTATATACATATAATATTATCAGAACATCTTGCTAATATTGATAATTGAGAGAAAACTCGCTAATTATCGCGACCCATTACTTAATTGACACTGAAACATTATTAACCCGGGACAAATAAATAATTTTTCGGTCTAACGAGTAAAAGCTGACATCTCTATAATTAATCTTTCAATGTTTAATAACATAATGTGTGTTTTTGCTAAGGTTTTTGCACGATAATGTTCAGACTAGTTCAGAGCGGTAGTGAGATGTGATGTCAGTGACCGTTTTTCAGATATGGTTTATTAGAATGGTGAAATCTCGTAGATTTATTGTGTTTTATGTCTCTGTCTATATTTTGATTATGGTTCAATGTACAGAGCCAATATTAAAATGCCAACGAATTTATGTTAAACAGTCGACAGTTTAAACCAAAAATGAAAAAGAAATTAGTAAAACAAACCTAGTTCCGATTAATGTAAGTCGCATAGCATTGATCTCATCCCATCAAATTTGGAAATAAAACATTAGACCACCTCAAATAAGCACGTTATTGCGATCTATGTTATTATAGAATCCATAATGATGAGTATGTCATAACTTCACACCATTTAAGCTTCGATTCTTAATTTTAAAATGCTTTATGTAAGAGGTAGAGCCGGACGTTCTTACTGTAATAGTTCCAAAAAATTTCGTTCCGATTGATATACTTGTATTGAAAATTTCATTCAAATTACTTTATTCTGGGCGACATTATCACTGTTTGATGTGTATACATAGATTGTTCATTGTCGTAGCAACGTTGTTTGTTAATCGAGACTCCATTTTTGAATTAAATCATTAAATAACAATCGTTTTTCAACCCGTTTACATCTGCGCCATTAATAGTCCGGGGAGCTCACATAACTGATTACAGGTTTTGTGTTTTGTCATTATTATTGTAGGTAACAGATAAAATAGAAGTACGGGGTGCATCTTCTACAATGAAGGCTAATTTTATTAGTACATACCAGATTGGATGTCCTTTACCTTACCCAGCATCTAGTGCTTATATAGGTATAAGTAATGATGGCCATACAGTTAGTGATGTTCGTTATCTACATCTAGTACATGATTCCAAGTGTTTTGAGTGTTTTGTTGACGATGAACAAAACGCCCACTGTAATCGCAAGGTAAATAATTATTTAATTCAACGCCTACTCCACACTGATTTGGTCATCCCGGGCTTATAATATGATTGTTATATGCATTTTTATTACATGTAATTCGCTTACACCCAGGGGTCTTTAGAAGTACATTGAGAACATTTACGGGGTTAGCCAACTCGTGAGCTATAATAAGTAATACTTCTTAAACAAGTACAATTTAAACGCAATTTCATATTGTTGTGGTTTATATTATAGAAAGAGATTTGTTATATTGATGGAGTATGTCAAGCAGCTGGACAACTTAATCCAACACAAAAATGTCAGATATGTGATCCCGCCAAATCTCAACTGCTGTGGTCTTCTAATACAGGTATACTATTATGTGTTAACTGTGGTCACCCAATACAAGTATACTGCAATAGTGTCTATACTCTGGTCTTTTAATACAGATATACTATTGTATGGTCTACTCTGGTCACCCTGTGATGTTCTACCGACATTTGGAGTGTGTTCTTAAACTACTATTCTGTTAGTACATACTCTTCAAAGCCATTGGATTTAAGAACCTTCTTTTAAGGGACAATCCCGATTTTAACTGAGTCTCAGAAACAAAAGTCCGTGCACTTAGGAAATTTAAGGCCAAAGTATAGAGGAATGGTGTACTATTTACCCTGTCGCAAAATTACAGCTCAAAATATTAAGTCGTTTGGAAGTAAACGTAAACATCAAAACCTCTTACAGAGACACTAACGGTATTAAGATTTCGGGTCAATTTTTTCATTGGTTGACCTGATAATCTATTGTTGCTGTTCCTTTAGAGGTCCATACAGTGAATGACTCACGTCATTTCACCTAAATGTTTTTTTATATAAAAAAGGAGTCTGATTTTATCCACATAGCTTGGATAATACAGCATTGGGACCCAGTCTCCATTTCAAGATGATGACTGATGGGTGTAAGATGTTTGAAACGTATCACATGTATTGATTTAGTTGGTCGGCCAAAAGGGCTTTTAACACAAAATTAAACAGTTTTATTCTCTGAAATATAATCGAGATTGGCTCTTTAAACTTTGATTTAAAACAACTTTTTTATATATAGACAATTCGCTGATGAATTTATAATATAGTTTCATTCTTTCTTTCACAGACCCTGTTTGTATGGCACAGAGAATAAAATCACCCCCAACGGGTGATGATGATGCTGTACCAACTGCAGTTATAGCTCTTGCCGCTGCCTGTGGTGTATTAGGGTTTATACTGATTATAAGTTTTATCGTTATCTGTAAACAAAGGTAAATCTAAGTGATAGACTATCGTAGAGTATTAATCTACATTACAAGTGCTATTATTTGTGAAAAACAAATTCCATCCATAATAAGAGTTAATACATGTAGTGTTTCTTAATATTTATAAGAGAGGGTGGGGCGAATGATTAGTACGAGGTCGTTGAGTCAACTAGAGTGGTTTCGATTCTCCGGCTGTACGTGACAAGGAATAGGATCGCCTGTCCAACCTCGTCGGTTGTCTCCGGGTCCTCAGGTTTCCTTCCATATGTTAGTCCCGAAATGACCTAGTTAAAGTTGAGTGGGAGACAAACCCCATCTCTTTATCTCTCTCTCTCTCTCTCTCTCTCTCTCTCTCTCTACCCCTAAATTTTAAAATTATTTTTATCTGAAAATTTACATTTTCCAACGACTGCAGACGAAATAATAAATCTTCATTAGGCATGTAACAACGAATAATCTTGCAGCCATCTGAATACAGCGGCAAGACCAGTGTGTAAGGGAGTGTCTGTCCCATATTTGAAAACCATGAAATTAAATGGCTGATGTTTTAAACAGGCTAAATGAAGGGTGAAATTCAAATCACCCGCCACTGCAAGCGGTGTAAGAGTGGGCGGTGGAAGGGCTGGCATGGGCATATTTTATAAATACGTATACTTTCTTAAATTCCTTTCAGAAGTGCTGCTAACACCAAGAAACCTGAAACTGGTTCTTATGATTTGGGATCGGATAAAAAGGTATTTTACGATAATCCTGACTTCAAAGGATTGGAATCAGAGAGGTTGTGAGAACATTATGATGGGTGCCATTAAAATATTATGAATAAAAGAAATAACGTTTTATTTTGTGTTCTTTAATGATATTGCTTGGCTGGTGGCTCTGGGTTTTTTTTTCCTTTAAGCAAGACCAAGTGTCATCGTCTTCAAACATTAGGGGCCAAACCATTGCATTAGTATTAAAAGATGTATCGTTCATTGGCTTGTTTTTTAGCACCTTTCTCACAATGCTGTGGACATCGGGATTTCCTGGTCAGTGTTTACGGGGTCATCAATGCCCAACAAAATTTAAAACCATCTGTTGACACACGTATATTTAAGTGTATATAAGTAAAACGCAAGATCAGGTGGCATTATACACGTTCTTGTGTCGCGATATGGCTAAAACTTTACATTATAACACATTCGTAAATACCGCGATCTACAGTTCAAGAATACATCTGACTGTTTATTCTCATTGTCAGATAATACATCCAAGTAAACCCAAGAAGAAATCATATGCTTTGTCTATGATGCAGACGGGGGACAACGTGTCTAGTCGTTCAAAGGTGTAATAGTCTAGTCAAATTAGCATTTGACGTAGAACAAATTGCAACAAAAGGTTTTTTGTTTTCTATTGACTCATTATGATGTCCTAAGTAAGGAAAAGAAAGTTTACCAAAATCAGAGTCCAAATAAGGGCAGGGGCGTGGCCAAATCCAAGATGGCGGCTGTCGATCAAAACTCGTGAATATCTCTAAAACTATTGGATTTAGACACCAGAAATGTATTGCGGACTATGACGTCATGACGTTACTGTGACGTCACAACGGCATATCAGACGTCGTATTTCTTCCAAAACCAGCCCATTTACGCGTGTTAACAGCAGAAACAAATGCTGATGCAGAGAAGAACAAAATGTTGCAATAATGTAGGAGGTTTAAAGTAAATAAATATTGCTGCATTGTCGGTAGGTGGTACTATTAGTGTAGCTGTAGGAACCCGGATTCATTTCAGTTGTTGGGAGAAATGAAACGAAATGGGGTTATGCATCCTATTGGTCTACTCCGACTAGGCCATCCTGGTGTGCCATGAGGGCAAATGTGTCCTGCAATGCCGCAACGGCCTACGCTCTTTACTGGATAATTGCATTAAAGGTTGAATCGACGGGGTTGATCAACTTTGACATTCGGCCTAAAAATTATCAGAAAGATTTTTATTTTGACACAAATTTCTTAGATGTTCCCGAGATGTGCTACAAAACCATTTTTGGCAGTAATGTCCCAAAAAGCATTAATTAAGAGTGGTGTTTTGGGGGTCCAGATCATATCTGAGCAGATACGAGTTCGAAAAGATGAAAATCGATAGGCACTGCTCATTCGACAATCAATGCACAAGCTTAAATGGGTGTCAAAACATGGCCTCACTGAGCTCCTTAGTTAATGTCGCTTGTTTTTATCTTTTTGGCCACTGCATCATTGCTCTCATCTTCAAAATTGATAGTTACATAGTTATTTTAGACCCCATTTTGAAGCAGTTCTAATATTTGTCACCAATACGACTCGTTGAATCCAAAGAGCTTTGGAATCGCCCCCCTAAAAGTGACTGCGAATTCTGCTAGGAAAACAAAATCAAAATGGAACAAATTTTGAGAGAAAATCACAAAGTTCCCTGTGTATGTTTTAGTGTACCCATAATTCGGATATCAACATAAAATACGTTCCAGGAAGGTATTCCAATTTGACCGCTATATTTGCATTGGCTGGGTTTAACGTCCTATACAACTCTGCCCAAACTGGGATAATGAGCACGGTAGTTATGGTAATAAGATAGTGTACTACGTTTAAATTGGAGGTTTTCCACGTAGCCGAATTCATATCTGAACTGCTAAATTTACTATTTTCTTCCATGGTCTCCTGAACATGGATATTTTGTTGAATTTGAGTCCCATAATGGTGTTTTAATCGGTCATGGCACATTTTGCGATTGAGATATTAATTTGTCTACCTCAAAAACCTACGATTTGACGTATTATACAATCACATTGCTAACATCAAAATTTCACGCAAAATTTGGTCATATTGTTAATAAAGCCGATATATTGGAATACTAATATGTATTCAAATTGGCATCATCCGAATTCTGAATCGACACATATTAAAGATATATATAATCCATCAAAAGCATTAGATTGTCTTTATTTCATGACCCTGGGACAAGCAACTCGGAAAAACGTTTTGCAAAACAGGCATATTTTATGTCTGGGGTAAGTGGAAATCACTTTACCATAAGCACATCGGAAAAGGTCCGCAATTAGCTAAAAATATCGAAAAACATCGCGATTTTTAGCGTCTAATGAAAATAGAAGTTCCGCTTCCAGTTTCGCTTTTATTGATAGGATACCTGTCAGCCCAGAGCGATCATTAGTTCATTGAAGCGTTCTTCAGGCCCGGATATGACTGGGACATCCTGACGATGATGATAGCATCAAATGGAATGAGAACGGGTCAGGGCTCCACAGCACTAAGGTCTGGGCAGGTGACTTACATTTCTTGATTTACCAATTATTCCCAAAAAGGTGAACTGACATAATCCAATTCTAATCTTACCCCTGGAACTAGGTACCAACATTCAGAAAAGTTACCAGTTTTCTTCTGCTTTACGATCAAGTAAAAGTTTTTTTTATTTGTTCTATTATACCAACAAATGTTGTTGAAAACATTACTTGGCATACCGTCGGTACCCTCTGAGTTCTAGACACCTGGACAAGTGTCCAAGTTGCCTTCCCCCTCTTACGGGCCCTGCTTTATTTCCATCGCAAGACTTCACCTGGTGATTGACTACTGGACTACATGTAGTATCATTTCAGCTAGAGCCAGTGGCAAAACGTAAAGATCGGGTAGACCAATTTTCACCTTTTTAAAATCTGTGGTTCAATCTGAACATCTGATACACGCTACCTATGGAGAAGTTATCTCAGACACATTCAGTTGCCATTATATCCCTATCACGTGATCTACACATCACAGGAAATGGGGTCAACAAACAAAATGTCAACATCCACATTCCACAACACGTTACATTGTTTCCTTTGCAACCTTTAGGACTATGTAATCCGTACAGCCCCAACATGACCCCCATTCTTTCAATGATTTTTCACAAAAAAATAACATCTACAACTCATTTAATTGACGTCGTTTTCAATGACAGCTTAAGCGAATGGCGGTTCATGGCGCCCACCATCTTGCACTGTTTTGTGCTTCGGTCGTGTCTATTTCAGGTATACACAATCAATTCTGTTATGTTTTTAGCCTGGAGATTGACTTATAGTTAGTTCATTTATTTCAGTTCTAAACAAATATTTTAAATTTTGACGCTGGTATTATCTGTCCATGTGAAAGTAGCTCCCTAAGTTATGCTTTCAGAAACACTACCAGGGGGTGCTGTTCGCATTTCGGTCCAAATTGGTTTTGTAACAATCTCGACGACACCTGTGTCAAAATATAAATCCTTTGGAGATTAAACTACTTCTGAGTGAGCCAAATGTCAAAATCAGTCAGCCTTTAATGTACTGGTCCAGGAAAAGAACCCTTAGCAGTGGAAATTCGATATAAGAGTGTCGTTGCCCCACTGCATGACAATTCTCCTCACAGCAAACTGATGGAAACTAGCGGGGAGCAGAACAGTAGGTCGTACATGCATAACCTTATTTCATTTCATTTCTTAAAATTGGTGTAGACTATTTTTGTCAACAATTGATACGAATGCGCGTTCCTACGGCTATTGCAATAGTATCAATTTACGATAATGCAGTCATACTCATATACTATTAGCCCCCTTTTACGTTAGTGTAACACATTGTTCTTCTTTATGAACCCATAATGGGAATATCCTCTTCTCTGCATCAGCATTCGTCTGTACTGTAAACACGCGTAAATGGACTGGTTTGGGAAGAAATGCGACGTCTGATATGCCGTTGTGACGTCACAGTAACGTCATGACGTCATAGAGACATAACGTCGCCATTTTTGGACTCGCTGGTACCAACTTCCTATCTGTCTGCAATACATTTATGGTGTCTAAATCCAATAGTTTTAGAGATTTTCTTGAGTTTTGATTTACAGCCGCCATCTTGGATTTGGCCACGCCCCCTATCCTTATTTGGACTCAGATTTTGGTAAACTTTCTTTTCCTTACTTAGGACATCATACTGAGTCAATAGAAAACAAAAAACCTTTTGTTGCAATTTGTTCTACGTACGACATCATTTAGCCGTAGTTTGACCCGCCTATAAAAAAAAACCATACCATGATAACAGGTGGAATTCGGCGATAAGTATTAGTAGACGGAAACATCGCTTAAAAGCAAAAGTCCCTTCATAGCACAAAGAAGGTCGGTGTGACACTACGGTGTCGTTAAATATATGAATTATGAATTACTTCCACGTTGTGATACGGCCCGTGATAATAGGCTGGCACTATCGTCTAGGGCGTTCTTTGACTTCACGGTGTAATAACTATTTCCAATGATCAATTAAGTCTGAAGCACTATTTATGTTGATGCTATGTTTATATATTGAATACAGCAAACTTCAAAGGTTATTTACAGGAATAACAATACCACAATTGGTTTCTACATTTTATGTCGGGCTGGATACATAACTTACAAGCATAGATTACTATTAACATTATTCTCTCTACCTCTCGATCCCACCGTTTCGTATGACAAGTTTACTGACGGAGAGCCCACACAAAATGATGCCCGACTATAGTCTATTTGCCAGGCTCTCGGCCGAAGAGGCTACGATGTTTCCCTCTAAGATGTCTTCTCTGTGATGTCTTTTCTGAAGTCTGAACAGGATGTCTGTATCCCTAGTCTCTTAGTCGGGGAGGCTGTGAGTATGACGTTCACCTGAACTCCGAATGATGTCTGAGAGTAAACCCAATCTGCTCTCTATGCTATGTAGAAAGTATAATGCGTTAGCTACTAGGGCTGGACAGTTACCATTTCTGGGTAAATGTTTCTTATTGGCGCCGTTTAACGTCAACATTATTCTATTTAATTGGACTTAATCTATTTAATTGGACTTGTCAGCTATTAGGGCTGGACAGTTACCATTTCTGGGTAAATGTTTCTTATTGGCGCCGTTTAACGTCAACATTATTCTATTTAATTGGACTTGTCCAACAATGGATACTGACATATTATAGTTGTCAGTAAGATATCAGTAGAATAATGCAAGCTACTTCATTACCCTAGTTGTCGTCACACGTCCTGTAGGTAAATGTGTCTATATTAGACAGAACCCATTTCTTAGAACTAAAATACTCCCTATAGTATTTCAGTGGATGTCCGTCTTCATTAGCGCAAGCAGTTGATTATGAAAAAAATAGGCTGCCAGGCAACGAAACATACGCCCATGGTAGCTAAATCGTCCGGGCAGTCAACAAGAGTTGTCGCATATTAAGTAATTATCAGAAAATCATCAGAATTTGTTTGGTTTTCACAAAGTTCTGCCCCATGCTAACGATTAGTATACGAAACATTTAATAGTGTGGATTGAGTTGTTCAATTATCGATTTTCAAAAAATTCAAACTCAACCATCATTAATGTTTATTAATGTTTAACGGGGGTATAGTCAAACGTTTTTTTAATTCGGAATAAAATTGTGACTACTATAGGATCCACAAAGTAAAAAACATGATTTTTCATACAATCAGGGGCCATAATTCAGGAAGTTATGGTTCAATGTGCCCGAATATCTAAAGGAACCGCGATCTTTGTGTTATAAACTTACTTTTCAAATTTCACCAAAATCGGATTAAAATTGTGACAGGGTCCACAACCTTGATATACCATATGTGTCGACCATATTGTTCAGAAATTTTGGTCCAATGTTCATGAAATTCGAAGCGAACATTCATTACAGTGTAACGGTGATATTTTTATCAAACGTTTTTTTAAATCATGTAATAATTGTGACCTCCAGGTGGACCACAAGATAATAAGGCCGATTTTTCGTACAATCAGGGCCTCTGAGGCCATAATTCAGATAGTTACAAACTGATATGCGCAAATATTGAAAGAAACCAAGATCTTTAGGTTATAAACATGTATTTCAAGTTTAATCAAATTCGAATTAAAATTGTGACCTCTTTAGGGTCCACAACCTTGATATAGCATATTTTTACACTATTCGCGTACAAGCGGCGGTCATTTTGTTTGTCAATTTTGGTCCGATTTTCATGAAATTCGAAATTAGCCTTCATTACCATGTATGGTGATATAATCAAACGGTTTTTTTTTAAATCGGATAATAATTTTGACCTCAAGAGGAACCACAAGCTAAAAGGGAGATTTTCGAACAAACAGGGGTCGTAATTCAGGGAGTTACGATCTGATGGGCGCAAATATCGAAAGGTGCCAAGATCTTTGGGTTATAAACATACATTTCAAGTTTTATCAAAATCGGATCATAATTGTGACCTCTATTGGGTCCACAAGCTAAAAACATGACTTTTCGTACTATCAGGGGCCATAATCCACGAAGTTTCGATCCGATACATGCCAATATCGGAATCCACCGAGATCTTATGGGGATAAACCTATATTTCAAGTTTCGTCAAAATCGGATAAGAATTGTGACCTGTCCAGAGTCCACAAACAAATTGTCCAGACGGACAGGGGTGACGACAATATACGTCCACATGAAAATGTGGGCGTATAAAAATAAACCTCATTTCATTTCATCTCCTATGCTTGTATGTAAATGTTTTGCCTTATTATTATCCGATCCAATGCCACATTTAAGTCGGTTGCAAGACTAGCGCGTCTGAAGGCTGTGAAAGGGATTGGGCGGTCAGCAAAATACATAGGCGTACGAGCCGGGGGGGGGGGGGGGCAGCTGCCCCGCTATCTTTCGGGCAAGCTGACTTTTCGTTTAGACGGGTAAAGTGGAAAAAAAGTTATTTCATCTACTTGGCAAAATAAAGTGCCCGAAATCTAATAAAACACTAATTTTACCGACTAGAATAGCAGTAAAACGCGTTTACTCTTCCCCTCTGTTTATAAACCTAGAACCTTTTTCGGGCATTTCTTGTTTTTCTTCCCTTACTGTGATCAAGCACTAATAAAACACTTATTTTACTTTTCTTTTAGTCAAATACCACGAATTTGTACAAAGTTGACAAAGGATTAAAACATTCTGTCTTTGCGAGACATTTTCGGGCATCGATTATTATTTGTGAATGCAGCTGCAACAGTCTGATTTGATGGTTGGAAGTCAAAGTGGGATTCCAGTTACAATTCCTTACACTGGCTAGAATAGCAGAAAACGCATTTTGTAGAGGTTAAATTTTCAAAATATTCTCCGGAAGGGTGAGGCCCTCATATCCCGCGATGATTGATTGGTTGTTTACAATTCGGGTCAGTCAGATATATTGGACCAAATTCAAGTTGCTGGAATAGCAGGAAAACGCGTTTGCGGCAGTTAAATTTTCTCCGTGGACTGTAAACGATTGATTGGAATTCGAGTCAGGCACCTTAATTAGACTAGCAGGAAAACTTGCCTGCAGGCGTCAAATATTCCAAAATTTTCTTGTGGGATGGGCATAGAAGGTAAGCTCCGTTTCTTCGCTTTTCGAGGAAGACCGGCGCTGCTGTCTGTTATAAACCCACAAAATTTTTGGGGCATTTCGAGTTCTACCTCCCCCCCCCCCCTAACTGTCATCGAGTCAGTACGCTTATGACAAAACATGTAATTAAATGTCTAATTAAACACTGAACGCCCAGGTAGAACATTATTATTATTATTATTTATTATTTTCATAATTTATATAGCGCAGATTCCACTATAAAGAGTTCGAATGCGTTTAACAATAATGGTATCAAATCATACAAAATGAAATAAAATCATATAAATAAAAACTACAATGGATAAAATTATTCCAAAATAAATAGCATAGATCGTATTGTCAATGGGCTGCAGTTAGCAGAAATGAAAATGGCTAGCCTTGAAACATACAACGTTACCGATTCGATTTAAAATAGACGACTTGTCCGTGCGTGCATGTATGCTGATAATTTGGTGTGGTTGAAATGGAATAAATAACAATAAACAATCGTTGGTTTGGAGATAAAAAAGACAGCGACTGTCGAAAGTCTAGAGATCAGCACAATCTACTATTCCGCACTGTGCTGCAACAATCGTTGGTTTGGAGATAATAAAGACGGCGAGGGTCTATAGAGATCAGCATAATCTACTATTCCGCACTGTGCTAAAAGGGGCTGTTTGTCATTGTTAAGTTTACTTTTATACAGGTCACAATTCTATGGAATACAATTACTGCTTATTACTGAGCGAACAGGAAAACACGGGAGGTGATTGTGTTTCAATGGTTTTGAAGTGTGGGGAATAATGCCTACGATAGTATAATAGTGAGTTGACAACCTATTGAGCAAAAGACATTGAATTATTTAGGTTATGACTTTCATTGAAAATATGAAATTCTCGCTATTATTTTTTAAATGATATTGATGTTAATGTTTTCTACTTCCACACCACGGGGGTTGGGGTGGCCTAGTGGACTAGAGTGTCGCGCTTCGACCTCTAGCTGGCCGGCCACCTCTGGCTTGCTGCTGTGGTTTCGAGCCCTGGTGTGAGCGTATGTGGCATGGAGATAGAGGCGCCTTCTTAACCTCGTGGTTTTCCTCCGGGCACTCCGGTTTCCTCCCACTGCGAATTATTGAAATAAAATTAAACCATATGTGTTGAGTGGACGTTAAACCCCATTCTCTCTCTCTCTCTCTCTCTCTACTTCCACACCAACCCCAATAATAGTAACACATTTCATTGTATACGAATGTACTCTTATATGAAGGAAAATTCAAAAAGACAGAATCGTTAGGCTTAACTATTTTTTTAGAGGTTTTATTTTACTCCCGCATCCATTTACAGTAATGGTATTTGAATGTGACTATAGGAATAGTGTACAACTAAAACTGATCCCGCAGTGAAAATTCGCTTGGCCGCTACAATCACTGATAAGCATGACATCGACGAGACTTAATGAGTTCGGCATTGTAACTTTTTTACTCTGACAAAATATTAAATTCTCAAACATTCTTTTGAAGTAGTCCTATAAGAAAAATAAATAAAGACGTTTGAATAATTTGTAGTTAAAACAATATATCCTATTTAGTGTAAATGGGTATTGAAATGAGTAAGATAGGCTGGCACTGCCAGGCAGGATACGCCCACATTTTCGAGTGATGGACAGAGAACAAGCAATACCGAAAGTGATTTTTCCTACATCTTTAAGTCCTGTATTTCATACTGTATTGGGAGCAGCCATATAGTTGGTCAGTTCCAATCTGATATTAATGAAATTCGAAACCGACAATGATTATGGTGTGACGGTACACAACCTAGAAATGTGACTTTTCATCAAAATCGGATAAGAATTGTGACCTGTAGAGAGTCCACAACCATGATATACCATATTTTTACACTATTCGCGTACAAATGGCGACCATTTCGTCCGGCAATTTTGGTACGATTTTCACGAAAATAGAACTCAACCTTCCTCATCAAAATCGAATTAAAATTGTGACCTATACAGGGTCCACAACCATGATTATATCATTTTTTTAACAGTATTCGCGTCCAAACGGCGGCCATTTTGTCCGTCAATTTTGGTCCGATTTTCCTGAAATTCAAACTCAACCTTCCTTACAGTGAAACGGTGATATAATCAAACGTTTTTTTTAAATTGGATAATAATTGTGACCTCCAGAGGGACCACAAGCTAAAGAAAGGGGGATTTTGCCTATAACCAGGGGCCATAATTCAGGAAGTTACGATCCGATATGCGCAAATATCAAAAAGAACCAAGATCTTTGGGTTATAACCATGAATTTCAAGTTTCATCAAAATCGAATTAAAATTGTGACCGTTACAGGGTCCACAACCTTGATATACCATTTTTAACAGTATTCGCGTACAAACGGCGGCCATTTTGTATGGCAATTTTCGTCCGATTTTCCCGAAATTCAAACTCAACCTTCCTTACGGTGTAACGGTAATATAATCAAAGGTTTTTTTTTAAATCGGATAATAATTGTGACCTCCAAGCTAAAAAAAGGCGATTTTGCGTATAATCAGGGGCCATAATTCAGGAAGTTACGATCCGATATGCGCAAATATCGAAAGGAAGCAAGATCTTTGGGTTATAACCATGAATTTCAAGTTTCATCAAAATCGAATCAAAATTGTGACCTCCACAGGGTCCACAACCTTGATATACCATTTTTTAACAGTATTCGCGTACAAACGGCGGCCATTTTGTATGGCAATTTTCGTCCGATTTTCCCGAAATTCGAACTCAACCTTCCTTAGGGTGTAACGGTGATATATTCAAACGGTTTTTTAAATCGAATAATAATTGTGACCTCCAAGCTAAAAAAAGGCGATTTTGCGTATAATCAGGGGCCATAATTCAGTAAGTTACGATCCGATATGCGCAAATATCGAAAGGAAGCAAGATCTTTGGGTTATAACCATGAATTTCAAGTTTCATCAAAATTGAATCAAAATTGTGACCTCCACAGGGTCCACAACCTTGATATACCATCTTTTAACAGTATTCGCGTACAAACGGCGGCCATTTTGTATGGCAATTTTCGTCCGATTTTCCCTAAATTCGAACTCAACCTTCCTTAGGGTGTAACGGTGATATAATCAAACGGTTTTTTAAATCGAATAATAATTGTGACCTCCAGAGGGACCACAAACTAAAAAGGGTGATTTTTCGGACAATCAGGGGCCATAATTCAGGAAATTACATTCCGATAGCCGCAAATATCGAAAGGAACCAAGATCTTTGGGTTACAAACATGCATGTCAAGTTTCATCAAAATCGGTTCAAAATTGTGACCTCTATAGGGTCCACAAGCTAAAAACGTGATTTTTCGTACAATCAGGGGCCATAATCCATGAAGTTTTGATCCGATACATGCCAATATCGAAAGGAACCGAGATCTTTTGGGGATAAACCTATATTTCAAGTTTCGTCAAAATCGGATAAGAATTGTGACCTGTAGAGAGTCCACAAACAAATTGTGGACGGACGGACGTCCGGACGGACAGGGGCGACGACATAATACGTCCACATGAAAATGTGGGCGTATAAAAATGCATCATTTTGCCCGAAGCAGTTAGGTTTTATGTAAACAATGCACGACCCGTTGAGCCAATGACTGACGCCACGTGAAATCAACGCACGTGTTGTGGACAATCATCTGTTACAGAGATAGGCCTAATTCGTAAGTATAAACTAATTCTATGTGAAACAGATTGATAGCGCCCTAGCGAGTGCCACTTTGGACTGTGAGCTCTAAAAAATAGAATGTAGCATCTTTTGGATTACTTTTTTTTTTTAACTCAATATATATTTGTCTTCATTTTTGTTTTTAACTCAAAATATTTTTGCCTATCTAAAACAACCAAACTCTATAATGCAACTTGCAAGAAAACTTATCGACGTGTAGATCGAGACTAAAAATATTTCCATGGAGAGTGATCGCACCTAAATTATTTTTAGCTCAGACACCGGAAGTACAAATTTACCGCGATTGAGCGGAAATATTTTTGTTTTTTCCGTATTTATTTGTTTGTGAAATTTATAAATATTCAATAGGATAATTCAGTTATTATCATGCCCAGGCGTAAGGTTGGTAGTATCAATTATTATTTTCCTGACACCAATAAGTAAAAATAATCTTTATTAATGTAATGTTGTTTTTAAAATCATTCATATTATTATAGGTACACTGTACTTACTTACTACTTTAACTTAGACTAGAAGAATAGCCTAGGAGTAAGATCATACCTTAAGATGATTATTATAGATTGCCGAACACTCGCATAAGCCTATTTTGTTTAGAATCCCGGCCAAACAAGCCCCCCCCCCCACCAAACATGGCAGTAATAATACTATTATTAGCCCAAATATGGAAGTCTACCTAAATTCTAAATTCCTAAATAAAGGAAAATAAAAGCTGTTAGATATACCGTAGTATATATAGGGCAGGCCTAACCTAAAGGTGGACTTTAAGTGCATCACACACTCATCACCATAATCATGCAGTCGTGGGAGGGTTTTCTAGGCGGCCCCTAGAAATGGTTTCACTACTGATGTCTTCCGTCTTACTCCAGGGGAGTCCAGGCACAGTAGTGACTTTTCCTACAGAGTTCCTTCTTTGCGCACGTTTTTTAGTCAAATGACTACAAAAAGTTTACTGGCCTCTAACTCTCTTAATTTACACATAAACTAACCCAAAACTGTACTGCACCATAGCTTTAACATATAATAAACCAATTCCCATTGAAATAAAGGTGAAGCCTTACCGCATAATTATATGAATTGATGGAACCCAACTGCTACGAGAAATTTCAACTGGCCGGTGTCATGACAGATTGCATAGTACGTCATTACAAGAAACATCGCTATGCAAATGTAGAACGCATTACCATAAAGAAAAACTGTTTGGTAACTATTTTCATGGTCCATTTGTGATATTACTTATTCCAATACAAACTGTAATGATATGTGTTGACAATTGTGCGTTTGAACCTATTTGAACTTGCGTAAGAGGTCTTAGAATGTACCAATTGCAACGTTATACACACAGCTGTTTAACGTTACCATTATAGTAACTAGGCGGCCCCTTAAAATTCAATGTATTACACCAAAGTTTAACCAAAAAATGTTATCAATATATTTGATAATCCTGAAAATATACTAGCTCATTATTCATAGGGAGTAGATCACTATATCCCGTATGTTGCCTGTGAAAATAGACCATGTGATGATCATGTGGCAAATGGAGAGGACCCAAAGAGACTTATATATGTAAAGATCAAAGTTCCTATGATACATGTACATGTACCTTGAAAAAATAGTTCCTGACATTACATGTATCATGTTTGTATTAATCTACAACTTTGATACATGTACATGTATGATTACAGCACTACTACATGTGGATAACACTAAAGGCAACAACCTTCTAGGTCTACAGTCCCAGTACTTACAATGTAGTCTTCAGTCCTAATTATAGAACAGGCCAGAACAGTTGAGTCTCCATTCAAAAGACATATAGATTGATACTGCATGAAAATAACCATTGCACAACCAAAATTGTTTATTTTTAAGACAAAAATTGCACCCCTACATATACAAGAAAACTTCTTCATGCTAACCAAGCCTGAAAATAAAGCACCTGTCAGTGACAATGTCAGGCACATATTCAAGCTTTGTCAGGCACAAAACCTCTGGAGCCTGTCATTTTGTCCAGCGCTGATTTATCATTTTTATTGATATTACATATTAATACATGTCCAGCATTAAGTTGAAAATGTCTTGATCAAGTACTATTTCGTTAGTGCCTGATATTTTGTTAGATACATCTAAAACTGTTATTTCCAGGCCTGATGCTAAGATATTGATGAATATACGTGTAATTCTTTGGCAAAGAGGTCTTACCACAGAGTATATATACAGTTGACTTCACAAAGAAAAAAAAAACAATACTCAATACATACTTTGAATGTATAGTGAATTTTCTGTTCCACTGAAAAATTAAACCTGCACATATTATCTTACTGATTATTTTGTACTGCAGAAATAAATAATTATTTTTGTGTATTTTTTAGAGAAAGATAACTGAAACTGCATCAGAAGAGAGTGATGTATCTGCTGTGGCTGCAGAAAGTGAAGATGAGAAGATAATTCGTGTAACTCGTCGTTCACAACTTACAGGTAATAAACATCTTACAGGTAATACCAATGTACTGTACATGCAGATACCCTCTTCCAGACATGGTGAATTTCATAAATGAATGTTATAATTCACTGCTTTTCAACTAGATCAGATTTAAGTGTAGAAACTATTTCTGTCGGTGATTGTGGTACAATTGACTGCATGTCTGATGTCATCAATAATTTAATCAAACTCTTCTTGAGCTATTTTATGGACATAGGACTAATGGTTTCGTGTACCATTTGTAATAAACAAAAAAAAAACATCCCTATGCAGAAGCAAAAGACTGTCGTTAGATTTAGACGTTTTGAGTATTTCAGTGAACGAAATTGATAAAAATTACTTATTCTTTTTATTTTAATTTAAAGTGAAAGTAAATTACTTCATATACACACATATTAATTTATTTTGTACTTTAAGACAGGGTTTTTAGTCATACCCCCTTCAACCTTAAAATATTCTTTCTATTTCAGTGCAATCTCCAACTCGCTCACCACCTAAGAGAAGACATGAGCCAGTATCACATTCAGATTCAGACACTGATCACTCGACAAAAGAAGTTCCTGAGAAACAAGCAAAAAAGGAACGGGTTACCCCAAAGAAAAGAGCCAATACACGAGCGTCTGATCGAGAGAATTTAGTCCAAGCAGCTAGTAATAATATCATTACAACAAATACTCAAAATGATGATGATAATATAGATCATCTTGACTGGGCATTAAATGAGAAACGATCTATTCCTCAAACTAATTATGATGAATCTTCAGCTCGATGTCCTCTACCAGGATGTGATTCTAAAGGTAAAATACTTTTTAAAAGAAATTTATTTCGTATTAATGTAAAACTTTGGGGTGGGAAAGGAACAAAAGAGTATTATTTTAGGCTTCGACTAAGAATACAGACCAAAGAAAACGTTTTTGTATAGAGTGTTGTTTAAGATACATGTAACTTGCAACATATATATGTATTTTCTGTGTTTATGCAGATTTTCTTGGTTTTATGATTGACAGTATAACTAAATTTAGAAACAACCAAACTATTGGTACAATTTGTCATTTATTCCTGAATATAGGGATTTAGTTAAAATATAGACCTGTACTTTTCTGCATACTTCTTCTGATATTGGTGATTTATACTATACATGTATATAGTTGCTTTTTTTTAAAAGGTCATTTAAGTGGGCGCCATGATCGCCATCGAACTCTGACATCCTGTCCTCTATATCATAATACAACAGCTGATGAATGTCGGGTAAGATTAAAAACTAATAATAAAAGTCCAAAAAAAATAAATGTAATGGTTTGAAATGAGCAATGATATAGCATCACATATTTAATCATTCAAAGATGTATGCTTACTTTACTTGTGTTTTGTAGAAAAAATTTGATGATCGTCAAAATAAAATGGAAGAAAGGAAAAAGATTGTAGCTGTTTTAAATGAAAGAAGAGATATGAGACGTCCAGTAAGTAATTTAGTGATGGTTTAAAGTTACATTCCCAGGTACAAACTGGGTGATTTGATAATATATAAGAACTAAAAACATATTCAAACCAATTAATTTATCATAATTTTGCTTCAAATCGTTCTCAAAACATTGTAATTGCCAAATATACCCTGCTTTAAAAATCTATCAAAAAAGGCCATGTTTGCGTCAGGGGATTACCCCTCTCCGTAATCAATGGCAACGGCGGCAGGGGATGACAGTGGAGAATGCATTCCATACACAAGACGATGTTGTCTGTAAGCGCTGACTATTTACTACAAATATCATATCCGAATTAAATTCTCGGATTATCCACTGCCCGAGTCTTTTTCTGTCATTTTTATCCCAGAAGGTGTTGTACGTCTAACTCTTCATAAAGTTTTTCAACGTGTACACAAATCGTTCCAAGTTGCGTGCAGCCTTCGACGCCAAGCGTGCAGGTATCCTTATTCGTCGGGCTGACTATTAAGGGAACCCCTTACATGTCCTGTATACGCTCTATGAGAGTTTTTCAGGGAATCCAGTATTTTTCTAGTAAGATTGGATACCTCTACTTTCCACATATACCAAAATTGTCATTCTTTATAGGCAATAACCACCTGATAAATACTTATCTGGGAACCCAACTTTAACTCTTTGAGTCTTTTTATTTAGATATTATATGTTTTTATTGGTTAAAGTTCTGTTATAAGAATAACCTTACTTCATGTTTGTCAGAAGTTTTTAGGTGGTTCTGAATAAAATTCTTAGATACATCCCAAACTTTATGATGCCATGGTTTGTAGTTCATCATTGTTTAAATAATAATGATAGATTTTTTAATAGTAAAAATTCTAGTTAAGGGATGATTGACAACAGACTTAACTTAACTGCTTGATAAATCTTCTTAAGGTACTGAATGATGAACAGAAGACTAGATTAGATCGGGTTAACTCAATCAGACGTAGACAACCAGAACTAACAGAAGATGTTAAAGAAAAGCACATAAAACATCGTCAAAAACATGGAACAACTAAAGAACCACTGATGAATGGATTAGCTTCCGATTATGATTTAGAGTTATTTAGAGAAGCTCAGGCTAAAGCTAGTGAGAGACTTGTAAGATTTACAGTTTATTTCTGCTCATCATCCCACCACACTGACTTTTTATATGCTCACATTAAATGTGGACATATATAATTGTTACTCAAGTCCATTGGTTCATTCAAAATTTCTCTTGTGTACACTTGTTAGGTATTTTTCATTTGATCATAGAAAAAGCCCTATTGAAATGCAATATCAGGTCTCAGTTGTAAGTTAGCCGCAGGATTCAATGATATTGATTTAGATCCAACACAGATACTATATATGGTTACTATAATACTATGCTTAGAACGTTTATAAGTTATATTAAATTATTCTGTGTAAACAGTGTATAAATAATCCCTGATTATATACATAAAAGTAGTTCAATGCCTTTAAAGTGTTCTAAATATTTTGACTATAAATCCCATCTCGTTATTTTCTACCTGTTGTTTTGGACAGAAGTATACAACCTACTGTTGACTTTTTCAGGAACATGAAATGACACAGCATTATCAAAAATCAGATCTGCAGGAGTATAGAATTAAAAAATTAGAGATTGGTCGCTGGGAAGTAGAAACCTGGTATTCTTCCCCATATCCAGATGAGTATGCTCGTCTTACAAAGATTTATTTGTGTGAATTTTGTTTGAAATATATGAGAACAGCAACTATACTCAGAAGACACATGGTAAGGATAGTTGTTTTTTTATCATTAATAAATGATGCAGATACAGAATGATAAGATAATTTGTCCAGACTGACAGTATAAAAATGGCTTTGGGAGAAAGTAAAACAATATTAAAGGGACCTAACTCTATTTTGTGACCTTAACTTCATATTATCTCCCCTTAGACCACAAACTCAGTCCATTGATTCGATGTTTGCACTTATTAATTTCTTAATAACATTTAATTGTTTATAATTGTTCATTATAACATTTAATTTTTCATATTACATGTATGTGTCAATCAATGTAGAATTCGGTAAGATTTATTACTATTCTGAATATACTTATAGGCAAAGTGTGTATGGCGACATCCTCCTGGTGATGAAATATACAGAAAAAATAATATATCTGTGTTTGAAGTGGATGGAAAGAAAAATAAGGTATGTAAAAGATCAAACTATTAACCCTTTTGTCGCTATGATGACCAGCTTACTAAGCAAGCCTATTTCTACTACAGCTATTCTGTAAATAAATAGATAATACACAATGACATGTACATGTAAATCTCAAAATACACTGTACTATCCAGATTATCAAAAACAGTCTTTCTATTTGCTAGTGGTGACGTTAGGGATGGACGGTAATTTCGATATATCTATATATTGCGGTTTGGAAATGATATTGACAGTAATTTTAAGACCTTCAGAAAAACCGCAATATTCGAATATATCGTTTGACGCCATATACCGCGGTATGCACTGCAATATTCTCTTAATTTAGTCCCGAACTTGCTTTAGAAACCCCCGAATAACTAAAGTTAATTGGACTAATTGAGAAATATACATATTTATCGGGTGAATCCGGACCAGTCAATGTCCAGTCACACAGTATACAATGAGATCTCGTGGCTGGTACATCGAGACAACAAAAAAGTCGAAAGTGAAAATAAAAAAACGATGCTATTTTCGGCATTTATCTAGTCTTGATTATCAATGTTCAATTTTAATTTGTAAAGTTGCGACTGGTCGTCGATGTCGGTAGATTTACAAAATTGCAGACGACGTAGTTGAAGTTGGAAGTTGAAGGGGCAACTTCGGAATCCTGAAGAAAAACTGTACAAGCCAGATTCAGCATTAGGGCCTACTTCGGATTGACATAAACGATACTGGTCAAAATAAAATTTTATGTAGACTGTGTAGAAGAAATGTAGGTACCAAGAATGGAAACACAAGTAATTTGTACGCTCTCTTCTCGGGTTTTAATATTTTGAAGAAGACATAATTAATCACGTCTTGTGTTATTTCATTTTAAAATCTAAGATTAACAAGCGTGGTTCGTAAACTGGGGGGTTTACTCCAGTGCATTACAAAACTGTAAATGTTGTGTTTTTTTTTTAAAAAGCCTTTAAAATGATTTGAAAGTAGAATTTAATTTTATTTTAAAACCCTTCAACTGCAGTCTTGTTTTGTTTAATATTTTGTATAATTGTTTGGTGATACAAAACTGAAAATAACTGTAGTGTGGATGAATGATTGATAAATGTTATATTGTAACAAAATTAATTTCATTATTTACTTTTGTGTTCATATATATGTGCTGATTATAAAATAAAAAGTGTTTTGTTTCTGAAGAAGTAGGCCCAATTGGCTGTAATATTATCAACTGTTTTTCTGAACTTGGAACGGAACATGACATGCTTCTTAGGTTCTAGTTAAATAAAATATATATTTAATATGATGCAGGATGATTAATTAAAACAACCAGTAAGGTAATAAACTCAAGGGGTGCCTCATTGCTGTTGGAAAGGATTAGCATCCCCTTTTCTAAGGCTTTTCGACAACACTTGCTTGGTGCACCAAAATATCGCAATACTGACAATATATTGAGGAATTTTGAAAATTTTCAAATATCGTCCAGCCCTAGGTGACGTCTTTATACTTTGATGTAGGTCGAATTCTGAAAGTGATGTCATTCTGGACAAAAGTAGTACATGTCCAAGCGATTACATTACAACCATAGGTTATTCAATGGCTGTATTCAATGATATTTGCATGTTGTTATAGAATAATAAATTGGACCCAGTAACCTGATCTTATGGTTATTGTGGTCTTGTGTTTACTATTGTTATTGATATTATAAGCTAAGGATGGGCTCATTCTTCAGACTAGCTATTCACTTATAGATTATTAATAAAACAAAGACATATAGAAGTCATTTCTAAAATTGAGACATTGATATTGTATACATCTGATCAAACAATTTGGTAGTATTGTTCCATGTCCTGATAAAATGATAATGAAAGAATTTTTTCTCCATTTATTTCAGGTTTACTGTCAAAATCTGTGTCTCTTAGCCAAGTTATTTTTAGATCATAAAACTTTATATTTTGATGTAGAACCTTTTTTGTTTTATGTTATGACTGAAAATGAAAGTAGTGGTTGTCATATTGTGGGTTATTTTTCAAAGGTATGTATTTTATATTTTTAAATTTAAGCTTGTTCACACTTATAATAACTATTTCAGTCTTTTAATTATTTGGAACTTAAAAGAAAAAATATTACCTGTTAATCTTATACTGAATATAAACTAGCCCAGAATATCTAGTCTTTAATTTGGTTCTTTGATATTATCATGGTACACAATTTTTCAAGCCTACATGCATTGGCCTAGGTTTTGTTTTGTTGATTTTTAATCATTTTTCTTTCAACTGCAATATCAGGCTGAATAATTATTACAATTATTAAATTATTTAACATGGATGAATTCCAGTTTTCATATCTGGAATCTGATACATAAAATGTTGTTTCTGAGCTAGTATACTCAGCCAAATTAAAAACTTGCCACTCAGGATTTTTAATATTTGGTTTAAGGCAACTATTTTAATGTTATGTTGTGCACAGACGACCTTGACATCGACAGAAAGCAAGAATACGTCTCGCCGAAAGTCCTTGACATTGACAACGTTCGTGATGTCACAGTACCCCCCAAAATGAAATTCACAGACTCGGAATAAAGTGTTTAGTAACAGTTGTGGTCTGCTCTAGCGTCTCGTTCTGCCACACAACGTCTTCTCATGGATCTCAGAACATTAGTAAACACTACCTGAGGAAGACATCGCCAGTGTTCAGCAAGAGCATGTTGAAGGTCGTGCAACGTCAGTGATGGATTCACTTGCTGACGAACATGTCGACCCAGTTCCTCCCAGATGTGTTCAATAGGATTAAGGTCGGAGCTAAGCGACGTCCAATCCAGGACTTGGACACCAGCATTTCTTAAAAAATTCTGGGTAGCAATTGCCGGATGGGGTCGAGCATTGTCTTGTTGAAACGTTAGTCCAGCCCCATGTCTCAGCATAAATGGAAGAAGAACAGGTTGCAAAATCTGATCCCTGTACTGGACAGCATTTAAGTTCCCTTGGACAGCAAGAAGAGGAGAACGTCCATGTGCACTAAAATAACCCCTAACCATGACGCTGCCGCCACCAAATCGGTCAACTTCTTTGTCGCATACTTGTGCGTAACGTTCACCACGTCTGCGGTACACTCGGACACTGCCATTGGCAAATCTCAAAGTGAATCAAGATTCGTCACTAAAGACAATCGAATTCCACTGTCTTTGAGTAAATCTTATGTGTCTTGTGGCCCACTCAAGTTGGTTACGGCGATGAAGAGGCGTCAATATTGGTCCATTATAGGGCCTCCGAGCTTGAAGACCAGCAGCCTGCAAGCGATTTCGAACAGTTTGTGCAATTACCCTTCCACCAAACATCTCTCTACTTGTGGAGGTTGCAGTGACAAATCTGTTTCTAAGATGACCTTCCTGGAGTGACGTCACACATGTGCTCCCACCCTTGGGCGGTCGGTAATTAGTTCCAGTTTGAAGCACTCTCACTCTAAGATTAATTATTGTCTGGCGTGAACAATGAAAGGCTCTTGCAACAGTGACCACAGACTGACCAGCATAGAGCCTACCTATAGCATGTAGACGTTCTACATTTGAAAGGCAAGGCATTTTCTAACAAAGATGAAAATAAAAATTTTAATTTGTTTTTCCAGTTCAAGTTACATTTGCTCCACTTGACTTTACAATTTTATGAAATTAAAGGCTTCTTACTATAACTTACTATCGTTAGAAACACTTTAAAATTTATTTGACTTACAAGAAAAAAAAAATTTGTTGAAATTCATCAGTGTCAAGTTTTTAATTTGGCTGAGTATATTAAATGCAGATATATTATCTACATTGTTAACAACAACTCTATAGAAAAATGGCTGACTTATTTTTTATCCTCATTAAACCATACATGTAACAGGAAGTGGGATTGAATCCAGTTGTCACTATTTACTAATTAACATCTTTATGATAAATTTATGTTCTACTTAAAGCTGATGATACATGTATGCTTACAATTAATGTGGTGTTATCTTTAGATATATATTATGAAAATATTGTGACACTGCTTGTAATATTTTGTATAAAACCCAATGATCGCCCAGATGAGAGCCGTATTAGGCCATGTATCCATTGCTAAAATTAAACCTTCACTTCACGGATCACCTAATTATAGAATATAACAGCCAAGTAAAGTATTGTTCACAGATTGTTTAAGCAGCATTTAGTAACAGGTTGAGAAAAACACATGTCACAGTTATATGGAATACAAGTTACTTGAAGAGTTTATTTCATCGACTTTCCAATGAGGGGTCTCTCATCTTTATCAAGCAATGTCTTGTTGAAACGTCGGTGAAATAAATCCTGCAAGTACATGTAACTTGTTATTGTTCACACCTTTTTGCTGTACTCCTGGGGAAACTACTACTTGGTAATTGGTGTCAATAGCTTGACATGAATTGGTAAATTGGACAGAAGTATACCAAAAGAGTTGCTCGCTTTGAGTTAAATTTGGCATGCAATCAAATTTGTACAATGTGCATGTATTACTGAAATGTCAAGTCATCCGGGAAAAAAAAAAAATTTTCTTGACCAGCTCAAGGCAAGGTGCAGTGAGTGGCTCTCATGATGAGTAAGCATACTTGTACATTTATGTATAAGCCAGAGGCATAAATTTTGTTCCCCAGACAACTCAATTACCTGATTGGTTTTGTGCCAGATAAAGTCTATAAGTGTTCAGCTGGATTTCCCACTTATTTTAGATTTGATTTTAAAAAGAAAATGATCTCATAATGCTCAACATTTCAAATGACAGTTTAATTAACACTTAAATTTTGTCACACTTAATTTTTGTAGAACCAACTGTATTACGAGAAAACTATTGAAAACCGTGAATTGAATGATATTTATTTGGTTTTCAGGAAAAGAATTCATTTTTAAATTACAATGTGTCATGTATTTTAACTCTACCACAGTATATGAGACAGGGCTTTGGTAAAATGTTAATAGATTTTAGTAAGTATTTCGAAAGTTTTAATGTTATATTTGTGATCTAAAATAAATTGTCTACTAACCTTATGTTGTGCCTTGTGATTTGGGTAATCTTGTAAAAAGCTTGAAATAAAGTGCGCTAAAATGGCATTATGCCTTATTATAAATGGCTATCTGATTTCAGACATCAGATGCAATTAAATTTGTATTATTTTTAATCAAAATAATACTTAATCTGTATTCTGTTGTCAGCATTCTAACATCAGTCTTGGAAAATTTGCATTACCACAAATATACATGACATTGTCTAATCCACTCAATATCAAAGTCATGTGATGTCCCAGAGAGTTGATTATGGGACTTGTCATGTGAACAAATGTATAGATAATACATGTAAATTGTATAACAGAAGTTAATCAAGTTTTAATTTCTATTGTTTGTAGGTTATTTGTTAAGTCAAGTTGAACAGAAGATTGGTTCACCAGAAAGACCATTATCTGATCTGGGATTAATTACATATCGTAGTTACTGGAAGGATGTTCTACTTAATTATTTACATAAATATAAAGGAAATGAACTGTGTATAAAAGGTATTATGTATACTTCAACATTTTTTTATACAGTATATTGTTGTCACCCCTTTATGGATTGGGGCCTGTGATTATACGAAAAATCATGTTTTTAACTTGTGCACTTTCTAGAGATCAGAATTTTTATTTGATTTCAAAAACCATTCAAATATAACCCTGTTAAACCATAATTATGACTAAGTTTTAATTTTGTGAAAATTGGATGGAGACTGTCCCGACAAAATGAGCGGCCCCCCCCCCCCTTTGCACAACAAATAGTATAGCAATCATGTTATACTTAATACCAAGGTTGTGGACCTGCTAGAGGTCTAAATTTTTATCTGCATTTGATGAAACCTAAAAAAAAGAATTCCCCCAAAATCTCAGCTCCATTCCATTGATGCATGTTGGATCGTGACATCCTAGATTATTGTCCTTTATTTCATGAAAAATCGCTCTGTTTCACCTTGTTCTCTGTCCATCTCTTGCACAATGTGGGCCTATCTTGAATGGTAACCACTTGAGTTGTAAACAGTTCAGCTCAAGTACAGCTCAACACAACTTGATATTGAAGATGACATTTGTAAGCTAAGCTAAAAAAAAAAACGCCAAAAAAATAAAATCTAGTAGACAACTAAAGAATCCGGTGTTACAAAATTTTCCATAATAAGGTTTTGAGTTAAAAAAAAACCTAACAATTATTTCAACTACATCTTGATTAAAACCCCATTGTTATCTAAATAAAGAGATTTTAATATGTGTTTGAAATATATTTTGTGGTTTGTGTAAAATTAAAATTGCTGTTAAGTAGAATTCTGTTGTCTGTTAATCTCTACTGCATGTTATTATGACCTGATACAATTCACTAGAGATTGTAACTCACAATTATCTGATCAGGTTACTGGGCATGAAATTAACCATTCATTTTGTTTAAAGCTAAATCAATATATGTGTGAATAATGCATAAAGTATGCATAGAAGATATCTAAAAATTGGCAAAACAACTATCTTACGCAGCAATGTATAATAAGCTGATAAGCATGGTTAAGATTGTAAAAGATGATAAATCATTTAATGAGAATTGATTTTTGTTATTATTCCTACTTGACTAAATCACTTAATTTATAACTGTTTATAATTGTTTGGTAGTCTAGACCATAAAGATTTTACTACATGATTTTATTTTGTAGATGTTAGTCAAGAAACAGCTATAAATGCTAATGATATTGTTAGTACCCTTCAGGCACTTGGAATGCTCAAGTATTGGAAGGGAAAACATCTGGTATTAAGGCGAAAGGTAATTATTGAATGCTGTTATACCTGTATTATATTTACTAGGATTTGTTTTGCAGCTGAAAATTGTATTGCGATATATTGTGATATTATTTTTATACCCCTACATTGAAATTTTGTCGATGCCCCCGTCCGTCCATCGTCCACTATTCTCCCATAATCTGGAAAAACCTAGCCAGTCAAAATGTGGTGAAAATTGAGTTATACCCATATTTGGACTTAGTACACATGTAATAATAGGGTTGATTATATATTCAGTAGCTTAACAAAACAGTTTCCTTTGTTTACTCAAAACTACATTCAACAGTGTTACTAGGTTTTTCGAGATTACGGAAGTATTGCTTGTGGAAGCTCTACAGACTAAAGTGATTAAGGTCATAAGATGAAGAAGTCTATTTATTTTCAGCGATTTCCGATAATTACCGCCAAAGTTATGGCCCTTGATCACTTCAAAAAATCTTGTGGACAGATGAAGATGCCTATTGATTTTCAGCGATTTCTGATAATTACTGCCAGAGTTATGACCCATGTACACTTCAGAAAATCTTGTGGAGGCCAAAGTTAATATCCGACGATTGACTTTAAATTTATACGCAGTGTTTAAGGTCGTGAGACGAAGAATGCTAGAAAATTTCTGCCGAAGTTATCTACCTTGATCACTTTGAAAAATCTTTGTGACACTCTAGAGGTCAAACTTATCATCCGATTGACTTCAGATTGATACACAGAGTTTAAAGACGAACTAGTATATTGATTTTCAATGAATTTTGATAACTGAACAACAAAGTCCATGATTTTAAATGTTTTGTTTGGGGCAGAACATATGAAAACCAAACAAATTCTAATGATTTTCTGAGAATTACATTATGAGTTGATAAAAGTAAGAATATGCGACAACTCTTGTTGACTGCCGGGACGATTTAGCTGCTGTGAGCGTATGATCGTTGCCTGGCAACCTATCTTTAATGAGTGTAACACAATATGTAAAAGTTGTGTAATGCTGACAAAATGAGTCAGAATCTGCAAAGTCTAATAATGAGTTAAAGACAATACAAGTAAATAGCATTTGCAACAAAATACACCACACAGTAAAACTGGCTATTAATACTTCTTTACTTTTTAATGATGACTTGTTACAAATAAAGGTCACATTTTCAAATTTTATCACAGGTGAAAACCTATCGACAGAAGTAAATGGTGTTTCCTATGTGATTTTGTTTTGGAACATTCTGGCAACCTTGACTTGCTTTTTTCGAAACTTTCTTTCCTGACTTGCGCAACTTTAAACGGATATAGCCCAGTTAGTTTTTTCCCCCCATAAACAAACAAACCATACACCATTGTGAAGGTATAAAGAATAACAATTAACTTAATATTCCAAATTTCCTCATTGTGACTACTTTTGCCAACGTGGGTCACATGGGCATATAAAAATATTGGGATACATTGTTTAGACCTCATCATGATATATTGTTACAGGATTAAAATGTTTTATTTCAAATTTACAAGACAATCCCAAAAAATTCTAGGAGCAGTTTTGTTACATCATTTGTATGTGCTACAGAAACATTTATGTTTGTCTTTTATGTATGCTTGGTTCAACTACCACTTGATGACACTATAAAATTGGCTAATTATAAAACTTGAGCAAAATACTCTTCCTGCCTGTGGGTGTTCCTCTATTTATGAATTTTATAGAACTCTCCTATAGTGGTATAGGAATCTGACCTTATTAATTTTTCTTTGAATATTGAGAATAATTGGCATGTCATCTTTATCTTAAGATTTTATTTGATCTATATATTTGTTATTGCGTGTGTTATTGATTTATATGGAGTCTTGGGGGTTTTTTTTATTCAGGAAGTGATTGATGACTACTTAGAGAAGAAAGCTAAAAGACCAACCGATAACAAATTAATTGATTCAGGCTGTTTAAAATGGACACCTCCAGCAAAAAGAATTCAGTCTCCATCTTAAGTTATCCATATGAAACAAATTAAAATTCAGGGATATTGCATGCTGTTCTGCTTAATAGAGTTTTATAGAATAAAGAATCCTCTTGTAAAAGTTGTATTGTAATTAGTTGATGGGCCAGTATGTAGTATTGTGTCATATTGGCTAATATTTAATGTAATAAATATTTGTGTAAACATCCACGAAGATTTAAGATTTTTAATGTCTGTATAATTTTAACACCAACATACACTGCAACCTGGGTATCATTTAGTCTTGTGTATTTAGCACTAATTTCTTTCACATACATTTGATAACTATGGACTAAGTTTTATCACTCCCTATCCAATAGAATAGCTTATCGCTCTGCATACGCCGAGCAGAAAATGTTCATTTGATATAGTCAAGGTTTTGATGTAATGAAACTATACACCAGGTTTCATCACCCCCTCTTAATTAGAACTATAGTTATCATGTCCCAAAGCAACAACCAATCAAATTGCTTATCTCTGTTTACCCAAAGCAGAACATGCACATCTTCGAACTCCATCAAGGCATTGGCCTAATAAACACCTACACCATATTTGAACATTTTAACTCAATTAGAAAGAGAGTTATTGTGTCCTAAAAATTGTGACGGACAAATAGACAGCCAGACCAGACGTGGAACAAAAAGTAAATTTCATATTAATTGATTAATTGTAAAATTTCCCTTTTGATAACGTTAAAGTCAATTCATACACTGATTAATGTCTTTCTTTATCATGGTCAAAATTTTAATCTCACATCAGACTGCTGTTCATTCCAAATTTGGTTATTCTATTAATTTCCCTGGACTGCTCTTGTTCAAACTCATCTTTCAAAATGCCAACAAAGATGCTTATTCATGATCTATGGAATGCTGTGGGCGAATATTTGATTGCCTTGATTGCAATGGCCAAACGGCATATACTTGTGACAGTTGGGTAAATTTACATACAGAGATAAATGTATCTTCAACTCAGACACAAGTACATGTATTTAGCACTGCTGAGCTTGATCAAGTATTCAACATTTAACCATTTAGCTTCCAATCTAGCTCACCCATGACATCGCCAATTCCAAAAGTAAGGAAGGGAGTTTGTTAGCAAGGGGCTTGTATGCAAATCAGTATTATACTATCAGTTGATAAAAGTGGGTTATTAAGATACTGGACTGTAACATTTGTACATAATCTCATTGTTAGATTTACAATTGTGTGAGTAACTTGATGGTAAGTATTTACATGTAGATACCATTATCTCACAACTTGCAAATAACATGTTTCTCTTACATCAAAAGCTATCATTCAATCTGTATGAAATTTCAGTTAACGAAACAAAGAAGTCTATTGAATTTCAGTCATTTGCTTCTAGAGTTATGGCTCTTGTTTAATTTGTTGAATATTGTGAACGCTTGAAACAACAAGAGTCATCATCCAAAGTGTATGAAATTTATTCAAATTAGTAAAATGAAAAAAGGCTGTCAAATTTCACCCTTGTTTCAGTTTGTAGCGCCTTGTGAACCTTTAGACCACTCAAAGGGCTAAATTTATTGGTATGAAATTTTGCCCCTCATAACCTACAAAAGATTAAATACATCCCTCGTTGACCGCTTGGATGATTTAGCTGCTGTAGGTGTATGTTTTGTATTGCATGGCAACTAATCACAAACAACTAAACAGTTTTATTCTGACACTGAAATATATTGAAGATGGCTCCTTGCAGCAAATTCTTTGTAAATCAATACACTGGTATTAGATGTACATGAATAGTAATCCAGAAGAAGTAAATTCACCTATAACTGAGTATGAAATTATATCCAGTTTTCATGTATAGCTAATGGCAAAGCTCCAGGAAATGATGAGTTTTGTCTAGAAAATACTTATACTTATAGTATATTGAATCACGAGTTAATTGCATTTGTTTTAATAACAAATATGATTCAGGATAATTATCCTGTGCCAAACGAAATTACACAGGATATATCAAAATGGATTTTGTCCGTTTGTCATTCCATCGAAGTTTTGTTTTTGTTTCTGAGCATAGCTCATAAAGCATTCAAATAACTTCTTTGGTTCCACAGACACAAATTTTTATTCTGGAGAATATCTAATAACCCATTAAAAGATATCTCTGTAAAACATTGTACAAGCATCAAACTTATAATTGTGACAGGCACTAATTCAAAATTGTATACGTTTTGTGTTTCTTTTGAACAGATTTAACATATAATTTGCGTTCAATAATTTTTCTGGGGCACATCTCAAATAAAAAAATTTTTTTTTTTTTCTTTATACTTTATTCATGCATCCTATAGAACTAAGCATCTAACTTGACATCCTTTCGACACATTCAGGGTATTGATTCATAGTGGTTGTATTTAATTCAATGTTTGTCCATTGTAATCAGGTAGTATAATTATTGTGTTGCCTGATTCTATTTGCTGTATATCTTATACCTCGACTAGTATAACACAGGTTATTTATCGCTGTACCATCCAACACGTGATATGGCCTGTGATACTGATGACTCAGTCTTCTATTTGTATTGTTAAAGGGAAATGTTGGTAACAAGAAGTTAACACTGTAACATCGAAGCCATTGCAATAGGGATATTTTTAGTACAGGTTAACTATTCTGTCTGGATGATATTATATATAAATTACAGTGGGATATAAAAAAAAGATGAAAAAGCTTGGCAATCAATTAACCATGGCTTCACTCGTGATCAGGTTTTATTTCTATTAATTATAAAACAAAAATGAACTAAGAATGTCGATCATCCAATATTATCAATAATATAGAGGCCAGTCTAATCTTTAATCTACCCTGATTAAAAAACATACAGAGAGATCCCACCTGAACAAGCAAAATCAGACACATGAATCCCAATGAGACCAATGTCATATAACCTATTGAAATTTAAAGAGCATATAAAATGACAATATATGAGTGTTGTGTACTTGAAGCTCAGGGAATAAAATAAGTGCTATAATTGGTTAGCTGTGAGAAATAGTTTTAATAAATTGGTAATCAAATCAAAATTTGATTAGCAGTTTGGTCATTTGAGGTGGAGTTATAATTTGTTTTGTGTAGAATTGTGTTTTGCAGTCCCCCTGCACTTACTATCAAAGCTACATTAAAGATAGGCTGGCACTGCCAGGCAGGATACGCCCACATTTTCGAGAGATGGACAGAGAACAAGCAATACCGAAAGTGATTTTTCCTACATCTTTAAGTCCTGTATTTCATACTGTATTGGGACCAGCCATTTAGTTGGTCAGTTCCAGTCTGATATTAATGAAACTCGAAACCGACAATGATTATGGTGTGACGGTACACAACCTAGAAATGTGACTTTTCATCAAAATCGGATAAGAATTGTGACCTGTAGCGAGTCCACAACCATGATATACCATATTTTTACACTATTCGCGTACAAACGGCGACCATTTCGTCCAGCAATTTTGGTACGATTTTCACGAAATAAGAACTCAACCTTCCTCATCAAAATTGAATTAAAATTGTGACCTATACAGGGTCCACAACCATGATATATCATCTTTTTAACAGTATTCGCGTACAAACGGCGGCCATTTTGTCTGTCAATTTTGGTCCGATTTTCCCGAAATTCAAACTCAACCTTCCTTACAGTGTAACGGTGATATAATCAAACGTTTTTTTAAATTGGATAATAATTGTGACCTCCAGAGGGACCACAAGCTAAAGAAAGGGGGATTTTGCGTATAACCAGGGGCCATAATTCAGGAAGTTACGATCCGATATGCGCAAATATTGAAAAGAACCAAGATCTTTGGGTTATAACGATGAATTTCAAGTTTCATCAAAATCGAATTAAAATTGTGACCTTTACAGGGTCAACAACCTTGATATACCATTTTTTAACAGTATTCGCATACAAACGGCGGCCATTTTGTATGGCAATTTTGGTCTGATTTTTCCGAAATTCAAACTCAACCTTCCTTACGGTGTAACGGTAATATAATCAAACGTTTTTTTAAATTGGATAATAATTGTGACCTCCAAGCTAAAAAAAAAGGCGATTTTCCGTATAATCAGGGGCCATAATTCAGGAAGTTACGATCCGATATGCGCAAATATCGAAAGGAAGCAAGATCTTTGGGTTATAACCATGAATTTCAAATTTCATCAAAATCGAATCAAAATTGTGACCTCCACAGGGTCCACAACCTTGATATACCATTTTTTAACAGTATTCGCGTACAAACGGCGGCCATTTTGTATGGCAATTTTCGTCCGATTTTCCCGAAATTCAAACTCACCCTTCCTTAGGGTGTGACGGTAATATAATCAAACGTTTTTTTAAATCGAATAATAATTGTGACCTCCAAGCTAAAAAAAGGCGATTTTGCGTATAATCAGGGGCCATAATTCAGGAAGTTACGATCCGATATGCGCAAATATCGAAAGGAAGCAAGATCTTTGGGTTATAACCATGAATTTCAAGTTTCATCAAAATCGAATCAAAATTGTGACCTCCACAGGGTCCACAACCTTGATATACCATTTTTTAACAGTATTCGCGTACAAACGGCGGCCATTTTGTATGGCAATTTTCGTCCGATTTTCCCGAAATTCGAACTCAACCCTCCTTAGGGTGTAACGGTGATATAATCAAACGGTTTTTTAAATCGAATAATAGGGCCATAATTCAGGAAATTACATTCCGATAGCCGCAAATATCGAAAGGAACCAAGATCTTTGGGTTACAAACATGCATGTCAAGTTTCATCAAAATCGTTTCAAAATTGTGACCTCTATAGGGTCCACAAGCTAAAAACGTGATTTTTCGTACAATCAGGGGCCATAATCCATGAAGTTTTGATCCGATACATGCCAATATCGAAAGCAGCCGAGATCTTTTGGGGATAAACCTATATTTCAAGTTTCGTCAAAATCGGATAAGAATTGTGACCTGTAGAGAGTCCACAAACAAATTGTGGACGGACGTCCGGACGGACAGGGGCGACGACATAATACGTCCACATGAAAATGTGGGCGTATAATAAAATGTGAAATTGAAATTAAAAGAGATTTATACTTAGTTGAACATAACTCATGGAAAATATATCTATTTTTACCTCTAATATGATTCAATTTGTTACAAACACATAAAAGATAGGCTGGCACTGCCAGGCAGGATACGCCCACATTTTCGAGAGATGGATAGAGAACAAGCAATACCTAAAGTGATTTTTCCTACATCATTAAGTCCTGTATTTCATACTGTATTGGGAGCAGCCATTTTGTTGGTCAGTTCCAGTCTGATATTCATGAAATTCGAACCCGCAATGATTATGGTGTGACGGTACACAACCTAGAAATGTGACTTTTCGGCAAAATCGGATAAGAATTGTTAATTGAGAGAGTCCACAACCATGATATACCATCATATCTTTACACTATTCGATTACAAACGGCGACCATTTTGTCCGGCAATTTTGGTACGATTTTCACGAAATTCGAATAATTCATCCGATATGCGCAAATAACGAAAGGAACCAAGATCTTTGGGTTATAACCATGCATTTCAAGTTTCATCAAAATCAAATTAAAATTGTGACCTATACAGGGTCCACAACCATGATATACCATTTTTTAACTGTATTCGCGTACAAACAGCGGCCATTTTGTCTGTCAATTTTGGTCCAATTTTCCCGAAATTTCAACCCAAACCTTCCTTAAGGTGAAACGGTGATATAATCAAACGTTTTTTTAAATCGGAAAATAATTGTGACTTCAAGAGGGACCACAAGCTAAAAAGGGTGATTTTTCGTACAATCAGGGGCCATAATTCAGGAAGTTATGAATTAATGAGCGCAAATATCGAAAGGAACCAAGATCTTCAGGTTATAAACATGCATGTCAAGTTTCATCAAAATCGGTTCAAAATTGTGACCAATATAGGGTCCACAACCTTGATATAACATATTTTCACACTATTCGCGTACTAACAGTGGCCATTTTGTCCGTCAATTTTGGTTCGATTTTCACAAAATTTGAAGTCAGCCTTCATTACCATGTAACGGTGATATAATCAAACGGTTTTGTAAATCGGATAATAATTTTGACCTCCAGAGGGACCACAAGCTAAAAAGGGCAATTTTTCAGACAATCAGGGGCCATAATTCAGGAAGTTACGATCCGATTGGTGCAAATATCGAAAGGAACCAAGATCTTTGGGTTATAAACATACATGTCAAGTTTCATCAAAATCAATTCAAAATTGTGACCTCTATAGGGTCCACAACCTTGATATAACATATTTTCACACTATTCGCGTACAAACGGCGGCCATTTTGTCCGTCAATTTTGGTCCGATTTTCACGAAATTTGAACTCAACCTTCATTACCATGTAACGGTGATATAATCAAACGGTTTTTTAAATCGGATAATAATTTTGACCTCCAGAGGGACCACAAGCTAAAAAGGGCGATTTTTCGGACAATCAGGGGCCGTAATTCAGGAAGTTACGATCCGATGGGCGCAAATATCAAAAGGAACCAAGATTTTGGGGTTATAGACATGCATGTCAAGTTTCATCACATCAAATTGTGACCTCTATAGGGTCCACAAGCTAAAGATAGGCTGGCACTGCCAGGCAGGATACGCCCACATTTTCGAGATGGACAGAGAACAAGCAATACCGAAAGTGATTTTCCTACATCTTTACGTCCTGTATTTCATACTGTATTGGGAGCAGCCATTTAGTTGGTCAGTTCCAGTCTGATATTAATGAAACTGGAAACCGACAATGATTATGGTGTGACGGTACACAACCTAGAAATGTGACTTTTCATCAAAATCGGATAAGAATTGTGACCTGTAGCGAGTCCACAACCATGATATACCATATTTTTACACTATTCGCGTACAAACGGCGACCATTTCGTCCGGCAATTTTGGTACGATTTTCACGAAATTAGAACTCAACCTTCCTCATCAAAATCGAATTAAAATTGTGACCTATACAGGGTCCACAACCATGATATATCATTTTTTTAACAGTATTCGCGTACAAACGGCGGCCATTTTGTCTGTCAATTTTGGTCCGATTTTCCTGAAATTCAAACTCAACCTTCCTTACAGTGCAACGGTGATATAATCAAACGTTTTTTTAAATTGGATAATAATTGTGACCTCCAGAGGGACCACAAGCTAAAGAAAGTGGGATTTTGCGTATAACCAGGGGCCATAATTCAGGAAGTTACGATCCGATATGCGCAAATATTGAAAAGAACCAAGATCTTTGGGTTATAACCATGAATTTCAAGTTTCATCAAAATCGAATTAAAATTGTGACCTTTACAGGGTCCACAACCTTGATATACCATTTTTTAACAGTATTCGCGTACTAACGGCAGCCATTTTGTATGACAATTTTGGTCTAATTTTCCCGAAATTCGAACTCAACCTTCCTTACGGTGTAACGGTAATATAATCAAACGTTTTTATACGCCCACATTTTCATGTGGACGTATTATGTCGTCGCCCCTGTCCGTCCGTCCGTCCGTCCGTCCGTCCGGACGTCCGTCCGTCCACAATTTGTTTGTGGACTCTCTACAGGTCACAATTCTTATCCGATTTTGACGAAACTTGAAATATAGGTTTATCCCCAAAAGATCTCGGTTCCTTTCGATATTGGCATGTATCGGATCAAAACTTCATGGATTATGGCCCCTGATTGTACGAAAAATCACGTTTTTAGCTTGTGGACCCTATAGAGGTCACAATTTTGAACCGATTTTGATGAAACTTGACATGCATGTTTGTAACCCAAAGATCTTGGTTCCTTTCGATATTTGCGGCTATCGGAATGTAATTTCCTGAATTATGGCCCCTGATTGTCCGAAAAATCACCCTTTTTAGCTTGTGGTCCCTCTGGAGGTCACAATTATTATTCGATTTAAAAAACCGTTTGATTATATCACCGTTACACCCTAAGGAAGGTTGAGTTCGAATTTCGGGAAAATCGGACGAAAATTGCCATACAAAATGGCCGCCGTTAGTACGCGAATACTGTTAAAAAATGGTATATCAAGGTTGTGGACCCTGTGGAGGTCACAATTTTGATTGGATTTTGATGAAACTTGAAATTCATGGTTATAACCCAAAGATCTTGCTTCCTTTCGATATTTGCGCATATCGGATCGTAACTTCCTGAATTATGGCCCCTGATTATACGCAAAATCGCCTTTTTTTTAGCTTGGAGGTCACAATTATTATTCGATTTAAAAAAACGTTTCATTATATCACCGTTACACCCTAAGGAAGGTTGAGTTCGAATTTCGGGAAAATCGGACCAAAATTGCCATACAAAATGGCCGCCGTTTGTACGCGAATGCTGTTAAAAAATGGTATATCAAGGTTGTGGACCCTGTGGAGGTCACAATTTTGATTCGATTGTGATGAAACTTGAAATTCAAGGTTATAACCCAAAGATCTTGCTTCTTTTCGATATTTGCGCATATCGGATCGTAACTTCCTGAATTATGGCCCCTGATTATACGCAAAATCGCCTTTTTTTTTAGCTTGGAGGTCACAATTATTATTCGATTTAAAAAAACGTTTGATTATATTACCGTTACACCGTAAGGAAGGTTGAGTTTGAATTTCGGGAAAATCAGACCAAAATTGCCATACAAAATGGCCACCGTTTGTACGTGAATACTGTTAAAAAATGGTATATCAAGGTTGTGGACCCTGTAAAGGTCACAATTTTAATTCGATTTTGATGAAACTTGAAATGCATGGTTATAACCCAAAGATGTTGGTTCCTTTCGGTATTTGCGCATATCGGATCGTAACTTCCTGAATTATTCGAATTTCGTGAAAATGGTACCAAAATTGCCGGACGAAATGGTCGCCGTTTGTACGCGAATAGTGTAAAGATATGGTATATCATGGTTGTTGACTCTGTACAGGTCACAATTCTTATCCGATTTTGACGAAAAGTCACATTTCTAGGTTGTGTACCGTCACACCATAATCATTGTCGACTTCGAATTTCATGAATATCAGACTGGAACTGACCAACAAAATGGCTGCTCCCAATACAGTATGAAATACAGGACTTAATGATGTAGGAAAAATCACTTTCCGTATTGTTTGTTCTCTATCCATCTCTCGAAAATGTGGGCGTATCCTGCCTGGCAGTGCCAGCCTATCTTTGTAAATCGGATAATAATTGTGACCTCCAAGCTAAAAAAAAGGCGATTTTGCGTATAATCAGGGGCCATAATTCAGGAAGTTACGATCCGATATGCGCAAATATCGAAAGGAAGCAAGATCTTTGGGTTATAACCATGAATTTCAAATTTCATCAAAATCGAATCAAAATTGTGACCTCCACAGGGTCCACAACCTTGATATACCATTTTTTAACAGTATTCGCGTACAAACGGCGGCCATTTTGTATGGCAATTTTCGTCCGATTTTCCCGAAATTCGAACTCAACCTTCTTTAGGGTGTGACGGTAATATAATCAAACGGTTTTTTAAATCGAATAATAATTGTGACCTCCAAGCTAAAAAAAAGGCGATTTTGCGTATAATCAGGGGCCATAATTCAGGAAGTTACGATCCGATATGCGCAAATATCGAAAGGAAGCAAGATCTTTGGGTTATAAGCATGAATTTCAAGTTTCATCAAAATCGAATCAAAATTGTGACCTCCGCATGGGTCCACAACCTTGATATACCATTTTTTAACAGTATTCGCGTACTAACGGCGGCCATTTTGTATGGCAATTTTCGTCCGATTTTCCCGAAATTCGAACTCAACCTTCCTTAGGGTGTAACGGTGATATAATCAAACGTTTTTTTAAATCGAATAATAATTGTGACCTCCAGAGGGACCACAAGCTAAAAAGGGTGATTTTTCGGACAATCAGGGGCCATAATTCAGGAAATTACATTCCGATAGCCGCAAATATCGAAAGGAACCAAGATCTTTGGGTTACAAACATGCATGCCAAGTTTCATCAAAATCGGTTCAAAATTGTGACCTCTATAGGGTCCACAAGCTAAAAACATGATTTTTCGTACAATCAGGGGCCATAATCCATGAAGTTTTGATCCGATACATGCCAATATCGAAAGGAACCGAGATCTTTTGGGGATAAACCTATATTTCAAGTTTCGTCAAAATCGGATAAGAATTGTGACCTGTAGAGAGTCCACAAACAAATTGTGGACGGACGGACGGACGTCCGGACGGACGGACGTCCGGACGGACAGGGGCGACGACATAATACGTCCACATGAAAATGTGGGCGTATAAAAACATGATATTTCGCACAATCAGGGGCCATAATCCATGAAGTTCCGATCAGATACATGCCAATATCGAAAGGAACCGAGATCTTATGGGGATAAACCTATATTTCAAGTTTCGTCAAAATCGGATAGGAATTGTGACCTGTAGAGGGTCCACAAACAAATTGTGGACGGACGGACAGGGGCGACGACATAATACGTCCACATGAAAATGTGGGCATATAAAAATAAATATTATCTTCATCATTTACATATTGGACAAAAAGGATTATCTTTACTCTTCCTATTAAATAAATATAGTAAAAGTAAGGTCAGTTTTGTACTATTCCTTATTAACTTTAAATTCATATCTCATGTTAAATATTTTTCTTGACATTTAATTAAACTGATACTATCATTTAGCTTAACCAACCAATTTTGAATTTCTATATCAGTAGACAGATTATTTCTATTACCAATGCTTTAGGCCAACCACCATTTATGAACACTCTCATTTTCATCTGATAAATTGACTGATAAATGCAAAATGTTGATTTTTATTTGTAAGTCTCCAACAGAATCTGACAAGATACTTAAGTCATCTGGCTGCAGTAGTATTATAATACCTGAGCGGTATTCAATGGTCATTGAGTTCTGTTTTTATCCTATAGCAACATGCAAATGTCAAAATACACTATCCAGATTATCAATAAAAAACATCACCAATAACGTTAAATTTCATCATAGGTTCCACCTTTTTTATACGCCCACATTTTCATGTGGACGTATATTGTCGTCGCCCCTGTTCGTCCATCCGTCCATCCACAATTGATTGTGAACAGTCTACAGGTCACAATTTTTATCCGATTTCAATGAAACTTAAAATATAGGTTAATCACCCTAAGATCTCGGTTCCTTTCGATATTGGCATGTATCTGACTGTAACTTCATGCGTTATGGCCCCTGATTGTACGAAAAATCACGTTTTTTAGTTTGTGAACAGTGTAGAGGTCACAATTTTGAACCGAATTGGATGAAACTTGAAATGCATGTTTATAACCCAAAGATCTTGATTCCTTTTGATATTTGCGCCAATCGGATCGTAACTTCCTGAATTATGGCCGCTGATTTTCCGAAAAATCGCCCTTTTTAGCTTGTGGTCCCTCTGGAGGTCAAAATTGTTATCCGATTTAAAAAACCGTTTGATTATATCACCGTTCCATGGTTATGAAGGTTGTGTTCGAATTTCGTGGAAATCGGACCAAAATTGACGGACAAAATGGCCGCCGTTTGTACGCGAATAGTGTGAAAATATGTTATATCAAGGTTGTGGAGCTTATAGAGGTCACAATTTTGAACCGATTTTGATGAAACTTGACATGTATGTTTATAACCCAAAGATCTTGGATCCTTGCGATATTTGCGCCCATCGGATCGTAACTTCCTGAATTATGGCCCCTGATTGTCCGAAAAATTGCCCTTTTTAGCTTGTGGTCCCTCTGGAGGTCAAAATTGTTATCCGATTTAAAAAAACGTTTGATTATATCACCGTTCCATGGTTATGAAGGTTGTGTTCGAATTTCGTGGAAATCGGACCAAAATTGACGGACAAAATGGCCGCCGTTTGTACGCGAATAGTGTGAAAATATGTTATATAAAGGTTGTGGACCTTATAGAGGTCACAATTTTGAACCAATTTTGATGAAACTTGACATGTATGTTTATAACCAAAGATCTTGGTTCCTTTCGATATTTGCGCCCATCGGATCGTTACTTCCTGAATTATGGCCCCTGATTGTCCAAAATATCGCCCTTTTTAGCTTGTGGACCATCTGGAGGTCAAAATTGTTATCCAATTTAAAAAACGTTTGATTCCATGGTTATGAAGGTTGAGTGTGAATTTTGTGAAAATCGGACCAAAATTAACGGACAAAATGGCCGCCGTTTGTACGGAATAGTGTGAAAATATGTTATATAAAGGTTGTGGACCTTATAGAGGTCACAATTTTGAACCGATTTTGATGAAACTTGACATGTATGTTTATAACCCAAAGATCTTGGTTCCTTTCGATATTTGCGCCCATTGGATCATAACTTCCTGAATTATGTCCCCGGATTGTCCGAAAAATCACTTTTGTTAGCTTTTGGTCCCTCTGGAGGTCAAAATTATTATCTGATTTAAAAAAACGTTTGACAATGTCACCATTACATGGTAATAAAGAGAGAGTGTGAATTACGTGAAAATCGGACTAGAATTGAGGGACAAAATGGCCGCCGTTTGTACACGAATAGTGTGAAAATATGTTATATCAAGGTCGTGGACCCTATAGAGGTCACAATTTTGAATCGATTTTGATGAAACTTGACATGTATGTTTATAACCCAAAGATCTTGGTTCCTTTCGATATTTGCGCCCATTGGATCATAACTTACTGAATTACGTCCCCGGATTGTCTGAAACATCACTTTTGTTAGCTTTTGGTCCCTCTGGAGGTCAAAATTATTATCTGATTTAAAAAAATGTTTGACTATGTCACCGTTACATGGTAATAAAGAGAGAGTGTGAATTACGTGAAAATCGGACTAGAATTGACAGACAAAATGGCCGCCGTTTGTACACGAATAGTGTGAAAATATGTTATAAAAACCAAACAAATTCTAATGATTTTCTGATAATTCCTTAATATGTGACAACTCTTGTTGACTGCCCTGACGATTTGGCTGCTGTGTGGGCGTATGTTTCGTTGCCTGGCAACCTATTTTTTCTTTCCTTTATACAAAATTTGGTTGTCAAGTGGTGACTTCATTCCAGTTTAAAGCAATTCGGAAAATAACTAATTCTGGAGAGAGAGAAATGGGGTTTAACGTCCACTCGACACAAACTAGGTCATTTTGGGACTAACATGGTTTCATTTTATTTCAATAATTCACTTGCGCGTAGGGGTCTTTAGCAGTGGGAGGAAACTGGAGTGCACCGAGGAAACCCACGATGTTGAGAAGGCGCCCCTATCTCCATGCCACATACGCTAGACCAGGGCTCGAAACCACAGACACGGGCCAGAGGTGACCGGCCAGCTAGAGGTCGAAGCACGGCACTCTAGACCCCACCCTCCCGACTAATTCTGGACAAAAGTAGTACTTTTCCAAGCCATTGAATACAACCATAGGTAATTTAATGTATTCAATAATATTTGCTTGTATTTGCATGGTTATCTATTTTGGAACTAGTATTATAGCAAGTTGACTGCTCAAACGATTTAGCCATGAGGTATGTTTAGTTGCCTGGCAACCTGTCTTTTTGCTTTAAATTCCACAATTCTCAATCTCACACCCACACAATGAGACATTTTCATATTCACTCTTAAATATTATGTTTCAATCACATGTTCAATCAATCCATAAACTACGCAAGACGAGAGAGGTCTGCTCTTATTACTCTTAATATTTCTACAATGGTTGTTTAGATGTAGCTTATAAAGTAATGGTTAGTCTAGACCTGGGATGGCCAACCTCCGGCCCATGTGCCAAACATGGCACATTGGATTATTAGAAGTGAAGCACTGTATCCCTATAATAATGATAAAGTAAAGCTTACTAATTTTTTTTTGCAATTTAATTATTTCGTGCCGCTGTTTTTCAGAGAATGTAGTCTGTTTTAAGTTAAAAATATATGCTTTATGAAACATACTACAAACATATTTTTATTAGAAGAGTTGTAGTGTCCAGCCAGCATGTTTATTGAATAGTGTAGTTGCTTGCTGGTTATGTGTATATGGCGTTAATCGGCATATGTAGTCCCTCACCAATCAACTCAATTATTTCTGTAATCAAAATGTGTTTAAAAGCGTCTGAAACATGACTGCTCATATATCTAATTATTGGTGTAAAATAGGTGTAAAGTGAACCGAATATAGTAACACATGTACATATCACTTTAATAAGCTCTTTAAACTCGGGTGTGAAACATCAATCATAATTCCTGAGAATACCTCTTTAGTAGGATTGTGCTGTCAATTCATCACCTTTCTAAAACCGCATTATACAATAACTGAACACATGAAAGTGCCGATATGTACACTTTTCATTAAAAACACACCTCTACATCATATACATGTTCATATTTTATGATATTTCAAAACCAATAAAATATTTTGTATCCTATTAGTGAAATGAAATGGGATTTAATGCCTTAACATCCTACTGTTCTGGGTCTGTATTCAAAGGTTTTCTAAATGTTAAGTAAAAATACTTAATTTTTCCACTTAACTGACTGTATTACCTTAAAGGACAATATTGGTGCCAGTCACATAATGTGATAGAAATGATTAAACACTTTCCAAATATAATATTAACACGGTGATCATCGCTACCAAAGAGGAGTAATAAAGGATTCATGAATCGGAAATGACGAACGCCAAAGGAAAACACGAATTATTCCTCTATATAACTAACTGAAGTGAATAGTGATAACAGATGCATGGGCGAATATCTGCTCACTAATAATGCCCTCGAAGACCTAAGCTGCTGTGTGACACTGCGAGAGAATATCTTACAATTCATAAAAAGAATTGACTGCCACTCGATAAGAGAACACGAAAGAAAAACAGAAAAAAAGTCTGTGCATTACCATGTTTTTATAAGGTAGGGGAGATCGGGGCACATTGAACCACCATGGATATATCTTTAATAAATAATACTATATACAACCCAACACTATACAGAAGTGAGATAACTTTTTAGACCCATTTCTCAATCAATAAGCCACATGCTGTCAATTATTTTCATATGCAGGGAATTATTTTCAAAAAAGCGCTTAAAAGAGAAAAATTTTCCATACATGTTAACTTCTTAGCCTAGGAAATTCTTGTACTTAAAATACGTTCATATATGTCTAAACTATACACTCCAGATAAATCGGGGTTTAATCCATATAAGAGGGCATATTGATCTTTTTTTTTTAAATTTTGATCATGAAACTGTGATGGGGCAGATTGAACCACTGTCAGCGGGGTACTTTGAACCATGGTTCAATGGTCCACAGTGAATTATAGACTATATATCATTTAATAATTTGTTTAGCCTAAGAAATTCTTGTATATGTAATCTACAATCCATATAAACAAGGGCTTGATCCATTTTGATTTTTTTAACAATATCTTTGAAAATAAAAACAAAAGATTTAGAATATCAGTTTATCCAACTGTAGGCCAATCGTATAAGAGGTTAAACTTGTTCGAAACTTGGCTGTGCCATGCATGGACGCAATGGGTCTCCTGGACTAGAGTCACTCGTCAGCAAATCAGGCTGTCTGAATATTGGACCAACTTTTGTTTGAATCACTACAAAAGTTGAATTGATCCCACCAAACTACCAACTTATGTGCATTTTACGGCGATTTGTAGGAGCCTAGGGAATCCAGACTCCTGCTTGTTTCGATCGTGGCACTGATGTCAAATCTGTGGATATATGTTTTTAGCTATACACTGCTGATTTTTTGCAGATTCATTAGATCACTACGAAATAAGTGAGAAGGTTTAAGATCTAAATCCAGATCTATGTTAACATGGAATTTTTATCGGTGTTCAATTTCCCAATTATTTGGTTAAACCTGCCCCGACTATTTTGTAAATGGGATACACTGAACCATTACGGTCAAGTGAATTAACAGCTGTTTTTTTCCCAATTATTTGGTTAAACCTGCCCCGACTATTTTGTAAGTGGGATACACTGAACCATTACGGTCAAGTGGATTAACAGCTGTTTTTTTTTCTTTTTTTGTTGTTTTCTTTTTTTTGGGGGGGGGGGGAAGTTAAAGATTAATTTAATTGAATCTGATACACGATAGCAACTATGATATGTCTTTAAACAATACAATAAAATAAAGAGATCTTTGAATAAAAACATTTGATATGAAATGAGGACAAACATGTATGTGAGTGAACATAGAGAGATAACTCGTGTTTTCCTTTGGCGTTCGTCACTTCCGATTCATGAATCCTTTATTGCTCCTCTATGGTAGCGATGATCTCTGTGTTAATATTATATTTGGAAAGTGTTTAATCAGTTCTACCAAATATCTGATAATGACTGGCACCAATATTGTCCTTTAAATCAGTATTTAAAGGTTGTATTTTACATATACTTGGCTATGTGAAAACTTAACTGCACACCTTAATTATGGAATACTTACATTCGCCAAAAAGCATAAATTTTCAATTTATGGAGTGCCCTCCACCGCCGAAAATCATGAATTTCTGACAATGCAATTTACTCTATTAAATTCTTAGTGTACATCACCAGGAAAATGTTTGTCGAAATAATATATAGTAACCCATGAAAATAGTATGATTATAATTTAGGATAAATTATGATAGAGTGCCGTGCATCCTTTGCCAGAACAGCTGTTTTCATAGACGTTTTTTTCTTTTTTAAAAAAAAAATCTATTCCAATAGATTACAATAAATAGTGATAGTATAATGATGGATATTGTAAACTTTAATTTTTTAACAATATAACGTGAATAAAAACAACATATTATAAGAAATACACAAAAACCCTTGCCTTCTAAGTTAGACTGGACAAATTATAGGCCCTACAGTATGGAACTTAGTTAAAGGTCCTGTCGGGGGTTGCTCCACCCATTTTCATCCGCTCCAGACATGGACAAAATTGACGAGAAAACAGGACGGAACGAATGTGGGAAGTATGTAGTGGGGATGTTAAATGGATGTTCATCTGAAGCCTAGCAAATGGAAGTGAATGACAACTCTACATACTCTAGGCAAACTCCAGACATCCCAGATACAAACGTTTTGTCCATTTTGAAAACTTTATATATACGAGATGCATACGCTTACATCCTTTCTATTTCCTTACTTCTAACGATGTTTAGACGTTCCATGCACCTTATCTTTCCTCCCTCTTTCCGTTTTCAGCTGGAGCGGATGTGAGTTGCAAGAATGCCCAGAGGATGCAGAGAGGATACAGTGGACATTTAACAGATGATAACGGACATAGAACGTTTGTTGCTCGTATATATGTTGCGCATTTATATCGTATACGGCAGAAAGTTCATCCGTTATAAAAGTTTTGTGCATCTCAAAACTTTTTGCGCGGATGAAATCAAAGTAAACAGATGCTCGATGGATAGAGCGTATGAAACATGGATGCAATGAGTACACAACGGATGCATGGCGTTTTCAAACAGAGGGCACATTTTTTTCCCCCATTTTACATCCTCTTGGCATCCTTAAGTGCAGTGGGACCGGGCCTTAAGGTATTGATGTGATGAAACTATACATTAAATTTCATCACTCTTACTTAATTCATGTCCCAAAGCATCAAGGGGGTTGGGATGGCCTAGTCGTCTAGAGCGCCGCGCTTCGGCCTCTAGCTGGCCAGTCACCTCTGGCTTGCGACTGTGGTTTCGAGCCCTGGTGTGAGCGTATGTGGCATGGAGATAGGGGCGCCTTCTCAACCTCGTGGGTTTCCTCCGGGCACTCCGGTTTCCTCCCACTGCTAAAGACCCCTACGCGCAAGCGAATTATTGAAATAAAATTAACCATATGTTAGTCCCGAAATGACCTAGTTGTGTTGAGTGGACTTTAAACCCCATTTCTCTCTCTCTCCCCAAAGCATCAAACAATCAAATTACTTATCTCTGCAGAAAATGCTCATCTTGGAAATCCTTAAGAAATTCATCTAATGTTCGTCTACATCAAGTTTGAACATACTACCTCAAGTAGAGGGGGAGTTATTGCGTTCTAAAGTCTCAACCAATCAAACTACTTATCGCTTTGCTCATAATTGATCTTCTTCAAACTCCATCAGGACATTCACCTAATGAATTAACACCTACACCAAGTTTAAACATTCTAGCTCAATTAGAAGTAGAGTTATTGTATCCCAAAAGTGTGACAGACAGACAGCTTGAGACAACATTAGAAAATAACTGTTTAATGACATGCAATTCTAACAATCCGAGGCCATTCCTAGTATGGGAGCTGTAGATTATCACTTAATATAATCTAAGTTATAAATAAACACATCAAGTAATCAATTAGGAAAATAAATTTAATATATTACATAAAAAATTCTTCTTTTTTTTTAAATAAATATCGATTTTTTTTTTTAAAAAGAAGAAGACAAGGACGGATTTAATGTAATTTAATATAAATCAGACTGTAATTCACCCAAAGCTTTTGTCATTTGTTTAACTTTATCTTCCATTCCTCTTTTATTTGATTCCGTTTCCCTTAATAAATCTCTCATCTCCTGTTCTACTACAAAAACCTGAAATACAGCAATAAAGGAGATTTAATACAGAAATAAAACCTAAACCCATCTTTCAAATACTTAGAGAAGACTTGAGAATTAAAATGTCATAGGACTGCTTACAAAATCCAAGAGACAAAGCCAATTAATCAGAAATGTTATGATGAATAAACCATTTTTCTACTGCTGTTGAGTGGGGATTTATAAATATCTTTTCGGGTGAACAGACCAGTCTAGCCTATACTATTCTTTCAAGGGAGTGTTACCATTCCTCCTCCTATTTCTCATACAATTAATAATCAGTTTAATCTAACATTTAGTATATACTTGATAACACAAATTAGCAGTTTTTAAAAACAGAATTTTTATTTCAACATTTGCGTTTCCATTTAAAATCCCACATCTCATACATTTTACAATTTACATATATAAATCAGAAACAAATTGGTTTCAAACTGTAACTTTGAATGTAAAGATGGAGTTAATCACTCATGGGTCATATCATGAGTACATGGCATTTAAGAAGAATTCCATAATAACGGTGCTTAGACTATGATAATTAGCGATGCTGAAAAAGAGGATTTCATACTAAGTAATAAAAAAAAGAAATGTTAGGTAGTGGAAATAATGGCAGTATAAATGAATATTGATTAAAGTTGGATCCTGAGAGTAAAGTAGACTAATGCCCTGGGCTAGTTTTTAACTAATAAATCTATAATACATGTAACAATGATACTGTCACACCAGACGTTCTAATTCTTGTTTTTCTAGCGTGATATTCCACACCTGGTATTCCATATATCGGTAGGAGAAATTACATCCGTTCAACTAAATACAGTGGGTCATTTCTGAAGATTTTAAATTATTTAAGGACAAATAGTAGACCTTACATTAAACGGTTCTTTGACAGCTTGTAAAAAAAACTTATTCTTTGACAAATTGGTTAAATGACAATGTGATAGAACTGGCTGAATGAATTTCATAAATAATTTAACAGAGATGTATACTCTTTGCACCTGAATGATTTGAAGATTCCACAAAAGATGAAAAAAGGAAATTTGGTTTTGTTACAGACTGAAGTAGAGTGGTTATAGCTACACACAGGTCTTTCAGCACACTGTCAGAAGAGTTGTTAAATGATACTTTGAGAGAATACCAGCTTGACAAGATTCCTTTCATAAGGACAGATATCCACAATATTAGAAAAAAGAAAAAGTAGAAAAAAACAGTTTTGAGTAATTTTGTGCTTACATTATGAACAGTAAGCCAACAAAGTAATACTTTTTTTTATGACAAGCGGTTGGACAGGCGACCCTTCTTGTTGTCATGTACAAGTGGAGAATAAAAACCACACCACTTGACTCATGACAGACATTACAGTTTCAAACTCACATGCTAAACCACTAGACCACCTATTTTGGGGGGATTAATCATTATTTGTTTCATCAATGATTCGGGAAGTGTAATTGATTAATGGATTAAAATTTAAAATCAGAGTAATGAACAGTAGTGCTTTTCAAGCATCAAAATGATTAATTTCGTCATTTTTTCTGAAAGTTAAATTCCTGGGGTCTACTAATTGCATTTTCATCAGTCCCTTTGATTGGGATCATGTCAGCAAATAGTGGCGTATCTATTGAAAACCCATATAAATAATAAGGCTATATTGGACCACAGCCTGGAATAGCAGAAAACCTTTTTTGCGAACATTCAGTTTTAACAAATCTCTAGTGGAGGCCACCAAAAACTCCTTTTGTAGACAAGAATTTCCAGTCATTATCATTTGCCAGGAAATTATATTTCCAGTGTCCAATGAATGCAGTTACACTAAATTAGAATTCAAGTCAGCTTTAACTGGACTATTTAGAGGTGGTTGTACTTATGTGCTGAAATCGAGAGGTCCACTGAAGCTCTCCGCGACAAAATTTACACTTTCCATTCTTAATGGCAAGACTGCTTGGACTCCCAAACGATAATATTTTCGACATAAAACTTGTTGCTCCCTCTGCCAAAATCCATATGGGCATAAGGTGGACCACAATTGTTGTTCTACTCTGAGCCTGGAATATTATGAAAATGCGTTTGTGGCAATCTAATTTTCAAAATTGTATGCATACTTGTGCCACTTATGAAGAACAGCACATCCGTCTGGCATTTTATTTCTGACGACATAACTTTTTATCTTTTTAAATTACAGTGTTTCCTAATTAAAGATATTTCTGAAAAAATATGTTAGTCATAATAATAATTAATATTTTAACCATCAATTCATCCTGACAATATTAACAATTTTGAACCATGTTCTGCTTATGTAGATTATCCACAAGTTTTCCTCATTCACAATCCCTTCACCACTTTTCTACAATTTCACAGATCTCCTTTACCGCCATGCATAAAACATTAGAGGCTGTCGAATATTTATTTCTTTGTAGATAATTGGGGCATTTATAAAAACACAAAGTAAATCTCATGAGAAGTTTAGTCTGCAGAGTATCAACAATCGAAGGGCCGTTACTCTGGCAGTAATTACATATCAGAAATGACTTAAAATTTTACAGACAGTATATAAATCTAAAGTCACTCAGATAATAATTTTAGCTTGTAGAACTTCCACAAGCAATTGTGGATGACAGATGGACAGACAGACTGACAACCATCACTTTTCAATGTGGGCATATAAATATTGCCTCCCACACATAATTAACCAGCTTTATTCAACGATGATATATAATGTGATTTTCTCTTAAAAAAAATTAAAGAGAATGTATTATATCCCCAAATATAAGAGACATAAGCCCTTGGCATTCACATCGACGATTTCCATTCTCATTTTTAACATTACATTTGATTTGTAACATTACTTTTATAATAACAATCTCTTTACCTGTCTATTGGCCCGCTCTATTTCCTTGCGTTTTTCTTCCTCTAATTGGTTAATATGATCGTGATAGGATCTATCTTTGGCTTCTAATTGCTGATGGAAAGTTTCATCTATTGATTTCAATTTTTCAACAGCAAGTCTATACAAAATAAAATAATTGGAATCAAAAATGACGCTATTATATATATGATACAGTTCAAAGATTATTTTATTCAATTGTTCCAATAATGAAAATAATATATAAATTTTATAAAATAACTGGCCCATGCACCTCAAATCATCTACCTTGGTTAAAAGTATGTGTATGTCAAAGATTTCACATGTAAGTTTCATCAATACCAGAGACAATAATTTGGCTTTTAAAGTCTCAACAACTTTTTGTGTTCAAGGAGCGGCCATTTTGTCACATAGTTTGGGTTTGATATTTACAATATTCAAACTCAGAAATCATCAGGGTGTAACGTAAATTCTTCGTACAATCGTACCATAATCCAGGAAGTTACAGTTTGATATGCACGAATATCGAAACAAAACCAGATTTTTGTAATAATATAAATACGTTTAAAGTTTCATCAATATTGGTGCAAAAGTGTAACCTCTATTGATCTTTTGGCCCACTCATTTCAAAATGTATTAAGAACCCTACAAACATTTCACAAACGTTAAAGACGTATATCAGAAAATCAAATGAAGCATAATATAATTAAGTGACTCAGATTTGAGTTGGGTTCTAGAAATTTGGTGTTTATTCCACTGATATCCGTTTTAAAAAATACACTCACACATGGTGCAATTGGGGGTGATGCAAGAAAAAAGACATTTTAATCTAATTTCAATCACATTGGAATCTTAACTGTCATGGTTATACATGTGTTAGGTGTATAGTGGAGGATTAATGAGAAAAAGGATTTGTTTTTCAGCAAGGTAAAATGTCATCTTGTTAAAAACCTGTATAAACCTATCAATCTTGATCTTTACTTGCTGATTTCTTGACTTATATTTTTGAGATTTCAGGAAATATTACAGCCTTCTTGGGATTATTTTAATAGACATGCACATTACCACTATTATATTGAAAACACAATGTGAAAATCTCAAAATTCGTTGGTTAAAATCAAATCAAACTTACAAAGTGGCTTGGAATATACATGTGCAATAAATTAGTTTGATTAATATAAAGGAGCCAGGTATAATATTGAATAAAACTGGTATAGGCTGCCAGGTAACAAAATATACAGCCACCTGTAGCTAAATCATTCAAACAATTATAAGCTGAAGGATTCATATAAATTAAAAAAGATTTGATTATAATTAGAGCCTCTTATTAATCTTAAAAAAAAATAAAATCAATAGGATTCCTCATGCAATAGAACTTTCAGAAACATAGGCCAATAATTGCAGCCTAAATTTTAGTACTGGGAGTGGGAACTAGTAACTAATTATCGATCACTTCTCAGTTATCAATATTGAAAATTGTTTGAAATCTATTACAAAGTTTAACAGAATTCAAAAATGTCTAGCAATGTGGTATATGTGGTCTAGGAACTGAATTTGAATTTAACTGTACAAATAACTCGCATATCAAATTTGGTTCCAATTCAATTAAAGTTGACCACACTGCATCATTTAGATGAATCTTTAATAAGGGCAGGACAATTTACCCAATTCTAGCACAATATTCTGAAAACTATCACAATACTTCAATTATATAGAGAAATTGTGTTAAAAACAACTTATCTCTTTCTCTTGATAACCAAACTACTACCAATAATACTGCACACATATTAACAGATATCATCAAAAATCAATCCATTTCTGTAATGGGGACAATATTATCAAAAAATGAGATAAAAGTACAATTACTTGGATAATAAATAATTGATTGAAGGTTTTGCTGTTCCATTTATCACTGATACTATCAATGGATGTTTCAGAACACCCTACAAATTTTGAACTTGTTCCGGGAGTAATTGAGGAATTCTGTAAGTTTGGGAAAATAATAAGGTAGACCGGTATGTGATTTTGTTGTATCGGGTTAGTATTAGTTTATATTGGGTCAGTGTTTCAGACTCTTCAGCTGCCTATACAGATAATTTTTATAAATTTTTCCAGTTTAACTAAGAAGATTTTTACATAATTGAAGTATTATTATGTTAGTGTTATTTCAGAAAAAATAAGGTAGTACATGTATGTGGTAGCATTTTGTAGTTTTTAGTAAGTAATGGGTAAATCGTTCTGTCACTCTAACAGAAATAACAGTCCCAAATGGTTCAATTCATGGAATTGAATTCACAAAAATATATATAATATGTAATTGAAATTCCATTTACGCTGCTCACTATTCAATAAGACTGCTTCTATTTTGTTGTCTGCAAAATTTATTGATAGGCCTGTTTTTAAATTTCAATTGAATTCAAGCCGTGAGATTATATAGAATTGGTATTTTGAATTCTTTAATCTTAATTAAATGTTAATCAATCAGTCTTAGTCGTGCATATTAGTGACAAATTCAAATGATGCATCAGGATTTTAATTAAGAAGACAGTTAAAAACCTAAAAATAAATCGTCTCTAAGATTTTCCGTCTCCATATTAATGTTTAGTTGCGACAATTATAAGTGGCCTTCCCACAATTGTTAAAAAAAGAATTGAAAAGCTGTAGAAGCAATTTTGGCAACACTGCCTTCCTCTTGATCTGCACCTGTAAAAGTTAACAGATGGATAATCATAAACGCACAGCAATTTAAATCCATCAAACATCAGTCACTATGATGTAATTATCTGATAGATACAACTTCAAAAATTGAAACTAAAAGAAAATATTTACAAGTTGCCAGACAACGAAAAATAAGCCCACAAGAGTTAAATCATCCAAATGGTCGACATGGGTTGTCGCATATTTTTTCCTCTGTACACAAATGGGGGTATTTACAAGACAATTTCATACCGTTTTTTTAGGACTTATAATTCTGTCTAATGGTTTGGATTGTAGTACTTGGTTTTATTTTATTGGATAACTGGACTGGATTATTGAAATGTATATGCACTAAGTTTCTGAAGTGTAAAAAAACACTGTGAGGTTTCCATAGCATAATTTGGAACTTGTCCAGACATGCATTCTTAATATACAATTAGACTGAGTATTCAACATCTATTTGGTTGTGATGTCGGATTTAAATACTCGCCACTCATAGATTTCTAGTTTTATTTTCATTCACTGCCGAGTTACCTTACATGCTAAGAATTTCAAAACTCTGGATACCTCAAACAAGAAATCAAACCCCAGAGTCAAACACCTACAGAGAAGTTCACCCTTTACGGAAACAACTCAGAGTTTACCTACGAAGCAATTACTAGAGCATAATCTGCCAATCAGAAAGCTGTGTTCTGCTATTAAAGTACAAAATATTCTGTAAATTGAAAGGCAGATTTATACCGGAGTCAAAATACTTTGGAATTTGAATATCAAATACTTTGGAATTTGAATATCAAATTTAGCCAATTTGGTTTTCATATAGTCAATCATCATCGATTTAACCTAAACACTTTCTGTTCCAATGTTATATAATATATGTATGCTCAAATCCGAGAGAAAACTATTTTTACCCCACCAAAACGAAAGTCAATCGTTTATATTATCTAATTTAAGAAGCTAAAAAAAACCCACTCAGATCATTTAGAAGGTCAATATAACTTCAGCAAAATTTAACCAAAATTATTTCTGTATTGGTACAATCTAACATGTCATAATATTTTACATTACCAGGCTACAAAAGAGAAAACACATGCTTGTTTTCAAAGCAAATCTAAGAACAATTTGCTGAAATTAAATATAATGGACCCAAACTGATTCAATATTCAATATGTTTTCATCTTCCAGGAAACACAAGTAGAAATGTTAAGATACAAATAGTTGGGCGTTTAACGACTGAGGCATGATAGTCACACGTGGAATAATATTGAATCAATTTAAATCAAAATGGATTCACACTTAAGACCTTTCACGACGGATGCGTATGGTTATACAATAAAATTTAGTCTGGAAGCCTCCCAACCCTCTTTATTTATATCTGGCCTTTGCATTGTTTGCATCAAAACGGATCAAGAACCTTACTGCTAACCGTTTTTTTTTAGTCAATTATTTAAAGTACCAATGACTGCTAACTATTTCATCATCTTATTGACAATTAAAGTTATATGATATTATTTACATTCTATAGATTACTGCGTATTTAGAAAATGCTATGAGTTACAACACGCGTGTAGAGGCAATGAGATGTTTGTAGTCATACACTTCCAGGGATTACACTCGATAGACAAATATTTAAGTAAAACTCTAATGCTTGTATGATTACTGTAATGTAAACATAATCAAAAGGATAACCAATACAAACATAACCAGTTCGTGATGTTTGAATTTTCACGTCTGTTTTCACAATCTTCCCACAAGATTTATTTTACTAAACTATCTATCAAAAATTAAATTGTAATTTGATGCATCTTCTAAATACAACAATTAAGTTATAAACAATTTCAGCAAAAATAATTAACTTTACCCCTACTCATACGCTTCCGTGCTAAAAAAACAAAACCTGCGATTGCCACAACATCTGTTGTTGCCACTAATTATATGGAAAATACTTAGCGAAACTAATTAGTGTTGAGCAAAGTCAATTCTTGTCGATTTTAATTCACCTTTATGAGTTTGGATTCCAAATACTTCAACATTGTTTGAACCAAGCTTTACAATGTGTAATTACTGATTCAATTAACTCACAGGCCAACCACATAATAGTGTAAGTTGTAACAGGAAAACACAAGTTTCAGATTTAAGCCTTGTGTAACCCATTTTCCAGTCATGCAAAGCCCCTTTTGATAAATAGCAGTTGGTTATAAATGTAGGATATTTGACATTTTCATAATTAAATTGATTACTCTAACATAACTAAACAATATGGTGTTGTGCATTTTGATGAATAACCCTGTAGAGTTTATTATAAATAAAGATGTAATAAAAATGGGAAGAGACTTGTAGTTATCATGAAGGTCACTTGTTTTCCGCCCCCCCCCTGCTCAGGCGTGAAATTTTTTTATGCGATTTTATTGGTGATTTTTAGACCTGTAATTTTGGCATTTACCTTCTGGAAATATGTCAGAATGCACCAAATTGAATCTAATTTACCAAATTTTTCTGGGGGAGGGCCCGCAAACCCATCATTAATTAGTTGAGTGCCTTCAACGCCCACCGTAATTATCAAACCTAGACCCCCCCTTGCAAAAAACCTGGATCCGCGTCTGTACAGCTAATTAATAAGTTCATACATTAAAACAATTAGTGCTCCATTCTCAAAATACTGGAATTGTTTGAAATGAATACTGGAATAAATATGATTGCCATAGCAAATTTATTTAATTGAGATCATGGTTTTGGAGCCATGAAAGTAGTCAATACCATGCCACACTTGATGATGCGACCCTGCTCATGAAATTTTAACACGGTGACATAACTTTTCCCTCTAGGCCTTCCACAAGATTTTTCAAATTCATCAAGGCCCTAACCCTGATATCAGAAATTGCTGTTGGACAGACTGGGGTGACAACAATATATGATGACTGGTAATTTCTCTTTATAATTTTAACACAAAGTGATCGAAATGAACACCTTAGTTTACAATGATGTATTTCATGGTGTAATCAATGTGTCATATCTATTAAGTATGTTACCTCGTAGCTTCAACAGCTCGATCACGTTCTTGGGTTAATCGCTTTTCTTTATCTTCCCATGATTGTTTCATCTGTCCAACCTGTTGTTCTAAACTACCAATCAGATTAGATTTCTCTTTCCATTTGTTATTTAGAACACTGAAAAATAATCCTCAGAACATGTATAAAGGGAATTGTTAAAAATAAAACAAAAATATTTTCTCAATGGAAATATATACCTTAATAGATCTCAATGATTTATAGTTTACAATATATAGTCTTTCTAACTTGATAAATGTAATTAGATTTATTCGGTGATAATTTCCTGGTTGTCAAACTAGATATCACTTATATTTAAAACCATTTTAGTCAAAGTGTAACTTTTACCTATGAGCATTTTGGGATTCCTCTAATTGGATTTTCAATTCTTCTATTTGTTGTTTCAAATCAGTCTTTCGTTCTTGCAATCTGTCAACCATTTCCTGTAATATAATAAACATAGTTAATTAGTCTACATGCAGCATTACATTCACATCAAACTTATCTACAGAAACACTCTTATATCTCTTAACATCAAGAACTTTAAACATATATATATATGAGCATACTCTTCTACAACAAAGTCATTTTCAAGTTGAATTTGCATGTTTATGAGAAAAGTCAAATGCTTGGAAATAAATATCTTTCAAATCAAAAATTGATCTATTGGGCATGATAGGGATGTTTCTTAGGGTACAAAGAATAAGTATTCAAAGTTTCAAGATGACACGTTAAGAAATGTGGCTTGTAGTCGACAAACAAATAAATACAAGGAACGGGAGTGGCTCTACCCCTTGGGGTCGGGCATGCACCAAAACACAATACAGATAATCCTTAGGGTGTAAAGAGTAAGCATACAAAGTTTTAAGAAAATCCAGTAAGAATTGCACCCTGTAGGCGACACAAAGACACACAAAAAGAAAATGGGCATGGCTCTGCCCCTGGGGGTTGGGCATGCACCCCAAATGATAGGGGTCATCCTTAGGGTATAAAGAGTAAGTATACAAAGTTTGAAGAAAATCCAGTAAGAATTGAGCCCTGTAGGCAACACAAAGACACACTAAAAGAAAATGGGCGTGGCTCTGCCCCTGGGGGTTGGGCATGCACTCCAAACAATAGGGATGTTCTTTGGGGTACAAAGAATATGTATGCAAAGTTTCAAGATTGTAAGTTAAGAAATGTGGCCTGTAGACGACAAACAAACAAATACTACAAATGAGCATGGCTCTGCCCCTGGGGGTTGGGCAAGCACCAAAAACAATAGGGATCTTCCTTAGGGTATAAGGAATAAGTATACGAAGTTTGAAGAAAATCCATGAAGAATTGCGCCCTGTAGGTGAACCACACACACATACATGTATATGGTGTAAATTGAGGATTTTGACTGGATCCTCCTAATCGAGGTCATTATTTCTGAAATCTATTACATCAAAGGATTATGGAAAGGTATATATTATAGCTCAATTCATATATTTCATGTGATCAACCGAGGACGCACATTATGTTTTAATACCGTCAAATGGTGAACACCAGCAACCGAGTACATACACACTCACATCCGAGGACGTTACAGGTGTATGCCAATAATATAAATTGAGTTGGTTCAACACTCTATATCCGAGAACAGGTCCCTTTGACCACAGGAGCAGCCCAATGAAAAAACATTTTTATATTGATTCAGCAATTTGAAACTTTTAATTTTCTAAACTAATCTGACTGAGGTCTTACATAGTGTATGTAACCAATCAAGGACCTCTGGACTTGAAACTCACTGTGGTCTTAAACCTTTAAATAACTAAATTTTTGTCTCCCCTTTGACCACATATGGGATAAAAAGACAAATTAACCTTTAATAATTGATGTTCGGTGCGTAATACCGCGATATAACAGTTATTTATTAATGTGACCAACCGAGGACGCACATTATGTTTTAATACCGACAAATGGGGACTTTGTGTATGGTGAAAACTAACAACCGAGTACACACACACTCACATCCCAGGACGCTAGAAGTGTATACCAATGCGGTGTGTACAAACTCTCTAATGCTCCTTTGTTGTAATATTACAACAAACGATAATCCCAAAACGGATCCCCATTTAATTATCAACAAGCTGTTACTTACTTGATTTGTAAGAAACAACTTACGTCTGAGGATCGCCCTTCGATTGGGGGTAAAAAGTTAGATAAAACTAATTTTACTTGAAAAGTCATGTTGATATTTGAAAAGTCACGTTGAAATTTGAAAAGTCATGTTGACATTTGAAAAGTCATGTTGACATTTGAAAAATCATGTTGACATTTGAAAATTCAAGTTGACTTTTGAAATGTCAAGCTTATAAATTGAAATATACCCGGTTCTCTCTCTCAGGCTGCTAAGCGGTCGAAAGGCGGGGCTCGTTAAGCCCGATCTCTCGTCCCGTCTTCGTACGATTCAAGGTTGCAAGGAGACAGGGGGCGAGAAGGACACGGGGACGACGGTCGGCGGATATTGATTTCTCCCTTCCTCCCAGCAGACCCTAAACGTTCCGGTGTACACTTATATAGCGGCACAGACTGGCTTGTTCGATTGTCAAATCAGCGAGTCTCGACTACTACCCCCAATTCTCGGCTCGCGGCGTGCTCTAGATGGTCTCGTGCCCGTTCTGTAGCCCGTCTTGTCTCAACGTAGCTCGAGCGAGCGAATCGCCAGACGACTTTGCGGTCTTGTGGTCTCCCTCAGTGAACGAGGCCGGCGATGTTCAGTCCTGGCTACTGTCCTCCCGCTCTTTCGCCCCCCCCCCATCTTCCCCCCGCTCTTCTGTTGCTCACCTTCCTTTCGGGGGAGTAGGGCAAAGGAAGAAGGGTGCCTGCGACTGGGGGCGTTTACTCGTGGTTCTCTCTCGAACTCGAGAGGCTATATGGTTGATCCTGCCAGTGAAGCCATCAAAGTTTACGTTCAGGCTTGTTCCTTTCGGGAAGCGAGCTGAAACTGCACATTTTCGTATCTGGCATACCAGATCGCCGTAGCCTGTGAAGCTACCATCAAAAGTAGCGACGGGGCGAAGCGACAAGTGTTGAAATCCGAATAACTGTGCCAAATCAATTTCTCGCTTACAAAAACTTTTTTGCTTTTGTTACAGAGGGGATTTTTAACAATATATATTTAAGATTTATGGAAGCCTTGTTGAAAATCGTTGGTCTTCCCCTTTAAGGGATTTTAGCACAAAATTAAGCAGTCTTATTTTGTAAAAATGCTCCAAAGGAACCATCTTTAACCCAATACTCAATATCCCTGTCAAATAGCTTCCCTAATTGCTGGACATTTCTAGATGAAAAAAGTTGAATAATAAAAAAAAAAATCAGTAAATTAAGAGTTATCAACAATCGCATACCTGATTGAGCATAATTCTAAGAAAATGAAATAAAAAATGTATAACGGTTGCTGTTGTGGTTTTATGCTTTGATCTAAACCCACATGGAATATGATCGATACTGAATTGGAAAAGAACATCAACATGTCACTTTTTATAAGAGATAAATCTTTCTCAAACACATTTATTTTCTTTTGATTATTATTCCTAGTTTTGACATCTAATAAATGCCAGAGAGGTGCAATTTAGGTTAGTATTGCTAATGTCATCAGTTGCAGTTTAACATATTGAGTGTATCGAACAAACGCTTAAGATATTTATTGCGTTCTTTTTTAAAGAAAGAACTGGTAAATTCTGTCCAAAATCTCAGGGGTGTTTTGAGAGTAGGCACATTCTATATGGTTATTTTATCACCCACAACCCTTTAAGCCCAGGTAGCCAATCTGTTGGATTTTTTTCTTCACTCAGTATTCTAGCGACATGGTGGAAACAACAAAAGGTTATCCATTATATGCTACATGTATTAATACTCATATGAAGTGTTTTGCCTTGTTCAATCAGATTTGTTGTCTTGTATTTTTGTATGGTTGTCCAAGTGGTGACCAAGAATAGGTTGACTTTCTGTAGTTCATTATCACTGTCTAGTGACCTTTTTCAAGATAGCAAATATGTTTTCTTTTATATATATATGTATGACAAACATTCAGTTCACATCATACCTATTTGAATTTCTTAGTGACAGTGATCACAAGTAATTATGAACAATGGACTGACAGAAAGGGGTGATGACAATGTACCACCTGATAAAATATAAACCTGATAAAAATAGTGAAGAGTCACTTCTTATCTAAGAGAGACAATGAGAGACATCTTTTGTGGGGGTGTTTTTCTAAACAAGGCTGTCCTTTACAGACATTTCTGTTTCGCATAACTTGTTTGACTAGCTAAAACCAGCCCCCACTTTAATTATTTTATAGTTTTGTCAACTTGAAATATATCATGCGCGTTATTACTCTTCATCATCCATATGGCTATGGTTTGATTCATTATTGGACCTGGTTAATCAAGAATAAAGCGTCTTAGATGTTGTTTCTCAATATCCGTTTTCAAGTACAATGAAGACAACACCCGCATGATCGTTAAAAATCAGTATTAATTTATGTGCCCACAGGTAAAAAAATCTTTAAAAAAAAAAAAATGACATACAGACTCTTCTCATTGATTGTGGGTCAAGTTTTGCGAAGTAAAGATATTTTTTAGGTCCGTCTAAAAAGAAGGTACAGATAAGCCCTGTAGGCCGCATTCCATGGGCACAAATTCTCTTTGCAAAATTATTTTCATTCCTACAAATCGTTTGTCGAAATGTTCATCAAAAAATTCAGTAGTTCTTCTATGATATTCTTTTTTCAAAAGCAGGATTATTTATCGATAGTAAATTTGTAGTGTGTGAGGTCATTGGACAGAATTTGAAGTTGTTCGCTGTGTCACCTGATGCTTTTTCCACATTCGATCACTCACATTATTGTCTACATTCGTGTGTGTTGTTGGTAAACACAAAATGGCGTGCTCAACACATTGCAGTTATAGAATCTACAAGAAATAGTGACAAAGGCTCAATTAACTTGTATTATTGATCACCTAGATGTTGAGAAGGAAGATGCAGAATCTTTTACAAAGACAATTGTGGAAAAAGTGTCATGGGGTAGCTATAGATTGGTTTCAATTGGATGGAAATGACCAGTCCATTGCAACATTTGTCGATAAAAATGGATTGATTACAAAGGGTATTATATTGAAGATACAATCAGCAGTGGTTTTGGATTTCTCCAAAAGTGTTATAGATGTTTTATGGACAAAAAAGGGCTCTTAAAATCAGTTAAAAGATGTGAGAAAGAAAGCGAAACTAGAGAGCGAGAAGGCCAGAGGCGTTTTATAGCTGAGGCGCTGGAGGCGCCAGCCTCCTCGCGAAAAACAAATCAAAGAAGTTGAACAAATAAAACGGGAGAAAAATGCTAAAACCGATGAGAAAAATGAAATGTACCCTAGTTAGGGAGGGCCCTAAAGGCAGACAAAAGGGCCCCTCTGGCCAAGGGAAAGGGCCCCTGTCCCCGAATCAATTGTTTTCTTTACACTGTTACTGTCGAATCTACTACTGAATGAGAGTGCATTGCATTGCACTGGTATGAAAATCATCAATCAAGACACCCCCCTCATGGACCCCCTCAAAATAGTATAGCCTCCGCCATGATAAACCTTAAAACGCCTCTGGAGAAGGCAGCATCTACATTCAGTCCAACCGAAACTACAACTGCTACTAGGATGTTGTCATAATATATTTTACCAAACATTATTTACCTTTGATAAAAATAACAACTGACTATTAAGTATATTAATCATTCAACAAAAACAATTCACTCATAACATAATCAGTTAAACACGGTTTCAACTAACCATCCTTAAAAATGTTAATTTGTTTAATCAACAAGATATAACCAGTAACCACTTCTAATCCAACTAGTATCGAAAGAATTGAATATAACCATCCAAGTTAACCCAGAATATTGCATGCTGTGATTCAAAGGAAAAAGGGGAGTACTAATTAATCAAACGTTTGAATAATCCCCCAAAAAGTATGTCAAACCGCTCTAATCTGATTAAATAACATGAGCTGCACATTAATGTCCACCAGTAGGTCCAAGATATATTTTTTTTTTATTTAATTAATTGAAGGACTCCGAGAAAACCAACAAGGTTGAACAAGGTGCATCTTCTATACAGAAAAACTTGTGAATGAAAGAATTGAATATAACCATACAATTCAACCCAGAACATTGCATGCTGTGATTCAAAGGAAAGAGGTGGGTACTAATCAAACAATAGTTTCAATAATCCCTAATTAAGTATTTCACACTTCTCTTATCTGATTAAGTAACATGAACTGAACATTAACGTCAAATCATCACAAAGTAAGCCCAACATATGGTTCCTTTTTATTTAAATAATTCGTTTGCGCGTAAGGGTCTCTAGCAGAGGAAGAAACAGGCGAGAGAGAGAGAGAGAAACTAGATCATCTTGGGACTGGTTTCATTTTATTTCAATAATTCGCTTACGTGTAGGGGTCTTCATATTCCTGAAGCAATGGCCCGAGAAATCCCTCTCTGGCCATCGCTGGATTGGCTTCTGATCCTTGAACTTTTGAGGGCATGTGTCTATTCTTCCTGTTCAATCAAATCTATCACTTGAGTACAGCAGCATGACAGTCTTACATTTAATCTGAGTCTTTCCTAAAACTTTGGACAGTGATTTAAGGTATTAAAATATTTAAAAACGGTGAAAGTATTTTTGTTTCCAAACAGTATTGTTTAAATTTTATTCGATTTGATAGCCTCGTTTGTCACGCAATTAGTTTTACTGCAGTATTCTGCTATGCATAGGTTAATTGGGCATAATAAAATCGTGATCCATGACGTAACGTTATATAAACATATTTGGTCCAATATTGGTCATTGGATCACTGTTTGTCCCGATCGCGAGCAATTTGCAAGGTAAATTGTGCATATGTCTTTAATTACCAAGGCTATGACCTCGCACTTAACTCCAGAACTTTTGACTGTAACCCCGCAAACGCGACCGTAGATTTGCCAAATTTTAAATAGCTGCGCAAATATGGCTACGAACTATCAAGATATAAGTTGTCGATTTTTGGCCTATTTCGAGTTTAAACTATTAAATTTACAAATCTTATTGGAGAACTTTGTTGACATATGGATTGCACCATTATTGACCAAGCAATTTTATAGACCGGTTTAGCAGGAGGGTAGGTGACAGGATTTTCAACATGAAATTTCAGCCTACTGGTCAAATGAAAAACATTGAATCTTAATTCATATTGTTATAAGTTTAATCCCTTCAATTCAAATGACAATCTGTGAAGAGCAAAACTGTTTAAATCAATTAGTTCAATATTTCCGTCTAAAATGCTGTTTGGAAATGAGACAACTCCCATAAAGGAACCACGATCTTTGGGTTATAAACATATACATGTATTTCAAATTTCATCTCACTTGGATCAAAAGTGTGGCCTCTAGAGGGTCCACAACCCTAATATACCATATTTTTACAGTATCTAGATACAAGGGACAGCCAATTTGTTTGGCAGTTTTGATATGATTTGCACGAAATTCAAACTCAACCATCATTAGGTTCTCCAGAGGGACCATCAGCTAAAAAAATGATTTTTCGTACAATTCAGAACGTTATAAATCGATATGTGCGAATATTAAAAGGAAACAACATCTCTTATGTAAATCGGTGTAAAATTGTGACCTCTTGAGAGATCACTAGCCAAAAACGTTTTTTGTACAATCAAGGGACATAATTTAGGACGTTATTCTCTGATATGCCTGAAGATCTTTGGGTTATAAACATGTATTCAAAGTCTCATCAAAATCGGATCAAAAATGTGACCACTAGACGGTCCATAAACTTAATACATCATTTTTATACTATTAGCATACGGTGGCCATTTTGTCCTTTAGTTTTGGTGCAATTTTCACGAAATTCAAACTAACCCAACAGTGAAATATCCAAACGTTTTTTTCAAATCGGATAATAATTGTGATATCTAGAGGGACCACAAACTAAAACATGATTTTTTGTATTATCAGGGACCACAATCCAGGAAGTTATGATCTACTATGCACAGATATCGAAAGAAACCATGATCTGTGGGTTATACACAGTCATACTAGAGTGTGCATGGCACAAGCTAAAAATTTTATTTTTTGTACAATCAGGTGCCAATATCGAATGGAACCGAGATCTTTCAAGTTGCATCAAAATTGTGATCTGCACGAATATCGAAAGGAACCAATATCTGTGGGTTATAAACATTAATATCAAGTTTCATCAAATTGGATAAAAATTGTGACATCTTCTAGAGTGTCCATAAGCTAAAAGCGTGATATTTCGTACAATCAGGGGTCATATTCCAGGAAGTTATGCTCTGATACATTCCAACATCAAAAGGATCGTACTTGTGTCAACAGCATAATACTTCCACATGAATATTGGGTGTATAAAAAATTGATGTTAGTAAAATAGAAGACTTTAGGAACCCATGGTTCAGGCAGAGGTCAAAATATCTAACTGGTATCTTAAATCTTAGATAAAAGACTATTATAAATTTACTAATAAGACTGGCCAAAAGGGAGACACAATTATAATTACAAGTAAAAGTTTCAAAAGAGTAAGATTTCCTTATAAACATTAGATAAAAAAATGCTTTTAAAAGAATCATTTCAATAAATCAAACAAAGTAATAAATTATCAGGTGAAATATACAGGTGGACTTCAATGTTTACCTAAAATATGATTTTATCAAAGCTATTTTTTCTGAGTTTTGATATCTTTCATTCGACTAGTACACCATTACGGAAACAGGGTATTTGATTTCCAGAAATCCAATAGATTAAAAAGTAATTGGAAACAGTAATAGTTAGCCTCAGGGAAACATTGCTTTAACAAATTGTGTTGCGTCATGATTTATCAATTTTAGTCAAATACTCCAACAAACACGGTCAACTTAAATAATGTATCTATAACTATTTCTTCCTGCAATTTATATTTTAAGTGCAGTACCCTGACCTCAATGTAATTTTAAATAATCAAATCAAATAAAACTATCGTTATGCACATTTTACAAATAAATCAAATCAATTTAAACTGAATATATAAAAAGCTGTCACCAACATTTTGCAAGAGATGGACAGAGAACAAGTTAAAAAAAAAAAATTTTTTTTGTAGAATCAGGGACTGTGTAAGCAAACTAACACAAGCTACAGCCCTTAGGTTACTTTCAACACAATGATATATTTTTTTAAAAATCTGAATTTGAATGGGTTTTTTTAAAAATCAAATATAAATTGTGGCCTGTAGAATATTCACAAACTAAAAACAGGATTTTTCATAATTCAGGAAATTACAGATTACAATCCAAAATGAACCAATATTGAAAGGAACCAAGATTTTTGGGTTAAGTTTCATCAAAATCAGACAAAAACTGTGACCTCTAAGAGTCAATAAATAAACTAAAAATGTGACTTTACTGTTTGATGCATGCCGTTATCGAAAGGAATCAAGATCTTTGGAATAGAAAACTATATTTCCAGCTTTGTGTCCACAAACAAAATGAGACAGTGGTTATCATGCCATCATAAAAATAACTTTTTTTGTTCAGGACATAGGCATAGATTTTAAATAATTAATACTTCAGGTCAATTTGATGAATTGTTGCCAAGTCAATCTACAAGAAACTGATACCACATCATATGGATTTTATGTATATTCTTTATATATTGCACCATTACCTTATGTCTGTGCTTGTTATTAATTTTTGATATTGCATTTTCACACACATACAAGTATTGTGATACAACTGAATGTCTAACTAAGAAAATTGTATAGATTTTATGTCTTTACATATTGTATTCTATATATTATCTTATTTTATGTTTGCTTTTATGATATGACGGTATTTCTAACTAAAAAATAATAGGGTCATTATCTGGACAGAAATAAACATTACAATTTTGAAAAGCTTATCTGAAGTTGGACTTAATGATGTATAATGACAAGCTGATATTTTCTTCAAATGAGGACAAACATACTTATGATAACAGACACAGTCTCAAGACCCATTTTGTATTGAAAGTACCCCGAGGAGTATAGTTTGTGGTAGTTTGCATACACAGTGGCATGATTTTATCTATGGCAGCTAAGGCCCAACATTATTTTAGCTGTTGGGAAAATAAAGCTTATAAATATCAAGGGGGGGGGGACCCTCAACCCACTGATGGGGTCAAAAACGGCAGTATGTCAAAAATAAGAACCGCAGGAGTCTTTAACAGTGGGAGGAAACCAGAGGAAGATGTTGGACAGGCGACCCTAGTCAAGTACAAGCAATAATCAAAACTATGCCACTTGACAGACCTTACGATGCAAGGTGCATGTGTTAACCATTTGGCCACCTAACCCCCATACCTGCAAAAGGAATAAGTACAATGTAACACTACTATCTTGGTGGACACATGTACTTCTGAGATATCCTTTAAAATAGTAAAGCCAAGTCAAAACTGTGTATAAGAAAACACAAGATTATTCAATATTCAACCAATCATTTTATAATGTCAAATTTTACAAAATTAATGTCGAAACATAGAATTTGCGCACAAGTCAAATTTCTCCCAACTGAATCACAGAAATCATCAACTCATTAAATTTCTTTTTAGCAAAGGGCACAACTATAGAAAAAAGTTTCAATTCATAAAAGTATCTTGAAAGGTTCTCAGATAGTAAATGTACAGTAAATATAAAATTCATTTCAACTGAAACACAAATTAAATTAGTCTATCATTAATCAAGAAGTTAATAATTAGCAAACAGCAATATCAGCATACCGTTAATAATCTGAGGCATATAAATCAAGTAAACATGCACTCGGCAAACCTCGGAAGATTTCGGACAATCTAAACCCGGCTGTATGATGAATTCCACCATATTGGAACTACTTTAAAGGTCCCGGATGAAACATGGCTGCGCCCATTCCGAACACAAGTTGGCGACCTATTTGGCTAGCGACCTATTCTACCGATTCAGCTGACGAAATTACACTTCTATTCTGAGCTAAAGGAATGGATAAAAAATAATACATTCTACTTTCATTTGATAGACATAACGTTGGATTTTATTGGTTGATAAATAGATGAGTTAAGGCTACTGTTGTCGTTATTCTAAATAGGTTTCCAACGAATAGGTCGCTAGCCGAATAGGTTCCCAATTTGTGTAATAGCGTCAACTTTTCCTGTTAAAGTAAACCGGTAGCCGTATCGCAAATGTATGGGCATAGGTACATATCACTTACTGTTATACAGCCAAGGCTAGATGTAGTTTACGGAATCTGCCGAGATTTGCCGAGTGGTAAACTTGGAGACAGAACCCATTTCAGTAAATTCCCTTTAGCATTGTTTAATGTGGGATTGACAATTAACAAGTTGGTTGATATTCTATGAGTATGACAGAAACCTTCGATCACTTTTAACAAGAAACTCAGTGGTCAACATTCTGTGCCCTTTGACATGTCTTTCAAGTTAAAGAAATAGTCAATCTCTGTGTAATTGGTAATCAGAAACAATATGTACTAATAAACAGTACAGTTACCTACAATTAAAAGTCAACCAAGGCATCTGTTTCAAACAGTTTGCCCATGGATATTTATAGTTGAGATTAACAGAGACCAGGCCCCGGGTTGGGTTGGGTACGGTCACTAGAAACTGTTGCCAGTTTCAGGAAATAGGTTCAGCAAACTTCCATTGCCTTTAACAGACTTGAATAAAACATATTTCTTGATGATTTGTCATGTAGCAGAACATATTGTAAATAATATTTGTCATTACAAAAATAATAGGTGCACATGATACATATTTTCCATATTTAATTCTCATACATACATAAAGACTCCTTAATATTAGTTACCTGTCTCGGTTTAAACAATACAAAATGAAAGGAAAATTGCCATATCGTTATATCTTATTGAAAAGAGGGTGTTTTTGAATTACACTGATGGCTTAATCAAGCACTTGTCAGAAGGGATGGCAGAGTTATTAATATTATTACAAACGTAATGTTTAAATTGCTCAATTTCCGCACCAGATTTAAATATTTTTACTACGTCTTTCATATTACAGTTCTCAAAGATCAACTTACACGTGGTGATTTCCATTTGAGGTAACGGGAGAATGCAACTTTCGTATTAACTGCATTTGTCCTGATAAACAAGTGTCTTCCATGCAACTAGATACGCCCACTTACTACAAGCGATGGATAGTGAAAAAGTTTAAGAAGAAAACGTGACTTTCCATACCATCAGGGGCGATAATCCAATAAGTAATGGTCTGACATGTACGAATATTAAAGGATCTGATCTCTTTAGGCAGGATATAAACACATATTTTAAAGAAACATTATGGGAGATTAGATAAAGAGCTGGCAGTTCTTACTATAACATTTAAACATTACATAATGTAAAGGGAATTTGCTGAAAATATTGCATGCTAGCGATGACAACAAGAGTTGATTATGGTCTGGATAAATTAATCAATGTCTAATTAATAATCCGGATAACATTTCAGGCCTAAAGAAAGACCTGCAATTGGCAGATTTAACTCTTGCATAATGTACGTTTAAGTTTTATCAAAACCTTGATATTCCATAATTTTACACTATTTGCTTATAAGGAACGGCGGCCACTTTGTCCAGCAGTTTCAGTCTGATTTTTCATGAAATTCAAATTCAACTGTTATTATGGTATAACGGTGATATATTCGAATGTTTATATTAAAGCAGATAAAATAAAATTGTAACCCTTAGGAGTAAGAGGAGACCGGAGGACTCCCCTTAGGAGTAGGAGGAGACCGGAGGACTCAGAGAAAATCCACGAGCTTGAACAGGCTACCCTACTCTTTGTCAAGAGTAATCAAAACCATGCCAGTTGACTCGATGACAGACTCAACAACTTTTAACAGTAGTTTTTGTGCTGTTTACACTCTGATCATGATGAACTGTTGCAATATCAGAATTTCACATGAAACCTACAAAAAAAATCTTAATGAAAACTACCGGTAATCCATATAATCTTTTCTAATGGTATTAACCAGCTATCTATAAAAAGATAATTTTTTTTGTTGAACCAGATATTTTTACCGCATTATCTTAATTTCCTCCATGGCTTTTCAACTGATTAGAGTGTTATCGTTTCAAACTGTTTCTACTCGATTTATTTAACTGACTGATTTCTCCTCACCCATCAGTTTAACCCGATTAAACTGATTGATAGACTTTAGCTAACCATTTTTTTTTTACCTGATTGTCTTGACTGATAGACTTCTCTTCGGTCAACTGTTCTTCTAGGGATTTCTGAATTCTCAAAGCTTCTTCTCTAGATTTTCTTATCTCCTCATCTCTCTCCAATAAACCCTACCAATAAAAAAAAATATCAGTTAAAATTATTAACAAATAACAAGCTAAAAAAAGAGCAATTGATCAGACAATCAGAGGCCACATGCCCACAATCTAGGAAGTTACTGTTCACTTGACGGAAATATCGGGGATATAAACATATATTTTAAGTTTCATCAGTATATAAAAATATATGTTAAATTTCATCAAAACTTGACCTCTATGGGGCACATAACCTGTACTATGATGTAACAGTGATATATTTCAACAGTTTTAATATTTTACGTTTTATCAAAATCAAATCAAAACTGTGACCTCTAGAGGGTTCGCAACCTTGGTATTTACTTACTTTTGCTATATTTTTCATCAGGGGCTATAATCCAGAAGGTTACAGTCTTTTAAGCGTGAATATCGAAAGGAATCAAGATCTTTGGAATATAAACATACATTTTAAGCTTCATCAAAATGTGAGCTCTAAAGGGGCCACAAACTTGATATTACATACTTTAACACTACATGGAGCGTCCGCTTTGACGTATGAATATATTGTCATCACCCTTGTCGGTCTATCCACAATTTGTTTGTGGACACTTTACAGTTAACAATTTTTATCTGATTTTCACGAAACTTCAGATATAGGTCTCCTGTGATCTGGAAAAACCTAGTAACTCTATCTGTATAATGTAGTTTTGAGTAAACAAAGGAAAACTGTTTTGTTAAGCTACTGAATATACATGTATATAACCAATTTGATTTTGTCTTTTTAGATGAAGATAATTAGAAGCCCTTTTGGTGAAGGAGAAAAAAACCTATTATTACATACATGTGTACTGAGTCCAAATATGGGTCACCAAAATTTGACGTGCTTTTTCCAGATTAAGGGAGAGGTGTATCTCAGATCTCGGTTCCTTTCAATTATTATATAGGCATGTATCCGATTGTAAATTCGTGCATAATGGCACCTAAATGTACGAAAAATAACATTTTCAGCTTGTGGATACTTTCAAGGTCACAATTTTTATCCAATTTTAATGAAACTTGAAATATATGTTTATAATCCAATCATCTTGGTTCCTCTCAATATTGACGCATAACGGAAAAAACTTCCTTGATTATCGCCCCTAATTGAACGTAGAATAGCATTTTGATCGCGTGGTCCATCTAGAGCTCACAAATTTGATCAGTTTAAAAAAAAAGTTTAACTATATCCCTGTTACACCATTATGATAGTCACAATTTTTATCCAATTTTGATGTATGAAACATAAAACATGTGTTTATATCCCAAAGATCTGTTCCTTTTGATATTTACACATAACAGACAGTAACTTCCAGGATCATGGCCCTTTATTGTAAGAAAAAAAACTTGACCCTCTAGAGGGTACGACGTTGAACTATATCATCGTTATACCCTGATGATGACAGAATATGATATTTGTAAAAAAAATCAGATTATAACCAAAAACGGCTGCAACTTGAACACAAATTGTATAAATGTATGTAATATACAGATTGTGGACCATGAATTCCTGGATTATGGATCCTGATTATATGAATAATCACCTTGTGGATTCATTAGAGGACACAATGTGGTTTAACGTTCACTCTACACAAACTAGTTCATTTCAGGGCCATCACACTTCAATTTTGTTTCAATAATTCGCTTGTGCATAAGGGTCTTTAGCAGTGTGAGGAAACCAGAGGAACCGAAGAAAAATCACGAGAATGGACAAGCAACTCTACTCCTTGTCATATACAACCGGAGAATTGAAACGACACCAGTTGACTCCATTCGGTCATCCACACCTTTCATCAGATAATGTAAAATCTATGCATGATAAATCAAACATTCTTAATCAGCAAAGCCCTGGGATGCTATTTCAAATTTTTTTACTTTGGACATCTTCAGATGGGGTCTAGAATTGGGTCATCAGACTTTATTGTTGTCTTCAGGATATATCGTCAATTACCTTCCGTCATTTGTAAAAAAGAAAATGAAATCGATAAGAATAGTTCATGATATCTAAACGCTGTTTTACTTTAAATAAAGAAAATGGTCATTTAAAATTAAATTGGTAATTCAATCACTTGTGTATTATCCTACTGTTATTGGTGTATATGATCTTTTATGTGTATTTAGCTCCAAAATCATTTTACTAGTTTCATAGTAAGCAAGATCATGGGTAACAGCCATAGTGGATGAGAATATCTATACAATTACAATGCGTAGTCTCATGGAAAATAAGTGAACTGTGTTTATTAATAGCACAGGCACTTGAAGGGATTAAAATAAATTAAAATAAAACTTCTTACCACTGCTTAATGAATACAAGAAGGTAAGTCACTACGCCATCTTTGTTTTGACTGAGATACCATGAATCGTCTGAATTCATCTCACAATACTCACTAGTTCTAACACATCATGTCATTTTTATTGCTAACGAGACTTTATTTGATTATTATTCACCTTCCGATGTAATTAAATTGGTCATTTAACACTGTTATTGATAACAAATCAAACTTGAACCGCTATCATTTATCCACAATCAACTTGCTGAGACCGGAAGTAATCCGAAAATAGGTCAAAAGAAGTCTGTATCACCCAGTTCCTTTATAAACCTATCATTACTCTATATGTGCATAGGAACTGGGTGATCGAGTCTCGCCTAACAGCGGCCTCGCTTCGTAGGCTTTATCACGTGATAGAACTTACGAAGCCAGGCCGCTGTTGAGTGAGTCTTGATCACCCAGTTCCTATGCACATATCGAGTAATGATAGGTTTATAAAGGGACTGAGTGATACAGACTTCTTTTGACCTTATTTCGGGTTTCTTCCGGGCTCGGCAAGTTGAACATCGGTAAATGATAGCTTTTTAAGTTTGATTTGTTATTAATAACGCTGTAAAAGGACAAATTTAATTACATCGGAAGGTGAATAATGATCAAATAAAGTCTCGTTGGCAATAAAAATGACATGAAGTGTCAGAACTAGTGAGTATTGTGAGATGACACCAGACAATATATCATAAAAAAGTCAGAACAAAGATGGCGTCTGCCATCCCTTTATCATATAGTTATAGTCAAGCAGTAGTAAGAAGTTTTATTTTAATCCCTTCAAGTCCCTGTGATTAATAGGTATTAAAATGCAGATGTGACGTCATTTGATGTTGGCGTACCATTATTTCAAATAATGGTACGGGTAATGTGCCAACCATACATTATTCACATGAATGACGTATTTCATTAAAATGCATGTGCTGGTTAATGTCTGTATTTTAAGTTGTTTAATGGTCTCATGCAAGACATTGCATACTATATCGATATTGCCCTCGTGCTATACCACTATAAACTACACATAATAGGCAGTATTTGGTATATGGATACATTTAGCTTATAAGTACAGAATATTTTGTTGTCAGTGAATGGAAAATGGTTACAGATAAAATTATTGTGATGTTGAACCAGCGGACATGTTTACGCTTGGTAGAGGACTGGGCAGTAATTGGAGAAACAAAATATTAAGTCAGTCAACCAAAGCAGATTAGTTATCAAGGGTGGTGCAGTGTCAACTGTATCACACCATAAATTATGTTAATCACTTTTCATAATTAATTAACTAATCAAACCAGTCTATCAACAGTATTTGAGATGAGTAATAGTAATATACACTCGCACCATATTTTTGAATTTTGAATATTATTCACTATATATCCTATGTCCAATTAGGTTTATTCCCCGTAAGACCTTTAAAAAATCATGTCTGAAGTAACAATGTAGAAATAACGTCATTGATCTATAATAAAAGCTTGTTTATTTTGTTCATCTAATATAAAATAACCAAATCAATTATAAATATTTCAATAATTTCGTTTTTGATCTCACCAACACTTTGTATCTAAATGTTATAAATGTTAAATATTTAATTGATTAGACAAACTACATTTGCAACAAATTTGATAGATTGATATTTATCAGATAGGATAGAATTACATAAAACAATATAAATATACATATACCATTAGGACGCTTCTCTTACCCTAAGTGAATGTCCCCGCCGAAATCTCAAAATAAATAATGACACATTAATTATTTGCACATTTATATTTCAAACGTATCAAACAATCATAAAATGTTCATGATCAAACTCAATCATTCTGTTGAAGTTGGTTGTGAAATTATACACAATAGCCCTGTTTACACTTTTCTGTGATAAGCGCACATTCTGGGTACGGTACCAGGCCACGATAAATTTCTAGAAATTGTCCCATTTACATTACTCTTAAAATAACCGGTCTCAGATCTGTGCCAAGCATGCCAAATGTGACACTCTTCACAGAAAAGTTAATCTCAGTCCCTGTACAAATTACCCAGATGAAAACGATTATGATGACTGATTTAGTTTGAGCAGCCATTTTGATAGAACTGATGACAGAATAGTTTCTAATTATCATCCAAACAAATATTCTACGAATATCAGCCTGGATGAGTCCTCAAAATTTGAGGGAAAGTAGGTCATTGTCTGGATTATCCAGTCTTTTATGTTACCACTTACTGAATCTACCAAACCATCTTGCTTGTGAACAATAACACTCTCTAAAATTTTGTTTGTAAAGGTTTTAATTGAAATGGTACTGACAGAACTGAGAAAGTTTGCAGGGAAAAAAGGTCAAGGTTCATTTGGCACATGCGCAGTAATCCGTATTCAGACTGGTTAGCGTTTACACAACGAGAAAATTTAAAGCGAGCAGTTCTTGGTACGGTTCCGAACCACCTCACTTCAGTGGGCCAGATTGGCACAGTATTCAGTACGGCACGCTTGTGTTTGACCCGTTTACGCTACAAAAAAATTAACGGTACCTGGCACGCTTAAAATTTGTAATGTCAACACGGTTTATGTTTCATTATTCTCCATCAAGTATCTTGTTCCAAAGAATCGTCCAATAAAATTGCTGAAATTGCTTAGCTTTAGTGGGAAAAGTTAATCATTGAACTCAATCAAGGCATTTATCTAATGAACATCTACATCAAGCAGACTTGTTATGTTTCAAATCTTGACCGATCAAATTGCTTATTGCTACTTGGGCCTAAACAGCAAATTCTCATCATCAAACTTAGACATGGTATTAATTAGAACCATAGTTATCTTGTTTCAAAGTCTCAACCAATGAAATTATTTATCTCTGCATAGTTGAAAATGTGCCTGATCGAAGTTTGTATGTAGGCATTCACCTAATGGACACCTACATCAAGTCTGAACATTCTACCGCATTTAGGAGAGTTACAGTGTTCCAAAGTCTTGACCTATCCTATCAGATTGAAGTCTCTACTTTACCTAAGCAGAAACTGCTCAGCACTGAACTCTGTTATGGTATGATGTGATGGAACTATACACAAAGTTTCACCACTATAACTCAATTAGAGTTAAAGTTGTCGAACTCCAATGTTATGACCAAACGATTTGCTTATCGCCATGCTTACCCTGAGCCGAAAATATTCATTATCAAACTTAGTCAAGGTGTTGATGTGATGAAACATAAAACAAGTTTCGCCAGTCTCATTTAATTAGAACCAAAGTTATCATGTCCAAAAGCATCAATCAATCAAATTACTTATCGCCTTCAAACTTCATCATGGCATTCACTGAATAAACATGGATATCAAGCTTGAACATTCTACCTCAATTAGAAGGAGGGTTATTGTGTCCCACAAAGTGTAATGGACCAAAATACAGAAAAATCGATATTAATAGTCCCCTGCTTTCTTCAAAAGGCAGGGAACAATAAAAGAAATGAAATGGGTTTAACTTTTCTCCACTGATTGGGCTAATGAAGACATGTATACTCCATGCAATGTGTTATGAGGGAAATTTTGCCTGGACACCTGAGCTACAGTCTAGTTCTATGTTGAATCTTTACTGTCAAGAGTGTTTTACATACACATCAATGCCTACACAACACTAAAATTTTTTGCGCTATTCAAACACCTAGACAGCTGTCCTTGTCAGGTCCTCCAGCCTTTACCACACTGAACACCTCTAGGCTCGACATACATGATAAAAATGTGAGTCAATCATTTATGGAAGACCAAACAGCTCTTTATTCAGTGTTCTTAGTTATTAGTTCTAAATTCTTAGTCCTTAAACATGCATTTCAAGTTTCATCAAAATCAGTTCAAAATTGTGGCCTCTATAGTGTTCACAAGCTACAAACGTAATTTTTTGTACAATCAGGGGCCATAATCCATGAAGTTACAGTCTGATAAACATCCCAATATCGAAAGGAACTGAGATCATAGAGTGATAAACCTATATTTCAAGTTTCATTGAAATCGGATAAAAATTGTGACCTGTTTGTTCACAAACAATTGCGGACAGGGGCGACGACAATATACGTCCACGTGAAAATGTGGGCAGATAAAAATAATCTATATCCAGATCTAATTAGTATAATAATGAATAAAAAATTGTGGGTTTAATGAGCATGTATGTGAACCCCTGCAACTGGAATTATATGATCACAAATGTGTAAATGCAATACTGTAAGCAAAAGTTTAAAGCATAAAATTGCAGTAATTTTAATACACATTTCCAATGAGTGGGTTTATCTTGCCAGCTTAATTGACCGTTTGTCATTTAGTTCTATAAATATACAATCTCTATGTCTACATACATTATCTCTAAATATTTATGTATATTTGCATTGGAACTCAAAATCCAATCTGGCTACAATTATCAAAATTTGCTAAGCAACTTAATTTTCCACAACTCTGTAAACATACAACAAACTTTTTTACTTCTCAGTCTTATCGTCTTGTTCCAGTTTTTAAAAATATCAATAAAAATGGAAATGAAATTGCAATTTATTCACACAGAGAAAAAAAAGTCTTTAAATACACTAGTGACATAATAGTTGTGCATATAATATTATAGAGAGATTGCAGACCAGCAGACGCCCTTCTTTTCTCCAATCAATTTCCACTTGAAGTACTCACCTCTTTGAGTTTTTTAATACTTTCTGTTTGATCATCGATCATCTTAGTTTTAATTTTCACAACATCTGTTTCTTTCTGAAAGGACATGTTTATTATGAGAATTTTATTGCAAATCAACTAAAAACATGATGATAATATCTTGAATGTTCTACTCCTCTATTTTATGACAGATCTTTATGGGTCTTTTATTACAAATCAAGTAGAAACATGTTAATTGAATTCTCAATGTATTATTCCTTCTTACCAAGCTTTAATTACATGGTACATGTTTATAATCTAAATTTCCATCTTGAAATGCCTTTGATTACATTTTTGGGGAGTCATCAAATGTGGCAATGTTCAGAAAATAACATTAATGCTTACTTCCAAATGTTTCTTCATGGTATTCAGTTCAAATTGCAAGGTTTCTATCTTTGCTTCCAATCGTCCACGATCCTGTGCCAAGGAGGAACCTATAAATATAGGTTGCCAAGCAATGAACATATGCCCACCAGCAGCTTAGTCATCCAAGCTAGCTGTTAATAAAGTTCCTTAGTAAATTAATGTCAAGTGTTCTTGAAAAAAGAAAATTCTGAAGAAAAACAAAATCTCCAAACAGTACCGGTAACAAAAACAATGGCAATAATTCCAAAAATAATTGATGGGGTTAAGAGGTTCACAATAAAAATGTCAAAAATAACCAACAGATTACAAGTAACAACCCATTTGGCTTCAAGTGCCCAGTTGGCACATTGAAATCATTGAAAATCAATAGGCTTTTTCATCTCATGACCGTAAACACTGTGTATAAGTCAATCGAACACTAACTTTAGTCTCTGTACAGTGTCAACAAGATATTTCAAAGTGATCATGGGCCACAACTTTGGCAGTAATTAGTAAACATTGTTGAAAATCAACATGATTCCTAGTCTGATAACAATAAACACTGTGTATAAATGTAAAGTCAATCGGATATTAACTTAAGCTTGTAGAGCATCCATAAGATTTTTCAAATTGATCGAGGGACATAACTTTTTTTTATAACATTCAAAGATTAAAATGCATTAAAATTCATTAAAGTTAAATTATGGGAGATAAGATAAAGAGATGGCAGTTCTCACTATAATAGTTAAAAACTAGATAGTGTAAAGGTATTTTGCTGAAAATTTCAGTCAAATTGCTCCACTATTAGCCGAGAAAAAAGCGTTTGAAATATTCACATAGCCTCGGTCATCAATACTTAAATCATTAATATAAACAGCATAGTCTCGATTATCCACTTGATTGATTTAATTATCAATGGCCATTAAGCGGCATATAGGAATTCACTCCGCCAACATCGAAAGCTAGCCTTGACTTTAAGAGTTTATCATGGTCTGGATATGTTAATTAATGTCTAATTGATTATTTAGATAACATCTCAGGCCTAAAGAAAGACCTGTAATAAGCAGATTTTGCTCTTGCATAATGCTATTTTAAGAAACTAAGTCTAAGAGTAAGAGTCATCCCTACACACTAATTGTTGCCAGTTTTTCCCATTCAGATTTGTCAGTACATAATCATGATAAGAATAGCTTTGTCAGTGGTTCTTAGAATTGCACTGGCAGATCAAGCAGTGTCAAATAAATGACCACAATATATTAAGAATTTTGTCTAAACAAAGATGTTATACCACAATAGTTCATTTAAATATTTAACAAAGTCGACAGCTCCATCATGACCATTCTGAGCAATATGTAAAGAGAATATTGCAACTGATAAATTTGAATCCATTAATGAATTGGCAGAATTTAAAGGGACCATCCAAGTCTGTGCTGGACAGACGACCCTACTCCTTGTTACATACATCCGGGGAATCAAAGCACACCAGTTGACTCAATGCATGCATACACATGGCTGACAAGCCCAATGTGGGACTGCCAAGCCCAGCTGCAGCAAATGCAGGTGAAATTCAGATGTAGACTTGGTGCTGGTGTTTCTGGACTCTTTCTCCTCTGCCTTGTATTCTCCAGATTGGCCTTGAGAGAATTTTCAAAGATGTGTGTACGCATGTTCGACCATCATGCTTCGTTGCCAAGCCCCACTCTCCTGCATATGGTGTATCAAATGAACCAGCATGACCCTGTGAATGTTTTAGGTCATTAAATGTGGATCTCTGGTGAATAGGTCACTAGGTGAATCTGGGCTATATGGCTGATTTAACATGGGAATTTGGGCTCTGGGTGAGTTGACAATTAATTATGTTTATAAAAGGTTTAACTACATGAGGACTGGCCAAGTAACATGCTATTCACCTCTAAAGGAGATTGAAAGAATTGTACCAGTAAGTAGCGTGGACTGCGAGAGAGGATTTTCATGGGGAAATGTAAAAAATAAGATACTTACTCGCTGAGTAAGAATACGCTACACGAATTAATGCACATTTCATTTTCAATGGATGGACCCCACTAATAGTATGCCAAAACGGACATGTTTATACAGGTGATAACACTGTGAAGAAAGTGGTGATAGTGATGTGCTATATATAAGGTTACCCATACACTATGTAACAACAGACAATGGTAAATATAACCAAATATAACACAGCGGTTACTGTGTAATAATGTATAAACAACCCAACAGTGAGACTGATATCCCCCGCCGAAATCCAAAAATAAATAGATGACACATATTAATTAATCGCACATTTATCTTTTTCAAACCTATCGAGCAATCAAACTGTACACGAAGTGTCATCCAAAAGTGTTTTAAAAAGAAAAATGCTAAAACCGACGAGAAAAATGAAAATGTACCCTAATTAGGGGGACCCTAAATGCAGACAAAAGGGCCCCCATGTTTGACAAAAGGGCCCCTCTAGCCAAGGGAAAGGGCCCTTGTGTCCGAGTCAATCGTTTCTATACACTGTTACTGTCGAATCCATTACTGAATGAGAATGCAGTCATTGTATTGGCATAAAAATCATCAATCAAGATGAACCCAAGTTATCTTGTCCCAAAGTATCATCCAATCAAATTGCTTATCTCTGCCTACCCTAAGCAGAAAATGCTCATCTTCGAACTCCATCAAGGAATTGACCTAATAAGCATACACACCAATTTTGAACATTTTAACTCAATTAGAAGGAGAGTTATTGTGTTCCAAAGTCTCAACCAATCAAATTGCGTATCGCTCTGCTTACCCTGAGCAGAAAATCCTCATTATCGAACTTAGTCAAGGCATTACTGTAATGAAACTATACACCAAGTTTCATCACTCTCACGTAATTAGAACTAAAGTTATCGTGTCCCAAAGCATCAACCAATCAAATTGCTTATCTCTCCTTACCCCAAGCGGAAAATGCTCATCTTCAAACTCCATCAAGGCATTGACCTAATAAGCATATACACCAAGTTTGAACATTTTAACTCAATTAGAAGGAGAGTTATTATGTTCCAAAGTCTCGAACAATCAAATTGCGTATCGCCGTGCTTACCCTGAGCAGAAAATGCTCATTATCGAACTTAGTCAAGGTATTACTGTAAAGAAACTATACACCAAGTTTCATCACTCTCACTTAATTAGAACTAAAGTTATCGTGTCCCAAAGCATCAACCAATCAAATTGCTTATCTCTGCTTACCCTAAGCGGAAAATGCTCATCTTCGAACTCCATCAAGGTATTGACCTAATAAGCATATACACCAAGTTTGAACATTTTAACTCAATTAGGAGAGTTATTGTGTTCCAAAGGGTTGGCCAATCAAATTGCGTATTGCTCTGCTTACCCTGAGCAGAAAATGCTCATTATCGAACTTAGTCAAGGTATTAATGTAATGAAACTATACACCAAGTTTCATCACTCTCACTTAATTAGAACTAAAGTTATCGTGTCCCAAAGCATCAACCAATCAAATTGCTTATCTCTGCTTACCATAAGCGGAAAATGCTCATCTTCGAACTCCATCAAGGCATTGACCTAATAAACACATACACCAAGTTTGAACATTCTAGCTCAATTAGGAAGAGAGTTATTGTGTCCCAAAAAGTGTGACGGACGGACAGACAGACAGACAGACGGACGAACCCATTTTAATAGTCCCCCAACTTTCTTCAAAAGGCGGGGGACAATTAGTATGCTGACCGTCCATTTCTATGCGATGTCATTATTTATAAATAGTTCCAAGACGGACAAAGTGTTGAAATCAGTTTGTGTCAGCATACCATCTTTTCATTGTTTACCATGAAACAAAATAGTGCTGATTTATGGAAATGCTAATAATTTTGGATATATTTATGAATAAATGGATGTCTATTTTTATTTTTGTATTTTATAAATACATACTGCATGAATACTTCAAGAAATACCAATTAAATAATTGATGATAACTGGTATTGGTTGTTCCATTATCATTTGTAATAATGGTAATAATGCCGTTGAATATCAATGTTACTCTCTGTTGGCCCAATTAAACACAATCAATATTTCAATTGCCTGTTGTGCTTTTACGTAAAAAATGACCGACATGGGAAATTTTGAAGCAGAAACCCTGCCCCAAATAAGACTGAAGAGAGGTATTAATCATGTAAACTTCCTTAGTATATTGTACAGAATTTTCAGTAAATAAGTGTGCATATCTTTTCTCAGATCTTTCTCAGATGAAATCAAATTACTACGCAGATATAAATGACATTGAAGTTAAATAATTTTGTTATAAAACGAAGTCGGTAATCCCTTCGGGATACTTTTCACATCCACACAATAAACTGTCTGCTAAACAGTTAATCTCCCCATTTGAATGAGTAGTCTAATGCAGATATGTGCGTGCTTAAGAGAAATACAATTCAATTACAGAAAGAAATTTGTAAGAAGCATAGTTCACAAAGTTTAAACTTCTTGTAACAGATTATTTAATTAAATTCGCGGTTCAAAATTTACTATGGCTGAATGTTTTTTTCTTGTGACACGGCTTTATAATTTATAAGAAACTTAAATATCATGCAAGTGTGTTTCTTCTAATTTCCCCATTAAGCCAAATTCAAGTTGTACCAAACAAACCATTAACCCCAAGTCATAAAAAAACACAACAATAATCTTGCATTAAACTGGCAAATAAAATATTCAGCAACAAAAACACAATCTATTAATCATACATTAAGCTAAAAAGAAATATGGCCTTTAATGTAATTGTCAATATTTATTGGTTATCTATAATCACATGTTTTGGACAAAAGACAGATCGACAGGGTCAACACCAATATATGGTCTTATTTTAGTGCTGGGTATATAATGCCTTTTTTTGTCCCTTCCCTTTCGAAGAAAGTTGGGTGACTATTAAAATGGGTTCGGACGTCTGTCTGTCCTTCTGTCTGTCTGTCTGGCCGTCACACTTTTTGGGACACAATAACTCTCTTCCTAATTGAGCTAGAATGTTCAAACTTGGTGTATATGCTTTTTAGGTCAATGCCTTGATGGAGTTCAAAGATGAGCATTTTCCGCTTAGGGTAAGCAGAGATAAGCAATTTGATTGGTTGATGCTTTGGGACACGACAACTTTAGTTCTAATTAAGTGAGAGTGATGAAACTTGGTGTATAGTTTCATTACAGTAATACCTTGACTAAGTTCGATAATGAGCATTTTCTGCTCAGGGTAAGCAGAGTGATAACTTTATGCACCGGTCAATAGGAATCTTGAACTACCCCCCCTCAAGCATCGACGGCTATTCGACGCCATGTCGGCGTCGAATCTTGACGTCAAAATAGACAGCTAAATGTGAAAGAGATGTGAATCTTTGGTGAGAACAAAATTTGCCAAAGGTGAATCTTGAACAAAATAAAATATTGCTGAACACAAATAGACGTCGAATCTTCAACCAACACATTTTTCAGTAAATATTGTAATTCTAAAAATGTGGGGTTTTTTTCTGAAAACGGTCGAACCTCCGTCTGTTTTCGTTGGCTGTCATACGGAAATACCATCTGTATAATTGTAGACGTGATTGTCTTCATGATGTTTTCGTGGTAATCTGGATAATCGTAACTACAAAATGGTGTATGATTTGGCGGTAAGCTAATTTATTTGTACATAAATTTGCTGATTTGTTTGATTGTGTGTCCGGTTGATATAGACTCCATTATTCAAGTCTGAGCTTGAATGACAAGATAATCTGGTCTCAACTGACGCTTTACGGACCATGTTCAATGTAAGTTAGTTCAAGCCGTTGATGTACCGTTTTGTCGTTTTTATGAAATTTGCAAATAAAAGTTAAAATAAAAATATATTATTAAAATAAGTACTTTTCCAGTAGGGTGTACAGTCACGTGACTTTAAATGTGTCTAAAACAGCCTAAACCTGCATACCCTTTCACGCTTTCCTCATTTAATGATCTTTCTGTTTAAAATAAACACATGTAAATTTTACATTGTTAAAAGCAGAATTGGATCAGGAGATGTCCTAAATTGATAATACATGTATTTCGAGTTAAACACAAATTTACGGCTCTCCGTGACGTCATGTTCGCTTCGAAGAAAACGGCCCGTTTTTTGGAGGCGTGGCTTTTTTTTAGGTGTTTTTAAAAGTGCCGTATTCAAATGATCTTTAATAGATATCAACACAATTTTTTTTTTTAATCTATAGGTAAATAATTGAACTAAAAAATGTCTTTGCTCGAATGGCGAAAAAGATCTGTTCCTTAAAATATTTTTAAAATGCTGGTTAAAAAGGACGATAAATTTTCAAAGGTAAAAATACCATCAAGGGTGAATGCTTGGGGTAGGTAGTTCAAGATGACTATTGCGTGAATCTTGAACTAATTTTTCATTTTTGGACCTGCGTTAGAAAGTGAATCTTCAGTGAATGTGTCTTGGCTTCAAGTACATAGCCGGGTGAATCTTGACCCTAAAATATTGAGCTAAATGACAATCCGGGGTGAACGCTTGAGGGGGGGTAGTTCAAGATTCCTATTGACCGGTGCATTAGTTCTAATTAAGTGAGAGTGATGAAACTTGGTGTATAGTTTCATTACAGTAATACCCTGACTAAGTTCGATAATGAGCATTTTCTGCTCAGAGTATGCAGTGCGATATGCAATTTGATTGGTCGAGACTTTGGAACACAATAACTCTCCTTCTCGTTGAGTTAAAATGTTCAAACTTGGTGTATATGCTTATTAGGTCAATGCCTTGATGGAGTTCGAAGTTGAGCATTTTCCGCTTAGGGTAAGCAGAGATAAGCAATTGGATTGGTTGATGCTTTGGGACACGATAACTTTAGTTCTAATAAAGTGAGAGTGATGAAACTTGGTGTATAGTTTCATTACAGTAATGCCTTGACTAAGATCGATAATGAGCATTTTCTGCTCAGGGTAAGCAGAGCAATTTGATTTACCGAGACTTTGGAACACAATAACTCTCCTTCTATATATAATTGAGTTAAAATGTTCAAAATTGGTGTGTGGGGTCCCCCTAACTAGGGTACATTTTCATTTTTCTCATCGGTTTTAGCATTTTTCTTTATAAAACACTTTTGGATGACACTTCGTGTACAGTTTGATTGCTTGATACGTTTGAAAAAAATAAATGTGCGATTAATTAAGTGTCATCTATTTATTTTGGGATTTCGCCGGGGGACATCAGCCTCACTGTTGGCTTGTTTTACTATATAATGTGATAGAATTCAACAATGTGTTAAAACCATGTTACACAATTAATGCAATTTTGATTCAATGCAATAAAAGCTCTACATTATCAATTAATATGGTTAAATGGTGATTAATGATGACAAACTACTCTGACTTGATTTATTGTTTCTTTATATAATACAATCTCATCAATTCTTCTCACCTTGCTGAGCTAATTCCTGACCCCAAAGTTTCCTCTCAGCTTTTAAGCCATCAATAACAGACTGCTTTGCATCTAATTCAGCTGAAATTTTCCCCTTTTCCTGTGATGAGGAAAAAATTATTCACCATTACTGTAAATATGAAACTTCAGTACTAGAACAACCATATAATTTTATTAGGGTTTCACACTGCGAAGCTTGTGTGAAACACTATTGTTTTTGTTAAAATTATTATTCTTATTATTATTATTAGGGTTTCACACTGCGAAGCTTGTGTGAAACACTATTGTTTTTGTTAAAATTATTATTCTTATTATTATTATTCTTCTTTTGTCTTGAGTAGATCTCAGCAACTGCTTGTCGCATCGTTACGATTTCTTCGGTTTTACTGGGAAAGTGGGTGTGACTTAGAGGATAAAGCTATTTTGAACGTTCTGCGACAATGCGAAATGTCCGAAATCACCAAATTATCGTTTTTTAAAATATTGCAGTAATTTTAACAATAATCATTGAATTTTAACTTTCGATACATTTTGGCATAGCCGGAGACAGGGCACATAGCTACGCTACTTTCGATTTTTGATTATCGGCAAATCTTCGAAGATATTAGGCGCCAAATTTCGAAAATTTAAAATTTTACAAAAAACTTTTTTATTTATGAATATTTTTTAGTCGTATTGTGCACAGAATTAAAGAGTCATCTGACTAGTGCAAAAATGTTAAAAAATTTTGTCTCAGTAATTTTCCTTGGGCGCCATTGGCTAATTCAGTTTTTCAGTCCTAGATTAATTTTTTATTGTTCGATTTGTATAAAACAAAGTTCATATGCTTCGTTGTCTCAATTGTCATTTTTTTTATTACCGGAAGTGTTATCTGTCGGCACCGGAAGTGGCATAATTTTACCAAAAACTACAATTTTGACAGTTAGGTACCATTTTTCGAAAACAAATATTATTTTTTGGAAAAATTATTTGACTCAAAGTATGTGCCCTTTCAAGGCGCAAAAAATGTCGGAAGCAGTTTTTTTAATTTCGATTTCATTTTCGAGCAAATTCGATTAAATGGCTAAAAATGGTGTAAAATTCACCTATTTACAACCTATTCAGGCTTTTTAGATTTTAAAATATTTCTTCGTAACTTTTATAAACTTGTAGCTATAATCCATACGAAGAAAATGTATGTTAAAATTAGTTTGTAATATAAGCAGTTCCCAAGAAATGGGCAGTTCTGTACAAGTCACTGTTTTCGTTATTTTGCCTGTAAAATAGTCAATTATTATTGGATTTTTATAAAAGTGACATCATTTGATTCAAAAAAGCATGTAGCGTCATATCAAGTTGATTACAATTCAAAATTGACACCGGAAGTGACGTCATTTGGTCAAAAACTGCATTTTAAACTTTTTAAATCAATGTTTTATTCAACTATGAATAACTTAATATGTATTAATAATTTTAACTTTTGGTTTAAATTCACATATAAATACAACTCATATGGTCATATAGATATCATAAAATTGTTTCTAACTTGTTCGGTTGCCGAGAAATAGACGGTTTTCTACAGGTCACTTTTGAAGGTTTCGGGGCCATAAAAGTGTCAATTATTATTCGATTTTCATTAACGTTACATCATGTTATACCTAATGCCATTTGTGATTTCATACAAGTAATTTAAGATTTTCATTATCACCGGAAGTAATGTGATTTTGGCAAAAACTGAATTTTTAGCCTTCAAAACAGATATTTTATTCAAATGAGTCTGTTTTGAAATCTTTTTCAAATTATGGTATTTGATGCCAATCAACAAATAGAATGAACCCATACGATCATACAGATACCAAAAAATGGTTTCTAACTTGTACGGTTGCAGAGAAATAGCAGATTTTCTACAAGTCACTTTTCAAGTTTTTTGGTCTTTAAAAGTGGCAATTATTATTCGATTTACATAAAATTGTCACTATATGATATCGTATGCCATTTCTGATTTCATAAGACTAATTGAACATTTTCATTAACACCGGAAGTAATTTAATTTTGTCAAGATCGTTTACAAGTAACAAATGTATAAAATGACTTGATATTGCTGGATTGATTGGTTGATTCTGCGTCCATTTTATTTGTGTGCAATGTTAATTTGGAAACCTGTTTAGTGGTTTCGTTGGTACCGGAAGTGACATATGTTCAAGTGTAACTTGGCACCGAAAGTGACATGTTTAAGAGTAACTTGGCACCAGTGAAACCCGTCATTCCTGCATGCAGGTCTAGTTCTTCTTTTGTTTTGAGTAGATCTCAGCAACTGCTTGTCGCATCGTTACGATTTCTTCGGTTTTACTGGGAAAGTGGGTGTGACTTAGAGGATAAAGCTATTTTGAACGTTCTGCGACAATGCGAAATGTCCGAAATCACCAAATTATCGTTTTTTAAAATATTGCAGTAATTTTAACAATAATCATTGAATTTTAACTTTCGATACATTTTGGCATAGCCGGAGACAGGGCACATAGCTACACTACTTTCGATTTTTGATTTTCGGTAAATCTTCAAAGATATTAGGCGCCAAATTTCGAAAATTTAAAATTTTACAAAAAACTTTTTTATTTATGAATATTTTTTAGTCGTATTATGCACAGAATTAAAGGGTCATCTGACTAGTGCAAAAATTTTAAAGAATTTTGTCTCAGTAATTTACCTTGGCCGCCATTGGCTAATTCAGTTTTTAAGTCCTAGATTAATTTTTTATTGTTCGATTTGTATAAAACAAAGTTCATATGCTTCGTTGTATCAATTGTCATTTTTTTTATTACCAAAAGTTTTATCTGTCGGCACCGGAAGTGCCATAATTTTACCAAAAACTACAATTTTGACAGTTAGGTACCATTTTTCGAAAACAAATATTATTTTTTGGAAAAATTATTTGACTCAAAGAGTGTGCCCTTTCAAGGCGCAAAATATGTCGGAAGCAGTTTTTTTAATTTCGATTTCATTTTCCAGCAAATTCGATTAAATGGCTAAAAATGGTGTAAAATTGACCTATTTACAACCTATTCAGGCTTGTCGGATTTTAAAATATTTCTTCGTAACTTTTATAAACTTGTAGCTATAATCCATACGAAGAAAATGTATGTTAAAATTAGTTTGTAATATAAGCAGTTCCCAAGAAATGGGCAGTTCTGTACAAGTCACTGTTTTCGTTATTTTGCCTGTAAAATAGTTAATTATTATTGGATTTTTATAAAAGTGACATCATTTGATTCAAAAAGCATGTAGCGTCATATCAAGTTGATTACAATTTAAAATTGACACCGGAAGTGACGTCATTTGGTCAAAAACTGCATTTTAAACTTTTTAAATCAATGTTTTATTCAACCATGAATAACTTAATATGTATTAATAATTTTAACTTTTGGTTTAAATTCACATATAAATACAACTCATATGGTCATATAGATATCATAAAATTGTTTCTAACTTGTTCGGTTGCCGACAAATAGACGGTTTTCTACAGGTCACTTTTGAAGGTTTCGGGGCCATAAAAGTGTCAATTATTATTCGATTTTCATAAACGTTACACCATGTTATACCTGATGCCATTTGTGATTTCATACAAGTAATTTAAGATTTTCATTATCACCGGAAGTAACGTCATTTTGGCAAAAACTGAATTTTTAGCCTTCAAAACAGATATTTTATTCAAATGAGTCTGTTTTGAAATCTTTTTCAAATTATGGTATTTGATGCCAATCAACAAATAGAATGAACCCATACGATCATACAGATACCACAAAATGGTTTCTAACTTGTACGGTTGCAGAGAAATAGCAGATTTTCTACAAGTCACTTTTCAAGTTTTTTGGTCTTTAAAAGTGGCAATTATTATTCGATTTACATAAAATTGTCACTATATGATACCGTATGCCATTTCTGATTTCATAAGACTAATTGAACATTTTCATTAACACCGGAAGTAATTTTATTTTGTCAAGATCATTTACAAGTAACAAATGTATAAAATGACTTGATATTGCTGGATTGATTGGTTGATTCTGCGTCCATTTTATTTGTGTGCAATGTTAATTTTGAAACCTGTTTAGTGGTTTCGTTGGTACCGGAAGTGACATATGTTCAAGTGTAACTTGGCACCGAAAGTGACATGTTTAAGAGTAACTTGGCACCAGTGAAACCCGTCATTCCTGCATGCAGGTCTAGTTTTAGTTTTAAAGTTGTTAACTCAGCTATAAATAGTCCTAATTGGGTTCCTGTTGTTCTGTTATGTCCAAAGTATTTATGTTTGTGGCGTCATTATGAGCAAATACAAAGAAAAATAATCTAAAACTGGCCAATTATGATTACTGCAGAATAAGACTACCTGTACCAGGTCATCAACAGATGCGCAGAAAAAGAAATCTAAATCTACAATTAGAATTTTTTCAAATTCTTTCCTTCAGTAACCTATCATTAGCATATTTATTCCATACAATCGATCAATAGATAATGTAAAAATGAATATATTGAAAGACTGTTTGAAGATGAAACACAGATTGTTTATTATTGTAGAAACAGTACTTAGTCTTGATTATCCATTTTATTGTTAAATTCTTAAATCCCGCAGGTTTTCTTATCCATGTAAATCCCTTCCATTCGGTTGTCTAGACAGTTGATTATAGGCTGTCATGTGAATAAATGTCTAAAAGTTATATAACATTTGAAGCCAAAATAAAGGCCTGCAATAGACAAATTTAGTTATTACATGCATCTTTTAGAGTGAATTTATTTAAATACATGTTGGACAGGGATGATGGACCAAAATTTTTTCTGGATTGTTAGGGCTTTTAACAAGACAGGTTGCCAGGCAATGAAACATACACCCACAACAGCTAAGTCGCCCTGGCAGTCAACAAGGGTTGTCGTACATTTTTTCTTTTGTCAGTAAGGAGGACGTTTACAACACATGTCTCTAATCATCAATAGGATTCTTCGTCTTGTGACCTTAAACACTGTGTATAAATTTAAAGTCGATCGGATATTAACTTCAGCCTCTAAAGCGTCCACAAGATTTCTCAAAGTGATCAAGGGCTATAACTCTGGAAGTAATAATTATCGGATATCACTGAAAATCAATAGGATTCTTCGTATCATGACCTTAAACACTGTGTATAAATTTAAAGTCAATCGAATACTAACTTTAGCCTCTAAAGCATCCATAAGATTTTTAAAAGGAATCAAGGGGCAGAAATTATCAGATGTCGTTGAAATCAATAGGCTTCTTGGTCTCATGACCCTTAGCACTGTGTATAAATTTAAAATCAATATGATTTGGATATGAACTTTAGTCTCTAGAGTGTTCACAAAATTTTTCAAAGTGATCAAGGGTCATAACTCTGGCAGTAATTATCGGATATCGCTGAAAATCAATAGGCTTCTTTGTCACGCAAACTTAAACCATGTGTATAAAATTAAAGTTGATCAGATATTAACTTTAGCCTCTAGAGTGGTCACAAGAAAATGTGGACAGACGGGCGGACGGACGGACCGGGCGACGGCAACATACGTCCACATTTCCATTATTACAGAAAAGATGTGGACAGACGGGCGGACGGACGGACCGGGCGACGGCAACATACGTCCACATTTCCATTATTACAGAAAAGATAGGTTGCCAGGCAACGAAACATACGCCCACAGCAACTAAATCTTCTGGGGAGTCAACTAAGGTTGTTGCATATTTTTACTTTTATTGGTAATGAAACATTTGTAATACACTAAAATCTGATTAAGAGTAACAACTCATTATGTAATTATCTGAAAATCATTAGAATTTGTTTGCTTTTTACAAAAGTTTTGCCCCACGCTAACAATTAGTATAGGAAACATTTAATATCATGGATTTAGCTGTTCAGTTATCAAAATTCATTGAAAATCATAATACTTGTTCCTTTCAACACCTTAAACTCTGTGTATCAATCTGAAGTCAATCGGATGATAAGTTTGGCCTCTATAACGTCACAAGGTTTTTTGAAGTGATCAAGGGCCATAACTCTGGCAGTAATTATCAGAAATCACTGAAAATGAATAGGCTTCTTTGTCTCATAACCTTAAACAATGTGTATAAATTTAAAGTCAATCGGATATTAACCTTGGCCTCTAGAGCATCCACAAGATTTTTTGAAGTAATCAAGGGGCACAACTCAGCACTAATTATCAGAAATCGCTGAAAATGAATAGGCTTCTTCGTCTCATGACCTTAAACACTGTGTATAAATTTGAAGTCAATCGGATATTAACTTTGACCTTTTTTTTAGAGCGTCCACAAGATTTTTTGAAGTGATCAAGGGCCATAACTCTGGTAGTTATTATTGGAAATCGCTGATAAACAATCCGCTTCTTCGTCTCATGACCTTTAACACTGTGTATAAATTTAAAGTCAATCTGATATCAACTTTATCCTCTAGAGCCAGACGGACAGACGAACCGGGGCGACAAGAATATTTGACCACATTTCATTGTGGGCGTATAAAAATGTATCCTACCTTCTTTAATAGTTCAAATTGTACCATGCGTTTTCTGGCTTCTTCAACATGGGCTTCTAGTGTTTGAACCCGCTCCTGAAATGTTTTATAATGCACTAGTTAAATCAAAATTAACAGGATGATGTCATTACCTTTCCGTGCCCTTTGTTTGGAAGGCATAAGGAAAAACAACTTCTTGGAATATCAGAAGTAGATCCATATATATACTTTCATCACAGTAGCTCCTTAAGCCATTGTTGCTACTCCCTGTAACCTACCTCAATCAGCTGCTGTATGTTAAACATTAAGCTAATAGTTCAGAAAAAAAATATTATAATAGTATGTACTATGTTTCAAAAGGAAATCTTGAATGGTTTATGGATATGCTCTGGAAACAAAATCATACACTAAAAATACCTTTATTTCCATGAACACACAAAAATTATAAATCCCAGCAATTTCTAAATAGCAAAAGACACAACTACAGTAATAGTCCAGTCAATCTAGCTTAAAAAAAGGGTCGAACCCAAAGCAAATTGCAACAGAATTTCTTTTGGTGGTATGCATTTCAGTAAGGTCTCCAGTACATCATACTAAATATGTTCCAAAATATTTTTGGTGGAAAGGGGTTAAATTGCATAATTTTCTAATTAGCATAATGTCATGTTTCAATTTGACTATCAAATGCTCAAATTAGTGAAATTGTATCCAAGCCCGTGTTTTCGTGGCCAGGGACACATTTAAACACATTTAGAATATAATCAAATAATTACCTGATGCACAATATGCAAATTAACCACCGCCATTAGTGAAAAACTTATTTTACCCCCTACATTAGAAAATCTTTGACTTAGCTCCTTGAAACCAGTACCTATGCCCATATTTACAGGATAAAGGGTGCTAAAAAACACTAGAAGAACAGCACAGCACACCTTGGCTCTGACTGAAAAACACACTTTTAGTCCATCTCAAAAACATTTGAAATGAGGTTGACTAATTCGAAAAGCACGCTCAACACAACAATATTATTTGTGTTTTTTTCTACATCTACATTTATGCTCATTTTGGTAGAAATAACCCTGCAATATTACCATGCATCACTATTCATTGAGATATTACTTTGGTTGTCCATAATAACACTCACTCAGTGAATGGTCCAAAGTTATCCCAAGTGAATGTTATGAGTAATACCGCGTAAAAAGTCTAACAAATTCCACTTAGATTGTTTGCACCACTGCAAGACAGAAGGAAAGGTTCCCCATTACAATTATCTTTGTATTCGTCTTGTATTTGTTGAGTTGCTGGTAGTTGTCCCAACTTTCCTTGTTGTAGTCTTGAAACATCTTATAGTACTTTTGAGGTGTCTAATTGGTGGATTCTGGGAAGTTGCTCCTTCTGGTAGTTTTGAGAATGCAGCAGTGATATTTTGTTCTGGAATCTCTTCAGTTCCAATGGATTATAATATGGTATTTTTCACTCCAATAATTATTTGATATTTGTTCACTTTAACGGACTTGCTGAACTCTTCTCTCTGGATCTTTACTGTGGTTGACCATGTCTGCGTTTCTCGCATTCTCAGACATCAGCACCATTAGCAAGAACTCTCTCACAGACGTAGATAAGTCCCTGGTTATGTAATTTACTCCACGGCACTGCAAATTTACTGTTCATTTTATAATAAACACTGTGCTCAATTTTCAATTGTGGTTATGTTTGGTTTGCATTTATCAATTAAACTATATCAAAAACAAATAAAATCACTGACAATAAGATTAACAGTTATTTTTTTATAATAATTACATATGATGGTGGTGGTAAATGTCTAGGGTTTCTTAAAACCTAAAGAGTTCCTGTGACTGTTCAGGTATAATTGTAAAACTAGGTGTGGCAGTGATTGGCACATTTATGAAAAACATTGACTGGACAGCACTGATATACTTCAGGAGACTTCAAAGTACATACCTGCAGCACCTTCGAAACCAGTTTTAGACAATTCAGACGATAAAGTTTTGATAATTTCTTTGTTTCCATCAAGGCTATGTGATCCTTACCCACCCGCCACCTTATGACAACAGTGCTTTGGTACTAATGGAGTCAGTCAAATGTTCTCCTTAATATTGGTACAGATACTTTTATCGCTCTATTTGGCCATACTAAAATGGGTGTGGGAACTTGATTTTTCAGGTAATTGCATTATTGCAAATGCTTTGAGTTTGGGCTAAAAGTGTATGTGCCTAATTTGCATATTCTATATCATGAAGTACCAAAGTGCTGATCTAGTGCTCTTCACCACCTTGACCCTGCAATTATGGGTGTAGATACTGCTTTTGTGGAGCTAAATCAAAGAGTTTCAGATTATGGGTGGAAAATAAGTTTTTTATTAATGGTGGCTGCTGTTAATTTGCATATTGTGCATTAAGCAATAAAGTGATTATATTCTAAATGTGTTTAATTGCTTCCAAGGCCACGAAAACATGGATTTAGACACAATTTCTACCAAATTTGAACATTTTATAGCATTATGTCCATCATTGAAATATGAAATTATGCTAATTAGCATATTATGCAATTTGATACCTTACCAACAAAAATATTTTGGAACATTTTTGGGATGTTTATTAGGGGACTATACTGAAATGTTGCAATTTGTTTTGGGTCTAACCCCAGATTGACTGGACTATCATACGTTGATGTGTGTACAAAGTTTCAGAAAGGTATCTTGAACAATTTATGAGATATGTTCCAAAAATGAAATCAGGACTTATTGACACACAGACCGACACAACATCAATTTCCCCTCCTAAATTTGTTCAGCACACAATAAATTGTATATCTTATTTTTTTTCCTTCTGATATAAATTCTGATTGTGACAGCGATAAACTATACAAAAAGAAATTGGTCACCACCGCTTTCGGCAATTATTAACTTTATTAAACTATCAACAAAGCCCTGGGAGACTAAGTCAGAAAACCACTGATTATGACAGCGATAAACTATTCAAAAAAGAAATCGGCCACCGTAGCTTTTGGCAATTATCAACTTTATCAAACTATAAACAAAGCCCTGGGAGACCAAGGCAGAAAACCACATCGAGAGCAAGAATCTATAAAACAGTATATACCATTCATCAGTAATACAATTTGAAAGAAGAATTGGTCATCTAGACTATTGCCACTGGAGGAATAACATTCCAAAACCTGATCCCCCCTCTCCCGGATAACGGAAGGCCTGACCTGGGTGATGTAATACAAGATAACAAGATAAACTGTATAGCTGAAACACATCATATATGGGTGAGACAGCATCCTCTATATCAGTCAGAGCCGCTTAACCCTAGATAGCTACCACAAATAAGCAACAGTAAGGTCAGCAGCAGTGCAACATATTTCTTCATTGATAATCACACCATCAGATGCCAACAAATACTTCCCAAAAACATCAGATTAAGCACGTTATTTCACACATTCTAAAAGTTTTAAAAATTTGAAGAAATATCTCTACAATGAATAGAAATGTTGGATTGTTTATATCTAATGATATTTGAGAAAAAAACTTCCTGTTCGAATTTAGAGTGGAGTTATTGTGCAATAAAATGTCCTGGGGCATAATAATAATACAAAGTTAACACAGAGTGTACAATCATATATAGCTAGTGCTGTATAATTTAATACTTTCAGTTCAATAATATGTGTATTTGTTTGATATCATCTTTACAAATGAGGTACAGCTGATTAAGGTAAAATAGTTTTTAATGTGATTGATAGTTTTATGTCCAACTTGGAACCCATGGTGTACAATACACATTATTTAATTATGCCAAAAATTATCATTTTGTCTAATGTTTAATCTCATATATCACTATTATTACAATTAACATTTCTATATTCAAAGACTAACTCTGTGACATGGACGAATCCAGTGTCCAAAGTTTTACGACTGCCCATTAATAAATCAATGTATTTAAAAGCAACTTTTCTGCACTATCAACTAAAAATATTGCCATAAACCTGTTAGGAACAATTACTAAAGGTAGTTAAAGATACTTTTCCACAACTGGTTATTTCCAATGAAAGTATGGCAATTTAGGTATAATATGGAAAGTAGGGACACCTGATCTTTCTTGAAAAATTTTGGGCAAAAATAAGAGGGTGTCCCTAATTGACAGCCTGATGAATAAAGGGGTGTCTGCTCATGTGACGTAAAAGGTTGCACGTGAAGATTGTCTGGTCTCTCAGTGTTAGGGAATGCTTGAAGTATATATTGATCGAAGAAAATGTGAAAGACTTATAACATACAACTGTTTCTGAGATACAAACCACAGAAAAAGATGTGGGCAGTGACTCAAGAATTTTATATCGTTTTAATATTTATGATAAATAGACAGCAATTAAAGACAACACATCATCTTTTATATGCAATGAATTCTTCTCTGGCTTCACGCAGATTACTAGGTACCGCAACAGTCAAGTCACATGACACAAACCTGATTTCTTTCCTGGGTACAAACTGGGTGATTTGATGATATATTAGGGCTAAAAACATATTCAAACTAATTAATTTATCATAATTTTGCTTCAAATCCTTCTCAAAACACTGTAATTGCCAAATATATTCCGCTATGAAAATCGATCAAAAGAGTCCATGTTTGCGTCAGGGGATTACTCTTCTCCGTTTTTATGGCAACCGCGGGCAGAGACGGGTGGGAATTCATTGCATACACAAGACATTGTTGTCTGTAATCGCTGATTGTTTATTACAAATATTGAATCCTAATTAAATTCTCGGATTATCCACTGCCTGCATCTCTTTCCGTGATTTTTATCACTGTAAGTGTTGTAGGTCTAACTCTTTATAGAGTTTATCAACATGTACACAAAGCGCTCAATGTGCTCGTGCAGCCTTCGACGTCACGCGTGTGGGTATAGCCCTAATCGTCGGGCTGTCGATTAGGGGAACCTATACATTTTTGTCCTGTATACGCTCAATGAGTGTTTTTCAGGGAATCCAATATTTTTCTAGTAAGATTGGATATCTCTACTTTCCATATATACCAAAATTGCTATACTTTTATTGGCAATAACCACCCGATAAATACTTTGCTGGGAACCCATCTTTAATATTTTTTTTTATAGAAAATGCAATGAAATGAAATGGGGTTTGCCTGGGCAGTGGCACTATAAATATGGCCTACTCTTATATCGAATTCCAACTGCCAACCGATATTTTACGTGCACACCAAAGTGTACACAGGACCTCGGTTTTTCGTCCCATCCGAACAACTAGACAGACCTTTCGTCCTGCATCACTGACCAGGGGAAACCACGCCGGAAAATCTGGATGAACTATCTCGGCCAATGCAGGGATCGAACATATCACCTCCAGGCTAGCTCGCCAGCATCTCACCCACTTAGCCACATGATCCCCATTTTGAGAAGGATTTGAAGCAAAGTTTTGATAGATTAATTAATTTGAATATGTTTAGCACAAATGCATCATCAAAGCGCCCAGTTTGTCTGTGGAAAGGGTATATTTAATATTTGACATATCATTTTTCAGATAAGATCTGTGCAGGTATTCAAAATCAAATCATAAAATATTGATTGATTACTTCACATATTACATTGTAATAGAGTAATCAGGATTTTAAAAAGGATCAAAATCAGTCATAAAGTTAATTATAATTTAATATTCCACTTCTAGGATGAAACTGTTTGATGAATTGCCATGTAATAACACAAATGGCTCCAATAGTGAAGTCTTCTTTTAAAGATCACATAAGACGACATATCTAAATTTCATATACGTATAGCCAATGGTTAGTATATATCCATTTAACGGCAATTTCACAACAATCTGATTAAAATTAAATTGTATAAATCAAATCTTATAAGGGGTCAGCTCAATGTAGTAACCTGTGTGCGAGTACTGTGGCCTTACCCATATAGGAAATTTAACATTTGAAAATACCAGTGTTGGGATTTCAAAATTTTTCGTGTCGGACATTTTACTGAAAATAAAGGGGCATAACTCTTATCGCTATTTAAGCAGACTAATTCATACCACAATTAAAAGTCACATGTCGTCAAAATATTCAAATTACGTACATAACAAAATTAGGTGAACCTCGCTATTTTTCATATTTAATGAAAATTCCGGTGCGGTATTCAATTCATACCACAATTAAAAATCACATGTCAACAAAATATTCAAATCCCGTACATAATAAAAATTGGTGAACCTCGCTATTTTATTCACTATGTCTTGATGTCGATTGGGCATATTTCCCGGTCGGACAATATTGTGCGTTGGAAAAAAAATTCGGACAAGTCCAGAATATACAGGCAAAATCCCAACTCTGGAAAATACACTAATAGAACTACTGGCCCTGGTTTAAAATTTACTGAAAATTGTTCGCCTATGCAGCTCTTCGGAAAACTCTCACTGTTTTAATGAATCAAATACATCAATAAGAAACTAAGTGCAAAGTTTTATGTTTCTGGATCAAAGATATTTCTCATAAACAATTATCAAAAACTGATTAAATTCTTAACTTAAGTCTGAGAATGGTTTGTGAAACCAGAGCCAGGTTACTGAGGCAAAAATTATGTGCAGCTAACAGTTGAGATCAAAAGTTTTTTTGTTGCCACTCCATTTCTTAAAAAAAGAGCCTCAGATGTTATAATTTATAACTAAATGGGCCCAATTTGAAAATTGAATGAACTAAATGAACTTACTCTGTACTCTAGTGCCTGTTCTTGTTTAGATTTAGATAATTCTGCAATTCTTCCCTTCTGTTCTTTTACTAACTATAAATATAAAGTGTATGCTATGCGTGTAATTGATTAAATTTCAATATTATGATTGCATGCAAATAACAATACTCAAACCAACTGACATATAACGATACAATAGTTCAACTATAATAGTATTTCCGTGTACATTCACATATTCATTCGGAGAAACATAGCTTCTTCTGCAAACATAAGACTTGGGTCCAAACCTCATGTCAAAATGATACATCAGAATTTTTTACTACTGACTTATACAACATAGAATTTTGATCAATATGAAAACAACATCTAATACTCAATAAATCTTTTTCTTTTGTGTTTTTTGAACAATTTATTAACTTCAGCTTGAACAAGTAAATATCTTAAAGCAGCAAGAGTTAACAGTTTCATACAATAAATTAGATTTGTTTTTTTAGGTCGATAAGACATTAGATTCAGATAACAATCCGTGTAGAAAAACATCTTAAAAAGTTACAATACAATAAAGGCAATATTTTAAAAGCATAATGTCATTACCACAATAAACAAAATCATCAACTACAAAATGGATTTAGTACATGCAATCAAGATTGACCATAGAGAAAATCTCCCAGTCTCAGATATTCACAGAATCCAGTCAGGTTAGTAGTAATCTTATAAAAGAAAGGTAGACAGCAAAAATACTGAAGGAAGCAGTTAAGATATAGGTTTTACAAGTAAAGTATTTACAAGTATGTTGTCATTTTCTTTTAATAATGTAAAAAAAAAAAAGAAGGATCCATGCATCAATTACAAATCTTTAAAGCACATTTACTAATGATGAATGATGAAACATGTTTACATCTTCTCAAATAATCAGTGCTGGAAATAACTGGTCGCACACGGACAAAGTCCGGTCGAATTTCACCATTAGTCAGGTGAAATTTCCGTTCAGTCTGTCATTTTGTCCGAGCGAAAAAATTCGGGAGATTTTATTATTATTTTCGGAAAACGAAAGTAGACCACTTCTCATCAAGTTCTAACTTTACTTGCCTTCGTAGCTCTATACTCATATAATACCTCACAAGAGGAAAGTACACATAAAGGAAAAAAATAATTAATCCTCATAGTATTACGTTTTCATGTAAATAAATGTTAAAGTCCAGCAAACCGAAGAAACCACGTGGCACGCGATGGGCGTAGTCGTAGTCTCGAAATTCCATTCCTGACATAGAGATAAGATTGAGGCTCAATAATTTGAAATCTAACAACCAACGGATACAAAGTCATAAATAAGATGTACATCTGTACATCATCACAACAGTTTATAATGTTGAAAATATATAGGCCACAATTTTATGTGTTTTTGTCTTGTAATGTTAACATAATCGAGTCTTTTATTTTGTCTGACCAAAATAGCTAGTCTCAAATCTGGATCAAGATTACATACGAAGTCTGTATCTTCTATCGTTATCCATCATTATTTACTTTATCAAACATATGTTTATGTTCGCCCTTTCTCGCTTACGATAATTCACAAGTATTTATAACTCAGTCGTGCAAAAAGGACTGACCAAATTAGAGATGACACTTGGGTAAAATTGCCATTGTTCAGATCCGTGTCGCGATTTTGTTTTAACCGGAAATCATTGTTTCTACATAAACATCTCGTCGCCATTGTATTTCCTCCGTATGTCACGCAGCACAATACTGGTGCTGTCAGGCAAGTAATTTTGTAGGCTATGGCTAGCAAAATTACGAGTTTCTTTTCAACATCATCGACAAAACGTGTGGGCCTATCAGAAACGAATACACGGCCCACGGACAACGAAATTCCTGGAGAGGTACCAATTTCATCGAACAAACGTAAGCTGTGCAAAGCTACGTTAGTTGATAAATGGATCGCGAAAGATTTAGCCAAATTCAATGCAGACTAATAGCTTGACTATGAGTGCACACAAGACGGTCAGATTTTGTCATTAAAATGTATTTTGTGTACAAGGTACTTATCCAAATTACGACACATGAGGGAGTTTTCTTATGCGTGGATAAATGGATCAACCAATCTTAGGCTATCAAACCCAATTGATCATACTACCTCAAAATTTTCTAAATATGATAAAATTTAGTGATTGATATTTTGTTGTTTGTTTTCAATCTGAATCTTTATACAAATGATGTCACAATTACACCCAGTCACCCATTAGTAAACAGAATAGACTTTGTTCCAAATGTCAGAAAATCATGTCAGACCGAAAATTTGAAATGTCAGGCAGAATGTTCATCTGACCTGACATGGTGTCAGACAGCTATTTGAAAGTTATTTCCAGCCTTGCAAATAATCCATATTTATAAACTGTTTCACAATAAAAACAACTAAAACTACCACAGATTCTTCATAATCAATGGACAACCCAACTTGTTTCTGTGGTCACTATATAGCTGATATGGAACACTGTTTTTTTTTTTCTTTCGCACCCCCTCCCCACTATTTTGTTACACTGTCCAAATTTTACAATGTCAGATTTCAAACTATAAAATCCATTACCAAACATTTTTATTAATTTACAAACTCTAATAACCAACAGTTATAGTCATAATGTATTGCAAATGGAAATGAAATGAGGTTTAAGGTCCTACTCTTTTGCACCTAACCTTGGCTAATGGAAGACGGGCATATGCCATACAGTGTGCTATGAGGGAAATTTTGCCCAGGCAGCGGCGCTATGACCTACTCTTATATCGAATTCCAACTGCCGAGGGATCTTTTACATGCACTCCATTGTGTGCACAAGACATTGTTTTTTGTCCCATCCAAAAGACTAGGCATCTGTCCTCCTTCTGCATCGCATGGGGAAATCACGAGATGAGCCAATGCAGGGATCGAACACCCGACCTCCAGGCTAGCGGACCCCCACCTTATCCACTTAGCCATCGTGACCCCATTGCAAATGGATACATACATTCTTAATACAGTCCACAAATTTATACATTCATCTAAAACACTACAATATATAATCATGAGCAATCAATTACTTTCTCAGTTCCTATGCATCTGATATGACTTCAAAATATCAGTAATACAGGCCTGACAAGGACGGCTGTCTAGTCATTTTGATGGTACGAAAATCCAAGGTCATGTGTACACATTGGCGTGCACGAAAAAGATCCCCTGCCAGTTGGAATTCGATACAAGAATAGGCCATTTTGCCACTGCCCGGGCAAAATTTCCCTCAAAGCACACTGTATGACATATGCCTGACTTCATTAACCCAGTTTAGGAACAAAACATTTGTTTTTGAATCCTTACCTTTGACAATGTGTGGATCTTTAAATGCCAATCTTATTTGAAAACAATTCCAAATTGATTTTAACAATCTTTAACTTGTGCGAAAAAAACCCAACCCTACATGATTAATTTTAAAATTGACACGTTCATCTACACTGAAACAAGTTTTTAACTGCCTTTTTTTTATGTAAAGTGCCCCCAACATATGTTATGAAAAGGAGGAGAATAAATATGCTGTAATAATAAAGTAATAATAATACCAAAGAAAGTTCTTTAAGCATTGCTGATGCTTTTTCATCTTTTTTCAAAGCTCCCATTAACTCTGTTTTATTTCCTGCATTTTCTTCTGATATTCTTTCAAAAGCCTCTTGAACCTGTTAAATATATTATACAGTGCAAGTGGAATCTAAACTAACAATATATCAATTTCAAAGAAAAATACATTAATTTTATTTGATGTGCAACTCAATATTGACTTTTTTATTTTTAAAGGTAACTAAAGCATTTGAAAAATGTTTGGCAAATGTTTTCATTAACCTTTAAAAATCTGTTCAAATGTGCTGCTGGTATTTCATTGCAGCCAACAAAAGAAGATCTGATGAAATTTTTGTCCATTAAATTTTCATTTTACTCAGATAGTTGATAAGGTGCACATACATTAAAGTGCCTGCAAAGTGTGTTCACATACTCCAAAACAGAGCTTTGTAAATTGTCTGATATAAGCAGGCTTCAGTGTTTGTCCTATCCCAGAATGTCATTACCAATCTGATTAAGCAATGCAAGAACAGACTTTAATAACTTCATCCCCCTGTGATTTATAACTTTGTACATTGAATATTTGGGAGATATTCAGGAAATATTCTTACTTGACTAAAATAGGTTACGTTCCTAGATTTTAAATTCATTTCTAATCCCAAGAGCAATCTGGACATGATTTTTTACAAATGGAGTGAATGAATTCATTGCTTCAGTATTTTCCTGACATACATCTCGATGTGAACAAATGTGTTGCAAAAGGGTTAAACACTTTTTCTTGAAATTTATTAAATTGCCAAGGAGAAATGTTTTATTGGACACTATAATAGACTGACAGATAAACAAACATACTTGCTGGAACCGAGAGGCTTCAATTTGCAATGCCATTCGAAATTCATCTTCTAATTCAGTATATTGTCTACCCAAAACATCAATTCTGAAAAGAAAGAGAAAGAAAGAGAAAGAAACATCCTTATTTGAAATTTATTTTCTACAATTGCTAAAGCTTTCATTAGATTAAAGTCAATCCCCAGCAGTAATACATTAATATGTCTAACCTTTACTAACTCTACTCACAATCTAATTCTTTACCATCATTTCAGCCAATAAATTGTGCAGTGGATTTAATTCAGCTTTGGGAAATCCAATTAATAAAATCAAATAGGGTTTTCTATTTTTCTACACAAACTGTGCTAATGCCGACTCGTATATTATGTTGTATGTAGAGTGCACTATGAGGACAATTTGGCACCTGCAACTACAACCTATAATTTACATTTCCAATTGTCCAGGAAACTTAAGCTTGCTTCCAATCAGTTTTTCATCCCATCATGCACCACTGACATGGCGAAAACCAGATTGAAAATTTCCTAGGAACTCCAGGATCAAACCCAGGATCTCCTGGTTAGCGGACCAGCTTCATACCAACTTATCAACAATGGCTCTGGGAAAATACATGTAGTTATGCAATCACACCCAGAGAAGCAAACAACTCAGACATCTTCCACTCTAAAAGAACTGCCACAAATTCTGAATTTATTACTTTGCTGATGAAAAAAAAAGATATAGATGTCACCTTCACAAGTCACAGATTATAGATCCAGAACTGTAATTGGCATTTAGTACATGAACATATTAACACGATATGATTTTAAAGAGACACAATTAATGAATTTAAGTTGATGGGGATACTCAGTCTTTATCAAGTCAGAGTTATAATGAGTGTATAATTAACACATTTCAAGCACAAATATGACTATTTCTGTCTGTTTCATCCAATACACTTTATTAGTTTATTAGGGAATATGTTTTATTTAGTCAGATGTACACTAATCTATTCATATCCGGTCAATAGGATAATAAACTCCAAATGAATAGGTCAGCAAAAATAGGCTATGTTCCTAGATTTTGAATTCGTTTGTAATCCCCAGAGCAATTCAGACATATTTTAGAAAGCTTATATAATCATTTTGGAATTCAATGAATTTATCACAAGTTGGCTCATAGAAACAAATCTAGAGATAACAGGAGCGATGGATACATACATTTCTAAATGTCAAAGGCTACTGGGTGGAACATAAATGTGAATACAGATGGTGACTCTCATCAATCAAGACATTTTAGAGATTTATTGTGTCCAAAAACCAACCATTTTACCTAGTTAATTATAGAACCAGGGGAGATTGACAACTGTGAAATTCATTAAGATTCTGCCTTACACAAACGAACAATCTGACTAATGAACATTTCATGCAAATATGAAAGTAATTCAAAAGCTTTCACAAGAAATATGCAGTAAAATTTTGGAGTATAAAAAGCAAATATTTGCAAAAGAAGGTGGCCTCCGAAATTGTATGATTTGTTTTATAATAAACTACAATATATATTTGCTATACAGACACTCTTGTTAAGATCAGTACTTTTATAAGATCTTATATCAGAAACAGGCTGGCTAATGACAACTATTAACAGGTCAGTGGAAAATGAATAGCAACAATGCCATGTACTACAATACATTGTATGGAGGTCAGGAGTCCTGGTAGTGGGTGCCAACAGTAGGAGTCTCAGAAAGAGAAATTAATTTAATGACACTGGACCAATAATAAGGGATGTAGTTGGATAATAGCACTGAAAGAAAGAAAGACCTTACAATGCCTATGCTTTAAATATGAAATTATATGCTAATGAACAAGAAAAATTCTCCAAATTTGTTATTTGGCACTACCTGCTGTTTATATGTCTGTATTTGAGTTAAAGAGATATTTAAAACGTTCCTGGAAAAGTATTAATCAGGCCGTTTCCAATAAAAGAAAGGCAATTTTGGTATATATGGAAAGTAGAAATATCCAGTCTTACTAGAAATATACTGGATTCCCTGAAAAACACTCATGGTGCGCATACTGGACAAAAATGAAAGGGTGTACGTAATTGACAGCCCGTCGATTAGGAATGTTTGCTTGCATGACATCAAAGGTTGCACGCATACATTGAGGGCTTGATGTACATGTTGATAAACATTATGATGAGTTAGACAGACATACAACACGTTTTGAGATTAAAATCACTGAAAAAAGCGTTGGCAGTGGATAGCCTGAGAATTTACTTAGGCTTCCATATTTATAATAAATGGATAGCAATTAAAGACAACATAATCTTGTGTTTGCAATAAATTTGGTTGTTAGGTAGTTTGTAACAAAGTCAAGTGACACAAACATGGCCTCTTTAATAGATCTTTTTATAGAGGGGTATTAACTCCATAAACAGTGTTTTGAGAAGGATTTGAAGCAAAATTATGATAAATTAATTAGTTTGAATATGTTTTTAGTTCAAATACATCATCAAATCACCCGGTTTGGACATGGGAATGTATCTTTAAGAAATTTAGGTACTAGTTTAATCAATAAATTTGACAGCATTTATTGATGTTCCAATTAAATAGGTTTTCAAACATATCAAAATATGTGGTTCTTGTTACACAGTTATTATTTATACCTCACATTGCTGTAAGCTGTATATTAATGTCATTGTGTATATTTATATTTGATGCTACTCTAAAGAGCATATTATACGCGAGTCTTATAATAGGAGAAAAATATTTTAGTTTATTATTTACAACTGCAAATAGATCTTCTAGTTATCCTATACATTCTAGCAAAATATGGCATTTCAGGTAAATCACATAGCTGAGAGCTAAAATCCGTTACAACAAACACAATAGATATAGATAGCTGCATTAGGTAAATTGTATCTAATCAAAAACCTCTGGCTCTTACCCTATTATTGTTTATATGGCATTCACTCTGAAAGTTCCATCTCAGAAACACCTAACAAATTAGGGGGGTTGGGATGGCCTAGTGGACTAGAGTGCCGCGCTTCGACCTCTAGCTGGCCGGTCACCTCTGGCTTGTGGCTATGGTTTCGAGCCCTGGTGTGAGCGTATGTGGCATGGAGATAGGGGCGCCTTCTCAACCTCGTGGGTTTTCTCTGGGCACTCCGGTTTCCTCCCACTTCTAAAGACCCCTACGCGCAAGCGAATTATTGAAATAAAATTAAAAACCATATGTTAGTCCCGAAATGACCTAGTTTGTGTTGAGTTGACGTTAAACCCCATTTCTCTCTCTCTCCTAACAAATTATATATATATATGGTAAAACGCATTGCAATATACACCTTATTGATAAAGACTGCTAACTTTTATAGACCAGACTTTAGTTAAAACATTTTTGCATATGCTAATGAAATTGGAAAATCTGAAGTCACTAATTATGTAGACACCTGTCCTATACTTGCCCTTTAATAAATCAATTCATAAAAGGTATACATATATGTGATTTGATATAAATGGAATAAGAATAATTATTTAAAGTCTGTTTGCAAAGGTAAATAGTTCAGCTTAAAAAAATATGTAAGGCTTTTTGTGAAAATCTGTGACCAAAATATTTGACTAGTAATTATCTGAAAATAGTTAAGATTTCCTTTGCCTCATGAACATGAACAGTCTAAATTTCAAGCAAGATCTTTCAAAATGATACATGCCCATAATTCTCCAAGGAAGTATTCAAAATTTTTAAAAATTAATAGGCTCCTTCATTTCAAATAAATCAATCTGATGTTAACTTTACATTCTTGGGCATTAACAAGAGTTTTCAAAGTTATCAAAAGCAATAACTCTTAATAAAGTAATTGTTAGAAATTGTTGATAATCAATAGGATGCTTCATCCGATGTATATAAATATGTCTATGAAATGAAAGTCAAATCAGATGATAATTTTACCCTCTGGAGTGTTTACCACTTGGATTTTTCCTTCTTATAAGAAGAAATGTCTGAACAAACCATAAAACAGCAAGGATCTAAGAGTTTCGTAGATTTATTACATAATGTCTCATTTTGTAGATAACATGTGTCATTTAATTATCATTAATGAAGTTAAAATCTATGCAATACATATGGACTTCAAGTCAATCAAATGATCTACAAAGGTAATAAGTCCAGAAGTAATTATAAGAAATCCGTAAAATTTGATAGACATTGTTGTAGATACTGCTAGATATTGGTTTCTCAGAAAACTGAGACAACACTTTCCTGAATGCATTGCAAGGTCAGTAAACCTATATCAAATAGATCAATATCAGGCAAGGTACCGGTATGTAAAATCTTTCAACCAGAGCGTGATACCAACAGATTAACAGCAGTAATTTAGGTTGTCATCATTCAAGTATTTATAACATTATTTCCAACTTCATTTTCTAATTATATACGGTCATTTCATGTCTCCCACAGAATATTATGAAAAAAATATATGTTTTAATACATATTTATTTATGTAAAAATGCAAAGTTATTTGACTCTAGCATTGATATTGACCGATATTACTTCACAATTCCTGAATTTATAGCTATCGGTACATTATCTACAGACACTTGAACAGTTTAGGGTCCAATCAGAGGTTGTGACATGGTGACTTCCATGAAAATTTTGACATTGAATGAACCTTGAACGTTGCAACTTGATTATCACAGGTAGACATTTAGCTTGAAAGTGCGAGACTTGGTATTTGCAACATGATTTTTCATACAATCACCACAGGGGCCATAATCTAGGAAATTGCAGTCTCAATATCGAAAGCATTACATAGAGATCTTTGGGTTATAAACATACATTCTAAAATTTGATAAAAATTGTGATTTCTGAAGGTGCAAAGACAATAAACATCGACATGAAAATGTGGACGCATAAAAACTGCTCACAATTTAACAAATCTTGCCTGTAAAATCCACTATTGCCCAGAAGTTATAACGTGAAAAATTAAAAATTATCTAAGGACTGCAGGCAGTCTATTTCAAAGATAGGTTGCCAGGCAACGAAACGTACGCCCACAGCAGCTAAATCGTCCGGGCAGTCAACAAGGGTTGTCGCATATTTTTACTTTTTTCGGTAATGAAACATTTGTAATACACTAAAAACTCCAATTAAGAGTAACAACTCATTATGTAATTATCAGAAAATCATTAGAATTTGATTGCTTTTTATAAAATTTTACCCCACTCTAACAATTAGTATATACATGAAACATTTAATATCATGGATTTAGCTGTTCAGTTATCAAAATTCATTGAAAATCAAAATACTTGTTCGTTTCAACACCTTAAACTCTGTGTATCAATATGAAGGCAATCAGATGGTAAGTTTGGCCGCTATAGCGTCACAAGATTTTTTGAAGTTATCAAGGGAGATAACTCTGGCAGTAATTATTTGAAATCTCTGAAAATCAGTAGGCTTCTTTGCCTCATGACCTTAAACACTGTGTGTAAATTTAAAGTCGATCGGATATTAACTTTGGCCTCTACAGCTTCCACAGGATTTTTTTGAAGTGATCAAGGGGCATAACTCTGGCAGTAATTATTGAAAATTACCGAAAATCGATAGACGTCTTAGTATCATGACTGTAAACACTATGTATAAATTTGATGTCAATCGGATATTAACTGTGGCCTCTAGAGCATCCACAAGATTTTTTGAAGTGATTAAGGGCCATAACTCTGGCAGTAATTATCAGAAATTGCTGAAGATCAAAAGGCTTCTTTGTCTCATGACCTTAGACACTGTGTATAAATTTAAAGTCAATCAGATATTAACTATGGCCTCTAGAGCGTCCACAGGATTTTTTGAAGTGATCAAATTAAGGACCATCAGTCTGGCACTAATTATCGGAATTTGCTGAAAATCAATAGGCTTCTTCGTTTTATGACCTTAACCACTGTGTATCAATTTAAAGTCAATCGGATATTAACTTTGGCCTCTAAAGCATCCACAAGATTTTTTTAAGTGATCAAAGGCCATAACTCTGGTAGTTATTAGCGGATATCGCTGAAAAACAATAGGTTTCTTTGTCTCATGACCTTAAACACTGTGTATAAATTTTAAGTCAATCGGATATTAATTTTGGCCTCTAGAGCGTCCAAAAGCAATTGTGGATGCCGGACCGCCGGACGGACCGGGGCGACAACAATATACCACCACATTTCAATGTGGGCGTATAAAAATGAATGTGTGGTTTATTTTTTTAGTACTTCCAGCTTTCACTGCCTACATAAAGGCGAATTTGACATTGCTAGGGTTTCATCAATAACATGTTTTGGTATCAAGTGTCACAAAGTAATTTGTCACTTTATAGAGATTAAATATTCGCATGATAGGTCCTGTTACAATTACAAATTGGATGTCAGCATGATTTTTTTTTAAAAGACATATGACTACAGTGCGTAAATCTTTGGGTTCTAATTCTGTTAGGGATACTCTTCATCATGTACCTACAAAACATACCTAGTCACGCAATAAACTACTAAAGAAAAAATCTGTACACCATTAAAGCCTTATACATCTCACCTCAAGATTTGATGCATTTGACGAGCACATTTGTGATTTACTAATTATCATGCCAATTTCTGTAACATAAATCACAAAACTCGATGCATCTGATAAACAAGTGGTTTCCATGCGAGATACACCCACATTTGACAAAGAGATGGACAGAGATAGAGCAACAAACAATCAGGGGTCATAGTCCAGGAAATCTTTGGAATGGAAACATATGTTTTGACCTTTGGATAAAAATAGGTTGCAAGGCAACAAACCATACACACATGGTAGCCAAATTGATCGGGCAGTCAACAAGAGTTGTTGCATATTAAGTAATTATCAGAAAATCATTAGAATTTCTTTGGTTTTTATAAAGTTCTGCCCCATGCTAACGTTTAGTATACGGAACATTTAATATTATGGATTTAGCTGTTCAATTATTGATTTTCAAGAAATTCAAACTCAACCATCATTAAAAAACATGATTTTTTGTACAATCAGGGGCCATAATTCAGGAAGTTATGGTCCAATGTGCCCGAATATCGAAAGGAACTGCTATCTTTGGGTTATAAAATTACATTTCAAATTTCATCAAAATCAGATTAAAATTGTGACCATCTACAGGGTCCACCCACGACCTTGATATACCATATTTTTATACCATTCGCGTATAAGTGGCGGCCACTTTGTTCAGCAATTTTGGTCCGATGTTCATGAAATTCCAACCGAACATTCATTACAGTGTAACGGTGATATCATCAAACGTTTTTTTTTAAATCAGGTTATAATTGTGACTTCCAGACGGACCACAAGATAATAAAGGCGATTTTTCGTACAATCAGAGGCTATAATTCAGGAAGTTACCATCCGATATGACAAATATGGAATGGAACCAAGATCTTTAGGTTATAAACATGTTTATCAAGTTTCATCAAAATTGAATTAAAATTGTGACCTCTATAGGGTCCACAACCTTGATATACCATATTTTTACACTATTTGTGTACAAACGGAAGCCATTTTGTCTGGAAATTTTGGTCCGATTTTCGTGAAATTTGAACACAATCATCATTACAGTGTAACAGTGATATAATCAGACGGTTTTATAATACTTATGACCTCTAGAGACTACAAACTAAAAAATAGGTTGCCAGGCAACGAAAAACATATGCCCACCAGCAGCTAAATCGTTCGAGCAGTCAACAAGAGTTGTCGCATATTAAGAAATTATCAAAAATCATTAGAATTTGTTAGGTTCTTATAAAGTTCTGCTCCATGCTAACATTTAGTATACGAAACATTTAATATTATGGATTTAGTTGTTCAACCCCAAATCTTCGTTCCTTTCGATATACACACACATTAGATCTAAACTTTCTGGATTATGGACCCTGATTGTAATAAAAACATGTTTTTAGCTTGTGAATCTTTAGAGTTCACAATTTTTATGCGATCTTAAAAATAGTTTGCATTTATCACCATTCCACACATAATGAAGGTTGAAAGTTGAAACAAAATTGCCCAATGAAATGGCCACTCCTGTATGCAAATTGTGTGGAAGTATGTAATACGAAGGTTGTGGACCAGTGATGGGATTTCAAAATTTTTCTTGGCGGACATTTTTACTGAAAATAAAGGGACAAACTCTCATCTTTTTTTTTTAAGAAGGCAGTTTTTAGACCAAACAATAAAATCATGTGTCAACAAAATATTCAAATTCGTGCATAATAAAAACAATAGGTTCACTTCGTTATTTTTCATATCTAATTCCCATACGGTATTCAATTTTATGCCAGTATATTTCTAAACTGTCGATCCGTACTGTTTCAAATTCCTCGAAAAGTACCGTATTTTCGGGTCATTTAATTCGATACATTCTTCAGCGAAGTTCGGCATTCGTCTTATGATCTGTTTCGACTTATATATGGAGGATAAAAAATGTTATCTCCATATTTGTTTGGCAGTAAATGTCGCTTGTTGTGGTAGGAAGAGCGAGTGACACCATCTGCTAAATAATCACACTCTCACACACTGAAATCAAGCACACTCTATCGTCTAAAACAATTAAGTTTTTACACTATTCCATTCGACATATTCGTCAACATTGCCTACCGTACTTATTTCTTCATTTAAAAACATAAACCTCATTGAAAATATGATCATAAATCCGACAATATGCCATCAAAATTAGTCACGTTTTCATTCGGAATCTGTCGAGATTTAACAGAGTGGTATTCGTTTCATAGTTTCACGAGATTTCTACTTCCGTTTAAAACAATTAGGATAACTTTGCTCTAAAAATTCTAAATACGCTTCGAACGATGCAATTTTGATAACTTCTTTTTAAAATTGGCAAGTTTACCCAATATGTAAACCCCTACCGCATCGCAATTGTATAGGCGTAGTTACATTACATATCACTTACCGTCATACAGCTGTGGCTAGATGTAGAGTAACGGAATTCAACAAGGTTTGCCGAGATCTATAACCACGTGTGATCAGAAACTATAACCGTGCAATCAGAAACAGAGTTAGCACAGTCTAGGTTTTTTTTTTAGATATATATGTGTGTGTGTGTGTGTGAAATAGGTTTATTTAACGCTCGCTTCCACCAGTGATATCGCAGATTAGGATATGTGAAATATATGACTAATTTCTACCTGCTGTCGCCCAACATCAAGGAGATTATAATAGTAATACATCCGACAATGGGTCAATCACGTAAATTAAGTTTATAATCACTGTTGTTGTATTGATACATATCCCGACAAAGGAGAAGCAATGACTTCTGTTCAGGATTGGATTAATGAATTGTCCGATAAAGGAATAAGGCAGATTAACTAGTTAATCAAGGTAGGTGTTAGGTGGTATAACACGATAAATATGTTGATCACTTAATTACCTAATCAACCCAGACTATTATCAACGATAATCCGATTGAGTGGTAGTAATACACCCAGTAAATTATATTAATTTTGGAATTTTGAATATTATTCACCATATCTTGATGTCCGCTTGGGCATATTTCCCGTCGGACAATTTTGTGCGTTTGGAAACTGGTGTCGGACAAGTCCGGAATATACGGGCAAAATCCCATCATCCCTGTTGTGGACCCTCTAGAGTCATAATTTTTATCTGATTTTGATGAACTTAAAAATATATCTTTACATCTCAACGATATCAGTCCCTTTCGAAATTTGCGCATTTCAGACCATAACTTTCTGGATTATGGCCAATGTTTGTACGAAAAATCGCTTTGGTTCTTAGCTTTCTATCCATCTCCTGCAAAAAGTGGGCGTATCTTGCCTGGACAAGTGGAAATTGCTGGAAAATTCTTAGGAATTCTATTGAACCAATGAGATTTGGTTAGTGAACCAGTGTCATAGGTTTCCTCCTTATGACTAGACGCACATACTACCAAAATTACAAAAGCTTGACTTAAAGATAATCTTACAGTAAGTTAGACAATATACAGTATTTGTTAGAGTCTTTTCATTCAAATTTGATTAATTATAGAAACAGGCAATGAAAAATATTCATGACTAAATGAAGCCTACCAAGATGGGATTGGGACATAAATTTCACATTCATATCTAAATCGTTAAGAGAATAAATAAAGCTATTATTTGTCTGTGAATTTGCACATTGGTTCCACATTCATCAGATTTTCTCTTCATCTCGAACAATATATTGAGTATTAAATGAACAATCCAACTGTTAATACAAGCAGACGACAAATCACCATCATTGATCTTTTGATTACATTGCTAAATTATGGTACATCTTTTACATAATAGAATAAAATACAGACTTGCTTGATACAAAATCATTTCAATTCATCCTACCAGGCCAAGATCAAGGATTTTGTCCGGGGGTGGGGTGTGGGGGGGGGCACACATTGGAGCAAAGGGTAATATGTTGCTACGTTGGATTGTTTGGGAGGAGACAATGCGTAAATCATGTTTATTTCATCTATTAAAGAGCAGATATATGTGAACTACAACAGTAACAAAGCAAACGAAAATGAAAATCAACTACATGGCTGACAGGGGGGGGGGGGGAAGATGATGATGGATCCGCCCCTGTCTACATGTTAGTTTCATACATTTCATCATCACTATTTCTTTTTATTGAGTTTTATTCTTATAATATTAGTCTGGTTTCACTAAATCTGACATACATGCATCCAATGTAAAAATACATTCATTGTACAAATCTTTTATTTCATTTTCCATTGATAAGAATAAGATCAACCACAAAGTTTACATCTCACCAAGTGACTGCAAGAAATCAGAGAACCTTTCAACGGTCTTATCCAAAATTAAATTATTCTTACACAGGAGCTAATTCATTAAACTCAAATTATCAATAGTATTAAAAATTATAAACATGAATTATAATTAAATATTGGTCCATTTCAGTATGGAATCCTGATTTATTAAAAAAATTGAAGACACATTTCAAATCATTAAACAATGTCACATACTTTGAGTGCCATTTGTAATGAGAAAAAATGTACATCACGATGGAAGTACTTCATAATGGCTGCTTTGCAAAATATTTAAAAAAAAACAAAAAAACTGTAGACTGCACTTACATGGCTGCTGCTCAATTTTGTCTTTTTCACATATTTCACTGAACATTGGATGAAATCACTACATTGAATGAATTTACATTTATTTACTTTAGACCCATTCATGTCTTTTTTAAGGTTCCGAAGAGAGAGCTATACTATCTTTGATCTTTTTCAATTGAGAATCTGTTTTGAATTGAACAGCAAGTGCTATGAAGCATATGGCAAAGAGATCTTTGATGAATAAAGAACATAGCCATGTATAGTGTGTTTTGATCTTGATTTAATACTTTCTCTAATTACCTTCCATATACATATTAACACATGAGACAATCTTTCATTTTAGTCTTTTAGTCTTGATTTAGACTCCTACTTAACCTTTTTACAATCTGTATATAACTTTAATCTGAATGCACGTGCATAATAAGTAAATGTCAAACAAGGTAAAAGCAAATTCAAAAGATTGAATTAAGTTGGAGGGGATACAAGATTTTTTAATTACGTGATTCAAATGAAGGATTTGAAGGTGAGAGATAGGTTACTTCTTGTGTCTGGATACATGACCATTTCTTGGGTCGTGTGTTTCAAGTTACCATGAACATAATTTGGGATTTTGCTCAAACTTTGGCTGATACTTTTGCATGCCCGAGTGTCTGTGTTAACCAGGCTTTTCTGATCTATTGGCATACAACGGGTGACAGTGAACCATTCTTGTGGGTAAAGCCTTTTTCTTGGACTTTAATACAATGTGCTTTTGATGTCGCCTTTGGGTTGTTTGAATTTGTGGATTGGGGGCTGTCCCTTACCTTTGTTGCATTACTGGCTCCCACATGAGTGTTAACTCTGATCTGAGCAAGCCTTTTATAGGTTGAGATTTAATTCAACCTTTGGCTTGAATTGGATTAAAGTGAAGTGCCTTAACTTCATCCTATTGTATTTACCAGTGAATTATTTTGTGTGAAATTCAAATGGTTGGATTATTTGAAAATGTTTATGTGTTAAAAGGATATACTGATTGCTTCATTGTTAATATTATTTTCATATGTAAATAAAGTATCATCTGAGATAATCTTATGTTTTTGTCTTTTACTGAAACTAGGGAGAGAATTTGTGGATCTTTAAATGTCAAAACATAGACATAAATTCAGGATTCCGGGTCTAGCAATATATGAGTATAGTCACTTTTGAGTTGGCACTTGCCCTTTTTTTCTCCCAAAAATAGTTGTTGTCCAAGAATAGACCAAAAAACCACATCCTTTGGATTCTCGTTCAGTGCTGAGTACACCCACCTTTTCCATTGCATTATAGCGTTGCTTATGTCGACGTTGCAACCCAAAGCAACTAGTTGCAGTCAGTTGCAGGAGTGCTTATGTCAATGATATCAGCAACTGAGGACAACTGGGAGCAACTGAATTCAGAGCGCTTATGTCGACTTTGAACTGGCAGCGATCACACTTAACACGTGACTGTTAATTTATTCATCACGTGATCAACAAAATGGCAAATAACTTAAAAGAAGCGACACAAAGGCATGGTCGGTCTTACTACAATTCTATTAGTATATTATTGTCAACATCATCAACATTTGAAAAGTGGGTGTCATCGTTCACTTCCATTTGCTTATTCATAAAGTCACATGACACATGTCTTTTATCACATGATGTTATTTCCATGGAAATGAGTTGACTCCAGTTGCAAGAACGCTCATGTTGACTGCAACTAGTTGCCGCTAGTTGCAACGAGTTGCAGAGAGTTGAACATGTGCAACTGACTACAAATAGATGTAAGAGGCGATCAGGTCGACTTTATTCAGTTGCTTTCAGTTGCTCCCAGTTGCTGAAACAGCAGTTGCTTTCAGTTGCAAGGTCGACAAAAGCCCCCCCCCCCTTAAGAGTAGGCGGGAGAGTGATTGAATTGGGCGTCACAATTAATCCCCCTAACACCATATGATTTGATGAACCTTTTTTACTTACTTTTCTTGTTGTGTTTTAACTTCTGTCTTGTATTCTTTTTCTATTTGTTTGACCTCTTTTTCGATGACACTCTGAAGCTGTGGGCTATCTAATGTATATCTTTTTTTCAGTTCCTCCCTTAAAAAATGAAATCAATGATGGATTAAATCTTTTGTATCAATAATTCAAGCTTTCAAAATATATCTTGCAAAATCTAGCCTGAAGAATAGGAACACATGGTTTTCAGTGGCTGTGATTAGAAATTTAGCAGTTTTGTATGTTCATTGACCCAAGCAGAAAATGTTGGTCATCAAGACATTCACCTAGTGATCCCAGCAAGTTTGATCATTCTACCTCAATTAGAAGCATGAACTAGCAAAAAATCTTAAAAACATCATTCCATCACCTAAAAACACATATTTGTTCAATGTTTAAAAACATTATCTAGAATTATCAAAGCATACACCAAGTGTCTTAAGAAAGTTTAATGAAATGGCCTGGCCAGAGTTAACTATAAATATGAAAGCTTTCACTACCAGCAGTTATTCATTCTATTCCTAATCCTGGAGATCAGACATAAATGACATCTGTAATGTATTCAAACATGTTTAACACCAAGGGGTGCAATATTCAACAATCTAACATTATTTCAAAATCTATGCGAAGTTTTTCAATGATGCACATTTTGGAGTGTGCTTTTTCACATTCAAAGGCATTCAATTTAATCCTGTTCTTGGAAAACTATTAGTATCTTTGAAACACTATAAATAAATCATTGCTGCAGGGATATTTTTGTAGGTGAAAAATACAAGTTGTTTAACATGCACTTCAATTTAGTACAAGACTCTAGCAATAAAATAGAATTAAAGAGATCATAATCAATACAAATATCAATAACGAAAGAGTAAAATCAATGGATTATATATAGTCTACAAACTGATAGTCTCTTAAGTGTAAATTAATGGTTTGAAAAATCATTCATGACCAGTTTCCAATACCCCGTTCAGACGCGTAAGTTAAACTAGTTTAACTTATCCGGCGAAAGTTAATTCAGCAATTTTCGTAGTCTGAACGCATATGTGGAGATTTTAAACTAGTTTAAAATATCCACCTCCGTAGGTGAATTGAATTCAGCTTTTTTTTTTATCTGGTTTAACTTTCGGCGTCTGAACGGGTAGGATTAAAATATCCGGATATTTTCACTCTGGACATGCGCAGTGCGTAGTAAATAACATTCTTAGAAAATGGCGGCTTCTTGTTCTTCATCAGTGCTCATGCGCGTTTACCTCTGACCCTTGACCGACGAGGTCAGGAACATGGTCGGGAATGTTAATCCAGTATAGTGCCAGTATCTTAAAACACGTATGAACGCAAAAATTGCCGGATAAAAATCGCCGGATAAGTTAAACCAGTTTAGTTATAAGCGTCTGAACGGGGTACAAGTAACTATTTTTGTATTTAGCAAATATATCTCCAATCCACATACCCATGTGGCTGCAATTCAGTAATTTTTGGATCTGGCTACAAGGTTTAATAACTGAATGAATTAAACTTGGACGCCAACAAAATTGTATTACAGTCATCATGGCGTCAGCAAACAATCAAATAATCATACACCCACTAATAAATAAACAGTATTTTCATAACATAGTATTATTTCTAAAGAGCACATAAAATGAACAAATAGTGCGAAATAAGTTTTTGTGTTTTTTATAGACTAAAACAGAAAAGTCATCTAAATCCATTCATATGGAAGGAATTATCTTAAGAATTCAACATATAACCATTTTCAGCGATTTAATGTCTTTTTGAATATAATCCCAGTCCAGGAATTAAAAAATCTGTTTTATTTTTAACCAATCCAAGTACAGGGATTATATTTTTCCACTTAAGGTGCATGCGCCTAAAAAATTGTATATATATATATGAAACATTCTTGAATTATTTTTTATGTATTGTTTATAACACCAACTGATGAAGAGCCATTAACTCGAAACACGTATTAGATATCATTTTTATTCACCAACACAGAGTTGTCTAGTTTGTTGCTGGGGGATTATTCCTTTTGATTTATCTACACGGATCGGTTCATGTCTCCCCCGGATGCATCACTGAGATCCATACTTGACTGCACTGTCATAGGGAATCTTCCGCCCTCCTATTTTTTCGAGTGTGGGGGTTTCATCATCTCTGTCTTGGAACTTTTTATCCAGTCATAATTGATGTAGACATCTTCACTCAAAGTAGCAAATATAGCCCTGCTATAAAAAATAATTTAAAGCACTGATTTGTTATCGACTTGATTTCCAGTACAGAAGGTCTTAGAACGATGAATGCTTACATTACTTTTTTTTAGCTTACAAATGCTTCACCCCATATTTGATGCAATTCCAATAAAGATTGTAGTCTATATCATGTTAACAGCTATGTTTTTGGAAAAGGGAGCATTAACTCTGGAACTTAAAACCATGGAATTCCGAATATTGATATACTCCAGGTAACTCCGGAAACAAAAGGTTGCAGAAAGCTGATTATTGATAAGGTTTCATCCTATCATTACCCCTATGACTCCCACAAAATTTGAAAAGAGGGATAACCCTAGGATGTCCATTCACAGAAAGTTGAGTTATCAATAAAATTTGTCATTTTCTCCCTTCACGACCTTAATGCTTCTTAACAAATTTGAAAAAAGATCTGATTAGAACTATATTCTCTAATCACATTGACAACGTTTCTCAGAAAGGGCAATAACTCTGGAACCTTAAGTCATTGAAAGCTGAATATCACTAAGGTTGATTCTCTCATACCCACAATGCTTCACACTAAATAGTAGCCTCTTGACAAATTAATTGTTGACTGCTCAACAGAGAGAAATGGGGTTTAACGTCCACTCAACACAAACTAGAAAACCCCACGAGGTTGGACACGTGACCCTACTCCTTGTCACGTACAACTGGGGATTCGAAACCACGGCTCAACAGAGTCACAGACAGGTGAAAACTATATGCACTTAACCCTTTGAACACTGACTATACATGGGATGTTGCACGTCCCTCCCTGGATTTACAGGACGTCATATTAATTATGACGTCAACGTAATTGGAGCTTGACACGCCCAAAGCCACAAAACCGACATTTCTGGTATATGTGATACAATGTCAAGCCGGTTTTGCGGCATTTCGGGTTCTAAGGGTTAAGATTCAGATCAACTCAATTTTATACTGAAAGAATTTTAATTAGCTGAATAAATATTATTCATACAGATTTATGTAATGTCCAGTTGATCTGACATTACAAAATGATATCCCATGACAATGATAATGACAATGAAGTCATGAATTTATTCTCAGATTTCTAGTTTCAAATAAAAATACAAACTGAACTTGAAGGTTTTAAATAAAACTATTGACTACCGGTATAACTGTCCCGATTTTGATAAAGTGGAAAATTCTTTTTATTAAGAAAATTTTGACTTGGTTAGTGAATCTTTCATTTTAAAGATCCATTCCTTCGCACAAGAAACAGTTGGACTAAAAATACACTCAAACTAATTAATTTATCATAATTTTGCTTCAAATCCTGTCTACTATTCCCTACGTTTATTCAAACGCTTATGTTACCCCTTTAATCAAAAAGTCTACACTTGATCCTAATGTTTTTAAAAAGTTAAAGACAAGACCTGTCTCTAACTTAAGTTTTATTTCTATAATGCACAATTTTGAATTCATAACATATATCTGCCACTTTTGGCAAGGTGGATCCTTCTATGTAGACTTTATTTTAAATTTGGTATTTGTGGCTCCGCAATAAATCTTTAAGAAAGATTTATATCTTGTGGGTAGAAAACACTGAAACTTTCACCCTGGGGTGCCACATAGGCTTGTCAGGGCCCTCATGAGCTCAAGTAAATAATATTTGAATATCAGAAATATAGGTAACATGTTGATTCTCTGGTCACTTCTCGGTTAGATAACTTTTATTCCCTTTCAATTTTCAGTTGGTTTACCTTTATAGCTTCTAGATCAATTACAAAAACGTACAGAATACTAGTCTCTTGTGGTCAGTGTTCTCTTATTTTTCAAGCCCCTGTTTTATGGACTAATCCACCAATTAGTGTAAGATATTGCACATTTCTATATTCTTTTAAAAATCAACTTAAAACACATTTGTTTATACAAGCTTGTAACAGGCTCTGTATACAACTGTTAACATGTTGATAATCTATCTTTTTTATGATTACATCGTCACTTTGTAAAGTGGCTCTGAACATATGAAAAGAAATGAAATAAAATGGGGTTTAACGTCCTAATGTTATGCTCAGAATTGGGCTAATGAAGATGGGTATACGCTAAACAGTGTGCTATGAGAGAAATTTTGCTTAGAGAGTGGCACTACGGCCTACACTTATACTGAATTCCAACTGTCAAGGGACCTTGTTTTTTTCGTTCCCTCTGAACAACTAGACGGCTGTCCTTGTCAGGCCCTTCATCCTGCATCACTGACAAGGGGGAATCATGCAGGAAAGTCTGCATGAACTTTCTCAGCCAATGCAGGGATCGAACACCCGGCCTACAGGTTAGCGAGCCTGAACATATGAAAGGGCATGTTATAAGTATACTCTAATAATAAATAACAATAAAGCAGAGAGATAACATTCACAACAAGGAAGAAAATTACATGTACCAAAGATATTAATATTTGAGGTGCTGAAAATCATGAATATTTATTTCTGCTCGTTTTGAAGACTGTTGCGATCAAGGAAGAAAAACTTAAAGATAAGAAACAACAGATAAAAATCTAATCCTGTGTTAATTAAAAACTTCAAGATTGTTGTTGACTCTACCCTCGACTTTCTGATATTTTATTGATAAAATTGATGTAAACGTGCATATACTGGAGATAATTGCCAATACTTAATTTCACAACCATCTGGAAACTGCGTAATTCATATAATAATCGGTCAACATTCTATATAAAGTTAAGTAACTCTCTATGCAACATTTATTTCATATCTGTTTTGCCTTTATAGAAGATAGGTTGCCAGGCAATGAAATATACAGCAAGAGTTTATATGTTTTGAGGTCAATCAGATATTAACTTTAGCATGGATGTCATTAGAAGCCGGCAACCGGCAAATTTCGCCGTTTACATTTAGGTCAAATGCCGGCTACTTTTTAGCCCCAAATAAACGATCCATAATTCAATTTTAAAAAAATAATTTGCCTAATATCAATTTATACTAATTTAATTCCCAAACGCCAATAATACCTTGGGCACAATTATATGGAGCCAGCAAATCTTATAACGGTAAACCATAGTATACCCGATAATTAGGACTCTGTCCGTCTGTATTCATTTTTGATGTCGTGACAATCGAAACTGACAAAATGGCTGCCACTCGAGTTGTCTGCGCTTGCATTTCACGCGGGACTTGTGTGGAAAATGAACACGACAAAGCGAAAGCAGAGCAATTTAGACGGCTTTTTTAAAAAGCAGAAAAATAATAATGGTTTAAAAAATATTATTTAGAAATAGCATGCGTTATACTATAGGCGTTATTGGCTACAAGAACTGCATGTACGCATGTATATCTACCGTCACCGCGAGTACCCACACGGCAACACTACGTCGATGACCCAGCTACACGGCTACTCCACTAAACGTGCATTTTCTTTCAGTTTCATTCTTAATAATGTCAAGTCTAATTTGAATTGAATACAATATTGCATACGGGCATTCTAGTTTTTACTGTATGTTGTGAATGCACTGCGAAGGCCGACTACAGAACAGACACGAGTCTGACGAGAACAATTTCTAATTGACCTAGTTAATTAGTAGTTATGAAGGACGACATACCACAGTGGATTTCTTGCGTATTACACCAGCCTTTATTGTTGAAAAGTGATATTGTTTCGTTAACTATTTTATGTGAAGCTTTTATGTATATAGAATAAAAACATAAAGTAATAACAAGCTTGTTTTATTTTGAATATATTTGTCATGAATACACTGTTACTAACAAATATGGGATATGAAAACAAGCAAAAGCTTATTTTATTACAGTCATCTCCTTAGCATACAGGTATTTAACAATCTACAATATAAAGGTTCTGCATATACCACAAGTTTTATTTTAGGCCTAATTTTCTGAAATAAACCCTTTAAGGCCTTCGTCCATAACGCAGTCGCAGCCGTTCGGGTTGCTCGCTTTAGGCCTGCGGCCCTAAACATTTTCTGCCTCCTACTTTTGCCAAATTTCCTGTTACTTGAAAAGTTAGTGACATCCCTGAACTTTAGCCTCTTGAGCGTTCAGAAATTATTCAAATTCAAAGTGATCAAGGGCCCTAAGTCTAGCAGTAAGTATCAGAATTCGTTGAAAATCATGGGGGGGATTCTTCATCTCATGGCTTTAAACACTGTATATAAATATAAATTTAAAGTCAATTGGATATCCACTTTATATAGCATCCACAAGATATCAAGGGCCATAACTCTGGCAGTAATTATCAGAAATCTATGAGGCATTTTTACCAAGTCTCGTTTTGAACAAAATACCTTGTTCCAAAAACAGGGCAATTTAAAAAACCTTGTTTCGGAACTCCAGACAACAGGGCATTTTTTTTACCTCGTTTGTACAGAAATGCCGAACCAGGCATTCTGAGGTTTATTGTGTCTAGAGTCAGACGGGTGGACATTTTAATGTGAGTGTATAAAAAACTGTTGAGCCATTCAAAACGGTTATGCAGGTGCATAACTCTACAAGAGCGTTCACATACAATTTTTCATTGTAAATGTTCAGATCCAACAATGCACTATTCAAAATTCAAAATCATTTGTTAACTTTGCCAATAATTAATTCAATATTAAAATGAAACAACGGCATTCAAAATTTTATTATTCGCTAGACAAAAAGTCAACAGTGAATAAATAGATGACACAAATATCAATTAATTGCAGGGTCATTCCATGGGCAGGAAAAACTGATATTTCAAATTTGAGCTTGATTCGATCAACGGTTGCCGAGAAATGGCTGTCTCAATTTGGGGGATTTTGGTCAAAATGGGCGCGTCCGCCATTATTCATTTGATCATTACTCAGCAACCAACAAGTCAAAATTGCTGTAATAAATATAAATGGAAATTCCACAGGGTTTCCAAATATGCCATTATTTTTGACATCAGTGAATTTTGAAGTGTCAAAAACCATTGACTTAGACTTTGACCTTGAACTTGACCGAGTGGAACTCATGATCTTGAGATTAACGTTAGTGCAAAAATTAGCCCGACATGTTTTATACACAATGGAACTCAGTCAATATTTTGAAGTAACGGTACTGAAACTCAAGTTTCATTACTCTCCATCTGTTAGAATCAAAGTTATTTTGTCCAAAGCATTGACAAATTATGAAATTGCTTAACTCTGCTTCAGACAATTCTAGGACAATCATATGCAAACATATAGGTTAGTAAACTGGTAAAATCGTCTCGCTTGTAGAAAAGTTACTCAATTGATTCACTCCTACACAGTATACTGCAGGCAGAGTGATTGATTGAGCACTGTTTATGAAATCAACAGCCCATTTGGCTACAGAATTTCAAGATCAGAGTGGCCTGACAAAAAGCTGTTGCTTATGTTATACTGAGTTAATTACAAGCATAATTACACAACTTGGGAATATGATTAAGGATGTATGGAACGCTATAAGCCACCTAATCCAACTTCAATACAATTAACCAAAAACATTTAACAAATAATATATTACCAACAATTTCTTGAACATTACCAGTGATCAGGAAATAGTGTTTTAAAAAATAAAATTGAGCTTGATATAGCTTCATTAGTCTGGGTTTGGCAGAAAATTAGGATGTAAGAAACTGTATTATTACATTGTCAAGGAACAAATGAAACAGATCAAAAGAGATATTACATGTTACCAACAATAATAATGCAAATGGTGTATTTAGGGTCATAAAAGAGTTTATTTCTCTAACAGACACACCCATTTACTGACATTGTTAACTAAAATCAATAACTGAATATTGCTTTTCATACTGAATCAGACCCAAACAGTTCATCCCTTGGGGAAAATATAAGAAACAAACATTCAAATTTTGTTCACAATTATTTTCAAAAATCCTGCAATGTCAATGGATATAATGCAACTACCTGTGTTCTTGTTCTCTATTGGCCAGTAATTCTTGGAGTTGGTGGATTTGATGTTTCTGTTTTTCTGATGATTGACGTAACATATCAACTTCTCTATTCAGTGCGGCACATCTCATCTTCCCTTCTTGATATTTCTTATTCTAAATATATGGTTTAAAGCTAAGCATTAAGATTACATACATAATCTATATTCTGATGGCTAATCTATAAAGCCAATACTAATAAGTCTGATTTAGTAAAATTTGTTCATTTTGGCAGGGTTCTTTTCTTACGGTGGCTGATTTAGGACACACAAAAAAATATTTTTATCTCGAGCGCTCGAGATACTAAGTCAAGCGCTCGAGATATTAAGTGAAATAAATAGCCCTGGATCTGACCTGAGCTTCTGCATAAGAAATGAAATGAAATGAAATGGGGTTAAGCGTCCTACTGTTCTGCTCCTAAACTGGGCTATTGAAGACGGAAATACATCACACAATGTGCTATGAAGGAAATTGTGCCCGGCAGCGGCGCTACGGCCTACTCTTATATCGAATTCCAGCTGCAAAGAGATCTTTTACATGTACGCGGGACCATCCGAATGACTAGAGAACTGTCCTTGTAAGGCCCTCCGCCCTGTTCTAGATAAGAGGAAATGTCAGTCTCTCATAGCAAAACTCTGTAACATCGATATATATACAATTACTAATTTGTTTAATAACATGCGATATACTCCCCACTTGGAAGGGGGTAAATACAACGGGAAATATTTAGTGGAGGTGATCCGCATGGAGTGGAGTGTGCGTGTGTGTGGGGGGTGGGGGGTATCCGCTCCGCAACTGCAGCTTTGGATGAGCTTTGGATGGGCTGTAAAAATAAACAAATGAATCTTCATTCTACAAGTTTATCATTGAATATAATGCACAAATCATATAGCTTAAAACATGGGTAGAGACGTGTTCGGCTGTATTATCTCGAGCACTCGACTTACTATCTCGAGCGCTCGACTTAATATCTGTGTCCTAAATCAGCCACTGTATTTTCTAGTATTTACCAAGGCTGCCTCTCCCAAATCATGTTTTCAAGAAATCCATTCACAAACATCTACAAATAATGCCGAGGTTAACCTAGTATTTTCCTTCTTCTACTAATGAATGAAAGACGAAAAAAAAATCTTAACAGATTCCTGACCATTAAATGTGGCCTTTTAAAAAGATACTTGCTATTAATGACCAATGGCATGAACAATAAGATTGTTTTTCTTGTTCAGATGTCAATTTAATGTGAAAAAAATGAGCTAGAATATATAATATTAAGTAGTCATAATAAAACAATTTAAATTGACATGGGAAAGAAGTTAATATGTGAAAAGTTGAGTGGCTTTTGTAAGAAAAGGTCACAGAAATCTTACAATATGGGCATCTTGTTGAAGTTTCTCTCTCTCTTGTTTAGTTAAAGCTTCCTCCATAGATTTTATAGCTTCTTTCTGTGATGATTCATGCTGTCTTGATTTACATAATTCTTCTTTCAGTAGCTTGACCTCCTCCTGTATAAGTTAATATAAAAACTGCTGTGTCAATTCTTTACATATGAACCTTCAAGTTAACTAAAACTACATTTTTATCAGTATTTTAGTTCCAGACAACTGTGTTGGATGGTTGAGAGTTAACTAGCAAGGGATCTGTGCCTAATTGTTACTTCCTGCATGTTTACAATTCTATCCCAATAAGCTATCACTAGTATTAGTAGAAGCATTCTTTGCAAAAAACAAATATTCATTATTCTAAAGTCAAACCCCTTTGAATTGTTTAACTATCAGTAGCTTATCAAAAAAGTTTTTTGATTTCTAGAAGGTGTAGTTATTATATTTTAATTAAACAGATCTTTCCTGCTGAATTATTTATTGGACATGAAATAAACAGATGTTAATTGCACATAAATCTTCTTATGAATCAACAAGTAATCAATCATTTTGCTCTTGAATAAAAGAAAATTGTTTGAGTACGTTTTATGCCAGATTTTGGTAAATATTCATGATTTTAAAAGACAAAAGTATAAGAGTATAAGTTTCTGGTTACGTTGGAATGTAGGGTGGTCAGACGCATGTTTACTAATGCTACTAGTTTGGGCATTTCAAGATTTTCATGGTGAACCTCATACATGTTTTTGAGCAAGAGGCTGAAATTCAACAAATTTCAGAAAAAAGTATGACCAGTCACTATTAATGACCCTACCTTTAAAAGCAATAATGAATTTCTTGTATCCTTACATAATAGCGTTAAAAACAAGTAAGATTTATCGAAACAACGACCTCGTTCAAATTAAAAAATTATGAGAAATGGGCTGTGCGTTTCTTTTTTGAAGAGTAAATATTCTACCTGTAAACTATCTGATTGTACTTTTAATTTTTCTTTGGTTTCTTTTTCGTTCATCAGAGCATTTTTCAGATGAGATGTGGCATCTATTGCTGTCGCTTTTATGTTGCTATCTTCTTTAGCTAAAATTTCATTATAATATGATAAATGAAATTTCGAATAAACTACATGTACATCATCCAAATGCTGAGACAGGTGTTCAGTTTGTCACAAAAGTAAAAGATAGGTTGCCAGGCAACGAAACATACACCCACAGCAGCTAAATCGTCCGGGCAGTCAACAAGGGTTGTCGCATATTTTTACTTTTTTCGCTAATGAAACATTTGTAATACACTAAAAACTGATTAAGAGTAACAACTCATTATGTAATTATCAGAAAATCATTAGAATTTGATTGCTTTTTATAAAGTGTTACCGCACGCTAACAATTAGTATATATACATGAAACATTTAATATCATGGATTTAGCTGTTCAGTTATCAGAATTCATTGAAAATCAAAATACTTGTTCGTTTCAACACCTTAAACTCTGTGTATCAATCTAAAGTCAATCGGATGATAAGTTCGGCCTCTATAGCGTCACAAGACTTTTTGAAGTTATCAAGGGAGATAACTCTGGCAGTAATTATTTGAAATCTCTGAAAATCAATAGGCTTCTTCATCTCATGACCTTAAACACTGTGTGTTAATTCAAAGTTGATCGGATATTAACTTTGGCCTCTAGAGCTTCCACAGGATTTTTTCGAAGTGATCAAGGGCCATAACTCTGGCAGCAATTATTGAAAATCACTGAAAATCGATAGATGACTTAGTCTCATGACTGTAAACACTATGTATAAATTTGAAGTCAATCGGATATTAACATTGGCCTCTAGAGCGTCCACAAGATTTTTTGAAGTCATCAAGGGCCATAACTCTGACAGTAATTATCAGAAATCGCTAAAAACCAAAAGGCTTCTTTGTCTCATGACCTTAGACACTGTGTATAAATTTAAAGTCAATCGGATATTAACTTTGGCCTCTAGAGGACGGGGGCGACGACAATATACAACCACATTTCAATGTGGGCGTATAGAAAAGGATTAGTATTTCCCAGCCAGATGTACTGTTAAAACGATTTAGATCTTAAAACCATGCTCTTAAGCTTTTTATTTTTATTACTTGCAGTGATTAAATCTTTAGACAATATATTTTTTATTAGTCAAATGTTCATACCTTTTTCTTGTAACTCTTTTATATAGTCTGCTAATTTTTTAGTTGCTTGCTCAGACTTCCATCGTCTTTCTCTCTCTTGTTCCAGTTCTTTCATCATTTGCTATAAAAAAAGGACACAATAATAATATTCTTTTCAAAATGAGGAAAAAAAGGACAATACAGAAATGACATTAACTGAAATGTTGACAAAAATAGGTATAAATTGTTTTGTTTTATAGGTGAACATTATAAAGTGCAGATATCTAATGACATCAATACATTTTATATGGAGTGGGATACTTATATCAAACTATATAATACTTATCATGATCAGGTAACCACTAAGAGAGAATAATGGAAGTTCAGACAAGACTAAATAAACCACAATCAAGGACCTTGTCAACACAACTAATATGTTCAATATATAATTTAATCCAAATCAGATTAAATACTAAACATGGCTGTGGGCTACTTTGTTATGTGGAAATCTAAATTTGCCTGCATGCACCAAATCAAATCATAGTTGAAGGCACAAAATTTGTGATTTTAAAATTTTGTGGTTTTAAAGAAACAAATCAAACAGAATAAGTTAATTAAATTTACAGAAAAAGTGTCTTACAAACTATAAAAGATAGGCTGGCACTGCCAGGCAGGATACGCCCACATTTTCAAGAGATGGATAGAGAACAAGCAATATCGAAAGTGATTTTTCCTACATCATTAAGTCCTGTATTTCATACTGTATTGGGAGCAGCCATTTTGTTGGTCAGTTCCAGTCTGATATTCATGAAATTCGAAGCCGACAATGATTATGGTGTGACGGTACACAACCTAGAAATGTGACTTTTCGGCAAAATTGGATAAGAATTGTGACCTGTAGAGAGTCCACAACCATGATATATATATACCATATCTTTACACTAACAAACGGCGACCATTTCGTCCGGCAATTTTGGTACGATTTTCACGAAATTCGAATAATTCAGGAAGTTACAATCCGATATGCGCAAATACCGAAAGGAACCAAGATCTTTGGGTTATAACCATGCATTTCAAGTTTCATCAAACTCAAATTAAAATTGTGACCTATAGGATCCACAACCATGATATACCATTTTTTAACAGTATTCGCGTACAAACGGCGGCCATTTTGTCTGTCAATTTTGGTCCGATTTTCCCGAAATTTGAACTCAAACCTTCCTTAACCTTTTTTAAATCGGAAAATAATTGTGACTTCCAGAGGGACCACAAGCTAAAAAGGGTGATTTTTCGTACAATCAGGGGCCACAATTCAGGAAGTTACGAATCAATGAGCGCAAATATCGAAAGGAACCAAGATCTTCGGGTTATAAACATGCATGTCAAGTTTCATCAAAATCGGTTCAAAATTGTGACCTATATAGGGTCCACAACCTTGATATAACATATTTTCACACTATTCGCGTACAAACAGCGGCCATTTTGTCCTTCAATTTTGGTTCGATTTTCACAAAATTCTAAGTCAGCCTTCATTACCATGTAACGGTGATATAATCAAACGTTTTTTTAAATCGGATAATAATTTTGACCTCCAGAATGACCACAAACTAAAAAGGGCAATTTTTCGGACAATCAGGGGCCATAATTCAGGAAGTTGCAACCGATGGGTGCAAATATCGATAGGAACCAAGATCTTTGGGTTATAAATATACATCTCAAGTTTCATGAAAATCGGTTCAAAATTGTGACCTCTATTGGTTCCACAGCCTTGATATAACATATATTCACACTATTCGCGTACAAACAGCGTCCATTTTGTTTGTCAATTTTGGTTCGATTTTCACGAAATTCGAAGTCAGCCTTCATTACCATGTAACGGTGATATAAACAAACGTTTTTTTAAATCGGATAATAATTTTGACCTCCAGAGGGATCACAAGCTAAAAAGGGCGATTTTTCGGACAATCAGGGGCCATAATTCAGGAAGTTACGATCCGATGGGAGCAAATATCGAAAGGAACCAAGATTTTTGGGTTATAGACATGCATCTCAAGTTTCATCACAATCGGTTCAAAATTGTGACCTCTATAGGGTCCACAAGCTAAAAACATGATATTTCGTACAATCAGGGGCCATAATCCATGAAGTTCCTATCCGATACATGCCAATATCGAAAGGAACCGAGATCTTATGGGGATAAACCTATATTTCAAGTTTCGTCAAAATCGGATAGGAATTGTGACCTGTAGAGAGTCCACAAACAAATTGTGGATGGACGGACAGGGGCGACGACATAATACGTCCACATGAAAATGTGGGCGTATAAAAATGCAACTCATTTTCAAAGATAATAAGTGAATACTATCCTTTAGTGGCTTCTACTCTACATATTAAGGAACTGAGAAGTTTAAAGTGATCTCTCAATTCTCTGCTGGGTTTTATTTTGTCCAGCTTAATATTTCTATAGTCCGGGTTATAATTGAGGGAGGTGCCACCTGGAGAGGTAGAAATTCTCATGTGGTTTTTCTTAACCAGTTTTTTATGCTGAACTAGAATATCTGAAGTAAACAGGCCATTCTGTGAGGGCGCTTTTTCAAAATGGACGCCAAAATCTCATATATAGTGACTATATATGGGCTACAAAGTAAGTAACAATGATGCGTGTTTGACCAGTTTTTGCATTAGTTATTACTTGAGTTATTCCCAAACAATCTGCGATTGTATTCCAGACTCTTGAAAAATGATAAAAAGTGAGGGCGCTCTTCACATGGCCACCAAAAAACAAAGATAAACTATATTTTAATAAGCATTTATTAGGCCATTCAATGGCCATATTTTACACTAATTGTGATTAGAGTTATTCACAAAGGACCTTCATCATTATATATACCATACATTTTATGGAGATATAAAACGATGGGGGCACACTTCAAAATGGCCATGAACAAAGTTCTATGGGCCTGTGTAGGTTAAGAAAAATTCTTTGTGGTGCATTTGGCCTCTTTTTACATCAATTTTACATAAAGTTATTTGAAAAGAATCTACATGTTTGACAAATAATCTGTATGGAGGTGAAAATTGGAAGTGCTCTTCAAAATAGCTAAAATTCATTATATGGTGCCTAGTCCACACATCGGGCTCATAGCACATACAACATCTATACAAAAGTCTTTTGGCTCTACATGTTTGTGTCATTAAGCTTTAAATAGGCATTACAAAGCGTAATAGTCAATTAAAATTTGATAAGTTGTTTGTATATGATCACTGAAGGAATGTTTGACATTTCATTCTTGAGGGAGCTTCAAGGGTAAGGGCTTTATATTGAATTGTCCTTACAATGTATCCTGTTAATGACAAATCACTCATAATGTATTTTATTCATTTTCAAGGTCCCTCAGATCACTGCATTCTGAATAGTCCCAACACTCATTTTGAATAGGCTTTGAGAAGACAGAATGTCTTAACAAATCTGGGCTTTGTGTCCAACAACTTTCAACATAACCGCAGCTTTAGACACTCTAACATCACATGCCTTGAAGAATACATATCAGTGTTGTACGTGGTAAAAATCAAGAACGTCAATGAAGCAAGGTGTACCATCTTTGACCAAAAGTTAACAACGGAGCAAATAGCAACAGATATAGTATTGCTACCACCCTGTCGCAAAATATTACAACTTCCTAAACTATGAGCGCATTTCATAGCTCGAGAATGGCGCTCAGCAGGCATCAACGATTATGAAGGCACAGATGGTTGTGACAATGAGTGGAATGAAGAAAATGAGTCTTAGTAGATGGAGACAATGAACTCTTAAATTGTTTTAATTGATATTCATATGTTAATCAAATGAAGCATGATAAATTTAAAGTAGATTATTAAGCAATAACTTCTTTGGATAAAGTATATTACAAAGTTGTACAATAAGTGAACAAATGCGTAATTCTGGAGGTAATGATGAACAGAATTATGAACCTTAATAAATCTAAAATTACAAATCAGATGACATTTTTTGCTACAAGATTTTCCAAAGTGAACAAATGCTGAAACCCTAGAAATAATTAATCTTAATTTTTAAAATTCAACACATTAATTTCAAGCAGATCTGACAATAGTACTTGTCCCTTAAGAGTTCACAAGATTCTACAAATTGAACAAGGATTAATAAATGGAAATTGTTTAACTGTGATTATACAGCAAGGTGATCAATATTCAAAGGTATAACTGAAATTCAGTACGTTTCTTCATTTCACCAATGATGTCGACAACATATATATATACTATTCAAAAAAAGTAAGGGATATTTGATTTTGGGGGCATAATACTAAAATATGCAAATGGATACGAAAAAAGTCACTATAGAACCTAACAGAAGAAACATTTCCAGTTACATGTGACGCCAAAACGCACCAATAGCTACCGCATGGAATGCAGGTGATGCTTGGGATCATCATGGGGGTCCAACCCAAGATTTGCACGACTCTGACTTTGAATGTTACAGTCATTGTGGCATTGAATTCCAGGGTGGAAACATCAGTTTAATTGTTTTAGTGACCAGAAAACAAATTTTGATATGCGTCGGCTTACCCAAAATGAAAGGTTACGTGCCCTTGGCATGCTACAGATCGGCACAACACAGGCGGTTGTGGCGCGGACGATGAATGTTTCTCAGTCTGCCATAAGCAGGCTATGGTCCAGATACCGTGATAAACAATCTGTACAGGACAGACCACGCTCAGGTCGACCAAGGGCGACAACTCAAGCCCAGGATCGATTTATCCGTACCTTGGCCTTGAGAAATCGTGTCATCACAGCAAATCAGATCAGCGCTCGTCTTCAAACAGACACTGGTGTGAGAGTGAGTGGCCAGACGATTCGGAATCGACTGCATAGGGGTCACCTTCGCGCCCGACGTCCTCGCGTGATCCCTTGTTTGAGAGATCATCACATTCAGGCAAGACGTCGTTGGTGTAGGGATCGTCAACATTGGGATAATCGACGCTGGAGCAATGTGATGTTTTCAGATGAGTCAAGGTTCAGTGTTGATTTTTTGGACAGACGTAGGAGGGTGTGGCGTCGTCGAAAGAGCGCTTCCAAGACGTTAACGTCATCAGACATGATCGATTTGGGGGTGGTTCTGTTATGATAACAACGCAAGATGTCACAGGGCCAGGATCGTTACAGGTTACCTCCAACAACAGAACATCACCACATTACCTTGGCCAGCACTGAGTCCCGACCTCTCCCCATTTTAATATTGTTCTTAATTATCCACTGGATCCAGTTATTTATTCTTAAAAACACAAATCCGTACTACATGAAGTTTCAGTTAAAGTATCTTTCCAAACATGATAAACAAGTCCCCTCATATTTCTACTTTGGCAATCACTCAGTACACAACTAAGACATGGTAAAAGCACACTAAATTATCATAAATTTCTAATGTCTCCGAAAACCCTTCGTGTAAGTGTGGCTACGACATGGAAAATACAGAACATTTTTTGTTCTTATTCTGTCCATTGTAGAAGGAAGAACGAATCCGTACCATTGATAATCTCCCCTACCATTTCAACAATATTTCAGCAATTCTTGACAGAAACCAGAAAGTGAATGAGTGTGAGAACCACTACCAGGCCTGTTTTGAAATGGTTCATTCATATATAAGTGCTACAAAACGATTTAAACTGATAAAGTTCTGATCAAATTGACTTTAAACGTTTACTCTACTCAGCCCCCACCGGCTGCCCCAATTATGAGGATGTTAACACACGAAGTACATTCTAATGCCAGTAATGACACAATATTATAATTTAGACATGTCATGTTTACCTTTCCATGGGGGGGGGGCAAACATTTTTAGGAAATTTTCGCAAAGGTCATTCTAAGAGACTGTGGTAATCATCATGCTATGTAGTTACCTAGGCGTCTAATAAGCATTTTAAAACAAGTATTCAAACAAAAAAAAATTAGCTTTTTTTAGGTTAATATAAGGAACTGTGTATACTTTAATGATTTTTAGCAATTTCTGAGCAGGGTAGAGGGGGCATTTCACGCAGGGGGGCCTGATAGCTTCATTTATGGATTTCAAATTTGAAAACCTAAAATTAGAATTTTATTCAATAACAGCTAAATTTAATTTTAGAATAGGATGGCTGGGAACTTCCCACTGGGAAGTCACCAATGGGAGTTCAATATGAATCTTGTGAACACACACTGAAACACTCAACCTCTTTTTACAAAAATGTCAATGAGTATATGAACTTTCACAAAAATTTGAAACCAAGCGAGCACATGGTCAAGTTTGAAAATAACTAGTAAATTTAAACGATTATAAAAATCAGAGTTCCCTCTGCAAATAAATCAAAGAATCTCTTTAAGTTTTACAAGTATCCTTCAAAAGTATTACACCAAAACATGTCTTCTTCTAAAAATGTCTTTTAAAAGGGCAAACTTATTCAAACATTTAAAATGGCTTCTCCTTTTTATAAAATACAACAATCCATTTAAGGGAGAAGTCTATATGTTTGCACACTGACAAAATCGAAGTGTATCTAATGAATTGAACTTATTTTTAGGGGGCTTCTGTTGTCTTATGTAAGTTGCTCAAGTTGTTTTAGAAAATATTGATGTACAATCATTCACAAATCAAATATGTAAACTATTTCACAAACCCTAGTCCTACAAACTTCTTCTGATTCATTTATTTTAAGACCAATGGCCTTTGATTTACAAGTATTGAAGTAATAGATCAGCCTTTATTTAATTATACATTTCAGAGATAAATATTCACTTGAACTTTGTGGAAAAAGGTTATATACAAACCAATTTCATGCAATAGCATATAAGATAGGGGTTTGGAAAAGACCTTGGGTCAATGGTCTGAAAGACTAAAATCCTTTTGTATTGGACATTGGAGCTGTTACAACAGCATTTATGGTCAGTTTCTCTGAAGACCAGATTGTATTTTGGATTGGTGAAAGAGCTCAACTGTTCAATCTCATATCAGATTACCTTCTTTATCCAGTTGATTTCTGGCTCACTTATCCTGGAATTCACTGTAGGCTGGTTGAGTTGGTTGTTACGTTGGCTGGTGAGGGTCGTTGGTTGTTCTGTTTGACTAACTTTCTAATTAACTCAACCTGGTGTCTGCTGTGTGGGCTGTCCAGGGGCAGTTGTTTGATTGGTCTTTAGGGTTAATTTCTGGTTCCATGAGGGTTACTTCTTTCTCATTTGTGATGGAATGGACACAGGGCACGACTTCTCCACATAGGAGACATGTTTGACCCAACACTCATTCAGTATTATTTTCCATAATGTTTTGCATATGTTTCATTAATTTGGGAATTTCACTTATAAGGCATATCATTCTAATTTTGTTATTAAATAAATGACATTTCCACAATACACTAGGTTTCATCACTCTCTATCATATAATCACAGTCAAAGAAATTTCTTAGCTTTAGTAGGAATTGCAACAAGCTTAAGGGTGAATCTTGCTTTTTGATTTGTTAAATTGACACTGTGTATTGGACAATATAACATACCTATGTTTTAGTAATTTCTTTTCAGAATATCTTCAATTTTAACAAACAGTATATAGTACACCATAAATACTAAACAAATAGCCTATAGCTCTGTTAGAACTTTTTCATGCAACATGAAAATACCAAAATGTCTTATCAATGCGTCTCACAACCTTTAAAACTTCATAAGCTTATTGATCCCAAATAAATATGCCTACTCTTTTATGGTTTTTGTCTGTATCTTTGTCTATATCATTCTTTGAAGCTTGAAAATATCCTAGAACTGTACACAGTCCCTGCAAAAACTAGTCTATAGCTGCTTGTGTATCCCTAGCTACCAAAAACATATCTAAAAATGTTGAGATATGCTGATGTGCTTGTTTTTAGCTATGATTGGATGCCTTTAGTTTCAAGTGGCAAACTCAGTTTATTTCTTAACGCATGTAACATCTTTGAAATAAGATAATTTTATACTATTAGTATTATGACTACTTAAACTTACAGAGGCCAATGTAGTGGCACAACTATCACCGAACTCCAAATATTCGTGTTGTTTTTATGCGAACTGTCATTGTCTCCCGCTTAACGCCTCGATTTATACTCATTCCTGGTAGGATTATATGCTTAATTGCGGTTGGGTGCGGTGGAAATATTAAAAATAACAATAATCAATTGTTGTTTGTTCGCGTTTACCTTGCTACATTGAAGTATATAGGACCATCTCTTATCTCCAAACACGGAAGGTTGAGAGATGTGGTTTGTTATCAAGTGTATCCCCTAAAGAATATTTTAAAGTCAACATGTTTAAATTGGTAATAAAATATTATGGTCACTTAGATTTAGATGGTTCAATAGAACCAATAATGGCAGAACTGATAAATAAAATCAATTTGAAGACAATAACATTAGTGAGTTGACTTCCTCTCATCAAATTGTAATAACAAACTCAGTTTGGAGCAACTAAATGAATTGTAGACTTGCTGTAAATAGTCAAATACTCAAGGCCAAACTGTCCTCTTGATTATAAATTGATTCAATTGAGACATGCTACTAGTGAAACATCATCTGGTTATATATTCTGATAGTTCATCTACCTTCAGTATCAATTATATACTCCTTTCCTCTGAAGAATTAAGCTGGCCATCAGTTTATTATTCACACCTTGTATTCATTGCATTACCCTAAACTTTAATTTTCTGACCAAATGATTAATCAATGTAGTGAATTTGCAACATGCTGTCAAGACTTAATAAACAGTTGATCCTTCTTGAACATCTTGGTGTGAATCAAATCTATTTTTTGGTAATCTGTAATATTCCATGATTGATCAAATCTATTTTATAAAAATTAAAATTCCTGCATCAACAGCTAACAGATGAATGTAGATCTGGACAAATTGTAAGATTGTTTAAGTAGCTAGTTATACTATACAAATGAATTTGAAAATGTATTTATTTTTGTTTCAATTTGTTAATATCAGATTTTTAGGTGCTCATCTACCAGGTTCTATCAGATTGAAAATACAAGGCAATTTTTGAAACTTTGTGCTTGAAACCATATTCAAGGGCAATTTTCTGGGAATCTATTGAAGACTGATGCGATTTCATATGTTTCTTATGTAGTATTACCTGCAATCTCTGGATAGGCCAATATTCTGGTCTAAATCGATTATTTTCGTAGCTCCTGCAGCACTACATATTCCAAAAAATATACTATTGCACCAATTTTATTTTGGTTTTTATGGCCAAGTAGCATGTAATATGATTGCAGATTCATATTTATGCAAAAATTTCTAAACAACTATCAAATTTTATTTAGCTGTATATACCTTCACTAGAAAAGTTAAAAGTAACAGGAAGATATATGAAACTTCAGTGAATTATTGATACATATTTTGTTTCAAAAACTTGTCGGTAACTCATAAAATTCAAATGTCAGTATCTCAGTCAATTTTCAAGCTACAGACGACAAATTTTGCAGTTTCTAGTTTTAATTTTTTTTTTTTTTCTAGATTTTTTGATTTCCCAACCCTGGCCCACAGAATTATTGTCTCCACCAATTAAGTTGGTCATCTCTTCTTATCCCCAAACAGCAAAGTTTCATAATCCTAACTGACGTTATCCTGATGCCAAAGCATTGACAAATCGAATTGCTTATCATATCACTCTGATTAAAATAAGTAAAAAATGATTTGATAAAACTATACCATACACCAAGTTTCATCACTCGGACTCAAATTCTAGCTCAATAATTATTTACTATAATTGTTTACTAAAATGGTTTCAGATTATAGACAGATGGATAAATAAATTCGCTTTAATAGTCCCCTGCCTTCCTCTACATGTAAACAGCAGATGAGACAAAAACAATTCTGGTACTGTTTAAAAGCGCAGAACTTTACACCAACGGTACAAAAGTAACAAACAGAATAGAGTATTTATAACAAGTGTATACACAAAATAGCAGCACAATGGATTTTTAATTTATAATAAACTAAATTTACACCTGCTGAAACTAAATAACCTGTACATGAAATGAATATAAATTATTTAATGTAAATTTGTCTGTCTTTTTATTTTACTACCATATTATTATTGGATCAGAGATTATAAATATAAAGGGATGTTAACAGTGTTGGAATGTTGAAGTTAAGGTTTATATTCATTTTTATACGCCCACATTGAAATGTGGTCGTATATTGTCGTCGCCCCCGTCTGTCCGTCGTCCACAAATGTGGACGCTCTAGAGGCTAAAATTAATATCCAATTGACTTTAAATTTATACACAGTGTTTAAGGTCATGAGACGAAGAAGCCTATTGTTTTTCAGCGATAATAACTACCAGAGTTATGGCCCTTGATCACTTCAAAAAATCCTGTGGACGCTCTAAAAGCCAAAGTTAATATCCGATTGACTTTAAATTTATACACAGTGTTTAAGGTCATAAGACGAAGAAGCCTATTGATTTTCAGCGATTTCCAATAATTAGTGCCAGAGTTATGGCCCTTGATCGTTTAAAAAAATCTTGTGGACGCTTTAAAGCCAAAGTTAATATCCGATTGACTTTAAATTTATACACAGTGTTTAAGGTCATAAGATGAAGATGCCTATTGATTTTCAGCGATTTCCGATAATTAGTGCCAGAGTTATGGCCCTTGATCACTTCAAAATATCTTGTGGACGCTCTAGAGGCCAAAGTTAATATCCGATTGACTTTAAATTTATCCACAGTGTTTAAGGTCATGAGACGAAGAAGCCTATTGATTTTCAGCGATCTCTGATAATCATTGCCAGAGTTATGGCCCTTGATCACATCAAAAAATCCTGTGGACACTATAGAGGCCAAAGTTAATATCTGATTGACTTTAAATTTACACACACTGTTTAAGGTCATGAGACGAAGAAGCCTACTGATTTTCAGTGATTTCAAATAATTACTTCCAGAGTTATCTCCCTTGATCACTTCAAAAACCTTGTGACGCTATAGATGCCAAACTTATCATCCGATTGACTTCAGATTGATACACAGAGTTTAAGGTGTTGAAACGAACAAGTATTTTGATTTTCAATGAATTTTGATAACTGAACAGCTAAATCCATGACGTTAAATGTTTCCTATACTAATTGTTAGCGTTGGGCAAAACTTTATAAAAAGCAAACAAATTCTAATGATTTTCAGATAATTACATAATGAATTGTTACTCTTAATCAGATTTTAGTGTATTACAAATGTTTCATTACCAAAAAAAGTAAAAATATGCGACAACCCTTGTTGTCTGCCCGGATGATTTAGCTGCTGTGGGTGTATGTTTCGTTGCCTGGCAACCTATCTTTAATCCTTTCACCATTAACCACTATACTCATTGTATCATATTTCCTATATCAGATTCAAAAATGGTTATTTGTTAGTATTGTGCTACTTCTGACTTTGATTCATGTAATTTCTAAAGTAAGTTGATGTGTAATCTAATGGCTTTTTTTGTTTGATATAAATGGAGCTTCTAATCTTATAGGCCTGATTATTATTTCATTTCCTGTTATTTCTATTATTAAAATTGAAAAAAGTTCTCTGCATTGAAGTTTAACAAGTATACAGAAGGAACACATTAAGCAATACCTGCATTTTTACGTTACTTGGCCACGTAAAATATAATTTGATGATTCTGAAAAATAACTCCCGCTTTATGGTCAAATCCCCCCTCATTAATGTTGATTGCCAAACACTTATTTCAGACTAACTCGGGAATTCTCTTAAATTAATACAGTACATATATTTACAATGTCATATATGCTTATTTCACACAAACTCTGGAATTCTCTTAAGGATACATTATGGGAGATTTTTATAAGAAGTTAGCCATTCTTGCTATACAGTTCAAAAATAGATGAATATATTGAAAATTTCAGTCAAATTACGTTATTCTGAACATAGATATCACCACTGTAATTTTTTACTAGAATTAGTAGTTAAATCCATCTTCACAGATTCCCAAATATGGCCAATCGTTTGATTGACAGGCGTTAACTCCACTTACATCATCTCAATTTTCAAGTAATGTTTTCAATGCCTATGTGGTACCGTTAGCCTATTCGGTTTGAGACAGGGCTGCAATTCAATTTGTATTACATTTGCTTTTTACTACAAATTAAAAAAAAAGACTTTTGACATATATAGATAAGAAGAGAAATAGGATTTTAAAGTTTGAGAAATTGTACATAATTATAGCCGATAAATAGGAAACAATGATCCTATGGGGTGATGTTATTATCAATTTCCATAATTTTACCCTAAATGAGTAAACGCAAGTGACAAAAGAAGGTATAATACCGACATCCAAACTCTCAATTTAACCAAAAACTAGACATAATATCAAGACTGTATTGATATTATTGATACAGAAGACGTGTCTGTCTGTTTTATTCATCACACGGTCTCCAGGAATTGTACAATTTGTCATTATCTGTGTTTGGTTTATTGCACTTTAGTTTAGATGTCATTTGTTCAGGCCTTGCTCAACAGCGGCCTCGCTTAATTCGTCCACTCTATCATTTAGCCTTGATCTGAAATTTCCCGGAGTGTGAAGTCAACGTAACAGTTAATTTACGCTCACATAATGCTATTTAAAATTAAATCAATCAATGAAATCCTGTTTAAATACAAGCCAAATCTAAGCGATCTCTGGGTCTACAGTGTTGATTTGTGCTTTTTGTGTAGAGTAAATAAAGATCTAATTTATAATTTCTATGACATCTGAAGCCAAAATAAAGATAATCCAATGTCTGTAGAGGAATGTAAAATTCTGGTCTCCCTCATGGGATATTCTTTCCACAATATATATCATTTGTGTCTTGATAAAGATGCCACAATTTCGAAACATAAACCAAACTACAGGGCTATAGAGTACAATCTTAACATTCCAAAAACTTATCTTGAAGGGGGTCAATATAAATATATTGAAAAATGTAAAAACAATTGTATTAAACACAAAAAAGTGTTATGTCCTCCTACCAATTTTCATTGAACTTATTATCTCTTAGGACCAGTACGAACTACGAAGTGTTTATGTGCTGACGTCATCACTTTGTGTGATGTCATTGAGATAAGCGGCCTTCAGTTCGTCTATTTTCTACGAAAAAATCTGGAAAAGTTCGTGGTTAAAAAACGAATTACGATATCGTGATTTTCTCGTTGATTTTTGAATGAAATTTGTATTTTTGCGGTTTTATAGAAAGATTGAACATTTACAATTCAGTAGGAGGTTTATCAGCGTCAAAGTGGTCGGTTAGTGGTTTGATTTTGAGCAAATTTTCGCTCTGTGAAATTTGTTTTTTTCGGCAGTCGGCGATAAGAAACACAATATAATGAGCTTCTTGAGGACTAAAATTTGAATTGATTTAACACTTTTTATTTAACAAAACTTTGCGAACTAAAGATCGTACTTCGGACTTCGTATTTTGGCGGAAAAGGAAGTCAAAAACGTAATACGAAGTATGAAGCTGTGTTCGTAGTACGTAGTTCGTACTGGTTGCGGAACCTCTCTAATAACTGTTGATATAAGCATCCCTACAGTGCAACTTTTAACCACTGCATAAACTCCTTTATTGCACCACCTATCAGTTATATATTTGAAAATGAGGAACAACAGACAAGTTCAGCTTGTCATTTTCCTTTTATCAAGATATTCTATAAAAGAAACTAAGTGTACTCATAGAAAGAATATTTAAACCATTTGATTACAAGCTGCATATCCATGTACACATGCTGTAGACATCCATTTTATATTACCCCAAATAATGAATTATCGATGCAACCCTCTATAACCCATGCACTCTCATGATCAATGAATCATTAGCCTATGATTGATGTTTTAGATTACATGGACAAAGTAGAGTGTAACTGTATTCATATTCCTGAAGCAATGGCCCGAGAAATCCCTCTCTGACCATTGCTGGAATAGGGTCTGTTTCTTGAACTTATGCGGAGTGTGTCTATTCTTTCCTTTCAATGAAAGCTACCATTTAAGTAAAGCAACATGACAGTCTTCCCTAAAACTTTGGACAGTGATTTAAGGTAAATGAAAAAAAATGGGGTTTAACATCCTACTCTTTTGCACCTATCGATTTAAGGTATTCAAAATGGTGAAAGTATGTTCGTTTCCAAACAGTATTGTTTGCATTTCATTCGACTTGATAGCCTCATTTGTCACGCAATTAGGTTTACTGCAGTATTCTGCTATGCACAGCTTAATTAGGCATAATAAAATCGTGAGCCATGACGTAACATTATGTAAACATATTTGGTCCAATATTGGCACTCGTTTTAAATGTAAAGCTTTTGTAGGACAGCTAATGATTGGTTGGTAGTCGGACTACTGACCAATAAAAATTTAAAACAACAATATCCACTCATAATAGCAGTGTGTAGTAGGATTACCTCTAATCAAACGAAACGCTGCGCGGAGTATGAACTGTATTGTACATGTCACGCCTACTAAACCAATCCTCCTTCTCGATACCCTGGCGACAGATCTGGATGTTGACAAGCAAGTCTACAGTATAACTACTCAATATCTCATGATACTTTACTAATTAGATTCGTTTTCATCTTTTTTCAAAGAATTGACAAAGGAAGCAGAAATTGTATCCATTGACATAATTTTCTACAATAATTAATTGACATATCGTCACAATAGCAATGGTAGTTTAATTACCGTCTGTAAATAATACAAAATTATCCGGAGTTTCAGCCAGATTCCACCAAAGCACTGTCCTTGCTGTTGTGAGAACTAAAAAAGATAGGCTGCAAGGCAACAAAACTACAAAACATATGCCAACGGCAGAGGTCGACAAGGGTTGATACATATTTATTCTTCTGTAGATTATATAATAGCAGGCCTTGAGAGCGCTTGCAAATTTAAACTGGCGAACACGAATTATCGCACCAGCAAATTCAAACTGGCGAACACGAATTATCGCACCAGCAAATTCAAACTGGCGAACACGAATTATCGCACCAGCAAATTATTCAATTTTATTAACATCGATCATGGATGAATTCTCACCCAAAAAGCCCTGGTCGATTATACGATGTCACCATCACATCACTGTTTTTTTTTATTCAGGAGGAAAGTTATCTTGCGAGATATGATGGAACCAACCAATATTCAAAATACAGTGAAAAAATGTAATCCTTTTGTCTCCATTACAACCTCTATGTAACTCCAAAAATAGTAGCCAATCATAATTAGCGATTTACCAGTACATTCAACATGGCGGTAGAGACGACAAAGTATTATAATCTATCAAAGTGAGGCTTGTTTTTGTTCATTCATGTAACTTGATAGTAAATAAATGACATGCATACAAGCTGACATACAGTAGCATAATTTGTGATTGAAATGCATATATATCGGGAGCCCAGTAGCATCTATGTGTCAAAGTTTAGTGGACTACCTACCGCATTACGGCATAGGTTGTAGCCCTCGAATCATACAGAATACAGATGTCAACACGTCTTAATAACAGTAATGTAAATGTAATTTGAGCTTGTCCCGCTGCTCTAAGAAAAACAATGAATTCATGGAGCTGTCAAAATGTAATCAAATGTATGATATCAATTAAGAAATGGAATTCTTTCAAATGCTTTTTTATCATAAACAGTTACAACGGTATTACTAGTACACGTAGCCTATTAAAAAGTGATCTTTTATACACTCTGAATTTAATGTAAACTAGTTATAATAAGCATTGTCTCAGATAGAAATTTTGTGGTGTTAAATAGCTCCCGCAATATATATATGGCGAACACATTTTATCACACCAGCGTGATTTTCAGATCTCAAGGCCTGTAATAGGGGCATTTACAAGAAAATTTCATACACAAGTAATTTACAGAAATATTTGAAATTTTGTTCAACTTATTTAAATAATGTATATCAATTTCTTAGAGATCTAATGATAACATTTATTCTTTAAGCATTCAGAGGATTGAACAAAGAAAAACAAGAGCCATTCTAAACGTAATTGACAGAAATGTCTGAAACTCAATAGACTTCTTCGTTTCACTAAATGATGCATATAAATTTCATACAGATCGAAAAGGATAACTTTTGTCTATGGAGTATCCACAAGGTGCAACATGGGTTAAACAAGGGCCATAACTGTAGAAGATAAAAAAGAAATTGGTGAAATTCAATTGGCTTCTTCATTTTACCAATCTAAATGATGCATATAAATTTCACACAGATTGGATGATAACTTTTTTTCGTTAAAGCATTCACTTAGAGTGAAACAAGAGCCATAAATCTAAACGGATTTTCAAAAGGCTTCTTCGTTTCGCTATTAAAAATGATGCATTTAAATTCCATACAGATCAGATGTAAGAGCATTGTCGTTAGAGCATTCACAACGTTCAACAACAGGGCCATAATTCTAGATGTAATTAATGGAAATGCTGAAATTCAATAGGCTTCTGTGTTTTACTAATATAAGGTGCCACAAAGTGATTATCTATTCTTAGTCTAAGCAGTAAAGTTTTTTTTAATAAACCTGGCGGTCAAACTTTACACTTAAGTTTTGTCAATCTTCATTAGTTACAATCCAAGGTTTCTCTTTAGTTTTTAAATTTTATGTCAACATTTATTGCACTAAATCTTCTTAGTGCAAAAACAGAAAAACTTGACCTTTTTGACTTCCGGGGTCTCAAAGAACAAAGGTGAATTCCGCAAGTTTACATTTCTATTGAAAGGGTGATTAGTTTAAATCATGGCTGCGTATTCACTTTCAGTGAAAATGACCTCATTTGACCTTTGATTCTGAATATCTTGAAAACAATGCCGGACTGATTATTACTCGCCATCGTATTGTCTACGTAGAAAAGTTGGGTCTGGTTTTGTGTCCATTTGATGGACCCCACCGCTCTCCACACTGACCAATCAATTGCTTAAGCAGAAAATTCTCATCATGGAACTTAGTGAAGGTATTGATAAAATGAATATATACTTAAGAGTTTCATCACTTTTATTTTACCCAACATGAACCAAAGTATGGATTTCACACTGTTTATTACTTCCTTTAATGGCCTCCACGAGAGTCTTGTATTATGACTAAATAATCACACATACAGCAACTAAAATAATCGGACCGTGTGTCAAGCAAATTAATGATTTAATTGTTCACAACTCGAATGATATCTTAGAGTTATTTACTGAGTTCTTTTGAACTGATATCAGCAACTTCATTTTCGGCAAAATTGCTCAGTTAATTAGAACCAAAGTTATTGTGTCCCAAAGCAAATACAATAAAATTCTTCAAAAGGCAGGAGACAATGAAAATAAATGGAGCATTTAAGAATATATGGACCTATTGTCTACACCATAACCTAGATTTCCAATTTTCCTGATATTTTATGAATTTTAGTTGTAAAGTAACACATACAGCAGATGTCAGGTTGAGAGGAAATATCAGTCACTGTAAATATATACCAACACGCAACATGCTGTAATAGCTATCTGTCTTCAAATTTTGGAATCAACATAGACTGCTCTCCCGTAATCTGGAAAAACCTAGCAAGTCAAATTTTGGTTAAAATTGTGGAAACCATTGGATGTAAATCAGTTTATATACATTCTAGATGTCAAAAACATATATCAATTTTAAAATAATCGGATCATAACTTTTGTCGTTAGAGCCACGGCACTATAACCTCCACATTTCCATGTGGGCGTATAAAAACAGTGTAGTTACTTTCCAAATTCTGACTAATCAAATTGTTTATTGCTACTCAGCCCAATAAGAAAAATAGGTTGCCAGGCAATGAAACATACGCCCACACAGCAGCCAATTCGTCCGGGCAGTCAACAAGAGTTGTTGCATTTTAAGTAATCATCAGAAAATCATAATTCAAACTCACCCATAACTATGGTGTAACTGTGATATTATCAAACGTTTTTTTAAATCAGATAATAATTTTGACCTCCAGAGGGACCACAAGCTAACAAAAGCGATTTTTCGGACAATCAGGGGACATAATTCAGGAAGTTATGATCCGATGGGCGCAAATATCGAAAGGAACCAAGATCTTTGGTTTATAAACATACATGTCAAGTTTCATCAAAATCTGTTCAAAATTGTGACCTCTATAGGCTCCACAACCTTGATATAACATATTTTCACACTATTCGTGTACAAACGGCGGACATTTTGTCCATCAATTCTAGCCCGATTTTCACGAAATTCAAACTCTCTCGTCATTATCATGTAACGGTGAGATAATTAAACGTTTTTTTAAATCACATATTAATTTTGACCTCCAAGGGACCAAAAAAGCTAACAAAAGCGATTTTTCGGACAATCCGGGGATATAATTCAGGAAGTTATGATCATATTGGCGCAAATATCGAAAGGAACCAAGATCTTTGGGTTATACACATACATGTCAAGTTTCATCAAAATCGGTTCAAAATTGTGACCTCTATAAGGTCCACAACCTTCATATATAACATATTTTCACACTATTCGCGTACAAACGGTGGCCATTTTGTCCGTCAATTTTGGTCCGATTTTCACGAAATTCGAACTCAACCTTCATAATCTTGGAACGGTGATACAATTAAACGTTTTTTTAAATCGAATAACAATTTTGACCTCCAGAGGGACCACAAGCAAAAAAGGGTGATTTTTCGGACAATCAGGGGCCATAATTCAGGAAGTTACGATCCCGATTGGCACAAATATCGAAAGGAACCAAGATCTTTGGGTTATAAACATGCTTTTCAAGTTTCATCCAATTCGGTTCAAAATCGTGACCTCTACACTGTTCACAAGCTACAAAACGTGATATTTCGTACAATCAGGAGCCGATACATGCCAATATCGAAAGGAACCGATATCTTAAGATAATAAACCTATATTTTATGTTTCATTGAAATCGGATAAAAATTGTGACCTGTAGACTGTTCACAAACAATTGTGGATGGACGGATGAACGGACGGACGGATGTACAGGGGCGACGACAATATACGTCCACATGAAAATGTGGGCGTATAAAAATCATTGAGATTATTCAAGGTATTGATATAGTGAATCTATACTTTGAGTTTCTTCACTTTCACTCAATTATAGAACCAAAGTTATATTGTGTTCTAATTGTTTCAATCAAACTACTTATCTCTGCTCAGCCTTAGTGCAAAATGTGCGCGATCTCAAGGCATTCACATAATAAGACACCTACATTCTCTACTTGCAATTAGGCAGATAATGTGTATCATCAAACTTTGCCAAGGTACTGATTCAATGAAACTATATAATTAAATTGCTTATCACTCTGCTTACATTAGGCAAAAAATGCTCAGTATCGAACTTGGTCAATGTATTTATGTAATGAAACTATACACAAAGATTCATCACTCTCACTTAATTAATTAGAACCGAAGTTATCATGTCTTAAAACATCAACCAATCACATTGCTTATGTATGCTTAGTCTAAGCTGATAATGCTCATGTATTCCCCTAATCAACACCTACACCAAGTTAAAGTAGTTAAGTCTCTAACTCAATAGCATCCAAAATATTTAACTTTGAAAACACAAATTATTTGTCAATTGAAATCAACATTGATGCTGTGATCTTACCATAATCGTGTACTATAATGCGTATCAGCCAAAGTTCTAGCAAGAGACTCGGGAACGAGACTAGACACATTGCACCTAATCAAATGGCGCATGTAGACTGGAATATCCAGACGCTAGAAATTTGCATTCGATTAAGACTGTTGGCTTATTTCGGGGAACATAACTGATTTGAAATAAAGAGTAAAAACGGAAACCACTTCTGTCAATTTCTAGGTCCCAAATATTAGCGATTTAGTGCTTTTAAGTTTAAACATTCTACCTAAATCAGAAGGTGAAGTTATTGTATCCCAAAAAGTATGACAGACAGACCGATTTTAATAGTTCCCTGCCTTTTCTTTTAAAAAGTGGAATTGAAAACCATTATAGCACTACATATGTTGCTAAGTAATTATTTACAACAACTGACAGTTCTTCTCATGACATAACTCATAATCACATAATGTGTTTAAAAGCACATTTTAATGTAATATGAATATAAAGTCATTTATTTTCAACGCATAATAAAGTTCATTTTGTACATGATTTTTATTATTATTTCAACATTTGTGAATCTGCAATTACTAATTACTTACTTCAGCATCGTCTTTACAATATGTTTTTATTACCAATTGCATACAAAATCATAGAATGCAATGACTTGTGTACTGATTTTAAAATGTTCATTATGTTTGAAATATGGATCGCAGGATCCTATATTTTCACATCAAGAAAGTAACATCAATATCACTTGCTATGGACCAATATTGAATTCAAATTCGTGTTTTTAAATGAATATTACCGGTATGGAGAATATTGAGTTAGAGGGTTAGAGCCTTTAAGGCAATTATATTATCAAATTAACATCATAGACATGATGTGATTAGTATGTATTGAAGGAGATGTATAATCAAACTAGACAAGATTTTATACACAGGTTGTGTAAACAGCAGCTTTAATAATACATGGATGTCATGAAAATTACGAGTCAAGGTCAAAATGATTAGATGTATTCTATATACAGGTGTACGCTAGCATTATATTGCCATGGGAAGACCATTGTATTACATTAATGAGAGTATGTTCACTTGATAGAGAACTATTTACTGGGTGAGTTAACGCACTAACACGGAGGTCCTGGGTTCGATCCCATTGTTGGCTGACTAAGTTCCTCATGATTTTCCAATCTGATTTCTCTTTTGTTAGCAGTACGGGACAAAGGGCCTTGGAATGAAAAACGTTCAGTCCTTCAAATGGGACGTCCATCCATATACATAATAACAGCTTGAATTTGAACCTTGCACTAATTAAAGTTTCCTCACAATACATTACATGGTGCATACCCGTCTTCATTAGTAGGATGCTAAACCTCATTTCATAAGCACTTGTCACTATAATCTTATACAGTCCTGTATGTTGTAATAATCTACTTAAGATTATATTGATGTTTGCTGCTATGACAAAGTAAATATTACATCTAACCTTGCATTTTCATCATACCTCTGCTGTTCACAAGAATTATTTTCAGTGAAGACAGTGGTATTTCAGTATGCCTAACTAACCAATAATCAGTTAAAAGATAGGATGCCAGGCGATTAAACATATACGCTCACAGCAGATAAATTGTCCGAGGGGTTGACAGGAGTTATCGCATATCTATTCTTTACCACAATTTCATACAGATCAGAGTATAATTTTCATCCTTTGAGGGTTTACAAAATGAAATAAGGGCCTTATAACCATGTGAGTAATAAACAGAACTTATTCAAATTCAAGAATGATACATATATACATTTCATAAAGATTGGATAACTTTTGTACGAGCATTCAAAATGAAACAAGGGCCATAAGTCTAGAAATAATTAACAGAAATAGCAGAAATTAGATAGGCGCCTTAAATCCTTTGTTTTACTAATTTAAACGAAATTGGATGATAACATTGGTCATTTTAGAGTTTGAGCGTTTACAAGGTCCAACAAAGTGAAACAAGGGGCATAACTCTAGACACAATACACAGAAATTGCTGAAATTCAATAGCCTTCTTCGTTTCACTAAGATTGGATAATAACTTCTGTCACTAAGCGTTCACAAGATTCAAAATAGTAAAACAAGGGCCGTAACTCTCGACATTGTAAAAACAGAAAAATTGAATTAAATTCCGTTTATATACATGATGCCTGCTACAGCTCATTTGTGTCCATTTTTAGGTGCCCAAGAATAGCGATTTAGCTCCTTTAAAATGTTCATAACATAAAAACTGATAAAATCTAACTTTTCAACTGTGAGGTTAACCACCTTCTTACAAATAAATTACAGGCTATAAATGCCATTAATCTTCAGCTTCATTTTAAGGTTCAATATCAAATCAAAACGATAAACAACCAAAAACACCTTTTTATCACTGTCTGTGAAAGTCCTTAATCATGTCAACTTTAGCTTTAGACATTTAACAAAAAGGTTACACCTCTAAATCTGTTTAAACTACTTCATTAGACGATGGAGATACATGGCCAATATCGACAATACAAATGGTAATTCTCTAAGCACATACGTTTAACCTTTTTCCCCCAGTGTTTTCTATAAGCTCCCATTGGTGATTACCAACAAAAGAATGACATTATTCGTCCCTCATTTCCTTGATAGTATATATCAGTGCAAATACTACTTTGCGATTTCCAACTGAAATGTCTGCCTTTGATAATTCTAAAACTAAATTCAATGTCAAGGATGCTGCAACTTTTCCACTTCAACCTCAACTTACCACTATAAAAACACATCATATCTAGGCCCAAACCTATCCATTAAGCTATTAATTTGGCTATTTTTTAAATTTCAGTTTGATTTTCAACTGAACAAAAAAAATTTCAATGACTGTGAACTTATCTATCATTTTTGCTGTGCAGGATGTCATGTTTCTTTTGGATACTGGTATGTGTTTGTATCACGTCCTCTGATTGGACAACATTATTGTTCAAGTGTCAGCTATAAACCAAGGTAACATGACTAAAAGTTTGTCAAATATCATACACAAAGAATAATTTTCTCATTTGATATGGCTCCATTATTATGGACAAAGTTATATACACTTCTGTGATAATAATAAGAGTACAATTTTTGTTTTGGTATATTTAAACAGGCAATATTGAAGATTACTGTTCTCGCTATTATAGTTAAAAAAAAGATAACATAAATAGAACACGCTGAAAATTTCAGTCCGATTTCTCCACTCTGAATTTTAGGCTAGCTTCGATCATCATTTCTAAAGTCAGTATGATAATAAACAAAGTTTGATTATCCATTTTTATCGTTTTAATTATTTTTCAAAAAATGTATTCCAATCCACTAAATATCACAGCCTAGTGATGGCAACGAGAGTTTGATATGGTCTAGATTGCCACTTCAGAATTTAAATATCCAGTCATGGCCTGAAACGGTTTTATATGTGGGTTTTAATCAAAATCAGAAAAAATTGAATATAATCATATGAGTCCTCGATATATTTGAATGGTTTTTAAAATCAGATTAAAATTGTTACCTCTACAGGGTTCACAACCTATCATGTATACTTTTATACTATTTATATATGAGGAGCTCTCATTTTGTCAGGCATTATTGTCCAATCTTTAAGAATTTTTTTGAATCCAACTGTCATAACTTGGTGTTACAGTGATATATTTTTAAAAAACATATAATAATTCTGACCTTTAGAGGAACAAGCAGAAAACTTCAATTATCGTAAAATGAATAAACCACAAAGTTACAGTCCGATATGCGCGAATATCAACAGGAACCAAGATCTTTGGGTTAGAGACGTACATTCCAAGTTTCACCAGAATCAGATAACAATTGTGACCTCTAGAGTGTCCACAACCTTAGTATTACATACTTTTATACTACTTGCGTAAAAGGAGCAACTATTTTGTCGGAGATTTGCAGTTCAATATTAACATATTTTTTTGTATTCAACCAGAAATAAGGTGTAACAGTGATATATTACTTCAACAGTTTTTAAAATCAGATAAAAATTGTGAGATCTATGCTTGCTAAAAAGGCAATCTATCAAAAGCAGGAGCCATATCCAAGAAGTTATGCCTGAGTGATATGCGCATATATCAAAAGGAACCAAGAGATGAACACAAAACAAGCTAAAATAATAAAAAAAAGCGTTTTTATGTAAAAATCTGGGGCCATAATCCAGGCAGTTACACTCCAGCTCAAGTATGGAAAGGAACCTATATCTTTAGGATATAAACTTATATTTTAAGTTTCATTGAAATTAGATAAAATTTGCGACCTCTGCAGAGTCCACAACCTATTTGTTTACAGGAAGCAGCTATTTCATCCAGCAGTTTCAGTCCCATTTGAACTCGCCATCACTATCGTGTAACGGTGATAAATTTATAAATTTTTTTAATCCAGACAAAATTTGTGACCTCTGCGGAACAGCAAGCTAAAAACACAGTTTTTCAAACAGTCAGAAAGTTACAGTCCGATGTGTGCCAATATCAAAAGGATAAAAATTTTGACATCTAGAGTCTCCCCAAGCTGAAAAACATCAATTTTCGTACAACTGATACATGCCAATATTGAAAGAAATCAAGTTACAGTAGACTGTCAAATCCGACATCGCAAGGGATCGTATCAATATGTCGGATGTCACAGAGATCCGGAATACCCAGTTTTGTCAAAACCGGAAATATTCGTTCGAAAACCGGAAGTATTATGATAATTTTGCTTCGAATCACCAAACCGTTATTCCATTTAAAAATGCTAAACTTTTCTGTACATTCAAAATTTTCTAACATTAATATTTATTTCATTCAACATGCGTAGGCATTTTGAATAGGTCGAGTTTCTTCGTCGTCTTCAGTTGGTCGCGCGCTTGTGTTTGCTATCACATGTTCATAGATAATCTTCCGTTCTATGTCAAGGTCGTTGTCAAACGGTTCGGTGAGATCCGTCAAAGGGTGAACAAACAATGGGCTGAAGTGAGCGGACTTTACGTTTTCAGAGGCCGTTTTATGACCTTGACACTCATGAGACACTCAGCTCATTTCAGCTCAATGTGGACAAACTAACGTTATTCGGGTTCAATCGGCATGCGCAACGAATGTTTCTAGCAGGTGCTAGGAATATTTGTACGACCAAATTTGTGGGGAAAATTTGTAGATATCCATGAGTATTTGTCACAATTACTGTCTTACAAGAGATTATAAAATTATCAAGGTAATCAACAAAGACCTACACGATAGCGATGACGGGATGGCTGATTATTGTCAAAATCCGGAACTGACAGAATCTGGACTTATCAGATTTTTTTTGGCTGAAGTAATAAGGAAATACATCAGGACATGAAAATCATGTCGTATATCACAGAAATCCGGAGTGATCAAACATCGGATGTGAGTCCACTGTATTTGAGAGATAAATCTGTATTTCAAATTTGCCAAAATTGGATAAAAATTGTGACCTGTATTTGTAGAGTGTTCACAAACAATTTGTGGATGGACGTCCAGATGGACATAGACAACAACAATATATCATTTGTCCACATAAAAATGTGGGCGGATATGAATGACAATAAGACCAATTCTTCCACATTATAGTAGAAGATTTAATGCCAGTAATCAACTTGTTACAGCAATAAAATAATGTGTTAATGCTTTACATTTCATCCTCATCATGAACAAAATTTTATTATCACAGTCAAGTTCAGTCAAATCTATTCAGACTATGTTATTAGAAAAATTACACTTTTCAATATAGTCGTTCAACCAAAAGATATTTCATGATATCAAACGTATTTCCACATAAAAATTAATGTTGTGTTCATAATAGTTTAACTGCCTGTCTATTCTCGGTAGAAAATCTCTAATATAAAACCTTGTACAGATATGTCTATTTACAACTAGGGACACATTTTCAATGCAACAATTGATGCTTGCATACTCTCTCCTGTAAATGTGGGCCCATTTCTCCAATGTAAATATGGTGACAACAATTACAAGTCAAGACCTATATAAGTATTTTTGTGTCACAGTTCATATTGTTATTGATGTTAAAAGTTTTGTTAGTCAAGATGATTTGTATGGCTCTGTTTCAGGAAATCTAACAAATAGGCCTGTCTTTAATCTGATTTAACCTAAGACGGGGGATTATCTTGCAGTGATATTTGATTTTGTTTTCTTAATCAAATGTTAATAATCAATACGAGATCATATTGGAATGAATTACGAGGGCTGGCTGAAAAGTAATAAGCTGACCCAAGAAACATACGGTTAGACACCAAAATTATCATCTTAGAATGAATACTCTTGGGACATATAGGGGATTATTTGATGTGGCGGCCGACTTGGAAACGCTCAAGGGTGACCGAGGTTTACCTGGCAGATTCTGAAAGAGGACACCCTAGGCTACTAAAATCAATCATAAAAAAAAACTTTGTATATAATTTCCAGGTTCACTCGAAAAATTGGATTTGGCGACCGGACTAATTGAATGAATCACAGACATAAGAACTGCAATTGTAGTGTTACTATTGTCTTCATGCCGTACGATCATGTGACCCTACCCATTGAATTTAACAGAAATTGGTAAAACTGGCTATAAGGCAGCACAGCAATCAACTGAAAGGACTACCACCAACACACGCCAATATGGTCTCTACATTATGAGATAATGCCGCTAACTTTTCCACAGTTGAATTTAAGTGTGGCAGTGAGAACCATGACAATGACACTGTCCTGGAACAGCAACCATTCAAGGAAACATTACCTAGGTGCAAGATTGAGCACATTATTGCCTACAAGTTAAGAATGACAAAAATGTCTGCAAGATAGCTGCCAAAGCCCTTGACAGCAGATCAGAAGTGTGTCAGATGCCTGACTTTCGTGACAATTTTGAAGCAGATCCTGATAGTTTTTGGGACAAATTTGGAACCATGGATAGGCCTGTTTCCAACAAACCAACAGTGAGCCTGATGTCCCCCGCCGAAATCCAAAAATAAATAAATGACACATATTTATTTTTTTTCAAAAGTACCTAGCAATCAAACAATACACGAAGTTTCATCACGCTCTATAAGATAGAATCAAGATTATCTAGTCTCAAAGCATAGACCAATGTAATTGATAAGCTCTGCTTAGCTTTAGCTCCAAATGTTAATCATTGAACAAGACATTCACCTAATGAACATCAACATCCAGTTTAACATTCTAACTCAATTAAATGCAGACATGCATGTATGTTCCAAAGTCTTGACAAATCAAATTGCTCAAAAAATACACACCATCGAACTTAGTCAAGGTAATGATATTATGAATTTATATTTAGATTGCTTATCTCTGTTTACACTCAGTAGAAAATGCTAATCTTCGAACTCCATCAACACATTGACCTTATAAACATCAAGTTTGAACATTCTAATTAAATTAATATTAGAAGGACGGTTATTGTGTTCCAAAGTCTAAGTCAAACAAATTGCTTATCGCTCTGCTTACCCTGAGCAGAAAATGGTCATTATCAAACTTAGTCAAGGTATGTAATAAAACTATAGACCACATTTCATCACTCTCACTTAATTAGAACTAAAGTTATTGTGTCCCAAATCATAAACCAATCAAATTGCTTATCTCTGCTTACCCTAAACAGATAATGCTCATCTTTGAATCCCATCAAGGTATTGATTGACCTGATCAATACCTACACCAAGTTTGAACATACCTCAATAAGAAAGATAGTTATTGTGTCCCAAAAAGTGTGATGGACGGACGGACTGAAACTTTCTTCCTGACCGGCATCCATACCTTGAAAAATCGATGGCACTAGAGTTTACACCTAAAAGGGGATTATATAGAAAAATAAATGGAAACCATCGACTTTGCAAAGGTCTTTCACAGATAGGCTTAGAACTTTTCGGGCCGGGCCTCATAAAGCAGTGATAAATTTGTTATTTTCCAAAAAATGCATAGTTACTTTTAAAACAGACCCAGTACACTGTATTAATTTGGGAATTTTGAATACTATTCATCATGTCTTGTCGTCTGATTAGGCATATTTAGGACGTCTGGAAAATCACGTTGGACATGTAAGACATATATACAGGTGAATTCCGACCACTGCAACAGAATATTATAAACAAGTCAACAGTCAGGCTGATGTCCCCCGCCGAAATCCCAAAATAAATAGAAGACACATATTAATTAATCGCACATTTATTTTTTTCAATGTATCTAGCAATCAAACTGTCATCCAAAAGTGTTTTATAAAGAAAAATGATAAAACCGACGAGAAAAATGAAAATGTACCCTAGTTAGGGGGACCCTAAAGGCAGACAAAAGAGCCCCTCTGGTCAAGGGAAAGGGCCCTTGTGTCCAAGTCAATCGTTTCTATACACTGTTACTGTCGAATCCATTACTAAATGAGAATGCAGTCATTGTATTGGCATAAAAATCATCAATCAAGATGAACCAAAGTTATCTTGTCCCAAAGTATCAACCAATCAAATTGCTTATCTCTGCTTACCCTAAGCGGAAAAAGTTCATCTTCGAACTCAATCAAGGCATTGACCTAATAAGCATATACACCAAGTTTGAATATTTTAACTTAATTAGAAGGAGAGTTATTGTGTTCCAAAGTCTCGACCAATCAAATTGCGTATCGCTCTGCTTACCCTGAGCAGAAAATGCTCATTATCGAACTTAGTCAAGGTATTACTGTAATGAAACTATACACCAAGTTTCATCAATCTCACTTAATTAGAACTAAAGTTATCGTGTCCCAAAGCATCAACCAATCAAATTGCTTATCTCTGCTTACCCTAAGTGGAAAATGCTCATCTTTGAACTCCATCAAGGCATTGACCTTATAAGCATATACACCAAGTTTGAACATTTTAACTCAATTAGAAGAAGAGTTATAGAGTTCCAAAGTCTCGGCCAATCAAATTGCGTATCGCTCTGCTTACCCTGAGCAGAAAATGCTCATTATCGAACTTAGTCAAGGTATTACTGTAATGAAACTATACACCAAGTTTCATCACTCTTACTTAATTAGAACAAAAGTTATCGTGTCCCAATGCATCAACCAATCAAATTGCTTATCTCTGCTTACCCTAAGTGGAAAATGCTCATCTTCGAACTCCATCAAGGCATTGACCTAATAAGCATATACACCAAGTTTGAACATTTTAGCTCAATTAGAAGGAGAGTTATTGTGTTCCAAAGTCTCGACCAATCAAATTGCTCTGCTTACCCTGAGCAGAAAATGCTCATTATCTAACTTAGTCAAGGTATTACTGTAATGAAACTATACACCAAGTTTCATCACTCTCACTTAATTAGAACTAAAGTTATCGTGTCCCAAAGCATCAACCAATCAAATTGCTTATCTCTGCTTACCCTAAGCGGAAAATGCTCATCTTCAAACTCCATCAAGGCATTGACCTAATAAACACATACATCAAGTTTGAACATTCTAGCTCAATTAGGAAGAGAGTTATTGTGTCCCAAAAAGTGTGACGGACAGACAGACAGACAGACAGACGGACGAACCCATTTTAATAGTCCCCCAACTTTCTTCGAAAGGCGGGGGACAAAAAACAAATACAGAAATTCTTTAAAAACAAATACACTTTGTAATTTGATGGTATTAAGTATAGATAAAATGGTTACTCTAAATTTTGAAAAGCTTTTAAAAAAATGGGCCCCTGCATATATAAGAGAAGAATTTGGTAAATTGTAACATTGTTATGTATGTTAATAACCTTCTATGATGGTTAATAAATTAAAATAATAAACTGTCAGAAAAAAAACTGGAACCCAGAGTGAGCAATATGGTTTCCTGACAATGATAAAGCTGACAATGAAAATGGGTTGGTCTCTGGTCTATTCTTGGTATATTATTTAGCCTGAAAGTATTATATATTTCACTGCAAATGAAAATTTATGTACATGTTTTTATATTTTTGTCATTTATCTTTACAAATCTATTAGATTGTGGTATTTCTAGTAGTGATTGGGGATTAGGAACACAAATACTTATTATGGTAAATAATGTAATATGTGTAATTGAAAAAGACAATATTGCAAATAGTTCAAATAAAGACTATGTTGACATTCTGAAGACCCTTTCTAACCATATTTCTCCACATCTTAACAGCTCTGTGCAGTTAAGTCTTTTCTGAGAACAAGATTTAGATTTTCTGTGACAAAATTGAATTATTTCTGCCAGGTCATAACATCATTTTACGATCCTCCTCCAAGATAATCAAATTATCAAAGAAATCTGTTAAAACCTGCAACATGCTTAATTTCAATAAACATACATGTATTGTTGTGCATGAAAGAAACAAAATAAGTCTATAAAGCAAAAAAAAAAAACCCTCTCAGTATATCTATTGAACAATGCGTGGGTTCTTTTTGATTTATGAAGAACAAAATATGCATTGAATTCCATTTATAACAATTCTTATTGATACTTAATATGTTATAAGTGGTACAGTATGGCAGAGAATGCTTATCTTTATGAATCACCTAAATACCAGTACTGGTGCTATTACGCTACTTCCAATGTTTGTTTTAGGGTCAATGTTACACAATTGTTTTTATTCAGTGTATCTGATTCTTATCGTAAGTTGACATTGTCCACCTGCTGTTATTACTTTAGATTTTATATACTGCAACCAGCCAAGGTTGAGAAAAAAAAAACATACGCTACTTTGTATCCTGAAATTAATCTGGAGGTCCTTAGGTTTGATTCTCGAAATGAGAAACTAGATTTTCTGGTATGTTTTCCCCTTATCAGTGGAAGTTATTTAATTGATTATAAGGAAGCTAGCTATTAAAAATTGGTATTGCAAGAAATAGAGTGCCCACTGGAGTGCATGTAAAAGAACCCTTGTCAGTTATTTGAATTTCAAATAAGAGAAGGCCCAAGCAATGCTGTCAAGGAAGATTTTCAAAAATAGCTCATTGCATCATGTATATCCTGATTCATTAGTCCAGACTCCAGATGAAGCAGAAAAGTAGGATGCTAAACAGCATTTCCATTTATTTCCTAATCAGAAACACTGTACATTTAAATCACAATTCTGTAAAAACTTGTAATATCCCTCTAGTTCATATGTGAAGCATGATTATAAAATCAAAAACTCAAAAAGATTGATTATTCTGGTCAGTTTTAATGAACTCAAACTATAAATTTACATCCCTTAAAAATTATCTCCTTCAATTTGTAGAGCAGTGTATTCAGGTGTTTGGTATGGAAGTATTAGGAAACAGAGATGCATACAGTGATCACCTACTAAAATGATTTCAATGCCTAAAATTTCCTTTGACCAGGCCTAGAAACAAATCACAAACAAGAAACAAAAGTACCCTAAGGCTGTGTTGAATTGTAACTATGTTTCTTGTCCCCTACGCGCTTAGGATCGGGGGGGGGGGGGGGGAGAGCTATTTTCGGCCGCATAGCTTTTCACCACAAACAATTTTAAAGTATTATTTGAAAGTTTCCGACATTTTTAACAATTATTTTCGAAATAAGTTACCCTGTAATGTCTCGTTTATCAATATTTACCGGCTAAACAAAAATAAGTGACATTATGTTGCGGTCTGTTGCCGTGTTTAATACAGAGCGATATAACAGTCGATTTCGTTGGCAGATAGCTGCAATTTACAAAAATTTTATGCGTCCATGGCCACTTTGCTCTATTAGATGTATTTCAACTAGTAAAACTTTTAATATTAATCTAAAAACAGGTATTCTACAAGCGAAATTCTCGGCTTTCGCTCAGTGCGGCCATGTTTTTGCATACATAATGAAGTTATTTTAAGAATAAGTTATTTGATTGGTCGGGCGCTAAGGTCAATGGTTGAAGTGTCCAATCAGAAACAAACTAGTCAGGTTAGTAGGCATGCGCACTGAGTTGATGTCCTAGATATTCCTTCTCGTCGGTTTATCGCTAATATTCTTGATAAATACGTCATTATTTGTAGATATTTTTGAAGACTTTCAAATAAAATGGCTTTAAATTTTTTGTAGATCACTCAATAAGTTTGACAGACACCCATAATTCAATAAAGAATAATAATACCATTACTAAGTTCTGTTGTTTTGAATAACATTTATGTCATTGTATGTCAAAGTTACATGTATATATGTCAAAGTTACACATGTAAATATACACACAACAAGAAATAAAATTAGCCAATATTGAAATATTGTATAATTTATAAGAAATACATATATAAAAAGTCATTTTATTAAAGTAAAATAAATTAATGGAACATATCTGCCTAACAAATCCCAAATCATGTTTTTTCTACAGTTAACAATTTTAGTCAAAATTATATCTCTGAAACTTATGGTCAGATTTTATTGAAACTTGGAACCACTTCCTATACTGACTTTGTGCAATAGGAGAATTTTTTTTTTTTGAAGTCTGCAAAATAGTTGCTGATGTATTGCACCAAGTAAAACATTTGGTGTTGAATAGTTTGTAAATTGTTTGTTGAATCAAAAAGTTAATTTAGTAGAGATATTGATCAAACCAACTTTTATTTGGTGATGGCATTCAAGTTTTAAAAAGTATTTCAGACAACTTTTGTATTTTACTTCATTATTACATTCATTCAGTTTACCATGTAGGTTAATACCTGGGAATATGAATTAACTTTGAGCTTTTGGGGGTAAATAAAATCAAAATGATGGTTTGTGTTGGTTTGTATATACTTTGTGTTGAAAAATACACTTTGTGTTGTGTTTGCCTCACACCCTCATTGGATTGTCACGAAGGTAGTGACAAGAAACATAGTTTCAAATCAACACAGCTTAAATAGTCATGTTATCATATAGAGTTCAATAAAACAAAACTAGACATGGCCTTGACATCATGTTATCTTTCAGTGTGGAACAATTTGGAAGTGTATAGCTAATGCAGTAGTCATGTTCTTGTCCACTATTAAAAAGTGTAATATGTACATGGCATGTTAGTTCTTGCCATGTTAGTTCTTGAAGTGCTCTCCTGTATGTTAATAAACCCTGTTGTGCCATGTCACAATAATTCTTCTTGATTTGTGCCGTTCATTAGAGCTATATAGTTGCCACATAGTCTGCACCTTTTGTATCTCTTAATGTCAATATGGTATATTTATTCTCAAGAAGCAAATAATTAGAAAAGAAATTAGGCGCTTAAGCTTTTCGCTACAATCAATCATTTGGTTGTCCATAAAACAAGTTGTCAAACTTCCGTTCAATTTAAGTATTTTTGCCCATATTAATTATGGTTATATGTTTGAAATGACCTCAATTTAATAAAATTCAATTCACAATTAAATATTCCAAGGAATAAAAAAATATCTCTTTGAAAAATCAACCTATTTCTGACAAATGCAGACTCATTTATCTAATTAGGATATTTAATAGTAGTTTTGCCTACAAATATACTGCAACTAGTTTATTTATAACTCATCTTGTAACTTGTGCCTTTTCTTCTGTGGTTGCCGGCATTGTGAACCATTAGGATTTCATTAATGCCTTGCTCCTTGCCAGGCAACGAAAAGTACGCCTGCAAAAGGTAAGTCTTCCAAGCAGGGTTATAGCCGATTATTTCTTTTGTCGATACTATAATGAAGCATTTACAAGACAATATGAACTGAACTGAACTGAAGGAAAGTTCTTCTAACTTGAGTTCTTCAAAATGGAACCATCACTAAATACAGAATATTGAAATTAACTGAACAGTTATCCAAAACAGTGACAGCATTTGTCCAGTGGGCATATTAAAATTATCTTCAAAAATTACAAGCTCTGTCATTATACTGTCTGTCCTTGAACTAATAAAAGCATATTACTGGGTTGTGTATCAAAAGCAACAGAATAAATATTACTACTTGATTAAAGCAATTATGACTTAAAGGTTGTTTAATATTTGCATGACTATCATTGTAAGGAGTCTGAAAAATGGAGATACATGTATGTGTCCTGTATAGGGGTTAATCCTTGGGCCTCATAATCCTATTGATTTGTATGATTATTCATGGTGCTGGATCAAAGTTCTAAGTAGTGCTGATGCTGGCATTTCTTTAGAGTTGTAATTATGATACAGATATGTTATTTAGGTATTGTTATAATTAATCTGAGGATAATACATGTCCATGATTCTGGTTCATTTATAGTTCATCCTTCATTCACATATATTTTATCTTGAACAGGTCAGTAAACAGACTTATATAACAGTATACTGCAATGTCATTTCAGTGAGGTTGTACTCCGTGACTGTTATTCATGAATAATAATTAAAGTTTATGTAAATGACATTATCTATCTCTGTCCAAATAACTAGTAGACTGATTTCTGCAAGCTGATTATGCAAAGGACTTCCAGGTATAAGATACTGCACAATATTATGGAAGTCAAGGAAAGTACCGACTTTTATTATTACACCTGAACTTATCTAAAATGTGACCAGAAATTTAATTATAATCACAATGGAATTGATAAAAGAGTGTGCATATTTGATGATATTATAGCTATTTGGATGCAAGACACCTCTCAACAAGAGGGAGTTGTTATCAGGACGAGTCTATATGATTAACAGTTTAAAAATATCAACTTTCAGAAAAAAGATTGTAAGCAACTTAAGTTATCTTGTAATTAATAATGGCTAAATGATGTTTAAATCCTGTTTTGTGGTAACATTTGATATAATAATCAAATTCAATCATATACTTATAATAAAATAGCTATTGTAAATCATACATACAGTAACACAACTTACTGAAGACAATCAGTTAGATAGTAAATTATCTTAATGGTACTGTAAGAATACCTAGATAACAAGGAAAATTTCTGCTATCTGTCTACCAAACAGTAAACAAGGAATGGTAAAATCAAACCAAACAAAAGAGCTAACAGTGAGGCCGATGCCAAATCCCAAAATAAAGAGATGACACTCAGTTATTATTTGTTCTATTGTATCCAGCAATCACTCTATTAACCTAAGCAAAAAAGCTAATTATTAAACTTACATTCTTAGTCAAGGTATTGATTTAATGAAATTATAAACTTTACTGTCAATCTCTCACCCTCAATTCAAAGCAGAGTTATTCTTTTATTGTGTTCGAGAACCCACATTTTTCTTCCTTTTATTGGTTGTTGAATGGCAGTTTGTAAGCCTACAGCAATAAATATCAACTTAAGTTTTGGGTTTGTTGGTTGAGGGAATTGTTTTCAAGATGACTTAAATTGGTCAAGACACGACTTCTGAAAGTTCATTATGACATGTCTGAACTGATACTGAAATAGTCTGAAAAGCATAATCACACGTTACAACTATATTGTTATTCTACCTGAACTTTCTTGAGATTCCTCTGCGGTTTAATGTCAAGTCAATACAATACTAAGTATGGTAATTAGGATTCAATGGCTATGCCTCAATCCTTCACGTTTAACCCTTGTGGGTGCACGTGGTGAGAATCACATAGCAGGTAACAAGGGGTCCGTATGGACCCCAGTTGTAATTCAAAGTTTTTACGTACAGATGTATTTGAATTTAAAAGTAGCGGTTAAGTTTTTATTTGCATTTATATTTGACAACTGAAAAACAACTAAATTATTATACAAATACATTTAAGTGACATTTTGAACAGATTTAATGATACTCACAAAATTGCTACTTTGTGTACTATGTTATAACGGGGTTAAATGGCGATTCACGCTTGATACAAAAACCATAGAATTTTTGGAATTCCTCATTTAATTTTTGGTATTTGTGACATGCAGATGTTTAAAGATAGAATAGTCTCGCATACACAATATGGTATCAGGCAGCAAACACATTAGCAAAATTCCTACTGCGAGTTGTAATTTTGGGGTCCGATTGGACCCCTTGTTCTCTTCAAGCGTTAGGCCTGTTTGGCATGTAACATAACTCTTCATGTGGGAAGCAGATGAATACCGATCTATTCGCTATGTTTATAAATATATTGGAGACAAAGTCACTAAATTTCAGAAAGCAGTGCCCAGTAGTTATTACAAAACACTATAAAACAAGTGCATGGGGTCCACGGAGACCCCACATGCACCGACAAGGGTTAAGGCACGTTTTTGCTCCTGCAAACGTGAAGGAGGGAGAATTTACAAGGACAGCAGTGTTTTTGCCTATTCTTTTTCAACTTTCATCTACCAATACCATTCATCATACTTTTACTCTAATGACTAAACAGTAGGCACAATTTCCTGGTCAGCACCAACAGCAATATTGTTATTCTACCTGAACTTTCCTGAGATTCCTATGCGGTTTAATGTCAAGTCAATACAATACTAAGTATGGTAATTAGGATTCAATGGCTATGATTCAATCCTTCACGTATAAGGCACGTTTTTGCTCCTGCAAACGTGAAGGACTGATGTCTGCAATGTGGAAGGGAGAATTTACAAGGACAGCAGTGTTTTTGCCTATTCTTTTTCAACTTTCATCTACCAATACCATTCATACTTTTACTCTAATGACTAAACAGTAGGCACAATTTCCTGGTCAGCACCAAGTGCATGGTTTTCGATAACACAGTAAGATATAACATTTTTAGTTTTATCCTAGATTTTGCCCCAAAATTAATTCCCCCATCGAATAGTTTGGAGAAAATCTACCCTGCTCACCCATTATGGATAACTACTGAGTGCATATAAACAATTGTTTAAGAACATGTTTTTTAAAGAAATCTTTTTAGTGTCATGCTGTGTGCTATTTTTCCCAGACAGCGTCACTATCACCTACATGTATATATTTTGATTTCAAACTGTCAGGATATCTTTAATGTGTCATCAAGGAAGAACTGCTTTAAGGAAACAGTTAAAGTAGATAATGATTATGTGATTCTGCTGACATCAAATTTATGTCCAAACCAAGCTGATATTGGTCAATAGGAAATCATACAGTCTTGATCATCTCATTTGTGTTCAGATTGTCTAAAGTGCAGTCAAACAAATGTTTGCCTTGCCAGATATGCTCACATTTTGCAAGAGATTGACAAAGAAAAATCTAAAAAGGCAAATCCAGGATGTTACAGTCCGACGTGTGACAATATCTAAAGAAACCAAAATCTTTAGGAGGTACACAAGGTAAAAACGTGATTTTTCGTACAATCATGGATCATATCTGTAAAGTTAAGGACTGATATGAGTGAATATTGTAAAGGCATATAAAAAGTCAATAGCTACTAGTATAGACATCTAAGCCTTCCTTAGTCCATTCCATTCCTGGTGTAGTGCCTCATCCAAATCGTCAAGACACTACAGAATTTTACGTCCAACAATTGCAATATGCTTGGATTTAGGTCAGGGATTGTGGACTAGCCGAGGTAGTTTAGCAACAGTCTCCTTATGCATGCACACAGTGTAGTTAAACATTGTAGTCCACAATTGACCCTGTGAGAAGGGGGTGATTGTCGAAGTGGGCCAATACCACCCTGTCCAGTAATTCTCTTTGGTACCATTGGCACTCCAGCATTCCTTATTATTCTAGAACCTTCGCTGAATGGAACCTGTTCTAGGATGTTCGTCTGTGCATATGCTATGTTCCTCTGTCACCATAATACCTGTTCTCTACCATATCTGTCATCAACAAGATAAAGTAACTCTCATCCGACAGGTGAATAGAGCTTTTCCTAATTATCTTGCAGGCGTACTGCAAGGTCTACCAGAATATTAACTGTCTTTTATATCATCTCAACAGTCTTTTGGTCAGGGAATGGTAACTCAACTGTCTGCAATCTGTCACAATGACATTCAAGCATTCATCATGCCAATAACTTGCCATTTTTTCGCTGTAGTGTGTTGTCGAGGTCCCATTGTAAAATAAAGAAAATGAAAACATTCATTTTTAAACTTTTATCAATTTTCCAAACATTTTTTTATGCCGCAATGGTTACGCTCTGCACTGGGAGCTTTTACCAGTATGTATGGATGACAGAATTTGTCCAAATTTGACTTTCACATATATTCATCTTTTCTTGAGGGCATAAACATTTGATGGTTGTAATACTTTTTTCTCTTTGACAAAATCAAACAAATTTTGACTAAAGTGTAGATTTTAATGAAAGACAAACACACATTGAATTGAAGTGTATACATATATATAGTATGTGTACTTATTGTCTAGACAAGTTTGATTGAAATGAAGTAGAATTTAAAAAAGCGACAGAGTTATCTTATTATTGTACAACCAATATGTCTCAATTGTTAGCTCTGGCAATGAAGTACTCAAGAGTAAACAGGACATGTTAATGAATTCATTTTAATCTAATCAAAGTGATTGTCATAAAATGTTCATGACATATACAGTCCAACAAAGGGCTTGTGCCTTACCCTATTTTCAAATTTTTCCCCAAAACAGCATTATCTGTTTAAAATAAATTGATTGCAATTAATTAGTCAAAACAAGTCAAAAGTTTAGTGTATGTCCCCCATACATGCTAGGTATTAGTATTTTACGCATCATGGCTAAAATTGTTTAAAGCACGGGAACAGTGCCTGCTAATCCAACCTAGTTACGGGCGTGGCATTTTTGGGCATGTCTGTTATGGGTTACCCACCGCACAAATTGTCTGGCATACCTGAAGATGTATGGTACAATTTTGAGCTAATCTAGCCTACTTGGAGGGCAAAGTTTTTTGGGCGTGGAATACCACACCCACCATTAGAAACCTGACAGAATTACATTCTGATGATACCAGATTCACATGCATTGATACACTTGGTCTAGAACTCAAATTCTATATCCACATATGTGTGAGCTGAGTGGACGAATGTTTTAACAATTAAAATATTTGCAGCAACAAGAAACAGAATCATGTGATTAATAATATGTAAATTACTAAAAAACAGTAAGTTCCAAGAAGTTATCTTCCTTATGTAGATAGTCCTTTCAATCCCTTTCTTGATGCAAACAAATTTGAGCAAGAAAAATTATTTTCTATCAATTATCTATAAATTAAGCAAGCATCGCTTTGTGGCCTCACTGGCATGTTAACGCACATTTATCTTCTGCACAAAACATCAATCACATCCATGGTAATTTGTATTGTTATATGTACAATGCAGTAGAGGATAATTTAACCACCAACTCCTGGATGTAGAGACAATAGGCGACATATCTCCTCTGTGATGATTCTTTTCATTCAAATTAACGAGAGACAATTTATTACTTTGGGAAATCTTATTGATACAGTACTCTATTATCATTATTATTTCCGATTCTGGCCGTTATTCTGCACAATATATTATGAAATCCAGTACAAATTATGAAAATGATCAGAAGCTAAGAAGTCACAATAATGATAGATCTTTCTAGGAAAGTAAAGGAGTTATTTTTCAGAAAAATTCATTGAGATATAGAAAAGTTTTTTTGGTAACCATTTGGAAGTGATCCCGATCCCTGGTTTCTTCTCCTAGAACATTCTAGCATTTCTATTGTAGGCAGCACAAATATCAAAGTCATGTTTTGATAATTGGAATCTAAAAATTTAATTATACAATAATTCCTGGTAATTGAAAAACAATCACAACTTTTTATGAATATGCTGATGTTACAATAAATAAGAAATATATCTTGAATTATATTTCTTTATTTGAATCCACCAATAATTCACCTACATTTTTTTAATAAGATTCTATTTGCAGAAATTCTGTCATCTAAGTTAATCCATTGTGTTAAAAACATATATATAAGCTGAAAGTCTATCTATATTGGTTAATGAGCACGAGCACTGTAATACAGAAATCATCCTGAGTAATTTCACATTTAAAGGTATAATGGACAACAGGGAAATAAAGAGACAACACTGTGAACTATAAATAACACAATCAAAATCTGTAATTTCATCCTTATTCCTGCCAAGTGTCCTATTTACTTCTGCAAATGATAATTTCTCAAGTGATTACACATCAGAGATGCAGTACATGCATATTGAGCATTAGTGTGAATAGGCCAACAATTAAAGCTACGCCAGATGACATCTATCAAAAAATAGGGGATGAAAATATGTTGAAAATAAACATATTATTTCAAGATTTTGTTCTTATTTTACTGATACTTATTTTCAACAACACAAATCAATATGGACAATGTTTACCTCAATATAAATCATTCCTAAAAATCTGTTCAGAATCTGTTTAGAGCATTATCAACAGTCAAGATCAATAACCCTGAAATATACTTTTGTGAAAATCGTCAAAATCCATATGGATCATATAATTTGCCAGAACAATTGCAGTTCTTAGCCATTTTTCTCAGCACTAATGAAATTAGGATGAACAAAAACATGTCATTTATCTACTCCAGAATTCAGTTATCAATCAACAAGCTGCTATAACAATACAAAAGAGAATATCAACAACATAGTTTAACTGGCATAATTTAACCTTTTGCTTTAGTCTTATTGTGATCATAATTGTCAGTGGTTAAATAGACAAACACACTGTGATTTACTTTCATCTATTTATAAAAGTGGTGCAGTGCAGACAAGTATTAACAAAGTCATTATGATTATACTATGCTATAAACTTTAAAGTAATCATTCAGCTTGCAACTCAGCACTCACAATTTGACTATCTTTAAAGTCTATCTGACCTGAAAACATTTCCATACACATACATGACATCCTTGGTTCCTGGAGATTTACTTCACTTCCACCAAGGCCAAGGGTGATATCATAGACAAGATACATGACAGCATTTACCAACTCAATAAAAATATAGTTAACTTAACAATTAAGACCAGCTTAAAACTGTTCATTTAGTAATTGTGCAGCTATAGTCTCATGCCTTCAAATATAAATTGCAAAATCTATAACCTTTTTATGATCAAAAAATTTCAGTCACGAACATATCAACACATTATTGCTGTGTGTCGCTGTCATTCGACACCAGCTAAACAAGTCAAGTTAAATTAATGTTACAGAAATCATATCAAATCTGTCAATTCCACTTTGGATATCCAAAACATTCCATGTAGCTGACTGATTGATGTTGTACATATCATTTAAAACTATAATATGAACTTTATCCTAGCCTGAAGTCATATATAACCTGACAGTATTTCAATACAAAAGAAAACAAGAGTTGCCAGGGAATAGAAATATGACAACTTGAACTTGTGTGAAAGGATTCAGCAACTAGAGCAATGTCTCAAAAACTGTGATGTTTGGAAAGTATATAGGGTTTTGTTGACAGCAGCAGTAACAATAATGACTTTTTTTTCTGAGGGGACATATTAATAATAAATGAACTTTAATCTCCAAAATGTCCCTCCTACTGTATAAAACTAGCAATATTAACTGCTATATCATATTAAATAAGCTGATAAAGGTGAAAAATCAAACGAAAAAAGAAAAATTGGCAAATGAAAATTTATTCAGGAAAGTAATTAAGAAGGTTCAAATGATTTGACATATTTTTGAAATTAAAACATGAAGACGCATGTTTCAAAGTTTGAAGTAGTGAATTTCAGAATAAAGAAGTGGTATATTAATGTTCTCCTCATTACCTTCTTCTTGCTATTTAGAATTGTTAATTTCAGTTGACTTTCTGATCTCAATATCATAGTGTCGGACAATTTAGAATTTTCACAGAATATGTGATATAAAAAATTATGGTAATTTGTCTTTTGGAATTGTGAAAGTGGTAGATTGTGAGCCAATTTAGAGATCCAAATAAAGGTGTCAATGTTATTCAGGTTTTTCATCAAAAATGCTTCTTTTGAAGTTTATACAGGACTCTTGTTTACCTTTATTGGCATTATCATTATACACTAAAATATGGTAAAATATAGCTGTTAAAAAATAAAATTCTAAGATGGTGTGGTAAAAAAGGTTTTAAATTGTCAGGAGGTAGATTTTTGAGGGTAAATCACTCAGTACAGGGAGATATGCCACCACTGAAAATGTTTGGAGGTGGTCATTTTGATACATGTGAATTTTCTGAACATTTTGTAACATGTTCTGGTGGTTAGTAAATAAGCTAGTGGGCTGGAGTGGGGTAATCAGGGACCACCACTGAAAATATCTAAACATTATACTGAACATTATGTAACAAATTTCATGCAATTTGTAGATGCACTGATCTAGCTTAGCTTTTGGGCTGGGACAGTTATGCACGTCTTTACAATTAGAATTTCCCAACAAGATAATTTACTGATTTTGTCGATGGTTTAATAGCGAAAAAGCATTTGTGATGCACAAATATATTCTCAGCATGCCAAAAAAAGTGACAAAATGTTAGAAAAATTTGGACAACCAGAATGCCTGTAACTTTTTTGCTGAACAACGATTTTGGTCGATTTTCTTCCTCAAGCTGTACTTAAATAGACATGTCAAAAAAAGCAAGAATCACTTGTTGCAGATTTTTTTCCCAAACTCACGTACTTTAGTTCTTTTACCAGCCTATGTTTAGAATGAAGACAGGAGGTCAATAATCCAAACATAATAAAAATGATTTTCTTTATTTGGAAGTAATTTCCATCAATATTGTTTCAGATTCACCAATCTTTAGATCTAGATCTAGCCATTTCCAAAATATGATGTTAGACGTAACATATATAATTAATTCCCCCTGTCAATTTTATTGCATCTATCTTTGAGTGTTAAAATATTTCAGTTGCACCTAAAATATCAATCTTATATTCTTACTTCATCAAATTTAAGTCTGTTGATATTCTGATGGGAGTTATCAGGAAACAAATCAAAGAGTCAATTATATCATCAGCATATTAACAAACAAGATTATGCCTGATCAAGATAAAATCAATGCAAGACTCTCCACTCTTAAAGGCCACCTCCTTCGGACCAGTTGAATTATCCATGCTAGTTTTGTACATGGTGAACAGTCCACTTGCTGATTATACTATTTTGCCTGTACCGTTTTTTTTAGGATTTCGAATTTTGTCTAATGGTTTTTGGATTGTTTGTACTTGGTTTTATTTTATTTCAACAACATAAAACTAAACTAAATCTGAATTCTGAATGGGCGGGACAAGCTGACTGCAATATCAATATTCAAACATAAAATGTGGATGTTTTATAAAAGTAGTCAGCTGAATGAGAAGCAAATAACTAGCATGCACAAGTTAAAAAAAGGAAGTCATGGTTCATGACTGGAAGGGGGGTTGGAATGACCTAGTGGTCTAGAGTATCATGCTTAGACCTCTATATAGCTGGCCGGTCACCTCTGGCTTGCAGTTGTAGTTTAGATCCCTGGTGTGAGCGTATGTGGCTTGGAGATATCATACTCCACGCAGCGTTTTGTTTGATTAGAAGTAATCCCACTACACACTGCTATTATGAGTGGATATTGTTGTTTTAAATTTTGATTGGCCATGAGTCTGACTACCAACCAATCACTAGCTGCCCTACAAATAAAGCTTTACATTCAAAACGAGTGCCAATATTTGACCAAATATGTTTACTTAACGTTACGTCATGGCTCACGATTTTATTACGCCTAATTAACCTGTGCATAGCAGAATACTGTGCAGTAAAACTAATAGCGTGACAAACGAGGCTATCCAGTCGAATGAAATGTAAACAATACTATTTGGAAACGAACATACTTTCACCATTTTTAATACCTTAAATCACTGTCCAATGTTTTAGGGAAGACCCAGATTAAACGAAGGACTGTCATGTTTCTGTACTTAAGTGATAGCTTTCATTGAACAGAAAGAATAGACACACTGCCGCATAAGTTCAAGAAACAGACGCTATTCCAGCAATGGCCAGAGAGGGATTTCTCGGGCCATTGCTTCAGGAATATGGGAGATATGGACATTCTCAGCCTCTAGGGTTTACTTCGAGTTCTCTGGTTTCCTCCTACAACAAAGACAATGAAAATAAGTTGTCTGCGATACCACCTTCGGTGGCAGCAGATGTTAAACACTAAGAACAACACCATCACTGGTGGCCCTGTTGTTGGTCGAGAAAGTTCCTTTAGAATGACCCAAAAACCTCCAAGACAACTAAATTTTCTTAAACAAAATCAGTTCTATAAGCTCCACCCCCACGAAATGTCTGTGTTTGTGGTTAACTGAATAAACTGTATTTAATGAAATGAAATGGGGTTTTACGTTCTACTGTTCTGCTCCTAACCTGGGCTAATGAAGATGGGCATATGCCATACAGTGTCCTATGAGGGAAATTTTGTTGGGCAGCGGCGCTAGGCCTACTTCTTTATCGAATTCCAACTCGATTTTTTGTCCCATCCTGCATCACTGACAAGGTGAAACCATACCGGAAAATCTGGATGATCTTTCTCGGCAAAGATTGAACACCTGACCTCCAGGCTAGCGAGCCAGCGTCTTACCCACTTTGCCACGTGATTCCCCACCCTCCATTTAATAAAGTCAAATGCTGTAAACTCTAACATTTTTTCTTCATTTCCTAGTCCTATAAATCAATTGGGCTTTGAATTGGATTTCTTAAAACAAATTCCAACGCTGGAATTTTTTTATTTACTTTTTGGAACCTTAATCAGAAATTGAGACATAAATGTTCAGAAATAATTATTAAACACTCATTTTACTTTTTTAAAATGACATGACAAGTAGGGAAATACTAATTACCTGTCTTATAGCCATTAGTTAATGAAGTGATAAGTGTATGCAACAAAGATAGCTTTTTTTTACATTTAGAGTTTATTAACTTTAACTCACTTAGTTCTATCCCTTCTTGAAAATACAGATATTATCATATTCTGGATTAAAGACAATTGAACATTAGAATACATAGGCGGACTCTGGTTTCTCATTTCAACTGATGAACAAAGCCTCATGCCCCCCGTCCTTCCCACAAGCCACCCCCGACAAGTGAAGACAATATATTACATGATTACACAAGAAGCTGATGACAATTCGCCAGATGGCTGAAAAAAAAAATAACCAGTATTTATGATCGACATGATATATGGTACCAGTATTTGGTATTACAAATCTGTAAACTATACAGCTGTGTTAAAGATGATCCCAGCTATAACTAGAGATCAATATATATATGCTGGCAAGAGAGAAGAACTATACATCAGATAGTGTATATACACTTCCCTACTGTTCAGTGGAGATCAGTTAGTTGTGCCGGTAACACTAGATTTTAAAGATAAGACAAACATTACATGAACAAATGTAATTTGGACTCTGGAATATTAAGCTCATCTTTCATCAGTTGTAAGTTATTTTTTTCTCTTTTTAAACAGTTAACATTATTCGCTAATATGAATAACATAAAATTTGGTTATAACTTTTGAAAAAGTTTTCAACTTGTGAAAACTTTGAATACAAAGTGATTTCAGGTGGTCAAGACAAATTGTCTTCTATAAGACATTTCTTACTGATCAGCTTAAAGGGATACTAATTAATCACAATGCTGTCCTTAAATATTTTAGAAACCAAGCAATTCTTTATTCAGTTATTTTGATAAGGTTTGCTTTGTAAGATTGTAATAACACTATTTCAGGTAAACTATTAAAATCTATTTCAGGTAAACTATTAAAATTTTAATAGTTTACCTGAAATAGTGTTATTACAATCTTACAAAGCAAATCTGAGCAAAATAATTGAATAAAGAATTGCTAGGAAAAGATCAAAGAATTAACATTAATTTACGATATTAACAAAAACTTGTTGATTAGAAAATCTCTTAAAACTACTCCAATGTCATATTGGAGAAAACAGATTTGAACAATTTGTTTTATTACCAAAGGGTTAGTGGCCAATAACGAGGAGTCACTTCTCTTAACTCAATTCTGTAACAAACTGAAAATGAATTAGTTTTTGAGATATTGCCATTTTGAAAGCTATTTGGATACAAAAAGTATCTTGCAGCATTACTTGAATATATTGAAAACTACAAAAACACCCTTAAAAAAAATTCTTTGAAATCTAATTAAACTACTCTTTATTTTTGTTTCTATATTATGATGCAGAAACAAAATAGAATTTATTAGCACAATGCCGGATGCATTTAATTACAAGTACTGGTATTAACTTCCATAAATGTCTTGATTTCGGATGGATTTGCTGCTTTGTATTAAATAATGATGATAGCTTTAAAAAGTTAACAATTAATGGCACGCTCAGAGAGTTCAAACTATCGCTCATGAAGAGTCTGAAATGAAATAATTTGTGAACTGTAGTCAAATATCTGATTTCTTGACTTTAAAAGTTTTATATGTGAAAATGTTATCCAACAAGTTGTCCAACACGTTATTTTTTGTCTTTTTTCAAAATAAATAGAAATATTCATGGTTTCTGGTCAAATCTGAAAGGTCTCAAAAATTTCCCTACATTGTTTGAAGGCATCAATGTGTTCCTTCATCCTAAAATAATCAAGCAAAATTCCAAATTTAAAAAAAAATTGTCAGAACCTCTATGGTATTTTTCCAAAGAATCCAAAAAACTAAAAAGATATTGTCAAATTGAGATGAATTTTGACCCCATCTGTAAATACTTCCAGTTTGTCAAAAAAATGTCCCAATTTATATGTAATAAATAAGATAATTCAGTAAAACAAAACAAACTTGCTGATTATTCATAACAGAGCAAGTAAGTTGCCTTTGTGGATTGTGACATGGCAATTGAAGGAACTTAGGTAGACGATCTTGGCATGGATTATGCATCTCACTCGAGAATCGTGTGGCTTCGATGAACCATATGAATTCCAGGTATCAGAAGATATTAAAATAATAATTTGATCAAACATTTAATGGTTTCGATGACCAGTTTATAGTTAAGTCTGGTTATATATATTAAAGGGAATGGAATATTATAATTCAAAAACCCATCTTATTTTTCCCAATTCTGGCTCGTTCATTTCAATATGGATGAAAAAGCCTTCCAAAGACCAACAAGATCTACAAAGTCAAAACATTTGTATTATGCCCAGCTTTTGCTTTAATACCTGACTACCGGGTAAATTTAATAAAATAAAAATAATAATAATAAATTTTTCAATGATACCTTCCTGTATTAAAACTGGGTAATTTGATGATATATTTGGACTAAAAACATATTCAAAGCAATTAATTGATCTATCAATATTTTGCTTCAAATCCTCGTATTCGTGAGAAAATACCCTAAGCAATAAAAAATCCATTAAAAGAAGTCCTGTTTCAGTCAAGTGACCTCGCTGATGCTGCACCTAGCAACAGGCGCAAAGCCGGCAGAGAATTGATTGCATATTTTCATGACCATGTTGTCCTTAATCGCTGTCCATTTATCATAAATATTAAAGGCAAATTAAATTCTCAAATTATCCATGGCCGTCTTTTTCTGTGTTTTTTTTTATCTCGGACACTATTGTATGTTAATGTCTTTCACTTTTTCCTAGTCCTCTCATCATCAATTTTATCAACAAATACATTAAGCACTCTCTAAACACTGAGAGATCAGACAATCCCTATCATCGGGTTGTTGGTTAGGGAAACCTTTTACATTTTTTGTCCTGAATGTGCTCCATTTGGTGTTTTTTCTGGGAATCTGGTATTTTGCTGGTAAGATTGAATGTTTCTACATATACCGGTACCAAAATTGCCATACTTTTATTGGATATAAACACCCAATAAATGTCTTTTTGGGAAAGTATCTTTAAAACAGCAATTTACAAAAAGAAAGCAAAAATAAAGAAAAAAGAATTATACCTCAGCATTCAGGCTATATTAATCCTCATAGCACATCTAGAAGAGTAAATAGTGATAACAGTTGCGTTTGTTTGTGAAATTATAACTTGAAGAAAAATAAAGGAAGTTTTCTATTATTTCTTACAAAACAACATTTTAACCAAATTAAACCTACACAGTTATTAATTACAATTTGATCATTATAGGCCCCTGTAAAGATTAGCTGTTCGCATTTTGACATCAGAGGGAAAATCAACAGAAGAAATTATGACAGAGTATATACTTTTTGATCTAGTTATAGCATGACAGAACAGTTGATGATCATTGTATTTCCGATCGCAATATCATTTTAATATACTTGTAGATCTCATTATTTAACTAAAGTTTGTAGCTGGATTGCTGGAATACTAAAAATTGAATGAAATGCGGTGTAACATCCTGGTTTTGTGCATCACTTGAACTAATGTACTCAGTTTGAAAGCATTTAAAAATGACAAGCCCACATTTAAAATTTCAAAGTAAGTGTTATTCTCCTTACTTTAAAAGTCTGACCATAAACTTATACCTAAAAATAAACACTCTTATATGGATATACTACTTCTGAATTTTGTTAACATACTACTATCAATAAACATCCAGGTATTGCTATCGTTTACCAAGCAAATCTTGATAACGATAACTGTATGTGTATTGAAACATAGCATGCTAATAAAATTCAGAAGTAGTATATATATCCATAATAAGTGTGTTTCTATATGTCTTATATGGATTAAACTTAAACCTTAACACCAAAATAGAAAATGCTTTTGCTAGAGCTTTAGCCACTTAATTTGGGCCCAAACAATATTTATAAATTTAGGCTGTATTCAAATTCCTCTATTCCCTCAAAATTGATTGAAAGAACAGCAGCTGATTATTTCAGATCACAACAAAGACATCAGGTCTAAATAAAATTCTTCAATCAAGCTTTATATGAAGGCACATTATTAGCAGAGACTTCTAGTAATAATAATATACTATTCAAAAAAAGTAGGGGATATTTGATTTTTAAGTGTTATTAAAGTCACCTAATGAAACTTACGAAGAAACAAATGACAAAATGAAATGAAGTTCACATTCATCGATTTATTCCAAATGATCGTTAGACTAAGTAAGGCACAGACTGACCATTATAAGGGTAAAATGATACCCCGGGTCAAACAGCAAAGTTACCACAGCATCACAACAAAGTCAGTAACGGGTAAATCCTCCTCTGTTTGCCAAACAAGCATTGATCCAACGTGGCATACTCCTAATGAAACGTCTAAGGTCATTTTGGTCCAGATTGTCCCATTCCTGTTGCAACGCAGCAGCAAGTTCTTGGACATTGGCAGGACGTTGTTGACGTCCCAGGCATGCTCGATGGGGGAGAGGTCAGGACTCAGTGCTGGCCAAGGTAATGTGGTGATGTTCTGTTGTTGGAGGTAACCTGTAACGATCCTGGCCCTGTGACATCTTGCGTTGTTATCCTGGAAGATGAAACGGCAGCCATGACGTCGTGCAAACGGCACAACATGGACTGCCAAGATGTTGTCCCAGTAGTACTGGCCTGTAATACGCCCTGCAACAACATGCAAAGCCGTTCTTCCAGCAACAGTGATGCCTCCCCACACCATAACAGAACCACCCCCAAATCGATCCATGTCTGATGACGTTAACATCTTGGAAGCGCTCGTTTCGACGACGCCACACCCTCCTATGTCTGTCCAAAAAATCATCTGAAAACATCACATTGCTCCAGCGTCGATTATTCCAGTGTTGACAATCCCTACACCAACGACGTCTTGCCTGAATGTGATGATCTCTCAAACAAGGGATCACGCAAGGACTTCGGGTGCAAAGGTGACCCCTATGCAGTCGATTCTGAATCGTCTGGCCACTCACTCTCACACCAGTGTCTGTTTGAAGACGAGCGCTGATCTGATTTGCTGTGATGACACGATTTCTCAAGGCCAAGGTACGGATAAATCGATCCTGGGCTTGAATTGTCGCCCTTGGTCGACCTGAGCGTGGCTTGTCCTGTACAGATTGTGTATCACGGTATCTGGACCATAGCCTGCTTATGACAGACTGAGAAACATTCATCGTCCGCGCCACAACCGCCTGTGTTGTGCCGATCTGCAGCATGCCAAGGGCACGTAACCTTTCATTTTGGGTAACCCATTCATATCAAAATTTGTTTTCTGGTCGCTAAAACAATTAATCTGATGTTTCCACCCTGGAATTCAATACCACAATGACTGTAACATTCAAAGTCAGAGTCGTGCAAATCTTGGGTTGGACCCCCATGATTATCCAAGCATCACCTGCATTCCATGCGGTAGCTATTGGTGCGTTTGGGCGTCACATGTAACTGGAAATGTTTCTTCTGTTAGGTTCTATAGTGACTTTTTTCGTAGTCATTTGCATATTTTAGTATTATGCCCCCAAAATCAAATATCCCCTACTTTTTTTGAATAATATATTAAGAAAAAACATGACAAAGGTTGTGTTTTCCTTGTACTTAAACCTCTGTAGGTTTCAATAAATGGAATGAGGGTTAGTGTCTTGACAAAATAATAATTTGGTCATATTGAAACTAACATATTTTTTTTCTATGGTCATGTGTGTAATATGAGGAAACTATTTTATTTTGGTTTTTAGTATTACCAGTTTCCAAAAAACAATTTGGCTTACTCTACGTTCTAGCTAACTTTATTCTTAATATTAATATTTACACCATGGAAATTATGGCAAAGATGTTTACCATATTGCATGCAGGAAATTTATATGAGGATAATCAATTTACAACATACAATTTAATATGACATCACTTATTTTTAATGAAATGAGCAATTATTTTGCTGTGTATTTTCAATTTAAATGAGTATTACCTTATATTATTTGGCTGATTTAACTGGTGTTAAATAAAATTTAGAAATCAAATCACATCCTTGTGTAATAAGACATGATTTTTAAAATAGATTAGAAATAATAAAAAAATAATAATAAGCAAAAAGTAAACAAGGATATCTGAATTTAAAATCCCTCTCCCGGTATGGTGCACTTACATATAACTGATTTTGGTTCATATAAAAATATACAATATTTTGCTAGATTTAATAGGGGGAAAGTGGAAAAGTTTTGAAGTTGGAACTTCTGGTGACAGATTTATCAGATATGGAGCAGATGCAGATATAGTTGTCTGCTCCAATTAGAGACAACCAATTTTCCTATTTGGCTTCATTAATTAGTAGAACATCACATATACCTGCCTTGTCCGGCAGAGGTTCCTATTCATGCAACAGGGTCAAATTTCATCAGTAAGCCACTCAGATGGATAGTTTTAAGGACAAACATCCGGGTTATTTTCTGTTGATCTGGATGAAAGTTAAGTTTTTGTATATATAGTCTTCTTATATTGGAGATGGCATTATACATGAGTGATTGTCTTTATTAAACTTCACAGCTACTGGTCTGTCTTGATTATATTCTATATTGGCAAAGCGTACATTAACTCTAAATCTAAAGTGGTGTTTAGCTATTCCTGCATATAGCTTATGACATATTGCTTATACTTTTAGCAGGCGCGGATCCAGAGGGGGGGGGGGTCCAGACCCCCCCCCCCTGCTCAGACTTGAAAATTTAAAACTTAAATCTAAAAGCCTGAATCTGACCCAAAAATTGCGATTCGTGTACCAATGGTAATTTTTTTTACTTTGTCTTAAATATTGGATATCCGGAAGCCCATCTATTCCCGGTAAGATAACAACATCAGTGCTATTTTGAATTGAAAAATAATTCTTGTTTTCATTGTGGAAGATTTTGGATGATATTGAGTTACGGACTTAGCTCCTTTAAAATGAAGGTCCCACATACATTTTGGAAGATAAATCTCTTTTAATTTTGTGTGAAAATTCCTTGTAAACCTCTACGTTTATGATTAAGTCTGTGCCAACTATTGCAAGCTATATTATTTATTTTTATTTATTTTTTTATTTTTGTCTGTGAAAGTTTGTGCTCTGGAAAACCCCGACCAACTTTCCTATACTTAAATGGACTGGTTACTCTAATAGTAAATTAAAACTGTCAAAAAAAGCTTGTTAAGAACAACCCTAATATGGCATCTGAAGATATTTTGTTCCTCACCTGTGAAGGGAGCATTCCCCATCAACATTTTAAGGACATTTTATGCGATTTTATTGGTGATTTTTAGACCTGTAATTTTGGAATTTACCTTCCGGAAATACGTCAGAATGCACCAAATTGAATCTAATTTCACAAATTTTTCTGGGGGAGAACCCCCCAAACCCCCCTTAATTGGTTGAACGCTAAGCAATTATCAAACCTAGACCCCCCCCCCCCCCGGCAAAATTCCTGGATCCGCGCCTGTATAGGATAAACATCTTTTATCTTGTCTGTACAAGATCAGGCACAGCCTAAGGAATACCAATTAATTTCAATACAAAATAATCAAGGAAAGTCTCCTTTGTAGTGTCTCCACTATCAGACAAAGCATGAATACTTCTTTGAAACGGTCTACTCTAATAATAAATGATAGCTCCGAAAAATGATTGGAAAGATAGGAATACGAGGGTGAGACGCAATTAACTGAATCTTTGAATTGAACCTAATTCCTTTGTTTTCAAAGAAAAACATATCTGTAAAAAGAATTGATAGAAGTGTATATAGAATAGATCTCATATTAAACATTCTTAAACGTTAAAAGAATAATCTTGAAATGAACTTATATAGGTTTAGTGTAGCTAGTAGTAACTTTATCAAAATAGCAGAAATGTGAATTTTTTATATAGTTTTTTTTTCACTAATTATGATTAGTTTATATATTAAGGGTACATTTTCCAAAGCATTGACTTTGATATTCTTTTCTAAACACATGCTGGCTTCATAAATATTAAAATATCCAAGTTATTGTAAAATATAATTTGGACTATTTTGTTTTTTTAGGTTTTTAAAAAACTCTATTTGTTAAATACCATTGGATTTTATATCATTTCAAGATAATCACTCTGTTCCATACGTATACTGGTAGCAGTGTTTAAAATTCGGTAAGAAGAGTTGTAGGCCAACAGGACCCGCTGGTTGATGCCATTCATGAAAGTTGGGGGTCCGAACATTAACTTGTGGGCCCAATAAATATTAATAAAACACACGTACACTACCCCACCCCAAATACCTTGAATTTTTAACTTCCGTAGGTGTTAGTTCTACAGCCATTTAGGAAATTTAAAAATTATTGATTGACTGTTCACATTAAAATTTTAACTTTTGGAGGATTTAATGTTTATACTTCGTGTATAGAAAAAAAAATCATTCCACTCCAGGCTTGATATTTATTTTTTCTGTAATAATAATAAATATTCACTTGTAATAATCTTAGTGATTATGTAGGTCTACTATAATATAGTACTGACCAGGGGTCATTTTTATAAGGCACGAAAACTTTGCAAAGTAAATTCATATTTCATGGGTTTTTTTATTCACGGTAGGGTATCGCGAATTCACGTGTCTGAACCATTTTGTCAGAATGAGGTACACAAAAAATTATATATTGGACTTAAAAATGAAATATTATCAGTAAGGCGTTTATTAATTAAATATTCCCTATTGGCTAGTTAAATAATAGACATAGCTGAATTAGTCGTAAAAAAATCATTTCAGTGACTGACACGTAATTACCACGTGCTCTATAGAGAATACAATTATGAGTTGTAAACATAATACAATAACTTCGATATGAAGATAAATATATAATTATCCACTGCATATTTCTTACATTTATTGGTTTTAGACCATGTCGTACGGCATTACGGGCCGCAGAATTGTGACAAACTTAATTGTTTTAGACGATAGAGCGTGCTTGATTTGAGTGTGATTATTTAGCAGATGGTGTCACTCGACGATCGCTCGTCCTACCACACGTTTACTGCCAAATGAATTTGTTGATAACATTTTTTATCCCCCGTATATAAGCCGAAAAGGATCATAAGACGAATGCCGAACTTCTGCTGAAAAATGTATCGAATTAATTAGACCATGTCGTACGGCATTACGGGCCGCAGCATTGTGACGTAAATTCTAATAATGAAGAAGTAAATATCCAACTCAACTTCAATGTTACCGACACTAGCGCCCCTAGATTATCGTCGTGTATAAGATGAAACCATTATACACGACATCTTTGCAGCACGTGGAATTATCAATATTACAATGGCCGTTCATATTCTCCGAAAATTAACAGCAAATATTGTGTATATAAATGAAATGAAACTGGCAGCCAAGGGATTTATATCACGTAAATGTGTATTCTTGGATTGATGACAATAGGCCTACAATAGATGGACTGACCTAGTTTAGTAACATACGTGTTTGGTTCACTCCATTGATTGAAGGAATAGAATATGCCAGATTATGCATGTGTATTCAATATCGGATAAAAACAAATAAGACAGTAAGTAAGACATACATCGGAACACACACTGATATATTCCACACTTGATCAAAATGGTGAAATAATATTTTGGGAGCGTGCTGATATTTGCAAGTGTGGCTTCACTTTTACGGCGATAATTTCGTTCGGTGGACAATTTTATTTTCATTTCCGGTAATGAAATACTGTTAAATATCTAGATAAAATATATTTCGGATATAAATAGGGGAAATATAAATATTTTTAAAGGAGAATTTGATACTGATCGATAGAACCATGATTCGCCATGAACAAAATATCCCTGACAAAAACAGTCGGCTCACAGGGCCGACCCACCGTCTTCAAAATAAAAAGATGTCGGCCCACCCAGCTATTTATTGGCGCCGGGCCGACGGACCGACGTAAATTTTAAACACTGACTGGTAGTTATTTTATGTCTTCCAGTAGATCCAGTATTAAACTTGTTCAAGGGTATTTATTAATGAGAATTATCACTACATCATTACACAATCAGAATGTTAAAAATATATATTTCAAATCTAGTTCATGAGTAATATCCTCTTTTTTGTTGCATCATACAAATAACAAAGTATGTTTTTAAATGGACTAACAAATGTAAGTTTCTAAACATTCTCCCAAAAGTAATTAGTATCAAAAATACTGGTAGGTAATGTACCTGAATCAAACTTCTACGTGATATTTAAATTTCCTTTGATAAAAGTCTTTAAACATTGTTCCTGTAACTTGCCAGATATTTCAAGTCATTGGAAAGCATTAGAGCGGATCATGAAAACAACTTTCTCGTCTGTTGCCCAGCATATATAAATTTACGTCACAAGGTTCTTTCTTCATAGTTTCTGGTATTTTCCTTATATTTACATGAATTCAAAAATATTCTAAGGAACATCAAATGTAAATGTATAATCGATTTAGGGAAAGAAATCAACACCAAAGTATGAAATTAGGTAACCAATTATTAAACACACAAAAATGAAAATAAACATCTTTAGAGAACTTTTTGGAATACCTTTGAATTATCTTTGTGACATGTCTATATACCGAAACTACTTTATACGCATATTTTAATTATTTCCCTTTGCTTTTCTATTATAATTATGTTCCTCATCTTATCTGTTGTGTAATAATCACCATATTTTATACATGTACCTATGTTGGCTATAGAAAATGATTTGCTTTGCATTGTCTTGTAATATAATAAATAAGTGTAACATAAGAAATTTAGATTCATATCGATTTGTTCTAAAGAAGCAATATTTTTTGGTTGAAAGGGGCTGGTGTCAAAAGCCTTGATGACACCTCCCTTTTCTTGTAACTGTAACATTTGGCAGCAACATTTTGTTAAAATGAAATCTGATTAGCTATGAAAACAAAAATTGGTTGGCAAAAACCAATGGGAGTGTATATAAAAAGGTATACTATTTTAAAACTATAATATCTGTATTTTCATTTTAGAAATAGAATTAAAGTAGCATACTTTCAATTTAATTTCCCAGGAGATATTTTGAGGATTACTATAACTGTTTAAGTGATTTTTAGGTAAAATGTTTTAGGTCAATGAAAAGATGTTATTGATTGTTAGGATTGATTTTTTCTGCGGGCATTGATACCTAAAGTATCAATTCTCTACACGTTTACTCAAAATGACACATGTGGGCGTAATTTCTTTGAATGCGAGCTATTGTATTCAACATGATTTAAGAAAAGAACAATTCTACAAGATTGGTTCATCAGTTTGATTGAGCATCACAGCTGTGAAGAATTGTCTCATCACCAAACAAATTAAGGACATGAAATGGGAACAGACAGAGAATTAGTATAATTCTTCCTTTAGTAGACAGATCATATCAATAATGGTTCAAAGACCTAGTCAATAAAAACTGTGTTAATTTAACTGTACATTAATTTACGGACAGGGCAAATACTTGTCTTGTGGTCAAAGAACTACTATAATGAAATGACAAAATTTATTAGTGTAGTGTGTTAAATCATGATCTGTGTAGGGTAAAATTAATTCAGAGTCCAAAATGTGAATGCGGCTGGCATGACGAAAATGCTCAACATTACTTCTTTCAGTGCAAGCGCTTTTCGGTTCACAGGAATACACTATTACATTCCCTAACTGATTTCAAAATCACTGATGTATCTGTGTTACTATGGGGTGACGTGGATCTGCCCGAAGAAAAGAATACTTATATACTTTTATAACATCAACTAAACGATTTGTCTAACTACAATTATACTATTATAATAAAATTATGCGTATAGTAGTTCCTGTGCACCCTTTGTATGTATCTTTTGTTTATTTTGTATGTGTAAATGTGATTAGTTCATATTCCACAAAATTAGAAGTGTTATTTGTCCAAACATTGCATTTGTGTTCTCCGTTCTATATCAATACCCTTTCCCCAGCACCAAAAAGAACAAACAAATAACGGATGGTGTACAATGTCATTTATTTAATGACTATTAAAATGGATTATGAATTTAGCAATATATAAAAGTATTTAACATAATATAAATATATACATTAAGAATAAAAATAAACTCATAATTCCATCCTAGAACTTCTTGTGATGTCGTGCCCACATAATGTTTATAACACAAAACACAGTTCTATGGATAACAATCACTATATTATACACACACGACGTTTCGACAAGAATTCACTGGTCGTTATCAAGCATACAAATTACAAATGAGGAAAAATGCCATTCAAAGATTATATCAGACACATAATGTTTATTTATATACCATAAATGAAATATATTAATGATTAGTTCAATGAAATGAATTTAACTTTGTATCCATCATTTGAAATATTCTCATCAATTAATATTTTTTAAGGAGAAGACGTTTATAAGTTGTTAGAACTTTTGTTTAATCCTTTTGTATTGTACAATGATATGTCGATGCAATAAAATATGTTTAAACTAAACTATTATCAAAATAATATAGGTTATACTTTTAAAATGGTTCAATGATCACCTAAAATCATATGAAACATGAGTGATAACATGCCATGAATATAAATAAAGAGATTACAGAGCTATTAGCCCTCCTACTGCAACCAAATTACATCTCAGTATCGTGTGATACTTATTACGCAAAAGCAGCAATAAAATCTTATTACATTAGGGAAGTGATACAGAACAATGTAAAATTTATAACATCATTCATTATATGTCCCCTCAATTAAATATTTATTTAATCTATTGCGATGAAATTGACTTTACTACTTGTCTGAGGTAAGGGTTGAGAATGAAATTGAAACATATTACATTTTCAGACATCAATCGACAATCAGTTGTTAAAAATAATTATATCAGAAATACTAAACACATATGATTGTACTTAAACAAAATTATATAACTCGATTACGTGGAAACCAGCTGGTAGTTGAAAACAGTTTAAAAAGTTATCTTTGTTGAAATTGTTCATTATCTATCATCAGGTTTGCAATCAATGGGGATAAATGTATCATCAATAATTCACCTAGGTCATTTTGAGACTAAAACACAGTTATTTTATTTTCTATAGTTATTTACTAATTATGTCCTTAAACTGCATTTAAGTAATCAGACCATGCAGAATACAAATTATGTTTATCACCTATTAAATCACTAGTTAGGTAACCAATATTTAAATCTAAATGGTGATTATTTTAATAGGTGTTCAGGAATATGGGCCTCAGTGATTACTTTGATAATTGTTTTGTAATGTTTATTATGTTTGTATTCCAACCATTTAATCTTCGATATTAGTTTCAGAATAATATAACTACTGGTTTGTAGATTGAAAATCATTATCATCATTGAACACAGTGATAATTACTGGTATATGATCAGACAAACAAAATTTCACAATGACACGATGAGTATTTCTAAGTGTAGGTGTTTTTCTAGATCATCTCATTCCATTTGTTGAGTCACAAGTAAATTATCTATGTGTTACTTCGAATTTCATCACACATGCATAGCCCATTTTAAAAATTATGGGATATGGAAATGTTACAATAATCCACTCCCACCCCTAATTCCATTAATTATACTATCCCGTGATGCAAGTTAATTTCTGTCAACAACTGGGTTTTTTTTTTGTCCTTGTCTTATATTTTATGCTTTATGCGTGTAAACTTAAAAGATTATTACAAGACAAGGGTTTTTGTGGAGGAACACTTCCTACACCCAAAAGTTATATGCAGACTCTTGTATTATCTAAAATCGATTATTGTAATAATGATTTACTTAAAGGCTCACAAAAAATATACAATACAACTGTAAGGATTGTTATAAGATAAGTTTAGCTTTACATATTATGTCAGTGCTTTAATCAAGTCAAACTTCAAAGTCCGGATTATATATTTTCAATTAATCAATCTTAATATACAAAATTTTGCGACAAGTAGCTAAGCTTGAATTTCTATTTGCACCATATTACTATTACAATCAGTAATTTTTGAACCACCCAACAAGTGATTGTAGATTTTGTTGAAAATAATTGAATGGTATTGAATATTGTTTCTAAGATGAGGGAACACAGATGCAACACATAAATATTCACTTTACAAAAGTAACAGACATCTATAAGGAGCTTAAACAAATAAAACAAATACCAGTTTCTGGAAAGCAATCAACAGTGGACAACAATTTTGTTTTGCTACAACGCAAGCTAAAGTCTTTTCCTTTATTCTAATTAAATTTAACATTATCATTATTTATTTGATTTAAAATTAGAATAGAATAAAGGTAACTGATGATGTCTCTCATTTATTCATTTGCAGCCCTTTGTGAAAAGACCTTTAAGGAAAGACAATTTAATATAGAGATTTACAAATATAATGATAAATCATAATAACAACATTATGTATTACAGTTTGATTAATGTGTTTTCTAGCAATAATAATAAAAACATTTTAAAAGAAATGATTCTATTTGTTTAAATTAAAAATAAAAAAATAAAATATTTTCTATACATCAAATTTACAGAATACGTTTTGAGAAATCATTTGTAAAGTCGGTTCTACCGTACTTCTTGTTAACAGAAAACTTGCATTCCAGTTGTATGTTGGGTTTGAAAATTAAATGTTTATACGATAATATCAAAGGATAATTTGATAAAATTATTTATTACGAAAAATCAGCGGACAGTGAACTCTTGGACTTTTTGGTCACAAGGTATGAAATGATTTGACCAGATAATTAGTTTTCCTATGAGAACATCATTCACTAAACAGTCTAATTAATCTAGGACTATTCAATATGATGAGATCAGTATGGTTAGTAAGTTGGTAGACAAACAGGATATTAGATATGATTAGTTCATGGAGGTGTTATTAATTCTAGATGGAGAAGGAGGTATCAGTATATTAATTACCTGATCTTGATATAATAACATCATCTCTTATAAATTCAATTGCACATGCTCTACAGCACCATGATCTTAAGTAGTGAAAAACATATAGAAATGAAATGAAATTAGGTTTAACGTCCTGCTCCAACCAGGCTAATGAAGACAAAACAAAAGGTAGTCTTACAAAGTGTGGAAATATGCCCAGTTTTGTCTCAAAAAAAGATAGCCATAATTCAAGCTTATCCAAAAGGAACAAGTGTGTCCTCTAAATTAAGCTAATTAAAAATCATAACTCTGGAACGTAAAGGAACGTAAATGGCTATAGCACACAAACTCAATCACAATTGTCGCATACAGATTAGAACCATTATCCTAAGGTTTGAAAAAAATTGTCATAAATTGTGGTCTTAAGGGAGCAGACACTCATTAAAGCGCCATAACTACTAACCAAAACTCACACAAATTCAATCCCAACCTTCGTCTACTCCATTATCCTAAAGTTGAAAAAAGTTTGACAAAAATTGTGGACCTAGGAGAAGACAAGAAAGCGTGGACGGGACAACTGCCTTAGATGTGCCTATACTATTACAAAAAATTACAAATTGTTAAGATGAACTGGAGGTATAAAACATATTTCTTCTTCTACATTGTCTCAGCCACGAAAATCCTTAAGACTGTTTAGTAAATGCCAATCAATTTGTGTGGATAACAACCACACAATCATTGACTTCATTTAGTGGTCAATATGGTAATTTTGTTTAAAACTGATTAAATAAACATGCCTGATTAATTTATAATTAACACTGACTTTGACAAGAGAGTCTGAATGTCATTGAACATGTATTCCTTTAACTCCCTTCATCCTATAAACACAATATAATGTTATCTATAGTTGCACAAGTCCAAAGATCAGCCAAAAAATACCTGTTACTAATTTGATGAATGAATAAATAATAATAAGAGCTTTTTACACTTTACAAATACATTTTAAAATGGCAATTATATATTGAATAACTTAAAGATAAAGGGACTATCATGATTTGAACAGTGTGTCAAAAATAAAAGTCTGAATATGTATCAAATTTATGTGCCAAAATGTAAATGACTATAATGTCTCAAAATTTCAACTCAAAATATTGAGTCGGTTGGACATGAACATAAAAACTGCTTATCCGGACATGTAACCCTATTAAGATTTTGTGTCAGTTTTTTTTTTCGTTGGGTGACATGATAATTGATTCCCGTTCCTTTAGAGGTATGTACAGTGAATGCCCCATGTGTTCACTTGATAACGAAAGGTAAATTTCACCTACATATTATTTTTCTAAAAAAAAAAGTCTGATTTTATTCAGACAACGCTTGGGACACCGGTCCCCATTTCCAGATGAAGACGGACGGGTTTAAGTTGTTTAGAAACGTATCACATATATTGAGTTAGTTGCTCAGGCCAAAGGTAAAGGATTTTAGTACAATATTATTAAGATTGGCCATTTAAATGTTGAAAATTTCATCTGGGAGTCACAGTGAATAAGGTGCTAATTAACTCTTTAACAGGGAGTACATCAGGATCTTCCAGACTGGTTTCCCTCTGTCAAATGTGCAGGACTAGTGTGTGGCAAGAAACAGCATGCTGCAGAAATGTTGCTATTCATACCATGGTATATGTCCGTTTCAAAACCCCCTTGTTTCACTTAACTATTTGCTCTTTTCTTGTTTACTTCAAATGTACTTCCACAAAAACTTTTTTTTTAATCTTTTATTAAAACTTTTTTTTGGTTTAACTCTATTCAAAATACAGATCAGAAATGATCCCTTGATGTTGGCATGCCATTATTTGAAATAATGGTATGGGCAATGTGCCAAACGAACATTAGTTACACAAGATGACGATTTCATTGAAATGCATGTGTGGGATAGTGTCTGTATTTTACGTGTCAACATATTACTGGTACTTAGTGTCTCGCCCTCACCATTAAACAACACTTAATTTAGCCAGGATTGATACACCACTCCTGCCCCCCCCCCCCAAATGTATATAATATGTAAACAACTATTATACATTAACATGCAGCGATTCATAGATAAATAATCTTTTTTGGTAGAATAACAGAATAAATTATCCTGATCTGTATATAGGTATCAACACATTATTCTTAGATAACACTAGATTATGCAAGAACCTGATTATAAATCATATTTTATTTTAGAAATGTATACTTTGTGTATACTTCCTGATTGCAAATGCACAAATAGACTATGTGATTTGATCCAAACTTTGTTATTATTATTCCTTTATTCTCTGTGGACTAGTAGGATCAATTCTGATCAGTTTACATACATTATTCAGTTAGAATAAAATATAGATGTTATGTGGCATTCTATACTTTATTGTTCTTGTTACATATTGTATTATTATGTTTAGTGTAGGCATTGCAACTATCAACAATAGAACACAGTAGACTTTTTGATCACTCACATGAATAGTTCTGAAATGTTTCCTCAGAGTATACTAAAATTGATATTGATATATATTGTAAAAAACAAAGTCGCAAATGACGCATACTAAAATAATACTATGCCTAGGAAATGGTCCCAATTTTTAGGATTTGCATAAGACTTAAGAGAAGATAAGACAAGATTAGGTTTTATTGTAAAACAATGCCATTTTAGGCCGCACACAATTCATACATAAAATAAATAGGAATATATAAACGAAACATTAGTTCATATTATAAGTGAAAATATATCGAAAACATTAATTTCAAACGTACTTTAGAGTCCATGGTTATCAGAAAAGAAAAGAAAATGTGAAGTTTGCATTGTAAACTTGATCACCGAGTTACAATGTCTTAATGACACACTCATGGAAACTGATGTAGATTATGGAGGGTTGAATAGATTTTGGCCAGATTGTTATAACTGAAAGCAGTGGAAATAAGATTTAGCCTAAGAGACTGAGAGTGTGGACATTAAATTAAAAAGTGAATATATGCTAGCCTAAATTCTTCCTCTATAATTCCGCACCAATTGAGATAACTCAATTAACTAAATTCTTTATTGGCATTATGTATTTATAAAAATAGACAAAATTTGGTTGGAAACCACATATATGTAATATGAATGTATAGAGTGATTTACATTTTATTATTAAAATTTTTATTGTAATTTCTAATTAATTTGTGTTTGGAACAGCCCAAACTGAATGGCAGACTATTGAGCCTGCTTAATCCATTCTACACATCTTTTTTTATTACTATTAATATTATGCCGTTTGTAAATCAACCATCACTAATTACTTCAGCATTGTCTTTTAGGATACTTTTTTGTTTCTTTTATGACATTTGTGAATCAGCCATTGCCTTTTTGCATTCATTTTTCTTTGTTCCATCAAAAATGGCACCCAAATGCCTGATTACTGTGTGTAATACTGATTTTAAAATGTTCATCATGTCTTTAATATTGGATATTGAAATCACATATATTCACAGTAAGATAACAACATCATGCACTTTGATTGAAATTGACTAACATTGAATTCCTTTTTGTGTTTTTAATCTTGAATATTATGGATAATCTTAAGCCACTAGCTACAAACAATCATTTGTGCTTGAAAATAATAAAAGAACTCTTGTCAAAACGTTGTGCTATCCTGTTAACATATTCAATATAAATGGTTAAAATTGTGCTGAATCATTAAATGTCACAAGGATTTCATTTTAAACTTTTTGGACTGACATCGTTGAAAGTTTATTTTCAATAATTCGCTAGCATGAAGAGAGAAAACCAACAAGGTTGGACAGGCTCTACTTCTTGTTACATACATACGGGGAATCGAAACCACGCCACTTGACTCAATAATATTTAGCCACTTACACCCCCACCCCCTTTAGCAGGTTGAATATTCCTTTCTTTAATATTACCTTGTTCAAATATGAATCAATAGTTTATAATAATAGGTTTGATTTTATTTTGAGTACACAAATCACATCAATCTTCATGCTGGGTTTCTTCTATCAAGTTATTTATAAATGTTCATAGGTTATTCCAATATATTATTCCATGTTTAAAAATATTTTTGTATACATGTATATTCATAATTCATATATTTGTATGTTTTGTATACTGTTCTTAATGGACGTAATATGCAAATAAAAAAGTTGAAAGTTGAAGTTATGATCCGTGTAGATCGTAAAATACTGTTAAAACCAACTTTGTATCACTCTCAATCAGGATTGAAGTTTCAAATTCAGACATTTTTAAATGGGATGAAAACAGGCCAGGATTAAGCTATAAGAAGTTGTTGTCAGTTTCAGGAATAGTGTCAATAAGCTTCTATTCCCTTTAATAGTAATAAGACTTTATAAAATACCAATATTGTTTATGCTTTGTTGCATATCTATCATACTCAAATTAATATTTATGATTACCACAGCAAAATCATACTTAATTCATGTACCAGCTTCAAATTCATGCAAATAATATCCCTGCATTCATTTTATAGGATCCAAAAATATAAGTAACACTGCAACATTAGTTGATGGTGTCTAAATATTGTTAATCTTCATAAAAGGAAATTTTAAAATAACAATGATAGCTTAATCACTCGTCAAAAGACATGACAGACTTATACATATCAGGTCTTGTTGTGTGTTATACAAGTCTGTGTTGTGAAGTTTTTGCACCAAAATTGCATCACATTTTATAGTATACAGTGTCTTTTCTTGTCTTACATGGTAATATAGTTCAAAATCTTTGATCTTCATTGCTAGATCACAATTTTAATTCTGTGATTACAGAAAACACATTGGGTATCAGTAGGCTACTTGAAGTGTTATGAATAATCAATCATCAAACGTGTATATATCTACACGTTCAGATTGTGAACTGAATGACAGTTAAAGATAAGCGGAGAAGTCGATTGCTGTCTTGATCAACTAATTAGGATAGGTGACATCTTTGACTAGCTTTTACATCCTATAAACGTACATCAAGGGGATAAAATGTATGACAAAGGAGAAAACACAAACATTTTCAAAATTAAGATAAAAATCATATAGATTAAGTTGTCAATCATGGCAGGTGTATACCACTATATAATTGGGTCGATCACTCAATTAATTCGGCCTATTATCAATGATAATCAAAGTCTGTATACCCTCGCAGTATAGTCAATATTTATGGAATTTTGAATCTAATTCACCACATGTTGACATTTGATTGTGCATATCTCTTTTTTTTCTGGAAGGATAGGCAAATGGTTTGCATTTATCATGTATATTCTGCTGTAAACAACATCTTAATCCTTGAATAAAACTGTTCTGTTAATCAATACATGTATGTATATTTTTGAATTCATTCAGACAGTTTTCATGTATTTCTATAATTTTCAGTTAACTTCTTCTAAATGTTTGATATCAATTTACTAAATTGGGTATCTAGTTCCCTAAATAATTAACCATATCAGATATTCATTATGAATCTTTTTTACATTTAGGGGGAGGTAATTCTTGTATAGCTGTATATGTTCTTGAATTCTGGCTTGATAAGGCTTCCACTTCAATATTTTCACTGTCGGTCAATTTTTTGATAACACACAAAAACTTTGGTAGGATATCGTGCATTCATGTGTTTATACATTGGACTAAGGGGCTACAATAATTATTCATTGATGAAATATATTCCCTCTTGGCTATTATGCGAATTATCAATATTGCTATAAAATAGCAGAGTGGAATACGTTGTTTTCTTATTTTTTCGATAAGCAAGGTTACTAATCTCTAGCTTATATTTACACAATTCCGAAATACCACTGTAAAAAAATCTAATGCAATTTTCTCTCAACACGTTTTCAGGAATTATTTAATTTCTATGCTGTGGATAGCAGTACTTCATATCTAATTGTGTACAAAAATCAAAATAATCTTGTTTACACTGTGTGTGATTGTAATAGAAGTAAAGTGGCTTGGTTCTAGAAAATTCTTATGACACATGGTGAATAAGTGGGAATTTAAACAGAGAATGACTAACAATAAATCATGACATTTGGTTGGCTTCTATACGTGTGCATTATTGTGTACACGCTGTAGAATTTTATAGTTACCAAGAAGGTCAACTGTATAGCCATGTATGAAATTGGATTTTGAAGAATATGCTAATTTTCCAGTGTGCAAAATAACCAATGGGTCAGATCTAGTTTCAGTCATTTTCCACAGCTCTCGGTTTTGCCTGGCATGTACAGCTGATATTTTTTAACTCATGCTTGTTACCATGTTTGGATATAAAATCAAAAAAATTTATTGGTCCTTATCTAATTTCAATAAAAGACTTCCAGTGTGTGATCATGTTCTTCTTTAGTTCGGCATACACAGCATGTCATCAAAAATAGTCACTCCATTTGATATATATAACTAACTGTAACAATTTTGTAAGACAAAAATCCTAAATTTAACTCCAAAAGAAAGATTCAAATAGTAGGACTTTACCAAGAATTATTAAATGTTGTCAAAGTTGGAGCTTCAGTTTATACAGTGCGATGCTTGTAACATATCTAGTAGAACGCAGTTAATAATTTTCTTGCACTTTCAACATCTGAATACTATGGCATTCTGTGAACGTCATCATTTTCATGTCCCGATTTATTTCCTACTATTAGTATCACTTCAAGCAAAAAAAGCTTTGAGTAGTACGGTAAATTCTAAAGATAATTGTCAGATTTTAGCAGTTGATATATTTTTTGCATAGAGACAAAGCACATAGCTTTGGTATTATTGATTTTCAACAATATTTTCCAGTTATCAGACACCAAATTTTGAAGATTGAAATTTTTACAGCATTTTTTGACAGCATTTTACATAGGGTTAAAGGGTCATCTAAATTGAGAAAAAAATTTTTTTAACAATTTTATTAGCCACCAATGGCTAATTCATTTTTTCGAACCTGGAGTAATTATAACTTAATATACAATTTTCATTAAACAAAGCTCATATGATCTGTGGTCTCAGTCGTCCAGTGTGTGAAATTAGCACTGGTCCGAACCCCAGTGGCCATTTGATATAATGTTTTTACCAGATTTCCTGCATCATGAGCAGTTTTATTTTTAATTCAGTGCTCAATAAATTGACATGCTGTTATTATTATTATAACTGTTTTGAAAAAATACATTAGAAACCATCTTTTTTCCCATTCTGAAAAGTTATCAGGTGCAGAAAATTGAAAGCTATTGTTGGCCCATTCAATTACTCACCAGGAGATCATTGACATGTTTCTGAAATCAGGCTATTTGTGTAGGGAAGTCAATTCAATGGGGTTTATAAAATTCTGAACAGAAAACACATCATCTTGTTTGAGACACTTAATCAACATACACATTCAACTATCAACAACAGATTGTGATACTATACACAATAGACCAAGTTATATACTTTAAAGATAGGTTGCCCACAGCAGCTAAATCGTCCTGGCAGTCAACAAGGGTTGTCGCATATTTTTACTTTTTTTGGTAATATCCATAAAATCTGATTAAGAGTAACAACTCATCATGTAATTATCTGAAAATCATTAGAATTTGTTTGCCTTTCATAAAGTTTTGCCCCACGCCAACAATTAGTATAGAAAACATTAATTTAACATCATGGATTTAGCTGTTCAGTTATCAAAATTCATTGAAAATCAAAATACTTGTTCGTTACAACACCTTAAACTCTGTGTATCAATCTGAAGTCAATCGGATGATAAGTTTCGCATCTATAGTGTCACAAGGTTTTTTTAAGTGATCAAGGGAGATAACTCTGGAAGTAATTATTTGAAATCGCTGAAAATCAGTAGGCTTCTTCGTCTCATTACCTTAAACAGTGTGTGTAAATTTAAAGTCAATCGGATATTAACTTTGGTCTCTAGAGCGCCCACAGGATTTTTTGATGTGATCATGGGCCATAACTCTGGCAATAATTATCAGAGATCGCTGAAAATCAATAGGCTTCTTTGTCTCATGACCTTAAACACTGTGTATAAATTTAAAGTCAATCATATATTAACTTTGGCGTCTAGAGCATCCACAAGATTTTTTGAAGTGATCAAGGGCCACAACTCTGGAACTAATTATCAGAAATCGCTGAAAATCAATAGGCGTCTTCGTCTTATGACCTTTAAACACTGTGTATAAATTTAAAGTCAATCGGATATTAACTTTGGCTTTTACACTACAGTGTCCACAAGATTTTTTGAAGTGATCAATGGCCATAACTCTGGCACCAATTATCGGACATTGCTGAAAATCTATAGGCTTCTTCATCTTATGACCTTAAACACTGTGTATAAATTTAAAATCAATCGGATATAAACTTTGGCTTTTAGAGCTTCCACAAGATTTTTTGAAGTGATCAAGGGCCATAACCCTGGCACTAATTACCAGAAATCGCTGAAAATCAATAGGCTTCTTTGTCTTTTGACCTTAAACACTGTGTATAAATTTAAAGCCAATTGGATATTAACTTTGGTCTCTAGAGCGTCCACAAGATTTTTTGAAGTGATCAAGGGCCATAACTCTGGTAGTTATTATCGGAAATCGCTGAAAAACTATAGGCTTCTTCGTCTCATGACCTTAAACACTGTGTATAAATTTTAAGTCAATCGGATAGTGACTTTAGCCTCTAGAGCGTCCACAAGCAATTGTGGACACCGGACGGACGGGGGCGACAACAATATACGACCATATGTAAGACTTTGGTCTTAGGTCTTTAAGACCATATTGTGTCTTTGGAAAATTCTCTGTCTATAAAATTAAAATCCCACGTACCTAGTAAACGTGAAATAAAAGCTATACATAATAAGTCAGTGATGTTTTGGTAAAATCATAACCTATGACAAAACTGTCCATCACATTCTTCCTGTTATTGGACCCCAGGCGCGGATCCAGAGGTGGGGTTTGGGGGGTTCAACCCCCCCCCCTGCTCAGCTACATAAAAAAAAAAAATGCCTTGCATCAATGAAATTACACCACAAAGTGATCCTACATCAGTATAAAAATGATTTCTCTGTTTAAAAAGCTCAATTTGTATGTATGCCTATGTAATTTAGAGACGATGATGGCAGATTTCCGTAACAGAAACCTGGCAAACCCCCTCCTGCAAAAATTCCTGGATCCATGGTTAGTAGACATAATATGGTTATCAGCACCTGCTTTATTTGTGTGAAATTTAGTAGGTTATTACGCATTTGGAATAAAAATTAACGTCAAGGCTATATCTTGGACGTGCAGGGATGGGGGTATAAATTGGAGTGTAGATCAAGCCCCATCAGATACTCTCCCAGATATTCAAGCAGCCATTATCTGTTGAGAACAAGGGACCTGCGAAATCATCCAGCTTGGTAATAAAGTTCTTATAGCTGAAATACTGTGGTATTGTTTTACGATCACAAGACACAACAAAGAAGAAGTCCTAAAAGTAGCAGTAGTACTACACACATTTCAATGTGGGCGTATAAAAATACATTCACAGACTACGTGACAATGCTGATTTCCTTTCTTGTCTGACACTTCAAATATGATTCCTGACTGTGTAAGATGTGCAATGGGGGTATGAAATTTCACTTTAAAATTTTTGTAGAGAAATGTATCTTTACAATACATCTGTTCAAATTTTACACTTTGAATTGTATTAGGGTTAATGAGCAAGTAAACATGGTCAGATAAACACATCAGTTATCTCTAAAGATTTCCAAAGACATGTTCCCTAGCAAACACTTACAAGTTATATGTCTTTGATGCCCTAAAAATTTTTTTGTTTCGTTTTTTAAGTATTGGTATATCATTTGTAATAAATTAAACACATTAATCATTTAAGCTGTTGACATCTCGCAAATAAACTTTTTAATATATAGCAGTAAGGGGGGCTATTTTTTTTTAACACTAATATCTTTCCTTGATTTTTATTTATTTACAATTGTGAAAATATTTGAGGGCGATATTTCCGATCAAATTGTCCAATAATCCCACAGGAAACTGAACAAATAAATTATCCCACAAATATGTGATACATAGTAATATGGTGTTTTTTTTTTAAAAATCACACTATCTTTATTTTATGATCGGGACCGTCGAGGAAATATATCTTAAGGTGATATTCCAGACCTTTCATTGACCTTTTATTAAGTTGCCCTATAGTAAATGACATTATAATTATAAGCTAATAAGCTATAAGACCTCAAAAAGTAATTAACGTATCAATGAAGAAATGATACAAAGATCTAAGTATAATGATTGCAAGTATAATGAAGTATTAACTAGAACAGAAAAGAGATGATAGGTTATTATCATCTATGAATCATAGTATACTTCTGGTTAGAAAAATCTATATTTAGTCTGAATTTGAAGTTGAAAATGATATTTTTGCCAATTTCTCAACTGGCAATAGTGAATTATAGGATTAATAGGATTATTCTTTAACAAGGTAGGACGGTTTTTATAGATACAATCTACACTAGGGACCCGGTATCATTCAGATTTGATAAAAAAAAGGAAAGAAACTGAGCTTAGCTTACCATCTATACTATAATCTAATACACATACTCAGTTATTATCTGAATATATGTATTAGATTATTATAGATGGTAAGCTCAGTTTCTTTCCTTTTATAATCAAATCTGATTGATACCCAGTCCCTTGTGCTATTTTAAGGTTTAATTTTAATACATTTTAAAAATATATAACTTCAAAATATGAAATTGCAACTTTAATTAAATGATTGATATGTTGCATTAAGTTTATACTGAGTTTGAGTTTATTGTGTGTGTATATATTAAAGTAGATAAGGCACAAGTATATAATATACTATTCAAAAAAAGTAGGGGATATTTGATTTTGGGGGCATAATACTAAAATATGCAAATGACTACGAAAAAAGTCACTATAGAACCTAACAGAAGAAACATTTCCAGTTACATGTCACGCCCAAACGCACCAATAGCTACCGCATGGAATGCAGGTGATGATTGGGATCATCATGGGGGTCCAACCCAAGATTTGCACGACTCTGAATGTTACAGTCATTGTGGCATTGAATTCCAGGGTGGATACATCAGTTTAATTGTTTTAGTGACCAGAAAACAAATTTTGATATGCGTCGGCTTACCCAAAATGAAAGGTTACGTGCCCTTGGCATGCTACAGATCGGCACAACACAGGCGGTTGTGGCACGGACGATGAATGTTTCTCAGTTTGTCATAAGCAGGCTATGGTCCAGATACCGTGATACACAATCTGTACAGGACAGACCACGCTCAGGTTGACCAAGGGCGACAACTGAAGCCCAGGATCGATTTATCCGTACCTTGAGAAATCATGTCATCACAGCAAATCAGATCAGCGCTCGTCTTCAAACAGACACTAGTGTGAGAGTGAGTGGCCAGACGATTCGGAATCGACTGCATAGGGGTCACCTTCGCTCCCGACGTCCTCGCATGATCCCTTGTTTGAGAGATCATCACATTCAGGCAAGACGTCGTTAGTGTAGGGATCGTCAACACTGGGATAGTCGACGCTGGAGCAATGTGATGTTTTCAGATGAGTCAAGGTTCACTGTTGATTTTTTGGACAGACGTAGGAGTGTGTGGCGTCGTCGAAACGAGCGCTTCCAAGACGTTAACGTCATCAGACATGATCGATTTGGGGGTGGTTCTGTTATGGTGTGGGGAGGCATCACTGTTGCTGGAAGAACGGCTTTACATGTTGTTGCAGGGCGTGTTACAGGCCAGTACTACCGGGACAACATCTTGGCAGTCCATGTTGTGCCGTTCGCACGACGTCATGGCCGCCGTTTCATCTTCCAGGATGACAAAGCAAGATGTCGCAGGGCCAGGATCGTTGCAGGTTACCTCCAACAACAGAACATCACCACATTACCTTGGCGTTCACTGAGTTCCGACCGCTCCCCCATCGAGCATGTCTGGGACATGCTTGGACAGAGGTTACGTCAACGTCAACAACATCCTGCCAATGTCCAAGAACTTGCTGCTGCATTGCAACAGGAATGGGACAATCTGGACCAAAATGACCTTTTAGACGTCTCATTAGGAGTATGCCACGTTGGATCAATGCTTGTTTGGGAAACAGAGGAAGGTTTACCCGTTACTGACTTTGTTGTGATGCTGTGGTAACTTTGCTGTATCATTTTACCCTTATAATGGTCAGTCTGTGCCTTACTTAGTCTAACGATCATTTGGAATAAATTGATGAATGTGAACTTCATTTCATTTTGTCATTTGTTTCTTCGTCAGTTTCATTAGGTGACTTTAATAACACTTAAAAATCAAATATCCCCTACTTTTTTTTTGAATAGTATAATATAAATATATACCAATATTTTTCACTGCACGAGTTATATTTTAAATGGCTTGATATATTGTGAATAAAATATTAAATCAGTGACTCACTGTGTATGTAGTTGCTGTATCTTGTCGTAGTTTATGATCAAGGTTGACAGATTTAACTGGGATTTTTTTTTCAGTTTTATCAGTTAGTGATCTATCTTCTAGTGATATTCTAGATTCCATGTCTTCAGAACTGAAAAACAAGTAACGAGTTAAAATTATAAATTGCTTTTGATTAATTTTCTTCTAGTGATATTCTAGACATGTCTTCAGAACTGAAAAATAAAGTACCGGTATTAAAATTAACAAAGTGTCAAAATTATAAATTGCCTTTGATGAATGTTTTTCAATCGATATTCTAGATCATCTGTAGTATAAAATTATACTACAACTGTAATTTGAAATTTGACAATTCTGATCTGTAATGATTGCACTTTACTTCTTTAACATCAATAACTTTTGAGAATGGTATAGATATACTGTAGGATATATTACAAATTGGGAATTAATTTCGGTGCATGCTGCAAGAAATTATGTCCATATTAAGTTGCATTTGTTGCCTTTATTTAAATTCTAGATTCCACAAAACTCTCATTTATTAAACATTCCTAACAGGATAAGAAAACATTATTAACGTCATTTTAAATCACTATTGACTTCATTTATTCCTAAAGGGTCCATTTCACTAAAAAGCTAACATTTTATTAGCTAAAAAAGGTATAAATATCACAAATTATATTGCTCTCATGATATTGTACCTATAATAAATTCACAGAAATTAGTCTTATAATCATTGGAGCGATGTAAGATTTGACAAGATATGCATTAAAATCTGCTGCTTTTAATTATTCAACTACAAACTTCGTTCTGTGTAATAAACAAGGTTATTTAGAGTATTGCATAAGTAACAGATGTTCCTTATCGACCTGAATAAATCTTCAACATTTTAAAATTAACAAGTCAACAGTGAGGCTCATGTCCCCCTGACGAAATCCACATTTAGATTATTCAAAACTCAAGTTTTAAAGTACCTGGTTTTAAGTTTCATCACTCAGCATCAGTTAAAAATATAATTAAAGTTATCTTGTCCCAAAGCATCGCCCAAAGAAATTGCTAAGAAATTGCTTAGCTCTGCTTGCATTAATGGGAAATATTACTCATTGAACTCAGTCAAGATATTCATCTAATGAACATCTATACCTCAATTGAAAGCATAATTGTTATGTTTCAAAGGCTTGACTATTCAAATTGCTTCTCGCTACTAAGCTTATGCAGAAAATTCTCAACATTGAACTTAATCAATGTATTAATATAGCAAATTTATACTCAAGAGTTTCATCTCTCACCCAATTACATTCTAGAACCAAAGTTATCATGTTCCAAAGTCTCACCCAATCAAATTCCTCATCTCTGCTTGAAAATGTGCATTCACATAATAGACAACTACACCAATTTTGAACATTCTACCTCGATAAGAACGAGAGTTACTATGTTCAAAAGTCTTGATCAATCAGAAATTGCTCAGCATTGAACCTTGTTAAGATACTGATGTAACAAAGTTTCACCACTATCACCCAATGTGAATCAAAATTTTTGAGCTCCAAAGACTCGACCAATCAAATTGCTCATTGCTTTGCTTACCCTGAATCAAAAAAAAAAATGCTCTCATGATCAATCTTAGTCATGGTATTGACATGATAAAACTGTACACCAAGTTTCATCACTCTCACTTAATTAGAACCAAAGTTTTAGTGTCCCAAAGCATCAACTAATCAAATTACTTTTCTCTGCTTACCCAGAAAATGATCATCTTTAAACTCCATAAAGACTATTCAAGACATACACCCAATCAACAACTACACCAAGTTTGAACATTGTACCTTGATTCAAAGGAGAGTTTTTGTTTTCCAAAGTATCAACCAATTGCATTGCTTATCGTTCTGCTTACCGTGAACAGAAAATGCTCATTATCGAATTTAGTGAAGGTATAACTGTAATGAAACTGTACACCAAGTTTCATCACTCTCATTTAATCAGAACTAAAGTTATTGTATCCCAAACAGACAGACAGATCGACAAACTCATTTTAAGTCCCCTGCTTTCTTAGAAAGTTAGGATACAGAAAGCGAATGAAAGAGAGTTTAAATTTGTTGTCAAGAATGAATTTCCTTTGCTACAACTGGCTTGATATTTTTTTTGTCTGGGGGCCCCACCTTAGCTGGAGTCTACTGGTGCTCTATGTTATTTTATCCAACCGTTACAAATCATTTTCAACTTAAGATCTTTGAGCATAGGCAAAAAATGGCCAAAAAACTGTTTTAAACAGAGTTTACCAGGAGGGGATGAGGCTAATAATCATATCCCAGTGCTTTGCCACACTTGCCCAAGGTCATTTTATCAATGCAAAGTAGCCTATATTAGTCATTTTTGTGTTTGTCTAGAATACAATCACTACAGAATAGATGGCAAATCTTAGAAATATTTTTTGAAAAATGAGTGGATCATTATTGATTAGCTTGAAGATTTCATGATAGTGTCTCAAAAGAAGAGCAGACTTTAAATTTTCATTAGTGCACCCCAGTAACACTTCCATGTCAGTCTAATAGGCTCTATGTCTGACAAGTGGGAAAAGGGATTAACAAAATCCAAAGGCTTTTATATAAAAGTAATTTGAGGTTATCGTTAATATTGTTTTAATTTGTTATGCAGTTACTGATTGGCTGTTAAAGTATTTGTTAACCAACAATGATTAGGGAGAGAAAATGGGGTTTAGTCCAGCAAGGTTTATGTGTATGCTTCAAAGCAAAAGCAATCCAAGACTTAAGGGACAAAACCTTTAATCATCAAATAGAGCTCAAAATCTTTACATACATCATTTAAAATTTTAGACAAACATACAACTGTTTAATCTTATTAAATAACATAAAGACCTAATATTGTTAAAATCTTATTTAATAGCAGGAACACATTTACAGCATTCAGCAAAATATTTTAATAAGATAATGATGTTTGTTTTCTCTATCCATACAATTACTGGATGATAAAAAAAAAATGATAACAGGAAAACGTTGACAAAAGGTTTGATGGAAATAATAGAAAGAACCAGAGACATAAAGAATGGCTATAATTTTCATTTTAATGGGAATTCTAACAGGCCTGTCAATACATTCACCAGAACTTGCCAGAAGCAAATTCAGCCCTACTATCTCTGTAAACAAAGTCCTGCTTAGTAAGTTTTAAGAAAACCCACACAAATAAGGTTTAAACACTACAGCATAAAACTCTGTTTTGTATCACATTCAAAAATTTCCAAAGTCAAAATGGTGAAATTTAACATTGAAGTATTGACTCAATAAATATTGCAACTGTCACTGATCAGTTTCACAAGAAAAGCTAGTGATGGTCCGATAACAGGAAGATTTAGCAATAAATAAGTACTCTGAGCTGTGTTAACAAGAAATGTATATGGGTGTATAAAAATGTAGGAACTGTTTTATAATCCACCATAACAATTAAGCCAACAGAAGCTGATGTATTCTGCCTCAATCCCAAAAGGATGCCATTCATGAATTACTTGTTCATTTACCCCTTTATAAAAGGATTTTTACCATTCTGCTTAAGCCTAGCAGTAAATACCCATCATCAGATAACATTCACTAAATAATGATCATCTACAGCAAGGGTCAACATTCTACCTCAATTAGAAGCAGAGTAATTGTGTTCCAAAAGTATTTTAAACATGATTTTGAAATTTTCAAATGTAACATAGTGACCAAAATTCTGTTTAACATTCTAAATACTGATGAGTACGCAGTTTGATTGTTTTAATTTCAATCCCTACCTTTATCTTCCTATAGTGTTAGACAAACAATATGATGCAACAAATACTCTGACTCTCTGATGTGCAATAATCATTAAAATCTAATTTAAGTTTTTCTTACATGCATTAATGGTTTTACATGAATAATGAAATATTTTGATTGATAAAAAACAACCACACATTTCTGTCTAATTTCTGCAAATTGATAACTACGAAAACAATAGTGTTTAATTGGAGGCTGATCTGTGAATATACACTAATTCACATTTGTAAAGATGTCATAAATTCTGTAAAACTGAAATTCACTGGTAAATACTCTGTTTAAATATAAACAAAGTCAAAATGAAAAAAAGAAAGCGCCAAGTATAGTCTATTTTAATTAGACTGTATTATTTCTTTTTTTCACTAGATTATTGGAAAAACAACAATGTAATATGGATAAAGTAAACATGTTTTATTAATATACACAGATGTTATCTCTGACTTTCGAACATATTAACATATTAACAAGGCTTAGTATAATTTCCTTATAATTGATTCTTTATTCAATGCCTTTTTATATATTTTTTCAGACGATAGCAGTAACCATGAGTTTATGAAAGCAGGGACCTCACCAGATACATGATGAATAGTACAAATATAAGTGACCACATCAGCCTAAATGCTGCCAGTAGAGAACAAGAATATCTTAGTCTCATAGAATTCAAATTTCATGTTCATGGATTAGCTGGAAATTTATTAGCTGTGTTTGGATTAGTGGCAAATGTATTGTCCATTGTTGTTTTGAGTCACCATAAGATGCGTTCCTCAACATCTTATTATCTAATAACTTTGGCAGTTTATGATAATATTATTCTCATAGCTATGGTGATATTCTTCAACCTTCCATTTCTATCTACTCGTGTAACTGAAATGGAATCATATTTTCATACATATATGTATGCTGTGCCAATTGGATATCCCCTGTCTCTTGCTGCTCAAATGGGTTCAATCTACACTACTGTTGCTTTCACAGTTGAAAGATATATTGCTGTTTGTCGTCCGTTGCATGCTGCTAATACCTGCACCAAATCCAGAGCCAGAAAAACCATGGGAATAATACTGCTGTGGGTTTTGCTTTATAACATTCCTCGATATTTTCAATATACAGTTCATCTAAAATTAAATCCCGATAACAACATAACACAAGTTGTTCGGAATGAAACTGACTTTGGCCAGCATCCTATTTTTAGACATGTGTACCTGATCTATTTCCAACTATTTTTCATGTTTTTGATACCCTTTATGATTTTACTGGTGTTAAATATAGCGCTAATGAAAGCTGTGAAACGGTCAAGACAAACTCTTCAACAGATATCTTCAACTTCCCGTACTAATGAGAACAATTTAACAGTGATGCTTATATCAGTTATATTTGTGTTTCTTGTTTGTCAATTTCCAAGTATCATTGACAATATCGTAGTGGCTGTGGATCCGCTTAACCGACGATATGAATCCTTTATTTATGCAAAATTCTACACAATTAGTACATTTATGATTGAAATTAATTCAGCTGTGAATTTCATACTCTATTGCCTTTTTGGCAAGAAATTTCGGTTAGTGTTTTTACATATCTTTGGATTGAGAAAATTCCGTCAAAGACTTCAGTATAGGAGTACCTTATATCGGTCTCAAACAATAAATAGAGGAAATTCACATGAATTAGAAGTGTCTCTTGTGTAACTTTCCCCTAAAATATCAATATTGTTTCAATTGTTTATATTGAATAAGTATATCAATTTGTGATCTCGACATTTATTATTATTGTTACATGCTTAATTGTTACATTAAAATACCTGGGGTTTTTTTTAGTATTTTCTGTGCATTCTTTATCCTGCACTGTACCGCTTCACTAAATATATTATTTCTACTTAATGCCCACAATATTTATAAAATCAAATATTTATACTATAAATATTTGATTTTACAAATATTGTGAGACAGATAAATTATAGATGCAAACAGAATCATTTCAATGTGATTTTAATGCACATATGATATGTGATCCATCCTCTCTCCAAAACCAAATATATTATACATTGTTAATGCTCTGAACTGGGATAATGAAGACGGTATTATACATTGTGATTGTGCAATAATAAAGACAGTTATAGTATATGTAATAATAGTAATTTAAATAAAAAATGTATTCAGTGTTGTGTTCAACCCTGATAAAAAATCTCCTGTCTTTCTTGTAGTAAATTCACATTTATAAGATAAATTTATGTATCATTTCATCAATAAAAAGAGCATTGAAAATGTAGCCTACTTTCTAACACAAAATTTGAAATCAGAAATATATCAGGTAGATGGGGAGAAGGTTTCCATATTTCCTGAATGAACAATGAAAGTTACTTCATCAACATAAAATACCCAAATACACATTGATAGATTGTCAGCAATCATTGTAACGCCCGCTTAAAGCAGCTATATGTTGTTCATGTTGTAATGAAATATTGTCAGAATGTCACTATATATTTTTTTTAAGATGTGCAACAATCATATCAATAATTATCTTATAACATAACTTTGGCTGTTCAAAGAAGAAAACCTTGTAGATAAGGGTTAATCTGATGTGTTTTTTTGATTAGTGATGGGGCAAGCTCTACATGTATATGATTAAAGTTTAATTTTGAAAGAATATTACATGTTGGCTTGTTTACTAATTTGTGTCTGTACTGTGCTGATAGTGGTTATATCGGAACACTGGCATATACCTACAGGGCTACAGATGTAAAATTTCAACAGAGATGGTCATCCAACAAAACCAGTTAACATAAAGTAAACCTGACTAACAGTGTAATAACCATATACAAACATATTTCAAACTGAGAATATAAAACTGACATGTTCCAGTAGGCCCAGGTTGAAATATGGCCCCTTGGGATTATAAATTGACTACATTTGTTGAGTGACATTCCCTTTGAGAGGTAGAACTAAATTGATAGAAAATAGAAAATTAATAAACCATGGCCATAATGAAATGTCCATTTGTCCATAAATTTAGTACCAGTATACATGACAGATCCTATATATGAAGTGAAAAAGTCCCTAATTTGGATGACCATGACCATATATCTCCCTTCAAAATATATAACACTATAACAGGTAAGGAAGCAAAATAGTTGCGCTTTGATAGGTAACTGAAACAAGTGGATTTTTAGCTACTCATCATGCACTTTGTAGAACTATTATTATATTATACCATCTCTTATGGGATTAGCTGACATTAGATTGGCATTCCCTTTGAAAGGCAGAAGTAAACTGATACAGTGATAATACTAAAAAGATATAAATAACCATATATCCAGAGAGGTCTGCAATCCAAAATGTTTTCAGTGGATTAAGTATCTAGTTCTGAAAGCAATACTATTACTACTACTAATAAGTTTTTTACTAATTATTTGAAGAAAAAACAAACCAGTGTTAAAAACTTTAGTATCTATCGTATTCAAAATATTTAAAGAGGGGGGGGGGGGATCCAGATCAGAGAAGAAGATTGCTGTGTTTAAACTGAATTTGTCTTTCCATGATCCTAATGCTTCACAATAAAATTTTAAACAGATCCAGATCCACTGAATTTATTTTTCGCTGGATGAGTCACAGCCTTGGGATTTTTAATTAAATAACTAATTAATCAAAGACCTATTTGTTTAAAATGACACAAATATTTTGAAATGCGAAACTGTAAGAATGATTTTAAATATAATCCACTGAATTTATTTTTCGCTGGATGAGTCACAGCCTTGGGATTATTAATTAAATAACTAATTAATCAAAATCCTATTTGTTTAAAATGACACAAATATTTTGAAATGCGAAACTGTAAGAATGATTTTAAATATAATTCTTTCAGTAATTAATAGAACAGTTATATAATTAATTAAACCCCAATTACTGAAAATGACACCATGTCGAGATAATGATTTTATAGGGATGTTTAATATCGAATTGGACCCACTGAATGCATAATTTTGTTACTGAATCAGTGTCAACCTCTCCCGTAATCTGGAAAAACCTAGCAAGTCAAATTTTGGTGAAAATTGAGTTAGACCGATATTTTGACTCAGTACACATGTATGTAATAATAGGGTTTTTCTCCTTCACCGAAAGGGCTTCTAATTATCTCCATCTAAAAAGACAAAATCAAATTGGTTATATATTCAGTAGCTTAACAAAACAGTTTTCCTATGTTTACTCAAAACTACATTCAACAGAGTTACTAGGTTTTTCCAGATTACGGGAGACCTAGAAGGTTTAAAATAATTAGCTAATATCAATTTCCAATGAATTACTATACCCCTATATCAAGCCTTGAAATAACATCATGTCAGAGACTGAACTGATATTCTGCTGGACATTTCAGATTATCAGCCCAACAAATACTTTATGAATATTATATACAAAAAACTTAGATGGCCAGACAATATTCACCCACATTTTGCAAGATATAGATAGAGAACAAGCTAAAAACAAAAACCACTTTCGTACAATCAAGAGCCTTAATCCAGGAAGATACGGTCTGAAAGGAACTGAGATCTTTGTGACCTCTAAGTACCAAATTTTTTACAATAAATTGGGCACGAGGGGTGGGCATTTTGTCCATGAAATTTGAAACCAGCTTTCATTATGAATGGTGATATATTTAAACGGTGTTTAAAATCGGATAAAAATTGTAACCTCTTTAGACAAAGCTAAAAACACAATTTTTTGTGCAATCAAGGTCGATAATTCAGGAAGTTACTATCCAATATGCTCAAATGTCGAAATGAATATTTCAAGTTTCATCAAAATCAGATCAAAATTGTGACCTCTAGAGGATCCAAAACCTTGACATATCATATTTTTACACTATTTGCATACAAGCAGGGATCATCTTGTCAGGCAGTTTTGGTCCAATTTTTTGATATTCAATCTTAACCGACATTAATGTGTATATGTGATATATTCAAATGTTTTATAAATCGGATAATAATTCATTTATGGCAAGGTTTGGGGGCATTTGTGTGGAGCTTTTCACCACAACAATTCCACAAGATATTGGACTTAGAAAAAAAAAAGAATTTACTCCAAAATTATTTCTCAGACCCTCTATATGCCTGTGGAATTTACTCCAAAATTATTTCTCAGACCCTCTATATGCCTGTGTGGTACCACATTCCACAAGATTTTCGACTTAGAATAATTTTGATAGTGTTATGGGTCTGTGGTGTTTTTTACCACAACAGTTCCACAAGATATTGGACTTAGAAAAAAAAAAAGAATTTACTCCAAAATTATTTCTCAGACCCTCTATATGCCTGTGTGGTACCACATTCCACAAGATTTTCGACTTAAAATAATTTTGATAGTGTTATGGGTCTGTGGTGTTTTTTACCACAAGAGTTCCACAAGATATTGGACTTATAAAAAAAAAAAAAATTTTCTTCAAAATTTCTTCTCAGACCCTCTATATGCCTGTGTGGTACCACATTCCACAGGATTTTCGACTTAGAATAATTTTGATAGTGTTATGGGTCTGTGGTGTTTTTTACCACAAGAGTTCCACAAGATATTGGACTTATAAAAAAAAATAAAATTTTCTCCAAAATTTCTTCTCAGACCCTCTATATGCCTGTGTGGTACCACATTCCACAAGATTTTCGACTTAGAAAAAAAAAAAAAATTTCTCCAAAATTTCTTCCCAAACCCTATATATGCCTGTGTGGTACCACATTCCACAAGATTTTCGACTTAGAATAATTTTGATAGTGTTATGGGTCTGTGGTGTTTTTTACCACAAGAGTTCCACAAGACATTGGACTTAGAAAAAAAATTTTTTTTTCTTTCTTCAAAATTTCTTCTCAGACCCTCTATATGCCTGTGTGGTACCACATTCCACAAGATTTTCGACTTAGAAAAAAATAAAATTTTCTCCAAAATTTCTTCTCATACCCTCTATATGCCTGTGTGGTACCACATTCCACAGGATTTTCGACTTAGAATAATTTTGATAGTGTTATGGGCTTGTGGTGTTTTTTACCACAAGAGTTCCACAAGATATTGGACTTATAAAAAAAAATAAAATTTTCTCCAAAATTTCTTCTCAGACCCTCTATATGCCTGTGTGGTGCCACATTCCACAAGATTTTCGACTTACAAAAAAAAATAAAATTTTCTCCAAAATTTCTTCCCAGACCCTCTATATGCCTATGTGGTACCACATTCCACAAGATTTTCGACTTAGAATAATTTTGATAGTGTTATGGGTCTGTGGTGTTTTTTACCACAAGAGTTCCACAAGACATTGGACTTAGAAAAAAATAATTTTTATTTTCTTCAAAATTTCTTCTCAGACCCTCTATATGTCTGTGTGGTACCACATTCCACAAGATTTTCGACTTAGAATAATTTTGATAGTGTTATGGGCCTGTGGTGTTTTTTACCACAAGAGTTCCACAAGATATTGGACTTTTAAATTATTTGTTTTTTTTCTTCAAAATTTCTTCTCAGACCCTGTATATGCCTGTGTGGTACCACATTCCACAAGATTTTGATAGTGTTATGGGTCTGTGGTGTTTTTTACCACAAGAGTTCCACAAAATTTCTTCTCAGATTCTCTATATGCCTGTGTGGTACCACATTCCACAGGATTTGCGACTTAGAATAATTTTAGAGTGTTATGGTTCTGTGGTGTTTTTTACCACAAGAGTTCCACATAATTTTTTTCTCCAAAACTTATGCTACATGATTATATATACCGGTATGCACTTTGTAAATATGTATAAATATTGTTACTGTGTAGTTGCTAGTAGTTTTGGGTCTGTGGTGTTTTTTACCACAAGAGTTCCACATATTTCAAACAAAATTCTCTCAGACCCCCTATATGCCTGTTTTGTACCACAAGATTTTCGATACAGTAGTTTGGGATAATTTTTAGATAAAATCTTTTTTTTTAAAAATTTCTTCTCAGACCCCCTATATTCATGTATGCCTGTGTGAACCCACAATCCACAACATTTGAGACTTAGAAAAATAAATCATTTTTTGTGGTGCAGTCATATTATTTAATATCATACATGGTAAATGAAATGAAATGTGGTTTTATGGCACGTCCGCTCCAACCGGGCTATATTGCGCCAGGCATATGGTGAATATTACGAGACAGGCTATATGATATCACAGAAAAACATTATATGCATAAATAAAAACAATATCACAGTTTGTAAAATACAACCTTTATGCATATAAGTATTAAATACAAAAAAGAAATGACACATATATATATATATATATATATATATATATATATATACATAATTAAAATTTATAATAAAATCCTGTCTCTTTTAAAAAGTCCAACACTTTACCATATAAACCCGGTTGGGCAAACATGTGATGCAATGACTGACAACGGTAAAAATGCGATCTAACATCCTTGAGATGCTTGCACTCATTCAAAATGTGCTTAACTGTCAAGGGAACATGACAGTGTTCACATTCTGGTTGAGGCTCTCGCTTTAAAATGAAAATATGAGTTAAAAAAGTATGACCAATGCGAGTCAGACATGGTATTTTACATATGCAGACAAATGTGGCAAAAATGTACATATTTAATAAGGCTAATCCAGGTTAATATAATAATAAAGCTAAAAATTTGGTTTGGCTGCTCTGTGAGTATTGGTCGAATTTATAATGTTACGTTCTTGTGTCCTTCATTTCTTTTTTTTATTTCTTTCGGTGTCTTGACCGCAGTCGCATTTTCATGGGTGTAATTTTCTAAAATAAAGATGGTAAGTATATTACACAATAAATAAAATAACACAATCTTTATCATTTGTTATTTTGACAGAAAGACTGATAGGCAATCTAGGTCTTTTCAGGACTTCATACTCAAAGCAGTCTCTATATCACGTCTTGATATATAAATGGAAACTATATACATGTACTCTATAAATATTACTGTTACCTTTTTTCTTGCCGCTTCTTTAATTATGTGAACCGTGTCTCGAACACCTAAAACGATTACACCACCATGTTTAATGTAGAAGGTCAGAGAGAAAACAATATTAGTTCTAGGACAAACATACAAATGATAATGTTATATTGTCAAGTTGGTCATACCTATGACACTATTCATATTATATTTATCTTTTCAGCCGTATAATAAGCTTTAAAATGCTATCAAGTTATCGAATCAGGTTACCTTTATTTTCATTCTCGACCGCTCGTACCTGCAATGCTTCCAAAATCTGCCAAAAGAAGTATATTATTATGTCCATATTGAATGCTTGAGAAAGATTTGGAAACATAGAAAATATAGACAGTACACTATTCTTTAACCATGCGTTATGCCAAGAGCTACATTTGCCTATTTTAAAAGTCTTTCTCGGTTATTTAATTTATTAACTTTACCCGGCTATACTCATCCCCCGGTGTCCCTTTAAGTCTGACATTGACTTGTGTTTGTGTCTGGGGTGTCGCCGCATATAGCGCTCAGTAACTCGGACATTATATTAGCCCCCCCCCTCTCCATCACTCTACGGCAACCCCAGTTTTAAAATCCTACATACGGCCCTTATATGACTTCTCATTTGTATGGGGGTTCTGTATACAGACATTGATTTTGTTTTGTAAATGTTCGGTTAGACATACCATGTCAATAATAATCAATAACATAACTACACTTAAAAAAAAAGGAAAGGTGTCACTTATACCTGTTCATGTATAATTGGCGGTATTTCCTCTACATCTACCCCAATGTCTTCCAGAATATTCCCATCATCTGTTGTAGTGTGTTGATTATCTGGTATACGTTGCTGTAAATATATTACATGTAATTAAACATAGATTACGCCTGAAATGTTATATGAATTATTAATTAGACATTAATTATCCGGACCATAATCTGTTCATCTAGGAATTGTTTAAGTTCACTAGAATTATTGAAATTTGTTAGCAGCGGATCCAGATTCGGGATGCCAGCAGCAAGTGCATTCCGCAATCTGTCCTGGTTTGTAGTCTCATAAGCCGGAATATAACAGCACCTATTCCGTGTAGAAAAACTTTTGATAACAATTTATAAATTCCTCCTAATCGACGCAAGGTACAATTTTATACATAATTACTGAGTGTGATACTAAGCGACGTATCGACGAGGATAATTTGCCTTTATCAAGCGAGTGATAAAGCTTAGTATCAAACTCAGTTAATTGTGTATCCATAAAATTGTACCTTGTGTTACTATGTTCAATTATTAAATTACAATCAAAGAATAGCCTCCTAATTGAAATTCAAAATTGTAAAAAAAGAAATTCCTCCAAAGAAGTGGAATATGAAAGGGTCTTTGAAACATAATTGATAATGGCAGGTGTTCCAGACTACAGTTATTGTATGATATATAAAATAGTCGATGAATTTTTTTGCAAAAGTTTTCCATAATAATGGAACTATTAGGTCCTTTTTTAAAAAAAGAAAAAAGCTACTGATACGAATCACGTAAATGACACTTACCCTGATCCACCTGCAGGATCTGAATGTACAACTCTCATAATAAAACCACTGTAATTATCAGTTGAACTTTTGGATCGGATGATTCTATCTATGGTAAGAATAAAATTCATACACCAAGTATAATTTACTTCTTTCTGTCCCTCTGCAGTTTTTCTTCCCATCTGGATTCTACCATCTTTTTGCCGGAAAACAACACTGGAAGGCATCTTTAAGAAATAAGATACATTAAGTAACCATTCAAGCTGTGTTAAACAGTATTATATTAGTTGATCTTATTGTACTTATTTTCCATTGCATTGGCAAATACAGTTTTAACTGCAACAGTGTAGTGTTTTAGATACACATTTATCATTTTATAATCTTATATTTGTTTCACCATCAATAGTTTTTTTACTAGTTTAATAATTTGTTGTCTTTGTGGCTGATAATGTACCATGTTCAAAACTGCAGTGAAATTAATTAGTACTAATGCAATAATAAGGGACCAGTATTCACAGTAAAATTCTATTGTTGCTTTCATTTTTATCTGAATAAAAAGTTGCATACTATTTATAAGTCATGCAATTTTATTATCTATCATCATTCTTTTTCATGATGTTTATAGAAGAAATATCAGCTGGATTAAGATTTAACGTACCTTATATCTGTGATCCTTGAATTCTTTACAAACACAATGACAGCTACTATTACTAAGGTGTACACATCTGTTTCCACGATAGATAATAATGTAGAATTGAGAATGACTGTTGTGCTCTCATGCCTATATATAGGACTTTTGTGTAAGATTCGAGTATATTTTAAATAAACACTACATCCTGCTCAAGATAGTTACACACCCAAGTAATAATACAAGGAGAATACAATACTTAATCCCTTCTATAACTTAATCACATACTTCAAACGGAGGTCGATTGAACAAACGTTCAACTTGTGAAACTCATCATAACTATATTATATTATTGTAACAACATTAGAAAATAGAATACAACAGTTAATTCCCTTCTGTAGACAAATCCCATTATTCAAAAGGGGACGATTAACGAAACATTAAAATTGTGAAGCTAATCATAACTATATTATATCCCTGTAAAAACATTATTAGTGAGAATACGACAGTTAATTCCTCTCTGTAGACAAATTCCATTATTCAAAAGGGGCTGATTAAAGAACCACTCAATTTGTAAAGCTCATCTCATAACTATTTTATATTATTGTAACAACATTAGATTATATACACTGTCAGCTTGGTGAAACCAGCAAAACACAAACCACTGTTATAAAAAAAGACTGGATAACACCACCCAAGTCAGTTCGAATGGTTTACTGTTCAAATTAAGTTCACCAAAATTTTAATACGAAGTTGTGTACTGATCGCGATTGATCCTAAAAGGAATACGGTAGAACTAAAACGGAGGTAAGTTCTCCTTAAAATTTAGTCTCATGATATTTTGCGAAACTGATGTATTTATAAGTTTTATTATAGATGTTAGATATGAATACGATGGTTTAAAACAACTTAATTTGCACCGGGACCATCATTTTTCGGTAATCCATATCTTACTTTATACGATTACAATAAGTTGCAAAATTTTGAAATATCTGTTTTGATTGTTATTTATTGCAGATATAAAGACAAGATATGCCACCGAAGAAACGAAACCGAATATCAGAGATTACTGCTGACGTTGACGTGACAGTAAGGTGTTTTCATTCATTTTGATAATTGTGATGTCTGGGTAATATATAAACTCATCTATTGCGTGCGCGCGCTGTATCATAAGGTCTGCCATTGAGTCAACTGGCGTGGTTTCGAATTCCCGGTTGTACGTTGCAGGGAGTAGGGTCGCCTGTCCAACCTCGTGGGTTTTCCACGGGTCCTCCGGTTTCCTCCCACTGCTAAAGACCCCTACGTGCAAGTGAATTATTGAAATGAAATTAAACCATATGCTAGTCCCGAAATGACCTAGTTTCTGTCTAATGAACTTTAACCCCCCCCCCTCTCTCTCTCTCTCTCTCTCCCTATTGCTTTGGTAAGTGATACTTACTACAAACTAGTATATACGCCACAGATTAAGTTGTATTTTAAAATCAAACTAACCATACTCTCAATTCGTATTTTAGTTCCAGAAAATCGAAGAGATGTTAGAGGAAGTTGAAGTAGATGATCTGTTGAACAGACGGGCACATTTGATGTGTTATTTGTACCTAAAGTATGGTAGCAGAGATGTCGATAGGATTTTAAGAACTATGGCAAAGGTTCCTAAAATATTACCAAGTAAGTTGTTTTCAGACATATGTGAAAGTCACTGTCAGGTGCAAGATGAAGCCCTTCCTAGGTTATTTAGCCTTCTTAAAGATGAGTATGGTGCAACAATAGAAACTCCATCAGAAGACCTGTGCGTTGTGAGCCCTCCAACAGCTGTGTGTTTAATGGGATGTAAAGACAGATATGGTGAGAGGAAAAAACTAGAAGTACACCACAAGCTGTCCCAAATACGCTACCTATCCTTCGCTGGTATAAGTGTAAAGCAGAAATGTTGCCTTCGGTGTAAATTGTGCAGGACAAATTATAATCTGAATATGTTTGGAGATAAAACCAATGGCTTTAAGTTGTACGATGACAGGAGAGATTTTATAGAGGCCTCAGACGAATATTTAGTTGATCGAAATGTTTTCAATCTTCAGTGGGCTTTAGCGTAAGTAGGTTTGGTTTACATTGCTAATTTACTGGTCAGCCATATCTTAAACGAAATTTGTAGCCATATATGGCTTTCTTCTATATGTAATTTGCACAACGGTAAAGCGCCACTACTTTATTTCACGATACTGCAAGATCTGAACGTACAACTCTCAACTCTTATTAATGACCGATTCCGTATTGTCTGAAGGCTGTAAGCTATGACAATTATATATACTAGAACCTTTTATTAAATCTATCCACTCAAGTTAAATACATTACCTACAAGTATACTTCATGCTTGACCATAATGGTCTATATTCAATTCTTGTATTTTCAATTCCTGTTTCAGTCAACACTGTTGGGTGTCATTTGAAGGCTTTGCCGAATCATTAAGTGATGGCTTTGGTATGCTGAACGGTTCCCAAGGTATGTTATTCGTCTTGGTGTATTTTGCGATTATTCATGGCGCTGATGCAAATTTTATTATTAACCAACATGATATGTAATATTAAAAATTGGTATATAAAGTTTATCCTGTACATATGAAATAATTCAATATTCAAATAATATCTGTTTTGTATTGACAGATTTGATAGATAGAAAATTGGTGGCTAATTGTTTTTGGTGGGGAGAATTAGAAGAGGAATTACGAGAAGAGAAAAAAGACGTTGTTTTTTTTAATAGGAATGATAGAGAACTATGTATGCGGAAGATAGAGACCGATAGGTGTAAAAGTCTGTACCATCATGCAGCAATTGACTGCACTGAAGAGTGTAAAGCCAGGGGTATGTGTGTGTTTAGTCTTCTACCAAACCATGTAAATTTCTGCTATTTCCATGTCCATGTATAGAACATATAGATACTAATTGACTATAAACATTACAATATAATGCTTGTCTGGTCGACAACAAGACACAATAAAAACATAAATAACCTGAAATGGACAATGAATGATGTTTTTGATGTATTTCAGGCTGCGGAAAATTGTGGGTAACGGATGGTCTTTGGAAACTGCAATTTGCCCATTGTATGTTTCACAAACAGGTAAGTGGCCATCGTTCTGTTTACTATATGGACATAAATCGTTAGAAAAAAAAAATAATATAAATAATGAAAATAAAATTATGATTATATTTTTTGAACATTGCCAATCAAATATATTCCAGAATACAGTAGATGGTGTACCACTAATTAATTTTCCGGATGTCTGCACGGAAGAGCCGGAACCTGGATCTGCATTTTGTCCTGATCATTTTAAATTAATGGAAAAATCTAAAATTCCGACATCCTTAAAAGGCTTTCTTAAATATGCAGGTGTAATCAGAGGTAGGCTTTACACAAATTTTTTAGACTAAGTCTCGGAGAGCACCTAATTACATGTTGTTGACATCAAAATCAATGTTTAAATTAGTAAGTTCCTGCTATATATTTCTGCAATTTATTATACGTTGAAATAATTCATATAATTATTCTTTAAGAATCAGCCGTTATCGACGAAGACATTGAAAATCAGCCACTCTCAGAGGATGCCCAATCAAAAATAAGTAGAGTATTTTGCAATCTAAAGACTGCTCCTAATCAAGGTCAGTCTGTGATTGAAACACAAGGTAATTATCAGCTAATAATAATTCAACTGAATCAAAGCATAGAATATTGATAGTAACCATTAATACATATCAGTATTATCAAATTGATCTACTGTGAACCGGTTCAAATTTCCGCCTGCCTCGGCCATCATTACTAAAGTCAGTGAGATAAACAGCATAGTCTCAGTTATCAATGAGCGTTAAGCAGCAGCATATAGGATTGCAATTCAGCCAACATTGAAGGCTTCCCTAGACATCGTGAGTCTATAATGGTCTGGATAATTAATAATTTAACATTTCAGGCCGAAAGAAAGAATTGTAATAGACAGATTTTGCTCTTGCATAATGTTTAAATAACTTTAATTTGTCATTTAATTTTAGGTGGACTTGAATTTGTATCCGACCAGTCGAAGTCGATACCAGAAATTAGTTCGGCATGTGCCCCTGATGTCCAGAGAGATAATACTTGCACAAAGGATTTAGGTGAAAGGCGTGTTCTACGAAAATTATCGCGTGGGCACCAGTTTGTCATTCGGGGCGGTGGTCACATAGATATGTGGACCCCCCTATATCGGTAGGTTCCACTTAAATTTTTTAAATATTTTTTTACATTATTGCGTTGCAATAGTGATTTTCATTTTCATGCTGTCTATGTGGTCTATCAGATTTAATCATATCCCATTATCTTAAATAAATGCCATATCGCAGTGTAATCCTGAAACGGATATAAACTATTTTGAGATGAATGTCTAATATACCTTTCTTTGATTTTTCAGGTCTGAATCTATGGGGCAAGTGTTTATATTCATACTGTCTTGGTTGTACCTAACGGTCCGCAATATACCAAAAGCAATGTGGGGTGGGTTGTTTCTAGCTTATGACAACATGTGTAATTTAAAAAAACTGAGAGCAGCGAACTGCAAACTGCCACTCCCCAAACCGTTTGATAAAATGTGGAAAAAAATTAATAAAATAATAGACTGTCTACATATAGCAAACCATAAAAACCCAGAATGCCAATCAGTGCTACACCCTGATCGATTTAATGAAATGTACCCCGATTTAACTAATAAAAATACAATGGCAGCAGAACAAACTTTCTCCTGGTTAAGCAGATTTAAGAAGATTGTGTGCGCAATGTCCAAAACTCACCACCTTTTTTACTTACATAGGCTGGTAAAAAGAAGAAATCAATATGTGACACAGTGTTATCGGAAAGGAAGACGTCCCTTATTGCCCAAGAGACGTCACTGCAAGTCCACCTAAATAGCCATTTTAAATGTAAATAATGTATATATGTTTTGTTTTTTTAAAGTTTAGTTTACTAAAATTAGAGCACGTCATCTTTCGAATTCAACGCACACATTATAAGCAATATATTCATTGATTTGTTTATTCCTTGTAACCAAATGGGAACAATGAATGGAAGATTATCATGAGATAGATTAAAGAACATTAATAAATAAATGAGGCTAATTGCCAATTGTTGCCTATTGACTATTAGGGATGTATTTTTAATATATATAACCCCCTTTCCAATAAATATTAAGAAAAAAAGACAAGCATCTACCAAAGAACTGCTCTGTCTTACCCACAATATCACAATTTGTTCATTTATTTATTCATTTGATATTTCTCCTTAAAAAAAACTTATGCTACATGATTATATATATGTACTTTGTAAATATGTATAAATATTGTTACTGTGTAGTTGCTAGTTGGGGGACAATAAATATGCTCCACCAAAAACTAAAGTTTTTATTATTATTGTTCGTATTATAGTATCATTATAAACTTTTGTCGACAGTCGAAAAGCCTGTGGGATGTGGTACTACACAGGCATATAGGGCGAAAATCTTGTGGAATGTGGTACAACACAGGCATAAAGGGGTTCTAAGAAAAACTGTTCGAAAAAAATATTTTTTTCGGGAAGTCTAATATCTTGTGAAAATCTTGTGATAAAAAACACCACTAACCCAAAACATTCTATGAAGTCGAAAATGGAATGTGATACCACACGGGCATATAGGGTGTCGGAGAAGAAATTTTTGAAAAAAAAATTTGATTTTAATCTAGTTCCATATCTCGTGGACACCAGTCCAATAAAAATGATTTTTTTCTTTGTCCAATATCTTGTGGAACTGTTGTGGTAAAAAACACCACAGACCCATAACACTATCAAAATTATTCTAAGTCGAAAATCTTGTGGAATGTGGTACCACACAGGAATATAGAAGGTCTGAGAAAAAATTTTGGACAAAAAAAAAATATTTTTTTCTAAGTCCAATATCTTGTGGATTGTGGTACCACACAGGCATATAGAGGGTCTGAGAAGAAATTTTGGAGAAAATTTTTTTTTTTTTTCTAAATCCAATATCTTGTGGAACTGTTGTGGTAAAAAACACCACAGACCCATAACACTATCAAAACTATTCTAAGTCGAAAATCTTGTGGAATGTGGTACCACATAGGCATATAGAGGGTCTGAGAAGAAATTTTGGAGAAAATTTTATTTTTTTTTCTAAGTCGAAAATCTTGTGGAATGTGGTAACACACAGGCACATAGAGGGTCTGAGAAGAAATTTTGGAAAAAAAAAAAGATTTTTTTCTAAGTCTAATATCTTGTGGAACTGTTGTGGTAAAAAACACCACAGGCCCATAACACTATCAAAATTATTCTAAGTCGAAAATCTTGTGGAATGTGGTACCACACAGGCATATAGAGGGTCTGAGAAGAAATTTTGGACAAAAAAAAAATATTTTTTTCTAAGTCCAATATCTTGTGGAATGTGGTACCACACAGGCATATAGAGGGTCTGAGAAGAAATTTTGGTGAATTTTTTTTTTTTTTTTTTCTAAGTCCAATATCTTGTGGAACTGTTGTGGTAAAAAACACCACAGACCCATAACAGTATCAAAATTATTCTAAGTCGAAAATCTTGTGGAATGTGGTACCACATAGGCATATAGAGGGTCTGAGAAGAAATTTTGGAGAAAATTTTATTTTTTTTTCTAAGTCGAAAATCTTGTGGAATGTGGTACCACACAGGCACATAGAGGGTCTGAGAAGAAATTTTGGAAAAAAAAAAAGATTTTTTTCTAAGTCTAATATCTTGTGGAACTGTTGTGGTAAAAAACACCACAGGCCCATAACACTATCAAAATTATTCTAAGTCGAAAATCTTGTGGAATGTGGTACCACACAGGCATATAGAGGGTCTGAGAAGAAATTTTGGAAAAAAAAAAATGATTTTTTTCTAAGTCCAATATCTTGTGGAACTCTTGTGGTAAAAAACACCACAGACCCATAACACTATGAAAATTATTCCAAGTCGAAAATCTTGTGGAATGTGGTACCACACCGGCATATAGAGGGTCTGAGAAGAAATTTTGGAAAAAAAAAAATGATTTTTTTCTAAGTCCAATATCTTGTGGAACTGTTGTGGTAAAAAACACCACAGACCCATAACACTATGAAAATTATTCTAAGTCGAAAATCTTGTGGAATGTGGTACCACACAGGCATATAGAGGGTCTGAGAAGAAATTTTGGAGAAAATTTTATTTTTTTTTCTAAGTCGAAAATCTTGTGGAATGTGGTACCACACAGGCACATAGAGGGTCTGAGAAGAAATTTTGGAAAAAATTTTTTTTTTTTTTTAAGTCGAAAATCTTGTGGAATGTGGTACCACACAGGCACATAGAGGGTCTGAGAAGAAATTTTGGAAAAAAAAAAAGATTTTTTTCTAAGTCTAATATCTTGTGGAACTGTTGTGGTAAAAAACACCACAGACCCATAACAATATCAAAATTATTCTAAGTCGAAAATCTTGTGGAATGTGGTACCACACAGGCATATAGATGGTCTGAGAAGAAATTTTGGAAAAAAAAAAAATGATTTTTTTCTAAGTCTAATATCTTGTGGAACTGTTGTGGTAAAAAACACCACAGACCCATAACACTATCAAAATTATTCTAAGTCGAAAATCTTGTGGAATGTGGTACCACACAGGCATATAGAGGGTCTGAGAAGAAATTTTGGAAAAAAAAAATGATTTTTTTCTAAGTCCAATATCTTGTGGAACTCTTGTGGTAAAAAACACCACAGACCCATAACACTATGAAAATTATTCTAAGTCGAAAATCTTGTGGAATGTGGTACCACACCGGCATATAGAGGGTCTGAGAAGAAATTTTGGAAAAAAAAAAATGATTTTTTTCTAAGTCCAATATCATGTGGAACTCTTGTGGTAAAAAACACCACAGACCCATAACACTATCAAAATTATTCTAAGTCGAAAATCCTGTGGAATGTGGTACCACACAGGCATATAGAGGGTCTGAGAAGAAATTTTGAAGAAAGAAAAAAAATTATTTTTAAGTCCAATATCTTGTGGAACTCTTGTGGTAAAAAACACCACAGACCCATAACACTATGAAAATTATTCTAAGTCGAAAATCTTGTGGAATGTGGTACCACACCGGCATATAGAGGGTCTGAGAAGAAATTTTGGAAAAAAAAAAATGATTTTTTTCTAAGTCCAATATCATGTGGAACTCTTGTGGTAAAAAACACCACAGACCCATAACACTATGAAAATTATTCTAAGTCGAAAATCTTGTGGAATGTGGTACCACACAGGCATATATAGAGGGTCTGAGAAGAAATTTTGGAGAAATTTTTTTTTATTTTCTAAGTCCAATATCTTGTGGAACTGTTGTGGTAAAAAACACCACAGACCCATAACACTATCAAAACTATTCTAAGTCGAAAATCTTGTGGAATGTGGTACCACACAGGCATATAGAGGGTCTGAGAAGAAATTTTGGAGAAAATTTTATTTATTTTTTGTAAGTCGAAAATCTTGTGGAATGTGGTACCACACAGGCACATAGAGGGTCTGAGAAGAAATTTTGGAAAAAATATTTTTTTTTTTTAAGTCGAAAATCTTGTGGAATGTGGTACCACACAGGCACATAGAGGGTCTGAGAAGAAATTTTGGAAAAAAAAAATATTTTTTTCTAATTCTAATATCTTGTGGAACTGTTGTGGTAAAAAACACCACAGACCCATAACACTATCAAAATTATTCTAAGTCGAAAATCTTGTGGAATGTGGTACCACACATGCATATAGAGGGTCTGGGAAGAAATTTTGGAGAAAATTTTATTTTTTTTTCTAAGTCGAAAATCTTGTGGAATGTGGTACCACACAGGCATATAGAGGGTCTGAGAAGAAATTTTGGAGAAAATTTTATTTTTTTCTAATTCCAATATCTTGTGGAACTCTTGTGGTAAAAAACACCACAGACCCATAACACTTTTTTTTTCTGAGTCGAAAATCTTGTGGAATGTGGTACCACACAGGCATATAGAGTTTCTGAGAAGAAATTTTTGAAAAAAAAAAGATTTTTTTATTAGTCCAATATCTTGTGGAACTCTTGTGGTAAAAAACATCACAGACAAATAACACTATCAAAATTATTCTAAGTCGAAAATCTTGTGGAATGTGGTACCACACAGGTATATAAGGGGTCTGAGAAGAAATTAATGATTTTTTTTTGGATTTTTTACTAAGTCTAATACCTTTGGATCTCAGGGGGTCTGAGATGAAATGTTTGAGAGCACACAACAGAATAAAATTTTGTAGAATATATTTTCCCCACATTTTACATTATTATTGTTCAAGTAAATTTTTCATGGTCCACTTTTCAAAACGCCCCCAAACCTTGCCATGTCTATAATAATTGTGACCTCTAGAGGGACTACAAGCCGAAAACACGATTTTTCGTATAACCACTGGCCATAATTCTGGAAATTACGATCCGATATGGGCAAATATCAAAAGTACCCAAGAGATGAAAATTGTAACCTCTAGAGTGTCCACAAACTAAAATAAGATTTTTTTTATAATCAGGGGCCATACATGTAATCTATGAAGTTATGCCAATATTGAAGGGAAGTAAGATCATTGGGAGATAGACCTATATTGTGACCTAAATTGTGGACGTTTGGACAGAACAATGGCATAATACATCCATATCAAAATTGACTATGTTTAATGTTTATTATGATACTCTATTTTCCTCAATTACTCCACATCGACTTGATGAAGATCAAATAAATAATTTAAATTATGACACTTATAGTCATACTTACAGTCTCACTTTTGTTATCATCTACTACTTACAGTATTACTCAGATGACTACATTAATTGTTTAACATGTATACTGCTCCCCTGACTCAGCAAGTAACTGAGTTCCAAAACAGTGAGTGTGTGTATGTGTGTGTGTGAATGGCCGAATGGTTAGTGTGCACGTGCTGTATCATACGGCCTGCCATTGAGTCAACTGACAATAAACCGGGAGCCCAGGGGGGCAACCAAGCTGAGAAGGGTATCATTTTCTCCTATATGTTATCGATGCATGTATGTCTGGTATGTCTGCCAGGTTTCTGGCAGTGGGTGTGGTATTCCATGCCCAAAATGCATCCCACAACTAGTCTAGATTAGCTCAAAAGTGTTCTACATGAAATTCGCACAGCAGTGTACCGTACATCTTCAGGTATCACAAAAACACTCTGACAGACATTTCTAGTGGTGGGGTACAGAGCTATATAATTACCAGACATGTGTAGTGTTGGAGTATCTGTGACAAGCGTTAACTAAATTCCAGTCAACAGCTAGGCTGGATTAGCTGTAATCTGTACTATCTAAAACAGCTTTGGAGTTGTTCAGAACCATCACAGGTGTCCTGAATGACCACTGCCAGATAGTTTGTGCATTCAAAACAGTGTGATGGACAAATAGACACTACAGAAGCTTAATCTGAGCAGAAAATATTATTAAAGTTAAGATATTCGCCTTGCGAACATCTATACCAACTTTGAACATTCTACCTAAACTAGAAAAAGCCTCTTGGTAAGTTGAAAATGCAAATCAGTCAACTAAGTCAAGACTTATAATTACTTTAGGAACATATTCCAATGAAGTTGGAACATTCACCATAATTAGAAGCAGACTTATAGTGTTCCAAAGTCTAGACCATGATGCTGTCACATATTTCCAATTATATTATAATATTATATTATAAGACTTGGCATTTATTAATTTTATTTTAATTTAATGAATGACATCAACAAACCTTTCAGTGACAACACAACACAAAACAAATCGACCCACAAAATCAAAAAATCTTTTATTGAACCAAATCATTGATTAGTCATTTCATTAAAAAAAAAATCATGAGTTGAAAAATTCAAGACTGTGTAGCAAATGACTTGCAGATTAATGAATTGGATATGGATTTAAATTAATATTTAACAAAATTAAATGAAGTTTAACATCCTACTGTTCTGCTCCTAAACTTGGCTAATGAAGACAGGCATACGCCATAGTGTGTAATGAGGTAAATTGTGCCTGGGCAAGAAACACTACTGCCTACTTATATCGAATTCCAACTCCCAAGGTATCTTTTACGTGCACACCAATGTGTACACAGGACCTCTGTTTTCCGTCCCATCCGCTTGACTAGACAAATGTCCTTGTGAGGCCTTCCGTCCTGCATCACTTAAAACCATGCTGGAAAATCTGGATGAACTTTTCTCGTCAAATGCAGAGATCAAACACTCGACCTCCAGGCTAGCAAGCCAGCGTCTTACCCACCGTGATCCTCAATATTTAACAAAAAAGTTACATAATCCTGCAATTTTAAAAAATATTGACGTTCCAATGGCCCTGCATAAAAAATATTACCTAGATCTGTTATTACATTTGCTGTAAAAGTTTTATCCCAGATATTCATGTACCTTCAAGAAAATCAATTCAATTACATTTTGTAATATATTTTAAATTAAATAAAGAAGGATATGACATGTCTAATGGAAATTTGTAATGACTGATGATTATTGATGGTCTATAAATTGATTGATCCCTATACGCATTGTATGACGCAAAAACACAGTTTAACAGATCGGAAGGTTGGTGTTTAAAAAAAAAATTAGAAAACTAAATCTATTTAACTCTTTCTCTGTTGATGTGAAATTTTGCAAATATTTTTTTTAAGTTATCAATATACCCACAAATCTGATGATTGATCTCAACTCTTACTTTGTTTTAAATCAAACACAAGCAATCATTTTTTTTAATCTTAAATCAAGAGGAAGTTAATCTGTAATGACTGCATCTCGTCCTAAAGTGGTTTCAGTTAGAATGATGATATCCATCAACAAAAATGTTAATCTTGAACACAGGAACTAAACCTTTCAGACCATATTATGCAAAAAAAAGATGTCATTACATGGATTGGTGAAAAACCTATAGTTTTACATGGTAATAGCTTTAAGTAATTTGATATCCACATGATCATTTGAGTAGGTGCTAAAAGTGTCTAGAAATAGTAACATTATCAGTTGCATCATCTAATGAAGATGACAGATTAGACCATGTACAAAAATGACACTGGTTAAAAAAATAGTCCTCGCCAATATGATAAATTCACCTGACTTGAATTTTGTTACTACTCCCAACTAGTGCCAAGTTGTATTATTTTTCCAATGATTTTAATGTATCAATTTAACCCTTTAGAATTCTCCAATTAATCAAATTTTGTACTAAAAAACTAGTACTAGCTGGGTTCCATTTTATTTTCGTCAGATTTTCATCGAACTTTCATACCATCAATATTGTTTCCGCCAATAAAATAAATTTGTCTTGAGATCATATTTATTTCCATTTTTGATCAAAAAATAATAATATAATATACATAAATTAGTTATCAATTAATCATTTACATCTCCAATTATAACATGTTTCTAATTGTGTGACAAAGTGCTCTGTAACTTGTATCATATTAAGACATTTTACACATTTCAAATATTTATTCAGATGCATCAAGCCAAATTAAACCCCTCTTGTGCGAAACCATTGAACACCATATGTTATTGATCAACGATATAAACTAAACTGTCAACTACATAATGCACATATTTAATTACAGATTTAATAATTTCCACATGTAGCGACAATGCTCTTTATTAAATATAATGTACAGTCAGCTATGCGATAAAAGATCCTGAAACGAGAGACTTGGTTAGAGGAGCAGAGAGGCATGAGGAGACAGGCATATTAACTCACCAGAGTTCAGTCGCTGCGGTGGCAGATAGGCAGAATGGTTGTGCTGTATTCATGTACTATCTTAATGTAATTATTTATGTTCCTGTTGTATTTATGTAGCTGTTTCATATTTAAGAAACTGATCGCTGTTATCACTAGTTCACTACTAATAGTGTTACAATTGTTTTATGATACTAAATAAATCTTTTATTACTGAACATACAAGAAAGTTCAAATATGAGTTTTTCATTTACGACCCATGGCATGGACGTTCTTGAGGATAAAGTTAATATCTCATTGACTTTACATTTATACACAGTGTTTAAGGTCATGAGAAAAGGAATTCTTTTGATTTTCAATGATTTCCGACAATTCCTGCTAGAGTTATAGTTATGGCTCTTGATCTCTTTGAAAAATCTTTGTGGACGCTAAATTTAATATCTGTTTGACTTAAGATTTATTTTATACACAGTGTTTAAGGTCTTGAGACAAAGAATTGCACTGGTTTTCAATGATTTCCGATAATTACTACCTGAGTTATGCCCCTTGATCACTTTGAAAAATCTTATGGATGCAACATTCAATTGACTTTAGATTGATAAACAGAGTTTGAGGACTTGAGACGAACAAGTATATCGATTTTCAATGAATTTTGATTTATAACTTGAACAGCTAAGTCCATGATATTAAATGTTTCGTATATTAAACGTTAGCATGGGACAGAACTAAAAGCCAAACAAATTCTAATGATTTTCAGATAATTACTTATTAAGTTGTTAATTTTAAAGGGACAGTCCCGATAAGAACAGAGTCTCAAAAATTAAAGTCCGAGAGTTTATGAAATTTATGGACCAAAATATAGAGACATGGTGTATTTATCTTGTCTCAAAATTTCAGCTCAAAATATTGAGCTGTTTGGACGTGAACGTCAACACTGCTTATCCAGACACGTAAGATTTCGGGTCAATTTTTTCATTGGGTGACCTGATAATCAATTCACCTTTCTTGAGAGGTTTATACAGTGAATGACCCATGTACTGTACTTGATAACAAAGGGTAAATTTCACCTACATTTTATTTTTATAGAAAAAAGTCTGGTTTTATCCAGATATTGTATAATACAACGGTCTCCATTTCCAGATGAAGACTGTCAGATTTAAGTTATTTACAAGCATATCACAAATATTCTGTTAGTTGGTTGGCCTTAGATTATGAAGTTTTAAGGGATTTAAACACAAAATTAAGCAGTTTTATTCCTCAGAAAGTTATCGGGATTGGCCCTTTAATCAGATTTAAGTGTATTATAAATGTTTCATTATCGACAATAAATAAAATATGTGACAATTCTTGTTGACTGCTCGGACAATTTAGCTGCTGTGGGTGTATGTTTTATTTCCTGGCAACCTAACTTTCTTTTTAATGGTACCTATTGTAATGAAAAAGATCAAAAAGAGGCATTTCATAATCCATTAATCCCAAATAAGAAAAAGAGTACCTTTCATAGTTTTCGCCATTGATTTGATATGGAAGCTGTCAATAATCCACCAGTTCATATTTGAAGAGAGATTGTTAAAAAGCTTTTCTATTTTAATTAGTTTATTACAACTCTACTGTAAATAGTAATCAACATTAATCTTAGATTAATACTTATAGACAACCCAACTGATAATAATACAATTGATAATACAATTGAGTGAAAAGTGATTGAGCACATATCGGATGAACGACATGAAAAAAAATATATCAAAGCTTAGAAAAATCTCTGTGAAGCAAAATATATTGTCATACAAAAAACCCCCAAACTTACTGCCCAAAAATTGACAGATTCAAAATTTAATAGCCGAAATTATATTTTCATTGCAATTAGCGGAAATGGCAACCAGTCAAAATTTGATATTAAATTCACTGAGATAGTGAGATTCCATTAAGCCGCATGACCTCAAAACACAATAGCTTTATTCCAACATAAGCAAACTCTTCAGCAAATTCATAGCTAAGGCACCATTTTCATAAACAAATCAAGTTCTTAAAGTGACTTCATAACTGGGGAAACTATCTTCATAACTTTTACACCCCTACCATTATATCTGTTATTGTTTTACATATATATCGAACTATTGAGAATTACGCTAATTAATTGCATCTGAACATGAAGCCACGTTTCTTACTGTAGGAGTATATATAGTCATGTAAAATGACTCCACTGTCTGCGATATCATTTCTGTGGAAACGGACATAAAAACACCTGGTAGTAGTAGCTCCATTAAATGGAGTACTACTACTACCTGGTCTACTACTACCATCTGGGTAGTAGTACTCCATTAAATTGAAGAAGATATTCTGATTAATGTGACATCAAATCTATTAGGGGGTCACGGTGGCTAAGTGGATAAGGCGCTGGTTCGCAAGCCTGGAGGTCAGGTGTTCGATCCCTGCATTAGTCGAGAAAGTTCATCTCGATTATCCGGCGTGATTTCTCCTTGTCACTGATGCAGAAGGAGGGCCTGACAAGGACAGCTGCCTAGTCGTTCGGATGGGACGAAAAACCGAGGTCCCATGTACGCATTGGAGTGCACGTAAAAAATCCCTTGGCAGTTGGAATTTGATATAAGAGTATGCAGTAGCGTCGCTGCCCGGGCGAAATTTCCCTCATTGCACACTGTATGGCGTATGCCCGTCTTCCATTAGCCCAGGTTAGGTGCAAAAGAGTAGGACGTTAAACCCAATTTCATTTCGTTTCATTTCAAATCTATTAATGTTAATATCTATAAAGTAAAAGCAGAATCATTATGTCTGACTATAAAAAAATAAGTAAGTAAATAATTAAAAGTATAGAATAGCTTTGCTAGTCTTACCACATCATGGTACAATTCATACATGTTTCGTTTTCTAAAGAATAATTGAAATTAATAGAATCTCTTCCCTAATAATGTATAGTGAATGAATTTTACTCATTTGGTATTCTTTACAATAAGTACTCTGATACCAATAATCAAATAATGTATTAGTTATCTATTATTTATTGACTGATCACCATGAAAACGTAGAGTAACACTGATTGACAATGTACCTATCCAGCAGACACAAAGTGAATCCAAAGCTATATGTAAACCTATCCAGTAAACATTTCTATCATTGACAGCCTCTCTCATATTCTTATATGCCATTCATAATAAAGATAAGACCAAAATTTGATAAACAATGTCCCATGGCAAAAGGTAGATAACAATGAGGGCTACAATCTATACTAAAATCTTTTTTTTTGCATTTCTAGATGCCTCAGCTGTTCAAATGTCATACTAAATAAGCTAACATGGACAAATCAAACTGCCCCGCCAGCACAAAATCAAGTTTCATCACTCTCACTCTATAGCAATCAAAATCTTGTTCAAATTGCTTAACCCTTAATGGGGAAGACCAACGATTTTCAACAAGGTTTCCATAAATCTGAAATATATATTCAGAAAGAATCCCCTCTGTAACAAAATGAAAAAAGTTTTTGTAAACGAGAAATTAATTTTTATTAAAACCGGAAGTGACATAGTTGGTTCAACACGCTCACTGGGCTCTATAGAAAGCATACAGATTTGGCATATGTCTACTGATGTATTGTATTCACGTCCAGTCCTTGGGCAAAAATTTTTATGAAATGGACTGTTTGTTAGGATATTATAAACACAAATTTATTATAAACACGAATTTATGTTTTTTTAACGTTTAGTACCCAAAAATGCGCGTAAATTCATTCACACTGAACAGTATGCTGTTGCCCAATTCACACAGCATGGCTAATTATTTACATCACGTGGTTTGATTGACAGCTTACAAGTGACATATATATCGTCTGCATCGGTGGGTGTTTTTGTGCTTGTTGACAACGTTTTTCAACATAAACAGACCAAAATTATGGGCATGTGAGACATATAATTTAGTGCATTTTGGCACACGATGTCGACATGAACTGCTTTTCCGTTTTTCTTCTATTTCCTCTTGAGAATGAGTGGGCTCGAATGTTTATACAGCATTACTGTAGACTCATCATAGAAGAGATATTTTATATTCCAATATGCTGGTGCCCGACGTTGACAAACTTTGGAAATAAATATATTTATTTGAATATGCATGTGTCACAATTCCGTTAAAATAAATACAAACACTGTCAGCAGGCTCAGCATGCATAAAAAACATCGAAGCAGACGACATACATCTCACGTGTAAGCTGTCAATCAAACCACGTGATGTAAATAATTAGCCATGCGATGTGAATTGGGCCACAGCGTACTGTTTTGTATAAGTGATTTTACGCGACGGCTTTGTGTACTAAACGTTAAAACACCATAAATTTGTGTTTATGATATCCTAACAAACAGCACATTCGATAAGATTTTTGGCCCAAGGATGTGGCATGAACACAATACAGCTGTAAAATTATACCAAATCTGTATGCTTTCTATAGAGCCCAGTGAGTGTGTTGAACCAACTATGTAACTTCCGGTTTTAATAAAAATTAATTTCTTTTTACAAAAAATTTTTTACTTGTGTTACAGAGGGGATTCTTTCTGAATATATATTTCAGATTTATGGAAACCTTGTTGAAAATCGTTGGTCTTCCCCTTTAATCTGCTGAATTGTTAACGTCATATATGACGTTGTCAACTGAATGGTTTTCGGTATATACATGCATAACGTTTGGTGCCTTTACTAAAACTGGTATAGCTGCCAGAATCTACAAATCAATTTGCTAACTCAGTCAAGACATTCACCTAAACGAACATCCACTTCCTCAATTTAAAAATAGGTTGCCACTTGCCAGGCAACGAAACATACGCCCAAACAGCAGGCAAATCGTCCGGGCAGTCAACAAGAGTTGTCGCATATTAAGGAATTATCAGAAAATCATTAGAATTTGTTTGGTTTTTATAATCAAACGTTTTTTTTTAAATCAGATAATAATTGTGACCTCCAGAGGGACCACAAGCTAAAAAGGGTGATTTTTCGTACAATCAGGGGACATAATTCAGGAAGTAATGACGCAAATATCGAAAGGAACCAAGATCTTTGGGTTATAAACATACATGTCAAGTTTCATCAAAGTCGATTCAAAATTGTGACCTCTATAGGGTCCACAACCTTGATATAACATATTTTCTCACTATTCGCGTACAAACGGCGGCCATTTTGTCCGTCAATTTTGGTCCGATTTTCACGAAATTTGAACTCAACCTTCATAACCATGGAACGGTGATATAATCAAACGGTTTTTTAAATCCGATAACAATTTTGACCTCCAGAGGGACCACAAGCTAAAAAGGGCGATTTTTCGGACAATCAGGGGCCATAATTCAGGAAGTTACCATCTGATTGGCGCAAATATCGAAAGGAACCAAGATCTTTGGGTTATTAAATATGCATTTTAAGTTTTATCCAAATCGGTTCAAAATTGTGACCTCTACACTGTTTACAAGCTAAAAAACGTGATTTTTCGTACAATCAGGGGCCATAACCCATGAAGTTACAGTCCGATACATGCCAATATCGAAAGGAACCGAGATCTTAGGGTGATAAACCTATATGTTAAGTTTCATTGAAATCGGATAAAAATTGTGACCTGTAGACTGTTCACAAACAATTGTGGACGGACGGACTGACGGACGAACAGGGGCGACGACAATATACGTCCACATGAAAATGTGGGCGTATAAAAATAAATAGATTACCTTCTATTTATAATGCATCAAATCAGATATCAATCTTCAAATCAGTGCAGAAAATGCTCATAATTCCCTAGCTAATTCAGTCAAGGTATTGGTGTGATGAAACTATACATTAAGTTTCAATACTCTCCCCCTCAATAAGAAGCAGAGTAAATATCATGTTTCAAAACATCAACAAATCACTACCTCGTGCTAACTTCAATAAGAAGCAGAGATATTGTGTTCCATAGTCTCAATCTATCTAATGCTTATCACTACTTAGCGGAGACACACAGCTGCTTACCAAAAATAAAATGCTTATATAATTAAACATAAGACAAGCACTAAATTTGAACATTCTACCCCAACAGGCTTCTTATAATTAGTTTCACTAATTAAACAATTCATATAAATTTCAAACAGATTATAACTTTAGTTGTTAAAGCATCCACATGATAATAAACTAATTTGAACAATGCATATAAAATTCAAGCAGATCAGAAATAATGCCAAAGAGTTCAAAGGCTTTCACCCAGTAAACAGTGGCCATTGCTTTTAAGATAAATAAAGTCTTATTCATTTTAATCGTTTGGTCATTCTAATCCATTCAATATCTTGAACATCCGATGATATATAGAGTTGGTATGGGCTTGTCCTGTGAATAAATGCCTATATATAACATTTGAATCCAAAATAAAAAGACCTCCAATAGACACGTTTAGCTCTTGCATAATCTATATCGTTAAAGGGAATTGTTCAAAATCAATTTTTCATAATTGTTTTATCTGCTTGTAGGTGGGTAAAGATAGCAATATGAGAGGGGGGACCTAGAACAAACTGCAACAGAAATCATTTCTTTGGGAACTGTTCCGGTGTGGTCTCTAGTACTCCCATAACAAAAGCGGCCATTATCGGTCTTGGGGAAATTTGCATAATTAACATAAATCCAAGATGGCCGCCAGGAGACCAGAAAATCGCCAAAATCTCCAAAACGGTTGACTTTAGCGCAAATAAATGTATTACCGACCTATAGGAAATCGATAATCGTGAGTTCAAAAATGTCGACATTTTTTTCCTCCGACCTTATTGTAACGGCGTAACGTCATTTTGACGGCATTACGTTGTTCTCGTGACGTCATTATCAAATTTTATTGTCACTGCGCTCGGAAAACTGCTGGAAACAACAACGAACCGCTCAGGCCCGGATCCAGGATTTTGCTGGGGGGGGGGCTTAGATTGGAGGGTAATACGTTGCAAATTTGAATCATGTTTACATCATCCATTAAAGAGCGGAAATGTGAACTACAACAGTAAGAAGGCAAACGAAAATGAAAATCATCTATGTCACTGGGACTGGGGGGGGGGGGGGGGGCAGGGGGCAGTCTGTATAATTTGTATAAAAGAACACATCTTCACACAAACTGAAACTATATATCATCGTTCATCTATAGTCTGAAGCCAAGGTGGCTCAATTTGTTGCAGAAAGTGGCCAGAAAAAAGTAATGCAAGTATAGTATATACCTCCAACTGAAGATGCTGCACAATAGTCAGGTCAAAATACAATTTAACCATCAAAAGATTGCTACAAAGGGTTTCTCAACTGATTCTGGTAGGCTTCACTAACGCAAGTAGGACCCTCGGGAAAGTGTTTTTTTATAAAGATGACACCCAAGCTGGCCACCGAAACCTCTTAATGATCATAACTCTGTAATTATCAACACAAATTTGATGATCTTGGTGTCTACCCCTAGGTTTTTGGGAGCAGAGAACACATCAAGATCTTTAAAAACGACGTTTGCCTTGAAAATAGTCCATTTCAACTGTTCGGGCGGGATGCAATGGCTATCGATGCAGCAGCAGATGCAATGGACTCTACTACTGTATGTGGCCCTTGCCAAGCTGAAAACTGTGACAAACCAAACAACACTCATGAGGTCAATACAGAGGAGGATGACACTTATAACTGAACGATCTGAAACTTATCCTATGGACAAAGGTGTTTGTGTATTAAGTGATAGTAGACAGCTGGAGGTCATAAATTCAATTTCATAATGATTCAACAGCTTAGTGGTAACCAAAGTTTTCTTAATGTTTTTCTTGTCCCCCCCCCCCCAAACCTGCACAAAATCATCAAATTTGAGTCAAGAGTTATGGACTATTGTCATTTGGAGGTGTTGGAGACAATATTTGACAGCATATTGACCAACATCATTTTTTTATGATCTTAATGTGTTCTTTCCTCCCACAAACCAAGGGATAGACACCAAGATCATCAAAGTGTGGTTGATAGTTACAAGGTATGAATATTACGACGTTTCGTTGGCCATTTAAAAAACATAACGCTAACGCTAAAATATACGTCCACATTCCTGCTTTGATTGATATGGTACTTTGTCAAGAAGGCTAGGTGTTTGGTTTGTTTAGCGTTGAGGGTCGTGCACCAACATTAATAGTTGCCGTCCTTAGAGTATAAGGAATAACTATACCAAGATAATCCATTCAGAATTGTGCCTTCCTAACACTAAAGGCAAAAAGTGGGCGCGGCTCTGCCCCTGGGGGTCGGGACATTCATCAAAATCAATAGTGGACGCCCTCAGGCTATAAGGAATACATAAACCAAGTACCAAGCTGATTCATTCAGAATTGCGGCCTGTAAACGACAAACACAAAAATTGGTCGTGTCTTGCCTGTGTGAGTCGGGACATGCAGTTGACGTCCTTAGGCTATATGGAATACATATCCCAAGTTTAAAGACGATCCATTAAGAATCGTGGCCTGTAGACAACACACATAGACACGAAGTAAAAATGGGCATGACTCTGCCCCTGGGGGTTAGGAAATCACCAAAAACAATAGGGGTCATCTTTATGCAGCCCGTAGGCGACAGACAAACAAATACACGAAATGGGTGTTGCTGTCCCATGGGGGTCGGGCATGCACCCAAAACAAAAGGGGTCATCCTTAGGGTATAAGGAATAAGTATTTTAAGTTTCAAGATGACCGATTAAGAATTATGGCCTGTAGGCGACACACAAAAAGAAAATGGGCGTGACTCTGCCCCTGGGGGTTGGGCTTGGGCATGCACCCCAAATGATAGAAATGTTCCTTAGGGTACAAAGAATAATCATTCAAAGTTTCAAGATGATACGTTAAGAAATGTGGCTTGTAGACGACAAACAAATAAATACAAGGAATGGGCGTGGCTCTGCCATTGGGGGTCGGGCATGCACCAAAAAACAATACGGATCATCCTTAGGGTAAGTATACAAAGTTTTAAGAAAATACAGTTAGAATTGCGGCTTCTAGGCGACACAGAGACACACAAAAAGAAAAATGGGCGTGGCTCTGCCCCTGGGGGGTTGGGCATGCACCCCAAACGATAGGGATCATCCTTAGAGTATAAAGAGTAAGTATACAAAGTTTTAAAGAAAATCCAATAAGAATTGTGGCCTGTAGGCGACACAAAGACACACGATAAGAAAATGGGTGTGGCTCTGCCCCAGGGGGGTTGGGCATGCACCCCAAATGATAGGGATGTTCCTTAGGGTACAAAGAATGTGTATGCTAAGTTTCAAAATTATAAGTTCAGAAATGTGGCCTGTAGACGACAAACAAATACATAGTAGAAATGGGCGTGGCTCTGTCCCTGGGGGTCGGGCATGCACCAAAAACAATGGAGATCTTCCTTAGGGTATAAGGAATACGTATACCAAGTTTGAAGAAAATGCAGTAAGAATTGCGCCCTGTAGGCCACACAAAGACACACGAAAAGAAAATGGGCGTGGCTCTGCCCCTGGGGGTGGGGCATACACCCCAAACGATAGGGATGTTCCTTAGGGTACAAAGAATGTGTATGCAAAGTTTCAAGATTATAAGTTAAGAAATGTGGCCTGTAGACGACAAACAAAGAAATACTAGAAATGGGCGTGGCTCGGCCCCTGGGGGTCGGGCATGCCCCAAAAACAATAGGGATCTTCCTTGGGGTATAAGGAATAAGTATACCAAGTTTGAAGAAAATCCATGAAGAATTGCGCCCTGTAGGCGAACCACAGACACACACACACACACACATACATACATACACACACACACACACACACACACACACAGAGACAGGGGCGACGGCATAATACGTTCACATTATGAATGTGGACGTATAAAAAGGGGTTCCGGCGGTCCTACTTTGGTAAACTATTAGTACATTCTATGTTATAAAGTACACTAAACCCTACCAGAAGCAGTGGAGAAACCTTTCGTAGAAATACTTGGGGTTTGAGGGGGGAATTTCCATGTATCGACTTGATTACAATATCGCAGCTAACTAATGTGCCATCAGGTTCAAACCTGGACTAACAGAACTAAATCTAGAACATTGGGATTGACAATTTTCGAGCAAAAAATACGTTGCGAAGAAAATGGACAGCCCTCGTGTGCCCGAATCACTGTTGGATGTGAAAAATGGATTATGTCTTATGCAAACTCCAAAACAGTGACAATTTATTCTTCTGAAGATGTGGGCGATATTTTCTATTTTGGGTCTCATAAATATAAATTGGCTTTGGAAACTTCAGATGTGTTCTGTTTCATTGACATTTCTATATAAATAATAAGATGCCGATTTTCTATATTTTTGTTTTCAGGTCACGGTGGCTAAGTGGATAAGGCGCTGGTTCGCTAGCCTGGAGATCGAGTGTTCGATCCTTGCATTGGCCGAGAAAGTTCATCTCGATTTACCGGAGTGATTTCTCCTTGTCAGTGATGCAGGAGGGCATGACAAGGACAGCTGCCTAGTCGTTCGGATGGTACGAAAAACCGCGGTCCCGTGTACACATTGGTGTGCACGTAAAAGATCCCTTGGAAGTTCGAATTTGATATAAATAAGAGTAGGCCGTAGACAAAATAAACATTTTACCACTGGTACACGAATCGTGTACCATAATGCGTTTCTGTCCCAGTTCTAGCAAGAGACTCGAAGAAAGAGTCTAGAAACATTGTACCAAATCAAACGGCGTCGTAGACTGGAATAGTCAGACGATAGAAATTTGCATTCGATTGAGACTGTCGGCTTACTTCGTCGAACATAAATGGAAACCATTAAACCATTAAATCAGTTTATATACATTGATACTACAGTATTATATGCGTTGCGACCCACTTGTGTCAATTTCTAGGTCCCAAATTAATGTTAGCGATTTAGCTCCTTTAAATTGCACGCCAATGTTTACTACACGGAATCTCGGTTTTTTGTACCACCCGAAGGACTATACGTTGTCCTTTGTCAGACCCTCTGCCTTGCACCACTGACAAGGGAGAACCACGCCGGTAAGTACCAATGAACTTTCTCAGCCAACGCAGGGATCAAACATTGAATCCCCAGGTAAGCAAGCTAACGTCTTACTCACTGAGCTACAGTGGCTCCAGCTATAGATGAACGATGATATTTAGTTTCAGTTTGGGGAAGACGTGCTCTTTTTACAAATTATACAGCCGTTCGTGGTTTCCAGCAGTTTTCCGAGCGCAGTTACAATTAAATTGGATAATGACGTCACAACGAGCAAGACGTAATGCCGTCAAAATGACGTTACGACGTTACAATAAGGTCGGAGGTAAAAAATGTCGGCATTTTTGAACTCGCGAGTAACGATTTCCTATGGGTCGGTAATACATTTATTTGCACTAAAGTCAACCGTTTTGGAGATATCAGCGATATTCTGGTCCACTGGCCGCCATCTTGGATTTATGTTAATTATGCAAATTTCCCCAAGACCGATAATGGCCGCTTTTGTTATGGGAGTACTAGAGACCATATCGGAACAGTTCCCAAAGAAATGATTTCTGTTGCAATTTGTTCTAGGTGCATTTTTATCTTTACCCGCCTATTGTAGGAGACAAGAGAATCACAGTTGAAATGTCAGTAATAAACAGTAATTGTGTCTCAGAGAACTGTCTCCTGTGTAATGGGCAGGGAATATTTTAACCGGGTTCGTATCGCAATTTGCGACTCAAACGTCCGATTTTGCGAATCAAATTCATATTTCATTAGTATTATTAGCATAAAACCCTGTTTCAGCGCGAATCAAAGTTTTGAAAATTAATTTTAACTTTAAAGCCATTCAGTATCGTAAAACACATCAAAGCAAATCCCAAATCTCGCAATTTTATTGTCTATATCATCAAAACTCTTTACGTGCCTCTGCAAGGGTCCAGTGGAACGAGAGCAGTACATGTTGTCGTCTGCTATTGATAGACGTAAAAGGTTTTGATGATAGAGATGACAAATTACTTGCTACAACACTACATAGTTTCTATCATTCTCCACGCAAGTCTTGCTATCCAGCATTTGACTCTGCCGTCGGCTCGCGTACTTTAAAGGTTTGACCTGGAGGTCATCAATCACGTGATTTACTACTTGATCAAAAATGGCGCCTGCCAGCGAAATGTTCTTGGTGTTATAAACGCGTTATCATTTTAGTCAATTCGAAATGTTTATCCCGCAAAGTGATTTTTCTATCATATTTCAAACATATATCGATAATTCTTTGATTTGGATTAACTACAGACACTTCTAAATTAATTGTTGGGTCTGTCGATCGCGTAGTAGGCCTTCAGATAAACAAACTCGTGTGTATTAATAGTATTATATTCTAAAATTAGCACGGCGACATGGGCTGTTCGTATTTCCGACCATTTCACTCCGTAATAGTACGCAAAAGAGTTCCCTGTAATATTTGTAAATACATTGTTACTTTGCAACTGTTACCCCATTTCTATTTCAATATGGTAATAGTATAAAATATATTATCATTTATTTGTTTTAAATCGGTTATATATAAATATAAACAACAGTGTGGTAATACAAATAATGTGGGTATTGTTATTGTCACATAATTATGTGAAATAAGAATTCTATTACATACTAAAAAACTGCTAATCAATTGGTAAATTTTGCTACTCAATTATACAATTGATTAGCATTCTTACGCAATTTTTCTGGAAACTGCTAATCTAATGTAAAAAAGTAAAATATTCCCTGGTAATGGGAATAAAAGATTATGGGGTATGTAGAATCTGACTATACAACATTGTACTTTGTAAAAGGTATTACTACACTGACCTTGGGGTGAGTTAGAGTGGATATGCTGTATAATGGTTTCAAAGATCAGACACATATTTATGGGTTTATAGTCATTTTTATTACACACAACCCTGTTGAAAGTACTACTTATTGTGGGATGCAAGAAATACTATATTAGTTGTAATTAATGTCTACATTTTGATGTTTTAGGACAAATTGGCTGAAAGTCTTGCTGAATGTGGGATTTAACTAAAAATGAAATTAAAAGTTTTAAAATCAGAATGATTTGGCTGGTATTCATCACCCCTTAATTCTTCTCATAAAACTCTTATCTATTATGCAAGAGCTAAATTTGCCTATCTGAGGTCTTTCTTTAGGTCTTAAATATTACATTAACTATTAATTAGATATTTATTATCATGAGAAGACCATAATCAACTCTCGATGTCATCAGACGTCCCTGATTAAATATATTAGAGCGATTCGTCCATTTAATGCTCTATTTTAAAAATAGCAGCCGAATGAGTGGACACACTAGCTGAATTCTCTGTTTGATTTATCAGACGACTTCACCTCTGTTTCATGTCACATGATTTAAATTTACACATGGCAGCGACCATGTCTTCAAACAATCGTGTGGCTTCTTGACACCAGTGGTGATTGGCTAATGAATTCTCAATCAGGCAAATTCTTTGGCGAAGAGGACACACTAAGCGAATATAAACACACCAAATAAATGTTCTGCCAAATATATCAAACATGTTGGATTCGGATGAATAGGAATTCGCCAAAATGACACCGGACACACAAAGCAAATTTTAGTCTTGGTTGATTGGGCTAGTGTGTCCATCGTTTTTTATATTGTGAAATTAGATTTTCCATTCAGAAAGAACCAGGAATTCAATCTAAAGCAATTCAATTTTCTGCCAAACTTAAATTAAGCTTTTGTCTGGTAAAAAATTAAATGCACAAAAAGGTAAGTCTTTTGAGCCTACCCTATGAAGTAAACAGTCTGAAAAAAAAAGCCTTCTACTGTACAAGACAAAAATTATTGATTTATTAATTTGATTACTATAGATATCTTGGTAATGATAAAGACAAGCGTAAAATAGGGTGCTAACTGAATCAAGGCTATAGTCTTTTACAAAATCATTTTCTTGATGACTCAATAAAGTGTAATCAGTTTGTCGTTCTTCTTTATTAAGACTTACCTCCTACAACTAACGTATTAAATAAATCATGTGGGCGCAATGTCTGATATCGCGGAACAAAGTCAATCCCAGATAAATACAAAAACTACAAAATCTAATAAATTGCCTGGTAAAAAATCTTAAAACAACATCCCTGTATTATTAGATCTAATTTGTTAATAACCTTAAGCTTATAAAAGCTTGGTACTGGTTAATGCATCCCTTTATTATTAAGGGAAAAGGATAAGATTCTAGATAATATGACGACATTCTCGAGCGGACATCATAACCAGGCTTCAGTGTCAAGAGATATCATATTATATTGGTCATCTGTGATTATATTCTCTTAATATCCTGCAGAAAAAATAAACTGTCTTATAATCATGCTGTGGTTTGAACTTGATATAGCATTGAACCATTGATGTCGTGTTACGTGGAAGTAACAATGAGCTACAGGCATTCATCCGGCTCGCTATTTACTTTATAACAGCCTGTCAACTTAATTAGTAATTACACTACAGTTCCACTGACACAAATACAATTCTTCAGATGTTATTCTTCTGTAACTCTTGCATAGTTTTATCAATGATCCATCTTGCTTTAAAAATGAAAAGTGGATGTTCTACTAATATTAGTACAAGCTCTACAAGAGCTAAATCTGCCAATTGCAAATCTTTATTAGGGCTTCAGATGTTATAGAAATTTTCATGACAAGCTCAAAATCAACTCTAGACCCTCGGATGGTTTGGATATGGCTTGGATTCAAACAGTCAGCTATTTACAATTAAATCAATAAATGGACGACCCGTCAGCTAACATTTACCATTGGCATTAGTCACAACCGGATACTGCTGATGAAAAGCCTACCAAGCATGGGTACCATAGTCATTGAGTATGTTATTTGATAATTGAGAATATGTGGGTGGAGTTATTATCAAATGATCGGCAATTCTTGTAGAGGGTGACAATTCTATTCAGAATAGTAGAAGATGCTTTATTAACTCTGTCTTCATAATGACATCAAAAAAATATAATTTTTTTCGAATGATAAAACTGTAGTCTGTAGAGTTCACAAAAATGTGAACCATGGACTGCAATATACAACCAGATTGGAAATTTCTCACATTCCATATGATATATAAAATGGTTAATAAATTCAGTAATTATTCGCATGTTTAATTAATAGGAGTAGGACTCGAACTTTGTAATCTAAGACAACTTTTGGTGAAGATTATGAATTAATTAGCATCACACTGAATGTCCAATACTTTTCACACCACCAGGCGGCAAAATGCAGAACAAATGAACTATTCACTTTTATTTTCAGGATTTCCACAGCCTCTGGTAAAGTCACTATTGTATACACCAAAATTGGCTAGTTAATGTCAGTTTAATCTTATATGAATTTACAAAAGATTCTAATTCGCTGGGATATATGCTTTTCCAAATATTCAGTCTCAAAATTTAATGCGCACTGAAAACATACAATATTTTGGCCATGTGGAACAGAGGTTAAAATTTTGAAAAAGTTTGATAATAAAACTTCAAATACCCTACTATAACATACATCAAAGTCCATCTTGTGTATCTAATGGCTTATATTTTTAATTGGCAATTGTATCTGTGCGGTAATGGAATTTATTAAAATTTTCATAAAATGTCCTTTTAAGAATAATTGTATCGGTCAATTATCTAAAAAGGGACCATTTTTACATCACAATAGCCTACTAACTCAAGCAATAAAAACTTGAAGAATAGTCACAGATTTCCTGGTGTCTCTGTTGATAAGTGATAAAAAATGTAAATCAAATGCCAAAATACAATATCTCTTTTAGGTAAAAAATATTCAACATTTTGAAATGATCACCAAATCAATATTCACCACCTTCCAAAAATATTCTGAAATGATAAAATTCCGGTATTGAAAAAATAACATATTGTTATACTTTGATTTATTATTTCAGCTGATGGCATTGTACCACATGACATCAATCAGATAATAATTACCCTGTTTACAGATGAATACATTATTCTGAAAGTGAGATAAATTAGGATTCTCTTTTTTTGACACTCATTTACAGACACTGTAACCTGATCTTGTGTATTTAGCACTAATTTCCTTCACATTTGTTTAATATCAAATCTTTGTTCAAACACTCATAAAAATAATTTAAAAACTCATAAAAATAATTTAAAATCACTCAAAAACATCTGTACTTGTGTTCAGTTTCAAGCTGACTGATTAATTTTTAGAAGTGTTTAATTTCCTGACCACTGTTCAAAAATTAATCTTTATACATCAATAATCAATTGGGTTGTTTATTTTAACAGTGATCAAGAAATTAAAAACTGGAAAATCTGACACTCATTATCAAAAATGAATGGTCCGCTTCAAATTGAACACAAGTATAAATTAGATGATTTTTGGTGATTTTAAACGATTTTTTTAACAAAGACTTGATATTGCATGAGCATGAAAGAAATTAGTACTAAATAAACGTGATTAAATGATACCCGAGGTACAGTGAGACAATCTACATACAAATTTTTGCATTGTTAGGCCGGATGTATGAAAAGTTTCTTGAAAGAACATGTTGAAAATGGACAAAACTTGGAACATTCAACTGTACAAGGTGATTTTCTTGGAGTTGGCATAGTTTGGATAAGTAATCCCATGTGAAGTTTCTGAAAAACAGACAACTCGGAAAGGAAACAAATGTTCAACACGGACAAAAACTTTTGTGTTTTATAAACTAATTACACATTGTAAAAGTTCTTTCCGGCCAAAGAAGCCAAGCAAACGTCATGCTAACTTGTTCACAGGAAATTGTTTTCATGTCCAATCTGAACAAGCACATACGGTTCGATTGCCAGGCTTTCTGTCATACGCAACAGACAAGGGAAAACAATGCAGCTAAATCCAGAGGAACTCTCAAGACCAATACCAGGATTGAAACCTTGACTTACTAGCCCCGTTTACACTTGGCCGCGATACGCGTGCTGTACCGGGCACAGTACCATGCTGCGATAAATTTCAAGAAATTGACTTGTTTACATTACCGGTCTTGGAATGTGCCAAGCACGCAAATGTGGGACTCTTCACAGAAAAGTTAATATCGGTCCCTAAGCAAGTTACCCAGATGAAAACAATTATGGCGGTTGATTTTGGTACATGTAGCCATTTTGACCGAACTGATGACAGAGCTATCAAAGTTCGCGAGAAAAAAGGTCACAATTCATTTGGCACATGCGCAGTAATCTGTGCTCAGACGGTTAGTGTTTACACTACCAAAATTTAAACCGAGCTGTTCTTAGCACGGTTGCGAGACCACCTCAATTCAGTAGGCCAGATTGGCACGGTACTCAGTACGGCACACGCTTGTGTTTAACCTGTCTACACTACAAAAAAATTAACGGTGCCGTACCAGGAACGGTACCTGGCACGCTTAAAATTTGTAATGTAAACAGGGTTATTGGTTAGAGAGTCAGCACCTTATTCACTTAATCACTATATATTGTTTGCATAGAACTAAATTAAATGTTTCTAACAGACATTTACACAGGTTTTGTTTAATAAAATATTACATTTAAGTCTATTTACTTCCCGTATTCATATGAAGGATTAAACATATGAAGAAAATCACTGGTTGTCAATAATAATTGTAACAGATAAAGTGTTGTTAAATCTGGCTATATCCAACATCCATTCCAAATTTAGTAGTTGTCAAAATGATCAATAAATGAAAACAAATTTGTTTATTTTAGTTATTTTCAGGTGTATTCACAAAACATTTCACTCGCTCTGATGGGGATTGAGCCAATTCAATTCCGGAATGTTCAATCAAGTGTCCTCTGAGAGATCATGTTCATGGGCCATAAATCTGATAATAATTATTATCTGAAATAGACTTCTTGGTCTCATGATCCTAACCGTAGACACGGGACATGCCAATAGACAACCGGATGTGGGCATATAAAAATGCATCACGCAGCCTACTAATCAAGTTATTTAAGAGATGGTTTAAGGTTGAAGAAAATCTGCCTGATTGAAAACTTTTATTTAGAAAGATAAAGGACCTATTCCTTGTCTGAAGAATAACAAAGCTCCAGAAATAATTAAATATCGGTATAAGAGAAAGAATTTATATCTTTTACAATAAGTAATTCAATTTTGTTCATTCATTGATTAATATTTTGGTTCTGCTGTAATCGACAGGTCAATGTATCAAAAAAATATACTGCTAATGCATGTATCCTCAAGAATCCAAGTTCAAAAACTTATTACTGGTCTGGTCATACTGATCATCTGTCACTTAAATTTCTGTTGAAAATACATCAACTCACAATTTTCTGAAGAAAAAAGAATATTTTATGAAGAAAACAGAATTGTATTGAGAAAAACTAATTGAAATGTGTTTCAGAGCTTATCTTTATCCATATTCCTGAAGCAATGGCGCGAGAAATCCCTCTCTTACCATTGCTGGATAGAAGTCATTTTCTTGAAATTGGGCGGGGCGTGTCTCTTTTTAACGTCCAATCAAATCCCTCCTCTCTTGTCGCATTCGGCATAATTTTCAAAATGGCCCATGAAGAAAACATGTTGGCACTGGATAATCGAGCATAATAAATTTACGGATTATGACGTAAGCAAGTCGCGATTGTCACTAGATACATTGCCGTAACATATTTTGAGGTCTGGTTAACCCCGATATTGTTTGTTACAATGTAGGTCATTGGTTGGTAATGGCACTACTGACCAATAATAATTTAGCACAACAATGTTCACTCAAGATAGCAGTGTGAAGTGGATTAGTTCTAATCAAACGAAACACTGCGCAGGAGTATGATCTTTATCCCAAGTGTTTGTAAATACTTTTTGGGGGTTTCATACTCTGCCTAGGATTGGCCAGTGATCTATACTGGATTGGGAAATCAAGATTGGGATCCTACTGGGATTTGTAGTTGCATCCCACAGACAACTATTCATCATTATAAAACCACATAAAGCTACATGAAGATCTAATGAACATTCTGTAAGTGGGTCTACCTTTCAATGGTTAAAGATATTTTATTATATGTAACCAGCAGTTGCCATGAAAGATAACATTTTGCAAGAGATGGATAGAGAACAAGCTAAAAAGAAAAAACATGATTTTTTCGTACAATCATGGGACAATATTCCAGTAAGTTATTGTTTGAAATGTGTGAATATCAAAAAGAAATGTGATCTTTGGGATATAAATATATTATGCTTTATGTTTCAACCTTGATATGACATACGTTAAACATCATTTGCGAACAGGGAGCAGCCAATTTGTCTCCCCCAATTTTCATCAAGTTGGAACTCAATCATCATTACGGTGTAACAATGATATAATTGAACAGTTTTTGAAATCAGATAAAAATTGTGTTTCTAGAGACCAGAAGCTAAAAACGTGACTTATCAGACAATGATCAGGGCCATAATCCAGGAAGTTACGGTCTGACGAATGCGAATATCAAAAGGAACTGAGATTGTTGAGTTTAAACATACCTCTTGAATATCAACAACCTAATAACATGATTTTTTGAACAATCAGGGGCCATAATCCATGAATGAAGTTACAGTCTGATACATGCCAATATTGAAAGGAACCAAGATCATTGCGATATAAACCTGTATTTTAAGTTTCTTTAAAACTGGAAAAAAATTGTGTCCTGTAGCTAGCGTCCACAAATGGACAGGGGCAACCACAATTAAGGTCTACATGAAAATGCCTGAGTATAAAAAGCTTCCTGCTGCCATAAAAAAAAACTTTATTAAGTTGATCAGAAGGAAGTTAAAAAAAAAAGAAAAAAAAAAGATGGAATGTTTTACTGTAATACTGTGATTCATCATCTTGACACCAAAATGAGTGCAGTGTGTTCAATTACATACTTCTGAACATTACCGTCTTTGGGCTTTGGAATAATTAACCTTTTTAATCAATTTTTGGCTGGAAGCTATCAAATCGAAAATTGATAAATTATATAAAAGATTTGAAAATAATATTTTGTTTTTAATGCTATTCAGAATAATTCAGCCTTTTCACTCTGCCGGCTTCAGGTTCTAGAAGGACACAGAACAAAACTATACATGTTGTTGAAATATAATTGCTACACTTCGCTAATGTGCGTATTTGGAATCATCATAGTATTAATGTCACTTGATGTAATACAATGATTCCAGTTGTGCACATTTAGAAAGGTTTATTGCGTCGCAGAAATCATGTCACTTCTGTAGTTAAAAATTTACAAGTAAATTTAACATTCAATTTGCCAATTTTCCTAGCCAACTATATTATTAGTAGGACTAGGAAGTTACATATACAAACAAATCAGACATAAGCTGGAAATCAATATGATTACCAAATTTTATACACAAGATTGGAATCAGTTTACTTCAATACAATGTAGGTTCTATGTGTGATCTTAGGGCAATAATAGAATCCCTTGCAAACTACAATATATTGAAGAAGTTGAATCTTTAATAGGAATAATATCAGTTCAAAAATGTTCAATTCTGTTCAATATTGTGGAAGTTCAATCTAAAATATCAGTCCAGATTTATGGGTCAATTTGAAATCTGATTGAATCAAGCTTGGAAATCATCTAGTGTTGGTATTACCTGTATTGCCATTAACTGTTTGAAAATTTTTAAAAAAGACAACAATTAAAAGGGGCATGTGACAATGGAATATCTATCTTCTAATGTTGGGATTTCATATTTATTCGACAAAACATAATTTTCCAACAAATGTGTTAAAATAATAAGAATCTGTATACATTTTTTCAGTGATATTAAAAATATGCCATTCTCGCAAATTCAGTTACATTTCTTTTGGGATAGTTATTATTGGTTTTATTAATGTATACTTGTGTCAGAAAAGAACTTGTTTTATATATCATGAATATAAATAATTTGAGATCATTTTCAAACCACCCCTTTCCTCATGTAAACAAGACTCAACTCTGGTGATGTCACATTATGTTCAGATAGTGATATCTTGATAACTAAACACAGTGGACTCTGTCAATTCCGACATCTTATTATGTGATTAATACAATATGCCGGATTAGACAGCATGTCTGAATATGGTACTTACTACTCAATTGCCTCAATTATACCAGAAGTATTATTGTACCTTCGAATACTGGAAGTTTCATTATAATGCAGCCTTGAACACTTAATATTAAGTACAATGCTTTCTGTGCATTCAAAATTTTATTTCATTATATCAAACAATTGCATAACAATTTAATATCAAAATATATAATTGTTGACTACATAGCACTTGTAGACCCAGCCTTACAATTAGCCAATTGACTGACAGGTTGTGTTTGTCCACGCCCTTAAACCATTCATCTTTTCTATTTAAAATGTTGGATACTATAGTAAAGATAATTGAATACTTACACCAAGGGATTATCAAGGTGATCAACATAGACCGACACATGTTTTATCATCACATTGGATTATCCGATGTTAATCGTATGTAAACCATATTACGAGACCGCTGATTGATGTCATAATTCAGAATATTCAGATTCTGGATTACTCAAAACATTTTTGGTTGATTTAATAAGAAAATATATTAGGACATGAAAATGATGACGGATTTCACAGAATGACATAGTGGTCAGATGTCGGAAGTGACAGATGTACTTTACTATTATCAGCTCAACATTTTACATTTCAAATGGTGAGTTTCAGTGGAGTTTAAAAAAATAAGGTTTTACAAATCTTGTGATCCTTAAAGGGTGAGGCTACACAAATTGCATTTCAAAGGGTGAGACTAGATCTAGATGCACTTGAAACTTGTGTTCATTAAATATTGGCTACCCCAAAAATTTTACTGTACTTTCTAAACGATCATGTAAACAATACATTATATTTGGTGATTTTAAAAGCTATATATTGTTTGCATCATCATATAGAAATTACAGACTGCATAGAGCTATAGGTGTTTGGATTTATCAGAATATTTTGTTTCATTAATCTGAGCTGCCTAAATGATATCAAGAACCTGTATGGCATCTGGATTAGCCAAATACATCATACCTCTAAATTTCACCTTGCAGTAGTACTTTTAAACACTTTCTTTCAATGTATATCATTTGAATTTGGTCTTTAAAAAATGCTGTTCTTAAGATACCTATATTTATAACAGACTAACATGTTTATTGTTGTATGGTTCAATTCTAAATTGCCCAGTTTCCTTTTCAAAATGTAGTTGCCTCTCTTTTTTAATCTCATAACCTCAAATGAAATATTCAATTTTCCTAAGCGGTAGTATATATAATGCTTAACAAAGTCTGAAAAGTTTTATCATTCAGTAATGCAAGACGACATTAAAATGTGGGCTAATCATCATTATGAGACACAAAATACATCAAACCACAACCAAATTGATGTTTGATCTCAAACAAGCCATTCACTGAGTCTTAGTTCAACAAAGTAAAATTATAATAAAATATGAAGCAATCACAAAAATACCTTGTTGTTGACCTCACATTCATGCTGTCTTTCTTCACACCTGATGCAACAGTCTGTCGCTGATAATTTGGTACTTTAGTTTTCTGTTGTTTACGCATTGATCTCTTTATAGGTGTTTTATTAATATCATCTTCACTCTCCTCAGTTACAATATCTAAAATTAACAAGCCAACAGTGAGGCTGATGTCCCCCACCGATAAATCCCAAAATAAATAGATGACACATATTAATTAATCGCACATTTATTTTTTTCAAACGTATCGACCAATCAAACTGAGAAAGAAGTGTCATCCAAAAATTGCTTATCTCTGCCTACAGTAAGAAGAAAATGCTCATCTTCGAACTCCATCGAATCAAGGCATTGACTTAATAAGCATACACACCAATTTTGAACATTTTAACTCAATTCGAAGGAGAGTTATTGTGTTCCAATGCTCTGCAAATCAAATTGCTTATCGCTCTGCTTACCCTGAGCAGAAAATGCTCATTATCGATCATAGTCAAGGTATTACTGTAATGAAACTAAACACCAAGTTTCATCACTCTCACTTAATTAGAACTAAAGTTATCGTGTCTCAAAGCATCAACCAATCAAATTGCTTATCGCTGCCTACCCTAAGCGGAAAATGCTCATCTGCGAACTCCATCAAGGCATTGACCTAATAAGCATATACACCAAGTTCGAACATTTTAACTCAATTAGAAGGAGAGTTATTGTGTTCCAAAGTCTCGACCAATCAAATTGCGTATCGCTCTGCTTACCCTGAGCAGAAAATGCTCATTATCGAACTTAGTCAAGGTATTACTGTAATGAAACTATACACCAAGTTTCATCACTCTCACTTAATTAGAACTTAAGTTATCGTGTCCCAAAGCATCAACCAATCAAATTGCTTATCTCTGCTTACTCTAAGCGGAAAATGCTCATCTTCGAACTCCATCAGGGCATTGACCTAATCAGTTTGAACATTTTAACTAAATTAGAAGGAGAGTTATTGTGTTCCAAAGTCTCGACCAATCAAATTGCGTATCGCTCTGCTTAACCTGAGCAGAAAATGCTCATTATTGAACTTAGTCAAGGTATTACTATAATGAAACTATACACCAAGTTTCATCACTCTCACTTAATTAGAACTAAAGTTATCGTGTCCCAAAGCATCAACCAATCAAATTGCTTATCTCTGCTTACCCTAAGCGGAAAATGCTCATCTTTGAACTCCATCAAGGCATTGACCTAATAAGCATATACACCAAGTTTGAACATTTTAACTCAATTAGAAGGAGAGTTATTGTGTTCCAAATTCTCGACCAATCAAATTGCGTATAGCTCTGCTTACCCTGAGCAGAAAATGCTCATTATTGAACTTAGTCAAGGTATTACTATAATGAAACTATACACCAAGTTTCATCAATCTCACTTAATTAGAACTAAAGTTATCGTGTCCCAAAGCATCAACCAATCAAATTGCTTATCTCTGCTTACCCTAAGCGGAAAATGCTCATCTTCGAACTCCATCAGGGCATTGACCTAATCAGTTTGAACATTTTAACTAAATTAGAAGGAGAGTTATTGTGTTCCAAAGTCTCGACCAATCAAATTGCGTATCGCTCTGCTTACCCTGAGCAGAAAATGCTCATTATTGAACTTAGTCAAGGTATTACTATAATGAAACTATACACCAAGTTTCATCACTCTCACTTAATTAGAACTAAAGTTATCGTGTCCCAAAGCATCAACCAACTCCATCAAGACATTGACCTAATAAACACATACACCAAGTTTGAACATTCTAGCTCAATTAGGAAGAGAGTTATTGTGTCCCAAAAAGTGTGACGGACGGACGGACAGACAGACAGACAGACAGACAGACAGACAGACAGACAGACAGACGGACGAACCCATTTTAATAGTCCCCCAACTTTCTTAAAAAGGCGGGGGACAAATATATAAAAGCTTATAATATTAAGGGTTCAATTGGGATTTCCCAAGAAATGTTTCTAGACAATTAATCTCAGTAAAGTTCGAATTTCAGTAGGATTTATTATTTTGATTAGAGAACTTAAAAAGAAATCTTTAAGATAAGTGTGATTTCATTTTTTCGACAACAGCAATAACTCTGCAAGCAATTTTTTCAGGACTTTAGTTTTATAATACTATAGTTCATCCTTATTGCCAGTAAAAATGTTCCAGAAATAGTCAAAACAATAGATTTGCTGCCTTGTAATTAGATCATACAATTTTGATAAGAAGGATAATAATTGCTGCGCCTCTCTTGACTTTCATGTTTGTTGGCAATCAGCAGAAAAATTTCCTGTGCTAGCTCCAAAATCATTGTAAGTTAACTCTGTGAAATTTAAGATGTAAGAATTCCAAAGGGTTTTTCCTTATGCCTCAATGAATAATCTTGTTATCTTAATTTTAGGAATTCATAAATAAGAACATTAACTCCGTGATTATGCCAAAAATGAAGCCTTTTGCATCAAGTGCATCATTAAAATTATAGAAAATACCATTTGGGCCCCTTGGACTCTTCCAGTACCAACGTTAGATACCTTCTTAGTCCTAAGGAATAACATATTGGCGACCAAGCATCTCTCTTTAGCTCATATCGAGGATAACATACATGGACGGATTGTGAACGGAAAGAGTAACAATCAACAAATAGACTGCAAAACATGTCATCTGTGTACACATCAGAAATGTACACGATCAAACAAGCCGTAGTGTGGATATCCAGCCAAAGGAAATCAAACTATGTTATCCTCAATGACTCTCTTAAGTAGTCTGGAACCAGAGATCAGACGCCCATCCCAAACTATTGACCCAGATCTAGCATACGAAGAGTCCTAGGAAAAAGGCAACTAGATAGTGATATCGGTTACCTTGCAGGTAAACTTAGCGGGGAACAAAGAGGCAGGCTGCAAAAACCAAGTGTCAAACTCCCTTATAGGAAGAATGAATTTAAAAGTATGGTTGGGCTACGCGTCAGCTCTGAATGGGAAAATTCCCTTGTGGAACTCAACAATTACAGATTCAGATCCAATGAGTCCTTAAATGCCAAGTTATCTGTAAGTCATTCCCCAGCAGGAAAATCTGCCAGTCAATGAAAAACTAAAGGTGAAAGGTGCAGTATCTTAGCCTATAAGGTGCTCCTCCTGTCTACAGTTTCGACCTAAATATTTGATTTTGTCAAATCTTCAAATATATCATTCATAGCCTTTATATATGGAAATTTTTTGAAACTTTTATATGATTAAATACACCAGGCAATAAGCTTTGTGCATTTCCATTCTAGCCACAACCATATTTATTGTGGTGTCGTTACGGTAGAATTATTTCAGATGACATGGGGCTGTGTTTAAATTTATTTAGAAATAATACTTGATAATACTTAGTAACAGTAGCCTCTGACACAGCAAAATGGCGCCTTTTGCGGTATTACCGTACCCAATTCTTGCATTTAGAAATGAATTATCAAATGTCTGACATAAATGTGGGTATTGTGTTCTTAAGTCAAATTACTGAACATCAAGTAAAATCTAGAACACCTATTGCAAGCAGGTAGGTGATCTGGATCAGGGGAACCTAATTCCAAGCATACGATTGAACAGCTAAATGAACTTTTGGCATTGGGAGTGCGTGCTGGATAAAATTTACTGTTAATGACTGTTTATCAGGACATTCATTTATTCAGTGATTACTTAGATTTAACTAAGAACTGATATATGAAAACATGAAACATATAATTCCAATTATTTTTATAATACCTTCCTAGAATAACTTTTGAGACCTCAAAATTCAGAGATTAAAAATCTAGGCAGAAATTTAAAGGGATAACAATTTTGTCAAGAAAATTACAGCGCTCGAAATTAACCACGGCAAACGGCAAAGCCGTGGTAAAAGCCGACGCCACAGCATAATTCATTTTTTGTGCCGTGGTAGATCTTACGATCCTTAAAATTATAATGACTAAATGTACCGGTTATAGAATAGTTCCAGGAGGATGTCATCTTCAGGACAGTGTAATAACGTCATATATTTATCATATTGTACCGGTATACAAAAGTCTGACAAATATATTGCAATTACCGAATACCGGTACATTTTTAACCCATGTGTTGTAGGCATATCCATGCTTTACTGTTTACAGTGGGTTTTTTTTCAACATAGATGATAGAGCGCGCACGGACTGTCACCTAGTTACTCTGGTTAATGCATGAACAATGTTAACATTCTCGTCATTTGTATTTTCAACTTTATCATTTGTCAAATACGGTGGACCTGGACCGATTTACACTGTTTATAATTACTACGCCCTATGTAACGGAGCGTAATAGCCTCAATCATATGTAGCGACTAATTGACAAAATAAATAGTATTTATTAACCTCAACACTCTGCAAACCAAGTTTCAAAAGGAAACAGAATAATTTGATGTGATGAAATAATATTAAAATAGACAGGACAGTAAAACCGTTTACATTGGCGGTCAAGCGATGCCTTGTGGGGGTCAAAGTAGACGACCTACGTACGGGCCACTGTCACACCCACACCGTACATCATGGCTATATATATGAGAGGAACACGTGTAGTAAATTCTTTGGAAATATAGCTGACATATTTAAATATTTAGGGCAATACTAATCATTTAAAGAATTAAGGCTTGGGGCATTTTTAAATCAACCTGCTTACGACTGGTCAATCAATACCTGATGTCACAAATAGGTCATCTGTCAAACTCAAAGTAAGACTGATGGAGAATTGAAATGGCAAGAATGAAGAATGAATGAATTTAGCTTGTGCTATAATACTAATAATTCAGACAAGTGTCACAAAGTTATCCTGTATAAATATTTATCAAATGTGAATAAATTTGTTAATGAAATTTGTTAAAATAACTGATATTTCAATTTGTGTAACCAGGAAATCGTTCGCATGTTTTTGTGCTCGCACGACGACACGTAACTGGTGGGTATCGTTCGCGTCAAATTTTGTGGCGTGAATAAATGAATTTTATTCATCTTGAAAAATTAAGAAAAGCATTGATTTTGAAATACAAAAAAAATGCCGTCGTGCCATAGCAGTACCATTCTGCCACGGCATTTTCCATTTTTTTGTGGCGTGGTAGAAAATTCTTAATTTCGAGGACTGCAATTATTTCATGAACACAAGGTACATCTAATTGATCTAGTAGTGTATGCAGTAGTTTCGGCTTATACCAGTCACAGACCTTTAGAAGTGAAAAAATAAAGTCTCAAGTAGTCTTCAGCTGAAAAATGTTGTGAATTTGAGAACAGACAAACTGAGTTATTTAATGATTGATCCCCTCAATCATTTTTCTCATGTCAGATATTATTCTGAATTAGCTGACTTTTTGTAATAATTATCTGTAACCAAATTTTATTTCCTACAGATCTTCAGGTTTATTACTGTTTTTAATCCAATAAGTTGATGACTCTGTTGCCTTGTGAACATTTGATACTTAGGTCCACATCGTGGAACCAGTTCAGATAAGGTTGTCATACACAGGACAGGGTATCCCTTATGCTTCTGTATGTGTAACAAGTGGACTTGTGACATTGCCAATGGCTTTTGGTCACCTAAGCTATTTTCTACACAGTGGCCACTGGCTTCTGAAATCAAGGTTCAAATCACCTCTCCAATAGCTGTAACCATTGACATGCATTATTCATGAGACTGGGTATACTTTGTCTATTTATAAGTCTGGGTACCGGGTAATTTGTCTATTTATAACACCTCATAGGACTCATACATCCTCACAGCTAACAATTTTTTGTTGTACTTTTGTATTCAGAGTATTTAAGAAGAAAGCACAGAGAAACTTCAGCCTTTCAACTGATCCATTTATTCATGCATTTTAATTTAACACATGACAACCTATAGATGTTAATTACTCTTATTTACTGTGATGGTACTTCATTAATACTAACCAATGTACTAACTACTCTGGTCATAAATTCAACCAATTCTACATGCCAATTATCATTGCTCGTCTATTTGCTAGAATGGTTTTACTGAATATGGATCTTCATTCGACCAAATTTGTAAAATATTACCAATAAAACATTTTTGATCACAAAGCCTTTTATTAACCAGGAGATCTCAGAATGCAGGTGAAATGTTAAGGAACTTACCCATATATTAAAAATGATCAATGGTCTGTGGAAATGGTAATAATACTCACTTTCACACCAAGCTTATATAAATGGACAACGAATATTTATAAATTAATGTAGTAGTAATAGTATACATCAAATGATACATGGTCCAAAGATTTAAAAAGAAAAGAACAATAACTCTGATAATTAATCAAAAACTAAAATATTTCAGAAAAAGCAGTTTCATGTACAAGAATTCGACATACTGTTCTGCCACCGTCCCTCAATTGGATAATCCTGTTCTTTAAATAAAGGTACAGGAATCAAGTTTTACGTGTATAGGTTTTTATGTCCGAAGACTCAGTCATTAATGTGACAGACAAATGGCATGGTAGGTACACAATAAAGGAATTAATGTCAACCGTTTCATGTCCAAAGCCAGACAAATATGAAGTAACAACACCTTTCATTGATTGGTCCAGCACTTTGATTGATAGTCTGAGAGTAAATAGGAAACACCATGGTCTTAACAGATCAGAGCATGAGTGAAGTCAACCTATATCTAATGTTATAATGAGACCACATGAAAACTACATTTGACAATTTTGATTCTCTGTGTGTTCCAAGTGTGTAACTTTTCATGCAAGTTTCCACATGACAGCACAATTCTTGAAATTGGTTCAAAACATGTGAGGTTATTGTAGCACTTATCAATTCTGGTGGACATTGGTCATAGCAATTATATAGAAACTCTATATTATTCAGTAGATCCTTGCCTCAAATGTTATACATTAAAAATCTACTGCTTACAAACTGTGCCAGGGGACTATTAATCAGGAGCTATCTCTTAAAGATGTTCTTTGCATGTGTGGTAATAGCACTAAGTTTTTGAAAAAATATATCATGCCGTCAAAATACCTTATTCAATGACAGTCTGGAAATATTGTCACATATTGATGTCTGTTCAGGAAAAAAATCAAATGCAAAATTTTTACTTTCATGCCATGATATGAATAATGAGAAAAGCCAACAGCGAAGCTGATGTCTCCTGCCAAAATCCCAAAATAAAAAAATGACACATACTATACATTTATAATTAATTGCATATTTATCTTTTTTTAAAAATATTGAGTAATAAAACTGATTATCTTTTCTTAGTCATAGTAGAAAATGTCATCAATCAAGTTTGGTCATGGTTTTGAAATACTTGGTGGTGAAACAATACATTAAGTTTCATCACTCTCCCTCAGCTATCTTGTCCCAAAGCATCGACCAATAAAATTGCATAGCTCTGCTTAGCTTTACCAGAAAATGTTAAGGAACATCTACATCAAGTTTAAACATTCTACCTCAATTAAAAGCAGAGTTATTACGTTCCAAAGTCTTGTTCAGTCAAATTTCTTATTGCTAGTTAACGCAAGTAGAAAATTTTCATCATCGAACTTTAGTCGAGGTTTTGGTAAAAATGAATCTATACACACATCCAATTAGAACTACAGTTATTGTTTTCCAAGTCTCCACCAATCAAATTGCTTATCTCTGCTTAGCCTTAAGTGGAAAATGCACATGTTCAAACATTCTACCTCAATTAGAAGGAAAATTATTGAGTTCCAAAGTCTCGACCAATCAGACTGAAAATGCTCATCATCGAAATTTATTGCTTGTTGCTCTGCTTACCGTCACCAGAAATTGCTTATTATAGATCTTAGTCAAGGTATTTATATAATGAAAATATACACCAGGTATCACCACTCTCACTTAATTAGAACACCTACACCAATGGATGTATAGACCCATTTGCTTATCGTTCTGCTTACCCTGAACAGAAAATGCTCATTATCAAACTTAGTCAAGATATTGATATAATGAAACAAAACACAAAGTCTCATTACTCTCCCTTAATTAGAACCAAGTCATATTCCAAATATGACATGTACTTTCTCCTATTTTCATTAAAATTTTAGCAACATGGAAGTACATGTATACCCTGCCAAACACTAACCTACACTGAAACTAATTTATATTAAACTATATTGAAATACTTGTAAACAGAGGTGATAAAAAAAACTTGGAAGTTGATGCAGAGTTTATCAAAATCATAAACAACACATACAATTACAATATTTTTTGTTAGTTGATTTGTCGGACCTGGTGTCTCCATACAGTAAGACACAAATATCTTGTTTATCAGATAAGAGAGTTTTGATTGTGATAATCTTCAATGTTATAGCTAATATTGCAGGTTTTGGAAGGTACCTTAAGCATTGGGAATCACTGGGAACAAGTTTGTCAATTATTTTATAGAATACAACCAACTTGTGTTTGCATCGCCTAATTTCTAATAAGGTGAAGACTGACTCTGCATTAGTTCATTGTGTGTAGATCTGCAAACTAGCCCAGTTATTGTTCTTTGAGTGTCCAAGTGAAGACATATACTGTGATTGTACACAGCAGAGGATACAGGGGTTCTCCCCATGACAATTATAGATATTGTTGACATGACAAAAATTGGACATAATTGCTTAACAACCGCTTTTCTCTGGTATTTCTAAAATGACTAAATATTTTTTGAAACTACGAACAAACAATTTTGAGAATAAAAATCAAAATTTCCAATCCCTACTTACTTGCTTTAGCAAGGTTTTCTCATGTAATTACTTGATTTTGAGTATTGTTATCCTTTTAAATTTAACATACATTAGCAGTTACAGCAATGCTATCAATTCTAAGAATTCTCTGAGCAAACATAAATTTTAAGGTACTTGATAATTACGTTCTGAGCTAGTGACTCCCAGTAAAAATGATCAGAGAGGCTTTTATTAATTTTGCATTTCAAAAAATGTGAGATACAGAAGTTTCAAATAAATTACATACCTCTTTCAGCTTGAAGTTTCGCAGAACGCACAACGGATCTTTTTTCTTTATCTGTAGGTCTACCAGATTCAGCGACATATACCTGCTGTAAGGTAAAAATATATACACACATAAAACAAGTGGTTGCCATGCAAGATACGCCTACATTTTGCAAGAAATGGACAGAAAACAATTTTTAAAATTTTTGTCGGATATGCGCGAATCTCAAAAGGAATCAAAATATCTGGGATATAACAACATAATCAAAACCTGATAAAAAAAACCTACAGTGAGTCCTCGACTTTCGTATTATATACTTTTTCACTATTTGCGTACAAGGAGTGGCCATTTCATCAGGCAGTTTTGGTCTGATTTTCACAAAATTCAGACTCCACCATCATGGTAACACTAATATATTTCAACATTTTTTTTTACATCTAATGAAATGAGGGCCCACAAGCTTAAATACTGCATTTTTTAATCCAGGAAGTTATGATCCAATCTGCGTGACCACAAGCTCAAAACGTGATTTTTCGTACAATCAGGGACCTTAACCCATGAAGTTTTGATCCAATACATGCTAATATCAAAAGGAACCGAGATCTTTTGGCGATAAACCTATATTTCAAGTCGGATACGAATTGTGACTTGTAGAGTGCCCACAAACGAATTGTGGATAGAGGGGTGGAGACAATATACATCTACATGGAAATGTGGCATATAAAAATCATTCAGGTAAAAAATAATAAAAGATTATTTTTTAATATCCATATGTTCTTTCATAAATTCATCTGAGTGAATGTAGCTATCTCAGTGATCATATTATAGACTAATTAGTACCAACTTTTTTGTTTGAGAGAAAATTTTATTTTAAGCAACCACAGATCTTCATGTACCACAAAGTTTTGTGGTATGGGTTATATAGATGTTTATGGCTCAGGCAAGGGTTAGTTGCCAGGCAACAAAACATACACCCACAGCAGCTAAGTCATTCATCTTCTGAAGCCAACTAAAAGCAGAATAAGTAATTATCTGAAACTATTAGAATTTGTTTAGCCTCAAGATCCTTAAACACTAAGTATAAATTAAAAGTCAATTGGATATCAACCTTAGCCTCCACAGCGTCCACAAAATATTTCAAAGTTATCAAGGGGCATAACTATAGCAGTATTTATTTGAAGTATTTGGAAATTACTAGACCTCTTCGCCTAGTATAACGACTGATGATGATTAACCTTATAAATTAAATGGTTAATCAAGATTTTTATTTATCATCGTAACAACGGTAACAATGACAATCAGGCAATAGTGTTATCAAAAGTGAAGTAATTTTATTGGAATTTTCAGCATATTTTCTTATAAGTCAAAATTCTTCATTCTGAGCCAGGAAAACCTCATTTCAAAAACACTGTAGATGTGGCGCTTGCATAATTCCTGTTAATTTCACACCACACCACCAACTGTGTTTGATAGTAAATAATTTTGACTTTTGAAATAAGCTTGTCATCGATCTTTAAAGAGGGTGTTTATTTCATAAGACTAGAACTAGAAGGAAGTACCCAGGACAAATCCTGTCAACAATATCAACAATGTAAAGAGATTCTCTATGGATTTCTTTTTCTTTATGTTATAATGTCAAAGACAGCTTACCATTGTGCAACTTTTCAGTCTATCATGTACTATACAATGAAAATGTCTAGTTACTCTAACAATTACTTGTGTCCTAATCGTCATGGTGATGGCATCAAATAAATATACCATCTGTAACTGATTTATTTTTCTAAATAATGGTTTTATAATCGAACGAATATAAATCAAATGGTATATTCTACCACCTTGTCCAGTACAGCATAGGGGTAAAATGTGTCAATAACTACAAGGACTGTCTTTATTTCAACACAACTTTTTACATAGGTATGAAAAGATAAGTTGCCTGGCAACAAAACATACGCCCACAGCAGCTTAATCATCCGGTCAGTCCAGAAGTCATATTTTTATTTTTTTTCAGAAATGAAACATTTATAATACACTAAAATCTGATAAAGAGTAACAAATCATTAAGTTAATAATCAGAACATCATTAGAATTTGTTTGGTTTTTATAAAGTTCTTCCCCATGCTATAGTTTAGTATACGAAACATTTAATATCATGGATTTAGCTTTTCAGTTATCAAAATTCATTGAAAATCACTATACTTGTTCATCCCAAGACCTTAAAGCCCCAATAACACTTTTGTTGTAACTGAAAAATATGTCCCAATCTTCATTCTGGTCAACAAATCGTATTATTTTAGAATATTCCAATTAAATGATGACATAAATTTCATCTTAACACACCTAATTTAAAAAATTGGAAAAATTCAACCAATTGATTTGAAAAGTCTAACGTAAACCTTTTCAAATGTGACTTGGATTTTAAAATATTTTCAAACCCTCTGGACAAATAAAATAGGTTGTAATGGATGATTTACACAATAGGTAGGACATTTAAACATCTAGTACTTAGAATAAGGGTATTATTTATTTTCTGGAGCTACCAAGCCAGCAAGAATGTTATTGTCCCTTTAAACCCTGTGTATCAATATGAAGTCAATCGGATGATAAGTTTGGCCCCCAGAGTGTCACACTTTTTTGAAGTGAACACGGGCCATAAATCTGGCAGTAATTATTGGAAATCATTGAAAATCAATAGGCTTCTTCATCTCATGAACTTAAACACTGTGTATAAATTTAAACTCAATCGGATACTAACTTTGGCCTCTAGTGCATCCACAAGATTTTTTGAAGTGATCAAAGACCATAACTCTGGCAGTAATTATCGGAAATCGTTGAAAATCAATAGGCTTCTTCATCTCATGACCTTCAACACCGTGTATAAATTTAAACTCAATTGGATATTAACTTTGGCCTCTAGAGCATCCACAAGATTTTTTGAAGTGATCAAGGACCATAACTCTGGCAGTAATTATCGTATATCACTGATAACCAATAGGATTCTTTGTCTCATGACCTTTCGGTTATAAACATACATTTCAAGTTTCATCTAATCAGATAAAAATTGTAACCTGATTTTTCGTACAATCAGGGGCTATTTGAATGAAATTAAGGTCTGATACTTGCTAATTTCAACAGGAACCAAAACCTTTGGAAGATAAGCATATATTTCAAGTTTGGTGAAAATCGGATAAATATTTGTGACTTTTAGAGTGTCCACAAACAAATTGTTGAAGGATGTCTGGACAGACATGGGCAATGACATAATAAATCTACATGAAAAAGCACCAAATTACTTTGGTTTTGAAGATCAAGTGAAAACAAATGGTGTTTAAAACATACTGCTTTTCTGCACCCACCAGGCAAATACACCAAGCCATGTGCAATGATAGAAATTTTGTCCAGACTGCAGCGCTATAGTCTACTCTTATTTTGCATTTCTACTGGCAAACCCTTACATGGGACCTTAGTTTTTTGTAACATCCAAACAACAATGTTCCTTGCCAGACCATCTTTCCCTCTGTCACCACAGATAAGGGGAACCCACATTGGAAAATCCTGAAGCAATTCCTCATATAACACTAGAATCGAACCCCGGATCTCCTCGTTGGTGAGCTAGCACCTTATTCAGTAAGTCACCATGGCTCTGAAGTCCAAACGTAATGTTATATACATGTATTACTATAAACCAGTAGATGGTAAATAATTCCAAAACTGTGAAGAACATAACTATATTCTAAATCATAGTTATTTACCTCAGAAATCTGACAAACCTGATTTTTATTCAATAGCTGTGATATCTGATTTTCCAGTTGTTCTAGGCGATGAGTATAATCTGGGTTATCACTGGGCTAAAAAAAATAAACAGTAAATTAAAAGGTAATCCTTTCATTGAATCTATCTGCAGAGCAATAGTCTAAATTGCCTTCCAAAGTGCCTCAAATACAAGGTTAATATAATGACTGCAAACTTGGGGTATTAACAAAAGTTGGTAATCAAAGGAATAATCTTGTGTATCAACAAATAAGGAACTAAACAAAAGAATTCAGTCATGAATGTGGCACCTCAAATGCTAACAAGCCAACAGTGAGGCTCAATCCCATAGTAAATAGATTCCATAATAAACCTATTAATTTCTTGGCCGTTATGTTTATATAAAGTATATAGCAATCAACTTGTATATCAATTTTCATAACCCAAGCAACAATGCATTCATCTGATGGGTCCAAATAGGTGTGACGGACGGACAGACTAACCCATTTTAATAGTTCAATACTTAATTCGTAAGTCGGGGACATTAAATCTTCAACAAAGGTGAATAAATCTTACTTTCCGTAAACTGAGCAAAATGAAATGAAAATCAGCCTGTACGCCTGCAAGAGTATTTTTCAGAAATTATCTAAAATTATCAAATGTCTTCCTTTCAACAACTAAATAAACATTTCAAAATGATTCAATCATAATTATGACCTCTAAGAGGATAAACAAGGTTTCCAAAATCAAGTTGAATAACTGAGAAAAATTGTTAAAAGTTAACTCTATAATAATGTCATCTCTTGTCATTTTCTAAATATCTTAAATTGCTGTTTTGTACCTATTATGCATATAGATCTATGTGAATATGAAGAGCACGATTAACACTGAATTCAGGAGTTAACCTGTACAATTATCATAGGTTATCAGCGAAAACAAGTTTATTGAAGCATTAGAAATCAAATTTAAAATTGTATGTGTTACCAAGTTTCAAAAAGCCCCAGACTAACTTAATTATTGAACACCTTAAATTAGCACTGGGATATAGCTACCTAGAGCAATGGATGAGCCTCTACTGCAGATCTTGAAATCACTATAATAAGCTATCATGTCAATGCAGCTCAGGGGGGAATACACTAGATAACATTTTCCCATTGTTCAAAATGTGAACATTGAAATATCATGAATACAAAACCACAAAGAAATTTCCATTATCACCTGAGGGAAGAGATGGAGTCTACTGCATTCACAAACTACGTGTATGTATGCTGAAAAGGCAAGAATAACCCTACAATTGACGAAACTAGTTCATATTTTGGAATCATATAAGACACCAGAGTTTCATTAAAGCAGAGAACATACAGACCAAATTGTTGCTTACAGGCCTGGCGGAGAGGGGGGGCTAGGGGGAGCAACAAGTACTCTTTTCTCCAGGTTATGCGTCCCCTGGACCAGCGCCTATAAGGACCTAGCATGGACCCCCCCCTAAAATCAAGAATTGCTTCCGCCGATCCTGGGCTTACAACAACTGGATTCAAAATGCCGAACAAGAAGAGTAACAAAGAATGAATGATAATATCATCAATTAAATAATTTATAAGAATTCATTTAATGATGGTAGACTACTGCTTCTGTATCAGTCACATATTTTTAGTCTGATGTGAGAATTGTCAATATGCTTAAAGGGGTATAACTCTAGCTTTCATTTATAGATATTAAAAGTATGCCAAAGGAAATGTAACAAAAAGTAATGTTCCAAAGTACTTTTTTCTTTTATTTCAGGTATATTCCAGAAGTATGTAAATCATAACACAAACAATAAATCATAACAAAAGTAGCTACCCCAATCAACAAACTGATTGACAAGCAATGTGAGCAAACAAATGTAAATTAGGGTCCGTATTCAAAGGTTTTCTAAAAGTTAAGTAAAAATACTTAATTTTTCCACTTAACCAAGTGTCATACCTTAAATCGGTATTCAAAGGTTGTATTTTTCCTATACTTGGCTATGTGAAAACTTAACTGCACATTTAAATTATGGAATACTCACATTCACCAAAAAGCATGAATTTTCAATTTATGGAATACACTCCACTGCCAAAAATCACGAATTTCTAACATTGCAAGCAAGTTATGCCCCCTTAAGAGCATTACTATACTCGATTAAATTCTTAGTGTACAATGTACATCACCAGAAAAATGTTTGTCGAAATATTATATTGTAACCCATGAAAATAGTATGATTATAATTTAGGATGAATTATGATAGTGTGCATCCTTTGCCGGAACAGATGCTTCATAGACTTTTTTTTAAAAAAAAAATATATATATTCCAATAGATTACAATAAATAGTGGTAGTATAATGATGGACAATGTAAACTTTTATTTGTTTAACAATATATCGCGAATAGAAAACAACATATTATTAGCAATACACAATGACCCTTGTCTTCTAAGTTAGACTGGACAAATTATACAGTGTTGTTTATAAATGTATGATTTGAGAAATTCATAGATATTATGTGTGACTATCTCCATACGGGAATGAGATGTAAAAAATAGATCATGCCTTGATTCTAGCGGTAGTATAAATAATATGTGAAATCTATAAAGCCATGTCACCACAAATGAATTCAACTGTATTATATGACAGTCATGGAAACATAACATGATAAATGATCGGGAAGAGATATCCTTAACATTCTCGGTGGTAACCTTATACTCTATTATGGCACTACAACATCAAAGTTGACGACGAAAAATATAAATTTGAGGTCAGCTTCGCTCGGCGACATTGTCTTTGTTTTAATCTGAATCCACTATCTTTTAAAATCGCCATTATGGGACTTTTCTACAGTATTAAAAGAAGTCATTATAATCTCAATTAACTTTAAGGTACCTCCCATAGGTCACTTAAAGTTAAGTGGATATTTATCACTTAAACTGGCCTTTGAATACCACTTAAAGACTAACACTTAAAAGTTAAGGCAGCTTTACTTTAAGGGAAAATTTGATACTTAACAGTGCCTTTGAAAATCACTTACCCTTAACTTACAGGAAGTTGCGTATATTTAAGTGAAAGCTAGTAGTTAAGTGACTATCTTAGACTTAAGATATCCTTTGAATACGGACCCAGGTGTGATGAATGTACATGTCTATTGTAAATCAAAAAGACAAAATGTATAACGTTTATCTAATTTTCTTTTAATAAAATAATACCTTGCAGGTTAAGGAAGTGGGAACAGACTAACAAGATCGTTAAAATGTGGGCAAAAACGAAACTTTTTATTGACATTTATATTGAGCTACAGATCTTTAGTTTCTATAATACAATTACACAACTGATCATAATTATATTTATAGTCCATTAAAAACAAAGTTGACAAAAAAAAAAAAGAATAGAAATTACGTAAATCATCAACAAGGTACGTGTTGGGAGAAAAATGCATTATAATTATGATTGTTTTTACAGTGGTATAACTATAACGGCTTTCTGGGGATTGTAGAAATAATTCTGCGGTCCATAATACTTTTTAAGAGATGGGCTAACACCGATAAATATCGGAAATGTGCCAAAATTATCCCGGTCAGTATGTTTTCTGTAGAGCATAGTCATACCTGTGAGGTACTATAATTTTTTTTCTATGGCTAATTCAGCTATTTTGATTATTTACATGTAATACTATAGTCAAAAAGGAATATTTCATTAATAGATAATTATCAAAAACCTTACTAATATTTCAACATATAATTTTTTTTGTGTACAACATGCTGACAAAGTGGTACAGACACATAAATTCACAATACCCTACCATGAATAAACAAGACAACAGTGAGGCTGATGCCCCCTGCGAAATCTCAAAATAAATAGATGACACATATTAATTAATAGCATTAGCACATTTATTTTTTCTCAAAAGTATGAAGAAATCAAACTACAGTGGACTCAGTCAAATCCGACATCGTACCCGATCGTTACAATATGTCGGAAGCAGGGCTTCCACTTCAAAATTTTTCCAACCGGTCATTTTTCTCACGGAGAAAGTGGTGCTATTTTAAGCACATAATAAGAAGCCAAAAACTACATGCTATCTGAATGTCGATCGACTTTAATTGGGTCAAGGACAGTCACACAAAAAGTCAATCTCACATCTACATTTATATACCCACCCACCTATCCCCCTAATAAATAAAAGAACACATGTAATCAATTATTATCATTTAGTTATTTATACATTCATAAAGTATAACAATAACAAGATGCATTCATTTATCGAAAGCACAGTATTTTCTTAATTTGTTTACAACATCACCCGTATATACTTGTCGGTTTTTACAGGATTTCCATTTCTGTAAAGCACGTGACGGTTGAAATTCTGCAAGTGGTGGCCCCTACATAGAAATTCTCATTAATTCGTCAAGATTTTTCATGCTCAAGGAACATTGTAACATGGTTTTAATTATGTTTTGGTGCGAGAATCCCCGTTCTCAGTGCGTACTGACATATTCAGCGGTTGACTATTTTCTCCATACACAGGGAAAAAGTAGTTCCACATGATTAGCACACGTAAATAGATCAAAGTCATACACATGTACAATAATTAACATAATTCTTAAACTTCTCAATTTATTAACTCGTATTGATATTTTGAGAGCTCAAATAATATCGTGCTAGTATTTTAACTCTATAACATGTAAAGACATTTGCACATATTTAAAAATTGCGGCGATCGTAAAAGCTCATTGTTTCAACCAAATGACGTCTATCAATTGTTATATAAAAGGAAAAAATGGATTAAAAACACACCTGGGAATACATCTTTTTGTGTGGGAATATATATATCTTAACCATGGGAATATTTGTGACAATTTTGTAGAGAATTTACGTCTGACTTTGTTTTTCGGAGCGGAACTGTCACCCTCGTGGTTCGATGTTGAAGAAGGGGGGTCGGATTCATTGACAGCAATATCATCGTCTCGCTTTCTTTTGTTATTCTGGGAGGTGAGGAATTTCAACATTTTGAAATGATATATAAAATGCTAACATTCTTTATATCATTTGCAAGATTGACATGATTAACTCTTGTGATCAAGTGAAGACATCAAAGAAAAGTTTTTAATTTGTTAGATGTTCAAACAGTGAATTGATGCACGAATGATGAAAGTCGGTAAATATGCTGTAACAACAACTCAAGAATGATCACGCTCACAGTATTACTAATTATAAAACAAAACACAACTAAGTAAATTGATTAAATGTTGAGCTTTTAATCTGTTTGATGTAGCCCCTTTGTTAATTGTGATTAGAGCAATATACACAAGGATAATTAATTGGCAGTGGTTTCCATTCGTGGGCTACTGAACACTGTTAATTTTATTATACCCGCCACGCACAGAGTTTCGTCGTCTCCCGGATTTTATGATTTAGCACAAAATATGCTATTTTTCCAGCGTGCAAAATGACCTACGGGTCTGATCCTGATTCGGTCATTTTCCAAAGCCGTAAGTCCCGACCGGCATATACGGCCGAAATGGAACCCATGGTCGGAAGCCACAGAGTGTCGGAATACCCAGTTTTGTCAAAACCGGAAATATTGTAGTTTTTGAAAACCGGAAGTATTATTACAATGTTGTTTTGAATCACCCGAGCGTTATTCCCTTTAAAAATGATAAAATTTTCTCTACATTCAAAATTTCCTAAATTTTTATTTCATTCAACATGTGTAGGCATTTTGAATAGGTCAAGTCTGACGTTAATTTATCTTCTTCGTCATCTTCAGTTGATCGCACGCTTGTGTTTGCTATCACATGTTTATTGATAATCTGTCGTCCTATGTCAAGGTCGCCGTCACACGGTTCGGTGAGATCCCTAGGGTGAACAAACATTGAGCTGAAGTGAGGGGACGTTACTTTCTCAGCGGCCGTTTTATGACCTTGACCCTCATCAGCGAAAACTGCGGTCAATACTTAAAATACTATAGGGCGTTTGTTATATATTTCTGTGTTTAGTTAACCGCAGCTATTGACGATGAGGGTCAAGGTCATAAACCATAACGTCAACTCATTTCAGCTCAACGTGGACAAACTTAGGCTACGTTATTCAGGTTCAATCGGCATGCGCAACGAATGTTTGTAACAGATGCTAGGAATATTCGTAGATATTCTTGAGTATTTGTCACAATTACTGTCTCACAAGAGATTATAAAATTATCAAGGTAATCAACAAAGACCTACAAGGATAGCGAGTTTTAATCTTACCGATAATTGATAGGTGATTGCTTATTAATCTTTTGTGGCTTCACATTCTTCAAGTTTTAACGGAAAATTGATTGGTAATTGCTTGACACCTACCGATTTAAGGCCGAATTATACAGTGATGATTCAATTGAAATTATGTGACAGGATGGCCGATTGATGTTGTAATGCCGAACATACAGAGTCCGGATTTACCAGAGATTTTTTGGCTGAAGTAATAAGGAAATAAATCTGGACATTAAAATCATGTCGAATGTCACAGAGATCCGGATTTATCAGAGATCGGATGTGACAGAGTCCACTGTAATTATGAACTATACACTAAGGTTATCACTCACTATCAGATGGAATCAAAGTTATTTTTTCCCAAAGCATCGACCAATGAAATTACTTAGCTCTGCTTAATTAGCTTTAGCTCGAAATGTTTATCACCGAACTCAATCATTCAATTAAGAGTTATTGTGCCCCCAAAATTGCAATGAATGGAAAGACGGCCCTTGACATAGACGAAAGCATGGTCAGCTGCTTTTATCAAAATAATCATAAATTGGTAATACCTGTTGAATATTTCTCTGTGAAGGACTTCTATCTACATCTGATGTAGTAGTAGTAGTATCATAAGATGTTTGACATCGTCGTTTAAACTGTTCCATAGCCTCATCTATTTTTGGGGTAATAAGATCCATAACAGGCGTCTCTTGAACCTTATCAAGTAAGTAAATAGATTTATATCCTTAGACAAAACAGGAAAAGACAAACCAACCAATATAAATTTGAAATCTCAGATTAGTATAGATTCAACCGGATTACAACCAATTGTTCAATCTATTTCATTTATTTCTTATATGTACTTCGAACATCTGATATAAATATACTGAGCGCCATAGAAAACGCAACACTTAGTTTTTCGTATAACAAAATGATCCTGTAAACATATCTTATTTATTTTGCTTCTACAAATTCAGAGGGGTCAAAACCAAAAGTATGACACAGATGTCAATAGCATGTGTGTCCTCCACTGGCTCTTACGCACGCTGTGCAACGACGTAGCATGGAATTAACCATCTGTGTCGTACTTTTGGTTTTGACTTTGTACCGTTGATAACCGATTAAGCATCCATAAGTGTACAAATGTGTTGTTATTGATGTGTTCCCATTTGAATATTGTTCACAATAAGAAGCAAATTAAGTAAGATATGTATACAGGATCATTTTGTTATACGAAAAACTAAGTGATGCATTTTCTATGGCACTCAGTATATATTTGACTCAAGGTTTTCATACAGGCCTTATGAACTTTCTAACTAATCAAATTTTCTCTATTGGTATATTGGGCTTTGCTTGTGTATTATGGTGAATCATCACAAGAGCCTTGTGATGATAGACTACAATGTAATGCAAAAATCTGTATAAAGGAACTGACTCAGGTTTTAAAATCATTACCATTCATTTGTAAAATATAAATTGGGTTTATCCTCCACTCGACACAAACTAGGTCATTTCGGGACAAACATATGGGGGTTAATTTTATTTCAATAGTTCGCTTGCGCATAGAAGTCTTTAGCAATAGGGGGAAACTGGAGGACCCGGAGAAAACCCACAAGGTTGGACAGGCAACACTACTCCTTTTCACATACAACTGGGGAATTGAAACCATGCCAGTTGACTCAATGACAGCCTCAATGTTACAGCGCACACCTGATCAAATAGTGTATAAAAATTTCAAATAATCTAATTTGTTTACAGAAATGTATATTAATATTTTCAAATAGTCTTTAAACACTTACTGTGTCAGTTGTTGATGTGGAATCCAGGTATTCTATAAATTCATCTAAACCTAAAAAAAATTCAAAATCCACCATTATTTTAAAAACTATACAAATGCAAAACTTTGGTGTTGGTCACGGTGGCTAAGTGGCTAAGGCGCTGGTTCGCTAGCCTGGAGGTCAGGTGTTCGATCCCTGCATTGGCCGAGAAAGTTCATCTTAATTTTCCAACATGATTTTCCTTTGTCAGTAATGCAGATGGAGGGCCTGACAAGGACAGCTGCCTAGTTGTTTGGATGGTATGAAAAACTGATGTCCCGTGTACAAATTGGAGTGCACGTAAAAGATCCCTTGGCAGTTGGAATTTGATATAAGAGTAGGCCGTACCGCCGCTGCCCAGGCAAAATTTCCCTCATAGCACACTGTATGGTATGCCCAACTTTCATTAGCCCAGGCTATGGGCAAAAGAGTAGGACGTTAAACCCCATTTCATTTCATTTTGTTGAAAAGGCCTTATTTGCATCATTGAAATAAAGAGCAAATATCCAGGCCTGGAAATATGGGTTTTAAAATATCTGAAATTTTCAACTTAATGCCAGACATGTATTAACAATATCAATGAAAAAGACAAATCAGTGCCCGACAAAATGACAGGCCCCAGAGGTTTTGTACCTAACAAAGTCTGAATCTGTGCCCTGACATTGTCTATGACAGGTTCATTATTTCCAGGCTTGCATAATATCAGGTTTAGAAGAATAAATAGTACATGTACAGTACTTATTTTAACAGTCAGAACTTTGGAAACACATAAGACTGGAACATTTCAGACTCTAACATTTAAAGATTACACTATAATAGTTAAAAACAAGATATGTAAAGGGAATATACTGAATTTTAGGCATAGCCTCGATCATCATTACTAAAGTCAGTATGATCACACTATAAACCGCAGATTGCCTCGTTTGGCATTTCTGTCCAAACGAGGTAAAACAAATGCCTCGTTGTCTTGAGTTCCAAAACAAGGTTTTTTAAATTACAATGTTTTTAGAACGAGGTATTTTGTTCAGAACGAGGCTTGGTAAAAATGCCTCGTTTACTAAACGTGGTTTTTTCAAGATAGTTATTAGCAGTATTTCCTATCAGCGAATTTGTAAAAATTAAAATTTATGTTATTTAATACGAAAATAAAACCAGTCCAAACTATGATATTATAATCAGAGAAATAGACAAGACAAGAATACACGCCATAGATGTAGGAGTAAAGCAACATCAGCTACCTAGATTGATTTATTTGCCCAATCAGTTATAGGTGTTAAGAAACAACTGTGGTGTTGTGACAATTTATTGGGGCCAATAAATTAATCAAGGTAGCTATGTGTCTGCAATAGTTTTACACGTAACTGATATCGCAGACAACAAATTAGTGTTTATCTGGTCTAAATACAACAAATAATCCATTCTTATTAATCAAAAAAGCATATAATTTCATTTCTAATCTCCAATTATTATTTATATTTATTGTAAAAAAATTACTTGACTATATGTGTTAAGAAACAACTGTATAAGCCAACAAATTCATCGCTGCGCGTTTATGTAATTTTGCTCCAATAATATTTTGTGCAATGTTATGGGGTTTCGACAGAAGCAGTCAATGCTATAATAGTCAAGTTATTTTGTACAATTGGTATAAGCCAACAAATTCATCGCTGCGCGTTTATGTAATTTTGCTCCAATAATATTTTGTGCAATGTTATGGGGTTTCGACAGAAGCAGTCAATGCTATAATAGTCAAGTTATTTTGTACAATAAATATAAATAGTAAACTGGCGTATTGGAAATAAGAAATGAAATATCTTGACTATAGGTGTTAAGAAACAACTGTACTTTATTTCCCATTTAATTGACAATTGGTATAAGCCAAAAAATTCATCACTGCACGTTTATGTAATTTTGCTCCAATAATATTTTGTGCAATGTTATGGGGTTTCAACAGAAACAGTCAATGCTATAGTCAAGTTATTTTTTTACAATAAATATAAATAATAAACTGGCGTGTTGGAAATAAGAAATGAAATTATATGCTTTTTTGATTAATAAGAATGGATTATTTGTTGTATTTAGACCAAATAAACACTAATTTGTTGTCTGCGATATCAGTTAGGTGTAAAACAATTGCAGACACATAGCTACCTTAATTAATTTATTGGCCCCAATAAATTGTCACAACACCACAGTTGTTTCCACCTATAACTGATTGGGCCAATAAATCAATCAAGGTAGCTGATGTTGCTTTACACCTACATCTATGGCGTGTATTCTTGTCTTGTCTAAAATGTTAACAATTTTCACCTGGAATGTCTTCAATGATGTCTTCAGTAACAGATATATGTCCATACTGATCACGCCCATCTAATGATTTCAACTGTGGTAAACGAGACAGTAGATCACTTCTATAACCTGAAAATAACAAATTATAGTACATTATCTCAATAAACCATAATTTTAAACTCAAAGTGAAATTGAGAGCCTTCTATTGCATTAACAAGTCAATCATCGGTAACAAAATGTTCTTTCTATTGTACATGTATCTCTTCTGAGCAGTGATCCTTTCTGCATTGTGTGCACATTTGGTTATAATTTTCCTGTAGCAAATCTACTGATGTGTAGTTTGTTCCTAAATTTCTTCAACATGCCCAACTAAGGGATATGTTTTGATCTGAACATTTGTTGTACCACTTACAGTTTTGGACCCTGTTTCTCGAAATCATACATGTAACTAAAGATAAAAATCCAAATTTTAGCATATACTTCAATTTTGATTGGCAAAGCACTAAAATCCATCTAATATTATCCAATCAAATTAATAAAATTTGGATTATATCTTTGTTAAAATTCGTGAAACAGCCCTGTGATCTTTATCTCCATAAAGATGAACAAAAATATTACTTATTAATTCTTCTCTATTCTTTAAATGACATCTAGAAGCACGGATCACTATTCATAATAAAACACAACACAAGGTATATATGGATATAACTTATTAATTGTAGAATGCCTGCCTAACAACACATCAATACTAGAAGGAGAAATATCTAACCTGTTTGGTGACATACTGGATTACTAGAGCCTTCTTGTGATAAAACAAGATCTTGTAGATTAGAACACTGACTTAAACTATGAGCTAATCTAACAGCAGAACGGATTCTGTTACCCTGTAGTTCTATGTGTGATAATTTAAAACCAGAACCAGAAATCAACTTAAAACCGCTGACATCATCAATCTGATTAAAACTCAAGTTTAATTTCACCAATGACCTGAAAAATGAGATTTTCAACGGCTACTACCTATTATTAGTAGTATTAGTATTCACATTTACATTTAGCTCTGTCATGATTTTTCTGCAGGCAGAAGTAAACATCAGTTACATGTATTTGCCACTGACATCAGGTATTAGATCTGGAGCCCAGGGTGGTCAACCTAGCTGAAAAATGTACTAATTTTCTCCTCTATATGGTATGCATGCATATCTGGTATCATCAGAATTTAAGTCTGCCAGGTATCTGGTGGTGGGTGTGGTATTCAATGCCCAAAATACCATGCCCTCAACTAGCCAAATAAAAATCATACAGCAGTGTACGGTACATCAAGAAAGTTATGGTCCGATATGAATTAATATCAAAAGAAACCAAGATCTTTGGGTTATAGTTATAAACCTATGTTTTAAGTTTCATCAAACTTGAAAAAAATTACGACGTCTGGTGTGTCCACAAGCTAAAAATGTGATTTTTTGTACAATTAGGGGCCATACTCCATTAATTTACGGTCCTATACATGCCAATTTCAAAAGGAACAAAGATCTTTAGGAGATATATTTCAAAATTGTGACCTGTACAGTGTCCACAAACGAAATGGGAATGGGCGGACAGACACACTGAATGGAAGTAATTCAAATATACGTCCAGATGAAAATGTGTGTGTATAAAATTATTTTACATTGAACAATCAGATACATTGTAGGTCTACATGAAAGTTCACTTTGTGCTCTCAGCGATCTCAAAAAATAACAAAGCATTCAGGCCTACATTGTACATACCTCAATTGAAACAATCCTTCAACAACACAAATTAAATTGCATGACAAGTTCAATGTTCTTAATGATTTCAGAGAATCAAGTCCTTCAATTTTGGCTATTTGGTTAGAGGATAAATCCAAATGACGAAGCAATGTAAGACGGTTTAGGTTTTCCAGTCTTTGTATATAGTTGCTATGTAGATTAAGACTCAGCAAATGACTTTGGAGAGGAAGATCAAGTAGACTAGATACACCACAATCAATGAGCGATAACTCTGTTGATGATAAATCTAATGAAGACGACGCCATAGTTCTGGGGTTGTAAAATCTGCTTGATTAAATGATCAAAATCTAGAAATGAATAAACATAAAAAATGATTAAAATTCATTGCACAAGATGATATCACTTATTCTGTTACATCCACACAATACCAGACATGCCCATCTGACAGAAAAGTCTGACTGTTCAGTCCTACAGGAATATTGCTAAAACACCAAAATAAATATCATTGTATCAAAACTTTATTAATGCTTGTAACATATCATATAATATGTGTTTATATATTACTATTATTATTTATTAAACATATCCGCATAAAGGCAAATAGCATATAGATTAAAGTATGGTAGCTAAGTCTCTAACGCAATATCCTCAAAAGTCTTTTCCATTAAAAACAAAAATTATTTGTCAATTTCAATTAACCTGTGATCTTTCAAAGAAATTATGGGCTTTTAAAACAAATAAACATTTTATCAATGAATGTTACACAATTTGTGTACCATAATGTGTTTCAGTGTCATTTGTAACCTTGTTACTAACAAGGGACTCGAAGAACATATTCCACATGTCATGTGAAACGGAAACCATTGAATGTAAAATCAGTTTACCGGTTTATATATTCATACTACATTATTACATGTGTTACGACCCATTTGTGGCAATTTCTAGGTCCCAAATAGCGATTTAGTTATCATGTGTGGATAGACTACATAGATAGACATATACATACATAGACATTTCAATAACAGGCACATCTTAAGTTTATGGTTTCAAATGACTGACTTTTTCACCTTGATTCTACTTTATTCGCCTAAGGAATCATTTCTTGCCACAGCTGACACACATAATGATTCAACACTATTCTGTGATTAAAAGCATACACAAAATACTTTGAACAAAGCAGTCATCGCGAGATACAAACACGCACAAACCGCATGTTTATTTCATTGCTAAATTCTACTTGAAAATGGTGTTGAATTATTATAAATTTGTGGCGTGAGAGATGCTTCCTTTTGGCAGAAACGTGCTGAAAAACAGGTCAGGTTTTTAAACAGCCTGAGAACTGAGGTGGGTAAGAGCAGTATTTTACCGTATTTTCATATTGCAGCTATGGATAGGAACTGTCAGTGGACATTGTCCGCTTAAAGATAGTTCCAAAAGGAACTACCATTTTGTCAGCTATTCACAAATAAAGGAGCTACATCGCTAACATTTGGGACCTAGAAATTGACAGAAGTAGGTCACAATGCATATAATACTGTAATATGAATGTATGTAAACTGATTTACATTCAATGGTTTCCGTTTTTACTCTAATTTCAAATCAGTTATATATTCTGCGAAATAAGCCAGCAGTGCCAATCGAATGCAAATTTCTAGCATCTGGTTATTCCCGTCTACATACGGCATACGCCGTTTCCTTTCGTGCAATGTGACTAGCCTCATTCCCCGAGTCTCTTGATAGAACTAGTGCTGAAACGGATTATGGTACACAATTTGTGTACCAATGGTAAAATGTTTATTTTGTCTTAAATATTGGATATCATAAGCCCATCTTTTTCTGGTAAGATCACACGATCATGACAATAATGTTGATTTAAATTGACAAATAATTTGTGTTTTCAAAGTTGAAGATTTTGGGTGATACGGTATTAATTCTCGGACTATCCATATTCCATTGGCTGCGTCTTTTTCCATGATTTTTATCTCAGAAAGTGTTATGGGTCTGACTCTTTATAGAGTTTATCAACATGTACACAAAGCGCTCAATGTACTCGTGTAGCCTTTGACGTCGCGTGTTGGGATAGCCCTAATCGTCGGGCTGTTGAATAGGGGAACCCTTACATTTTTGTCCTGTATACGCTCAATGAGTGTCTTTCAGGGAATCCAGTATTTTTATAGTAAGATTGGATATCTCTACTTTCAATATATATACGAAAATTGCCTTACTTTTATTGTCAATAATCACCCGATAAATACTTTGCTGGGAACTCATATTTATTAACAATAATCAATTGCTGTTTTTCATAAAAATAAGATATAGTTTTGGTTCAGTCAATACCCTTGATTCACGAAGATAAACTATCATTTATACCGGTAATACTAATATATATAATACAGTACAGTGGGCCTTAGTGACTGATCTCGAGGGTTGAGAATGAGTGATACCTTCTTCTCAGTGACAGGGCATGACAGTGTCAGCAGAGTACATCTAGAGGTATTTATCCTGATAGCCTGCCGCCTTGCCTGGAAGTACGTTATAATAAGCTATCATAAGAAGAAATCAGAAAAATAAGACGAACCTTAATTGACCAAAACATTTTCTGAGCGTGTTTATACTTGCCGCTTTACGGTAAAATGTGGACGATCATGGACCGTGTACAGACTGGATAACCGAAATATGAAAGAGCGGATGTCGTAAAGGCAGGGTTATATCTATTTCATAAGGCCAACTTCAAGTTTGGTACAATTTCGTCAATAATATCGGGACCCTGACGAAAATTGAGCTTGACGTAACAAATAGTTTAACCGTAAAAGCAGGGCCAATAGATTAACCCAAAGCAGCCCGTATTTTGAATAAAACAATAATTATAATATCTGTGTTGCTTTTTCACATTGTTTTTTCCCCTATTATATAATCAGGCGCGGATCCAGGGGGGGGGGTCCGGACCCCCCCTCCCCCCTGCTCATGCTTGAACATTTTTTATGCGATTTTATTGGCGATTTTTAGACTTGTAATTTTGGAATTTACCTTCCGGAAATACGTCAGAATGCACCAAATTGAATCTAATTTACCCAAAACCGCCCGTTAATTGGTTGAGCGCCTTGGTTAAGCAATTATCAAACCTAGACACCCCCCCCCCCCCGCCTCTGGATCCGCGCCTGATAATAGATGATTAATATTCCATAAACTTCCCTTTTTTAAAACAAAAAAGGAAATTATAAATGGAAGATCAAAGCAAAAACGACAAAGTCATTATCATCATAGTGAATTCATTTATTTCCGTTTTCTTTACACACTTACTTGTTTGTAGAATTTAGGGAATATTAATAACAGTTTGTTAAATGAAAATACAACTCAGCGTTCATGCAATAACAGTTTGTTAAATGAAAATACAACTCAGCGTTCATGCAGTATATTAGAGTTTTATTTTTTTATACATATTTTTTAAAACTTTTTTTCAAAGAATAATTGAAATATTACCGTAATCATCTATGCATACAGAAAGAAAGAGCCCAACAAAATGAATCGCACGGACTATATTTTTGAAGCAGACAAACAAATTTAATAAATAATCCTAAACATCAGGGTTCAATCTAGTCTAAAACCAATGAGTAGCAAAATTTTGAGACAGATTCACATTTTGACTAATCAATTCCAAATTTGAATAGCATTCGCTCAGATTTGAGGAGCAGTAAAACGTAACCTACATCACAAAAATTTGCAATTCTGATTTTTCGGAGTATAAGTCGATACTTTTTTCCGACGAAATCTGCGGCCTTCGTCGAATATTCCGCATCGACGTATGTGCGGTTGAAAGTTAAAAAAAAAAAAAAAAATCAGTTACCGTCTCGCCACAAAACTACACATGTACTTTAAGTTACAACATTCCAATTCGCTGTTGCTGTGCGCTTCTGAGCATCAAACGATTGTCACTGGCCGAATAGTGCTTGACAAAGGCGTAATGCTTGACATTATTCCATCAGTATATCCTCGTTTCTCTTACAGTGGTCTAGTTGTACTACGGCAAACCAGTTCCGCGACGTTTCCAGCTGGTCGACCTGGGTCCACCAGAACCTTGATCCGCCTCTGACTCCACTCTACGAAGCCCAGAAGTAGAAGCAGAAGGCTCATTCCAAATTCATGCCTTACCCGGTACCAATAAAATAGCTAATTGGCAGTCCACCTCAATTAAACAAATTAGAATATAAATAAATTGTAATTTTACACAACTAATGTAATAGAAAATCTAATTTGTTTAATTCAGTGGGCTGTCAATTTACCATTTTATTGTTAAGATATGAATTTGGAATTTCGCATTTGGGATTTGGAATGAGTCTTCTGGGCTTTAAGCCGACTCCTAGATCGAGTGGGACTACTGCAGATTTGGCCAAGGTCGCCGAGATTATTGTGCTATGCTGAGATGTAAATAAGGTTACGCGTGATTGGTTAATTGTGGGTTAGGTCTAGTGTTTTGATTTGGGTTAGAACTTCCCTATTTAGATCTCGTGACCTTTGATGAAATCTGGAGGTGGCCTTAAGAAATAGATCTCACCGGTGTTTTCCGTGGAACCTCCAGTTTAATTATTTACTTCCGGTTTATTCATGACGAGACGATTGTTGTAAACAATTCGACACTGCGTACTTCAGTACCCGTACCACAGGGTTTTGAGTACAAATTCCGTTGACACAGTACATGTAGGCCTACATATAACTCGTAGGTAAACAACAGACATACAATCAAATTGACAGGTTACTCTCCTTTCTTCATTTAATGACATTTATATTATATTAGGCTATATTGTGGCTATATTCATATATATTGTCACGTGGATTATTATTGTCATTGTGACATACAAAAAATCATCAGGACCAGGCATCCGGTTCTGTTTACATTATACATACTTTTAAATTAGATTATTATGTTCACTGATCCTGGTGTTGGTCAAGTAATTCCCCAGAATTTTTCAGCGTGTTTTGTCTTTTTCAGTAGTGCAGGACGAAGGGCCTGGAAAAGAACAGTGTCTAGATAGTATTAATAGTAGATGTGTAGATAGATTAGATTAGATGGGATAAAAACGCAAGTCCCCATATTAATTATGAGTGATAATAGTAATAGGCCCATATTAACGTGCAGATAAAAGAAGTTTAAGAACCCTTCACAGTTGCAATTTAATGGAGAAATGCCACTGTCCCTAGAAAGTTTCCTTCATGGCACTCGAATCTAGAATATAGCGTATGCCAATTTCCAATATTTCGATTAGCGCAAAAATGTAGGAAAAGTAAATAGAATGAAATGGTGTTACATGACCTACCTACTGCTCTACTCCTAGGTCTTTGTGGTTGCTAATGGAGACGAACATGTGCTATACAGTGTAGCCCCTACTATCAGAGAAACTTTGCCGGCCTACCTTATATTGAATTCAATCAATCCTTGCTTACATATCATTGTCAGGGTTGGTGCATTACAATACATTGTTTGGGTTGGTGTATTACATTGTTGGTCTGCAATGTGCTTTACATTTCATTGTCTGTCAGAGTTAGAAAATTACACACTTTCTCAACTTCAATGTCCTTGTGCTATGTGCAGAGTGGGGTTCTCCTGCATCAATATAATATTAATAATTAGCAAAACTATAAAATTTATCCATAGAATGTGCAATGTGTCAAAATTGTTTCGACATCTATTTATAATTTAGTAGTGCACCAGTTACATTCTAAAGCCATTAAATGTACACATAAGCTTTTGATATTTATTTTACTTATAGATCATAATCTTCATGTGGTTGGCTTTATGATGATAAAGAAACGCCAATAATGGGTTTCTGGCGTCGAATGGTACAGAGATTTTGGCGGCCGACAAACAGTGTAACATATCATAATAATTTTGCATTATTCAGTGGCCAGAATGTGAACTTCAGCCATTTAAGTTTTGGTAGTTTTAGACCAAAATGTTTGCCAAATGTGAATTATATTTCTTTTTTACGTGATGGTGTTGAAAATTTCTCTCCTGACTGCTGGTTAGAGAATCATCTTCATCAGTTCGCTCAGCCAGAATCATTCCTTAATACAGAATTAAACAATCATGGGTATGATACACAAACATTTAGTTCAACTTCAAGCAGCTCCACAGATAGTTTGACCATATCTTCATCAGGAAGTCAAATGGAAGAAATTATAAATGATTTGTAAGTATAAATTATTAGCTTTTCCCTGGACAGCAGTGCTATATTTACTGCTGCCTACTCTTATCTAATCCGGGAGTTGGGATGGCCGAGTGGTCTAGAGTGTTGTGCTTCGACCTCTAGCTGGCCGGTCACCTCTGGCTTGCGACTGTGGTTTCGATCCCTGGTGTGAGCGTATGTGGTGGCATGGAGAATAGGAGATACATGTAGGGCCATCTTCTCAACCTCATGGGTTTCCTCCGGGCGCTCAGGTTTCCTCCCACTGCTAAAGGCCCCTACTCACAGGCGAATTATTGAAATAAAATTAAAACCATATGTTACTCCCGAAATGACCAAGTTTGTGTCGAGTGGATGTTAAAACACATCTCTCTCTCTCTCTCTCTTATCTAATCCAGCATTCAAACCTGTACATTGGAAGTGGGTTTTGCGTACCTATAAAATGACAAGACATGTTTTGCCAGGCTCTCCTTCCAGCTACACTGACAAAGTGGAACCCATACTGGAAAATTTCTGGGAACTTTCTTGACCAACATTGGGATCGAACCAAGACCACCAGATTAGTTAGCCAGCATCTTACTCACTTAACCACTGCTAAAAGAAGAATCTTCATGAATAACATAACTACATGTATGTGCTGTTTGCTTTGCACTGTTATTACAAATTTGAAGCCAACTAATAAGTTGCTAAATAAAAATCTAGAAAATGAACTCCGCTTACTGAAAACAATCTTTATTAATATTATTTTGAATTTGCAGGATGTACAATTTTGCCAAAGTTGATGAAAGTAATTTCTCAATTGGAAATAGAATTTAAGCAAAATGTTCTTGGGACTTTGGTCCCCAAACCATAAAAGTATACATTTACTGATAGCTTATCCTTGGTACTTTTCTTATTTCATTGTACTCCACTACACAAGATTCATCCATGGGGTATTTATTATCTCTCATTGATCGTGGGGGTTCACGGTGGCTAAGTGGGTAAGGCGCTGGTTCGCTAGCCTGGAGGTTGGGTGTTTGATCCCTGCATTGGCCGAGAAAGTTCATCTCGATTTTCCGGCGTGATTTCCCCTTGTCTTCAGTGATGCAGAAGGAGGACCTAACAAGGACAGCTGCCTAGTCGTTCGGATGGTACGAAAAACCGAGGTCCTGTGTACGCATTGGAGTGCATTTAAAGTATACCTTGGCAGTTGGAATTCGATATTAGAGTAGGCCGTAGCGCCGCTGCCCGGGCAAAATTTCCCTCATTGCACACTGTATGGCGTATGCCTGTCTTCCATTAGCCCAGGTTAGGTGCAAAAGAGCAGGGTTGGAAAAAAACATTTTTTTTTGAAAAAAACCCCAAAACAACGTTTTTTTTTTTGTTTAAAACAATGTTTTTTATTGTTTTTTTTATTAATGTTCATAATTTGACAAATAAATGACAAAGGTGATTAAAACCAATGAAAACATAGTTATATGATATAGTAATTACATGTTTGTCATCCTATAAATGAAGACAAGCTTCCCAGCTTTCTCGACACCTAGTCGATTTCTCAATTTACAGTGAACAAGACCAAATGTTGAAAATTACTTTGTTTTAATTTTAAAGTGACACAATACTAAATTCTCCATACAACATATCCTAATTATATACAACTCACAACCCACACACTGCACCTTTAAACTAAATATAACTGTTTCCATCCCTTTGATCTTTACTACTTTGGTTTACGTAATATTTATTAATACAGTACAATTTAAATACATAGAAATACACAAATGAACACTAGAATTTCGAAAGGAAAATTATTCACCAAATTATTTCATAATTTGACGATTACTTGACGATTTTCTAAGTTTCAAGTAAATTTTTTTTATAAAAAAAACACAAATCAGCGTTTTTTTTTGTTTTTTTATCAATTGTTTTAAAAGTTTAAAACAAGTTGTTTAAAACAAATTGTTTTAAAACAACCCAACCCTGCAAAAGAGTAGAACGTTAAACCCCATTTCATTTCATTTCATTTCATTTCATTTCTCTCATTGATCGTAGATTCTAGGAACCAATAAATTAACAAACCAGTCTAGGGCCTGATTGTTTACATTTACAACAAAATGTGGTTTGGCTCGCACGATTATGGGGGGTTGGATTGATAAATGGCTAGCATATCATAAAGTCTGTCATTGAGTCAACTGTTGTGGTTTCGATTCCCCGGTTGTATGTGACAACAAGTAGGTCTGCCTGGTCAACCTTGTGAGGTTTTCTCATTGTCCCTCGGTTTCCTCCCACTGTTATAAAGACCCCTATGTGCAAGCAAATTATTGAAATAAAATTAAACCATAGTTTAGTCCCAAAATGACCTAGATTGTGTTGAGTGAAGGTTAAACCGGGCCTGTATATGGCCCCCCTGTGTGAAATGCTCCCCCATACATGTCTCCCCCATTGATCAGCTGTATCTTTCTACCCATGTTGACACTATCAAATCATGCGTAGGCAAAGTCCAATCCTGTTGCTCAGACATCAAACAGTGGATGCAAAATAATTTTCTAAAGATGAACGAGGAAAAAAACGAATTCATTCTCATTGGTCCAAAATCAAAATTTTGCAAGATTGAACAACCTGTGTCTATTATCATAGGAGATGCCACTGTCACAACAACAAGTAAGGTCAAAAACCTTGGAGTTTGGCTGGACCAACATCTTATAATGAAAGATCAAGTTTCACATATCACAAAAACTGCAAATGAGAATTGGAATTTCATCAATTGTTGAAGCAAAATGGTTCAAAACTGCAAATTTTTATCTCAGCCTTTGTTTCTTGCTCCTCTTTCTGCTACTGAACCCTCTATTCGCAAAATAATGATTGGACTAGCATCAAGTATCTACTGAATATGTAACAGACCCCTAAATTACATGTACATGTATATGAAACCCTTTTACCGGTAAATGTGTTTAGACCAGAATATGTAGCCACATGTACTACACTTTGTATTGAGGGAACCGTAAAATTTTGGTGAGTTATTTCTAATGGGAATTTCTTGAAAGAATTTAACACATACCAGTAAATGGAATAGACACCCAAAAGACATAAAAATAAAATATCTGACTTTCTTTTCCATGAATGTGATTCGTGTTTAACCTATCCAATTAGTTCAAAATTTGGTTTTACATCCAGTCAGATCTTCATGTAGTGCAGGCCATCAAAAGTATTGAAACAAAACAAAATATAGATCCTTATTTTAATCAGATTAAAGATGTTCCATACTAATAACTTCACTAACTGACTAACGGAGGGACATAAGATCCAACAACAAATTGACTCGCATTACTACTAGTACTATTACTTTGCCAAGGCAAATATGGCCTTATTCATAATTTTTTGTATGTATTATTATTGTTTTTAATTTAGTACCTGCTATTTTTATTCCAGAAATATTCAACTACATTCTTATGTAGAATCACCACCATTATATGATGAAGATCCCCCACCGTCTTATGAAGAGGCTATTCGAGATGGAGCTTCAAGATCTTTTAATTCAAATAATGACTTTTGGTGGTAGAAATCAAATACTGTATGTTTTTTTTCCCAATTTTTCGCTCTGGATTTGCTGGATTTGCAATATGTTCTCATTTTTAGTCCACATGATAAACCGTTATTTCTGTCCTGTAAAAACAAATCTACATTTTCGACCAATTTATGTGGTATGACTAGCTTAAAATTTTTAAATTAAACTGTGGCCAATTACATTCTGTTACTTTTAAATTGAAGTAGTCAAGCATGTGCTATGTAGACATTTTTAGACGCCCACATTTTGATATGGATGCATTATGCTGTCGCCCATGTTCGTCCATCCACAGGTCACAATTTTATCCGATTTTGACGAAACTCGTAATATAGGTCTGTCTTCCAAAAATCTTGGTTCCTTTCAATATTTACATGTATCGGACCATAGCTTCATGTATTATGGCCCCTGATTGTTCGAAAATCACGTATTTAGCTTTTGGACATTCTAGAGGTCACAATTTTCACCTGATTTTGATGAAACTTGCAATGCTGCTCCTTCTACACAAATAGTGTATGCAATAGCAAGGTTTTGGCCCCTCTAGAAGTCACAATTTTTTATCAGATTTAAAATGTATCTTTATTTCCCAAATATCTCAGTCCCTTTTGATAATCACACATTTCAGACCATAACTTCCTGGATAATGACCCTTGATTGTACACAAAATCACTTTTTGTTTTTTTTGGTTTGTTCTCTATTCATCTCTTGCAAAAATGTGGGCGTATCTTGCCTGGTCGATGCTCGTTATTTGAATTCCAAAATTGAAAATATGCATAGATCGCTATGTGTAATGAACCATCAAAGTTTGCGAAAACACACTGCATGATTAATTTCATCAGTGATGCAAATGTTGCTACAGAGGGCTGGGTATGATTGTAAGATGAACTAAAATTCGTAGTTTAAAACTAACATATCAACCATCAGTTTAATAAGTCATCGTTTTTAAGTTTGTTGTTGTAGCCAGGTCTGCTGATAACGGAATACAAATTCCTGCTTGCCAAATCTTGGTACTATTTTATTGTTCAGAAGCTAAATGTAAAGTTAGACAATTTTGATATTAGTGCTAAAAATCTTATCAAATTGTTATGTTTTTTATATAGTTTACTCACTTATCAGATATTTTAAACATGTTTTTAAAACACTGTGTGTTTACATTTGTTATAATAAAATACTATAATAATTTTGTCTTTATAGAATTTATTGCACAATAATTAATATGTATATAGGAATATTATATTGTTACATAGTATTGTTTTATATCCTCAATGAGATTCTATATCCTTGTTACTCTATTTTCAAAATTTTCTATATGGGTTAAGAACATTGTCATACTTATGAGTGCACAATTTGATATTTGCAATGAGCAAACAATTTTGTGTAACTTTTATTGGCATTGAAAAATTTGTCAGTGGGAAGAAAATTCACATTCACAAGAGTTAATTCCCCTTGTACAATTTTATTGAGAAAGAACAATACACATTAATGTATTTTACTACCCTGCTATATGGTTTATTTTCACAATATTCATTTATAAGAAATTTGTTACAGGTGAACCAGCGGTTTTGTAAAAATTTTAAGTTGTTATGTTACTCAAGATTCATTATTTTACTTGAAAGACCAGGCGCGGATCCTGGAGGGAGGGGGGTGGGTTGTGGCCCCCCTCAGCCCCAGTGACATAGTTGATTTCCTTTTCCTTTGCTTTGTTACTGTTGTAATTCACATATCTGGTCCTTAAGAGATGATATAAACATGATTTTCTCAACCCAAGCATGCCAAGGTTGCAACATATTACCCTTTGCTCAAATGTATGCCCCCCCCCCCCCCTCGACAAAATCCTGCATCTGGGCCTAAAACACATTTGGTTTTTTTTTAGCTAAATATCTTGCCAGGGTAAAATGACAAGGAGTGAATACCAGCAAAGTTTTGGTAATTCCAAGTTATTTGATTCACATTTGCGATCAGTATCTTGCCAGGGTAAACAAGTATTTCTTTTAATATCTTTGTCTTTTAAACTAATGAAAAAATATTAAACATTGCAAAACTAACTTGTTATATACAGTATGTATTGTTGTTTTATTCATTAAACTCGACTAGTCTGAGTGAAGTTAGCAACAGATATTGAATTTAAAACTTGTCTATATGAGAAGTCCCTGAAAATGTCTTTATAGAGAATCTTTAATTTCTGTTTGTTCTGATTGTTCTTGAATTGGAAATGTTAGAATAAATTTATTCATTGATTTTTCTACATATGTAAGCCAATCACTAAACCTTTTTATTTGTTTTATTGTGGTTTTGTTTATTATCATTATTATTGTTGTTTTGTTTTCTTTAAACCATTATCTATTTTTGAATTTTTATAACAAGGGCTTATATTTTATAGTAATAAATTATAATCATCATAAATTGTGTCCTTCATTTTTAGGTAAGTTTATAAGAACAGAATGGTTTTTGATTTAAACTATTGTATATTAAGGTTATCGACCCTTTAGAGGTCACAATTTTAATTAAGATTTTGCTGAAACTTGAAATGCATGTTTATAACCTAAAGATCTTTGTTCCATTCGATATTTGCACATATCGGATCGTATCTTCCTGAATTATGGACCCTGATTGTACGAAAAATCGCCTTTATTAGCTTTTGGTCCCTCTGAAGGTCACAATAATTGTTACCCGATTTAAAAAAAAAAAGCGTTTGATTATATCACCAAAACATCGTAATGAAGGTTGAATTCGAATATCCTGAAAATCAAACCAAAACTGCCGAACAAAATGGCCACCGCTTGTACGCCCAAATAGTGTAAAAATAAGGTATATCAAGGTTGTGGACCCTGTATAGAGGTCACAATTTTTATCCGATTTTGATGAAACTTGAAATGCATGTTCATAATGCAAAGATCATGGTTCCTTTCGATATTTGCGCATATCGAATTGTAACTTCATGAATTATGGCCCTTGACTGTGGGCAATATCACTTTCTTTTTAGCTTGTTCTCTATACATCTCTCGAAAATGTGGGCGTATCCTGCCTGGCAGCCGCTGGGTTTTTTTTTATATGCCCAGACAAACGTGAACTATTTATGAAGAAGCCTACTATTTTTCAATGATTTCGAAAATTATTACTAGTTATTCACCCTCCGGACTGTAATTATTTCGTAAAACAGCATACGGGTACCCAATAATTTAAAATATTTGTTAATATCCACGTGCAACTTAGCGAGGTTTCTTATAAATAATAAATAAATATCTCCCCCATATGTCGCGCACTGATCGGGCCATATGTCAGCAATGTAGCCGATGCCAAATAACAAACACATTGTACTTCAAAAACTTAGTTGTTATGTGCCTTTACTCTGTACGAAGTCTCACCCAATCTTCAACAATGCCAAATTGCGCATTCATCCCCTCATCATCAAAGTGGAACGCAGAGTTGAATTAATTCGATTCTAGCAATATATTCAAATAAATCCTGATCATCAAACTGTATTTTCACCACTCGTCGACATGTGGCGGGTTAAAAACATTACATATTCGGAAAAACTTTTTATTTCACGGGTTAGGCCTACTTGTTGCAGAACGGCTGATGCTAGTACATCTGATCCGCTGTGCGTCAAACATCCGTTACTGAAAATGCTGAGGTCTCTTGTCTGGGTAAAATGGCTAGATTTTTCCTTATTTGGTCAGGCAGCAAGGTACACGTACACGTGTCTATGACGTCATAATAAAGTTGTGTCAGAACAGTAACCTAGGGATGAAATTCTGTAAGCATTAGTACAGAAGACTTCATTTTGTAATTCTTAACTTTTTATAGAATCAGTTTTTTGACCAGACTACATCTAGGCCTAAATTCATTGATTAATCTGAAAACGCGGGAAATGTCCGTGGACCCTAAACACGAAGCCGAAGGTAAGCAATTAAATCTATGAACTGTAAATCCAGTCTGAAAAGACAGAGCGGCCCTTACAGTTACAGTGCAGGGTAAGGTAGGCTAATATAGTCACAGTTGCAGTGGTGAAGGTTGACCAATCTATGTTTTCAGATTCATATTCCGCTAAAAATTAAATGACATGATTCAGCCCGAGAATAAATCAAGGAATAGGGACTCGGCTAGATCTCCCCTTAAAACTAGAATCAATTTAATATGAATGTTGTTGGCCTGTCTTTGGCCATAAAATATTATAGGCCGATAAAGTGTGATACAGAGGGAAGAAGAAGGCGGTCAATACTATTCGTATAACACTATAAATAGTATTTATACTGGACCCGACTGTATTGATATATCAGTAGTTTTTGCATGTCTAAATTATCAAATACATCTAATTATTGTGGGCAGGTTGTTAAAATATTAGTATCTGCAGTTTGCTTTTATTTTGTTTACCCACCGGTTCACGTAAAACAGATTATTATCTGTTTTACGTGAACCGGTGGGCTTTCTATATTACAAGTCCCATCTATAGCGCGGTCAGTTCCGGACACCAACGATTCCAACGATACCCATGACACACAAGCCAAATATACAATAGTTAAATGCCCGATAAAATCGACTAATACTAGGCCAAGAGCAGGATATTTTGTTCCAAACGCCCCAATAAGCATACCCCGAGTCGTTCTAGGTACATTTCGTTGAATAGCTAAGAAATCAACATTGTCGTTTATCATAGTCCGGTGCAGCTATCGTGATATACATTATACATTTTCTGTTAAATCTAAACGATGGCTGCATTTAACATTTATGAATACATCTATGTCTTTACACCAAGCATGTGCACGATATATTATAGGCCTACTGTATAGAATCCATATCGAAAACAAAATCAAATCATTGCCTTATCTTTCGAGCCAGCTTTAATTATTATTACAAGTAACCATTACCAGAAGTATTTTAAACAAATGTTGTATCAGTTCAAATTGAAACATCGCCTTTCTTGTGAGGATTTTAAAAACCTTTTATAATATTATTGTCTTATTCTTTTCGATAGGAATTTCTAAACCCAAAGACTTCTTGGATGTGTTTCAAAATATCTGCGAGCAGAAAACAGCCACAGTGAAACAAAAAATACAAGTGTTACGAACTGAAATAGAGGAAAGGTAATGTCGATATTCCACTTTCTATGGATGTTTCAAGTTGATAAGAACTGTGGCATCATTGGGAAATATGAAGCCACGTTGACTGCCCTATTGTAAGGCTATTTTCTCAGAGCACAGTAGGACCCGATTGTTTTTCTTCACTCGGGTTTGGACATTTAAAAAAAAAAAAAAATACATAATCCCTAGCGTCAATTTGGTTTATATCTTCAGAAACTGTAATAATCCTGAGGAAATTAGATTTAAAAAAAAAAAAAATTGTATACCTCCTGAAGAGTAATATTCAAAATGAAGACATTACAAGCTCGACGCGCCGTATAGCGACAACACAGCGAATCGTATTAATTTGGTACAATGATGGGTCTCTCTTCAGTGATACCAGACAAGACCCTTTGCTCAAATTGTAACTTTCAGAGAGCTAAATCGAAAAATATTATTGGAATATTTTATTGCGCAAGTTCTTAAACATACATTATGCAAGAGCTAAATCTGCCTGTTGTAAGTCTTTATTGGGGCTACAGATGTTATAGAAATTATTAATTAAACCTTTATTTACACGAGAAGCTCAAAATCAACTCAGCAGACCCTCGACTGGCTTGGATACAACTAGGATTTAAACAGTCGTCTATTTAAAATTAAATCAATAAAAATGGCTGACCAAGCTAATTTTTACCGTTAGTCGTTAACGTCATACCGGAAACTGGTGTTGAAAGACCTGCCAAGTCAGGACACCATTGGCATTTAGAATGTTACTTAAAAAACGAGAATATGTGGGTGGAGTTATCGTCTGCCAATCAAACGATCGACAATTTTCGTAGACAGTAAAGACATAGTTGATGAATATTTCTTGTCCAAACTTCCAACAGTGACAACTCTGTTCAAAATAAAGTATAATTATATAATTTGACTGAAATTTTCAATATTTTCTTTCTTTTATCAACTATTTTTGAATGATTAAAGCAAGAATGGCCAACTCTTTAATGAAATCTTAACTGATGTGTCTTTATAACTATACAGCCTCTATATAGGATACATCCCCGGTATATTTAAATGTACTTTTGATTTTTGAACTTTCAATTTGCTGTACTTGAAGTGAATTAAATATAGTATTAGGTAAACAAAAATAAGGTAACAGATCTGCTGTAGCTAAGTTACATTTAATCAAGATTAAGAGAGAGATAGAGGGGGGGGGGATAATTCCTTTGCGAGTAAGTGACTACCACTTTCCTAATAGAATGTAGTTCGAATTTCATAGTATTATACTCTAACTTCAGCTTTATTATTCCCAATTATTAAACACTGATCGACCACAATAAATTTATCATTATTTCATGACCGAGTCATTCTCATTTGTATTATTGCAGAAAAGGTAGTGATCATGAATCCAACCAAGCTATGTATATGAAAATTGTGCACAAGTTAGATGGCCAACTCCACGAGAGTCTTCAAGAAAGTTGTGACCTTACTAAGCAGTTCCGAGAAAGACCAGAAGTAAATGAAACATCAGAACCAGGTGAATCTTTCTTCATACGTGAGACTGAAAGTTCGTCTACAGGGGAGATGTCAAAATCCTTGATTGTCTTGTCTTCAAGGAATGAAATTCCCAGCGTTGATGTGGAAGCTATGTTTAGTTCCGAAGAGTCATGTTGTAGCTTAGACAAAGTTGGTGACCGCCTTAGAAACACTGATAATGAACAGCTGAAAGGCGTCGATAGTAATCGACCGTCTAGAAAATTAAACGATTCACCTTTTTGCGAATGGGATTATGATTTCGCACCTCGATTTGATCTGAGCAATGAAAGCTTTAAAACGAACGAAACACATATTTGTTTTGATGGGAAGAGTGCAATAAGTCCGTGTGGCGATAGCAATAAAGTGGATCTGGACCAAGATAATACAAAATATGGACGTGAGTGTAAATCAGGCGAAGTTGGTAGCGTATTAAGTTTAAGTGGTGGTGTAGGAGATGTTTGTGGTAAGAGATTTAGTTCCCTTGCTGATAGAGGAGATACATCTAAAGTGCATGCTGATCTTACGCCAAGCCATGATACCCACAAAAACATAACAAATTTTGGTAGCACAGGTAGTTTATATAATAGCAGTAGACATCCCCTTAGCCATCGTTGCGCCAGCAAAACGCTTAGCTTAGAGAGCATGGACGGCAAATCTAGTTCTGATGGCCAGAATAAAACGCTTAGTGAAGACGTAGTGTGTAAAAAACTTTATTCAGATGCCACTGGCATTACGCCTGAGTCAGTTTGTTTGGACCAAAAACTTAGTTTTGATGTGTCCGACAAAAAACATAGTTCAAATATTGTTGACAAATCACTGAGTTTAGGAGTTGTTGACAAAACGCTTAGCTTAGGAGATGTTGGATTTGTTCTTCGTTTTAGTGATGGTCACAATACAAGCACTGGGAATTTTGAACATCAGAATGATTTTGGTGACGAAGGATCAAACTCCATTGTTTATAACAGAAGTAGCGAAAATTGTTCTGCGATTAGCTTTAAAGATAAAACTTTGGAGACCAAGGTTAGCCGTGAGGGAAATAGAACACGACCACAACAAAGTACATATTATAATGAAATCCTTTCGCGTATTGAATCCGGCACCAACTCCCATTTAAAAGATAGCACTATCACAGATGCACTGAATTATGATCATGGTTATATGAGGAAGCAGGTTGATGCTAGAACGGGCAGTTCAGATAGACAATTGGGTAGTGAATATTCTTATGCCCCTAAAGAATATTGTAGTACTGCTACTTGCATGGATGAAATCAATTGGATAGAACGGGAAGAAGGTAGCGCACCAGAGAATCACAAAGAGTCTCCAAAGGAAGAAGTTAGACGTTATGAAAATGAAAATTATTTTCCTGTCTGCAGCGAAGAAGATAAAACCGAGAATAAGTTTGGAAACAGTACCAGTGGAGATTATAAACCGCACATAGCCGAAATGAAAGGAAATTACTCTGGACATTATATACGAGAAAACACATTCATGGGTCATAAGGATGACAGGAATTGTGAAAACTTTCAACAAAAGTTCTGTATGAGAAATGAGAAACATGTTATTAAGCAAAAGGGCCAAGTAGGACTGTCCAAGTTTCCTGCTTGTAAACTTCGCAGTTATTCAGTGCTGCCACCCATCACCAAAAAACCAAATACTATTCATATCAAACCAGGGCAGAATAATTGGTCTTCACCAAGAAACCCAGATCGTAACGGAGAACATCCATGAGAATCACAATCAATATTTTATTATCTGTCTTGTTTTATACCCGGTCCCCACTAACATGATTCGTGCTACGACTTGAATCGTGGTTTTAATCTTTGAGGGATCGCTGTGGTCATACCAGGTCATGTCATAAAGGAATAAAATCTTTTTATTTTTTTAAATTTGCGCAATATGAAGAATGAGCTTTCTGATGATCGAATAAAAGTATTCTTTAATGTTCAAAGATAACGCCAAATAACACAAGAACAAGTACTCTCTGGACACACATGGTAAGAGGTCGCAATGTTGCGTGCCTACTAAAAAGTTGTAGTAGACACGTTGAATGTGCACGCTTCATTGGTTTTACTTAAACTGATATTTGACCAGTTTCACACTGTTGTTGAGTCTTTAAAAAGCCATAGCACGTTAAATTCTAAACACACTATCAACTGTTACAGCCGCAAATAATCTATTGTTGACGAATCTGACAAGAAAATAAATTAAATTAAAAATAATATGACTGAAAATTAAGAAAACAAATTATATCATAAATCACTTGGATGAAAATTATAGCTGTCTTGGCGTAAAATGACAAAAATAATAAACTATCTTAAAATTGATTTGGATGAAAATTGAAAAACAAATATGAAAATTATTGTTCATGCGCCTTTTCGACCACCGTGTAAAATTAGTAATGGTTGAGGGACTCGTTGATCGAATATTACCTCCGGTCCTTCTATTGCGATTTTGTTGACTTTCTGATGCTTTACTAAATATCCACGAAAGATAACTGAGTCAAGTGGTTGGTAGCGTTGAAATGCAGGACTGATAATTACATCATTATTATACTACATACTCTGGGACATGCTTTTGAGTAAGGCGTTACAACATTTTGCCCATCTATGGCAGACAACTTTATGCTAAACGATCAATTATGACATGGGACAAGTTGGTAAAATATTGGCGGATGACATGCATTCTCAATATTACGTGTGTTAAAACAAGCTTGGCTTTAATCCACCCGAATTCCAGTGAATAACACCGAGATGTAAGGCATATTACTTTCTCGCAATCAGGTGCGGAGCCATGAAATATATATATATTGGGGGGGGGGGAATCCGGAAATGAAATTATATAAGATGTTGACAATCTGTCAGCTCAGCCGGTGTAGCACAATCTGAGGGTCACCCTCCAAGCAAGAGGGGGGGGGGGGGTGACCCTTATAAATTTTGTTTAAAGTTTCAATCATCTGTAAACACTGTTTTGGCATATTTTACGGGTAAAACTAAAACATCACATCAATACAATGTTTATCATGTTTACAGACTGCGGCGCCGGTCTTCCCCGGTAGGTCAAGAAGCGTGGCTTACCTTGTATGGACCCCCATCCCCACCCCCACCTATATTGGAATATTTAAGAAAAGTTTGGAATATTTGATGGCTGCAAACACCTTTTCCTGCTATTTCAACCCGTGAACAAAGCAACTTCAAAGTGGTCTAATATAGCCTAATTAAGGTGGCTTGCTGACTCGAATTCCAGTCAATCGTTTGAAAACTTCCACAAACGCGTTTTCCTGCTATTCTAGCCTGTAAATACAGCAACTTTAATTTGGTCCAGTATAGCCTACATGGCTGCCAGGAATTCAAAACAATCATCGCGGGTTATGGGAGCCTCACCCTCCCGGAGAAAATTTGGAAAATTTAACCACCGCAAATGCGTTTTCTGGTATTCAAGCCTTTGTAAGCAACTCCAAAAGTATTCAGTGGTTTTGTAACCGAAATCCCATTCTGAATTACAACCATCCAATCACTCTGTTGCAGTTGCATTCAAAAGTAATAATCGATGCCCGAAAAATGTCGCACAAAGTAGAGTGGACCCAGACAAAATGTTTTAATTAGCAGTTGACCCAGTACAAATTCGTGGTATTCAATTAAAAGAAAAGTGAAATTAGTGTTTTATTAGGACTCGATGACAGTTAGGGAAGCAAAACTAGAAATCCCCGAAACAGGTTTACGGACAGCGGCCAGTTTTCGTCGAGAGGCGAAGAAGCGGAGTTGATCTTGTATGGACCCCTAAGAAAATTTTGAAATATTTGATGGCCGCGTTTTACTGCTATTCCAGTCCCGCAATAGTGTTTTATTAGATTTCGGACACTTTATTTGTCTAAATTTTATTTTATTTTATTTTTTTTTTGGGGGGGGGGGTCCAAGTATATTCAGACCCCCAGGAAAACAATTGGGGGGGGGGGGCGAACCCCATGCTCCCCCCATGTGTGACGCCAATACTCACAATTTTGAACCAGCTGTTAAAATATTTAGTTTACAGCGGCGAGTATTCCTCTTTAAGTCTCGATAATTACCTCATACATTATTATGTTGTCTTAACCCTTACCTATTGAGTCGTTTATAGAATCAATTAATATTTAATGCCATTGGGGTGTACACGCTTTTATCTTTTTGTAGAGCCCCCATATCACCATAAATAGCAATCAAACAAATATGTACTTATTAAAGACTCAGCGGAACATCAATATGGCATTTTAATTGGACCACAAGCTGTCGCAACGAGGATTGTCTGTTCAATAAACTTGAGGGGTAGTCATGGTGAAAATATCTCGTCTAATTAACAAGATTTATGAAGTTTTATCAAAGCCAAGTATTTTATGGCACTTTGTAAGTTTGTATAACCACAAATATGACCTCGATTATCTTAACGCCAACATCAACTAATAACTAATAATCCAATTCCATGGTTTGTCGCCATTAAGGAAGTTGGGAGTTGAGTTTGGACGTAATTCGAATATTCTGAACTTCATTACCCGTCCCAGATGTGGACCAGGGCTGTTTTGTCAGGCCAAATCAAATAAAGGCATAACAATTTAGTGCCCTTAATTAAACAAATTCCGCTGTTCCGTAAACGACATTGCATGTCATATTTCAAGCCACACTACAAAAATACAAATTGGGATCAACACTAGAAACATAACTCTTATCCTACACAATGAGATATCATTCTATTTCTAGAATACTAGTTCAAATGCTAACGATCTTTACGGTATCCCTAGAGTATCTCTTTAACTTGATTTTTCAAGACTCTACTTCGTCTAATACGTCATCATTTCCAACTGAATTATCATCCATTACCGCCAAAACAATTATTGGTTAAGCAACGAGGCGGACGAATAAAATGGCAACTAATTCAACCAGTTACAAACTGATTACGCTGGCAGTGTGGATGGAGGGAGAATTCCAAATAAGGAAAATCTTAGCAGAAACTATCGATCGATGACGAACATATCTGCCATGGCCAAAGCTAGACTTTATAGATTAAAGCACTTTAGCAGACTCGAACTAGTCAGGCCAAGACAGAATAGAAGACACGTTGCACTAATAGATAAAAAGGTTTGGACCGATCTTAGAATCTGTTTACCATTGTATTCCGACAAATAAACTTTAAAAAAACCTATAATCTAACTCTTAACCATTGCACGCCAATGATACCAGGGCCTAAATTAAGTGTCTGTGGGAGCTGGAGGTGCAAAGTGCGCCCCCACCTTCTAAAATTCAAAAATTCTGAGCTGAAAAACGGCATGTGTTGACTATTTTGGCTCACCTCGATTAGGTTTTTTTTTTAGCTATGCGCAGCTCTTTTTCGCAAGAAAACTCAAAACTTAGAAGACAATATTCAACACCTTTGTTACAATAACATTTGAATTATATTTCAAATTCTAACAACTCGTCAACATCGAAACTCAAATTCTATTAGTAACAAGGGTATACCATCTTTTTCAGAGCATGGTTTTCTAATTTTCGAAGCACAGATTTTACACTTTGAACCGCGTTCGTGCTCCAAGGCACGTTATTTTAGGCCCGACCGATACTAGTATTAACAAGGATAAAGAGAATTCTTCATTGAATCCAAATTACGTCCGCTGTGTTCCATAAGGATTATAAAAGGATGAATTCTATCGGTTCTCAGCTTCCAACCACCAGCCGTTCCCGATTTACACGCCACCTTTACGGTAGTAGTTTTCAACTGATTGGTGTCGCGAACGTACGAACCCTTCGATATATTATACGTTCAGCAGTTATATCCCCGCTGTCAAAACCAAAACCTTTTAAAATTTTAACGAGATAGGTGCCACGTTTTTTTTTTTTTTTAACAGACGTTTTTTTTTTTTAACAGATTCTTTTCACAGTTCGGTGTGAAATATTTGGGGAGTAAAAGGAGAAACCTGAACTTTATTATCGCAATAGACATTACAGTTTGCAGGGACGGATCTTGGAATTTTGAAATGCACCCCCCCCCCATTAAATCAATACCTGATACCAGTGCCGGATTAACCTTGTCGGGGCCAGGGACATACTGCAACGGTGCGGGAGCCCCTATTGTTGATTGTTCAAATTGTTCGTACAGACCCCGGATCGTACTAGTATGTACACCGCCCCTTGAGTGTCTGGGGTGTTTTACTCCATGACTTTTTTTTAAATTTCGGTGCATCTGAGACAATTTAGACATTTTTAAAATTATTGGTGACTTCGTTGAGGTTCGCAAGTCCGTTCATTTGACTCTTTCCTCTCTGGGGCCGGAAAGATTAGTGACCAGGAATCATTCCCAACAGTCTATTTTTCAAAATTTTCTGGGGGAGATCCCCCATACCCTCCACAAGGGCTCCCTCCTTTGGCGCTCGAGAGTGGGATTCGTTGAGGTTCGTTTGACACTTTACCTCGACGATCTTTGCCTGAAATACTGCCCAGCTGCATTTCCGGTAGCCTGTTTTTCAAATGTTTCTGGGGAACGCCCCCTACCCCTAATTTGAAGCTCGTGCCTTTGCCCCCTTAACCTTGGACTTTGCCCCAGCTTTGCCCCTCCAACCAACTGTCGTTTGTGGTTATATATGTTATATATACTATTCAAAAAAGTAGGGGATATTTGATTTTGGGGGCATAATACTAAAATATGCAAATGACTACGAAAAAAGTCACTATAGAACCTAACAGAAAAAACATTTCCAGTTACATGTGACGCCCAAACGCACCAATAGCTACCACATGGAATGCAGGTGATGCTTGGGATCATCATGTGGGTCCAACCCAAGATTTGCATAACTCTGACGTTGAAGGTTACAGTCATTGCAGCATTGAATTCCAGGGTGGAAACATCAGTTTAATTGTTTTAGTGAGCAGAAAACAAATTTTGATATGCGTCGGCTTACCCAAAATGAAAGGTTACGTGCCCTTGGCATGCTACAGATCGGCACAACACAGGCGGTTGTGGCGCGGACGATGAATGTTTCTCAGTCTGTCATAAGCAGGCTATGGTCCAGATACCGTGATACACAATCTGTACAGGACAGACCACGCTCAGGTCGACCAAGGGCGACAACTCAAGCCCAGGATCGATTTATCCGTACCTTGGCCTTGAGAAATCGTGTCATCACAGCAAATCAGATCAGCGCTCGTCTTCAAACAGACACTGGTGTGAGAGTGAGTGGCCAGACGATTCGGAATCGACTGCATAGGGGTCACCTTCGCGCCCGACGTCCTCGCGTGATCCCTTAAGAGATCATCACATTCAGGCAAGACGTCGTTGGTGTAGGGATCGCCAACACTGGGATAATCGACGCTGGAACAATGTGATGTTTTCAGATGAGTCAAGGTTCACTGTTGATTTTTTGGACGTAGGAGGGTGTGGCGTCGTCGAAACGAGCGCTTCCAAGACGTTAACGTCATTAGACATGATCGATTTGGGGGTGGTTCTGTTATGGTGTGGGGATGCATCACTGTTGCTGGAAGAACGGCTTTGCGTGTTGTTGCAGGGCGTGTTACAGGCCAGTACTACCGGGACAACATCTTGGCAGTCCATGTTGTGCCGTTCGCACGACGTCATGGCCGCCGTTTCATCTTCCAGGATGACAACGCAAGATGTCACAGGGCCAGGATCGTTACAGGTTACCTCCAACAACAGAACATCACCACATTACCTTGGCCAGTATTGAGTCCCGATCTCTCCCCCATCGAGCATGTCTGGGACATGCTTGGACAGAGGTTACGTCAACGTCAACAACGTCCTGCCAATGTCCAAGAACTTGCTGCTGCGCTGCAACAGGAATGGGACAATCTGGACCAAAATGACCTTAGACGTCTCATTAGGAGTATGCCACGTCGGATCAATGATTTTTTGGCAAACAGAGGAGGATTTACCTGTTACTGACTTTGCTGTGATGCTGTGGTAACTTTGCTGTTTGACCCCGGGTATCATTTTACCCTTATAATGGTCAGCCTGTGCCTCACTTAGTCTAAAGATCATTTGGAATAAATCGATGAATGTGAACTTCATTTCCTTTTGTCATTTGTTTCTTCGTCAGTTTCATTAGGTGACTTTAATAACACTTAAAAATCAAATATCCCCTACTTTTTTTGAATAGTATATGTTTAAAAGAATCCACAATCGTCGGACACCTAAACAACCATATTCCTGAAGCAATGGCCCGAGAAATCCCTCTCTGGCCATTGCTGGAATAGCGTCTGTTTATTGACCTTATGCGGGAGTGTGTCCATTCTTTTCGTTCAATGAAAGCTATTACTTAAGTACAGCAACATGACAGCCCTTTGTTTAATCTGGGTCTTCCCTAAGACTTTGGACAGTGATTTAAGGTATTAAAAACGGTGAAAGTATGTTCATTTCCAAACAGTATTGTTTTTCATTTCATTCCACTTGATAGCCTCGTTTGTCACGCAATTAGTTTTACTGCAGTGTTCTGCTATGCATGGGTTATATTAGGCATAATAAAATCGTGAGCCATGACGTAACGTTATGTAAACATATTTGGTCCAATATTGGCACTCGTTTTAAATGTAAAGCTGTTGTAGGGCAGCTAGTGATTGGTTGGTAGACGGACTACTGACCAATCAAAATTTAAAACAGTAGTGGGATTACCTCTAATCAAACGAAACGGTGCGCGCAGTATGCTAAACAACCGATCCTTTAAACTAATACGTATTAGTGATGAGTGCCACGGACCAGGTTATGTTTATATTGTTAATATAATATAAGTTCACATAGATGCCAATCATGATTTGTAAAGTAACTGTAAAGTCATTCCAACATATGGTTCATTTTTATTTCAATAATACGCTTGTGCGTAGTCGTCTTTAGAAGTGAGAGGTAAGCGGAGGTACCGGAGTAAACACGAGGCTGGAAGAGTGACCTTACTTCTTGTCACGTATAACCGGGAATCGAAACCACGCCCGTTGACAGCGCTAACCATTCGGCCACTTCCAACACCCCTACTGTAGCCTATACAGTTTAATAATGATGAACAAGGCTTGTACAACTATTTCGTCAAATCACGTCACATTAACTGGATTGAAACAACATAATTCAGACAAATCAGAAGAGGTAAAACATTTGCAATATTTTCTTCATTGTGCATTCTTCCCCTACAACTACACGCGATAAACTTTATTGGCAGTATTGGCAAAGATCCGATTCAACACAATCCAAGTAGCTTGATCACCTACTAATTGTTTGAGAAGTTAAAAATAGATTTAGATGTTATTGGTGGTCTATATTTAAAAGCCACACAGTATTACAAGAAATCGGTTGTATGTAAGTCATTTACCTGCTATTAACGAGACATTATGTGAGAGCTAAACTTGCCCAAGGTCGTGTTCGTTTCTGATTTCAAACGCTATAAGAATTATTCCATTAATACACGCTACAAGCTTAGAACTAACTCTTTATGGGTCCTCGGATGGCTTAGCTATTGAGTGGGTTAGACAATATCCACCATATGTGCATTAAACACTAAAAATGACTGATAACGAAGACTCATTGTGCCAATTATGGTTATATTCATAACTTCACTTAGACTGAAATTTTCAATGTATCTTTCATGGTTGATTAGACATCAACATCTATTTTACATACTCAATTTAAAAACAAAACGTGGGTGTTGAAAGGACATTTTAGGCCTATGTTGTCACCATAAGTCCCAAGAAATATGATTATTTGTTTTTATATTGGTGACGTTCAAACAAGAAGGGCTGGTGGTGGAGGAGGTAACAAATTGTAACTTACAACTTACAATATTATAACTCCATTTTGTGCTCGATTTCTGTTATTGTAATACATTGGGTCGATGGAACTGATATAAATATAAAGCCTATCTCATCTAAAAAAAATGTCTACCTTTGGAGAGAGAGAAAGAAATGGGCTTTAACGTCCACTCGACATAAACAAGGTCATTTCGAGACTAACATATGTTTTAATTTTAAGTCAATAATTCACTTGTGTGTAGGGATCTTTGGCAGCGGAAGGAAACCGGAGGACCCGGAGAAAACCCACGAGGCTGGACAGGCAACCCTACTTCTTGTCACGTTTAACCGGGGATTGACTAAATGACAATCTTTGTGATACAGCACGCAAATATGTCGTCATGCGAGTTAATAGAAGTTTTATGGTTGAAATCCATTAGATCTTTCTTGTATGAAAAGTTGTACGGCTAAATGCGGAAAAACCTTTCTCATATCTGAAGGCCGAACGTGTGCTGAAATTTGAATTGAAAGATTAATAGAGGTCCCCGAAGTGGATCGAGCGGTTCTCACTTTTCAGAGGTGCGGACATGTAACGTGTGTATAGTCATTTGAATAAGGCAAAAAAGAAACTGCCTCATGCGAATGGAAAGTGTACGTAAAAGATCCCTTGACTGGAATGCAAGCGGCCACAGTATGACCTTATTCAGGGGCAGATCCAGGATTTTCAGAAAGAGGGGGCGTGCTGCCCCACTTGGTGCAAAGCCCGGCCCTCGATGGGCCCACTGACGGGCAATCAACTAAGTCACAAACCGGCTCGTTTCGGTGTACAGTACTAGTCAGAAGGAAGTACTAAATTAACCCCTTAGTCCGACCTGGGTGGAAATGGCGGGCGTCAGTTAACCAATCCGATCCGGCCATTCTAAAAATTCCGTTCAAAATTTCTTCCGCGATGGCAGTTACACCACGAATTTTAAGAAGTCTGGCTTTCGACGCATATAGGCCTACAGTCAACACATCCATAACTGATTAGAAATGTGGTTATTTATCGTGCAATTGCACCGCAGTCATAGTAGTCGAATATCAGCTAATACGGCATGCAAAAAATGATTGTTAATTTAACACGGCTAGACACGCCGATTTTACTGGCTTATATTGAAATATAACAAATTGGCAGGCTTTTAAATAAGAAAATTAATAGAATTATGCTGCCTGTACCGATACATTACTTCATTAATATCTTCGACATTTAAAGGCTTGCTTAGATTGACTGTTTCAAACTCATTCAAATTACGAAAAGTTCAAAATTTACATACATGGTCTTCCGTGGGCGAAATTTTTTTGTACATTAAAATAGCCATTTCCATTCTGACAAATATGTTACAAATGCATTGTAATAAATCGTTAAATCACACCTGAAGTTAAATATCTTGGGATTTAAATCACAAATGAATTAAATGCCATCAGCTCCTGTTTTTAAGCAGACATTGCCAGATGTCATAGTCAACCATGCTGAACATTGCACAATGTACAGTAACACGTACCATTCGGGTAAAACCGTGATGGTCAACCCTGTGATAATATGGACAACATTACTCTGACTATTTTGAATCACAGTGGACCATAATTCAACTCGAATTTTACATTATCGCGGACGTTTTTCCTCTCAGAACGTCTCTAATTTCGCGGAGTGTACATGGGGAAAACACCGTGATTTTTGAGCGGATAAATTTCTTACTAGTACTGCAAATTAGGATTTCCAACCTAAACTAGAATGCGCGCCCCCTCTAGATCCGCGCCTGTTATTAAAAGTGTCAGTGTAACATTGAACACCATTGACACTTTTTGTTGTTTTTGAAAATTTTAATTGAAGCTTTGAGCCGGTTGGGATAATGAAGACGGACATACGTCATACATATGGGGGAACTTTTGCCCTAACAACGACCTGTCAGAGTTTCTTTACTTAAACGACAATTTATAAACGGAGCCCCGGATATTGGTCCCATTCGAACAAGACACTGTACCGGAGAACTCTATCGGCCAACACAGCAAGCAAACCAGAGACCCCCTGGTTCGTCTACACACGAAGACAATACGGCCCATGTTTTTATTTTGTAATTGGCAGACCAACGGAGTGTGTCTTTATGACAAATCCTTGAAACATTCAATAATAATTTGGGTTTACGTAGATTCAATTACATACCAGTTCAATAACAATGCCCATTTGTCAAGAAAGAATCAATCGATCGAATGACATTGTGTAGGCTGTTTCTAATCAGGCCAAACTAATTTAATTTTAATAATAACACACACAATTCGTAATTTCAAATGTGTGCATTCATGCGCTTGAATCGCTTAAAGCCCCAATAACACTCTTGTTGTAACTGAATAATATGTCCCAATCTTTAACTGAATAATATGTCCCAATCTTCATTCTGGTCAACAAATCGTTTTATTTTAGAATATTTCAATTAAATGATGATATAAATTTCATCTGAACACACCTATTTTAAAAAATTGGAAAAATTCAACCAATTGATTTGAAAAGTCTAACGTAAACCTTTTCAAATGTGACTTGGATTTTAAAATATTTTCGAACTCTCTGGACAAGTAAAATAGGTTGTAATGAATAATTTACACAACAGGAGGACACTTAAACATTTAGTACTTAGAATAAGGGTATTATTTATTTTCTGGAGCTACCAAGCCAGCAAGAATGTTATTGTCCCTTTAAGAATGAAGATTTTATTTGCTATAGGCGGAAGACATTCAAAATGAATATAGTTAAACTGCCATTCTGTTCAAGTAAATGAATCATCGGTACGTCTTAACAACACCGTTTTATTTCTTGTGTCAGCTGAATAACACGTGGGTCCGTATTCAAAGGTTTTCTAAAAGTTAAGTAAAAATACTTAATTTTTCCACTTAACCAAGTGTCTTACCTTAAATCGGTATTCAAAGGTTGTATTTTACACATACTTGGCTATGTGAAAACTTAACTGCACACTTAAATTATGGAATACTCACATTCGCCAAAAAGCATGAATTTTTTTATTTATGGAATACCCTCCACTGCCAAAAATCACGATTTACTGACATTGCCAGCTAGTTATGCCCCCTTAAGAGCATCGCTGTATTCTATTAAATTCCTAGTTTACATCACCAGGAAAATGTTTGTCGAAATATTATATTGTAACCCATGAAAATAGTATGATTATAATTTAAGATAAATTATGATAGTGTGCATCCTTTGCCGGAACAGCTGTTTTCATAGACTTTTTTTTAAAACAAAATAAAATCCATTGAAATAGATTACAATAAATAGTGGTAGTATAATGATGGATATTGTAAGCTTTAATTTTTTAACAATATGAAGCGAATAGAAAACAACATATTATTAGCAATACACAATGGCCCTCTAAGTTAGACTGGACAAATTATACAGTGTTGTTTGTAAATCTATCATTTGAGAAATTCATAGATATTGTGTATATAAGTACCTACACTTTAGATTTTGACAGGTCTGGCATTGACGGTACATTGTGTGTACGAAATATTCATGCTTCATTATATTTTACCAAAATAAATACTACCGATTATGTATAGATGGGAATGAATTGTAAAAATTAGATCATGCCTTGCTTCTAGCGGTAGTATAAATAATTTCCGAAATCTATAAAGCCAAGTCTCCACAAATGAATTTAACTATATTTTATGACAGCCATGGAAACATACAAACATAACATGATAAATGACCGGGAAAAGATATCCTTAACTACATCGGTGGAAATAACCTTATACTCTATTATGGCACTACATCAAAGTTGACGACGAAAAAATAAATTGGAGGTCAGCTACGCTCGGCGACATTGTCTTTGTTTTAATCTGAATTCCCTATCTTTTAAAATCGCCATTACGGGACTGCTTCTACAGCATTAAAATAAGTCATTATAATCTCACTTAACTTTAAGGTACCTCCCGTAGGTCACTTAAATTTAAGTGGATATTTCTCACTTAAACTGGCCTTTGAATACCACTTGAAGACTAACACTTAAAAGTTAAGGCAGCTTAACTTTAAAGGAAAATTTGATACTTAACAGTGCCTTTGAATACCACTTGCCCTTAACTTACAGGAAGTTACGTATATTTAAGTGAAAGCTAATAGTTAAGTGACTATCTTAGACTTAAGATATCCTTTGAATACGGACCCTGACGTCAACTGACAGACTATCGCCATTCAAGAGACGACCTCGGTCAAGATTGGTCGCACTATTTCTGTTACGTCTTTTTTTGTAAATCATTTTTGAAGCCTGTACCATAACAGGCCCGGGACTGTACAGCGCAGTGGACGCTTACGGCTGTCCCTCAGATCCATTCACTTGATTTGATATTTGTTTATTTTTTTGCAATGTCTATTTTCTGTCTTGTCCCGCAGGTTCATCTTGTAGATTTTTGTTTTGCGTGCAGTGTGGTACTCCTACGCTCACTAATAGAATGGGTTCAAGACACACACCGTCAGTTATTATATAACTTCTGTATATTGTGTGCAAATAGGATCGTGCCTTTTCCTTCTATCGGATATTTTGGTTCTGACTCTATAAGATTCGAGATTACAATAGGGTCATTCAACATTTCATATTTTATTTTATTTCTAATGTCACCCGAAGTGATTATACAGAATGACCGCAAGACACACACCGCGTCATTTTCTTCTTTCGGGTATTTTGGTTCTGACTACAACATTCAGCATTTCATACACTGCCCAGGGTAGGGTAACACAGTGACGCTCTCACACCTCTGCACCAACTGAACATAGTGGCAAGGTAACGTGAATATTGTACATTGAATGAAACATATCGAATAGTAATATTATTTAAAATTCTAGGAATTTTAGAATCCATTTATTGATAAACAATGTCTCTGAATGATGAATATAAATCAACAATAACTTATTGTCGGTCGCATTCTATGTTGGGAATTTCTCACATACTATTGTAAAATTGATTATGGCATTATTTATAGGCTATAATTAGCACATCCTGGTAATGCTGATAACTCTATTCCTCAAACACGATTTTTCTATTGGCCTTACCATTGACTACACACTGTATCTCCAGCGCAGTTCGCAACACGCATTATACCAGTCATTCAGACTGCCTATATCGGGGAATAACGGTCGCTCGCATGTAATTGTAATTCGACACTTGATGTTCCCTCCATGGGGATGAGAGTTTTCTGTTCCTCTGTACCTGTACTGATGTTGGTGTTCACAGAATCAATTGTTTATACGGGCAGGTAAATACTCAGTTTTATTCTTACAACATATTTAATACAAAACCGTGTTGCAACACGCATTGTGCTCGCCATAGCTATAGCTTATACCATTACATATTAAAGATTTTCCGACCATGTGCTATAGTGGCATTCATACGTTGATTTACCGGTATTGAGTGAATGTACCATTCTGTATAACCAACACTACAACCCAATACATTACTCCGTAGATATATGGACATACTTATCATGATTTATTGAAATTATAGATGAAGTGAAATTGTATATTATATAAATTATTACTATACATTTAATCCCAAGGGTTCATATCAGCATATCATTATATATTATTATACTGTCCGATAGTTAGAAATTAGTTTTGGTAATATATTATATGAACATGTCATTATATATGTAAAGGAATTTAGTTTCATAAATATCATTAAGCAAGTATGTCATCTAAAATCGGTTATCCCTACATTTGAGAACAAATTACATAATGAGGATAAGATATAAATAAGTGGGCCTGGTATTATAAGTAATTAGCCGAGAACTAGATAATTATATATACAGGTATGTAACTATGTATAACACGTGTGTAGTTACTAATGTTGTATCTAATAGAACAATTACTATATTCCACAAAATTTGTATCAGTATGAACGCCAATGTACTTGTTAAGAACAGTTCTGCTAATAAGAAGTACAGCGTGCTAAGGTATATATTTAGTTCTAGAACTAGAAACCCGGTTTATTTTGTCATAGCGAGTATTACTTGATCTTAATCTGAATCAATAGTATTTTATTGGCGGCTTGCATCCTTGTACTGTGGTTACAGAAATACACCAAAAGTATTGCCCGTACAAAGTACCGCACACGGCATCCCAACCACTGCTGTCTTTGCCCCTACCCTCACCCCCGCACCGACCCACAGTCAGATACAACCAATAAAAATCACATTTCGCCCCCTATAGTGTTTATCGCATAGATTTAAAGGTATTAATTCCTGTTTGTTACGCAAGCTGAGTCTATTTATCGATCGACCGCATTGCTTTTTGCATAATCCTAGTTTGAATGTACTGAGATTTTCCAGTCTAAACAAATAAACACTAAACGCTTTAATGTAACATATGAAATACAGCAATAAAAAGACCCCTATTGCTATTTGAGGTTGATTTTCTGTTTCATCTCGTTTGTCCTTGATGATTTTTTTTGTTTCAAATGTTTTTGTTTTTTTTTGGAAACTGAAAGTTTAACGTGATTTTCTGTTTTAGGTGTGGCTTACAACCCTTAGACTGCCATTAAATTATCAGCGCTTGGTAAGTAAATGCTAAATCACATATTTTCTTTTCCCGAACGTAGGCTAATTACCTGATTCAAAACAGGGTTCAGATTGTTTTAATAAATACAGATATTCAAGGGGAGTATGTGTTAAATTGATATCTATGTGCAGAAAAGTAGGACTCTAAACCACATTTCAGCCAGTCTATTAATTTAACGTATTTAAAGATAAACTGTTCAACAAAAGTATTTATCGGGTGTTTTCACCCCTTCCCCAAACTATGGCAATTTTGGTATTATATGAAAAGTAGACCCCACAGGACAAAAATGAAAGGGTGTCACTAATATTGTCATGATTAAGGGCTGTGTGCTCGAATGACGTCAAAGGTGGCACGCGAAGATTGTCTGATCTGTCAACGTTAGGGAGCGCTTTGGGTATATTTATAAACTTGATGGTAAACTGACTAGGACAAGTTGATAAATAGACGGCGATTAAAGACAACCTCGTCTCTTATATGCCATTAATTCTCCCCCGCCCCGACTTCACAGTCGTTGCCAGGTTCCGCGACAGCCAAGTCACGTGACACAAACATGACCTCTTACAATAAAGGATTTGAATAAAAATTTTGATAAATTAATTAGTTTTTAGTCCAATTGTATCATCAAATCACCCATTTTGTATGCGAACAGATATTTTTAAGGTTGATCAACAAAACGATTCAATATTGCATGTATATATGACATTAATACCAGGTCGTACATCATGGTACCATTTAATTAGACAGATAATATGTACAAGGTAATTCTAGACAGACATATAGAATAACATCATATGACTATGTATACATCAATGAAGTCAAGTAATCTGCCAATAATAATTACAAGGCAACCAGCTACAGCGGTATATTATTAAGAAATAGCCATTTATTGTTTCTGTGCGAACACAATGACAAATCAACCGTTTTGGCAGTTTCGTGATGAGCTATAATATAACAAGTAATATTTTAATATCCAAATTATTTACGACAACCCACGGAAGTTTTGACAAGAAATAGCCAAACTAGTTTTGATTGTCAGGTATTACTGTCACGATAATAAAAAAGTACATTTAACGAAGAAATTGTGGGCATTATCTATTCCACTCAATATCTTAGTCATCCAGCGGTCTAGAAGGTAAGGACTGTACCATTTGCACAACAATTGATTTTTACAGTCAAGATCTGTGTTTATTTTTGCTCTTTTTTTTTATTTTTCGTGGGTTTTATATTATCTATAGCGTAATTAGTGAGCATTGTTACGGGCGATAATAATTAATACCACAATTTGTGTGTTTTGTTTATGGCCAGAGAAAATCCCACCAAGACTGAGTTACGCGGCCATGGAAATCAGAGAAAAAAGGATAGGGTCGGCAATTTTGTCCATAAAAATAGTGTTGTTTATTTTGACATCTGTTTAACCGCACAATGACGATATCGACAGTGTCGTAAGACAAGGTATCAACAAACACTGTTCCGGTTAAAGTTACTAACTTGAGACGTAAAATAAAATATGTAAATCATTCATTAAGTAAAGATCTTTATTTTGGCTTCAAGTGTTATATAAACTATTATATAGACATTTATTCATGACAAGACTATAACCAATTATCTAGACCATCGAAAGACCGAGATTTAAATGAATTAGAAGACCGGCGAGATTTAAATATTAAACGATAAAATGTATAATCCACTGTCAAGTACCGTTGCTACGATATAACACAATCTATATACTCTTTATCTGGTCAAAACTTTAAACACTCAAAACTTCGTTCAGAATAGAGTAATTTACATAAAATTTTCAATATAATCATTTTTTTATATGAATAATTTCCTGGAACTAACAGCGTTTTATCTAATTTACCTGGATTTAATCGATTCTAATAGTTTACATTTAATTCAGAAAACAAAATAGATAATATACAGGCTTTGATCAAGCGGACTAAAAGGAGGTCCATCAAGCGATTTTTTCGAAGAATATCCTTCGTGAAAACTGAATAGAATTGTAGTATTTTATGATTGATATTTATTTTAGAGATTCAAATTATACATTATGGTAGTTTGGAAGGTATTAAAAAAAAACCCTCAAAATTACAATCAGGGATTTTAACTCATTAGGCTTTACGTAACGTTTATGAGTGAAGAATGGTAGCGTGGCCGAATAAATAATAAGGTCTGTCAGCGATTCAAGTTTTGATTTCCGATTTGCACGTGACAAGGAGCAAGGCCGTCTGTCCATCCCCGTGTGTTTCCAAAGTCGGAGTTTAACGCGTTCCCTTTAGATAAAAAGGTCGTGTATTGGCTAAAGTTTACGGCTAAAGGGAGTTTCGGTGACGGAATGGTTCAACGTGTCATTTAGACAAGCTGCTTGCTTTCGATTCCTCGCTTGTACCCCACATCCTCCACACCCAACCCCAAGCTGCTTAAGACCACTACGCGCAAACAAATTGATATGTCATGAAATTAAAATAAATTAGACCATATGTTAGTCCCGCAGCCAAAATGACCTATTTTGTTTCGAGGGGACGATCTCTCTGTCTTTCAGAAGAAACGGTTTTATCACTGACATGGTCAAATTCGAAATTAAGTCCAGGGCTTAAATACGAGAATTCCCGGTACTGTAAATTTTATCATTCATATTCTGAGTTTCGTTTACTAACAATAAAATCCGACCAGTTGTTCTCGTAATTAGTTCCAACGCGATATAATATAGAGCCAGATTATTAGACAGAGATCGTTTCTATATTAATATTCGCGACTATGAGGATAAAGAATTCAACAAGCAATCATATTTTATTGCTCGTTCTATATTGACATTAAACGAATGTTAATAGGATATGGATCGAAGGTCTACGTCACTATGCTAAGTACTAGCATGCCTACGTGACTGCTTCCATGTACACCACTACAAATTATTATTAGGGCTTTCCACTCAGCGATAATTACAAATGGGAGCGCCATTTCACACATAAGCACTAAAGACTGGTTTGAGAATGACACAATGGATCGAGTATGGCGACAAAAAGGAAAAAGAATTAATTTGTTTTTCATAGACGCGTGGTGATAAAATATGTAGTCATTTCTTTATTAACTTTTTAAAATTATTAATCGATTTTATAAAAAGGGGAAATTCTGGGCAAGTTTTTGAATGGATTTAAACGTGTTGTATGGATATTCAAATTTACATTTTTGACAGTCGTGCCTTTTTTAAATTTTTTGATTTAGATGCCTCAAATAAACGACGAAAGAGCAATTGTAAAGGTATGTTACTGGAATATTGTAGCTGGTTATTCACCATGTATACTCTGATCTAGTGTTGAAACGAGGCACAAGACAATTCTTTTATCACTTACATTACAAACATTCAAGGCATTTCTCCTGCAGACAATTATCTAATAAACAGAAACTTCTATTTTCATCCTCTGATACCAGTTAAAGACAAGGTTATTTACAATATTATAGATGTTAGTTAAACGTGGCTGATGTTAAGGATACCATCTTCAACAACATTACCTAGCTGGTCTATTTCTAAAGTTTTAAGCATTTTTTTCCCGTATCTGATATTATTACATTTAGAGCATTTGCCAAATGTGTTTATCCGTGCAGAGAAGTGAGCTATTAGTTTTAGACCAGGATTCGGGCCTCAAGCACTAACCACATTTTTGAACTTGTTTTATTGTTGATCTTAGGGTCGACGTTCTTCGAAAAAAGCCCAAAAGGCACGGCGAATCCAAGAACGAGTTACATGCAACTTGGCATGTCCTTTCCCTCAACTACTGCGACGGCATATCAAACGTTGGTTCACGATCCATAGGTCTAAAGTAGGGGTGTACTAATGCATTTTTTGTTAATGTGGAGTACATAGGTAAAATTAGGTAAAGAGCTGACAGTTCTCGCTGTAGCCTATAATAGTTATAAATAGATAACGAAAACAAAATTTTGTGATGGAATTCGAAACGTCAGACAATATTGATCGAATTTACGAACATGATCATAAACACCAAATTTTAATATGAAAAATGAAACCCCTCCACAATGAAAAAAAAAAAAAAAAAACAGTCAATGAAAAGATGATTTCTTCAAATCGAAGTTCACTATCTGAAGTTATTGCCGTGTAAGTGGTATATTTATAGGGCTCTTCAAATTATATCCAACAAATTGAAGGTTGTTTAAACATTATTAAACATAACCAATCTGATTAAAATACAGATCTATATTTCGTTTTTTTTATATACCTTTGATGGTCTACACTACATGAAAATGTGAGCGGTTGTTGTGATAGGTCACGTCATAGGTGATACGAGCGGTTTTTGACCTATGACGTTTTATGATATACATCAGTACAGATCATTTAACACGTTCTAACTCATGTACTCTACAGATTTGCTCGTCTTCGATTACTCAGATCAACAGTAGTACTTGTTGCTTAGATTAATTTCATTATTGAAATATGCACAGCATCCACCTAAACATGTGCCTTCCTGCATCTTTATATCAATAATTTTCTTGCATACAAAGTTTTTGATCAATGCGTGATGGTCGGAGGATGGGTGATTGAGTGTATGAAAGAGGGTTTAATGTCTCAATTATTCGCTTTAACCGGGCTGATGCAGACGGGCATAGGCCGGTAGTGTGCTATGGGCGAAATTATTATACGAGTAGCAATTGAATTCCAATTGTCGTGGGTTGTTTTGCGAACATGCTACTGTGTACCTGGACCTCGTTTTGTCCCATCGAAACGACTATAAGACGGAAAGAGAGAATCCGGAAATACGAATATGTCACGCACAAGTTCAGTATCGACAGTCATTATGATCTGAAGCGTACGTGTTTACCCCTCCCACCCCTTAGTATAGATAATGAGAATGATAAACATATGGTTTGCTATAGTGCACATGTTTATATAACATTTACCCATACTATTGGAATCATTATCAGATAAAACAAATGGTTTTTGTTATTGACGTCAGGAATTTGGTAAAGAGTGGTGGATATATTTTTAGATACGAAACTATTGTGAGAATCAATCTAGTATCCACTATATTTTGCCCAGTCGACAAGATAGATTCATTCATTGAGACATTTGAACAGTTTCTTAGGAAAACGGCCAAGACAGAGCGCTCATTGATAACAGTTATTGATCATGCCCTGGTTGGCATCTTTCCAAATGTTTAAATTAGTGTTCCAGCGTGAAAGTAATTCACCTTATGGAAAAATTCCATATCCGTCGACTTCACGATATAAAGAAACACATTTGCATGTTTTATGTCGGGTGTCATCATCAAACTGCATAAAATATGATATGTTTTGGACTAACCCGAATAGATCGCAATATCCAATTATACTGTACTATTAGTATTCAAGAGACCCAGTGCTCCTCGATTGATAGATAACATGCCAAACATATCTTTTCTATATTGGCATTTAATAATTTGGCGGTATTAAATTAACGAAATACGAAGATGTAGATGACAAATTCATTAATCGATTGTAATATTTCAAACCCTAGGAACATTTGTACTGTTTGAAAGAGGATAATTAAACTGTAAAATCTGCTGAAGCTGTCCAACCTCATACACTATCCAACAATCAATATTGTTTTTACTGTAAAGAACCGTTAATCCAGCTTTTTTTCCTCGTTACGTTTGAAATGTGACACGAGCACAGAGATCGTATGATTAAGCCTCTGTCAGTAAATTTGGGACAATGAAATATTGTACCGTCGATCCTTAGGGAAATCAGAAGTGTCATAACTAACAAAATTTGGTTAAAGGGTCTGTAGATGTTACCTCCGAGATAAGCCAAAGTAACAGACTTGCCAATAACCGAAGTAGTATCATGTGTTCCGTAAAAGGCAGATATATATAGATATATATATACGCTGGCTCGTGCGCGACATCCACTGCTACTATTATACCATTTCAGTATTAGTGAAAATGATGACAAAAAAAAGTAAACAAATTATTTATCATCAAGAGAAAGTCTCAGTGATGCACAACAGAGTCAAGCTATTTCAAACAAAATTCAAATACAATGTTTATTTCTATACCTGCCGGCCCCCCTGCCCAGACTGTCTATTCATAATTGACTAGGTTATCAGGTTTTTTTCATGAAAGATGTTTATCATGTCTGGATAATTCTCATTGATAACGGTACGGGGAAAGCGATCCCTGGTTTGGTTATCAGAATACTATATCATTAGTTATTCTTCGCATGCACTCTATATAAAACTATAACGGCAAGGGTATTTTAAACAAATAACAATCATAAAGTTAAATGTATTATAAATATTTAAACTTTATGTTGCGATTGCTTCTAGTTTACTAATGCAATGGTATAAATGCGGTATTTTCCACATGACCAACGAATGTGGGATACACGTGTATATCATCTATATTGCTTCCTGTATAAGTTGCAATGGTCTGATTTTACTTGGGTTTAACAGAACAACATGCATTGTGTACATGATCGATTTCAAACAAATACATTTTATCATGAGTTGCACTTGCTAGTTATATATACAATGGGTCTAAATATCAAGATTTTGGCAGCCCTGTAGAACTGCACTTGTATCATGTCAATACCTGCTCTCGATGTGCATACCCCTGAAACATGTTTCTATCAGGTCACCCACTTCAGGTTGAAAAATATATAACGATAGCGAATAACCGCGATCATTGCTGTTCAATTTGTAACTGTTACATATATACGTAATGACATGGTTATCTTTCTTTTCGTACAAGTAAACAGACCTCGGGTCATCAGACCTAGGAATTTGTACATATTTAGATGCGTAAACATTAAATAAAAGGCCAAAGTAATCGCATATCACTGATTGATCCGATATGGATCCCTGTTGTTTTAATGTTGTGTAGTTAGCAAAGTTTCGTAAATGTCAGCCATTCGATTATCAAAGATATAATTGCGTTACAGATGCTTATACCCAAGGAATATTAATCAATCGGGTTATTTTTGTTAAACGTGGTGTAACGGGAATATCTTCGTTAAACTTAGTGTAAGGGAACTATTTATGTTAAATGTACTGTAATAGAACTATTTGCGTTAAACGTAGTGTAAGGGAACTATTTATGTTGAAGTGTAATTAAACTTTTTATCTAAAACGTATTGTAACTGAATTATTTGTCTTAAATGTCGTGTAACTGAACTATTATTCTTAACTGGTGTGTAACTGAACTATTTAACTTAACCGTATGTGACTGAACCATTTAACTTAAACATAGTGTAACCGAACTATTTATCTTAAACGTAGTGTGACTGAACTATGTTAACGTAGTGTAACTGAAATATGTATCTTAAACTTAAAATTACAAAAACTCGACTATTTATGATATATAACAAGTGGTGAGGTACTAGATGTCTTGGGGTGCAGTCTGGAAGTGTTACTCAGATGGCGTGGCACTTGGGATTGGAGAGGGCGTTCGTTACACTAGTATGAGGACATCGATTAGAACTAAATTAGAGTTGTATGTTTGGATTTTCTGTGACGATATCCATAGCCCCTCCTCCCTCACGGTATCCCCCTCGTTCCAGCGAGGACAATACTGACAATACTGGTAACTTAAAAACAATGTAAGAAAAATAAAATAAAGACTTATTAGTGTAGTGTTATTAGTAACCCCATGGAATTAGAAAAAAAATCAGAATGACTGTTATACAAAGTTTAATAGTCAATCTATACGCTTAATGTAATATTTCAATCATTCTTTGACAGGTCAGCCTTGAATTGAATCGCATAGACTGATAAGTTCTTCCCACGGGACTCATCCAAGACGGAATATATTTCGTGGAAAAGCAATTATTATGGATTTTCATAGAGAATAATCTTGTCTGATGAAGCTAGTTAAACATTAATGAGGAGTTTAAGCTTTGAAACACTTCGGCCAGTTTAATGTTGATATATATTTTTGAATAAATAAAGGCAATAAAGACCCAAGAATAAAATGGCGGTTTTGAAGACAAATGTGTCTGTGTGTCTATGGACTATTAGATCTTGCAACTTACAATGGTCACTATTACTGCTCGACTAGAACAGTAGTTGTTTTTGTGCGATGCGGTTCCTATATATTTGCTATTTGAATCCAGCTGTCTACTGCGAAACTAATATTAAAAATAGTTCTTGTCTTTAATATAAAAATAAAACCTGGGCCTCGTGAATCAGGCACATCTTATGGAATTCTCCACCTCAAGGTAATAATAACTGTCAACTTCTAAACACCCATTGATTTCATATATCCTAGAAAAGATTTAGTTCCTTTTTTTTTCAATATTTTGTATTTTGTAAGACATAATTTAATGTAATGTTCATTATAGGAATTATGAACTATTATAATTTAAATCTTTATTTCAGAGTTAAGAGTATTTATCGAGTGGTGGGACAGCGTATACAATAAAAACCATATATTTATAACGATGAAGGATACATTAAAACAATCCACGAAACTATTACTTAATCAAAATAACGGTAAGTTAATATGGTGTGCGTAAACACGGTCATCCTGACTGTTCTAACTAATAGTACGATTTTAGGTTTAATTATTTCACCAAAGACATCTATGGTGAACCTCGTATCTCGACTGCAACCACATTTTAATGATATATTTCGAAGAATGGAGAGCAACGTGTATTGTATATTTTGTCGGTTACTTGGTTTCTGTTCAGTTCGTGCGCGAAACTATGAAGGTACCGTGGTATATGCCGGCATATCTCAGCATACGCTTCATTTTACTATTTAGTTAGGCTGCTAATTATATCTCTGGAGATATGACATTTTTGAAAACATTTCACGGAGTCAATCTTTTTATCAGCATAGAGCGCCGTTATGTCACATAATCTTGACGGTGGTTGACGGGCTCGATTATGTTACTATAGACAAAGTGCATGTTAATTACCAAAACGGAGGCCTGTTTACCAATTGATCCCTCCACTGGATATCATATATATTCACCGAAACATGGCACAAACTTAACATTTAAACCCTTTTCATCAATTCTATACTGAGCAATTAAAAACTGACACGACCCAAGTTATAACCACGGGGTTATTTCCCTTTAAGTAACTTATTCCTTAAAAGGATTGCCGAACGCCAAACAGAGACGTTAGTACCGGAAACCTCTGCTTCTTATTGAGGGGGAGTGATAGAATTTGCTATATTCTTTCACCACTGCAATAGATAATAAACATTTTCTGCTTACATTATTTTAAATATGGCAAGTAATTAATACTATCATCTCACTGATGTCTGCCTTACATTTACTCGAATTACATGAATAATGTCTGATATTATTATCAATAGTTTATGGATTATATTATTAGCCCATCTGTTGGGTTTCCATAATTTCCAAGTGGATATTAATAACGTTAACGGTGATACATTTTTCACATTATACGGCACACCTTGGAACAAATATATAAATAGCGGCACACCTGGCTAGATATATGTGAAAAATATTTGAATTTTGCACAAAAAAGCCCATGGCAAGTAATAAACGGCATACAAGCATAGACACAATATGTTTATTGAATGACTCAAACTAAATAAAGAAAAACACCGCAATGAACTGAGCTCGCTTCTTTAGTGAGAAATCTTCTTAGTGTGCCGTTCAAAATTTCGCGACACTCATTAATTTGTAAGGTAATGCGGCACGGCACATCTGTGTACCGCGAAACACTGGTTGAGAATCACTGCACCTGCATGGCACAAGTTGTTTCAAAACAGCTTTCACCAATATTATGCGATTCTTATAAATATGGGAGAATGTACATGTAACTGTACCCATAATACCACGCCATAATTTACACATAAACAAAGAAGTTTTTTACATCTTCAAACATGAATTATTTTAACGATTTCATTCAAAGCAGATAACCATATTCGATCACACTGGGCAAGGAGAATTGTATTAAGATTTTCATATTAGCTGGTTTTTCGCTTCAACCCATAAACGACAAGACAATTCCATCTAATATGAAGCTTGGCCAAATGACAAATAGGACTTCACTTCTAGAAATCTCTCAGGTCACCCGGAGCCCACAACTCAAGGCAGCAGTGACCAATTCTTATTATCAAGATTATACCGAATATAAATTGTAATATTATTAGGGGCTTAGCGGTTAACGCTTCCCTGAAAGGCTATTTTTACGCACCGCCCGGCTGTTTTAATTGATTATTAAATTTTAGGCGCTGCCAACCGGTAACGCTTTGTCGTCCCTTCGTTGTTTATTCGCATTATTTCTTTAGTCCTAGATAAGTAAGAGTGGCCCCGTAGCGGTATTCTTAGCAACGTGATAGCAGTGTTTTAAGATTTAGATTTTTAATGTTTTAATCCACAAGTCTATGATACAGCCTCTTTTAAACTAGTTTCTTTCATATTTCAGTTTTCAATACTATTGTTGTATAATTTTCTACTTAAACGCATTTTCTGTGTAAATAAATGGTCCTTATTTAAACCGTTACAAAATGAAGTATTCGTTACCTGAGTGTCCACTCATTTTGTCTACACCCCTACGCGCAAGCGAATTATTGAAATAAAATTGAACCATATGTTAGTCCCGATATAACCTAGTTTGTGTCGAGTGGACGTTAAACCACATTTCTCTCTTTTTCTCCTTTTGTCTAAGGTATAGAGTGCGGTCATGTGTAATAAGTGGTATAATACATTTAAATGAAGGCCTAGTGGTCTAGATTGTTACACTTCGACCTCTAGTTGGCCGATCACCAACTTGTGGTTGTGATTTTGATCCCTGGTGTGAGCAGGGTTGGAGATAGGGGCGCCTGCTCAACCTCATTGGTTTACTCTGGGTACTCCGGTTTCTTTCCGCAGAAAAGACCCATTCGTGTACGGCAAGATTAATATACAAATAAAAAAAATAAAATGAATAAGACAACTTGTCTGTGATATCGCGATCGGTGGAAGCGGACGTTAAACACTAAGTACATCAACATAACCCTACTGGTTTCTTCCTTTAGAGAACTTCCTACAAAAGTAAGACCAGCAATGACCAAAACAAGACAATACCTGACCAACGGGAGGATGAATGGTCTAGGAACACTTAACAAAAAGCCCCAAGGGAAGAGTTGCCCCAACCTACTATTTGACCGACCAAACGATTATATATTTCCCTTTTGTTGTTGTTTTTAGTTGGTCACCTATGGCTATATCACAAACCTATTACCTTTGTTTGTGATATATATATATATATATATATATATATATATATAGTTTACACATCCTGCCACCCATGTCCGCTCTAACGGTTGCTAGACATCAGAACGCAAGCGTGGGAGTACAAGAATGTCCTTCATGGTAAACAATGACTTGGACGCTGTATGTAGTAGGCCTATGTAGGTCTGCGACCTGAGCTGACCACAAACCTACTAATAAGAATGTATAAAATCGACGAATACCATTGTGTTTCACATGCTTGTAAAATAGAAATATATACAGTAACAAATGTTAAGTTATTGTATCGCTTATCACTAAATTATATCGGTAACCTTATATTCTGTCATGACTTATTGATATACAGTTTGATATAGTGAGTGGTTCAGGGGAGTGTACTGTGCAGCGCAGTGCAGTCAACAGACCTACATACAAAATAACTTTCTCGTACCCCCAAGGTGCATGCACTTATATACGCTGCTTTGGTAGGCTTCAAACAACCATCCATTCATTATATTTAGTGTTTTGTATTAAGGTGACCACTAAATATACAATTAATTCAAGGACACGGTAATAGTTTATCAGGCCACAAGGCGTCGGCTCACTCAACCGAAAAGTTCACATTTCCATCTCAATGGAGCTCGCATTGAAGAAGTTCAAACAGTGTGTTTTGACGTCCAGTGTATTTACATGTGATAGTCACAGGTAGAAGACGCTGGATTTTCTCAAACTATGATAAAAGTGGATAACTGAGTATCTATGCAATAATAAGTGTGCCTTTTGGATGTAACATTGGACCCGTATTGCTTTAACACAACGGAATTCAATTAGGAACACAGGTATGCATAATAGAAGTTGTACTTGTTTATCGCACGTGTATGAATATGTCAAACACCCTCCTTACATCACAGTTATGTTCAAAGTATTGTGCGCGGACTTATAAAGCTCGGTTTGCACTTTAAAAAGCTTGACGTGATCTAAACAAAAAATACAAAAAACAACAGCCTCCAATAAACTTTTAATATTGGGTGGATCAGATTTGGTTATCTTAAAAATGACCCATTTTCCGTTTACATTATTCTGTTAGTCGGCAGATAAACCTTATAACCCCCCAAAACAGTAAAAAACGCTCAAGTTTCAGTAGTTCAACACCCAAAATGACTAGACCTCCTAAAAAATCGGCTTGTCGTTATATTAAGCCAAACTAAAATTAATAGACAAGTGGACTTCCGCCCAATTAATCTTCTTCATGTTGCCAACATCACTAACAAAAATTACAAATCAGATTTAACGGTTTATTTTGTGAAATTGCAAATGTATGAAAAACTTTTAATATTTAATATCTGATAGAACTCGGCACTATCTGTGGTGTTATATATGTATTTATGATGTAGATTATTAGGTTTATGTATTGTCTTTCGTGAAGGAAAACGAATCAAAACATCTTGGAAAGAATTGAAAAACAAACACTATCCCCTTACCCTAGATTTGGAATGTAAAGGAAATTTATATAATAAATAAATAATTCAAGGGTTTAAATGATATCACTAATATTACAGTCGGTGTTCCGCAAGGGTCAGCATTACTTGGTATACTTTTCCGCGTAGATGAACATGTTTTAAAACCGGTTTTAGTAAATTTTACTATTTACAATGTAAATGTGAGTTATATAATAAATAAAAAACACCAGAGTTCAAATGTTATCACTAATATTACAATCGGTGTTCCGCAAGGGTCAACATTAGTTGTTATACTTTTCCGCGTAGATGAATAAACATGTATTACACAAATGCGCTATTGGCCATGATCTCAAAACCGGTTTAGTAAACTTTACTATTTTGACGTTTTATGTACACAGCCTTTGTCACTGCTATACACTAGAAATTTGACATTTTAGATATGTTTCCTCGTCCGACGAGAATCGAAATACCTAACCATAAATAAGAAAATGCATTCAAACATCGGGTAAAAATAAATTTGTTTCTACAAACATATTAACGGGGAACCATATTCACCTTTAAATCTAAAAATACCACCATTACGTGTACGGTCACCAGTCAGATGAAACGTGTGTGTATCCTAAAAACCACGTCTTCAGATGATAACGACAAAAAGATTTATTTCTTACTTTATGCATTGTGATATTAACGACATTCATACTATAATTTATTTTTGCTGCGTCAAAAAAACTGCGATGCTTATACTTCAATTAAATATTTAGTTGCACTATATGATTTTAAGGACATAGTTAAGCTAAAGGAACAGATTTTTTAAAATCATGTCTGTAGATGTAAAGCCCTCATATTATTAGTCAACAGGATGTTATGAAAACAACCTTTGTTATGCAGTTATTGAGACGATCTATCATAAGAAAACGATTCAACCATAAATATTTATTGTCATGTCTTCACTATACTACTCAATGGTGTCAGGTGCATTGCAGAGACAGAGGGGGAGGGAGGGGATGTGGCGACGGAAACTGGCATCCATTTCAGGGGGCATCTAATGACCAAGTAAACATAAAGCACGCTCTTTTTTCCTAAATTTTAAATTATGCCTGGTGACATTGTTTAGACATATTTAAAATGTACTGGAGGTATACAATCGACGAGTTATTCCCGGGCTCCTAAACATCTGCACGCCACTTACACTCGTAGCCGGGGGTTAACTCGTCCTAAGGGTTTTTATCAATTTAACTCTCAATTTCATTTTATGACTTCAGGCGAAGTAGCAGACAATGTTCGAGTTTGTACAAAGGGTTATCATTAATTGATCACGGTGACATAAAGCAAGAGCTTATATCAGAAAAATAAAGTAAAGTAATTTCAATGGTAGAAACAAAACACATCACTACTACATACAATGTAGTTTTAAAAATATATGATGAAACAATTTAACCCGTCCTGTCTATTATAGTGCAACTATGTGTTATATTGACAAACTAATTCTTTACTATTTAAAGTTGCATTATGTAAGATTTAGGTGAAGAGCTAGCAATTCTCACTATTTAAAAATCAGCCACATTATTCTGAACTTATTAGTGCTTGAAGTTTTGATAGCGTAGTCTGGATTTTCGTTTCTACCATTGCTACGATAATGAAAAAAGTCTCGGTTATACAGTTTACATTTAATTATTGAATTGCGGTCGTGTTTCAATCAATTATAAATCGCGACCATCCGATAATCTAAAGGGCTGGTCAAATGAATAGTGTATAAATATCATCTTACGCGACAAAAAGACCGGCATATATTCGGAAGGGTTTCTGCACTGTGACATTACTGATAAATTGCATCGAAGAGTCCTGTGTTGCAATATCATACTAAATCGAGCAGCATTATTTTTGCGAATAGCCCATTACCTGTTCCCAATGTCTATTTAAGTTATTTAACACGTGAATGAATATAGTTCAACCAGACTGAAAAAGACGGACACTGACACAATTATGAAAACCTCACGAACGAATTTACTGGTTGCTAACTTTATCAACAGTGCGTAAATTCGGATAAGCTCGCACTCCCTTTCCTCAAGAATTTGTAAATTAGATTATAATGAGATAGATTTAAAGAATTATATCCCAAAGAAGTGGAATATAGTAATACATGAATACGCCCACATTTTGAAAGAGACAGATATTGAAAAAAAAATTGTAGAATCAGGTACCATAATCCAGGAAGTTTAGAGGGTTAGCAACCATCGTATTCAATAGTCTTAAACAATTTGCGTATAAGGGGCGGCCATTTTTTCGTCAGTTTTGGTCCGATTTTCACGGAATACGCACTGGACCACAAGCTATAAACGTGATTTTTCATACAACCAGGGGCCATAATTCAGGAAGTTAAGGACTGGTCTGCTACATGCGAATTTCGAAAGGAACTGGAATATTTTAGTGATAGACCTATATTTCAAGTATCGTTAAAATTGGATAAAATGTGTGACCTGTAGAGTGTCCACAAACAAACTGTGGACGGACACGAGCGGTGACAACATACAAATGTACGTCCACGACAACGATTATATTTGTCATCACAGAGTGGTTGAAAGGTTTAGGTTCTATCTTGAAAGTCTCCTTTTATACCATGCATATTTTTTCCAGCTACATTCTTTGCTACTTCTTCGTCGAAACAGCATTAACATGTGGTAGTCAGACGCGATATTTTGATTACGGAACCAGGCGATTACCAACATACGATTTAAGATATAGCTATGAAAACCTGGAATTATTAAAGAATTACAAATGCCACTTTAAATAAACAGTTTATAGCAAAGACGGTCGTTCTAAGTACATTTTGCATTCACACGGCGTTCGTTTTTAGGTTTATTTCATGAGAACGTTACTATCAGCACGTACTGTCTTTATCGATCGTATGAAGGTTATATTGGGTCATTGTATTGTTGACATTGATTTTGAAAGTTTTTGCAATGTTTAATATTTGAATGTCAATAACATTTTCTTTATTAAAGATATATAATCTGAAAATCTGAATATCTTTCACAAAAGTAGAGAACTACTAAGATGTTCAAACTTGACTAGGCATGATCTGACCAAGTTAAGCAAGAATGATAAGGAATGTGATTTATCGACGCTTTCGACGCGATAATCGAGGGAGAGTTATGAAACTTGCTGTATAGTTTCATTACCTCCAGAGCATGAATATTTTTTGTTTTCTATTTATTGTTGAGTTGTAAAATAGGGTCCTTGTATTTTAAGGGAGCTAAACCTCTTGGATGAAGATTAAAGTATGCAATTGGGTTGATATCGTGTGTTATTTCTGTTAGTCATAGGATAGGCTTTCCAAGATTACATTTTTGTTTTGAAAGATTAAGAGGAATTCGGCTTGTTTATTAATTTTACCATCTACACAGGAAGACACAATCGGTTATATCTAAACATGGACACAGTTTGTCATCCCTAAAACAAAATTACGATAACATCGACAGCGTTTATAAACCTAAATCGAAGAAGTTTAGCCATTGTAAATCACTGGATTGTGATACTGTCGGTGCTCCTTATACAAATCACGGGGTATGCGTACATTTGTATAGACCGCCTAGTGTCACTTCCCAAAGTGTCACTTCCCGAAGAAACCTATGTAGTATACTGAATAGTAAAAAGGGCCAATTATGACTGTGGTATATATGTAGATGCCACGCTTACATCCTTTATATAGATTCCGAAACCATAAAATTGCAGGAAAATAGTTTTGTATAATATGTTTTGTTTCGTAAATTTTTATAGAGTATTTTCTCAGCGATATTAAAGGCTATACAGATAGCTTGTATCTTTAACGTAAATATTGTATTTCTACCTTATTTTGAATGTTTGCACGTAAACAGGATTTCCTTTCGCTAAACATGTGATAAGAGAACAGGACAAATGCATTTGACAGGAATTACTGTAGTAATATGAAGAGTAAACAAACAGCTGCGTTTTGTTGGATTATTAACTTTACTAGAGAACCAGCTACTTGTGATAATATCCTTGCCCGGCTTACGTGACATAAGTTCTGAGGTTGCAATTAAGGATGGTCATGAAACTGTATATATTTTATATCGCATTTAAGTGACGGACATAAAGCATAAACGTACCAGTATCTAACAGCTTTATTTGCATATTTGCATACATAAACCCAATAGGTAGTATCACCGTATATTAGTCAGTCCCAACTAGTACGGTAGACTTGAATATATACATTTTAAAGATGTTGTCGTTGCCTTTAGTTTTGAGGTACATGTATTTACAAAATACTATATTTATTACCATATATCTGTCATTCGGTTGTGTATTCCATTGTTGATTTAAACATCCCATGCACTCTTAGCCCGATTTCAGGCGCGGATCCAGAGGGGGGACCGGACCCCCCCCCCTGCTCAGACTTGAAAATTTTTTATGCGATTTTATTGGCGATTTAGACCTGTAAGTTTGGAATTTACCTTCCGGAAATACGTCAGAATGAACCAAATTGGATCTAATTTACCAAATTTTTCGGGGGGAGGCCCTCCACCCCCCCCCATTAATCGGTTGAGCGCAATTAGTTAAGCAATTATCAAACCTAGACCCACCCCTGCAAAAAATCCTGGATCCGCGCCTGGATTTGTACATATTATTCAGTCCAATGGGTTTACTGTTGATGAAACGATAGAGAACACACACACACATAATGTACTCTCTCGTCTTGTACTAATAGCTTGACTCACTTGAAATCTCCACTTTATAATGAATAGGTATACCGATGCGTACATTAACATAAATATGTATATACATCTTTCAATTAGTTTTTCATTAAAGGGAACAGGCATCTACTTTCCTTTTCATAGAGTCCTCTTAAGTCAAAATAAGATTTATTATAGATAATTGAAGTAATGTTTGCCATACCATTTATTCGAAGTTCAGAGTGTATTTTTTTTAAATAACTGTCAATTGAAAGGGCATCGTTAAGTTTTCGTAACTTCTGTGTCAATCCATTTGTACTTTATTATGTTCTAGTACAATAAACTATGTTTAAACCAAATGTTTGGGCTCCAGTGTATTTAAAATTCCCGTGTCTTTAACAACATTCTAAAAATATAGAAGTTATTAAGTGCAATAATTAGCCACCAATTTAGTGGTTAGAGAGGAGTTGCTTCGGTAACTATACAGTATAGTGTCGTCATACTATTAGAAATTTAAATCCGTTACTTACGCATCCGGTGTCCGATATTTTAGCGATTACGGTTTGGGGGAACCTACACTTCCTGTTTTAATTCATCAACAGAATATCTTAAACTCTATGATATTTTTTAGACGTGTAAGCAACTATTGCCACAAGAAATATTTTATTATCTCATGGTTGATGTTTTCTAGGTATCATGGAGGAAAAAAAGATTAACGGTGTTAAAAATGGTGTTGTGATACAAGAAGAAGAAGTAGCTTTAAAGAAAAGAGTTGGCCTAGTCAGTGGTGTTGCACTGATTGTTGGAACTATGATAGGTAGGACTGAAACCTAACATGTTATAGAAAAAACAAAGATAAGACAAGATTCCGGCAAGCTTGGTTAGCACAGCTTTCCTATTCCCGGATCGCTCATTCATAGCGGATTACTTAGTTGGGGTTTAAGGACATAGGGATGTCATGTAGGGAATACGTATTATTTCTAGAAAACCAGGTATTATTTAGCATTTGAGATATTTTTACACCAACCCTATTAAGACGCCAGATGGCATGAGGGGCATTTTGTAAAGAACGTGTACGTTGGGCATAGGACAAAGGCATAACAAACCATTTGATAATACCATATATCCATTTCGAAAATTAACATATTATAAGTCTTGAACTGTACATTTTTAATATGAATGTATTTTCGTACTGTAAAGTAAAAACGTATCTTGGAATTATCTAAAAATGTTAGTGTTTGGTATCTTCCAGGATCGGGAATATTTATTTCCCCCAAAGGAGTTCTACAAGGAACCGGATCTGTTGGTCTCAGTATGATTGTATGGGCCGGATGTGGTCTCATTTCCATATGTGGTAAGGCGTAAATGTATAGTGTAGGATAAGCCATTCTTGTTTCATCATAATGTCATCGTGTATCAAAAAAAAGTTGTTTCAAAATGTTTTATGAAGTACTTAATCATCATCATAATAACCACAACTCCATCTTGTCATCACAAATATTTATATTGTTTGAATGATAAAAACACACTTGGTATACCGTCTCGTTATAAACTTAATTGTTTATAAAAAGATATGCCAGTCGTAAGAATATGTTATACATGGAAGGGACCGAGGTGCTTTAAGATAAGCAACATAAAACTATGCTTGCAAAGCAAAAGTAGCATTAAATCACTCATGCGCTCTCTTGCTCATGAAATTTAACTTTGTTGCTCCAAAATTATAGGCTCGTTTACAAGAATATTTGGCTATTCGAACCGAACGGGATATCTAAATTATAAGGACTAAAATGTTTGTAACATGTCATCTTAAATTGATCACCAATACCAGTTGTGTTTTTCTACCCAATTGTTTGCATGGTTAATGTATATAATTATTGCATGGGTAAGTTGTTATTGAAGGGAGATAACTTGTATCTCTCAATGTTTGTTTCTGAAGACATGTTTTATCTTTTTTGATAACTAGGTGCCCTGAGCTATGCAGAACTAGGAACGATGATTCCACAATCCGGTGCTGAATATATCTATTTATACACTGGACTGGGGGCCATTCCAGCCTACCTAGTCGCATGGACATCGGTGATTGTTTTAAAACCATCAACTCTGGCTGTTATTTGTCTTGCCTTCGCGGAGTATGTTTGTGAACCCATATTTGACGGCTGTGGACCACCCGAGCTCATTAAAAAGCTCATGGCCGCAGCAGCCATATGTAAGTATCCGCCCAGTCGTGGAGTTCTAACACTTTAACATTAATACGATGATGAGTAGCTAGACATTATAACCTGTATATCACTTTCTGCATGTTCCCCAGCACCATAAGAAGAGTTTTGTTTTTATTCCAGGTTCCATCTATTTAATTAATGTGTTTCATGTTTATCAAATTCATTTATTTTCAGTGGAAAATGTTAGTGTCACCTTGCAGTATTTTCTTGAAGGGATTAAACCTCTTTGATTTATTGCAGAAAAGTTGGACCTTAAACCCAACTTTATGGCAACGATTGGGTTAATCAGATGTGATAAGGCAAAATCTAAACGATAATATTTTTTCATTTGAAATACAAAAATGAAGTCAGTTTGTTTGCTGAATTTAAGTTTCGATTTTGACAATTTTATTTTAAAACTTAAATCAAAGAGGTCTGGTCATTATCATTACACTTGCGAAATGTGTGACGTTAATATTACAATTTATCGTTTTCTTACCCAGGCCCAGGGAGTTCCTGAAAAGTTATGTGTATGACAATTGATCATTCAAATTGACTGTAATAGCTGTGGTGTCTATATATATATATATACTGAATTATGAAAGCAATTTTTGTCATTTTTGTGCAAATATATCTGATTGGTGATAGCTGGATACTTGATATCAAGAGACGGGCGTTGTTTGTCAATGTAGGTTGAATTTGTCACCCGAGAATGCAACATCGCCTATTCAAAGCATCTACATGGGTCAAATGCATCCAGAAAAAATAGGATGTAAATTAAACTGAATTTGTCCCAATGAATATTCCGTATTACGTCTTCAGTATCTTCATTACAAAGGTGCATTGTTGAGATGACCGAGTGTTAGAAACAGGCTTGCCAGTCAGACACCACTGTGTTTAGAGCTAATGACATTTTAAAGGATTCGCCGATGTTCAGATTTGAAATTACGAAACACTTGCGGTAGAGCATCGGCCATTATCATAGACGCCCCAACAGTATATTCCAACAGTCGCTTCTCTGGAACGTACCTAATATTTGACGAAAGAGATTAAAAGCTTAAGATCGAACAAGGGAGGGCCAGGAACAGCAAAACGAGCTGTACCAACAATCCTGTATAATGATCTCAACACTGCATTTTTGTTAGTCGAAATCCATTTGAAGAACCAAGAAGTTAATTGCAATTAATGTTCTTTCAGGAGCACTATCTTATGCAGAGTTAGGAACCTTGATAACCAAATCTGGAGCTGAATATTCCTATATATTAGAAGCTTCGAAATGTCTTCCCAAGTGGTTGGCACCTATTCCAGCATATTTATTTGCCTGGGTGTCTGTCCTTGTATTAAAACCGTCATTATTTGCGGTCATAGCTTTAAGTTTTGGTATCTATACAGTGGAGCCGTTCTTTAAAGGATGTGACCCACCAGAGGGTCTGGTTAAACTGGTGTCTGCTTTATGTTTATGTAAGTAGTATATCACTGTATCGTCGTTATAAACCATTATCACATTCATTTCAAATCTTAAGTGTAAAACTATAATAACAAAAGACTAAATATTACACATTATCACACAGAGCGAATCTCTGGAATACCATATCTTACATAAAATTCATCCAATGCATACGACAATCTCATTAATTTTATGGTATTCCGATTGATCTTGGTCATCGTAAAACTAAGGCGGTAAAAGTGTGCCAGTATTTTATAAATATTTAAGCCAATTTAAACGAAGTTGGTCTAGTCCGCTTCATAAGGATCATGAAAATTCAGGTTTATTTGAACAGACAATCAAAAGTTAGTTAAGTAGATTTTAATCCAGTGATATATTCCTAACATATTTCATGCATTAATTTTTTTCGTTTCCCTTTTACTTCAGTGCTTGTGGCATTTATCAACTGCTACAGTGTTACCTTGGCCACAAAGGTCCAAAATTTCTTTACATTTGCTAAGCTTTTAGCTATTGCGGTCATCACCGTTGGCGGATTTGTAAAATATGCTGAAGGTTTGTACGGTGTATAGTGTGCTGATGAATTTTTGCTTGCAGAGAATTTTCCTGATAGTGTTGGCATTGATATAACTTATATACTTTTTTAAAACTTTTTTTTTGAATTTTTGTGTAATAATCATAGCTTGAAGTTTGCTTGAAGTGTTTGTTTGTGTTTTATTTATATTAAAGACAGCTGTTTGCACATTCTTACCCCAAAAGAACTCTTTCAGAAATACGAGTGTATTTGTACACCGGAAGTTAACTTATTTAAAATTTAAGCCTGATGTAACTGTCTTTATTATAATGTTTAACTTTCCTTTTTGTTTCTTCTTCATTTTTATTTGTAAAATATAAGTATGACTTAGCATATACACTTTAATTATAGAAACCGATTTAATTATATATTTCCTAAGAGTTTTATTTTTTAGAAAAAATATAAAAACCTCCATTATACTCAATATAGCAATTATGTATAAACGATGTATCTATTATCGAAAGGTAGAGATTAGCTAATGTTGTTTCTAACGTACGGAATATCTATTGGGGTTTAAGATGCAGATATTCTGTTATTGCATGATAAATTAAATGTTTTATCAAAAGAATGACTCTAGATTGCTAATTTTCTTTTTTGCACGAATTGCTTGCTTTTTGTTGTGATGTGTATTTTATTTATCTTAAAACAGTGGCTGTCACCATGGTTAATTGCTCCAGTGTCAAATTTGCGGCTCGGGTCCAGGTTTTTTTCACGTTTGCTAAATTAGCAGCATTACTCATGATTATTGTGGGTGGAATGGTAAAATTGGGTCAAGGTAAACCCGAATAATAAATCCCTGCAAGAACTAACAGAATATTAAGGGGATTATTAAATTCATATAATGCATGGTTACATATATTAATAACAATTATAGGCCAATTAATTATTAACTTATTAAATAATAACAATTAGTTGATATTCTGTTGTTATTAAATGCCATTCTGTCTAGTCTTATTATCCAATAGCCGTGGGATAAATCAAGTTTTCGGTGTAAGTAGTAACTGTAAATACCATATTTTCGACATAGTTTCGTGACTTCAGGACGTAATAATGGCCAATATTGATTCCACAAGGAGGCCACACACTCAAGATACCATGGCGTGCATTGCGTCACGTATATTTCAATCTAATTTGCGCGTTACGAACAAACATCATAATGATCTCTGTAGACTTGCACTGAGTTCAGCTTTAAATAGTTCTATCCAGTCTTCGTTAAGACGTGGCCTCTTCGCTTGATGCAGTTCTCCCGGGGAATGACCTCAAGTCTGCACTAAATTATAACTATTAGATTTAATCAAAATCTTATCGTAATAACACGAAACCATGCTACTCATATTTTTCTCCGTGTGCTTATTTTGCTGTAATACTGTAAATAGAGTAGGACGTTAAACCCCATTCCATTTCATTTCTGTAAATAGAAATGCGATAGTGACTATTGTTGTATAACTCCCACTTATCACCAGGGTTAGAAGACACTGATGTACTGGAATGACAGAACCGAACCGAATATCAACCATTAATTAATTAGTAGAATAAATTGTTAACGTTGTAATAGTGTACACAAATTAGATGAATAATGATATATAGAGTATACTGAGCAATTTAACACATCTTATATAGTTTTAAATTACAATTTAAGCGATTTCCTACAATAACTAACGGAGTTATGGATCTTGATCAGTTTGAAACAATTATTATCCGATTGAAATTTATACAGATATTTTATAATTTTAAGAAAAAGTACCGGTCGTTGCAAATAATCCGAACAACTAAGGTTATCTGTACATTTTTTAACAATACATGTTATCACGAGTAAAAACTTCAAACCAATATGATTTAATTAGCTTTTTAATTACTTTTAACCTTGACACCATTATCTATAAAGGAATAGTTATTCGGCGATCTTTTTTACTTATCTCTTATTTACGTCATGTTCTTTTACTGTCTAATAATATTACTAGTAATAATCTATACTAACACAGATGCATTATTATTATTACTGCATTTAATACAATTATACTTTTTACGGATATTATTCAAGCTAAGAATACAATTTATACACTCAGACTGAAAAGCAAAATGTAAGATATTAAATTACTATAGAAATATTCAAATACTCAAAAATAAAATTACAAAAACATAAAATACGTTATCTTTTTTTTTTCAAGATGAACAAATTATATTGTATGCATTGCCTCTTTGTCTTTCAGGAAATACCGAATATCTAGAAAATGGTTTTGAAGGCACTGCTCAGTCAGCTTCTGGTATTGCTTTAGCCTTTTATGATGGATTATGGGCTTATGATGGATGGTAATTCATTTCATTTACTTCCTTGAATTTTTAAAAAAAAAAAAAAAAACATTTCCAAGAATAAGTTTATTTTTCGATTAGTTATAATTAAGAAAGCCATTGAAATTTAATGTTTCGCGTCGGTTTTTGCTGAGGTATGATAACTTTGTGTTTGGTATATCAGATGTTGATATTGACTCACAATGTTTAATTGTTTCTTACAGGAATAATCTGAATTATGTGACAGAAGAGTTGAAAAATCCCTACGTGTAAGTTGTTTTATGCTTGAAGTACATGTACCCGAGTAATGATGGTATTGATATCGTTCAGGATGCAGAACAAGCAAACGGAATACTGTACAATTAGTCCGAGGGGAATACTAGACAATAAAATTAGTCCGAGGGGGCTAACGCTTGCACATTACATGATGAGGTCTGCTATCGATGGAAGTCGTGATTTATGCCATATACATGTACATGTATGGACCGCGGTTTGTTAAAGAGAACAGTTCTCCACTTTCTTAACACTGCGCTCAAAAGATTTATTGAAATAAAAACATACCATACAATCATGTAGATTTAACCTTATTTGTGTTGAGTGCAAATTAAAGGGACTTTGTTCCGCAAACATATTTTATACAAATAGATTAGGTATTGAAGGTTTTTTTTTTTTTTTACACCTTTGCGACCAAGTACAGACGAAATTATACCTTTATGTTAATTTTATTTACAGGAATTTACCACGGTCAATAATTATAGCTATTCCCTTGGTGACAGTTTGTTATTTGCTTACCAATATATCGTACTTTAGTGTCATGAGCAAAGCTGAATTGTTGGCTTCAGATGCCGTCGCTGCTGTAAGTTTATCTTTATTATTCAGATTTACCAGATTCAACATTTTCCAACAATAAAATAAAACCAAGTACCAACAATCCAAAACTTTAGATAAAATTCCAAGTCCTAATGGACTGTTCACCATACGATGATCAATGTTTCGTTCTGGATGAAAGTATCCCATCATAACCCAAATTTCACCTTTCTGAAGAATTATATCCATGAATATCAAGCTCACGGTGGTATTAGTTTTAATCGTCGAAATTATCTAAGGAGCACTTTGTATAACCTTTTGGCGCAATGCAGTTTTTAATGGACACATTCATTGTTATTTTTAGACATGGGGATCTCGAGTACTAGGTGTAGCAGCTATAATTATTCCTATATCAGTAGCCTGTTCTACATTTGGTGCCGCTAATGGTTCCTGTTTTACTGGTGGCAGGTACGTAATTGTGGTCCTTGAAAATTTAAGTAGTGTAGGATAATAGGTGCAGAGACCCCTAGAATAACTCTAAATGTGAAAGTATGCAAAATCTAACACGAGAATGGAAAAATATGTCCCACTTGCTTTGCCTGAGAGTATTGTATATCTTGAAAAAGATAGTCGATGTTTAAGAGTATTACGTAAATCAGATAAGCAATATCCTGTTTTACCATCAGTATATCCTGTATTAAAATTATAACAAAGCTTCTGAGTGGCACCGTTTGAAGATAAAAGTTTCTAATAGCCTTTTTGAAAAATTATCGTGTTTCTATTAAAATGTAGCTGTAAGGAGTCAGCTTGCTAAATTGAATTTTAATTTAGGAAATAGTTTCAGTTTATCCCGTTTACCAACACCCTATAGCTCTTAAACGTTCTCCATCGTAAGTATTTCCATACCTTGACATTAAAGAACAAGGATCGGCGATGTTCAAATTACATTGTAGGTCGATCGATCATCATATAGCAGTTTTAAATATGGTATACTTAGTATTTTCGCGATGGGTTTGTCTCTTTTTAAGTCGAACCAAATTAATTTTCGATTTAGATTAGTGTATGCTGCTGCACGTGAAGGTCATCTACCAGAAGTTCTGTCCTATGTTCATGTCACACAGTATACGCCATTACCATCTTTATTATTTACTGTAAGTTTTTATTTGTATTATTTGAGTAACTCGAATCTTCATAGCAATGGCGTGATGAATCGAATTAATTAATCGGAGAAATTGGCGGCACTAAGCCTATTTCGAAGCATAACTTGACCAAAAATTGTTTACGTATCTATCAGAGAGAGAGAGAGAGAGAGAGAGATAGAGAGAGATCATTTCGAGACTAACCAATAATTTCAATAATTCGCTTGCACGTAGTGGATTTTAGCAGTGACCATCCACCCCCACCCCATCAGGAAGAGAAGAGTATAAGTAATTTAAATATATATATATCATAATATCACATGTAACACAGAACAATACGATTACAACAATCTGTCGTCTTTGTATAATTTTAGTCCTTTATAGCTCTGCTTATGATAATACCCGGCGATATCTTCACCCTCATAGACTTCTTCAGTTTTACTGCCTGGTTATTTTATGGTGCCACTATGCTTGCAGTTATAGTTCTTCGGTTTACTAAGAAAAATGAACCGAGACCATACAAAGTAAGTTTAAAATCTTTATGTTTGCTATACGAAGAACAAATAAATGATTAGACTGACCTCTACCTTACGCTACATCGGTTATGTCTGTTTTGATTAAAACGAATGAGGTCTTCAAAAGAATTTTCCATGGTGATTGAAGCGTCACGTATTAATTTGACCCGCAGATTCAAACCAATCAAGCCATCTTTCGGTAATACAAAATTTGCCAACTGCATATTTTTCGCCAAACCTGCACAAAAGGCATAGTCCTTAATGTGGTATAATAAACACGAAACGAAATAGTAATAAATTTAAGTAAGGATAGTATAATATACTATGTTACTAGGCCTTGTCGATTTGGCGTAACTCGTTCATGATATTTATCCCTTTCTCTAAGCAAGTGTTGTCAATAATAAAGTAACCAAAATAATCATTGTTCATTTTGACAATTTTTGTCATAAAATTTGTATAAGTAGACCATTCCATCAACAGTAGTTCCATTATTAAGTATTAGATCTGTTTTCTTATTCTAACTTTTCAAAAATGTCATCTTTTATACGCCCACGTTGAAATGTGGTCGTATATTGTCGTCATCCGGTCCATCCGTCCGTCCGTCCGTCCGTCCGGCGTCCACAATTGCTTGTGGACGCTCTAGTGGCTAAAGTAAATACCCGATTGACTTTAAATTCATACACAGTGTTTAAGGTCATGAGACGAAGAAGCCTATTGTTTTTCAGCGATTTCCGATAATAACAACCAGGGTTATGGCCCTTGATCACTTCAAAAAATCTTGTGGACGCTCTAGAAGCCAAAGTTAATATCCGATTGACTTTAAATTTATACACAATGTTTAAGGTCATGAGACGAAGAAGCCTATTGATTTTCACAACCAGGGTTATGGCCCTTGATCACTTCAAAAAATCTTGTGGACGCTCTAGAGGCCAAAGTTAATATCCGATTGACTTTAAATTTATACACAGTGTTTAAGGTGTTGAAACGAACAAGTATTTTGATTTTCAATGAATTTTGATAACTGAACAGCTAAATCCACGATATTAGATGTTTCATGTATATACAAATTGTTAGCGTGGGGTAAAACTTTATAAAAAGCAATCAATTTCTAATGATTTTCTGATAATTACACAATGAGTTGTTAACTTGTTACTCTTAATCAGTTTTTGTGTATTACAAATGTTTCATTACCGAAAAAAGTAAAAATATGCGACAACCCTTGTTGACTGCCCGGACGATTTAGCTGTTGTGGGCGTATGTTTCGTTGCCTAGCAACCTATCTTAATCTATTATATAAATATGATTGTTTTTTTACTCCCAACTAGGTTCCTATATTCATCCCAGCGTTTGTATTACTGTGTTCTATATACCTGATAATTGGGCCTATTGTAGACAATCCAAAGATAGAATTTCTATACGCTTTTTTGTTTGTTATTGGTGGAATGGTATTCTATATTCCATTTGTTCATTTCAAACTCCAGTTACCAGGAATGGGTAAGTCCATTTGATATAATTTCAAGCTCTTATACATATAAATCGAAGGTTATCACAATCATGTTGATCGTCTGTTACATTGGGTAGTGCGCTGCTCTTTTGAGCCTATTGTTATAGGCTGTATATATATAGCAAATTATAATGTAAAACGTCATTCAAATAATAACAACTGATGAAAAGGGCACCAATAAAGATGAGCAGACAAGTATGATTATTATTATTATTATTAAAATGTTTAGATAAATCGCACCAGCTTTGAACTCTCCTATTACTACCAGACAGCTAGACATACAGAACTTTTATTTGTCATTTCAGATAAATTTACAACATTTCTACAGTTGATTTTACAGGTAGCACCGAGCAAATATGCTCCACCAGAATGATAGTTTAGTTATATATAGATATATATATTAATAATTAATAATGATAAAAAAATATATTATCCATTGTTAGATAAATCCATCATAAATAATAAACTTGTATGTATAAATCATCATCATTAGTTTCATGCTACAAACATTTCATTTCATTTATCATTTTAAATCCCACAAAAAATCTGTACAAAAATATGTAAAGGTTGTATCAGAAATGTAAGCATTTGTTTACATATCATTATAGTTAAGATGTTATGTTTATGAATTATAGATTAAGCAAAATTAATGTGTCATTAATAAATTCAAACCCAAGTTATAGCATGTTCATTACCCTTTTCATTTAGATTTGTGATGATTCATTTCAATAAGTAAATGGATCAAATTCTAGTAGTTGATGAAGTCAACTTTAGTAATGTATAACTGCTGGACCCCAGACTCGTGACTATACACGTTTTATGGGTTTTAATGATTTAGCAGAGAAAACAGAGTCCAACTTTAGGTAAAAGCAGGAGACTGTTAAAACACATTCATCTGCATGCCCGGCTTACTTTGTTGGATACGTTAACTCAGTATACGGGCCCGTAGAACCCTCACCCCTACCCCCCAAAAATCAAATTAGCCCCCCCCCCCCGGAACGTGGTGTTTCGAATCATTACACCTAAACCTTGACTAAATTCAATCATACACATTTTCTGCTAAGGCTAACTTTGATTGCTCCATGCTTATCAGAAAGATATGTTACAATAAGGCGACGACAACCTGTTTCACCGTTGGCTTGTATATTCTTGAATGGTATCATAAAGTCATTTAAAATAAGTTTTGAATACGTTAATTTTATAGATAAATCCAATTGTTTTCTTCTCATGTATGTATAATAATAACGAAATTTTGTATGGATTGTAATGTGTCAATGAAAAGCATAACCTTACATGTGGATCTGGCATTTCAAAAATATTTTTGTAATTTGAATTGAGATAATAGTAAATTTGATCTCTATTAAAAAATTTAAGTCTATAAAACATTCTCTAATGTCCATTTAATTGTTTTAATTTAAAAATACTATTTGCTCAATTCAACAATGTGTGTTACCCATAAATATTTTTTCCATTGATTGAAATTTGTAATAATATCAATTAACCTAATAAATAATTATAAGTGAATGGCCTCATTCCTAATTAAATAATATAATTTATGAGATTTTTATTATTTTAAATATAATTTTGTTTATTTTCTGTTATTCTGCATTGTATAAATATTAAAAAAGGACAAATTTAAGTATTAACGATTGTGTCATGTGCACACGATTTGGACTGATTTCTACTGATTGCAGTTGAAATGCCTTGACTAGACAATGACTATGCACGATTAAATATGTATTTTAAAAAGATGATCATTTCCACACTAGGAAAATATCATTCCAGTAGTGCTTTTGGTAGGTTTATTGTATGAATATATATATTACACTGATGCAGTGTTTAAAAAAATACGATATTGTACGTATTACACGTAGGCCTAAATCACTATATAGGTATTCCATCTATTTGGACCTCAAACAGTTCTTATATGAGGGTCCACTGTAGGGAAAATATTATTATAATAGTATATATTTTGTTTGAATTCATCAAGAAGATGCAATTTTCAAAGAGTAATATATTTTGCAAATTCTGTCTTTCTTACTTATATATACGCGCAAATAATGTTACCAAAGTAGGTTGTGATTACATTATTATTGTTATAGGCCTATTTGATTTTTAAATTATGGGACTATGTTTATATTAATCTTTATTGCGTGTTTTGTTTGGTTGCTTTTATTCTGAATCTTGTATAGTATTGTTCTATATAGAGAACGTATATCTTACTAAAATAAATATTTAACAATTTTTCAGCGACTCCTTTTTATTTAGTACACGAAATTGAATATTCGTACACCAACCTCTATTAGTAAGTACAAGAGGACAACACTACACGTACACGCAAAACAAAACCGACAAAAAAAAAACAACCTTCAGACAAGACAACTGGAATATAAGTTAGTGAACGCCGCTGTCGCGTTTGGTTGAGCTTGGTTCTTTGCATATGCGACTTTCTATTAAGATTATGTATGCAATATAACAAGACTGAGCTTCTTCTGAATACTTAACTTGTAAAATATACAAGTAACGGGGTGTATTGCAGAAACATCTACCAGCATATTCTATTTTTGTTCGCATTTTCCAATTATGTTTATACAGTTTCCATATTAGAACAGATTGGCCAATCACGATGGGGTAAGGATGCGGATGGGATAAAGAGCTACACGCGTGTGTGATTTTATTCAGACAAGATGGGGAGATCTTGAAATTCGATTGAGCGGGTTTAGTGATTGACATTATTTAGAGTTCATATAGAGTATACCTTAAATTATACATTATTATGTTATATCATCTGTATACTTTGTATTGTAGTAAATTCTGCCATATAAACACGTATTTAGAACACTTTTGGCATTAAAAATTCAACAATAGGGAAGTCCGTATTGAACACAACGTGAAGACGAGGATGTGGGGAGCTGTGGCAAAGAATCGACAATGTTACAAGTTCCGTTTGGTAAGGCCATGACCAGGATATTTGTGTGCCGTTTTGTGTCCGTCACATCCCATTTGTAGAAACTTTCACTATGCTTCGTAGCACTAATCACTGTCTTAAAATTGTATTTGGAACCTGTTTATTGAGTTCTACCACCTGTGTGATAATGACTAACTAAATCGAGTTTTCTACAAAGCTGTAATGTTTGTTTTTGTTTGTTTATTTTAATTATTTACACAATTACACAACAATATAAATTTAAAATATGTTAAGCAGAAAACAACTTAATGTTGCCCATTCTTTGATATTTGTGCCCCCCACCCTTTCAACTCTCTTGATGGACCAACAAGTTACAATTTTAATTCAAGATGAATATGTCAGTCCTTAATTCTCAAAATAATGAATGCACATTCAATAAAGGTGTGGCTATGACAAAATAAACATATGCACATATAGTTATAAGTTACAGTGGAAAGCTATATACATGCTGACATATAAATATATGATTCGGAATTTTACTGATTAAAAATAATTCATTCACATACATTTCCAATTAGATAATACCAGAAATTATAAATACCAATAATAAATACTAATATATCATAAAATCGGCCAGTAGATTGAATGAATAGCACAACTGGAAACGTGAAATATTATACATTAGTATTTGTAATATCACAAATTAAAGGTATAATGATTATTACAACAGGACTGCATTTGGGCGCTGTCTCTTTCATGATGCAAAATAGATATAAACGTTGCTAAATGTTTAAAGACTGTTATGGATTGAGTTGACGGGACCATCTCTATTGTCGGATAGATAGTTCAGTTATACTGCATTTCGTACAGGATATCAAGTGTCTATGCCCATAATTTCAATACCAGGAACATTTGGAGGTAACGACATTTTACTTTGATCTAACTTATGAAGGTTTAGATTGGAGTGATTTCACAATCTTCAGGATTTGTTGTTTGAGAAATATAATACCATCCGTTATCAATATTATCCTGAAGCCAAACGTGAGCATTAAAATATTAACGAATGCACATTTAATTTTGAGATTTTGATATTTGCCAATTTGATCTGGATGCCATGTTAGCATTATCTTAAGTACTTGGGGGCGCTTTTACTAGCAATTACCTTGACATTGGATAGCCTTATACCTCTTTATCACTTTATCCTTTTCCAAGATACTGATGTAATGAAAATCGAAAAACGAATATTACATAACTGACTACAGATTGAAACATTTTTCATCAAGTAAAATTTCAATATACATGTAGTTATATCATCACAGTAAAAAATTGCCAAGTCAGCCATGGTCAAAGTTATTGCCTCAAGAACTCCAGAGAGCCTTGTATACTAATTTAGCCCTTCCTGAACATTGAAATCTCGAATCACAGTTTTATTACCGATAATGTTAAAGTAAGATATAATTTTAATACATTGCAGATACTTTGTTTTATAATATTCCCGTTTTAAAATGAAATAAACAGTAAGCTACCAATGAACAAAGTTATGCCTCCACGACAAGTTGTCCAAAAACCTTTGATGTGTTCATATGTCGTCGTATACGGTAATCTATTTAAAACCATATTTTGTAAACAAAGATTTTTCACAATAAAAGTTTATCACTCAACCCTCTGCTGTCCATTTTTAAGTTTATTATTGCCGCCTGTTATGGCATGGTAGGTCGAACATGTATGTAAAATACCTCTCTTTGATCTTAAATAGTAAAGAGATGTCGTTGCATATTTCATATGTTTCTTATGAATACTATCATAATTTCTGGACCTTTTTGGCAGTTTTCGCATCCGATTTTTTGTCAACTAGTTCATCACCATGACCATCATTGTTATCATCTGATGAAGTAGACGAAGAAGAAGACAATGCATCATCAGTACTTCCTAAATCATCATCAGTACTGCCTAAATCATCATCAGTGGCATAATCGTCATCAATACTCCCATCCACGCTTTGTTGTTCTACGGACATAGACAGACCTTGGTCTATGTCTACCTCAGTATAAATATCTGATTCGTTTTCATTAGATCTCTTCAAAATAGATACAATGGGTTTATCTGTCAACACCCCCTTTGACATTTCAACTGGTTTTCTAAGTCGTAAACTGTCATTATTGTTGTCAATTCCTCCTGACTTATCAGTACTATTATAGCGCAAATAGCCTCTTGTTTCTGGTGTGGACATTCTTCTGCTGTACATTCGATCTTTCATAATAGAAGCTTTCCTTCGTAAAGCCCTGTTGGAAATAGAAGATATAAGATAATGCTTGTGAATCTTAATGTAATGCCTAGAGTCTATTCTCGTATCTACAAGAACGCCAAATGATACTTACCTTCTGGGCACTATTCTCAAGAACAACTGCAGCCATACTGTGACCTTATCTGAAATGTATATATGCAGGTTTAGAAATATCGGGTATTACTAACAGTAGCAAAGCATGACCTATGGATCCTATGGGACAAGGCGCAAATATTTCTGATGAGGCTATACCTTTGAGCGTCATATACAACAAATCTTCTCTATATGAAGTATGGCAGTCTATGGAATTCGGCATATACATTTAACTTATCTGTAAATATATATGTCCGAGCGACTCGAAGCTTAAAATACTACACGTTAGAAAGACGGGTACATTTAAGACGATTATAAGGAAGGTCTATGAGAAAAGACTTTTAAAACGTGACTTAATTAATACCCTCCCTGAAAAATATGCTTTTTAAGACTTAAAATATGGCAAAATTATCAGGAAAGGATCCATCTTATCTAATTCTGTATGTCATAAAGAATGGAATAAGATAACAGTTTTCTATTTAAGAAAAAAAGTATGCGTATGTGCTGGACCTATTCTCATTTTAAATGGCCTTTAGCGATTATTGAATTGTATTGGTTTTTGATAGTGACCATTCCAATGAATGAGATGCTTTTCCATATTTTTAATTAAGTTCCCATATAGTAAAGACCAAACCCATTCCACCCCAAAACCATCTTGCCACTGATCTTGACTGTATTTATTATAGGCTACCCCGAAAAAGATTGATGTCGTAATTAAAAAACAAATAGGGCACATAAGCCATCTTTAGCATATAGTTGATTACTTTAGGAACTCATTCTACGTTCCTACACTTTTGAGTCTAGTTAAACTTACCAAATAAAAGTGGATTGTAGCTTTTTAAATAAGTTACAGGAAGATAAGCTATAAACGATAATATAAACAAGGAGATTGCAATAATAAACTCATCCTTCGGCCTTTCCAAAAACGGAGTTATCAGTAATATGGTGATACCAAGTACAACTATAACAGGCATAAACAGATAAACCTGAAATGGGACAAGAGCATCTGAAGTATTGGGTTAGTGATGGGACACATCTGTACCATTAAAGCGAAAACATACACGAAAAACAAAGGTTCGATATAGAGTTTAAGATTATACACAATCAGAACGATAAAAAATCATTAAAATTGATCAATTCTAACGGAAGTTCTGGGCATTTGAAGTAAACATTAATTTCACTAGGTCATCATTATCTCTCATAGACAAGTAAAGTAATAATAATAGTGCTATCCTTTTCCTACAAGCCAGTTTATTGAATTGCACTGACTGCAGAAATACAATCCTCAACCCCCCCCCCCCCAAAAAAAAAACACAAATATCTACAACACGGAGTAAATTAACACAAACCATAGACGTTTAGTTATATTAAAACGATTTTAAAGTAGCTAAGCCTTTAACTTAATATCATCCAACGTCTTCAACATTGAAGACACGAATTATTCGTTAATTTAAATCAACATTGATGTGATCTTACCGGGAAAAGATGGGCTGCTGATATCCGATATTTAAGGTAAAATAAACAATTTACCATTGATACACGAATCGTGTATCAGAATGCGTTTCAGAGCCATCTGTAAGAAGGGATTTGAAAAAGGAAGCCAGACATGCGGTGAATCATATTCTTATCCAGAGAGCATGCGCAACAAATACTACCGGTATAGAGTGGAATAACCAGACGCTAGGGATTGTCATTCGATTGAGACGTTTGGCATATTTCGCTGAATATAACCGACTTGAAAATAGAGTAAAAACGGAAATATTCATATTACATTATTATATGCGTTGCGGCGCATTTGTGTTAATTGTCCCAAATATTAGCGATTTAGCTCATTTAAGTGTTTTGTTTAAAAGACGGGACTATGATATCTTTACTTACCTTATAAGGTCTTTTCTTTTTCTTATTTTTAAATCTGAGAACTATCAATGCCAGAACAGATAATCCATGAAACGCCCAAACAATGAAGATAAAGAAATTTAAAAGTGACGATAGGGTTCCCAAAATAATCATAATTATAGCAATTATGGCCTGAAATGGAAAATGTGAATAATTTTAACCAGAGAAAATATCTGAACTAATAAAAAAAAGTCAGAACAATTTACCGTTTAATATAAAACAAAACATGTTTATTAATAATCAAAAGTTATTTCTGTGTTATATCTACCCTTGTTATAACTGTCAAAATCGGGGTTTTACTTCTAACGTGAACAAAAGCTGTTACTTCTGGCATTTTATTGTCTTTAACGGCGACTCCTGATAATCTGAAATGAAAATGAAATGGGGTTTAACGTCCTACTCTTTTGCACCTAACTTGGGCTAATGGAAGACGGGTCCTGATAATCTGCAAATGAAGTTGAAACACACTACTAATTAAGTGTAGCACAATAACCCAACAAAAGCATCGTTTTTACATGTAATCATATTTGTTTAGAAAGTGAAAACTCTAGTCGAAACGTCGCTCGGTAATTGTTCCATAGAATTGTACTGTCTCTATCGGGTATGCGACGATTGTTTTTAAAATTGGATACAAACTGTGACCCCTAGAGGATTCACATGCATAAAACAGGATTTGTCGTACAATCAAGGGCCATAATCCTGGAGGTTACGGTTTGATAAGCGCGATCTATGGGATATAAACATAAATTTTAAGTTTCATCAAAATCGGATGCCAACAAACGAGATAATTACCCTACTCACTTGATAAACGGTCGACTCCTTGCTAGCCGGTCAACCAACGTTCCCCTATCCCTACGGTCGGATTTAGCGAGGAAATTGTCAGAAAGGTTGGTCTGGGATTCGGCAACAACATAGGTGAGTTCCTCGTGCACGCCAACAAAGCAGTCGACACCCTAAGCGCCGCCCAACTTTCACTTACCTCTACAGTCGGCTGAATCGGGGAAATGGTCGGATGAAATGTAGGTCGGTTTGCTTTACTCCCGAATCACGAACATGGTGCTGGCTTCTTATTCGTGATTCGGCAATAAAACAGGTGATTGCTGGAGAGGACTGCAAAGTGCATGCCAACAAACTTGACAATCGGTCGTCTCCTTGCTAGTTGGCCACCATTTTTCACGGCGGAAATGGTCGGAAGGAAGATAGGCCCGCCTGTTTTACTGACGAATCCAGAATAGCTTGCTGGCTCGTTATTCGACAATAAAACAGTTGATTCCTGCCCCGTTGACTCCAACAACCAGTTGACGCCCTTTACAAACGATCGTCTCCGTGTTAGTCGGCCATCCAACGTTCAATTACCCTATGGTCGGAGGTTGCGAGGAAATGGCCAGATGCAAGGTATGCCGGTCTGTTTTAGTGCCGAATTCCAAATCCCGAATAACTTCACGTTGCCACTCATGGAAGACTATCAAAGAGTGCGCCCTGGAGGTCTAATCAAACCCACCCTTCACCAAATAATGAATTATCAGGTGTTATAAAGATAACACAACATTATATATCTAAATAAAGCAATAAACATGGATATTGGAAATGGACAACATACGCTGGAACAGCCTTGCAAAGATTTCAAATTAAAAGTGTAACGAAAAGCGTTAGCCTTGTAAATTACCCATATAAATGCAAACAGGTACTTACTTTCCAGCATCCAAAAAAGTTGCATTTGCACTCCTTAACGCTAGAAAACCAACACCAATAGGTATGACTGGAGAATATGCACCAAGAACGCGATCAGACCAGGTCTAGAAAACAAAAAGTACATAACAATATCAACCAACCTTCGTCTTCTAGTCAAAACCGGCACGGCATATTTGTTGTGTTAGAATTTAATAAAAATGAATACTTTACATAGATATTTCCCCTCCCACATTTTAATTTCATACTTAATCCGGTTTCACACTGACGTTTACAAACTGTCTGGTCTGAGATCCTACGTGGTCCAGGAATTGCTCCTACAGTAGAGCTCGCTGTTGTTAACCTTTTCCGCAAATGACGTAACCGGGTGTGAGGAACAAGGGAAGGTGAGATCGCTCTTCTTTAACCTGGGCTTGGGCGGATACGTGTTGAACTTTGCTGTCGGTATCTACCCCAAAGACAGGAGATGGTGCTGTTGGAAACATTCAGGAGTCTGACACTACATCTGTCTGGGATCTACTTGTTGCGTTGATGACTCGTTCAGTGTTTACAAATTACGCAATATGCTAATTAGTGTGTTTTTCAGTCATGGCCAAGACGTCTAATTAGCATATTCTATATTATGCAATATAACTGTTTTGTTCTCGTAGTGTTTTCCGGCGGTTGTTAATGGCGGTTGTTAATGTGCATATTGTACATTATGTAATATAGTAATTATATTCTAAATGTGTTTATTTGCTTCGCTGGACACGAAAACATGGGTTTAGAAGCAAGTTCTACCAAATTTTAACATTCGATAACAAAAGTTCTAGCATTATATGTCAATTTGGGAAACATAAAATTATGTTAAAATATTTCTAGTATGATGTGTTGGGGACCTTACTGAAATGTATACCACCAAAAGAAAGCCTGTTGCAATTTGTTTTGAGCTGGGCCCTTTTATCAGCTATATTGACTGGACAAATGTGCAACTGATTTTGAAACCGACAACTTCTTTATTTTAAAGGCCTCAGATTAGGGTTTCATGCCAAAAGCTTTCGAAATTGTTAAACTCATCTGTCTTGGTGCAATGAAGCGAAACAAAATTTCGGCAAAAGGTATGACCATTCACAAGTAGTGTCCCTACATTTAAACCAATAATGAATTTCTTTTATCCTAACATAATGCCATTAAAACAAGTAAGATTTATGGAAACAATGGAAACAACGATATCGTTCAAATAAAACGAATGATGAAAAATGGGCTCTGCGTTTCTCTTTTTTTTGTTGAAGAGTATAATATCCATTACCTTAGATCTATCAGGGAATTTTAAGTCCCTCTCTTATTTTCTATACGATTGATATAGGTTCATCTAATAAAAGGTTTATAATACTATATATCACTATAAGAAGCCTGGTTGTCATATAATAATTCTTACCACGCCAATAGCTTCTGATCCAACAAGTTCGTCTTTCGTCATCACAGTGAAATATGACGTCACTACAGCCATAAATATTACACCAACTGTTGGGATAGCGACTTTAATTAATCGAGGTAGATTTCTGTCAATATGGAAAAGATATCATAAACACAGAATGAAAAAATAAATTTAATGGGTGGTACTGATAAACAGTTGGATATATTTTACATGATGCTCATTACACATTCACTTCCCGTGTACACATTAGTGTGCACGTTAAAGATCCATTGACAATTGGAATTCGATATAAGTGTAGGTCGTAGGGCCGCTGTCCGGACTAAATTTCCCTCATAGCACACTGTATGGCGTATGCCCGTCTTCGTTAGCCCAGTTCTGAGCAGAACAGTAGGATGTTAAAACCCCATTTCATTTCATTTACACAGAGGCATTTAGAAAAGAAATAAAATTTCACTTCATTGCTGAGTAATTTTTATTAGCCAGAAAGCCCACCCCCTACCCCCCAAAAAATTAAAAAAATAAATCAAGACTTGCTTCCGCCGACCCTGTAAGCAATGGAGACTTCAGATGGCTTTACTATTTATCGTGTTTGGTTAGTATGGAATAATTTGACTGTAAGTATTATCATTTACAGGCAATAATATTCTGATTAAAATGTAAAAATATTAATCACCTTGGAGGTTTTCTTACGCCTTTGGTTACATTATTTACACTTGCCCTAAAAAATATCACATCGAAAACCATTTTACATCAAAATTTTTAATAAGCGGGCAAGTATATAGCCCGTCAATTATATTTTAAAGGATATTTTGTTAAAGAAAAACAACTATCTTTTTCATTTTCTTAATTATCCAGTTATTTTATTCATTAAAAATACATTATGGGAGATTAGATAAAGAGCTGGCAGTTCTCATTATAATCGTTTAAAACTTGATATTGTAAAGGGAATTTGTTGAAAATTTCAGTCAAATTGATCCACACTGGTCTCGAGCGTCATTATCGGTTATCCATTTCATGATTAAATTATGAATAAATAAAAGTTAAACAGAAACTGGGATCCTAATCCAGTTAATACCGTTGACGTCGAGAGTTGATTTTGATCTGGAGAAGTTCATTAATGTCTAATCAATAATTCAGATAAAATATCAGGCCTAAAGAAAGACCTGCACTAGGCAGGTTTAGCTCTTGCATAATGTATGTTTACAAATGTTTAAACTTACCATCCACCGTATGCCCACAAACAATTATAGATTGCTGAAGTTATAGCTGTTGGATTTGTTTCTGTGTTATCAAAGCCAGTTTTCAGCTCAGTTACATGACCTTTAATAAACGAATTAATCCTTTGCATGGCTTGGCTACTTTTCATTCATATACGAAATCTACAACGTTTACACGTTCTACGTCATGATAACACACTAACAATATCCATATCTCATACTTTGTAAACTTTAATTTAAAATATTAATATTCACAAAAGTTAAAGACAAAAGAATCCTACTAGATTCCGATTAAAATCAAATATTGCCTGGATATTTACAGCATATATTTGATCGCGTTACATAGCATAAACTTATGCATCAAAAATCAAAGACTCTATAAACTTACATCGTGCATCATATTGGAAAATACGCCTATCGGAAGAAGGATGAAAAAGGCATTACATTGTGACACACACGAAATTTGACTTCACCCAAAGTGTCTTTTATTGGTCGATTAGAGTCTTACCATTTGCTAACCTGATTATGCCGCAGATGATGATGACCGCTAAAGCTACTGTTTTACCAATAGTTCCCAAAACCTGCACCTTTTCAGAGAGTTTGGCACTAAATACATTCAGGTATGCTAATGTCACTATAAAGTTTGAAAAAAAAGAAAACATAATGTATATTTTTTTTGTATTCGGTATTGAGGCTACACAATATTTATTTTATCTGGTTTGTCCAAATAAATTTTCATGATCAGTATAATTTATAAATCAAAATACAAGATTAACATAACATATGGTTTTAAGATAATTCTTAACATATTGTACATGATAATTTTAGAACTACAGACACCATGATTTATATTATTTTTAAATTCTATTTACCGAGAAAGGTTTAATATTTTAAAACCGGTAAACTCTGACCATGGACCTTATAATATTATAAGGTCCATGCTTTGACTAAAATGCACGTTAAAATCTGTCAATGTCATCGTGTGTCTGAGAGATCTGCTCTCTTCACTCGACATGTATATCAGCTTTGTCTCCCTTTTGATTATAAAGTATCTACATTGAATTGTATGGTGAGTATACATATCTAGTTGCTTATATTTCACGCGCAGATCTAAATATTAAGGCTACCTACAGAGATGAAAACAGGGTAAAAGCACATGGTTGTTGCCGAGAAATATGGGTTATGGTCAGGGTTAGCGCTAGCCCTGTTTGCATCTAGTGACCTTGGCGAAATATGCAGGTGGCATAAATATTTAGATTTAATCCTACTTAAGGATTCGAAATGCAATCTTGTATGGGACCGACAAACCATGCGTTTCAAAAAGAAACATGAATTTATGGAAGGTGGGGTCTCCTCAACATTTCGTCATGGTCACGCTATTAAAAAGTAGAGTTGGCGCTAACCATAACTCAAACTCCTCAGCAAAAATCACGTGCTCTTTATCGTGACCATGAGGAAATCTGCCGTTGGCCTTAATATTTAGACCAGGCCTTAATTTGGCTAGGTCTAAATTATTCATAAACGATGCATTCAATTTTCAGAAAATTCGAATCATAATTTCATAACAAAAGGGAATAACCATGTCAACGAAACATGAATAGGATTATTCATAAACGATGACTCAATTTTCAGAAAATTCGAATCATAATTTCATAACAAAAGGGAATGACCCTCTCAACTCGCGTGAAGGGATTAAGAGTGGTTTTTAGTACTTCGAATTTGTCTAATGGTTTGGATTATTCGTATTTGGTTTTATTTTACTTCAATAATTGGCAAAGTCGGCGTGAACTTACCGTAAAGTGCATGTAATAGTAACCACTAGCTGCAAGTATAGATATTTTGTCTGATGACCTTATATGCATTTTAAATAAATCAGTTTAAAGAAACATAGAGTTAAATCATGAATAAATTACTATTGACAGATAGAATCTTATCTGGTGTGATTCATATGTATGTTACCAAGCAGAGTAAAGTGGGTCTGTTCATCGTTGAGTATGTGTTGAAAAATTATACAAATTATATTACATATTTTTATCTTTCAAATTCAAAAGTACAGGGTAATTTTCAACCACTTGACATTGATATTTACTTACATCTTGACTAAGTGGAATTATTCAGACAATTTAGCGATTTATTGCTAGTTGGAAAATTGTAACTGTTGGTTTTTTTTCGGAAAATTTACAACTAAATATTTATCCAGTGTCATATACTACACGTAGATCTGATATATCATCATTTGTATTTACAAATGAGTTACAGAGTGTTATGAAAAATACAGCAATGAACTGTATAATATTCCTAAAAAAATATATATAATGTCTTTTTAGAACTAATCAGCATAGAATACGATAAACCTGGGTTAAAGTCCAGTCATTTTAACTCAATTTCGTATCATTCCGAGAAGTTGCCACAATAGAAATGGCGACCACAGTTTAGAGACGGTTTAGACGTATAATATCATCAAGCCAAAAAGTCGAAGTCCGAAATCCGTGTTTAAATGGGTCAAATTGACCAAAATCCAAAATGGCCTCCAGTTTTGACTGGAATATGCAACTTATTACGCAGTTGTCATAATCTAAACGAGTTTGGTATGGAAATATATGCTTCCGGGGTAGCTGAATCCATTTCCATACACATTTTGTGTTTAGAAATACCGTGTCGTCATTATTGGGAAATATTCCAGGTGGCCGTCAGTTTTGGTGAGAAAATTCGAATTTTACAAAATTTTAATGACCGCATTTGGTGTGAAAACATATGCTTTGAGGTAGCTGATTCCATTTTCGACACCTTTCTTATGGGGGTTTAAGAATTCTCGAGTCTGCCTCAGGTGTAAGTATCAACTAAATTTCAATCAGACTCTTTGTCAAATCAGTTCAATAATGAGCGGAGATAACAATGTCAATTCGGTATTTTGTTTCGCAAGCAAAATCTAAGGGGCATAATATAGCTGCTTAATTCCTAAAAACAATATATTCCCAGTCGATAAATACACAGTGACTAATTATTTGGATTAAAGATACTGTAGGATTTTCAACAAAAGTTACCAAGCATTCTGCATGTTAAATAATTCTCAGGGAATTTATCTAACTAAAATTAAAAATGGCATATAAATTTAATTGAACTCTAAAGTAGATGTGTGACAAATAGCAAACAATACATGTTTCCTCTATAAGATAAAATTATGGCGAATCAGTTTATACACTTTATCCACGAGTAGTGGAGTTTTGAAAACTTCTCTTTGATAGCATTTAAGAAAAGGGAAAGCATAAATTTTCTGTTTATTGATTTAATCAGATATTGGTTATTACACATGTGCTTTTTCTATTTCGTTTCGTAAGTTAAAATTTATATTACTGTTGAGCAAACATGATTTATACAATTGCCTTTTACGCGTCTAGTCCTATGAGTCAATACAATGCTAACAATTCTCAAAAGTAATATAATTTAGTAGAAATAGCATTATGGATTAGGTAACAACTTAGGTTATCTTAGGATAATCTATTATCAATGAATAAATCGAAACAATTATATTATCTTTAAATGATTGATTAATGAAATTCTCCGAAATATTTACTCTGTAAAATAACTTGATTTCAATTCAATGTCGAGGAAAAAAAATTTAATAGGTAAACGAAATTAAGTATATTTGTCAATAAATGTAAAGATCAAGCAACAAAACGGTTATCCCAAGTTGCCGTCTTCATTAAATTGCTCTGCTAGCAAATTCATACATGAACTTGACTAATTAAAAAATGACTGGCAAAAAAAAAAAAAAAAGAAAAAAGAAAAAAAAAAAGAACCAACAAAATTTTAGATATACATATAATAGTTTTAATCTGAAGAATTCGCACATCCAACAAATTTCTATGTATACCGATATCTATTCTTCATGGTAAAAACAATACTTTACTAAGTATAGAATGAATCCCGATATGGTCTAACCACTTTTTTTTATTTTTTCGTTTTCAGTAATTATAGTAAATTTCCAAATTTTGCAAAGTTAATGTCCACACCATGTTTTTCTTATCGAATGTTGACATCCTGTATATCCTTAAAAACAAACACGTCTTTTTATAGTGTTAATGGTCCTTCAATTATAAGCAAACCATTTACACTAGAAATTATATTTTCACTAGTTTTCTCACTATAAGATAGGTAATACAACGTATCACGGAACAACCTGTCGTAACTTTGTTACTAACGTAAACTGATTTTACATGTTTTGGTTACTAACGACGAAGTGTATGTTTAGATAAGAAATCAGATTGGGTTTAATGTTATTCTTTTATGCACCTACTGGCATGGGCCAAGAAAGAAGGACTTACGCAAAATTGTGCTATGAAAGAAATTTTAAATATTTTGACAAGGTTTGCAGCAACGAACTTAATTTCAATAAAACGCGAGTTACTTCCCAGGGGCCTGTTTCAAGAAAGTTTAACTAAGATAAAATTCAAATTTTAGTAATTTGATTGGATGATATTAAATTGATTTTAGTGCTTAGCCAATCAAAATTGAAGTATCTACTAAAATTTGGATTTCATCTTTCGTTAAGATTTCGAGAAACAGGGCCCTGGTCGATAAAAATAGCACAATCATTAAGGTTCGGTAATTTGACCATGTGTCTCCCCCGTGAATGGACCCAGGGATTAGTGGAGTATAACGGAAGGATACCACTGAGTTTACCGAGAATGATGAGCTCTCAGATAAGTTCGAATATGAAGGCGACTGGCTTTTAGCTTGTCAAAAATAAGTCTTGGGCCCTAATTCATAATTTTACAGGTATAGATAATATAGATTCCTACATAAGATGACATATTGTTACAGAGTAAGTTTCAAATTTACTTTAATATACAGTGCACAAATTATTTTTCATTACCAGAGTCTTAATCGGGAAAACTATAAAATATTTTAGGGTGCGACCTATTCCATGGAGACTTTGTACAGATTTTATAGTCTGGTCAATTGAAAGGCTATTTCCTTAAAATACTTAAGTTTATGGTGTTGCCAATACAGTTCAAGGAATACAACACATACACATTAAAAAGGCAAAAGAGAAATGAAACTGATTTTGTGTAATATCTAATGAAAATGCAACAGCAGAACAATACACTGGTATAAGTGTATGACTCACCTACTGCCAATATACCAAGTACTTTACGATGCAGCTGTGACGGCCCACAATCATCATAGTAGGCATCCAAGGTGTAATCCGCAAAACCCATACAAAATATAGCCGTAGCTACTGGTTCTGCTGCAGCTATTCTCATCCAACAGTAAACAAATGATGCCAAAGGACCAAAGGCTTCAGTAATATAGGCATATTCCACACCTTCTCTTGAAACAGATTCACGAAGTTCCGTAAAACAAAGAGCAGCTGAAATTGAAAACGTATCTCTTTTCAATTTTGTTTCTGAAAATCTCAGCCACCTATACCACGCAATAATAAATTCAGAGAATGCTCCCATTGTGTCATTAGAATATCGCTGAGCAATCAGACGGCAGAAAACAGTTATACACCAATGATAAAGAAATTTACTTTTTTTTCTCTAAAGGTTTCCAGTCACTTTTCCAATAGCCGATGGTCTTTAGTAGTTTAGTGACTATCTATTGTTAGTATTTTTGAATTGGACCGATTAAAAATATTCTTCTCTTTACCTTAAAATGAACTATTTGTAACCAGACTTACCAAACGCACTGAAGACTCCAAAACTTCCCCAGATAATAAGAGTCAACCCAACTGATCCAGCACCTTTCACAACACCTTTTGGAGATGTAAATATGCCTGGGCCTATTTGGTAATAAATAGAAAACACGGTTAGCTTTTAAAGAAACTACCCATTTTGGGAATAATAATTATTAATACAGCAATATAAATTAAATATCTTTAATAAATTGCATACAGAATAAAATCAAATCCCGTTTTGATCAGAGGATAAATGATTAAAATACAATCTACCAATAATTGCGTTGATAATTAATGCGCCTCCATACAAAGTGTTGATCTGCTGTGATTTGTCTTCTTGCTTTACACTATTTCTTCTGAAATTCTGGTTGAATGCATCTGTACGGTTGGAGAAGTTGTCTTTTTCAAATCCAGGATTGTCATGACCATTGTTCAAATCCTTCCCTAGATCATTGGCTGATAGAACATTGATATGACTCTCTTGAGTCTCTGAAGAAATCAAATTAAAATTTTGAAATGCATTTACGTAAATTTCTCACATCAAACCGCCCCCTCCCCTATCCAGCTAAAATCGAACATTCATGAAAATGTGTGATTCACCAATGATACCAATAAATTTATAATTGATTAATTTTATATCTGTCGTACTTTGGGAGTATTTGGTGTTCTAGAAAGCATACGCATACTCTGGCAGTTGTTGAGTATAAAAACAAAATGACAAACATGTGTATATAGTAGTAAAACATTTTGTGTGACTTGGTAATGCTTTTATGATTCGATGTTAAATGTGCCAGCAGTTTCGATTTTAAGAAACATAGATTTTAATTCGAGTTTGAGTCACTAGCAAAGAAAGTCATTAACTAATCAGATTTAACCAGTTTTCATATCTCCATGAAATACAAATTGGATGTCATATTTATACTCATATAGCACTGAAATATCAATAGACAGTGTTTCCCTAAGTTTTGACTCTTTCAGTCCAAAGTTTGCCCCTACGTATAAGAATTAAAATTTTAACTTTTTATCACAAATTTAAATGATCTTAAAATTTATGTCGTAAACGACATAAAAATAAATATTGCAAACCAACAGAACTGATAACGAAAAATAATAATAATAAAAAAAACAGAATAAATTATTTCTACACACCCTTGGTCGTCATGTTAAAGAGTTGTGGTCTTCCCCTTAAGCGGTCTTTGAGTTTTGAATATTGAATACATTCATTCTCTTATCGTATATCAAGCTGTGTCACATGTCCATCCTTTAGGTAATGTTGACACAACTGAAACATATTTACAATTTTGATCAAATCCTTTTAGTTGACACATTCTGCCAAATCACATCGACTTTAAAATATACCTTAGATATATAGGGGTGTCTAAAACTTTTTTCCTTAATAAAATAACTTTGTTGATACGATTCTTATCCTTATCAGCATGGGGCTAATTTATTGAATAGGTGCAGATAAACCTAACCCAACACCTCTAAATAGCATTAACGAAAATATTGTCAATGACTTTCCCTTTTCTACCCCATCCTAACCATGTTGTCGACTCCATTTCAAGATATATGTTGGTAGAAGGTAGATGGAATTATGGCCGTGAATATATATACTGTGGCCACATCTGTCTGGGAGAGTTTACAAGGGTTACTCAGCTCATTGACTGGAACCTTATTAAAATTCGAAGTCGCACATCGATTATCACATTTATTGTTCATAACATCGAAATTCGTAATCATTTTGGATGAGTTACTTATTTCATTTTGCACCAATCTCTGTAGACCGTGTGCAAATCATTACTAAAACTTTTAAGGATTCTACAGAAATGCCATTGAAACATAACCCAATGAAAACTTTTATAAAAAGGCGGACATGTTTGGTTTCCTGGCATTTTGTTTTAAAATTCTATAGTTTCAAATTCTTATTGCAGCAGCGGAAAATATATGACAGGCAATCAGACTTACCTACGTAATATCCCAAGAGCTACTCATATTGTTATTCTTCTTGGGGCGACGCTCTTAAAAAAGTCAAAGGCTCTACCACCACGATCAGCATGAAACTTGGCATGCTTATTCCTTAGAAAATTGTGCATAAATTGACGGACTGCGATGTTTGATATGTCAATTCCAAGATGGCTGCGATGACGTCATACGCGGTTCCAGACCCATATAGTACACCTTTCCTTATTTTTAGGTCAGTACATTTGAAGGGTTTTGAATAGATAAGCATGGTAAAAATCCAAATCAAGAAATCAAAATTCATGCATTTGTTATTGTCGATTAAAGCAAGTGAAAATAAACTACTATTTTTCTATGCAGCGATTTGCAATATCAATGAGATTAATAATATATGTATACATGACATTATTGATATTTGAACCACAAGGTTATGCATCTCTTTTAACTCGTCTCCATTTGTCGGTGTTTGAAATGTGTGTTTCAATATGCCAACGGTAGAATTTCATTATGTATGATATGGCAATACTATTTTAAGGATTTGCAGTTGTATGTCTCAGATTTAACTGTGTTGCCGTCAGTTAATGTGATAGATTTGACGAATTAGGAAGGGACGCAAAAGAAAGGAAACACGAGTTATCTGTATTATTGAAGGAGAGGGTGATAATTCCGTTGAAGTCGAAAATTGTTATATGACACAGTTCTAAACGAACTATACCTAAAACGAATTGACTGCCATGAACAAGATAAGAGAAAAAGAGAGCTGTGGGTTTAACGTCAACTCGACACAAACTAGGTCATTTTGGGACTAACATATGGTTCAATTTTATTTCAATAATTCGCTTGCGCGCAGGGGTCTTTTGCAGTGGGAGGAAACCGGATGACCCGAAGAAAAGCCACGAGGCTGCTACTCCTTGTCATGTACTACCGGGGAATCGAAATAATGCCAGTTTATCTCAGTGACAGACTTTACGATCCAATGCGCAGGCGCTTACCATTTGTCCATACAGGTAGGTTGTAAATAAGATAAATAATGCTGGTTTTGTTTATTCTCTATTTACATAGTCCAGCAGCTTTATAACTATACTTTATAACTAATTTTTTTTTCTAAAAGGTTACGACTCTCCGCATCGATTACACACCGCGATACCAATGTTCAGTAATGCTTGGTCTACTTAGTTACTTGGTTTATTTTGCGCTTCTATAGATACGTAATGGCGAAGGTACACTTGTAACGGCATATTGTTACAAATTGGTTTAGATTACAGTTCTACAAATATCGATTCGACATGAACACCATCGGATAATTATTGTAGCCTATTCAGAAATTCACCTCTTTTGTAATTTATTTTCAGCGAAAGGTTAGTATATAGGCCAAATGAGAAGTAGCCCAGCTTCTTAAAATAACGGATGATTGTGATCGGTACTGACCGCTGTGTACGAGTTACTTTACGCTTACCCTTTCCAAAAACCCCCCATGCCACTTCCCATGTTAGGAGTCCACATACCTAATCAGTTTTTGTTTTACTTTTGTATATAAATACAAGTGTCGCATTTCCTGAATTCCCATTTTGTGCAGATCTGACCAGAAGACCAGAAGATTTCAAAGAGATCAAATTATAATATTATGTCGGATGGGAAATGATTATGAATGCAGTATTTGATAAATGAAAATCACATGATTGCTGTTTTTTAGCACAGGCCATGCAAATGCGATTTGTGATCTAAAATAAATGATTTGAGTTTATTTATAGGGTTTGCCCAAATAAACTATAAATATCGTTTAAAATGTTTAAGTAGAGAATTGATAAAAGCAAGGGAATGCGCTGACTTTTGATTTTTTCTCGCTTTCTCTTATCTCGTGAATACTTCGTATCGAGCAGATATCCACTTATAATAATTTTTTCAACTTCAATGGAATTATCTGCCACCACCCTTTACTTCCATAGTAAATTGTTTTTCCCTTTTTTCCCCAATTCTTTAAATCTATATTGCAGATCAATCGTAGCACAGTCCTCTTTATAAAATTATGGAATGTATTTAACATATGTAATGACTGAACCAACATAGCTTCGGTCCATTATAAAACAAGCATGCTATGTCATATTTTAAAGCTGTGCAATATACACCTTTATCTTAAGTGACACCGGGTGATACCACAACCAGACAGATAGACCCGTATGATGCATTTATTTTGATAATTTTGCTATTGTTAATTTGCGGTTTCTAGTGTGAGTTTCCATGTACACATTGAAGACGACATTCTGTCCACACGTAAACGGTAACCATCTTTTATCAATATATATATATTTACAAACAAACCATGTGGGGGTAGCCATTGAAAACGTGATAAGCATTAATACTGCTTGTTTAATACGATAACGAAGTGTACTGTTGAATCGTGACACCCGAACTATTGATAAACTACCTTTTAACTTAGTTACTAGTGTTGTATGGAGAAACGGCGGGGCACGCGTGTTACGACAGCAAAGTTATTAGCTTCATGGAGAGAAAGAGAGAGAGAAATGGGGTTTAAAGTCCACTCAACACAACTAGGTCATTTCGGGACTAACATATGGTTAATTTTATTTCAATAATTCGCTTGCGCGTAGGGGTCTTTAGCAGTGGGAGGAAACCGGAGTGCCCGGAGGAAACCCACGAGGTTGAGAAGGCGCCCCTATCTCCATGCCACATACGCTCACACCAGGGCTCGAAACCACAGCCGCAAGCCAGAGGTGACTGGCCAGCTAGGGGCCGAAGCGCGGCGCTCTAGACGACTAGGCCATCCCAACCCCCCTATTAGCTTCATGGGGTTCCTAATGACTAAATCTCTATATGGTTCTCTCTATTACAGATAAGATTTATACATGAATGCCAACATTTGTCCCCAAAATTCTTTTTAGATTACGAGTAGTTCATCTTCAACAAAATCGAGAGTAATTAGCTTACATAAGTTTTTTTTAGTCAGAAATATCTGACCTTCTCGGGCCTCTGATAATTTGTTTTAAATAAATGATTGTCTAAAAATTTAGGACCTGTATATCGGGAAGAATGGTGGAACGATACGGGAGTTTTCTCCAGCGTTTATGATACACTGTATGACACAGATAAACCATACATATATATTAAAAATAATTGCTTAGCTTTTCAATAGTACTACAATTTCAATATAGCTGACTTTCTTCGTAGTTACTAGCTAAATTAATAATCTTCGATCCGCCAGATCCGTGGAAAATGAATGTCCCAAGATGAATAAGCTGTCTGCTCGGATAAAGGTCGCATTTAAGAAGTTTTCAGTACATGCATTAATACCGTGGCCGCCAATAGAACCATTCAGATTTGATAATATATACTCATAAGCTGCAAGAACCCGTTTCGTGTTCTTCATTTCCAGGTATTGCCTATTGGATTGGCAACTGGAGAATACGAAGGTGTTATTGGGGTAGTGGAGTAATTTAAAGGTATGTTTCTTGGCGACGGAATAGCTAGATCAGACAAAAGTGATTTGTGTTCAGAATCCGCTAGAATAATGAGACATTTTATTAGATTAGCAAACGGAAAAGGTCTTTGGAGCCCAAACAATACGACCGAGAGAGATGACATTTTTGTTTTACTTTAAGTGCAACAAATTGAGATAAGTTTCCGAGGGTTCACGAGAGTCCGAAACCTATCAATATATTTTCACTACAGACAGAGGAACACATGGTCATGTCTTTGCACTTAAATTTGTATGATTTTGACCACCAAAATTGTGAGACACCAAAACTTAAAGAAGAATACTAAAACATGTAACTTGTTGCCGAACATATCACCGTAGCCAACCTGATACCCCGTTAACCTTCAAACCTGACAAAAAAATGTTACTGAAAACCCTCTTCGTCCCCTTCTAGACCCCAAAAATCAATAAAAATATGCATGCAAGTAGCGATAAAAGAGACGGGGAGAGAATTTCTACAAATAGACGAACTACAACTTGGGTACCGAGACGGTGAAATTTAATGGTGGTCTGCATCAATTTAGCGTTCCAGAATTATCTCACTAAGGCTACTTACGTTTTTAACATGATAGGGGCTATAGTTTTTAACTATTTTGTTTCACAAGTAGTAGTTGTAGTAGTACCTTGGTTTTTTGACGTCTGTTATAAGGGGTATTACACATGTAAAATCCAATGTTTTACATAATAAGTTGATTCCAGAAGTAAGACACATGTCATCTAAACACCGGGAAGCATAATGTTATTTCATAACCTCATTAATAGACGAGACATTTTTACCGGGTACATGGTCTGACAATAGAGTTTGAATTACTATTTTATTATTATTGAAGTATTTTCTGTTCAAGAGTTGACATAGAAAATCGAGTCTACATGATTTGTAGGGCCGTTTGTGTTTTTCTAAAATTGAAGAGTTTGAAAGTTGAAAACCCACACAATGTGCTGTTAGAAATTGTTTATTTGATTGAATCGTGTTTTATGTGATTGAAATGTTAGAAAAAGCACCATTAGTGTAAGTAAAGATGTCATTTTATATTTGTCCATCAATAATATGTAAAATCTCAGGATTATTCTACGAATATTGTCATTTTGATAATTCACTCATGGCTTGGTTGAAAATCCCCGCTGATCAATATTTTTGAACCAAGGGAAGTAACTCCATTTTATGAACCCTCAAATAGGGATCAGACCAACTCGTTTTCTTGATTGTAATTTTGAAATGTTTGTATCTTTTCAGTTCGAATTATTTGCTGTTTTATTCGCTGTTTTTATATGCTGTGTTGGATATGATTGAATATTCTTGTTTGAAGAACTTTCGTACTGCGAACTGTATTGTTTGAAATAAAGAATTAAACAGTGATTAATATTGAAATTTGGTGACTTTACAATAAACAATGACAACCACATTATCTACTCAGTTCCTTCAAATATTTGTTAAATCGCTTCTTGTGATTAGAAAGAGAACACATATGGTAAACCTGTTCACAAAAGCAATCATTTTTATACGCCCACATTTTCATGTGGACGTATCCGTCCGTCCGTCCACCATTTGTTTGTGGACTCTCTACAGGTCACAATTCTTATCCGATTTTGACGAAACTTGAAATATAGGTTTATCCCCAAAAGATCTCGACTGCTTTCGATATTGGCATGTATCGGATCAAAACTTCATGGATTATGGCCCCTGATTGTACGAAACATCACACTTTTAGCTTGTGGACCCTATAGAGGTCACAATTTTGAACCGATTTTGATGAAACTTGACATGCATGTTTGTAACCCAAAGATCTTGGTTCCTTTCGATATTTGCGGCTATCGGAATGTAATTTCCTGAATTATATGGCCCCTGATTGTCCGAAAAATCACCCTTTTTAGCTTGTGATCCCTCTGGAGGTCACAATTATTATCCGATTTAAAAAATCGTTTGATTATATCACCATTACACCCTAAGGAAGGTTGAGTTCGAATTTCGGGAAAATCGGACCAAAATTGCCAGACAAAATGGCCGCCGTTTGTACGCAAATACTGGTAAAAAATGGTATATCAAGGCTGTGGACCCTATAGAGGTCACAATTTTGAACCGATTTTGATGAAACTTAACATGCATGTTTGTAGCCCAAAGATCTTGGTCCCTTTCGATATTTGCGGCTATCGGAATGTAATTTCCTGAATTATGGCTCCTGATTGGCAGAAAAATCACCCTTTTCAGCTTGTGGTCCCTCTGGAGGTCACAATTATTATCCGATTTAAAAAACCGTTTGATTATATCACCGTTACACCCCAAGGAAGGTTGAGTTCGAATTTCGGGAAAATCGGACTAAAATTGCCATACAAAATGGCCGCCGTTTGTACGCGAATACTGTTAAAAAATGGTATATCAAGGTTGTGGAGCCTGTAAAGGTCACAATTTGAATTCGATTTTGATGAAACTTGAAATTCATGGTTATAACCCAAAGATCTTAGTTATTTTCGATATTTGCGCATATCGGATCGTAACTTCCTGAATTATGGCCCCTGGTTATACGCAAAATCCCCCTTTCTTAGCTTATGGTCCCTCTGGAGGTCACAATTATTATCCAATTTAAAAAAACCGTTTGATTATATCACCGTTACACAGTAAGGAAGGTTGAGTATGAATTTCGGGAAAATCGGACCAACATTGACAGACAAAATGGCCGCCGTTTGTATGCGAATACTGTTAAAAAAATGGTACATCATGGTTGTGGACCCTGTATAGGTCACAATTTTAATTCGATTTTGATGAGGAAGGTTGAGTTCTAATTTTGTGAAAATCGTACCAAAATTGCGGGACGAAATGGTCGCCGTTTGTACGCGAATAGTGTAAAAATATGGTATATCATGGTTGTGGACTCTCTACAGGTCACAATTCTTATCCGATTTTGATGAAAAGTCACATTTCTAGGTTGTGTACTGTCACACCATAATCATTGTCGGCTTCGAATTTCATGAATATCAGACTAGAACTGACCAACTAAATGACTGCTCCCAATACAGTATGAAATACAGGAATTAATGATGTAGGAAAAATCACTTTCGGTATTGCTTATTCTCTATCCATCTCTCGAAAATGTGGGCGTATCCTGCCTGGCAGTGCCAGCTTATCTTTGTTTATCTTTTAACCGTAATGGAAGTTGGCAAAAATCAGAGACCTGTTCAAAAAGGGAGACCGAATTCTTGTAGCCTAGATGATTACCAATCTAGGTTTAGACAGAAGCATTCAATGGTACATCAGTTATTATAAATGTCCCTCGCCTTTCTGCCCATTACACTGTCTGGGACATATAGAAACTCTGATTCTAATTGAGCTGGAATGTTCAAATTTGATGTAGGTGTTTAGGTCAATGTCTTGAGGGAGCTTGAAGATGTTTATTAGGTGGGGTAGCAATGTGCGTCAGCGGTCAGATGATGGAAAGTCTCCCTCGTCAAAAAAACTAACTACATCCAACATGTGATGTATACCCTCACCTGCTACAGATTTTTATTAGCCTGTAATCGTCTAGATTTGTCTCTAGTCATATTTTGAAATTCTGTTTTCATGGCCAGAGCTTACGTTGTGTTTTTATTTTCTTCAGCTACTAAGACGCGTGTCTACCAGGAACAAAAATTCAACAGTTCGTTTCTACATTTTATACTAAACACTGGAAACATAGATTACTTAGATTTAAGCAATGTAACACATAAAAGTCATTCTCTGTACCTCTACCAACTCGCAAAGCGAGTCTACTAATAAATCATTAAATCTTTGATTCGTCTAAGAACCAGCGTTATCTCCTAACAAACCTACGTGATATCTGTTCTCTAAAGAATCTAAAATGCCTATAATCAGTCTTTTAACAGACTTTTAGTGTCATTGACAGATCTGTCAGGTTAAGATTAGGTTCCTGAAGACAATGGCAGGGGCGGATCCGGGTTACTAGTCACCCCCTCCCCACCGTTGTATAGGAATCCCGGGTCCTACAAACTTCTACCGGGGCATGCACACGCATGGCCGCATATATTATTATATTATAATGCACATGGTGCGCATCTTATCAGACACAAAATCAGCATCTATGTTACTAGCGGCTGATCTCTTAGGATGTATGCTTTGATGTATGCAAAATTTGACAATAATCAACATATATAAATTTCGAAATTTATTCTTCAAATTTTGAAAATCGTCAACGAAATGAAACATTGTCGACGAACAGAAATCAATGTTCGTTATGGCTCAGATGCGAGGAAATCGATGATAATTTTTCAAAATTATCTGAGGGGAGATCCCCCCCATACCCTCCTCTACTGCTCGCGCCTACGGCACTCAGATGCGTGTCCGCGCCATCCATCGCTACGCGGTCGGTGAGACAAAACACGAGGTTGTCACCCCCCTTAAAAAAATCCCGGATCCGCCACTGAATGGATCTGCGCAAATTAATTATGCGATTGGTCCTTATGCCTAATAACGTAATTGACAACTCCCAATCATAAGTGATTTAGACATAAACAAAATAGCCTTCACTGCTGATCCTATATACTGTTATTCCCACATGATGTTCAACATTAAAAACGTAGTTACAACATGTCTTCTTTCGATTTTGGTGGAGATACTTCGAGGAGCAGTTGAATATACATGGTAATAGTATCTACAAAACAGTGTTCAATACACAATTAATGCCAAGCTGCCTGCCAACAAGGGTTTTAATTCGTCAATCACTCCACAATGTTCTTACTCTTTCTTTCTAGAGCACTTGATAGAGTTTCTCTCTTATTAAATTTTATGATCTTGACTACTTATAACCGGAGATGCAAAGTTGTGTGCAATAAAAAATATTACTGAACTGACTGCATTAGTTTGATTCAATCAAACAAATTTGTAACCATACAAATTGCAAATGTTATTTTCTACAACTAAGAATTTATTCGCGGTGGGTCACAACTTCACTTTTTCGGCGAAACGGATGTCTCTAATATGAATCCTGGAAGGCGGTATATAACGATTAAAACACAACACAGTTTATATGGAAACATTCACAACTGATAACGATAAAAGAAAATACTTATCGAAAATTCATGCTATGAGTCATATCAGTGATTGTTTTCCATAGAAATTGTGTTGCAGTTTTTTTTATTGTGCTCAATGGCTAAATACCACTCGAGGTTTATATATAGTATATATCTTGCAAACGCGTACCAAGTATTTCCATTTCAAGTCGAAAGTCATATTGGCATTCTGAACACTTATATTTCTCAAGGGGGGTCACGAGGGTCCAGTCTACATACTGGCGTACCCGTTAACGACCCCTTTGCAATTGCAATTTGATTTAACATTAGGCCGTAGCGCCGCTGTCCGGACAAACTCTAACATTAGAGCGTTAAACCCCATTTCATTTCATTTATATTTTTCAATACAATACTTACCAATACATTTAAAATGAAGATTAAAATATACCAATGGGAAATAAAAAAGAAGACCAGACATCACAAAAACAAAAGCGTAGAGGAATTCTATTTTTGGTTCGTGAATTATTGGTGCCACAACCAAATAAATTGAAATGAGAACCATAAGTATTGGTATAAATATTGGGACCTGAAAAATAAAATAAAACGGATTATAATATTTTCTGCGCTAAAGATGGTACAAATCCAATATCACGCAGTTTTATAATTTTTCTAATATTTGTTTTTAAGAAGCGGATTGGACTTATTGAAATTGCTTTAAATTATACACATAAATTACTTTTATCTGCAAGTATATTTCTAAAGACTGATACCATGCCTTACCAAATTCCAGTGTTATAAGTTAGACATACTGTGGTTGAAGAAATTACAATGAAGCGTAGAAGCAAGAGGTAAAATTAAATGTCAGGAACGTGTGTGTCCAACTCCATTTTAGCGACTTGAAATGGCTTACCTTCATTGTATATCGCATTACTAGTAAACTTGCAAAAGTCATTCCAGAAAAGCACCAAGCAGTAAAACTAAAGAAATTAATGAGACTACCAATACTACTAGGTATTACCATTAGCAGTGATACGGATAACTGAAAAAAAAAACAATCATGCAGAATCTGAATGATTTTCTCTATTTATAATGCTGTTCTATTTAAATGCACGTAAAGGAAGCAATATTGTTATTAGTTATTAACGAATAAAATATAACACGTCTGGTACCATACAGAGTCAAAAGTAATTGTTTTATTAACACCCCATTTTGGTCCAGAGATTATTCAAATGGATTCATTCTGATTATCTAAAGTACATTCTTTGAAATAAAATAAAATGAAATGAAGTTTATCCTGCTACTCTTCTGCACCTAACCTGGGCTAATGGAAGACTGACATACGCCATACAGTGTGCCATGAGGGAAATTTTGCCCGGGCAGCGGCGCAAAGGCCTTATATCGAATTCCAACTGCCAATGGATCTTTTACGTGCACGCCAATGTGTACACGGGACCTTGTCAGGTCCTCCGTTCTGCATCACTGACAAGGAGAAACCACGCCGGAAAATCGAGATGAACTTTCTCGGCCAATGAAGGGATCGAACACCCGACCTCCAGGCTAGCGAACTAGCGCCTTACCCGCTTAGCCACGTGATCCCCCTTTCAGAAATAAAGTAGAACTAGTCAATTAAAACAGATATTAAGGTCAAATTTTTTACACCCAGTTGTTTTAGTGTTTAACTTACGCTTAATATCATAGACGGTATGGGTGTATAATTTTTCACGTGAAGAAAAGACAATACTTCGGGTAAAAATCCATCTCTGGCAGCAGCAAAGATAAGTCTGAAGATAAATAATGCACAAACATAACCTTTCTTAATATTCCAATCTCTAGTACCTAATTAATTGAAACGAAATGACATGATGTTGAACGTCCTACTGATGCGGATTATCAATAGGGTCCAACTTCTCATAAGACCAAATGTGAAAAGAAATACCTACTTTAACCTATATCGCGTTAACAAAGTTTTCGGAAAGGGGGATATTACTCGACGGGAAAAGTTCGCGGAACGCTAAAAATCGATAGCGTTCGTCCACTCGTGTCTTCAACAATTCATACCAAATAAGAAAAAAACGCCATGCGGTTGCCTCCTTTGAGTTCACAGGGGACTCCTCTCATATTCCAAATGCGTCACACGGGCTTTAGAAAAGGGGGAATGTTGTGGTGGGATACTCCACAAAGGACGCTCTGTTCGTTGTCTGATGACCTCCATGATTTATGCCAAAGTGAAATTTGGAAAATTATAACGTCTATCTAAATGATTGGGGTAAAATGGGGCATAACTCCGAAATGGAGGAACGGGAACAAAAACCATTAGCTTTTACTGCTAATAGAATATTTATTATTCTGCAGTAGCCGCTATTGCGTCCACAAACCTTTTGTTAACTGGCCGTCATGGTGACGGCGTTACATACGCCTGTAGTAGAGTATAAAAAGTAGTAAATTTTAATGTTTCTCTATTAGACAATCCATAACTAGACCAGGAGACTGATACTATCTATTGTCCCCTCTTTCCCTGAGAAATCATAATTAATAATTCCTTACCGCTGCAACTGCTGGGGAATCAAGAAGTTCATCAACCGTCATTACCGTTAGATAAGATATGTTGGTTAACAAATACAGGATTATAACAACCGAAACACCACTAACAAGAGCTCGTGGAATATCTCTAAAATAAATTTACACAGTATCACCATTCCATGTTCCTCTGTGTTTGAATGTTTTGTTTTGTATGTACATGTTTCCGTACCAGTTTGAACAGTGAAAACATAAGTTGCCGTGCAGTTTTTCCTATCATGACACATTTCGGGTCTTTAAATATGCGTAAAATTATGCGAACTGAGTAATTGAAATTAAATGGGCATTGTCATCCAATTTTCTACAGCAAAATGGCTTACGTTCACGAGGAATAATAAAAATCAAGGGATGGTCAATCTAATTGCGTATTTCACTCATTACTGGTAAAAGATTCAATTCGGGTAAAATATAAAATGCGGAATATAAAACCAAAAGCGAGTTCAGAAGCATATATACATTTTTAAATCAGAATAACCTATTTGTGTATCGCTCACGGAGAGTGGGCAACTAAATATCTATATTGACCTTGAAATTGGAGTACGTAATGATTTGAAATGTTAGGTACGGTTCCTACTATTCTATTCGATCACCAGTGGGCCTGGGATTAGACTATAGGGTTTGCCAATATACACCGTAAATTAAAATAACTTAACATTCAAAACGCACATAAATGCTAAGTAGGATCGACAAATACAAACGCTATTTTTAAATGTTTTGTTTTAAAATAAAAAGCCCTGAAGTCCATGTATACACACTTACATATAGTTAAAAAGTAAGTAAAGAATACCTTGACGGACTTTTAATTTCCTCTGCTACTGTATTCAGATTTTACCTGAAATAAATAAAAATAAAACGAAAGGAAAACCCCCCAAACAAATTCCCATCAACATAAACCCAAATATTTTCAAGTAGTAATAAAGAAAAGTATATGGATAACAAGAAATACTAATATGTGGTCTGTATTGGTTGAGTCTATGATAGTGCCATTGTCAATAAATACAAATAGACAAAGTAGTGCAAAAGTACGCCGACTTGAACATAGCAACAACACATTTTTGTATACCAGACCCCGTGGCTCTTGGAAGACTAGTCTGCAAAACAATACTTCACGAGCCCAACTCCCTTTGTATTGTTTACATACAAACCGTAATATTGCTATGCTATATTATCCAAACGAAAGGGAACGTATAAGAAAATTTCCTCACCATCCACCGTATGCCCACAGTGCCCTGTAAAATGCCAATGCTATGATAAACGGAGAACTCGAAGTTCCCTCAAAACCACTGGAAAGCACTGACGTGTGACCTTCAAATAAATCAAACGAATTACATCGCAAATTGATAGTTCTACAATCAGTGACTGATTTATATAAAAATAAAATAGGGTTTAACAATCTACGGTTCTGCTCCGAAAGGGGCTAAGGAAGACGGACTATTAGGGATGTTTTGGCCACACGGCGGCGTCATGGCTTACTCAGGGGATCTTTAACGAGCACGGCGAATCTCGGTTTTTCGTTCGTCTACTTCGAACGACTATACGCTGTCTATTGTCAGGCCCCCGGTTCTGCACCACTGACAAGCAAGAAGCCATGCCGGAAAAACCCGATGAGCTTTCTCGGCCAACGTAGGGATCAAGCACGGACCCGCCAGGTTAGCAAGCCAATATATTACCCACTCAGTCATCGCGGCTCACGGATTTAAATGTAGAGCCGTTCAAGGCCATTCTACTTAGACCTATGCTCGTTCCCACATAAGACGAGAGAAAGCTAAAGGTTCGTTTTCAACCGAAGACGATTCTTATATTGCGTGTATAGGAAAAGATTGGGTGCCACTCTGGATCTTGTCTCCGTAGGCCACGTTTATTATTAACTAATTTAAAAGATAAACTCCATACCTTGGGCCATCTTCACAAAACCCCCAATGATGATTACCACTAAAGCTAGCACTTTGGCGAATGTAAAAATAATTTGTATTCTTGCAGCTAATGTTGCGCTCCAACTGTTTATTATACCTACTAAAACTGAAGATGAACACCCTCAAATATATGTTATTTCTGTATATTTGGGTCAACAAAGATATGTTATTGCGAGTGTACTTGGGCTATCAGCATCTGTTGGTATGATGATGGCAATTAACCTAGAAAATTCATATTATAGATGGACTTTAAAACTTAGCATATCGTAACATGAGCGACCTCGGCGAGCATATGCCCATACTAGTTATCTCATAATAAAATACTAATTTGATCGTGTGATTCAAACCGCTAAATTAAATTAAATTAATTTATATATATGTTCTTACTAATAGTTATCGCAGAAATGAGCTTGACTGGTAGTTGAGGTCCTCCACACATGCTAAAGAATGATACAGCATACGTAGCAAATGTCATAGTGATGATGGCAAACGCCGATGTGTTTGCAATCATTATGGAATACCAAGCAAATAAGAAAGCTGGAATATCCCCAAAAGCGGTTTTCAGGTAAAGGTATTCTCCCCCGGATTGAGGTAGCATCGTACCAAGTTCTGCATAGCACAAACAGCCTATAATGACACGTACATAATATTATCTTGAAGAACAATAATTATTATGAGCACAATAATTTGAAAATTCTACAAATAAAAGCATAAACAATAAATTTTTTAAAAGGGGGAAACAGTAAAGTTATGGGGTAGGGCGGGTAGTAATATTTTGAAATTACAACTCGGGCAATTTCAAAGACGTTCCACGGTGTCATGACAGTCTGTTATTTTATTTTTAAAAGAACCGTATAGAAGGGTGGTGTGCAAGGTGAACAAATATTGTATTTACACTGGGCTGGGGATACCATGCTGAAACAGTGATAACATGAACTCAAGAACATCAGACCGGTCATCGATTCGAGTGTCTTAGGTTTGATTCGAAGGTTTTACTGTCTTTATTTAAACGTGTTTGTTTAATAAGTTTCTTCATTATATTTAAAGCAGCATAAATATTACGTTCTCTGCTTTTCACATTACTGCGAAGTACAAATATAGCCCCAAAGTTAATTCTAGCCTCAGTACATGAAAGTCTCGATTATGTTGGTTTAATTGAATTGGTTTCATGTCCTATCAGTAATAATCATGTACATTTGTCCACACTGAATATGCTTGTTTGGCACATCTACTATCGCCCCCCCCCCCCCCAAAAAAAAAAAAAAATTCTTAGGATGTTGAACAGCGCCACATTACCAGATTGAACATTTTGAATAATAATAATTAAACAGAACATACCCATTAAAGATATCAATCCGGACCCGACCCACACTAACAAACATAGTCCCACAGATCCTGTATAGTTCAGCACACCTTTGGGTGAAATAAATATTCCAGAACCTATAAAACATTAAATAAATGTCAAAGTTTGAGCATTTAGTTGTAGACAAAATTTAAGAAATCTTTTAAACAATTATAGCGATCAATTGTTAAGGGGGGAGGATACGAGTATTTATTTTAATATTATTTTATTTATCATGTTTTACTGTATAAGCCGGATAATAATCTTATTAATTACGTCTGCAAAGTACAATGTGTCTAATCCGTCTCGGCGCTGCGCGTAACTCAGAACTCGGAAGCGGTAGGCCAACGCCACCTAGCCTATATTACTCCCTTGTCGCCAGACGCTTTTACACAAACAGGGATCAAGAGGACAGGCAGACGTCACATCCGTTCTTCATCCAAGTCCAACTGTCGGGTGTCCTTTTACATCTTCAAGGGACCCATGTCAAGCCTGACACGAGAAGGAAAAAAAAGCTTGATCACTAATTATTTTGAGATATTCACCGAGAAAGATTATTTGATGCCAACTAAGTGATGTGGTTCAATTTAATTAAATGCCTAATCCGGTTATTCTAGATTGTCTAATCATATGGATTTCCATTTTAATTGGGCTTAGAAGTGCACGTAACAGATCTCTTTGTAGTTTCAATAAAATCATCGAGAAGTCCTAAGAAGTATTTCTGATCAGTAGAAGCCCTAAGAGTTACTTCCCCCTAATCAAGATCGAAATAACAAAGACACCTGGTAACTCGACATGTTTGTTGGGTAACCTAAAACGTACAATTCTGGAATCGAAAATACACACAATAAACTCAAAAACTCAACAGCGAATTAGCCCCCCCCCCCAATCTACTGGCTTGATAGAATTCCTAATCTTAATAGCTGTGGGTGTCAAAATCGCATTTGAACTTCTTGAGCCCATCTAGACCGAAAAGTCTTAGACCAAACGTTTGTTTTATTGCACCTGGCGGTCAGACTTTTCGTTTTCAGAATGTTTTGTTGATGACCTTTTACTACGTTACAAATACATACCTACCATAGTACCGACTATGATGGACATGGCACCTGGAAGACCCAAAGTCTTTAACAATGCCACATTCTCTGTCTCAATTTTTATTTATGTGGGTGATTTAATGTCATTCGCGGCTTAAAAAATAAAAACAAACGAATACTTCGGTTTTAGACGTTCTTAAATATATACGGGGTTGGGGTTGTCAAATAAGAATACTTTGCATGTGGATTTAATTAATTAGTTTGTAGACAAGTTATTCAGCTTGCTTGCAGTGACACAGAAGAACTTTCGGTTCGGTTGGTGACTCTGCAGACCACATCCACTTTTCCCGAAAGTCCCCTCTGCTTATATATTATATAAGTACCTGTTGTTGCCTTAACGTTTGAAATCTTAACCTAAATTAACTACAGAGAAGTAGGGTCTAACACCCCATTTCATTTCATTTCTAAACCAACTATGTTTCAAAATATATTTTTACTGTTTTGTTATGTACACAATGTATTTTATAATGAGCTACAAGAAATTAGTGACAATGTGAATGAGTATTGAAAAATTACGAGACGACATGGGTTACTCTTCGTCTTTGAAAGAGGGTGGGGGGGGAAGAGGGTTAACGCTCACTCGACACATTTCGGGACTAACATAAATAATTTGCTTCGCAGTGGGAGAAAACCAAAGGACAGGCGACCCTACTCCCTGTCACGAATAAGCTTGGTATAAAAATCAAACCACGTCATTTAACTCAGTGAAAGACAATAAAATCTAAAGCACACGTTTAGTTTATACCACTCGACGCAATACTCCCAAGCCCTTCTAGCAGGAACAGTATGTTATGTAATTGACTCTAAGCGGAAAATGACTTTCCGCTGACTTCTGCTTCAGTCGCCATGTCTGCACAAGAATTTAACTATCGATCTGAAGACAAATGATGGACATAGAGCACCTGTGACAGATGGAAGTCGCTGAATCACACTTTACACTTTAAACGGGCAATAATTATTCTGACATTCCTGGAGTTCCCAAGTTACCCGTGGGGACGTGGTGAAGTTGTTGCCAACGAAAGATGATTCAGGTTATTCAAGTCTTTTTGCGCAATGTATGTTTAGGTGTAACGGAAGGTTGTGTTTTTAACAAAGTGCTGATGAAAAGAGGCGGGAGGTGTTTTTATTTTTAAAACAGCCGAACTTTTTCTGCACACAAATTCCCACTCTGAAATGTCGTTAATAACAACAGTCCCGAATCGGCATTATTATCCGAAACCATTAATAAGTAATTAAATAAAATACCGTTTTTAAAATGGCATGACGAAAGTTATATAAATTAAGTATCCATCACATAAGAACATCCCATGTATTCCTATTTCATATTCAGTTGGCCTAAATCTACGTATGGTGGGCTGTACGGAAAAAGCCTACATAACATTATCCGATCGATATAAACATTTAAAACGACAAGGCAATGCCAACACTAATGTATATTTATAATATGCTGCAACATTCAACAATATCAAATAATTACATCAGCTAGTATATCATATATTGACGATAATTCCATAGTAACAAAAAGGTGAACTTACTTATAACCTAACTGATTATTTCAGTAAAGACGTCACGAACGAGGCCATTTTCGATGTCGGTTAGTTTACACCACAAACTTGTCACATCAAGAAAAAAAGAGCATTTATTTTCGTTGTATCGTTAAAGGGGCTAAGTCTCTAACTCAATATTTTCCACTAATAGTCGAAATTAAAAACACGAATTAGAATTCGATACTGATCAATTTCAATCAATATTGATGTTGGTATCTTGTCGTGAAACTATAGGATCCTCATATCCAATATTTATGACACAATTAACATTTCATAATCAGTACATGACTCGTGTACACTATTCTTTCAGGCTCCATTTAGTAATGAACAATTAAAAACCTAGTGGAAGAAATTAGGAAAGGCTGGTTCATACACGGCAAAGTAATAATTTTCAAAACGTGTAGAATACCGAACGGAATTGATTAGAAATCCCAATACGTTTTTCCAAAATGGAATATAAATCACTTTAAATACATTCATAATACATCAATATGTGCTTTTATAAGCATTTTTGGCTATTTTAAGGAGGTTAAAAAAAGAGCCATACGCCCTTTAAATGTTAGCTGTCAACTTAACAACTTCCTTGACGGCGCTGATATAAAACATGTTTATTTACAATATTTATTTACAAAGTGTATTCACAATACACTGTTGATAGCGTATAACGCTGTTTTACGATTATCGAAAATAAAGAATTGAACGTGAATGAATAATTTGAATAATATGACACACATTTTATTTCGGACAGCATTTTGATTCAGTGCATTCAGCGCATCTCCTTTTAGAGCATTGTATAATAGACCCATAACTAAAGACATATTTTTTTCATCGTGGTGCTAGAGTTCCCTGTTCACTTTATGTAGTAGACAGTTCGTTTGTGATCGGCATCAACTTTCCATAACTTCACGGAAAGAGTTTCTCTAGACGGAGTCGAACCTGTAGTTTCAGAATGTGTAACGCTAATACAAAATATTTAACGCCCGCTTTCTCCGGAATCTCAGTGAAATTTAGAAATAAAGTATTGTTTAACTAAATCATAGTTTATTTTAAGCATGATGTAAACATTCAAGAATCCCATTTGAAAGTAAAAAAAAAAAAAACAAACAAACATGATTGTCATCTCAAATTTTATGTTCTACAACTACTGTATTGTTAAAAATATATTTTATATATCATGATAATAAAGCACTTTTATTTAATTAATATTGGTGCTAGTTATATTATTGTTCGTTTACAATTTGATAAATAAACATTGTTACAACATGTCTTCTTTGGACTTTGGTGGTGATACTTCCAGAAGTAGTTGAATATACATGGTAATAGTATCTACAAAACAGTTTTCAATACACAATTAATGTCATGTTGAATTTCTTTACTAAAAGAGGTTTTAAATTTGGCAAACCATTCTAAAAAAAAACAAACCCGCCTATAAAACCATTGTGTCCTTACCCTTTCTACACCCTTTTTATAGGGACTCTCCGTGGATTCTAAAGTTTATCATAGACAGAGTTTGCTACCGGGTTATGCACATCGGGTAATCGAAACCACGCTACTTGACTCAATGACAACCCCACCCCCTCCGGGATGTGTATGCGCTTCCCTCTGCTGAGTGCTCTTTTCACATGCACGCTAACGTATACACGTGAGACTATAGAGAAAATGGGATCTAAAGTCCAATCGACAAAAACTAGGTCGTTTCGGGACTAACATATGGTTCAATTTTACATCAATAATTTAGCAATGGGAGAGCTAGAGAAAACCCACGAGGTTGGACTGCCGATCCTACCTCTTGTCACGAATGTAAACCACTCCAATTGACTTAATGACAGACCTTATGATATAACGCACACGCGGAATCCCCCCTTTTATATATAGGATATCGGCCTAGCGTCCGTAAGGAAGACTATACGCTGCTCCTTGCATGGGGAAGCTTTCTCACCCACCCCATGGATAGAACACCATGATGTATTAAAGCATCCACCCTGGATATATAATCAATAATCTATCTACTTGTTTCCAACAATACAATACTTACCAACACCTTTAAAATGTAGATTAAAATATACAAATGGGAAATAAAAAAGAAGACCGGCCATAACAAAAACAAAGGCGTACAGAAATTCTATTTTTGGTTCGTGAAATATTGGTGCAACAACCAAATAAATTGAGACAAAAACCATAAGTATTGGTATTACTATGGGGACCTGAAAAATAATATAGTGGAAGTATATTTTCTGTGCTGATTATGGTAAAAACGATTATATGAAAAAATTGCAATATAAAAAATAATATTCCTTTGAACATGTTCGGTGGTTGGAGGGGCAAAGTCCAAGGTTAAGGGGCAAAGGCACGAGCTTCAACTAGGGGACATTTTGAAAAAACAGGTTGCCGGAAATGCAGCCGGGCAGTATTTCATGCACTGATCGTTGAGGTAAAGTGTCAAACGAACGGAGTTGCGAACCTCGTCGAATCCCACTCACGAGCGGCAAAGTAGGGAAATGATGTCTGACAGTTTTTAGACAGGCACCGATCGTCTAGATAGATAGATCTGACAACATACCGTCCCTCGCCTCGTCAGTAGTTTATCTGACCAGAGAACAGAATGTCAAACGATCGGATTTGTGAACCTCAACAAAGTACCCTTGTGAGCGCCAAAGTAGTGCGTCCTTCCTTGTGGGGGATTTAGGGGAACTCCTCTGACAGTATTCAGGCACCGATCGTAGAGATAAATAGAGCTGATCGGATGTCGTCTGTCGTCGAATCACTAGTCTTTCGACCCCACTTGCGAACCTCAACGAAGTCGTCAATAATTTGAAAAGTAGACTGCCCGAAATGCATGCAGTTTGCCAGTATTTCAGGCATTGGTCGTCGAGATCAATAGAGCTTACCTGATATCGGCTGTCGCCAAATCACTAGTTTATCCGACCAGAGAGGAAGTGTAAAACGGACGGAGTGGGTGACTCAAATTGAATGAATATTTTCGCCGCCATATTTTGTGAAATAGACTGCTTAAAATGCAGACAGGCAGCATTTCAGACACTGGTCGTCGAGATAAATAGAGCTGACCACGTACTGTTCGTCGCCAAATCACCAGCTTATCCGAAGAGGGGGAAGTGTCACACTAACGGAGTGAGTGTATTAAGTACCTATAACCTAAAACGTTGAGGATCGTAAAAAAAGCACTCCTCAAGTAGGTTTACAGCAGTCTATGACTGAGTGGGGATGTGGGATTTAATCACCGTAGAAGGTATTGATTACCGAAACGCATCACAAAAACTTTTTTTATTTTCTAAAATTATTGGTGTGTGTGGGGGGGGGGGGGGCAGAGGGCAGAATAGATTTATGAGGGGCAAATGCCAACCTTGCCCCACCCCCATTGGCGCCCCCACTGCCCACAGTGTAGCATAAGGTCATATTTTCGGCTTGCTCCTGTGACACAGGATAGCACTCGATACGACGTGACACCATATTGTCGCATTGTTTGGAATTTCGGGAACTGCTATTTGAGCGCCTGTAAATTTCATATTTTTCTGTTGTTTGAACATAGATTACAATTGTTATGTATTTAGGATGTCGAGGATATATATTTTGAAAGGTAAGTATTAATCAACATTAGCGAAATGAAACGACTTACCTTATAAGGCCTGGGGGCGTCTTTCATTGTATATCGCATTACTAGTAAACTTGAAAAAGTCATTCCGAAAAAGCACCAAGCAGTAAAACTAAAGAAGTTAATGAGACTACTTATACTACCGGGTATTATCATCAATAGTGCAACAGTTACCTGAAATAAAACAATCATATATGGTCTGAGTGGTTTACTCTCTCTATAAATGGTGTATGATTCATATAACCATTGGCTATCTTTCTATTATTTCATTAAAGACTCGACAAAAGTACTTTTATTATAAAAGAGCATTTCGGTTAAATCAGTGGTTCCCAACCATTTGCTGGTTGCAACCCCATTCAAAAAACCACCATCTGGTCACGACCTCTTGAAGAACAAAGTCACCTTTGGAAATGTGTCAAAAGGTGTATAGATCAGAGATTTATATGTTTTTCGTGCGAAACCAGGTGTTAGATCGATCAATTATGTCAATTTAAAGTCAATTCTATAGATTCCACTTTATAGACATCTGAATTTTAGTAAACAAAAAATAAATAATAGTGCCATTATTTCCGTACTAGCCAACCAACTATTCATGAAGGATTTGATTAAACTCTGGTACTTTGAATTGCATTAACAGGAGATTATTTTGTGCCGCTCCTGCATTGGTCATACTTTTTAAAGCAACAGCCTCATCAATAAATTCAACAATGCCAAGTCTTTTAAAGCACATTGATTGCAAGACATCTAAATGACATCAGAACTATTACCTTTGCAAGTCCTCACATCAACTGTGTTCCTAACAGGATCTGTATTCTAAACTACTAGACTTTTATAAGAGACAAACTTTTACAGAAGATATTAGTTGCTTATTTCTAATTTTGGTTTTTAATTGATATTTAGTGTGCTATTTGTTTTTATTGATGTAGGCTATTTATATAACTATTGTTGATTATTATTTAGTTTGTGTCTGATAAAAACATCATATGTTAGGTTCAATATTTTGGATTTCTATATTAGTTTGTTTTATAAGTTGAATGGTAAATAGATAAATTGAATCGTACTGTTATCGCCAATCGAAATTCATTTACTCCTTGTTTTAATATTGTGTTTAACTTACGCTTAATATCATAGACGGTATGGGTGTATAATTTTTCACGTGAAGAAACGACAACACCTCTGGTAAAAATCCATCTCTGGCAGCAGCAAAGATAAGTCTGAAGATAAAAAGAGTATAAACTATAACCCTTCTTATTAAATCCGATATCTGGTACCTTAAATAGAAACCATTGAATTACTCGAAAAAAAGCTACATTACATTTGATCAGCATAATTTCCGACTCGCTTATACCATGCTGTATGCACTATTGTTTATCAGCGTATTTCATCAATGTGACAGAGAACAAAATTGAAATATTTTAGATGAATAATTGACAGGATATAATTAACCAAAACGAACCTTCCACCAACATAAGCTGAACCATTGGTTGAACCAAACGTGGATACCATTACAGACAAAGGGATGATCATCTTGGCAGCTCCCAGAACTTTATCTCCCCATGTCTTTAATGCATTGTCAGAAAAATAGTTTCATGTTTTAACACACCGACTGCCATAACTAAATGCGCTCTTTCACATAGGATCTAATTAACAGTGAAACAACGTCTTTGGAAATGAAATGAAATGGGGTTACAGTCCTACTGTTCTGCTCCTAAACTGGGCTGATGAAAACGGGCATACGCCGTATAGTGTGGTATGAGGAAATTTTGCATGGACGGCGGCACTAAGGCCTACTCTTATATCGAATTCTAACTGTCAAGGGATCTTTTACGTGCAGCCAATGTCTACACGGGACCTAGGTTTTTCACCCCACCCGAACGACTAGGCAGCTGTCCTTGTCAGGCCCTCCGTCTTGCATCATTGACAAGGAGAAAATAATATGGAGTACCAAGTATGCGAAACTAACATATGTCCTTTTTTTTAAAAAAATATTATTTCAATAATTAGCTTGCGCGTATGGGGTCTTTAGCAGTGTGTGTGTGTGTGTGGGGGGGGGGGGGTCCCGGAGAAAACCCACGAGGTTGGACAGGACCCTACTGCTTGTTACGTACAATCGGAGATTCGAAACCACGCCAGTTGACTCACTGACAGGCTTTATGATAAAGCACCCACGCCCCACAAGCTACTGAGCATAATACGGCCCTTTTGAAAAACAGTTGGGCATTCTTCGGGCTATTCCGTCAACCAGTGGCAATACTCACTAATTTTCGCTAGGTAGACATCATGACGTTTATAAAATTGTCCACGTTACAGGCGCCTGTGGTATAATTAGCAACGTGTAATTTCCAAAATCAATTTTAAAAGTGGACACTTACGGTAGTGCGCAATTCGAATAGATACAAATAACTGAAAACAGGTTGAAGTGATTACCTCACACATGATATATATTTCAATGATTTTGGTCGATACCCATCGCAAACTATATTTACACAATTAACAGTAGTAAAAAAGAAATCAAGTTCATCCAAAAACATTTTTTTAAAATGGAATAACCGAAAAATATGCAGCAACAGTAAGCAGGCATGTATGATTTGACCACATCTCGAAAAAATTACACCACGTGAATCAGCGGGAGGCTTGTACTCATATCCTATTTCATGTACAAAGTCTCCCCCCCCCGCACTCTCCCTGTCTCCCTCTTTATCCCGAATCAGTACTACAAAATAGACCACCTACCGCTGCAACTGCTGGGGAATCAAGGAGTTCATCAACCGTCATTACTGTTAGATAAGATATGTTGGTTAACACATACAAGATTGTAACAATTATGACACTGCTAAAAAGAGCTCGTGGGATATCTCTGAAATGAAAATACATAGTGTGCCCATTGTTTTCTTGCTTCTCGATGAAGTAAAATATGTTATTCACTCCAAAACGACAAATATCCTCTATATATTCTTTATCGCCATGTAAGATATGAAATACGGAATATCAAATGTCAGATTAACAGAGCGTTTACATAGTTAAAAGAAATGAATACCTTGGTGGGTTTTTCATTTCTTCTGCAACCATATTCAAGTTTTGCCTGAAATAAATATTGAGCTAAATGTTTTTATAATCCAAAAGAAATCCCTACACACATGGTCTGGGATATTTTCAACCCGTTCTGTGATATACATTACTGACATTATGTTCGTCCGCATAATGTGGGAAAAGATACTTGGATGTCGCCCAAATATAATAAGGATCTATTATTATCCTTTAAGAAATCTAATCTTTATTGTGTTCACAAATCTTAGGGGTTGTCTTCTCATGCATTACATTACAAGGTTTTGGGAAGGGGGGGGGGGTGGCGGGTAACTCAGGAAAAGGAAAAAAAGGGGGTGTCCTTATCATGACCGCTTATACTTCCATCGAATTTTGAAAAGAATCCGTTAAAAGGTGTAGGCTGTCGCGTTCAGATTGTTGACAGGCGGAAAGATATGGGTGACGACACAATACACCCAATAGAAACCTTGGAATTGGAAGATGAACAAGAGAAAACATTGTTGCTCGGGCCAAATTATCCCTTTCTCTTCATCGAGAAACGATCCAGTTCGAGTGCCAACCGACACCTATTCAAACAAAAACATTTGCTCACCATCCACCATATGCCCACAAGGCCCGGTAAAATGCCAATGCTATGATAAACGGAGACTTCAAAGTTCCCTCAAAGCCACTGGAAAGGACTAATGTGTGACCTTCAAATGAATAAAAAAAAACAAAGATATTTTCAAACAAATTATTTTGTCATTGCAAAAGTATAAAGATTATCATCATGATCCAAACGCAGCTTACATCGTGCACTCGAAATTCAAAGCGTATGGTTATTGTGGCCATATATTACCTCCATATGAACCCCTTATGACTTTACAGAGTATAAATACGAGCTGTAACAAAAATACCGTGAAAAAAAGGGAAAAAATTCCGGAAACAAAAATTACCTGGAACATTTTATCCGTGTTTATTTATTCTGTAATTTACGGAAATTCCCTCAATTAACATAAATTCCACGGAGACCGGGCACGCTGCTGAGAGGGATGGGGGGGGGGTGTCTCCTAAGAAAATTATCCGTGACGTCATTTCCTTGCATCTGTAGCCATTCCAATAGCTATTGGCTGACATTTTCGTCTAAGTAAACGTCAGGAACGGAAACATTTGGGTCTGAGAAAAGGCACTTTCAGCAGTAAAAAAGGGCACTGTCAACAATTAGGTGGGGTGGGGCGCCTCTGTATGCGTAACATGATAATTATTAAGAATGGTTATATTATGCGTATAAGATTAATTATCCATTAAAGAATGGAACAAGCCAACTGGGTTGTCTTATAAATAAGCTCATTAGATTTCAGAAATATGTTTTACAATTGATTAATTTAAAAGATTGACTGCATACCTTGGATAATCCTCACAAAACCCCCAATGATGATTACCACTAAAGCTAACACTTTGGCGAATGTAAAAATAATTTGTATTCTTGCAGCTAATGTTGCACTCCAACTGTTTATTATACCTACTAAAACTGAAGATATATAATATTAAAATTAACATCCTCAAATATATGTTCCTTCATGTATACTTTCATATCTGAAAGTTTACAAAACCAAATCGAGGGAATCGTAAAATAACATGTTGTCAAACTGTGGAAATGGATTTAGTGGTTACCCCATAATAAAATATCAATTTGACCGATTTATGTGATTTTATTGGCCTGAACTGGATTCCATCAAATGAAAATTGTTATTTATACAATACCAACCGCAGCATAATTTCAATCTGACGTGAAAGTAAAACCCACCACTGCTCAATTAGGACCGTCCTTAATCGATGTCATACCGTTTTTTAGGACTTCGAATATTGTTTAATTTTTTTAGATAGTTCGTATTTGGTTTTATTTTATTAAATCCGTTTTATTTATTGTGGAATACACATTTCCATTATCGGATTCATATGCTGAACCCGAGGTCCCAATAAAAAAAGATCTCGTGAACTATGCTGTTCGTGTTTGGTGTCGAAACGGCAACTGCTATATTCATTTATTCCAATCAAAACACACTACTATATCCATAGTTAGCACACGTTGGTGATATTTTTTTAGATTCACGGCCAGATTTCAAATAAATTGCCCTGTTGGGTGGTAATTATTCAGATTTGTTCATTTAAGGCATTGATGTGGACTGTTGTTAATTAGTGGCCATAATTAAGTTTTCTTGCGCTTTGTGTTTGAGGGTGTGTTTGTGTGGACAATAACCGTGGTTATCTCTTTTACACACATTTCAAACTAATTAGTAATTATGAGAAAGCTTATCAACAATAACAAAAAATGTACAGATAACATTTTGTTGAGATCATGTTTTCTAGAAAGCTTCACTATTGATGACGAGTAACCGGGGCGATGGTTTGGACCATGAGGTCAAAATCCAAAGATTACTACGTCGAGAAATACACAGGTGCAAGCCACCAACAACAGTCACCCACTAAGTGGTAAAATAATTGATATATATTCTTACTAATAGCTATCGCAGAAATGAGCTTGACTGGTAGTTGGGGTCCTCCACACATGCTAAAGAATGATACAGCATATGTAGCAAATGTCATAGTAACGATGGCAAAGGACGAGGTCTTAGAAATCATTATGTTAAACCAAGCAAATAAGAAAGCTGGAATATCTCCAAAAGCTGTTTTCAAATAAACGTATTCTCCACCGGTTTGAGGTAACATCGTGCCAAGTTCTGCATAGCACAAACAACCTGTAATGGTACATAATAGTATGGAACTTGAAAGATGAATAAATGTGAGTATTTGAACATTCAAACAACAAAATATAAATACCTTAATAATATGGAGTGGAAGCAGCTATATAGTATCAAAGAGGCGGTATTTTTAAGAGCCCTTGAAAGTGTCATGACAGCCAATTATTTCATTTTAAAGGAATTGTTTACGTGAAACAAATACAGGAAAGGTTTTGGCGTTATTGGCGTTGTCAATCCGTCAAGGGAAGTTAAAATCTATGATATTGACATCGATTTCGAACATAACTAATGGTATAGTTCCCCTGCATTCGATACAACGAACCTATCCTCAGTCGTACCATAGAATCTATATTATTATGTACAGGAGTTGGGTGAGCTCAAGAACGTGCGATTTGTCATTGATTAAGGTTTCGTGATTTTGGTGCCATGTTTTATCACCTGCATTACCTGATAGATTTTCCCTCTTTCCTACGAATGCTCACCCTGGATATTCCTAGTGGCATCGTTCGTTCCTAGTGGTATCTTTCGGTGGTAGTCGATTCGGGGACTATTTGCCACGTATGTCTGCGTTCCGCAATTATAAACCAATTTTAATATACTATTCAAAAAAGTAGGGGATATTTGATTTTTAAGTGTTATTAAAGTCACCTAATGAAACTGACGAAGAAACAAATGACAACATGAAATGAAGTTCACATTCATCGATTTATTCCAAATGATCGTTAGACTAAGTAAGGCACAGACTGACCATTATAAGGGTAAAATGATACCCGGGGTCAAACAGCAAAGTTACCACAGCATCACAAGAAAGTCAGTAACGCGTAAATCCTCCTCTGTTTTCCAAACAAGCATTGATCCGACGTGGCATACTCCTAATGAGACGTCTAAGGTCATTTTAGTCCAGATTGTCCCATTCTGTTGCAACGCAGCAGCAAGTTCTTGGACATTGGCAGGACGTTGTTGACGTTGACGTAACCTCTGTCCAAGCATGTCCCAGACATGCTCGATGGGGGAGAGGTCGGGACTCAGTGCTGGCCAAGGTAATGTGGTGATGTTCTGTTGTTAGAGGTAACCTGTAACGATCCTGGCCCTGTGACATCTTGCGTTGTCACCCTGGAAGATGAAACGGCGGCCATGACGTCGTGCGAACGGCACAACATGGACTGCCAAGATGTTGTCCCGGTAGTACTGGCCTGTAATACGCCCTGCAACAACATGTAACGCCGTTCTTCCAGCAACAGTGATGCCTCCCCACACCATAACAGAACCACCCCCAAATCGATCATGTCTGATGACGTTAACGTCTTGGAAGCGCTCGTTTGGACGACGCCACACCCTCCTACGTCTGTCCAAAAAATCAACAGTGAACCTTGACTCATCTGAAAACATCACATTGCTCCAGCGTCGATTATCCCAGTGTTGACGATCCCTACACCAATGACGTCTTGCTTGAATGTGATGATCTCTCAAACAAGGGATCACGCGAGGACGTCGGGCGCGAAGGTGACCCCTATGCAGTCGATTCCGAATCGTCTGGCCACTCACGCTCACACCAGTGTCTGTTTGAAGACGAGCGCTGATCTGATTTGCTGTGATGACACGATTTCTCAAGGCCAAGGTACGGATAAATCCATCCTGGGCTTGAGTTGTCGCCCTTGGTCGACCTGAGCGTGATCTGTCCTGTACAGATTGTGTATCTTCTGACAGACTGAGAAACATTCATTGTCCGCGCCACAACCGCCTGTGTTGTGCCGATCTGTAGCATGCCAAGGGCACGTAACCTTTCATTTTGGGTAAGCCGACGCATATCAAAATTTGTTTTCTGGTCACTAAAACAATTAAACTGATGTTTCCACCCTGGAATTCAATGCCACAATGACTGTAACATTCAAAGGCAGAGTCATGCAAATCTTGGGTTGGACCCCCATGATGATCCTAAGCATCACCTGCATTCCATGCGGTAGCTATTGGTGCGTTTGGGAGTCACATGTAACTCGGAATGTTTCTTCTGTTAGGTTCTATAGTGACTTTTTCGTAGTCATATGCATATTTTAGTATTATGCCCCCAAAATCAAATATCCCCTACTTTTTTTGAATAGTATATATCTCGGAAACCTCTAACTCATTTGCATATTTTAGTATTATGCCCCCAAAATCAAATATCCCCTACTTTTTTTGAATAGTATATATCTCGGAAACCTCTAACCAGAAGAGGTCTTAAGTTTGTTATCATAAATCCGTAACTTTCATTGAAATCGGTTAATAATTGCGATCTGTAGTCGTAAGGCTGTTGTTGGTTATCACATGTTGTGAATGGCCACTGCCATATATTTGTGTGCAAGCCACCTCTTCGATATTAAAATGTTTGCAAAGTTTCTCATAATCGAATATACAAGCTGTTGTATTGTGGTGAACATAATAATGCAAAGACTGGAAACAACCTACAAGGCTAATGAAATCATAAAGGGTAGATAATTTGAATTCGTGTACCCGGTCAATGGACCCATTCCGCTAGTTGAGTAGAATGCAACGATGACACTGGGGATACTGAGGATGACTAACGATGAAGACCACAGCATGCGAATTATTGAATTAAAGATATACTATATTTTGAATACCCCCGCCTTCTCTGTAGCTGTTAATAATTTATATAATTTCTGCCAAACAAATATAACTTATTGCAATTGATGTTAAAATTCAACACTTGCAGAGTTACATAAATGAGGACGTACCCATTAACGCTATCAATCCTGACCCGGCCCACACCGACAAACATAGTCCCACAGACCCTGTATAGTTCAGCACACCTTTGGGCGAAATAAATATTCCAGAACCTGAAAAAACAATGACAAGTCTTTAAACAACAGATTAACACACGTCTATTCATGTCTGCTGGTATTACCATATACAAGAGTCCAGCCATGAAACAAACTATACTCATTTGGGTTTTCTTCCAGACAGATAGTATCATTATGTATAGCATTCTCTGTGAAACTAAATCGGAGAGAATTTGATTTGTCAGTTTTTACGATTTTTTGAAAAAGGGTTTCGACGTGTTTTGCTTCTGTTAAGCAAGATCTTGTTCGACGTTCCCAAGTAAAAGTAAGGTATTACCTTAAATGAACCGAATATTAATTTTGAGCATGTTTTACAGCGACATTTATTGCTTTAAATCTTCCTAGTGTTAAAACGGAAAATGTGACCTTTCTAATCCCCGGGTCACTAGGGTGAATTTAGCAAGTGATTACTTTCACTTTATTTTCATGATGCAAGGAAGGGCTGTACATTCACTTTCAGTGCATATGAACTCATTTGACCCATTTTATCTCGAAAACGTCATAACAGCGCACTAACAAGCACTCGTCATCGTATTGTATGCCCACTTGTGCCGATCACAGCCTTAATTTTTGTGGAAGGCCATTTATCATGTTTCAAAAACTTACCTATTATAGTACCTACAATGATTGACATTGCACCTGGAAGTCCCAAAGTCTTTATCAATGCTACATTCTCTGTCTCAATTTTAATGGAAGGGGGTTTACTGCCATTCTCCATGGGTACACTGAATGGTGCTTTCTTAGCTCTAATTTCCATTCCACCATAGTCATTACCTATAAAACATCTGGATTCTTGACCGACTTAAGTATATTTTCAACAGTTTGAGATAAAGATGTTCTTTACTGAAAGTGCTATAATATGCAGACATAATTTTTGAACATTTGCACATACATACTAAGGGATAGGTGTCTTCACCTCTGGCATGTCTACTTTACAAATCGTGGCATGCATGTGTATTTGGTTGACGTGATATTTTGAAAGTAGTAGAAGTGTTGAATGCAAGACTTCTGAAAAAGCTCACGGGGGCCTACAAAATTTATCAGAATACTTTATTTTGGGGGGATCGTTGATTAACTGTCTTGTGTATTTAGTATATATTCTTACGTATTAGTCCGCAGACATGGCTACCTATCTGATCTTTCCATTAATTAAATAGTTACTTACCCGTGATTTCTGTGTCAGTCGCCATGTTAGCAGAGGATGGTTCTGAAGACGAATGGTGGAGGGGATTAATCACCTATGAGCATCTTATTTGTGTTGTGTATGATAAACAAGCTTGTTATTGAAATGATGTTGACTATGTGTAAACATTTACAAACATTATTAAATTAGCTTACACCATATCAAAAGCACGGCTGAAATATCATCTGTATACACTACTATACATATTCAAATTTCATGTATGACATTATCAATGTCTGTCCACCGTGTAGTAAAAATCGGAAACTGGGATATACTCTAAAATTAAAAATCATACTATTTTTGAAATTATCATTGATATTCTCTTGTTTTAAACAGTATTTTTTATTCATTTTGATTAAATCTGAATTTGGATTGGGCAACAGGCTATGCCTGTATTTTACCCCTTTCTCTGATTTAGATACATGTATGTACACAGTATAATTTTTTACATACATAATTACATAAATATATGTGATACATCATGGATAATCTAGAGACTTATAGGATTATACAGAGTGCAGGGCTTGAAATAACTTAAAGATACATTATGGGAAATAAGATAAGAGAGTTGGCAGTTGTCACTATAACATTTAAAAACTAGATAGTCTAAAGGTAATTTTCAGAAAATTTAAGTCAAATTTCCACCTAGCATCGGTCATCATTATTAAAATCATTTATTTAAACAGCTTAGTCTCGATTGTCCAGATCTTAAATTTATTTTCAGTGGCCGTTCAGCGGCATATAGGAATCTAATCCAGCTTACCTCGAGAGGCCAGCCTTGACATCCAGAGTTTATTATGGACTGGATAAGTTAATTAATGTCTAATTGATAATTTCGATAACATTTCAGGCATAAAGAAAGACTCGTAATAGGCAGATTTTGCTCTTGCATAATGCATGTTTAAGAGTTGTTTGTGGAGATTTAAACCTTTTTGATAAGAGAATAAATTGTTGGACTTCTTGGAAAATAAATGTGTTTATGTCAGGATTAAATGTTGTTGACCCATTCAACAGACAACTGATTGTTTTATGATTATGTTGAAGGTTATGGATTGTCTGTTTTCTCTGTGGAACACCAGCAAGGATTCTTCTGTGGTCCGAGGAGGTACCACTGATGGTAACACATTGCTGTCTATTTTTTAAAATAGTTTACGACCAGAGCAGTAGATCTCCTCTAACCCCAGCAGCATCCAGCTTGTGACAAGAGTCTTTCATTTCAAACCCTGTCAGATGATCGACAGAAGAAGTGTGTTAGCTCGATTAGTTGAAATGGACAGGTGTTAGTATTGAGTTATCTCCAAGGAAGTTAAAGACATTTTTGTGGGCGATTTTTTCAAAGATTTTACCTATTAAACTTGTGAGGGAGATTGGTTTATAATAATTCATTCGATGGTTTGGAGAGCCTTTTTTTGAATATAGCGACCACGTTTGCAGATTTGCAAATTTCAAATGTATAGTACAAGTGGATGACTGATTTCTTCAGAGATGTATTTTAGAATTCTAGTGTTTATTTTGTCAGGTATGGGGCTTTTGTAGTATCTACGCTGTCTATTATGTCTTTAACTTCCTTTGGTACAATCTAATCGATGCTGGTAGGGTTCATAACAAGCAGTGGTAGAGATTTATTAGTGTCATCTAGTTATGATTGTTTGATAAAGAATGACTTTGAGGCATTTGCTTTTTCGGATTGAGTAAACAACGTGCTACCATTGACTGTTAATGGATGTGGTTGATTTAATAATATTCTCTTTCAAAATCAACCCACACAGTTTGATATGTTCGTTTGTATCTTGTCCGTAAATTTGCTTTTGTGTAAATTGTGTGTGGTGCAGTCCCCTTGCACTTACTATTAGTGTCTATTTTAGACCTGTGTAGGAGAGACATTGTAATGGGTATGAATTTACAAAATTGTAACATCAAACATTGTCAAATTTACAGTTTTGGAAAGCTGCGTAACTCGGATTTATTATTCATCATATACAGGGAATAAAAGCAAACCCACGGTCATCAGGCACCTTATGGTGCTGACTTTGTAGTATGGACACAGAGTACTAGTACTGACATTCCTGGGATACGTACACGTTTTATGTTCCTCATATGAAGGAAGTTGACATTGATGAGCGTTTATTTATATCATAATAAATATTTTTGATGAGCGTTTATTTATATCATAATAAATATTTTTGACGTAAGAGAATATTTAATGTGTGACGTATACTTGTGTTTTAAACAAAGTGTTACCAATACTTGTATTTATATTTTAGGAGACACAGAGGTGGTTGATTTAAGATGAAAACACTATAATAATGATTGGCATGCACTAGCCAAGAACATTTATTTTGCAAATGAATGTTAATAAATTGGTAGGTTGACAATGTATAAATTTTGTATGTTAAGGAACGGAATGCACGCCGTTATTATTTATAACTCTTAACTTGATAATGCGGGTGCTTACTTACCATGTTCTGCTTTAATATCTCAAAATTTCACAGGTAATGAAAGATAATATCAATGCAAATTCTAACTGCAATTATTGCAAAAAAATACTTCAGATCAATAGCATTTTTTAAATAACCCACGTACTATATATAAGCCCACAAGTTACATGCATTGGGGCAAGCATTTTGTCACAAGAATTGCTGGAGAATGTATTTTTATTGCGATCCATACTGTATACACAGAGGACACAATTGTATATATTTGTAAACAACAATTTGTCGTAAAATAGAGTCTAACATAGAGTTACTTACATTACTCCTATCCTGTCACACACCGGGCAGTTCTGTTAGTAGGTGGGTTTAAATCACAAAGCCTGTCATGTGGCAAAACAAATTGGAAACCGACTGTACCAATTTCCAGGTCAATTGGTCTATTTAGAGCTCTAATACACCAGGTGATTCCTTGTTGAGTCCTAATTAAAATGCTTGACTCTTGATTTGATGTTTTATGACGGAAACGAATTCGAACACAAAATTTAAAATCGGCCACAAAGTTAGTCAAAACGACCATATCAAAATGATGGATTAACAATAATCAAGTGATAAATATTTAAATAAATTTTAACTCTTTTGGGGGATATTCATATCTAACCACTGAGAACTTGATTTTACATTATCCGATTGTCTGACTTTTTTAATAGAATGTGTGGTAAGTGACCTCCCTTTTAATGGCACCGAGAACCAACGTAATGCATTGCAGGATCTCATTCATAACTATAAGCAGCCATTGAAACAATAAAACTGAAATTGCTCAGTTAATATAAATTAAACATTAATCGGTCCGGTAATTTGAAATTACTTTGAATAAGGTTACACTACCGACAGGCTTTAAAATATCACACCATGTTGACGACGGGGTTAATCTGGGCGATATATTTAAACATCACTTTGACACATACAATACTAGGTAAAGACCAGTTATATGGTATTTACGATTATAACTGTCAACTGGAATGATAGTCATCCCCGTGTTGCCTTATGCAATTTGCCACTTAAGTACGGTGGCCTTTTAGTGTTAACCTTTCTTCGCGGTATAAAGTCTTGTCCCCAGTGTTAACCTTTTTCCGCGGTGCACACCTTTCTCCGCGGTGCAATGTTTTCTCCGTGGTATAAAGTTTAAATCTTTTTCTCCGCGATGAAAACCTTTTCTCCCCAATGAAAACTTTTTTTCTCCGCGATGAAAACATTTTCTTTGTGGTATAATGTTTTCCCCGCTGTGTAAACCCCTTCTCCGCGGTATAAACCTTTTATCGTCGATGTCAAACTTTTCTTCACGGTATAAAATATTCTCCGCAGTGCAAACCTCTTTCTGCGATGATGTAACCTTTTCTCCGTGCTATAAATTTTTCTCCGCGGTGTAAACCTTTTCTCCATGGTATCAAGTTTTCTCCGCGGTGTGAACCTTTTCTCCGCGGTGTAAACCTTTTCTCCGCGGTGTAAACCTTTCTGCGCAGTGTAAACCTTTCTCTGCAATATAGTTTTGTGCTTTTTTTTTCGAACGTGCAACTGAAGATTAACTATAGTATTTACCGAAATCTAATTTATATGTTTTGTAATTTATTTGGGGGTTAGCCTGACTAAAAAAACACAAAAAATATTTAACACAACGAAAAAGGTGAATTGTTACTACTACTGATACCCCTTTGCAGGAGTAGAAGCGCCTGTGTGACATTTACAGTGCTGTTATAAGATTGGTGTTTCGCTGTGTTAAAGGAGAAGACCAACGATTTTCAACAAGGTTTACATGCCAAATCTGTATGCTTTCTATAGAGCCCAGTGAGCGTGTTCAGCCAACTATGTCACTTACGGTTTTAATAAAAATTAATTTCTTGTTTACAAAAACTTTTTTACTTTTTTTTACAGAGGGGATTCTTTCTGAATATATATTTCAGATTTATGGAAACCTTGTTGAAAATCGTTGATCTTCCCCTTTAATAACTCATAATCTAAGTGAGCATCGAGTGCAACCAACTACATTGTTTCAAATAATCCAATGAAATCTTCCGATTCGTATATTCCTTTAAATCTTTGCTTACAAAGTTCTATTTCTATATCGATATTTTGGTATATCTCTATTTTACAAATTTACGTACTATGTTTACGATTTTACCTTTGGTTGTATAGGCTATTTTGAGGTACGCGCCTTTATGTGTGGTTTAATGGTCGATAGCGAGATATTAAGCCTACATCACCTTCGTCAGTTAACACTTGGGAACCCTTTAATGGTTTGAGAATCACAATGAATCAAATTCAATAGATTGTATGACCCATGTCTTCCATTAAATATTACATTTACAATTTAAGTCAGGGTGTCAAGATAACGCAGGTATTAGTTGTTGCGGAAATAGTAAATAGTCATTATGTATTGTTATCAGGTAGTAAAAGGCCATGGTGCTTCATTTATATCCCAGTCTGAACATCTATCAACGCAGTGGCGGATCTAGGATTTTTGGAAGGGTGGGGGGTGGGGCGCCGCAAAATAAAGGCACTGACCGCGGAGACCGAGAAAATTGTCATTTTCTTGCATATGTAGCCATTCCAAGAGCTATGTGGCTGATATTTTCGTCTAAGTAAACGTTCGGAAGGGACATATTTTGGTCTGAGAAAAGGCACTAACAGCAGTAAAAAAAGGGGACTGTCGAAAATTTGGGGGGGGGAGGGGAGGACGCACCCGTTGCGCCCCCATTGAATCCGCCTCTGCAATGTTAATAGTTTTAGAACCTTTTCAAAACAAATCAACCAATGACACTGTCGACACGTACTGCCAATAGTTACGGATGTCGTATATAGAATACGCGATGAATACAAAAGGAATGCGTCCTGTGTTTTTATAAATAATTCAAAATCCATATAAATGATTTTTATATCAAAAGGATGCTTGTAAAAAATCTCTTAGTAAAAAGATAAAAATTATAATAAAATATACCTATAATATTTTACAGAAAATTGTAAGCCACTATCACAAGAAATGAAACAAAAAAAATATTATACACAATCAAAAAGTAATCTTACAACAAAAAAATTTAATAATTATACTTAGATATATGTTGATTGATTTCATGCCGCTCTCTATATGCGTCTTTAAGAGAATATTTACATATATTCACCAACATAGAGGTTAGCAATTATGTTTATAAATCCACCTCGAGTAAAATATAATATCCTTTGTACAATCTCAACTCATAAAAAAACAACAATTTTTAACTGGTAATTATGCGATTGGGGGAGAAAGGGTCGATAGAATTTAACAATCACTTGTTACAATCATAACTAACTATAATTATTTCGATCCCTTCAATTTGGATAACGACCATAATTCTACTGTAAACTATTATTCCAAAGCAATTGGTGTCCAGTATATTGAAAAGATCCTACATTGTGACATGTTATTTCCCAATTTCAAAGGTTTTGAGCAGATTAATTTTTAAAGAGAGGACCGGTTTTTATGGAAGACCAAACAGCTCTTTATTCAGTGTTCTTGGGCCTTATTTCTTAATTGGTAGTCCTTAATTCGTATTACTTCATTTGTTGTCGTATTTCGACATAATTTGTATAAAGTTAACATTTGTATCTTAAAATGAATTATTGTTATACAAATTACACATTTTGTCCTAATTTTTCATTGAGAACTTTGTTTTATGCTCTGAAATATATATTTAATTTTATCTGTTGGAATTTTAAACACATGAGTAACATCAAATTCTTTTACATACTGGTTCAGACAGTAAGTACTAACCAATCAACGCACTTAGGCCATGACCTTCGTTAATTTAAATAATGAAATTTATCACTCGCTCTTGCTTTCATAGATTGTATGTTTACAATTTATCTTCTTCGGATTTTGTTGGCACCACTTCCAGGAATAGTTGACCATACATAGTGAGAGTATCTACAACAGAAATTTTCAAACATTGTTTTTCATTTGATGGACCAGGTAGGATTAAACATTTAGTAAAATAGAACAATTGGTAAGGTCGTATTTGAACGTGTGCCCGTTGAATTAGGTCTGTAATTGGGTCAACTGACGTGTTTTCGATTTAACTCTTGTACGCGACAAGCAGTAAGGTCGCCTGCCCAACATGGTGGGTAAATGTCTGGAAGTATTTCTGAAATACTGGTATTCCATTAGATTTATTCCGCACTTGGTTTAGTTTTCATAAGGTGGAGAGACTTGGCAGCGGTCATAGAGTTGATCCTCACTAATTGTCGAATCATTATGCCATTTGTTAGATGCTTATTGTCGGTTGAATTCCCCGTATCCTTAATTATGTCCCCTACCCCATAAGGTCTACCCAGCTGTAATTTGGTCCAAGTGAATATAGAGAAATTAACTCTCAAAGGTCCAAATTATTCTTTTACAATTAAAGTGGTTTCTATCGATTCAAATGAAATGAAATGAAATCGGCTTTAACGTCCTACAGTTCTGCCCCGACTCGGCAAATGAAGACGGTCTACCGATTCAATACTTACCAATACATTTAAAATGAAGATTAAAATATACCAATGGGAAATAAAAAAGAAGACCAGACATCACAAAAACAAAAGCGTAGAGGAATTCTATTTTTGGTTCGTGAATTATTGGTGCCACAACCAAATAAATTGAAATGAGAACCATAAGTATTGGTATAAATATTGGGACCTGGAAAAAAGGGCAAGAATAATATATAATTTTATGTCGATTTTAGGTATAAGAAATAGCTGGTGTCATTAAAATCAGACCATAATTTTAGATATATTTCCTGGTTGCCGTTTCGATTTATTTCTTAGTTGCCGTGATCTGTTTGATTTGTTTTTAATGAATTCTGCCCTAATTGACTGACTCAAGAAAAGTAGCGGTTAGGTCTGAAAATAAAGGCGAACTGCAGATATGGTCAAAGATCAAAAGATGTAAAACATGGCTAGCGCTAACCCTAACCTTAGCGGTATTGGTTTTCATTACTACATAGATGTTCCACTTATTTGACGTCATAATTCATAGATCGAGCTCTGAAAAGCGTGTCTATAAAAATAAAGATTTATGGACGGCTCAAAATCGTACTAGTTTAATTTGTTTACCGTATACGGTCTGTGCGCTTCCTTCATTTTATATCTCAGTACTAATAAACTTGTGAAAGTCATTCCATAAAAGCACCAGGCAGTAAAACTGAACAGATCAATGAGACTACTAATGTCACCGGGTATTATCATTAATAATGAGACAAATACCTGGAATAAAGTATACATTATAACACTTATTAGTATACAGTATATTGCTGTAAAATATAATAGTTTAAATTATTATCTTTACTTGAATGCATATAATGCATTAGAACATTTTTCAATGAGTAGTATGAAATATGGGGTTTAACCATAGGCACTTGAAGGGATTAAAATAAAACTTCTTGTACTGCTTAACTATATATATATATTATAGTATATAAGAATTTTCACCCGTTCTGCAATCATCTCAAAGTACTAACTAGACCCAACGCTTCACGTCGTTTTAATTGCCAACGAGACTTTATTTGATCATTATTCAGCTTTCGATGAAATTAAATTGGTCTGTTTACAGTGGTTTGTGTCTAGTGGACGTTAAACCCCATTTCTCTCTCTCTCCCTCTTTCCCACTTTGGCTTTGAGATTTTGGTCTTAGAATCAAAAAAAGAGGATTGAATTTGCACCAACTGCCAAAGTTTCACGAACTTCATAAAAATGCATGTTAGTGCGGAAATGAAATGGTTAGTGTCGTGTAGATGTTAAATACTATTTCTATCTATATCCATGGTGGAATATACGTGGAATCGTCACTTGTATATTACTTTCAGCTGGTAAAAATGCAGCCCAGTGAAAATACTGAAAACGGTTGCAAACCTTACACAGATATTTAATGGGACAATTTATTAAGGATCTGAACACAGTATCTGTTTATAAATGGTGTGAGAGGACACCATTATAGTTGCTATGGATCAGTCTGATCATCTAAATGTAGATAGAAGTGGTGTTTTAGAACTTACTGTAAATATCATAGATGGTAAAGGTGTATATTTTTTCACATGAATATAAGAAAGATATTCCGGTAAAAATCCATCTCTAGCGGCAGCAAAGACTACCCTGAAGATAAAATATCGAACTACAATTATATGTCAATTGGTCTTTGTAGAATAAAACTAAAAAATGGATGAATTATAAAATTTGTTAATGTAATATGTTTGCTATGTCTTAATAGAAATTTAAACCGACAGCCATCGTGACCTCGGGTCCTCAATATATATATATATATATATATATATATATATATATATATATATGATTATGGCATTAGGCAGACCATATTATATTTTGGGCATTAGGTAGACATTTATGAAAATCCAAACTTATTACTTTTTGAAGATAAAAAATTTAAAAATGACACTTTTCTGACCGTCTAATTGATTTTCAAAATTCGAAATAAAAAAATTCTCAAAAATATAAAATATACATTTTTTGTGGTCTGCCTAATATTTGTTAATATATAACAGTCATTAGGCAGACACGTACATATATATAGCCATTAGGCAGACACGTACACATATATAGCCATTAGGCAGACACATACATATATATAGCCATTAGGCAGACACGTACACATATATAGCCATTAGGCAGACACGTACATATATATAGCCATTAGGCAGACACGTACATAAAAATAGTCATTAGGCAGACACGTACATAAAAATAGTCATTAGGCAGTACATATATATAGCCATTAGGCAGACACGTACACATATATAGCCATTAGGCAGACACGTACATATATATAGCCATTAGGCAGACACGTACACATATATAGCCATTAGGCAGACACGTACATATATATAGCCATTAGGCAGACACGTACATAAAAATAGTCATTAGGCAGTACATATATATATCCATTAGGCAGACACGTACACATATATAGCCATTAGGCAGACACGTACACATATATAGCCATTAGGCAGACACGTACATATATATAGCCATTAGGCAGACACGTACATAAAAATAGTCATTAGGCAGACACGTACATATATATTGCCATTAGGCAGACACGTACATAAAAATAGTCATAAGGCAGACACGTACATATATATAGCCATTAGGCAGACACGTAATATAGAATAGCCATTAGGCATAGAGGTACATGTACATATAAATAACCATTAGGCAGACACATGCATATAGATAGCCATTAGGCAGACTAAATAGCCACTGGACAGGCTAGTATTTATACTTAAAACACAGACGTGACTTCACTCGTTCATGTTGGCGTACTATTATTTCAAATAATTTAAGAGCACCTTGTCAATCGTACATTCGTTATACTAGGTGCAATATAAGATTCACGTGAGGTATTCATTGAAGGCACGTGTGAGATAGTGTCAGTATTTTAAATTGTTTAAAGGTCTTGAGCTTAAGACATTGTTTACAGGTGTCTATAACATGATCATTAGGTAGGACACCATGTCTATTAAGAAGCAATTATACGGAATGTGGATAAGGAAACATTACTAGACTTATATAAAGAGAAGGACTTTCAATGTGGTTTTCAAAATACAATATATACGTTGATTCTGTCAAACGAAGTGATACTGAGTTCCAAGAACTATGAGCCAAAGAGTATAGTCGAAGGAGCGTTTTGTTACCCAGGTTAGATCTAAGCTAATAGATGGTACTGAACAGAGTTGTTTGATGCACACTTTATCTTGTTTGCAGCAACAATAAATTTCAGAAACAACATTATACTTAAAAACATAAAATTTATTCAAGTATTTGAAACGAATGCCAACAACCCAAATAAATGACCTGTGGCACATGTACAACAAAAATAAAGGTTTTTATAAATCAATCATTTAGTCTTAATAGAACTAAACATAAACTCAGTATTATCCATAATAATAATTAAACACGAATCAAAATTTAATTTTCTTCCATTTCAATTGCACGGGTGTATTCAACCAGTGGTGGAATAGAGAACAAACTAAAAATAAAAGCGATTTTCCGTACAATCAGAGGCCATAATCCAGAAAGTCATGGCCTGAAATGCGCAAATATCAAAAGGGGTTGAGATCATTGAAATATAAAGATATATATTTCATCAAAATCGGATAAAACTGTGACCTCTCGAGGGTCATGGTTTTTAAAATAGGGGAAAAAAATTGTGACCTCCAGAGAATCCACAAGCTAAAAGTGACATAATCAAGGAAGTTACATTCCGATATGCGCGATCATCAAAAGGGACCAAGATCTTTGTGATATAAAGAAAATAGGGTCAAAATTGTGACCTATAGAGGGTCCACAACCTTAATATACCATACTTTTTTTTAACATTATTTATGTGCTAGGAACCGCTTTTTACCCGTCAATTTTAGTTCGATTTTCTCGAAATTCGAACTCAACTAACATTACAGGTAACGGTAATATATTCGTGCGTTGTTTTAAATAGGACAATAATTATGAACTCTATAGAGGGACCCCACGCTATAAACGTGATTTTTCGTACAATCAGGCAGGGTCGGCGACAATATACGTCCTCATGAAAATGTGGGGATATAAAAAGGGTGATTCACAAACGACAAAATAATTATAAGAAGCCAACAGCGAGGTTGATGTTCCCCGCCGAAATCCCAAAATAAAAAGATGACACATATTAAATAATCGCACATTTATTTTCTTTTTCAAAAGTTATCGAGCAACTATACCTCTAAGTTTCATCACTCTCTATCAGATAGAATCAATGATAAATGAATCTATATTCGGAGTTTTATCGCACTCACTTCATTATAACCAATGTTATCGTGTCCCAAAGCATTAACCAAACAGATTGCTTATCTTTGCTTACCGTAAGCAGACAATGTTCATCACCGAACTTCATCAAGGCATTCGCGCAATGAACGCCTACACCATGATTGAACATTCTTGCTCAATTAGAAGGAGAGATATGTCCAAGCCAATCAAATTGCTTTTCGATCTGCTTGCAATCACTCTCACTTAATTAGAACTAAAGTTATCGTGTCCCAAAGAATCAGCAATTCAAATTGCTTATCTCTGCTTGCCCTAAACAGAACTCCATCAAGGAATTGACCCACACCAAGTTTGAACATTACAGTGACAGACAGACAGACAGACGAACCCGGGACAATAAAATCGCGTAGAATGAGCTAACAAAGAACAAAATTTGCCATTCAATTTGGACTGCTGGCTTTTTTACGAAACATAACAGATTAAAAATCATAATAATATATAAAACATTGAATATAGTTCATTTTATATACATTCATACAGTAAATTCCTTGAGAATAGACTATTCCCTTATAGCGACAGCTGTCATCTCTTTACCGAGGCATTTTTTTTAAGGGCTTTGGATGCTTTCATTCGGTATATTTTTCGTACATTGAATAGTTTTACTCGTGTTTTTTGTAAGCATCGGCTGCTGATAGACACTTTACCGCACTTAAAAATTGTTTGTTTTCACTCAAAAGCTTGCTTATTTCCTTCTTACCTGAAAGAAAGAAATAATTCTGATTTATCTAAAAGTCTAATAGAGCATTACCCAAATAACTACTAAAGAAAGTGTTTTCAAATATCCACTGCAACCCATACATCAGTATTCCACTTAGTAATAAAACATAATATGTCCATATAAGCCATCCAAATATACAATGTTTAAATATTTTGATAATTACATCAATATTGCCCAGTCTACTGTGTATTATCGGTGTATACTAAAATAACATATTGTGAATATAAATGATTTAATTCTCATTAAGTACGATACAATATTCCAATGGTGTTTTAAAATTTTTAAAGGTCCTTATGGGGAGACCGGCGAAATAAAATTACACAATACATTAGTCCTGATCCAATTGAACTGAGAAATATTAAAGGGTTAAGGACCCAAAATCTCCTATTTAATACATTCACTTTTGTACCATCGCCGATAACGTGTGAGTCTCTAACAACTCCGTTAGTTAATATGCTTGTCTCAAATCAACTGCTGTTAGTGTTGCATTAACTATACTAGAACGATCGAGTTCAACTGATTCAATCATTAAGAAAACAAGTATCTAACTTACCGGGCAACGAAACTTTATTGCTGTATTCAGTGCTGTATACTGTTGTACTAAAATAGTCACAGAGTAGACTTGTTTCCTCACTATTCCATTTAACTGAAGAAATCATTATGCAAACATTATTTCATTGAATATTCTGCTGTATCAAAGATTTTGAAATCCTAATATTTTAATTAGTCATAAATATCGAGCAATGAATTTGCACAATATTTGGAACCTCTAGAAGATGCAGTTTGATGTGTACTATTTTCAAATTCATCCACTAATAAGCCCCAACGTAACTTTATATGCCAAAGATCTTGGGATGAGTTCGAATTATACACATATATATCGGTCTTTACCTTCCTGAATGACTGAACCTTTTTAATATTGTGGATTATATATGGATCACGCTGATTACTTGATATTAAGTAACGTTCAAATATAATCATTGCACAACAATTGCGCTTTAGTTTGAATTGCGCGAAAATCAGACTAACACTTCTCAACAAATTGTCCATCCCACCTTTACGGAAATAACTTTCTTGGTTATGTCCCATGCCTTATACGCAAACTTTTGACACACAATAGATAACCTATTTTTTGTCCGATTTAGATGCAACTCAAAATATACATATGAAAAAATAGGTTGCCACGCAACGAAACATACGCCCACACAGCAGCTAAATCGTCCGGGCAATGAACAGGAGTTGTCTCATATCAAGTAATTATCAGGTTTTTATAAAGTTCTGCCCCATGCTAACGTTTAGTATACGAAACATTTAATATTATGGATTTAGCTGTTCAATTATCGATTTTCAAGAAATTCAAACTCAACTATCATTAATGTGTAATGGCGATAGAGTCCAACATTTTTTTTAAAAATTAATTAGGATTCCAGCCTGTGTGGAGTCATTTGACTCGTTGTGTAAGGCTAATTATGTGACTCAAATATATTTGCATTGATTCACTTTACTAGTCACCCGGCTCACTGTACCTAGTTGTGTTACTCATCTCCTGTGTCGCTAGACTCACTAAAGTAGTCACTAGTCTCTTATCATCCAAACAAATATTCTCCGTGCGTTGAAGACTAGGGGTTCTGGGTGACCGAGACTACTAAAGTAGTCGAAGAACTCACTTTACGTGACGAGTCACTTGACTCACTTATCGAGTCGTTTTATGGATTTTTTGGTGGGTCACAAAAATGAGTCTTTTGACTCATTATTTGAGTCCCAAGTAAGTTCCAAGTTAGTCCCAAGGTAGTCAACGAAAACTGAGTCGTTTTATGGATACTCAATTACTCATCCAAATGAGTCAACTGGCCCACTTTTTTATCTCTTTGTACTCCTTGTCACGTACAACCGGGAGGCTTTATGATACAGCGAGCATTATACTCATAAAGTTCTAAGTCAACTTACTTACATCTTTTGTTTATAACAGCTACTTCCACACAAAATATGGAAAGTGTCATCCAATTAGATTGTCTGCCGATTAGAAATTACGATTATGATCTAAAATTTCTCAATACTGGGTACTGTATTCAGCAACATGACAAATTTTCTATTTTAGAAACTTATGTCTACCGTTATGGTCTCTAACGTAATACTCTGTTTATTTTGTTAAGCCTATCGAATACTTTATTTTTAAAGTGCTTAAGTTAATTAAGTAACATTTTTCAAATCAATAGGCTAGTAATTAGTAATAATTGATATTAATATGTTTATACGCACACATATTTTTTACCATCGAAATTTAAGGACATGACATTTTCAGTTTCAACCCGCTTAGAATAACTGTTCAGTCGGCTGCCAACAATTTCTAGCAAAAAGTCTTCAGCCATAAATTTGTATTTGTATACACACCGGATATTCCTAGTCAAAGAATTACAAAGTAATCTAATAAAGTCTTCAGAATGCATTAAGAATTTACACATTCAAATTATATTTCATAGCTGTCCTATATAGAATCATAATTTGACTATATTACTATTAGCTTTATTAGATAGGACACCTACCTGTTCAAACAGGTCGGACTTCGAGCCCATCCTGATCAATCCCATTTCTTATCCAAAATAAAGCCTCCTCATTTTTCTTTTTCATTGTCGATCTCTGTGTCTTTAAAAAAAATAATTCATGGATCAAATCTAAATTTCATTCAAGTAAAGACAGAAAAAAAAAATGATATGCCACAACAAAAGGAATACCATATAGGCCTACGCTAGATACAGAGCCTGTATATACGAACGATGAAAGCCTACCTGATTGCTTGTTAGATTTATCAAAAGTATACCCGGTTTTGTAGCTTAGAGATCGAGCATAAATAGTAATACAATGAACAGTGTAGGGCTTAGCACCGAACCCTGCGTGACGACAATTTCTGAACTTGCTTGGATGGAAAGGCCATTATTGGTTTTAATTATACATTTTTCGAAGTTGTGGTGGCTCGAAATGGAAACTGTAGACTACTTTAGGCCTATTCGAGATAGCTAAGTCTGTAGAAATTCCGCAGGCTATATGCCTAATGTAAATTATGATTATGATCATTCATAGTATTAAAGTGAGCCCCACACCACACCGTCCTGGCAAAAATAAACCCCAGACAAGACTAATCCATACGCAATCATACTCATTTTGATTTAGTTTATTTACTTAAAATTCTTTCGGTATTCGAAATAATAATTTTACTTACCATCCGTTTTCCATATGGAAGATACACTGGCATTTTTCACAAGCAAAGAAGAAAAAGACCAAAAGTTCCGAAAGTTCTCGGGTTGACACCTGCCGTTTACGTCATCGAAACATTGACGTCATCGAGACATTGACGTCATATACCCGTGCATGTTTCAATTAATGATCGCTCACGTCAAAACGAAATTTAGACGGTAAAAAAATGACAAAATATTATTTTCGAAATTAATTAAAACCACGAAATAAATTTGTTTTTAAAATTAAAAGCAGCGTTTCCTGAATGAAAAAATGAAAAAAAAATCTAGACATTCATATGTTTTAAGAAAGCTGTTTAGGGTCAAAGCCTGTCTGCCTAATGCCTATAATAATAGATAAAGAAATATACTCGGGTCAAAACTTAAGGTAATAAAATAAATTTCATTGATTTGTATTTTTAAAATCCAGATGCCTAAAATTACTGCGAGGGACAACTAAAATCCATTCCAACTATAGAAATGTGGTTTCTCACTTTTTAACTTGTGGAATTCATCGGTTAAAATATTAGGCAGACCGGTTTTTGTCTGCCTAATCCATCGGTCTGCTTAATGGCTATATATATGTATTTATGGTCTGCCTATTGCCCCGGTTATATATATATATATATATATATATATATATATATATATATATAAAACTTCAATATTTCAATTGATCTTTATAAACCTAAACAATTGATGAAACATTATAAAAGTTTAAAGCAGCAGCCACCGTAATACAAGGACTAAAAGAGGTCGATATTACATTCAAATTACAAGCTATTGAGCTAATAAAAAAAACAAACCTGCCACTGGTATATGCTGATCCATTGGCGCCCCCAAACGTTGACACCAAAACAGATAGTGGCATGATAACCTTTGCTGCACCAAGAACTCGCGCACCCCATGTCTGTAATAAGACAAGCTATGGTCAAACTGGAATACGAAACTGAATGTATTGTTATGGTAAATTTATTCTCCACAAAATTGGTAAAAGAACTGAATCGCGAAATATAAACATAACTTTAGCCAGTCAGTGTTCTCCCACAATTTCCGAATTCTCCAACTACACAAAAATTGTATTAGACACGCCTCTGTATAACCTGTACACCCTTTGTGTAGCAGCTTTGACTTTGACAAAAACATTCGATATTTTTCAGCCGCAGTTCTCTCCTGTCAGGAGAAGCACCAATCTTCACTATAGCTTCTTCTCTTTGTAACCTCGTGGGTCTCAGCTAAAACATGTTTATCATTCAATGTAACATTGAAATCTGGTAAACTTTCGTCTAGAATAATCATTGAAGAAATAATACCAGGGTACTTTTGCACATACTTGTGTATATGATTGTGTAAGGTCTTTTGATTGTGTAAGGTCTATTTTAATAGGAAACAAAACAGCGACTTTCTGGACGATAACATCAGATTGCAGCGAATTATAATGGCTACCTACTCGAAAATACAATATAAATTGCAGACAAGCATCTTTAACAGTTACACATGAACCTACCACTGCAACGGCTGGGGAATCAAGAAGTTCGTCAACTGTCATCACCGTTAGGTAGGATATATTTGTTAATAAATACACAATGATAACAAGTATAACACTGCCAACATTGGCTCGGGGTAAATTCCTGAAATATACAAGGCCATATTTCAACTGGTATTATTAAATTCAAACAAAAAGAGCTTCATTGAACTAGGAATGTATCAAGTATGATTAATGAAAATAAGACTGTAGGATACATATCTGATCTTGGAGGAACTTCCTGTTTTGGTTATAGAAAATGAAGAAGTCGTCTAAACCCACAACAAAAATTTCCTTCAGAGGCAGACTAGAAATTGAGTTGCAGTGGGTATATAAACACTCACTTGGGCGGATTTTGTAATTCTTCTGTTACTGAATTCAGATTATTCCTGAAATGAAAAGCATTTTAAAAAGATCTTAGCCATATAAACAGTTTTGTCAAATGGTAATCATGCCAATAAAATATAAGAATTGTTTAGCTAGTAGGTATTAAAATCCTAAATCCACCAATTCTTGTTATTTTGATAAAAAAATAAACTAGCACACGCCAGTCTATACATCTATTTCAATACGTTTTTGATTAATCGAACAATCATAACACTGATCCTACATTCTAAAATACTTTTGTAAAGTATTTACCAGTTTCCGGTGGCGGCGGTAATGCCTCTGCCTATATCTGAAGCACAAACCAAAAGTTTAATAGGACAACTGGTCTAAACCAGTTGTAAAAAACAACAATCTCCAAACCTGATCTGCAACGTGATACATGGTTTCAATGGCAGGGGAGATAACCCTTCAAAATTATGTACGAATCTGAATTTCAGTATGGGTACATCTATTGAAATTCTTCTCACACAGAGCAATAACAGAGGCTCTGTAACAAGATAAATAGCTTGATATGGTTCTCTAAAGTTCCAAAGAATTTTTCTAAATGATATGTCGGCATGTTTAGTTTTCAATAGAGTGCATTTATTTTACGGCCAATCAAACAATAATCCAACAAGTTTTAAAAACAACTCTGAGAAACTATGAGTTGGTTCCAGTCCGTGACTAGTTAAAACCATTAACTGTTTTATTAAATAAGAGTTATTCCTTTGCGTTACTAATATGGTTGCTTAATTTAATGATATACTTCGAGTTAAGGTAGTTTGGTTACTATTGAAAGCGATATATGATATACTCACCATCCGTCGTAAGCCCACAAGGCGTCGTAAAAGGCTAATGCTATGATAAATGGAGAATCGGTTGTTCCTTCAAAACCGCTAGATATCACTGATGTATTACCTTGAAGTATATAAGATATAAAGAACACATCGTACAGTTACCTTTAATTAAACATTTGAGAAATAACGCGATAGCGACATCCTAAATTAATGACTAACATGGGATATCAGTAGATTTAAATCTGTGTTCACAAAACAAAATGAATTTTAAACGGATGCTCATCATAAGACGCCCTTTTTATTTTTTTTGGTCAAATCGATAGGAACAACCATATACTATGAACAGTTAACTATGTTGAAAAGAAATATTAAAATATGCAATACTAAAATTTTAAAAATACCCTACCTTGAGCAAGTTTCACAAATCCACCTACGATGATGACCACCAGAGCTGCAACTTTGGCGAATGTAAAAATAACTTGCACTCTTGCAGCTAATGTTGTGCTCCAACTGTTCACTATACCAATTAGAACTAAACATTGGAAAATTAAAAAATACGATTAAATCCGTTATCTTGCATAATCATCATCATAAGCTATTCGGTTATAATGTCCAAAATATCTTGGGAGAGTCGGAGTATATTGCGTCACCTCTTTTCGGTCGCCGGTTCACAGTCTTGTAAACACCCTCTCGATATTTTAAACAAATTGAAAGGATTATTCTTGTAGTCGTGCGCCTATATATTTACCCTTACACAGAAAACTCTTTGGTGATAAGGTGGTACCCTGCATGGATTTTACGGGGATGTATAACACTTGTCGACGAATCCTTGTAAACGCTCTACATATATTACATGTATTTTAATTATTTTCAAACGTACTAGGATATGTAGAGATACTCCTAAAGATGAATCTACTAAAATACGAAGTCACAATTTCGATTAGAAAAACGTTGCGGAGAATGGTTATCTGATAATTAGGATTCACCTTTTCGAAAACAGATGCCATCCATCAATAATTGTCCGCCACTGTTTATAAAATGGAGAAAGTTTCTCTTTGATAACAGAGACTTTTATAATGTGTCTTGTAATACAAAGTTTCATATTTTACGACCGAACCAAGATAAGGATTTATCAAAATATATTCACCTAGCACTAACAGTTAAACTATGCTAATCCTTCAAGGGTAAATACAAACTAATGAAAGTATGCGATTTAAAAAAAAAATGTTCTTACTAATGGTTATTGCAGATATTAACTTTTCTGGTAGTTGTGGTCCCCCACACAGCTCAAAGAAAGATCCAGCATAGGTAGCAAAGGTTAGCGTTATGATGGCTAACGATGACGTCCTCGTGACGAGAATCGAGGTCCAAGCAAAAAGAAAAGCAGGAATGTCACCCAGACCTTCCTTTAAATAGATGTATTCACCTCCAGATTTAGGAAGCAAGGTCCCGAGCTCTGCATAACACAGACCACCTGTAACGGTACATGGTAACTTTTAATGGCTTCATGCACACAAATAAATAAAACGAAATCGTGATAATGTCGCAGCGCTTTGGTGTCATTTGCTTACATCCTAAATCGGTCGCAACCAAATCTTCAAAACAAGACAGCAAGACAGGAGTGTAATTGAAACAATCTTCTCTTCTTTAACTCTGGAAACAAAAATTGTCATGTGGAAAGAGAAAGGGTAGAAAGGGTGCATGACTATTATGTAATCTGGAGACATGATTACGTAGTCCATATGGATAACAAATTTATCCGATACCTTCCCCGTCTCCATTTAGCTGAGAAGGACGTTAAGACCTCTTTCATTTCATTTCATTTCATAATAGCATTATCATTTGGTCAGTTTGGATAGTGGTTATGGTAAATGTATTTAACGCTTACCCATCATGGCTATCAATCCAGATCCAGCCCATACCAACAAGCTGAGTCCAACAGATCCCGTTGATTCCAGCACGCCTTTCGGAGAAACAAAGATTCCTGATCCTATATGAATTTTAATGAAATAAGATGTCATTTATAACTAAGTACGTACTATATAAGGGGTCGCAGTAACCGATTCTTGAAAAGAAGGTACCAGATTCATATCTCGTCGTGGGCTGAGAGGAACTTTTGGGAATTGTCAAAAGTCTTCAATAAGGGTGGTATTTGAGTAAATATGTTTTAGAAACTATTTTATTCGGGGAACACTATGAATAATCTATATCTAGATTCCCATAAGTACGGTGATAATATTCCAGCTTACCTATTATTGTCCCAACAATCATAGATATAGCACTTGTAAGTCCCAAGTTCTTCTTCAACTCCATATTTTGTGTCTCGATTATAATGGAAGGAGGTTTGCTGCCATTCATTGTGTGACCAGCGGGTGAGGGTTTCTCGACTGTAGTTTCCATTTCGTTGTAACCGTTAGCTACATTAAAGACAGAATTAACCAGAAGATTGTAAACGCTCATTTAAAACATTATTCACTTGTATCATTGAAAAATGGGGTTGAATACTTTTCACGCTATAACACGTTTAAGTCCATAAACCGGTTGACACTATATATGCACACACACGAATAAAAACAGTTATATACATACATATATCAATAAAACTATACATAAAACTAACAAACATACATACACAATTATAGGTACTCAGTGATATAAACATACACTGACATAAATGATTGATGCACGAAACATTTCTACATTTTTATTCTGCTTTAATATACTATTCAAAAAAGTAGGGGATATTTGATTTTTAAGTGTTATTAAAGTCACCTAATGAAACTGACGAAGAAACAAATGACAAAATGAAATGAAGTTCACATTCATCGATTTATTCCAAATGAGCGTTAGACTAAGTAAGGCAGAGACTGACATTATAAGGGTAAAATGATACCTGGGGTCAAACAGCAAAGTTACCACATCATCACAACAAATTCAGTAACGGGTAAATCCCCCTCTGTTTGCCAAACAAGCATTGATCCGACGTGGCATACTCCTAATGAAACGTCTATGGTCATTTTGGTCCAGATTGTCCCATTCCTGTTGCAACGCAGCAGCAAGTTCTTTGACATTGTTGACGTTGACGTAACCTCTGTCCAAGCATGTCCCAGACATGCTCGATGGGGGAGAGGTCGGGACTCAGTGCTGGCCAAGGTAATGTAGTGAGGTTCTGTTGTTGGAGGTAACCTGTAACGATCCTGGCCCTGTGACATCTTGCGTTGTCATCCTGGAAGATGAAACGGCGGCCATGACGTCGTGCGAACGGCACAACATGGACTGCCAAGATGTAACACGCCCTGCAACAACATGTAAAGCCGTTCTTCCAGCAACAGTGATGCCTTCCCACACCATAACAGAACCACCCCCAAATCGATCATGTCTGATGACGTTAACGTCTTGGAAGCACTCGTTTCGACGACGCCACACCCTCCTACGTCTGTCCAAAAAATCAACAGTGAACCTTGACTCATCTGAAAACATCACATTGCTCCAGCGTCGATTATCCCAGTGTTGACGATCCCTACACCAACGACGTCTTGCCTGAATGTGATGATCTCTCAAACAAGGGATCACGCGAGGACGTCGGGCGCGAAGATGACCCCTATGCAGTCGATTCCGAATCGTCTGGCCACTCACTCTCACACCAGTGTCTGTTTGATCTGATTTTCTGTGATGACACGATTTATCAAGGCTTGAGTTGTCGTCCTTGGTCGACCTGAGCGTGGTCTGTCCTGTACAGATTGTGTATCACGGTATCTGGACCATAGCCTGCTTATGACAGACTGAGAAACATTCATCGTCCGCGCCACAACCGCCTGTGTTGTGCCGATCTGTAGCATGCCAAGGGCACGTAACCTTTCTTTTTTGGTAAGCCGACGCATATCAAAATTTGATTTCTGGTCACAAAACAATTAAACTGATGTTTCCACCCTGGAATTCAATGCCACAATGACTGTAACATTCAAAGTCAGAGTCGTGCAAATCTTGGGTTGGACCCCCATGATGATCCCAAGCATCACCTGCATTCCATGCGGTAGCTATTGGTGCGTTTGGGCGTCACATGTAACTGGAAATGTTTCTTCTGTTAGGTTCTATGGTGACTTTTTTCGTAGTCATTTGCATATTTTAGTATTATGCCCCCAAAGTCAAATATCCCCTACTTTTTTTGAATAGTATATATGGAATTGTTAGGAATCGTTCAGCTAAATGTGCCTTACCATTAAAACACGTTGCGTCAATGCAATTTAGACTCTTGGCAGATTTTCGCGCCGCGTACATGTGACTTATTGAACTGAGCTTAGTTATATTACAACATGATGGCAGTTACCTGCCAAGATTACTATCAGCATTAGTCAAGCGCTTAGCCTATAAATTTCTGGAGGGATTAAAGTCGCTGAGCTATTTAATAAAACTGAATCTCGAATCATATATCTCCGACTTCAACTCTACAGCAAATTTTGGTTTCACTTTACCATACAATCACACCATTTACAGATTTGCAAGACCCCACCTAAAATAAATTTAGCACGTTAAATCAGCCAGTAGCATGCAGAGAGACAGAAAATAAAATACCGAGAAAAACTCATCGAAAATAAGTATTGAACCCCCGTCTTATTGCAATTTATGAATATATTTCGAGCTCGTTTTTACTGTTATCGCCCATTCTTGTTATTGAAAAGGGAAAGCTTAATCAAATCAGATATTTGGATGGAAGGCACATGTAATCGGTATGGTAGATTTCACAAAAAACTAAGATATATGTGACATTTCCAGTAGTTACTTGTATTACATGCTTCCAGTAGCTAGCGTAATCAAATATTGAATAAGATTTGGTGGTTCAAAATTTTCCATGCATTTTTAGGATTGCCATTGTATTAAAATAAAAAAATAATAAATGTGTCCGTGTGTTACAGATCCATGTGCTTTGAAGCCGTGAAGAAACATTTCAGTTTTTATCACATCATGACGTTTCAAAATATTAACCAATTGTATTAAAATGCGCAGATAAAGCTGATGCCGGACTTGGGCGGGAAACTGTTATTGGAAAGACCTGAAATGCGAGTTAAAATTAAACCAAAATTAGAGATAACAAGTTAAACAAATGTGTCAAATATAATTCTTGTCTCGAGGAGCTGCCCACAAATGCTTTGCTAATGGGTCATGGCTGGATAGAGAGAGAGAGAAATGGGGTTTAACGTCCACTCATGGCTGGATAGAACCGAATTATGATTACAAACAAGCTCATTAGTAAATCATTACATGGGTCTCATTTCACCAAGCACATATAACATTACAAACAAGTTCATTAGTAAATCATTAAATGGGTGTAATTTCACAAACACATATAAGATTCGCATACCTTGAACTACACAACGCCATTGAACTCATGAAATGAAAGCGGAATAACCTTTATTCACCCGGTCAGCGTCGTAATATGAGTACTGTCAACAGTGTTTAAGTCTTATCACGTATAAGTCCACCCAAAATATTCACAAACAGTAAATATGAAAGAATTAATACCTTGCTAGACAGGTGAATGTTCGTTGTACAATAACAAGAGACAGTTCATTAAAAGAAAAAGAAACGTTTACGTAAAAAGTAAATCAAATCAGGACACCCGGAATGATAAACTCGTTTGACTACAACGTGTAATTTAATTTGATTTAATAGGTGGAATAAATACACCAAGCCTGGAATCGGTTTAGGGGATTGAATGATGTGGTTTCGAATCCCGGGTTGTATGTGACAAGGAGTTGGGTCGTCATCTAACCTCGTTGGTTTTCTCCGGGTCCTCCAAATGCTACAGACCCCTACGTGCAAGCGATTGAAATAAAATTGAACTATGTGTTCGTCCCGAAATGGCCTAGTTTGCGTCGAGTGGACGTGAAACCCCACTCTCTCTCCAACAGGGCTAATGACAAATGGTGTACGACATGCAGTGTATCTGCTCACTAATGGGGGTTAGATGGCCGAATGGTTAGCGTGCGCGCCCTGTAACAAAGGACCTGTCATTGAGCCAACTTGTGTTGTTTCGAATCCCAAATTGTACGTGGCAAGGAGTATGGTCGCCTGTACAACCTCGTGGGTTTTCTCTGGGTGCTCCGGTTTCCTCCCACTGCTAAATATCTCTACACGTTATTGTCATCGCCTGACGGTATACCCATGGGTGGGTTGAAATAGTTATTTATAGACTGCTGGCCATCTTGCGGGGTCACAATGGCTAAGTGGGTAAGGCGCTGGCTAGCTAGCCTGGAGGTCGGGTATTTCCCGGCGGATCCCCCTAGTCAGTGATGCAGGACGGAACGACTAGACAGTTCGGGTGGTATGGAAAACCGAGGTCCCATGTACACATTGTCGTGCACTTAAAAGATCCGTTGACAGTTGGGATTCTATATAAGAGTAGGCCGTAGTGCCGGTGTCCGGGGAAAATGTCCCTAAGAGCACACTGTATGGCGTATGCCTGTCTTGGAGACCAGTTCGGAGCAGAATAATTGGACGTTGAACCCCCTTTTATTTCTTATAATTTCGATGACCCCTTGCATACTAATTCAGCAGCATAAGTGCCGTGTTTTAATTGTACACGAACCTTTTGTAAACGTTATCATTCAGTTACGTAAAGTGGCATTATAGGAGATTAGATAAGTTGACAGTTTTGAATTCAAAAATACATTATGAAAGATTACATTATGAGTTGGCAGTTCGCACTACAATAGTTAAAAAAACTAGCTAATGTAAAGGCAATTTGCTGAAAATTTCATTAAAATTGATCCACTATGAACTTAAAACTAAACGATTGAAAGTTCCGCTTACTAAAGTCGGTAAGAAAAAACTAGTAGAGTTATCCACGAAGGAAAATATTGCAGCAATCGAACTATAATCCAACAAAAGTCTCATGCTTGCCTCGACTTTGGGAGTTGATTATGGTCTGGATGAGTTAATTAATGTCTAACTAATAGTTTTTATACAATTTCAGGCCAAAAGAAAACCTACAATATGCAGATTTTGCTCTTGCATAATGTATGATTAAGTCTAGTCTCGACCACCATTACTATATGGCTAACTATATTTACTTAACCTAGAACTGTTTGTTTTAAGCTGCCTGTTTTATATATATACGTTTCACAGATATGGTTACTTGTATACGTAATTTTTACTTCAATATGCCAACATTCATATTTCATGTAAAATATAGCAGACCACGACAAATGCTGGCATTATACAATGGTTTTCTCTGCGTTATTGTTTTCAAATTTGAGTGGAGTTTGCAACCTATCACTAGCTCACAGACACGGGACTGCACAGAGCAGTGGACGCTTACGGCTAGCCCCCAATCCCTTCACTGAATTCGGTATGTTCGTTTGTTTGTCATGTCTCTGTATTGTGTCTTGTCCGTAGATATGTTTTTGTGTAAAATATGAACGGTGCAGTCCCACTGTACTTACTATTAGATAACATTTCAGGCCCAAAGAAAGACATGCAATAGGCAGATTTATCTCTTGCATAATGTATGTTTAACATTGATAAGTAGCGTATTTTATTCTGATAACTCCCATATATTAATTATGTAAAATATCATACGATCTGTTGACGTCCTGTTTGATATGCGTAAACTATATAAGTATACTGCATTTAATGCACGTAACTTCTTGTTTACATAATGTTGAATAGGCTCTGCAAAACTGTTAATTTATTAGCTTTAACATATTTAAAAGTAATAAGTAACAGTAGATTAAAAGTAATAATGAAAACAGAACAAAATACATATTCTAACTACAATATTTAATAAATACATCAGTAAATAGCCAGATAGAATGCTAGGTTACCCACGAACACTATTCGCGTTATGATGATCAGGTATTATCGTATTTTGAGGCCAATCGTAGCAATCGTCTTGATCGTACACATATTTCAACGAGCAACACGATTACTTTTCAACCATGATCATCGTTTAGATCGTGTTGGATTGCAACAAAGCGCGACAGATCGCTTCTAATCGTTCTGTTAAGCTGATCCGCGATATCTGTAGTAGGATTATAGGAAGCAATGACGTTCATCGTCAGTCAGGTTATACATTTATACCCGCAGGGGTCCAATCGTAGTTGAAATTGTGATCACTCTCGATCGTAAAAAAACCATCGTAACCACAATCGTACCCAAACGCAAAAAGGCGCATCAGCACCTGATCATCGATCGTATCGAAACGTATGCAAACGTACCAGAACCTAAACTCAATAGGACAATCATATCGGAACGCATCTGATCATATATGAAACGGTGAGCAGATCTTGACAGATCGTGTAAAATGAGATTTACAATAGTTCCAAAAGATATCGTCTCGCATCACCTCCTATCCTAATATATGACATTGCAAAGAAGGATAAATTCTACGATAAGCTTAGAAGAATGACCAATCGTCTCATTCGTAACGTATCGCACGACTGTGGGAACCTAGCATAAGTTAGAAGTTACATGCATTGAAATCAGTATATTTCAATATGTCACAATTTTTAAATGCTACTTTGCTACTAGGGTTTCAAATCCCCGATTACAGATCGTATACGTGTCTGAAAAGGTCATATATGCACCCTTGTCTCTTTCCAGATAATAATTTTATCACCTTTCTTGATTTACGCTGCAATATACTACCGAATGCCCAACACAGAACAAAACCTTGTTATCCTTACACTATCACTATCATTTACTTAATATATACCCACCTTTGTTTTCTCTTTTATCCGCCATGATATCGCTAATAATGATGCTCTGGGTAAGATTAGTTAAACTGGACACAGATATGATCTATAGAAGCCTATGCAAACAATATACAAATACAAGTATGTATCCTATATCAGATACCTTGACCTCATTATTGCCTACCAGAAACGTCTCAAGAATTTAAGGCGATATCATGAGTTGACAAGGTGTTTTGAATTTTTAATATATACGAGCTTTAATTTTACACATTATTTTAGTCCTGATCTATCTGTATGTGACATGCACGTGATGTACGCATGTAAGCCTTCCTAGGACGAATGGTACGAATTTGTCTGGGGTTTTCAAACAAATCGGCCTCCTTACACCGGCTTGGATATGACCTTAGTTACACTAAGATAGTAAAATCATTGAAATACTCACTTGTCCGGGGCCGGCTGTATTATCAAACGCTTTATGGGTATATTATTTTAAAGTTACATTACTTAAGCTATATCACGTACGTAGGTCTTTAAACATAGAATTTTTATACAAACGACAAAAGTATAATTTGTGTAAAAAAAAGAGCGCAAACATCTACTTAATGGGTATGTATATAGCCATGAAATTGTTATAAATAGAGGACCATAATCTCCTTATTTTACATAAATATATACATATACATGACATATATTCTTAAAGATGCATTATGCAAGATATAGATATAAAGAGATAGTCGCTCATGCTGTTATAGTTTAAAAATAGATAATGAATCTCTCGGGGGTGGGGGTGGGTCTGATCCGTTTAAGTCTCTGTCCGATAATCTAGAGATAATAAGTTAGATTACATTTGAAGTAGAACAAAGACCTGTTATATGAAAATGCAGATTCAAGTAGTGCAAAACGTCTAACTCCATATTTTCCATAACGTTCAAACTTAAAAACATTATTTATATATAGAATTCAATATTGGCCCATTTCCATAAATACTGATGTTGTTATCTTGCTGTAAAATAATAGGATCCTAATATCCAATATTTGAGACAGTAATGGCTGATTCACAAACGACAAAATCAACATAATTGATTAGAAATTACAATTATCATTTTCAAAAAATTGAATGTAAATCACCTTATAGTCGTATTAAATTAGGTGTGCTTTTAGTCCCATATTCGTCTGATTTATGGTTCCAAAGAATAGAACCATACGCCCTTTAAATCCACGAAGTACAGCGAATATTGCAATATTTTCACTATCTAATACCTTCAATAGAGAATACATTGAAAACAGTGTAATGAAGCAAAAGGGATTCAGTAACAACTAGCATATTCTATATACCGGGGAATTGTTCAGTGCCGGTTTGAGTTATAAATATATGTAGCATCAGAATTTAGATGGTCGTTTCTAATTTCTGGCTGGGTTCGCTACACGAAACTCATGAAAGCGCTTCATAATAATTGAGTTGTTGTTTTTTTTACAGTGCATTTGTAGTGGTATTTATCTAGCGCAGTATTTAATAATGAAATTCACATTGATTATTGACAAAATTCCAGAAGTATAATCGAGTTCGCGATATTGGGTGCTGGGTGTTATCCACGGAATCTTGAAAGAAGCCCCTTTAAAATAATTTATCCATGAGGTGTCATCATATACCTGGTATTGTCTATTATAACATTTTCGAGCAGTGTTTTTCCACCAGTCTACTTATACTCCGATATGTTATAATTACATAATAACAAAACTGTTTACATTAAAATGGTACTTATTTGCTTTTGAGATGTCAACGATCTATAGCTAGTTTTTGTGCCTTTAAAGGGACAATAACACTATTGCTGGCCTGGTAGCTCCAGAAAATAAATTTACAGCCTTATTCTTAGTACTAGATGATTTAGTGTCTTACCTGTTGTGTAAATTATCCATTACATCCTATTTTACTTTTCCAGAGGGTTCGAAAATATTTAAAAATCCAAGTCACATTTGAAAAGGTTTACGTTAGACTTTTCAAATCAATAAGTTGAATTTTTCTAATTTTCTAAATTAGGTGTTTTAAAATGAAATTTATATCATCAATTAATTGGAATATTGTAAAATAATACAATTTGTTGACCAGAATGAAGATTGGGACATATTATTCAGTTACAACAAGAGTGTTATTGGGGCTTTAAGGTGTTTTTATTCACACTGCTACAATCGGAAATCTACAAAACTTACCTTAACCACCTATTATTTCTATGATAAAGTATGTCTTTATCGGCTATATAGATAACATATTTAGGGTTTCTGGAAGGAGTAGGTCAGGATTGGATGTATATTGCGTTGATGCTTTAGCCAGCATTATTACCACTTGTATTATGCGACAATGTTGCTTGGGGAATTGTTAAATACCGATTTTAAATATACAAGTCTCGAAATCTGCATATGACATTTAAATTGTCTCATTTCTTAGAAGACGGTTTGCTTGCTGAATGATTTAATGCTTGCGCGTTTGAGTCAAGTGCAGTGATTTAGATTTACCGCTTGTACGTGACAGTAGAGTCGCCTGTCCAGCCTTATGTATTTTTCAGAGTAATCCCCCGCCCCACTGCTGAAGACCCTTACGCACAAACGAATTATCGAAGTAAAATTCTACCATATGTTAGTACAGAAATGTCTTTTGCGTTTCGTTCCTGGGCTACACAATATCACAGCATTCAGCCAGGCTTTCCTCAAAGTGCGTCTGGACGAATATAGGATGAAAATATATCGTTTTCTACACAAACAATATATAATTGCAAAGTCAACAAGTGTGTATCCTATTGCTAACACTTGACAATTATGTGGCCTACTCGAATCATCTGACGAGTTTATCTTGGTGTCCACCTCGGTAGACAAGGTATTTTGAGTAATATCGTTCGACATCTCGTTGCTTTTAATGACACGCGCTAATAATTTTCAGAGGAGGACATTGAAATGACACGCGTCCGTTTGTCCCTTTTTGGTATATCTCTGGAACTATTAAAGTTATCTTTACTAAACTGTGTAGAAACGTTTTAGAGTGGTTTGGCCTTTGCTATTTGTACATCAATCGACATTAATTTTCTTATGTGAACCCAGGGTCGGGTGTTCGATCCCTGCATTGGCCGAGAAAATTCATCCTTTTACAGTGATGCACGGCGGAGGGTCTGACGACGACAGCTGTCCATTCGTTCGGATTGGTCGAAAACCAGATGTCTCGTGTACACATTGGCGTGCACGTAAAAGATCCCTTGGCAGTTGGAATTCGATATAAGAGTCGACCGTAGGACACTGTACAGCCGTATTCATTAGCTCAGTTCGGAGCAGAATAGTAGGACGCTAAACCCAATTTCATTTCATTTGCGAACCCAAAATGAAGAGGGGTCAGCGGCCGGCGAATGACCATCTTAATGTTGTTAAGAGCGTATACTTATGTATATCTAGTAAACTTAAAGCACATTAAATAAATCAAAACTGAACATTTATTTTTACCAATCCAAAGAGGGAAGATTGTGTTATCTGAATTCTAAGGGTCTTGAAATAAATCAAAATGAGTGGCGCAATACTTAATCACAATGATTGTCAATAAGTGGAAAGTAGTTTTAAAAAAAGGTGCAAGCTCCCTATTACGACTAAATTTATAATTCAAATGGGAACACCAAAGTTTGTTTACTTATTTCAGATGTTTTTTCCAAATTGTCGACAGCTGAGACAACATCAGCATTAGCTTTATCTTTATCAGTAGAATCAAAATTAAAAATGTAGATTTATACCTTCTTTATGAATGTTATGAAATAATCAGGATGTATAATGTTGTTTGGTCTCGTGAAGTTGAACAGGGAAAATGTTTATATATAAAGGGTTGGATCACGTGGGTATGGGGGTAAGGCGCTGGCTCGCCAGCCTGGAGGTCGGGTGTTCGATTTTCCGGCGTGGTTTTCCCTTCTCAGTGATGCAGAACGGAGGGCCTGTCAAGGACAGTTGTCATTTCATACGCCATGTTTTCGTTAAACTGCAGCTTAGAAAGTGACAGACATTTGCCACCCTGTGTGTAATGTCAAGAAGCCTATGCAAACAATAAACAAATATAAGTCATCACGTGTGTATTCTATATCTAATACGCCTTCTTGATCTTAATCTGGCACACTCTGAACTTATAAAAATGTTGAGCAATCGAATTTAACATGTTTCCGCGGAACTATGGTGAAGCAGGGAAGACGAAATAGCCTGTATTATTTCGGTTCGTAATCGCAATATATTATGTAGGGATCTTCATGAAATTTCCTTTTCCAGTGTGCAGTATTCATACCGCTACGTCTGACAATATACTTTTATAGAAGTGGTTCTACTAATGATGTATTCCACTGTGTTCCAGCCACTGTAGTGGAAAGTCTACGGACTTCCTCTGGGCAAATTCTGTAATCATTTGATTACAAAAATGTTATTGGCCTACAGCTCCCTTAATGTCCAATCGCACAAAGCATAACAATAACCCTTACCGCATAATGATTTGATTTGATAAAATTAAAAGACAACACGATATATACTTAAAATGGTCGCCTAACAAAGGGTAGATGAAGGCGACATGTCGTAATGTCACGTAATAATGTATACAGACTCTGGTGTTGTTCAAAAAAGTTCCCCTATCGATTGTGCAAGACGAAGGGTCTGGCAAAGTACGTGCTGGTTGTGTAGATGGTACACAAGCTCCTGTGTAGACATTGACCTGCAGATGCAAGAATCCTTCACAGTTGAAATATGATAAAAAAAAATACCAGGGTCCATTAAAAATCTGCGTAGCCAATGCCTATCTGATTGGTGTAGAAAAGTAGGAAAATGAAATGAAATGGGTTTTACGTCCTGCTGTTCTGCTCCATGTGTGAATAAGATAGAAAGAAAGAAATGTGGTTTAACGTCCACTCAACACAAACAAGGTCATTTCGGGACTAACATATGGTTTAATTTTTATTTCAATAACCCGCTTGCGCGTAGGGATCTTTAGCAGTGGGAGGAAACCGGAGTGCCCGGAGGAAACCCACGAGGTTGAGAAGGGTCCCCTATCTCCATGCCACATACGCTCACACCAGGGCTCGAAACCACAGCCGCAAGCCAGAGGTGACCGGCCAGCTAGAGGTCGAAGCGCGGCACTCTAGACCACTAGGTCATCCCAACCCCCCGTGTGAATAAGAAACTGGCTCGCTAATTTGCATTGAGGTCGCGGGTTGGCTCCCATCTACACAAACACGAGGATCAGGTACATAAGCCGAGTATTGGGAGCAGCATGACCGACAACCCGATATTATTGTATAACCCGTCTACACATATTGAGAGAGGGTCATGACCGAAAGCCCGACAACCCAAGTTCACGACCTTTTAACCCGACAATACGACATTTTTACGCGACATTACATCTTTAATGTCGTGGTGTCGGGTGAATACATGTATGTTGTATTGTCGGGTTGAAATGTCGGCATGCCGGATTGTCGGGCTGTCATGATATCAGCCACCATACTGCACATCATTAATAGATCATGGGCGCTCAACCAATCCGTCATTTTCATAGTTCCTCTTGTCAGGTGCTAACCTTATTTTCCACCCCACCCCCCAGAAGTATCAAATGGCGATCGTGTTTCAAACTGGTCAAAATCAATTATGTGAATAAATATCTGAATAATAATTTATATAACATTTGCACACAAAAGAAAGATCTGTAATGGGTAGATTTAGCGGATACTTAATGCATCTTTTAGAAAATTATTGAAATGAAGAAATACCATATTATGTTAGTATCGAAATGATATACACACCATACCAATCAGCGCTTGAGTTATCGGTGGTAAGAAGAGTCAAAGTTTATCTATTAATGATATTGTTCAAAATTATTCAAATCTAACAGAACAGATGATTTCATTTTTTTTTAATATATAGTTTTATCCAAATACAAAGATGGGGGTTAGTTTAAGGTGAACAATCATCTTAACTTTAAGGGCGTATGCTTATACCTATCTTAACCTTAAGGCACTTTAAATAAATCAATGTGAGTTGAACAATGTTTTACAACATGAATTTCGGTGTCAAAAAGTAGAGATAGTTTAAAGGAGCAAAACCTCCGTGATTCAGGTATTACATTGAATTAGGTTGAACGCGAATCTTAATTCGTCCAGTGATGTTATATGTACATTTTATATATATTCTCTTTACGGCACTAATAATTTGAATGATAAATGCAACACAGCGAAACTGCGGGTTGGGTCGAATGTCTGTCCATCATAAGTTGCAGGTCAATCAGATGATAACTGTTGTCTCTAAAGCAGCAAAAAGATTGCTCGAATTGGCAAAAGAGGGTAACATCGACGACAATTTTGAACATCAACAGATTCCTTCTTCTTGTCGTGAACTTATAAATTGCAATTAAATTTATATAAATCGATAACAAGATCTTTCCGATTGACCATTGGGGTTAGGAATTATCGGAAATTAGATGTTAACTTTAGCCTCTAGCCCATCCACAAATGTGGGTGACGACAATACGACCACTCAGTTAGGGCGTACAAAATTGATATGTATTTTTATCTCGAATGAAAAATTATCCAACCACTGGAAGTAAAAAAAACTATACCCTCCCCCTCTCTCTTTCTCTTTATACCCGTCACCGAATACCAACAGTCAGCGAGTCTTTTACGTACACGTTATCCGAATGACTAGACGCTGTTTATGTGATACTTACTCTGTTATACGAGTAATTTACAATGCAGAATTAGCAACTAACTGGTGTTATTATATGTTTTATATCAAACTCATTGTTCGACTGTACAAGCACGAATTATTGTTCCATTCCAATCAATATTGGTGTTGTTATCTTTCTGTTAAAATATGGGATCCTGGTATTCATTATGTACGACACAGCAATTTGAAATTAATCTGTGTAATCGAGCGCCATTTATAATAATGTCATTTGACGAACGAAGTAAACATATGTGCACAAGCGCGAGCAACTGCCATTTAATTTCGGCTGCATGTATTTCGACAAAATTAATTCAATAGAAACCACCAATTTACAAAAATGCACATACAGCAGTTGGTATGCATCGGTTTTACTTAAATATGAGTGTTTTTGGCCTATTTTCCTTCATATTAGGTTTTAAGGAATAGAAATTTAGTTCTTTTAATATTAACCCACCTTTATTTTCTGCTTTGCCCTCCATGTTAAAAGACTTGAGCGCGGACTACCGTAAATTCATCTGGAAACAAATATGGCAGTCAGTATGTCTTATATAGAATCATATACAAACAATAAACAAATACGAGTCAACAAAGTATGTATATTTTATCTAAATGTCCCTATTGACCTGAATTTGACGTACTCGAATTTTCTCGCGATTTTATCTCTATATCCTGTTGGCGAGATATTTCGAACTCTAGAAGTTCCACAGATTAGCCCATTATGCGTGAGGAATTTCAGAGTATATTTCAGAAATCTTCGTAGATAATTTTATTAACTTTATGACGACTGATATTTCGGACTTGCACCGTTTATTTAGAACTGGCTATATACGAGTAACTTTTCAGTCCTGTTTGACGTGTATTTTGTACACGGGGATCAGTCCATTTGCTGATTACACTATTTTGCCTATAACGCTTTCAGGACTTCGAATTCTGTCTAATGGTTTGGATTGTTCGTACTTGGTTTTATTTTATTGATATATTGATAGTGTAATTCTAATTAAAGTGGGGTGTAATTTATAAATGAACTCAATGCGTGTCCAATGTAACCAGGTAGTATAATTTGCTGTATATCTTATAATTTTACTAGTATTTAGTTGTTGATTACCAATAATGCTATAAATCATGCAAACATATCATAACTTTAAGGGTGGGGGATTATGCCTACCTTAACCTTAAAGCTCTTTAAATAAGTCAAAACGAGAGGAGCAATAATTAACAATAGTGAAATGTAGTTTAAAAGAGACAACCCTGTTTGGTTTGGGTCAAAATAACGTGTTGAAGTCTCAATTCGATGTAGCAAGTTCTATTTCGGCAGATAAAGCGATAGTCCTAAAAGTTAAAACGTAGATAAATACCTTACAAAGCAAACCAACTTTATTAAATCTTGATACTGGTCTACTCGTTTTATGTAAGGAACGCTGGAGTTTAAATACATTATAAAATAATCTTGTTTGGTCTAATAAGGCCACCTTGAAGTTTTATGTGTATTCTATTTTTGTGTATTTTATTTGAAGGTTTATGTGTATTTTACTTTTAAGTTTCATGTGTTATTTATTTTAATGTTTTTTTTTTGTTTGATTTATTTTAAGATTATGCAATTATTTAATTTTCAAATACAATTTTATGGTGTTGCAATGCCTGCAGTCATAAAGCCATATGGTTTGATAAAAAGAAGATATCAAATCATAAGGTTATTAAAGATGGGTTATGTTAGACTTAAATAAGTCTAGTGGTTTACCCACAGTTTCATTCAACCAAAGGCAAAGAACTCACCGTAACAGACCGCTTCATTGGCTAATCCCTCCCACTATCAAGAACACGTCAATGATAACAACTCTTCCAGATCCTAGTGTAGTCCTATAAAACGAATCGAAATAGGGTCTATGTTTTAATTTGATTGAAATAGAAAATTAAAAAGGGAATATATTGAAAATTTGGGCGAAGTTATGAATGTCTGGTGAAAAGTGTAGTCTCAATTTTCATTGCTACGGTTGTCATGATTAAAAGCAATGTCTTACTTCTGAATTTTTAAAGTAAATTTTTTCAAACCGTTCAAAATCACAACCATCCAGTTAATTATGAAGTTCTCATGTGAAATAAAAAAAAAAACATATTGGAGTTATTACTTTGAGAATAATCATATTATTTAATAACTCAAACATTAAATACTAACATAGTAACTTTATCGCGGGGTGTTGTTATACTTGATAGATATAGAACGATTAGTAAATAAATTTGAAAAAATGTATTTAAGCAAAAAGGCTCAATTAACATCTTCTGAAGATGACCGAATCCTTTTATGTCGCTGAGCGTGATTGGTTGTGTTGGGTGGCTGAACGGGTGGTAACGTGCCAGTTAGATCATAAGGTATGACATTGCGTGATGTGGCCTGGTTTCGATTTTCGACTTGAACGTGACCAGGAGTAGGGTCACTCGTCCAATCTCGTAGAGTTTCTTCGGGATCCATGGCAAACAATAGGAATATCAGTCTAAAATGGTTAAATTTATTTCAGTCTTTACAAAGATGTGATGAAGTAAAATTTTATTGAACGATATGCTACAATCTGCTCAACAACACATTTCTCCAAAGTTTCTCTCTTTATATGGTAATCTACGGCTGGATAATCAATAGGCACGTGTTTTTTTTAATTGTCGGATGACGACATGATATAACACACCCACTGCCATCTGTATGTTTTTTTCCGAATTGATGGACCTGTTTTAATCCAAATGGATTCAAGCAAACAGGGAAATTATCTAGCGTTGATATTTTTCATCAAATATTAAGCCCGTGAGAAATATGATACACTGTGAATAATATTTAACATCCACCGTTCCTTTAATTCGTTCTTGGTTAAAAGTACATATGATATATACTCCCATAATAATATATTGGGTGATAAATACACGACAGTTTGAAACTGTTCAAAGCCCCAGAATGAAAAATAAATACAGAGCTTAGGACTCACGGTGACTTTCATTGTAAACCAATATGGTCCTTGAATTATTGAATTAAAATGATAAATTATGCATTGAAATTTAAATTTTAATTATTTCACAAAGCCATTTCTATAAAGCTTAGAAAAAACAGTAATCAGAATTTTTCTATCTTTTGCGAATTTATTTTTTTTGCTTTATTTTTTACTTTTGAGATAAATGTAAAGGGTCTAGATTATTTTTTTCGGGATATACGGAAAGTGTAGATTCTACAGATTTATAGTTAAGCACTGTCATTGTCGGTAGTTACAACCGAAAACAACAAAAAGCACCTTTATCACCACCCATAAATAACTTTTATGACAGGGTGTTTCTTTATAGGTTAAATTGATAAAATGTCCATGTTTACATAGACAAAATGCTCATAGTTTATCAAATAATCAAAACTATAGTAGTATCTTAATATCTGTATTTATATTCTACGGTTAATAAACGAGAGAGAGAGAGAGAGAGAGAGAGAGAGAGAGAGAAAGCGGGGAGGCGGGGAGGTCCTTGGTGTATTAACATTATCATTTACGATTCGCTTTCATAGGGTTCTTTAGTATTGCAGGAAACCGGAGAATGGGGAATGACACACAGCTCAATGACAGAACTGATGATCCATTAAAAGAGATTAATCAGGTCAATTAGTTGGACGACATTGGACACCAAAACTTACTTCTTTCTGAAAAATTGGCGATACTAGCAATCAGAAAAAACATTTTAAATCTAAGCAAGTCTTTCACATTTCACTTGAATATAAGTAACTTCACCTTGTTAGTTATTTTAACTGGGAATATTTGATCAGGGTGGAAAATAATACCATCCTCCTTCTTCGTTCTTATTTATTACACAGCATTCAAAGTTACCAAAGGTATTTAGAATTCTAAAATAATAACTAATAAGTAATAAAGTTTATAAAGCGTTCAATTATACATACGTTTCGGAATCGCAGTACACTGACTTCTTAAAATTCAACAAAGGATAATATATAAAATAAAATATGAAAGGTATAATGTACCACAAAAGGTGAAAAAACCCCAAACAAATAAAAAGAGAGAGGGAGAGAGAGAGAGAGAGAGAGAGAGAGAGTGAGAGGAGAGAGAGGGAGAGAGAGAGATATATGGGGATTAACGTCCACTCGACACAAACTAGGTCATTTCAGGACTAACATATGGTTGTTTATTTTATTTCAATAATTCGTTTGCGCGTAGGGGTCTTTTAGCAGTGGGAGTAAACCGGAGTACCATGAGAAAATCCACGAGGAAATAAAAAAGAAAAAAACACGTTTAAATGGGATATATATTAGTACGGCACTGTAAAAATTATATGTATAAAAACATGAAATTACTGTAAAATTTTACAAACTGTCCTGTTATAAAACTATCAGAGGTAAAATTACGTAAAAACTGTGTTTATAAACATTTATGTAAAAATTTAACTTTTAACATCCGAGATTGTGTATTTTAACAACATATTAAAGTTAAATTACCAAATAGGCATGCAATCTAACAGATTGGGCATTTTAACAGAATATTCAAGTTAATTTACAAATGGATACACAATCTAGCTATTACTCTGTCGATTATTTGAGCAATTTCGATTTAATTTTTTTTTTAAATAAATATTTTAATTTGTCACTTTGTTCGTCGTATATTTATATATTCTCTGCGAACCCGGCTTCTTTCCGAACGTCTCTCAATGTTTGCAGTGTCCCGGTCGGTCTAGACCATTCCTATTAACAAGTATCTTTTTTTTCTTTTTTTTTTATAGTTATTTGTAATTCCATGCTTGATCAGCTGCTTACTTTGAAAGTATCACTACCATCCTACTAAGACCAGGAAAATTAATTTTTTCAGTTTTATTATCAAGATCAAGATTTTATATTCTTTTTTTATTGAGACTTGGCTGGCTTTAGACCGATATCAGAAAGGCTGGGAAGGTCTCAGTCCAAGGTGTATGACATGTTTGACACAATATTTGTCATAACCCATGGCTGTGATTTTAGTTGCATATCTGTAATATTACAGAATAACTGGTATATTAACGGCAATATTCTGTTAATTCACATAGTTATACTCATGGATAGGGTTAACGCATGCGCGTCGCAGATTTAACTAATGTCGGTGAATGTTTGAATGTGCATTGACGATACAGGATAAGAACAGTGGAAATCCAACAATAAGATGTGAAGGTAAGTCTTCCTAATAATAATGTATGTGCGAAGGCAAATCTACAGCTTAAGAAGATATATAATAGGGCCTACACATAGTGGCCATGATGTATGTTTCATTGTGAATTTGAACTCGGCCATGTAAACAATATTAAAGTGTTAGAAACGTGATGGTTCAGAGAATATGATGCTGGATTATTAACCATTAGCAAAGAAAGCTTGTTTTGAAACTTGGCCTTCGTGTCAATGGTGCAAGTTCTAATCTGTTCAGCTGGCACTAACAACTGGGGCCATGTGTGTTATTGGCCGTACATGTTAAAGAACCTTTAGCCCTAAAGAGTTATCTCCGCTGCCCTTTTGATTTCATTCCTGTATGTCATTGTGCTTTATCATTTCGTTTCAGGTTCAAGGTAACAAAATTTGTAAGGAGTGGAAGAGACGACAGAAAGTAGTAAACCTGGCCTTCAGAGCACAAAATTTGAAGCCATTCATGATCCCTTACTCTTAATTTCTGTTAATTTTTAATATTTTTGTACGTTCAGGACACAAAAATTAGATTTACAGAAAATAAAATATTTTTTACAATGATTTTGTTTTATATTTAACCAAAATAATTTTGTTAAAAAAACAGAAAATCTTCTGGAAGAAGCTCTATTTAAACATGGAATAATTCTATTAGAAACCAGAAAAAGTTCTGGCAGATGGTTTACCAGATTGTTTCTCTGTCAAAGAATAAACAAATTAAAAATAAAATAGAAAAAATTCTGGTTAACCAACTGCCAAAACTTTTTCTGGTTTCTAACAGAATTATTTCTCACCGTGCAGTTAAATTACCAACAACCTGTTTAAATACAGGTCTACTTTATGCAACGTATGTTAAATTACAGCGTATATGTTATTTAACCTGCAACTGTAAGGGAAGCATAACATACAACGGTTAAATCACCAACTTCAAGTTTAAATACAAATCTATTGTTATTTAACATTGTGATATGTTATATCATTTTACACAGCGTATGTAAAATTACAGGCATTATGTTTTTTAACCTACAATTGTAAGAAACGCTTAACATTGCATATGTAAAAATACATACTAATGTAAAATTACGAGAAAAAATGGCAACTTTTCTGCCATGATTTTCCTGTTAAAAAACATAAAAACTTTTTACAGTGGGGGGCTAGATAGGGTTTATTTAACATGGCAGGTGCAGAAGGTTTGTGATACTGGTGGTGTATGGCTGTGACCCCAGAAACCCAATTCTTAAGTTCCGGCAGTGGTGGATGTGGTAGGAGGAGCGAGCCACCCATAGTATGCCCCCCCCCCAAAAAAAAAAAAAATAAAAAAAAAAAATTCAAACACATTTGATAGAGGAATGTGACGTGAATTAGGAAATATAAGTTAAGAATGGCGGAAAGGCCGTTTAAGTGGTCAAACGTCACTAATTATATTAGCAATGATGCGATTTTACTCAAGACTATATTTTTCCATTATCTCGTGATCTATTCCAGGTATATTAAACAAAACTACATGGACATTTTTGATACTGCTAGGAGCAAAAATATTAGACATAAAATTAATGACATAATCTCAAAAGTAACGAAGATATCACTTGACACCCCTATCGGTAATTAAAATGTTAATCAACATGAAAGGTGCGAGGGAGAAACCAAGCATAAATTGTACGGAATGATATCAGAAATCATTATCATCAACTTGAGAATGAAATAATGCTGGTTTGCACCGAATAATCCATAAATAGAACTTTAATTAATACGAAAAGTGCAACATTGAAATAAGGTGTACAATGTACAGAATGATCGTCGGATTCACAACCACTAACTTAAGAATGAATATTTAAGCGGTAAAGGAACTTAAGAATAGCAGATGTGACCAATAACCTTAACAAATCAGTGACAAGCTGTACAATATGTCCACAATGCTAATAGTAAGTGCAGGGGCACTGCACCACACACAATTCTACAAAAAAAACCCCAGATATACATGTACAGACAAGACATCATACTAAAAGACCACTAACATAAACAATTCAAAAAGAGTGAGTGGATCCGGGGGCTAGCCGTAAGCGTCCACTGCGCTGTACAGTCACTCATATTTGAAAACAAGTTGGGACAAAATCCAAGGAAATAATTATATAATATCAGCATGAGTCATGATCTGTAGTGTTTCCTCTTGATCAATGGTAGTAACGGTGATACATTAATTACTGACTACTTCCTTCACACTAAGATACATTTAAAATATAGATCTATGTCATGTTATTGCAGATATCAATCAAGAACCGAACAACCCAAACCTAACATGGGAAAGGCAGCCATCTCTATTAGAATGGAAATTTTAGAAAAGTACAGATGTACAACAAATAGGAAACACACTGACACTGTTCATTTCATTACCGGCATTCGTGTACTATAAATCGTATGTTAAAGAAGCTAAACTCAGTTATATCCAATGTTTTGATAATTAAAAAAAAAATCCATTATAATTAAACGTTAGTCCATTTCAATCAATGTCTACAATCTTTTGTTTTGGCCTGATTGTCAATATTCCATTAGCTTTCATACCAATTTTTGCTTATTTTAATGTTTCGGAAATAAGAGCTATGCGATACGACCTTTAATATGTTAAAACAATTTCGACAGTGGTGATTTCAGGAATTCCGTAAGTTTGTTACACTTCACCAAGTTAACAGAGAATACAGTCTTGAATACAGAAATCATTTAGTTAAGTAAGAAAATTAAATATTTTCCCCCACCTTTAAAAAATCACTGCATCACCAGGTGTGATGTGATGTAACCAAGAATGACTATGACAAGCAATTATTGCGTGTTGACCGTTGTGTGTATCTCTTGGTCAGGATAGTTGTAGGCACCACTGCCATTGTAAATCATATGACAGGCCAGAGTGAACAGGGAGACCTGTAATTGGTCAGCAATGTATCAGATTCCATACAGGTGGGGGGGGGAAAACTGTTGTTGTGTTACATAATCAGATTATTTCAACTTCCTTATCCGATGGAAATACAGCTATAGGAGATATTTTATTAGATGTGACCAACGGAGAAAAATGTGTGGTTTTCGATCAAAGTCTTAAAAAGTCTAACATTGCATCATGATTGTTATTTTAAAATATTTTCGTGTTTGATTTATATTGAATTTATCTTATTTTTTTTATAGGATGCGTTTATGTTTAAAGATAAAAATTATGGAATTCAAAATTCATGTGCTTTTAAATTTCTGTCTGAAATTCCACAGTCTGCTAATGTATTATAGTGTTTGCAGAATGCCGCACTGCTAATCTGAAAATGCATGGATTTGCATAATCTGTAGCAACAGATTGCAGACGAAACATGTGAGGTATGTAAGACTTTTTTTTTCTACTCTCTTCCTACATTTTTTGGTTGACATTTTGGTCTAGAATTGGAGAAAAGGGATCAAATTTCCAATTTCACGGCAGTTTGGGTAATACTGAGGATATTAAAGTGGAGGGATAGGGAGCGTAAAGTGTCTTTCTGCAGAGCAATCGTTGTGTCGGAAGTGAGATTTTCATCCCAGTCAACATCAAATCGCTGTAGCAAAAATTTAAACGGCCACCCCCTACCCTACACAATTATGATGAGGAATTGACAAATGTCGCCACCATTGTGCCCATAAAAACCGGAACCAACGGAATGTTAAGCAATATTACAGCTATTTAACATTGAAGTCAATGGACAAATAATTGCTAGTCTGAGACTAGAAAGAAGGAGGGGTTATTTCCCCTTACATGATACACAGTTACGCGCTCGGCTTTGGTTTGGGTCATTTTGATAATTTCAAATCATGGCGTACTCCATTAGACTTAGTACTGTAATTGAACTGTTTAGTCGAATGAATATATTGTTCTCTAAATCTTTGCGTTCAAAGATTTTCAAAATACTGCAACTCATGAACTAATAGTGACGATATCACCAACGGATATGACAGCTATCTGGCAACGTAAAATCATAACGTTGAATGTTAACACTAGCCTATCAGGCACAACCCGTACGTCACAATAGCGCTAGCATCTATATAGCCATCGATCAAACACAATATGCAAACTATAAGTATAAAACTCCTAAAATGTATGTGTACATCTGAAGTAGAGTAGTTCCAATTAACAGCACATTAACCTCACAACCGTGAGTTTAAAATAACCTACACAAGTCACGAACAATCGAATTAAATGTTGAGTAGCCCGAGTTTCATAATTTTATTTTTTAGAATTAAACAATGATAGTTTAGTGACGGAAAATATCAATGATTTCATCTGTTATGCAATATAACAATGGCTTCGACGATGTTCTTTGGATTTTCTATTGATTACGTGCATTTAGTTTTGAAGGTTGTTTTTCTAGCTTCAAATTGTATATATATTATTGTTCAGACATGTATTCACATGACAAGATCATTATCAACTCCCATGGCCATCAGATGGATAAGATATTGAATGGGTTAGAACACCATCGCCATTTAACGATAAAATGGATAATCGAGAATTTGTGTATTATCGTTGTAAAATTACTTGAAATCGTGACTGTTTTGCCAAACCCCAGGATCTTATTAACCAGAATAAAGTCATTCGATCGAAAGTTGCATTATATTCATTTCTCATCTATTATTCAACTATCATACATAACGCATGATCGACCAGCTCTTTATCTAAATCTTACATAATGTATCTTTAACCGTTTGTGACGCCTTTCTGGGTACTTTCTTCCATAGCATCTATGCTTTAAAATGGCTAAATCCGGTATCAACCTTACCGCCGTACGGGTTTGACATTAGTAATTAACCCCCAAATAACAACATGCTTTGAATTTCATGTGCACACAAAAAAAGCAATGGTTAATATTCTTACAAGTGAACTAATCTTTTGGCGATAATCTTACCAGTTGTGTCGATATGATATAGGATATTAACCTACCCAAGGTTGATATGATAGAGAACACTTGGGCTGCGCCCGCGTGTTCTCTATCATATCAATCCGAGGGAGAGTAGGTTTATATCTGACATATACAACAATGGGCTCTTCTAAAAAAGGGCCACTCGGCTAATCTCGACAGATTCCGTAAACTACGTCAACTACATCTAGTCTCGGATGTATGACAGTAAGTGATATGTACCTACGCCCATACATTTGCGATGCGGCTACCGGTTTACTTTAACAGGAAAACTTGACGCTATTACACAAATTGGGAACCTATTCGGCTAGCGACCTATTCGACTGATCGAGCTACAACCTGTTCGTTGGAAACCTATTTAGAGTAAAGACAACAGTCTCTATTTATCAACCAATAAAATCCAACGTTATGTCTATCAAATGAAAGTAGAATATATTATTTTTTATCCATTCCTTCAGCTCAGAATAGACGTGTAATTTCGTCATTATCTTACAGCTGGATCGGTCGAATAGGTCGCTAGCCAAATAGGTTGCCAACTTGTGTTTGGAATGGGCGCAGCCATGTTTCATCCGGGACCTTTAAAGTAGTTCCAATATGGCGGAATTCGTCATACAGCCGAGTTTAGATTCCCGAATTTTTACGAGGTTTGCCGAGTGAAAAAGGGCAACAATGATTGGATAATTGCTCGACAGTTTCCACCAAAAACGCGAAAATTACCGAAGCTGTCACGTGCAGATGTTTATTTAAACGTCGCCATTTTGGAGAAAGCAAAAACAAAAGGGATAGTAAAACGAAGCCAGACGAATAATCAATCCATTTTAGTCACCATAATGACGATAGAATTGATGTGAATGCAAATATGATGAGGATCTATGCAAAGCCTGAGGAAAACTTGCAGTGTGTGGAGAAATAATGTGGGCGGAAAGAAAATTCTGAAAGATATCTTAGATGGAGTATGGTCATGGATAACCGCTTTAAATATGCCGATAAGTACGCCGTCTGTTTCGTTACTGAATGCTACAAACTGTACAATAGTATTTTTGTTTTGTCAAAAGAATAAAATTAATTTCTGTGTTCTTTGTATTATTTCGATCATCTACGTCATCAGCGGTTGATATGAGCCGAATATATCGACCTTGGATGACGTCATCAGCGGTTGATATGATATATCAACCTGTCATGTCGTCATCAGCGGTCGATATGAACCGAATATCAACCTATGATGACGTCATGAGAGGTTGTTATGAGATATAACTGCTATGGACATCAAAGACAAAAACTACACCCAGTTGTATATAATGAGATAGCAACATATTTCCACGGTTGTTCTTCGAAATAAAACCCACAGGCTTCTTGTTTCTTTTTTATTGTCCGTCAATTAGAAAAGGAAATGACATAGTGAGAAAAATATACAAGAAACAACCAAAAACTACCACGACTGGGTAATAAAGCCGCATAGGCCTGCAGCCAAAAATTTCAGATTGCTTAGAAAACAATTCCACTACAAGGACTTTCCTGCTAAACTAACTATATATATATTTGGAAATCTTAGTCTTACAAGACTAGGAACACAAATCCTGAGAATTACATGCCACAGCATAGCAATACTAAACTTAGCTTTAAGAACAGACACTACGCTAGTTGGCCGACATTTTAAGTACTAAATCGACGATATTAGCCAAAAAAACTCAGAATACTTTAAGAATTTTGAGATGTATTTATTCTGCTTCCATTTAATGGAATTGGATAGGTTTATTTAGTCTGTGTGTACGGTAGTTGTGAAACGGAGTGCTGCCATATTACAAAACAACTACTAATTTTGGATATGGCGGCCATTCAGGATCGAGATTAATTATTCTCGAAGTATGAAGCAGATGGCATTCGGCAATCCTCAACATATTTCGGAACCTACATCTAGTCTCGACTGTATGACGAATCCCGCCATATTGGAACTACTTTAAAGGTCCCGGATGAAACATGGCTGCGCCCATGATGTCTTGGAACTACTTTAAAGGCCCCGGGTGAAACGTGGCTGCTTGCAATAGCGCCAAGTTTTCCTGTTCCTGGTAGCCGCATCGCAAATGTGTGGGCGTAGGTACATATCAGTAATATCACTTACTGTCATACAGCCGAGACTAGATGTAGGTTCCGGAACGTTCCGGAATCTGTCGAGATTTGCCGAATGAAGCAGATGGATCCTATGTGCAGAATTGTAACATAGACAAACGTCGCCATTTTGACTGTCACGTGATCGTGGCACTTATCAATATGATTGGTCCAATACAGTCCATTATTTCCGGGCACTTTAAACGATTATTCAATATGTTTATTATCCTTTTATTGGTTAATGGTTGTAACTGCTCCTTTTATTGGTTAATGGTTGCAAATTGTTACAAACAAAAACTAAACCCCTCGGCTTAAGAGCGGATCGCATTAAAACCTTACCAGATATTTATAGTTGGTAAACATTTCCTACAGTATTCCGATATTACATGTATCTAGAGATGTTATAGATATTATAATCGCTATATTAATCACCACAATGCTTTGGATAGATTTATTTTTCACATTAAAACTAATAGTAATTGAATTGGGAATCTCTTAGGAATATTAAAATCAATATTATATCATTTACGAATTTTACAAATACAATGGTGGTGGGCCGTCTGTTGTGTAAATATGACCAACAACAAAGCGATATAATATTGAAAACAATTGATTTCCGGTAGTTGTAATGACATGCATCCCGTTTTGCCTTTTCTAAAAGAAATGATTAAAGAGTCTATATTTACTTAACGATGAAATATACATTGTGCCTACAGCGATCTGATGTTACGTATCTGATTATGCGATTACATGTAAGATAAGGTTTACTGATTATTTTTAAGGCTTGAGACGAAGAAATGATGCTTTCAAGAAAAACGGTCTGGCCTGAGTGGCTGTCTGGAGTTATTACCGCTGCACATCTTGCAACCCTTTTTCAGGAGACAAATCAGACATTCTCGACCACAACTAAATACAGTTCTTATAGTTGGAGTTATGATTTCCAGTAATTCTCTCGAGAAGTTGAAAAAGGTGCTCTGCGTCAAGATCGTATACCTTATGTTTAAAATTAAATTGTAATTGATCAGAATCATATTTCTCATTTTTCTGGGTCTGGTGACCATTGGACCATCTCCTGCGATTATGTTACCCCACACCATAAAAAAGTACTACTTACTGCTAAAACTGAGCTCAGCTATGGTATATTTTTTGAAGATAAACCCTATCTGGTCCGGACTTTTAATCTTACACCGGATACCACAGACTAACAGAGTGCGTCGTTTGCCCATTTCTACTACCCTCGGGTTCATGGTAGGAAATACCCATTGCCGTCAAGGGGTCACGGTGGCTAAGTGGGAAAGACGCTGGATCACTAGACTGGAGGTCGGGTGTTCTATCTTTGTATTGGCCAGAAAGTTCACCCAGGCGTGGTTAATCCTTGTCGGTTATGTAGGACTGGGTACCTGAAAAGGACAGCTGCCTAGTCTTTCGGGTGGGATGGAAAACCGCGGTCCCATGTGCACATTGGCGTAAAAGGTACTTTGGCAGTTGGAATTCGATATAAAAGTAGGTCGTAGTGCGGTATAGATTTCAAATTGTCCCCAAAGCCGCCCAGAGTGCAACCGTGAATCGCCTTGAAATTAAATTTTCAGTTAGTCATACTTGTTCGGTTATTATGTGTTTGTCGGTGATAGTGAAAGTTAGCCCCAGTAAAACTGACTCTATAGCCAAATTGATTGGTCTCAAATGATTATATATATTCGTAGTGCACAGCAGTTTGTATTTTGAGATTTATTTTAATCAATTTATCCAAACGTAAAAAAAATTATGGAATGATAATTGGCACAACATGTATTGAGCTACTGCAGGTGCGGATCCAAGATTTTTTGCAGGGGGGGGGGTCTAGGTTTGATAATTGCTTAACTAATTGCGCTCAACCGATAATTTGTTAAATTAGATTCAATTTGGTTCATTCTGACGTATTTTCGGAAGGTAAATTCCAAAATAACAGGTCTAAATCGCCAATATAAAAAATTTTTCAAGTCTGAGCAGGGGCGGGGGGGGGGGGTGGTGGTCCGGACCCCCGGACCCCCCCCCCCCTCTGGATCCGCGCCTGTATTGTTTTTAAACTGATTTATTTGCTGCAACGCATCTGCTGTCATGCGATGGAGTGGGCTAGGCTAACGATTCGCAGCGCTTTTAAAAGAGCCGAACTTAAGCCTACGAACAGCTTATTGGACGGTTTGTTTCTGTAGTCCACCAACATGATTGATTTTGTGTCATTCAATACTTTCTACTTTCTCATTTCATTTCAGAGTAAAACAACAGTAGCGACCAGTCATCAGCAAGCAAATCTCAGCAAATGAAAAATTCTGCAAAATGTTTACACAGATTGCAATAATATTTCTGGGTAGGTTTCATATATTAATCTTATCTTAACATTTGTTTTCTTATTTTGAGTATTTTTAAAATAGAAAACTGTAATTTTTATAACCAGTAAAAACTATTTCTATGTACCGATGCGCTCACCCCAGCATCGATCTAAAATAATGGTATTAAATTTGTAGATCCAAATCCAACCAAAAAGCTTACAATGATTGATTCAATTTAATTACTTTATATATTGCCAAAAGAGCTTACTTGAAACGACAGTTTCTGTGTTTTATGGAACAAATTTAGTTCTCACGATAGCTTATAATATGCTTTTGAGTAAAACAGGCGACTATAGGTCTGTCCGCCCGTCACGCTTTCGGGGAAACAATAAATCCCCTTCTAATTGAGCTAGATCTTTCAAACTTGTTGTAGGTGTTCATTAAGTGGATGCCCTGATGGAATTCAAAAATGAGTATTTTCTGCTCAGAGTAAGCAGAGATAAGCAGTTTGGTTGGTCAATACTTTAGTTCTTATTAAGGGAGGGTGACAAAACCTGGTGTATAGTTTCGTTACTTCAATGCCTTGACTAAGTGCGTAGTGAAATGTAACGGGGTTTAACGCCCTACTGTTCTTCTTCGCCTAACCTGGGATAATTAATACTGGCATACGCCATGCAGTGTGCTATGAGGGAAATTCTACGGCCTACTCTTATATTTAATTCCAACTGACATGGGATTTTTTTACGTGTACGCCAATGTGTACAAGGGACTTCAGTTTTTCGTTCCATTCGAACGACTAGGCAGCTGTCCTTGTTATTAGAAAATAGTTGCGTACACTCACATTACTCCATCTGCTTTATATAGTAAAATAGTTTCTCCCTTAATACTAATACGTGTGATTGATGTATCTTTCGTCGAAGATATTAGTACACATTGATAATTGCTGAAACTTGGTATTAGCTGATGAAAAAATTGGGGACTGACAATAAGATGGGCTTGGAAGGGGGATCTGGTTTATGTATTCGATGACTGATTATAATAGCACACCAGGGAATATAAAGATAATTGCAAATTTAGAAATGCGACCCCAAGATAACACGCCCCCTCCCCGCGCCACAGATATTTAAAACTTAGGGTGGAAGTTATTTTAACCTTTAGACCTTGTTAACTGGTGAGCGAAAGAGCTGAATTGACAAAAACATAATACAAAATTGTATGTACAAGCAATGACTCGACTGGTCAGGACAATACAAGCGTTTATTGTCTTTCGATAAATATTGTTTTAGCAAATCGTAACGTTTATTTCATCGCTTTCAAATTGAAGAAAAATAAATGTGACATTAAAATGTTATACCAAATTAAAACTCTTTGTATATACAATATACGTCTATAAATTTTGGAAATATTTTTATTCTAAGGACTACTTGGATGCAGTAACGGAGATTCCGTATCGGCGTCTCCAATATACATGTGGCCTTTGAATGGAGTATTTAGAGGAATTGAGACTAACACTTTTACGTATAGTTTAAATCACGACCAAGTTACGGATATACCAGTTCAGCAGAATGGTAACCCTAAACTGCAAGAGGAAAGTACTTTGGTATTTGATGGATCACAATTCATTGATGTTCCCATAAGTGCAGATCACAACTTTCAATCAGTAGCTATAAGTTTATATATTCAAGCTAACAGTGATACCAGACCTAGAAGTGTCTTTTTTCATTATAAAGCCACAAATAACGAGTCGTCCAAAATAACAGAAATAATTCTGGAGGGAAACTACAAAGACTTAAAATTCACTGTGAAATTCGGAGACGGCGCCATCTTCAGCGAATCATGTCGGAATGATTATTATAAATCTAGCGGCGTTTATCTGGCAACATTTGTACATTCGTTTACAGCTGGACAGGCTGCTATGTACTTTGATTGGGTGCATAGTCACAATGTCGATTCGAGATCGGGGAGGTCATTAAGTGTACCTGGAACTGTTCGGTTTGGTGGTCATCAAACAGATACTGGAGTTGGTTATATTGGGCAATTGTCATGTGCTTCTATGTTTGATATTGACGAAGACATAGACCCAACCTATTATGCTTCTATCTGCAATAACGTTGTTACTACGCCACCAACGGGTAAATATATATAAAGTACAAAAATGCTGTTACTTTATCGATGAGTTTTAATTAAAAAAACACAACAACATTATAATTGGCAGATAAAGTCCTCAAAATATAAACTGCAGTGAATAAAGTTACTATATGTTAAACATACATTATGCAAGAGCCAAATCTGCCTATTGCGGGTCTTCCTTTAGGCCTGAAATGTTATCTAAATTATAAATATTAGATATTAATTAACTTATCCAGACCTTAATCAACTCTCGATGTCAACGTTTGTCTGAAATATTTACTGGATTAAAATCCAGGTCAACTGTCATTCATGATTTAATCATTGGATAATCCAGACTATATTTTTTATCGTACCGATCGTAGTAATGATGATCGAAAATTTAATAGCTAAAATCTCGGTTCAGAATGGATCCATTTGACTGACAATCTTCTTTACATTATCTTGTTTTTAACTAATATAATGAGAAAGTGAGAAATGCCAGCTCTTTATCTAATCTTTCATAACACATCTTTAAGGATATATTAATTCCAGCTAATTATCGATCTTTCTGAAAGTATGATATTTCGAGACAGCAATGAAAACGCACCAATCATTCGACTGAAAATGCTGTCGAGACTCAATGCAACTAAAATGTAGGCATGGTTGGGCATATACGGACAAACAAAAATAACATCAGTTAAGTGTTGGCCCAAGGGGTAAAAATAAAAAGCCAGGAACGTACGTCTTGTCACACGTTGCTTTACTGGCGTAGGTCGATCTCTATTTGACCCTGTCTGGAAACGATGTCCGTGTGATGTCATCCTTATACATCCGGGTGACGAATTGGGTACACTTCAGTGTGGCGCGTTCTCTGTGTGTAGGTGTCAAACTTGACATATCGTTGCATCTTGTAGAGAACTGAAGGAGTTTGGTTGACTCTAGCCTTTAAACATCCACATTTTGTACTTCATGTCTACACTATAAAATCGTGATTTTCAACATTCCAATTTTGTCGAATTCTATTTTGTATCTTTGAGGGAATTGACCTATTGTGCATTAGCGTGATCGTGAAAAAACCTTATGACGTTTCATCGTCGTAATTTGATTAATAGCTACAAGATCAAAATACATCTCCGCGGTATACAGTTTTCTCCGCGTTGTATACCCTTTTCTGCAAGGTGTAAACATTTATAATGCTTTATGTAAGATTTAGGTAAAGAGCTGGTCATTCTTTCTATTCTTGTTCAAAAATCGATAATTAGAAATGGGTATTATGAAAGTTTGATGTAAATTTGACAAGATATGGGATAGATTCTTTATTATGGTAACAACGAAACTTGTTATTCGAGGCGGTCCCTCTCTTCATCATTTCTAAATTTAAAGCATATTTTAATCGGATTAAATATTCGGCATCCGGTGTTCAAGGAGTTGACGGATTAAGGCTCTGCTGGCCCTAAAGCCCATTTTGATAGGTTGGCTGAAAATACACAATCCGTTACCTCTCTTCCTGTCAAGGGGTCATCAAGGTAGACAACTCTTGTAGTCATATTAGGATGCAGACCACAATCTGAGTGGAATGCAACCCAATATGACACTACAGGCCATTTTTTAAAAAAAAATTTTGCTTCATTATTTTGCGGCCTGGATTTTGGAATGGCCCAAGGCACGTGCCTTATGGTTAATCCAGCAATGGGAGTTGATAATTCGCTTGTCATGTGAATAAATTTCGAAATAATAGATTATATAACAAATAAAACCCTGCAATATGCAGTACATAATGCATCTTTATTACTGTAAATCATGCATATGATAGATAGATGTACGCATATTACGTGTATTATTATTTTCAGCCCCATCACTTGTTTGGCCCTTAGATGATAAGATGCAGGGCCTTGAGGTTAAGACGAATATAATGCCAACCTACAATTCACTAAATCCACCACGATTTCTACAAGGACCATTAGGTCTACCAAACAACGCCTTGGCTTTTGATGGCTCGTTCCTTTCATCTGTATCTACATCAGTCCCCCAAACCATGCTCCTTGGGAATCAATTCAGCTTGGCGGTGTTTATATTGCTTGACACATACAGCGATGGTGACATTATTTATGCCAAAAGTAACCTCTACGGATTTTTGTTGAATGTTCAAAATGGATACCTCTATTTATCTCAGTTCGACCATAGACGGGCCACGCCGTGTGCAACGGTAACAGTAGATAAAACCCTAAATCCATTTCAGTGGTATATTGTGATAATTCAAAGAGACTTAAATGCGACGCATTTTGGTCTCATTGGTGATCGTTGGCTTGCGACCAGTAATCAAGCTACCTGTCAGCAAATGCCCGCGCCAAGCCCATCGGCGAATATGGATGTTGTATTAGGCGTGATGTCAATGGAACAGGAAGGATTCAAGGGTGCGTTGACATGCATGGTACTGTTCGAATTTATTCGTCCAGTGAGTGTTTTGTTGGACAGGTTAAACAGCAGCTGTAATACCCAGTATGAAAATAATATTACAGGTAAATATGATTTTGATATGATAGATGACAACTACCTCGACTTAAATTTATAAAGTAAAGCTTTCTCGAAAAAAAGATTTCGTGAGACTTTTTGGATAATAATCGAACAAGAAAGGTTTGTTGTGTACATGTATATCATTGTCTTGTTATATTTTCATATTTTATCATTGCTTGATAATGGCTGGAAAAGCCTAGTAGACATGTCGCCCAGTTATAACCTGCATTGTGCAATAGCTCCGGTAAGTGAGAAAATACTAGAATTTTCCCCGCTTTATACACACCCAGAATGGTCCTGTATAAAATCGCAATAAAATCCTTTGATGTGGAAGTGGACGTAAATCCCCAGAGACGAATGAACGAACCTTGACTATAGTGGCCTGTTAAATATTTTGTTATTTCTCTTTTAGTCGACTTCACGAATGCCACTAAAAGAGTTTCGAAGCAGGTTATTGTTGCCTCTAACCAACAACCACCAGACTTTTCCCGTCATCTTATACGTAATTTTACCAGTAAATCTCTAACATCTTGTGGTAAGGAGTGCCTCGAAACGCCTTATTGTAGGTCTTATTCCTATGGGACTGAACGCACCTGTGCTCATTATGATTGGTTCGTGAAGAATGGTTTAGTTGTTTCTCCGGGAACGAATTATTACACACTTGAATAACAGATCCGTATGTAAATATTATAATTTCCATAGTTGCTGTAGATTGCCATGGTTGTTGACAGAAATTATACGGTGCTAACCCTGTATGCACCATCTCATATACTATAAATCTGGACTTGAATTTAAGCAGCCGTCACCTTATTTTGGTTGACTGGGTGGAAATTACAACAAAAAGGGATATTTTTATTGTCTAAGGCTAGCTAGCTGTGGTTAAATCGGGGCGTTACAAAGCTCCCAAAACAGACAGTGTTCAAAGATGAGTAAAATTAAATGGCGGCAGTTGCATATTTCACACATAATAAATATGGGCTTATTGTGACGATATAATCATTATACTTTGTCCCTTCGTCTGGAAATCTTAACTCAAACTAACCAGATGTTCTGAAATGATCACTACCTTTCCTTAACAGTAAAAGTAAAAGTTTCATGATAATGCCGACCATTCTAATTGCGGGAAATATACAATAAGCGTATTCAAACAATTGCACAACTTTGAATTTGGGTAAATTGATCAATCTCACATGTAATCTGAATATTTTTTTTTATCTGTTTCAAAAACGCACCAGACAGCTTTAGAAAGCTGTCCAGGACAAGTAAAAACTTTTAAAGCAGCCTTTAACCCTTCTTTAAGCACACGCACCCTTCAATAACACACACGGTAATGTGTATACCATGTTCGATAAATTACGTATACACGTTTTTATTCAAAGTATATTGTAAGTGTATAGAAAATATATTTACAAGTGTATCATCTAGGACGTGTCTAATAGCTAACTGTGCGGACAAGAACTAAACAACACGAATTACAAGTTTAAATCCGACCCTACACCTTTCTATTTTCGCTGTGATATAATATATACGATATGATAGCATGCGACAGGACGCGGGTCATTGTTGGTAAGGTTGTTTTCGATCTATTGTGAACTGCTCACAAATTGGTAATGGCTTGCTTGTTCGTACAGAATCTGTCATCATGCAGTGTCACATTTACCTGCGCAACGACTAGTTAAAGGCGGGCATAAGAATTGATGCCCGTCATCAAGATGGGCACGGTTGATTATAAATACCCAAATAGAATGCGGTATATTTCACAGCAAATTACAGTGTATGAGACCGGGTTAATAACTAGGATTGTTCTGATTATTTCTGTCATAAAGTATCACAATTGCTTTTATAAAATGTACTTCGTTATTTGTTGGCACAGCTATTGAGAATATGTATGATATCAAAAGATTAATGTATCTATCTCTCCGTAGATTATCTCTATTATGCCTTGAATACGGGGCGTTTTAATGGCGTCAAATGAACAATGATTTTGAATAGTATGTCGAGGGGAAAATAAACATGCATAAATCTAATCTGAAATCAATCTACATTTTTTAAAATGAATTTAGTGGTTGTGTAATAAAGATTTTCTAATTATCTTAATGTCTTTCAATTTATCCACTTTATAGGAGAAGTTCACCTGAACTGGGCTTTCGGTTAAAAAAAAGAAGTTCTTTTACAAATGTACACCAAAAGTCAAAACATTGCAATTAAGCCTATTCAAGTTGCCTGAAAGATTCAGTTCAAAACATAAATCAGCTGAGAAATGATTACCAAAACTCTTCATTACTATTAAAGGGATGACAAAATTTATCATTTAACACTCTGATAATAATATCCACTCTCTCCATTCCGTAAATATAAGAGGTGGAGGTATCGAAATATAACACAAGGGTTATTGAGACAGAAGGTGATTTCTATCCAGAAACTTGTCACCAAGTCCACCGCAGCAGATTTACTAGATTTTTTTTTACTGTAATTGTAATTCCGGTTTTTTTTAAACAGACAGTTACTTAATTTGAACAACTTTGAATATTATGTAGAAACACGAAAAAGCGTACAATTTCACAATCGTGGTCTCCTTTAAGGGGAAAACAAAACCCACAACAAATCTTGACATCCAAATCATGAACTTGTATCATAAACACATTGCATAAATATAAACTTCGAGGCTACTGACCATTAGTATTATTACTGAAATATGAGCATATTTAATTGATAACGATGGATATAATCGCATCATGACATTAATGTGTTAATGTTCACACGGAGAACTACAGTATGTCATGACACTAATAACATTCACTAGACCGCCTTATTCATTTTTCTGCCCGCCATTTTATTCTGACAAAAGTATTCAGATCATGATTCATTAAGGCACATTTCAAATAAATTCTAATCTCGTAAACTATTGCCTTGCATTTGAAAAGAACCATAATTAAAAGGTAGTATGTGCCGTCATAAAACAAGCTTCTCTGATTACAAACGTCAAGATAACATATTATTTAGTATAATCTTCTCGTAATTTAATGTTATGTATTGGTTATTGATCTTATTGAATTGATTTATCAATCTGTTGTTGAACATGATTTATTATGATGTTTTGTACAAAGTAATAAAATAATGCATGGGCTGTTGCACAAAAACTATGCAGTTAATGAACTGGAAAACAAAATCTATAAATTCGAATATACCATTTATTAAACGAAAGCAGGAAACTACATATCGCTATATATAACAGTTAAAGAATAGATAATGAATACAGAATATGCTGAAATTGCTTCACTCTGAACCGGGATATTATCCATTCATTTTTTTGATAAGCCTCGAACAACATTACTAACTTTTGTGTGATGAGAAGTCTCGATTATCAACATTTACGTTAAATTACCCATCACAAAATGTATCCCAATCAACTAATTATCACCGGCTAACGTTTGGATCGAGAATCGAGAGTTGATTATTATCTGGATAAGTTAAGTTATATCTAATTGATAATTTATATAACACCTCAGGCCGAGAGGAAGATCTGCAATAGGCATATTTAAATGCATATTTAAAGATCTACTGTTCTGCTCCGACTGGGATAATGAAGACGATCAGTGTGCTATGAAGGATATTTTGCTCGGCCATAGCGCTAGAGCCTACTCTTATTTCGAATTCTAACTGTCAATGTCCCACCCAAACGACTATACGTTGTCCCTTGCCAGGTCCTCCGTTCTACACCGGGTAACCACTCCGGAAAAGTACGATGAACTTTCTCGCCTCGCAGGGATTGTACATGGGACCCCAGGTTAGCGAGTCAACGCCCTACTCCCCGAACCACCGTGGCTCCAGGCTATTGATAGGTCAAAGCGGGATATTAAAGAGGCATTATGCTAGAGCAAAACTTAAAGTCTAGTCTCTGAGCGATATTTGAGAGACTTTTCATCTTTTGCGGTTTACAGTTGGCAAAGTTGACAAAGAAATATCAGTACTAAAAAAGATTCAGTGAGGTTCAGTATTTACAAAATTGAAAAATTTGGCAACTTCTGCAGACAATTAACAGTCAACTTTGCATTGCATAAAGTCAAAAACGAACACAAAATGGGCCAAAAGTGTGATCTTAATATAAGTCAAATATGAACAGATCGTTTTGATTTCTTATGGCCATTGTGGCCCATCTGTCGTCGTGTTGACTAAATTCCTAGAACTGGCTTTGGATTTGAGCATCGTTCACTGTTATCGCTATAGTATTACAATTCTTGGTGCTGCTTTTCCAAACAGTGGTTGCATCTTTTTAACAATTTGAGCAAGATATCGTCCTCCGCAACTTGTAGGTACTAGGCTAAATTCAAGGTGTACATTTGTCATAGTAGAATATTATCCGAATTTCGAATAGTGTAAAGGGGTGTTAAATAATCTAAGCTAGTCCAGAAAATAAAAATTACCAACATTATAACTTGTAAACAAAATACACATGCAGAAAAAAAGGTATGACAAATTACATATTTACAAAATACCCTTCTTTGTTCTCTCTGGAGCATAACGCAGCCATTTTTGTTATAATTCATTTATTTACAAATCTGTTGCACGCCTTGTCATAGGAGTTGTCCGTACAGTCCCGAAAACAAATTTATGAAATAAATAACACTTTTCCAAATAATGGCAAATGTTTGTCATGTCGTTTTGTTATATATCACACATCCATAACCGCTGAAATCTTTTTGCAGATATGGAAGTTGGATTGCCGAATGGTTAGCACGCGTGGGCGGTATCTAGTTACTATAATGTAACGATAAGTATAGCTGGTTATCGTTACAAGTGGTACAGTCTACGACCGTTGACGCAAGTTCAAATAGGTTAAAACGCACAGTTGTCATTACAGTTTGTATTAAAATAAGTAATCCTATCATACATAATGGAGTCTTAACAACTAAAAGAGTTACCGAACAGTTTTTCTTTGTTTTAATGCGTTTTACATTTTCTTGGCGATGTTTCTTGTAATGTGCAGGCAGCCATGACACAGGCCAGTTGAAATCTCGCCAAATACCGCGACGCCTTAACTCTGCCCATCGCTTTCCATAAAAGGCAATGCCTACTATACGCTGACCAGCACAAATACTATAAGAGAATCTCGGCTGAAATGTCAAAGACGCCCATTACATCCTTTTTTTGAACAATAAAATCTATTATCAGATTTTGTTCAGGTTTGAGCGAAAAATTTATGCCCATCCTCCCCAACACGCGGTCTAATTTTGTTTCTGATATATTTTCCCACGCTAAGGTCATTAGCATATAATTATGGTCATATGCCATATATGGAAAGGGTCGTATGATCACGTGAGTTGGATTGCGCCTGATCTCTTTGACTGGGCGGCCATTATAATTTCAGAACTTGAGAATTTTCATGAAGTGATTGGATTTTATCAAATCATATAATTATGCGGTAAGGCTTCACCTTTATTTCAATGGGGAATTGATTTATTATATGTTAAGCTATGTGCAGTACAGTTTTGGGTTAGTGTCTGTGTAAATTAAGGGACCTATTAAAAAAAAACCTACGCGCAAGCGAATTATTGGCGTAAAAATAAACCATTTGTTAGTACCGAAATGACCTGGTGGACTATCTGTGTTCTGCTTACATATTCATCATCTAAGGACCTACATAAATTTAAAGCCAGTCGGGTATTAAATTTAGCCCCCAGAGCGTCCATAAACAATTATGCTAGACAGAGAGGGGTGACGAAAGTAAAAAGTAGTTACTTACTTTAAATAACGTCTTCAAAAATCAGGGTAGAAAAAGCCGCTTTGCCACAAAACTTTCAATAATCTTTTTGTCAAATGAATTGTGATATTACCTGTTGTAAATTGTCGTCTAGGTTGCTCTACTGACCGCTGAGAACAATAAGACAAATATATAACTACAACCATTCATGATAATACATCCAAACTGCTTCATCCAGTAGACGTGGTACAAGGGTTAATCAGTGAACTGGATGTATGAGATGTGTTGTTGACGTTTGGGAAAGTAGGTCGAGGGGAAATGTGTAGGGAGTGATAGTTAGATGTATTATGAATTGTTACAGTGGCTGTGGTGTTACGTTGAAATACTATGCCGCTACCGTAACACCACAGCTTTATGATTTGTTCGACAGGATTGATACCGTAAGTCAGACAATAATAAATAAACTATTTCTGATTTTAATGTTGTCTTTTCCCACCGGCACTGGCCGTACGCCAGCTACTGAAAATAGCTGACGAAACAGCTAGGGCGTCGATTGTTAGTTCGCGTACAACTTGAAAAACCGAATGTCGTACGCCATTGTGAAACTGAAAGTAGCTGACGAAGACAGTTAGGGCGCCGATTGTTAGTTCGCGTACAACTTGAAAAAACCGAATGTCAGTATGGTATTTCTGACATAATTGGTTATCGGTGACCTGAAAGCTGGTAATCTCGACTCAAAGCAAGTAATCTCGACTCAAAAGTATAGTGTATAACCTACTTACTGTCTACAGTCGTCGCTACTCATAGTTCATTCATGATTTTTTGTGGACGATTTACTACTCAGTAGGAAAGCCTGTGCCCAAAAAGAGTTCTCGTCTGTTATTATTAGTATAATGACTTCCTCATGTGCGGCAGGTCGTTTGTTTTTAAAAACACTGTTTTTCGTTCCAAAAAATAGAAAAGTAATTTTTTACCAGATGATCATGGTTTTTCACCGAGCCTAGATAATTTCTCTCGGTGTAAGGATATTATCGCTTATGAAAAAGTTCATACACTGTTGAGAAAATAGTCCCATTGGTTTTCTTAGCTGCAAATACAGCGAGAATAAACACTGTACTGAAAAATTTTCGCGTGATCTATATAAACTGTCTTCACACACTCGATTTATAATTAGCGATATACAGGTACAGTGGCAAGTGTTATGCTTCTCAGGCTAATACCTCAAAAGTACCTCCGTGCAAAACCCTCGATTTTGGTACATGCAAAAGAAAAAGAAATAGTGCCCGTGCGCGTGCCAGTAATAGGAAAACTAAGAGTTCGCGCATAAAAATGCACGAACGCACCAGGCGCGATGTCATCTAGTGCATTCATTAGAAATTTAACATTTTTACATATGGGGCATATTAATGTCTTACTTAATCTGGGCGTATTTATTTTTGGTGGTTATGTATGTTTTTGATGCTCATCTTCATAATCACTGGATGATTCAATGAACCGAACAGGTTGTCTGAAATAAAATTTAATAATTTGTGAACAATAAAATCTTCTAGTCTCAAATGATTCATAATAAATTTCATAAAGATTCAACATTTACATTCTTGAAGTAAAATGCTCGAAGTGTCACATAAATAATATTTGACTGGATCTTTTCCACATGATTCAATTTCTGCCCTGTCAACCCTTTCCCTTGCTTTGCTGTAGTTACCTAAAATAAATATGTAATATATAGAATGCTATACAAATTGAACATTGTGCCATAGTTTAGAAGAATTTACTTTTATGTATTCTGAAGTTTTGCAAGGTCAGGTCAATAATTCATACTAAATTATGACATTATCTATGGTTTACTTTTGACATTAACAGCACTGATCCATAACTTTCATCTGCTTCCACGCAGGTAATAACACACTTGTTCCAATTTACTAGCATTCTTAAATGCTGGCCAAAAATATGCCTCAATAGCAAATTAAAGCTGATGTCGCTGCATGTTTTTTGATCAGTTTATTATACATGTAATGAACTTTTTGAGAACAAATATTTATTACTAATTTTAACCTATATTACAAACCTGGTTTTCCACCGATTGCTTGGTCATAATAATATTGCTATACCAGACTCAGGTAATCACTTGAACGGTAGTGTGGAGAGAGAGAGAGAGAGAGAGAGAGAGAGAGAGAGAGAGAAATGGGGTTTAACGTCTACTCGACACAAACTAGTTCATTTTGGGAATAACATGGTTTCATTTTATTTCAATAATTCACTTGTACGTGGGAGGAAACCGGAGTGCTCGGAGGAAACCCACGAGGTTCAGAAGGCGCCCCTATCTCCATGCCACAACAGCCGCAAGCCAGAGGTGACCGGCCAGCTAGATGTCGAAGCGCGGCACTCTAGACCACTAGGCCACCACAATCCCCTAATGTGGATAGATTTTGAATTAAGTTCTATTGTCTATAGAATAAACAGCAGTTTTTGAACTGTTTGATAACTGATATCAGGTTTTCTAGAAAGAGTATGCAAACATCGTCTTCTAAGTGGTGATTGTTTGGACCCGTATTTTAGAAACTGAAGTGTATGTACAGAGAGAGAGAGAGAGAGAGAGAAAGGGGGTTTAAAGTCCACTCAAAACAAACTAGGTCATTTGGGGACTAACATATGGTTTCATATTATTTCAATAATTCTCTTGCGCGTAGGGGTCTTTAGCAGTGGGAGGAAACCGGAGTGCCAGGAGGAAACCCACGAGGTTGAGAAGGCGCCCTTATCTCCATGCCACATACGCTCACACCAGGGCTCGAAACCACAGCCGCAAGCCAGAGGTGACCGGCCAGCTAGAGGTCGAAGCGCGGCACTCTAGTCCACTAGGTCATCCCAACCCCCCGTATGTACAGGGACTTATTGAGGGTGAATTATTATTCATGTACGGGGCTTGGATCTGTACTCTTACAACAGTGTAGGCATTAACCTTTATTTATTTTGTAAGTAAAATACAAGTTATCTGTAAATATTAGCACATTAATAACATATAAACACCACTTAACAAAAGTATACAATACATACTTTACTTTTTTCCGTGAACATTGTAACTACAGGACACTCAAAATACTGCCCTTGTCACAATCTGACAACACGACGATACAAATATAAAGTGATTTTTGTTTAAACGTTACTTGTTTTTTAGGACTTCGAATTTTGACTAATGGTTTGGATTGTTCGTACTTGGTTTTATTTTATTGTTTTACATTGTAGCTTTAGTTTCTTTCAATGAGACACAATACATATCATTGGCAGCTATGGAATTGGGAGAAGAAGGGAAATGGGGTTTAACAATTACTCACAACAACCTATGACATTTCGTGACCAACGTATATGGGTTTTTTTCAATAGTCCAGTTACGCGCCTTAGGATTTGGGTTTAGATAGATGAATTACTGCTTGTTAATCACAAGCCTGGGATACACTTCCCCACGCTTACCATAGTGACATAAATTCGACCCAGAGTGCATACAATAGCCAATTCAGCTTCCAACCCCCTATCCCGCTCGATTTAGTACAATTACTCACAACAACCTATGACATTTCGTGACCAACGTATATGTTTTTTTTTTTCAACAGTCCAGTTACGCGCCTTAGGATTTGGGTTTAGATAGATGAATTACTGCTTGTTAATCACAAGCCTGGGATACACTTCCCCACGCTTACCATAGTGACATAAATTCGACCCTGAGTGCATACATTAGCCAATTCAGCTTCCAACCCCCTATCCCGCTCGATTTAGTACACTGAACACAAAAGATCGCCACGAAAAGGGTGCAGATAGCCCACACAAAGCAGCAATGCCACCAGCTTCTCTGGAAAGAAAACTAAGAAGTAGACAAAATTTAACCAGGATCCAGGATCCCATAACCTCTATTGCTTCAAATCAACAGGGTTCATTTTTTCCATATCCCAGCGCGTCCCACCAAATGCGAAAAGCAGCAGGTTAATCTATATACAGTCTTAAGGTTCTACACACAATTTGAACAAATGTCTGTTTAAAATTGCCGAGCAACGACAGGGGTTCGCCTCCGCCCCATTGCACTATTGTTTGTCCAAATTAAAAACGTCGCATCACTATACCGAACCATATTATATCTCGCCCAATCATTAAATAAATGAACCAATTTTATATTTCATCTTGTTAAACATCACAACATTTGCTAACTGTCCGTATTGTTAAATATAAAAAATACAGTTTGATGCATTTACGAATAATAGATTACCATAACATTAAATATAAATAATATCAGTTAAAATACAACAAAGGGGATTGGTAAGTATATAGTGCATAAGTATATAATGGTATTATAAATCTTTCATAAATTAAATGAATCTATCAATCTTACTAAATAATAAACAACCTTTATTAAACCATATACTTATCGGACAACAACCTTAAGTAAAATTATGATAAAGACTGACTATTTTTAATTGTATCTTCATTAAATAAATATCTCTTAAATTGAGTATTATTATTCAATAAGCGTGTAACCCAGGCAGGTTATTAATGTTTGTATATCTGTTGTTCTATTTTCATTGTATCAACATGAAAGAAAACATCGATTTAAATAGGCTATTCACCAAGAGCGGTTATTGTGTACAAGTGTATTAATGTTTGCATATTCGTTTTGTTTTACTTTAAATATCTCACAGAAATCCAATGCTTCCCCGGTGGGGAAATATGTTGTTATGTATTCTATATAACATTTCTTCCACAAAAAGACTAGGGTCATAGTGACTTAGCTGAACCATTCCGGCCAAAGAATTCTAAAAAAATGTTGACCGATAATATATGGGGACAAATAATGTATACACACACTTTAAAGACAATAAAATATCTCTAAAATAATAAGTTCAAATAGCGAACAAATTTGTTTACTGTGTACAATTGTTGATAATCTTCTTACTGACGCATAGTTTGAACCAAACCGTAGTATCTTGCCCCAGGAGTAATTTCGAAACCCCCGGTTATCATGAAATCATAAATAGTACATGTTGTGTTTGAATATTCCTGGAACACAAAAGACCTACAGACTGATCTGTAAATACCGGTACAAAGTCCAACACAGTGAGAAATGGATCTTGTAGGTTGGACATCGAATGGAGAGAATTCACCAGATGGCATAGCATTAGCCTGAATCAACAGGTGTCTAGCCGATACCAGTGTATTATCAAAATAACCACCACCATCATCAACCAGTGTGTCTGTTTAAAAGAAACAAATATAATTCTCAGGCAGCGTTCACAAAATATGGAAAGTAATTCAGTAACGTGAAGAGTAACTTTATAATTACCTGGCGAAAAAAACTCAAAATAAGTCCCTATGGTGTAATCACATCAGGAGTAAAACTAGTAGTCACTTACTGACTAACTCAATTTAGTAAATTTATGGTTAATTATATAGAACACCACAAACAATATCAACATACAAAATCAAGACATGGTGGTCTACAAATAGTAACGATTGAACTGATTCCATAATAGCGAATGAAAAGATCAGTAAAACAGGTAAGTCCCAGCTTGAACGGGACAGGGCCCTGGGCCAGACTAACATCGTGAAGCACCTGTTTTGGGAAAAGACTTTACATGTACTATAGATTTTGGGCGCTGCTCCTAATTACCATCCGGAGAGAAGGTTGAGGGATTGAAGACTCACGCAGTCTCTGCCTATCGCGCCGCTAGTTCATTGGGTAGAACTTTCATATTTTATTTTGCCTTAACTATGCTGTGAAAATGTAAGTTTTCAGTTTAGAATTAATTATATGTACAGCTTTATGTCTTAAAGTTTTTGAACTCTTACAGGGTATGTCGTCTCTCCTATTGCTTAACAGCGCTCACCCGAACTGGAGCATAATTGGTATAAGGTTTTATGTTGAGTTTTTTGAACTCGTACAAGTTTATGTCGTCTCTCCTATTCCTTAACAGTGCCCCCCCCCCCGAACTGGAGCATAATTGGTATAAGGTTTTATGTTGATAAAATAAATTTAAGAGGTGTATATGTGGATGTTACATTGTTTAACCATTTGTACATAGTTTACAGTAACAGTAATAAGTAACTCTTGCAGACCAAAACTCAACCCTTTCTCTGTGTCTCTAGATAAAATTATTTCCCCACTGAGAAAGAATAAAGGCGTATATAGACATTTTGAAAACATATCCAGTAAACGCTGCCAATCACAAAAAAAATCTAATTTGTTATTAAAGGGACATAACCGCCTCCAATGGTTGTGGGATTGATCACGTCGATTTTAGTAATGCCAGGCTAAAGGCATTTATAGATAAGCAGTGGTTTCATTGTGGTTGGTGATTTCCCTATTACACGTCTGTTCACCACCGGATCGTTCAGCCTCATAAATAAAAATATTCACCAAAACCTTGCATAAAATGTAACCCCAAACACTCTTCGATTCTAGACTAAGAGCTCAACAAAAAATGGGCATTCAAAGGAGAAGGCATGGGAAGGGGAAGAAATGACATTCACAGATGAAATACATTTTACAGAATAAAGATTATATATCTCATTGTTTGAAGTTTTACCCACTGTTAGGTGTTTCATGGTATATGCGAACTTCAACAATTACATATTCAATCTATGCTGGGTAAAAGTCTGTTCTAGAGGCGGCAAAGAGCAAAATTTTATAGGAACCCCGCTATCGATATAATATAGTTCAATGCAACTCACTGTCATATGGCTACTTCACTTTTATCTTTACTTTAAATTCTTTGTCTTTTAAGTGTAACCCCGGCGGACACGAAGTAAACATGCTAATAATGTTATGGAATATGCATTATACTTACTATACTGAGATGAGTTTGAGGTGTTATTGCAAGAAGTTGCCATCGAGTCTTTAATTCTTACTTCGGATACTGTTGATTGAAATAGGGCAAGACAACTAAGCTTGCCTCTAAAATTATAGACCGATCCCGGTTCTCCTCCAAGTCGAATCTTCATTACACCAATATCTTCGGATGGTAAACATGTCGATGAAGAAAACTGTTTCTCGTCATCCACCATCACAATCAGTTTCTGGCATGATGATATTCTTTGCATGAACAACAAATGCCATTCTTCAGATTCAATTCCGCTAAATTCCAACGTCTCGCAATCACTGGTGTCAATGCCGAATATAACTTGAATGATGCCCATCTTGATGGAAATTTTCAGTTGCTGATTTTCAGTAATTAGTATTGTTCCTTCGCTGTAATTTGACGGTCGAATGTATATCCCCACGGCTACATCAGAAACGTTCGTGATAGGTATCTCCAGTAAAAGATGTAACAGGTTGGAACCGTCAAATGAATGAAGTAATTTTGTCTCCAGTAGGTCCTTATTCGAAGACTGTCTATTTGGTAATGTATCTGTTAAAGACCATACATGTGTTGCCGCTGTTGGCTCATCATCTACAATCATAAAAACATTACACTTCATGTAGAGTGTCTGTAGATTTCAGAAAACGATTTTGTGATCGGGGCATCCCCGGCAACAGTCTGTCTATCCAGATGACTGGGTTAAAAGTGTAACTGCAAACCCACCGTGTCCTAGTACAATATCGAAATATATATAACAACACTTACCTGGCAAATCAAGGCTATTTGAGAGCCCACAGCCATTTATAATTAGTTCTTTACTACGAGCATTATCAAGCGTAGTATTGAAAAACGACAGGCAACGGATCTTTCCATGGAAATCATCAGTAGTGGACTCATTTCCCTTACCAAGAATTATATCAAGCCTGGTAATGGTCTCTTTTTGTAACCCACAAGCCGACTCAGGTATTATATTTAGATTGTCAACAAAGACTTCAGTATTTGAATTAAACTGTATTATAATTGAAATCCAATCGTGGTTATTTATTAGTTTTTCAAATAAACAAAGATGACTGTCGCTTGCAACACTCAAGTGTAGATTGTTAACATCTATTTTAACATTAATAGCATAATAACTGTTAGATGTATAATATAGTTTTGCGTCCACTAATGTCCCAGATGTATTTACATCTGGCTTCATCAAAAATCCCATGGTAACAACATCCACGTTAACTGTGGTTTGGTCAAGTCTCAGATAAAATTGTTCAGATCCATAGAACACTACAGCATGCTGCTCGAATTTCCAGCATTGTGCAATAGGTGGGTTCTGTAGTGCGCCGTGTCTAATCACTTCGTAACCATACGTGGTCTCCGATAATGGCCACTCAAGAAACGGTTTCGGGTCATCTTCAGCTTTAAAGAGAAAAATCAATTGATGGATTTAACTTTGATGCATTGGAATGCAGCTGGCAATAAATATTATGGCAGATTAATTCCTTAAGGCAGGAAATTTTGTTTTATTCAGTAGATATCTGAATTTAGATTGGGGAATAGTCTATGCCATGTGTATATGCCGCTCTCTTCTTAGACGCATACACAAAGTATAATGATATATTCAGAATGGTTACCAACACAATGATATATAAATTAAATACCATAGAGGGAGGTTTTAAATAAATATTTGAACCAGTGAAATCTTTTGAGAATGCAGCGTGGAAGGGTGTGGTATTATATTATCTCCAAATCGCACCGGTCAGATGGGAGATGTCATGATAGTTATACAGGAGGCTTAATACAATAATAACAGTAGATTTGTCTGTCTTCATTTCTAGACCGCGCTGTTCCCAAATACATGCTGTTCCTAAAAGCAAGTAGACTGTAAAGCGATTTTTGTCCAAGAGCACATGAAAAAATATTTTACTGACCATCCTATCGACGACAACCCGCAGTCTAGCTTGTAATTTAAATACAATTCAGTAAGTCATCGACGTGTACAATCAAATAAAGATTTTGTACGTGTAAAATTGCGATTCGTGAGTATAGAGTGAAATGCTACGTGAATACTTTATATTTACGTCTTTGAATTATATGTCAAATAGGTTGGAGCTCTTGTGAATATGTAGTATGGAAATTTATGTTCCTTCTTTTAATTATATGTCAAGTAGTTTGGAACTCTTATGTACATGTTCTATGGAAAATACAATACCTGGGGCAGAGTACTCGTATTCCTTGTTACATCCCTGATTTAGGTGAATTTGAGCAGTCAACTCATCCAATGGTGCACTGAAGATAGACAAGCAGGACATACGGCCATGGAATGGACCCAGTCCGATTATAACTGGTGTAAGAGCATATATGTTTGGGCCTGTATAATATCGATAATTAAAATGCGTTTCTTTGTATTGTGAATTAACAATCACAGAAAGTGTTTTCCAATAACAATGCACTTGAATTGCTATAAAGTTCCAGTCGTCTGACGCAATGTTGAATGAAGTAATCCCTGTTGTGCCGTAAGGCCTCGAAATCGTAGCGTGTAACATCGACGAGTTGATAGAGGCGTCCATTCTGTTAAAGCATCCATCAGTTTGGTCAATGGTCAAAAATTGTGACAAGGTACTTGTTGTAGGATAGACGAACATTGCTATACTGAAACTATGTTTCAACTCTACATCAGATGTTATTTGAAATTCTAAATTGAAGTTGTCATTAAATAAAACCGCAGATCGCTGACGTAATCCACTCACTGAATCCGCAAACAACCATACACCTTTATCTTCACTCTTTTTTGGTGCAGTGGCTTGAAGTGCTTCATACCCCAAAGACTGATTGTTAAGTGGCCAAATGAACTTGATATAAACGCCGTCACAGGGATTTACTAAAAGACAAATTCGTATAACTTATTATTAATTTGTATTGTCAAGCCTGTACCACCACATTATACGAGATTGCAAAGCAACTTTGAATCGTTGGGACGCTGGTCGCTTTGTTTGATTTGATAGATGCCAAATCAAATACTTAATGTTTACAAATTAAATTATTTCTTGTTTGATAACAAGCCAGAATGTAGGTTCATATATAATATATTAATCATAACAATACACTGTATAATTAATATAAACTACTACTAAATAGTTTTATTTGATTACCATGGACTACAATTCCTACTAGATAATATTAATATTGATAAACTTACTCGACTTCATCTTTTGCATTTTGTAGCATTCTGTCCAGAGATCTTCTTTCCATTTCAATTTACTGTCTTTGTATATCCTCAAACAACCAATACGTCCTACAAAGTCCCCCCTCTTATTACCAATGGGACCACCGATACGCAGATGTCCAGAAAGATTTATGTCAAAGTCACCATGGTTATGAGACACATACTTTATTTTACCAGAGGGATCGACAAATTCGATGTCTTTGCAGGTTCGTAGAATATTGACAAAGACCCACTGATTTAGGCCTATCATCTCGGCGATAGTTAGCTTCTGAAATTCATTATTGTTTCTAGTTCCATAGCTGATGGTTATAATGCCTTGATGCAAAGAGATCTTTATTGTGGTTATATCTCCACTCGACTGTACAAATGATTCAAAATGAAGCAACGTCCCAGTATCATTTTCAGCATAAACAAACAATGATATCCCAACTGGGTCATCGTCGTCCACCTCACCACCATTGATGTAGTCATCAGTGTAGCTATTTCTTTCGCCAGTATATTTTAAAACATCATAGGATTTATCTTGGGTACCGTAACCACTTACTCTCTCAAAACAATCGTAGTAAATGGGATAGTAACGATATATTTTTCCACTGTGACTTAAAGGTCTGATAATTGGTAGATAGCCTGATTGAATGTGTGTTTGAACAGCCAGTTCTGGAAAAGAAATTAAATTCTCTCAAAATGACTGGCTGGCTTGAGCTGTCAATTCTAACATAAAATTGATCGTCGGACGTTAAACCCCATTTTATTTCATTTCATTCCGCGTTAAAATTTCGAAAACCTATTTCACGTAAGATTTCAAAAACATTTCTACCTTGTTATTGGTCTCGGCATTTTACCAATTTCAAAGTGCTAGAAGTATATTAAAAAGATACGCACACTTAAATTCAAAATAATTATCATATTCCTTTCAATCCCGATCTGTTAGTGTATATTAAAGTAACGTAGTATTTTGGATATCTTGGTAGGTTACTAGAAACTTATTTCGGACCGAACAAGTATAAGCTTACAATACATGTATATTGCGCATATAAAAACGAATTTTCAGAATTTGTGACAAATCTGTGAAAAAGCAATCGTTAAGGCAGATACATTTTTTTTACTGGAAACTCAAGGGTTTTACAAATAATTACGTGTACGATAATGTTTACACCATAAATTAGTATTCGTAAATACTCAATTGCTGGTTCAGTACCTATAATGTGAATAATGTTTCGTTATACCTCCAAGTCGTAAGTATTACCATTATACAACCTACAAAAATAGGTTCACCAGTATTTAACAAGAAGAAAATGTTTCAAAAAAGAGGGTCTGAACTTTTTAAGTTAGATTTGTATTGCGTTTAACTATCCTCGAAATGCGGGCATATCGCGCAACATATTATGGAGTTTGTCAATTCTCATTCTTATATTATCACGCTCTATGCATACACAGTTCACAAGCCAAGAGTGGGGATGATGTCCCTCGCGGATATCCCAAAATAAACAGATGACACATATTGATTAATGGCGCATTTATCATTTTCAAAAGTATTGAGCAATTAAACTGATTATCTATACCTAATCTTAGCATAAAATGTTCACGGTCAAACTATTCACTAACGTTCAACATTTTAGATCAGTTAGAATCAAAGTTATCTTTTCCCATAGCGTAGATTTAATGGAATGTTAATCATTGAACTCAGCAAGACATTCACCTTTAACGTCATACTGTTCTGCTCCGGACTGGGATAATCTTAGCATAAAATGTTCACGGTCAAACTATTCACTAACTCTCAACATTTTAGATCAGTTAGAATCAAGGTTATCTTTTCCCATAGCGTAGATTTAATGGAATGTTAATCATTGAACTCATCAAGACATCCACCTTTAACGTCATACTGTTTTGCTCCGGGCTGGGCTAATGAAAACGAAAATACGCCATACCGTTTGCTACGAGAGAGGTTAGCACGTGCGCGCTGTATTGTAAGTTCTGTCAATGGGTCAACTGGCGTGGTTTCGATTCTCCAGTTATACGTGACAAGGAGTAGGGTCGCCTGTCCAACCTCGTGGGTTTTCTCCGGGTCCATTCACTGCTAAAGACCCCTATCAAGCGAATTATTGAAATAAAATTCAATCATGTGTTAGACCCGAAATCACCTAGTTTGTACCGAGTGGATGTTAAACCCCATTTCTCTCTCTCGCTTATCGCCCTGTTTACTCTGAGCCGGAAATGTTCTGTATCAAACTTAGTCACGGTATTGATGTGAAATTTCAAATTTCATCACTCTCACTTAATTAGAACCAAGTGTATCGTGTCCCAAATCTTCAACCAATCACATTGATTATCTCTGCTTAACCTAACCAGAAAACGCATATCTTCGAATTTCACCAAGACATTGAACGTATAAACACGTACACCGAGATTCATCTTTCGCTGTATTGTCGTTTACCAGTGATGCCTTTGCTTTTTATGGCGCATTGTCAGTTCACCTGCCAGTGAAGCACTGAACAGCCATACTTTTAGACCCAGAAGAAAATAGTCATGACTGAATTGGTTAAATTGTTTGACGTAGTGAAACGATACACCAAGTTTTTTCACTATAATCAAAGTCTAGACCAATCCAATTGCTTCTCACTCTACTTAGCCTGAGCAGAAAAATATGGAGCGGAATTTCCCCCATAATTCTAAATGCTAACCTAGTAATGCGTATGCTAATATGCTTACTTCGATGCATGTAACTTCTTACTAACAAATGTTAAATTGGCTGTTTACACATGTAAAATGCTAATTCATATGACTTATTTCTTAAATATTACAGTTCGAATACGTATTTTTTTTTTTTATCCATTATTACTTTTAATGTATTGTAGTCTGTTTAGTTTCGTTAACATTTTGACATTTCACAAATGTTACGCGGTAAAGCTGTCATTATTCTAAGCTTATTTTGATAACAGACGGCGCTGTTTACAATTGTATGGAGGCTGATTGGGAACATGCAAAATCTCACCCTTTCATAACCCGACATAGACCAAAATCATAAACTATTCTATATATGTTTAAAATATATAAATAGGATTCTCTGTCGTGCATTTATCATAATAATACTGCTAAATCGATCGATTTGGCATATTTTGTTTCTAAAAGAACAATAAAATATATAATAAGAACTAATTACGTCATGCACGGGAGTGAATAAATTAATATAATTAGGTAATCATTTTTCCCCTCAACTTTATGAAATATTTTACGCACATAAGTAAATTTTTTTTTGATATTATTTTAGCTTTTTATTGGGTCAAGCTTCCAGATTTTCATGATCCTCGGTGGCTCGGTGGGTATGTCCCAGACTCGGTCTCGGGTTCGCTGCCGGTGTTGGAAGAGAAAGTCCCTCGGGTTTTCCACGGGTTTAACGTCCTATATTCTTCTGCACCTAACCTCGGGTAAGGAAAGATGGGCATATGCCACACAGTGTGCTACGAGGGAAATTTTGACCGGGTAGCGGCGCTACGGCCAATTTGTCCCTTCGGTTCCTGGTGGGGGACAATGTCTAGTCGTTCTAATGGCGTGTACGTAAATGAACCCTGGACGTTGGCATTTGAAATAATAATGGGCCGTAGCGCCTCTGTCCGTGCAAAATCACCCCACACTACACACTTCATGGCGTGTTCTCGCCTTGATGCTGAACGACGGGACGTTAAACTCGATTTCATTTAAAGATAAATTAAGGGAGAATAGATAGGCCCAAAAATTTGACTAATGTGAAGGGAATTTGCTGAAAATTTTGCGCATAGCCTCGATCATCATTACTAAAGTCGGTAAGATACAAAAAAAAACCCCACATAGTCTCGATTATCCATTTTTTGATTTAATCATGAATCAGAGTTGAGCATCAGATCGGATCTTTATACAGTAAACATCGCAGGATAAAGGTGACATCGACAATTGGTAATGCAGATTCTGCTCTTGCATAATGTATGTTTAATTTCCAAATCACTGGGTTGTCTTATGAGGTAGAGGGTCTCTTTGGGCATTGGCTGAACGATTCACCCTTAAATTGATCTTATTAATCTCATTCCAAAGTTTGGGTTGGTGGGTGGGTGAGGTGTGTCTGTGTGGAGTGGGCGGGGTGTTGCTTTGCTTTAATATTTATATCTGAATTATCATTTCCGGTTTCTCAATCCAATCTCAAATAAAATATTGTTTATAAACCAAAACAAACACAAAATAGCTTTTTTCTACAGGTGTATTTCTATATTATTTAAATAATATAAGAATAATTTACTTTTGTACGTAACATATTTTATATATCTTTAGCCTATTACTTCTCTCAAAAATATTGAGAACGAATTTTGCCAAAAAAAGTGAGCTAAATCAATCGATAAGGCTGTATCGTGGGCAAATGCACGAAAAAAGTATCATATTTATTCATCTGAAAAATATGTAGAATAATTTGCCTTACGTAAAGTATTTTAGTATTTTTGACGTAAAAATGTCGTCATGTCTGACGGGCAATGAAAAGAGCGATATTGTACATGTCCCCAATGAACTACCATATAGTACACAGCGCCACCTGTTAGCATAATGCGTGTTAAAATTATGACTCCCTTTTAACCCATTATGATAAGTCATAATTCTAACTCTCATTATGCTAACAGGTGGCGCTGTTTACTATATGGTGGCCCATTGTGAACATGTATATGTATTACATGCTTCGTAACTGCATGTATTTGCGTAAAGGGGTCGAGCAATTTTAACGAGAAGTTACGGACCGATTTCCTCCAAAATCGAATTCACCAGTGATTGTTGTTTATGTTTAAAACATATTATATATAACTAATCAAAATTATGATCTCTTCGGGGCGCACAAGCTGTGTACGCGATTTTCGCTCAACCAGAGGTTAAAACCCAGGAAAATACGGTCCAAACGCACCAGAATTGAACCTAATCGAGTTCTTCTTTTATAACATGCAATTTTAGTTTTAAAGAAATTTAAAAAAAAATTGTGATCCACAAGCTGTGTGTGCGACTTTCGTGCGATCAGGAGCTACACTACTAACTGTTATCGAAATCTTTCTGATATCAATATAAAATTTTGGTTTCATCAAAATCGGATAACAAATTGGGATCTGTAGACACACGCACACACAAGTGTGATGGCATAATACGTGCACGTGAAAATATGAATGGATGCAAACTTTTGAAAGAATAATATTTGTCTATACTACCCTATGTTGTCTAATCAATTTTAATGTTATGTACCTGTCAGTACCTGTATCATTGGTATAAATTTATTGATTTCAAATAATTTACAGGCATGGCTGAGTAAGTAGGACACTGGCTCGCTAGCCTAGAGGTCGGGTGTTCGAGAAAGTTCATTCAGATTTTCCGGCGTTGCCCCCCCCCCCGCCCTAGTCAGTGATGCAGGACGGGGGGGGGAAGAACAGCTGTCTAGTGTACGTAAAAGATCCCTTGACAGTTGAAATTCGATAAAAGAGTAGGCTGTAGTGCCGCTGTCCGAGAAAAATTTCCCACATAGCACACTGTATGGCGTATTAGCTCAGTTCGGAGCGGAACAGTATCATGTTAAACTCCATTTCATTTGGAAACATTAAAATATAAGAGGAGAGGGGCGGTGCCAATTACCCCGGAACCCCTCAACGAGCGCATAATATAAAAATTTGAGATGGTGTAAACAATGTAGAACTATACCATTTTTAAATTCGTTTAGTTATGACACCATAGAATGGGATCAATAATGGCCCAATCCCCAAAACCCCTACCTCCAGATACAAACCAAACCGATGATTAAGAAATGAAATAAAGTTTAACACCCTGATATTATGCACTGACTATGCTAATGAAGACGGAAAAACGTCATGAAGTGTGCAATTGCTGGGGATTTTGTACGGACAGGGGAGCTATGGCCCACTCTTGGTGTACGTAATTGGGTTTTCGTCCCATGAAGACACAGTTCCTTGTCAGGCACTAACAGGTGGAAAGCACACTGGAAACCCGGGATCTCCTGGTTACCGAGCCAGTGACTTACTCCCCGAGGCACCGCGACTCCCGATGATTTGGAAGCCTGGCCCGATATAGGTGACTTCAATAATATCATAAAAAATTTGTTTGTGTGCGTATAACATTTTATAATTTTGAGGGGAAGAGATAAGCTAAACTAAGCATGACCGATTTATAATTATTTATTCACTTTCATTCACGAAGTAATAAGTTCTTGCTATATATTATTCTTTTAGAAAACATATAGGCCAAAACAATCGATAGTGCATTATTTGTGAAAATGCACGATAAAATAGGCTATTTATTTATCGGGTCATTTTTACCTGTTCCTAATGAGCCACCATACAATTGTAAACAGTGCCGTCTGTTAGCAAAATGGGCTTAGAATTATGACAGCTTTACCGCGCAACATTTGTGAAATGTCAAAATGTTAACGAAACTACAGACTACAATAAATTAAAACTAATAATGGAAAGAGAACAAAATACAAATTCTTACTGCCATATTTAAGAAATAAGTAATGTAAATTAGCATTTTTACATGTTTAAATAGCCAATTTAACATTTATTAGTAAGAAGTTACATGCATAGAAGTAAGCATATTAGCATACGCATTACTAGGTTAGGAGTTAGAATTATGAGGGAAATTCCGCTCCATAGAAAAATACCAAACCGAGTCAATGTATTGTGTAATGAAACTGAAATCAAATTGTGTATTGCGCTTTAGCTTTTCTCAGAATGGTCGTTTCAAGTTCTCAAATATTGAGGCAACACGATCTGTGTTTATCGCATACACACCAGTATGCTACGATTTAATAATATACTTACCAATCGCAAATAATACAACATAGACAGCCTGGAGTAACACCATTTTCTCTCAGTGGGCCCCTGCAAAAAGAAAGATCATTAATACTGTACTGTTACTGAATGCCAAAGAAAACGGATCACTTAGTTTTTCGTGTAGTACAGAGTCAGAAACAAAAGTACGACACAGATGTCAGTAGCACGTGTGTCCTCCACGGGCTCTTACGCACGCTGTGCAGCGACCTCGCATGGAATTAACAATCTGTGTCGTACTTTTGGTTTTGACCCCTCTGACTTTGTACCGTTGATTACAGATTAAACACATTCATAAGTGTTCAAATGTGTTGTTATTGATGTGTTCCCATTTGAATATTGTTCACAATAAGAAACCTAAGTGATGCGTTTTCTACGGCGCTCAGTATATTTTGTTATAAGCCGTCATTGACTGGAGTAGAAACATTCAGAGCTGCCACTGAAACAAATGCCATCACTAAATAACCTGCCCGGCGTCCACGCTGTTCCGTTCGGTCGGCGAGGCCGAGGTGGCTCAGTGGATAACACGTTGGGTCGTAAACTTAAAGGTTTCGTGTTCGGTCCCAGTGTTGACCGAGAACGCCCATCTGGATTTTCCATGGTGGTTTTTCCTTGTCAGCGGTACAGGACAAGGTATACTCGTTCGGATGGGAAAAGGTAGATGTCCTCTATACTCAGTGGTTTGAACGCAAAACAACAGTTGGAAGTTTATATAAGAGACGACCGCAGTGCCGTTGTCTTGGCAAATTTTACGTCATAGCTTTCTGAATGGCGCATGTCCCTCTTCATTGGCCAAGTCAGTGCAGAACAGTTGTTCAGTCGGCATAATGAAGATGGCCATCAGGCCAAATATTGTAATTTTACTGGATATAGATAGTGTACAAATTGACCAGTTTTCTGCATCTAATCTAAACGTTATAAATCAAACAATAAAAAATATTGACTGTTTTACTACATGCCTGTATGTTTTACCCATAGACCGGTTTCACCATGTGACTCCTCGACTGGTTATATGTGCGATTGCAAACATTGGTACCTGAAAGGAGAAGGGCTATGGCTGTACAGCTTGGTCTCACAACTCCTTATCCAGGACCTTTACAGGCAAGGTTTCCACTTGAAATATATATACTCGGTTCACTGACCGCTTGAAATTCAAGATCATGTAACAAACTGACTGACCTACCATCTAGGATAAATACATAGAATACACGGGGACATATAGGCCTAGACCCTAAGCTTGTTATAAGCAACAGCCTATTGGAGTTTACAAATGCTTCTACCCCCCCCCACCGCCCAAAACACCTGTACATGCAAGCAAATTATTGAACATAAGCAATTCTATCTTGTTATTCCCAAAATGATCTAGCTTGTTTCCTTAAGTCATATGGACCCACTCCCTTTCTTCCCTGGAAGCATAAAATTAATAAATGTGAATAAACAATGCACGTGCCAAATGTGGCATTAATAGCAAGTGGAGTGGGACTGCGCCACATAATTGACACAAAAACAAATATATGTACATACTCAGACCACAAACAAAAAATTCAAAAAGAGTTACTTCGCTAATGACGTCGTAACTTAGAAAGCGGTAAACTATAATACTCTGTCCCGATTAGACTGATCTACTTTTATCATATTATTGAGCATTTCTCAAACAAGAGTCGGGAATGCATGAAAATTAACAAATTTTCCCCTTCTAGGTGTACGGTGGGCGCGCATGCGTAAATATTGATGAACCGTTTTCGGTGACAACAGCAGGAATCATCTAAAACGAAAATACTATCCTTTAAATCGAAAATACATATATTATTAAATTCTTCTGTGCCTTACCTTACTTTGCCATGATATGTCATCGGTGCAATATGTTCGATTACTATAAAACATTCATCTGTGGGAACTGTATTAAATACCACGGTATTATAAAGCTTTAGAAAACTTGCAACAACAATGACATAATGACTTTCATTTTAAGAAGTTTATTTTCACACTCGTTATGATAGAATAATGTTTACGTTTGCGTGTCATTTTCCTGTTGTAATGGTGTGCTATTTTGAGATAAAGTACTTGATTACGATTCTGATTTTAATGGGGCGGTTCCAATAATCTGGATATTTTGAATCGTTCAATCAAAGCTTTCACTTGAGTACAGCAACATGACTGTCCTACGTTTAATCTGGGTCTTCTCTAAAACTTTGGACAGTGATTTAAAGTATTAAAAACGGTGAACGTATGTTCGTTTGTCACGCAATTAGTTTTACTGCAATATTCTGCTATGCACTGGTTAATTTGGCATAATAAGCCATTAAGTAACATTATGTAAACATTTTTGGTCCAACTTGGCGCTTTGTATTAAGGTTAAAGCCTTTGTAAAGCCTTATCTACTGGTTGTTAATGGGACTATTGACCAATCATAATTTAGAACAATAGTGTTCGCTCTTACAGTGAGTAGTAGTAGTGGGATTAGTTCTTATCAAACGAAAAACTGCAAGGCAAGGAGTATGCCCCACGCACTGCCGAAATGATATATATACCTTGTCCAAGGGTTTCAATTAAATATCTTCGGCCATTAGCGATTCCTCGCCAATTAGGTTAACGACATAAAGTGTTAAGACCCTGGGTCATTTGTTCTACATGTACTCCCTCCATTGTCTATTTGTTCTGAAGTTTTAAACGACATTGTGCTTTTCTAACGAAAATTACTGAATTCCGGCGATATACTTTTAGCGTGTTTATTTTTATCTCGTCTATAGTTATTATTATGCGATCATTTACAGATGAGAGAGGGTAAATGTTGGTTTATTCCAACGGCATGTTTAATAAAAGTATACGAATATCCATGTACCAGAAGTGATTGTTTGTGTAACCTGAATTTCGTCTGATCTTTAGTCAGCATTATGTTATCTTTTCTTTCCTTATGATCGACATGGTTCCATTGGGTACTCATAGAGTCTTTTACAACTATTATTTCAATAAACGTTATGAAATTGATTTTGTATTATCCTCGGACTGCAGTGCATTCAAGCTGAATATCTTGGCTACCCCTTTTCCAGCAAACAGGGTTATAAGCGAATTTTACTTGTTTTTGTCCAAGTAATTCAAAAATAAAAGTTTTTGTTTATAAGTAATATGGGATTATTGCTGTTACACCTTTGGCGATAAATTACTGATTATAATTGATCTGCAATATTCTAACTATATTTCAAACATAATTATAGTAACATTTATTAGATGGACTCAACACGACAATATAAGCATATATTGACTACTACATATACATGTATTGGTTGTTAGTGCGTTCGTTTCTGGAGTTTAACGTCCATTTCTACCAGGGGTGATACCATAGACAAGTGTTTCAGAGAACCTTTGCCCGAGGAAGCCACAAAATAGGCTTGACCCAACTTATTGGGTAAGACATAGTGACTTTGCGGGGAAGCGCAAAGGTATATTTCATCGAAAGGAGTGGCTCCAGGTGTAAGAGGCGTGCAGTCTGGCCTGCTTTGCCATAATGCTAAGATCCTTATCGGGGATGGTAAGGTTAGGCCCGACTGTCGGTCCGGTCCTAGTTTTGGCCGCCTGTCCGACCTAGGTTTAGGGATGTGGTAAGGTAAAAATAGGTTCGACTCGACTATCAGCCGCCCCAAGGGCCCGGTTTGTGCTAAAGGAAATTCTGAAAAATGTCGTAGACATGCATGGAGTATAAAATAAATAACCGATTTAAATATGTCGATAAGCACGTCGTCTATTTCGGTCCTGAATGCTACAAACTGTACCATAACGATTTTTAATTGTCAAAAGAATAAAAAAATTATTTCTGTGGTATTGGTATTATTTCAATTATCTACGCATCAGCGGGTTGATATGAACCGAATATATCAACTTATGGAGACGTCATGACAGGTTGTTATGAGATATAACGGCTATTGCCAGTTGTATATATGGAAGGATAACCCATGTTTTCATTTTGCGTTCGTCACTCCCGTTTGTTGAGACCTTGATTGCGCTTCTATTGCTGTGTTAAAATTATATTTAGAAGTTAAACCATTTTTATCACATATTTGATAATGGTCGACAATATTATCCTTTAAGATTCATACTGGTAATTGCACGAGGGGAAGTAATTTTATTTTTGTCACTATTGACAGGCATACTTTTTGCCGCGGTACAAAATTCTAAAGGTTTAGTTGATGTTGTCTGTCCATACACGGTCCATGCCCCATGGTTTAACAAACCAACTAGGTGCATGCAAATATGTGAGAATCACTCTTTTTTCTTGGTTATATTTAATTTAATAAACGACATAGTTGTTGATTGGACTTCATTTAAGAAAACCCAAAATAAGATGGTCCATTCAAGACATTAGCATAACCAACCAGGACATTTATTGTGTTCTAAAAGGACTGGTGGGCATCTGCTTAGCCTATGAGGAATACATTCACATAATGTGCATCTTCAATAAGTTAGAACCTTCTACCCCAATGCATTTTCCCTGGAGACAGACAGTTTGAATATTTTACAATGATAAGAAATGATACTTACGTTCCCAATCAGAAACGATAATATCTGTTGTTCCCTTTACTTATGAAATTTGGTCCTCGACTAAGGATAATAAGAAGAAATTGCTTACCTTTTATACTCAAAATTGTTTGTATGGAAAGAATAAAAATGTAAATTAGGTAACTATATATAATAAAACATTTTCTCTGGAAATAGACAGTTTCAATATTATAATTGCAATGAAAAGAAATTGCACCCATTCTTCTCAGTCAGAGACTATAGTGCCGCTTGTTCCTTTTATATGGAAGTTGGTTGTCAAGTAAGAAAATAAATATTTGAATCTTGAAGAAAAATTCTCTGGTCATTATTGTTATAAATTCTCAACATTTATTCCATTTTTCAAATAATATTTCAAAGTAAAAAAGCATTGATCTACTTTTAATTAAAACTTCTAAGCAGAAAAAGAAATTGTAAAGCCAACAATCGAATTCTTCTTTTTGTTTTGGTTTTAACTGAGGGTAATTGTATAGCCTATTAATATAACTGTAATATATTTCAAAGCCCCGAAAACAAAAGTCAGTGTAGATTCTAATTCCGACACAAAAACATACGCGAACATGATAACTATCAAGTAATACATGACCATGAATCGTGTTTTTTCTCTTGCTTAAAAATGGCAAAGGAAACAGACCATTAAATAATCATATGGCCACAGATCACTGATGATTTCCCGATTGACTAATTGTCATCTCTTAGATTGGCTCTTACTTTCTACCACATATGGAGCAACATGTGGCCACCTCTTGCCCAAAAGCACGTATTTTCAACCTGACTAACTTTTTAACTCTTGTATCCTTCCGCCCCAAAATGATGAATATTTACCAAAACCTGGCAGAAAGTGTATATTCAAACCTTTTTCTTCTTTTTTTTACCAAAAAGTAAACAAAGATAGCAATGTATAAGGGGGGATAGAGAAAGGGGGTGGGGGCGACCCAGAAATATTTGTGAGATGTGTCCATATTGCTCTCATCTATCATCTAAAGTGAGAGACAAACATTCTAAGCATAGTCCCTTTCGAGGTATGCACTATTGGCAAAGATGTTGCAAAGTCTGTATGCAAGCCAGGGGACATTTCCTCAGCCACCCTAAAAAAAAGTCGTTCACAGTTGTCATAGCGTCATCATTATTAGGGAAATGATGTGCCCAACCCTCTCGCGAGAGATGCTCACAACACCAGAAATTTGTCGAGTGGTCGATCATCTATCACCACGTCATGCACCAGCTAATCTTTTGTTAAATGGCCATGCACCACCACCTCATGCACCCGCTAATCTTTTATTAAATGGTTGCTGTTAATGGCCATTCGGAGCGCCCTCTCTTCGCTGTCAAAATGATGTTGTGAGCGCATCTCTCGCGAGAGGGTTGGGCACATCATTTTCCTAATAATGATGTATCGGTTTTCTTCCTTTCAGTTGAGGTACCTGATGACTAATAGCCAGTTTTGTTCATATCTGGTGATTTCAATTGGTAGGTTATCAATATGTTCTGGTACGAAGACAATAATAGAAATATAATTGCAGTTCTGATGTCTACGATTCATTCAATGACTTTTCTTGTCGGTGGCAAAAGTTTATTTCAACCCAATTGACCTATCCTTTTCAGGCTTAAAATTGTTCAGTCAGCAGCCGCCCGTACATGTGTAATTGGTTGTGTTTAATTACCGACTTTATAAATGCCATGCATAATACCTGTGTGTTATATCACAAGAAAAAGAGAACAGATACGAGTCAAAAAGTCGTATGCAAGACTCCATATTATCTAATGCCATGAAACCCACCTCCTTATAGACGATAATACGTTTAAACAGACCTAAACTGAAACATCTTATATTTCTGTTTACTGTATTGTGATTTTCTTCTTAAAGGCTCAATACCACTCTTGTTTTAACTGAATAATATGTCCCAATCTTTATTCTGGTCAACAAATTGTATTATTTTACAATATTCCAATTAATTGATGATACAAATTTCATCTTAACACTCCTAATTTAAAGAATTGGAATAATTCAACTAAATGAATTGAAAAGCCTAACGTAAACCTTTTCAAATGTGACTTGGATTTTAAAATATCCCCCCCCCCCCCTGGACAAGTAAAATAGAAAATAGGATGTAATGGATAATTTACATAACGTGTACGACACTTAAACATCCAGTGCATGGAATAAGGCTATTATTTATTTTCATGAGCTGCCAAGCCAGCAACAGTTGATTATTGACCCTTTAAGCTAAGTGTACTTAAGAAATTTCATGGCAAAGGACAATTTGCAGTCGTTCGGGTGGGATGAAAATCTAAGGTCCCATGCACGTAACAGAACCCTTGGCAGTTGGAATTCGAAATAAGAGTAGACCGAAGTGCCACTGTCCATCTTCATTAACCCATTCGGTACAGAACAATAGGACGTTATCCCCATTTCATTTCATTTGAAATTTTTGTCACTAAAGCCTCTATCGTCGGTGGACGGATTATTAATACCTTGAAAACTACAATATTTTATATGTGTAAACTCTGAAATGAATAAAGGTTATAAAATGGTTCAATTAAGTTCAAAAATATGATGATTTGAACATATGTCCCCATTCGACACCCCCTGCTGACGATAAAAACTTTGATATTTTGATTTAGTTTTCTGAATAAGATGTTAAATTATCAGCCTGAGGACATTAAGCTCTGAAAATTAGACATTGCCATGTAAATCGAAATGATGAACACTAGTTTTTAGGCGACTCAATGTACACCAAGCCATAATAATTGGTACCATATTGATTCTTCATTCCAGAACGTGTGGTTACGAAGTCAAAGAGTCCACAAAAGGTAGTCGTTTCTGACTTTTGAACAATGAAAGATCTACAGTAACTTGAGGTGGTACATAAACGGGCACAATGCAAAGCAGAGCCAACGGTAATATATTCCACTGGGTCGTCTGAATATGGTGCGTAGTCTTTTTGGATCAGTTTGTGTTTGGTGTAAGTCATACTAAAACTCAGGTAACTGTCATCCAGGGTAGCAGCGTCTGGAAACGAAAAAGAATATTCTTACATGACATGGCGTTCAAATTACTGATTGGTTCTAATCAGAGTTGAAATTCGCCCAATCCTTCAGAATTATACAAGGATCTATGTTTTTCTTAAAGCGTATTCACACATAATGGATTAATAAAGAATGTGCTGCAAGAGAATTTTTTTTTCTTACCGGTTGATGATGGATGGCCGTTGCAAGATTTCACTATTGATTCTTTTGTCAACTTCTCTGGAACCCTTTCATTAAATAAAGCAAGGCAGCTAAGGTGGCCCCAAAAGTTGTATTGAGTTCGTGATTCTCCCTCAAGTCTTACGCTGAGTAAACCGATATTCTCTGTAGGTAAACATGTTGATGACGAATATTGTTTCTCGTCATCCAAATATACGACCAGCTTCTTACAAGACGCAACCGTTTGAATGAACAGCAGGTGCCAATTTTCAGGCTCAATACCACCAAACTACAATGTCTTACAATCGCTGACTTTAACATCAAATGATATATAGATAGTGTTTTTCTCAATAGATATTTTAAGACTTTCCCCTGTCTGTAGTTCAGCAAAGAATATGGTGCCAGCTGTATATTTGGTTGGTCGGATGAATATTCCGAACGCAATGTCTGGAATATTATTAATTGGCATATCTATTAAAACGTGTAGTAGGCAAGATCCGTCAAAGGAAACGGAAGAATTGCTCACTAACCATTCCATATCAGAAAATATCTTCGGAGCAAGTTTACTATTCTCATCCAGCTTCCACAACTGTAAAGCTGTTTTCAATGTGTCTGAGCCTATAAATAAGAACATACAATATGAGACCATGGTATACCGTGGAATTGAAAGCGAGAGAAATGCGTTTAACGTCCACTCAAACAAACTACGTTAATTTGGGACTAACATATGGTTCCATTTTATATCAAAAACTCGCTTGTGCGTAAGGGTGTTTATTAGTGGGGGAAAACCGGAAGACCCGAAGAAAACCCACGAGGTTTAGTATTAACATGTAGTATGTACTTAGAATGTTTAAAAGTTACCTGATGGAAGTATGAAACTCCTCGCCTCTAAAGATTTACAACCAGTGGTGATAAATTCTGATCCTCGTTTTGCTTCAAGACTGACGTTAAATATTGATAAACACCGAACACTTCCGCGAAAATCCCCAACTATTGGAGAACTCATCTCTTTGCCCAATCGAATAATCAAATCAACATTGGGTGTATTAGTTGTGCTGCTGCATGTCGTAGTCTGAATAACAGAGTTCAAAACAAGCGCATAAACTCCAGATTTCCGTTGAATTAAAACAAAGAACCATCCATCATCGGGTATGAAGGCCGTTTCCATGTAACATTCTGTCCCATCCATTATCTCGACGCTTAATGCATTAACGTTGAGGTTGACTTTTATTCTAGCCAATTCTGTATTTACCTTTAGATAAGTTTCCATGACCGTGCCCGTTGTGTTGACTTCCGACTTCATGAAGAAACCAATTGCTAAGTCTTCCAGGGCCAAATTTTGGATTTGAAACTCTAAATAAAACCTCTCAGCACCGTAAAATTGTACTGCACCAGAGTCAATTAAACCGGAAACATGTCCGTTAAACTTCCAACACTGATCATCGGGCTGATTGACCATTGCTATATTGTTAAGTACTTCGTAACCATATGATTTATCATCTAGTGGCCACAGATAGTTTGGTTTTGGATCGTATTGGTCTTTGAATAATAAATAATACATTTAATTTATAATACAATAGAATATAAAACATGTCTATTGAAATGAAGTTTGATAGGTTTGTTTACAGCAAGTAAGTTGCTGTTTTTCAAGTCAAAATAATATTCTAAATACAGTCCCCACTTCAAGTACAGTTACTACTTTGTTGCGCCAGTAAGCGCAGAAGTTTTCCAGACATTGTAAACATACCGTAGTCATTTTATATTTATGGACTTTATTTTTGGTTATTATGCGTATTCATACAAATTAAGCAATCTAATTTTCACGGTGTCCTTTTAGTGCCATGCGTAGTTTTTATACATTGTCTTGTAACTTACTTCAATGGGAAATCCAAGTGCAAACTATCATAAATTAAAAAAAAAGAAATGAAAACATTTTATCTGCGGGTTTAAGCTTTCTCCGCAGATGTGTTTCGTGGTGTTTTGGATTTTTCAGTTTTCTCCGCGATTTCCTATACGAGGTATATTACAAGAAAAAAGTTTTTCTTACCTGGGGCAGAAAACGATGTATACTTATTACATTCCTCCCTTAGCCGTCTTTCAGCTGATAATTCATCTAACGGTGTATTGAAGATTGCCATGCAACCCATGCGTCCAATATAAGCTCGTGTAGTTTTAGATCCTAGCTCAATTGTTACAGGGTAGTCGAATATTTGGCCATATTGAGTGCTGATAGTGGAACTACTAAACTCTGAATTCACTATTAAAGAAAGTTCTCCCCACATATAACTATATTGAATTGCAATGAAGTTCCATTCGTTGGGTTTAACTGCCTCGAGGGCTACCTCAGCAAGGTTGTTCGTCTTTTTTTGTAGAGCTACTCTGAGTTTCGTCGGGCTTATGTAAACAGCCATATCAGTAACATATCCATCTGGGCTTATTACTTTCATCACACCTACTTCATTGTTGTTTTCGGGATAAACAAACATGGTGATACTGAATTGCTTATTGAGCTGCTTATCATATGGGATTACAACTGTTAAGAACATGGAGGTACGTTCACCAAACACAACGGATGAATCAAATTGTATTCCATTCATTGAATTATTGAATTTCCATTCGCTTCTTGCGGGTGAGTCTGAAGGAGCTAAATGCTTCGTTGCCTCATAACCATAAGACTGGGCGTTCATTGGCCAAACATATTTAGCCATTATGGCATTACACCACCGGTCTGCAACCGAAGAAAACAGATTCGTACAATGTATTAACATTTGTGAAAGACGCCAGATATTGAATGACAGATCATTATCCCGATTAGTATATGAGCAGAAACCATTAAACTATCATGACATACCGGCTTTCCTACACACCAGTCATCAAGTTTATGCAAAAAACAAGATTTTCATCTTGGTGGAAAATAGGATTTTATCGGTGGTGACTAATTTATGATGTCTTGTTAATGATGTCGAAAGGCTAAAAATATAATCTAGACATACGGTACCATATTATGTCATTTTAGTACTTTTACACCTTCTCTACAGTAAACATCTCCTGACACCTTTTTTTATTAATATATGTTTATAGACCGGGGATATGAGGTACTGGTGGGGTATCTAACGTGTATACTTTAGATCATAAAGATTGTCATCGATTGAAATGCTCATGGCACCAAATCCCAACACTGCCTACCATCGTAAGGCCTATCCCAATGGCGTGTACAAGTGAACAATTGGAATAATACATGTTAGAACTGAAATCACATACATTGTATTTAATGAACGTTGAACCACAGTTCTTTGTATTTATTTTAGACGTAGACGTGATGTATTTATAATTTTAGCGCGTCATTTGTGATTTGACTTTCTAAACACATAGGTTACAAACAATATTCGATTTAAACACATAACTGTTAGTATTGTATTTATTTACTCACCTGCAGATCCCGATTCATCTTCAGCACATTCTTTTAGCGCATCATCAAATGAGGAAACGTGATCGGCTTGGTACATAGATAGGCAAGTAAGTCGACCAATGAATTCTCCTCTAGGTCTATCTAATGATCCACCGATACGAATTCTCCCTTTTAAGTTAAATTTCCTATCTTTATGGTATGCATTCTTGTAATTTTCATATTTTATTCTGGTGTTACTTGCACCCAAAATCTCCATTTCCCCATCTTCCTTACTTACTATATTAATCATTATCCACTGTTGTAACGGCATTACTCCAGGGTGCCTAATAGTCTCAAAATCAGTATTGTGTTCTGTTCTGAAGAATGTAGTAATAATGCCTTGTGTCATTGATACTTGGAATTCGTTTATATACCTATAAGCTTCGTAATAAGATCTAAAGTGTAGCAAGGTTGCTGTGTCATATTCAGCATAGACAAATATAGATATCGCCATTTTTTTAGCTTCCCCAAAGAGTTCTGTTTCCACATAACTTCTCCGTTCCCCAGTATATTCTAACACATCAAATGAATAATCAACACCATGACTACCAGACATGTAAAGTCCACCAGCCCTGTGAAAACATTCGGCATAAGTTGGATTTATGGAAGGAAGATTATATTTGGCTTCACTTGTCATAGTGTAACTCAACGGCCATAGGTATCCATTACTTCCGCTAGCCTTGATTTGTATGGCCAGTTCTGTCAAACGAAATATTGAAACAAAGATTAACATTTTTTTTATTCCTGTTATATATGCTTGCTTAACATCCCTCCTTATCTTAAGGGATTTTTTTTTAAATTTTAGTAAAGCATTTAAAATCTCAAGATTTCGTTCGCCGTGTTTGTAATCCGCTGCAAACTACAATAAAATCACAAATGGTTCGATTTCGTTCAGGGTTTACCAATAATGTGATGAATTAATGCATTATGTATGGTTTAAATACATTTTTTAAAAAATAGATAATGTAAAGTGAAAATTTAATTTAAATTACTTTATTCTGATCGAATGATGTTATGCGTGTTTGAAGATCTAAAGAGTTGATTATAAGCTTGCCATGTCAAGTGAATAAATGTTGAAATAAGAATTTATATAACCCAAAAATTAGAGGGTTGTTCATGTTTGACTAAGCGTATGCCATCTGCAATATCCTGACCTTACACAATACTACTCTCACCTGCTATTATTAGTAATGGATATAATGAAAGTCGTCGTGACTGAAACATCTTAAGAATTAATTTCAAGGCACCATTAACCTAAAATACAACACTTTTTTTAAATAAAAGTTTTACGACATCAACAACATTTTAGCTATATCCCACATTCAGTTATGTTGACATGGAGTGTGTGTCTCCGACATTAAAGATGCCTTGAAACGTACAAACTGATACTAAGTGCCATGGAAAACGCGTCACCTTTTTCCCAAATATTTTATTAGTAGGTGGTTTTTGTATGTATAATATTATGCAATACTATGAACTATTGTTTCACACAATGCTCCCAAACGCAAAAAATATCGGCCCGTGTGCACAAAAAAGAATTGCACGAGATGCACATGAAAAACCCAATATTCAGGTGCAACATTGTGTGTGAGCCCTTTCAAAGCATGTTTTCAACTTAATGTGCAGTACATGAACTGTGAAACGTCAATCTGTCGTAATTTGTTGTTGAACGTGTGAAAGAATCGAGCTAGAGATGCCGAGACTTACTGAAAATCAACGGAATGAAGCCATGGGAATGTCCAGGGCTGGCATGTCATCAGTCCACTATTGTAAGGTTGATGGAACGTGTTCGAGTTACTGGATCAACACGTGACGGTCAACGTCTTGGTCCACAACGCGGTACAACTCAGGCTCAAGACCGCTACATCTGGGTCACTCATCTGCGTGACAGATTCAACCCAGGTGCAGCAGTCGTCGGAAGACATGGACCAGTAAGTGCCAACACCGTAAGACAACACAATGTCTTGGACCGGCCAGCCATGTATCCGGACATAGCACCGATAGAACATATCTGGGATGAGATTGGACGTCATCTGTATCGGAGAACATAGATGTAGACCATTGCTGCTTTAGAAGCTGTTCTTGGTCAAGCTGTTCTTGCCCCAGGGATTCTTTAAACATTGGTTAATTCCATGCAACGTCGCTGCACAGCGTGCGTAAGAGCCCGCGGAGGACACACGCGCTACTGACATCTGTGTCAACTTTTGGTTTTGACCCCTCTGACTTTGTACCGTTGATTACAGATTAAACATTCAGTTCAGATTAAAGCCTTAGTGTGAATGCAGCTTTAGATTAAAGGGTTTACCGTAATCTAATATGGTATGTTGTGGTCCGTATGACAATCGTGTTGATCGTATCGAAACCTATCCGAATGTGTCTGCATGTATCAGACTGTTGACTCAATTGGGACAACCCTATCGTAAAGCATCACACTACAGTGGGCACCTAGCATTAGCAACAGAAGATCTCGAATACGAATGAATCTAGCACCCATCTTTTATATGATTGACCTTCACTTTTATGCGCGTTCTGTGTGGAGCGTTTCTTTTTTAATTGAATCCAAATAATCTGCAATGTGACGCATCGCTTTTAATCTAACCAATCCGAATTGCGGAGGTAGATATTCGGAATTCGCTTTGAATGTACATGCATCGTGAACGCAGCTTCAAAACAAAAACTAGTTTGTAGAAGAGTTAATACCGAAACAATGACAGTAGGAGAGCCTAGCGCGGGTTGTTTTCCTTGCCGCTTGTTTCAGGCGTGAGCTAAGCGGGTTATCCGTACTCGACTGAATCTCAAACTGTTCAGTTGGTAATATTACCATCGGTAGATGCGGGTGCAAACCTGTATCAAACTAATTATAGGAAGTTGGTAGAAATTACTTACATTTAACCCATAAGATGAATTACACAGAAAAAGATTTAATTACTTCGTTACCTATAATCCTATAATACAAAATTTTACTTTGCAATGATAAGAAATCTTTGCAATGCTAAGAAATGTTACGTATGCTTCTTACGGATAAACTATAGTGTCATGCGTTCTTTTAACTTATGAAAGTTTGACCCCAACTATTGAAATATGTAGACATGTCTTACCTCTTATCCTCAAAAGATGAATTTACTATTTGTATATGTCAGAAAATGTAAATTAGTTTTAACTAATTACATATAATAGTTTTCTCTCGAAACGGAAAGTGTGAATATGATTGCAATGATAAGAAATGGTACTCACGTAACTCCGTCAGAGACGATAGTGCTCCTTGTTCCTTTTATTTATGGAAGTTGGACCTTAAGTTGGAAAATCAATATTTGAATTTCGAAGACAAATTCTCGGGCCATTCTATTTAGCAATGCTCAACATTAATTCCATTCTTAATAATATTTGAAATAATATTTCAAAATGAAAAACATTGATCTACTTTCTGTATGCAAAGAAAGTTTCAATTTAAACGTTTTAGCCGGATTAAGCCGAAACAGAAAAATGTTCATGTCAACACATGATGTCCTCTTCTTGTGGTTTGAACCGAGGATAAATTTATTGCATTATATTGTAATGTATTTCAAAGCACTCGAAACAAAACGTCCGGATGGAGAATACAGATCAATGGCTTATAATTGTAGATTCGAATTCCGGTTACAAATGGGGAGTTGAAATGAGTCGACAGACGCATTCGCATTCTTGTAAGAGATATACACCCAACGCAAACATATGATAAACAATGAAGTAATACATGATCAGAAAGCCCGTTTATATTAAAGTTGGTCCCGGAAGCAGGCCATTAAAGGGGTCGGGGGCAAAGATTTTCAAAGATTTATTAAAGTTTTACTACCCTCTCATTACGCAATTTCGGTTCGTGGGGTCATCCAATCTGATTCCAATTAAATGTCAATGACACTTGGTTTTACCGTTGACATTAGACTGGCTTCCAGTGGGGGTGTTTTTGTTTTCATAGACAAGACGAGCAGAAAAAAATCTTACCCAAAACTTCCGATAACGATATCTCAAATGCTAATGGAACATCATTCTGAAGATTACAATTATTCCACGAATTTACAAAATATTTAGTGCTTTTTAACGAATTTAAAGGGTGTGTGGTGGATATTAATGTATATAAAGTGACTTTACTTTCCATTTAAAAAAAGAGGAAATGGAAAAAAGTCCTTCATTAAGATGTATAGAATGAATAAAAAAAGGATATGTAACGACTATTTCTGTCTTTCTCGTGTTCCCTTATCTAGATCTAGTAACATTCAATTACTGTTGTGAAATATCAGATATCCTCTCACAGCCTCACAACTTTTGTTCTTCAAAGGAATTATTATTGAGCAGAAATTCACCCGTGTATCTGTTATCACTCGTCACTTCAGCCAGTCATATGTTTCCCTTTTGTGTTCGTCACTCCCCTTTCTTGAAATCTTCGTAGCAATGTTCCCCATGTTAAAATTATATTTGGAGTGTAATAATGTTTGACACCAATATTGTCCTATAACTGATCAGGAACTGAATATAGTGAATTGCTGAATGTCAGTAGGGTTCATCCTCTAAGAGGATCCCAATGCTTCGCGTAAAATTTTAAAAGAAATTTGTAACCGTTATTGCGTTAACCTTTTCAGAGAAGGTAGGGAGTGTAACTTCGGAACAGAATATCAATAAGGTTCGACCCGATCATAAGAAAATCCCCATGACACCATGGCAATGCCTCTCTGTTAAAATTATATTTGGAACATGTTTAACCAGTTCTATAAATAAAATAAAACCAAGTACGAACAATCCAAACCATTAGGCAAAATTCGAAGTCCTAAAAAACGTTATAGGCAAAATAGTTAGGCAAAGTAGTGTAATCAGCAAATGGACTGTTCATCGTGTACGAAATACACAACAAACAGCGGTAACAGGTGTCCGGAAGAGTAAGCTTACCCTGCCTGGCGCGCCACAACCACCATCGCTGCTTCCAAACTACTAGGCCGAATGTAGGTAAAATAACGTGATTGGCCAATGGACTATGCAAAATGCACGTAATGAACATTGTTAACGGTGTAGTAGACATAATCAGAGAGATAGTAAATAGGATACGCGTCAATTAAATACATCAAGAATAATAGCTGAGAGCGACGTGTTATATTTACCAAGTCAATATGACGGCCATAAAACTTTTTAAAGGATTTTATAAGTTTAGTGCGTAAGTATCCTTGTAGTTGAAGCTTAGTTGACAAATGTCTCGATCTACTTAAAAAATCAGAATAAAAAGAACAAGCTCTCGCGTAACGAATTAGCTGAGACACAAACACTCCATAAGCTGGTGATACAGGAATGTTACTACTAATAAATGGAAAGTTAACAATCAGAAAGTCAAAGTCATCACGTATATCATTTAACACTGAGTCTAGGGCAATTGTCAAAATCGAGACGCAGATCCAAGTAGGAAGCGTAATTGTCACTGTCAGTAGTATTTTTAATTTCAAGCTCATCAGGATATATGAATTCTACATAATCACTAAATTTAGGATTATTCAGTGATAGAACATCATCGATATACCGATAAGTAAAATTAAAATGTCTGACTAGTCGTTTATTTGTTTTAACTAGTGCCTGTATGTACTCGGCTTCATAGGAATACAGAAATAAATCAGCAAGCAAAGGTGCACAGTTGGTGCCCATGGGGATACCAACCACTTGCTGATATATTTCCCCTCCAAATTCAATAAAGATGTTATCAATTAAAAAATCCAACATCTGAATTATCTTGATGGCGGTGAATTTATTTTTTGAATCACTATGGTACTTAACGAAATATGAAGAATTGTAATTAACAACTAAATATTGATATCTAGCAGTTCCCGATTTAGATGAAAAGACACTGTGAATAATATCTTTCAACCGAGCTTTTAATTTACTATGAGGTATTTTAGTGTACAAAGTGGAAAAGTCAAAAGTTTGAATAGATGAGATCGAAGCCAGGGATCTAGATTGTAAACCATCAAGTAATTCTTTGGAATTTTTTAATATCCACATTTGATTAATACCACTAGTATATTTTGTCACAGTATTTTTGAATACCCTCTTTAAATGCAGTTATATAGATGTCAATACTTTTAGTGATAATGACTGATACCAATATTGTCCTTTAAATCATCTCGTTTTGGCGTTTAATTTGCATAATTTGTCTTGTGAAATATTGGACTGTCCTTCAAGACAAGTTCAGAGTATTTCTAAATTTCCCTGGACCATTTGTCTCCAAATACAGTCGATTAAACCTTAGAGTGTATCAAATAGTGTATCAAATAGTAGCAGTGTTCTGTAGATCTGAAAACAGATTTATTCACATCTTATCGACCCAACATGTTTGTCAAGTTGGTTCTTGGTGACATTTCAAAATAATTGTATGTAATGTCTTAAAGGGTAAACACTGACAGGAGATGTGGTTCTTGTCTTGTATGTCCGTTTGCGGAACTGCAAATTTGATCAGTAAATAAGATTTGAATTACACCGTAGGATCTTTAACCATCGAAAGCCATTTTTGTCGAAGTCATTAATTGGTGTAAATATGAATGGGAATTTTTAAAAAATGACGTTCTTTATCACGCCATATTTGTTTATTGCCACAAATGGGATACACAGTCAGAAAAACAATAGTTATAAATATAATAGTTATATTACAGATGCACTATATACGATCTAGACAAAGAGATGGATATTCTTGTTATAATAGTATCGCGAATTTCAAAGAAATTATTTTATTCTGGGCGAAGTTATGAAAGTTTAAAGTTTTGTGAAGAAATAGCGCAAAAAGTCTCGATTGGCAAGAACCATTTACTGCGACACTAAGCTAAGTTTTCAATTAAACTTTTTTACGAGGATATGACAGATATTATCTAATCAACTTAATGTATCGGCCATCCGGTTATCGAGAGGGTCACTTATGAGCTGGCCATGTGATTATAGGTCTAATAAATAATTTATGCGAGAAAGGGGACCTACAATAGACAGATGGTAAGTTTTCATCTGACAATTATTTTAATAACGATGACGATGACAACGCTGACAATGGTGATAGCACCCAGTGTGATTAGAGGCGAATGACGACGATGACGGTGGTGCCAAAAAGACAAAATTGTTGTTATTTTTTTATTATACGTTTTGATGTTTATGGCAAATTTCTTCTATATTCACAAGGCAAAGAATTGGAGATATTTTCCTCATTTTCAACTTCTTACTTGTTTGTACTTTCCCAGATGATGTACCACAAATTAGAATATCTTTTTTTTCATACGGCTTTGTACATTCCCATTCCACAAATTGAAACAATCTACATTACCTAACAATCATCACGTCTCCTGATCAACAAATTAAGAGAGATGTCATTCATTACCTGATTACGCACCTGGCCACGCCCCTCCTTTTGCCCAATCTGATCACCTCAAGAGGTGTGTTAACATTAAACTAACGGTGTTTGACGCCAACTTATCAACGCACGGCCACACAATATCTTAATACTGATAAATGACTATATGATAGATTATAGGACGATAGATTTTCCATAGATATTCTCTGTTTTCGGATATTTTTTCCCATAATCTCAGTTTACAATGCAGAAAAATTCCAAAAAGTCGTCAAAGGTGTCCCAGGATTCAAACGAGCCACAAAATCGTCATAGAATTGATCCAAGGTAAGTTGAGTAAAGAATTATGTTAAATAACCTATAAATTGAAGGTTTTTTTTATTACAAATTTCCTTTAAATAAGGTTTTCCAAATTGTACAAATATTAAGATCAATTCTGACTGCGAAATTGATATTTGGAAATTGTACATGACAATCACTTTAAACAGAAATTATATTCTAAAACATAAGTTATTCTTAAAATTGTAATAATTTGTGTTGGTAGAATGTTCTCTAACAATATACATCCGCAACCTGGAAAGTAAATGATGATTCCACAAAATAGAATTCCATAGAAACGAAGATTAATATGTCAGCTTGGCAATAACAATCGCACAATATTATCCAGTAATTGTATTGTTTAACTCATCGTACCATAGATATTAAAGGAGTTCGGTTTTCTTTCTGTATTTCTAATATCTTGGATGGTTTATATATAAGGATAAAATAGGTTCGTGTCGAGTGTAGTGGTGTTCGTGTTGATTTGAGTCAGAACTCCCAACACGAAACACTTGAAATTTGCATTTAATACTCACGTATCCGTATATTAACTTAACGACATTCGTGTACCTTCTATATTTAAGTAGTTAATACAATAACTACTTTTTTTTAAACCGTCTTTCCTTTAGAGTATTTGATTCTACTTTTAAAACGGAATTAAGATTTCACCCCAAAGTTATTTAATTAGATTCCAAGGCAAAATTACTTGAAAAAAGCATAGTGAAGTTTGTTGGTTCATTTATGCACAGTTAAATAAAAAAAAAGGTTATTATAATGATTCTACATAGTACTATTAGCATAATGTATATTTGTCTTTTGTATCTATAGATTTTAAGCATGCCTGTAAAGTCAATAGCCCCAAAGTGTGACGAATTACAATGAAATAAGAACTACCATTTTCATTTAGAAAATATAGATTTCGCTTATTGGTTCTTTCCGAATACTTTATTTTACATATAAATGACTGTGTTCGGCTGTTTTATTTTTCATTGATTAAGCTTCAAGTCGAAACGGTACAGAGACAAGTTACGGTGTGAAATTAAATTACTGGAATCATTGTTACCGGTAGATAGAACATCTTTAAACAGAAAACTAGACAGTCAAACGGTCTTTAGACTTGTCTTATCCTATTTTAGATCTAAACTCTTCTTTAAAGGTAAATATACTATTTCATATTATTGTAAATTATTACAATAACCACATTAATAGTATTGTTGTATCTTTGTGAGTTCCATGTATACTCCATAATATTTCTAGGAGTAGGTTAGTTTAAAGCGCAAGTAGTAGAGTAAAAACGATTTTCCCTTTTAAGTAAAACAAAATTCGTTTAAAATTCTTTGGATAGTTATTTAGATTATGATTTATTACAAAACAAAACCCGGTTTTCTGCGTGGATTAGTATGAATTATCCTTCAGCAGCCAACTGCTACAAATAACTTTAAAATCAAAAGCAATCATGAACTTTAGTTGGGTAATACGTGTATTGAATGCCCTTTTACTAATATCCAAAGGTAATTTGTTGTTGGTTTTAATTTTGTCATTGTTGGTATGGTTTGTTCTCGCTTTTACCAAATATGATTTGTATAAATTATGATAAATTTATGAATTGCAGCCGCAAATTTTCCAGAAAATACTCAAGCAAAATATGACCAAACAGATGATGCTAGTCATATACATGAACTGGAGGAAAAACAGATTTTACAGGTAATTTACTTGCTGTAGAATTGAACAGTTTAAGATTGTGCTGAAACGTTGAGACAATTCTGCCACACGACTGTTAAAATATAAACGGTTTTAAGATTTGAATGATGACCATTTCACCAAGGATTGTAAACAATAAAGTGCGCATGGTGCTATTTTTAACATGAGATACAAGAGGTTTAATATATTTTAATGGTGTCCTTTTAATGGTTGATAGTTTGATCATAATTTTTGAAAAATACACCTAAAAGAGATGTTTTGGTGTAATGACCAAACAATGATGCTGCAGGAGGACCACACTACACGCAAAAAAAATCAACAAGATAAACCTATGGACAAGACAAACTACGTAGACGTTGCAAAAAATAAACAAAGTCAAGTGAATGGACCGGGGGTGGAATTATGGCGTAAATTTAAATAATATAAAATAAGGTATATATAAGACGATATTAAAACCATCAGAAAGTAGGGTAAATATAGGGGCAAGAATAAACAATAACCGACACATTACAGCATTATCTTTGTATAAATTGTTTGTGTTCTGTGATTATCGAACTATTGTTGACTCTCTCATTCATAATCTCTATTGTACTCAAACCCTATAATCGCAGATTGAAACAAGGCTTTTTATTTGTCTATTCAATATTGACTCCAGCCAATAATTAGTCAACTTATCTCTATCCCTCATAGATGACGAACGATTTGGTGGGTAAATATAGCAGACGTCAAATACGCCATCATTTCTGTCAGTTTGTCGGGTTGGTTTGACGGCGGGAATACAGACATGCGTTTAGTTGCCGAGTAACAAATATCTCCTTTGGCATCTCTATCTCGAAATCCTTTATGTTTATTTGTACAGGACTTATGGGTTTAGAAACCAGTTAAGTATGAAATGACTTGAAATGTGAATGTTGATATAAATTTCAGTATTAATGGACACCGATGAGATAGACACTCAGCCGTTATCTATAGCTGTTTACTTAGATCAATATAAAACAATGACAAGAAAACAATTGTATTTGATTTCAAATAAATCATACCACATGCCCTAATTTATCTTAAAACATGAATAAAAAACTTGATGATGATGAAAGTCAATGTGTGTATAGACCATTTTCTGGTTGTAGTTGTTGACGATCCTTCTAATCACCGACAAGAACCGTCAAAAATCCTTACGATCATATCTTTTGCCAAAGAATTGCAAATGAAATATTATATAATATGCACATTCTACAACACTTATGCAAAATTGAACTGATGTGACAAAATAATAGACCAAATTATGGATAACTGAAATTTTGACAAAAAAATAAACATTATTAATATCGGATTGTGTATAATATCAGTAATAATACCAAAATTATGTTATGCTTTACAAAATATTAGCATAAGATTGAAACGAAATTGTATATATCTTTATGTATGTTACAAAGGCCTTTCACAGATAAAATATTCATTAAACGGATAATAAAATTTAACAGATTCGGATGTAAAGAACTGTTTTGTTTTACATTATAAAATACGCCAATTTGGGTATATAGACAATGGACAGTTATAAAATTTATTATCAGTTTTTATATTACACAGAAATATTTTCAATTGTAGATTCTAGATGGATTTGTGTTATTATTAACATCTGATGGAACTGTTTTGTATGTGACTGATAATGTTCTACAATATGTTGGATTCAATCAGGTTAGTTGCGATACAGTCGGGTAAATAGTCATAGATAAGCATTTATTCCTTATTGTTTACTTGGACAGAAACTAAAATGGGGCTTATAATCATACTTATTATGTATTTCATTGGAAAACTATGAAAATGCAATGAAAATATTTACGTGTTATCATATAATCACACTGAAATATGTTTTTCAATGAAAAACCATGAGAATACAATGGAAATATTTAGGTGTTATTTGCTTTTCATAAATAATGAACGAGTTAATTTCAGTATGCGACCATTGCTGTCCTTTACGGTGGAAGCATTGCTGACTCATTCCACTCGGCAGTCGGCTCTGAATGGACGATTTATATGATGGCGTAGCCAAACTGAACATGATTCTAAAACATAAAAATAAGTGTCAGCATGACAATCATATTCTGTAAGCTTCTGTGTAAACCACAGATTAATGTGGAAAGTACATTTTTAATTAGTCCGAAGTGTTTAACCCTTTCCTTGATTTCAATGGCTACAGTGATTTAAATATTGCGGAGTCTTTGCTACAGGTGGATAAAATGTCAAGTTCATCAATACAATAAAAACAATATATTATGCAGAATTAACTAGCATATTCCTTAAAAGTACTTTATTGACGATGATATACGAAAACTAGATAACAAGTTCCCTTAGACAATTCTGGTCCTGAAGAAGCAAAATAGTTAATTTCGTAAAGTATGTCACATATGACTTTTTGATTCCCTAAATATTATCATGAGTAGAAAACAAGCCTGTAACCTTTCTGTTCGCTCACAGTCAACTTAATAGCCTTGGAATATGGGCTATGAAAATTGTCTGACATTTTGAACCACTAACCTCCGCACTTTCATAATATTATAAGAGAAACCTCTTTTATAAGATTATGCTCAAGTAAGCATTTAAATTTTATCTGGAACATAAACTCAGTTCATTTATTAATTTGTTATGTTAGGTTGATCTATTACATCGCTGTATTTATGGTATAGTGCATCCCGATGACCACCATGATTTAAAGATGGCTTTAGAACAGACTTTGCAATCCACTTGTGTACCTGTAAGTATGCACTAATGCTTACATGTAATTAAAGACATATATTATATACATTCTCAATTGCAAAAGATGGATATACTATACGTGTTATATCCTAATGATTGTGATTCTACTCCAAGCTACATAATTCATATTCAGAACACTAGTCAGTCGCATCCTATTATGGACTCTCATTCTGTCCAAGGAAGCTCAAACGTTAAATTGAAAACGGATAACTCAGGAACGAAATGTCGCGACAGGCTTAATATTGAAGTTGATGATCCTTTTATACCCCAATGCGTTTTAACAAATTTAGAATGATTCCGTTTAAAACCGTAGCCTACAAAGGATGGGCTTAACTCTTATAAGGGAAGGTCGCCGGACGCTAAATATCTTCGCAACCCAATGATTCACACCAAATTTGAAATTCGTCAACAATTGTACTTGTAGTCTTTATCGCGTTATTAGACCAATCGTTGACGGGCGTATAACACCCACACTAAAACGTCGGTTTATAAAAATATGGCAAAAGCGATTGTCAAAAACATCAATATTAGATGGGTTTTTATTATTGGCCTTAATGTTTACATTAAAAGAACAGCTTTGAGTGCCGTAATATAAAAAAAAACGGGATGTAATCGATCATGTTAGGCAATCGGGTACAAAATTCTATTAGCGAAAAGGGGAATTCGAGACTATAAAAATGTGCACTTTTTAAATATGCTCTTAAAGCATAAATCTTCATCATAACAATATTTTATGTTAAATTTTGTCAAAAACTAAATTTATCTGAGATTTTGTCGACTTTAAGTTTTCGAAAAATTAAACCAGATATCATCCCTTTTTCAGGAATTTTCGTCCAGTGATATTCCAGAAACAGATACCTGTAAGCCGCTGTCGATCATTTGCCGAATGAAATATTTTAATGGCAGTTCCGCTGGATATTTGGTAAGTGAAGATATGCGTATTTCTTCGGGTTTTAGAGGGATACCAATAAAACTATTACCACGAAAAATAACACAGGGAGCAGACAATAGGACCTTAAACCATATTTCAATCATTCATTCATGTAGACGTATGATGTCGTCGCCCCTGTCCATCGGTCGGTCAGTCCGTCCGTCCGTGTGTCACATTTTGTTTGCGGACATTCTACAGGTTACAATTTGTATCCGAATTTAACGAAACTTAAGATATAGGTGTATGACCGACAGACCACGGTTCCTTTCAAAATTGGCATGTACCGGACCGTAATTTCGTGGTTTATGGCCCCGATTGTACGAGAAATCATGTTTTTAGATTGATGACACTCTACGGGTCACAATTTTAATCCGATTTTGGTGGAACTTGAAATATATATTTATGTACCAAAGATCTGAGTTATGTTCGATATTCGGACCGTAACGTCTAGGATTACGGTCCATGAGTGTACGAAAAATAATCGCGTTTTAGCTTGCGGTCACTGTAAAGGCCACATTTTTAATCCGATTAATAAAAACGTTTTAATATATCACCGTTACACCATAACAAGCGTTGAGTCCTAATTTCGTGAAAATAGGACCGAAACTGCCGACACAGTGGCCGTTCCTCGAACAGAAAAAGTGTAAAAGTATGTCATACCATGCAGGTGGACCCCCTAGCGGTCCGAGTTTGATGAAATTTTGATTATATCTCAAAGATCTCGGTTCCTTTAGATAATCTCTCATATCGGCTAGTAACGTCCTGGATTATGGTTCCTGATTGTTTGAAAAATGACGCCTTTAGCTTGTGGGACCCTCTAGAAGTCACAATTTGGATTTAATTGTAAAAGCCGTTTAAATATCTCACCGTTACACCTCAGTGGAGGGTGAGTTCAAATATCGTGACAATGGGACCGAAATCTGCTCAGAATGTGGAGTACCCGATGGTATCGAGAGTTTATTATGGTCTTACGTTAATTAATGTCTATTTTTAATTTAAGGTATAAAGTAAGACCTAGGCAAATTTAGTTATTGCATTATGTTTGTTTAATTAGTCTATTTAATGCTTGATACCAGAATGTGTCCACCACTCACATTTGACCAATTCACTCATACTGAACTTAGAGTACACTTTCCTTTGCTATAATTGTATATAAGTGGTGGATAGATTATGAAATTGCCTTAAACAGCCTTTCTGGTAACTCAGCCTTTTTATTGTATTGTTATCAACCTCTTTTATAGTGCTTTTGAACAAGTTAGACATTGTATTATCTTTTCTTTTGAACTTCTTATTATTGGACTCACTGAATACTTACTGTATATTATTATGTAGTTTACCAATTTACTTACAAAACTGCCAAGGTAACAACATAAAGGGAGATATGGGTATCAAGTCATTCCACTAATTCAATACCGTTTCTCTGTAATTTTCTAAAAAATTCCATTGTAATTTTGTATTTAAATACTTGATCAAAATAGAATTATAGTTTATTAGGAGAAAATATCTTTACTTTATTATAGAAAATGCACTGCTCGGGAAAGATACTTCAGCAGTCGGATGTTTCCAGCAACTCTCGGTCGTCAAATCAAATGGTATTTTTATTTATACATCCGTATATGTTCAACAGAGTGGAACTTTCATGTAATGAAGGAAAAACAAATACATTCTGGAGCAAACATGAAATGGATTTAAAGATTCGTGAAATAGATGCAAAGTATGTATCGTAAAATCTACAACAAATAGTTATCATCTAATCACATTGTTTCTCGTGAAGAAAAGAGTTTCAGCTGTCTCCATTGCATCATTTATAAAACGATATATTGGTAGGCCCTTATTTGTCCCAAAAAAGTACGGGTTTAACATGGACCATGAATCGAACATGCCTCCACCGCGGTCATCTTGGAATTGTCGATCCTACCAAGAACACGGTCAAATTAAGCAGTGCTTGAATGACTGTTCCGTGTCCAAAAATCTCATAGAATTGCTCTTAATTCAAATTGCTGTTTATGGAATATTTGTGATTTATGTATATTATTATCATTATGTATATAATCTGTTACATTTCAGATGTGAAGATATTTTAGGAAACACTTCGGGGGAGCTGCAGGATAAGTCTTTCTATTCTTTGTTACATCCGGAAGATTTGTCTACGTTTGCTGCTTGTCACAGAGCGTGTATGTATTTGTATTTGTAATAGATACGTATGTTTCCGATATATTTAAAGATGTGTTTTTTTTATCTGCGATGTGTTTTAAAATTCGGTTTCAGATCATAAATATCATATATAGTTATCTCCCTTTAATACAAATGACTGGAAAGACGTGAATCGGGTTGTTTTTATTTTTCAGTGACCGAATCGACAGATGTTCAAACTATTTATTTTCGTCTAGAAACAAAAGATAAACGATGGAAATGGTTTCAAAGCAGAGGAAAAGTACTGACCAAAAATTCTAAGAAATTTTCAATAGTATTTTCACATTGTCCACTCAGGTAAGGCGACAAAATTATATTATAAACGTTTTCAGATCTAACACCTGACAAGAAGTGGGATGGCCTCGTGGATGTTCTCCGGGGCCTCCGGTTTTCTCCCACTGCTAAAGACCCCTACGCGTAAGTGTATTATTGATATAAAAAGAAACCATGTGTTAGTACCGTAATGACATAGTTTGTGTAGAATGGGCGTTACCCCCCCCCCTCTCTCTCCACCTCTCTTTCAATTCTAGCGTTATATTTAGCCTACATTATGGTCTTTTGTCGGGGCTGCATAATGTCTATGATTTATATTTTTCAGTGAAGATGACAGCACTTATATACAACAGGAAACTATTATCCGTCAAAAATATGCGATTGGTGATCTTTATCAGATGTTAATTTCGGGGGACTACAAACCAACCTGGCGACCATGTGGCAGAAGTGAAGCATCAAACCTGGGAAATCTAGATGATCAAATGTCTGTTTTGTCTTACACTCAACCAGAAGATCTTGCCATGTCGCTCCAATCTACTTCCTGTCCATCGAGCTGGCACATGCTCGGGGATCGTCATTCACCGGTACTGCCATCAAATCACGTGGCTCACAAAATAATGCAACACGAAAAGCAGCGTCAATTTCTTGAATTTAAAAGAAGTCAAAGACAGGACAGTCATTATGTCGTAGAGTTAAACAACATGGCGACTGTAGATTGTACCTTTTCTCATCAACCGGAGTACGTTTATCTATATGGAGGAGACCCATCTCAGACCTGTCGTATTCCCGACATTCCATTTTGTACCCGAAACGTTCAAGTCCAGCCAGAACTCTCTACATCTGTTATGTCGTCTGCTTTTGTTTTCCTGCCTAACCAGTCAAATGATCAACAGTTTTCACCCATTAGATCAGTTAATTACGGGTATGCTCAACCTTTCCAAAATTATTATGTCCAAACGCCGTATCCAGATTTATACAACGTTTCAACAAATGTCCAAACTAATGTGTTCTTCCCCGTAAATAATATCCAATCTGGTCATTTACCATGTGGATCTATTGCACCGAACTTTAATCCGCTATATTTAAATCAACATGGTGATCAATACGTGCCATCTTCTGTGGAGTATGCAAATGACAGAAATAGTCAGGCCCACGAAAATCACTCAAATTATAACTCTTCTTGTTCTGCAAATATGGAAGTTGCAGTAGTTGATACAGTGGAGCCAGATTTGGAGGAATCTGGTCATATGAAAATTGTTGAGACTGAAACTACTGATAATTCTTCGAGACCTGTTGATTTACCTTCTATCGGTAGCTTCCTAGAATATCTGAATGAGGTATGAATATTGAGTAACCGTGATAATTTAAATAAATATACAAATTCTTGGTGTGGATGTGTTGATTTAGTAAGCGAGTTTGTGTGTTGCTCAGTATCCTCCACAAATCACCTTTGCACTGGATGTATGTTTATTAATAGTATACTGATTTCATAAAGGTTTAAAAATTCAATCCACAAAAATAAACAAAAACAGTGTACTGTGGGTTTTGCACAGTGAAGGCACTGGTCATTATTGCTACAGTTTAAAACTAAATAAATCGGTACCTTATTAATACCCAAATGTGTAATTTCTTATTGAATATGGTGAAATGTGGGAATTTCAAGCTCCAGGGGATCTTTTACTCACGCCAAAAACAAAATGCTGGTAAGGAATATTGTCCAGTCGTGCGGATGGGAGAAACGAAGAAAAATGAATTGTGTTTTACGTCCTACTATTCTGCTCCGAGTGGGATAATGACGGATTGGGGAAAAATTGATATCCTGAGTACACATTAGCGTGCAGATAAATGGATATTTGGAATTCGAGATAAGAGGGGCCTCACGCCGTTGTCCGGACAAAACCTTAATTAGTCGAGGTGATGCAAATCAGTAGTACACAAAAATCCCCATTTCATTTCGTTTGGCTGCTATATTGTGTAAAAACAGAGTTTTCTCCCCTATCATATGCACACCCTCAATTGGGTTCACTAACTGTGGGCCGGTTGCGGAAGTTAAGGAATTTCCGACGATAAATTGGACCGAAATTGAGTCCACAATATCCGTTTAATAGGGAATACTAACCCTAACCCATTTAAGAGGGATAAAAGGTAAATTTGATCCAAGCTCGGTCTTCTAAAAGGGGTTAGGGTTAGATTTAGGGTTGGTATTACCATACTCATTTGTGGGAATGGATTCCGCAATCATCGGCCTACAATTAGCATCACTCAGTCTGAATGGATGTCTCATATTCTTTGTAGTCAAAGCGGAGACAATTTAGGATGAAGCCTCCAGTGTATATAGGTCTTGCGTTAATTCCTTATTCAATTTTTAATTTGAATCGAGATGCATAGCTTCCTAGTATCTGAACCGTCTGTAATATGTAACTCTTAGTTTCGGCCATGATTACTGAACAACAAAATAAACCTAGGGTACAAATTTAAAATGTAATACTATGTATCCGAATTTTTGTTTTTATTTCATTACAGCTAGCTTTTTTTCAAACACTCAGAAAACAATTAAAATCACCTGAAGTAAATGTGTTTTCTGGAAAATAAGAATTAGACTGTAGTAGTTTGTACGGGTTCGTGATATGATGTGTATGAATAACTAATATATGTGGGTAGTATGTTGTTCTTATAACCACGAGCCGCTGCGGTTCACTAACCAGGAGGTCTTACCCGCTGTTGATCGAATGAGAAAGTTCCCTGGATTGTTCCTGTGTGGTTTCCCCTTTTCAATGTTGATAGAGGGAGGGGCTGACAAGGGCAACATCTAGTCGTTCGGATTGAACGGAAACCCAATGTCCCGTACACACATGGCGGGCATTTAAAAGCATCTTTAACATTTGGAATTCGAATAAGAGTAGAGCGTATTGCCGCTGTCCTGGCAAAATCACATCTTTACAAACTCTATGATATACGTCTGTCTTCCTTAATATTAGTCCAGTCTGTGTAGAAAGGTAGGACGTCATCACCATTTCGTTTCATTTCGTTCTTGTTAGTGACACCAGACATAACCATCAAATCCAATTTATTTCAATTCATATTGCACAAAGAAGTAATCAAATACTGTTCTATGATTTTATTACAAAATATATAATTATACTTACGCATACTACAAAATATAACTACGTTTATAAGCCTAAAATACAGCATGAAATTAGCAATATATATTAAATTCCAGACCTTGACAGCCGCGATTAGTGGTGATTATATAATGGTCACATCAGACATCTGTATCCAAAGGAATGTCTTTTGATCTATTTGATACTAAAACATACCATTGTGTTTGTAATAAATTGACAGTGGAGAAAATAACTTTATCAACGGTATTTTGTTTGTATACAGTCTACACTAATTTTGTAGAATTAATGCCCCAAATGAAAATCAGTTCCGTCGCTGTTTAAAAGGCGTCTTCACCGACCTTTTCATTATTATCATGAAACAATTCCCAATCGCATCTAACAATCACATGGAAATATAAATTAATTATAATATTTATAGAGGCTGTCCAGAAACGTCTTTCTTCACAAATACACGAAACGCGTGGGTCGTACAGTAATGTAACGTCGAATAATAATTTTATTTATTATAGATTTATAATAGTATTATAATATATTAAATGCTAAAAGCTAACAAATATGACATAATTATCTTGTTTCCAAAATATACAAATTTTATACTGGAATGATGATGATTGTTAACAAATTTAATGAATGTTTATATGATGCGCGTGATGAACTATAAATATAACTATTTATAAATGAATACGATAAGGAAATGAGTAATGCTCATCAAAAATGGATGCCTTCAAGCGACAACAAGATTAACATGATAACTGTCTGTAAATTCATCGATTTCTTTATTAATTATAGTTAATTTTTCCCTTTATGTAAACAAAAATGCACTCAAATGAGCCAAAGTGGTAGTATTGCCCTCTATAAATACGTCAGGCCGAACACGTTCCAACACACAATAGCTGGCGGAAATAATGCTGGAAATAGCCAATTAACCGAAGAACGACCGGGGACGCAAAAATTGTAACTGGACGATTGTTTCCGGAAACTCAATTAATTCATTCGTTCTGCATGAACAACTTTGTTAATTCAACAACGACCGACCCTGAATGTTGTATACAGTTCACCGGCTTTTTTTAAAAGTTACATGACTGGAAGAACATGGGACAAAAACCGATAAATCGACCTTTTCATTCGTTGCTCCATCGCTCACATCATTAATATAAGAACTTATCCAAGACATATTCGTGTACTTCGCAAGATTATCAATTTGGTATCCCAAAATAAAGCGTGTCTAAAAATATAACAATCATATTTCAAACGTCTTTCATTGGAAAATTCTCAACGCTCAACCTCCTAAGGTCTTTCTCTTATAAAACAAAAGTAGATGACAAAGCGTTGAATAACCACAAGCAGTTAATAGATTTCCAGCAACGATCCAAGGCTTCCGTTCTATTTGTTTAAAACAATGAAACCAGCTATTCAATTTGTTATGATTTCAAAGAAAAGTTTTTGATGTTACATTGTTATTGGTAGTATAAACCTTTATCCCAGTCATTGTTGGAATAATAACAACATATTATCTGGATGTGATCCAACAAAACACTTCATATGGATGTAAGTCTTATGTCTGCCATTACCTCTAAACGTATTTATTGTAAATACAAATTTAGTTCCCTTCAATCTTCATCCCATCACAAGCTCTACAAAACACCTCAGGACTGACGACACCAGTGGCAGATTGAGGTAGTTATGGGTAAGGCCAGATACTGGTCTGTGGTTTGATGTTAACACCATCTTACATCAGGAAGAACTCATCAGAGCATCTCGCTCACGTCGCCCTGTAAAGATACATCCCTAAAAGTCTTGAAATAAAACTGCTATATATTTTATCATGACTTTCAAAGATACCATGTAATTATTTTATATTATGTCCATAATACAAACAATAGAAATTGAAAATGTGTGAAATGCATTCGTTTTGTTAGGAATTGTGCTGACATATCTCTAAATCTAAAATAATACATATCTTAAATCTATACATATAAGTACAACAAAAATACTACAGAAATATTCAATGACAAAAAGACCACTGTAAAATTCCCACCATTATATGCAAACAAATAATGCGGTTGTAAAAAAATTCATATATTCGGATCTGGTGGAGGAAATGTATATTTATTTTTAACTTAAGACTCGAAAATTAGTTTACAGGCAGATAACAGACTGTTATGGGATAACGAACGATTGCTATGGTTTATTTCACTGCGACGTTTCAAAAAGAATTCACAAGCGTCACCGCAAGCATTTACACAAATACATGTAGATACAACGGAAAGAGAAAATATAACATAGATGTATATACAGTGCGAACTATCCAGTGAACATAGTGTTTTTTATAATTCTTAAAATGTTTTCAATATGGCGAAAGTTTGTATGTTTTCAATATACCCCTATATATATATTCTATGAACACCGTGTCAAGTACATCACGATCTGTAAGTGGATAAAGTAGACAAATCCCCATTCTCTGTCACCTAAAAATGGACAAAAATGGGCCACAGTGTATATAATAATGTAATATGAATGTATATAAACTGATTTACATTCAGTCGTTTCTGATGTATTGTGATTTCTAATCTGATGCCAAATTGAATGCCCGTCTTTGTGATCAAATTATTCCAATCTACACCGGTAGTTCTCTCCTGTGTGTTACGTTTAACCTTGTAGCTTCATTACAAATGGCGTTTGAAAGCATTTTGGGACACGATTCGTGTGCCAATTTTAATATTGGCTCATTTTGTCTTAAATTTTGGATATCACGAGCTCATTTTTTCACGGTAAGATAACAACATCAATGTCGATTTAAATTGACCAGAAACGTCTTGTTTGCAATGTCGAATATTCACAATATTAAAGCCGTTATGAAAAGAGTCGCCTGTGTTTGTGTCGTCTAAGAAAGTCCTATTTCTATAAAAAAAATATATATATATAAATGCCCTTGAATTTCGAGGACGAGTAGCATTGTGGATGTCGCCATAATAATAAACAAACATACTGAATTTTAGACATTAACCAGTTATTTTTAGTTATCTGAAATACTGTGTTCATCATCACATTCAATCTGTTGACGCTCGAGTTCTTTACGGGGATGCATTCCAGACGATATTAAGCTTTGAAGAAAACTAATCATAAATGTTAAGACCTTTATCATCCAACGTTCCAGGAATTTCATTGACAGGAGATGAAATTAAATGGAAATGAAATAAAATGGGGTATAACATCTTACGTCTAAATTTTGCTTGGATTGCGCGGCTACGGTTTAATCTGATTTCGAAATCCAACTGTAAGGGATTATTTTACGTGCATGCCAGTGTGCACACGGTACCCTCCGTCCTGCATCAATGTCAAGGGAAACTCCCACCGGGAAATTCCGAGACACGTTTCATTGACAGGAGAATTTTAAAAAAATACTATACTCATTGTTTTAATTTCTGTCAACAAACGTAACATAGAACTACCTCAATCCCGCTAATCTATTTAACGTCCAGTCAAATCCCCAAAGCTGTAAATATACCAACAAAATCAAAGCTACATCATAAAATCATACCCAAATATCTCTTAATCAAAACATTCTGTTGGCCGACTACTTTTAGCTTTGATTGGTTTCAGAGAAGTTGGAAAAAAATCTGGCAGATAGCTATGATTATAACTCTATGGATAACAATATGCTTTGGGGATTTTATTGCGTGATTGATAACTTCAGGAAATGATAGAAATGCCCCGAAAATGTTAGATAATCAAGACATACTGAGAAAATTTGATGCTTCGTTGGTTCTAGTTTTTGAACTGCAACCTTTTTTTAAAAATTCAGAGATTGCGATAACCATGCAGCTAGCGGGTGTTGATATGAGATGAAAGGTGGCATGTAACGTAATATCGCTAAGTACTGGTCTGTTTCTCCATAAAGTTCACCATTCAATCCACCAACCACCAATTCCACCATGAGTGACATGACGAAATTGTATAATCTTGAATATAATTTTTTTTCCTTAGGACCCGAAGCAAATTTAAAATAAACGGTGTAAATGATAATCCTTCAGACTGAGCGTGTAAATAGATCAACCGCTTGAAAATGTGAATCACTGTAACCTTCGGGAAGTTTTAAATCAATATAACCCCGTGACGTAATGATAGAAGCGTAAATCAAACTACAAGTAGCCATATTGTAAAGTTCGCAGACAAGTATAGCTTTAGCTTCGTATAAATATTATCATTCAACGATATTTGAAGTATCCACTATGAAAGTGTTCTGAAAGCATTTGAACTTTGTCATTAAAGTGAACTTTTCGTAGATATGCATAGATTTAGTTTCGTATATCATCATTATCGTACCTCAACGCTCATTAGGAACAGACAGGGTTATTGTCTAGGGTTTACGGAAATAGCATGTTGAACCTATGTAATCGTTTATGAAAATGGTGTAAATTGCTATAAGAATCCCCATGGCAAATATAATATAATAACATAGCAGGGGGATTTAGCCAAGACACTATTAACAGAAACAAAATACAAGGTTTAGAAAAAAGCGTATATATATATATATGCACTTATGTATAACGAATACCGGAAAAGTAGCATTTTTAACTGGAATTAATATACCTCATTCCTGATATTAGTTTTACTAAATTCCAGTAATCAAAGAGTTTGTAATGATAAATAATCGAGTTTGAGCAATTTAATATTCTTCGAGTCCTTATATCGCTTATTATATCAAAGTGTATTATTAATAATGATGAACACTATATAATACGATAATTCGCTTTTGAAGCTTACCATTATACCATAGTCAAAGCATTAAATAACGGTGATGATAATCAAAGCCACCTATGTCATAACTCAAAATAATCTACTTTGATATTATTGAACGATGTGTAGAAATAACCTCACAGGTTAGGCTAAGAGATTAATTACTCTGTCGTCAGATAATAAAAAAGATTTATTGACAGAACTCTCTTCGCTTGTTCTACCAGCGATTAAGCCAAAGACAAGCACAAGAGTTCTTTAGATATTGGGTTCCTTTCACGTTTTTGTGTAAGTGAGCTTGACAATGGCACGCGGTTAACCGCTTTAAATTATCATGAACGGTAATTCACGTTAAGGAATTTCTATTGACACTTGCTTCGTTTGAAATTTTTATGGTGGCATCCTAGTCTTTAGAAATGTCGGTCAATGAAGTCAAATCTCGTATTAGCTCAAGTCGTAATTTGTGGCGCTGTATAGAGGTCTAAGGAAACGGCAAATGGTAAACTATTGAGTTTCCATCTGAAGAGATTTCTAAAAACCCACAGTACCATAATTACTTTAGAAATCCTCTGACCAATCGTAAAGAAAATAAATTTCCGAATATTATAGTGGTCATTACTGAAGTTAAAGGAGCTAAATCGCTAACATTTGGGACCTAGAAATTGACACAAGTGGATTGCAACGCATATAATACTATAATATGAATGCAAATTTCTAGCGTCTAGTTATTCCAGTCTACATACGACGTTTGATTTGGTGCAATGTTTCTAGCCTCGTTCCTCGATTCCCTAGCTAGAATTGGCCTGAAAAGCATTATGGTACACGATTTGTATACCAATGGTATTTTTTTTTATTTTGTCTTAAATATTGAATATCAGAAGCCCATCTTTTCCCGGAAAGATCACTTCATCAATGTTGATTTAAATTGATTAATAATTCGTGTTTTCAATATTGAAGATTTTGGATGATATTGAGTTAGAGACTTAGCTACTTTAATACTAGGGCAAAAAAAGTATTTTTAAAGCGGCAACGCTTCCATATATATCAGATCAGAGATTATATCCCAACAATACACTAATGCATCATGGAATTACGATTGGTTGTGGCCATTACAAACATTTCTATCGATTTATATGTCTAGAATCTACTTCAAAACCCGACTTTGACGTAATGCTCTCTCTTTAAAATAAATCATGTATATTTTTAATTTGCGGCGAAGCAATAGCAATGTCTAGATAATAAGTAGTTTTAAAGCGGTAATACGTCTATGTTGCCAGAAAATTTGTCGTTATAAATCATCTTTTAATCCTTGTAATAGTTAAATATGCCAACTAATGTAACAGATTAATCTCTGGTACTTACACCCTTGTTGAATAATTCTCATGTTTTATATATATACGTCAACGACGCCACTTGTTGTAAACCATCGTTCTTTCGGTAGCTCGTCAATTAAGAATTAGATTTTTAGCGCTGTATTTGAGAAATGTATTTCGGTTTGTAAGATTTAATAAGTTAATTGATGACCATTATACATGTAGATATTTTTTTTTTCAAATCCGTGCGATGGTTGGATGGGGTTGGTTTATAAATTTATAACTATACTTGCAAATCAACATCACATTGATCAATAAAACAAAAACTGACGTACTAAAACTAATAAAACTAAAACAAACAAAAAAAAATCCCCCCAAAAAACAATACAAAAAAAAAAGAAAAAAGGACACTGCCAGACTACAATATTAAATGAAGAAATCCAAACCTTGCGAATCTTTCACCTCTCTGAATGTCCCGTCGGAAGTTTTGAGGCGGTCGTAAAAAGGCATATCTATAAGCTGAAAGGATAGAATAATTTAAAGATGTAAGCATGAACTATATTAATAATAGTTGATATGCACAAGCCTCCCCAACCTCTTCCCGTTGTCCCCACTTCCATCCAACTCACCAATATCAAAAAATAGTTTATTTGAAATCAATTTTCGTCATGGTAAAATCATATTAAATCATGAACAGAACCACCAGATCATTTCTAAATTAAATAACATCAACGAGTCAATTTATGAATTTGGATATTTTTTAAGATCAATTTATTTGTTGATAATAATTATGTTAAGGAGGATGCATATCAGACTTTCAAAATATAGATTACAGAAAAATGATGTAATCAATTTTATATTAATTTCCCAAATAGCTGGTTGCCATGTAAAGTTACAGATAATGGATTCATAATGATAATATAACTTGACAGTAGACATTACAGGCCCATTTCAAGATTTGATTGCGTTCATAAAACACTTGCACAATCTGAATCAAATACAGATCTATACTTCTCCGCGATTCACATTAAGTAGTGAAGACTTTTGAATTATAAAAAAAGAAGAAAGAAACCGAAACGACTAGGGTCTTTTTAAATCAGATTGAACATTCGTACAGAGTTATCTTTCAGATAAACCAACTGTGAATTTCCAGTAGTTTCTTTTATGAATTTAAATATATTCTTAGTTCTACGTGGTTCTGCTATATATTGGGCCATGGACCTACCGTATTTTTGAACATACGGGCCATTTTTGATCTCATATAAATCTTCTTCTTGCAGTTTATGGCGTCGTTGTCGCCACATCCGACAACAGGCAGCGGAAAACCCAACAAAGCAACCCACACATACAACGGATATCAAAACACCAAAATTTTCTCCTGGAAATGGATAATATTCTGAAAAAGACAAAATAAATACATATAAAATAACGACCTGGTCCCAATCTATTGGAAATTGATCAGAATATCGTGCATCGTGCACGTCAGCAGATAAAATGACCGTCAACCTGAGAAATAATGCAGAGAGAAACGAAATATGAAAGTATAATACAAAGGTCACTCCATTTTCATATTTAGAAATTAGAACGTCGGGATTCCCGCGTGCCATTGTTCGGCCTATTGTTTCCTGACTCAATATTTCTTGAGGCGAAGATTCCAGTGAGACAATGAGTGACAGAATCATAGCCCACTCGCTATATTAACCAGGCGAATATCTCCTTTAAACTTTAAAGGTAATCGCCATGCCTGATCCAATATGAAAACGAAATGCACACTTGTGCGTTTTACATTATTTGAAAGTTGATGTCTAACCTATTTTATCAGAAATTTACCTAATAAGGGTAGATAAACGTCAAATTATTTCACCCCCTTACGTTATTTACTTTATAATGTAACGGAAATTGGTCTTATTAAGTCGATGATTATTCTATGATTAATCTTAATGAGAAAATCACTTTCCTGTGTAACGTTTTCTTCTGTATCAGATATCCCAACAATACAGTAATACATCATGGAATTACGATTGGTCGTTGCTATTGAAAAAATTCCTATCGATTTATATGTCTAGAATCCACTTTAAACCCCGATTTTGACGTAATGCTCTCTCTCTCTTTAAAATAAATCATGTATATTTTTAATTTGCGGCGAAGGAATTGAAATAAGATTTCTATAAAAACTTCCATCGATAGCGCTTTTCTAAAATAATTTTATGCGGGGTATTGAATTTCTATTTTATTACCAATAATTCTACTTTATATCTAACCTTAGTTCTTATTTCAACCTAACTCTCCCAGTGGACCAAAACTAGACAGATAGATACCTACTTTACAAAGCAACTTAATCTAAGTAAATCGACACTTTTCTATTTTAAGCATATCGACGCATATTCTTTAAATGCTTGACATTAGCGCTATATGAATCTATTGCAAACTACAATACTGTCAAAGATGAATCTCAAATGGGAATATCAGACCAAAAATGGTTAAATTCCGTGCAGCCTTTACAAAGATATAATGATGAACTTAAAAAATATTCTATCGATCTATGCTGCTGATTATGTAACAAACCCGTAGCCATCTTTATTTACCGTAAACCAAATTGATGGGCCTGTTTAAAATCCGATTGAATCGAAGCCATGAGATTATCCAGCGCTGGTATATTGATTTTGCTTTCTTAATTAAATGTCAAATAATCGATCAGAGTAAATATTACCAGGGATCACTGCATGTGAAATTTGATATATTATTATTCCGAAAAATGCAAATCACGCATCGTTCCTGTAAGTTAGATATATGTTTATGGAGACTATAAATTTATATTTTATTACATACAATTCTAATTTATTTCGCAAGTCTATCAACAGTTTGAAACATAACCTAGAATGATTGACCAATCGGACGTTATGGCTATATGTCTTTGAACAGTTTTCTCTTTAAAGCTAATGGTTGTGAAATCCTCTTCACGACACCTTTTCGTTATGATAATTATTCTTTTATTTCATGTAAGCCCAGGGCGACTATATTTAAGTCGCGACATGAGCGAAATCAGTGTTTCGGGGCTTACAGGAATAAACTTGGGAGCTTTTCAGATAACTTCAGCTAATGGAAAACCACAAGGATAAAGCACTTAAATGACAACATCGCCAAGAGAAAATGATAAAGGTCTTTGTGACTAGACAATGAAGGCAAAGAGAAGATGCTTTTCTAAGCGACGTTGGCACGATATTTATATCAATTCGTAATAAAAGTGAGTTCGTTATGGTAAAACATATAATAGAGTTTAAGCTAATGTTCCAGATCAGGTTTTTTTATGTGGATGCCAACGTGTTCCATCCGAACGACTAGATGCAAGACTTTTCGTCCTGCAAAACAGACAAAACATTCACGACTAACATCGGAATCGAAGCCTGGCCCTCCATGTTAGCGAGCCAGGGCTTTACTCACTAAGTCACAGAGTAAAAGCAAATCACACCCCCTTATACAGGTTTTCTCGCGTAGCATGATTTTACCATGTAAACCCCAAGAAAAATAGACCATATTATATTATAATAGTTACGATTTACGTATCTCCACCCGCTCTACTTGAAAACCATAGCTAAATGCTTTTTTTTTATAAAGTTCTACAAAAAGGCCTCGGGGGATTTAAATCCACGTTTCACACAAAACATTAAGTTGGTTGCGTTTGATATCATCTGAACGATTGAACAATGGTTGAAGAGATAACTAAAACGGTTGATGATTTTGCCGATTTACGGTACAGGTCTGGTGATAGGTAAAACCAAACGAATGTTTGTTCATAGTAAGCGTGTAGCACCACAGCTTATGTAAATAATCTAATCCGATTAATTGTACAGGAATTACCAAATAAATAATCTTTATTTAATAATCGAAGAACCCATAACACAATAGCTGCATTCAAAATGATCAATTCATCCATTTTATATGGCCAATAAACCCACAGTGTAGAATGCCTGTCTTATGAATGACCTACATTTTCTTTTATGAATATATATCGTGTGTACTCGTAAATAGTATCGACAGACAACCAAGATCCCTCCGATAGATAATTATCCGCGCTCAACGAAGTTGGAGAGGAAAACTGAAGTGCAAGTGCATCCAACCTGCCCGTTGCCCTTTTGTCAGATTTGGTAGTGTTCAAGAAAACTATTGGAGGTATCTTTTTGAAATTTTATAAAACGCGTTCTCGCGTGATCCCTTGTTTGAGAGATCATCACATTTAGGCAAGACGTCGTTGGTGTAGGGATCGTCAACACTGGGATAATCGACGCTGGAGCAATGTGATGTTTTCAGATGAGTCAAGGTTCACTGTTGATTTTTTAGACAGACGTGGGAGGGTGTGGCGTCGTCGAAACGAGCGCTTCCAAGACGTTAACGTCAACAGACATGATCGATTTGGGGGTGGTTCTATTATGGTGTGGGGAGACATCACTGTTGCTGGAAGAACGGCTTTACATGTTGTTGCAGGGCGTGTTACAGGCCAGAACCACCTGGACAACATCTTGGCAGTCCATGTTGTGCCGTTCGAACGACATCATGGCCGTCGTTTCATCTTCCAGGATGACAACGCAAGATGTCTTAGGGCCAGGATCGTAACAGGTTACCTCCAACAACAGAACATCACCACATTACCTTGGCCAGCACAGAGTCCCGACCTCTCCCGCATCGAGCATGTCTCGGACATGCTTGGACAGAGGTTACGTCAACCTCAACAGCGTCCTGTCAATGTCCAAGAACTTGCTTCTGCGTTGCAACAGGAATGGGACAATCTGGACCAAAATGACCTTAGACGTCTCATTAGGAGTATGCCACGTCGGACCAACGCTTGTTTGGCAAACAGAAGAGGATTTACCCGTTACTGACCTTGTTGTGATGCTGTGGTAACTTTGCTGTTTGACCCCGGGTATCAGTTTAACCTTATAATGGTCAGTCTGTGCCTTACTTAGTCTAACGATCATTTGGAATAAATCGATGAATGTGAACTTCATTTCATTTTGTCATTTGTTTCTTCGTCAGTTTCATTAGGTGACTTTAATAACACTTAAAAATCAAATATCCCCTACTTTTTTTGAATAGTATATGTTTAGATACATGTATTTATTCTCCACTCATTAACCCAAGACTTATACAGATTTATTCATTTAAAGAAGCATTATTCTAAACAAAAACTAAATATCAACAATTTGAATAATGAGAAATTTCAACTTCTTATATAAAGTAAGGTGTTTGTTAAACCTATAACATACTATTCGTAAATTAAAACGTTGGCTTGGAATATTTATCTCAAATGTAAGTTAAACATCTCGTAGAATCAAATCTATTTATCCTTTTCGCTCAAAAGGACAAAAGTTGTGAAGTAGTTTCATGGGATTTTTTTTTGTAAATATGAACACGACATTGACTCATTGACTTTATTTATAATGTGATTCTACACTATCCAATATCGACTGTATAATAGATTTTTATATTGATCATTTCTGAAGCATTATTTCCTTCTAAATCTGCTAGTCTTATAATCGAAAGTAGAACATAAGCTGATCTGGATTGAGACCATATTATTAAAGATGCTATATATAAGCCTCTTGGAATTGGGCCAAAGTATAGTATTTACCCGGGGGATCATAAGTAAAAATTACGATGTGATATAAGGGATTAAATTTGGTTTTAAAATAAAATTGATGTGGGTTTGTTACTATTTTAGGCCATGAAGAACACGTCTCTTGGCATTCGACTTTATGTCAAACTCTCTTCGTTTAAAATATAACGATTACCGACAAACAAACGAATGCGGTTTTCCAATGTAGACACAGTAAGCACAAAAGGAACCATGGTGGGCTCGTTACCCTTGTTGGGGGGGGGGGTCATCGGGATTTTCCTAAGTGTTTCCCTCTTGTCAGTGGTGCAGGACAAAGGGTCCGAAAAATCGAGGTCCCACGTAGACATTGACAATCATGTACAAGATCCCTTGGCGGCTGCAATTCGGCATACGAGCAGATCGTAGCGCCGCTGTCCGGACAAAAAATTTCGTACATAGCCCAGTATATCGCTAAACCCCATTTCATTCATTTCGTAAGCCAGTTATTAAACCCGAATTAGTAAACAACCTTCCTCTTAATATTTCTAAACAGAACTGGAATTAAACGTTTCTGCACAAACCAGGCTAACGAAGACGACTTTATACTATGACAGAAATTTCTGCACGGACCAGGTACCGCCTATATAGTGAGCCACCATCTTACTCAAAGAACCATCTTTCAAACCAGAGCTCGTCCTAATTTCACGAATCAGACCTAACTCATTCAATTTTTGATCTAATCCACAGTCAGTTTCATTTGAATATTTGACTCTATATGTGTCATAACAATAACATTTTAACTGTAGACGGATATCCACTCCCGAAGCACTTCATAATCAAGTAGTTTCATTTTTTATATTTGACATAAATCAAAGCCGTCTATTCATTGTAAGTTCTTAGGTGTCATTCATAAACTGGAATTAATTAACAGAGTTATTAAACCTAGCTGTCTAATCGAAGTTAACATTCATGGTATGATTTATGTATGTCAAATAGTCAAATTGGCAAGCTAATCCATTAAACGGTATCAGCCAGGTGGGATGGAAGGGCCAATAACTCATATTATTATAAAGGGTGCTATTCCAATGACAGACAATAACTTTAAAAAATGTTATGTGTGAGTCTTAATTTCGATACAAATGGCTAAACTATCCTAGCAAACTTTGAAAAGTATACATCGTAAACGATTGCTGACAATGGCAATAACTTCCCGCAAATCTGAAGTGTCGTGTGAATTTGGTAGGATTATTTAATAGAACAAGTTGAACAATGTCATCGTCGGCTGTAGTGCTTATGAGTTTTCAACAAAAGGGATATCCGAAGAATTGTATACGCGACTCTAATATCGTCATGGTTGTCCCTGTGACTAATTAGAATAAACCTTTAAAAGTTCTTTCAGTTACAGAGTGTGTACAACAGGTTGTGGATGGACGGACAAAGCGAAAGAAAGAAGGGTATATGACGAAAATATACATCCACATTAAAAGTGGGCGTATCAAACATAAATTGTCATATCGATAAATTCATCGATGTATTTTAGTTATGCTTACCAACACAGGCTGCTGTACCATTCTCCCATTCTTCACTAAAATCAAAACAATTATCTATACCATCACAGTTTAAATCAGGCGATATACAATTACCATTATCACAGAGAAAATCTTCACATGGTAATTCTAAAATAACAAATTATAAATAACATATTGATTGGCTTGTACACATACATCGTGATATCTATTTCAACTCATTAAAAAGTTGAAATTCTAAAATAATACATGAAAGTAGATGTTTGTATAATAGCATATTGATGCAAATAGTTGCGCTTAAAGCACCAACATGCTAGTACAAGAAATATAAAAAACTCATTAAAAAGTTACTATTCTAAAATATTACTTGGAAGTAGATGTTTGTATTGTGTATTGATACATCTTGCTTAAAGCACCGACATGCCAGTACAAGGAATAAAAATAGAGTTTACTAACATAACACAATCAACCAAGTTTCTGTGCCCCACATAAATGCCTCGATCTATAAGTCATGCCAATGTTCAAATAAATGTAGAGTTTTACCAGTTCAAGCCCCTGTGCACAACCAGCTTGGTCACATAATATGGACAATAAAGTAATAAAATCAATATAATGTAAAAAGGTAAAATTAAAATCAATATAAAATTTTTTTGGGTAGTCAACTAATTAAAGAACAGGAGTTTTAAAAATGATCATTTTTGAACAGTCTCCGTCATTTCAAACAATATTATATACAGAACCAGGCATCTCATTAGTATTATGAATGCAAACTTTCTTTGAAAAATAAACTGTGAAATCGGGACCGGGTGACATTTGGGTAAAATAGAGAAATTCGGACCACCGAACCCGTGCCCCATTCCCTCCCACTTCGTCGGCAAATAGTGAGTAGCACACATTCCATTTCAGTAGAAGCCCATGCCGCATTTACATCTCCACTTATTACAAGACACTAACAAATAAAAGTTATCGTGAGTTTTAGTTTTAAACTGCTTCTTAAAATAGTCAATAAACTGCACAATCTTCATGATCATGGATAACGAATTCAATAGGCAACGAATTCAATAAGTGTCGTGCAGTGTGTGAGAAGCATCTATAAACGACTGGGGATTACAACCACTGTAGAGGACGATAATTCAGAAATACTATGCAAATTTCTTAGCTATGTGGATGTCCGAAATCAAAATTGGTACAAGCTGACATTATCGTAAGCAAATACACATTTTTCGACCAGGCGATTCACATGGCGTAAATGCAAAAGTACTACATAAGTTTGTAAGTTAAGTCTGTCGAAAGTGGTATCACTGTTAGATGTTTTATAAGACTAAGCATACCCTGTCTCGTGCATAGTAAGAATAATAAATCACTGTTTGCAGTTGCTCTCAAAGCAATAACAAAGGAAAAGGTCGATCCTGGAGTCAGAAATATAGGAAGAGTAATTAACATTGACAGATCGTACAATTTAGAAAACAAAGATACAAATGTCAATCATCCTTATCCCGTCTGACATCTATAAAAGCCATTTATCAAAGAAGATTAACGCTGACTGAGTAACCTGATTATCGCCCAGGTTGAAATGAACTTTAGTCAACAATGTCAAAAACAATTTGCACAATGAAAGATAAGAAATGAGGCCATATTTGGAAACAGTTCCTGCTGATGATATCTCATACGGTACAAGTATTATTGTGTCTTCGTCTTTAACCTCTGCCTTTTTGTCCCCAGAAAAACTATTGAAAATGGATGGATTCAATTATTTTAGAGGCTTAGGAATAAATTTGAAAATTAACTTATTTCTAATCTTGTTATCAGATAATTCAACCGCTATCTTTAAACATGTTATATGTCACTGTTGTGATTAACAACAATTTTGGTTGAATGTTTCGTTTTCAATTTGACATTAAACAGATTCTTCGTTTGACAGTTAGGCCAGTGATGTGTTGTACTTCTGCAAGGGGATATAGATTTATGACTTTTCGTGTCCCATATTAGATCTAAACTATTGAGAATGACACAAGAGTCATTTAGAGCTATTGTCATGTTATTCATCCATCCGTTAAAACATAATTCTGGTTTTTGAGGTCTTCTTTACGTTTGTATGGTTAAATGTTCTTAGAACCCATTAAAAACGTGCCTTTAAAAGAATGGGTTGTACCAGAGCGGTAACGTAAATAGGTTGGGGAACAGCCTTCATATTGGAATACAGTCCCTGAGAAAGATGGTTAAGAAATTACGAGTATTAAATTTATTTTTTCTAACCCGTCCACGATAATTTTTTTTTTGCCAATAATTAAAAATAATGTATTATAATCTACAGATTCTTGGTCAATTCTTCAATTAATGTGACAAAAATGGGTCTATGAAACACCGTCCAGTTAGTCTACATCTTAACTACTTTAAACATTGTCACGCAAGGTATATATAGGTACGCGTCCACATATAACAGCTATGTCTCGCTCCACTTCGACCAAGGGTGATATCGTAGACAAGTATGTCTCAACCGCAGCTTTTCCAAGGGGAGGCGATCTATGTTGATGTCAAGAAATCTAATCTACATCATGTTCACAAAATTTTTCGGACATATATCTTTGGAACAGAAAGTCCCACAATCTCGTATGGTCTTATCACTCATATATAGTCAGTTACATAAGTGTTTTCGTTTTGCGTTCGTCATCCTTTCTTCAAATCTGCATGTATCGTAGCAACGATCTTGCTACGATACATGACGTGTTTTTAATCAGTTCTAGCACATATGTGATCATTTTTGACGCCAATATTGTCCATTAACTGACCAGGAACTGAATATCGTGAAGTGCTGAATGTCAGTAGAGTCCATCCTCTCAGAGGACCCTAATGCTTCACGTCAGGTTTTAAAGAAATCTCCAGTTGCTATCGTTTCACTTTCAGAGAAAGGGAGGAGTTTAGCTTCGGAACAGAATATTAATAAGGTTCCACTCTATAATTATAAAATCCCCATGACACCATGGACGTAGCGGGGCCGGGGACAGCACCAACAATAACCGGGGGAATAATTACTTCATATTTTAATGATAATTATGATCTAATTATGACCGGTAGAAGATGTCGTGGAATTGTATCATGTTTAATGTGCTGTATACAGGATTCGCAATTTCCCAATTAATTATTATAGCAATTCTGATTTAGCAGTGGATTCAGATTATAGAGCTGTTTTCTTTTAAAGTCTATATCAATCGATTGGGATATATTAAAGTTACATGGGAAATGTATATGTTACAAAATACATTACGTTGTACGTTCTTATTTTTGGACCATAAAAAGCTAGCGGTTGACAATCGAACTTATTAGAGCACTCGATTCCATTTCTTGTAGTAGAAGCTTTTGTATACCTATGTGTTTTTAAACAATTGGAAAAGTGTTTATAGCAACAACCTAAGAGTGGTTGACGATCCATGTTTCCTAGATTTTAACGAGATTTCAGTCGATAATTCTATATTGTCCTGATAGATAAACGTTTTGTGGTAGAAAATGACTTAATTAGACCCGATTCAACATATCTTTTATTTTTTAACAAAAGCTGAACATCGAGATTGTTGCAATATGTTATACGTTCGATTACGTTTTTATAATAAGGTCCTTTCGATTGCGACGTGTAACATTAAAGAGGTAATAGAAGCATGATTAGGTTATCACAATTGATATTTCATTACATGGTTTACTTCGAATTCCGAAAGAAATATGTACATGTATTACTAAAAATAGCCATGATGATAAACCCTCGAGAAAAACTCGAGTAAAAATCAATGTTTTAAATTTAGGGAGTGATAAGAGTTATATCAGTTATTAATATAATGGTCAGACAATGAAGCTACCATTTCCACCAGTCTTCCGTTCCGTAACACATATAACTATCTCGGACATTTCCTCTATTATTTTTCCCACAGCAAAATAACAAATCGAGCACACGTCAAACTCCTAAATTTCCGGGATTAACTATAATAAAGATTACACAGAACGTAATCTGAACCATGTGACATCACATATTCAAGTGGGTATGGGATCGCAAACAGTTTAAATAAAGAGGCAATTTCATCAAACGATTTGGCGATTACAAGAATTCGCCTTTCTCCTTCAACAAAATACAAAGTGTTAGATGCATCGCTGTTTTTTGGAGCTGTAATAAATCCCCTAATCGTTCTACACAGCAGTTTAGAGGATTTAGTAAATTAAAGCAATATGGCTGTAGAATAATAAAAACTTCCATTCTTTCGATTACATTTAATTTGTTTCTTAATCCAATTTTCACTATTTCGACAACAGAAAGTACTTAACGTTTATTTTGATATATCAGAGGCTTCATTTAACACGTTTGTTCAATACCTGGCTTTGTATTTGGGTCAGAAGAATTTCAAAAAGAGATTAAGTGATCATAAAATTTAGGGTACCCATGTTTAAGCTATTTCGACGTCATAAGAAATGACTTATTTTGATTGGACAATCTTCGAAAATAGCATTTTGGTCGGTTTGTTGCACTCTACAACATGCTTTACATTAAATACGCCACTAACCTTTAAACGCCAGGAGCTACAATTGATGCGTATCCCAAAGCTCAAATGTTCAGCGCATTCTATCGGTAAGTGTTGACCGATCTGGTGCTGGTTTCCCGATCTGGTACTGGTTTCCCGACTGTGTTAACATCCATTCAACATTAACTAGAGCACTTCTGGACTAACAGGGGGATTTAGCACCGGGGATAAACCGGAGAAGCCGAAGAAAGACCAAACCTTGTCTTGGAGCGAAGCCACGACTATTCACCTTACATACGGTATGTCTTAACAGTGGGATAACCCGGAGAACAACGAGTTTAGTCAGGGAGACCACGAAACTTGACATACCTTATTACCCAAAGCACCCCTGTTTATCACCAGCTACACAACTCCCAGTACTCCCACTATTTATCCGAAGACTACCAGACTACTACTACTACCTGGTGTTTTAACGTCCGTTTCCACAGAAGTGATATCGCAGACAAAGACTACCAGAAACAATTACATAGATGCACATGTACATAGTAAACATACCCAAGCACATATTCTTTGCATAATATTAATGTTTTTAAAAGGTCATAGTTACGTTGTGATTGCTGTTATGGCTAGTTATATACATTCGCTTTGCCATTATCCACATCAAAAGCGGTGCATCGATTAACTACTCAGTTAAAGGACATCCTTTAATGCAATGCTGGCCTTTTTATATCGAACTTTAGATTGTGCAGTTACAGCAACTGAGTATCGATACAAGAGTGCACGTAGAGGGAATGTTTTTCTTTATCAACCAAATAGCATTTCCGACATCTTTAAATAGCCAATTAGGATTGACATCGAAAGTTCTGGATTTTGCATTACAGATTATAACACACATGGCGAGTATGGCCAGTGATAGGCACGCTTCATATTATGGGCCAGACTTAAATTTCTTTAAATAGGAAATACTACACATGAAGCAAGTCATTAGTATCAAGAAGATATATTAATTAAGCGCTATTATTTGCATGAAAGAACTAGAATATCCATCATTAGGTTAATTATAACCTTAATTCTTCCAGGTCTAGACTCTTTTTTAATAAATAGTTCAACTGTTCTGTCATTGAAAGGGTACGAATAGAATAATCCGCAAGTTGTTCGGGTGGCAATTTAAAGCCAATGAACAGCTGATAAGAGTAATATGTGATTTTAAATCCATTTTTGTCTATTTTACGGTTCAAAAGAAAAGAGCCAAAGGCTAACCGCTTAAAGGACCAGCGGTGTAGCCGTGTTGCCAAAGCCCTGGGCAACGTCATGTATTGTTCCATGATTAGCACTCCCAGGACCCAAAAGCCCTTACCCGCGCACCTAAAATTGTTGCGCCTGGTACAGGTATACATAATGTACTTGGAATAACTGCTCAATAAACCATTTCATTTGGTTTTATCTGTTGATTTTTACTTCTCCTGACAAATTTACACTGATACTTTAATACGTACCTGATTTACGACTTGTGAGAACAATTTTAAACCGGAAGTCGGTTTCATTTTGATGATGAAGACGTAATGTGAAGAAGGAAGTATTGGTGTATACAATTCCTGGATCTGGACCAGCACAGAGAAATTTATGCTGCATAAATTTAAAAAAGTAAAACATATCAAACATATATTTTTAATTGTGGGATATTTTTACAAACAAAATGGGCTTTAACTTCTCGTCGGAGGATAGTTTTTAGACGAACATAATACGATAATTTTACGGGCTTTTATTTGCGAGTTCGAGGATTACCGTGGGTAAGAGGAGGTCTGGTGTTCGATCTCTATAATGATTTTCTGGCGTGGTTCCTACTTCTGAGTGATGCAGGGCGGAGGGCCTGACAAGGACAGCTGTCTAGTTGTTTGGATGGGACGAAAACAGGGCCCCATGTACACATCGGTGTGCACGTAAATGATCCCTTGACAGTTGGAATTCGCTACAAGAGTAGGTCGCTCTCCATGCAAAGTTTCCCACATATATAGCAGACTAGCCCAGTTTGGAGCAAAACAGTAGCAAGTTAAAGCCCATTTTATTTTATTTACGAGTTCAAACTTTTGTAAACTAGGCGTCTGAGCGACTGGGTCTTCTTCATCCCAAACACATGGTGTCCCTAGAAATTTTAATGATGATGTATTATAAAACAAATTTGATTCAAATTCTCCCAGATAACTCGACAATTTACTTTCCCAAAAAATTACCGCTAACAAAAGTGAGAACTCAATCTGAAAAATCCCATTGGTCTTTCGTATTCGATCCCAGGTTTTTTTGCTTTACGGTCCTGTCCCAGTTAAAGTTGTTATTTATTTATAAGCTTTCGCTTTTTATAATATACCAGGAGGAGATTTTCCAAGTGCTTTGATTTTTATGGGCGAAAGGTGCAGGTGGTTGGGTTGATGCACTGATAATTGATTGCACTTAATCCAAACACAACAACGATACTTACCATTGGTGGTGTACCAATTATACCAACATCAGTATAAAATACCTCTATATGAACTTTACAGCTCATTAAAGACATCTCCTCTACGTGAAACATCCAGTTTTCACCAGTACGACATCCAAGTTTGATCTCACAATCCTCATAATATGCCACATCCCCATTACCCTCTATAACAGCACCATCTAAATCCAAATATAATCTATTACAGGCCGTTCCTGGTAGTAAATCTGAAATATATTATACAAATTATGCATTAGACAAATTTATAATATGCATATACAGAAACGTGATACTTATTTATTATTTCTTGTGGTCTAGACAAAAATGTATATACTGAAAACTTATAGATAGTTATTTGCGGAGGTAGTTGGCATATTTTGCACATGATATATACAGGGTTTACCATTCATAAATGGATATAATATAAACAGGGTCTACCCTTCATACATGCATAAGTCGTATTCCAGAAACAAACCTCTATTATCCACTTTTGCGTTTAATAATCAACGGATGCTGAACAGTAGACAGGATTCAAATCCAATGAAAATCAAACAGATAAGATGGTATCGAGAGTTGAATATGGTCTTTACACGGTAATTTATAGTTTACATAACATTTCACGTCTAAAGAAAGACTTGCAATAGGCAGATTTACCTCCTGTATAATGCATGTTTTTTTACGTACATACAGACCAAATCTATGATCTTTATAAAGCTTTGTTTAAGCTTGTGTAATAATAAAGATATTCTCCTGATTTTGCATGAGGAACAAGATCTCGTCCGGGTCCCCTAAACAATATTCACATGTGTGTTTGCGGGAAGGGGTGGGCGTCCCTCTCAGTGCTGCCGGATCATATTGGGCTGTGTGGAACATGGTAGAGTCAATGTAGTATATCTGACCCACGGTATAATTATGTTTGACACTGGTTAAGCATTATGGTTACGATTGCAATGTTGAAAACTGCATTCAAACCGCGTGATTATTTGTATTTGCGAGGGGACACAAAAACTCGAGGGGGGACAAAATTTCAAAAACAAGACGCAAAGCTCGTCATTGCGTCTTTTCACTTAACCCCTGTTCTCCAGGCACTTTTGGCCCAATAAGTAACTGCCATAATGATAGCAATTACGGGCGATTTCTTTAACTGGTTTACTATCGTTATTGCAGACAAATCAATGTGATTTAAACAACCTCTGGTGTTATTTTGTCGTATCTCATCGAAAATGCCAAGTTCGTTCAATGTCAAGTAGATCTAGAAGATACAAATTATTGGGGTTACACCATTTTGCATTCGGTAGTGTTCCCGATTCCAGAGAGAACGTCTGTTTTGGGTTTTGCCGTCGGAACCAGATTCTGGAGAAAATAACTTGTCACAATTTTTTTAAATTACTAATAAACATTCAATACTCAACACCAATGGTTTACGAACATGGATACCAGTGAGTAATGATCGCACCAAACAACAAAATGTTTTACGCATTTGAACCAAAGGGGTCACGGTGGCAAGACGTTGGCTCTCTAGTCTGGAGGTCGGGTGGTCGATATCCCTGCATTGGCGAGGAAAGGAGGGCCTGACAAGAACAGCTGTCTAGTCATTCGGAGGGAACGAAATACCGAGGTCCTGTGTATAATTTGGTGTGAACTTAAAATCCCTTAACAGTTGGAATCCGATAAAAGGCCTTAGTGATGCTATCCAGGAAAACATTCCCTCGTGGTATGCTGTATGTCCGTCTTCGTCAGCCCAGTTTGGGGCAGAAAAGTAGGAAGTTAAACCCCATTTCATTTCATTTTCAGTTGGACCTGTCTCATTCGTCCCCCTAAGCGGTTAAGTTAGTGAAAATGTAAAAACACCCGACATATACATTAACCAGATGAAAAATTTACTTAAAAACTGAATTAAACTTGATTTTATGTCTACTAATCTTAACGTTTAACTCGCCACAGTGATTCGCCGCCGGTGTCGACCTAGACTAGGAAAATGGTCAATCTAATTTTATGGAATGATAAGTATTTAGGAGTTCTTCAATATCATCAAATTATTAGGCTATGTCCATAGCTGGTTGATCTTTTGAGGAACAAAGATGGGAGAAAAATCTGCAACCGAGATCCAAATTACATTAAGGATTGTCTAATCACGTCTGACCTTTGGTTTAAACAAAATTACAGATATTTTTGGAAATTTCATCAGATGAGCTCTGGGATGCAATCAAGAGTAAGTAGCATATTATGATGGAATTGCATTTCAAATTACTTACCAGGACATAAATAAAGTAATAAGTTTGTCAGGACACAGATAATATAATAAGTTAAGCATTTTTTTAAATAAAAAAACAAACAAATATAGTGATTAAAAGTAGGCGTTTAAATCAATGCTTCCTCGCGGCAGAGCACTTACACAACAGTATAATTGAACAATGGTGCTTCTGAAGGCAAAGTAGGAAGATGTTCAGATCTAAAAAGTGCCAACGTATCAGCAATCTGCAATGCACTTTTAACTGCTCTGCGTATATCTTTATGGCATCTAACCGACAACCTTGTTTCCTCGCTCGTTTTCGTCTGTAAATGTAATCGAACACTAGCCATTTAACCGGCGAAAACGCGTAATAGAAATGGGACTTACAGGGTTACAGTTAGTGTGAATAGTACATCCTGCCAGTATAAAACTGCAAAGTTTTTAAGTTGACTTTAACTCTCCGTCTGAACGGCATATTTCTAAATTTGTAGATGTGCTAAAGTATTTGTAATCCATCCTATGAACTCTGATATGGTAAGAGTTCAGGGCCATGCCTATCCCATTCCGATAATGAATACGTCTGCCATTAAGACAACCTTTCTATCAAAGGATAAAGTGATTCTGTTATCACAGAGACACCGTAACAACTTTTCATGGTTAAAGATTTGAATTTATATTCATTACAAAAATGTTACATAAAAAATCCCAGACAGAGAAATCAATAACCTATCGTTCATTAGTATATTTTTTTCTACAGTGCAGAAAGTTATTAACAAAATGAGCGACCGGGCATGGATCCAATGAAACAGACTATCAGGATTAGTGTTGATTTTACACGATCTAACATGATATCTTTGACTACTCATGCCAAGTAATATAAATTACGCAGCTTTAATTTCCTACAGATTATCAAATCCAATCATATCATGTTGACAAATCGAAGCACTAAAGCGTTTTTAGCCACATAAATCGATAGAACCTACGAACAGAATTAAGTTAAGGGACTGTCTTTTTACGTCATGAAATTGAATTTCAGCAGATGCCCATAAGAAGTAATTATGAAGTCAGTTTTATGTATTTTCATCGTGTAGGTTTTTACAGTAAATCGATTCTATTTATTGGCGTAATACATATCATAGTTCAATGTTAGAATTACTGTTGCATCTTCTAAAAGAATTTCTAAATTAGATATTTTATGTTGAAGCTGAAGAAATTTTCAAGTGAAATTACAATGTTTACGATAAACTCCCTAAACAATTTGATTAAACCGTTTTCAAAACTAATCGGTAGAGGAATTAGTGTCCTCTTTACACGGTGGAAAATAAACATAGTCTGGTTAATCAATAATATGTAATTCTAGGAATGCTACGAATCTCACTAAATCAGCCAAATGTAAATGCACGATGAATGCATTATTCTTTTAGGGAAGTTCCCCCCCCCCCCACACACACCATCACACTTTCAAGTCATATCTCTGCGTAACCTTTGAGACAATAGCTCTGTAGATTATCTTTTAGGAAAGTTGCCCACCCCCCATACACACACAAGTAAGATCTCTAAATCTCTAAGTATTTATGTGACTTTTGAGACAATACCTCTGTAGTGACTGAGGATTTATATGTTTAATTGACGGATACGGTTGCGGCCAATACAATCGTATATAAGAAGTTCTAACCTGGGCATCCAATTAGTTCAAATTATGCTTGTCGCCATTCTTTGTAATATATTATTCATGTAACAATAGAAAACAAAGACTGTTAAAAAAGATTTCACAATATGCTAGATGACGACAAAGGTCGACTATAGCAACAAGATCTATCTACTCGCACCTTTCCAGTCACATTAAACACCTCTAAGAGATTTCATTCACAGACTTTGACCAGCCCTAAAGGACATATGACGTAAGTGTTTAATCATTATTTTCTTTGTCAACAACAACCTAATTAAAGTAGCTAAGTCTCAACTCCATATCATCCAAAGTCTTTGACGTTGGAAACACGAAATATTTGTCAATTTAAACGAAGGTTGATTTTGCGATCATATTGTGAAGAGATGGATTTATGATATCCAAAATTTAAGACACAAAAAACATTTTACCATTGGTACACGAAATCGTGTACCATAATGCGTTTCTAAACACTGTTTGTAACAAGAATCTCTAAGAACGAGGTTAACGGCATCGTCATATTCTTATCTGGGGAGCATAACCAGACGCTAGAGATTGCCATTCGATTGAGACTTCTGAGCGTATTAGATAATACAATCGAACACATTTCAACTGATGTTTTAAACTTAATAATTTTGTGTATTGTTTAATGATAAACTTGTAGAGTAAGGTTGTTCATTTGTTCGTTTTTACAGCCCATCCAAATCTGCAGTGACGGAGAGGATACAGCCCCCCACCCTACCGACCTAAACCCATACCATGCGCATCGCCATCTCTAAATATTTCCCGTTATATTTAGTTGGGAGAATATCTTATATCTAGAAGGTTATTTATTTCATATGCAAAACTCTATAACCGCGATATATACAATTATAGATTCGTATAATAAAATGCGATATATACTCCCTACTTGGAAGGGGGTAAATATAACAGGACATATTTAAAGGTAGTGATGAGGATGTGATGGGTTGCGTGTCGAGATGTTATTTTTATTTACGTGTCCTAAATCAGCCATCGAAAACATTTTAGAAAGCCCCATAAGACATATTGTTTAACTAGCTTTTGATTAAATGGTTGAGGTCCGATGGGGACAACACAACAGATAAGTACAAAGACTGTTTAGGGTGTATTAATTATCTAAATGGAAGTGCAGCTCATTGATTTGTTGGTAATGTATTTGATTTGTAAGTTAATAACCGGAAATAGTATTTCTAATAGAAGGATATATCAGTTTCCTGAAATATTAGAATATAGTAATACCCAGAAGGCAGATAAACAGCTTGGACGTAATATGGGTGTTGAAATCGACACTGCAAGTCTTGTATATTACGCCATAGAGTTCCGTCCAGCGGTTCTTGTTGCTAGCTGATATCGTAGTGACCTTAAGTAATAAATCTCATAGCATCATCTTTTAACCGCATTGTCTATTAGTATAATGAAGTATTAAAAATCTAGTTAAATATCTGACAGACTAATTTACTCCCTGGACAAAATACGGTGTGACGGAATATAAATACGCCAGGAAGGACAGTAAATTAATTGTCTACTGCTTACTAGAATTTTGCAATAGGTTATTGCTTGCTAAATACGTGAAGGTAGTAATCAGATTGTTAGGTACGGTAAAATCATCAGACCAAATTGTCGAATTCTAGGTGTTTAAGAAGTAAATGACCAATTTCATAAACGTCATTCAGTTGTATTCTAGAATTTATATTAAGGCGCGTTGGGTATTTAAATCGTTTTGTTGTGGAATTCACATGAACTCTTGTTTTACGCCCATTCAGGGCCCGCATTACATCTGTCAAAGTTTTTTTTTTTTAATTCCATGGTAAAGTGTACAAAGGACCTCGTTTTTGTTTAATAGCGCTGTTCCTTACCACCCCTTCCGTCTTGTACCAATGGTAATGGTAGCTCACGTCAATATAGGGGGCATACCCGGAACTCCGTGTTTAGTGAGCCAACGCTATTTTTGCCTAGCCATGGTGGTTCCAGCTTACAGGACACAGTAAAGTGTACAAGGGACCTCGTTTTTGTTTAATAGCGCTGTTCCTTACCACCCCTTCCGTCTTGTACCAATGGTAATGGTAGCTCACGTCAATATAGGGGGCATACCCGGAACTCCGTGTTTAGTGAGCCAACGCTATTTTTGCCTAGCCATTGTGGTTCCAGCTTACAGGACATAGAGATAAGAAACGTCAAAAACGGTTGGCCGAATATCATTAAAACTTGTCTCTTCATTAGCCCGGTAGGAGCAGAAAAGCAAGGCGTTAAGTCTTATTTTATTTCATTTTCCGTCAAAACTTCTGCTAGACTTATCCGATTCGTCCATTAAAATGTATAAGATTACCATTTAAGAAACTAGTAATTCCATCCCGCTGCGGAATCCGTTGTTTGACAAATTAATTAAATAAGATAAATATCCAACGAACTAATTATAAAAGACCACGGCAACATTAGTGCCAGAAGTTTTACCCATGAACGAGTTCAATAAATATTCTGTTTTTATCCTATTTTTTTTAAAACATCCTGTCACATAGGTCAGCGTATACGTTATTTTAATAATGTAGAAAATGAAGATTTATCGATCGCCCCAATTACTACAAACGTCATTATTCCTTTAATTAAATTCTTGCGTTTTATTCAAATGTTTAAATCTCAGACTAGAAGTTTTGCAGTAAGATTACACAGAATGAAAAGAAAATGTAAATTCCTACCAAGAAGGGTGTTATCTGGTACATGCAATAAATCAAAACCTCTTGGTGTCCATTGCCAATTTACTGCTTTAATATGCCGAAGGTCAAGAACATCTCGGTTCGTAAATAAATATTATTTTGTTTGTGCTTTCGTCCTACCACAAATAATCACATCATGGAATTGAATCATGCAATATATAATACGTTCTTCAGATAATCGTGTAATGCTATTGCAACCTGTTATAGTATAATATATTGTTTAGAGCCTGTTCACAGACCAATGTTACATATCGCCAGTGATAAAGTCTTTGTTCGTGTTTCCTTATCTATCAATGTTATTACTGTTGCTTTGTATTACCATTGGTTCAATCAATCAAACCAATGGATTTAATTACGGTAACGTGGAATCAAATTAAATACTAATAATAATGTAACGTGCGATTCCTTTTTCACAAATTAACCAATTAGCAACACCAACTCAAGCTACTTTAATCTTATTGTGGTAAATAGACAGTGTTTAAATTAATGGTAGTTTCACGTGTTATAACAAAATAACCATATTAAATGTTATGCCCACGTGAGCTATTATAGTTGAAAATGTATGTCTTGTTTACACGGACTTTCATTTGCAAAACATCTAAACAAGATTATTGTAATATATGTGCATGCTTTCTCTGTGATAAAAAGCTAATCAATTGTTTTGTTTGGGTCTTTTTTTATGGCAAAAGTATATTTTCTCGATGGTAGCGATCCTTACACATAACCATCTTTCGAAGTACTGCAAAGTTATCTTTTGTGTCGATTTCCAAATATTAAGGTATTAGACTTATACGGAAATTAACGATGCTTACATTGGCAACTTTAGTTGGGAAAATATTCGGAATTCGAATAACGAGCCCACACGTTGTTTGTGATTCGGCACTAAAACAGACCGGCCTACCTAGCATCCCACCATTTCCTTGCTACTTCCGATCGTACGGGTAAGTGAACGTTGGGTGGCCGACTAGCACGGAGACGACCGTGTGCCAAACGAGCAGAATGTTGACTTGTTTGTTGACGTGCACGGGGAAGTCCAATAGGCTATTGGATACTACCACCCAGCCGCTACACCCAGACTCGCGTATAAGGCTTTAGCGCCGACTGCGGCCACCTTCCTGACATGTGAGTAATACTCGCGTTGAATCAACTGACAGATTCAGCGATTTGCATTATTGTTTGTTCATTGGATCTTACGTGTCGCTAAAAAAAAGTATAATCTTCTAACAAATACCACACATTAACATAAATTTAGTCTAGTTGGTATAATATCGTGATCGAGAGGTCAGTCTGATATAACAAAAGTATGGAATGGCGCTTTAATTCTTTAATACTGGAAGCTTATAACAGAAATTATCTACATATACACTTACAGCACCGCGGATACCCGACTAGTGGCTAATGCTTCTAGTCCGGATAAACCTTAAAGACAATCATATGTATATGGAATTACTTCTAATCATTGGTAAATAAAACAACAGGTTAATTCTAGGGCCGCCTTGTTCACCAGACAGGCCGCATTGTCAATTACTTTCTATCTATAAAAGTTTTATGGCCCATATTTTCGAACAGTGTCTAAAATGGGTGTTTAGGTTTAATCAACTAATATAACTACATGTAATTACAGATTATTAGCTGACTAAGTTTGGCATTCTCAAAGGCAGATTAGCTAATCTTAAACTAAAAATTTCTCTTCGTCAAGGAATAAAATTAAATTTTAAAATTTGATTGCAAGTCAAACATTTAAATGACTGATTCAATTTTTTTTTTTTTGCGTTGGGTGACCTGATAATCTATTGCCGTTCCTGAAAAGATCTATACAGTGTGTGACCCATGTGCCGTACTTGATAACCTGGGGTACATTTCACTCACACATTATTTTTATATTAAAAAAATCTGGTAATTATCATTTTTAATAAAGTTGGTCGCATAGTCCCGTTTGACATGTCATCATAACATAAATTGTGTCTATTTTATGTTTTCAAGGATATGTCAATTACATAAAATTTCATGAGATATATTGAATATAATATTGTTTATTACATAAAAACAAGAACAGTATATTTGTAATTATAAAGCTTCAAAGACCTAAAATACAATATTGAATTCTCTCCGCTTTGAACTTAAATGTATTTCATTTTTACATCTCTTTGTTGGAAATATTGTGTGAACATAAAAAATTGAAACTGCAACAAAGAATGTAACTCTTATTGCAACGAATGCATAATCGCTTGAAAGCGTCACCAAATATGCTGTCCTCAATACGCACGACGAGAGTTTGGTTTGGCTGAACCCCAACCAAACCCTTTTGAAAAATCATGTATTCACCCTCGTGAACAGGTTTGTAGCCAGGGTTGGTGCCATTCACAACACAACGAAGGCTGCGTGCTTTTTACCGTACATCATATAAAACGCTCGGTCGTTGCTTTAGAAACATGCATCCTTTATCAGATCGAAAATATCTTGGTGGGAGAGGGGGTGGAAATCGAAAATATATATAATTATAGGCAAAAAGCGTACGTTGAGTATGCGAAGAGTGTGTGTGAATTACGTGGACAAGGAGAGGGGTGTATGGTGTTAAAAATAAGTAAAGGGGGTTTAGTGAATGGGTAAGGTGCTGAGTTGCTTACCAGGAGCTCTCGTATTCGCTCGCGTTGTTTGTCGAGACAAGTAAAGACATAAGACACAAAGATGACGTACTTTTATAAAATGGATGATTATAAATCTTGTTTGAAAGATACACTTTAATCTTGAAATTCTAAATATAGTAACTAACATATTCGATCATGACGATATGCGTGAATGGCCTCGTAAACGCACCACAAATTAATTCTCTCAAACACAAAATAATTCAATTCGACAGAATGGGAATGTCGAAAATGCTTAGATTGGCCGATCGTTTTCAATATACATATTGTTTCACTAGAGAGAACGGCTAAGACATTACGGCCTGACAAAGCTACTACAAGACCTCCACGTCTGCCAGGTTTTCCGCCTGCTTCTACTGTAAGTGATCTATTTGGGTTCATCATTCATCGGTGACTACATTCTTTTATTTTACCCTTTTGCCCACGCTTCATTGTTAAACTACAACCTACTGGGGACCCAAGTGGTTTGGTGATTTCTGGTTTGCCGTCTACAACCGTGGCAAAATTCACACCAGTGTAACACTACAGATAACAGACCATCAGCATAGGTTGTAGATCTTTTATTGAGAACATGGAATAGACATAGATCGGAAGGAGCTCTATTCAAGTCTGACTTACTGTCAGTTAATTCTGGCTTTATAAAGCATACAGCCATTAAGAATAATGATACATGACAGATTAACTTATTTGGAATTGAGAGTATAGTTTCTATAACTGCACTGCATCTTCCCTTTAATGTCGCGAAGTTCTGCCGAGTGTTAAACACATAGATCATGTGTAGGTTATAAATAACATATAAATAAATAAGATATTTAATGAGATCGTGCCTTTTGTCAAAACGAGCAGAGGTCATTCGTGTGTTGCCTGTAAATAACATATTGAACAGATAAGCAGAAGTTGTATATAGTTGAAAACGTCAAATATAATATAATGTCAAATCTAGCAAAGTTCTATGTAAAAATAACTTTGTCACATTCCTTCATCACCCATGAGTTATGTACCAAAAGGACATAACAAACACAATTGAAAACGTCCAATATAATATAATGTCAAATCTAGCAAAGTTCCATATCACTTTGTCACACCAGTGGTGCGTTGTTATTTCGCCTCAGTGTGTATTCAGTCGGTGATTGCTATATCGGCTACGAATTAAAATTTAGTTTTATCTCACACTAAATGGATCAAAAATATCAACAACGAATTTCGGCGAATTCTTCGGAGAATAAATACACTTAAACTTCCATAGATTCTTCAGAGAGAAATATTTAACCAAACTAATACTGAAATGGAATCTAAGATTCGCACACCCTTCGTGGTCGAATGTTTGAACGTACTTAGATTCTTTGATTTGACCGCCTACGATTTTCCTTCTTTGATACTATCAAGGTAACAGACGTCCAGCCTATATTGCTTTCAATGCAGGAAATCAGTTATATAGACAAGATGACATTGCCAGGCTACTATATGATTAGCTTCCTTAAAGCAAACAAATTCTTACGCTCTTGGGTCAAACTTAGACAAATAATAAAATGGCTAACATTGGTGTTCAAACAGCCACATAATAAAATGACCAAAGACTTGAAGATCGTCGTCCAATAAGCCCCCGGTATACAAGAATCCTTACCTTGTTGGCATGGTTGTCTTTATGAAAGTCAGGCAGAAACCGCGGACAATGACTGACAGCCAAATTTCGGAAATAGACATCAATCATATATACCGTCTCACGCAATTATTCTCCATCTGATAAATGTCGTTAACGAAGTTGTCCAGAAAAGAACTTTTTATTCCAGAAAGATTTTGGGGTGTAATATAGATTTATTTCTTTTATACTACTGATTGAAAACAATGCTCACTGAAGATTAGGAATAGAATCAGGATAACTTATTTAATATAACTAAAAGAACCTCGGTCACGATCTAAGATTTGTGGAACAAACAAGTTAATTAATCCCAAAGATATTCCAACTTGTTCTGTGGAATAGCATTTCATGGATATGTTTTGGCGAAAGGATTTATTTAGCAGTAACTTTTAATGGGATGCCATAAAACGGGGCATTCAGAATATGCCAATACTTGTATCCGAAAGGCCTAATTAAACACCATTTTCATCATTATATAAGAATGTAAGCTAATTAGCAGGGACAAACCATCATTTCATAATGTCATTTGTTACATAAACAAATTATGTCATCTATTGATATGGCCTATCAACTAAATACATATACAGCAAAACATCAAATTATTGTGTTTGACTAGCTATTGCTGGTACTCAAGTTGAATCATATTTTAATGCATTTAATCAACTGTACCTTTTTATTTGGGGGGGGGGTCTCAGATCAAGAGACGGATTACCAAGTAACGTCGATGGCATCACTTGTTTCAACAAATTGAATGTAATTCAACAGTGAAAGAAATGCGAGATTTCAAAGGCGAGGATACTAATAGACACACTCCGTCAAAAACCCAATTTTCGGCAGCAATGACTATAGAACAGGATTGCTTCAGGAATATGAAATTTAGTGCAGTGTGTCGGTGAAGTAAACCAGTGGACAAGAATAATAAATAATATTACAGTTTTGATCGCATTCTGCCAACCCACATCTGGATAAACTTACGCCTATATTTTCAAAGAACCTGAGACTAACGTGTTCAATTAAAAATTATATTCTTTACACAAAGGATAGATGCATGGTCTTTATCAACTTTAACCCAAATTCAGCCATAATATAAAATACTTTCTCGCGTGTTTTCGATTCTTGTATATATCTCCCAATGTCTGATCGTTTACCGTTATCGATACATACAGATCTATGCCTGCTCTAGTTTATAGTTTTTCTCCTAACTTAAAACAACACAATGGCACGATTCCAACCAATAAATAACACATTGTAGTGTAATAAACTTGTGACACATTAAATGTTTCCGGCTAGACCTAGTCGTCTAATTATTACTATTTTTCGCTTCTGATTTGTCACGTTCCGAAATTGTAGTCAACCTTATGTTAAAGATAGGAAACGGCAAGGTGTTCAGTGTGATTATTTATAAGTTTTTGTCGACACCCAGACGACGATCAAGAAGTCGGTAAATGTTATAAATGTGCAGACTGTAGCTTAATCTATTTGACGGTTTTTGAAGCTGTACACATTCAACTTTCGACAGATATGATTTTAGATACGCTAAATATGTAATTTTGCAAGTATGCCACAAGAACCCATAAAATCCCATTGCCTATGCTCATGTAGGAAAAGGGGTAGGTCGCTCATCTGAACCCCTTGGTTTATCTTCATTTATTTCTGTAGTCGAATTCATCATAATGTTAATTACTATACAAATCTGTATTTTTAAAAACCTGATTCGAAGATAATATTCGTATTAAATGTACTAATGAACCGCTGCCACCCACACTGGAGTCGTTATTTTATATTCTGACAACGACGTTGTAATTGCGAGTCCAAAATAAATATCTATTTATGACCTTTGTTAGAAATCTGCATTAGGTCCGTGTTCTATTTATGAACACCCTTTGGGTTATTACTAATATAGTAATATAGCCAGCACTGTTATTATCATGTCATGCTTTGTGATATCTTTCTACAAATTAATACCACACCCTTTTTTCATTTTGTTCATAAGTCGTATCTATTTTTGTCATTCTAATTAATGACACAAGAAATAATACGTACGTCAATGTCATGACAACCCCTATGTATCAATTATCAATTACTATTCAGATACGTTATATATGTTTTCAATTATTTGAATATACATTATGCAAGAGCTAAATCAGCCTATTGCGGGTCTTTCTCGAAGACCATAATCAACTCTCGATTTCATCTTGTGTCCGAATTTTTCTAATTTCTGCACAACGCTCATTGATGATAGAATCCAAAAATTAATCAGCATATTCCCTTTGCATCATGTAAGAACTGCCATCTCTTTATCTAATTTTCCATAATGTATCTTGAAGTTCTTATATTTTGTGTGAAAACTGAACCAGCTTTGATTACTCGTTCTTAAGCATTATTCGCTTATTTAAATTAGGTGGTTGATAAGCAATATGTGGATTAAAGATATGTATTTTATTAAAGCATTTAAAAAAAATTCAAACGCAATAAAAAAAAAACAAACATTTTTTAATGCTTTGTTTTACGACAGTCCTTCGTGTCTTACCGTTAAATCTAATATACCGGTTCTCATGTAATTGTGTATTAATTTTAGTTGATGGTGAAACCAAATGCATTGGTGAAATCTGGACATAATATTGTAACATCTTTGGTTATCAAGGTGCTCTAATTAAAAATTCACTAGTTTGACTAACGAACCATTTAGCAATGCATTATAGTTATATATCATTAATTAGCTTGGCACATGATTCTTTAGTATGGAAAATCTGCAAATCAGCCACTCCAGCACCCCATTCCCCACCCCCTTGATACGAAAGTTGTTGCTTATAGCTAAATATGGTGGATAATTAATGAAAGCTGAAATTGAACTTCATTCAAAAAATCCTTTATGAAAAACTATTAAAGACATGCGGAGCAATAAATCGCGAAATTATTGCAACAACATTTAATCGAAAATTATATTATGGTAAAATGAATTATCCTGGGAATAAATTGTTATACAACTAATTGACGTGCAAGCGGGCTTTAGATCGGATTTTTGAGATAATGTTGCCATGCTTATTTTTGAATGGAAATGTACTTTACACTGAAATATCAAATAACTAATCGATTTTCTGATTAAAAGTGATAGGTTCGTAATACAGTTTTTCTATAGCAAACCCTTTATGTATAATATGCACATTTTGTATGGCCTCAACGTGAATATTTTCAAAACCATATTGTTTTTACGAAATGTTATGCTTAAAGAAGCTAAACCTCCTTGGTTTAGTTCAAAATGAATAATTGAATTGTTTTGATTTGGATTATTGTTTGGATTAGTGGTAAGACAAAGTCGATATGAATAAATTTTAGATAGAAAGTTATATATAAGCGGGGTCGGTTTATTCACAAATGTTAGTTTCATTTCAATATTGGCTTTATCAAAACATCATATACAATTAAACGAAATCGACAATACTGTTGATCCATATCAAGGACTGTGTGCCGTTTGAAATTCCAAATAATCGACGTGGTCTGGTGCGACAGAAAGTGTAGTGGTGTTATTAGATTGAAAAATCGCTTTTAAAATTAGAGATCATTATTTATTTTAGCTTCATTAACCAAGTAACCTAAACTGACAATTTTATCGTATTTTCACATAAATGTTCTTTTATGATTAATGAAATGTGTTTGTTGGTTTAAAGGCGATCAGTGCACTGGGTTGTTACACCTGCAAGTGGCATATCAATTGTCCATTGTGATTTACAATGTAAATAATATGTAATGTATATATAACTCTTCATTGGGAAGAAGCACATAGGAGGAAACATTTGATAGAATCATCTAACAGGCAAGTTGTATTTTTATATAAAATTGTTTGTATATAGATGAATATGTTAATGAGGGCAAAAATTTGTAACTTTTGGCGAGACAAGATATTAGACTATTACCAATCAACTATAATGCTATAGTTATTTATTTAATACTAGGAAAGAAGTATATGAGGGCTCTACGGCAGGATTCGTTGAATAATTTTCCATCCGTTGTCCATCAATATTGTTAAATTTCGGTGGAGATGTATATTGAGGCACACCATCAACTAAAATATGTTCTGAAACTATATTTTGAAACCATCGATTGTTAGTTCTGTTAAAATAGAGAAGTTATGGAGTTGTTTTTAAGACTCCTGCGATTGATGGTGTTTTGGGCGAATATTTTGTCATCGTATAGGTCAAGATGGATGCTTTAGTGATGACGTCAATTTTAGGAAGTATGTTGAAGTGTTGCTCGAAAACACTCATCCACAAAGGTTGTCACGACTCATTTGCATATTGGTTTAGAACAGTTGTTATCATAATATCAATAATGTACTGGCGTTGGACCGAGAAGGGCATTAATAAGAGACAGGTTGAAGTTGAGGGTAAGCTTCAAGTTGTCAATACATCACTTGTAACTAGTGAACAGTCATAGTTAGAGACCGTCGTGAAAGAAACTATTAAGGAATGGAACTTATTGATGGTGAACAAGTGTCTTTTGAGTTGAGTTTAAGGAGAGGGTTGATTAATTAGTAGTAGCATGCGAATGTCGGAGGCAAGAGGTTTGGCTAGATTGATGCGAGAGGAATTGCCCCAAGAATATCAAGGGAATCGGTTAAGCGAAATAAATAATTGATAAGTGCCGAGGAGTAATAAAATACCGATATCTTTGACATGGCTTTAGTAGAAACGGATTATTGTCTGTCAAGACATTCTGGACTTACTTTGAGCATAACCAATAAACTTTCATCTTAGATTTATATTGAACCCCTGTAAATAAAAACGGCTCACCACATGATCTGACCGAAGAGCAATGTCATTGAACAATCCTCTATGGATAGCATATAGCCGTTATCTCTGTGGCTATCATGGATCATATTACATCTGTCTTGTTACTATGGTTATGAAGTATAAAATAACGGTAAATGTGACACGGTAATTACGAAGCAGCAATAATGCACGAGTTTACATGTAAAGCAATATTGCATTTAGTCGTGTAGTATTTCAAATATAATATGACATTTTTGGTAATATTTGACATAAACAACGCATAACGTCATAAAACACGGAACGTCAGTTGTCTGACAAGAACCGCTGATGTACTGCTGGGGCAGACGTCTGGCACCTCACGGTCATAGAGGTAGGTATTGGTCGTGTACTGAACAGCTACAGGGCGATTGCAAGACAAAAGTCCATCCTTCCTTGTTTGATTCATTAAACATACATTATGCAACAGCTAAATCTTACAACTGCTGATTTTTCTTTAGGCTTGAAATTACCTAAATTACTAATTAGAAAATACATGTCGGATTTTCACTGGATTTGAATCGGATTGGATGCTCAACGCTCATTGAAGATTTAATCCAAAAATGGATAATCGAGAATATGTTTTTTTATCGTACCGACTTTAGTTGTGATGAACAAGGCTATGCCTAAAATTCAAATGCTCATATCTCGGTTCAGAGTGGAGCATTTGGTCATACACACAACGTGAAAGTCCTGACTAGCTAAATGTCACCCTACGTGTAGTGTCACGGGTCATTTTCTGGAATTTCCTGATTAAACAGTTCCATCTGTCCCCGTAGTGTGACGTCTATGTTTCTTAGAGATTCATGGCCAGGGTATTTTCACATTAGATGGCAATACAAAAAATGGCTTTTCCTTGGGAAGTACATATTGATAGTGACAAGTTACTTACTCCCTTATATTTGTGTGCAGGAAATTTAATTTCCGTCAGATTAATGTTTTTCTTCCAGAATCAAACAGCCCAATCAACATACACCCCACTGCTATTCTTTCTATATGTTCTACTGAAAATTTTAATTATTTCTAAGGCTTAGATTGTGTTTACTTTCCGTGGTCAACCTCTGGTCGTGCTCTTGAATTCTGATTTCCCTGTAATTTATGAATGGTGTATGTACATGTAACTGTCGTATTCGTATATTAACAGTAACAGAAACGCTGCCTTGCTTCCATTTTGTCATCTTGCTCCAACGAACACGAAAACATTAATCTAAAAGCCACGTGCATTCTATCAGAACCTTTCCTGGAATAAATAGCTATCGGCACGCTAACAGAAATAAATCCACAACAAAAAACACAAGGCATTTGACTCTATGGTAGTTTGTTTACGTTTAATTTTGAAAATTCTAAATTTAATAAAACTTGGTGCGATTTGGGACTGGATGATTAATTTGTATTCTCTCGAGAGTCTATTAGCATTCTTTCTGGATCTTTACACTCACTTTAGAAAGTTACTGGATCTCCATTACCCACGTCTTGTTGGCCATTAAATGGTATTTCAACAAACCGTGTTTAGGGAAGAAAACTATCGTCGACCAGAACCGTAAAGAATTTTTTTTTTTACCTATGCCTGGCTTTCACGTTGACCACGAATACTGCGAATCTCCCCGGAGTTCCATTGATGAAAATTATGTTGTAATAGTTGAGATATTTGTCAAAATGTATTACATGTCATAAATCTTGTATTAGCTGTCAAATCAGAAGAGACACAATTTACATATTTAACACAATGTTCGATAATTACAGATAATGAGTCAATCACCGATTATTAGTTTATTTCTGTTAACCACGCTATCTTTTCTATATACAGAGAGTGTGAGAGAGAGAGAGAGAGAGAGCGAGAGGGAGCGTAACCTCCACTTCGTACAAACTAGGCCATTTCGGGACTAACACATGCTTTATTTTTATTTCAATAATTCCCTTGCGCGTATGTGTCTATAGCAGTGGGAGAAAACTGAGATCCTGGAGAAAACCCACGAGGTTGGATAGGCTACCCTATTTCTTGTCACGTACACCCGGGGAATCGAAACCACGCCATTTGACTCAAACAGAGACCTTATGATACAGCGCGCCAGCCATTCGGCCAGCCAATCCCCTAATTTTATGTTGATATCTTTTTGGTGAAATTCTCTTGATTTCATTTCGTTATTATCTTCTGTTGAAATCACCTAAAACTTCTGTTGAAATCACCTAGAACCTAGAACTTCTGTTGAAATCACCTGTTGAAATCACCTGGAACTTCTCTTTCTCTCGAAAAAAAAATCACTAAGAACTTCTTTTGAAATATGTTCAGATATTTTGTTATCTTATAAAATCAAAAGCGTCTACCACTTGTCACGGGTACGTGTGTTTTGTCCGAAAAGAATATATATCGAAAGGAACCGAGTGGTTGATTATTTGTAAGGCAAAACAATTTTATTCACGATTTTGAATTAAATAGCGACAGGGATACCCCACGAAGCAAAAAAAGAAAAAAAAAATGTCAACAGAAAAGTGTCTTACCTTTCTCTTTAACATACATCAGAAGGTATAGTTTTTTTTAACACGAACATAGTAAATATGATATTATTTAGCACCAAAAAGGAAGGAAAATAAAGAAGATTAAAAAAACAAAATCAAAAAATTTGAAAAAATCGCATAGGTAAGAAGGGCGTTCCTGTCCTCATGTACCTGTGCCACTTGTTAGATTTACGTGCTAAAAGTTCACGAATAGATTATAAGTAATTTTTATATTTTATTGTTGTCAAAAACAAGGGGCTATTGAAGGCCCCTCTTAATCCTGTATGCGTTCATGTAAAACTTGCATCGGTATGAAAAATCAATGACATGAATTATTACAAGACCAATTACAAGCCCACTTGTTATGATTGAAGAATTCATCGATCGCTACTGAATTACATCAAAACATGAAACCTCTTGAAAATTAAACAAGATATTCCTTCATAGAATGAAGCAGGTAAAACACGAACTAGTCTATACACGGGGTTAAGTACCATGGGCTATGTATTGTCTATGGCATCTTATAGGTATATAGGCTCTCTGGATAAGTAAAATGAGAGAGAGAGAGGTCTTCAGCAATGGTGTGTGTGTGTGGGGGGGGGGCGGAGGACCTGGAGAAACCTACGAGGTTGGGCAGATCGTGTTTAACATGCACTCCACACAAACTAAGTCATTTAGGTTCAATTTAAAATCAATAATTTGCTTGCGCGTAGGGGTCGTCAGCAATGAGAGAAAATCGCAGAACCTGGAGAAAACCGACGAGGTTGGACTCTACTCCTTGTTACGTACAACTGGGGAATGAAAAACACCAACAGCTGACTCAATGGTAGACCTTATGATACAGCGCGCACGTGCTAACCATCCTGCAGCCCCCCCCCCCCCCCAATGAGTAAAATAAATAATTAGAAACAATTTCAATGGGAAAATTTCAATCTTTATGCAAACATTGTTTTTCCTTTTAGCAACCTTGACTGCACAATTCTATAAATGGCAAAAAACGAAACTTGAAAACACACCATCATCAATCAAATAAGCCTAGTAAATATTTCAAATCATTAATCATCCTTAAAGATGTTATTCATCAAATTTTACGCATATTGAATAAGAAACCCATTTTTCAACTGTAGATCGAGATGATTAATGTATCTAAATTACTTATTTATTTATTTTCTGTGTGAGTCACGCTTTATCGCTGCAATCAGTTTGATTACGTTCATTAAGACGATGAGAATGATTGAATTTAATCTTTTTAAGTTATCCGAAACATCAAACACACCCGACACATTAAACATACGTATTATGGAAATATGCTGATGAACTATCAGAAAGAAATCAAACACATAGAAACAGAAAGACTTTGTTTAAAAGATAAGGAATTATTAACCCAGGAAAATGCAATACGTTTTCTAAAACATACAATATACATGTACAGTAAATCTGCCAATTGCAGTTCTTGCTTTAAACTTGAAATGTTATTTAAGTTATTAATTAGACATTAATTAACTTATGTAGATCATAATCAACTCTCAATGTCATCGATTATAGCCTGCGATATATACTGGATTAGAACTCTGTCTGCTGCTGCTGATTAAATCAAAAAATGGATTATCGAGACTATGCTTTTTATCGTACCGTCTTAAGTAATGATGATCGAGACTAGGCGAAATTTCAATCCCAAAATTCTCGGTTCAGGGTTAATCAAATTGACTGGAATTTTCAACAAATTGCGTTTACATTTATCTAGTTTTGAACTATTAAAGTGAGAACTGCCACCTCTTTATCCAATCTTCCATAATGTATCTTTAATCATCGTCGCCTATTTTCCTGTATACGTTAGCACATAAATACTTTTGCTTAAACTCTTGCTTAAAATTGGGTTTAACGGACTAATGAATACAGCCATACGCCATAGAGTTTACTATTCGAATTCAACTGTTGACGGTTCTCTTACATGTAACCCAGCAACTAAGTCTTAAACCAGTGTGTGTGTGTGTGTGGTGGGGGGGGGGCTCTTTCCACACATATCCTGTCTTATTGGGGCGGGAAGTTTGAAATATTGTACAGAGCTGTGATTGTTTTTCATTTAAAACGTGTTGCGTTTTCTGTTGTGCTCAATCGATAAATGCGACACAAGAATCACACTGGGTAGAAGACAACTTTCTATGGAGCCAAGGGCTACGCGTATTAAAAATACCACTATATAATATAATTGTTTATCTAAAATGTGTTATCTTTTATGGGTTCCTCGTGTTTTCACCATGAAATATTTAATGCATATTTTGTTTTTTAACCATAACTAATTATAGCTCATTGCATTTTATCATGCATTATAAATATTTGAAGACTATGTGATTTTCATTGCTAATTTTATATATATATGAAAGAAATGAACTTTTATTTTTTGCATGATTCTGATTTTTTATTACAAAAACATAATGCCGACTTAGTGATTTTATAAGTTTTCGTTAATGTTTTCAGTAATATTTGATGCAAATTGATCGCCCTTTAGTATTTTTATTTTCGAATATATATGTATATCGATTAACAATTAAGTTTAGAAATTAATATATGCGGCAATGTCGAAAAATACATACTGACTTTTCCAACATATTTTGTTGTATTAAAATTTATATATTAAAAAAAAATTGAACAGACGGGAAATGAAATAATATGGGGTTTAACGTCTTACTCTTTGTATATATTTGGTGTTAGATTGACCAAAGTTGTGTATACCTTCACACTAACACATAATAGGTTTTAAATCACATTTTTGAACAGAAAGTGGACCACGTTTCGACCCCCTATACAACATTAGGGGTCACGATGGCTAAGTGGTGAGACGCTGACTCGTTAGATTTTCCGGCGTGGTTTCTCCTTGTCAGTGATGCAGACAGAGGGCCTGACAAGGACCGTTGTCTAGTCGTTCAGATCGGACACAAAACGTATACATTGTCGTGCACGTAAAAGACCCCTTGACAGTTAGTGGAATTCAATATTGATGTCCGGGCAAAATTCCTTCATAGCACACTTTGTGGGGTAGTGGGGTATGCCCGTCTTTATTAGCCAAGTTCAGAATAGAACAGTAGGACGTTAGATCCCATTTCATTTCATTTTTATATATCATTAGTAGCTGGTGTCGTCATCACTAACAAAATTAATAAGCAATACGCAGACTCGAGGCTACAGAAATGAAATGGGGTTTACGTCATACTGTTCTGCTCGACTGGGCTAATGAAGACGGCATACGTCATGTAGAGTGCTCTAAGGGAAATTTTGCCCGGACAGGGGCGTAATGGCAAACTCATATTTGGTATTCAAACTGCCAAAGATTCTTTTACTTGCATGCCAACGACCAAACGCTGTTCCTCGCCCCCCCTCACCCTTGGTTTCGTTATTTCCCTTAAAAAGAACTTTTCTGTATTTTGTATGGGAACTGCCAAATTAAAACATCAATTGCGATTATAATAGTATTTTGCATTCAGGTTAATTATTCTACACTATGTACAAGACTGACCTACGAAGAATGTAGAACAAATTCCTGGAATATTCTTGTAAATTGCTATCAAAGTTTACATAAGAATCTGAACTTAAATAAATGTAGTTGATATCATCTGTTTAGAGAATGCTGAATACATGGCCTATATGTTTAGAATACATATATGATGTAATAAAACTGGATCTGCTATTGATAAAGTGTGTCGGGTATTTTGAAATAAATAATGTATAAATATATAACAATGAACAGAGTAAATTTCAAATATGAAGATTCGAAAGTTCTAAAATAAAATATAATTCAAGACGACGGTTAAATGAACATTAGAGAAATGCGTAAAAAACACAAAATTTAAGAAGACAATACTTACATTTTTGCGTTGATCGTGCCATAATATCCGATACAGTTCTACACACAAGCAATATTTGTAAAAACAAGTGTGTATATTCAGCCATTGTCCATGCCTTGAGGCTTCTAAAGTGTTTACTGTATGATCACAGATGTATGCACTCTGTCAGCTGTTGGTGAACAGAAAAAAACAACATAAATTAATTAATGAATATTTCTATGTTTATAAAGGGACAGTGTGGCTGGCTACCAATTTTCATATTGTGTGCCATAAATTGCTAAACCCATTCTCAATATAATTTTTAACACATATATCGTTGCCATGGTTAGTCCGTAGCAACGATTTGAAGATTCCGGAAGTGATGTTAAGAAGAAGGCGGAAAACAGTTATTGTTACGGTAAAGTGGAGAGTGATCTTCAGATCATTGATTTTTAGTTTAAAAGCTCCGGCTTCTGAAATCCATATAGTGATTTGTATATGTGGTATATGTGAACACGTTATAACACTTCTAATTTTTTTCATTACAGTAAAAATAGTTAGGCAGTCCTTAGGGGAAAGTTTGGTCATTCAAAGAAACAATATCTGCAAACAACCATAATCGATTAACAGTGTCCATAAATGACTTATACCCACCAAAATTAGTGCCGGTATTATAAGTTTAATAATGTTGTAGAAATCGATGTTACAGACAATTATTTTATGAAAATACAATTTTATAGATAGCAATGACTGTTTACTTTGTGCTTCATAACGACAAGGGAATACTTGTGGGATATAATATGGTTAAAACATTGCTCTATTAAAGTTGCTAGTGATTGATATACAAAAAAATTGGTATTATTCAGAATAAATGCCTTACAATTAACTATTGTATTGCTGTTACGACATCCATTAGCCTATATCATACATAATTACGTCTGCTTTGTGTGTGGAGTTTTAAAAATTTCAAGTATCATTCACAAATCACAGTTGAAAACATAAGCATAGTCAACATTAAGCTTAATTACTGGAAGAACATGACAAGATAAAACATTAAGTTTAATGACTGGAAGAACATGACAAGATAAAAAAAAAGCTGATTAAATTCAGCGTCGTAAATTTCAGGATGCAAAAACAAACCCAAAATCAAAAAATGCACGTTCCGGGTTTTCTTCGGCCTATATTCAATAATGTGATTGCGAAATCTGTCGACATTCTTTTTCCCAGGCGTTTATAATTGGTTGTATTGTCTAAGAATCGGGAGATCTAAAGCCTGCGTGGTTAAAAATATCCATTATATATTTTTTTCCAGCAACTATACGCCCATGATGTTAATTTGCTGTTTTTAACGTTTATGAACTGAGAGAAAACAAATTTCACAATAGCTACGACATTCGTAAATCAATATACTTCTTTTGTAACAAGATTTTAAAAAGACATTATTGGTATATTTAACAGCTAGTAGATCAAATATATAAATAAATACTATACTCATAGCCTCGGGTTGTGGTTTGTGGACGTGGAAGCCCATGAAATGAAGTTTGATATTCAGGTTGCCTATCCTGCTATTGCCAATATGCCATGAACTAATTAAGTAGATAAGTAAGACTAGTCTAGGTTCATGATTAGAGATTCATAATAATTTACCGGTTCTTCAATTCTACACGATATACGCATTCCGTTTACTGCAAAAACATGGTATTTATGGCAAAGAAACATAAGAAAAAAATTCCAAAGATACTTAAAAATGTTCTTACCTATATATATCCGTCATTACCCAACCCAGGGCAATATCAATATATTGACGTTAATTAAGTCTGTTAATTGATATGGATGATAACATATTCCCACAGGTGCTCTCCTATGATATTTTATACTCAGCATGCCACGTTATTATGACAATATACAGAACACAAGAAATAACACAAGCTTTTAACTAATGATGTGTCGTCAATCAGTATAGCTCTTTACTATCTTTGTTTTCATTGGATACTCGATTAAAAGGTGTGTGTATTTGTGTGTGTGTGTGAGAGAGAGGGGGGGGGGGAGATGAAATGAAATGGGGTTTAACGTCCTACTGTTCTGCCCCTAAATTAGACTCATGAAGAAGGGCATACGCCATACAGTGTGCTATGAGGGAAATTTTACAGTGTACTATGAGGGAAATTTTACCCGGGCATCATCGTGAAGGCCTACTCTTATATCGAATTCCAACTGCCAATGGATCTTTTACGTACACGGGACCTCATCAATGACAAGGAGAAACCACGCCGGAAAATCTGGGTGAGTTTTCTCGGCCAAGTGTACGAGTGTGTGTGAGAGAGAGAGAGAGAGAGAGGGAGAGAGGGAGGGGGGAGTGGGGGGTTAACGTCCACTCGACACATACTAGGCCATTTCGGCACTAATATTTGGTTCAATTTAATTACAATAATTGACTGTAAGGGTCTTTAGCAATGGAGTAAAACCGGATGACCCAGAGAAACCTCACGATGTTGGACATTATACCTTACTCCTTATCACGTACAACAGGGGAATAGAATAATTTCATGCGCACGCGTTAAGCCAGGTGTATCACGCAATCAGCTGATGGCGAAAAAAGACAAATTCTGGCAGGGATTACTGAGCAAAATGGCCATTCATTGTATACGTGCGAAAAAAAGCCAGTCACCATTTAATTTTCGTACGTTAGTTATGTATACGTAGCACCATATTACATATTTAATTCATCCTAAATTCCCCCGGAATACAATGTCATGTCACATCAATATATTATAATCTATTAAAGATATGTAAGATTTAAATAAAGAGCTTGCTATAATAGTTCGAAAATAGATAATGTAAAATGGAAATTTCATTCAAATTACCCTATAGCGACCGAAGATATTAGCTTTTGATTGCATTAAATTCAACCATCGTACTATTTGTTCGAAGCTAAATATCGCTCCTCCATTTTTAAATTTAAAAATCAAAATATGACTGAACCGTTTTAATCTGTTTAATGTCTACTATATTAAAGGTACACTCTTTTTGTATAGCGTATATAACTATCAGCTACAGAATTGTCATCCACGTCAAGAGTGAGAGGGATTAATCAACTTAACGTCCTATTGACACAAACTAAGTTATTTCGGGACTAACATATGGTTGAATTAAATTTCAATAATTCACTTGCGCAGAGGGGGGAATCGGAGAAACCCCACGATGTTGGACAGGCGATCATAATACATGTCACGCACAACCGGGGAATCGAAACAACACCAACTGACCCAATAACAGAACGTATGATGAAAGACGTTCTATTTCTACTGTCCGTTTTTTTATACACTTCCGGTAGTATTAAATCACTATCAGCAATACGCAATTCGGTGTACTAATCTTTTCGCAGACTATGGCGTTATGAGTTAAAGTGCTTTAGGTGTGGTTATATACTTAAAGTTGCATGCAGATACCCCTACAAAGTAAATACCTTAATCAAATGTAAAAGGGTTTGTACTTCGTATTGTGAATGTTGGGTCCAGACATGCCAGAAAAATATTGAAATATTGAGTTTAAGAGTATACATTAAGTTTTCATAATTATTTCAACACATAATAACAGAATTTCCATTGAAATAATAGATATTCTTTTTTACTTTTGAGGTATACATATGAGAAAGATTCTGGCTTGTGCCTTTAATACAAGAATATGAATGACACTAACAAATAAACCAAGCTAATATTGTAATATGTACTGACATGTAAGCAAACGTTACATTATCTTCTAATCTTACTTATTTTGCGTTAATTCCCCTGTCACTAAACTCAATGCAAACGTCAATGGACTGTCAGATATAGTGAATAAATCGGTCATGTTCTTAGTCAGCTTGCCCAGAAATATCAAGGCTAAATGCGTTTACCTTCTTTATAGAGAAAGGCGAGATTAGAATAGGAAACAAAGAGCCACAACCGATGTGTGTAAATAAAGGACAATAAGGATGATAATACATCAACTGTCAACTTATCTCCTTCAACAAAAGCCATACACGGAAATTAATTTCTAGGTAGACTAAAAACTGAAGAACCAACAATCGCCAATTTATTAGTGTGCCATTTCTATAGAATAATGTTCTTTAGGTGATCCCACCGCAATTCCAATAGGAAATTGAAATATATTGCGTGCTGCCCCCCGTCGTGATTCATTGTTATAACACTATAAATTGTAAACGTTATAGGAAATGACAAATATATGACTATTTGTTATGTACATCCTTATGGCGTTTTTACATTTAATTATCATTCTCTTTCGATGGTAATAGAACCCGTGAAGAATGGTCCTGCAGCTAGATTGTTTATACAGTCATTACGTGTATTAATATTACTTCGTTTCGTATTAAAGTTAGATCATACGCAGGGTCGTTGCTATCGAAAATACATGCATTACTATTAATTCGTTTCGTATTTTTAAAGTACATGTTTTATACCACGGTCGTTGCTATGGAAAATAGTCACTTTGCACTGATTTGAATCGGCAAATCAAGTCAATAAGACTTGTTTAGTGATGTCAGTCAATATCTGATTTCTGCTCCCTGGGTCCTGTCTGATCATCAAGTTAAATCAAATTTCTGACAGACACCGTGAATGAAACCAAACTTCAAAACAAAGGCTAAAGATAAAGTTTAAGACATTTTGATTAAACAATTATTCAAGTTTATCAAGTATTAAGTGTACAAAGATGTTAAAACTTTCATCATCGTTTATAGGATTATAAATAATAATTCTCATGTTTCGTAAAAGCACAACAGAGGCTTCAGATAATCCATAGAACATTTTTGGAATTGATAAGGATTGCCAATCCCATAATAAATAATATTTTTTTTAAGAAATTTTTTGATAATCAAATCCAGAGTTATGGCTTCTGTTACAAAATTTATAGATTAAGATTAATAACCATAATATAGTGTAGTTGTCGATCTGTTTATTTTTGTGCCTAAAATAACATAAAAAGATACAGTTTTGTGATCAATGCCACCAATTACTTTTTGTGAATCTGGAAAAGATAAAAGCACGCCTTTGGCAATAAGTGTGTCGTTCAAACAAATATTAACGCACACCTTGATTGACAAATAATGAGAAAAAATAAACAGACAATGTCGTGTAAAATGACAATAAGCGAAAGAATTCGACTACAGAGTAAATATAATGCTTGTCTATCCTCTCGTTGTCACCATTAATCGATTAATCATAAATACAATCAACGAAACTAAACGTTAGGAAACATGATGGCTTATATCTAACGTAGATTATTATAAAGATTATCATAATCTAGGAGCTAAAGGGAGTGTGTGCGGAGGGGGGATAAACAGCTGTATCCTCCAAATCTTCGGTTCGTTTTACATCGTCATGGATAGCAATATTAGACGTATATCGTGATATTGTGATACGACCTATATGTCATCGCATGTAATGCGTATTGATTTTTATTATTATGACGACTGTCGTGACTATTATGTTTAGACTACCATAAAGTATGAATGAATCCGTGCCTTAATTCGCCTTGATTCAATCTATTCTTGAAGTACTGGTGTCGCTACATTACCCAATCTATTTCAAGTACATTTTAAGAACTATATTTACATCCACTAACGGTAATCAAGCTCATACAATAACTGTCGCCTGGATCAAAGCTGTAGACAAATTTTTAGTTCAGTTCAAGTCTTTTAGTATTTGTCATTCAGCCAAGGCCTGGTTTAGATGAAGAGTGGGACTTGCCTTGCATTGACTATTGCACTTATTAGGTCCCCAACCCCACCCAATCCCCACCTTGTCGATTATAGAGGCTGATGAAATGTGAGCAAAACGGATGGTGTTGGTGGGAGTTAATGACTAAGAAAGGACAATGGCAGTGTCAAAATATTAAACACTTTGGCTCGAGATCCCTTATAGATCTTGATGCCCTAGACTTCAGTCTGCCAAGCACATTTTCAATTTCGGCATGACATTCAGTATTACAGGGCACCTTCCTTAGTTCCTTGAACGGCAACACAAATAACCAATATATTATACGGTTTAATTAAAGGGACTAAACCTCTAACTCAACATTTTGTTTATAATATTAGATATTTATAATAAGCAAATCTAGTTATTATTTGTCCAGACACTTTAGCTTTCGATTTGCATGTTCAAACTTGCTCGATGTCCTGTGAAATCTGGAATTAGTCTTAGAATAACTCATTTTTAAGAGATATTCAAGATATGTTTTGACATATGCGACTGCTCCAATACGACAGTTGTGTCTGCGGCGTGTTCCCACTTTGTCGGCGCCCTGTTAATCTTTTAATTGATCTTAAAACTATACTCTGTTTTAAAGTATTCACTCAAGAATTGTTCACTAGTGTTCAGCGTTTATGAGCCCTTTACAATATGTCGAAATCACCATTATTAAATGGCACTTTAAGTGTAAATGGTTGTTATGTTGTAAGGCATTTATTTATAAATTATATAATGCTATTTAATAAAAGTTACATGTGTAAACTCCAATATTCAATAAAAGTTAAATTTGTTAAAATCAATACAGTTTAAAAGATATGGACTATAGTTTATAATACCATTGTTCTAGGATTAACTCTGGATTAGCGGCAAAATTTGACATCAAAGTCTGTCGGCAAAGTGGGAACACCCGGTGTCTGCGTATGCCATGCTATCGTAAATAAAACTACATGTTAGTTGTTACTACAAGTTTATTGTTAAACTGGTTGGCCTCAAAGGTCCCTCTTTCTCATCCATTAGCCCAGGTAAGACACAGAAGAGTAGGACGTTAAACCCCATTTCATTTCATTTTCTCTCGTTCTCAATAAAGCATGACTTCTCGAAATACATTGGTGAGCTCTGATCAATTTCGCTCAACACACTGTTTATAACCCCCTTATTTCTGTACGTTATAGCAGACTGACCTTAATTTTCGCCACAAATATGGAATAAACACCTCCATTCTCCCAAGACCGAGTGGGGGATGGGGGAGAACACTACCTTACTTGGTCTGTCAAATACATGTCAGAAACAGATATAATTTGATATATATTTCGAAAATGGTAACGATTTTACCAAAATATCCCTGTTTTTTAAATATATATATATGTTACCATCATTCACTTTCATACGTGGGATTTGACTCTAAAAAGTGTGAACCAATATTTAGTTTAAGATATGATATGATCTTAAGGACCAAAGAATTACAGTAGCGCACTAAATCATAAGGTCTGTCAAATTGTAAAGTGCGTGGTTTCGATTCCCTGTCTGACAAGGAGTAGTGTCGCATGTCTATCCTCGTGGTTTTGCTCCGGGGCCTCCAACGACGGAAGAGAATAATTGAAATAAAATAAGATGACATAGTTTGTGTCGTACAGGCGTTAACACATCTCTCTCTCTCTCTCTTCTCTCTCTCTCTCTCTCTCTCTCTCTCTCTCTCGTTACAGTCGGCACTGGCCACTGAGACTAATTAAGAAATCTCTTTGATGTTCATGTTATAAAATCAAGAGAAATTGTTTAACAGTTCAACATTAATTAATTACAGTAACGTCATGTATTTCATTATTTACCGTTATCTTTGAGAAAACTAATTGTTAGATGAAACGATTGTTAGCATCAAGTGCCCAATAGAAATATAAAAACCTGTGATTGAAAACATCCGGAATCAAAATGAAAGGCAGTGCTCACCCTGAGATAAATGAGTTATATTTTTAATGTAGGTGAAACAGCATAGTTCTAATGAAGTATTATGACAGGTATTAATGTTTATCGGAAGAAATCGGACTAAAAGCTAATTATTTCCCTTACCTTACGGCGAAATATTTTCCAATATGATATTCGAATGTTCCACAGGTCATACTAACATTATATTAAGCGCTCATTTTGTCCAGCTAAAAACTTCTATCGTATTCAGTCTCTTATGAACAAAAGAAATTAGATGACTAGAAGGCAGATTGTCATTAAAGCAGAACACCTTGGCTTTGTTTAACGTGAAATAGAAACTGAACACATTCGGTAAACTGAGCACTTATTCCGACCGATAGGCCGAGTGGTGATACGCGTAAAGCAGAAGTCAAGCTTGCCAACTCAACTGACTACATACATATAGTCAGGGTTCGATTATCAGTACGCGGTGGCAGTGATAGTCAGAATAGACAGAAAACAATATCAGTGTCACATGGTCATATTACTTCTCAAGGACAACCGTAAACAACCTGTCACTCCCGGGAATAAGAAATTAGACAGATTAACTAGTTTTCGAACAAACACAAACTAGATGAGTCTGGATCTTAATGCGATCAATAAATTTCAAAATTAATTCTTTTTCTCAAATCTGGATTGGTAGTAATGGGATTAATTCTATAAAGTTTTTCAATTTGTTAATTAATGTTTAGATCAATTAATATGGTTGTGTATATTTTTTGCCATCGTGTGTTGCTGTATGTGCATGGGCGTCACACATGGGGGGGTCCGGGGGGTCGGATATACTTGGACCCCCCCCCCCAAAAAAAAAAATTTGGCAAAGTAAAGTGCCCGAAATCTAATAAAACACTAATTTTAGGACTGGAATAGCAGTAAAACGCGTTGGCGACCATCAAATATTCCAAAATTTTCTTGAGGGCTCGAAGAAAACTGGCCGCAGCCCGTAAACCTGCTTCGGGCATTTCTATTTTTTCTTCCCTAACTGTCATCGAGTCCTAATAAAACACTTATTTCACTTTTCTTTTAATTGAATACCACGAATTTGTACTGAGTTGACTATGAATTAAAACATTTTGACTGGGGCCACTCTACTTTGTGAATGCAACTGCAACAGTGTAATTGGATGGTTGGAATTCAGAGTGGGGTTTCGGTTACAGAACCATTGGATACTTTTGGACTTGCTCACACAGGCTAGCATAGCAGAAAACGCATTTGCGGTGGTTAAATTTTCTAAATTTTCCCCGAGAGGGTGAGTCTCACATAGCCCGCGACGATTGATTGGTTGTTTGGAATTCTGGGCAGCCAGGAAGGCTATTGGACCAAATTGAAGTTGTTGTATTCACAGACTACAGGCTGGAATAGCAGGAAAACGCGTATACCGGCAGGTCAATTTTCAAAATTTTCTCCCAACGGTCCCGTCTTCATGGGTGTAAACGAGTGATTGGAATTCGAGTCAGCAAACCACCTTAATTAGGCTATATTAGGCCACTTTGAAATTGCTTTGTTCATGGGCTGAAATAGAAGGAAAAAGTGTTTGCAGCCGTCAAATATTCCAAAATTTTCTTAGGTGGGGGTAAGTAAGCCACGCTTCTTCGCCTCTCGGGGAAGACCGGTGTCGCTGTCTGTAAACATGATAAGCGTTGTAATGGTGTGATGTTTTAGTTTAACCCCGTAAAATATGCCAAACAATGTTAACAGAAGATGAGACTTTAAACAAAATTTATGGGGGTACCCCCCCATCCCCCAATATATATTTCACGGCTACGCCCCTGTGTATGTGACAATAATTCAGGCGCAAAGCTAACTTAAATTTTACAAAGAAATAATTGCTTAGCACAAATCTATGCTTTCGATTTCGTTTTGTATGCGTCTTAAGCCGCAGCTGGCGGGGGCGGTGTGGATAGTGCCGAGTCGATGTTAAACCCTATTTCAAATAAAATTAAGCATATCTGAGTGTTAAAAATTGTCAGGAAAAATTGACTGACATAATTACGATTACTTTATCTGTAATTTAAACTAATACAAACTCTAAATGGCAAAATGATTTAGTCCATTATGTTTTTTAATACAAGTACTTTTAACTCTATAATTAACCTGTATACTGAAGTGTTGGAGTTTTAATAAACTAATTTATAAAGAAGATAGACGGCACATGTATTTTTCAATTCCAATGAAACTAACCAGACAACCGTATGCTAGTTATAGATACAATTGAACTTGACTTAAACAAAAACTCGACAGGATTAATATACGCATGTAAAGAAATTGGCATTTAAAGGTGAATAGACTGTTTAGAAAGAGTGCGCAATTGCGCGTTTATACTATGTCATTTCGGGACTATAATGTATTCTTTTAACAATTCACTTGCGCATAGGGGTGATTAGCAGTCGAGGGAAACCGAAGTACCAAGAGAAATCCGCGGGAAGTAAAATCTGTTATATTTACGTGTATATAAGAGATGAAATTGTGTCTTGAACACAGTTATTTTGATGATTGTTGTACACGAGATAAACGACAGTATACAAATGAGATATCTTTTTCAATTCGACCCAAAATTCATGTATATAAGTCAAGTAACTAAAGGAAAAAATGATCTTAGGTAAACAAGCAGACCTTTTCTCGGGAAAAGCAGACATGGACTTTCGTTAAACAGACCAGACCCCTTTGGTTTCCTTTAAAAGTAAACTTGTCGATTTAATTCAGTTTGAAATGATGATTTTTTCTTCTGAAGAAGCTACTTGTCTGCATTTAAATTTTGATATGTTAATTTGTTTTTAGAAGTGGCTGTATATCTGCATATAAAATTTGACGTGTTGATTTGTTTTGTGAAGTGGCTTACAGTCTACATTTAGAAATTTGATAAATTGATTTGTTTTGTGAAGTGTTTAACTGTCTACATTTAAAATGTTAAGTGTACAACAAGAATCAGTGTTGAAGTACAAACTGGATTGATATTCAACTGTCGACAGAATGTGACAAATAATGACTAAAAAAATAAATTTGCCAAATTACGCTTTATTGATAGACATGAACTTTCAGTCGATTGGAGTATGCAACAACGCGAAGCGAATTAACATACAGGCATTTTGTTTACTGTATTTTCTGATGATCTTACATTATAGTGATTTTGTTCAAAAAAGTGTCTCGTTCCTTTAAGCAGATGGCTGACTGTAAATTGCCAATATACAATTATCAGTGTAATAAGTTGGTTGTGAATTATTAGCGCCATATTGCCTCACATAGGTCTGACTTATGATAAATCTATGTTCTATCCAGACGGCTTGCATGCTGTTGTTCATCACAACCTCTACAGTTTATCTAACATAACATTCCTCTGACACAGTTTCCTTAATAAAACCCCAGGAACACCTACATGCTAAATTAACGCACTGGATTACATGGTTAACTGTTTTTATTATGATACATGATACTGGATTACATGGTTAACTTTTTTGATATGAAAGAGTACAGGACAAAGATGTATATTATCACTATTTTACATAACAAATAAACGCAAAACTTAATTTTCAAATTTCAATAAACAGACGTAATAAAGGTAAAGAATAATATACAATCTCATAAAACTTGTTGGTTTGATAGCTGGGAAATTAAATTTATGTGCATGCAATATTGGTGAGGCAATCTCTTATTGGTAGGTTATTCAATTAAATTATCTTCATAAAACATACCTATTGTAAAGCAATTAAATAAAGTTGGCCTAAACAGGCAATACTTATTATCCATCCTTAATGAGGTTATTGGTGTAATAAAACTAAACACCAGGTGGCATCGCTGTCACGCAATTTATGTAGAAACATAATTATTGAATTCTATTCCGGGGTATCGACCAATCAAATTGCTTATCCTTGCTTAGCATAATGAGAAACTGCTCCTACAACAGAGCATTCTAGCTCAATTAGGTGAAGAGTTATGGTGTCCTAAAACGTGTCATAGGCAGACGGGTTGGCGAAAGAACCTATTTTAATAGATCCCTGCGAGGAACAATGAAACAACTGGGATTACGTTTTACTACATTTCTACTTGTAAATCGAGCCCCCCAGTTGTATAACTAAATTTGGACAAATGATTATCAAGAATTCAACTAATTAAAACGCTTTTAGTTAATGTGTTATAAAATCGGCAAAATATTTTCTTTTGTTAGTTTTATATTAAAGACAAGAGCCCCCAAAATAAATCGGTGCCGAATCATATTGCAACAAGATAATTGTATCATTTGAAATTTAAACAGACAATTCAAAGTTATTGCCTTCTAAAAGTAATGATATGAATTGTACTGATATACAAAATAAAGGCAGATCACAAGCCTGTTCATACGGCGACATTTTAGTGACATACGTTGATTTATACTTTTTTTCGTGTAATATACCTCATATCAGAAATCGCGGTGAAAACTATGATCGATCAATCAAAAAAAAAAAAAAAAAAAAAAAAAAACCGAGAGAAACCGTTTCACCGCTGTATAAAGTTTTCTCCGCAGTATAAACCTTTTCACCGCGATGTAAACCTTTTTATCCGCAGTGTAAACCTTTTGTCCGCGGTATTAACCTTTTTCCCTACGGTGTAAACCTTTTCTCCGCCATGTAAATCTTTTTTTCCTTAGTGTAAACCTTTCTCCACGGTGTAAACCTTTTCTTCGCAGTAGAAACCTTTTCTCCGTGGTGGAAACCTATTGTTCGCGATGTAAACCCTTTCTCTGATGTATAAGGGTATAAATCAAGGCAATTAAAGGACACAGTATGTTCAGTTTTGTCAATATTGCCAATAAGTCCATTTGAATAAACATGTCTGCTTCATATATATTACAATGCAAACATGTATCAGCGTTTGTCTATGATCCGACTGTCGGATTCCGACAGCTTTCTTAATGTCCATTCATCTGCAGTCATTTTAGAATATGACAATAGTTCTAGTGACCATCACCTCTTCCAATATCTGACATCACTGTCGGTGCGTTAATTTGTTTATTAAATAAAGACGATCCCATTTATAATGTGAGCTGTACAAGGTTGAGATTATAATGATACTAAATAATTAATAAAATGTAAGCGTATCTCAGGATTCTCCGTTAAAGTGAGAATTTCATATTTTCTAAGAAAGTCAAAACAATTATTTCTTTGTCTTTTGCTCAATAGGTTGTCAACTCACTATTATACAATCATAGGCAATATTTCTCACTCTTGGAAATCATTCACGTCGGCAATAATAACACAATTACCTACCTTGTTTTTCTATTCACCTCATGGGGATAGCTATCTTCAAACGTTTGAATTTATAGTTTGAAATGATATTTTTGCCAATTTCTCAACTGACAATAGTGAATCATAGGATTAATATAGGATTATTCTTTAACAAGGTAGGACTGTTTACAGATACTATCTCTTTTAAGGCTTTTTTTTAATACATTTTAAAAATATAACTTAAAAATATGAAATTGTAGCTTTAACTTGTGTTGTTGGCTACACAAATTAACATAGTATGATGCTCACAATCTGGGCATTGTTTGTTTGACACTTTTATTCTAATTTATCTTTTAGTTTAAAGGATATTCTTACCCCATTTTAACGTACATTATTGTATTCCGGTTTTTGTCAAGAGCTGATATTATGATCAAAGTGTACAATATTATATTTTATCCCATTTTAAGAAGAAAATAAGGAAATGTATATTTTTAAAAATAACAAACCACCCAAATGCCAATAACAGTATTAATGTCTTTCCACACGTAGATTTTTAATCGTAAAAGTCACGAAATTCTGCAAATGGTTTCTTTCTAGATTTATTTACTGTAGAAACTCGAAAATACTGTAGGCTATAGCGTTATTATTATACACAAAGAATAAAGCAAAATAGCAAGAATCATAAAATAAACAGTTTTCTGTTTTCAAAAGATGTTTTACCGCATAGACTACGAATAATAAAATACTCCCCAATCAAAACATTTTAAGAGGCCAAACACTTTAGACACCATATTATTTTGAAACATAGAATAACAAAAGGCACTAAGCTACTTACAATTCTAAATGACCCATCGATCTTTGACCACAAACCTTTATCTCTCTACTAAAGGCCAAAAGAGCAACAGCCAAATCATAGATGATAAAACCAAATTGTACTTTGAGACGAGCACTTGTCAAGTAAAATAACCATGGAAATCGTGAGATACCCATAAACATTCAATGATCTCCGACAAAATATCGCCAATAGATAATCTGCAAGCCCTACTTTCTCGGACAGCGGCGCTATGGCACATTCTTATTTCGAATGACAACTGTCAATGGTTGCTTCGAGGCAATGGTCCACTTAAAATAAACTTTATGAAGTGCATAAAATTTTAAACTACAGTGTCGACTGTTGAAAGAAACCCAAGTATATCTTATATGAACTTACTTTGGCACGTGTAGCAAGTCCACACATCAGTTTTAATCCTAATTAGGATTTATTGCTGGACGTTCTTGCTACAATTGCCCAAAAATAGATAATAAAAGATGAATATAGTGAAAATTTCATTCAAATTACTTTATTCTGAGCGAAGTTATGATTGATTTGACAAGATGGTGCGTAGATTGTTGATTGTCATAGCTACGGAACTCATTTTATCTTTTAAATATGTAATCTCGCATTTGTTCGAATCCATTAAAATCTCGCCCATCCGAAGTTCAAGAGAACATACATATGAGCTTACCGTAAAATAAAATGTCTAAATAACAATTCTTAAAACATTTAAAGGCAAAATAAAGATTTAGCTCTTACATAATGTACCTTTAATAGATAAGGCAGGGGAACTGAAGGCACGATACCACTGTACGGAAGTGATGTATTGGCCTAATCCCCATCTGATTAATAGTTTTGTGCTTTTGTTAGCTGAAAGCGTTTTATTGTGAAGTAGGAATTATGTGATCAGGAATAGTTATCTTATCAGAGGCTTTAACAATCAATATAAATTTTTAATACTTTTTGATGATAACTTCGCTTATGATCAATTATTTGTTATACCCTTAATGTGTTTCGTTAAGCTTTATTCACATGTTTGCTTTATGTTGGGAATTTGAATGTAGTTACTTTTACGGATATTTTATATAAATAAGCCCAGCGTGTTACAATTGATATTGGATTAACAAAAGAGGAACTTATTACTTGTTTAGAGTACTAATTGAAAGTGTCCCCATTAATCTATATTATATTGTGTTTGTGAAACCCGTGAAACATAAATCAAGATGAATAGTAAATATTTAAATTAACTTTATACTTAATGTACATGTATATTATGGTAAAGTATCTTGCGTGCAAAGGGCTTTGCGGGGAGCGACATACATGTAGATAATGTCAACCTGAGATATGATATGCCTATTACTCGGTCCGCTTCCGGTTTTGCTTTCAGATATCAGAACCTTATCTAATATAGGGACAATGTCAAGTGCACTTGTCAGAACCATTTCCATTAAAGATCCAAATTCGTATTGGTATCAGAACCATGTCAATAATTATATATAGTGTTTCCTGTAGTCTACTGGAGTACTGGTATCGAAACAAGGTCTAATACATTGACAGCGCCCAGTAGTACTAGCAGAATGATTGGTATCATTGGAATCGTTTCATTGTCTAATGTGCGAACTGTGCCTATTATTGGGCTGCACTTCATCATTATTATTGTCAGCGCTGTGCCCATTATCTATTGACACATAAGACGTGGAATTTACTGGGACGGTGAAGGATCATTAAAACAAGATCATGGGACCTTTTCTATCACTGTTGAGACTAAAAGTTGGCAAAATGTTACTCAGGGTGTTAATGTCTTCTATAACCCAGACAATACAGCGTTAAACAGCTACTAACACACCGCAGATATGATAAGTTTTTAAATGTTATACTCTTGATGTCCATTAGCTGATCAATGAACTATTTTATAGCATCTTATATTTAATTTTTCGCTGCCAAGCTGAATTAACATTTTTGGGAAGAAATATGAACGCTGGCTTCGACATATTTGGCAAACGCTAAATTTACAAGCTTAAAAGTACATTTTATTTAAGGCGTGGTTCCTAATATTACCTCATATTAAAAATGTCAACATACAAGATGGTTATTTTACAAAGTTATAGAACGATGATGGACAGAGAGCTTTAGTTTTCTATAGAACAAAATGTCTCCCTAATTGAGTAAAAAGTATAGTTATTTCAATCCGCAAGGCTCTTATATATTAAATCTAGCTAAACAACCACACTGCTCTTTATATTTAATTTCATAAACCACCAATTGTATGAGTGAATTGGGGTTTGACTGGAAGGACAGATAACAGTTAATAAAATAAAACTAAGTACGAACAATACAAACCATTGGTCAAATTCGAAGTCCTTAAAAAACGTTATAGGCAAAATAGTGTAATTATTAAATGGACTGTTCACCGTGTATAAAAATACGCAACAAATTTTTGTGACAGGTGTCCGGAAGATTACGCTTACCCTGTCTGGCACCACACCCGCCATAGCCTCATCCAAACTATTGGACGAAATGTCGGTAAAATTGCGTGATTGGCCAATAAACAATCGGTATGCAAAATGCACGTGATGAACAGTGTTAACGACGTAGTGGATATAATCAGGGAGTAATAGTATACGTGTCAATTAAATATAGAATATAGCCGAGAGAGACGCGTTGTATTTACCAATCACGTCGACATGACGGCCATAAAACTTTTTAAAGGTTTTTATAAGTTTAATGCGCAAGTATCCCTTAGATGACAAATGCCTCGATCTACTTAATAAATCAAAATAAAAGGAACAAGCTCTCACATAATGGATTAGCTGTGACACAAACACTCCATAAGCTGGTGATATTGGAATGTTACTACTAATAAATGGAAAGTTAACAATCCGAAAGTCAAAGTCGTCACGTTTACGGTACATTTTAACACTCGGTTATATACACCTACATTTACCAATTAGATTGAGACGAGGTATTCTCCGGGGTTTATCTTCTGGGTCTCTGCTTGTTCGCTTATTATTGCGGATATCATGCATTAACTACTGGTTGCGAATGAAACAGGGTATTGGTAGTTTTGTTTTATGACATTATCGATGCTTTCAGATGATGGGACATAGCCTACCTTGTGGTAAGTATATAGTTACAGTCCCTTCAGTAAAACCAATCTAGATTGACCACGACGTCATGATGCCAGCCTTCGGTGTTGAAAAACGGATTTCGCGTCAAAATTGCAAAACAATTTGGAGCTGGATGAGCAGAAGTTTTTAAAGTACAAGTATATTCCAAGTTTATCGAAGTCCGTTTACTAGAAATAAAGTATAGTCTCAGCTTACATTAAGGGAACAAACAATAAAATATACGATTCCATCCATAGTCCAACTGAAGTGTAAGATGCGTAATTTGCACAACTTAATTTTAAGAAAACAAAGTCAAAATCATATGGCTTGAATTCAATCGAATTTAAAACATACCCAAATAAAGATGCCGGGTGTCGTGTTGCATAGGAGCTGCATCGGTCGATTGTAACGAACGGAAACGAACTATTTTTGGACTAATATTCCCATTAAAGTTGGTACAATATTGTAGTTTGTTAGGGGTTCTATAGTTAATATCACACATAAGGTCTTTAAACATGCATTATGCAAGAGATAAATATACCTACTGCAGGTCCTTCGTTAGGCCTAAATAATTATTATATAAATTATTAATTAAACATTAACTGCGTTTCCAAATTCATAAACTGTAATAAAATGCAAGCGTATTGAACTATTTGGTTGGTTAGTAGGTCTACACTTCTTTATAACCGACGGGTTAGACACACACATTCTGCCTTGTGCCCAGTCATCGCACTGTCATTCAGCGCACGATCCATTATTGTACCAATCTTCAGAAAGGTCCCATTAGACACTGTATCTCAACAGAGAATTAAGATTGAGCGCTGGAAATTATTTATTCAGTACCCCCCTCCCACTCCCATTGCTTACCGACACATTCGTCAGCAATATCAAGCTAATTGGAAGCGGACGTTAACCCAGATTGTAACATGCTCCAGGGTAAACCCTGCGTTTTGATTGGTCAATTAGACACTGTCTATTGGACAGTAACACTCTTCTGTTTAAGTAATGTCTTTTAAAATCCTAAAAAAGCATGTTACAATGTCGATAAACACTTCCTGTTTCGCATTTAGAGGGGTGTTATTGTCCAATAGACATGTCCTGAAATTTTACATTAGAATGATCTCAGGACATGTCTATTGGACAATAACACCCCTCTAAACGCGAAACAGGAAGTGTTTATCTCCTAACTAGCAAAGCGGTAAAGAGTATTGGTCAAACAAAATAATTTGAAGATCATATGGAAGCTTGAGCGTTTCAGAATTTGGAAACGAACGACGTAATCGTGGGACTTTCGTAAAGAAAACTTACTCTGATAGTAATTAGTGAAAACTGATGCTGGCGCGCATTAAAGGAATTTCGTAAAGCTAATAAACCCTTAATCTGTCGGCGAAGTGCCTTTATGAATTATTCGATATTTTGTTGAAACCTCAATGTGCTCATTCACCTGTGATGTCAAAGGAAACTGGGTAACAAGTTTCGGAAGATTGGCTTGTAACATGGGGCTTAAAGCGAAATACAACGAGCAAAATGATATATAGCGAGATAGATTACATCAAATGTCTCAAAGAGAATTTACAGCTTGTAAGACATAAAATATACTTTAAGCTACATGTAAATGACAATTTTTAAAATAACCACTAAAACAATAGATAGTACATGTACTTTTCCCTTTTGGCAAGCACATACTAAAATCACCAATCTAGCTTAAAATAAATATCAAAAATAGGACTTTAATTTACTCGTCGAAATTGCGAACTATTAAACACCCTTCAATCCATCAAAATGATAAATTGAAAGAGGGGGAAAAAGTAGTCTTCGGGCATATTAAGGTTTTAAAATAAAGAAGTGCATCCCGTAAACATTCTCTTAAGAAACCACAAACCGCATTATCTCAGCAGGTAAGGGGTTATGTGTATTTACGCCATGACACAATGCCTGGCAGGCTTGTTCAACCTATCAATCTTTGCATTAATGTTGCCAATGCTTGAGACAACGCAAGTAACTTCTGCGCTAACTCCATAACAATCATTTGGTACTACAAGGTTGCTGGACCAAAAGGCCCGACATAGTAATATATCTTGAGACAATCTTACAAATGTTTAGGATTATATACAATGTCATTGTCACAGGCTGCTCTACCAATAATGTCTCTTGGCGTTCTACATGTGAACATGGAATTTTTTTCTTAGTTTTTGTTTTAGAGATTGTTCACATATAAGTCATATTTCTGCCGAGATGAAAATGCTCTTTTTAGGTTCACATATTTCAAACTGCTATTTTTTAAAAGCTTTATTTAAAAACTTCTCAGGGGACTATCATTTTGACAATTCAATGATATAAATATACTGGAAAAATTGTGCCTGTAACAAAAGGAATCGAGTTCTGCTTCTGTCTTTTTATTTTATACTCTACGGGCATAAGCCATTTATTTTCAACTTGCTTTTAATTTTTAAAAAAAAATGTTTGCCAATTTTTTTGTACAATCAGGGGCTATAATTCAGGAAGTTACGATCCAATACATACAAATTATTCGGATATAAACATGTTTAAAATTTCATCTTAGTCGGATAAAAATTGTGATCTCCAAAGGGTCCTCATACTTGGTATTACATACTTTTACACTATTTGCGTACGTGTCGTGACCTCTAGAGGGACACTCAGGGGCCATAATCCAGGAAGTTGCGGTCCTATATGCGCGAATATCGAAAATGGTGTAATGGTTATATACTCGATTTTTTTTTAATCGGATACAAACTGTAAACTGTGAGCTCTAGGAAGCACAAGATAAAAACACGATTTTTCGAACAATAAAGTGTCGCCATTCAGGAAGTTACGGCCCCGACATCAAAAGGAACTGAAATCTTTGTAATACAAACATATATTATATTTCAATTTTTATCAAAATTATGACCTCTAGAGTGTCGTCAAACAAATTGTGGATGGATGTCCAGACGGACAAGGGCCAAGACCATAATATACGTCAATGTGAAAATGTGGGCACATAAAAAAGTAAATTTTGATATTATTGAAGGGACTTTGGGTAAGATTAGATAAAAAGCTGTCATTTTTCACTATGGTAGTTAAATAAGTCAAGTTGCTTCACTCTCAGTCAAGATATATGAACGATACAAAATCTTGTTAAGTTATCCATCACAGAATTAATTATATCCACTAAAGATCGATGGCATCGAGGGTTAAAGTCTGGATCAGTTAATTAACGTCTAGTTAATAATTTAGATAACATATCAGACTTAGCTCTTTCAGGGCATGTTTAATTAAGATAAGGAGTTCATAGAATTTTAATTTTTACAATCTGAAGATGGGAATAATTGATATTTTGCATTTGGAAAGAAAACTGCCATGAGTGATATACCATGGCAACTACTTGTATGTTAAGTTCAATTTCAACCATTCACCTGGATGACCTTTACATACAAGTTTGACTGAACTTTTACATTCAGCTGTACTTTTGTATTTCGAATATGTGGAGAATAAAAGGAACTGGAATTTGTTAATTCAACCTTTGGTAAAAATAAACAATAAAAAAACCTGCCACATTGAAATATATTTATCAGAAAAGAAGGACCATTTCTAGTGAAAAAATTACATCGATTCGTAATCTTTGCTTCATGGAAAATCCAGTTAAGTATATTGTTACAAGTCGATAGAATTAAATAGATAAAAAATGTACCATAGCCTTTTCAACACGTAGTATCTTCATAAATCTTTGTATGAAGTCCACCCAAAGGGGAATTAATGCTATGTTTATGACAGAAAACTTGTGCTAAATGGCCAATTGAGCAGTAGGAATTGGTAGTTATTCGTTGAAAAGTGCCTCACTTTTCATTGAACGACTCTCATATAAGACCCAGGAGACATTATAGTTATCAGTATAGATCTTTCTTTGCATAGTCCTTACCCAGTATCCTGGTTTACAGGTCAAAATAAAATATTGTGTGAATTATGAAATTAAATTTTATTATATCAACTGGTAATAAATTTTTGTACCTACATTAAAATAGGAGAAAAAACAGAAATAGATGTGAAACCATATTCACGTAAGAATACTCGTCTATCTTTATGCGATCGGAAGGCTTTCAAATATATTTGATTTGTATCCCTCCTCGAACGTCGGTGCCAAGAGATAATTTCAACAAATTATCGTACCAATATAACCTGGTCAGTGAGAAACCTGGGAGACCCGCGTTCGATTAAGATGTTAGTCGAGAAAGTTCCTCGGAATCTTTTGGTGTTGACCCGATTGTTTGTCTGTGGTGAAGGACTGTGGGAACATCGTCTAGTCGTCAGTTGGGTCGAAATACCGAGGTCCCGAGAAATCATTGACATGCACGTAATAGAACCTTTCACACCAGGAATTCAAATAAAATAAAACGAAGTACGAACAATACAAACTATTAGACAAAAGTCCTATAAAACGGTATAGGCAACATAGTGTAATTAGCAAATGGACTGTTCGCCGTGTACAAAATACAGTTGACTGGAAGAGTAAGACATAATTTTACTTAACCGGCCGATAACTGGCACATTCCCCCTTTAAAACATTTTAAAGTGCTATAGTACCTCCATGTATTCTTACTTTAACAATAAAGGCAGTTCAATCTAATTTGTACTTATTCAGACTCGATATTGTGTTTTTGACGTCACTTTCTATTTAATTTGCTCGTTTTCTGATTAGATATTACGTCATGACGCCACTATGACGTCGTAGTAATCATTTGACACTATCATCTGATTTAATTGATATCACTGTTATATGGACTCGAACATTTAGTTGGTTTAAAATGCTTCTTTTCGTAGATATTTGACATTATAAACCATTTCCCACCGTCATCCGCCATCTTGGATTTATTATCGATTTTCACCTGAACCCGCAAATCCGATTTTGGAAGACATTTGGAAATTCGATAAGCATGTATCATAGACAACAGTTGAATCCAGATTTCTGCAAATTTATTCCAGGTCATAGTGGGTATTTTTCACGGATTATCTGGTCTGTTTTATCTAACTCCATATTGCCTCGTTTACTTTGCGAGATGTAATATTTCGTTATGATACAGAAATAGCCGATTGAATGTTTTTTTTAATTTTAAGTTTGTACAAAAGCAAAAATATATATTAGAAGATCTTAATACAAAACCCAGTGTAATAAATTGCATGCCAACAGCATTATTCTAAGTAGCCTGAGGAGAAATATATTGAATTTGAACAATGATCTTTCAGGTAGTTAATGTCAACTTGTAAAAGAAGATACGACAAGGAACTGATTAATACTCCAGGGTTGATTCTCTTGTGATCCAATAAACAGTTTGTCGGTAACGATGAGATATTATTGTTTTATATAATATTCACACAAAGGCTGTTACATGATTTTCTTCCTTGCTTTTAGCAAGCTACATTTTTATGGCAATGGCTTCATAACAACTATTCTACTGCTAACAATGTTATAGCTGTTATCTTTATAGGCCCACATCTCAGTGTGGATGTAGTATATGTCGTTACCCAGTCCACCAGTCTGTCGGTCCTTCAACAATTGGCCTTTGTGGTCTTCCTTTTACGCTCACACTTCAGTATGGACGTACTATGTTGTTGGTCCGTGAACAATTGGCCCTTGATAGAGACTACATTTTTTACAGAATTTTTGTGAAGCATTGTGGCCATGAGAAGATGGTCTGTTGATAGTCAGCGTTGTGCGCCTTTAGGTCAAACCTTATGAATACGATATATCCCACGGTCTTCAATGGGGTTTTTTTAAACTATGTGGAGACAGACCTCCATTAAATTTAACCATCTCAGTACCTACAAATTGTAGTTCGTCTATTTATTGCAAATCTCTATGTGTCTCTTTGATCTCCTTTTGCATGCCTATTTTGTTGATTTTTTGCTCTAGAATGGACGAAGAGGGTTTGAATTAATATTTTCCGCCATGTTTTGGTAAATATTCATGATTTTGAGGCGGAAGTATAGCGGAGTTATCAGGTTGGCTACGGTGATATGTACGGCAACTAGTTACATGTTTTTAGTATGCTTCTTCAAGTTTGTGTATCTCATGAGTTACCCCCTTTTCCCAAAAAACTCACAGGCTTCAGTTCTTCATGGATTTTTCAAATCTATAAAGTGTAGGCTCATTTGTAATTTCATGTCTTTTTTGGTAAAAGCAAAAACTCTGTTGATTCTGAAAGAAGCTATCATAAGTTTTATATAAAAAATAGGGTGCCATTTTTTTCCAAGTTCTAAACGTCCAATATGAAAACCAATGAAACCATCCAATCTAGACTAAAGTTGTGATTTACATGCCTAATTTCAAGATGGCGTCTTAAATGGCCACCGTTCAGTAATAATTCAATAGCTTCACAGGTGCACATGATAGACACCAAACAAAGTATCTATATATTTTTTCGACACAAGAAAACCAATGGAACCATCAAATTTCACTAAAGTTGTGATTTACATGCCTTATTTCAAGATGGCGTCCAAAATGATATTTAGAGGGGCAGATAATAGCAGAATCGTACAAATGATGCACAAGCATCAAATTTGGCACAGTTGTTCTCTAAGGGATACTAATCAAATCTGTCCGATTGGCCAATTGAAGATCTAAGATGGCCAACAAATCACCCACCTGAAGTTGATGTTTTGCTTAGAAATATTTGTAGTTCTCCGGTTTGCACGATCTAAGTGTCGATTCCTATGTTTTAAAGCCTGCTGATCTACATTTTCCTATTCAAAATACACTCAGAGACATATTTTCACCACAGGAAAATCACCCTGAGACATATTTTATATATATATATATATGTATGCACAATATATCTATTTTAATTTCTATAACAAATTTACATTAAAAACATGATTGTCTGTCTTTCTTCACACTCCGAAGCATATTTTTCTCACTTTGCATGTTTATCCATGAGTAACATATATTTGCATGTCTTTGCAATGTGAGGGGTGTAGTGTTAGATGTAGTACCTTTGTTTCAGCAGTCAGCCACATCCATAATTGAATGGACTACAGACACTGGTCCTCGCCACTGGACTTACTCTCATCTATGACTCCAAATAATCGCTTTGGCTGGCGGACTAAACTAGATGAGGGTAGCACACGGCCTATCTATATTTAGGTACTTTGTTTGGCATCATATCATGTGTACTAGCGAAGATATTGAATTATTGCTAAACGGCGGCCATTTTGGACGCCATCTTGGATTTGGACCCATAGAATGTTGAAAAAAATGGCATTACTTTATGATAGCTTCTTTCAGAATCAACAGAGTTTTTGCTTTTACCAAAAAAATGACACGAATATTTATTTCATGACAAATGAGCCCACACTATTAGACTGAAATGTCGTGTCTTTAAAAACAAAAGATGTTATTACTTTAGCATGGTATTTTGGTTTATGCTGACGATCATTGCCTCGGGCATACCTGTCAGCAAGTAGCTTATGTAATTCACTTCCAAACTTTCGATTCAACCTTTGAAAGTATGAGAATATGTCTACTCTCTCCAGAATAACAATAAACTGAAAGTAGTAGAATATGTTGACGATCTCAAGGCTAAGTAACACTAGTGGATTTATCCCGAGGTTTTATGTGAACGAGGAAATATGTCCAATAGGTTATATATTTTCTGGTCAAGGGGTAAATCCTTGTGTTTAGAACAAAAAACTATTCACGTAGGATTTGTCCTATGAATTGACCAATCAAATGCAAGCCCGCACTTCCTCAAGATGTCTGACGTTGAACTCTATATTTACATTTCTGATAACTGTGTCATATGTCCAAAACTAGTTGGATTGTATTTACTGTAAAACAACAAAAACCTACAGGATTTATCCTTTAAGACTTGAGCTGGGATTTATTTGTCTTAAAGGATAAATCCACTAGTATGACCCAGCCTTTAGAAACACACATATATCCCAATACCGTGCAAGTGTGGTTCTGGTGGTTTTAGTTTGATTGGCGACAGACTTCCAGATTGGTAGATAGGATAATCTTATCTAACAATAAACTGTAATGTGGTTGTCGCATTTGTCAATTCGCTCATTACTGTTAAACACGAGACCCCAGTTCTTTGCATTAAACTCACGTCTGTCTAATAAGAATATCATGTTGTCACATCAGATGTGTATTATTTTTCTTTCATAGCTAAATGAAGGTCGATGTGCCAAATATTTTTCTTTTTCAATTTTCTTAAACTAAATTAACATCTGATTTATGGTGAGTTATAGGAATTTTAAAACCCGCGTGCCTTTAAGAATGATTATATATAGTAGGTTTTGTGCTTTTGTATATCTTTTTGGAACAATTAGAACTGTCATTGACGGGCCATGATTTTGACAGAAAGCATATTAGGTTATAATATAGTGTAAAATTCAGAAATAAAACTAAAAGAAAAGAAATTTAATCAGATTTCATGAAACCATATATTGATTCGTGTGGGTTACAGAATACCTTCAACTTTACAATGACTCTTCTACTCGGTAGCGTTGACTAATACGACTGGTATACATGTTGTAATTGGTGATGCACAGAATGCTAGGTGTACTGTTTTCAAGTCTTTATTCATACTTATAGCACGATACCTTGTCAAATTAATCGTGAATAAATTCTAATGATACCTGAGGCGGAATCTATTCTGATTTATGCTACCGTGGATCCATATTCTTATAAAAATGGGATGTCAAACTGGAAATAAGAGTCTTAACAAAATTCTGAGACATCTTTAAAATTTAAATCCACGAGTCATGGACTATAAGCCCCCGAGGGAAATGACACTTAATTGCAGTTACGATAAAGGCTAAGAATATTATTCTCCATCCCATGTTTTCTGGAAACTTCTATCAATCATCGCCTGCGTGATAATTAAGTTTCTCGATTGGAGACAGCTAACCAGCGATATGGCATCGTAAGATAACTGTGAGCCTGTCATTGATTTGTGTGACCAAGTCAATCACATATCTCTAAATAATTTGATTTGAAACCCAAATCATTTGCTTTGCTAAGCGTCAAAGTGGTCATGTTTTTGACTTTGGGTCAAAGATGTAGAAAGCTAAGAGAGCTTGCAACGGAAGTTCAGGTGTAGAAGATAATACAATTACTGAAGGCATGCCCGACGGTGTGACATTTGAAATTTAATACTCGTTTCGATCTTTTCGGGAAAGTTTTATCATTTGGAAAACTCTGAAAAAGAAGTTTAGTTGATATCCATCCAGCCTAATTAAAATTAAAACACAATTATATAGTATTTCGTGATTTTCTTTTGAATTTTACGCTATACTTTAAACTAACCTACTTTCTATCAATCTTGTTCTGATTGTTCATGGGATATAACGTCCACTTCCACCGTAGGTGATATTGCAGACAATAACTATAAGTAGGCATTATTTATCTGAACCCACCAAAATCAGTTATGTAAGTGTTATATACTTTTGGGTTATATTACCATAATTCACCACAAAACGTACGTATATTTATACTAATTTATAAAGTGATAATAATGTACGAAATTATTTTCATTGAAATCATTTTTATAATTTAAAACCATAAGTCTCAAGTTATAGCATTAACGAAGTACATAACAGCCATGGGGTTCACGATTTTACATTGATTGTGGATCTTAAAAAGTAGCTAACGCCTTGTTCTCATTAAATTCATATAACCCAGAACTCTTTATGGAAATTCGACTAAATTGGTATGCTTTACGAGATTTAGGAATGTCAGTTGTCTAGAATATCATATGAATTATTAATTTAAACATATCCAAATCACACATTGATTTTATTCAAACGTAGATAGACCATCATTTAGGGAGTCTGTCTTTGGTATTAAACAATTGTCTCATCAATCAAGTCTAGAAGTAACTAAGCTATATTTACTGTACATGAATAATTGTTCCCCCTTGCGGCTAATATAAATATCTATCTCTATCAGTGCATGTAATGGAATTATTTGCGACATTCTCAATATTAAATGCATGCTATTCAAACCCCACATATGTTATGAAAACCTGGCACAATTGTGGCCAATTATTAATTATATGCTTTTGATATTTAACTTTATGGAATTGAAAAAAAAGAAGATACGGCTTCTTATTCTGAAGTACAACTTATGGCAAAATAATAAATATTGTCCCGTTTCTGTCTGACTGGGACTTTGAGAAGAAACTGCTTTCCTTACCACTGCTTCCAGTGCAATGCCTGACGTGGAAGCTTGCTGAGGTCGGGTATTCGAAACCTATCGTCTTAGACATAATTCTGGACTTATGTAAATTACTGATTCCAACACAAAATCCAAACCGATGACTTTACAATAGTATCCTACGGGTCAACTATCTTTAATACATATTTTTATACGCCCACATTTTCATGTGGACGTATATTGTCGTCGCCCCTGTTCGTCCGTCCGTCCGTCCGTCCGTTCACAATTGTTTGTGAACAGTCTACAGGTCACAATTTTTATCCGATTTCAATGAAACTTAAAACATAGGTTTATCACCCTAAGATCTCGGTTCCTTTCGATATTGGCATGTATCAGACTGTAACTTCATGGGTTATGGCCCCTGATTGTACGAAAAATCCCGTTTTTTAGCTTGTGAACAGTTTAGAGGTCACAATTTTGAACCGATTTGGACGAAACTTGAAATGCATGTTTATAACCCAAAGACCTTGGTTCCATTCGATATTTGCGCCAATCGGATCGTAACTTCCTGAATTATGGCCCCTGATTGTCCGAAAAATCGCCCTTTTTAGCTTGTGGTCCCTCTGGAGGTCAAAATTGTTATCCGATTTAAAAAACCGTTTGATTATATCACCGTTCCATGGTTATGAAGGTTTAGTTCGAATTTCGTTAAAATCGGACCAAAATTGACGGACAAAATTGTACGCGAATAGTGTGAAAATATGTTAAATCAAGGTTGTGAACAGTGTAGAGGACACAATTTTGAACCGATTCGGATGAAACTTGAAATGCATGTTTATAACCCAAAGATCTTGGTTCCTTTCGATATTTGCGCCAATCGGATCGTAACTTCCTGAATTATGGACCCTGATTGTCCGAAAAATTGCCCTTTTTAGCTTGTGGTCCCTCTGGAGGTCAAAATTGTTATCCGATTTAAAAAACCGTTTGATTATATCACTGTTCCATGGTTATGAAGGTCGAATTCGAATTTCGTGAAAATCGGACCAAAATTGACGGACAAAATGGCCGCCATTTGTACGCGAATAGTGTGCAAATATGTTATATCAAGGTTGTGAACAGTGTAGAGGACACAATTTTGAACCGATTTGGATGAAACTTGAAATGCATGTTTATAACCCAAAGATCTTGATTCCTTTCGATATTTGCGCCAATTGGATCGTAACTTCCTGAATTATGGCCCCTGATTGTCCGAAAAAATGCCCTTTTTAGCTTGTGGTCCCTCTGGAGGTCAAAATTGTTATCCGATTTAAAAAAACGTTTGATTATATCACCGTTCCATGGTTATGAAGGTTGAGTATGAATTGTGTGAAAATCGGACCAAAATTGACGGACAAAATGGCCGCCGTTTGTACGCGAATATTGTGAAAATATGTTATATAAAGGTTGTGGACCTTATAGAGGTCACAATTTTGAACCGATTTTGATGAAACTTGACATGTATGTTTATAACCCAAAGATCGTGGTTCCTTTAGATATTTGCTCCAATGGAACATAACTTCCTGAATTATGTCCCCGGATTGTCAGAAAAATCGCTTTTGTTCGCTTTTGGTCCCTCTGGAGGTCAAAATTATTATCCGATTTAAAAAAACGTTTGACTATATCACCGTTACATGGTAATGAAGAGAGAGTTTGAATTACATGAAAACCGGACTAGAATTGACGGACAAAATGGCCGCCGTTTGTACACGAATAGTGTGAAAATATGTTATATCAAGGTTGTGGACCCTATAGAGGTCACAATTTTGAATCGATTTTGATGAAACTTGACAGGTATGTTTTAAACCCAAAGATCTTGGCCCATCGGGTCATTACTTCCTGAATTATGTCCCCTGATTGTACGAAAAATCACCCTTTTTAGCTTGTGGTGCCTCTGGAGGTCACAATTATTATATGATTTAAAAAAAAACGTTTGATTATAAAAACCAAACAAATTCTAATGATTTTCTGATAATTCCTTAATATGCGACAATTCTTGTTGACTGCCCGGACGATTTGGCTGCTGTGTGGGCGTATGTTTCGTTGCCTGGCAACCTATTTTTGATTTATTAATAACTATTATTATCAAGGTCATAATGTGGTCAATAAGACCTATATTGACGTATTATAAGTGAGTAGTAAGCTGGATAAGTACTGAAGATACGAGGCATTAGTTATCATACACACTGTTAATAGCATCTGATTACATTAAGCATAATACATCTAGTTATAGTCAGACATTTTGTCCAAAACGAAACTTCTACAATGTAATTTTATCTTCTTTTCGTCTTAATCCTTTTCTTCCTGTAATAGATTTATGTATAATCACACTTATGGGCACCTGGGCTTACTGTTGTTTACTACAAATGGGTTAGTTCCCTAAAACTATTCAGTAGTCTTGGCAAATACAGCTGCGCACTCTTTTTAAAACTGAGGCTTTGTTAGTATATGTGCAACGGACTAAATTATGATAATAGTAAATCTTGCGTCAGTTATAATATATATAGTAATCATCATCATTGTACATATTAAAGCTTAGGAATTTCTACGAAAATTCAAGTTATTAAAGGTACTGTCGAGTTTGGCATGTAACTCCACACGGTCAATTTGATTCTATCAAACCACCTGGCTAATACAAATTTTGATTCTTTTCCGAAATCCGACGTCCAAATTCAAAAATGACCACAATCCTCGAATTGCGACACCTTGTAACACCAGCATATGCCTATTAAGGAAAGGCAGCTGGCTTACAAAGAATTTGACATCAGATACGCAATTAGAAGATTACACGCAACCTAACTCAATTTACGTATTCGTGCTGAGAATAATGATACAGACGGAGATTTGTCTGTTTTCGTAAAATGATTCAGCTTAAGTATTATTTAAAAATGATTATGGTCAACTGTATATATGATTACTGTCAAGATACATCTGTAGTTTATTGCAAAATAAATGATAGTAAAATATATACATTATTCACCCGTTAATCAGCAGTAATAGAATGTAAATATACAGGATTTTGTGATCAGAAAACGAAGAAAATGGCTGTTTTATTTTCCGCATACACATGTTATGTTTGAAAGATGCAGTTTAGCATCGTATTTAATTTGGTTTGCACATTCATGGCGGTAGCACCAGCATAATCTGTACGGTGAAATGTCTTATTCTGGTCCTATTCTGAAATACAACAAATGAAACACTAAAACTGTCGAATTACTTGCAAAGACTCTTATGAAACGAAAACAGATATTCATCACACCCTAGGTAGATCATTCCAAATGCAGGAAACAACTACACACACAGCAAACTTTTCATGATGTCATTTTACAATCCATTGGTAGTATGCATTACTATCTAGATCAGTTGTTCTCGACGGTCACACCTTGGAACACGCAAAAAAATAGCGGTAAACCTGGCTAAATATATATATATATATATATTTGAATTCCCCCCCCCCCCATGCAAGTCATAGACGACACACTGGTTGAGAATCACTGTTCCAGATATAAGTAGGACTATGCTATTCGCGGACAATCCGGAGTCATCAAAAACTTGTTAATTATTAGAATATTGTGATCACAGGGATAGTGTCAAAAGCGGCAGTCAATATCCAGTAGCAAAACATAATATTGATTACGTATTTATCATATTACACTTTCACAGGGCCCGTTTCCGTACTATGAAACTTTCTATACGCGCTATGAAAATATTCTTGCAGGCCGCTGTGATCTAAATATCCCAGTAATTACTTCGCTTTACACTTTCCAAGAATTTTTGATACCAAGTTTAAGTTTGAGACTGGGCGATAGTTTGGATCAAGACTCCGACTTCTTAATGACAGGAACAACAGGACTGGCTTGGAATTAGGTGGATGATATATTACACTGACTCTTGCAGTCGTGTTACTGAGAGTTATTGGACAGTTCAGTGCTTCAAATGCAGAGCAATGTCACATTATTAAACTCCCTTGCCTTTATTGGTGATTTATAGACAAGGCCTACTCACCCACCCTCAAGTACCCCTGAAAGTATGATATATTGAATATCCTATTGGTAATAGTGCTGATCGTATTGCTCCGTCTCAGTATTTGCCAATACATCAAGATCATTTTTCAGTTACATAGTCATTCAACTCAAGTGTCTTGTTGTTCACCGATCGAGAGTTCACAAGATCATTAGGATTGAGAAGCCTGAAATACGAGCTAAATTTTTAATATGGGTATCAGGAAATACCAATCCCTTCCAAACCGGAAGCTTGATTTGAAGAAAGCTTATAGTATTTATTTTGGGTAAATATTGTTAAAAGAACCACTTATTTAAAGACTACATAAATTTTCTATACTTGTAGCCAAGTTCACACCAATCTGATTAAAATTAAATCAGCCATCTTCACCCACAGAATACCCCCAAGACGCGAGTGACGCCACATTGACAGAATACATTCTTCGGACTGTTTGTTCTTTAGTTTTAATTTAAGATTCAATTTAGAATTTGCTTATAATATCATACGAGCGGCTTTTGACCCTATGATGCCAGACAGTTGATTAACCAATCAACTTTGATGTTAGTGGTGGATTACCCACAGTTTCGTGCAAAACACGCCTAAAGCTCGCCATAACATCATTCAGAAACCCTCGACGATAACAACTCTTTCACGTCCTAGTGTAGTAAAGACCAGTAAGTAAAACGAAATTTTGAACCATAAAAACGAGACGAAATAGGATCTTTTTTAATCAGACTGCTTCTAGTCGGAATTCCCCAATTTCACTCAATTGTCACTATTTTGGGGTGAGAGACTTCAATTCCGAAACGTTCAATCGAGTATCGCCTAAGTTTACTATTTGGAGGGAGACAACTCTAATTAATCTGACAATCTGCTGCGTGATTAGAGACTAAAGTATGCAAGCTTTTCTAGGGTTTGATAAATGAAGTACTTCACGTCTGTGATTCCAAATAGTGATTTCTTTCTGTGAACATATATTTCTTCACGTCGTTTCAACATGTTTTTTCTTCTCGGCACGATAACATATATGAATGAGTCAGATCCATTGTGTTGATTTATTAATAGTTTAAATTGGAATTTCAATGGTTTTTGTTCTAGAAACATATCTGGGGTATTAATGAACTGTTTTAGGCGTTTGAATTGAATGTAGAGATCGGTAATCTCGAGACCACTCGTTATATCTTACAATTCAATTTTTTAAAATAAAATTTACAAAACATTCTCCCGCTCTTACTGATGGCTCTCCGCTCCGTTGATTTTAGTTCAGAAATTTTAGTTTAAAAACAAAAATGCTGACAGGCGCCTACACCTTGTAACGTGCAGCAGGGGAATCGAAACCACGCTAGTTGATTCAATGTTACAACACGCACGCGCTAAGCATCCGCCATCCCACCCTCAAAATGCAAACGAACGAGATATCAAACTGACGTTGAAATATTTCGTCAATCAATTTTAAAATGTTAAGATGCAAAAATTTTAATTACAGTGTTAATTAATTCCAGACCAATCTTTAATTTTATACTTTTTTTTAAAAGCGTACGCTTTTCACATGTGCCCTTAAGCTGAAGGCGAGATAACGGTTCCATAGTTTGAGGATATAGTAACCTAAAGATTTAATAGTCGAGTGTATGTGGATAAACAAATAAAGACAAATAGATAACAGACACGAAAAATTCAGCAGCCGCAAAACAGTCAGTTTTCGTAATATACGATGGACTGGAAGTACATACTGGGTATCAATATTTAAAATAGTTTCGTCTGTCCGCCAGCCCAACCCTTTCTGTCAATCACACATTTTGGGACAGAACGATTTGTTGCAGATGTTCATTCATTAATTTCCTGGTAAATCTTTACTGATTTGTCTTAGCAAGTTGATAGATTGAAATTGTGAAGACAATAGAGACTTTTGGCAAGCGTAAATTCCTGGTCTATATCGCGTATCCGTATCGATTTTGCTTGCGACCTCATCAATGTATGTGTATTTCGCGTACGTTATACGGCACACGGATACGGCAGCAACGTATCGAACTCATAGGGAAAAGGTCCGTATAACATCGTCACATTATTACCGTCCAATTTGCTACTTTTAGGCAAGGTTTTCGTAGTTCACCCGAGTCACTCAAGGCGACACCAGACCGTTCGCGTTTTGAATCGAGTTGGTCACATGACTGACTCGAGTCACATCACGTGACTAACCCGTTTACTCCCCGTTGAACGGAGAGTAAAAGGATTCGTCACGTGACAAAATGACGTCCTTTGTCACCAGGCTCGCTAGAAGAGGTAGAGGTAAGTCGGTTGTTTCGGAATCTTCGTCTTCTTCGTCCTCTAACAGTTCCTGAATTAAAATAAGATTCCGAACGGAGGCAGCCATTGCGAAAAAATAAAACAAAATAAATAAAGGTGTCTCGCCATTTTGTTTTGATGTCATGTGACTGCTCAGACTACTCGGACCGTTCGGGATATTTCACCCGGGTAAACTCGGCAATGGAGTCGACTCGAGTGACGCGAGTAAACGACGAAAACCTTACCGAAGACACTGAAATGTTGTACTATAGCGTTTTCATGAATCTATGTGTATCCTAGGACACGGAGGTGTATATTTGATGTGATTTAAACCATGACAAACTTTAAGTTACATTATTTTTGATGAGTATTTCTCTGAATGTTTGTATTTTCCTATCTGACTGTCTGTCTGCATACAGGTTAATTTACGAGCTAAATTTAGGGAGGTGGGACCTTGCAAATCGGTAAATGATGCGATTCTATGGTAAAGGTGTATAAACTTTCTAAAATTAAATGATACATTAGTGAAACCAAAAATTACTGTCAAGTCGAAGTCGAAGATTTTTAACAAGATACGGCATTAAATTTTATTTAAAAGCTCAGCTACTGTCTAGCAATTTTATTCCCTCCAGTTATTGCAAGATAACTGACACATGCTGTAATAGAACTAAGCTCAGTCCAGCTACTCATTCGTACGCGGCGTGAAATTTTGCCAGATCTCTAAAACTACATTGACGCAGCGTATCACGTGACGATACGGTTACGTGATACGGATAGATAAAATTCCGATACGGTTACGTGATACGGATAGGAAATAACTCTGACTGTTGTTAAGGTAGAATGCTCAAACTTTGGGGCCGGGGGACAATCGGCTTCTCATTAACAGTGATGTTATACCGCTAATCCCGAGTCACTTTTAATTATGCATCTTTCTACCCCCCCCCCCCCGACCCCAAGTAATATTAACAGTTTGTGTGATCTGTCAGATGTCCAGATCATCAAAAATAAAACGAAACATATGGTTTTAACCAGGTTTGTTATTCAACTAACAAAATACCGATTACTAAAAGCAATTAAATGATGAATAAATGAGATGAAGTTTAACGTCCTACTGTTCTGCTCCAAACTGGAAATGATGAATAAACTTTCATATTTTAATATGAATCGCGAATAGGTCAGAGATATTATAAGATATCCATATTCCTAGTGTTTAATATAACAATTGTCAATTATGTTTTTTAATGAAAAGGTCCAAAGATTTACAGCTCTTTGATTACACACTGTATAATTCTTCTTTGGTAATACGATTAAAGCTTTATACAATAAATGGGTTTATATTTTTTGTCAGTATATTATAAATTACTTTTTATTTGCCTGGTTTTTCACGATGAGCGAAAACCTGAGTCGATCCATAAACATAGTGTCTTTAACATCCAAATAGGTAAATGTTTTAAGGCAACGTTTCAACATGGGATCCATTTTGCTTTCTGAGACTTCCTCATACTTGACAATGATCAAATGACGATGCTTCTTCACAATACTCTGATAGTATGCTTGTTTGAATTCTTCCATCCCCCAAATACTCTGAATAAAGTTATTGGACAAGATGACGATAGAATGTCGACTGTTTTCAATACTGTCAATGATATTATCTAAGATGGTTTTGCCACCGAGGAAATCTCTTTGATGAAGACACAATTTAAATGGCTTGGATCCTTTGGCTTTCGGTTGTTCCAAAGTATTCTGGAGTACATCATAAACCCAATCCTCATCCGCCGTACTGTATGAAACGAATGCATCGTACCGTTTAGACTCCTTTTTATCATCCACATCCCAGGGAAACAGCACACCAAATCTTGTATAAATAATTATTTTAATTTCCTTTCTATATCGTGTAATTAGTATAATTACTACAACCACCGAAAAAGCAACTACAGCCAAAATAACAAGAGCTACAGTCAGATCAGTTGGGGGTATCGCACATCCCATATCTTCTGTGGTCAAATGTAGTAACATTTTACCACGAGCTGAAGGTGGAGTAGCACAAGTCATATTTCTGATATATTTATATTTAAACAAATCACCCACAAACCAATCCTCGTCTTGAACTTGGTAAATAAATTCCTGTTTTAAACAGTCACAGTCCAAAGGATTATTCCTAATGTCAATCAACATTCGTTCCAACATTGACCAATCGACCAGATCTTTAACACTAAGCACAGTTATATTGTTATGCGTTACATCAATGATAGTATCCTCACCCAGTTCAACGTCGAATCTATTTTTCATTGCAACTTCTGTGATTTTATTGTAACTAAGATCTAGGTATTTCAGTTGCGGGAACGTTAGTCTCCAATCTAACAAAGTTTCCGATATTTCCTTCCAATTGTTATGAGAATAATTCAAATATTTCAAAACTGGAAATTTGGAGTTTTGACCAACAACTCTGACGTGATAGACAACCATGGTGTTGGCATGGGAATCCTCCAGTTCTTCCAAGTGGAGATACCTGCAGATGGGTTTATAATCTAACACATCGTTGATAAGTTGTACCTGGTCCATCTGTGGGCCGGAAGCAGTTTCGTTTAAGAGTTCTTTTCGGACAATAAAAGACATGGTCATGTTTCTTCTGGTAATCTTTTTAATTGTTGCATCGTGACCACAGGTGAATTCCTTAGTGATGTTTTGCACATTGTTAAGACTGCTAAAAAGCACAATGGGGTCGATAACAATATCTGAGTTAATAATAGTTAGTGATTCTAAACTATCAGTTCTCTCGTCCATTTCAGCATTGTTCCAATCGTTGATGTAATCCAGCACACTACAGCCTTCAATCTTTAGTTCTACTAATTTATCTATCTTCATAGGCAAGGACATGGACAGATTTCCACCGCCAGTGCAATAAAAATTTGCACTGTAAGAAATGTTTTCTGTTAGATTTGACGTGTAATCATTTAAATGTTTAAGTACAATGTTTACTTGGTCATTACCACTAAGCGAACAGTTTAACGCTATATGTTTCGATTCTCTATCCACAGTGCTTGTCACTTTGCAGACTTCAATCCAAGACGGTGGATATGTTCGATGTGATGATACCGTACACAACGCTATTAGTACAGCTAGTTGAGCTTTGAATAACTGGCTCCAATTCATTTTTAAATCCGAATACCTTAAATTTGTCAGTCTTCAATTCTCTAAATTAAGATGGTGGATATGTTTGATGTGACGATATCGTACACAACGCTATTAGTATAGCTAGCTGAGCTTTGACTAACTGGTTCCACTTCATTTTTAAATCTGAATATCTAAAATTTGTCAGTCTTCAATTCTCTAAATTGCATAACATAATATAACATTCTTAATAACTGTTTTGTATACACGAGTGTCTTTCCCGACACCAACTGATTACAGTGAATTTTCATAACAAATTATACTGTTTTATGGTTCTATTAAAATGAATAATGGGGTTCCTAGCTATTTTCTTTACTCACACGACGACACTTAAAAAGATATTCATCAAAGTCATTGCTGCCTCTTGCAAGGTATATATCATCCACATAGTAAAACCAACCAAGCAGAAAATAAAACAAAAATAAAAACACATCAATTAGGTCATGTCTTCATTTCTGCTTGAATATTGTTTTTGCCATCAATCATTGCCTCCTGCATACGCGTCGCCCGAGTACACAATAATTAGAGAAGAATACGATGCACAACAACTAAAAATAAAATGTTTTCATGAACAGTGTTAGTTCAATTCTAGCCCAACCTTCCTTTCAGAAAGCACTAAAACACAAGCATATCCATATAGAAATAAACTTGACATGGTTAACAAACCTCCAACAAATTGTATATGAGAAAATGAAGCAAATAAATGTAGTTTGATTTTCCGAAGTATAATGTACGGTTCGCATTAACTACTACGTCATGTTCACAAACATTTAACATACACATATATAACATGAAAAAGCAACTAACTATGGTGTCAAATAAATCGCCTCTGGCAAGATTCTCGACTAACTTATCTATGTCTCATTTTTATAGTCCAATGTACATATATATTCACTGAATTAAAAATAATATTTAAAACGAACGATTATAAAATAACAATACCCATAGAAAGATTGGCGTCTGGGAGGGTCGGGTATTTGTCGTATAATAAAACAGGTTTATGATCAGTTAATTACTTAGTAGATCCTATATGTGATTAGTGACTTGAAAGCGAACAATTAAGTAGAACAGGGTTTATACACGATGTCTTGTTTGTAAGTGATACAGCAATATTTACATGTATTTACACATAGGTGTGAATAGTGAACATTAAGTCATTTATATGCGTTAACTACATAAATTTTATAAATTTAAATCAATTGAATTATAAATAACACGAAATCGAAATGCAGCCACCTTATATAAGGATATCAGGACTCTTTCACACGTGTATATATCACGTGTTTTTACTCAGTGAAAAAAGGCTGAATGATATAGTCCGGCAGAACTGTGGCTGGATCTGGCAATTGTATACAGTTTTTTTCGGATATATTCTTTCCGAATCTGACGGCTAAACCCGAGTCACCCTTCAGCGTTTTGAGAAATTCAAGATGGCCTCCAAGACGGTTGCAATTTTTTTTTTTTTTTTTAAATTTATCTCCCATACTATTTAGTGTAGGAAGATAACTTTTGTGTCTATCCGTATAATTGGGGGATTAAGGAATATACTGACACCGTACATTTTTGATTTTATGATAATAAAATCAAAAATGCCAGACAAAATGGACCTTTAACTCGGATGGGGCGATTATTTCACTAAACCAAAGTATATCTAGAGACAAACTATATATTTCTGGACATAGGGTGATACGATAACACCCCATACATACCTATCAGGGGATGCCCCTGAAAAGGAGGGTGCAAGATGTGTTTTAAACATTTAAAAGAAACAAATTACGAAAATATATGTTTCATTTTTTGTGTATAAAAAATAATGAAGACCGGTTTCCGAAAAATAGTAAAACATAATGGCCATGTTTCGACAAGTTTTTAAATTATTGGGTAGGAGACCCCAGGGTGCATCGGTCAGAAAATCAACGATTCCGTGATTGGTGGGTTGGAAGGTGGAAATGTTACCCAAACCCGACATGTTGTTTCAGCGGATTTGGTAATTGTACAATATATCCGTCGATATCTTCGGTTTCGGACTGGTCCAGACTGGCCTGTTTGCCAATGGCACATGGGCCTCGACAAGTTTTTAAATTATTGGGTAGGAGACCCCAGGGTGCATCGGTCAGAAAATCAACGATTCCGTGATTGGTGGGTTGGAAGGTGGAAATGTTACCAAAACCCGACATGTTGTTTCAGCGGATTTGGTAATTGTACAATATATCCGTCGATATCTTCGGTTTGGGACTGGTCCAGACTGGCCTGTTTGCCAATGGCACATGGGTCCCAACAAGGGGCATCCGTCCCCACCCCTCCCCTCTTCTACCAGGTTGAGAGTCTAAAATATTTTTCGGGGGGACCCCGCACCCCCACGTTTTTTTAGGATATCACCATGTCACACGACGACCTCATGATTCGTTACTGCTCCCATCCACATACGAAGGCATAAATTGAATAGGAGTTTCGTCATGCAGTTGAGATGTGCGTACCAAGTTTGTAAAAGAAGGAGAATTCTGATGAGTTTGACATTGACAGCTGACGGAACAGCTTTATATATTATAGGCTTTAGTTTCCCATCCAACTCAAATGATTAAAATTCAACTAATTTGTTAGCGAGTGGTTATCAATCAAATCTGCCATTATTTTGCATTTTTTGGTTTCTCTTTACATATCATCAAAGGTTACAATATTATTCGTCGTGTAAGCCCGATTAGTAAAAGAAGAACATTTATTGGGCACGCGTTGAGATGTAACATATGGGAATACTTTTCATGAAATGGTAATAGTAGTATATTTTATTTAAAAGTAATTCCAATATTGTGTGAAGCACATATTATAATATATAAAAAATGGGCACATTTGTTGCAGTTATTTATAAATGAATATTGCGGAACTCCATTGGAATTACCGACACGATGCCACCGTACATTATATTAATGGTATAGTTGAATAGATTGAATAGATTAATAATATATTTTCTAGTGATGCGCAAAATGAATTGTTATTAAAGTTTTTCATATGCTAATCAACTGAATAGATAATATATTTTCTTGACAGGGGCATCTCGAATAAGCACCATTCAGCGAATATCTCAATCTGTTTCACAGAGAATTACTTAGGAATTAACTCTGTAACAGATGAGTGTCCATAGCACGTGCGTTGACTGCAGTCATTGGCTCATCGGCTCGTGCAATGTTTACTTAACACCTAACTGCTTCGGGCAAAATGACGCATTTTACTCATTTTAATACCCATTTACACTTAATTGGAAATATTTTTTAACTTCAATTACTTCAAACGTCTTTATTTATTTTTCTGTTACCTCAAAAAAATGTTTGAGAATTTAATTTGTCGGAGTAAAAAAGTTAATATGCCGTACTTATTAAGCCTCGTCGATGTCATGCTTATCAGTGATTGTAGCGGTCAAGCGAATATTCACTGCGGGATCAGTTTGCGAATATCTATGTAAAAGATCATTAATTCGGACCTTGCTCGGTTGAAGTAAAACCCGTTTTTCTAGTGTAAATGAGGCACAATCCTAGGGCAGTCGAATAATAACTAGTTTTTCTCGCAGCATAGCAGAACTGCAACTTCTCGCTGTTGAATAAAAAGTGTGTTTATACACGTATTTAATCATTTCGGTAAGGTGTTATCTAAGTGTGCCACCAAATGTGACATTTGGGATGATTAAAATGTTAAGTTTTATTACTTTCATTTGCACTCACATCACCTTAAGGCCCATTCTCACGGTGCGACTTGTAGTAACTACTTGTAGTATCGACCCGAGTTGCAGCGTGAGAACACGCTAGTCGTACCAACTTTTACAAGCTCCCAACCAGTTGAAAGCGAGTTGGGTGAAATAGAAACTTCCCTATTTCAGTCAACAGATCGTATGAAATTGACCAATCAGAGACGTCGGGTATTAGTACACACACGAGTTCTCCCCCCCCCCCTTTGTTGTTTGTAAACATGGACGCGAAGCGCACCTATCAAGAGCAGCAAAACTGAGACAGAGAATTTTGTCAATTTTTACCTCGCACAACCTAATAATCCAAACGGCTTTGGGTTTTCTCTTTTTCTTTTTGTTCTTTTTTATCAAATGTAGGGCAATAATAGCCAGTGTCTCTTCGTCGCTTGATGACGCCATTATGCGAAGACAAGACGAGATTATCGCGAGATTCCAAGTCGCATCAACTCATTTATATACGATTTTGTAATCTACATGTAGATACTACACATCGATACTACAAGTAGTTACTACAAGTCGCACCGTGAGAACAGGCCTTTATCAAACAACCTGAATGCACCCATGTACATTAAGTGTGGTTTAATGGTCGAGAGCGAAACATAAAGTAATTACGAGGTATTGTTTCAATAAATTACGCAATGTCTTAAGTGCGAGGCCATCAAACAATTTAAATTACAGACGGTCCGAAATTATTAGAAATAAAGTACACTTGGCAAATTGACCGTACTATTATTTGAAATAATGTTACGCCAACATCAAAGGATGATGTCACATCTATATGTTAAAGTGGTGTCAAATCGGCTCAAAATAGGGCAAGATTCTTCTGCCTAGCACTACTAACCACAGAAATAGAAAATAGAATATATTTTTTTCTGTGTGTGTCCCAATTAAATCCGTATCTTTTAAATTGCAAGTAACCATAAATATTATCAAAATTAATAAAATCATTTAAGCAAGTATCCGATCCGGTAGGTAACCAACCATTAGATTGAATTAAAATCTTCAAATTATTTTTGACTTATTGACAATGTGTTTGTTGGTGAACTCTCATCTTTCAAATAGAAGTCTGAACTTAGTTGTGAAGACGCCATTTTATTAGTTACTATTTCATTTGGGGGTTTAATTGTATTGACTATAGAATGTTAAATATCTGGACCCTACGAGTTGTTAGTGGGTGAAACCCGCAAATTTTCGACGACTGCTCCACTCCCTAGAGCTAGAAGATAGCTATAATTTTTGTTAACAAAACTTACTAAATATTTAGTTTTGACGAAGGCGTTTGGCCATAGTTGATCTCAGAGGGCAAAATGAGGGGTCTATAATCATATTTTTAGCACCAGGACATTTGATGTGTACATTGGGGGCTATTGCCGAAACGTTTATGTTCGGAAACGGAAAATTAGGCTACGTGGAAACGTGAATTGGGATTCGCACTAGCTGTCTTGGACAATGTGCATGGCAGGTATCAATGTTTCTCCTCTGTCCAATGCCAGTATGGTCTGTGTTGGTGCAAACTATATAGAGTGACGATTTCCCTGGAGAGTCGGCCGATCTAGCTTGAACAACCTATGTTTTCTTGAGTGTACTGGGCACTAATTATTGATGGCGGGTTTGAGCAACGAATAACTCGTTGGTAATTAGGTGTCTTCATCGAATGCAATCAAACTTATAACCATTGACAACGCTGTTGCTAGAGCGACTCAGGGGGACATTTACTCCCGCATGTTGCTCTGGTTATCAAGTTTGCTGACAATGCACCGAAACTACCATACGCTATTAGTATACAATTTCAGAAACATCACATGCCTGCGGATCAAGGGGCATAACTCCAATTTTCACACTATTTACATTCGATGTTAACTTTAATGAACACCACGCACATAATAATATTGTTACAATTCTTTGTAGAAGAAATAAGAAAACTTCAAAACAGATACACCCATAGAGATCTTTAACTATTGGGAAATTTATTGCATTATTTCCTATTAAATCATCTTAAATAGTAAAATGAGGTGGGACTGCAGCACACACAATTCTACACTTCGATATAATGAAACATAAGGTGCTCTGTTTTGTTTTGTTGTGTTGCCTATATTTAACTGGTTGTTTTACAGTTCAAGTTCACATTGAGTTTTAGGTTATTGACAAAATTTAACGGGTTAAAAGCACATAATCATTTATGAAACCGTGTATTGTAATTTCTTTGTAATTAGATTTGTTCGTCAAAATACACAGGTAGTCAGTCCAAATCGGAAGCACTGTTTGGCATTTCACTTACGCACCGACCTTTAGTCCTGCTAATCTAGGCACAGCATAAAGTACACGCTGGTCTGTGTTGGTTTTTAAATTGTTCACTCTAGTAAATTTTGTTATCAGGAGCTCCTATATTGACGGTAAAATAACAGCATTACTACTGTTTAAAATGGGCCACTTATTCTTGTTTGTAATACCGAGGACTCTTGATACTATTGAATTAGAGCTTTATAGACTTTACTTATATGCTCGTAGGGTCTCAATTATCTATTTATACGAGAGTAGATATGGATGTCACTCTACTTGTCGGGTGTAGTTGGTGTTTATTTAGTGCATATTGTTGGGAATCAACTGTCCCCATTTTGTGGAACTGTTGTAATTCAGAGTGTAAATATTACCAAAGGATACTTAAATCAAGTTCGTCTTCTGATGATCGAAATTAGAGCCTGCTATTCTGTAGATTCCTTCAAACTTATCGGTTGTTTCACTTCCAGCTGGAATAAATCTGGGCATATTGATAGTTCACCAGGTTAGACTGTTAAAACAGTATTGATCAATGGGTACGCCGAAATAATGTTATTGGGAACAGTGCAATTAAAAATATAAAAGTGAAATACCAAGTGGTTATATACAAAAACTGGTTGACGATTTCGGCAACATCAAGTAACGATAAACAGTATACATAACTTGCTTCCTGTGAGACACCAATATAATAAAACGTAAAAATGAGATTGTACCAAATACAATCTGTGACAATAAACTTTTATATTCATGGATACACTTATTTATGAATATATAATACGATAGTGAGATTTGTCGCATTGATATAAGTCAACATAGAGATATAAGGACATGTTAAAAGCAGTAAGCAACATACAAATAACCTTAATGTGAAGCTTTAAATAAAAAATAAACTGAAAGGGGTGAGAATGGATACGGGGCTTTAACGTTAAATTATTATTTAAGTTTGTAAGAACCCTGCAGACATAATGACCCTAACGTTGTAGACCTAAATACATTTTAATGTTTTGCTATCTTTTTACAGGGTGTGTACAGAGGTATGGTAACGGGGTTTTGGAGCTGCAGTAAAGACACATCTTTATCTATTTACTGCCTGAAGTTTACGTGTAGAAAATCACAAGCATTATTGTGCATACATTTATAAGCATATACATGTATAAATCATGTGGAAATGGATTAATATCCATGGGCAATTGACCTGAAAGACTAGATCGAAGATTTTTTGCGTAACCTTACTTTACAGCACGAAGAAGATGTTCATCGTTTCGTGTATGCGTTTGGTTTTGAATTCATGCAACAACATATTGTTATAAATGATGTCAACTAGAAACTTCGACACAATGGGACAACCCGTACACCGTCATATGATCGTTTTATTTTCCATGATCTCTACCATTACCAGTTCCTTGTCAACAGCCTACTTTCCCACATCGTGGTCTTCGGTATGCACCAGCAGCATAAACAACAACACAGAAACAAAGCGGGCTAATCTGTTTTGTTACCTTGGTCCGAACGATCCTGTTATTATCAATCTAACACATTTGAATCGATTTACTCCATATCTTCCGGACCTAACTGTTAATGTCACCATTGAGTGTTCTATTGGTGGAAATCTATCCATGACCTGGCCTATGAAGATAGCAGGGCTAGTGGGTCTCATGGTACAAGATTGTGTTATTTATGATTTTATGAGCGACTGGAATAACCAGGAATTGGAAGGAACATTGGATACCCTCCAAACATTATCTGTTATAAACTCTATATATTTAATCAACATACCATTATTATTTCAAGCTATTACTGAATTCAAAAATGTATCTAACGAATGGAACTGTGGTCATGACACAACTTTGAGGAAAATAATTTTCAGATCTTTCCGTTTTCACGTGGATAATATTGGGAATGACATTATGCCATACCAGCTACCAGACCTTAGCGTGATGGACCAGAACGCCATGGTTAACGAGGGTTTCCATTGCACGTTTCCGCACCTGGAATACCTCGAAGAGTCTTTTGATGAAATCGCCACCTCTTACCATTTTGAGGCCTTGAAGATGGGCGATTATCCTAATCTTAGGTGTATGAACTATTCTAACAGCGTATGGTCGGCAATTCCACCGGCTTTAAATGATTGGCACCTGAAATACCCCAAATTAGACTATATGGATTTTAGTAGCAATCAAATTTCAGAAGTTAAACTTCGCGATTACCGATCAAGTGTGACGAAAACTATAACAGTTCTTGATGTACGAAATAATAATATCACTACTATAGCTGTTCAAGATATCAAGGATTGGATTAAAGAGTTGTCATACATGTTTGTTGATATTCGAAATAATCCTTTGGACTGTAGTTGTATAAAACAGGAATTTATTTACCAAGTTCAAGACGAGGATTGGTTTGTGGGTGATTTGTTTAAATATAAATATATCAGAAATATGACTTGTGCTACTCCACCTTCAGCTCGTGGTAAAATGTTAAAACATTTGACTAAAGATGATATGGGATGTGCTTCACCCCCAACTGATCAGACTATAGTTATCGTTATAATGGCTGTTGTTGCCGCCATTTTAATCATTCTTATCATACTTTCAGTCAGATATAGAAAAGAGATCAAAATTATTCTTTATACAAGATTTGGTATCTTAATACCAAGTGAAATGAGTGACAAGTCCGACTCGAAGATATACACAGCTTTCGTATCCTACAGTTCTGCTAATGGAGATTGGGTGCACGATTATCTTCAGAAGAATCTCGAGACACCGTCCGACAATAAATCTTATGCTTTCAAATTGTGTTTACACGAACGAGATTTTATTGGTGGAAAAAGCATCCTAGACAATATCATATACAGTATAGAAAACAGCCGTCACACGATAGTTATACTCTCAAAGGCGTTTCTTAACAGCATCTGGGGAATGGAGGAATTCACCCAGGCATATAATGAAAGCATTGTTAAGAAACGGAGACACTTGATTCTGGTAAAACTTGAGGATATTCCTGAAGATGAGATTCCAACTTCCCTGAAACGTTGTCTAAGGACTTTCACCTATTTGGACATTAAAGATAACATGTTTTTAGATCGCCTGAGGTACTCGTTGGCTATTAAATCTAAATTGGTTAGATACGCTTCATTGGTTTCCATAAAAACCCAAGTGTCCATAGATTCGGGATGTGTGCATGACGTCAATAGCTCAGAACTTGACGCCCATGATACAACAGATAATGCGGTTTCCATTGACGACGTTAGAACAGACTTTTGAGACTTTCTAATTAATTTATTTTCAATCTTTTTCTAAAAGCAAAACCCGTTAAATTTAAACGTAAAGAGGTTTATTTAATGTCTGGGATGGCACTGTGCATACGCCATTGGCATTAACAGCTAAATTACATAAACGCAATTGGGTTACACGTCTGAAATGGCGCTTTGCACACGTCATTGATCTCGATTGGGCTTCATTTTCATATGAATCTCCAAATGTTTTTTAATTGTACAGTTTATTGTATTATTTGTATAAACACATAATGCATGTCAACATACTATCCGCCGTGACACGAAACGAGACGAAAGACAAGGATCACATACATTGGGTGATGTCAAATTTACATGGATCATTAACTTACTCTCTTGTGCAGAAACATGAATAATGTTATTCTAGGAATTTGTTATTCACAATAGAATTGACAACTGAGTGAAATTTGGTACACTGTGGTTGATCTATATAGATTACATTTCAGGCCTAAAGAAAGGCCCGCAATAGGCCGATTTAGCTCTTGCATAATATATATGTTTGGGGTATTGATTGAAGCTTGTGTGACAAATGTAGACGTTATATGTTGACATTCTTGAAGAATCGCCATAAATTTTCTGTATGTAAAGGCGTTTTCATTAATAAAAATGAAATGGGGTTGAACGTCCTTCTCATGCTCGCCGTCCTGCATCACTGACAAAGGGGACCACGCCAGAAAACCTGGATGAACTTTCTCGGCAAATGCAGGGATCGAACACCCGAGCCAGCGTCGTGTTAATTAATATCAACACATGTTGGCCCTCGGTGGATCTAAAACATTCTTTATTTCACTGTGTTGAATCCAAAATTAAAGAACATATCAAACTGATATCAAGCTATTCTAGCACATAAAATACTAAATTAGGGATTCAAGTGGCTTTTAGCAGTAATAGTTACCTTTGGTACTATTCATTTTGTCACATTTGTATCAGTTGTGTTTCATAGCTTCGTTACTGAACAAACAAGAGTATTTTGTGTTTGTGTTTTTTAATCAGATAAACAGCATTTACTGTCTGTTCCAGGTAATACTACAACTCGAAAATCGCTTGTCATTTATTTAAATTTTAATTAAAATGGCTAAAACTTCGTGTAATACCTGGAATGGTCATCCCATTGCTTTCTGTCTTCTGAGAACTAAGTTCAGGTCATGCTTTATGTCCTTTCTCCTATGAAAAATCGTTATTTGTTTACATCTTACTAATTGAACCTGCCATGTTTGGCCTAGTTATCTGGACGAGCCTAACTGGACAAGGGGTGCTATAAGCCGTTTCACTCTACTTTGATTAGCAGTTGGTTGTTTCGTTCCAGTAGAATATAACTCTTTTGAAAGAGCTATTTACTGAATCCCAGACCACGGCTGTTTGTCCCACTAACTTGAATATTTAGTCGCCAACCGTCCGAAGGTTGTAATTTTTTATATCAATATAAGCTACATGTAAATTTTAACCCGCTATCAACGAAATTGTGGAAGGGGGCTGCAAAACATACTCAAAAGTAGTTACGAGAGCATAGCTAAAAACGTTGAGATATCCTGATGTGTTTGTTTTTAGCTACGGTTGGATGGCTGCCTTTAGTTCCAAGTGGCAAACTCAGTTTCTTTATCAATGCACGTAACATCTTAAAAATAAGATAATTTTACGCTATTATATCCAGTTAAACAGAGCTATAAAGTCGCAGAAAACAAATTTCAGAATCATTTTACCAGACATATTTATTCAAACTTTAAATAAGGCTATAATAACCTTTTACACCAATTTACTTATTTCTGAGAGTTCGCATGGTTATGCCATGTGCCGACTTTTCAAAATAGTTTTAATCTTTAAGTCACTCCAAATTTTTTGTGCGAAATAATCAAGGTGGAAACAGAAAAAAAAACCATATCAATCTGAACAAAAACAATATTGTTTCACGCAAGCTTTAAAGTGTGAAACCCTAACAAGTATTGTTGTCGCGAAAAAGACGGCCGAATTCTCCTTCACTGTGTCACATTTCTAACCGAATGCACCAAATTGTAAAGTACTTGTCTACCCTAATGCGAAATCCATGTGCTCCATGTTGATGTTATGAGAAAGTGACAATGTCTAAATATGTGAAATTTACAAGAGAATACTTGATTTTATCTGACTTCTAGTTATTTGGGCTAAGGGAATAAATCAAAGGGACGTCAATTCCAGTTATGTCACAAAGTTTTAGCCATTTTAATTAAAAAATGAAGGCATGGTAAGCATTTTTCGAGTTGGAGTATCACCTGGAACAGACAGTAGAGATAAAATCAGATACTGCATTGACTTGTTTTATCAGATTAATAACACAGTTCGGTTTACGTACAGTGTTCTTTTGCCATGATATTTCATGTCTAGGGAGATCAGCGAAAATTTTATATTTAATTTGGAAATACAAATTCGTCAAATTTTGTTATAATAATTACATTAACTCATCTCTGGGGCAAATATTTATTGTAATAAGACCTATACCATCAGCTGTGAAATCTCGAATGTCACATAACAATACAGGTTGATCAACAGAGAGAGCGAGAGAGAGAGAGAGGGGAGAGAGAGAGAGAGAGAAAGAAATGGGGTTTAACGTCCACTCGACACAAACTAGGTGATTTCGGGACTAACATACGTTTTGATTTTATTTCAATAATTCGCTTGCGCGTAGGGGTCTTTAGCAGTGGGAGTAAACCCACGAGGTTGAGAAGGCGCCCCTATCTCCATGCCACATGCGCTCACACCAAGGATCGAAACCACAGCCGCAAGCCAGAGGTGACCGGTCAGCTAGCGGTCGAAGCGCGACACTCTAAACCGACCCCCCCTTTTAATTAATAGCATCTGATAACAATGGTACCTAATTCCCTTTCGATTTACGTTTATAACAATACGAGATGGAGGTGTAGGTGTAAATTGCGAAACAACACAATCGAAAACATGTTTAAAAGCCGCTAATGAGATTAGAGAAATTATGCGTTGGATAAAGCACGAAACTTTGGTTATGCTGGGTATGCTTACATTATGAAAGTACCTCAGAATTCCAGTAAGAAAATCCTAGAAGAATAACCTGATACAGGTTTTAAAATAAACTTTCAGAAGAATACACTAAATTCCTCTCTCTATATATTCAGACTGCAAGTTGTTCCGGGCATAGAATATACACCAAAGATGAAAGAGATTTACCGTTACATGTTTATAATGTAATGAAATGTCAACCTTTATTGTAACCAGTGATATTTGAATAAACGTGAAGTAAGTTTTCTGAAAAGTCTGTCGTCTGCTGATTTTAATCAACTTTTCTGTATGAGTATCAGATAAAATTATATTACTGATAGCATTTTTCTAAATCCTTTACTACACTTAGGCACATGTGTTACAAAAGAATAAAAAACCGACACGACAGAGTCCTATTTTAAAAACTACATTCCGTCAAATTTTGGATTTTTACCTCTATCTTTGTGAACAATTTTTATTGTGTGCGGGTTTAAAACTCGGGTTATTCTGAATGCATAATACATTCCAATTAGACTTCAAACGGGGTTTCAAGGCGTCATACGTGTCATGTATACAATATCGCTTCGTGTTTGCTTTCTTGTAACCGGGTCAAGAACAGTACACATCTTGTAAAGTTGGTGTATACTGAGCAAAAATGAAAACGCAGTGCACTGTTATAATGGATGATTGTATTTACATTAAAATGTTTAAAGGGCCAATTCCGGTAATATTTTAGGGAATAAAACTGCTTAATTTTGTGTTGAAATCCTCTACTTTAGGACCGAACAAGTTATTCAATACATTTGATAAGTTTTCAAACAACTTAAAAACGTCAGTCTTCTTAATCGGGAAATGGAGACCGGTCTCACAAGCTGTATTATGCGGTATCCGGAAAAAAATAAACAATTTGATAAAAATAATGCATAGGTGAAATTTACCTTTTATTATCAAGTATACAGCACATGGGCCATTCAATGTATTAGACCTCTAAATGAACGGGAATCGATTATCAAGTCACGAAAAAAATGGGCCGAAATCTTAGAAGATTTACATGTCAGGATAAGCAGTATTGAAGTTCACTGAAATTTTGATAGAGGGTAAATACACCATTCCTCTGTATGTTGGCGCTTAAATTTCATACGTACTCCAACTTTTATTTTTGAGAATCGGGATAGTCCCTTTAAAGGGATACTTTTTTAATCTTGCAATTGGTGGTTTTACGATAGCCTGAACGCACCGCAGATCAGTTATCTCAAGCGCAACAAATAGCCAGCAGCTATTCCTTCTCATGACCCAAATGTTAACGAATCCGTAGAAAAATGTTAAATCTGTCGCGTTTAACGCGGTCTTCGAAAAAGGGGGCGGGGGACTTCATATTTTACAGATATTAGTTAAAGACTGTTGCCTTTATAGCGTTAACAAGCCGACGGTAGGTCGACGACATAATACGCCAGGTGGCGTGACCGGGCCGCCCGCAGCCATCGAATTAGGAGTGTTCTTGGCCGGCTACATCCTCAGCCTCTCAAAAACATTCCGTAGCCCCCCCCCCCCAATTTTTTTTTTTATGAGCTGGCTACGGGCCCGGGCGTGATATGAATGTATATTTACCAATTTCGCACAATATGCTTATTAGACCACACCAGTCTTCTTAAAATAATCAAAATATAGCTGAAAACAGTGTCAGAAATTATAATTGTTTCAATTAATGTAGTTTCTGTTTCACAATTTTTGAAAAAATAGGCAACGTCCTCGCCCAAAATAAGATGCCAGCCTTTATACACTTTTGTAGTTTATATCAATATATACACCAATCAATAGCCTTTTATCAAAAATCTATGACCTTGATATACTGTCTCAATATTTATATATGAAGATGACACTGCCTTTCTTTGCTCCAGGACAGCTATGTAAACCGCCACGCGTGACTATAATATATACGTATGTTTTATGTATATATCATCCCGGATGCTGTGTCGTAGATGCCATTGGCTGATACTTCACAATGACGTCTTAGGCACGGTTGACCGAACACCGACAACAATTTATTGCGTGTTGATCTATACAATTTGATTTTAAAAAGAATCTATGCAGCCTTTAATTTTATTTTATTCTTCAAATATTATTATAGTATTCTAATTTAGCCATTTTATTTTCTTGTGCTAACACGATAGGTTAAATGTTATAGGTTTGGCCTTTATAAACTGGTTGTGAAACGATCAGTTAGTCTTTATTAATACTTTTTAAAACAGGAAGCATTAAAATATATCTATATTTGAAATACGCGGAAAACCAATAGGTAGTGTAAATTCTACATTTGTATTGGCGAATACATTAAAGGGTGTTGACCTGTTTAATCAAAAATGAAGTTTTGAATTGGGTTCACCTGATGTACTGTCTCGATTAATGATGGACTAAGTTTTATCATGGTTAAATTTCGGTTCGGGAAAATCAAAAGCGGAATTTTTATCAACGGTGAAATCGCAAAAAAATCTTATATGACAACATACGCTTTGATAACACTTATAGTTCTAATGCGTGTATTTAAGTGATACATGGAACGAGTTATCGCTTAGAAAATACATCACAAAAGACAACTGAAACAGACACAAAATCACAAGTGACATCGTTTAATTGATACATTATAAGGGTGGGTAATGAAAATAAATTCAATATGACACAAAATCACGTTTTTTAATCCACGTGGTGTTGGTGATATTATTAGTTCATCGTTATGTTAGAAACGCGCTCGATTTCTGCCTCAAGTATTGACCAGGATCAGTACGTTGTTCAGCAATACAAAAGTTAACCCCCCCCCACAATATCGTATACCAGAATGTCACTACTGGTTACTTTAAACAAACTGTATCACCCAGTGCAACACCGATCTCCAGCTTATGTATTCAGAAATATACCTCAATTGACATAAAATATGTACCTATTATAGTAGAAATGCGATGGTGTGTTCGGTTTGGCCAAGATTATCGCCGTGGTTGAGATCATGTCACTTTAAGGTAGTCTTGTTCATTGGTGCGTGTTGATTAGTGTCAACCCCAGGTATATGCGGATACGTACCAACCCCAAAATATATATATATAGAGATAGAGAGAGAAAGACAGCTTGCGGCTAGCCGAGAAAAACCTATCTGATGTCACACGGGGAAGCACATTCAAACAGTTTCCATTGCTGAGCGAGTCAAGTCAATATTTTCACCAGGTATGTTGTAAACAGTTTTATTTAACGTTAAAAGTTCATCTGACAGTTGGGATAGCTGGTTGTTATTAGTTACCTGCTTTTTGGCCGATGACTTTTTCTGGGCCGAATAATTTCATGTTAATTAAATCATTGATTTAATGATTTAATGATTAATTAAATTGTGATTTCTTCGAGAAACATAGCTAATTATAAATGCGTCGAATAGTTTTTGGCCAGCAAGAAACATAATGGTATTTTCTATTTATTCAAGGACACTAATTTATTATAAAACGACGCAATATAAAACATTCAAATATTTTTTGGAAATTTTTAACGATCGTCATGCTGTTTGTTTTTTTTTATAAAATTAAATAGAACGTTATATCTTCAGAATAGGATATGCATAGTATGCGTGCTGTACAGGGCCAAATTCAATAGACTCGTCTCAACAGGGTTGTATAGGTTTAATTTGAAGAATGTGCATTGCAGTGGCAAGGTATATTATATTAAGGCGTATTACTACATGTCCCTATTCGGGTATCGTCACGAAGTTGGCCCCTAAATAAATAGGGTCAATCTATTATACTATTTTCCAAGGTGTGTGAAATTTGATATACCTTCGTACCGAAGTAGTTACATGTGCGTGACTAAATAAAGAATCGTATAATAGAATAATTATATATAATTTCAAGAGATTTGTGTAAAGACGTTCCTATAGCTAACATGATATTTACGACACATTTTCGATTATGCAAAGTATTACAATCTGTTGCGTACCATTATAATTGTTGAATTGGATGAATATTTATTTCTTGTGTGGATTCGTTCCAGGGTACCGTAAAGTAAAAGAAAGAAAGACAGCTTCTTGTCCATTCGGTTTGTGTTCTGATTGTGTAAAATATTTACACGATGGCTGACCCAACACGCCATTATTTGTTTGTGATGATAATCATAATCAACAGTTGTACCGGTAGCTTGGCAACAGACTACTTTCCCACAGCATGGTCTTCAGTGTGCAAGAGCAGCAATAATGACACAACAGAAACTAAAATGTTAAATGTCTTCTGTGCCTTGGGCCCAAATGATCCTGTTCTGGTCGACTTAAAACAGCTAAATAACTTCACCACAAATCTCCCGGACCTAACACTTAATGTCACCATTGAGTGTTCTGCTGGTGGAAATCTCTCTATGACCTGGCCTATGAAGATACCAGGACTAGTTGTTTTAAAGATACAAGGTTGTGTTATTTATGATTTTATAAACGATTGGAATAACCAGAAATTGGAAGGAACACCGGATACTTTACAATCTCTTACTCTTGTTGATTCAGGATTTTTAATTAACTTTACATTATTTTTTGAAAGTTTTACTGGAATCGTAAACGTTTCTAGGGAATGGAACTGTGGCCATGACACCACTTTAAAAAGAATTGTAATGAGATCTTTTAACGCTCATATTGACATGACTGAGTTTGAACTAGTACCTCAGAACCCAAATATAGACCCAATGTTAATGGAGCAGTTTATCTTAGATATAGAGAAGATGGGCTCAGACTGTAGATATGAACAACTTGAATATCTCGAAGAATCTGCAGAAGATGTAGTCAACGCTTTCCAAGTACGATTGATGACTTCTGATTCCCATTATCCTAATCTTAAATACCTCAACTTCTCTAATAGCCAATGGCAGGAGATTCCGCCGGTTTTAAATGACTTTAACCTGAAATACCCCAAACTAGAATACATCGACTTCAGTAATAACTTTATTTCAAAGGTTACACTGAGGATTTTCTCAACCTATGACAAGGACAGGGTTCTTGACGTCCGGAATAACAATATAACAACTCTAGCTGTTCAGGATATCAAAGATTGGGTGAAAAGACTGCCAAACATGTTTGTCGATATTCGAAATAATCCTTTGGACTGTAGTTGTATAAAACAGGAATTTATTTACCAAGTTCAAGACGAGGATTGGTTTGTCGGTGATCTGTTTAAGTATAAATATATCAGAAATATGACTTGTGCAACTCCATTATCTGCTCGTGGTAAAATGATAAAACATTTGACTGAAAATGATATGGGATGTGCTGCACAACCAGCTGATCTGACTGCTGCCCTCGTTATATTAGCTATTGTAGCCGTCGTTTTAATCATTCTTATCATACTTTCAGTAAGATATAGAAAAGAGATCAAAATTATTCTTTATACACGATTTGGTATCTTAATACCAAATGAAAGAAGTGACAAATCTGAATCTAAGAAATACGCAGCTTTCGTAGCCTATAGTTCTGACGATGGGGACTGGGTTCACAGTTATCTTCAAAATAATCTCGAGTCTCCGGCCGACAATAAAGCTCATGCTTTCAAATTGTGCTTACACGAACGCGATTTTATTGGTGGAAAAAGCATCCTGGACAATATCATATACAGTATAGAAAACAGCCGCCACACTATTGTTATACTCTCAAGGGCGTTTCTGAAGAGTACGTGGGGAACGGTCGAATTTAAGCAGGCTTACAACGAAAGCATCTTGAGAAAACGACGACATTTGATTCTGGTGAAACTTGAGGATATACCTGAGAATGAGATGCCATCTTCTCTGAAACTTTGCCTGAAGACATTCACCTATTTGGACGTTAAAGATAAGATGTTTTTGGATCGATTAAGGTACTCATTGGCTATCAAATCTCAACTGGTTAGACACAATTCCTCAGTTTCCATAAAAACTCAAGTGTCCACTGATTCGGGGTGTGTAGATGACCTCAATATTTCCGAAAAGGATAATGGTAGTTCACATGATACTGCATTATACATTGACGAAGTTTCAATACAGATATAATGTTGGAAATAATTATATATTATCGTCGTGAACCGCTAACGTGAGAAGTGGTATGGGGTGTTCTAGAAAGTTCATTTCATGAAAAGTCAATATCGAAAATCATTTCAATATTACCTATACCTCATTCGGAACTAAATGAGTTAAGAGAATTAACTTTATTTTTTAAAGTTAATGTCCAGAAAAATATGGTATATAACGTTATATAACGTTATTCTCTTGATATCCATTTCTTATTACAAACGTATTTGAAAAACGTCGCAGTTTCTCATTTGTGTTGATTTCAGCCTGGGTTTAGGCGAATTTTGGCACAACTGTGTGTGGTATCTGAAGAAAAGTTTAGTATGGAAAGTGACTATAAATATATTTTTTGATTTAAAGTTTTAGCGTACGTGTGTTTATTGGTTCTTAAAATACAGATGTGACGTAATCCTTTCAAATGCAACGTGCCAATCGCACAGACAACGTGCTACAATATTGGATTCATGTGACAATTTCGTTGAAACGCACGTGTGGGGAATGTATCTGTATTTTGTCTAATGGTCTCGAGCAAGACATTGCGCCATATATCCTAACAACACTCGGACTTGCGTCCTTGTGCTACATCAATAACTTCCTTAATATCCCATTCTAGACCATTAAACCACTAAGAGCAACAATTTGAAAAGTTGACTCAAAATGACGAAAATAGTAACAATAAACGTATATAATTATTCAATTGTTCACAGTCTAATAAATACTTCTATGATGAGGCCAAAGGAAGCAGGCGACTCTGGTCAGTAATAACGTGTTTTGAAAAATATCAGCCATGTCTTGTTTTGAACAGCATATTTTAACATCGATACATTTAATTTCATGTTTACCGGCATTAGGGAAAATGCTCATGCTTCGTACACAACAAGTGAGGATATATCACAGGAGCTACCTCAAAGGGGCATTTTGAAAGGTCCCCACAAAAAAAAAAAAAAAAAAAAATCAGCTTTGTGTAGGGTTACCCACCGACAGTATTTTATACAGGATAAACATTTCAGGGAATTTAAAGTAGTAAAGTCTCTAACTCAATATCAATAAGTCTTCCATATTGAAAACACGAATTATTATTGATGTTGCTGTTATGATTTTAACGCGAAAAGGTTGGCTTCTGTTGTCCAATATTTAAGACTAAATAAACATTTTATCATTGGTACACGAATCGCGTACCATAATGTGTTTCGGCGCCAATTGTAACAAGGGACTTGGAGAACAAGGCTAGACATATTCCACTAGTCTTGTCATATTCTTATCTGGAGAGCATGCGTAATAAACACTACCGTGTAGATAGGGATAACCGGGCGCTAGCAATTGCAATTCGATTGTCATTTTCCGACCGTCCTACCAAGTGACAGCCATGTAACTGTAAACACAGTGGAGGTTTTCACGAGTAAATAATTGACATCAATATGATACAAATCTGAACAAGGAAGCACATAGCCATCAGTACTGTTATTGCGTACTTCCTTTATGCCATGTGAAAAATCGTGTCCCCACTTAACCAAGTTACGGGACATGATATTGGATATGGTTATTATTTGCTGTAGGCATACCCTAACTGTAAATGAATATAGTTCCTATTGCATTATCCGAATATGATATTTGATATGGTTATATGTTGTACCGTTGTTGTAAATACACGCAAGATACATACATTTATGTAATATATTAGCATAGTGTTACTAAATATATCGGTTTAAAGCTGCAATTTCATATTTTTAAGTTATTTTTTTGAAATATATTAAAATAAAGCCTTAAAAGGGATGGTATATATAAACAGTCCTACCTTGCATTGCATGTGGGGAGTGGAAAAACAAGAGAGGTAATTGTGTTATTATTTCCGATATGAAAGATGTTTAAGTGTGTAAAATAATGCCTATGATTGTATAATAGTGAGTTGACAACCTATTGAGCAAAAGACATTGAAATAATTATCTTTTGACTTTTGACTTTCTTAAAGAATATGAAATTCCCGCTTTAACATAATATACATGTTTATTCAATATATTCGCATAGTTTTCCAAACATATCAGTTTAAAGTGAAAATTTCATATTTTCTTAGAAAGTCAAAACAAAATTCATTCACACCGAAAATAATAACACAGTTACCTTCCTTGCTTTTCTACCCCCCCCCCCCCCGGTTGAATTGCTATTTTCGAACGTTTGAATTTAAAGTTGAAAATTATATTCTTGCCAATTTCTCAACTGGCAATAGTGAATTATGGGATTAATAGGATTATTCTTTAACAAGGTAGGACTGTTTAAATACCGTCTATTTTAAGGCTTTATTTTAATATATTTTAAAAACATAACTTAAGAATATGAAATTCTTGCTTTAACAGAATGTACCTTCACATTTTTTCATTATATTCGCATAGTGTCGCTAAAAATTGGTTTATAAGAATATTAAATTTCACGTACCTAACATTATTATCTGTATATGTATATCGTATAGTTGCTCTTGAATGAAGGTGCGTTTAGTCCAGGGTTCCCATGCTAGTTGTACAGGACTGGCAAAGACATCGTCTAGTCGTTCGGGTTAGTGGAAGAATCAAGTAGGTCCTTTGTACACGTTGGCGTGCATATAAAAGAACCCTTGACACTTGGAATTATAACAGGAAGCTTAGCGCGATTTTCCGAACGAAATTTCACCCATAGCACGCTACGGGACTTTATTAGCCTTGTTGATGCACAAAATTGGGACGATAAAATCCATTTCATTTCAGTTCGTATTTAAATCAAAAATCTGCTCGAACAATAAGCAATGAATGCATGTTTATTGATGAATGATTATTAATACCGTATTATTATCTAGAAGTGGGTGCTTACGGCTAACCCCTTGACCCACCCATCTACCCTTTTTGAATTGTTTGTTTATTTGTGGTTTCTGAGTATGATGTCATGTCCATATATTTGTTTTTATGTAAATTATGTGTGGTGCAGTCTCCTTGCAGTATTGTATACGCTTATATATTTTGTTGTATCATATACAAACATCTATATCTATAGAGATATCAAATTATTTATACACATAGATAACATAAAACTGCTTTTATTAGTGTAAATTCCAATTAGAGATATTTATACTCTTCATTCCCGCTCCCTATATTTCACCTCTCTAAAAGCCTTTAGATAGGCGTACTGGCGTGGAGAAAAAGTTCTGTGTACTTAAATAACCCAAAAATTCCAATATTGAGGAAAGTCGACCCTATTTCAATTTCCGAGGAATATTTCCATCCATTCCATTCAGGCAAATCCCAATGTTGGTCGAGAAAGTTCCTCGGGTTATTTCAGCATACTTTCTTCTTTCCTTGACAGTTGGCATTCTACGAAGGGCAGGTGAAAATTTTCCCACATTGCATGGGGCATGCTCGTCCCCATTGGTCCGGTTGCTACAGACAAGAGTTTTATAGCTGAGGGCCTGGAGGCGCCCGCCTCCTCGCAAACAAAAAATTCAAGAAGGTGAACAATAAAACGGTAGAAAAATGCTAAAACCGACGAGAAAAATGAAGATAGGTTGCGAGGCAACGAAACATACGCCCACAACAGCTAAGTCGTCCGGGCAGTCAACAAGGATTGTCGCATATTGTTTCTTTTGTCAGTAAGGAGGACATTTACAACACATGATAATCTTATTACGAGTAATAGCCCATTAAGAAATTGTCAGAAATGATTAGAATAGTTTTGATTGTTTGTCTCAAGGCCTTCGTCCACAAGATATTTCAAAGTGCCATAACGCTGGCAGAAATTATCAGATATCAGTGAAAATCAAATAGGATTCTTCGTCTCATGACCCTAAACACTGTACAAATTTAAAGTCAAACGGATATAAACTTTAGCCTTTAGAGCGTTCACAGGGTTTTTCCAATTGATGAAGGGTCATAACTCTGGCAGTAATTATCTGAAATCGCTGAAAATAAATAGGCTTCTTCGTATCATGACCTTAAACACCGTGTATAAACAGTCAATCGGATATTAACTTTACATTTTTCAAAGTGATCTGGCAGTAATTATCGGAAATCGCTGAAAATAAATAGGATTCTTCGTATCATAACTCTGGCAGTAATTATGGGATATTGCTGAAAATCGATAGGCTTCTTCGTCTCATGACCTTAAACACCGTGTATAAATTTAAAGTCAATCGGATATTAGCCTCTATAGCGTTCACAAGAAATTGTGGACGACGGACCGAAGGACCGACGGACGGACAGACAGGCGGGCGGAAAGGGCGACGACAATATACGACCACATTTCCATGTGGGCGTATAAAAATGTACCCTAGTTAGAGAGTGCCCTAAAGACAGACAGAGGGGACCCACGTCTGACAAAAGGGGCCCCCTGGCCAAGGAAATGAGCCCCAAGTCCGATTCACAGAGCCCCTCATGACAATGACCCAATTCACAGTGTCGGAATACGTTACACCAATGACAAACTGTCCATGAATGAAACAGGAAGTAAATTATAGGTCGATTGTTCTCTGCACTTAGGAAACAAGATAATCTGGTTTGTTCCCTTTTCCAAGGGAAGTAAATCCACCGAAAAAGGAGTGTTTTTAAGGAATCAGACTAGCGATGTCTTCACTATTCTATTAAAAAATATAAAATCTTATCAAGAAGAAAATATTTCTTGTTATAACGAGCTGCAGTGGTTCATTGACTAAGATATTGGCTTGCTAACCGGGAGGTCCCATGTTCGATCCCGGTGTTGGCCGAGAAAGTTCATCTGGATTTTACCACATGGTTTCCCCTTGTCAGTGGCGCTGTACAATGGGCCTGGCGAGGGACAACGTATAGTATAGCCGAGGTCTTGTGTACAAATTGGCGTTTATTACCATGCATTGTTTTGTTAATGTGCGCTTGTTCCGCTAGATTATGTGTAATCTTCGTGTACACAATTGTCATCAAACTATATGTCCTGAAATATTGTAAATGTTAAAGATACATTATGGGAGATTATGTACAGAGTTGGCAGTTCTCACTAATATAGTTAAAAACTAGATAATGTAAAGGTAATTTGCTGAAAATTTCAGTCAAATTGTTTCACTTTGAATCGAGATTTAAGCGATTAAAATTTCCACATAGCCTTTGTTATCATTTTCCGCATAGCCTTTATTATCGTAAAGTGAGTAAGATAAAAAGGATAGTCTCGATTATCCAAGTTTTGATTTAACCGTCAATAATCGTTAAGCAGCATATAGGATTGTAATCCAGTCAATATCAGAGGCTACCGTTGACATCGAGAGTTAATTATGGTCTGGATAAGTTAATTATTGTATAAAGACCTGTAATATGCAGATTAAGCTCTTGCGTAATGAATGTTTCACTTATATTTCGACGAACTACTAGATGCATAAACGTGACTAATTTAATATTAGCAGATAACTAATTACAAGCTTTGATATCGACATAGTAAAATAACAAGCCACTGCTTTAAAATAAATTTTATTTGTTACATGATAATTATGTATATTATGAGATCAACTTTAAAATGTAATATATGCAGACAAGGATATTTTAATTAACAACAAGCCTAACATCTTTAATACGATTTTCCGTGTGGGTTACGTCTATTTGATAAGGTCAACTTCAAGTTTAGTTAAAGTTCACGTAATGAAAACAGGCCTAGCACTAATCCCAAGCGTAACCCTAATACTGGACCTAACCCTAGTGCTTTTCCTAACACTAACCTACAATCTCGCCCCAACAATCGCGTGCCTCCAACCTTATTGACATCTCAGCGACCTTGATGAAATTTAAGCTGGCTTTAATAAATAGATTAAGCCGTGTCGCCGGCATAGTGTACGGAAAGCGGAAGGTCGATTTGGGCGCGCGTCTTTTTGTATATTAAAGGTAACAAAAAAGATTACCATATAACGTTATGTTTTTTAGACTAAAGAACTGCTTATAATAAAAAGGCACTTAGGAATTTGAAAAGCTCTAGCAGTGAAATGTTGGCGATACAATATAATAAATCGATTCGCTCCTTTCATAATATAGATCCTAAATACTGTAGCTGTGCCAAAAACAAGAATTTATCAAAAGCACATCATATTAATCAATTGAATACTTTATATCTGGGTATAGTAGACATGATTAAAAATGTTCTTCTTAATCTTTGGGATGTGACAGTGTCAGAACTGTTAAATAAAATATATCAAATATTCCTTAAAGCTAATATCAAACACAAGCCGATTAAAACACAATGTTGTAATTATCAACTGGCAACCATATTTAATATTAACATAAATGTTACGGATAAAACACTAGCGGTATTAATGGTGCTACCAGATTCGCAAATTACCTCGTCTGGCTCTGGTTCAGGTATTTTGACTCTCCGACTGAAAACTGGGTCCATATAGCGGTCAAAATGTGGAATTCGAACACTATCAATGACATCATCGGCTTCTAAGACATTAAAATAAGCTAGATATGGCCCTTTCTGTTGATAAAAGTCAGCGTGGGTTGAGTACCATAAAGGTCCTGGTTTTGCTTCCAGAATAAAAACATCGGGAGTATAGGTAGGACGCATGATATAGTCTGCAACTGATCCATATTTCAGATGAAGGTACTCCGATTCGTTTTTGACAATCTTTATATCCCCGAATGCTAAATGCCTAAAATCTCCAGCATAAGCGTCCAATTCTCTTTGTGCATCGGGTGCCTTGTGAACAGGATTTGACGCATTTTTTTCTTCTAACTTGGACAGATGAGCCGTCATATCTTCCATAATCTTACATACATTGTTGGTGTCAAACCAAGGCGCACCATGTAGCAACATATCCAAGCCAAATATATTAATGAGAGATATAGCGGCATAAGCTTTATGACTGTTATCACCAACAAAAGCAGCATGAACCCCAACAGCTCTACCAGGAATAATAGAATATAAACTCTCATAGCCTGGTAAATTACCACCCTGGGTATAGGTTGGGTAACCTAAAATTGGAAGAACATATGGGTTAAGGTAAATGGGTTACGTGTATAATTTTGTCTATAGACTAGGGGTTAGGGTCCGGTTAAGGTTAGGGTTAGAGTTAGGGTTATCTGTTTTTGTTTTATAGAAAATATTGGTCATAAGATATAATCGAATTTGTATGCATAAAACTAACACACCAGATCAACCAAATTATATACTTTATTTTGAGCGTAATCAAAAAGGTTAGCTCATTTATATATTATTTTCATAAATTAATAACGCCGTTTATTAAAACTGGTTCCTAGTAGTTGGTATAGGCAAATACAAGTACATTCCTGATCTAATACGTTACCACTTTTATATTATACTTACCCCTATAATGTCCTTTAATCCAACCGAGGGTGTTGGAATCACGACTATACGAAACTTGTATGTTTGGTTGCTCAAATCCACGAGATCTCGGCCCAGCATCTTCAGTCCTGAACATCCAGGGTTCAAATAGTTGTTCCAGATGTGCTGTCCCTAATACCTGGCGTTCATCTGAATTCTTACCCCCTTCTAAGTTAAACAACAACCATTTGGCCATATCGTCTGCAGACAGACAAAGTGCCGATCCTGCGCTGATGACGTCAAACCCTCTGAAAATATGAAACAAAAAATAACTGCCCTTTGCCTATCAGTTTCGTGTAAACATCTAAAGGAGATTAGAGCTGAACGCATTAAGAATTGAGATATTATTCCGGGAAATCATATGTCGTGAGACGGTTTAACAATTATTGTGCATATCGGGTGAAGTGGCAGCAGAATTATAAGTACCCTCAATACATGTCAGATTTGAAATATCGATGAAAGCCACGTGAGGTCGACATTTGAATAGTTGGCTGACATTTCGAGTGCTCTTAACTACAAAAGAAAATGCATTTATTTATATTTCAAAAAACATATACACTCTCCGTGTCCTTTCGAGTCAGAAAACCAGACTTTATCGTCTACCTGCATGTGTTTTGTGTTTGCTATCCAAGAAGTAATGACTTTTGATACATGATTTAAAAGGAAAATTGAATATCCACAAAGACCGATCTCTGTTTCCACCCCGTTAAAACTGTACATTTATTATTTATTTTATTTATTTATTTATTTATATAATACGTTACTTCAAAGATGTAAATGGAATGGCATAAGGGTTGCCATTATAACTGAGAACTGGTCCAGCAAAGTTATTTGTCTGCCTTTCTTTCACATTTAAGAATATAGGTTGAGTGATTCCAATAGGATCAAGGATGTGACGTTTCAGTAGTTTTTCCCAGGTATCACTTCCAAGTTCTCGTATAACTTCTTCCACCAAAACAAACATGATGTCGCTCTGCAAATATTTCTCTCGAAATTTAGCAATTTCCGGCGCATATTTAAGATTTCTGGAAAAATATTTACAAATTCATTCAGTGAGTAACATATTATTAATGTATAATTTAAGTGGGTGAAGACTTGTGAAACTTACTGTATGCCATTCATCAGTAAGTTCAATATTGGCCATTACATCATTTTGAAATTAAATATCGATGCCAGTTCTATTGGCATTCATATGGCTCGAGGTCATCGTTTGTATCAAGTTACCATTGTGGTGCCTTCGACGCCTGCAGTCGAACGTCACACCGTGTTTTGATAAAACAAAAACACGCACACACACACACGCGCGCGCACACACACAATCAAAAAGGATATTTAAATAATATTGTTAACTACATTTATGTCAAAAAGACAGTGCTTCCAGTTAAAGAACACAACATCCCCCCGCGACAGCTTTCGCCACTGTGCAATATGTAATACCTCCTTGTCAAATTACTATTATCAATTTGAGGACAATTGCCGATTCATTTAATTGGAGACAACATGATATTTTTTTAGCACTGTTCGCGTATTTGGCCGAAGCACATTCTTCAGCATATTCGTGAAGCAATGGCCCGAGAAATCCCTCTCTGGCCATTGCTGGAATAGCGTCTGTTTCTTGCGGGGCGTGTCTATTCTTTCCGTTCAATGAAAGCTATCACTTAAGTACAGCAGCATGACAGTTCTTCGTTTCATCTGGGCCTTCCCTAAAACTTTGGACAGTGATTTAAGGTATTAAAAACGGTGAAAGTATTTTCGTTTACAAACAGTATTGTTTACATTTCATTTGACTTGATAGCTTCGTGTGTCACGCAATTAGTTTTACTGCAGTATTCTGCTATGCACGGGTTAATTAGGCATAATAAAATCGTGAGCCATGACAACGTTATGTAAAATTTGGTCCAATATTGGCACTCGTTTTAAATGTAAGGTTTTTGTAGGGCAGCTAGTGATTGGTCGGTAGACGGAATACTGACCAATCAAAATTTAAAACAACAATATCCACTCATAATAGCAGTGTGTAGTACGATTACCTCTAATCAAACGCAACACTGTGCGGAGTATCAGTCTTCAGTAAAGGTAACGAGCTTGAAATAAATTCCAAGAACATGAGAATACCTTTTGTGGGTAATATATATACATGTAGGTTGTAAATACTTACGATATAAGTCTGTATCGTCCCATAGCCCTGGATAATGGCACCATGTCCATGTTACTAAAACCAGTTCTCATTGCTAAGATATCCTTTAAGTTCAAATTTTTCGTTCTGTGATTGTCGTAGAACATCACCCAGCTGCCAAGGATTTTCGATATTGGTGTGTCCCATGTATAACTGGAATTTTAGTTAACGGGAATCATAAATTAATACTATATACAACACATACAGACATAATACAATTATTACATAAAGAATCTCCTACTTGCGTTGCGTTTTATGATATCAAAAAATATCAACACAAGTTGATAAAGTGAAGTATCAAAAAACACAAGTAGGAGATTTTATTTATCATCCAATCCTTTCTTACATGCACAAATAAATAAATAAATATAATTCTTTGGTATAGATTTCACTCTTACTGAATCTAATTAAATTACAGCGTAGTGATACATCCGTTTTTGACAGCAGTTTAGCCATTGCAAAGTGCTATATTTCCTTCAGGGTCAATAAAATAAAAACAGTTTCCTTTTAACAAAAACAAATGTCACTTTTTATTGAAAATAAGTGATTTCTTTAATATAAAAGAAAGTAGTTCCTTTTTGATTGACCAATCAAATTCATGTAAAGCGATATATCTTATGTAATTTATCATACAGGCGATATCTACTGTCAAATGTGTCATTGGGTGATAAAATCTAATTCTCATATTCCAGAAAAAAGAAATGCAGAATAAATTCCAAAAAATGATCATTTCAAATCGTGAAAGAACGGTTTAATGCCCTATAACTTTTCTGTTCCGGCTGGGCTAATGAAGAAGGTTATGCGTCATATTGTGTGCTATGACGGAAATTTTACGGGGCGGCGACACTGCGTCCTACTCTTATATCGTATTGCAACTGCCAATGGTTCTTTTACGTTCACGTCAGTGTGTACACGGGACCTCGGTTTTTCGTCTCATCCGAACGGCTGTATGTTGTCTTTTGCGAGACCCTCAGTCCTGCACCACTAACATAAGGAGAACTACGCCGGAAAATAACGATGAATTTTCTCGACCAACAATCGAACACGGGACAAATTAGCGAGCCAACTTCTTACTCACTGAGCCATGGCGGCTCACATTTCAAAGACAACCGCAACTGAATAATCAAAAGTAAAAAGACTAGACAATTTCCAAGTAGTTCTCGACGTCTGTACAAAGCGACAGACGTAGAGGTTGGTTTCCAGAGATTGGCCATCGACAGAATCCTATGCAACCAAGATTGATGCTAAAGACTCGATCTTTCTGGACCAATCGTCAAAATAATTACGATGGCGTTCTATACTTATTGTTGCAACAACAGCATCGAATAGATTGCATTCATATTCCACAGGTTCCGTTTTTTCTGACCTGACTTGAACCTACCACCATGATTTCTACCAATGGCGAACATGTGTGTTTAGACAGCTGCCATCATTGACCTTCCATAGAGTTTTGGGATACGATGATGAATTGAATCTAAAAGGTTAATATCAATATTATAACGAAGGCATTCTATACATTTTTATCTACAGACGTTACGTGGATACTTTTAACATATATCACAATATTATGGTTATTGTTTCCATATAGCGGGCAAAAACACTGGATTTAAATTGCAGAGGGACAAAATCGACGCCCAAAAATGTTATCTAATTCACCAATATTGCAATGTACCCATACTACCTAAAATATACAAGTCGTTTAATCACTTATTAACTGTATTAATTGGTTACTACTTATAACCAGTCGGTGAGTTATGAAAATTGGCAATTTAGTTTCCTACCTAAAGTGGGTGATTCTTTTGGCGAAAACTGAACATGTTATTGTTGACATGTGTAGTCGTTTCCGCCCATGCCGACTACACTAGAGATATGAACAATTGAATTCGGTAATTAAAGGGTGACCTCTCACAGGAGTTTATTTAACATAATTATACGTATATATTAGAATTATACGTTTATATTATGTTCTGACAACGTGAACTCGCAGATAAAAACAGTGACGGGTGGTACAGGGTGTTCCTGGTAGCGCAAGCATAGCCAACCGTGCGTATGAAACCCTAACGACTTACCACATAAAATCTCAACAGTGACATTATATGCTTCTGAAAGAGTAAGAGAATACCTCATGCCCCGACGCAATGTGGCAAAATGTATACCTTGAAACTACCCATGGATGTATACCAAGTTTCCATTTGATTAGATCTGTTCTTTTATTTTTAAATACCCCGTCTACCCTAATCCCATACAGATATCCAACGAAATAGTAGAAACTCTCAGTGGAATGTCACTTTTGATCTTTACCATTTGACCATATATTCAAGCAGTTCTTCGGTACAGAAAGTGCGAAAAACTCATAAACAACAGAAGCACAAACACCCAACATGTGTGTCTGCAATATCAGATACCATATTTAAGACATGTCTAAAATGTTAAAGGGGTACGTGTAGCAAAGTCATTGATGTATACATTATAATTGCATATAAAGATGTCCAGTATCATATAACAAAAGTGTACTTTTGTGCAATGTTTTGGAATTACGACGATGTACCAGTATAGTGTACATGAGTACGGATAAGGATATGTCATGGAAAACTAAAATGTTCTGATGCTTAAAAAAGCTAGCCCTGTTTAATTTAGTATACGGTTTCAAATCGGGGTTCATCTGATTGTTCATTTGATTATTTAGACTTTTGTTTCATAATGTTATGCAGAAGTCGCTTTCTTTACTAATTTTAGTTTATTTTTTTTACTTAACGCGGCAAAAGGTTGAACAGCAAGTAGGTTATATCTCAACACTGGCTTTATCTTTAAATTTTCCAATAAAGAAATACATAATGTTATGTCACAAACAAAAAAAAATACAGCAAAATCAATTTCTTTTTGATTCAAATGATAAGTCCACATTACAAAGTACCCTGCTTTCACAAAGAGCGTCGTGTTAATATTACTATTAGTATAAATTAAGACCGAATAGCTTGATGTTGTTAGTCATATCTTATTTTACGATATGTAGCCTACAGGGTGCCGCCCATAAATTAGCCTAGTGCATTTTTAGTTTTTCTAGATTTGTTCACATTGTAGTGATATTAACTATAGTTATTGGCTATAAATTGGTCGCATTCCAAAATAAATATAACAAAAATAGATATCGATATTACTTTCAGATTTATGAAGTTTTCAGCATGGCGTATCTGTATATCGTGATCCGACACAGAATGGATGAAATAAATAATATGTCTAAATAACATAGACGAAACAATAGTATCTGGTAATCTATCAAAGGTGGTGATGTTTTTTATTCATAGCGGGAAATGGTTTTCGTCATCTCATGCTCTAATTTAAATGAATAATCTTCCTATAAATATTTATTTTAGAAATTACGCCAACACACCCTTTGCATAAGGTCAAAGAAGGGCTGTGTGTTGGTGTACTAGTAATTTCAGTCATACCTTGAGTTAGGTCACTAACTTCTCTGCAACTCTCAGATATTTGTAAGAGATTTATTTGTCATCTTGAAGTTAAGTTTCTGTCGGGTTTTTCTTTGCGTTTGGGGTACACATAGGAGTAGTATAATCCATATTTGTTGACCAATAGTGGTGCAAGAGATATTGCAGAATTGTAATTAATGGGGAAAGATGACCGAATGTGTTTGTGGTTCACAAGAATTGGAAATAAATCAAAAGTTTACAGTAAAACCTATAATAGACACCAAGACGTTATTATATAATGGCATCGATGTGAGAGATAAACAAAATATGCATTAAACATATAATAACTTATAACATGAGCATGTATTGAAATCCGTATTGTAGGTGCCAAAGGAAAAACGCTAAATCTATTTTAATGCTTTGTGTTTACTCAAAATTGGAACTATGTAATATTTACTACCAGGAATACGATCCTTATCGCGGATCGTAATCATTTAAGCGTTATGCAATTCATTGTATTCTCTCCAAATGACTTTACTCCCGTTTAAAATTTAGAAACTTTTAATGGCATATAGTAATTGATTTGACACATGAGGTACAATTCTATATATAGAATAGCCTAAAATTACTGTGCGGCTGATTTCAGGTTATATAATATACATTTTAAAAAGGAATTTTCCTTGGAAGTTGCTAAAAAGCCATGTTCACTTACTTTTTATTGTTTGATAATAACTTAGCAAGAAGAGTGGCCGTGAAAGTTTGAGTTCCAGACCCAAGACAAAAAGCTGTTTCCCTTCCAGCTTGTAATCCTTCCGGTTGGTTGGCAGTTCCGTATCCATTGGTATAAGCGACTTCTCCGTTTGAAACAAGTGCGACGCTGGCTGCGGGTAATCGGGCACATCTCATAACTTCGCTCATGAAATAATTGAGCCGCGTTGCTTCTGTTTGAGACAGGCGACAATTGACATTATGAATAAAAGATAAATTAATAAGTCCAACGATGAAAATAAAACCAACAGCCATATTTAGGTTTTGTTCTGTTTTAAAACCCGTATTCAATTCTAAGTCTTTATATCCAACGATCACGTTATTCCACCTCAGACATCTTTGCTATCATATATTAGTAAATCCGAGGCGCGCCTTCGCGTATTTAACGATATATTTTTGGCACCGCCTGTCATCCACTAAAATACCACCACGTGGTACACACAAGAATCTGATCGGGAATGATGAACAGGTCGAGAAATAAAATATCAACACATGTTGGCCCTCGGTGGATCTAAAACATTCTTTATTCCACTGTGTTGAATCCAATATAAAAGAACATATCAAACTGATATCAAGCTAAACTTTTCTAGCACATAAAATGCTAAATTATGGATTCAAGTGGCCTTTAGCAGTAATATTTACCTTTGGTACTATTTATTTTATCTGATTTGTATAAGCTGTGTTTCATAGCTTCGTTACTGAACAAACAAGAGTATTTTGTGTTTGCTTTTTAATCAGATAAACAGCATTTAGAGATAAAATCAGATACTGCATTGACTTGTTTTATCAGATTCATACATAGCACAGTGTTCTTTTGCCATAATATTTCATGTCGAGGGAGATCAGCGAAAATTTTATATTTAATTCGGAAATACAAATTCGTCAAATTTTGTTATAATAATTACATTAACTCATCTCTGGGGCAAATATTTATTGTAATAAGACCTATAATATCAGCTGTGAAATCTCGAATTTCAAATAATACAGGATGATCAAGAGAGAGAGAGAGAGAGAGAGAGAGAGAGGGAGAGAGGGAGAGAGAGAGAGAGAGAATGGGGTTTAACGTCCATTCGACCCAAACTAGGTGATTTCGGGACTAACATATATGCGTTTTAATTAACCCACGAGGTTGAGAAGGCGCCCCTATCTCCATGTCGCATACGCTCACACCAGGGATTAAAACCACAGCCGCAAGCCAGAGGTGACCGGCCAGCTAGAGGTCAAAGCGCGGCACTCAAAATCTGAAAAGTGATTGTGGAAGTTCGAGTCAGGGATCAATAAATGAGCGGCTTTTGACAAAACGACGTCAGGCATTGATTAATCAATCAGCGTTGACGTTTCTCGGAGTGTACCCACAGTTTCGCGCAGAGAACGCCAAGAAGTCACCGTAAAAGACCGTTTCATTGGTTAATTCCTCACATCAATAAGAACGCTTAATACAACAACTTTCAACTTCCAGCCGGACAAAAATGAAAAAAATAATTTTGCCCAATTCATCTAAAAAAAACTTTTTCTGTAGATCATAATGGGGGAGGTGATATTGGAGCGGCCATGGAGCGATGATGATCATGTTGTATGTGGCCGGGGTCTGCAATGGGCTGGTATAATAGACTTTCTGGGCCGGGTATGTTGGGTGTGGGCCAGAATTCGGAATCCTGCAATGGTGATTTCGAATTTCATCCGAAAATTTCATCGGATTCACCCGACACTGTCGCCCGCAAATGTACTAATTATTAAGCCACCTACACCCAATATTTCTGAAGCTATGGTCCGAGAAATCCCTCTCTGGCCATCGCGGAAATTAACATTTAATTCTTGAACTTTTGTGGGAGTGTGTCTATTCTTTCCGTTCAATCAAAGCTATCACTTGAGTACAGCATCATGACAGTCTTTCGTTTACCTAAAACTTTGGCAGTGATTTAAGGTATTAAAAACGGTGAAAGTATGTTCGTTTCGAAACAGTACTGTTTACATTTTAATCGATTTGATAGCCTCGTTTGCCACGCAATTAGTTTTACTACAATATTCTGCTATGCACTGGTTAATTGGGCATAATAAAATCGATAGTCATGACGTAACGTTATGTAAACATGTTTGGTCTAAATTGGCGCTTTGTTTTAAAGGTAAATCCTTTGTAACGCTGTCAGCTACTGGTTGGTAATGGGACTACTGACCAATCATAAATTAGCACAACAATGTTCGCTCTTTACAGCGGTGAGTAGTCGGATTAACTCTAATCAAACGAAACACTACGCGAAGTATGCCTACACCATGTTTGTGGGGATACGCCAGAATCCAAAATTCAAAAGCAGCTTTTATAAATTTCACTTTCGCCACTCCGTACCAATGTGTCTCGTGGCCTTCCATCATAGGAGGAATCAACCTAGCACTCCCGCCAACATAAAATGGGACATTTTTCAATGAAAATATTCCTACTAATTCAATAGTTATAACTGGTTAATAAAATGGTCAATATTTTCTCAATCAATCCAATTTTTAACCAGCTAAATTCTCTTGACTCTTGACAATACAATATGACGATAATAATTTCACAGGTTGGTGGTTGTAAATTACTTGCAGGTCGGGGTTTTGGCCCAAGTTAATCGATTTATGAAACATATCATTTCACAGAGATTACAATCAGAAATGTCATCAAATCGCATAATATATGGTTTTCATTTTTCAAAATAATTTCAAGGGACAGTCCCCCCCCCCCAACTCAGGCCCCAAGGTCAGTAAAAGGGGACAGTCCAACACGGGAGCCAGGGCCGATTTCCGGCCCAATCCGCCCCTGCAAAGGAGTTACATGCACACTGCCTTGTATTGCTTGTGTTTTATTATTTATATTCTTTTTTTTATATAACCATGTACATATTTTGTAGCTATTATATTTATTATTTCAAATAAATTCCGATGGTTTCATTTAATCCCTAATATAGTCTATTCCACTGACAAACATAGAAGATTTGCATCCTGGTTATGTCGGTGATATACCACGACTCTTGATTCTGTTGTATATGATTAGCCCTGAATGATTCAGTTATTGCATTCACTGGCTTTTATTTCTTGGTATAGTCAGGAGAATTCAATGTCTGTGGAGGTCTCCGGTTGGAAGTCGAGATACATGAACAACATGTGTGATAGAATGTTTTATTTGCTAAAAGCGATATATTGTGTTTGTTTTTGTCATGAAATAATCGTATAACAAACCGTAGAGCTAAAAATTGTCATGTCACGTTTGGCTCAATATTAACAAAGTATTATTTTGAGCTTATATTAAACCCCATGCTCTCACTTTAGCGATCAACTGTTTCTGGAGTTTGGGTGCGGATCATGGTTAGTGACAGTAACGTCACGGCAGCTAAACACTATACGTTCCAGACTACTTGACATGGAGTTTTTGGTTCCATCAATGGATATCTAAGTTCTCCAAAATAATAATTAATCCACTATCCAATTGACAGAAAAGTCGGTTATATCCAGAATTGCGACACATCACTTATCCTTCTACCACGCCATATTTGTGCTAGCCTAAACGGCCCAATCCGCTGGACTCCAGCTAATTGAAAAAAGAGTCTCGGTCATGATTAGTCCCATGTACTCCTCGCAGTGTTCCGTTTGATTAGAGAGAGAGAGGGATTTTTGGGACAATTGATTCAGGAATATGGGTTAGTCCAGAATATAGGCAACATCGTAGATCGGTAAACTATCTGTAAGATGCGTCTTTTGAAAGGTGTCACGATCTATCGTTTTTGCACCACCCACACCCTTCACAATTATAATCGCCCGTGGGCGGTGCTTTTAGACGCACCGCTCCAAAAATTGAAATAACTATATATACTGGTAATATAATCACATTTTGAAAAAGCAGCCAGTCGATGCCATATAGTTCTGGAAGGTTGTAAGTGAATTCACTTATGACCCAAATAGCTTTTTTGCATAGGATGACTATATAATCACCTTTAGAGGCTTTGCTATGCAAAATTTCAGAACTGTGAGGTCGTAACTTTCATAAAGACATTGCTATTGAAATGTTAATATCCTTATTGGGTTAGTAAGATTTGACTAGGTTTTCCTCTCATATCTCAAAAACTAAAATCCGACAATTTTTGACACTTAATTAAGACCTTTCAGAACTATGACGTCGCAGTAGACCTTAGATACACTAGAGTGGATAATCACAATTTCATTTTTTTTTTATTACCGGTATGTCAGATAAGATTTAGTTAAATAAGAATAAGATGACTAGGCGGTAGGTCCTTCAACAAAAATCGACCGTGTCGGTATGTGGAGCGTTTTTGTCAAAATTCCTATCATCCATATTTTTTTCAATTTATTAGGAAATCATTTTGGGTATGGTGTGTGACCACGGATGTTTAATACTGTCGTTGACTCTGCAGGTAGTAATAGGGCCTATGTATGTCTCCATTTTCCCCGTCGCGTTGCAACCGCTGATATAATTTAGAGATCAGTGGCAACGTCCTGTTTCGGTCAGTGGCTGCAACGAACAATATTATTACTCTGGTACTGGATAACATTTCCATAACAGAGTAGCCTCCCTTTGTTTCTATTACTCGTGTAACTTTTTATTTACACACTGAAATTATAAATATAATGCCTCCTTGGAGTTGAATTTCAACCTTTTTTTATATTTATTTACGTGGTTCAAAAGGTATGTATTGTTTATGTTTAATAGCTTGATTGTGTATGCCATGCTTGTCATATTTGTGTATGATTTTTTTTTTTTTTATGGGTGAATCCAGGCATTCAGTTCACGAAGAAGCAGTACTGTCGTCAAAGTCAAAGCAAATTAAATAATATTGCGAACTTCAAAAACTTTTATCAACAAACTGTGTCACTTCTATCTTGTAAGTCCAGTTTCATTTACATCTTCATTCTACCTACAGTCATTTTTCGACTATTTGTCGTTTACTTTGACAGCTGTATATAATGTTAACCTACTCAACTGTCTGGACCGTCACGTGGCTGGATTTCTTTGATTATTATAAAAACAACCTATAAATATAGGTAGCTAAAGTAGCTAAGTCTCTAACTCAAAAACATCCAAAATCATCCAAAATCTTCGACAATGAAAACACAATTTATTTGTCAATTTAATTCAACATTGATGTTGTGACCTTGCCGGGAAAACATGGGCTGATATCCAATATTTAAGATTGGATTGCTATTGAGACTGCAGGCGTATTTCACCGAACATAACTGATATGAAATGAGAGTAAAGACGGAAATATATGAATGTAAATCAGTTTATATAGATCTATATACATTCGTATAAGATTATTTTATGCATTGCGACCCATTTGGGTAAATTTCTAGCTCCCAAATATTAGCGATTTACTTTAGCTCCTTTAAAATAGCAAAGTCAACTCAATATCATACAAAATCTTCAACATTGAAAACACAAATTATTTGTCAATTTAATCAACATTGATGTTGTTATATTACCGGAAAAAGATGGGCTTCTGATATCCAATATTTAAGACAAAATACATATTTTACCATTGTAACAAATGACTGTTAGCTTATATTTGCCAAACATAACTGGTTTGAAATTAGAGTAAAAATGGAAACCATTGAATGGAAATCAGTTTACATTCATATTACAGTATTATATGCGTTCCTACACACTTGTTTCATAGGTCCCAAATGTTAGCGATTTAGCTCCTTTAACTTTGGTTATTATTATTCACTCCCATTAAATAAAATCCATTGCACAACTAATTATCCCAGCAAATAAAAAAATTTCTCTCGCAAAAAATTGAAAACCCACAAACTTTTGACACAGAAAAGTACCAATATGGAAGCCAATTACGCCATCTTTGGGAGATATCATTTCGTATAAAAGGGTGACAGCATAGCAAATCGAAAAGGTTGTCGCTACTTTTATGACAAATCAAGTTTGGTTTAAGAATAAGCTATACTTGGGTCGGCATTGAGTTTGAGCGTTCACATACATAACTGCCTGTATTCCTTTATTTTGATACCGTCTTTTACATTCTAGTAAAATCTCTGCATATTTTTATAACTTTACCTTTTGAAATATTTTGTTTTAATTATTTTACTCGCGACATTTCGTTTGACACATATTGACCCTTTTTATACAGACTGTGGATAGTTTCCCTTTTCACACTGGGGTCAAAACTGTTGAATCAGGAATTAATGTTACTCTTCATTACTTAAGGGGTCTTACAGGCCATTATCAACCCACCAAATATAGACACTTTGAGTGTTGCCCAACACGCTTAGATGATATTTAAGCAGTTATTTGATAGAAAAAGTGCTATCTAATTAACAATACACTCGGACACTTCAGAGGTGAGCTTCGATCATGATCCTTGTTAAATTTTTTATAACATAAAGAAGATAGGACGTTAAACCCCATTTCATTTTGCTATTGGTTGACTGTATTTGACATTTACTACCACAGTTAATGAATAATTTTAAAGATTTTAATAGTGTATACAAATGTATTTAATGTCAGATTTATGGGGTTTTTTTGCTCATCAAAATTTGACATAAGAATAGTGGTCAAAAATGATGTATATTTAATGTTAGATTTATGTTTTTTTTGTGTTGTATTTTTTTATTCATAAGCTTAAATTGGTTTCTGTTTAGTTACATCTGCAGTTCTCCTGGCAGCATCACGGTTAGGTTGCTTATTAAACAGAACCATTAAGGTATTTTGCCCGACCAGGTAGTACTGATTCAAAACAATAACATCAGTAGGTCACAAGTTCAGGCAAAAGTCCCAAAAGATCAAAGGAAAGTTACAAATTGCAAATTTATCAATAATTATCAGCTTAATATTCTTTCAAAGTTATGTTTAAAATTCAGTTTTAAAGAAGATTATATATTATATACTCAGGTTTTGGAATCAAATTTAAAATGACCCCAATTTCTACTAAAACATTAAGCATAATTATGTCTAACTCTTGCTGAGATTGAGTAGATCTGTTTCAATGAATCATACCATATCTAATGATTAAAACCTAGTAGTAACCCGTGCCAAAGTCACAAAACAAACTAACGATTTCTATCTGGACCATTTACCACAGTAATCAATATTCCATACATGTAGTGGCTTTGATAAATGATAAAGTTTTCAATCTATTTGAGTGATCGGAATTCTCGTATGAAAACCAGAAAGGGTACATGTACACAGTAGGCTACATGCAAGGTGAATGATGTTATCACACGTAATGGAGAATAATTGAAATTCCAGACTTGTTGTAACTTAATCAATAGAAAATCATCTAGTTGACGAGCTTGTGTGTGAATTAAGGTGGTTATTATCCAAGTTGAATAGACAATCAATGTAGGTGACCACCAATTGTAAGCCTCCATCGTCTACATACATATTGTATGTACTGATGTAATAAAATGAAATACAATGTAGTTTTATAAGAACCATTATTTAGAACAAGGCAGCAGGTTTTTGTACAGATTTAGATCAGCTTTCAGTGTGGGAAATATCTTGAGCTCCATCTATATAACATCTTGTAATGTAAACTGATGCATTGTGATAAGACTTAAGTTTTCTTATGTTGATGTAAATCAAGTGAACATTTAAGATTCGTGCAGAAAGATGAAGTAAGATGAGCAATTGAAATACAAGAAGGTAACTTCAGTATATGAAGAGTATAATGTAATTATGTTTACCCTATGTTGTGCTACATGTATACACTGTTATATTATTGATTAATAACCAGGTGTGCATTATGTTCTTATTATATACAATCTTTTATAAGTATCATATAACTAGCTGGTATGTTTTAATAATTTATATGCAAATGTGACCAAAAGTATGGTTAATATCTACATGTAGCATTTGTTTTTGATTTTCAGAAACCACCAAGAGGTTGAATACAATAATACTCAACAATGTAATACTCAAACAAGTTTTAAAAAATAATAATGGAAGCTTCTAACCATCAGAAGCCACCTCCATTCCGAGTGACATCGGCCATGATAATAGGAGGAAGAACAGCATTGGATGAAGTGTTTCTCCCAATTTCCGACAGCAGTTGTTTGAAATCTCAGCAGTTTGAATTGAAACCACTTATGCAAAATGAGGAAGGTGATGAGCAAGGTGAAGGGAATGAAGAAAATTGTGAAAAGACTTCTTCTGCATTAAATGATCTTTTACCTAGTCATGATACAGAGAAATCCAATCGCTGTTATCAAGCATCTATTACCTCTGTTATAGTGATAGCTTTCATTTTGTTGTTAGTGATATTTGGGCACCATTACATCAAAACACTACTTTTATGGATTGAAAGTCAAGACATCGAAGTGGGTTGTGCTATTTTTTTAGTGCTGTATATAATAATTTCCTTTCCCATAGCCTGGGGTTATATATTGTTGATGTTAGCAGCAGGATATTTATATGGGTTTCTTTACGGCCCGTTGTTAGTGCTTTGTTGTGCGTCTGCAGGATTGTTTGTTTCTAATATTGTCATGAGACACTGTTGTAGACAATGTTTTATTGCCAAATTTTATAGTCAAAAAGTTGCGGTGATAATAAGTGTTATAGAAAGTGACCAAGGTTTTAAGGTCATTGCCTTGACAAGATTGACCCCTATTCCATTTGGTCTTCAAAATGGCTTATTTGCTGTAAGTATGAACAAAATATTTGGTTTAATTTTTAAGAGTAGCATTTGACTTTGGTATGTTTCCCTATTGCAAATCACATAATACAAAGCGAATTGTATACATAAATTATTACATACCTACATCTTATTATTGTATATATTACTGTCATTGACCACAGCCGTAGTTGTACTAACTATGCAGAGTTGGAATCTATTAAAGCTATTTTCTGAAAATGTTCAGAATATTGAACCAAGCATGATCCCCCTCGGCTATTGATGTTGAGCTTTTTTTGCAAGCTTGTTTACATTGTATTGTTGATAATTTTTAACTAGTAAGCCTATCCACTTTACAGAGTAAAGTTCTTGACTGTATTTGATCAAATTTACAGGTATGGTGGGTATTGGGTTAACCCTTTTACATATTTTCATGAAACTTTTAGAATTAGTTACCAGGATTATTGTTTGTATTACGGTATTTTATCTCATGATGAATGTGGTGTATTGTTATTTTATAATTTGCCAACTGGTTTTTATTGCAGTTAGCAGACATCTCTCTATTTAGATACTTCACAGCTTCTGTATTAGGACTGATGCCAATGGCTATTTTAAATTGTTATATGGGATCAACTTTACGATCTATGGATGATGTTTTAAGCGATGAATCGAATAAAACAACAGCCTACATGATATTTGGTGCTCAGGTAAATCAAATATTTTTAAAGCTATGGTAATGAATATTATCAGATCATTTCTCTACTAAGAAAAACAATTGATACATCTTTTGACATTTTTATTACATACTTCTTCATGTATTAAAGCAATGGTAATGAGTATCATCAGATCATACTAATAAGAACAATTGATACTTATTCATGTATTAACCATAAATCTGTTATACGACATTCAGTACTTTAGATTATGTCTTAAGAAATGTTTATCCGTTGTTCAAAATTACAAGTTGAAATCATGATTCTACTGTATCCGATGGTAACATACATGTAGGCCTCACTCGGCTAATCTCGACAGATTCTGTAAACTACATCTAGTCTCGGATGTATGACAGTAAGTGATATGTACCTACGCCCATACATTTGCGATGCGGCTACCGGTTTACTTTAACAGGAAAACTTGACGCTATTTCACAAATTGGGAACCTATTCGGCTAGCGACCTATTCGACCGATCGAGCTGCAACCTGTTCGTTGGAAACCTATTTAGAGTAAAGACAACAGTCTCCATTTATCAACCAATAAAATCCAACGTTATGTCTATCAAATGAAAGTAGAATATATTATTTTTTATCCATTCCTTCAGTTCAGAATAGAAGTGTAATTTCGTCATTACCTTACAGCTGAATCGGTTGAATAGGTCGCTAGCCAAATAGGTCGCCAACTTGTGTTTGGAATGGGCGCAGCCATGTTTCATCCTGGACCTTTAAAGTAGTTCCAATATGGCGGAATTCATCATACAGCCGAGTTTAGATTCCCGAAATCTTCCGAGGTTTGCCGAGTGATGTAGGCCTGATTCTTAATGAAAGTTTTATTTTGAGTTCAGCCTAGATGTGTATGCTACTTCTTCCGGCAGTAGAAGATCCGTAAAGCTGAACTTTTATTGACAAAGTGGTTAACATACGACCATAAGTTGCTTATGTGTACGACTTTCAGATTACAAATCATTTGATTTGAAACAGCCTACTGTAACTACAACCCTCATTGAGGTGCCATTATAAATTCTTGCAGTTTGTCATATTGTTTTGGTTTTCTACTGTGATATTCTGTATTTTACAAGACTTATATTTACTTAAATTTATCAGTGTCATGTTATTTTTGTAGACAAACATATAGATCTACGTCTCATGGAGACTTAAAGGATATATTCAAGCTAAGCAAGTAACAGTTTATAATTAAAGCCTCACAATCCACAGAGTCACGGACATAAAATTAGGGCCTCAAAATCCACAGGGTCACTGATATAAAATTAATATGATTGAGACTCAAACTCCACACTGGTACTGATTATGATTAATCCTATCAAATTTTATGATTTCAGATATTGGTAGCTATTGGTTTATTGGGGTTTGTAATACGAAAAGCTCGGGTTGAGTTAAAGAAAACAGTGGATAGTTTAAGTCATGTTGATAATACAGACGTAGGTAGTTATATTAATATTGATATACCACATACATAGATATTTATAACAACACAATCAGATATAGTCGCTATTATATATATATGTATATATTCCAGTCGATATTTCAAATACAGGGTGAAGGTCATTTTTCATTTAACCAATATAGGACATAAAATGTATGACCTTCAACCCTGTAGTGTTATTTTGTCCAGATATATTAGTCAAAGTAGAGACCATGTTCGTTTGTAGAATGGACCATGTACATTGTAGAATGTATAGTCCATATAACCCAAATTGTGGTCAGTAATGATTAGGTCAGGTTTATGTACTTGTGAACTTACAAAATTTAGTTCTAATATCCCGGTTACAAATAACTTTATATCCCAAGAATTTAAAATTTAATCATGTTATTCAACTTACAGTTTAATGTAATGTGAGTGAAATGATAATATCAAAATTTCATTATCTAAAAAAACAAATATTACTTTTAATATTCATTTCTTAATTTTTTTATTTATGAATAAAGTTTAGTCAATGGTGTACCTCATAGTTAATCTAGATTTGACACAGACTAGTAAATATAACCGACTTGTGTTGAGAACTAAAGAGGTATTATTTATTATTCTGCTCCAAGCAGGGTCACTTTGATACCCTGTTTCAAGATCCAATGAAAAGTTTATTTATGAATGTGTTATAAATTTGTTAATTTTATCTCCATGTTGTTAATATAAATAATGGATTCTGTATAAATACATGTAGATTAGCTTTATATATAATAGCGTGCCTTAGATTAAACAACGATATTTATGACCTGAGAAACACACGCTACAACCTTATAGCATTAAACATGTGTTGTGACTTTATGACTGATGAGGAGATGTATTTATAAGTTTACTGTAGGTGTTAGTCTGCAATGCCTGATTCTTTTCTAGGCATTCTTGTTGGTTATTTTCATGGTTGACAATCACAAAAGATTTACAACAATGCAAACTCCTGTTTCAAACTTTGACAGAGAATTTTCAGTCAAATTCATTTCTTTGCATTATAATTCGCCTTTCTAAAGATTGCAGTCGTGATTAACCATTCTGATTAATAAATCTAAGCAAAGAGCCAGAGTTTTCAAACTTTGTAGACTTATGAATGGTTAAAGGGACAATCTCAATAAGAACAGAGTCTCAAAAATTAAAGTCCGAGCATTTATGAAGTTTATGGACCAAAATATAGAGGCATGGTGTATTTGCATTGTCTCAAAATTTCAGCTCAAAATATTGAGTCGTTTTGACGTTAACATGGACACTGCTTATCCGGACACGTAACCCTTTTAAGATTTAGGGTCAATTTTTTCTTTGTGTGACCTGATAATCGATTCCCGTTTCTTGAGAGGTCTATACAGTGAATGACCCGTATACTGCACTTGATAACAAAAGGTAAATTCCACCTACATATTATTTTCATAGAAAAAAGTTTGGTTTTATCCAGATACTGTATAATACAAAGGTCTCCATTTCCAGATGAAGACTTTCAAGGTTTAAGTTATTTACAAGCATATCACAAATATCGGGTTAGTTGGTCAGTCTTAGGCAATGAGTTTTAAGAGATTTTAACACAAAATTAAGCAGTTTTATTCCCCAAAAAGTTATTGGGATTGGCCCTTTAAATATAGTGATTTCAGACTTAGTAGACATATGAATGGTTACATATAGTGAAAAGGGAATTCTCACCATTAAATGTTAATGTGGTGAGGCATTTATCAACAAAGTGTCCATTATTATTTATATTTGTGGCATTATAGTTTTGTTCTAATAAGATAAGAATTTGTCTTTTAACTTATGTTTTGCTCTTGGAATTGTCAATAAATGGAATTCGATTAGCTAATGTAGGCTAGATATAAATTCACTAATATTGTCAATAAAATTTAGTTCCAATTTTGTTTTGTTCATTCTTGATTGTGATGTATCCACCAAAGCTATTAATGAAATTAACAATTAATTATAATCTAATAGTATACTGAATGGAAGAAATTATTATTTTAAACAATGGTTGTAATATATGACAATGTGTAGGTTTGTAGGGTACATGTATATTTATTCTTCTCTTATAATTTTTAATAAAATTCTTGTCTTATATAATTGTTATTCAGTTGGACCCTTTTTAGATCTCTGTCCTTTGATAGTTGGAGGTTAATTTCCCTATTCTTAATTGTCCTTTAAAATAGTATAATACTACGTAATACTACAAAGAAAGGATTTAAATACGAAGTTTCAATTCCATAATATTAATATCAATTTCAATATTCATGAATTCAACAAAAAAGTTAAATTCACAATTTAGTATTCAATGTATTGAGTTTGTCTTATGTATTTAAAGTTTGTGATAGGTAGTTTACGTATGTTTAAGACAAATATTTATTTTACTGGCACTACTTGTGTTTATCTACCTTTTATATTTGCATAATAAAACAAATCCTATTTTGTGGTATACCTAGATTTGCACCATACATTGTATATAATATTCTTATATAACATAGCTTTAATTTGAATGTATTCAGAACAATAATTAATATATTGTTACCGGTTTTATAATCTATGCAAGTTATACATGACCAATGAGATAGAAAAACAGTTGTATTGCAACCATGACAAAACATTATATTTCTTTGTTTATCAAGACTGTGGCTATTACCTTTGTACATCTCTTCTGTTTCTCTTGTGTCAAATAGAAGAGGATTATTATTGATTTTATAAGAAGATTAAATGAGCTTTCCGCTAATCTCTGTACTTATAGTGACAACTTATAGTGAAACGAGGTATAATAAGTGTTTGTACAGAATGCGTAAACTAAGCATTTATACTTGAAAGAAGATAAACCCCTTTGATTTGGGTCATAATGATGTACAGTACCGGTATTGAATTGGGTTGATCTGATGTATCATTTCGATCAGTGATAAGACGAGCTCTGTAGGATTGTTATTTTCTTTCAACAGATTAATTATATCTGTTCCTTAGTTTCATTTTTGGCATTTTGTGTCCACACTTCTCATTGATTATTTCACATCTATGGACATAAAATTTTGAATGTAGACATATTATTATCCCAGATAACAAATTTACACTTCAAATCCAACATCAATATCTTGATCAAAGTTTTCTTGCTATTATTTCACTTTTGATATGTCTATGCATTCAGATTTTTTCATATTTATTAATATTAAATGTACAAATATGTAGATCTATTAGTATTTATTCCCTGAGTCATTTTGAATGTTGAATAGTCTACCATTATTTTATTTACTATTATCTAGCAATACATTTTGACAATTTTGGTTCATTTTTTTTTCCTATCCAGTGGTGTGGCCATTACAGAAAAGGGTTATAACTTTTAGTCAAAGCAATAGCCAAAGATTTGTGATAATAATCTATTACCAATGGTCTCTGAAGATACAGTAATGTAGATAATTAATCGCTGGCCTTAGTCAGTTTTAAATGGGTACATATTTAATATAGATGTAATTATTTATAATGGGTTGTTTCCTGTTTTGTTTTGTAGTTGATATATATTCATATGTCATCGATAATAGACCATGTTTTTATTTTACAAACTGTGTTGTTGAAACTTAGTGCTGATGATGTAAATAAATTTTTAGTATCAATTCATTTTAAATTTTTGATTTATATGCTCACATTTAATGAGGTCATGTTGTCATCACCTCAATATGTTATTCCTATTCAATATATTATCAGTACTCTACAGTTCAGAGTTCTTTTTTGTTCCCCACCTTTCGAAGAAAGCAGGGGACGATTAAAATGGATTCATCCGTCTGTCTGTCCTTCCCACTTTTTGGGGCACAATAACTCTCTTTCTAATTGAACTAACTGCCAATGGATACTGCCAAGTTGGTTTTTTAGTACCATCCAAATCACTAGACAGGTGTCCTTGTCAGGCCCTCCATCCTGCACTGAAAGTTCCCCAAGAAACTTTCTCAGCAATCACTGGGAGCAAACCTGAGACCTCCAGGTTACAAGTGAGTCCGTGCCTTACCTACTTCATAACATATGTGACATAGTATACTAGTGCAATATTGGCCTAAAGCATTTAAATGGTGTGCCACAGATTTGTACAGGGTCTGGTATATCTATAACATTTTACAACCAATTTATATTTATACTTCACCTGGACAAAGATGTTAACCTCACATGATGCAATTGACAGTATTTAAGCCTTAGAGTCAAGTTTATTCAGTACTTTAAAAGAATTATTCTATTCTTGTCATTGTGAAGGACTTTGTCACAGACTGTTACAATACTTTGTACAGTTCTGAACTTTTGATGGGGTCATTGCACTGCATGGACACTGATACATTTATGTAGGTCACCTTTAAATAGCCTCTCTTACTTTACAAGTCAGGCTACATGTATGGTGGTATAAAATCAGGTAGGTTTAATAGATAAATGAGGCTAATATCTGAGTTTAAAGTGTATGTTATAGCTTTGTTTTCCTAAACATCACTCCTCAAATTCTGAGTTAAGTATTATTATTTATGAGTATCAATAATGGTTGCAATATTTGAAAGGAGCAATGGCTGATGAAAGGTGCTGGCTCCGTGGAGTTACAGGGTTCTGTCATGGTTTGACTGCAATGATACAAGATGGAGTGTATGGCAAGGACATCGCCTAGTGGTTTAAATGGGACAAATTCTGTTTACATGTTGATGTGCACATAAAAGAGCCCTTGACAGATGGAATTCAATTGCTGTTTGGGTAAAATTTCCCTCATAGCACACTGTATGGGATGTCCATCTTAATTATAGCCAGGTGAAGAATATATTAGGACAGTAAACTCAATTTCATTTCATTTATTCATTCACATGAACACGACAAGAAAACAGGACTTTGGTATTTCATGGATAAAGTGTATGGAAACTTTGATGTTTGTATTTTGTTTCTTTATTTGTCATCTATAGATGACAAATAAAGAAAAAAAAATTATATATTATTGTAATATCTTTAGGTTTGTGTGTGTCCTAGTTTGTAAACTCTAGTGTTTGTTTATCTTTTCATTGTACATATCTTCACCCTTCTTATCTTTGCTGGAATGTACATTTATATATCTATATCACCTATCATATCTGTTAATCACTTTTATGAAGGGTCATCATAATTGCAAAAGGTAGAAATTTCCACTAAGACATACTTAAATCACCAGCTAATACAACAAAGGAGGAGACTGTGAGGGAGAAAAACGGGGTTTAACGTCCACTTGACACAAACAAGGTCATTGGGGGACTAAAATAGGGTTGAATTTATTTCAAGAATTTGCTTGCTAGTAGGGGGTCTTTAAAGCAATGAGAGGAAACCATAGGACCCGTAGAATACCCACAAGGTTGGACAAGCGACCCTACACCTTGTCACTAACAACTGACTGGGGAATGGAACTCATGCCACTCGACTCAATGACAAATCTTAAGATGCAGCGCGCACACACACTAATCATTTGACCACCCAACCACCCAAGAGAAGGGGGAGTTATATTAGAGTTAGAGTTCTGATCTGGAAGGTGTCCCCACAGGAAAATCAAGATAAATTTTATCGGACAAGACCAAGAGAGAACTGAGACATCCTAGTGAGCCAAATCCATACTCCCATGCCCAACATGATACATGTAGTTTGCTTGTATGTTACAGGTTTAAATAAGAGTGTGTAGAAAAGCAACATGACAGAAAGACTAACATTATATTATTTACCAGGATCTTATTATTCACAAAAGGTAAATAAAGAAAATTGTTGCCAAGCAATGAATGTACTTTTAAAACAACAATTGTTAGATTATATAAAGTTTTGCTGACAGCTTCCGGGCAATTATAAATCCTACTCAACTCTGATTTTGTTGGGATGTAAAAATGAGTTAAGAAATTCTAGCATTTACAAGGATATAAGTTACAAGAAAATCACATTGGCATGAAATTGATGCATGATTTTATTTTCAATTGTTTTCCCTTATACTGTCCAACTATCCCACCATATTTACAAAGCAATAAATAGCCCAGCATTAATGGATGTGTCAATATGTAATGGCAGGACACTTTTAAGGAAACAAATTATACATTTTCTTATTATCTCCTGCACAAATGTGTGCTTTAACATAGTGATAGCCTAACCCAACAGTTACATATTAAGCCCACAAAGGCTATTGTTTTTATCAAGGTCTGACTTTTTGAAACAATTCTAATTTTACTTTCAGGCTGCGTTAGCTCTTTTGGAAAAAGGGGTCCCCTTTAATCAGCATTATGTGAACTTGACTAAAGGTGAACATCTTGAACCCTGGTTTATTCGCCTCAATCGAAATGCTCAAGTGCCGTTATTAAAAGATGGTGATAAATTAATACCAGAATCAGAAGACATAATCAAATATATAGATGAACAATTTAATGGTAAAACCCCTCTATTTAAAAAGATAATTTACAAGATTCTAAAAAGTGATCAAAGGCGAAAACTATACTTATAGGTAATCACCAAATGTCTAAGAGTACAGACATGTGAGACATGACCATTGTGATAGGATGGAGAGAGTCGATAGATAAATTATGATCACATCACAACATTTTACTTTTCTTCTCTTCTCTATCTGGCTAATGCGGGAATACATCATGCAATGTACTATGAGCCAAATTTTGCCCTGACACAGGTTATTTTCCATTCACATGTACACATGACCTCCATCATCCAAACGACCTGAAGCTGTCCCTCGCAAGGCCTTCCATTCTACACCACTGACAAGGGGGTACCCTGTTGAAAGTCCAGAAGAACTTTCACAGCCAACACTGGAATAGAATACAGGACCTCCTCCAGCCAGGATAGTGAGTCATTGTCCTATCCACAGAGCCACCGTTGATCCCCTATAAAAAGGATCCCACAAAGACGGTGTATTTCAAAAGTATAAAACTCTCCCGAATTTTCACACCAAGAATACAAAATGTTAATATAAATTATTGTTTTTCTGTATAGGTGTGAAATTAACAATATCAGGTAATGATGATTACGATCATATAAATACAGTTTTATCCAAGAATGTACCAATAGAAGATATAACATATGGTACAATATTAAACCCTGATTTATCTGCAACTGGTTTACATCCATTATTCGCACACCCACCACAAAGTAAGAACTATAATGCTATATGAATGAAATGGGGTATAATCTCGAAGTTTAAGGAATATTTTGTGGTTATTTTTTTCATAGTTGCTGAGATTATTTAATCATGAAGATGAACAAAATCACAATTCTAATTTCACCCCTGCATCCATGATATATTTTAGCATCACTTATACTCTGGGTTCATTAAGGAATCAATTGTACAAATTGCTTTCACCTTTAATTCTTAACCGACTATAGCCATGTGGACATAAAAATCCTCCCCCAATCCCTCCATTAGTATTACTCATTGAGAAATAGAGTGTATAAATTGTAGATTTTGTAAATTATTTCGAGTAATTTCAGTTACCGTATTGGTACAAGCTCGCTGAGTAAAAGTATGCAGGCTATTAAACCAAATATATATATATGTATTACATGCTTCAAAGTAAACCATAGCTTATTTTTGTCTACAAAAATTATAGAGATCAAAGATGATTTTGTTACATATCAAGCGAGAATTAGAGCATATGCTGAAGAACATGAAGAATTAAGAGAAGCTTATTCAAAACATGCAGAATATCTGAAAAACTTCTTACAAAATGCAGTGGATCGAGGAAATGTTGAGAAATGTATCACAAATTTACAAATTGTGTTTGATGAAGTTGAAAAACAGTTGATTAAGAGAGGTTCAGGTAAGTTACTATATATTCTGTATACCGGTAAACATATTAGGGGTTATAACCATTGTTTCTGGAAACCACAGCTGGGTAATTTCAAGGGAAATTAACCTTCAGAGAAATGTCATTCTCAACTATAAAATTTTTCTCCAAAGTTTTGTGGTATTTCTTTTGTTTTACATGCAATTTTTGCTACAAAACATATTAAACTTCAGAGAAATGTCATTCTCAACCATAAAATTTTTCTCCAAAGTTTTGTGGTATTTCTTTTGTTTTACGTGCAATTTTTGCTACAAAACATTTTCATGCAGAATTTCCAATGGAGACCTTTGGCGATATTTTGCCATCCATAAATCAAAAATTCTTGTCCTCTGGATTAATTTGTTCATGAATCCTGGTATATCCTGTTTTGGAAATTAATGAAATGCTTTAAATTTGTGGGTATTATGTCATTTTAGAGAGTGGTAAAAATTGGTTGATTGGTCCAGAATTCACAACAGTTGATATAATTCTAACTATATTACTAAACCGTCTAGTATTATTGGGGCAGGATGGCAGATATTTCTCCAACCAGAAACGAACTCATGTTCATGATTATTGGGTCAGAGTTCAAACCAGGAGAAGTTTCCAGGATTTGCTGGCGTTGGTGAAAACATATACAAGTCAAATGAAAAAAGATTGAAAAAAATGTTTAAATCCATTATTTATTTTAAAGCCACCTAATTTATAGAAAGTTTTACCTATAATTTGCTTGAATTAAGACCAGAGTATGATCGTTTAAACGCTGCATGTTAAATAATCATTAATTGTTATTTCACTATTATCAGTGTGTTACTAATCTTGAATTACTTAAAGGTGCTAAATTGCTATTCTTTGGCACCTAGTTAGAAATTGCCACGAAAGTGTCACAACACATATAATGTATTATGTATGTTTATAAAATATAAACTGATTTACATTCATTCATTTCTGTTTATACTGAAATTTCTGATCAGTTATGTTCCGCAAAATATGCAAAGAGTTTAAATTAAATGGCAGTCTGGTTAATCCAGTCTTATATTTCACCCAAGAATTATAAGAGTAAGTTTCATTTAAATCATATGAATGTAACTTAATTGTAAGGCAACGCATCAATTTTTATACGCCCACATTTTCATGTGGACGTATTATGTCGTCGTCCCTGTCTTTCGATATTTGCGCTTATTGATTCATAACTTCCTGAATTATGGCCCCTGATTGTACGAAAAATCACCCTTTTTAGCTTGTGGTCCCTCTGGAAGTCACAATTATTTTAAAAAAACGTTTGATTATATCACTGTTTCACCTTAAGAAAGACATGAGTTCAATTTTCGGGAAAATCGGACCAAAATTGACAGACAAAATGGCCGCCGTTTGTATGTACGCGAATACTGTTAAAAAATGCAGGTATATCATGGTTATGGAACCTGTATAGGTCACAATTTTAATTTGATTTTGATGAAACTTGAAATGCATGGTTATAACCCAAAGATCTTGGTTCCTTTCAGTATTTGCGCATATCGGATAGTAACTTCCTGAATTAATTGAATTTCGTGAAAATCGTACCAAAATTGTCGGACGAAATGGTCGCCGTTTGTACGCAAATAGTGTAAAGATATGGTATATCATGGTTGTGGACTCTCTACAGGTCACAATTCTTATTTGATTTTGCCGAAAAGTCACATTTCTAGGTTGTGTCCCGTCACACCATAATCATAATCGGCTTCGAATTTCATGAATATGAGACTGGAACTGACCAACAAAATGGTTACTCCCAATACAGTATGACTTAATAATGTAGGAAAAATCACTTTCGGTATTGCTTGTTCTCGATCCATCTCTCAAATGTGGGTGTATCCTGCCTGGCAGTGCCAGCCTATCTTTTTGAAAAGGTAAATGTAGATTCTATTGTGTTCACAAGCTCATTTTGAAATAGTGTAGCTAAGTTGAAACCAGCTAAGTTAAGGGCAGTAACTCCAAGTATAATTGATTACCTGTAGGCCAGTTATGGATCTAAAGTAAAAAAACTGATTAAAATTGAATGAAAAAATATAGACTCTTACAATGTCCACAAATTCTTTTGCAAGATTTTTAATCAACAATGCCGACAAAATATGTGTGTATACAAAAGGCTGAAGCCAATAACAAATACGATCAAAGATGTCTTGCTAAAAGGTTGTCACATATTTATTCTTTTGTGGATGATAGGGGCATTCACAAGACAATAAAAACTTATCAAGAGTAACAAGAGTAATTTGATTGGCTCCTCATTGGAAATCGTCAATAGACTTCTTTGTCTCAAAAATCCAAATACTGTGTATGTGTAAATTTCAAATCAACTGGATGTTAACGTTAAGTTTCTAGAGTGTCCACAACTTTTTTAAGTTTGACCAAAGAGTCATAACTCTAAAAAAATTTTGTCTGATGTGTATATTTATTCAGTCAATAGGATGATAACTTTAGCCTAGTGTGTCAATTGCAAGATAACTTTAGTCTCTAGAGAAAGAGAAAGGGAAATGGGGTTTAACATCCACTTGACACAAACTCGGTTATTTCAGACTAACATATGGTTTAATTTTATTTCAATAATTCGCTTGCACATAGGAACCAGAGTAAACCCATGTGGTTAGACAGGCAACCATACTCCTTGTCACGTACAACCTGGGAATCGAAACCATACCAGTTGACTCAATGACAGGCTTAATGATACAGCATGCACATGCTAACTATTCGACCATCTGACCTCCATTTTAGTTTCTAGAGTGACAACAACATTTTTTTCAAATTGATCAAGAGCCATAATTCTGACATTAATTATCAGAAATTACTAAAAATAGGTTGCCAGGCAACTAAACATACGCCCACACAGCAGCTAAATCGTCCGGGCAGTCAACAAGAGTTGTGGCATATTAAGTAATTATCAAAAAATCATTAGAATTTGTTTGGTTTTTATAAAGTTCTGCCCCATGCTAACGTGAAGTATACAAAACATTTGATATTATGGATTTAGCTGTTCAATTATCGATTTTCAAAAAATTCATACTCAACCATCATTAATGTGTAACGGTTTTTTAATTCGGAATAAAATTGTGACCTCCATAGGGTCCACATGGTAAAAAAAATGATTTTTCATACAATCAGGGGCCATAATTCAGGAAGTTATGGTCCAATGTGCCCCAATATCGAAAGGAACCACGGTGGTTGGGTTATAAACTTATATTTCAAATTTCATCAAAATCGGATTAAAATTGTGACCTCTACAGGGGTCCACAATCTTGATACATCATATTTCTACAATATTTTGCGTATTAGCGTCAGCCATTTTGTCCGGCAGTTTTGGTCCGATAAATATGAAATTCGACCTCAACCTTCTTTACAGTGAAACGGGGATATAATCAAACGTTTTTTAAAATCGGATAATAGTAAAGACCTCCAGAGGGATCACAAGCTAAAAAGGCGATTTTTAGTACAAACAGGGGCCATAATTCAGGAAGTTACCATTCGATATGAGCAACTATCGAAGGGAACCAAGATCTTTAAAGTTTCATCAAAATCAGATTAAAATTGTGACATCTACAGGGTCTACAACCTTGATATACCATATTCTTATAGTATTTGCGTCCAAACGGTGGCCATTTTGTCCATCAGTTGTGGTCCGATTTTCACGATGTAATGATGATATAAATCAAACGTTTTTTTTAAATCGGATAACAATTTTGACCTCCAGAGAGACCACTAGCTAAAAAGGGCAATTTTTCGGACAATCAGGGGCCATAATTCAGGAAGTTACGATCCGATGCGCGCAAATATCGAAAGGAACCAAGATCTTTGGATTGTAAACAAACAGTTTCATCCAAATAGGTTCAAAATTGTGACCTCTACATTGTTCACAAGCCAAAAACGCGATTGATTTTTTCGTACAATCAGGGGCCATAACCCATGAAGTTACAGTCCGATACATGCCAATATCGAAAGGAACTGAGATCTTAGGGTGATAAACCTATATTTTAAGTTTCATTGAAATCGGATAAAAATTGTGACCTGTAGACTGTTCACCAACAATTGTGGACGGACGGACGAACAGGGGCTTTGACAATATACGTCCACATGAAAATGTATAAAAATTGGCGGGATACTTTGAAGGGACATTTGGTAAGATTAGACAGTTCTTGCTATAATAGTCAAAAAAATAGACAATGAAAACAGCATGCTGAATATTTCAACTAAATTGCTTCAATCAGGAACATGATATTAACGATTCACTTTTTGACTAGCCATGATCATCATTACTAACTTTTTTTCTATAATTAACAAAGTCACGATCATCCTTTTTAACGTTAAATTATCCATTACAAAATGTATTAAATTCTGCTAAAAGATCGCAAGTAACTACCACGTTGGGAGTTTATTACAGCCTGGATCAGTTAATAATGTCTAATTAATAACTTAGATAACATTTCAGGTCTAATGAAAGGCAGATTTAGCACGTGCATGTTAAACTTGTAAATATAAACACTATGATATATATATGTATAAATCAGATGACAATAGACAACCACATTTGGGCATATGAAAAACAAACTTTTTAATAACCATGTAAGAATTAACAAAATATAAAAGTAATATGTGTACAGAAAATAATTTCAAATTATCCCCCTAAAATAAATTTGACTTCGAAAGGTACCCATAAAAAATGACATTAATGAATATCATTTCATAAGATTTATACAAAATATATTTGTTACTAAAACTGTTTTTATATCAATTCTATCAGGAAAACATCTTATATTTGGCATCATGTCTTTCTATATCTAAAACCTGCAAAAATAAATGACATTGTTACAATATAAGTGTATCATAAAATATATTATTATATTCATGCCATAACATTATTTTAGAAATTCAAACCTAAATATTTACAAGAAAGCACTGAACTTTGATGAAATTCAAAGACAAGAACCAATATTCATATAAATGCTTTTTAAAATTGATAAACCTGTTTGAGTTTATTAGATTTTATACATTGATTTGTTTTGTGGGATAACAATTTGTCATACAATAAATACCTTATTTCTGGTGATTTTTACAACACAATTTCTACAAAATTCATGTTTTCTGTGGGAAGATATACTGTTTGATAATTCAGTTATTATATTATTGCTGCTTCCACCAGTAGTAACATTCTAGAAAAATGGGAGAAAATCAATTTAAATGATAATGCATCCAGTAGTATGGGTATATGTAAGTATGATTTATTTACACACAACCACTTCTAACAAGCCAACAGTGAGGCTGATGTCCCCCGCCGAAATCCCAAAATAAATAGATGACACATATTAATTAATCGCACATTTATTTTTTTCAAACTTATCGACCAATCAAACTGAACACGAAGTGTCATCCAAAAATTGCTTATCTCTGCCTACCATAAGAAGAAAATGCTCATCTTCGAACTTCATCAAGGCATTGACCTAATAAGCATACACACCAATTTTGAACATTTTAACTCAATTCGAAGGAGAGTTATTGTGTTCCAAAGTCTCGACCAATCAAATCGCTTATCGCTCTGCTTACCCTGAGCAGAAAATGCTCATTATCGATCTTAGTCAAGGTATTACTGTAATGAAACTATACACCAAGTTTCATCACTCTCACTTAATTAGAACTAAAGTTATCGTGTCTCAAAGCATCAATCAATCAAATTGCTTATCTCTGCCTACCCTAAGCGGAAAATGCTCATCTTCGAACTCCATCAAGGCATTGACCTAATAAGCATATACACCAAGTTTGAACATTTTAACTCAATTAGAAGGAGAGTTATTGTGTTCCAAAGTCTCGACCAATCAAATTGCGTATCGCTCTGCTTACCGTGAGCAGAAAATGCTCATTATCGAACTTAGTCAATTATTATTGTAATGAAACTATACACCAAGTTTCATCACTCTCACTTAATTAGAACTAAAGTTATCGTGTCCCAAAGCATCAACCAATCAAATTGCTTATCTCTGCTTACCCTAAGCTGAAAATGCCCATCTTCGAATCCATCAAAGCATTGACCTAATGAGCATATACACCAAGTTTGAACATTTTAACTCAATTAGAAGGAGAGTTATTGTGTTCCAAATTCTCGACCAATCAAATTGCGTATCACTCTCACTTAATTAGAACTAAAGTTATCGTGTCCCAAAGCATCAACCAATCAAATTGCTTATCTCTGCTTACCCTAAGCGGAAAATGCTCATCTTCAAACTCCATCAAGGCATTCACCTAATAAACATATACACCAAGTTTGAACATTTTAACTCAATTAGAAGGAGAGTTATTGTGTTCCAAATTCTCGACCAATCAAATTGCGTATAGCTCTGCTTACCCTGAGCAGAAAATGCTCATTATCGAACTTAGTCAACGTATTACTATAATGAAACTATACACCAAGTTTAATCAATCTCACTTAATTAGAACTAAAGTTATCGTGTCCCAAAGCATCAACCAATCAAATTGCTTATCTCTGCTTAACCTAAGCGGAAAATGCTCATCTTCGAACTCCATCAAGGCATTGACCTAATAAACACATACACCAAGTTTGAACATTCTAGCTCAATTAGGAAGAGAGTTGTTGTGTCCCAAAAAGTGTGACGGACAGACAGACGGACGAACCCATTTTAATAGTCCCCCAACTTTCTTCGAAAGGCGGGGGACAATAAAAATAGATTCATCAATGGCAAGGTAATATTACACAACTGTATAACGAGGGAATTTCATATTATCTAAGAAAGTCAAAACCTCCTTATTTCTATGTCTTTTTCTCAATAGGTTGTCAACTCACTATTATACAATTATTAGCATTATTTTCCACAAATAAACATCTTTCACATTGGAAATAATAACACAATTACCTCCCTTGTTTCCCCCCCCCCCATGCAATAGCTATCAAAGATTTGAATTTTAAGTTGAAAATGATATTTTTGCCAATTTCTCAACTGGCAATAGTAAATTATAGGATATTCTTTAACAAGGTATGACTGTTTATAGACACTATCTATTTTAAGGCTTTATTTTAATATATTTTAAAGATAGGTTGCCAGGCAATGAAACATACGCCAACAGCAGCTAAATCGTCCGGGCAGTCAACAAGGCTTGTCGCATATTTTTACTTTTTTCGGTAATGAAACATTTGTAATACACTAAAAACTGTTTAAGAGTAACAACTCATTATGTAATTATCAGAAAATCATTAGAATTTGATTGCTTTTTATACACCCACATTGAAATGTGGTCGTATATTGTCGTCGCCCCTGTCCGTCCGTCCGTCCGGCAGACTGTCCGGCAGTCCGTCCGTCGTCCACAATTGCTTGTGGACGCTCTAGAGGCTAAAGTTAATATCCGATTGACTTTAAATTTATACACAGTGTTTAAGGTCATGAGACGAAGAACCCTATTGTTTCAATGTGGGCGTATAAAAATACAACTTAAAAATACGAAACTGCAACTTTAAATAGCATTACTAACTATAACAAGACATGATTTCCTAACATCAATTTCATAAATATATCAGTTAAAAACACTGGAAATGATGTGATCCTTGTCTTAATAAAAGATGAGGGTGTATTCATCAATATACAATATACATTTATACATAAATCATTACTGATTATACTTTGCTTGTTCTTATAGCAAACTGCAATGTTCTTCACAGTTGATACAGTGTACTACTCATGGGACATGAAATTCCACACAAATGGCTGTGAATAATAATAATATATGAAAAGCTCTTTTCCAAAAATGCAATGAGAACACCATGTAATAGTTGAAAATAATATGTGTACATAGCATTATCACAATTTCAGAATATAGCTTTTCATATATTTAAGGTTACTAGTAAAAGAATAGAGTAAAACAAAACAAAAGAAAACAATTAATGACCTCACTATGACATGAACTTGGTATTAATTCAGAGTTGTCCTCCCGTTCATCGGCACTAATCGTCATATCATCTATATCAGATACACTTCGTCTATGCTGTTTTTCACTTATAGTACTAGCTGTACTATAAACTTGCATGTCAGATGTCCAATATTCAAAACTATTATCACTGTCATCTATAGATGTATCTTTAGTTAATAAACCCTCAGCAATAGCTTCACTTTCCATCAACTGAAACAATACATTCCCATAATTTATATTAAACTTACAAAATCACAATACATCAATTTTTTTTCATTCTTTAAATTTGACCAAAAAATAGACTAAAACATTAAAGAATTTAGGTTTAATTCTAGCATGGGCTTGTCGGATGTTCATAGACATAAATAATAACTTATCCTTTAGTTGACACTGAAGTCCAAGACATTCAAGATGGAAGTGTGAAATCAATAAAAAAAGTATTGTGAACTTTAGATGGTCAGGTTATGTAATTTATCATACAAGCGATATCTACTGTCAAATAAGATATTGGGTGATAAAAAAGTTTAACATGACCTTACCTCCTGTGATATCTGGCTTGAATTGGTACAATAAGTTTCAACAAGTCTGTTCATAAGAGATTTTATGTTGTTTTTATTTGTAGAACTAATGTCATCCAAGTCTAAACTTGTTACATCACCACTTGAATGGGACAAACTGACTTGGGAAGGATGTGTATTTGATCTATATGTAATGTCATTATCCTCACTGCTAGAACTGCTATATATGTCAAGATGACACCCATTATCTATATTACCATTTGCTCTAAGTGCATAAAAAAAAATAATACAATTTTTACACCAATTCAGACAGAAAAGAAGATACAGTGAGAATGAAACCAGATTTAGTATTCAGTATAAAATGACAGGCAACCCTACTCGTTTTCAGGTACACAGGTGGGATTGTACTCTTTACATTTGCATCAGTGGCAAACCTTACGATCAGCACCACACACATTAAGTAACTTGGGACATACCCAAAAAAGGCAGAAAATTACATATTTAACACTAATTTTCGTGCTAAAATATACCTTTATACTATTTTTAAGGTATGAAATGGCAGATCTATGGTGCCTTATGGTAATCAAAACATAGAATTTTCATCCCAGATCACCAAAAATATCAAAATATATTTGCAAAAATCAACTGGTGTTTATCAATAGCTAATAACTATAGTGTTGGTGTGTTAGGAACATTTAGGTGCCCTGAGAATGTTTCTTTGGGTTGGAAATTTATGAAAATAGTGTGATGGTGAACACGAACATGAACGATTCTTACAAAGGACCCCCACCCACCCCTATACCATGTTTATTAAGGTTTTACCTCAATATCTGTACTCTTAATTTGTTGGATTTTCTATGTTGTGATGAACATCTCATTATTTTAGATCTAGGAAACGTTTGTCTTCTAGAGGCAATCTTCTTTCGTTTTAAACTTCTGTATATCTTTTGACTAGGTTTCCTATTACTTTTAATACCATTTTTTCGTAGAGACAGGAATTTTTTAGATCGTTGAGTAAGTTTTAATGTCAATGGAAACATTTTATTTTTACGTTGTTGAGATTCAGTTTGTATACTCGTAATAAAATCGGGACTATTGTTGACGATGGCATGATCACGTATTACAGAAATGTTATAATCATCTTTAGAATGGTTCGTTACTTGATCATGGTTTTTATCAGTGTTTCGTAATCTTGTGTATTCTGGTTTATTTAGATTATTTGATATCTTCTCTGAAATTAATAATGAAATATGATTTAAACAGAGGAATGACATCTTTAAGGAAAAGAAATATTTTGATGAACTTCATATTTCTTAACATTAACAATGGCTATTATTGAAAAAATCATTAAAGACTTGTTTCCCAAAATGCAATAAGCATTTAAAACCCACCTGTTTCATTTCTTTTATTCCTTACAAATGCCTCAGTAATTGATGGTAAATGCTTAAATGGGACATGAAATAAAATTTTAAGAGGTACATATACTACATACATATGTACAACGGCGTACTTTCATCCAAAAAGTGATTGACAAGATACTGGATCCTGTGTACAACGTAGTTTATTTAATACTGGACTGATATGTGAATGGGCAGTGTTTTGGATGCATTGAAGTCGTATTACAGCCAACAACAATATTTTGGGTTGTTTTATAATTTAACAAAAGATTTAACTACACCATATAAATGTATTTTAATACCTATATCTGAAGCTGTGGGTGGTTGGGTTGATCTGGCACCAGAACTAGGAGATTCAGGTGATACCATACTAGGACTAACAGAATTTTTATCAAATTTATAACTGAAATCATAGAGAAAATAATCTCCACTGATAAGAGGTGCCAATTGCAATTAGTGCAGTAAATTAACACCAAACATCATCAGATATCTAGTGTAAATATACAGGATATTTTCTCACATAACACAGCTTTCCTCATAAAAACCGTATTTAACCAGAATTCCTAAATCTCACACATCTTATATGCTAATTTTTAAATACTGAGTTTTTGAACCCTTTAATTGTACCGTAGAGCAAGAAAACATAGCATATAAGTTCTGATTTCACTTTATTTATATATTGTAATCTCTAAATAGATTTACCATATACTTCCCTTGTTTCCATATTGGTACAGAAAAACGTTATCATTTGGTTTTTTTACAGAATAACAATTTGATCAGTTAATATGAAACCGCGCTCTGAATATACTTTTATCCCAATCACTGTGTCACTGATTTATGTTAATTTAGACAGTTTTAAATGCAAACTGTCCACCACTAATCATGCCTTATCACCCAATAACACATTTGACAGTAGATATCGCTTGTGTGATAAATTATATAATCTACTGGTCAATTAAAAAGGAACTACTTTCTTTTATTTTAAAGAAACCACTTAATTTAAATAAAAAATAACTTCTTTTTTTGTTTAATAAAACGCTGTTTCCATTTAATTGACCTTGTAGGTAATACTGGGTCAATATAAAGCTAGCGTAGTGATATATATGTGCTAATTCGTCAAATGTGCTGTGATATCAAAATGTGCTGATTTCTAAAGACTAAAACAGTCTGGTTACATCTGTGTAATGAACATAATATGTGTAATGAAAGGTTAAATATGTATGTTATTGTTTATATTTTTATTGAATTTGAGATGTAATAAAAAACTGTGACTTTTTTTCCTGTGTTTTTTTACCTAGGCAAATTTCTGACTTTTTTACAGTGACTTTTTTTCCTGTGACTTTTTTTCCGCGCACCAAATAAAATATCCAGCTCGTCTTTTTTGATATCAAAAAAGACTCGTAGGAGATTCTCTATATATCCAAAAAGCCACTTTAATAATCAATCTGTAACCAAAGAATAGTCTCGTCATTCACACTACTTGACTCATATTAATTTAATTAAGGTTAAGGTCAATTGTAAACAGCATTAATATTACAAATTAATTCAATTGCAATAATTTATGTGGCAAATATTTTTTTGCTTTTCAATATGGTATTAAAAACAAGTACTTTAAATTACAGAAATGAACAAGATTTGCTATTACAATATTGATTATTACTTACTATTCAGCTGAACTTGATATATCAAAGTTGTGTTCTGTTAATACTTTGTCTTGTGTATTTAATGGTGATATAGATGTTAATATATCTAATAAATCTTGGCAACTTAATGTTGTTTTATTCATACAATACTCCAACAATATTTCATACGCCAATACAGGTGGTGACGAACTTGGCATGTTAGAAGCACCTGTATCTAAAATCTGAAATATAAGAAAATCTTCTTGTTATTTAGAACTTCTACAACTTGCTTTCGCAAAATATATTAGTATTTTTGTGAATCAGCAGAGAAAAAAAAATTATCTGGATCCCGGACACAAGTGAGCAAAATGTATTTTTGCGGGAATGGATTCTAGGTATACCTTGATGCAAGATAGAGCCCACAGGTCTCAAACTGGTCATGGTATGTTGAAATCATGAGTCTAAAAGATCAAAAGATCAAATCGGGAAAAAAGTCTGAATAGAAGATGACAATTTTTAGCATGGTCTCTATTTATAGATCAGTTTTAACTGTTTTTACACATAACACTTATAAATTCAACTATATTTATTGAAATTTAGATTCTTTGAAATATCTAATTTTATGATATGGTATATATAAATAGACTAATAAGTAATATAAATTCTGCAGTTGATCAGTTTTTAACTATCCTTCAGTCAAGATTAACTTGATGAGAGCCTTGGTCTGTGCTCATTTTTCATAACGCACGAAAACTTTGCAAAGTAAATTCATGTTTCATGCTTTTTATTCATCGTAAGGTATTGTGAATTCATGTGTCTACACCACTTCGGGAATATTGGACTTAAAAATGAAATATAAGTAAGGCTTATGATAATTAATTAAATATTCCCTTTTGGCTACTAAATGAATCGAAATAGCTGAATTGACCCTAGAAAAACCATTCCAGTGGCTGAAACGTAATTACCACGTGCTCTATAGAAAACATCCTGACCTCAATAATTATGAGGACTATGTATACAACTCTATAACACCAATTATGAGATTATGTGGCTTCTTTTATCTTTACGTGCGCATTATTCTGCACTGGCCTTATCTTTACGTGCGCATTATTCTGCACTGGCCGCACAATTTTTCAGTGGATATCGATCGTATCCATGTTAGAAAATTTGTGTTTTAAATAAAAGGTTATTTTTCTGGCGTGCCAATGGGTCAGATCCAGTTACGGTCATTTTCCATAGCCCTTGGTCTCGACCGGCATATACGGCCGACGTGGAACCCATGGCCTGTACCATACCTTTTGTATAACTGGCGGCGGCATCTGTTCTTCTGTGAGATTTATAAATCTATAGGCTATTTTTTTCAATGATTCTATATACTTTGCCCCATATTCTTCAGGATACTCATTCCTTATAAAATCTTTTCTTTGATTCTCATTAGCTAATAATGGTAAGAAGAATTTACGGAAGTTAGAAGTTAGTTTATTCAGTTTCTTTAATTCTTTACTTGTCTGTAACATATAAAACATCATAAATTTAAATTAACAAACAATTCGATAATGTTCAACGATGGAATGTTTTGATTGTATTCTCTCATATATCATTATTATCCCGTGACATATATACGACATCTAGTAATGAGAAAGAAAGGACTAAAATTATACTCAAAGGAGATGATTAAACTACAAAATCTATTCTTTCATATGTAGCTCGGCAAGACATAAGTTATTTACTTCTTTTTAACAGAATTGAACTACAATAACTTCAGTAAATTTTAGATATGTTACATGAGAATTAGTAATTATGTCAATGAATTCCTGAAAACATGAGTAAACTGATTCACTACAACTATGCTATCGTCTAATATTGTTGTTTTAGCGATAGTTTCTACTTGTGTCGTTTACTTTCAAAACATCGTTCAATAAATGATAAAACTAGTTGAAAAATAACAAAAATGGTTTAATTAGTACCATGGTTTAGATTAAAAGCAACGGGTTTAGTTTCTCCGAGATGCGTTTAAAAATGGCCGAACCGTGCACTTATCTAAGGCGATCATTAATTGGCCGAGCCGTTGAGTTTCCCGCGACGCGTATAAAAATGGAGTTCCCGTCCACTTATCTATGGTGTTGAGTTATTAAACGAGACGTCGAATTTCCCGAGATACGTATATAAATCAACATACGAATAATTTCTCCATAGTGTTTAATAATAAGATAAAACTTCCCGCGAGCCGTTTATCCGATCAATTCATTTTGAATTACGATAATTTAGATACGGTGTACCAATAAAAATTTGAGAATAAAAAAATGCACACACATAGATATTCACCTTACCGTGGCCGTGCGATCTGTTATCCATTAGCTATAAACAAAGTATTCCACCATTGACAAATACGTAAATCGGTAAATCACGTCCCAGGTAATTATACAATCAGAACTCGGTAAATCACACAGGTAATGCATCTTCATTAAACCACAATAAAAATTTGAGAATAAAAAATGCGCACACATAAATATTCACCTTACCGTTTCCGTACTGTTATCCATTAGCTATAAACAAAGTATTCCACCATTGACAAATACGTAAATCGGTAAATCACGTCCCAGGTAATTATACAATCCGAACTCGGTAAATCACATCACAGGTTATGCATCTTCATTAAAATCACAATTGAATTAACGCAGCCTTCCACGTGTACAAGTCAACCCAACAATGGCAGTGCGATAAACCCGCGAGAGAATTAGACATGTACTGGCGCCAAAAAGGAAACCAAATCACTGTCGCCCAGGAAATACGCTTCAATGATCACTGCCTTGACGTTACATAATCCCTTGATTGGGGGCAATAAAATGTTTGACCAGTCATCACTAGCCCAGTTTAGGAGCGCGTTAAACCATATTTCATTTGTTATAACTAATCAAATGAAATTGCGTTATATCAACACCAAAGACACTGTCCAAATATATGATATTATAATAACGCGTCGGGGAGGGGAGGTCAGGTCAGAACGAGGATTCAAAATCAATATTCCCGAAAAAGAAAAGGGTTTGTAAAAAAAAAACACAACATATACTTAGCTATGATAATTTAAAACAAAATTGTATGTATTTATATGCAGGTACACTGAATGCTAAAAGCAACCACAAATAATAGCATGCATACTAAAAAATACAAAGAATTGGAAAACAATCAAGCTTGGTACATACACAAAATTAACATCGAAATCGAAATAAATAACACAGAACAGGTAACCACAGGTGGGAATTAATAAAACAATAGCATTCGACCAATCAAGGAAATAATCCATACTGTACAAACGAACATGTATATTCAAAAATATGGTTTCATATGGTGCCAAGACAATAGCATTCGACCAATCAAATAATTAATCTATTCTGTAATAACTGACATTTATGACTACACACTATATTCAAAATTACAATCAGCTCATAATACCGTGTATACACAGACCATTTCTGTAATTAATGTGTATGGGATATAGATTAAGAGGAGATTAATGACTAATATGGTAATCGTAGTTGAAAGACGGCTTTCACGACATAAAAAATGCCTTCATGTTGATCACTAAGATAACCCTGGCTTGGCTCTGAAACCATTCAATTCTACCAATATGATGTAAAATTTGGGTCTGCTCGCAAAGAGGTATTAACGTGTTTTATCGTCAATATCGGCAGTTTTATGCATCATATATTAGCGATGTCTGGTAAGATTCAATGTTGGTGTGAGAACTGTGGTGGCAGTAAGAATTTAATTCGAAGGACAATAGATATGCATGTTAGACGAGATCAGAACAATGGAATTTATACAGCATGGCAAGAACAATTTGTAGCTACAGATTATTTGAAAAAAGAAGAAGACTTTACCAAGGTAGGTTGCTCATATCTATTCCAAGTTTAAGTCGATAATGACATGGTTTGTCGGTCAAGTGACCGTAGACCAACTGATGCTTCAAATATCTCGACGTTACCAACAAAGCCGGATTTATCATTTCTTTCATACTCTACAAGACATTCAAATATTGGTGTATATATATGCATGTGAACGTTAGCTTGTTTCGTGTTTTATCACGAGAAAAAATTCCTGTTCAGAAAACAACTTTATAACCATTTAATGGTTTATGTTTATTATATTAATTTTAATTTGAAAAAAAAATGGCTGTTAATGATAGTAAAAGTATGTAATACGGACAAGAAATAAATATGTGCTTTGAAACATATAATGTTCATTTTCAGAGAACACCGATTGGTAAATTTATGATGGATGCTACAGACCCGCGTAAGAAACGCCTGCATGATAATACCCGAGTTACTATCATAGAGTTTTTGGTGAGGTTGGTTAATTTCCACGCTGTATCAGGACTTTCCATCGAAGATAGCAATAACCTACTATAGGTCCCCGGCCGACTCAATGACAGGCTTTATGATACAGCACGCACGTGCTAACCATTCGCCCATCCAACCCCCCTTGATCCCGTAAGAGATAATTATTAGCTATGATAACTTATTATTGCAGTTATACTGGCCAACAAATTTACTGTTTTTTTATTATTTCTAGTACCAGTGGTTAACATCGATAATGGCGTGTTGTGGTATTGGAACCGTAAAGCAAAATAAACCAGTAAATAAATGTGGAAAACCGGTATCAACAGAAATCAAGGACAAACTGAAGCATTTGACATCACAGGAAGATTTATATGAATTTAAAATGGTACATACAACCAGGGACAATTCTAATTATACCTACCGCGGAGCGTTTACAGCAAAAGCACCATCGATGGTAACATTAAAAGAAAGAGGGGATTTATTTTGCGGACAGGTTGTACGCCTATTTGCAACTCCAACACAAACTGTTATAATCGGGGAGGTAGAGTGGAAGGGTGTCGTAAGAAAATGCCAAAGGTCGAAATGTTTTTTTGTGGAAAAAAGTCGTCTGATCATGAACAATTACATTGATTTACTAAGATTGTCAAGACCAGTCCCATATGCTAGGGACGGAGATATCTTGTGGCTGCTGACCACATTTGGGGCTGACCATTAAACATATTTAATACTGGTTATGATTCAAATATACCGTTATTAAAATAAATACCTCGATAACAATAAAAAAAGATATTTCGCGGATTAAAACAAGTAAATGTAACGCTTCAGCAACCGTATATATTTCATTAATTTGTACACCCTTCGCTAATCACATTGTAAATATTTCATATATATGTATAATATGTAATTGTGTGAGATAAGACTTTGGAAGCCGGCGGTAAATAACGTTATTTTACACACAGACAAGATTTCACACGCCAAAACATAGTATTCAAATGAGAGAAATATATGTATATATTTAAATATAGATTATTCCATCAAAATATTATTATTTGTGGGTTTATAAATCTGAGATATATATATTAATAAAACCATTGATTGTTTCCCAGTGATATTTTTAAAAACTTAACTTTATATATATAGTGCTGTGTTTTTGAATAATACCATGTTGTGTATTTTAATTTGCTGTATACAGTATAAGGGGTGTAGGATCTTAAATGTAGTGTTTTTCATTTTAAATGACGTGCTGTATATAAAGTGTGATGTAGGATTTTAAATGGTTCATTTACATTATCAATTTGTTGTCTGGTGTTAAATTATCATATAATTGTTTGTTCTGTGTTATTTATTTCGATTTCGATGTTAATTTTGTGTATGTACCAAACTTGATTGTTTTCCAATTCTTTGTATTTTTTAGTATGCATGCTATTATTTGTGGTTGCTTTTAGCATTCAGTGTACCTGCATATAAATACATACAATTTTGTTATTAAATTATCATAGCTAAGTATATGTTGTGTTTTTTTTTTACAAACCCTTTTCTTTTTCGGGAATATTGATTTTGAATCCTCGTTCTGACCTGACCTCCCCTCCCCGACGCGTTTTTATAATATCATATATTTGGACAGTGTCTTTGGTGTTGATATAACGCAATTTCATTTGATTAGTTATAACAAATGAAATATGGTTTAACGCGCTCCTAAACTGGGCTAGTGATGACTGGTCAAACATTTTATTGCCCCCAATCAAGGGATTATGTAACGTCAAGGCAGTGATCATTGAAGCGTATTTCCTGGGCGACAGTGATTTGGTTTCCTTTTTGGCACCAGTACATGTCTAATTCTCTCGCGGGTTTATCGCACTGCCATTGTTGGGTTGACTTGTACACGTGGAAGGCTGCGTTAATTCAATTGTGATTTTAATGAAGATGCATAACCTGTGATGTGATTTACCGAGTTCGGATTGTATAATTACCTGGGACGTGATTTACCGATTTACGTATTTGTCTATGGTGGAATACTTTGTTTATAGCTAATGGATAACAGTACGGAAACGGTAAGGTGAATATTTATGTGTGCGCATTTTTTTATTCTCGCATTTTTTATTCTCAAATTTTTATTGTGATTTAATGAAGATGCATTACCTGTGTGATTTACCGAGTTCTGATTGTATAATTACCTGGGACGTGATTTACCGATTTACGTATTTGTCAATGGTGGAATACTTTGTTTATAGCTAATGGATAACAGATCGCACGGCCACGGTAAGGTGAATATCTATGTGTGTGCATTTTTTTATTCTCAAATTTTTATTGGTACACCGTATCTAAATTATCGTAATCAAAATGAATTGATCGGATAAACGGCTCGCGGGAAGTTTTATCTTATTATTAAACGCCATGGAGAAATTATTCGTATGTTGATTTATATACGTATCTCGGGAAATTCGACGCATCTCGGGAAATTCGACGTCTCGTTTAATAACTCAACACCATAGATAAGTGGACGGGAACTCCATTTTTATACGCGTTGCGGGAAACTCAACGGCTCGGCCAATTAATGATCGCCTTAGATAAGTGATTACATCTGATTACATGTCATTTCGGTCCCGCGTCATTTCGGACTTACGACATTTCGGACTCCAAAAAATATGGCCTCGACGTTTCGGACTCGGATATATGACATTTCGGACTCGGGTATATGTCATTTCGGACTCGGGATAAGATGGAATAAAAGGTTGAACACAACTGTCAAATCAATACAAAATACGCCGTGGCTATTCTTAATAGCCCAACAAAAAATAACTTACGGGTTAAATTATATAATTTAGCCTACCGCTCGCCATCAAGTAGGCCTTCGGCGTGGAGTCGTGCATCACGAACCTACACGACAAAATTTCCAATGTTGAGTGTTTACGAAAAGAACGTTTCACTTCTTTATACATGTATTGCTGCACTGATGAATTTATTAGGAATAGGCCAATTTAAAACACGAAAGAAAATATTTATTAACATGAAACACGTGGTTAGTAAAAGGCTCCACCAAACGATAAAACATTAGTTGCACTTACGGTTCTTTGATAATCATCGTTTCCCGTAAAAGTAATGTATTTGTTTAAATCCAATAATATGCTGATGAATTTATTGAAAATGACCCACACAAAAACAAAAATTTACACTCTTTTTACAAGTCTCTAGAAATTGTTAACGATAACCCGGTGAGCTGCACGTTGACATGCATTCCTCCCGCTTGGCAATACCAATCGATAAATTTGTGCGTACCTACAAAGCAAAGTGTTTCTGAGGAAAATATTAGAAAAAGCAACGAGCAAAGCGGGATAATTAAAGCTGATTAACCGATAATCCCGATTTTATTGTAGTATGTGCAAAGAAAGCTTGCGGTTCTTTGGTGGATGATGAAAAACGTGAGTTGTCAATCATTGATAATGGCGGCCGTGTGTTGATTGCAATTATTCCGTTTCACCAAAGAAAAACATTAGCAGTGATCGATCAATCAAGCTCGTTTAATTTTTGACAAAAGAAAAAGAATGAAGTATTACTAAATATACACAAATTTTATTTTTCAACAATATTTTATTGCCAAGTTCAATACTCGCCGATGAAACAAAAGAGAACTAGCAGTGTTCATCGCGACATCAACAATCGCTGATCAATTAAATAAACTATCAGTCTCACTTAAAACGAAAAAACAAACAGCTGTACTATTACACAAATTTTCTACATTAATTTAGTTATTAATCAGAGTCCGAAAAGTCGCTTGACTGAGTCCGAAACGACGCCAAGTAAGTCCGAAAAGTCGCCAGACTGAGTCCGAAACGACGTTTGTGTTGAGTCCGAAATGACGCGGGACCGAAATGACGTGCTACCCACGGTTCGGCCATTTTTAAACGCATCTCGGAGAAACTAAACCCGTTGCTTTTAATCTAAACCATGGTACTAATTAAACCATTTTTGTTATTTTTCAACGACTTTTATCATTTATTGAACGATGTTTTGAAAGTAAACGACACGAGTAGAAACTATCGCTAAAACTACAATATTAGACGATAGCATATTCCCAGTGATTCATGACCAAATAATTGTAGAAAAACTTGGAAATTTGATGTTTGTGATGATCCATTTAGCCAATATTCTTTGACAAAATCCAAACACAAAAATAAAAACCTCAGTCCTGCATCTGATTTTTTAAAAGGATTGTCTGAGAATCAGAATAATTTGCTTTTGTGTAGTCTAATCTCTGGTGTTTTTACTCCATACTTGTTATAGGCATGACATCGTTTAAGCTTTTCGGAAAAATACACAGTATTTCAGCAGACAAATTGCGTGATTAAATCTCAAGACGACTTTTATTCAGTTTTCATGTTTATTCATCCTATAAATCAGCATAGGAACCTAGCCCTGATGAGACAGTTGTTCCGACTTTAATTGAATCAGAAGTGTAAATATGCCGTAGGGTATTATCATTCAACTATTAAACTTATATAAAAGTAAACTTACAGCAGAAGTATTCTTCAATCCTGTTCTAGGAAAATATTCATTTAATTTAGCTAGAGTATGGGTTGTAGGTCTCTTCGTTAAATAATGAAACAAACTCTGAAAGAAACAAACCATGGGTAACATTTAAAGGAGCTAAACCTCTTTAATATAGATCCAAATAAAGTATTAAATTGGGTTATATCCATTAGTGTTGGGGAAAGGTTTGTATGATTAAATTTGTGTTTCCAAAGATTAAGTAGAAGTAGGTATTAATTTACAAATAAAGATGACATTATGGATTTTTAAATTAAATCAAAACTGTGCATTGTCTGTGGAACACAAAAAGTTATTTTGTTGATGATGGTGATAAAGAGATAGAGAAATGGAATTTAGCGGAAATGGAATTTAACGTCCACTTGACACAAACTAGGTCATTTCAGGGATTAACACGTTTCAATTTTATTTCTATAATACACTTGCACATAGAGGGCTTTGCCTTTAGTACTGAGACTTGAGAGGAAACCTAAGAGTTTGGACAGGTGACCCAACTCGCCTTGTCAAGTGAAACTGGGGAATCAATACCAAGGCAGTTGAATCAATAGCCCCGTTTACACTTGGCCGCGATAAGCGTGCAGTACTGGGCACGGTACCAAGCCGCGATAAATTTCAAGAAATTGACCCGTTTACATTACCGGTCTTGGAACCGTGCCAAGCACTCCAAATGTAGGACTCTTCACAGAAAAGTTAATTTCGGTCCCTAAGCAAGTTACCCGGATGAAAACAATTATGGTGGTTGATTTGGGTACGTATAGCCATTTTGACAGAACTGATGACAGAGCTGTCAAAGTTCACGGGGAAAAAAGGTCAAGATTCATATGGCACAATATTTAAACTGGGCCGTTCTTAGCACGGTTCCGAGACCACCTCACTTTAGTGGGCCAGATAGGCACGGTACTGAGTACGGCACACTTGTGTTTAACCCGTTTACACTACAAAAAAATTAAGGGTGCCGTACCAGGAACGGTACCTGGCACGCTTAAAATTTGTAATGTAAACGGTGTTAATGACAGATCGTATGATACAGCCCGCTCTTGCTAACCAACACAACTCCCCAGAAAGCCAGATAAAAAATACTTTTTTAACTGTGTAAACATTCAAATAGACCAACCTTTATTTTAAGACCACATGACAATTTGGCATATGTATCAAATGGTAGATTTTCTTTCAAAGATCCATACACATCATCAGCTAGTTTACAGGCAATAGAAAAGGATCCAAACATACTCTTATCTACAATATGATGTATGATGATAGAAGCATATCTTATTGAAGGTAATCCTAAATTCTCATGAAAGTCAACACAGCCGGGATGCCTCTTTGAAATTGCTGAAAAAGACATTTATTTGTGATTAACAGATCAAGTGATATTCTTAACGATTACATTTTGGTGTTATTACTAGTAGAAATTATTCTTGTATGATGATAGAAGCATATCTTATTGAAGGTAATCCTAAATTCTCATGAAAGTCCACACAGCCGGGATGCCTCTTTGAAATTGCTGAAAAAGACATTTATTTGTGATTAACAGATCAAGTGATATTCTTAACGATTACATTTTGGTGTTATTACTAGTAGAAATTATTCTTGTTCAGTCCTCTTTAAAACAGGCTTGCTTGAGAATTTAATCATTTACAACCATTTGTATAGCAGATTACTGGTAGATATTTAGTCACATCTAGTATTGTACCAATTCAAATATACACATAAAAACATATTTTCTGACTTAGTTGTTAAGTGAGGTAAAAAAGTTTGGGTCACCCGGATAAGGATGTGAGGAATAACAAGGTACATTGTGGAATAATATACACCCCTGCCCCCCTTCATCCACGCTTCCTTGTGCAACAGTTAAAGAACAAGCTTACCTTTTAAGACTTCAAACTCTCTATGATAACATGCATAATCCAGTAACCAGCCTTCTATCTCTTCAATACCATCCATTCTTTAACTATTAAGACTAGAGCTGTTATTTGCTGTTGATTACGGGTTATAAAATACTAATAATGTAAATAAAAATAGTAAATCGAAATAAAATAGCATGGTCATAAATGACAAATAAGGCAATCTTTATTACTGAAGATGATATTTATGTATTTATTCACATCTCTGAGGCAACATAAATAATATCTGTTCAAATCATGATCAATAATTAATGATCTGTTCATTCATTTGTCCAGTTTTACGCTCACTTCCACCTTAATTGATATCGCAGACAATTTAACTAGCCGATTAAGTTATATAATAATATAATAGATCATGTGTTGTAATAATATATTAATAACATTTGGATATTTTGGAGTATTTTTATGGTAGGATTTGCACAATGCCTTGTGCTAAATTTTTCAGTTTGTACATGTTGGAGATGACACAATTATATGGAATACAGTTTTATTTCATTTGTTGCTTGATAAACGTTGCTGAAGTAAACCCTTCAGTTCAAGTACCATATCATTATAAGGCATATAGTAATTAGTATCTTATATAGGATACCGGTATATAGTATTTTAGAGTCATAATTCACTTGTATTTCATAATTGTCATGTCTTCTTCTCATCCAGTTATTAAATGCCACTTAAACAATATCCTAAAACTAGCTAATCAGCTTAGTTAGAGGGGGGGGGGGGGCACTGTGTGTGGTTTGCCTACCAATACCCGAGTTTTATAGTTATTACTGTTATAGTTATAGCCTAGTGAATAGGCCCTCGGGGCTAGAGCTACCAAATCAAATCAAAATCAACTTTACTTTCGTTCATCTAACAAAGATGACAAAATAACAATATTCATTTTTTGTTATTATTAAACTGTAATTATTCTCTTTGAAGTATCATACAAAGCTTGAGATGTATCTATAGACCTTGTTTCAAACTCATGCAACAAATAATACTTAAACTATTTATAAATAAACATTACCTTTTGCTAAAATTGTCAGCAAAGTTCAAGGTTGGCGCATAGCAAATTCAAGGCCTGGGTTATTTTAACCAAACGAAATAATAATTCATTTGCTAGAGGTCGCGTGTTCGATCCCTGCATTGGCCGACAAAGTTCATCCAGATTTTCCGGCGTGGTTCCCGCTTGTCAGTGGTGCAGGACGGAGGGTCTAACAAGGACAGCTGTCTAGCTGTTCGGATGGGACGATAAACCAAGGTCCCATGTACAAATTGGCGTAGGCTACCGTAAAAGTAAAAGATTTAAAGATACGCCCGGCGGTTGGGATTCGATTTAAGAGTAGGCCATAGCCCTCTGTCCGGGCAAAATTTATCTCATAGCATACTATGCCCGTCTTTATTAACCCAGTTTAAAAGCAAAACAGTAGGACTTCAAACCCCATTTCATTTCGACACACTGGCCGGTCCATGTTCCTGAAGCAACGACTGTGAGATTTAGTCTACAACACCTGGACGTTGCTAGACCTACTTCTCTATTGTCGAACTTATAGCTACGATACCTACAGTAGGCTAGCGTCCAACCAGGGGTTGTGACACCGCGACCTCCACGGAAACCTTGACAATGAACGAACCATGAACTTTTCAACTCGATTCAGGTACATTTTAGCGTGAAGGACCGAGGAATCCGATAGGCTCGCAAGATGGTCTTGTACCCAATCAAAATTAATGCCGCAATATGCTGGGTACTACGTGAAGGCCTTTACAAGATGCAGGCCTACGTAGTTAGACTGAGTTTGTTGAGAGAAAAATAGAGGTCGGACGGTGGAAATATTGGATAATAAACAAGACCGCTACCTGGCAACCAGAAATAATATTTCACATTATTTCGGGTTATAGAAACATTAATTCTGATATCAACTTTACGCTGCCAACCCACCAAACGTGGAATCGTTGATACTTTTTTTTTCAAAACTCATCAAAAAAGTTTCAGGATTTCGGGGATGGGTCTTCGTTATTTTTGTTCCAAAAAATATAAAATCATTTTTAAAAAAAAAAAAATTTTATCACCAAATCGCCGGACCCTTTCAAAACTCATAAAAAAGTCACTATATGTTTCAGGATTTTGGGGATGGGCCTTTGTTATTTTTTTTTTTCCAAAAATATAAAAGTATTTTAGATTTATTCATATTTTTTTTTATCGCCAAATCGCCGGACCCTTTGGGGACCGGCCCCAAGTTATTTGCCTCTGTTGCCTTCGCCGTTATCCGTCACTGGCTATATAGATTTGTCATTAGTATCCATTTCTTTTTGTGTTATAAGACACGTAGGCCTGCAGTTGGTTAAAACTGTTTAATTCAAGACAAATATGCGCCCTGGCAGTGGGATAAGAGTGAGTTAAATCTATTTGGGCTTGCAGTATGTATGGAATCTAGGGATCGACAAAATCGCAGGAAATAAAATAGAGGAAGGGTGTGGAATATTTGTATTCTTTCTTTTAAGATTGAATTGCACTTTCTTGTGGGTTATAAATTGTATTAACTTATATTTATGACACTGATCCACATTTCAAAAACAGGAAGAGACCCTTATCAATATTAAGTTTTGTCGGAAGTTACAAATTTATTTATTTTAACACGTGTATGACAAAAAAGGGCACTTGACAATGTACGTATTCCTGCAGATTCCAACATATAGAAATTGAAATGAAATTTGAGAACCATTCAATCAAACCTGACATAATCACGGATTGACATTTTTTGCGTTTAATCGTTCTCTATATAGTTAATTCTAACTGCCATTAAAGTAGGCCTATATTATTTCATCAACATTCGGGAACGTTTTTACATAAACATAGATTGAACGCTATACTATTTGAACACGCTATATACATTCAAACATAAAAAGGGGGTGGGGTGGGGTGAGGCGAATGGGTAGCACGTGCACGCTGTATTATAAAGCCTATCATTGAGGCAAATGGGGTACTTTCGAATCCCCGGTTGTCGGTCTCATTACACTCACCCTGACCGTTCAGGGACTGGCCTATTCAATCAATGTCGAAAATAATCATTTTGAATATAATCATTTTTGCATAATCTATTTCTCATTCGCAATCCATAACCATGATATTAATTACCACTGAACTTTATTTTTCTACGTTTCCTATTAAACTTAATGGCCCGAGTTGATCAAATCACCCACAGTATATGTTTGACCTTGGGTTTTGACCTTGACGTAGTCTACGTTTGTATGGTTTACATTACACACGGCTAAATTTGGTTTCTTTATCTTGGGATAGACTAATATACATCCCAAATTACACGTACGCACGCTTAGAAATAAAATCAGTTAATAAAATACAAATGTTTTTTGCCCACACACAATAAGAATATTTCCAGATATCTAGATATAAAAGCAGACGAATTTATACGCTAATAACTGTCTGACCTTTCCCGGCTATTTCCAAGGCCGTGTTCTCTTAGGCAATTCATGACATGCATTGTCGTCCGAAATTCTCCGTTTATTTGACATCTGTTGTTCAATCGAGTATCACCTAAATAATGCAGTGATACCAAGGATAGAATATGGCGGATCGATGGCTGCAGCCAGTGACATTAATGGATATATTACGGTGATGTGATCAGTATCATATTGTGTGCTGGGTGTACAACCATATTACCAACTTAAAGCCACTGCTTTTGTGTATGAAATTCGCGTACAATAATTGTATTCTCGAAAGAATTTTGATAGAGTATACTATCAAATATTTTAATGCTTGTACCACTAAGTTACGTTGTTGTATATAACGTCGTGACGATTTATAAAGGGAAATTGTGCTGAACAAAAGGAACCGATGGATATCTTGTTCTTTATTTAATTTAATTCTGTCATGAAAGAAAAGAAAACCACCCATGTAGAAGCGGGTCGGGTTGATATAACCGTTCGATGTAACTATTTGACATCTACTTATCACTTATGTCATATCAAGTGAAATCAACAACAGGAAATGAAAACCTGTGATAGATAACACAATACCGAATTACAGCGTACACCCGATTTTTAAATGCTGGCGTGGACTGTTTTTCTTGTTGACGGTGGCAAACAGTAGCACATTTTACAGATGCGGACGATCTGGTCAAAGAGAATCGTACCACGTGTAAAAAGACTAATGGGTGACTTCTGAGCCCGAACCCGAAGAACTATATGCAGTTTGTTAGAAATTATATTCTTCTCGTAAAAGATTTTGGAAAACTTTACATACATTTTATTTTTGAATCGTATTGTTTGATTCGGGAAAGAAAGCTGGAGATATATTTGTATACCTGAATACTATTATCTGGAAATACTGAACAAGATTTATATTTTTAATATTGCCTAGATCACCAACTATGTTTTCTTCGGTTGTTTTAGCAATCGCTGTGTTGTCAATCCTCGTGTACTGGATAATAACGTCCTTAACGACGCCATCATCTGAAGAACATCTGGTTTCTATGTTGCCAGGCAGGTTACCATTTATTGGCCATGCCTGGAAAATGGACATGTCCAAACCTCATATCATACTGGCGAAGTGGGCTCAAATGTTCGGGTCCATTTATCGAATACAGTTATACAATGATGAAATTTTAGTCCTCAACGATTATAAAAGTATATACGAAGCATTAGTTGTGAACGGTACATCTGTAAGTGGGCGACCACCCATGTATAGAACTTCTCAAGATGGTCGCAACCGTCATTCCATTGTGTGGCAGACGTATAACGACAAACTAGCGTTTTTAAGAAAAGAAGTGTTAAAATCTTTGAAAATGTATGGACAAGGTCTTCAACAATTGGAAAGTAAATGTATGGAAGAAATCCAGGAGTTACTAAAAAAATTCAAACTTGTTGAAAACACCCCGGCCAATCCATGGCCGATTATATACGAATCTGTTTGTAGCATTATGCTGAATTTGGTACGTCAATTTTTGTATACATAAAAATCACCATTGTGAAGAAATGATATGACGTGAATTTAAGGACATACTATTCTGCATCAACCGGGATAATGAAGGGGAATTTGGGCTACGGTCTATTCCTATTTCGATTTCCAACGGTTCGTATACGCGCATGCACAAAGGATCTCGTTCTTTTACCCCATTGTAACTAGCCTACTAGAGACTGTTCCTTGCGAAATCCTCCGTCCTGCACTTCAGACAACCCGTTATTGTCCAATGTGCGTTATTACTTAATAAAAGTCTTTACATTAAAATGGTACATAGTTTTCACTTTTGAGATGTATGTGAACAAAGTGGATTAGTGAAAAATTATATGTAATGATTTGTTAATCTCCGTACAAAAATAAAAATTCTGCCACGAAAAGCCCAACTTAAAAAAATATCCTGTTCATATTAGTATTGTTATTATAAGGTTCATAGTATTGTGTTCAACTATAACAGTATCAATTGTGAGTAGAAAAATCCCTAAAGTCCCATTTACAACTCCATAACCTGTATCGCGCTCGCAAAATTTCTCGAAATTTAGGTTTCATCTTTATATCCACATTCAACAGAAGGCTTGATCTCGCCTTTTAAAAACAAAAATAAATACACTCTGTGTGGGGTTCACAAGATTTCATGAATTTAAAGTTCGCGCGGAAATTATCGACTGATATGAACACCACAGGCGCGGATCCAGTGGGGGGCGCACCCGGCGCACGCCCCCTCTATTTTTTGAGGTGTCGAACAATTTTTAGCTCCATATATTCTCGCGAGAAAGGAGAATGAAAATAGTTTCGGTTGGAAATCGTAATTTACAGTACTAGTACGAAATTAGTCCTTGTGGGCATTTTTTACACTCAAAAATCACGGTTCCGGGCTTCGCACTCACAAGCTGGTGCAACACGCCCCCTCTTTCTGAAAATACTGGATCCGCCCCTGCACCACTCTATATTTCTTTAAGAATTCGCTATCGTATTCACAAGCTTTAATACTCAAACTGTGAAACAAAAGAATTCTGTCTTGTTTTCCAATAAGTTATCACAAGGAGTAAAGTTTTAAAACTTCCACAAAGTAGTCCCGTATGGCGTTCACAAAACGTTATAAATTGGAATGCAATGAACGTAGGTCTACTTAGCCCCAACAATGAATAATCTTCGCGAATTGAATAGTAAACTGTAACGTGTAGAGTGTGCACACGGTGAATTGTTACGAAGAAGCACCGACATGTAGCACCCTTGAAAGATAACCATACTTATTCTAATGAATGACTTTAATTTCAGGTATTAGGTTCAGCGAAAAGTGACAATTCAAATTCAATATTGAACAAAGTCAAAGACATGAATGCGATGTTCAACGATACGTTTGGTTCTGGAAATTCTCGAAAGATGGATTTTTTACCATGGATGCGCAATGTGTGGTGTTCTGAACAACAAAGATTGAAAAAAGCATTAATTCTCCGTGATGAAATTTGGAATAATGACATAAAACCCCTAATGGTAAGATCATTTATTACTACAATTCTTTGATAATTCGAATTTTACATTCCAAATGAACTTTATCGAATTAAAGATACACGATGGGAAATTAAATAATGAGTTGGTAGTGCTCACTATAATAGTAAAAAACTAGATAATGTAAAAGCAATTTGCTGAAAATTTCAGTCAAATTGATCCACCATGAACCGAGAATTAAACGAATGAAAGTTCCGCCTAGTCTCGAACATCATTACTAAAGTTGTGAAGGAAAGATATGCAGCAAATTAGATCATAATACAACAAATATAGCAAACTAGCTTCGCATCGAGGGTTGATTATGGTCTGGATAAGTTCATTAATTTCTAATTAATAGTTTATATAACATTTCAGCTAGGCCTAAAGAAGGACCTACACAATAGGCATATTTTGCTCTTGCATAATAATCAATATATGTTTAATGTGAACGAAATCAAGTTCGGTTCCACATACATCTTGTCAGCTTTATAGATTTATATTCTAAATCAAATGAAATTAAATGAAATGGTGTTTAACTTTCTACTGTTCTGGACCTAACCTGGGCTATTGAAGAAGGGCATACACCATACCGTGAGCTATGAGGAAATTTTGCCCGGGCAGCGGTGCTAGGACCTACTCTTATATCGAATTCCAACTGAAAAGGGATCATTTTGGGTGCTGGCCAATGTGTAGACGGAACCTCGGTTTTTGTCCCATCCAAACAACTAGACGGCTGTCCTTATCAGGCCCTCCGTCCTGCATCACTGACTAGGGGAAACCCCACCGGAAAATCGGGATGAACTTTCTCGGCAAATGCAGGGACCTCCAGGCTAGCGAGCCAGCATCTTATCCACTTAGCCACGTGATCCTCATATTCTAAATCAATTGGGCGTCTGTTTAAAACATTCATTTTACCTTTCTCGTGGCCGTTCAAGTTCCGTGTATGCAAAATGTGCGTTATACAAGACCAGCACACAACAGGTAAACAAACAAAAGAAAGATTATTTTTCGTAAAGTCACCCCTAGAAATATACAATTCATTGACTCTCATATAATTTTTTTTATATATATTTTCACTGCAGAGATTTTCCAGTGACAGCGTTATCCATCGCCTTCTTATGTTCTCGGAGCACCATAGTACTAACGATTTGAACGTCTCAGAAGATACCGCCAAAGAGGTCTTCACTAATCTTATTCTCGCTGGTAGGACGGTATCTTATTAATACCAAATAAAAATGGGGTTTAGCGTCTTGCTTTTCTGCACTGAAATTTTGCTCGGACAGCGGCTTAATCTTTTTTTCGGATTCCAACTGTCTAGGGTTCTTTTACTTTTAAGTGCACGCAAACGTAGACACGTGGCCTTGGCTTTTCCTCCCATCCGAACGATTGGATGCTGTCCCTGTCAGGCCCCCAGTCTTGCACCACTAACAAGGGGAACCCATGCTGGAAAAATCCGGAAAACTTTCTCGCCTAACAGTGGGATCGATATAGAGAGATACCGCCTTACACACTGAGCCATCTAGATTACATTTTAATACCGAGACGATTGATTTACCATATCAAGAAAAATTCTCAATGTACACGAGTTGTTTAAGACTTAGTTCAAGGATTTATTCTTATTTGATGTACGTTTACTGTGAAGATACACACTATTTTGGCACAACACGTTATATTATATATTTTAAACGCATAAATTGAAATGCTAATTTTTCTGTTAATTTTTTTCTTTTTTATTAGGCACTGACACAACATCCACAGCCTTAACTTGCCTGTTATTACTGTTCCTTCATTATCCGGACGTTCAAGAAAGGATGTATGAAGAAATATCGTCAGTTGTTGATATCGATAGACCACCACGCCTCTCAGATAGATCAGCATTACCTTATTGTGAAGCTGTATTACTTGAATTATTACGTTATATATCACATGTGCCGTTATCTGTACCACATTACACTATGCAAGAAACGACCATTAATGATAAAAAGGTTCCAGCGGATTTAACAGTGAGTAGGCCTACCTCAAAAATTCATTATCGGGGAAAGCATTCCTTATCAGCATAACGAACGTTTTGCGAGGTAAATAAAACAATAAGAGGGCCTTTCATAGTATAGCAGTTTAATTGAAATTAGAACATACTTTCATTTGGTTTTATGTCCTCTATATATACACAACAGGAAGGTCTAATAACTTATTTAAAATGTTTGTGTTCAAGAAAACTGACATGGCCCACCATTTAGCCAATGAACAGTTGTATTTGCTTTATCAATAATGATTTAAACCATCTGGGATGGTGGGGCGAAAGGCCACCAGTTGACAAAAATTCCCACATAATATTATTATATATTGAACACTTACAGGTATATATTAATCTGTGGGCGTTACATCACGATGAAAATATCTGGGAGGATCCATGGGCATTTAATCCTGATCGATTTATTGATGAAAAGGGAAGATTACTTGGACCAGGTCATCAGAAAAGAAGGAGGTAAACGTCGTTGCATTTGTTACCCTTCCCTATAAAGATTCAGATGAACGCCCTTTCTTCGCCGTTTGACGTAAATAATACACATATCTTAATTTCAGAACAGATTTCAATAAAACATATCATATCAGCTGGTATGTTGCTATATAATGTTTATTATACAGGGTTATATACACGTCTGTGGTATTTTAATATGACGTTTTGTGTAGATTCCGGTTTTTACCACAAGGATTTATTTTCAGTCCGTTCAGCTGCATTTCCGATAAAACCACGTTGTAGTAGTACAGTTATAGTAGAATTCTTCAGGAATTGTATGTATTTCGGTCTGTTAGTGCGCTTTATCTAAACAGTTTTTCTTGATTTTATACACCCACATTTCATCTCCCTTTCCGTCGGACCGTAGATCCGTCAGTCCGTCAACAGTTACCAGGGATACAAGCTAGATTTTTGTCGGAATCTTTTCTTAAAATATGGTGTGAAGCATCGATATTCGGCGTTCTACGACTTTCTGTTCCGAAGCCCCCCCCCCTTGCCGAAACCCTTACGAGGGCGATAGATCCTAAATTTTTAATGGAAGGTTTTAGTTTCCTATCGATTTTCAGCTTCCTCAGACTTTCCGAAGTTATCTTCCCTTTGCTGGAAACCCTTTGAACGCCATTTAATCTACGAATTTAAACAGATAGGCTTGTGAACGTGACAGTTTTCAAATTTGGTTTGATGCATTGTGGCCACGAGAAGAAACGCCCTATCGTTTGAGAGGTTTCCGGTTCAAAGTTATCCCCCCCCCCCCTATCCTTTGCCAAAAACCTTGTCAACGCGATAGGGGCTATTTCTATTTTGACCAATTTTTTTTGGGGGGGGGGGGGAGAGGAGGGTCAGAAAATAAATTCATTTTTCAACCCGATTAAATCTCAAAGTTACGTTATGCTCTCTCTAAAATATAAGATTTAAAATATGCAATGGAATTTTTTCAGGTTAATGGTATTTGGTGCTGGTAGAAGGGTGTGTTTGGGTGAAACGTTGGCTAAAAACAGACTTTTTCTTTTTGCAACATCATTGGTTCAGAAACTTACATTTTCTGTGATTGATAGAAAAAAACTACCTAGCCGTGATCCCAGAACATTTGAAATGGGTTTAGTGTTACACCCGAAGCCATTTCAGTTAATCTTAAATAGTCGAAATAATGTACATATGTAGTCAATACTGTCGAACAATGTAATTTGCAAATAATGACTGGGTGTCACAAAGTGAATAATTGGTTTATCATTGTACTTGGGACCCTAAAATAAAAGTGTGCATGAGTATCTACACTGAGTCTGTGATGGCTGTGTGGTGTTAGTTTTAGATTCACACAAGGTACAATTTTATGGATACACAATTACTGAGTTTGATACTAAGCGACGTTTCCACTAAGTTATAAAGACGAGAGTATCCTCTTCAAAACTTCTCTTAGTATCAAACTCAACAACTGTGTATCCATAAAATTGTACCTTGTGTTATGTTCAATTACTAAATGCCATCAAAGAAGAAGTTTTAGATTCTTTTTCGTTTTTGTTGCTGTGTTTGTTTTCTTCGACCTTTTCTGTGTCTCGGTTGGTGTCAGAGAGTAGGCCTACCAGTAACTGCCACCGGGATGTGTGAAAACATATATGGTACTTTGCAAATATTGGAAGGCGCGGATCCAGGGGGGGGGGGGGTCCGGGGGTCCGGACCCCCCACCGCCCCCCTGCTCAGACTTAAAAAAAATTTTATGCGATTTTATTAGCGATTTAGACCTGTTATTTTGGAATTTACCTTCCGGAAATACGTCAGAATGAACCAAATTGAATGTAATTTACCAAATTATCGGTTGAGCGCAATTAGTTAAGCAATTATCAAACCTAGAACACCCCCCCCCCCCCTGCAAAAAATCCGGGATCCGCACCTGATTGGTGTCATGTGTTTCAAGAAAGATCCAATTCACTCCACCTGAAATTGCAAGAGACTCTTTTATCCTAGAGCTAAAAAAGTAACGAAGCCAAATAGTAATGGACTATATGAAGGTGGCTATTTTCGGGTGTGCTTCGGTGGTCTAATGCGGGACAAAACCCAAAACAGAATAAGTACGTCACGACACTCGAAACAACTATTAGGTAATCCTCCCAGTATTTATTTGAGTCAGAAACAAACCGACGGGATGGTGTATAGGGTTTCGTACTTGGGTCATTTAAGGCTAACATTTACTTATTTGTAATATTTAGAACCTTGCAGCTTAACAGATAGATCTACACTTGATAGAAGTTAAATTGTTATGGTCGTAGCAAATAGTACCATCGTGGATTTGTGAAAATGGCAATGCATCGAAGGTCAGGTTTTAACTATGGAACTTGGTAATGTTGCACAGAAATAATACAAAACCATATCATAGTTCGAATCGGAACCGCACTATAACCTAACAGATACTACCAAAGATCTTCCTGTCCCACTCCTGTCTGGGAATGCTTATCCCGGCAAGGAAATAGGCCTTGTTCAGATGAAACCAGAGACACGAGACGCAATGTCATAATACGTTTTGACAGAAGATGGGGTTGATCAAGCAAAATCAATAATATTTCTCTTCACATTTTTTGCCTAGACAAAGCGGAAAATAAGGATATCCGTTCTTCGGGTAAACGGGATCTTTAACTCATTATAGATATCTTCTGCATAGGATACCCCTTCAAATTATGGCCCTGGCTAAATATAGGCCATAAAGGAGAATATCTATTCATTAATTTGTTTATCAAGGAACACAATTTCCCCTCGTGATTATCAAACTAAACGGTGAAGTGTACGAACGAACAGTAACGCATTATATATACTATTCAAAAAAAGTAGAGGATATTTGATTTTTAAGTGTTATTAATTTCACCTAATGAAACTGACGAAGAAACAAATGACAAAATGAAATGAAGTTCACATTCATCGATTTATTCCAAATGATCGTTAGACTAAGTAAGGCACAGACTGACCATCATAAGGGTAAAATGATACCCGGGGTCAAACAGCAAAGTTACCACAGCATCACAACAAAGTCAGTAACGGGTAAATCCTCCTCTGTTTGCCAAACAAGCATTGATCCGATATGGCATACTCCTAATGAGACGTCTAAGGTCATTTTGGTCCAGATTGTCCCATTCCTGTTGCAACGCAGCAGCAAGTTCTTGGACATTGGCAGGACGTTGTTGACGTTGACGTAACCTCTTTCCAAGCATGTCCCAGACATGCTCGATGGGGGAGAGGTCGGGACTCAGTGCTGGCCAAGGTAATGTGGTAATGTTCTGTTGTTGGAGGTAACCTGTAACGATCCTGGCCCTTTGACATCGTGCGTTGTCATCCTGGAAGATGAAACGGCGGCCATGACGTCGTGCGAACGTCACAACATGGAGTGCCAAGATGTTGTCCCGGTAGTACTGGCCTGTAACACGCCCTGCAACAACATGTAAAGCTGTTCTTCCAGCAACAGTGATGCCTCCCCACACCAGAAACAGAACCACCCCCAAATCGATCATGTCTGATGACGTTACAGGCGCGGATCCAGGGGGGTGGGGGGCCGGACCCCCCCCCCCTGCTCAGACTCGAAAATTTTTTATGCGATTTTATTGGCGATTTAGACCTGTCATCTTTGAATTTACCTTCCGGGACGACGCCACACCCTCCTACGTCTGTTTAAAAAATCAACAGTGAACCTTAACTCATCTGAAAACATCACATTGCTCCAGCGTCGATTATCCCAGTGTTGATGATCCCTACACCAACGACGTCTTTCCTGAATGTGATGATCTCTCAAACAAGGGATCACGCGAGGACGTCGGACGCGAAGGTGACCCCCATGCAGTCGATTCCGAATCGTCTGGCCACTCACTCTCACACCAGTGTCTGTTTGAAGACGAGCGCTGATCTAATTTGCTGTGATGACACGATTTCTCAAGCCAAGGAACGGATAAATCGATCCTGGGCTTGAGTTGTCGCCCTTGGCCGACCTGAGCGTGGTCTGTCCTGTACAGATTGTATATCACGGTATCTGGACCATAGCCATAGAGCTGTACACACCTCCATGACCATAGCCTGCTTATGACAGACTGAGAAACATTCATCGTCCGCGCCACAACCGCCTGGGTTGTGCCGATCTGTAGCATGCCAAGGGCACGTAACCTTTCATTTTGGGTAAGCCGACCCATATCAAAATTTGTTTTCTGGTCACTAAAACAATTAAACTGATGTTTCCACCCTGGAATTCAATGCCACAATGACTGTAACATTCAAAGTCAGAGTCGTGCAAATCTTGGGTTGGACACCCATAATGATCCCAAGCATCACCTGCATTCCATGCGGTGGCTATTGATGCGTTTGGGCGTCACATGTAACTGGAAATGTTTCTTCTGTTAGGTTCTAATTCTATAGTGACTTTTTTCGTAGCCATTTGCATATTTTAGTATTATGCCCCCAAAATCAAATATCCCCTACTTTTTTTGAATAGTATATAACAGACAAAATGAGGAATTTGAAGCAAATTTTTGATAGATTGATTTAATTAGTTTGAATAGATTTTTAGTCCAAATATATCATCAAATACCAGATTATTTATAAACATTTTATTATGATGGACATCTGCGGGTACCTTCCGTAGCATATTTTTAACCCTCACCCCGACCAACAAACATTAGTATTCTTAACTGATAATACTGGTGGTGAGTGGAGTCCAAATGAGTAATATATTATAGGGATCAATCAAATATGCATTAGTTAGTGGTCTAAATCCACCTAGGTTGTCTCTCTTTACTCTGAAGCTTGGCAGCACTGTTCAGTAATGGCGCTGTCCATGAAACAAAACAGAAGGTTGCTAAAGTGTGAAATTAGCCAGGTGACATCGAATGATGACTTGTTTGCCACAAATTGACGTATGTGCACTATTTAAATGACATGTAAGTTATATAAAGGCCCTTGATCGATGATGCCATTATAACCGACAGATTTCATCATACATTTGACATTTGTGTACTGCACGTAGAAATTTGGTCGACCCTGGCGGCAAACGAGACTGTCGCACTGGGTCGGTAATTTTTCACAGTTGACTGATAGTGCTAATCAAAATGTTCAATTTTGCAAAATTTGATTAGCAAATTTAAGAATTGATTTCCAGTTTTTCAGTTTCAACATAAAACACCTAAAAAAACAAGTATTACTCTAATTTTAATTAATAACATGTATGTACCAGTTGTCCAGTAATGTTTAGTTTTCATTCTTAAATCTTAATTTAAGGATTTTTTAGCACTGGGTAATCTGCACGCCTGAAGTGAACTTTGTCCAGGTTATTTTATGGATTACTTTGATGATAATCTGTCTTATCTTACTCGGTATTCACCTAGTTCAGCTCTGAACGTAGGTCTCATTACACTCGCCAGTACTACGTTCAGGTGTCCTGTGCCATTCAATACATGTCGAAACTGGAATTTGCCCCAGTCAATTTTACTGGACGTGTCAGTCCATGTGAACGCCTGAACAATGTAAATGAGCATCATAGTGAGAAAATAAGACCTTGCTTACCTCGCCAGAACCAGTATGACCGACACAACACGCTGTTCAAAAATATGTCTCCGTCTTTTAGACAACTTGGCCGCTAAAGTACTATCCTCTTTAAAAAGAAGAAAAGACAATTGGGTTATTAAAGTATTCTATGATATACATCAACTTATAGCGTGAATATTTGAGCTTCGGCTAAGTAGCCAATATTTGATGCCTTTGTAGGTTGCCCTAAAATGGACTTTAAAAAAGTTTTATGGTAATATCTAGTAATGATGAATAAATTGCAATTTCTTTAAAGCTGAACTCCGGTTACAAAAATACCGAAATGATTAAATAAAAAAAGTTAATGCCCCCAGCCGCCATACTTGTTTCCAATATGTGAAATAAATATGGAGGCTTATGACCTGGGCAGGTTAGTCGATCTCACTTCCAGTTTGTTGCTTATCAGTCACCTTTTGTTCTCTACACGCTTCACTAGTGATTGCTCTATTTTTCCCAACAGTATACCAAATTATTGAAAATTGCGAAATGTCTGATCAGGTAAGCCTGTAAATAATTATATGAACTGCATCTACTACAATATAGCCTAAGCTTTACTCTAAAACAAAAGATGCAAAAAGATGGCTTACCCCGACGTGAAATTTTCAAGCAAAACAAATCAGCAACACAAACTATTGTCTTCTTCATATTAGTATTACTATTTCCACGTCTTCTTGTGAATATCTTTGTAAATCACCAAAAAACTTATTGTAGCAGAATGTCCTGTCAGTGCATTGTATAATTATAACTTACACTATGCAATAAACAGATAGTTTAGATTAGATCTTCACAAGTAGTCATGCCATGTCTGTTGTTGACGACGATCAAGGGGCATAACTACATTTTTGGGGGCAGCTGAGTATCTGAAATTGAATACAAGTTGCATTGCTATTCTATCTTATATTCAACAATTATAAAAAAATATTGGGTTTGACTATTATGTCCAACTTTTGGACATAATTGACAATTAAGTGCCAAATTTAGAAAAATACAAGTGTTTATTTCCTTCTTTGTCGTAGATTTGTTTTTACAAGTAACATTTTTGCAGTTTCTACATGGCTTTTTTGCTTTAGCACAAACGCAGCTTCCACATTTTCCTCTCCTGTCACAAGGACAACAAGGCACATATAGATGTACCAAATAATTATATAAAAGTAAAAGTTGAAGCAAAACAAAGCATCCAATATTAGGCCCAATCTGATCAACAAAATGGTTTAACATGACTTGATTGTAACGTCATCTAATTAGTAAAATAATCTGTATAACAAATAAAACGTAACATCAATAAATTTAGCACTGTCAAACACTCCCCAGTAAGACTCAAGAGCCGCCCCCACCCCCAAATGTAGTTATGCCCCCTAATCGTCAACAACATAAACATCAGACATGGCATGGCGGCTTGTGAAAATCTAATCTAAACTATCTGTTCATTGCATAGTATTAGTTATAAACTATCTGTTTATTGCATAGTATAAAGTTATAATTACACTGGACATTATGCTGCGTAACTTTTTTGGTGATTTACATATGTAAGATATTCACAAGAAGACGTGGAAATAATAATACTAATATGAAGAAGACAATAGTTTGTGTTGCTGATTTGTTTTGATTGAAAATTTCACGTTGGGGTAAGCCACTTTTTTGCATCTTTTGTTTTAGGGTAAAGCTTAGGCTATATTGTAGTAGATGCAGTTCATATAATTATTTACAGGCTTACCTGATCAGACATTTCGCAATTTTCAATAATTTGGTATACTGTTGGGAAAAATAGAGCAATCACTAGTGAAGCGTGTAGAGAACAAAACCGGATGTGTACTGGTGGCTGATAAGCAACAAATTGGAAGTGAGATCGACTAACCTTTCCAGTTCATAAGACTCCATGTCCGCCATATTTATTTCGCATATTGGAAACAAGTATGGCGGCTGGAGGTGTTAACTTTTTTTTATTTAATTGTTGTAACCGGAGTTCAGATTTAACAATATGGTATAGTTTAGTCAAAATATCAGTTGGTGGTAGGAAATATAGACTATACACCTTATATTTAATGGAAAACCAACCTTTCTTGTCATTTTACTAATAAAATGAGACATAGCAGCTTTAAATGAGTTGTTATTAGTTGTGTAGACTCCAAGGTCAGGGAATATTTTAACCGGGTTCGTATCGCAATTTGAGACTCAAACGTCCGATTTTGCGAATCAAATTCATATTTGATTAGCATTATAAGCATAAAACCCTGCTTTAGCGCGAATCAAAGTTTTGAAAATTAATTTTAACTTTAAAACAATTCAGTATTGTAAAACACATCAAAACAAATCTCAAATCTCCCAATTTTATTATCTATATCATCAAGACTCTTTACGTGCCTCTGCAACGGTCCAGTGGAACGAGAGCAGTACATGTTGTCGTCTGCTATTTATAGACGTAAAAGGTTTTGATGACAGAGATGACAACACTACATACTTTCTTTCTATATCTGTGGTAGTCACAGTCGTCAAGACAGACATTCAAAACACTACAAGATAAAATTACCGGATGATCGAGGGTACGTCACGAAATTCAAACACATGATAATGTTCTGTCTTCAAATTCGACATTAAAATTAGCAACAGTTCAAGATTGGGTGAGGAAATATGACCCAGAAAAGATCTAACTAGAGTATGAAGTAAATAAAGAATGTCCAGGTTTCGTACAAAGAATAACATATGGTCACATACTTTTTATTTTTATTTTATATATAAATATAAACAACAGTTTGGTAATACAAATAATATGGGTATTGTTATTGTCACATAATTATGTGAAATAAGAATTCTATTACATACTAAAAACTGCTAATCAATTGGTAAATTTTGCTACTCAATTATACAATTGATTAGCATTCTTACACAATTTTTCTGGAAACTGCTAATCAAATGTAAAAGAATAAAATATTCCCTGTCCAAGGTACATATAGACAATTTTTCATATTATAATACATAGTTGCCAAATTAAGTAAGGCTATACAGAAAGAAAATTATGACTGCATAGTTTTATATCCTAAAGATCTTGGTTCCTTTTAATATTGTTGCATGTCTGACAGTGACATAATGGATTATGCGCCCTAATTGTACAAAATATCATTTTTCCACTCTGAAAATTATATACATGTACTGACAGAGCATATCAAACTCAAACTAAAAATAATGATGATGCAAAAATATATAAGATATGTAAATTGCAAGTAGGGAAAACCCAACACTTATAAATAATGATTATATCAGCAGGAAATCAGTTATGTTAGTAGAGTATGACTATTTCCTTATATACATGTATGTCAGTCACTATTGTGCATCATTTCTTTGACAGAATGTGATTAATTAATTAATAAGAGACATATTGTTTTAACAAATAATTTGTATTTAGGTAGGGTAGATAGTCACTCACACGCTGACAAGTCAAGGGATCATATTTGAATGACTCAATATTTTTACACAAGCTATTTTGACTATTTCTTCATATATAATTTGTATACTTAAAGCATTTTTGTCAGTGGGTACTCTTAAGTATGAAATCTGAGAGTGACCCTTAAATGTCTTGATCTTGATACCGCAATTTAGCGCATTTCTTGCAAATTACAATACAAAATTGGGAAACATAAATCTCTGTAAGGAATATCCATCAAAAATCTTTCAATTCTATACAGTATTTAAAACATTTTGTGGAATTAAAATTTCATTGATCTGTATATACTGTTCGCTATGCCTGTCATCATTTTGTTGTCGGTGAAAATTTATTGGAAGGCCTTTTTTAAATCAGATTGAATCCGAGCTCGGAGATTATCTAGCAGTGGCATTTTGATTTTGTTTTCTTAATTACATATTAAGCGTGGATTAAACAGGGAGCAATTTGTTATCCTGATAAGAGAGAGAGAAATGGGGTTTAACATCCACTCGACACAAACAAGGTCATTTCGGGACTAACATATGGTTAAATTTTATTTCAATTATTCCCTTGCGCGTAGAGTTCTTTAGCAGTGGGAGGAAACCGGAGTACCCGGAGTTAACCCACAAAGTTGGACAGGCGATATCCTGATAAGGCGTCAAGCTTTTAAGACATAGAATACAGTACATTAAGTGCGTTGATACATATATGTAACCCCAGTTTATATGTGCATGAATATTTTATTTTAACAGAAAATGGACAAAAGACAGAAAACAGGTCGTGAATTAGGAACACAGGCAAAGTTCAAGCTCAAAGGTGGCCTTAAACCAATCAGAAAATTTGATGGTAATATTTGTTTGGTTTATTAAAATAAAATATGATTTGTATGATTTTTGAAAGATTTTGTCACTCTCCCAACAAAAATAAATGTACAGGTAATAAATTTTGAATAACATCATTATTCAAAATGACCTTGGTGTACTCACCTAATTTAACTGAAGCATGTCAAATCAAAAGCAATTGCTTTACAGTACCTCTTGACCACAAATGTCATTATATATGATAAAAAGAATAGTTATCAATTGAAAAAATCCCATTTTGTTTTCACTTCAAATATTCACTTAAAATAATTGATATATTTTTGCAGATTCTGATTTAAAAAAGTTAAGAAAATCTGAGGTTGGCATCAAAACAAAAATGGTTTCTCCTGAAAATGGTGCCGTAGTGCCAAGATCTGTACCTAATCATCTACTGATGATATCAATATTAGAGCATCTTTGTTTCATGTATACTAGAAATGTTCGTACTGGACATAAATTGTTTAGAGGTAGGTTATACCCGGAAAATATGATTTCTTGCAGTTTAAAGATCAATTTTGAAGATTTTATTCAAAAAGGATTAGGGAAGAGACTGAACCTATATGTATGTGCATCTCCTTTACCTGAGGTAACTGTGAATGATCTGTCTTTCTAGGGCAGAATGTGTTCGATTGAATTCTTGATCAACCTCCATGATGCACAAAATTCGGGGGAAATTCTTTTACAAGGCATTGCTAATTGATTATCCAGATATACGATTGGCTGTCTAATCAGGATCTACTGTACTATTAATTGCTATTTTTACAGACCCAGAATATGTCTTTTGATGTTAATGGAGTGACAAACTGAACAATTAAATTGTCTAAAAGACCTAATCGTCCTTTCTTGGAGAAATTAAGAAAGGTGATTTTCCCTGAGGAAATTTCCAATTCGCTATAAAAGTATGGATACATGAATTAAGAGTGACATTATGTTTATTTCTAGTATTATGTGACCAGTTAACTAAGTTAAATATTGTATCACCTGTTAGTTGTGTTGATGAGATAAGTGGTATTAGAGCTAATTGTAGACAATATATACATAATATGATGCATGCTGCTCTAGAAGATCTATATAATGTAAGTATTCTATTGTTAAAGTACATGTATTGGGCAGCTATAGTGATTACCAATAGACAGAACCCTGGTGGTTCAGTGAGTATGGGGCTTGGCTCAACCAGGATATCAATGGTTTGATTCCAGCGTTGACCAAGAAAGTTGCCTAGGTTTTTCCAGCCATATTTTCGCTTATCAGTTGTGAAGGATGAATGGCCTGGCAAGGTAAAGCGTCTAGTCATTTGTATGGCATAAAAACAGGAATCCATAGATACCATTATCTTGACGTTACAAATCTCTTAAAATTACAGCCCATCTGTTTGTCAGTATCAGATTCAATCTGAATTTTGTGTAAATTTGACAGCATTAATAGAATAGGTTAGGTATTAAAGCTTGGTTAATTCATTTATGGTATCATACTGTATTTTGTCATACTTTAATTTATCATACTGTGTTTTATAATGATTTTATCGTACTGAATTTTATACAATATTATAGGTTTTTTTTATCATACTATGTTTTATCATACTTTCATCATACTGTATTTTATCATACCGTATTTTCAGAATGGTGATATTCTGGCATTACCCCCTGCATTTGAAGGCGGAAATATGAAAATGTAAGTATTTCTGTAGATTCTAATAAAATATAATTGTATAAAGCAACATGTCAGGAATTGTGTTTCTAGATTACACTTCTATTTACCAATATGACTGTTCGACTTAAAAATAATTTCAATTTACTTTTATTCTCTCTCCAGAAAGGATAGACTTCGATTTACTTTTTATGCTCTCTCCAGAATTTATAGACTTCGATATACTTTTTATTCTCTCTCCAGAAATTATAGACTTTGGTTTACTTTTTATACTCTCTCCAGAAATACAGGACTTATTGTTGTTACCCTTGTCCATCTTTTTATTTTTCAGGAATAATCAGTTGACCCGAGTAAGATCAGAAGATCTTATTAATATGCAAACCTCCAGATATTCTAATGAATTTATTGAGATAGAGAAATTAGGAAAAGGTGGATTTGGTTCTGTGTATAAGGTATTTCAATGGCTTTTTTTTTTCAAAATCCATGTTCCTATTTGACTTGCAGTGATTTTTGTTAGAGACCGTCGTAAACTAAGTCTTATATCAGATAAAATAATTTTTTTGTAGGTGAAGAATCGTCTAGATGGAAGATTTTATGCCATAAAGAAGATAAAATTTAAACATAAAAGACATGAACAATTGTTAAAGGTAGGATTTAATAGATAAAGATTAGTTTCTATTAGATCTACTAAGTGTATTTATATCAAATTCAGATTCACAGATCTAGAATATCCAGACGTTAAATCCTGAATTAACAACAGATTGCTTATAACAATAGAAATATAGAATTGATAGCATGGACAAACTCTGTGACCTGTCCATATACTGTGATGGCTCAATTCCAACTTTTGTTTCATAATATATATGTGATGAAATATATTGAAATCTGTGAACCGCCTTAATTAAACAGCCCTTTCTGTGGGTTGACATTTAAATAATTAATATTCTGATCCATTGTAACTGTCAGAATCAGAAAGGTAGATATCAAGCACTGATGTTGCAATAGTATGTTCCTTCATGTGGTATATAAAGAATATGTATTTATTATTTTTGCTGTCTTTAATGTAGATATTGAAGGAAGTGAAAACATTAGCAGGTTTTCATCATACTAATATTGTTGGTTATAATGCAGCTTGGCTAGAATATACAAATAGCCCATCATCTATTCAAACTAGTAAGTACTTGTTAATCTCTTTACTATTATGGGGGGATGGATGGCCAAATGGTTAGTGTGCTGGCGCTGTATCATACAGCCTGTCATTGCGTCAACTGGCGTGGTTTCAAATCCCCGGTTTTATGTGGCAAGGAGTAGGGTAGCTTGTCCCACTGCTAAAAAACCCTACGCACAAGTGAATTATTGAAATAAAATTAAACCATATGTTAGTCCCAAAATAACCTTAAACCCCATTCTTTCCCTCTCTCTCTTTCCTATTATACAGCACTTCACCAAAATAGTAAAACTGGTCTTACTTGTTCATTATGATAAATATAATTCTAATGATATGTACCTACAAAACTGGGATTTTTTTTTTTGTCCTAGATGACAGCAGAAAGCTCTCTTTAATTTCTTCGCAGAATACTTAACATTTAGAATGTGATCAGTACTATAAAGTATAATGTCCTTGTTTCTGTAGGTAGAAGTTCTTCAAGTCAAGCCGAGTTCAGTGCTTCTAAAGAGAAAAGGTAATAACACTATGGAATCTGCACTTCTATTTGTGAATATCAATAAGTGGGGTTGCCCTCATGTCCTATAGTCTATCTAAAGTTAAGTGATGTCTTGTCCATTTTTATTCAAAAAGCTTTATTTAGCATGAGAACTAAAAAGAAATATAAAGTTTTAATTGAGTTCCACAACTTTGTATAATGTAATAACATTTTTGTTTTTAGTTTCAGTCATATAAATGAAGCTAATAGTAGAAGTTTTGATGTAGATTTTCGATTAGATTCTGGGAGTGAAGATGAATTAGATCCTGTAACAGGACAGCAACTACATAAACATTACAACACGTCAAAATGTACAATAACAGAAATTACAGACGCAAGTGATAAAACAATTCTCGAGTGTAATGCGCCACACAATGTTGACGAGGATTCCCATGGCATCTCTCAATCTAATACTGACAATTTCCTTGATGAAGATACCAATATTTCTACAACGGATAACTTAGACCAAGAATCAGATAATAAATTGTTCGTTCGGACATTAAGAAATAAGCAATTAGACAAGAGTCAGGAAATGTCAGGTTCCAGTGACATAATCTTCTTAGATGACTGCTCAAGTGATGAAAACCATAACTCTCCAAAAAATTCAAATATATCCAAGAAATCGCCTAGTGGGAGACTTGCACCATCTCATATTAATGTGTTGAATACAAAATCTAGATCTGAATTAGAGAATGATAATTCCGACACCGATTCTTCTGATGCTGTTGACATTAGTTCCAGTAGTAGTGACAGTCCACGAAATAAAGACAATCATGTACATGTACACATAACCGGCCATTTCTCATCAAAATTGTATGATAGTAAATCATCATTCATCACTATTCCACAAAAATCTAAAGATGATATTGATTCACCTAAAGTTAGTCCTAAAGATCGTGTAGTGCCATATAGACGTAGTGTTAGTGCCGAACCACTAAAGGTTACTGCAGGCATTCAAAATAATTTTGTTGATAACTTTCCTCATCAGGTAAGGAAACACTAAATAAATCTTCCCAAAGAAATATAAACTTAAAAGATTTCAATCAGGATGAAATTTGCACAAATGTCAGAATCAAAGCTAATCAAGGGTTTGTTTTAAAAGTAATTTGGTTGCTGTGGACAAGACTTGACAGACACAGTATTGGTATAAGCCTGTTATATTGTTGTCACACCATCCATCCGGCCGGCGTCCAGAATTGCTTGTGGACGCTCTAGAGGCTAAAGTTAATATCCAATGTCCGATAATAACTACCAGAGTTATGGCCCTTGATCACTTTAAAAAATCTTGTGGATACTCTAGGGGCCAAAGTTAATATCGGATTGACTTTAAATTTACACACAGTGTTTAAGGTCATGAGACGAAGAAGCCTATTGATTTTCAGCGATTTCAAATAATTACTGCCAGAGTTATCTTCTTTGATAACTTCAAAAAATCTTGTGACGCTATAGAGGCCAAACTTATCATCCGATTGACTTCTGATTGATACACAGAGTTTAAGGTGTTGAAACGAACAAGTATTTTGATTTTCAATGAATTTTAATAACTGAACAGCTAAATCTATGATATTAAATGTTGCATATACTAATTGTTAGCGTGGGGCAAAACTTTATAAAAAGCAAACCAATTCTAATGATTTTCTGATAATTACATAATGAGTTGTTACTCTTAATCAAATTTTAGTGTATTACAAATGTTTCATTACCGAAAACAGTAGAAATATGCGACAACCCTTGTTGACTGCCCGAACGATTTAGCTGCTGTCAGCGTATGTTTCGTTGCCTGGCAACCCATCTTACATGTATATATGTTGTAAAAGATATCTATCTTTCACTTTTTGTATGAGATTACAATATATTTAGTTAAACATGAGCCGTAGGGACTCATTGAGTAAGAAGATCACTCGCTTATAACCAAGAGTTCTTGGGTTTGCTCCATGTGCTGAGATAGAAAGGGACAATGGTTTATCATGGGGTGGGAAGGAAAACTGAGTATCTGTGTGCACATGGCTTTCTTCTAAAAGGACTCTTGACAGTGCCACTGTACAGGCAAAATTGCCTTTATAGCACACTGTGTAGTGTATGCCCATGTTTGTTAGCCCAGTGGGTGCAGAAATAGTACTACATGTACTTCATATTTCATTTCATTCAGTTCAAATTTCAAAGCTTTATTTCAGCCAATTGTACAGCTATATATACAGATGGAGTTATGTCAACAAACATTACAGATGAGATTATTAAACAGAAATAGTAAATTAAAAGACATAAAAGGTATAAGATATTGTGATTTTATAAGTTTGGCTGACCAATGGCAACTAGTGTCTTTTATATGGGATTCTAGTTATTCAGATAATTTAGGTGTAGAGAATACTTATATTATTACATTTTGAATGTGTCATAGACTCCACTACTAGGAAGATATATTATCTCCCAAGTTTCACACATCACTACAAACATGAAATTCACCATTTGTCAGAAATATGTGACTAGCTCTCTGTCTACATGTAAATGAGAAACATGGGTCTAAAACACAGCAAAGCCAAAATTTCATTTCTTTATTCAAATCCAAAATTTGTTTCCATGAAAGAAAGCCAGACAGAGCATTTTGTTCATTTGTTTTCACCCATGACAGTTTGGGATAAATAAAAATAAAGTGTCCTATTGGGGGAATGTGATAATATGTGTCCAATTTAGCCAAAACTAGTCACATATACCAAAGTATTATGTTGACTTTCACCCCCATATCTTTTCTGTCCTATATGTCCAAACATTGTTTAGTTTCAATTTTATAACATCATTTCTCTTTTCAGATCTAGTGGATTATAAAGAAGAAAATTTAAAAATAATTCATCAGATTTTAACTGGTGTTGACTATATCCATTCAAAAGGGCTTATCCATAGAGATCTGAAAGTATGTTACCCAATTATCTTCCTAAGTATAGCCACATTTCACATAAACATATTTTGTTGTCACCACATTCTGTGTGTTGACCAAGATTCATTATTGATGTGTTAAATTTAAAGTTACCATCTGATTTCTTAGGTTCATGTGCTCAATAAATCTTGATAATTACTAGTTATAGTTTATTGTACTTGGTGAATAATGTTATTGTACCTTGGGAGATAATAGTATTGAAATTTATTTATATTTTTTCAGCCACGTAATATATTTTTATTAGAACCTGGGTTACATGTCAAAATAGGTGATTTTGGTTTAGCTACAGAAGATGTATTAGGGGGAGTATCTAAAGATACAATTATAGCACCATCACCAGATGTTAAAGGTATGGCATGTTTCATTTTTGACATATCAAAGTATGATTATAATACATATTGAATAATATAAATAAACAATGATCTGATGTTAATAACCGCAAAGGAAATTTAAATTTGATAATATGTCGTTCTTGGTTTAGATACCTTGTTTATGAAACCATGTATTCAGCCTTTTGTCACTCGTGGATATATAATTTGAATTATTTTGGCTCAACTTGTTAAACTCTATTTATCTAATTTAAATTTAATGATTTACTCTTTCCTTTAAAATTAAAATTATATTGTTTTACTGTGATTTTCAGACAGTTTTAAACTAGAAAATTTAACGTCTGGTGTTGGAACATCAACTTATGCTGCACCTGAACAGTTGACTGGCAACTATTATGACAGTAAGGTAATCTTTTCTTTTGTATTTACTCAATATATAAACTTGGAAGTTGGAATGTGAGTTATGTATACTTAATACTGAGGTCTCATTATGTCAATTAATTCATCCTTAGTTAGGCAGTACTATTTTAATCTACATTTTTTGACCAAATATTTATACAAAATTTTGAATGATTTTGCTCAAGTTTATATCAAACTTTTATGTAGTACTTTGTCTGGAATTAAATTTTATGTATATTAATGTTTCATTTTAGAGTGATATATACAGTATTGGTGTTATTCTGTTTGAAGTATTTAATGTTTTTAATACGGAAATGGAGAGACATCGTTCTATAACTGGTCTTAGAGATGGGTGTTATCCACAAATACTTCATAGTTATTGGCCAGACGTGGTAAGTTTATGGTCCCCCGATTTTTGAAAAAAGTAGGAATGGGCTTGTCAATTGATCATATTTTATCAGTGTGACTTTGTATCACATGTACAATATTAGATACATTTGCATCAGAGACGGATCAAGACTCTGGTGGGGCTTAGGCAGCTCAACCAGTTGGGCCCCTTGCAGAACTGGTTTTAGAATTCGCTCCCTCGGCAACTTGTTATTCTCGATGATATCATTTGTGTTTACATTGACTTAACAGTCACCCTGTGCCGTAGTTTTAGCCGCTATTTTCAACATTTCAGCTTAATGTTTTTTTCTGTTCTCTCTTCTCCCACCCACACATTTGAATTTGGGTCACATCAACGACGAACTGGCCTACGTTGAAATGACACGACTTTCGCGTAATTACAGGAGAATATCGCAAAAATTCTTTTTAAAATGAATGCGAGACCAAGTACCAGGCAAGAGAGCAACCAGTCTCCCAGCTGGAGTGGTCGATCACTCTGAAGCTCATCCCGAGCGCTGTGGAGTCACTCACCGTGTGGGCCAACACCACCGAGTGAGGTTCGTCGGAAGCGTAGTTCAATGAACCAAACAATGTAAAACATCAAATCTGAAAAAGTCAACAAAAACTTTATGTGCCCTTTTTTTGGGGGGCCCTAGGCCGCTGCCTACGCTGCCTTTAGGGTAATCCGCCTCTGATTTGCATTTAAACCAAAATACAATGTTAGTAATATAAATTTATTTTTTCAGTGGGATGCCATCATGAAGATGACAAATACAATAGCACAAGAAAGACCAACAGCTAATAGTCTGTTAGATAGTCAACTATTTCTTACTAAAGATCAGGTAGATACTAAACTTATTACCTAAACTTTTCTTACATGTTAATTAGTGTTTAAGTACAAAATAGTTTGATTGCGTTTCTAAACAGATATAGTGCTTGGCAATAATTATTCTTCAGGTTACTTTTTTCCAAACAAGTATTTGTCACAGGCTTGTCTTGAACTCCCCCAGACAACTTGATATATATAATAGAGCTCTAAGTAGAACTTACCTTACAGAATTAAACTGTTTTATTTACTGAAATATATCTATGAATCTCCTTTAATATTGTTGATTATGCCCACAGAAAGGTGTGTGTTAGTGTATTCGTGTTACCTGTCATGTTAACTACTGCTAGAGTTCTGACCTCTCTAAGTTAAACTATTTTTTATATATTGTAGCCCTTGCTTGCATTGTAGAAACTGCAAAAGCCATCATCATGATCTACATGTACTTTGTTTTGATTATTGTGAGAATAGTAATTACATATACAATTTGAGATAATTACTTATAGAGTTGTTTCCCTTTATTGTGTCAGAATTATGTCGACCTTGCAACTGAAAGCAACTGGCGTTTCGGCAACTGGGAGCAACTGAATGCAACTGAAAAAAGTCGACCTGAGGGCCTCTTACAATTAGTTGCAGTCAGTTGCACACGTTCAACTTTCTGCAACTTGTAGCAGCGAGCAGCAACTAGTTGCAGTCGACATGAGATTCTTACAACTGGAGTCAACTTGTTTCCATGGAAATAACATCACGTGATAAGAGACATGTGTCATGTGACTTATAAATAAACAGATGGAAACGAACGAAGACACCCACTTTTCAAATGTTGATGATGTCGACAATAATATACTAATAGAATTGTAGTAAGACCGACCATGGTTTTGTGTTGCTTCTTTTAAGTTATTCGCCATTTTGTTGATCACATGATGAATAAAGTAACAGTCACGTGGTAAGTGTGATCCCTATCAGTTATGAGTCAACATAAGCGCTCCGAATTCAGTTGCTCCCAGTTGTCCTCAGTTGCTGATATGATCAACATAAGCACTCTTGCAACTGACTGCAACTACTTGCTTTGGGTTGCAAAGTCGACATATTTATACAGTATTGTATAAAGATTTCATTTACATAAATGTAAAAAAAAAATTATGGACTGGTTGGATGACTTATCTGCTGTGGACGTCAATGCATTCATCATATTTATCTTTCCAGATGATAGCGTCCTTACAAAAACAGTTAAGAGAGAAATGTGACTACATTACTCAACTTGAAAAACAACTAAAAGATAAAGATGACTTGAATTCTCAACTTAAAAGAAAATTAGAAAAGGCTGATTCACCAGAGAAATTATTGAAAGAATTTGAGAGACTTGAGAAACTCTCCAATTAATTACTAGTACACAATTTGCAATTCAATGTTGAAATTACTGTAAATAAATCCTGTAGGTAATACTCAAAATTTACCTAAATTATCAAAATTTCTTTGATCAATAATTTAAACATGTATAAATCTGGGCCCAGGGTCGTAAAATTTTACTCTAATTCCAATTGTTTTCAGATATGCTATTCAAGATATTGTCATTATTTTATATTCCAAACTATGTGTTCACAGGGGTATGTAGGTTAAAATTTAAAAGTTGAGCCCTGATACTTGCATTAATTCAAAAATATATCATTGTATAATGGTCAGAAATGCTTGAAAACTATTGTCAAGAATTTTAAAACAATTTTGTGCAACATCGCCTTGTGTGGAGGAAGATCTTAAATCCTATTAATAGAATTTCCTTCTTTTTTTTTTACATTTAATAGTTTGTTAAGATTTTAAAATTATCATATTCTTGACTTTAATATTCTTTGGGGATTTTTTTTTGTGCATAGAATAATACATAATACTGTGATAATTTTTGTACATTAATGTATTTAATAGAAAACTATGCACAATTCTTGTAGAAATACGTGTTTATATAGTTCTGTTTAGTAATATTAATTTAACATTCAATTGAATTGTAGATTTAGAGAGTTTCAAACTTATATAAACAATAGAAATATGTATTATTGATACAAATTATCTTTATTTTATGAAAATAAATTATTTATATCATGGAATTCCGCTGGAAATACTAAAAAAAGATGTATAAATTGAAACAAAGATTTGAAATGTGTTTTAATGTCCTACTTTTCTGTACTAGCAAGCCTCATATACACACACCATGCAATGGGCCTGGACAATGCTGTTTCAGCTTATTCTTCGTCACAGTTAAACTTTCAAGGATTATATTAATTGTCCCATCCAGCCCACTAGATGCGCCGTCCTGTCCCATGTATTGACTACAACAAATTATTCACCAAGAATGAAAGACATTTTATCATGATTTATTATCTATATTTATTGATGTTTTGTTAAGTTTGGTTAATGATCATTTGTTCAATAAGGCCTCCTATGTACATTTATATTGATGTTTATGTAAAAGTTGAAGGCCAACAATTATTGATTCAGTATATAAATCTGTGCAGGAAAGTTTTATCATATAATTTATACTCAATTATATTTCTGACAAATCTTTGTCAATTTTGTTTTTGATGTCAGCATTAATTATTATTAATGTAATTCCCAGTTGAGAAATAGCATTATCTTTATAGAATTCTATAATTACTGTTTTTTGAATTTTATTTTTTTTCATGGTTTTTTTACATATGCTCACATTTCATGTAAGAATATATTATTGTCATTCCAAATAGTCCACAATTCTTGTAATTACAGTTCAACCCTCAGGTCAAGAGTTTTAGAGATAGTTTTGGCAAAATTTGTTGGGGTTTGTCCAATACAAACAAGGAAATGTATCAAAATCAGACTATTGTTTTGTCAGAGTTACCACCCAGAATTGCTTGTATTTTTTGTACAGTTACAGGTCACAGTTTTTAAGACTTTTCATTTAAACTTTTCAGGATTTTGTATTTTATGTGTAGTTATTTCCCCTGACTCCAAAAACTAAAACATCAACTATAAAAAGACTTTTGGCAACCTATTTTTTTTTTCAGTATTATCATTACCTTATCAGTAATTTCAGTTATCATATTGTTAATAAAATATTGAAATATGTATAATTTATTTTGCTTGTAACAGATTCAGAAATGAGTAGCAGAGGCTGGGTCTTATATCACAAATAAGAATCCACAAGACAGGTTTGTTGCCAACGGGTTCTGTTGCCAATACTATAGCCTTCAAAGTATTGCAGAAAGTGACTGACAAGGAAAAGTATGTTATAGATATTCATATTCTAAACATTATATCCAAAATGATTTCACAAAAAATGACAAAATTCACTGTCCCCTTTTGCAATACTATGAGTGAAATTGACGATTATCATGATTGTCAGTGTTAAAAACATTCTTGGCTGTGATTAGTGGGATCCACTATAGAAGTTGCACATGACGCCTTCGGTTAGTAATTGTGTAACAAGTATATATTTCTGTATTGTAAATACCAATAACTACATTCCCCTCTAACACATCCTCAATGTGACAGGTTGTCGCATTCCCATATAATTTGAAAACAAAAACAAGGTGGGGTTTTAGGTACTGAGACAATTTGCATATGTACGTCTAATCACGTGTCCAACATACTATCTATTACACTGTATTATAGATGTTTTATTTATACGTTCATGCTTCGATGGTCGTATAGTAGTGACTCGGTAAGGAACCATGCAAGCTGATTCATGTGTTCGACCTAGGTGTTGGCCTGCATGTAAAAGAACCCTCAGCAGTTGGAATTTGACATAAATGTAGACTGTAGTGGCACTGTTCGAGCAAAATGTCCTTCATATCACACTATAGCCCAGTCAAAGAAAAACAGTAGGACGTTAAACCTCATTGGATTTCATTCCGGTCCTCATAATCAAGTCGGTAGCTCGTTGATCGATACGGCCACCCATAAACATTTCTGAGTTCCGGTTCCCTATACACAAAATTTTAAAATAATATATTGTTGTGGATGACTGAATGGCAACAATAATAAAAATGAACTCATTTTTTATTTTTTTATTAACTGGAGATTTGCGTGATCATTAACAATCTCTCCTGAAAGAAACAAAATATTTTTGGAAATCATTATTATTCGTTTTTCTATAAGGAGAAGTAGACGACGAAAATTGTACAGCACATTCTGTCACCACTCCATGTATATTGTATACCTATGGATTGGGGGTCCATACTAATCAATTAATGAATGTTTCCAGCGATTAATGTTGATCGCCATTAGAAAACATTTCCTAACATTTCAGCCGCACAATAATAAAATAACATTATTCTACTTGTACTCAACTACGTGTACAATTCAAGAGACCTCTGTCCTTGCAGCAAGCCTTTATAATAGTTATTTTCGAAAATTGATATCCAGTGAGAATTATGTGTTCTTCCATTGCGTACATGGAACGACCGGTCTTGGAATATTCCCAGGCTTCGAATTAGGGTCTCGTCTTACTCATACAACTATCATCAAGAGAATCGTCTTAGTTGTTCCGCCGCATTTGTTAAATGATATATAAACATAAAACTCACTATAATTTATTTGTCTAGCATCCCTAATGTCTTTGTCGTCTGTCTTCACCATTTTCTCTCTGTGGTCTTCGACTATCGCCTCTATCGTGTCTTGGTGGACCATCTTCTCTATCCCGTCTTGGTGGACCATCTTCTCTATCCCGTCTTGGTGGACCATCTTCTCTATCCCGTCTTGGTGGTGGTGGGCCATCGTCTCTATCTCGTCTTGGTGGTTTTTGACCATCTTCCCTATCCCCAGGTCTTTCATCTTCATTTCGGCCAGGTGGTCCATGTTCGTGATCCTCTCCTCCTGTTGGTGGTTGTTGGCCACCTTCTCGGCCTGGTTGCTGGCTTTGTAGAAAGAAGTTCCAGAACATTTGCTCCATCATCTCTGCGAAAGATGTTGAGTTGGGTTCAATAGAAGTGGCATTTTCGCCCAGCTGTGCGTTGACAATCGCCAGTACCGAGATAATAGAAAAGACTGCTAGAACCTTCATCTTGACAGAGTAGGTATAACTAATAATTGAACGGGTTACGGTTTGACTTAAATAGTTTTTAAACCATCTTTCCGACATGGACAATGGAATTATACAGATTCGAAAACCAAATAAATACAATCAGAATAGTCACGTACTATTTACATAAAAGCATTTGTCTATATGGTTTCAATCATTGTAATACGTATAAACTTTTAAAAAAGATGATATTTAAAACTTATTCAATAAAAATCTAGAAAGACATAACATCTGGTTGGGTGTAAGGTTCTTATATCTAATCTAAATATGAGCCCACACAATGAGTCTGCCCACGGAAAAACGGAGAGTGCATACATATCCATCGAAAAAGTTTATTTTTAATGTTGCTACGAAACGTAATCGGCGTATGCATACATTTTTATCATAAAGATATTTCTTTATTTTTAAAACTTATTCTGTTATAAATGTTCGCAGTAGACAAAATGTTATCAAAACTATGAACCATGATCATTAAACCAGGAAATGTGTCTGATCATCACATTTGTTGTTTACCGTAAGCTTCCTAATGTATCTGACTCCTTCCCTGTTTTATGAAAACGGCAAGTGAGTTGCGGAGGCTTAGGGGTGAGATGTTGACTTGCTAACCTTTAGGTCTCATGTTCAATCCCTTTGTTGGTCCAGAAAATTCATCAGGATATTCCGGTGGGGTTCCCGCTTGTCAGTGGCGGATGGATTGGAAAGGGTCAACGCGTAGTTGTTTGGATGGGACAGAAAACAGATTTCCCGTTTACACGTTGGTGTGCATACGTAAAAAAAACCGAGACAGCTTAAACTCGAAATAACAGTAGCAGAAAAATGGGAAATTAAAACCCCATTTTTCATTTCATTTTTTTTAAAATGACAAGGCGCTGATTTTTGTCTGTTTTCAGAACCCACAGAAGCTTAGACAGATTTCCTTCTTATGGTAATTAATACCTTGTACTTTGATGGGAGGCTGAATTTTTCGCTTTCCAATGATATATCAAAGATCTTTTACATTGGAAATTCTGTTGTTTATGCTTGCTTTTTTAAGGGTTTTTTTTTTCAAATTCGCTTTGTTAATGGCAATGCGGTTATAATTTTTCTTGGATTATTTTCAAATTTAAGGTGAAGCATTCGGGTTATAAGAGGGTAGTCTATATAAAGTTTTTCAAGCAGTTGTGGGTCACATCAGAAATATTAAATAATTGTTTTAATTGGAATGTATGCATTAATTAATTCTGAATTTTAAGTGTGATAATATGTCAGTAGCGCGTGTGTCCTCCACGGGCTCTTACGCACGCTGTGCAGCGACGTCTCATGGAATTAACCATCTGTGTCGTACTTTTGGTTTTGACCCCTTTGACTTTGTACCGTCGATTACCGATTAATTAACCATAAGTTTACAAATGTGTTGTTATTGATGTGTTCCCATTTGAAAATTGTTCACAATAAGAAGCAAAATAAATAAGATAATATGTTTACAGAATCATTTTGTTATACGAAAAACTAAGTGATGCGTTTTCTGTGGCGCTCAGTATATATACTCTTCAAAAAAAGAAACGCACAACCCATTTTTTTATTTGAACCAGGTCTTTGTTTCGGTAAATCTTACTTGTTTTTAATGCCAATATGTAAAGATAAAAGAAATTCATTATTGATTTTAAAGGTAGGGTCACTAATTGTGACTGGTGATCCTTATCGTCGAAATTTTTTATCGCTTGATTGCAACAAGAAACAGGAATTTAACAACTTCGCGAGCTTTTCGCACGGAACCTAAATCCAAGGTCTTTAAAATCCCGGGGTTCTCGGTTTCCAAATCAGTTGCACATGTAAACACTCAAAGACCCAAGTGATGCCACATCCGAACGAAGACCAACTCAACAACGCTTTTGGTGGATTACAAGCAGGTGACTCCAAGACAGATGTAGCCAGGCTGCTGAATGTTTCCCTTAGTTCCATTTCTCGCCTTTGGGATAGGTACCGACAGCGAAGTTCAACACGTGAACGCCCAAGCTCAAGCCAAACAAGTGTGGTCCCACTTGTCATGGGTCGTCACTTCCGGTTACGTCATTGGCGTAAATGGTTTTCAACAGCGACCTCTCCTGCAGCAGCAATTCAAGGACGGCGTAGAATCTCGTACCAGACAGTAGGCAAACGCCTACGTGAAACCGAATAACGAGGCAGACGTCCTCGTTAGAGCTTCTGTTTTGAAATACGCCGACACCATGAAATCCAACTTTAATGGGTTCAGGCACTGAGGATATGGTCACAGCAACACTGTAGAGCAGTTTGGTTCAGCGACGTGTCGCCGTTCTTGTTGCAACAAGGCGATAGTAGAGCGAGGACATACTGACGACGAAACGTAACGTTGCGTTTCTTTTTTGGGAGAGTATATTATGCACTGTATAGCACTGAATATTATTTAACTAGACAAACCCTTTGAAAGTATCGCATCGACCCTTAAGGTGGCTTAACGTCAAAATGAGAAAAAGAGTGAGAAAGACTAAATTTTCTGTGTATTCTGTACTGCAGTATAATGTATAATTATTTAGCGTTTAGGTATGTACGCACGCTTCTTTGCCAAGCTTATGACCTGTATAAAGTCCTGGCTGAAAGTACTCTATAAACACTACGTTTCAAATATGCCATCTGTCTAAATTAGCCCAGTCGGGGCAGAACGGTAGGATTATTCCATTTCAAACACGCCTCGAATAACCCTAATTTATCGGAAAGAAGGTGATGAATTAATGAAATTATGGTGTTTTTAACATCCTGCTGTTCTGAACCGACCCTACTAATGAATACACACGTCAGACATACGCCATGTGCTGTAGGGGAAACTTTTCCCGAATAGTTGTATGGCGTCTACACTTCATCCACTTCAAACTGCGTAGGGTTCATTTACATGCATGACAATGTGTACAATCCGAAAAACTAAATATTATTGTCAGTCCTTACATCTTACACCACTGACAAAGGGAAATCACACTGAAAACCCTGAGAAACTTTCTCTCCCAACACAGGGTATGAACTCAGAATCTCCTTGTCACTATGCTTCATTTTGGAATTGTGCTTTTGGTGCCACACCGTGAGATGACAACCCCGTGCTCCTTAGCTCCACTTCATTGTTGATAAGTATAACAATATAGTATAGTATGGTTTGTAATTTTTTTAATGGTCATATATATTTTGAAAACGATTTGATCAATTTTAACAATGTTGATATACATTTACTGCTATATACATTTATGTATAATACATTTATTTAATGTTTTGATACATCAATAGAATAGACCTTTTACAACCTTTAACCATTTTGGTATTGTAATACAAACATTGGAAACAAAACCAATTTCACATATTCTTCTATGTATTTGTGTTTTTCACAAGATACATGCATATCTAAAATAGTATAACTTATGACAACTTTTATCTTCAATGGTATTTAGCATTTTTCTTAAAACATGCTCTTATACTCTCTATTTGGGCTAGAAATACTTAGTGGAATAAAATCTTGTATAACTAAAGTATACAGATTTTATAACAATCAAAGATATCTATACAATTAAAAATTTCAACTTATTTTTTATACCAACTTTAATGTGTCTTTTTTCAACCATTTTTGCCTAAATGATACACTTACACATAATTTTATAAAATAAAAAAGTGTCATTAGATATACCAGATAAAAATACATTATCACAAATAATAGATGAATGAAACATGAAAAATGGATGGAATAATGAATAAATGGAAGCATGACATAATGTAATATATGGCAATAGTTTATGGGCAAGGTATTGATTGCATAAGACTATCTGATACAGATTTCCTCACTTATATATATTGAAACCAACAAATTAACCATTGCTATATCAATCTGTACATATGAATTTCTATACATATCAACAATCAGATATAATTTGTGGATTTTCCTGGAAGACTACAGAAACCTCACATTTTAATATAAACCTATGCTTTAAAATGCACCAAAGAATAACCTATCCTTGAATCACCTAAATTTAAAAATATATCATACCCTACAATATTACAACAATTTACCTAAAAATTGTAATTTCCAATTGCTATCAGATGATCAAATCAAGAAAATCCAGAAAGTCTTAGTACATACAGAATTTTTTTTTTTTTTAGCATTTTTGGTTGACATAGTACATACATCACTTATGTAATTATTATCCTCGATCTGCCTTCTGACTGATCAGTCAAAGATAAATTGATTATAATCAGAACATAAAAGGAGTATAGCCTACTGTATTAGAAAAATAAAAAAACATCTTAATTATGAAGAGAAAACTTTTCGATCAGGTACCAAAGCCAATAAAAAGATGTCATGGATCTAACAAAACCTAGTCTATATAGTCAATGCAGTAGCTTTAAGGAACTTAAGTTATCCATGGGAATACGACAGAATTGTTTTACATCAATTCAGTACATACCAACGTACTTTAATTAATAAATCCACATAAATCGATCATAAAATATTACAATAGATGCATTGAATTGTATGTAAATAACTTGTAACTATTAAATACTGTGAAATGATATAACTATAAAATAGAGAACATTAAATTTTATAATAAATGTAGATTTATATATATATATATATATATATATCAAGTGGTAAGTAGTCTATTATATACAATTTATACAAATTAACAGATGATTAAGTGAATAATTAGAGGTATTAGCTTTATTAATGAAATAATTAATATCATGATGAGATCACAGAACAAGACTTTGATTAAACGCTATTTATATATTTACTTATATAAATATTTTTACATACCTTTTTTGTACAATACATAAGCATCTGCAGGTGGAGTACACAAACCTGATAACCCTTTTCATGGTCAGACAAGATTTGCAAGAAGACTACAAAGGTTGTCATCTATTTAATTGTTTTTAGTTAATGGGAGTAAATACAAGATACCAACAAACAATTAAATATGCGTTATGTGGGAGCTAAACCTGCTCATTGCAGATCTTTATTTTGGCCTCAGATGTCAAAAAAATTATTCACACGACAAGCCCATAATCAACTCTCTAGACCAATTAATGGTTGTAATTTCGAATGAAGTGAAATTTGGTTGCCATTTAATAATTTAATTTTTTATATGGACAATTGAGACTTTGTCAAATATTGTAACGGCAGCAATGAAAATTGAGAATATGCCATTCTTCACTCATTCATAACTTCGCTCAGTAAAGTAATATGACTGAAATTTCCAAAATATTCCCTTTTCACAGTCTATTCTTAAACTATTATATTGAGAACGGTCAGTTATTTTTCTAAATCCTACATAATGCATTTTGTTTGATATTATCAGAAATCACTGGAATCATCTCATGTATTGTAAACACTGTATGAATATCAAGACAATTAAATTTGATGATAACATTAGGCATCTTCATTATCTTATAAACATAAACATGATTGACAATAGATGGATAGACATGATTAATGCCAATATACAACCAAATATTAAATCATTTCTTTTAAGATCTCATTTTTATAAACTAATATTTAACAACCCCAAAACTATATGATAACATTGCACAGATGCTGGGCTGTTCAGACTTTGGAGGCCATTTTCTCTGTTTCAAGTTTTTATAGATTATCAGGTTTATGTACTGAGTCGAAGGACTCACACAGAGTTGTTCAATACTAAAGACAAAATACATAGCACAGGGAGAACCCAAACATGTTCATTTCTTTTTTAATTAAATTTTTAGTCACAACCAGCAAAATAATTCCATAATTAGAAACATTTGATGCATAAATATAATATAGTGAGCATGAAAGTAACAATACTAATTCACAACCATTATTAACTTTGCACTTTTAAACATAAACAATAAAGAATAAATGTATATACTTGCATGCATATGATAATTGACAAGGCGGTCCATTGGTAAGATTCCTGGGGTCTTAGATGATTTGCTCTTTTTAAATTTTAAATGGCATAATTGGGAAATTATTATCATTGTGAAAGAAAATGAATAATTGACAAAGAACATACTTATCAAGACTTTACTAGCAAGATCACAGTTGTAAAATATGGACAAGTTTAAAAGGGATGCAAGTTATTTGCTAAATAAATTTAAAAATATGATGAATCAAAAGTAATAACTTGTAAGTAAGATGTAATGGATGTAAAAAGATTGTTGATTTTATATACACACAAATTGTATTTGAATCAAGCATTTCTTTTAGTAATTGTTGATTTTGTTTACAAATTCAAACTGTATGTGAATCATTTTTCTTTGTAAATGTTAATTCAATATAAACACAAATTGTATGTGAACCCAACATTTTTTTTTTGATAATGTCTTCCTCATCTGATGATATCTTCCCTGTCTCTATATACTTAACTACTCTCGTCTCTGTAACTCTCGTACATATTTATCTTGACAAAACTTTGATTCTGTGGTTGCGAAGATGAATTTTCTAATGTTATATTTTCTTGAAGATGTGTGTCAATTCAATTCAAATAATGAATTAACATCAAAAGTCTCAGTGCTCTCCTTTTAGACATGAAGAAAATGATGATAAAATAAAACCATATCAAGAATCAAAAATCTAATTCTCAATTTATGTAGATGATTTTAAAACAATGATGAATAAAACGATGATAACACAACCAGCATCAATGAACAACTTTCAGGTGTGGTTCTTTCCCTTGATTTATGAGGGCAATGGAGGTTCGTCCAGCACGAATAATTTCTATTGTCATATCTTTACAATCGTAACAGATATTCACGAGAGGTCCTTTTAACACTTTAGCCGGAGACGGTTTAAAATACATGGATTGTGAACGCTGTAAGCTGGATTTTTTATTTCTAATGTCTTTATCTTGTTTACGACTTGATGATGGTGTTACAGGATTAGACCCGGTTGGTGCAAAACTGGAAAAGAACAATAATATCATATGACTGCATCTACCATATTAAGAAATGGAAGTTTAAATAGTTTGTTATTGACATTATCTTTCCAGATACACCAATGTGTAAACAGGACTTCGCCTTATCTCCCCAACTCCAAACCGAAACTTAGTCTACTAGCATGGGGCTTAAACCTTGGACCTCCTGGTTAGTGCATCAGCCCTTTAATCACTATACCACTGAGGTTTCCTCTTTATCTTAAGTACCAGGCATATATATTAAGAGGGAGAGTGATAACAACAGCATATATATAATGTCCAGATTAATTTAAAGCCCAAACATGCAAGAATAAAGTTTAATGTACAGTTTAAAACCATACAAAAGTTCTTCAAATAGATTTTAATTGACCATACATGTATTTGTTTTCTGATGATTTCATGCAAAAAATAATTTCTCTTTCCAATAAAATTTGACCTTTGAGATATATGTGAAATAAATGTTTAAATAAATGAAATTACCTGACTAATTTGTTCATAGCTTCTTTAGATTCGTGAGACGGGGATCCAGGAGACAATGTATGAACAGGTATATTTTTAAAATGTTCTGTTGGTATATTCATCTGAAAATATCAATCATAAAACAATTAAAGATGCATTATGTAAGAGCTAAATCTGCATATTTCATGTCTTTATTTTGGCCTTAATTAAAGAATAAAATGGACAACTGAGACAAAGTCTCACTTGTCAAGTACTATTGCTATGATAATAAACGATCAACGCTTCATTTTCAAACAGTCATAACTTCACCCAGAATAAAGTAATTGAATAAAATTTTCAATATATGCATTTTGCATTATCTACTTTAGAACTATTATAGCAAAAACACCCATCTCTTTATCTATATCTTTAATAAAGCTAAGAAATCCACAAACAAAAACATTAGTTTAAACAACAGGTGCAGGAGAGAACCATATTTTGTTTTCTCAGCAGTATTATATACATATAAATATTACATAGTATCAATTGCAGATACAACTGCTCTTTTCCATAAATATTAATAAATGCTCTTTTCCCCATGAATTTTATTTTATTGAAAGTGCTCTATCAGATCTGGGACCAAAGGGAGGGACTTCAGCCCAGAGTTCTAACTTCTATCTTTGAATCTTAGTTTTGAAGTCATAATGACTTATCTTAAACCTCACTTTATCTTCATTCCTGTCATTGTCTGAGAATTCTGGAAAATCTTTGGAAAGAAATATAAGGATAGTTTGAAGGGAATGGCTTTTATTGGTGCCAAAATTATGACTTCCAATCGATAAATCTCTCGAATATGATTCCAAAGTTATAAATGAACATTTTCCTTGGCCAAAAACAAAAACGCAAAGAATGGTAAAGTATCAAATCTTTATGTCACATAACAGTAAACATATCTCAATAGATCCCAAGTGGTGGAATTAACATCCCACCATGGACAGAACTCCAAAATTAGGTTTTTTAATCGATAAATCTCTCCATATGACATCATAGTGACTGGTTCATTGCTTTACCAACCGACATGATAATTAACTCTTTGTAAATCGGACGAAAGTAGATTGATATAAGATACCATAGTGGCCGGTTCATTGTTTTACGAATCGGCTAGTTTTGTTTCGAGAAACAAATGTTGAGAAGATAAACTATAATATGATTAAATCTTAATTTTTGGATATTGGAAGTTGGAAGCGTTAACTCAGCAGGGCTTTCAATTGTTAATAAAATCGGCCTACCCTCTCATGATTAGACCTCCCAGATTCATGTGAAATGTCTGGAATCTTTTCTTTCATTTAAACTGTAAAAAAAAACATTTCTAAAAAATATCTTACCTTTCGAAGGCACTTGCTGCAAACAGAACGTTTACAAAATTTACACTTGGTACCCCATTCTCCAAACAAGGAGAACTTGACTTTTTTACATGTAAAACAAACCTGAAAAGATAACAAGACATAAACAGCTAGAGTTGCTCCCCTTTAAATCAAAATTTAATATCTGCTCGCTCAGTGCTATCTCATCATCAATTTGCATCAAAACATCTATTACACTGACAAATGTATCAATAAAGAACTATAGTTTAGACACGCCAACAGGCATCTTCTGTGTAACACATCAAGAATAGACTTTTCTTTTTTATCGAGAAAACATCAATTTTCGATAAGGTGAGAGGCGAGGACATAAATCATAATTTACTACTGGATATGTCAAATATGTTCTAGAGAGAGAGAAAGATAGGTTGCCAGGCAACGAAACATTCGCCCACAACAGCTAAGTCGTCCGGGCAGTCAACAAGGGTTGTCGCATATTGTTTCTTTTATCAGTAAGGAGAACATTTACTATTTACAACACATGATAATCTTATTACGAGTAATAGCCCATTAAATAATTATCAGAAATGATTAGAATAGTTTTGATGGTTTGTCTCAAGGCCTTTGTCCACAAGATATTTCAAAGTGATCAGGTGCCAGAAATTATCAGATATCACTGAAAATCAAATAGGATTCTTCGTCTCATGACCCTAAACACTTTGTACAAATTTAAAGTCAATCGGATATTAACTTTAGCCTTTAGAGCATTCACAGGGTTTTTCAAAGTGATCAAGGGTCATAACTCTGGCAGTAATTATCGGATATCGCTGAAAATAAATAGGCTATTTTGTATCATGACCGTAAATAGTGTGTATAAATTTAAAGTCAATCGAATATTAACTTTAGATTTTTCAAAGTGATCAAGGGTCATAACTCTTTCAGTAATTATCGGATATTGCTGAAAATCAATAGGCTTCTTTAATTTTGTATCATGACTTTAAACACCGCGTATAAATTTAAATTCAATCGGATATTAACTTTAGCCTCTAGAGCGTTCACAAGATTTTTCAAAGTGATCAAGGGTCATAACTCGGGCAGGAATTATCGGATATTGCTGAAAATCAATAGGCTTCTTCGTCTCATGACCTTAAACACTGTGTATAAATTTAGAGTCAATGGGATATTAACTTTAGCCTCTAGAGCGTTCACAAGATTTTTCAAAGTGATCAAGGGTCATAACTCTGGTAATAATTATAGGATATCACCGAAAATCAATAGGCTTCTTCGTCTCATGCCCTTAAACACTGTGTATAAATTTAAAGTCAATCGGATATTAACTTTAGCCTCTAAAGCGTTCACAAGATTTTTCAAAGTGATCAAGGGTCATAACTCTGGCAGTAATTATCAGATATCACTGAAAATCAATAGGCTTCTTCGTCTCATGACCTTAAACACTGTGTATAAATTTAAAGTCAATCGGATATTAACTATAGCCTCTAGAGCGTTCACAAGATTTTTCAAAGTGATCAAGGGTCATAACTCTGGTAGTAATAATCGGATATCGCTGAAATTCAATAGGCTTCTTCGCCTCACGACCTTAAACACTGTGTATAAATTTAAAGTCAATCGGATATTAACTTTAGCCTCTAAAGCGTTCACAAGATTTTTCAAAGTGATCAAGGGTCATAACTCTGGCATTAATTATCAGATATCACCAAAAATCAATAGGCTTCTTCATCTCATGACCTTAAACACTGTGTATAAATTTAAAGTCAATCAGATATTAACTATAGCCCCTAGAGCGTTCACAAGATTTTTCAAAGTGATCAAGGGTCATAACTCTGGTAGTAATTATCGGATATCGCTGAAAATCAATAGGCTTCTTCATCTCACGACCTTAAACACCGTGTATAAATTTCAAGTCAATCGGAGATTAACTTTAGCCTCTAGAGTGTTCACAAGAAATTGTGGACGATGGACGGACGGACGGACCGACAGACGGACGGACGGGGGCGACGGCAATATACGACCACATTTCCATGTGGGCGTATAAAAATGGGGTTTTAACGTCCACTCGACACAAACTAGGTCATTTCGGGACTAACATATGGTTTAATTTTATTTCAATAATTCGCTTGTGCATAGCGGTCTTTAGCAGTGGGAGGAAACCAGTGTGCCCGGAGGAAACCCACGAGGTTAAGAAGGCGCCCCTATCTCCATGCCAAATACGCTCACACCAGAGGTGACCGGCCAGCTAGAGGCACTCTCGACCACTAGGCCATCCCATCCCCAAATATGTTCTATGACCAAGGTCTAAAATAATATAAATTATAATTTGCTACCTATTTTGTAACTTCATATAGTTAATATGTTCTTTAGTATTCCTATTATCTAAGACAAGTCTCACCTTTGATTTTGCCACTTGATTATATAAAGTAGGTTGCGTAATTAAGGATTCTAGTTCAGCTTTGGTTAAAACACTTCTTATATGAGTGACCTCTTCTAAGGTTAGATTTAAACATTCAATAGGATTTTTCCAACGTTTCTAAAATAAAAACAAAAAAATAAATACTTCATTAATTACTCATTTAGATTCAAATATCAATTAATAAATACACGGATAATATTACAGAAAATAAATACATGGATATACAAATACAGCAAAAAAAAAAAAGTTTTGTGGACCTACGTGTGCAGTAGAAAAATATCATTTTTTTGGAAAATAAATCAACCATAAATATGTACATTGACGTCAGAAACTAGTTTATCTATTCAAATCTTAAAGGAAGTGTGAGGTCGGGAGGGGTCTTTTGTTTTGTTGAAAGTCCAATTTAAGTATTTATCACTGATGTTGAATGTCTTCAGTCATGCAAGAATATGTCATGACATACACATGCTCTAAAGTTAATTTATCACGTTTGAATTATAAAAATGCTGAATCAAGTTACAACTGGTAAAATTGCATTCACTATTACAAGGGAGTTAATTTAAAATGGTCTGTAACTATAATTAACAACTCTTAAACCCCATTTCATTTCATTTCATTAACAACTTTTTAAAAATAATATTTAAATGGCCTATCACTAGAGTTACACCCATTAAGGCGTGTCCAGACACATTTCTGTAAATTTCTAGTTCAATTCATTAATTTAAATACATAACTTGATTTTATTCAATAACTTTTAATTTAAACTGTCATGCTACATATCACACATAAATATATTATAACTTGGTAATTAAAATTTGATACAAAGTTACCTGAATGCTTATATTCCCTATGCTCAGATGAGACTTATATTTATAACTAATTGAGTGTCGGTCCTTACAGTAATTAATTTGAATAATGTATGAAATGAGACTGTGATATATGCCGCAAATCACACCAAAGCAGTTTTAACTGGTTCTCTAGTGGTACTGGTTTTAATTGACATACAGTAATTGAATTATAGTCTACCTATTTTAAAACTTGATTCCTCTGTGGGAGAAACAAACATGCCATTTCAACGCAAATTAAATACAGTTTTGCAGATATTAAACATAATAGACCTAACCACTTATTGGCAGTGAATGGCACTTACAATACATTTAATCTCGAAGGACACAGAAGTAGAAATGTTATGATAAAAATAAATGAACGTTTCAAGACTGATTCTTCTTTCTACTAACAAAAATGGTGCCACTAGAAAAGGTTTTTTGAATTAAAAAATGGAGGCGCACTTTAAGATTAACATCAACAATAAGATTTAGTCCCAAAGAATTACAAAACTTTTTGAATACTTTTGCCATTCTTTACTGCACTATTTTCTTGAAATTCTGTTATCTACTTCTCTCATGGGCATGTTTCACTAATCCTCACTCTGAGGAAAGGTGTTCAAATTATGTCATCAAAAAATCTGGTGATATTACGAAGGACATGCAAAGTTTACAATCAAGACAAATAAAATGCACAAAATGAACAAAATCCACACATTACAGAAAAAAACAAAATCCACAAGTAGATAAATTAAAAATGCACACATACTTATTTATATATGAATATAATTCAAATTTGTAAAGATTGAAATTTAAATCAAAGTAAATGTGAAACTTAAAGAAAATTGATGATGTTAAAGAAAGTGCTGTAAGAATTCCAAATGAAAGTGTATTTTAAGATGAAATAATAATCTGTTGTAGAAAGATTTTAAAGCTTGACAAGTGCATTTAGCTTATACTAAGCTCTAAGCTTATGATATATGTAAGCAAGGAATTCACGAATTATTGGCCCAGCAAAAATACCCACTATTATTAGGAATAAGACATATTAAATTACAAATTTATAAGAAATTTAGTTTCATCTGTGAAAAATACTTTCTATAATAAATGTTAACTTTTGATTGCAGTGCAGTAAAAATCTTAAATCTTAAAAACTCTTCCTGAAAGACTTATCTTAGCATCTGCAAGAAACCTTAATATACCTAATTTAATAAAATAATGAAAGTTCATACAAGAAATAATTTAAGACATAAACACTGATAACATTCAAATGAAACATTTAAAAAAAAATACTCACATAAAATAAACAGTCATAGTAAAATATAATTTAATTTCTCAAGTGTCTTTTGAAAATAATTAACCACATACAAAAATATTTGGGGACAAAGTAGTCACTCATGTAGATATAATAATTTTTCATATCCCAAAAATGAAATTTCAATAATATATTGTACAATCATCATTGATGATTTTAATAAAAGGTCTTTCTCTTAAGTATGAATTTAAAATTATTAGTATATTAAAACATACATAATACATGAATTTAAAAACACCAACGTTTCCTTTTAATCAACAGAAATCTTTCCAGGTATAATCAACAGATGTGAGGCCAGGTTTATGTGCCCTCTTTTATCCAAAATCACTTTTGAAAAATCAAAATACTACAAATTAGACCTGCCAATTTCGGTTTCCTGGATTTCTGGATCCATAATTGTCTTTGATTAAGACAGGTAGCTTTATTCACCAGTTTGCATATATAGCAGAGGCTAATAGATATCTGGTACTTACAGTCCATGTATTATATATGTGTAAAGAATTAGCAGTGCTAGCTGTATACTTACCGGAACAGGGCGACAGTCTGGGCAAGGTGCAGAAGAATTAGTAGAAGTCCGACAACATGCGGATTTCCAACTTACATGCATAAGTTCAGTAGCATTCAATTGACTAATATCAGCACAACCAACATCAGTGATTGAATCATCTGCTTCAGATATAGCACCTAAGCAGGTCGACAATTTTTGACCTTTTATCTCACGTTTCTTTGGTGCTATAATTTGGTTACTATTATTTTGACTAGAATGTCTTTGTGTCACTCCACAACAACTGGTATGTACACTTTCTGGACTAGTAAAAGGAAGGGGGTCTGATGGAGCTTGAGCAGGTGGGCTGTAAGGTTCATCCTCCACTTCCTCTAAGGATGGTAACTCTTGTTGAACTACCTTGCCGTCTGTTGGTGATTCACAGACCATGATGGTATGTCTTCTCTGTAAGGTGCACTGACGTCTTTCACCGGTTGTTGCATCCCTCACAACTATAGACAAATAATACCAAAGCAATGAAATTATCATGCACAAAGAAAAACTACTATTAGTAAGATCTACTAATTTAGATGCAAGTATATTCTTTTTAGGGTTTCACACTGCGTAGCTTGTGTGAAACACTATTGTTTTTGTTAAAATTATTATTAGGGTTTCACACTGCGTAGCTTGTGTGAAACACTATTGTTTTTGTTAAAATTATTATTAAGCTTTCATATTACATATGAAAGCTTATTGTTTCTGTTAAGATTATTATTGTTATTTTTTTTTTGTGTTTTGTCCACAAATCGGATTTCTCAGAATCTAACGATAGGATCGTTCTGAAACTTTTACCTATCCCCCCAAAAATGGGTGGTGGCTGTTGATTAAATATATTTTCAAAACGTTTTACGAATCCGAAATCACCGAATTTTAAGAACGAAAAAACTGACAATGCATAGTCGTAACTTTGTTATTTTTTGACCGATTTTACTAATTCTTTTTTCTTTGAATACCTTGAAAAAAATCATTTTCATCTGCAGTTTCGCATTTTCCAATTTCGAAAATTCGTCGCAGTGATTTCGAACCGGAAGTTTAGACCAATTTGAGAACTTCTTTAATAGTTGTACGATTTTCATGAAATTTAGTGTATAAGTAGATGTTACCGATGTGACTTCAAAAATATAATTATAAATGTTCTAAATTATCTCCCCTTGACGAAATTAAGGATCAAAGTTTTCAAAAAAATCGTCGAAATATAGGTCAGAATGACCTAATTTTTTTTTTTGATACTAGACAAGTAATTACTGATTCGTACACAAAATATGGAGTTTGTCGATCGAACCGGAAGTGCCACCATCTTTAAACGTGAAAAATCAAAAAGGCTTTTTTGCTGTTTTACTTACAGACTCGGGAGTTATATTTTCAGAATCCTTGAAGGAATGCCTAAAAATCTATCGGATCCGAATTTTGATTTCGGTCACGTGATGGTCACCATTTTGAATTGAAAATGAAAAATAGAAGCAATTTGAAGGGCCGGGACTTTGGAACACAATAACTCTCCTTCTAATTAAGCTAGAATGTTCAAACTTGGTGTAGACGTTCACTAGGTCAATGTCATGATTGAGTTCAAAGATGAGCATTTTCTGCTTAGGGTAAGCAGAGATAAGGATGCTGATTTGTAGATTCTTTAGGGCACGATAACTTCGGTTATAATGAAGGGAGGGCGATGAAACTTTTGTCAATAGAGAGTCTAATAGCTAGCCTGTTGTTTGAAAACATTGTATCATTTTTTTTAAATATCAGGGATAGCCGAAAAAAAGAGATTGAAAATCCAAAAAGTCGTATTTTTACAATTTGGAGCATGTTTAGAGGTCTTTCTCGTAAAGTCAACATAATATTTTTTGGGAACTTCTTCTACAAAGAGTCTTATTGGTAGTCTTTTATATGAAACCATCGATCAACAGTCCAACATATCTGGAGTAGAAGAACAAAAGGATCGAAAATTGAAAACGGCACCCTTTCATTGTTAAGCGAAACATGCAGTGTGGGTGACTACAATCTACACATTTAGTCATCGTATAGAGCTTATTCAACAGTATCGAATTCCAACTGCTTAGGGATATTTTACGTGCACTCCAATGTGTACACGGGACCTTGGTGTTTCATCCCATCCGAACGACTAGACAGCTGTGCTTGTCAGGCCCTCCGTTCTGCCTCACTGACAACGGGGAACAACGCCGGGAAATCAAGATGAACTTTCTCCGTGCAGAACTTTCGATTCAGGCCAAACGTTTATTGCACACGATTAAGCTGGTCAGTTGTAATAATCGGTTGGCAATTAAAGTACCGTGCACATTAAACTGTTAAAACAGAAAATTTCGCCCGGTTGAAATGTTTCTTGCTATAAGTCAGCAATTTTCCGAATTCAAGGAGGCTGAATGGTTAGCATGTGCGCGCTGTATCGTAACGTCTGTCATTGAGTCAACGAGCGTCGTTTCGATCTCCAGGTTGCACGTGACATGAAGTATGATGTCCAACCTCGTGGGTTTTCTCCGTGTCCTTCGGTTTCCTCCCAAAGGCTAAAGACCAGTAAGCGCAAGGGGAGTTTTTAAATAAAATTAAAAAACATATGTTAGTCACAAAATGACCTAGTTTGTGTCGAATGGACATTAGGCCGCATTTCTCTCTTTCTCTTTTATTTTTAAAGTTTTGTAATAATCGGTTGGTAATCAAAGGTACTGTAAAAGTGATAAAACAGAAAATTTCGCCCGGTTGTAATGTTTCTCACTTTAAAGTCAGCAATTTGCAGATTTTAAGGGGCAAACGTTTATTGCGAACGCTTAAGCTGGTCAGGGGGAGCTTATTTTTAAAAGTTTTGTAATATTCGGTTGATAACTAAAGGTACCATGCAAATTAAACTGTTCAAATAGAAAATTTGGGCCGGTTGAAATGTTTCTCGCTGTAGGTCAGCAATTTGCCGATTTTAGGGAGGTTGCGTGGCTGAATGGTTAGCACGTGCGCTCTGTATCAAAATGTCTGTCATTGAGTCAACTGGCGTTGTTTCGATTTCTTGGTTGTACGTGACAGTCGGACGTTAAACCCCATCCAATTTCATTTCATTTTCTCTATGTTGCTTATTTATTATAGTGGATAAATATTTTTCTGGTTCTAGCAATTATTTAATTTCTGCATAGAAATCTTGCTTTGGCCAGCTTTTTTATTGCAGAGTGCCATTCTTGTTTAAACAAACATGATCCTTTGTTTAAAACATGCTTAAGAAGTCGTCACGATTTCCTACTTATAACCAAACATATTGGAAATATTAGTCTGGCATTATTAAATCCTAATTTTATTGGTCTTATTTAAAATTAAACTTTCATTTAACTATGAACAACCCTTAACGTGTCTCTTTAAAACTATTAAGTACTCTAAAACAGTAGCTCAACCTTTTGACCTAAACTCATTAATTTACCATTTTGTTGTGAGCGACTTCTTATTCTTCCTATATGACATATTGCACGTGTCTGATTTCAAAGGGGTGTTGGGTGGCTGAATGGTTAGCACGCGCGCCTGTCATTGAGTTAACTAGCGTGTTTTCGAATGCCCGGTTGTACGTGACAAGGAGTAAGGTCGCCTGTCCAACCTGACATTTTTATTTTTTTTTCCCGCCATTTTCATTTCATTTTCTCATCCGTCTCATTACAGTAATACAAGTTTCAGTTATTTCCCTTTAGTTTTCAGATTATTGTTATGCCTGGGTGCAATGTTTCATACTATATTTAGACTTGTAACTTCGCGAGTTTTTGACCAATTTTGATAATTTTTTCTTCTTATCAATTTATTTAGGATACTTGATACAATCAATGACACGTGACGATGAATATGAAAGCTTTCATATCTGCATGGGACAGTAGCAGATCTAGTTCTTATTATTATTCTTATTATTATTCCAATTCCACTTTGACTATATCTCAGCAACTACTTGTCGCATCGTTACGATTTCTTCGGTTTTACTGGAAAAGTGGGTGTGACTTAGAGGATAAAGCTATTTTGAACGTTCTGCGACAATGCGAAATGTCCGAAATCACCGAAGTTATCGTTTTTGAAAATATTGCAGTAATTTAAACAATAATCATTGGATTTTTAACTTTCGATACATTTTGGCATAGTCGGAGACAGGGCACATAGCTACGCTACTTTCGATTTTTGATTTTCGGCATATCTTCGAAGATATTAGGCGCCAAATTTCGAAAATTTAAAATTTTACAAAAAACTTTTTTATTTATGAATATTTTTTAGTCGTGTTGTGCACAGAATTAAAGAGTCATCTGACTAGCGCAAAAATAGTAAAAAAAATTGTCTCAGTAATTTTCCTTGGCCGCCATTGGCTAATTCAGTTTTTCAGTCCCAGATTAATTTTTTATTGTTCGATTTGTATAAAACAAAGTTCATATGCTTCGTTGTCTCAATTGTCATTTTTTTTATTACCAAAAGTGTTATCTGTCGGCACCGGAAGTGGCATAATTTTACCAAAAACTACAATTTTGACAGTTATTTTCTTATATCGAAAACAAATATTATTTTTTGGAAAAATTATTTGACTCAAAGAGTGTGCCCTTTCAAGGCGCAAAAAATGTAGGAAGCAGTTTTTTTAATTTCGATTTCATTTTCGAGCAAATTCGATTAAGAGGCTAAAATGGTGTAAAATTGACCTATTTACAACCTATTCAGGCTTTTCAGTTTTTAAAATATTTCTTTGTAACTTTTATAAACTTGTAGCTATCATCTTTACGAAGAGAATATGCGTGAAAATTAGTTTGTAATATAAGCAGTTGCCGAGAAATAGGCAATTTTGCATGAGTCACTTTTCACGTAATTTTGGCTGTAAAAGAATCAATTATTATTCGATTTTCAATTTTCTTTCGCCGTTGGATGCCTAATGCCATAGTGGACTATGTCAAACCATTTTACCCCTTGCGCTGCCACCGGAAATGACGTCATTTGCTCAAAACTTAAATTTTAGCCTTCAAAAAACAATATTTTATTCAAATGAGTCGTATTTGTTATTTTTTTCAAATTGTGATATTTGATTCTATTGATCAAATAGATTGAACCCATACGATCATACAGATACCACAAAATGGTTTCTAACTTGTACGGTTGCAGAGAAATGGGCGATTTTCCTTAAGTCACTTTTCAAGGTTTTTGGTCTATAAAAGTGTTAGTTATTATTCGATTTTCATAAAATTTTCACCATATGATATCTTGTGTCATTTATGATTTCATAGAACTAATTTAACATTTTCAGTATCACCGGAAGTAATGTCATTTTGGCAAAAACTGTATTTTTAGCCTTCAAAACAGATATTTTTTTCAAATGAGTCTGATTTGTAATATATTTCAAATTATGATATTTGATCCCAATCAACAAATCGATTGAACCCATACGATCATATAGATACCAAAAAATAGTTTTTATCATGTACGGTTGCCGAGAAATAGACGATTTTCTACAAGTCACTTTTCAAGGTTTTTGGTCTATAAAAGTGGCAATTCTTATTCGATCTACATACTATTTTCGCCATATGATGCCTTATGCCATTTCTGATTTCGTAAAACTAATTGAACATTTTCATTATCACCGGAAGTAATGAAATTTTTCCAGGATCACTTACAAATAACATATATGAATTGATATTGCTGGATTTGGTTGATTCTTCGTCAATTTTATTTGATGTTTACAATGCTTATGTGGAAACCTGTTCGATGGTTTCATTGGTATCGGAAGTGACATATGTTCAAGGGTAACGTGGCACCGAAAGTGACGTGGCTCCAGTGAAACCCGTCATTCCTGCATGCAGGTCTAGTTCTTATTATTATTATTATTATTATTATTATTATTCAGATTCCAATTTGAGTAGATCTCAGCAACTACGTGTCGCATCGTTACGATTTCTTCGGTTTTACTGGGAAAGTGGGTGTGACTTAGAGGATAAAGCTATTTTGAACGTTCTGCGACAATGCGAAATGTCCGAAATCACCGAAGTTATCGTTTTTGAAAATATTGCAGTAATTTTAACAATAATCATTGGATTTTAACTTTCGATACATTTTGGCATAGTCTGAGACAGGGCACATAGCTACGCTACTTTCGATTTTTGATTTTCGGCAAATCTTCGAAGATATTAGGCGCCAAATTTCGAAAATTTAAAATTTTACAAAAAACTTTTTTATTTATGAATATTTTTTAGTCGTATTGTGCACAGAATTAAAGAGTCATCTGACTAGCGCAAAAATGTTAAAATTTTTTGTCTCAGTAATTTTCCTTGGCCGCCATTGGCTAATTCAGTTTTTCAGTCCTAGATTAATTTTTTATTGTTCGATTTGTATAAAACAAAGTTCATATGCTTCGTTGTCTCAATTGTCATTTTTTTTATTACCGAAAGTGTTATCTGTCGGCACCGGAAGTGGCATAATTTTACCAAAAACTACAATTTTGACAGTTTTTTACGATCTTCAAAAACAAATATTATTTTTTTGAAAAATTATATGACTCAAAGAGTGTGTCCTTTCAAGGCGCAAAAAATGGCGGAAGCAGTTTTTTTAATTTCTATTTCATTTTCTAGCAAATTGGATTAAGGGGTGAAAAAAGGCGTAAAATTGACCTATTTACAACCCATTCAGGCTTTTCAGATTTTAAAATATTTTTACATAACTTTTATAAACTTGTAGCTATAATCCATACGAAGAGAATGTATGTAAAAATTAGTTTGTAATATAAGCAGTTGCCGAGAAAAGGGCAGTTTTGCATAAGTCACTGTTTTCGCAATTTTGCCTGTAAAATAGTCAATTATTAATGGATATTCACAAAAGTGACATCATTTGATTCAGAAAGCAAGTGTGCGTTATATCATGTTGATTACTATTTAAAATTGACACCGGAAGTGACGTCATTTAGTCAAAAACTCAATTTTTAACTTTTGAAATCGATATTTTTTTCAACCAAGAATTATGTCACATATAATAATAAAATCAACTTTTGGTTTAAATTCACATATTAACAAAACTCATACGGTCAAAAAGATATCATAAGATTGTTTCTAACTTGTTCGGTTGCCGAGATATAGGCGATTTTCTAAAAGTCACTTTTGAAGGTTTTTGGCCCATAAAAGTGTTAATTATTATTCGATTTTCATAAAATTTTCACCCTTTGAAGCCTAATGTCATAGACGATGTTATAAAACTAATTTAACGTTTTCATTATCACCGGAAGTAACGTCATTTTTGCAAAAACTGTATTTTAAGCCTTCAAAACAGATATTTCATTCAAATGAGTCTGATTTGTAATGTTTATACAATTATGATATTTGATTCCAATCAACAAATAGATTAAACCCATACGGTCATATAAATACCAAAAAATGGTTTCTAACTTGTACGGTTGCCGAGAAATAGACGATTTTCTACACGTCACTTTTCAAGGTTTTTGGTCTATAAAAGTGGCAATTATTATTCGATTTACATAAAATTTTCACCATGAGATGCCTTACGCCATTTCTGATTTCATAAAACTAATGGAACATTTACATTATCACCGGAAGTACTGTAATTTTGTCAGGATCAATTACATGTAACAAATGTATAAAATGAAATGATATTGCTGGGTTTGTTTGTTTCTGTTTCCATTTTATTTGATGTGTGCAATGCTTATGTGGAAACCTGTATATTGGTTTCATTGGTACCGGAAGTGACATATGTTCAAGGGTAACGTGGCACCGAAAGTGACACAAGTTCAAGTTCAAAGGTAACATGGCACCAGTGAAACCCGTCATTCCTGCATGCAGGTCTAGTTCTATCCGTTATTATTTCAATATTTAGATCTACAAAATTTTCATGCACCACTGATGTAAGAAATCTAGAAACCTCTTTCCTTACAGTTAACTTCTTTCCTTGGCAATTGTAGGCCTTCAACCTAAACAAATTGTGCATTGATTCTTTTACAAGATTCACACTATTTAACCCTTTAGGTACTGGTATGTACTCTAATATACATGTAAGATCATGTTAACTTTCAAAAATACTCAAAATATATATAGTTCTTAAACCAAATAGGCATGAAAATCATGCAAAAAGATTTCAGGACTATTTTCCATCTATCATTTCATTTTGAAAATTTGACTTTATGACATTTCACAACCATGCATGAGACTGTTGTGCATTAAGGGTTAAAGAAAGTGAAACATGGGCCACCAATGATTTCTTTTTTGTTGTTTTGTCTAACTCTCCACTCTCCACCCTTATTGTTTTAAAACCTTGTGTTATTTACAAATCAATATGTTCCCATTGTTTAGAAACAAGCCAGTTAAACTGGTAACTATTGTCATACAATGAAATGTACCTGCTTGTTGCCATGATGGATTGTCAGCCACAGGAGTTACAGGGGATAATGGAGACATGGTTGCTTCTAATCTTTTCTTCTCTTCATCAGTTTCTTCATGATAATCATCCTCCTAAAAAGGTCACAAAATAATTGAATTACTGTAACAATTACATGAAAAGTGCATTCAAAGAAAATCCACTTTCAATAATATAATCACCACGGTTTCTGGCATTAAAAAGGTCTTATGCTAACATAAATTCCAATTTATTGGTTTAAAACTTTGGAACTGACAGCATTTACTAGAAAAATAACCAGCTTACAATATCACTCTAAACAGGTGACACCTCATGGATCAACATCTAAATAGTAACATCGGTGAACTTTGGGTCAATTATTTATTTCCTACATTAGTTCATGAATTGTGCTCTGTCCACATCATAAAGTACTCACATAATTTTCAGCACTCAATTCGATATCCACATAAATGAAATAATTATATTAACTTACATCAAAACTATTATTTAACAGTAGATTAAAATCAGGTTTAATAATTTTACGGATAGGAGGTGGACTCTCTTCTTCATCACTTGAATCTAACTTTGTTCGTGAGGTTTCCACTGTAAAATATAAAGTATATTATGATATATTTTATGTCATTGACATGCTAACCATACCAGTCTTGGATTAGAAACATTACAAATCTATGAGTCAGTATCACTCCAAAGTAAAGTAAGAGGCATGGTATTAAACCTGAAACAGGGATACTGAAGAAGTGAAAAGGGTGTTTTGGAACAGTGCCAGGTTTACCTATTGGGTTTAGGGTCTCAAGATAAAGGCCTCTGGCCAAGGTGTTTAATATCTTTAACACTGCCATAATCCTTTCATATATGGATTTTTAGCCCTTAAACATTAGTCACTATCCTCCGTTTTGCTCAATTCTCTGTTTAAAACACACTTTTATCTTTCTCTACTCTTAGGAGGGGAATTTTGGGGGACCTCATAAGTGGAATAGCCTTGGGCCTCTCTCTCTTCATCTAAATTTTGCGCTGTTTGTGACAATCATGAATTTTGTTTAACTTTTTTGAAATTATGTGGCTGGACAGGACATTCTAATTCTAGAAAATGCTTAGAGTAGGTTTTACAACAATAGTAAAAAAAGTAGTAAGAATATAATGTACTTTTCTTCCCTTCCTTTTCAAGCAATATGTTTCATGTAAAATTTGAGGATATTGTAGCATGCTGTGACAAAACAAGTCATTGTATGGAAAAACTCTTTTTTCCTCCCCCATAACTTGATGAAAATTTAAAGAATGTTTACACTGTAGTTATTTCCCCGGGTCAAACTAAGGTGTTACTTTATTGACAAACAGAACACGCCTAAATATTTAATGCTACCAGAGTAGAGTATTTCATATAAACGTGACAGACAAAGAATAGCTAGTGGTCATTTAATATAATTGACAGAGATCACATCACACAGTAACGGTAGGTACAATACATGTGTTAAATTACTACACTGACACCCCCACATATAAATACTGTCTAAATATCATCTTATCCACAGCTACGTCAGTTACCTAAATGTCAAATAGCAGTGGCAGATTCAGGTGCGGTCCCCTAGGGGCTTCCACTACCCCATCCCCTTCAACCTAAATAACAGCATCAAAAATTATAATTCTTCCGTTTCTAAATGACTCATGTAAATTTGCGATTTTTGTTGGTTGGGGTGATGTAGCTCATGAATTTAAACATCATATTCAAGTCAAGATATATGACAAAAATCACCATTGACACCATTTTTAAAAATTTAACGGAGGTGGGGAGAGAACTCCTGTTCCCCGTAAACAAATATTCTGTGACCGCCTCTGTCAAATCCCTAAACCTAACCTTCGAATTTCATCTGCGGATAAAGAAGGTAGTGAATGGCAGAAAGGAAATTTACATCAACCTTAATCTGTTGGACACAGAAAATCTTAAAAAATTAGGAGTATTTAAAAACAATTTTTTTGTTTTTCACACTTAGACCTAATTTGGTCAATATAGATATTTGAAATTGGACGTTATGTTGTTTGTTTTTTTTAAATATTTCTTAATACATTCAAAACATAAGTTATTAAATCAAAAAATTCCATATATTTCTTTTAACATTTTAAATTCTAATGTGTGCTGTTCGGTAAAGATCAACAAATATGTAAAGGAATAACAGTGATTGGTTCGTATAAAAAGACTAGTTAAGATATGATAAGTTATTCAAATATTTAATAGACATGATTAATACAATAACCCGAAGGCAGCTGTTGTCACGATTAATAATAACAGCAAGAAAAAAAACCCAATAAATTAATCATCAATGATTATAGTAATATAAATGTTTTATAAGATGTAAATGATTACATTACTCAATTGATCTACTGATATCTATAATCAAACACAGCTGTATTTATCATTCACTGATAAAATTAATAAATACGTAGACTAGTACAAGTCATAGTACTTATCTGTCTGATTAAATAACATGTTTACACCTCAATTTGTTTGTTTTTCAATCTATTAAGCTGATTAAAAATATTTTAAGAGAGTTGATAGTTTTTCTTCATAGTCTGTGCTCTAACTATGAAATTATTTCAAAAACAATATTTTGGAAATATGGTTTCAAGATATATGCATGGTTTTAGATATTAATATCAATTTTTCTTTTTTTATGAATCTATCATACATGTATCAGTGTGTAAAATTATAGTCATCATGGTGTTAAATACACAAGCCTGTTTAAGAGGCATGTCCATAATAATAGGATAGTGAAATTCTTAGATATGTTTTCGGCTTTAACGCTAGGTCAGTGTTCTGTGGTTGTATTCAAACAATTTTTTCATCAAATTTAGCAAACAAATCTCTTGAGAATATTATTACTATAAATGGTCCTTTTATTAACGGACACCCTGTAGGAGTAAGTGTTTAGATAAAAACCAACAGGAGTTTTATCAATTGATCTTCTATTAAAGTTTACAAATATTAAAGAAATACAAGTTATATCTTAATTATCACCTTCTAGCCAGAATTCATCTTTTCAACGCTTTATTGCAATCTAAACTTCAACCATCTTGGTCTGCTGTGACAGTTCTATTATATCAACCAATTGCTTGGGTTATAAAATTATATCAACCAATATGCTTGGGTTATAAAATTCATATAATTGCCAACAAATGCAGCCCTGGATACCAACACAGACAATCTGATTGGCCAATAAGCTCTGACACTGTTTGGAAAGAATATATAAGGCAGATTTTAATGGAAAGAAACAGAATTTATATCTGATTTTAATTGATTTGTAATTATTATAAATTACAAAATTCTAACAAGATTGTGACCTGATTCTGATCATTATAAGGTTAAAATATTTCTCTTATAAACAACAAAAAGAAAACCTAAAAAAGGGCAATTATTGCTGATCTCTTGTTTAAAACCACTGAGCAAAGCAATCTGGTTGTTTGAATCTTTACATAACTAATAAGCGTGATGTTGTTTTGTTGGAGATGAATGGTTATAACCTTCGTTAACTTTATTATAATAAGATCGCTATATTAGTCAGGCCTCAATGATGCTGTATAGTGAGAATAATTTGATCTTCTCACATAAAAAATCAGAACACCTATTAATTTTTTGTGTATCTAGTCTAGTTAGTCTCATTGCCTTGAAAACAAACAATATTTATATTCAACCTACTTCTATTACTTATATAAAAGTGTGGGAAAATATACTTTATCTTTTCTCAACTAGTTATAATATATGCTATGTCAACAAGCCTTTATATGAATAAAGGTGGCGAAACACCATCTTTAGGTCATATTACTTAGGTTATAATATTGGTGGAATATCAAAAAGATTAAAGAATCAATACATTATTTTAGTGCTATTGAATCCCTTGCAAAGTGCAAATTTGTGAAAGGTGATTCTCTAATAGTACTATCAGTTTAAATATTGTTCAGTTCCGTTCAATATTTACAAAGATATATATTGACTTGACATTTCATCGACCTATAGCTCACAGACAAGTGAAAAATTATTGATAGCCTCATTTCAAATCGAAATGAACCCAACCCCAGGAGGTTATCTAGCATTGGTGTTTTGACTTTCTTTTGTTAATTAAATGTTAAATAATCAGTTAGTGTGGATTAACCTGGGAGAAATTTGATATTTTAGCCAAAAATTTAAAAGATGCATCATAAATTTAAGAAAATCGTATAATATTCATATGCTGTACTTACAAATTACGAAAAGTGGTGGCCTGGTATCTTCACAAATAGACATAACTAATCATGAGAGCATTATTATTTTTACTAGCAATTTTTAAATGACAAAATCTGAATTGAATATCCTTTAATTGGTGTGCTAAAATTTCATAGGCAGTTAATTTCAATGCTGAGAATTTCAAACAAGACAAAAATAAGGGCCTTAACATTCGACACAAGTGTGGCACTAAAATATATTATTCATGATACACACCCTAACAAATAAAGTACAATGTAGTTGAAATTATATATCGTAAATAATTCAGCCAATCAAATAATTATCTAATTAATATATTATGCGGAGGCTGTTGAATATTGCATGACTCATTCAATAATACAGTATCTATATTTCTATGGGCTTATTGGTAGTAAAAGACGTATTAGTGATTGCTTACAAGTTATCGTTTTATATTTTATGTACAGAGATATAGAATACAACCACATTCCACACACCTCATGTTCTACGCATGATTGGCCAATCCTCCACGGTCAATTACCTAAAGAGTGATGTAGAGTTGAGTATTTTACCATAAATAGAGAACGATTCTTTTAGGATATTCAATCCTAATGCTCAAAACAGGAGTCAAGAACCGAGTAGGCCGGTATATACTGCCATGGAACATTTAATTAAGGTCCATGATACTGCCCTTTAGTCAATCAACCAATATTTGTTTTAAAATTGAAATTTAAAAAGTAATTGAACTCATCAATAAATATGCATGATGAATATCTATATATAGTTGTGAATAATTCTAAAAAATATTACTTTGATAAAAAGCGGCAAAATCACTTTTGATATTTAGCGAAATAAAGGGAAAGGCACATTTCATCAATCTACTTTAGAAAATTGGTTTTGACACAGGATGAGGTGTGACCATATACTTTAAACATACACCTGATTTTAATGTATTTTTTGAATATAATTTTATAGTTTGTGAAATACAGGATATTAAAAAAAGGAATTCTAGGAAATACTTACCAACTAATTTTCCTTCTTTAACTGAACGTAATTTAGGTTGAGAACGGATATCTTGTAACAAACATTCATGTGGATCAGGAGGATTGGGTGGTAACGTTTTCAACTTCCTGTCTTTAGCCTAAAATACATTAACAACATAATGTTGGATACACGTAAAACTTAACAATGATAGCAAAAATTTAAAAGTTATAGATATCAAAATTAGGAAAATTAACTGAGTTCACATGTGTAGCCTATACATACCAGTAATAAAGCCAACACTTATATGTCCCCCTCCCCTACACACAAAAAACCCACCAGTATTTTATGATGATAACCACTACAAACTCCTAACTTAACCCTTCAGCAATTAGACTGCCCTAAACCTCCTAGCGGGCCTGTAGCCAGCTCATAAAATTTTTTTTTTTTGGGGGGGGGGGGAGGGGCTACAGAATGTTTTGGAGGGGCTGAGGACATGGCCGGCAAAGAACACTTCCAAGAAATCACTACTTTTGGCGAAATATTTGGGGGGGGCTAATCCGATTTTTTTGGGGGGGGAGGGGCTATGTGGCTACGGGCCTGCGTCCTAGCTAGACAGCCCTAAACCATTCTGTAGTGTGCACAGCTATGATTCTTGCAAAATAATAATATAATATGGAAAGCTATTCATATATCTTACACATCTGTCCAGGGATGTACAGGTATTAATATATAAGTTTCGCTAAGGAACTGGGCTGGTCAATATGTACATGTACATGCACCAAGGGCTGAAGGGTTAAAGTTAGAATTTGAGTCAATAGGTTTTCCAATACTTTCTAGTCAGGTAGAAGACTATATATTTGACATTAATTATGGGCATATTTTTGCTTTTACCATGTTTTGAACATTCTGAATATCAATGATAATATTCTAAAATATCAGACACTTTCAGTTTTACATTCCATTCCAATACCCTAGATAAAGCAGAGTTTATCGTCAAACAACACAAAAAGACTGAAAAGTACAATGTATATATTGACAAACATCTAAAAAGTCTACAAAGATCCAGGAAAGTATACACTAAGACTGTAAACAAACATTTTGTAACACTCTCTTCAATCTTTTTCCAAAACTTGAAACCAGAAACATTTTTTGGCAACCTTAAATATAAACTTTAACCTGGCTTGGAGAAACTTGTGGCGGATGCTTTTGTTGTTAAAACAACTTAGCTTTAATCCGTTTGTTAAACTGTAAAAACTAATGAGGACACAAATTTATTAAAATTTCAGTTTTTATCCTATTAAATTTTTTTAGGTAAAAATCCTGTAATATTTTGTAGTGACTGAAGCTCTCCAGTGTCTATAGAAAATAAATCAAATTGCAAATTCGTTTTGAATTCTAATTTTGTCAACCATATTTTCATCAGTATAACATATTGTAGAGGGGTCTCAAAGGTTACAATATTGGTTGTGATATAAATTGTACACTCCTAAAAATCACTTCATCTAGCTGGTGTATAAATTATGATTAAAAAACATGAAGTTCAAGTAAATCAAAAGTCAATCCCATATGTCAATAAATTTGCCTACCTTCTTTTTGGATTTAGAAAACTCCATGACACAAGTACAACAGAACAGACGCAATAAAATACGCCTACGTGGCTCTTTCATCCACATTAACATGGCATAAAGGTCAAGGATACAATTGGAAGTAAGAAATAGGAGTCTATAATATCCATAGCAACCTCTCCAAACTTATATAATAGTATATGCAGTTTTAGTTATGTACTATAAGAATCTCCTATACTAATGTGTTACATCTGTCCAATGGCACCTCGTCATAAATAACACTTATAATATATACAACCACTATAAGTCCTGTCTAAAATGTCATTCTGTCGACTCATTAATAAGTGGAAAATTATCTATAAATATAGAATTCATCAATTTGGATGAATTCCTGAATACAAGCATACATGGAATTTATCCAAGTTTATCTGGCAATTTATCTAGAACAATAACCACTTCATGACATGCAATTTGTTCTTGTAAAAAAGAAATTGATTGCAGGTTTCGCGTGGCGAATAGAAATTGATTTTATAAAACATGCTATAAATCAAATGTAAAAACTTACAAGGGGAAAGTAATTTAATAGTTTGACATTTGATTTGTAATCTAGAATATACTTGTAGACACATTTTAATGAAACAAAAATAATTTTCTTGTAGGCCCGTGGTTATGGATCACATATCGCTAAATATTCAACTACCCTTGTGCCACAATTAAGCCAGAGTAATTTATAGCTGTGATGAAAATATCACTGGTTCATGGGTCTAGTCACTTTTTCCAAACCAAATTGTTCTAATATTAGTCAGTATTATATATATATATATCAGAGTCAGGACTTGAATACTGGCTTAGAAAGTCAATTTCTCGTACTGTGTACAGAAGTGAATTTAATATGACAAAACTCTCTTTTTTATTCAAGGTATCTTAAATTACAATTGATGTTTGCTTAAAATAATGTTTTTAATAGAAGTTGGAACCATTATGTTTCCTATAAGAAGCTAATTCAGTAATAAATTACTCAGAAATAAATAAAATAATTCTGAGCTCATATCAATATCTTATATGGTTCCGGCAATTCAACTGGGAAATACACACCATGTCAGATGTCAGATGAGGTGTGTGACTATTGATTAAAATTAACAAATAACCAGGGTTAAATATGTGGCGCACTTTATCTTTACATTTCTCATTAGGCGTATGCTTTTTTAAAACTTACAGACACATTATTTTCTGTTTAGAAGCGTCATTCCAAATCTCGAAACTAAGAAACATCATTGGCCTTTAATCCATTTAAAATAACAAACATAGCTCTCTTGTTCTCATCTTTGTTGACAATGTTTCTTTTTCTAATTACACAAGTTTATACCAACTCAATCCGGCTAAATATTTGGAAACGTGCATAAACTTTTCACATCAAATACTACATCGAGCCACAGGGTACATATCAGTCTTTTTCTACATTTACTTTCTGAACTCACACTGTAGAGTCTACAGCAATAATCTCAACAATTTATATAAGTTGCTGATTGGTATCTCCATCCTGTCTTTCTTGTTGCCAGAAATATGCCATATTACCTTCTTGTAATTCAAGTCAAAAATCTGTAGTGCAACAGCATTAACATGCAATACATTACTCAATTAACTCCAAAGGAACGAAAACATGCTTTCATGCTTCACAGGTCTGAAAATCCAAATTTAAATCCCTATCCAATGGTGGTTCCAGAATTTTCGGGGGGGGGGGGGGGTAACTGGGGATATGGAAACCAATCAACAAGAAATAATTGCATCTTAGTATCGATAAGAAAAATTCCAAAAGTATGTCATCCACTGGAATTTCCTACAAAACCGTTGCCTAATGACAGCTTCTCTAGTTTTCTAGAATTTCCTGTCAGTCATGCTGTTAAAAGAATTTTCTGAATTTTTCAAAGCTTGAAGATGCTTTTTAAAAACATGTTAATTATTGTCCATTGAAACTTTTCTTATGTCATGTCTTTGATTTTGTTACAAAATCTGAAACATAATGTAACAAATGATGACTGTTCTATAAAATACACATTAATGGATTCACAGTTAAAATGTATAATACCTTTTTTAATGGGGGCCTGGAACGGATGAAGTCTAATATCACATTATGGGCATCAGTTTTAACTTTGTGAGGTAATTCACCATTAACCTAAAGGAAACAAACATGCAAGAAATAGATTTATTAGTTAAATGCAAGCAAGTTCATGCCATTACAGGTACAGAGGATGGCACTTTTCCAAAGGTTTAGCAATTGGTTTTAATTTTGTTTAGCTACCATTCATCCCTCTCTCTCAATAATATAGAAAGTTGTTGAAAGACAAAACAAAGAATTACCATAACTTTAAAATGTTTCCAGGAATATTTAAGAAAGGAATTACCACTCCCACAATCAAAATAATTTTGAATAATATCATTTTTAAAATAATCATAGTCTGACCTAATTCTAAAAAACTATGAGTAAGGTTTTTTCATGAGTGTTCATTAAATTCCTTAAAAACCACTAAAACTCGTAAATTTATAGTTAAAACATATATGTGACCGGGTATATCAAATTGAGTCAGAATAAGCAAAATATAATATTGGACTAGAGACAAAGTAAGTGATAATATTGATTTTGATCGAAATTGAGATTTTCACAAAAGTGAGTCTATAAATATAATATCTTTCGACACAAACGATCAAAATAGCAATAAAATGTTTATTTGAACATTTTGTAAGAGTACCGTATTCTTAAATCTGTCATATTTCTCGACAAAATTAGTTATTTTTCTTCGCTCGCAGCGGGACGATCCGTCATTGCCCATGCATAATAATTGGCATCATTGTGTAAAGCGGATACGATCGAGTTTTAAAACCCCTAAAAAAAATAAAAATACTCAGTTGTGACTATGCTGTCTACACAACTCATCTGCTGATTGGCTCAGACACCGGAGTGCAAAGCATTTTGGTTACTTGGTTTTTGTGTACCTACATGCGATTCACTCTGATAAGTGGCCGAAAAAATTATTTCTGATTGCATATAGATTGCCGTTGAGTGTAAATCAAAACCATGTGGCTAATTAAATAAATCGACAAACGGGTGTGTGTCATTGAGTAATACTAATCAACCCATGGTGATGAGAGAATTTTAAACAATAATATCCAAGATGCATTCCTTACTTTGCTTGTCGTATGAAGAAGAAACAGTTAACGAAATTCGTCAATCAATAAAATTCTCTTCGAAAAGAAAATTATTGGCCATTTTGTTTATTTACATTTAAGGCCCATCAATTATTTTTTTAAAGATGATATAAGTTATCAAATAATCACCACTAGGATTGATTATTCGGAGTAAATAATAAGTGGTCGATAATGAGTCGTTGACAGCTTTATCAATGACTCGTGACAGTTGATTAGTATTACTCAATGACACACATCCACTTGTCAATTAATTTACATTATCAGCCACGTGGTTTTTATTAACACTCAACCTCAATCAATCTACAACCAGAATTAATTTTTTTCTGCCAATTATCAGAAAGAATCAATCGCATGTAGGTATCCAAAAACATTATCGCCAAAACCAAATATTTATCGCCCACTCAAGCCAGCCATGTAACCACATTGCTTTGCATGCGGTGTCTAGGCCAATCAGCCAACGGGTTGTATAGACGGCATAGCTACAAGCGGAGTATGTTTATACCTTTTAGGGGTTTTAAAACTCGATTGTATCCGTTTAAAATCAATTCATCGACAATATTTTGATCATATTTGTGAACTAGATTTCTCCGTTTACAACGATACCAATAATTACACAAGAGGAATGACTGGTCGTCCCACTGCAAGTGAAGAAAAATAACTGGTTTCGTGGAAAATTTTAAGAAATAGGACAGATTAAGAATACGGTACTCTTACAAAACATTCAAATAAAGGTTTTCTAAAAATCTTTTATTGCTATTTTGATCTTTTGTATCGATAGATATTATATTTATGGATTAAAATCTAAATTTCGATCAAAATCAATATTTTCACTTATGTTATCTCTAGTCCAAAATTGAATTTTGTGCATTACGACTCAATTTGATACACCAAGTCACATCTGAGCTTTAATTTTTGCACAAAATCCTATTAGAACATGCTTGATTCAACTGTATAATCAAATCACATCAAATTTAAAAGTGCTAATGCCTCTCAAATTTTAGGTAAAGCATTGCAAATATCACACACAAAATTTAGCCAAAAAATATTACATGCACAAAAGCCGGAAGTACAATTTCACAATACTCCCAGATGTTATTTATACATACAATACTGTCTGGAAATTACAAAAGTTACTAGATTCAAGTATGATACATGTATAGAAGCATTGTGTTGTAAAATTATATAAGCTATCACATGTGTGTGTAATGCATGGCCATGTAGTGTAGTAAACTTTATACTCACCATTATTTTATGAAGGGCATATCTTCGAGATCGGATATCTTCAAGTAAGATTTCAAAAGGTGTAAGTTCAAATTCTACAGGTGTAAAATTAATATGTTCAACCTTTTTTAATCGGACACCTTGCCGTAACTGTCTCATAATTTGAACCCATAATGTAGTCTAGAAGAAAGATAAAAAAAAGATGACTATAAACAGATAATACATGTAATAATATCTAGAAATTTAATAGAAATGCTATACTATATCAGCTATCTTTTTATATTTTCAAACGTTGTTGGATTTGGTTTTTTTCCTCTCCTCATTAATTTGTCAATTTCTAAGCATAAAGAGGATAAATATGTTCTAAATTTGATTAGTTTTTATTCTAAATATCAAATTTTAATTCAACAAGTGATTGGCAGGTGCTAAATAAATAAATAATGATTTTACCCAGTCACTACTTCCTAGATCATCTAAAGCTTGTGTATCATTATCTACACCTTGATTGGTTAAATTCTAAAAAAAATAATCAATATTTAGAAATTTTAATTCATTTAACGAACATGCAATGTGAACCAATTAAAAACTGTCAGATTATTGTGGTTTAAAACCAGCGGTTAATTGCAAGGCAAGATTCACCCACATTTTGTAAGACACGGATAGAGAATAAGCTAAAAACCTTTGTAGTACATCTTTGTACACAATTTCTGTGCAAGGAACGTCCATTTTGTCAGGCATTGTCGTTTCAATTTTCCCAAAATTCCAACTCAACCTTCTATGGGCAGATCCAGAGGAGGGGTTTGGGGGGGTCCATACCCCACCCTGCTCAGCTACATAAAAATGCCTTGCATCAATGAAATTAAATCAGAATATGAATCCTACATCATTACATAAATGATTTCTCTTTAAAAAGCTCAATTTGTATGCATGTAATTTAGAGACGATGATGACAGATTTACTCAACAGAAACCTGGCAAACACCCTCCTGCCCAAAGCCCCTGCATTCTCTATGGTGGAAAGGTATTATATTTAAATGTTTTTTTTAAATCTGATAAATATTGTGTCCTCTAGAGGATCCACAAATAAAAAATGTGATTTTTTGTACAATCACCAAAATGGAATAAAAATTGTGACCTCTAGCAGGTCCACAACCTTGGTATTACGTACTTTTACACAATTTGCATTCAAGGAGTGGCCATTTTCGTGGGCAGTTATGGTCGGATTTTTATGAAATTCTAACAATCATCATCACGGTGTAACGATGATATACTTTAACAATTTCTAAAATCGGATTAAAATTGTGTCCTGTGCATATAGTTGAGAGTAATCAAAGAATATTCATTACATGGGGATTGTTTTGTCTATATCCATTTTGTCTGAAACTTTCTTTTTCTACAAAAAGGCATAACAATCCTAAATGTTCGCATATATCTCAAACGATTAAACTTGGTAACTATGTTAATGTAAACTTTCTGTTAAATGGGATGGCTTTTATGAAAAGTGACTATTACAAAAAAATGAAAATGTCAATGTAAAATAGAATCTTAGGAAAGCTTTTAATTGCTATGACTTCAGTTAAAATTGTTTGATTTCTTTGAGTTTTGCACAATATTAATACTATATTTATACTTTATTCTTGAATGCTAGGGCTTTAAGGAATTTTGTTTTGTTGGAATTCTTTGCTTAAAGTTCAAAGATTTATTTTGTACTTTTTGCAATATACAATTAAATTTCATCTTGCCTATTTTCCATATACACATATAATACTTGTATTTATATACTTAATCTTGAGAGTCATAATACTTTTCTACTTATCTAGTAGGTAAATACAGTATTATTATCATTGCCAAATACAACTGAACCTACTAACATGCTTTCTTATATTTATCATAGAGATCTAAGAAGCTATACCATTACTTTAGGTCTAGGTCTATTATCCTACAAAAGCTCTGTCACCTAAATTGTCACTTAACCTAATTAGAATACAGTAAGGGTATCATTGGAGATATTAAATCAGAATTGCTCTCAATTGACAGAATACTTGAAGTAGAACTTAAGGCTTTGGAGAAAAGGTCAACATGAGAATACTTCAAGCTAAACTGTTTCACCTTTCAATGTAATCATAAGTGTTGGATAAAATAAAGCCTTAACATGCCAGTATTAAAGTTAAATATAGCCCTACTTTTTTAAAAATCTATTAACAAAATAATTCAATTTCAATTTAGTTATATTCATTTAAAGCTCTCATGCCAAAATCTCTAATGTCTTGATTACCCATTTTTGCAGTTAATCATCAATGGCCATTAAAGGGTAGATTGGATTCAAATCTAATAAAAATTGGACCCATCAGATATTATACAGAGTTGATTCGGGTCTTGTCATTTTAATAAATGTCTAATTAATAGTTTATAGAACATTTAAGGCGGTAAAAAGTCCTACAAACATGCATAATGTTTAGGCAGATAAGAATAATAGTCTTTAAAAAAAATAGTACTTTTGAGGAATATGCAAATTATTTGGCTTCTGTGATAATATTGCTATATACCAATGAACATTTTTGTGGTAACTGCAAAGATCTTTGTTTTTTGTTTTGCAACAATCCTAAAATAATGTTTCACTGTAAAAGAAATAGAATTGTTCAGTACACTGGATGTAAATGAAGTAAACTTTGATGTGTAAAAACATTTTTTAGAATTTTGCAGTCAACTGCTGTATGTACAGAGGGCAACTGACCAATAAATATATTATTGACCAGGACGTTTATGGTGTCCACCAATAAACCCATCAGCTAATAGTTAAATCCGACATGTTATCCTAGTTAAAACTTTACTTTGGTGTTAAAAGTTACTCTTGAAACCATGGTGTTAGAATCTAAAGAATCTTCAATAGTGACCAAGATTAAACATAAAGACAGTTTTATCATTCTATTGATGTCATTAATATTGACGTAGAGATCTTAAACTTTCACACAAAATCGGCTTTTAAATTTTGGGGGGGTATCACCCACAACCTTTAAGAATCAAGAGAGAGAGAGAGAGAGAGAGAGAGAGAGAGAGAGAGAGAGAGAGAGAGAGAGAGACTAACATATATTATATCTGTATTTCACTTTGCAGGCCAGCGTCTTTAGCAAGCAGTTGATGAAAACAGTGAGACCTAGAGAAAACTTTAAGGAAGATCATAGCTGGCACAGGTTTGTTTTGGCCATATCCCATTCTTCCAAGGATACAAAATGTTGACAGATTTCCAATTCATCATATGTTTATAAATACTGCAAGAAATTGAACCATTTTAGGACCGATATTCCTTCACATTGATGTAACTTTAACAATATCGTAGTTTGCAAAGGATTTTGTACAATCAACCAACACAATTGCCAAAAAGGAATATAGTTCAGAGATTTTATTGTTTTAGTTAAAAAAAAAAATTTAGAGACAAAGGGATAAAATTGTGTGTTTGAATTGTCGCCTTTTTATTTTCATTTTAAACCAAAGAAATTTGTTATACAATCATGATCATAAAAATTTCTCAAGAATAACATTCAAAAAAGTGTGAAAAGTCAACAGTCCTTTAGCTTATTTGTCAAAGCATTAATGTCCACATAAAATTTCCATCAAGTCATATTTTTATCACTTTGTGCAGAACCAAGCATGTTTTGCAAAAAGTACAAAATACAGAAACTTTAAAATTTCACATTTTTTTTTTAAAAATAAAAAGTTCTTAAATAATGATAGCAGGCAACAAAAGATATACCCAATCCAACCATGGTTGTTGGGAAGATATATAAGAGATGTTTATCCTCGCATTATCGCGAATTACTAAGTTGCAGTAATTTTATGGCTAAAATACATCTACACATGAATCATTTCACAATATTTCTTTTTAATACTACAGTCTAATTTTTTCAACAAAATAACTGTATGGACAAATTGAAAGCAAGTCAGGCAATAACATTTCTGAAGTACACTATACATTTGGAAACAAACGAGCTGAAAATTGCTTCAAAAGAAACCTTAAGAGCGTTTCCTACCATACATAAATAATATCAATCTTAAAATTCTAAGATACTTTACATACCGGTACATGTTTATGTTGTCTTTCTATTTTAATTTATTTATAAATCATCAAATGAAACAGATTTTGTTGATGTTAATTTACTTCCTAATATAATTTGAGGATGATTGACAAGAAAAGTACATTCCAAGGCATTGTCATGGTTTATACTATCTCATAAAGTTAAAATAAATACAATTTTAATACCAATCATTATATTTTTGACATTGAACCCACCTGCTGACCATTGGATATTTTATCAAGAAAACTGATAAGTTCCTGAGCTTCTGCCACCAAGGCTCGACATACTGCTTTGTAATGACGGGCATCTTGTCTTGAAGATAAATGTCTTGCACATAACTGAAAAGTAAAAAAAGATATTGCTGAATATTTGAGGAAGGGTTAATAAGACTATATAAAGAATTGAATAGTATCATGCACAATATCATATCTAAGATTCTTATAGACAGAATAATTAAAATGATACCAACATTTTGTCATGTTTAATTTTTTGGTTGTTCACTCTACTTTTGAGCATCATCAGAATGAACTAATTTTTTCGGTTGACTTAAATTAAATCTACCAAATCAAATCTAGTGATAAAGAAATCCTTTAATATGCCTTTGATTATTCGGAATTTGATTGCCTAATCGTGGTCAAAGGTAGGCTGCCCTTATACTGTCTTTAGATCCTAATGGATAGCCCAACCAAATAATAAATAGAGAGAAAGAGAGAAATGGGGTTTAATGTCCACTCGGCACAAACTAGGTCATTTCTGGACTAACACATGTTTTTAATTTCATTTCAATAATTTACTTGCGAGCAGGGGTCTTTAGCAGTGAGAGGAACCCGGAGAAAACCCACGAATCTGCACAGGCGACCCTACTCTTTGTCACGTACAATCAGGGATTCGAAACCTTCACAGTTGACTCAATGACAGGCTTTATGATACAGCACGCATGCGCTGACCATTCGGCCATCCAACCCTCAAAATAATAAATAGAATAACAACATCTAGTTCTTAATCAAGGTCCTTCAAACCTGGTCCGGATTCAAATTCAGGACATTGTACAGGTATTCATTATTTCTATAGACAATCCAAGCATGTCCCCTCAAATAAAGCCCAACAACACCATACTATAAATGTGTTGTATTACTTTTAATGAAATTTAAATCATGTGAAACCAATCTTTAACCACAACACACATTTCATTGTAGTTTTATTATTTATCTCAGCAGTGAAGAGGACATGTTCATATTTTGATGATGAGTCTATGATCCTTAAACAATTGAGTCAAGTTTTTGTTATCATACCTGTATTCACAACAGGAAATGAGATGACAGGTTTATGTTCAGATTTTATTTCAAATATTATTCACCTGCTTTTAAAATACAGTATACAAGCAAATTGGGTAAAGCAGTTTTTAACAAGCCAACAGTGAGGCTGATCTCCTCCGCCGAAATCCCCCCAAAAATAGATGACACATATTAATTAATCGCACATTTATTTTTTTCAAACGTATCGAGCAATCAAACTGTACACGAAGTGTCATCCAAAAGTGTTTTATAAAGAAAAATGCTAAAACCGACGAGAAAAATGAAAATGTACCCTAGTTAGACAAAAGGGCCCCCACGCTTGACAAAAGGGACCCTCTGGCCAAGGGAAAGGGCCCCTGTGTCCGAGTCATTTGTTTCTATACACTGTTACTGTCAAATCCATTACTGAATGAGAATTCAGTCATTGTATTGGTATAAAAATCATCAATCAAGTTATCTTGTCCCAAAGTATCAACCAATCAAATTGCTTATCTCTGCTTACCCTAAGCAGAAAATGCTCATCTTCGAACTACATCAAGGCATTGACCTAATAAGCCTAATAAGCATACACACCAATTTGAGACAGTTTAACTCAATTAGAAGGAGAGTTATTGTGTTCCAAAGTCTCGGCAAATCAAATTGCTTATCGCTCTGCTTACCCTGAGCAGAAAATGCTCATTATCGATCTTAGTCAAGGCATTACTGTAATGAAACTATACATTAAGTGACAAGTTTAAACTAAGAAGAATTTCCATTAACTGGAAAGGTTATACCTGAATTAGTTTCGGAAATATCTCCTTCTTGTATTAAAAATGCCCACAGATCAGAAGTTTTTGAATAAGTTCCCAAGGCTGAAATTCTTGTTACCAAAAGAGAAGTATATGGTATAAAATAAATTGTGGTTTGCAGTAGATACATGTATGATGACAGTTAACAAATAACCATTGATGTCCTACATAATGTTAAAACCTGAATTTTGTACGACTGAGTAAATCTAAATCCATCATTGCATTTTATTTTCCTACCAAATGCATAATATAGATTTATTTTTGATATATGTAATATATTTTCTTAAAAATCTTCAATTTCACTACAAAGATTAACTATATTATCAATATGAAATTCATTATTTTCTCATATGGATGTAATGAATCTTATTATCTTCTCTAAAATTCAAATGTTGAAATTGTCGGTGTGTTTTAACCAATGGTGGGCGACTAGTAGTATGGTATGATGATATTACTAAACAAGTATTGGAAGTATATTTGACATCTTCTCAATAACCCTCCACCCATAAGATAAATACCCCTAGAACACAGTCAGTGATGGTTAAACCTAGCCATTTGCCATTGTTAACCTACCAGTAGTGTGTACCCTACTCATTCACAACACCTGATGCATGTACAGATAAATAAATGTCTAAAGAAAACCGGTAAATTTCAAATTTATTTCTTTGATGCAGTTGACAAATTTGTTTAAGATATTTGGCTCTTTATGACATTCTGTACTATGTTGGCCTGGGAATAGAAAGGTTTTTCCTTTCAAATCTTAAAAGTCACAATGTAAATAATATAATTATGAAAGTATGTATCTTTTCAAAATATACAGCACCAGTGGAGTTATTCATGTACCGGTATATAAAGAATTGGAGACTAGCTTGATAATCTGATTTACTGGGAGAATAGGATGATATTTTAGTAAAATTGCCGACTTGGGTTATTTGTTAAAAGTGAGAAAAATCGTAAATGTGGGTAAAAATCTAGTGAAGTGGTACACTTGGGTGATACTTATGATAAATTAGATATCAGGGTAATAATTTTGTGAAATAGGAAGTGATCTGGTGAAGTGCAAGACACCTTAGTCAATTTAGAGACTATCATGGTGGGTATTTGGGAGAATTGAGTCAAACCTCAAAACTGTACATGATCATTTGTCGAATTGTGATACAAAGGTGATAATAAGATGGTGAACAGACCAAACTCCCCTCAAAAGACATTTGTCAAGATAGTTATTATTTATGATAGAAAATTTGTTTTAGATAAAAATAAGATTGAAGTTTTATCTTGTCATCTATAAAAACATTATATAAATCTGATCTTACTTATGTGACCCTCTTTTTAACAAATAATGTACATAACACATTAATACTATCACAATAGAAAGGGAAATGTATTCCTAAAATAAATTTATCTATATGCCATAAATTGGTGACAATTAGACACAATAATAGATGAAAGCCTCAGTTATTCCTCTACATATAACTAATCTCTCATGGCTAACATTCTTCTTTTAAAGATTCTACAGATTTCAAGTTGTTAAACTCAAGATTCTACAGATTTCAAGTTGTTAAACTCAAGTAATTGAAGAACACTGAACCAAAACCCTTCGAGATGGTTGCATTAACCTCTATTTATTTTCAAACAAAAATAGACATCCTCAAGGGAAAAAAATAGCTTTTGTACCACTGCAAGAATTATAGAATTTCTGTTTCTTGTTTTACCTGCACATGCCTTAAAGTTGCTGAATTTTGCAATATACAAGATCATATTAATAATAGAAATGTGAAAAGCTGTTAGATTTTAATGTACAAATTGCTTGCCAGATATTTGACCAATCACCATATTCTCATGATTAATAGAAATCATTTAAATGTTCAGAAAGCATAGAAAGATAACAACATTGATGAGAAGTCAAAAACAGAGAATGCTCAAAGGACCACATAACTTTAATCAACCACAGCAACTCTCTAAAAATAAACCAGCTATTAATGGATAAGATCACGAATGGCAATTTAATCAATATGACCAAGAGGATGAAACTTGATTCAAGTCCTGTTTAAATTCTACATCACATCTTGATCAATAAAACATTAATTGAATGATATTTTATTATCTTTATTTCTTTTTATCAATAAAACTGTCAGATTACTGTCTATCATATACCCAGCACATAAACAATTGATGTCAGTTACACAGACAACATGTCAGTTGTTAAAGTCAACATGTCTCTCGACATGTAAACTCAGCTTCCTTTACCTATCATAGTATCATGCAAATACATACCACATGTAATTTATGTTCATATTCAAATTCAAGATATTTTCTGGATTGCCAAGGCTTATTTGATGGGGACTTGATTTTAGGAAATTTGGTGACTGAAAATTTGCTTAACACAAAAAGCACATACATTTTCCAAACAACCTTTCAGCCCCTAATTAACCCATCAACTCTTCTGTCAAAGAATTAAGAATTTGTCAATTTCAATGAATCCTACTATATTTCTCTCATAATTGCAAAATTATTGTCAAAGTAGTTTGGGTGTCATATTATGGGTCTTATTATGCTCCTACATTGACTACATCTAGGAATATGTATACATAGGCCTAACTGGGACATCTTGGAGACCCAACTTAGTAGTAGTAACTAGAATTAGTAACATGAACAAAATCCACGCAACAGGTTCCAAATTCCAACATTATTCATGGATATTTACTTATAATTTTGTTCTCTGTATGAAACTCAGGATTTATACAAAAGATATTTTCCTAAATGTCTATAATTTGTTCTCTGTTATAAAGCAAGCTCTATATGACATTTCAAGCTTTGTTTATTTACATGTAGGACAATATCTATAAACTAAGTGGAAGGAGTAAATATAATATTAGGACATTCCTACACATTGTTGTCTATTGATGCTTGTAAAATCAATTAAGCCAAGGCAAGAAACTGTCAGGTTATTGACAAAGATGAGAGACCATTTAATTTGAAAATGGGTCATTAATTTTTGAATCACTGACAATACATTACACTATAAATAAATATAATTGAAGATAAATCTTTAACCTGATTTAAGTAGGTGGATTATATAAGCATATCAAGAAGCATAAATATTTTTGTTTAATTTTATGAGTTCAAAGACCCCAACATATCAAACCAAAATTACCAGATTCTATAATGTGGATACAATTTGAATATTTATTGTTTCATTTTAATCAATTCATTATCAATTACTAATGTTATTTTATCTGGTAATAATTTGATCAGATTGTACATGTACATCTAATAATATTTGAAGAATTTGTAGACTCTACAACAATGGTATAAATATTTTGAAGGATGCATTAACACTAAATATTGAGTTCAAGTTTTCGCTTACTGTCTAATTTTCACAGGAACACAGAATCAATTATATTTCCACTTAAAAATTTTCAACATTGGCTTTATTTATGGGGGTTTGCAAACAAAGTAAGATGGTCTACCCCGCATTAAATCCCCTAAAATTCTCTTTTTTTACCATGATCAAAGAGTTCTAGCAATCTAGGGGGGTTGGGATGGCCTACTAGAGTGCCGCACTTCGACCTCTAGCTGGCCGGTCACCTGTGGCCTGGTGTGACCATATGTGACATGGAGATAGGGGTGCCTTCTCAACCTCGTGGGTTACCTCCAGGCACTCCGGTTTCCTCCTACTGTTAAAGACCCCTACGTGCAAGCGAATTATTGAAATAAAATCAAACCTAGTTTGTGTCAGTGGACTTAAACCCCATCTCTCTCTCTCTCTCTCTCCACTCTCCTCTCTCTCTCTCTCTCTCTCTCTCATGTTTTACTGTGCATTGATCATTATCAATTTTCCATGTAATGTGAATAGAAATGGAATGGGATTTATCTCCCACTGTTTACATGTAGCTCCTTAACTTGCCTAATGAAGACAGGCATACGCCAAACAGTGTGTTATGAGGGAAATTTTGTCAGGGCAGCGGCACTATGACCTACTCTTACATGTATATCAAATTCCAATTCCAAGGGATCTCTTACTCTAACGTGTACGCCAATTTCCACACGGAAGCTCATTTTTTTTATCGACCAAAACAACTACAGCTGTCCTTGCCAGGCCCTCCAACCTGCATGACTGACAAAGGGAAACCACGCCGGAAAATCTGGATGAACTTTCTCGGCCAATGCAGCGATCGAACACCCGACCCCCAGGCTAGCAATGTGACCCCCATTTCTATGTTATATTAAACTAAAGACAAACAATACTAATTGAATGATATCCTTATTTCACACCTTAATGAATTTTTTTTATCTCCAGAGGACTTCATGTAACACTATAAAGTATAAAGTAGTAAATATTGTTACTGTCTTGGTTCAATTATACTTGTCTTTGTTGATCTCAGTTTTTTGTAACCTTATTCTGGATCTAATCTTTATTATAAATAAAGTTTAATTTGTTAGTGAAATATTATCTTAAGATGTTTACATAAAGTATCAAACACTGTATGTTTAAGCTTCATCAAATGGTGGTGTTTTTACAAGCTGAAATTTGGATGTTTTGTCCAGGAATTATGTCTTCTGAACAATCTGACAACAACCATACATTTAAAAACAACTAACCAAAAGAACACGGAAATATATTTCAGCTAACAATATATAAGCAATTTGAATGCCCTAAGCACCTTTCATATTCATATTTCATATTTCCTCTTACATACACATAATCATTAACAACTTGTTCACTCTATATCCTTAGGACAATGTACTATTATTGTGGGACAATACTACAAATAACAAAGAATTACCATAATTTGGGGGGCTACATGGGGAGTTTGTGGGGTTTGTTGAGATGAAAATTGGTTATGAAAATTACAATTTTCAACAACACTGAAAAATCATTCACCGCAACCCATGTAAAATTCGTTCAGATCACATTATTTATTTTACATGGTTAAACAATATTTTGATATAAATTAAAGATTCTACCCCTTTTACTATTTTCATTTCATTTTGTCATTCCAAATAACAAAGCACTGACTCACGATAATGAATTCAAACATATCCAATAATATGAAAAAAAGGTTTGTCCTTGAATGGAGATATTCATTTGAATTGGATATACAATATATCTCATTATACCTATTATACATAAACTCACACCTCCTAACAAAGGACCCCTTTATTATTGCTACCAAAGCCAAATCTTTTTTATTTATTCCAATCTTGACATTTTAATGCTGTAAGCATGCTAAAGCATGACAAATCTTATTTTCAAAAAAAGATTGGATTCAATTGACATACTGGTACATTGCTACTACACTGTAGTACATTCAAACATAATGGCACGCTGTTATTGTTTAATTGCTAATTACATTTGAAATCACCTGAACGGTCTGTGTATTTATATGACTATAGTATAACAATCCTTCAGGCATATATTTATTTCAAATAAATATTTAATAGATCATAAAATCCACTTAATAATAGTTTTATTTAATTTCTTTTTTTTAAAAAAAAAAAAAACCCTACTTTCCTTTAACAAAAAATCAATTAGCATCTGTATTTATTATTTACTACACGATAATTACACAGTGTAAATCATCCCATTATTTTTATGATTTAACTGTACTTGAGGTCCTTAAGAAAACATCAATATGTTATTGATAGCATAGAAAAAAAAATTGCAATTTGGTAGACTCCACTATTATCTGTCATTGGGCATCTTGGCAGTTCAGTGTGTAGCACAGGTGGACGAAAACCCTATCCTTTTAATTTAAAAAATATTAGTTCTTAAAAATTCTTGGCATCCCCACTAAATTATACATCCACTACATAGACTGTTTACGAACCTAGCCAAGAGTTGCAAGTTTTATTCTCAAGGGACGACACCACTTCCAACTTCTTAACCCTGTCCCCCCACAAATGTAAAAAATACACAGCCATTCACACAGACTGTTCACGAATTTAGCAAAGCATTGCATGCTTCATTCAAAAACATTATCCAAGAACACGGCCACCCCTTTCAGAATTTGGAGAAAGACATGTACATGTATCCAACAAATGTCACAGACTAATTCAGGCAAAGAGTAATTCCACTGTATTATAATGGGGTAGGGTATGCCTGTAATTGCCTGGAGAGTATCCAAGATTTACTTTGGTTTTATAATCCACAACAGGGCTCAGAATAGCATGGTGCAATGCTTACTTAACAAAACAGTTACTTTATATTACTGCTACAGAAATTTACACAAACTCAAAATTAATTTTTAGTTTGATTTGAAAATATTTATGGCTCGACAAAGCAAATAATTTGATATGGACATGACTAATAAAATAGATATGCAGATATATCTCTACAAAACAAGTCTAATGCAACCTTTATCTACCATTAAGGCAGAACGAAACATCTATTGTTCTTTAAAGCTAAAAAAACAATGCAACGTAACTTTAAATATTTCTTTGTGACATTTATTTTGACATATGCATTTATCAAGCAATTGTTGACGAGTTGTTTATAGTAAAAAACATGCAAGATAAGATTCAATATTGTCTGTATGAAGGGTGTGTAATAACATAGCCCATATCAAAATCTATTTTATTATTCACCTGAATCGAAAAAACAGTTTATACCTGATAACATTAATATGTTGCTAACTTTTTAATCTTTAATGGAATTATATCATGTGGGGTATCCTGTATGTGCACGGTCATAATACTATGTAAACAATTTGTCCATGCAGGCGTTTTTTTTTCATTATTGCAAACAACTTAGACATTTTGCATCTGTTTTTGCATAAGACAAGATTTAATAAACATGATTATAAGTACACTGACACAAAATGACTGATGGTTTCTGATTCCAAAACCAAACTGACTACAAAAATCGTGCATTGGACGTTTAAGACACTAATTGGTTTTGTTTGCAGATAATGGCCAATTAGTAAAGAAATACAACATCTAAAGTAGACATTTTATTGTCCAATTAAAGTTCACTTATTCAGACTGGGGGAGCCCTTCTTAGTTTGTTACCATTTCACAACCAATAACTTCAAATATTTCTTAAACATAATAACACAACATATTGATATTCAGGCAAATATAAATTGCTGTATGAATATAATGTGTTATATATGAATGTGTTCCTCTAATTTCATTCAAACATAAACAATGTACAGAATAGATGTTGTCAAATGTGGCAAATTGATGTCATGGCTGACTTGGTGGTAACATGGAAGTAACACATTGATTAGACAAGAGAGTGTTAAAACCAGCTCAACTGATGACATAAGAAGTATACAGCACAACTTGATGTAGACTAATTATTTCACCTTGCTACAGGTTATAGACACTGATTACATCTCTAGACAATATATACCCATGATAATTACATCTACATACTACCCTACTAGAAAAAAAAACCTTTTCTATAATTGTACAGATTTTACAGAACATGTTAATCCTCACAATATACGTTATCTACACTGTAAACCCTCAATAATTTATATGAATGTATTTATGTACAATATTGGTGCATGTATCATTGTTATCTTTCACTTTTAATGTACTGGTAATCTAAAAACAAATTTAATTTATGTACTTCCTATACAACTTTCCAAAAACCTCAGGCAATGATCACCCTGATCATCATCATGCATGCAAGCATAGATCGTATATAATAATTGAGGCAATACATTTCTGAAGATTAATAGAATTATTGTTGATATCTACTTATAAAGAAAGGTGGTTAGAGCCATGAGCACTTCACATGGGTTGATTTTTAAATTCTTTTGGACTATGGTTTTTTTGTGTTCCATCCCAATGACAATTTTGGTTTTTTTTTTAAAAATTAAATGCTTTTTGGTATATAAAGCATAACCTCAGCTGCAAGTATTGGGGGTAACTAATGTATTATTTTGAAATATAGTATCGCTTAGATTAATTCATCAAATGCGGAACTCCGATCTAAAAATACATCTGCAGGTATATATAACCACAAGTCTCACGACATATAAATTATGAAAATAAAATAGTCTTAAGTTTACACTGACATGTGGAGTCGACTGTCTGCAGTCAATGTCACTTTTGACTGTTAAATTATTCTCACGATCTTATAAACTTAACGATGACCTAAACAAAAATTCTTAGGTAACTATAATTTTTTATTTAATTTCTGACAGTGAAAAATATGCCATAATAAACTTACAGTTTGTAAACGTGTATAAAAGGGGTGAAAGTTCATTGGATAGTGAAGTTAATGAAATTAACAGATTAACACACATGATGATCATAATTTCTCACTCCAAGTCAGCAATCTGTCAGATGAGATTTTATTTGCAAAATTTGCTCAATTTTAACAAGCTTATGCCCTTTTATTCTTACCTTGATACCTCTGTATAATATATTTTGATGAATAGAAGAGCCAGATTAAGTTTCAATGTGGACAATTTGAGTGTCCTCTTATATTTCAATAAGAATTGTTTAATTTGTTGACTGACCTACTATACATACTTGGACATGGTTTAGTTCTCAAGTAATCAAATTCTTGTAATTAATTCATGCTCCAATAACACCACTTAATGTGTCTTGCTTGGTGAAACTGGGTTAGTTCTACATCAAAGCATATTTTTACAACAAATTGTTCTTTAAATTATCCAATATCCTTAGGCCGTTCAGGGAATTAGTAACATTAGGGTTCAAAACTGTCTGGTCAGATAGTTTTATGGTTAATGTTTCCATACACGTATATGAACGTCCAACATTTTTAACAGGCCATGAACATCATTATGTCATCTAAATAAGCCCCAAACTTCAATTTCTCTCTCAAAAATAATGTCTAAATTGATGTTCTATAATAACAGAAAGTAACATCATCTTACCTTAGATACCTCTAAAAAAGAACAATGTTGTTGTACATCTCGACTTTCATATTCATCTTCAGCATCTTTCTCAATACCTTCATCATCTGCTGTCTGAGATTCATCCTCTTCCTCATCATAATGGGTCATAAGTTCAATAAGATTCTCTAAGTCATGACTTAATTGGCGCTCTTCATTTTCATGCAATCCATAATCCAATGCTTTGAAAATGGTTGCTCCCAGTGCTCGTACAGCCTGAAAACAAAGACAGGGTAATTAAATAAATCATTTATTCACAATGTGGGTCATTTAGTGCAGGGTATAATCATCGTGTATTATAAGTATTTTAATTACCAGTATCTTGAGCTGGTGTGGGCAAGAAAAGTCTATCTAGTTACCGTATTCAGATGGAATTATTATTCATGGCCCTGTGTATAATTGGAATTTGAAGAAGACTTAGGAGTAAGCAGAATTACTGCTGTCAAGGTAAAATCCTCACCCCACTATGGTTATTGCACATGTAACCAGAGATAAAAAGAAGAAAATTTAACATTTAATGTTATGAAAATGACTTAGTGATTGGTTAATGAGAAATGAATCGCCATTACATTCCTAAATTTTGGAGGACACCTGGTGCTTATTGTTTACATGTATTCAATATATCCTACTTTTAATCAATTATTCAGCATTTCCCTATAAACCATAAACTCTAATTTTTCTATAGAAATACTGTCAATTAAAAAGAAATAAAGAAAGTTTTCATAGTTTTGGTTTTCTTGATTCAATGGGTTTCAATACAATCTTACACCTTTAGATTGGTGGATATAAAGGGGCCAACTTGGTACAATTTTAACAACATCCTCCACCTACTATAGGTTTAAATACATAAAACGTTTTTAGTATGTTTGGTATACTATGTTTATGTGTAGTCCTTATTATTAGTGAGGTATGTCTAATAAGAATGTCACACCTTGATGTACAAACTACACTTGTCATTTGTGAGGGGTTTTATCAGTCTAGGAATCAGAAACGCATTATTGGTTATTAGAGTATTCTATAGATCCGAGTGATGAATTAGCCAACTATATGAACTAAGCCGACCCACACATGGACCTACTCCAAACACCGTATATTTATAGTATTATAATACTGGTAGAGCGTCAAAACATGGCTCAGATAGAGTACTAAATAACCTTCTTATAATGGACATTTCTCTCTTAGTGACATTTTTTTCTTGCTTTAGTATTTTTACCCACATTAAACAGTAGATTTTTCACACTTAAATGCTGATTCATGTTGAGAAAAGTTTTAAATTATAAAATAAATATCTGTTTGAAATATGAAATGTAATTTAGGATTTAATTCACTTGACTTATGTCAAATCTTTGTACTGGTATATTAATGAGTGTAGCATTACAAGTAAACAGTGAATAAACATTGCTTTTAAATTTCACTGATAAATATTTTTGAATTATCATATTATATAGATAGAGAGTTGATCTTAGAATTTATTGTCCATATCATGTTTAGCAAAAGGAAGAGATTGATAAAAATTCCGTTAATCGGTTTTAGATTACCACTTTTCTAGTAGACTTGATCTCCTTCAAGTATACGAGAATCATAAACATTGGTCAATAAACCACGTCAAAGATAAGTAAACAATGAAAATCTCCACGTTTCTCATCAAGGACAGGTAGCAGTAATGTTCAATAAAGAACACAATCAACAAATTGATTGAAGTGACCAAGACACAAACACAGGATTTAGTCTCACATTACTCACATATCAAAGATAACAGTGGACTTGAGTAGTATCTCGTATTTCAGCTCTCAGTAATAAAGCAATAGTGTAACCTAAGAAATTGGACCATTCTTCCTGCACTGTTTGTCACCAAGGTTCATTATAGATGTACTGTAGCTTAATTAATCTTGAATGTCTGAACATGTATTCTTGGAGGATCAATCATATAAAAATACCACAAAATGTCACCGAGGATCTTACATGATCTACAAGTTTCATTCTAATAAAGGTTTATGACTTAGGTACTGCTACATGTAGTACTAACCCAACACCTCACATCACAGGATCAATGGCACCAATAAATAACCATAGAAATATATTAAAGGCTTGATGTGTCATTTAGCACTATAGGAATCCCTTGCAAACTATAATATGGTGAAAGTTTAGTCTCTAATTGGAATACCAGTCCAAAAATGATTCAATACAATTCAGTATTTACAAAGTTATAAGAAATTTAAATTTCATCAAAGACGTCGTCATCTTTTATAGGTAGTGGAGAAACCTGATGAGTCTAGTTGTCTGGCGTATTTTGATTTGGTTGTCTTAATTAAATGTTAATTATTTGAGGAACCTACATATTTAGCGTGTATTAAAGCCCCAATAACACTCTTGTTGTAACTGAATAATATGTCCCAATCTTCATTCAGGTCAACAAAACGTATTATTTTAGAATATTCCAATTAATTGATGATATAAATTTCATCTTAACACACCTATTTTAAAAAATTGGAAAAATTCAACCAATTGATTTGAAAAGTCTAAAGTAAACCTTTTCAAATGTGACTTGGATTTTAAAATATTTTCGAACCCTCTGGACAAGTAAAATAGGTTGTAATGGATAATTTACACAACAGGTAGGACACTTAAACATCTAGTACTTAGAATAAGGGTATTATTTATTTTCTGGAGCTACCAAGCCAGCAAGAATGTTATTGTCCCTTTAAACAATGAGAAATTTGATATCAATTAGCAAAAAAGCAGATGATGCATCAAGCAATTAAGCCCTAAGCGAAATGTAGATCGTTTTAAAGGAGCTAAATCGCTAACATTTGGGACCTAGAAATTGACACAAAAGGATTGCAACGCATATAATACTGTAATATGAATTATATAAACTGATTTACATTCAATAGTTTCCATTTTTGCTCTGATTTCAAATCAGTTATGTTCAGCGAAATAAGCCAGTAATTTCAATCAAATGCGAATTTCTAGCATCTGGTTATTCCAGCCAGTCTACATGCCGTTTGATTTGGTGCAATGTTTCTAGCCTCGTTCCTTGAGTCTCTTGCTAGAACTGGGGTAGAAACGCATTATGGTACACGATTCGTGTACCAATGGTAAAATGTTTATTTTGTCTTAAATATTGGATAACAGAAGCCCATCTTTTTCCTGTAAGATCACAGCATCAATGTTGATTTAAATTGACAAATAATTCGTGTTTTCAATGTTGAAGATTTTGGATGATATTGAGTTAGAGACTACTCCAAAGCAAATATACTTACATCTCCCTCTGTTGCTATACATCCCTTTCTGTGATAAATGGAACTTCTCCCTACAAAAATTATAAAATATTAATTATTACTGGCACAACATCAAAAGTAACCCATAAGATAATGGTGTATTAAAAGTATTGTCAGTAAACTGTTCCCTTGAACCTTTGATCAAAATTCTACATCATTGAAAAATGTTTCTCTAAAAATATTCTTTTGGTGTTATAGTTAGTAGCTCATTAAAGTAGAATCCCTTCCATAATATTCTATATGGGTTTTTTTTATCCTGTTACATGTACATACAAGATCTGTGGATGTTTTGTAGGCATACTTTAATGAATTTGAAATATTTTGGAACATATACTTTACATGACATACATTGTGAAAGGTACAAACATGCTACATTTAACTGTGGGTGAAATTGAATAATGAACACCATGCAATGACCCTGTGGAGATACAGTTTATTGTCCTATTTCATGATCTAAGCATATTTTCTGGTCTGCTTTGAAGAATTTAATTATTCATGAGTTCTCCTTGAGACATTTGATCAAATTCACCATACATGTAGGTAAAACATAGACAAAATATATCTAAAAACTTCTAGCTGATTAACCAACACCACTGAAGACAATTCTTTTCGGTGCTTATATGGCATAAAACATGCTCCAAGAATAAAATTTAATCAAACACCTCCGTAATCAAAAAAATTGAACATTGATTTACTACATCAAGAAATAAAAAGTAAAAGTACTAAATTCTTATTGACATAACTTTGATTTGTTTCTTCAAGCATATTGACAGTGGATTTTCTATAATGGTTGGTTTTGTGTGTTGGTCAACATAGGGCAAAAGGGCTCAACTGTCCAAGTGGTCATTGAGCTGTTTACCCTTCATTGGTCGTGTAGAATAAATAAGTGTTGGAATGTCGTACAATATTTGAACATGTTATCCATGGTTATGTAGTGTTATAAGGTAGAAGATATTAACAAATTTTGTATTGTAACATAATTAAAGATACAATAGTATATGGATTTCTGTTCTCAGTAAAAGAACCTTGTCAGTTGAAACCTGAAGAAAAGTAGACATAAATGCTGCTGTCTTGGAAAACTTTCCTAAAAAGCACTGCACATGTGTTCATAGAAAAAAAATTCCATGACAGAAGTATTGTGATGACAAGATGTTAACCCTTTTCCATTCTGTTTATAACAATATATCATCATACATGCAAAGGAGTATCTTTTTCTGTAAAGACTTTGACAAATGTCTAAAATGATTAACAAGCTTTCCTGCATTGTATTTTAAAATTATACATGTGCAGATGTTTTTTTTTTCTTTTTACAAACCACCCTAAATTTCATTAAATATCACAAAAGTTACAACCATTCAAATTTTGAATTAAAAACACCTGACAATCCATGTAGGTGTGAATAATAATAATAATATCTTTACAACACAATCATTGCATACATACAGTTACAACATGTAGGAAGCCATATTAAATCATACTCTATTGATACTTGACAATCCTATATTAGCTTATAACACCATATAGTAGGTAATATTAATATAATTGAATAATAAATTGGAATCCTGCCAATCAAACATATTGATCTCAATATTTTCTAAGAGGAAAAAAATAGCCTTTGCTTTAATTGTGGATAACAAATCTTGTTGATGAAATTCATTAGATAAAAAGCTCTTTCTATGCCAAAGACAATAATTGACAATTTTCATTCATGTGCTTATCTTTAGAAAATGCTAAATCTTTTATGGCAACTAAATTTTGCTATATTTATTCAGTGCTTTATAAAAGTAAGTACCAGTATTATACCAGTACATCTATATTTTCTTTGTAAGAATATTACATTGAAAGGGCATGAATGAAATTGCCCGAAATAGATTTACAATTATATGCTTTCTACTGCAATAAAAGTATTTTTACTTTATATGTGTATGAACCATTCACGGCTTCCAACCTTTACAAGATATTTTTTGAGAAAATACTGCAGCTATAGCCTTCATATCGGTACATTAGTCACTGTCAACTTGTCCATTTCTGGGCCACAATTAATGGCATATAAAGATGACCTTGTGCCAGTGCTGGGGGGGTTCTAGACAAAAGTACCGGTACTTCAATAATAATAAATCTATTAATGATACTATACCATTCAATAGCACAACTCAAGTAAGTAAAAATGATTAATGATCTTAGATATCTAGATATAGGGGGTAGATAAAATACAATACTGTGTAATAGAAATCTCTTTTATATTCTCTGACAGGATATCACATTTTTTGTAATTATAAATTTGCTTGTCTGATAATATTAAGAGGGGAACATAGTTACAAAGCTCCAGTAACCTATTACTTACATAGTTACAGCTAAAAGATTACTGAATATGTCAAATAACTTGATAATTATTTTGGAATTTCTTCCCCACATAGTTTATATTTGAGATTATGATTAGCCTATATGGTATACACTATTGTGACTTCAATCAGAATCAAACATGTCAGACATATGCCTACCCACACTGTGAACTAAGAATTTATAGAAATGTTTGAAAGAAGCTTAATTGGCATTCAAATTTACGTCTACAGATATTAGAAAGTAATTTGATTTAGTTTGTATAGAAACCATGCATCTGAGATAACTTATATGTCAGTAAGCAACACATGGTAAATTTCTATTGATTTTTCAATCATGACATCATTTGATGACTTTATTGAACAAGATAGAACACACATTTAGATTGTTCACATTACAATGTTGCTTTCTTCAGAAGCTAAGAAAAACATTTTGACATTTAGTCACAAAGTATTATAGGAAATAGGGTCAGACTAAAATACTTATTCTCATTTTTGGTATATCAAATGAAGGAATGTTCTTGGAGACTCGACTTCCAATCCTCGAAGTTAGTATTTTGTCTAATGCTGCAGCTAATATGAGCTATTTTGGCACCACAGCATTTCTTGTTTTTGTCATACGGATGTTCATACTTGGGCAAAAGTGATAAAATTCATATTGAGTACATGGGTTTGCTGAGGTTATTTTAAAGCGCTTGACTCAGAATTCTTTTAAATGAGCAGGTCTTTACCTTTTAAGCCTGACTCCTCAAATTTCATACTATTTTCAGCCATCCATTTTAGGACATATTGCCTTCAGTGGTTCTGGTGGGACAAAAATTCACAGTTTGAATTAGATGAAAAGTAGACAATCACACTGTCGAGATAAAATTCCACCCATGGAATATGCATAGTTCGTCTTGAAACTCCATTTCATTTCTTTAACATTACTGTCTTTCAAATCTTATTTGCTTTCTATTGGTTTTACAATACAATGTGACAGATAAATGTATATTCAAGCCATTGTTTAAATTGGCAGTATTCTACTGGATCTTTTGAAAAATACATGTCAGGAACAGCTTCTTCAGCTAAAGTTATGTTTTCCTGTATATTCCAAAATAAATTAACAATACTTGAGAACTTTTGTAAAGATGAAAAGATTTTTTTTCATTGAAAAAATTACACAATACATGGTTGTCCAATAGTAGGAAACCATTATTCAATTTGCCAGAAAACCAGTTAAAACCATTTGGTCCGTACTCCAAACATGATATCATTTCACACACACACTAAAAACATAAACCTGATAGATGCATATAACCCAAAGGAAAATGATGGTTTTAAAAAGTTTCAATATTCCAATATTTATTTCTGTTTATGAAAATGGCTGAATATTTCACATATGACAGAATTTGGTGAATTTTGACAAACAGTACTATATCTACATGTACATGTATAGGGCATGATGTGCAACATTATAAGGAATGTTTTGTTTGAATAGTTTATACATGAAACAGCAATTAAAGAGATTATAGACATGTTTATGATGGTAATTAGACATTGATAGCATAAAGAACATGAGGTATGTCTTCACTTTTTATATAGTATAAACACAAAATAAAATCGATTTAAAACAGAGGTACATAAAATATATAATATATATATCACCTTTGGCTCTGACACTATTACAACTATCTTTCATAACATTACAAAATCATCAACATCCAGACATTATGTATCTTTTATGTTTTTGTTTTCTCACAAGAATTGTTACCATGTTCACATCTAGCTCCTGACTATTTTTGTACTTTAATAAACTTGTGGTTACCACTACTGTGAATTCTAAATCTCATTTAGGGCATGTTGCCTCAAAAACTCTTGTAACTTTTGGTCTCACAGTTTTAAGCTTTAGGGGTGAGGGAAAGGTATGCTTACTCTTTCGAGAAATGATCTCAAGTTTTGCCCCTTACCTTTGGATTCACTTGGACAAAATCGTTCTCGAATACTTTATATAGATTAATTAACAGTTGAAACAGTTGTAATATACTGAGTGCAATAGAAAACGCATCACTTAGTTTTTTGTGTAACAAAATGATCTGGTAAACATATCTTATATTTTGCTTCTATTGTGAACAATATTCAAATGGGAACACACCAATAACAACACATTTGTACACTTATGGATGTTTAATCTGTTATCAACGGTACAAAGTCAGAGAGGTCAAAACCAAAAGTGATGCGTTTTCTATGGCGCTCAGAATATGTTAATGTACTTAGTACTATTCACAGTTCTTATAAACTTGGTGACTTAGTGTATACTGTAAGAATACACCTGATACCTGAAACCCAACCTGTCAAAATGTGAGTTCTTATTACCCACCCTGTGGCTACCATGGTATATCTCATTAATTCAGTCCAAATTTTATTATTATTATTCTATTATTCAATACATGTATAAAGATCTAGTAGGCGATTAAAGAACTATGATATATGGAGACATGTATTAAGTCACCTTTACCACAAACCTTGAATTTGTATGGAATATATAACACAATTTCTCACTAGTGTATAAAAAGTTAAGTTCACTGAACTGGAGTGCTATCTCGTTAACATAATTCTACATTGTAAAAGTTTGTATTTAGCAACATTATTTGTGAACTTTTCAATCTATATTTGATAATAAATTTAACATTCAATAAGCTTCCCAATGTCATAAGAGATTAATAACAGAGCAAGAATTTTGTAATTGTTTCCAAATATATTTTACTCTATTTGCCAGCCTGTGAGTCTTTGTTTACTTGTATATTTCAATAATAGGAATAAAATAGTTGAAATTGTGGTGTACTCCCCTATTCATCATCTTGACAACTTGAGAAAAAAGGTTTTAAGAATGTCAGTGGGGGACAAAAAATGTCACAAGAACTAAGATCAAAAAGGTGTTGAATGAACTCGGCAGGAAGGGGGGAATTCTATTGTTCTGTTTTAGTCAGACAAAATAATGACCTCCAAGCATGTAAAAGCCCAACTTTCTATTCTCTTTTGTCCAAATATTAACCAGCTAATAGCGACTGAGGTCTGAGGTCACCATTAAACTAAACAGAAATAAGCTTTTATTGAGCCCCTAGTTTACCCCTTACTGTTCTGTTTGATTCAAGGGTTCACAACAAATTCTTTTCAAACACTTTTGTTTACTTTTTGTCTCCACCATGCAGCTGCAGTGGTCACATATCTTCAAACGATTGTCTTCCAAAGTGAATATTAAATGCATTTAAGGCATGTATTCGACCAAATTGTTCTTGAAACAGAACATTAAGATGCAAATATGCGCATTAAAGATATATTCTTTCAAGCATAAACAGGTGAATTATAATAGACCCACAAAACCTATTTTTATCTGAAAGTATGCTATTTTTAAAGATACATTATTGGAGAGCAAAAATTGACTTTTGTCAGTTTTCCTTGGAGCCTCAGATGTCATATAAATTATAAATGAGATCTTTATTTAAACAACAAGCCAAAAATCAACTCCGTAGACCTACGGATGGCTTGGATTGTGCTCGGATTTAAACAGGATTTCGTTGAGTGATTTAATCACAATGGCGTCGTGGGCGGGGTTTCTTCGTGATGTTGACGTCATCATACTTCCGGAAATTATTCATAAAAGACAGCGATGACCGAGGCTATACACAAGCTTCACTAGATGCCGTTTAAACATTACTTGATAATCGAGACTATGTAGGTGGAGTTAAGGCCTGTCAATCGACGATCGGCCATACGAAGAATCGGTGAAGATGCAATTCAACCCCATTTCTAGTCAAACATTACACTGGTAGTAACTATGTTCAGAATGAAGTAATTTGACTGAAATTTTCAATATATTCTTGTTTCATCATCTATTTTTGAACTATTATAGCAAGAATGGCTAAATCCTTATAAAAATCTCCCATAATGTAACTTTAATGACCAGAATAACTGAATTATCAAATCAAATTAGTACTGCAACCACTGCTGAACATGAACTATTGTTTCTTATTGCATAGTAACCTGCATTCTGGGTAGCATGCTCTCATCTTGGACTCATCCTTTTCTTGTTTAATGCTACTCAGTATTACAAAAAGAGTTATTCAGAATTGCAATTTTGTTCAAATCTGCATTTTATAAAAGATGTTTCTCATGAAGCATCCAGTAATATCATATAATGTTGTAGGCAACAAAATATCTATTTCACAATAATGTTGAAGTATGTTTAGCAACAGTCACAGAAATAAATCTTTATATATTTGGATGGATGAAATTAATAGACAATGAATGTAATATCCATTGCAAACGACAAAATAAAAGTTCTATAGCAAAAATAGAAAATAGAATATGGAACACCAATGTCGTAAAACATCTTGTTGAAACTTGAAAAAAGCAGGGTATTTAAAGCCACTTCTAAATATTTGCATCTTTGGAAGTTTTTTTTTCCTCTTAAACCTTTCCTTTCTTGAAGATTAGAAGTTTGTTTGTGCATATTATCACTATTTGCATTGATTTATTTGGTCAACATACAACTTTTAAAAAATGGAGGTATTCCAATAGTAAACTTTAATCTATTGATGATAAAATATGACCTATAAATATCCTGCAGTATCTCTTTATGTCTACAAAACAAACCTCCACAATGACAATATAGATAATTTATAATAATAATCACAATACTTTATCTTGATTTAAACCAGAATTTTTAATTTTGCTCATAAATAATCCCAAATATATCTTTGTTGACACCATACAAAAAGCTTTTGAATTCTAACTTGAAATTCAAAATGTAACGAGTACTACATAGAGACTTGAAAAGATTTTCCCGTTCTTAAAAAAGACTTGGTAACTATCTAACAAGAAAGGACTGTAAATATAAAATAATTACATGTATGCGCCAAAGACTGTACTGATATTATAATAATTTCAGAGAAAAGGACTGTAAATCAGGTCGTATAGGTAAATATGTACGGTAGTCCCTGGATTTGATGCCAGTATCTGAACACTATTATTCATAATAATCTAATTATCAAATTTAAATACAAGTCCATTTACTCAAGATATGACAATAGATATTTCAATATCTATAAGTTTTGTCATCAAATGATACAAGACAGAGAGAGAGAGGGAAAGGGGGTTTAATGTCAACTCAACACAAACTAGGTCATTTCGGCACTAACCCATGGTTTAATTTTATTTCAATAATTCGCTTGTGTGTTGGGGTCTTTAGCAGTGGGAGGAAACCGGAGTGCCCGGAGGAAACCCACGAGGTTGAGAAAGTGCCCCTATCTCCATGCCACATACACTCACACTGGGGATCGAAACCACATCTGCAGCTAGAGGTTGGAGAGCGGCACTCTAGACCACTAGGCCATCCCAACCCCCCAAATGATACAAAGAAACTTCTCGCAAAAGACACCTTCCCTATAAGTCTATTGCTAATTTGTTTATGATTTTTTTTTTCTGTTTGTGTCTCTCAAGTATGTGATAGAACAGCAAAAATGAATCTACTAATCCAATCTGGTCATCAATGCCTTTTTGACAACTTTATAAATCCTTTCCAAAACCCTGGTTTTCTGAATTAATGTAACATAATTATGAAATAAATTTATAAAATAAACATATCTATAATCAAATCAATCAGTGTTTAAACATATAGATCAAAGATTCATTTTTATCACTCTAAATGAAATAGTAGTCTACTCTTTGGGTCATGATGGAAAAGGATTGTAGAATAGGAGCTGGCAACTAAGTCTTGTATTGATCGACATGTTAATTCTAACCGCAAATTATTGATTGTAAGCGGGCATTGATTTGGAACTTCTGCCAAAGGGTTCTGTATGACTATAGTGAAGTGTTGAACTTGGCTACTTTTCTCTGAATGAAAATACTAATACTGTCTGGACTTCTCTATCAATTACTTTTTATCAGTCTATCAATGATTGACAACAATTATTTTTTAGAAATATAACATAATATCACACGTAAATAAAACAATAAGCATAAATTTTAATGATATATAATATATTGGTCCAAGTGATTAATTGTATATAAGCATGTCTATGCTTGTTAACCATGAGCAATTTCTATTTTTATAATCATGCAACTTTAGTCATATTTCTTGAAACAAATTTTGCAATGGTTTACTACCAGTTCATGTAATGATCAAATCGATCAAGGGTTTATCGTGTGATATTGAAGACAGTCTGTACATTTTTAAAATATACAGGTACACCTACAATCACATAATGGCAGAACACACATTGCAGCCTTTGTTTTTGTCATTGGTTAGTAAAAATGAAAGCACAACAAATAAATTACATTAATTGTGTTACATGCAAGTGTATATTAATCAAATCACAACAACCCATGGAATAACACATTAAATACACCAATTTTAACACAGGACAAGACTCCTACCTTCTGATTTACAACTGGTGTCAAACTTATTCTTTGCTGTTAATTAAAAAGATATTTAAATTTATAATGTTAATTATCAGCTTAATTTGTTTGTTTAATAAATTATATGAAGCCAAAATAAAAAAAAAGGTTGTTTTCTAATGCTTTATCTTGTTAAAAAGCTTATCACTTATTGGCTTAGTTATTAAATACAGGAGTTATATAATATTACCAATCTGATGTCAATACAATGTAACAAGATTTAGATAATAAGGTTCAGAAAAACCTGGATCAAAGAAAAGCATTATTTTTATAGCTATTGGGTTGTGGTATATAGATAAGATATTGTATATGATTATCTTACTCTGCATTCGGATACTTTATATTCAGTGAAGATATCAATGTTGATGGGCAAAATATGGATTAATAATTCCATAGAATGCTCATGAATATGGGAACAGCAAAAAAATAAATCACACAAATAATCTTGTATTACAACCAAACCAAACGATAAAAATTAAGGGATTTGAATATTTTCATGTACATGTTTCACTTTGTGTACTGTAGATTTGTTCATTTCCAACAGAACACAATAATTATCTATTCATACTATATGTCCAATAATTCTATTCAGCTATTTGATATAGATAAATGCAGAAATTTTGAATTGTTTGTATATATAACGGGTGACATATACTAAGTATAAAGGCAATATTTGAATTATAACTCCCAGTAAATTATGCATACACACATTGTATCGCTCTACGGAGAACAGTGTTTGCCATATAAACGATAATAATAACAAACTTTTAACTTATTAATCCCGTTCAATACGTAACAGTTACAATAAATCCATTTTCATATAATTCAAAAATATATCATATCCTTAGCATACTTACGCGTTGGTGAAGATCCCGATGCATTAGCCGCGGTATCAATGACAACCTCACCATCTTTTCTCACTCGTAATGCTTGTATTCCATATAAGAAAAACTCCTGTAATTTCACTTGTGGTTGATTAACACTAAAATACTGAGCACACTGATAACATATAGCCCATGCTTGCTCCTCATTTATGGGATTATTAAAAACTTTCAATATGTCATACAAAGATAACTGGTCTTTTACACTTATTTCCGATCGCGACGAAGCGGTATTCGCCATATTTCGATGGCAGTCATGTCAAACTGTAATAGCCCGAATGAGCGAGTAGTCGCGTGTACCGTTGCCAATAACCATCAGGGGACACAACTCTTCACCAAAGGGATTTGAATAGTTTATAGGTTTAATAATCAGTTTCAGGTACCTGTCATCCGATAGTTGGATTATAATGATTGCAATGTTTTATACTAATATATTATGCGAGTCACCGAAATTTATATAGATAGCGTTGTGAGCCCTTGCTGACACAAAAGGACATAATGTATCAGAATTTTTATGGCCTCAGAAGGAAACAAAAGATTTTGTTAAGAGATACTGACTTAAAATAATTCTTTTTGACATTATATTGCCTTGCCGATGAAATATATGTCATTAATTTAATTATAATTAGGAAACATTTTATGTATAAATTTGAGTAGAACTTGAAAAGCTATGAACAGAACATCATCACCTGTCATATATTTAATGGTTGAAAAACAAATACCTTACCCCAAACAATGGTTTATATTTAATGATGCATCTCCAGACTAATTTCTTCTTTGCAGTGGCATCTAGAGATTTGGTAAGGGACAGTTCCTGGATTGTATGGCTCTTCAAATCCAGCACAAGTTGTATCTCTTAATTAATGTAAAAATAGATAGGGGGGGGAGGGGCACCTTCCCCTCTGCCTATCACTGCATGTCAGGGATCCGTTCAGTCATGAAACACATTTAAACTTTTTCTGGAGGAGGTGAACTAAATTTCATGAATTTGAAATAAAACATTTCTTGGGAGGGTGGGAGGCAGGGAAGACGATGTAATAATTTACTCCATTCCATAAATGTATGCATCTTTGCTCCAGGCAATTTTGCATATCCTTAGCATGTACCAAGACAGTCTAATTAAATTATGTACTTATTTTTATTGTTCAAGGAAACCATTGTTTTATAAATAGTGTTAAGGTAGATAATTTAGGACCCTACTGGTATGTAATAACCTTAATCCCTAGCACCATGAATAGACACTATAATAAGATGGTAATTACAGTAGGTAAGGGGTGGATTAAAAAAACTAGAGGTGATAATGAAATCAATCCCATTGCAATCAGGTTTTTGTAAGGATAATAGGTGGCAGCCATATCAAGCATGCATTCAATCCAACAGACACTATTGTTGTTGATATTATTCTAGTATAATACATCAGAGCTCTATATTCACGGTATGTATTTTAACAGAATTGTGTTAACATCGAGGTCTAAACCTGCTACTGCAATCCTTGATTTTATGCAAAAGAAAGTATTCAATATCTTCCAAGATAGTTTAGACACATTTCCTATTTCCTGGGTATGATCGTCAGATCAGCTAATCATCAGCAGAACATTGGTGATCAACTGCAGTTTAAACATTCTGTTTTGCAGGTACATTTAGGATTTGTTAGTTTTATTGATATTAAATATTTATGATTCCCAGCAAAATAAAGATTAATCCTGTGCTGATATTTCGCTGATGTTCTTCAGAATAATGTAATCGGTTCAGTATCTTGATTGATATATTATGAGATTTGGAATGCTTTTCAGATTGTGACATCAATAATACCAGGTTCAATGATATATAATAAGTCAGGTAAAATCTCAATACTTGGAAGAATTCAATACAAAAAACTAATATGAATTCATCAGCTGTCTTTTAAATACTAAAAAAACAAACATGATTTATCTAGAGCTGCTTGATAATAGGTAAATAAAAGAATAATATAGTAATCAATTGTTTTATTCCATCTCATTATACACAACTTTCTTTCTATTCACAACTTCAATTGCAAAATACACTACATGGATTTTAAAAATTATGATTCATGGAAAAAAAGATTAGGAAAGAAAAGTTGTTTTCTATTTTATCAATTAATTTTAGTTACTGTTTAGACTATGAGAAATAACAGAAATAAACAATTTTAAGTTAAATCAAAAAAGAAAAAACAATCTGGGGGTGTTACTCTGTACAGAATTATATACAAAACTAAAATAATATATTTTCTATCTACATCCAGATTATTAATTATCTATTATATAGTACGAAACAAATTATCATGTAAATAAAAGCTATAATGGCAATTTTTTTGGACTTGAGGGGTAAAACTAATAATATTTATTGAATTATGTATTGGTATGCTTCCATTCCATTGTAACATACAACTTAAATCTCCCATGCACAAAAAAGAAAAGACCTAACGGAATATCAATAAAAGTGACTGATATAAATATATTCTTAACTTGATGCAAATAATATATCAAGTATTAATAATTGCATACACAATTCAAGCAAAGAAGAAAGATAGGAGATCAAACTACCATCAGCTCACCCTTTGTTAGCACTTCCCTACAATATTTTATCCTTACTCAGACATTTAAATCTCTAATTTCCAATAGGTATTGCACTAATTCATAGAACTATATGTCATTTTTAAATGGAGAAATTGTATTGTACAAAAGCTAAGCATTTGGTGTTGAGGAATTGTATTCCAAAGCAACTGACTGAATTGAATGTGAACAAATAACTTCTCGAACTCGACATTTACAGATTTGAAAGTTTTCAACATACAAATCCTATGATCAACCAAGAGTAAAAAATTACAACTGGATGCTAGTTAATTTACGTAACACTAAATGCTATATAACTATTTAAACGGGAAATTCAAATAAATTATTGGTTAAAATTATTTACTTTTCAGAATTCATATAACCAATATTTCTGGTTCTTTCATTATTAAATTTTATTGTTTTTTTTTATTTTCAATTAAGACTGATATACAATTACTGTATAATTCAAAAGTACTTATTTATTATCAACGAATGCCAAAACATTAAGTAGTGAAAATATTTCAACAATAAACAAAATTAGGGCATGTTTGAATGATCTGTATTGAATCAGGATTCCCTTATTTACATGCAACAATATAAAGTTTAACCTCATATGCTATTGTCCAAACAGGGTTCGGATTTCAAGTTTTATCCAAATAAAATCAACAGTCTTATTTTATATCAGATTCACAACAATCAAACACATCCTGAATGTAAAAGAAGAAAGAAGACAAAGTTCAAAAAAATATAAAGCTTATGAAAAATTACAATATCAAGAAATAAATAAGATTGAAGACTAAAAATATCTGTAAATAATAACATTTGTATTGATATACTGTACTTATCATGGTAATTATACTGTCATATCACAATAATTGCTCAGTTTATCCTTCATAGAGAAACAGGTTTTTCTGATTAAACTAACATAAATTTAGAAAGTAGGATTAACATTTAGTAAGAAAAATGCAAAGCGTATAACCATCTTTTATCTACATTATTGTTTATGTTTTAATACCGGGCAGTTATAAGGGAATTAGGATCCATTTCATTGTATATACACTCAACTGTACAAACTTATTTTTATCAATTTGGTTACATTTTAACATCTATTCATCTTTTGAAAGCAATTAGTGATTGCGATTTCTTAAACATTGTTTGTTAAAAAGAGGTGTACGTCTGACACAGGCAATACATTATGACATTGGTCATTTTATAATAAGAAACTAGGTTATTCATACCGTCAGTATCAATATGTATAACGATATTATACATTCTACATGTTACAAGATTTATCATGTCGATATACAGTCTCTAAGGGAAGTAATAAACTCCTACTGTCAGTTTCTTTCAGGGTATAATATTTGTCGAAAATAATTTAATTAACACTCAATATGGAAGTAAAATATATATTTATAAATCAAAACGTTCAGTTCATATCAAAGTTTGTTTACATATATTTTCATCTCTTTTCTTTTAGTTTTGTTGTATTCTTCCTGATCCTAAATACCTCAATCTTCAATATCCCATGAATTCACATAAAGGGAAGTAACTCTTAAGTCTATAAATTAACTTCCCTAATACAGTATGCTAATAATTGTGTTGAAGATTAAAGAACCAATTTGCCAATCAGTAAGCCTAAAATAAGTGCTGCGATTAAATACACCATAGGAGGCAGCACCAATCCTGTAGCTTGCGCTGATTTAGTAGGAGTTGTTGAAATTGGGGTTGAATGCACTGTTTCTGAAACTGCAACCTTCCTTAGGCGCACACCCTCTTCCTGAAAAAAGCAAGTTTATCTTTCTATTAAATAAACCATATTCCCTAGGATACTTTGATTCAATCACCTGAATGATTAATATACATTTGAAAATACCATAACTTTGTCAAATTGACATTCACAAAATGCATCACTATAGTGCAATAGGAAAAAATATGTTGCCAGGCAACAAAACATACGCCCACAACAGCTAAGTCGTCCGGGCAGTCAACAAGGATTGTCGCATACTGTTTCTTTTGTCAGTAAGGAGAACATTTACAACACATGATAATCTTATTACGAGTAATAGCCCATTAAGTAATTATCAGAAATGATTAGAATAGTTTTGATGGTTAGTCTCAAGGCCTTCATCCACAAGATATTTCAAAGTGATCAAGCGCCACAACTCTGGCAGGAATTATCATATATCACTGAAAACCAAATAGGATTCTTCGTCTCATGACCCTGAACACTGTGTACAAATTTAAAGTAATCGGATATTAAATTTAGCCTTTAGAGCGTTCACATCGTTTTTCAAAGTGATCAAGGGTCATAACTCTGGCAGTTATTATCGGATATCGCTGAAAATAAATAGGCTTTTTTCTATCATGACCGTAAACAGTGTGTATAAGTTTAAAGTCAATCGGATATTAACTTTAGATTTTTCAAAGTGATCAAGGGTCATAACTCTGGCAGTAATTATCGGATATTGCTGAAAGTCTATAGGATTCTTCGTATCATGACCTTAAACACTGTGTATAAATTTAAAGTCAATCGGACATTAACTTTAGCCTCTAGAGCGTTCACAAGATTTTTCAAAGTGATCAAGGGTCATAACTCGGGCAGGAATTATCGGATATCACCGAAAATCAATAGGCTTCTTTGTCTCATGCCCTTAAACACTGTGCATAAATTTGAAGTCAAGCGGATATTAACTTTAGCCTCTAAAGCGTTCACAAGATTTTTCAAAGTGATCAAGGGTCATAACTCTGGCAGTAATTATCGTATATCACTGAAAATCAATAGGCTTCTTCGTCTCATGACCTTAAACACTGTGTATAAATTTAAAGTCAAACAGATATTAACTTTAGCCTCTAGAGTGTTCACAAGAAATTGTTGACGATGGACGGACGGACAGATGGCAATTTACAACCACATTTACATGTGTCCCCCGCCGAAATCCCAGAATAAATAGATGACGCATATTAATTAATTGCACATTTATTTTTTTTCAAAAGTATTGAGCAATCTGTAAGTTTCATAACTCTCTATCAGATGGAATCAAGGTTATCTTGTCCCAAAGCATCAACTAATGAAATAGCTTACAATGTAGCTTAATGGTAATCATTCACTAAGTCAAGACATTAGAAAGAGAGTTATTGTGTTTCAAAGTCTCAGCCAATCAAACTGCTTATCGGTATGTTTGTCCTGAGCAGAAAATGCTCATTGTCAATCTTAGTCAAGGTAATGATGTAATGAAACTATACATCAAGTTTCATCACTGTGACTTAATTAGAACAGAAGTTATCGAACTTAGTCCAGTTATCGATGTAATGAAACTATGCACCAAGTTTCATCACTATCACTTAATTAGAACTAAAGTTATTGTGTCCCAAAGCATCACCCTATCAAATTGCCTATCTCTGTTTATGCTAACAGAAAATGCTCATCTTCGAACTCCATCAAGGTATAGACCTAATAAACACCGACACCAAGTTTGAACATTCTAGCTCAATTAGAAAGAGAGTTAGCATGTTCAAAAGATAGGTTGCCAGGCAACGAAACATACGCCCACAACAGCTAAGTCGTCCGGGCAGTCAACAAGGGTTGTCGCATATTGTTTCTTTTATCAGTAAGGAGAACATTTACAACACATGATAATCTTATTACGAGTAATAGCCCATTAAATAATTATCAGAAATGATTAAAATAGTTTTGATGGTTTTTCTCGAGGCCTTTGTCCACAAGATATTTCAAAGTGATCAACTGCCAGAAATTATCATAAATTATCACTGAAAATCAAATAGGATTCTTCGTATCATGACCCTAAACACTGTGTACAAATTTAAAGTCAATCGGATATTAACTTTAGCCTTTAGAGCATTCACAGGGTTTTTCAAAGTGATCAAGGGTCATAACTCTGGCAGTAATTATCAGATATCGCTGAAAATAAATAGGCTATTTTGTATCATGACCGTAAATAGTGTGTATAAATTTAAAGTCAATCGGATATTAACTTTAGATTTTTCAAAGTGATCAAGGGTCATAACTCTGGCAGTAATTATCGGATATTGCTGAAAATCAATAGGTTTCTTTGTATCATGACTTTAAACACTGTGTATAAATTTAAATTCAATCGGATATTAACTTTAGCCTCTAGAGTGTTCACAAGATTTTTCAAAGTGATCAAGGGTCATAACTCGGGCAGGAATTATCGGATATTGCTGAAAATCAACAGGCTTCTTCTTATCATGACCTTACACACTGTGTATAAATTTAAAGTCAATCGGATATTAACTTTAGCCTCTAGAACGTTCACAAGATTTTTAAAAGTGATCAAGGGTCATAACTCTGGTAGTAATTATCGGATATCACTGAAAATCAATAGGCTTCTTCGTCTCATGACCTTAAACACTGTGTATAAATTTAAAGTCAATCAGATATTAACTTTAGCCTCTAAAGCGTTCACAAGATTTTTCAAAGTGATCAAGGGTCATAACTCTGGCAGTAATTATCAGATATCACCGAAAATCAAAAGGCTTTTTCGTCTCATGACCTTAAACACTGTGTATAAATTTGAAGTCAATCGGATATTAACTATAGCCTCTAGAGTGTTTACAAGATTTTTCAAAGTGATCAAGGGTCATAACTCTGGAAGTAATTATCGGATATCGCTGAAAATCAATAGGCTTCTTCGTCTCACGACCTTAAACACCGTGTATAAATTTCAAGTCAATCGGATATAACTTTAGCCTCTAAAGCGTTCACAACATTTTTCAAAGTGATCAAGGGTCATAACTCTGGCAGTAATTATCAGATATCACCGAAAATCAATAGGCTTCTTCATCTCCTGACCTTAAACACTGTGTATAAATTTAAAGTCAATCGGATATTAACTATAGCCTCTAGAGCGTTCACAAGATTTTTCAAAGTGATCAAGGGTCATAACTCTGGTAGTAATTATCGGATATCGCTGAAAATCAATAGGCTTCTTCGTCTCACGACCTTAAACACCATGTATAAATTTCAAGTCAATCGGATATTAACTTTAGCCTCTAGAGCGTTCACAAGAAATTGTGGACGATGGACCGACGGACGGACGGACCGACAGACGGACGGACGGGGGCGACGGCAATATACGACCACATTTCCATGTGGGCGTATAAAAAGTGTGACGGACAGACAGACGGACGGATGAACCCATTTTAATAGTCCCCACTTTCTTTGAAAGCTGCGGGAGAAATATTGTGAAAGATAAATTTTTATTAGGAATATCAATCCCCAAAGATAGGTTGCCTGTCAATGACACATACGCCCATAGCAGCTAATTCGTCACACAATTCAACAAGGTTTGTCACATATTAAACTTTCTAAGTAATGGGGGACATTTACACATCAGTTTGTAATTTTAGCTGTTTACTCTAGTCTGGAAGTAATTTACAGAAATTGTGGCAATTCAATAGACCTTTTTGTTTTACTAATTTAATGCAATTTCATACAGATCAGATGATAACTTTTGTCAGTCGAGCATTGACAATGTTGAACAACGTGAAACCAGGGTCATAACTCCAGATGTAATTACCGGAAATTGCTTAAATTCTAAAGGATTCTTGGTTTCACTAATTTTAATGGTGCATATGAATTTCATACAGATCGGATGATAATTTTTGGCGTTCGAACGTTCACAGGGGTCATAATTCCAGAAGTGAAACAAAGGTTGTAATTCTAGAAGTGAAAGAAAGGCTGTAATTCTAGAAGTAATTATTGGAAATTGCAGAAATTCAATAGGTTTCGTTGTTTTATTTACTAATCTAAATTATGCATATATATTTCATACAGATTGGATGTTTTGGTATTATTAGAGCATTCACTCTAGACAGAAATTGCTGAAATCCAATATGCTGCTGTGTTTCACTTATTCAAATTATGCACATAAATTTCATACAGATCAAATCAACAAAGTAATGATTAATTCACGCAAGTGATTGATTAGTTGATGTTTCAACTCGTCTAAAAAAAATTGAAATAATCAAATTGGCTGACAGTTCTTTTTGAAGAGAATTAAACATTTTGATCGTTGAATCCCGTTTAGCGTGGCTTCATACGGCAGGTAAAATATACAAGCTTGCCCAATCAGATATTCTCGTTTCAAATTATATCATATTATCACCAAATTTCTGCCACCAAAAAAATAAACGATGAGTATTATTGTAACCATTTCAAAACTGGCCTTATGTATAATGTGAAGACCAAGTGAAATGAAATGGGGTTTAACATCCTACTGTTCTGCTCCAAACTTGGCTAATGAAGACAGGCATATGCCATACAGTGTGCTATGAAGGAAATTTTGCCTGGACAGCGGCACTATGGCCTACTGTCAAGGGATCTTTTAAGTGCATGCCAATGTGTACATGGGTCCTCAGGTTTGGCTCCATCCGAATGACTAGACAGCTGGCCAGCTCAACAATATGCATCCGATTTCCTGGTTACACAAATTTTAATTGAAATATTGGTTACGTTAACATTTTATTGACCAGCTGTAAACAGGTTGATTTAAAAATCAAGGAACAAAGATCTATGGGTTATATAAACATGCATTTCATGCAAAATCTGACATGTCAATATTGAAAGGAACCAAAATCTTTTTGAGATAAACCTATATTTCAATTTCTGACATGTAGAGTGTCCACAAACAAATTGTGTGCGGATGTCCGGGGGAACGCCGATATACATCCACATGAAAATTTGGGCACATAAAAAATGTATGTTTTTTTTTCATATATCACAGGGTAGAAATTATGCCAATAATAGGATCGCTGGCCCACATCTGTTGTATGACAGCTCTAAACTTGACTTTATATCAAATTGTCTAACAATATACATACTCTTAATTGGTTATTTTCTGTTTTTAGCTGACTTAATTCAGACTGTAATTTCTTGTAATCTTCCATTACTTTCTTCACTTCATTGTCACCCCCTGAACTCTGCTAAATAAAATTCATTCTCCTGTTATTAAAACATGTATCAAATATGGCATGTGAATGTTGACTTGGAACTGATAGCGATTGTACATAATATGTGACTGTTAATTTATTCAACACATGATCAACAAAATGGTAAATACCTTACAGAGAAAGAGAGAAATGGGTTTTAACGCCAACTTGACACAAACTAGGTCATTTCGGGTCTAACATATGGTTTAATTTTATTTCAATAATTCTCTTGCACGAACTGGTCTTTAGTAGTGGAAGGAAACTGGAGGACCAAGAGAAAACCTAAAAGATTGGACAGGCGAAAACCTGAAAGGTTGGACAGGCGACCCTACTCCTTGTCACGTACAACCGGGGATTCAAAACCACGCCAGTTGAACCAATGACAGGCTTTATGATAAGCACCATTAAGGCATGGTCAATCTCGCCTCAATTCTATTAGTACATTATTGCAATCTGATTAAAACACAGATCCTGTTTCGCTTTGTTTCATCTTTACTACACTAGGATCTGGAAGAGTTGTAATAAAACCCACGTTCTGAATGATGTGAGTGAATAGCCAATGAAACGGTCTGCTACAGCAAGTTCTTTGAAACCACTAGAAACGTCAACGCCGATTGATTTATCAGTGCCTGAAGTCATACTATTGGGTCAATAGCCGTCCGTATGAACCTGGAAGCAACCTTCCACTACAAAATGCCAAATGTTCATGTAGTAGAGGCCATCGAAAGAATAAAAAACAAAACGAAATATAGATTTGTATTTTAGATTGTACATTTTTGCTGGCATCATCAAAGTTTGAAAGATAGGTTGCCAGACAACGAAACATACGCCCACAGCAGCTAAATCGTCCGGGCAGTCAACAAGGGTTGTCGCATATTTTTACTTTTTTTGCTAATGAAACATTTGTAATACACTAAAAACTGATTAAGAGTAACGGCTCATTATGTAATTATTAGAAAATCATTAGAATTTGATTGCTTTTTATAAAGTGTTACCCCACGCTAACAATTAGTATATACATGCAGGCCTCGAAATGTTTGAAAAAAAGCTTTTCATCATACCTGTCGCTTCAGTAAATAACCTGTCACTCTCAATTGTCAAACCCAAAGACTAAGTAATAGTATATAGTATCACACATATCCATACATGTGTACTACACACACGTTTGTTTAGATATTGACGTATTACATTGCTTCATATAAATATCGTAATATAAAAACCTTTTTATTTCTTCGACATCGGAATGTCTAAAAGTTCTTGAAAGTCGGCGAATCTGCGTTGGCCTAGCGAGTCGAAGATTCGTACAACTACAATTCTAATTTCTATCACCCGTAGCCACGTGGATTCCGCAAATTATCATGGTATTACACCTCCGTGCTAAATCGAATAGTTCGACGTTGAGGTGTAGAATTCAAATTTTAAAATATCCGTATTACAAATCACCTCTTTGCATCGCACAGTAAGAAATATGCCGCGTGCGAAAGACAGGTAGCGCCACCTGGAATTCCCGTTTCACATACAATGTATCGGGACTATATTTACGCTACAGTACAAATTATATTAATATCCGAGATATTTTTCCGACCTGATTATTTGATTTTGTCGAATTGTCTTGTGAATTATTTAAATGATTAGATACAAGAACTTACGAGGCATCGATCTATCGAGCCGTGTGTATTTCCCTTCCACTCCAGCCACTTTCAAGGTGTCGTTACGGTAGAATTATTTCAGGTGACGTTTTAATTTACTTAGATATAATACTCCATAATGCTATAAACTAGTGCCAAGTAGATGAAAACAAGAGTAGATGGTGTGAAATTCATTGTTATAAAATTGTCTACTTCCAAACTGAGTACCTGTAGCCTGCGACAGAGCGAAATGTAAACAATGCAAATGGCGGCTTTTCGCGGTATTTCCGTGCTCAATTCTTAATTCTTGTATTAAGAACGACTCTACGAATAAATAAATACGGCCTACATGTACATGACGTGGACATGAGTATTGTGGTCAATTTACTGAACATCATGTTAAATTTAGTCCACCTGTCGCAAGCGACAGGTAGTTTTATTTGCTACCTGTCGGACGAAGAAATCGCCTGTCGACGACAAGTAGACAGGTGAACATTTCGAGCCATGACATGAAACATTTAATATCATGGATATAGCTGTTCAGTTATCAAAATTCATTGAAAATCAAAATACTTGTTCGTTTCAACACTTTAAACTCTGTGTTTCAATCTTAAGTCAATCGGATGGTAAGTTTGGCCTCTATAGCGTAACAAGATTTTTTTAAGTTATCAAGGGAGATAACTCTGGCAATAATTATTTGAAATCTCTGAAAATCAATAGGCTTCTTCGTCCCGTGACCCTAAACACTGTGTGTTAATTTAAAGTTGATCGGATATTAACTTTGGCCTCTGGAGCTTCCACAGGATTTTTTCGAAGTGATCAAGGGCCATATCTCTGGCAGCAATTATCCAAAATCACTTAAAATCGATAGACGACTTAGTCTCATGACTGTAAACACTATGTATAAATTTGAAGTCAATCGGATATTAACTTTGGCCTCTAGAGCATCCACAAGATTTTTTGTGAAGTGATCAAGGGCCATAACTCTGGCAGTAATTATCGGAAATCGCTGAAAATCAAAAGACTTCTTCGTCTCATGACCTTAGACACTGTGTACAAATTTTAAAGTCAATCGGATATTAACTTTGGCCTCTAGAGTGTCCGCAGGATTTTTTGAAGTGATCAAGGGACATAACTCTGGCACTAATTATCGAAAATCGCTGAGAATCAATAGGATTCTTCATCACATGACCTTAAACACTGTGTATAAATTTAAAGTAAATCGGATATTAACTTTGGCCTCTAGAGCGTCCACAAGATTTTTTGAAGTGATCAAGGGCCATAACTCTGGCACTAATTATCGGAAATCGCTGAAAATCAATAGGCTTCTTCGTCTCATGACCTTAAACACTATGTATAAATTTAAAGTCAATCGGATATTAACTTTGGCCTCTAGAGTGTCCACAAGATTTGTTTAAGTGATCAAGGGCCATAACTCTGGCATTAATTATCGGAAATCGCTGAAAATCAATAGGCTTCATCATCTCATGACCTTAAACACTGTGTATAAATTTAAAGTCAATCGGATATTAACTTTGGCCTCTAGAGCATCCACAAGATATTTTGAAGTGATTAAGAGCCATAAGTCTGGTAGTCATTATCAGAAATCGCTGAAAAACAATAGGCTTCTTTGTCTCATGACCTTAAACACTGTGTATAAATTTAAAGTCAATCGGATATTAACTTTGGCCTCTAGAGCATCCACAAGATATTTTGAAGTGATCAAGGGCCATAACTCTGTTAGTTATTATCGGAAATCGCTGAAAAACAATAGGCTTCTTCGTCTCATGACCTTAAACACTGTGTATAAATTTAAAGTCAATCGGATATTAACTTTGGCCTCTAGAGCGTCCACAAGATATTTTGAAGTGATCAAGGGCCATAACTCTGGTAGTTATTATCGGAAACCGCTGAAAAACAATAGGCTTCTTCATCTCATGACCTTAAACACTGTGTATAAATTTAAAGTCAATCGGATATTAACTTTAGCCTGTAGAGCGTCCACAAGCAATTGTGGACGCCGCACCATCGGACGGACGGACAGGGGCGACGACAATATACGACCACATTTCAATGTGGGCGTATAAAAATTGATGCCTTCGTTCGCTCCCATTTCAGAATTTATAAAGTTATAATACACGTCTCCTTTTATGTGAGGTTATTTCCATCAGAATGAATTGACGCCAGTTGTAAGAGAGCTCATGTCGAAGGCAACTAGTTGTTTGTACTTGACAAGGAATAGATAGATTCACACCATTTTTCCAGTTGTTTGTCCCATTATTTGTCAGTTCCCCAGCATTTGTGCTAGCTCTATCATATAGATCATGAGAAAATTTTGTTGAGAGAGATCTTATGTGTGCCATAAAGAATAGCAAACAACTTTAGTTTTCAACAGTTTAAAAGAAAATAAACCCCAAACTTACTTTTGTTGTTTCAACAGGTTTAGTAACTTTTGCTTCAATATGGTCCTAAAAGAGAAGTAATTAAAATGTATTAACTATCTAAATACTGATCCTAAAAAGATATTTCATATCTGTTAAATTTTCATGAAAATCCTAGCTTTGGGGATGAAATAAATAATTATCCTTATTATCTATTGAAAATTTGTATGCACTGTAAGCATACAAACAAGTAAATAATATTGTCGACAATATTTTTGGAAATTACAATAATTAACAACTTACTGATTCTGGCATCTCAAAAACGCACTTCAGTTTAGAATCCATCAAATTTTCTGGTGAGACCTCCTTCCACTGAAAAAAATATAACATTAAGTCAAAATACAAAATATAAAATTAGCAATAACCTGTATCATTCATGTTCTGCATTCCTAAACATAGCTATTGATATCACACCCCCCCCCCCCCACACACACACACACTCAAAGTTCCTATTAAAATGTAACAGCAAAACTGAATGATGAATAAACCAGTTCATAAAAATCTTCCAAATAGGTGAAAAAACTTTTTTTCTTAAAAAAAAAGCTTCTTCCACACTACAAGCTTCTTTCCTATTAAACAAAAGTTTACAGAAAGGTCAAACAATGAACCACCCATTCACCAGGTTTCAATTGTCTACTAGAACAGTTACTAATCATGGTATTTAGATATTTATTTGTAAAATTCACCCCTTTTTTTATGTTCCCTTTATTTATCAAAAATTAATTTTACGTGTAATACACTGAAATAATGTCAGCATTTTACATGTAAGTATTCATTCAACAGATTCCAGACTGCATTTATACAGTACCCACATTTTACTACAGCCATACATTTTCAATAATTTCACAATTCTATCATATTCAATTTAATTCATTCCACATGTAGTGGCTTCTTTTGAATGACTTGATTTCAAATCATTGAGGATATAAAGTTACTTGTTGTCATTTATTTACAGGCCTGTGTCCCTAACCCACATCAACCTGGTCAGATTATACACATTAAAGTTAAAATGAACATTTTCTCTTCGACCATGGTAGCAGTTTATTGATGATCCAATTATTGGCCCAGTGTTTGTCTGAGTTCTAAACGAACTTTGCTATTTCTTAAGGTTTGTCTGATCAATACAGCAGTTGACATTTACTAAATAAAATCAAACAGAATGTCTGAACCAACAGATGCTTCAGAAGCGACATCTTTGGAAAACGAACATTACAATGTACATACATTTTTTCCTCCAAAATAGACATGTAATAATATTAAGGAATCATTATGTTCTGATTATTGGTAATTGGCCAATAGGTAGAAATCAGTATTGGACAAAACTCTGCAATTTTTAAGTACCTATAAAATAGCATCTGAGTTGTGAACAGGTCAATCTCTCTTGCTTGACACATTAGCAGATTACTTATGCAGAATAAATTGACTTGCAAGTTGGAGCAAGATTTCAATGTCCACAGGTAGGGCTGGACGATATTCTCGATATCCCGATATATCGCGATGTCAAATTTTTTCATCGTCGACGATCTTTGGTCACCAAAAACATCGCGGTATAGCAATATATCGTTTTTTGCAGATTATCGTAAATACCGCGATATTTATTGACGATATATTGCTAATTATGTGCGAAATTAGGAAATCTATTCAATTCCGAACGACATACAAAGTCTAGCAGCCTAGGCCGATAACCGAGTGGAACTACACAGAGAAGGAGAAGGTAGTTGAAGGTTGGTGGATAGCTCCGACTCGACACTTCGCGCCGCTAGATCGATTACTGTGAAACTGTCATCTGAAATTTTTCTTTTTGCCATGAACCGCGGGGCCCTGGGCCCCTCAGGCCCATGCCTTAGCTGGGCTTTGACTTTGGCACATTGAATTTGTTGACGAATGCATTATTATTATAAAAATTCAGCTGCAGAATCAATATGACTGGCTCGTATTGCCACAACAAGTTCAGCCAATGAAAAGCTTTCTCGTTGTCAGGTCAGTCGCAGATGTGGCAATGGCGAAGAAAATAACAGTACGGAATTTTGAATGTCAAAATATTATTATACATTAGAAATATAGAAATGATAATTGTGCTGACCAATGTATGCACCAATCGCCAATCTCGTGCATTAATCTTAGCACAATTCGCATATTACTGACGTATTTATAATAATATGCTCTATGTTTTTCCGTATATTATTCAAGTGCGTAATTTGCAAGTTACTTTATTTCAAGCTCGACTTGCTTATCCCACTGATCTATCAGTGGCTTATCCAGACTGATATTATTTATTCTTGGCGAAATAACTTGTCGAGAGTGTGATAACACGTACTCGCTTACAGTAAAAAAAGTAATTTTGCTTGTGGAATTATTTACGCATTCCACGTTAGGATATTTAAACGACAGAACGCTGGTCTTTTTTTGTGGATTTTTTGGATAATGAATCGCGATACGGACATTGATTGTATCGTGCATCGTGGATTTTTACAAAATCGCGGTTCATCGATGAATCGTTGCAGCCCTAATTTATACATAATTTTTTAATAAAACATTACACACGTAAAAATATCGCGATATTTCAATATATCGTGAATATTTTTTCAAATATCGCGATATTTAAAATTGTCAATATCGTCCAGCCCTATCCACAGGTAGGACTCAGGGATCAAATTCGACGGACACAAGCACATAAAATTTTGCTTGTGTGTTTTCAAATGTAGTTCTATCCCTAGTAGTGGTAGTACTGGAAGCTCATATCAAGAAAATAACCACACATATTTCAAAAAAATTGAATGGATTTCTGATTGTAAGCTTAAACCACTAAACTTCAAACTCTGAAATTAACAAACTATAATAAGCTTACCAATTGTTCTTGATTAATAGGTCCATCTGGAGCAAAGAGTGTTTGAACCATGAACTTATGTTTGTTTGATTTTTCAGTCGCATCATATTCAAACGGCTGCAGCATAACTGTAAAATAGTAAGTGAGATATTTCTAAATTGTTTTATGCGAGTACATTGTATACTCATTTGATTAGATACATGTAGTTGTCTATTGATTTACAACGACCATGTTTTGTCTCCAGTATGGTTTTCCAGTTCTGTGTACACTGTGTGGAACAGTCATTCAGACTACTTCATGTTAATGATACCATGTATAACATTTCACAGTTACTTACATCCCTCAACATATGCCTGTATTTTGACAATGTTTTCTAAATTTGTAAACACCAGGCCTGATTTTAACTAGTGAACATCTAAGCACTTACATTAATTTCAATTAGAGACAATTAGAGTATAGACACAGTTTTGCAAACCTTCAGTACAGATCAATCTCAGAAATTCGATGAAATTCATTTACTATTCCATTACTTTAATCATTATATCTAACTAGACAACATTTTATAGATTACCTGCTACAGTTATATGTGCTTTAGGTTCCAGAACACCACTGTTTGGTCTGACACAATATCTCTTGGGAGCTGTTGTTTTCACTTTGAAACATACTCGTTTGTCTGAAGGATTTGTCAATTTTAGATCTGCAGAAATAACATCAGTGAAAGGTCCTGAAATCACAAAAGATAAAATGTTACATACATTAGGTAACTAAAAAACACAAAAATATATGTGTAGTGTGGCAATTATTTAAGGTAAATTTTGTACAGTACAAAAATTTATTAAAACATTTTACTTTAAAATAAATATAGGAATCGGAATAATATGCAATATTTATGTTTTTGTGTACGTGTAGAGATACAATGACACCTTTTATATAAATTTAGCACATTTAAGTTTGGGCAAACATGCAACTAAATTGCGCAGAAATATTCATTATGGATGTTGATTGTTATGAGCCAACATTATTTACAAGTAATCATTAAAACAATCTAATATCTTTAGATAAATATTAACGAATTCATTTCAGTTTTTACATGTACATTGTATATTGAAGGTATTGATTTTCTAATGTACCAGCCGATTCACCCGAACCTTTAATTTAGTTCTGCTTTGACTGAATAGCAAAAATAAAAAGCAAATGCAACAACTAAATTTTATCAACGAATTATGCTTGAAAAAATATAAATTACTATGCACAATTTCATTGAACCAGAATGAATTAATATACTATAGTACTACTATAAATTACTGTAGTAAGAGTATGAAGAACCACTATTTTTGTCTATAAATTGTACAAGGCATGAGTCATTATGTTACTAAATGCATTGTTGCCTACCAGCTGGTGCTTTCTAGCAAAAGAAACTCGTATGAACTATATTTATATCCTACCTAGTGCCACAGTAATAAGTGTAACCCAGATTAACCCATCTAGAACTATGACTGTACAAAATAAATGTGTATGCATAAATTACATACACAAGAGCTGCCTAATTTCAGGATGCAAATTTATTTCCCTACTTTTACATTGTAGTATAAACGGCATTTGATACATAAACACAAATTATTATGTTATATCTCTACTTTTTTTGCTTTTATCCACCCAGATTTTGATTGACCTCAATTACATGAAGTGAAATAATGATTGAAATGGGGTTTAACATCCTACTCTTCTGCACCTGACCTGGGCTAATGGAAGACGGGCATACGCCATACAGTGTGCTATGAGCGAAATTTTGCCCGGGCAGCAGCACTACTGTCTACTATTACATGTATATCGAATTCCAACTGCCAAGGGATCTTTTACGTGCACGCCAATGTGTACACGGGACCTCAGTTTTTTATTCCATCCGAACGACTAGACAGATGTCCTTGTCAGGCCCTCCTTCTGCAACACTGATAAGGGAAACCACGCCAGAAAATCGAGATGAACTTTCTCGACCAATGCAGGGATCGAAAACCCGACCTCCAGGCTAGCGAGCCAGCGCCTTACCCACCACGATTCCCAGACCTAATAATACTACAACCCCAAGGGGTAATCAAAATATACAAATTAATATAATTTTCCTTTAAACATAATAGAGACCATGGGTTCCATTTCGGCCGTATATGCCGGTCGGGACCTACGGCTTTGGAAAATGGCCGAATCTGTATCAGACCCGTAGGTCATTTTGCACACTGGAAAAATAGCATATTTTGTGCTAAATCATAAAATCCGGGAGATGACGAAACTCCGTGCATGGCGTGATGTAAACTGTCGGGTATAATAAAATTAACAGTGTTCAGTAACCCACGAATGGAAACCACTGCCAATCAATTATCCTTGTGTATATTGCTCTAATCACAATTAACAAAGGGGCTACATCAAACAGATTAAAAGCTCAACATTTAATCCATTTACTTAGTTGTGTTTTGTTTTATAATTAGTAATACTGTTAGCGTGATCATTCTTTGATGCCTTCACTTGATCACAAGAGTTAATCATGTCAATCTTGCAAATGATATATATACTATTCAAAAAAAGTAGGGGATATTTGATTTTGGGGGCATAATTCTAAAATATGCAAATGACTACGAAAAAAGTCACTATAGAACCTAACAGAAGAAACATTTCCAGTTACATGTGACGCCAAAACGCACCAATAGCTACCGCATGGAATGCAGGTGATGCTTGGGATCATCATGGGGGTCCAACCCAAGATTTGCACGACTCTGACTTTGAATGTTACAGTCATTGTGGCATTGAATTCCAGGGTGGAAACATCAGTTTAATTGTTTTAGTGACCAGAAAACAAATTTTGATATGCGTCGGCTTACCAAAAATGAAAGATTACGTGCCCTTGGCATGCTACAGATCGGCACAACACAGGCGGTTGTGGCGCAGACGATGAACGTTTCTCAGTCTGTCATAAGCAGGCTATGGTCCAGATACCGTGATACACAATCTGTACAGGACAGACCACGCTCAGGTCGACCAAGGGCGACAACTCAAGCCCAGGATCGATTTATCAGTACCTTGGCCTTGAGAAATCGTGTCATCACAGCAAATCAGATCAGCGCTCGTCTTCAAACAGACACTGGTGTGAGAGTGAGTGGCCAGACGATTCGGAATCGACTGCATAGGAGTCACCTCCGCGACAGACGTCCTCGCGTGATCCCTTGTTTGAGAGATCATCACATTCAGGCAAGACGTCGTTGGTGTAGGGATCGTCAACACTGGGATAATCGACGCTGGAGCAATGTGATGTTTTCAGATGAGTCAAGGTTCACTGTTGATTTTTTGGACAGACGTAGGAGGGTGTGGCGTCATCGAAACGAGCGCTTCCAAGACGTTAACGTCATCAGACATGATCGATTTGGGGGTGGTTCTGTTATGGTGTGGGGAGGCATCACTGTTGCTGGAAGAACGGCTTTACATGTTGTTGCAGGGAGTGTTACAGGCCAGTACTACCGGGACAACATCTTGGCAGTCCACGTTGTGCCGTTCGCACGACGTCATGGCCGCCGTTTCATCTTCCAGGATGACACCGCAAGATGTCACATGGCCAGGAACGTTACAGATTTCCTCCAACAACAGAACATCACCACATTACCTTGGCCAGCACTGAGTCCCGACCTCTCCCCCATCGAGCATGTCTGGGACATGCTTGGACAGAGGTTACGTCAAAGTCAACAACGTCCTGCCAATGTCCAAGAACTTGCTGCTGCGTTGCAACAGGAATGGGACAATCTGGACCAAAATGACCTCAGACGTCTCATTAGGAGTATGCCACGTCGGATCAATGCTTGTTTGGCAAACAGAAGAGAATTTCACCGTTACTGACTTTGTGGTGATGCTGTGGTAACTTTGCTGTTTTACCCCGGGTATCATTTTACCCTTATAATGGTCAGTCTGTGCCTTACTTAGTCTAACGATCATTTGGAATAAATCGATGAATGTGAACTTCATTTCATTTTGTCATTTGTTTCTTTGTCAGTTTTATTAGGTGACTTTAATAACACTTAAAAATCAAATATCCCCTACTTTTTTTGAATAGTATATATACAAGAATGTTAGCATTCTATATGTCTGCGATATCACTTATGTGGAAGCAGACTTAAACACTAAGTAGTAATAGTAGTAGCATTCTATATATCATTTCAAAATGTTGAAATTCCTCACCTCCCAGAATAACAAAAGAAAGTGAGATGATGATATTGCTGTCAATGAATCCGATCCCCCTTCTTCAACATCGAACCACGAGGATGGCAGTTCCGCCCCGAAAAAGTCAGCCGTAAATTCTCTACTAAATGGTCACAAATATTCGTGTGGTTACGATATGATATTCCCACACAAAAAGATGTATTCCCAGGTGTGTTTTTAATCCATTTATTCCTTTTATATAACAATTGATCGACCTCATTTGGTTAAAACAATGAGCTTTTACGATCGCTGCCATTTTGAAATATGTGCAAATATCTTTACATGTTATAGCGTTAAAATATTAGCACGATATTATTTGAGCTCTCAAAATATCAATACAAGTTAATAAATTGATAAGTTAAAGAATTATGTTAATTATTGTACATGTGTATGACTCTGAATTATTTACGTGTACGTGAGACATATGTGATAATAAAAAATATTCTTTGGGGATTTAAAGCATATGAATATGAAATGTCATTTTTATCATTAGAAAATTGGCCGCAAGTTCCGAAAGTCAGCAGTCCAACCATACCAAAACTACTACGGTAAATGTCTTATTGAGGAAAGGTGTAAACAAGGGCCACAATTTGGTGTATGTACAGTCACAAAAATCTTATTCAACAAGTGGTTGCCATACAAGATACATGTACGCTAACATTTTGCAAAATATGGACATAGTGAACAGGCTGAAAAAAGGGATTTTTCGTACAATTAGGGTCCACAATCAAGGAAGTTACAATCTGATACGTGCAAGTGCCAACAGGAAACCAGATCTTTAGGATATAAACATATTTCAACAAAATCGGATAAAAATTGTGACTGCTAGAGGGATCCACAAGCCCCAGCACTAATTGCGTACACAAGGGGACGGCCATTTTGTGGAGCAGTTACGGTCAGATTTTCACAAAATTTCAATTCAACTAGCATAAGGATGAAACAGTGATATATTTCAATGATTTTTTAAATCTGATAAAAATTTTAACCTCTAGATGTTCCTCAAGTTAAAATTGCTTTTTTTCATACAATCACGGACCATAATCCATTAAGATACAGTCTGATATGCACAAATATCAAAAGGAATAGAGATCTTTGGGATATAAAAATAAAAAATATATTTTAAATTTCATTAAAATTGCCTAAAGATTGTGACCCTTAGACTCCACAACACCTTGGTATTACTGCTTTTACACTACATGTAATGACATACATGTACGAGGAGAGGCGATTTTGTCGGCCAGTTTCGATTAAAAATTGTGACCTCTAGATGGAGCAGAAGCTAAAAGCGTGATTTATTGTACAATCAGGCGCCATAGTCTTGTTTTGTTGTACGATCAGGGGCCATAATCCAGGAAGTTACAGTCCAGTACCAGTCAATAACGAGATGAACCAAGATCTTTGGGATATAAACTATATTTCAGGTTTCGTCAAAATTGGATAAAAATTGTGGCCTATAGGGTGTTTACAAACAATATGTGAACGGACGGACAACACGGATAGGCAACAACAATATACTTCCACATGAAAATGTGTGCATATAAAAAGGAACAAAATTATGATATAACAGCCCTGCTTGCCAATTTGGTTAAAGTCTCCTAGGCTTTTCCATTAAATAGTACATAATTTTATTAATAAATATACTAAAAAAAAATTCCTGACCAAGTTAAATTTGACTGATTCTCAGTACTTATAAACCAAAATGTGATTTAATGTCCTACTTTTCTGATTCATCCATTTACATTTAACATTGTCCGTCAGTTTGTCTGATGGATTTTGTTTGGTGGGATGTTTTAGGTCCTCCTACACTTACTATTGAAACCAAAATTATAAACCAAAATGTGATTTAATGTCCTACTTTTCTGATTCATCCATTTACATTTAACATTGTCCGTCGGTTTGTCTGATGGATTTTGTTTGGTGGGATGTTTTAGGTCCTCCTACACTTACTATTGAAATGTGCTCAAATGTCAATTATCGATAAAATCAAAGCTCCAATCATGCACAATGTACTATTATTAAAAAAAAAACACATTTGCATTAGTAAAAAATTATTCCAATTCATAAATTCTAACTTCAGTTATGATCATTTTAATCGCTTATATTATATTGGTTTCTATTTATTTCTCTCATAAGTTATTAAAGATTTGGCTAATTTTCAATAGAGACAGAAATGATCTAACAAAAATGACAGTTGTAAACAGATCCCCTAACACAGTAACAGTATTGAAAATGTAATGCATATTCCTGAAGCAATCTTCCGAGAAATCCCTCTCTGACCATTGCTGGATGGATTGGCTTATGATTGGCTTAGGCAAGAATATAATAGTTTCTTTTGCAAGGTTCTTTCTTTGTTGGTTTGCTTAAATAGGGATCTTCTGAATGAGATTTCTGTCCTAATCCTAGCTTCATGTAATGTTTCACATAATATAGTCTTTATAATCAGGACATGTCAATCAATATGAGAATCAATGGTCAGTAGGCTGGTGAAGCACAACTTATTTCAAATCAAGTTTATGCCATGTAAACTTTGTAACCTATTTTTCTCTCAACTGTTATGATGTATGATGACCAGTGAATGCTATTTTCATTGCATTCTAAATAGATGCGACATATTAACAGTGATAACAAATGGGGAAAACTAAAGTCTGAGTAAAGGCATTTAATGTATGCATGTGAATTATCAAGGTGGATTACATGTTATTTGGGACTCAAAAAAATTTGACCGCGACATATGGGACTCAGGTATACGACGTTTGGGACTTTGATATACGACGTTTGGGACTCGATTAAGATATAAGTAATACGTTGGTAAAGTCGTCCACACGACATTGTTCATAATCCGAATAATTAGCAAGCTGTCAATCATTCATAAAAAGTGCATTAAAATAAGTCACGTGGTCATTGAAGACAGTCTCGACAGTCTCCGAATTGCGCGTCTTCCACGCTCTGTCCGTGTGAATTTCAGGTACAGGTAGATATTAAAATAATAACTGGAAAATACATTGATGAATTCAGTATTTAGTTTAATTTAAATCGTCATTGGATATAATTCACTTACCGAACATCGAATACACGGAGAGAAAAACAGTGGATGTTTTCCCCGACAGAATCTCCATTGGAGAATTCAAATGATACGTGACATATCGGTTGGCATTATGCCAATAAACCAGTTCTAAACTGATTTTATTATTTTATACACTATTGACAGGCAATCTGAACGACACTCACCCTACCTGCTACCATTTAATTTTTCATACGTTAGTTAACATACCTATTGACAGGGTGTTAATTTTAACAAACATTGAAGGATATATAAAAATCATAGTTGTACAGAACTTTATTTTATAATGTAGCTATTTCAGTTATGGTTGTCACGTGATCATTGTGTCGTTTGTCTATCATCGACGGATAAATAAAAACGTTTGCAAGTTTCATAACAAAATAGTCTAAAGAAATGCCACGGCATTTTCTGATACTGACAATAAACACTAATCAAACAATCAAAATTGCTAAAATCATAACACCAATTAACAAACAATACAAGAATACTTCATTAAAAAAAAAAACATCGGTGAACAACAAAACAATGATCATACGATCATACAAACAATACGATTAACATTAACTTTATTATAAAAACATTGATTATTCGATCTGAAATCAAATAACAAAATAGAGTACTAGCTTTTTCTTCCATATGATTAAAATGTGTACGAGTCTTATAAATACATTTATTTATTTTAACAACACATTTATTTTAACAATACATTTATTTATTTTAACAATCAATACATTTATTTTTTCATAGCACAATTTGTAGTTTTTGTCTGTCATAACTTTCAAATGTTTTTATTCATTTGTCCATGATAGACACAATAAGTACGGCACAGTGATCATGTGAAAACCATAATTGAAATTGCTTCAAAATGAAATTCCGTACGACTATGCCAGATACCTTTCAATAATAACAACGACAATACATGTATGTTTAAAACTAAGCCTCTGTCAGCATGTGTAGGCCTATATAAAAAAAAAATTATAACGGCACATGCTACGTAAAATTGAACGTAGCATCGCCGGCTTTTTGACCTAGAAATTCCAATCAATGTCATGTATCATCGGCGGATTTTGCAATGGCGGAAAAAATATATTATTATCATGGTCAGCGAAACCATTAAATGTATGATCTAATTATTATTTTAATATCTACCGGTACTTGGAATTCATATATTATTATTATGGTCAGCGAAACCATTAAATGTATGATCTAATTATTATTTTAATATCTACCTGTACTTGGAATTCATACGGAGCGTCAAAGAAGCGCGATTCCCGAGCGAAATGCACAAAATATGCACGCAGCTAGGGATCCTCCGATAAATCAGTCGACGTTTGTGTCGAACTCGGGTCCCAAATATCGTTTATATCGGGTCCCAAATGTCGTTTATATTGAGTCCCAAATGTCGTTTGTGTTGAATCCCAAATGACGCCAATGAAGTCCCAAACGTCGTCAACTGGGTCCCAAATGTCGTTTGTGTTGAGTCCCAAATGACGTGAGTCCCAAATGACATGATACCTCAAGGTGTACGTTATGTTTGGGGATTTATTGTATGGTGGGTACAGCTAATATTTATAATGTAATAAATATGAACACAAAATGAAAATGCAGTAAATTCAATACATTTCTATTACTATTACATTGGTAAAAATAACATACAACAGTAAATCAAAAATAAAATAGGCCTAGGTATGCACACTAGGCCTACTGACTAAGTCATGAAGAATTAGAATCAATCCTAAAAAGTAAATTATTGTTAAATTTTGTAACTAAGCCTAGATGACTTGATGTGCTTGCTATAGATGATAGGCTACTATAATATTAGTATTTTGTTTGTGTAGGAAAAGTGTACTTAAATAAATTCTAATTTATTCATTTAACTAACATATCAAAACATAAAATGACGGGGTTTTTTGTTTGATAATTTACAAACCCTTTTCATTATTTGATCGATCAGAAATAAAAGAATGATATAAAGTGTGACTGTGTACGGATCTAAATATCATATAATAATGTGGTCAAGAAACCTGATTTTTTTGAGGATGGGTTGAGAAGAGATTCCGGTAAATCAAATTTACGTGTCCCGACTGAAAAGAAGAGCAATTACCTCTAAAGCGAAGCTCGGTAGACGGCTCCAGTTGCAATACTTGTTCATTCTTAGCCATTTCTTTTACTTATTAGTGCGAAATAACACCCTTTTTATGGAAATAAATACATTAAATCTTGCATCTGCTGTTCTGGAATCGTGGATTGCACATGCGCAATACATTCATCCTAAAACCGAGACGGTTAATATAAAATTTTATCTAGACGGATGCATAATGCAAAACGCATTATATTTATTTGATATCAAAGATTCATATGACAACTCGTCTGTAATATGATTTATGAAACTTATCATTTCTGTTAGTAAATATACCCCAAGGTCTAATATTTGCCATGAAATTAAATAAAATAACTCGGCTTCGTTTCGGCATGGTTTATTAAATATTTTAGGACCTTACCTAGCGATGTAAATAATAAATAATGATGTGATGTTGTTTTGTTTTATTTACTTTGTGAACAGCGTTAGACATTATATAAAAAAACAGCTGAACTTTTAAAACTGAAGAATGGCAGATGATCTTGATGATTTGCTGGATGAAGTTGAAACAAAATTTTGTGTGAAACAGAAATCAGAAACTTCGGCATTGAATCTAGATAGAAGAAAGGGAAAGAACGAATTTGTTCATGTTCATGTTGACCAGAAACAGAATCAGAGGAAACATCAAAGGTTATAATATTCTGAGAGAAATGCTATCAATTGAAATGGGGTTTAATGTCCTAGTGGCACTACTGCTCTGCTATGAGTCTGAGGGAAATATTGCGTGGGCACATAAAGCCTACTCTTATATCGAATTCCAACTACCAAGGGATCTTTTTTTTATGTGCACGTAAATGTGTACACGGGACCTCGGTTTTTCGTCCCCTCCGAACGACCAGACAGCTGTCCTTGTCAGGTCCTGCATCACTGACAATGACAAGGTGAAACCGCGCCGAAAAATCTGGATGAACTTTCTTGGCCGATGCAGGGATCGAACACCCTACCTCCAGGCTAGCGAGCCAGCATCTTACCTACTTACTAAAGTCACATGATCCCCCTATTCTGTGAGAGGCTCATGAGAACCCCAAGCTTGTAATATCGCAGACAAATCAGTAGCACGCGATAGTTTAATGACAAAACAAACATGTAGATCCATCAAATAAAAAATACATGATGTTGTTACTAAGGATGCAACGATACATACAAAAATAATCGTGATTAATCATGATTATTGCGAAATGAATAATCGCGATATTTTGGATTATCGTTATGAGATCTTTTATTGCGATAATTGAAATAATCATGCTAAAAGGATTCATTATCGCGATTATTAAAACTAATAAAACCGATTATTAAAACTAATAAAAGCCTAACCAGTCTAGATTAAATATAGGCTACACAGTATTACACTACCGTGGGATTAGTGATGCATTGATATGGCTACACCAGGGTTTTACTGATATCAGATGTTGACAGTGAAACATACCGGTGATGCAGATACAAATACCGATAGAGGCCTATTAAAAAATATTACATATTCCTCAAATTGATCTCCGGGGATTCAAGAAAGACGAACACGATGTTTATTGAAAGAATAATTGGGTCACGCTTCCTACCGTGTTAAAAATGCACACAATCTATTGAGAATTTAATTATTTATGATATTAGTAATTAGTAAAGGATTTATATACTATGTCACTAAAAATATGAAAATGCCACACTGCATTTCTGTATATGTAATATTGTCGTAATAAACGCATAGTTTGTACTATTATAACATATGAGTAGTTGCCGACCGGATAATCAATCATTAACAATCAGGTCATGGTCTCTTGATTAATTTGAAAATAATCATGATATATCCTGATATAACGATTATTGAGAAAGGAGACAATTATTTAATCGCCTGACCCAATAATCGCGATTAATTGTAATCCCAGGGGTATCGCTGAATCCTTAGTTGTAACTGTCTTTTGGAGATGTTTGCTGATTCCGTTGTGAATTTTTCTTCCTTTTGACACGATTTGACTGAACAATTCCATAGGACATGTTCATATTACTATTAGATTGCATACACAGGCACTTGAAGGGATTAAAATAGAACTTCTTACTACTGCTTGACTATATAGTATGTACAAGGTATCTCAGAGGCCATCTTTGTTATGACTCGTTGGCTAAATTAGGTCTAAAGCAGTAATAAGAGGTTTTATTTGAATCCCTTCAAGTGCCTGTGATTGCATACCAGTAGAGATGACTTTCAATACAGTGCCGGTAGTACAAAAGAATGTCAGCTAAATTGTAAATGATTTATAATAACAAGAGGTGTGTTGTTTGATTCTAAATACATTGATCAAATTATATTTACAGAGTAAGAAGTAAACTAGAGGAAGATGTTGACGATATTTTAGGTTTGGATGTAGATTTAGAGATTTCAGAGGACGGGCAAGAAAAGGTAAAATTAAAATAAGAACAAACAATTACAAACGAATGTTTCTCTGCATCTCACTTAAAATGTTTTTTTTTTTTTAAATGTGGTATAGAAATTCTAGTTACAATAAAAAGCAAAAATCCCTAAGGTGCTAGTTTAATTTGTGAATAAAGAATTGGAATGGTGTGACACAGAATTTGGTTTTGTCCTACATTTTTCACTCAGTCCGGATAATGTAATGAGTGGAATAGGTGAACATGGTGTAGGCCTACTTTATCTCATGTTCTTAAAAGATTCGACCTCTAGCTAGCCGGTCACCTCTGGCTTGCGGCGGCTATGGTTTCGAGCCCTGGTGTGAGAGTATGTGGCATGGAGATAGGGCCGCCTTCTCAACCTCGTGGGTTTCCTCCGGGCACTCCGGTTTCCTCCCACTGCTGAAGACCCCTACGTGCAAGCGAATTATTGAAATAAAAATTAAAAACCATGTTAGTCCCGAAATGACCTAGTTGTGTTGAGTGGACGTTAAACCCCATTTCTCTCTCTCTCTCTGTTCTTAAAAGAATATTAGGAGTATCATTAGTGATTGTAAGTAACATTTTGCCACATTTCTGGATTCAGTCAAATTTTTTTATAGTTTTAGAGTTTATTTCTGTACAAGCTAAAATATTTACATGCAGTAATAAATGACACTGTTTTTATTTTTTTTAAAAAATAAAAACGTGTCATGCGACCCTTTTTAAAGTAAAGCAGAAGGTTTTTTTGTATATTACCTAAATGTTGTTTGATAAACTTTTCAGGCATGTGAAAATAAGTCTTCTAATATACAATCAAACACTCCATCCACTATTCCTGCCAAAAAGTGAGTAAAATGTATAGCCTACTTATTGAATTATCTTGCAACTTCCAGGTATGTTATAGAGACATCAAATCAGAAATAAAGATAGCACATTAATTATTAAAGCTATAAGAAAATCAAAGGCAATATTTTGAAACATAATTATATCAAATACCAGCAAAAGAAAAAAATTAAAAAATATGTGACAACAACCCTTGCTGATTGCCCGGACGACTTTTCCGCTGTGGGTGTAAGTTTCATTGTCTGGCAACCTATCTTTGATAATATTAATTATTGATATGATTTTTATATGAGCAGCTTATCTTATTTAGATGCAATATTAAAAATTCCTCATTTTTTCCAGATGTTTTCCTATATATGTTGGAGGAACATTGTGTGACCAGGGCTTAGGAAGTAGTGTAAATAAGAGGTAATAACACTTAGGAAGAGGGAATTTTTGTAAACTAAATGTATTGATTAGATTTACACATAAGAACTAACCTCTAAATTTACCAAATTTAAACAGATTCTTAATTTATGGAGCAAAGAGAATTTAATCCCCTGTCTAGGATTATTGTTATTGAGGCTGACAGAATTATGATAAAATTCAGTTCTGTGTCACTCAATTATAGTCCTTTCCCAAATCACAATTGAGAACCCAAAATTTTGATGTTTAAAGTTGTAATACAATGCCTATTATGTGCATTCCAAGAGTAAAGTTGATTATAATATTTGTTAGTTTGTTATGTCATGCATCCTTTTAAGTATGCATAGTTATTATTTACAGGATATGTGATAAACTACGCTGTACTTCATGTGATTTCAAAGTGGCTATATTCTCTGACTATGAATGGAATCCAAAAACAGATTATCTTTTTCTACGTAATAATGCTCCAGATTTTCAAAAATTGAAATCTAATCTCAAAAGAAAGAAAGGTATAAGTATAGTATTATACCATAATTCTTTAGTGGCATTTAGCGATTGGAGACATAACAGAACTAACACAGTTTTATGGGAAAACAATCACTGATTTATTATAAACAAGCACGATGTTTCGATAAGTATCCTCCTATTGTTATCAAGCACAATGTCTCATTGTGCTTGATAACTTGAGTCAATTCAAATTGCGTATTCAGATCATTTTTTGTAAACACAGTCAATTAAATGACTATTGTTATATTCATTGTGTTTCAGGAATTTGTGCTTATAGTTGTCAGTGTAGTTGGCAAAGTTTTCAAGAACTTACTGAACTCAAAGATCCAAAGTTAAAGTGGGTGTGTGGAAAACATTCATGAAATTATTTATATAGAAAGAAAAAATTGCAGTCAAACACCAGCAATATATTATGATATAGTCTTAATATAGTTTCAAACCGTCCATACTTTAAAACTGTGAAACCCTCTCTAATTCCAATGTACACACTTTCTAATTTCATCTTTATTTCATTTATATACATTTAATTGAATTCTGGTTTGAGATTTGAATCATTGTGATTGGTTAAAACAATATTTGCAAAAATAAAAAAAACATCTCTTCATTGGCTAAATGAGAGGTTATGTTAGCTCAATCTAACTAAACTTCTGACGATTGTTAGATTATATTGGAGCCAGAATGTAACCCACATACTGGTAATTTAAACAGAAATGAAATTGGCCTACTAGTATATGGTTGAGATTTTAGACAAGATCATCCTTGATTTTATTTTTTTTTCACATATCATGCGCAGACCTTTGAAATGTAGAAATTGATTATAATATAACTGCCAATGAATTTCAACATAAAATACTGATTATTAATACCATGTGTTGGCATTATTATATACTACATGAAGCTTGTAGGCCCAACAAAGTAGAGACTTATAGTTATCATATAGTCAACGATCTTTTTCTCACCCAACAGGTACAGTCGTTGAATAAAAAATTATTTTCCTTTTAGAAGGAATATTGTTGAACCAGTTTTGTTTTCAAATATCAAATTGCTACACAATCTTCCAAAAATAGCAATAGTAACAGTTAGAAATGGATAATGATATGAAAAGTTGAATGTATTTTGTATAGTATTAGTATATAAGTATGAATGTATTCTCAAATACATGCGTAAATGTGATATCAAATACATGTACATGTATAAATGTAATAAAATGAAATAAATATAGATGTGACATGAAATACATGTATAAATGTAATATTAAAACACATGCATGAATGTAATATCAAATACATGCATGTATGTGATATCATACTATGGAGACTGCTAAAATAATCTTGCATCAATTATGCATCTATGCAGTCCCTTCTTTCTTCATGTGGAAACTATTTGATAACATCTTTATTTATCTTAATGTTTCATTGGAGCAGAACATTAGATTTCATTTCATAATGCTTCACCTTCTGTCTATGTGAGTTTGTATACAAAATTAAATGTGGACATAATATAGTGTGTATTTCTTATCTGCAAGTTTTAAATCAAAATGGAAATAATTGCTTAATTTACTTATCAGAGTTTTGGAAATCATTTTGTTGCTTTGTTCCATGAGTGGTAATCATATCAAACACTAAGCACTGTAACTTTTGGCAAAGTATCACATTACTTATGATAAATGTACAGAATTAGGATAGACATTCTTTCATGTAGATTAAATTTTCCATTCTCTAAAACTTCTCTTTATTGTATTGATATTTATTTACTCATATTGTAGTATGTGATTGAAATTTGAAAATAATATTTATTTGCGAGATAAATTTGGTTAGTTTAGTTTGTTGTTGTAGAGAGTAAAAGATCTACAATATTTATATTTAGTACATGTATATAATTCATAAGATTTCCATTTGTTTGTGTACCAAGATGGTTCACCCCTTATTTTTTTTTAATTATCCACGACGCTCATCTTTATTTTATGAAAAATAATTTATTTATCTGGCTGGCATACTTTGATACATAATGTTTAATGAAAATTAAAATTATTGTTGAAGTTATATTAGTTTTGTTTTAACATTGGATTATACATGTATGTTTGAGTAAAAAATGTCCCATCTATTAACCAAAAAAATTACAATGGGATCCCTGTTTAATTATAAGTTCTAATATTTTTTAAAAAGTGCAATATTAAATCAATGAAATTTTACAGAATGAGAATAGATTGTAAAAGAAAAATAGCCAGTTAATACTTTGTGCCATCAACAGCAAGACAACAAATATGGGTCCCATTTGTGATCTGGGCTAAGGGAGAGAACTACTTTAATAAGTGATGTTTCCAGTCAACACTGCCTAGCTCTAACCCAGCAGTTTGTCAACAGCACACCTTGAAACACATAAAAAAAATAGTGGCACACCTGGCTAAATATCTATGAAATGTCAAGCTATAGACAGCATACAACCATAGACACATGCTAGTCATAGATATATAGAATGGCTGAAACTAATTAAAGAAAAACATATCTATGAACTTACCAGTAGACACCAGTGAATAATCAAATGGGATCACATGTTTTTTTGCATTTTCTTAGTGTGCCGTTCAAAATTTCGCGGCACACTTACGGTTGAGAATCACTGCTCTAACCCATACTTTCGATGAACTGCTTTGCAATGGCATATGGACCAACTGGTAATGTCTTATTCCAAAGCGTGTTTGAGGTTGATATTTTGAGATATAATAATTGAATTTAGGATACCAATAAACATGTGTCACAGTAACAAAATCAATCATATGCTTATCACCTGAACCAACTACATAATCCTTTTATCGTTCTGCCTCAAAATTATGAAAACTCTGCAAACTGGAGAATGAACGATGGTTCAGAATCATCTATCATGGGAAACCAGTTAGTTGATTTCTTAAATTGCCAAACCATGTGTCAAACCGATAATACGAAGAAAGCTTTGCAGTTTTTGTACACACATCAACCAGGGTTTTATTAGTCATTTTAGTAGAAAGTACAATTTTAAAATTGCAACCTTGAAGGAGGTTTAGCAGCTTAAGTTGAATTCATTTTAAACACATGACACAATTATTTGGAATATGTACAAGGAAAACATGATAATAAAGACGGCTAGATTGGGTGGTAAATACGGTAACACAGGAAATGAAATGAAATGGGGTTTAACGTCCTTCTGTTATGCTCCTAAACTAGGCTAATGAAGACGGACATATGCCATACAGTGTGCTATGAGGGAAATTTTACTCTTGTATCAAATTCCAACTGCCAAGGGGTCTTTTACATGCATGTCAATGTGTAAACGGGACGTCGGTTTACCGTCCCATCCAAACGACTTCAACCTGCATCACTGAAATTCTGGATAGACTTTCTCGGCCAATGCAGGGATCGAACACCACCTCCAGGATTGCGATCCAGCATCTTACCCACTTGATTGCCCCACTAACACATGATGAGCGTAGAGAAGCGATATTAGTGACAATAACATAAGATTATCCGGTATTGAATCAATGCTGTAAAAATTATAACCTGATCTTTGCTTCAGTGAGTACCAGGAGGTCCCAGGTATTCCTTTCTCAGTGGTGCAGGATAAAATGAAAATACAAGTTCTCATTTGCGTCCACGTAAAAGAACACTTGGCCGTCAAAATTACCCAACATCAAAATCTAATATACAAAATTATTTCAAATGTATGGATTTTATTGTACTGAATACACATTTTATAATAACAATGTGTATTTAATTTAAGAATTTTTATTATTTGGTTGGTTTGAGCTATTTACAAGGAACACCACCTACTAACTGCAATGTTTGTCTTTTAAATTTGGAATTTTATAGAGACATAATAATATACATAATTTTTCTGAATATTTATTCTATTTCTTCCTTGTGACTTCCCTAGTAAAATCAGAAGATGAATCGTTTCTCTAATTCTGATAATCATTGAATCTATATATAACGCTAAATGCATTTTGGTAAATAGTTTTCAAAATTTACCACGAGAAAAGTAAATTTAAATGAAAATATGCACAACAATGATTTTATAATGATGATGATTGAATGAATAATTCTCAGTTTTCTCAGTCTCTCATCCACTGCCTTTTCTTCACTATATATATTTTATCTTTTGTAGTAGCACTGATATAATTTAACCCTTTTTCTTCTTAAAAATTATGTCAAACTGAAAAATAGAAAAGAAAGGATTAAATTACTATACTGGGTTTGTGAACTGTTGATAAAAAAATATAAATCAATGGGGAATTGTTTGGGTGCAATCAGGGTTGTTAAACAATAGTAGTAAGTAACATGAATCTCCTGGTAATTATTTTAGATATGTCGGCCATAATAAAAACAGCTAGAAACATATTTGGGAAAATTTTTCACCCCTCTGTTTCAGTCATATGGTGATACACAACAAAAGCTAAACATATTAACATGACACAAGCGCATAATTTCTCTTTTAATAATACTTTGTGGTGTTGTATACACTATTCAAAAAAAGAAACACACGGCCCATTTTTCATCATTTTTTTTATTTGAACAATGTTGTTGTTTCGATTAATCTTATTTGTTTTAAATGCCAGTATGTAAGGATAAAAGAAAGTCATTATTGGTTTTAAAGGTAGTGTCACTTATTGTGACTGGCCATATCTTTTTCCGAAATTTGTTTTAGCTTGATTTCACCAAAGACACAAAAGTTCAACAACTTCGCGAGCTATTTGCATGGAACCTAAATCTAAGGTCTTTAAAATCAGGGGTTCTCGGTTTCCAAATCAGTTGCACATGTAAACACTCAACGAACCAAGTGATGCCACATCTGAATGAAGATCAACTCAATAACATTATTGGTCGGTTACAAGTAGGTGAATCCCAGAGAGATGTAGCCAGGCTACTGAATGTTTCCCCCGAGTACCATTTCTCGGCTTTGGGATAGGTACCGACAGCGAAGTTCAACTTCAGGCCAACAATAGTGACCCCACCTGCCCTTCATCGGCAGTTCAGTTCCAGTCACTATGTGTGAGCAAATAATAATGATAATTGTTGACTGATGCATTCCAGATTATAGCGCATCTTTTGAATAGTAAGAACGATACAACTGAATTATAAAACAATTCAACCTTCCAAATATGTGCCAGTAAATGTATTTTGCAAGGGAAGCACTCTAATCCATAATCTACTGTCTGATCGAAAATTCCTAGGAAATGGTTACACAGAAGATTTGGGCTCTAGTTGGGAACAAACTGAAAACCCACTAGGATTAGTAGACAGACATATTCCCATACGACACACCTGTGCTTGCCTACTCCATGATCAAACACGATAGCAGATGGCTTCCATCTTGTTTACTGACGGTACTACTTATTTTAAGACAGACTCGGCTTTCCAATTTATAATATCTACGTCATTGGGGATTTCCAATTTATACTCGCTGGTTGCTATGACCCGCTATGGCGTTGTCTAGAAACGCGCGTGCTCGCGTTAGTTTAAAATTTTTGCTATACGTTTAACATGGACTATTTGATGTAATTTGCCTGATTTGATTTGGCCCCATTTCCATAAATTTAGGTTGTTTTTTAGAAATTTTTAGCAAATGTTAATCTTAGGTGTTTTTTAATTCTAGCCGAAGTAAATATTTTTGTAATTTATAGCGAGTTAAGTTATCGTCTCTAAGAGGCGGGCGTAGTATTTTAAATGGCGGCCATTTGCCATCATGTGTATTCTTGAAGTAGGTACACATGATGTAATCGTATGACATATTCCCTGTCAAGTGCGGTCATAGGACAGGCATGTTTTCAATTCAAAAAGCAACACTTTAGATCCTTTGGTTCTTATCATCCCAATTTTTATACCTAATATGAATATTTAATTGGACCATCATGGTTTGACTGTTACTTACCTATCTAATAAGGCATCTCTCATATCTGTTTGTATTTGTGTAGGTTGATTATCACCTAATTTAAACACACTTTCTACAACTGATACTTCTGTAGATGTTGTATCTAAACCACAAAATGCTACCCAATCATTGACAACCAAACCACCACCTATCACATCACTACCTCTATTTACTGTACCAGCCTAAATAATATTTAATACAATTAATGCATATTCAATTACTTGTGTCAATTACAAGTATGTTCAATGTACATCTTGCAACACCCATTTTCTGTCAAACCTCTGGATAACAATAACTTGATTTATCATGACATGTTATTTCTCATGTCATTTTGTGTCAGACACATTGACATAATATCTACCCTACCATGGTTGCAAAACCTCTCTAACCGGATTTCCAAAGTTCAGGTCAATAGCCTCCTTTGACATTTACAATATTATTTTCAAATCCTGAAGAACTCTGAGTCTTGTTCAGGTGCTGTAATTGATTAGCAAATTTGAGCAACATTGATATAAACTAGTATGACTGCAAGGCTATATTTACTTCTTTAATTTACCACAAAAACATATATATATAGACACAATATATGAGACAACTCATTTTAGAGGTACTTTGATCTGTCAGTTCCAACAATTTAAAAGATAGGTTGCCAGGCAACGAAACATACGCCCACAGCAGCTAAATCGTCCAGGCAGTCAACAAGAGTTGTCATATATTTTTACTTTTTCGGTAATGAAACATTTATAATACACTAAAATCTGATTAAGAGTAACAACTCATTAAGTAATTATCAGAAAATCATTAGAATTTGTTGGGTTTTTATAAATTTCTGCAACATGCTAACATTGAGTATACAGAACATTTAATATCGTGGATTTAGCTGCTCAGTCATCAAAACTCATTGAAAATCAATATAAATGTTTGTCTCAAGACCTTAAATTCTGTGTATCAATTTAACGTCATTCGGATTAACTTGGGCCTCTGGACCGTCCACAAGATTTTTCAAAGGGATCAAGGGCCGTAAATCTGGCAGTAATTATCGGAAATCGTTGAAAATCAAGAGGCTTCTTCGTCTCATGACCTTAAAGACTGAATAATTTTAAAGACAATCATATATTATTTAGCCTCTAGAGCTTGTGGACGCTGGACCGACAGACGAGAAAAGAGTGATTGGTTTGAATGTCAATAGTAGAATAACTTACAACCAAAGGAACTTGTAATAGTGAAGACAGTTCATCTTGATCTGCTATTGAAGTTTTAGGATGTACCTTTAAAAGAAAATATTTATGTTTTAAAAACTATACATGGTTGAAAGGATAAACTTTTTCATAATTTAAGAGTATGGTATATCTCTGTTTCCATAATTCAATTTTGTGCAGGGGACCGCGGTCAGGTACTCGACCTACTTCTGTCACAAACAAACATGTGATTTAAATCAAGACACTTGAATCATGATAGACCTTATTATCTAAAGTTTATTGTATTACACCACTAAACCATTCTAATATAAGGACCACCTCAGATTAACCTATCTGTACACAAAGCAAAAGTTGTTTTAACTTACCAGACCTCCTTGATTACTAAATGTACTGTAACTTCCTACTAAAACATTTCCTGCTACTGTTTGTCTGAACACTTCCACTTTTAAAACATCAGCAATTATCTCTTCTGTTTCCTAAAAAAAATATAAAACAACCAACATGTACAACTTTTACAGAGCAAAACAGGCCAGAACAGACGCGAGAGAAAATCTGTGAATCTGTCACTGGTGATTTTTGTATTTCTTGCTGAATCAATGATAAAGCTGAAATTGGTAGATCATAAAACCTAATATCAGTCTTCAAAAAAAACCCTTCTCATTCACAAATCTTTGCATAGAAGAATTATAATGAAACAAAGAAATTCAACTTACTCTGTCTAAATCTGGATGAACAAGAGCAACATAATCATTACAGGCTATCACATTTCCAAGGGCAGATAATCTTTCCTCTACTCTCTGAACTTTAACAGAATCAGGTAAGGAATTTCGTATGTGTTGTAATTCTTGATCTGTGGTTGTGTTTGGTACTAAGAGACCATTGCGGTTTCCTGTAAAAAGTAAAATAGGTAGTTTGTCAAAACCATTATAATGGTATTTTCATAACTGAAATAAGCCAGTTGTCCATCTTATTTACCAAACACAATAATACCTAGTTTTTTCAATAGCCTGAACAACACCTATTCTCTCTGTTCATCATTTGCACCTGTCAGATTTTGAACTTCTTTATATATGTACTCAGATTGATTATTTTAAAACAAAATCAAAATATCACCAGTAGATAATATCCCGGCTTGGATTTAATTGAACTGTTCGTGGACTGATATTCCTTTTACAGAATCAACTTTCACAATGTTCTATTTCGAAAAGGTTTACCCAATCCATCAATTGACGTCCATAGATTTCATGAATAAATTTCACTGATAAAACAAAATAAAGAAAGCGTGTCTTGCTTACCAACTGTGAGACGACCTATGATACGACATCCTGCTATACTGGCATGTACAACTGGTATAGTTTCACCCAATTCACCCTCAAATATACTGAAAAAATTATCACATATATACTTATTTAATTATCATCAAATTAATCAATTTTACAAAAAGAGTATGCTGATACAATATAGATACATGAAAGTCTAAGCTTAGTGAAACCTTCTGACAGTGACACACTAATATAAAAGCTGTCACGTATAATTACATGTCTGTCAATTGTCATGATATATAAACTTCTAAGCAATATGATAATACAAAGCTTCTATTATAATTAATGATTTTCTCCAGTCTAATAAGCTTGAGTCTGCTATCTAAAAGAATTCAATTTAATTAATATGTTGGCATACCTATGGAAATTTTCTGAACTACCTATTCCAATAAGACAGAAAGCATTGGTTAATTTAGCAAAGTTACCAATCTCTGCTGATCCGTTAAAATGCAAACGCAGTGCCATAGCCACAATATGTCTTATGATTATAAATAAGTCCTTTATATATGCACAGAAAAAGATAAAATAATTTTACCACGTTGTGAAATGGAAACCTACTATATAAATAAGGATTGCACAACAACATGAAATAGCAGTACACAGTTTCATATCATAATCATAATCTTGAATGTAGGCTATTCTGTTACATAATAAAACATTACTTATATTCTAAGGTGTCATCAAATTGTGGGGATCTTTTAATCTGAGAGACTATTATTTGGCCTTTTAATTTTATTTTATCATTTTATGCATTCGCAATAAAATTGATTTTCCATATAATATAAGGACCATTAGCTGCCTCAGGTAGGCCAGTAACACTACAGTCTAATTTTGAACTTCAGTCGACTACACTTAACCGGTGAATTTGAAAGAGAGATTCAATCCTATATTTTTTTGTTAGATTTAGTCACAGTCATCTAAAATGTAAATAAAACTTAAATTCGTCAACACTGGAACACGTGCGACGTTTTACTTTCCTCAGTACCTGTAAAAATTTTCTGATCCGCCAATTGCAACCAAACAATAGGCGTTTGTTAGCTTTGAAAAGACGCCGATTTCATTATTTCCCTCAAACTGGGCACGGACAGCCATGTTTTATTTGTGATTTATAACTAGGTGATAATTCAATAACGTTATTTTCGTGAAATTTTCTGAGAAAATTACAAAACAAGCATGGCACAGTGTGTGAAACGTCACTGTTATCTGTGCATCACGTCACATTTAAGTCTGGGAGATCTTACACAAAATGAAGAACAGAAACAGAGTAACCTCCCTTCAACTACCAGTTTCAGATGGTAAGTGAAAGTAGTTATTAGAATTGTTTTTTTCTGAAATAAAAAACCTACTTCTATCCTCAAACATAAATCTGGAAAAATTGAATCATAACATAACCCCTGGGTACTTTTATTTAAATCTTTTTTTTTCCTTGACAAAATTGGAGACATTAGATCGATCTAATCTATGTTAATTAACTGATTTTTATGTTGTGGCTGTGCAACACTATGCAAAACCACAACTTATTATTAAAGTGCCAATCCCGATAACTTTTTGGGGAATAAAGCTGCTTAATTTTGTGTTAAAATCCTTTAAAATCCATAACCTAAGGCCCACCTACTAACCCGATATTTGTGATACGCTTGTAAATAACTTAAACCTGACAGTCTTCATCTGGAAATGGAGAACGTTTTATTATACAGTATCTGGATAAAACCAATTTTTTTCTATAAAAATAATATGTAGGTGAAATTTACCTTTTGTTATCTAGTACAGGGCATGGGTCATTCACTGTATACACTTCTCAAGAAATATTAATCGATTATCAGGTCACCCAATGAAAAAATTGACCCGAAATCTTAAAAGGGTTACGTGTCCGGATAAGCAGTGTTGACGTTCACGTCCAAACGACTCAATATTTTGAGCTGAAATTTTGAGACAAGGTAAATACACCATGCCACTATATTTTGGTCCATAAATTTCATAAATACTCGGACTTTAATTTTTGAGACCCTGTTCTTATCGGGATTGTCCCTTTAAGATTGAGAATATCAAAAAGAAATTGGCAGAAATATAAATAATGTGTTCTGATCTTATTGTTCTGTCTAACCTGCTTATATCGTCGGTAGGTAGACGAAGTGACTTATTGTCAGTTACTTACGGTATGAAGATATGTCACTTCGTTTACCGACGATTAGTTACCGGTACTTGTACTTGTAACCTTAAACTGTGTGTAAAGTGTAAGGTTACAATTGATACAGTCTAAGAACCCTTACGCAAGTTCAAATAGGTTCAAACGCACAATTGTCAACACAGTTTGAATTGGAATAAGTAATTCTATCACAAATAGCGAAGACTGGACCATTAAAATAGTTACCGAACAGTTTTTCTTTATGGTAATAAGTTCTACATATTATCCAGCTTGACGTATTATCCAACTTGCCGCCATGACACAGGCCAGTTGAATTTTCGCGTAGCAGTTGGATTTCATCAAATCATATAATTATGACTCACCTTTATTTCAATGGGAATTGATTTATTATGTTAAGCTATGTGCAGTACAGTTTTGGGTTAGTTTATGTGTAAATTAAGGGAGCTATGGGCCAGTAAACTTTTTGTAGTCATTTGACTTAAAAACTTGCGCAAAGGAATTCTGTAGGAAAATCCACTACTGCGTCTGGAGTAAGACGGGAGACATCAGTAGTGGAACCATTTCTTACCGACGATATGAACTAATCCATGCATATTTTATGATTGCATGGAGATGTTGGGTGATCTAATGCGCATCATGGTGACGATCATCACTATGACATGAGTCCTATGTTTGTCATGGCTGTGATCCCTGATTTGTAGGTGACAAGGAGTAAGTATAGATCATACTCCTTGCAGTGTTTCATTTGATTAGAGGTAATCCCACTACTCACTGCTATATTGAATGGATTTTGTTGTTTTAAATTTTGATTGGTCAGTAGTTTGACTACCAACCAATGACTAGCTGCTCTACAAAAGCTTTACATTTAAATCGATGCCAATATTGGATCAAATATGTTTACACAACGTAAAACGATTTTATTATGCCCAATTAACCCGTGCATAGCAGAATACTACAGTAAAACTAATTGCGTGGCAAATGGGGCTATCGAGTGGAATGAAATGTAAACAATACTGTTTGGAAAGGAACATACTTTCACCGTTTTTAATACCTTAAATCACTGTCCAAAGTTTTAGGGAAGACCCAGATTAAACGAAGGACTGTCATGTTGCTGTACTTAAGTGATAGCTTTGATTGAACGGGAAGAATAGACACACTCCCGCAAAAGTTCAAGAATCAGAAGCTAATTCAGGGATTTCTCGGGCCATTGCTTCAGGAATATGGTATAGATAGGATCACTTGTCTTATGTCATAAGGTTTGTTCAGTTTCCTCTCAAGTAACCTGATTGCCATTTAATGTTTTTATAACCATAATTTGCAAAAGTTGAATCTCTAAATGGACTATTATTTCAAGACCTACTAGTATAATGCTTGCAATGGGTTCCATTGCAGTGTTGTGGGTTATGTGAGTAGGGTTTCTTCCCACTTCTAAATGACCCTTAAAGGCTCTGGACCAGGGCTTCCACTTCAAAATAATAGACGAAATATTTCCAAATAACATTCATTTTCATGTGAATTCACATGATTTCACACTTTGTCAGTGATGTACACAAAAATGTATATATTGGACTAAGAAACAAAATCTAAAACATAGTATAATATAAATTAGATATTAATGCTAGCTTTTTGGCTATTCAAATACCGTAGCTTTTATTGGATTATGGAAAATGAAGAACTGAACATCATTTAAAGAGTTGTTAATCGCTTATGAAATATTGTGAAAGATTTATCTCTAAATGGAATAAAAGTCCAAAAGTGGTTCAATTCTGTTCAATGTTTACAAAGCTATTATGAATTGAAACTTTCTCAACATTTGGGATCCTGGAGATGGTCAAAATAGATATAGGCCTAAACCAAAACAGCCAAAATTTTTTCTCTCTCTCTCTCTCTCTCTCTCTCTCTCTCATATTTATCTTGCTGATTCTCAACCAACACCAATAGTAAAATTTAATCTAATCTCAATGTAACACATTTAATGTGGTATTAGAGTTTTTTTTTTTAATGGACATGCAATACATTATTTTCTGTATTAAAGAGTCTGTCTAAGTAGAAGACTGGGTTGCAGTTTTTTTAAAAGTGAGATATTGTGTTTTACAGGTTCAAACATTGATTGATCTGCCTTTGAAGTGACACAGCATGGAAGCTGCCCACTTAGCCCGCCTTCGTGAAGAACAAGACAAGGCTATCCTAGAGACAGATCAGAGAATAGCACAATGGTTAGTCCAATCTTACATGCACCCTGTAGTGCTTAAGTTATATAAAATAAAACATTAGCTGATTCTGGCCCAAAGACCTACTTTAGCTTCCATAAAGAGGATCAAAGCAGTAATTAAAGTTACCAGTACTTAAATTTCTAACTCTTTTACTGAAGTATTTTATTATCCCTGGTAAAATCAAGTCTGAGACATGACTGATGACTACCAGGGGGCCTGTGGGACATTGGGTGCCCCCTGCCCTTTTTTACAAGATATGTTTTCAATGTCCAATGTCACTTTGGGTGATCCAAGTGCATTATGGACCATAAATTGACACATTAATTCACATAAACCTTGTCACTGCTTCAGTTTTAGTTTACCTAAATTAAATTCCAGTAATTTAGTACCGAATTTATAAAACTACCTTTAAGACATTTGTAATTGGAAGCTTTTTGCTGGTCTTCACGAATGAAAATTGCTTAGGCATGCTATGGAGTGCTAACTGGCAAACTGCTAGAGAGAATTTTATCCATTATCCCGTTATTCAAATGTATCCATAAATACATTTGAAATAAACATTCATCCAAATCTGTTTCTAAAAGCAAAATATAGGAAAATTAATTGGTTTTGTAGATTTGAACACAAATAAATTAGTTCTGGATCAACATGATTTCAAAATGGCTTTGAAATTAAATTAAAAATTCATCATTTTTATTTTTTAAAAACTTAATGAGATCATTAAACAACCATAAATAGGTTTTTAAAAAGGGGTAAGATAAATGTTTGACAACACATCAAGTGTTAATAATTATAAATGTCCATCATCAAACAACGAGAAATATTATTCAAGCTGAAGATGCTGCTTGATTAATCTTTCGCTGTCTGCTAAAGATCATTACAACTGCGTTGAGTTTAAAAAGACAATAGTATGATGGTGATGAATGCCATATCTCCTAATGTGTTGTGGTCAAACAAGTCAGCAGAATCCTTTCACACCCCCAAAAAATTACTGGATTATTTTTCAGATGCAATGGGCCATTAATCAAAATTAGGCCAGTCATAGGTCAATAGAAGCTGATATCATAATGGAAGACAAATGCAATACTTGTACAACTATTGTTATCTGTGTCATGATCAAAAGATTCATTGATGAAACACTGAAAACATGATTCCATTTACACTTTTACAAGCTATTCTACACATAACAAAACATAGAATTATAGTCAGTAACAATGAATCATTTTTACAGATACCTCAGGAAAATTCAAAAGATACATTACATATACCTTTGAATTAGGCATAGTATTTGGACAATTCTTGTACAAAGTAATGCCACATTAGTTTTGCATATTTGCATTACCTTGTCTTTCTGAGAAATTCTTTCGTCTTTAAAGGTAAAGCCACAATTTTAGGGTGATATTATAGGTCTTTCAACTGTAATGGTTTGTATTCATGTATCAGTTTGGAATTTGACTTATCTGAAAGTCATTTTCTAAGAATGCATTGTTACCTAAAGAAGATAAAATGAGGCAACCCCATTATGCATTAAAACTGAAAAAGCTGGTTAAGTCTGTTTTATTATTGGGGGATTTAAAAGTTACTACTTGAATTAAAGATGGAAGAATGGGTAAATGGTGTTTGCAATAAGATTTTATCTAGATCCTGTTGATCAAGCATTTAAAATCTCATTCAATTAGTACCAAAATTACAGGCAGGTGGTTGCCATTACATCATTAATGACTTTTCAAAAACAGCCTGCCAATGGTTCTGATTTCTTGAATTTTCTTGAAAGTGTTTTATTGCAGGTGATCTATTATGGTTGATTACGACATTGTAGGTTTTTACCTTTACTTGCATCTTATCTTATTGTAGGGAGGAGATGAAGTCCAATTACAAAGCCCTGCAGGATAGGCTTAACTCCCTGTCACATAAAACATCCCATGATATAATGGTAAGTGCTTGCCCTCCTTCCTATCAAAAATACTAGTTTCTGTCTAGCTCTAGTGATCTTAAACATAGCAGTTCAATGATCATCTAAATAGTTACATCATTCCAAACATCCCAAATGACTTCTTTCTTGACTTTTCACGGTTTTTCAAAAAATCTAAATTACTTTTCTTCTATTGAATCTTGTCAATCTGGTTACGGAAGGTTTCAATTATCTTACGTCATACATAATATGTGATTAAGTAGGTTTTTTTGCTCTATGTTGCTTTCTTATGCCTGGGGCACTCATCTCATCATTTCCCCCCATCCATCCAACCCCTTGTGAGGCCATGACCCTATATCGTTTCCCGTACATAGGTGTTACTTTTATAACCAGAAAGAAACATAGTGGACAATGGTCAGGAAGTTGTAATAATGGTCACAAGAAAATCCTTGGACCAAAACTTCTGGCTTTGTCTTGGCCGTATATTTAACCTACCATTAGCCGAGCAGACACACAATAACATCAAGGCTATTTTTTCTGCACTAGTTTCTTTCTGCTCTGATAATAAGGATTAGCGTTTTGACATACACACCTACAGGATTTAATGTATCCATAGCCCTTTCTCTCCTTGTGAGTGCATCAGCTTTACACAGTGAATAAAAAAAATGTTCTTTTGAAAGAAAGTGTCATTGAAGGGGGAACTTATAGAATGCATATAGCCTGTATTATTTATATGTATTGTATTAAGTTAGTAAGTCAGTTCAAATGTTAATTTATTGTAAATATTTATTTGCTGCTGAACCTTTCTTCAATTTTTGGTTTATTTTTCTTCAAAATTTAATACATGATTGACAAGACATCTGCTCATGTTTGTTCTGCCATTTTGATTTGCATGGCAAAAATATACACTAACACTACACATCGCAATAATTCATAACAATTTGTGAAGAATTGTAAATTGAAATTCTCTATAGGAATTTTAAATTAGAAAAAAAATGACAGCATCTGGTAGAAAAGTACATAATTATGTTAAATTACATAAGTATTTTGATGCTTTTGATTAGTGTCGGGTCATGGTGGTTGTCTACTTTATCTATTAATGTTTCTTTGACATGATGACATGTGGAACATGACTTAAAAGTGTATATAATATTCCACAACAACTGATTGTGGTTCCAAATCAATTCCTACTTGTTCTTCACCCAGAATTTAACTCAATAAAAATGGGTTTTTTGTCACTTCATAGTGTTTGGAAACATACCGGTATATTTTGTACAGAGATTAAAACTATTTAGAGGTTATCATGAAGACCTGATACACATAATATTCTATTGTTGATACAGATATAAAGGAAAATAAAAACTAAATGATTATTTAAATAGTCATTGGAATGGGCGGTTCCATTAGATTATTTGAAGAAAGAGAGAGAAATACGGTTGAATTTCCCTCCAGTTATGATTATTTTCTTTTAATGATGCAATTTTACCTCCAAGTCTGTAGTGGTCAATGCCTCCTAAACTACTTGCAGGTGACAAGATCTTATAACTAAGTAGAATATAAAGAAAATCTATGCAAGCTGGTGTTGAAATTTATTGTCTTTAAATACATTCTAAATGTTACCACATGGTTACAAGTTGATAGGCGTCATGCATGTGGCAGTATATATCGTGTTTACACTTGATACCTGTTCCCACTGGCTTCATCTGATTATGTTGCATATATTATTTGATTAAGAGTTTTCTATAAAAAAAAAAAGAAGAAAAAAGTCAGTATGCTCTTTTGATATTTAGGTTAATTAATGTATGGAAGTGATGTCCATGTAATAAATATTTATAGAACCTGTATAATAATCATAGTTTGACTTGGATTCATCAGTTATTCCAGAATTATTTGACAAATTTTTCAAATACATTATATTTATACATAATTGATGAGAATTTCCCCCATTTTCGATGTAAATGCATTCTGCTTTATGAATGATTGATTATTTCATTGTTGTAATATAAGCCTGTGGCTATATATATTATAAGAAAATCTTTTATGAAACAGTGATATTAAGAACTGATCTTAATTTATTTATCTCGAAATATTCCTTCATTGTATGATTCATTCACAAGTTTTAAATATTATTTTTTTATCAGGGTATTTTTTCATTAACTGACATATCGATACATTACCCAAGGCCACTTGTAAGATATCCCATGCATGAAGATTTCAAAGCAAGTATTGTAGGTGTTATTGTAATAGCCTGGGGTTATCTATACTTGTATACTAAACTGTAATTTATCCCTTTTTGTCATTTCACAAACATGTTGTTGACATTAAATGACTTCACAAACTACTTCAAATCATTAATGTTTTACTTACATGTCCAGATGTCATTGAGAATAGTTTCCTCCCTTAAAATCCCTATTGTTTTAAATGTCTTTCCGGGTTTTTGACTTTTGAAGTAAGATCATGGTTGGTAGGCCTAACCCTGTGTTTACATGTTTGAGCAGTTGTTAATGTTTTACTTTCACATCCAGACTGTATTAAGAAAAAGTCCTTATTCAAATTCCTACCCTTAGATCTCTTTTGTTTTAATATCTTTCTGGGTTTTTGAGTTTTAAAGTGAAAACAAGTTGGGTAACTCTAGTGTGTGTTTGATCAGACGTCTCCATTTAATTATCACTGTTACCCCCAGTTACTATATATTTATTTTGTAAGATTAATTAATGGATGGTTGACATGTTTGATAGAACCATATTGATCCTAGTATAGATAAGACATACTTACCTCTCTGTTATATTAACATCTGTCTCTATCTACATACACCCTACAATTTACTGCTTTCTTAACTCCTCTCTAATCATAGATTTCATTGAACGGTTTTCAAAATAACCCATTACCCATTAAGAAATTAAAGAACATGTTTATGTCATATTATGACATGTAGATTAGAACAGATAAGACTTCAACATCTGGAGACATAGGCCTACATACCTGTGCATATATCAAAACTGTACTTCTCTTACAAAATTTTATCCCCTTGGTCAGATCTTAGAAAAATCTTATGTTTTCTAGAGCCTTTAAAAAAAACCTTTTACCTAATGATCATGCTGATGTCTTGTGTGTCAGGGTTTTTTTATAACTTTTATTTAATGAACAAAATAAAGTTAGAGTCTTACTTTTCTGAACCACTTTGACTTTGGTTTTCAAATTTTTGTCCCATCTGAATGACTAGAAATTTTTCCATGCCAGGTTTAAATTTATATACCATAGATATTCAAAGTACTTTTATTAAAAATCTTAAACTGGACATTTAAAGTTTACATTTCTTTCTATTGATCACACCCGGCCATCGTTAAGTGTGTTAAACAAATAAAGGAATAATATTTCTGTTGTGGTTTTGTTGTACATTTGCACATGATAAATCAATTTTTCAGGTACCATTTGGACCATGTGCTTTTATGCCAGGAAAGATAGTTCATACTAATGAAATAATGGTATTATTAGGAGATAATTGGTTTGTTGAAAGATCATCTAAACAAGCTGCTGAAATAGCTGGTAGAAGATTAACAAGTTAGTATAACTTTATCATGTTATATTCTTGAAATAATCACCTTTAAGTAGCCATCCCTCTGATGCAAACCAACATGGTTAAATTTGCACAGCATTTAACTTTAAAAATTGGTGAACAATAAAGCCATGCTGTCAACTGAAATAATTATCCTATTTGAAGTTAAGAGGTCTTTAAATTATATTTGTGAATAATAGCCTATATTTATATATACAGCCATTGATAAATCTATACATGATTTAAATGAACAGAAAAAACTTTTACAACCTAGAGTAGATGTTACATCAGAACTCCAAAATATATCTCAAGTAAGTAGTATATAAATTAAAATAGTCATATTTATTAGAAACATTTAGACATCACTGAGTATTACAATCTAGATAGTAGATACTGTAAGAGAAAAAATTAATGCCTGGCAAACATTTGCGTACCACAATTATAAAACAAAGTCAATTTCTCAAATCTATATTTAATTATGTAACATTGTGATCTAGCTATTCATAAGAACAGGGACAAGTATCAAGTTATATGAATAGTACATAAATATCAAGTTCTGTGTATCTATTCGCATTACATATATTGTGACCGATTTTTGTATACACCCACCTTCTTATGGTTCATCTGTCAATCTACAAGTTTTGAAAATATGGTACTCCACAGGTCTTTTTGAAATTTGATCACATAACAATTTGTCGTATTTGTTGGCTGGGAATCTTATGCTATACAAAATGGCAGAGTTACCAGAATGACCTGTATCAAAAATCAGTTCTGGATTCAATGGTTTGTTTTTATTTTCAGGAAAAGGATGGTGTAAGAGAAATAGTAGAAGATTATGATTCTGAGGAAGAAAGAATCTGGAGAGGTTTGTCTTGTCACAATAATTAATAGCTTGCTCAAAATTTAGTATATTAGTAATATTACAAATTAAATATCTGGTTATGGCAATGATCAAATTGAGAAAAGACTGCAGCTTTATTTTATTTCAGAAAAACATCGAAAAAATGTGCAAATGCAAAAAAAGAAAGAAAAATTAGAAAGAGAGAAAAGAGAAGCCAAGAAGGAAAAAAAGAAAGTGTTAACAGATGAAGAATTGTGGGCTAGATTAGATGAATTAGAAGAAATTGAAACAAAAGGAAAAGAATTACAGAGGTTTGTGTCTGTTTGATTTTAGTTTTGTTTTAATCTTCAAATATCAAAACAAATGAATATTAATTTTAAAATTATTTATATTGTAAGAGAATATTGACATACGTTTGTTTATGCTGACAATATGTAAAAGTCTCTGTCATTTCTGCAAATTGTGATTTTAACTCTTCATTTCTGTGTGTGCATGTTTAGGGTCACCTGCTTTACCTTGTGAGATTTTCCAGGTTTTCTGATTTCCTCCCATGAACTATGGAACACTAAAATACAAATGAGATACTCAACATAAACATAGAAAACACAAAACTTGAGATCAAGATTAGAAAACACTCAATCATGAAAAGATTATATTTAGATTATAAAACACCTGAAATATTATAGACAGATGACATTTTACAAAAAGTTTGATTCCAAATTGTATGATTTGACAGCTTGTTTAATAACTTTTCAGATTGAGGGTTGATGAAGCGCCATCAGTACCAAGTTTTTCACAAACTCAGCCAATGTTAGATGAATCAACTGAAACACAAACTAGTAAAAAACATATACAATGGCAAGATAATGAGTCTGATGATAGTTATGATGAACAATCAGATGATAATGATACAGTCAGTACCAGTTGTAAAAACCGTATTACCTTTACTCATACACCATCTGTACAACAAGTATGTTCTCTTTTATAACATATTCTATATGCTTTTATACTGAAATTTCATATTAAATTGATGGATGTTTATGACTTACTGGTACATTCATTTGGTGTGATAATTTGTTAATTGCTTACTGTTTTTGACTGTAACTAATCACAAAGAAGACAAACTAAGATAAGAATTAGTTTCATATTGTGAGTAATGAGCATTATAAATGGATGATTATTTTAAATTCATGGACAGAAGTATCCATGAAGTATTCATTCATCAATAGATTCATTTTTAAAACAAATATAGTGTGCTTTTGTCATATCCGATATCTGAATACTATGACATTCTGTGAAATCTGACACCATTTTAATGTCTGATTTATTTCCTTATTACTTAAGCCTAAAAAACCTTGAGTAATCCGTATTTTGAACATTACGTAATCTTGCAAATATTAAAGAGTTTTATTTGCCTACATTTTAAATGGGTATGACAGTATTGTGCTTTATTTAAAATAGCTAAGTCTCTTACTCAATATCATCGAAGGTCTTCGACTTTGAAAACACAAATTATTTGTCAATTTAAATCAACATTGATGGTGTGGTCTTACCAGGAAAAGATGCGTTTCAGACTCATTTTCAGCTAGGGACCCAAAGGACAAGGCTAGGTATAGAGTATCTCAAATGGTGAACATGCGCAATAAATACTATATAGACTGGAATAACCAGATGCTATATATATTGTGATTCACTTGAGACTTCTGGTGTACTTTGCCAAACATAACTGATTTGATATTAGAGTAAAAATGGAAACGATTCAATGTAAATCAGTTTATATACATTCATATTAAATTATTATATGGCTTGTGACCCAAATATTAGCGATCTAGCTCCTTTAAGTATGACCAATACAGTTTGATGTATCACTGTCACTGACTATTAAACAGGAATTAGATTTATTAGATTGAATTGTAACCCAATCTTGAATAACCATTTCCGTTCTTATTTTTAGAATAAATCAGAAAGTAGTGAAGAATGTAGTGAGAGTACACCTGATAATATAACCAGTCCGTCTGATGTTTATAAATATTTTGGTCACCTAACTCAACCTAAATCTATTTTAAAGAAAGAAAAGAAACAGTCTGTACGTAAAGCTAGAGAAGCTGAAATAGAAGAAACCAGAAACAGATCATCTATTAAAAAAATGTCTGATACGGTAATTTCTTGATACAAAAATATAATATGTCATTCTTCATAGTATGTATAACACAGGACAATGACCTATTTAGTAGTAAACTGCAACAGAAATAAGGCAATTAAGTTTTGAGTTTTTTTAAAACAAAAATGTTTGATTACTACAGTAACTCTGAAGGACTTGGAATTACATTGATAAGAGTTATCTTAACAACCCCTTACAACTATATCATTGGCATTTATGAGATCGTGAAATTTGGGTATTTATAACATATAGAAACTAAAAGTTGGTGTCTCAGAAAGTTGTATAGTACTTTTAAAGTCTTTCTACAAGAATTATGTGGTATGATTCATTTTAAAAAATTGATCAGAGATGGCTTCTTTAATCTCTAAACAACAATATAATTTACTAAAAGGGTTTTGGATAACAGGTAGAAGGTCTGCGTAACTCGAGTAAGAATGAAACTGGCAATAAAACGCTATGATATAATCTTGCTGAAGTTGATCTAGCAATAGATCACCAGATTACAGGTTTATTTCAAGGTGCATATAAAGAGCATTGTAGACCGCATATGAAGAGCATTGTAGGCCAACTTTTAACAAAAAGTCATTCATTTTATAATTACCTTGTAATATTCAGGTCAAGGCCCTATTTCAAATTTCATTACAATAATGTAAGAGTTATACAGTAATTCAGTGTTTTCAATATCTATCTGGTACTATGTTTTTCATTTTCCATTATTTTTAGGCTTTTACTGGAACAATATTAGAAAAATCAGCTGAAACTCTACCTAAAGTCAAATGTCCAACCCCTATCATTCAGACAACAGAAACAAGTAAACGTCCAGTTTCCAAGTTTCGTGCTTCTAGACAAAAATAATATATTGATTATGGTTTCAACATTTAATTCAATGTCTTGAGATACAAGATCAACTTATTGTGTGAAAGTTATGATAATGGTTCAATACAAATCATTAGTGATATTTGCTGAATATTGGTGCTACATAGTTTATTTGTGGTGCTGTTGTGGTTTGTTAATATGCCGTGTGCTATGAAGCAAATTTTGCCTGACATACTGTTATTTTGAATTCCATCTGTTATGGATTCTTTTACACAAGACCTCATTTTTCGTGCCATTTAGATTTCAAATTTCATCTGTCAAGATTTCTTTTACAGGCATCACTATGTGTACACTTGACTTTAGTTTTTTCATCCCATTTGAACAACTAGGCACTCTTCCATGCCAGTCTGATTAAAATACAGATCTATATTTCGTTTTTTGTTTTTTTTATATACTGTTAATGGCTTCTACTACATGAAGATCTGACAGGTTGTAGGGGAATGTCGCATCAGAGGTCATACCAGCAGCTTTTGACCCTATGACATCAGACATTTGATTAACCAATCAGGATTGATGTTTCTAGTGGATTATCCACAGTTACAGGCACTTCACACCAAAAACTCACTGTGACAGACCGTTTCATTGGCGAATCCCTTACATAATCCAAAAAATGTGGTTTATATAACTACTCTTCCAGATTCTAGTGTAGTAAAAACAAGTAAAACAAAATTTACCATACCCTCCCCTCCGTTGATAAAAAAAAAAAATGATTGTAATAAACAGTAATTGTATTGATAAAAAATAAAATGATTGTAATAAACAGTAATTGTATTCCATAGAATTGTGACCTGTATATTTCAAGTTCAATTACTAAATGCCTTTGAAACAATTTAATCCTGTTTATGTTTGGGTTATTTTCTTCTTAAATATGTTGACAGAAATATTACAACTTGTTTTACATGTTATTGAAAAATGATATTGTTAGTTTTATAGCCATTGACATGTTATTGTTAGCTTAATGGTTCTTTACTCCAAAAATCAGAAAAACTATGATTAAACTGGAATGAAATAAAAACATTTTTTAAAATGAAGTTTTATGGTTCATTATTACACTTCATTAATGTTAAATTATTTATTTTATATTCTTGAAAGAGCTGATCTTCAGATCTTATTTGAAAGAATTCTTTAGATTTGGAGAGTTAGCATAGTTTTGAAGTAGATGTGCCATGTTAAAATTAGATCTAGTTCTAGTTGGAATGTTTACCTATGATGGTATTGTCATTACCTTCAAGACTTATCTCTTTTTTTTCCTGTTTACTTTGACAGTGTTCCATATAGACACCATGTTTCTTCTCTCTTTATCTATTGTACAAGGTTTAAGTTTCAAATTGACACATACTCCATGTCTCAAAAAAAATGGTAGAAAATGTTTCAAAGTGGCATTATTATTTTAAATAGTTGTCAAATTAATATTTTAAAATAAAATGGTTGGGTGTCAGAGGTAGGCCTACTCTAAGCTGCATCAAATTGACACATACTCTGTGTCTCGAAAAAATGGTAAAAACTGTTTGTCAAATTAAGATTTTAAAATCAAATTGTTCAGTGTCAGTAGTAGGCCTACTCTAAATTGTTACAAATTTTCGGTATTTTATTGGGCAGTTATCTTTTTTTTCTTTTTATGCAGAGAACATCTCCAAATATTAATCTGAGCGACCCCTAGCCAGCTCATAAAATTTGGAGGGCTACAGAATTTTTTGGAGGACCTGAGGATGTGGACGGCTAAGAAAACCCCAAAGAAATCATTATTGTTGGCGTAGCTCCCCCCTCCCCCTTGAAATTTGATCCCACATTATTACTGACTTTCCTAGCTCAATTTATAATAAATTTAAAAGAACAAAGTGCTTGTTTGAGAAATGTGTTAGAATACTTAGCTACAACTATAGTTATAAAACAACACTATGAAGTCATTATGGCTGATTTAATTACTCAGGAAGTGTTTCACACCTTCATGCATATTTTAACATTGAATAATGACAGGGGCCTTTAATCAGGGGAAAATAGTTATGTCAGATATCCTGAAAATTTACTCAAATTGCTTACAGGAATCAGTGTAAATTGGTTAACAAGGCTTTAATACACGGGGCTGTATATCACATTGATGGGGGTCTTTGAAATGTGAGTAGCCATGTATTACGTCACTATATATCATAGTGTGCTTTTAAAATATAGAGGGAGCCACACACTGATGAAATTTTCATCACACTTTTCTAATTGAAGAGATAAGAATATCAGTCTGCAGTGCTTAGTTGCCTTTTAGTATCTTTTAATATCACGTGGATATTTTCTTTAGCAGTGGACCCATGTTGTTTATGAAACAATTGGAGTGTGGGCAATAGATTTATGGCACTATGTTTCAGTACCATACCAATTGATGACCCAATGGTGTGTAACCAAGTACACCATATTTTTACTGGATCTGACATCACGTCTTTACCTGATTTATATGTGTCTGCCCCTCCAAGAAAACTTCATAAATTATTTCATTCATTTTCGTTTCGGAAATAATTTATGGCTTTACACTGTGATTTCATTATAACACCCACACCAATGTGGTAGATCTAGCTATATAAACCATTAGAATTTATTACATTTTATTCATTTCTTTTCATACTTTCAATTAGATCGAGAAGCATACTCTCGTTTTTGCGCCCACTTAATAATTTATATTTATGCCGTCTCGAAAATGGCCAAAAAATCACGCGGTTTCAATGCCCAATATGATGGGAGATGCTAATTCGGAAAACTAACCCGTACCCTACCCCTAACCTTTTGAGGAGGGGCAAAATATAAATTGGATTCAAGTTCATTCTTCTAAAAAGGGTTAGGGTAAGTGTTAGGCCTAACATTACCCCAAATTCTCATTTATAGAAAGCGGCCATTTTGGTCTCCGGAAACATCCGAACCTCCCCAACCGGCCTACAATTAGCATCTCCCTGCCCAGTATGGCCAAGTGGCACTGGGAGCCCAGCCCGCCCCCCCCCACACACACACACGCACGCACGCACACGCACATACATATAAATATGTTCCTGGGGCAAAGCGTCTCAGAATTAACAGCAAGTCAGACCTTACAAGAATAATAAAGTACAGATCCGTACGGACCTCATGAAAATCATCCTAACGTAAGTTTATGACTAAATTCACCTTGATTCCATGCCAGCATTTTTAATTTCTTGTAATCGCTCGTCGACATCTCAACGGTAGCTATAATCACTTTTCAATAATAACTGACGTTTTTGTTTTAGTCATCAGATTGTCTTTGATAAATTTAAACAAGGGAAATATTAACAGCTGAATCTTGTGATGAAATATTCAAATAGAAGAAGTAAAGTATTTGACTGAGCTTTGTGCAATTACCATGATATTTATGGCGGTATATTAGTGCCAAAATTCTAACATGCTTTCGTCTAATTTCTTACTTCTATTCATGTAATTTCTAACCTCCATTCATGTAACTTCTAACTTCTATTCATGTAATTTCTTAATTAAGACAATGTATAATTCAACTTCTTTATTTGTTCAGTGTAAATATCAATTCTATTTCATCTTATTTCTAATATTGGGGCGAAAAATGTCTACTTCATTGTGGTGTTACATGTTAAGCATGAACGGCAAACAAATTTAGAATTTTGATACATCCACCTAGCAACCATCATTATGACATCGTTTGGTGTCGCCACCGTGTGCTCAGTTTGGGAATTGAGCACCTGATCGGAACCATTCTATTGATACAAACGACTCCCTCTTCGTCAGATTGAGTGGCTTGCCTGAGTGTTAAAATTGAAAACAACATCGGGAGAGAGAGATGGGGACATGGGGTTTAACATCAACTCGACACCAACCAGGTCATTTCGGTATTAACACCGTTCATTGTATTTCAATAATTCGCTTGCGCGTAGGAGTGTTTAGCAGTGGGAGGAAAACGGAGGACCCGGAGAAAACCCACGAGGTTGGAAAGGCGGCTCTGCTCCATGTCACGTAAAAACGGGAAATCGAAACCACGCCAGTTCATTCAATGACAGACCTTATGTTACAGCGTGCACGTGCTAACCATTCGGCCATCATACCCTCTAAACAACATTGAACGTGATATAAATGTATGGTTTGCAAATATTATTTCGAATACCGTGGCTAAGTAGGTAAGACGCAGGCTCTCTAGGCTGTGGGTCGGGAGTTCGATCCTTGCATTGGTCGAAAAAAGTTCATCCAGATTTTCTGGCGTGGTTCCCCCTTATTAGTGTCTTGTCGTTCCGATGGGATGAAAACCCGAGGTTCCATGTACATGTTGGCGTGCACGTAAAAGATCCCGTGACCGTTAGACTTCGATATAAGTCCACGTCGTAGATCCGCTCTCCGGGTAATATTTCCCTATAGCACACTGTATGGCGTATGTCCGTCTCCATTAGCCCGGTTCGGAACGAAACAGTAGGGCGTTAAACCCTCTTTCATTTCATTTCATTTTCTATTTCAAATATAAGCTAAACGGGATTTGGAGAATTTTATTTTATTTTTTTTTACGGTTGAGCCAATAATTAATATCTATATGCAGTTGGTCTATATTAACACAGGGTATAAATGTTATGGATAGGCCTACACAGATACTGAGTTTAATACTAAGTGACCTCTCTCTCTCTCTCTCTCTCTCTCTCTCTCAGCACTCCTTCCAACCTTCAACCAAACGAAGAATGGGTCGTTTATACCAATTATGGTCCCGATCAGGTGCGCAATCATCAAATTGAGCACACAGTGGCGACACCAAACGATGTCATAATGATGGTTGCTAGGTCGAAGTATCAAAATTCTAAATTTGTTTGCCGTTCATGCTTAACATGTAATACCACAATGAAGTAGACATTTTTCGCCTCAATAATAGAAATAAGATGAAATAGAATTGATATTTACACTGAACAAATAAAGAAGTTGAATTATACATTGTCTTAAATTAGAAATTACGTGAATGGAAGTTAGAAGTTACATGAATGGAGGTTAGAAGTTACATGAATGGAGGTTAGAAATTAGACGATAGCATGTTAGAATTTTGGCACTAATATACCGCCATAGATATTACCTCCACGCCAACTTTAGATAATATGTAAAACTACTAAAACAAGCCTAGTCAACTGACTGACGCTTGATAGACTCCTGTGGGGTTAAACAAAGAAGCATTTCACAATTTGTAACAAGTTGATTGAATTTTCTCAAGTTTAGACGTAAATTAATGAAGGATGTTGCTAAAAATTAGATATCCATCCTCCATCAGGGTGGTGTAAGAATAAAAGCCCTGTCCAGGCTGTTGCATAACCAACATGTCCCCTAAGGTCACATAATTGACAGGTACTGGGACCAATGAAATGTGAGACGTAACTGATTTCAGCTGAATGTAAATTTCAGACAGTCTGCGAAGCACTCATCTGTGCCCAATCTGGATTTCCTAGAACCAGATAAAGCTGGCCAAAAAGTATAAAACCATTGTTTTTACACAAAGCCACGGTTTTATTTTGTTTAATATAGAACACTGTTTATCAATATTTTAAATTAAAATAAAAAACATTTCAACTTCGATCCAAAATCATGATTTGAACGTTGTGTTCCTCAATTATCAAATCAAAGTTATTTCTTCAACTTTAATGGATGTAAGCACCATAGGCTATTAGTAATATTGTTATTTCTCTTAATTTCATCAAGTTATACGTGTAGTATTTTAAATTGTAGAGATGAGTAGCTAATCTTTATGACATGGCATTATGATAGGGGTGGAATAAATGTAAATTTGTTTGGATAGAGTGATATAAAACGGTAATATGTTTATGTAAAGAGATAAGTAATGTGGAATGATAAGCTTAAAACTGATCAGCATTATATTAAATTACGTGAAATAAACAAATTAACAGAACCCTGGACCTCTCTATCTCTTGGAACCTTTTAAAGTCCGCTGACAACTTTCATCTCTCAGTTCAAAGACGTTTCGAAACAACCTATATGGCTTTGCGTGAGAATTTAACCTGATTAATCGACAAATCTTTTCATAAAGTAAGAGTAATATTAACAACAACAACCATGGACCCTATAAAAGATATATTTAAGGTTCCATTCAAAAACTAAAGGGATGGAATAATCGTTATAAGACATGTGTTGTTACTCTGTAGGAAAAAAGCGCGCGAAAATCTGTAACTCTTCCGTGGCATAGTCCGTATTTCGAAAATATAATGATTAGGCAAGTCGTAATTTGGTGCATGTACACATAATTTAATTTTTTTAGAGAAAGCGATGTTAAAATATTTTAAACCAATGTTTCAAAAGTTCGTGGGGCTTATTACACCTAAAGCCTGTATCTGAAATTAAAAAGATAATCACCCTTTTCTTTTTGAAATACAAATGGAGAACAATTCTGACACAACAAACACAAAGCAGACGAGGTATTGACCCGAGGGACGACGAATAACCTGTCAGTAGTAAGAATATAACAGAAAGTAAAGTTTATTTGTTAACAAGGTGAAAAGTGAATTTTAATGAGATATTATTTAGAAAGAGTAATCCCTACACACCAGTAGTGACCATCTATGGGGAATACTTACTATCTGTCTAGTATAAAGATTATTGTATAGTCACATCATGCTTCAATGAAATCTAATTAAAATCTCTCATTAAGCTGGCCATGTACATCTTTTGATGTATTTAACATTTATTTGAAGACTTATCATGTTGGATTAGACTGTAAATGGTTTGCAGACATCTATAGCAGGTGCTACTAGGGGTGGGTGTTAGAATACCGTCGGTGATGTAAGCTGTAAAAGTTTGTGTTTGAATATTGTGTGTGCAAAACATATATTTTAATGTTTTATATAAAGCACAATTTGTTTTTTTATGATATATGTTTTATAAATAAAGTTTATTGTCCCCGAAGAAAGCAGGGTACTATTAAAATGGGTTCGTCAGTCTGCCTGTCCGTTTCTGTTTTTAGGACACAATAACTCTCCTTCTAATTTGAGTTCCAACATTTGGTGTTTGGTATGTGAGATCCTGATTAATTAGGGATTTAGAAAATACACATACCTTCTCAAATATACAATATACCTTCTCAAATATACAATATATCGTATCGAATATACACGTATCTTATGTATACATGTATATACGTATACTTATCGAATATACATGTACCTTATGGTGTGCACCTTTTTTCAATACACATCAAATTTCCATTAAACATCAATACGTTTTTCACTGTAGACCCGCATTCATTCGGCGGTTATTTTCCTGTCATTACTGATACAAATGCAAGGTTAATATTTTCAGGCGGATTAGATAAAATAGAGAGAGAGTGTGTGAGAGGGGGGGGGGGGCTTTACTTTGTGTGAAAACTTCAATCCGCCTGTAGACAACTGAAACGCTTTGGGTTTGGGGAGATGTACCTTTTAATTTTGGTGAGGAAACTCTTATTATTGCTTAATGAATTAAATTCAAATGTAAAGTTCTACCTATCATTTCCAAATTTGAATTTAAGTATAAGGTGCCCTCTATCATTTAGATAGATCATTTAACAATGTATAGTTAGTCTTATAACATTACATAATACAACATCTCGGTAGCTTTAACATCAGTTATTATACTGACAAGGTCTTCAGGGAATTGACTTTTTACTTAGTTGTCTATCTTTGTTTATAGCTGGTTTATAAGCCAAGAATATAGTCTATTGTAAAACTATAGTTATTTAACTTGGCACCTCTACAATGTCATCACATCTCTTAGATCCCATTGTTATACACATTCAATCATTATCTACTGTTTTAAATAAAAGACTATTTCCTGAGATTAACTTTTAGACATCTTTTGATTCGGGTTGTAACTGATGTAAGAGGTTTGTCTTTATTAGCATCTAAACACCTTCTTTTCATTCTGGACGTTAAACCCTGTCTTTGTGTGTCCCGTGACGTTAAAAAGATGAATGGTGCCTTCACCTGAAGTTTCATTTATATCTCAACAACCTACTTCACCCAGTCCAAGTCAACTGTTTAGCTACATCTTCAGATTGTATAACTTTACTATTTTCTCAAGTTTAAAATGTTATTTTACAATCTAAATTTGTCCGAAATGTTCCAAGACGAACCTTCTCAATGGAGAATTAGCTTTTTCACAGCTTTTTACATTTAAATATCAATGAAATTCAGATGATAATGTTGTGAAATTCCTCATCAATATCCAATATTTCAACCTGTTTGAGTGCCTGAGAAGAATACACCGGCGAAGGTTATGGTCTGCGTAGTAATTTTCTCATGAAGATTATCGTAATAGTTAATCTTAATCCTTATCTCAGATAGTGTGGTATCTGCTTTACAAAGATTCATTTACATGTCTTATTTAACTTTAAAATTTTGCCTAAGAATAGAGGGTAGAGGACATGATTCTTTTGTAAATGTGGGTTGCCATTTTTTAATCCTGCTATATTTATTACGAAGTTTGATGATACACTATCCATTTTTCGTAATCGTCATTTTAGTATTCATACCCCCAACCCCCGCCCATAGACTATTTATTCTGGTCTTTGATATTTCCTGACAGTGAAAGATTATCCAGAACTTTTTGGTGCTTCCAGGTAGTGAAAGTTCATCTCAATCGCCATGGAACTCCCTGGCAGTGAGAGATTATCTGGAACTTCATGGTACTTCCAGATAATAGCACCCACTCCCTGACAGCAAAGTTCATCTTGACCATAACATTCAGGGTGTGACAACGATAATATCTGTATATATTTAACTTTCAATATGTAAAACTTACAGTGGGGATGACTAATTTACCTATTAGCATGATCTTTAATTTATTGTTGATCATTCTTGAACTTTTAACAGTGTATTATTGAATACACCTAGATTGTGCACAGTGACTGACACACATGCAGTTGTTACGATTTGTATGGGAGATAAATGATATATACATTTATGAAATACGTGACAGATTTAAATCATCTTAGTCCATGTGAATAAGTTGAAAAGAAGAAATCTTTAAGAAAAAATGAATTGTGTCAAGTGAATTATAAAGCTTGAAATTTATTGACACAAAAACACATTCTTCTGTTTTGTGGATTTTTTTCTTGGTTACGATCCGTTTTCCCACAGATGATCGCATACCTGATAAATTAGACTATAGCGAACAGATAAATTAAGGGTCAGCCAAGCAGAAAACAATTCAAGGTCCCTTCAATGAAAGACTGGTAGTGGGCGATTGAATCGAGAGCATCTCTAAATACCCATTGGTGAAAGGCTCAAATTGATTGTGATGCTTGACTAGTGGGAGTCAAAGTGAAAATCTCGCCTGATTTCTAGCCTTTTCTTGTCGACAGACACAAATATTTTCACAAAGCTGCCCTCATATTAGAAAACAGACATGATTTCTGTATCAAATGTTAACTAATTTGAAAAGGTGGCAGTTCACAGGACGAACTCGCGGTGTGATATCAGTTTTTCTCAGGGTTATCAAATGTTTGAAAACTATAGAAAGTAAAAGAATATGTTATAGACGGTTACGTCACCTTATTTTGGGTCATAATTTGATGATAATGTAAATGATGATATATTATGCGAGAGTCAATAATTCAGTAACACTACATAAACAAAGTCATAGTGTTGTGTTATAGATGATGAGATCATTTAGAAATTTGTCTAATCTCTACCATGATGGGTTTATTGATGATCAGGGTCGGTTTTTGGCACATTTGATCAATTTTCCTAAATTGGGTTCCGCTTTAGAAAGTGGTCCCGCAGCTCACCAAGTTAAAAGATGTCCAGGTAATCTGACAGGAGGGCTGCTAGGGGTAGCTATTTTCAGGTACTAATCAATTATAGTGAAGTAAAGCATGGTTGGCCTTAAATATGAATGAATATAGGCCAAATTAAAAGTTATTCATATCCCAAATGTATTCATACCCTGTAACATCAGTCCTCCAAAATTGGGTCCGGCATTTTCTACAATCGACCCTGTTGATGATCCTGTGAACACTTTATCATGTATCATTAATTTTCTAAATTCAAACTTCAAAATCAGTTTCTGTATAATAACTAAACATTGATTTCTTATCGCGATTCGTTAAGCTTACAGAAAGGCAACATAGCACATCGTGTTTTGTTTTGTACATAATAGGACATAATGTAGATTTCGCATTCTATAACCAATAAGTAATAAACTTGAATTTTCCTCACTGAAAATTATCAGTCGATAATTCCTCAGATTTACAAAATTATCAAATTAAGCCAATAACATCAGAATGAGATGATGTGCTAACAATATTATATAATATTACTATCTGTGACAAACACACAACACATAGTCCAAGAAATCACCAGTTACCTCTATTTTTTCCCTTTGTGTTTGTTCATCTGGGGTGGTTATTATCGAGTTCACCATTCAGCTTTGTTCTAAGATTAGATGGTTAATAGCATGTAATCTGAACATTAAGATAGACAACTGAAATTGATGCCAGTTTCTGGTAGTTATAGACCCTGTTCTGATAACAGTCTTGATAATTCTATCTTACGCAGGAAGCTCAAGTTTGTTCTGTATTAAGACATAAGCAGATGTAACTTAGCAATAAGTTGTGTTCTTTAAACGCATTTGTAAAGATCAACGACCCAAGGAGTGCGATAGACCTTGGAATTATGGAAGGGCGTAGAATTTTTGTCATGATACATCCACTTGTGTAGTTCTCAAATTATTTTCTTTTTTTAAAGTGATGTAAAGAATAAGTTTGTATACGAGGATTCGAAGTTTTAATAAAAGAGTCAAAAACAAATTGAGTTAATGAAACCGGGCATACGCCATGCAGTGTATCTGTACGGGTAATTTTGAAGCGTCAGTATTTTTCATCTGCTATTCATTGAATTTCAATTGCCAGGGACGTACACCCGAAAGACTAGACGTTGTTGATGACTATATCATTCGTCTAGCACCCGGAACCAATGACCTTATGGTAGCCCCCCCCCCCTCCTACATTCCTTTGAATAACAAACGAAATAAAGGATTTGGTGTTTAAAGTTTGGCATCACAATACTTCGCCAATTCAATATGTGTTGCCTCGGTTGCAATATGTGGGAACGCACCCCGCCAGCCCAAGTCTAAGCAACACTGACGTATAGACAAGGTCCGTGAGAGACACGTTTCTGTTCTGGTTTTGTTTTATGCATGTTCTGTGTGCCCACAAACTTACCAGCTCGTCTGACACGTTTCGTCGGGCACGTGCACGGGAACTTGTGTTTTGCGCAAAATGATCAAATTATCGGAAGTTAAGTGGTCCCTAAGAGGAATGAGAAAATCAAATCAGGAATTTCTACTGCCTTTTAAACTGTAGCATCCCATAGATTCAAGATCGACTAGCGTAACAAGCCAAGGACATAAAACTATACAGGCACACCAATTTTAGTTCCTTTGTCATGTTTGTAAAATTACGAAATGTAACTCATAAAATGTTTTGACAAGTTTGAAATCACAACTGACCATACACATAAAATATTCTATTTCAAGCATCCAGATTGTGTAAGGAAGGTTTAATGACTGAAATTCTATTATGACCAACTGACCAAGCTGGTAACAAAAGCCATGGGGTAGCATACCTTCAGGACCACTGACCAACTGTTCGACCAATTTGTACCAATGTGTTATCCAAACTGTCAATAAAATCCATTACAACCTTGTGTTTCACAATGTTTTACCATAAAGCTGTCCATTGGGGTTATAGAGATTTTACAAGTTCAATGTCTTATTTCAATATTTGGCTGTATGAATTCCACAAAGAATCAACAGAATTCTGTTGTAAATTTGACTTGTGTTCTTCCACCTAAACTCATTTCTTGCCTTAGGCAGAAGATAGCAAAGACACAACAGAAATTCTTCCCCAATTTATTATAACAATTGATAATTGGTATGCTAACACACATAAAGACCATGACTTCCTATTGTTTCCGTATCCAAGTTTCAAGCTATTAGCAAATTATCTTGATGCAGCAAATACAGCCCTCTGATCCTGCAGGGCCAAGCTTAACATTTTTATCGCTCATCAAAACTCCTTTTGAAAGTGAAATATTTCAAAAAGATCTCCATAGATTCTACATAGTCACATAAAAAAAGCAAACAATGAAATGATTTTTGTAAATTTGGTTGTCATTTTATTTCATTCTATATATTACATTTTTTTGTTGAATAAAAAACATAGTAAAATAACCCATTACAAAAAAAAGATAAATCACTTGTTGCCTTTGTTATTTAAAGACATATTAATGTGATTTAATTCTATTGGTGCATTTCATTGATGGTGAATAAAATACCCTCAAAATAATTACAACAGTTGTATAAAAATAGTTTCTTTTCCGTAAAATAAGAATAATATCTGATAACCAAAAACAAAAACTGGTGAGAATATTGGCAGTGTTGATTTACATAGAACACTTTTATAACAATATAACCCAATCATTCACAACTAACATTCATAAACATTTAATCAAATGTAAAATACAGCAATTTATTCAACTGAAGTCTTAAAGCGACTGTTCATTGTTTTTGTTGATCTTAAACTAAATCGAATTTTAAATTCCTTTGTTATAATAAATCTCAAATAATAAGTATAATTCATTGATGACAGATAGTCAAATAGTTTGAAATTCAATATTCTTGAATTTATCTAATTTTAAATCATAACTATTTTTATTCAATTTCTACCAGGTATTTCGCAAGTATTTTACATGTTGAACATTACAATTACTCCTGAAGATGTTAGAATTATACAGACAGTGACTAGTATGTATATAATGTTAGTAAAAAAAACATGACAACATATTCTCTAAATGAATTAATCATTTATACCAAGGGTCAGGATCTTGTTAAGACACATTTTTAATTAATTCTTTCAGATGATTTTTAATTTCATACAACTAATGCTGAACAATAATTAAAGCATATATGTTTTTTTAATCATTCATATTCAACATTAAATAACCAAACTCGCCAATTAAAGTACAAAAAATTGGAAGAAACTGAATATTAACTGTAAGTTATGTTTCTAAAAAGATCCATCTTGTTTATTGTTATTAATGACCCTGTATTAATTCTCTTTGAATACATATATTATGAAATACAGCAACGTTTTTCTCTTCATTCACTCTCCACATCTATTCTACCGTTTATACCAAATACTTCTATATAAATAAGGTGGACATTAATGTAGGCAGTAGGAAATTCATCTCTCGGCACATGGTGTGTTTTGGCATAATTTTTTTAGACAATTTTCTAATCTTACAATGATAGATTTTGACTATTTTTAAGACAATCTTCAAATCAAATTTTTCCTAAACAAAACATCTGTCTTCAGACATGCATGTACCTGCATCCCATGAGAAATTGTTACCATAAGGCCTAGAATAATTCCTGTTCGTTTGTTTCTGGAGTTTAACGTCCACTTCCACCAAGGGTGATATCGTAGACAAGGAAATATACAATTCCTGTATACTATTAAACTTAAATAAAAAGATGCAAGAATTCAATTATTGAGGAATTGTAATGTGAGGTAAGAAATTAACTAATAGTCTACTTACTAATACTACTATTGTTGATTCTACAGCTACATAAATACAATCAGTTTTTTTTACATTTAAAATTAAATTATTATCACTTATGACAGTATAAATAATGAGATTATTACTTATAATTATAATATTGTAAAATTAGTATTGTGATTATTACACTCATATTAACAAAGTGAAACCAGATTCGCTCCATTTTTTTTTAAATTTCTGGTATTAACCAAAAATTATTAGTTAAATCAACAAGAGGAATTCAGACCAGAGCTTTAGTGATTTTGCAAGCCATCGGTCCAAAACAATATTAGTTAAAAACATTAAATAATATTACCTTAATTTGCGTCATATCATTCAATTGTCATGAATGTCGGACTAAGATATTGGTCTGAATATCTCTTGAAATAAACACTGGAGCTCTGTACAAACTGAACTATATTATTTCTTTATATACACAATAACATTATTATAGTTCAGATCTACTTCTCATCTTAATATATTACTATTAATGTAGAAATTATCTTAATTCTTTTGTAAGATTTGAATCGCGTTAGAATGTTCCATTAACAAATCCTAAACTCAATTCAAATGCAAAATGATAGTAGTTATTGCACTAACACTTATTGCTAAATGGAAATATTGTATTCGATGTTAGAATATCACAAAGTTTAATAGAAATGAGACCTGTTATTATATAAATAGTGGAGAATTCATCACATATTTTCATCACAATTTAAATAACTTCTGCGATCTTTAATTTGTGCTGATCGTTAATACTTATGTAAATACAGGGTCTTACAAATTAATTCTCCATGTATGAGTTTGTTGAGTTAGGCAGCATATTTAGGACACTACTAGAAATATATATGATTTACAACCACATATATCACAGTTATACAATGCTCAAATATATTATTTTATTGCAAAAAGAGACATTGTACATGTCAACATTATTTTTTTCGCCATTTTAAAATATATTATGATATAGGTTCAATATATCAATACATACAAGGTATACAATGACACACATACATAAATGATTTCATATACACTAAATGTCTGTCACTTCAAATACACAATACATGTAAGCAATATGGTCATTCAACATCTGTAACTTTTTCTTATAAAAAAAAAAAAGTCTTTTCACTGAGATCAAAGATGGCAGTGTAATTTAAATATCTATATTACAATTCTAAAATGTCAAATTGTCTTTTTTTCTTTTATGGAACACTATCTCCCATTAAAATTCAATGTTTCTTCATTTTTAAGAAACCATCTTTAAAAAAACTTTGTCTCCTCCATCAACTCCATTTCTGTTTTTTTGTATTTTTATTGTTTATTTAGTCATTGTGGTTTTGATTTTTCCTGTAATTTTGGGAGGTTTTCACGCCATTTGAAGCACAAACACAAAAAACTGTTCAGTCGGAGCAAAGCAGATATCTTTGTACAGCACTGATAACAAAATGTCTTTACCCAACGACTAGGAATAGCACAGAACACGTTCAATCTTCAAGAAGTCTATAATAACACCGGTTGAACAATGACGAGTTGATTTCATGTATTATGAAGCTTCGTAACCCTGTTTATATGTGTTTTTGGGTAAAGGTTTTTTATCACTCTGTGGAGGTGTTAATAATGTTATAATTTGTGCTGCCATATCAGGATCAGGACTTCTTCTACCACTCTCATTGAGCATTTCTTCTTGTCGGGTTTGAGCTTTTTCCTACAAAACAAAAATCAGAAAATAAATTATTAAAATGAGGTGGCTCAGTTCAAAAATGACATCTTCAAATCCCATTTTAGGCTGTATGTTTGGAATTGATTGCATTCAACACCTCATTACTAAATCACTGTCAATTATAATTTTTCTTTACATATATTGCACACACCACATTGAGATTAACAAAATCTAGAAATTTAAACTTACCAATAAAGCTACAGTAACAGAATGTGTTTGTATATTGTGACTATCATCAGACGCTACAGTAGAGAAGAATTTAATTTCTAATGGTCCAGCTTCTCTCATTGTTACAGCAAATGGTGCCATCCATTGTACACAAGGTAAAATATCTGGCCACTTGAAACCTAAAATAGAAACACTCAGTTTCAATAAACAAATTAAGAGTTATTCTTGATAGTTCCTTCTTGATTTTTACATCTGAGGATTAATCATTATTAATGCAATGTTATTGTTATAGATGGAGTTAATTACGCAAAAAGGATTTTTTTTGCATTATGACACTGTTTTAGTGCCACAGTTTGTCATCCTATCTAAATAAATTGACAGTTTTTTTACAGTTAATACACTTTAGCAGTTTGGTAAAGGCTATATTAACTTCACTTGTTGCAAGTAATCACAAAACCACTTTTAGACCCCCTTTTGTAATTGACCCGCAAGACAAATCTAATATTATCAGAATTAAGAGAACATGTAGTTGTTATTTTTAAAATTTCAAATCTTAATATATTATGTAGGAGCTCGAGAACAGCAATCCATATTTTTTACAAAGCGGTGGAAACAGAATTTGGGTAGATGTTCCTGAAGAATTAGTAAATTCAATTGGTGTGATACATGATATGGTATTATAATAATAGTAGTACAAACCTGATACAGATAAAGCTACATCTTGTGATGACATATGGTAAAGAGCAGATGCTGCTACAACACTATAGGAAAACTGAAGACATCCAATATCTAACGTACACAAATCAAGCAACTACAACACAGAAATGATAATGGAAGATGATTTGTGAAGCATGAAAAAACACAGCAACATTTACATGAAAACACTTTGTTTATAACTGAAAATTCATGCTTAATATAATAACAGATTCCCTGAAACAAATTTGAATAACCTCTTTGATTTGAGTCAAAAATAAAGATAGGCTGGCACTGCCAGGCAGGATACGCCCACATTTTCGAGAGATGGACAGAGAACAAGCAATACCGAAAGTGATTTTTCCTACATCTTTTAAGTCCTGTATTTCATACTGTATTGGGAGCAGCCATTTAGTTGGTCAGTTCCAGTCTGATATTATGGAAATTCGAAACCGACAATGATTATTGTGTGACGGTACACAACCTAGAAATGTGACTTTTCATCAAAATCGGATAAGAATTGTGACCTGTCCACAACCATGATATACCATATTTTTACACTATTCGCGTACAAACGGCGACCATTTCGTCCAGCAATTTTGGTACGATTTTCACGAAATTAGAACTCAACCTTCCTCATCAAAATCGAATTAAAATTGTGACCTATACAGGGTCCACAACCATGATATATCATTTTTTTAACAGTATTCGCGTACAAACGGCGGCCATTTTGTCTGTCAATTTTGGTCCGATTTTCCCGAAATTCAAACTCAACCTTCCTTACAGTGTAATGGTGATATAATCAAACGTTTTTTTAAATTGGATAATAATTGTGACCTCCAGAGGGACCACAAGCTAAAGAAAGGGGGATTTTGTGTATAACCAGGGGCCATAATTCAGGAAGTTACGATCCGATATGCGCAAATATCGAAAAGAACCAAGATCTTTGGGTTATAACCATGAATTTCAAGTTTCATCAAAATCGAATTAAAATTGTGACCTTTACAGGGTCCACAACCTTGATATACCATTTTTTAACAGTATTCGCGTACAAACGGCGGCCATTTTGCATGGCAATTTTGGTCTGATTTTCCCGAAATTCAAACTCAACCTTCCTTACGGTGTAACGGTAATATAATCAAACGTTTTTTTAAATCGGATAATAATTGTGACCTCCAAGCTAAAAAAAAGGCGATTTTGCGTATAATCAGGGGCCATAATTCAGGAAGTTACGATCCAATATGCGCAAATATCGAAAGGAAGCAAGATCTTTGGGTTATAACCATGAATTTCAAGTTTCATAAAAATCGAATCAAAATTGTGACCTCCACAGGGTCCACAACCTTGATATACCATTTTTTAACAGTATTCGCGTACAAACGGCGGCCATTTTGTATGGCAATTTTCGTCCGATTTTCCCGAAATTCGAACTCCACCTTTCTTAGGGTGTAACGGTGATATAGTCAAACGGTTTTTTAAACCGAATAATAATTGTGACCTCCAGAGGGACCACAAGCTAAAAAGGGTGATTTTTCGGACAATCAGGGGCCATAATTCAGGAAATTACATTCCGATAGCCGCAAATATCGAAAGGAACCAAGATCTTTGGGTTACAAACATGCATGTCAAGTTTCATCAAAATCGATTCAAAATTGTGACCTCTATAGGGTCCACAAGCTAAAAACGTGATTTTTCGTACAATCAGGGGCCATAATCCATGAAGTTTTGATCCGATACATGCCAATATCGAAAGCAGCCGAGATCTTTTGGGAATAAACCTATATTTCAAGTTTCGTCAAAATCAGATAAGAATTGTGACCTGTAGAGAGTCCACAAACAAATTGTGGACGGACGGACGGACGGACGGACGGACGGACGTCCGGACGGACAGGGGCGACGACATAATACGTCCACATGAAAATGTGGGCGTATAAAAATTGTCTAGTGGGTGCAGCTCTTCATTGAAAAATTTATATATCTACACTGGTAACACACTAATGTAAAATTTAAACTAAAATCAGCAAACACCACAAGTCAACTGATTCTTAATCTTTCAAAACAACAGTTAAACAGAGCCCCACACATGAGTTCAACTCTTTTCAATATTCTATTTTTACTTAAATCAAAGATGTTTAGCTACTTTAAAGTTTCAAGGAAAATTAAAATTAAAATTAAAATACCAATACACAAAAAACAGTTACACATTGAAAATAAGGACATTTAACATAAACACTGCCATTCTCAAAATCACATTTAAAAATAATACAACTTACCCTTGCTATCTGTACAAAGGAATGACCAGAAAATTGTGGATAAACAAAACTATGTTCTGTCTCATTAATTTGTTCTAAATTGGAAACTTGTAGATAGATTCCTAACCAGTTATTAACTGTCATAGGTGATAAACCCCACCTTAATGACTGAAAGAGAAACAATAAAGTTATGGTTTTACGAAAAGAAAATCATCACTGCAGTCATTACATACAAAGTTTTTATTCTAAATAATGTTATGTCCTTTCCTTGCATTGGGACAGAATATATCTTTTCTTTATAGTTGACTGACATTTTCAATAATTCAAGAAGTTATTTCCATATTTTAGTACCTACCTTTAACATAACTAATTCTTGATCTAATATTTCATTTTCTGTACAAGCACCATCCGTAACATACGCAAAATCTGTTAACTTAGGTGGATAAATTTCCTAGGTAAAAGAAAAGATACAAGAAAATAAGTTTTAGGTCTTAAAAAAAACCTTTTAAATATTTATTTATTTATACAGCCAACAAAATCCAATAAATTAAAAAAAAATAATACATTTAATCGATTCCATTATGAATGCAAGTTTTATCTAGTTGAAACTGGACTTACTTCTAATTTAGCTGCTATAAATAAGGCGGTAATTCCTATTAACTGTAACTGATGTTTAAGAACATTATGTTTCTCAGACATATATCTATCTAGAAAATCCATAGCTAGATAATATGTTTCTCTATGTAACCTATAAACTTCACATACCTGAAAAATAAATTGAAATAAACTTTATATTTGATAAACGGTTTCCAACCAAAAGATTTTAACTCTTAAAGAACATACACTGTAAAAATATGTTTACAAAGCTACCACAATGTGGAAGGAAACACAGAACAGAATAACCATCTTATTCTTATGAGCCTTTTGAATTGTAATTGCTTGTTTAAATTTTAGAGGACAGAATCAAATTTACTAAAAGAGTCTATTTTCCAGTCATTACAAGATATACTACTTCAATCTTCCAATTAAGGAAAGCTCAAGTTAAATATTAAAGGAAATAAGATCTGAAGGAAGTATAGGCATTGTTATCCAGTGAATAAGATTAATTATGTAACTTACTTCTATTAACCAGTCTAATAAAATAGTTCTCATTCTACTCTGTAACGCTGGATGTCGATCAAACATGTTTGTATCTCGAACATAGAATTCTTCTTTCTTTAACATAAGTTGCCATACTTCTTTAGAATCAGCCCAGCTGAATTTAGGTAGTGGTGAAAACCGTAATGATTTAGGTGTGGTGAAGTAGTTCTGAAACCGGAACTGTGCACCTTGGAATAAGTCTTTGGGTGTTGTTTCTTCAACACTACTGTGATATTCTACAGGATCCATGGCAGGAATTATAGAACACGATGTCACAGAAGAATCCTCAGAAATTGGTATCCATTGATTCTGTAAACACAAAACAAACAACTATGAAAAGTTTGTCAGCAAACACAAATATATAAAATTTCTTTCAAATGAACTACATGTAACTAATAGTACCTTATGATCAGATGGATCTACACATAATTTGATTACTCTTATATTAATTAAGAGGCTATGAGTAGGATAGAGTGAGAGACAGGTGTCAATCAGAATAGCATGCTCCAACTCAAGTCATCTATACTGTCTACAAGTCTGTATAGAGTTTACATACATTATGTAACATAGTGTAACACCATGTTATAACAAACTAATCAACCTGTTTTCACAATCTACTGATTGATGGGACTCCATTAAACTTCAACCAACAAGAAGTATGGCTCATATCAAATCTTACAGTCTACATGCCATCCTCGCTTGACAAATTGAGACAAGTGGCTTCCAATTTAAGACTTTAAAGACAAAGTTTGTAATTAATTAATAGAAAAGTTGTGTCATCAATGACATCATATGGTTTTTGTTCAACTTGAGTCACTTTTCTGACAGTTTAGACTCATATTACATTGCTACCGTTGTTAAATTACCTAGTCATTGATCAATATTTCCATTCAATCTATCAATATATTTTATAGTAAATTGTAATTATCCATTCATTGATCATTACTTTCATTCTTTAGTCAATAAATCAATAATTTTAATAGATCAGTAAACAGTAAGAGTTTTCATAGGTTAAATAATAGCCTTAGGTTACAATATTTTTTTCAAAACTAATAATTGGTTTCAATCAATATCAGAGTTGCATATTTTGTATGATACAAATTGCCTAAAGAGCACAATCTCAAATATTCTTAATGATAATCTTCACACGTTTTTTCACACAAATTCACAAAGTACTAAGTTTAGAAGATTTCTATCTTTATGATTAAAGTGTCATGAATTATATTAAGAATAGGATTACCAGCCAACAAGCTTCACTATATTGCTGTCTTTTACAACACCTATTAGAAAATGACCAGTGCAAATAATATAAATTGATGACCTGATTAGAACCACAATGCAGAAGTCAATGACAAGACACAAACAATGTCAAGTTTGCATATTTTAAAACCCACTGATCCCAAGCATGTCCTAAAATGGCTGAAATGACCCAAAGAGGGCTTTGACCAATACATACCCCTTCAAAGTGGACAACACATGGCCAGCTTGCAGGTCAATGTTGTATTCAGTCTATGCATGAAACTGGACAGTGGCCTGAATCCCACATAAAGGGCAGTTAGTGAACAAAACCCTGTGAAACAGTTAAAAGGATAAAATATGGAGGAACAGGTGATGGTGAGATCCACCTGTCACCTCAGTTCAACCTGTTTTACGCTCTTAAGCTGATCATAAAACCAGTCACACCTCACCTAACTAATAATTACTCATGTATTAAAACAATCACATAAAACTTCCTGTACAACCTCACAACAAGTACTACAATTTTTATAGTTATTGCTTGAAAATAACCAAATTAAACAGTTCAGTGGTTAGGTAATGATGCTAAGGAAAACCCCTCACCCTTTTTAATTCTAAATCAGAAATGAAAAAAAAACCCACAATACCTGGAAGTTCTGTATATTTATCAAATTCTATAGACTCAAAAGAAATTTTTGAGCCAAAGCTTTGTCAGTGAATGATAGTGCCAGCATTCCTTCACACTTCAAGCCTTACTAACAGAGCAGACTGGAGATTTTAAAGCTGACACTAATGAGAAGAGACAGGGATAAAGTGAGCCATTCAAGCATGACCATTTCCTATCCCAACTGACCATACACACTCCATCAATCTGACCACTGGCTATTAGCATTTTACACATTGACCTATTCCTTTACATTCAAGACCAGAAACACCCCTTTCTCCCTGCTTTTGGATTATGATTTCCAAAAGCCAAATCCTTTAATACAATTCAAGGGATTAAGTTTTCTGGGTGGGATCTTGATGGTGTAACATATCTGACAAGATAACTTTACAAGAAATATGCCAGCTTTTATTCAACAAGACATAATTCATAGTGATAGAGGGTGATAAAAGACAAGCACCCATTATTTGATTACAATTTCTGGGCATTAAACTAGATGAAACTGATAACAAGGATTAGCGAACCTGTCTCTTCAATGATTTCAAATATGTTTCTGGTCTTACATCATTCTCTCAACACATCAATCTGAATTTATCACATGAAGAAATCACCAGAATTATAAGCTTAACTATGATAACTCCTGGTTAAACTTAAAGCTAGATCAGTCAGCAGGTTTATGAGAACATTGGTTCACAATAATTACTCTTATTTCAATCACAGAACTAACATGATATCATCTGGTTAAGATTAAGTTCTACAAACACTTTTCATGATGCATAATTTTGGAGAAATATCAAATTTATGAACTTAAACTTTATTACAGTATGAAACAAGAAAGTCCATGACATACTTGTATCTGCATTAAGAATTTCTAAGATTTTTAACTGGCCAATCTACCTAAAACATAACATATTTTTTTTAATCATATTTCTGGTTGACTGAATACTACTATGATTTTTGTATTTTGAAAACTGTCAAGTGTTTGAAATCCAGTAATACATAAAGCTCTATGGTCCTGGGACATGAAGAATGATGAAAACTTACAGACCTAGTTTGTTGTACACAGTGTTCAAGTATCATACTGGTATAATTACTTATTATCTACAGGTATCTGTATTTATCTAATATACCCCTGATACTTACATCATACTTATAAATTATAGAGGGATTAAATTAGTATCCTATTTCTTTAAGTCTAAGGGTACCCTTCAACTTAAATTTACAACAAACTGTTTGTACTTAAGCTAATGTGAAGTGACCAGTTCTATACAATCTGGGCAAGGTGTTATTAGCCATCTGACAATAAAACTATTGTTTTACAACAGCAGGTTTTTAATCCTTATATTGTAACAATTAAATAATACCACCCCACTGGCCTCTCTCAAATCAAAATGTGTCCTCTTTTGTTTTAGGCTCATTATCAGCAAATCCCCTACCCATTAAAGCCCCAGGGAACCGACACATCTGATTAACATAGAATTTGTTAAGTAAAACTATATAAAGAGTGTTATTGCGTTTCAGAGAACAGTGAAGGGAACCTGGTAGTTGTAGACCACTTAAACAAGGTGAATACAAGCAAAGGTCACTCACTCAAGACTGTACTGTCCAGCCTTGTAATCTAAAAATAGCCCAGATGCACTTTCAACAGTCCCCATTATATTTCATCAAAGGGATTCTGGAGTAATTGTACAATGATGTGTTAAAGGCTATAAAAAGAAACAATAACATCATTTAAAGCTTTTATCAGGTGGCACCAGAAACTAAAACTCCTGCTTCACAAAGATTTTATATTTATTTTGGGGATTTTATCTGTTTACAACTTTAAAAGACTTAAATCCAATACTTAAATCATGGTCAAACACCTCCCAAACCATAGATTAACCTTACTAGAATACTCTCTCTAAGCTCTCTAAGAATAAAAGAAACCTAAAGTAATAAAGCACACATTGCACAGGTTATGTTAACAAGTTATATAATTTAAAAATCTTAATAATCAACTGAAACATTTCTAATGTCCAGCACTCCTTACTCCTTCATGCAGGATTTTTAGAGTGCTACTTAACATTGATACCTGTACTTAAACTATAAAACAAATTTCATAATTTTTTCTGATGTTTTACATATGTAGCATTTGTAACACTGATTTGCATTTGCTTGCAACTAGATTAATGAGTCTGAAAGAAAATTGATGGCCATGAAAACTACTTTCACATGTTACAACTAGTGGAATGTCATGGATCTGACCATTCAATGACCTGGTCAAATCCCAGTGGAGGTACTGACCACTTCTCATGTCTATATTTTATCTATATGGCCAACTAGTAAATTTGCAGAATGTTCTAGATTTCCAACTGAGACACCAAGAGTCTATGAAGGGCATTACCAATGAATTCAAGATGGCTACACAACTCATGCTTTATAACAACACAGAATTATGCTTTTTGAGAGTTGATCATATAGTGTTTTAAATTTACCTACATCTAGTAATTGGGAATATAACAATTCTGTTGGACAACCCACTGGTATATTATACATACTGATAATATTATCATAAAGCGTTGACATTTTTAAAGTAGCCAAATTTATAACTAATTTCCACCACAAAAATACCATCTAAGACAAAGAAGACCTTGAGTGACATACAATATCTGAGATAGTACTGTATCAGTTCAATTTATTTGAAACACAAGATAAACTCAGCAATGAAGATGATGACAGACAGTAGTTCATTTAGTATCACAGTCACAACAATCTTACCCAATTACAAACCAACCTAATAACACCATTAACCTCAAAGAAGCTACCTACTTTAATCAAAATCTCATTAATAATTACATTTAATTACACTTGACTGAAAGACAGATCTGCTAATTTTCAAATTTAATTTGATCTTGTATGGCTTGAATGAGGTAATTGCTATTAATTTGCACGCAGACCAATTTTGAAATCAGAATTAGAATTTCCAAATTGGTCTGCTTATAGAACAAGAGCTATTAACCAAAGACTACTTTTTCTAAAATAAAGGTGAAAATAAAACCCTGATGAGAAAATGCTATTATGTGAAACTGAAACCAGATGTTTTGTTGTTAATGAATACATTAACTTGACATTTTTGGGGTCTCAAATTTTTTATGAGCAGATCAAATAGTTGTCAATGAGTAAAGGTTGGAGTAATGACCCAAGCTAGATGGATCGATCACACAAGATGGCATTATATAAGAATTTATTACCAAAGAACAATCCTATAAAACTCCAGTCAGAATGTTTTCAATGTGACATGAAATAAGATGTGTTGTCTGCCGGGTCTAAAATTACATCCAGACCAATAAAATAATGTAATATAATCTATTCATACAAGTGTGCAACAGTCAACCTTTTCTTCATTTGACAATTATATGCATCATTTAATTTTAAATTTGTACATGTCTTCACACACTTGGACTGGTGTATTTTTGGACATTTAAAATGTGTAGATAAAACTAATAGAGAATTAACACCTTTTGGTTAATTACTGCAGTACACTAATTCAGTCTTCAAATTGTCAATATAGGTCAGTCTACACTAAAACAAGCAATAACTTCACAGTTAGAAAAGGTGTTGAGCTTTTAATTATAAATCATTTGCTGTATAAACAATAGATAAGAGTGTATCAAAATTGTCGAAATAGAAGTTAAGGGTTATTAAAATTTTCAGTGATACAAGGCTTGACTAAAAAAGAATTTAGGATTGACGTTTCAATTAACAATTAATTGCAGTAAAAATAATCACAAACAATTTATAACCATAACAAAGTTGTCCATTACATGCACGTATAGGTTTTTTTTTTTTTTTTGGGGGGGGGGGGGTATTTTAAATTATAAATTCTCTTGACCACATGCGAAAGAACCGCCTCTTTTTATTCCTTTCTTTCATTCAATGTTTACATCTTTCAACTTGGCGCGTGCCAATTTCCCACAATACGCCATTTCATTGGTCAAAAATCATAACAGAAGCCCAGTTAATGAATATGCATGAGAAACAACATGGCTGTACCTTTGGCTTTGCAGATCTGATTCAAGTGCGAAGAAAGCAAGAAATAAAAGTTATGCCTATTGCAAATAATATATGCAATAAGCCAACACAGCTAGAGTAACCGTATACTATGAAATTTAACAGAAAAGTACAATAAAATGAAGTTAATAAATAAATAACCCGCGAAAAATTTCGCGCGAGTGGGAGGTCGGCCATGGCGCGAAGTTTTGCAAAATTAGTTCAACTTTAACAATCAACTACACCAAAATATCTACAAACCTGAATTTTATACTGCTGTCTTCGTTTCGATACAGCCACTTCCATATCTTCTACCTTAAATTATTTAGAAATAGTCTGTAAATATCGTTATAAATTGACCTTAGCATGGACCAACAAAGACTCGACATTTTCTAGCCAAATATTGAAATAAAATGTCAAAATGACAGTAAACACAAAAACGTACCTCTTCAGCTTTCCGTTTACGATTTATTCTTGTAACCGGTGCATTGTCTGTCTTAGATTTAACTGGATTTCTAGAACTGAAAATACATAAAAATGTAAAAAAAAACGTATCCCAAGGCATAAACTGAGACGTTTACCGGTACACAAATGAAATGTCAAAATTTGGAGGCATTTCTGGTTCACCCAGTTCTTTGTCAATAAAACGTATCCCGGTACACTATTTCCTACATAGCCAGCAATACACAATCATGTATTTTACAAAAAAAACCTAACTTGGCAATGCCTAATTTCTATAATTTTGTGGCATGGCTAAAACTAAAATGTTAAACTTATTAACGTTAGACATAGGCTAATGACGAATGTGTGGCTTACCTTTTCCTTGACATATTCCGACTGGCAGTATTTGTCTTATCTGTTCAAATAAAAGAAAGATATTTAGATGCAATGCTAACTCTGGAAATAAGAATTCAATTTACTAAAATAATCCCAAAATAAGGTATTCTTTCATATTTTCCGCTTGCAAAATTGATCTAAACAGCCCAGCGTTAAATGATCCGGTTGACTTACTCGATCTCGCAAGAATCTTCACTCGGTGATCCATCCTAATGAAACGAGCTTTGCACAAAAAATAGTTGGATAAAACAGGTAACGGTTAATATATATACATTCTGACCTTGTATACTTTCATTGAACACTTATCATCACACAAGCTAGGCCTCTGAGTAGCTAACAATGAATTAAGAACTATCCCCACAAGCAGTCTATCTCCTATGCCAGCTGTGAACAGACTGAGGTGTCATTGCCTCGTCCCGCCAATTTAGTGTGTCACTACGCATAGCTTTGCGCATGCATTATTTCTGTTAATTTATTGGATCCATCGAAATTAATTTTCAAAATAAACATATTGGAATGGTTATTTGTTATTTATGCCGATTAATACTAATTTGTTTTTATTATGCCAAAAAAAAGCTTTTGGTTGTATGCTAGTGTTATCACTTACCCGCTGTATCTTAACTTCCGACGAATGCGGCGCGAAAAACAATTTTTGGCTCGAAATATATGTTACAAATGTATTTTTTTATTTGCAAATATTGATAAATAAATATACGTAGTGTCAGAAATAAAAAAGTTTGTCACAGGTGCGTATATTCGAACTCAAAACAAAACATAATAGATCTGTAGGTAAATCAGATTTTTAACAAAAGCAAATCAATTTAAGGGTTAAATAATAATGTTTTTAAAACGTTATTTTTGCACTAAACACGTTATGTAGCACCTCAAAATAATCCTTATAGAATGATCTACAACTTTTCATTGACTGAAAGTTCCAAATTGCCTGCAGTTTTACGGATTTTTATAAAACACGATTGTAAACACACTTCATTCATTCAATCCATGTGCTCCTACTATTAACAGATTATACGCATGCTCAGTACAAATCATTTTCTTATTTGACACCGCCCCCTTAAGTCTCGAGTATAGTCATTTCTCCTCACCATTGAATTAAATAGGAAATATTAAGACTTGTTGATCGGATCTATAATATTGTCAACATCAACAACCATCATGGCGACTTCCATGGAAAGGTTTATTCACACTTTTAAGCACAAATCTGCAGCTGTTATTGGAATGATACACCTGAAAGCATTACCAGGTATACTTATTTTGTAACACCGATCTGTAAAATATCTTCATTTCACCATATTGTATGACACCTTGGTTACAAATCACAACCAGGACTATTGATTGCTTTGCAATTGCATTGTGACTGTGGCCGTGGTGGTGTGATACAGGGCTGGGATCAATCCAATGCCATGGCCAAAGTCAAAAGTCTTCTTCATTAAATCTGACAAGTAATTAATTTTGAATAATTGATGAATTTATTTCCATAACAAAAAGAAAGCTGGAGATATTTCAGACTGTTTTTTTTTTTTTTTTGTTTTTTTTTTTTATTAAATTGTCGGTATTTATTAATTACTTTATTTTGCAGGAACCCCATTAAATAATCATGGTGTTAAAGAAATTATTGATATTGCATGTAATGAAGCTAGAATATATAAAGAAGCTGGGGTAGTAAGTACATGTGTATATAGGGGGGTTGGATAGCTGATTGTTTAGCGTGCGCACGCTGTATCATACGGCCTGCCATTGATTCAACTGGCGTGGTTTCGAATCCCGGGTTGTACGTGGCAAGGGTTGCCTGTCCAACCATGAATAATGCTGCAAATTATATTTAATCTGGATTTCTTACACTATATGGTTTAAAGGGACAATAACACTCTTGCTGGCTTGGCAGCTCCAGAAAATAAATAATAGCCTTATTCTAAGTACTAGATGTTTAAGTGACCTACCTGTTGTGTAAATTATCCATTACATCCTATTTTACTTGTCCAGAGGGTTAAATCACATTTGAAAAGGTTTAGTTGAATTTTTCCAATTTCTTAAATTAGATGTGTTAAGATGAAATTTGTATCATCAATTAATTGGAATATTGTAAAATAATACAATGTGTTGACCAGAATAAAGATTGGGACATATTCAGTTACAACAAGAGTGGTATTGAGCCTTTGTAGGTATTATCAAATCATTTTAAATCTAAAATATATACTATTCAAAAAAAGTAGGGGATATTTGATTTTTAAGTGTTATTAAAGTCACCTAATGAAACTGACGAAGAAACAAATGACAAAATGAAATGAAGTTCACATTCATTGATTTATTCCAAATGATCGTTAGACTAAGTAAGGCACAGACTGACCATTATAAGGGTAAAATGATACCCGGGGTCAAACAGCAAAGTTACCACAGCATCACAACAAAGTCAGTAACGGGTAAATCCTCCTCTGTTTGCCAAACAAGCATTGATCCGACGTGGCATACTCCTAATGAGACATCTAAGGTCATTTTGGTCCAGATTGTCCCATTCCTGTTGCAACGCAGCAGCAAATTCTTGTGGACATTGGCACAACATTGTTAACGTTGACGTAACCTCTGTCCAAGCATGTCCCAGACATGCTCGATGGGGAAGAGGTCGGGACTCAGTGCTGGCCAAGGTAATGTGGTGATGTTCTGTTGTTGGAGGTAACCTGTAACGATCCTGGCCCTGTGACATCTTGCGTTGTCATCCCGGAAGATGAAACGGTGGCCATGACATCGTGCGAACGGCACAACATGGACTGCCAAGATGTTGTCCCGGTAGTACTGGCCTGTAACACGCCCTGCAACAACATGTAAAGCCGTTCTTCCAGCAACAGTGATGCCTCCCCACACCATAACAGAACCACCCCCAAATCGATCATGTCTGATGACGTTAACGTCTTGGAAGCGCTCGTTTCGACGACGCCACACTCTCCTACGTCTGTCCAAAAAATCAACAGAGAACCTTGACTCATCTGAAAAGATCACATTGTTCCAGCATCGATTATCCCAGTGTTGACGATCCCTACACCAACGACGTCTTGCCTGAATGTGATGATCTCTCAAACAAGGGATCACGCGAGGACGTCGGGCGCGAAGGTGACCCCTATGCAGTCGATTCCGAATCGCCTGGCCACTCACTGTCACACCAGTGTCTGTTTGAAGACGAGCGCTGATCTGATTTGCTGTGATGACACGATTTCTCCAGGCCAAGGTACGGATAAATCGATCCTGGGCTTGAGTTGTTGCCCTTGGTCGACCTGAGCGTGGTCTATCCTGTACAGATTGTGTATCACGGCATCTGTACCATAGCCTGCTTATGACAGACTGAGAAACATTCATCGTCCGCGCCACAACCGCCTGTGTTGTGCCGATCTGTAGCATGCCAAGGGCACGTAACCTTTCATTTTGGGTAAGCCGACGCATATCAAAATTTGTTTTCTGGTCACTAAATTAATTAAACTGATGTTTCCACCCTGGAATTCAATGCCACAATGACTGTAACATTCCAAGTCAGAGTCGTGCAAATCTTGGGTTGGACCCCCATGATGATCCCAAGCATCACCTGCATTCCATGCGGTAGCTATTGGTGCGTTTGGGCGTCACATGTAACTGGAAATGTTTCTTAGACTGTTAGGTTCTATAGTGACTTTTTTCGTAGTCATTTGCATATTTTAGTATTATGCCCCCAAAATCAAATATCCCCTACTTTTTTTGAATAGTATATTTTCACAAATCTGTGATACCGTACTATTCTGAAGATCTATCAAAGATTTCTATTAACATAATGCATTAGTTGTAAGAGCAATATTGTTCAGTTAAACTGGCTTGATATTTGATCAATCAGATAAAGATTTTTATTTTACGCCCACCCCCCCCCACCTTCCTAATATATGCAGTTTCCAGTATTTATGATTTCAACTATGTTTTATCAGGATGGTGTTATGGTTGAGAATATGCATGATCTACCATATTTACACACTAATCAAGTTGGTCCAGAAATCACAGCTACTATGGCTATTATATGTTCAGAAGTCAAAAGAGTATTTCAACCTGGTCCTGTTGGAGTTCAAGTTCTTGCTGGAGCTAATAAACATGCAATGGCTATTGCTAATGCTGCAAGTAAATATCTGTTTTTAATATATTTGTATGAGTGGTATATAAAATACATAATGAGTTAAACTTATGTATTAGATAAAAACTCTAACAGGAAAATTAAACAACAAGCAACAGTTGTAAAGGGAAACATCCTTAACAAATAAGCATGCACTTTAAGAATCTTCCCTTAACAGAAAAATCAATGTTATTTACAATATCAAAAGAGATTGTACAGAGGTAAGTGAGAGGTATGAGAATCGTTTAATTTTATCTATCTTCTTTGTCCTTGCCTTTTAGATTCCAATTTTTATCAACTGGTTACCTGATCACACTGACTTACTTACAACTGAATTTGAAATGTAGGAAAAGTAGCTTGTACTTCTGCCCACGAAAATTTTACCAAGGCAGTCAGATACCTAGATAATTTTGATTGTGTCAAATGACTACCATGTAGATTGTAAAAAATTAAATGTTAAATATCATCCTGGGTATTCCCAGTAGCATTGTTTCGTTCTACTCCACGAAGCCCAGCGTCCAGTCACAGGGTTTTCACAAATTCAAGTTATCTGCCTTTGATGATTCCAGTAGCGCGTAGATTGGTTCTATGAACCAATAAAAAAACAGTTTACATACCAGTCTTAGTGTCATTGTTTACAATCACCACATTAAGACAGTTTGTACGCTCGATGTAATTGCAATAAAATGCAAGTTACCTCCCTTCCAATTTTTTGATTGGTCGATAAAAATAGCAGAACTATCAAGAGCAGATAACTTGACTATGTTAATGGAGCCAGGGGGTAGTTGAGTAGAACGAAATAATATCACTGGGGAGACCGGGGATGGTTAAATATGTGCAGTAAATATTGCTTGTTATGCAGCATGAAGGGAGATAACTTCATTCAACCCTTCATCATCTGTTTTGCATTGTATGTTTAATTCCAAATGACAATGTTAGGATTAGTGTCACACTATAAATATGTCTGTTATAATCATAATGTCATATAACAGACAGCTAGAAAAGTGCTATAAAGCTGCACCTTGTAATGCATTGTATCAATGGTGTGTCCAGAAGTAGACCTACTTCAAACTGATTATAAACTGAAACACTACTGAATGTGTTCATATGAAACTATCCACATTATTTTCTATTTATAAAACATTGAAAAATTTCCAAAAAATTCCTTATTCTCCCAACTTTCATATCAGTGTAGGTTACAATTTTTATACACTATTTTCATATAACCCAACAGTTGATAAAAAGGCTTTAATTAAGGGATATGTGTACATATCATTATTTAATATGGACCATGACATGTTTAACAAGGTTAAAAGAAAACTTTGCCAAAGCACGTTACTTTTCATAATCATAATAAATATGGTATTAAAAAATTACTTTTGTTTTTAAATATTATTTATTTATCAAATTGTAAAGATCAAAAAGGCTCACTGGATATTGTTTTTGACTTCGATTGTACAAGTGGCTGTTTTGATCGTGGTAAAATACTGGGTATGACCGCCAAATTTAAGAAGTTTGTGCATCAAGAATATTGGTTGACTGATAGCCGTCAATTAATTTGCTATTCTTGATATTGCATTGCTTTCATTGTTCCTTTTTTATACTCGGTTTTGATCAAAATGTCCCACCTTCTTTTCCATATATATTTGTGCATGGCCTTGTTGTAGATTTACAGTTTATCCGTGCAGAAGGTTTTGTGTTTTCACATGTTGCTGATGAAGGTTTAATGAATGCTTGTGCTGGTGAATTACTTCGATATAGAAAACAAATTGGTGCTGAAAATGTCATGGTTTTTACAGATATTAAAAAGAAACATAGGTTGGTAAAACCGAGTTTTATTAATTTTAAAGTGTTATGAGGGGCAAAGGGGTTGTATTGTCATAAATGAAAAAATATTCTTAAGGTGTGTTTTCTTTACTTGAAAACTTAATCCCTGCAATTTTGTTTGCATGCCATTTGCTAATAAACTGGCACATCAAACAATATGAGGGAATTGAATACTCAAATTGTTCAACAGGGTTACTTAGTCAATTTTAGTAAATGACAATAGCCATAGGCGTTTTTACAAGAAAACAAATCGGTTTTGATTACCTTTCTCGTTTACAGCATGACATAGGTCTCGAGTTGATATTCGCATCGGTTCTTGTAAACGTGACGAGTTGCCTGCCTCGCAAGATGTTTGAAGACTGAAGAATTGTGAAAAGATGTTGAATAATTCATTTTTCTTTATTCTGTTCTTGAAAACACCACCCAAGAAAAAAAATAGTAAAATAGTACCAGTTGACTGTTCCAAAATGCCCCATATTCATATTAGGAATGTCCATGATACTTATATTTTAACCTGAAATTCAAAACAAAATGAATTAATGTTGTTCATGTCATAGGCGTAGGAGCTCAAAGTAATTCAGGGGGGCATAAGAGAAAATTGCCCTAAATCAATATAATATAATTAATATAGTATATATATCGAAATCAATATGATCAATATATAGTATATTATATTGATTATATATAATATAAATCAATATAATTCTAACAAATTATAGGGACAGTCCCGTTTTGAGCAGAGTCTCAAAAATAAAATCCGAGTACATATAAAATCTAAACGCCAAATTATAGGCGAGTGGTGTATGGGCCTTGTCTCAAAATTTCAGCTCAAAATATTGAGTCGTTTGAACGTTTGAATGTGAACATCAAAGCTACTTATCCGGACACGTAACCCTTTTAAGATTTCGGGTCAATTTTTCGTTGGTGACCTGATAATCGATTCTCGTTCCTTGAGAGGTCCATATAGTGAATGATCCATGTGCTGTACTTGATAGCGAAAGGCAAATTTCAACTACACATTATTTTTATTTAAAAGAAAGCCTGGTTTTACGTAGACACCCCGCACAATACAGCTTATTCTTTGTTGTATTTTAATCAATACACAATGATTAATTATAGATAAAGCATTGCCTGTGAGTTCAATTAGTTTCTACTATCTATTATTGATATCATGATTGGAGATCTGATAAGGTCTGCAAATCAGCTATGATTTTAAAAATATAGTTATCTCCCTTATACTAATTCTGTTGCACACAATAGCTTCTAGCTAAGCCTTGTTTTATCAGTTTTAATCAACAAAAAAAAATGTTTGTTCCTGAGATTTTCTGGACAAAAATCAATGGCTGTAAATAATTCATTTATGTATTCAATTTAACTTACTTAAACATACATTATGCAAGAGCTAAATCTGCCTAATGCAGGTTTTTCTTTAGGCCTGAAATGTTATCTAAATTATGAATTAGACATTGATTAACTTATCTAGACTGTAATCAACGCTCAATCCCATCACTAGCCTACCGACTTTAGTAATGATGATCGAGGCTAGCTTTAAATTCAAAAGCTATATTCTATTTTTCTAATCTCCCATAATGCCCCTTTCATGTGACAAAGGAAAAAAGTCTCCCCTTCAAAACTCTGTCTGTTATGAACTTATCTTGCTTCCTGCCTGTGATAACATTGAAAAACGTAAAACATCATAGTCAATACAATCAGTACAGTTTAGTAAATATATGTCATAGACGATTGTTATGCCAAGATCATGATATTTAGATATATGATTTTGGTTGCATAAAATGAATAGATTTGCAAGAATTTTTGACTTTTTCCTCTGGTATCATAACCGTTTATACAATTATGTGACTTTAGATTCACTGATACTATATCGCTTGGGTGCTATGCACAAAGCAGGAAATTGTACTCTTTTGGGGTACCTGAGATACCACTTGTCTAGATTCAGTTCTTTCTGTATAAGTTTTGTTTTATGTCAGCCTGTTGCCACTCACTTATTAGCCATTTTAGTTGTATGCACGGTGTTTGTATACGGTGTTACAGTGCAGTAATATTGTACTGATCATGGTATCCATTTTAGTTGTATGCACTGTGTTTGTATACGGTGGTGTGTTACAGTGCAGTAATATTGTACTGATCATGGTATCCCCCACACAGATTACAGATTGATAGAAATTTATGATACTGATTTTACACTCCATTTAAACTGTTGTTAAAATTACAGTGCTCATGCTATAACAGAAGATGTTAATATAATAGAGACTGCTAAAGCTGCTGAGTTATTTTTAAGTAATGGTGTAATTATAACTGGTACATCTACTGGTCAACCTGCTAGTGTTAAACAAGTTAAAAGTATGTTCTTTTTTTGTGAACTTATTTCCTTTACTATAAATGTCTAGAAAGCACTGAATCAAAATTCATTCCATGAATAGAAAAAAAGAAAACATACGATCTGTAGTCATTTATGACAAAATGTTTGTGGTCAAAACTCTTCAAGATTTTTTTATCAAATAATTATAATGACATATTTGTTTTTTTAAGCGTAAAAAAATTATTATCCACAGAATGTTACAAAAAGGGTTAATGTCCATTTTACATTAAAACCAATGGGGAAAGAAATGTGGTGTTGACCATGAACATGAATTATACAATGACTGTGGTTATCTCCCTTATACTGATCAATAAATTCAACAAACCCCACAGTATCATAACATTGTTATTACTCTCAGTATCTTCTATACACAACCCATCCTCTCAACTGTTAATACATATAGAATTTACATGTATGTCCATCCAATATGTCATGTATCATACCCAGCGTTAAAGTTCCAATTTCACTTTTTCTAAGAAAGTCAAAATATAATTATTTCTATGTTTTTTGCTCAAAAGGTTGTCAACTCACTATTATACGATCCTTGACAAAATTTTGGGGGGTTAGAAAGGGTGACACTGGTTGATTGAGGAAATAGTTACTCATTTACCTCCCTTGTTTTCCTATTCTTCTCCATGGACGGCCATCTTCAAACATTTGAATTTGAAGTTGAAAATGATATTTTTGCCAATTTCTCAACTGGCAATAGTGAATTATAGGATTAATAGGATTATTCTTTAACAAGGTAGGACTGTTTATAGGTTCAGTCTATTTTGGGGCTTTATTTTAATAAATTTTAAACATATAACTTAAAAAAATGCTATTGGAACTTTAAGTAGGCATCTATTTCTCAAATTAGCAAAAATATATTCATTTCTCATTTTAAATGATTTGGAGTCTTTTTTTGGTTAAAGATAATTATGAAATATAACTATTAGCAAATTAAAATTTCTAGGTGTTTTGGATTCTGTTCATGTTCCTGTATTAATTGGATCAGGTGTTACCATGGAGAATTTAGATTCTTTTAAAGCCGCACAAGGTCTTATAATTGGTTCCTATTTCAAACGAGATGGTAAATGGACCAATGATATTGATGCTGATAAATTGAAACGATTTATGGAAAAAGTTACAGCAATAAGAACTAATCCTATAAAGGCAACTTATATAATGTAATATTGCGGGGTAGGTATAGAGATATAATCTAAAAGTATGAAATGTGATCATGCATTTATATATTTTACATTTGGTAAGCTTTGGCTTGTTTTCAAATCCAGTGTACCAATATTCTTAAATATCAATTAAACCAAGAATGAAATGATGTTTCTGTAAGTTCTCTTTAAGTTTTCCTTTACACTTTTCATTATAAATGTTAAGTAATTTTTAAGAAGTTTATATTAACTAATGTAATTGGTAAAATTATATTTGGATGGTAACTCCTAAGTGTTTTTTTTTTATACATCTAACTGAATATTTGTTTTATCAATGATGTAATTTTTGTCTTATTCTAGAATGGATATCAATTCCAGTATTGTTGTATACAATATTAAATTATTTTCACTTTCATAAACATTCAAGGATGTCATTTATAATGGTGGTCAAAAAAATCAACGGCAAAGAATATCCAATTCATACGTTTTTAATGTTGAGTATTGTAATTTATATGTTCTGTTGTATGTATCATATTATATTGATGTCTTTTCTAAAAACAAAACATTAGTTTTATTATTATTAATGGCTTTCATCTGACTTTATAAATAATAAGATATTTTTCAGCATTATCACTCTTTGCTATATTTTTACACTATGTTGTCATATGATATTTAATCACTTTTCAATATAAGATTTAGTAGCTTTGACTCATTTATTTACATTCAGTATCTCTCTTGAAAGAAATATAATACATAATTGATGAATAACTGGATTACTCCATGAACATTGGCCTGTAATTGTTACAGTTAACACTAGCTTTTACAAAACAAACTAGTCATCTTTTGTTGGTATTATATGGCAATAAAAGCTGAATACTAAACATATATAAAAATATCCAATAAATATATACTTTAATTTTCACCAGCACAATAACAAGTCATATTTTAATCAAACTCCTGTGATGATGAGGTTTGGAACTGTCTAAGTGGCAATGGAGTAAAGTATCGTTCGTCTTGAATGAGCTTGAAGGAGAACTGATTCCATGCATGTTTAATTAAATAACTGACAGTTCATAAAGTTTACCACTATAAATTTTTTGAAAAATTGATAAATGTTTTTATTTATAACAATTCTTAGATGAGTTTGAATGCTGGTGGATTACATGGATGTTTATTTAAATTTTCTGGATCAGTGTTATTCATGGCAATATTCAATATAAGATACCTAGACTGGTGCCTCTAATCTATGGAAATACCGATTATCTCATGATATTTTACTTATTCCATAAGTTTTTGTCTTTTTTTTCACAGACTGAGGACATTATAGGCTACTTTCCTTAGCAACAACTTACAATATCCATGCAGGGTTTGATTCTCTGCGTACATTTAATACAATATCAATAGGTGGCATACTTTCCACCAGATCTCTGGTAAATCACACCACTATACAAAAGGTACAGTCCTTAAGTGGTATGATAAAATGTCTTATAAAAGAACAGAAATAAAACAAAGTAATAATATGTAAGGACTTTATAATATATTTACCTGCAAGTTTATAGGATCTTTTTTTATTTCAAAACAGTTGAGACCATTTTCATATTTATCATGTTATCTTAAAGAACTAGTACTATTTACACATTTCCAGATCAGGTTTTTGTTAATTGATCAGTCCATCTTTTTACACGGTTGGCGAAATCTATTTTATACCAAACATTGTCATTATTATTATTTCATTTTTACCAAGCAAAAAATGTTATTTAGGTAGTTTAGATTTAAGGCTGCTGTGTTGATGTTTTAACAGTTAAAACTATCTTTTTACTCATTATCACTCATCTGTCAAATCTTAGACTGACTTTTTTACGATTTTAAGTAAAGATTAGACTATATCTTTCTGACTTTTCACAGATTGAAATGAGGAAAGATGAATTAATCATGTCATTTGTTTCTAATTTATGTAACATTTTTTCTCTTGTTGCGTTACGGATAAATTTGAACCAGTATGTCTACATCTGGGTGCATCACGTTTTTTCTTTTTGAAATCAATTATCTTGAGATGATGCATTAAAGTCAAGGGTTTTTTCTTGAACAAAAAATAAAAATTAGTCAGATGTTTTATTTCATCAGATGCCATTGAATATTTTTTTGAATATTTTTCTGAAAGTTAATTAAAATCTTTATATAAATTCATGAGAATTGAGTTCAAGTCGAGCGATAAAAGATATGTTTATATTCAGCAAGTGCTTATTCACGATCTGTGATTTATCATCTTCAAGTTGTCAGTAAAATTTCCTATATCTAGATACAAAGGTTGATAAAGGTTTTTATAATTATACTTGGAGATTTGCGAGATACATCCTGTGTCAGGCATATGTTAATTAAAGTGAGTCCTTATTTCAGATGCTCTTATAAATTAAATGATGGCCATCACAGGTGGATATCAATTTTTTCATATTTAAAACATTTAGATAATTTTGAACTTGTCCATAATTGGTGGTTGGGGCGCCAGTGACTCATGGAATATGGCATTGACTCACAGATCTCGGATTCAATCCAGCCTAGTTTCCTGGATAGAGTGCCTGCCAAAGAATCTAGTCATTTGAATGGGGCAAAAAATTGGGGGCCACTCGAATACTCATTAATAAAATTAATTGACAGTTGTTTTTGGGAAACACTGCCTTCCTTCATAGCACAATCCGTGCTGTTGTGTATATCTGTCTTCATTGGTGCATAAAAGTAGGCCATCAAACCATATTTCATTTTATTATATAGTTGTTGATATGTTTATTGCAGGCTTTGATAAATTTATCAAATATACATTCAGAAAGTTTTTTTCACATCATAATATTTTTATAGGTAATTTTACCTAATGTTAATTATAATCCAACTCAATTATTTATTGTAATTTTATATTGGGATAAATGACTATGCAGGAACAAGGAACAGGGGGAGGGGTTGGTTTTTAGACAAATAATGTGACTGACAAACTTCTGTAGATTCAGTTAGTAACGAGTTAATAATGACTGGTTGCAGAAGTTATGTGATTTTTAATTTAAGATTTCATAGTTACTGGTCCCATTTTTTCTACAAGTGTCATAAATCCTGTATTGTTTTAAATGTTTTTTTTTAAATAATTTGAAAAATCATTATTGTATTCAGTATATTCATAGAGAATGTAAACATTTATTTTCCTTTATAAAGCAGGATGTTATGGTTTATAAGTATTCACAAAAATAACAAAAGAAATGTAAATACAGTCATTGTTAATAGGTGCCAGCTGTTATCTGACATGTATTAAATCAACCAATATTGAAATACAGCCAGAAATTTCATATTCAATAAGTATTATGCATCCACTGGATGTCCTTGTCAATAAATAATTTATACCCGTGTTTATTTAACAATCATATTTTATTAACTGTATAATATAATCAATTGTTCTTTTCTAACTTGTGGACACATGTTACTAAACATAAGTCACTAGAATTATTTTCCTTAAGATCTTTTGATAGTTTGTGTGACATATCGGATATACTGTAACATATGTATAATGATTGATAGAAGTTCCCATTAAGAAAAAACGTCAACCTACACATTTGTATAACTGCAGTGTATTTGTGACTGTATTAGAATATTCAAGTTATAATTTGGTTTGAAATTCTAACTGCATTTTCTTGACCCCAAACCTTGCCTTAAAATATTTTCTTGTAATAATATGTTTCTAAATACAAGATATTTTGCAAGCTAATTCAGTTTAAAAAATTATTGCCATTGCAAGAACACTGTCACTTAGCAATAGTTGAACTGTGTGTACACTTACACCTTCACCTACTGATGATCAATCAACTTCCAAACATGTGATTGATAATTTACAATTTCATTTCTATTCTATTAATTATGAGCTTACAAATATATTTGTTATTTTTCTAAATCAAAAGTAGTATCATATTTTTTCAGATTACATTACTTGACATAATTAACCTTAAAGGGACAATAACATTCTCGCTGGCTTGGTAGCTCCAGCAAATAAATAATACCCTTATTCTAAGTACTAGATGTTTAAATGTCCTACCTGTTGTGTAAATTATCCATTACAAACTATTTTACTTGTCCAGAGGGTTCGAAAATATTTTAAAATCCAAGTCACATTTGAAAAGTTTACGTTAGACTTTTCAAATCAATTGGTTGAATTTTCCCAATTTTTTTAAATTAGGTGTGTTAAGATGAAATTTATATCATCATTTAATTGGAATATTCTAAAATAATACGATTTGTTGACCAGAATGAAGATTGGGACATATTTTTCAGTTACAACAAGAGTGTTATTGGGGCTTTAAGGAAACATATATATATCTTTAAAAAATATAAACTTTTTTCTATGAAGTGCTGTTTTCAGATATTTTTTTGGTATTGATGTATATATTAGTAATATATCTAGTCAGTAAAAATTCAGAAATTACTACACAACTTATCCTATGTAACCATTTATTATTCATTCATAATTTGTATATTCAAGTCTGCTTATTCTATTTTAGACTTGCATTCATTACCAAGATTAGGAAGTTGTGTTACAGAATAGTAGACAAATTACCACCCTTTCTTCAAATAAATAATACATTATATCCCATAATTGCCATTGATTTATTGACTGTATGATATATGTTGAGATCATTACAATTATCCTGATATTTTTGCACAGCATTGAAAAGTCCTAATGGTTTATTAAAGATTGATTTTTATTTGTTACACATTATATTATTTTTGTTGTAATCTCATAATAAAGCGTACACAATATTATCTGTTTTAAGGATTTTTAATGTGGTATATATGCTTACATCTGGTCACCATGGCTTGTGGATGGTATAGAGGCTAAAGTTGTTACTTACTAGACTTAAAAAGCCTGTTGATTTTGCACAATTTTTGAACAGCTAAAGTTATCTGATTACCAAATTAAATGAAATGGGGTTTAATGCACTAATGTTTTTCTCTAATTTGGCTAATGGAGACGAACATATGAAGGAAATTTTGCTTGGACAGCAGTGCTACGACCTACTCCGATATTGAGGTACACAGGACCATGGTTTTTCGTTACATCTAAATGACTAAACATTGTGCCTTGCCAGGCCCTCTTTCCTGCACCACTCTTGAGGGGAAACCATGCTGGGAAATCCTGATGAATGTTCTGGGTCAACACCGGAAACAAACAAGGGACCTCACCCAGGATAACAATTTGCCAATGTTCAAACTTTGTGTAAAATAACCATAATTCAGTTGATCCTTTATTAATATTCGGCTCCCCCAATAATTTGGAATAATGTGTATCTCAAGAATTCAGTATAATGGACCTCATCATCAAATTAAGATATAAATCACTGTCTAGTTGGGACAAAAAAAACCCATGAAGTCCCGTGTACACATTGCCGTATTTTGTTCTAGTTTTCACTTGGAATGTCCCACTATTTTTTCTCATTCTGAAGGAAGCTTCAACTAGTAAACTATAAGTATAATGGAACGGCTTTTAGAACAAGAGTAGATAATTCATTGACATGTTGCTTGATCATTTTCTTTCTGAATGAAACATTGCTAGGGGCTTTTCAACAACTTAATATAAGTATTGGTTTTTGGTTAGGGGATGTAATTATCTATTTACGATACATATTTTTCTTCTTTACATCTTCCTTTCAGGTTTAATTAAGTCTGTTGCAAATGATATTGTATATATTGTGAATGCCTACCATTTAACTTGCAAATTAATAAAACATAAATAACTTCCTACTGTTCTGCTCCAACTGGGCTAATGAATATAGTGTGGTATAAGGGAAATATTGCCCAGGCAGCCAATATAAGGTTTGAACTAGCGACCTCCAGAGTTAGGAGACCAATGTAATATACTAAACTTTCAAGTAGTATTACCAACCATAAAAGCAATTTATTTATTTTATCATCAAGTATGTTTACATTAAATTATATCCACCACTTCAGCCATTTATGAGATTCTATAATATACATTAGTGAGTGAGCAACACAAACTAGGTCATTTTGTGACTAACACAAGGTCCAATTATATTTCAATAATGAGAGGAACCAGAGAAACTCATGAGGTTAGATAGGCGACCCTACTCTTTTCACCTACAAGCTTTGGATTCACTGGACTCAATGCGAGACCTTGTGATCTAAAGTGCACATTTTAGACCATTGTCAGATGGCTTTCAAGATTCAACAGTAATTACACTAGAGTAACCAATACATGGGCTATTTTTATTTTTGTCACTAGGTGTCTGAGAGTAACTTAGGCAAACAATTCTTATTTATCGGACAAAACTAGTTAAAATCCATTAGTGAAACAGGCTATTCTATTCACTACATACAATTCTAGGGTCCAACTCTCCAGTTCCCCAGCTCCAGGCTGGTTAGGGTACCTTATCATTGTGACCAGGATTCTGTAAAAGAGCTGAAAAATTGTCAGATTTCATGGTTGTCACCTCAAAGTACAACAAAAAAATAAGGATTTGTTTCAAAAGATGAATAATTTAATTCTCTTTATAAGCAAGATAATTTACAAGAAGGCAGTTATATTATATAATAATATATAATAAATATAGCCCAATATCGCAGTAAATATTTTGAATTCAATTTTTATATATACATAACCAGACCTTTTAAAGGTTCACAGATACACAGAAGTAATACTTAAATAAATAAAACAATACCTACATATTATAATAAATAAATTTTGACTTTTCTCTAAATGATGTATTCAACAGTTATTGAACAAAAATGTTACAGCTCATTTGTAAAATCATTTTGGCCCAGATGAAAATCTATAACAAATAAAATATCCAAATACCGTTTAAATCAACTATAGTCGAGTTATTTACCTCTTCAGTCATATGCAATAAAATTGTTAAATTGTCTAGTAAATAAATTAAAACACATTTTCGATATCTTTAAATATAACAAAAAAACTAACAAATAGAGGGACTACAAGCTCCCTTAAATCTCTACAGTCTCCCCTGAAGACCATTTCATCCCCTTATTTGTGGTCCCCAAGTGTACACTTTAAACATTTTTAATTATAACATTATATTTGGTATTTTAAAGAACAGTATTTAAAAGCAGATTAATGCCATATAAATATTAATTAACTACCTCATTTCTTCTAAGTCACGGTTTCTGTTCAAGTTCTGAAACCCTTCTGCATTTTTGTTAAATAAATTCAACAGTTTTGGTCTTAACCATCCAATAATTTAAAGTCCAATATTAGTATGGGGATATGTAAACAATTGATATCATATCATTCAATATTCAGATATCTTTTGAAATATTCCAATTAAAGATGATAAACTTTTCTTAAAGTGAATTATTTGGAGACCAAAAAAGTGGGAACGGATGGCAATTCTAATTCAAACCTGTTCTCCCTTCAGTTATACTGCCATCAAATAATTAATAAATAATGCTTTACAGATTCACAAATAAATATATGAGAATAATATTTATAACTCTAAAATTCTTTAACATGTTAAATTCAGTAATACTTAGCACAATTCAAACTATACATGAACATTATTGATCTTTTATTAAAAATATATATAAATACTATGACAAATAAGATTAGTATTGGTAAGAATGACTAAATTGGTCAGAATGAAGGATTCTGTTAAATTAAATTGGTAAAATAGAGGAAACTGTTTAAATTAAATTGGTCAGGATGAAGGACGCTGTTTAATCAGATAGGAAACATTCCTATATTCAATGTAATTCCCTAGATAGACAAATTTACCAAACAGCAGTCCAAGATTTAACAGGATATTGTAAATCAAATTGCAAAATGTGGCCCTATAGATTGATTACCAGATTGTCTTAATATGGTTATGTAATTCATTTGAAGAACTTTATTCTTCAATTGTATAAATGATTTGAAAATTGTCATGGTCATTATAGTTGCACAGCCACAGTACATAGACAACATTTCTTTAAAAACAAGTACCTCAGATATTCAAATTAACCAGTTTAATTCGCTAAAATATATCCTTTAATTCATCCCAATATAATCTAACATGTTACATTGCAAATTACATGATAACAGAGCAATTGCACTGATAAATTATAGCAATGGTTTGACATTTTTATCTGCATATTATATCACAGGAAACAAATATTAATATCCTGCCATAAATGTTTATCATTAGACAAATTGACATGTTGTTTGTGAGCCAGAAATATTTGAACTTAGTAAAAAAAAAGTGCCCAAAGGCATTCTTTGGATGGTAATTTAAGATGATTAAGTCAAAAAAAAAAAAATAGATTATATTAATTATACAAAAATTTAATAATTTATACCTTGTTTCATATTGACAAATAGTTTGGCAAATAGTGCAGGGAAATATTCAATTCACTCACTGTTAACTAAAAAAGTTTACATTACAATACTTTGGGTTATTACTGGCAGAAGGAATAATTCATTAATTCATGTGTGTTGGGGGATTAATGTGTATTCCTGAAGGCCATGCCCGTTTTAAAATTACCTGCTTGGGTAAGAATGTCACTTTGATAAGGCTACCCCCACCCTCGGGTAATTCTAAATGGAATAGCACTAATATAATACAATGTGAAAGGAAATTTGGATTATAATTTTACTTTAATTTCATATTGGTCTGGCTGTATCATCAAATCCATAAAGGCAATTCTAGTGAAAGGACACATGACCACTGCAGCATAACAATTTTTGTAGCAGATGATGAATTCAAAATTAAGTGAACTTTATTTGGCAATGTGAATGCAAAATATTATTCGCACGTTAAAGGTGCAGATCATAAAAATTTGGCTAAACATTTGCCAAAAGACTCCACAAAGTCTTAATATTGAAAATTAAAAATAAGAAACGTATTTTTTAATACAACATTCATTCTATGGAATGCATCACATACAAGAATAAAATATATATACAATATAATGTTTTATTCAAATTAATTATTAGAATTAACTATTTAGTTGCAGCTTAAAGTATACTGACTGTATGCTGGTTGAGTTCAGTCAAAATCGACAAAATAAAACTGAAATGGGAGCCCTGGAACAAATGCATCAAAATTCTCAGCCATTTCCATTTCCCTCAAAAATTCAACAAAAAAGACGCAGTCATATTTTCAAATAAAATCTTTAAGGTTTAGGATTTTATAGAATTTAACAAAGCAACATATTCTATAAATATCATTCGATTCTTTATACTGGTGATTCATTTTGCTTCCAATACAAAGTTCTTAGACCTGTATTAAGAAAATATATTATAGATCGAAAAGTTGCAAATGATCTAATACAAGCATTCTGTGTGAATACATGTCGTCAAATCAAGTAAAATTGATCACTCTTTCCTCTTTAAACCAATCAACTGAAATCAATACATGACATGTCTAACCATTTTCTGTCTACTTGCAATATAATATGTATTTCTATAAACCAATGATATATGTGATGTTTTATTTTGAGCGTAACTATGTGTGTGCCATCATGGCAGGCCTATTGTTATCTAAGATTCTGACAAGTAGACTTATTCTATTCTGTAAAATTGATGACATTTTCAAAATAAACCCCCTCCCATGATTTATAGCTTTGTTAAAAACCATACCACATAACTTTATACACAAGTCAGAAAGTCATTCATCTGTTTTTTTCACATTAATTCTTGATGTCAAAAACCACTAATAAATTCTGCTGGTATGAGACTTCTTCGATTGCATTATTGACACTTCACATTAATTGAAACAGTCCTTTTTTTCTTCATTAAAATGAATAAAACAATATATTTATAAGATCACATTAAAATATCAACAGTTTGCTGCCTCCACGCGCCCATTTACAGCTAATAACGATGTAGAACTCTGTTCTGGTAACTGTGAGGTATCGTCAATACCATCGGGTGGAGTTTTATTTAATAGATGTTGATAATGATGAACCTCCACGTTATCTCGCACAGGGTCTAATAATTGTTCATAATTTGAGCAGTTTGATATAGAGTCGTAGTCGTTAGAAGATTTGGGGTTCAGTAAGGAGGGAGAATCTTCAGCACTATTAATGTCTTTTTTCACACCACAGTTATAATAGTTTTTCTCGCTATCAGAGCAAATGTCATCACTTGCGTTTTGTTGTTCCAATATTCTAGCCGTACCAGTTAGAACTTCTTTTACTTGAGTAACATTACTGCTATTGGCATAGTCTATATCCCTGGTAGCAGGGGTAAGCGGGGGAGCCGTAGCATTATTAAATGGATCGGAGGCTGCCATAAAATCTTGTTGCGCTGCTAATTTTTCTTTTTCTTTGAATATATCGGTATAGCGAGGAACGAGATCTTCCTGGCCCGATTTATCTACTTTGCTGTCACCGATCTCCTCATACATGGCTTCACATGGTCTTGAGTCATGTTCACCGACGCATATATCTAATTCTCCTTCACCTTGTGATTCACCTGGATCATCTACGAAAAAACACAAAACAATGATTTACTAATAGTGTAATAATAAGAATTTAATTAGATGCATTTAGGCCGCGGTTAATTAATTGTCAGTTTCTCATGACCTGAGTTTGTGAAATATACATGCTACATGAGGTAATTATTAATTATTGAGACGAAATTTATTTTTTTAGTTAAAGGCTGCATCTATCTCAACAATAAATAATGTCAGTTTCTTGGTCCTTGAAAACACATGGGTATCCAGTGTCCCTGATTTATTCATATTTAATAATTCAAAAAATATTTATAAATATATAAATATCTGTTGCACAATATCCAGACAACGGAAGACTTGATCATATCATAATAAATAAGTTTGATATTAGTGATATGCTTCTAAGTTAACGGTTTGTTAATTCATTCATTCTTGGCATTTCATTTCTTTATCTTTCCCTACTTTTGACAGGTTACGAAATGACCGGTTTCAAACTAGTTGGTGATTTTTTCTGACATAAATTGGATATTTAAATACAAAATAAGTTAGATTATTTCACATGTCTTTCCAAAGAATTTACTACACACGTGGTCGTTTCTGTCTAGCCGTGATGGAAGATAGCATATAGTAACAAGGGCATTGTCAATGCAATGGCCCGTGCCGTATGTTAATTGTCTTCAACTTTGAACCTATCGGCACATATGGCATCATGATAATATAAATAGTTTTATTATTTTGTCTATCATTAAATCAAACTGTTTACATTTATTTGTATCTTTGTGTCATTTTGAGACTGTTTATACATTTATAGTGCCGTGAAGCGGTGTCAATCAGTCCGTACCTCATGATCGAGGCTATCTCGTGGCAACAGATTTGAGACCGTTGCTCACGTAAATAAAATAATTTAGCCGGAATTTAAAGACATTATATCTTTCTGTAAATTTTATTACAAATGACATGTGCCTAATTGAGTTTATGTGGGCTGTTGTGAATGTTGCAGCTCCCATTCCTTGGTTTGGATGGCAGATATTATACGGCTTGATTTACTTCCTGTTTTACGGACGGACTCATTCACATTCTAACCTACTTTACTTGATTCTTATCACCTACGGTTTCATTTTCGTCAATTCATTGTTTATATTGCAAGGCAAACAAATAAAGTTTTACAGGACAAATTTTTGGCCTCACTTAATTTGACCAAATAATCACGGAAATGCGTGATTATTACGGATCAAAACGGACATGCGGGCGGGTCATGAGAAACAGACAATTAATTAACCGCGGCCTTACATTCCTTATTTGTTGGATACATAAATTAAACATAGCTTGTCAAGTCTCCTACATCCACTAGAAGCAAAGTCTCCTTAAATTATTTTCAACCAATCTTGTAGAGCAACTTTCACAGAGTTTTTGAATTATTTCTTGCTAATAAATGGTAAGGTGTTTATATTTTTTTCAGTTAAATAACTTTAATTCTGTGTGTCAGTTATTGGACATGTTATTGGATTTCATTAGGGTTTCACACTGCGTAGCTTGTGTGAAACACTATTGTTTTTGTTAAAATTCTTCTTATTATTATTCTTCTTCTTATTATTATTTTTTTTTTTCCAATTTGCTTATATCTCAGCAACTTCTTGTCGGATCGATACAATGTCTTCAGTTTTACTAGGAAAGTGGGTGTGACTTAGAGATTAAAGCTATTCCCGGCATTCTGCGACATTGCAAAAGGTCCGAAATCACCGAAAATGTCGTTTTTTGAAATATTGCCGTAATATTAACAATAATTATTGGATTTTAGCATATGATGCATTTTGACATACTTAGAAACAGGGGACATAGCTATGTTACTTTTGAATTTTGATTTTCGACGAATCTTGGAAGATATTAGGCGCCAAATTTTGAAAATTTAAATTTTTACAAAAAACTTTTTTATTTATTAATTTTTTTATATGACATTTTAATCAAAGTTAAAGAGTCATCTGATTTGAACAAAAATGTCAACATTTTTTGTTTACGTAATTTTCCTTGCCCGCCATTGGCTAATTCAGTTTTTCAGTCCTACATTATTTATTTATTGTTCGATTTGTATAAAACCATGTTCATATGTTCCGTGGTTCAAAATGCCATTTTTTTTGTTACCGGTAAAGTTTCCTGTAGGCACCGGAAGTGGCATAAATTCAGCAAAAACTACAATATTGACAGTTCGGTACAACTTTTTGAAAGCAAATATTATTTTTTTCAAATCTTATATGACTGAAAAGATGTGCCATGTAAAGGCGCACAAAACATCGGGCTCAGTTTTTTTAATTTCGTTTTCTGGCAATTTGGATTAAAGGGTGAAAAAAGGTGTCAATATAAGCTATTTACAACCCATCCAGCGTCATCATATTAAAAAATATATCTTCGTAACACTTATAAACTCGCAGTAATAACCCATACGAAGAGAATGTATGTGAAAATTAATTTGTAATATGCGCAGTTGCCGAGAAATAGGCAATTTTGTATGAGTCACTTTTCACGTAATTTTGGCTGTAAAAGAATCAATAATTATTCGATTTTCAATTTTCTTTCGCCATTGGATGCCTAATGCCATAGTGGACTATGTCAAACCATTTTACCTCTTGCGCTGTCACCGGAAATGACGTCATTTACTCAAAACTTAAATTTTAGCCCTCAAAAACAATATTTTATTCAAATCAGTCGTACTTGTTATTTGTTTCAAAGTATGATATTTGATTCTTTTGAACAAATAGAATGAACCCATACGATCACACAGATACCACAAAATGGTTTCCAACTTGTACGGTTGCAGAGAAATGGGCGATTTTCCTTAAGTCACTTTTCAAGGTTTTTGGTCTATAAAAGTGTCAGTTATTATTCGATTTTAATAAAATTTTCAGCATATGATATCTTATATCATTTATGATTTCATAGAACTAATTTTAACATTTTCAGTATTTCCGGAAGTAATGTCATTTTGGCAAAAACTGTATTTCTAGCCTCCAAAACAGATATTTTTTTCAAATGAGTCTGATTTGTAATAAGTTTAAAATTATGATATTTGATTCCAATCAACAAATAGATTGAGCCCATACGATCATATAGATACCAAAAAAATAGTTTTTATCATGTGCGGTTGACGAGAAATAGACGATTTTCTACAAGTCACTTTTCAAGGTTTTTGGTCTATAAAAGTGGCAATTCTTATTCGATTTACATACAATCTTCGCCATATGATGCCTTATGCCATTTCTGATTTCATAAAACTAATTGAACATTTTCATTATCAATGGAAGTGATGAAATTTTGCCAGGATCACTTACAAGTAACATATATATAAAATGAATTGATATTGCTGGATTTGGTTGATTCTTCGTCCATTTTATTTGATGTTTGCAATGCTTATGTGGAAACCTGTTTAATGGTTTCATTGGTATTGGAAGTGACATATGTTCAAGGGCAACGTGGCACCGAAAGTAACGTGGCACCAGTGAAACCCGTCATTCCTGCATGCAGGTCTAGTTTAAAATAAATTGGTTATTTCCTCTAATGAATATTGTTGCTAAATTTCAAGTCAATAGATAATAAATTTAAAAATAGATTACACCCATAGATACTTTATATTGTCCTTGACCTAACTTGCTTTTATTGCATTTCTAAAGCATGCCAGTAAAAAATTGAAATGCAGAGTTGTACACCATGCACAATCAAAAGAACTTATATTTAATATAACATGGTTCAGAAATTATTTAAATCGTTCTATTGTAAGTTAAGGCCACTTAGAATTAACATTGGTTTCAATTGATTTGACAACACGATCATAGATAAATATTAGCAATAAAAATTCGGCTATCTCTCTCAAACACATGATATTATTTCAGGAATTATCTAGTATCAAAATGATGTGCTTAATTACACAACAATCCTTATATTAAAATAATACTGGTACATAATTTTGAGATAAATGTGAATGATCTAGTTGCCTTGTGGATTGAATTTGGTTATTCTAAAATAAATTCAAAACTGTTTTGTAGCTTGAAGTTCATTAAGAATTTCTAATGATAACAAAATTGACATATCTAAGGCAAAATACGTAATAATTAACTTTCTTGCTTAAAAATCCTACATTCCTTTGATTTCTGTAAAAACAGTGTCAAGTTAATTTGCTTTATGAAGTAAGCTTACCATCCGTCTAAATCAAATTCTTTAAGTTCGCAGATATTTCAGTTTGATATTTTATTTCGAACGAATAAAACTAAATTTAGTATGCAAAACGGACTTCCACTAAATGTTATCACATCTATTTTGTCCAATCAATAATCAAAATAAGAAATTCAGATCAATTGATTTTGGTCTATATCAATGTCGTTTACTGCCTTTCATAGTTCAAAAATAAAAACAGTTAGAGGGACTTGACAGCTGTAAAATCCTTGTCAACCAATCCTTAAGGGGCTAGTTTAAAAGATGTTTGTTTCAAATGCTGGACAGATTTGACAACAATACACGTCAGGCTTTTACAGGAGCACCAGGAATACTATTGAGAGCTTCTACTTTCATTTATACTAAAAATATCAAAAGCAACATGGTTGTCTTATGTGACATAACACACAGGGCCAATAATAAGTTGTACGCATATAAAATATTATTATGTCATAAACTTACCGTCTGCTGTTTCATACGTGTGACTGTTTTCTTCACAAAATAATGGACATCTGAAAATATACATGTTAATGAGAACCAAAAAATAATACACATAATGCATTAATGGCCACATTATTTGGCAACAGTGTGCACAACTCGAAGTATTGCCTTATACTGGTGGTAGGTTGATAACAAATAGTCTATACAAGTAATTGATAAACGTTAGATTTGAATAACAGTTTGTAGCCAACCGTTAGATCTTTATAACAGTTTGAAGCCACAAGCTAATTATAATAATCTTTAATGTTAACTAAATATAGTTTAAGCAATTTGTTTGCTTTATCACCCTATTAACCAATCAACACATGACTTTTTATTCCTTGTGGACATTTTGTGATGTTGACAGATTATTATCTGGGACCAGAAAATGAAAGGGGGAGAGAGAGAGAAATGGGGTTTAAAGTCTACTCAAAAAACAAACTAGGTCTTTTTTGGACTAACATACGGTTCAATTTTTTTTTAATAACTTTGCTTGTACATTGTGGTGGGAGAAACTGGAGAACCCGGAGAAAACCCACACAGTTGCGCATACCTTGTCACGTATAAGAGGGGAATGACAGATTTGCTGATCCAATGTGAACAAGTTAACCATTTACACATCTAATGGTTTTGTTTTTTGTCGCCTACTTTCAGTCATTATTTTTATTATCTGACTACATGACCCAGTCACTTATCGGGATATTAACAGGAGTGTGTACTTTAGAGACGTCACTAGATAATATCATAACACATAACCTCTACATTCCCTGTTAGTGGGCATTGTCTTAAAGATACATTATTGGAGATTAGATAAAGAGCTGGCACTTCTCACTATAATAGTTTTTAAAAAACTACGTAATGTAATGTGAATTTACTGAAAATTTGAATTTTCACCCTAGCCTCGATCAGCATTACTAAAGTCGGTACGATAAAAGACATACTCTTGATATGATTAAATCATGAATGAAACTTGAGCAACAAATCGGATCCCATTCCAGTAAATATCGTAGGCTAGCGATGACATCAAGAGTTGATTATCGTCTGGATAAGTTAATTAATAATTCAGATAAAATTTCAGGCCTAAAGAAAGACCTGCAATACACAGATTTTTTTTTCATGGTAGTTGATGATACAAAAAGTTTTCTGAACACAAATGTGAAGCAAAAACAGATTGAAAACTGTAGTTAAAAATTTTGAGCAATTTGGAAGTGATTGTTAGCTTTGCTTAATGCGGTTGTGTAATTCATTGAAGGTATTCCATAATTCAATTCAGTGAGGCATGATAAACTCAACAATCAGTTACCACTATATATGTTAGCAAAGTGAATATGAAATGAGATCAGGTTTAATGTTCTATTGTTCTGTTCCAACTGGGCTAATGAAGACGGTATCTTTATACTTGAGAATAATGTGGAATCTACTGACTTAATGCCAACTACCGGTACATACAGGGAAACGAAATCTTTGTATTCCGAGAAAAAGTACCTCAGAAATTCAAATAGATGTACACATTAAGATATAGATTTCTAAAAGTCTTCTACACTTCACTTAAATATATCAGGAAAAGTAATCCTGGAACTGTCGTGTTTAAAGCGAAACAGAAGGTGAAATTATAATTGATAAACAGCTGGTTTTGCATCAAGTAAAATATTTTTTTACCCTCCCGAAAGTCGACTACACTCAGAAATCAATAGTACATGGAAAAGATTGACCCTCTTTAAACATTGACTGATCTGGTAACAAGCATGTGTTCACTAGTTCAATCAACTTTACTCAACATCATTCACAATTACAATCATTGAAAAATAAAATGTTTGAACATTCTCTTTGTCCTCGTACCATCAAAATGAAGAGCTGGAATGATGCCTGAATTCTGTGATTGAATTTGCTATTTTTCTCATTCAATTAAAGGTCAAGTAGTGAAACCAGTCAAGTGAAAGCTCACACATAATATTTGATGTACGGCACACACGACTTGTCATATGACAGTATTTCTCCTTTTTTATTGACTTATTTGTACATTATGTAAGATTTAGATAAAGAGCTAACCATTCTTCCTATAATAGTTCAAAAATAGATACTGTAAAATGAATAATTAGAAAATTTCATTCAAATTACTCTATTGCGAGCCAAGATATTAGCCTTTGAAGGTTTGACAAGACGTGTTCAATAATTTCAACTACGGAACTGGTTGTTCGAAGCTAAGTCTTGCTACTCATGAAGCCTGGCAGACGACACTACATGCTATGTACAAAAATATCCATGCCACTTGACTCAATGACAGAGCTTAAGATCTAAAGTGTATGTGTTAGACCACATGACCACCAACCCTGCATGTAACTTTACAGGCAACCTCAATGACAGACCTTATGATCTAAAGTGTATATGTCAGACCACACAACCACCCAACCTCGCTGCTTACTCTACAGGCAACCTATAGTAAGCTAGGTTAGAGTAATCAAGCACGCTGTGTGTTGAAAATGAAAGTGATTACACTTCTTTCACCAGGATTCATTGACAGTCAGTTTTCTTTTAGGACTACATATTTTTTTAAATTCGCATTTAAAAGCTAGAATTTGGTGCAATAGTCTTTGATAGAATTGAGATCTTCTAAAATGGTCGTCTGATAGACAGTCGTCGTGAGGTATCTCAATTTCATAGAACATTCTTCTTTTGATCGCAAACTCATCAGAATTCTATAGAGAATTAGAAAAGACATTAAAAGCGAAATTCTATTCCAACCAACCATTTCTTGCCCATGTGGACAGCGCCAATATAGAAACTACAGAATTCAGCAATTCTTTCAAGTCAGATAAAACTATTACAAAAAAGTTAGGTTAGCTGAGAGCTAAATACTGAAGCATTTAACTTTACATTACCATTGGAAATAAAACTGTTTATATTACATCACATCCTAACTGAAAGAATATGCTGGTGATACCCACTGAAAAAAACACGTCAAAGCCGAAATTTGTGTTTTGTGTAAATTGTATGAGTGTCTGCCGTGTGCAGACCTGCAGCAACCTGCGTATAATCTAAATAAGTGCCAACACCTAGCACATTGTGTGTTATAGATCTACCATCCGTCTAACATTTAGATATTTACCTAGCTGGGCCCTATCATATACCGTGTATTTATTCACATGACTGACTAGATCTAACATGGAAACAGGGACTGTAAGTAACTAGTAACAGTTGTTGTCCTACACACCCAAATTATACACTAGAGAAATCATTGGTCATCAATGGATATCATACTTATAGCAAGTGGTGAGCAAAGGTTAGCAAGTTGCTCTCTAACACATTTCATTAATTGAAACAAAAGTAGAATCTTTAGCCATATTGTATTGTTTAAGTTTAGTTTTTGAGCTAAGCATGTGTTCGAATGTTTTTTGTTAAATGTTTATGTAAAATGACTGCAAGGCAAATTGATTAATAATTCTGACTTAATCTTCCAATTACAGTACAATTGGTGAACTAACTAACTTATATGTATAATAAGCTATAGGCCAGAATATTCTAAGCAGAAATTTATACATTTCTGACATTTTAGAAACTGAATTAATTCATAATTTTAAAAGATAACTTAAACATACATTATGGAAGAGCAAAAACTGACTTCTGTCGGTCTTCCTTTGAGCCTCAGATGTCATAGAAATTATAAATTAGATCTTTATTTAAACAACAAGCCCAAAATGAACTCTGTAGACCCACGGATGGCTTGGATTGGGCTCGGATTAAAACAGGATTTCGTCGACTGATTTAATCACTATGGTGTCGTGGGTGGGGTTTCTCTGTGACGTTGACGTCATCATACTTCCGGAAATTATTCATAAAAGACAGTGATGACCGAGGCTATACACAGGCTTCACTAGATACCGTTTAAACATTATTTGATGATCGAGACTATGTAGGTGGAGTTAACGCCTGTCAATCAACAATCGGCCATAGTGGGAAAAGGGTGTCGATGAATTTAACTACCATTTCTAGTAAAAAATTATAGTGGTAACAACTTTGTTCAGGATAAAGTTATTTGACTGAAATTTTCAATATATTCTTGTTTCAACATCTATTTTTGAACTTTTATAGCAAGAATGGCTAACCTCTTGTCAAAATCTCCAATAATGTCTCTTTAACAGGGTATCATCGACAAGTATTGTATATATAAATACTGCTCTTGAAGATTTCATCAAACATTCAAATCATTAATATAACTCTGTTGGCTATCAGATTGCCCTGATTTTAAGTAGGTTAGAATTAACAGTGTAACCTTCTATAAGTTTAACAATAAAATAAGTAATTAAGACTAAGTCTTGATTGTCAAGTACTGTTTCTATGATAATAAACAATTTTTGCTGCTCTCATAACTTCGCATAGAATAAAGTAATTCTACTGAAATTTTCAACATAATCATTATCTGTTTTTGAACAATTATCGCAAAAACGGCCAGCCCTTTATCTTTAATACTTACAAAATGCATTTTTAAAGATAAATTATAAAGATATACTTACTGCAGTCCTCTTCTTTTATGACAAAGACTAATGGTGATCACTATAACTAATATGATGATGGCAGCTGCTGTAGAGCCTAACACAATGGCCAGAAACTTTTCATCTGAAGTATCAAATCCGGTGGCATGGAGACCTATATCTAATCAGAACATACTGACTTCACATACTCTTGGAAATGTGAAATTTTCTAATAATATCAATGTGCTAAATTTATCATTTACAATCAATGTGCTAAATTTATGTTTTAAAATCATTGTGCTACATTTATAATTTAAAATCATTGTGCTAAATTTATTATCTAATATCATAGTCAATATTCTTTCCAATTTCCTTCTAAGCACTTTTTAAATAAAGCTGCTGAGAGGTTCAATACTGGTTTACTATTTTTGCTACTGCTTAATTGCCTTATTTTACTATCATTACTTAATTTCATCTGCACATACATTTTCTTAAAGCTTTACTATCAAATTTGATTTTATCAATAAATTCCCTGTATATTCTATTTAATTAAATGTATATAAATGACAAGCATTGTAGATGCTATATGATTAATATGTGTCCCATAGTTCTATATTTTCTGTAATATTTAATATAATCTATTCATATACACATATCCTATGCTTCACTTTTATCTATAATGTTCTATGTTATCAGTAACAGCCTTACAGAGAGAGAGAAATGGAGTTTAACATCCACTTGACACAAACTAGGTCAATTTGGGACCAACATATGGTTCAATTTCATTTCAATAATTCACTTGCGTGTAAGGGTCTTTAGCAGTGGGAGGAAACAAGGAGATGCAAAGAAAACCCACAAAGCAAGACTGGTGGTCCTACTCTGGTTCATTTGACTTAATGACCGACTTTCTGATCCATCGTACATGTATAACCACTAGACCACCCAACCCCCAACCATACATGTGATTGGCCACAAGTAAAATGTCAGGAGATTTTTGTAAAAATGTCAGGAGATTAAGGTCAAAAGAGGGAGACTTTATCACGCGTTAAAATTAACCATCCACCATGAATAAAAGACAAATTAATTCATATATTTTACTATCATTTGATTGTTTTAATTACATACATTTAACAAAATACATGAAAACACACTGTGTTCTCATTTAAACATTAGAAATATTTGTTCCACTTCTCTAAATCGCTATATTTTAATATTTCTTTTATCAATCGGTTCCAAAAATAACTAAATGGATTTTCGTTTTTATAACATATTTGACATTCAAAAACCAGAAATGGTAGCTACCACACTGTTTTCAGTCATTGAAGACACCGCATACATCTTTCATAAATACTACTACTAGTACTAGACTTGTCATTTGTAATCTTTTTTCCAAGCACGTAACGTGAGATAGCCTCAATCATAGGTAGCGACCGGTTGACAAAATTAATAATATTTATTAACCACGGCACTCTACAAACAAAAGCTCAATCAAAAGGAAACATGATAAATTATAGTTTAATGTGATGAAAAAAGTATTAAAGAAGACAGGACAGTAAAATCGTTTACATCAGCAGTCAAGTGATGCCATGTGCCGGTTGGGGGTCAAAGTTGACGACATACATACGGGTCATTGGTTTTCTGTGGTACTACCTCACAGCATGACTACAGTGAAAAGAACACGTGTAGTAAATTCTTTGGAAATATAGCTGACATGTTCAAATATTTATGACATAACTAATTATTTAAAGAATTAGGACGGGGGTATTTTTAAATCATTTAACCTGCTTGCAACTGGACAATACGTGATGTTAAACTGATGTCAAAAATATGTGATCTGTCAAACTGAAAGTAGGCCTACCGGTAAGACTGATGGAGAAATAAATTACCAAGAATGAATGAATTGAGTTGTGCTGTATAATACAAATACTAATAATTTAGACCTGTGTGTTTTATTTCGATGCTATTTGATTACAATTTTGACTACCAAAAAATACAATTACAAGAATTGAAAAAGCGGGAGTATTTGTCTACCGATCGGGAGCTCGGGAGATCAGGGGTGAAATCGGGAGACTCCCGCGAATTGCGGGAGGTATCACATGTATGCCCCCAACAGTCTTGCCAATTCAATTGTTTATCTATAACAGATCATATTTTATCTGGACATTTCCTACAGATCCTAATGTATCAATAAATTTGACCCAGATACTAATTTATCAATCAATTGATTATGGATTCTGATTTATCAATAGATAATACCTTATAGATTCTATTTTTCACACAATTTATAGATTACATTTTATTAAATATACTTGTCTAATGTTTTGTGCTTGATCTTTCATAATTATTCATCTTATTTTAAATCATTTCATCAAACTTTTCAGTCAAGGTAGTGCTATGTAATTAACTGTTTTATTATCATATTTATACCGGTAATCATTATTACTTATATATAATATGTATACTTTATCTACAACTTATACATATTCTGCAAACTCTTTAATTCAATGCATAATAAATATTTCTTTTGTAAATTATAACTATTTCTAATCCTATTGTTCAAAAACATTTATTAGAAATTCTCTTTGAATTATCAAATGCAAATCTTTATATAATTTGCCAGGAGACTAAATTATCTTTTTTTGTCTTATTTATTCCAAAAATTGTTATATGACCTGTAAGTTTAATTTTTTCATCAAATAAAAAATCAACATACAATTCTTTATTAATTTTTTATTTCATTTTTCTAATATGCCATAAATATTTCTGTTTTTTTTAGAAGCAGCACGAAGTGTTTAATAATTATTGCAAAGATGTGTTACACAAACGAAAAAAGTAGTCACTTCAATAAATCAAATATTTTTTTATTCCCGAGTATATGGTAGTTAGTATGATCTAATTTACTTAAGTCCTTTAAAGTTGTTTCTAAAAGGAACTGAAATATTTGGTCTACGATGGCAAAAGAAATGCATTTGCAACTACTTTAAATAAATCACAAAGCCATAAGTTAATATATGTTAGCTTTTTGTAACATTATACTGCATATCTAATATTACTTTATGTAAATGATGCTATAATAAAATTATGTATGCATTGGAAACAGAAATAAGCAAGAAATTTCTACAGAATTAAAATAGCAGAAAAAACTAGGTAATCACCTTTTTCACAATTAGGATAACCATTACAACATACATATTCCAATTTGTATTTGAGAATTTCTTTTGGTGCAACTGTGACATAATCTAATCTGAAATAAGAGAAACATACATAAATATATACTAAAATACACCCCGTGAACTATGATATAATACATAGAGCAAGGCTTCTAATTATTTCCCCCATCACCTGACTATGCAGGTTTCTGTAGGGTGGGCCACAAATTTTTTAAATGACTTGAAATGGTACCAAGTTGGAGATGGACTGCAAACTTCAATTTGTAAAAAGTGATCAGAATCTACAATCCTAAAATTCTTATATTCAATAGGGTAGGATTCTTTCTTTTTTGAAATCATCAAGGAAATAACTCTGATATTGTTTACTGAGAAACTCTGAATTTCTAGAATTTCGGCTTATGATCTGTAAAGAACCTTGACCTGTAGAGTGTTGTTCATAAGAAATTGTGGATATCCCACGTACGGACACAGTGACAACATGTGCACTAAATATAAAATATTTGTATATATATGTACAATGAACAATATTATTAATTATATATGTACAATGAGCAATATTATTAATTAATAATATTGTTGATTGTACATATATATATTTCAACTGTAATATGTCTCATTTGTACATTGGGTATTTGCTTGAAAACGACTTGTAAAATCTTGTTGAAACGTTGCAGTACAATAAACCAAGTGATTGTATCCATAATAAGTGTTCTAGTATTATATCACAATTCAATTGCTAAATGCCTCTCAAAGAATATATCAGTTTTCATATCTTTAATATGATATATTAACTAAATATAGGATGTGTTAGCTTTAAATGTTGACAAATCAATTAAACTACGTAATTAAATTTCAATGACAAAGCCATATAAGAATGGTTGGCTGATTTTTGTAATCTCATTACACTATAAGTGTAACCTAACCAGTAGTGTGATTAAATCATTCATTCCTACTTATTAATTAGTATCTGTGTAATAAATCTATATTAAAAGCAGATATCCTGTGGATTACAGTGGAAAAACTTTTAGGTCTATATTTGATCACAATCCTGATAGTGATAGTGTCTGCTTGATTTTTATATAGCCCACATCTTTGCCAACGTATATTTTCGTCACCTCTACACAATGCCGTTCTTTTTCTTTTTGATAAAAAATTCACTGGGATTATTCAAAGGACACAAGAAATAACTATCGAAATTAAAAAAATTTGTGGTAAAGATATTGGGGCCATGAATCTTAGTTGTCTTTATATAATACATTTTAACGGTATCAGTCGTCAATGCACTCCTAAAGTTGCAATACAGATGCTTTATGATGGTAACATGATTTATTTCATAAACTGTCTATAAACAAAAGTATGCATCCATTTGTAATTTATACAGCAAGTGTTACTGATATTAATTATTTTATGAAGAAAATGGTAGACAATACTATCAGTTTATTCTGACATGACATTCATTATTTCTCCACCAGAACCATTGTACTGGGAATTATGGCGAGAATTGGACTTTTCCAATTTCCGAGCAGAACTGAATACGTCAGACGCCAGGCCATCATATGAGACAATTTAATTTATATATCACTTTAGTCCAGAAGAAAATCAATGAATCTTAATAAAGTAACTCTTATTAGAAAATACAATTACACGAGTTGGTCATCTTAAAATCATAATTCTACCTAAATATGATTGGATTAATTACTAATTACATAAAAGTTTTATCATTTGAGGACTGGATAGACATGTTGGAAGATCTCAGTTTCTAGGACAGTTCATATCAATAGCATAAATCTTTAATCATAAATAAGTTTCAAACATATTATGGTGACTAGCTAAATGCACGAATCGGGGGGAAAAAGACATTTATTATATAACTAGACAGTTTATAATAGTTTCTTATTGATTATGTATTTATTACAAAACCAAAGAATATTCTATGCAGATTAAATCCTTGATAGAATCATTAATTTCACAAACTGGTGGATCTAATGAGGAAATTCGTTAACACTTCATCAAAACCTCATTACATATACAGCCTCTAGTTTTTAATCAAGAGTCCAAACATCTAAGCAAGATGGCAACATTATTTTTTATATTATCTTCAGTGATTTAATGAGCAGGAAATGATGCAGGTTGATGCTAATAATTAATGACCATGATTTAAAGAATGATAGGATGAATAATTCACGATAACTTCAAACCACCTTCCCCAGAATCCAAACTAAATTAAATTTTCAAAGCATCTCTATTGCTCAATTTAAACTAGAAAAGTATACAAAAGATCTGGGTTGTAATAGTATTTCGTAAATACCACATAGAAAAATCAATTACTTGCTCTATATGTAGACAATGATGAGACATTAAGATAAATTTCATCTATCTATTTATCTATAGATGTCAATCTATCTATATTTAACTGTGGAAATAAAACTGCTTATAGGAACTTTTTGCATACACTGAAACTTACAGCGGTTTATATAAAGATGTGCTCTATTTCATAATTTTGAGTTATTGACTATTTTATTGTACTTTCATAATTTTGTAGAATTGTAATAATTATTGACAGATGTGTATTGCCATTGCTAAAATAAATCATTTTTTATTGGTTTCAATCATTTATTCTTCTAATGGGCATTTTGTTCAGCATTTACTGTATGAACAGAAAAACTATCGCTTGACTTTCTTGTCATTCCGTCACAATTATTAACCTACAAGTTGTCAACCCAATGGACATTATCTGTGGCTACGAATAATATGTATCTGGTATTATCTTTTTTGGATAAACTGAAATAAATAGCTCAGTTAAATATCTTCCAGCTAATCTTTTTAATGGCACTTATTGTCTTATTCTACAAATATGTCAAATTACCAATTAACATAATATGATTATTCATGTTTTCCTTGAGTAACATTTCCAATCAATCTACAATACCTAGTCACTTGACCATTGTGAATTAATTTATCTGCAGTAGCAGAGAATAACATTTTGATGTAAGAAAATACACAGGAGACATAGACATACCTCTAAAAGGAGAAACACAGAAAACAAACCTGCAGAAAAAATAAATCAAACACTCATATCAAGTCAACGGATCAAGTTCATTCAGGTCCAATGTGCTGTACAGTGTCACAAGTTTCACATAAAATGAAACCAACAACACAACAACAGAAGTACCGTAACCCCAAACCACATACAACCCCACAGAAAGGGACCATTTCCCAATGGTTGATGATAGTATGTAATACCTTCAACCATTGCTTCAGGGTGTCATGATTGCTTGGATGAACAGATTTATATAATTCTCCCATGGTCACACTAACCTTGCAGCGAATTCTACCAGAGTGATCTGATGAGACACGAAAACCATAAATAGGTTGGAAGCATTATGTTATCATAGCCTTTTTTTAATTCTAGAAAACTCATTTTAACAAGCCACTATGAAATAGAATGAACTTCAAGCACATCAAAGTGTTGTTTGGAAAAGCTGACATGATAACAAAAGATACCTTCTTGTAGATAGATTTTGAAATTGCTTTCATATAATGCATGCAATGGGTAATCAATATATATATTAAATATGCTGATTGTCTATATCTGTACAGGGTGATTTCTCTTGACAGACTACAATACAATCAAAATCAAAACATGTATCCAGAGTCATCATTACAAATGTATATAAGCATATCAAAAATACTTTTTGACTGGGCTCCCCTACATTCTCCCTTGCATTATTATTCATTATATTTCTGCTCAGTTGTTTATACTTTTAACACATGGTTTTCACTAAAAGCATTCTAATTGACAATGTTCCATGGATTGGTCATTCTTCCATTGAGAATTGTTATTTTGTGGAAGAACTTTGTCTGTACCATGTAGGTCTAGAAATCGTTAATAAATGTATTTCCAGGGTAAAACGTAAGTAAAATAACAGATGAAGGTGGTAAGTTGAGTACATTTCAATCTATCACAGCCTTTACAAAATCATATTTCAGGTAACATGATTCACCCATAATGTTCTAACAACTTTATTATTCATTTCTTATAAGTTATGTTCTATGCAAGAAACCCTGTGGCATTGTTGACTTAAAAAACATATTGCACTAGCTTGATATTTATCTAAACTAACATATAATCTATAATATATTATTTGATGTACAGTAGATAATAAAGAAAACATTCATTATTTTAATAACCTTTTTTCTTATCATTCTGTTGAATCACATGTAAAGATTTGTATGATGACGTTTCAGTATCTGAATACACCTTATTGATAAAGCTAGTGAGTGATCCACAGGAAAGGTTGAAGATGCTGAGACTTGATTAAGAGGTGGGCCAGATGACTCAGGTTTTGTCATTAGGATTCAGTTTTCAAAGCAACTGTGTTCAGTTCTACCTCCACAGGAAAGTATGGGTTGTTTGACCAGCTGATGAACTTCACGACTATTGGGACGGAGTGTATGACAATTTGATAAGTCATTTATATCTCATGCTTGAATAAGTTATCTGCAAAAAACTGCTATGCTTAATAGTTTATTTAAGGGGAGGCTCGTGGTTATGAAAGGAGAGAACTTGTCAACACAACATAAATCATATATTCTATTTTTTCAATAATTTGATTGTGTGCATTCATTAGCAGTGGAAAACCCACGAGACCAAACTCCACACAAGCATAGATTGAACCACCCAAAACTAGCATTAATGGCAGATCTAGACATGATCTACATCACAAGTTTGACCACTTGGCCATTACCCATCGTCTTGGTTGGAGTTTCAACATCCAAGCCAAAGACCAGATCTGGCTGTTAAAGACTAACACTTATTAAATTGGTCTGTTACAAGAGCCAAATTAATTTACTGATACATTAAACATGGCCACATAAAAAGCCATCACAAATTTTCATATCTTTCAGTTGTACATTAGCAAATAATGAAATCATGTTTGTGATCTTGATGTATTAGTTTTTATAAAACTTGTATTTCCTTCATGTAATTAGAACATTATCTGTGTAATTGACAAGATAAATGAGCGTACAAGTTTTCTTGCTATAAACTAATGGACTTTCTTCCCATGTCTGTATGAAAATCCATTACAGGACTTCAAATGATATCATAGGTTTTCTGGTGAAATCACTTCACAATGATGGACAGATCAGGCAAAGAAATTGATCTCAACGAAAGAAAAATGTTTTTAAATCAAGAAATCTGAATGGATTACTAGATAGTAAGTAATGCGTTTCATCTGTTGGAATTTGTCCGACTGCTTGGTTATTTTATTTAATTATGCTCGCAGCTTTTAAAAGGAGGGGAGCAGAAACCATAAATCCTCATTACATTGTATTGAACAGTGAGCGGAATTACTCTTTGATCAATGCATTCTTGAGGCAATTTGGCACAAAGTTATTTATTTTACTTCCAGCCAGTTGAAATTAGGTGAATAATAGAACACCAACTGTGGACAAGTTTTATCGTGGTGTTTTCACTAGACCACATGAAATCAAATGATGATATAGTGGATATAGTTCCAAAAGTTGGCACTAATAACTGGCACACGTTTCAATAATAAAATCATCCAAATGAAATCAGATTAATTTATACTTTCATGAAAATATATTTTGGGGTTTAAACGAAATAATCAGCTGGATATTGGTTGATAGGTATTGACTCTCATGTGTCACATTGAATAATCATAAATATATTTGTAAAGTGTCATCAACATGGCAAACATGTGCTGACAGGAATGTTTAGTGGATTCATCCTTTTGGATAAATTGAGGTTCGTAAATGTTAACTTGAAAAATATTTTTTTAGCACAGGCAGTGTTATTATTCGTGAATCTCATGAGGTTTATGATATGGATATAAACTTTGAACATATAAAGGCACCACTGATTTAACTGAAGAATTGGTCCAACGCATGGTGCCCTGTCACAGCACAGTTGGTTATAAACAGTGTCACCACTCATGAACCCATTTGACCCTGCATTTGTTGCCAGATAATGTGACGGTCTTGTTGAGGCACTAACATGCATTGGAACAATCTCTAATGAACCATGTCTGCTGAAAACGATCAGCCAGTCTCAGCATGGTGTGGGGTCACCCAACCCTCAATCGCTCTTGAATTAAGAGAATTACGCTTTCTTATATAGTGTTCAGGTGCCAACCCAGACATATCACTGTTTCGTCCACAGATTGATTTTAATTTTTTTGCGTTTGAGAGAAATGATCTGTGATAAGTTTAAGCAATTGTAAAATCATCATCATTATATTATTATCTGATTTTACAAGATTATAAATTGTATCTCTTAAATAAGTTTACAATCATCCATATAAAAGAGTTGTGTTTTCATTGCATTACATTTCATATTCTTATTTTTTCATTTTAAATACTCATGTATCTAAAATAATATGATACATGATTATTCACTAGCCTGCTTTATTGATGTATATTGATGTATATTGATATATTATTGTGATTATGTATCTTGAACGCCATATGTTTGGTGAAATATAGCCCAGTCAAAAACCAATTCATTTAATGAAAAAATGGATAATCTTAATATAACATAGAATATTTGAACAATTTGGTCGTCCTATAAAAATTAAGACAGAAAACATAGAATTATTGTAACATCCTGATATCACAAGGTAGTGTAATTCACAGCATTCTACAAAATTCCATGAGGTTGGGTGGCCAAATAGTTTAATGCATGTGCTTTAGATCATAAGGTCAGGTCATTGAGTGAATTGATATGGTTTTGTCAATTACTGGTACAAGGAATATGGTCACCTATCTTCTCCAGGATCTCAAGGTTCCCCCCACTGCTCAAGAACCCTGCATTCAAGCAAATTATTGTCTAAAAATGATATAGCTTGTGTGGAATGGACATATAAACCATTCCTCTCTCTATCCAATATTCTTTTACAAAAGTGCTATATTTAGTAGGTAATTAATTTATTGCCTATTTGAAATAAGAGTACAAAGTTATCCTCTCCTTCACTCCAAAACTTTATTTCTAATTACTGTTACATTACTTTAATGTTAACATTTCTTTAAAATTGTAAATTTTCTGAACATGACTACAATGCGTGTGAGTACTTAACATTCCTGTGTTTTGTGTGAAGATGATTAAGTGAAAAGGGTTTAAAATTTCGCAAAAATTTCTAAAAACATGTTGGAATGATTTTTGAACCTATGTGAGAAATTGTATATCAACAGGCACAGGTGAACATCAGATGTTGATACGGTGTGTATACTATAAGAATACTGGTCTACATTACCTATAAACACTGATCTGACTTTACCTTTAATATCACACAGACTTTCCTCTACCAATTACTAGCACATTCTTACTGTTTATACTTTCTACTCATATTACATAATATTTAAAACTACCTTTACTTTACAACATTTTATATCAAATTGATACTTTTACTCCTTTTTTATTGGTTTACTTGTAAATACTTGTTTTAGAAAACAAACTATAAAACATTTTTTGATGAATCATTTGATTTGTCATTTACTTAAAACTGAAATCTGAAACGTTTTTCAGGATTTTCTTTATAAAAAAGTTATGAATTCATAAATTTATTCAGTCTCAACATTACTGTATTAAAACAGTTTTGTTTTATTGCAAAACAAGTGAGAGAGAGTGAGAGGGGGTTTAACGTCCACCCATCCACCCGACAAAAACTATGTCATTTCAGATCCAGAGAAAAGCACAAGATTGGGCAGGCGACACCACAACTTGTCACATACGTATGGAATGGAAACCATGCCATGTCACTGGCAGACCTTATGGTCTAAAGCATACATGTTAGACCACCCAATCTAACCATCCTTTTTTTCTTTGTATGCCCTGTGAAGCTACTTATTATTTATTTCATTCTGTTTTGTATTAAGGTATAATGAAGTGTATATCTTCAACAATAATATATGCAAATTCTCTACATTATTTCTCCAAATAATCAAACTTTTCATTAAAAAAATAGTGACATTACACTGTATTTGACATCCTAGTGTGCTTGTTGCTTTTTGAAATCTTATAATCAGCCATGTAGGTAATTAATATTGTTATGTGATGTAGGTAAAGAAGTTAAACTGGTGATGATAGAAGGAATGTAAGTAAAGATAGTATATATGATAAATAGTCTAGTTTTATCTATGGTATTATCAGTTTGACAAGGCCTCCCAACGTGTCTTATTCACTATAGTATATGAGTATCTTAGTAATGTGAATATGGTACCTAGGAATAATTTCTAAACTTTTTTTTACACACACAGACATAATATCATTAAATTACCAAACAAAACTTTATACATATTCAAATATATAAGTCTGATCACATTCTAGTACTTAAAACAATAAATTAAAAGCAGAGAGTCAGTAACGTATGTATTGCAAAAGGAAAGGAAATGATATGGTATTTAACGTCTGAATGTTCTTCTCTGACTGAGCTAATGAACCTAGGTATACACCATACCGTGTGCTATGAGAGAAATTTTTCCCAGGCAGTGGCACCATAGCCTACTCTTATGTCCAATTCCAAATGCCAATGGATCTTTTATGTGCATGCAAATGTATACATGGTACCTGTTTTTTTTTGTCTTATCCGACCTACAAGACAGCTGTCCTGTCAGATCCTCCATCCTGCACCACTGACATGGTGAAATCATGCTGGAAAACATAAATTGTAGTCATGGTAGAGAGAACAAAAAGATTAGAAAATGATTGAAGAATTTTGATTATTTGTCATACCGGTAAACATTCTAATGTGTATGTATAAGATAAACATTCTAATTTTTATTTATAAGATGTCGGTCTAAAAGTTTGTCCTTAACGGATCAAACTGCAAAATACAGTCCTAATCATTACTACATCATCTATTTTATTGTCATTTTATGATTGTAGTACCTTTGCAAACACTGAATGGATCAGGGTTGATGGCTGACTTTATGTATAATGTAATTAAATTTGTTTGGGCTACATTTACTGTCTGTAATTTGTAAATTTCGATAAAAATAAAGTTGGAGAGTTGAAATGATGAACTACAAATTGATTTGGATATAATCTATTGTTTATTGTCATTTAGTTATACATTTTAATTAAACTGCAGACTGACAGTCTGGTTTCTAAGCGGACATTGGTTGCTGAAATTGAGCCAAGTTATTGCCCTGATTTATATTTTAAACTCTGTGCATGTAAATTAAAGTTTACATGTTATAAATACCAGGTTTGTATTGATCAATCAACTGAAAATTTTTGTTTATGATTTGAAACTAGATTTAAAGTGAGTATTGATTTAAATGATAACCTCCTTCCAGCAGATAAAATCTGACAAGTAGTTTAATCAATAGTTCCATTAGTTAATAATTTAACACACTTTACATCTAACATCATGCACTTATCGTTTATTCAAAGAACTATTTCTACTCCCAAAATACATCCTGAGAAATGTGGACACTATTTTAAGAAAATCAAAATACTTTTCCTGATGGCATTATCCTTAATTAGAATGATTAATTAATCGATTAAAAGGCTCTGACTTTAAAATATTGTGTCAAGAAAATGACAATCTTGAGCTTTATCCCAATTTATAAATACCATTTAAAGCTTTAATTCTTATTTCATGGAATATTGCTGACAGGGCAATTTTCTAGTTGGTCAATTTCTATGCCAGTGAGTCTGTGGACAGAAATGAAGATACCCAGTGTGGAAATGAAAATTGCAAAACGCTCTTGCAACACTGACCACATCTTTTTTTTTTTTTTTCTTTAAATATAGTTTATTTACAAAATTCATATAATTACATTCAGTTATGCAAAATTATATCATAGGAAAAACAATACAAAACCTACATTCTATTCTAGTATTGACACATGATATCATACAGCTGAAAAAATATTGAACGTAGTTCATTTTATTTTCATCAATAAATACCGATTTGGGTTGTTTTTATTGCAATTGTTTCCTGGGGATTGACATGATTTACTTGTGCACTGATTAAATTCAAGTATTTGCTCATTGACACTCAACAATTTTGTGGATCGTTGGAAGAGCATCCATTGGCTTTTTAATATCAGTAACGAAACTCGAAAACACATCAGACACCTCATATATGGTTACTCTGAATGTCATTTGATTTTGTAGACGAATTTGAAACGACTTTGGTGCCAAGACACCGGAACTAATGTACAATTTCCAATTATATCTTCTACTAGGTATTACGGTCATGCTACGATGTTCACTCAAATAACACGACTGGGCCAAAATGGCAAGAAACTTCGTATTGATTGCTGACGAACTCTTGATAAAATATTGACTAACCCCTAGCAGAAAGTGAAAAAGCTGTTAAATATGAGAGTTGGAAATGACAGACGGTCATTTCTAATGTATCATGCTATCCCAATTCTCCTGTTTCTACTAGATTATATTTATCATACCATATATGGTCGTCATCTTTTTGCATGATGGGTAGGTCAATATAGGTCACTAATAATCATTTGTGTAGCTGTTAAGTAAATAATCAATATGAAGCGGTAAGATGGTCTCTTATGGTATTAATTGATAAAGTAAAACAATTATGTTAGCCCCCTGGTATCTATTATTACCAGTATCTATTTACAAGTGGTATCAATGTTATAGTGAAATATTCCAGTCATGTATAATCAATATGTACTCATATTTAGTAGTCTATAATTCTTATTTATTATCAGAGTGTTTACATAGAATATTATCTCGTATATACATTATAACCGCTTAAAAATTGATGTCTTTCAATAAGAAAATACCAAATCTTATTTATTTACATGCTTACAGATTCAGAAATTTACTAACCTGGGAAATATTCATTTTCAAATCTATAAGTAATTATTCTCAGTGGCATGCATAGTTTGGAGATGCCAGGGCCGACTTACTGATAGTCTGCCCCCATGACTTGAGTATACGGCCAGGTACTCAAAATTAGACAGACTTTGACAAGAAAGTTGTCACGATTTTACCCCCTTTTTCTGATTACTTATCAATTAAGATTCTAGCCATTCTTCTTCCAAGCAATGGAATTGAAGAATCTTATGTCAATTAAGTTCAAGACCTGGCTCTAATGTATGAAAAATTATCTTTTGCCTCTCTAGATAAGTGAGTAAGAAGAGTCATGATGTCAAGTCCTGTGATGATATAGATGTGCTCTATGTGGCCTTATTTAAATAATTGAGTGATTGGGGGCTGCTCTGGGATGTCAGTATAGTAACCGATCACGGCTGACAATCTATCATAGAGGTCACTTATATTAAACTATACCTGACATTTGATTCCATTTAGATATTGGTTTCTGATCAAATTCCCTTAAATTCCCATGATTGATGGCATGCTTTACTCCTTGTCTCAATCAAATTCTCTCACAATTAACCAAAAAACCATGGTGGATTGAGAGGTTTACATGACGTTATCGCTCGGCTGACCTGATGGAAGCGCTTCCGTAACAAAAAGCCAACCCAATAATCCAATAGACTTGAATTGAATCAAGCCAATACTCACTCTTTTTACAATCACTTAACAAAAGCCATTTGTTTAATCAACACTTGTGACCTAGTGAATCTATTCTTTCAACCAAATTTACCCAAATCAAAGAATCCATTTCCATTTTTCTCACTCTTCAAATAAACTCCAACAACCTCCTAATCAATGCCTGGCTTTTCTGAATTTAATACCCTTCACAAAATTTAATTAATATGATTTACAGCAAAACCGGTCAAATCTCTATTGGTTAAAAGTGTTAGAGGTAATGACGTCCACACAGACAAATATTTAGAATACTAATTTTCGTAAGTGTTTAATTTGATGGCCATTGTTTGGCTTTATGCTACTTTAACTCTAGCCTTTGGGAGTTATCAGAGCTTATTTATTCAAGGTATAAATTAAAGTTGATGATGAATATCTACTTCATTGTCTAAGCCATAGATTACAGTGGGCTATTAACCCCTTGGTGCCCACATTTAGTAAATTAGTCAATAAACCAACAAGCTTTAATACTTTAAATTAATCGACTAGGTGTGACCTCTATAATTAGTACTGCTCTGTTTGTTCAAAGCAAGAGACATTGCATTAAAGTATGTTTGTCCCAGAATGTAACCAAAATCGGCATCATCCCCTTTAAAGAAGTGGTCTTAGATTTCACAGGGTTCCACCCTATTAAACAAAAATCATACAAGGAAATAACTGGAATGGCTTGACCAAAACTTTCAGCTCAAAATTATGATCCATTTGGATGTGTTTGTTACAATTACTTAACTAATTCTTCAATTCTATGAATGACTTGAAAATGACATCTACTATAACTCTGAAAATTATGCATAGTAGATATGACTATTTAGACACCTAAAAATTTGGAGAAGTTTGTGTTTCTAACTTTAATAGCTGAACTTTAGCATAAGCGTTTAAAAGAGTCTTCAGAGCAGAATTCATTAAAGTAACTCTGGTACAGCACCTTCAAACCACTTCAACCTACATTTTATCAAATACTTCTCATAACTCTCCAAAATGCCTCATTTTTTTCCTTCTTTTTGAGCCAAGAAATTCTAAATGAGATATATCATAATAGAATCGTGTAAACACAGAAAACTTTTGATATGTAAGATTAACAATGATGTGTATTTCAAAGTATGCATTGAATTTATATTAAAGGGGACCATGTACAGTTTCTGTTGTTCAGAAAAATTGTGTTATCTGAAAATATTACACTGTCTTTGATTTGAATTTCATCACAGGCACAGAAGGATCTTCTTGGATGGTCAGGTAGTCAGTCATTTTCTACTAATAATTGGTCAATATGAATGATGTTTGGATCAATATGATTTTTGGTAAGACAACTTTTGATATGTCAGTCTATATGGTTTTTTTTTATTTCATTCTTGTATGTTGTTCCTTTATGCTTTAAATACAGCTCAAATTTTAAAACAGAAAGTTTCTAGTGTTTGTCTCCATATCGCTCTTTCAAAATAGTCTTGTAAGTCATGTGAAAAATTTGTTGAGAAAAGTTTACTACTTTAGTGCTTGATATGAAAGAAAATAAAGGCTACAGTTATTTATTTGTTTCATGAGATAGAGATATAAGCTTTCAGGCGCGGATCCAGAGGGGGGGGCAAGGGGGTCTGGACACCCCCCTGCTCAGACTTGAAAATTTTTTATGCGATTTTATTGGAGATTTTTAGACCTGTAATTTTGGAATTTACCTTCCGGAAATATGTCAGAATGCACCAAATTGAATCTAATTTACCAAATTTTTCTGCGGGAGGGCCCCCAAACCCCCCGATAATGGTGGCGGTGGCAATTATCCAACCTGGCCCCCCCCCCTGCAAAAAATCGTGGATCCGCGCCTGGCTTTATGATAATTCAAATATTGTATTAAAGAGTAGAGGGGTAATATGTGTAAAAAACATATGCTTTGTCCTATCAGCAAGGTAACGTATTAAGCATTTTTCCAGTTCTTACCTATATTTTGTTCCACAATCAACTTTCGTTAACCAGGTCCAAGATTTATCCCAATTAGAACAGGCTGCTGGTACACGCTTTAATACATGAACTCTTTTAGCTGGAGTCTGAACCCTGAAAAATACAAGATAAACTACATGTTTGGAGGTAGTTTTTTTTTCAACCTATCAACTTTAATAGAAATTTCATGTCTGTTGAAAACATGTAGGGTAGCAATCAGAGGGTATTGTGTCTTTTTGTTATTTAAATAGCTTTTCAACTGCATCCGACATTATTAAATACAGCAGACACAAATCATATTTATTGACTTTTCTGTCTGCTCAATTCAGTGGGAATGGAAAAGGTACATATACCCAAAGCCATACAAAAACGCTTAATTTTTCAATTATTTTTTCCAATAAGTATTCAGGTGCTTTGATCACAGTGTGATCGATACAAAGATTATTAATATTTCTCCTCTTTATCTGGTAGTCTTTCTAACTAAATGAACTTGTTGTTAAATCAGTTTTAAAATGATTGGTTTATTTATAGGGATGATATTGATTAAGGACGAAGGGGTAGCCTAGTAAAGAAACAGGTTAGATCACTAAATACAATTACTTCTTGTAATTTCTTAAATTCTTACATGTCAGAACTTCCTGCCTTAATGGTGCTTCTAAGATGAATAAAAATTACTTTCCAGACATGAATGGGGAAGAAAAACTCTGTCCAATTTTTTTATTGTTGGCGTTGAAGAGGATACGAAAGTAAAGCAAATTATCTTCAACAATAGCGGCATGTACAAACAATAGTCATCAAGAATCTAATGTGTACATATAACTTGAGAAAAAAGTCAATGTCAGAAGGGGTAAAGTGTATTGGAGAAACTGTCTGATTGATTGGACAGACAAATTGCTCTGGAAAATTTCTGCTAAAAAATGCAATTGAATTTGAAGGGGTTTTCTCCATATGGATTTTCTGTCGAACAATATTTAAACTTGTCAAAATGTACAGAAATATGCCTTCCCAAATCTGATTGCGTCTTTAAATTGGATGGGTACAAGTATTTCCTGGGTCTCAAAAATTCCCAGCACAAATATTTCAAGTACTTCTCAAAACACATTGCTTTCAGACCCGGACGGAATAAAAGTCTTTTTCATTTAGTCAACTTGAGTTCGTTATCAAATTAACTGTCAAAAAGGTTTCTCCTCTCAGGATTACATCCAAGAAATGAAGCAATTGAAGACTTCTTCCAACACACTACTTATGTTAAAGCAAGTACCATGGATGACGTATTCTAGACTTGGCTAACTTTAGTTCAAATGAATCATGGTATAAAGGGTTATTTAGAGAAGCGTTAATAATTTCTAACGGTATAACACTATAGTCTATCTGATGTTTATAGGCCAGACTTCAACAAACATGTATGGTAACCTTCAATATATATATCTAACTTCTAGAAATTCTTAGTGAGCAAAAAACATATAACGATGTGCATTACATTGGCAACAAGAGTAATTGATGCATTGTATATACAATCTAGCAGTCTTCATATATCATAGTATCAATATAATCACAATATTGGTAAATCCCATGCAGAACGGATAATGTCAAACAATGTACTTTACATTTCGCAATGTTTTAAAATTCTATTGTTTATCTTTGCTCTTGATGTACGATACTAATGGATTATTGATGCCATAGACTGGGCCAGGACAGCAGAAAAGCTTGCTGACAAATTTAAAGGCCACAGAATAGCTGACTGTAGAATTAAAAGCCAAACGAATAGGGGGTTTGCCTTTTCATCAATATCAGATATGAAAGTATGACTTTTAAGGCTTGCTGATTAACCTTTAGGGTTTTCGAGGGGGGGGGGCACTCCTGTTGCTTATTTCCATTTGTAAACACTGCTTCACCACAGCAAATAAATAAGTACAATATTTTAGTCTCAAAATGGTATAGTTAGCATCAAGTGGAGTCAGATTCTGTTTCTGCCTCCCTCTTTGTACAAGATGAAGATCTGTGTATGAAATCATATTTAAGATATCTTTTATCTCCATGTTCCATCTACTAGACAGTAATAAACTACATTTATTTTCATGTTCCTCGGTTCCTTCAAATCCTACTTGAGAGATGTACGAATAGTATGGATTTCCTGGGATCTGCCTCAATTAACGCTAGGTGTAATCTGGCCAACAAGTTTTACAGCTGCCTCTCACAATGTTGGGCAAGTCTTGCTGCTAATCAATGGTGTGTAATTAAGTTAGTACTACAGTAGTACCACGATGATCTATACATGAAACAAGTAAATGTGTGTACAGTACATGTAGAATGTAAACAAAAAAGACCTGTGTATCCAGCCTTATTGATCTAATTATTAACTCAAACACTTTTGTTGTTCTTCGGAAATTAGATGTCAGTTTCCCATTTAGCAGACTTGAAACTCTAATCGAGCACACAGTATGCATAAATGCAACTCCTAATTGTTTTTCATATTGGGAAGAAATTAACACAAGGTAGTCATCTAGACATCTAGCTTACCTTGAGGTACCATGTTTGATCCCTGCATGGTTTCTCCTTGTCAGTGGGACAATGTATAGTCGTTCGGATGGGATGCTTAATTAAATAAGGTCCTGTGTATCACTTCTTCAAATGGTAACCGATTAGACCATTTTAAGGAATGGTAACTGATTATTAAACCCAATTATACCATTTTTTAACAAATAATAACCGATAAAATGGTAGCTGATTATATCACTTGAACAAATTTAAAAGATAAGATACAATTATATGATTTTAAGGAATGGAAATTGATAAAACCTCATTATATCATTTAAGGGAATGGTTTATAAGTAAACATAAAATATACTTACGGAACAGCTTTAGTGCATCGTTCAGCGGCAGAGGTGGTTAGAAAGATCAGTTGAAATGAAAGAATATAGAATACAGCACCAATCATACCCTTGTATATAACCGTAAATAACATATTGTTGGTTAGAAATCACATAACAGTCTCTCTACATCTAAACAAGCTGTAAAACAAAAACATTAACATTCAAATCAAATAGTAATACATTAAAGCGGAAATTGAACAACATGAACATCATATGTAAATAGTACAATGTGTGAATAATATCATATCCAATACAAAACTGTAAAATGTCAACATTTAACGTGCACAGATGCTGTAGTTTATATGTGTAGACATAGAATGCAGTAATTGCTTTAAAAAAAAAAACACACTGAAATTCTGAATTCATTAACCTTTCAAGATTGGAAACATTACGATCCTGAAATCATCAATATTCTTGTAAAGGATACTCTTAAACTTGAATTTTTTGTTAATCCTTGAGATTCTTATCTATACTGTTCTTTTAATGCACTTATTGTACTATTATTTTGCATCAATTTCTGCAAACCTAAGCACAAAGTTGTAAAAATAATTAGGAGATACTGGAGCCTGGTCTCCTGAATTCTATTTTTCTAAAAGCAGCTTAAATTTGCATTAAGACACAATTTTGTGTAATATAGAATGATTTACTGAGAAAATGTGTCAATTTGCCAATTGTTTGGCAACAGAGGTTAGATATGGCTCATATTTTGGACTTTTTGGGGGAAAATTTATTTGGACTGACCTTCTACTGAACTATATGCATAAAAAAAACACTTACTAGAGCTACTTTAAGGTGTTAATAACTTATTTCCTAAAAGAACCATAAACTTTTTAATACTAGCATCATAAAATAGCCTAATATTTATTATCATAATAGAAAATTATCAGGCTCCATTGTGCTCATCATAGTTCACACATTATTTAATAACTAAACCTGATAATTTCTAATATTACACAATATATTATAACTATGTTAAAATTCATTCAAGTTATCAACCAATTATCTCAATTATCATTAATTACATACTGGTACACCTACATTCAATGCTAAACATCGTTGTACAATGTATAATTAAATCTCTTGGCGCAGTTGGAACCACCCCTGTGTTTTAGTAGTCATGTAGTCAGGAGAATTAGCCTGGTTTCTGCTTGTCAAATCAAACAGTATTAGAGTGAAAGTGCAGCATTTAGACTGATAGTTGTAAATGTCACGAGGTATAATTGTCATGCAATCATCAATAATCAAGTAATAAATGGATGATTGAACAAGAATTACAGTTAATAGTGGCTTTTAATCAATGATTGACAAATTGTACCACATCTTTTCAGTGTCGTCAATGAGGTGTGAGTAATCAGCCATATCTTGATGTTATTGTCACACAGTCACAGGTATAGACTAAAATAAAGAACTAGGCTATAGTCTTTGATGTTTATTGACCAACCACTTTTCAAGTAGAAAAAAAGATGAAAGTCAATTGTTTATAACCAATCAATAATTTTACGAAGTAAACTCAGCTTCTAAATAATTTTTTCAAATAAATTAATACATATTTCTATCTTGTTCATCAACAAAAATAAAATATAACACTTAAAATCTAAGACAAATTTCTAGGAATTCGTCTCTCCCCAAGTACTAGTTGATTTCATGACTTATATCTGTGTATTCTCATTTTTCTATGGCAAGAAGTCAAGAGCCCCAGTAATGTGTTGTAGGATACTATTTATGGTCATTTTACATAAATAACCATTGTTTATGATGATGGGCTACATAACATGTATTCCTGGTAGATATCTGAACCATCAGAATATATTAAATGTGTATGTATAGCTTAATAGGCTGGGCCAGAGTTTTTTCTACTAAAATTCTACAACTCCAACATTTATGATTATTGGATATCTTGCTGACTATTTAGTCTTGGTGACCCTGAGTAATTGTTAATTAGACGTCTTGTCTACCAAGACTAAATTAGGTTTGTAAATGTGATATTTTAGTGAAAGTATAACTCTGTTAGCAATGAAAGCATCAGATCTTTACTAATGTTACACAGAGCACCTGATGTAAACCTATGTGGTTAGGCATGAGACAACTACACAATATATGTCATGTCAAATCCTAGAATAAAGAACCTATGGCTTGCATAGATAGCAGATCTACCCGACCTCCCAAATCCCAATTCTGCATTTACAGACCACTTAATTGTATTTGTTAACTAAAAGAACAAAATGTTTCTATACTGAACATAAATCCTTTAATTAAATTGCTTGAATCTTCCTTTTTTCACATCTCATAAATGTCTTACACGGATGTAATTAAAAAACGCCCATTAGTTATAATAGATTCCATATAATATAATTATACATTATTATCAAATTATACACCAATCCAACTTTCTATTATCTTAATGGTAATTACCAAAAGATAATTATCACTATTTTCATTACAGTGGAATTTCTTATAATGAAATTTCTGTTACTGTTGTCTGATATTGTTTCCATCCCAAATTTCCAAATCAAAACTCTGTCTGCTACAAATATACTTATTGTTGAAGCAGATGTTAAACACCAACCAGCAAGGTGTTATCTTATTGCACTACGTGCAGAATATAATTAAAATTATGAGACGTACAGCATAGGGTTTAATATCTTTACAACACTTTTAAGTGTGCCATTTTGGGACTAACTTCCTTTGCTTTAGAGACTGAAATGCTTTCATTTTTATCAGTGAGAAAGAGAGAAATGGGGTGTAACATCCACTTGGCACAAACTAGGTCATTTTGGGACTAACATGGTTTAATCTTTTATTTCAATAATTCGCTTGCGCGTAGGGGTCTTTAGCAGTGGGAGGAAACCGGTCATTTTTATCAATCAAAACTAGAAACAGATGATATTTACTTCCATTTTAAAACTGGTCAATCCATGAACACATGGTCGGCATGCTTCTTGCACTTATTACACAATGCATATGGTACACTGAGTCAGTAATGCCACACACTATGGGTATGTGTTGTTGCTAGGCCAAGTTTTTTTTTGATGTGCAGTTGTTACTGACCAAAGACATTGCTGTCCTATGGTTGGCTTGTATGCATTTTAATATATTGTGTATTTCATATATTGATAAATAAATAAAATGATTTTTTTGTGTACATTCAGTGTATTCTGTATTCAGTGAATTGTATTGAAAAAAATATTTATCCGGCTTGCACTTTTTTTTTCAATTATATCTGGTCCACTATGAAAAATGTTTGGTGACCCCTGCATTAGCATGTTAACAATTGTAACTTTGGACATGATTAGCTAGCCAATCAAATGCCTGGATAATCAAATACCTGGATAATAAAAACCTTTCAAAAGATTTGATAGAATTTTCTGTTTCACAGCTGTTAATTATGGCATATCTGGAGTTGACCAATCACAACCTTTGCATAGCTACCAGTATCTTTAGAACCCAGCTTTAAGAAATCGTAAAGTTGTTCTGCATGCATGTATGGGGATTAAAATGTTAGACATTAGGCACTTAAAGAGTGCAGTATACTTTTACATTTCCAATCAGAAAATAGTTTATTATGATTGCTTTAAGAGATATCTGTTCAATATTTAACAAAAAGTTACAAAAATATCAGACAATACATTGCGTTTACGAATAATAAAATATATCAATCTATACTGCAGACTGTGATATTGAACTCCCCAGACAAGTTTATTCACACAGCAAATAATAAAAATATATTTGTAATTTATTTAATGAACGGTTTACTTGTACATCAAAGCTGGGTCTAGATGAATCATATTATTGAGTTTCTGATCAGTATCTTTAATATGGACTATAACGTTGATTTGTTCCACTATAGGTACTTTATTTACACTCCTAATACAATAACTGTTGTTCATTTGGTGCAACCTCATTAGGAAATTAATTGTTAATATTTGTTTTCCATCATTACTGAATGCTTAACGTAAAATATCCACCACTGATTCAGAATTTATAGGACCAATTTACACAAATGTAGAAAGTAGAATTGAACAGTGTGTAAAATGAACACCCAAAAAAAGACCAGCAACTTCAACACACACCTAAAGTTGGAAGCAGTTATTAATAGTATGATGTGTTCTGGAAAGAGTCAACATATCCTGCCTTATGTACCACACCTACCACTGCCTGTTCCATTATGGAGAAATAGGAGGGACTTGAAGTTACTTGAAGCTGCTGGTTGGAACGTAACCGCAAAAATAGAGTGGTACTAACATCGATAGTGTAAATGGGTTCAACTTCTGGAATTTCATCATGGTAGACCCAGAATTGGTATGGCAATAAAATATAATGGCGAGCTAAGTAAGTGTTTACGAGACATACCGTCCTTCCACTGCCTATTTGATATAGTTGACAAGGGTGTTACACATTTCATTATACTTTGGACTGATAATTCCTGCACACAAGTTTCCATGACATTTATAAAGGATAAAGCTACATGTAATAAAATTAGAAGATATATTCTATTTCTTTGTTGTATAAACACAACTTTTATTTGATGCAATAAATCAATATATAGAACATACATGAGCATGTAGCTCACCAATTACATGAACAAAAAGACAGATTTCAAGCAAATATCACCATTATTTGAGCTATGCTTTAAACAGTGGTGAAGCATACAAAATTTGTCCAGAGATTCTGTGTTGAAATTGGAAGAACTCATTAAAGCGCCTTGGCAGTCAAAATTTGAAGATGGGTAATGAACACCCTCAATTGAACCCTAGCATTCATGCATCAATTATTTTAACTGTTGACAGGCCAGGGATCGAAACCGCGACTGAGAGCCAGAGGTGACTGGCAAGCTAGAGATCGAAGTGCGACCCTCCAGACCACTAGGCCTTCCCAACCCCAGGCAATACTTTTGCATTGTACTCATAAACCCATATTCCAAAATCAATGATTACAATCATGGTTAGCTTATTATCAATTGCTATACTTAGTATTGTAAAATTATGCTTCTAATTAATTGTCTTCCATCAGATCAACTTCCTAAGTCGACTAAGGCTAAACATAACAACAAACTTTCTCTAGGAGTCTAGACCATGTAACTTGCATATTTTGTTACAATATTATTTCAACTCACTATTATTTCTCTGCCAATACTGTTTGGATTGAAACAAACTATAGACATATGAAAAGCTTAATCAGTGCCCTCCATAAAGGTTATAGGTTAGGCCTATATAGAAGTACAGATACAAAATAAAAACGTTAGAGGATGTAATACATTCGATGTATCAGTTATTTTGATTAGTTAACAAACTTTGTAGACCAATAAAAACAAAAACCATATAAGTGCTACACAAAATATTCATTTACAAAATCTGTCTAGTGGAAGCCTTTTTCTAGCTTCAAAGGTTATAAATAATTATTTAGACATGAGATTTAGCCCATAATTAACTCTCTCGTCTATTGGATGGCCAAGATATTTAATGGATTAAAACACTCATGTCATTTCATAATTTAACATTAAAATGGATAATCAAGCTTTATTATCTTAGCAATGGTACTTGGCAATCAATATTATCTTGTCAAAACATCAAACACTACCATAGTCCAGAATCAAGTATATTGCTTGAAATTTTCAATAGGTTCATTTCTCATTTTGAACAATTACAGCAAGAACTTCAGTATATCTTACATAATGCATCTTTTATCATTATATAATAAAAGTTATAAGTTAGTCTTATAATGACAATCATTGTGTTGACGAGACTTTAAATCCCACATTTGTATCCTGCGTTGAAAATACAGAGACACAAGATCTAGTTAAACATTAACAAATGGAAGTTAGATTGATCTGATCAGCTGATCATGTTCATTAAAGGCGAGTCTTCTGTCTAGTTATAGTATCTTAATGTATCTACTAAATACTATCTCAATCTGCTTAACACATCTAAATTAATTAGATAGCTCACCTTTCTATGTTTTCTCTACAGTTTAATACAATACTTGTGAGAAGTTCACGAACTTTTTCACATAAACATTTACCTTGATCAGGTCAAAAGAAAGAAAGATTATTCTCTATTGGCCAATCAGTTGCTGAAAGGTATGGCAAATTACACTTTGAAAGGAATTTTTAAATTATTTAATTTATACCACTGCTATGAATGAACTGAAGTTCAACTGAAATAGGTAAATAAATGAGAAGTGATATGAGGTGTTATAAAATAGCAAATATTGTTTTAATGTTTTGAAATTCAGTATTATAAACATATATGAGAATTCTGAGAATGTTGATGTTACTTTTGTTTAAAGATATTTCAGATGAGTTCTATCCTTATAACCTATCAATAATGTATACTCAAATGAAATGTAAGAACAGGGTTTAACGTCCTACTGTTATTCTCCTAAACTGGGCTAATGAAGACGGGCATATGCCACACAGTGTGTTACGAGGGAAATTTTGCCCAAGCAGCGGCGCTACGGTCTACTCTCATATTGAATTTCAACGGCCAGGGGATCTTTTACGTGCACTCTAATATGTACACAGGATCTCGGTTGTATGTCACAACCGAACAAGTAGCTGTCCTTGCCAGGCCCTCCATCCGGCATGCCAATGCAAGGATCGAACACCCGACTTCCAGGCTGGCGAGCCAGCATCTTACCAACTCAGCCACCGTGATCCCCTTGCCTCTAAGGCTATCTGAGATCATGAAATGAGAGCAAGCAAATAGAATAAAATTAAAAAAGCTCACATAGAATGTGCTTGTGCATTTCATGAAGCCCTGCTATTAGGAGATGGGTATGAACTGATCAAATAAACTAGGTATGAAAATATCCTGGACTAGGACATAGTCTAAAAGAACATGTATTGATGCTCACCTCCTGAATCAGACTGTTATAATAATTTTATTGTTCAACACATCAGGTAATGTTATCTACTATATTCCATATGAATTATTGTATTCTTTTTTTCATATAAAATAAATTCATTCTTTTGAGATAAGAAAAAAAAAAATGTAAATCACTGTTTATCAACATTATACAGCTGTGATTTTACAATATTGAATTTTGATAACCAATCATATATACATTTTTTCAGTTAGAAACATTAATTATGTAGCTGTCACAGTCACATATGTCATCATATTCATAACAAGATAACCACACACAATATTAAACTTATTCACTATAAAGACATATTCCAAGGCTGATTAATGTCAGATATCAATTATGCTTATACAGTTTGGGGGTTTGGGAGATTGGGGGAGGGAGGGTTGTTTCAGGTCACATGATCTTAAAGAATAATCAAATGGCTCTACTGCCTATTGGTCTGCAGGACTTCATTTTTGTTGCGATTTATCGGGATTTTAATCTTTTTAATTCTCATGTAGTATTTACTTGTCTTGTAATATTGTACAAAACCCTAAAGACATAGTGTCTAGCCAGATTAAAAGTTAATTATTCAACACCAAAAATACATAGAAGTGTGGATAACTCTTATATACGGTGTTAAAATTCATCACAAGAACCCGGACATCACTGAAAAGGTTGTCAAACCTTGTCAAAAGGCCAATGTATGCTTGATGGAAGACATATTTTTAAAAATTCATAAAAAAATGTGCTAAAACAGTTATTTCTCTTATCTCATTTATTTCACAATGTAAATTTCAAGGCATTTATTTATTCTGTGTTCATAAACATCCACTGTTCCCTTTAAATTTAATGGCATTTCCTAATTCTGATAAAAAGCACAGTAAAAAGTCCACAATAATCTCAGATACATGTAATATTAGATCTTTCGATGATAATAAATGGTAAAACTTGGTGAATGGGAACATTAATATTTTTAATACCAAGATATCATCTATTACATGTTCTCTGTGGTCCATCACATTTCAAACAATGGTTATTTAATTTCATAATGGATTTTATATGTTATGTTAATTTTTGACAACAGTGAGCCCTACATAAATAGATAGAATTTCAAATGTTACCAATACTTTTAACACAAAATGTCATTACATTATGTAGAATGAAAAATGACAGTCTAGGGAATTGTTTGACTTAGATTAATAAAATGCAAGCTGAGAAAAATCATTACTTTTGTTATTTTATACCAGTGCCTTACTGTAGTACATGAAATTATTCCAAAGCGCCATGGTGACTAAAATGTAGTGAGAAATTATTGCTAGTGACTCAACTGTAAGCTAAAATCCTTACTGGTAATACTATCAGGATTCCTTTAGGAAGAAGTCAAAGAGTGCATAATTTACACCTGGATACGGGTGTATTTAAATACCCAAATCAAATGCAAAGATATATTGTCTTTGATTTTATTGACTCTTTGGAAGGGATTGCCCAAAAACGGTAAAAAGTGTAACAGGCTTACATAATCTAGAAGAGGCTTTGTCCATTTTTTTTAGCTTTGACTTAACAGAATCGACTATAAGTATTGACCCTTCTTTGGAGATAAAAATATCTAATTAGATTAAAATTAATTTAACTAAATTCAAGTAAATCCCTGATGTGAACTTGATTATTGATAAGAATTTCCCTTTAAATTAATTTAAATTTCTGTTAATAAACCAGTTGATCAGTATTATTTTCAATTACTCTCAGTTTGTATTTCCATTTGATTGTCTATATAATACCAATAAAACCAAAAAATATATATTGATTGTACAATCAATTATCTCATACAAGGAATATATATCAATTTCACATAAAATGCATTCAATCATTATTGGTTTGTGAAATATAGGCTATTCTAATAATTCATTTTATTTATTCAATACTATGGATACAGTCAAGTCAGCCATTATTCACATGCTATTATTGCTTACTTCACCTTTTATATTAGATCAATATAGCTCTTACATGTGTATACATTTACATGAGGACTGCTTTTAGAGGTTAATATCAGCTAAATATAATCATTAAATGTGGCAATTTGTTTACATATTTCCTGGTAATAATAGTAATAAGCACACACATAAAAAGGCAGAGGCATAAAGCTTTGAAAACTAAACATAACACAAAAACGAAACATAAGACAAAAGAACTTGGTTGCTGTTTATTTAATCTGAATCATAAGAATAAAAAAAAGGAAATTTGAGATTTAATCAGCTTTGACTACAAAATTTAAGAGAAGCATTGGATGAAACAAGGATGAACAAATATGGCATCAATTCTGAATACACAACCAGTCAAAATGATTTAAATATCAGAAATAATTCTGATATGTGTGGACCACTAATTGCCAATACCTCTTTGTACTCTTTAAAGGGACTATCCCGATAAGAACAGAGTCTCAAATATTAAAGTCCGAGTATTTATGAAAGTTATGGACCAAAATATAGGTGTATGGTGTATTTACATTGTCTCAAAATTTCAGTTCAAAATATTGAGTCGTTTGGACGTAGACGTCAACACCGCTTATCCGGACACGTAACCCTTTTAAGATTTCGGGTTAATTTTTCATTGGGTGACCCGATAATCGACTCCCGTTTCTTGAGAGGTCTTTACAATGAATGGCCCATGTACTGTACTTGGTAACCAAAGGTAAATTTCACCTACATATTATTTTTATAGGAAAAAGTCAGGTTTTATCCAGATACTGTATAATACAACGGTCTCCATTTCCAGATGAAGACTGTCAGGTTTAAGTTATTTACAAGCGTATCACAAATATCGGGTTAGTTGGTCGGCCTTAGGTAATGGGTTTTAAGTTATATTAAAACAAAATTAAGCAGTTGTATTCCCCAAAAAGTTATCGATATTGGCCCTTTAAGTTACTTAAACATAAAGAGTGACATAATAAGGTACTTGTAAAGAGTAAATGCAATGAGTGCAGTGGCATAGCAAGGATTCATCCAGATTAATATTTGTTGTGGTCCAAGCAGAGATAGTATTGACTAAAAGAAAAAGGAGACTATGTCATTGGATTAAATATATAATGAAACCTCAGATGATATAAAGTGGAGAAATCTATTGTCATCATGATGATGTTGCTGAAAACGAGCCGTAATCAATCGACCAGTTCATATTTTGTCAATCAATATATTTTTTCAGTGTTTGGAAATTACAGAAACCCCTTCACTGATAGGAAATGGCAATAAAATTATTCTTTGATCATTCTCTGGTTAAGAGATTAAATTAAAAAGAAATGCAACCACTTCTCATTAAATTCTAATTTTCTAGTCTTATGGCTTCTAACGGAATTCTAATGTACAAATCTTGATAGTTTGACAATAAATTTACTAACGGTCATGGTAAACTGAATTGATTATGAAGATATACTGGTATCAAGAACCAGTGATTTCTACTTTAGCATTATGTAAACAGCACAATGGGGAGAGAACTTTGACAGCACAGAGGCTTTATCACAAACTTATATTGCAGTTCTAATTGAAACAATCCAAGCTATTAATGCAGTTCACCTTACAGGGTAAATTTGAACAATCTACAGGGGTCTTTTTTAAACATAGAAAGGGAGTGATTGGTTGTCTAGTCGATAATAGCAGAAAATTTCCAACAATTTTCATGTATTTTTGAGGTTTCATGTGTTGAATATTAATCAAAAATTGTTCCGATACACCCTGGCTTTATCTTCAAACAAATTTTTTTTTTAACACGGATTTAGTCATTAGGAATGCTACTATCATTGAACAAATGACTTAAGGTGGGCAACTACATTAATAATATGTTAGCTATCCTGAAAACTCATTACTCTAACACTTCAAAACAAGAAACTTGACTGGTTACATCTTAACCTTTGACTTAAGGTGAGAATTTACAACTAAACCCTTCTAGAATTAACACCCACTATCTTATTTATATCTCTTCCTGTAATTCTGCTTTCTGCATTAAAAGTATCTTCTGGTATACATGTAATCCATCATTTCTGATAGTAATAATAATAATCATCACTTTAATTTACCTCAACTGGCAAAATTACTGACATTATTTTCATCTGGTGTAAAGAAAAGAGAAACATGAATTCAACTTAGTTTCAAAATTAAATGTCTGAGTAAATGACATAAGATGCAAATGCAAATTCTGCACTAAATAAATACAACAACACTCAGTCCTAATCCTCTCCACATTACAACATATTGATGTTTCAATAGTCGCATACACTTTACAGCATCAAAAACTTTACAAGCTTTCTGAATCTAGCGTGAAAAACTAATTTCTGACTAATTTATAATAATGTCATATCACAACATAATTCTGAATTATTTTTTTATGAGAATTCCAAAAGTCTACTCTTCTCCATTTTGTCACTTTGGAGGCAAACATTTCCCAATTACCAATAAAATATTATGGAATATTCAATTTCTTCAGATAATTCAGATGAATTATTAATATTGCATATATTACTATTATCTATAAAATATTGTATACATAGGGTGATTGTACATTATATTGTATTAATGATTTTATTAATAGTTTATTCGATGAACATAAAAGATTTGGGGCATAAATTCCTATTTGGTATTTATTATAATATATTCATCAAACTATACAGAAAGTTTATGGAATAAATTCAAGTTCTGTAATTGATTTGTATAACACTGACAAATAACTCATAAATATTTAATATTCATACTTGAATCATGGAGTTGAAGTGATTAGTTGATGGGATGGAGTGCAAACATTAATGCAATCATCAAATATGAACAGAGCCGTATCAAATAACATAATAAGAGTCCTAGACATCTCTTGACATCAATTTATGTGTTTTCTTCCATTTGAATGTTCATTTTTCAACCTTGATTTGCCAATTATACAATTTAATCCTTAGAATTTTATCGATCATAACATTAATTTTTCTGATTATTATATTATGTCACTTCAAAGGCATGTGGTTGATTGATTTCTAAAAAATGGAGCATTTTGAGCATGGCTTCGGATTTCAATAATATAAATACTAAATTCACTCACTTATATAAGGATCAATAACGTTTAAACCCTGATCACCCAAACAAAAGGATTTTAAAATAGTTTCTATGGATTAACTTTCAAGTGGACTTTTTTTTATTTCCGCCAAAATTATATTCCAATGACATAATTTACAAAATTTGTATTTTATATCAGCTTGCTTACTGATTAAAATTTCAAATTGAAAAAACTAAATTCTTAAGTTCATTTTACAGAAAATATATCGAAGCTTTCAGTTTTTTGGTAGACTTTAAAATTCAAGTATTCTGTCTACTAAAGCTTTAGGTCTACAATCATATGCACACATTAAATATACAAACATGTGAAGTAGATTAAGCTGTTGCCAAGAAAATCCATTCAAAATCAAATAAAGTTTCATTTTTAATCAAGAAATAATTAGTGTACAAATTCTGAAGTTTGACAATGCTTCTATAAGTAAACTAAATAAATTGTAGTATCAATCAAAAGTCTGTTATTGTCCAGAGTATTTGCATCCTTGACAATAATTCATTAAACAAAAATTAATGTCATATCTTTATCTTGATAACTTGACCAAACAGTTCAACAAGGTACAGAACCAAAGTTACCCAGATACAACCCACAGACAATAATGTGAACTGACAATCTTAATTTACTTCTGAAGATCCCTTTAAATTTTGAAACCAGCGGAGATAACTAGAACTCCACTAGTAAACCTTATCTTCTGAACAACGATGCTGTTAATATGAACTTATTATTTTCTACAATGATAAATGAAGTGATTATACGGTCCATAATGATTGTCAAGTATTTTATTTTGTAGGGTACATGATCAATGAAAGATTATTACACCAATAACAAATTAAATCGTGAAAAAAACTTTCTAGCAATATTTTTCAATTACTGACGTACAGAGTTGACATGCAGACTGTTAAGTCTTGTTAATATTCTAACTAGATGTCAGAACATCTCAATCAATTATTGAACGTGAATTCTAAAAATATAACAATAAGCCCCAATAACTTCACCGCTTTGTTTGCTGTCAGAGATACTGTTATTCCCCAAACTACTCAAACTATATAACTATACCTTTATAAAACGCTATCTGTTAGCTTTGCACGAGATAATCATGTGCGTGCTGTCAAATACAAGAAAAGGATAAACTGTTACTTCCAAACCATGTATGTCTGGCACAAATTTCTAAAAGAAGTCCGACAATGAACACACATCTCTCAAATGGTATGGTAAAATGTACGAACCTTTTGTCTTGTAATCCAAATATCGAATAATGGCACCACCATCAGCTGTCGCGCGCTACTATACACGAACAGCTCTCGAGCCGGAGTAATATCAACCGTACAAGGGAGACAAGCTATTAGAATCGTGTATCGAACACCGCTCACTTTCAGTAACTCATTCAATTTTCTATAGCTTGTTTCTGAAAAGCTTAGCGGAACTTGGTACTTAGTAGATATGATTCACCCTAACGTGCTTCGTTCAGAAATCATCCACTAAAAACTAAGAACCATTGGTAGTCTACTTGAGTTTTCAGAAATAAAGTCAAATGGTAAACTAGTCAAATAAACATTATTAGGTCAACGGTAAATTGATTTTGGGTAGTTGTGTCAAATAACTATAATTATTGAATCATCGACCCATTTTACTTTTATAGAAAACATTTAATCCCTATAAATTATTGACAACGTTTTGGGAGTTTGTTGGTTTCGAAACAGTTCTTTCAATATTTGTTACGTTGTGTTTTATTTGGAAAGGGGAGGAGTGGTAACAGCTCATCGTCCTCAACCTAGGTCATTTTGAGGCCATGGATATAGTAGAAAAATTAAATTATTTCTATGATTTTGGACATTGGCGTTTTCGGCCGTGTTTCTTCAAATTCCACCAATACTTTCCTTGACAACCCAACTTGCGTTTCTCGTCATCAGGTGTAATTCGTAGGTGGAAACAACGGGGACAGGCAAACATTCCCTTGCATTACACTTATTTGCCCTGTTAAAAATCGAAGTAGAGTTTCGATGAGACAATCCAACCACCGGATGCATCTTTACAGCATAAATGTTCGGTGTTAAGTGCAAATCTTGACATGGCGATTTAAGTTTAAGTGATCTAATTAAAGAAACAATAGTCATGTCTATATCGCCAACACTCTTAAAGTTACAATTTCCCGGCAACTAATACTATACATGACAATGAAAATCGTAAGTAGCCGTTATACCCATGTATTGAACTGAAAAAATATGCATTAGAGGAGTGAAGGCGAGTGGATTGGAGTGATGGCACCAGGTGCGTACGGAACGGAAGAAGCCGTGGTGTAGGTGTAGCCAACAATTAAAACTTAATGCTACACGTATACTTTGGTCAAGAGATATCTATCTTCGTAATTGGTTTGATTTTTTTTGGAGGGCCGCGGTTTTAAATCAACAAAATCATCACCCTGATATCTTCTTAATTCCATTCTTCAATTCTTTTAGGATCGTTGTGATTGTGTCGGTAAGATTGTTGTTTCACAAATAGTATACCCTTAGTTCGATTGTCTTCATGTGTTTTCTTTTCTATGTATTATTCCCATTCCCGCAAAGGGCAAAGAAAGTGCGTCTAATAGTTCAAATGGGACACAATTGCTAGCAAAGACCCCTTAGTAGGAAATGTCTGGATCTAGCAAAGTTATCACCATTTCACCAACTAACGCATTGCCATAGAAATAAAAAAATTAGCGAAGTGACTGAGGAATTGCGTTGACCAGAAGTTAATCTGTCATCCCATTCCTGTCTTTAATTATACTGCCTTTCCCATTATATACACGGACAACGGGATTTTCAACAAATTAACTGTGGCTATAAAATATAGCTTTAATATTATTAGCTACACTCAGAATATTATTCTTTTGGGCAATGACTGGGTCCATCATATCTGATCTAAGCTCAGTAATCATCCCAGAGCGATATTGGAAATAGAAACACGAGAATGATACTAAAGTACACACAGGTGGCACCTTTTAATGATATAATAGGATAATGAGCCATAAATCTGTCTTTCTCTTATAAATGATGTCGTGCTATGTGAACCGATATGATGGATAATATTCCTATTTGCATAGTTTCAGATCTCCGTGGCATAAAATACCACAATATTACAGTTTTTACGTCATGTCGGGAAATACCACTCTCCCCTGTCATAAATATAGAAAAACAAAGGGGGTTATCATAGCATCCATACTTTGCACTGGTCATTTTTGAAATTAATAATCTATGTGCGCAAGGGAGTTATTTAAATATCCTCACGTCTCTCTCTATCAACCTGCTTTTGTTATCTTTAAATCATTAATAATATACTTTTAGAAAAGAAAACAAAAGAAATCTTTGAAACATTAATGCAGAATAAATAACAATCAAAACAGAATAAAACCCAACGTCTTTCTTGAAGACGAAAATTACAAAAAGAAAATATGACATACACAATGTATTTTAATGTTGCTGTATAAATGTTAATTATACCCAAAAAATTTAGAACATGTAAGAAAATAAAAAAAACTCCTGATATTTAAGGTAATTATTAATGAATAAAAAAACGAAGAAAATAATGTGTAATTGTTTTTCTGATAAGAAAGCATGGTAGTTATAAGAGGTAATCAAAAGATGGTTACGGTAAACTAAGTAAGATTAGAATGATTAGCTAAGACATTAGAAGAGAATATGATGATTAAAAGAAAAGTTGGCATTTCATAGACAGGGGACGATTTTAAGACAGAATGAAAGACCAGGAAATTAATCAAACGACTGTTAAAATTAATTAAAGTTAACGTCAGAGACAAAATGAAGAATTTTTCTGACGTTGCATCTGAAGTGCACATTTCGAAGTGTCAGTCAGTGTCATTTTTTGTACAGAAAACGAAAACATGTGTAACATCATAACGATAGTCATAACAATAGCAATAAGTCAACACTCATGAAGAACAATTGTTCATTTGTTTACATAATCATTTACATGTTAATACTGAGTCAATTATAGGCGACATTTAAAGTTGCATATCTTATCATAATATTAATGTAACGCTAAATACCATTGAGGTTCAAAATATTCATATTCATACAGTAGGTCAATCGTACAGGAAATATTTACATACGTCATCATCCGCGCTTTCCTGTGGCAAGACGTTTTCCGCTAAATCATTTACATGAAATTTAACAATGACTTATTTGTCACATCTCATCTTTACTTATTCAGAATAAAACTTGAGTCATGTAGCCTATCATGACATGGGTTTTCAGGATTATTATATATATGCGACCAACTATATATCATTTTATAAGGCAAAACGAACAATAAGAAAATAAACAATATAATAGTCTGAGATTAATGTCCAAAATGGAAATACATTCACCATTTCCACCTGAAATCGCGGCTAAAACCGGATTCTTGATTCTTTAAATTTTCATACTTGTCTAACATTTAGGTGTCTCTGAGACGTCATAACACGCAGTTTTAAACTGGTTTTAAAAACTCAGGCCATCGTAAAGTCAGATTAACATTCTCGCCTGAGTGCAAAGGTGTGCACTAAAGCCGGGTACAAAAACGCAGCCCGTTATCTTTCGTTAACAACTGGCTTATTATGGCTATCTGAACAGATACGTTCGAGACAAAACTCTGACAATTAGCAGGGCTATAAACCTTCCCGGCAACCGTACAAGGCCGTTATTTTACCGATACTGCCCTGGTAACCCTAGTCACGGTTAACTTTGTGACACCATTCTATAAACAGGTTAATTGTGTGCAAGTAGGCTATCTTTGAAAATGAAATGGGGTTTAACCTTGGCTAATGAAGACGGGCACACGCCATACAGTGTGCTATGAGGGAAATTTTGTGCGGGCAGCGAGCACGGCCTACTCTTATATCGAATTACAACTGCCAAGGGATCTTTTACGTGCACACCAATGTGTACACGCGACCTTGGTTTTCGCCTCATCCGAACGACTAGACAGCTGTCCTAGTCAGGCCCTTTGTCCTGCATCATTGAAAGGGGAAATCAGGCTATCTTAGAAATCTATTACCTCCTTTAAGCACAAAGTTTGCACAACTGGACCCCACATTACTCGTTTCTTTACTCGTTCTTTGTTATGGAGACTGGCAATTTGGCATGATTTTATCCAAATTAAATTTCAAATTTCTGTTCTATGATGCCTATTATTTTGCTGTCCACACCCAAAATCATAAAATTCAGAAAGTGACCATTACCAAGACAAGTATATTTTGGGGTATAATATGTTGAACAAAGAAGGACGTCTGTCTAAAACGTCATTCATTGTCCAAAACAGTGATTCTCAACCAGTTAGCTCACCAGATCTTGCTAATTTTGAACGGCACACTAAGAAAATTTCTCGCTAAGGAAGCCATCTACAGATGGAATTCGAAACCCTGCAATAAAATAAGTTCATATCCGTGGTATTCTTTATTTAGTTTGAGTCCTTCAATGCATCCATGTAGTCTGCGTCTACAGTTATATGCCGTCTTTTACTAGCCATGTCTTTATTTTGCAAAATTCAAAATATTTTTCATATATAGTTAGCTAGGTGTGCAGTTGGCAAAAAGAGGTTGAGAACCACTGGTCTAAAGCGTTGTGTTAAATTACGTTTTTCATACACTACTTTGACAATGTATGCGGTTATATTATTGTCCTTACCATAACACCGCTTTTACATATTCTTACATTACATATTGTAGGAACAACATTTAGGTAATGTTACCTTTGAGGTTCAAGACTTTCCGCATTATACAAATTCAACCTGATTAACCGAAGATCGTGATCTAAAACTATAATAAAGCTATCTAGAGAGAGAAATTTAACGCCAAACTATGAATAATTCATACAGCCGTATATAAATCTGTTCACTTGAGATATTAAGAAATTTACTGCAGCACATGTATAATTGAGACGAATTTTCTCATTCCTGGCAATTCACGGGGGATCCATTTTTGTTCAGGAGCTGTCAATCCCACCTTACCGCGGTCCAAGAATCAAGACAAGGCAATAGAAACAGGAATCATAAAACGTATAGGAAGATGTTATTCTAGAAGATATGGTGCCGTTTATTAATACTCTATGGTACCACGGTATCTTCATATACATCATCTGTAAGCTATTAAATTTTCCTTTCTAGCTGAACCGTCTGTACCTTCTACTGTCTTCAGGGAAATACACAGACTTTAGGCAGGCTAATTTAGATAGTGTATCTGTATATACTGTTGCGATGATAAGAATCTTACCGCGTCGATCTCGCCCCAACTTTATTTTTGAATTAACGTAGCATTGATTGTAGAGATGTTGTTGATGCCTATTTTATTTTATTCTGTTACGAAGATTGTCTATTAATATACAAATATAGGGTATTTCCACACGAACAGACGAAATCCGCCATTTAACAGTACTTTTGTCCGCACTTCCAATCGGTACGCTGTGTAGTCGTCCGATTTAAACCAATATCCCTATAGAGTTGGCGCGATTTTTTTTATTTATCTTTCTAGGCCAATTTATTTATCAGTGTTTGGATGGCTGAACAGAAGAACAAAATTATGAGGTAGATGAATGCAAGAAGGCGACTGTCTGAGTTTGGTATATAGATACAGTCAATGCTAGTAAAATTTCTGGAAGCTTTCGCTGATTAACATTTGGTTGAACGAACGAAGGAAAGCTTAAGTAATGCATAAATGAGCTATTAAACATGCATTATGCAAGAGCATAGGCCTGAAATGTTATCTAAATTATCAATAGGACATTAATTAACTTATCCAGACCATAATAAATTCTTAATGTCAAGACTACCCTTCGATGTTGGCTGGATTAGATTCCTATATGACCACAGATCACCAATTATTGCCCCATTGGCTTTAATGTTAATTCTCGTCTCTTAGACCGGTTGTAACTTTTCTCCAAATATTCGTTGAGTAAAATGCTTCCTGCCACAGATGGAGCAACATGTGGCAAACTCTTGCCCAAAAGCATGTATGAGGTTCTTCATGAAAAACTTGAGATAGACACGCTGGAAGTAGAGACAGCTAACCATGCAATTTTCGGCCCTCCCTTTCAACGTAACCAACCTCACAACTCTTGTATCCGTCCGCCTCAAAATCATGAATATTCACCAAAATCTGACAGAAAATGTATTTTCAAACCCTTTTCTTCGATTCTACATAAAAAAACTCAACAAAAATCGCCACGCAAAAGGGGGAAAAGGGAAAGGGAGAGAAAGACTAAAACTAATTTTCGCCCTTGTTTGAATATTTGGTGATCTGTGTCCATATGCCGCTTAACGGCCATTGATAATGAAATCAAAAAAGTAGATAATCGAGACTATTCCGTTTATATTAATGATTTATTTTTAGTAATGATGGCCGAGGCCATGCAAAAATTTCACCCGCTTCTCGGCTCATAGTGGATCAATTTGACTGAAATTTTCAGCAAACTACCTTTATACTAGTAGGGGATATTTGATTTTTAAGTGTTATTAAAGTCACCTAATGAAACTGGCGAAGAAACAAATGACAAAATGAAATGAAGTTCACATTCATCGATTTATTCCAAATGATCGTTAGACTAAGTAAGGCACAGACTGACCATTATAAGGGTAAAATGATACCCGGGGTCAAACAGCAAAGTTACCACAGCATCACAACAAAGTCAGTAACGGGTAAACCCTCCTCTGTTTGCCAAACAAGCATTGATCCGACGTGGCATACTCCTAATGAGACGTCTAAGGTCATTTTGGTCCAGATTGTCCCATTCCTGTTGCAACGCAGCAGCAAGTTCTTGGACATTGGCAGGACGTTGTTGACGTTGACGTAACCTCTGTCCAAGCATGTCCCAGACATGCTCGATGGGGGAGAGGTCGGGACTCAGTGCTGGCCAAGGTAATGTGGTGATGTTCTGTTGTTGGAGGTAACCTGTAACGATCCTGGCCCTGTGACATCTTGCGTTGTCATCCTGGAAGATGAAACGGCGGCCATGACGTCGTGCGAACGGCACAACATGGACTGACAAGATGTTGTCCCGGTAGTACAGGCCCGTAACACGCCCTGCAACAACATGTAAAGCCGTTCTTCCAGCAACAGTGATGCCTCCCCACACCATAACAGAACCACCCCAAATCGATCATGTCTGATGACGTTAACGTCTTGGAAGCGCTCGTTTCGAGGACGCCACACCCTCCTACGTCTGTCCAAAAAATCAACAGTGAACCTTGACATATCTGAAAACATCACATTGCTCCAACGTCGATTATCCAAGTGTTGACTATCCCTACACCAACGACGTCTTGCCTGAATGTGATGATCTCTCAAACAAGGGATCACGCGAGGACGTCGGGCGCGAAGGTGACCCCTATGCAGTCGATTCCGAATCGTCTGGCCACTCACTCTCACACCAGTGTCTGTTTGAAGACGAGCGCTGATCTGATTTGCTGTGATGACACGATTTCTCAAGGTCAAGGTACGGATAAATCGATCCTGGGCTTGAGTTGTCGCCCTTGGTCGACCTGAGCGTGGTCTGTCCTGTACAGATTGTGTATCACGGTATCTGGACCATAGCCTTCTTATGACAGACTGAGAAACATTCATCGTCCGCGGCACAACCATCTGTGTTGTGCCGATCTGTAGCATGCCAAGGGCACGTAACCTTTCATTTTGGGTAAACCGACGCATATCAAAATTTGTTTTCTGGTCACTAAAACAATTAAATTCTGGAATTCAATGCCACAATGACTGTAACAATAACATTCAAAGTCAGAGTCGTGCAAATCTTGGGTTGGACCCCCATGATGATCCCAAGCATCACCTGCATTCCATGCGGTAGCTATTGGTGCGTTTGGGCGTCACATGTAACTGGAAATGTTTCTTCTGTTAGGTTCTATAGTGACTTTTTTTCGTAGTCATTTGCATATTTTAGTATTATGCCCCCAAAATTAAACATCCCCTACTTTTTTTGAATAGTATATTATAGAGAGAATTGCCATCTTTTTATCTTCTCCCCCATAATGTATCTTTAACAGAGCATGACATATAATAAACATGCGTTTAAATGGCCCGTCAACAGGTCAATATGATTTTTGGCTTGAACCCATTCTCAATTATTTCCTTCTATTCGTAGTCGAGGAGTCGAGGAGAGTGATGATATAGATATGACGATGCTTTCCAGCCTAGCAACTTCTGGCGTATTTTGCATCATTGCTAGTGCATAAAATATCCCGCTATGTCTTTGATGTATTAGTGTAATAAAATGGAGATTTATTTAGATAGGTACAAATTAAATAACTGCATGCCAAATGGGTAATAATGTGAACACTTGCAGAACACACAACGACAGTTTATCAGGAGAAAAATAAGATGATATTACAAACATGAATTTCTTATATATACCAGATGACGAACGAGGCAAAGCTGTTTAATCCCAATATATTTCATATGAACAATATTAAGATCAAGATTTATGAAACTGAAGAGGAAGGTGCATTGTCAGTGTCTAGGATTTTTACTCGAAACTAACGCATTCGTACGTATCAAGCTGAAACCAGGAAAGGCTTTAAATGCAAGTGCTAATGAATATTGCGGTTGAATAAAGCCCTAATGCATGGACGGGGTAAGAGTCGCTTTTTTAATCAATAACCCCCTTTAAGTTAAGTGTGTAACATTTTAAAATATATTCTGAAAGCGTTAGATTAAGTGAGTTCACAAAAAATGAAAAACTATACTTTTTTGCGCCTTACAGCGGAGAAAATCCATCTTTCAAGAATAGAGCTCCTTGAAAAGTATCCCCATAGCTTTTAGGTTGTGAAATTTACCGATAGTCAATAGCACCAGGGGTATAGGTTTTTCTTGAAATAATGATCTTATACACATTGATACCCAACTACCATTAACCCACGTAACAGGTAAAAGGCGATGGATATTGAACGGCTTACAAACCATTTAGATCATAATCGATTACATGACGCCTCCCTGTATTCAAACAACAATTGAAATGGCCTGAGTGTAACTACCCATGTATCATCGGTTCCCATGGCGAACAGCACCAATATTCCCTACCCGTCTTAACCCGATAAGTAATTTTCTCACCACGGTAAAACGAGATAGCGAGCGATTGCCAAATTAACTATAGCTTTTCAATAAACGTCCATCCACATGGGAGGCTATTGGATTCAGCACACAATAAGAGAAAAACAAATCATGCTACTTGATATAACAAATAATAACCTTTTACAAATTTAAAAGAAAGTTTATGGATGTGAAAATAAATGTGTATAACGCTGAGAGGCAAACTATAAAATACACGACGTTTTTACCCAAGGTTATAGATCCGACACAGTATAGTCCCATAAACGCTATGGGCGAAGCACTTTCTGCTGCGACAAACACTTACAAAAGAAAAAAAGGAAAAAATCCTATATCAAACAACCGTATTTTATAAAATATATCTGCAAGGTAATAGTCTATGACGGATTCTGTTTCACTTGTTTATTAATGGCAGAACATATCTCCACAAGCAGCAACTCTTGTACAAATCAACAGACACAGCAAACAGGAATAAGACAATGACTTTATAACGAAAATATACCAGTTTCGAATTTCGGTATGGGCCAAGAAAAGTCACTGGGATTTTTCTATCCCGGCCCTCACCTTGTGGTGTCGAAAATTTGAATGGATGAAAAACAAATTGGTAGTGCATGTAAAATGCTGATTAAAATACTGTATATATTTCGTTTCGTTTTTCATACTTTCGATGGCCTGCATTACATGAAGATCTGACAAGTTGTACTGGAAGGTCGCGTTAGGCGTCACACGAGTGGCTAATTACCCCGTGACGCCAGACATTGACATTTCTAATGGTTTACCCACAGTTCCGTGCATGGCACACCAAGAACTCGCCGTAACATACCGTTTCATTGGCTAATCCAAAATTTTAATCGGTAATATAACAACTCTTGTAGGTAGTAAAGACAAGTTAAACAAAATTTTGAACGATAACAAACGAAACGAAAGAGGGTCTGTGTTTTAATCAGATTGTGCATGTAAAAGATCGAATTCAGAGTTAGCAGAGAAGCCACTTGCCACGTCCACCCTACCCACCCTCTTGCTAAGCGCACGTTTACCACAACAAATGGCCTAAGTAAACTGTCGATTCCATTCCTCTTCTCCTTTTTTATTTCTAATAACACCGAACACGAAGAAGCTAATTTGTGCAACCGTTAACTGGGATTTCACAACTCGCCATTCTTCTTTCAAATAAACGTGACAGTTGAGGAGCTACTCAATCTGTAATCACAGGGGGCTTTCAGCATGATTCTCAGTGCAACCACCTACCAAGTCATTCGATAATGCACAAAACATCTAATGATTTTTAGCCTTGTGGCCTCCATCTCTACACCGAAAGACCGTATTCAATAGATGGGATTTTCATGTTTTGACAGTAAAGAAAAGAGTTTCTGTAGGAGAAACCTAATTGCAGATTGAATGAACATCACAATTGTGACCCAGTTTATCCGGAATAGTTTAAGGGTCTTAATGTGTAATCAACCATGAAGCAAGCACAAAATTAAAATGGCTAACGTCATCATCTGAGTTGAGGATTAGAAAACCCCGCTGGTAAAATCGATGTTGAAATTTACTTGTGTGCTTTCAACAGAAACACTGGTGCAATTATTGGGAACAATTACCGTGGAGTGGGGTGGAAAACATATCCAACTAATTGTTATTAAGAAGAAGTTTCGGGTTACTTCTAAAACACTTTCCGTAGATTGGATTGCCTTAAGGTCACTTCAACAGCTAATAGCTTTTCTTTCACACCTCGTGACTTCTAACAAACACCAAGAAAGGTCAATATCTACATCACGCCATTACTATAACAAATTTCATATAGAAACATTAAAAAAATGTCCGCCAATATATAGACTATTTTGTTATCTGAACTTTTTGTCCAAATTAGTTTAATGATCTAGAACATCAGGTATTCTGCCACCCCGCGAATGAACCCCCCCCCCCCAAAAAAAAAAAAAAAAAAAAACGCAAATAGAAATTAAAATTTACCCCCATGTAAATCGGACCATCATTTCTTTTAACCCAGGAAAATAAAATTAGATTCTGACAGTTAGTAAGCTCACAATAAATTAAATCGGGATTCAAATTCAAAGCTCGCAACGTGTCTGCTGGCAACAAATATATTTTCCTCGAAAGTTTGAATATGGTTTTCAGTAGTATATAGTGGCTCTCGGTTGTCGTGGAAATATTTTAAAAATAAAGATGCACGAATTTCTAATATTCCCATTATTGCAATGGTATTTTAAACAATCCACATTCCACTGGGTATCATCAAGGAATTAACTTTCAATTTCTACGTTTAGAGAGAGAGAGAGAGAGAGAAATGGGGTTTAACGTCCACTCAACACAAACTATGTCATTTCGGGACTAACATATGGTTTAATTTTATTTCAATAATTCGCTTGCGCGTAGGGGTCTTTAGCAGTGGGAGGAAACCGGAGTGCCCGGAGGAAACCCACGAGGTTGAGAAGGCGCCCCTATCTCCATGCCACATACGCTCACACCAGGGCTCGAAACCACAGCCGCAAGCCAGAGGTGACCGGCCAGCTAGAGGTCGAAGCGCGGCACTCTAGTCCACTAGGCCATCCCAACCCCCCCTCTACGTTTAGAACCAATAATGACGACATGAAACATTAAGAGCAAGGGATTACAAAAACGTAATACGAACTAGATTTCAGTATGATCGGCTTAACGACAAATTAACAGACAATTCTGCCATGGTTATATTCACTAAAAGGATAAACGAGCAGCAGAACATACAGCAATTATAATACAAAATTCTCAGTTTTCACCAATAGTTAATTAGCGAAAGAGGATCTATCTTTGACGCATCTGTCGGATTAGAGTTAAGCTGCCTGGAAGTCCGTTACTTATCTATCACGAAACATATTAATCATATATAATTATGCATATGTAACATTAATATACAATGTAGGTATATCGAGCACGCGATCGGTTTTTAATAAAAGTAATACAAAGAAACAGAAAAACACGCACCGGTAGATTAGTATCAAATTTCCAGTCAGCATTATTATTAATTTTCATACAGGATATTTAATTAATATCATAAAGTTTGTCAACAGTCGAGATGAATTCGGATTTTGTTCCAACCGCTTGGTTAGCATTCTGTTGTTTTAAATATATTGCAATCCGCTCTAAATTATTAAAGCTGTCCTAAAAAGGAAATTGTACGGCACAGTTGATACCTAGTGACGAGAGTTTCTAATTTTATTATATGTACATATGAGTTGCAATTGGCGATAAACCGAATTAAATTTCTATGGTTCAAACAATTATCCTGTGGATACTGTTATCTGTACACCAACCAACTTTAATAACATCGATGAAAATTTATCAAAATATCAAAATACTAAACCCAGTTTCAAATAATATATTTGATTTAGTTCATTAAATCTCTTTAATCTCTATATCACAAGTTGCAACTCATACGAAAAGATCTAGAATTCAGATAAAATTAATGCATGAGAGTGGTCTCTTTGTGTTGGTATCAGAAACCTTTTTTTCAAACCAAAAGTCGTCTATAACTTCTATTTCTAAAATGATTTGAAAATTCACCCCTTTACTTATTTCGGGGGGAGTAAAAGGCAGAATACAGAATAGAAGCTGAATATCGGGATGTTTATTTTCATATACCGTATACTTACTAATATATTTTACTTATACAAAAGGATGATTTTCTTGATTCTGTACAAGTATTGCAATTTAGACAGACTAATCATGTATAATACCGTAAAGGTTTTTTATATTGGAATCCCTGAACACAATATATAACGATACATAATTTTAAACTGCGTGTACGTAACGGCAATGGCCATCTGAAAATCAGTACACATACAAAGACTCAGGAATTGTCTTTGGATGAAAAGATGAAACAACCTCCAGCATTTATCAATATAAAAAAACGCAACCCGTCAGAAAATCCAAGGTGTTAAACTCATTAAAACCAAAATAATCTCCTAACGAAAATGTTAAACACCTTTATGGTAATGAGAAACAGAAGCTCCATACTTCCTTCATCATCATTTCTAGGGGCAGGTGTAAAACATGTAATTGAAAGAACGCAACCCAAATAAATTTAATTACACTGCGCTCAACTCGAGTGTTATAACTGTATTATTAGATCTCAGTAAACGTTCAGACATGCCTTTGTTTCGACAGTCTATTGTTACAGAAGTTGATATATGTTATTAGCTATGCCATGTGGTAAATCATATATGACTGGTGTTGATTATGGTGTAGTATATCATGGTATAACAAGGTTTTCTTCCCATAAAGATGGCAGACGTGTGATACCTCATTTACAGCAACACCTTCTGTTCTTTTTAATGACAATGTTTCATATATAATATGCCTGCTTTTTTACTTGTCAACAACGGATAAATCGATTCGATCGCGTTAATAGCATGTTATACAATAATTTCAATTCACGACCAGGGCATTTTTTAGTAGTAAGTAAATGGAAGGGGGGAGGTGAAAAAAAAACTTAACTAGGACAATACCGATGATATTGTCAAGAGACAAACTTTTGGTACTATACTATTCAAAAAAAGTAGGGGATATTTGATTTTTAAGTGTTATTAAAGTCACCTAATGAAACTGACGAAGAAACAAATGACAAAATGAAATGAAGTTCACATTCATCGATTTATTCCAAATGATCGTTAGACTAAGTAAGGCATAGACTGACCATTATAAGGGTAAAATGATACCCGGGGTCAAACAGCAAAGTTACCACAGCATCACAACAAAGTCAGTAACGGGTAAATCCTCCTCTGTTTGCCAAAAAAGCATTGATCCGTCGTGGCATACTCCTAATGAGACGTCTAAGGTCATTTTGGTCCAGATTGTCCCATTCCTGTTGCAACGCAGCAGCAAGTTCTTGGACATTGGCAGGACGTTATTGACGTTGACGTAACCTCTGTCCCAGACATGCTCGATGGGGGAGAGGTCGGGACTCAGTGCTGGCCAATGTAATGTGGTGAAGTTCTGTTGTTGGAGGTAACCTGTAACGACCCTGGCCCTGTGACATCTTGCGTTGTCATCCTGGAAGATGAAACGGCGGCCATGACGTCGTGCGAACGACACAACATGGACTGCCAAGATGTTGTCCCGGTAGTACTGGCCTGTAACACGCCCTGCAACAACATGTAAAGCCGTTCTTCCAGCAACAGTGATGCCTCCCCACACCATAACAGAACCACCCCCAAATCGATCATGTCTGATGACGTTAACGTCTTGGAAGCGCTCGTTTCGAGGACGCCACACCCTCCTACGTCTGTCCAAAAAATCAACAGTGAACCTTGACTCATCTGAAAACATCACATTGCTCGATTATCCCAGTGTTGACGATCCCTACACCAACGACGTCTTGCCTGAATGTGATGATCTCTCAAACAAGGGATCACGCGAGGACGTCGGGCGCGAAGGTGACCCGTATGCAGTCGATTCCGAATCGTCTGGCTACTCACTCTCACACCAGTGTCTGTTTGAAGACGAGCGCTGATCTGATTTGCTGTGATGACACGATTTCTCAAGGCCAAGGTACGGATAAATCGATCCTGGGCTTGAGTTGTCGCCCTTGGTCGACCTGAGCGTGGTCTGTCCTGTACAGATTGTGTATCACGGTATCTGGACCATAGCCTGCTTATGACAGACTGAGAAACATTCATCATCCGCGTCACAACCGCCTGTGTTGTGCCGATCTGTAGCATGCCAAGGGCACGTAACCTTTCATTTTGGGTAAGCCTACGCATATCAAAATTTGTTTTCTGGTCACTAAAACAATTAAACTGATGTTTCCACCCTGGAATTCAATGCCACAATGACTGTAACATTCAAAGTGAGTGTCGTGCAAATCTTGGGTTGGACCCCCATGATGATCCCAAGCATCACCTGCATTCCATGCGGTAGCTATTGGTGCGTTTGGGCGTCACATGTAACTGGAAATGTTTCTATAGTGACCGTTTTCGTAGTCATTTGCATATTTTAGTATTATGCCCCCAAAATAAAATATCCCCTACTTTTTTTGAATAGTATATTTCAGTGTTTGAGAGAAGGTAACGTGTAGAGAGATCACAATTAATTGTATCCACTAGATCCACTTCAAGGTATGCTGAAACATTACTTGCGCCCGACAGTTTCCTAATAAACTCGCCCTGTTTATGATTATTTAAAATTAATGCATCCTTTTGATTCGGGTAAAAAATTAGGGAGTATTGTCCTTTATTAGTATTTAACTTATCTGATATAGTATACATGACAAATCCATTTTTAGGACATTCCAAGATTTATCATGTACGGTTAGACTCCTGTGAACCTTCTCGGTCAATGCAGAGGTCGAACGCGCGATCTCCTGGCTTGCGAGTCAGCGTCTTACCCACTTAGCCACCGTGTCTCCCTGTATGTATTGATGATCGTAAGTAAGTCTTTACGCCGCGAGTATGACTCGAGCTTCGGGACAGCTTTTTCCAATGATGCAATTTGCGACAGCAAACTTCAAAGAGACATGGCCTTTGTTTTAAATTAGTTTAAATGCTGGAATGTACATTTATAATATTATTTGTGTTAAAGAGCTAAACCTCTTCGATTTAGGTCAAAGGAAATTACTGAATTGTGTTGATCTTAAGGGATATTCGGATTATTAATAGGACAAGCTCCATCCAGATTTTCCGGCGTGGTTTAGCATCATCAGTTATACAAAAGGACAGTTGTCTAGTCGTTGGGATGGGACGAAAAACCGAGGTCACGTGTACATATTGGCCCGCAATTCGATGTAAGAGTAGGCCGTAGCACCGCTTCCCGGGCAAACTTGCCCTCATAGCACCCTATGGCGTATGCCCGTCTTCGTTAGCCCAAGCTATATGAGCAGAACAGTAGGACGTTAAACATCAGTTCATTTCATTTCGTTTCTTGTTTATTTAAGTTTCATATTAGACTCGCTGTGTCGACAGTGGAACACAAAATCCGTTACATCTCTAAAATAGCTTTACTAGACGTAACATTCTCAACAAATGCAGATTGTCATCACACAAAATAATCACAACAATGAAATATAATAAAATCGACAAATTCATTTTGGAGGCAATGTAGCTCATCAAAGTACCTATTGGATGAACAGCATCGGGCTTTCTGGATAAGTCATATCAGGCATTCCAGATGCTGTAACAGTTCTGAGATAAGTTTTCTCAGTATTTACACGTTTTATTTGTCGAGTCGAGTGGTTAACTATGGCTATACAAGTATGCTATCTTTTATACGCTGATTATAGCCTAATTTCATGATATAATCTATATTAATGGCAGAATATTTATCGACTCTTGGAGGAGTCCCACCTTGGCTCTGGGCTACTACATATGGAACTATAGATTTCCAATTCTTTATCAGTAATAGACAAAGATTATAGTGCTTGTTTCTTTAACTACTAAAATATTTGTGTACGTTTTTCCTTTATAAGAAATTGTTATGGCCACGGGTCTGTGGAGACATAGTGTAGACATTTATTGTATAGCCTATATTTTCATCTTGAGAAATTATTATTTTTTACCACCGACCTCCAGCAACCGTAAACACGTTAAACATACAAATATATATCTTAAGATCGAAAATCTTTAATTTGCGCCATATTTTGTGGTGATGAGAAAACATGTTCTCAAATTAAATTTTCTAGGCAAAATGGCCACCTTTCTCAGACAGTTTATTTTCATAAAGTAGGAACCAAAATACAAATGACCCTTGCCGTCAATAGCAATTTCCGAAATTGTGATCTTTGGCGGTCATCATCCAGTGAAAAATAACAATTCTCGTCGTTATGATTGAAATTGACAACTTTCCATCCATCGATACACCAGCAAATCCTCTGGAGGCAACGTTGGGCATCAGTCGGCAGATAAAGTTCGGGAAATTGCACGCGCAGAAAACCCAACAGATCAATAAACGGTAGTAAGCACGATTCCACTAAAATGGAAGGATTTTCTGGCATGCTGTTATTAATTTGGCACATTATGTCTAATAGAAGGCAAACGCTTTCTAGAAAGCCCAATGATAAAGGCTTAACATCAGGAGAAACACAGCATTATTTACTCAAGAACTGACGCTTCTTGTCTTCCAAATGAAACTCTTCTCGAAATCAGGAAATTGGGCTTACAAGAGCTCTGCTGGCCAATATAATAATTCCTTGAGAAATACGTCTGGAGTGACATGTAATGCCTCTTGACGGTTCTTACTGGATGAAGTCGAACAGTGGTTCAATAAATAAAAAATAATTTGTACAATGTACTGAACGATATAGTTATATTAGCCGAAACGTCTCAAAATGGTGCCATAAAATGGGGAATAGGCTACTTTAAATTTCATAAAAGAAAAAAAAAACAATCTTTGAAAATGCTCACTTTGGATTCTTTTTATCTTTTATGTCAGATTTTCATGGTATGTATTTTTTTCCCAGACATTTGTGGTCGCGTTAATGAAATTTGCCTGTACAACGTCTACGGAGTGCTGATTTTGACATGTTATTATTTTAAACGTGTATTTATTATTGGTATTGGTTTCCGTTCCATGCGCCAAATTATAGCATGACGTAATGATTACATTGGCTATGGAGACAAAAATTAAATTACAGACTACTTACCTTTAATATTAGCCCTCGTCTTTTAATGCTTCCAGGAGTTGTGCTTTTCGTCAAATTTATTCATTATTGTATTTAATGCAACACTCAACTGAAAAAAATGGAAACACAATTACTTTAGAAAAAATAGATAGGCCTGATATTAAAAGTTGTTTAAATTCACAGACGAGGCCAATAGAAAACCATGTTAGATTTTAACTGACACGCTGCACGCATGTTAAGTGATATAAAGTAGAACTTGATTGGTTGTTACTTATGTATACTTTGAGGAGATATGAATGAACGAGGCCTTGAGTTCTTAGGCTGGAATGCTCGTAACAGTTGCCACCATTCAGAATGTCTGTACTATAGATCTATGCTTTGTGCTTTAAACTGTTCACTTCGCGGATTATTTACGAATTGGGAAACTGTTTATTTTCAATATTGAGCTGAAGGAAAATGAAATGGGTTTTAACATCCTATTTTTCTCGACGTCAACCCGGATAAATGAAGACAATAGACCGTGTAGTGATATGATGGTAAGGCTAATTTGCGTGTACACCTACTATCCATACCATCCGTGAGCCTAGATATTTGTCTATTGCAAGTTCCATCGTACTGCAACGTCCTACTCATTGAGCAGCCTTCGTTCCAGAAATGATGAAATTAGAATTATTAGGTTTTCTGTAGGTTTGAACACCATTTCTATTACACGTACAAACCACATCACAGCAAATCTTAATTTTGAACAGCCTTTTGGCAAATATTATGCAAGATAAGACAATTGAATATCCTTACTTGTTTTATTTTAATTATCACATTGATGTTCTCCCAATCATACTTTTTAAATTTTATCGCCAATCAATCAATGGGTGTCGAGCTTAAAATTCAGCCTTTTTTCGCAAAATTTATTCTCAAATCGTTGTTATGCTTGAATAATAGTTGTCAGAGGTACACTACAAAGTATTATCGATAACTAATGCTCGGAACATTTTTGGCTTTGGAATTTCACAATTGATAACACCTTGATAAATAATCGGGTAAAAAGATATCTTGGTGTCAGATCAAGGACGGGTTCTAATGGGTTTGGGCCAGAGGTTCAGCCCGCCCCTTCCGTGTAAAAAAAGTATGAAAACTAAATAACTGAATGGACCCCGTGCACAAAAAACAACGTATCTAGCAGGGGTACAGGGGGTACATCAACCTGTTTCACAGAGAATTACTAACGAATTATCGATGTAACGGATGGCTGTCCAAAACACGTGCGTTGACTGCACGCCTCGTAGTCATTGGCTCAACGGCTCGTGCAATGTTTACTTAACACCTAACTGCTTCGGGCAAAATGATGCATTTTACTCCTTTTAATACCCATTTACACTAAATTTTTAACTACAAATACTTCAAACGTCTTTATTTATTTTTCTTTTACCTCAAAAAAATGTTTGAGAATTTAATTTGTCGGAGTAAAAAAGTTAATATGCCGTACTCATTAAGCCTCGTCGATGTCATGCTTATCAGTGATTGTAGCGGCCAAGCGAATATTCACTGCGGGATTAGTTTGGGGGTACATTGCACACCCAGAAAAATAAGGCGCCCCGAGAAATGGCGCCTCCTCCAAAAATTTTGACAACCTTTCAATTATAGAATAATACACGTGATTATGATCACACAGTAATGTTCTTAAGGCACCGATCAATCGGTCAGTTTTAAGGGTACCCAAACGTCGATCCAAACTCTGTTATATCACCTATTTGGAGGCTACGGGGCGCCACCACAGGCGCGGATTCAAGGGGCGGGGGCACCAGCAGTAAATGCCTCTACTATAAAATCTGCGCCCCTGTCTCCAGCAGCGTTATTTTTCAAAAATATTCTGAATACGGACCCCGGGCGTGAGTGCTACCCCAATAGGCGAAATGCCCCCACCATATGACATTAGAAGGTTCGTTTTGGTCGCCCTATCCAAATGACCTTATCGATATTTCGGACTACATGTTCTAGTTTAGAGAACCAGTAGTTCGTATAGCTCAACCGAAATTGACACACTCGATCACATGCTAGAGACTTTCATTGCGGCTCCAAGTGCGTGGAAAACGCGTTTGTGGCAGTCTAATTTAAAAAAAAAAAAAAAAAAAAATATTTTTTTTTTTGAGGGGGGGGGGGGGGGGGTGGATCTGGAGGTCGCCGCTCAGCGCTCAGTAACTCGGTCATTACACTGGCGCCCCCACTTTTAAAATCCTACATATGGCCCTGGTTACAACCTCCTCCCACAGCCCGTGGCGATCCCAAGCCCACTCTCATTTCACCCCTGACGGAGCTCTTGCTTCACTGGTTTTGTTTAATTCATGAAAACGTTAATAAAATAACATTTTAAAAGAATCGCGGTAGTAAGTAATGCAAATACAGCAGCTTTATTCTTATTCATTCAAAGAAATTATATTTTAAGGCGGTTCTCAATGATTAAGTAAAAAATAAAGAATATAGACAACCGATAGCTGCAAACTATTGTGTGACTTCAGACCAACGTGACGAAACGGTAACTGTCTTGAACGATTCTTCTTATATTATACAATGAAAATGGTTGAAATGGCAGAATATGAGGTCAATATTCTTAATCTTTCACCGACTTTATGATATCTACAGACCTATTCCATGAATCGTAACCCACTAAACAAATATTATATGGTCAATGAGGACAGTCTTTACTCAACTATAGGTTCAGATTGTATTTGCAATTGTCAACCGTGTCTATGAACGACAATCAGACGTGCTAAAGATCAAATTATTCCAAATAAATTCCCTTTCATTGGTCTTCACGGAATGTCAAAAGTGAGTAATGAAAAGTACAGTTTGGCGCTTCGCTTAATTAAGCATGGAAAGCGCCATTTTAGCATTGAAAGAGAAATCAGAGTTCTGTATATAAGCTGAATAGTGAAGAACAAAGTGAGGTCTGACGATTTCTGATAGCAGTGAGACATTGATTAATTTACTGGTTAGGGGTTAAGTGTTGTTAAACCCAGCTTATTACCTGTCAGACATAAAACGGAGGGATTTTACCGTATTGGATCTCCTGATAACAGGAACTGACGCCATCTTTGGAATGGCGGTCACGTAAGACATATAGCCGTCTGAAGGGATAATATTAAGTAGGACCCGCACTTGTCTATTAAATGGAACTGACCAGACAAAATAATCACTAAAAGACTATAAAACGATGATTCTCTAACATTATAGATTTTTAAATCGACAAAATGACAAATTTGACGAAAGTTAGTGGGTTCATACGGGTTATTATTCAGAGTACACACACGTTTATTTGGTTAAAATGTATCTTCGCAACAACCAAAACGCCCGTTCAAAATTACCAATAGATCATTTTTTATTGAAGAAAACTTATTCCAAAAATCAATTGATGGGTCGGGATGCTTCCGTAAGAAGGAAAAAACTTTCTGCTCTTTTACAACAGGCATAGGCTACTGGGATATTTAAGTGTATCCATTGGTCTGTGTGTGTGTGTGGGGGGGGGGTAGCAAAGTTTTCGCACACCAACCCCAATTTCCTTACTATATTCCTGTGATAATCCTGGTGCCAGAAAAATTTCTACACCACTTCTCATCAAATAAGTACGTATGTAAGGGTGATTATCTGTCTACATACATTTTAAGATAGTTCGACGTTATAAACATAAACATTATGGAACACAATTACTATTTTACATGTAATTAAAGCGACGTTTCATTTGCTTGAAAACATTGAGAGAAACTTCAACGAAGCGTCGTTTTAATCAAAACAGTAATTGTGTTCCATAATGTTTTTGTGTTTATTACGTATGTCAATTGCTAAATGCCGCTCAAAGAAAATAGTTCGACGATGTAAAAATTATAGTAATGGTCGCCAATAAAATTTTACGAATTTTTGTGCACTTGTTCAATTTCAAAATATTATTCACGTTGATCATTTCTTTTTAAGAAAATCATTAGTCTTAAGTAAATGTACTAAAAACTACCACAGTTTTTATCGTACCACTAATTGAAATGTGATGGTTTGTTGAAAAATAGGGTAGCTCTTGTCATTATTCAATTATCGTGTTTATAGCCAACTCGTTTGATATAGAAAACTACATATTTTACATCCTGTCCGGGTAATTTCTACCAGTAGACGAACATAATATCTGTTTCATATCTCCTACATAACCATTTATATTTATTACATTATATCATTCAGTTATGCCGAATCAATTTAATTAACAGAAACCATACTACAGAGCGTCCGGGGCTCAAATTGGACATGTTATAGAAATTTGAAATAACACAGATGCAGGCTCCATAAACCCCGGGGCGGCGTGTAAAGGCTCGCCTCACGTTTGATATTTCAATCATTGCCAATTTATTTAGATTGGAAATTACAGACTTGTGTTTCTTTAATCTCGCGTATTACTCAAGTCTTAATTCTTTCTGTACAGAAACCACACACACCATTCTGCTGAAACCAAACGTCTAATAATTTCATTGCCTCAATAACCTGACAACAGTGAAACTACATGTATATAATAGGAAATTTCTTCACCGTTGGCTCAGACATGTATGACTTCAATATCCACTTTTTTTTTATCTTATTTTGAAAAAAAGCGGGGGAATTCAAACTGTTGGCGGGAAAAATATGTTAATTAGCTTTAAAGGGTTTTCGGTAGACTCTTCCGGAGGTTTGACCTGTGGCCATTAATTGATGAAGTAGTTATCTGAGATCGTGATTATTTTGAACTTCAATAAGGATTATACAAATGTATTTTCAAATTCAAGTTCTTTTTTCAAATGTCCCATGGTCTTGTCTTCCCTCAATTACACGCTAGAACTTCTGGTTCTACTGGATGTTGTATACCAGGAAGATAAATGGAAGTGTCTGCAGTACAGTAAAAACACTGATCTTAAATCCAATTTTATACATAGTTAACATGAAACGATTTGGAAACAATTTAATAAACCATATTATACCACAGAGATAACACCTGATATTATTTATAAATATGTCGTGCATAAATCAAAAGGAACAGGCGTAACTCACTTTTTCGGTTGCATGCTCACATGGTTGTCAATGAACTGTTATTGAAGTGGTGTCGAAGTGCAGTATGTGAATGACGATGTCTGATCATTCCGATGGCACGAAAGACCCAGGTCCCGTGTACACCGCTTGCACATAAAGGAACCCTTGACAATTGGTATTCCGTGGAGAGAAGTCGGAAACGCGGTTTTCGTTGGATGTGTGGTTAGATTCCCGGAAACAAAGTGCCAAGGATTTTCTCGTCAAGAAAGAAATAAACTTCTACCGCCAACGTCTTGTAAGCTTAAGTATTGCTATCAAGAGAAAAATAACAGCCAAGCGAATTCATGGTTAGCGAAAGTAGCTTTCATAATTCAATTCCAGGAATTTAAACTAAATCAACAAAGATGAAAAAAGATATCACCATGGGATTAACCTGTGTTCATAGAAATGGAATATCTCTCTGCTTGATAAAATAGTCACGATACGCTTGATTTCCCTTCATAGTGCTTAGTGCACAGCAATATGAAATATTTTATTTTGTTTAGGGAATTCCAAGTTAATTCTCCCGATTATCCACAAATGATCATTAGATTATTTTTTTGGCACCATAACAAAAACTAGCCAAATATCAGAATCTAATCTAATAATGAACCAGAAACAAAACTCATTTAGTCGTCTGCTACAGAAATAGTAGATGATACAGAGTAGTTGTACCGCTTGTACAGGAACTTTTTTTGCACGTGCGTGCACGCATGCGCGTGCGTGCATGGGCGTGCACGTGACCTTGCACTGGATGACCCCTGGCACGTGCGTGACCTAAATGACCCCCTGCACGTGCGTGACCTTGCACGTGCGTGACCCCTTGCACGTGCATGACGTACGAAGAGAGAGAGGGGCGCGCGCGCGGAAAAAGAGAGAGAGAGAGAGAGAGAGAGAGAAGAAGAAGAAGAAGAAGAAGAAGAAGAAAGGGGAAGAGAGGAGGAGGAGGAGGAGGGAAGGGGAAACAACTCTTTTCCATTGATTAAGTTGGCCCTGAAAAGGGCCGTTGGTCCACACTCGAATGCGAGCACTAGAATGTGAGGGTACGACGCACTTTATGTCGGTTGCGTCTAATGGCCTCCACTAATTCGGGAGGAGGTCTTTTCCTGGGAGGTGTTTTTAATACCTCGTCAGGTAAGACAAAGATATCGTCAGGGGTAATCACGGCAAGCGTGTGACCCCTGAGATACATGAGAGTATCCGTGCTGCGGTTGTCTTCGATGCGTACGACCGGAGCAGCCATTCTCATACTGATAGAGTGACGGATGTTGTACCGTTTTAAAACCGTAAGGACGAATCCATTTGATATGACGTCACGGACGAGTCCATTCATGGAGTGACGTCATAGTACTGAGCATAACGTTATGCATCGTAGGTTGAATGTTGTGGGCTAAATATAGACGTGATGCAACGTTATGCGTACGTTGGAGGCTAAATATAGACGCGATGTAACGTTATACAGCGCATGTGTGTACGTTTGTTGCTAAAAATAGACGTATGGAAAATCCAGTATTACACAACCGCGTGTAACATTTCTTCTGACGTTAAGTATTGCACAATCTATGTGTAATGGCATGGATATGACGTCACGGACGAGTCCATTTGAAGGATATGACGTCATGGACGAGTCCATTCATGGGTGACAGGAATAAAAGGAAGGGAGGCGACAGCTTCAGTCATTGATAAGCGATCAGCGAGCAAAGCAAGATGAGTTATTCTTTACGACCCGTGGATAGACGCTACAGTCGATTATTTCGAACCGAATCACTGTGTGTGGAGATAGATTTCCTGGAAGATTGGTCCCACGTTCCAGCCAACGATGTGCCACAACAACTACACGACACTTTTGAGGCCATCATCGAAGAAATTCGTCGAACCTTGGACGCCAGAGAAAGTGACTATGTTAGAATCGCCATCAGTCACCCAGGACTCAAAACACCTATTTGGTTACCTTTCCGTGAACATCGTTTGTTAAAGGCCGAAGACGTTTTGCAGAAAGTGGCAGCCGTGTTACAGAGTAACGAAGAATTTCGTCTAGATCAACGTATGTCCATGAGTATTTGCCACGTGTCCCCTCCCGATGGCACAGGTAGCGGTGGAACAAACATGAAGAAAAGACACAGTGCTAATTTCGAAGAATATTTGAAGAAAAAGAGATGTCTGGTCACCATAAAGAATGCCGACGAACTTTGTTTTCAGCGAGCTATTGTCGTCGCCCGTCATTATGCCAACAAACAAGACACGTCTGAATGGGAAAGAGAACGAAAGAGATTAACCAGCCACACAGGACCCCGAACATGGCAGACCAGAAAAACGGAAGCCCTCATCGATGCCGCCGGTGGAGCCAGACAAGCCTGCACGGGGATGGAAACCTGGGAATTGTACGCCAAGTATTTGGGAGAGCAAGGTTACCAACTCAATGTTTTCTCTCGAGCCATCTTTGGGAAGGCGGTCTATCGGGGAACAAAACACGTCACAGGCACACCAAAACATCTGAACCTGTATTTACACGACAGACATTATGACGTCATTGCCTCCATGCCCGCCTTTGTGGAAAGGTCGTATTTTTGCGAGACCTGTCAGGTAGGATACGATCATGCCGAAGAACATTCGTGTCACGTGATGTGTCATGGATGCAAGACAATGGGTCCACCCTGTCCACCTGATCCCAATACAAAGACGTGTTATCGTTGTCATCGTGTGTTTGTGAGCCGCCAGTGTTTCGACAACCATCTCGCCACCCGTTCCAGAGCCAAGTGCAGTGTATGTCATCGATGGAAGAAATGTGAGAAATGTCAAAAAGAGTGGGACGTCATCAAGGCCAAGCGAAATTTAGAACAACACCGATGCGGAGAATACGAATGTTCCATCTGCCGAGAGTGGCACACGGCCGAGAAACAGTTTTGTTACATCCAACCATTGAAATCACCCATCGACATGAATAAAGACCGGAAGATACAAATCGACAAACTACAGAAATCAACGCTGACCCGTTTCGTCTTCTTTGACTTTGAATGCCAGCAAGATACCGGTGAGCACATTCCCAACCTATGTGTCCTGCAAACCTGCTGTCACTTTTGTATCGACAATCAAGATCCCTGCGAGCACTGCGACACGTACTGGAATCACCAACGGGAAATTGTGTTTAAAGGCCCAGACACGCTGGACGATGTGGGAAAATGGTTTGTACAACTCGCTGCTCACGGTACGGTGGTAGATGGTCGAAAACATGACAGTCACGAATCGAGTCCCGTGATTGCCGTGGCTCACAACTTTAAAGGTTACGACGGACTGCTGATTTTACAGACGCTGCACAAACATTCCGTGGCGCAACCCGAAGTGATTATGAATGGTGGTAAAGCGATGACGATCACTGTCGGTACGGTAAAATTCATCGATTCCCTCAACTTTCTACCGATGGCTTTACGGGACATGCCCAAGACCTTTGGCCTGCAAGAACTCAAGAAAGGTTATTTCCCTCACCACTTTAACAGACCGGAGAACGAAGATTACGTGGGCGCCTATCCTCCCGACACCGATTACGATCCGGATGGCATGAGTGTGACTGAACGAGAAAAATTTCACGAGTGGTACGAGCAACACAGTCACCACGTCTTTGATTTTCGCCAGGAAATTCTCGCCTACTGTAAAAGTGACGTTGATGTCCTCCGCCGATGTTGTGGCGTGTTTCGTGAGATATTTCTTATGGACACGGGAATCGATCCCTTCGAAAAAAGCTTGACCCTGGCCTCTGCCTGCAGTCGCGTGTTACGCACGCACTACCTCAAGAAAGACACCCTCGTCGTCATTCCTCGAGCCCTGATGCAAGAGCCGAAACCTGGTAAGGACTGGCACCGCTTCCAGCCTCGACAACAGTCCAACAAAGCCCTTCGATGGTTGGAATGGGAACAACATCAACAGACCATGGCTGCATTCCGAAACCAGACCCCACTACCCAACATTCGACACGCCCGTAACGGTAGTGAATGCCGAGTTGGCCCTTATAGCTTAGATGGTATGGACAAGACCACGGGTACGGTGTACGAGTTTCACGGGTGTGCCTTTCACGGTTGTCCCAAATGTTATCCGGGCCCCGTCCAAGACCTTCAGCATAAACATCCCTACGATCCATCTCGCAGTATGAGGGACTTGTACCAGAAGACCCAAGAACGTCACCGTCGACTCCAGGAGCAGTACGGTATGCAGACCATCCGCGTCATGTGGGAGTGTGAGATGGAGGAAGAACGACGCCACGATCCCGAGATGGACGAATTTTTACGAGGCTTGGAAGATCAGCAATGGCCCGCTCCCGAACCTCTGATGCCCCGCAACGCTTTCTTCGGCGGAAGAACCAATGCCATCCAACTGTTGGTGAACGAGTCGGTGGAAGACATGCGCTACATCGACGTGGTGTCCTTGTACCCTTACATCTGCAAGTACGGTACCTTTCCCATCAAGGAACCCACGATCGTCACACAACCCGATCAAGACCAGTGGCAACAGTACGAAGGGTTGATCCAGTGTTCCGTCTTGCCGCCCCGTGGCCTGTTCCACCCGGTGCTCCCGTTTCGGCGCAAACAGAAATTGGTGTTTGCCCTGTGTCGAAGCTGCGTCGACGAACACATGCAACAGGGGGAGATTGCGGAATACCAACCGTGTGAGCACACCGACGAACAGCGAGCCTGGGTGGGTACGTTTGTCACCCTGGAACTCAAGAAAGCGGTGACCCTAGGATACCAAGTACTGAAAGTTTACGAAGTCTGGCACTGGAAAGAATTCAGCACTTACGATCCCGAGGCCAAAACGGGTGGTCTGTTTACGGGGTACATCAATCACTACCTGAAGAAGAAGATGGAAAGTAGCGGTTATCCCGACACCTGTCACACCGAAGAAGACAAGGCCCGCTTCGTCAACGACGTGTACGACACGGAAGGTATTCGTCTGGATCCCGCGTCGATAAAACCCAACAAAGGGATGCGGGCGTTTAGCAAGTTACAATTGAACACAGCATGGGGTAAATTCGGACAGAGAGACAACTTTCCCAAAACAGAGTACATCACGGAGCCCAGCGTCTATTTTGAAAAAATGTTAGATGTGACCCAAACCGTACGAGATGTGCAGTTAGTCAACGATAACATGGTCTTGATGGAAACGCTGAAAAAAGAAGAACACGTGGCACCCTGCCCCATCACCAACGTGGTTATCGCCGCCTTTGTCACGGCTCAGGCTCGTTTGAAACTCTATTCCGTCTTGGAAAAGTTGGGAGAAAGGGTATGCTATTTTGACACCGATAGCGTCATCTACCAATACCACCCCACGTCATGGAATCCCCCGGAAGGTTCGAGTTTGGGTCAGTGGAAGAACGAGTTGCCCGAAGATGTCACCATTCGAGAATTTGTTAGCGGAGGGCCAAAGAATTACGCGTACCGCCAGAGCGATGGAAAAACTGTATGTAAAGTCCGGGGATTCACCTTGAATTACCGTGCCTCCCAGCAGCTGAATTACGCCATCATGAAGGAGAATGTACGGCACGTCAATCAAAACGAGCCTCTGGTCATAGCCAATCCGTTCAAGATTACCAGATCACGTGACCGCCGTCTTTGGACACGCCCCGAGAACAAAAGATATAAGATCGTGTATGACAAGCGGTTTGTTCAATTCAATGACGATGGCCAACCGAGCAACACTTACCCCTATGGATACTGACTTGCGGGTCTCGGGACGATGGCGAACAAACAAAGAAGATGACGAACCGGCAGAAAATATGATCGAGAAACTTAGACAACGATGGCTCAACTTTCGAGTGTTGAAATGTTTCCTGCCCATCATAGAAGAAAGGCAACACGAAGAGTGTATCGGCTGCAAGTACGAACATCCCAGTCAGAGATACCACTCGTGTCTGGGACTAGGCGTTTCTTCCATAACGGGTCAGCCCTCGCATCCCGTGGACGATTACAATCACTACCTCTGGGTGGACGAACCGAAACTGCAAGACATCGATAGCGTGCTAGGCAGTGTGATGGACGGTCCACGGGATCAAGTCAAGACGTGGGAGGACGAACAACGATGGCGAGAAGACGTCGAGAAAGCCTTGAAAAAGTTCTGGACGGTGGTACCGGGCTTTAAGACCGCGTTGATCAAACGCAAAGACGAGTTTGTCGAACAGAAGGAAGACCCCATACGCCAGTGGATGGACGGCTTGCCGAAGAAAAAGAAACGATGGTCTCTGGATCAAATGGATATCAATGTCATGTCCGGTAAACTGGGAGAAGGCTGGGAATGTATTGGCAGACATCTGGGGATCAGAGAAGCGCGAATCAGTCAAGCCAAGATGAGTCATCCCAACAACGCGCGCATGCAAATCTTCACCGTGTTCAATCAATGGCGACAAAAACACGGTAATCGAGCCGACCTGATGACGTTGTTGGAAGCCTGTCACGTGAGTGAAGCCTTGATCGATTGGGACGAAGTGAAAAAGTACGTGGACAGCCTGGAAATCATAGACTAAACAACGAACCAATCAAAACGAAGGAAAAGAAAGAACCAATCAAAAGCGAGTGACGTCACGACCAAGACTATAAGAAGCGAAGTGTCAGACTGAAATTTCATTCTGCTCTCGATGGCTAGTCAAGCTTGTTTCTCCTGTAACAATGTCGGACACTGGTATAGAGACTGCCCTGCTCGTTCCCAACAGCAGCAACGAAAACCAAGACAAGACAGACCAGCCTACGGTTCCTATGGAAGTTGTTACCTCTGCGGAGAACCAGGACACTGGGCACCCCAGTGTGGAAAACGAACAGAAGCCCAAAAAGCGAAGAGTGATGAAGAAAGAAAAGAAACTGTCAAAAGAAAGTGTTACGGAATCAAGAGACCCACCGACGAAAATCACAAGTGCCTCAACTGTGGACAGCTCGGGCACGGCCTGCTCGAGTGCCAAGAAGAAATCCAAACAGAAAACAACTTTGAAGCCGTTGCCAGTCGCATGTTCGACAACAACATCGACATGCCCAGAGACAACACCCGCAGTCAGCGATACTGGTACTGGTGCGGAGAAGCGTTCGAGCTCTACAGACGATACAAAGAAAAAAAGAAAACAGCTGACGAAGCTTTCTATTCCACCTACAATTCTCCCGACTACCAGTGAAAACGGTGAAACTTCGAACGGTGAAATCCCGAAGCCGGCTGTCCTCTTGTTGGCAGAGAAGGAAGCAGAAAGTTTTTCCCGAGCACTCATCCAATATGCGGGTCCGAGAGATATGACCGAAGTCTTGTCGTATCCCCCTTGTTTCGATATGAGTGAATGGATACCCGTCGTCGTCACGTTTGCTGAAGTGGAAGACTGGCACCCACACGACACGATGCAGAAGCTTTTGGGACATGTGTATTGGATTCCTCGCGTCCTGAGAAATGTACCCTGGGTGAGACAAGAGATCCTGAAGAGAGAACGCGATAACTAATTTTTTCTTTTCCTTTGTATGATATGTTCTATTGAATGTTCTTTTCCTTTGTATGATATGTTTGTTGCATTGAATGTTCTTTTTGTATTTTTTGTAAAATAAATTGTGTTCTAATTTCACTCCATGTCTGTTGTTCTGGCGCGAAGGTATAAAAGGCAGGGGAAAAGGGAATGGGGGAAAACAGTGCAAGATGGATGTGACGTTCAAACATCCCTTTACCATGTTAGTCAGTGGTCCAACGGGTGTTGGGAAAACGGTCTTTGTGCAGAAGTTTCTTCAAGCGTCCCTGTTCGACGTCCCTCCTCAACGTATCGTGTGGGCTTATGGCGAATGGCAAGAGAGTTACGATCGCTTTCCCTACACTTATGTCAAAGGTTTGACGGATATTGACGACGTGATGAGTCAAGTCAAGGGTCCACAAGTCTTAGTCGTGGACGATTTGATGGGAGAAGACACGGAGATATTGCAAAAGTGGTTCACGAAAAAGAGTCATCACCACGACACGAGTGTCATTTACATTGTGCAAAACTTGTTTGACAAGCAACAGCGTACCATCAGTCTGAATGCCCATTACTTGGTCTTGTTCAAAAATCCCCGTGACGCCTCGCAAATTGGTGTGTTGGCCCGTCAAATGTACCCTTCCCGTTCCAAGTATATGCAAGAAGCTTATGAAGATGCGACGAGTACCCCTCGCAGTTACTTACTCGTTGATTTGAAGCCCGACACACCCGAAGCTTTGCGACTGAGATCCAACATTTTACCCCAAGAGGAACCACCCATCGTCTACGTCCAAAAAGTATAAAAGGGGGACCTGTACCTCGAATTGACTCTTGTTTGTCACGATGGCTCGTACGAAGAATACGCAGAGGAAACACCCACCTCCCACACTTCCCAGGGCGACGTTCCCGACGTTGGCACCGGACCTTCGTGATCCCACGGTACGAAGTCAGACTCGCCCGAGAATGAGGGCCCCCAGAACACAGTGGTCACCCCCATCGTTGACACCACCCACGAGTCCCATGTCTCCTTTACCGGCCACACCACCACGTCTCACCTTACCGGTCACACCTCCACGCCCCACGTCACCACCTTCCCCTGCTCGGTCTCTCTCCCCGATCTTTCGCAGACCACGAAGAGAAAAGAAGAGTTCTATGAAAGGACTCAAGTCCTTCATTCGCAAGTTACAACATCTGACTCCCGATATGGCTTATGGGCAGTTGGTCAAGAATACGGGCCGGGCACGTATTGGATTGTTGCAGTGGTTCAAGTTGGCGGCCAACCATTTGCTGAAGGGTAACATTCAGCCACTACACGCCCAACACAAGAAATGGGTGGAACGAAATCGACAAGTGTTGACCCAACTGACGGAGAGAAACATGCCGACGACCGAAAAACTCTCCCTGATCATGAAACCTGGGGGACGTGGATTTTTTGGGGGTGTGTTGATTCGTATCTTGCTGCGATGGAAGGAAAGACTGCAAGAGGAAAGAAACAAGAAACGAAATCAATTCGTTCGACGGACCGCACAGCGCGGAAGGGGACAGAGTACCGAAGAATTGAACAAACATCGAGCGTTGCTTCGCAAACTGAGTAATGTTCCACCCGACGTCAAACGGCGACTTGTCGATCAACAGGGTGGGGCCATCGGGGCATTGCTGGCCATGGCCCTCCCGGCTTTGGCCCCCTTGGTATCTAATCTATTGGGTGGACAAAAGGGTGGTAAACATCCCTTCCTTCGAAGGCAGGATAGAGCGAACGCTATGGCTGCCGAGCTATCTAAACTATTTGGTGGATAACCCAGGGAACAGAAAGGTATAAAAAGGGGACCGGAGAACGACCCCGAGCTCAGTCATGGAGACACTGCGGTATCTCTTGAACACTGCACCGAAAGACCGTCCCCTTTTACTCGAGACCCAACCCATTGTCGACGGTGTATGTGAGTGTATTGGAAACCTGATTCGCGGCAACGTTCCTGTGACGGAGAAAGAAATCAAGCGCTTGAAAAAGGACGCCCCCTTGTTACGACGTTTGGGCACGTCTAAAACACCTTGGAAGACACGTCGGCGACTTCTGAAGCAACAGAAAGGGGGTTTCTTCACCCGATTGTTTCGGTCCTTTCCCAAAGATGAAATTCGCCAAGAAAATGAAACTGGTACCCTTCGACGGACTCACCGACGTCAAACCCGTCGAAGTCAGGACAGTCGAACCCGTGTACGATCGAGATCCACTGCAGCAAACCGTCGAGAATGTCCACCAAGACATGCAACACGTGCTAAACGATCCCACCCTAACCGACGAAAATAAAATGCAACGGTACGGACAGTTGTTACATCGTTATCAAACGATGCAAAGGAAACGCAAACAGGTTGTTCCCTTGTTGGACGACAACATACCCGAGCCAAAAGAAGAAACTTCGGAGACACCCATCCTGGAGTCGGTCCCCCGACCCTATCAACATCGAGCTCGCCTTTTGTTGAAACACATGAAAGAGAAGACACCTTGGTCTTGGAACGAGAACTTGGAATTGGTTCGGAATGGGGTACCCGTACCCAACACCAATGCCATTGACATTGTGAACGATTTGGTTCGTCGGCGAAAGAATACCCAGGCTCCCGTGGGATGGTTTGGCGTGATGCAAAGTTTGAAGGCCACGAACGTACCGCGCGAAGCCATCGGGAATCAAGAACGATGGAACGTATTGTCCACACCACCGACACGGACTCCGCCGCGACGCCCGAGAAAGAAGAAAATCTCCAGTACGGATACCCCTAGTATACCTACCAGAAGATGGCTCTCCTTGCAAAAACTATAAATAGCCTGTTCATAGGGACACCTGCTGAAACATGGAACGAAAGCTGAAGAAAGTGTATTACGACCCGAACCACCCAGCCGCTTTCGGTGGCGCTCTGGGTCTTCACAAAGCCACCGGTGTGTCCCTGGACAAAGTCAAGGCATGGTTGAAACAACAAAGGGCGTATACCTTGCACAAACCATTGAAAAAGAAATTCTCGCGGTCTCCCACGGTGGTGGCCGGCATAGATCATCAGTGGCAAGCCGACTTGAGCGATATGTCGGCCTTGGCCAAACAGAATGAGGGATACAGGTATTTGCTGTGCGTCATCGATGTGTTTTCCAAGTACGCTTGGGTGTTGCCCCTCAAAAACAAGACGGGGGACAGTTTGGTGGAGGCCTTTCGTCAAATCTTTCAAAGTCGACAACCCCTGCGACTTCAAACGGACAAAGGTACCGAATTCCTCAATCGAAAAATGCAAGCGTACCTGAAGAAGAAAAAGATTCATTTTTTCGTGACACACAACGTCGAAACCAAAGCCAGTGTGGTCGAACGATTTCAACGGACCCTGAAAGAACGCATGTGGCGATTCTTTACTCATCGACAAACACAACGGTACATCGACGTGCTAGACGACCTGGTTCGGGCTTACAATGCTAGACGACATCGGACCATAGGTATGGCGCCTAAAGACGTTCGCCCCGAACACGAATGGATGTTGACAACACCTCCCCCACGTCCCCCGAAAAAGAAAAAATCAATGGACATTGGTACGACCGTACGTTTGGCTTTACCGAAACATGGTGCCTTCGACAAAGGTTACTGGCCCAACTGGACTCTGGAAACGTTCAACGTCGCACCCAACGTCGGTCCCGGTTACAAACTGTTGGACGAAAGGGGCGAACCCATACAGGGCACCTTCTATCCCGAAGAATTGCAAGCGGTCCAAGTCAACGACGACGAGATCTTTCCCATCGAAAGAGTACTCGAAAGAAAAAAAGACAAAGTATTGGTGAAATGGTTGGGCTATCCGGCAAGTTTTAATTCGTGGATCGACAGGACCAGTCTCCAAAACGTATAAATAGGAGCGAGAGACGCCGACATCAGTCAACATGCAAGACGAAACCACGTCTACGTCCGCGAGTGCCCACAATTGGTCACTCTTGGGAAAACGTGTGCCACAAGCGGAAATCGTCTTTTTCTGTCAAGTGATTTTAGTGTACGTCGTGGCGGGAGTTTCTTTGTCCCAACTGGCTTTCAAACCCGACGGATCGCAGACCACGTTGTGGACGGCCTTGCTCTCCAGTACCTTGGGTTACCTGTTACCTTCTCCAACCTTGAAAACCAAACATAATGAACAACGACCGGCCCTTTTACCTCACGCTCCCTAGTGACAGTTCCATGTCGTGGTATCCCGACAACAAAGTCTCCACGTATCATACACATCTGGACCCGCCACTTCTCGTCGATCATCGGGAGTGGGAAGTGGGTCTGTCCATGATCACGTTACCTGACCAATGGCAAAACATCGATCACCGAGACAACACGATCGGCTTACGCATTCATCCATGGTCGCCTCCGAGCGACGAACCCGAAGTAAAGATATGCCAGGACTTCTACAGTGCCCACAAGATCGACCCGTCGCATTGTTTCAAAGGTGTAAAGGGTGATGAGATCAAGGGATCTATCGAAATGGAAACGCACATCAAGAGTGGCGACTACGAGTCGCTGAGGCATATCCTGGATGTCCTAAACAAACACTTGAAGGTGTTGTGGTACCTGCCTCCCATCTACAACCATTTGGCCCATAAACCCGTTCGTTTGGATCCCAATAACAAGGAAATGACCGACCATGAGAAGAAAGAGCAGGACGAGTACGAAACTCGAGAAGCGATGCGCCAAGCGGCCGCACAAAAAGGTTCCTTTGTGTCTTTCAAGAAAGACAACACCAACGACAAAGTGTATCTGAAGATCAATCACGTGCAAGCGCTTTTGTATTTTGACGTGTTGCCAAAAATCGAACTTCGTCTGTGTGGACCCATCGTGTCCATGTTGGGATGGCCTGGAAACGAACTGTTGGTTGCCCTGCAGTCAATCGATATGACCGGCGACGATGGCCAAAGTCTACGGTATTTCTACGCCCACCACACCCCAAATCTTCAAATCCAGTACGATCTGTTTTACATCTACACGGACATTATCGAACCCCAGACCGTGGGTGACGTGAAGGCTACCTTGTTGGACGTGATTCCCAGTCGACGATTGTATCACCGCCCCGCCAGGATTCACTACTTACCTCTGAAGTACAGTCGACTAAGCTCCATTGGTCTCTATATAAGGAACGGAATGGGGAAAGCCGTGCCATTTCTCGACGGTAAGGTGGTGACCCAACTTCATTTTCGCCGCCGATGATGATTCGAGTGTACAAAGGTGGAGTGCTCAGACAGCGAGGGGCTGGCAATGGTCTAGTGGTGTACAGGGGAGGAATTCTGAGACAACAGGGTGCCGGTCGATGGTCCGGGTTATTGAATGCCGTCAAATCGGTTGGGAAGACCTTGTGGTCGGCCGGTAAAGCTGCCGTGAAAAAGAATGTGGCCCAAGTGTTACCCAAAGTGGGGCAAAGCGTGCTCGACGCCGTCAGTGGTCGTGAAAAATGGAACTGGAAGAAAGTCGCCCAGGACACGCTTCGCCCCGCGGTGTCAAACACGATGTCCGACACACTCAAGAACGTGGTCGCCCACCTGGAACCTATAAAAGACCCCTCACGAACCCCGTCCACTTCACATCGTCCGAAGAGGAAGAAGAAGACACAGGTCACCTCTCACAAGCGACGTAAACTAGATATCTTCGACCATGGCTACGCAGGTAATGCGCAATGATTCCTGTCCCTGCGCGCGAGACGAATTGCAGGATTTGTTCAGTGTACCCGACACGCAGACGGCCATAAACAAGGTGACGAAAATCAGAAAGTATCCACTGACGCCCGACTTGAACCACGACGGACCCATCGAATTTTATATTTCTAATGCCACCACCGATTTCATCGATCTGGCCAACATGACACTGCACGTGGCCCTGAAGGTGACCAAGAACAACGGGGATGACCTGGACGCGGATAGTCAAGTCGCACCCATTAACAACTTGTTTCATTCGTTGTTTAAAGACGTCAAATTACGCCTGGGAAAGGATGCCGAAACTTTGGTCACCACCTCTCTGCCCACCTATCCCTACCGGGCTTACTTGGAGAATTTGCTGAGTTTCGGTAAGGGAGCCAAGAACGACCACCTGTCGAAACAAGTCCTGTGGGAAAAAGATACCGCCGGGCAGTTCAATTCCACGAAATCTGTCGCCACCGCCGGGGATGGTGGACGACAGGCTCCGAATAACAAAGGATTGGAACAACGCCAGAAAACCATTGCTGCCAGTCGCACCTTTGAATTGCAGTCGCGTCTACACTTGGACATGTGTTTACAAGATCGGTATCTGCTGGACGGTGTGGACCTGCGGTTGAAATTGGAAAAGCAATCCCCGAAATTTTTTCTGATGTACGGCGAAGGCAACGATGCCGAAGACTACAAAGTCGAGTTCACCAAAGCCTACCTGGATATCCCGTTCGTCACTCTGGCTCCCAGTACCTACACACGGGTGGCCGCGCAACTTCAATCGTCCAACGCCAAGTATCCCTTGAAACGCGTGGTGGTCCGCGACATGGTCATTCCCGACAATCGTGCCAGTCACGTCCTAGACAATTTGTTTGTCAACGAAAGCCTGCCCAAGAGATTAATCGTGGGTATGGTACGTAACACCGCCTACGACGGAAGAAAAAACAGAAATCCCTTCGAATTCCAACACAATCAATTGGAAAACATCAAATTGACCAAGAACGGGGAGATTGTGGACGAATACGACGTCGATTTTCCCCAGCGACAAGCCATCGCACCTTACCTGGATTTGATGAAACGGGTGGCCGTCTTAAACACCCGAGAAGACCTGGACCTCCCTTTCAACGACTATATCAATGGGTACACTTTGTATTGTTTCGATTTGACCAACGACCACGGAGCCGACGGTAACTACTTTCATCCCAAAGCGGCGGGTAACCTGTCTTTGGAACTCAAGTTCGGTGCAGCCCCGACCAATCACCTCAGTCTTGTTCTGTTTGCCGAATACGACAATGTCTTGGAAATCGATGCCAACCGACAAGTCATCACAGATTGGTGAGGCTCTCTCCAATCGACAACTGACACGGGCTTTAGAAAAACATCTCCCCGCTAACGTGTTCGGGGGCGTGTGGGCTCGTAATCATCTGGATATACTGCGCCCGACCTCGTACCCCAAAGCCTACGTCATCAACACGGACGACGAAGACCAACCCGGTAGACACTGGACCGTGTTTGTGTGCGAAGGACCAGATCACATTACCTTCTTTGATTCCTACGGGTGTCCCCCTGATGTTTACGGAGAAGCCTTTCGACGTTTCGTCCAAGATCTACAACTCCACTACCAACCCCGATGGATTCAGGGACTCGAGAGTGTCGTCTGCGGCCATTATTGTTTGTATTATTTGTGTCATCGGTTTCACGTTCCCTCCCCGCACGCCCTTTCTGTGTTCGGGCACGTGTATCGTGTGAACGATATACTCGTCGAACAATGGGCTAGGGATCATTTTCCCGACTTGCAAAAAGATCAGAAGAAGGGACAACGATGTCGATGCTTTTTTGCTCTGTAAATATGTTTTTTGTGTTCAATGCCTTCGTGTTCAAGTTCAATTTTGTGTTCAAGTTCAATTTTGTGTTGAATAAAATGCTTTGTAAATATGTTCAATAAAATGTCGACAACATATCACGTGTCTGTTGTTTGTGACGTCATGCTTTTCTGATTGGTGGGAAATGGTATCGTCCCAATACCTTAGACTCGTCCCGACTCCAGTCATAAATAGGAGTGTCGAAGCCCAAAGAAGTCACATTCGAAATGGATCGAAAAGACAAAAGGTTTTGTCAGACTTGTGGAGGGTATCACCCCATGTTTAAGGGTAATCGGCCCGATGCCGATTACTTGGTCTGCTTCTGGTGTGGGGTAGATGTATCGAACACCGACCATAGACGACACAAGCATCTTGTCAAATGCTCGAAGAGACCGAATCGGTGGGAGCAGCCAAAGTGCTCTTGTTAGACAAACGGCCCTTTTCAGGGCCAACCAACGGCCCTTGTCAGGGCCAACTTAATCAATGGAAAAGAGTTGTTTCCCCTTCCCTCCTCCTCCTCCTCCTCTCTTCCCCTTTCTTCTTCTTCTTCTTCTTCTTCTTCTCTCTCTCTCTCTCTCTCTCTCTCTTTTTCCGCGCGCGCGCCCCTCTCTCTCTTCGTACGTCATGCACGTGCAAGGGGTCACGCACGTGCAAGGTCACGCACGTGCAGGGGGTCATTTAGGTCACGCACGTGCCAGGGGTCATCCAGTGCAAGGTCACGTGCACGCCCATGCACGCACGCGCATGCGTGCACGCACGTGCAAAAAAAGTTCCTGTACAAGCGGTACAACTACTTACAGGTTAAAATTAGTTCAGTTTCCCTCTCACAAAGGTTTTGATTAAGTTCTTTAATGTACACCAAGGCATCAAAATTGAATGTTCGATGGCCGAATGGTTAGCGCGTGTGCTCTGTATAATATGGTCTGTAGTTGAGTCAACTGGCGTGGATTGGATTCCCAGCGTGTTTTCCCTGGATCCTCCGATTTCTTCTCACCGCCATAGACCCCTACGATCCAAGTGATTTATTGAAATAAAGTTGAACCATATATTAGTCCCGAAATGACTTGGTTTGGGTCTAGTGGACGTTAAACCCAGATTCTCTCCATCAATCACAATTGTAGAACTATATTAAAATACATTTTCAAATATAGTGTTTATATTTACTTCCTACCCATTGCAACGTGGGCGAAGTTACTCAGTGAGTAAGACGTTTGGCTCACTTACATGAAGGTCCCGATGATGTTCATTGGATTTTGATTTTTCGGTGTGGTTCAAGCTTGTCAGTGGTGCAGGACGGAGGGCCTCAACAAGGGATATTTAATCATGTCCAATGCAAAATCCCCCCCACTCCCCCAAATCTTCACCACATGGGCTGCAAACCGCAATTTCGAACCTCACTAAAACTACAAATCGGACGAATTTTATTTATCAAATATTGTGTTTATAATACTGTTGCGGTCTCGCCAAGGGTGACCAATCAACATCCACCCACACCCTTCTATAAAACTTCATCCATACCGCCATGTATACGATTTTTTTTTATTTAACCTGGTAAGGTTTTTTCTATTTAGTGCAATACGTATAAAAAGCGTAATAGATTTAGATAATCGTATTAAACATATTCTTCGTCGTTAACACGTCTAGTCTATGACACTCTAACATTTTAAATTTAAAAAAAAAAACTATTTTGGAACAAAACGTTATTAAATACCGTTGAACTATAAATCAAATATTTTTTTCTTATAAATGAATATGAATAGACGTCTGTCTAGAGATAATCAATATAGAATTATATTCCATATATCCAACTTTCTATTAATAACTATATAAATATCATAAATTTCAGTTACAAATACAAGGTTTAAAACAAGTACACATTAACTTAGATAGAATTTAGAAACATTAAAAGTTACTAAATATTTAACCTGTTTCGTGCTTTTATAAGTAAAGATATTAAAGTCTCAATCAGAAACTTGTGAGTTGTTTTCATTATACCAATGATTAATGAACCAATCATAGGGTAGATGTGACCATGACTTACATTTTCGTGCATAGAAATACGCTATTCTTCAGTATCTAGCTTACACTTCCAGACAGGATATGATGACGCCATCAATTGACCGATTATATTAATTTTGCCAGTATGCGTTTCGATAAGACTTCTTTTTTAATGTGGAAGAAGACAAAAAATACACATCGCCTTTAATAGGGAGTACTGTAAATTTGAACTTCTTTTTTTTAATGTGGAAGAAGAGAAAAAATACACATCGCCTTTAATAGGGAGTACTGTAAATTTGAACTTAATCTATAAGAATACTCTTAACAAGAAGTCTAGTCATACAACGAGTTTTGTTAAAAGTATTCACCTTTTCAAAAGACTGTATTGCATTCTACAGTGAACTAAACCTAAAAACAATAAATTCCATTCCGTTTTATATCAATTCATTAGGGAAGCACATTGTTGGCTTTACGCACCGTTTTGTGTGTGGTATTTTCACACATTTAGTATTTTTGATGTCATTTGCAAATAAAACACGAAAAGATTCACAGAAACCACATAAAAGACTAATATAATGGGTTTTTATTGCGACGCTGATTAGTTCGATTTGGAATGTTTTTGGAATTATATGATGTATGCATGCGAAAGAATTCAACATCTTTAAAGATGCATTCCCACAAAAGTATTTATCGGGTTGAATATAATGTTTAAGTGGCTTTTAGCGATTAGGAAACACATTGACACAACACAATTTCTATGGGAAAAAAATCACTGTTTTTTTTTTCTAAAAGCACGATGTTTCGACAATTCATCCCCTTGTCTTTATCTCTGTAACGATCACTTGGTTTATTGTAAAAGCACAACATTTCGACAAATATCCTATTATCGTTATAATTGGAACGATAAGAGGATACTTGTCGAAACGTCGTGCTTTTATAATAAAACCAGTGATTGTTTTCCCATAGAAATTGGGTTCTGTCATTTATCGGGTGGTTATTTCCAATAAAAGTATGGCAATTTTGGTATATATGAAAAGTTGAGCCACCCAATCTTGCTCGAAAAATGCTGCATTCTCTGAAAAAATCCATTGGAGCGCTCACAGGACAAACATGATTGGGGTTGTCAGCTTGAGTGACGTCAAACGTTGCGCGCGAAGATTGTCTAACCTTTTTGCATTAGGGCGATTAAAGTATATGTTGATAAACATATGGCGAGGGACGTCGAAAAGACGAGAGACTTATAAAAGTACAACTGAGAAGAAGTATTCAGGGGATAATCCCAAAATTTACTTAGGCTTCGATATATATGGTAAATGAACAGCGATCAAATCACACAGCTTGTACATGGGAAAGTATCTTTAAATAAATAGTAGCGGAATATAAAAACTACCATATAAAGATACAATGAGGTTTGTCAGAAAACACCACCAACAGCTTCGTCTAACGTTATCACAAAAATTTAAAATTTCATCAATCTAACAAAAATACAGGTCTATAATTCGTTTCGTTTTTTTATACTTTCGATTTCCTTCACTACATGAATATCTGACCAGTTACGAGCTTCTGTGTGACTTTTGGCACTATGGCGTCAGTGATTAACCAATCAGCGTTTGCGTTTAAAGCGGCTATTCGGTAATACAACTTTTGTTGTTTTGTTTTCTATCGCGGCAATATAACTTTGGTGTTTTGTTTTCTATTGCGGAAAATGTCTGGCCATAGTTCCGAGTTCCGTATGCCAGAAGAAAAGAGTGCGACTCAACAGACCATTTTGAACTATAAAAAAAGAAACGAAATATGACCTGTATTTTAATCTGATGGGCATTTCATGAACTATAAAGAACAATCCAACAAAACTGTATCTAATATTTTGTGACCAACGGTGTTATGAATTGAATCGTAAACGAAGGGATACCTCTACATTTTGCGGTCTAAAATTTCAGATTAGTTTTATAGGGTTTTACAATGAACAATGATTGTAACTTAGATTGAGAATTTGGCGGATCAAGAAGGATCGCATAATAAATACATTTTAATAAATAACCTTGCAGACATGTAAATATGTACTTTCACTGATCGTTGATAAAAATGAATGTTGTGGTAATTTCTAAATAATGATTAATCACATACTATTTTAATTCCAGGCATTGAGACATTTATGAAGATAGACGATAAAAACATTAGGAATTTCGTTGTCTGGGCCCAATAACAAATTACAAGTGTTTTTTTTATTCTTTCTGTATTTGAATTATAAACTCAAATAGTTAATTTAATTTATTGTCTATTATGTAAACTCTCTTGGGTCCTCAACTTATGTGTTTAAAATTGCTGAAACTTATTGAATTTAAAGTTTATGTCACAAAATTAATTTTTAAATGAAAAATTTAATACCGTACTCATGAATTTTTCATTTGATAAAGTAATAACATTTCTATGAATTTAGACACCTTTGGCGAATCTAACACCCTAACAGAAATGCCAATCAAAATTATACAACATTCCAAGGAACAATAAAAAAAAACAAGCTATTTTATGTGTGTGGTATTAAAGAAAATCTTATATAGGCGACATGACAAGCGCGGATCTAGGAATGTGTTAATGGCGTTGGTAACGGGTAATAAGGGGGATATTTTTGTGAAGACTATGCAACCCCATTAGAAGATAAAAAAAAAGCCCTCGGAACCGGACCATTGACACGTGTATGTAGTAATTGTTTCGGCTTTTGTTTCATTTAGTTACATACATCTATAACATCTATGGATATATCCCCACCACCCTTTGTATACGCCCTTGCACGCAACGGAATTAACAGCCGATCACGCACGAAAAATATTGATAGTCACAAGTAAAGAACATAAACGGTTTGGCTTGGTTCGTGCCACATTTTATTTGACATTTTAACTGGTTCCATGCGCAGTAACATACTTGGTGTCGTGCATATACAACTCATTTTATAACAGCAAGGAAATCGTTTATCACGGTCCTATTCTTTATTTTATTTCAACAATCGAACTGTTTGTTATTAATCTTTGATTTGCCAAGGTTGTGGTCGATTTGGAAATGCCAATGAGATACTTATTTTATGTAGCTTCTGGAAATATCCCGATTCAAGAACCTTTCCGTTGTCTTTTAATTAAAATATATTCAGTATTTATATCTAAACATTTAAACTCTTCCATAAAAAGATTTGCGCAATAAGTAAAAAGAGACTTGATCCCCAACCTTATGTCTGAAATCTGGTTTCTTTATGGAGTGGGGGTGGGGGCAAAGATTGTGGGAGTGTTATGTAGTGAATCTACATGTATGTAATAGTAAATACAGTGTGTATAATAATAAGCACAGTGTTTAAATAACAGTCAGCTTGTGTATTAACTGTAATGTTTCAAGGAGGGCACTCGGGCACTCACACCGTTATCAAACAATCACGGTGAGAGTGTCCCCTTGATAACAGGGAGAGTTTCCCAATTGAAACGTTGCAGTTAATACACCGAGTAAATGTTATTCATATAAAGCTGTCTGTTATTTATATATTGCTTTTTTTGTCTACGATATCACCCTAGGTGGAAGTGGACGTTAAACCCCACGAACGAACGAACGATATATTGCTTTCACTTATGCTATAGACAGGCGAGCGTATAGTTCCGCCCGATCACGGCGATTAAAATTCGTCAGCGATCTTTTACGAACGATAACGAAGGGGAACACGAAGCAATCGTCTCTAGAGCGTACGCCACTCCGTAATTAGAGACTTTTAGCAAGCGTAAATTCCTAGTACGTATCGCGTATCCGTATGGATTTTGCGTGTGACGTCATCAATGTGTGTGTATTTCTCATACGTGTTACGACACACGGATACGGCAGCCCGTATCGAACAGCTTTCATACGGAGTAGGTCCGTATAACATTGTCGTCTTTTTAGCGTTTGTATGAATCTATGTGTATTCTACATATGCTGGTTAAACTACGTGATAAATTGAAGTAGAAATGGAACCTTCCAAATCTGTAAATGATTTGATTCTATAGTAAAGGGGTGTAAATGATAAATTAGTGAAACCAAAAGTTGATGTCGAGTCGAAGTGAACGATTTTGTAGATAAGACACGACACTTTTTTTAAATAACTCAGCGATTGTCGAGCGACTTCATTCACTCTTGAGAAATTGTAGGCTAGGCACTTGACTAGATTGATGGTGACCTTCGTAGATAACTGTCATCATGCTGTAATAGAACTAACCTCAGCTCTGTGACGCCGAAACGAGATGCGAGAATCTGCCAAAACTCTAAAACTACTCTGACGTAGGAGAAATACCACTTGCCAAAAGTCTCTATTATGTCGACCTCGTGACTTGCCGTTCAAGTGACTTGTAGAAAATGACAGCCATTTTGAGATCATGTGATATCAACGAAGTCGATGATTGGCTTATAAAAATGAATCGCCAAACAATATACGCTCGACACGGGCACACGAGCGAATTTAATCGCCGGCGAAAAATTTTCGACCGAATATATCTAACATGCTAGGGCGTATTTTCTGAGCGATTTTTTAAAATTTCAGCGATCGGGCGAAAACATACGCTCGTCTGTCCCCCACATTACTGCCCTTAAAGATGAAATACATTGTTTGATAAAGTTACCCTTACGAACATTCCCATATTCATGTTGGTCCATTTAAAATTCGGAAACTCGACCGGACAAGAAATCACGGCGGCAATTTGTAAAAAAGCAAATCACTTATTCATATATACATATGAAACATACACAGAAGATGCTCCTCTGCTTCTTCCTGTCTTTAAACCATAAATCACGGAAGATTATCCAGACAGATAAAGTAGTGTTTCGTGTGCGGTTTAGCTATAGATTATAATATTTTGTAACATCCACTTAGTTATTTATATTGATTCTGTCTAACCAGACGCTTTATAAGTCATTTTAAGAGCATAATAATGGTTCTTATTTTTTATATGTAGATATATTTCACAGGAGACCTATAATAAGAGACCGACTTAAAAATCCGGATTCAAGGATTTTGAAAAAAAGTGAGACGTTTTTAGGATTTATTTCTTTATCTCGCAAGTGTTTCCCATTAACCACATTAAATCATAAACGAGAAGAACGACCACCGGACAAGTTCATCTTTAATTCTGGTCTATAAACATACTTGATCAATCAAGACTATGTAGCAATATATCACATGACGTTTAATTGGAAGCAGGGAAGTGTAAATTATGTTCGGTTGTCAAGTTACAAGAACAATCTGAAGACGTTACTGACTATGCCTATCTGATGTATAGTAGATCCCATTGACATCAATTACTTAGGTTAAATAGGTACACGTGCCTTACTATCACTCACTATACTACCCACTAATGCTTAGTAAATAAACAAATTACAAACTTCTGACCAGCCTGCAGACACGCGAATAGGTCTTCTTCAAATAATTGATGCCGCTATCTTGTAGAAACTAGCCAGATTGTTTTTAAAAGACTCACATCCTCTGCACTGATACACTTGGCAAACGAAGGTTGATTAAACATATAATCACATGTATATTATTAGGAACGGTCTCATTCCGGTTGTCAGCCCTCGATGGTTTTGTAGTGCCGTCAATAATCTGCTTCACTGTGTCAAGCATATTATTTTGTGGAATCAGGTGTTTCAGTCAGGATGAGCACCTATTCAGCACTACATCCAGTTTCTTAAGGAGACAGAAAACCATATCTAGTACCGTAATTAAGCGACCTTCCGGCTTCTCAATTCATTTTGGGCAACCAACAGATATCATTATTGGTGTAGTTGACCGGAAGTAGTGATGGTAGACATTTTCTAATTTTTTTTACTTTTTTTTTTAAAAAAAAAAATGTTTATTTCGTATATTTAACGCCTCGTCAATGCAATAAATTAATCTGCTTTAGACTAAATGTCATTTCTATTCTACAGGGGGGAATATTCTACACGCGGACAGCGAAATTTGGACCCACGCTTGTTCGAATTCGAACTGAACTACCAATTTGGATACGGAATTCCCCCCTTTTTATTCACCCCGAACAACAAGACACAGTTTCTTCCCCATTCCAACAGACGACAACGTCAACATAGTGGTACGAAACTTCACTGTCCGTCTACAATAAGCTCCAGTTGAGAGCAGACACGAAGATGGTTGACATTTTAATTCCTAAATCGATGATTTTCCTTCCATATTAACAAAAAATATACATGTATTTATTTAGTCTTTGGGTATATGATACTTTAATTTGAGTATGGCGGCTATTTAGAGCCGAGTTCTATTCTCTAACGATAGTTCTCTGTGTATAGAATGTAACATGCAACACAGCAGGTCAGTTGAAATATAACTGGGGAACGGACTAAGAAAAGTGATCCTTAATCAGTTGCGGCGTGAGGGGCATTTGCTGTCTCCAAATCTAGACTTAACAATCCACAATTGCTAGAGATCTAGGGTACACCCATGCAATGTGAATCACAAGCTGGTTGTGCGGACTGATATAAATTTCAATTCTAGTCAGGTGAGCTAATTACATTTCGTATTTGCGAAAACATCAAAATTGTGATGCATAGCGAAAAGTTTATCTTATGACTTTTAAATAATTAATATTAGTATACTTGTCACTCGTCTCAATTAGAAAAAAACATTTAGGGAAAAAAAAACATGCATCGAACTACATAATGTTTTTAAACTCATTTGGGATCAGATTGGGTTTCAAACAGCACCTGATATGACTACAGGTTATGTGCAACCTCTGAAAACAATGGCCACGAACACTGACATTGACTAATTACTATGTTTTTCAACTCTTACCCCAGGGTGTCATTAATCTTGCCATTGATTCGACAAATACAAATATTTCCTACTTAGACAAATCTATGAATCATAATTAATTTGAAATGAGGCTTGCTAATGAATGATAACTTGCCACCATGCTGGTTTACCGGACAAATTGAAATCTATTTGTATTTAGACAAGTGAGAAGCTATTATGGCAAGTTGATGACACCCTGTTACCGACGACATAAACATATTTATAGTAATGTGGTCATTTTAATGTCAACCCTGTGAAGTATGGATTATTGGTATAATCATTTGACAAGCAAGACGATGTAGGCGGATTTATTTATGGTTTCAACAATTTTCTTTTTATTGTTTGCAGATATGTTAACTGAATGTGACCGAATTAGAAATAACCACAATTCGCAATTATTTAACATTTTTTTTTGCAGGCGTTTTTACTCACAGAATGGACTGAACATTACACTAAATTTCTTCATCTCTCTTTGCGTGCGCTCCTCGTTAATAATTCCAAAGTATTATCAAATTTTGTGTTCAGGTGAATATTCGAAGTAAATGTTAAAGACGTCCCAACGAATCGAAAAGAAAAAGATGACTCTATATACGATTTAGTTGTTGTTGTCCGGGATACCGACTTTGTTATCATACAATCTGACATAAACCCCTTTTCTACACTCAAGAATTATATAAATAAAAAGTTTCTTAATTAAATACACAAAACACATAGATTTAATCTCTATAAATACTTCGCTGACTATGTATACAAGAACTATACATACAAGGGAAGATAACTACCAATATAAAACACGTAACAGGACGCTGTAGTTCAAGTGTTCTTCTAATGTTCAATATTTGAACAGATTCAATAAGGAAATGTTTTTTTATGTGAGTAGAAGAAGTCAATAAATCGACAATCAAGCAATGTGTTGTGTGTATACAGTAGAAGACGATTACGGGTTTGGCTGTGTCGGTGCTTAACTTTGTACCTGGCCTCATTGCGAATTATTGAAATTTACGATTTTGAAATAGCCATCGTTTGGTCATAGACTCATAATTCTAATTAATTAGTGCTTTACACGTAAATAGTTTAATCTGGGAGATGCTAGTCTTGTTTGGTTCAAGGAACCAGACAGACAGTTTAAAGGCCAAAGACAGGCGGAGTGAGAGAATTATTCTAACTGATAAAACCAATGCCATTGTTTAAAAAGACTCCTGTGAAGCAGGTCAGAAATAAAATTGTTGATTTCATTTGATTTTAAATGTAGATTTTCTCTGTGTGAGGTGTGATGACGGTTTGTTTTCGTTGAAATTTTTACGCAATACAGATCGAGCCAGTCTGATAACCGATTTTATTTTATGTTCCACCGTCGACACTTAAACTAGTAAACACGACGACAAATCAAATTGCTTAAAAAATATTTAGAGATTTCGCCACAATTAATCGAAATAACACCAGATTAACTCTATGCAATACTTTAAATTGACCTAAATCAAAAAGGTTTAACCCCTAGTACATTAGGTCCGGAAAGTTTCAAATGGACTGAATTATTGTCGAGAGACATGTAATTCGCTTGTTTTGTTATATAGTTCTGCTAGTTCCAGTAAGTGTGGTATAAATAGAATACCAGCCTTACAACATGTAACATACATAAATACAATATATTCAAACATCCACATACATCCAGGAACCATCTGATATGGTTCGATCTATTCAAACTTTCAAAATCATTTTATCGTTTTGAAGTTTTTGTCAATTATCGGGATTGTTGAGATATTTTGTTAATATGTTTTGAGTATGAAATCCTCTTATTCACAGCACTGTCACTGTTCTTGTGATTGAGAGGATTCAGTTCCGTAACATTCAATCCAGTACACCATTTACTTGCGGCGCTCTAATTCTGCTGCAAAGAATGTAGATGGGCTAGAATGGGAGGTGTTAGGTTTAATAGTACCAATAATAAAGTAGAAACACCAAACATACCGATCTGTCTTTATCGTTAATTGTATACAGTCTATTAAGATTGTCAGTGTTAATTATACTACCATCATATACCAGTCATTTATATACACCAGATGGGTTTGTACTTTGTTAATGGTACCAATTCATGTTTTACCTCTTCTACAGCAACAAAACATCCTTTACACCACACTAGATTCCACGCGGCGTTAAAATCTGACCACTTCAAAGGAAGTCTACGTCTACGAGATTAAAAGAAAAGTTGCATTTTATACCATCAACTAATGATTTCTTAATTAAATTATCTAAGGTAAGAATAGGGCGTATGTTTAATTTTTTAAGAGACCCGCGAAGAATGTAAAATTACGAGATCTTAACTATGACTTGTCATATTTAGATATCATCTTAAATGGTTGAATGGTTCATATTCCTAAATAACTGGTCATGTCAAGATTGACGTTTATTTCGATACCATTAATTAGAAAATCTGTACCCCGATAGTGTACAAATTAGATTTGATAAATGTAAATCTGACATGTCCGTAGCAATACTGTGCACCCCTGATTAAAGAGACATTAGCGCTTAGATCTTCGCCGATCAATAAAAAAAAATAGTTTTCGATTCGTCGTACTCCGGGAGATTCGAAATTGAGAATGTGATAAATCATGTGATAAACAGTTTTCGATTCGTCGTGATTTCACTATAGGCCTATAAAAACGCCGGGAGATTCAAAGTTGAGACAAATCTGCCAACCCATCTCTGTGTACACTCTGTGGTATACTGGCATTTTAGGATTCGTTAAATATAATAGTCGTACACTCCATACCGGTTTTATGGGGTTCATATTCTAATCACCCTCTACTCCTGGCCTTGTTTCATTTAATTAGATCTAATCCCGCCCCTCGCTGTGTTTCGTTTGATAAGAAACAAATTTCTGTCCCAAATTATGATTGGTTAAATATTTTCGTGTCAAAAGCGACTTTCACTGACGCCTAAATTTACCAATGCGACCATCGATGTTTGCTCCCGATGAATCCAAAGGTAAATTATTTCTTGAAATCAGTACTAACAAACACTGGGATTTTTTTTTAAAGAGGTCGTTAAGCGACAGTCGTGAAGATTACAAGTAGTACTGATTTGATTGAACGATGAGAATGGGTACACTCCGTTAAAAACTCAAGTTTTCTGGCTAAGAATTGCAATGGCTAGAGAGGGATTGCTTCGGGAATATGGCATGGCCATAGCTTGGATTTTCGGGTATATTGCCACTGATATAGAAAAAAACAAGTATTTGTTACCATTTGCTTTACTTGAATCTTGGGGAATTTTGAATAATTATATACAATTAAGCAACTTTTTTTTCCTTGTTCAACGCGATAATGCCTCTAGCGATCAAAACGTGATAATGCCTCTAGCTATCAAAATCATTCGCGCATTGTTTCGCTCGGCGGAAGCAAGCCTATCATTTTGAAATGTCCCTATGGTGGTTGCGGATCTACAATTTCGCATAGGCAATATTTTAAGTAATATTAAACCTATATTAACGATGACAGAAGAGAGGGAATTATTTTTGCTGTTCTGGCTTATTTCAGTTCATTTAAATGTCAAATATATAATTGCAACTGTTTATGTAATGGAAGATTAATATTTGGCAAAGCTACGTAATTTCTGCTTTAAAAAAAGAAGTGTGATAAAAATGGCGGAATGTGTGGTTGTTAATGTTATCAGATCCGCAGTAAATAAAATTCTTATCTAAATTTTACAACTATAAAAAGCAAACCTCATGCCGTGTATTCAAATCCCAAATGCATTGTAATGAGGAAAAGGGGGCTAAACGTGCCAGTTAGACGGTGGATTCTTGTAAGATTTACTAGAAACGGTTTCTTCAATCACCTGTTCTAATTGATTTACATAGCCAATATTAAAACACTTGAATTTTGAAATCAATCCCAACCAAGAGCTCCACACAGAGTAGACACTTCGTGGTTGGTCCGCGTAGGTTTTTAGAAAGTCGAAAATGAAATAAAAGCAGCGCTACGGCATACTCTTATTTTGAATTCCAGCTGTCAATAGTTCTTTTACGTGCGCACAAACGTGTACACGGATCCTCATTTTCTTTGGTTGACTCATCCGATGGACTTGACGAAGGTTTTGGGATACAGTTGGTTAAAAACTACAACAACAAAAAAAAACCTGCCATTAATACCTTTTTACTTTTCTGTGATTGTTTCCCACAGTATATATAAAAGATTGACATTTGAAAAGATATCAAAAACTGTTGATAGGAAACATGCCAGAGAGAATGTATTTATCTAAATATAAGAACAGTTTCTAAACATAATGCTTGCAAAGAAGAAACGGGTAATCGAAAGCCAAAACCATTGATATAAGATAACTCCAAGCATTGATAGCAACTTACATAATTTGCCCTCGCATGCAGGTTTTGGTGTAACGTATCACCGGTTGGCATACCGACCAAATTCTCTTCCTGCCAAGATTATCTTGTAGTCTAAGGAATTGTTTGATAAATACGGCGGATAAAATAACAGTAACATCAGATGAGTTTCATATCTCGCTGATTTACTCCTAATTCTCTTTTCTTCTAAACATGAAAATAACAGACGCCTGCACGTAACTATAAGTCGATATTCCTAAGATATATAAGAAACATGATTTTTTGTTTTATTTTTGGTCTCTGGGCAAAAATAAAACAACAATAAGGTGCAATTTAAGATGTGGAACAATAAATCGTAATGGAGTTTGAAACATGTCTTTCTCGTGTTTCCTGTTATTAAGATATGTATATGAATTATGTTGATAACGGCCATGTTGTTGTTCAACAATCTAAACCTAATAATTTTATCTATATCTCCTTACTAATAAATCTGCCTCTACAGGAACCAAACGGATATCTCGCAGACGACATATTGTGGATCTATAGAAATTTATCAAAATTGTAATTGGATTTAGTTTCGTATTTAGACATACGAATTCATGATGTCTGTTGTTGTTAAGAAGATTTCCCGTCTGCTACTAAATGAATAAACTCACGATAATAAAATATCAAATATTTTCTGTTCCCTGATTGATAGACATGCATCATAAATATAGATTAGGGTTCGATAACAATTCATCAAGCTACTACCGGAAGGTAAAACATTGGATATTGTTTTTCATCTAAAAGCTGATTGGACAATGGCTCTTCAAACATTTAAAATTTAGTTGTGCTTTGCAACACAATTTATTTGGAACACAATTTAGTTCTTACGGAACTAAGTCTTCAAATGCACGTGCGCAATGGAAAGTTTAATTTCAATTAACCGATGCTAAGAACTTGTCCCAGCCAAGAGCATTGGTCATTTGCGCCTGGTTTGACCGTATCTCGGCCAAGGATACACACCACAGCTGAGAAAGGATTGCGACCATTTTAAAAATTCCTTTACGTCTTGCAGTTGTTAAGAAATATATTACTTTATCGTGGAGTTACTCTTTAAAGCGCCGAGAGGTAGTACAATCGAACGCTGAAAATCTATAATGCAATATTTGTATAGTTCATCGTCATCGTGGAGGAATTAGTAGTCCCTTGCTGTAGGGCATGATACCAGAATAATGGTGAGGCCGTGACCCGGGGATATTAATAGTGACAGCAGGGAGGTATATTGCAGGTGCAGTATGTATAACTAGCATATAGACTTTCTCTGTGTTCTAAAATAAATCCACGAGTACTAAAATCTACATTTTCTTTTTTGTGTGTTACACACAGAGAACAATGTTGTCGTCTATCCCCCTTGGTTCACCGTATTCGTACGACACTGATTTGTTTTTTTGTTGTTTTATCTGACTTCGAACAAGGGTATGTTTTAATGTACAAACCATTATTTGTTAGTTGTATACGCAGATAGTGGCAGGGTTTACATAGTCTTTCAATTTTTGTCCGCTAAATATTTGTACCTTTTATAATTAGTTGAAACCATTAAGATTACTGTCATGTACCCTTTTAGTCCATATGATAGGTATATAGTGCCATTGGGAGCCTGGTTGTATTTATATAAAAGGACATGGTTTTGTAAATACATAAGGACGATTTTGTTAATATGTTAGAGAAATAAAATGTTCGAGAAGAAAGAGAGACGAAAGAAAGAATGGCTTTAGGCCTATATATAGACATACTGTAAGTATTACCTATTTTTATTGAGTTACTTTACTAATTATTGGTAGACCAAAAGTCTGTGTCTATTTCATCTTTCTGGGAAATATATTAGTCAGGTCAGGTCAGTCCCGATGTAATGCGCAATGTTAGTTGAGATATTTGGCGCATGCTCTGTAGTCCGAACTTATCTGTTCGACTCGATTGTCTGAACTATTCTTGAGATTGGGAGAAACTCGGAACGTGTAACCGATTATCATACAGTCCACACCATCTATATCGATTATTTTATGATGTAATATATATGTTTTAACAATTAACTTATAAACTTACCAATTTGATGGTTATGCCAAAACAGCTCTCTTGATAAATATAAATTCTTCCGAAACCTGAAAAAATAACATATACCTAAACTTAAAAAGTAAAAAACAGATCAATTAGAACAAAAATGTAAGATGTTCTTCAACGAAAATTCCAGTCTCGTATATGTTTGGTTTCAGAACAAAACAAAACGCTCTTCTACAAACATTGCAGTCTTATATTGGTAAGAACTTTGATGCTTATACAATTTTAATGGCTCGACACCACCACCAATGATATGGTCCTTTCAGCACGGAGTTCCAAATATGTCAACCCACCCTGAAGTAATTATTTTGTGAAAAGGTTGAAAGATCGACTCTACTGATATATGGTCTCCAATAGGCCAATCCGTACTGAAATAATGGTGAAGGATTGGGGGAGGGGAGGGGTGCTGATAAGAAAAAAAAATGAAATGGAGTTTAACGTCCTACTTTTCTGATCCTAATGAAGACGGTATACGCCATACTGTGTGCAACGGGATACTTTTATACCGAATTCCAAATGCCTAGGAATCTTTTACGTGTACGCCAATGTGTACACTGGACCTCGGTTTTTCGTTCCATCCGAACGACTAGACAGCGGTCCTTGTCAGGCCCTCCGTCGTGTATCACTGACAAGTGAGAACCACGCCGGAAAATCTGGATAAACTTTCTCGGCCAAAGGCAAGCAACAATGCCTACCGTTCATTACAGCTATTATTTCATTAAGGGCTCAATATAATATGGAGAAAAATGAAACCTGTTTGATATTATTTATTTTCCCCTGGGTATATTTAAAACTAGTTTCACAAGTGAAACACCCACACAAATATTGTCCATTCCAGAGAGAATACAGATTGGATCGGATTATAATTTGTCATTTTGTCAAATAAGACAAATGAGAGTCCAGATCCAGTTGTAATGATTTAACAGTAGAAATAAAATATCATAACAAATGGTTTTTCTTGATAGATTCGATTTAGAACTGCCATGAATAATTTGCAAGATATCGTCTTTACTCTTTATTTAAAGGGAGGGTACCATAAAGTTGGTTTAACTATACAAATGAAAGACCAATGATGAAAAAAATAGCCCACAGACATTGAAATGAAATGGGGTTTAACGTCTTACTCTTCTGCACCTAACCTGGGCTAATGGAAGAGGGGCATACGCCATACAGTGTGCTATGAGAAAAATTTTGCCCGGGCAGTGGCGCTACGGCTTACTCTCATATCGAATTCCAACTGTCAAGGGATCTTTTACGTGTACGCCAATGTGTACACGAGACCTCGGTTTTTCGTCCCATCCGAACGACTAGTCAGCTATCTTTTTCAGGCCCTCCGTTCTGCACCACGCCGGAAAATCGAGATGAACTTTCTCGGCCAATGCAGGGATCGAACACCCGACCTCCTGGCTAGCGAGCCAGTGCCTTACCCACTTAGCCACGTGATCCCCCTCAGCCATTGACCAAGAACTTCAAATACAAATAATTTGGGATTCAGCTGTAAGAGTAACTTGATAATCGCGACGACTATACGTACAACTATAATGTAGACAAGATTACATCTGATGATTAAGATGGTCAACAAATGCATAATTATGCATCGTTATGCTTTTGATCTCCTCTCTATATAATCAACTCTGCACGTCTGTAAGATGTTGAAAAGGAGGGTATTTGTAATAAGGATATTTATATTTCAATATTATCCGAATTTAAAACTAAGCCATTTGTGGTTTTAAAAGCAAATAGTGGTATTACTACATTTTATGTTCAGTTTGAAAATATAAAGCATAGTTTGACTCGATCATCTTGTCCGTCCTCATCTCAAATGAATAGTAGTGAATAGTGAATAGTCGGGTTCATATAGGAGACAATATCCCAGACAAGGCAGTAATCCCCAACTTACAGATTCCGACATGAAGAAAACGCCATTGCTAAGACCAAATGTATTCAAATGGGAATCATGCAACATCACGAAATGTAACTATAAGTATCTATTAGAGATAGTTTGGTGCTTAATTAGATTCATAGAGAGTTTTATCTGGGACTACTTTGTCATTTTCTACTAAAGATACCGAAATTAATACTGCACTTGTGAGTGCTTGGGTAATCACGAAAAGTGCACAGGGTATAAATTACCAAATCTATAAGTTTTATTTAAAGGGATAGTGCCAGATTTTATATGTGTGCTTAATGATGCCATATGAAGACTCCAGGGGAAAAAATGGTTTTCTGACTTTTGAGTAAATGGAAATTTCCAGTTTAAACACTCATTTCTTCTGTTTGGATGATTTGTTTTTAAATATTGCAAGTTTCTATGAAGAATGATGCATTTAGTGAGAATATATAAGGTGGTGCACACTCCCATAGCATTCCCATGGTGTATTTTGGGCATTTGATTTGACTGACCATGTTTTGGACATCACCAGTTTTTCTATTTTATACCTTTCAAATTACCCTCTGTAGAGAGTGACGTCCTGTCCAGTTGTCCTATATTGGGATAAAAATTGTTTTTATTAAAAGTTCTGTCAATGCCCACAATGATCGTAGGTTTTTTTATCAGATCAAGGTCCATTATCTACCATTCTCGAACGCGGTTGTCGTCATTATTAAATTTACGCTAATGAATTATTTTTTTGAGCCGATAACTTTTGAAAGGGGAATATTTTGCTATTATTAAAATCAATTTTAAAATATCTCTAGGCGACCAAAGTCTGTTATGTGCATTTCGGGGTTTCATGGCCGAATGGTTAGTCCCGCAATGACATAGTTTGTTTCGAATGGACGTTAAACCCCAGTTCTCTTTCTTTCTCTCGCTATGTGCCTTCAACTGAGATATCAGTGCATATTATAAAAACAAGTATTGCAGATAATTTGAAAATTAACCAAATATTTTGTTTTTGATTCGAAAGATAAAATTCGTTGCCCTCGAAATATTTAACGATAAATCTAGTCATAAAAGCCATGTGGAAAATTCATTGATGGGCCGTTTGATATACAAGTATATATATTAAATTGCAACAATTAACACGTGATTAGTATCTGTAGTGCAGGGCTAACGTCTTTTAACGGTGTAACGAGTAAGGTGATAACAGCTCTGGAAGGTAGAACAGACGTTGGCATCGTAAATATTTACCACACGAAACAACAGATATTTCAGACATCTTTAAATACATTCCCATAATTATATCATCTTCCACAAACAAACTATTAATGTTAAAAACAGAAACAAAAGAATAACGCTTTGATATAATGAACTTCGAGATACTATCCGCACTCGTGAAGATGATAATGGCTAAAGTGAGTGGCGTTCTGAATACTTAATCGAAATGGCGCATGTATTTAAATAAATAAATTAACAAATACCCAGGTAGGTAAAAATCTTAAGTTTCATATTGGTGGCATGCTGAAAACTAGCGGCAACCCTTTAAAGGGTCAATTATTTCATTGGGTGTCCTGATAATCGATTCCCGTTCCTTTAGATGCCTATACAATGAATGACCCGTGTACTGTACTTGATTGCGAAAGGTAAATTCCACCTATAAATTATTTTTTATGAAATATAACTTTTATCCATACACCACATAATACAATCTGGGACACCGGTTTCCATTTCCACATGAAGACTGACGGGTTTAAGTTGTTTGAAAATTATGCAGTTTTATGCTCTAAAATATAACCGAGATTGGCCCTTTAAAAGCAGAGAATTTTTGTCGCTGTCTTGTTTATAACCGGTTTATTTTCAACTTCCAGAAAATATACTTCTTTTGTTTAAACAATTTTTCGAGCTGTAAGTTCAGATAATAGTTGGCCATCATGTCAGACAAATGGTATTATTGTAATATACCTTCTTTATAAGGTCTAAGCTGTACAAATTATGATACGTCTAAGCCGAACATCAGTCAATAGAATTATTGATGAAGGGATAACCATGTCGATATATTCACACTAATCATGTAGTTTATGGTCAAATGTCCGGCTTAGGCCTACTTGACCACTCATTGATTGTCCATTATAGATAACCTAGATGAAAGACCGGTTGGTCACCCCCTCTTTCAACTTTTGATATTGTTGATAATTAGGGAATACTTGTAATATATCAAAAGTTTTTCACAATGTACGGCCATTATTTCAATTACAGAACATCTGCATTTACACCACGCACTATTCCAGCTTAAAGCAACGGTGTTGTTAATTACAAACTCCTGAAGATATAGTAATTAAAATATTATTAAAACAGTAATACCCCCAGAAACTACATGTGTAAGAAAGTCAGTCCAAATAGATCCAATTAATGGGACTGAACGATTTTATATTGATACCCCGAGCTGTAAGGATGTATATTTGGAAGCTGAGAGACTGGACTGATGACGTTGTTGATCCCGAGCAACAATTTTCATTTACCCATTTGAGCAAATTCTATCTGTGAGTTAAAGTTGTTTATCACAGAAAGTTTCAATTTCATACTTCAAGTTCAAGCGTAAAATACTCAATTTAGGAAGCTCGGGTTATATAAGAAGTTCCAATTGTTTATTGCAGATACTTCAAATTACTTGAAGAACCAAAAGAGTCCAAGTTGGAGAGTTCAGTACAGCGCTGTAGCGAATGTTTTATTTTATGGAGAAACTGTCACTTCAATGTGTCCCTTGGCCATCTCCAATTAAGTTACGTAATGTGAATGCCATCTCATTACGTCACCATTTAATGTCCAATTTACGATGTGACATTACAGTAAGTTAATACAATTTTTAGACGCCATCATAGCAATGCCATTAACCATTATTACATTAATAAAATAATATGTAATATAGACCAACATTATATGGGAGAAGTTATTAATGATGCAAATAATAAAAATGACAAATAATTTCTCTTTACTGGCCTAATCTATCAATTTACTGTTATTATCTATATGGTTGAACTATTTTAGGTATACACCATGTAGACAATAAACCAACGATTAAACATTAAACCTAATGTATAGCTCATTTTATTAGACATAGAACTCCTGGGAAAATGGATAACTATTAAATTCAGTTTCTGGAGTCATGGTCTCTTACCATTAATAAAACCAAATATTGGCGATATAGCAGCAGTACTGTGTTGCTACATTTATAGCCAAACCCATGCTATAAATGGGATCCAAATAATACAGGTTCCCAAATGCCTCTGATACACCATGGGTTAAACTTCTGAGTAGTTTCTCTTCATTTTCAGGGGTCAGATCCCAAGTCGTCAACGTTTTTCTCGATTTTTACTGCTAAAATCAATATCGGTTTGTAAAGGTTTTCATTAAAAACTCTACACCCACCTTACAAGTATAATTGGAGGCTTGTTAATCTTTATAACTAACAAGAAGAGATAAAATATTCAAAAATGAAAATGTCAAAGACGGGCAATCAATGGGAGTGCATTGCAATTCTTCAAGTAGCAGTATCACTGAGAGTACGATCAGATGATCATTTTAACAAACTATATCGATGAAAGCCCAACTCCATCAACGAAATCGTAGTTTCAATTTGTTACAGTCAGTTCGATCTTTGTCTTTTTTTTCTTTTTCCAAATAAGTGAACTTAATGTCAATGATGAAATACACCCAACAAAAGAACAAAGACGGGATCAAGTTGATTTGCCCATGTCATTCATCCTGCACGGTATCTGTATACTCTGTCCAGTCACTCCGGTGTAATTTAAATTTCCAATTACTCGAAAAGTAGTTAAGAGTTTGAGCTATTGGCTGAATTCTCATTAGGTTTGTGATTGTAATTACTGGAAAAACTAACGAGGAATCGACTACAGTCCAATATGTATGCTTTAGTCACGATCAAAAGGCGAAACAATAGAAGGAAGATCAACGTGAAGATATGATATATATGTTAAAGCAAGGGTAATATAAAATGTTTAAGCAACCGTATATATATACATATAGCTTTTCTGTAAATATACTTATTTATGAATAAATGTGCATAATCCAGTGCATCGATTTTGAAGTTCAAAAGACGAACAGCGATTGGTTTTAAGATGCCCAGAATGCACGACTTCCACTTTCATAACTATTCGACAATGCCTAAAGTTCCATGCAGAAATTTTGGCGTAATTTGAAGTATTTAATTGTGTCTTTTCGTTGTTCGGTTCGGGGAAGAGACCGGAAGCGGGATATTTTAGAGATTTTATAATAAGATTCTACTCGGGTATTCAGTCTTTTGCCAAAAGGCGAAGTCTCGTAAACTATCGCTGACGTCATTTGGATGTTCGGACTATTTGATTAGATTCTTCTTTGACCATCGGCACCGAACTCTTTTATTGTCGGAGAGAAATGATTTCCGTCAACAAAAACATAATTAACTGGAAAGTAATGTTATCGAAAGTTTATTTTTCGTATATAAAGAGTGGTACATACTACACGAGGCGGTGTTTTTTCTACTTTAACCACCATTTGATTATAACCCCAGGTCGTGCTCGTATTACGCCATCAGTAAATATGGACATCGATCTGCCGAAAAGAAGAGATCTTGTTAAATCGCTCATGTCCAAATTAAAATACTCAGGTTTTCTTGTCTGATAAGGATAATTCGTTCCAGAAGACATTACCGAGAAAGTGAGAGACAAGATTTGCCTTAAAGGTAATGGAATCTTTGTCGATTTTCCGATTTCGTCCTTTGTTGTGTCGCATGTGGTGCTTCTTATTTACTCAAGATACACGACGTTTAGCCCTGGGGCGAGATTATTCTCTCTCATGGGAATCCTGTATCGGATGTACAAGCAACTCGCCTAATGCCTGAAGAGATGTTGAACTTTATAGCAGTAATAGGGATAATGATGGCATCTATGTCAGTTCTAAACCATTTCTCGTCTGGTAGTAAGCTTTTCTGCAAACGAAACAAACTTGTTAAACGATCAATGTGGTGCGGAAACGAAGACAGAATTTAGCATGGATCATTTGCAGCTTTTATATTTCCCATATTGGCCTATAATAGATCAATAAACATTGAGTGCGGAACTGAATTGTATCCTGCAGATAATAACATCAATGGAAAGAAACCTTTTGAAAAGGAACCAAATATCATAGATTAACCACGGGTTATCTCCATTTAAATAAATTGTGCCTTTCTTATACAAGGGGTTTGTCTCAGATACTGATTGCATAATCTGGTGATCTATCGTCTTAAAAGAATATCATCCATCTTCGTGGATTGCCATTGTATCCCAATCCTTCTGATTCCAAAAGCCTATTAGAGTCGCTCGACCGTGTAGAATAGCGTTCGATATGTTCCTTTATCGGTTGAATACGATAATGTTTTTTTTCTCATTCTATATAAAAAGAAATCTTTTTAAAACCTAAGCCTAGAGTATGGTCACAGAATTTTGGAATCTTATCTGCGTATGAATTTTGGTCAAATCGTGACTGATGATACAAAGCGTACCATGTCCGAATGAACGATTGGGTTAATCCCATGCACTATCAATCTATTTAATCCTCGGGATTATCGTCTCATATTACTTATTATAACTCACAAAGTCGCGGGTCATACAGGCCATGTTGCTCAGATGTTGAGTTTTATGTGGAGGTCAAAGTTAAAGTTAACAGAATAGAACATTTTCTAAGCCCCTTCTTCCAATCTTCTTGCATGAATCTGAGTCAAAGTAATTTTCCAAATTGGATATTATAGTTTTATGAACATTGCTGTCTCAATATGGGTTCCATGGCAACTGCATATGACGTGTGTGAAATTTTTTGAAATGGAAAAATAAATAGCGACAATACTAAGGCAATGAATGCACATTACGTTAAGATAACAAAAGCTGCCGAAGAATTATTCCGAACAATAGATTTGATAAGGGAATTGATAAATAGCGAACTGATCACTATGATAAAATGTTACAAAAATAACTAGATAGCCGAATGTGACGCGCAATCGGTTCTCAATAAGACAAGACTTGAAAAATTGTCAAAGTATATGTCGATTATTAGGTAAACATAGTTTCCATATTAGACCTCTTAAGGAGGATGCCATTCCAATAACACTTGAAGGTAACCAATAAAATGTACGAAATTTATTCGCGGTTCCTCAGTGTTTTCCTATTAGTTGTCACAGATGACAGACATCAAGTGTCTTGTAAACACAGCTTTATACTATACATCCAGAAAGTGTCACTACGCAGCCATTTTCTGTGCGGTACGTAATGGCGTTTTATGCGAGGAACAAAGTTAACTTCCGTTGTCTGGTTTACGAGATGGTAACGATACAGATTTTAATAATTATCTTTGTGGATGACATTTTTAAATTGAATTATTAAATGGCGATCGTTTTTCAGTCTATAAAAAATCGAGACCATCCGTGGTCTATATATTTGAATATGGGCTTGTCACTTGGATAAATGTCTAATTAATAACGTGTATAACATTTGTGGCCTAAAGAAAGACCTGCAAGGAATAAGATGTCCAATTAATGGTAAAGACATCATACAGGCTACTTAATTTTCTTTGCTGTCGACCTGAATTGGTCTGTATGGTGGGGCAGGGGTAACAATTCCTTATGTACCTCAATATCCTTCAGGAAAAATGGACTGGCTTTCACGTTAAAGATACCATAATTATTATTGCTATGCTGATCTAAAACAAATAAAGATGGTAGTTTAATATCAAAAGAAACCATTATAATCTTTAAATGAGGGTATTTTCAATACGAATTAGCGGATATAAAATATACTGGGGTCAGGATGTTGTTTACAATAAAAGTACTGGCATACCGGGGCCGTCTTTACTCTGGCATATAACCACTATTAACATAAATAAAACCCATGATAAATTCTTCATTTCAGATCTGTCATAAAACAGTAATACAAATTTTAATTGGTTGAATATTTAATTAGTAGTATTTAGCCGTTCTGGATAATTCTAATCAATCATGTCTTTGTAGATTTTTCAACTGACGCTAATTAAACGCACGTTACTACGCCTTTTGCTTAAAATCCATCCGAAAAACAGAATCCTTCCAAACAATTAACGTATAAATAGAGTAGTTCGTCGACTTTGTTTGAAAAACACTGTTCGTTCTATAACTAAACTTCGTCACTGTACTAATGAATACAACTAATTATATTATTTAAATGTGAGTCTTTTTTCGACAGGCGTTAAAAAGTCGTTACACAACTGCTGGTGACGTGAGGCAATTATTTCCAGTAGAAACGGCGCATCTCGTGAGTATGGAGATTATTGAATTAATCAAAATAATTCCTCTAGTTTTCCAGACCATTTAACAAATTCAAATATCTGGCGACAAACAGAATTACAACCAAAACTAATTTTACACATGAATGGGTCGCAGCAAGAACATGTGAGATATACATTAACACCTACATACATGTAGTTATAGGTTTAACGGTGTTGACTACAGACTGACTGTAAATGCATGCATGTAATAATACATCTGACAACGGTGTCTATATTCCTATATTTAAATCTAGGTTCCGATACACTAGGATTAGTATATCTGATTTTAACTTGGTGTATGTAAACGCAAGCAATTTGTTTCCTTATAATACACTTTGAACCTAATGATATACATGTACATGTAGTTACATTCTTTAATTCCATAGAGGAAGCATGGCGGACTCAATATTTAAACATTGGGCGATCTGTTCTTTAAAAGGGTATGGTGGGCAAGGGTGCACACTTTGGGCTAAAAGCAAATCATTTCACTTCTAGAAAACAAAGTGAAGGTGCCAGACGATTCTATTTTTATTGGTGTATGGGGATCGGATTGCCCATTAGCATTGCCTAGTATCTGTCATAATGCTGATCATTTGGAAAAACAAGTACATGTAACTGATTTTTACCCCGAATATTAATATCTGCGATCTCAGTTGGTAGAGTTAACTGCAATTTATATTTTAACTTTTCAATTGAAGTTTTAAATTGTCATTTGATAGGATTGCTTGTCTGAGAATAAAGAAGATCTGGTTTCATAGCTGTATTTCCTAAACAATCATTTCAATAAAAACCCAAAACAAGGCTAGATGGTAGTTTGTGAAGAAATGAGACGAACAGAGAAATTAGAAGCAAGTATTGATATAAATGTCCTAACGTCTTATTTTACCTCATTAAGGCAATCTTGGGAACTGATTAAGTGCACTCAGAAAGAAAATATCGTCTCGGGATGTTTTCTTTCATAATTCCAATATTAAATGTTCTTATCAAGTCAGTTATCAACGATTCCATGGCAATAGTCTAATGGTATTTTTGATGATGTAAGTATAGAGTTCAAAATATCTTATGATGTCTATTGTCTTTTTGATTATATATATATTCAATAAAAAGAAAGAAATCTAAGACAGCTAGATAAAGAGTTTCTTCTTAAGATCTGTATTAAGCACGTCTCGAAGAAAAAAAGATAGCCAAAAGAATCAATTCCGTTTCCTATGTTCTGAGCAAAATCTTTATTTTATTAATAACAAACATATCGTGTACTGCTCTTGTGGGTTCTTCAAAAAACATTTACAAATTGATCCGTTTATTCGAATTGAAAATCAACAAATATTGAAGTCTCCACAATATGTTTATTTTACCGTTCTCGTCTTTCCTCCAACGCCTACATCAAAGACGGTTCATCACCTGTGGCGAAACTCATCTTTGATCTTGGCACCGGGATCCATACTCGTTTTAATATGAATAAAACATCCGAGGTATTAAACTCGAACTCTGACGAGAATTCATGACTGATATAGTATTCTCATATTCCATTATTTCGTGGATAAAATTATGTCTTTAAACCATTTTTTCGTTTGCAGACAGCTAAAGAGAAGAAGAAAGAATATTATTTAGAGTGGTTGCTATTGAAAAATGTCATCGATTCTCGCCGTCTGGCCCTACGTGATTGCAAGAAGCCATTGTCGCACAATTTTTATTAGGTGTATGTTAGGCGTGTAGTGTAAACGCTGAATCCTACATATTACTACAACGTACTTGACGTACAAATCAATTGAATCAACTTGTAGAAAAACGGTAATATAAGGCTAATCACAGACTCTTATCCTTCCTTATTAACCCACTCGCTTTCGCTTCCACCATTTTTCGTTCTGCTTCAATGGCGATTGGTTCTTATTTTCGGAATTAAAATCGAATTTGTCCATCGACCCAGTGGATGCTAGAGATAATAAGCAAGACAATTATTGATAACCGAATAAAGCATGAACGACGTCGTTACCTTGAGCGTTCAAAATAATAACATAACCGATTAGTCTTGAGAAAAGATGAAATAACACAGCAGCCTGCAGCCAAGGGTCATTATAAGCTCGGAATAAATGTTGTAATCGATATTTCACAAAGAACAATTTTATTACTAATGCCTCATTTGTTAAGTACGTATGTTCGATTAGTGTCTACGTAAGATTTCATCAACCAATCACTATAACACGATGTCGTATCATCAGATAACCCTGTCCTACATTTTAATTTAAGATTGGGTTTATTGATACAGGTGCTGTTCGATGTGCTGATTGCAATACCTTGCTCAAATTATTCTATACGAATTATTGACAAGAGGGAGTAGCGTTTCCCCAACACACATTCGGTCATTCCAAGACTAATATACGGCTATTTTTAATTATATGGTCACGTGTGTAATACTAAAGAGGAGAATTTTGCCCGGAGATCGGCGTGTCCACCAACCTTTCAACGAAATTCTGCCAGGGGGTCTCCATGTGTACACAAGTGGATCTTGATTTATTGAACATTTTCAAACTCACAAAATTTAGTTGTCGATCATCATGTTGTCTTTTATGAGCCCCCACGCGCGGCAAATGTATCAAACTATGCCAAAACTATAACAATTTTAGAACCATCTTAGTTCGGATATCAATCATGATACCTATTTTAGCTCGATTTACATTTCATTCTGAGATTAGTAAAGGCACTCTTTCACGTCATTCTTGAATCAGGAGCATTTTCTCGTTTTGTTTGTTTGTTGAAATGCCGCATGACTCAAAATGTTTACCATTCTAGAAATGTCATTTAATAAAATAAAGGAAAATTCAACGCTTTCAAATTATGGTATTGACAATTCACACTATAATTGGGTTAAATTGGAACAGACGGTTCTGCCTATATAACATGTATGTTGTTCTGTTGAGACGTGGCAACTGGCAAAAGGCAGGGAATCAAAAAAAGCTAAGCTAGTACTAAATGTATCGATTTTCTTATATGAGTCCATTAAGATTGGGTAAGTTATACCGATAACCAGGATTGTACACAGCGTAAGAATACAATCAATCACGATTCTTTTTCACTAATTCCCAACTTCACGTGCTAAAACGTGCGCCAAATAAGCTTGTCGTCTGTTACTACCAGGAGACGAGACATTTTTTACCACCTTCTGTAACTTCATCGGTGAAGATCTGGGTTTGATTTACCTATTAGCAGCCCCTGTTCGTGATGTTTTTGGCGGGAACAGTCAGCAGTCGTAGTTGAGAAAACATCATCTGTTGCTTTATTTACAGTTTGTAACCTAGCGGTCATTTGTACGTCTGTCAAATTCCAGCCAATGAAGACATAGACAAGCCAGCGGTTACAATTAGAAATATTTCCATAATTCCTGGCGTAATCAGCAAGACCGGGTACCAACCGAAAAACTCAATAATGCGAAGGCAAACAAAATTGACCAAGCTCCAACCTTTTGTAGATTGAAAAGCTCCACACTGCGGCGGTTCGGCAATGTTTGTGCTTTCAATTAATTACGGTTCCGCTTGCCAGGGCAGGAGCTGAACTCGCACATTAGCCGGTGGTGAAGATGTTACAAACGAAATCAAATATGTACTCAGAGAGACGGTTAGAAGTTTACTGGAGGAAGACAGCTTGTGATTTTAACTGTTGCTAGGGTCAATAGAGCCACAAGTTTCCTCCAAACCGTTCCTGGTTTCTAATTTATAGCTTGACTTCCAGTTAAATGATTCATTAAAACCCGACTGACGAATCACAGAGTTAACAAACCAAAAAAGTCGCCATGTTTTTGCAATGTTTAATCAATATAATTTTACTTTTCATAAATCCAGTCTCTAATTTCTATGGCACAAAATTATATACCAGTGCCCAAAGGTTTAATTTCAAACCGCGACCATAAACCCCATGAGTGATTTTTATTTTCTTTTACAAAAGTCAAATTATATTTTCTTGTTGCTTGCGTGATTCAGAAAAACAGAGTTTTTATGGGTTTTTTTTTTTTGCAATTTAATGAATGATATTAGATTTTACTGCTGCCTAACCGGACAGATTAATCAGGCCCAGATGTATATTTTGAGAACATTATATATAATAAAGAGTCATGTAAAAGGAATTTTACTTGAATAATCTTCATTCGTTTTCTTGAAATGTGCATTTCCTCTTTTATAGTATGACTATCCCAGCACTTTCTTAATCGCTTGATATGATATTATTTGCGATGAAAATGGAAACGTTTATTGTATCAACCTTAGGATCAATATTTAGTAATTACCGTTCCTTCTATAAAATCTTAGAACACATTTTTTGATTAACAACTTAGAAATACATTTAAATTTAATTCTAATAGATGTTTGAAAGAACGTTGATAATGCGTTTGTTAGCTGCAAGATTGTCGTATAAAAATAGCCACACGAGCATTGCAATGCTACTGTGAACATAATCCATTAAATTCCATTAGCTATCGCCTAAAAGAACTTAAGTCCTTCGGGGAAGACTAAGGATGCCAAGAAACTATATCCGTTAGAGTAAGCGTTAATTATGCAAAGTTAATGTGGATTCGGCACATAGTTTGAAAAAATAACTTCGCGTGATGTATAATATAGACAAGCCTATACACCAATTGGAATAAATTATTCACAAATTGTAGCCTACAAGAGAAACCCATTCAAGAGTACAAATTTTAATTGTCCGCACCTTGAATCAAAATTAAATCGTTGCCAATGAATAACTTACGAGCCAAACCCAAGTACATAATCTTAAGTGCAATATGATTAATTAAACTAATCCCAATGCGGAATCGAAATACGCCAAGGTATCACAAGGCAGTTATTTTAAAGCATTGTCAAAAGTACACTAAGGTCACTCCGATATGATTTTATGTGCTTCGCGATTACCTGTGAACAATTTCGTTCTTAAAAGACTTATTTAAAATCCCAAATTTGGTTTGGTTGCATTGCTGATAAGTTACATCTTTTCGAGTTTTGATATGTTTCAACAAAACATCTATTATATAATTCATAATTTCAAGTTGGTGTGGCCATTAATAATACCTAGACTAAGTCGAATATGCCCAGTCCAAATTGGGCCTCGAACTTAAAGAGTCCTGATACCGAAGGTATACATCTCTTTTACTTGATTTTGTTGAACAGCATTCTTACATACACTTTGGACCGAACACACAAATTCAAAATATAAAATGTCTCTTTTCTTGACAACTGGAGCCTTTGATTGTGATGGAATGCACAGCAGAACGTACAGCGGTCGACTATCAAGTGTCAGGGTCAAGGGTAATAACGCCAATTGATGAGGGAGACTGAATTCCGACAGTGTCCCTCCTTACGATTAGCCAAGCAAACCATCTGTAAGTTTGAAACACATGCTCCGACCTGTACAGTGGAGCATAGGTATAAAGACTTATCATTCAGGGTTCATCCTTAATACTAACCGAAAAATCGAAAAACAAACGTCAAACCTCTGCTGCTACGCTCGTACTATACCCGCACTTTTGATGCTCGGCCCCAGCCCCCTTATTTTATAATCTGCTGGGCGATCCCTGTTGGTAGTATAGATCTGTCGAAACGAAAAGATACTATTAAATGATTATTCTGTCTTCAAGATACATATTTACTCATCTGGTCGTCGTAAATGTAAGGAAATATATTCCCTGTAATTGACAGGTTCTACGACCACTTTAGATTTCCTAAAATTTTCTTTTCAAATTTGATTGAAATGATTCTTACCTCAATGCTCAGCTATAATGGAGATATATAATGACGAGAAGGGCGACTCGGCCATCGATTAGAAGAAAAAGCAATAAGTTTGGGACATTGATCACAATAATCTATATTTACTCTAAGTCTGAGAGGTTAATAACTATGTCCAATGGTTACGTTGATATGGTGGCTATAATACGGATCTGTACACAATCTGCAACAATAGAAGAAAGGGAAGACAACGCGCTAGCTACGTGAAATAAACCCTGCCTCATCAAACAGAACATCTTTAATAGAGGGGTAGATTGGGAATATTAAACTTATGCACGCACCGTTAACAAAATGTACATATATACATACAATATTCTATCAGGTCATATTCTATTCTATCTTTATGTAATTTATAGGCCTGGAGGATTAGGATAGAGCAATCAGACGATAGCCCCTACACCATACAATAGGAACAGCTTTGATACACGAATATCATTATAACTTTTAATGGAATTCCAAAGTCCCCATTGCCTTTAATCCCCAACTGCGTGCGATCGGAAATACAGATATCTTTAATCAGCTTTTTATTCTTAAAAGTATCCATTCCTTTTGGACCCAAACATCTTGTTTTTCCCATACTTGATGCATATGTCTATAATTAATTAATTGCTATGGATTTGTCTTTAAGGGGCTTGGAATACTTAAAATGGCTAAATATCTAATATTTGGGACCTATATGCAGAATCTAATTACCAATCATTTATGTTTTATGTGTGAAAAAGTTTTATTTAACGTCCGCTTCCATCGAAAAACGCTAGAAGTCTCAATCTAATGGCAATCTCTAGCGTCTGATTATTCCAGTCCACACCGATAGTATTTACTGTGTATGCTCTTCAGATAAGAATATGGGTCACCGTTCGACATGGCATGTAGTATATACGTGGGTTCGTTCCCCGAGTCGCGCGTTTCAAATGGCGCCGAAACGCATTATGGTACACAATTCGTGTACCAATGGTAAAAATGTTTATTTTGTCTTAAACATTTGATCAGAAGCGCATCTTTTCTCAGTAAAATCACAACATCGATGTTGATTTAAATTGACCAGAAACGTCTTGTTTGCAATGTCTTAGACTTTGGAGGATATTGAGTTAGAGACTTAGACTTTAAATAATGTACTGAAGAATGAATTTTAAAAAAAGTTGAATGATATTTTGAACTCTTGTTCTAAATAGATATAAATACGTTTGCTGCCAGGATGTTACTTGACATGTTACCCGTGAAACATGTTACTTGACATAAATGCCAATTTTCAACACAAGAGACTTACGAAAAATGAACTCTTCTACTAAATGCCAACCGTGTCCGCAAATGTCTGTAGACAACTCAAGCAATCTTTTTTTTCTTTTAAGAAAAGGGAAATGAATGTCAAAATTGAAATTTAATCGATTTTGAGATATTAGTGTTTTAAGCAGGCATTGAGGCATGGGACACAAGAGGCGATTTAACCCTAGACAGATGGAAATAGCCCAATAATTACCAGCTTTTTACACGCTAACTTCGTTGAAGCGAGGCATATAGAAGGTTGAGAATGTCGCAGACTATGACGCTGTTGTATATTATTAGTTCCTAACTACTAATCTCGCGTCAAATTACTTTAAGCAAGCAGTCTACAAACCACTCACAAGCAGCGGTGATCAACCATTATTTTTCCAGACAAATTTTCAAATACTAGGATCATTTTTGTTATTAGTTACATCTTAAAACAGTATAGTAAACGGCGAGCGAGAAAAAAAAACGTTGGTGTGGAAACAACATACATAACTCTCTTCTATAACAAATCAGCCATACTGTTACCTGTCGGAAGCCATTTGTAATTCACATAATGTACTGTAATGTTGCGCTGGGCATTGTTACATTAATTTTTTTAAGAATGGCCGTCTGATCAACCGACTCACGATCCACTCCGCCTAAAACACTACTACCTACAATTTAACTCAACAATTTATAACTATCATTAAAGATGCATTATTCAAGAGCTAAATCTGCCCAATGCAAATTTTACGTTTGGCCTCAAATGTTATATAAATCCCCATTAGACATAATCAAACCTCTAAAACTCTTGATTTCTAATAGATTTAAAAGCTATTGATAGTTAATGATTTTATCTTAAAATGGATAATCGAGACGTTATTATCGTAACAACGGTAGTAATGACTGCAAACGACTATAACTCAGCTTAGAATGAAGTAATTTGACTGAAATTTAAATATATTCCCTTTTCATTATCTTTTTGAAAAATAAAACCTATTTTGCGAGAACTGGGAGGTCTTTGTCCAAATCTGAAATAATGCATCATTAATATTAACTTAACAATTAATTTGATTGAAATGGTCTCTGACTTGCGGCATTAAAGTAAAAGCTAATGCTAACCACCACTATGCGCAAACAAATTATTTCAATAAAATGAACCATTAACATAATTCCGAATTATCCTAATTCGTGTCGAGCCTCCCCCTCCCTCTCTCTATCTCTCTCTCTCCCCTCTTCTCTATTTTCAACAATAAGGTTTCTTGGGTTTCTTGACATCATATAAACATACAGCATCATATATTGAACGCAATCACCAAGGTACCATTTAGCTGGTATGGAACATAGGTGGTAATATTAGAGATCATCATGACCATGCCAGAGCGGGGAAGGTCTAACTTTGAACATATTATTCATTAATTATAAGAAATGGAATTTGCTACAAATAATGCCAACAATAACGATGTTATATAATGGAATCCGATATTAAAACATCGTAATCAAATTATCTACACGCAACCAATTGGTCCATTTTTTTCAACATCTGTAATATTTTTATCATCAATGTGAATATCATTTTCATATTCTGGAAATAGAGTTAAATTCCCTTGGCAATAAATGATTTTGAAATTACAAAACGGAGGCTACGACGTTTACACTGTAAAAAGGTGCATTAATACTGCATTGGCCTGGACAATAAACGTTATCTTGTGGCTGCAGCCATTCTAGGACAATGTTATATATCTGGGCACAATTACAAACGGGTACATAAGGTTTCCTCGCCAACCTGTTGCTGCTAGAATTCAGAATCTGTCCAGCAATCGCATTAATCGTTTTGCATGTGTAGCGTGGGCAAAAAATTGTTATAGTGTTTTATTTTTCAATTTAACTCTGAATATATAAATAATTCACCCGTTTTAAAGCCTCTATTTTATTCATCGCCAATGATATCGTACTAAAACAGAAAGACAGAATTCAATCTGTCTTTTTATGTTGAATACCAAATCGACGTTGAACTAAAATAAATATATTGAAAGTTAAAGGGCGTTTGGTATTATTCTTAGTTTCTATTCATTTTTTTTTTTAAAAAATACAATAATATTGTAATTTCTAATCAATTGGTGAAATATATGAACAGTCCAAATGAACGACGGCGGTCGTTTAAGTCTGCTGAATCCATTCTACACGTATTTTAAATTTTTATTTTGTCGTTTTGAATCCGTCAGTACCCATTGCTCTCGGATCGGATTGTAGGGTTTGTTTGTTTCCCTTTGTTCATTACAAATGGCGCTCGAAATAACAGAATACACGATTGATATACTGATTGTAAAATGTCCATTGTGTCTTGGATATTAGATTACCATTTTACGGCAAAATATGCACATCGACACAGATTGCAATATACCAATATGGAATTCTAATTCATGTTTAACTTTTTGAATATTTTGGAAAATATCAAGTTAGAGATTTAACTCCTTTAAAATGTAATAAGTAAAAAGTGAATAATGGGAAGATTGCTTTAAATAAATCAATACAAAATGTAAAAAAAATATAATATAGTTAAAACTTGAAGGATGAAGATCACCATGTATTCAAGCCCCGCAGGGTCTCAGCGTAAATATATAACATTATATTCAAGGTAGAAGGACAGATCAAGATATGGATGTAATTTTAATGATATTACCAAGTCCGGCATTATGATGTAATTGGTGATTAAATAAAAATAGAGACATACTGGTCAAGGTCTACATAAATCAGCTATTTGTTATTGTATATAAATAATGTGTGCTATTGCACAATCTTAAACTTTGTGATATATCTCTCTGTTTTGTAAGAGAAACTAAATCTAGATATATACCTTATTTACCCTTAATTGGTTGTGTTACCGTTTACAAAGCTACTCAGTGACATTCCTAGCAGATAAATGTACCTTAACGCAGCAATTAGACTTTCAATGTTTTTTTTAGTTTGTAAGACAATGTGGTTTATAAGTACTGAACAATAATAAATCGAACTTGCGCAAGAATCATCAATTCTTGATAATAAGCTAGGATGAGATGATTTGTGCCCCTACATGCATGCCATCAATGAAGTAACAAAGTCATGTGAAATTATTTTCAAGTATCACTGATCCTGGTTGCCATGTTTCAGTTTTAACATGATTATTATAGCTCCGTTTCGTATTTTACACAGATAATCGTTGGTAAATGAACATGATGACTAATAGTTTAGTTGTCAATATTACACTTTTAAAAAAACTTGCTTTTCTCGCAAAAAACGATTACTTGGACAAATTAAATACAAATTGCAACTTTTTCCAACCAAAATTGCTCCTTTAATTAAATGAAAAAATGTTAAGAGTGAATTTATATTTCTAGATAATGACTTGTAAATCAATATGTGCTTTAATTATAACCGTAATGTAAATTGGTGCTTCCATGTGCCGGTTTGTGTACATGAAGCTAAATTTTATTATTATTTTTTATCAGTTTTAGTTAACGAGGAAATTATTTGAATGTAAATGCCCTGATTTGACTATTTAATTTGTCAAGTGTACGATAAGCATAAAATAAATAGCCTTAATAGATAAGTATAGCAAACCGAGAGTGTTTGTTTAATTCAACAAATTAAGATCGTTTATAAACAGATAACAGAGTAGAAAATCAATAACATTTAGACAATGTTAAGTTTTCCTGTAGTTTTTTCAATTACCTTACTTAATAGAATGGCTGACTTGTTGCAGTCAAAAACACTTAAACATAAAATTGTATTATACAGCAAGCAGCTGAACATGGTAGAATAGTTGATTGCATGTTCTTTAACAAATAGATCACAGCAATGCGTCATGTCTTACTTGCAATGCTTGCATGACGCCGCAGGTAAATCTCTTCAAGCATCACAAAAACAGACATATATACAAATCTCTTAAACTATAAATCATTTGGGATGAATAAAATACGAAACCATGGATGTTGATAGGCAAATATTTAAGGGATGTATTATCTACCTACGTTCACGGGAAAAAAGAAACGAATTTTATCAACATGTGTGATACATTAACTTATCAAGAGATGTAATTGAGTTTAACAGTTCGTCTACAAATATCTTGGTCATTTTGGGCCTAATATTTTAATAACTATGGCCACTTTTCGAATCCCAATTGTCCAGCTTCCCGCCAATGTCCATATGTTTTTTTGTACCGGCCGAACGACTAAGCCACACTTTCTTTGTCTGTGTAACAGGTGATACCCATGGGAAGGTTGTGTTTGGCAACGTCGGTATTAAAGCTCAGGACATTCTATAAAATCTGATACCATGATAAGAAGGGATATCACGTGTTTTAATATGAGTAACAATACTTGCCTCGTCCAGGAACTCACCAGTACCTGAGAACCGATGGCAAGTAATGTTATATTAACTACCTTTAGGAATAGGTGAATCCCACATTGACGCAGTTGTCTCTAACGATAATGAATATCAGTTTCATAGACTACAACAATGACTAATGGAATCTCAATAATTAAAAATACGTCTAGTTATTTCAGATTATATAAAGGCATGAATATAAAATATACAACAAACTAATGGATTAATATAAAGATGATCGCGATAAATATAACGCCGTAAATGTCAACGTTGCATTTGAAAACCGATATAAATCTACATGCTGACTAAGTCTATGAATTATTTATAAAATTGATGATTTAATTTGAAAAAAAAATTATAGGCCCTATATCTGAAAAAAAAAAAAATATTATGTAATGTATTGGATTTTATTGGATTTTCCTGGTTGGACGACTGATATCACAGACCTAAAAAATGAGGAGACATTGACATAGATGCTAAATAATGATTTATAATGTACATTGACGATTTCAGCTAAAATATTTATATTAATCAGAAAGCTTTTGAAAATAATCAATAAACCGCTCTCATGTCTGGGTTTATCAAAATTATCAGTAGAGATGGCCAAATCATGTACGTTAAAAATAACAATGAAAAAAGCACAATAGATAAGTCTACTACAAGAGACAGGAGGTACAGAACTCAGTTTTATCTTTCTGAAACAACAAATAACCATTGAAATCATTTGTATTAAAAGACGGGTATTTGTACTGTAGACTTTTGAAATTAGCTAAATGGCTTTATAGCCCATATGGAAACATGTTCTTTGGAGTGAATTATTGGTGGAAATGTAACACGGATTTCGAACTATAATTTGTATACAGATCTATCTGGGAATTGGTCAAGGATGGTTGCAGGGTTTGGGCGTTAGTTTTCACTAAAGGTGGGTAATCCACACCTCCTTTAAATAAATAAAAAGTTTTATTATGGTCGGCATTAACGACAATATGATTAGCATATTTTGCCTTTAAAAGAACTGGTTGCTTCTCCGAATGTCTTTAAAAATATATTTTGAAAACGCTGAAAATTTGAATTAGTTTTCTTTTGGTTACTCCCAAGACCTCAACGTCAGACATGACGCACACGAGCGATTCTCTTAGACAATTCGTAAGCGATGTTTAGCTGCCTTTACATTGCTCTGAAATCGTACATCGGCAGTTTCTTCTGGAATATTTTTGTTTGGCCCGTCTGCGCAAGCCTTAACAAGGTTTTCAGCAATCTTCAACAGTTAAAATCCAGGAATGAAGATTGCTTGTACATACAAACACATACCCGTGGTTTCTACAGCATCGCTGATTGCATGCGAATTGATCAGTGCTTCAACAAGCAGGTAAAATGACCCGTATGCGCCACGCTTCATTATTATCCGAAAAAATCATCAAAGACTCAGTTAAGCTCTGGTCAAGTTTAAATAATTGACGATGATTAATGTATTCTTATCATCTTTGAAAGAGCCTACAAACAACCAATAACTTACTTAAACTTCAGAAGTAACACAACCATTTATATTGTTCGTTATTTTATGTCCAGGAAACAAAAAGACTGTCGCAAATACATCCCTTTATACGCTTATTTTATTAAAGTTTGAAAAAGTCTGTATTATCTTGAACAAAAAGACAAGAAAGCAAGACATCCTTGAGGATTGTCATAAAGACGCATAAAAGACGACGGCGTCACGTATTCAGAGAGAGAGGTGACGACTCATGGCAATGAGTTTGGGAGGTCACCAAATCAGAGAGTGAAATAACATTACTCAAATCTAGAATTATCACTGTTAATTGTGTTGCACTTGTTGTCCTAGTTCATTTATGTATTTCATCTGTCTAGAAATATACTCTTCAAAAAAAGAAACGCACAACCCATTTTTCATCATTTTTTTATTTGAACGAGGTCTTTGTTTCGGTAAATCTTACTTGTTTTTAATGCCATTATGTAAGGATAAAAGAAATTCATTATTGATTTTAAAGGTAGGGTCACTAATTGTGACTGGTCATCCTTTTTGTCGAAATTTTTTATCGCTTGATTGCACCAAGAAACATTAATTTAACAACTTAGCGAGCTTTTCGCGTGGAACCTAAATCTAAGGTCTTTAAAATCCCGGGGTTCTCGGTTTCCAAATCAGTTGCACATGTAAACACTCAAAGACCCAAGTGATGCCACATCCGAACGAAGACCAACGCATCAATACTATTGATGGATTACAAGCAGGTGACTCCAAGACAGATGTAGCCAGGCTGCTGAATGTTTACCTTAGTTCCATTTCTCGCCTTTGGGATAGGTACCGACAGCGAAGTTCAACACATGAACGCCCTAGCTCAGGCCAAACAAGTGTGGTCCCACTTGTCCTGGATCGCGACTTCCGGTTACGTCATTGGCATAAATGGTTTTCAACAGCGACCTCTACTGCAGCAGCAATTCCCGGACGGCGTAGAATCTCGTACCAGACAGTAGGCAAACGCCTACGTGAAACCGAATAACCGCAGACGTCCCCGTTAGAGCTTCTGTTTTGAAATACGCCGACACCATGAAATCCAACTTTAATGGGTTCAGGCACTGAGGGTATGGTCACAGCAACACTGGAGAGCAGTTTGGTTCAGCGACGTGTCGCCTTTCTTGTTGCAGCAAGGCGATAGTAGAGCGAGGATATACTGACGACGAAATGTAACGTTGCGTTTCTTTTTTGGGAGAGTATTTCTTATAACAGTAGTTTTCCGAAACAAAACCCATCCCATGCACAAAGAGTAAGCAAACATACCAACAATAAACTTAAAGGTTTTTTTTTATTTCTACAAGTTTTTGTACGACATTTGGACTCGTGAAAGCTACCGAGCAACATAAACTCCTCAAAAGGCAATACTTCAAATTAGGTTTGAGTTCAAGGAAATTAAAAGCTTTCAACACAAAGGGCTTTAATTAAGCTGTAGAAGATTATGTACAGAATTGACAGTTTCTATTGGGTTCTTTATCCTGGTCGGAAAATGTTTTGAATGTTCGTTCTTGTGTGGTACTGAATTGTTTATGATAAAAAAGACTTAGTATTAGTACGCACGCAATACAACAGTTTAAAGATTGGGACAATTTCTTACATCATATCAATGTTTCCGATTACAAAATTATTTTGTTTTTATTAAGACTTTAGGTTGCGTGATGTGAAAAACAAAAGAAAGGAATATATTAATGTGCATGTATGTACAGTGTTCAGTTTAATCTCTATTTATGGGGTAATAATAGAAATGTGTCATAAAGATCGACAGAAAATAATTTGTATGGACCACATTTATACATTAAACTGTCACTATAAAAGACATTATATAGGATCCTAGCGTGACTCAATTTCTCTTTGACCACACAAACATTCAATAATTCAATGAATCAACAATATTATTGTTCAATATAAAGCGTCAATAACAACCATCACCAATCAAAACCTATAAAGATAGACACTTCCATTGTCACTGCTTAGTCCGCCATTTCGTATTTTATGACGTAAACAATTTGACGCCTGCTGAGGAAAACTAAAGAACTTATAATCAAATCGATTATCGTTTGATTATATGATACTCGACTTAAGATCATCGTAATTATTGCATTAAAATAAGAACTATAGAAGATCGATGTAAACTCATAATCAATCAACAAAAACAAATTATACCGTGAATAGATCCAATATTGTTACATGCAACCAAGAGCCGCCAGTCATAACAATACAGTTTTCTAAAGCTTCACCAAGGCATCCCATTGTCTTGTCTAATGTTTTGTTCATTAGCTTGAGAGCTATCTCGTTTTTGGTAATGTTTGAAGTTTTTCTTATTGATCGCTTATTAAGACTAGTGTCAGTCAAAGTAAGACTTTCTGTTGACGGTGAAGTAAAAAGAAAATAAATGCACCGATGACTGCAAATTGTGTTGTTCTCAACGATTTGAAAATTTTAACCTGATAATACGTTTTAGCTACAGAGGAGCGTTGGTGGATTTGTTAGGCATCTACAATATGGCGGCTAATTTCTATATGTATAAAAAAAGAAGATATGATCAGTAGCATGGTTAAATGGTTAGATGGAAGGACATGAGATCTTCGACTTTTAATTAAAGATATCTATTATTGTTCATTAAAGCTGAACAGTCGCCAAACTGTAATTCCCTTTGATACCACTATCAATTCTATGTAGCCATTAAACATGTCTTCCCTGCAAAAGTGACGTAACATATTTATGTCTTTGAACCCGCCGTCTTTATAGTCATGGTTCTATATCTCGAGAAATCCTTTAGACATGGATGTTTCAATAGTGCAAATGTTATATAAATCCATTTCCTCTCCTCTATATATAATAATATTGTCTTTGGTCATGTTTGAGCTAAAGTGAGTCAGTGCAATCTGAAATAGAGCAACAGTGATGATGCACAATTTGGTTGATGGTGAGTTCTCTGCTGTAGATAACAATTCAAGTTATAATCTAACATAACGGCAATGTGGAAAACAAAAAAAAAATGTCGAATGTGGCGCGAAAATGTTGTATAGGCCCTAATGCATAGAACACGACAAACTGTTTTGTGTCGCAAGACTGGGGAACTCAAATCAATTGGACGAAAATATATTATCGTTTAAACTTAAGCAACAGTATACGCATATTATTTTAGACAAGTACTGTGGGCATATTATGGACAGGGACCAAACTTGATGTCATTGTCCTCATCTTGGAATTTTGACATCATATCAAAAATCTGTCAATCAATACAAAATATTGTCTAACGAACACACATGGCAAGTGTCGAAATCTTCTGTTCGAAGAGTGTGTCAGGTTCTAAACAAAAATGTAATCTCCGGGAGTATGGACCGAAATTGCCCGCTTGTACATTCATGTCAATAATATAGTATACTAGAAAAGGTTATGCTTATCTGCCAAAAATAGAAACTACTACTAAAATAAATCTTACTGAATAGAATTTCTTTTTTTTATAAACGAGAGCTTGACAACCTCGGGTATTAATCTAAGGAAACAAGTCAGAATAGGAAAAAGAAACAGAGACTTGATATAAAACTCATTGCCATGAAGAAACAATTCTCATTAGAAAGTAATAGATATTAGAAAAAATAGCCACAGGCTTGGAACAAATAATTACTAGTTAATGTATCTTTAGAAATTAATCTCAAACTAAATGATATATTCTAATCATTTCCATCTGTATAAAAATTTAAAGGGATATCATGTTTTAAAGCATAGATTAAATTTTGTATTTTTCAATCTTCAATCAAATCCGCCACTTTATCTGCACTGGTAACCGACTGAACTAATTCTGCATAGATCCGATGTTATACAATATTCGAATAACCATTAAACTTTTATCTCTGTCGTAAATGGACAGTGGAGCAGGTCTATTTTAAAGGACTAAACCCAGAAAGTCGTGACTTGACTTTACTATAATAAATGGTTGATATCTGACCTATTCCAAACAAATCCAAAATTATAAAAACAGGAAACCCCGTTCCATCGAAGTATTCCCCATCAGCGAGCTTCATCAAGCAACGATTATCCATCTGATTTCTCAGTCAAACCTTCTACTGACATGATGCCCGAGTATAAATTCAAATATGCCGGAAAGTCGTGAATAAAGCAATGATATGACATATTTTTGGCGCAAATATTAATCGACTAGCAAATGTTCTCTGGATCTTTCAAGTAATGAAACAGTCAATGCAATTTCAAATAGTTCACATTATGATAATCACGGCGTCCATTATCATTAGATCGTATGCACCATAACAATCCCCAGTGATTCACGTTGTTTCCTGATTGATGCAAAATGTCAGCCTGCCATCAAGTCATTTAAGTGCTGGGTGATCAATTTACTATCTCTAACCCATTCAGGACCAGTTTAGGTTTATATGGGGCCTCTAGCTGGAGATGTCACTGGGACACTTGAATCACGGCTAAAAGGGGGCATATTCTGGTCATTGTCCATCACACTCATACAGATGATATTTGCATGGCAGTACGGAAGACAGATATACTTATCTGGCACAAACATATCCAAAATAATACTAAATTATATGCTTTGCGAGGACTGGCTGAAGCATTGTAATCCTGTCTGCAAAAGACCTGGTTTCCACTAATTTTTTCTCCGTAGTCCCCTTCGACTTGCACACACTTTTGGATTATCGCCAAGGTCCTCGCTGTCACGTTTAAATTACGCAGCCCACATCTTTACTGAAGGGACTTCATCCTCTAAAGTGGATCCCATGTCGCCTTGTATCTGTGTTGGGGTTAGTCCTTGCAGTTACAGGTACTCGATGACTGACTTATAGCCTGTTTTGCCATTTCTGGTGATTTCAATGGGTAAGTTCAGGAAAACGTTGGTTTCAACCCAAATAAACTTTTCAGCCAGCCCTCGTATATAAAAATTTGACCGCGCTTTTGGTTTTGGGACCCCTTGCTACAAACCAGTCATATAATTAGACTACTGCCCTTATACACCGGTCGCCTTATTTCAATAGTCTTTTTAGGAAGTCGTCGTTGTTTATCTATTTAACTCAATCACCATCTATATAAGTTTCAAGTATTGTATCCATATATGAGGTTAACTAAAATGAAATAGTCCTCTGGTTATCATAACATTCATTGATAGGCTAGTGGAGAGTAGGCGAGGCAATGTAGCAATATCCTGATATCAGCGATCAGATCCTGCCACTAAATCTGGGTACCAATGATCAGATCCTGCCACTAATTCTATGTCTCGGCAAATTAGAGAACCATTAAGTGTACTACTTTTCTGTTACAATTCTCAATGTGTACCCAAACGTGGACTTCTCTAAGGACTTTAACATCGCTTCAATATCATTTCACGTTGTGTTTTTCTTTAATACCAAACCTCAGGAACACAATGTTCTTCTAAAATATATTTTATATAGTTAAGCGTATCAAGAAAAGAAGTTAGGATGACTTGTCTAATGAACAAATAAAACTTCACACGGTCTCTCTCAACCCGCTCTTAATTACCAAAGAATTAAGGCCACTTGGTCTGGTCGTTTATATCGCAGATACCCCGTGGACAACAAGATAATAATTAATTGATTGGTTGAATATGCCCTAAAAATGCAAGGAATTGACCAAGTATGCACTAGGTAAACAACAATTAAAACCCGCGTCTTATATATTTCATTGTTCGACAATCGGCCTGGAATCGAGATTGCATTTTATTTACGCTATCTATTGGCGACAGATGCGTCTAGAAGCAAGCTAATTGTGAAAACAAATTAATTACGTTTTAAATAAATAAACAGCATACCAGAGCTTCATATTATATTAAAATTCTATATGGCACCAATCCTCATTTATATTACAGTAATAAAAAAAATGTACGTTGTGATGGTTCACAGCAAATTTGTACTGCTCGTAAATCTTCCGTCCTGATGAACATTTCAGAAATTCAAAGAGGTTCACGGCGCTGTCATTAATGACGTTGTTGCTTTGCCACCCTCCCCCCGCCTACCATCGATTTTGGATTATCCACGATGAGTCAGAGGATGTTCCTTTTTGGGGCCTGGAAGTTTGAAAGGATAGGAGTACCAAGGAGTGTTCGATGAATGTTGCTAAGCAGTTTTTTGTGATACAGGACAAACAGATCCGACATAATATTCTGAAATCAATATGCCGGTCATCTTCCGTTCGCGGACCCTGGAAAATACACACATATTTTTAGATGCTGATTATGTTTATCCATCAACGATGTTAAAGATTATCTTCTCCAACGTGACACTAATTTGATATATATGAAAACTTGATTCAACTTCAACCCAAGATGAATACCGAAAATAAACAGACGGCATAGAACAACATGGTGAAAAAAATAGCAAAACATCAGCTTGTCAATATCTGATAACTTAAACTTGAAGTATGGTGCTTAGAAAACTACCAGGACTGCAAACAGGAAGAGAGAAAAAAAAGCATTTTTCATTACCATCTCTGCAAAGATAATGATTATTGAAATTTACAAGTGAGTTATCTAAATTTGATGTTTACCTTTAAAATCGGCATCCTTACAAGATGCCTCTTTGGAAGCCTTTTCTGCTTGACTAATCGCATCCTGCATCCAAAGAGGAAGAACGTGATTAGTTTTAGAAACTTTACTAATGGTCTTTGAAATCTCAGTTGTTTTCATAAAAGACATTAGTTAACCGTGAATATTTCACGTTATTTTAGAAGAGGTTGAAAGTAACGTGTTTCTCATCTTTTATAGTTTTTAACTTTTCATCAAGTTTTAAGTGCAGTTTCAGTTTTATAGCATTTTATTTAAACCACTCTCATTTATTTCAAATTGTAAGATGCTTCAGGGGGGATCTGGCGTTTTAATTGTCTACTGGACAATAACAACCCTCTGTTTTAGTAATTTCTTTTAAAATCTTAAAATAGCATGTTACAATGTCAATTAACACTCCCAGTTTCGATTTTAGATGGGTGTTATTGTGCAATAAGGTGTTATTGGGCAACAAACATGTCTATTGCAGAATAACACCCCTCGAAATACGAAACAGGAAGTGTGTATCTCCTAAATATATTGCTGAATCTCGTGTGATATTTCGGCTTGATCCGACAAAATCTAAACCATTAAATTTTATTTCGAAATATGTAGCCGAATTCGATTTGAATATTTTAAGAATGGCTGGTTATGGATGCGGTCTTGTTCACAAGTCGACAGTTTCCCAAGTTGTGGAGTTTCAGAAAGACTTTTGCTGCTGTCAACATGCACTTGTTACTGAACCCAAATAGTCGCATCTATAGTATCAAATATATCCGTCCAGTGGTTGTATCATCCAAGTAATGAGGTCGGTGTTCGATCCCTGCGTTGCCCGAGAAAGTTCATCCAGGACGGAGAGTCTGACAAGGGCAGCTGTCTAGTTGTTCGGATGAGACGAAAACCTGCCGTCGCGTGTACACATTGGCGTGCACGTAAAAGATCCCTTGGCAGTTGAAATTCGATATAAGAGTAGGCCGTAGCACACTGTATTCCGTATACCTGTCTTCATTAGCCCAGTTTAGGAGCAGAACAGTAGGGCGTTAAAGCCCTTTTCGTGTAAGTGTTAATGGCAATTAACACCAGTCTTATTTGGCTGGAGTTTGTCCAAACGTCGGTGGTGTGAAGGACTGGTTAATCATGTTATTTTTCCGAAGCGGTGTGAATATGATGTTTTATTTATTGAGCAAGAGTGTTGTGCATTTTATGGTTTGACAAAAGGCCATCTATTATTGAGTGATGAACTCTCCGTTTGCATTGACTTACTACTTATATGAACCCAGACTGGTGATTCTCTGCGATGACCTTTATTTTTATAACCACAAATTCGCTCAAGGTGTAACAATTATGTGATAATATTTGGGAAGGGGTTGTCCATCTCTCTCGAGGTCACAGGAATCTTTGCACTGCTACTTTGTTCTTGGTATTTTTTCCCTTTTAAATGTATATCTTTACCCCCTTTCGCCTAAAATGGTGAATATTTGTAATGGAAGGTGGTAGTGGTGCGTGTGATCGTTGGCAGGCGTGGGGGCTACAAATAGACGAAAACATTCATAAATAAATGCCATATTTAGTCCATATTGGGTAGGATATATACAAAGCGTTAACCATTTAGGAGAATTGGATGGCATGCTGAGACTAACAGAGTCCATTCAAGAAAGATAATAGAATAACTGATTTTCCGAACGACATTGGTTCTCGTAATCCATTGACGTCAACATTAATACATTAGGAACAAAAATGGTGAAACTTCGATGTACTCAGATTTTCATCATCAGTGTGTATTTGATCTTATATACAAACAATTACACAAGACAAGCCTTTAATGGTTTTTAAAAGATAATTGCAATGAAGAAACCGAATAGTCTACTAAATCACTGATAATTTGGTATGAATGAGGACATTTAATGTACAAGGGGTAGAATTGGCCTCGTGTGTAACTAAATGAGTTTTAACACTCACTTCCGCGTAAAGAAAAGCCACGTGTGTCAATGTACTGTATCTTGTTTCTGAAATTGTAAGCCTGAACATTTTTCTTTAACCAGTACGGTTACTTTAGCAGAAGTGAATTTACATATCATGAGTCGATAATTGGCGGGTAGTTTACCAGGCAGACGACAAACGATGAAGGCAGCATTTGAATATTGACTACACAACACATTGATGTACACAGAACTTGTTTTTTCAATAACTGATAATCAGTTACAGTTATCTGATATTAGTTTCGTAGTAGTTGCTCTTTATAACTCTAAAGACTGTATCGCAATAGCCAATCTTTCGTACTATTATACCCTGTTTTACAGTTAATGTTTTACATAATAAAACTAGAAATGGGTATACCGTGATTCTATATGGAAATCTTAGTGGGCTTGTAATACAATTATCAGGAAACACGCAACATCTATCGAACATGCAATAATATAATGTCACTCAACACTAACTTTGCAACTCGAAGAGGAAAACTAATTTTTAATCCCGAATTACCATTTCGTTGCCAGTGGAGCTATTTTTACATATGTCGTCGTTGATCATATTGTTACTAACCCGTGTTAAAAAAAAACGTAAGCAGCTCAGAGAAAAAACCTCTCCGGTTCCCACGGCGAAAAGTAATATTATAAATGAAACTTGTAATAAGTTCACAATGGGTTTTCTATTAATCATGATTACCTACCTTGTTCAGGAAACCAAGCACGGCGTCTGCTCGCGGGGATACCTGTCGTGTGTTCCGTTGAAACGCCAACTTAATAACTCCAAATTCCTTCCTTAAAGCTACTTAGTCTCGCCTGCCGCTTTCTGTTTATATCAAATTAAGGAAATTTCATTCGCCTTTACTGTTCACTGTTTAACACGATGGCTAGTCTTTCGATAGTTTTATTGATTTTGCTTCTCGCTTATGTCCAAACGTTTACAGTAATGCAATTCCTTTGTACAAAGGCAACGTCCATCATGCAGACTACACGAGAAAATACTTCGGAATATTTCGGTTCTTTTCGGAAACTAGGTTCGGCAACACAATGGCAGTTCAGCGAAAACATTTAATTATCGTTATTTTATACAACCGCTGCCTCTTGCATTGATCCTCTTTGAGAGTAATTAGCTACGAGATTGGTGCGATTGGCAGCGGCATTAGTTTTCAATTTCCTCTTCTATAGAAAAACGCGAGGCAGTGAGGGGTAGAACTGATGTGAGGAGGCTAATATCTCCTAATAGTTCGTCTTGTCATACCAAGTCTGTATCATCTTTAGAAATAACCTAACTATGGCGTTGGGGTGATCGATTCTTGCCGATATATCCAAATATTTCAAGTGGGTCTGGGTTAGTGAAGAGTGCCAAGATGGACAGGTCTCCCAAATATCGGGTGTAAAAGAATAGCTATTGATTTAAGCGAGTTAACTTATTTCTACTCAATGCTAACTCGCTTAATAAACGGGTTCTCAAGAGAAATTCAGAACTTCAATAATTACCCCGGACAAAGAAAACTCAAGTTTTCTTGATAATTTTCCTGCTTTCGATAGGGAGATTTGATGGACAGAAACTCATTTATGTAGCTCTATCGTTGTTTGCAATGGTTTCAAACAGATTTCATAGGAAGTATTTAGCGCGAACATGCACATGCTATTTCCTGTTATGATACAAGCGAATTAGCCAATAGTTATCTCGCTTTATTTTTGCGGCTGAATTATAATGACGTAAAATGGCTTTTGTAAGCGGCTAATGGTGTCTTGGAAACATCGAGATTGTTAAAAACGGTAGCTGAAAGTAAAATTATATCATCGTAATAAAAAATGGCGTTTAATGATAACTGGATACTTTGGCCATCAAGGTATTTTATCGAGCGGAAAGTTAATCAAAAGCTTTGTTTATTAAAAGCTACGGAAATATTAACGTTTTATGCTAGTGGGAAAAGAACTAAGGCGTAGAGAAAGACATTCGCGTACACAATATAACTGTTGGTGTGTCTATTTAATATAGACCTAATCTTATTGATCCACACTCGAGATAAAAGATATATATAAGCGTAAGAATCAATGGCTATGAACTAAAAACGATACTAATTTTACAGTCTTGTAGAATCGATAAGAGACAAATATATAGCTTTCTATTATTTGCCGACCCTTGTGGAATATATCATACGTTTATTAGTACTTGATGTTCATAATAAAATAATGTAAATATGTATCATTAAATCTACTAATTGCGTAGAGTGGGGACTTATAGAAACGTTTAGATTGATAAAACAGTGCATAAAGGGTTTATTATAACGGCATAAATATAACTGAAGCATTGATTTAGTTGGGAGTACTCTGCTCCTGAAGTTTAATTAAATGATAAAATATCGTGTAATATAAAGGTACTATGAGGATATCATACCGTATTAAAGGGTGACTGTAGAGAATCGGAAGTGCAATTTTATTATGGAAATCGAAAGGTAATTGGATTTATAAAACGAAAGAAGAAAAGTCTTCTTGCTATTACTATACGGACATTGTGCGACAGAAGAGTTACATAGTGTAGCTGAGCTGTACAAGAAGAAATTTAATGATCTCCTTGGTGATTCTACAGTCGGACCCTTACTATTGATCTAGTAGGGATTGCTGGATGCTTCTGAAAACAATTTGACTAATAGGTGCCTCTGCTATATTTGGTGTATTGCCATACATGGTAAATACAACCAGACTGAAAACCATCGCATGATAGTAAACCTATTGGTCGGGTGCCACAGGGGTCGGAATGTCAAAGTGAGTGAGACACTGCCTCACTAACCAGGAGGTCTCGGGACCGCTCCCGGTGTTGGCCGACAAAGTAAACGGGATTTTTCGGCGCGACTTCCATTGTCTGTTCATTCAAATGGGATGAAATACCGATGTCCAGTGAACCTTTTGTTGGGCACGTAAGATAGAAACGAATTAGAAATGAGACTAAGCCCCTTGTTTCGGCAAAATTTTACTCTTAACACACCATGTGCCCTAAGCCTGTCTTCATTAGTCCGGTCAATGCAAAAACGTAAGACGTTAAGCCCAATTCATTTCATTTCGGGTGCCACAGATGGCCCACAAGAGTGTGTTCTTAGTCTGAGTCAAGACTCTCCACGAAACATTCTTGAGATCCTGACTGGTATCAGATTAGCCTTTCGAAGAATGCTTTGAAGTCACGTTGGCTTTTCTGTCACTTTATATTTAAGCAATCTGACTAGTGATCCTACACTGGATGTCGTTACCCTGTGGCCATCTTCTACCAAATAACTTCGAACTCGTCAGCTAAACTTTGTATCTGATCACTGGTAATGATCTATTGGGCTTGAGTTTTTTGTTCCATCCCAACTATAGTTCCAGCGACATAATGTGGTTTGCTAACAGATTTGACGTAAGATTGCACTGGACACTTTTACTTTGAGATCGCTACACCGAGCACGTAACTGGTTGCTTATTTTACAATGTTTAACCGCTGGTATGCTTAACTGCTTTAATATTATAAAACAAACTGCTAGACCGAATGTATTTTACTGGATCTGAAGAAGCGCTTGTCTCATGAATGCCTAACTGCGGAAGATAATAGTTTTGAGAAACATATGTTTCTGTATTTAAGGGATTGGCGGATTTAAGACGTCTTTCAAGGCAGGCAAGCACGCATTATTTTTCGGGAACATATAATTCCTTGAATTACTACATACGAACAATAAATAGTACCCTACCATTTGCTCGATGAATGGGCTGAGTTAGTTATAACTTTCTCTTAAGTTTGATAATTTCAAAAGAGTTGGCAAAGATGAGAGAACTATTTTGAACTGGTGTTAAGGTAAATAAAGCGATCATTATCGACTTTTCTGTTTCTTTTGGAAGAGAAATCTGATAAAGTACCCCTTTAGTTTCAAGAAGACAAACAGTTTCCAGATAAAATTTTACAACATGTTCAAATGAAAAGTAAACAGATTGAAACAAAAACCCGCGAGGTATTTAACAATACAAACTCCATCAAGCCATATATTGTACAGAAAAATATCCACATGAAACCTAATTCAAAGTCGGGACAAAAAGCTTCGTCAGACTCCGCCAAAGGCAACTTATTTTTGTATAATTGTTAGACAAAGAAATAAGCCCCATATACATACGTACATAAGTACCGCCTTCGTGGGGAGCTTAATAGCAATCCCATATCTTCAAGAACCTTGATACAACCTTTCTATGAAGTAAGAAGTTCGTTACCAGGCGTATTGTAAAGTTCAAATTTTTGTCTTGTTCAAAGCGGATAAATCTCTTGATAATATGCGACTTGTTGAGACAGTGTTATAGAGATTTATAAGAAAGGTTGACGGTGTCTACGAGAAGCTACGTAGCCTGATATAAGTGCTATATTGATACTCGAACACATCTTGTAAATCATTCTAAAAGTTTCTGTTAACGGTGTCATTGATTAACGACCCCAGGGCGTTTGGACATAGTACACCACATGAAACGCCATTTGTTCTGATTATATGTTTGGGGTTTTATGGGAAATTTTCTTAGAGATAGTAGATGTTCTTAACATGCGTATTTTTCCAGCCAAGATTCAACCATAAATATTAGACAGTCTATCAAGGCTGTGTATTTACAAATTTAATTTGTAAGACATATATACGGGTTATTACTTTCGATTTTTTCCAAGATCCCTTCTGTCTGTAAGAACTTGCACATCAACGAATATAATAAATGAAAACCTACAGATAGAAGTTTGAAATAGTCATAGACAGACAGGAAGTAGTTTGCAGTGGAATGGAAAGGAAATAAAATGAAATGAAATGGGTTCAACGTCCTACTTTTCTGCACCTAGCCTACTGGGCTAATGAAGGGAATAAATGGGGCATAATGCTGTCGATGCCCTTGCCTATAATCGGGTCATTCTTGGTCCGTAATACTAAAAGCACGCTTGTACATGCCCAGTAAAGCAATCATCTGTTTGCGAGAAGTACAGATTCTAAAGGCATGATTGAATTCTGTAAGATAAGAACTTTGTTGCTTGAAGTAACTAGATTATAAATGTTATGAAACTATGAATTAGTAAAGTAGATTTGAACAGCATTAATAGTTGACGCCTCAGGTAAGATAAAACCTTGTGGATAAATCTATTTCTTATTCCATGGATTAACTTTACTTCTTACTAGATTCTATTTTCAGAATGTTCGACCACATCGGATCAATGGTTATTTAAACCCGACATCTTTCCTTACAGTCTTTGGTAAGAAAGAAATGAAATGTTTATATTTGTTTACAAAAATGGTGAAATTAGCTGAAATGTAAATTGATGCTACTTGTTGTTATGGTTACAAAGATATTAATTATCCTAAACAAGCTTTTCTTGAAACTGCTATATTCTTTTTATGAAACCGAAGACATGGCGTAAGAATATTACAGCTTTATAAAGATTATTGATGAAATGCATTTTTTTGGTGTAGACATTTTGATCTATCTTCTTAAAAACAAAAGTAAACAAGTGAAGTCGATACATCTTTGAAATCTGTGTTCGTCATGGCGAGATAAACTTTCATATCTCCCATCCATGGTTAGTAATCTTCTGGAGAACATTTTCATTTCATACGTCCACATTCTCACGTGGATGTATTAGCCCTCACCGCTGCCCGTCCGTACATTCACATTTTTATTCGCTTCTCACTAAGCTTGAAATATAGGTTTATATCCAAAAGTTCTCAGTTCCTTTCGATATTGGCATGTATCAGACAGTATCGTCATGGATGGCCCCTGATTGTACGATAAATCACGTTTTGGCCTGATGGACCCTCTAGAAGACACGATTTTAGATGAAACTTAAAGGGGTTGTACGAAAAATCTCGTTTTTAGCATGTTTGCCCTTTAGGAGTCACAATTTTTTTCCGATTTTGACTACATTCCAAATATAATAATGTTTATAACCGAAAGATCTCGGGTCGTTTCGATATTGTGCATATTGGACCGCAACTTTGTGGATTATCGCAACTGAGTGTACGAAAAATCGCGTGTTTAGCTTGTGGGCCCTCTAGATGTCAAAAATTTTGTTTGATTTTAAAACCCTGCCAAATCGTTACTCCATAATAACAGTAAAGTTTTAATCGGACCGAGACTATCTTACAAAGTGGCCGCAATTTGTTTAATAAGCATGTAATGACAAGTTTGTAGACCGTCTAGATTTTTTTTACACCAATGCGCTCAATTTTTTTTATCTAAATTTGATGAAACTAAAACCATAATATTTATATCCCATATCCCAGTTCCTTTCGATATGGATGGCCGCCCCGCTTTACGTAAATAGTATAATAAGCATTTAATAATACCAAGGCTGTGGGCCCTCTAAAAGTCACAATATTTTATCCGATTTTGACGTAATTTAAGGTATATTTGTTTATATCCCAACGATCTCACTTCCTTTCGAATGATAAATCGCATTTGTTTAGTTTATGGTCTGTCAAACTTTTGCAAAATGTGGGCGTATCTTTCGCGGTAATCGTTACTCAACGGAGTTTGAATTAGATAAAATTGAGCGCATTGGAGTAGAATTAAGTAAAATAAATTGTCAACGGACCCATATAGCTACTCTCTAATGCTGACAACCTGTCCAGACTATTATTCGTATACAGTGTATTAGATCTCCAATCTAAAAGTAACAAGAATGTGTTGTCCCCTACTAACGTTGATAATTTCTGTTCTCAAAAATAATTCTCTCATTATTAACAGTTGATATTTTTTCAAATAAATAATTTACAAATGCCAATACTTGTTTTTGGAATTCGTTTTATAATTTGAAATGACAGAATTCCACCTTTTTTACTAATTTTTCAACAAATGTACTTAAACAAACTTTCCCTTTGCGACTGTAACTGAATTATAGTGTTTTTGTCATGATCCGATATCAGTTAACTTTTTCATCCATTGATGACGACATTGATGCCAATCATGTCTTTGAACTATGTATAAAGAATACGGCTTTGCTTCAAGAAGATTTAATTATATCATCGCTACTCTTACCAAACTTCTGAACCAAAACTAATAACCTAAGATGGGCTGAATATACAGGAATTAGCCAACAAAACAAGCAGTAACGTAAATAGCCGCACTTGATTTGTATGCTGAGAGCTAATTCTTCTATCCCAAAAGAATTTCGTAGAATTTGAACGGCTAATCATATTTGTCAGTCGAACGATTTCGAGTCAAAATTCATTGCCAATAACTCAAGCCCGAGGGAATAAAAAGGGCACGAGGAAGACCATAAAACATGGCGGATGTAAAGAAACTTGACGTAGCGTTCTACAATAGCAGTTAATTTAAATGACTTGTTCAATAATTCAAAGACAAATATATAATTTCCTCTATTTCCCGTCAACTGATGCATGTAAACTCATTAAACATCACGTTGCCCTTTTCTCTTTTTCGTTTACTTTTCTACAAAATCAAATAAGGTTTTTTTCTTAATTTGAAGCCAACACCACGCTTTTATTGCGAAACACGTGTCTTAAATTATACAAAGCTATAAAACCAGTTTTTGTTAAACAGGAAAAGACACTTCAATTGCAGAAAGTCAGATCTGTCCAAATACAAGAGGGTAGCACCAGGTATGTTACATGGAAATTTAGCGAAATTTTAACTAAGTTGAAATCTAAATTCTAGTAATTTGATTGGACAATAATAGAATGATTTTAATTCTAAGCCAAACTAAAATTTGGATTTTAAGTTTAGTTAAAATTTCGTGAAACAGGGCCCAGAAAATCAGATAATGCAGTTTTATCACATGTTTATATAATAGTATTGTTTGCGAGTTATCATTTTCCATTTCTAAATTGCTACACTAATATTAAAAAGTTTTAGCTTTTGACACAAAATATATGTAATTGTCTTGTCTACTTCGTCTACTTTAAATAATAATATATGAATAAATGTTCACTCGGTATGACATACTTCCCTCAACTATATATTTTCCTCGATTTACAGTGTACTTATCTCTTGTTTAATATCAGACAATCGTTGTTACTGGTTACTATCACCGTGGGCAGGATGATTTAATTCCGGATATCTTTATCGTTCGGCGTAACAGATTTAAGTAAGACTATACTTTTTCTGTGATGCTGGCAGTACTTATATTAATTTAATTATGTTGTGTGGGAGATATAGCGGTTGTTCCCCTGTTAAACGAATAAGGTCCACATGATATGTGGCCATCAAATATTTTGAGGAGCGTAAGATATACACTACTATTCGTGTTTATGGAAGAGGCTATGTAATGCTGTAGTCCCTTTTACCTGTATTCACAATTTTAAGCCACTTTTCGAAGTGGAAAAGCTAAAAGTGTTTCTGCGACGACATCCAAAAAGAACAACATAGTAAGCCAAGTGAATTTCCCAAATGAGATATAGCATCTGGTGTTCAGATATTTTATTTCGATAAATTTAAAATCTCTACTATATTATCTACGGATTAAATGTTTCCAGTAGACACCAACACACAGAAATCAATAGATGAAACTTTGATCCCACCATGTACGTAATTAATAGCTTATATAGAAAACACACATGCATTAAAACCACAAAACATTTAAATGTTCTTCTGGTATTTCATAATGAATGCTTCCTGCAATATTCAACACGGGGAAGCGTCTACAGATAAAGCAGTCTTTTACTACATTAAAACGCACAATAAGATATTAAGTTTTGATGTTATCGAAAAATATTTATGGATGTTTAAGTGATCTGAAACTATTTGTTCGCGTCGTATACTAATATTCGATAATCTTAATCTGTTGATATCCTTGATGGTGTCTCTTGCTTACTGTCCTGCTTGTCTTTTGGTGCCATTGTGTCATAATCAGTTTGATGGGGCCGCTTAAAAACTGAATTCACCAAAATCAGTTTAACTTTCATTCCACCCCACCCCCTTATAAGCATATCCTCCACATCGGAACATTGTTAAACCACCCATAGACCGGGTGCCTGAAGAATTGTTTTAACGAAAAGAAAGAAACAACAAACAACAATCATCGTAATGCAGTGTTTTTAATGAATTTTGGATGGAAAACTTCTAATTTTAACTGTCGACCTAACGGCAAACTGAAAACTGGCGGTGATGAATGTGCAGTTGTCTGGCAACCAATGTTACTGTTCTAGACGAACGTCTTTAATATCGTGTATATCATTGTGTTAGTATACTGTCTTGCTAGTCGCTATTTTCATTGCCCGAACTTTGAGTAGTTGGCGTCATCAATCATAATTAATCGAAGAACTTGTTTGTACACTTGAATTAATCCTGGGGACGTTTCGTTTATTGATTACTAAATTTATGACATGCTTGTTAAGAGATGGATGATCTATATGGATTTTAGGTGCCGTGCTACCATAAATGATTGTTCTTGTTCCCAGTGCCACATAAACTCTCTTCCTCCAATATCTATCTTATACTGTGGTCAATTCACCATAATTTAACAGCGAATTCCCGTCACTTGACTTGTATGTTATCGTATACATAAATATGTCTTATGATTATAGAAATAAAAAGCTGGATCATTTATGTATAATTGTTATACAGTAAAGATCATAAAGTAATCTCTTGGCGTGAAAGGGGGTAATAATATAAATTTCTGTATAAAGCCAGTTTCCAGCGCCTAACAACAAGGGAAAAGTTACATGTACAAACAAACATATCGTGCTCAGAAACATTAATTTTAATACGCCTACCAGCATCTTTGTGAAGAGGGTCAGTAATGATGTCAAAGGAATTTGGCCGGTCAAAGAAGTATAATAACTCCATTCAAAATCTCTGACACTTGGAATGTGTAGACAATTTCGAATGCAGGGATAATAACTAAACGAGTTTACACAATTTCGTTGCGCAATCCATAAAATGTAGACGCAAAATGAGTCTCCGTATTTGTCCGTCACCATTATCCCGGTTGGACCAGGAGAGTTTGTGGTTAATTCCCATATTTTTTTTCAAATCCAATCTGATTAAAACACAGACCCTGTTTTGTTTCGTTTTTGTACAGATCAAAACTAACTTCGTTTTATTTGCCTTTACGAACTGAAAGAGTTGTTATCATTGACGTGTTCTGGATGATGCGAGGGATTAGCCAATGAAACAGTCTGTTGCGACAAGTTTTAGCGTGAGATGCACGGAACTGTGGGTTATCTTCTAGAAATATCAACATGATTGGTTAATCAAATGTCTGACGTCGCTCGTATGGACTCTGACGCGACCTCCCAAAACAACTGGTCAGTTCTGTAACTGGTGATTACAACAGACCATCGAAAGTATAAGAAACGAAATGAAATATAGATTTGCAATTCAATCAGATTGATTCGCATCTGGGGTTTTCTTCAAAGTAGGTTGTGAGAAATCTACAAAACTGCTGTGGTTTTAAGAAGTTTCACCTTACTCGAAGCGGGCCATTTTCTGTATTTTCATTAATTAGGCGCGTATAAGGTTATTTTGAATGTGATGTTATTTCAAATTAATTATATTATATTATTCAAATTTCACGATGAGAGTCATAATACACTTCATAACCAGACATTAACGTGTGGTATATGTTTCTTTTACACGAGGCAATGCAATCACACGCCAAATGACAAAACAGTTAAAAAAGCAACGCACAAAAAAGATACAAAAATGCTACTAAGAATCTGGTTGATTGAATTATGACGTAAAAAGTTTGATATGCAACACGAGAGAAATATGCAGCAGCAGTCATCGAGGTAACATCGTCGGCTATAAATCTAGGACTATTTTCGCAAGTTACGAAACTAACAAACTGTAAAGATTACATCTCCCTGACTTCTAACTTCTGCTTGATTAGCACAGAAAAAGATTGGTTGAGTTAAGGTCTATGATATCAGCCTTGGGAATTGTGAGACGAATCATAGTAATACCCCTTTCCCGCCTTTATGACATCTAGATTGGTCTGGCGGTGAATTGGCCAAATATATTTATGGACATGTAATGCACATATATTTTTCTTCCCAGTCATGCAAATTAATATTTTAATTAACAAACTCGACCAAAAAGGAAACCAAAGTTAAATGAATGTTGGCGCGAATGGTAATAAATGTAGACTATAAATCACAATGTTTATAAATCAATGAACTTTTGTAGTAATTCTCAGACTATAGAATCAGAGAAAAAATGAAATGGATTTAACGTCATACTGTTCTGCACACCACAGAGTGTGCTATGCTGGCAATTTAGCCCTGACAGCGGCACTACGACCTGGGCCCTGTTTCACGAAATTTTAACTAAAGATACAATCCAAATTTTAGCAGATACTTCAATTTTGAACTAAAATCAATCTAATATTGTCCAATCAAATAACTAAAATTCAGATCTTATCTTACTTAAAATTTTGTGAAATAGGCCTCGGATTTGATTTCCAATTACAGCTGTCAATGGTTCTTTAGGGTGAGCGCCAACCTGTACGGGATCTCTTTTTTGTCTCATCTGAACGACTAAACACTATTTCTTGCCAGACCCTATGTCCTACTACAGTACAGGAAATCCAAGATGGCAATTCCCGGGGAACTGTCTCGACCAAAATACGATCTCGGTTTCACAAAGCATTCAAAGACTTATGTTAAGATTTTACTCAACTTTAAATTACTTTTCTTGAGAAACATCTTTGACCTAGAAACACAAAAAATGTGCACATAGTTTCTTTTTGATCCTTTTGATTCATTAAAACAATAAAAAATTTCTAAAGAGCTATTTTTTTAGTTAATATAAGGCGACCAATCTTTAGTGAAGTCTTAACTTAAGTCTGGGAATGTTTTGTGAACCCGGGACCAGGACCTTCTTGTTAGTAAGCCAGTCCCTTACCATCTGAGCCACCGTGGATCCAAGAGTTCACAAAGGCGGGCCCGTATATCATTTAGGGGGACTACGGAATGGGTTTTTTTTGGGGGGGGGGGGCTACAGAATGTTTTGGAGGGGCTGGGGATATGGCCAGCTAAGAAGACTCCTAAGAAATCATTATTTTTGGCGAAATATCAGGTAATATTTAACTTTTAATTATTTGTAACAAGAAGCACTGCCAATTCGATGTATGGCGTGCTTTCCAATAATCAATTACGCATGCTTAGGTAACTTTTACAATAGCAATCAACTTGTGTGAAATAATTATATTATGTATCTATTATGATTCATATTTATATTATTGTCTTTATTTTGTACTTTGGTTTTACTTGAGCCGACTTGGAATATTGTTTGGAAAGCAAATGACATTTCTATCATTTTACGAAATAGTTCATATAGCAGAAATTTCATTGAGACACTTTGTTTTATCTATTGCATTTTCTTTCTCCCTAATCTGTTCTGTTAACTTACAATGAATTATATTATTGTTTGCTTTTTGTCGTTTTTCCCATTTCGCGGGTGCAATGTATACATCATATATGGGCATTCGGCATTCATTTGTAAATAAATCTTTTTATGATAGTGCTATTAAGGCTCTAAATTTTATTTGTAGCTTAAAACACTTACTTGTTAAACCAAGAATCAAAAGCCGACGAATTTTCTATATTTGAGAAAATGGCTAGAAGTAATCTTAAACATCAAAGGCCAAGGCTTGGAGAGGTTACACTTTAAAAACTTTTATATTTTAGAATGTCAAAAGGTTATCAAAAATAAAAATAAGTATTTTATTTCTTTCAGCAGCTAAAATCAATTCCGCAGTCGAATTCATTTTGAATCACGAAAAGAAATCAACATATTCGTCATGAACTTTATTCCCAACTTTGCATTCAATCATAAATCAATATCATTCAGTGTTTTTTTCGTTTCGTTTTTCTTTAATATCATTGTTTTGTTTTTATTTTATCTGTCAACAATCTGATAAATTTTATATTAAATGATTTTTACAATTTTAATCACCAAAAAATCTCCCCAAAATAGAAAGAAAAGAAATAACACAATTAATAGGAGAAAAATTGATAATGAATAGAAAAAAGGGCGACTGTCTGTTAATTGGTAAAAGCAATTAGTTAGTTATGTTTTGAAGAATAACGACCGGAAGTGAGATAAACGTCATTAGCAGAGACTGAAGAAAATAAGTTAGAGAATTGTAGGTTATAATAGAACTATAGATAATGTGTTCACTCGTGTATGGCAACACAAGATTAATAAGAACTTTAATTTCCCCCGTTCTGATTGTTTGTTGTAATTTTCAATTACAGGTTTCTTCCGTTGACATCCTACCGTTAGTAATCGCCTTAACTACGTCCTGGGATTTATTATTAATTGGTGTTTGTTGGAGGTTATAGATCTATAGGCTAGTGCTATAACTGGCAAATACATAACCGATAAAAGATTCCTATTATGATTTACAACCATTCCATCGTATGGTTCCATCGTATGGCTTTAACGTCCTACTGTTTTGCTCCGAACTGGGCTAATGAAGACGGGCATACGCCATGATACAGTGTGCTGTGGGGGGGGGGGGTGCCCGGGCAGCGGCGCTACGGTATATTCATATATTGAATTCCAACACGCAATCTTTTATGTGTACGCCAATGTGTACAGAGGACCACGGTTTTCCGTACCATCCTAACAACTAAAAAGTCCCCCTGCCCTGCACTACTGGCATGGGGAAACCACGCCGGATAATCTGGATGAACTTTCTCGGCCAATGCAGGGATCGAATACCCGATCACTTATCCACTGTGGCCCCCGAATCATTTTCGAGATACAGACGTTATTATGAAGGACATACATGGTGCGTTGTGAATATTTACAACTTCTCGCCAAGCTTTGAAATCTGAAGTTGCTGCCATATCGTTGGAGAGCCAGATTAATCTGATGTCTGTTAAAAACCTGTAGCTTAAAATCAAATTTATATTATTGACATATTAACTTCCTTTTACTGTGTTAACTTCAGTTAAAGAAAAAGAAAAGCGATTGGTGCTCGCAGATACAAAACAAAAGTAGGCTAATGTCTGGAAAAAACCTATATTTTGAACTCAATCATATGAAGAGTTAACCCGGGGGTCGCGTAAAAACACTATATAAGAAAAAGGACACACGTTTTCAAAAAATGATCTGTTTTTTTGGCCTTTGCTATTTTAATTTGGAAGTTGATTCCACCAGAGACCGTGAAACAATTTATTGGCTTTTTGATTTTTAATGGAATTCATCTCATGTTATAGACTGGTAAATATAAAGTCTAATCTGGCATTAAAACACATTAAGGCACGTAAAACCTTGGGGAGTTTCTCAGATAATTTGAAGTCTATCAAAGCCCTTTGCTCACTAAAGACTGTCACTTCGAATTTGTCCGAGGGATATTTCATAGTCTGTACATCACGTGAAGTTATGTGAAACACGCTAATTTTATACTCTAGACACTTTGAGCTTATAAACCTCGAGAAATTCTATAGGAATTGTAGATACGGATTTATAAGCTTTATTACGACCCAGATGATATAAAACTCTATGAAATAATTTCTTTATCCAGAGCCATCGACTGCCAATCATCGCCATTTTCCTTTAAAATAGCACTAGTATACATGTTGTCTACACTGAACTATTGGTCGAATTATTTAGGAGAGGAAATAATGTGAATCATTACAGAACGTCCTTCAATCAGAACCCAAAATGATTGTGCATAGCTTTCAAAAAATCAAATGTCCCCGCTTTATAGGGCTGGACGCCTGTACAAACTCATACAGTAGGTGTTTACGTTTACATTTCGAACGTGGACAAAATGCAGGCGCGGATCCAGGATTTTTTGCAGGGGGGGGGGGTGTCTAGGTTTGATAATTGCTTAACTAATTGCGCTCAACCGATTAACGGAGGTTTGGGGGCCCTCCCCCAGAAAAATTTGGTAAATTAGATTCAATTTGGTTCATTCTGGCGTATTTCCGGAATGTAAATTCCAAAATTACTGGTCTAAATCGCCAATAAAATCGCATTAAAAATTTTCAAGTCTGAGCAGGATCTGGATCCGCGCCTGAAATGGTGAAAATTCATTAAAATTCTGCATAATACGCATAAAAACCATCAAAGTTTGCCCGGTTTCTGTTCCTTTACGAGTTATCGTCTTTTAACTTTCCGTTTTTTTTAAATTAAATAATGTACAGGCCAGTGTATATATTATTATACAAAATGTTTTATTAGAGGATCACACCGATCAATGAGTAAGACAGCTTCGTAACATCCCGTATAATAATAACTTATATCGCATACTGAGATTCCCGCCATTATTCATCACGTAACCCTTGCCTTACCTTGAGGTAAAAGCACCGAATAACGTCGATAATTATTTAACCTAGGATGTAAATTTATAAATATACACATGTTTCCTGTTTTCGTCCTGTAACGAAGCATTAATTTTGTTTATGTAATAATATTGTAACAATTTCATCTCACCTGTTGGCCATAACTATTTTGTTTAATTGGTGAATTTTATTAGTTAGCCTACAGATACTTATAAAATGGTTCCTTCATACAATGAAAACTATGTTATCAATGACATTTTCAGAACCTAAACAACGAACATCAAAGTCTTTAAAAAACATCTACACGACCTTTCTGTGGGATGTCGCACTAATTATCTCCCGCTAACACACACCCATGCCAAATTAACACGCTTAGCTATCATCTTTGACTATGCCTTTACCATCCCTAACTACCTGACTATCATACTACCATCTCTGGCTCCATCCCTGACTACCTGACCACCATACTGCCATCTCCGACTATCATACCACCATCTCTGACTACCATATCATTATCTCTGACTACCATATATTTACGTGACATAGAGAAGGTACCATAAAGAAGGTTCGTCTGTTTATTCTCGTTTCAGTGCTAATGATCATCGTCTCCGAATTAATGAAATAAAGATAGGCATATGATAGCTCGAAGATAACACACTTTGCCTGATACACACCATCGTCTCTCATTAACATTATCTAACATAATATTGTTTCTCGTATTGTCTCTCACTACTACGTTTCTAGCTTACAAATTATCTTTTCTCAGAAACACACGAACAGCCTTAGTTAACACACTATGGTCTCTTACCAATACAGCATCGTTACCCACCAACACACCGGCTTCTGTTAATAAACATACCACCAGCTTTAGCTCACTGACACATCATCATTATTCTCCAGATAATACACCACAACATGTAACTATTACACTGTGATATCTTATAAACACACCATTCTTCAAAACACACTATCGAATCACACGGACAACCATTCACCAAAACTAACACACTATCAAATCCCATGGACAAACCATTCATCTGTACCTAACACACTATCGAATCTTATGGACACACTTTCATAAAACTAACACACTGTCAAATCTTATGGTTACGTCATTCGTGCATAATAAACTGTCTTGAATTTCATGAACACGCCATTCACCTATAACTAACGCAGTAGCGAATCTTATGGATACAACATTTATCTAATTAACACATTGCTGTCTCTATAAAGTGCGTGAATTTAGCTAACAAAATATTCTCTTTGTTTACCCCGCTAACCCACAATATTTTCTTTCTGGTATAGCATCATCCACTGCTAACAGAACATCATCTCGACAATCCTGTATATACATTAACTCTAATAGACGGTGCCGTCATCTTCGGGTAACACAATCGTCTCTGATACAACATAATCGTAATTGTAACAAAAAAAGAGAGTCAATATAAACTATGTCATTTAGTTACTAACATATGGCACCATTTTATTTCAATTAGCAGCAGGGAAGCCGGGGGTACCTACTTGATTCAATTGCAGACCTTATGATTTAAAGCACACGCAGAACACCACTTTGTCGCCAAAACTCCTGTTTTTATTATAATAAACAGTAGTATAGAACTAACAAGACATCGCCGCTCACCGACACACCCTCGTCTCGAGCGAAGACATAAGGCATATATACTAAGTATTCAAAGCTTCTGGCACGTCGACGATGACTTCATTGTCAAACCAATGGCGAATCATCGTCTACAATTTGCGATAAATATATTTTGATGAACAAATCCGCCAATCACAATTGTTTAAACCAAAATGATACCAGAAACAAGAAGATGGCCACCAGATCTAATTTCTATAATTGTAAATAGGTTGTTAGCATGTAGAAACTGCAGATAATGAATGTATCGTCATGGGAAGTCTTTGATAGCTTGAATCCACAACAGTAATTACCAAATCAGCCATTACGATCCAGGAAATTTGTCCTTTTCTTCTAGAAACGTCACATTCAATTAAGGCCAAATCACAATGAATAGCCAACTGCGTCATGTAATCTACAGACCACACGCTGTGTAATAATAGGACTAAGAATTGAATTGTGATTGCCTTAAGTTAAGATTTACTTCTGTTAGCTATCTACATCAGTAAGCATAAAATAACTTCCGACAATAATGGGGGTTTTGAAACTGTTTCAAGTATTTCATGTTGTGAAAGTTTTGTTGATTTAGGTTCATTATGGTTTAACTACTTAAATAATAACTCCTATACGTCATACGCGTCACTATGAAACGTTTTAGCAGTAAATTATAATAATTGACACTGATATCTCAACTCAACATGAGCATTGTTTAATTGTTTAAAGCACTTATATTCTGGAATCTGATTCGCCCTTTAGCTCTCCTGGAATTAGTGTATAATTACTCTCATTATTAATGAATTAAAAAATATTTTGATGAACTTTGTCAACAACGAGCAAGTCCATGTGCCGGTAGAATGGACGTTTAACCTCCATTCCTCTTTATTTTCGTTTGACTTCAGCCATGAAGAAACTACAAACTTCTGTAGATTGAATCGTGATATTTTAAAGATGAAACGAATTTCACATGATTTCCCCCAAGTATTGTTGATTTACATGTATAACTTTTATATTGTCTTTATTAATAAACTGTGTGTCAATTAAAATTCCGTTACAAAATTATATGCTATATATATTAATGAGTTCAGCACCAGTTATACAGGTGATGTATAAATATCATTGGTATACTTGTGTCAATGAGAAAGAGAATGGTATACCATTTCGTGACTGCCATATATGATATATCTTTAGTTCAATATTTGGGCGCAGGGATCTTTTTGCGGTCGGCGAAATGATACTATGCGTTCTACAATAAAGATTGATTACTCCAAAAACATACATTGTATAGAATCAGAAATAACATTACAAATTATTAGATTTATTTTAATTGATGGCGGTGCAGAGGAAATAGCACTAACTTTAGGATAAATGAATAACTAAACAATTTATTTTAACCCATAAATACTGATTCAAACCTATACAGAAGAGTTTTTAGGCGTCATTCGATATTTCGAATTATTTTTTATTTAACTAATTTGTTCCAAAACATGATACAGTGATATCTAGCTCATCAATCAGAAAAAGAACAAAAATAACAAAAGATACATAAAAAGCGTCATTGTGAATATCATATTAATCCTTGTAATCTTTGTTTTTAAAAAATAACCCCAGTTCTGATCTGTGTGAAACTTCCTGTATCTGAGCCGAGGTGAGTTAATTTAATTATAGCTCAAGTTTTAGCAGATCAACTTCCTCACTAATTGCTGGGGGAGTGACGAAATTTTTTACTGGATATAAAAATAGAGATTTTACCATTTACCTTGATCTATCTACTTATAGTATACTATTACTTAGTTTACTTAGTTTACAGTCGACTGGATTAGGCTGATTACCAAAACTTAAGGTAAAAAAATCTGTAACACAATTCATTATTGACGTTCAGGGATGTTTCTGTGTTGCTACCAGTAACCCGGTGGCGTATTCTAGAAACCGGAGCCAGTAAATATAACCGATGTCTGTTGTTAATTTAATATTTTGGTTTAGGGCACAAGACTAAATAAGATTGGGGTACTATGACAAGATAATCTATAAATCGTGTGTTTCAGATAACATTGGCTGATGTCCCAAGACGTCAAAGAAACTGTGATGAAAGATGGATGTTATGTTCAGGGAGGCCCCAATAACATAAGCCCAGGAGCGAGAAGGGGTCAAATACTAAAGTGCTATATCTTAAATAGAACTAAAGTGACCCACTACCGTCGTTCTATTAACTAAGCTCATTTTCTTATAAAATGATAATAAATTGGTTTAAAAATGGCCACACAATGACATCTCGCTAGAGCTGTGGGCTTTTATTTCGCGACTTCGGTCAAACAATCTGATTAAAATACAGATCTATACCTCGTTTTTTTTTATATTTTCGATGGCCTACACTACATGAAGGCCTGACAAGTTATTGTGGGAGTTCACGTCAGGGGTCAAAGGAGTGACTTTTGACCCTTCAACGCCAGACATTGATTACCTACAGTTCCGTGTATCAAAAAGGCCAAGAACTCGCCGTAACAGATCCCTTCATTGGCTAATCCTTCACATCATCCAGAACACGTCAATCAGAACAACTCTTCCAGATCATAGTGTAGTAAAGACAAATAAAAAAGAAATTTTGAGCTATAAACATGCCTATACACGATGTTTTTTTTTTAAGTTTCAAAAGTAATTTCACCAAAATCTCAAACATCTAAGAAAAAATAGCCTCAGAGAAACTCTCATAGGGGTACCCTTAACCCAATTTTTTAAAATTCTGGGACAGGTTTTACGAAGATTTTCTAAATCTTTACCACAATACTAACAATTCTTATTTAATTGAATGTAAATTCTATAAAGTGGGTACGAAAACTTAAATTAATCATTCAGTGTATGGGTCTGGGCATACGCTCAAACTGCATAGGAATTCTCGAATCTCTGAAAATCGGTTAAGAACATGACTCTATAAAGTGAGTAAAAGAAAGTGTAAAGGCACCGACGGACAGGGTCGACGACAAATAACGACAAAAATAACATGTGAGCAGAAATATAAATTCTTCGAACATCGGGGGAAAAAACCTCCGACCTAAAGGTTAATGGAAACTCTTACATTTGTAGGTGTACGGCCTCTTTTATGTCTGTGACGGCTTTACAGGATATACCCGAATTTATCTATGGATATTGCCTTTATATTAAATTTTTGTCTGAAATATGTCTGAAATTATATAACAATGGCTTAATTTGCCTCTAGGTCAGTTTGGGAGAGCTGTGCCACCCCCGCCTCGCCCTCATACATCCGCCTAATAGTAATATACCCATGGTTTTCCCTCTTCTAAAATGATATCATGTGTTATAATAATATTATCGTATATGACGGACGCTAAAGAACATTATGGTGACAAAACATAAACTTCCCTTCAGTAAGGTAATGGAAGTCTAATCTCTGTATTATCTTGCACATCTTTATAAACATGACATATCACACTGTAATTTGACTATCGTGTTTTCATGTGATAAGTAATCTTATTACACATGTACCCCACTACCCGGTCGATTCTAATTAAAACTACACTCTAGAATCCTGATATTAAGCTCATTAGCCGACTGGCTAACTAAGATAAGAAAAACAATATGTCAGCTTTCCTTTGAAAATGATCGGATTCTCATCTAGGGAAATTGATCGCTATGGAGTTCTGTGTTTTATGTTGCTCCTATTTTTCATGCTGTCTTTTTTTGTATCGTGTTATGTAATTACCGTTTTATAAAGATTAGTGCAAATTAATTAGTTTGAGATAATATTATCACAAGGATTAAATATGTAATTTTTTGGTTAATTATAACCGGTGATTAATTTCATGTGATGTTTTTCTTTCAACTATTTTTATTAAGACATAGTTGAAGTTTGAGTGTACTTAACGTGGGTTAAATAGCAATCCTATAACTGATAATATGCAGCTAAAACCTTATTCATACATCGGTTGGTTTATCCTTTATATCTAAATGATTTACTGCGTAAATCGAATTATGAAGACAGACTCCTATCTAATTCTCAGGAAGACATGGAACTTGTAGATCTAAATCATATTTACAGCCAAACTACGGAACTGGAAATGAACTGAGCTATGATTCTGGGCTGAAATGGAACTATGGCTTTGATTTAATATACCACTATTACATACACCTGGAAATAATATACATATATTAGATCTGAGTAAAGACTATTACATAGAACTGAAACTATATATGACATTAAATTAAACCTGTGATATATCAGATCTGAATAAAGACTGTAATTCAGATCTGAAAGGGTACTATTAAGTCAAATCTGAACATTAACTATGAGACGCAATCAGAAAAAGTACCATAGTCCATGGTATATGTCAGATAATGAATAAAGAACATGACTCAGATCTGACGATCATAGTCAATAAATCAGATTTGAATAGTTGGAGTGAAACGTGAAACATGGGAATGGATCAAACCTGTTTACATCCTCGAGAAGAATTGTATTCTGAAGAAGTAACCACGTTAACATTAAAACCATATGCTGAAGAAAAGGGCAACTGCATCACCGTACTGTAATTCAATAGTAATATAGTTAGATTGAAGATGAGAAGGGTTTTTTTGGTGTTCTTTACACCTTAGAAATATCCTTAACTTTACAAGATCTAATTTTCACACTTCATTGTTCCCACTTAAACGCCTTAACGATTTCTCTTTTCTTCTCCTAACCTTAGAGCTGGGTTGGCCGAATTGATGGAGACTTTACCAATTTCAAGCATGTGTGTATAAACATGTAAAACCTTATCAGTAGAGAAAATATCAAAGTTAACCGAGAGTTTGGAGAGCCTGTGATGTTGTTAATGGGATTGGCGCGTTTGGGGGACTTAATGGGTTGGCGACGACATGTAACAAGGTTTGTATGTTGAGTAATTTTATTAGACACGAGTGTTGGCTATTTATCGATCACCAGCCAATATTAATGCTATTTGATTTTTCAGGAGTGTCGATAATCTGAAGGATTTGTTAAGTCTCTCTTATCACGATGCTGGTGCTTGAAAGTCTAGAAGACGGTGGTTTCGTCATTGTTTAACATTGTTACCCTGATGCTGTAGAATACAAAATGTGAACATAAAACAAAGGTAAAATCGAGATAATAGTAAGCAGAATCACCCCTTTTGGTTTAAGCGTGCACAGTGCAGCGCATAGTGTATCCTCAGTATCTATTAAGCAACACAACTCATTTTATATGGATACACTGGTGTATAGTCATATAGCATGACATTTCGACGGGTATAAGAATACTTGTAGAACCGCTGTGATATATGTGTTTTTGTGTTATAAGAGATAGTCATCCAAACTCTAGCACCATCCGTGATATTCACCAGCGGGACACTTTTGGGCCATGAACTGGTCGCTAACCGCTACACATCTTGTTCTTCTTCTTGTTCTTGAAATGACGCTCTTCAAAAAAGTCCGACCAACATGAAAACTGGCATATACCTGTTCTTCGATCAAATCTGCCTCGATTTGGGGAATTAAATAGTTGAATTTCATCCAGCATGATCATTTCCTGGTCCATAATTCGGTCGTACTTGTTAAAACAATTATCTTGTCGAACATTTCTTATGCTCGACGCTTCTTTTTCACTAAATTATACGTCTTATTCCAGAATAACAATACACCTGTACCCACAGCAATTAAAATTTTCTGTCTCTTTGATGTTAATTAAGACAAATAATTGTAACATTTCTGCAATGAAAATGCCAAATATTTTTTCTTTGAAAATATAATTAATTTGACAAAATAAACAAAGCCCCTTTATTTTATTTTTTTTCTAATTGGCATAAAACGTTATTTGACATTACTATTTTCATAGAATACATAGAGGCCATTTAATTCTTTGACGATAAAATACAGTATAATTAAAACTGTATGGTATTGTAAATAACAAAAGAAACGTAAAGGCTTGACTGAAGTTGTTGATTTTGTAAATTTACTAATTTATTTCCAAATATAAGGTAAATAAACAGATTGATACAAAAGTTGCTATTTGTTGTAATAAAATAAAGCAACATCAATTACAAATGTCAACCAAATTATGATGTTTCTAAACTGTAAACATGAGCAGTTGGTGTTCACTATGAGAATAGGTCTACATTTTCCCCTTTTTTTGATAACAAGCAACTGTATTTCAAATAAGTATACCAGGGTACCAAGGCCCACTTTCCTATAATAAACCAGTGTATTAAGAAGAAATTTTCTAAATATTTCTCTCAACACTGAGGCTGTGAAAATTTATAACTTGAAAAGACCAGAATAATCAGCACTAAATCTGGATGTCATTCACCTAGTCGAAAACATCTAAGTTTTCCCTTCAAACACTCATCATGCGATATTCCTGCCATCTTATTAAGCAAGGTCGACATTATTTATCTATTTTTCAAATGACAAAAACAATTTCAATATTTTACATTATATTTGGTATGTCACAATTTGTGTATAACCGGCAATAGTTTCTTAATACACAACCTTTGTGTCAATATCTTCATTAATTAAAGCATCAGTATTATTGGAGTTGAAACATATTATAGTATGATCGTTTACAAACTTAATGAAATTTACAATCATTCACGTTTTTAAATTACTACATTTGAAAACACAGTCTTAAATTAGGTGACACTGATAAATTATTTGTGCTTTCACATATTTTAAAGGACTTGCCCAGGGCACCATAATATTCATGTAAACCATAATTTGAGAATCCATTCCAATTCTAATTAATTTCTGTTTACTAAGTCATCCCCAGTAGATATGAATAAATATATATAAATGTTAGCAAAACGCACACTTGGGTGGAATTAATGACACGGAGTTGTATCCTTTGGTGCTATTTAAAATACAAAAAGCAGATGCAATTGAGTAAAATTCAAATGCATAACTAATCATTTGTTGGCGGAGCATGAAATATGCCCCAATGAAGGTGTAACATCTGTATTCGTGTTGAGTCTGTGAACCCAAGCCAATATCTTCATGAACCTTAGAAATATGCACAAAAATAAGCGCATGTTAAATCGCTATAGCCTGTATTTTAAAATAGTAAGTTTGTGAAAGTGTGCACAAACAGGAAAAACGCACGGCTTGTTACTAGGTGTAATGATTTTAACGCCTGTTTTAAACATTACTCTAACTAATATTTGTACAATCATTACATAACCATCATTCCAGTAAGTTCTTTACAACAAGAAAGGTACAAAGATGACTGATCAATGCTGAAGAAGGCAGAATACAGTTCACTTGAATCAGTGGGAGGTTGACGCCAAACAAAATGTTTGCCGCTCAAAGAGTCTCTTCCATATAATTGCCTTAATTGAATCCTTGCATCCATTAAAGCTATTTAGTGGCTGTGAGCTTATGTGTTAGCCAGTGGTCGCTAGTTCCGGGCAAAGACAAGGGGGTGAGATACAATACATTAGAAATGATGACAGGTAGGATGTCCTTTCCCTATCAACATCACAAACAACCCCATCTTTACTTACACAGATATGACCAGGCCACGATAAAGATTGATGCTTCATTGTCGTCGTAAAGGATCTTTATTCTTGGCCAGAATGCAAAATCTACCAGCAAGAATTTAACAGAAGATATAAAAAATTAATACTAAAATGTTTATATTCAATGAATCGTGGATTAAAATTGTATTATAACCAAAATTTTCGCACGAACCCCAGTATCAACCAGTGTAACCAATGTTCGACTAGACTGTGTGACACCCAGGACTCTTTGTTGAATGTGTCAGACGACAGACACATGGGCAAAGAACCCCGAAACATGCATAAAGGTAACACGTTCATTTGGACTTGTGAACAGAACTTTGCAGAAGTGGTTGCTGTTAGGGAACTTTGCAGTAGTGGTTGCTGTTGGGGAACTGTGGTACCAACGGGGAAATATCGTCGCATGTCATGTCACTGGGTGATAATGGCGAGGACTCAATAACCACTGGGAACAGTTCATATGGAGTTGTCGTTCTTCTAAAATTGCTGTTTTATATAAAACCGGTAGTCGATGTAATGCAATATGTTTTACCTATTTACCTTAATATTTGCTACTCTTACCAATGTGTGTACAGGTTTCTATGCTTGGACTCTTTCGCTCAACCTCAAATTGTGTTCTGTTGCATGAGGTTTCAGATTATCACCACCTCTAATATTACTAGACTTTCTACCTTGTATCTTAGCACACCTCTATATAAACAATGTAAAGAATTTGACAGGATTTTTTTTTTAAAGTTGTGTCTATGTTCGTTTAAAATAAGAAAACCAATGTTAAACAGGTGTATATGCCTTTACTCCATTCTACTTCCTATACGTTAATGAGATATAAATTAGGTAAGTTCAGGTAATACAAGCTCATATCAACAGATTACACACCCAACATCAAACATCACCAAAACATTTATATATAGTAACATTTGATCTTTTTATCGTTAAAACCTTATGTACCTGATCACTTTCTCGCCTTACTTATAACATTTTATAAATAAAAAGTTCTTTAATTATTGCCTGTAAAACTGTATTACAAGCGCTTGTATTTGGTCGGTATAGTATTGCTTGGAATGGTTACTTATCAGGGGTGGTGTCCTTGTGAAATAATCGTGATTGCAAACTAAAGAAAAAGAATATTCGTTTGACACATAATTAGGCCCGAGGCATTTTGGTAGGCTAGGTGGGAATGTTTCAAATGCGGAACTCGACTCATAGTAATATTTATATCATTAAAAAAAACAATCTCTATGCGCTATACAAAAAAAAAATAACATTTTCTAAAAATTTGCAATACAGTAAGTGAATCATGCAATGTAGTGTTGTTGGAAAAGTTGTATTTTGAGGGAGGAAAGAATGCGAATTGAAAGAGGGAAAGGGTTCCAGGAAACGGTTTCGCTGGTTCAACAAGAAGGATCTCAACTGAAAACCGGGCCCGCCTATGTGAAACTTACAAGACCAGAAGTTAGGTAGGATGCAGCTAGCTGATAGAGACATTTATAAGTGAAAATGAGAATTTCGGATTCAGTTCGCCGTGCAAAAGTAACTAGTTTCTCGCCCATAGAATACAATGATCAATGGTGTAACAAGCCTCTGACAAATCCCACAAAATACTAGAATAACTAGGCAGTATGGAGTTGAATCGTTTTTCGTTATTCACCAATAACGAAGTGGACCACAACTGACTTATAACGGGGTATACGCCACCTCGTTATTCAACTTTATATTAAAGATTCGGTGTTATATTACTTTCGACAGGCAGATAAGAATTTTAAATACAAAGAAATGCCACCGAGATGATTAAAAGATACTCAGTTACACATTTTTAGTGAGTTTGCCACACCATCAGAGTAATTCGAAACTGGACGATAATTTTTCAGTTAAATTTGAATCCAAACCTTACATTTTTAAATAGTGACCGAGCAATATTAGTATTCACAAGGAAACTGTCCGTTATCAAATGACGTCTTGGTGACCCGTGGAAGCCGAGGGAGAAAATTGTTGAATACTCGATTTCAATTGACTTGTGGGAAATTGATCAAGTGAACAGGACTTTGGGTTCATTGATGAGATAAGGTGCAATCAAAAGAATGTCCAAGATCAAGATCGTCGAAAATAAATTAGACTCGAAATTTTTGAGTGACAAAATCTTTGACCGATTGTGCTACCTCCTGTGGAACTGTGTGGTCTGATTAAGTAGCAGCCAATGACTTATTTCACCAATAATGTCATCGATTATTTGGATCGGCGTTCTGGATCTTGTTGTGGAGGTACGAATTACGAACGTCTGTTGTTAGGCGATTTTGTGCCGATCGCTTGTCATGAAAAAACCTGTCTGTTGATTTTCGTTCCAGGTGCCGCAGTTCAACCTTGTCTTGACGTTATTGAACTATGGGACACGCGGTTTCTCTGGTAAAACTTTTGTTTCTGTCGTAGCACTTTACTTTGGTTTCTCTTGTTACGCTTTGCTTTCTCTTGTTACGCTTTGCTTTCTCCTGTTACGCTTTGGTTTCTCTTGTAATACTTTGGTTCCTATTGTAGCACTTTACTTGTAACTTTACTGGTTTCTCTTGTAACACTTTGGTTTCTCTTCTAACACTTATTTCACCAAGAAGATTACTCCATCTAGCATTGTAGTCGCTAATCAATTCGTCACGCCAACGCCAGCGCCGGGCATTGGCTTCACTGGTAAAAAGTTCATGGCTGTATTGATAGTTTCGGGTCAACACAGCAGAAGAAAGTTTCCCGGTCTCGCATTTGGCTTTTTTAGGCTGCGGACGGGTAAAGTCACATACAAAGTAAACCAAGATGTGTTCTGGGGGAAAGGTATTGTCAACAACAAACTTCATGATGACAAGATCGAGGGTGTGTCCCTTGGAGTGTGTTGGAACAATCACGTGTCGGACGAGTCCGAATGTGTCAAGTAGATTGAGGAATTTCTTGGCATCTTTGGAAATATGAAAATTAAAGTCCCTCTCTCTCTCTCTCTCTCTCTCTCTCTCTCTCTCTCTCTCTATCTCTCTTTCTCTCTCTCTCTCTCTCTGTTAAGCTGGAATTGACGGTTGAGCGACAAGATCCAGTCAATTATGAACCTATTACAATAATAATTTAAGTCTTAACATATTTATCCACTGAGGTCTTGAAACTAACTCAATCTAAAATGGAAATATACACTGAGCTTTTGGCTATTACCGCTTCGATTGGGGACATTGAATTGACACAAGCAGACATGATGATTAATTGGATGTCAATATCAGACGAAATGCTGTTGTGATTTCAAAAAGTTTAAATCACCCAAAAGACTGTAAAGCTATTAGTTTATCTGACAGTATGTCAGAAACAAGGGAGAAGCGTGGAGAATGTTAAATAATAGATAATTAGAAATAAAGTGCTAGACTATATTTTCTCAAGCGTTAATTCATTTTCTCTAAGAATTATGAAGTCTATGTCCAAAGCAGAAAATTTGATCGGGGTTAAACTTTATTGAACATTTTCTGGAAGATCGCCCGATATGGTATAACTCTGCGTTTTAGGTAAGTAATTAAATCGGACGGAAGGGTATCGTAATTGGCAAGTAAAAATGTGTTGGCATTGAAAAAGAGAAATCGCGGTGGTATATGAAGTTATTTTTTTTATTAACTTCCGCATTTCTACTGAAAGACTAACGAATTAAAATCTATCATGGTGCTTAATGAAACATTCTGCAAGATATCTGCTATAAATCGAACTGGTATAAATCTATGTATTTCTTAGTGATTTACATATTTGTATTTATTTGTTGGGTCTACAGTGGCCTGTTGAGTACTACATACTTGCAAAACTATTCTGTCGTTGCTATAGAATAAAATGTCCTGAGTCGTAATCTATTTACTCATAGCGCGACGCCAGTAAATCTCCTATAAATTGTCGGAGACGTGCAAGTTAAAAATGGAGTGCCGAAATGGTATACGGTCCAAGAAAAAATGACAAGTTTATAAATATAAAATGTATTATTTTGGATAGTTAGTCAGCTTTTTGTCGCCACCATCTTGGAAGCTAGTCCAGTAATATCGTGATGGCAGTCGTAACAATCCGATATCGCCTGACAAATCTGTGTTTATATTTCACGAGACCTCAAACACTTCTCTAATATATTAATTATTTAGTAACAGAGTTATCATAACTATGATCAACATGAAACCTAGATCAATAAAAACATTTCCAGAACTTTCTTTCCTCATAATATTAAAAATTTACAAAGTATAGCAAAGTAAGAAACGTATTCAACAAAATAAGAAAAGATATTCAACTATTCAACTAAATAAGAAAACGTATTCAACTATATATATAAGAACACGTATATATACGAAAGTGTATTCAACTAATCAAGAACACCTATTCAATAAAATAAGAAAACGTATTAAAGGTATTGCCGGTAAGTTAAAATTTATCAAAATACAGATGTGACGTCGTTATTTCAAATAACGGTACGGGCAATGTGCCAAGCGTACATTAATTATACTAGTTGCGGTATTGGACCCGCGTGACGTATTTCATTGAAATGCTCGTGCGAGATAGTGTTTGCGTATTTTAAAGTAGCAAAGTCTCTAACTCAATGTCATCCAAAGTCTTGTACGTTGGAAAACGAATTATTTGTCAATTCAAATCCACATTGATGTTGTTATCTTACCTTGAAAAAGTAGGCTTCTGATATCCAATATTTAAGACAAAATAAACATTTTACCATTGGTACACGAATAGTGCGTTACGGCGTCATTTGTAACAAGTGACCAGAAAGAACCAGGCTAGACATATTTGAAATTGAAGTCAAAACGGAAACAATCGAATGTAAATCAGTTCATAAACAATCAGTTAATTTCTCGCACTTGACCATTAAACCACAATATTACTTTCCCCTGTGCGCTGGAAATAAAAGTGAGAGTTTCAAGAATAAGGCCCGTTTTTGCCAGTTTCATCGAAACTGTCCCATTACTACATCACCATTAGACCAACTTCATCACCGAGGAAAAGGCCCAGGGCGAAAACCAGCGGGGAAAAGGGTAAATGCAAAACAGGCTTAACAGTGCATAACATTTTATATCTATCTATTGGTAAATATTTTAAATATAATTTCAATATTTGTGATCTAAAGATGTGATCCTTAAGGATAATATCAAAATGATGATAGTATTTTGAATAGGGTTTTGATTGATGGGGTTTAACCAACCTCATCATTAATTAAGATTAGTATATTATGTTATATTGTATTTTTACGTTGCGTGATATGTTTCCATATATTCTAGAAATAGACTGATAAATAATGCCAGCAAACATTCAACATTAAAGAAAGCATCAAGAGCCTCTCCAACCAGTGAATAATATTTACCCCTGATAGTAAAGAATCTCACGTATTAGTTGAGATTATTTAACTATTTGGGCTATTATGGAAATAGTATACTGTATATTTATATAGAAAACACGGTTTGTTGTTAAGGCTGCAGTTATAAAAATAATCAGATATGTGGAAAATAAGCAAGGGGCGATAACTCCGCATTGTGTGAGCCATGCATTCCACTTAATCGATGTATAGTTCCTTTTCCACGTTTTTCTTAAAATTGTCACTCACGATTTAACTTACTATGTCCCGAAAACTATAAAAGTAAACAACAAATAATTAATCTCTGTCGTGTAATCAAAATAAAGCAGAATGACTAAAAAATGATCTCACGGCCCTACGTATTAATAATTCCTTCTGCCCCCCTGCTAAAAAAGTAAGGGAGAGGGGTTTTACATAGGCTAAGTCTGTTCCTCAATCCCATTCAGACAACCTGAATAAAATATTGTTTAAAAAAAAAAAGTAAGTTTTTGTTCAAATTTCAAATACAAGTTTATCAGATGAGATAAGGTAGGGTAAGATCAAACTGATGTTTAATTATAAATATATCTATATTCATTTTATTGGGGTTTCAATATAATGTTATTATGATATAATATATTGTGTTTTATGGAAAAATAAATATAGGCGTCTGGGCCTGTACAAAATTGTTACTTTATTAATAGACTATTACAAATGGCTAAGTGATTTCATTTTGTCAACTTTTCTGTAACACGAAAATCTTTTTACCGTTACTTTTCAGTTTGTGTATAATTCTATCACTTTATTTCACTTGAATACATCACCTTCGATTGAGCATCGTTATTGCTATATGATAATCGATTATTGTTCTTTTGAGGCAGTTTGACTAGTAATCAAAATTTGATTTGAATCATATCTGTTTAATGCGCTCATCATGCCATTTTAACTTCGCTTGATTGAATGCTATAATTATCTATTTTAACTGTACAATTTAAAGGGACAATAACATTCTCGCTGGCTTGCTAGCTCCAGAAAATAAATAATACCCTTATTCTAAGTACTAGATGTTTAAGTGTCCTACCTGTTGTGTAAATTATCCATTACAACCTATTTTACTTGTCCAGAGGGTTCGAAAATATTTTAAAATCCAAGTCACATTTGAAAAGGTTTACGTTGGACTTTTCGGGGGGTTGGGATGGCCTAGTGCCGCGCTTTGACCTCTTGCTGGCCGATCACCTCTGGCTTGCGGCTGTGATTTCGAGCCCTGGTGTGAGCGTATGTGGCATGGAGATAGGGGCGCCTTCTCAACCTTGTGGGTTTCCTCCGGGCAGTCCGGTTTCCTCCCACTGCTAAAGCGAATTATTGAAATAAAAATTAAACCATAATATGTTAGTCCCGAAATGACCTAGTTTGTGTTGAGTGGACGTTAAACCCCATTTCTCTCTCTCTCTCGTTAGACTTTTCAAATCAATCAGTTGAATTTTTCCAATTTTTTAAAATAGGTGTGTTAAGATGAAATTTATATCATCATTTAATTGGAATATTCTAAAATAATACGATTTGTTGACCAGAATGAAGATTGGGACATATTATTCAGTTACAACAACTTTAATCTCCATATATAAGCAAACGAAAAAATACCCTTTCACCTGCCAATTAATAGTCTTTAGCAATTTGGTTTGGTGCATGATGATGATCTGGGTCCCATTTCACAAGGCGCGCTTAAACCTTAGTTAAACGTAACCTGGAGCTTTGCTATACACAAATTTACGTACGATTCGTGAAACTGGGTCATGAGTTCCATAATAAGAGAAAACGGCAAAGGATCCATCTGGGACGTCGCATATGATGTGAAACGAGAAATTATTGCGCTAAATAAAATAAGGATACCGCTGTATATTTCAAATTTTAAAGATGCTTTATTAAAGATTTAGATAAAGCGCTGAACGTCCTTGCTATAATAGTTCATAAATAGATTATGAAAAATGAATATACTGAAAATTTCATTCAAATTACTTTATTCTACGCGAAGTTATGACTGAAGGTAATCGAGGCAGTCTGGATAATCCATTTTATCGCTACATTTTTTAACTACGTGGGTGTTTTAATCCATTTAAATCTCAGACATCCGATGTTCTAGCGAGTTGATAATAGTCTTCTCTCGGGGAATAAATGTCTGACAAATTGTTTATATTACATTTGTAGCCGACGTAAAGACCTGCAATAGCTCTTGGATAACTTATTGTTAGCTCTGTGGCTACAGAACAGTTTAAAGACGTTAAATCCATTTTCATTTCATCCTGGGGGGTTGGGATAACCTAGTGGTCTAGAGTGCAGCGCTTCGACCTCTAGTTGGCCGGTCACCTCTGGCTTGCGGCTGTGGTTTCGAGCCCTGGTGTGAGCGTATGTGGCCTGGAAATAGGGGCGCCTTCTCAACCTCGTGGGTTTCCTCCGGGCATTCACCTCCCACTGCTAAAGACCCCTACGCGCAAGCAAATTATTGAAATAAAATGAAACCATACGTTGGTCCCAAAATGACCCAGTTTGTGTCGAGTGGACGTTAAACCCCATTTCTCTCTCTCTCTCTCTCTCTCTCTCTCTCTCTTTATCTCTCTCATTTAATCCTATTACAAATGTACGACACGAACCCTAATTGTACTGATTTGTTTTGTTAATGAATATATCTTAATATGGAATTTACATTACCAATCAGATAAGATTCTATTTAAAATATAATATCGAATATCAATTGATTCCCCCGATACCAAAATAAATAACGTTACATAAACAATTAATGCTAGACAAAAGCAAGAGATAAGGGGCCATTAAGAAGATTAATTAAAGGAGAAAATACTTCACTAGTTATTAAATAAACACATCAAGGGTATTCTTCAAACTTTTCTCTGGTGTTAAACACACATAAAGAGACTATTCTGACTAACGGAAACACAGCGCCACCATTTGTTAGTTCTGAGAGCGATAATGCTTCGGTCAACACCATTTATCAAAAATATCAATACCCAATACAAACATTTCACCAATCTGTCATGTATATTAGCAGTTTATTTAATGAAATAATTGTCAAATTGTTAATCACTATTTGTAGAACAATTTATTCTGTATCGGTAAAATTACAGTCACTATTCCGTCAAAAAAACAGGCACCAAACCTACAGAGTGGGACAGTGGAGTAAGGGGAGGTCACGATAGGACGGGCCTGGCACCTAAACACAAATCCCACAAAGACGACATCTACCAAACTAGCAGGATAGTGGAGTAAGGGGGAGTTACGGTAAGACGGACTCGGCACCTAAACACTATTCCGCAAAGGAAGCAGATACCAAACCCATAGAGTTGGATAGTGGATTAAAGGGAGGCCACTATAAGACGGGCCTGGCACCTAAACACTAATCCAAAACGGTGACATCTACCAATCCAGAAGCAGAAGAGATCATCTACCAAACGATATGTTTTATATTAAATACAGAGAAGAACTTCCCACTAAACCCAATCCATGACCTACGGCCAAAATGGAAAGATTGCAAAATCATATTCTAAAAAACAGGAATCAGCTTCGGCTCTCCTACGTCTTGACTGCAATATCACTTATGTGGAAGCAGACGTTAAACACCAAGAAGAAGAAGAATATTACAGTCACATAAAACAAATAACGAGTAACATATATATTATTAAAAAGCATGAATGGATTTTTAGTTATTAAAAGAAGTACGGGGCTGGTCGTGGTGTTGGTCGGGTGGGGTATAGAATATATAAATCGGACAACTGTTGTGTATCCTTCTTTTAACGTTTGTTGTTGACAATTTGGAGAACGTACTTGGGAAAGGAACAAAAACTGTTATTGAAACAGTACGTGGGGATACTGTAGTCAAGAAAGGTGCCCATGGAACCCCATGCTCACTGCATATACATTCACAGTTCTGGTTACAGATATTTCTGTTTGAAACACGAGCTTCTTATAGTATCCATTGCTTATTGTGGTTTAGACATCCCTCTGAAATTCTGTCTGAAGGTATTCCTCGGGCAGCCATCGTGACATGGTTAAACGGTTGCTTTTATGTTGGCTGCTTTACAACTTGAGCCTATCAGTAAACAGGTATCTGTCTTTTTTTGCTGATTGCCTACCAGGTCCGGCTTTGATTCGCAGTAAGACTGGATGAATGTGACAAATGTTGGATGGATTTGTTATGAGAAGTTGTGTTTAAGAGATATTCCGAATGACACAGCTTGGGAAACAAGTTAAGCTGCTACCTTAGAAAAGATGCCCGTTTTTACATGGAATACATGTTGATAGCCATTCAAAGATTTACAGGAAAAACTTATTTGGAAACCCATAGTTTATGTAGTCGTGTTATGGGATATGAAGACATGCCAGAAGGTTCAGATACACAATACCTTCATCAGGTTCCAGAGCTGGTATCTGATGAAAATGATTCAACATTTTACTTAAATGAATTTTCCAAATTAAATGATAAATTTAAATGTATTCCGATGTTACCAAAGATGTGTACCAAATAATTTAATCAATTCATTGACCTTCGTGGAAGTTACGATGGCTCAGTGGATTAGACATTGAATCACTAACCTGGAGATCCCAGTGTTAGCCGGGGAAAGTTTATCTGGGGGAGAAACCGAGGTCTCGTGCAGGCCACTACTGAAGTCGTCCGTCTTGTTCCTGTCACAGAGGTTGATCGTTTTAAGGACTCCCTGCAGGGGCGTAAATGAGGGGGGTGTGGGGGGGGTGGTACACCCCCCCCAGCAAAAAAAAATAGTCGGTCGCAAAATCAGTGCAGTCGGCCGCAAAGTAGAGGTAGTCGTTATCAAAATAAGTATACGTCACGCTTCTCACGCAAAACTTTAGTATAAAAATAGTCGGTCGCAAAATCAGTGCAGTCTGTCGCAAAATAGGAGCAGTCTTAGTATAAAATAACCTTGTCAACTTATCATTTTTGAAAAGATGTTGTGTTTCACTCTCATTCTGTTGTGAGTATAATGTTAGTCTTACAACAAAATGTAACCCAGGGAGAAAATTAGTCGGTCTCAAAATAAGTGCAGTCACTGCAGTCGGTCTCAAACACAATGCCAGAAAAGATCCCAAATACTGTATATTTGCGTGAATCCGTGAGCCTAAATTGCATACGTCACTCTTATTCTGTTGTAAGTATGTTAAATTGGTCTAACAACAAAATTTCACCAAGGGAGAAAAATAGTCGGTCACAAAATAAGTGCAGTCAATGCAGAAAAGATCCCAAATACTTGTATATTTGCGTGAATCCGTGAGCCTAAACTGCATACGTCACTCTTATTCTGTTGTAAGTATGTTAAATTGGTCTAACAACAAAATTTCACCAAGGGAGAAAAATAGTCGGTCACAAAATAAGTGCAGTCACTGCAGTCGGTCTCAAAAACAATGCCAGAATAGATCCCAATTGCTATTTACTTGCAGGAATCCGTGTGCCTAAATTGCATACGTCACTCAAAACTTACTATAGTATAAAATAACCATGTCTGCTTGTCACTCTTATTCTGTTGTGAGTATGTTGTTCTATAAAATGTTTTCTACCACGGCAAAAAATAGTCGGTCTCAAAAAAAAGTACTCACCGCAGTCGGTCTCCGACTAAATGAATTAATGAAATAAACATACAGTCATAAAACAAGCGAAATTGACAGATAAGCCATTTCTTATCAACCCCTGTCCCAAATATTTAAATCTGAATTTTTTTTTTTCGCGCCTTCGGCGCAATCCTATATAGCATCATTCTTCTACTCAGTTACACATCTGAAATTTTTTCGCGCCTGCGGCGCTCGATTCCATTTTAAAATCATTATTCTACTCGTCAGTTGTCTTATACTGTCCCAGCACAATCATATATTCACGATTATAGTGAACTGCCCAGTACCACTGGTGTGTGGGGCGGGGGTATGTGCATCAGTCGGTCGCATTTTGGCTAAACACCCCCCCAAACGAAATCGATATGTACGCCCCTGACTCCCTGTGTCATTATTTGGTGAAAAAAACCTTATTGGCCTATAACTCCCTTAATTTCCAATAAACTGTACTGCACACAGCTTAATAATAAACCGATTCCCATTGAAATAAACTACGATTTGATAAAATCTAACTCCTACGCGAAATTTCTGTTCATTTTTTAAATGGCCGCTCAAAAATACTGTAGAACTGTTTCGCTAGATAAGATTAAGATTTCAGCGTTCGACTTTTGACGATTGTTACACAATGTGATGCAATGTCTTGAAAATTTTGCAATCTTTTGCAAGTGTAGCTGCACACAAGACAGGTCTTACTGCAGTTTTTTGGCGTGACTGCTCGTAGACGAACCCATTCGTAGGGTAGTGTCAGTCTCTAATAGTCAAGCCGGTACATAACAATAAGGAGTTAAAACCCATTTCATTTATTATCCTTTCCTTTTATTTGGTGAATATGTCAGAATTCACTTACGTAGGGGAGGTAACTCCACTTTATGTCCTATTCTATTTTTATGCAATGTAGTGAACAACTTGAAATTTACACTACACAACTTGAAATTTACACTATCTCAGTTTTACTGTTAAAAATAGTATTATGAAATTTCATATCTGTTTTCTTGATGTCCTTTACAATACAGCACTAAGGGAAAATTTTATTTCAGGGAATAAAGTATGCATTTTTCTTTTTCTTTTCTTTATCCCAACCGAATAGAATCAACAAGAGTAAAAAAAAATATACCCACAGCAGGTACTCTTCTGCAACTAACCTGGGCTAATGGAAGACGGGCATACAGTGTGCTATGAGGGAAATTCTGCCCCGTCAGCTACGGCCTACTCTTATATCGAATTCGAACTGCCAAGGGATCTTTTACGTGCACACCAATGTGTACACGGGACCTCGATTTGTCGTACCATCCGACCTGTCCTTGTCAGGCCCTCCTTCTGCATCACTGACAAGAGGAAATCACGCCGGAAAATCGAGATGAACTTTCTCGGCTAATGCAGGGATCGAACACCCGACCTCCAGGCTAGCGAACCAGCGCCTTATCCACTTAGCCACAGCATGTAAGTCCTGTGGGCAATCAACAAGGGGTGTCGCATATTTTTTTCTTTTGTCAGTAATTAAAATATTTATAATACTACACTCAAAATTCTGATTACAAGTAAATATCAGAAATCATTAGAATTTCTTACGATTGTTTGTCTCATGACCCTAAACACTGTATAAACATTTATTTTAATTTTAGCCTCTAGATCGTCCACAATCCAAAATTCAAAAAACAGCTTTTATGAATTTCACTTTAGTCACTCTGTACCAATGGTGTCTCGTGGCCTTCCACCACAAGAGGAATCAACCAGCGCTTCCGGCAGCAAAAATGTGCCATTTTTCAATGAAAATATTCCTACTTACTGAATATTCCTAACTGGTTAATCAAAGGGTCAAAATTTGGGGTTCATTCATCAAAAATTTCCAGGGGAAGAGCCTCCACCCCCACCCCCGTCCGGACTCCGCGGTCAGTAAAAGGGGCCGCTCCGACACGGGAGCCCGGGCCGGTTCTCGGCCCCAATCCGTCCCTGATTACATTTATATGCGTTGCGCCCCATTTGTGTTAATTTCTAGGTCCAAAATATTAGCGATTTAGTTCCCCTAAAGTCAATCGGACATTGTGGACGCCAGATGGACAATCAGACGAGGGTGACGACAATATTTCAATATAGGCGTACAAAGATAATGGCCCAAGTTGCATCAAATTTCGGCACACCCTGATGTATATACCCTCGGGCATTTCTGTTTTGCATCATACTTAAATCAAAATGTTACCAGTTGAGTTAAAGTTCTATATTCTAAGTGGTATCTTAGCTACGCCCGGTGCAGTGGATCTTGTGATGACTTTGATTCGCTATCTGGCTATACAGAGCACACGTGCTTTACTACAATAGCAATTTTATATTATATGCCATTTGGTTATCTCCTGGTTTGGAGATCGTATACGGCAAAGTATTTCTTTTATTTTAATACGAATGCTTTGGAGAAAAAAATCTGCAAGCGAGATGACTTTCTTACATTTTATAACCAGTTTAGTGTGGTAGGTGCCGTTCTTTTTGCAATGAAAACCCCCCAAACAATTAGATAATAGATGTATTGTGTTGATTAAACTGCCCTTACTTGGGTTATAGCCTAAACGAATTTAGACATACCTCTTTTGTACAATATGAGCAGAAAACGCATGTTTTATATGGTTTTTTTTGTTCTATTTCTAATATTATAATAGTTGTCTTTATAAACATTACGGTAGTTAAATAGCGGTTGTCTGATACCTATAAAATTATACACGAGTTATGTCCCTTGACTTTTCCGTTTAATCATAGATAATAATGTAGAGCTTCATTCGATGATTCGACGATGTCTAACCAACAACTTATCAGAAGAACATTATTGTCATTGTACAAAGTCCGACCTAGAGGATTATCCACCATGCCCGCATCAGTCAACCATTCTTTAAAATTAACATTTGAAGGCTCTTTGGGTGTTGTTAATCTAGGCGAAGGGGAAAAACGGTTCAGCCACGATTTTATGCAGACCTTCCATTCAGTTTTAGATCAGGTTGAAAGGTAAAACTATCACTACCACCAGGCTTGGGCAGTGGTACACAACTTTTTTTTTGGTAAAATATCGGCACACCTGGGTATATATATATGAAAAATATTTGAATTTTGCAAAGTAGAAACAAGGCAAGACATATGTATATATAGTTCCTTTTTGGAACTGTCTTTGACTCTTGAGCGAACAATATTCGCTGACAGTTCCTAGTCGGCCTCCTATATAATAACTGCAGTATGAAAATACCGTTCTACCCCACCTCTGGTTGAGAATCACTGGTGTCTAAGGATTTTTTAGAACTTTATCAGTATCAGGCACTGTTTTTTTAAACCAAACACTGAGTAATCTGCAAGTCATGTTTGATCCCAGCATTTGTCAAGAAAGTTCATCAGGATTTTTCAGTGTGGTTCTTCCTTGTCAGTGCACAATTTATAGGCTAGTTGTTCGGATGGTACAAAAAACCAAGCAATGTCCTGTGTACATATTGGCATTCACATAAAAAAAAACCCTTGACAGTTGAAATCCGATATAAGAGAACAGAAAATGCCACAGCCTGGGTAAAATCTCCCTTTTAGCACACCAAATGATTGTCTTCATTAGTTCCATCCGAACAGAACTGTAGATGCATAATGAAGTGTCCTCTGACATGCTGTCAAGAGTTGTCCCCCATTGAAGGAGCTATAATAGTATTGGTCAACTACAATTAATCAATACTGATGTTAATATCTTACTGTGAAAATATGGGATCCTAACATCCATTATTGAAGACCAATGAATATTTTAAAATCAGTACCAGTAGGCCCTACATGATGTTATGTACCAAGTACCAGTACACATTAATGTTTCAAGAGGTATTTGTAATGAACAAAGAAAATCATATGCCAGAAGACAATGCGAAAGTAATAAAGATAGGTTGCTAGGCAACGAAACATACGCCCACAGCAGCTAAATCGTCCGGGCAGTCAACAAGGGTTGTCGCATATTTTTACTTTTTTCGGTAATGAAACATTTGTAATACACTAAAAACTGATTAAGAGTAACAACTCATTATGTAATTATGACCAGGTAGTATTTAATACAGCCATTCACCCAGTATTAGAATTTAGACTGACACCACAACTTGGCTCCAAGATGGATTATCTAGTCAGTTCTCCATGACCAGCTGCTAGGATAGAGATTAGAGACAATAGTAGTAATGAGATAATCCATCTATAAACACATAATCAAGGCCATGGAGTCACCTCAGCAAATGGATGAATGGATGTCAATTAAATACTACCCCGTACTAACAACTATAAAATATTATTAAATTTAAATATATATATAATTGTTTATTGTTACTAAGCAACCTCTAATGTTATATTAGAGGAATGATTGTAGATTTAGAAGGAGTTGACCACAGGCAGGCAGTAGGACATACTGAAGGGCAGGTCTCTGATAAGTTATTTCTTAGATGCTGTTCCTTATTAAGTCACCTAGCCTGTGGGTCAATAGTGTGTATATATTATTATTGTTTAAATAGTGTTACAGAATATAAGTTATACCAAGAACAAGTGAGTTGTTGAATTATTATATGTTCAATCTTACACCCCCAGCTAGATTGAGCATATAACCCATCATCCGAAGGCTGGCTATAAGCGAGGTCCTTAAACCCCGGATGATATATGTGGGGCCAAGAATTCATCATCCGCAAGCTAAATTGTGAATCGTAAAAGGCGATTAAAATTTGCAATAAGGAAAGAGATCTGATTTTTTTTTATGTTTGTTTAAACACATGTTATATTGGCTTACATTGAGGTATATAGAGTCAAATGGCCTAGCTAACCAAATGATTCAACATACAGAACTGCTTATATATCATTGGTGACGATCAGTGCTATATAAGTACTATAACAAAATTTAATTTCTGTATAAGACAACATCGATCTCAGTCCTTCAAACAACTGCCCATGAGCAACTCGTTCCACTTATAAGAATAAACCAAAAGAGGGTTCAGAAGATACATGAGATGAGAACATGAGTCCAAAATTGAGAAAGCTATATTTATCTGATATGGAGGCTATTGTGGTAATTGACATCACACCTATTTTACTGGTGATCAATGATGCACATTCCTATATATATATTTTTTTTAATTGAATATATGGTCATAATATTAGTGTTCATACTTTACTTATTATATTATATTATTATAATGCTATTGTGTTAATATACATCACACCTATTTTACTGGTGATCATGATGAACAGTCTTATATTTTTTATATGTGTTCACAATATCAGTGTTCAGACTTCACAATTACTATAATATATTATTATAATGCCATATATATAATCGTAAGGTGTCATTCTAATTTTTAAGGCAGATTTTAATAATGCCTAACAAGTGACTAATGATCGAATAGCAGCAGAAATTGGAAGAATAATCCTTTATTGTCTGACAGGCAAAACAAGATCAGAATAGAGCTGTACAGCATAGAGATAGTAATTATTACACATGTATATGCATTTATGAAGCATGGCACATTTTTTTTTTCTTCTTGTTTTTTTGTTTTTTTTTAAATTGAACGGTAATCGTTTATACCTACTTAATGCATTTTATGTTTTTTTTATTTAAATTATTACGTTGTCATTTTTATGAATTCTTTACTAACTACTGTAGGATATGTTTTTATGTCTTAAATATTGGATATTATATGAGGATCCTTGAGTTTCATGTCAAAATAACAACATCAATATCCATTTAAATTGATAAATATTGAACTCTGATTCATCTTTGGAAAATTGAATATTATGAAAAATGTTGAGTTAAAAACTTAAGAACATTGTCTTGAGTGTCGGGTCGACACTTAAATAGGGGGCGTCCATATATGACCAGGTAGTATTTAATACCATACCTGCCAACTGTCACGCATTTGGCGTGAGAATCACGCATTTTTAATCAAAATCACGCTCTCACGAGCACATAGTGAAATCTCACGCATTTTCAAAACTATAGTATAAAAATAAAATAAAAGGGATTTCCACGTACGAGTTACATTCGGATGCACACTGATCAGATGCAATTAGTCAAACGCGATGTATTCCGAATGTCGGGTCGCTCTTTTCCGGTTTGTTTTAAGTACGACACCACTGATTGGCTGGATAAGTTAGATCAGCCAATGAAATTATTTGTTTCATTACCACTGTTCAGAAACTGGAATATCCTCACCGCGCGTTTCAGTGAGAGAAAAGCCTGCAAGATGAGTGACACTGACAACGATTCAAGTGTTTAAATGATATGCATTTTAACTTTTAAAATGTATCTCTTTTGTGAATAATTTTATCTCTATTCTCCGGTCCCCAAAAGTGTTTTAAAAGTACTAAATCCTTTTTCGGCTGGGGGGCTCCGCCCCCCTGGGCCCCCCGCCAGGACTTCGTCCTGGACTTGACCAGGGGCCTGCGGCCCCTGGACCCCAGCTTGGTTAAATCTCACTCATTGAATTCATTTTAGGTTGGCAGCTCTGTAATACAGCCATTCACCCAGTATTAGAATTTAGACTGACACCACAACTTGGCTCCAAGATGGATTATCTAGTCAGTTCTCCATGACCAGCTGCTAGGATAGAGATTAGAGACAATAGTAGTAATGAGATAATCCATCTATAAGGGTAATTATCTCATGAGTGTGCAATCATGGAATTTATGTTCCGGATTCTTGAACCATCTCGAACCAATATATTTTTGACACCATTTCAACAACTTGTATCTTCTACGTCGTACGTTATGAATTGCCATGCAGTCTTTAGAATTTTAACACAAAAATTTTAGCTTTTGGTGGACCATGCGTTACAAAATCTCAACACCGTAACGGTATTGTATAGGCAAAAAAATGTGTTAAATCGACTAGAAAACGCGAAAACATTTACCTGTCTGAAAAGACAAACTGGATTTCAGTTCAAAAATAATATTTCATTTTCTACCGGTATAATTTCTTTGTTGTAATTTGTGGTTTGTACCACTGGCCTCAATTCACACCATTTTTGGTAATTGTATTTTAGTTTATCTCAGTAAAAGAAATGATTTTGCATTTGATTTCTTGATTTAAGTAGCACAAATTGGTCAACTAATATTTCTGTCCGCCTATAAAATGGTTACTTAACTTAAAAACAGTAGCAATGAATGATTTTTGCCCACTGTGACGGTGTTGAATTGCCGTGACGGTGTTGACTTTCGTGACGGTGTTGAGATAACATATGCCCTTATATCAATTTTTTTATAAAAAATAATAATAACCAGAGGGGGTACTTTTAAATTGGTAGGTTTATATTACACACAGGGGAGCCACGGCGACTTGCAAGTCATTCGGATGGTATGGAAAACCAAGTTCTCGTGTATTTATTGGCTTGCACACTAAAAGAACCCATGTCAGTTGGTATCAAATAAGAATAGGTGCATGCCCATCTTTATTAGCCCAGTGGGGCGTTTAACTTAATGATTTCATTTTATAACAAACAGTAACGCTGAACACTGTAAAACAAATATGTTTACAGAGCAGTTTTCTTCTTAAGTCAAAAATATTTGCGATAGCCATTTTGATATATTAACCTTTCAAGAACAAGTAATTTATTGAACATTTTATTCCGAACACATGTACTGTTGGATATGATCTTACCAATCAATTGAGTTGTTTTTAATATAGTTTTGCAACTTCAGCCCAAACCTCTCTATTTTAAAAAATCTCACGCCTGGTGCTGATTTGTTTTGGTTCACGAACGAGACTTATTACTTTGGTATATTCATACCATGTGATAGGCCTATCAAGTTGAGATGGCCAGATAAATTTATTATGCCTATGGGTTGCATGGTAGACACTTCAACCCCGTCTTCGTCTGCCTTTTTAATTATGCCCATGTAAGGTTATCATAGATAATGGGTGATATTGGTGTCAGTCAGTGATAGAACTGGTTAAATACATTTCAAATATAATTTTAACATGGAGATCATTACTACGATAGATGAGCAATGGATGTTTGATGAATGGGAAGCGGCGAACGCAAAAGAAAAACACGAGTTATCCCTCTATATAACTGACAGAAATGAAGAGTGATTGCAGATACACAGCGGTATTTCTGCTCACTAATAACTCCTTCGAAGACCAAAAGTTGTTATTATGGGACTGCAAGAGGATATCTGACAATTTAATAAAGTAATTGAGTGTCATTAAATAAGAGAACACGAGGAAAATAGAAATAGTTCGTACATTCCCATGTTTTTACTCCTTCTATACCTTATAAAAACATAGTAATATACAGACTTTTTCTGTTTTTCTTTCGCGTTTTCTTATCTTGTGGCAATCAATTTTTTTTTATTATTTGTCCGATATCTTCTCACAGTCTCATGCAACTTTTGATCTTCGAAGGAATTATTAGTGGGCAGAAATTCGGCCTTTTTCTTATCTTTGTATCTTTGTGCCCGTTCTTAAGCACTCAGGGTCATTCTGAAATGAAAGTGTTAATTATATGTAATTGTTGTAGATACGGATATGTTGTTTTATTTACGGATATAAGCCTTTCGCCATTGTGATGTGGATTTTAGTCCATTATAAGACTCACTATTATTATTATTTATTGATTGTATCATCGCTTATTGGTTGTTTAATATATAGCGTTATGTTAAAGGTCCTCCATCTTTTTCTACATAATTATGTTGATAATAATATAAGATTTAATTTAAGCATTGGTGAACCAAACCTCAATACCCTAATGATTTCTCAACACCGTCACAAAAGTTAACGTTACGGAGTTGAGCGTTACGGTGTTGAGAACGACGGGGTTTATGATGTTTTGAACCAAGAGCGCATGTGTGAGAAACGCCGTTAGTGTACGTCAGGTATCCGTACACCATTCTAAATTCAAATATATACATTGTTTCTGATCCAATCGGGTATAAATGAAAGAAAACTGCGTTACGGTGTTGATTATGAATTAATACACGCAAGCAAATTTAGAACTTTGATTGGGTTTATCTGTAAATCTATGATCTTAAGAGAGCTTTTTTCTAGCAGGCCCAGACCAGACTGACATAGATGGCCGATGACACGTGGTGAAGTCACCCGCGCCTCTATAGTTAATTTTTACCGCGGGAAAACTGTCAGTGTTACGGTGTTGAGCATTTTGAGAGTGACAATTTAAAATTTGAATTTTAAGGATTATACAACTACACCCAACGACTCTGTTGTATATCATAGCTAACAATAGTCCTGGTAGGTGATTATTCACCCTGATTGGATTGATTATCTTTTTAATCAGTATAGGAAAGACCAATCTTAAAATTACGTGTAGTGTTAGTGACATTAAAAATCATACCCATAGGCACTCATTCTCCTATGTCTGATACTTATAAAATATGTTAATATTAAATAAATCCTAATTTCTTTGTTGAATTTAGTGTAAAAATAAAGATGAGTTGAATACAATATGTTTAAATTTTAAGATTAACGAAAAATAGCAGAAAAAAACCTGAGTGACATAAAAACATTCAACTTTGCATACCCATGAGATAATTACCCATAAACACATAATCAAGGCCATGGAGTCACCTCAGCAAATGGATGAATGGATGTCAATTAAATACTACCCCGTACTAACAACTATAAAATATTATTAAGTTTAAATATATATATAATTGTTTATTGTTACTAAGCAACCTCTAATGTTATATTAGAGGAATGATTGTAGATTTAGAAGGAGTTGACCACAGGCAGGCAGTAGGACATACTGAAGGGCAGGTCTCTGATAAGTTATTTCTTAGATGCTGTTCCTTATTAAGTCACCTAGCCTGTGGGTCAATAGTGTGTATATATTATTATTGTTTAAATAGTGTTACAGAATATAAGTTATACCAAGAACAAGTGAGTTGTTGAATTATTATATGTTCAATCTTACACCCCCAGCTAGATTGAGCATATAACCCATCATCCGAAGGCTGGCTATAAGCGAGGTCCTTAAACCCCGGATGATATAATTATCAGAAAATCATTAGAATTTGATTGCTTTTTATAAAGTTTTACCCCCACGCTAACAATTAGTATATGCATGAAACATTTTATATCATGGATTTAGCTGTTCAGTTATCTTAATTCATTGAAAATCAAAATACTTGTTCGTTTCAACACCTTAAACTCTATGTATCAATCTGAAGTCAATCGGATGGTAACTTTTGCCTCTATATCGTCACAAGAATTTTTGAAGTTATCAAGGGAGATAACTCTGGCAGTAATTATTTGAAATCGCTGAAAATCAATAGGCTATTAACTTTGGCCTCCAGAGTGTCCACAAGATTTTTTGAGGTGATCAAGGGCCATAACTCTGGCACTAATTATCGGTAATCGCTGAAAATCAATAGGCGTCTTTGTCTTATGACCTTAAACACTGTGTATAAATTTCAAGTCAATTGGATATTAACTTTGGCCTGTAGAGCTCAACAAGATTTTTTGAGGTGATCAAGGGCCATAACTCTGGCACTAATTATCGGAAATAGGCGTCTTCGTCTTATAACCTTAAACACTGTGTATAAATTTAAAGTCAATGGGATATTAACTTTGGCCTCTAGAGCGTCCACGAGATTTTTTGAAGTGATCAAGGGCCATAACTCTGGCACTAATTATCGGAGATCGCTGATAATCAATAGGCTTCTTCGTCTGATGACCTTAAACACTTTGTATAAATTTAAAGTCAATCGGATATTAACTTTGACCTTTAGAGCGTCCACAAGATTTTTTTAAAGAGATCAAGGGCCATAACTCTGGCACTAATTATCGGAAAACGCCGAAAATCAATAGGCATCATTGTCTTATGACCTTAAACGCTGTGTATAAATTTAAAGATATTAACTTTGGCCTCTAGAGCGTCCACAAGATTTTTTGAAGTGATCAAGGGCCATAACTCTGGTAGTTATTATTAGAAATCGCTGAAAAACAATAGGTTTATTCGTCTCATGACCTTAAACACTTTAAAGTCAATCGGATATTAACTTTAGCCTGTAGACGGACGGACGGACGGGGGCGACGACAATATACGACCACATTTCAATGTGGGCGTATAAAAAGTGAATGATTAACAAGATAATAATGATTTTTAAAAATGTGTGAAAAGAACTAAGCAGGTGCAAAAGACTGCCCTGTTGTTCAATTTTGACTATTTCAGCGCCTATGACACTCAATTCTGTGATGGCTCGTTCTTCCACTACTTTGTGGTCTTATATAGGCCTACTATCTCATCACTATCAAATTGTCAGTTATAGGACTATTACTTATACTAATTTAGAAATAATATTTTGTTACAAAATATGATTCAGTTTAAATACAAATTATATTACTGCTTTTCAGTAATAAATCTTGTAAAGCTTTAGTAACTACTGCAGAAGGAAAATTTTACTCTAATGGTTTGGATGTGGATTATATAGACAAACAAACTACTGGTGAAGCTAAACTAGAATATCTGAAGCATGTGAGGAATCTACTACAGAGAATTTTAACCTTCCCGATGCCAACTATTGCTTCAATAAATGGTGGGTAGCCTATATTTATTTGCAAAAATTTTCGAAGCAGATTATGTTAAAAAAGCAACTCAGAGTAATTATCATAGATATCATTCTCACACTTATAAAATCATTCACACTGAAATAACACAATTACCTCCCTTGTTTTTCTATGACACTCAAGGGGTCTGTCACAATGACTTATTTTAATGGATGCATGTTGCTTTGTCTGGCAACAGCCCTATATTGCTCGGATAAATGGAAAACATTGATCAATCATCTTACAATGTTCAATAAAGGCTGCTTCTGGGTTACTGGAGGGAAGAAATTGGTGATTTAACTCCATACAATATAACAAGTTTCAATCATGCACTTCACACTGGATTCTTCAAGAAACTAGAGAACTTGCCGTCAAATATAGATTGACTGAGTACAAATTTCACTTTTACAGGTCATGCATTTGCAGCTGGTGGATTTTTAGCCATGTCACATGATTTTAGGCTAATGACAAATGGAAGGGGATGGATTTCATGGAATGAAATATTTATTCAAAGAAGATTTACATCTTTTCTTTTGGAGCTTATGAGGTATGCCATATTTCAAGATATACTTTATCAAATTTGATATACACTTGAATGACATTAAGTTAACATAGCTTTAATAGAATACAGTAATTATTGTGTTTAGTTTGATATACATGTACACTTCTTGATATACGTGAATTTACACTTGCTAGAGAGTTCACTTCACAAGCAATTGTGACCGACCGACCGATGATTGGGAGTGATGACAATATATAACCACATTTCAGGGGTCTATATAAAGAGAGAAAGGGGGTTTAATGTTCAAGGTCATTTCAGGACTAACACATGGTTCATTTGTTTTGCTTGCACGTAGGGGTCTTTAACAGAGGGAGGAAACCAGAAGAACCAGAGAAAACCCACTGGTTGGACAGGTAACCCTTCTCCTTGTCACATACAACCAGGGAATCGAAACCATGACAGTTGACTTGAGGAGACGCTCCTATCTCCAAGGATAGTAGGGGGGTTGGGATGGCCTAGTGGGCTAGAGTGCCGCGCTTCGACCTGTAGCTGGCTGGTCACCTCTGGCTTGCGGCTGTGGTTTCGAGCCCTGGTGTGAGCGTATGTGGCATGGAGATAGGGGCGCCTTCTCAACCTCGTGGGTTTCCTCCGGGCACTCCTGTTTCCCTCCCACTGTTTAAGACCCCTACGCGCAAGCGAATTATTGAAATAAAATGAAACCATATGTTGGTCTCAAAATGACCTAGTTTGTGTTGAGTGGACGTTATACCCCATTTCTCTCTCTCTCTCCAAGGTTAGTAATGATAATAGTCTATTTATATTACAATATCCATGAATGAGTATGTTTAGCATGCAGTCCAAAAATTGAATGTGTTGGATGACAATGTGTATGCTATGGATGATGGGTTTAGGGATGCCAACTTGAAATATTTGCACATAGCAGTATGGCTTTCTTGTTACATGCCTATTAGAAAATTTGTAAGTGTTAATCAACAACAGTTTACTTTCTTTTTATTTTTAGAAATAAATTAACAGCAGGACAAGCTAGAAATCAAGCTTTGATCTTTGGTAAACGTTTTACTGCAGCAGAAGCTAAAGATTGTGGAATTGTTGATGCTATTGCCGAACCAGCTAATGTTTTATCAGAATCCATGCAGTTCATTAATTCTATTGTTGCTAAAACAAACTATGATAGAAATTTTATGAAAGTAATGAAAAGTGATGTGTATAGTCAAGTTCTACATGCCTCATATGATTTTGTTAAATCTCCACTATGATGTAATAATATGTGAAGAAGTGTTTGCCTTGTAATAAAAAGAAACTGTGATCAAATTTTAATGAATAATCTACCAAATGAAACTGAATCAAAGCATAATGTAAATTTAGAACTAACAATTATGTTCCTTTGCAAATAATGAGTTCCTTCAGACACCTACCCAATACATTAATTTTATGTATTAAGAATCGCAACTATTGTGGAATAGTTTTGCCACATGTAGGGTCTTATTTACGAGTACTTAAATCCCTAAAATCATTGTGAACTTCAAATCGGTACCATTCACAGCATGTTGGCCAAGATGTATATTATGATTTATGAAGTCATGATGTTGATGTCACACTATTTCAGAATAAATGTAATCTATTCTGGTATAATCTGCCATCACAAATTATGTCAAATGTAAACTTTAAAACTGTACACAATTAAATTTCATAAAAAAAATCAATCCTAACAAAATTTACATTCTTTCCATTAATTTCATGCCATCATCTTGAATTCCTTGTACCTGTAATCTTCTCAATGTTTAAATATGGAAAATGATTACAGATTGTTTTATGTGATATTTTATGACAGGATGCCCCTGATGAAAATAAGAGCTGCCATTCCATAAACGGAATCCATACATCTCTGCCAATTAATTCAGTGTCAAGTAGATGTTAAACCCCATTTCTCTCTCTCTCCAATTAATTCAAAGGGAATTCCCCATGATCAATTGAGTTCGATGTCCCCAGATCTAAATACAATCACAAAGCACACTACATATTTATATCCTTGCTACATTCTCTCCCCTCCGTCCGATAATTTGTGTTCTAGACTCAGCTATATGCTCTATCCCAAATTACATCTGAATTTTTTCAGAGAGAAGCACTACCACAGCTGGAAAGTCAATGGGCAAATTTGACAGAAAATTTTATAGAATGCTCATGTAGAGAATCACACCACATGACCCAGCCACGGAATTCGTACAACAGACCAGGGTAAGGCATAAGTCGGTTGGCCTGATGTGCTGTAAAGCTGTCCATATTGTTGTAGTTGAAAGGATAGCTAATGATCATAATAGTGTATTGTTAGAATCTTTGATGTATCTCAAATAAAACTCTGTTTATGGATAACAGTGTAATATATAGTTTATTAATCTTTAAGGTTTTAGCAAGATCTTATGCCCATTTCTTAATAAATTCTATTCAAAGAAGTCATTTTAGTGTAAATAACATATTCAACCCCATTTCTTTCTCTCCCTCTTAAAAATGGTATATTTGTCTAGTAGAATATCCTCAACAAAATATAAGGTCCTCCATAAGTCATTTTAGTGTAAATAACATATTCAACTCCATTTCTTTCTCTCCCTCTTAAAAATGGTATATTTGTCTAGTAGAATATCCTCAACAAAATATAAGGTCCTCCATTAACGGAATTGATTGTTTATTTTGTGTTTTTATGTTTTATAAATCTGCCAATATATTAACAATTACAAAGCCCAAACGTTTTCATGGTATGGAGAAATAAGCCATCGAGAAGGGAATTCTAAATATTAGCTGCACCTTTTTAAGATGGTCGAGTAAACAATCCATGTAGTAGTATTCTTAAACGAATCAAAGTCAAAGGGCTTTCGCTTATATACCAGTACTGTACTGATTTCACAGGAGGGATCAACTAAAGCGTAAATATTTATTGGAACTTCAGGACAACTAAACAGTATCAAAAGAACTAATGAAATAAACAGTTTTGTAACTCTTTAATGACTAAGACATATATTTTTAAAAAATTTACATTAATTAATTAGTTTATATCATACATCCTGTTCACACTTTCAATTAAAAACACACAAAAATATACACATTTTCACTCATACAGTTTTGCTCATACATGTAGGTTATAACTCAAATTCTAAAGGCTTGCATGGTTGTTGTATTTTAGGGTTGTTTCTATTAGCCGCCCTTCTAGCAAGACGCTAAAATAAAAGAAAATGTAATTACATAAATCTGAGCAATACATAAATCTGAGCAATTTTAAATGCTATTATGAATTGTAGTTTAAGATGAATTAATTTTTGTTATTTAATTGACCACTTCTCTATTTCTTTGGTTTTTGATCATTCATTGATTTGATTGAAATGCTGGATAAAGTCAGAATGATAGAAAATAACTTACTTCTTTTTTCAGACACTTTCTTAATTCTCTATCAACATCATTACACATTCCCATAAACTTACCAAAAGTATTCTATAAAATAAACATATAAATCTATAATATAAAAAATAATAAACATTCTATTTTTAAAAATAAACAAGCCAAAAGTGATTTTGGTATCATCCACCTCAATCCCAAAATAATTGTTTTAAAGTTTTGGCAAATCAAATTGCTTATCTCTGCTTAGACTAAGCAGAAAATATTCATGATTGAACTATAATTGAATTGGTAAGATATATTTCAAGGAGTTTATATTATAAGGAGTACCTGTGTAAAATAATTAATCTAAAAAACCCACGGTTTCAATTTTTAATTTAATAAATAAGGTTAGAATTTCAGATTATTTTGAATATGGAACATAATTTCTCTTTAATATCTTAGACAAATCTGTAGCATCATAAAATTATGCCTGTACAGCAGCACTACAGCCTACTCTTATATTATATTCTGTCAAGGGATCTTTTATGTGCATTTGTGTACACAGGACCTCGGTTTTTCATCTCATCTGAAAAACTAGACAGCTGTCCTTGTCAGACACTCCGTCCTGCATCACTGACAAGGGGGAACCACTTTTTATGTCAGTGTGAATACAAATACATGTAATTATCTTTATCTTTTTTTCTGTGATGTTAAATCCTGATACTTGATATGAATATATGCAGCCATTATTGGCTGTTGTATTTAATAAAATATTATGTGTTACCTCCTTATGGCAATTTTGGAGTGCACTAATTAGCTTATTACATTCCTCTGTATGTAGATGACTGGATAAATCCGGATGCATCGTAATATATTTCTGAAAATAAGGGCATAGGCAATTTAACTGCATAGTATTTATCTTTGTTTTACAATAATGACATGAATGAATGCATAAAATAGGGTATAGCATCCTACTCTTCTGCATCAATTGGGCAAATGCCATAAGGTGTACAATGGGGGAAATTGAACACGGACAGCAATTGAATTCCAACTACCGGTACTGTATACAGGTTTTTTTTACGTACGGTACGTATCAAAATGCGCACTGGCCCTTGTTTTTCTATCCCATAAACAATTTTACTTACCAGGCATTGCTAGGCAATAATGAAATATGGTATACCAATTTAAATTTATGAAACGAAATGGAGTATAATTTCTTATTTTTCTGCACCAACTGGACTAGTGAAAACAGGCATAGACTACAGTGTGCTTTGAGAGAAATTTTGCCCTCTACTGTCTGGATTTCTGTTGTCTTGCACGCCTTGTGTACAAGAGTAACAGGACATCAGGTTTTGATAACATCCAACAGGGGCGGATCCAGGTGGGGTGACTGGTCGGTGTTTAGGAATCCGGGGTCCTACATGCTCCCACCGGGACATGCACGCATGTTCGTATTTACATAGTACATGGTGCGCATCTTATCAGAAACACATCGGCATCTATGTTACTAGCGGCAGAAATTTATAGCTCCGTAAACCGCGGTCGGTGAGACAAAACATGAAGTTGTCACCCCCCCTCAAAAAAAATCCTGAATCCTCCACTGATCCAAATGACTAGACAACTGTCCTTCATGTCAATGAGTACAATGACATGAGGAACCCACTCTGGATGGAAAATTGCAAGGAACTTTCTCATTCAACATCTTGAGCGAACCACACAGATACTTCCAGGCTGGCTCCATGTACATTTACATCATTTACGAACATAGCTCCTGATGATACAGTCTGACAACGTAATTTTATGGATGATGTCTATGACAGCATAATATAATTCTAGTACAGTTCTATGAATCTATGATGACAGTCAATTCAATTAAACACTTTCCCTGTTTTTATTACGTCTATTGGTATTAATCTCAATCTCATAGATCTATCTGTTTCAAGTTTTGTATTAAATTTAATTTGGACATGTATTAAATTTAATTTGAACATTATTTTAAATTTAAACTTACGTTTTTAACGAATACAACTTTAGTTATAAGATGTTATAAAACATGAAAAATCGACTTCCGCTGTGTACTACGTCATCAACTTATGTGGTCAATTTATACCTTTGATCCAATCTGTTTCACAGAGAATTCAATTACCCCTAAGTACCACAAGGATAGCCAGTCAGCAAATTCGGTCGATGGTTGGGTTAAAATTTGGCAATAGTTTGTTTGACGTAAATAAAAAACGCACTAACTCAAATTTCCTGAAATCGTTTTTGTCTATTTTGTTTATTTTCCCCGAAGTTAAAAACTGACAGTTGAAATCAAAACTTTATTGAGATTTTTCTTCAATAGCAATCCACTAAACAACCTGCTGACCTCTCTTAGCGAGTAAGGACATCAACTTCGGGTTAAAGGTCAACGACTGATGTCATCGACTGAAAACATAAACATAAACAATGGCCGTGCTAGAAACGGCTAGTGTTTAGTCTATGTCCCATGCAAACCATTCGGCCATCCACCCCTCCCCCATTACTGAAATAGTCAGACGCTCGGTAGGGAAGGGGAAAGGGTGGGGAAGGACTTATCATTCTAAACATCAGTCAAATAGCTCAGTCAAATAATCCAGTCGAATAATTCAGTCGTATACTTCAGTCGTATAACTCAGTCGTATACTTCAGTCGTATAAGTCAGTCGTATAGTTCAGTCGTATAATTCAGTCGTTCAATATTAAGTGTAGTTGACTAAGATAATATAGTAGCAAATCATGCTCGTAGCCATAGCTGAAGGTGTCGGGGCATAAGGTAGGGGCCGGGGGCATGAGGTTGGGACCGGGGCTTTCCCAACTAGTTTCAAGTTCGATTTTACGTAAGGTATTCGGGCGATATTAAAGCCATAAACGAAAGAGAGAGAGAGAATAGAGATAGAGAGAGACAGGAATGGGGTTTAACGTCCACGCGACACAAACTAGGTAATTTCGGGACTAACATAAGATTTTGATTTTATTTCAATAATTCGCTGGCGCGTAGGGGTCTTTAGCAGTGGGAGGATCCGGAGAAAAATCCACGAGGTTGGACAGGCGACCTTTCTCCTTGTCACGTACAGCCGAGGATGCGAAACCACGCCAGTTGACTCAATGACAGGCTTCATGATACAGGGAGCACCTACAAACCATTCGGCCATCCCGCACCCCCACCCCATAACTGAAGGAGCCAGAAGCTCGGTATGGAAGGGGGTGGGGTGGGGAAGGTCTTATCATTCTTTATATCAGTCAAATAGCTCAGTCATTTAGTTCAGTCGTATAATCCAGTCGTATACTTCAGTCGTATAATTCAGTCGTATAAGTCAGTCGTATAGTTCAGTCGTATAGTTCAGTCGTATAATTCAGTCGTATACTTCAGTCGCATAATTCAGTCGTATAGTTCAGTCGTATAATTCAGTCGTTCAATATTAAGCATTGGTGGGAGTGGACTAAGATAATATAGTAGCAAATCATGCTCGTAGCCATAGCTGAAAGTGCCGGGGCATGGGGTACGAGCCAGGGGCCTTCCCAACTGCTTTCAAGTTCGATTTTACGGGCAAAATTAGCTTGATATGTAAGGTATTCAGGCCATAGCTAAGCCATAACTGAAAGATAAAGTGAGAGAGAGGGGGGGGGGGGACCGTCCACACGACACAAACTAAGTCGTTTCGGGACTAACATATGGTTTTTATTTTTATTTCAATAATTCGTTTGCGCGTAGGGATCTTTAGCTGTTGCAGGAAACCGGAGGACCCGGAGAAAAATCCACGAGGTTGGACAGGCGACCCTTCTGCTTGTCACGTACAGCCGATGATCCGGAGAAAAATCCACGAGGTTGGACAGGTGACCCTTCTCCTTGTCACGTACAGCCGAGGATGCGAAACCACATCAGTTGACTCAATGACAGGCTTCATGATACAGCGAGCACCTCGGACAATTCAGCGATCCACCCCACCCCATTACTGAAGGAGTCAGACACTCGGTAGGGAAGAGGGTGTGGGTGGGGAAAGTCTTATCATTCTTAACATCAGTCAAATAGCTCAGTCAAATAATCCAGTCGCATAGTTCAGTCGTATAATTCAGTCGTATACTTCAGTCGTATGTATAGTTCAGTCGTATAACTCAGTCGTATAGTTCAGTCGTATAATTCAGTCGTATAGTTCAGTCGTATAATTCAGTCGTTCAATATTAAGCATTGGTGGCAGTGGACTAAGATAATATAGCAGCAAATCATGCTCGTAGCCATAGCTGAAAGTGCCGGGGCATGGGGTACGAGCCGGGGGCCTTCCCAACTGCTTTCAAGTTCGATTTTACGGGCAAAATTACCTTGATATGTAAGGTATTCAGGCCATAGCTAAGCCATAACTGAAAGATAAAGTTAGAGAGAAGGGGGGGGGGAGGGTACCGTCCACACGACACAAACTAGATCGTTTCGGGAATAACATATGGTTTTTATTTTTATTTCAATAATTCGCTTGCGCGTAGGGGTCTTTAGCAGTGGGAGATAACCGGAGGACCCGGAGAAAAATCCACGAGGTTGGACAGGCGACCCTTCTGCTTGTCACGTACAGCCGAGGACCCGGAGGAAAATCCACGAGGTTGGACAGGTGACCACTCTCCTTGTCACGTACAGCCGAGGATGCGAAACCACACCAGTTGACTCAATGACAGGCTTCATGATACAGCGAGCACCTGCAAACAATTCAGCGATCCACCCCACCCCATTACTGAAGGAGTCAGACGCTCGGTAGGGAAGAGGGTGGGGTGGGGAAGGTCTTATCATTCTTAACATCAGTCAAATAGCTCAGTCAAATAATCCAGTCGCATAATTCAGTCGTATAATTCAGTCGTATACTTCAGTCGTATAAGTCAGTCGTATAGTTCAGTCGTATAACTCAGTCGTATAGTTCAGTCGTATAATTCAGTCGTATAGTTCAGTCGTATAAGTCAGTCGTATAGTTCAGTCGCATAATTCAGTCGTATAGTTCAGTCGTATAATTCAGTCGTTCAATATTAAGCATTGGTGGCAGTGGACTAAGATAATATAGTAGCAAATTATGCTCGTAGCCATAGCTGAAAGTGCCGGGGCATGGGGTACGAGCCGGGGGCTTTCCCAACTGCTTTCAAATTCGATTTTACGGGCAAAATTACCTTGATATGTAAGGTATTCAGGCCATAGCTAAGCCATAACTGAAAGATAAAGTTAGAGAGAAGGGGGGGGGGGGAGAGTACCGTCCACACGACACAAACTAGGTCGTTTCGGGAATAACATATGGTTTTTATTTTTATTTAAATAATTCGCTTGTCACGTACAGCCGAGGATGCGAAACCACACCAGTTGACTCAATGACATGCTTCATGATACAGCGAGCACCTGCAAACAATTCAGCGATCCACCCCACCCCATTACTGAAGGAGTCAGACGCTCGGCAGGGAAGAGGGTGGGGTGGGGAAGATATTATCATTCTTAACATCAGTCAAATAGCTCAGTCAAATAATCCAGTCGTATAGTTCAGTCGTATAATTCAGTCGTATAAGTCAGTCATATAGTTCAGTCGTATAACTCAGTCGTATAGTTCAGTCGTATAGTTCAGTCGTATAAATCAGTCGTATAGTTCAGTCGCATAATTCAGTCGTATAGTTCAGTCGTATGATTCAGTTGTTCAATATTAAGCATTGGTGACAGTGGACTAAGATAATATAGTAGCAAATCATGCTCGTAGCCATAGCTGAAAGTGCGGGGCATGGGGTAGGAGCCCGGTGCCTTCCCAACTGGTTTCAAGTTCGATTTTACCGGCAAAAGTAGCTTGATATGTAAGGTATTCAGGCCATAGCTAAGCCATAACTGACAGAGAAAGTGAGAGAGAAGGAGGTTCGGGGGTAACGTCCACTCGACGCAAATAAGGTCGTTTCGGGACTAACATATGGTTTTTATTTTTATTTCAATAATTCGTTTGCGCGTAGGGGTCTTTAGCTGTGTCAGGAAACCGCAGGAACCGGAGAAAAATCCACGAGGTTGGACAGGCAACCCTTCTGCTTGTCACGTACAGCCGAGGACCCGGAGAAAAATCCACGAGGTTGGACAGGTGACCCTTCTCCTTGTCACGTACAGCCGAGGATGCGAAACCACACCAGTTGACTCAATGACAGGCTTCATATGATACAGCGAGCACCTCCAAATCATACGGCCTTCCACACCCACCCCCACCCCATAACTGAGGGAGCCAGACGCTCGGTAGGGAAGGGGGAGGGGGTTAGGGAGGATCTATCAGTCTTAAGATTAGTCAAATAGTTCAATCGAATAATCCAGTCGAATAATTCAGTCGTATAGTCCAGTCGTATACTTCAGTCGTATAAGTCAGTCGTATAATTCAGTCGTATACTTCAGTCGTATAAGTCAGTCGTATAGTTCAGTCGTATAGTTCAGTCGTATAACTCAGTCGTATAGTTCAGTCGTATAATTCAGTCGTTCAATATTAAGCAGCGATGGCAGTGGACTAAGATAATATAGTAGCAAATCATGCTTGTAGTCATAGCTGAAGGTGCCTGGGGCATGGGGTAGGGGCCGCGTTCCGGGGACCCTCCCAACTAGTTTAAAGTTCGATTTGACGGGCAAAAGTAATTTGGTCAGTAAGGTATTAAGGCGATAGCTAAGCCAAAGCTGAAGGGGAGAGACAGAGAAATGGGGTTTAACGTCCACTCGACCCAAACTAGGTCATTTTGGGAAAAACATATGGTTTTTGATTTCATTTCAACAATTCGCTTGCGCATAGGGGTCTTTAGCAGTAGGGATAACCGGAGAACCCGGAGAAAAATCCACGAGGTTGGACAGGCAACCCTTCTCCTTGTCACGTACAGCTTAATTATACGACTGAACTATACGACTGGCTTATACGACTGAACTATACGACTGACTTATACGACTGAACTATACGACTGAATTATACGACTGAACTATACGACTGAGTTATACGACTGACTTATACGACTGAAGTATACGACTGAATTATACGACTGAAGTATACGACTGAAGCATACGACTGGACTATAAAATTAAAAACCATATGTTAGTCCCGAAATAACCTAGTTTGTGTCGAGTGGACGTACCCCCCTCTCTCTCTCTCTCTCTCCCCCTTTCTCTCTCTTTCAGTTATGGCTTAAATATCGCCCGAATACCCTACTTATCTAACTACTTTTGCTCGTAAAATCGAACTTGAAACTCGTTGGGAAGGACCCTGGCCCCTACCCCATGCCCCCGGCACATTCAGCTATGGCTGCGAGCATGATTTGCTACAATATTATCTTAGTCCACTGCCACAGCTTAATATTGAACGACTGAATTATACGACTGAACTATACGACTGAACTATACGACTGAGTTATACGACTGAACTATACGATTGAGTTATACGACTGAACTATACGACTGAACTATACGACTGACTTATACGACTGAAGTATACGACTGAATTATACGACTGAAGTATACGACTGAAGCATACGACTGGACTATACGACTGAATTATTCGACTTGATTATTCGACTGAGCTATTTGACTAATCCTAAGACTGATAGATCCTCCCCAACCCCCTCCCCCTTCCCTACCGAGCGTCTGGCTCCCTCAGTTATGGGGTGGGGGCGGGGGTGGATGGCCGTATGGTTTGCAGGTGCTCGCTGTATCATGAAACCTGTCATTGAGTCACCTGGCGTTGCTCGTGACAAGGAGAAGGGTCGCCTGTCCAACCTTGTGGATTTTTCTCCGGGTCCTCCGGTTTCCCCGCACTGCTAAAGACCCCTATGCGCAAGCGAATTATGGAAATAAAATAATTACAAACCATATGTTTGTCCCGAAATGACCTAGTGTGTGTCGAGTGGACGCTAAACCCCATTACTGTGTCCTTCTCTCTCTCTCTCTCTCTCTCTCTCTCTCTCTCTATCTCTCTTTCTCTTTCAGTTATGGCTTAAATATCGCCCGAATGCATGCCTTACTTATCAAACTGCTTTTGCCCGTAAAATCGAACTTGAAACCCGTTGGGAAGGACCCCGGCCCCTACCCCATGCCCCCGTCACCTTCAGCTATGGCTACGAGCATGATTTGCTACAATATTATCTTAGTCCACTGCCACCGCTGCTTAATATTGAACGACTGAATTATACGACTGAATTATACGACTGAACTATACGACTGAGTTATACGACTAAACTATACGACTGAGTTATACGACTGAACTATACGACTGAACTATACGACTGACTTATACGACTGAAGTATACGACTGAATTATACGACTGAAGTATACGACTGAAGCATACGACTGGACTATACGACTGAATTATTCGACTTGATTATTCGACTGAGCTATTTGACTAATCCTAAGACTGATAGATCCTCCCCAACCCCCTCCCCCTTCCCTACCGAGCGTCTGGCTCCCTCAGTTATGGGGTGGGGGCGGGGGTGGATGGCCGTATGGTTTGCAGGTGCTCGCTGTATCATGAAACCTATCATTGAGTCACCTGGCGTTGTACGTGACAAGGAGAAGGGTCGCCTGTCCCACCTTGTGGATTTTTCTCCGGGTCCTCAGGTTTCCCCGCTCTGCTAAAGACCCCTACGCACAAGCGAATTATGGAAATAAAATTAAAAACCATATGTTTATCCCGAAATGACCAAGTGTGTGTCAAGTGGACGCTAAACCCCATTACTGTCTCCCTCTCTCTCCCTCCCTCTCTTTTTTTCAGTTATGGCTTAAATATCGCCCGAATGCGTGCCTTACTTATCAAACTGCTTTTGCCCGTAAAATCGAACTTGAAACCCGTTGGGAAGGACCCCGGCCCCTACCCCATGCCCCCGGCACCTTCAGATATGGCTACGAGCATGATTTGCTACAATATTATCTTAATCCACTGCCACCGCTGCTTAATATTGAACGACTGAATTATACGACTGAACTATACGACTGAGTTATACGACTGAACTATACGACTGAGTTATACGACTGAACTATACGACTGAAGTATACGACTGAATTATACGACTGAAGTATACGACTGAACTATACGACTGAATTATTCGACTGGATTATTCGACTGAGCTTTTTGACTAATCATAAGACTGATAGATCCTCCCCACCCCCCTCACCCTTTCCTACCGAGCCTCTGGCTCCCTCAGTTATGGGGTGGGGTGGGGGTGGATGGCCCTATGGTTTGCAGGTGCTCGCTGTATCATGAAGCCTGTCATTGAGTCACCTGGCGTTGTTTCGCATCCTCGACTGTACGTGACAAGGAGAAGGGTCGCCTGCCCAACCTTGTAGATTTTTCTCCGGGTCCTCCGGTTTCCCGCACTGCTAAAGACCACTACGCACAAGCGAATTATGGAAATAAAATTAAAAACCATATGTTTGTCCCGAAATGACCTAGTGTGTGTCAAGTGGACGCTAAACCCCATTACTGTCTCTCCCCCCCTCTCTCTCTCTCTCTCCCTCTCTTTTAGTTATGGCTTAAATATCGCCCGAATACCTTACTTATCTAACTACTTTTGCCCGTAAAATCGATCTTGAAACTCGTTGGGAAGGACCACGGCCCCTACCCCATGCTCCCGGCACCTTCAGCTATGGCTACGAACATGATTTGCTACAATATTATCTTAGTCCACTGCCACCGCTGCTTAATATTGAGCGACTGAATTATACGACTGAACTATACGACTGAGTTATACGACTGAACTATACGACTGAGTTATACGACTGAACTATACGACTGAACTATACGACTGACTTATACGACTGAAGTATTCGACTGAATTATACGACTGAAGTATATGACTGAAGCATACGACTGGACTATACGACTGAATTATTCGACTTGAGTATTCGACTGAGCTATTTGACTAATCCTAAGACTGATAGATCCTCCCCAACCCCCTCCCCCTTCCCTACCGAGCGTCTGGCTCCCTCAGTTATGGGGTGGGGTCGGGGGTGGATGGCCGTATGGTTTGCAGGTGCTCGCTGTATCATGAAACCTGTCATTGAGTCACCTGGCGTTGTACGTGACAAGGAGAAAGGGTCACCTGTCCAACCTTGTGGATTTTTCTCCGGGTCCTCCGGTTTCCCCGCACTGCTAAAGACCCCTCCGCGCAAGCGAATTATGGAAATAAAATAATTACAAACCATATGTTTGTCCCGAAATGACCTAGTGTGTGTCGAGTGGACCATAAACCCCATTACTGTGTCCTTCTCTCTCTCTCTCTGTCTCTCTATCTCTCTTTCTCTTTCAGTTATGGCTTAAATATCGCCCGAATGCATGCCTTACTTATCAAACTGCTTTTGCCCGTAAAATCGAACTTGAAACCCGTTGGGAAGGACCCCGGCCCCTACCCCATGCCCCCGGCACATTCAGCTATGGCTACGAGCATGATTTGCTAAAATATTATCTTAGTCCACGGCCACCGCTGCTTAATATTGAACGACTTAATTATACGACTGAATTATACGACTGAACTATACGACTGAGTTATACGACTGAACTATACGACTGAGTTATACGACTGAACTATACGACTGACTTATACGACTGAAGTATACGACTGAATTATACGACTGAAGTATACGACTGAAGCATACGACTGGACTATACGGCTGAATTATTCGACTTGATTATTCGACTGAGCTATTTGACTAATCCTAAGACTGATAGATCCTCCCCAACCCCCTCCCCCTTCCGTACCGAGCGTCTGGCTCCCTCGGTTATGGGGTGGGGGCGGGGGTGGATGGCCGTATGGTTTGCAGGTGCTCGCTGTATCATGAAACCTGTCATTGAGTCACCTGGCGTTGTACGTGACAAGGAGAAGGGTCGCCTGTCCCACCTTGTGGATTTTTCTCCGGGTCCTCAGGTTTCCCCGCACTGCTAAAGACCCCTACGCACAAGCGAATTATGGAAATAAAATTAAAAACCATATGTTTGTCCCGAAATGACCTAGTGTGTGTCAAGTGGACGCTAAACCCCATTACTGTCTCCCTCTCTCTCTCCCTCTCTCTTTTTCAGTTATGGCTTAAATATCGCCCGAATGCATGCCTTACTTATCAAACTGCTTTTGCCCGTAAAATCGAACTTGAAACCCGTTGGGAAGGACCCCGGCCCCTACCCCATGCCCCAGGCACCTTCAGCTATGGCTACGAGCATGATTTGCTACAATATTATCTTAATCCACTGCCACCGCTGCTTAATATTGAACGACTGAATTATACGACTGAACTATACGACTGAGTTATACGACTGAACTATACGACTGAGTTATACGACTGAACTATACGACTGAACTATACGACTGACTTATACGACTGACTTATACGACTGAAGTATACGACTGAATTATACGACTGAAGTATACGACTGAACTATACGACTGAATTATTAGACTGGATTATTCGACTGAGCTATTTGACTAATCATAAGATTTATAGATCCTCCCCAACCCCCTCCCCTTTCCTACCGAGCGTCTGGCTCCCTCAGTTATGGGGTGGGGTGGGGGTGGATGGCCGTATGGTTTGCAGGTGCTCGCTGTATCATGAAGCCTGTCATTGAGTCACCTGTCGTTGTTTCGCATCCTCGACTGTACGTGACAAGGAGAAGGGTCGCCTGTCCAACCTTGTAGATTTTTCTCCGGGTCCTCCGGTTTCCCGCACTGCTAAAGACCACTACGCACAAGCGAATTATGGAAATAGAATTAAACACCATATGTTTGTCCCGAAATGACCTAGTGTGTGTCATGTGGACGCTAAACCCCATTACTGTCTCCCTCTCTCTCTCTCTCCCTCTCTTTTAGTTATGGCTTAAATATCGCCCGAATACCTTACTTATCTAACTACTTTTGCCCGTAAAATCGAACTTGAAACTCGTTGGGAAGGACCACGGCCCCTACCCCATGCCCCCGGCACCTTCAGCTATGGCTACGAACATGATTTGCTACAATATTATCTTAGTCCACTGCCACTGCTGCTTAATATTGAACGACTGAATTATACGACTGAATTATACGACTGAACTATACGACTGAGTTATACGACTGAACTATACGACTGAGTTATACGACTGAACTATACGACTGACTTATACGACTGAAGTATACGACTGAATTATACAACTGAAGTATACGACTGAAGCATACGACTGGACTATACGACTGAATTATTCGACTTGATTATTCGACTAAGCTATTTGACTAATCCTAAGACTGATAGATCCTCCCCAACCCCCACCCCCTTCCCTACCGAGCGTCTGGCTCCCTCAGTTATGGGGTGGGGGCGGGGGTGGATGGCCGTATGGTTTGCAGGTGCTCGCTGTATCATGAAACCTGTCATTGAGTCACCTGGCGTTGTACGTGACAAGGAGAAGGGTCGCCTGTCCAACCTTGTGGATTTTTCTCCGGGTCCTCCGGTTTCCCCGCACTGCTAAAGACCCCTACGCGCAAGCGAATTATGGAAATAAAATAATTACAAACCATATGTTTGTCCCGAAATGACCTAGTGTGTGTCGAGTGGACGCTAAACCCCATTACTGTGTCCCTCTCTCTCTCTCTCTTTCTCTTTCAGTTATGGCTTAAATATCGCCCGAATGCATGCCTTACTTATCAAACTGCTTTTGCCCGTAAAATCGAACTTGAAACCCGTTGGGAAGGACCCCGGCCCCTACCCCATGCCCCCGGCCCCTTCAGCTATGGCTACGAGCATGATTTGCTAAAATATTATCTTAGTCCACTGCCACCGCTGCTTAATATTGAACGACTGAATTATACGACCGAATTATACGACTGAACTATACGACTGAGTTATACGACTGAACTATACGACTGAACTATACGACTGAAGTATACGACTGAATTATACGACTGACTTATACGACTGAAGTATACGACTGGACTATACGACTGAATTATTCGACTTGATTATTCGACTGAGCTATTCGACTTGATTATTCGACTGAGCTATTTGACTAATCCTAAGACTGATAGATCCTCCCCAACCCCCTCCCCCCTCCCTACCGAGCGTCTGGCTCCCTCAGTTATGGGGTGGGGCGGGGGTGGATAGCCGTATGGTTTGCAGGTGCTCGCTGTATCATGAAGCCTGTCATTGAGTCACCTGGCGTTGTACGTGACAAGGAGAAGGGTCGCCTGTCCCACCTTGTGGATTTTTCTCCGGGTCCTCCGGTTTCCCCGCACTGCTAAAGACCCCTACGCACAAGCGAATTATGGAAATAAAATAATTACAAACCATATGTTTGTCCCGAAATGACCTAGTGTGTGTCGAGTGGACGCTAAACCTCATTACTGTGTCCCTCTCTCTCTCTCTCTTTCTCTTTCAGTTATGGCTTAAATATAGCCCGAATGCATGCCTTACTTATCAAACTGCTTTTGCCCGTAAAATCGAACTTGAAACCCGTTGGGAAGGACCCCGGCCCCTACCCCATGCCCCCGGCACCTTCAGCTATGGCGACGAGCATGATTTGCTACAATAGTATCTTAGTCCACTGCCACCGCTGCTTAATATTGAACGACTGAATTATACGACTGAACTATACGACTGAGTTATACGACTGAACTATACGACTGAGTTATACGACTGAATTATACGACTGAACTATACGACTGAATTATACGACTGAACTATACGACTGACTTATTCGACTGAGCTATTTGACTGATTTTGTGTAACAGACTGAAGAAAATGAGTGGTTTTTTTATTGAGTGGACAAAGCGACATGAAAATGTCAAATACCTCATGCTCAAAACAAACGCCGTGACTCGGCGACCATTGGCGTTATATTGGAATTAGTGCGTTTCTTCTTTAACTTATATTGATTACATACTATTCCAAAATTTTAATAAGCCATCGACCGATTTATACGACTGACTATTCGGTTTGGACTTAGGGTCGACTCGAGAATTACTTAGGAATATTCACTGCGGGATCAGTTTGCCTTTGATCATCTAGTCGTTTTTTGAATTAAACTGAATGCTAGCGTGATAATCGAAGCTTGTTGTGCCCGACAACAACTATTAAATATCAAAGCGACGATCCACAGACATCCGTGAATACATGCCCAAGAAGCTGTCGCCATTAAATCAACCATTCGCAACAGCTATATATAAGCTTTTCGGCGATTAATTCATTCCTTCCAAACTAGTTACTCCGAATCACCCGCCACCCGCTCTTTCAAGCGCAACCATTATAAGTTTAGCTTAGTCTAACCATGCATAGTGAGTCTAACTCAATATCATCCAAAGTCTTACACGTTGAAAACATGAATTATTTTTCAATTCAAATCAATATTGATGTTATCTTACCTTGAAAGGGTAATCTTAATCTAATATCCAATATTGAAGACAAAATAAACATTTTACCATTGGTACAGGAATCGCGTACAGTGTCCATTGTGCGCATTTCAGCTTCATTTGTAACAAGTGACCAGAATTAAAGAACGAGGCTATATACATACATGTATTCCAAAACTCATATCAAACCGTCATGCCAATCTGCAATCTAATTAAAATATAGATCTATATTTCGTTTCCTTTTTTTATACTTTCGATGGCCTACACTCATGTAGATCTACTCTAGTAACAAGTTATAGTGGGAGCTCACGTTCTATGACGTCAGGTATCAAGCACGGGACATTTGACCCGATAACGTCACCGCCATGCTTTTAAAAATCTACTTTTGTTTTGTTTTGATTTCTATCCGCTGGTAATATTAATTTACCCACAGTTCCACGCATGAAAAGGTCAAACGGTCAATTCGACAGACCATTTGATTGGCTGACCCCTCATTTCAGGCAGAACACGACTTAAATAACAAGTCTTCCAGATCCAAGAGCAAACTGATCCCGCAGTGAATATTCGCTTGGCCGCTACAATCACTGATAAGCATGACATTGACGAGGCTTAATGAGTACGGCATATTAACTTTTTTACTCCGACAAATTAAATTCTCAAACATTTTTTTGAGGTAAAAGAAAAATAAATAAAGACGTTTGAAGTATTTGTTGTTAAAAAATAATTCCTATTTAGTGTAAATGGGTATCAAAATGAGTAAAATTCATCATTTGCCCGAAGCAGTTTAAGTTAGGTGTTAAGTAAACATTGCACGAGTCAACGCACGTGTTTTAGACAGCCATCCGTTACAGGGATATTTCGTTAGTAATTTTCTGTGAAACCGGTTGATCCAAGAGTAGTAAAGACAAGTATAAACGAAATTTTGAACTATAAACTATTGGCCAATCTGAAAAGCATGCGCAATAAACTGGAATAACTAGACACTAGGAATTTCTATTCGGTTGAGACTGCTGTCGTATTTTGCTGTACATTTACTGATTTGAAATTAAACTCAAAATGGAAACAAATGAATGTAAATCAGTTCATATACAATTTCTAGGTCCCAAATATCAGCGAAGTGACAATAGTTATTAGTGTAGCTGTTCTGTCTTTTGTTTTGCCAAAAAGTTCAGTTATGTTATAGACTTCCAAAATTGATCTCCATGACCGAAATACAAACTATACTGATCGATTCCGTTTATAAGGTTATAAAATTACCCTTTAACAGTCATTAAAAGTACAAGTACATGTATCTTCTCAGTAAATTTTCATACATGTATGATTGAGCAATGGTAATTGAATAGATTGCTAAAATTAGAATTTGATTAATTTGTAATTAATGCATTGAAATGGTAATGCAAATAATTACTTTTGCAGACTAATGGCCCCATGTACCTGAATCTTATTTTTATACATAAAACAAGATACAAACCTCAAACAATATATCAGTTTTATTTCATGAATTATATTCATGTTCAATTAATTTGGAAAATCATCATCTTCGTTTGAAATAATAAAAAAACAACAAACATTTTAACAACAGATATAACAGACAAACATAATAATTGGCACAATCTTACATAAACTGAAACAAAATATACCATCTGGAGACCACAAAAAGATGGAGTATCAGTTTCCAGAATGAGGTTCAACTACTTCCTTCAGTTTATTCTGGCAAAATGCAATGTTACATAACTTAAGATTCAGATGTATTTCTTTGGTTGATAAAATCTGTATTAATATAATTTACGAAGAAAATAAACAATATTTCTTTGGATACAATTACACTTCTGTTGGATAATATGTGTCTGTATTTATCATCACATATTATTAATGATTGTCAACTGGAAAATTGAGTTGGGATACATGTATAAGCATGTTAGCCAAGGTGTTATAGATTTATTATACAATATGGAAGCATATTTAATACAACAAACAGACATAAATGTACTTAGATATAATATAAATATACTATACAAAAATTGCATTATGCTAAAATGTTTATGTACATGTAAATTTAGATGCAGTAGACTGAATCTATATATAAATAATTAAAATATAATTAATGCTTCATTTAATACAATTATAGTTAATAATATAGTTTGATTATGGAACAAATTAAAGCATATTCAACTGCAATGACTTATAATATTTCTTCTTTTTCTAACATCACTGACAATGATCTTTTTCCATATTCAAATATAACAAAAATGTAAACCATCTAAACAATTGATTATGGTACATGTAGATACTACATGTATCTACAGCTCTCTGTTCGTGGATAGAATTCAAATATCTTCAGGTGTGCCTGACAGTATTCCAGAAAAACAAGATGGAAGCATAAAATCAAATGCAAAATTTAGTTAGCTACAACATTTAACTCCAGTTAGGATGATTAATTTTAATATTATTGGACCAATATTCACTTTCATAAGACTTCATTTTGTTATATATTTGATTTAGTCTAAAATTGAGCCTTCAGTGTAATTAAATATAGTACATCCCAGACTGTCAATACTCAGAGCATAAACTGTTCATGAATGCAATTAGATCAGTAGTACAGTACCCTTTATATATTGGACATTATTTTTGTTAAAAAAAAATCGATTTAGAGGTAACTTCCTTATTATATTAATTTAATGTTATCAAGTCAAAAAGTCATTATTAACAACACAGAAAGGAAGACCGCCATGAAAAATTCCTTTCTCACGATTGTCTACCAACTTTCTATATGATTTATGTCATACATTATTGATTGGGTCTAGATGTACATTACCAGTCATTACCAGAGTAATTGACTTATAATAATGTTAATCTCATAACAGTCAGGGATTATCTGTATTATATCTAAATATAGTTCTGCCTTTTAGTCCAGTGTATGCTCTTCAATACTATTTTGTCTTTTGTAATTTTTCCAATCAATTATTTTCTCTCCCCAAATGAAATATACAATCCTAAAATAACATTTTTTCCACACCAAACAGATGTAAAATAAAGTAAATATCAATTTAATTTGCAGTACCCTACTGATCATAGAAATATAAAATGAAATGAAATGGGGTTTAACGTCCTACATGTACATGTACCCCTAAACTGCACATAAATGCACATACTTGAAAATTAAATAGAATGTTTGGTGATATATTTATATTCTAGTATGTATTTTGACCTGTTACACTTGTATATTTACATGTATATTTCAGTATATATTTTGACCGGTTTATATTTTATGTAATATAGACACACTATTTTCATTATTATATTTATTTAGCTAGCTAAAATATAATAAATCTAAATTAAGATAATAATGAATGCTGTTTGGCATTATGTTTATTTATACTCTTAAAGATTACAATAACTTTATTGACATAAAATCTTAATACTGAATACTTATTGTTAAACAAACAGCTGACTGGAATGTATATAATTAGAAATATGACCTTTCTTTTCAGACAACAACCAACCATATTTTTACATTTACACTTTTTTATACTCCAGTGTTTATTTGCTCCAAATAAAACCTGATTTAAGTACCTATAAGTACTTATATGTCAGTTTATTGTATATAGATTACATACATGTAATACACATTTTATTAAATCTTTTAATCATATGTAACAAAATTCAAACCTATATTTTTGGCTGAATATCTACATGTAACATTTTTGGTGTCAACATCTACTAAAGAGGCATTATCACTTTAAACAAGGAAATGCAAGCAAGTGTATCAAAAATCTCCCTTCTTACACATATTAATTATAAAATTCTTAAAACATTATTTTTAAACCACACAAATGTTTGTTTAATGAAATTGGCAATCAATCTGATTAAAATACAGATCTATATTTCATTTCGATTTTTATTCTTTCGATGACCTACACTACTGAAGATCTGACCAGTTGTAGTGATAGGTGACATCAGAGGTCATACAAGCAGCTTTTGACCTTTTGACGTCAGACATTTGATTAACCAACCAGCACTTATGTTACTAGTGGATTACATGTACTCACAGTTCCGTGCAACAACGCATAAAGCTTGCCGTAACAGATTGTTTCATTGGCAAATACATGTACCTTACACTTACACCATTCACAACATGTCAATGATAGTTACAACTCTTCCAGATCATAGTGTAGTAAAAACAAGTAAAACAAAATTTTGAACTACATGTATAAAACCGAAACGAAATAGGATCTGTGTTTTAATCAGATTGATTGGCATAAAACGATTAAACGTCATGTCAAATATTTTGATATATACAGTACATGAACATGTAAAGGAGCTATCACAGATTAATTTTAGTAAAAACTGGTTAATTTAAAATGAAAGACTATAAAAAATATGTATTCTTATGTATAATACTATCCAAAACTCTGTGACACTTTTTCGAGATATATCTTTCAGTTTACATGTGGCCTTGGTTAAGTCAAAAAATTCCATGTTAAGTGGAAAACCATGTTCTCATAATGTACATGTATTTACAGCAGTCCTTTTCAAGTATAAGTAACAGTAAATTCCAAGCACCACAATATTTGATTTGAAATTTTCAGACATTGTAAATAATATACCTATTGAGTTATTTGGAGATACCTTTTGAAATCTGGGACTATTATATGTACTTTAAAATAAATACAAATATTCTTTGCAATTCATTTATTTCACTTACACGCAAAATTGCAGTCTCCAAATTAATTCATAAACAATTTTTAAAGAAAATCCAAATGTTATTACAAAATATATGCATGAAAGCTCACCAGAAATATTCATAAATATATTGTAACACTAGTATTATTTTTAATTAAAATTATCAGAACAAACAAATGCAGGCTGGATATGTTGATAAGCAAAAATTAATTTACTGAACACTGAACTTTAAAAAAGATTTTACATGTAGAGGACATGTTACATTTAATTCTCCATCAATCTATAACATAAATATATTCCTAAATCATATGACTTGAATAAAAACTTTGCTTTTATTTTATAGGCTCTAATTTATATTTTTAGGAAAGCTTCTAGTGGAACATTATGACTTTTATGATAATTTTCAATCAAATTTCATCATTGTTGTATGGTACATGTAATCTTTAAATGGCATTTAGTAACTGGATTTTGTTGTTGTACATGTACATGTATGTTTGTCGTGTATTTTGTACAGAGTGAACAGTCCATTTGCTGATTACACTATTTTGCCTCGACCGTTTTTCGTACTTCGAATTTTGACTAATGGTTTGGATTGAACGTACTTGGTTTTATTTTATTTTCTGATATTTTTACACTGTTTTATCACATTTCATGACTCTTCATGTTTTTATCATTATCAAATATTATGATCTGCATTGACAGTAAACAACTTATTTCTGGTCCATAAAGTAGTGTTTTGCAGATAAGAAAGCCAACTGGTGGTATTATTGGTCGCATCCATCTTCCCTTACCTACATATACCCACATAACATTACATTGACTGAACACTCTCAAATGAAAATGAAAGGGAGCGTAAACTAGGGGTCTAAACTGAATAATTACAAAACTTTATGAAAATATAAATGTTTTTATATTGTACATGTATATGGTCCCTGTGTGAAATGCATGGCAATGTTCAGAAATATACATGTATGTATGTGTTTTGACTATGGAAAAAGAGCAATAATGCAAATGAGCTTACATAATATAATGCTAGAATTATTATTGTTTAAGAAGGCGTTGAGATGTGAAAGTTACAGGAATTCTTTTACCAGAAACTTCAGGTAGTTCAGCTATATTATTTGATTCCAGTCCATTACCATCTAAGTTTGAAGGATTCCATAACTTGTCAAGTGACTTGGGATGAGAACTGGTTGTAGTGTATCTGAGAAATGCACTTTTCTTTTTGACAGAAGAAGCAGGGGGTTTTCCAGTTGTTATGATGTGTTTCCCTTTGCCCAAAAGATATGAATCAAATTTTTCAGTACTGTCATACTTTTGTAATTGCTCTGAATCGATTCCTTCAAATGCTACTGAGGTATGACTGTTTATGTATGTCGTTGTAGTAGAACCATTGGCTTTGGATTTAGATTCACTCTTGCCAATACCTATTTTGATTCTTTGCTTTGGAGTTACCTTTTCCAGTGGACGAAGATTATTAGACACAGTATTAGATCCTATAGAACTTGTCTCATTATGAAGATCAGCACTAAATGTAACAGAGTTGCCTTTCTTATTTTTACCATTTTCAGATCCTGATGGGCTTTCAAACCTTTTTTGCTTAGAATTTTTCATATTCTTTTTAACAGAATATTCTAACTGATTCAGCTTTGAATCAAGGCCTTCCATGAACAGATCAGTTGCGGACTTTGAGAGCAGGGGTCTGGTACTGTCTGGCTCAACATTCAAAGTACATTTGAGAGAAGGCCTTACAAGAGCGCCATCAGAATTAGTACTTCTTGATCTAACTTCAGGTTTTTTTCTTGAAATTCTCTTTAGGCTACGACTATCTCTGGTCTGCTTTGGTTCCGGTTCTTTAACTGGTACTTTTTCTGGTTTAATTTTTCTAATAGTGTACCAGTCTCTACCAACTTGGGAAAACTTATCCAACCTGTACTTGCCATTATTAGGAACATATCTAAAAGTAACGGGTTCTACTGAGGCACGCCATGGTTTTAAATAGTGATCACTGTCATCATCATTCACACATTTTACAACTCCATTAGATTCTTGATCTACAGTCTTTCGCTTTCTCAGCCCTGTAACATATTTTGGATAAGGTGGTAGTGATTTCCATCCACACACAGCTTCAGACCAGTCCTCCGTACAGATAGTATCATTTACAATTGACAAAGACAATTGAAAATCATCAATGTTCAATAAATTCTCAGTTTTCAATCGATCAGCATCAATGATTTTTCCATTCTCTTCACCATCAGAATTCAAATACACCACCTCAGGTTTATCTGAACTAATATTTAGGTTAATAGTTTCACTATTGTCTTCAATTTTGACATTGCCTCCAATTGTTGGTTTGATACAAGACATGACAAACAAATTTCACTGATTTGGCTCCAACTACTACTAGCAAGTTTTCTACCTGTCAAAAACATCTCAAACCTAAGGTCTGACATCACACAATAATATCCCTTTAAAACAATAATCCTTTGTTCATAAAACAGTTATTGAGTTAATATATGTTCACAAGCACGAAGCCTTTACACAGACTCACGGTTTTTCCGTTAGCTCTATCTGTCAAAATCAAAAGTGGGACAAAAGTCACGTGTTTTTGTTTACATTTTTGTGAACATATTGTAATTGTTGAAATTGACAACATCGTATACGAAATGTATTATGACAAAAAAAAGTAGGTCAAGTGTGAATATAAGCAAAAGTCTGTCACAGCCTCACATACACTATCGGGTATTTTATGTATTAACTGATTCGAGAACATTTTTATGTTTCCATCTCATTAATAGATTTTAGTTCAGTCTGGTCAAGCAACCACCTGCATCTTTCTAAAACTCCAGGGCAACCACTCAAGCCATTGTTTCGTAAATCATTTAATATGAAAAAAAGAAAAGGAAAAAACATCATCGAACCATTTATGTAAGGTGCTGCTTTCTCCAATGATTTTGGTCTATGCTATTATACCGAAATTTTGCACATAATAAATATAATTGTTTGTTTACACAATGATTTACGCAAGCAAACATTTCTGCTTTCTCACTGAATCGTGTAGAACTCACTGCGCATGTACTTTCACTGCCCGCCTTGGGTTCGCAGAAGAACTCATTCAGTTTTAGTCTTTAGTTTAATAATACTTCTGCCATGTTGCGACGCAAAACCCAAAAAGAGAGCATGAAGAAGTCAGTATTCCTCACCCATGAACAATGGCAGTATACAGGAAAATCTTATAAACGAATTGGCCAGGTTTGTATGGGTCTATTACGCACACACTGCTTCCTCTATTCGACTTTGAGGTTCTCTACACTTTTGACCGAAAGGTCGTGTCAAACTTTATTGCGAGAATTTCATGCATTCCGTATTTTCTTCTACTGCGGACTAATATAATTACATTCACCATTTCCCAATTATTAGTTATAACTTCGTTATTACATTCCCTTAACCACAATCTTTATAGATAATGAGCTGTAAATTACGAAAAATAATTCATCATTCTACAAACATGTAAAAGTATAAAAAAAGGAAAGTAAACATTCTTTTAGAAATAAGTATGTGTACATATTACAAACACAGAATACATGTTTTTGATGTAGAATAAACGTAGCACAATATACATTATTATGCCTTTTATGAAATTAATAGATATTCTGTCCAACAAAGCCATAAATTAATACATCAGTCTACCTTCTATATGTTTACAGAAGACAGGTTCTGATAATGACAATCTTAAGCCATTTTGGTTGGTTGGTGTAAAATAAAAATGTGATTATACTCTCCTTAACCTGGTCCAGAGAAGATTTTGTTATTTTGCATAGACTGCGGAACACTGGCATCCTGAGATATAGTCCATTCTTTTGTGTCAACTAGTGGTATACTTCAGACTACAGTAGAATCTGTATCATATGAGCAGCCACTCCTGAGTCCTATTCAGCGACATCTCCTTATAAGCGGTCACAATAAATCCCTCCCCCCCCCCCTATGATTCATCTCTTTATTCAACTGTCACTCCTCTAACGCAGCCAACGTTCAATATTTTGCTAATAAATTTAACAAAACATTGCCCATTCAACGTTTATTGTTGAATGATACCATCTTGTCGTTCTTCGGAACACCTCCACTAATCCTGTGAGTAGTAATTAATTAACTGGCCCCCCACTTATCAGGTAAAATAGAACGTGAAAATAACAATTAACCCAGGATTATCTGTTAATTAATCTTTTGTTTTATTAAACGTCGATCCTGATCATTGGTTTCACACGTAACAGAACATTTGATACTGATTGAATAAACTGAAAGTACCAACGAAAAGCCGGGTTTTGTCACGATCATCTAGCTACATTGTTAAATAGACGGTTTTAACACCTCCTATAATATTACAGAGTTACACCCCCAGTGAATCGGTGACAATATCGGCGATGTTTTTTTTTTTTGTTCATGTGCTTTTTTGATAAAATAGAATTAATTCATCAATTTTCTTCACAAATATGGATAAATATTATTGAATATATCACAATGATAGACAGTAGTGTTGAAGGTTAGTACAAAATGACTAAGTTTACAGAACACACCTCCGTTGAGGTAGTGGTAGGGTCAAAAAAAGTTCAGGGAATAACAATTAGTTTTTCTTGAACTAGATCCCCAGGCCTATCCTATGATGAAAAATGAAAATGTTCTACCGAGACTTTTCCAGAAATTCATAATTTAACAAATAACTACACAATTCTGTGATTTCGGAAAGACTACCTATGTAAAAATTGTTTCCAATCACTCGAATTTCGTCAGACAAGAAATTATTCAGTCATGTTATCCATCGAAATGTAACATTGGTAAATGGATACAGCACCTGTGATTACCATACGCATACATAAGATGAGTAAGCAATAATATACGCATGGCTTTCTTATAGTCGTATAATAGTGATCTTTCATTCCTGAGGTAAAAATTAAACTGCGATACAAACAGGATAAACATTCGTCTCGAAAACAAAAACACTGTTTTATCTATTTCTAGAATTGTATGTTGCCATACACCTTAGATTCACTGCGTATGCTGAGTGATTCAAGTCTCTTTTGTCCCACTATGACCTGAAATCCAAATGAACGGATTCTGAGGCTTGCTCAATCCAGAAACCCCAGTCCGTTCTCACAGTCAAACATATCCCTTTATCTCTCAAGAAACTGGGAAATATGATCTAGGACGGCGTGACATTTGCTTGTAAATGTATGCAATTTCAAACTTGTCGACCAAATCCTTGTAGTCAGCTTGAATTGTCAGTCCAAAGCACCTGTTCCTTATGTCGTTAAAAGTACTGAATGCCTTCACAATTCTCAGACAAGATTCTCCAGTGTTTTCTAGAAGTTCTTCCAATACTGGAATATTTTCCGGAACCGAGAAGTCGCGGAGGAGAAGATCGTACATAACCGGGAAAATGTCGATGATCAACGTTCATCTGGCAGATTTTTCGAAAGTGGCCCTTGAATGCTGCGGCGGACAGCGGCTTGGCCCTTTCATGCTTCTGTACCGCAGCTTCATACTCGGCTGCGTTTTTCCGGATGCTTCCGAGTGTCCGCAACTCGATCACTCAAGGACATGTTGATGAAAGAAGGCCTAAACCGAAGAATACGTTTGCCAATTTCATGTCAAAAGCAGCCATGAAGTCCACTCGGTCAATGCCCAACAGATCAAGTATTGCTGTTAGTGTTAGGTTGTCATACGACTCAGTCACCGCCTCTACAATGGCTATTATCAATAGTTTTTTCACGCCACCGTCCACAAATTTATCGTTTCGGACTGGCTGTGGCGTCGGGTGTACAGATAATGTTAATGCAGAATTTCACGAAAGAACCACCACCGCCTTTGAACAACTGGGCTGCTTATTTCGAGGGTTTTGCGTTGAAAGATCTGCACCCCTTGTTCCTATTTTGATCGTAGAACTGTCTCTGTTATCAATTCCAATGCCGCAAGGCCCGGGGTACATCCTTGATATTTGCTAGAAGGTTTTCCCGAGCGTAATTAGCGGTTCATGGCTTTGGATGATTAATTCCTTTACCAACTGGCTGAAAGCACCGTTTACAAACAGTAATCGGTCTTGGAGATGCCAAGCTACATGTACCTTCTCGTCTTGGATGAGATGGTCGACCTCGGGGAAATTGTGGTTGTTTGAACCCTTGGCCAAGACTGATGGGGGTCTCTCGAGCAATATCACACATTACACATGTGCATACGGGTGATGGATTCGCTCGAGTAGATGGCGATTGCAGTGAGACTTTCGAGAAATTGAATGGGTCTGGTAGCGTATCCAAAGATTGTTCACCTTTATCCACTTTCAAGAGGAGAGTTCTACATCGTTCACAAAAAGCGCATCGAAGACGGGAATCAGATGGAACGACATTTTCAATGTAAAACTTTCTAACTTGGCACAAGATTTTTTCGCCGACAATTTCAATCATACTAGCACCCTTATGGCAGCAACTTAAACATACCTTCCGTCTGTTTTCTTCGTGGCTACACTTCTCTCGAGGCTTTTTGGCAATGAGGCAAATTGTGTGTTGTAATTGACGGTAGCTACATCAGGACAATGCAGGCAAACTATATTTTTCCAGGAAAATGCGGGACACTTTTTGCCAAAATCTGTGTCGTCTCAAATCAGTGGACATCAGATGACGTCCATGTCAATGAATACTTGTTGTTTCTATCGGGAATGTCGAAATTTGTCACTCGAAAACCGTTGGCCAATTATAATTTTGCGGAACTTGATCAAATTTCCTACTTTTTTTGTTCAAATATGAATTTCTAGAAAAGGGCTTGGTAAAACATTTTCATTTTTCATCGTAGGATAGGCCTAGCAATGTAGTTCAAGAAAAACTAATTGTTATTCCCTCAATGGAGGTGTGAGAAGTTATGTCCAAGATTCAGCGGCAGCCAAATTTACAGATACAAGTTTTTGCTTCCGATGCATTCAAGAGTAATATTGATTGATGTCAGCACAAAAAACATGAGATTTTATTAAGAGGCCACTCCTGAGATTCAGCGACGGCCAAATTTACCGATGGAAGTAGTATGGTATGTTGTTTGCTTCCAATGCATTCAAACGTAATATTAATTGATGTCGGCACAAAGAACACGAGATTTTATTAAGAGGCCACTACCCCATTAAGTGGTCAATCGTAAAAATTCCCTTAGGTGGCTGCTTAATGCAGATTCTGCTGTAGTTACTTTAAGTAACGTAAATTTGTTTTGGCTCTGCTCTCCAATAAGTTACTGCCAGCTCCTAAAAGACAACTAATTAAATATGAAAATGGGGCTTTTCCCCTATCTCCATTCTACGACTACTTTGGAATCCTTACCGTCTATTTTTCACCGTGAATCTGCTTTGGTTGCCAAAAGGAATCATTTCTTGCCACATCTGACACAAATTTATAAAAATCCAACACTATTTTCACAGGCCTTCACGTTTGAGCCGCGCTGTCGCTCTCAAGCTCCATCGCTCACCTAAATCCAAATTAAGGAGCGTCTTTTATTGCTCTCCTTGGTCCTTCAAATTCACTCTCCCCAGCTGCGTATTTTATTTCCACGAAAAACGTCAGAAATTGACGAATATCAGTCGACCCCAGTGAGTGTCATTCATGTTTACTTAAAACGCTCTCCATTAGTTAGCTCCACACCTAGTAATTTCATTGGCCAATATTTATATATCTACACATACAGTACATGCCCAATCAGCAATTCGGTATTATAAATGTTTATGCGATCTAGCCTCGATCATCCACACATTTTAAAGGCTAAGAAATTGAAGTAAATATTTGGTCTTGGCCAAAAGGGACAAAACGTTATTTTTGCTTATGATGGAAGTGATAGCATTGTTAATGCTTGCGGTTTACAAGCATTTGATATTAATACGCAAAGTACTAAGCTTTAGTCAGAATTATTTTTGTTTAAAAACAGTGTTTTTTATTTTAGTTAAGAAACAAAATACCAGCAATAAAGTGTTTTTATTTTTCAAATAAACAACATTACATGTGATGACATTTTCAGCTTTTTTTTTAGCACACCATGATTTTTTAGACACGAAGGCCTGATTTTCATGTAGAATTGTGCAATAAATACATTAACAACTTTCATTTGAATTGAGCCGCCATTTTCAAACTAACGCTCAGCCACCATTCCAAATTTTGGAATGGAATTTTACCTTAAACGAAAATTTAGTAATTATTACATAAAATCTATGAAATATTGGCCCTCATAAAATATTTTACATTGTCTGTGTTATTCTCATGTACAGTGAGAATTTTCGTTTGCGTTAAAATTCCATTCCTAAATTTGGAGTAGTGGCTGAGCGTTAGTTTAAAAATGGCGGCTCCATTTGAGAGAATGAGTTCAGGTTCACATGTTGCCAGCTTCTAGTACAGATTCTACGTAGTTTCATCAGTTGAGCTACATTTTGTCATCAACAACACTTTTTTACCTTACTTTTCTCCGACTTGTTCTGACTAGGTGCCATTGGCAATGTGAACAATAGGATGTTATACCACATTTTGTTTCGTTTGGCAATGCATCACTGACAATGGTGATTACAACAATGACCTGTTTAAATAATTGTAAAAAATTTGCTTGATTTGAGATCCGCACAGTTACATGTATTACACAGCCACATTAAAAATGTACCGTGGTCACATTGACATTATTGATTTCATGGGTTCTGATTTCAGCAATTTACAATAGTCATTTTCAGAGTGATAGTCCTTTAATTGCAATGAATTAACTGGAGGAAACGTTACAGACTTTTTTAACATTTACAGCTGCCGTATATTTCATTGTCTGGAAACCTCTATACTTTCAGCTTCCATTTCACATTTTGGCCAAGACTTCAAAGATTGAAAATGTTGCTGAAATAATAAGTGAGTTAGACACTTACAGTGTACAGATTGGGTTTGATACTACAGATTGTGTACAAAAATTGAAGGTAGGTTTAAGTTCTGGTGGACTCTGGGCATATGGAATAGGGGCATACATGTAGATGTGTATGCATCATATTGTTGTGTGGCATGTCTTCATGACTACATGTAAGTCATAGACCTGAAGCTTTGTTAGAAAAAAAGCAATTATACTATTCAAAAAAAGTAGGGGATATTTGATTTTGGGGGCATAATACTAAAATATGCAAATGACTACGACAAAAGTCACAATAGAACCGAACAGAAAAAACATTTCCAGTTATATGTGACGCCCAAACGCACCAATAGCTACCGCATGGAATGCAGGTGATGCTTGGGGTCATCATGGGGGTCCAACCCAAGATTTGCACGACTCTGACTTTGAATGTTAGTCATTGTGGCATTGAATTCCAGGGTGGAAACATCAGTTTAATTGTTTTAGTGACCAGAAAACAAATTTTGATATGCGTCGGCTTACCCAAAATGAAAGGTTACGTGCCCTTGGCATGCCACAGATCGGCACAACACAGGCGGTTGTGGCGCGGACGATGAATGTTCCTCAGTCTGTCATAAGCAGGCTATGGTCCAGATACTGTGATACACAATCTGTACAGGACAGACCACGCTCAGGTCGACCAAGGGCGACAACGCAAGCCCAGGATCGATTTATCCGTACCTTGGCCTAGAGAAATCGTGTCATCACAGCAAATCAGATCAGCGCTCGTCTTCAAACAGATACTGGTGTGAGAGTGAGTGGCCAGACGATTCGGAATTGACTGCATAGGGATCACCTTGCCCCCGGACGTCCTCGCGTGATCCCTTGTTTGAGAGATCATCACATTCAGGCAAGACGTCGCTGGTGTAGGGATCGTCAACACTGGGATAATTGACGCTGGAGCAATGTGATGTTTTCAGATGAGTCAAGGTTCACTGTTGATTTTTTGGACAGACGTAGGAGGGTGTGGTGTCGTCGAAACGAGCGCTTCCAAAACGTTAACGTCATCAGACATGATCGATTTGGGGGTGGTTCTGTTATGGTGTGGGGAGGCATCACTGTTGCTGGAAGAACAGCTTTACATGTTGTTGCAGGGCGTGTTACAGGCCAGTACTACCGGGACAACATCTTGGCAGTCCATGTTGTGCCGTTCGCACGACGTCATGGCCGCCGTTTCATCTTCCAGGATGACAACGCAAGATGTCACAGGGCCAGGATCGTTACAGGTTACCTCCAACAACAGAACATCACCACATTACCTTGGCCAGCACTGAGTCCCAACCTCTCCCCCATCGAGCATGTCTGGGACATGCTTGGACAGAGGGCTTGGACAGAGGTTACGTCAAGGTCAACAACGTCCTGCCAATGTCCAAGAACTTGCTGCTGCTTTGCAGCAGGAATGGGACAATCTGGGCCAAAATGACCGTAGACATCTCATAAGGAGTATGCCACATCGGATCAATGCTTGTTTGGCAAACAGAGGAGGATTTACCCGTTACTGACTTTGTTGGGATGCTGTGGTAACTTTGCTGTTTGACCCCGGGTATCATTTTACCCTTATAATGGTCAGTCTGTGCCTTACTTAGTCTAACGATCATTTGGAATAAATCGATGAATGTGAACTTTCATTTTGTCATTTGTTTCTTCGTCAGTTTCATTAGGTGACTTTAATAACACTTAAAAATCAAATATCCCCTACTTTTTTTGAATAGTATATAAGACCAAGTTAATTACTGCAAGAGCTGAAAGAAAGATAGGCTACCTTAAATGCAAGAGCTAGATCTGCCTTTTTATGACTTCAAATGAATTATTATTTAGGCAATTATTTATATGACAAACCGATAATCAACTCTCGAGACAATCTGATTGCTTAGATTGTGAATGGATTAGACTGACTGCAATATACATGGATCTTCATTAAACAAAGCATTATGCAAGAGCTAAATCTGCCTATTGCACTTCTTTTTAGGCCTAAAAATGTTATCTATATTAATAATTAGACATTAACTTATCAAGGTCATAATCAACTCTCAATACCATAGTTGTTGATAAAAGAATCATAAAATGGATAATTGCGACTTTGATTATTAACGTATCAACGGTAGTAATAACTATCGAGGCTAGCCTAAAATGGAATTGCTTATTTCTTAGTTCATAATGAAGCAATTTGACTGAATTGGCAGCATCTTCTCTTTTCATTATCCATTTCTTAACTATTATAGCGAGAACTGTCAGCTCTTTATCTAATCTTGCCCAATCACACTTTAAACAATAATATAGCTGCCAATTGTGGTCATGTAGACTGACAATTGTAATGAAAGTGAAAACTAAATGTTTATTGGTGTGGCAATGGTAATTGAATGTAGAGAATACATGTATGAATTGTCAATAGGCCAATTGTCTAGTTTTGAACATTCATCTCTTCATCTAAAGTTTACATGTAATGCATATGTCACTTTATTTCTATAATTGTAATTGTTTCTTTGTCTTTCTGTGTAGATGTTGTTAGGAAGGTTAATGAATTTTGAGCCAAGAAGAACACATGATGAAGGACCTCAAGATGAAGACCAGGATAAATTTGCTCAAATGTTTTATGAATTGGGTGGAACAGAAGTAAGTTTATTGTCCTAAAGGTTGCAACTTGGTGGGATTGTTCATGACCAGGGTATTAAAAATGTTAATTCTATTGAATTTCAAAATTTTATAAATCTTGAAGGAACCGTATGTCTGCATTTTCTCTTAAGTCAATCTTCATATCTTATGGGCATGTGCTACAATCTTTCACATAATCCTGAACATAACCATCAAAAATGCAGCTTGTTTAATGTTGGGTTCTAAAAAAAAAACAACAAAAAAACACAAGTATTGAATCCATATGAACTGTCATAATCATATACTCTTATACTAAGCATATTTATTCATGTTAATATTATGGAATAGTGGTCTGAAACCCTCTTTAGGTCTTTTGTGTTAATTGAGTTACTTCCCTTTATTAATAAAGGCTTTGATCCTAGATGGAATTCTGGGATGGGGTGAAATGAAAGATGGCTGTTTTTAATTAGCCCTTCTGATTGTCATAAACAATCAAGGCCATCTTGTGGCCAATTCACCCCAATACCACAGAACAGGGGTGGAAACATGATTTTTCGAAAGGGACATAGCGAATGTGTCTACCTGAACATGATACAAAAATGGGCTGTTTGTTACATTAATACTTATATCTGTTCCATATGTTCGTGCAATATTTCCAACAAATATGTTAGTGGACCGAGCTTGATAAACACAAATGTACTTTTCACATAATCAAAATTCCCTCAATATCCATGTGTGATATAAGATAAGTCTGTTCCTGCACAGAACTAGGTAGGTTGTTGCAAATGTGACTCTGATAGAGAGATTACAAATGGAGGCTAAAGTGCTATGAAAATTATTTCAGGTTTTAGTGAGGTTGTTGATGTTTGGATCCCTTTTCCCTAATCCTTACCGACCAAACAGAAGTAAGTAATTTTTTTACTATCAGCTTGTGGCATAAACTCATGACTAACTAGGAATGGTTCATATTGATTTCTGATTTTGTGTAGGTTGAGGATTTGAACACCAGACTTGGGCTTTTAGTCATGGATCAAGAAGGAATATAGGACTTTTCAAACACAATCTATGCTTTTGTTTACCCGAGTAAGGTGATAGTGAGAATGGCCACGTAAGGTAGTACCCAATACCAAGGTTTTAATTTACTGTTAGGTTATTTTCATTTTCGTCAGGTAAAGACAATTCCAGTTTGAAAATAATTTCGATATAAATAGATATATTTCTCTATTGATTGCAGTTATAACAGAATCTGAGAAAATTTTACGTTTAAAAAGCCTTGTTTTAGAAGTTTTAACAAAATTAACATCTACGGTGAGTAAATTTTAATTGCATTTTAAAAAATTTGGATTATGTATTCCAAAAGCATTTTGCCAAGTTATTTTGCTGTGTACATTTTAAACTTAGTAATGTGATACAGGGCAATGTTCTCGATGTCTGAAACACAAAGGACTTTCAGGGGATATATGGTATTTACATGGAGTAGTCGATATGGTTGCAGTAACAGAAGTATTGAAAAATAATATTAGATGACTGTGACAACTTTGTCACTCTTTCTCAATGAAATTAAAACTGCAACCTAACATACAAACATGTTGACAAAGATTTTAGAGCATACATGGACAATTTTGCTGCTGCAGTCATATTAAGGGGCCTGATGAGTCCCTAACTTTTCATTATGTATATAATGTCAGTGTATCACTACATGTTTGATACCTTGATTGTGTTGTTCTATTACATCCACATTATAAAGCTCACGAAATCATACCAATGTATCCCTGTGCTTGTAAGAATAAATCAAGTGATGGTATATTATTTATAAATGAATGTATTTAGATTGTTTTGATCATATTGTATTTCAGTCTGTTGGAGAAAAGGTTACAAGTGAATTAATGAAGAGTGATGATATTATGAATTATGTATTTACACTATTGGCTCATCCTAAAACATTTATAAATTCTTGTCAGCTAATTGAAGATATGCTACAGTCAAAGAGAGAGGTGTTAGATTTGCATAGAATAAGTAAGTAATGGAACATAATTCAGCAGTATGCCCGCAATATACTTAGGTTTGGAACCTGGTCGTTGAATCATGATTTTTCTGCCAAAAGTCTGCTGATAACGCTATTTAGATTTTGCTACAATAATTGTACTTAATCTTAAAGAATAGTTTGCAATTTTAATATTCTGTTTTAAATCGTTTGCTAAAAAACTAATATTTTAAATAGATTTACTACTGACTAAGTGTAATTTAAATCTTGCTATGCGTGTAATGAAAACAAGAATGATTAATTATGAATTATATTTTTTTTTACAGATAACCTAAGAAGTTTGATTTGTTGTCTCGATGACACACAACTAGCCAACTTCTGCCGTATTCTTGCTGTAGCTATATCAGATCTCGACATATATGAAAATAAATCTTCATGTAAGTTCTTAGTTTTAAACATGCATTATACAATATGAGTTAAATCTGCCTATTACAACAAGTCTTTCTTTGGGCCTGAAATGGTTTCTAAATTATTGATTAGACATTAATTAACTTATCCAGGCCATAATCAACTCTCGATGGCATCGGACGTCTCTGATATTAAAAAGATTAGAACTGTTCAGACATATTTTTATTTAAGTTAAAAAAGGGGAAGCGTGACTTAGCTTCGAACAACCAGTACAGTGGTTGAAATTATTGCACACGTCCTGTAAAACGTTCAAAGGCTAATATATCTTCGCTCGCAATAGAGTAATTTGAATGAAATGTTCAAATTATTGAATTTACATTATCTTTTATGGAACTATTATTGCAAGAATGGCTAGCTCTATCTCTAAATCTTACATAATGTATCTTTTAGTAAATTATCAAAATATGTGATAATTTTCTTTTTTAATTTCAGTATTTGCCCAAAATAAACAGAAACGAAGTCGTGGGTTTGTGAATCTCAGAGATATCAACCAAGGTATGGATATTTCTAAAGAAAACATGTTCAGGTTTTAACATGGATCTGTTTCAAGTCAAGATATGGAAAAAATTTTTTTTAGATTTTTTAAAAATGTAACGTGTCCTTAACTTCTTAGTTAAATTGCATTGATTATTTATGTAACTATTACACTAGAAAAATTCTTTATTTTTTCAGAACTTCTGCTAAGCATTCCTGAATTATTGCCACGTTTAGTCAAATTAGCCATATCCAAAGATTGTAAGTTTATTTCCCCCATGTACTGATAGTAGTTTGTTGTAAAAAAATTTTATTAACTAGGACAATTATATGAAAGCACTAGGGAAATCAAAGATTCATTGTTTGTAGAGTGTAACAAAAACAAAAATAAAAAGACTAAAAGTTACTTTAGATATATTATGTATTTAGTGTCTGCCAACTTGAATGTTCTTTCTCTGATCATTTTATATATAGTAAAAACATTTACTTGTCATGTGTAGATACTCCCAGATATAGAGGTATGGTCAGTGAATTAGATTGTTGGATGGAATGGATTGAAAATCAAATGGCAGAAGAATTGTATGAAACACAGATTCAAGATGATTTTGAAGAATTTGTTGGAGGTATGATATTTTGTTACAGACAGAAAGCAGTTGGTTAAGAATTAATTCATTAGTATAGATATCTAATAGCTTCATCAATGAAATATAATGATGGTTGCTTACATGTAACTATTCAGTGTGTCCAATCTAACTTATTGAATGAGATCGACTGATGCACTACAATTACCGTTCATGGAAGATTTGAATTATGTAAATATATGCAAAATAACCGGGAAAGGTAAAAAAATAGATTAGTGGTTACATCACTATGTTGAAACTTGAAAGTGAATGTATGCAATAGCCACGGAAATGATTTAATATTAGAAAACTGTTTTATTTCCCAGGAATCTCAGAACCTACTACAGAAAATGGTCCTATGGTACAACAACAGGGATTAAAAATGACAGAAGAATTAGTACAAAGAGTTGAAGTGGTGTATATATTAGGACTTTTTCTACTGGGTAAACATCGGAAAAAAGTAAGATATTCACTTATTATTTTATTGGTGACAGCATGCTATATTTTATTGTTATGGCCGTGAAAGGTGGAAATTCAGTTCCTGTTAGAAATCAAATACAAAGCAGATTGACCATCAAAACAGGTTTTAGGTGATAAAGTTGAAGAAGACTTGATCTTAGAGCTGGTACAGTATTTATACCAAAAACTTTCAGTGATATTGACTGGAGAGTGTCAAATGAATGCTCTGGGGGTATTTCCAACTTCTTATGCACGTTTCTTTTACATTTAAAAAGTGATAACTGAAATTGACATTTTATAAAATATCGCACCATAGTGATTATCGCAATATTTTTTGAAAATATTGCGATATGTTTCCAGAGATATTGCCCAGCACTTAATCTGCATTAAATGATATATTTGTTTTGTATTACAGGTTCAAAGAAAGTTAGCTGAATTAAAGTTAGCTGCTGGTTTAAGTGATCTTTTTGAACAGTTTATATGGAAATGTCAAGTGTATGTATATCTTCATTCTATTTCTCATTTAGTTGACAGATTTCTGTAAATATTTTATTTAAATTAATTCTCGGATGGATCATGTCTAGTGTTCATGTAGTCAATCATATAAATTTGTTAGTAAATTTATCACAATTGTTCATCTTTGATTATTCTGAAATGACCCCCAACTGTTCCGAAGGACGAAACTGTATATCATTGGTTAAGAAAACCTGTTGTCATTATGAATTGTCTTGTTTTGCTTTTCATAGAAGTGCTCACATTAGATTGGGATTCTACTAGGCTAAATGTACGCCTTCAAAATTAACTTCTTTGAATCATTTGTGTGAGCACTAATCACATCTGCTCAAATCAACATTTATTTTTGATAAGTGATATATGCAATGAATTTGTTTCAGCAGTCGTCACAATACACGTCATAGGTTACGTGGTCACAATGCTGCATGTGAATGTAGTCCAGTAAGTACCCTGCATTATATATTTTTCCCTTAATTGATTATTTACTTTAAGTAAGAGGTGGTTACTTTAATGTAAGAAAAAAGTACATAGCTTTCTTTAATGTCTACTGGATGGGGGCAATCTTGATCATATGAAATACTAATATATTGATGTATTATATGTTACTCCTAAAATAGTTTGTGTTGAATAGATGTTAAACCCAATTTTTTATTCTTTTCTGCTTCGAAAATGAAATTAAAAGTATATCAGATGGACGTAAATGACATTGAAGTAGTTTATAGGTTGGAGACTTTATATTGCTTATGTATATGGCAATAATAAATTACGTAATGTTTTTTCTGTAGGAAGTGGCTTTAAAGATTCAGTTTTTACGACTGGTCCATAGTTTCTGTGATCATTCAGAGTAAGTATGGAAACAAAAGAGTATTTTAGTGTTTTTTTCTCTTTAAACAAGGAATATGATATGACAATCTTCACTAACCATACCATATTGTTTTAATAACTATATTTAGATGGAATTAACTTTCCATTATGTCATCTTCATTTGTTTTACTCTTTTTCAGCTATAAACATTTATTACTGTCCAAAAATGAACTCAGCGAAGTCAAAAGAATTAATGGTAAGTAAGCAAAGTTTGAAAGTATTAAGCAATAAAAGTTCATATGCTATTCTATATCAACTTAGAAGATGAAATTCAGCAACTTATAAATTACAGTAGAATTTTTTATTTGTATGTTCGCTCTTAGTTTAGCTTTGTGATAGAGCACCCAGACTATTAACATTAATAAAATAAAAAAATAATAATTTGACCTTCGATATTCTTAACTATGAGCAATGTTAAAATTAATTTTATAAAGCCCAATACATCTTATTTTCTACAGCCAAAGCTGGTGATTTGGCCCTTACCTCATTAGATAATGTAAACAAACAGTTGATGTGTCGGGGTAGTAAAGGTTTGTTAACCAAGATTGTAGAAGTCATGAAGAAAGAGCCCACAACATCTACATTCAGGTAAATACATCAATCTGGGTTCTTGAATAGAGGCTTCGGTTACTAGTGTGATAACCACTTATAAATTGTGTCCTAGGTTTAGCAATTAACTTGTGCAGAATATTGATTTTGATTTGACTACAATTACAATATGGACTTTTAATATTACTTATTGATATCTTATCAAGAGTCATGATAGCTCTGGGTATAGCACATGGGTACTGGGTTTTTAAACCATTTTGGCTGAGACTGTTTCAAAGATTCTTTCCAGACTGGTTTCTGTCTGTTATAAAAAGGATTACACAACAAGGAAAAAGTTCAATTATTCCAATGAAAGGAAAACTGGTCATGGGTATGCCATCCGCAAACCGGTTGAAAATCCCCTGATTGTTGGAAATCGAAATAATAGTAGGCTGTAATGCCACTACCTGAGCAAATTTCACTGCATGGTGTATGGCCATCTACATTGACCTGATTTGTGCAGAACAGGAAGACATTTAATTAATCTCATTCCATATCATGTCTATTATATAAAGAGTGGTTTTTAACAACTATTAATAGTTGATCTAATGAATAATCATATTTATAGTCTTAATTTTATGTTTGTAGATTCTGGCTGGCCAGAGCAGTAGAAAGTTATTTACGTGGTGATACATCTTACTGTGATCAGGTGTTTTTAATGAGGAGGGGTTTACTTCAGGTATGTAAACTTAATAAACATTTTAAATAAGACAAAATTTAAGGCACCATTCTTAATTTAGAATTGAACCACAATCTTGGATGTTTTGCTGCCTTTCTGCATTACTGTGAGGTAGGCACTAGGAAGTGTTGGCCATTTATCAATCTTTTGACAATTGCTTATTGTGATTCCGTTACTCATAACGAGACACACAATTCTGTTTTTGTCTACCATTTAACAGAGGCTTTTTGACATATCTTTCATACTGAGGTGGTTCAATAAAGAGAAATGATCTGTTGACTGGCATTAAATGTTTGTAATATTCTCAATATATTTTAGCATGTAGCCAGTAATATTGTTGAACATGAAATACGCCATAAAGAGATTTTACAGAGCAGTTTTGATCTTCTTGGAGAACTGATAAAATTTAACATTGAGGCCTTCAAAACATTCGACAGCATACTCAATACACCAGCAAAGGTTTGTACATACTGAAATTGATTTATGGCTAATTTACAAATTCACCTATCATAATTATAAGTTGGTCTAAAATTTGACAGTTTGTTTAGTTGAATGTTGATTTAGTTTATTTTTGTTCTTACATGTAATGTATATTTGATTTTCTGTTTTACAGTTAGATAAGTTTGTAGCAACTGTTAATAGAAATTTAGTGGATTCTAATATGTTTATTCGAAGCCTTATTCTGTCTCTGGAACATTTCACTAATAAAGAAAAATGTGATGGTAAGTATTGAGATTATTTCTTTAAATACTAATATAGATCTGCCAGATGGAATTTAATGAGTTGAAAAATTATTAAGCAGATGATCTAAATATTTGCAAAAATTGAAGAAGAAATCTCATATCATTTGTGAATAGGGGTATTAATGAGATGGAGATGTATCTATAGTTGCCTCAATTTATCAAAAAATAAGCTAATTGTAATATGTATAATATGTTAAATTCATTTCCTTCTTTAGGATTTAGTGGAAGTACATGGACTAACTTGTGTATTTTGAATCATTAGGTCTGATTCAAGCAGCTTTGTTTCAGTTCGGTGGTTGTATTTGACAGATACCTTCATTGTTTATTTTCTTTGGTTTCTCCGTTTTCCTTCCACTAATATAAGACAACATGCTATGAATTATTGCCTTATTAGTATATGTTGGTCTCCAAATGGATTGCTTTGTGTTGATTGTACTTTAAATCTAATTTCTGTTAATAACCAGTGCAAGTTTTACTGTTAGTGGAATAGCTTATAATGATATACATAAATTATATATTTATAGAATCGTATGCTGAATATGCCAAAAAAGAAAGCAAGTTGTTGATGTATATAGGAGATTTTGATCGTCAGTTAGATTATTTATATAAACTAATTAAAATTATTAGTGTTCAAAATTTGACACAGGTAATTATTACACATCTTTTCTAAATAAAAAATTGATTTCAGCTACATGATGAAAAAATTACAAATAAATTGTAATAAATATCAGAATTATACTTCAATTTATTTCTTCAAACTTTTTCAGGAAAATGTGAGTTGTCTGAATACAACATTAGTATTTCTTATGTTTGCAAATCGTAAAACAGAATTACCTAGTTACTTACAAGCTCTACGTGATGAAAGAGAAGATATGTTAGATGTTAATGGTTCTAGTTCCGTTATGAGAAACTTCAGGTAGTATTTCATAATGCGTACACCATTATTTTTAGCTTCATTGTTAAGTGCAGTACAGGTATCGTAACCCTTATGTGAAATACAATTATGTGGATTTTTCTCTATTAACTGACCCAATATATGCATGATAACTTGGTGTAATAGCTGCTATTTTATCACAGAAAGTGAAATCTCAGATAAAACCTAAGTACAGTGAAATCCCTCTATTAAGACCACATGTGGGACTGTCTAGATGTGGTCTTAATAGTGAGTTGGTCTCATTACTGAGTGAGCATGCTTTAGACAAATTCAAAGAAAAACAGACAGCGTTAGGTAAATTATATACAGTAAAGACATACTTTGTTACTAATAACAGATGTAATGTTAAAACACATCATGAAAACATAATAATAATTATGCATGTTATGAAGTCTTTGATCACGTTATAATTTTTAATTCATAATGCTTCCTTTATTTATCTTCATTTTTCGATTAAAATCCCGGAACCAACCTTTAAACAAAAATTATGTCATCCATGCTTTCTTATTATTAAATCTCCACGTAACCGGCAGACGAAAAATGTTCAAATAATAATCCTGTCATCCAAGCTTTTTTATTATTGGATCTCCACGTAACCGGCAGACGAAAAATGTTCAAATAATAATCCTGTCATCCAAGCTTTTTTATTATTGGATCTCCACGTAACCGGCATGTTCAAATTTCTAAACGTGTTGCTATTTTGACACCAGAACAAGTTTAGCCACGAACAGAGAGCGTTTTATCTGGGGGGCCATGATAATTCACTCCTCTCTCTTCCATGTTGTAGATATCCCGAGCTTCGTAACCAATGACAATGTCAGGTACACTATCAGTCCATTCTTTCACAACGTCGTCATTTACGCTACCACTTTCAACGTACATCTTAAAAAAATGAAATGTTGTCTTTCTCTAAATCTGCTTTTTCGCGAAGCGTAGCACCGGAGATCGACACATCATTGTCACGCACACGCTGAAACCACGCCCACATTCTTCCATCGGCGAGCGAACACAGACAGAGACGTTTCCTGTCGCTGTCTCTATTTCTTCGTATCCATTAATAATTTCTGCCTTTCTTTTCAAAATCGTCTGTAATTGGGTCTTACCAATTTCAAATTCTTCGGCCAATTATTTTTGGTTTCTACCCTCACTTTTTTTTTTGACAAGTTCTTCTTTTGCTTTCAGTCTTAATTCTACACGAGTACGCTTATTACTACGGGTTTTTTCCATTACACAGGTAAAGGTCGAATAAGAAATGATACCCTTTTGACAAAATTTAATCGTACAAACAGACGAAGGGCGAATAAGAAATTATAATCTTGACAAAATTTACTCGTATAAATAGTAAGAGTTTAAATCACTTAATCATTATTAATTACTCTGTTTAAATTAAAACAAACAATGAGAAATTCCATTGTTTAAAAAATGAAATCAACAACGAAAGATTAGCGGCTCGTAAAATTGTTGCGATAAATCAGTCAACCACGACTGTTTGATCTCAGTCGTTAGATTGACTAATCCCTGTCAGTGGTCGTTATCGTTTTGATCTCGGTCGGGAGCTGATTAATCCCAATCAGTGGTCTTTATCGCGAGTCACAAAAACAATGAAATTGACTGACTGGGACTGGCTTCGGTGGTCGTAATCCGTAATAGTGAGTTGCCCGTAATACTGAGTTCAATTTACAAGGAATATAGAAGAAAAAAATTGGTTCTTTTAATATGTGGTCGTATACGTGAGTTGCCCGTAATTCTGAGTTGGTCGTTAAGCGGGATTTCACTGTACTGTCTATATAACTCAACATTATGTATCGTGAAAAAAGCTTATGTTTGATTGTTCATATCAGCAAATAGTGTTGAGTAAACCCAATACAAAACTCTAGAATGAATTTATTCAATTGTAATTAAAACATAATTTAATCATTTTTTGCAGAGATTTATTAGTATTTTGGCAGGATCATTACTTACATAAAGACAAAGACTGCAGTGCCTTAGAAAAGGTAATTTGCATGCTTTTCTGCTTTTCCATAGAATATGCGTAATCTTATCTTAAAATATTTAGCTTGTATTGAATTGTACGGGTTATGCTGAAACTTGAATAGAATTTGATGCTTTTTGGGGTGTCTGAGGAAGCTTGTCTAATTCATTTATGACTTTTTAAAGAATAAAGACCCAAGTAGTTGTCTCTAGATGGTTATGTAGAGAAGTATAATAAATGTAGGTTAGATCACGTCTTGACCATGATATTCAAGGATAGTATGTAGTTTGCAGATGATTGCAAAAAAATATGGTGTTGCATGGCTATGAATTTTTTTAGTATTGATTTGATAACTTTGGACCAGTCTTCTGTTTTGTATGATTTCTTTATATCATGGATGTTCGGAAATACTATATTTGCCATTAATAAAAGAATATTGGGTGTTTTAAATGAGTTTAAACTTTTATTTCAGAGTTCGCGTATTAGTTTTTCATATTGGAAAAAGACTGTGACAACGTTAGTGTGCGAAGATAAAACGGAACTTTCGGCTGTGATAAGTTATATAGATCCATTACCTGGTGATCGTACAAATTAATGTGGAATGTGTTTTATTTATTTATACTTTGTTATCCTTGTTTCGCAGCTTTAGTGTGTTGAACGCCGAACTGATAGCTGTTGTTAAAATGCAATAAGACAACCTGTGTGAACTATTCTTCTGTTGAGACAGCAGAAACACTTGTCTTTCATCAGCCATATTGAATTTTTGACCAAGCTGTTCTGCCATGAAGCATATAATTTGATGCTCTGCTCAAAATGACAGTAAATAAAGAGACTTGAAAAATGATGACAGACGAAAGATTTCCGAGAAATCAATCCCGATGAATTTTTATGAATTCCAAATGTTCGAAGACTTAAAGACTAATAGAGATTGGGACAGATGTGTATATTAAGTGTACTATATATTTCTTTGGCTACGAGTATGACATGGTGTAGCAATTGTAAGTATTGTAGACTAAAGACTTTTGTATATAAAACTGAATTTATAATACCACAAGAAATTGGAAGTACAGTTTATATGATATTCAATGAATTTTTATATGAAATATTTGTTTATTTATGAATCATTTTAGCCAGGGGTTTCATTTGAAAATTTCAAATGCTTAATAATTCAATATAAAATTTATCAAATTGTTTTCTTTTCTTTTTTTTTTTGTCTTGGTAGAGGTTAATTCTATTCCTAACTCAAGTATTAAATATTTGTCTTGTAATATTTACCCGTTTCAATATATACAATATATTTTCTTCAGTCACTCATTAATTGTACAGCATCTCAAAACTAACTTTTCATACCTTCAGTCTGCAATTAACCCCTCCCCCATGATGCCAAACCTGCTTTTATAAGTAAAATATTCAATAAGTTAATAGGTCGCTGTTGTAATGAATAGAAATGGTATTATAAATATAAACAGTTTGTCTTTTATTCTCATTTATTATTACATGTTTATCCTATTTATTGTTTTTTCATGTGTTCATGTCCAGTTTTTAATCTTAAATATTATTTATATTTGTGTCTTTATCAGTTCTAAAGAAAAATTAGTGCTATGATTATTGTCTGTTGTAATTATATGTTGCTATAGATGGTGGAAACATCCAATAAGGACACAGAAACTTAGGGAATTTATATCACTAGTTTATGCCAGTAGTTACATTCACAATGAATCAAAAACACAGCAGAAAATATATTTTGTCTAATATCAATTAATTTATTCCTTTTATCAAATGAAATTAATTCTCTGTAATCGTCTTGAAATTATAATTCAATATCAAATTTAAGACCCATATGATTTCCTTTTTGCCTTTCGTAACAACTGCAGTTTCTAATTATGTAGTGAATCTGCTTTTTATTTTAATTATTCCATGCAGCAATGCAAACAGTCTGTGAATTCCTATGCAGCTTTTTACTATAGAATCATGATTTTTAAGGCCACTGTGGTTTTTATACAGGAATTAAATCTGTATGTCTACATAATTATATTGTTTAAATCATATGAAGTGTGATTGTCTTTGTGTAAATGGATTATTGATGTGTATTGTCCACTTTTTGAAACCTCAGATATTTAACTGTTATAATTCCATGTATGGTTGTTTGAAAACTACATTGGCCTTGTATTAAAATAATAATACGAATTAAATGGCTTTTTTTTAATTGCTGATAGCCATTTATGTTTTTACCATGGAATGTTGAGATTTTAGAATGTTTTGTATTTATGTACTGTCCGTTTGTATGGCTGTGGAAAGGTTTTAGCGGGTATTGTTTTATGCGTGTAGTTATGAAAGTTTTCATCCATTCTGTACATTCAACACTGTACTGTATGTAATATTGTCAAATAAATTTTTATCTGTATTAATTTGCATCTTGACTTAAAATTATTGGGTAGATCAGAAAACATGGAATGACAGACATTAGGCACATCATGGATAATAGAAGTGATATGAATATCAGTAGAACTGGTAGCATGATTGACCTGTGCACTTGACATCCACAGATCTGAAGGTACAAAAAGTCATTTCTATGTTTTATGAAATTTATTATAATAAAGGCAGATTACCCATTAGGTCATGGGTTCTTAAGGCAATGGGTTTTTGAGACACACTGCCACAAATTCAGGCCACTGTCTGAGATTGGTTGAAACTGGCATTTAACACGGGTCAAATCCTTATCTTTGGGGACTCAACAGAAACTGGGAGGTAACATAATGGAACTGGTTAAACACATTCAAAATATAAGATTTGAAGAAGCGATGCAAATAAAGGAAAGGACTAAATTGAAGTGGCGAGCATAACATGTAGTCTAGACTGGCCCAGTCTCTTCTATTTATTTTACATTTCGATTTATATAAAAGTAGTAATTTTTAGTAAACCAACACTTTCGTTTCCATTTGTATAAAAAAAATTTGAGTAAACCTGTAACCAGCACCAGAGATTACGTTTTTTTTTGTTTTTTTTTTGAGAGGACTGGCCAATTTTTGGTGTGTGGAGAAGACTGGCCACCAGTCTACATGTAGTCAGGAAAATAGCATAAATATAGCTGCATAGATGAATTTCAGAGGATCTGTTAGAAACCAACTATTAAAGAATTGACAGTCACAAGATCAGAAAGCAAGAAAAAAAAGTCATACTAGCACTATGATTGTTATTTTTGAAATTTACTGTCTCTGACTTGTAGATTACAAATGATTAAATTGCCACATTATGAACACAGCCAGACAGAAAAACATTTTAAGACTACTCATTGATGAATTTAGTGATACACCTACATAATTATATTTTTAAAACCTGATAACAGTATGTCATTATAGAATCGTATCAATTACTATTCTACAGGCTCCAACATGTAGGTTACAAATAGCAATTCTGCTTCAAATACATGAACACAATCTTTTTTCCTTTGCCCATTTACATAGAGTAGGCTAACCAAGGGTGTATTTTAGGCTTCATATAGTCTTACACAAATACCTGTCTTAGTTAGCCGATTCAATGCAAAATATTAGGACATTCAACCCCATTTTATTTCTTGCACAAATGTTAGTGCTATCTTCTCTGTCACCTGCTGTAACTAGTCTAGTCATTTTATTAATGGTAGTGTCAGATTATGGACCAGAAATATTAGGCGATTTTACAAACCCATTTGGACAGATGTGCTATCTTCTCTGTCACCTGCTTTAACTAGTCTGGTCATTTTATTAATGGTAGTGTCAGATTATGCACCAGAAATATTAAGTGATTTTTTAAACCTATTTGGACTGATTGTTGGATATTAGTAATTTAGTGTTTATCAACACTTAATGGAATTTGATTATTTTTTTTCTCCAAAGGAATAATCACAACTATATCAACCAAATTCCAAAAATAAAAACAAATTGAAAAAAAGTTTTTTATTGCAAGATTCAGTTTTTAGAAATGTGAAAATGAATCAAAAACGAACCAAATATTGAATTTTTTTTTAAACAGTTGCATTCAAACAATAAAAATATTTGAATGGTAAAAACGGCATTAAATGTGACCATGATTTTGTGCTTCAAAAAGACAGCGTCGAATTTGAAGATTGATTTTGTTTCAGAGCCACGATCTTTTAAGCATGGGAAAAGAATAAGACAGTTTTTCAGTAAAGCTTATATAGAGATGTATATACATGTATAACATATATATATATATATAATATATAGCCAAGCCAAAACCTTTAATTACTCTATAAACAACAATTGCATTTACACTATCCGATTAATAATATTTACAATATTATGCATAATGTCTTATAATAATTATAAATAAACATATTAAAATGGAACAAAGCTTATATTAATAACAAATTTCAAATCAAACAGAATTACAGGAATAACAATGAAACATCAAATATATTGAAAATAGAGATTGAAAGACTGATATGGAAAAAAAAATCAAGAGATATTCATTAAAATTTTTTACTGAATCATATAACTGTCTTTCTTTGTATTTCGTTTTCTACATGTGTGAAGCCCTTCTTTTAACTCTGTAGAAGATGACTGACCTTAAGTTCACATGCATTACAGGTCTCAATGTGACGTCATATCATACGGCCATGACAGCATGTGCAGTCTTTAAATCAGACACAAACTGAACCAACATAAAGGATGATACACTTTGTATAAAGTTGATCTTAAACTCTTCAACAATTATTTTCAACTTACTGAGATTCACAGCTAATGTTAAAACAATAATATATTGAATTAGGAAATATTTGATTTTTACACACGAAGAGATTCTAAATTTTCATTTGAAATTTATTCACATTCATATAAATTCTCATTGTCAACAACAGTTTTGAAGAAAGGAAATATTAGCACAATTTTGAACACAAATACGGTCTAATAGTATCTCTGAAACATGCTTGTTGTTTTTAATGATAAATAATTTTTCTGATATTTTTACAGATATAATTTGAACAGATCACATGTACACATTCAATCACCCAGTTACAGTAACTAAACTAAGAAAAAAAAAGTTGCATTCCAACTTCTAGCTCCATTAGTAAGATTTAAATTTGACGATGATTTTTACAAAACTAAAGGGAGGGAGAGCGCGAGAAATGGGGTTTAATGTCCACCCGACACAAACTAGGTCATTTTGGGACTAACATATGGTTTTAATTTCATTTTAATAATTCCCTCGCGCGTAGCGGTCTTTAGCAATGGGAGGAAACTGGAGTGCCCAGAGGAAACCCAAGAGGTTGAGAAGGCGCCCTTATCTCCATGCCACATACGCTCACACCAGGGATCCAAACCACAGATGCAAGTCATAGGTGACCGGCCAGCTAGAGGGTATATTTGTTGTATAATGATATACAAAATAAAATACAGTTAAAATACCCAGAGTAAGTAAAACTATACCCTGTAATAAATGTGTAGTATTATATACAATTTGTAAACCAATATTTAAACATGTACAATATTGATACTATAGACATGTGCACAGCTGAAGTCTTCATTTGAAATAATCTGTATGTAATTGAAAGAAATGTAAATAAAGACCTAAAATCTGGCAACACATAATGACTAGATATCGTATTCGTAACAGGCCACTGTACTCTACAGCCTATATCGATACGTGTATATCTCAAGGTCACTGAATTCAGCAACGATTATGGAATATTATAAGACCACTGTTCATATGGATTTTTTTAAAACTAATTTTTCTTTGAATCATAACAATAACTATCTAATATTATTCTATTTACCGTCCCAGTAGAAACAACATCATTTTCATATAAGTCTGACATGATCATACTATTAAATAATACTTCTTTACACTAAGAGTAAAAATATGAAATTAAAAAAGGTTAATAAAACTAAAACTAGGTTCAATCCTACACAACATAAATAAATTCCATATTAACAATATTACATAACAGAACAATATTATCATTATCAAAATATTTTTCAACTATGTAACATATACAATTGAAGTTTAACAATACATGATAGAAAACTATTATATTTCCGTAAAATAAAAGGCTCTAGTAATATCATACGATTTAAGTTCAAAACATTTATAACAATATACAAAGTGCTAATTATATGTTTGAACTCTTCATTTATTACCTGTGCATTAAAATACATTTTCAGAACTATGCAATTAACTAAAAACACTTTGATTTTGAGACCACACTAAACACTTATAAATAGATGACTGCTAATTCATTTTTCTCTGTTGGATGTATATTGTGTGCATGATTTAAGAAGATTAATCACTGATGGAATCTATTTTGTTTTATCTCCCTTAAACTAAATGCAAGAGAATGCAAATACAAAAAGAATTTAAAGTGTATAATTTAAATCTGCCTACTATTGCAGATCTATTGTTTGGCCTTCAATGTTATTTAAATCATTAATTAGACATTTATTCACATGCCAATCCATTAATCAACCCCCTAGACAATCAATCAGATGGTTTAGATTTAAACATGATTCCTAGTTAATAATTCAATTAAAAAATGGATAATCGAGACCTTGTTTATTATCATAGCAACAGTAAAGACAATCAAGGCTACACAGTTCTTCAAATGGCAATAACTCTGCTCAGAATAAAGTAATTTGACTGAAATATTGAACATATCTATTTTATAACTATTATAGCTAGAACTGTCAGCTCTTTTTCCAAATCTTACAGTTAAATAATGCACCTTTGAGTAATAAAAAATTCCTAACAATGGACCATTTTGTCTGTTTTTTGCCCATTTTGTTATGCAATATCAGCTAACTTTGAAAGGAAATGCATCCTAAAGCATATAGTACTAGTAAATAATTAATCACTCCAGCTTCCAAAACTGCCACAGCTACCGAAACTACCCATGCTACTAAAAGAGCTCCAACTTCCATGCCGACCGAAACCAAATCCACCATATCCACCAAATGGACTAAACATTCCTCCTACCATTCTGGAAGCACCATAACCTAATGCAGCTCCACCGACAAGTGCTGGAAAAAAGATTTTTTTTCTTAATACACATGTAATCATTTATAGAGATTTTCTCTTGTTTAGTTACATGAACATAATTAAAAATAGTATGTTATATTATGTATAGTACAACTTTTTTAAAGATACTTTTCTTTGACAATATCAAAACTACTGTGAAGAAATATACATGGTGCTGAAAACGTCATATCTTATGAGGGAGGTATGATTGGCAAAATCAGTTTTATTCAAAATATAAAAAAAAAAACCTGCCATTATGTGTATATATATCACATAGCAATGGTGGTCTATTGCATAGCTATTGCTTATCTCGCTGGAAAGAACTGTTGTCTGCCAAACTTTCAGTTGTGAGCTAACTAAATAATTTTAATCAATGATTTTCCCTTTCTAGGTCACAAGACAGCAGGTGCATTGCTATTTAAAATCAAAATAAGACTAAAAAATAGAAAGCTGAGCATAACTCCATTATATTTGCAGCAAATTAGTAAAATCAAACCTTCTGAGAATTTAGCTAAAGACATAAATGTGAACAAATTGAACATACAGTAAGGCTTTGCATGGGCTTTCACTAATGTCGGCACACATGAAAACTATAGAAAACATTAAAACATTGGAACAAATTTCATGCCTCGCTCCATAAAATTTTCCGACAATCTATAAATTACTGTTTTTACGTTTAAAAATCCTGTGTATTCTTACCTGCTGCCGTGCCTGCTTTACCACCTCCTAATATACCTTTACTTTTCTTGTCTTTACCTTGTACATATACTACTTGAGGTTGTTGTTGATAACCTTAAAAATATATACAATCCAATATATAATTAATACTTTTTATTTGTTTTCTTTAATGATGCTGTCACTTCAAAATTGAATGTCTACATAAAGTAAACACAACAGTTCTATGGATAACAATTACTATATTTTTATTAAATCCTAAATACAAAAGTTAATAAGTTTTTTTTCTAAACAATATTTATTCACAGAAGTTTGATTGGAGATCAGAATCTTATAGACCCCCTCTCCATAAAGTAAATAAGTAATACTTCTGTCGGAAGAGTGTTCTTGAGGTTCAACAAAGTGAAACAATGGCCAAAACTTGTGAAAAATTAATTGAAGTTGTTGAAATTCAAAAGGCATCTTTCATCTCACTAATGTTAATTACATATATCAATTTTGCAGAGAGTTCATAAGAATTTGAGGATAAAAAACACACTGCGATAACAACAATATACGACCACATGGTCTTGGGTAAATGATTTACAGTGAGCCGGAAATCTACTGGGTACAAGAATTCACTAAATTTTCTGTTACATTACCTCCAGGTTGTTGCTGTTGATAGTAACCTTGTTGAGGATAACCCTGTTGTGGGTAGCCTTGTTGTGGATAACCTTGATACTGCTGTTGTGGGTATTGTTGATAACCTTGTGGAGGTTGAGCATAACCATGAGGAGGTGGTCCATAACCCTGTGGAGGTGGGGCATATCCTTGTGGAGGTGGAGCATATCCTTGAGGAGGTGGGGCATATCCTTGTGGGGATGGTGCATACCCCTGCTGTGGGTATTGTGGGTACTGTTGTGGAGGATAACCTGGCTGTGGGGAACCTGGAAATAAAAAAATATATTATAATAATATAAATAAACATTCAAATTGTATTTTACTACATTGTGTTCCACCAAAATTTCACACACAAAAAAAAAATAAATAAATATACAAAAACAAAAGTTAGAAACAAATAAATTCATTCATCATTTATTCATATTATTGCTCTGGATATTTTAGGTTCAGATTTTATCCAAAACAAAGTATCCTTTTCTTAATTTTCTTAAGAATATATGTAGATCAGTTGACAAAATTTAATAAAAAATCTCTAGGCATGTAAATATACATTAACATGTAGCCCAATTAAATGATGGAATCATATTTGTTGAATATTATGATTATTTAATGTAAATATCTAGGGAGAAAACATTTATTATCCAGGTCATTCTACATAACATGTATGGATGAATGAATATTCTTGATTCAAGTCAGAATCGATTCTTTGGTCTTTAACAACTTAGCCAAAATAACTGAAAATATACCTTGATAACCAGCAAATCCAATAGGTGCACTGTTTTGTGGGTAGCCTGATGATACATTATCTCGTGACTCTGGTACAACCATATCACTTTGTGGTTGTGGTTGTTGTGGCGGTGCCTGTTGCTGGCCACCTGATTTTTTCTTGGGTGGAGGAAGCTACAATAAATTAACATGTATATAGCAAATATATATATTTGTTTAAGAAAAACAGTATCAATGCAAATGAAAACTAAAATACAGCTTTGAATAAAGTTTAATTTGTCTGTCGAATAGAATCGAAACCCAGATTGGTGATGCAATCCTCCTATGTTATTAGTATTGTTAGCAACAAACATTCCTTTCTTGTTTGCAAGTATTGTTTGCTGTTAATAACATAATAAAATTATTATAAAATGTATGATCAAACTTTATACTTACTGTACTACATATGGCTGCCATCCAATCACTATAAGTAAAATATAAACAATATACAATACTTTAATTTCTGTCTATCTGTAACTACTGCCAATGCTTTACAATTTGACCTATGCAAAGATCTCACTCAAACTAATTTTCTAAATGACTGTGCTATATCCTTTTCGACATGAACAGTTCATAAATAATTCCAAATACATGTACTCAATTCTTTTTCAAATAAATTCAATCCCAAAATCCAATGTCATGACTAGACTGCTTTGTTTTGGGTACAGTGTTGACTTACTTAGATTTAATGAGTTGATTTGTGGATGATTGTAACATGCTTAAGAGTAATCAAATTTAGCCTTGTACTTACTGTAATTCTGACTCTGAGGAACATAATAACCAATGTATTTTAGCTTTATGGCTAGGTTTCATTGGTATAGCCAATACACAGTCTATACTACTACCACTAGGTAACTGTGGTCTGTCTGGCATGTCGTTAGTATGTACACCAAACGCAAAATGTTTTGCAACATCCTGAAATAATAAATCATAAACATTTACATGTAACAAACAAAACTTATACAGAAGCTTTCAAATTGTGAAGAAATAGTCCAATTATCTTGTTTGGAAGTTTCAAATATATTTTTCATTATCAATAAAAATAAAATTATATTTTCTGGATTGGTTAAAGTACAAGGATAACTCATTAAATTGAAGTCTCAGAAATTCATTTCAGGGATTGTATTGAGGAATCGCTTGCAAACTTCAAAAATGCGAAAGTTGAATCTCTAAGAAAGATCAAATATGAACAAGATAAATGTAAATGTTTATAACAATCATAACCACAAATTTAAACAGTTTTATTCCCTAAAATATATTTAGGACTGCTCCTGGAAAGTGATTAACAATTAACTTATTTTATACTAAAAAGCCTGTTATTCAAACCATTTTAACATCCTAGATGAATTTATCACATTGTTTGATAACAGTTCAGATCATGAGGAATATTATGGGGCTTATTTGAAGAATCTAAATTGGCTTTATAGTATCATCAATCAATCTACTTTCAGCTCAACGATAATTCCTACATGTACTTGTTGATTAAGAAGTTAAGCATAATATACCGTTATTTTGATAATGCCATAAAAAATAGAAAAAGCTTTCTGATTATTCAAAGCACAGGTCCATTAAGTTACCCAAAACCATTTCTATATCCTTAAAACAAAATAAACAAATGGAACGTACCTTCATAAAGACTTTTCCTTTAGGTGGATCCCCTTGTTTTTTATAGATAAATAACATACTATCCGATAAAATCTCTACATAACATTGATTCCATCCTCCTGATAACCAACTCTCTGTCAAATAAATTATCATAATTATAAATCCTCTACCTTCATAAAAACTCTGGTAAATTTCGGTTTATCTGATCTAAGTTTCTTCACACATTGTAATGTCTATCTTAATGTTTAATTTACCTGGTATATTTGTTAATAGCTACAATGCATTTTAAACTATGCCTTTATACGAATGTGTAATGAAAGTGTCTTATAATAATGCCATTTTACAATACACTAGATCCTTTTTTAATAAAGTTGTACAAGCCCAAAATCATTGCAGCTTTAGATGGTAATGACACAAACAACCGAATAGTGCAAAAAATCAGTTGTGGTTTAAACTTACTGCTATGACGCTTGAGGTATCCAGCCTTCACAATAGACATCTGAAATCAATTGTACAAAAACATTTTATTCATCATATGAGCATTTCATTTTTTCAGAAGTTAAAAAAAAGATTATGTGCTTACAATATGCATTGGTTACAGCAGCAGATAGGGTCAAAGAAATAATCAGAGTGGCCTTGACATTTTAATTAACGGGTGACTTTGGTAAATATCAGGTAAATTTTATGAGTCATAATACAGAGGTTGGGAATGAAATGAGAGTATAAATGTTTCCACCATGAGAGATCTCAAGGAATGTTCAATATTTAAAATTATAGATAGCTCAAACTAGGCTTATGAAACTTATCATGATGTATGTAATGATTGTCAAGATTGCGAAATGTTATTACATGTAGATAGGTCTACTGTAGTAATGAATATTTTTTATCAAAGTGGCTATTCATATCCTGTAGGCTATTTCTATGACACTTTCCATTCATTCTGTATCGAGAAAATATTTGACCTTATATCATCCAAAGTCTTGTCAATTCAAATCAACATTGATGTTGTGATCTTACTGGAAAAAGAGCGGCTTGTGATATCCAATATTTAAGACAAAATAAATATTTTACAATTGGTACATGAATCGTGTATGATAGTGCATTTCAGCGTCATTTTTTGACTGTAATAACCAGGTGTTAAAAATTGCTATTTGATTGAGACTTCTAACTCAATATCATCCAAAGTCTTGTCAATTCAAATCAACATTGATGTTGTGATTTTACCGGAAAAAGATCAGCTTTGATATCCAATACATAAGACAAAATAAATAGTTTTACATTGGTACATGAATCGTTTATCATAATGCGTTTCAGCGTCATTTTTCTAAAAAAAAAAAAAAAATATCAAGGAGAAAGGCAAAAACAGCACTTGTCACTGAAAGTAGCCTACATGTAAGCTATTTTCTCACAGAGAGAGACCCCTATATAAAAGAAAATATAACCAAAATTTTCAATTTCAATAAAAAAATTAATGGTTGGAAGGATGTTTCCTGAAAATTTGATGTCTTTATCTTCAGTGGTTGCTGAGAAATTGTCTTCGTTCACTTTTTTAGCAAATTCAAAAACAAAAGTTGGTCAATTTTGGGTCGTAAAAGTGCAATACCTTTTTTATTTCTTAATTGATTTTGAAATTTTGGGGGGTTTTCTTAAATGGGAGGGGGTGTGGAAAACTAGTAAATATTCAGTCTTCTTAAATCGGAGGGGGGTGTCTGGAAAAGTAGTAAAAGACTTTTGCATTGCCTACAACATACAAAGAACGATGAAGATGAAGATGAGCCTTATTCCGTAAAAATACTTAAATTCGATGTTCAAGAATAAAAGATTATTTTTAGTCAATCTGCCAGTATTTTCAATTAAGTTTTTGACACTATAATGACAGATTATTTATAGTTTCGACATTGGTTGAATGGCACGAGATCTGAACGTAGTAGTAATGATTTATGGCGAGTGTAATGAGACCTACGTTCAGAGCTGAACTGGTTTGAGTAGTACTAATTAAATGGAGTAGTTAGTTATTTACACCTTTATTAGAGGTTTGAGTAGTAGGCCTACTACTAATTAAATGGAATAGTTAGTTAGTCGACAATAAGGCTATTGATATAAGTCGAGACTGTCAAAGTGTCACCAAATTGAAGTAAAATAATATTATTTTGATCATTGGAAATTAAATAGAATAGACTATCAAATTACAATACATTATTACGATTATACCGTACCTCGACTTGACTTGATAGCTATTTAATTAAACAGTTCTATTGGTAGTTTTAGGTTGGAATTTACTAAAAGTATTCGTCAATTCCAGAAACAGAGTCAGATACTTGTTTACAACGTGAAATACCGGTTTACAGCGCCATCTAACGGTACTTTGGATTAACCAGTCACAGATGGATAACGTTTTATACCAGAATATCCTCCACTAGAGAGTCATTTTGCCCAATCCACATTATATAGCCCTATTGTCGTTATATATGAACTATAATATTTATATCACCTTAAGCAGACACGTACTTTATGATTGTCGTAAATCGACATATCCTCATAGTCTATAAGTTTAAGAGATTGGAGAGGAAATCAACTTTTCGAGACGAGGTGACTTGATGACTTACTACGTACCGCAGGCGAAAAGACGATATTGAAATTGAAAGACAACTCTGATTGACTAGCGCGTGAAGCCAATAACAAAAACAAACCTTAGTTATAAAAAAAATAACATTCTTTTTGAACGCGGTACTTGACTGCAAGGTAGTTTCAATACATATACTATTCAAAAAAAGTAGGGGATATTTGATTTTGGGTGCATAATACTAAATTAATATGCAAATGACTACGAAAAAAGTCACTATAGAACCTAACAGAAGAAACATTTCCAGTTACATGTGACGCCCAAACGCACCAATAGCTACCGCATGGAATGCAGGTGATGCTTGGGATCATCATGGGGGTCCAACCCAAGATTTGCACGACTCTGACTTTGAATGTTACAGTCATTGTGGCATTGAATTCCAGGGTGGAAACATCAGTTTAATTGTTTTAGTGACCAGAAAACAAATTTTGATATGCGTTGGCTTACCCAAAATGAAAGGTTACGTGCCCTTGGCATGCTACAGATGGGCACAACACAGACGGTTGTTGCGCGGACGATGAATGTTTCTCAGTCTGTCATAAGCAGGCTATGGTCCAGATACCGTGATACACAATCTGTACAGGACAGACCTTGCTCAGGTCGACCAAGGGCGACAACTCAAGCCCAGGATCGATTTATCCGTACCTTGGCCTTGAGAAATCGTGTCATCACAGCAAATCAGATCAGCGCTCGTCTTCAAACAGACACTGGTGTGAGAGTGAGTGGCCAGACGTTTCGGTATTGTCTGCATAGGGGTCACCTTCGCGCCCGACGTCCTCGCGTGATCCCTTGTTTGAGAGATCATCACATTCAGGCAAGACGTCGTTGGTGTAGGGATCGTCAACACTGGGATAATCGACGCTGGAGCAATGTGAAGTTTTCAGATAAGTCAAGATTCACTCTTGATTTTTAGGACACACGTAGCAGGGTGTGGCGTCGACGAAACGAGCGCTTCCAAGACGTTAACGTCATCAGACATGATCGATTTGGGGGTGGTTCTGTTATGGTGTGGGGAGGCATCACTGTTGCTGGAAGAACGGCTTTACATATTGTTGCAGGGCGTGTTACAGGCCCATCTTGGCAGTCCATGTTGTGCCGTTCGCACGACGTCATGGCCGCCGTTTCATCTTCCAGGATGACAACGCAAGATGTCACAGGGCCAGGATCGTTACAGGTTACCTCCAACAACAGAACATCACCACATTACCTTGACCAGCACTGAGTCCTGACCTCTCCCCCATCAAGAATGTCTGGGACATGCTTGGACAGAGGTTACGTCAACGTCAACAACGTCCTGCCAATGTCCAAGAACTTGCTGCTGCTTTGCAACAGTAATGGGACAATCTGGACCAAAATGACCTTAGATGTCTCATTAGGAGTATGCCACGTCGGATCAATGCTTGTTAGGCAAACGGAGGAGGATTAACCTGTTACTGACTTTGTTGTGATGCTGTGGTAACTTTGCTGTTTGACCCCAGGTATCATTTTACCCTTATAATGGTCAGTCTGTGCCTTACTAGCTTAGTCTAACAATCATTTGGAATAAATCGATGAAGGTGAACTTCATTTCATTTTGTCATTTGTTTCTTCGTCAGTTTCATTAGGTGACTTTAATAACACTTAAAAATCAAATATCCCCTACTTTTTTTGAATAGTATATAACCATAATTCAAAAGTCCATACTTATTGCCATGTTTTCATGCAGGGTTTGATCAGAAAATGCCCAGAGTTTGCAAAGAATTTATTCAACTTCCAATCACTGTGCGACTCACTGACTGTCTATGTTTGATCATGAAACACAAAAACTTTTCTTTCTTTGGGCTGCATAATTTCTTATTCATGTCAGTGATGTTTTTCATACATTAAAACAACATAGTTTTATTAAAATTAAGGGTTATATTGTAGTTGATATGAGAATGCTTTGGGAACTCGGGTTCAGGCCCATAATATTGGCATATGGCAAATAAGTATTCTGATTCTGGTCTTCAAAAGAGAAGTAACCCAAGTTACTTTCTGAATCTTCCTATTTTATAAACGAATTTTGAACAAATTATTTCACTTTGGTTATTATAAACTTACCTGTGTGTTTGAAATCACCTCTCGTTAAAAAAAATCCATTGGCATTGCACAATTAAATATCCCAACAAATAAAAAGATGTGTTTACTTACATTTGCTTACTACTAACTGGAAGAAAACATGGCTTTTGTTATGTGGTTGGCGAACCCAATGAGGTTATTATGAGGATGTTTAATTTTGACTGAGAGTTTGACAATGACACGTTGAAATGAAAACAAACCGCGATCGTTTGAGTTTGGGCGACGAAAACCATTAACTAAAGGCAATTACAGTGAAGACTTCTATTGAAATCATTGATGGCCAGTCTACCAAATTTTATTTACAATGAAAACATCAATGATTGCACGGATACTCTTATAAATAAAGTCGTATTAAATTAAACCTTCCTATAACTTTTTTATATTATAAATAATCACAACCAAAGTTTCTCAGTGCATCATTAATTAAAAATCATTCTTTCAAGGCAATTTAAAGCCCTTTAAACAAATGCAGTAGTTTTTGTGCCACTTTTGTGTTCAAAAGAAAATTCTCCCATTCGATTTTATTTTTCATATAATTAAAACAGAATTACATTATTTCAAAAAAAAAATTCATAAACTTTGCAGGGATTTTACTAGAATTTAGAAAGATGGTAATAAAATAAAGAGATATGGGACGAACACCCAAACTCAAAACCGAGGCTTATACCATGAATTTTCGCAAATGTACCCTAAACCTTTTCGATGTAGCATGTTGTGATCCGTTTATACGAAATGATATCCCCTGAAGAGTGACGTAATCAGGTTCCATTTTGGTATTGGATGATGTCAAAAGTTTGTGGGAGTTCATTTTTTCAAGAGATAACTTTTTTTTTCATTGGGATATTTAATTGTGCAATGGATGTTTTTTAACAGGAGTTGATTTCAAGCACACAGGTAATTTTATAATAACCAAAGTTAAATAATTTGTTCATAATCGAAGAAATCTATTTATAAAATAGGAAGGTTCAGACAGTAAGAGCATTTGTAATGATACTAACATTGATATAGGCTAATTTAATTTGAAACCCTTTTCATTTGGTAAGAAGTCATTAAAATCATAACAGATCTGTTTAAAATGTTGACATCATTGAACCAGAGGTTTATCTACTGCCATTCATACATGTACTGGTACCTTCATTAAATTCACCAACAAAAAGGGTCCCCATAATTTATTATAATGATAATTTTAATGATTACCAGTATGGTACCTTTGTTATTATAGAAACTAATTGGCCCTCTCCATCTCCAACCAATTGTAACTTTTTATACGCCCACATTTTCATGTGGACGTATATTGTCGTCGCCCCTGTTCGTCCGTCCGTCCGGACGTCCGTCCGTTCACAATTGTTTGTGAACAGTCTACAGGTCACAATTTTTATCCGATTTCAATGAAACTTAAAACATAGGTTTATCACCCTAAGATCTCGGTTCCTTTCGATATTGGCATGTATCGGACTGTAACTTCATGGGTTATGGCCCCTGATTGTACGAAAAATCACGTTTTTTAGCTTGTGAACAGTTTAGAGGTCACAATTTTGAACCGATTTGGACGAAACTTGAAATGCATGTTTATAACCCAAAGACCTTGGTTCCTTTCGATATTTGCGCCAATCGGATCATAACTTCCTGAATTATGGCCCCTGATTGTCCGAAAAATCGCCCTTTTTAGCTTGTGGTCCCTCTGGAGGTCAAAATTGTTATCCGATTTAAAAAACCGTTTGATTATATCACCGTTTGATTATATCATTGTTCCATGGTTATGAAGGTTGAGTTCGAATTTCGTGAAAATCGGACCAAAATTGACGGACAAAATGGCCGCCATTTGTACGCGAATAGTGTGAAAATATGTTAAATCAAGGTTGTGAACAGTGTAGAGGACACAATTTTGAACCGATTTGGATGAAACTTGAAATGCATGTTTATAACCCAAAGATCTTGGTTCCTTTCGATATTTGCGCCAATCGGATTGTAACTTCCTGAATTATGGCCCCTGATTGTCCGAAAAATTGCCCTTTTTAGCTTGTGGTCCCTCTGGAGGTCAAAATTGTTATCCGATTTAAAAAAACGTTTGATTATATCATTGTTCCATGGTTATGAAGGTCGAGTTCGAATTTCGTGAAAATCGGACCAAAATTGACGGACAAAATGGCCGCCGTTTGTACGCGAATATTGTGAAAATATGTTATATAAAGGTTGTGGACCTTATAGAGGTCACAATTTTGAACCGATTTTGATGAAACTTGACATGTATGTTTATAACCCAAAGATCATGGTTCCTTTAGATATTTGTGCCCATTGGATCATAACTTCCTGAATTATGTCCCCGGATTGTCAGAAAAATCGCTTTTGTTCGCTTTTGGTTCCTCTGGAGGTCAAAATTATTATCCGATTTAAAAAAACGTTTGACTATATCACCGTTACATGGTAATGAAGAGAGAGTTTGAATTACGTGAAAACCGGACTAGAATTGACGGACAAAATGGCCGCCGTTTGTACACGAATAGTGTGAAAATATGTTATATCAAGGTTGTGGACCCTATAGAGGTCACAATTTTGAATCGATTTTGATGAAACTTGACAGGTATGTTTTAAACCCAAAGATCTTGGTTCCTTTCGATATTTGCGCCCATCGGGTCATTACTTCCTGAATTATGTCCCCTGATTGTACGAAAAATCACCCTTTTTAGCTTGTGGTGCCTCTGGAGGTCACAATTATTATATGATTTAAAAAAAAACGTTTGATTATAAAAACCAAACAAATTCTAATGATTTTCTGATAATTCCTTAATATGCGACAATTCTTGTTGACTGCCCGGACGATTTGGCTGCTGTGTGGGCGTATGTTTCGTTGCCTGGCAACCTATTTTTATATCAGCAATTGGAATGTTCTAGTGGTTTACATTTGATGGACTGATTAAAGTTGTCTAAGATCTTCTGACACAAAGAATTGAAGGTAGACTAATTATGATATATTTTATATCGCTTAGGAGAGATTGTTTGTCCCTTTCTCACTAAACTATAAAGAGAGTAAACCTTTTGTACTTAGTCCTAAACTTTGAACCATTTCTGGGTTAGTCTATTATTTGAAAATTTAGCTTCCATTACAAGGAATTTGTCACTTAAATGGCTCTACCGTAACCCATTCTTTGTTGGTCTGTATAAATCTGTTTTAGAAAATTTATTAATAGTAATAGACAAATGTTTTTGTTTTTCAGTTTAGGAAATTTGAATAAAAGAAATACATTAAAAAATGGGGGAAACAGCTCTGAAACAAGCTCTGCAAAAGGCATTTTGTGTATTGAAGCAGGTTATGGATGAATTTTCAACCACAAATAATGATTGCCAACCAGTAATAATGTCACTAGTTAATATATTAGAACAGTATGAATGTTGTCAATGTATATCTATTGATGATATACCTTTCAATACAGTATGTCCAGATTTAAAGGAACATTTACAATATAAAATAGTAGCAGAAATAGAAGTGAGAATTCAATCTCTTCAAACTAATCTGTAAGTGATGATAATATATATTATTATTAATTTTATGATCAGGACACAAGATTTAAGTTTGTATTTTAATATAGCAAATTCTGCTGAAATGTCAGATTTATAACTATTTTGAGATACTGGTGTGGTGAGGTTATGCTTCTGAAAGTTTTGTGTATTTCGCACATAGCTTGATGATTTTGTGTTATTTTCTATCTTTTCAGTGATAAATTCAAGGACTATCACTCTAAGGTGTCACAGCAGTATCATAACTTGATTAAAGTATATAAAACATATTGGTCAACAGATCTTAATATAGATATTATGACAAAGACCCCGGCTTTATATCCTTCATTATCAGAAATGGTTGAATGGCTTAATACTGCAGAAAAATTATTATTTCAAATGTATCCTTTAGCCACAGAAATGTTTTTGATAATGTCCTGGTATATTATTTTCTGTGAATTATCTAGTAAACAGCTGTCTCATTTTTTGACTTCCATAAGGGGGATCACAGTGGGTAAGTGGGTAAGACGCTGGCTCGCTAGCCTGGAGGTTGGGTGTTCGAACCCTGCATTGGCAGAGAAAGTTCATCCAGATTATTTGGTGGGATTCCCCTTGTCAGTGATGCAAGACGGGAGGCCTGATAAGGACAACTGTTAAGTCATTCAGATGGGAAGAAAAATTAAGGTCCTGTGTACACATTGGTGTTCATGTGAAAGATCCCATGACAGTTTGAATTTGATGTAAGAGAAGGCCGTAGTGCCGCTGTCCAGGCAAAATTTCCCTCATAGTACGCCTGTCTTCATTAGCCCAGTACGAAGCAGAACAGTAGAATGTTATACCCCATTTTATTTCCATCCATAAGGATCATTCTGTTGATGGTATGTGTGGTTTATTATCTTGATGACTCTATGATGGCATGGGCAACTTCTTATTCTTCTTAAAATCCTTAATAACCAACTGTTATGACCGAGAGAAATTAGGTTTTATGTCCACTCAACATAAACCAAGTCATTTCGGGATTAAATATATGGTACAATTTTATGTCACTTAATCCACTTGTTAGTAGGGGTCTTTATTAGCTGTGGGAGTAAACTGGAGGCAAGCAACTTCACTCTTATCACATAATCACATACAAAGGGATCGAAACATGTCACTTTCATCAATCTATTACTGTCTGTGTATTTGTGTGACAATCTACATTATTATTTTAGCCTTGACTCTTGTTTTAGTTATCAAAGTAAGAAATTTATAATAGATGAGCTGGTGACTAATACTAACATCACATCTGAAAATCTAGTATCACAATGGACAGTAGATGATCATATTATTACATCAAAATTCAAAGGTAACTTTAAACTTCAGTATATGATAAGACGTTTATTGGAAAATAAGCTTACATTTAAAGATGAAATGTTGTATTTGTAAAGGAACTAGGCAGAAATACAGTAGGAATTGGGTTGATCTGATGGATTATTTAGTTATTACACATCCTTATTTTATTTCTAAATATATTGTTATCACTTATCAGTCTTGTACATGCGCTACTGGTCAGAGTTTTTGAGACAGCGGGACTTTCAGATCCTCACGTGACATTTCCGATGATGACGTAGTATAATGTATTCAACCATTCTTCATTAAGACAGCGAGCTGGACAGACGTGTTCTTGTTTCATTAAAACGGTAATAGATTTTATTTTACTTTAAAATACCTTGGTGGTATATTGATTTTGGCTTAGGTAGCCAATAGCCTAGGTGGCTTATTGATTTTGGCTTAGGTAGCCAATTGCCTTGGTGGCATATGATATTGTTATTGATTTTGGCTTAGGTAGCCAATAGCCTTGGTGGCTTGGAATACCTTGGTGGTATTCAACTTTTACAAGTCCTGATGGAAGTAGGAAAGCCTTGAGGCGTTAAATTATTTGTGGCAAAATTTGTAATTTTCAGTGAAGAAATTTATTAAGAGAAATTGAATACACAACAGACTACTAAGCGTCTTATTTGTGTGTAAATCGTTTTCATGCTTGATTGTGGATAAGTAGGTCAGCGCACGTGTTTGTATTGAATTGCAGTTTCGCCAGCCATGATCGGGGGGTTTAAACAAGTGAGTTGTGACAATGAGGCGTGATCACTTAGTCAGATTCTGTCGCATTTGTTTTGTTTAGATGATGGGTGTAATGATTTGCATATCTAGATGGGATTTTTCTTACCACTGACCCGTGGGACACTGATGCCTTTAGTGGATTTCTTATTCACGTGGGTCAGGGGTGAGGGAGTTCTGTCTCCTTGTGTGATTTGATCTTTGTTATCATTGGTTTAGTTCTAGTATTTTGATATGTTTTATAGAATGAAATATATTATCACTTCACGGAAAGTATTAATAGTATCCGTGTTCATTTGTACCAGAATGGTAGAGAAGGTGTACCCGCGATCTTACTTTGATTTTAGTCCGAACTAAGCCAGAGTGGATTACAGAGGACAGTACTCCCTCATCGCCTGACTTACACCTGACAGCTGAACAAGTGTTACTTAACAAATTTACTTCAGTTATTTGATTTTTCTGAATTTATTTGAGATGGAATAAAGAATAAAGAAAATGTTTGTAATGTTTTGATATTTTTTGTTTTGAGTATTGGGAATAGAGGGTGATATGTTGGCCTATTGTGTTTGAATGGGGGTTGTGAGATAAAATATTTTATCGCATTATTGCTCCCCAATACTTAATACTTCTGGAAGCTGGAGGAAGTGACATGCTGAGGATTGGTGTAGATCCTCACGTGACATTTCCGATGATGACGTAGTATAATGTATTCAACCATTCTTCATTAAGACAGCGAGAGCGGTAGTTAGTAGTACTGGTGGACATGAGATATGCACACTATGTCCCTCCTTTTGGTAATATTTTCCCACCCAATCCCACCCACGGTCTTTCACTTGTGTTGATCCTCTTGCTTTCAGATTTATCGCATTATTGCTCCCCAATACTTAATACTTCTGGAAGCTGGAGGAAGTGACATGCTGAGGATTGGTGTACTTCCAAATGTATTTTGCTAGCCGGCCTATTTTAAAATATTTTGTTTACCTTGGAAACCTATGGTTGTAACTGTCCCTATGTTACTGATCAAAGGTCTCTTACTTTATTCAATGGAAATGCATACTGCGACATTTTCACATACAAATACTCTCAATTATATTCTTATTTAATTTCAGATTACCTGTGTTATTTGACGTATTTCATGGAAGAAAAGATATGAGTAACAAAATGTACCCTCAGTTCAAATAATTCTTGAGATACTAGAGTCTGTTGGTGAAAGATGAGAAGTGTGTCTTCTGGTTCTATAATAATGAAATGAGTATAGACTACAGAATGACTCAATTACATCTTTTAATCAAGACAATACATACATGAAAAGTGTACCAAAAGAGTGATAATGGAAGATACCGTACAAGCAGGCATCACCTTTTAAGGACACACAAAAGACACAGGGTTACGTAGATACTGACCAAGATAATTCAAGAACTGACAACTTGGCAATTGGCCTCAGTGATGGATTTGGAATCCTTAAGACAAAATAAAAAAAATGACATCTAAAATTAAAAATATCTTTATTTTGGTCAAGATTAATTTCATACATAAATTGATACACATTGTCAATTTAGTGTTCCCTATGGAGGTACATTTTATTCCGATTTCTATAATCCATATCAAAGTGAAAAATAAATATGTTCATTTAATAGATTGCATGTATAGTACACCATTTCAGCCGATTCATAACATCTGCCATTTTGTTTTTCACTAGCATCAACAGTATTGAACACATTATATAATAATACAGATGAAATAATAATGGCGATAGCTGAATGAAATATAAAATGCCTGTGGTGTGTGGAAAAAAACCCAAATAATAGATTTTTGTTATTAAAAAATGTGGACTATAATGATTTTTACCAGATTTATCTCTAGATTCGAAATTTTCTTGTCTTTCTTTAGGCCTTAAATTTTATATAAATTATTAATTAGGCATTTATTAAAATCAACTCTCAATGCCATCTGATAGCTCAAATTTTCATAAGATTTGAATCAGATCTGTGGTACAATTGCCATTGACGATTAACTGTAAAACTGGAGAATCAAGACTTTGTATATAATTGTAACAACAGTAACAATGACAATCAAGACTACAGTGTCATTACAATGAGTATTTCTCAGATTAGAGTAAAGTTATTCCCATTATATTATTTTTTAACAATTATAGTGATTACCATTCGCTCTTTTAACTATCTAATTCTAATCTTCAATCATGATGCCTTAAATTATATAATTTTACAGAACCGATAAATATGCTTATAGTATGGTACTATTAATTTCATATGGTTATTTTATCTGCTTTAGGTTTTTATTAAAGAGTAAACATATAAAATTATGTTTTAGGAACTTGTGTATTTTTTACATTACACAAATTATATTTGTAGTTTTAGTAAGCCACCAAATCTCCATGTAATCTTGCAGTAATAAAAAATTACCAAAATTATGTTTAGGCACAACAAGCATGATTGTTTACATAGATTTGAAAAGTCAAAAATATGTATATTTGAATGTAAAGACTTAATTATCTGGTTTTGATTGCACAACAAATACCTTATAACTATAACTATTACTCTATGTACAGAATAATTATTACTAAATAAACTAAATTCAATACAGAATAATTAACAAATATTAACATAAAATATGTTGATAAATTAAACCGAACAGGAGGTTTACATGTAGCTCACAAGATATAATCATAATAAAGTGATTTCCAAACCATTTTGTGGTTGGTTGCAAATTCTGCTATAAACATTTGTCTTTCTAAAATAGTGGTCTCATTCCGTTTTACTACACTAACCCCTGTGTTTTTAAGTTATCCGCACTTGAGGATTGTGCTATTTTTATCGAATAAATCCTATAAATCATTAATTGCAAAGGGAAGTAGCTCTCATCGGACAAGATTATGAGTTAACCTTTGTTTTTGGAGTTAAACGTCCGTGTGATATCTTAAACAAGTTCTTGTCAATCAAATTGCCAAATATGAGTTAAATAATAATAACTATTCTGAATGAAACATTTCAGACAAAGAACGAATAGTAAAAATAATAACAAAAGTCAAACATATAGATGTTAGACATACATGTATTTAAAATCAGCCGGGGGGTTGGGATGGCCTAATGGACTAGAGTGCCGCGCTTCGACCTCTAGCTGGCCGGTTACCTCTGGCTTGCGGCTGTGATTTCAAGCCCTGGTGTGAGCGTATGTGGCATGGAGATAGGGGCGCCTTCTCAACCTCGTGGGTTTCCTCCGGGCACTCCGGTTTCCTCCCACTGCTAAAGACCCCTAAGCGCAAGGAAATTATTGAAATAAAATTAAACCATATGTTAGTCCCGAAATTACCGAGTTTGTGCTGAGTGGACGTTTAACCCCATTTCTCTCTCTCTCTTTAAAATCAGCAAAACATACTACAGACTTATATCGTACAATTAAATGTAAACAAGTCAACAGCGGGGCTGGTGAGCCCAACTGAAATCCCCAAATAAATAGAGGACACATATTAATTAACTGCACAATTACCTTTTTCAAAAGTACCGAGGAATCAAATTGATTATCAACAATACACTAAGTTTCATCACTCTCTATTCTCTATCAGATAGAATCAACCAAATGAACATCATGATCAACACAATTAAAAGCAGAGTTATTATGTTCTAAAGTCTTGACCAATCAAACTGCTTATTGTTCATTAATGTAAGTTTCATCATTCTCACTTAATTAGAACTTATCATGCCCCAAAGCATCAACCAATCAAATAGCTTATCTCTGCTTACCGTAAGCAGAAAATGCTCATCTTTGAACTCCATCAAGGTATCGACCTAATAAACATCTACAACAAGTATGAACATTCTAGCTCAATTATGAGGATAGTTATTGTGTCTCAAAGAGTGACAGACGGACGAACCAATTTTAATAGTCCCCCACTTTCTTAGAAAGGCAAGGGACAATGAATTAGAAATATATACACTATTTACATAAATCATTCAGTAAATGGACATGAATATAGTTATTTATCCTTATAAAAATGAAGACAAAAAAACTGGTTTGTAGACTGTTTTTTTATTTTTTCGTAGACTTTAACTACAATCAAGGCCAGGGCAGATAATTTGGAATCATGGAAACCCTATGGATTATCCCAGGGTATAGTGGATAAAACGGAATGAGAACACTGGGGACATCGAGGATGGACTGTGACATTTGATGAAATCTTTTGAATGTGATAATTATTTGCCCTTGGATAGGATTTTTAAAACATTATTATTGTGTAAGGAAGAAACGTTTCTTGGATAGTAAACTTTCAACACGTTTTGTGTCAAATTTAACTGTTCAAGTTTGACACTGAGACTGAGTTCACAGTTCGCCCTTCAAGATTTGATCACAATAATTTTTTGAAATAGTACAGATGACTGTGCTGCCAGTGGGCATATTATAGGGACATGACAAGTCCCCATTTATATGTTTCTTTAAGTTGAAGCTTATGCAATAAATTATAAAAAACATTGTTCTTGAGTCACCGAATTAGAAATACTGCCCATAGGGTGTGTGCGAATGAGGGGACTGCATCCATTTGACTGACATGATCATTACTATCAATGTCAACAATATCACTTCAAATGGAAATGGATGTTAAAGCTTTTTCATACACATCAATATCTGGCTGAACTTTTGCTTGATAGTAAGTTTCAGTAGTCACACACAATCAGAATTGTAATATAATCTTATTTTAATTAGACTGAACTAGAAAGACATAAGAGGCATTTATTAATTAAGCTTAGAATCCAGTTATACAACTGAAATTTAAGTTTGTTAACACAACATGAAATCTAAGATTAAAATCAGTTCTTTTATATATTGAACACTAACTTTGTGCAGCTTTTAATACTTTAACTGGGGGACTTTTATAAACATAAACTTGAAGTAAAATACACACATCTATTGAAACTTGTAGCATTCCACATATCCAGAACTGTGGTGGTGCACTACGTAATATAAAATACCCTGTTTTAAATATATCACCACATGTCCAAAAGCCGACCATTTTAATACTGAAAATAAACGAAAAACATATTGTGTTGGACAATAAAAAAAATATAGAGGGACATGAAGCAAGCCACCTGTCAGACACAAATTAAGCCCTTGTCAGCCACTATTCCTATACATGTACTGCCTGTTATTCTGTCAGTTGCTTTTCTGTCTATTGTCGTTATTTTGATTTCCATTTTTTAGCATACACATACATGTCCTGCACAAAGTTCAAAATGTCCCATAAAATTTCCATTCTTAAGTAATACTTAATTTTACATATTGAAAACTAAAAATGAAAATGCCAAAACGCACCTCTTTGGTACTCAGCTGTTGTGTGTAGAAAATTTTATAAAGATATATTGAATGGTTGAAAGGGATGGACAGACTAACGAAAAGACAAAAATAACACAAACGTGTTCCATATAATTATATTATTGTAAATTATATTATTGTATCAGATTTGGGGGTTCAAGGATTTAAAGGATATGAAACATACCTCATTCCTATTGTTGATTTATTTTGAAAATTTCTGTAAAACTGTGGTGTACCCAGCATAGCCTCAGCAAACACTGCTAAAAATCCTATCAGTTCAACATAGATGGCATTGGTTAAAAATATATATGTTAAAACTCCTACAACTAATATAAAAGTTGCTGTAAATTCTACATAACTTAAAAAATCTGTCCATTTCCAAAAATATGACCAATCAAAGTCTGGAATAGAAAAACACAATTATTATAAATACAATTATGTATTATTTAAAGTATTCACAAAAGAAATATTTAAATCAAGGAAAAGACTGATTGTTAAATATATGTAAACTTTATACAAGTAAATTGGGATGAAAAAGGTGGGATTATTGTTATGTGCTGCAACCATGGTAACAGCCCTTAGTATTATATCAAATTTGTATCCATGATATATGAAATTTTCAGATGAAAATAATATTTTTATCCAATATCAGTTTGCTGTAGCTTTAGATTCTGATAAGGATTGCTGGTCACCAACCCTTGTAATTAAGGTACAAAAACACACACACATACATTACACAAATGTGTGACAAATTAAAAAAAATCCATTTTTCAAAAAATTGTTTTAAAAACTATTTTAGATAGAAAAATAAACTAATAAAACTTTTTACTATTAATATGCATATCAATCAATAAATAAGTTTTAAATTGTAATTTTATGGTTAGTAACAATATACTTTTTATTCATTCTTGCTATACATGAACCTGCCATTCATTATCTTTAAAAGAAGAAAAGCCTTTGACACTGATAATACAACAATTTAGACTAAATTAGTACTATTAATAAGCTTCTGCAGTTGATATAATTGCATATTGTACAGCCATGCAATTTTTAAAAAATATAAAAATTAAAATGTTTGCAATCACATTGTCTAATACTGTATATACATTGGAAAGGGGGTGGTAACATGCATGGTTTGATATACTTCAAAATCCTTAAACATGCATTATACAAGAGCTAAATCTGCCTATTACAATGTTATCTGAATTAGACATTAATTAACTTATCCAGACCATAATAAACTCTTGATGTCTATCCTAGATGTTGCCTAGATTAGAATCCTATATGCTGCTTAATGCTCATTGATAATTATACCAAAAAAATAGATAATCAAGACTATGCTGTTTATCTTATTGACTTTAGTAATGATGATCGAGGCTAGATGGAAATTTCAACCACTCAGTTCTCGGTTCATAATGGATCAAATTGACTGAAGTTTTCAGCAAATTACCTTTACATTTTCCAGTTTTTAACTATTATACTATAGTGCGAACTGTCATCTTTTTATCAAATCTCCCATAATGTATCTCTAATTAAAGGACAATGTTGGTATCCATCAATTTTACATGTGATAGAACTGGTTTGATACATTTAAAATAAAATGGTTGATTCAAAACAGAGATTGACACAAATATAGGAGATCAGTTATGGTTACTGGCTGGCTATAAGTAGAGAGTGGTAAACTCTCAGTTTGAATCTATTCATAATTATAAGGAACAAGCGAAGCAAAAGTCTGTCCATTAGCTAGTTTGATTCATCATCCGAGCACATATAATATCGTACATGTAATTTCATTCCAACCTTTTCAAAAAGATGGGTGGAGGCAAACACTGGTCAATATTTACTAGTCAAAATGTATATCATCACAGATCTAGTTAATATTCTGGAATATTTAAGATATGGATAAATTTCAGGCATATGATTCCCTATAATCTTATTGGTTCCCTATGCGAGGTTGAAATCAAATTTGGTATGTGTTACAATTCTTTAGACTATATTTCATTGGTTATTTACAACGCAATCTTTACAGCACTCACAAATTATCTTTTGAGCATTTGAAATAAGATAGGTATTCTGTAAAGGCTGTCTATTTAATTTATTCTTTTGTAGGTATTATAAACATAACAAAAATTGTTTAAAATTTATAGGCTTTTTCGTCGCAAGAACATAGACACTGAACAAATTCTAAAAGAAACGGATGATAATTTTAGACTTTCAGAGGATTTTTATTTATAGTGATCAGGGGACATAACTGAAATTATATCTCATAAGTCGTTCATATATTAATAGGACTTAATAAAAACAGTGTTTGTAAATTTCAAGTCAATAGCTTTTAACCTCTTAAGGTTAGCAATTGTGGATGGACAAACTTTGGTAATGACAATAAACAACCATATTTTTAGTACACAAAAATGATAACTATATGGAAAATAGTAGATTTTAAAATGTATAAAATAATAGATTTTAAAATGTATAAAATAATAGATTTTAAAATGTATAAAATAATAGATTTTAAAATGTATAAAATAATAGAGTATAAAATAATAGATTTTAAAATGTATAAAATAATAGATTCTAAAATGTATAAAATAATAGATTTTAAAATGTATAAAATAATAGATTTTAAAATTATAAAATAATAGATTTTAAAATGTATAAAATAATAGATTTTAAAATGTATAAAATAATAGATTTTAAAATGTATAAAATAACAGATTTGACTTGACACAGAATTGACAGATTAAAAACAGGGGTAAGACAGCTTAATAGAACCATAATTCAATGTGTTTGTATAAAATAATATAATAAAAATAATAGATTTGGCCAAAATTATACAATTTAGGCATAGCTAACAAGATTAGAGAAAATTTGTATTAGTTATTTTTAGTATTTAGATGCCACATAAACAAATCTTTCCGTCAGTATTGATTTTATAATTTACTCACAACATAAGAAATAAATACACATCTTAAATATAACTAGCATATAGCCTATAAAGCAAATGTGGGTGGGGGGGATATAGTTTTACAAATCATCTGCGTACTACTATATATACTGCAACTCAATATAAAGTACTTGACAACACTTAATCAATTCCATAAAGCTACATAAATGTTTTGGAACAGAATTTTAAAAAGTAATGTTTACATACAACCTCAAGTTAACTAAACTATATGTTCATCTGGGTTAGCAAAAATGATCCAAACCATATTTACTTGTTTTTTCAAGATTAGTTCAGTACATGTAGGTATAGGACTTCAATTTGATTTAGCCTCTGTTTGATGGTTTGATTTTAATTTAGAAGTCGATATTCTGAGGTCATAATGTTGTATAATTGTATATCTATTTGCTTTTAAGCAAAAACTTCCAATCTATTTCTATGGTTAAATCTAAGTAAGTTAACAGCAGCTGAGTTCACTTAAAATTGATGGTGCTGAGTTAATAATATTTTATACATCTAAGATAATATGTTAAATTGCATGTGTGTACATTACATGATGAAAAGAACTCGATATCTGCACAAATGGGACATGGTGTCTGGTTTTTCTTTGCTTTGTTAGTAACAACACAGCCCCCAAATTTCTTTTGTCAGATTGTTCTATTATATAACCCTGTTGATATTATGATCTTCTGTTATCATAAGTTAGACACGGGGCGACATTAAGTCTAATAGTACACTGTTAGTCCATTCTTTAGGTTTTAAAAAAAACATATCTGTTCCCTATTTGCATTGATAAAACATACATATTATCATCAAATTTGATCTTTGTACCTAGCTAATCAATTAATAGTTAATTCACTGTGACAACGTTGTTGAATCCTATCATGGTTACCTATCTAATTGTCACCATGACATAACCATATCAAAAAGTACATAAAAAAAGTTCATGACAAAACTGATCAATTATTATAAAGGGAAACAGGATCTAGGGAAATTGACACAAATGATAAAAAAAAAATGATTAAAGTTTAAAAAAGACAACATATAATTTTTACAAAAATGAAGGAAAAAATGAAGAAAAAGTTACCAAGAAATGTATGTGATGAGTTAGAATCTGTATAAAAGAAATTGAATCAAATAGTAATGTATTAAAGGGAAAAGTTAGTCAATACATAAATAAAGGGTAGAAAGTATTTATAGACAGATCAAATTATTTATAACAAAAGCTTTTTGTTCAAAATTGTTCAAGCCCCACATATAAATAAATAAATATGAATTTAAATAAACATAATATTCAATTATATCAAATGAATTTATTATATATTTCCAACAATGACCAACAACTTATCATGAAGTATTTTCATTTCGCTAAAGATGGCTTGCCAAATAACAAAATATACACCTACATCTGCTGAGTTCTTGGCCTCAAGAATCTAAACACTGTTAAACAATCCAAGTGATTTGGGTGACAACTTCAGTCTAAAGAGCTTCAGTGATCAAAGGTAATCACGGTGACAATAACAGGCTTTTTTGTCTAACGGTACAAAAATTATTATACTTCATGTTATGGCCACGTAAAGTTTCTATTGATTTAACATCGTCATTTTTATATCTTAGACAAATAAAGTAATAACTGTTCTATCTTTTTCATACAAACAGTCCATTCTTCATGAAGGTCCCTGTTTTTCTTGCATGTGCATAGTACACATTTTTTACCTTAAGATACCCAGTCGATCAATTTACAACTATTAGGCCTATATTGAAACCTAAATGTAACGATACTTCATGATAGCTTGAAAGAGGCAGTAGCACTTTTAAGTTTTAAATGTATCCACTCTGACATAGGCTGTTGTTAAATGTTCTTCGGTCCTTGTATAAACTTAACACCAAGCTTATATTTACTGGTAAGTATACCTAATTTATTGTAAACGAAAACCCTGAATTGAGCGAAGATATTAACAAAGTAGCTTCTTCTACATACAGGACTTGCATATATGGTTTCAAAGAAAAAATAAAATACCACTGCCTCTTTTGTCCTTAATATAATCAAAGTTTTCGCTTGCAATGCATAGTACCATATATATGACAACAATAATTACCCAAACTAACCTAAAAATCTTCTTGGTTTTAAGCTGATAATTTCTGTATTTCGTTTTACACTAACACATAACTCAACTAAACCCAACATAGCAAACACCATAATAAAACTCTGAGCTAATAATGGCAGTTCAAAATGTTTACCAAACCTGAAAATAATACAGAATGTCAGATATGGACTCACATTTAAATCACTTAGCTTCTACCATTCTCCTTATAGAAATAAATATCGACCATTCTTATTAATACAAGTAAATATTTCTTATACAAGTAAATATTTATCAATCTGATACAAGTAAATATCTACCATTCTACCATTCTTATACATGTACAACTAACTTGGTTAAAACTAAGTTTGTTAATTTGTCTCCTCACTAAATAAACTTGCCCATAAAAACTTATACATGTTTTTATAAAGTTAACAGACAATTTGTTTTAGTTTTGTAGAAATAATCAGTAATTTAATCGATTACATTGTAGAAGTAATCTCAATTTAATTAATTACATAGACAATTAGGTGTAATAATATAAGTGTAACCATACAAATATGAAAGTAACTGTAATTTAATTAACCTGAATCTCGTGTATCACAAGACAATATATCACCAGATGTAATACACAGAGGAAAGTTTTACCTATATTGTAACTATAAGAGCACATCAAAGACATTTATCATTGATCTATTAAAACGAATTGTTTAAATTTGATCAAAGCTACACTGTGCTTAAACAATCATCAAATCAATAAGGAGACAAGTGTGACATGATGTCATTTATATTTTATTTTTAAAACATGCCCTACTACAATACATATATTGCCACCAAACCATGGCAAATTCACCAGATGGCCCCAAATAAGGAGATATTTTCCATACATTGGTTAAGTGGAACCTGAATCAAGAAATGTGCACTTGACACAAAGTACATGTAGGTCATTTCGGCGTAACATATGGTTCATTTTTTAATCTAAAACTTTGCTTGCGTTTAGGGGTCTTTAGCAGTGGGAGGAAGTTGAAGGACCAGGAGAAAAGTCACAGGTAGTAGTAGTACATACAAAAGTTTAAAACAAAAAGTAAGGCTCTATTGTATTTATAAACAACAGATTGATGCACTGGGGCGACATTAAATGTGGATATATAATATAACAAATACATACCAGAACATTATTCTTAAAATATTGGCTACTAATAATGTTAGACAGACAAAGAGTGAAAACCCCTCTGCATTTTTAGTTCTTTTTATGTCCATATATTGTGGTATGAAGGGCACAACTCCACCAAATATCATAGCCGATGCAGCTACCCAATTGACAAGATTTATAAGTGTTATTTCAGGCATTTTTATATCCAAATGTAATTTTTCCATTATGTCAATTAAACTAAACCATCATTTCTAAAGTTGATTCAATGTCATCCAATCTGTACCTGGAAATAACAATAATTATATTATTTGTATTACAAAATATTTTACAGGAGAAATCCCACTGGCAGGTATATTTTAATACATAAAACTGGTGAATTCTGTGATGAGTGTTGAAGACTTTTAAAATCCTTCTATTTTAGTCTTAAACATCTATTTGAAGTTTTGATATGTTGTTATTCACAATGTCTGTGACAGGTGCCTTATTTTGTGTCATAATTTGTACTTGACAAAGTCTGTACCGGGTGCCTTGTGTCCAGGCTTTGTTATACATGTACTTCACTAGTGTGGTTACCCTTGTTATTACTAAAGGAAGGAAAAGAGGTCAAGGTAGGGAAGCATGTAGTTATCAAATGTAATATTAATGTTTATATAAATGTCCTAAGACTGCACTATTACCAGCTAATGAACAGTATAGCCTTTGGCTATTAATAAACAGATATAGTTACAGTAGATTTTAGCACTCTTTTAAACATACATCATGCAAGAGCTAAATCTGCCTATTGCAGGTCTTCCTTTAGGCTGAGGTCTTATCTAGATTATTAATCAGATGTCAATTAATTTATCCAGACCACAATCAACTCTCAATCACATTGCTAGCCTGCGATATTTACTGGATTAGGATCGGATTAGCTGCTCAATGCTCATTCATTCAAGCAATCAATAATGAAGACTATGGTATGTTTTTTTTTATCGTACAGACTTTAGTACCGGTATTAATGATGTTCAAGTCTAGGCCCAATTCAGCGAATTCCCTTTACATTATCTAGTTTTTAACTATTTTGGTGAGTACTGCCAGCTCTTTATCTAATCTCCTTTAATGTTTCTTTAATAGTGTAAAAGTGTTTTTCCAGCGTCATCAAACCGTGTTTGTGCAGTTCTGAGTTTGACATACGATAAACCTCTATATTACAGGTTTGTACCATATTATTATTATAGAATAGAGAAATACTATTAAGCACAAATTATCGATTGTTTGTTAATACTCCTTCTTGCCAGATTAAGAAATCACCATTTGCATGGGTAAATAAATCTTTGAAATAATAACATGGAATGCACCCTGGGTCATGTAACCTTTAAAAATAGACATACACCAATTATTCAGTTACCATTACCAAATCGGTATTAGCCGTAACCGATAATTTTGTTATGTGCGCTTAAATTTAATACCAATCTGTTGGCAATCATTAAACTACTAATTATGCATTAAGTATAAAAATTATTGGCACGCTATGGGTACATGTGGTTCTAGGAACTGTCCATGATCGGTTCCCCTATCCATTCATATATGGCTGCAATATGAAAATACAGCAAAATACTGCTCTTTCCCACCTTTGTTCATAGGCTATTTTGGTACGATTAACTTTTAATTTTCACTGTGATTCTTTATTTTTCCCATAATTTATAATAATTCAACACCATTTTCAAGTAGAATTCAGCTATGAAATAAACATGCGATTCGCGCATGTTCAAGTCTCGTAACGGCTGATCAGTTAAAATGTATTTTGTGTATGTTTTTAATGCAGAATTCTACTTGAAAATAGTGTTGAATCATCATAAAAGTATGTCAGCTTCGGCATGAAATGATTCCTGTGGTGAATAAAAATGAAAAATAGTAGATACATGGTAGCCGCAGAAAGATGGTGATGACCTGTATTTTCATACTGCAGCTATATATTTATACACCTCCATGGGTCCGACTTGGCTATGGGTATTATTTGTAGTTTTAAAAGATAACATGCACAATACTGGATCTTTCCGAACGGACAAATATTTTCCCTTGGTTTAGGGTTAGGATTAAGTTTATCTAAAACTATTCTGAAGGGTTAGGGTAAAAATTGTGGCTATAAACACGGAAAAATATTTGTCCGTTCGGAAAGATCCCGTATCGTGCAGATAACATCTCAAATGACAATGTACAGGACAGGTTGGTACAAATAATTAGTCAAATAAAAAGGAATACCGGTACCTGTAATTAAGTCACAGAATAAAATATATAGTTAAAACATCACAATTTTTTCAACATGCCCAGAATGGCAGAATGCTGTTTGATTTATAAGTTATTATTAAAAAGAATGACAATTGTCGTGAATTGAGTGACACTGCTGTCAGTGCTGAGGTCGAGACTTGTCACAAGTCTTGTGACTCCGTCTGCGACAACAACAGGTCATAACACGTTAACGAAATTAAACCACAACAGCAAACTTAACAGGACAACCGCCATATCTTACCAACTTAGTCGTAAAACAAGTTCAGTGTAGTTCAATGGAACAACATTTTAAAATTTGACAACATTTACATGAACCACTAAACTGTACTCAAAAACTGTAAACGTGAATTACTTTTCATAAAGCCAACTTCCGTCAAATGATGTAGAGAGTTGTCTACCGCTGAAAACTGAGATAACTCTCAGCAACTGCGTGAAGTTGCCTTTTCTGACATTTCCAAGATGTAAACGAAGAAATATTTTTTTGAACTTCTGGCTACACTTTCATTCAATTTTATTTATGTTTATCAATTATTCCTTGATCAGTCATGTTTATTTTTATTAGGAACTCGATAAACCCTATTATTTCAAAGCTGTCAAGGGTAGCAAGTTTGTCAAAAAGTGAACTGAACTATGTTTCATTTAGTTCTTTTTACGTTACCGGTACACAAGAAGTTAAAAACAATCATGTCCACGAACTTTCAAATAGTAAATTAATTGCAAGGAACTTTACTACACTCAGTTATAACCTTCAGAAGGAAAATAAAAATGAAATTGTTGAATCCAAAGAAGGGGCATATGCTGGATTGACACTGGGTGAAAAGGGTATGTACTTGTAGGCCTACTACTGCAGACGAGGCAGTAGGGTGCAGCCAACTTCATTTATTCACATTGACATTGGTATCGTGTACTACAACAATTAGTACAATGCATTTTAGTGCCTTTTCTAACAAGAGACACGCAGACATGGCCACAAGTCCTATCAATCGGTGACACTGTAGTCTGGAAAATGCCATTCAATTGAGACTTCTGGCGGAACATAACTGATTAAAAATTACAGTAAAAACAGAAACGATTGAATGCAAATCAGTTTATATACATTCATATTATTATTATGTGAATAATATGTGTACCATACCTATATTTTTATGAAAATTAAAATCTTGAGCAAGTCTCTGATACCGGTACCTAATTTGACCTGGGTAGGCCTACATGTAATTTTGTGACTGCATTTAATATTTCCAAGTCCTTACCTTCAAATAATAGTCCAATCTATTAACTTACCTATACAGTGAAATATCTGGACTACATTCAAATTATTTTCTATCAATTTTTGCATAGCCTGCAAGCAAGAAGTTTGTGACATTAGGTACAAAAGCTAGCTTTTTATTCTATGTTGTTACTATCAGATAAAACTAGTGTATACTTTATGTAAATGAGGTCTCATAATCAGACCATTTTGAATCATGGTTTTTAATCGATCAAGATTACCCTTTTGTGTACTGTGAATGCAATAAAGTCTATATTTCTCATTTGATTTTCATGATCAGACCATTTTGAATTATGATTTTTAATCAATCAAGATTGCTCTTACGTCTATGTTTGTGAATACAATGAAGTCCATATTTCTCATTTGATTTTCATGATTAGACCATTTTAAATCATGATTTTTAATCAATCAAGATTGCCCTTAGAGGTGTATGTTTTTGAATGCGATATAGTCCATATTTCTGATTTGATTTTCATGAAAATTAGTATGTTTTATATGCAAGTTCAGATCTGAAGATTTATTGACCTTTACTTAGCTAAAATACTTCAATGTATCCTGTGAACACAATATAGTCTACATTTTGTTCAGTGCATAGAGTAAATTATCTTGAAATGGTAAAAAACTTAGAACAGACAATTTTTGATAATTTGTGAACTCCATCTCTATTGAATTGACATGCATTATTTAAGTTAGTAAAACTAAAACGCATACAAATGTATGTAATTTCAACAATTTTCGTTAATTACCTCTGAAGTAATTTCCTCTTTTACTTTTAGAACCTTTTGACAACTTTGCGACAAAAATTATTATCTGATCTGGATGGAATTTATCTGCATTATTTGAATTACCGAAACAAAGAATCCTATTGAATTTTAGCAATGGTACAATACCATCTAAAGATTTGGTCTTGTGGACTAATCAGATGATTTAAATGCTAGGTTATTCAGAACACTAACATAACTTTTCTATTACTCAACACTAAAACTAGAAATTACTCATTTTTGCAACATGTTTAATGCTTTGTTATTGCAGTTCAATTTCCAGTATTTATCTATAATGAGCAGAAGTTTGTCTGCATGTCTTTTGTAGAAGTTCAGTGTGTTTTTCCTCATTTAAAAACATTATTTTGATTCAGTTAAAGAAGCCGGTAAAGATGCATCATATGTAGGTGTTATACTGCTGGGATTAGGTGTATTGGGTAAGCTAGTTAAACAATTGTTTTCATTATATCAGAGTGATCTAATTACTCTGAACTGGTTGAAATTGATAACCCTACATAATTAGATAGATTAGATAATATGTATATTGATTAATTACAAACTGAAATCAAATGAACCATTAATTGATGTTTTGGGACAGTATTCTAGTTTGATTCATTGTCACACCTAACATTATTGGCCTCAATCATTATTACTAAAATTGGTACGATAAAAAACAAAATCCGAATCATCCATCACAAAATGTATCCAAATCCAATAAATATTGCAGACTGGCGATGGCATCAAGAATTGATTATGGTCTGGATAAGTTGATCGATGTCTAATTAATATTTAGATAACATTTTAGGCTTATGGAAAGACCTGCAATAGGCAGATTTAGCTCTTCCTTAATTTTTAAAAACTGGGATTGAATCAGTTTGTAAAGAAGTCAACACGCCTAGATGTTTGAGGACTGAGATTAAATATTAAAGCAAATGATAAGGTTTGTGATGTTATAAACAAGGTGGTGAATAATATATTTTTATATTTCTTATCACAGATTTTATATACTGTATTTCAGGGGTGATAGTTTATGCTGTTGGCCAGGAATTATTCTCCAGTTCAAGTCCAAGTGGTGTCTATGGTAACGCTTTAAAACTATGTAAACAGAATACACAGGTATGGAAATAATTATTTTGGAAAAGATTAAACTGGCTTGTTTTTATACTCCCACATTGAAATATGTTGTAGGCTATATTGACGTCACCCGCTATTTGTCGTCCACAACTGCTTGTAAGTAGACGCTCTAGAGGCTACAGTTACCAGTATCATCTGATTGACTTGAAATATATACACAGTTCTTATGTTCATTAGATAAAGAATCATATTGATTTTCCTATAATTACTGCCAGCATTATGGCCCTTGATCAATTTGAAAAATCTGATGGCCATTCTAGAGGCTAAAGTTATCTCATTGGATTGATTTGAAATTAATACAGTATTTATATGAAGCTAGTCATCATCTGATTACTGATACATGTTTTGTATAATAAATTTATCATCAGAAAGAAATAAAAGGCAAACCAAATTTCAATTATTTTTGATAATTACTCAGATTGTTACTCTTGTCATTTGTCTGTGTCTTGTTATTGCTCCCATTGCCTACGACATAGCTGCTATGAGTATGTGTTTCATAACATACCAACCTATCTTGTAAATTTTAAGTGAACTGTCTTGTTGAATCGTGAAAACCTAATGTCTGATTCTCTTAATAAGCTTAACTACCAAAAAAAAACACACCCGTAAAACAGACTATAAAGACATCCTGAATTGTCATGTTCTCCATCTACAGGAAAAAACTGTCTTTTCTGCATATAGTATTATCATGGGTCTATATACGGTCCATGGGATTATTTTTGGGGATATCATACTGGAATTATATAAATATACTTGTCTATCTTCATAGATAATTGATGCTTTAGGGCAACCAATTAAAGGTTATGGTGAAACAACCAGGCGTGGCAGAAGACGACATGTTAGGTAATTTTGAAAATTAAGCAAATATGATAAATATGAACGTAATTAATATAGGTTTTCTATGTATTTTGGGTTTACAGTAGGGGGACTTCTGTCTCACTGTTGGCTTGTTTTTATTTTATTTTGACTATGTAAACTATTATAAACATATATGTGTATAATTATTAAGTAAACAAATGGGAGGGGTTTTTTTTACCCTTAAATCCTTTATGTTTATTTTTTTACTTACAGTCATTTAGAATTTCTGGAAGATGGTGTGAAACACATGCGAATGAAATTTTATATTGAAGGTCCTCATAAGAAAGGGACAGTTACATTAGAATCTAAACAGGTATTATTTACTAAATACCACAAACACAGAATAAAAAATACTGCCTGAATATTGCTGTACTGTATGTTTTAAAACAAACCAAACATACTGGAACCCTGGTGGTAGCCATCTTGCACATTGTGACCATCTCCCCTTTTATTCTACATTTATAGGGAGAGAGAGATAAAGAAATGGGGTTTAACATCCACTCCAAACAAATTAGATCATTTCTGGACGAACTAGAGTTAAATTTTATTACAATTATTTGCTTGCGCACAGTGGTCTTTAGCAGTGGGAGGAATCCGGAGAAAACCCACAAGGTTAGATAGGCCATTCTATTTGTGACATGCATGTGGGGAATAGAACGAAACCATGTCACATGACTCAATGACAGACATAGCGCCTTCAAGTGCATGCATTAACCGTTCGGCTACCCACCGTTCAAGATTTGTACTTTAGTCAATGCAACAGGTTTCAAATATTTGGGAATCCCATGTAAATGGCGTCATATGTTAGGAGGTTGACTTCGTTTTCGTTCAGTTGCTGCATTTTTAGAATAACATTAACATTTCCAAGCTGCACATGCATCAACAAGCTGCACATGCATCAACCTTTATTTACTACTAGAAGTTGATCATAAGCATCCGGTTGTGCACGGTAGGTTTTGAGGAAAAGCACTGGGAAACTGTTTCTTTACATTAAACGCGAGTACATGAGAAAACTGGGCTTATTCCGTCCAGAAAACTGGATTCCACTTCTCATATATTTAAGTATGGTAATTGGTTTTGTATTTTTGGGAATACAATAACTCTGCTTCTAATTGAGGTCTTGGGCAAAAACATAGTTTATTAGGTGTGTGTCTTGAATTAGTTTGGTTATGATCATTTCTGCTTAGGCAAAGCAGAGATAAGCAAGTTCATCGGGTTTGACCATAAATTTCTCTGTTAGTTTATTTTGTTATGGCTTCATATGGACCCCCAAAAAATGATTTGGAATTTGAATAACTAAATTTGTGGATTTTATTCCAAACTTTCTTTTTTTAGAACATATGAATTAGACTTTTTGGTTGCAATTCCTAAATGTAAACATGGTTTTGGTGTATCTTTTTTTTTCAGAATGATCGTGGAAAATATGAGGTGCGTTTTATATATGTGGAGTTAGATGGTTATCCATCACGTGTGATTGTAGTAGAAGACAACAGATAAACAATTGTAAATAAAATTAATATATTTCATAATAATGTTTGTTTAGTTTTATTTTAGAATTATCTATTTAGTACTGTTTACTCTTCACCATACTCATTCAAATTTAAAAATCACAATTTATTTTTGTTTCATTTTTAAAGATTGTCCCTCTGTTAACTTATAAAGAAATGTTTGAAGAAAATCTTGTTCTGGGCCCATGTGACGGCATTATAATGGCATCTTTAGCAAATCAAATGTTTTCATAATCAAAACATTTCAAAGGATTTACTCTATTGTAGTTTTTTTTATGAATCTGTAATCAATCACAATCTAGTATTACTGAATTTTGATTGGATTACATTTTTATACGTCCACATTTTCATGTGGACGTATTATGCCGTCGCCCCTGTTTGTCCGTCCGGACATCTGTCCACAATTTGTTTGTGAACACTCTACAGGTCACAATTTTTATCCAATTTCAACGAAACTTGAAATTTAGGGTTATCTCCCTAACATCTCAGTTCCTTTCGATATTTGCATGTATCGGAGCGTAACGTCATCGATTATGGCCCTTGATTGTACGAAAAATCACGCTTTTAGCTTGTGGACCCTATGGCGGTCACAATTTTGATGAAACTTGAGTTATGGCTCTTGTCACTTCAAAAAATCTTGTGGACGCTCTAGAGGCCAGAGTTAATATCCGATTGACTTTAAATTTATACACAGTGTTTAAGGTGTTGAAGAATCCTATTGATTTTCAGCGATTTCCGATAATTAGTGCCAGAGTTATGGCCCTTGATCACTTCAAAAAATCCTGTGGACGCTCTAGAGGCCAAAGTTAATATCCGATTGACTTTAAATTTACACGCAGTGTCAAGGTCATGAGATGAAGAAGCCTTTTGATTTTCAACAATTTCCGATAATTACTGCCAGAGTTATGGCCCTTGGTCACTTCAAAAAATCTTACGGATGCTCAAGAGGCCAAAGTTAATATCCGATTGACTTCGAATTTATACATAGTGTTTACAGTCATGAGACTAAGACGTCTATTGATTTTCAGTGATTTTCAATAATTGATGCCAGAGTTATGGCCCTTGATCTCTCGAAAAAATCCTGTGGAAGCTCTAGAGGCCAAAGTTAATATCCGATCAACTTTAAATTAACACACAGTGTTTAAGGTCATGAGACGAAGAAACCTATTGATTTTCAGAGATTTCAAATAATTACTGCCAGAGTTATCTCCCTTGATAACTTCAAAAAATCTTGTGAGGCTATAGAGGTTAAACTTATCATCTGATTGACTTCAGATTGATACACAGAGTTTAAGGTGTTGAAACAAACAAGTATTTTGATTTTCAATGAATTTTGATAACTGAACAGCTAAATCCATGATATTAAATGTTTCATGTATATACTAATTGTTAGCGTGGGGTAACACTTTATAGAGAGAGAGAGAAATGGGGTTTAACGTCCACTCAACACAAACTAGGTCATTTCGGGACTAACATATGGTTTAATTTTATTTCAATAATTCGCTGGCGCGTAGGGGTCTTTAGCAGTGGGAGCAAACCGGAGTGCCACATACGCTCACGCCAGGGCTCGAAACCACAGCCGCAAGCCAGAGGTGACCGGCCAGCTAGAGGTCGAAGCGCGGCACTCTAGACAACTAGGCCATCCCAACCCCCCGTAACACTTTATAAAAAGCAATCAAATTCTAATGATTTTCTGATAATTACATAATGAGTTGTTACTCTTAATCAGTTTTTAGTGTATTACAAATGTTTCATTACCGAAAAAAGTAAAAATATGCGACAACCCTTGTTGACTGCCTGGACGATTTAGCTGCTGTGGGCGTATTTTTTGTTGCCTGGCAACCTATCTTTTTAGCTTGTGGTCCCTCTGGAAGTCAAAATTAATATCCGATTTAAAAAAACGTTTGATTATATCACCGTTACATGGTAATAAATGTTGAGTTCGTATTTTGTGAAAATCGCACCAAAGTTGACGGACAAAATGGCCGCTGTTTGTACGCAAATAGTGTGATAATATGTTATGTCAAGGTTGTGGACCCTATAGAGGTCACAATTTTAATTCGATTTTGATGAAACTGGACATGTATGTGTATAATCCAAAGATCTTGGTTCCTTTCGATATTTGCACCCATCAGATTGTAACTTCCTGAATTATTGCCCCTGATTGTCCGGCAAATCGCCCTTTTTAGCTTGTGGTCCCTCTGGAGGTCAAAATTATTATCAGATTTAAAAAAACAGTTTGAAAATGGCCGCCGTTTGTACGCGAATAGTGTGAAAGTATGTTATATCAAGGTTGTGGACCCTATACAGGTCACAATTTTAATTCGATTTTGATGAAACTTGAAATTCATGTTTATAACCTAAAGATCTTGGTTCCATTGCATATTTGCGCATATTGGATGGTAATTTCCAGAATTATGGCCCCTGATTGTACGAAAAATCGCCTTTATTAGCTTGTGGTCCCTCTGGAGTTTGCAATTATTACCTGATTTTAAAGAACGTTTGATTATAAAAACCAAACAAATTCTTATGATTTTCTGATAATTACTTAATATGCGACAACTCCTGTTGACTGCCCGGACGTATGTTTCATTGCCTGGCAACCTATTTTTTATACACACAACCAATTATATACAAGCACTGGTGGATTTTTTTTCACAAGAGAACAACAAGACACACTTTTGATGTTATAATTCCAGATGTAGAACTATATATAAGGGTCTTCCAGTTTCTCATTTCTTCACCATTAACAATCCAGCTCGGCATGTCAAAAAAATATTGTGACACACTTATCTCAGATTATTCTTTTTGCAGACCAGAGTTTTCCAATTGTCAAAGAAAATGAGCAGGGGCATAAAGGTGTGTGTGTGTGGGGAGTGGGACTTTTGTATTTTTGATGAATACAGTATGCATCATTTGTACAATATTAAGATAATGAAATTTATTAGATAAACTAGATATTAATCTAATCATTCCAACAATATTCAATGTGACTGCAATAAAATGAGATAACTCCCTGATCCCAACAAGCACACTTGGAAATCTGGTCATTCAAATCCAAATTTCCTGTTTTGTTAACTGAAAATAAGACTTGAACCATGATTTGAACATTATTTTATGTGTATAACTTATACTTACCATAAATACAACATCAATGAAATGCAGCAGACAATGGATTACCATTATATAAGCTAAGGACCAACGATTTTAAGTGTAGACAAATGCCCACTTAACAAAACAATTTAATACCTTTATTTTTTGCTCAAATGAAAGAGATCTAGTCATTTCTCACACATTATTATGGCGATATGAATTTGTTAAATTCAGAATGGCAAGATTAAAGTTTCTTCCTCTGACAATCATCAATTTGCAAACATGGTATATTTATGGGGGTGTTTCAGTACATTTCAATAATGTAAGACTGATGTATAATGCTCTATAAATACTAGTCATTTGTGACTGATGTTAGGTTAAAGATTAAATCTTTTATTTCTGTGAAATATAAAACTATACTAATATATATTTAATATATGTATTAAAGTAAATAAAATAAAGCACATGGTATCATTCATAATAATTTTCAATAGTTACTTTGCAAAATAAACACACATACAATCTATGAGATACATACTAGTACATAAACTTTGTATGTAACTCATAAAACAAAAGCTGATACAAAATAGTGTTTTTTTTTAAAATGGGGTTTGTCTAATAAAGGGCTTTTATTCTGTTTAAAATGGCAGCCTGAAAAGAAAATGTTTAGCTATTGCAAAGTCCTATATATTGTCCCAGTATTTCCTTTATGGTCAATTAAATGAAATAAAGTTTCTTTTTAACTAAAAAAAAATCACTTTTATTTAAAATAAGTGGTTTCTTTAACATAAAAGAAAGTAGTTCCTTTTTGACTGACCAATCAAATTCATGTAAAGCGATATCTCCTATCATACAAGCGACATCTACTGTCAAATGTGTTATTGGGTGATAAATTGAAATATAGGTTTTTTGGTGGATTATGTATCTCCAATATGTGTAGATTCACAATCTGAATGACACCCTTGAGGAAATTCAAATATTCAAGATGGCTGTTTTCTGTTTATTCAGTGGGGTAAAATTTGTGACCGATTCTCTCAAACCTCGGTTGGAAGGTGGTTTCTATAAGAATTCGACCCGTTGAATCCAATGAGTTTGGGTATTCCTACAAAAGTAACTGTTAATTACGCTAGGGGTCCAAATTCAAAATGGAGGCTCATTTTGCCGGGAAATTCACAAAGTTCTCTAAAATGTGCGCAATATATTGAAATAAATATAGGTTTTCGATGTCGATTATTTCAGATTTAAATATAAAAACATGTTCAGACCAAAGTTATTCGAGACCGAGCACTTATTCAAAATGGTAACCATATTTGACGGGATATTTCGATGTTAGCAATGTGGTAGTGTCATACGTCAAACTATTGGTTTTCGGGATCACTGAATTCATATCTGAACAGCTGAATGTCTTATGGATCGAAATAAACGACAATATGGTTTTCAAACCCGACAATTTAGCTAAGTTTGAGAGACCATGGAAAATATAGTAATGTTAAAAGATTTGTATCAAGAACAACCAACCCGAAAGACACACACATCCGGCCCAGAATGAACGTGTAGATGCACTATATTATATCAAAAGTAAGCACCAGTTAACTTTTAGCAACATTTGCTTTCGACTATGGTTCAATGGTGGATTGTGTTTGGTCGTGCAGCTTTTGTGTTCTTATAAGAATATAAGGAGTAGAGTGTCTTCGATGTAGTTTCACGCTCATTCTGCAGTACTCTTACTATTTTCTTCCGTGGTTTACTAATTATAAACTAAGCTATTACGTCGAATTGGAGCACAATATTGGCGTTTCGTTCGCTCATGGCACATTGCGGCAGTCAGATATAAACTCGGTGAACACGAAAACCTGTAGTTTGAGGTATTGCATTATCACATTGCTAATATGGTTACGTCTCGCCAAATATTGAGAACAACCTGGAATATCTTTTGGTCGGAACATGTTTTTATGTTTATATCGGAAGCAATTGACACCTATATTTCAATATATTAATTACCCACCTTTTTAGGGAACTTTATTAGTTTTCCGCCAAACTGAGTCCCATTTTGATTTTGACATCATTGTGGAATTAGTCGTCATTTGTAGGAGGAATACCCAAACTCGTTGGATTCATAATTCTCCTATATCCTATATTTCAATATATTACACACCTTTTTTTATGGACCTTATGGAAGTTTCCCGCCAAAATGAGCCCTAATTTCTAATTTGCCCCCACCCCCCTGGCGGAGTAGCCGTCACCTGTAGGGGGAATGTCATGCTCGTTGGATTCAGTGCGTCAATTTCTTATAGAACCCAACTTTAAACTAAGGTCTGAGAGAATCTATCACGAAGTTTACTCCAATAAATAACCAGAAAATACCTCATGGCGGCCATCCCGAATATTTAAATTTCCTCGAGGGTGTCAGGGTGGCATCATCCGGATACAGAATCTACACATATCTAATATATATAATCCAGCTAGAATTTATTTTTTTAATATATTACACACCTTTTTAGGGAACGTTATTAGTTCTCATAATGCATGTCAAGAAATGTGTTGTGGGTACAAAATAAGAAAAAGTTAGACACAAACAGTCCTTAGATTTAACCGTACCGCCTGAATCTTCGATCTGAACGACAGTCTCACCCTACCTGCAGAGAACAAAGCCGTATATAGATACCCCCACCTCAGAAAATTTTGGAATATTTGACGGCTGCAAACACCTTTTCCTGCTATTTCAGCCAATGAACAAAGCAATTTCAAAGTGGTCTAACATTACCCAATTAAGGTGGCTTGCTGACTCGAATTCCAATCAATCGTTTACACCCATGAAGACGAGACCGTTGGGAGAAAAATTTTGAGAATTTAACTGCCACAAACGCGTTTTCGTGCTATTCGAGTCTGTAGCCTGTGAATACAGCAATAATTTGGTTCAATATAGCCTATCTGACTGCACAGAATTCCAAACAACCAATCAATCGTCGCGGGCTATGGGAGCCTTACCCTCCCGGAGAAAATTTTGAAAATTAAACCATCGCAAATGCGTTTTCTGCCATTCTAGCCTGTGTGAGCAACTCCAAAAGTATTCAATGGTTTTATAACCGAAATCCCACTCTGAATTCCAACCATCCAATCACACTGTTGCAGTTGCATTCACAAGTAATAATCGATGCCCGAAAAATGTCGCACAAAGTAGAGTGGCTCCAGACAAAATGTTTTAACCAATAGGCAACTCAGCACAAATTCGTGGTATTCAATTAAAAGAAAAGTGAAATTAGTGTTTTATTATAGGAAGTTAGGGGAGCAAAACTAGAAATGCCCGAAGCAGGTTTACAGGCTGTGGCCAGGTCGAAGAAGCGGAGCTGACCTTGTATTGACCCCCCCAAGAAAATTTTGGAATATTTGATGGTCGCACCCCCCCCCCCTTGAGTGACGTCCATGGCGATACCAGAAGTGGCTCCCAGAAACTTTCTTTTTCCTTTGCAATTTACATGTGACGCCCAAACGCACCAATAGCTCCGCATGGAATGCAGGTGATGCTTGGTATCATCATGGGGGTCCAACCCAAGATTTGCACGACTCTGACTTTGAATGTTACAGTCATTGTGGCATTGAATTCCAGGGTGGAAACATCAGTTTAATTGTTTTAGTGACCAGAAAACAAATTTTGATATGCGTCGGCTTACCCAAAATGAAAGGTTACGTGCCCTTGGCATGCTACAGATCGGCATAACACAGGCGGTTGTGGCGCGGACGATGAATGTTTCTCAGTCTGTCATAAGCAGGCTATGGTCCAGATACCGTGATACACAATCTGTACAGGACAGACCACGCTCAGGTCGACCAAGGGCGACAATTCAAGCCCAGGATCGATTTATCCGTACCTTGGCCTTGAGAAATCGTGTCATCAGACATGATCGATTTGGGGGTGGTTCTGTTATGGTGTGGGGAGGCATCACTGTTGCTGGAAGAACGGCTTTACATGTTGTTGCAGGGCGTGTTACAGGCCAGTACTACCGGGTCAACATCTTGGCAGTCCATGTTGTGCCGTTCGCACGACGTCATAGCCGCCGTTTCATCTTCCAGGATGACAACGCAAGATGTCACAGGACCAGGATCGTTACAGGTTACAAATACATGTTATTCCACATAAACACAATCAAGGGGACGCAGTTATTTTTGATTTTGTCCGACACCTTTGGGTATTTGCCCCCCCCCCCCCCTTTGCAATGAAAAGAATGACGTTGTTCTCATGCTCAACCAGTATCACAGATATATCAGACTTATTACAAATTGTCTCGAGTTTGTTCCATCCATCCAAACATTTACCGACTTCTTGTTCCATCTATAAAAGCTTACACCTCTGCTAAATATGAAACAAGAAAATTCAAAGGTTAAAACGAACAATAGAACAAACACCTTAATGTCGACAAATACGTAAGACTTTATGAAAAAAGATATTTTTATGATATGATACAACCGAAAGGTGCATATACATACTTGTATATTATATGCAACGTAGATTATTAATATCGAAATTCAAGTTTAACCAACTGTGTCTAGATATATATTTTTACGTTTTACGTCGAGCTGAATAAAATATATGAATCATGACATAAAAAATAATATCTATGTGTGGCAAACAGTGTGTATCTAGAATTTTCTACACGAAGTCTATGGCAACTATATATTTTAAGCGTGTTAACATTATATTCATTTTTAAATGTCATTTCTGGGTTAACATATCGTAAAATTCATATTCATTTGACGATCGACATTCTATTTACAAAACTATAGTTTATCCCAACTACAGTGTAAACATGGTTTAGAGACTCTATCTGAACTATAGGGTACATCATGTTTTAGAGAGTACAGTGTAGATTATGGATTTGGTACACTATGGTTTAGAGACTATCCGAACTACAGGGTAGATGATTTTTTTAGAGTGACTCTATCCGAACCGCAGGATACATCATGGTATAGAGACTCTATCAAAACTATTCTTTTGCAATTTGTTTAGGATAAAATGTATCCCGTAAAACGATGTACCAAGAAAAAAAAATAAAACATTTTGTTAAGTAAAGCTATATGACGCCATGACGTCATAGTTTCCCTGTAGCCATTATTATTACCTGCACTAAATGTATATTGATCTTGTTCTGACTTTATGTAATTATCATACTGAACATTTCTTCTCTTTTGAAACCCCCAATGACCTTGGTACAGTTAACCACCATAATCATGAACAGCTGTAACCTGATGAATCCAGGCGTGGATCCAGAGGGGGGTCCAGGGGGTCCTTCCCCCACCCCCTGCTCAGGCTTGAAAATTTTTTATGCGATCTTATTGGCGATTTAGACCTGTAATTTTGGAATTTACCTTCCGGAAATACGTTAGAATGAACCAAATTGGATGTAATTTACCAAATTTTTCTGAGGGAGGCCCAAACCCCCCTTTAATCGGTTGAGCGCAATTAGTTAAGCAATTATCAATCCTTGACCACCTCCCCCTGCAAAAAATCCTGGATCCGCGCCTGTGAATCATGTTGTTAATTACTGATTTCTGCAGCTCCACAACATATCACAGTTTTTCTAAGAATAAGTTCTGGTTTCATTAAAATATCTCTTCTAACTTCGTTATCACTTATACACACACATTCTGTTATCAGCGAATCAACTAGTGCATCGCATTCACATTCGTTTTACAGGTTACAGATGACAAGATGGAACGAATCCAAAGTTTCCAGAAATTTCTTCATTCCTGGTATCAAATTAATGTAATATTCTTCTGAGGAATACAATATTCTTCGTTACTTATTCAATATGTCGTCCCAATTATCACCATGACCTCACTGAAATACATCATAGACTTTGACAGAATGCCAAGAACATTGGGAATAATGCTATCTTTTTTTTCCCATCGCCCATCACACCCGTATACATGATTCCCTAATAAATCTGGTGGTTATATGCACTGCTTGCCTTGAACCAATGCCGTACGAGCCAGGGAGGCAGCTGCCCCCTCATACACCACCCCATTTCCCAGCCCCCAACTTTCATGCAATCAATATTTTCGATGATGGGTGTATTCTGTTATTAGTACATGTATTCGCTACATGACCCCGAATACATTCACTTGATTTCCCACTAAGCAACCGTCATCTACTTGAAAATACTTTTTGTTGTGCAAAAATGCTCCTGACTCATGGTTCGGTAATCGTGAATTCCGGAATGCCAAGGAAATCATGAGGTTTGAATAAGCTTTCTCAGCCAACACCGGAATTGAACTCATGATCTCTAAGAAGAATAGCTTTAACATGTTTAAAGGGAAGATACCATTAGCAGGCGCGGATATCAGTGGGGGGCGCACCCGGCGCACGCCCCCTCTATTTTTAGAGGTGGCGAACAATTTTTAGCTCCATATATTCTCACGAGAAAGGAGAACAAAAATAGTTTAGATTGGAAATCGTAATTTACAGTACTAGTATAAATTTAGTCCTTGTGAGCATTTTTTACACTCAAAAATCTCAGTTCCGGGCTTCGCACTCCCAAGTTGGTGCAGCACGCCCCCTCTTTCTGAAAATCCTGGATCCGCCCCTGATTACAGGATTGGCCTAATGTCCACGCTGGAAAAGTTTTGACAAATACATAATCCTTATATAGCGTGAATTTGGCGTCTATTTGCGATAGTAAACAAAGGCTGGATTATCCAATTCAATCATCAACTAGCAATCGTTCTTAAATCCTTTGAAAATCAGTGTTAGATCGTCTTCTTGTCAATCTAATTAGTGATAATAATAGCAGAAAATTATTTATGACTACGAATTATTATCAAACTTAAAATCACCGCTGATTAATCAAACAGACATCCATATATGATGGGTACCGTCTTCCTTGAATCATTATTGGGAGATTGTATGATTGTTGACGTTTTCTACCATTTGAATCGCTTGACTGATGGGCCCTGCCCCCAAGAATAATGTCGCACAGATCGTGTAGTTTAACTTTTATTGAATACAAATAATGTCACAAAATAAAACTGTAATGAATGAAAATCAAGAGCTTTTAAAAAAATACAAAATCACTGATCACAGAAACATAATATATTTGTGTCTAAAAACGTTGCAAGTACATTTTGAATAAGACAAATTTCAACACAAGAGCAGGTGTAAAAAACAAGTAACAAAAGAAGGGAACTGACAATCAGATATCAAAACTGTAGCTGTAGCTATATAAATAATTAACATAATTTATTTTAATGTATAACAATTATCATCATTTATTTTTTTTTTTCATGATCTATAATGATTCGCACATTTTATTTTCGAGACTCATAAAAAATACAGTTTTCAATACAAAAAAGTTTTGTGGGAAAAGAATAGATGGTCGGATTACAACACTTATAAATGTCTATTATTAACAATATGAAAACTAAGATGTTATTATTGTTTGATTATTAGTAAAACAATATCATAATACTGTGAATAATATAATATTTAGTCAATATCTACATAAACGACCAGTTAAACATCTGTCCGTTCTTCCATTAATTTAGTCGGATAAATCTAATCCATGAAGACCAACAATATCTGGCAATTCAACACAATCAAAACTAAGAAATAGATCTCGCTCTTTTAGTGTGGTTGGTTTGATTTTAGGTTTGACTGTTAAAATTGTTTCCCATCTTGAATTACCAGGAACATCACTGAAAATTGAAATATAATCGTTAAGTGTCAAATTTGCAAGTCAACCTTCCGATTTGCAGTGCTAACAAAGAAAATGTATCTAGTCTTTCGAATAGGACAAGAAACCAGACCATGAAGATGTGAAATTCAAAGGGCGTTGCTTGACTGTAACTAGTTAATTAATATAACCGAATGTTAATAGCAAACATACCAAGTGAGGTTAAATCCCTTTCTATTTTTCCTATATTGTACTTACGGAAATTCAATTGTTCCACCATTTGGTGTTTCAGTTGATCTAAGACTTCCTTCTATCATAAGTTTACACTTTGTTAGTGTTTTGTTCATTGGGTTATCAAAATAAACTTTAATTTTAATAGTTTCACCAGGTTTACAAGTCTCGGGGGCCTGAAAAATTATTATTTAACAAGCATCTCTAAACTGTTATATAAATTTCTGTTATTATTTTCATGTCACAGCTTCTGTTTGCTTCATCACATACTTACTTAATTATTAAATCGTTATGTATCACAAAAAGTAAAAATTCATTATTTGATGCGTCTGCCCGTGTGACAGTTTCCAATACAGCCCCAATACAGATCCTATTTCGTTTCGGTTTTTATAGTTCAAAATTTTGTTTTACTCACAGTATTTTAATCAGATTGATACAGTCAGAGCACATGCTATCAACGGCCTCTGCCACATCAGGCAGAGGCGGATGAAGGCTGTGTTGGGCCCTAGACAGCTCGATCATTGGCCCAGGCAACTGCCTACACTGCCTGTAGGGTAATCCGCCTCTGATATCAGGCTTATAAAGCACATATTAATGTTTATAAAATGGTTGCCAAATCCCACGTTATTGGAAATGGCAGCATTTTCTATATAATTATTTGTGAATTTGATCAATATCCAGACGACTAGAAACCTCTAGAAAGCAGTTTAACGTGGGTTTCAACCTACTAGTACACGTTTGTCGCTAACAGATTCAAGGACACGATCTAATTGTGGATGATTTTCCCAGGGATTGGTGTGTGCCCAAAACGTAAGACGTTCTATATGCTGGCACATGGCATGTTTTTTTTATTCACATGGGTAACAATTTTGGGGAGATCAATGAGAATATTTACAATCTCCGTTACCTCAATCGTTAAATCTGGTCGACGTAATCTGAAATCATCTTCAAGTATAACGCTTCTATGTTCTTCTATAACGAAACAAGTTGCTGTTACTTTCATGGCAAAATGTTCAACAAGCTTAGGTAGGTATAGATCAGCTGGTACATCCAATTTTATTTTTGTTTCTGAAAAGACAATATTATATATAAAATATATTGAATTATTCTATGGTGATGACAGTGTTGATTCGATAATGCGCTAGATTACAATGACGATAATGCTGATTCTGAGCACTGAAGACTTCGTAAATATGTTTATGGGAGATTTCAGATAGCTAACAATGCTTATTCAGAACCAAGCACAATGTGTTTTTTATGAAACCCACGCTGTTGATGCCTTGGTGCTTTCGAAATTTCATATTGTGGTGATAATCGATGGCGAAACTGCTGACTTAAAAATCTATAATAATAATAAAAACACCAACCCTGACCAGCCTGTATTTTCATTTTATCAAATTTCTTATGTATGATCTTGTCCACAGCATCACCGTAATAGGTCATGGATTCTATTTTCATTCCAACCTTAATGGTTAGTGACTTGTCGCCAACATTCTTTACCATGACTGAATAACTGAAGTCTTTTCCAACAATAACCTCATCTTGATCTTCTAACTTTAATTCAATCATCTTTTTTTTTTAGAAAAAAGATAAGAATTAAGTTTGTTGCTTTTTATTGTATATCTGTATATTTGACATAAATATATGTTTAAATCCTGCCTTTCTTTTATTGGTGAACAGCCTTGGGTGAATATTTATAAATTATAAACTGAACCTTTTATACACCCACATTGTAATGGGCTAGTATATTGTAATCACCCGTACATCCACCCGGTGTCCCTGATTGATTGTGGATCTGGAGGCTATATTCATCAGACGATTGACTTTAAATTTATACACAGTGTTAGATGTCATGAGATGAAAGTGCGGGGTGATATTCCACAATTTATGCTAAAGTTATGGCCCCGGATCAATACGATTAACTTTATATTATGCAATGCTTACTTATGTAAACATGTAAACCCCAATCCCGTTCATAACGCTTGTGGACAGTGAAACTGTATAGACAAAGGTTTTCAACTTTCATTTTTTTTATATATATATACTGTGTTTATGTTTTTGTACTTTCGGAGTTATTGTCTTTTATAAATTTACTGTCTGTGCTTTATCTAAATCTTACATAATGCATGTTTAATAAAATAAAAAAATCCAATCCTTAATCTGTTCTTATGGCTGAAAGTGGGTAACATAGTGTTATTAAATACAACTTACTGAATCGGTTATATAAGGATTTTTATCAGCGTTGCTCAACTTGGCAGCCAAAGCAACAGCATCTCGCTCTTCTGATGTACCTGCAACAAAATAATAATATTCATAAGAGTTCATGGGGATTAATGTCAGGTTTTCGCAGAGGCGTTTTATAGCTGAGGCGCTGGAGGCGCCAGCCTCCTCGCGAAAAAAATCAAAGAAGTTGAAAAAAATAAAACGGTTGAAAAAAGCTAAAACCGATGAGAAAAATGAAAATGTATCCTAGTTAGGGAGGGCCCTAAAGGAAGACAAAAGGGCCCCACGTTTGACAAAAGGGCCCCTCTGGCCAAGGGAAAGGACCCTGCGGAGTCTGAGTCAATCCACGTCTGAATGAGAGTGCAGTCATTGCAACTGCATGAAAATCATCAATCAAGAAATCACCTTTTTCTGAAAACCTAATAATTAGCTATTCCGGAAAGAGGTGGCTAGGCCGCCCAGTGTGTTCTGGCTTGGCGGAGCGATCATTTTCTTTTCCAGGATTAGGCAAAATTCCTTGACCTCCACACCCCCTCCCCCCCCCCCCCCGTAAGAGGGCCCTCAAAATAGTATAGCCTCCGCCATGATAAAACTTAAAACGCCCCTGGGATGTCGCTAGAAACAAATTATGTCAATTTAGGTTTACCCCCACCGTTGGTACACTGAAAGCACTATGAGAAAATAGTTATGCAAGATAAGTTGACAGTCTTATCGAAAAGCTGCAAATAAACAAAATACGGTCAATAACTGTGTTATATCCCTTTAGTGTGGTCATCAATGGTCTTGTTTAAAGCAAAATTTCAGATAACACTAAGGGAACATACCTTCTTCATATTTATATAATGATGTTAAATCTTCTCTATCAATATCACCACCACTTCCAAAATTACTTAAATTACCCCGAAAACGTTTTCCAGTAGGTTCCTTAGTACTGATCTTCTGACCAATTCTAGAATATATTTTAACTTAATCAGCGTAAATGAATTAAAACCAAAGAGGTCTAGTTATTTTTGAAAACAACGCTGGAAAGAAGACAACGTATACATTCTTTTCTTTTGGTTGTGAAAACACGATATGATCAATGACATTACAATTACCGAGTTATTCACAAGACTGGCGAGATTTGAGATGGTCATTTTCGGAAAATATTTGTCTTACATGTTGCATGTTTTAACATATGACTCACGTTTCTTTCATGACACCAAGAACATAATATTCATCCACATCGTCTAACAACCAGTCTATGGTATCTGCATTGACTTCAGCAAATACAAATGGCGTATCTTGACCAATATTAATTGCCCCTTTCTTTATAGCAGCTACAGGTGCTGGTCCCAAACAAAAGAACCCTGGAATCAAATGATAAATTTCTTATACCATCGTAAAACCATGCTTGCTTGCTTGACATGGGTAATCTTCATTCTTCTGTGTCATTTTTTAGGACTATTATGATGGTGAAAACTGCGATGTCAACTGCCCGAACGAAACTACATATAGATGCCCTTTTTCAACCCTCTGGACTATTAAACTTTCCAACTTTTGTTTCTGGTAAAATGTTCAGAGAATATCAAAATATCAATCTAAAGATATATCCACATTGTTTTCACTTTTCGGTCTGAAGGAAGTTAATAAGGTCATATTATGTTACATTTTAATCGCCCCCCCCCCTCCCCGCGTTCCAGGAAGAACAATCACAATATGTTTTTTTTTTAAGATCTCAAAGACTCTGATCTGTAAGGCGTTTACATAGTTTGGATGATCGTATTTGTAAGTCCGGATAATAGTATGTATGACATGCAATACAGATCTATATTTCGTTTCGTTTTTTATACTTTCGATAGCATACACTACATGAAGATCTGACAAGTTATAGTGGCATTTTACGTCAGAGGTCATACGAGCGACTTTTGACCCTATAACTTCAGACATTTTATTAACCAATCAGAATTGATGTTAATATAGTGGGTTACCCAAAGTTCCACGCAACACACGCCTCAAACACGTCGTAACAGTCCGCGTCAATGGCTAATACCTCACACCATTCAGAAATCCTAGTGTAGTAAAGACAAGAAGAACGAAATTTTGAACAATAAAACGAAACGAAAAAGGGTCTGTGTTTTAATCAGATTGTATTACTTGTTGAACAATTCCGGAAAATGGGAGAGAAAAAACTCAAAAGCCTTGTTCAGCAGAATATTAACACTATTATATTAGACTGATAGACACAGTGACAATTTATTCCCCCAATAAATGGCAATAGAATAGCATAATAAGATCTATTCCTCTTTTAACGAACTTACCATCACTTCTTTCCTGAGGTGTGGCGTCAATAACTTGCCATCCATTATAGTCAGTAGAAGAAGTCAGTAAATCGGGTCTTTGCATATAAACTTCATTCCATACATGAAAATTCCTGTTAAAAAAGACAAAAGTCACAATTAAACACAGATAATATGACGACACAGATCACAAATTATCATGGTAAATATATAAAAAAGGTTATGTATACGACATACTAAATTGTTATAATACATTTATCGTAACATCTTCAGTCCTCAAACGATGTAATTTATCCAATCTCTCGAGACAAATTTTTAAAGGAGTTTAAAAACTGAAGCTGCTTTTATATCAAAAAGATGACCCATAGGATACATACCACTTTCAATAATAATCAAACTATTTATATATAAAATACCATACCAAACTGAATCTTTACACAATATATCGAATTTGATTAAATCATCATCATCATCCAGTATATATACTTTATCAATAGTACAGCTACAATCTGAGTCATGGGCAGACGCATAGTTCGTGACACTTCTACACGGCAGACCAAGGGCTCGACAAACTAAATTGATAAAATTATATAAAATTTAGATCTGAATTGATTTGATAACTGTTACATAAGACATGTTTATATTTTAATAGTAGGTGAAATTTTAGACAAATCTGACTCTCGACCACAAATATACTTTAACCAGTAATACAAATTTGTTAATGGTTATCAATATCAAGGGGGTTTGACACGTGATCATTCAAATACAGTAATTACTTGTGGTCACAACTCCAGAGAAAACCCAGCATTGTCCATATTTAACTGGTTCCTTTGTTTCCATATACTGTTCTATGATCTTAATACTTCCAGTCCAAGCTGTAGGGCGTGTTCCATCGTCATATTCCCCAGACCATTTACCTTCTAAAACCCCATTATCATCATAGTTGTTAACCTGTAAGTAATAACCAAATATTGAATATCTTTACATCGCGAAAATGTAAAGGAATGGTGTATTTACTTTGTTTCATATCAAAATAATCAGTCGTTTGGACGTGAACGTCAAAATACCTTTTCCGGACACGTAACCCTTTTAAGATTTCGGGTCAATTTTTTCGTTTGGTGACCAGATAATCGACTCCTGTTCCTTTAGACGTCTACACAGTGAATGAACCATGTGCTGTACTTGATAATGAAAGGTAAATTTCACCTACACATTATTTCTATAAAATAAAACCTGGTTTTATCCAAACAGCACATAATACAGCTTGGAACACCGGTCTCCATTTCCAGATGAAGACTGACCAGTTAAGGTTGTTTCAAAACGTATCACGTATATTAAGTTGGTTGCTCGGCGCTGAGGGAGGGGAACACAGAGGATTTTAATACAAAATTTAAACTCTTTTATTCTCAAAAATATTATCGAGATTCACCCTTTAAAGATTCCCTGTTTTCATATGCAACCTATTTTATAACTGCTAAAACTAAAAGATTGGTTTGCCATGTCTTTTATAGTTTTTAATAAACACTCAATAAGATATCTCTTAACGACCAAATTGTTTATTATAATTATACATATTTCATTTGATGGTGTATTTCTTATTAATATGCATATTTTTGCAATGTGATTAACCACACAGAAAAATCATCTTCAAAAAAAGAACACTTACAATTCTGGACACAGCCCTTGATATCTGAACTGGGTCACCCATGTTACAATCAATTTTAAAACCAAAAGCTTTTCTCAAGATATGAAGAGACGCATCTAAAATACCATCAGCAAACTGAAACACAAAAGTCAATAATTGTTTGATGGTTGAATCAACTGTAAGGTTAGTTATAGCTTTCGTTGAACCTGGATGTGTCCTCTCAGATGTATTATATCATGAAATTTGCTTTGGAGATTTTGTACTTGTTTTACCAAGAAAAGAATGTTGTAGTTTCCGTTTTCTTGTATTACACGAACAATATTACGCGATATACTTGTTTATACCAACATGTCCAAAGTTCCAACCTCTTGAACTAATTTGTTTATAACTACCATAAAATAAGGTACCACCGTCATTTAATATATATTCATCTAATAATTTCTCTGTTGGATAATACACTGTATCATCTGGAAATACAATATAATAATCATAGCCTAGTCATTTTACACAAAATGATAGGAAAATAGTTTTCTTTTTAGGATGATACCAAATTAATTTCTAATTAAATATTTTATGAATTCTGACAAAATTGATGTTTAGTTGAAGTTTTTATATGATATTATATTTTCCTTGAAGTCATCGATCATAAAATCTTACCAGGACTCCATGGATTAAGAAGTATGATAATATCATCTGGATATTCATATTGAAGTCATCGATCATAAAACTTACCTGGACTCCATGGATTAAGAAGTATGATAATATCATCTGGATATTCATATCTAAATGACATCTTTTTACCATCTTTCTTAACTAAGGTCCTCTTTACCACGAACTCCCATTCGCCAATGACACATTTAGCCGGAACGTAGACTGCCATGGTCATAAAGTTACCATCTAAATTAACCATATGAGCTCCCCAAGAATCTGGTTTATACGACCTATCAGCACCTTCCTGTAGTTTAAAAGTAACCAATGTTCCTGTTGTTGGTAGAGGATGCTCACCTATACAAAACAATATTGTTTATTACTTATCACCATGTTCCTTTTGCGGATGGTGAGCAAGAGGGATTTTTATACATGATTTCTGTAATCGGATTTAAAGTGAAATATATGCAATAAATGGGAGGAGAAGGGAAAATACCTGTTTTAAAAATGAAAGTAAGATCATCTTGTTTTTTGTTATAAGGTCGATCAAATTCGATGGTGATTTTAAACTCTGCAGCACGTCTGATAACCAGTTGCGGTTCTACTGTTTTTCCAGCACAGTCTTTTTCCATTGTATTTTCAAATTTGTCGGTGTGGTGTTGCCGTACATTTTCTTCAATATTTAGATCAATATTTTTAACAGTTATAACTGTGGCCAATTCCTCTGATGTAGCTTCTGTCCCTATATAAAAAAGATAGTTTCTGTAATGATTATATGCCTAGATGTAGGCAATCTTGTAAGACTTTAGCTAGAATTTTTCATCTTATAATTAATAATGACATTATACTGGATAAATTAATTGTACTAAATGTGGACGAAAATATGAATGATATACTGTTACATAAAAAAGAGTCATAATGTGGTAAACATTCAATTCTAGTTTCACCAAATACCTTGTGGGAAATGTCAGTAAATTTCCACTAATCACATAAGTGTGGGTTTCAACGTCATATGGCTTAAATCGCCTATTCCCCTACTTATTTACATCATATTTGACCAATTAGATAATTGATGGTCAAAAACACAAAGCTACAAAACAATCATACTGTGAGAATTCGTCAGCAGACAGATTCTGGAAGCCAAAAGGGCTCTTCAAAAATATGTAGCAGAGAAGAGAAAGTATGCGTCACACGTTGGATTTGGGGAGTTTCCCGGCATATTTCCACATCTAACCGGCGACTGCATAGCACTGCGTGGTTCTACAATCTACAAGGTATAATCCACGGCATCAATTCAATGGATGATTTTGAATCTTCTACCAACTGCACTGACTCAAGAGGGCATGGACTAGGTACCAGGGCAGACAGTCAAATGAAATTAAGTCTGCGACCTTCATTCTAGTCGGAACTAACATCTGAAAATTCTACGTCTTTACAGCCACAAGAACGGCTTTTCTTGGTTTCATTTTATAGTGCCTTGGTTTTATTTATATATCCATATGATATGCCATACCTGGGTGATATACCTTTAACGTATCTATTCACGTCTGGTAAAAGCAAAAAGATTTCTATGATATCCACTAGTTTGTTACCTGTACTTGGTAGTGGTTTGGTTGAAACGTCCTGTGCTGAACATTCGGATGTTGGAGGACGATGGTCTCGTTCCCATGGACGTGGTTTTAGGCGTTGTGGACCGTCAGTTCGTGTTCGTAAAATATTTATAGAACTATCGCTGTTCCTGCAGAGTGGATTGTGACCACCTCCTCTACGAGTGGGTATTCCACGTGTTGTGTCATTTGCATAGCGAGAAGACATATCAAAATATCGGTTAACAGACTGAAATAAAGAAATAAACTATATGAAATAGTTTTTTTTACGTTTATTATATTCAATAAATGGCATATTAATTGTACCTTCTGATTCAATACATTGACAATCGATAGAGTACGAAAATTGCATATTTCTTGTGCTTTATACTAATTTCAAGGTCGAACAAAGCTATTATACAAAAAGCAATTAAACTTGAAATGGGTGGATGTTATTGTTAACTGCAGACAACTCCAGCTAAGCGAGACGGAAATCATTTCTTGATAATAGTTATATTTAAAGGACAATATTGGCTCTCTAATAATTCCTTCCAAGACAAAAAGTTGGGTTATGGAACGAGACTCATGGGCGGTCCAAGCATAAGGTTTTGGGTGGAATCGGTCTGAACCAGGGAGTGGACCCTGTGGTGTTCCAAAATCTTGGTCCAGGGAGAGAAGGCGGCATCACAGCAAGGAACTACGTCATCCTTCATACCACATTTCGTACGTCATTGTAGCAACGTTTTCCAGCACGAAAACGCCCACGCCTTCACCACCGGAGCTACTCTGGTGTCAACGTTATGCATTGACTAGTCCTTAGTCCGGACTTCAAACCGATTGAATATCTTTGGGATGAAATTCAGGGGAGACATAATAACGTCGTATCGAGACCAAAAAACAACCGATGGATTGCGTCAGGCTTTTCGGGGGGGGGGGGGGGGTTCCAGGTACCACTGGCGTTGATCAATCGTCTGGTGGACAGACGCTGATATTGACATATTGACACTAATTATCACTGTTTTTCATTGTACATGTCCTCGTTAGTGTCTTTGGCAATTCTATAATCGTAAACGTGTGTAGTAAATCTATTTTCAAACAAGTTCAAATTAGCAACATTAATTTCTCTACTGGTGCTACGTGAAAGTATGTCTCGGGGTGCAGTTTGAACAGGAAAGTGCAGTTCCGCGGGCTTTAAAACATAGGAATCGACACTTAGATCACGCAAATCTGACAGCTACAAATATTTCTAAGCAAAACGTCAGCTTCGGGTCGGCCGTTTTTGTGGCCATCTTGGATTTTCAATTGGCCAATCGGATAGATTTGATTAGTATTCCTTAGAGAACAATTTTGCCAAATTTGATGCTTGTATCATCATTTGGACGATCCTGCTGTTATCTGCGAGAGGCTTTTCTATTGCAGTAATAAGTATCAGCAATGGAAGATATAGTGGTAACCCACGCCTCGTTCTTGGCTGCAAACCCTTGATGCTAACTGTCAGTTTGTCTTATTATTATTTGCCAAATCAATCTAACATTACTAACTTCGAACAATATTTAATAACCATATACATGCAGAATTACTCATTAATTAATCATATCAACAGAATATGAATACGTTACTGTTGTATTACTGAAGCTTGCATTCTCGAACAGTTCACTCACGCTTGACAGCCCAGGTGAATGCACCTTTTTTTATCTTGTTGCAAGAATGTGTGCAGACTATAAATTATCACGGCTTTTATAAGTATATTTTTGTTCCTTTAAGTTTAAGATACTAGATTTTGAATAGACTTGAAATTTTTGTGGTTTTATTTTTAAATTTATTTAATTAATCAAGTTATCTTAACAACAGTAAATTTCAGTTGTATTTTCTGTTACAAGTCAGAAAATAATTGTTCGTATAAAAATAACGATATATTTATGCTATTATCATTTCAGTTCAATATCCAATTCCATCTTTGACGTGGACCCCGAGTACAGTAATCAAAACATATAAATATTTTATCCACTTACTGCTTTTATAGAATCAGTACAAACATTTTAAAATATAGACCTATATTTTGTTCATAGCTTTACAAATTCTTAACGCGTTCCGATTCCTCGAGTGACGTCCGGAAATATCCTATTGAATTAACTGTAGACATGTAGTTCTAAGAGATGTAAACATGCTAATAGGGCTAACTCTAACCCTAACCCTAAATCTCGTCAACATTCACGTGCCCTAACCCTATTTACATCTAGCGACCATGACTTTGTTGGATATTGTATGTAGTGGATTCTATAAACTATTATTTACTACGTTTGAGTAGGCACATAAAGACCAACCATAAAGTTATATAGTGCAAATTCATAAATACTTGTAATAGCCTACATTTTCAGAAATATTTATAGAGTTACGGCAGCGTGGTCCAGGGTGTAGACAACGTCCAGTTTGGTATTAGGACTGCACGAGGATTTTATAAAATCAGAAGCTCTGAGGCAATTTGTCTGCTGATTTAGGTAAAGTCGGTACATATATATTTAGGATTAGATCCATACACACACACACACGCCCGTGGACATGCGCCCGAAACACGAACTAGCGATTCGACTAGTGACCATTTGGCCACAGATCACTAATTATTGCCCCATTGACTTTAATGTTAATTCTCGTCTCTTAGACCGGTCGTAACTTTTTCCCAAATATTCGTTGGGCAAACCGCTTTCTGCACAGGTGGAGCAACATGTGGCAGACTCTTGCCCAAAAGCATGTATGAGGTTCTTCATGAAAAACTTGAGATAGACAAGCTGGAAGTAGAGACAGCTAACCTTGCAATTTTCGGCCTTCCCTTTCAACGTAACCAACCTCACAACTCTTGTATCCTTCCGCCTCAAAATCATGAATATTCACCAAAACCTGGCAGAAAATGTATTTTCAAACCCTTTTCTTCGATTCTACACCAAAAATTCAACAAAAATCGCCATGCAAAAGGGGGAAAAAGGGAAAGGGAGAGAAGGACTAAAAATAACTTTCGCCCTTGTTTCGTAATATTTGGTGATCTGTGTCCATTTATCGTGAGTTAACCAACTAACATTGGCGGATGTCCATACAAATAGCACCAATAATTAGCTATTAAGTCAGTAGCCTACTGGTGGGTGTCATGCACGATGCATGGCTTGCGTGATCTCTCTATATCATACCTCTTGCATTTGTAAATTGCACGCAGCTAACAGTTTCCGTTGTCATTTTTTTCACGTTTGATTACCACACTGGTATGCAAATAAATATAGTAGAACATCGTTAACGAAACTTGTGATAAGATTAGAAAATATCTATATTACCTGCAATGCTTAAATATTACTTGTTTATATAACGACTGATCATATAAGCAATCAACTGGTTGCCGTGCAGACACTGGGAACACTGAAATATATGAAATTCTTTCAAGGTACTACTTCAACTACCCATTTTATTGACCTCGAAACTATCTATATATAGTTGCGTAGGCTGCAATTTGGAATTGAATTCACGCAATGTAAACCCGGGCGTAAATGTTCGGAGGGTGGGGGGTACACTCCCCGCCCGGCATAAAAGATTCGGTTTCAAAATAAGGGCAGCCGGTCTCAAAATTTACGGAGGGGGATACTCGCCAAAACTCTCAATTTGTGAAAATACATTTGTCGATTTGTGAAAGTACATTTGTTAATTTGTCAAAATACAAAATACATTTGTCGATTTGTGAAAATGCATTTGTTGATTTGTCATACAACAAAAATACATTTTTTCATCTGTGAAAATACACCTGGCGAACCTACAAAGCACAAATTTTCAAATAACACAGCTTAACTTTATAGTTTCAACATATGTAATTTCAACATTTGTATTTTCAAGATATGTAATTTCAACATTTGTAGTTTCAACATTTGTAGCTTCAACAGTTGTATTAACGACACTTGCATTATCGAGCCTTGCATTAGCAAGCCGTGCATTAGCGAACTATGACCATATTTGGGTTGATGACGTTGGTCATTATGGAGGGGGATCCTTGCCAACGATGCTGCAAGGCCTGGATGCCGGCCAGGAAGAATTTTTTTTATTCTTTATCCCCTCCCCCTAAAAGATTTCACATAGCTGAAATGGCGTCATCTTAACTAAGAGAATGAGGGCTGACAAGTTACTTTTGTGTTAGGGTTAGTCCTTTCTGTGGCAGGTATTTGATAGCTGCCCTATAGCCAGTTTTGTCCATTTCTTGTGATTCCTGATGGGTTAATAACACACAAGATGGTCTGGTATGAAAACAATATTAACACTACAGGTGCAGTTCTTATGAAATGAAATGAAATGAAATGAAATGGGGTTTAACGTCCTACTCTTCTGCACCTGTCCATGATTGTACTCTCTTGGTGACAAAAGTCTGCTTCAATCTGGCCTCCCAATACTAATTTATGCATTTTGTCAGTTTGAACCATCATCTTTTATGGGTCATGTCGTTATCAGCGAGATGCACACTTTCATTTAAAATTAAATTGAACTGATACCTCGAATGTGTGAATATAAATTTTTCTCGAGCCTCGGGGTCGATATTATGGTGTCAGTTTGGCCTCCAGGGCCGAAACCAACTGTTATGGACAATTTCGAACTCAGTGAGATGTACTCTTCCATTTAAAATTGGTTTGACTGATACTTCGAATATATGAGTATAACCTATTTTTGACCCTTCGGGTCTGCGGTCCATATTTAGGGTGTCAATTTGGGCCGTCCAAGGGCCATAAGCGTCTGTTATGGGCAACTTCGTACCTAGTGAGATGTACTCGTTCATTTAGAGTTGGTTTTGACCGATACCGTGAATTTATGGCCCCATCGTATTAGGGCGTCAATTTGGGCCATTCCATGGGCCCAATCGTCTATTATGGACAATTCCGTAATCAGCGGCATATACTCTTTCAATTAACATTAGTGTCTACTAATAACTCGAATGTATGAATATTTCAGCTATGTGAAATTTTTTAGGGGGAGGGGATAAAAAATAAAAAAAATTCTTCCTGGCCGGCATCCAGGCCTTGCAGGATCGTTGGCAAGGATCCCCCTCCATAATGATCAACGTCATCAACCCAAATATGGTCATAGTTCGCTAATGCATCGCTTGCTAATGCAAGGCTCGATAATGCAAGTGTCGTTAATACAACTGTTGAAACTACATATCTTGAAAATACAAATGTTGAAATTACATATGTTGATACTATAAAGTTAAGCTGTGTTATTTGAAAATTTGTGCTTTGTAGGTTCGACAGGTGTATTTTCACACATGAAAAAATGTATTTTTGTTGTATGACAAATCAACAAATGCATTTTCACAAATCGACAAATGTATTTTGCATTTTGACAAATTAACAAATGTACTTTCACAAATCGACAAATGTATTTTGTATTTTGACAAATTAACAAATGTACTTTCACAAATCGACAAATGTATTTTCACAAATTGAAAGTTTTGGCGAGGATCCCCCTCCATAAAAATTATGCATCGGCGCTTAAATGAACTATTGAGGTAAACAAACAATGTCAAAATAGAAAGACAAAATCCTATATACTTAATATATTTGTGTATACGTTCAATTGATTTAATATAACGATATAACCAGTTTTTCAATGTTTAAATTAGTAAAATCTGTTATGCAGAAATGTGTAATTGTCACTTTCATAAAATGTCACAGTACTTCTTACGTTCTTGCAAAATTCCTAACAAATAACCTGAATTCCTATGCGTAGTTCCCTATTTTACTCATGATATAAGTGTTTTCTAGTCGAACAGTAGGAAGCTAAACCCATTTCATTTCATGTCATCGACCAACAGAATTTTGCAAAATCTTTGAAATGACATATCATGACTAGTTTTTACTCTACTACCCCCCCCCCCCCACTCACAAAATAAATGTGTTCGCCTCTGGATCTAGTCATGGGTGTAAGTGTATACTCGCGTGCGTCGTGTATCATGTTTGTATCATATTTGGCATAAACAGGTCATACTGACCTTAGGCTGCTTCTTTAAAGCACCGTTAACTTTTGACGGCTCGTTAAAAGACAACAATAGTGTCAGTCATTATCACATACGTGATAGAACTGGTTAAACACATGTATAATTTTAACACATAGATCATTGCTACGATAGATGCGTAATAAAGGTTTCATGAATCGGGACTCCATATAACTGACTGAAGTGACGAGTGATAACAGATACACGGCCGAACTTCTGCTCACTAATAATTCCTACGAATGTGTAAATTATCTCGGCTGAAAATTTCAGCTAGTAGAAACTGTGTTATTAAACTAAACACAACAAATATTAAAATTTCTAAATGTGAAGACTCAAAATACTTTCCACTCATATTATGGATCATATTATCAGGGCTATAAAAAATGACAAAGACTGTTATGTAGATTTGCCATATAGCAATTTTATTTTTGGAGAAATGAAACGTTTTTGTGATTTTTACATTGCAAAAGGAGTAAGACAAACGTTGGAAAATGAAATAAAAATGATTTGAATTGGCAACCTTTATTTACGCCGATAGATAATATCAACTTTGAACAGTTTGTTGAATGTAAAAATATTCTCCTGAACAATACAGATTCTTTTAAACCTAATATTCCTGGTAATTATCAGTTGTCAGTGTCTGAATTAAAACAAAGGCAGCTACCGTTTAATTTTCGTACGTTAGTTACGTACGCTGAATCTTCAGAATATATTTAGAAGGCAGCCAATCAAATAAACTGAAGTTACAATTTTTTTTGAAAACAGGTAATCCTATAACAAAACCATTTCCCTGTAGCCATTATTATTACCTGTACTATATTGATCTTGTTCTGACTTTATGTAATTATTCTACTGAACATTTCTTCTTTTTTGAAACCCCCGATGGCCTTGGTACTGTTAACCACCATAATCATGAACAGCTATAACCATATGAATCATGTTGTTAATTACTTATTTCTACAGCTCCACAAAATATCACAGTTTTTCTAAGAATAAGTTCTGGTTTCATTAAAATATCTCTTCTAACTTCGTTATCACTTATACCACATACAGTGCGTTCTGTAATCAGCGAATCAGCAAGTGCATCACATTCACATTCGTTTTACAGGTTGCAGATGACAAGATGGAACGAATTAAAAGTTTCCAGAAATTTCTTCATTCCTAGTATCAAATTAATGTAATATTCTTCCGAGGAATACAATATTCTTCGTTACTTATTCAATATGTCGTCCCAATTATCCCCAATGACCTCACTGAAATCCATCATAGACTTTGACAGAATGCCAAGAACATTGGGAATAATGCTATCCTTTTTTTCCCATCGCCCATCACACCAGTATACATGATTCCCTCATAAATCTGGTGGTTATCTGCACTGCTTGCCTTGATCCAATGCCGTACGAGCCAGGGAGGCAGCTGCCCCTTCATCCACTACCCCCCCCCACGCCCCCAACTTTCATGCAAACAATATTTTTTCGATGATGGGTGTATTCTGTTATTAGTACATGTATTCGCTATAACATGACCCCGAATCCATTCACTTGATTTCCCACTTAGCAACCGTCATCTACTCGAATATACTTTTTGTTGTGCAAAAATGCTCATGACTCATGGCTCGGTAACCGTGATGAATTCGAGAAAGGCAAGGAAATCGTTTGGTTTGAATAAGCTTTCTCAGCCAACACGGGAATCGAACTCATGATCTCGAAGAAGAATATAGGCTTTCACATGTTTAAAGGGAAGATACCATTGCTGGCTTGGCCACTAATGTCCATGCTGGAAGAGCTTTGACAAATACATAGTCCTTATATAGCGTGAATTTGGCGTCTATTTGCGATAGTAAACAAAGGCTGGATTATCCAATTAAATCATCAACTAGCAATCATGTTTGAAACCGTCGAAAATCGGTGTTAGATTGGCTTCTTGTCCTAATTAGTGATAATAATAGCAGAAAATTATTATGAGTACGAATTATTATCAATAACTTAAAATCACCGTTGATTAATCAAACATATATCCATATATGATAGGGTACCGTCTTCCTTGAATCATTATTGGGAGATTGTATGATTGTTGACGTTTTCTAATGTTTTGGATCGCTGCCTCCAATAACAATGTCCCTGACGGTGTGTAGTATAGCCTTTATTAAATACAAATCACAGAATAATACTGTAATGAATGAGAATCAAGAGCTTTTAAAGATACATAATCACGCGCCCTAACCCTTTTTACATCACGCAACGATGACTAAATCGACAATGGGCTTTCACTTTTAGACTTTGTTGGATATTTTGTGTAGTTGATCGGGGTTGCTCCCACTTTGCCGGCAGGACTTGATGTCAAATTTTGCGGCTAATCCAGAGTTAATCCCAGAACAATGGTGTAGATATAGTCCATATCTTTTTAAACAATAAAATTGATTGATTCTAACAAATATAACTTTTATTGAATAAAATTAATAAAAATGTATTGATTTTAACTAATGAAACATGCACCCTTTAACATCAGAATTAAATAAATCTTTGCGGCATTTTGTGCTGCTGTCTCGAAATCGGTAAATATCGTAGATTTTCATCTTTGTTAATATGCCCATACATCATTGTTGGTGTATTAGATTTCGACCACTTCGATTATTGGAGAGATAAGATAAAGCGAATATTAACCTGAACGTTTGCCATTTTAAAATAAATATAATTACGACACAGATCGACCATCTAATTATATCATGTGAATTGAATTCATGTTTATAAGCAGGCCCGTAGCTAGCCCAAAATTGTTAGGGGGGGAAAAGGCTTCCGGGGGCGCCGATGGGGCTTCTGGGGGCGCCGTTGTACCTCCTTAGGCGTACCGGGGTTCGGGTTATCCTTTCAGACGCCTTGTGGGAATATTTGACGACCTCAAACGCGTTTTCTTGCTATTCCAGTCCCTGAAACAGTAGGTGATCTGATATAGCCTAACTTAGATGGTCGAGTCGAATTTCAAGGCGGGTCGTCGGGGGCAAATTTTGACTGCCACAAGCGTGTTTTCCTGCTATTCTAGCCCGTGAAGACAGTAACTTAATTGTGGTCCAATATAGTCTACCTTCGGTGGCGTACCATATTCCCCGAAGTCTTTGATTAGAGCTAATCACACTTACCACCGTTGTAAAAGAAGCAAATTTCTGTTGAAAATTATGACTGATCAATAGTCTGATTAACAACCAATAGCTAACTGCATAACAATGCCATTACACTTTTAACATAGATCCAAATTAGTCCAAACATGTTTATATAACGTTATGCCATGGCTCACGGTTTTTATTATACCCAATTAACCAGTGCACATAGCAGAATGTTTCAAAAAAAGTAATTGCGTGACAAACGAGGATATCTAAACTGATACAATACCTTAAATCACTGTCCAAAATTTTTAGGGAAGAGCCAGATTTAACGAAGGGCTGTCATGTTGTTGACCAGAGAGGGCCATTGTTGTAGTTGAATTCACAAAAAAAATTATCAATGCCCGAAATATGTGGCACAAAGTAATAGGTGGTTCCAGACAAAATGTTCTAATTCATATTCAATTTAGTACAAATTCGTGGTATTCAATTAAAAGATTACGGGCACTTGTTTTTGACAACCAGATGAAATAATATATTTTTTTGTTTTCACGTTAACCTTCTGTTCGGGGGAGTGGAGCGGTACACTCTCCGCCCCGATTTCAAAACAAGGGCAATCGGTCTCACTAAATGAATTATTGAGGTAAACAAACAATGTCTAAATAGAAATGAAAAATCCTAAATACTTAATATATTATGTATGAATATATGTATTTGTGTAAACGCTCGATTGCTTTCATTTGATATCACGATACCCACCAGTTTTTCAAAGCTTAAATTAGTTCAAACTGTTATACGTTCAGTAATAAAACAGGATGGAACACCTCAATGAATAATTGACTCGTGCGTGAGAGGTTGATCCGGTTGATTAAGTGCAGACGTTTGATGAAGATATGAGGACACAGTCATATCTTTGCTAATTTATGCATATTCACAGCAATATATCTGAGATATAGGTCCACGTCATGTAAATGATGTAATTGACACTCACAAAACAAAATCGATGTGTTCGCCCATGGATATAATCTTACGTGCGTCGTGTATCATATTTCTATAACTTGTGCTATAATATCTACGACAACAAGGCATTCATGCGGAAATATTGACTAAAGGCTGCGGATATCATATTACACATAAAAAAGGCTTACTGACCTTGGGCTGGTTGTTTAAAACTCCGTTAACTTTTAAAGCTGCAGTTTCATATTTTTAAAGTTATATTTTTAAAATGTATTAAAATAAAGCCCTAAAATAGATTGTATCTATAAACAGGTCTACCTTGTAAAAGAATAATCCTATTAATCCTAGGGGGCTTGGGATGGCCTTGTGGTCTAGAGTGCCAGGCTTCGACCTCTAGCTGGCCGGTCACCTCTGGCTTGCGGCTGTGGTTTCGAGCCCTGGTATGAGCGTATGTGGCATGGAGATAGGGGCACCTTCTCAACCTCGTGGGTTTCCTCCGGGCACTCCGGTTTCCTCCCACTGCTAAAGACCCCTACGCGCAAGCGAATTATTGAAATAAAATTAAACCATATGTTAGTCCCGAAATGACCTAGTTTGTGTTGAGTGGACGTTAAACCCCATTTCTCTCTCTCTCCTATTAATCCTATAATTCACTATTGTCAGTTGAGAAATTGGCAAAAATGTCATTTTCAGCTTCAAATTCAAACGTTTGAAGGTAGCCATTCCGTTGGGGTGAATGTAAAACAAGGGAGGTCATTGTATTATTATTTTCTGTTTCACTGATTTTAATACATGGGAAATAATGCCCATGATCGTATAATAGTTAGTTGACATCCTTTTGAGCAAACGACATAGAAATATTTATGTTTTGACTTTCTAAGAAAATATGAAATTCCCGCTTTAACGACTCATTAAAGGACGACATTGGTGTCTCTATTGGAGTCAGAATAGCACAGTGACGAAGGAACCAGCCCGGCGTCATTTAGAGAAGATTATCCATGCTAACAAATTACTGGATCTTCATAGACTGGACAACCTGCTCTAATACGTCAGAATCGCTCCTATGTCATTCTTTTTTCTGACTTGCATATATAGAAGTCAGAATAGCGCAGTGACATAGGAACCAGAACCAGTCTGACGTCATTTAGTTACGTGTGGGATCTTCATTGAGTTGCATTCACTGATCTATAGTGGTTGCATTCTACCTAGACTGGATAACATGCTCTAAATGACGTCACTGCGCTATAAAGGAATGACGTAGGAGCTGGCGTATTAGAGCAGATTGCCGTCTACATTCTACTTTGATACTACCGATTATCCAGTACTTACTAAATTATGCACTTTTCTAATCAGAGTTATCTTTCCGTGACCCGCAAATTTTAACTCGTTTAACCACTGAATTCAGCCGAGATAAATGTTTCAATCTGATCAATCAAAATTAGATTGGTAGAAAATTTCGCGATAACCATGCAGAGATCACTATACCGAAACACCTAAAGTTTACACCACAAACTGGGATCAAAAAGCCAATACCAGATGATAGTTGATGCGTTCATATACCGAGGTGAAGTTTAGTCCACTATATGCCATTGTAGAGGCCCCATCGTCCAATGACTGACCGTATGGCCTACCATCTCAGTATTGGTACTGAAGTTGCTGCATCACGCTCCGAGGGCCACACCGGTTTCGGAACCGATCGGTCGTTAAACGATATGAAATTAAACATTGACACTCGGGATAAGACTAATTGCCACACCGCTCTTTATACAATTCAACTTTCTAATGGCCGAAGTCTCAGTCAAATTACTTCGTTCTGCGTGGTGTTATTGTCGCTAGAGTGCCATTGTTAGATCGCCATAGTGTAGTCTCGAGTGCCATTGCTGCCGTTGTTACGATAGTAAACAAAGACTCGATTATCCACTTTTAAATCAATTCAACAACCAGCAATCGTGTTGAAATCCGTTCAAAATCAGTGTTAGATTGTCTTCTTGCCAACTTTATTAGCGATAATAATATAATTTATGAGTACGAATTATTATCAAACCTAAAGTCACCGCTGATTAATCTAACAGACACCCACACCTGATAGGGTTTGACCAACGTGATCTCCCTCGAATCATTATTGGGAGATTGTATGATTGTTGATGTTTTCTGCTATTTTGGATCGCTGCACCGATGGGCCCTGCCCTTAAGAATAATGCCCGAGAGAGTGTGTATTATAGCCTTTATTAAATACAAATACTGCCACAGAATAATACTGTAATGAATGAAAATCAAGTTAATTACAGAATTAATGATTGAAGAAACATAATATATGTGTGTCTAAATATCTTGCAAGCACATTTTAAAAAGCACATATTATTTCAACACAAGAGCCGGTGTCAATAACAAGTAACAAAAGCAGTGGATGAATACACTCTATTTAACAACCAGGGACCGACAATCAGATTTCAGACCTCTGGTTGTATATATAAATAATTAATTTAATTGCTCAAAGAAAATATACTTTTCGATAAAAAAAGGAGGTTTGTGGGAAGAACAGATGGTCGGATTAAAACATTAATGTCTATTATTATTAACAATATGAAAATTACGATATAATGAATCGGATTTTAATATTATTGTTTGATTATTAGTACAACAATATCATAATGCTGTGAATAATATAATATTTAGTCAATATCTACATAGACGACCAGTTAAACATCGGTCCGTTCTTCCATTAATTTAGTCGGATAAATCTAATCCATGAAAACCAACAATATCTGGCAATTCAACACAATCAAAACTAAGAAATAGATCTCGTTCTTTTAGTTTGGTTGGTTTGATTTTAGGTTTGACTGTTAAAATTGTTTCCCATCTTGAATTACCAGGAACATCACTGAAAAATGAAATATAATCGTTAAGTGTCAAATTTGCAAGCCAACCTTCCGATTTGCAGTGCCCATAAAGAAAATGTATCTAGTCTTTCGAATAGGACAAGAAACCAGACCATGAAGATGTGAAATTCAAAGAGCGTTGCTTGACTGTAACTAATTAATTAATATAACCGAATGTTAATAGCAAACATACCAAGTGAGGTTAAATCTCTTTCTAAATATTTTTCCTATATTATACTTACGGAAAATCAATTGTTCCACCATTTGGTATTTCAGTTGATCTAAGACTTCCTTCTATCATAAGTTTACACTTTGTTAGTGTTTTGTTCATTGGATTATCAAAATAAACTTTAATTTTAATAGTTTCACCAGGTTTACAAGTCTCGGGGGCCTGAAAAAATATTGTTTTAATATAAAAGATAGCTTAATGTTGATAAAAATATTGCTGAAGCCTCTCATTTCACAAACATCTATAAACTGTTATATAAATTTCTGTTGTCATTTTAATGTCGTAGCTTCTGATTTGTGTCATCACATTAGACTTTCTCTATTCTATTGAATTATTAAAACGTTATGCATCACAAAAAGTGAGAATTCATTATGTGAGGTGTCCGCCTTTGTGATAGTTTCCAATACAGTCTCAACACAGATCCTCTTTCGTTTAGTTTTTTAATCAGATTGATACAGCCAGAGCACATCCTGTCAACGGCCCCTCAAGAAAACTATAGCTTGCCACATCAGGCTTATAAAGCACATATTATTGTTCGTAAAATGGTTGCCTAATCCCAAGTTTTTGGAAACGGCAGTGTTTGTCTCTAAAGGTTCAAGGACGACCCAATTGTGGATGATTATCCCAAAGATTGATGTGTGCGCACAACGTAAGACGTTCTATATAAGTAATCTGTTGGTGGGCACATGGCTTGCCTTTTAGTTCACATGGGCAACAGTTTTAGGGAAATCATTTTGTATTCCGACCATTTAACTGAATTATAGGTCAGTATCTCAGAATAAAGACAATATCTCCGTTACCTCAATCGTTAAATCTGGTCGACGTAATCTGAAATCATCTTCAAGTATAACTCTTCTATGTTCTTCTGTAACTAAACAAGTTGCTGTTACTTTCATGGCAAAATGCTCAACAACCTTAGGTAGGTATAGATCAGCTGGTACATCCAATTTTATTTTTGTTTCTGAAAAGACAATATATATATATATAGCTAACAATGCTTATCCAGAACCAAGCACAACGTTTCTGTTCATGCAACCAAAGCTTCTGATGCCTAGACTCCTTCAATTTCCATAGTGTGATGATAGTCGATGGCAATACTAATTTTAAAATCTATAATAATAATAAAAACACCAACCCTGACCAGCCTGTATTTTCATTTTATCAAATTTCTTATGTATGATCATGTCCACAGCATCACCGTAATAGGTCATGGATTCTATTTTCATTCCAACCTTAATGGTTAGTGACTTGTCGCCAACATTCTTTACCATGACTGAATAACTGAAGTCTTTTCCAACAATAACCTCATCTTGATCTTCTAACTTTAATTCAATCATCTTTAAAAAAAAAAGATAAATGTTTTGTATAAGCATTGAGGTTTTTTTTTTTTTTTCCTTTTTATTGTATATTTCACATAAAAATATATTTAAATCCTGTCTTTCTTATATTAATGAACTGCCTGGGATGAATATCCATAAATTATAAACTGTAATCATCCTCGTCCATCCGCACGGTGTCCCTAATGGCTTGTGAGGGCTCTAGGGGCTAAATTTATCAGACAATTGACTTGATATTTATACACAATGTTGGGTGACGAGAGAGCGTGACATATTTCCAAAAACCTAAATAAAATAATTAAAAAAACCCCCATTAATATGTTCTTATAGCTGAAAGTGGTTAATACAGTGTTATTAAATACAACTTACTGAATCGGTTATATAAGGATTTTTATCAGTGTTGCTCAACTTGGCAGCCAATGCAACAGCATCTCGCTCTTCTGATGTACCTGTAACAAAATAATAATGTACATAAGAGTTCATGGGGATTAATATCAGCTTGTCACTAGAAACAAATTATGTCATTTTGGGTTTAACCCACCCCGTTGGTACACTCAAAGCACAATGAGAAAATAGTTATACAAGATAAGTTGACAGTCTTATGGAAAAGCTGCAAATAAACAAAATACTGTCAATAATTGTTTTATATCCCCTTAGTGTGGTCATCAATGATCTTGTTTAAAGCACAATTTCAGATAACAGTAACAAAGGATATAAATTCCACAATTAACTAATTTGACTTGTGTCTTTTTTCCTAGTAATAATGATAATGTGTGTGTTTTATTTTCCAGACAAATATTTTGTCATCGATAGTATAATGCAGATTGCTACCAATATTTAGAACTTATCGACATATAACAATTCCCCTAATATTACAATGAATAAATTAATATATGTTAAAGGGAACGTACCTTCTTCATATTTATATGATAATGTTAAATCTTCTCTGTCAATATCACCACGTCTTCCAAAATAACTTAAATTACCACGAAAACGTTTTCCAGTAGGCTCCTTAGTACTGATCTTCTTACCAATTCTAGAATATATTTTAACTTAATCAGAAAGTAGCTAAAACCTCTTTGATTTAGATTAGAATAATGCTTTGAACATTTATCTATACGAAGTTTCGTACCAAATATAAATTATGAATTACGTTTCTTTTATGACTTTAATTGCTGGCAGTGATAAACAAAATCAGGTACCGGTATATCTCAAGATTTGATCTGTGTACCTCAAAATTTACATTTAAGCAGATAGCCTCTTAACAAATCAATCGAAACATTCATTTTAAAACTAAATTAAAGAAGAAACAAGACAATGTATATATTATGATCAATGACTGTCGTAATTGTGGCCTTGGACGTTTCGTATCGTTTTTCGATTTCCTTCGCTTTATATTATATTCTTTCAAAGCTGCAATTTCATATTTATATGTTTAAAATATATTAACATACAGCCTTAAACTAGATGGTATCTATAAACAGTCCTACCTTGTTAAAAAATAATCCAATTAATCCTATAATTCACTGTTGCCAGTTGAGAAATGGATAAAAATATCATTTTCTACTTCAAATTCAAACGTTTGAAAATAGCTTTTGTATGGGGGGGGGGATTGGAAAACAAGGGAGGCAATTGTGCTATTCTATTATTTCCTGTGTGACAGATGTATAAGTGTGGGAAATAATGTCTATGGTCGTATAATAGTGAGCTGACAACCTATTGAGCAAAAGACATAGAAATAATAAGGTTTTGACTTTCAATTTGACCGCTCTCGGTTTTACTTTATTCACTTAGTACTGGGACAGCCCGAAACTAGTTCCCCGTGCAGTACCCCAAACCACCTGGACACCCGTATAACGTGAATAGTTTTTGTGTCCCCAAGATTAGTATAGATGACCTTACAATTACGGAATTATTTACAAGACTCTCGAGATTTGAGATGACCATTTTCGGAAGATTTTCAGACCAGTAGCCAGCTCATAAAATTTGATGGGGCTACGGAGAATGTTTTGGAGGGGCGGATTCTGTGACTCACTTGTCTTTCACGACATTAAGAACATAATATTCATCCACATCGTCTAACAACCAGTCTATGGAATCTGCATTGACTTCAGCAAATACAAACGGCGTATCTTTACCAATATTAATTGCCCCTTTCTTTACAGCAGCTACAGGAGCTGGTCCCAAACAAAAGAATCCTGGAATCAAATGATAAATTTCTTATACCATCGTAAAACCATGTTTGTTTGGTTGACATGGGAAATTTAACTTCATTCCTCTGTGTCAACTTTGATGGACTATTAGACTTTCCAACTTTTGTTTTTGGTAAGATTTTAAAAAATCTCAATCTAAGGAAATTCTCATTGTTTTCACTTTTCGGTCTGAAGTAAGTTAATAAGGTCATATTATGTTGAATTTTAATACCTCCCTCCCAAGCATTGACGTTACTAGTGGATTACCCAAAGTTCTGCGCAAAACACGCCTAAAGCTCACCGTAACCGACCGTTTCCATGGCTAACACCTCACACTACTCAGAACCCGTAAATGATAACATTTTTTCTAGATCCTAGTGTTGTGAAGACAAGTAAAACGAAATTTTGAACAATAAAACGAAACGAAAGAGGGTCTGTGTTTTAATCAGATTGTATGACTTGTTGAACAATTCCAGAAAATGTGAGAGAAAAACTCAAAAGCCTTGGTCAGCAGAATATTAACAATATTATATTAGACTGATAGGCACAGTGACAATTTACTCCCACAACACATGGCATCTGAAGATATTCCTCCTCTAACAGACTTACCATCACTTCTTTCCTGAGGTGTGGCGTCAATAACTTGCCATCCATTATAGTCAGTAGAAGAAGTCGGTAAATCTGGTCTTTGCATATAAACTTCATTCCATACATGAAAATTCCTGTTAAAAAAGACAAAAGTCACAATTAAACACAGATAATATGACGACACAAATCACAAATTATCATGGTAAATACAGGGGTTGTGTTTACGACATACTAAATTGTCCTAATACATTTATCGTAACATCTTCTGTTTCAAATCAATACGATGTAATTTATCCAATCTCTCGAGATAAATTTTTAAAGGAGTTTAAAAACTGAAGCTGCTTTTATATCAAAAGGATGCCCTATAGGATACATACCACTTTCAATAATAATCAGACTATTTATATATAAAATACCATACCAAACTGAATCTCCACCTATGTCCAGCTTTATTAAATCATCATCATCATCCAGTATATATACTTTATCAATAGTGCAGCTCAAATCTGAGTCATGGGCGGACGCAAAGTTAGTGACACTTCTACACGGCAGACCAAGGGCTCGACAAACTAAATTGATAAAATTATATAAAATTTAGATCTGAATTGATTTGATAAATGTTACAAAAAATATGTTCATATTTTAATAGTATGCGAAATTTAGACAAGGTGGTTTAACACGTGATCATTCAATAAAGTAGTGTAATTACTTGTTGTCACAACTCCAGAGAAAACCCAGCATTGCCCATACTGAACTGGTTCCTTTGTTTCCATATACTGTTGTATGATCTTAATACTTCCAGTCCAAGCTGTAGGGCGTGTTCCATCATCATATCCCCCAGACCATTTACCTACTAAAACACCATTATCATCATTGTTGTTAACCTGGAAGTAATAACCAAATATTGAATATCTTGTACATAAGTTTACAACGGTAGTGAATAAGCGGCTGCCAGACAGGATACGCCACATTTTCGAGAGATGGAGAACAAACTAAAAAGAAAGTGATTTTTCCTATAGTCAAGGACCATAATTCATAAAGTTACAATTCGATATGCGCAAATATCGATTTCAAATTTCATCACAATCGGGTTAAAATTATGGCCTCCACAGGGTTCACAACCTTGATATACCATATTTTTACACTATTCGCGTACAAACGGTGGTCATTTTGTTCGACAATTTTGGTCCGATGTTCATGAAATTTGAAGTGAACCCTCATTACAGTGAAACAGTGAAATAATTAAACGATGTTTTAAATCGGGTAATAATTGTGACCTCTAGGGGACCACAAGCTAATAAAGGTGATTTTTCGTACAATCAGGGGCCATAATTCAGGAAGTTACATTCGATGGGCGCAAATATCGAAAGGAACCAAGATCTTTGGGTCATAAATATACATGTCAAGGTTCATCAAAATCGGTTCAAACTGTGACCTCTATTGGGTCCACAAGCTAAAAACGTAATTTTTGCGGAAAATAAGGGACCCAAATCCAAACAATTGTGGACGCAGGGACAGGGGCGACGGCATAATACGTCCATATGAAAATGTGGGCGTATAAAAAGAATGAACACATCTCAACAAGTTTGACAATAAAATACACCGATGATCTGATTGACCCTGTGCCCGGTTTGGCTTATCCCGATTTGAACAGGGTCTCAATAATAACGTCATAACTGCTTATCCGGACATGTAACCATTTTAAGATTTCGGGTCAATTTTTTTCGTTTGGTGACCAGATAATCGACTCCCGTTCCTTTAGACGTCTACACAGTGAATGAACCATGTGCTGTATTTGATAACGAAAGGTAAATTTCACCTACAAAATAAAACCTGGTTTTATCCAGACACGGCATAATACAGCGGGGGACACCAGTCTCCATTTCCAGATGAAGACAGGCGAGTTAAGGTTGTTTGAAAACGTATCACAAATATTGAGTTGGTTGCTCGGTCATGAGGGAGAGGAATTTAAGGGATTTTAACACAAAATTAAGCAGGTTTTTTTTCCAAAATATTATCGGAATTCGCTGTTTTTTGATGCACCCTTTTTATAACTGCTAAAAGATTGGTTTGCCATGACCTTTATAGTTTTTAATAAACACTCCTCTTTAACGACCAAATTGTTTATTATAATTATACATATAACATGTATTTGATGTTGTACTTTCTTATTAATTTACATATTTTTGCAATGTGATTAACCACACAGAAAAATCATCTTTTAAAAAAGAAAAAACACTTACAATTCTGGACAAAGCCCTTGATATCTGAACTGGGTCACCCATGTTACCATCAATTTTAAAACCAAAAGCTTTTCTCAAGATATGAAGAGATGCATCTAAAATACCATCAGCAAACTGAAACACAAATTTATATTGAGTTTAAAAAGTCATTAATTCTTTGATGGTTGAAGCAACAGTTAGGTTGGTTTGTTTTCGTTGAACCCGAGTGTGTCCTCTCAGGTGTAAGTTGTAACACAACAATTTCTTTGCTTAGTAGCGTGGTTAACTTGTGTAAATGATTTAGCATCCTCATGGCCAACCAATGTGCTTTGTAGATTTTGTACTTGTTTTGCCAATTTCTGTTTTCTTGCATGAGCAATATTACATGATAGACTTGGTTATACCAACCTGTCCAAAGTTCCAACCCCTTGAACCAATTTGTCTATAGTTACCATAAAATAAAGCACCACCGTCATTTAATACATATTCATCTAATAATTTCTCTGTTGGATAACATACTGCATCATCTAGAAATACAACAGCATAATTATAGCTTAGTTAAGGTTTCAAATACTAAAGAGTGAAAATGTTTTTCTTTTCGAGATTTTGCCAAATTCGTTTCTAATTAAATATTTTTATGAATTCTGACAAAATTGTATTTTGTTTAAGTTTTTATATGATTTTATATTTTTCCTGAAGCCATCGATCGTGATTGTATTTTTGGGTAAATATCAATTTTTCCCGGGCTTAATCCAGGCTAAAATTTATAAAAGCGAAATGATAAGTGATACATTTTTAAAATTTTGTCGTTTTGCAGGCCAATATCAGGTTTAAATAGAATGTTGCAACATTGTCAATTCATTATATCTTTGTGTGTACTGAATGGAACTGAAGCATTTTTAGACTGATAATCCATTCGGGGGTTCACTTTTTACAGCTGCTTAAATGGTATTGGGAGACTATAAAGCAACTGGGAAGCTACATGTAACTGTCTGTTGTTTCTAATCTCACGGGAAAAATTGACACTATGTCTAACGGAGGCGCCATGATGGCCGATGATCAGAGTGTGAATTCTTAAATTGCACATCCCCTGGGTTTAGGGGCCGTGCGGTTTAAAAGTTGATTTAATTCAAATTTTTGCGGACAATGTTAATCTTCGCTACACATGTTCACGTTGCTAAAGCAAACTTGAAAAGTGCTCTTCAGAACAAAAAATCACCTGGCTTCTGGTTTCAGAACGGACCCTAGTTACCGGGGAACGTAGGGTTATTTCAAATATGGCGGACAACTTTGATTCCTGTTTCAGCTGAGTAGGAACCCAGGGGATTCTTTGCTCTGAAGTTGTGATTTATTTACTTTGGGACCATACCCTATCAGCTAAAACAGGAATCAAAGTTGTCCGCCCCCGGGTCATTAGAGGCCGCTCTGAAACCAGAAGCCAGGAGATTTTTTGTTCTGAAAGTACTTTTCAGGCATGCTTGAACCTATGTAGCGAATGTTAACCTTGTCAGCACAAATTTGAATTAAATCGGCTTTTCCCGCGATTTCGGGGGCGTGCGGCCCCTAAACCCAGGGGATGTGCAACTTATTTGTCCGCGAGTTTAGAAACAACGGCCAACTAGCTCCCCTACTAAGTAGTATTGGTATTCTGGACTGTGTTTCGGTTGGACATTATGCGAACATAAAGCCAGAAATACAACAACATAGCTGATATATAGAACAATTAGGTCGGGACAAAACAAAATTGTTATCTAATCTTGAGTAGCCTATTTGCAATAGTGCTGCCTACTTAAAAATAAATAACAAATTCTTTTCAATTTTATCCTATTTCTGTGTTGTGTAAAAATCCGGAAAAAAAGAAATAAATTTGCTATTAGATGGACATTTTGTATAAAAACTTACCAGAACTCCAGGGATTAAGAAGTATAATAATATCTTCTGGATATTCATATCTAAAAGACGTCTTTTTACCATCTTTATCTTCAAATATCGTCTTTACCACGAACTCCCATTCGCCAATGACACATTTAGCCGGAACGTAGACTGCCATGGTCATAAAGTTACCATCTAATTTAACTATACGAGCCCCCCAACTATCTGGTTTATATGACCTATCAGCACCTTCCTGTAGTTTAAAACTTGCCAATGTTCCAGCTTTTGGTAGAGGATGCTCGCCTATATAAAACAATATATTTATTTATTGTTATCTTAATTTGGCGGATGGTGAGCACGAGAGATGTTAATGCATTGTTGCAATCAAGATTTCAAATGAAACCATTTATGTAATCTCGTAGTTTCGGTCGTATTCAACATGAATATTTTCAGTAAATGAATTGTCATCTGTCATTGATGTACTAATACAAATTTTGAGGAAAAACGAAAATACCTGTTTTAAAAATGAAAGTAAGATCATCTTGTTTTTTGTTATAAGGTCGATAAAATTCGATGGTGACTTGAAACTCTGCAGCACGTCTGATAACCAGTTCTCGGTCTAATGTTTTCCCATCTTCGCCTTCTCTTTCCATTGTATTTTCATATTTGTCGGTGTGGTGAAGCTTTACATTGTCATCAATATTTAGATTAATATTTTTAACAGTTAGAACCGTGGTCAATTCCTCGGGGGTAGCTTCTCTCCCTATATACAAAAAGATTAAGAAAAAAGAAGATAGCCACACAAAGCGTCGAAATGCACCACCCATACAGCAATTTGGTCTCAACTGCAATTTGGATGTTGTCCACGCTAAAAGGTATTAGGAACTGTGTCTGATCGGACAATGTCCGCTGACAATTCCTATGCAATATGAAGATACGGTAAAATACCGTTCTTCCCCCACCTCTGTTCTCGTTAAAAACGACAGTGTCTATTGGCTTGTAGAGAATATCTCTTGGATGAGTAGGGCCCACTCGCTAATCGCTGGATGTCAATAGCGTTTGTTCTCGCATGATCACAATGATTCCAACCAAATTTGACAATAATTCTTCAAAGATTGTAACGTCTATCGTGGCCACAAGTTTTTCAGAAAAGGGGCTTTACTCTGGTACGGAAGTTCTCGGAACAAAAATCAAAATTTCGGCATTTGAAGTCTTTTTTTTTTTATAAAAAAAAATAAACTTGGGACAGAAAAAGACTCTACTTGGTCTGTTACCTATTGTTGGTTTGGGAACTTCGTTTGTATTAGTTGTGTCAGTTGAGTCATTCGCTGGATGGTCTGCCGTTGAAGGACGATTGTCTCGTTCCCAGGGACGTGGTTTTAGTCGTTGTGGGCCGTAAGATCGTGTTCGGCGAATCGAACTCTCTGTGTGTCTCATGTAACTAGGCAAACCATTGTTGTTTCTGCGCCTGTTCGTGTAGCGTGGAATGTAATCACCTCTTCTATCAGTAGGTATTGCACGTCTTGAGTTATTTCTATAGCGGGAATACATATCAAAATGTCGGTTGAACAGACTGAAATAAAGGAAAGGAAAGGAGAATTTTTTATATTGAGACACTGGCGATACAGATTTGCCGGAAAACGTATAATGCAATACAATTATATATTAACACTCCGTCCCAACCAATGCATTGGCTCACTTAACAAGAGATCCGGGATTCGAGTCCAGTTCAACCTTGATCAATTAGAAGATCTGGGTCGGTGTCCGGGTCTATAATGCGTAAGCCAAATAAGTATTTATTTAATATTCAATTAATTCATTCTTATTGGTCTCAATTTCTGTTAGATCACTACGCCCTACCGCCCTCCCCAATCCAGATCAGTGTGAAACAATCAAGTAATATAACTACATTTTCAACTTACTATAAAGGATCCATGTCTAGGTTGATATTGTAATATTTTCTCCACCTATAACCAGCTCCGTGCGATACGGGTAATAATCAGAAACAATAATATTCCCATATTGATATATAGGCATAATATGTTCTACTTGCCTTAATAAGTCCATATCGTAATTCAATCCGTATGTATAATAAGCTTATATGATGATATAAGTGAAGTGGCCTCATGAACTGTCGAAATACCGTTACAGTTGTAAAAGGCTGACGGTGGTTATATCAACAGAATTTATACGACGCCAAAACGGAACTGGATGTGTGAGGATATGAAGTAGTCTTAAGATTACTAGAAAACATCCTTATTTGAAATCGTTTGAAATTTTATTATCAATCATGCCAGGTTCCCAACGTTTTGCTATGCGTTAAGATGGGGTTGTCCCTATTACGTCTACGATCTGCTACGTGCAAATACATACGGATACATTTCGATACTATCAACGCAACTGGTCTCAATATTATAAGACCTGGCAGGATCACCACGATTACTAAACAATTAAAACTACGACCATACAGTTATACCCGCCATGTACAAATTGGTGTCAAGGGCGCAGCTATGATTTCTCGCCGATTGAAGCAATACATTATTTATGGAAGAAAAAGAATGAGTGGATCAGATCAATATTTTTTGCTCAATTGTCCTTTGAAGATCGATCAATACAAATATACGTTTGATATTTATTAAATAAGGCACCTCAGTGAGTATATAAGCGGCTATCAAACTTATATAATACTTATATAAAATATGCGTATTTTAATGTTTTTAATGAATATCTCAGTCGAAAATCGTGTCTTAATATTTACATGTTAATTTTCTCGAGCCTTGCTTAATATTAAAACCCAAGGAAGTTCTACTGAGGCGACTGTAGTCAATAGTTTGGGGAAACCTTAAAGGCTGATAAATAAATAAATGAAGAATAGAGTTATTATATATAATTGTCAAATACATGATACCTGCAGCCAGGTTTATATATCAGTGCCGGAATTAGATGGAGGTGGGTCTAAGGCTATTCCACTTACGAGGCACCACCTCCCAATCCAACACCCTCACGACTAGGGAAGGTGAAAGCGTGATTTAAAAATTGAGCGGGTCATAATTTTTATCCGAGTTTGACGAAAATAAACTATAGATTTATATCCCCAAAATCTTAGTTCCTTTCGATATTGGATTTATCAATTGAATTAAACACCATTCACATATTCTGTTCGTTAATCATGATTGAGTACTAATTTCGTGAAAATCAGGCCGCAATTAACCGTCAAACCCGACAAAGAATTTGGAGGGTAGGCCCGGTTGGATCCGGCCTATGTAGTTACTTTTTCTCCGATTACATAGGTTCAGTATGATCAGATCATTTATAATTTTATAATACTAATAATTTCACGATGCTTCTTCATTCTTGAGTAGCCAGGTCTTTTTTTATCGTGGCGGGGCTAGAACGGACTTCATTAACCTTTGCGGTCGATGATCTGCTTTTGCTCCGACAGGTAACACTTCCCGATCAGTTCAATGGTTGTTGGGCTGGTATCTTATCATCTGCTAATTATTTTTGCTTTCAAAATCAAGATTCTCAGCTCAATGTTTTGGCAAAAATCGGCCAATTTTGATTTCGTAGAGGGCCGGCAAATGCAATTCTTGATTGGGGGCTACCATCCTATGAATTTAGGCGAGGGTCCAAGAGTCGCATAGGCCCCAGACGCTCCTGGGGATCTAGATAGTATTTTTTAAGCCCCTTACCTTGATTACACAGTCGCTGATGGTTTCTTCTGATACTGAGTGGACAAATATATATGTATAATAATACCAAGATTGTTGACACACCAGAGGTCACAATTTGTATTCGATTTTGATGAAACTTGTATGTTTATTAACCGAACCATCTTGACCCTTTTCGATATTGGCGCATATTGGACCTCCACTATATATTGCAATTTTAGCTTTAAGACCCCCGGGGATCACATTTTTTTGGATTGTTAACCCTCGTGGATTCGGCGGGCCCAATTCTTATAGAAACCACCTTCAAACCGAAGTCCGAGACACAAATTTTACCCCACTATATAACCCGAAAATGTCTCATGGCGGCCATCTCGAATATTTAAATTTCCTCAAGGGTGTCAGCGTGACATCATCCAGATTCTGAATCTACAAACATTGAAGATAGATAATCCACCGAATGTGGATGACGCTGAGGACTATATGTCTTTCAAAACTTTTCGAGTCCAGGGGGACCGCACCCCCCACCCACTATGTTTCAATATATTACACACCTCCTGGAATTCTATTGGTTTCCGGTCTAAATGGGGCACCATTTTGAGTTTGGCCGTCTAGCGGGATTAGCTCCACTAAATATTTAGAAAATGCCTCATGGCGGGCATCTTGAATATATCTAAATTTTCCAAAGGGTGCTAGGGTGGTATGATGCGGATTATGAATCTACACATATTGAAGATATGATATCCTTCAAAACATTAGGTGGGCTATATTTCCACGTCAAGGCTTAAGATAGGGTTTGGCTGTCGGACTACACCAGCTCTTAAATGAGAGCTCCGCAGCCTTTCAAGCAAATTGTTTCTAGACATTCCTGAGGCAACAATTTTTGTCCGATTTATTTCATGGATAATAGACACACGGAACGAGTGTGAGAAAACCTCTGCCACGCCGTTTTATTAATCATACCTAATCTTTCATGGGTAAAACGGAAGTGGGCGGGCTTGAAATAAAGATCGACTGTTAAATTATCAAATTGCAATCCTCATATATAGAGGGTTCTTAACCCTGGGAGCCGCGTAGAGCTTAAATGGCCAATCCCGATAATATTTTGGAAAGTAAAACTGCTTAATTTTGTGTTAAAATCCCCTAAAATCATCTACCCCAGGGCCAAGCAACTGACTCAATATACGTGATACATATTCAAATAACTTCATGTGGAAAAGGAGACCGGTGTCCAAAGGTGTATTATGCCGTGTCTGAATAATACCAGACTTTTAGTTTTAAAAAATAATGTGTAATTACAGCTCATGGGCCATTCACTATAGACCTCTATTATCGATTACCAGGTCATCCAACGGAAAAAGGTGGTTCTTAAAAGGATTACTGACTTGTCCGGGTGAGCAGTTTTGAAGTTCATGTCCAAACAATTAAATAGTTCCTTTAGGGACGGTTTCTGATCTGGAGTGCGAAGTTTAGTAATTTGATTGGGTCATTTTAGATTGATTTTAGTGCTTAACCAATCCAAATTGAAGTATCTACTAAAATTTGGATTTTATCTTAAGTTAAGATTTCGAGAAACAGCGCCTTGACTCCTAAAGGAACTACAAAGCAATATGGCCTACCATTTTCGGTGTAGCGATCTCCGAATTTTAATTATAATGCAGAAGCTATCAGGTGATCTGTCTCCCCGGTTATTAAAGAATGGTATGTTAACCCCATTTGTAGTTTGTCTAGGTATAGTTATTCTCTCTGTGTCGCTTGTCTCCTATTTTGGTTACGGTAATATGTACGGCAAATAGTTACAAGTTTTTTGTATACTTCTTTAAGTTTGTGTATGTCAAATTTGTGGTGGTCAACCTCATACAAATTTTAGTGCAAAAACATGACTATTTCTTCTTCTGTCTGTAGTGAAAAGCATTCAGCCCAATGCAAATTTGGGGAAACGTTGGAGGTGGGCAAAGAGGCCAGAATTAACATTAAAGTCAAAGGGGAAAATAATGGTGGTCTGCTTCCGTATACCAAAAACAGAGTTGTCTCCAATTACAGTCTACTCGCACTTGACAGCAATACTTGTTGATCACTGTTGTTGACTTCGTTGTCACGAATAAGCTCAAACGTCAGAATATAGGCAATAAAATATTATGTCTGTTATAAATAGGTTGTTTCTTTAAGATATTAGTTTTGCATAGCCTTGAAGAGTTTTAATTATGTTTTACATACAATTACAGGGGCGGATCCGGGGGGGGGGGGCAAACTTCCCACTGCTCAGCTACATATTTTTTTAAAAACAGGTTTTTTTTATAAGAAAAGTGAAAAGTTGTGTGCTTTATCCTGTAAAGTTAAATGGTGGGGTTGGGTGGCCATTCAAAGCGCGAGATAATGATATATTATGCATATATGATATTACAAAAAATGCTTCACGTCAATGAAATTAAATCACAATGTTGTTGTATTAATTCATAATAAAATTTGACGTCAAATGGGGTATTGGATTCCTCTCTTTAGAAGGCTCGCCGTGTATGTATATACACCAAAATATTGACAGAGATCATGTATTTCTAAAAAATTGTCTCAGGTACCGGGTCAAACCCCCTCCTGCAAAAATTCAAGGATCCGCCCCTGAATTTATTGTAGGTTGGGTGTGGTTTTATTCCTTATTCATTTAATAAATCAAGGCGCCCGGAGCCAAGTGGAATGTCGAGTAATGTTTTAAAAAAAATTGTTGGTATAAAGTAATACAAAATACATTGTTACTTGATTGTAACGCATATAAAAACCAGCGACTTTCCTGAATGTTGGTACAAAGTAGGTAAGATTAAAATCGGATTCTATCAGTTCATTTTTTTAAAAAAAAGAATTGGTAAATTATAAACTATAAGCCACATACCCGGGCCTTAACGCCGTGGATACTGGCCCCGTCCATGTCCTGTTTAAAGCTATTATAGTCATCGTCAGTGTATGCCGGCCTGTAGAACGTAACAATGATTGCTCTGGGTAAGTCGACTTAGAGCCTTATATATAAGGCTCTGGGTTGACTGACAGCGAGACTTTGACTTTCGTATGCGTTTCTTCTGGCGCTAAAACTCTCGATATTTTTCGATATATTTCCAATCGGGGACCCTATTTTGATCAATGTTGATTTTGTAAAGTGAACCCCAGTTACCACAGATACATACGCCAAATGGCGCTGGGCACTATATGTCTATCAAAACATTTCGAGCCCAGGGGGAGCCTCCCCCCCCCCCCAACATGACTCTCCCTCGTCGAGCTGCTTGTCTCATTGTCCGGATTGTCACTTTCGCTGGCCATGAACCAATGTAGGTTAGCTTATTGCTATACTATCTGAATCACAATTTCAAGTAAATGTTTATAAAATTTCCTTGTATTAGACGATAGTTTCAACAACGGTGCCAATACGATTTTGTGCACAATTGGCCCGATCCAACCAGGTTAAAAAGAGAGAGCGAGAGAGAGAGAAAGAGAGATAGAGAGAGAGACTAACAATATAATTATTTAAATAATTCGCTTGTGCTTGTGAAACCCCACGAGGTTGGACAGGCGAACCTACTCTTTGTCGTGCACAACAGAGGAATCGAGACCACGCTGTTGACTCAATAACAGGCATTATTATAGCCTACAACGCACACAAGCTAACTATTTGGCCAACCAACCAAGAATGAATACCTAATGTCTTCACCACGATAATATTACAGTAATCGATAAGTTATCTAATTCTATTTTTTCTCACGTATAGTGTTATTATAGAATATATCAATGCAAACATATTACAAAACAGACCTAATGCTGTGTTTCCAAATTGTCAATAGGTGTCCTTGGGTCACATCATGGCCTGTATAATTAATGTAGCATGGAGTTTCAAATTGTGATGTTAGAATAGAGAAATGTGTCGAGTGCATATAACCATAAAAAGATTGGTTCAATATTAAAGTCAACTGCTCTGATTCCTGGAAAAGCCCTGTACAGATGTATGGTGCCCATGCCCAGAGGTAACAAGTTAACAAAATATACCATATACTTATTGAAGGATAATTATTATCCCAAAGTCCAGGAATTGCCATTTCAGGAACGGTAAATTCAACCCCCCCCCCCTGCAATAAAAATCGTTATGTATGCCCCTGAGTTTGTGTTGTCATTTTAATATGTATAGAACGTTAGCGAAAACAATTTCAAAACCAGTTAAACCAACGGTTGACTACAACTACAGGTCAACAACTTTATCCAGTAAGCTGCTTATGTTACCTAAACCATTATACACATTTCCTCTCAGAATACTGGAGTGAAATGACATTATCCATAACGTTTAAAAAATTGTAATAAATATGCATTCGAGAGGTTTTGCATTACATGATGAATTAAAAAAGATCCCTTTGATTCTGGTACATACAAATCGATATAATAGAACCAAAATCGTAATCGAAAAACTTGTGAATAGATTAATAATTGCCATTTAAATAGAAATTATCTAAATTACCTTAATTATTCATAAAATTTACTTGTTTCTTGTTGTTTAGAAAACTTGCAAACAACTGATCATATAACTAACAAACACTTGGTTGCCGTGTAGTCACTATAAACATTGTGATCAATAATCAATTCCTTCAATATACTCCAGTTTATTGTATCCTTGAACTGTCTATTAATATGGTTGTATAGACTTATCATAAATTAAAACAGGTTTCTGTTCAATTACATACACAGGACATAAATTTGTATGGGTGTAGGGGCATACCTGCGTATTCTATTGATATAAATTGTATAAATAATTAGTATTGTAAAGCCGAACACCTTGTACACGAGAAAGACGCTATATAGTTTTGTGTGTGTGTGTTTTTTTTTATGGCGTGAAGTATATGGTTCATGGGAGGAATGACCGTAATAATAGTAAGCGTTACGCACCCTTGGGCTCCAGAGTTATGCCCCCCCCCCCCCCTGAAACACACGAACCGCATAATTCGAGGTAATCAAATGACTATACATTATCACTACAATAACACGGACCGTTTATTGTTCACGCGAATTATACGTATTCAATTCAGTCTGAACGACAGATCCACCCTACCTGCAGAGAAGTGAAACAAAAAGCTAGCTACTAATACTACTATTTTCGTACGTTAGTTACGTGCGGTATTCAAACGTGACCTGGAATGTAGAAACTGCAATGAGGAATAAAAATATCTGGAGTAATAGTTCAGCTCTGGACGTCGGTCTCATTACACTCACCCTGAACGTTCAGAGACTGTCCCAATGAATCAATGTCGAAAATAATTTGAGCCTGAGTCAATTTTATTAGATACCTTTTCACTGCTAAACATGGGGGTGTCCATCCATGTGGACGACTGTAGGCCTACAATGTAAACGAACATCATAAAAAATACGTCCCCTCCTACCAAGTTACCTTTTCGCCGCCATGACACAGCGTGTTGTGTCGTATTTTCTCACTAAGATGTTCATTTACATTGCACAGGCGTCCACATGGATTGACACCAGTGTCCGAAACAAACATTTTCCAAGCACAGGCCCGCAGGACCTGTGCGACACATGATCACGTGGGTCCTTCAGGTAACACGCAGGCCCATCCAATAATAATTATTTATAGTTTCCATGTATAAAGCTATGGTTTAGTAACTTGCGAAAAAAAAAAAGCAGACACGAATTAGTGTGTCATTTCAATTTATAAATGGAACAAATCTATTCATGGCTACATTGGGTTTTCCATATTAACCTACGTAAACTTCAAATACTGTAGTTACAAAAAAAACCCAAACAACTAACTGGCCTAGATTCCCAGGTAGCAGGCCTCCGTTGGGCCAACATTGGCACAATGTATGCAGTTACGTTGGCCCAATGAAATTGTCCAACATTGGTCCAATGTTTTTTTGTCCATCGGCCCAATGTTGGCCCTTTGCTGGCCAAACTTAACATTGGGCCAACATTGGGCCAACATTGCATCCACTATATTTACATCTGTTGGCCCAACATTGGGCCAATGTTGGCCCAACATGGATCCAACACTGCATTCAGTATATTTAGATCTGTTGGCCCAACATTGGGCCAATGTTGGCCAACTTACAGCCCCCACCCCTTTTAAAATAGCCTAGACCTCATTACGCATGTACGACAGCACAAAAAGGCCTCAAAGCCAACTAAATCTACCCAAATCCACCATTATTTCAGCTCATGTCAACACACAAATGCTACTTTTTAAAAATTAAAAATTGGCATAACAATACATATATATATCATCAAAAATCAATATAAATTATTTTGAAATGAAGTGAAATAATGATGGATTAGGTAAAACCCTCCCCCATCCACCTCCCCAAGGCACACTACTTATTTTATTGTTCTTTTGGGTGGGCTCTTAAAAAATAGCGAACGCATCATACAGTTAAAGTGCAATGATATGAAACTTGGCGCATGCTTCTTCAAGAATTGTCAATTCATACTTTACATGTGATTCTCGAGGACAAATTTTGACAAATAAGAAAACCGCAAAAGATTAATTTATATCTCTGTTTATTTTAAAATGAAAAATGCATTATGCAAGAGCTAAATCTGCCTATTTGCAGGTATTTCTTTAGGTGTGAAGTGTTATATACATATTAATTACATATTTATCAACATTAAATGACCACAATCAACTCTCGATACAATCTTATTTGTATGATTTTCATTCGATCTGAATCTGATCTGCTGTTCAATGCCCACTGATGATTAAATGCATCTAGACCATCACTACTACTGCAACCTGTAAACGACAAACAAATAGAAGAAAGTGGATGCTGCTTTGCTCCTGGGGGTCAGGCATGCACCAAAAACAAGAGGGGTGATCCTTAGGGTATAACTGAGTAAATATGTAAACTTTCAAGAGGATCAGTTAATAATTGCAGCCTGCACTGTAGACAAAACACATACATGTACACTGGTGACAGCAGTATACATGTACATCCACATTCGGAAAAAAATGGATAATCGAGACTGTTAATTATTGTGACAGCTGTAAAAATTATCAGGTTACAGTACAGTGATCAGTGATTATAAAAAAAAAGATTTTCACGGCTTAGAGCGAAGAATTCGAAAAACTTTTCGTAACATATTCCATTTGCATTATCTAGTTTTTAACTATCATAGTAAGGTCATTATCTAATCTTCCATAAAATATCTTTAATTTTCTTCAGAGGAAAGCAGATCTTCAACATCAATAGCTACAAATATATAATGATTTAGATAAATATAATTACTACCACAAACTTATGTCTAATAATATCAACAATAATGAATTTTGTCATTTTAACATATTATGAAATTTAGGCTCCAATACCATTTCATTCAAGACAAGTTGGGTAGGTGAACAAGACGCTGGGTTGCTAGGCTAGAGGTCGCTGGTTTAATCCCGACGGGGTTTGCCCTTGTCAGTGGTGCAGGAAGGATGGGAAGAAAATCTGAGATCCGATGTATACATTGGGGTGCTCGTAAAAGAATGCAAGAAAACTTTCCAAATACATGTACATACCTTTCCTCACATGATGCTCCTTATTCTGTCGTCTCAGATTTCTGCCCCCTCTCTGTTGGAACTATAGCGCAGCCATGTCTTGATTATGTTCTTCAGTGCTGCCCTCAGAATGGCCCTGTTTTCTGCAGGCAGCTATAATTTAAAAAGTAAAGATGATATCTCGTAAAATGTAATAAAAACTTTTCAAAATGAATTCTTATACCATAAAGATGCATTACAAAAGATTTAAATAAAGAACTGCCCATTCTTGCTATAATAGTTCCAAAATAATTAATTAAAAAGTAAAATATTTAAAATTTTATTTAAATTATTCTGAGCGATGTAATAACTGTTTGGAGTTTTGACAGATAGGTATTATCTGAGCAATTTTTTCTTGTTAATCAAGAGTCAGTCATGCTTACCATTTTTAAATGAAATCTTTAAATGGCGATTGTATTTAATCAATTAACATCTGTTTCATACATTCTAGACAGTTCATTATAGGTTTTTTGTATAAATAAATGTCTAATCAACAATCTACATGTATAGCACTTGGCGCAAAATAAAAACGTGTAAATAGGCATATTTTGCTCTTACATTATGCATATACTTTTATCAACTAAGTATTCTAAGGAATTAAGGTCACTTTTACTTATTTTTATGCAGTCCTGGAAAAAAAAACCTGACACTTCTGGCAAATGATGAAAGCAATTCATGTATCATTTGCCAGTAGTGTCAGTGTTTTTCATAACTGCATAAATGATGCAAAAGGAAGTTTATTTCTTTAATTTACATTTAAATGACCGGTTTCCGATTTAAAATCAGTCTAGCCATATAACAGCTATCCTGAAAGATTGCAATGCATAGAAATGGTATAACGTTTTACAGTACTATTGTTCGTGATTGTTCATATATTTCAGAAAAAATTCCTTTCAGTGCTACAGACATGAAAACTTATTGAATTTAATTCTTGTTCTTTAACTGAACTATATTCTTTAAGTCAACTTTATTGCTAAAATTCGATAATGAAATAGCTTCAAACCAGGTCTATCAATGACGAAAAATAAAAAAAAAAAAGTTTTCAGGTGAATATTCAAGTCTTCGTACAAGCAATGTGTCTAAATATAATGATAGTTATTGCCATTGCAAAGTCCAATATTAAGATATCTACTTACCAATTACAACTTTTTTTATAAAATAAAACTTGAAAATGGAAATTTTGATCATCCTCCCTCATTACTATTTCAACTTCAAGATATTTATAAACATGCAGACTGAAAAAACTGTAAACAATTACAATATTACTATATTTATTATGTCTTATCCCTCAAATTTCTGTATTCTGCCTTCTCTTCTAACAGTTCTATATTTTATTTTACTACTGTAGTACTTTTCAGCATCCATAATAAAAACATTTGACACACTCAAAACAATATTAAATAAACATATAGGCATGTGCCATGCAGTGTGCTATATAATAATAGCAGGTGAGACAGCGGTGTTGCTGCCAGCCCTTCATAATTCATTGAATTCAGGTTATTCATCCCATCAGAATGACTAGACATTACATGTCAGCTCCTCAGTCTTGCCCCACTGACAGCGATAGTTGAAAAAAATACTATGCTCTTTCTTCCTAAATATAAGCGAATAAAAAAATGCCCTTGACAAATGCTCTTTATACATGTCAAACTATACAGTACAACAGTATGATTAGTCAAATTTATACACTTATACAGACAAATAAAGTACAAAATTCTTCATGTAAAGATTTTCAATATAAGCCTGTCAAAAACAAAGTACATGTAATAGTACCTATATACCGGTTGTTTAAAAACTATGTGTATAAAACTCAACATCATGACAGCTAGTTTATCACTCATAATTTAAAATAAATCTGGGTTAACCAAACCAGGGAATAGAGATAAATGTGAATTGGCTGTGTCGTAGTGGCAGGCATTTAGTTTACTTGAACAAGATTAAATACCATAATTGTAAATATTGTTTTTTGTAGTCTTAAAATTGGACTTTATATAAATCATTTTTGAAATATTTTTTGTTATATTTTTCATACTGTAGGTCCGTGAATTATTACAAGAGAACGGTTTTACCTTATTTTGTCAAACGAAACATATCCACTTTGTAACTAGGTCACGCATATAATTTAAATTACGAAAATTAATAGCCAGATTAATTACTAGAAGCAGAATTTAAATACTCACCATTCCTGCTTTTGTCAGTAGGCCTTCGTCTCCTTATCGGTACATCCGTTTTATAATTAATTACTGCGAAATTATGCTACAAACCATTCCGTGAGAGCGGTCTTACACAAACACAGACTAATGATTCCAATGTCGCGCAAAAATTTGAACCGGTGTAAAAATTGCGGAATAGGATATTTAGGCGACATGAACGTAGATTAATAATAATTATCCGGTTAATCTAAATAAAATAGCAGCACCAGTATATCAATTTTGTCATGAAATATGCACGTGATGTGATTTTTTTGTTTGCGTGAGAGTTCCATACAATTTACAACAATTCAAGAATTAAGAATTTCTTCGTCTGTTTTACATTCCAAAATTTAGTACAGATCTATGCTGTAACCTTACACTCGTATCAGTCGTGGTTGGAATGTCAGTATGATTTACGCTAATAATAGACAATGACCTATAAAAAATGAATTAAGTTTGGTTCAGATTTACTCTCTGTTTTATAATAAAGTGTTGATTTCAAAACATGATTATATTAATTCATCGTAAAATATTTACTGTAAATAAAGTGTAAATGGTTTTAATTTTTGTTCTCCCCCATATTTGTGATAGCCTACTGAACTGAAATTTATAAAAAAAAATCATCTTCCAATCTTTGTAAAATCCACGTATGCAGTTATTAATATTTTAAATGAAAAATTGTCATTTATTTTTGTTTGTAATTTCATTGAAATTTCAATGAAATTTGCAACATAAAAAATTCAGTGAAATCCTAGTCGACCAAAATAATTTTTTATTTGGTCGTGAGATTGAGCAAAATTTTCAAATTTCACTCAATTTCACTGTTGTTTAACAATAAGCCTTAATTAAAATGTATTCAAGTTTATATTGTGTTATTTATTCGGGATCTACGCCGTTAACAAATAAAACTGCAGTACGCCTACCCCAGAGATACGCGTATTGCAATATCTGTTCGGCCCGTATTATGCACAGAATTTGTGAAGCAAACGCAGAACTACAACCCAGTATGCATTAATCACCATTTTCTGTGTTATTCTTTCAATTGAAAAACATGGGATGTAAAAAGGGCGACATGTAGGTGCGGGAGAGGCACGTCGTTTACAGTCCATAATACATTTTGTATAATATTTGATGAACACTAACGCCTTTTCTTTCTTTAATAACCCGTGTGTTCAGCAACGCGAAAATAGACCAGTATCGCCTGATTATTATTATAACTTTAATGCCTTTTAAAAAAGAAATTATGATTCCCGAAAAATTTTAAAACAAATAGATGGTCGATGTAGCACACCGCTGAGTGGGATCCGACAAAGTGTTTTAATCTGCAAACAATCAGTACAAATAGGCTACGCCGTGTTCAATGACAAGAAAGTGAACATGTTTTATTATACTTAAAAGTCATCGAATTTGGGGCCCTTTATTATACTGACAAGAAAACAAAATATTTTCTCCCAAATAACGTTTTAAAAGTTCCGCTTTCACTCTGTTTTGAAAGTCTAGGGATTTTGGAGGTGACTTTTTTCTTAAATTTCCACCGGTGGCAGGGAATGTCAGCCAATGGCAGCATAACTTCGACCCAGGGTACAACACCGTAACTAACCTCGCAAGTCATGACTTTGGCCTTGACATTTATTGGCGAAAGTCTGCGTGGTACATCAAGTTTACGAACTTTTCGATCAGAGGCTCAAGGGTCAGGTCAAAGGTCAAGGTCCCATTTGATAGGTCAGTAAATTACGCATCTAAGGTTATGACCTTTAATTTACCACATACACCTGGGGGGCCACCATGTGTCCGGCAGCAACTGACTCAGTAGATATAATGGTGACCTTGGCCCTTGCAGATGACCTTGACCTACTGGGGTCACGTGGGTCGAGATGACATGTGGGAGAGTCAAGGCCCAAGGGTCCTGACTTTATTAGATGGGGCGCTAGAGGTCAAAAACCAAAATACTTCCAAAGCCCCTAGCGGGCCAAGGTCACGACTTTTGGTTGAAGATTTTAAAAAATAAAGAACAAATGTGGGATCGGTCTATTGGGTCACCAAATCCTGGGGCAATCGGAAGACTTTTTTTGGGGCAAATTTAGCTACAAAGTCAAATAGCTGAACATAGAATTGATGTGGTCTAAGGGCAGATAACTCGCCCATCCCAAATCTGATCCGACGACCTTGAGGTCGCGGCCTCTTATACTAAATTGACCCCTAGGAGTCTCGTGGTGGCCTTGGTTTGACAATCAGGGGCCAAGGTCAAGGTCAAATGACCATTATACGCCATTTTGACCTACTTCCTGTCTCGACAGAAGAATTAAAGGACACCACGTGATACAAAAGAGTCGATTTAAAGGGGTAGTCGAGAGGACTAGTTCCTGGGGAGATAGGAAAAAATTAGGAAAAAATAATGAATAAAATATGACCATTGGGAGCACTGGAGCCCCAAGGAACCTTAGTTGGGGCTTTGAACAATGCTCCCCAGTTTGTGAGACTGTTCTCAGCCACGGCCTCAAATTTCAGACCTATTGCACTCCTGGTTCCGGTATTCGGCCCAAAAAGACAACCCTGTACTGCTTTTTCCAAGTCAAAGTTCAGGAAAGGGGGTAACACGTGCCACATTTGATTATACTAGACGCAGCAGGGACGAGTGTGATATTTAGCCACTACCACATTAAAGTCAAGTGATAATTAACGTGAAAATTTACACTTAGTATGTACAATGCTGGCCCAATGTTGGCCAAATAATGAATGGGCATATGATGGCCATGCGACGTTGGCCCGACGTTGGTCGTGCGACACCGTCGCTGGCCAACCATTGCCGACATTGGCCCAACGCAAGACTGCTACCTGGGTTGTTAGCACAATAGCCCAGAATTGAGTCAAAAGAGGTCCGTAAGAAATGTTTTTAAAATCATCAGCCTCCATTGCGTTTAATAAAAGGCAGGCCCACAACTACACCGTTCGGAAAATTTAATACACGTTTCGGCTTCATGAAATTCATGTCAGTAAGCCTAATATTCCTGAATAAATTACTGTCTTCGTTTTTTGGATGCATACAGCACAATAGTATTTTTTCAAAACACAAGTTTTAATTTTTGTCTGTCACGTAACTTTCAGATATGCTTTTATTCATTCGTCCATGATAGACACACGGCACAGTGGTCACGTGGCAACCATAATTGAAATTGCTTTAAAATAAATTCCGTACGCGACTACGACACCAGATACCTTTCAAAAATAATAACGACAAAAATTCAACATGGTTAAAATTAAGCCTCTGTCAGCATGTGTATATAAAAAATCATAACGGTAAATGCAACTTAAAATTAAAATTAAACGTAGCATCGCCGGCTTATTGACCTAGAAATTCCAATCAGTGTCACACGTGTCATCGGCGGATTTGGCAATGGCGGAAAAAATATAATATATATTATTATTAATGATTGTTTCTCAGTATATTTGGTGTTCTATCAGAGGATTATATTCAACTAATGTCACTAACAACTGGTCATCAGCGAAACCATTAAACGTATAGTTATCAGTTTAATATCTACCAGTACCTAGAATTCATAAGGAGCGTCGAAGGAAGCGCGATTCCCGAACGAGATGCACAAATAAGAGGCTGGTTACGCGAGTCATTGTTTGGAAAAACTTCAGCTTCCGTCATGTCGATGACAAGTAAACAATAACCGTTAACTATCGGAGGCTCTGTCGTTGCGTTTCTATGACAGTTCTACCATATCCAGAATTGTCGAATGAGGACACTAACTATACGCGCTAAGAAGACGAAGGCCCGGCGGACCCGAGTGAAATAGGCAAGCAGGAGTCCTCCGATAAATCAGTCGGCCTCGGGCCTACGGACCGACGTTTGTGTCGAACACTGATTGACACCCCATCGTTTAGCAGTGAAAAGTTGCTCAGTAAAATTGGGGCTCAAATTATTTTCGACATTGATTCAATGGGACAGCCCCTGAACGTTCAGGGTGAGTGTAATGAGACCGATGTTCAGAGCTGAACTACTGAAGTAAGCGTTCCGTACGCTTTTCCGGAAGCCTATGAACGCATATTAATTTAGAGATAATGGAATGGCCGCTATTTATACTATACTTTTATCACACAGACCATTTTGTTCATGCGAATTGCACGCATTCAAGAAATGACATGTAAAACACAATGGCATGCCTGGGAATTCTTTATTTTCAATTTTCGAGTAGAATTTTGCTCGGTGTACGTATATGATCTCGACATTTTGCTTTTGACTTTTTCTTGTCGACATTGGCGTTCTGAAAGGGCGAATAGTATAAATTTAATTACGAATGGTAGTTATAAACTTCGATAAAAGAAGCACGCATGGGGTTCGCCAGGGAAATCCTGAGATACACACAAACTCGCCTACTATATATTTTAATGGTTACCGTGCCCCGAATAAATTGCAACGTAACCAGCATCTTGGCTCTGCAATCCCCTCCCCACTCTTTGTCCAGAATATTCACCTATGAACCTGGAGATAGCCAAATGCAGGAATTTTTTGTGCTCTGTGCATAGTAGCAACTGGTTGTTGTTTTTATCATATGGATATGGTTAATAGTAAGCCCTGCGCGCCTACATCAAAGGAATACATATTTTTTGTATTAATTCATTGATATCATCAATATTCGATCCTTGGGCTACTCTTTGCGATTATGAAATGGTTAATTATTGTCAGTAGCGCGTGTGGCATCCACTGGCTCTTACACACGCTGTGCAGCACAATTAACCTTTTTTGTCGTGCTTTTGGTTTTGATCCCTCTGACTTTGTACTGTTGATTACAGATTAAACATTCATAAGTGTACAAATGTGTTGTTATTGATGTGTTCCCATTTGAATATTGTTCACAATAAGAAGAAAAATAAATAAGATATGTTTAGATTACAGGATCATTTTGTTATACGAAAAACCAAGTGATGCGTTTTCTATGGCACTCAGTATTTTGAACCTCGGTTTTAACCTACTGAAGGGGTTTGTCTGACAAAACAATCAGGCTTCTTTCAACTATGTAGAAATAAATTAAGATGAAGATTTTTATACACAGTTTTATTACATTATTGAGGGAGGGTTAAACTACAGCTATACATTGGTTGAGGGCTGTATGAACTAAAACACTTTATTATTATATACAGTGATATTCCACTTGTGTTTACATATAATTTGACTCTTTATAACACAGGTTAAACCATGAAACTATCAACACCAAATAAAACACAAAATGAGGACTGCATAGAAGTCAATTAAAATTAAAGCCAATTAAAACATACTTAAAAACTGAATTTAGAACAATTTTAAACTAAAATACAATCAACACTAAAATCATTTTTCAAATTCAAAAATAAAAGGCACCAAATTTGAAACCCCCTGCCAAAAATCATGTCCAAAATCTCCTTTATCAGTGTCAGTGCTGTGTGTACAAAGATGAAATCACAAAGGATGATGGCTTAGTTTATACAATTCAAGATGAAGAAAGTAAAATATTTTGTGAATAAAAAGAATATGGTACCTTATTTTTTATCAATTATAAAATCCTATTAACACAGGCTGACATTTAAAAACTAATTATAAATAAAAAAACAATCTCATTTCAAGTGAAAATTTAAGGACTAAGGGACAAATTATTATTGGTTATTTGAATCCAACCAATAAATAGGGTGCCATGAGGAATTGAACAGTAGAACATAAAACAATACCACTAACAAAATATTCGAAATAGACTTTACAATAGTAATAGGCAGAAAATAGTATCAACATGCAGATAAAAGGGAAAAAAGAAAGAATAAAAGAATTAGAAGAAAAAAAGGAAGACAGAACAAGAATAATAAAAACATACATGTATACATTATTTCATTTACTAACACATCTTGCAAATTCTTAATTATTTTATACAACATTATGTGCGAAATACAGATGATGATGATGATCAATGTTAATAAATCATTTAGAATACAGTTTAAATATGTGTGATGACTAGCGTAATAATGTATGATGTGAATAATCCCTAATAATCAGTATTTTTGTTAAAAATTTAAATTAAATGTTAAATTAAATATACATGAATGAAATGAAATATGAATGGAAAGTTTGAAAGCATGAAGAATAACAATAGCAGCTTTATTATATTTATATCCAATTCTGTTATCAAACATTTTTCTTCAACCAAATATAATACTGAACAGTACAGTTTTCAGATAAAGTTTGAATTTCCTTTAAGTTAAATTATTTAATTTGTTGACTATTATTGAAAGTATTAACTTATATTAGAATGTTTGCTTTGTACTATCAATTAGTTACAATTTTTTATCTAAGTTCTAGTTTTTAAAAAAAGAAATATATAAAATCAATGCCATCCAGATTTCACAGGATGCCCGTTGATAAAAGTATACAAATTCAAAATCGAAATGTAAAGAAATAACCCAAACGGCCAGTTTGAAATTTTCAGTTCAAAGCTAGATTTACTTAAAATGGAAGGAATTCCATTGTTATGAGTAGCTTGATAATCTTGATGATCACTTACAACTGTACCTTGGACAAATATGTAGAAATGGCTATTCGGGCACTTAGCGAAAGGGTGTATTTCACGGAAAAATACAACAGAACTTTAAACAGTTTTAAAGATTTTTATTTTCAATGAAAGTTGCTAGTTTATTTCTTCTCCTTTGGGGCTACGATCTTTAAAGCCATGCTTGGCATGTTTCTTTTTTTTTTTATCAAATATTTGGAATGGCTGGCATCTATGACATTTCAGAAAAGAGCTCGTTGAATCTATTAATAGTTTACAAAATTCTATACTGAATTGCACAAAAAAAGAGTAAGCTAAAGTGTCGTTAACAAATTAGTTCATACTGAGAATTAAGCTAAAGCTAATTTCAAAATAGTTGTAGATTTAGGATATCAGATTTGGTAGACCTCATAAATTACACTTCTTTGATGTTCGCAAAGTCACAATAAACTTACAATTTAAAAGAAAAAGAAAGCCTTTGAATATAAGTTGAGTAAAACAGACAAATACATACATACATACATAGTATATCTTGAGATATTGTCTCAATCACATAAATTAAATATATTATAAATGACATGACTCACAACACAGATAAAATATACAAAATATACAGTAAATCAACTTGATGTAATTATATGTATAATGTATGCAGTATACCTCCTGTATATACATAAACCTATGCCAGCACAGGATTTAACTTCCAAAATATAATGACTTATTACTATAACTTAAAACACAGGGAAAGTCCATACTGGATTTGAAGCTATATAAGGGCATTTGAAGACAATGAAATTGAATAGTAAATATCCCGTTCAGAAAATTTAAAACCAAATTCAGATAAAATAGCAATCCATTTCAATCACAAGTTATGTAGTATAATAATTTTATAGCCAAATTAAAATATTGAAATATTGCTTGTTGTTTGGCGCTTTGAACTTAAGCATAATGCCCTAAACTTAATGTACTGTATTCTAGATATAACAATTCTCAGGCACTTACTAATAACAAATAGATCTTTACAATAACAAATATGATGATCATATTTCATAACAATAATAACAGAATGGACATAAACAATTACAATTCTATGTACCATACACATATAGAATGAACAGATTCATATGTATCAGCAATTAAACTAATTATTTAATTAATCTGTACAAATAAATTAAACCATCATTCAAAATTATGTCCTTAGTAATATTTGTATACATTTAAGAATATCTAACAATCGGCGCTCGAAACCTTATGGACACACTAATAATTGCATTGTTTATCCCAATCTTGTACTTTCAATAATCAATTGAAAACTGAATCAGAATTCAAAACAGACTAATAATAATAATAACGGCAGCAGTATGTATTAGAAAATAAAATGAATTTGGTATTAAAATAATCTATGATAAATTCAACTACTGGTATATATCTAAAATCAACAGACAAGCTGGATTATATTCCCATGCTACATATTTTAAGATATGTCATATGCACAAATGCAGAAAATATGAATATTTTCTTTGATAAAATTGTTTGATAACATGACTCTCCTGTTTTAAACCCAGTCTCAATAGATTAACAATGATAAACTTAAAAATGAAGCTTATTTTTATTTTAACAGTCTGTTAATACAGTGATGAAGAAAATAAAGATTGACTTTATTTTGAATGAGTCAAGAAAGAATTTAGCGATATGAGTTTCCGTCAATAAAGCATTAAGGTCAAGACCAATAGAATTCATCATCCAAATTTAGAACTTGTTACATGTAAAGGTCATATTAAATACCGTTTTTGCTCAAAATGTCTAAAATGTATAACAACTTTTAGCTTTTAAGCTGTTGAAATGTTAATTATATTTTTTTCTACCTACACTTTAAAACATTTATAAATAATCCAGTGATATTATGAATTTAGAAAAAAAAAAAATATTTGAATTGATATAGCACAATAACAAGGTAACGATAGAAATAGTCGGAAAACTCTTCATTGTGATTTCACATTTGACACGATATTAACAGTACTGTTGATTCATGATAATATTATATTTAGTCAAAGATTGGTGAATGTGTGATAAAAACTTGTGATTTAATAAAAACATTAAAAGTGTGTAAATGGCATTTATATGAAAGATGAAGGTGAAATAAAAAATTCTGAAAGGTATAATTTATGATGCATGTATGAGCACGTTTATAATTCATAAAGAATCCCTTTATCATAGTGTTCACATAATTGACATAATTATTTTTGGTATAACAAAAAAAAATAAATTTGGGTATGAATATCATATATCAGTATTTTATGGGTTATAATAAGTTGCAGGTTATATTAATTGACTAATATAGAAATATATTAATTATGATATAAAGGATTGAGCCTTAGTATTCTGATATTATGTATTAATACACTTATTGAAATCATACGACCGAGCAACATTTAGATTCTACATTGGGTACAACTAAACAATGAGATATATCTGGTTTACAGAAACTCGGTGGAACACCATTACTATTAATATCTGTCGTAATTTTACAATTTGACTTCTGGCCATTTTGTTGCATGAGAATACAATCATCTGAACATAAAGATGCCCTAGCTCGCTTCTCTGCTACTTCATATTCTTCACCGATCTCACTAAATTCTCTTTCCTGAATTTCCATCAATGAATCGGTATCAGTGTGACCTATATATTGAGCTGACAAAGAGCTGAAAGAACACTGGTTGACTAAATTATTCTGCGGACTATAATTATAGCTGTCACTACTAGAGAATGAGTTAGCACTTAACTGACTTAGACGATTTGTAAGCACTTTCATATTTCTATCTAGACTGTTACCTATATGATTCTGTCTATGACCTTTTGAATTCTTACTGCCACTATTGTCTTTGCCACCGTAATCTTTACTGTTCTTATCCTGAGAGTTTGAGGGTCCTGACCCGCCACTGCCACCACTACTACTTCCGCCATTAAATTGAGCACCACTTCCAAAATTACCTCCATGTCCACTCGGTCCATCGGTATCACTAGAATGATCACTGCTGTCCCGTCTGTGAGCGAACTTATGTTTGAGTTTATCCTTACGTGATCTACCCTCCGTCTCGTCAGTATCACTTGCGTCGGAGCTGCTACAGCTTGTACCTCGTTGACCCGTTCCACGTCGTTTGGTTCGCTGTTCGTATTTGCGTAAGATTTCTGGCGATGCGACTCCACTGTGCTTGACAAACATTGCATTGGATTGAAACTTAGAAGGAACAAGGTCATCTTCATCATCTGACTCATTCTCCTCAAAAATCTGATTGAGTAATTGTGGAGAACTACAGACAGACTTGAGGGAGCGTTTGTGCTGATCATGATTTGGCGACGTTACTTTAAGAAGTGACATGGCATGTTTTTCTTCTTCGCCGATATCCAAAAGATTCTCCATAGATTTAACAGGTCTTGGATCAACGTCAACTTCCATGTAGTTCCGAGACGAAGATGATGATACATGTTCAACTGATTCTTCTTTTATCAAGCTACATTTGCGAAATCTCAGTTTTTTCTCCGGTGTGTTTGGATGTCTATTGGGAGACGGTGAAGTGGAGGAGGTAGGATGTGTTCCAGGTGGTGATACCAGTGACTGTACGTACCCAATGTCTTTCTGTTCCTTGTGACTATGTGTCATAACCCTGAAAAACACACAAAAACAATATTAGATATTTAACACCAAATTATATTAACATCTTAAAAAACATATTTTAATAAATTAAAAAGTTTGTAAAGAGTGATACAAAGATATGAGATACTAGTATGAAATTCAGGAAAGTTTAGTCACTTAAAATAAAATTATCCAAGTATAAGAGAATAATACAAAGTAAGTTAAACATGAGAAAGTCTCTTGACAATATTTTATTATAAAGCATTCTTAAATGTAATATAAATGAATAATATTTTTATTTTTCATGCAAGGGGTTTACACAAAAGGGAAGAGCAACTATTTTTGAATGGATTGAGGTTTATTTCACTTCAATACAAAGCATTCAATATGGATACACACATCTCATGGGTTACACAAATCTAACAGTAACACACACGCATATTTCATGCAACAACAATCATATAATCAAGGTAAGGTAAATTATATATCAAAATAATCTAAACCCAATAGGTGTAAATATTACTGCCTGAATAGTGTAATACCACAATAAAGAGTTACGTAAAATATAGATGTACATGTATGTAAAACGTCAAGAGTTTGACAACAAAATTATGGGGATGCTCGATTCACAGTCCAGAACGTCCAGAATCGACAGAATTACAATCGAGTGATGCGGAATTCAGTCCTGTCACAGTTCTGCCAGTCCCGACAGCTGAGGTGGAGTGAGTAGAATCGTGACGTATTCCTAGGTAAAAAATATGTTTCAGCAGTCATGATTGGTTGGGATACTTTTTATACAGTCGACGCATGCGCTGTAATCCGAAATTCTCCTTTTCACTCGATTGATACCAGTTTTGGAATTCAATTCCGGAACTGTGAATCGAGTATCCCCTATATCTTATACTAAGGGGGAATAACTCTTTATTTTGCATGTTTGCTATTCAAAGCCGAATTGCATTTGAAGCATATATTAGGTTACAAAATGTTTGCAGTGCCTTTAAAAGCTAGTGAAGATTAATACTAATTTGGCCCACAAATTGTTCTGCTATGTAAGCAAAGGTGAAAAGTCTGGAACTCAAAATTGGTAAAAAGGTTGAAATAAAAACAAAATGGAAAGCGTTGCTTGCATGGAACACACACCAAAATATTGCTGCAATAAAATAGTCAAATTAATATATTTATCAATCAATAAAACAAGAAATAAATCTTATTCCATTTGTTAATAAATGTAAGTAAGAAGCAGGAAGGAATAGTTCTGTTACCCCTGGAAACGAGTCTCTATTCCCTCCATACCAGGAGAGTTGGGTGTGACAATCTTTGATGATATCACCCTCAGCTTCACTCTAATCATAAAGAAAAGACAAAACATCTATATATATGCAATACTATACATTCAAATCTCCCTACAATAAATAACACTAAAATCTTTTGGCCATACAGCTTTAATTTTGAATCTATCATATCCTCAACGTTTAGGAATTTAACTGAGTTTAATACTGTTTTGATTTTAAGTAAATTTGGTACTTTCAATATACAGCTATCTCAATATTTTCAGATAAAATTTTACAATGACTTGTTCTAACATTTTTTCTGTTGCCTTGTCTATTCAACGTTTAAAATTACTCAATTGTTTTTAAAAAGATGTATTTTGGAATATATATTTTATTTCTACATGCAATCCATACACATATGTATAAGCTTTTGATAAACCGATTATTATATTATTGTTTTTTGAGAAAAATGAAACTTTAATATTATGAATGACAGGGTGGGATGAACCTAGATATACCAAAGCATTGGACCACATTAATAATAATATACTTGTATGTCATTAAATCAACTCATGATTAACACTGTACCTACTCCATTTTTTTAAGAATATTATTCATAACTTTAGTTATTATTTTTTTATGAAGCAATGTCAAGCAAAAAATTAAAGGATAAGTAACTAGTAATTTTTATATGAAATCACACACCATTCCTGTGAAAATAATGAAACATAAACAAAAATGAAACATCTGCAAAAACAACAATACAACCGTACATCCTGTAAAATAAAAGCCTGACAGCAATATCAGTAGGCATATCACATGCTTTATAAACATCACTTCTCTTACAAAGACAATATTATCTTGTTCTATAACCATACATGTAGCTTGTATGTGTCATTCATTTCTCAAGTTTAATGTTCAAAACAAGAATGACTATTGCAAAATCAAATATGAAGGTCTATCATCAAAACATTCTCCATCGTTAACAATTGCTGAAGTTATAATAAATAAAATTGAAGCCTAAAGAAATTTCCTGAAGAGCTGTCCAAAAGCTCTCAACCAAGAATGGTGAAGATATTACTCGCAAAATTTGGCCAGGCTGTATTGTTTAAAATTCACTATTTAAGAATTAATCAATCCATCAGAGATAAACTTAATTTGACAATGTTATTGTTATATATATTATCAGAAATTCATAAAAGAAGTGACGTTTATGAAATGATGACTAAAAAATGAAAATATGTCAGAAAGAGAAAGCAATGCAAGGATGAAAGTAAGGGAGGTCACTTTGAATGCATCCACACAAACTAGTCTAGAGATTGAAATGGCAAACACCAATATGATTCACTCGAATACAATTACTTCTCTGATTTTTTGCGATTTCCATGTTTGACGAAAAACCCAGCTTTTCTTTCAGCAGCTGGGGTGTTACCAGAAGCAGAAGCCACAGCTTTCCGTTCAAAGAATGAGCTGAGGATTGCAATTTTAGAGAAAGATTTATGGGGTTTCTTGGGTGATTTTGCCTCAAGTTTTTTGACAGGTACCATAGGTTCTTCAGACACTGATAACGGTTTAATATCAACTTGGGGACTGACAGATCCAGATATCATCCCTTTCTTTTTATTCTGACTGTTTTTCCGATCAAGGGTCATTGAGTCAGTGATGCATTTAACAAAGGAAGGTTTTAACTCGGGACTGGTGATCCCCACTGGGGCACTAAAAACAATATCATGGGGACTTTGCTGTTGAGTATGAAATCCTATGGGTGCTGTTTTAGTCTTCTTTAACTCTTTCTGTTTGCTACAAAATCAAAATAGAAACAGACAAATTAATGGTAGGTTTTACAGAGAACAAATGGAAATAACGATGAATGATGGAGGATTAAAATGAGCAAAAATAAAATCAAAACAGAACAATTGGTTGAAGGTTTGATTAGATGGTAACGTAACTCAAGTCCATAATAGACCCTGCAGCAGACGGACTGTGCAGCAAAGTATCATATCCAGAATTCAACTATTCCTTTTAAAGTCCAGGGGCTTCAATACAGAACTTATTAAATAAGTGGAGTGTTTCTAAAAACTAAAATTGTCCCCATAATAATAACGTTAGAATAAAACGTGTGTTTACATTAGCCATGCAGAACAAAACTAAAAAGGGGAGATAACTTTGTAAGTACCAAAAGAGCATTAACTAAGTCATCAATCTCATAATACCATTGACAAAGCAGTCCTCAATGCATCATTTGCTTTGTTTCTAAAATTATCAATTTTAACAAATTTCTGTCATTGAACTTAATTAAAGGGTGACAAGCTTGCATGGTCAAACTAACTTCTGCCAATCTAGCCAGGGAAGCTGTGTTTTACATTAATATACACATCATAAACATTTTCTTTTGATTTTAAAAAAAAAGATAATATTTCAGTAAATATTCATGTAATATGATATAAAAAATAGTTTTCTAATATATTGTATTGCTTTGAACCGCTAGGTGTATCACCCTTTAACTTGAACATTACCCATGTCAGAACCTAATTCATTCGCAACAGGTATAGTTGTGTATTAATATTGCATTATTATATTATTAATTAATGTTGACAATCAGAATCATTAGCCTTAACAAGGCAAATACTTTATAAGGTTATCCAACCACCAATGTTTTCTTAATGAGACCTAGTCAACGAGCGTGAAGAGGTACATGTAATAGCATTTTGAACATCTCTGTTGAATGGCATAAAAATAAATTCATACAGCAAATTTTGATTTCCTTGGATATGACATATATACAATTACTGGTTGCAGATTAAATCTAAAATTTGAGAGAGATTTATGTAAAACTATCCATTGCTGATAGATGCTTCAAGTACATAGATAGTCTCTGGTTTTCAATAACCAAGTAAATCTAGTGTTTAATATAATTACATTTCTGGTATTAAGTACCTTTTTAACATAATTTTGACAACAAATACTAAATGTACATGTATGTACCATAGTTAAGCGTGTTTGGATAATTCTACGTTAATAATTGGTTATGATAATATCATATTTGCTATAATTCTGAGAGTCAACAATAAAATAGCATATCAGCCAAAATATTTTTGTTTTAATAAACAAGGTTGCAGAAGCCATCTGCAGTGTTTTGTGAATAAAGAGGTTTCAAGCTTAGCTCTGTACAGGCAAAATTTACCTAGTAATAGTAGTAACCTTTTCGCCAAAGGCAAATTCTTCAACAGGCCCACACCTATATGACAAATAGCTAAATAATATCATAACACAGCCCTTTTAAAAATAAAACATTTACGTTACCCTACCAGACCAGGGCTAGCTATATGTATAGACATAGTTTACCTATTTTACTTATACAAATTTCTCATCAGTCGTTCGATCCATTCTGAAGGAAACGATCACGGCATTTTATATTTAGTTTTGCTATCATAAATAATGCAAATTATAGCAAAAGAGAAAATATGAAAATATGGAGTCGAGTAAGCTTATATATAAAATGATAAATATATGCTGCATAAGATAATCCCCTCAACAGAAATTACATATAAATCATAATGTATTTGACTATTTGAGCAATTTGATAAGCAGAAAGCATGCAGTAAACTAAACAATGAATAAATAAAAAATAAGAATTATGTTGTAAGTTCCTTGAGGAATATTTGTTAAAAATAAATGTATTCATTATTATATAGCCTTGAAACTGTTTTTAGTTTTCTGTTTTTCTAAAATATAAATACATGTAAACATCAAATTTGAAAAGTGTTAGATGAAAATGGAACTTTATGACACTTTTTTGTCGATTAAATTAAGTTTAAATTCATTAATGTACTTCTGACATTTTAAAAATATTTTTCTAATTTCTTTAAGCATACGAAATTCACTAGTACAACTGTTTTATATTTGTCAAGAGAATTGTTCCAAATCTAATTAGAGATACAGCTTTCCCTAAAATCCATCATTCAGAAAATCATTGATTTATAATATGTTTTAATCAGTCATGTTGAGATTTTACATAGTAATGTTTCTTTTATTAAAAGTACAGAGGAGTACATGTAGGATTGGCTCTTCAAATTCTGTAAGTCAACGTTGCTCAGTGTGAATGGTAACCAGGAATTTCATTCCAGTATTGACAGAATAAAATTCCTCCTTTATCCAGAAGGACTGGAAAGCAAAAGCTTCTAGTTTTTTGGATGAGACAAAAAAACTAGGTGGACTGTGTACTCCTGGGTGTGCACAAAGAAAGAACCCTTGCCATTTGCAATTCAATGAAAAAGCAGACGGGAACTGGTTGGTGCAGAAAGTTGGGTCATTAAAACCCCAAATTACACTGGTCTCAGACACTTAAAATTATTACACAGGAATTAATATCATTATATAATACATGACCAGACACACTTTACAGTTAGTCAACTTTTTTATATGTTCCTCAAAACCACTTGTTTGCACTTCTTTTTTCCCCCCCATATGATTTTATCAATGAGCTTTTGAATAGTTTTAATGACACATCTAGTAAAAATATCATCATTTATAGTAAACTTTAAAAAATGTGAACAACTACCATTCTGTTTACTTTAATTTTAATAATAAACTTACAGGAAGTGAAATTACACATGTACATCAACTGGTAATTCTTTTAGCACAGCGCATGTTAATCAACATTATCAGTTTGATCAAATCATAGTATGGTCTAGAGCATGAGATTTAATAGGAATATAAGTATAATATGTAAGTTTCTTAGATATAGTTTGCACTCATTTAACCAAGCAAAATTACATACATATGTGATGCATTGTGATCATTTTCAGCAATCTATGTGCTTTTTGTCTCCATAACATGCAAGGTTTTCCCTAAAGCAGATGGATTCTCCCTATTTATTTGTCTTCCCTCTGTCCTGTTGATCAGTTCCCTTACCCCAAAGATTGCTACCGGTATGACAGACTGACTTTTAGCCATAATACATTTTATACCAAAAATATTATTGATTTGTTTCTGGTCATCCACCAAGTATTTTACAGTTTAAACTGACCATAACTCTATCTACTGTTGTTATATTTATATTATCCAGATTTTTGATGATTTGTGCAGTCCACCTTCAGAACATCTCTCAGTGAAACCCTGTTAATGTGTATAGTACACCCACTAATCTTGTACAATCCATACACAATTCATTTATTAAATATATATATATATTGTAACATCCCATACGTACCGTGGTGATAAAGATAGAGGTTCAAGATGAGGCTTGCCATGATGTCCTGCATCCGATTTTTTACGTAGATGTGTCATGGCCGCAGCATGTTGATTCTGTACCTGTTCATGTTTTTTAAGACGTCGTTCGACTAGAAGATAGTAAGTAGCTGCTATATGATCGTAGCCATCCTTTTCTAATGATCTGAAATAAATATAATATACATCAAAAAAAGATACCAATTCAGTAAATACTGAAATATATAGGCCCTATTGGTCAAAAGGTTAAGTTGGCAAAGAAATTTAATTTGAATTTGTTTAATAATTTACCAATCATTAATGAACTTCTCCAGTGGGCTAAACATCTAGGTTTTGAGCAGGCCATAGTAGATCTCTATACAGCAGGAAGCAACAGATTTTGGCGAGAAACCAATAGACAAGCTCACAGCGAGGCTAGTGTCCCCTGCCTCAAAATCAAAATAATTATGGATAGAAGACATTTAATGACAATTATTAGAAATAGAAATAGAAAGCAGGGCAAGGGAGGGGTAAGGGGGCAGCTGCTTACTTAGCCTAACCAGAAAATGCTTATTGTTCTCAGTCTAGATATTCACGTATAACAAATGACTACACCAAGTTTCAACATTCTAAGTTTTTGTGTTCCAAAATGTGTGAAGGCTAGACAGACAGGATAAGCCTAAGCAGAAAATGCTATAATCAAACTCTGTTACGACATTCACCTACATGTACCATAATAAACATCTGCACTAAGTATGAACATTTTAGCTCACTATAGCAGAGTTATTGTGTTCCAAAGTATTGACCAATATGAATATATCTGCTTAGCCTAATAGACGGACAAATGACCCCATTTTAATTGTACACTGCTATCTTTATTTCCTTGAGGTGGGAGAACAATAGATGTAACTGCAGTAACGATGTTAATTAAGTGTGGTGAAGAGATTCTTACATTACTTGATCACACAGCAGCTCTTGTCTAAAGATAGTTTCGTCCTGGGAATATTCAACATTACTTATAAGCTTATTCTTTTCTACTCTACAGTCCAAAGCTTATTAAAGAGTAATTGACATTCAATTTTCTACAGACACTATTTTAAAAAGCTGACAGTGTTAGCTCTGTCAATGCCCATTTCTTAACACTTAGTCCATTAAAGAAGAGCTATTCAGTATTTGTCAATATGCATACATGTAGGTACATAGTTAAACTAGGTAATACTAACTACATGTATTTGATGTTTATAAATTTAGCCCTGATTAATCAGTTTACCTGTCTATTTTCAAATGCTAACAGCATTACATAAGCATGAATATAATTGAATCTTTGGTGTATAACTTTTGAATGAGAAAGACTTTGAAACTGTTCTGTTACATGTATTTTCAACCCTAACTCAACAATAGTAAAATATCTAAAGGTTACCAAATTTGTCAAATTCTCTTTGAACTCAAATACAGTCAACTACAGTGTGTACATTTCAGTTTTATCTACACTAAAAAAATTTTTTTTCTACATTAAGCTTACTTCATGAATAATTAATCTTTATGTTTGGGAGTGATTCTTTACAATTTGGATGGAATATTATGCGCCATGCATAATTGTTAGATCAGTCTGGTCTCGTACATGTACATGTATACATGTACTACATGTCTTCAATTATTGACTCCAAGTAATGTTATAAAGTAGAAAAATTACACTACCGGTATATTCTCTCTATCAAGTTACAGTCCTAGCATCTAATTTATCAGTGCCTTGCTGAGAATTCTTAATCTTACACTTTCTAGAACATCAAATGACACTTGAATTTTAGGGATATTCACCATTTGCTACATCAAATCACATTGATTTTTAGGGGAATTGCTAGAATACAGTCTCGTAATTAATATAGACTTAGACCCTACTACAGTATTGTGTATGTATTCTATTTTTGGACTTGGATCAATAATCACAGTACAACATTATTATGTACAACAATTTATATGGGTACTACTACTAGGTACATGTACACAAAGTAACTATAAACATACACATACAATGCAATATAGTTTTATTACTCCTGTATTTTCATACTCATATATTTCTGTCCCTTTTATTTCAATCAAACAGTTAAAATAAATCTTACAATTTGGGGGGATCACATGGCTACATGTAAGTGGGTAAGACTAAGACACTGGTTTACCAACCTGGAGGTTGGGTGTTCGATCCCTGCATTAGCCGAGAAAGTTCATCCAGATTTTCCGGCATGGTTTACCCTTGTCAGTGATGCAGGATGGGGGGCCTGACAAGGACAGCTGTCTAGCTGTTTGGATGGGTCAATAACCAAGGTCCTGTGTACACATTGGGGTGCACGTAAAAGATTCCTTGGCAAATGGAATTCGATATAAGAGTAGGCCGTAGTTTAAACTGAGCAGTAACTTAAAGAGAGAGAGAGAGAGAGAAAAATGGGGTTTAACGTCCACTCAACACAAACTAGGTCATTTCGGGACTAACATATGGTTCAATTTTATTTCAATAATTCGCTTGCGCGTAGGGGTCTTTAGCAGTGGGAGGAAACCGGAGTGCCCGGAGGAAACCCACAAGGTTGAGAAGGCGCCCCTATCTCCATGCCACATACGCTCACACCTGGGCTTGAAACAACAGCGCGGCACTCTAGACCACTAGGCCATCCCAACCCACTAACTTAAAGCGACACAAACTCATACAGCTGATAATTGATAACAGGAGAAAAGATACAACTACGATGAAATGATCATTTTATTAATGATTCAGATCATTAAACAACATATTAATGACTGGAAAATCGAAAAGATGGAAATTAATTTTCTTAATCTACCCATCTATGCTCAGCATTTTAAACATTGGCACACAACCAATACTGGTTATATTCATGTTGTTTTCTACTCCCATAATTAGTATCATTGCTTCAAATTAAAAATGTCGGTTAAACTATATATAAAAGTTGTGAATGTTTAAAATCAATGTAGAAAGTAGTAAGTGGTAGAAGTGCATGCCAAGATAAATAAAGTTATCTACCAGTATAACATGTGCTAATACCGTATAATATCTAGAGATAAATTACCAACCACTCCAATAACATAATGTATCAAATCTATTTCACATGTATTTAATATCATACCAGGAATCAAATAAAGCAATTTTATCTTTTAAAAATTAATTTGAAAAACATGTAATTCTGATGCAGCGATAGTACTATTAGTATTAATAGGAGACAAACATAAAATAACATCTAATTAAAATACCTACAGTGCCTTATACGTAGGAGCGTTTAATTCTTTCTGACTAGCTACAATATGTTTTATTCAGTCCAATACCAACATACCAGTAGTAGTACATGTACATGTGTACATATTGAAGATGCCTTCCCATGAAAAAAACTTTACGATTTGATGATTTACTTGGAATCCTTCTCAAAACATTTAATCTATAGATACAAAACTATCCCATGCAGCAAGATTTTATTTAAAGAAGAATTGTTTGTCACATGACCTGATTGAGGGTTGGGGTGGGGTGGGGTCAATTTACAGCTTTAATTTATCGTAGGTTGCTGTTCATTTACCACAAATATTCAAGACTGGAAGTAAATTCTAGGATTATCAACTTCTTTTTCCACCATTTAATCTCAAGAGTCTACTGGATGTTAAATTCTCTCAATATTCTCACAACCATTAAATCAACACAAGGAAAAATGTTTCCACTCAAGAGACAGACTGCCAGCCAGTAAAGGATATCCTCACATTTTTGTCCTGTGGGTGCCCCATTGAGGTTTTTCAGGGAATCTGGTATTTCTCTAGTAAAATTGAGTGTCTGTACTTCCCGTTCATTTAATATTAGAAATAAATGCCAATATAAATACTTGCGTGGAATGTATCTATTAATGACAATCTGTAATTGTTTGGATAAATTTGTGGTGTTTAAATCAACAAGTTGTGATAGCATCCATCTGAATTTGATAGACTATGTGGATACAAGGCAACTCATGTAAACATCCTATGATTATAATTACTCTACCAGTGATTTATAGATAATAAAATCATATCTACAGAAGCTGAAATATTCTCCTAAACTGTCCTATTTCCCATGAGTAATTTTCTTTTATTTATATAATATAAATACATGTACATGAAAGCTACAAATGTAAGCCTAGGATATTATGTAATTAATATTAAATTACTTAAAACATCATGCACCTTCTTAATATACGAGTATGACAGTATTACACAAATGATCTTATGTGAAGAAATCAATTGCAGGATTCAAAATTTTTATTCTTTAAGTGATGCTTTCATTTAATCACTGAAGCTTGGAATGGTTCATTTTTGTACACAATTACAAGCATGGTCTTTACACTGAGATTGTGTAGACATAACGCCTCCAGGTACATGTAATTACATGTCTAGAGAAATGATTTTCACTGTGACAATAACAACCTTCCTACACAGCTACATCACATACAGATTTCAAATACAATTTATAACCATGTCTGCTAATAAAATAAAAAAAACATAAGTTGCCAGACAACACAACCCAGTAATATTTTACCTGGTGACTCAAACACTCTGATCAGTTTAACCAAATTCTACTTCTGTAAATCAATTACCTTTATTTGAGCTCAAAATATTGTAAAGTTCAAAATCTTGTTTTATCCATAAGATAATGAGTAGATGACATAGATTATCACCTAAATGTGCAAACATTTTGTAACTTAGGTGAGAGGGAAAAACAATATATCAATATCATTACTAGTCATACAAATGACGGACACTTTACTCTTTAGAATAAAACCTCAAAACTTGTCTTGGGCAGTAAAATTAACCAGTGTCTATAAATGGATAAGAAACTAATTATTCATGGGAATGTTTTAACTTCAAATGTCTTCTTTGTCTCATTAGCCACTACATGCATCAACAAGGAAATGTGAATGACAGAAAAAATGATGATAATGACAAAATGATGTGGTAACAAGATTCTATAATAAAACATTAAAAAATAATACATACTCTAGAATTTCATCTTTAGATCCTATTTTTCCTTCCACCATTTTTTGTATGACATAATCATGATCTTCGTCGGAGATATGTTCTCTAGATATTAGAGGAACATTAGACGGCATGTAATCCACACCATATTCTAAACCATACGCTAACCATGGATTATTCAATATTTCACCTAGATTAGCTCTCTTTGATGGTTCTCTAATCAACATTCTTGATATTAATCTGAAATAATAACATTTACAAATAATTTCTCATCTTAATAAAGCTTGAAACCATACCGGTACTGTACATAACTATTAAAATCGAACACACCAATACCAAACAAACCTATGATTTAATACAAACAAAAATTTTTTACATGTAATTCCAGTGAGGATTGTTAACTACTGTAATGTACAAATGTATTATTAAACCACAAAAACTCAGATTTACATGTACTACTAAGTACTAGTGATTTTTATATTGCTGGGAATTGGAGTGGAAGTGAGCATTCCAAAAAGAAGAAATGCAGTACAAACTGCTTGGTTGTCTTGAAAATTTGGAGCATTGATTTTTCGATATTCTTCTAAGTTCTAGGCTTTTTATAGTATAGAAGTCTGTGTAACCCCTTACCAATAAAGTTAATAAACACAAAAACAGAATATGGAACACCATTACTATTTTAACTTAAGTGACTTTTCGTTGAGGGTTCTCTAAACGTTTTCAAGCAATCAGTACAATGTAATTGTGTTCTATATTATGTTTTTGTGTTTATTACGTGTGTGAACTGCTAAATGCCACTCAAAGAGGAACCTTACCAAGATTATCAATGACCTAAACTACATCATTAGTAGAGTAGACAAAATCCACTTATTGATAACTAATCTCACTGACACATTTCATTTGATCAAATCTATTGTCTTGTGGCAAGCAAGGTATCAAAATCAAAAATACATGTGTCTCGCCCACAAATACATACGTACAATATTGATCAAATATGCAGATCTTATGTATTTTGTGACATCATATTGACTTCAAAAAAAAAGAAGCAAGTCTGCAAGAGAACAGTGACCCTGTGAGGCTGTGTAAAGCTACATGTTATATATATGGTTACAGACCTGACCATCATATTTACATGTGTATAAATATGAATATAATGACTTGTCTTTCTAGGATCAATTAGCCTCGTTAGTAGTTTCTACCTTACATCACCCACCCTATTGATCTTGAAATCATAAACCAACTAATTACTATCATCCTACAAGATATGAATGCAGTTCCATAAATTTGGCCATCTTGGCATCCATGATCAATAGAACATACAACATTAAAACATAAGATACATGTATACTTGATTCAACATACATGTAGCTCAACAGCATCGCGATGACATAATTTTGTCTGACAATGACATCATACAATTTAGGTCCGGTTTGATGAGTGCACTAAACATATTACATGTATGTATGTACATTTTTATAGACTGTGGCTTTCACTTCCTTATTTTGCCAACTGGTGAAGGTCAATTCTTGATATATCTTTCCCCAGTGCTGAACTATGACTTGGAAAATCAATATGAGCTATTCTATGTACGTGTAGGGTTTGTTTGTTCCTCCAAAAAAAGAGAATGGGCCTCAATGTGTTTATACCAGTATTACTAGTATTAGTATTGCTCATGCACATACGACACACCTGTGCTTGCCTACTCCATGATCAAACACGATAGCAGATGGCTTCCATCTTGTTTACTGACGGTACTACTTATTTTAAGACAGACTCGGCTTTCCAATTTATAATATCTACGTCATTGGGGATTTCCAATTTATACTCACTGGTTGCTATGACCCGCTATGGCGTTGTCTAGAAACGCGCGTGCTCGCGTTAGTTTAAAATTTTTGCTATACGTTTAACATGGACTATTTGATGTAATTTGCTTGATTTGATTTGGCCCCATTTCCATAAATTTAGGTTGTTTTTTAGAAATTTTTAGCAAATGTTAATCTTAGGTGTTTTTTAATTCTAGCCGAAGTAAATTTTTTTACAATTTATAGCGAGTTAAGTTATCGTCTCTAAGAGGCGGGCGTAGTATTTTAAATGGCGGCCATTTGCCATCATGTGTATTCTTGAAGTAGGTACACATGATGTAATCGTATGGCTCATGCAGTGTCCAAGTACTATATGTTCACAGTCAAATGACATGGTCCAGAAATGTTGGCATTCAATGTGTTAACTATATTTAATGTGAAAAGTTAAGTATACAAAGGGGATGGAACAGATACCCTCCTACATGTACAGTATATAGATTTCCAATGTGTTTTACAGTTAAAATAGTGTTTGAAATTCTAAATTGACTGACAGGTAAAGCATGCAACATGCAATTTATCCAGCCAACTAATTTCTAATGACTTAAATAAAATCGAGAGTATGGCCACAGATCTCCTATGTTCTATGTATAGTAATTTAGCTGTGTTGTGCAAAGAGTGATATCCACTGATAAATGTATGCTACCTGTACATGTATGTACAGACACTGCCAAAATGTCAAAAGACATACCAACATTGCTTGTTTTGACTCGTGAATACATTATTCGTTCAATTTCTGCCTGGTCTACCACATCAAATAATAGATTCATGTAATAAATAAAATCAATAGTTCGGAATGGGTATTGATCACACGGTAGCAGTCAATACAGTTAGATTGGACACAACTAAGCTACCATTTAATGGTCCATGTTTGTAATGTAACTTGTAAGACCCAGTTAATAAGTCTCTCTACACAAAAATCGTCTTGTATAAAGCTGATCTCAGTACAGTATTCTTCAACTGTTTATGTCAGTCACCAACACTTCACATACCTCTTGTGAACTAAATCTTTTGTAGACTTTATTTACGAACATGTAACAATTTCAGTTGACAAAAGAGTTAATATGTTAAAATGCCATTCTTGCTTGACCAATGTATGTATCACAATGGCTTAAGCTCAAATTATGAATAATTCTTTTTAACACTCGGACCAGGTTTTATCATTATCAGAAAATAACTGTCTTTGTGTACTGTTATTACTATTAGCTTACTTGGGACAGGGACATTTTGCACCAATAACTACAATGAATGTGTACTGGAGTGACTGTACTTTTACATTAAGCTTGGAAAGGCACCATGGTTTCACCACTCTTCATAACTTTGAATCAAAGTTATCCTTACTTACATGTAGCTTTAGAAGAATAAATTAATCATGGAACTCAGGCAAAGCAATTTATCTACTATGAACAATGTCAATATCTACACAAAGTTTAAATATTCTACCTCAACACAAGCAGAAATGCAACATGTATGTTCCAGAGTCTTCGCCGATCAAATTGCTTAGCAGATCAGTCTCATCATCAAACTTAGTCAAGGTATTGATACAATGAATCATCACTCTCAATCAATTAGAACAAAAGTAACCCTACAAAAGTTATTGTGTCCCAAAGTCTCGACCAATAAAATTGCTTATCTCTATTAGTCTTAATGAAAAACGTGCATTATCAAACTGCCAGTCATGGAAGTGGCCTAGAAATAGACACCTACAACAAGTTTGAACATTCTATCTCAATTAGAAAGAGAGTTATTGTAATCCAATGTCTAACCTAATCCCATAATTGGAGATTGAAGATTGACATCTACTTAGTTTAAGCAGAAAATGCTCACCATCGAACTCAGTCAAAGTATTGATGCAATGAACCATATACAAAGTTCGCTCTGCTTACCCTGAGCAGAAAATGCTCAAACCAAAGCATCAACCAATCAAAATAAAATAGCTTATCTCTGCATAGCCTAAGCAGAAAATGCTCATCTTCGAACTTCATTAGGCATTCATCTTTTCAACACCTACACCAGGTTTGAATATTCTTGCTCAATCTTCGAACACCAGGCCACCAGGGCACAATAAACCTTTCAATTATACATGTACATTGTTAGCTACATGTACCATAAGCTTTATTAATGAAATTATGAAAAGCAAGAATTTGTCTATGATCTGAGGTACATGTACGAGTAGATACATTTTGTATGAAGATTTATTAAAACTCTATGTGATAAATCATGTACATGTACATGTAATGTACATGTATCATGTATAATAATGGTACAGGTACATGTATACAGGTACATGTATACAGATACATGTATTTATTTCTCTGCACCTCTCTAATGTTGATAGAACATGCCTCACATTTAACTATTTCTATGATTATCTTTACAGTATAATTATTCTTCCTCAATGTTTTGTTGACTAGAGAATAATGTATTTTATTTCTATCACAGATCACAAATAAACAACAACAGTTGTAAAAATAGAAACAGATATAATCTAAAAGACAGTTACACATTTATCATACATGTACATGTTGTATGTGTAGAACTAGAACAACATCAGATATGTACCGGTACACACCCTTCGTTATAGATCATTGTCACTTTCTGATTACCAACATTTGTTCATGTTCAGTGTTTTATATTGTAAAGGTCCTACAAGAAAATTCAACTAAATGAAATATCCTTTTTAAAAATACATGTAAGATCTTGGCTGGTTTTGATTTTGCCTAATTACTTCACACCGTCATCTCTATGTGTCTGAGGTAAATAAAATAATAACAATTTTATAATTTTCGTACAATTTAACCCGGTTTCGAATAGTTAGTTAGTTGTTACATGTACTTACTGTTGACAAGCTGTGGAAATGGAACTAGGTACTTTATATTTACAATCCATAATCATTGTTAATGTTTCACTATCATTAGCTTCCTGAAATGGTGGTGTACCACATACTAACATAAATAATATAACACCTAAACTCCATACATCTGAAAAACACAAAGCATTACAATTTCATTTATCCATACTACACAAAATTCAGTTTAAACTGAAGCTAATAGTTTATTCAGTACTTCTTGGCTCCACATCACCTACAGTTACTGTTCAATTGGTTTGGGTGGTTTTAGAGTAGACTGGATGTACTTGGTCAAATACATGTAGAATGATACTAGTCCGCTTTCTGAACCAATAAATGGTTTGAGGAGGAAAAATGTTGCCACTCAAAGTGTAATTCAATGAAAATAACTCATGCTTGCTGAAATGATTAGTAGTATTCTCTTCTGGCACATTTTGGACAAACCACTGTGACATTTACCATAGTACTAGTTGAGAAATACATGAGTTGTTTCCAGATTCCAATACATATATGTGTATGTGGTGGAGTTAAACAGTTTGCAAATCAAAATATATAAGATCTGCTCCGAATACAATTGAAATACTGACATGCAGTTTTAATGGTACAATTCGTTGGTAAGTAGACAAAGAAGATATACAGGTATCACTTCGTCTACCTACCAACGAATTAACAGAAGTTTACCCGAATCTGTGACAGATTAATTCTTTTATAAAAATCTTTTGAAAGAGGCAATTTCTTAAAACCAATTTACAGGACAAAGAAATAAGATTACATGTATTTTCTTTGTGTCTGAAATCAACAATTAAATATCACAATACAACAGAAAATAACTCAAATCGATCACTAATTGCCATTTTGACAATTTAAAGTTTACATTCGATCTGTGGATTCCATACCAATATCAATGTGCTTCAAAGAAATACATTATGTACCTGGTAGTAATTTAATTATTATTTAATACATACATGTAGATGCTAAACTAAGAAATCTTATCTTTATACTAACAGTAAAGCATTGAACGGAAAGAAAAATTAACCAGTGGCTGCCTTACTAGTGTACGCCCATTTTGCAAGTTTCATCAAAGTGTCAGATAAAATTTTAACCACAAACAAACTGTGGAGGGACAAACAGATGGACATAGGCAAAAACATCATAATGTGGGCATATAAAAACTAACAAGCCTTGCTAATTGTGTCTGAAGTTGGATATTGGATAATAAGATTTAGCTTATTTAGGTTTTGTGTGTTTTTAAAAGTGGTAATGATACATGTAATGCCTCTTTATTTTTTATTTAAATGTCAGTGCAACCAAATGGACATTTATAGAAACAGATAAGCTTAGATGATAATAGAAAATTAAACAGAAATATATTGCTTGTGCCCTAAATAAACCAAAAAATCTGTTTTCAACGCCCTCAGCTAATTTAAGCACAGCTAAATTTAGCCTTCAAATATCTGTTTGTATGTCATCTGCACTCATTTTCTACACAGAATACATACTACGGTACATGTACATGTTGGTAGTACATGTACCGGTATAATGATAGAACTATGTACCACTTCTAAACAACCTGTACTTCCATACACATATTTCATAGACAAGGCCTACCCAATACATGCAAATATAGATACATGTATACTGTTACACCTTATAATATATCTGACACACATACCCATAGATATATCATTATTCATTACTATTACATGATTTTACATGTATGCTATCAAATCAACAGTTTGCATGATGCACATGTGGGGGTCACGATGGCTAAGTGGGTAGGGTAGGACGTTGACTCCTAACATAGAGGTACATGTAGGTTGTTTGATCCCTGCATTGGCAGAGAAAGTTAATCCAGATTCCCCCTTGTACTTGTCAGTGATGCAGGACTGAGGGCCAGACAAGGACAGCTGTCTAATCGTTCGCATGGGAAGAAAAACAGAGGTCCCATGTACACATTGGCGTGTAAGTAGAAGATCCCTGGACAGTTGGAATTTGAGGTAGAGTTGACTGAACTTGTGGTGCTGTCCAGGCTAAAATTTCCCTCAATAGCACACAAATAGTGAGGACTGGACCATTAAAATAGTTACCGGTACCACAAATAGTGAGGACTGGACCATTAAAATAATAGTTACCGAACAGTTTTTCTTTGCATACATGTAGCGATGGTATTGTTGTATGCCTAATGACTTATTACGCAACTTGTCTCCATGACACCGGCCAGTTGAAATTTCGCGTAGCAGTTGGGTTTCATCAAATCATATAATTATGTGTTAAGGCTTCACCTTAATTTCAATGGGAATTGATTTATTATATGTTAAGCTACATGTATGTCATGTGCAGTACAGTTTTGGGTTAGTTTATGTTTAAATTAAGGGAGCTATCGGCCAGTAAACTCTTTGTAGTCATTTGTGTAGGAAAAGCCACTACTGTGCCTGGAGTAAGACGTAAGACATAAGTAGTGGAACCATTTCTAGATGTACATGTAGATAACATACATGTATTTGTAAGTACTGGTAGAAGCCAGATCATCACACTAGTCTAAGGTAAAAAAATATGTAGACTTCTATTTTAATGTAAAGGCAAAGGCTGCTGCTTATAAGCACATCCAATCATAAAAAAAAAAAAAACATGATGAAGAACAACATATTTCAAGGTGTGAAATCATCGTTTTACTAAGGATAATTTTAAGAGAGAGGAAAAAATGGGTTTGACTTTGAATGCCAACTCGATACATTCAAGGTCATTTCTGGACTAACATGTTGTTGAAGTTTATCATGTACATGTATTGTATGTAATACATGAGATGTACATTATAAAGTCCATGATTTTACTGTACCGGTACATGTTGTGTGAAAGGATTACATTGGTCTGCATAGTCTGTACAGTAAGGGTTAGACAGTGGAACTAAGAATAGATTAACTTTAAGATAATTAGTTTACCTTTCTTTACTTACTGTCTGATGTTAACATTACAATACACCAATAGAATGTATTAATACTCTGTAGCTATAAAATTAATAATTGGTGTTCATAAATAACTCAAATATTTTCCAGTTGTAAGTAACTTGTGTCATGCATTTTATTATACATCTAACTAGCATATGTACGCACACCCACACTATATACTACAATTAAACAAGCCAACCCAACAGTGAAGATAATATAATTGCACGTATGTGTATCTTTTTGTAAAGTATCAAGGAAGCACAAAATGCTCATAATCGACTAAGTGACAGTAACTTAATCAATGATTTAATATACTAGTTCTAGAGAGAGAGAGAGAGAGAACTGGGGTTTAACCTCCACTCGACACAAACTAAGTCATTTTGGGACTAATATATGGTTTCATTTTATTTCAATAATTCACTTGCGCGTAGGGGTCTTTAGCAGTGGGAGGAAACCGGAGTGCCCGGAGGAAACCCACAAGGTTGAGAAGGCTCCCCTATCTCCATGCAACATACGCTCACACCAGGGCTCAAAACCACAGCCGCAAGCCAGAGGTGACCGGCAAGCAAGAGGCCGAAGCGCGGCACTCTAGACCACAAGGCCATCCCAACCCCCCTACTAGTTCTAGTAGTGAAACTAAATTTCATTGCTACTATAAATAAGAATGTAAGATTCATCACTCCCCCTCAATTAGAATCAAAGTTGTGGTGCCCCAATGTATTGACCAATCAAATTTCTTATTCCCTGCTGACCGGAACACAGTGGCTAAGTGGGTAAGATACTGACTCGCTAGGCGAGTTCAGGTGTTCAATCCCTGCCAAAAGGTTTATCCAGATTTTCTGCACGATTCCCCCTTGTCAGTGACGGAAAGCCTGATAAGGAAAGCTGTCTAGTCATTTGGATGGGATGAAAAACCTAGGTCCCATGTACACATTGGCATGCACATATAAAAGAACCCTTGACAGTTTGAATTCAAATTTGACATTACAGTAGGCCATAGTGCCACTGTCCGGGACAATTTCCCCTCATAGACCACTGTATGGCGTACATGTACAGTGTATGCCCATCTGATCTTCATTAACCTAGTTTGGAGCAGAACAGTAGGACGTTAAACTCCATTTCATTTCATTTACTCTCTGCACAAATTCTTAATCAAACGATTCAAACTCAGTCAAGAAATTCATTTATTGTTTACCAAGGTCTTAACCAATCACATTGCTTATTGCCTAGAGTACAAATAGAAATTAATCTTTTTGCATTCCAAAGTCCCACTCAATTATTCAAATTATTTATCTCTGTTAGAGTGGAAAATGCTCATCATCTACATGTAAGTCAAGCAATGCATTTAAACCTATGTTAAAAGTTTGAACATTCTACCTCAATTAGAAACTGAGTACAATGTAAATGTGTCTCAAAGGAAGATAAAGATAGGGGATGACAATTGAAGTTTTGATTTAAAAATCTATTATCCTGGTAGATGATTGGTGCTTGATGTACATTACATATCAATGTTAAAAGCTTTTAAAATCTTGATTGTCAAATTTTTTGATTATGCATGTGTACGTGTTCACAGTACTCATAAGTTATTATTTCTTTTAATAATCACATAGTGGTTTTATGACCTTCAATGAATATGTACCTAAGTTTAAACAGGTTTAAAATGTCAACATTAACCTACGTATGCAAATTGTTTAAATCATAAGAAGGGATATATGAATGACATCAACGAATCACATTTAATGACGACCGACACTTGAAGGTCATTACACAAAGTAGTGAACATATATGAAATTTATATGATGACAAGGTTGTCACAATACATACAGTACACAAGTTTGATGAACTTAATGTCCTGGCTCTTATCTTTCAGTGTACCAAGTGTTGTTTTCTTGATTTCATATATACCGGTAAATAAGCTTTAATCTTTAACTCCATGAACAGGTGTGATCCAATTAATTCAAAGTCAAAAAAATTTCAGTAAAAATAATCACATCAGAGTCGAGAGAACTATTATTTTAATTCAATTCATATGGGAATTCCTTTCAATATATTGTACTACATGTAGGTCCTAATACATGTGTCTGATTTTAATTTTGGGACCTGAAACTGTGTTTTTAAAGCGGCACTATTCATCTTTTTCATCAAAAAAAAAAGGGCTATAATGGGTCTTCCAATTCATTGAATTCAAATGTACACTATGCACTTGACACATGCTTGATCCTGCTCATTGGACAATCGAATGGCAGACAATTTCAAGATGGCTACAGATATAAATACTGACTATCCATCAATTTAAATCAAATTATGGTACTAATAGTAATATGGTACCAGGAATAATTATTCATAAGCTGTCATTTGTGTGAATGTTGTAAGAATAGAAGAAGGGTAGAAATAGAAGAAGAGTAGTCAGTTAAAACGTCTTTTAATTACATGTATATAATTTACATAATTATTGCTATTTTCTAAAAATGTCAAAGCCATCATTAATTAAACTTTAATAAAAACATTTTGTGAAATGATTCAAAGACAAGGATAAAAAATATAAATGCACTTTAATCAAATGTATGTATGATTTCCTAGTCATAATCATAAAAATGTCATATTTGTAGATAAAAGAGATTTTGTGGATCAAGGCAATCAAGCACAATTAATCATATTATTTCATTTATTATGGGACCAGGACTTGGTTCGGTTGGCAGCGGTTGCAACAGTTGCATTGCATACACATTTGTAATCGTCTTGTGGCGACACTCATAAAAAAAAAAAACCTTTATCATCAGACTCTAGCTGTAAATCCGAATTTGTGTAGACAATCAACATAAAATGGACCTCATCTTCATTGGTAGGCTATAGCACTAGCAGGTGCAGAACAGTAGGATATCAAACCTCATTTCATTTCATGAAACTTGGCATGCTTGTCCTTTGGACAATTGCTCATGGACTTTAGTTTAAACAATATTTTATTCATATGAAAAGGATTGAACAACAGGCAAAGCCTATATAAGTTCTTTCCCGGGTATACAGAAAATAATAAACATTAAATATAAACATCTACATAAAAATGTGGAAATGATGTACAGTGTATATGAAATATAGTAAAACAAAATGTTAAAGGGAATCAAAGCCTTTTGCTACATTTAATGAAATTATGAACTGCTTCAAAAATCAGAATATTTGAGGTGCTCGAAAGGTCAGTAGAGCCATTTAGAATTTAATCCAGATTAATAAGTTCTGTGAATACCTTTAATGAATTGAATAGTTCGCTTCTGATAGTTGAATAGGATGGGCAAGAGAAGAAAAAGTGAAAGTTATCTTCATCCGAAAAATTGCATTTTGGACATATTTTTGATTCAGCTAGGTAGTGGTGGAAAAGGTGATTATTGAGATTACTAGATTTATTTCTTAGTTGGCAGTGAATGATATTTTCCTTGCGGTTTCCATAATGAAAGTAACTAGGTTTTTTATGTATAGGATATTGACCCAGGAGACTGGACTTAAAAGTATTGAGAGACCGCGATAACTGCACATGTGTTGAAAGGCTATTCCATAGTTTTATTGTGTTGCTCATGGACTTTGATGATAATAATTAATAACATCAGAACTCAAAGGTGGTGATTATGTATGAAGTCTCTAATTCAAATTGTCTAAACTATATCTTGAGTTGAGCATCCTGCAGGGTTAACCAAGATTTCTTTCTGTATATATAAAGTGTGTAAACAACTAGCAGTAGGCCTAGTGCCAGTAGGCTGCACTAGTTTTTTTTTTTCATATTGTATCAATCAGGTCTTTAGTTTAGAATATCATAAATGGTATTCAACCTTTGTATTGATCTTACTAACTTACAGACTACCTATATCTATGGGTAAGGTTACCTTTTAAAATAAATAGGTCAGTATTGATAGACAAACAATAAACACATAGTTCAGTATTGTAAGATTAGACAATTACCTTGTATGGCTTCATTTGATCACCCTAAATAGCTTACCTATGGGTAACACCTGTTACCTACTAGTATTATTACATAAACAATAACGTAATTAACATCGAAGTAGGTGCACATAACGGTAGTTAATGTATAATTTGGATGTAGGTGGTTTAAAAAATCTTGGTGTAATCTTACCTACTGCAGGAGCATCATACGCATCCCCCAATAATATCTCGGGTGCCGAATAAGCAAGTGAACCACACGATGTTTCTAACTGCTTCCCTGGATTAAACATATTACTGAAACCAAAGTCTGTTAATTTAACTATTCCTAATTTCTCGAAGAACACAACATTTTCTGGCTTTAAATCCCTGTGAACAACATGAAGTTTGTGACAATAGGAAATAGCTTCCACTATCTGCCTAAAATATATCCTGGCAGCACTTTCTTGGAGACCTGCCTTGTGTTTCATAATATAATCGTACATATCACCACCATCGCCCAATTCCAGAATCAAATACAACTTTGTTTGGGTATCAATCACTTCATATAACCGCACAACATGCGGGTGTTGCACAAGTTTCATGCATCTAACTTCTTGGAATAAATGTGCACGGGATACTTCATCTAATTTTGTTTTATCAATGACTTTCACCGCTACTTTCTCGCCAGTGAAGACATGTCTTGCAAGCTTCACTACGGCAAAATGGCCTCGACCGATTGTGTCCTCCAGATCATACAGTCCAGCTATTTTGCCATCGTAGTCTCCTCGTTGTTTTCTTGTTGACATTTTGGAGGTTTGGGACATGACCCTGACTAAAATTCACAAATTCATAGCGCCTAATTGTTTTCCGTGTTGTCAACGATATCCAGCATTTCGAACACTTCAGCTGCCATCAGCTGAATCACGCGCAGTTTGTTGCGCATGACGCACGTGTCACGTGACGGTCGATATTGCCCCGTTGATGAATGAAATGAGGGCGTTATTGGGCTAGTTCTTCCACGACTGTTCCTCGTGCATCAATAATAGTATAAACCGACTTTTAATGGTATCGGCACATTTTTTACGAAAGGCATATTGTCCTGTAAGAAGAATAAGTGTTTATTTATTTTCCTATATATGCTTAATTTTCGTTACTAATTTATTAGCACCTTTTCCTTTTTTTGGGGAAAAGCAATGGAATGAAATAGGGTTTTAACGTCCTACTGTTCTCCCCCGACTAGGCAAGTGAGGGAGGCAAAGAAACCGGTATTCTTTTTTTTTCTTTTTTTTTTTAATGTGGGTATATTAATCCATTAGGTTCACTATTTAAAATATTGGAGAAAGTCATGTTTCATAAATTAATATAACGTAATTATGTGATTAAACATAGATCTAAATCTCTTTGATTTAAATATATAAAACTATTCTTGTGTAAAATCGGTAAATATTGGGACAAGCCCTCTACGATTAATTTTTTGTTGAAAACGATTGAAGGGGAAGTCATTTTACTACTTTTGTTTAAAGTTTAGCTTTCAGTTAAAAAGAAAATTTTCAAGGAAGACGAGCCATAATCCCATCAAACAATTCATTTCATAAAATCCAATAAAATTTTATTTTTTGCCAGATCAAAGAGGTCTAGTCATCAAAATACTGATCCCTTAAACAGTAAACTTAATTATTAAGACGATTTTAATGCTAATGATAGTAAACAATGCCCAATCAAATTAAATAGTTTTAAAAGGTGAATGACATAATTAGTATCCTTTATCTATAAAGAAACATTGTACCTTTAATTAATTCTCGGGTTTCATTGCATTACAACTGGACAATACATTCCTTATGCTAGTCTCAGGCGAACTTGTCAACATCTTGACATTGACCTCAATTCATGCTGCGATTATGTATTAATTACAGGTTAATCAATCTAGTGTGTGTGAATTAGTTTTATTTAACGTCCGCTTCCACCGAGGTGATATCGCAGACAAAATCAATCTAGAATTTAATCCAGTTTTTATATAGTAGCTAGGAGGGTGTCAATAAGCCTGTCCTTCGAGACCAAGAGAAGGTCCACAGCGACAGCACATACCAGAAAGTGTGAAATAACAAATAAGCGTTTACAAAAACCACAAAAGCGCACTCTTGGACAATTTATAGAAAAATATTAGTATGAAACATATATCGCCGCGTATAATCACAACAGATATTCACAAAACGGCATTCCTTGATCAATTATGCTATAATTTCTGTCGTATCTATATTTAAATTTATATATATTGTTACTGAATTAGTAGTTCCTTGAACTTCATTAAATGACTAAACATCTGACTTCGTATATAATTTATGTGAATCGTCCCCCCCCCCCAAAAAAAAAAAAAAAAAATATTTCGCCAACAAGAATGATTTCTTAGAAGTGTTCTTTCTTTGTCGGCCAAATCCTCAGCCTCTCCAAAAAATTCCGTAGACCCCCCCCCCCCCCGCCCAAATTTTATGCGCTGGCTAGGGGCTCGATGTGAATTGTGTTGTGTGTAAGCAACCCGTCTTCGTCGGACATTTTACATCACATGCAATCAGATAAGGTCAATTTTAATGATACTATTAGTTCCGTATTCTACTCAGTAAGTTAAAAAAAAAAAAGAAGAAAAGTTTAATTATTGGAAATAAAAATATAATTGTATAGAGAGAGCCTATAGGGCCTACTCCAGTGTGTGTGGTGGGGGGGGGGTCACTCGGGTGTTTTTGGCAGTTCGAGCAAACGGGGAAAGTTATGTTTTGTTTAATTTCCACGGATAATGCTGAATTAGCGGCTTAGCCCCTTTAAACTACAGGAATTGATAAAAAGACCATTCGGAATCCCCTCAAAAAAAGCGATAGCTCCACTATTGCAATGAAAAAAAAAACCCAAAAGAAGAAATAATGTTGACTATGTAAGGCTTGAATGATGAAAAGAAAATGTAAAATATATAATATATATATTAAAACTGCGGAGTAAAGAAAATGATCATCGCATTACTATATTCATAAATTACATAATAATATAATGACACAAAAAACTTTATCAATGACGTTAGCAGAGTTGCATTGATGACGCCAATGTGTCGTTTTTACCATTTTCAGACGTTAAAGAAAAACAAAATATATATGTATTATGTAACTAGAATAAACCACCCTTTCCTTTTATATATTTGACGTATAAAAATTAGTTATAGACTACCTCACACCAATAAAAATTGATCTACATCAATAACTGTAATTTGAAACATGGCGAAGTTCTTTGACATTTATCATTCGATCAATTCTGTCTTTTTACCAGATATATTTACTTGATAAATGGGATTACAAAGTAAGACACATGCTTTTCTACTGTCAATTATTAACTAAAACACGATGAAAAATATTTATCAAGATTCACTTGGTGCCGTAAACACACGAATCAGTGCAACAGTTAGTGTGTAATTGTGCTATTTTCATTTGAAATATTAAAATGTTTCGTCTCTATAGCCCAGAAAATCTATTCATTAACCGACTCCTTGCGACAGTGCACAAGTTACTGATCTGCACTCATACATATAACTGATAACTAGCACTGACTGGGCTAATGCAGATACCACATAATAATATAGGGTCTACAGTGAGCCAAGGGGTTTTTGCCCGGACAGCGGCGCTACGACCAACTTAAATTAATTGTATCCGAATTAAATTGTATCAAGGGTTCGCGTTTGTTTTATCCCACCCGGACGACTATAATAGACACTGTCATTGTCTGGCCTTTCGTCCTGCACAGCTAAGAGAATCACACCGGGAATTATATCGATCAACACCGGGAGCGATTAACCCGAGACCACCTGTATAACGAAATGAACTATTCGGATAGTAGGCTAATATTCTTGTTATGTAACATCACCCGGTTATTTCATGGTGTGGTGGGGAAAGTTATACATTTCGATTCATAATTACAAAAGGTGACAATAGGCGTTACCGATGTTAGGGTAGGGCACGGCGGGGTGGGGGGCAGTGAGGGTCAGCTTGCTTTTCGAAAAGATGACCCTTGAGATTCATTCACAAATGCAATAAACCTGGTACCTAAATGGCGGATGGGGGGGGGGGTCCAGGCGTATAGAGGGCCTGTTAATAAACCTTTTCCAAGACCTTCGACCACAACCCCCACAGTTCCACACACCGTCTACCAGTACCAATGGTCTTTCATTAAAGGTAGGCCACATTATGGAAGAGCTGACAGTATTTACTATAAAAGTCAATAACAGGGGTCACAGTGGCTAAGTGGGTGACGCGCTGGCTCGCTAGCCTGGAGGTCGGGTGTTCGATCCCTGCATAGGTCGAGTCAGTGCTGCAACAGGATGGAGAGCCTGGCAAGGCAAGGGGAGCTGTCTAGTCGGAACGAAAAACAGAGGCCCCGTATCCACATTGGTGTGCATGAAAAGCATCCCTTGGAAATTGGAATTCGATACAAGTGTTGGCCGCTGCCCGGGCAAATTTTCCCTCATAACATATTGTATGACGAATGTCCGTCTTCATTAGTCCACTTTAGGAGCAGATTGAGTAACCCCAACACAGATACATGCCCACACGATCCCCACTTTAGGGGATGATGTTCCATTTTTTTTTTCAAACAGTAAAGAGAGTGCTGCGCAATTTAAGCATGACAGTTGCATCCTGGAAGGCTATCAGCAGCAAACGTTCACGAAAGCATTACCCAAGGGCATTGCATGGTGATGGCTGATTGACCACTCGACATATTGCCAGTGTTGTGGGTTGGAGTTATGAGAGGGTTGAGCACATTTTCGCCAACGACTTGAGAATGACAAAAGTTTCTGCAGGATGGGTGCCAAATCTCATGACCACAAATATGAATTGTGTCAGATTCCTGAAGTCCCGTGACAATCTTCGCCGCTTTGAAACACAACCTGGTAATATTTTGGTCCGATTTGACTCTTCAGACTTTCTTTCACCATTTTCGACAAATGAACTATAGCCGATCGCCCTTTTCTTACTAGTATAGATCATGACATGTTAGCTGTGAATAATTTTTTTAAGGGTGTCCGAAGAAAATGTTTTCCAAGCTGGCAACATCGTTGGTAAAACTGTGTATATCTCGAAGAGAAATATGTAGAAAAAATGGAAACCATCGACTTTTTACAGGTCTTTCACAGACAGTCTATCTAATATACATAATATCATTCTGAACAACGATGTAATGCTTCTTTTACTCGTAATACTCGTATGTTTCTTCTTGGCTATCACTTTGCATGAGCGAAAATACTCTAAATCCACAATCATTGTATTTGGCAATACCCCAAAGCAGTCGAACGTAAGAAATTGACATCCTGTATACATTGTATAATGTTTAGTTTTAGTACAGTAGAACTGTGGGTCACATCTGTTAAAATTATGGAGAACGGTTTAACCAGGAACGTCCAGGTCATCTGATAGGAAATAATATATTTCAATCATTCCACTCCGAAAGCCTCTCTAGTCTCTAGTATAATTGATCTTTACCTTGATTTTCTTAGTGCCCACGAAGAAAAGTATCATACTATGCGCTTAGAAAACATTTCATTACGTTTCTTTTTAATTTGCGATGCTACCCCCCCCCCCCCCACCGATAATGTAATGCGACAAGAAATTTGAAAACAATAAAAAAAAAAACAGCCTAAAATATGATTTAACGTCGAGCGACAATTTTAGGCGTGATTGTATGTTAGAAATGTTCTATAATAAAAATGATATAACATAGGCTACTGTGTCAACCTGAAATATTACATGTCAGTCAGTAGTGTCATGCTCGTTATGTCAATTTGCTTATTGGTTTTGACGGTAATAGACGGTCTACAAATGAGACAAAACGAACAAACGTTGGTAATGTCAGAAGACCTATAATTGGATTTCTTCACAGACATAAGTTATCGTAATTATTACATTTCTTCCCAGTAAATTCCTAGATCAGGCAATCATAAATGTTACTGAACATAAAATATTAGAATCTATCCATAATACTTTGGTGTAGCAATACCAACAAAGAAATAATCTAAGTTTGGTATTCTAACCAGTGGCGGACCCAAGGGGATGGTGGGCGTGGGGGTGGTTTTTCCTGCATAGATCATTTCGGGATTAACGTAATGTTTAATTTTTCATTTCCTTGGGAAACCAGATGACTCAGAGAAAACTCTCCGCCGTTAAAACACGTACAACAAGCGAGTAATCGAAACCAACCGTTAGATTGTCATTGGCGTTGAGAAATTGGGATGTTGATGTAATGTACAGGGTAGCAGATACTTCAATTTTTATTTGCAAAGGACTGACACCAATCATAATATTATCCAATCAAACTACTAAAATATGGATTTTGTATCTTAGTTAATATTTCATGAAACATGCCCCAAGTTTATTAAGGACTGACTGCGAAAGTCACGAATATGACTATTCATTTCATTCATAGAAATTGTCAGACCTGCTGTTATAAAATCGATATTAATTCAATGTTTCATAGAAACAGTTCAAATCGATCATAAAATAATACCAAACCTATATTTTAATATAAAAAAAAACCTCACATATAGTAATGCCGGTTTAAAATTTAAACCAGTGGCTACTGCTAAGCAAGATATGTCAAAATATGCAAGATATGGACACAGAACAAGTTTTAAAGGAATGCTATTTAATCCAGAAAGTTACGGTCCGATGCACGAATGCCGAAAGGAACCAAGATCTTTTGGATATAAACATATGCATGTATTTTAAGTTTCATAAAGATCGGATAAACTTCTAGGTGGTCAACAATCTTGGTATTACATATTTTTACATAATTTGCACATTGTAGCTGTCATTTTGTCGGGCATTTTGGGTCTGATTTTCACGAAATTCTCAACAATCATTAGAGTGTTGGATCCCTGCATTGGCCGAGAAAAATTCATCCAGATTTTCCGGCGTCAGCGATGCAGGATGGAGGGTTTGAAAAGGACAGCTGTCAAGTCGTTCGGATGGGACGAAAAGCCGAAGGCTTCGTGTACAAACTAGCGTTCGCGCAAAGAATCCTTAGACATTCGGAATTCTATTGTAAGAGCCGCTGCCTGGGCAAAATTATTAGCCCAGTTACGAGCAGAAAACGGTGGGACATTGAACTCCATTACATTTCATTTCATTTCAGGGTGTAACGGCGATATATTTAAGTAGGTAAGTCTTTAACACAATATCATTCAAAGTTTTCGACATTTAAAAACACGAATTATTGGTCAATTTAAATCAACATCTATGTTGTGATCTTACCGGGAAAAGATGGGCTTCTGATATCTATTACCATTGCTACACGAATCATGTACCATAATGCGTTTCGGGGACATATCAAACGGTGACTTCATATTCTTATCTTGAGAGCATACACAATAAATACTATTGGTGTATAGATTTGAATAACCAGGCGTTAGAGATTACTATTCTATATTGCGACTTCTGGCATAACAGATTTGAGTAAAACAGAAATGATTAAATGTAAATCAGTTTATATATTTATTTATATTACATTAGTTTACGCGTTGCTACCCATATAAATACATGTCATATAAATATATAAACGATTTAGCTCCATTAAACGTTGTTTTTAAATCAGACAAAAATGGTGACCTCTCGTTCCACAAGCACAACAAAAAAACAATTGATTTTCGCACAATCAGGGGCCATAAACCAGGAAGTACGTTTCGATATGAACGATTATCGAAAAGGACTGAAACCTATGTGATATAAAGTTAGAGTTTCAGCAAAATCGGGTCAAAATTGTGACCTCTAGAATGTCTACAACCTTGATGTACCATACTGTTACACTAGCTAGGTGACAGCATGGTGCGCCCATTTTGTCTGTCAGTTTCGGTCCGATGTTCACGAAATTCGAAGTCAACTGCCATTATGGTATAATGGTGATTTTTCGAAAAACGCGATTTGTCATACAATCAGGGGTCATGATCCATGGAGTTACGATTCGATATGCGCAAATATCGAAAGGAACTAAGAACTGTGGGTTACAAAACACATTTCAAATTTCATCAAAATTATATGAAAATTGAGACCTCTACTGTGTCCAAAAGCTAAAAATGTGATTTGCGTACCATCAGGTACCATAATCCATCATGTCAATTTCGAAAGAAACAGAACCGAGATCTGTGGGAGATAAGACCTATATTCAAGTTTCGTCACAATCAAATTGTGGGCGACATGAAAATGTAGGCGTGTATAAAAAAAAACCCATTTCTTCCTTTTTCGTGCATTACGTTATTATATGTTTACGATTTTAAATAATGATTGCGGGTGTTTAATCTGAAATTTTCTTTACACCTTGTCATGGAACGGCCATAGGTGAATAATAAATAACAAGTTATGGCCATATAGCGTGTCTATATGTACTACCATTATGTTTATGGATCTATTTAATACAACATTTCACCTCCATAGACTTTATAATACACTACATGATGACAGGTACGTATAATTATAAATTCCATTTAACCCAAGTGTTCATTAATGTCACAGAACAAATCATATTATATTTCCTCGACAGCAGAAAATACACTAACAGTCGATATGTTCAAGCTGTTGATAGATATATTTATTATACCAACAACATTGTTATCTCAACGATATACTATGGAAGGCCGCAGTGGTTCTCAACCAGTGTGCCACAAAAACCACCAAAGTGTGCCCGAAACGGCACACTGAGAAAATGCGAAAAACCAGATGATCCTAATAACCAGGGGCTCAGTGCCGAGGGGTGTCCATCAAATGGGCACGAAACTAGACCCAACTATTACAGAGTAAAATTTTGCGTAGAATATGATGCCGAGTCGTAATCAGTCCGACGATATTTGGGGTCAAATGTCATAACAGAACCAAAACACTTCGAAACCGGTTTTAAAACTACATAAGAACTATCAAATCGAAATCTTCCCGATTTAGTTTCACTACGATTGTTATACATAATTAAACTATAAGTTGTCCGAAAAAGAGTTGAATAGTTTCATGGTTTAACTCCAGCCTGCAGGCCGCGTAGATTTCCGGGAATCCCAATATGGGAAAACCGACGTTACTTTGTGACCGGACGACGTTTGCACATTTTTCTTTAATGAGTTTTCATGAATTTCGCCGGAACATGAAAACAGATAAAACCAACGGATGCATTGTACATAATAGCTCACGAGATATAAAAGCCTTATTGTTAAATGCTACCGGAAAAACGTTTGGCGGATTTCGTCACGCCATGAAACTATTCAATTATTTTTTCAGTAGCCTATCATTATTCATTATACAACATTCGTTGTGAAACTAAATGGGAGAGATATTTTTGATACAGGTTTCGAAGTGTTTTGGTTCTGTTATGCAAGATCCTTTTCGACGTTCTAAAGTTAAAGTTCGGTGTTAAGACCACCTAAAGATAAATTTTAAATGTCCCTATTATCAATTAGAACAGGTTTCGTTTTAGTTTTTATATTTCACGCTGACATACATTTTTTGCTTTAAATCTTCTAAGTGTTAAAACGGAAAATTTGACCTTTTGACCTAAGGCGTCACGAAGAACAAGGCTGAATTTAGCAAGTTTACATTTTTATTGAAAGAGTGATTACTTTCGATTATTTTCAGTATATTTTCAACATACAAGAATATCTGCGCAATCACTTTCAGTACAAGTAAACTCATTTGATCTCGAATATATGGAAAACGCCCCAATATGGCGGACTGATTACCACTCGGCATCGTGTTCTACGCAAAATTTGTGCCCATTTGATGGACAACTCCCCGCACTGAGCCTCTAGACTATAATTGAGTATTCAATGGTAAATTCATAGTTTGAGTCAGTCGATGTGTCCATGACAGACTAGTCTGTTTCTACGGTCGTTTGTCGTCTATGACTTCCTGTGTTATTATTTTACAAAATTCAGATAGTTTTCTTATGTGTCCCAAGGTGTACCGTAAGCAAAAAAAAGGTTGAGAACAACTACCGGTTTTATAATTATCGTTACATATATTTGTATCAGGGCCGGATATCGGAATGGTAGTCAACAGGCCTGATTAGTATATTAATTTTATCTACCTGTGTCAAGAATTATAATGTTTAAACCCCCAAAATAAACTATTTATTAGAAACGCTCTGTGAGATGTCTTTATCGTCCACTGTACACTCAACGCAAATGTGTCGTTTCTCAATAAGGCCCTTGCCGACAATAAAGCAAGAGCCAAGGTGTAAATAATTTATCTACAACTGGGTATAAGCAGGTATTTATTGTTATAAAGGTCAACATATAAACTGATTACTCTAGCATTTTATCTCCTGTAACATCAGACAGGATGAAGATTAATTGAACAAAGCGCCTAACCATCAATAAACAAAACATGTGATTACCGATTACAAATATGACATTTTCTTTCACATGGCTAGACTATCATAGTTGTATTTTAAAGACTGCCCTTCATTATCTAGTTCTTTACCGACTACCTGTAAATGTTACTGATATTACACGATATCGATATCAATTATATTGTTTACCTTCCTATACAATGATAGTGTAATGTGTTTTTTTCCAAAACAATCAAATGTACGACAGAAAGGACAAACAATGAATATATATAAGATAATCACCAGCATTGTGAAGACTGGCTTTGAAGTTCAGCAAAAAGGGTCTATGTTATTCCAGGCCCGATTACTATTTCATCAAAAACAACACGTGGACCACGGTTGCTCTGTAAGACGTCGTCTCTTTAACATGCGCATTCCGTGTTTAATGCTGATGTTGACAGAAATTTCATCAGGATTTTCTGGCGTGGACAGAGGACCTGAAAAGGAACAGCATATAGTCGTTCTGATGGGACAAACAAAACGAGATTAAGTGTACACATTGTGCAGGAAAAAAAGTTAGAGAAAAAAAACTATGTGAGGATATGAACTTCTTTAGGTTCCCCGAGCCTACGATACTCCTCGGTCCATTCCCAGCATTAGTTACAATTCGAGAAAATTACTTGGGTGGAACTGGGGGCTGTTTCACGAAATTTTAACTTAAGATAAAATCCAATTTTAGTAGATACTTCAATTTTGATTGGCTAAGCACTAAAATCAATCTAATATTATCCAATCAAATTACTAAAATTGGGATCTTATCTTAGTTAAAATTTCGTGAAAAAGGCCCCTGAACCTTAAATGATATTTCACACACAGGTACCACGAGAATTTTTATATGCCTGGGGAATATCAATTTTGAGCCGTGTATACCAGCAGCACTCCCTCCCCGCACTTGGCCTAGAGCTTCACGTCGGCATGGTACTTTTATAGTGCAGTAGGCGTGCCCAACATCGACATGTCTCCACTATGTGTGTTTACAGTAGACAACCTACCTGCGTACCTTAGTGATCAGACTACTACACAGTGCATCACTTGACAGGGCTCTTATCTATTGATCTGACAGCTGTGCTCAGTTTAATTTATCACTTAACTTTCATAAATCTTTACAAAAAAACAACCTATTTTGAAACATTTTATGTTTTATTTATCATTTATACAAAATATTTACATTTAAAGCCACAGGCAAAGGAATGACTATGATACAAATGGATGTGTTGTGATATCTACATATACATTATATTAAGTTTCGTGACCAATAGAAAACATTTCTGTTTACAAATGAAAAAAAAAAAGGTGAATTAAAGTTCAGTCAAGTTCTGTAGTTTTTAACTTTTTCGAAATTTCACAAGGTGAATTAAAGTTCAGTCAAGTTCTGTAGTTTTTAACTTTTTCGAAATTTCACAATAATTTAGCATGTTTAAAATGATTTTAATAATATAATGTAGTCTTTAGTATTTTCTTTATGATGTCTGTGTAGAAAGGTTTTATCAGTTCCATTAAAATATTTGTTTTTTTTTTAGAAAGCATATCTTGTACGAATATCTTCCAATTTCTTTGATACCTGAAAAATAAAGATATCAATAAATAATTTTGATGGCAAAGCATAAATTTGCTTGTAGTTTAATACATGATGTATAAAAATAGATTTATTTAACAAAATAAAATGGGGTTTTATGTTGTACTGTTCTGTTCCAACTGGCCCAATGAAGATATGCCTACACCATACAGTGTGCAATATGTGAAATTTTGCCAGGGCAGCAGCACTATGGCCCACTCTTATATCGAATGCCAACTGCCAAAGTACTTTGGAAAATCCTGATGAATGTTCTTGGCCATTGCAGGGATTGAACATGAGACCTCCAGGCTAGTGAGCCAGCATTTTACACACTTAAGGTTATATCACAGACATTGTACGAACAGGTAGCAAATAGAATTTCGCTAAATTAGAATAAAAATTTTTTTAGTCTGGGTCTTATTTCATAACCCACTCAAAAAAAAACCCCAACAGAACAAGATACTGGGTTTACTTATACCTCAGCTGGTGTACGATCCAATTCTTCAGCCATACTTTTCTGTTTACTGGTTTCCATAGAATTAAACATTTCACATAAATCACCATCTATAACACTCTGTAATTATAAAATATTGTATTAAGTGCATGATAAAATAAGTGAGAATTTCCCCAACTGAGCACCACTTTAACTCATATCGGAAGGCACTTGACATAGACAAGGAAGAGGATAATAAAAATTTGCAATGAGTTACCAAGCAACCTAGTGTCTCGCCTCTACTTGACCAATTTCCAGAAAGGCTAAAATTGAAATATTCCCAGATGCATCTTATTCCAACCCCTTCTTTTTTAAGAAAAACAAGCCAACAGTGAGGCTGATGTCCCCTGCCGAAATCCCAAAATAAACAGATGACACATTAATTAATCGCACATTTATTTTTTTCAAACATATCGAATAATCAAACTGTACACGAAGTGTCATCCAAAAGTGTTTTATAAAGAAAAATGCTAAAACCGACGAGAAAAATGAAATTGTACACTAGTTAGGTTGACCCTAAAGGCAAACAAAAGGGCCCCTCTGGCCAAGGGAAAGGGCCCTTCGTGTCCGAGTCAATCGTTTCTATACACTGTTACTGTCGAATCCATTACTGAATGAGAATGCAGTCATTGTATTGGCATAAAAACCATCAATCAAGATGAACCTAAGTTATCTTGTCCCAAAGTATCAACCAATCAAATTGCTTATCTCTGCCTACCCCAAGAAGAAAATGCTCATCTTCGAACTCAATCAAAGCATTGACCTAATAAGCATACACACAAATTTTGAAAATTTTAACTCAATTCGAAGGAGAGTTATTGTGTTCCAAAGTCTCGACAAATCAAATTGCTTATCGCTCTGCTTACCCTGAGCAGAAAATGCTCATTATCGATCTTAGTCAAGGCATTACTGTAATGAAACTATACACCAAGTTTCATCACTCTCACTTAATTAGAACTAAAGTTATCGTGTCCCAAAGCATCAGCCGATCAAACTGCTTATCTCTGCTTACCCTAAGCGGAAAATGCTCATCGGAAAATGCTCATCTTCGAACTCCATCAAGGCATTGACCTAATAAGCATATACACCAATTTTGAACATTTTAGCTCAATTAGAAGGATAGTTATTGTGTTCCAAAGTCTCAACCAATCAAATTACGTATCGCTCTCCTTACCCCGAGCAGAAAATGCTCATTATCGAACTTAGTCAGAATGAAACTATACACCAAGTTTCATCACTCTCACTTAATTAGAACTAAAGTTATCGTGTCCCAAAGCATCAGCCAATCAAATTGCTTATCTCTGCTTACCCAAAGCAGAAAATGCTCATCCTCGAACTCCAAGGCATTGACCTAATAAACACATACACCAAGTTTGAACATTCTAGCTCAATTAGGAAGAGAGTTATTGTGTCCCAAAAAGTGTGACGGACAGACAGACGAACCCATTTTAATAGTCCCCCAACTTTCTTCGAAAGGCAGGGTACAAAAAAGAAGAATAAGCATCTATTAAACTATCTTGTTTATGTTATTGTTGTAGAAAAAAGTGGATTAATTATTTCAAGAAATTTATGTATAGTTAATAAGGATCACTAGTCAAACCTGTCCTAATACCTAGGTATGTAAAATAACTTCATTTAAGAGTCTGTTGGCTGACTTGCAGGTAAACAAGATTGCTGAAGTATTATTTTTGTCAAAGTCAATGGTGTAAAATCAATAGAAACCAATGTGAAATAGAAATGGCCATAACTTTAGAACTGATTGATTTTTGATCATGCATGGTTTGTAACTCTAGTATTAACATGAATATAATTTACCTTTAATGGATAATGATATGATCTGTAAGCTAAATGATCTCTTCCACATAAAGGTGGGTGTTCTGTTCTCATATACATCTCTAAATGTTGTAGAAAGTCATGATCCTGATAAATAAAATTTAACATAGTAATATAATATCTATTCCCTAAACACACATTATGTAAGAGCTAAATGTATCGTAGCAACTGTACTCAGCAATCCAGACTATCTATTTACAACTTTAAACACTTATAGTTTCACTCAGAGTAAAGTAATTTTAAATTTTCTCTACACATTTCTCATTATCTATTTTTGAACTATTATGGACAGCTCTTAAAATCTTACACAATGCATCAAATTAGTTATACATTATGCAGATATCTTCTTTCCTAATTATTAACAGATAATAGACAAACTGTACTTACTTCATGTGATGTAAAAGGTACTAACATGCCTATAGCACCAGATAGTGTAGTATAAACTAGAGACTCGGATCCACCAGGTATTAAAGTAGCCTTCTGTAAGGATGTTATCACTTCTCCCACATAAAAACTGGATACAATATCAGCCTGAAAACATAAAAAAGGATAATAGTTAAGTTCAAGTACCATTATTTATCTGTTTTAGTTGATTCAGTTGATTACCCTTTAATTGTACCTTACTTAAACCCCATAATATATTGAAGGAGGGTCCATTTTTCAGAATGTATTTTCTTTTACTTCAGTGTCCATTTATCATACATACATGTATTGAGGCCTATGTAAACTTTATTATTTTCTGTCAACTACTTTTTCCACCTTTTAATTGTCTTCTGCCTGACACCCCTCAGTGTTCCCAAAAATGCCTAATTATTTGATCAAGAAATAACACCTCCCCCAGTCAAGCTAGCACACAATAATCTGGCAGTCAGGATGCCAGTTTATGATACCCTGACATTTTTGCCTCATGGATGTTTTACAGATTATCCAGTATTTTTCTAATAAGATTGGGGGGTCTGTGCACTCCATATATACCAAATTTTCGATACTTTTATGGGAAATTGCCACGTGATAAATGCTTTTGGACAAGGAAACTTTAAAGGATATGGTTCTTTATATACATATATTCCATAACAGACACTTACCTTTTGTGTAGCACCATTTAATACACCTCTATCCCATAATGCCTTATTACCAGTAGGATCTTCATCTACATCATCCGACACACTAATTGGTAGACGTACCTATAGAACAAAATCTATTATAGATTTCAAACACCCTTATGAAAAGTTACAAGTTGGGAAATATACCAAATGTTTTAATTTCTTAAGCAACTATACTGGAATTAACCTAAGCAGATGAATGTTGACAGCAACAGATATGGGAGTTCAAGAAATGGTGGATGTCTAACTATATATATTACTTAACAGGGCCAACACATTTCTCAATTCAACAGATTGTCATTTCCTCCCATAATAGTTATTACGTAACAAAAAATTTCAAACTTTTAGAAACATTTTACTACTTACGAGCGTAACATTGCCAAATTTATCTGCTCCAGCCATAGTATTATAATCTAACAGACACGAACAGGTTATCCAACGTGGATTTGTATCATCAGCAAATATAATCAACTGATTCTCTTGTCTTTTATATCGTAAGAAATGAAAACTTTCTTGTATATCTGATACTAACACACGATTACCCATTGTATGGATATTTACTATAAAGTTAGGTACACTCTGAAAGACAAGTTATATTTAAATTTAATTTCAATCAAATTACATTTATCAATGTACAAACAAGACATTTACAGTAACTTTCAAGGGAAATTCTAAACAGGGCCTTGAAGAGCTTAGCAGAAAAATCTGGGTTCCAGGGAACATAAAAAGATAGCAGACATTTCCAACAGGATATCAAAGAGGTGTAAAAAGATAGTGAAATAGCCTTTAATGACAGGAAAGTGTTTGAAAAGGTTACACTAAATAATTTTTTTAAAAACTAACTAGTGTACTTGCCTTATTTTCACATTTTCTCAACATTTTCTTTTTTCCAAGATCATAGATACGTAGATATTTGCCTACTCCTATTAAAACTCTACCTTGAAAGGCAGTGATTGCACCAGGAACTTCATCAACAGACGTTTTATGTAAGAATGATAATTTTGTACCATTTTCTTTTACTATGTACGCATAGATATATCCACCACTTAAAGAACGGGGACTTAACACAAGGTCTCTAGCTACACCAACCAATAAAATAGTATCATCACTTCTATTGGCAAATTTCACTAGCGCTATACTGAAAAAATATATATAAAATAAAGTACATCATTGTACATTTCATATTTCAAGAAAAATAAAATACTAATTAAAAGACAACATGAAGGTGATTGCTTGAACATACCCATGGATCCCAATTCAATATTGTTTTTCCAAAAGCCATCTTTCTACATGCATTACCATAACAAAATTGTAGGTGTGTGTTTTGGATAATTTTAGTTTTGAACACAATCGACTAATGCCATCTGTTTGACACTGTCTTTTCAAATTATCTAATGAATTTGTTGGTTTCTTTGTGTACCATTGCTTGTTTTCGACTATATTGTTACCAAGCACACCGGAAAAAAATTTGTTGCTGTAAACTCTGGATTTTTATACTAGATTGAAATATTAGCAGTGTTTTTTTTCTAAACTAAGTTCTTGTTGCAGAAGCGATTAGCCAATGAAATGTCTATTTAGTCGTGCTTTATATGCACAGATTTCTGGGAAATATCTGCTGAGCAATTTGACAAAAGACAAGATTTTCCTCACAGTGACTTTCTTACCTATGAGCAGCTTCATTTTGTTCCAAGTTTATTTTTTCAAGAGTTTCACCAGTTAATGGATTGATAGCTCTAATAACAGATGCCCACAGTCCCATACCAGCTTTAGGTGAACCAAATACAGATTCTGGCCTTTCTTCATTTAAAAATGCTGCTGCCATTTCTGCTGCTAACTCTTGTTCCTCTTCTTGAGCAGCTTCAATCATTTCCTGATATTGAAACATGCATCATCTTGAGCAAAATTAAAACCCACAAATATGTTTAAGTTACAAGAATTTTGTCATGTCTTTTTTTTCTGTCCTCCTCGGTATACTATCACAACAGCTTACCAAAGAAAATAAACACAAATACAAATTCTATAATAGTCTTTTTTATCGTGAAGCCTAGAAATATCTTTGATAATGCCAACAATTCCCCTGATGCACATCATTTTGTCAGACATAGGATATTTTGGAATGTCGTGCAGTTTAATATGTATGTCTCAAATATTATGAACAACTGCAATGGTGCCAACTATTGTCAGGAACAGCAGTCCTACACGTTTAAGTTGCGCTTTCGTTCCTACTCCTCTCAACACACCTCAACGTAATTACTCCTGCAAATCAGTTAAATTGCTCTTCTAAATAGTGTGTATAAACTACTTTCAGTTTTTGTTTATTTTTAAACTGCATACATTTGAGCAATCAGTTACCATGTTGATAATTCTGACGCTACCATATTCAGTAAATATTAAACAAGACCGAAGCATAAATACAATTTGGCTCTTTTTGATTCAAGAAAATGTAGAATAATCAAAAGAAGGTTTTCACTAGAGCTGTTCTCATTCTTGAAACTGTCAGCTTTTCATGGCTCCAGCAGAATCTTATAAACATGAAAGACTGGAACAAGTAATATTGTTTCCAGACCTGATAAGATCATTAATTCCAGACCTGATCAATATTAAAGGTGTATTGGTACAGATCAGTATCACAGAGTGTAATCATATATTCAGGTGAAACACGGATAATAACATCATCTCTGTACCTACATATATAAATAACGACTTACCTCTGCCATTTGTTGTTTTCTTTGTGTTTTGGTTTCTTCAGTATAAGTATTGTGATCAGTTTCAATAATAAATAAATTGTTCGATTCGTGAATAACAAATTTTCTTGGTGTATATTGCAGTGGCCAGGAAACTTGATTAAATACAGCTCCTAATTTCTCCAATGCCAAGATACTGAAAAGAAAAAAAAATGAATGAACCAACTAATGTCCTAATCAGCAATTAAAGTTGAATATTTATGAAATTAACTCTTTGTTTTATGTCAAAATAACAGGATGCATTTTTATTATCAATTTTGTTGGGACAGATTGAAAAGGATTACAATAATTTTTCAAATGAAATAAAATGGCTTTCATCATTCTACTTTTTTGTACAATCCAGTCAAAAATAAATTATTATGATTGCTATATTAAGAGGAATATTTTACCGTAAAGTGTTAGTTGAAATGGCTACAATACCCTCAGGACATTGTTCAGATGCAAAACCAGAAGCATATTCTAAAGATTCATAAGATAAGGGTGTTAAATGAAATCTACTTTGATATGTATAACTCAGCCATGTTCTACTGGACATAGCCAACACCTGCAAAAAAGATTATTAAAAATTTACACTATCATCCAATGTTTACAGCTTTCATCAATATAGCGGAAATATTAAATTATCAAACTTATTTGTATGCAATAACAAAGACAAATTCTTTTAAAAAAAAAACTGATCTACATGTCTTTAACTGTGAAAAAACATTGGGGCATCAAGAGAAAACTTGTGACGTTACGTATACACAACCCCACTCCTTGTCTCAACACTTGAATAAATGAAACATTAAACGCTGTGTTAGAACAGTCAAGTCTTTAATACCGTAGTATATAGATCAGTAATATTCTATAATATAATCATACTATATTATCAGGTGAAACACGGATATAACATCATGTCTATATACTTATATATAAATAAATACACTGTCTTTACTTACAGCTTCTGATCCTTGCATCGATATTCTAAACAATTTAACAGGTCGTGAACCTAAATATCTTGTACGTGTATCAGATAAATCACCAGTTACCATATCTAATACTGTTCTCAATAACACACCATTCTGTAAGCAGAAGTAATTATTCTAAATAATCACAGTTGATATAAGACTTACAGTTAAGAAAAAAATAGATCAACTGTAATTATTCAAAGTTGACTAATAATGTTTTAAGTTTAACTTTTAGCATGAAAACGTTGCTCCCATTTAAATAGTGAAAAAGATAGTACCTGTAAACCTATATTTAGATAAAGACCACCAGATGTGCCTGGTTCATTTGTATCTTCCTTAGCTTCTGTACCACCCATCTCTATAATACATAGAGATTCTGGTTGGGCTGGTAATGCCTGCATACTCAGTGGAGACAAACAATCCTGTAAAATACAAATCATCACTGTTTATTCAGATTCACCCTTAACACTCATATATTCTGGGTCTGGTACAGTATAGACCTTTATTAGTCAACCAATCCAATGATCCCAGAATTAAAGCCTTTCAAAAGAGTTTGCAAATGATGAGGATATATCAACCAACAAATAAAATTGAAATATCTGTAGACTTTAACACTTCGGAAACATTCAACAAAATTCAGGAGGCATAAAATTTTCGAACTACAGTTTATTTAACAAAACCGGTTTTAAAACAATTTTACTTTAGAAGTTATGAATAATACAGAGATTAGATTGTACTTACATTAGGGTCAAGGGAGACTATTCTAACAGTATTATCAGCCAATCCAACAGCTAAAAATCGTGATCTTTGTTCACCTTGTGGTACTCGACCGATACCCATACAAACAACATCTGCAGACATTTCTTTTCTCTCTGTATATTCATTTAGTTGACCAGTCTTTAAAAATAAAAAATTGTTTAAAACAAAAGAGTAATGCCAATTCAGTGTTTGAGGAGTTCATCAAGGCCTAATAAAGTTACAAATACAAATTATTATACTTACTGGATCCATTTCAAAGTAGACTAATTCTCCACCTGTTAAGGCTATCACTACTTGTCTTTGATTAACGGCACATTTAACAATTGCTTTTTTACCTGGTGTTTTCCATTCGTTTACCCTCTTATCCGATCGAATATGACGAATACCTTCTGGATAAATCTTAAAACATAAGTCATTGTGAGATTAATATATTGATTAAAGGTTCAAGTTGATGTGGTTGTATTATATGAAGCATAGATCAGTTTTACCAAATATTGTAATCATTTATATATTCAGGTGAAACACGGAAATACCATCATCTCTATGCTTATGTCAATTTAATTATTTTAAAATACAAAATTAATAATAAATGAATTCACTTTATGGTTGATCAATCTGAAACAGTTTTCGTGACTTAAGAGTTAAGAAAATCAAATATTTACACGATAGTATTTGAAAATTAAGCTGAAAGTCTATTTTGTGAAACCTATCAAAATTTGTATTTTGTCAGCTCATTTCAGGTTTCAAGGAAAATGAGCATCTTATTAATGGAAACTCTCATAACTTCAATACCTGAACTAAAGCATCATCTCCAAGTTGTGAACATGATATCGTTGGCGTTGTACCCAGAAAACCTGAATCTGTCACTTCCTCTACAGTCTCTCCAATAGACAATACCAGGGTAGCATTCACAAAAGACACAATAATGTACGCATCATAATCCTCTGAAAAATATAATACAAATTTTATTATAAATAGCAAATAAAACTGGTTGGAATTGATTTATCATACAATAATACACTGTGCAGGTTGTATCCTGTTTTGTATTTAATGACATCTATGGGAGACATCCCTTTTGGAAAGTCACAACGATTTCCTTTTATCTCTTAATAGATATGGAATGGCTGACCAATAAAATCTCACATTCCGCTTTATATCCAATATTGTTGATATAATAAAATACTTAGTAGAGTCTCAGATTTTTATATTGTCATTCATGTACAAGAGTCTGTAAATACAACAATATCATAAACTAATGGCTCGAGAAAATTTAAATTGTACATGGCAGGCTTTTACAACTATTTCTACACAAAACAATACTCGTGAATTTCTTAGACCAGCTGATATTAGCTAATTCAAAGTTATACAAGATCAAATACATAAACATATATTGAATTGTCTATAAAAACAATAATTAATTCAAACAAGAGCTTTATAATGCCATTATTTTAATGGTACTGAAAGCAAATGTTTCTGTATTCTAAACCTACAAATGTTCCCATGGTGCTGATATGTCTTTTAACAACCCTGAGACAGGAATCGAGTAGCAATCTTGTTACCAGCAATCATCATCATACTGCATCTGAAAGCAGAAAGAGGCTTGGTGTTGGTTGGTAGGATTCCAAACAACCAGCCTTTTTCTTTTAGTAACTTGTCTACTCAAAGCATAATTTTGTTCTCTTCAATACAGCTGTACAGTACAATGTTAAAGTGAAAATTCCATAACACAATTATCTTTTTTAAATACAAACATTTTCTTCAATTTTTGTATATAGAAATATCTATCTTTTGCAAGACAAGAATTTAATGTCACAAACATGTCTATGTAAAAGCATGTTAGTTTAACAATATAGCATACAATCTAAAACAATTTTGAGCTTTGAGGTGGTTTGACAGGTAGCTTACATGACTGACAACGGTTCTTATCAAATTAATTCCTTGCATTAAGTACTTGGCTTACAGTAATAAGCTTTAGTCTGGCATTTAATTGCTTTGCTATACCAAATTTGATAAAATATGACACCAAAATTATGCACAATCACTTTTTCTTAAAATCCCTACAAAAAACTTTATCAAACCAATGTTTTTTTATAAGCAAATCATTGTTTAAAAGGTTTAAAATAACAGTTTTATCGTGTGTAATATATACATATTTCTTGAATTCTAACAAAAATCAAATAGACCTGAAATAGAAACTTAAGTCTGTACCTTCAACTGAAAATTAAATACACCTATACGATGTGAGGCGTACTTGGTTTTCTATATCATAAGTTTATTTCAACATTAGTGAAATTCTTCATTAACAGTCAAACCAAAGTACACATATAAAGAAATAATGACCGAATGAAACACGGTTTAACATCCCACTTTTCTGCAGCATATAAAGAAATAAGCCATTACTAAATGATAATTAGGTATTAGGAGTACAAAATACTTAAATATATATCAACCGATAATAGATCGTGTATATATCAACCGATAATAGATCGTGTTATAAAAACAATAGACACTAAACGTTTGTAAATATCTTAATGTTCTGTGATCCAACTATTATAAATAGGCTAGTTGCAACTCACCATCAATTCTGCGTTTAACTGTCCATACAGCATTAGGATTACCAGGCAATTCAGATACAGCCATCTCAGATACCTAGAATTTAAAAATACGTGATACATAAAAATTGATGATTTCAAAACATTTAATTATCAAAAACTATATTTTCTAATATTCAAATAATCTACATTTAAAACAAGTTATTATTAGTAAACGTACCTCTAATCCATGACGTAATACTCGAAGAGATGATCTTGGACCACGTCCACATAATGTATACAACTGAGGTGTATCTTCGTTAGCTAAATCAGCTATTTGACAACTCATAATGGGAGATAAACTATCCATTTCATCAACTACTACAAGATTTTTTAAGGGACGAGGAGAGAAGAGAAAGGTATCCCCCTCCTCCAAAGGCATAGCACTACTAAATGTTGGTTCTCCATCATCATCACCAAGATGTGCAATCTGGTATAAGTAACTGAAATAATTGAAAATAAACATTGTTAAGTAATAGGATGAAATTAATATTTGATATTTTATTTCGAACATTAACAATATCTACTTAAAGGGGTAGAGCAACAATTTTCAACAAGGTTTCCATAAATGTTAAATATATATTGATAATCCCCGCTCTAACATAAAAAAAATGTTTTTGAAAGTGAGAAATTAATTTTTTATTAAAACCAGAAGTCCAATGTATATAGCAATTATTATTTTTAGAGTAAAAAAATACACGTTACATTAAAATACTGTCACAACAAAACCAGTACTAGTTGTAAAGTTATTTGATAATTATGAAAAAGTATGCTAATAAAAACTGAACTCACTGGTTGCCAAACTCTGAAGCAACAAATAGAAAGCCAGACTTAAGAACACACATACTAGCCGATACAGGGACAGTATCAAAATACTTTAATCTTATTTCTGTCACCTGAAAAATTATAGCACATTAAATTAATCCTTTGGAAAAAATATTTAATACATTAATCAAGTGAAGGGTATTCAACAGTAAAATTCAAATACTTTTGAAAATTGTGAATATTTTGGCTTGTGCCTTCAATAAGCAGTTTAACAATTTCTCTGAAGCAATGAAAATGCAACACTGTTTAGTGTTTGCAACCCTAGACACAAGGTGCAAAGTTAATAATTCAGTAACATTTGTATCCACATGTTGCAGCCATGCACGCCATAAACACCACCACTCTTACAAAATTTACAATCATCCATTGATTAAAGTCGTGCTTTTTCATTGTCTCAGTATATCATGTCTTCAACTTACTATATCTTCATCTGTTTCTAAAGTTATTTTAAATATATCTCCTTGTTCTGTTTGAGCTAAGAAGAAAAACATTGACTGAAAAACAAAATTGGAAAACACACTAGTAGGAATGTCATTTTATCAACATACCACATTTAAAATCAAAAAACTCAAAAAAAAACAATCTAGTTTAACAATCATGCAATGAAAATATTTCATGGTAGTGTGGTATTGGGGTGTATTGGCCACAAGATGGTCTGGATTGTTTATGACAATCAGAAGGGCTAATTAAAAACAGCCATCTTTCATTTCACTCCATCCCAGAATTCCATCCAGGATAAAAGCCTTTTATTAATAAAGGGAAGTAACTATTAACACAAAAGATCTCAAGAAGGCTTCAGACCACTATTCCTTAATAATAATATGAATAAGTAACTGAAATGGGGTTTAACATCCTACTGTTCTGCTAAAGGAAATTTTGCCTGAAGAATGGTGCTATGGCCCATTCTTATATCAAATTCCAACAGCTAAGGATCTTTTACTTGTATGCCAATGTGAACCTTAGTTTCCCATCCCATCCGAAGGACTGCACTTTGTCCTTGTCAGTCCTTCGGGCCTGCAGCACTTTCTTATGCAATGCAGGGATCAAAACAAATGTCTTACTCATTGAGCCACTGTGGTTTCCAACACACATTATCAATTTACTATATTATAAAATATTACCTTAGTTTTATGTGTAGCACTGCAAACAAATATCATTCCTCTTTCTGGGTCATCTAAATCATACTGTAAAAGAATTTTGAGTTAAAGTTATAAATTCAAATGTTAGCTTTAATAGGAAACTCGATTTCAACTTTTCTAAACTTAAATGATTGGAGGTGGGAGTCCAACAATGCATCAACTTATCTGTTTACAAATCTTATTAGGTTAATTAAGGTCATATTTCTACCTCGTGCTGTAGAAGGGCACCTTGACAGGGATGATTCATTTAAGCACTATTTCTCAGCCATTCATAAAAGCAACTTGAAGCTCACTGGAAACCACAGGTTATTTTATACAAGCCAAACTTGTTAGTGGCAAAAGGAAACCAGATCATTAGGCACCAAATACCCTGTATGACATTAACAACCCCATAGTATTATTCAACTCTACAATGCTTGTGTTTAGAAAAGGATATCATTTAGTTCTAGGATACCACTGTTCGTGTGATATACACTAATATACAGTCTCCAATATACTTGGCATTTGATATCAACAACACTAAATTAGTAGGGTCATATGAAAATATTGTAACAATTTATCTTACCCGTCTTCTTGGTATAGGACATCTAATATCAGGTTGATCTCCCAGATTTTTATAAGTTATATAATTCTCTGAACAAATTAGAACACCACTAGGTCCTTCATTACCACCAGGTACTAAAATATAAAATCAAATCATGTGTAAGTGTCTATCAAATACAAACCAAAACCAATACTAAAACTTTAGCCCTGGACAAGAAATTCCATATTTCCTGTATTAAAAACTGGTTCAACTGATATATGTTTATATGTATGGGAGACAAAAATAAATTTGGTAATCATATTCAGAGATGTGGCCAGTAACATCTGAATTATAAACCTGCATACTGTATTTAAAGCACCAACCTGATATTAAAAAGTTAGCGTGTTCTTCCAACTGTTCTGAGTATTTTCTCACCACATGATTTAACCCAAGATCTAATTCATAATAAGTTAAAAGTTGTTGACTTTTAGCTGCAGCTTCACCTGTAGGATCTTGATCAGCATCCTGAAACCAAACAATTATTTAATTATGTCTTTTTTGAAGGAAGGTTTATATTTGATAGAGGCTATAACATAAATAAGGGTTTGTTAGGCTGCCTCATATGCCAACAACCAAGAAAATCATGTGTACTGGCTCTAAAATCAATAACACTTTTTAAAGACCTGTTATGCACTCTAGTGTCAATCTGTAAATATTAAAAGTTAAACAACCTTGAGCTTATTTTAGGTATTATTTCCATTAGTGGTGAGAATATATTATCTGTCTAGTCATTGGAATAGGACGAAAAACCTTGGTTTTGCCCCCTCTGATTACAGATTCAACATCCATAAGTGTACAAATTTGTTATTGATGTGTTCCCATTTGAATATTGTTCACAATAAGCACCAAAATAAGTGTACAAATTTGTTATTGATGTGTTCCCATTTGAATATTGTTCACAATAAGAAGCAAAATAAATAAGATATGTTTACAGGATCATTTTGTTATACGAAAAACCAAGTGATGCGTTTTCTCAGTGTATTTATTTCTGAATATGAATAATGTTTATTATACAAACCTCATAGTCTATTTCAAGACAGGCAAATGTAGGATTTTCAAATCCAATATCAACACCAACAATATTATACACTAATGTATTCGATTTATGTGCCTCTAATGGTGATGATATAGTTAATCTAGCCTGTGCATCTCTATTCAATATATAGACCAACTTTTGTTTTTCAACAGCACCTATATTGAAAATAAATAATGACAATTAGAATTTTATGAAGGTAGAAAATTTACTATAAGAGAACAATAATTGACAAGTTTCTAGCCTATGATATAAGTTTATCTCAGATTTAATCTATTTGATACAGGATTGTTAAAAAGCTGAAACCTGTCAATAAAAATTTGTACAATCATAATATATTCCTTCAATTGATTCAAAATGTCAGCCAATCTTGGCGATAGGGAAATGGGATTTAATTTCCACTTGACACAAACTAAGTTATTACAGGACTAAGATACGGTTCAATTCTATTTAAATAATTTGATTACATAGTAGGAAAACCTCCGTCCGACAGGTGAACTGTCTCTTTGTCAAGTACAAGCTGGAAATCAAAATCACGCCATTTGACTCAATGACAGTTTATTCATTAAAGAGAGAAATGGGGTTTAACATCCACTCGACACAAACTAGGACTAACATATGGTTTAATTTTATTTCAATAATTCGCATGCGCGTAGGGGCCTTTAGCAGTGGGAAGAAACCGGAGTGCCCGGAGGAAACCCACGAGGTTGAGAAGGCGTCCCTATCTCCATGCCACATACGCTCACGCCAGGGATCGAAACCACAGCCGCAAGCCAGAGCAGAGGTGACAGGCCATGCTAGAGGTCGAAGAGCGGCACTCTAGACCACTAGGCCTTCCCAACCCCCCTTATTCATTAAAGCGTACGCATTAAAACCATTAGACCACCCACCCACCACCTAGTTGCACTTAGAACCACAGATTACTTTACAGAGATAACACGTTCCTACTGAATGATCTATTCAAGCGGCGAACTAACCAATCATTACAGCTCTTCCTTTCGGGTCAACTGCCAGAAACTGTCCAGGCACAATTCTTCTACAACCACTCTTACCAAATGTTTCTTGGTGAACCTACAATTTACAATTGGTGGCATTATCTGAACACAGATACTGAATTTGAAGAAATGAACCTTACATTACATAATCTGAAAGTTTGTCCAGTCTTCCAGTGTAAATTTAAGGCTGTACTGATAAAAAATGTGTTCAAATATTTCAATTCATATGATAAACACTTTATTGCACTTAGCATTTTTTGAATTATTGTTAAACAGAGAATGATGAAGAACCTTTTCAAAAATATTCTTCGAGGGCATATATTCTAAGATGACAATTCTTCCTGAATCAGAACCAACAACAATATAATCTGAAAAAATAAAACAAAATCATAAACTGATAGAATAGAATGATAAGTTAAAGCCCCAATAACACTCTTGTTGTAACTGAATAATATGTCCCAATCTTCATTCTGGTCAACAAATCGTATTATTTTAGAATATCCAAATTGATTGATGATATAAATTTCATCTTAACACACCTATTTTAAAAAATTGGAAAAATTCAACCAATTGATTTGAAAAGTCTAACGTAAACCTTTTCAAATGTGACTTAGATTTTAAAATATTTTCGAACCCTCTGGACAAGTAAAATAGGTTGTAATGGATAATTTACACAACAGGTACGACACTTAAACATCTAGTACTTAGAATAAGGGTATTATTTATTTTCTGGAGCTACCGAGCCAGCAAGAATGTTATTGTCCCTTTAACATTACCAAAATCAAATAAGATTTTGTTCTGTCAAAGGAATATAGCCAACTACACTGTTAATTACTATGATATATGTCACCACCCCAAATACAGAATGGTGAAACATATTTATTGGTTCTTCGTTATTCCTATTAAAGCCCACTTCCCAAGACCAATTTGTGGATGTGTGTGTTTGTCATCCGTTGACTACCCGTAATTGCAGTACATACCTATAACTTACTAAATCATTAAATAATGTATCATAAACCAAAATTTATACAGACTATGTTTTTTGCAAACAATTTTTGGATTAAAAAATTCAAGTATACCAATTAAATTGTCAAAACCATATGAAATAGACAATATTTTGAAAGCAGCATTATATGGTGACTACCGGTATTGTTATCTCAATTTGGCAGTATATTAAATAAAACATTACCTTTAGATCCTCCAGTCAATTTAAATGGCATGAGAGCTCGAATAATTCCAAAAACTTCCACCGACAGTACTGGATAGATTTTTCCAGTATTTGGATCATGACGAAGCAATTCCAAAATCTTTCCACGGGACACAACAATTTCTTGATGTTTAGAGCCTGAAAAGTTTCCATGAATGGCACTGGTAATACCTGTAGCCCTTTGAAGGGTAAGGTTGTAGAGAAACATCTTTCACACCTAAAATAAAATTTATTATACTTTGTTAGTATAAATAGTGCATACAATCGACATATATTTTAACACGATCGGGAGACCTTGTCCAAGTTATTCTTTTCATGTAATATTATGATATGGTCATTTTGTTTTGTGGACTATGTGTGTCTGAGCATGCAAGTTATTGCAAGGAAAGATATTTATTTGTTTTCCTGTTCTTGACTTATAAATTATGGCTATGGTCTTTTGCAGCAGGTGCAGTATTACACCATTATGGACAACACGATTTATTTATAAAATTTTTGGTAGAACAGTAAACGATTTTCGACAAACAAAGCAAAGCTGTGGTATAATATAGGCCTACTAACAAAAATCAATAGGCAAACCGATCTGCAGTCCAAGACAAGAGCGAACGGTTGCAAAATGATGCAGAACTATCCATACAATTTGCAGATTATACACACAAATTTTATCATATTTACATCAAAAAAATAAATGAAAAAGAAAATTACTGGATGTTTTCCAGGGAAATTGAACTCTTTGGAGGATGTCAGTGGATTTTTTGGACCATGAAAATGAACATTTATTCAACGTTGGCGCACTCGGAAAATCGGTGCCCGTTCCCACAATTCCGTGTAGCTACTTCCGCTTATGGTTTATCCAGACGGAAACTATTGTGAAATTGGTGAAATTTCCATTTCGACCTAATAATCAAGACTATATAGCAGACAGCCAACATGGCAGTTGATGTAACAAATTTGTTTAAAGCTACAGTTAAATCTGTAAAGTCCAGGAATAAGTTATCAGGAGAAAATGGATCAGGAGATAAAAGTAGTATACTAGGTCACACGAGAAAGAAAGGGGACTTTGAAACAAAAGCTAAAGACGTCGTAAGTCAGTTGTAAATCATCCATCAAAATTGAATGAAGCAAAATGCAAAATCACTGATCACTGTACTGTGATGTTTACCTCTTGCCTTACCTAGCTTTAGCACCATACAACCAGATGAAAACAGATTGAATATTTATTATAATAGGTCATCATAGTGATATTTGACTATAAGCCGGTTTTATGAAATATTACACTTCTACTACAAGTAACTCCAGTTTTAACCATTTGATTGAAGGGTAATTGGCTGATTCACTGATTGGGACCGTTGCTGATTGGGACTTGGCTGATTGGGACCAGATTTGTGGCTGACTGGGACCAGATTTATGGCTGATTGGGACCATGACAAGGCTTATTCGAACCATTACTTAAATGCCACGAGTATTTAAAATATGTTTGCATATTTTTGATAATAAGACAACTATGGCAATAAATAGTGTAATTAGTCACAAATAATAGTGTAATTAGTGATTGACAGCTTCAATACAAATGAGCTAAATCACAGAGAATATGCTTCACATTCTTGGCTGATTGGGACCAGATTCTTGGCTGATTGAGACCATGATCAGACCAATGATAAGAGTGTTTTAAATATGTTTGCATGACAATAAATACCACCCAGTATTATCAAATTGTAACCCAATATCAAAAAGCCTCATATCAGTATAATTACTGCAATGAATGCGATATTTTGTAATGAATGAAGCTGAAATAATGACAGACAAATATTGTTCTTTGTATAATATTTTACTTAGTCAATATCATTTTATTTCATATAGTGATTCAATTCCTTTACAAACCAATATTTTATTAAAACATACAAATATTTAAAATTATTTCATATAAAAATACACATTTCAAAATATTTCATATAAAAATACACATTTCAAAATATTTCATATAAAAATACACATTTCAAAATATTTCATATAAAAATACAGACCTGTAAAAAATAAACACATATATTTCGTAAACTTTCATAAACAAAACAAAATTATTTACAAGCTATTAAGATTTAGTCGGACCATATAAATGCGCGGCTTTGTTTAGTAAACAAGCTATTAAGATTTAGTCGGACCATATAAATGCGCGGCTTTGTTTAGTAAACGCCTTTTGGTAATCTCATTTTCACAATATTGTCTCCACAATTCCATTATTTTTCCTTCTGTTTTTCTGGTTTTTGTTGGTTTGTTGTTAGTATAAAACTCAGGTAGCAATATACATGACCCTAAATCCCTAATCACACCTTTTATTGTTAATTAATGACAAGCCTAATTATCCAATAAACAATCAGATCCAATCACACAAATTCCCTGTTCTGGCTGTCAGTAAGATCTGAGTAATTTTCATGTAGTAATATAGTACACTTTCCTAGATATCACCTACCTGTTTACTTGTGTTAAAATTGAGTCTATAAATCTATTATGTTTATTTTTTGTACAAGGTAAGATATAGGGCTTTTTTATCGACTTGCCAAATTGATTTGAATTTAGTAGAGATGTCATGTGACAATTTAGTTGATTTCAAAGTACTTTGGCGAGTTTGTTAAATGCTCCGATTAGTAGTAAACAATTATTGTGGCTGGACACAGTTAAAAAAAAACCATGTGACCACCCGATCAAATCGTCAAATCGCACCATGAACTAATTTGGCGATTTGATGTAAACACTTTGGAAATCAATGTCGATAAATTCGTTGATTAGGGTAACCAATTTGAATTAGATGGACGTTAAAGATGAAAATGTGATTGAATGCAAATCACTTTGGCTAATCAGTGGTCGATAAAAACGCCTATACATTTTGACTCCCTTTATGTACATCATATTTGAAATAACCGATTTCCTTTGCTACTGTATTGCTGGTATTAGTTTTCAAATTTGTATGGTTTAAACATTATTTCTATAACATAATTACAAACAATATATGTACATGTATAATGATTTCGGATTTCCGTTATGCTACTATATTGCTAGGGGCTAGTACCGGTATTAGTTGTCAAATTTGTATGACTTAATTGCAATTAGCATAAATTGGTTTAAACAGTATTTCTAACATATAATTACACACAATGTATAGGCTATAATGGATTCCAAAACAAGCTATGAAGTTTATAAAATAAAATAAAAATGGTCTGTTTAAATTGCATAAAACATATAATAATTTACATAAGATTAATAAGATAATCTCTGTTAATGGAATGTAAACATAAATAACGCAGGCCTACATAAAAAAAGCACATAATTATAGTCACGCTATAGATATGAAACTCCTTTAATTTATATTAAACCTAATTCAATATCAAAACCTAAGTTTCTAGTATTTTTTAATCGTGTGGTCCGAATCAGCCTAGAGGTGGTCCCAATCAGCCTGGAATGTGGTCCCAATCAGCTTTGACTTTTGTCCCAATTAGCCATGGTCAGCTTCAGTGGTCCGAATCAGCCTAGAGGTGGTCCCAATCAGCCTGGAATGTGGTCCCAATCAGCCAAGAATGTGGTCCCAATCAGCTTTGACTTTTGTCCCAATCAGCCATGGTCCCAATCAGCCATGGTCCCAATTAGCTTGGTTTCGATTGAAGGAAGCTGTGTTTGAGACAAAATATAAAATCTTTGAAAAGTTTGAATTTGAAACATAATTAAAGTAGCTAAGTCTCTAACTCAATACCATCCAAAATCTTAACATTGAAAACACAAATTATTGGTCAATTTAAGTCAACATTGATGACATGATCTTACCGGAAAAAGATGGGCTTCTGATATCCAATATTTAAGACCCCAAAAATATTTTGCCATTGGTACACGAATCGTGTACCATAGTGCATTTCCGCCACAGGTCTAGCAAGGGACTCGAGGAACGAGGCTAGAAACATTGCACCAAAGCAAACGGCGCATGTAGACAGGAATAACTAGACGCTACAGAAATTTTGCAGTCAATTGACACTGCTGGCTTATTTTACCGAACATAGCTAATTTGAAATTAGAGTAAAAACGGAAACTATTGAATGTAAATCAGTTGGAAATTATATACATTCATATTAGAGTATTATATGTGTTGCGACCCACTTGTGTCAATTTCTAGGTCCCAAAAGTTAGCGATTTAGCTCCTTTAAGCAGGCCCCTGACACGTCCTGACTGCCCAATTAAGTCAGTTTATTTAAAGATTCTAATTAATGTTTAAAAACTTCAAGCCACATGTTTTACGTCTGCATCATTTTTATGTCTCAAAGTTTGGGACTAGGCCTACAGACTTTCGATTTTTAGTCACAATTTAATTTTCTCATTGTTTCAGGTTTCAAATATAACTCAGTTAAGAGATTTTTTACTGACACACCGAAAGGAATATGTTAATACAGGAAGGTACAAGTTTTAATATTTTAAACTGAATAATAAAACAAAGTATAACTTTGCGTAGGTTTCCACTAAACTTGGGTAAACCATCGCAGAAGGCAAATAGATTAAAAATTTGTTTGTATTTAAAGGGCTAGGCGATTCTATTTAGAATTACCTGTTGGGATGAATGCTACATTTAGAAATACTATGGTGTAGAGGTGGTCTAGAAAAATTGGATTCTATAGCTCAAGGAGACTTGATGCTCTGCATGTTTTATGGGTAGTTTTTAGTAAGAAAATTTTATTGGTAGAAGTTGTGGGGCTTGGGGTGGGGTTATAAAAATTGACCATCCATGCCCCTCTCCCACCCCTTTCCCATTTCAATTGAATAGCTCCAAACTTTTTGTATTCTAATTGTTCTTTTTATTTTAGTCACTTGTCCACTGAGGCCTCCAAGATGTCTGATGCAGAAAGAGATCAAATTGACAATGATGCACAGAGTATTATCAGGAAATGTCAGGAATCTATTGGTATATTACGTCTTGATTCATCACAGCAACCGGTTCATCCACAGGTTAAAGAACACAGGCAGATAGTTATATTCTTAATGGGTGAATATCTTAAAGGTATGAAGTAATTTAAAACCAAATCTTTAAATTCAATCTTAACTCATATCCAGCGTCACATAAGTAGGGTGCCCCACGTGCCTACTGAAAAGTTGTTCTTGACATGTTGATAGTGCGCGCTTCAGTTGCATCACTAACTACTGATTTCTGACAGTCTCGCACTCTCGTTGCGGCTATAAATAGCCATAGCTAGCGGAAATGTTCAACACACTATAAACTACAACGGTCGTAAAAAATCTGTTGTTGACGATTCTGAATAGCAATAATATTTAACTTTTTGGTTATTGCGGCGTCTTAAGAAATTACGCTCATTTTATTTTTTAAATTGCTTTATCATTAACAAGACCGTTAGGAGTGGCATATATTGGTTTAGTACAAATAATAATATCTCTGAATAACTCGGGTTGGGCACGAACGTGATACCAGCGTAGTTTCATTTTACTTTTACAAGGTTCGTAAAACAATTGTCGATCTCCCACCGTGTGTTATTTCTAAATTCAATTTCTTCTTCCAGCTTTCTGTCATGTTTCGTAAAAAAAATTAGCCTTGATTATCCAGGCCTGTCAATCCGAATGAGAATGGTTGATGGGCTGGTTAAGTGAGACTAATTTCAAAACAAGGGCTTGTAACCTATCTTTTACTCAAAAGTGTCTGGATGTTATGGACGAAACTTCAAACCATTTTACAGTATTATTTATGTATGGTTAAATGGTCATAGCTTATTAAGTCCAACATGGTTGTTTATTAATTTTTTAGTGACTATAAATGTGTGAAACAGATTTAAGAGTTGGAATTATATATAGATATTGGGGTGTAATTGTTGAGCTATTTATTTATGGTGGGGCACCCTAACATAAGACAACTTTTTATTATAGAACCGTAGAAATGGCTCTTTGAACATTACACTATTACATCTGAAGGACCAATCTGGGGAATTTTAATGACAGCATGTGTCACCTCTATGCCACTGCACTGTAGGTCCAGGTTTTAAATTCCATCTAAAGCAACCACTATTTATTATAATCTTTTCTGTGTATGTATTGAAACATGCATTGATTTAGTTTGAAATCTTAATAGAATTAATATTATGATATTTGTGTTACAGCTATATGTAAAATATATAGCGAACAGAAAGCTGTACGTGTAAAAAGAGCTGTAGATAGAAAAAATATGTAAGTATTAATTTTAATATTTATGTAGACTCAATATTTTTATGTTATTTGCTGTTTTCCTATGTTTTAAGGGTACTGTTTTGTCAGTTAAAATGTTTCTGTTTTCTTTTCTTTCATTTAATTTTTATTCCATAAGTTCTCGACTCAAACCAGAAACTAAAAACAGTCCAATAAAGAATACAGATCTAAGTTCATTATTAAAGAAAACTAAAGATGATGGTACAGTAGAAGAAAATTTAAGTTCTAATGCTAAGACTCCTAATCTGAGTAAGTTGAAGATTAAATGTCAAGAGTTAATTTTTCAACAGTTTACACTGATATTTATGTCTGCACCTCAGCTTGAGCATAAAATTTTGTATTTTCAAGAGTCAATGTGTATAGCAAGTGTATGTAATTATACTTTTCTACTTGAAACATGCACAGGACAACGGGCTATAATTTTGATATTGTCATCATTTATTAAAGTATATGTATATTTTAGGTAAGAAAGTTCCACCACCACCAGAAAATCAACCAACATTTTCACCTGATGATGATATATCACCTGAGGAAGCACAGATGGTAAATATAACCTAAATATATTCTGTATGTCCCATGTTCTTCATATACTAGGAACCAAAAGTAAGGGAACCACTGAATTGATTGTAGAAAGATAGTGTAGGAATGTTGTGTTAGTTAATATCATTTGAGGCTACCAACTACAGCAACACATGAGCGACACAGAAAACCACACCAATATTCAAGGCGGTTAGGGTAAAGTTTTCAGGTACATAGACACTGTAAGGTGCAATTTGATTTTAGGCCTGCAGATTAGAGCCTTTTTTGCACCATTGAGTTTGAAATTCCCACTGCTATAACACTAATGAATCCCTTCTTCATTGGGGGGTTGGATGGCCGAATGGTTAGTATATGCACACTATATCATAAAAACCTTGTCATTGAGCCAACTGGCGTGGTTTCGAATCTCCGGTTGTATGTGACAAGGAGTAGGGTCGCCTGTCCAACTCGTGGGTTTTCCCCGGGTCCTCCCACTGCTGAAGACCCCTACGCACAGGGAATTATGGAAATAGAAATTAAACCATGTTCGAAATTACCTAGTTTATGTGGAGTGAATGCATTGTCATGTGTATATCTAATGATATCAATTGTTAATTGTAGTTTGAGGAAGAAAATAAAGCATTATATGACGAAATGAATAGTATGGCTCATGAAGTCAGGTCAGTTGAGTACATTTTCTGCAAAGTTATTTTAAATGCAAAATAGGTTATATGCCTTTGGTTTTAAATAAGCTACTCAGACAACTCTACTGCTGATAAGCGTATAATTTGTACATATGTAAACTTCATAGATGACTTCTAGAAAGGGCAGACACAACAGCCAACCACGTTGCAGTTTGGACTGTGAGACGTGTTCAGGTATCGGGTTACCTCCCTTACATTGTTAAATTTCTATATTCACTGCTATAAGACATATATATTAATATATTCTCCATTATATTTTATAATAAAATTGTGATTTTAGACAAATAGAAGGGAAAGTGATAGAAATAGCCAAATTACAAGAAATATTTGCAGAGAAAGTTTTAGAACAGGTAATTATTATCCTTTATAGATGCCATAGCTCTTTACAAAATAAAACCCTTTGAAGTCATTCACAAACAAAATATTGTGAATTGAAAGATGTGCTAGTATTATTGATGATAGCCCCGTGGAATTTTTTAATTAATCTGTCTAGTGGCGGCAATCACCTTTAACATGTGATGATGTATGAATTACCTGCAGGCCTACATTATTGTTATTGTCAGTCTAGTTGATAATAAGTGGATTTTTTTTCACAATCCGGCCATTTATTTTTTTATTATTATGTTGTATTTTTGTGTTATTTGTAGGAGAAGGATATAGATCATATAGCTAGTACAGCTGTTGGTACAACAGAGAATATTATAGATGCAAATGAAGAAATACGAGAGGTGATTTAACCTTTTCAAGAAATTCTTTTTTTTATAAACCATGTAATCTGTAATATTAACCATTTTACATATTGTTTTATGGTATGGCAGTTGTGTTGTCTTATTTTTTTATGGATTAGCTTAATACTTTGGTTGGTTTTTGCAGAAATTTTAAGGGTGTAATGCTCTAACTCAATAAGCGACAATCATTAATATTGGTCCTTTCCAATAACTTGAACATATAGGTTCCTGAGATCAAATATTTAAGACAACAGAACAACTTTAAAATCAGTACATCCTGGCATGTATTCTATTAGTTCAACTCTCATTGTAGGTCCTATTACACTGGCCCTGTACATTCAGGATCTGCCCTAGTTAAGAGATGAACTAGTCCTCTATAAGCTCTCTGATGTAGACTAGACTAACCACGCGGGGGACTGCCATTCAATTTGGACTGCTCACATATTTCAACAAGCAAAACTGATTAGTGATTACAATGTAAATTTTCAAAAAATGAATTTAAATCAATTTATGTACAATTAATTAATATGTGCTTGTTTTAAACCCATTTTTGTCCATTTTAGGTTCCAAAGAATAGAGATTTATCTCATTTAACCCTTAGAACCCGAAATGCAGCAAAACCGGCTTGACGTTGTATCGCATATACCCGAAATGTCGGTTTTGCGGCTTGGGGCATGTTCAAGCTCCAATTACGTTGACGTCATAATTAATATGACGTCATAATTAATATGACGTCCTGTAAATCCAGGGAGGGACGTGCAACAACACCCCATGTAAAGTCAGTGTTCAAAGGGTTAAATATTTGCATATTGAGACAATTTCATTATATTAAGTTTTACTCAATTATTTAAGAGTTTTTAAAAATCTTTAGGTCAATCATCTTATGCAGTAATTATCTTGTTTTATTTAAGATGTTTTCTCTCTTTTTCAGGCTATTCAGAAGAAGGCTGAGTTTCGAGTGTATATATTATTTTTTCTTGTGATGTGTGCATTATCATTGTTATTTTTGGACTGGTATAACGGCTGATGTCATATGTGTGTATAATTCAGGAACAATTTACAAAGACTTCGTTATAATTATTCCGGAATTAGGAGGCCACTAAAATATATGGAGGGCGAGGTACATGCTTGATGTCATTTACAGAGCTGTTTTTGTCTTTCATGATGTCAAATATTCTAGTCTTGACCAACTGGGAATTGAATTAATAACCGTCTCAAACTTATTTTACTATGTATCCCCAGTAGTTTGGTTTTTCTGTACACAAAATTTTACTTCAAATTTATGAAAAGGGCCGGGCATAGTATATATTCCGCGTCTCCCCAGAGTTAAGTATCGTAGAATATGTCAATGTACAACTATGTCAAGTATGGTCTCTGAAAAAGATATCTAAATTGGTTCTTGTTGCACAAGGTTAGGGTGAAATTCTGTACAGAAAACTTCAAGTTTACTATAATAGAAATGTTCATGGTCATCGTTGAATAGTGGAACAAACTACCTTTAACACATGATTTTGACTTATATACAATTAGTTGTCATGAGCATTGTTAATTTCTAATGTTTGATCAATTGCCACCTTTGATTTTTACAATATAATTTCAAATCATGAGGTTCTCCCGACCTGTCAAACTCATGAAACACTTCTTCTTACACATGCCCTCTATGCAAATAGAGAGAGAGAAATGGGGTTTAACATCCACTCAACACAAACTAGGTCATTTCGGGACTATCTATGCAAATAGGATCCGAGAATTTAATCTCTTGTTTCAAGAATCAGAACAGATAAATTACATAATATAATAAAATATTACATTTTTATTATATTAAATTGATGTTGATTAAAAAATCACAAAGCTTGTTAATAATATATTGCATTCTTGAAGTACTAAATGAATACAGTAAGTCAAACCTGAGAATATTATTTTTAGCTGAATATATATGACCAATAAAGAACAATATTTCTCGACTGAAAGTAAGAGTATTTTTAGATTGAAATTCAATATAGTTTAATAGTTTACAAGGTATCTTTTTTTTTTAGCTACACATATTATATATATGTAGTTTGAATATGTTTTTTTAATAATTTGTTATGGATATATAGGCTCTGGAGAAAAAATAAATCCTTTTTTAATATCAAAAGTAAAATATGAATGCAAAAATTACAGTTTAGTTAGTTTAACTACCTATCATATTTCATATATTAAAAAAATATTTCTTAGTAAAACTGGCACAAAAAATCTGTGAACCCATATATATATACATAAAACCCACAAAAGTTTCAAAATGATTAAATTGAAATAGTCACAATACCTAATTTTATCAGATATTTTTGTTAGATTATCAGTAAAGACAAATTGTCATCCCACAAAAAAAAATATCAACAATTTTATTATTGACTCTAATCAGACTGTTATTTATATCATTATAAAATGCACTCTACTATAGATACAATTTTAATGCCAGATTTATTATGTATTAGTTAAGCCAGTATATATACCCTTTAAAAAACAAATTATCAATGTCAAATTAATTCTGTATTTTGGAAGTTACTCCTATATTAAACACCCTTCTTTTGACAAATTTTTATAAAGCAAGACCTTTCTTCAATATTATATTTCCATATATGGCTGTTTCTCTGAAAGAAAATGAAAAAATTTTCAAATGAAATTTTGATAAATAAAGGATGCAACTATTAAAGAATAAACAGAACAATAACACTGTAATATTTGTCAGAATTACAATTATCGCTGCTTCATGACTAAAGTACACTTGCATATGAGAAATGGTATCAGGGTTCGAAAGAGTAAACATACCCTGTCACATGTTATATGTATGACATTCATCACCAAGTTACTTTCAAGGCTGTCATAAATTAAATACATGAATAATCAGTAGAGGGGGTAGGACAGACAGCTGGTATTGTTAATTGTAATTCCTGATTGGTTAGTAGCCATAAGCTACTGGAATATCATGATTCATGTAAATAGAAAACAGATAGATTTTGTTTTTTAAAAAAGAATTTATATTGAATTTGAACACTGTGGGTATATTAGATTTTGTAAATATTGCTTACCCTGTATGAACTACTGCAAAAGCTTTCTTAGCTCTCTCATAAAATTCAAATCTTTCGATTTTCTCTACAGATATCTAAAAATATATACATGCCTTGAAATGAGAAATGATTATGTACATGTATGTAAGAAAATTAATTATTTATTAGAATAATAGCTTACCATTACTTTTTGTAACATGAAATATTATTATTCTTTGAATTAAAAGAAATGTTATTCCCAGATATATTGTTCAAATAATTATTGATGTGTGGGATATTTTTCAAAGTATGACTACCATACAAAATAAATATTCTTTTTCTCGGACAATTACATACAAGTAGATAATGTTGAAAAAACAACAGACAATGTAGATATTAAAACACAACCATAAACAAGTCCTCATAACCCACTGTATGGTGTATGCCCATATCCATTATATAGCATGGTACATGCAGAAAAGTAGGATGAAACCTACCTCTTTCCCTTCTGATTTGTTAATCGAACTGAAATAGGTATCCCATATTGGTGGTTTTGTTATTCCCTTTTCTTTATCTGATGGTACAGGATCCATTACACCTACCTACAAAAAACATTAAAATATACTTCAGTATATATAAAGCTGGGTAACTAATTAGAAAAATTATTCCTGACTGCAGGTTAAAATTGTGTTGACTTTAATTTGATGCCATTAATTCTTGCTTCAAAAGATTATAGGCACACTGTTTCATAAATTTCCAATACTACATTGGATCTAAGACGTTTTGCTAGAAATCTAAAATTGATATATATTTCAGATAGTTGTTGTTTTCATTAGTCAATAACGGCACCTTCTCTAGACACCTTAGACCATGGTCAGATTGTGTTTGACTTAATCAAGGAGAATTTTACCAATTACCAATAACCTGGAGAATATCAGCAATTTGATTATTGACCCAAATTAAGACAGTTTAATGATTTCAAAGTTTTGTGATAAATAAAAATTATCCAGAGAAAAACTTACTGGTTGTGGTACATAAGGATCTAAAGGTAACAACTGTAATATACCTTCTAATAGTTGAGGTATAGGTAAACCTACAAATAATAAAAACATTTACAATATTACAACATTACTTAATGAGAGAGTGAGAGAAATGGTATTTAACAGTCACTTATCACAAATTAGACCATTTTGGGACTAGCATATGGTTTAATTTTTATTTCAATAATTCGCTAGTGCGTAGGAATCTTCAGCTGCGGGAGAAAACCCAAAAGGTGGGACACACAACCTTACTCCTTGTCACGTATAAGCGGGGATTATAAACCACGCCAGTTAACACAATGACAGACCTCATGGTTTCCCCACATACGAATTGAACAAAAGAAAACTTTGATGCAATACATGAGACAACGAAAACATAACAGAACATACAAAATTTAGTTCATTTCGCTATAATATGTTTATTTAGTTCAAACTTAGGGCTTGAGACCCCTATGTGTTACCAATCTGGATCCGGCACTGTGAAAATCTACTTAGATATAAGACAATTATGGAAAGGTAAACTTTATGCTATTATAATCCCTTTGCTTTCCCGAACTGCTTAGATAGATACTGTAAGAAAAGTTGTATTCCCTAGAAACAAAGCCCTTGTTAAAAGACATTTATTTATATTTACATGAAAAGACAATAATGAACTCTCTGGGCCAACGGAACATCATGATATTCAATGGATTAGAAAAGCTGCGTCATTTACTCAATCATTGTTTAGCTAAGTCTCTAACTCAATATCATCAAAAATCTTCAACATTGAAAACACAAATTATTTGTCAATTTAAATCAACATTGATGCTGTGATCTTACCGGAAAAAGATGGGCTTCTGATATCCAATATTTAAGACAAAATAAAACCTTTTACCATTGGTACACGAATCGTGTACCATAATGCGTTCCAGCTCCAGTTTTAACTAGAGACTCGCGGGATGAGGCTAAACACATTGCACCAAATCAAACGGCGTATGTAGACTGGAATAACCAGATGCTATAAATTTGTGCTTGATTTAGACTGCTGGCTTATTTCGCCGAACATAATTGATTTGAAATTAGAGTAAAAACGGAAACCATTGAATGCAAATCAGTTTACATACATTCATATTACAGAATTATATGCATTGCGACCCGCTTGTGTCAATTTCTAGGTCCCAAATGTTAGCGATTTAGCTACTTTAAGTTTATAATCTAGACTTTGTTTATTATCCTATCAATGCAAATTGACATTTGAGTCTGTTTAGGTTAAATCTTGTCTAAATTTCAATCAAACTTTCATAACTTCATTTTCCATTGTTTATTTCTACACTGTTATAAAATGAACAGAAATCTCTTAAATCTATATCTTACATAATGCACCTTTAAACAAATAGCGACAAAGCAAGAACGGAATGGAAATTTGAGATGGACCGTTCTTCATTTGATTATTCTTGACAATGCATAAAAATTTCAAGCATAAATTGCATCGCCAGAGGGATTACAAGATTCTACAAAAGTAAACAAGGATAAAACAGAAATTGTTCTCACTGATGTGAACAACATCATAGAAAATCGGATGATAAATCATAAAATGTTTACAAAAAAAGAGTTGTTTACAAAAAATTGATGGCTGATGAACAGATTGGGGAGATAATACCACAAGATCCCTGTTCAATTTTCGGCATACAAAATAAAATGCAATTATACGTTACCATCACATCTAACCAACTTTGCACGATTACATTTACATATTGCTGATGATGGAAAGTGAGCATCCGCCAATACTGAAAAAGACAAGTAAAAATATTTACAATGAATGACAAGAAACAATTGAAAAGATAGGTTGCCAGGCAACGAAAATTACAGTCACAGCAGATAAGTCGTCCCAGAGGTCTAAAATGTTTTTCATATATTTATATATAGAGGAGCATTACAAGACAATAAAAACTGATCAAGAGTAACAACCCATAAAGCAATTATGAGAAGTAATGTTATTTTGTTTTGTTCTGTTTCTAGAATAAATTTTGCAGGGTTCAATTTAAACGGTATCGCATCGCAAAAAGCGACCAAAATCGCGGTAAAAGCGATAGAATTATTTTATTCATTAGCCAAAAATTGCTTTCAAACTTGTGAAGTGCGATTCATTACATTTTGGATGAATGTGGAGAATAATTAGGCCTACGAAAAAATCAATTTATAAATGCAGGACTAACTTGTTAAATATTCCAAATTGTGGTCGTGATTAATTTGAATCAGTTTTTATTTCAATATATCTGATAACTAGAAGACAATTATATGCAGACTCCGTTTTTAATCACATGTGTTTATAAAATATATTACTAAAAATAGAATAAAACAACGCAGAATAGTATGATTGGTTAACTTAACTGGAAACTAAAAGTAGACATCTCGCGAGAAACGTGAAACGATGGCATATTCACAGGTTGAAAATATTTTGAAGGCGGTTAAGGGGGATGGTTTTAAATTAAGAAATAAACAAGCAAAACCACGACTACAAATATTTCGATTGGAATGGTGTAACTTAAAGCACATGTAGTTTTGTTTTAGACGATTAGTGCGTCCGGCATCGTGTAGAGACGGTAACTGATTTTTTTTTTTTTTGGAGATGTCAGGTTTTTTTACCTTCATCCCACATAAGCCGAAGCAGTGTATACAACGGTCAACGAAGGCGGAAAAAGAATCTACTTATACCCCGAAAAATTAGAATTGCAAATTTTTGTGATTAGGCTACGTTTTACTGCTCCTCAAATCTGAGCAAATGCTATTCAAATTTTGAATTGATTAGCCAAAATGTGAATTTGTCACAAAAATTTGCTACTCATTGGTTTTAGACTAAATTGAACCCTGATATTTTGGTCAGTGGGCATTTGATATTAATATGAATTTATAAAATCTCATCTTTACCTATATCATCTCCATGTCCCATATCAGCCAACACATATAAGAGTTCAGGAGATAATACCTTCGGTATATTCTTTAATGGCATCTTGATAAATTATTGCTCGATATTATACTGGAAAATAAATTATTGCTTTATATTATACAGGTACTGGCAAATAAATTGTTTTGTAAAACATGTTTGATTAGGTTCAGATTAAAATTTGTATTGACCAAAACAGAATTGAATTTGGAATTTGTGTACTGATATCAGAAGAGCCATAATGGTGATTCTTTTACAAAAGCCAAAATGATTAGGTATCAAGTAAAACTGAAACACCAACATTCGTGTTCATAAACACCAATACCAAGTGGCTTTGCATCCAATTTGAAATTCAATGGAGAATAACCCTAGCCCCTAGCTTCTTTATCCAGCTGCTGTGGATGCTGCATGTTAACAAATTTCCAATTCAACATTTCGATCATATTCTAGGATCTGGAAGAGTTGTTATATTACGAGCGTTTTGGTTGAAGTGTGGGATTACCCAATGAAAGTATCTGTAACGTGACTTCTTGGCATTCGATGCACGGAACCATTTGTAGGCCTACCACTAAAAATGTCAACTAAGATTGATGAATCACTGTCTGCTGTCACAGTTTCAAAAGGCATTTGTGGGGAATCACGGTGGCTAAGTGGGTAAGGCGCTGACTCGCTAGCCTGGAGGTCGGGTGTTCGATCCCGGCATTGGCTGAGAAAGTTCATCTCGATTTTCCGGCGGGGTTTCCCCTTGTCAGTGATGCAGAATGGAGGGCCTGCCAAGGATAGCTGTCTAGTCGTTCAGATGGGACGAAAATTGGAGGACCAGTGTAGGCCTACACATTGGCTTGCACGTAAAAGATCCCTTGGCAGTTGGAATTCGATATAAGAGTAGGCCATAGCGCCACTGCCCAGGCAAAATTTCCCTCATAGCACACTGTATGGCGTATGCCGATCTTCGATTAGCCCATGTCAGGTGCATAAGAGTAGGACGTTAAACCCCATTTCATTTCATTTCAAAAGGCGTTTGTACGACCCCTGACGCGACCTTCCAGCAATCGAAAGTACATAAAAAAATGAACTATATGCTTAGATCTGTATTTTAATCAGATTGAGAAAACATATCCCAAATTACAATGTCACAGTAAATGGTAATGGTTGATTCACAAATGATAAAATAATAATAAAAATCGTTTACAGTTAATGAATGTTATTCAGTTTGGATTGTTAACGTATTTCACAGAACATAATTGATTAGAAATTATATATTTTTTTTTTTTAAAAATTGAGAATAAATCACTTTATATACGGTACACTAATATCACATCAATATGTGCTTATGGTGGACCCATTTATCATTTTATAATTGTCATTTTATGGTTCCAAAAATCCAAGAAATAAAGTCATATATGCCCTTTAATCACCGGTAATATCTATGTAATATTCTTTAACATCATAATTTGTTCTACTAGAACAATGCTAAAAGTACATAGAATACAGAATTGTGAAATAAGTATCTTACAATGTTAATAATTGAGAAAATCACACCGAAAGGAAGATAAAATAACTTACTTGACAAATTGTTAAAAGTGGCAGTCACATGATTATCATGTGATCAAGGCTAAGTTCGAGCGTTGTGTGTAATGTAGGGCACAACCTGGTTCGCAGTGTGTCACACTCATTGAGTTATATGTGTAGGATAGACTGAGGTTATGCTTGGGAAAGAAAGGCTGAATAAAACAACCCGAGAAAAAGAAAAACCGAGGCCGATAGGCCTTCGAAGGTTTTTTTTTTTCTGAAGTCTTTCTTCCCCAGTATAACCGAAGTCGAGGACTTTATCTTGCTTATAAACCGTTTATGTTTATGTAAAATGAAAATAAAATACGAGTATAATGTGCAAAATTAAAATACGTATGTTCGGTAAAACTTCAACACCAATTGGTGTATATGTTTGCCTTTTCTCAGACCCAAATATGTCCGTTCCGAACGTTTACTTAGACGAAAATATCAGACACATAGCTCTAGGAATGGCTATACAGATGCAAGGAAATGACAGATTATTTTCTCGGCGCCCCCCCCCCCCCCTCAGCGGCGTGCCCCGTCTCCTCGGTCAGTGCCCCCATTTTGCGGCGCCCCCCCCCTTTTCAAAATTGATAGATCCGCCCCCGATAATAACACCAATAATACATCTAAACAGAATATTCCCTGTGTCATGTCGTCTTCAGTAAATGTTAAATATAGCTCAAATTGTTGATTGGTTCAAATTTGCACGTGCAAATCACGGCCGACCTTTTCAATGGTGTGGCTGGCGTAGACGCAGTTCACAATATCATTTAAATCGCGAATGGTTGCATGACGCTTGTTGCTAGGTAATTTTTGATTTAAATTCAAATTATTTGTTATGATGTCGATGTTTTCTGAAGAAGACAAAGAATTGTTGTCGTTAACCCAGACTGCAATAGCTGGGTCTACCAAGAAAGAAGAGAATGAAAATACCAAAACATACAGATTTGGGTGACCCGTATCAGAGAAAGAAATAAACACGCGAATAGAAAGTTGTATTCTGAAATCTACCAACTACAAACAATCGTGGGCTGTGGAATTAATATGTATATAAATGGCAAAAAGAGTGGTCCTATAGGCCGGTTTTGGATAATCTACAACTTCCAGCAAGGGTCACTCTGTGTCAAATCACCTAATAATGAGTTAAACGGTATACCTGTCGATTTAGCTGAAATTTGGTGCATATTATGCTTATTTGGACAGGAAAAACTGATATTTCTAATTTCAGCTTGATCCGACCAACGGTTGCCGAGATGTGGTTGTCTAAATTTTGGGGATTTTGGCCAAAATGGGCGTGGCGGCCATTATTCATTTGACCATTACTCAGCAACAAATAAGTCAAAATTGTTATATGAGGTATTTCTGGAATGGGAATTTCACAAGGATTCCAAATATGTCCTTATTTTTGACATAGGTGAAGTGTCTAAAACCATGGTGTTTTGGGGATAAAATAAAACCAAGTGCGAACAATCCAAACCATTAGACAAAATTTGAAGTCCTAAAAAAACGTTATAGGTAAAATAGTGTAATCAGCAAATTGACTGCTCCCCGTGTACAAAATACATGACAAACAGTAGTAACGGGTGTCCGGAAGAGTAAGCTTACCCTGCCTGACGCGCCACACCCGCCATAGCTGCATCCCAACTATTAGGCAAAATGTCGGTAAAATAGCGTGATTGGCCAATAAACTATCGGTATGCAATGCAAAATGCACGTGGACTGTGTTAACGATGTAGTTGACATCAGGGATATAGTAATAGTATACGTGTCAATTAAATATATCTAGAATAATAGCCGAGAGAGACACGTTATATTTTCCAATCAATTCAATGTGACGGCCATAAAAATTTTAAAGTTTAGTGCGCACGTATCCTTGTACATGTAGTTGAAGCTTCGATGACAAATGCCTCGATCTACTTAAAAAATCAGAATAAAAGGAACAAGCTGTCGCGTAACGATTTAGCTGAGACACAAACACTCCATAAGCTGGTGATATTGGAATGTTAGTGTTACTATACTAACAAATGGAATGTTAACAATCGGAAAGTCTAAGTCATCACGTTTATCGTACAATTTACCACTCAGTTTATGGCAATCATCAAAATCGAGACGCAGATCCAAGTAGGAAGCGTAATTGTCACTGTCAGTGGTGTTTTTAATTTCGAGCTCATCAGGATATATGAATTCGACATAATCACTAAATTTAGGATTATTAAGTGATAAAACGTCATCGATATATCGATAAGTGAAATTAAAATGTCTGACTTATCGGTTATTTGTTTTTACGAGCGCTTGGATGTAATCGGCTTCGTACGAATAGAGAAACAAATCAGCAAGCAGAGGTGCACAGTTGGTGCCCATGGGGATACCTACCACTTGCTGATATATTTCCCCTCCAAATTCAAATTAGATGTTATCAATTAAAAAATCCAACATCTGAATTATTTTGATGGCGGTGAATTTGTTTTTGGAATCACTGTGATTCTTAACGAAATATGTGGATTTGTAATTAACAACTAAATATTGATATCTAGCAGTTCCCGATTTAGACGAAAAGACACTGTGAATATACACCTTCAAATACACACCTTCAAATACAACATTTTGATAAATTTTTCAGGTCTGCATTTTTCACTGAGGGGGACAGGAACACAGATCATTAAGTCTATTTGATAATCCGCAGATAACCGGGCCACATATGGATGGTAATGAGAAGAGGTACTAACTGTATAAAGAGGAGGTTACATTGTTACTGTTGTAGTTCACATATCTGCTCTTTAATAGATAGATGATATAAACATGATTTTCGCATTGTCTCCGCCCTAGCAATCCAAGGTTACAATGTATTACCCTTTGCTCCAATGTATGACCACCATCACCCCTCCCCCCCCTTCGACAAAATCCTGGATCCGGGCCTGAAACCTAGGACATTGTTTAAAACATTGGCGGAGAAATTTCATCGGATTTTCCGATGTGGTTTCCTCTTGTCAGTGGTGCAGGATGGAGGACCATTCGGATGAGACGAAAAACCCAGGTTCAACATATACATCGGCATGCACGTAAAGGATACCTTGGCAGTCCCTCATAGCACACTTTATCGCGAATGTCAGTCTTCATTAGAGTCGGAGCAGAATAGTAGGACGTTAAACCCGAATTCGTTTAATTATGGAACAATGGCTTTGTAAAGAACCCAGTGCTCGTGGCAAAGTTGTTTGTACTGCATGCCGAAATTTCTGTAGACTGATTCTGCTTTAGTCCATACATGTCTCCCGTAATCTGGAAAAACCTAGTAACACTGATGAATGTAGTTTTGAGTAAACAACGGAAAACTGTTTTGTTAAGCTACTGAATTGAATATATAACCAATTTTGTTTTGTCTTTTTAGACGAAGATAATTAGAAGCCCTCTCGGTGAAGGAGAAAAAAAAACCTATTATTATATACATGTGTACTAAGTCCAAATATGGGTCTTACTCAATTTTCACCAAAATTTGACTTGCTAGGTTTTTCCAGATTACGGGAGATGTGCATAAGTTGACACAATACATCATTTCAATTCATAGCCACTAAAGAGTAAAGTTGACAACATGTATTATTTACAGTGATACCAGCTCTACAAGGGCGTTTTATTCTACCCTATTAAAAATAAGAAGAAAAACCAATGGTACAGCAAAGTTACAATCGGTCATAACACTTTACAAAAATTTATTTAAAAAATGTGTTCAGCTGCCGGTTTTAGAGGAAAGCGAACAAACCATTCCCCAAACTGATCCTGCAGTGAATATTCGCTTGGCCGCTACAATCACTGATAAGCATGACATCGACGAGGCTTAATGAGTACGGCATATTAACTTTTTTACTCCGACAAATTAAATTCTCAAACATTTTTTTGAGGTGAAAGAAAAATAAAGACGTTTGAAGTATTTGTAGTTCAAAAATATTTCCTATTTAGTGTAAATGGGCATTAAAATGAGTAAAATGCATCATTTTGCCCGAAGCAGTTAGGTGTTAAGTAAACATTGAGCCAATGACTACGAGGCGTGCAAGTCAACGCACGTGTTTTAGACAGCCATCCGTTACAGGGATATTTCGTTAGTAATTCTCTGTGAAACAGGTTGACCATTCCCTACGAGCCATATCTGCGACTAGAATTTATGCGAACAAACATGTATATTATAAAATATTAATATTAATTTATGTGAGCACAACCTGTATCATATTATATGAAAGATAATCCTGTCGGGGGTACTCAGGAGCTGTGATGACTTCGTAAGTTATATTGTTGCCTAACGTGCTGGGGGACCCGGGTTCAAATTCAGGAGATGGTAGTATTTAATCGTACTCCTCACAGTGCCGCCACCCCCGTTTACGGCTTTTTTTTCTTATTTTAAAGGAAGGATGTGTAATAGGATATTCAAATGTTCTTATATTATAAAATAAAATTTATTTCCATTTTATTAGGTCGTAAAAGTGAAGCTGTTCGCATTTACAAAAGAACTTCCGACAGACAGAAGTCAGACATTTCAAATTACTATTCAAAAAAAGTAGGGGATATTTGATTTTTAAGTGTTATTAAAGTCACCTAATGAAACTGACGAAGAAACAAATGACAAAATGAAATGAAGTTCACATTCATCGAGTTATTCCAAATGATCGTTAGACTAAGTTAGGCACAGACTGACCATTATAAGGGTAAAATGATACCCGGGGTCAAACAGCAAAGTTACCACAGCATCACAACAAAGTCAGTAACGGGTAAATCCTCCTCTGTTTGCCAAACAAGCATTGATCCGACGTGGCATACTCCTAATGAGACGTCTAAGGTCAGTTTGGTCCAGATTGTCCCATTCCTGTTGCAACGCAGCAGCAAGTTCTTGGACATTGGCAGGACGTTGTTAACGTTGACGTAACCTCTGTCCAGGCATGTCCCAGACATGCTCGATGGGGGAGAGGTCGGGACTCAGTGCTGGCCAAGGTAATGTGGTGATGTTCTGTCTGTTGTTGGAGGTAACCTGTAACGATCCTGGCCCTGTGACATTTTGCCTTGTCATCCTGGAAGATGAAACGGCGGCCATGACGTCGTGCGAACGGCACAACATGGACTACCAAGATGTTGTCCCGGTAGTACTGGCCTGTAACACGCCCTGCAACAACATGTAAAGCTGTTCTTCCAGCATCTGTGATGCCTCCCCACTCAATAACAGAACCACCCCCAAATCGATCAAGTCTGATGACGTTAACGCCCTGGAAGCGCTCGTTTCGACGACGCCACACCCTCCTACGTCTGTCCAAAAAATCAACAGTGAACCTTGACTCATTTTGAAAACATCACATTGCTCCAGCGTCGATTATCCCAGTGTTGACGATCCCTACACCAACGACGTCTTGCCTGAATGTGATGATCTCTCAAACAAGGGATCACGCGAGGACGTCGGGCGCGAAGGTGACCCCTATGCAGTCTATTCCGAATCGTCTGGCCACTCACTCTCACACCAGTGTCTGTTTGAAGACGAGCGCTGATCTGATTTGCTGTGATGACACGATTTCTCAAGGCCAAGGTACGGATAAATCGATCCTGGGCTTGAGTTGTCGCCCTTGGTCGACCCGAGCGTGGTCTGAGAAACATTCATCGTCCGCGCCACAACCGCCTGTGTTGTGCCGATCTGTAGCATGCCAAGGGCACGTAACCTTTCATTTTGGGTAAGCCGACGCACATCAAAATTTGTTTTCTGGTCGCTAAAACAATTAAACTGATGTTTCCACCCTGGAATTCAATGCCACAATGACTGTAACATTCAAAGTCAGAGTCGTGCAAATCTTGGGTTGGACCCCCATGATGATCCCAAGCATCACCTGCATTCCATGCGTTAGCTATTGGTGCGTTTGGGCGTCACATGTAACTGGAAATGTTTCTTCTGTTAGGTTCTATAGTGACTTTTTTCGTAGTCATTTGCATATTTTAGTATTATGCCCCCAAAATCAAATATCCCCTACTTTTTTTGAATAGTATATTTGTATGGGAATGTTCAGAAACTAGCTGACCAACCGCTGTCGACCAAACTAGACGACCAACCACAGGAGGACCAACCACAGAGAAGCGTAATCGACGACTCGACGCGGAACGCCGCACTCGACGACCGGATTCAAGTAAAACTTGACAATCCTCTGGAAGTCGAGAATTCCAGAAATCAAGTAACCATCAATATAAATATAAAATAAAGCATATAATTTGTGTTATTTATTTCCCCCTGTTGCAACTGCTTTGTTTCTATTCCCCACATGTACGTGACAATGATTTAGGGTTGCCTGACAACCTCGTGGGTTTTCTCCGGGTTCCTCCTACGGCTAAAGACCCTACATGCAAGTCAATTATTGAAATAAAATTGAACCATATGTTAGTCCCGAAATGACCTAGTTTGTGTCCATTGGGCCTTAAACCCCATCTCCCCTCACACAGTAGGACGTTAAACCCCCGTTTCATTTCTTACTGAAAGTTGGATATCTTTAATGTCATACACTGTAGTGCTTTTTTGGCGAGTACTTAAAGTTAACTGATTGTTAAAAACTCAAAAAAAAAAAATACCCACCTTCTTGATCGAGGGTATATCCCAGAATTCCCGTAAGAAAAACCTGATTTCATGTTTTCTTATGGGGGAAAAAAACCCTACCCTGGAAGAATAACCCCAAATTTCCCTATATATCTATTCAAAGCCGCCCCCAACTTTAAGATCGCAAGTTATACCGGGCATAGAATTTACCCCAAAGATCAAAGAGATTTACCGTTATAGGTTTATAATAGATCTTTGGGGTAAATTATATGCCCGGAATAACTTGCGTAAACAGTGCGCCATAAACGGCCTATAATACACAATGACATATTGTTATTATTACAGGATCTTCTTTAATATGCTTTTGGAACAACAATTTATGGCCAATGCCATGTATCCTGGGTGTGCTATCAGCCACTGAACCCGTGAAAAAAATAGACTTGGAAACAGGGGCCAGAGAGAAACTATATTATACACAAATATTTCGCACCTAAAATATGAGAAGATAATGTCTCCTCCCCAATCAATGCAATGGAATGTAAATCTGCGGCTCCAATAGCTACCTTTACCATGCCAAAATAAGGATCTGGCGATGACTGTACAACATGCCAACCCACTCTTAACACAAATTCATGACATAAAGCAGCAGCCAAATGCACTGTACTTTTTTCTTTCCTATAGTTTCCACGGGAGTAGGCCTATAACAGTTCATCTGATGCTAACTCAGCTATCAAATATTAACGCATATTTCAGCATAAGTTGTTCATTTGTTAAAAAATCAACCCCATATGTATTAGAATTCATTTAGATGGCAGCCCTCTTCATTCTGCGTAGAACAAATTGCTAAATAATTCCATACGTATCTATTTACTTGTCTTGCTCTACTTGTTTTCAACGACAAAATTTTATGGGGGTACGGGTAAACCCTACAAACATGTACATACCAAATATGCCAGTACGCGATGAAGTATTCCGAAAATACTCTGTTGGACCATCTTCAAATGAAATATTGACCCAAACCATTAAGACAACAAATTTACTATATTATGACGAAGCGGTACAGAGTTTTATCTATTCGTAAATTTGGAGTTTCGGTCGCAGGTTGTGGCGCCTAGGTACACCTGACGATGATGTAAGGTGACCAGTTAACATCATTGGGTAAATCTACTAATGAAAGAATGACAAAATTTGCTAATTCAATACGAGTTCTGCCCATTATATGTGTGTTCTCGATCATAGGTTTTTGGGTATGGGTAGCCTCGAAAATGACACAAGGGAGCATTTTGTGCTTGTCGGAGTTTTTACCTTATAAAGTAAAAAACAAAATAATAAATTTAACATTTACCCTCAAAATTTGCCACTTTCCGGTACTCCGATTTTGGTAAACGTTTTGAGTGTGATTCCGGAGACCACCTTTTTCATAAATTGACTGCACTATTATTCCAGACCACGTCGTCGTAATCAAAAATTAGAATCAAGCTTTTGTGAATATCATCAAGTGGTTCTCGCAAGATTCTGTAATTGAAACTACCCAAGTTCTAAATCGTCTTATAGGCTTTGGCAATAACATAATAAGACTGGGGTGATAATTTACAATGTTTATGAGATGTTTATGTTCGTCCACACCATAAGGTTCAGTCCTTTGGGTATTTGTTTTCGAGAGAATGTCATGCATGTATAGTTTCCATTTGACTGTCCAGATCATTATTAAGAAACCTTGGTTGAAGCCTGAAGATGCCAGTTTATGTACGCCAACATTTTCATGTGGGTGTATATTGTTGTCTTTCCTGTCCGTCCGTGGGTACATATATTTGTTTGTGGGCAGCATACAGTATGAACTTTATTACAGGCGAAGCAAAATGTATTGCTGTAGCCAAAACATGTATACAAATATACAAAAAAATAAAATAAACATTAATAGTTAATAAAAGTGTTTATCCGATTTCGTCCAAACTTGAAATGTAGGTTTATATCCCAAAGATCTCGGTTCCTTTCGATAATCGCGCTGTTGGAATGTAACTTCCTGGTTTATGGCCACTGAGTGTTCGAAAAATCGCGTATTTAGCTTGTGGACTCTCTAAAAGTTACAATTTTTATTCAATTTTAAATATCGTTTAAATATATCACCGTTGAGTTAGAATTTCGTAAAAATCGGATCGAAACCGCCCGACAAAATGACTGCTACTTGCACGCAAATTCTGTAAAAGTATGCAATACCAATATTGTGACCCTTTAGAAGTTTTTTTTATCCGATCTTGTTGAAATCCAAAATATCTCGGTTCTTGTTTATATTCATGCATATCAGACCGTAACTTCCTGAATTATGACAGTTGATTGTACCAAAAAATCGCATTTTGTTTTAGTTTGTTGTCTAGCCACCTCTTGCAAATTATAGGAGTATCTTGCCTGACAACTGCTGGTTATGTCAGAATATCCATGCCTTTAACCACAATTTCCTGTTTTCGGTTTTGTAAAGTTTTCGATAAGTGAAAGTATTTTAAGCCCAATGCCAATGGCATTTAATGTCTGAACGAAACCTTTGTACAGTATGTTATATATTACGCGTTCATACGTCTTGTTGATGCCAAAAGTATACTTTCACTTCAGACTTGGAAATTTTGATTATATATATCAAGACTGTCGAGTCGTTTGGTTTAAATGCGGAGGTTCCGGGTTAAACTTGACCGGACTTCACCGTGTATGTTTTCACGAGCGTTGTTATAATTTTGGTTGGATCGCTGAGGGTTTTTAGACTTTTTTTGTTTTTGAATTTTAAGTTAAGAGATTCGGGGGGTAACGAAGTTTTATAAACTAACCTTGAAAAGTTGAAGACAGTCACTGAAACATGCATTTGTCTATTGCAGGTCTTTCTCTGGGCCTTGAATGTTACATAAATTTAATTAGACATTAATTATAAACACAAGTCCACAATCAACGCTCGATATCATCGGGTGGCTCCGTTTTAAATAGATTAGAACGCTTCGGCCATTTAAGGATTTAATTTAAAAATGGAGAAAAGGGGCTGAGAATCGAATGAGCATACGGTGATTACGACCAATGAACACATCTTGTAAAGACTACAAATATCGATAACTTCGCTCAAGATAAAGTAATTTGAATGAATTTTTCAATATATTCACTTGGTATTATCTATTTTTGAAATATTATAGTGAGAACGACCGGCTCATTATCTAAATCTTACATACTGCCCCTTTAAAAAAATGGTTTCTGAGATTCACAAATGTCTGCTTTTCAAAGTTGGGCTGGTAAAGTCGTTAGAGAGTCTGCTGGGGTTTTTTTTTTTTGGTGGGGTGTAAAAATTGGTTTTAGAGATTTTAAAATTAAGGGTTAGTATAAGGTTTCGGTTCAATTTTAAGCTTTGATGTTTTCATGAGGGTTTCCATGATTAAAGTTAGGACGGCAATGGTGTTTGGTTTACAGTGGTATTGAGGGTTCGTTTTTAGGTTTTAGAGATTTATGGATGGTATTAGGTTTGGGTTCGATTTAAACACCCTGAGTATCGTTAGACTCAAACCTAAATAAAATGTAAACATAACATTACAAACAAAAACACCGGTAATTGGTACAGTAGTAAGTAAGATTTTCAGTTATGTGCATGACGAATGGTCTTTAATTTGACCAATTGGAATAATTTTATGACAGATAAGCAAACCATTCAACTGGAATAATAATATTAATATTCAAAATGAATCATTTTATTTTCTGTTGGTGTAGTGGGAACTTGAGAGAAGAATTCCGGTTAAAATTTGAATAGTGACGATTAACCAATACAATTCACAGTTCAATTTTAAGCACCTTTTAAATTGGTTTTAAACTATTCTTAGAACAGGTGGGTGTCGGGACTATCTTCACTCCCGTGTTTACATTAAACGACCCATTTCACATAGATGACTTGACAGCTATTTCTCAACAAAATGTAAACACGTCAATAATCATTATAATGTGACATATTACATAGATATAATATAAGGATACCGGAAATATTTACTTTCATCTATTAATAGGACTATATTGCATGGTATCCTGTTAACATTAAGTTCTTTTGGCATATATCCGATACACGAATGAAATGGGGTTTAACGTCCTACTGCCCTGCACCCAATGAATACGGGTATACGTTATAATACACTGTACCTTTATCGGCAAACATCGACATCAAACACGGACTCCCGATTTGCAATACATGGGTATAGGTCTTCGGTGAATGAACATTGCACGCTCTGTCGTTATCCGTTTTTGCTCGGTATCTTAATTCTTTGGGTAGCAAAAACGCCATAGCCATAAAATCATGAACCGCGTGAATTTCATACCGTAAAGTATATTTATATTTACATGCTACAGATTAAAGGACATCATAGAAATTTTGCCAATAAATTACAAGCTTCGCTTTGCGCGACGAAAAAGCTACCCGTCACCACACACCCTTTCTTATCATCTTTTTGCAAAACATGGCCCCGCTACTATTCAAACTCTTTATGATAAACTCAATTCTAAGATAATGTATTCGGGCTTTAAAAGTCGGGGAATATTTCAATCTCTGATAACGAACATATCTTAACTTTTACTATTTTGATTGGTAGGATCATGGTGGCTAAGTGGGTAAGACGCTGGTTCGAAAGTCTGGAGGTCGGATGTTTGATCCCTGCATTGTCCGAGAAAGTTCATCAAGATTTTCCGGCGTGGTTCCCACTGACCACTGATGCAGGACGGAGGGACAGCTGTCTAGTCGTTCGGAGGAAACGAAAAACCAAAGTCCCATGTACACATTGTCGTGCACGTAAAGGATCCCGTAGTAACGCTGTCCGGACAAAATTATCCTCATAGCACACTGTATGGCGTATGCCCATCTTCATTAGCCCAGTTTAGGAGCAGAACAATAGGACGTTAAACTCCATTTCATTTCATTTCATTTTGATTGTGGGTGATTAAGATGAACCCCGTTAAAGAATCTATGTTGCACAGATTATAATTTTGAACCCTATATGCTGACTACAGACAAACTGCCATTAACTTTAAGGAACTAAACCTCGCTCGAAAGATAAAGCAAGATTCAGACGTGTTTACTAAGTTTGACGAAATTTTTGTTCCACCCGAAAGCTTGGACACGCAATTCCTCCCAAAAGGACCTCTCGACCAGATTTCGAACACTAGAAGTTTGGCCGTTCAGTGTCATATGGACAGAATCGCCACGGCCACCCTTTTTAAAAAAAAAACACAAAAGAAAAATATCATTCTATTTCTTTTTGAATTTATACATGTAGTTCCCATTGAGACAAAGCTTAGAATTTCCATTCTTGCACCAAGAATGACAAAATTAGGAATTATATAAAAATCGAAGAAAACGGAAATAGAAATCGTTTTCCAAAGGATTCAGTATGAGAAATTCTAAATGAAATCAAATTTCAAATTTCTGTGTCTAGAGAAATTAATTATTTATTATCTTGATCTGTCTATAATACTATTATAGTCCAACATAAATATATATACGAGTAAAGTTTCCATCCAATATACATAAATCAATAACCCTGTGCTTACCAGACAGTATTTTCTTAATTTTTAATGTTATAATGCAAGCGTTGTTTAGTTTCGGTTTAAACATGACTGTATGAAGAGCCAATCAAATTAAACCTCAATTAACTCTGGGGGAAAACTGATGCATTATTATAAAAGAATGGCTCGGTATGTGTATATTATCATTATATTCTTTGTACAGCAAAGGAAACTCAAGATGCAGCATGCAAGCATCCAGTTACTTATTCTAATCTGTGGATCAGTAATGATAATTTTCGGTAAGTTTCAAATCATATTCTTCATGCTGTTATTCTTCCAGACGGGATAACTAGTTTTGTAGGCAGAAAACGGCTTATTTTAATAACGATCAGAATTCTCTGTTTTAAGATTTTGTCTGTCAATTTTAGGGTTGTCAACTTTTGGCCAGGTCAGTAGGAATTGTTACTTTATTCCGCTCTTAAATGAGTGAAAAATGTAAAAAAAAATAATCGTTCATTTTCTCTTATCTAGTGACAGTCAATTATTTTATGAATTGTCAGATATCCTCTCACAATTAAAAAGAATCCGTTCTCCCAGGACCTCAATGCTTCATACCTATTTGAAAACTCAGCAACTCATTTGGATTTACTTCGTAAAAAAGAAACGTTTGAATCTGTTTTCATCTCTTCTTCATCGAATTTCAGCTGCTAAAGGTTCGTTTACAAGCAAGACAAACGTGTACACCTGCGAATGACCAGGCAGCACTTTACCTGTTACCCTCGCACACCCCAACCCCGACAGGTACCCAAATCCGGAACTCGAACCCAGAACAACATAGCCTAGAGTCGAGCGTGTTTATAACTTTCTACATGAGTTGCACTCACTCTTTAAAAAAAAAAAACCAGCAACATGCAAACCCTCCAATATCTAATATTACTTACTGCCAACTAACTTATTGGGACACGTTTACAATAAACGAAAAGTGCGCGTAATAAAATGCATCATTACATTATTCATACTCTTACAATCATATATCATAAATTATTAAATGTGATGGTCAATCAAAGACAAGGTTTGTATGTTTTAACGTGGTATATAGAATTGTATATCAAGCTGTTGAAATAGAGACCTAACATTACTAAACCATTAAGTCGACCAGGACTATTATAGGGTATAACAATAATCTGATACCGATTTCAAATTTAATCACATTTCATTACTAAATGAAAGCTGTAACTTTAGGGGGTAATGATGACGGTATGAACATATTGGCTACCCAGTTGCACAAACATTAATTGTTCATGAAGTTAAGTGAATCGTCCAAAGACGTTCATTCTATGATCAGGCGCATTGATGTGGTTATAAACCTGAAAATCTGTCCTGGCGATCAAAATCATGTGGGGGGGGGGGAGAGGGGACAAGGTCCCTCCTCCCTTCCGATTCTACCCCGCCCCCATTAAATCCACGCCTATATGATCGTAAAACCATATTGTATAATATATACAGTTAGGTTCCGCATCAAAATGTTACATTTCTTTGTATTTATGTATCATTATCAAATATATATGTATAAATATATATTCAAAGTTCCAACATTTAAGAATAAAGGTTAAAATAGAGCTTAAGGTTATACTGTGTAGCTTGAATACCTTCAAATAAATATTTCCGTGATTTGTAAATACATGTATAGGAAATAGGGGATTTTGCTCAACACCGTATGACTGGAGAACCATCATAAATCTACAGCCATGACAAATACGTATTGAATGACTTAATAATCTGGTTGGCTAGAAAAACATCCTATGCTATGACAGCGTCTTATAATAACCCCCACTCAATGAATTTTGGAATTTTCAATTTCTCGTCTATGCCTATATAATGAAAAAAGATGAGAAATTATTCAATATATTTATTTCGCGTGTCGAGATATGATCAAGATGATCGCTAGCAAAAGCCTACCATTTCTGTCAGCTTTTCATTTCTATGCTTTAATACTATTTATAGGTAAGTCTCTTAACATTTGCTGGAATCTAGTGCGATGGGGAAAATCTTCGTCCACCGGCTTTGTGTTTTCTCGTATCATAACATTAAAACAGATACACGTATTTCATTATACAACTATTATGAGTCTAATTGGAAAATAAGTGGAGATAATTAATATAGAGAGATTTATATTTTCAACTTTTTAACTTGAAAAGGGTATTAACCCGTTGAACTACATTGAAATTAAACATATTCGAAAGGACATCAATTTTGGTGTTCCGAGGTTTTATGCGTACAAATTTAAGCGCGGATCTAGGAATATATGGACGACCGAGAAGGACATAAATAGAGCATTAAAAACTGTCTTAAAAATAGACACGTAACTTTTTCATTTGCTATAATTAGTTTGTATATAACTTTATATGATTTTCCCCGTTAAGTTATAATATGTGCATAGAAGCTCTGCTTATTACAAGTTTTTTAATCCTTGTAAGACAAGAAGCGTGATAAAGGCTATGCCAATCTGTTTCACAGAGAACTACCAAAGTCTTCTATACCTGTTCGCCGATCCGTTTTCATCCATTTAAAAAATAATACAAAAAATAAAGGATTTATATAATTTTATTTTGGTCCAATTCGCGTGGATAACAACAGTGCATTTACTTCAAACAAATTTTATAAATGTATCATGGACAATATTGAATGTTAATTTCACATAATACATTTAACTGTAGAGATGAATAGTTTGACAAATTATCACGAGCCTTTCTACTGTGTTTTGATTGGTTGTAATATTTTTCACCGGGTTTTAATAAATTGTTACTATAAATACACCACTCTGCGGTAAAATCAAAAAGCGCATAATAATTATAGGCCCAAACAGATTGGCTGAACGATTATTCATGTCAAGTGGTTGTGTCAATAAAGCGAATGAATTATATTGTAGCAGCAGTTGTTGAGAGAGAGGGAGGGGGGGGGTGCTAAGCTAGGTTGGGGTACCTTTGCTCAAACAGCGGTAATTCTACCTACTAGTATTTTGTATTTCATTTTTGTTGTAAAAAGCGACTCTATTAAACCACCCTACAGTATTAATATGTCTTAATGTAGGTTCCAGTCCACATGGTGACAACGCTACGACTGCGGCTCCGGTATCAACAACAGCAATATCGTCGACGTTAGCATCCATCAACAAACTCGTAACGAATCCATGTGGAAACGGAATGATCCAGACCACGACTCCGTCAACATGTTCAAACAACTTCACTTTAGAGGATTTTGAAACGGTCTATGGCATAACAGAACGTCTTAAGGGATTTGTAAACAAACTTAATAAGAGCTACCGAAAAAAAGTGAGTATGTTTTTTTTTAACTTGCGTAAATATTTTTGGCAAAGCATGTAACCCTGACGCATACCCGTGTTAATAAGTATTAAATTACCACACTGTAAGTAATAAAGATAGTTTGGGTTAGCTGGTTCACTCTGTGTGTGAAAGTTTTAAAATTGTTCAATGAACTCGTCCCTTTACCTAGAATCGACAAGGTTTACTTTAAATCACGGAATTTTCTATAAAATATTTCCTCGGTTTAAAGACCCGGATAATTTGCCAGGATGTCAGATCACATTGCTAGTCTTATTGGTTTATTTCTCACGGAACATTGTAAAGTTGTGTAATATGGAAAATTGTATTAAACATTTCTTTTGTAGCATTCATCAACTTGTAATCACCGTGAAAAAATGAATTTAGAGAGTGAAAATCTGAAATCTTATTGTCTTCTACCTAAACCTATGGTAAGTCTTTATGTTTAATCAGTACACAGTAACTTCGCTAGAGGAAGATGTGTGTGTGTGTGGGGGGGGGTATAATGATCAAAAAATACATTATTGGAAACATTATAAGGCGCTGTTTATGATTTTTATGGTATTCGTGATTATTTTTTTCATTTCTTTCATTGCAGTCATCTAGAAATGTCAACGAATTGCCCAAGAATTTGATGATGATAACAAAATGGCTGTTTTGGGTAAAAGAATCTGAATATCATATTGCTAAAACTTACCTACTCCGCCATTTGTCTTCTTATGATATTCGAGTAACTTCTTATATTACCGCCAATTTCTCTAGAGCCAGTTTATGCGCGATCAAAGGTCGACTTTGCTTTCCACAGTCTGATATCGATGATGCAACAAATTGTAGAATGCCGGCTATTGAAGGCGTCGGTGATCCCGAAGGTTTGATTCCACCATCTTGTTACATTCTTGGTCAAATCAACAAATTCGTAAACAAATTATATCGACCATTATGCAGCCTGAACGGACACAGTGGTCTCTGTAAAAGGAAAAGAGCTACCAAAAATGGTAAAAGAAAGAATCGAGGTAAGGGAAAGAGGAGGAGAAAGAACAGAGGCAAGGGAAAGAAGACAAGGAAGAACCGAGGTAAGGGAAAGAAGGCAAGAAAGAACCGGGGAAAAAATCCAAATAAAGAAAGCAAAAAGAGACGACAAAAAAACAAAAATAGACAAAATAAAACAAAAGGGAAGAAAAACGGTAAGAACGACAGTCAACACAAATCCAAAATTTGAAGTATTTGACACTTCACTTAGACCACAGACAATATTTGCCTGTTTAAAAATGTAGACGCTATGCGTATAATATGTATATATTATTTATTCTAATATTTCATTGTAAGTGCTGTGCACTGTTCATTATCATTTATTTACTGATCATTATATTCTTTAAACTTACATAAAAACGCTTCAAATATTATTTATTATATTATGTTATATTTTATCAAATTCCCATGAAGCCAAGTTTCAAGTTTAATCTTTTGTTTATTCATTATATATTCTATAAACCTATATATAACATAAAGCGTCGGATATAATCTGTTATTTATTTATTATAATAATCTTTATATTCTATAAACATACATAAAATAAAGCTTCAAATAATATTTTATTTTTATTATATAATGTTACATTGTATAAAACTCACAGGAAATATATAATCATTTATTATTATTATTTAATTGCATGTTATGTACCCACATAAAATTCTATAAACGCACATGAAGCAAAGCTTCAAATATAATCATTTATTTATTTATTATTTAATTTAATTCATTTATTATTATCATTTAATTGCATGTTATGTACCCACATAAAATTCTATAAACGCACATGAAGCAAAGCTTCAAATATAATCATTTATTTATTTATTATTTAATTGTATATTTTATACCCACACTTACAATTTATGATTTTTAATTTGTATATTATATAGTGTTATATTTTATAAATTTCACATTGCTAAACCTAAATATATTTTCTCATAATCTTATAATTAGTGTTTATAAGTCAGTGGAATATCAAATTAATGTGTGAATACAATATCAAATGTGTGAATACAATATCAAATGTGTGAATATAATTATTTTCTCATATTGTTAATATATGGCCATAAACTTCTATTTGTCTTTAACACTGCCACTAAGAAAATAGTATTCGTCCATGTACCTTTATCTTTTATGCTTGTTTGTAATTTTAATTTGTTTATTTATTTGTGGGGTCTGGGTAATGAACTGTATATTTTCTAATAAATGTATATAAATAAAGACACGTGTTTGTGCAATTATAAAGACATTGTCCCTTAACTATATACACTGTATGAGATGGGGGGGGGGCGAATGGTCAGCACGTGCGTGATGTATCATAAAGCATGCCATCGAGTCAACTGGCGTGGTTTCGAATCCCCCGTTGTACGTGACAAGGAGTAGGGTCGCCTGTACAACCTCGTGGTTTTTCCGGTTCCCCCCTACTGCTAAAGACCCCTACGCGCTAGCGAATTATTGAAATAAAATTAAACCATATGCCAGTCCCGAAATGACCTAGGTTTTGTCGAGTGGACGTTAAACCCCATTTCTCTCTCTCACTGTATGATATATGGTATATATCTAGTCAAACATAATGGAAAAACAACTACCGGTTGCCTATAAATGATACGATTACTTCGTTATGAAATGTCTCTTAAAAACATTTTTTATCGAAAAGAAAATCCAAAATTATTGTGTCACCTGTAAATGACCACACCATGACATTTTATAGGGATTTCTGCGTGGACAAACACCTACCATTATTACATAATAAAAGTGTATTTAGTTTCGAAGTCAACGATTTTTTATAAAAAGGCTGTGCGAGGAAGCTTTAGTTATAGTATAGCTTCTTTAAACTGTTCACTAGTGTGCCACAAAGTTTTAAGGTGTTTGTATATTGAAGAAAGTAATGCAGTAACACAGTCGTGCAAAATTACACCAAAAAGAATAGATGGCAACGGCCTTCGTCACAGCCATGCCTTAATTCTTTGCTTTACGACGTGTTTCGAAGTGGACTTCAATATAATTTATCCACAGAATCAATATAACTCAGGAAACATTGTTGTTCTAAATATGATTTATATCAAGCAACTACAAGCATAATTCTACAGTATAGTGAACTAAAAAATTTATAACGTCTTTCGGTCTCCCTCAATAATTGCGTTCTTATTGCGTCATACTATCCCACAAGATACGTCGAAATGATTTTGATTTCTAATCGTACTTCTCTTCTGGTCAGAAATGCATCGATAAATATCTCCCAAGTGGTATTCATACCCAATTTGGAGAGAATGACCAACCGAGATACGAAATTCTTTATTTAGAGATGGACTTTTACTAGTTTTCCCAGAAAGTCCACAAATTCGAGAACTCTGTCCAACATCCTGTTTATTATCCATACCATAACCGAGTTCACACTTTAATAAAGTCTGGCACGCGGAAATTATATCTAGTGGAATTAGTCAAAATTTGTGAGATTGGATATACACTTATTTAACAGGTCGTAAATAATATGTTGTCATTGAAAGCCTTCGATCACAACAGTTGTCAGTTGAATCCGTAGTTCCAAAAGGACCAATAAATGATCTCTTTTATAATTCAAATCGACATAAACAATATTTCAGATAATCTAATAAAAACAACATATACGAACATTTTGCAGACGATAATGCCCCCTTATTTGCAATAGGACACTTCTAATTAAATCTGGTATTCTATAATATGGAGACATCATAATATGGGATATTTATGGTGCCAAAGATTCGAAATTACCATAGAACTTGAAGTAGGAAAGAATATAACAGGTCTGCGCCGAAATTTCTCAAGAATAGATGTTTATGACGATCAACTAGGTGGGAACCACCATTTTATATAAAACCGTTAATTGCTACAGTCCCCAGTATATTTGTCCGATATTCTAATGTAAATACAGCCCTGGACGAATTATTACAATTATAAGAAATCCAATTTAATTAGATTATACTTGAAGTCAAATCTCTGTGGGGGTGGTGGTAGGGAAATCTAAAGCAAATATTATTCATTGGATTTGTCCTACAGATCTTTTTTTTACAATTCTAATATTTTGATATACAAGCAGTAAATAATTTTATTAAAATAATGTTCTGATTCTCTTTTACATATTGTTGTATATTATGTCAACAGTAAAAAAAAAATGTAGGGTCTGTATTATACGGCGTTCTACAGTCTACACTGAAAAAAGCGACGCGTGCATATCGTGCAAGCGAATTGTTAAAAAAAAATTGTACTACATGTATAATGATAATATGTTAGCCAGTTTTCAGGGTTTTCATTGCTTTAGCATCACCGTGTCCAGACACTATTTTGTTTGTGTGACATCATGTAATTTGTTTGTTGAATTAAACTAGACAGTATATTCTAAAATAAAAATCCCCAAAATAACGAGAGCACAAAATCAAATATGTTTTGACTTCTAAAGTTCAATTGTCTGTAAATATTAGTCAAATGAATTACTTTATAAAATATATACAACAGACTTTTAAAAAGTAAAAAAAATTCTGTTGTAGAAATTTATGAAAAATCTGAAATGAAGCATTTGATTGGTTTGACGTTTAATGTTCAGGTATTATTATTATTATTATTGTTAATGATTCAACTTGCAATGAATAATGATAATAATACAGCCCAATAGACATTTCGCAATATCCAAAATGAAGCGTGTATTACAGATACCAGTCATTGCCTAACTAGGTTACTAGGTCGTTAAGCCTACGATTGGGTTTTACTATCTTACGATAATTTATACTGCCTTATCTATCATTTCTACTCTAAATAATCGGTTAAATTTGTTAAGGGTGTAAATAATTTAAATGGACATTATAATTTACGCTGTTTATCTACAATAAGATATTTATTAGTGAGCAAAATGCTATATAATGGGATCTCGTGGATTGATAATAAAATAATATTATTACCGACTAGTTATCATCCCGGTAGGTTATAGGCAATGCAGATTAATTAAAATTAGTTCGTTCCGTATTATATTTCGGTTGTTTATCCCACTTTAACTTAGTCTGGAGGAATAGGTAATATGATTTTAAATGATACCAATAAAAATGCTTGAAGTTTATGCGTACAGAACAGACAATAATAATTAACATTTTCGGAGACGTGCCAGCGGAAGTAAAGATCACATCTAGTTCGTGCATGGCGTGTTATGTATCTTAAGGGATGCGCGGTGTCTTACAACATTGGCCCGTTAACCACGAGGTCCCATGTTCGATCCAGGTGTTGGGCCAAAAATGTTCGTCGGGATATTTCGGTATGGTTCCTATTTGTCAGTGGTGCAGGACCGATGGCCTGGCAAATAGGACAATAAATAGTTATTCCGATGGGACGATAAACCGAAGATCGGTTGGCATGCAGGTAAAATTAAACCATATGCTAGTCCTGAAATGACCTAGTTTTTGTCGAGTGGACGTTAAACCACATTTCTCTCTCTCTCTCTCTCTCTGTATGAGATATGGTATATATCTAGTCAAACATGACGGAAAACAACTACCGGTTGCCCATAAATGATACGATTACTTCGTTATAAAATATCTCTTAAAAACTTTTCTTATCGAAAAGAAAATCCACAATTGTGTCACCTGTAAATGACATTTTAGAGGGATTTCTGCAGGTAAAATATCCCTTTGGCAAAATTTGTCTCATAGAACACTTCGTTTTATTTCCTTTTATACACCTAAATGCTTTAACAAATTTAAAAATATATGACGTGATGATACTTTAATATTCATTTATTTATGCAACTCATAACAAGGTATCTTTAAATCCGTCTATTTATGAGTTCGTTTCAATTTAAAATACTATACATGGTTTTTTATGGGGTGTATAGCTATGCAAGCATTGAAATAGGTCATCGTTAATCAGTGGTATGCATATCAGGGTCGGATCCAAGAGGGCGGGGTTGACTAGGGTTACTAGTCACCCCGTCACCACCGGTGTATATAGGTATCCCGGGTCCTACAAGCTTTCACCGGGGCATGCACACACATGGTCGTATATGTATTATATAGAACATGGTGCGCATCTTATCAGACACACAATCAGCATCTATGTTACTAGCGACAGAAATTAGCTCCGTAAACCGCGGCTGATCTCTTAGGACATTTGCAGGAAATTCATCGAAGCATTTCCAAGCCGGTTGAAGGCATCAACACTTTTGTCAGACTGATGCACTATTGATAGGATTGACATCATTGGCGAAGAAAATTGACTGTACATTGGCAAATATTCGACAACAGTTTGTTCATTATTAGGTTCATAATCTGGATATATAACTTGCTGTTTTTTTATAAGAGGCATTGACAACTTTTCCGTGAATGTAGCAACTTCTTTGTACGTACAGTCCGCACTATCTTTGATGTATGCAAAATTTCACAATAATCAACATAATATATAGATTTCGAAATTTATTCTTCAAATTTTTAAAATCGTCAACGAAATGAAACATTGTCGACGAATAGAAATCATTGTTTGTTATGGCTCAGATGCGAGGAAATCGATGATAATTTTTCAAAATTTTCTGGGGGGAGACCACCCCCATACCGTCCTCTACTGCTTGAGCCTACGGCACTCGGGTGCGTGCCTGCGTCACCCATCGCCGCGCGGTCGGTGTGACAAAACACGAAGTTGTCATCCCCACTCCTCGAAAAAATTCTGGATCCGCCACTGCATATATCTCATTTTACACTGTATGAGGAAATCGAAACCAAATTGTACTGACATTCTACATGTACAATACATAAGCAAAATGTAACCCCAATGACATATATATTGCCACTTATGATGTATAATATACTGTAGTATAAATATATGTCACGACTGTAAATAAACATACACCTACATACGCCTACAGTGCATGTGAGTAAATTCATTTTTTAAAAACAAAAACACGAAAGCATTTTGATGGGACGGACAGGTATTTCCAATTTAGAAAAAATAAAGAAAGGTAAAGTTGAGGATATGACTCTATTTTTTGTCCTTCTTTCGTTCATCTACTCATTCATCCGGTTATTAATTCATTCTTAAATCTAATATATCTCAAGTGTTATTTTAATAATTTCAATTGATTCTTATACCACTTGGACTCTAGATTAAATCTTATACTTGTTGACAGCGGACATATTTAATCTTTTATTAGTTCCACTAATTTCAATTATTATCTAATATATGTTATTGTAATCTGTGGGGGGGGGGGTAAAATTGTAATTTTGATTTAATTTTGTATACAAACTGCGGAAGTCTTTACAAGCGAACTGTGTTGATTTATTTTTTATTCAAGCTTTCGGGCTTTATATATTCTCTCAAACAGTAAATCCGATCAGACAAACTGCATGTATGTATATATATGTATATGTCAATCAATTCTTCCCCGTCAAACTAAGTTAGTACTGGAGAATCTCAATCTCAACAATATTCGTGAGATCATTTTTCGAAAAATTTCAGAAAACCAAGAAATGGCAAGAATTTTACATTATTTGACATGTGTCTTTCTCTAAAATACCCCCCCCCCCCCCCCAAAAAAAAAATGTAGTCTATATGTCAGATTTCATGATTTGCTATCCAACAGGGATATACGGTTCTTAAGAGAATCTCCGAAAATTCTCAAACCGGATGTACATGTACTTGACAACCGAGTCTGTCTCACCTGCAATTGGTTCAGCGACAGGTATATTATACTTTAAGATTCGGATGAATAATTTTCAAGAAAGTCACAAACTATTTTCCAATTTCTTACTCACACTGACAGGCGAGAACTCTTATAATCACCGATCCCTAGAAAACCTTTTAGAGAGTACGGTAGAAATTTACCCCTTTTTCTCTGCGACTGCTTTTTTCAAAAATATAATTTTTGTCAGTTTTTTAGATGTAAAGCTGAGTTGCATGTGTCTTTATTCTACTTTTGTTTTAGATACATTAATTTCTTGTTTTACATACATAATTTCTTTTAAGTCTTTTGGTTTTACTTACATTATTTCTTTTATTTTTCTTACATTATGTCTTTTATTCTACTTACATTATGTCTTTTAATTTACATGCACATTATGTCTTTTGTTTTACTTACATTATGTTTTTTGTTTTACTTAAATTATGTCTTTTGTTTTACTTTTTTACTTGCATTGTATCTTTTACTTTACATACATTTACTCATAATGTGTTTTGTTTTACTTACATTATGTCTTTCGTTTTACACACATTATGTCTTATGTTTTACTTATACTATGATGTCTTTTTATTTTGCCATGTCTTGTGTTTTTTATGCATTGACTTCTGTATCCAACTATTCGCCAACCCTCAACAAAATTAATTTTCACCACAACAACCGTGAAATAAGTACATCTCCGGAATTCGGACTGGTTTGTCTCGGATTAAAACGGTACGTCACATTACAGCTTGTTCGGATTGAATTCAAATTGCAACTTGAAACGCGCCACCCTCAGCAGAAGTGAACGTTATTCATATCAAAGAATGATGTATTTGTGATCTTCTGTTGCTAATGTTAAATTTCCCGAGGCATACAACACTACACCAGCGACACCGGATATTGCATCTTCGGCACCATAAAATTCAGCGTCGGAAATGATTTCGTCGGCACCAAAATCAAAGGCGAATGAGGATGACTACTCTTTTGGTCGCGTTTGCGATACACCAACAAGTATGTACATGTACTTCACTCTCGACTCTTTACTACATTTCATAATTGAAAGTTCAGTTCGGAATAAGACTTTATTCTTAATAGAACTCACATTAAACCCCTAGTGTGAACGCATCTTATCTAATATGTCCCAGCGATTTCGATAGTGACAAGATGCCACACTTTCATCCTGTCACTATTAATAATATCCCATAATAGCAAAAAAGAATTTGAGAAGTGTTTATTACGATCCGTAAGGTTTTAGGTCATAGGTTATTAGTTGCAAGAATATCCACTCGCTCCGTTCGTTGGACTCACCTAACCCCTCTATGTTCGGATAAGCTACAGTGATTTGGAGACAGGTGGTATCTGGTCAGTTCTATTTATGCAGGACATGTAATACTATTTTATTTTAGTATGTGCTCTGTTTAATATATTGAAATTGTTAAACAAATGGGGGTTAACGAGAAACAGGGTAAGTATAGGTATTCTGCAAGATTCAATTTTCTGAGACTAACTCACGGACACTTCTTGCCACTGTATATTGCTGAATGGGGGGGGGGGGGTCTATCGTCCAGGCATCTGGTAAACAGATTAGTCCTACTATAAATATAATAATGTTGACTTTAAACGGTGCCCATAAGAAACACTTACCAAGAAATATTAACTGTCGCATGTATACATTCTATATTAGAAAGGGTGAGTTTTATTTCACTCCAGACAACATAAAGCGGTCCGAGATGGGAACATCATGGCCTCTTCGGCTTAGAGGCTAGGGTGAAGAAATCATTTTGGCGCGAACATCATACAGAACTATCTGGAACTTTGTGTCGCTTGCCACGTTTCAGCCGTTAGGTCAGAGTTGTGACGTTAAACTCAGACTGTGGATATTTTAATAACTCATAATTGTGTAGTTTTCCGTATTTAAACATCGTAGTTTGCTGCAATGTATAATGTAATAGGGGTTAACGTCCTACTGTTCTGCTCCTAAACTGGACTAATGAAGACTGACATACACCATACAGTGTGCTATGAGGGAAATTTTGCCCGGGCAGCGGCGCTACCGCCTACTCTTATATCGAATTCCTACTGCCAAGGGATCTTTTACGTACACGCCAATTTGTACACGGGACCTCGGTTGTTCGTCCCATCCGAACGACTAGACAGCTGTCATTGTCAGGTCCTCCATCCTGCATCACTGACAACGGGAAACCACACCGGAAAATCGGGATGAACTTTCTTGGCCAATGCAGGGATCGAACACCCAACCTCCAGGCTAGCGAGCCAGGGTCTCGCCCACTAAGTTACGTGATCCCCAGTGGAGTTTGCTGCATTGCTTATATCAACTTAGTAACAACATAAACGGTGTTCCCGAGTCAGTTAATTGACGATTGAAATAATTTATCCCACAACGTGAAGTCAAAGAAAGTCCTAGGCGATAGTGTCTCAACTAATTCCTTTTTGTTGCCTAGACACGAGATAGTGTAACATCTAAATCCCTTTTTGGAGTACGTGACTAGGATAGCCACATCTAAATCCCTTAGTTGGGAGTCCCATGACCTGGATAGTGAAAGAGTTTTAGATTTATGAATGAAAACAAAATTTCATAACTTTCACAAAGAGACTTGAATATTTTTCTGTATAAAAAAGGATAGAAACTGAACTTAAAATTTTCGAATAAGCACAATTGCTATGGTTAAATGATTTGTGTACAGCGTTTCATATTGATATCTTGAACAGTTCATGAGATATGCAACGGAATACATATTGCTTAACAAGTATTCTCAAAAACACAAAATTTATTTATAGGGGCCATTTGGCTCTATTCAGTAGAACCTTAAAATACACGAAAATTGGCCTAATCGGATAGGAGGGTTGGATGCCGAATGGTTAGCACATGCGCGCTGTATTATAAGGTCTGTCACTGAGTCAACTGGCGTGGTTTCGAACGTGACAAGGGGTAGGCCCGCCTGTCCAACCTCAGGGTTTGCGCCGGATCCCCCAGTTTTCCCCGCTACTGCTAAAGACCCATCTCTCTCTATCTCTCTCTCTCTCTCAGGAGGGAGGGAGGGGGCGAATGGTTAGCGTAAATGCTGTATCATACGGCCTGTCATAGAGTCAACTGGCGTGGTTTCCAATCCCGGTTGTACATGGCAATGAGTAGGGTCGCCTGTCCAACCTCGTGGGTTTACTCCGGGTACTCCGGTTTCCTCTCACTGCCAAATACCTCTACACTCAAGTGAATAATTGAAATAACATCAAACCATAATTATGTTAGTCCCGAAATGACCTAGTTTGTGTCGAGAGGACGTTAAACCCATTTCTCTCTCTTTCTCCCCCTCCCCTCTCTAATCAGTTATGTTTGGTGAAATATGTGAACAATCCAAATTGAACAATCCATTCTACAATTTTTCTTTATTATTGTTTTGTCGTTTGAAAATCAACAATTACTAGTTGATTCCGCATACACATCTCGTCGGATATGTTTTTCTTTGTTCCTTATATAGAATGCACGACTCGTGTACTGATGATAAAATGTTCATTGTGTCTTAGATTATAAAACGTTCACTGTGCCTTAGATATTGGATTCCATATTTTCACAGCATATGCATTGAAATAGACAAATATTGTTTTCCATTTCGAATATGATGGAATATATTGAGTTTTAGCTCCTTTACAGGAACAAACGGATGGACAGGTCAGACGGAGCCCATTTTAGTTAGGGTCACTCCGAACCAAAACTCCAACGCACAAATATAATAACTAGAAAATATGATATAATATAAATTGGTTTATTTTATACCAAGCAAAATATAAGTATGACTTTAAAATGACAATCCAAGTGTATAAAAGTTCAATGCAAAATAATAATAAACTACAATGTATATTGGGTTGTTTTTTGTTTTTTTTTGTTTTTTTTTTTATATAAATAATATAAAGCAAAATATAAGTATGAGTTCCAAATAATAATATGTTAATAAGTTAAATAGAAACATAATAATGCATCTTAATTGTATATAGGTTATATAAAATATAAAGTATGTTTTTTGTAATAAAATATCATATTTTAGGTATGCATAGCATATACCGTTTTTGTTCCGTATTATTTGCGAAACAAGAGTCACGTCAAGATAATTAGTAGTCTCGATTATTCCAGCTTAGACTGTTTACGCTTCGACTACAAGACATTATATTACTCAATAGAGGCTATTATCTTTTAATTCATATAAGACATTGTCTGATAAAAAAAATAACAATAATAATCTGAACTGATAATTATTTCTTCGAAATTGAAACAGAGAATTATTAGTACTATTTTTTTTAACAACATCATCATAATAACACCGCGAGTATGCATAGCATATACTTAAATTAAAACAAAGTTTTAGTCGCTGAATTGCCATCTCTTTGTCAGAATTATACATAACAAATTTTGCTGGTTTTAGAATATAAATAATCAGTTAAAAAGGAACACCAAGTATTACCCTCTACCACTATAAACGTATTAACATTTAAACTAGATAGAATAATATCATAAATAATATCATTTCCTTACAAAGTTTTAAATATAGAATAAAATCATATCAAACACATTTTCCATAAATTAATAAAATAAAATATGACAAAAGCCCCCCCCCCCAAAAAAAAAAAGATTATATCGTAGATTTGCTCTTTTTTTTTTATTATTATTTTTTCATTTTTCTTTTTAAAGAAAAAGATGGTCTATTCCTTCAAGTTCTACCTTGATTGTTTTCTTATTACACCCGTCTTACGTCAGCATCTATTTACCGCCATGTTGCTATCTCATGCAATAACTTGAAATCCCCAACTCACAAAAAATATCATATTTCAGTTAAAAAAAATTTTTGTTTGACCCTATAGTTGATCTAATAAACCCCGAGAAAATATATAATTTAAAACATTTTGATATTACAATCTTATTTTAGGGGTATTTCTGTGTTGAACTTTTAAATTACACTATGGGCACATGACTGACAAATACGTCGCAAACCTCGATATAATCTTTCGGAATTAAATATAATATTATGTAAATATAATATGTATATCTGTAGACGATATGTAAAATATTAAATATTATTTTTAAAAAAAGCAATATTAATATAAATATGTTTGATTTTGATTAAAAATAAAGTGATCTTTTGGTCGGGTCAGGCAAGAATACTCATTCCACTCATCAAATGCTAGAAAATAAAATTGTGAAAAATATAAGAGATTACGGGTACTAACTCCAAATTCCTTAAGACCATAACTTAGGCCAGATTACAATAATTTAGTGCAGGGGTACAAAACTACATGTAATGTAAACATCAAATGATCAGCAGGCCTTCTTACGTCAAAACTGATCGATTTTAAATATTTGTTTGGCCAATATGAATTTTGCCTGCAATGCGATTTATCTTACCTTTTTAAATTGCGCTAGGTTTTAGTTTCTCTATCATATTCGTTGCTGGCAAACCGTCATCTATCCGGACTTCGTTCATTGGTAATACAGCACTGCGTTTACCGTATCGTCTTCTCTGTTTAGACTTTCTGAAACTCTTTCTGCTGATTGTAGGCGCGGTGGTCGTGGTGGGTAGTGCGTTTGTAGAAAATTCAACCAGTTGTGATTGAATGGCACATGATAGTGGACGATAATCGAAGGGATCAGTGGAATTTCTTGGTGCAGGTAGGATAGGTAGTTCTGAACCATCATAGGTGTAACAAACCACTTGTCTTATATAATTGAGTACATTGTCCACATGTGTCATGTTAAAATCCTCATTCTGCATAACAGGAACCCCGTACATGTATTTCTCGGCTGCCCGCGCCCATAACATCCATGTATAATGGGTTGTAATATGTTCGGCAAACATGGTGTCGTTCTGAAACCAAACAACAAATTAGCAAAACAAACCCCCAGCTTTTTTTTTTACTCAACAATAATTTCCCAAGGCAATATCCCCGTGGAATGGAGTTTAAAGTTCATTAGAATACTGTGAGGGGCCAATTCTTGAAAATGTTGAGATATTCACCTCAGTTCTTTTCGGTTGAGTTTCTTCCAGTTGTGACTAAGAACGTTTTTAGAGAAATTGTTTAATAGGGGGGGGGGGAGATTCTTATCCTGACTGTAAGTATATATACTATACATATGTATACAGGAATAAAACTTACTGTTTCTGTTGGTAATTTGGGTGAATCTGTAATACAGTAATTTGGGAACAACTGGAACAAAACATAAACAAATTTACAGATTACAGATTATCAAAAGATAGTGTTGTATCAAAGAAAGTATGTTTTATCAACAGGGTAGTCATGTCGCTAATGTTAGCTCACATAACTCAGCAAAAATAAGTGAATTTAAAAATCAATAATGGTTCATTTCCATTCAGTATTTACAAAAATGTGTGGAATTGAAATTTCATCGATCTTAGATGCTCGCTATGCATCAATTAAATGTTAAATAATAAACCCGAGTACATATTAAACTGGATTAAGACGTGATAAATTATATTTTTTAGCCACAAATGCCAACGGCGCTCCAGGACTTTAAATTCAGATAAATTTATACATATTTAAAGCATGGTAAGGATATTAAAAAGAATAAAGAAATCTATTAAATAATCTTGAGCTATTTGAATAATTCAATTAATTTAAGGAAAAGATGACACCAACCTTTTTATAGTGTTCATAAGCTATACTACTTAAATATTGTATCTCTCTTAAAGCCATGTCCTTGTCGAATGTTGATCGACGTCGTCGTCCTATAGCTGAACAGGAATTGTTAACCAAACCATATATTTCATCATTATCAATATCCACTGATGCACAGTTTGATATACCTGGGTCAAAATAACAATTAAAAAATCATTAGCCTTCGAAATCATTTTGAACGCATATATTTATACTTGGGTCAAAATAACAATTAAAAATCAGTAGCCTTCGAAATCATGAGAGAGAGAGAGAGAGAGAGAGAGAGAGAGAGAAAAATTGGGTTTAACGTCCACTCAACATAAACTAGGTCATTTCTGGATAAACATATGGCTTAATTTTATTTCAATAATCGCTTGCGCGTAGGGGTCTTTAGCATTGGGAGGTAACCGGAGTGCCCGGAGGAAACCCACGAGGTTGAGAAGGCGCCCCTATCTCCATGCCACATACTTTCACACCAGGGCTCGAAACAACAGCCGCAAGCCAGAGGTGACCGTTCAGCTAGAGGTCGAAGCGCGGCACTCTAGACCACTAGGCCATCCCACCCCCCTCGAAATCATGAGACATGTGAGCAAATTGAAATAAATAATAACAAAATAATAATAATAACAGTCAGATATTAAATGCTCAGTTTTGAAAATAAATATTATAATAATTGCATAAAAGGGAGCTAGCTACCTTTGTGATAACTAGTTTCGGTCCGATTTCAGGACATTTCGATCTCAGCTGTAGTTATGGCGTAATGGTGATAAATATGGACGTTTTGTTAAATCCTATAAAAATTGCGATCTTTAGAGGGTCCAAAAGCTCAAACATGATTGTATGAAAATCCAGAAAGTAACGATCGGGACGCGAGACCATTGGAACAGAAACATACATTTAAAGTTTCATCAAAATCGGATACGGATACAAACTGTGACATTTTTCGTACAGAAACCCATAAATACATGCCAATATCGAGAAAAGTTATTTCGACAATAATGAAGAATAAAAATATAATTTATTAGACTGTCTTTTCTGTCAGTAATGTCAATATAGCAGACCTTGAGAGGAGCATTCCCACAATAATATGTCTGTATCTTTACCCCCCCCCCTCCCGTTCACGGAATAACGATGTTTTATATAAAGCTGTTTTAAGCAACCAGAACAAGAATAGCGTTGACATGCGTACTGTTAATACATTAATAATAGGAACATGTCCAAAAGAAACTATACCAAGATAATCTTATCATTTTTCATTTATAATGAAACTGAACAGTATAAGTTATGCGTATCTATATATACAACCAATACATACAAATTCAAAATCTTGATATATAGGTATACATTCTTTTGGGTGCCTTGTATAAATACGTCTTGTACATATTTAAATGGGTCGGCCCTGATCACTTGTCCTTTTTTCTGTTGCTCCGTTTCAGTTTAGTTACCAGACAAAAAGGAGAAATAAGCTAAATATTGAAAATAAACCTTACCTCCAAGTCCAATTAAGATCACAAATATATTAAGGTGAGTTGACAAATTCATTCTGATATACTTAACCTTTACCGGTGTTTTAAACTGAGATATTAATTCAATATGAATGATTAGTATTTCAAATTCACCCTTATATACCCCTTTACCTGGACAATGTGGAGGTGTCAGTGAGGGAATATTAAGATAATTGACGGAAGTCATTGCATTCAAAAGTATCTTCAACGCAATGTTTTGGTTTTCGTTTATTAAAATATAAATTTTTCATTAAGTATTGCAGTGTGGGGAAGTGAAAATAATTCTCCGGAATAAAATAAACGGATACTACCTGTGATAAAGGGGTGTGTTTCTGTTGCTATTATTTCATGGCATAGTACGGTATAAACCATTTTTTGAAAATTTAAACAATCATAGAGATGGTTACGAATACCAGTTCTTTGGCATTATTAACATATAAAAAACATGCGATGCAATAGATTAGGGGATTTCAATTAGTATGATATATTGTGAAATTCGTTTTGTGTGCGTGTGTGTGTGTGTGTGTGTGTGTGAGAGAGAGAGGGAGGGGGAGTGGTGGGACGGGATGCTTGTTCTCAATATTTCGTTTTTCGTGGCTGTAGTCTTTGCTTTGTTTTTAATTTTATTTTTCGTGTCTGTAAATCATAAGCGTGTAATACTATCACAGTTACAGTAACTCATCACAGCGTGTCCAAATAATGTATGAATGAACGCTAGTAGGCTAGATCTAAAAATAGCCATAAATTTTCCCAGTGTGAGATCTCAATTGTAAGTGGATAATACTACACCACGACCAATGAGATAACGTTTAACGGATTACTATGAACTGGTATATTACAAGATTACTGGAAAAATACAAAAAAAAAATTAGTAAAATTATTAAGTAAATTTCATAAACCCTCGGATACCTCACGAAAATTAAGACACCGATGTTTTCATTGGTTAAGTGCTAAACAAAATTATTAATACTAGATTGAATCGCTATTGATACCACGGTACCTTAGTCGACCCTTAGTTATTTTTTCGTAAATATGACACAAAAAAAAAAACTGTGACAACACACAAACATGTATAATTATGAAAACATATCTGTAATTCCTTACAGACGCAATAATAATATTTCGTCTTTTTCTTAAAATGGAACTTATTTTCTGATTATTATAATTGCAGTTTCGGATTTGAGAATTAAAACAAACGTGTTACAGTACTTATGAAAGCAGTAATGTTACATGTACGTTGATTCTGTTTCACATACTACATGTCAAATATCGGATCTATTCCGGAATCTGTCTTAAAGTCTTAATGATGCAAAGTACAGATGAGATCACGAATCTCCTGTATGAGGAATACGATAATGACCATTAAATATTGCTAATTGTGAGATAAATGTAAATAGCTGATCACTATCACTTTGTTTCAGAAAAAAATAGGTTAATAACAGTGAATTGAATGGAAACGTTTGTACAGCTTAGATATTTTGTTATGTCATCGCCATAGTATTCTTTTAATTCGTATTATTGGAATGTTGCAACACAACAACCATCGTCACTCAAAATGAAACGGGGTTTTACATCTTACTTTTACTTGAGCGTCAATGGTTCTTTTACATGCACGCCAACGTGTAGACGGGATCTCGATTTTTCGTCCCACCGGAACTTCAAGGAAAAACCAAATTGGAAAATTTCTTGGCCAACACCGGAATCGAAGCCCGGACCTCATGATTAGTGAGCCAGCGCCTTACTCACTTAGCCAACTCGGCACCCCGCCAATCGAAAGGATGTGCGGTGAGGCAGAGATTTGGTAATAGCTAGAATTCATTTTTTTAAAAAAAGTGCTTTCCCCTCACACGTAAACTTCAATATTCGTGAATAAAACCCCCACATAATGCGTGCACATAAGTCAGTAACATAAGTAATGACACGCTTTTGTTATGACATACTCGTCGATATCGGCTAAGGTATACTTTCTTATTATAGGCTATGACTTCTATCCGGGACAATAGTTGTATGTACTTTCTCCGCTATTGTATATTATAGATATAAATCAAGAAACCATTAATATCCGTAAACATTAGTTAGTTTAAATTTCACTATTATTGGAGACCGAACAGGATTTCTGACAGGAAATACAGAGCGTACATTGGGACAGACAATTATTGTAGATTACTTACATGTAAATCAATATTCAAGTTGTATATTTGAGATAACACATGTTTTTTGGACATTATTTACCCAACAACAGAATTGTTTTGATTGATTTTGTCAATTATGGGGCATGTTCATATTAAAGTTGGTTATTTAATGCCCTCTACAACGAATAATAATGCATAATAATAATAATGCAACAAGTCTCTAAATTAGATGAGCTTAAAGGGCCAATCCCGATTATATTTTTGAGAATAAAACTGCTTAATGTTGTGGTAAAATCCCTTAAAATCCTCTACCTTAAAAGCAACTAACTCAATATTTGTGATACGTTTTCAAACAACTTAAATCCGTCGGTTTTCATCTGAAAATGTAGACCGGTGTCCCAAGCTGTATTATACGGCGTCTGGATAAAACTAATGTGAAGGTGAAATTTATCTTTCGTAATCAAGTACAGCACATGAATCCTTCATTGTATAAAACCTCTAAACGAACGGGAATGCATAAGGAGGTCACCGAACGAAAACAACTGGCCCGAAATCTTAAAATGTTTACGTGTTCAGAAAAAGTAGTTTTGGCATTCACGTCCAAACGACTCAAAATTTTGAGCTGATATTTTAATGAGAGGTCAATACACCATTCCCCTATATTTTGGCGCTTAAATTGCATACGTACTCAGACTTTTATTGTTTGGACTCTGTTCATATCGGGATAGTCCCTTTAAAGCTGTTAGCTATACATGAGTTGTTCACAAAACAGCATCGATTACGGCACATTGTGTGACACAAACCATGCATCGCTGGATCATATTGTCAATTTGATACTATCATAAAACAACAAAACTAAATTCATAAAGTAATGGCTTCAAACAATTTTCTCCGGGTCCTCCAGTTTCCTCCCATTTGCAAAGACCCCTACGTGCAAGCGAATTATTGAAATAAGTCCCGAAAGGAACTAGTTTGTGTCGAGTGGACGATAAACCCAACTCTCTCTCTCTCTCTCTCTCTCTCTCTCTCCCCCCCCCCTCACATACACACACACTCGCGTTCAGAATGTGTTCATTAGATAGTAATAAGATGTTAAACATATAGAAAACGATTATTATTATTATTTTCAAGCTAATAAACACGCTGAAGGTGTCAGATAAAGACTGATAAATAAGTAGTTAATGAATGATAAAATTAGTGTTCCTCTCTAGGCAGCATGTCGGGAAATGTTGGCTTTTTTGGCCCAAATGTTTTCCACAGAGAATTGGATAGAACGAATATCTTAAAATTATTGAAATTGACTCAATTGAACTTAATAGTCCAGCCAATTTATGATTTTACCCTCAACAAATTGCAAGAAAAGGTTTTAATGAATTGTTGTGTTTTTTTTAGGTGTACTTTATAAAATCTCAAAAGTTTACCAAATTTTGCGCACTGGAAAATGGTAAAATCCAAGATGGCCGACATTTGCCTCATTGATGTTCAAGAAAATCCTAAACTGTTGGTTTAAGACCCTATAAATGTTTTATGAACATATAAATTCATTCTTTTAGGGTTATCTTTTCAATAGCCAGTACTGTTCACTGTTCCCTTGAAGCGGTAAAATAAGTAAAATTCAAGATGGCCGACTTTCGTCAAATCAATGTAGAAGAAAATCGTACAATTATAATATGGACATGTAAATTAATGTTTATTGGGTCATTCTATCATTTGAAGAAATAGCTTGTGGTGTTCACTGGTCCCTTATTATAAAGCGGTAAAGTCTAGTTAAATCCAAGATGGCTAACATTTGCCTAAACAATGTACACACAAAACAAAAATGGTTGTTTTTTACGACCCTAATAATGTATAATATTATACATTAGGCCTAATGATTTTGAGGTCATTTTTCATTTGAAGATATTGCAAGTAGCCTAGGGTTAACTGGTCCCTTGAAGCGGTAAAAGGAAGTAAAATCCAAGACGGCCGACATTTGTCAAATTGATGTACAAGAAAATCCCAAATGTCCTGTTTAAGACCCTACAAGTGTACTATGAACATGTAAATTATTTATTATTTTATTTTATTTTTTATTTTTTTTTTGGGGGGGGGGCATTCTTTCATTTGAAGATATATCCTGTTAAAATCCAAAATGGCAAATATCTGCCTAACAAATGTAAGCATAAAATCTAAAGGGGTCATGAGAACAAGTAAGCGCCCTGTTAGACAAAAGTCTCCTCGGGCCCGATCCAAAATAATCAAAAAGTCAGTTATTATTTGTCCATATCTTAAATTTTTTCACACCTAAGGTGCTCGATTCCATAATGTCATCATTGTTCAACTCCTCTTTGTTCGTATACTTTTGTATCACTATCATATTTACGGTTATAGTGAATCACCCAGTTAGTATAGTACGACTAGTGAGTTGGTCGTTGGTGGCGACAGACTGTAGAAATGGTCTTTCAACGCTCACAAAACAGGTAGAATTAATCGGCTGGCCCCGAGATTCTGTCCCATTTCTTATCATCAGACCCAATCCAAAATAATCAAATGCTCCGTTATTATAATATGTCCATATCTGAAATTTGTTCTTATCCTCTGGTGCACAAGAATTCGCTCCATCAATGAACCGAAATTCCAGGGAATTGACTAAAATTTTCAGGCCAAAATAATTAATCTGATATTATTCAACTCCTCTGTGGTCTTATACTTATCTGAGCACTATCATATTCACAGTTATTTTGAACCGCCCTGTTAGTAGCAGGGGCGTTTTAAGGTTTATCATGGCGGAGGCTATAATATTTAGAGGGCCCCTTTTTTCTCAGGTCGAGAAATTTTGCAAAGTAGAAATCATTTTAATGCATTCTAACAATTTACCCCTGAGGGCCGGGGCTTAATTCGATACCCGTCTGAAACCTGAATGCGAAACAAATCATTTGTTCGTACCGGGAGTGGGCCTGTTGTACAAGTAGAAAGCGTAATCCCGGAAATCTTTTCAGCAAAGAAATGATCGATCGGACAAGCCTGACCACACTGGGAAGCCCAGCCATCTCTTTCGGGGATAGATAATTAGAAGGTTTTGAGAAAAGGTGATTTCTTGATTGATGATTTTCATGCCAATGCTATGACTGCATTCTCATTCAGTAGTGGATTGACTCGGAATCGGGGCGGGGACCCTTTCACTTGCCCAGGGAGGCCCTTTTGTCAGATGTAGGGCCCTTTTCTCTGCCTTTAGGGCCCTCCCTAACTAGGGTACATTTTCATTTTTCTCATCGGTTTTAAGATATTTCTCCCGTTTTATTTTTTCATCTTTTTTTATTTTTTTCGCTAGGAGGCTGGCGCCTCCAGCGCCTCAGCTATAAAACGCCTCTGGTAAGTAGTGCCGGTGGGCGACAGACCGTAATACAGGCGGAATTGACAGACAGAGCCCCAAATTCTGCCCCATTGGCTGGTATTTCAAATCCTCTCGTTCACAAGAATTTACCCACATCTATGTTCTCAAAATCCATGATGTTGACTCAAATTTTATTCCCTCCGGATTACTCGGTGGTATAGCCACTGCCCCTAAGGTTTACAAAAAATATTACCAATGATAATATGGCATGAACTTTGTCAAATTGAATAAAACTACTGTCTGGCAAAATAATGAACCGCAAACATCTATAGGCAATACGATCTATGCTCTTTGAAGGGGTGGGTCTATGCTCATTGCGCGGTGGGATTATGTATAGCACACTAGACATGGAACCACCCCACCCTATTCACAGCTTCTAGATCCGCTACTGACGTTACGTTAACGTCCTTTGAATGTATAACAGTAAATGCGATTCAAACTATAAATTTGTATAGCCAAGCAAACTGAGATTGGCGCTTACTTTAGCAAAAGTTGCCCAGTTATGTGGGGTGGGATCTATGCTCAATGTGCGGTGGGATGACACCCTAGATTTGGAACCGCCCCCACCCTATTCACAGCTTCTAGATCGGCTACTGGCGTTACCTTAAAGTCATTTGAATGTATAACAGTAAATGTGATTCAAACAATAACGTTCTATAGTCGAACAAACTGAGATTGTATGGCGGTATATTAGTGCCAAAATTCTAACATGCTATCGTCTAATTTCTAACCTCCATTCATGTAACTTCTAATCTCCATTCATGTAACTTCTAACTTCCATTCACGTAATTTCTAATTTAAGACAATGTATAATTCAACTTCTTTATTTGTTCAGTGTAAATATCAATTCTATTTCATCTTATTTCTATTATTGAGGCGAAAAATGTCTACTTCATTGTGGTATTACATGTTAAGCATGAACGGCAAACAAATTTAGAATTTTGATACTTCTACCTAGCAACCATCATTATGACATCGTTTGGTGTCGCCACTGTGTGCCCAATTGGATGATTGCGCACCTGATCGGGACCATAATTGGTATAAACGACCCATTCTTCGTTTGGTTGAAGGTTGGAAGGAGTGCTGAGAGAGAGAGAGAGAGAGAGAGAGAGAGGTCACTTAGTATTAAACTCAGTATCTCTGTAGGCCTATCCATAACATTTATACCCTGTGTTAATATAGACCAACTGCATATAGATATTAATAATAGGCTCAAACGTAAAAAAAAATAAAATAAAATTCTCCAAATCCCGTTTAGCTTATATTTGAAATAGAAAATGAAATGAAATGAAAGAGGGTTTAACGCCCTACTGTTTTGTTCCGAACCGGGCTAATGGAGACGGACATTCGCCATACAGTGTGCTTTAGGGAAATATTGCCAGGAGAGCGGATCTACGACGTGGACTTATATCGAAGTCTAACGGTCACGGGATCTTTTACGTGCACGCCAACATGTACATGGAACCTCGGGTTTTCATCCCATCGGAACGACAAGACACTAATAAGGGGGAACCACGCCAGAAAATCTGGATGAACTTTTTTCGACCAATCCAGGGATCGAACTCCCGACCCACAGCCTAGCGAGCCTGCGTCTTACCCACTTAGCCACGGTATTCGAAATAATATTTGCAAACCATACATTTATATCACGTTCAATGTTGTTTAGAGGGTAGGATGGCCGAATGGTTAGCACGTGCACGCTGTAACATAAGGTCTGTCATTGAATAAACTGGCGTGGTTTCGATTTCCCGTTTTTACGTGACATGGAGCAGAGCCGCCTTTCCAACCTCGTGGGTTTTCTCCGGGTCCTCCGGTTTCCTCCCACTGCTAAACACTCCTACACGCAAGCGAATTATTGAAATACAATTGAACGGTGTCAATACCGAAATGACCTGGTTGGTGTCGAGTCAATAGAATGGTCCCGATTAGGTGCTCAATTCCCAAACTGAGCACACGGTGGCGACACCAAACGATGTCATAATGATGGTTGCTAGGTAGATGTATCAAAATTCTAAATTTGTTTGCCGTTCATGCTTAACATGTAACACCACAATGAAGTAGACATTTTTTGCCCCAATATTAGAAATAAGATGAAATAGAATTGATATTTACACTGAACAAATAAAGAAGTTGAATTATACATTGTCTTAATTTAGAAATTACATGAATAGAAGTTAGAAGTTACATGAATGGAGGTTAGAAATTACATGAATAGAAGTAAGAAATTAGACGAAAGCATGTTAGAATTTTGGCACTAATATACCGCCATAAGATTGGTGCTTATTTTAGCAAACGTTGCTCGGTTAATGGAAAACAACCTCGCATGTCTTAGAAATCATAGAGACGACATAATAACCGTTCATTCTTTGAAGAATAAATTTTTAAATAATTTCTTGTCCATCTTTCTTGTCTTGTTTCATTTATCTTTCGGGACATTAGGTTATTGGGGTGGGGTCCTAGAACATAAATATGCCAGTAAGTTATGAAGAAGCGCAGAGTTACGAATATACGTAAATTTGGGTTGGGTAGTGTATTCCCGAAAATGGTATAAGGAACCACTTAACACCACTGGGAATATCTTCAAGTCAAATAGAGAGTGCCAGACATCTATGAAACCCATGTCATACAAAATTTTGACTCCGACAAGCTATTGCATGATATCAGTTTCATGTGTTTCTGTTAAACATTGACGACTTTTTGTACGTTTTGAAGGAAAACGGCTTAAATCCCGAACTTTGCCCTTAAAATTAGGGATTTTCCGGTACTCCAATTTTGGTAAACTTTTAGGATGTCATTCAGTACACCCAATGCTATCAAAAACCATCAAAAAACCTTTTCTTGCAATTTGTTGGGGATTGACCCCCTTTTTTCATAAATTGACTGGAATAAAGGGAAGCTACTCTAATAAATCGAGTAAAATTAAAATTGCATTTCAATATTTAAAAGAATATTTGAAGACGCTATAATTCCGACTTATTATTTTTTGATAGTCGATTAATTGGCGTATCGACACAACCATTCCGTAAGTATGGAACAGAGAGTTGATAATTGCCTCCTCTTCCAGCGCAAGGATTATTCCTGTTAAACCATTCGCCGAGTATCCACGTCGAAGACCCCAGACGAAGACCCCAGGCTACAGTTTTTGATTGATTCTTTTTTCAAATTTGGAATTTCCTCTTAAAAGCGATATAATCTACGGTTTTTAACAGATTGACTTTTCAACGCGATGGATTCTTTTCCAATTTGATGGAAGTTTAGTGGAAAAAATTGTGGTCATGATAAGACGAACCGAATCGAATTTCCTTATGAACGCGATATGATTAAGCTACAGTGTTCAACAGATTGGCTCTTCAACGCACTGGATTCTTTTCAAATTTGATTTTTTCCAAATTTAGTGGGAAGCATTGTGGTCACGAGAGGGCGAATCCTAATCCTATCGATATTCAACGTTCTACAATCTATTGTACCAGAGTTATTCCCCGCTTCCGAAATCACTGTGTGGGCGACAGAGGTTATAGTTTCTAACTACAGATTGTTTTCAAATTTGGTGGGAAGCATTGAGATCACGAAGAAATGAATTCTATCGATTTGTAGCGTTCTGTGACTCCAAGTTCCTGTGTTATTCCCCTCCCCCTTACCGAAAACCCGATGAACACGATATAATTGATCAATTCAAGGATTATTCATACTATCAGTTGAAACTTCAAGATGCTATGTAATTCTGCCCCCAAATCAAGAGGCTATAATTTTTAACAGATATTTCTAACATTTGGTGTTAAGCATCGATGAAGCCTATCGGTATCCGCCCCCAAAGACCTGATGAACGTAATAAAGGCTATAGTTTTTAATGGATCTTTTTCATACTCGCCTTGAAGCATTGGGGTCATTGATCCCTATCGATAGTCATAATCTTCACCCTTCAGTTTCTGAGTTATCTCCCTTTGCCGAAAATCTTGTGATTGAGATAGGGGCTGTAAATTTAACATATTTTATTTCAAATTTTGTTGGAAGCACCGGGTCATAAGAGCATGAACCCTTTAGATTGCAGTTAAGACGAAGCTGCTGTGTTGGCGTATTCCGCGCTTAGCGTGGCTATGTTTTTCGTTGTCTTTACAGTTTTATGCTATTTTTTCCAAGAACCACCAACTTTTATTATTATATAACACTTTATTTACTGTTGAATCAATGGTTATGGTAGTTTTGTTGGGGTTTTTTTTATCAGGTCTATTGAATAATGTGTTGTTGGTGTTTTGTGTGGACCTATCATTTTTTTTATCAGGTCTATTGAATAATGTGTTGTTGGTGTTTTGTGTGGACCTATCATTTTACTTGCAAAAATTATTGCAACTTAATAAAGGATAGCTATCGTGTAAAACCAAATACCTAGTCAGTTGGGGAGGGGGCGCAGTTCCTCCGTGAGTAAGGAGGAGGCTCTCTCACCTGGAGGTCCGATGTGGGACAGAGGGTCTGGCAAGTGACAACGGCCAGCTAGAGGTCGAAGCGCGGCACTCTAGACCCCCACCCCACCCAGTTACGTGGCGTACAAGTAAAATAACCTTTGGCCGTAACGCCGCTGTCCTGGCAAAATTTTCCCCATAGCACACGGTATGGCGTATGCACGTATAGAACTCATTAGCCATGTCGGAGCAGGACGTTAAACCCCATTTCATTTTCATTTCACCTAGTACTAAACAGCTGATTCAATGACCGACTAAAACGATTGCCCTTTGCCCCACTGTCTACCCTATGGAAGATGCCTATTATTTTAATGTAATTGCCTGCTGAACAAACAATTGAAACAAATCGAGATACATTGAAATATTTATTAGTAAAATGTATATATTGAAAAATATTAAAAACCTCATAATAAAAATAAATATGTTATATTACCGCAGAATAGAATATTCCATAAAATAAATGGACTATTAAAGTCATATCACAGGTTAGGTCCATTATAAAAAAAATAGCATCATATGCATAATAGATAAGGTTATAAGTTAGTCAACAATTATATTGTGAAATAGGTTTACGAATTGCTGGGACAATATAATTAAAACTTTATTATATCATTTAGATTGGATTTTAGAGTCTTATCTAGAGACTGTAAATATAAATAACAATGGGGATATAAGTTTGATTACAGTTTTAAATCATGATAAAAGACAAAACTTAAAAACTTGATTAAAGATGCATTATGTATGATTTAAACAAAAGGCTCGTCGTTCTTGCTCTACTGGTTCAAAAATGGATAAATGAAAAATGAATAAATTGAAAGCTTCTTTCAAATTACTTTTTTCGGAAGAAGATAGGATCATTTGAGAGTTTCCATTATTAAGAGTCTTAATTAAACAAACTATCGCTTATCCATTTAAATTTAAATTATTCAATGGCGCGGGTGTACTAATCCTTCCGATACCACGGCCAATACCGACGATCTTCAGCCTTGATTATGGGCTTAGCTCAATTAATAATTTATATAACATTTGAAGCCATAATAAGACCTGCTAACGACAATTTTTTTAAAAAAAAACATGATTAAAAGACGAATTTTAAAAACTTGATCAATGATAAAAGATAAGTAAGATATTTAAGTAATTCATAGAAAAAAATATCTATTATATAAATAGCATAAGATAAACAGGCGTCCTGGAATTTATTAAGCGTTAACAATAATGGTGATGAAAATGAATTAAAAAATGAAATATCACATTGGGAGTGGGTGGTGTGGTCAATTGGGAATGAAGGACATTACCGGTTTTATCGCTTTCCACTGTTCTGCAGTTCGGGAAATGCCAGGGAAATTCAACGATTGTTGCTCGTGATAATGGAAAAAACACACTGAAAAATAGAATTCCAGTACTCCAATTATTTCGTCACACAGGACGACGTTAGCGTTTCACATCCCGGTTTGGAAGCTATTCTCGGGCAGGGTTCAGCCCGCCAATGATTGACTGACGTAGGCTTGAAAATCACTTATTCCAGCAGTAAATATTTTGACCGTGTCTCTCGCGATGATATAATCTCTGTCAGTTCTTTTTGTTTCTGTTGAAGGTTTGTAATCTGTAGACAGGATGACCCTCGTCACATTGCTGGTGAAGTCGATTTGTAGAGTTTTAAATACTAATTGAAATTCACACAGAAGTTCTTTTACTTTAGACACCATCTTCTGGAATTCTGATTTATAAGTACTGTCGATGGCAGCCTGCTCCAAAAAAATATATAAACCAGCCAGTGTTTCGTATTCTTTTACAACATGGTCTTGTGGCTGAAAGAATTGAAAACATTTTGTTTAATTTTAACAGATGAATTTTATCTCGTTGACATTCGGTGTACGTCACAGTCGAACTTTTACGACTTGTGGTTAAATCAAGTCACCTCCACACGGAAACTGCTGAACCGCGGTCAATCGGTATGCACCGGTATGTATGGCAAATCAAGAAAGACCATGTGTTTTGTAGTTGGCTAAATCTTGGACCCTATAATGTATTATAAGGTGGGGATCACGTTGGCAAAGTGGGTAAGACGCTGACAAGAAACCATGACAAGGACAGCTGTCTAGTTGTTCGGATGGTACGAAAAACCGAGGTCCCGTGTACAGATTTTCGTGCACGTAAAAGAGCCACTGACAGTGGAATTCGATGTACGGTAAGAGTAGGCCGTGGTGCCGCTGTGTGGGCGAAATTTGACATTATATGGAGCACAGAAGCCTTTATTCGTCAAGTTGGGAGCAGAACAGTGGGACGTTAAACCCCATTTGCGATGTATTATAAGGTCCGTGGTTACAGCGATGCAAGTTTTTGTTTCTAAATTAGAGTTACCTCCCTGTACATACCTTTAAAATTGTAAAATTAGCTGCTGGGAATACTGGGATAGAAGTAACATTTTCCAAATGATTTACCAAAGCTTTACTTTGAAACGAATCGCCGATCTATAAAAAAACAACATTTGAAATATCTATTAAAATATATGATTTAAGATAAGAAGTTAACTGAAATGGAATGTATGGGGGCGTATGTTGGAATCCTACTCACGCCACAGGACACCTAAACTGGATCAACACTGTAAATTATCTTCTTTTTTTCAAAAGAAATTGTTATATCGGAACTACCAGTTACTAATTAATACGTGCGTGACCAAACAATTTGCAGAGAATCGCATTTTCGAGCTAATTGATGTATCACTCCTTGGTGACAGCCGGGTCAACAATTTGAAGGTTCGGTTTCTTTAAATACCCTCTACGTCCAGATTCCAGACGACACTTCGCCCCTATAATTTTTGTGTCACCTTTAAAACATTTTTCTTTATTATAATAAAGCGCTTCATCCCATTAGATAAAATCATAAAAAATCATAAAATTATGCACAAACTTAAGAATTTTGTGAAATTTGATACTCGTGAAAATCGATAGCTCTGATCTTAATACAAAAGACTATAGATGTTTAATGTAATTAAGGCATCTGTTTGGCGGGGATAGGTATAATACTATTCCGTTTTTTAAATAGATATTCAAGATTATATCAAATGAGGATTGGGCAGTGGGCTATCCCCTTTGAGAAATTACGCGACAAAATTTGCAGGGATTGAAAAATTATTTCGAAATATGACCGATTGAGGGGCATGTGAGTGACACACATTTGCTAGCCTGATAAAATCATGAAGGCTATTATTCTCGAGGTAAATGAAGCGTATAACACGTTTTTAGTACACGAAGAGACCAAATATCGTCATAATAATTTATTTTGATCTATATTTCCTTATAAAACACATGCTAACCTAAAGGATTCAACTTCACCCGGTGATAGCATTCATCAGTTTGAAATACATTAATAATCCTAAATTACTATATATTGAGCCGCACGTTCTAATGTTCCACATTAAAGAGAGGTGATAGGGCTCTGTTTTTTGTTCGTTAACTTTCGAAAGTTCTGAGTTTGTCAGCAGTCTCACCAGAGTTACCCTATACTATACATTTACCTAAAGCTTATATTTACGGATCCAAATACATACATGTATTTCACTTCTACCCCTGGGTAAAGAATAAATTTGCTTTCCAACAGTTTGTAATTGGGTATAAGCGTCAGAATTTTCATAAACCTTCCCACCCTTCGAGGTTCGAATAAAATAAAATAAAATAACAGTCTGTACAGAATTTCAATGGTTATACTTTTATGTTCCGTCAATAAGCATACCATACGATTACATCATGTGTACCTACTTCAAGAATACACATGATGGCAAATGGCCGCCATTTAAAATACTACGCCCGCCTCTTAGAGACGATAACTTAACTCGCTATAAATTGTAAAAAAATTTACTTCGGCTAGAATTAAAAAACACCTAAGATTAACATTTGCTAAAAATTTCTAAAAAACAACCTAAATTTATGGAAATGGGACCAAATCAAATCAGGCAAATTACATCAAATAGTCCATGTTAAACGTATAGCAAAAATTTTAAACTAACGCGAGCACGCGCGTTTCTAGACAACGCCATAGCGGGTCATAGCAACCAGTGAGTATAAATTGGAAATCCCCAATGACGTAGAAATTATAAATTGGAAAGCCGAGTCTGTCTTAAAATAAGTAGTACCGTCAGTAAACAAGATGGAAGCCATCTGCTATCGTGTTTGATCATGGAGTAGGCAAGCACAGGTGTGTCGTATGTAAGCATACATTATTCAAGCGATAAATCTGCCTATTGCAGGTCTTTGTTTAGGCGTTGTATTTGATCTAAATTAACTCTCGATGCCATTGTTAGCCTGTGATATTTAGTGATTTTGAATACATTTTGTGATGGATAATTTAACGTAAACTTGAATAACCAAGACATTGTTTTTCATCGTATGTATGCCAACGTAAGTATAATGATCGATGCTAGCATACCGCGGTTCAGAGTTAAGCAATGTGAATGAAATTTTCAGCATGTTCTGTTTTCATTATCTACTCTGTAACTACTTTGTAACTGTCAGCTCTTTATCTAAAATTCCCTAATGTCCCTTTTAAAAAGACTTTTCGATATTCCGTCTTTTTGATATAATTGGACTTTTAGATATTCCGCCATTTTTTATGATTAGACATTTATATGTTCCGTAAAAACTTACCGTTTGTTTAAGTGTTGATATTATTTCCAAACCATCTTTATATTTCAGAACAATGGCATTTAGTCGAGCAATTAAACTATCAATCGGTGGCGGTGGAACTGTAAAGAGTGGTGCTAGTGACGTTGGTCTGCCAGTTGAACTACATGGATGTAACCATGGTTCCGAATCTGCTGTTAGCGGTGCCATTGACACCTTTTGAAGACAGGTAATGGTAATGAGAAAAACTGAAATGTTAAAATATAATTTGTATGGAACGTATGTATACTATATACTATCTTGGTGAGAGAGAGAAACGGGTTCTAACGTCAACTCGACACAAACTAGGTCATTTCGGGGCAAACACATAGCTTTATTTTATTCCGATACTTCCCTTGGGCATAAGGGGTCTTTCGCAGCGTGGGGAACACCGAAGGTCCCGAAAACAAAACACGTGATTGGACAGACGACTCTACTCCCTGTCACATATAGTGTGGAATCTAAACCACGCCACTTTACTCAATGAAAGATCTTACGATCTAAAGCGAACGCTTTATACTATTCGGTCACCCAATCCCCCTACACGAATCAAACAATTGTATTGGCCATCGAGCTGTAAGATGAAATTCAAAAGTAAAAGGAAATCATAATTTCGAAAAATGGCTTCATATATATACAAAAAAGATACCAATGTCATATATTAACACCCACAGGCCAGTGCAAATTAAAACATGTGAATATTATTTTAAATGTTGATTGAAATGATGACAAGACTAAAGTTTTATATACCTAAAATTAATAAAAATGTCTATAATTATTACTAAATAAAAACAGATAATATTACTAAACTCAAACAAATTTAAATGGATCAATTAACACCTATTGAAGCATACTACTTCTTAATTCAAAAATAATTATACATTGATTTATAAAAATTAAATGAAAAAAAAAATCAATCCTTACGAGTTAGCACTGATTGAATGTCCATAGTCATTGTATTAAGTGATACCATTAAATATGTTTTAAATTATAAAGTTACGATATATGTAAGCAAAATGATATAAATTACCTGTGTGTACAGACGCGTGTCTTTATATACCCTGGTCGGCTCATGTAGGAAGCGGATATAGGGACCACTGCTTGAACAATGTCATAATTTCCTATTATTAGATATTTTTACTTTTATTTCATCTAAGGGTGTGTGTTTGGTGTGTTCGATTGCTGAAATCACTGACGTCACACGCACATCTTTACAGAGAATAGGAAATAAGGCGCAGACGATTATTATCTACATAGTGACCTTTTTTTGCAGAGCGGATACTAAGATCCAAATATAATACGATGTTAATCCCAAAATCAACTATACATGTTAAAGGACTTTAATCTTTTCCCCAATAAAGGAGCAATCATCCTTTGATGGGTAGAGAATGGAATTAAAAGGGCTTCGTGCTTTTTTTAAAAGATCAAATTAAACATCATTGGTTTACTAGACGGAGAAGTACGGACTACACACGTACAATAAAAAACAATGGAAATTCGGTAAGACAAACTCACGGACATCAGTAAACCGAACATATAGACATTAGCAACCGAACATTATAGACATTAGCAACCAAGCATAAGATATATACACGTGCACCGTGATTTTGCATATTGTGCAAATTTGATATCGTGCACAGTCATCCTCGTCATCGTCTCGATCTTATTCGCCGCCGGATAATAATACGCATCCTTAGATTTTGTGGATCGGTGACTATTCTATTATGGTACGACTATAACAAAGTGACATCACTAGTTGACCTCGTTATCACTAATTGAAGTGGTATGTTTTCTTAATTTATCACTAGTTCCGCAAAGTCTATCAAATGATTGATAGATAAATTAATCATTAGTTCCTATCGGCTGAAAATTGGTCGTAACTTTACGATGCGATACGAAATTTTAAGAGACTATGAACATTTTATATTTTTATTTCATTTTCATTTTATTTTTATTTATTTATTTTTTTTTTTAACGAGGAAGAGAATAATTTTCTAAAAATTTATGGACATTGAAATGTATTATTCAGATATTAATTTAGAATAAAAAAATAATCTCGTATAGTTTATGTAATAGATTAATTTTTTTATACTGATTTTTAGTTGATACTTTACTTAGCACTTATGCAATATTTCATTTCGAATGAACTAGCTTTAAGGAAAACGATAGCACAATTATTATTTGTGCAAATGAAATAAATATAAACCAATGTAAACTTTAACTCTCTGATAATAACTTATTTCATTTTTATCTTACACTAAATGGCTGACGAATTTGAATATCCATATTTAATTAACAATAACGCCGAACAAATTTCATCCATTTTCGGAAAATAATCCCAGTGTTTTGTTATTTGTACTAAATACATTTTTGTCGAAAATGGCTTAAAATAACGGGCTATTAGAATGTCCGAAGATACACCCACACACATTTTACTACAAATTTGGTGACATTTTATATTTCAAAAATTAGTCATCTGGTTATATTTAGCTATCTCCTATAAAATAATAGATGACCCCGATGGTGATGACATCAATGATATCTCATGCGTTGTGAAACACGAGTTTAGCCAAGCAATCAATATACGGATGAAATACGGGTCGGATGAAATACGTTATGAAACTTTACGAATTTTAAAACAATGAACGGAATTGTTGATTGAAACAGATCAAAGTAAATATAAAAATGAAACAATCTAAATTGATATAATGTACGTATATATGTTTAAAACGATTGGATATACGTTTAATTCAAATCCACAAGCAACATATCAATCTCCGTGCAGATAGATTCAACACACGTAATCAAATGAATCATTGTTTCATCATGTTGTCATATTTTTTCTCTGTTAAAGATGCATTATGTAAGATTCAGATAAAGATTTATAATAGTTCAAAAATAGATAATGCAAAATGAATATTTTATTTTATTCCGGGCCAAATTATTAATGATTGTAATTTTGGCAAGATATATGCATTGATTCTTTATCATCATAACCACGGTACTGGTATATTTGAGACTTAGCCTCGCTTTCCCATTTTGCTAATCTGCCTAAAATCAGCCTTCCCTTGGTCAAGAAATTTGATTATGGGCTTGTCATTTTAATCTTTATGTGCAGATTTAGCTCTTACATTACATAATGTACCTTTGAACATTTCCATAAACCAGGCCCGTTACTATAAAAGTTAGTTATTACGACTCTGCCATTACCTGGCATCTGATGTAGCCTACGTGTCTAAAGTTTGAAGGGACATTAATGTGTTTTAAATCCGTGCACGCTAAACTATGCAGTTACTATGTAACACTTTTGGTTACATGTAGGCCACACTTATAGGACCAAAGGCCCATATTCTCGAACATGGATTAGTGTCAATCAGAGATTTAGTCTCAGATTATCTTGGTAATGGTATTCTCGAAGACTGTTTGAATTTTGATCTCAGATTAAAATAATCCACGATTACCTAAATCGGAGAATAAGTCTGCATTTGGGAATATCGAATGAATTCATATTCTCGAACGTTGACTAACCCATAAACTCTGACTAAATTAAATCTATAATTTAATCTTGGTAGTCTAAAAAGTGATATTCTCGAATGTTGTCTAGAATTTAATCAAGCGCTAAACCATGCCACAATTAAGTCAGTTCAAGGGGGTAGTTTAAAGTCTGATTAAGCCTGGAAAATGCTACATTTTAATCATTGCTCTTGTCGGGTATGTAAAAAAATATTTTTCAATAAAAAATCCAGAGAAATTCTCAAATATTTTATCATTTGTAGCAAAAAACAAAAGTATATTAATATCAGATACTTTCAGGTAAAGTGGCTTTTATGAAATAATTTATAATTTACAACACTAAACAGGACAAAACTATAGTATCTGATACTTTCACGTAAATTGACTTTTATCATGGCTTAAATATATCCCGTCACATTTTACAAAAAAAAAACCCAATCAAACAGATATACAAATATTTCAACAAACGATCGCCATGAAAGAAATGGACAAGCAGGGCCCGATACACGCAAGTATCGAAAGGAACCCAGATCTTTGGGTTTTAAAATCTTTTTAAATGGGACATAAGCTGTCATAATCCAGGAAGAAACAGACCGATATGTTCTGACATCGAAAGGAACCGAGATATTTAGGTTATGAATATATATCTAAGATCAGGATGAAAATTGTGACTTCTGGAAGGTCCACAAGCTAATTTTCCAAAGGCTAAATGAGACCTCTACTTTCCGATTCATCCCAATATCAAAAGGAACTGGGATCTTTGGGAAATAAACCTATACTTCAAGTTTCATCAAAATCGGATTAAAAAAATTGACCAGTAGAGTGTACACAATTAAATTGTGGACGGACGGTCAGGGTAGGCGACAATATACAATATAAAGATAGGCTGCCAGGCAACGAAACATACGCCCACAACAGCTAAATCTTCCGGGGAGTCAAAACGAGTTTTCGCATTTTTGTTTTAACTTTTTTTTTCGGTAAGGAAACATTAATAATACACTAAAATCTAATTAAGAGCAACAATTCATTAAGTAATTATCAGAAAACCATTACAGTTTCTTGGTTTTTATAAAGTTCTGAGAAATGCTAACGTTTAATTACTAAACGAAACATTTGATATCGTGGATTTAGCTGTTCAGCTATCAAAAGTTGTCTCAAGACCTTAAACTCTGTGTACCAATTTAAAGTCAATCGGATATTACCTTTGGCCTCTAGAGCGTTCACAAGATTTTTAGAAGTGATCAAGGACCATAACTCTGACAGTAATTATCAGAAATAGCTGAAGTAATAAGGAAATACATCGGGACATTAAAATCATGTCGGATGTCACAGAGATCCGGATTAATCCGAGATCGGATGTGACAGAGTCCACTGTATATAAATTTAAAGTCGATTGGATGTTAACTTAAACCCTAGAGTGTCCACATGCAATTATGGATGAGAGGGCGACGACAATATACGACCACATTTCATTAAAAATCCTACTATCATGGGCACTTCAGTTTCACATATAACCTGCGTATTAATAGAAAAAAAAATTCTTCCTATTTATGAATCTAGCAGAATCATCTCCACCAGGATTCGATATCTTAATGTGGGCCCCATCTATGGCCCCTACAACATTTGGAAACAAGCCTTATTTATTTTAACTGCCTTATACTGTTCAGCTAATAAAACTGTAGTTCCTTTTGGAACTGTCTTTGAGCGGACGATGTCCACGAACATCGTCCGTTTAAACACAGTTTCTAGAGGAACTAACAAAATAGACACTTTCTTAATAACCTTACTCACTGTAGGTTGGGAAACTGTATTTAAATCACGAGCATTGATCTGAAAAGTGCGAGAAGCAAAATATATGTGCTGTTCTTTTCTACTTCCTATAAAGGGCCCTTAACATCATTAACAAAACCGTTGATTAAAATAGCATTATGCAAGAATAAAATCTGCTTATTACAGGTCTTTCTTTAGGCCTGAGATGTTATCTAAATAATCAATTAGACATTAATTAACATATGCAGACCATAATAAACTCTTAAATTCAAGGCTAGCCTTCGATGTTGGCGGATTGAATTCCTATATGCCGCTTAATGGCCGTTGATAATTAAATCAATCAAGTGGATAATCGAGACTATGCTGTTTATATTAATGATTTGAGTAATGATGGCCGAGGTTATGTGAATATTTCAAACGCTTTTTTCTCGGAATAGTGGACCAATTTGACTGGAATTTTTTTTCATTATGGGATTCTCTTTGTATCCTTATTTCATTAACCGGTAATAATTTATAGAGACCTAAACACGGGAACAAAGTGAGCCGTGAGTGGCACTGTGGCATGTTTGCCATCGTTATACATGTACATGTAGAAGTATGCACGCGCTTAATAATAAAAGGGAAGTAACTGGTAAATTATTTCAGCAGATCACACCACAAGATATTTTTAGTTATAGTGGGTAGAGGTGCACTACGGACAAAAATTGTTCCATCGCGTTGTAAAATAAAGCAAAAACGAGGTGTGCTCAACCTCAAATGACCATCACCAGACTCCTGGTTGGTGCAGTTTTAAAGTAGGCTAGTAGCCTATATTTACTTGGCTATGATGCTTATGTCATCATTCCATGACAATAAATAGCAGCAAACAGAATCAGAATAAAGAGGGGTTTATGTCGACTTTGCAACTCAACGTAATAAGTTGCAGCCAGTTGCAATTGTGCATTTGTCGATCATAATATAAGCAACCGAGGACAACTGAGAGTAACTGAATTCGGAGCGCGCATGTCGACTCGGAACTGATAGCGATTACCTTGGCAGAAACATCCCGAAGGCATGGTCGTTCTTGCCACAATTTTATTGATATTATTATCGACATCATCGACACTTGAAAAATATGTGCCGACTGCATCTAGCTGCCGCAGTAAGTTAAACATAATGTGTAACTGATTGCCTAGTTGCTTTGCGATGTAACAGGTACTCATTTCCACCTTTTTAGTAACTTTCAATTGTTCCCAGTTGCAAGGTCGACATAAGACCAACTTTCAAAGGGAGATAATGATGTATCTATGTTGAAAAATCGACAATGGGGACGAGTTATTGTTTCTTCGTAGATCAATTAAAGAGCTACAGGATAACGTTTTGCAAGTTCATAACCATCGTATTAAATGGATCGTTCAAAACCGAAAAAAAAAACATTTGAAAAATGGTAGAACTTATTCACACTAAAATGAGCAAAAATATCCATTTCTGGTGGAATATCCCCGGCACGTTTCCTACATCTTCCAAATTCCAGGATAAAATGAATAGGGAGTTGTCTCGGTAACCCGGAGATCCGTGTTCGATCCTGGCAATTGTCGAGAAAATTCGTCTGGATTTTCTGGCATTGTTTCCTCTTGTGAGAGGTGTAGGGCGGAGGTCCATTTCAGTTAGAATATTGATGTTGTTATGTTGCCGTGAGAACATGGGATCCTAATATCTAATATTAATACGCAACGAACATTTTATAATTAGTACTCGAGTCGTTTATTTTTTGTAATGAAGAAATAACAAAACAATGTGGAAGTATAATAAAATTAGTAATGGCTGATTCACAAATTTTAATGACAAATACTAATAAAAACCAGCGGCTGCCAGGCAGGATACGCCTTATTTTTACTTTGCCAAAATTAGTAAACCTTTATCTTTCACAATTCAATATAAGATTACATTTTCGGGCGTAACAATTAAATCCAAATGTGATTGGACAAATGTGTGTAACAAATGAAAGTTTTCAAATAATTTCCTCTTCTGTCTTTGTATCGCTCAGTTGCTTTAGTCTAAACGATTTAGAATATTTTCCTGATGTATAGTTATTACCCTACTATAAATTCTGAGAATATTGGAATTCACATTTTGAATATAAGAAACGAAATTCAAAGGTCGTCCCCGATAATTTATTTCCAAAGAGATTATATACACACGATACATTCTGCTGTGGTAAACAGTAAGTTTGTTTATTACTCGTGTTAATGTCCCAAGAAAAATCGCGGATCTTCCTGTTGGGTCAATTTTGATTGGATATTGTTTTACATACAACTATTACGAAGACCAATCGAGACTGGTATTATTTGTCAAGATTGGCAGCAGAAACAGCAATGCTATTTACATCGAAGATACGCACGATTTCTAGACATTTGTCACATTTTTGTGGTTAATTTATCTTCCTATTGGTAACATGCACGGGAGATGAAAGGGTTTGTCATTATATTTATAGTAACCTATACTATTATTTCTATTATGATGAAACTATAACACATCATTTCATGGGTAAATTATGGAGGCCTATAACTATCATTCATAATTTCTACTTTTCGAAGCCAAAAGTCGAAAAGTAGAAATTATGACAAAATGAGAGAGGACAACACGCTACACAAGCCAAAATCAGCCCGACCATAGGAAATTAAGACACCGCGATAAAGACGAGTCGTGGACAGCAAGGCGGCAAGTCAAAATGATAGGTCGCTCATATCGCGCTGAAATTGGGATTAACGTCCTATGCACCGACTGGGTTTAAAAACGGTATCAGTCATAATAACCGATATATTATCCTGACCTACAATTGAGCATGACACGTCTATTTACTATGGAAGCCTATAACCACCATTTGTAATTTCTAGTTTTCGCCCTTCAGAACGCAAAACCCCATTACATTTCATTTCTGCATATGCAAGAAATACGTGTCGCAATTACAGTCATATTAGCAATATAGACAACATCATTAAATTTTCAAGTTGAATACAACGTTAAGTGGCAACACATAATCCTGAAACAATGTCCCGAGAAATCCCTCTCTGCCCAGCTATCACGTATAGAAAAAATAATGCCTTGCATCAATGAAATTACATCACAAAGTGATCCTACATCAGTATAAAAACGATTTCTCTGTTTAAAAAGCTAAATTTGTATGTATGCCTATGTAATTTAGAGACGGTGATGGCAGATTTCCGTAACCGAAACCTGGCAAACCCCCTCCTGCAAAAATTCCTGGATCCGCCCCTGTTATTATTGTACTAACAAACAACCAGGTGTCTTTAATACAAACAAAAGGCTTGCATTTTCGACCAATCCGGATATTGGTTAGTTCTTTGCTTAAATACTAGATTAGTACAACAAGGATAACATGACACTTATTAATTTGGTCGGTAGATTGGTGTTTCTCATTGGACACTGTATTTAATTTGTAAATAGGTGTTTGCAAACACACATAACACAACAGCAATATGGTGGAATTTACCATCGGTAACTTTGGATAACGCACAGTAAATAAACAAATGGATTGGTCTTTTACAACAAGCAGGATTATTTACATAGTTCAGCCTGACATCCCTGACTTGTCTATACACCAGTGACTCATAGTTTTTACTACATTAAAATCTATATATAAATAAATATTCGCCTAATCAAATTTTTCAAAAGTTTTGAAGGAAATTGTTTCTCATAAGAAACAGTTCGTATGGTCATTATGGTCCTCACTGATTTATTTGTCAATTCTATATAAACTTGCAGTAGCCCTACAATTCCTCGTTTATTTAACTACCCGTAGGATCTTGCAATACTAGAGTTTTCTAACCTTTTCGAAATTGGGGAAATTTAACTCGAAAAAAGGAGCCGTGCAAATAACTTATGAAACTAGATGGATACGTAATGCAAGGGTTTTTTCTCTCGTTTTTTGTGGGGGTGGGTGGATGTCAACTGGCGTGGTTTCGATCGTCTGTCCAACATCGTGGGTTTTTTCCGGGTCGTCCGGTTTCCTCCCACCACTAAAGACCCCAACGCTCAGTGTCGTTCGATGTATTACGATAGGGTTGGCACTATTGAATCCACGATACCTTTGAAAACGTTTCGATACGTGTCAATACGATCGCTACGAGTGACCTAAATATATAAGACCCGGTAGGATCACTACAATAACAACACGATTTCAGTCGTAGCACGAGTCGTGTTATTGAGGACCTTATGGCATTCGTTTCGAAATGATGTCCTCTCGTGGTCTAAACTCATTATCTTCACTGTAATTATCGGGGACTTTTATCGCTCTTCTTCATTTGCGTCACTTCCCGAATCTTCTAACCTGAGCAAAGATCGCTATGAAGTCATATTTGATATATATTTAACCAGTTCTATCACATACGTAATATTGGTGGACATAAATTTATTCCTTGAAATCTTTTAAGATTAAAATGGGATAAATCTTTGCTATATGTCGTCCGATTATAAATTGAAATACGCCGGAATTACCCAATTTATCTTTGGATTCTGATTGGGGAATTAAATATACAGACGACTTTGTCATCAAAAATTTATTTCCTCAACAATACATAGTATATGCAAAGTATTTGTTTCTGCATTGAAGCACGATTTGTTTCTATGATATTTTAATGTGGGCTTGTATTTTGTTTCTTTATAGTTATTAGTATTTCATAAGTTGCACTACATTCTCCAATTAAAATTATAGGAACATGTTATCTACAAGGAAGTTCCCGATTTAGAAAAAAAAAACGTGCCGGGGGGAAAAACACCTGCGTGGGGCCCACTTGCATTTGCTCACTTGGTATTTTTCTATCCGAAATGCCAGCATAAATTAAAGGAGCTAAACATTTTTGGGTTACGAAATGAAGTGGGGTTTAACGTCCTACTTTTCTGTACCGAGTGAGATGATGAAAACGGGTTTTGAATTAGGCAAAGTAAAGAGTTAATCTGAATTGATATGGAAAGTTGACTGTAGTGGAAATCAAAATCGGTTATGTCTCAACGCTTTATCTCCGGACGAAAACGTTTTTAATGAATACAGATTGAAATCGACCATTTTAATTTTGATCCAAATCTAGGTATTTTAAATATAAAGTTTAAGATCATAAACAACCAAAATTACTTCTATTAAAACATTTTGATCAAAACATTGACTCAAATTGATCAATTCTTAGTTACCGCCAGTTGTCATATACAGTTACACTGATCACCATGGATTTTGCCCATTGATTTTAATGTCAATTCGTGTCTCTAACACACGCACAATGTTTCGTTAAAACAACTTTCCCTCAAAAGTTTGTGTAGCAGTGCCGGACTGGTGGGCCAAAGACCCACCTCTCAGGTCATTGACCAAGGCCCACACAAGTATGAGTTGAAGACACGCGAGAGTCCGAGGAGGGAGGGGTCGGGACTCTCCCCCAAGAAAATTTTGAAAATTGACAACAGCAAACGCATTTTCCAAGCATTTCAGACCAAAGCAGAAGGCAAATTTTTGATTTTTTGATACAATTAGATAACAGAATGACATAAGAGCACTATCATTAGATGAATTTCAGAATTCTCTTGAGTGTCAAAAACAAAAACCATTTATTCTCCGTGGAAGCTCCCCTTTCTTTCTCTTTCTTTTTTTTTTCTTTTTTGGCTTAGGCCCACTTTTTATTAATGGTCACGGACAGGTGGGCCCAGCCCGGCACTGACGGTACCAAACTCTTCTTTCGCCATGTTATCCTTTGAAAAAAAAAATTGACAAAAACTCGGTCGATTGTCAACATTATGTCTAAAAAATAATGTGTACAACATTTAAAGCTAGAGAAGAAAGACATGAAATCTATAGATTTAGCTCTGATATAATGAATCGTTATACTTCTTCAACACCTATATGTAAAATACATGAAAGTAGTTTTAACATAGTGAAGTCATTAAGATTGGAACGCTCGATTGATTGAATGTCGAAGATCAATTGATTTGTATGTCCTTATTGTCAATCTATATACCCAGGGGGCGATATAATATAGATATACTTTATCTATCATACTATATAAACACCTATATTACAAAATTAATATAACATCCTGATATATAGACTAATATGCATCAAGACATACACTCACGCTGGAAATAAAAGATCTATATAACAATGGCAGGTTAAAGAAAATCCCCTGGGGGGTCAGAAATAAGGACCGGCCTATATTAGCCAATTACTGTTTATCAGATGTCAGTTTAATAAAAGATATTTCATTGGTTGAATAACTTCCGGTCCAGCTGAGATGGCCACAGAACACTAATTATTTCCCCATTGACTTTAATGTTAATTCTCGTCTCTTAGAGCGGCTTTACCTTTTACTTCAAATATTCGTTGGGAAAAACGCTTTCTGCCACAGATGGAGCAACATGTGGCAGACTCTTGCCCAAAAGCATTTATGAGGTTCTTCATGAAAAACTTGAGATAGACAAGCTGGAAGTAGAGACAGCTAACCTTGCAATTTTCGGCCCTCCCTTTCAACGTAACCAACCTCACAACTCTTGTATCCTTCCGCCTCAAAATCATGAATATTCACCAAAACCTGACAGGAAATGTATTTTCAAACCCTTTTCTTCGATTTTACACCAAAAATTCAACAAAAATCGCCATGCAAAATGAGGAAAAAGGGAAAGGGAGAGAAGGACTAAAAATAACTTTCGCCCTTGGTACAAGGGGTCGGCAAAATGCGCCATTTGCATTCAAACATTGAAATCTATTCGCGCTTTGTCACGTGGCTTGTTCATAACATACTTGGTTCCATAGTAAAACATCACCTAGTGCTGAATGCAATGAAGTATATTTTTCATCTCTATACACATTAATTCAGTGTATACGTATTTATGTCGCCACGCTGTCGGTCACGAAATCACCTTAGGTGGAAGTGGACGTTAAACCCCACGAACGAACGAACGGTCACTGACTTGTTAATTTTAATTTAAACATATTTTATTGTTCTAAGTAACAAGTGGATAAGGCACAAGTTTTACAACTTAGAACGCCATCTCCAATATAAACAAATAATCATATCCGAACACATTACATTTGTAATCGAATCTTTTTTTTTTTTGCGTATATGAGTATGAAGAAAAGAAAATGATTTAATAGTGTCGCGAATCATTCTGACCATATACATTATATTTTCATGTAAGTGAACTCATATTCTCAGATAGAAAAGTTCCGGAATGGATAGTATTTATCAGGGGCGTGGTGAGAGCAATTATTGAGAAGAAATTATGAGTAACAAAAAAGATTTTGCCACAAAAACCCTTTTACTGACCGCGGAGCTGTGGCCGGCGAAGCCGGCCACCGCGCGCGCCGAAGGCGCGAGCCCGCGGCGGGGGGTCCGGGGGGCCCTCCCCCGGGAAAATTTCGAAAATTAGAAGCCCAGAAACGCAATCTCCAGCAATCCGAGACAAGAAATACGGTAATAAAATATGATTAAATTTTCCAACTTGACTCTTTCAAAATTTTTTTAATTGGGTCAGATGAAACAATTTTTCCACTTACAAATGTTTTTCATTTTTTGAGTAATTTGATTGTGATTTTGGCGCAAAAACTTTTTGGCGCATGAGTATGGCTACTCATGAACTCATTCTCACCACGCCCCTGGTATTTATATTATATCATTAGTGTTTTGTCTCAGATTCGTGACACTAATATAACGACGATGTGTGACAACGGAGTGTGATCGTCCAACGAGCCTAGTACCTATCTTTAAAAAGGGTAATTATGTATAGGATATTAACCTACCCGAGGTTGATATGATAGAGAACACGCGGGCGCAGCCCAAGTGTTCTCTATCATATCAATCCGAGGGAGAGTAGGTTTATATCTGACATATACAACGTTCACCCTTAAATTTAATGGACAATGAACCGTGACTGAAGGTTACTTTTCGTTATGTTCAGAGAAAGATTTGACCGACTGTTTTGAGTGGATTGTAGCCGTAGCCAAAAATACTTTACAAAGGAACTCTTGGGTGATAAATACTTTCACGTCTTGGGATGTGTGGAGAAATGATTTGGGCAGAAAGAAAATTCTGAAAGATATCTTAGACATGGACTGGAGTGTGGATAACCGATTTAAATAAGCCGATAAGTACGCCGTCTATTTAGGTCCTGAATGCTACAAACTGTACCAAAACAATTTTTTTTTTAAAGAAAAAAATTTTATTTCTGTGTTCTTTGTATTATTTCAATCATTTACGTCAAGAGCGGTTGATATGAGCCGAATATATCGACCTGTAATGACGTCATCAGCGGTTGATATGTAATATCAATCTCTCAGGACGTCATCCGCGGTTGATATGAACCGAATATATCAACCTCTGATGATGTCACGAGAGGTTGTTACAAGACATAACTGCTATGGACATCAAAGAAAAAAACTACTACCAGTTGTATATGGGTAACTATCACAAAAACAAAAATGATCATAATAATAATAGTGAGCATTATTTATCTTGAAGTATGTCACTTACAAAAGCGACCAGTATTTTTAATATACCTCTGAACATGTAAAAAAAATATGCATGTTAGTTTCGTAGTTTAGTAAATCGTTACCAAACAACAAAAGATCAACATTTAGTAGTGAATCATTTAATTGTAACATTTTCAATTCAGCTATCATGGCGTCTCTGTACATATGTTATATTTTGAACAAGACAAAAAAAAATGGTTTGCGTTTTCGATATCATATCCAAATGAGCAAGCTGAATTATCAACTAAATTTACATGAAATAAATCGCCATTTAAGCCACTGCATTTATTACGCAGCCTGCAGTGTAAAATGTTTAAATATGGATCACCACATGGAAAATAAGTAGGAACATTTGCATTTTGATAATATACCGCACTTAGCTTCTTTTTAAAAAGAGAAAATGTTGGTAATTGTCTCAATTGTAAATCTAAAGAGTTCCCCATTCAACAGTGGATGGTTGACAATCTGATTAGACTCTGACTTATTATTTTGTGATACCATATCTGGTACAAGGTCTGTAAGATATTGAGGTGTCTGCTCATTTACTATTTTATAGAATAGTGATAATTCCAGATTACTTTCCACATTCGTTAAACTAAAAACCATTATGTTTGTTTTGTTAGGATAGAATTTAACTAGCCACTTTTTTGACCGCTCATTTAAATAGTTTAAATCTAAATTAATTATATTTTCCAAAGTGTTGTAATTAGAGGCCACATGTTTAATAGAAGTGTCGTCTGCGAAAAGTCGGCCTAATCCTACTGTACCATCGGCAATACCATTGATACATATAAGAAAAAGTAGAGGTCCTAAGACTGACCCTTGGGGCACACCCGCTTTGAGCTCGCGAGTGTCGGATAATGCTTCTTTAACTATTACTTTTTGAGATCTATTTGTCAAATAACTATTAAGCCAAGTGAGTAAATTTCCTTTAATCCCATATCTTTCTAATTTTAATAGCAATCCTTTTATCCACACCGTATCAAATGCTTTACTAATATCAGCATATGTCATGCTAGCTTTTTGTTTCTTTTCAAGTGCACATAAAATTTCATGGTATAGTTCGATAAGTTGATGAGTAGTGGAAAAACCAGGTATAAATCCCGACTGAAATTTATAGAGCAGCTTATTAGATATCAAATGGTTAAAGATATGTTTGAATATTATCTTTTCAAATAGTTTATTCGTACAGGATAGAAGAGAAACGGGTCTATAATTACTTGGGAACGATTTATCCCCATTTTTAAATAGAGGAATAACATGGGCAAGTTTCGAATCTACAGGAAAAGATTTATCGGCAAGAGATTTGTTGAAGAGCATGCAAAGTGATTTTAAAACATCATGAGTGGATGCAATCAACATTTTATTGCTTATGATGTCAGTTCCCACAGCTTTATTAGCATCTAACGTAGAAATAGCATCAAGCACTTCCAGTTCGGTTACAGTTACATGGGCTAATTCAATTGCACATCTTTCTTCGAATTGGGGTAGTTCTACACACGAATCGCTTAAATTTGTAGTAGAGCTAAAGTAATTATTCAGTATTTCAGATTTCATACTAGATTCATATTCTAAGTTTAAATTGTTAAATGGATCTTTCAAAGGAGGTAGGTCATTTGAAGGTCATTTTTTAATAACAAATTAATTGTTTTAAAATATGCTTTGACATTTGTGAATTTCATTTCCTCCAGATTATCATTGATATTTGAATAAAAACGTTGTTTTGCTTGTTTTTTTTAAAAAGTTATTGACCTTATTTCTTTGTTTTTTAAATTTGATTTCTAAAAGCCGATTTTTTGTTCTAAGAAAATGTTTCCGTAATCTATTCCGAATTCGTACCTCTCTTCTTAATCCCAAGTCAAACCAGACTTTGTCGTCGCTGCAATAATGGATACCTCCCTTCGTGGAATATTCCTTTTCGCTATATCAAGAAAGGTTTCAGTGAAATTCCTAGACGCCGTGTGGATATGATCCGAATTTACAATTACATGTAATGCGGTCCAATCTTGTTTTTCAATATATTGTTTCATAACGTTAAAATGTCCGTTTATAATCCCATACATTGCGCTTAAACCACTTACTGTTAGTGAAACCACATTTAATTGTTACATAAGTACCGCCGTGATCGCTAATTACTCTATCAATCGGTATAGTATCTGAATCGATAACCTTTGTGGAATCGGTAATAAGGATTGGGTCCAGTAAGGACGTAGTACCTGTACGCGTATCAAAATGAGTCGGTTTCTTAATCGTATTTTGTAATCCATTTAGAACAATAACATCACTCACTTGATTTGGCAGATTATCCGCAAAGTTTTTATTTAAATCACCCAAGCATATAATATTATTATTTTCCTCCAAGGCAGTTTTTAACATTTGATCAAAATGATGCCAATAATAATCACGACCTATAATTTATGTTTATCAAGACAGTATGGATTTTTGTTTTTAATTCGAACCACATACTTTCAACTAAATTATGTTCCAAATCATGTCTCCTGTTTATGTTGTTTTTATAATACATGTACATTATAATGCCACCTCCTTCGGAATTTCTATCTTTTCGTTCGGGTATTTCAAATCCTTCAAGGCGGATATCGTTATTAATAATATTTAGGTCTAAATGTGTTTCTGTAAAAAACACAACATCAAATTCTTCAACATAATTTATAATGTTGTCGGGCTTATTTCTAAGGCATCGGATGTTGCCATGAAAAATTGATACATGTATTGAACTTTTACCGGGTTCGAGTCCGGGACCTGGATTTAGTTCTATATCACCTGACAACAACAATAAATTTTTTAGGACAACCGAAATTGAAAATGGCATAAAGTTTGATTGACACTTATACAATACCCTCAGTTTAAGTTTAAACTATTAACCAACAAAAGAAATGATTTCTTACAATTTTGGACGATCAAACAAACATAAAAAAGAAAAAAAGGCAAAAAAATATGTACAAGCTTAAAACGTCATTGCTTGGCGTTTTTTTTTTTCATTTCCGTCTAACGGTTTACAGCGCCTAAAGAAGAGAAAAACGTATAGGTATTTTGATTCCAAGTTACTACTTGCTAGATTCTATACTATTCTTAAGGGAGCAATTTAGCAATGACATTAAGATTTTGATATTCGATTTTATTAAAATATATTATACAGTTTTGTTTTTTTTTCCAATGGAGGAATTTTAGCTCAATATCTATGTTCAGCGAGTTATATTTGTAAATGCAATTTATTTTGAGCTACCATAATAAACGATAAAGCATAATTAAATTTCAAATGTATTCATAATTACCAACAGGACGTGAAGCGAATGATCTGACGATATTGATAACCTTAAAACACACAATCACGTCACAAGGCTGAAATGTTTATAAACAGAAATAAGTGCATGTTTAATTCGCGTTTAACTGATATGACCGATAACGAACTTATAGTAATAATATAAGTTTTAAAACAAAATAATAAAAAAACGACAACATATATACATGTACATGATTCGACCAGTTAAAGTTACATTATGGGAGATAAGATAAAGAGATGGCAGTTCTCACTATAATAGTTAAAAACTAGATAGTGTAAAGGTCATTTGCTGAAAATTTCAGTAAAATTGGTCCACTATTAGCCGAGAAAAAAACGTTTGAAATATTCACATAGCCTTGGTCATCATTACTCAAATCCTGAATATAAACAGCATAGTCTCGATTATCCACTTGATTGATTTAATTATCAACGGCCATTAAGCGACATATAGGAATTCAATCTGCCTACATCGAAGGCTAGCCTTGAATTTATGAGTTTATTATGGTCTGGATATGTTAATTAATGTCTAATTGATTATTTAGATAACATTTCAGGCCTAAAGAAAGACCTGTAATGAGCAGATTTTGCTCTTGCATAATGCTGTTTTAATAATTAATAGTTTTATATAAAGTGATACTAACGTGTGTCTTCTTTCAAGACTTCACCACCAAGAAAATAGTAATAAAAAAAACCCTCATAAAACAACACCGTATATTCATGATTCGACCAGTTACTGCTAAATGATTCTATTGAAACTGACACCAACATGTGTCTACTTTCGAGACTACCATCAACAAAATTATAAGAAAAAACCCCAAAAAACATATAATATTATACAAGTACATGATTCGGCCAGTTAGTAATTGTTTGGTCTTTATTTAGTAAACTGTCTTCATCGCGTGTCTTCTGTCAAAACGTCACCACCAAGATCATAAATGTCTTGTATTTTTCTAATTGTTTCACTTTTAGAAGATTCCGATCTTTTTACAACAATTGATCCATTGTACGTCCAGAATGAGTGAATAGTTTTATTTTTCCGGAGTCCATTTAATCTTTTCATGAGGTTGTACCTATGTCTTGTTAGATTTTCTGTTTTCTGACTTGTGAACGCGATACGGTTTAACCATCTTTTAAACACCATGTTCGTCGGTTCATTTTTAATGTGGTAGATAGAACTGGTGCCATGAAAGGACGAATCCTATTCATATCCAACGTTCTTTGATATTCCGTTCCAGAATTACATCATCTACCTCCCGTTTGCCAAAACTTTGTGAAAGCAATAGAGACTGAAGTTTTTAACAGATTTCTGTTTTAATTTGGTGGACACTAAGGCCATGAAAGGGCGGACCCTAATGATATTCAGTGTTGTTCGATATTCTTTTCCGGAATGCCCTTTTGTCGAAAAACTTGTGAGTAGGTACAATGTGATAATTTTAAAGGCAACAAAACCGGAAGTGTCGACATGTAGATAAAAAGAACCATCGTGTAACATAGCTATATGTCCAGTCTAAATTAAAAACTGAAATAATCTGTGGGTGAATCAAAGGTGCTTATGGGCACGTGATTTTTTTAGTTCCGTTATTTGTTTCAGGTAGGCCTATGGTCCGGTTGGACTATTTTTAGCTAACTAGGCTAGAAGTTATATTTATACCTCCACCATTAAGGACACATTAACTTGACATATATAGGAAATACGCTACTTAAGATAATGGTATATTTAACTACGGTTGATTTATTAATACTTTTGAAATATTCGAAGCCAGACCTACTTTAAACTTCTTGAGTATATAATTCTGCACGTTCACATTTAATGTGGCCTTTTATATGTCGTCATCCCTGTTCGTCGCCCACAATTTTTTGTGAAGGCATGGTTTGAAATACTGACTTCTTAATTTCATGTCGTTCTCGTGTATTTTCCCATGCCCTGCACTCAATTTTAGTAGCTTTTGTGGGCCAAATGAATACATAAAAGGGAGCAAAGGGGGGAGCTGTGATTCGTCTATAAATAACTCACACTATATTCACCAACTTCCAACTCAAAGTGTCATGAATTAAACTTCCTGAGCACGTTTTGACAATTCTTCATCATTATCATCCAGCATTCCAATGCTTGCACATCATATAAGGAAGTAGGAGAAATTTTTATCCAATAGAAGTAGGCAGACCACCATTAAATTTCACTATTTCGGTACCCACAAATTGATGTTCGTCTATTTATAGCAATTCTCTCTCTGCCTCCTTCCTCCCCCTTTGCATGCCCATTTTTGTTGAATTTTTGGTCTAGATTGGATTAGATTAATATTTTCAAACAGGTTTGGTAAATATTCATGATTTTGGAGCAGAAGGAAAACGGTTTTATCAGGTTGGCTACGGTGATGTGTGCGGCAACTAGTTACATGTTTTAGTATGCTTCTTCAAGTTTGGGTATCTCAAAATTTGTTACTCTGTCTGATAAACATTCAGCCCAACGAAATTTTGGGAAAAAGTTGGTGGTGGGCAAGGATTCCAGAATTAACATTGAAGTCAATGGGGTAATTAATAGCGGTCTGCCTCCCGAGGTAAATCGAGTTACTTCCCCTGAACTTTCGGAATACCTTATCTCAGATATTTGATTTCGTGCAAATGTGAACCTTACGATCTCATGAACTTTGGGACGACAGCACACGACGACCATAAATTGTTGGAGGAAAAACAAAAAGCTAACAATTACTGCAATTACAGTTTGTAGAGTCCATAATATGAGTTTCTTGATGCACGTGCTTAAAATAAAAATCTAAAATTAGTTGATTTGTATGTTTATTTCTTTCTTTCAGTACCAATCTAACTGGCTTGCGAGGAAGGTCATGCCAGGAGGTCATACATTTCATTGAATATTCGTAAGCATATTCTCACACTTTCCATATTTGGCCACAGATCACCGTTAATGTTTTACTTGCCCCAAATGTTTGAAATCGTGTATGAGGGTCACCATTAAAATAACAGGAAGTATATCCAGCCCCCGTTTGGTATTCTACACCAAAATGCCAACAAAAATGACATGCAGGGAAATGTAGAGAAAGACTACAAATAAACGAAGCTACCTACAAGCAACCACTCTATCTGTAATATACCTTATGGGGAAAGCGGACGTCAATCTCTGCCAAATAGAACTACAACCACAACTACTACTAGGAACCGCCTATTGTTGGTGGTCTGCAATCAGTTTTGCTTTGCTCATTATCACCCAACAACAACAACAAACAGAACTTTAAAACTGCTTCACATTTAAAATGGGTATATAAATATTAATAAAATACAGATTATAAATTTTAAAAAAATACTTTATTACATATTTAAAAAATGAATTACATATTAATGTAAAAAAAATTCTCATATTCTTATGTATTATTCAGATAAAAAAAATAAATAAATGCATATTTAAACATTTCCAACAAACATAACACCTTTGATTTTTTAATTGATACTTAGACCATCGTATATATATTTAATTATTCAACTGAAAGACCAGAAAAGTTATAATGCCAATTACATAATGTAATTGTAATTTCATATTTACTATAATTCAATGTGGTTTGAATAAACATATAAGATTATATAATAACATTTATTGAAAATTGAAACAAATCTCATACATTTAATAAGTTCACGTTTCAATTTTATGGTATAAGTTTGTTTAATAAAACAAATATATGTTAGCATAATTAAATATACAAATACATATCATAGTATTTGAACATAGTAACTTAATGAGTAATTGCTTCCGAAATAAACATAATAAATACTGTACAGGGTATTTAAATGAATAATTACATTTACAAATAGATATAATACTGTTTGTATGGAGTATCTAACTGAATAATTGCATATAGATATAATGCTGTTTGGACATGATATCCAGAGAGTATGTAACTGAATAATTACATAATACTGTTTGTACATATTATTACACAAACAACCTGATATAGGTCTAATACTGTGTGTAAATAGTATGTAATTGAATAATTACACAAATATGTGTAACCTGTTTGTACAGAATATCTAACTGAATAATTACACAGTTATATATAATACTGTTTGTACAGAGTACATAATACTGTTTATACAGAGTATATAATACCGTTTTAGAGTATATTTAACTGAAAAATTAAATTTACAATAATGGCAAGACATTGTACAGAATATCTAAACTACCAATTAGATATACAATACTTGCATGAAAATAGTACAGAATATCTAAATTAAATTCACTATAATTGCAAGATAAATAAATTAATTAATTATTGATAAATAAATAAATAAATAAATAAATAATGGTTTGACTATAACGTCAATACGTGTTTATCGATATTAAAACAAATATTGTTTCATGTCAATACTAGCCTCATACTGAGAAATTATTCTAGAGAAAACACAAGGAAGCTTATACAGTCATCGCTACATAATTGTGCTTAGCTGCATACAAGAAATGTACCATGTCTTTTGAGATAACGTAGTCGCGGGCTTTTCTTTGAGAAATAACTGAGATCTCGCGTAATTCTGTGGGCATTACGTCACGAGACACGTGATTTTCAATCTGATGGTTCAGGCATGCTAATGTATCGTGCATGCTACAAAGGGCTTTGTATAGTTTAGTTTCTGCTTCGATAATTGCAGATTTGGCGCTGCTATTGTAATATTCGTGCTCATCACTGACCACCTGTTCTGTAAACACCAGTAATTTTGAAATACTGAGATAATCATCTTTTATTACTCTTAAGGTCTGAAATATAAAAACAGAAACAAAAATTGAAAGTAAGATGTATAGATTCTTAGAATTGTTATAAAGAAATAAGGAAGGGACTTGAATTTCCGGGGATTCTTGAATTGAAACCTCTATACCAGGCATATCATTTGAAAGCTACGGCGTCCTAATTGCAAACTGACCATTTTCCATTTCAGCTAAATTAGACATTTACAGTCCTGCTTTTCTGCACCAATGAGGATAATGAAGAAAGGTATATGTTATGCAGGCCGGTGGGTTTTATGAGGTTCTCATACAATAATTGTTGTGGTATTTTGTTTAGACAGGTTAAAGGAGATTATCAAATAACAATGACAAAGAAAAGAAGCATGCAAAGAATGGTTGGCTCTTTCCCTAGCTCTTATCTGTTCTGTAAAATTTGCTGCAGCTCCCTAAAACACGGGTATTGAAGGAACCCTGAATGAATAATACAACAATCATCACATTACAGCAAGAGTTAATCCCAGGTTCCCTTTAGTAGAAAGCTAGGCTGGGCATTGGACAGTCTTCATGTGGTAAGTTGAGTTGACTTGTTTTAAATTTGAATGAATGGTATTGAAAAAGATTGAACGTATGCATGTGGCCATTTTTTAAGGTTACATTTTAGTGCAGTTAATATGGATACCACACTGCTTTGACTTTGATTTTCACTACCGGGCATTCTGAATGATATAAATATTAAGGCAGCTGTCATTAAGCTTACATAAATATATCTACGACGTATTGGTTTTAGACTCTACTTTATGACTTTAATTTATATTCAAACCTACGATTAACTTACAGCTCCTACTTTAGGTAATATTACTTACATCATTATCATTCTGCCATGTATAACTAACTGAATAAGGAAGGCCCTCATAATGCGTAGGTTCCAAGCACGAGGCCCACGTTAAACTTCCATCCAATCTGTGGGTAAACTGAAATAAAAGAATTCAAAAAACATAAACAACAATATAAGTATTACCGGTAAGAAGAAAACTGCCAATATAATGAATAACGAGATGAACATGGGAAGTAACTCCATTTTTGTAAAGACACGTTGTTATCGATTACGACATTTATTGAGGACTATGTTATATAGCTAGTACTGGCGTAGTTGTCCCTGCATAATGCATATGAGCAATAATATCTTCTCATGTAGAGAAATTGGGCAATTCTGGACTTAATAATAACTTGTTTTTATATAGAGAAGGGTCATGAAGTTATGGGCCATGAAGGGTACTGTATATATAACACATGGTTTAAACCTACCATTTTGTTTCTAAGTGTTTCGGATGATATTAAGCTTTCTTTGATCCTGATTTTGAGTTCTTCTTTTAAAGCGCCTATACTTGGTGGTGGTGGGGGTGGTAAGGTGGGGAGACCAGGTAAACTGGGAATGCTTGGTCCACTGTCTGACGGGATACATGGGTTGCTCCAAGGTAGATCGTCACTGCTTGTACTGCTAGCAACACTCACGGGTAGACTGTTCACTGTCTGTATGGCATATATTGAAACTATAGCCAAATACGTATCTGGAATAAAGAAATAATTACATTAGTTCGATTGGTTAGACATAAGTTTTCCTTCAGTTTTGTTCAAGTGCTATTGGTTTCCGAGGAATTCGGTTTCAGAATGGTTTTCAATATGAGCAACCACGGAACGAAATGTGAAATGTCCAATTGCGTGGACATGTTTATTTTCCCAATCCGGATATAACTTGCACTTTACTGCATTGAAATTTTTTACCAGTTTCGTAGTTTATCTTAGCATAGCAAGAATATCAAGAACTGGATTTCTGACTTGGCCATATAATGGAAATACATAAAACCTTTCCTAGTCAAGACGGCATTCTCTTAATGTCTTCTGTGGATTTGTTAGATTTATCAATGATTGTGAAAACGTGAATTTATAAATTTCGTTTCGTAAAATATGGCCAAGAATCTTTAGAAGAAACTGTGAAAAAGATGGTGAAATAAAACAAAAATGTAATAATTGCCATACAAACATAATATTATTCAAATTATTGTATCAGTTTGATTGTAGACTACTAAGATAATAATTGCTAATGGCGTACTTGTTTATACTATTTGCTTGTATTAATTGGATTCTGGGCGAATCGACTTGATTGTCAAGCAGCTATCAAACAATATCTGATATTATAAATAACATTCTTTTGTTTTCAAAATAAATAAATATTAACGTATATATTTATATGGTCACCCTTTATCCTTACAGATGCCAGTCTATAGAATTAAATGATATTAGTGAAGTTAAAAGTAAGAATAAAAAGAATTTAAGTGTCTATTTCAGAATAAAATACAATTTTAAAATAGTTTTTAAAAACGCTCTGGAGGTTTTAATCAAACTGGTAATAAAAAGCAAATTAAATAGTTTAGAATTCACATCTTTAAAGTTAAACATCTTTCAGACCTGTCCTGATTTGAAGCTCTGTTGTTTTTGTTATATTAATGTTTAATTATTTGCGCTGAAATAGAACTTACATATTTTGGAGAACATTTTCACTGGTTTTATATGATTTCTCGAGATGCGTTAATATATCAACTGCTACTGACAAACTACTGTAGAAATATTTACTACTGCTCAACTCACCTTTGCTTTATATACCAACTGAAATCGCAGGAACCGGGAATCACCATCGAAACAAATAATAATATCATTTTACTGAAATAGTCTAAGAAAAACCGTGTTTCAAACCCACGGTGAGCTGGAGCATCCATGAAAAATAGCCAATCACGGGGATTTGTCAAACTGACGTAATGTAGCATTATGGGTTAGCGAGCCTTGTGCCATAATTAGATACATGAATGAAAAGTAAAGATATGATATGAATTGATACACCTTTCATCCGGTAAGCGGTATGCGATACGGTAGCTATAAAACCCTTGATATGAAATTTAAACACTCCTCAATGTCCTTGATGTTAGATAACAATGGGTCATAAAACAATAGGATGTAGTACGATACTCGTTCCTTCACATTACACATCGGAATATCAGCGCTGTCTGCATTGTAAAGTATGGAATCCCATTAAGACCAACGTTTTAAGTTGGGGCCGCCCCATAGACATCTATGCTCATTGTGATAACCGCCTTGTCCCAGCAGCTCAATGGTCCAGTTAACAGTATGACTGTTATTAGAAATCAATCAACAAATGAGATCGGTTGTTGCATATTCCACGATACTCTATGGCGATTGATATTGATAAAAATTTCACTAGTTATTATATTGCCCGCTGACTAATAATGGCCCTTGGTTTTTACTTTAAGGAAGATATTTTAAAGCCGTTTGTACTGCTGGTGTCAGAAACTACCTTCTAGGCTATATAAGCACTTGACCCACAACCATTCTTGGCATGAATCGCTGTAACCTTAAATGTAGCATTTAACAGTAAACACTATATGTTACCGATATAACAACCTTAGCACATATCTGTATTTGAATGGATGTCAACAGCAATGCCATAAAACAAAACAACACGGCATATAGGAGGTGTCATTGCTTCTGATAAGCTAATATTTCCGGCACAGTTGTCCCATATAGGATTCCATACTATAATAGACCTTTTTTGAGCTCTTAAATGAAACTTGTAAATTTTGTCCTTTCGGTGTGACTAATACAAATCGCTTAACACAGTTTGATTGGCAGCAGCTGTGTTATAGCGAGATGCCAATTGTTCGCAAAGCAAAAATCCATATATTATACTTTTCACTGTATTTTTGAACTTCAAGCCAACATAAATATATTGTACAGATACATGTAGGTTAAGAGAGACTTTATGTGAAAAGCTTATAAAGTGTCAAGAACTTTTTGATTTGATTGTATGTCGATTTGTTTTGTGGAATGTCAAACTTTCTTCGTTAACAACTCAGATCAACCCCGTTCAATATTTTGTTTAGGATCTAAATCATAAATCAGTGGTTTATCTCCCCAAAACACACTCTTTTACTTTACGGAGCCACGGTGGTTAAGTGAGTAAGACGCTGGCTCGTTAGTCTGCAAGTCGGGGGTTCGAGGAAGTTCATCGAAATGGGACAAAAAACCGAAGTTCCGTATACACATTGGGGTACACGTAAAAGATCCCTTGACAGATGGAATTTTATTTAAGAATAGGCCGTATGGTAGAATTTCCCCCATAGCGTACTGTGTGGCGTATGTCAGTCTTCATTAGTCTTCAGTCGGAGCAGAACAGTAGGGGCATTAAACCCCATTTCATTTCATTTCTTTTACGTTACTGTAAAAAAAGCACTTTCATTTCAAGAGTTTTTGATTTGACTTAACAGTGCAATTAAATCAAGCAAATGATTAATTTAATTTTTTCCCATTTAATTAAATCTTATATACATGTAATGATAGACACGCCCATTTACCGAAAATCGAGAACCTACTAACCCAAAGTAATGTCTGTTTATCAACAAGCACGTAAGTCAGGGGCTATAACTCTGAACATCATTTTGAAAATGCTCTTGGAAGAGACCATGTTTTCTGCAATGCTAAAGATTTCTGAATATGTGATCAAAATGAGTTAAAGGGGTATTAGATAAGATTAAATATAATGCCGACAATTCTAGCAAAAATTGTCAAATTGCTTTAACTCTGAACTGAGATATTAGCGATTCAGTTTTAGGCTTGTCTCCCTCGTCATAGCTAACGTTGGTATGATAATAAACAAAGTCTCGGGGATCCATTTTTACGTTGAATTATCCATCTCAAAATGTATTCAAATTCAGTAAATATCACAGGCTAACGTTGGCATCGAGGGTTGATTTTGGTCCTGATAAGCTAATTTTAAATTATTAATTTTGATAACATATCGGGTCCCAAGTAAGACCTGCAATAGGCAGATTTAGCTCTTGCATTATGCATGTTTAAGAAGTAAACTGTATGCGCATGTCGATCTCGGAAGGGTTTGTTATAGGGCCTTCCTGCTAAGTAGGCCTATTAATTGGGATGTGATATCAGATGTTACTTGTTTACACAAACGTACAGATTTAGCACTAAAATAGGATCTTCCTTCCCGAGAATTCCGTCTATATCTATTCTTAAAATATAGATGGGCGTCATCCTTTGATGTTGGTGTATCATTATTTCAAATAATGGCATGACGACCAATTTGCCAAGCGTACATAATTTATAGTAATTTAAATTTTGAACCCATGTGACGTATTTCCTTGTGAGGCACGTCCGAGTGTCTGTATTTTAAGTTGTTTAATGGCCTCAAGCTTAATACCAAATAAGGCATGGTAGAGCTTTTTCTGTTTATGCACCCAAATTGTGGAATGAATTGCCAGTTGCGATGAGGGCCATCTCTGACTTCAATGTATTCAAAACAACACTCAAAACTCACCTCTTTAAATGTCACTATTTTTAAGCTATCAAACAATATTTTTAGGCCTTTATGTTTTTTAAGTAATATTTTTGTATATATTTTGTATCATGTGATTTATGTATTATTTGTAAAGCGTTTTGTGATAATGTAATATGTAAGACGCTATATTAAGAATAAATCATTATCATTATCATTATACATTGCCTAATACATGTATATTGTTTGGTTTGGGAGGGGGGTGTTGTTCTTTGTAACAAAGCAGCGTGATTATTGGTTACAGGTGACGTATTCTCTGGGTTTGTTAATTTGTTTTGAACATATAAAAGACTGCCGACTCTGAAGTTATTCATATAGTATAGTGTTGGAAAGCCCAGTGTTTTTAGAAAATAATAGATCTAACATGTCAAAGTTATTAACCGAAAAGTATACATAACGGATAGGTAGTATTGTTTTAGGACACAACTTCCAAATAAATATCACAGAAAAAAATACGTAATATTTGAAAAAATAATTACATTTTAGATTAATTTGTCAGAAAGTAATTCCTTTAAATGGGGAAACCGACAAAAACTGGGTTTTATCTTTCCGATTTTATCATGACGGACAGCCTTATAATATCTTTATCTTAAATGACTAGAGGACCACTCAGACATTTAGGACTCTATTTAGTGGATTTCAGAGATAGTCTTCCATTTAAATTAACGTTTCAAGTTCGAAATATATATTTTGTTCAACCCAGGAAGAATCATTGCTTAATATTAATTAACGTCATAATTATTTGAGAAATGTCTGTCGGCTTGTAGTTCAAGAATGATTGGCATATCTTATATATGTGTATATCTTTATATATATATAAATATATATATATATATATATACATATATATATACTGGGCATTTATCATTATATTTCCCAATGACGTCAATAAAATTTGGACATGGAAGTTAACCATTATTCTTACAGTCAGTGGTTGATTTGGACTTTGTTCCTAGCAACCAGAAACATACAAGGTTCATGAATCGTGTTAGGTGTATTCATGCATTTTCTTCAAAAGCTGTTTGTATTCAATAAACTGAACAGACAAGAATTATGTGGATCCGATCAATGCAGTCTCCTAAATATTTATGTGATATATTGCAACCCTATTAAACCACACATTCAGACCAAATTAAAAACAATTCTATGTAGGCTAAAATTAATATATGGCGTCAGAGTAAAAATATCAATATATAGTTACAATAACAAAGACATCATTGATTTATATTATCAATAAATACTTGGTGTTACTAAATTTAAACATCCACTTAACCTATTTCACATCGCACATAATCATCTTAATGTATCTATTATAATATGTACACTTTAATGATTATGAAGCATAAATTAAGTTTATTTATGATGTAAAATGTTTCATGAAACCATTATGCTTGCCCTTATTAAGATTCAAGTCAGTGCCACATTTTCATTGGGAACATTTTCGTGACGTTGATTGCGGAAATCTTTCACTACCGTTCCTGTGAAGATCCTTGATGTACACGAATATGACTCGCACTATTATGACTATTTGCAAAGTGGCTTATATTCTTCTTGTGCAAATCGTCATCACGCCGAAACGATTCAAATCCGTATAAGAAAAATATAAACGAAACGAAATTTTATTCTAATTTTAATAAAAATGTGGAATTTCGATTTGGACAGACCAATGTTATTTTCTATTTTTTTTTTAAAAGTGTTAAAAAGAAAAACGTTCTTATTTCTGAAAAAAAAAATATTTTAAAACCAAAAGTATGTAATTGAGCTGTTCAATTAAAAAAACAAAACAATTAATTTTATACAAAACATCTTTGACGTGATTCATTTGGCTATTTATTTATCAAGACCCTGAATAACAATAATATGAATTGGTTGGAGCTAATGGTCATGTCTAAATATTAAGGCCACCTATTGATTTTGTCAAGGTCGCGAAATGTAATAAGGGTTACCGCACCTGATTGATGGCGAGATTGTGGGTAAGGTTAAGGTTAGCTTTAGCCCTGTTGACCAAATCTGCAGTTTACCTTAATATTTAGAGATAACCGCGGTTTAATTGATAATCTATGCATATCGAATCATTTGTATTATATAATAATAAGTGAAGGAATACGACAATTTCACCAAATTCAGATGGAGCCAAGTATGTAACTACAAATCAAAAGTAACTACAATGCCATATTCTGCAAGTTGCTGCCTTCTTGTTGATCGAACTAAAAATTTGATTTGTACTTTTAAGTGAAATGTGTTGATTTGTAATCCTTTAATTATGATTTGTGAATGTGTTAAAGTAATGACTTGAAAATGAAAGTTGTTTTCCAAAAAGAAATGTCTTGTGTTATTTTCGGTGATTGTGGCGTTATTTTCGGTGATTGTGACGGTGATTTCAGCCAGAACAAACTATTTCTTTAACGTCCTAGCTGTTCTTGTTTTCGTTTTCTTGCTTCGGTCGATCTCTATTACTGCCCCTCCCTACTCTTCCAATGGCATTAATCAGGGGCTAATCCAGAGGTGTTGGGGAAAGGGGCAGGAGTGTCACGCTCGTGTAGTTTATCATCAGATGGTGGGGTGGAAATGAAATGAAATGAAATGGGGTTTAACGTCCTACTCATATGCACCTAACCTGGGCTAATGGAAGACGGGCATACGCCATACAGTGTACTATGGGGGAAATTGTGCCCGGGCAGCGGCGCTACGGCCTACTCTTATATCGAATTCCAACTGCCAAGGGATCTTTTACGAGCACTACAATGTGTACGCGGGACCTCGGTTTTTCGTCCCATCCGAACAACTGGGCAGCTGTCCTTGTCAGGCCCTCCTTCTGCATCACTGACAAGTGGAAACCACGCCGGAAAATCGAGATGAACTTTCTCGGCCAATGCAGGGATCGAATGGTGGGGTGGTATTGGGCATTCAAAGCGTGAGATATTGCCTCTTAGTCAATGGCATTATTTTCTCCTTCATGGTCTGGAAACAAAAATTACCAGGATTTCTTTTTCTGTATTTGAAAATGGAATGTTTGTAACTTACAGGAAAAACAATACGGATAAAATTTTCCTGTTAATTTATATTTTCGCAACTTTTTACAATTTTTCACGAATTCTTTTGTTACAGTGTACATAAACAATATGTTAGTCTTCCTATCATGATGGATACTCTCCGGGTCCTCATGTTTCCCCTACTGCTAAAGCATGGTCTTCACATAGGGGGAGGGAACTGAGACGATACATGCATATGCACGGGTGCACGGGGGCGAAAGTTATTGGGCGGGGAGATGAATTATCTAAGTGCCTTTTAAACCCGTGTAAACCAGTTCCTATTTCAGCGAATAGGGAGAGTAGAATTAACATATTTTCAAGATATATTATGTGGTTTACAGATGATTTATAATGTATTTGGATAAAGTGTTAAAAGTATAAAAATTGTATTTGAAAATTTCTGTTATCATAACAAAATCAATTGAACACAGCACTGAACAAACCAGTTACACTATGCGGAAGGGGGGGGGGGCGTCACTAAACTTGTGCCCCCGGTGGGGGGGCAGATGGGCATGTTTGGGTCCTGTGCTAAGACCACCACGATGAAATTCTTAAATTAGATCTTTTGATATGGGAATGATATGAAATATGGGAATGATATGAACCAATCATGATTTGGACTGTTTAATTCGTAATAGGTCTGCGTCATTTGTTTTTTATTTTTTTATGAAAAGAACCTCAGAACGATTTATTGCCTTAGCCAGATTGAAGACCAATTATTATTATTTTTTGAAATGGTGTCAGACTGCAATCATATCGTTCTTACATAATAATCACGAGTCCCCACTTTAAGTTTTAAACTGGGTCACCGGAGCGCCATCTAACGTTGGTGTCGGCCGATGATAAACCGGTTTGGTGTGTTTGTCGTGGCACGGATAATGTGAAATGGTTTGTTGCTGTAATGAATGTGATTACTCGTGATATTGATTGGAATTTGTGAAGTGATAGTGTGTCGAATAGATAACAATGGCTCTAGCTTGTGACGAACTGTATTTTAGGGAAATTTGTGATGGTTAAATTTTACATCCGGTTGGAAGTGTGTCCGTGGCTACTTGCAATGTACATTTCAGGTAGGCCTTCGAATATTTATAAATATTCTGGAGTGTGACCGATGAGTACAAGGCGTCGTGCATTTGAAATATTATTTTTTCATTTCTGAACGTCTCGTGTTGCAAGTTCACTGAAATCTGAGACATAAATGTTTTCGTCATATAGTTTAGCAATTAAGGATGTAATATAATCAGTCATAATAGTGACTTAGAGGTGGAGGCTATACTTAATTGCATCATTATGTTCTTTTATTGGTATTGAAAACGTTGATAGTAAATGGGATTGTGGTATACCAAATGAATGCGCCCTTTGTCCCTTTCCCGAACAGCGGGACAGGACAGTATTATCTTTGGCATGAAATATCAAAATGGTACTAAATTTGAATAGACTATAGATGCAGTGTCCCCACCTCCACGCCTGCAACCTCCCGATTCTACATCCAAGACGGTCTTTAAAATGTTGCATTACGATTCAATAAAGCATCTTCTGTTTTACAAAGTACTATTAGTTGCTGGCGTTTTATTTATCTTTATATACCTAGAATTTAGGAGATCCTTTAAGTTGGAGAGCCACGGTGGCTCACTTAGTATGGTGCTGGTTGATACACCTGGAAATCCCGGGGTGTCCGCCATGTTAGTGGGCAATGTTCCGGTGGGAATTATAACGGTGGGAATTATAACCGAGGTCCCACATTCCCTTTGAACTGAAATTCGATGAAGAGTGGACGCACGACGTAGGTCCGTATGTTTCATATCATTTATAGATTTACATGTTATTTCCTTGCCACTGAATATATTCTGCTTTTTATACCTTGAATATATCAGTTAGAAAGAAATGGGGAGGGATAAAAATGAGTCTCAAACTATGTGCAGTCTCAGAATTCTGCATCGGCGACCCAATAAATTCATGAAGCACGTAAACAGAGTCAAAGTTCTAGAAAGAAATAGTGCATCTGGGACTAAATAAATTGATAAGGCACGTAAAAGGTGTCAAAATAGAGGGGAAAATGTATAAATTTATCTATGTATACCTTGGTGAAAATATGAGGACACAGATAGTCATTATCTTTGCTAATTGATGAATATTCACCACATACAGGTCCATGCTAATTATTACTGTTGTCACTGATTCACATTACTGTACACATTCTTACACAATTCCTAATGAATAACATGACTTTCGATGCGTAATACTCAATTTTCTGATCATCAGAATTCTACAAATCTTTCGCATATCCCAGAAATGCTATTTCGGGGACTCTTAGATTCAAACAAATTTTCATGCCTCGGCTGGCGGTCGTGTTAGGGGCCTCTGCAACAATCGGTCTCATTTTGCTACATTCCTCTAAAACAAAACTTAATCGCTATGTACGCCCCTGTAACAATCTCTTAGTTATGCTTTGATTTCCATTTTTGTGAGTTTGGGGGTGGCTCAAAGCGCTGCCATGTTGTCTGTTCAATCTCGTGAGTGGGGTGGGTTAGCAAGTCTCGTAGGTTTCACTAGTGGCAGTATTTTGATACAGAGCCTTCTTGCCCTTAATGACCAAAATTTGTTTTCATCGGACATTGAATCCACTTTTCTCTCTTTTCACGTAAAATGATGCAAATGAAAATTAAACAATGTGTATTTTATGAAAATATTTTAATAATAATAAATTTTTAGACAAAATAAATACACAATATTTTGATTAGGTTTCGTTATATAAAACAATGTTTAAACATATCTATCACGTATAATATTTGAGAAAAAAGTTAGATCTATGCTTCCAGAGTAAGGTTTACAAATAAATATCACGTTATATTCGAGAAAACAAAATAAAACAATTAATAAATAAATAAATGAAATTAATTATGCATTATGTAAGAGTTAAGTTTGCTTGTTGCATGTCTCTTTCGTGGCCACAAAAGTTATATAAATTAATTAGACATTTGTTCACTTGACTTGACCAGCTCGTAATCACATCACTAGACTACTTCACAGTCTCATAATTTCGCTCATAAACCAGTAATTTAACTGAAATTCTCTATAGTTCATTGATCTAAGTCTTACATAATGCATCGTTAATAAAAATATCAAAAATATATTCAAGCATTTTGATGAGCAAATAATTAAAACAATATGGTCCTTACACACACTTATTAAATTAAATAATTAACCATTCCTCCATTCGTGCTGAATAAATACAATCACGCAAATATTTATAAGATAATTTAAAAATGTAATTTAACACAATGAACTGATTATGTATGTCTACTTTTACACCATGTCATGATCACAAACAAAACAAATTATCATAATTAACTAGAAACATCCAGATTTAAATTTTTGATTTGAAAAGATACAATTTATAATTTGGAACTTTATAAAATTAATTTTGATTACAATATGCATATAGCAATTTGATAACATTTAATAGTAATTATACATAATGTAGTTGCATTAGAATTTGTAATAATATTTATGTAACAATTTGAATATGGCTTTTTAATAATATTTCTATTGGTTCTTTATATTTAAACTTTGTTCCACTATATATTATAATGTAAAGCTATATCTACATCTACTTGTATATACATAAGTATTGCTCTATCACTATATATATTATACAAAATATTTAAATATTTAGCGATTAATTTAATCAACTGAAGAACCGTCTAAAAAGACAATTACACTTGCTTCCAAACACACAGAGAATTATTATGCGATTACAATAGTAATCATAAATATCAAATTTTCTGTTTTAGAAGGGGTTTATAAAAATTTCTAATTTATGATAATTAAATCATTTTCAATACTTCGTATTGAAGTTCAAGTGCATCAATATATAGCATTGACTTGCTACTGAACATGTAATCTCTAAAATGTCTTGAGGCATTATTAGCAAGACCTACATAATTTGAAGCTACGACTTGGGTATCGTCAAAGTTTTCAATTTCACCAAAATTAGTTTCAATTATAGTTTTCAGTGTACACAAAAGAGCGTAAATTCGTTCGTGTGTCTGGTCAGTGGCTTCAATGAATTTTTGGTCGTTGTCAACAGCTATTTCTTCTTTCTTCATCAGATTCAAGAAAACGGCAATTTTGGCTACATCTTTATAGTCGGCAATGAATGTGGCCAATTTCTGGAAGAAAAAAAACCAATAAAATTAAATGTAATAGTTTGTTTTCATTATGTTATATATCTTTAAGGGTTTCAGAGCAGAATGTGTGAAAAATTTACCGGTTAAAGTATTTTTGATACACGACCATTCTTAATTTGAGACGTAACTCTAATAATGACTTCCATGGGTTCAGATAATTGACTAAGTTAACTTACCGATGTATTAGCATCACTTGAAGCACGTTCTTCACTTTTGACTGTAACATAATCCGATATGGTAATCGAGGAAAGAATCAATTGCGTCTTTTCGCTTTGAACACGAGTGGCTTTCTGAAAAAAAAAGAATCAAATATATCAATAGAGATCGGTGACTGTCGATTCTAATATATATAAAGATGGCGATCTAAAATCAATAGATAACATTTTGAACTTTAGAAATTAGATGCTCATAATATACTTTAGGATTGAACAATAATGATCACAATTGTTGACTTTGCTTATGAATAACAATTGTGCTTGACAATCGAGATTATCTTGCCAAATCAATGTATAACCTTATGGAGAGGGAGGTCCATAGGCTAAGCCTGTTCCCCAATCCAAAATTTTCTGAATAAAATATTGTTTAAAAAAAAAACAAAAAAAAACTTGAAGTCAGAAAAAAGTAATCTGACTTAAAGTGTCCTTAAATTTTGTAATACTATTTTTGATCTATTGTAATAAGAACTACCAGCTTTTTAAAATTTAATATTAAAGATGATTTTAAATAATTATTAAAGTCTATTTTGATTTAAGCATACTTACTATTAAGTCCACAAGTTCTCCAATTTTTACTCTCAGGGAAACTGTCTGTTCAGCTAATTTGTATTTGATCTCATTCGATAGTACGACCACTGAATTGGGTTCATTTGTATTTTCTTCCCGTTCTCGGATGCCCACTATATTGGGACTGCCACATGGATCCTCCCATCTTTTAAATGTAGTTGGCAGTGTTGTCGGGGCAGATCCAACTCCAATAATATTCATTACAACCAAAATGGCTACAGTCAACATATTAATTGTTTTCATTATATTCATCTGTAATATAAAAGAAACATTTAAAACGTAATGAAAAACACTAAAATCCTTTCAGTCTTCAAAAAAAAAAAATTCTTTATATGAACTTACTTGAATATAAATTTGAATATATTGCATGTAAATTCTTTCAAAAGTTGGATATTGATAGGTCTGAATACGCGTAAGTTAAATTCTGAAATGTGGTCTAAATGAAAAATCTTTTAGTTTTGTCAACTTCTTTTCGATTTAAGGGAAATTTGTTCTATATATATATGTAACAAAGATTGGTATTCTGTCAGTCTAATTATAGAAATGAGTTGAGTTACTCATTATTGTATTTATATACGAACATGCCTAACCCAGTAGTACAGGATCTTTGCGGGAATTCTGTATTTTGATAGAAAAATCATTAATCGAACGGGAGATACTTCTAGAGCAATTTGTTGCTTATTAAGGAGCTCGTCTGTCTTATATATCTGTGACACCTCTTGATTTTTAAAGCATGTTATATTCGAGAATTACAAAATACATAATGTACAGAATAATCAATAAATTTCAAAAATCACCCCAAAAAATCTATGTATTTTTCAATTTGAATACGACGCAAGGACAGGGTTTCGTCAGTAGGGCCTGTGTATACATATATATAAGCGTGTGTAAAGTTACTCTTGTCGCGACAGAGACCTAACCTATTTAAATCTATATATAACATCAAAACCGAAATTTGCAGTCAATTGTGGCTATGTATACCACTTTCTCAGACGGAAAGTCTTTATCTAGTGTATATATACAAATATAGTATACACAACAGTGCGCTACTCCTTTAAGGCATAATTTCAGATAAACAATACACACAAGTAACCGATACATTTAATCATGACAACCAAAAGAAATATATTAAACATTTATTGCCAAAATGCTTTAATGTCTTGGATCCCATAATATGGGGTTTTCCAAGTTTTTGTATGTCATAGATAAGGACGATCCTCGCATCTCAACTGTAGAACAGTTTGATTATAAACAGTCTACATTATAAGTAAATTGGGGAGATATTATTATACGAACAACGATGCCTTTTATTAACTGTTATATAGATGATATTTTTGAAGTTGATAAATAACGATGCTTCACTATTTTTACGATGTACAAGAAACGAATTCCTCGTTAATGATGATTAATGATGAATATTATGAATACGCTATAATCTTTAATCTAATTCAAATATCTGAATATTCTTTCAATTATCAAATTGATCATTTAGACTTTCAAATAATAATGATGATAATAATTGGGATACCGCTCTAATGCTGGTCACTCTGATATGTCCGTACTGTGATATGAAATCTAGTTCATTCGAGGACTCCTTATAATCATTATCTTACTATTTAAACGAATTAATGATTATAAACAATATCGGTCTCAAGGACTTACCTTGGCTTTTGGCTGTCGTAGAAGGGTTTGGAGTTTTTAGTTCACACTCTCTTTTATAGTGAGAAAACGGGTATGAGACTAATGGCTTAAAATAGACCGGGTGCTTCCCAGATAGCGGAGTCGGTGGGTTTCGTAACTATAATTATTGAAGGTATACTAAAAATTTCACTTGTTCAAGGCAAACTAGTTCCTTGTTTGATGGGCTTATTGTTAGCTGTCATGGTTCATTGTTGTTACAAAGCATGATAATTTTCTACGGATATTGTTCGTCCCACACTTTATATCGAATATTAACTAACCGAAAATAATTAATTAAGCATGTCACGATTTAGGAAAATGGGGGTGGGGTGGGGTAGGGGAAGTATCTAGAATATCACAGATACCTGGTAACTATCATATTCCAGGATAAAGATTCATTTTTAATCATAATTTTGATTAAATAACTACCAACCCAGAACCGAGAAATCGAGAAAAAAATAATTAACACGGCGGTTAATTGGTCATGTTCATGGCTGCACAGCTACACTTTAGAACCATTATATACAAGAGAATCAGTAAGACTCCCCTCTACCCCAGCCCCCACGACAGATCCGTCGGAAGCTAGTTGTACACCCGTCTTAAGGAAACAAGGGTGTGTCAAACAAGGTTTCAGATAGGAGGGTCTTCTAAAACGTTGTTTATAGTTGTATATATATTTAAGCGCGGAAAAAAAGGATTCCCAATAATTATGTTAGGAGTTTTAACTTGTATATCATTTGTAGAAGCCGCAAACTCGACGCTATGTACCCCTAGTGGTAATTGGGAGCCGAAAACCACGGAATCGTTTGGATCCACAGTTACGATCGATAGACCAGCAGTATGCTTGATGTCAGAAAGCTTTAAACAGAATGTTATACTGAAGGTTATAGCTACATACAGATGTGCTGCTTCGGTCATCGGTTTATATTCGTGGGGTTCAGGTTGGTTTTATGACACCAGCGGACTAAGGAGCTCTGGACTGTCGGTCCAGCTGGATTTCCCGCTCTTCTCAGATTAGGACGATTTCATATTTGATAGATGCGAGGATGATTTTTTTTTACTATATTAATGTTATTGGAGCAAAGTTAGGGTCTGATTTTTACATGGTTGTTGGCGAAAAGATAAGATCTATATATTCAATCCAAGGAAAAGTAAAAAGTTCTTTCAGATATTGTGTAATTGAGGTGTTCAAATAAAATCAAAAATTAGTCCTTCACAACACAAAACTGAAAATAAAAATTTAAAAATAAACCATTTCCGGTGCGATTTGTGACTGGCCTTTTTGTAATTTTACATCAAAATGCTTTCACCTTTTTAAAATATACATATACCTAAATATATTTTTATGTATTAACTTTGACATTACTACAACTTGAACAGTTTGCCTCGTTCCACATGAATGGTTTCCTTTCAATTTTAAATATTTCAGTTTCACGTGAAACCCATTGTATGCAAAATAAAAATAAACAAACTTGTCACAGTCTTAATTATACATAATTATGTGAATGTTAATGAAGAGGAAAACGTCTGAAACTGATTTTTATATTGGGTTTTAAAAACTGATTTTGCTTAATAACCATCGTGCAATGTTGGTTTCATTAATGGAGATGTTCCAGAACTAAGAGTTGTCATACTTGATATAATGGGTGGGGTGGGGGTAATTAATACTTCTGTTTGTTTCATTTTTGTAAACATGAAACTGTGATGAAGGGTACCGTAACAAATTTGTTGTAGAAATTATAGTAAAAAGGGTACAGTCCGATGAAGATATTGGGAGAGCCTATCTATTTCGTTTTGTCTTGATACCTTTGTGATTACGTCCTCCCATTCCCGTAAAACACGAAAACAGCCCCCTATATGGGATACAATACGATATAGACGACGAGGACATCACTCTTCTATTTGACTTATTGGGACTACGCTGACTCACTAGAGCTTCCGGACCCGATCCAGATTGTTGGCCGAGAAAGATTCTCGGAATATGGCAAGAAACGAAAACTGACCATTTGAGTCGAGTGCAAAAATGGACATTAAACCTCATTTTCATTTTAATTAGAACTTATCCTTTTTATTACCGAGGTCGGTGACTTTTTTTAATACTATGAATCCTGTCGGTGATTAGTGTGACCCATTATAAGAATGATAATATGTACTGTCTTTCCATTTAGCATTTGCCAAGTTACTAAAATCTCTTTCCGAATTGGTGTTTGGATCTGGACACAGTTTTTGGTGTTTTATTGGTTTTCATATAGTAATGAAGAAAATAGAGATAGTATACAGGCTTGGTAAATTAAAATTGTTTCCTGTTAACTATCGATCGAAAAAAAAAACAAATTTTTATTTTAAGGATTGGTGTTTGAATCTGGACACCTCGATGTTGCAAGGGATTTCATAATATAATGAGTAATGAAGAAAATTCAGATACTATAAGGCTTGGTAAAGAAAATTGTGTCCTGTAAAATATCAATCGAATTAAGCTTCATTTAAAAGGTGTTACAGATAATAGATATAATTTCGTTGACAGGGCGATCATCAATGAGCTGTACGGATGTTGATTTCAATCACCGAAAGCTTTACGTTAACGCGGAAAATTTTAGATTGGTACATGTATGTAGAAATACTTGTATTCTATTGTCCTGCTGAAACCTTCCACACTAAATTGAAGATGCTTCCTACACAAGCTTACAGTATCTTTAAGGGATTAGGTTATTCGCGTGGAAATATTGTAGTCTAATTCCTGTTGTTGTTTATTAAATGTTGTTGATTATGTGAATATGACGTCATAAAAATGTCGGCGTGATATTATTAATAGTGTGAAAGGGAAATGAGTTATAATCTGTTTCCATATATATACCATCACTAAAAGATCTCTTGATAAGACCCGTCCCATTTACCAATGATACTCGCCGATCAAACGTATACGGAAAGTCCAGTCTCCGAAATGTCAGACTCTAGTAATGGCATGTTGGATCTCATCTTGATACTTCCGAAAAATAACAAAAGTAAGCGCGGATCTTGAAATTTATTCAGACACATTTCTTGAACGCCACGACGAGCGAGGCGAAAACATTGTGCTTAATTTTTATTTAACCCTATGCAAGGGTTTTAAACTAAGAATAAAATAACTGAAAAGAACACAATCGGTGTTTAACATTAATGAAAATAAATAAATATTTGATGGATAACTGAACTAAGTAATAAAAGTTTTTAGATGTGTGAACTTCTTAAATGATATAGAAACGATATCGAATGTCTCAAAAGAGAATTCGTATACCTTATTTATACTTCACCGCGCCTAGTATTATTACATTACTCTTCACAAAGCATTCTCAGACTTAAGTTGAGAATTTGCTCCACTTTCAATCACTGTTTAAAAGAAATATCTTTGATTCAGAAACACAAAACTTTGCATATAGTTTCTTATTGGGAAATTTGATACTTTAAAATAACAACAGTTATATTTTGAGTAAATTCTTGACTTATGTCTGAGAATACTTTGTGAACTCGGCGCCTGGTCTTTCTCAACTTCTCAAAGTTGTTTAAACGTCTTTATGAAACTCTACTGAGACCACATAAGGTTTATTTTGTGGTTTCGTTTGTAATGTAATGATAAATAAATCAAAATATCTTGATACAACTACTTAAACATGCATTATGCAAGAGCAAAATCTGCCTATTACAAGTCTTTCTTTAGGCCTGAAATGTTATCTAAATTATCAATAAGACATTTAAATTTATCCAGACCATAATAAACTCTAGATGTCAAGGCTAGCCTTCGATATTGGCTGGATTAGATTCCTGCTTAACGGCCATTGATAATTGAATTTAAAAAGTAGATAATCGAGAATATGCTGTTTATATTAATGATTTTAGTAATGATGATCGGGGCTAGAGGGAAATTTCACCCACTTCCTTCTCGGCTCATAGTGCACCAATTTGACTGAAATTTTCAGCAAATTACCTTTACACTATCTAGTTTTTAACTATTATAGTGAGAAATGCCAACTCTATATCATATCTCTCATAATGTATGTTTAATAATTCACAGATGTACGATAGGTTTTTTTACATTTTCATATTTACGTTTCATTAAATCAATTATTTTGATCTTTTCTTTCTTTAATTACAAATTAATGACAGCATTGGCCCGAAAATTAACTTCTTGTCTACGTAATACTTTTGTCGTTTTAAGAAAAAGCAGATTACAATTTTGTTATTCCTTTGGTTGTTTTTATCCGAGGTAGGAGTAGGGCTACTTTTGTGGGACAGTGGCGTTTCCACCGACTATGCTTTGATTTCCAGCTGCTGTCCAGTGTTGTTTCTGCGGTGTCCATTATTATGCATGAATGGACATCGGTTTGTCGTCGCATAGCCTACACCACTGACCGACAGTGGGTGATTTTTTAAAAAGAACATAGAAGCAAGAAATAGTATTAATTCTCCTGGAACGCAAAATTCAAAATTCAATCCGCTACTGTTTCATAACTGGTCAGTTACAAAAGGAAGTTAACCCTTATCTCGATTTTTGGAGATGACGTCATACAGGTTACGATTTATTTATCTATTCGCCTACACTACTTTCATTTCTACTCATCAACCAATAGATGGTGTTTAATATGAAAATTAATAACAAAAATGGCATGCATCCATAAATAGCACACGTGATCATGTTAAACATGTTCTCTGGTTGTTACTGGCGCACGCTTCCTTTCAAAACAATGACCGGAAGTATTTATATAGTGTTATTGATATCTTCTAGTTGTCTATTGGACAATAATTCTCACGTCAATATTGTACAGTGCATCAAGGATACGTTAACGTTCAAGTTCAATCATTCGCCAAACAATTCCTTATATAGATCATTTTAACAAAAAAGAAAAGGTAAAAAGGAGTGATCAAATTTTATCAAAAGAATGCATCCTGGTAATGATATCCATTCTCCGATATTCAATTATATTGTGTAATTTAGATTGATAAAAAAATATTAATTTGGAGAACAAAAACTATAAACAATCCAAGTTTGGTCCAAAATCTATTCAAGTCATTTCAGGTTGACATCCAGGTTTCAGCCGATATATGCCTTTCGTAAAAATAATCCTTGACGGTTGAAATTCGAAATGACAATAGTAGGCCGTAGCACCACTGCTCGGGCAAAATCAACCTATAACCCACTGTATGACATATGCCGGTTTTCATTATTCCACTTGGTGTAGAAAAATGGGACATTATATCTTATTCTATTTCATTTCATATCGTGTCTATTTTTACCGGTGGGGGGGGGATGTCCGAAGGATAACGCGTGCGCGTTGTGTCATAGGGTTTGTCAACAGTGTCATTGAGGCACCTAGCGTGGTTTCGAAAATCGGTTGTACGTGACAAGGAGTAGGGTCGCCTGTCCAACCTCGTGGGTTTTCTCGGGGCCCTTCGGTTTCTTCCCACTGTTAAACCCTTTATATATGTCAGTTTATTTTTTGTTTGCAGAAAATTAATTTAATTCGCGTGTTGCACTAACTAGGTTTTTGTTTTCTCTTTTGAAAACATGCGATACCGGTTGTGGATGAATGAATGAATAAATGAAATGGGTGTATAGATAGTTTAAACATATTTTATTGATACACAATCAAAAGGACCAGGCACAAGATTCAGAGTAACTCATTCCATACATATTGTTATACAGTTATGAATAACAAGTGAAAAGAGGAATCGGCATAAATTATGTCACTACTAAAGACCACTACACGTAAGCGAATTATCTGAAAAAAATAATTGAACAATGTGCTAGTCCCAAAATGACCTAGTTTGTGTTGTGTGGAAGTTAACTCCCCCTTTAAGTGGAATAAGAATGAACAGGTTATACAGTTGGACTCACCATTTTTCTTCCAAATGAAACTTTACGAAAAGAGTAAGAGAAAAGGGAATAAATTAATATAAAAGGAAGGAGAAGAGAGTGTTATCCACCAAAGTATTTTGTTAACATTTTCATGTTCGATTTTCTTTTCTTCTTTTTTTTTAAAGTTTTATAAATTTGCAAACCTTTACGTAAAGGCGTGTATTCATGTGATGATTCTGTATTACCCAGTAATAAACAAAGGGATGATTTCAAACTGATCCCGCAGTGAAAATTCGCTTGGCCGCTACAATCACAGATAAGCATGACATCGATGAGACTTAATGAGTACGGCATATTAACTTTTTTTACTCCGACAAATTAAATTCTCAAACATTTTTTGGGGGTAAAAGAAAAATAAATATAGACGTTTGAAGTATTTGTAGTTAAAAAATATTTCCTATTTAGTGTAAATGGGTATTAAAATGAGTAAAATGCATCATTTCGCCCGAAGCGAGAGAGAGAGAGAGAAATGGGGTTTAACGTCCACTCAACAAAAACTAGGTCATTTCGGGACTAACATATGGTTTAATTTTATTTCAATAATTCGCTTGCGCGTAGGGGCCTTTAGCCGTGGGAGGAAACCGGAGTGCCCGGAGGAAACCCACGAGGTTGAGAAGGCGCCCCTACCTCCATGCCACATACGCTCACACCAGGGCTCGAAACCACAGCCGCAAGCCAGAGGTGACCGGCCATCTAGAGGTCGAAGCGCGGCACTCTAGACCATTAGGCCACCCCAACCCCCCTTCGCCCGAAGCAGTTAGGTGTTAAGTAAACATTGCACGAGCCGTTGAGCCAGTAACAACGCGCGTGATTTGGACAGTGATCTGTTACAGAGATAATTCGTAAGTAATTCTCTGTGAAACAGATTGGGATGATTTACTACATTAATATTATGTTATTTTTATAATACATTACACCCATGACGTAGACTAGTATGAATAACATTTTTATGTCTGTTCCACTTTCCAGTAATAATCTGGGTTTATCTACCTACTTTATAGCCCCAATCGGGCCATTGGAGACTGCCACGGGTTCTTTTTTCGTGCATGCTGATGTCTGCACTGGAACTCTGTTTTGCGCCCCATTTGAACAACTACAGATGTTATTTTGACCGGACAGCTGTTGAATGCCACCTGTCAATGGTTCTTTTACGTGAACGTTAATGTGTACTTGGTAACATGTTGTTTGTCCCCTATAAGTGATTCGAAGTCGTTCCTGGTCAGATACCGTTTTTTGGGAGGTTTTGGGGGGGGGGGTGATAATACTAATACCATACCATTCAGCTGTGGTTTCTGGTTTAAGGTGTATTATAGTGCCGTGATTTCAAAATCCACTGTCTAAACAGCCCCCATAAAACTATCCTCACTTTTATTTTGTCAGGGAATATACAAGAGAAAGTGCACACATTCCGGATGGGTGTATTGGAGGATTACGATTTCGATGCAAATGTCCATGAACATTCGGTAGTCTAAACATCACTTTTTCTGTACTTTTTTTATCCTTTTCGGGTTTCTTTCTTTGTCATAGCAAAAAAGGTTTACAAATTAACTCGAGCATTCAATATTTAAGATTTATGTCGATATAATAACCTGAGACCTGGGCCCTGTTTCACAAAATCTTTCTAAACAAATTTTAGTAGATGCTTCAATTTTGATCGGCTGAGCACTAATATCAATCTAATATTATCCAATCAAATTACTAAAATTTAGATTTTAGCTTTGTTAAAATGTTGTGAAACAGGCCCCTGAACAGTATAATAGAAGGAAATACAACGATTTCATCTTTTAATGTAATCTTTTTATATCGTATGTTGTAATCAGTTTATATCCTACTCTGAAGTAGACGAGATAAAAATAAAAAAATGATGTTGTGGAGGAGTATGATATTATTTTGTGAAAGTAGTGAAGGTCAGGTCAATAGAAGGGATTGGATATGTTCATTTAAAACTTTATTTACATAGACGATGACTACAGTTTTAAATGCGGAAGTTTTTCGGCTACTGGTTTGTAGCGGGTACATATAGGTCACCTACGGAAACCTTTATCATCCGGTCAGAGGGCATTAGACATAAGAAATATATTTATGACTCCAATTAATATTCTTGAGAATAAAACTTATACAAATTTGGCAAGAAATGAAATTAAATGAAATGGGATTTAACGTCCTACTGCATTTTGGCTAGATGAATAAAATACACTGAAACTCTAATAAATATTTTGTTAAAGTAGCTAAGTCTCTAGCTCAATATCGTCCAAAGTCTTCGGCATTCAAAACACGAATTATTTGTCAATTTAAATCAACACTGATGTTGTCATTTTACCGGGAAATGATGGGCTTTTGATATCCAATATTGAAAATAAAATAAACATTTTGCCATTGGTACACGAATCGTGTACCATAATGCGTTTCAGCCCCAGTTCTAGTAAGAGACTCGGGGAACAGGGCTAGAAACATTGCACCAAATCAAACGGCGTATGTAGACTGGAATAACCAGACACTCGAAATAGCCACTCGATTGAAACATCTAGCGTATTTCGCCGAACATAACTAATTTGAAATTAGAGTACAAACGAAAACGATTGAATGTAAATCAGTTTTTATACATTCATATCATATTATTGTGTTGCGACCCATTTGTGGCAATTTCTAGGTCTCAAATATTAGCGATTTAGCGCCTTTAAGTACTGTAACTGGCATGTAATTTAATAGTTTTTAGAGGTCTTACTTTTGTCTCACGTCGTCTTCATCGGCCAATTGGGACAGAAAAGTTGGACGTTGAATCCCTTTTCATTCCATTTCATATTTGTCAAACTGTTTTTTTTTAAGTGCAAACATTTAATCTTGACGTATTGTCGAGTCCTGTGTCCGTCTGTCTAAGCGTCTATACATTCTTCCCCCGATTTTAATGAAACTGTATAGACCACTGGAGATATGGGGTCTCGATTAAGTTCATTGTACATCAACACTGCCATAGCGAAAAACTGATTTTAAGGAAAAACTTTAATTATTTCTATGTGATGTCGAGTGAATTCGAATTTGAATGTGATTCGTCAGTTACTTGCACTTGACTAATTGAGTTATTGCTCTTGACCGTTTAAATAAATGTGGGAATCGTCCATTATTCGTTGATTTACTGCCCTTGACGGTTTGACTAAAACAAGTGAAACATTAAGTCTATAATATTGTATTTCCGATTTTAATGAAATATAAACACGACACTTTATACCTGTGGAATATCTGATGACTTTAAAGTTAAACAACATTCGACTGTTTCCGCCCTACCTGCCCGAGTACGTTTAAGCTAAATTCGGCAGGCGATGCTAATGAAATTTATTCTATCTGAACTCATGTAAACTCTACTTTAAACTAGATTCGACATTGCTATTGACTAAGCGACATTCGTCAAAAATAGTTCTACCTTTAGCCATCCAATTTTAATGAAACTTGAGATCTCAGATGGATATTCGCAAAGTTCCTGCTCTTGACTGTGAAAATATATTCATAATTATTTTCTTTCATTGAAAAAAGCTAACAATTGAAAGTTGCCATTCCGTAACTCATTAACGGATGTGTATCTTTTAGTTCTGTCTGTTTTGTGGGGGGTGAGATGGTCTGGTGGTCTAGAGTGCCGCGCTTCGACCTCAAGCTGACCGGTCACCTCTGGCTTGTGGCTGTGGTTTCGAGCCCTGGTGTGAGCGTATGTGGCATGGAGTTAGGGGCGCCTTCTCAACCTCGTGGCTTTCCTCCGGGCACTCCGGTTTCCTCCCACTGCTAAAGACCCCTACGCGCAAGCGAATTATGGAAATAAAATGAAACCATATGTTAGTCCCAAAATGACCTAGTTTGTGTCGAGTGGACGTTAAACCCCATATCTCTCCCTCTCTGTCTGTTTTGTGTGATGCTGTCATATAACGCCCGAGTAATGGGTGTATCACGGGGAAACTATGAGAAATATACTGTTACAAAGATTTTGTGCAGTATCGTTTTCTTTTTCTAAACAGTAGGAGGTTCAATCCGATTTCATTTTCCTTTTCTAAACTATACTTTAAGAAGAGTATATAAAATGTTGCTCTAAATAAGGGGCATTATTCACCCTTTTCACCACGTTTTATGTTTTTGATATATATTTCCCAGGTAAAAAGGTGTGTTACTAATATATTCGATATTGGTATTAATCCTCAGGAAATCAAATGGTAAAAAATTCAAAAATATAGCTTGCTCCTACTTATAACGATCAGTATGGTTGGGAATCCATAAAAGACCTCCTGAACCTAATCATTTTTGCGGGGTTATTTGCGCTCAATGTTTTGCAAACAGAACATAAAAAACTTTAGCGGGGAATGATTATGTACAATAAAAGCTAACTATTGCCAAGAGGATTTTCAAGGGAAAACCCCAAAGCATGGTAGTATAAAGACGCGTGAAAATTGTTGACAAGGAATGTGTACGATGTGTACAAACCAAAAAATATGACATATACACAGTAAATAAATTTTATGAGGAAGAACTGAAATAAATTAGGAAAAGAGACAATTCTGACAAATTTTTAACTACATATGTTTTAACATGCAGTATATATTCGGACGTGTCAAAACACACTACCGGCCACATTATATGATTTGAAAAAAAGATAAATTATAGAATTATGTTAAATTGCATGTTAGTTAAATGCTGTTAACATGTTATCGAATTATGTTTATCTGGTGTGACCTGAGAGATATGCCCAGTAAATAATCTGTATGGGTTTGACCAATTACTAAGATTTCCTTCGCTATGAACAGTATGTTAAGTTAATGTACTAGAACCTTCTGGGGCAATTGCCCGAAAAATCCCTAGATTAGGGCTAATCAAAAGAAAGACTGTATGTGTGGGTGTAAGTCGTATGATAATGTTTCTATTCTGTTCAAGCTATGTTATCGTAGTAGTCTCTCTCTCTCTATCTCTCTCTCTCTCTCTCTTCAGACATAAGCTCGTAGACGTTTACACAGTTTTGTATGCCAACATTTGTGTAGCCTCATAATAAACTATAGGTGGACAGAATCTGAAATCGACTGTAAAGAATCTCAGCTGAAATTTAAATAGAAATGTTACTAGCTTATAGTATACGGACAAAAAAATGAGCTACTTGTATTAAGTAGGCCTTTTTCCCATGTTTTCATTGACAAAAAGTTTCATTCATAAATACTGCTGTATACAAAGAGAAATATTTAGGTCGGCAATCAATCTATCGCTATCACATAGTCGCGATTATTCAGGACATGTACGTATACCAGTTTTAAAAAGAACTTGGTGAACAAGGCTAGATGACATTCAGCCTTGAACTTTCAGCACACCAACACGACATGTTTAGTGAAGGTTTTCTTGGAAAACGTTCCAAATACGATACAGAAAATTACATACGGGACATATTTATTTATAAAATTGAGCTGTCCATTACGTCATTTAACGTTGGTTTGATGCAACAAGTAAAGGTGTTTAATTTTAGCGCTAGTTAGGAACATCGGAAATCGAAATTAAAGAATACTACTACTTAAATATAGGTGCATGGACACTTTCCCTACAACCAAATATAACCAAATAAAATGCACTGAGATCTATTTTAATTTATAGGAATAATTAACATTCATATAACTGAATCGTGATGGAACTTTGCTTTATTATAAATGGACATTTGGGTTTTCTATAATATACATGTACTTCTTTCATATATTTTTATGCACTCAGACGTCCGAGAAATTAAATTATGACCCATCCTTCGTGAATGTTTATACATTTTTTGAAGTTTCATAGAGAAAGCCAACGTGGTTTTAACCCATTATTATTGCATGGTGTTGTGACATATAAAATATGCCAAGTGAGTAAATTGTCTATACTTAGCTACCTGTTCATAGTGACGACATTTGGCTATAGGAATGACCTTTGACAATAGTGATCTTTGCGGTCAAAATGACATCGGTGGATGTTGGGCATTCCCCGTAAAATTGCATTTTAAACGACAACACCATTCTTACGTAAACTCACGATTTTTATTCCCGAACCTTCGACAATTTTCTACACGCTGTTAAAATAGTTGCGTTTTCCATACCAGTTTCTCCAAAATAATATTCAATATGGCGATTTTAATATTATAATAATGAGATTCCAAGCCTTTTGACTTGGGCCGAAGGGGTTAAAGGTCCTCCCTGTCAATGTTCAGAACGGGGGACCTGGCAAGTAACAATGTATAGTCGTTCGGAAGGGACGAAAACCGAGGCCCCCTTTACATATTGGCGTGCATGTAAAGTACCCTTGGATGTTGGAATTCGATATAAGGGCAGGCCGTAGTACCCCTGTCCCAACACTATTAGCACAATACATGGCGTGTGTCCGTCGCTAAATCCCATTTCCTTTTATTAACCCTTATCTAAACATTCTAGTCCAAAGGTGCACATATATACATTCAGTCCACAATATTTATAAGTAGTCTTAAAAATTCGACCGATTTTATTTAACGAAGTTTGTGCTATCTAACAATTCCTATCACTATCTATTTTTTATGTGGCCATGTTTTCCTGTAGATTGTTAGCCCATACCTGAACGATATTACTCATGCAAATTTCTGTTCTAGAACATCGAAGCCACGAAGTTATCCAACCCACGTCGCTAACTAACCGACGTCATTTGCGTAAATCGTCTTGATACTTTAACAATACTTCATGGATTGTTTTATGTGTGGATTTAATGTCTGTTTCAAGGAGCATCTCTGCTATAGATCGGCCCATTCCCTGACCTCAAATAACCATGTGGTGGCATAGTTTTATAACAAAAACGCGGTATTTTGTGATCAGGATGGTAAAAGTTTGAGACCCTTTTCACACATCGGATCAATAATCCTGGAAAAAGACCAATCGTAATATCATTGTTGCTTCCAGACGTAATGTGTGGAATGTATCACGACTGAAAGTCTACTTGAGTGAAAAGGAAATCGACAGGGATTTTGTCATTATTGCCATTTAACGAAGTCATGTTGACATGAAAACGAAATGCAAAATCGAGCGAACAGGAAGGAGGCTTTGTAAAAGGGACCAGGGGCGTGGTGAGGGCAATTATTGAGAAGAAATTATGAGTAACAAAAAAGATTTTGGCACAAAAACCCTTTTACTGACCGCGGAGCTGTGGCCAGCGCCGAAGGCGCGAGCCCGCGGCGGGGGGTCCGGGGGGCCCTCCCCCGGGAAAATTTCGAAAATTAGAAGCCCAGAAACGCAATCTCCAGCAATCCGAGACAAGAAATACGGTAATAAAATATGATTAAATTTTCCAACTTGACTCTTTTAAAAAATTTTTAATTGGGTCAGATGAAACAATTTTTCCACTTACAAATGTTTTTCATTTTTTGAGTAATTTGATTGTGATTTTGGCGCATGAGTATGGCTACTCATGAACTCATTCTCACCACGCCCCTGAAAGGGACATAATATCCAAATAAGTGATTTATTTAGCAGCTGTCCATGTATGCTGTCCATGGAATAGTAAGCATTGACACCCACCACTCGCACTGCAAGATTGTCCATCATTCCACACAGTCCAGTGAATCTAGGATGAGCATAGCATGCAAGAATTTAAAATGTAAATCCACAGCTTTAACGGATAAGCCTGTGCGGAAATATGGATTGCACGACTGGAAATTTGATAGCGGAACCTTCGATCTTATAAGATTTATTATATAAGAGTGCTTCAGATCAAAGAGTAAGGAAGGATATGACCGTTGTCTAATAGAGCATTTAATTTAAGAAAATTCCTGACGGGCATTTTCACTTCCATATTTGCCTCAATTTGATGTGGGTTTTAGAATGAGTAAGCCTCTTTGGTGTAGAATAAAAGTACAATTCTTGATTTTATTAAATTTGTTGTTTCGGATGACAATCTGTCCACATTCAAAGCCAATGTTGGCGATATTATCGATTATCTGTTCCTTTTGTCGGCACAAATGCCAAAAACGAAACTAGAATTCAAAACACAGCAATAGTATAGAAACTGCCCCATCACTTATCGAAATGCCAAATCAAGGCATCCTAATTCAATATTCTATTTGACACAAATACATGAAAAAGGGATTAATGTAAACAAGTACATTCAATTTTCTGACGCTCTGTGGGCTTTCTCTAAAGTCTTATTATGATTTTGTAGCCACTCTAATCGCTATGTGTCTGTTGGCCAAGATAGTTCCTCCGGATTTTTTAGTACGGGATTTCCTTGTCAATGACGTACGAGGTAAAAACGTCTGGTCTTTTGGAATTCCAAGAAGTGTAGAGGGAAACGTCTTGATCCTAAATGAAATGTAATGGGTTTAACGTCCTACTGCTCTTCTCCGGCTGGGCTAATGAAGACGGGCATACGCCATAAGGGAAATTTTGCCCCAACAGCGGCACTCTGGCCAAGTTTTTTTGTTCCATCCGAACGACTAGACATCTGTCCTTGACAGGCCCTTCGTGCTGCACCGTTGACAAAGGGAAACCGCGCGACCTTCAAGCTAGCGAGCCAGTGTCCTACTAACTTGGACAAATTTGGCTCCCAAACAAGAAAGGGGTGTGGATGGTCGAATGGTCAGCACGTGAGCGCTCTATCATAAGGTCGGTCATTGAGTCAACTGGCGTAGTTTCGATCCCTCCCGTTGTATATGACAAGGAGTAGTAGGGTCGCCTGTCCAACCTCGTGGGTTTTCTCTGGGTGTTCTAGCCCCCCTCCCACTGCTAAGGACCCGTATGTTAGCCCCAAAATGACCTATTTTGTGTCAAGTGGACCTTAAACTCTCTCTCTCTCTCTCTCTCTCTCTCTCTCTCTCTCAACCAGATGGGTATTAATATGATTATTATTATCATCATCATTACATTATTTTATCTTTAAAGATTAGATTATGTTTGCAAGTGTTACATTGATATGTTGGCATTATGATTGTGTGACATAAAGTTATTAATATTCACCAACAAAAATACTAAATCATAAGAATTCTTGAGTTTCTTTATACATGTAGTTTACTTATATCCTTTGTCTTGTTTTCTTTGTTTTTTTATTGTTTTCTTTTTGTTTTTTATTGTTTTCTTTTTCTTGTTTTGGGTTTTTTTTTTTCGTTCTTGTTTTGTTTTGTTTTTTGTTGTTTTTTTGTGAGGGGGGGGGGGGGGTAGCATGTAAACAAATTACGTGGGCGCCTACATAAAGCTGATACCCCACATCATGGACTGTTGAAATTTTCAAAGTCATTTTCTAGTTTTGTGGACGGTACAGATCCAACGGTTAGATGTTTGTATGGTGATAACTTTGCCACTAAGTTATCAAACGTTTGGCTCTTTTTCAGTAGGCCTATTAGTGTTGGATGTCGTGCACCTTACAATATATACCCAACCGGGGTTTGTTTTTGTATGCGGAACATAAAGCATCAATATTTTAAAGGTACATTATGGGAGATTAGATTAAGAGATGACAGTTCTCGCTATACTTGTTACAAACTGGATAATTTAATGACAATTTGCTGAATCAGTGCCCCCCCCCCTCCTCCCGTCAGCCCCAGTGACATAGTTGATTTTCATTGGCGTTTGCTTTGTCACTGTTGTAGTTCACATATCTGCCCTTTAATAGATGATATAAAACATGATTTACGCATTGTCTCCGCCCTAGCAATCCAAGGTTGCAACATATTACCCTTTGCTCCAATGTGTGCCCCCACCCCCACCCCCCGCACCCCTCTACAAATTCCTGGATCCGTGCCTGCTTCTGCAGTTCGTCGATAGATAGTATAATGAAATATCGAACGCCATCAAAAAAATACCTGTAAATTGAGCGTTTTATATTCAGGATATATGTCCTTAATGTGCTTACCCCTTCAAGCGTGATACAATTGATAGGGTAATAGTACTTTCATCATACGAAAAAAAAGGTTTTTTTATTTTGATATTTTCTCTAGTATTTTGTATTTCCTATTCAATTAATTGATGTGGACATTTTCGTTATTTTATTGTAGTAGCGAAGCGGAAGAAAGGAAAATTACAGATATCCTTTTAGATATCGACCTCCATCTTAAATTTATTTTCCAATGTGTAAATAGTTAAAATATTTTATTCATTAATCTTCTGAATCAGTTATGTAGCTTAAAATTATGAATGTCGAAATTGGTTCAATTTAGATAAAATTATTATTACATGTTGTACATTTTTATAGCGTAGAACATCCACTACTAAATGCTCGTGTGCGATTTACAAAATATGGTAGAGAAATTAAATATGTAAATAAGATAGACAAACTAAAAAGCAAATAAGACAGGTTAACATTGAAACCAACTATAATCTTTATTTCAATATTCATACATTAACTGTCATTACTCTGTTTAAATTAGAATGATGTTCAAGAATAAGTGTCTTTTTTCGAGGTTTCTTAAGTAACCCCATCGGGGAAGAGGTTCTAATTGTTTCAGGTAGTTTGTTCGAGGTAAGAGGGGGGTGAACATAAGTTTGGAGAACGTTCTACTAACAAGTATGTTTCCTTAAATGTCTTGGATTTCATTTTTGGACATTAACTGAAAGGAGCTTAGACAAATAGAAACAGGAGGGACAGAGGTTATTTAAGAGAGAGAGAGAGGGGAGAGAGAGAGAGAGAGGGGGGGGAGTTAACGTCCAATCCAAACAAACTAGGTCATTTTGGGACTAACATATGGTTTAATTTTATTTCAGTAATTCGTTGTGCACGTAGGTTCTTTAGCAGTGGGAGAACCGGAGGACCCGGGCAAACCCATGAGGTTGGACAGGCGACCCTACTCCTTGTCACGTACAACCAGCGATTCGAAACCATGAAATGACAGGTTTTATGACACAGTGCGCATGTGCTAACAGGTTATACAAGCATTTATAGGTAAGAAAGGGTAGTTTGAATGTGTAACTGTGTAATCAATGTAGATCATGCAATATCGAAATAATATGAGATGATGATTTTTTGGTTTGGGTTATTAACCTAACTGTTTTGGTCTTTTTGAAGCATGCTGTGTTGATCATGAACGTCTGATTACGGTTTTTGTCGAGCTCTTGATTATGAGCCAAAATTTTAATTCCTTTATATAATACTTATTTACCTCTAGCTAATTGGGGGCGTGGGATTTTCAACGCCATTTTTACTTCTCAGCTAAAGTCATATTACATATTGACGTGTACGTAAAAGGACCATGACAATTTATGCAGAAAGTGGGAAATTAAACCCCATTTCATTCCATTGCTCAACGTAGGGCCTACGTGTCAATGGTTCTTTTACGTCAATGTATATACGGAAACTCATTTTTTCGTCTTATCCGAACCTTGCCGGGTCATGTACCATTGACAATTGACAAGAGGCGGGGGGGGGGGGGACGTCGTTTAATCCGGATGAGGGCCAATGTATGTCCTTTAAACCCTTCGGCCCAAGGCAAAATGCTTGAATATTGTTCTGGAGAAACTGATATGGAAAACGCAATTATTTTAACAGCGTGTAGAAAATTGTCGAAGGTTCGGGAATCAAAATCGCGAGCTTAGAGTGTAAGAATGAGGTTATCGTTTAAATTATAATTTTACGGGGAATGCCCAACAGAGACCGGTGTAATTTTGGCCGCAAAGATTACTATTGTCAAAGGTCATTAGTCATTACTATAGCCAAATGCCGTCACTATTAATAGGAAGCGAAGTATTGACAATTAACTCAATGGGCATATTTTAGATGACACCATGCAACAATAATGGGTTCTGTGCAACAATAATGGGTTAAAACCAAGAGAGAAAGAGATGGAGGTGGGGGGAAGAGAAGTTACATCCACTGAACACAGACAGGCTATTTCAGAATTTCGGCATAATATAATATGTTTATTTTAATAAATTCATAAATACAAAGCGAGTACCATAGAGCTATTTTTAAAACATAGTTATGAATCTATAAATAAGAATTATCTTGATGCATTTACAAACAGTAAAAGTATGGTAAATCAGAGAAAGCAGTGGTATAGATATCAATATATTTATAAAAATGTACATCAGAAAAATACGATACTTTTCATGACTTAATGTAATGTTAATACCTAGATAGAAATGAACGTATAAACGTTATGTTTTAATAATTTCAGCATACGTACATTCCCTAATATCCCTGATGTCCTTTTGGTTTTGCGTGTTGTGCGGTCCTCCTGCACTCAGTACATAACAACAATACATTATGAAATATTTTATATTAATTTACTATAATACTTTCTATTAATTATTTAATACAAATTTACTAGTAAATACATTATGGGATATGCAATAGAGATTTGGTAGTACAAACAAATTTACTAGATAAATGTTATGAACAAATTTACTAGTTAAAAACAGTTTGTTTAGTACAATTGTATTAACAAATTTACTGAGATAAACAGATTTATCAATAAATTTACTGATTTACACAGTTTGTTGGTAAAAACATATCAATCACGTCAACAAGTTTATTAGTTTAAATGAGAGTAAACTATTTACTAGTATCACAGCAAACTGACAATTAAACAAATGTATGAACAAATGCATAAACAAATGTATAAACAAATTTACTAAAGTATAAAGTACAAAAATTAGGAAATTCATCCATATTTAATATAGTAAATTTGTATTAAATATGTAATACACATTTACTGTGTTAACACAGATACAGTCACTAATATGTCCTAGATACAAAAATAACATTATAATTATATAATTTTAAATCAAATAGCAAATGACACAATAGTGTTTTACATATAAACACACACGCTACTAAATATTAGTAGCTATATGTTACACCCATAAAACGGGTTTACAAATGGTATCGGAATAAATAAAAAACAAAATCAATAAATTTGATTTTGTTAACTTTTTATCATTCTGGATATCAGAAGGTGACAATAAAATATCTCCCCGAAAGCATTCGTGGTAAAGTGCTCTGCTCAAAACACACCCAATATGGTCCATAGAAAGCGTAACATCTGAATTGTTACAACCGTAAAATACATCGCCCATAAGTTACATAATTTTAACATTAGAGTTACCTCATGTGATAATTCATATTGTATGAATCTTTGGATTTCATAAATTTTACAATATAATGAAACATAATATAAATTTAAATTAACAAATAAAAGTAAATAACTAAATAGATAGTAAACCTTTAAAAATTGTTCTTTAGAAAATTCATATCTTTGGAGTTCACAAATGGTACAATAAAATAAACGTAATATAAAATAACACACTGGAATAAATAAATAAATAGTAGAAGTAAAGCTTTAAATACTTATTATATAGATAAAATATATTTTTAAATATATTTAAAAAAAAAATAAAAAATTATTACTCTCATCTATTATAACTTCTCGGCTTTGATCTATTTGGTAATTTTCGCCAAATCGCTAAGAGAATATAGTCGTTTGGGAATACAACATCGACTTAAACCAAACTTGGAAGACCAATAATTACGACTGTTGTAAAATGCTGAACGTATTCTTTTACTGCAATGCAAGTATGGACGATGTCCTTTTCGTCTTTTACCTCCCTTTCGTCGTTTCCCTCTTTTTAATCCTTTTATCTTACAGTTGTCTAAAACTCCCAACACATTATCTATCGTACATTTGACATCCCTTAAAACTAAGGCGCCATATAAGCAGGTCTCCTTAATATGCGCTTGAGGGACATTGCCCTGTCGGTAGCACGGCTCTTTTCTCTTTCTTGAAAAAAGATTTAACATCGACATCACTTGTGCCCATCTTTCACTGGCAATTTTGAACTTCCTAGACAGAGTCTGGAATGTGTTTGTTTCGTTATCCATAACGTTGGCCACATTTAACTGAAACGATGCAGCAGTCAGAAGCCATTGTATTTCGGATGCCACTCGTGCCTGAAAAAACAAATAACATCTTTGTCAAATAAATACTGTCACGGTATTGCGCTATAATAATCGGGAGCCACGGTGGCTCAGTGAGTACGACGTTGTTTTGTTTCGCTAACCTTGAGGTTCCGTGTTCGATCCTTTCGTGCCGAAAAAGTTAATCGCGATTTTCCGGCATGGTCGCCCCTTGTCAGTGGTGCAGGACAAAATAACATGGAATTCGATATAAGAGAGAAATGGGGTTTAACGTCCACTCAACACAAACTAGGTCATTTCAGGACTAACATATGCATGCGCGTAGGGGTCTTTAGCAGTGGGACGAAACCGGAGTGCCCGGAGGAAACCCACGAGGTTGAGAAGGCGCCCCTATCTCCATGCCACATACGCTCACACCTGGGCTCGAAACCACAGCCGCAAGCCAGAGGTGACCGGCCAGCTAGAGGTCGAAGCGCGGCACTTTAGACCACTAGGCCATCCCAACCCCCCATTCGATATAAGTATTGGTCGTAGCGCATAATGTAAATAAATCTTTCACTCACTTTTCGTTTTCTCGGCAGTTTTAATTTCTTTGTGTGTCTTTTGGTTTTATAAAAATCTTCGAGACCCACATGTAGTATAAGTAAATGTTGACTGCCACATCTTATATCCTATGGAAGAAAAGAAAAACATTTCATATCTAATGTTAGGATGAAACGGTGCACTAATCTGGTGAAAATTGTATTCCCTCCATCGCATGGACACATTGAGCATTATTCATTTACTAAATAGTCAATGTGTATCCGTGATGAGGTTTCAGAGCAAAATGTTTTACAAGCTTGTGCTTGGTCGTGTTTGATAGAAACAAATCATTATCTGTTCATTTTCTTTCCGATCAGATTTCGTCTGAATCCCGATAAGCACTATGCAAATATAGTGTATAACCTTTAAACACACGATGAATAATATAAACACTCTTAATTCCAGGCATATTGAATGTACATAAAGGACGTTGCAAACATGCCATAATATTAAGTAATACTACATTAAAGAGAGAGGAAAAGTTAATATCACTGACAAACCCGTCTCATGATAAACAGTAAGATGTCTTGACTACTTATACATGAAGTAGACTTACGTGCGCCTTTTGGCTGTCTTCTAATAGCTCTTTAAAGTCTAGCAGGTAATTCATAAAGTCATGTATAGTTTTGGTGCTTGGCTTGACCCTTCTTTTGGTACAGTAGTCTACTTCCACCGACTTACTAGTGACATGCAATATTAGGTGTAATAATACCACACCAACCACTGTTATCTTTTCTAAAACTGAAAGAAACAAAGTTTATTTAAGGGACAATAACACTCTTGCTGACTTGGCAGCTCCAGAAAATAAATTATAGCCTTATTCTAAGTACTAGATGTTTAAGTGTCCTACCTCTTGTGTAAATTATCCATTACAACCTATTTTACTTGTCCAGAGGGTTCGAAAATATTTTAAATTCCAAGTCGCATTTGAAAAGGTTTTCAAATCATTTAATTGATTTTTTTTAAAATTAGGTGTGTTAAGATGAAATTTGTATCATCAATTAATTGGAATATTATAAAATAATACAATTTGTTGACCAGCATAAAGAATGGGACATATAATTCAGTTACAATAAGGGTGGTATTGAGCCTTTAAAGCTATATAGATATTTTAAAGAAGCCATATCTCTTTCAACGAAAAAGCAATTAATATTATGTAGTATGAAATTCAAATTAACGATTTATATAAGCACAGACTGACTATATAGCAGTTTGAATGTACGGTTCTTAATTAGTCTTAAACTGTTTATATATCTCGCAAAAGATTGGTAGAGCTATCTCTAATTTTGCATATTAATTTAATTTGAAAAACTACTGTATGTTATGGGGGCATTAGAACTAGATTGCTAATATTTGGCACCTATAGAAATTTTCACAAATGAGTCGCAACGTAGAGTGAAATGGAAATGAATAAACGTAAATATATATTCATATCACATTATTATGTATACGTTGCGACCCATTTGTGAAAATTTCTATAGGTGCCAAATCAGTTATGTTCGGCGAAATACGCCATAAATCTCAACACTGATATTATTTATTGTGGAATATGTCTAGTCCCGTTCGTCGAGTTCCTTGTTACAAATGGCACTGAAAGCATTATGGTACACGATTCGTGTAGCAATGGTAAATTGTTTATTTTGTCTGAAATATTTTGTCAGAAGCACATCTTTTCCTGGCAAGATCACAACATCAATGTTGATTTAAATTGATTTATAATTCGTATTTTCAATGTCATAGACTTTAGGTGATATTGAGTTAGCTACTTGAAGTCTAAGATAGTCACTTAACTACCAGGTTTCACTTGAATATACGCAACTTCCTGTAAGTGGTATTCAATGTTAAAGGGGAAGACCAACGATTTTGTGTTACAGAGCGGATAATTTCTGAATATATATTTGAGATTTATGGAAACTTTGTTGAAAATCGTTGGTCTTCCCCTTTAAGCACCAAACTTTCCCTTTAGTTAAACTATCTTAACTGTACGGGTTTAGTCTTTAAGTGCTATTCAAGGGCCGGGTTAGGTGAGAAATATCCCTTAACTTTAAGTGACTTATGTGAGGTAAATTTACATCAGCTTATGTACCACAATAGTGTATAAGGACCACCGAGGTGATCAAGGATATGCTTTTTTCGCATCATTTATTATGTTCGCATTGCCTAATCATCTAAAATTTATACAACCGCAAGAAACAAAGCACCGTACCCGTTATACCCGTTCCCGTTAGCTGCGGATGGACAATAGTATTGACATCCTCGGTATCCCCAGTGGTTTCATCCCGTACTACTCCACTAAACCACGAGTTAATCTACGGGGGTGACACGTCTACCCTGCCTTGATTTTGCTATTTTTATCGACCAATCCCGTATATCGTTAATTTCAAAGGAAGTTGGCAAAGTCCAAATTATTCTATTCATTAACAACAAATTATATAATATTGTATTATTGAAGGCCAGACGTTTATTTCTATGTAGGGTCACGAGTTTTATTGAGAATCGTTTCGTTCGGTCCCGGGGTTTTAGGTTCACGTGATATCGTCAACAAGATATTGTGAATCAAATTACCGAATATAAGTTCAATAATAATACCCACAACACAATGAAACACTTCAGACAAAGAAAAATTGTAATAATAATCACAAAGTATACATATTTGAAATCAGATTATGATAATACAATTAAATATAAATGAATTAGAAATATATACATTATTTACATAAATCATCTAGTAAATGGACAGTACAATCGACGGCAAGCCTTTGGCATTCTATATATTTGCTCAGTGTAATTTAGAAGCCAAATGGCCTTGCGTATGGGAAAGAAGCAGGTTTTGTTTTCTATTTGTTACATAGTGTTAAAATAAGTTAATATATGACATTATACACCAAATATTCGAAAACTGTCATTGAAATCTATTAAAATTGAAATTAAAATTATAATCTACCAAACAGCTGTTCCTGTCAGGATGTGTGGTCATAATATTTTCATGTTTTGTCATATAATATTTCCCTAACAGTGACTAAGATTTTAATAGAGAAGTGGTGGTCTTGAGGGGACATAGATTGCCTTCCAGCATGGACAAAACTGAGGGGTATATGGAATAGACAAAAAAACGAAGATTTTAAAAAAAAAGTAAGCATGATATGCGAATGTATGTTTTTAGTTTTACAGCGAAAAATTCGTTTGGACACTTTCCATTTCCAAAGTAGTGAATAAGTATAACATGAGTTTGTTAAATAATCACGAATTAATTTTCTATTTATCTGTATTGTCCACTAAACTAATATAGGTACTATAGTATATCATTGACGGAGAAATTAGTGTCGGATTGTTGTATCGTATCGATGATTCGCGAACCACGGTGTCATAGGCCACGTGGATTAAATATAATCACCACATTGCATTTTATAAGGATGTCGTCAACTGTTTTACCATTGTAAAAAATGAGGCTTATGAAATAGGGCTTAACCAACAGGACTTTAAAAATTGGGCATCCGCCATACAGTGTATACGGTGAGGGGGATTTTAGCTGGACAGCGGCCCTATGGTCTACTACATGTATTAATTTGATTTCTAACTGTCAAGGGATCTTTAACGCGCAGTCAGTGGTATACATGGGACCTCGGGATTTATTCTAGATGTTTTTCTTGTCAGCCCCCCCCCCCACCATGCACTATTATCAACGAGAAAAAAAAACAGGCTGGAAAATATCGAGGCGCTTGCTCGGTAAACTCCGGGATCGAATCTGGAACCCCTACCCTAACCCACCCAGCCACAATCAGTATAATTATTTTTCAATGATCACAATATGTATATCTTTCAACGTCAGAAAACAATTCAGTAATAAATAAACCATAAGATCTCAGACTCTGCGTGAATTATACGTTTCAAAGGGGTTTTTTTTTTTGTTAAGACCCATGATCCGCGTTGAATAAAGCTGAAATTTACAAAACAAATGTAACATAGAGTAAGAGAGATAGTAAACTTACCTGTCATGTTGAAACTTATAAATGGCTTTAAAAGCCTTAAAATATTGTATATATACCTTTTCAAATTTTTGTAAAATTCAAGTTGGAAACCACCTCCATCTACTTTTATCGCCCCCATAGTTAATCAATAAATTGGAAAAAAAGGCTATAGCCTCGTTCAACCATTCACAATAAACATAATTCTTTTCGTTAACCGAGACTAGATGTAAATCCTATAGGCTATATTTAGAATGTGACCCCGTGTGTCATAGGTAAGTTAAATCCGGTACAAAACATAAGATGTATATTTGAATAAATATAGATAGTTACATCATTTATTACTACAGGTTTTCATATTAGATAATCATAAACACCAATTCTAGATTTTAAATTTGAATTTTATGCTCTAAAATCATTTTTTAAATTCGAGGACATATTTATAAAGTTTGGAATTAGTCACTAATAGTGACTAATATTATACAGAGGGTAGCAACGGTGATTTGGTGAGTAAGGTACTGGCTCACTAACTATAGGTCCGGGATCGGGTTTCGATCGTGGTGTTGATCGAACACGTTCCCCGGAATATTCCAGCGTGGGTTTCCTTTGTCAGTGATGCAGGACGATGGGCATCAATTACCAAAAAATGAACACCCTAATAAAGATAAAAAGCTGACTGATCGCGCTATAATAGTTAAAAGCTAAATAATTTAAAGGGAACTTGCTGGGAGATTTGGCCAAGAACTGGCAGTTCTCACCATAATAGTTAAAAGCCAAATAAGGTTAAGGGAATTTGCTGAAAATATCAGTCAAATTCATTCGCTCTGAACATTAATAAAGTCGGTACGATAAAAACATAGACAGACGCGCAATAGGCAGATTTTAGCTCTTGCATAATGTATGTTTAATATAAGAGGTCATTAATACTTCATCACCTGGACGTGTGAGCTCATCTGAAAGTTATGTGATCATCTGAGCGTCATCTTTGATCATCTGAGTCTTGGCAGTGGTCGTCTGCCAAATGACGGCCTTCAGCAGGGGCGGATCCAGGAATTTTTGCAGGAGGGGGTTTGCCAGGTTTCTGTCACGGAAATCTGTCATCATCGTCTCTAAATTACATAGGCATACATACAAATTGAGCTTTTTAAACAGAGCAATCATTTTTATACTGATGTAGTATCACTTTGTGATGTAATTTCATTGATGCAAGGCATTATTTTTTTTATGTAGCTGAGCAGGGGTGGGTGGGAAGGGGTGGACCCCACAAATCCCCCCTCTGGATCCGCCCCTGTTCAGGTCTCTGAAGTTACCACATGTGTTTGATGTAAGTTTTCGCAGAACGGCATGTAAGTGTCCAGCAGAAAGTCAAATCTGACCCGCAGTAGGCTATATATTCTTTTGACTGAAATTATTACCGATGACATCGGGGCAAGTTAAAAAGCCATAGATACATGCATTAACTTTTTTTCTTCTGCAAATTAAATTTAAAAATAATAATTTTGTGTTTTAAATACAACGGGTACATAGGACAGCAAACGAGAGCGTAATATGAATGAAAGACGCAAATTCTGTCCGGATCAGTTAGTGGCTACGTCCTATGTAAACAATGCACTTGTTTCCGGAACATTCTGAAAAACCGTGGTGTATCAGACCCTTGGGCCGCCGCTACTGATAATAGCAACCTACAGAAAACTATGTTTTTGACTTAATATTCTAAATCTCTATCCAAACAACACGCTCATCACTTAATTTTATTGAATTTAGGAACTTGCTTTCTGGTACATTGAGACATTAAATGTCGATACTTTTATCATTACCCTTTGCTTGTTAGTAAATAATATCTTACAAATTGCCAGCAGTGATTTGTTTTGTGCTAAATATATATAAAATGCCTCCGATTGTAAAAATAAAAAGTCTGTTTACTTATGTTATTGTTAGATCGTATTCTACTTTCGGTTTCGTGTTTGTCGATAAAATAACACGCTACGTGTCGATATAATGCGGCTAACACTAACCTTAGCCTTGAATAAAATATTTAGGTCAATCTATTATAGGTATAAAAGATAATGTATATCCACCTACAATATAATGTATAATAAAGATATCGCTAATAATAAGATTGAGGATTAGGCCTACTCATATTAGCATTAATAATTATTCAAACAGGAAATTTAAGCTACTTGTACTCCAAATCATTTATGTTAAGAATGTGTGGGTATGAAATGAAATTTAGGAAGCTTGAAAATCTGTTGGTGCACTTGTATTGATATTTTAGGTATGTACCCTGGTGTATTTCCTCTATGTTGTGCAATTTGCTGTATGTATTATGTCAAAAGAATTGTCCACCTCCAATCCGGATTTCCTGAGTAAAGATAGCACAAAATAAAACAGTAGAATTTCTGTAAAATTTACAGGAAACGGCTAATTATAATATCGATGACTATCCAGGCATTTATTGGGGATATTTAGGGGGTTTAATACGAAAACAATATCCACATGTTCCATGCAGGTGAATATGTTGAACAGTTGAACTTGCATTCAATCCCTTTTCACATTTGCCACTCTCTCTAATCATTCCCTATTATAGATTTACAATTTATTTGGCGGGGGGGGGGGGGGGCTGGGCATGCGGTCAACCTTACATATAGTAAACCATAGTCGTTTAGCTTCTTATTTTTCTGTGCCAAGCATGATTATGAACGCTTACTGCTAATTTGTATATGGGACTTCGGTTTGACATCCCACCCGACCGAATAGACACATTTACTTGATAGACTATGCGTCCTGCACCACTAAACAAGAAGACACCAGACTTTAAAATCGCATCACCAAACCAAACAGGGGATATCCTCAGTGAGCCAATGCCATGCTCATCCAACTGCCGTGATTCCCAATGGCAGAATGAAATGGGGTTTAACGTCGTACTGTTCTGCTTCGACTAGGCTACCGAAGACGGAAATACGCCATACCGTGTGCTGCTAGGGGAGATTTTTATACTCTTATATCAAATTCCAACTGCCAAGGGATCTTTTACGTGCACGCCAATGTGTACATGGTACCTCGGTTTTGCGTCTCACTCGAACGATTACTGTCAGGCCCTCTGCCTTGCACCACTCACTGACATTCCGGAAAATCACGATGAACTTTTTCGGCCAACACCGGGGGCGTCAGAGAACCCGCGCCCTCTAGGCTAGTCGCCAGCCTTATTTTTTCGCTGAGCCATCGTGACCCCCTTTAATAGCCAATGTCTAATGGTTTAATTTTATTTTGATAATTCGCTTGCGCGTAGAGGTCTTAAGTAGTGGGAGGAAAGTGGATGACCGGGATAAAACCCACAAGTTTCGACAGGGGACAATATTCCTTGTCACGCACAGCCGGAGATTCGAAACCACGCTAGTAGACTTAACGTGCAAACCATTCGGTCATCCACCAATCACTCCCCCACCCTTCCCCCGGTTTCTCTTAGGAAACCAATATTTAATGGGTTTTTTTTAACATAACAGATGGTTTTTAGAAGATCAAGTGACACTTAAAAAGATTTTATTTTCATGAAATGTGACAATTTAAAGCAAACATAATAAAACTGTAATGTTAAATAGAACAACGAATATATATAAATATTTCATGGCAAATCACAACAAACTCAAAATATTTCATCGCAACATTAAGACGAGCACAACACATTCAATATAGCAAAATTAAAATAAAGCACGCCCCGTTCAAAATAATTTAAAGAAAAATATTAAGAAAGATCAATATATTTTAAGTATTAAAATAATAACAAAATAATAGCACAATACATTGTAAGCATCCAATAGCCAAATAATAACACAATAAATTTTAAGTATTTGATTGTAAAATAATAATAGCACAATACATTATAAGTATTTCATTGCAAAATAGTAATAGCATAAAAAAGTTCATACTTTTCATAGAAAATACACTTCATATTACATACGTATAATTGTTGAAATAAATTATGATGTACACTACATTAGATATCAATAATATAATATACACCATAAAGAATGAAAATCTCCATAGAAGATACTTTAAATATCCAAATATAATATGGACATAAATTAATTATGCATCGCAACTTTAAATTCATAAAAGATAAAAATGATATACAATAATAAAAATATAAGTTTACTGGTATATAATATAGATTTAAAGACACGTCATTCGGCTGTGGATACAAAATAAATTTCGTTTTTGACTATAGAGGTAAATATCAGATAGGCTCCAAATTATAGATAAATCTGTTACATGTAAGCTGGACAATATACGCTACTCAAATAAACTGTCAACTTACAAATCCTGCAGAAATATTTCAATACTTTACATTAGTTCTTGGATTTTTTAAAAATTGAGATGAGTCGGAGGTAATTAAAAATTTGAATATGATAATATTTAAAATTAAATATATTTATTGCCTTGAAAATTTGATCATTTGCTTGGATTCTAATTGCCTGGTCTTTTAGGAGGAATACTAATAGTTTGTTGAGTTCCTGCTGTATTGAATAGCGAGAGAAAGAAACGATATTTTCAGATGTATGTTACTGTAGACTAAACACACGTGTAAGGAAGTAAAATGTGTTTTAATACTAACATTTAAACAATAATTTGTTTGTATAAAAGATAGTAATTTAATACATATTATTACCATGATTACCGTCGGTATATAAATCTCATTGATCACGAAGTCTCTTATAGAAACAATGCCCTGAAAATAGTACAGGTACTGTTACCTGAACTTCCTTATTATTTTCATGAAAAATAGATGAACGTGTAACTTTAATTTGTTTTGTTTATATCCTGTAAGCATTTAAAAATTAAATAAGTGTTTGTCTTTCAGCAGTTATACATTTATACACATTATACCGGTTAACTGATAAGGCCAATAGTCGTTTGTTTGTTTTTTTTGTTTTTTTTTTTGGGGGGGGGGGGAGGTATTAATTTCTATTTAACCAACATGGACTGAACAGGTTCATTTCTATAGCCTTATTTGGGTATCATCTTTACATCGATGTTTATGGATATAAACAACGTTTTCTTCAGTAGTCGTCCAAAAATCAGTAGATAATAAAATGTCCATTGACATTTCCCGTAATACTATAGATATCTACCCTTTTACGGTGTAATGGACTAATAATCATTATTTTTCTTTTTTCTATATCAAAATAAATAAATTAATTTCCCATATTTTTCATTTAGGCAAAACTATCCAAATATTATTCATCAAAATGCTTAAATCATAGAGAACAAAATATTTCCTTATTATTTCATTTCTTAATGGATTCTTACTAAACAATCAAAACTGTAGTACAGCCTAATCTTAGAACAGTCATTCGGAAGTGACGTTACGGTAATATTATTATGTAATAATATTATGATTAAAATAGCAACAATCTTAATAATAATTGGTTGATTTAGACGAACACTGTAAGCCAATAAATAAACAGATTACATGTCAAATAAACGTTTGAACAAATGGGAATACACATTCATTAATTCCTTAATTTTTGTATGGTCACCTATAGAATTTACGTTGCAGACAAAGAAAATAGAAACATGGCTGTCATGAAAGTTCTTACTTATGCCACCATGTTATTTTCTCTGAAATCGTTAGATGATTATTGACGATATTTGCTGACATCTTTATTTTGTTCCGTTCTCATTATTTTGTAACAAATACGTACAATAAATTTCATCCCATTTTTAAAAATCCCAATGGTTTCATGATAATATCGTTCCTTACAACCGAATATCATCAGAACTTCTGCTCTTTTCAATTTCAAAGTGGAAATCTCATTTATCTGAACTAACAATGAATCTACGGAAGTCGGTAAATAGTTATTGTACAATCTTATAATACAATGGTTGCCTCCCATGCAAAGGTGTAGTCAAAAAGGAAGCCTTGGCAAGATCGCATATTAAACTCGAGAAAAGAGCTCCAAATATAGTTAGTCTACAATATTTGCCAATATCAAATAGTTGCTCTTGTTCAACTTACAAGTGACTAAAGATCGTGTGTGTGTGTTTTTATTTCCGAACCTTAATTGTCCGCTTTACGATGGGTTCATTTCCTGTTATATGGATTATAATGAAATGAAATATACATGAACATCAATGTAAATATGTTTATAATTTAATTAGTTATTTTACGGAAGTCACGATTTATTATTATACTCTTTAGCAATAACTCAATTAAACAATATCAATAATTCTTCTGTCTCACTGCTATCTTTTATGGAAATATTTAGCAAAATTATTATTTAAAATGTAAACATTTATTTCCGGAATATAAAGAACGGGTATTTTTTTTTAAAGATATTTCCCCCATTTTGTGGAAGACACACCTGTGGAATAAGCGATCATGACTATATGTTATTCCCTCTCATATTGACTTAGGACGACAATAACACCTAACACTGTTTCACAATTTTTAGATAACATTGATACTTTAACGATTTGGGCTAAGTGTGTTATTTTTTCGCAAAAGCATTATGTGAACTATTTCTATATATATCTCAAGTTATAGGAGTTTATATTTTATCAACAAATGAGTTAATAAAGTATACAAGCTAACTAATACAAATAATGGTTTTGGTGGGGGTTTTGGTTAAGCACTGGAAAGGTTTTATTTTTAAATTTACGTGTTTTTAAATATTTTTCAGGGCAATAACGGAATGTGAACTCAATGACGATTCATGGATAACAGTCTGGGAATCAGTGTTGACCAGTGGATTATATACTAGTAAATCATCTTTAATAATTTATTGTAATCTAATATAGTATTAAATGTAAATGGCTATATTAAAGTTTAATAAATATATTCTTAACGTATTAGTTTATATATGCCTGTATCCAAATAACTAATTAGCATCCATTTGTGTACATCGGACTTTTAAATCATTCAAATAACTACGAAAATCATTCAGAATACCAACGAACGCTAAATTCGTCTGGAAAGAATCAAGATTAGGCCAGTGTTGGCATGAGGTTTTACTGAGGAGTGCAGACGAATCAACGCGCCCTCTAGAAGCCGTATTCAAGACACATAACTCTTGTGTCAAGTAATAACTTGCATAACATAATTCATTTTCGGCATTTTCATCAATGAACAGGTCCCTTTCTTTCATGGCTCGGCCTAGACACGACAATTCTATGAAATGACTCTGTAAATCCTGAGTTATAACTGTCACCTGTAATAAAGAGTTAAATTAAATGTGTGGTTGACATCGAATTCCAGGCGTTACCTGTTACCAAACTGGAAGCTGGTGTGTGTGGTTTTTTTTTTAAAATAACCAGTCTGTGTTGCATTTGAGATATCAAACAAAATAACGGTGTCTTTTAATTTTGGTTCATCGTATATTCCCAAGTAGAAGTAGGTTTAATTGTGTATCATATAACATTCTGTATTTGTATACTTAACATTCTGATTTCTTGAAAGCTATAATCCTAGAGAAATCAGATATAATATTACACGTCAATTTGACACCAACTTGCCGAATGAAGTCTTCAGAATTGTTTGGGGGTGGGGGGTATCAGTCGAACACACGACTTGCATACTATAACAGGACACGTGGTTTTCAGTGAGGTTTAAAATTTTACCTGAAATCGGCGAAAATCATTGAATCGTAAATGCAAAAATAATGTTATAATCGTGAAGGTAATCACAAAATAAACTCACATTACTTGAAGATTGTAATGGTAGACCAGAATCAAAATATGGCAGCATGTCCACATAAGAATTGTCCATTTCACTCTGCTGTAATTATAAATAGTAAAGTTATTTAACTTATCCAAAAATGTCAGCATTTATTTAAGTCTAGTCGAAAAGTCGCCCTATAATAAATATGGATGGTATCCCATACATCTGTGTCTTGTGCAAAAATGTGGGATCCCTCACCACTGCCGACTGGGGTTGGTTGCCCAAGATTAACATGATAAACAGGGAGCCGGAGGAATATATCTACATGTATAGTATCTGGGAAACCTCACGAACCTTCGACATTTGAATTGAACAGACTGTCTGGACAATCTATTCTATATATGCAATTAGTTGGTATTATATGCAATTAGTTGGTTTTAAAATTCGCTGATCTTGTCACTGGTCAAAATGGCGGCGCCCATGATGAAATTTTAACATCTGGTTGAGGCGGGTAGTGAATTTAGCTTGCGTAGTTATTTGGTTAAACAAAACGACTCTACACAAAATCGCCTACAACTTGCTTGGGTTGCTCTTTATAGTGCACAAGGGCGATTATTTTCGGTTGACGATGCTTCAGAAATTATCTCTGATATTTGTGACTGTCAAAATGCGTATGAACGAAAATATAGGCAAGCCTTCACTTAGAAACGCAATCAATCTCTTACATCTAAACTTACCTGTCTGTGTAACAGCTGCAATATTTGATTCTCGAGTGACAGTCTTATTTCAACAGTATGGGTACAGACGTCAAATGCATTAATGGCATAATCACTAACATCTCCGAGTACACCAGAGGATGTTCCACAAGGCGATTCTATAATTTGGAATATGGCTTCATTATCTCTATTACAAAAATGATTGCCTGTCATTGTGGGCCTGGCGTCAAATCTCTGACAAACTGACAAAATCACTAAAAGGACAACTTGGTTTGTATATTCTGAAAACAAAATAGGAAATGAACTTGCAATAAGATTCGATAAATGTAGTTATATACATAACAAACAATAACATGAACACAATAAAATGAAGTTCAAAGTTTTCCAAATCCTAACGGGTCTAATCGACGCTTGCCTTCTCTTCGCTTCGTGTGGACAGTTAGTTTGTGACTGGAAAATACGTCAATGGTCGCAACTTGATAAAATTAACTGAAAACTGCTGGAGATGAACTGCTGTTAACTTCATACAGTCGGGCTCCGACTGGGTTCATGAAAACGGGCATACATTGCAGTGTGTTATAAGGGAAATCGTGCCTAAATCATTACCAACTTGTTCATTAGTCTTCAAAATTTACGTCAGGTCATGAATGTTGACATGGTTACAAATACAAGTTAACTTGTTCATTTATTTTTCATCAAGTCGAACTTGTTAAGATAGTTTTTAGATTTTTTACGATGTGAAAGAGTAAGCTATGAAAAGGTTTGAATATCTTATACATCACAGGACATAGTATTGGCTGTTGTATTAATATATGCAGTTGTACAATGCAGTCACACCCGTTTCTCAAAGCTCATTACTATTAAGCGAATTTCGATGATAACTTTCTTTGTGTTTCGTTCACGTATCTTTTTGGTACATCAGAAGCTACAAAAGTCAATATATATTTTTGAAATTGACATGGTTTGACTATCTTATAGAAAAGAATAACCCTTTTGATTTTGAGGTCGCAATTATTGGCTATTTGGACTTCGATAAGCAATTGCTTTAATTACCTCCCCTGGTCTCCCCGAACCCACCGCAGCCCCCTCCCCCTTTCCCCTCTTTTACGTCGTTTTGGTCTAGAATTTAGGATGGGTGTTTGAATTTATATTTTTTGTCAGGTTCTAGCGAATAGTCATGATTTTCAAGGCAGAACCATCGGGAAATAAACAGACATGAATTCGGGAAATGACGTCAGAGTCTATTAATCAATTAGACCGGGCGTAGCCAAAAAAAAGATGGTGAACACCCTTCAATATTGTTATCAGATGACCGTGACATGTTGGGCACATCGTGGTTATAAACATTAAGACCATCGGAATGTTAAAAACATGACAATAAGCTACGGAATGGCATGAGTTTAACATCGTCGTCAATGGAAGTCAATCGTGCGTGGAGGATGTAGCACCATATTTCTGGAAATATTTTTTGGAGTTATTCACTTTTGTTACGAAATCTGTAACGAAATCATATTGGCTCTTTAACGACCAGGAAAAATCAAATTAAGGACTTCGATTGCCACAATATCAAGTAACGTTCGTCCATAATAATGGATACGTAGCGGAAAGTTCTCGTAAGTTCTCAAGAAGAGGAACTGGCATCGGTCAAATATCATTGAAATTTTTGGAAGTAAGTCAATGCTTTGGATTCACGACGATAAAAATACATAGATCATTCCATATTCTTGGATAGCTAACTGCCCATCTATGTCATATTTGAAGATTAATCACTTACCCATTGTGAAAAATAGATGTTCCAATTAACTTAATATATTGCAAACGAAAAAGATTAAAATATGTTAAAAATATTAAACGTTAACTAAAACAATTTTCCGAAAGAAATAAGTTAATAGTTATACCATACCTGCTGGAACCTTATATTTATACCCTACCTGGTGGAAATACAAATTCCGTATCTATATCTGTAAATTTTGGTAACTCCTGGAACTATGTTGTAATCCATGTCACGGTTCTGTTTTCGCATGTTTCTATTATTATATCGTTACCTTCCTGCTGTGATAATATAATTATGTATTGATACGATACTGTGTAAGAGACACACTTCATTGATCATTGGTGACGATTGGTTTAAGTTTGTCCGAAATTTGATACGCTCTCATTGAATAGCAATTCCGAATAGTATCACATGTGTGTAAATCTTGTCACCGGTTGAACTATCGCCTGATCATCTATCGATTTGGGAATATTTTTTTTTTATTTCACAGAAAAAAAAAAATCAAATGGCCCACTCATCCTAATCCTGCCTGGAGTTAATATTTCGGAAAAATAACAAAGTGGATGGTTTTAGTTGAACTTCATAAACATGGTTATATTCTTTGGAACCTTAAAATAGACAAGAACTAGGTCTTAAAGCAATGTAATAGGAATGCGTAATTAATTATGGAGGAAACAAATCCCAATTAAAAGTCTCGTGTGTTTCGATTTGGGTTTTTATTCCTAAAGTATATAGTTATTCAATTGATTATTTAAAATTATGTTAGGTATCGGTAACGTAACGCCCGCTCAATTTCGGAAAGGACTTTTTTATTTCAATAATTCCATTACGGGTCGTGACTAGAAACCACTTGAATCCACGGCAGGCCTTAGGATATCTCCAGTATCCTGTCAAAACTGTTTCAAAGTAGCGGAATACAAAGCTGAAGAGAACTTTATGTTTTTGATCAATAACTGTGGATTATAGGCATCTTCGGTTTATGGTGTGTATTTTACATGTTCCTTGATAAAAGCAAAATACACCTGTCGTTTCTGGTGACGACGGAAAGAAAAGATAACCAAAAAAGTTCCATCATTGATTTTACAACGATGCCACAACAACAGTGGCAGTTGAGTATTTTAACGTCTAAAGGTTCTCTTAACAGCACATCGTGACGGTCTGCAAATGACCACAATAGTCACTCCTCAAGAAAAATCCCCTAATTTCGACGTGTTTGAATGTTATACTCAACCATCTTTCCAGTGGAAATGCAATTTCACAGAGAGACTATTGCAATTACGGTTTACAAGTGAATTATCAATCTACGGGGTGGAATACGGTTTGAATGAAATACGTTACATTTCGAATCAATCTGATTGAAATGTTATATTTAGCTTCGTTTTTTTATGCTTCCCATGATCTCGTCAGGGGTCATACTACGAGGGGCTTTTGACCCGATGGCGTTAGACATTTGATAAACCAATCAGCATTGATGTTTCTCGTAGGATAACCACAGTTCCATGCACCGCAGGCCACGAACTCACCTCACCAGCTTCTATAACAATTCTTCCCGATCCCAGTGTCGCAAAAAACAAGAAAAGCAGAATTTTGAAGCATGAAAATGGAACGAATTAGAATCTATGCTTTTATCAGTTTGATATCGACTTTGTATTGAAGAAGGACACTATGATGGGTGGGCTGTATTGGAAAAAAATGACTGTAAATGGTACTTTGCATACTTTCTCCCGAGTAAAAAAATTCAGAGACTGCTCTTTACCAATTCATCTAAACCGTGCGAGAACATTAGATTCATTATGGACCGACGAGCCTATACATACTGGCAGTCCAAACACTGGTTAGTGAGTGAGCTATGCAGTACCTTACAGGGCAACGATCGATCCCAAAATTACAAGACAATCGGTATTTTTATTGCAACAGGTGAAATTAGATAATGGGCCTTTTAAGCATATTTTGAATACCAGTATGCTTTGCGTACATAATATACTAGGCCCACTGGTCCGTAGAAACAATGCATTTCGTTTTTGGAGTAGTTTTTGAAAGATGGCTGTGGAGCTAATTTCTGAATAAACGTTTCCGGTTGGAAACTGACTTATAGTACCACTGGCATTGTTACGAGAACACCAAGTATCTCATTACAGATATATACATTGTCCATTACAATCGCCTTACTACCGACTGTCCGAGGGTTGGATAGCCGAATGGCTAACGAGCAATCGCTGTATCATACGGCCTGCCATTGAGTCAACTGGCGTGGTTTCGAATCCCCGGTTGTACGTGGCAAGGAGTAGGGTCGCAAGTCCAGCCTCGTGGGTTTACTCGGGGTACTCCAGTTTCCTCCCACTGCTAAAGACCCCTACGCGCAAGCGAATTATTGAAATAAAATTTTAACAAAAACAAATTGTTCCCGAAATGACCTAGTTTGTGTCGAGTGGACGTTAAACCCCATCTCTCTCTCTCTCTCTCTCTCTCTCTTTCTCTCTCTCTCTCTCGACTGTCGATGAAACGACTTCCACAATGCCGTGCTTTTCATTAGTATATTATGATTAGACATTTATGAATTGTTCATTGAACAGTTCATTCGTTCATTTATTTATTCTTTCAATTATAGTAATCTGTTTCCTTCCATATTCAATTACTAATTAGATGTTGATTTACTATTTAATTACATATCATGTTTTAGTGTAGGCGGGGTAATTTACATATAATTATTGTTTGCCTGCCTTATAATGCCTGTAATATTTTAACCCGACTGTATAATTATACATTCTCAGGCATTAAACAGTTTTAAAGGTAATTCCAAGTTTCAGTAACCACTAATGATTCTCATTTATACACTAGTATCTTTAAATCGCCCCCCCCCCCCACACACACACACTTCACACTGTTCCTCAGTCCCCCCCCCCCATCTGAATGACTAGACGCTGGTAATTTCAAGTTTCATTTAACACCAAGGATTCTCATTTATACACTTGTATCTTTACCCCCCCCCCCTCCACAGTTTACCTCAGTTTTTCTCCCCATCTGAATGACTAGACGCTGGTAATTCACGAGGAACTTTCTAGGTCAACACCAGGAGGTTGAGATGCATGTTGACATTATTATTTTAAGCAGTAGAAGGTAAATGGGGTACGTTGTTAAGCTACCTTAACCTTATCAATTGCATATCAAATCAGGGTACATTCCTCACCTAAGGTGTTAGGTAATTGAATAAAGCCCCGAACAGATAGATTTATGTTCTTACATTGAAGTTCCCCAATAATTTAGATAAGCCAGCAATGAAACCAATTGTATTTTACAATAAACAACATTAAAGTGAAAGTAGATAATATGTTGATAAAATGACACAATTAAATAATAGTTGAGTATATAACTTTGTGAAGATCAAGGTCTCGTTGGAGTTTTTGAACTAACATTCTTCCACAAGTGGGTTATTCTCTGGCAAGCCATTTGAATAATTGCTTTATCCCTTACACAAAACATTATATCATAAAATCATTCTTCAGTTCATAGCAGGACACTGGACACAAAACATATGTCATGATGTAAAATACAATCAGTGGACATATAATGTTTTATATAATTTGATGTTTAAATTGTATATGAATATTATTCCATATTAAATGTATTCTTTAGTTCACCAGTTGCTTTAATTCCTAAAATATAAAAATAAAAAGATTAATCAGAAATGATTCAAGCTCAAATAATGGATTTCCTACTTTCATTTCATGTAACTAAAAATGTTCTCGTATTTGTTATATTGATATAGATGAATGCTTTTTGTTTAGATTATTAATTTTCAAGCAGTAAATTTTTTTTAAAAATACTTCAAAATAACTATAATTAATACAAAAAATATTTAGTAGAATAATAAAGAATGAAATATATTAGAAGCTAGTTGACTATTTATATTTTTCATTATAGGGTCAATCTGATTAAAACATAAGATTCCATTTCGTTTCGTTTTTATAGCTCAAAATTTCGTTTTATTTGTCTTTACAACGCTAGAATCCGGAAGAGTTGTTATGTAACAGGCTTTCTAGTTGATGTGAAAAATTAGCCAATGAAACGGTCTGTTACGGCGAGTTCTTGGCGTGATCGACAAAGAAATGTGGGTAAACCATTAGAAACTTCAACGCTGATTGATTAATCAATGTCTGACGTTATAGGGTCAAAAATCGCGGTACGACCCCTGACGCGACTTTCCAGTACAACTGGCCAGATTTTCAGTTGGCAGAAAGAGAAAAATATTTGTACGTAAAATTATCTATTTTGGCGGGAAAAAAAATGAAAGCCAGTGTGGGCCCTGCTTGTCAATTCTATGTAATTTGCATGCATCCCAGCTAACAAAATTTAGTTTTCCGAACGTTTTTAAAACATTATTTTTTCGTTATTTAACGTTCCCTTTGAATGTTTGTGGCACGTGACCCAGGAAAGTTTTGTAGTTGTTGCGTTGACGTTTTTACAAACGTTACAGGATACGTTTACTGGACGTTAATTTTAACGTTTTGAAAACATTGATGTTAACGTTTTGAAAACATCAATAGTTCTGTTATTTCACGTTCCCTTTGAATGTTTGTGGCACGTGACCCAGGAAAGTTTTGTGGTTGTTGCGTTGACGTTTTTACAAACGTTACAGGATACGTTTTTACAAACGTTACAGGATACGTTTACTGAATATTATAGTTAACGTTAGGAAAACATTCGTTATTCTGTTATTTCACGTTAGTTTTGAATGTTCATCTGACGTAAGCCAGGAAAGTTTTGTTGTCGTAACGTTAACGTTTTTACAAATGTTACAGGATACGTTTAATGAACATTATAGTTAACGACTTCAAAACATTAATGTTAACGTTAGGAAAACATTCGTTATTCTGTTATTTCACGTTAGTTCTGAATGTTCATCTGACGTAAGCCAGGAAAGTTTTGTTGTCGTAACGTTAACGTTTTTACAAACGTTACAGGATATGTTTACTGAACATTAATGTTAACGTTTTGAGAACATTAATGTTAACGTTTTGAAAACATCAATTATTCTATTATTTCACGTTAGTTTTGAATGTTCATCTGACGTAAGCCAGGAAAGTTTTGTTGTCGTAACGTTAACGTTTTTACAAACGTTACAGGATACGTTTACTGAACAATAATGATAACGTTTTGAAAACATTAATGTTAACGTTTTGAAAACATCAATTATTCTGTTATTTCACGTTAGTGTTGAATGTTCATCCGACGTAAGCCAGGAAAGTTTTGTTGTCGTATGGCAAACGTTATTTACAAACGTTACATGATAAGTTAACTGAACATTAATGTAAACGTTTTGACAACATTAGTTATTCTGTTATTTTACGTTAGTTTTGAATGTTCATTTGACGTAAGCCAGGGAAGTTACTGGTAACGTCTATAGCATGTCTTAAAATTCACCCCCTTAACGTTCCGGATAACGTCAATAGGATGTGTTAATTTCTCCTAGCCTAAACGTTACAGATAACCTATGGAGAATGTTAAAATCCTCCCCTGTACGGTTTCTGATAACGTCTATAGCACGTGCGTTTTTCCCCTCCTTTAACGTTACAGAAAACGTCTAGTGCAGGTGTTACAACCCTTCCGGTAAACGTTGCCTATAACGTCTTCAGCATGCATGACACCCCCCTCCGTAAACGTTCCCAATAACGTCTGTAGCAGGCGTGAAACCCCCTCCGTTAACGTTCTCCATAACCCCCGGTCCCAACGTTACCGATAACGTCAGTAGTACGTCTTTAATTCCAACCCTAAACGTTACCTATAACGTCTATAGCAGGTGTTCAATTCTCCCCCTGAAACGTTCTCTATAACGTCTATAGCAGATTTTCAATTCTCTCCCTGAAACGTTCTCTATAACGTCTATAGCAGGTTTTCAATCCCCCCCCCCCCGAAACGTTCTCTATAACGTCTATAGCATGCACTACATTCTTCCCCCTAAACGCTACACATAAAGTGCAATTCAAGCATAACCTGTAATATCATTTCTTCAAATGTCAGCTTAATTCTATCATCAAAAAATATGAACATTAACCAGAATATTTTTAAAAAATAAATTTAATAAGTAATGATAACAATAAATTAAAAAATATAAATCAATATCACAGACATCATACATCAATATCACAAAAACGGTAAATAATCCTACAGTATCATTGCATCACAGCATAATCCTAAAGTATCACAGATTCAGTATGCATGTATAATGATGCAGTATCAGTATTATAATGATATACATGTAGTATTAGTCTCAAAGAATCAGTATATTATCATAAAGTATCATGGAATCAGTACATTATCATAAAGTATCAGTATATAATCATAAAATATCACAGAATCAGTATATTATCACAGAATCAATATATTATCATGCAGTATCAGTATATAATCATAAAGTATTACAGAATCAGTTATTATCATACAGTATATAATTACAAAGTATCACAGAATCAGTACATTATCACAAAGTATCACAGAATCAGTACATTATTATAAAGTATCAGTATATAATCATAAAATATCACAGAATCACAAAATCAGTATATTATCATACAGTATCAGTATATAATAATCACAAAGTATCACAGAATCAAAATATTATCATGCTGTATCAGTATATAATTACAAAGTATCACAGAATCAGTACATTATCACAAAGTATCACAGAATCAGTACATTATTATAAAGTATCAGTATATAATCATAAAATATCACAGAATCACAAAATCAGAATATTATCATACAGTATCAGTATATAATAATCACAAAGTATCACAGAATCAAAATATTATCATGCTGTATCAGTATTTAATCACAAAGTTTCACAGAATCAATATATTATCATGCAGCATCAGTATATAATCATAAAGTATTACAGAATCAGTATATTATCATACAGTATCATTATACATGTATAATCACAAAGTATCACAGAATCAGTATATATCATACAGTATCAGTATATAATCACAAAGTATCACAGAATTAGTATATTATAGAGCATCAGTATATAATCACAAAGTATCACTATATAATCATAGTATCTCTCTAATCACTATCTTATCATACAGTATCACAGAAATTGGAATCACAGAATCAGTATATAATCATACAGTATCACAGTAATCAGAACCACAGAATCAGTACATGTATATACTCATATTATAGTATCACAGAATCAGTACATGTATATACTCATAGTATCACAGAATCAGTACCGGTACATTGTATATAATCATATAGTAAGAATCAGTATATGTATATGTGTATATAATCATAGTTTCACAGAATCAGTATATAATCATGCATTATCAAAGTAATCAGAATCACAAAATATGTATACAATCATATATCACAGAATCAGAACCACAAAACCAGTATTACAGAATCAGTATAAATATTGTCATACTACACTATTACAGAATCAGTTTATATGTTGTCATACAGTATCACAGAATCAGCATATAATCATGCAGTATCAAAGAATCAATATATAATTATGACTCATCACTATCACTTGTATCTTGTAAGGTAACTTTTCTGTAATAAAACAAAATGAGGCAAGTTATTAGCTTTGGCATGAAATGTCTATACAATAAATATCCAGTAAACAGTGAATGACAGCACATAATATGGTTGTGCTTATTGTGACATTAACCCCATTTCATTTCATGTCATTTCCAAACTGTACCAATCAACACCGAAATTTATCAAAACTATTTCGATATGCTTACAACAAGTGTCTCAACTGGCACGCTTTGAAGAAAGTATTAGTAAGATATGCAAGTATAGACACTAGACAGCAGTGGGCAAATTTTGAAATCTTTACTTATAATAATAATAATTTTTGAAATATTTATACTTCAATAAAGCTTTGCATTATATTGTAAATTCAACAGGTAGACATTATTTAATCACAATTTTCCCAAAATATTGCTAATCAAAACCAGAAATTGATAATCAATTGCCTAAATTTACCTCATTTGATTAGCAGTTTTGCAAATCATGTCTGAAAAAATCTTCAGAAGTATGGCAGCAATAACATTTGAATATGTGTTATGATTCCTGATAAATGTATGTGAAGTAAAAGTTTTAAATACTTCACAGCTAAGATATTCGCAAGTCTGTTAAGATCTTCTGTAGATAAAACAAATCTTTGGACTACAGTCACACTGAAATTTTGAACTTATGATTTTCTTTGGCCTGATGAAGTTTCACACAGACTAATGGCAACAATATTCTTTCAAATTGAAAATATGATAAAGTTGATTACCTGAGCATATTTGAGGATATCTCCACTGTAATCATTGATGTCTTTAATAGTACTGTTTACATGTAATTTTCTACAGGCTTCTGAAATCAAATTTAAGATTAGTTAAACATGTGTTTGTGTTAGGGTGCATTTGGACCTACCTACACCAAATTTGAATATTCTTGCTCAATTAGAAAGAGAGTCATTGTGTCCTAAAAAGTAAGACAGACAAACAAACCCATTCTAATAGTAGAAAGGTGGGGGACAAAAACTGATTTTTCATACAATCAGGGACGATAATCCAGGATATGGTACGACATGTGACAATACCAAAAAGGAACCACAAGTTTCACGATATAATCATACATTTGAAGTTTTATCGGGTTACATAATTGTACAGTATTGATGTGCAAGAAGCAGCCATTTTGCCTGGCAGTTTTGGTACCATTTTCACAAAATCCAATGTCATTAGGGTTTAACAGTGATATATTTGAACGTTTTGTACAATCAAAGGGTTAACAAATTAAAAACATATTTCATCATCAATCTTAGTCAAGGTAATGATATGATGAATTCTATATTCAGAGTTTCATCTTAATTTTAATCAACGTTAACATGCCCCAAAGCATCAACCAATCAGATTGCTTATTTCTGCTTAACGTAAGCAGACAATGTTTAAAATTGAACTCCATCAAGGCATTCATGAAAGCCTACACCAAGTTTGAACATTCTACCTCAATAAGAATAAGAAGGAGAGTATTGTGTTCCAAATTCTCGACCAATCAAATTGCTTAATGCTTTGCTTACCCAAAAACAGAAAATGTTCATAATCAAACTAAGTCAAGGTATTGATTTGATAAAATTATACACTAAGTTTCCTCACTCTCATTTCATTAGAACTAAAGATATCTTATCTTTGCATAACCTAAGCAGAAAATATTCTCATCGTCAAACTCCATCATTGCATTATCCCAATAAACATCTACGCCAAGTTTGAACATTCTAGCTAAGTCAGAATGAGAGTTATTGTGTTCCAAAGTCTCGACCAATCAAATTCCTTATATTGTCTCTCTGCTTACCCGGAGCAGAAAATATTCAGTATCGAACTTAGTCAAGGTATTGATGTAATAAAATTATGCACCAAATTTCATCACTTTCACTTTAATTAGAACTAAATTTGTCATGTCCCAAAGCATCCACCAATCAAATTGCTTATCTCTGCTTACACCTACACCAAGTTTGAACATTTTCAGTCAATTCATTGAATACATGTACCTCCACAACAAGTTCTAAAATACAACAATTCAGACGTAAAAGTAAATATTTCCTTCAGTGCACTACTCTGCCGCTTTAAAAATCATTTTATACATTCAAAAATAGTAATCTTCGATCATCAATATGAAATTCACCCATGTTCCAATCACGATAGATGGCAAACCTGGATAATCACATCTCACAGCAAATTCCTTCTGATTTCTCTCCGCTTGTAGCCTACCTCAATACAAACCGTCGGACTGTTATGTGTCCTGTGGTTTATTTTATACAAGGAACAAGTGCGCAAACTGAAAAGTCTCAATAAGTTTGTTGTTGAAAATTTAGAGCGTATCGTAGAATAGGCCTACACAACTCCCTTAAAATGATAATTCAGCATAACAAGTGGTTGCCATGCAAGACACATTTTGCAAGAGATGGACAGAGAACAAGCTAAAAAATAAAAGTGATTTTTTGTACAATCTGGGACCATTAACCAGCAAGTGACGTTTCGATATGCACCAATATCGAAAGGAACCAAGATCATTTGGATATAAACAAATAATTTCAATAAGTTTGATCAAAACCTGATAAAATTTACAACTTTTAGAGGGTCCACTTACACTATTTGAGTACAAGGAACAGCCATTTTGTAGGGTAGGCCTACTTTCAGAACGATTTTCACAAAATTTGAACTCTGCCATCATTTGTGTGTAACCATGATATATTCAATCTGTTTTTTCTCAATTGGATAAAAATTATAACCCCCACAGGCACCACAAGCTGAAAATGCAACTTTCTGTTCAGTCAGGGGCCATACCATAATACAGGAAGTTACGGTCTGATATGAGCGAATCATTCGCTGCGAAGGTCAAAAGGAACAGTTCAAGATTTATCAAAATTGGTTAAAAATTGCGACTTCTGGAGAGTCCACAATCTTGGTATTACATACTTTTACACAATTGGTGTAGACAGAGCAGCCTTTTTTGTTTCGCAGTTTTGGTCGATTTTCCTGAAATTCGAACTCAACTATCATTACGGACAATCAAGGTGTAACAGTGATATATTCAAACGCTTTTCTAAATCGACTAATAATTGTGACCTCTTAGAGGTAACACAAGCTAAAAAAGGCCATTCTCGTACAATCGGGGGTTAAAATTCAGGAAGTTACGAGCCGATATGCACAAATATCAAAAGGAACCAGGATCTTTGGGTTATAATTGGTTCAAAATTGTGAGCTAGACAGTGTTCACAAGCTTAAAACTTGATTTTTCGTACAATCAGGGGCCATAATCCACGAAGTTACAGTTCGATAGTGCCAATGTCGAAAGGAACCGATATCTTAGGGTGATAAAACCATCAAGTTTCATTGAAATCGGATAAAAATTGTGATCTGTAGAGTGTTCACAAACAATTGTGGACAGACAGACAAGCGACAACAATATACGTCCACATGTAAATGTGGGCGCATAAAAATTGTGACCGTCCACCAAGTTAAAACGTGATTTTCAGTGCAATCAGTGGCCATAAACAATATTTCAAAGTTGTACGTCACATGCCAATTTCGAAAGGAATCGAGATCATTTGAAAATTTCAGATAAAAATTGTGACCCGCCGAGCGCCCACAGGTTGAGAAACTTCCAAAATGTGTGCATATAAAAACAGTAAGCTTATATATTATCCAATATTTTATTACATGTAAATAATTGTGATACAAGTTGAAATAATAGTGGATTTGGTAAAAACTTCACAAATTACTTGCGAATTTGGAAATCAAATTTGGAGGGGCCATTAGACACAATGAAATGAAACAGAGTTTAACGTCATACTGTTCTGATCCAAACTGGACTTATGAAGACGGGCATATGCCATACAGTGTGCTATGATGGAAATTTTGCTCGGACAGCAGCACTATGGCTTACTCTTATTATATCGAATTCCAATGACTAGACTGGATCATTGAAGTCTACATGTATGACGTCCGAAGGAATTGAATGTATAACTGAAGTAAATATTTACTTTTTATATCCGAATTGTTAAATTTTAAAACTTGTTGTGGACATCAAACACAATTCACAAAATCTCATTTGAAGGTAAATAATGACCAGTGTTTTTGGAGTAAAAATATAGTTTGTTACTGGAGTGATTATATAATAGAATCTCTTTTTGGCATGTACCTTACTAATAGAATCAGGATGAACTTTCTCGGCCAATGTAGGGATCGAACAACTAACCTCCTGGCTAGCAAGCCAGCGTCTTACCCACCATGACCCCCTTAATATTGGTGAACCTTTAACTTTAGCATTATTAATGTGGGTTCTAAAACAAACCACCCCAAATTACAATAGACCAACACAACAATCTACAAGCCTGTAGCTAGCTCGTCCCGGGATCACGTGGCTAAGATGCTGGCTCGCTAGCCTGAAGGTCGGGTGTTTGACCCCTGCATTGGCAGAGAAAGTTCATCCAGATTTCCCGACGTGGTTTCCCCAAGTCAGTGATGTAGGACGAGGGCCTGATAATGACAGGTGTCAAGTCGTTTGACATTGACATGCACATAATATAACTATAAGGGTAGGCCGTAGTGCCGCTGCCCGGGCATATTAAATTTCCCTCATAGCACACTGTATGGCGTATGCCCGTCTTCAGTAGCCCAGTTTAGGAGCTGGGCCCTGTTTCACAAACATTTAAGCCAAAATCACTAAAATAGATTTCAATTAACTAAAATCAAAATGCAATTTTAAATTTTATGCAATTTTAATAGATTTTAGTTAAAATCACTTGCGCCCACACACATTTCCGCTGTGGGTACTTACATGTGTACCTTGAAAGCAAATACGCTTCAAAACTGAAAATTGTTGACAGGTTGAATTAACGGTTGCAATATCAATGGGGAGAGTTTCATACCTTGTGGCAATGTTTGCACACGGTCAGAGAGAGAGCGAGAGAAATGGGGTTTAACATCCAAACAACAAAAACTAGGTCATTTTTGGACTAACACATGGTTCAACTTTATTTCAAAAATTTCGCTTGCACGTAGGGGTCTTTAGCAGTGGGAGGAAACCGGAATACCCAGAGAAAATCCATGAGGTTGGGCAGGCGACCCAACTCCTTGCCATGTACAACCAGGGATTCAAAACCACGCCAGTACTCAATAGCAGGCCGTATGATACAGTGTGTGCACGCTAGTGATGTGCAGTTTTTAAATTTTCTTTCGGTTTTAGGTTTTCTGAGGCAAAAAACCTCGGTTTTGGTTTTTGTTTTTTTTATTCATTTAAACACTGTGTAATGTATGTACTGATTTATGGTTATATTATAGGAATACTTGAAAGCCAGAAAAAATATCAAAAATATTGATGTAAATAGTAAACAACAAGGTTGTTTTTTTTTACTGTTATATGACTTTAATTATAACTGGTAGTAAGTTACTGTAAAAAAAGATCTGACACACACAACGCCATAGGCATAATAATAAATTAATATAACGACATAATATCAGTAACAATAAAGTTAGATTCTACTGTAAAAAAAAAAAAAATAACAAAATAATACCAATCCAACAAATCGAAACATGTGGTCTTTCATTTCTCGTTTATAAACTTAAAAACAAAACTTACGCAATTGCCGTTTTCGGGTGTTGTTCAAATGTTGTTCTAAACCTGACTCAAAATTGTTAAATTATATTCTTATTCTTATAATTTATGCAGCAGAAATATGTTTTTTACAAAGATTAAATCTACATTTTGTGTCATCTAATCTTTCATAGTTATTGAGCAAGCCATGGAGTATGGAGGCATTTTACTTTTTAGAGGAAGCCATCGTTCGATATTGACAACCGGCTTCGGGTTGCATAAAATTTTGGATTGTAAACCGAACCGAATTGAGAAAATAAATAGTCTAGGCCAACCAGACTGATTAAACACTCTATCATTCTATACATACGGGCTCTGGTTGATCGAAAATAAAAACGGAAGTGGTGGCTACATTAAAATTTTGGAATTATTAAGTAAACGAAATACGGCTACATAAAAATTAGGAATTTGGAAAAAAACCGAAACGCACGGTTATTTTTTTTTTAACGGTTCGTTATTCGGTTTATTTGTAAAAACCAATACCGTACGGTTAAACCGAAAAACCGCACGCTAACCATTTGGTCATCCACCCCACCCCCCTGCACATGGTCAGACAGTCGTAGAGAGGTCAAATAAAAATGTTTAATGCGTAAAAATGATTCGAAAAGTGTTGGTGGGTTGGCCTTGAACTTGACATTTGATGTGTGACACTAGCAATTGATTTACTTGCAGGCCTCAATGGAAATAATGTGTATCAATAAACTAAATTGCTTGAATTTATAGTTTTATGGTATTTTGGACAAGATAAACTATTGAGTATTGTCACAAACAAATAGGCAATAGCCAATGTTCCGATGCCTTGATTTGTTGAAATGTCATTCTAATAGACCCTTTCAATGATACTTTGAAAATGCCAAAGTGCCTACTTATCTTACTCAATCAAATGATGTTTTCCCCCAAGATAAAATAAATGAAATGAAATGTGGGTTAACGTCCTACTTTCTGCTTCTAACCTGGGCTAATGAAGACGGGCGTCACACAATACAGTGTGCTATGAGGGAAATTTTGCCTGGGCAGCAGCGCTACAGCCTACTCTTATATCGAATTCCAACTGCCAAGGGATCTTTTACGAGCACGACAATGCTTCCTAAAATTTACCTTATTAATGTTGTTTTATTAACGTTAGACTTCATTGAGAAATAATAACAAATTTATGATATTAAAATTTAATTTCAAATAGCTATAACATTTTTCAATAACCACATTTGTGATTATTGATTTTTCTTTTTGCAAATCATAACCCCCGAAAGCATGAATAAATATACTACATGGTATGTCTAGTATTATAGGCCTTTAGGCCTTCTAAAATCAAGAAAAAAGCCATTAAACCATTGTACACGAAGATATTTTCTTTATAGATGAGAGTGCTCTGAGCTTCTTTCCATGGGGGGTTTGGGTTGGATGCTGATGGTTAGCACGTACATGTTGCATCACAAGTCACCTGTCCAACCTCGTGGGTTTTCTCCGGGTCCTTCAGTTTCTTCCCACTGCTAAAGACCCCTACATGCAAGCAAATTATTGAAATAAAATTAAACAATATGTTAATCCCGAAATGACCTAGTTTGTGTCGAGTGGACGTTAAACCCCATTACTCTCACTCTCTTTTCACGACATTGGATAGGCCTACTGAGTGCCATAAAAAACACATCACTTATTTTTTCATATAACAAAATGATTCTGTAAACATATCTTATTTATTTTGCTTCTTATTAACAATTTTGAAATGGGAACACATCAATAACAACACATTTGTACACTTATGGATGTTTAATCTGTAGAGAGAGAGAGAGAAATGGGGTTTAACGTCCACTCAACACAAACTAGGTCATTTCGGGACTAACATATGGTTTAATTTTATTTCTATAATTCGCTTGCGCGTAGGGGTCTTTAGCAGTGGGAGGAAACCGGAGTGCCCGGAGGAAACCCACGAGGTTGAGAAGGCACAAGCCCCATCTCCATGCCACATACACTCACACCAGGGCTCGAAACCACAGCAGCAAGCCAGAGGTTGACCGGCCAGCTAGAGGTCGAAGCGCGGCTCTCTAGACCACTAGGCCATCCCAACCCTCGTTTAATCTGTAATCAACGGTACAAAGTCAGAGGGGTCAAAACCAAAAGTACGACAGATGTCAGTAGCGCTTGTGTCCTCCACTGGCTCTTGTGCATGCTGTGCAGCGATGTAGCATGGAATTAACCATCTGTGTCGTACCGGTGTCCCAAACTGTATTATTGCGGTGTCTACGTAAAACCATGCAGGCTTAGTTTTAAATAAAAATAATGTGTAGTTGAAATTTGCCGTTCGCTATCAAGTACAGCAGTTGGGCCATTCACATAGACCTCTCAAGGAACGAGAATCGATTATCAGGTCACTAACGAAAAAAGTGACCCGAAATCTTAAATGGGTTTTGTTTCCTGGATAAGCATTTTTGGCGTTCACATCCAAACGACTCAATATTTTGAGCTGAAATTTTGAGACAAGGTCAATACACCATTCTCCTATATTTTGGCGTTTAAATTTCATATGTAGCCTACTCGACTTTTATTTTTGAGACTCTGTTCAAATCGGGACTGTCCCTTTAAAGTTCCAATTTCATATTTTCTAAGAAAGTCAAAACATAATTATTTCAATGTCTTTTGCTCAAAAGGTTGTCAACTCACTATTATACGATCATGGGCAAAATTTTTTGGGCATTAGAAAGCTGACACATTTTGATTGAGGAAATAGTTACTCAATTACCTCCCTTGTTTTCCCATTCCTCTCCATGGACGGCCATCTTCAAACGTTTGAATTTGAAGTTGAAAATGATATTTTTGCCAATTTCTCAACTGGCAATAGTGAATTATAGGATTATTCTTTAACAAGGTAGGGCTGTTTATAGGTTCAATCTATTTTGGGGCTTTATTTTAATACATTTTAAAAATAGTATTTAAAAAAGGCAGTGGCTATTGTTACGACGAGTCGTAACAATAGTCCTCAGGCTATTGTTACGACAATGCCTTTCAAGGCACTCCATTGGCTAAATAGAAGGAATTCCAAAATGGCTGCCAATCTCCCCAACACCAGCTTCAGGAAGCGAATCTCCCCAACACCAGCTTTAGGAATCAAGTGGCAATGCAAATTTGTACACACGGAACTCTCAATCTATACCTTACCCTAACCCTAACCCAAATATAGCCGATGGATGGCCCGGAAAGCATCGTTTTATCAATCGGCCAAGGACTACTCGTCGTAACAATAGCCACTATGTTTAAAAAATGCTATTGGAGCTTTAAATTATTTAGTGTATTTTAACTAAAATGCTTAAAATCGTTTTCTGAAACTCATCTATCTTAATTATAAGTCAAGATGAAATTTTAGTTTAAGACGATTTAAAGAATATTTCAAGTTTTTGTAAAACAGGGTCAAGAACAGTAGGACATTAAACTCCATTTCATTTCATTTCCAAAGCTAGTCACGTTCGTAATGTGGTCACAGAGCTGCACTTACGATTTTAGCCTACTATTTTCGTCGCGACCAGTTAAGTCCGCAATGTGGTCACAGACAACACTTTATTAGCTGTACAATATGTATTATGTAGTAATACATGTACTACTAATAGTAGTAGTATTGATTGTCATCTTGTCAAGCAAATCATCGCAAGTAAAATTAACAATTTATTGAGAACTGATTTGGATATGGTTCCGACTCGAGGGCTGGGTCATGATATTGGCCTAGCCTACAAATTGAAATTGGTATTAATTGGTAGGCCCTACCTGGTGATCAAAACCAATTTAAAAAAAAAAACAAAAAAACTTCTATTAGAAGTTCTAAGAGTTCTGTGAAATTTTATAAACAAAATTGACTTTTCAACATTCTGAACAACCTACAAAAAGGGCAGTTTATGGGTTTATATAGATTTCAAACTATTAATATTCGTATTAGATCTAGACGAGTAATTAATATTCTACTGAATAATAATAATACTAAATCATCTGGTCTATCTTGGCTGGTTAGGCCTATGTCACATTTAGACATTATGTGTTTTCGGCTATGTCTACTGACTTTACTACTGGTCACACAAAGTTGCTGTCAAGTGCCTACAAAGTGTCTACTTATATATAGTTTAACAATAAATAAATTGTACTCACCGTCTAATAGTAATAAATTTTCCTTTCGTGTTGTCAGTGTCTTCGACATGCATAACTCAATGACTGCGACAAAAATAGCGCCAATTTTGAACCTCATCGACAGTCGGTATACTTCGGCTTTTTCTGCCATGAATATGACCTCATACTAACAGTCACATTTCTGGGCCTATAACATTTTGTTTTAATATTTCGGTGATTTTAATCATTATACCCACAAAGAGCCCATTTGTGGGTATAATTTTAACTCCATGACCGTGAACATTTTTTTTCTTGAACAAAGTTGGGTACAAGAATAAAAAAACGTAAAATAATTTAGAGATAAAATTGAGTAATATTTACTTAAAATTTTACTTAATACCTAATCGACAGTCGGTATACTTCGGCTTTTTCTGCCATGAATATGACCTAACACTAACAGTCACATTTCTGGGCCTATAACATTTTGTTTTAATATTTCGGTGATATTAAATCTTTATACCCACAAAGAGCCCATTTGTGGGTATAATTTTAACTCCATGACCGTGAACATTTTTTTTCTTGAACAAAGTTGGGTACAAGAATAAAAAACGTAAAATAATTTAGAGATAAAATAGAGTAATATTTACTTAAAAAAAACAAAAAAAACAAACAGATTTGTGACCTTAAAAATTGGATGTTTGACCAAGTTCACGGTCGTGGTTCAAAAGAACATTAAATAACTTTCAACCCATCTGAACTGTCTTAGGCCATGGTCAAATAGGTGAAACTGGCTTTGGAATAAAACTTCTTTTTTTTTAAAGGTCAATTTTCCACCCTTTGTCCTTGACCTGTAAATAACGCCCATTATTGATCTTGAACTTGGCTTTACGTCCCATATTTATTTAGCTATATCTCTTAACGCAAAGACCACTGTTGATGCATGTCCCGGATGGTGTTTCAAAACCGGTGGTACTTTTTACCGCCGACCACCGCTGACCAAATGCTTTTTAAATATAATTACCGCCGATCAGTGCCGGAGGTAAGGAGGGCAAAGTGGGACAAATGTTCCGGGCCCCCCACATTTTATCCCGGATTTCACTAAAATAAAGTAAATGAAAACATCATAAGAGAAATACTCAATTGTCAACGAATTCTAAACGTCAATGAAATCGCTGCCTAAATTGTCCCCCCCCCCCACAAGGTTAATCGGGCACTGCCGCCGACCAAATACTTGTTACCGCCGACCAAATGCTTAATGATTCCCATATTCCTGAAGCAATGGCCCGAGAAATCCCTCTCTGACCATTGCTGGAATAGCGTCTGTTTCTTGAACTTATGCGGGAGTGTGTCTATTCTCTGCTTTCAATGAAAGCTCTCACTAAGTACAGCAACACGACAGTCCTTCGTTTAATCTGGGTCTTCCCTAAAACTTTGGACAGTGATTTAAGGTATTAGAAACCGTGAAAGTATGTTCGTTTCCAAACAGTATTGTTTACATTTCATTCGACTTGATAGCCTCGATCGTTTGTCACGCAATTAGTTTTACTGTAGTATTCTGCTATGCACGGGTTAATTAGGCATAATAAAATCGTGAGTCATGACGTAACGTTATGTAAACATATTTGGTCCAATATTGGCAGCTAGTGATTGGTTGGTAGACGGACTACTGACAAATCAAAATTTAAAACAACAATATCCACTCATAACAGCAGTGTGTAGTAGGATTACCTCTAATCAAACGCAACACTGCGCGGAGTATGAATGATTCCTTGTTACAGCCCACTATTTTACAGATAGTTTTTTTTTTTTGTAAAAAAGAATACAACAAAGAATGCTATTTTTTTATTTGAGGTGTAATCCCGCACAATCCCTTCTATTTGTGCGAACACTTCTACACCTTTTGGTTTGATGGGTTTTTTTGGCTGGTAATTTCGTTTCTTTACAACACAAAGTTTTTTATTTGTTGAACAAATAATTTCTTCTTCGTCGCGTTTCCTTTTCGAGTCTTTAAGAAAATTTGCAAAACATTTTTCTTTTTGCTCTTCGCTCAAACAGCGCCACTTTTGTTCAGAAATAGAATATGCTTTATAGCGACCACAAAGAACTTGTCTACAATTCGGGATCGCTCACTAGCATTAAGTCCCACTTTATTGATATTAAATGTTTCGTATACTAAACGTTCGCATGGAGGAGAACTTTATAAACGCCAAACAAATTCTAATGATTTTCTGATAATTACTTAATGAGTTGTTACTCTTAATCAGATTTTAGTGTATTATAAATGTTTCATTATCAAAAAAGTAAAAATATGCGACAACTCTTGTTGACTGCCCGGACGATTTAGCTGCTGTGGGCGTATGTTTCGTTGCCTGGCAACCTATCTTTATGATCGTTTGAGATTTTACGGCGCATCTATCCAGGCTACTTTTGACAATTATGTCGGAGAAGACGACCCACGGTATCAAAGTCCGACCTTATACCATAAGCATCTCCCGGGGTGTGAAATCCCCCTCCACCCCGGGTAAAGGAAGTTGACAAATATTGGCACACCAATGTTACTATCGGAGTAAGGTCTACTGGGGTTCTAAATTGAGTTCTTAAACAATTACTTTGTCTTTCCGGCTGCCTAGAAGAAAAACTATTTGAAGGGTGGCTTTGGATTGTGAGGGCCCTCTGGCGACGGGCCCCATTCGGATACACAATGAATTTCGGATTGATACTCATTATGGTTCCAAAGATATGGCGTCTGTACGAACTTGAGTCAAACTTAAATTCAGGACTAAAATAATTTAGCATGAACATTTGCTCTTTGGGGGAAAATCTTTAATTTGATGACTCACACCTTAAAGACTCCGACCATCCGAACTAAATCGTCAACGGTGAACCAGAACATCGCCTTGTATTTTACCTCAGAGGTCAACTCATATCAAACTTGAAAATTGTTCACAGATGGAAAATAAAATGAAACTTACTCGACCTTACAGTGGCACCTGTGGTAAAGTCAGGTAAATTGACCTTTAATGTGTTAAAGTCCATGTAATTCACAGATCGTCTAGTACAGTTCTATGATGTAATTGCCTACCAAGAAGTGACCTTGAACTTGTGATTGGCCTAATATCCAGTTTAAGATGGGACTTTTGGTCTGGTTCAAGTTCATTGGTCAAAAGAACATGAAATGACCATCAAATCTATTGAATGAAAAAATGACTACAAAATAAAATTTCTTTTTCAAGGTAAATGTTCGAACCCTTGGTTTTGACCTATGGTATATAATGACGTTTCATAAATGACATTGAACTTGACCTTACCTCGCACATTTTTAATGAAACGTTTGCTAATGATGTAAAATGTAAGAAAAAAGTGAAACGGTATTATGTTTTTGCGAACTTAATTGAAATGAATGTGATTCATTTGACGTTCTTGGAACAACTAATCTGAACGTTTCTAAAGTAAACGTCAGTAGAACGATATTAACTAATGTTTAGTAACGTCTCACAGTATCAACAATATAACGTCATAAAAACAGAGTTGAAACATTGGTCTAACGTATTACTAACGTTCTAAGAATCATAAACTAAAACGCCACGAAAGTTACGTTAGAAGAACAAAATTTACTGACGTTTACAGGTTGTCTGATTAGGCTTGGGGAATAACGTTGAATCAGGTGGTTCAGTTGACGTTATTGGAACAACTAATCTGAACGTTCCTAATGTAAATGTCACTAGAACGATACCAATTAATGTTTTGTAACGTTTCACAGTACCAACGATATAATGTCATAAATAAACCAGAGTTGAAACATTAGTCTAATGTATTACGAACGTTCAAAGAATCATAAGTTGAAACGCTACAATAGTTACTTTAGAAGAACATAATTTACTAATGTTTCCAGGTTGTCTGACCAGGCTTGGGAAATAACGTTGATTCAGGTGGTTCAGCTGACTTTCTTGGAACAACCAATCTGAACGTTTCTAAAGTAAACATCTGTAGAATGATATTAATTAATGTTTGGTAACGTTTCACAGTATCGATTATATAACGTTATAAAAAACGGGGTTGAAACATTAATCTAATGTTTTAATGCAGCGTTTGCTAATGATGTAAGATGTAAAGAATGTAAAATAGAAATACAACGTTTTACGAACTTTATTGGAAGATTTTATTTTTTCGTTTAATTTCAACGTTTTTAAATTAGGAAAGCAGAACGTTTTAAAAACTGAAATTCAATATAATCAATATAACGTCACAACCAAATATATTACCAACGTTCAAAGAATCATAATTCAAAACGTTACAAAAGTTACATTAGAAGAACATAACATAGAACGATATTAACTAATGTTTAGTAAGGTCTCACGATATCAACGATATAACGTCATAAAAAAACAGAGTTGAAACATTAGTCTAATGTATTACTAACATTCAAAGAATCATAAGTTAAAATGCTACAATAGTTACGTTAGAAGAACATAATTTACTGACGTTTCGAGGTTGTCTGCCCAGCCTTGGGAAATAACGTTGATTCAGGTGGTTCAGCTGACGTTCTTAGAACAACTGATCTGAACGTTTCTAAAGTAAACGTCAGTAGAACAATATTAATTAATGTTTAGTAACGTTTCACAGTATCGACGATATAACGTCCTAAAAACAGGGTTGAAACATTAATCTAATGTTTTAATGCAACGTTTGCTAATGACGTAAGATGTAAAAAAATGTAAACTAGAAATACAACGTTTTACGAACTTTATTGGAAGGGTTTATTTTTCGTTTAATTTTAACGTTTTTACATGAGGAAAACAGAACGTTTTAAAAACTGAATTTCAATATAATTGATATAACGTCACAAACAAATATTTTACCAACGTTTCACTGTATCGACGAAATAACGTCATAATAAAACGGGGTAAAAACATTAATCTGATGTTTTAATGCAACGTTTCCTAATGATGTAAGATGTAAAAAAAAGAAGTAAAATAGAAATATATTTTGGGGGTTTTATTGTATGGTTGCGTTTATATTTTCTTTTAATTTCAACGTTTTAAGATAAGGTAAACAAAATGTTTTAAAAACTAAAATCCAATAATCAATATAACGTCACAAACAAATATGTTAATGAGACCCAAAGAATCATAAGATAAAACTCTACAAAAGTTACGTTAGACGTACATAGTTTACTGACGTTTACGGGTTGTCAGACAAAGCTTAGGAAATAATTAGTGCTAAGTTTAAACGCTACAATAGTTACGTTAGAAGAACATAATTTACTGACGTTTCCAGGTTGTCTGACTAGGCTTGGGAAATAACGTTAATTCAGGTGGTTCAGCTGACTTTCCTGGAACAACTAATCTAAACGTTTCTAAAGTAAACGTCAGTAGAACAATATTAATTAATGTTTGGTAACGTTTCACATTATCGAGTATATAACGTCATAAAAAACGATGTTAAAACATTAATCTAATGTTTCAATGCAACGTTTGCTAATGATGTAAGATGTAAAGAATGTAAAACAGAAATACAACGTTTTACGAACTTTAATGGAAGGGTTTATTTATCGTTTAATTTTAACGTTTTTAGATGAGGAAAACAGAACGTTTTAAAAGCTGAATTTCAATATAATTAATATAACGTCACAAACAAATATATTACCAACGATCATAATTTAAAGCGTTGCAAAAGTTACGTTCGAAGGATATAATTTACTGACGTCTGCAGTTTGTCTGACCAGGATTGACAAATAACGTTCAATCAGGTGGTTCGATCAGTTGACGTTCTTGGAACAACTAATCTGAACGTTTCTAAAGTAAACGTCAGTAGAACGATATTAACTAATGTTTAGTAAAGTCTCACGGTATCAACGATATAACGTCATAAAAAACAGAGTTGAAATATTAGTCTAATGTATTACTAACGTTCAAAGAATCATAAGTTAAAACGCAACAATAGTTACGTTAGAAGAACATAATTTACTGACGTTTCCAGGTTGTCTGGCCATCCTAGGGAAATAACCTTGATTCAGGTGGTTCAGCTGACGTTCTTGAAACAACTAATCTGAACGTTTCTAAAGTAAACGTCAGTAATACAATATTAATTAATGTTTAGTGACGTTTCACTGTATCGACGATATAACGTCATAAAAAGTGAGGTTAAAACATTAATCTAATGTTTTAATGCAAAGTTTGCATGTAAGATGTAAAAAATGTAAAATAAAAGTACAACGTTTTACGAACTTTATTGGAAGGCTTTATTTTTTCGCTTAATTTCAACGTTTTTAAATTAGGAAAACAGAACGTTTTAAAACCTGAAATTCAATATAATCAACATAAAGTCACAAACAAATATATTACCAACGTTCAAAGAATCATAATTTAAAACGTTACAAAAGTTACGCTAGAAGAACATAACTTACTGACGTCTACGGTTTGTCTGACCAGGCGTGACAAATAACGGTGAATCAGGTGATTCAGTTGACGTTCTTGGAACAACTAATCTGAACGTTTCTAAAGTAAACGTCAGTAGAACAACATTAACTAATGTTTAGTAAAGTCTCACGGTATCAACGATATAACGTCATAAAAAAACAGAGTTGAAACATTAGTCTAATGTATTACTAACGTTCAAAGAATCATAAGTTAAAACGCAACAATAGTTACGTTAGAAGAACATAATTTACTGACGTTTCGAGGTTGTCTGCCCAGCCTTAGGAAGTAACGTTGATTCAGGTGGTTCAGCTGACGTTCTTGGAACAACTAATCTGAACGTTTCTAAAGTAAACGTCAGTAGAACAATGTTAATTAATGTTTAGTAACGTTTCACAGTATCGACGATATAATGTCATAAAAAACGGGGCTGAAACATTAATCTAATGTTGTAATGCAACGTTTGCTAATGATGTAATGGGCCTGTCACACTATAACGTTTTAGACAACTTATTCTGACGTATGAAATAATTATCCAACACGCTGGCATACGCTGAAGTTGAATTCAAAAATCAAAAGGACGCACTTTTTGGACGCATATATAACGTACTTCTAACGCACTGAACGAATATATAACCTATGTTTAACGTATGGGTTACTTAATATCCAACGTAAACATAACTTATACAAGTATATGACAGCGTGTGCCCAACGAATTTTTAGCGTTCTTGACTTATGAAGAACTGATGTACAACGTTAGTCTACCTTAGGCCTAACTTATCCATAACGTGTTGGGGCTTATTTTGACGACCACGTGAGGTCAAATATATACGCTGGGGCGCGCTAGACCAACAAGACATTATAGGGCTGTCACACATTGACGTATAGCATCAGCGTATGCCGACGTATGAGAAATTTAGCGGGCACGCTGGGGTACGTAGAATACGTTATGTGTACGTTTTTAACAAGTTACGAGCACGCTGAAACACGATGGTATAAGTTGCTGTACGCTGAACGCGGCCCAAAATTTTGTGCATGCATAAAATTTTCAGCGGATGCCGACGTATTGCTTACACGTTAGGCGTATGTTACAGGTGCGCTACGGGTAAGATATGGACGCGTTCAGGCACGTTTCATGTAAGTTACTCATAAGTTACTTCTGACGTCCTGAACGTGTTTGAAACGTGTGTAGAGATGCGCATGTGCAGAAGTCTACAATCATGGCGGACCCTCCACTTTTATATCTGACGTCACGTGGTCGTCGAATTATGCCCCAACACGTTCTGCACGAGTTCCGCGTAAGTTAAGAACGCTAAACATTTGCTGGGCACACGCTTTCATATGCTTGTATAAGTTATGTTTACGTTGGAGTTATACGTTATGAATAAGTTACTCATACGTTAAACATACGTTATATATTCGTTCAGCGCGTTAGAAGAACGTTGTATATGCGTCCGAAACGAGCGTCCTCTTGATGTTTAAATTTAGCTTCAGCGTATGCCAGCTTGTTGGATAATCATTTCATACGTTCAGTAAGTTGTAAGGGCGCCAGAAGTACGTTGCCTATAGGTTAGAAATAGGTTACGCGTACGCTGTTCAATTGCCCTGCTGGTAGCCAACGTATAAGTAACTTACATGTAACGTGCGTGAACACAGGCATACCTTACCCGTTGCGTACTTCTAACTTACGCCTATCGTGTAAGCAATACGTCGGAATACGCTTAAAATTTTGTGCATGCAACTTATACCATCGTATTTCAGCATGCTCGTAACTTGTTAAAAACGTACACCAGCGTGTTTGCTAAATTTCCAATGCTTCGGCATACGCTGATGCTATACGTCAATGTGTGACAGGCCCATAAAGAATGTAAAATAGAAATGCAACGTTTTACGAACTTTATTGGAAGGTTTTATTTTTCGTTTAATTTCAACGTTTTTAGATTAGGAAAACAGAACGTTTAAAAAACTGAAATTCAATATAATAAATATAACGTCCCAAACAAAAGTATTACCAACGTTCAAAGAATCATAATTTAAAACGTTACAAAAGTTACGTTAGAAGAACATAATTTACTGACGTCTATAGTTTGTCTGACCAGGCTTGACAAATAACGTTGAATCAGGTGGTTCAGTTGACGTTCTTGGAACAACTAATTCGAACGTTTCTAAAGTAAACATCAGTAGAACGATATTAACTAATGTTTAGTAAAGTCTCACGGTATCAACGATATAACGTCATAAAAAACAGAGTTGAAACATTAGTCTAATGTATTACTAACGTTCAAAGAATCATAAGTTAAAACGCAACAATATTTACGTTAGAAGAACATAATTTACTGACGTTTCGAGGTTGTCTGCCCAGCCTTGTGAAATAACGTTGATTCAGGTGGTTCAGCTGACGTTCTTGGAACAACTGATCTGAACGTTTCTAAAGTAAACGTCAGTAGAACAATATTAATTAATGTTTAGTAACGTTTCACAGTATCGACGATATAACGTCCTAAAAAACAGGGTTGAAACATTAATCTAATGTTGTAAAGCAACGTTTGTTAATGATGTAAGATATAAAGAATGTAAAATAGAAATACAACGTTTTACGAACTTTATTGGAAGGTTTTATTTTTTCGTTTAATTTCAACGTTTTTAAATTAGGAAAACAGAACGTTTTAAAAACTGAAATTCAATATAATCAATATAACGTCACAATTTAGTTATTTTATTTTGGCGGAAAAAATATCTGGCTGATAAATTAAAATGAAAAATTGGCGGAAAAAAAATGGAACCCAGAGTGAGCACTGGTCACAAACAAATATATTACCAACGTTCAAAGAATCATAATTTAAAACGTTACAAAAGTTACGTTAGAAGAACATAATTTACTGACGTCTACAGTTTGTCTGACCAGGCGTGACAAATAACGTTGAATCAGGCGATTCAGTTGACGTTCTTGGAACAACTTATCTGAACATTTCTAAAGTAAACATCAGTAGAACGATATTAACTAATGTTTAGTAACGTCTCACGGTATCAACGATATAACGTCATAAAAAACAGAGTTGAAACATTAGTCTAATGTATTACTAACGTTCAAAGAATCATAAGTTAAAACGCTACAATAGTTACGTTAGAAGAACATAATTTACTGACGTTTCGAGGGTGTCTGCCCAGCCTTAGGAAGTAACGTTGATTCAGGTGGTTCAGCTGACGTTCTTGGAACAACTGATCGAACGTTTCTAAAGTAAACGTCAGTAGAACAATGTTAATTAATGTTTAGTAACGTTTCACAGTATCGACGATATAATGTCATAAAAAACGGGGCTGAAACATTAATCTAATGTTGTAATGCAACGTTTGCTAATGATGTAAGATGTAAAGAATGTAAAATAGAAATGCAACGTTTTACGAACTTTATTGGAAGGTTTTATTTTTTCGTTTAATTTCAACGTTTTTAGATTAGGAAAACAGAACGTTTAAAAAACTGAAATTCAATATAATAAATATAACGTCCCAAACAAAAGTATTACCAACGTTCAAAGAATCATAATTTAAAACGTTACAAAAGTTACGTTAGAAGAACATAATTTACTGACGTCTATAGTTTGTCTGACCAGGCTTGACAAATAACGTTGAATCAGGTGGTTCAGTTGACGTTCTTGGGACAACTAATTCGAACGTTTCTAAAGTAAACATCAGTAGAACGATATTAACTAATGTTTAGTAAAGTCTCACGGTATCAACGATATAACGTCATAAAAAAACAGAGTTGAAACATTAGTCTAATGTATTACTAACGTTCAAAGAATCATAAGTTAAAACGCAACAATAGTTACGTTAGAAGAACATAATTTACTGACGTTTCGAGGTTGTCTGCCCAGCCTTGTGAAATCACGTTGATTCAGGTGGTTCAGCTGACGTTCTTGGAACAACTGATCTGAACGTTTCTAAAGTAAACGTCAGTAGAACAATATTAATTAATGTTTAGTAACGTTTCACAGTATCGACGATATAATGTCATAAAAAACGGGGTTGAAACATTAATCTAATGTTGTAAAGCAACGTTTGTTAATGATGTAAGATATAAAGAATGTAAAATAGAAATACAACGTTTTACGAACTTTATTGGAAGGTTTTATTTTTTCGTTTAATTTCAACGTTTTTAAATTAGGAAAACAGAACGTTTTAAAAACTGAAATTCAATATAATCAATATAACGTCACAAACAAATATATTACCAACGTTCAAAGAATCATAATTTAAAACGTTACAAAAGTTACGTTAGAAGAACATAATTTACTGACGTCTACAGTTTGTCTGACCAGGCGTGACAAATAACGTTGAATCAGGCGATTCAGTTGACGTTCTTGGAACAACTTATCTGAACATTTCTAAAGTAAACATCAGTAGAACGATATTAACTAATGTTTAGTAACGTCTCACGGTATCAACGATATAACGTCATAAAAAACAGAGTTGAAACATTAGTCTAATGTATTACTAACGTTCAAAGAATCATAAGTTAAAACGCTACAATAGTTACGTTAGAAGAACATAATTTACTGACGTTTCGAGGTTGTCTGCCCAGCCTTAGGAAGTAACGTTGATTCAGGTGGTTCAGCTGACGTTCTTGGAACAACTGATCGAACGTTTCTAAAGTAAACGTCAGTAGAACAATGTTAATTAATTTTTGGTAACGTTTCACAGTATCGACGATATAATGTCATAAAAAACGGGGTTGAAACATTAATCTAATGTTGTAATGCAACGTTTGCTAATGATGTAAGATGTAAAGAATGTAAAATAGAAATGCAACGTTTTACGAACTTTATTGGAAGGTTTTATTTTTTCGTTTAATTTCAACGTTTTTAGATTAGGAAAACAGAACGTTTAAAAAACTGAAATTCAATATAATAAATATAACGTCCCAAACAAAAGTATTACCAACGTTCAAAGAATCATAATTTAAAACGTTACAAAAGTTACGTTAGAAGAACATAATTTACTGACGTCTATAGTTTGTCTGACCAGGCTTGACAAATAACGTTGAATCAGGTGGTTCAGTTGACGTTCTTGGGACAACTAATTCGAACGTTTCTAAAGTAAACATCAGTAGAACGATATTAACTAATGTTTAGTAAAGTCTCACGGTATCAACGATATAACGTCATACAAAACAGAGTTGAAACATTAGTCTAATGTATTACTAACGTTCAAAGAATCATAAGTTAAAACGCAACAATAGTTACGTTAGAAGAACATAATTTACTGACGTTTCGAGGTTGTCTGCCCAGCCTTGTGAAATAACGTTGATTCAGGTGGTTCAGCTGACGTTCTTGGAACAACTGATCTGAACGTTTCTAAAGTAAACGTCAGTAGAACAATATTAATTAATGTTTAGTAACGTTTCACAGTATCGACGATATAATGTCATAAAAAACGGGGTTGAAACATTAATCTAATGTTGTAAAGCAACGTTTGTTGATGATGTAAGATGTAAAGAATGTAAAATAGAAATACAACGTTTTACGAACTTTATTGGAAGGTTTTATTTTTTCGTTTAATTTCAACGTTTTTAAATTAGGAAAACAGAACGTTTTAAAAACTGAAATTCAATATAATAAATATAACGTCCCAAACAAAAGTGTAACCAACGTTCAAAGAATCATAATTTAAAACGTTACAAAAGTTACGTTAGAAGAACATAATTTACTGACGTCTATAGTTTGTCTGACCAGGCGTGACAAATAACGTTGAATCAGGTGGTTCAGTTGACGTTCTTGGAACAACTAATTCGAACGTTCCTAAAGTAAACGTCAGTAGAACGATATTAACTAATGTTTAGTAACGTCTCACAGTATCAACGATATAACGTAATAAAAAACTGAGTTGAAACATTAATCTAATGTTTTAATGCAACGTTAGCCGATGAAACATTATGAAAACATTCAAAATAACGTTCGGTCATTGTTGAATGAAAGTAAAATAAAAACGTCAAAAGACAACATTCTGATCATGTTTCTGGAACGTTTATAAAAAGTACTGTCTATCTCTGAACCCTTTCTGAACGTTTGGAGAACGTGCTTAAACAAACATTCTGAACGCAACCATATTAGAACCAATTACGAATGTTACCAAAACGTTTTGTGTTTGCTGGGATACTTGAACCCAAATTTACAACAGGTGAGCCATGGTTACAATGGACACTCTGCGTGAAATTTTTGCATTTGTACAGGGATATAGACAAACTATTCATATTATAATAAAGATCGCCCATTGTTGAAAAAAATACCGGCCCGAAGCGACAGCAGGTAAAATCGAGGCTTCAGCATGCATGCCTGAGCGTTTTTACTATATTGTCTAGTTCGGTATGGTGTATGCATACGATTAGAAGATCAGCTTCCTGTGCCGTAAACAAACTGTTTCTGTTATAATCCTCCCTCCTCTAAATCATGAATATGTTTATTCATATCATTTTTGAATGGCCATGCAAAGGGGGAAAATGGGCAAAGCGCCAGAGAGACAAAATTGCTACAAATAGACGAACTACAATTTGGGTACAAAGATGGTAAAGTTTATTATTTGTGGCCACCATTAATTTCCCCATTGACTTCCATGTTAAGTCTGGACTCTTTGCCCACCTCCAACTTTTCCCAAAATTTTCATTGGGCGAAATGCTTTTCACTACAGACTGAGGAACACATGTCCATGTCTTTGCACTAAAATTTGTATGAGGTTGACCACCAAAATTTTGAGATACACGAACTTGAAGAATCGTACTCAAATCATGTATCAAGTAGCCGTACATATCACTGTAGCCAAACTCATAACGCCGTTATCCTTCCGCCTCAAAATTATGAATATTTACCAAAACTTGGCAGAAAAAATTAATTCAAACACCCTTCGTCCATTCTAGACCAAAAAATCAACAAAGATGGGCATGCAAAAGGGGAGAAAAGAGACAGAGAGAGAACTGCTATAAATAGGCGAACCGGGATGCTGAAATTTAATGGTGGTCTGCCTCCCAATGGAAAAATACAGAGTTGCCTCCCTTTCACATCTGATTCTGGCCACAGATCACTTATTATTTCCTATGGAAGCCTATAACTACCATTCATAATTTCTACTTTTCACCCCTTCAAAACACGAAAGTAGGAAAGTAAAAAACAACTTAAAACACATTTATTTAATCAGGCTTTTAACTGACTCTGTATGCAATCGTTAACATCTTGTTGTTTATTTATGATTACATTGTCACTTTGTAAAGTGCCCCTGAACATGTTATATAAAAGGGTGTACTATAAATATGCTGTAATAATAATAATAATAATAAAAGTTACGACAAAATGTAAGGTGACAGCACGGTATACAAGCCAAAATCCAAGTCGAAAATAAGAAATTAGGAAATAACGAGGGGCGCTATTAGCGACCTCGTTTTTTCTTAATTTCCTTGTCACCTTCTTACTGACATCAATAAGGACAAAAATATGACTAAGTCGAAAGTCGCCAAGACGGTATACAAGCCAAAATGCAAGTCGAAAATAAACAATTAGGAAATAATGAGGGGCGCTATTAGCGACCTCGTTTTTTCTTAATTTCCTACGACAATTTAATTTATTATGTAGGCCTATTATAAAACAATTATCACGTACCGGTATATAGACAATATACAACTTATACCATGCGTTGGGTGATCTAGTAGTTTGACGCGTGCGCGTGATATCACAAGATCTTTCATTGATTCAAGTGGCGTGGTTTCTATTCCTCGCATAAACAAGGGAGTAGGGTCGCCTGGCACCCCAATTTCTTCCCACTGCTAAAGGCCCCTCGTGCAAGACAGAGGGAGGGAGAAATGAAGTTTAACGCCCACTCGACACAAACTAGGTCATTTCGGTAATAGGGTATCATTTAATTTTATTTTAATAATTCGCCTCTGCCTAGGGGTCTTTAGCAGTGGGGGAAACTGGTAAACTCGGAGAAAACCCACGAGGCTGTACAGGCAACCCTACTCCTTGTGACGTAAAACCTTTCGGCAACCCACCCCATCCCACACTCATACAGACACACACGTGCAAGCGAATTACTGAAATAGTTATTGAATCACATGTTAGTCTCGATTATACCATACCATTACTACTTTGATGTAACATGCCTCTCCGTTCTTCCCCCGTCAACTCAGCAATATATTTTTGTTTTTATTGTGATGCAGTATAGCTTATATTCAAAGAGGTGTCCCAGTCCGTTGATGAACGTTTTGAATTCTTATGCCAACTGTGAAGTTTTGTAGCCTACCATTACGCGAAACTACGTTAATGTTAAAGGAGCTAAATCGCTAATCTAGAAATTGACACAAGTGGGTCGCAACGCATATAATACTGTAATATGAATGTATATAAACTGATTTACATTCAATGGTTTTCGTTTTTACTCTAATTTCAAATCAGTTATGTTCGTCGAAATAAGCCAGCAGCTTCAATAGACTGCAAATTTCTAGCGCCTTGGTTTGTTGCAATGTTTCTAGCCTCTTTCCTCGATTCTCTTACTAGAACTGCTGAAACGCATTATGCTACACGAAACGATACCAATGGTAAAATGGTTATTATGTCTTTGATATCAGAAGCCCATATTTTTCCGGTAAGGTCACAGCATCAATCTTGGTTTAAATAATTCGTGTTTTCAATGTTGAGGATTTTGGGTGATATTAAGTTAGAGACTTAGCTACTTTAACTTGATATGATTACCAATGAAATGTCTGGAACCTGGTTAACTGACACATGAAACGTAGAACTGCTTGAACTAAGTGGTTATCATAAACCTATACTATGTAATAGTACAACTGGGCCCGGTGGAGATGTAGCTAGTTACATAAGCAATTCGCTGTATTTAAAGCTAAACTTTACTTGAACATTACTGGGACTAACATAATATGGTTTCATTTTATTTCAATAATTCGCTTGCGCGTAGGGGTCTTTAGCAGTGGAAGGAAACTGGAGTGCGCGGAGGAAACCCACGATGTTTAGAAGGCGCCCCTGCCTCCATGCCACATACGCTCACACCAGGGCTCGAAACCACAGCCGCAAGCCAGAGGTGACCGGCCAGCTAGAGGTCGAAGCGCGGCACAAGAAAGATTGTTGCTGGAAGACCCACTAACTTTAACATGTCGTTAATTTGCCGTTATATATTTTTCTTATTTGGGCTATCGGTTTAACGATGGCATTAGTGGGCTGTCAGTCGAAGTATCCCCTTAGCAAAAAGTCATAGATTACCAATGTAATTTTCTATAGAACATTCTACGGGGTTGGGTTAAAATCTTGGTAATTAGAATTTTTGGACATTCGAACCCAAAGTTACTGGTCAGAAATTTTGGATCAACCATTCTGACCGCAAAATATCATGTCGCTACCAGCACCAGTGTTCCAAGTGATTATTACTGAGTCTGTATAGGCAGAACGCCTTTACTTGAAGGCCATCAAGAGAAAGCTATATACCATGCCCTATATGTTTTTCACATATATTGAAGTTAAAAGTCTTCCTCTGTCTTTTTTCTGTTTCAGTCTTGTGATTTAACTTCAACCCAGCAGCACACCACATTTTACATATATCTTGAAACGCAAATGCTACCTACGAAGAGCGACATATCTCAGTTTCGACCCAACAAATACGGGTCAAATTTGACCAAACAATATTGGGTACAGATATGACCGATCCAATAGATATGGGTCGCTTTGACTCAATAATTTTAGGCCATTACGACCCACATTTATTGGGTCAATGCGACCTATATTAATTGGGTCAAAGTTACCCAAAAATATTTTAGCAATTCCATCCAATCCTTCTAAGAGTGTAACTTCAATGATTTTGTTATACATGTACATTGAATTTAAGTGTCATTCCATGAGAAAACCATGCAGAAGGTGATAAGGTGGGGGTCGGCCGATTCGGTTCATATTGTCAGGGTTTGGTGGTTCACCCGAGACTACTTCACAGCCAAAACGATTTGTTTCAAAATTCACTGGTTGTGGAGATACAGTATCCAAAGGATTTTTACCCTATTTTTACCATTTTTTCGCGAAATTTTGGTCATTTTCCTAGGCGTATTACAGTGCCTAATACTGCAGCGATTAGGCAAACGCTGATATATAATGACAGATAAGGTCTTCTGGTTTGATCGATTGCAGCGTTTCACTCCATAACATTATTGATGGGGTTGCCATTTGGTAAAATGTGAAGGGTGTCTATCGGGACTTTGAAAACACTCTAACTTTGAGGGTCAAAATATCCACTGTTCCAGGGTTAGGGGTACCGATGATGGTATATTCTGGTAGAGGGACACCACTCCTACAGATTTCAAGAATAAAAGTTTTGTGATTCCTCAAGGAAAATGAGAAATAAATTCGTGGAAAAATCAATTTTGGGATATTTTTCGTTCAAAAATATGTTTATTTCTTTCCAACAAACTGACCAATATCACTTTTATCACTAATATACATGTGAATTGCATAGTTATGTGTACCACTGGGAAGAGCTAACTACTTCCCCCCCCCCAAAAAAAACAAGCTCGACTAAGCTTACGACCCTCGAAGCAATACTATTATACATAGGGCAGAAAGACAATGAAATACCACACGTCTATATTAATGCTTACTACTAGAGGGATATAGTAAACTACGGTACTTTCCTAAAAAAAAAACAAGCTCAACTAAGCTTTAGATCCTTGAAGTAAAGCTATTATACAAGTGAACTATTACAATACTGCTCAGATTTCACTTTTTCAAAGAAATCTCCACAAAACTACTCGACAGATTTATTAAGGGACCAGACTACGTTCAAAATATATTCCGAGCTCGATCAAAAATAGATAAACACAACACTTTCAAATTGCTCAAATAAATCAAAGTTTCCAGCGAATTCAATTGGACGAAGACGAAATAACATATAAACAGTACTAGACCGATTGTCAACTGGAAACAGTGGCCAAACAGGCGAACCTTCCTGATCGATCCCTCTAACCAGTGACAGTCGGTACTAGTTAGCACTTTAAAACGATGAAATAAAATACAGGGGAGAAGATATTACATGAAATATGCAAAAAAAGAAAAGTATGACGAATATTATATACACTAACATGAATCAATCTGGAATTTACAGTGTCTGTTCTGTGAAGCAAACATAAGGAACGATACATATAAATGAGAAGGGCTATTAGTATGCTTCTACTATAAATTAATGAATGAATAAAACCTTGTAAGTTAGCCAAATGAGTGATGGATATTACCATAATTAGTGAGTGATGGATATTAGCGAGGTTCCGCAAACCTAATATCATAAGTATATAAGAGAAACTCTCTATTATATACTTATGCAGAAGTTACAAAGTCACGAATTGAACCTTCCTAATATTGAGGTTACACAATCGATTTTCGAAATCGATTTTATCAATACTCATACTCATGTTTCATTTGTAGCTTATGCAGTAGTCAACCATGTGTAGTATGCACATACAGAGTGGTATCGCTGACTTTCACATATTTACAGAGGAGTATCATGGATAGTGAACTAACTCGCTATAAACTCACATCATACGCTCATAGTACATGAAGCCCTATACCTCACCGAGCTGGCTCACCCACGGCGGATCGGCCAGGTCGAAATCTGAGAGGATGAGATACTGTGAGCGTATGACATGAGTTTATATCAAGTTAGTTCACTATCCTCGATACTCCTCTGTAAATAACTGAAAGTGAGAAATACCACTCTATGTACGCATACTACAAAGGTTGGCTACTGCATAAGCTATAAATGAAACATGGTTGCCTCCAAAACAATTCAAAAATTGACGACTGTTTACCACAAGATCGGCTGTTTCTCCCAAAATATCACTGAGTGAGAGTGTTTTCCCGCACAGAGCTGGAACTTTGCTTCACCAGGGTTTAATTTGGAAAACTTTGACTACACTAACCTGATCCTATGGGTACAAGAACATTCCATGTCAGAAAGATTTCACGGCTTGTAATAAGATTGATATTTCTATACGGTTTGGTCTTTTTGGTACCATGTAATGGATGCTGACAGCTTCTAGGACATTTCCATCTCACACCCAAGCGATATCGATGAGCAGGACAAATCAGTTTTGTGTCCAGCATGGGAGTGTTCGTGTCAAAAAGTCCACATCGAAAAGCAATAAGTTCTCACTCAGTTTTAACGTCCCCGCGTCGTATATGATTGATTTCGAGAAGTCATTTGATGTCTTTCTTACATTCTTACAAAAGTATTTTAGAGGTTTCATTCGGGTAGTCACGATTTAAGCCGCATTTTGTCGTTGAAAATTGAACAAATCCACAATCATCTGTGTCAGCCATTTTTTTCGGAATTTAGGCTGGATACCAATCCTAACATACAATATTTTGTACGAGCGGGTCGGATTGGGAACGAAGCTTGGTGCAAGACATTAAACTAATATAATTCTGAATACAAAGTAACTCAAATAATCGAAATCTGTCTGTTATATCTAAAAAATGAAGTTGTACGATGTGAGATTTCACGATGGCATTTCGTCTTCTTCCTGGAAAAATCACAGAACTTTTATTTTTGCGATGTGTAGGATTGGTGTCCCTCTATGCTAATATATCGCCATTATTCGCCTAGACCCCGGAACAGTGGAGATTTTGACCCTCAAAGTTGGTGTGTATTCATAGTACAGATAGACACCCTGCATACTTTACCAAATGGCAACTCTATGAATAAGGTTATGGTATTTTAATTTTCATAGGAATTTACATTAGAGCATATACTACTAATATAAGTCGGTTTTCATTTCATGGAAGCTATTTAAAATACAGAAATAAATTGACGAAAATTAACTAAAATTAGCCGAAAAATAGCCAAAATATCCGAAAAATGCATATGGTGCCATATCTCTGCAACCGGCCAATTTTGAAAAAAACTGTTTTGGCTCAGAAGTAGTCAAGAGTAAGTGATCAGATCCTGTGAATATAAACTCGAATTGCCGACCCCCCACCTTATCACTTTTGCACGATTTTGCATGGTTTTCTCATGGAATGACACTTAAAACTTTAAAATTCAGCCAGTGAACAACAGTTTTTCTCTTGGATTAACTTCAGTTGGCCTTCCATCAACAGAAATTTAACGAACCGTTAACAAATGACCCGTTACCAAGATAACGATCTGTTAGAGTTTAACGGATTGTTGAAATAACTTAGTTTTGAGCAACCGGCGCCTGGTATTTAAGAAGGGCGATCCACATGAGTGTTGTAACTATCGACCCATGTCCTTACTTAGTACCTTAGGTAAGGTGTTCAAGTAGTGTATTTACAAGTTTATTCATAATAACTATATTATTAGCGGTTTTTCAATGTGGATTTAGAGCCAAAGAGTCCACAGTCTACCAACTGATATAATTTATGATCAAATTTCGAAGTCCCTTGACCAAAGTACTGAAGTCAAAGTACGCAAGGCGTTTGATCGCGTTTGGCATAAAGGTCTACTCATAAACTAAATGCCATTGGCATAAAGGGTAAACTACTTTCACCCATCGAAAACCTTTTACAAAGCCGAAAACAGGCAGTTGTACTTTAAGGTGAAAATTCCAAGTCAAAATTTGTATTTTAAGGAGTTCCCCAGGGCTCAGTCATACGACCCTCCTTTTTTGATCTTATTCATGCTAAAATTATGTTACACAAAAACTTCTTTCTTCTGTCGGTAATTACGAATTGAATATTTTGCATGGAAGAATTAAAGACTAACAAAACGCTTTTGACATATAGAAAATCATATTTGCGAACCACTGGAATAAATAATTAATGTTTAACTTTGACTGTGTATCTAATGTAATTTAGTTAGTTGGCATGGTGGTTAGAACGGCCTGTTACTCATTTATTCACCTTTATTTATTTACATTCTTGAATGGTAGTGACTATTTGCCACATGTGGTAAGCAAAATAGCCTTACGATTACAGACCGCAATTAGCAACCGGTTTTAACTAAACTTACAGATTATGATAACAATGATGATATCTCTTTTGATCACTTCCGGTGGTACGGCCACAGACCGCAATTAGCAACCGATTTCAATGATACTTCCAGAATATAATTACATTAGTTATATCTCAGACTAGCCAAAACTTCCTCAACTTCCGGTTAGCAGTTTCCGGGATATGAGGTTACCACACATTTCATGTGGCACAGCTACAGACCGCAATTACCAACCGATATCCATGAAACTTGCAGAATATAATCACACCAATGATATCTCAGAGTGCGCAATATTTCGGCCACTTCCCGTTAGCAGTTTCCGAGATATCAGGTTACCACACATTTCATGTGGCACGACTGCAGACCACAATTATCAACTGATATCCACGAAACTTATAGAATGTAATCACATTAATAATATCTGGGGGTAGCCAAAATTTCGACCACTTCCGGCTAGCAGTTCCCGAGATATGAGGTTACAATACATTTCATGTGGCACGGCTACAAACCGCAATTACAACTGATTTCAATGAAACTTGCAGATTATAATAACATTAATAATATCCCAGAGTGGGCAAAGTTTTGGTCATTTCCGGTTAGCAGTTTCCGAGATATCGGGTTACCACACATTTCATGTAGCACTGAACACGCTACAGACCGTAATTACTAACCGATTTTAATGAAACTTGCAGGTTATAATAACATTAATAATATCCCGGAGTAGACAATGCTTCGGCCACTTCCGATTCGCAGTTACCACACATTTCATGTGACACGGTCACAGACCACAATTATCAACTGATATCCACAAAACTTACAGATGGGCTACTCTGAGATATTACTAATTTGATTACATTCCATAAGTATTATGGATATCAGTTGGTAATTGTGGTCCACACTCGCGCCACATGAAATGTGTGGTTACCTGATATCTCGGAAACCGCTTCCTGGAAGTGGCCGAAACTTTGCCTACTTTGAGATATTATTAATGTTATTATAATCTGCAAGTTTCATTGAAATCGGTTGGTAATTGCGGTAGGGAAGCGTACAAGTGGCAAATAGCCTCCATATCGTCTTACCACATGTGGCAAATAGCCCCAGTCTTATTGAATTGAACCTTCGTCATCAAGAAACAAGCACATTATCCCATTCTTGAAATATCACAAGTAAGTAACCTAACCATATCATATCTTTATATCTGTAATGTATTATATTATTATATTTTATTCTTGGGTGACCGCATAGAAATATTTAGTGACCTTTGTCCGTTTACCATCCCACTGTTCTGCTTCGACGGGTATACGCCAATCAGTAATCTATGAGTGAATTTTCCCCGACATATTCTTATATCGAATTCCAATTGTACACAAGATCTCGGTTTTTCGTCCCAATCGAACGTTGTCTCTTGTCATGCCCCTGCCCTGCTCCACGAACAAGGGGGAACCACGCCGGCAAATCCCAATGAACTTTTTTGGCCAACATCGGGATTGAACATGAGACCGCTATAGGTTAGCGAGCCAAAGACTTGGGCATACTTAGTGAGCCACCGTGGCCCCCACCAAAACCAATAAAATTTTGTTTGTAAGGCATTTTGTGATAGGAAAACATCGAAAGAACGCAAACACAACTTCAGGGATAACAATCACTAGCAACTTTAATAGTGCAACGGTTCAACGAGTAGACCTATCGTCTTATCGGTAAAAAAAATAATATGATACAAAAAGTTCGGAGTGAACATAAATGAAGCTACGAATACAAGAGTTAAAACATAAAAATGATCAAAGACTGTTTGGATTACAAACAAAGGCTTAAACTTTTATATTAGGTAACTACTACTCAAGACTATTAGTTAGATTCAAAGGTGGTTGAAGAAAACTTTTTTTATTAAGCTTACAAATGGATACACGTGTTACAAGAAAGAGAGAAAGAGGGTCTAACGTCCATTTGACACAAACTAGGTCATTTCGGAACTAACACACGGTTTTTTTTATTTTGTTTCAATAATTCGCTTGCGCGTAGGGGTCTTTAGTAGTGGGGGGAAACCGGACCTAGAGAAAAACGACGAGAATAGGACAAGCGACCCTACTCCTTGTCACATACAACAGGGGATTCGAAACCACTCCAGTTGACTCAATTACAGGCTTTATGATACAGCACACACGTGCTAACTATTCAGCCCCCCCCCCCAATTTAACACGTAACTAATCAATTAAAGCATAGATGTTGTAGTAATAAACGAAAATTACAATAACAAAGATTACAGCATTATGGCCACCAAGGCACAATTAATGAATTTAAACTCCATCGTCGCGGTTTAGTTTATGAGGATGTCTCTGGATGGATACTGCTTCCGAAAGTTTGTGTATTTTTTGTTATGTATGTTCCAGGCTAAGGTTTTCATACTGCCCCATTTCACTTTATCATGCGGGTTTTCTATGAGGCAGATACTATTTGATTGTTTCGCTCATGTTGTCCGATTAGTTTATCCATATGTAGTTTCTCCTATTTATGTCGAGAGGCAGGAACAGGCACACGCATCTTTTTGTTTGGATTGGTTTGGTCCGGTTGAGGTTGATTTTCCATTAGTTTTCAAGATTGCCTTACGTGTTTCCCCATATATAAAACCAGATTTTTTATTCCAGCTTGCTCAAGAGTCGGCGGATATGCTTGGTGATAGATTTTGGTTGCATGGTTTATTAATGTTGAAATGATCGCTGTTTTAATAACAGTTTCAATTTAAAGAATTATGTCAATTTCTCGTGGTGTTCAAGTGGATAATTTTCCTTATACTGTTTAACATGGTTTTTCATCTCTTCCAGTTGATTCTCTAGATGTTTCGGTAAAACATCGTAAACATCTTCAAACATTTCATCAGGACTAGGCCGTTTCCTCGTTTCAGCATCAGCAAAAGCTCTCATGACCATTTTACGAGATTCTAATTTCCATTCCCTTTCCATTTTTTCATCCCAGATACCATTAATTATCATGTAATTTCGCAAACGTGATATGGGATTATCTTGTTCATCCCAATAACGGACTTCCTCCGCCGATCTGTAGTCTGCATTGTCATGCGCGGTACTATGATGACCAATTCTGTATGTCATAGCTTCAATGAGTACAGGTCGATTTTGGGTTACTGCTATTTCACGAGCAGATTTGACAGCATTGTACACAGCAAATACATCATTTCCATCTACTCGAACTGTCATCATACCATAGCCTACACCACGAGATGCAATGCCGTCCCCTCTATATTGGTCTTTAACAGGTGTAAATATAGCATAACCATTGTTCCTACAAAAGAATATCACTGGACAGTCTAATACAGCAGCAAAATTAAAAGCTGCATGGGCATCACCTTCGGATGCCGCACCGTCTCCAAAATAGCAGATCACACACAGCCCGTCCTTAGCTCTCTTTAAAGCATATGCTGCACCAGCTGCTTGTGGCATCTGTGTACCTATGGTTGAAGATATTGTTACAAAGTTCAACTTCTTTGTTCCATAATGAACAGGCATTTGTCTTCCTTTACCCATATCATTAACATTACCATAGCACTGATCCATGAATTGATCAAGTGTAAACCCTCTCCACATCAGAACTCCAGCTTCTCTGTACTGCCCAAATACCAAATCTCTTGGATCCAGGGCTGCAGCTGAACCAATATGTGTGCCTTCCTCTCCATAATTTGTCATATAAAATGATATTCTCCCCTGTCGTTGAGATTCATACAATATTCTATCCATGGTATTCAACAGTGTCATATCTTTGTACATCTTGAGGACCGTTGAACTGTCTAATTTGGGATCTTCACTCTCCTCTATTATATTACCATTTCGTCCTAGAGCTCTGTATACAGGAATGCCCTTTATGTTGTCTGGTTCAATAAATTCCAATTTACTGACAAACTCTGATTTTGACCCGGGAAACTCCGGTTTATCGTCAAATTTTGAGGTGACGTTTTCCGAACAAATAATTGAATTGATTCTGTGAAAGCTGCGCTTACCAAGGCACTGATAAATTCGAATGCCCGGTGATCTGAGGCTAAAAAACATAGATACTAACCCTTGAGCTTGGCGAATGACTGTCATATTTTTTTTCACTGCCATAGGTCGTACTCGATAGTCGTATGAATCCTATTATAACGAATACATTGAAGTTTAAGTTGTGTATGGTGGACTATGGCTGCCATAGCAAATACATATTTTCATGAAATTTTAATATTTTTCTCTTTTTTTTTATTTAATTTTTATTTAATTTCATTTAAAAAACAATTATTTAAATTTATATTTATTTTCTTTTTATAATTTTTTTTTCATAAGTTTTTTTATAAAAATTTTTTTATAAATTTTTTTATAAATTTTTGTTTATATAATTTTTTTTATATATTTTTTTTTAATTTTTTATCGTCTTTAAAAATTTTTTTCTAAAAACGATTTTTATTTATTTTCTTAAAATACAAAAAAAAATCATGTAAAACTTTTTTTTACGAAAGCCTACAGAGCTCATCTATTATTTTTTTTTACTTCTGAGTTCCTAGTTCTCACTTCTGAGTTTAACTCTGAATTCAACGATTGGTATAAAATGCGCATGCGCACTTTCTACTTTCACATTACTTATTGGTTCTATGCCGACAGCGGTAAAATAAAGAATGAGAATGAGAATAGATGAATGAAAATCTAGATAACTATTCTTTTTAAAGGCATTCTACGTGTGTTATACTGCATATACCATTATGGGGATAATTTTCTTTGTCGGTTTGATTTTGGTATCCTGCCTTTCGTGTGTAAAGTGCCTACCTGTACTTACCAGCTATCGACCATGCTTGTCTAATAATGTTTTCAGTCTAAATGAGCTGATTCTTCGATATTTCAATTGTGATTTTTGTAATGGGGAAATAATGCTTCTGTTATTGTATCTACACCAGGTCAATATCAGTTTGAGCACTCTAAAAAGACGTCTAAGATCTTTGAGATTAAAACGTAAACTCACTGGGAGTAGAAATACAATTTCTTCTTATAACGATGTGGTTAATGCAATTATAACTGAAATCGGATGTAGTGGACGCTGTATTGGACACCGATCTATGTGGTATCGTTTAAAGATTGAATGGGGCATCAGATTTCCTCGCGATGAAAGTCTCAGACTTATGCGGATTCGATTGTTGACCCAGAAGGAATTAGAGTGAGAAAACGTCGACGTTTACATCGAAGACGATATATTTGTAAAGGACCAAATAAGGTTTGGCATGTAGATGGGTATGACAAGATAAAGCCTTTGGATTTTAAATTCACGGTTGTGTGGATGGCTTTAGTCGACGAATTATTTGACTACGTGTTGGGAAAACTAACAATAATCCCAAGGTAATTGCTAGATATTACCTCCAGGCGGTCCAACAGTTTGAAGTTGTCCCAGCTAAAATTGGGTGTGATTTGGGAACAGAAAATTCTATATTAAAGAATCTTCAGCTGCTATTCCATTATGATGAAAATGACCCCACTGCGTGTTTGAAATCCTTTATTTATGGAAAGAGCACTTCTAATCAGCGTATAGAATCGTGGTGGTCCATCCTTCGACGACAATGTTTACATTGGTGGATTAATTTATTTAAAGACATGCGAGAACAGAATATTTTTAATGACTCAAATATTCTTCACAGTGAATGTCTGCAGTTCTATTTTATGCACATTATTCAATCAGAACTCGACATGGTCACTAGAAACTGTAATCTGCACCAGATAAGTAGGAGCCGCAAGACGGAGGTTCCAATAGGAAAACCTGACGCAATGTATTTTTTGCCACAACTATATGATGCCAGCGATCAAGGTACCTTTGTGGATATTAGAGATGTTTCTACATGCATGGCGATTTTCGAATACGATAACAAGTCGATAGCTTCAAACAAATTTGTACAATTGATTGAGCTCCTAATATCAGGGATGGGTATTCATTCCTGTAACAGCGAGAGAAGGGCTCAATTTGTATATGGAAATAACAGAACTTTTAGAACACTACCAATGATGACCTCTGACTCATAATAAGTACTAAAATGTTTATACTTTCCTGTAATTAATAATGTGATGTAGAAACGTGTTTTGTTCACAATAATGTGGCCCCTTTTAATACATTCCACGATCTCTGGTTGAAAAACGTTTCGATTACCTTCGGATCATATACATGTATAACTCCTTTTTTTAGCTTGTAACTAAATTGAATTATTTAGAACCACATGTGAATTGTGAATGTTTGTCTAGTACTATCAAATATCAATAATCAGGTTATTATAGTAACTGGACACAATTATATGGGTAACAATTACTTCTTTACTAACAAGCGACGTTTCGACATATGGCACTAGTTGGATAAAGACAGTAGAATATACATGTAATAAAATGTTGAAATATCGCTTATAGTTATTTATATAATCGTTATTGTGTTGTAGGCATTCAACGCGAGCGGTAGAGAGTGTCTGAGAGGTTGTTCTACTAAAACATGTTTGCAAATTAGGATTTATTTCCGTGCATATAAGGCCATTCCAGAGGCGAGGCTTTGCAGTTTGATTATCTCGAACGCGGAGCATATATTAGTATCGTAGGCATCTACCTTGAGCGCTAAATGTCTGCTGGGAGGTGGGCTTTTAGCAGGAAAACTTTACATCACTATACACCATAATCACCCAACGCGAGCGCTAAAGGTTGTGTCTAGGGTTACACCACCCAAGGAATTAAAAAAAAATTACGAATGAATTTCGTGCATTTAAGACCATTTCAGCAGCGATGTCTGTTAGATAAAAATAATTGTGCTCAATCCACGGATTCATTGGTAATTTGAGTCCATGGGTCTCCTGCCCCCCTCCCCACCTAGATCTGCTACAGGATGGTTATTATAGTACACCTTATCCTTGAGATCCCCCCTGTGGACCGAGGCTAGCCCAGTACTAGGTAGTAGAATAGGTCTATTGCCCCTCCCCAGCGTGTCGTAAAAGGCGACTCATGGGGAGAGCGGTCGGGTGACTCCGCAAGTACTCCCAGATCATCTGCGACAACATGTGGATTGGCGCAAATTGATCTGATTTACGGTGTCCACATGCCATAAGACAATATTCATTCATTCATTCATTATCCTTGAGATCTCATCCACTGCTTTTCACTTGGTTTAGGCGGGAAAGTTAGCACGAAAGTAGCATCTGCGCATGCGCTTTTATAATATCTCCGAATTTAAGTCTGAAGTAGGAATTCTGAACTCGGAAGTAAGAACTCAGAACCCTGAATTCAGAAGTGGGAAGTCGGAACACAGAAATTAAAAAAAAAAGTAAATGAGCTCTGTAGGCTTTCGTATTTTTTGATTCTCCGAAGAAAAATAAAATTATCTCTCAAAAAGATTTTTTTTTTTTTAAATTTCTAAATAAAAAAAAAAAAAATAAAAAAAATATAGAAATTTTTATTTTTCATGTTCCGTGCTTTGCCATATTCCGTGTTTTGCTATAGTCCGTAATTGTGGGTTAGGGTAAGGCTTAGGTTTGGCCGAGGGTTAGGGTAAGGATTAGTCCTGTTTACATCTCGAGACGAAATCTACAGGTGCTAGCCCTTACCCTAACTCTAACTCCCACTATCTCTACATGACGTCATAATAATATGTGCTAAAATGCGTAGGATCGTCTCCGATCTACCGTTCCATTGCTTTGCCATAGTGCAAACCAATGGTCGTGTTCCACAGTGCTTCGCTTTTGGGCGTTTTATCAACATAAATCCGTTGACGAAAGCACAGGGTTTTAGTTAATGTTATTATTTAATGAAATCGGTCTGGAAAAGGAAAATCAAAAACTCGATCTCCCGTCCTTATTCTTGTTGTCTCGTAATCGTATCACCAGTCGACTCTACCTGCTGTATAACCAATCTGCTTAATTTCTCCGCCGATAAGCGAGTCCAGGGGCCTATTTCACAAAATTTTACCTAAGATAAGATCTGAATTTTAGTCATTTGATTGAACAATATTAGATTGATTTTAGTTCTTAGCCAATCAAAATTGAAGTATCCGCTAAAATTTGGATTTTATCTTTAGTTAAAATTTCGTGAAACAGGTCCCTGAGGTGGATTATCCTATAGGCAGTGTAGGCAGCTGCCTAGGATCCTAGAAAAAAAGGACCCATAACATTTTGGACAACCTTTTTAAATTTGATGTTTTACATTTTAAGTGAATTCAGATGTTTGAAAGTCAATTCATGTATGTGTAAGGGAATTACAGAATATATGTCTCTTCTTAAGCAATAATAAATTAGGTTTGTTTTCATTTATCTAGCAATTGGGTATTGCTATGCTCCCCTGGGCATCAAATGATTGTTACTGGCCGAATGACATGATAATGTTTGACTAAGTGGTAGTGATTGATATTATTCCATCAATATATCCTCGGAAATTCTCACCAGTGGTCTTAGGTTTACTTCGGCAAACCAGTTCCGCGAAGGTACCAGCTGATGGAACTGCCTTGGGCCCATCAGAGCCTTGATCCGCCTCTGAGCGAGCCGATTTTTATACGGCGTACGCCGGTCAAGTAATATTCGCCGCCCCTGTAGCCGAACTTTTGCCGACGTCGGGTTAAATCAAGTGACCTTGCCGCTAATGACCATTCGGTATGCGCCGGTATGGACAAATTAAGAAAGCAGGGCCAAAATTCGTTGTCCACAGTGTTTCGCTTGCGGGTGTTTTATCAACATCTTCGACGATAGCACAGGATGTCAGTTTTTACAAGTAAGTATAAAATATCTTATGAAATCAGCCAGGAAAAGTAAAACCAAAATCTTGACCAAGAAAAGTCGATCTTGGCTGTAAGTACATAAAATATGACTTTTAAGGGTTCTTCGGCGTGCATAATCTGTACTCGGAACCTCGATTTCCTGTACCATCCGAAAGACCATATTATGTCCACTTGCCAGGCCCTCCGTCCTGCACCACTTGCCAGGTCATATCTTTAAGGGGGGTGGGGGTGCGATATATGGTTAGCGCGTGCAACATGAGGTCTGTCACTGAGTCCACTTGCGTGTTTTCCATTCCTCGATTATACGTGGTGTCATCTGTCCAATAATTTGTGTTTTTCATGTCGAAGACTTTGGATGATACCGAGTTAGAGACTTAGCAATTTTAACTTCCTAACCGTTTTGTCCTAATCCCGCAATTAAATACGGTACCGGTTATCTTTATATTTGCGTGTTGGTCGGTTCAGTTCAGCGGCAAAATAAACACCACCACGCTCTCATGACTCTGGAATCCTGTCAAGTTATTCTTCATACAACACAATTTAATCAAATCTTATTGAGCTTACAACATAATCAAATTAATCATTGTGACTGCATGGTAAAATAAGACGACATTTTGCCATAAGGATGATTAGGTCTACTTAGTACAATGCTAGTCCATCACGTACTCATCTACATTGACTCTTCTAGGTCGAGATTTTTGTTTTTCTTTTCCTTGCCGATTTCATTAAATATTAACATTTGATAAAACACCCAAAAGCGAAACACAGTGGCAAAGCAAGAGAACGCTAGATCGAAAACGGTCCTACGCATTTTAGCACATATGACGTCATGTAGAGATTGTTGGAGTTAGGGTAAGGGCTAGCACCTGTAGATTTCGTCTCGAGATGTAAACAGGACTAGTCCTTACCCTAACCCTGAGTCAAACCTAAGCCTTACCCACAATCACGAACTATGGCAAAACACGGAACATGTAAAAAAATAAAAATAAAAATTAAAAAAAAAAAATCTTTTTGGGAGATAATTTTTTTTTCTTCGGAGAATCAAAAAAAAAAAGTTTTACATGATTTTTTTTTATTTTAGGAAAATAAATAAAAATCGTTTTTAGAAATAAAAAATAAAGAAGGTAAATAAAAATAAAAAAAAAGATATTTAAATAAAAAATAATATAAATGAAAAAAATGTAAGTATAATAAATACAAAAGAATTAAAAAATATAAATTATAAAAAAAAAAAAAAAAAAATATAAACAAAAATTAAAAAAAAAATATAAAAAGGAAATTAAAATAAATATAAATTTAAATTGTTTTTTTAAATGAAAGAAAATAAGAATTAAATAATAATAAAAAAAGAAAAATATTAAAATTTCATGAAAATAATATGTATTTGCTATGGCAGCCATAGTCCACCATAGTTGTGTACTCTACCGTGGCCGCAGTGTTTCGTTTCATTAACTGACATCTTTAAACAATATAGATATGACGTCACCGTTTGGTGTTTTTTAACCAGTACGTGACCAGTATAGAGGTGAATGTACATTTTTTTTTTAAAACGGCCGTCTATTATTTATAAATTTGTTAGATATCCACAAGTTAGGCTCTTGCGAAACAGAGACCCCACATCTTTTGGAAATCAGAAACCTTTTTAAAGAAAGAAAAATTGTGGGTTGATAGTAAAATTATGGTCAAGACTCTCAGTTAGGCTAGTCTGAATCAGCAGGTTGAGGTTGTAAGGACGAATTCGTGTTTTCCTGCACTGTTCACAGCTAAGTTTTCTTTATGTTTAGCAGTAGGTGAAGGTTTACACTGCTGTTCCTGTTTATAATCCTGATTATACCCTCTAGTATTCAGATATTTATTCTCGAAAGATAATTTGGTGCGTGGACCAGAGAATTTCTGTTTGTTGAATTTGTATATGTTAGGTGCAATCTTCACCCCTCGCGCAGATTGCAATCTGCGCTGTCGTGTTGCGCAGATTGCACTACGCGCGCGCAGATTGCAATCTGCGCTGATGAAGCTGGTGCGCAGATTGCCCACGTTGTGCTGATTACCCCTCGATGTTTTTTGAGATTTTAGTTGTCTGTCAGACGTATATATATTTGCCCACGTTGCGCTGATTACCCCTCGATGTTTTTCGAGATGTTAGTTGTCTGTCAGACGTAGATATATATATGCCCTGCCCGATATCGTCTTTGTAGTGAATAATTTTTCAAATCACAACATAATTAGCGTGTGTGCATAGAAAATAGAAAATAAGATTTAATTTGAAATTCTGTAAGCAGTATCTCATAATCGGTGCTGACCACGTAACTGAATGTAAAAAATATACTAAGGCAGTGATCCATGGTGATTACCGATTAAGATTAAGCGGATTATTATCATCGCAGTAACTCATTAAATTGCCTGGACAAAGTTCACTTCGCGCACGCAGATTGCTCATCGAAAATTAGAGATTCACGCATGCACAGGGGTAATCTGCGCAAGGAGGGCAATCTGCGCCTAACATATATACCCCAGTACTATAGAAACGTCATATGGAATTAGATCTGGATCAAGACGTTCCCTTAGCCAAGTTCTCAAGTCTAGTGGGTTGGGCTTTAGCGTTATTAGAATTTGCTTGCTAAAGTCGTTCCAGCTCTGGGCCCGGTTTCACCAAATTTTAACTAAAGATAAAATCCAAATTTTAGTGGATACTTCAATTTTGATTGGCTAAGAACAAAAATCAATCTAATGTTGTCCAATCAAATAACTAAAATTCAGATCTTATCTTAGTTAAAATTTTGTGAAATAGGCCCCTGAACATTATCTGAGAGAGACATTTAAAGATGCATTATGGGAGATAAGATAAAGAGATGGCAGTTCTCGCTATAATAGTTAAAACCAAAGCCCTGTATAAAGAAAGTTACAACAACTCATTTACAGGTGCTATTGTAGGTCCAACCTATGATGCAGTTGCGACAACTGTGAAGCCAGAAAATTCATGACGTCATGAAAATATGACGTCAAGTGTAAAAAGACGCCATCTTGGGTCCCCAATATACGCACTATCTATTTATATGCCCTATTTAATTGCTGTGTCGCAATTGGCTGCCCAGACATATGTCATAGATTTCTGCGAAAAAGATTCTATTGGAGACAAACATATATTTTTAAAACGAAAAGTATAGCCGAACATACTTTCATTATTATTATACAACACAAAGAAAATAAAATAAAAGATGCACCAGATAAAAATGCTATTAAATAAATTTAAAAATCCAATTCATCTGAACAAATCTGAATAGGTTAAATAGAGCAAGTTGAATCATATCAAAAAAATACTCTTTTTACGGTATGCAACAATAACCCCGTTTACATTACAAATTTTAAGCGTGCCAGGTACCGTTCAGGGAGATCAAGTGATCCCTCGTTGATAGAATGTTACATAAAGTTTTTAGAGACCCACAGCCAGCACAGACATTTCAATATAACAAAATATCTAATAGCACATTTATTTATAAATGTTGGTTAACAATTTTGATACAATCAACTGATACAATGTCATCAACTGTCATAAATTCCAGTTTCTTTTATAAGCCTTGTTCTTTTAATAATAATTAGCATTTGTTCAAATCATAGGTATATATATATTCATATATTCATACTTGAGGACATGGCAGGTGCGGATCCAGGAATTTTTGCAGGGGGGCGGGGTAGGTTTGATACCCATTAACTTAGGGTTAGGGGACCCTCCCCCAGAAAAATTTGGTAAATTAGATTCAATTTGGTGCATTCTGACGTATTTCCGGAAGGTAAATTCCAAAATTACAGGTCTAAAAATCTGCAATAAAATCGCATAAAAAATTTTTAAGTCTGAGAAGGGGGGGGGCCGGACCCCCTGGACCCCCCTCTGGATCTGCGCCTGCATGGACATTCAATTTACCAGCTTAAACTTAAAGGAACCACTCAAGTAAGATTATTATTTAAATCTAAGGTATTTCCTTAATAGGTGAGCAATATTCAATTAGTATTGGACTGAACTGCAATATAACTATCTTAAATCAAGAGTGTATGGCATGTTGAAACTGCTTTAAACTTTATCAATTGCATATCAAATGGGTACATTCCTTACCTATGGTGTTCGGTAATTGAATAAAGCCCTGAACAGATAGTATTATGCGCTTAAAGTTCCTGGATTGCCCGATAGTTGACATAAGCCAGTAAAGAAACTAATTAAATTTTACAATAAATAACATTAAAGTAAAAGTAGATAATAATATGTTGATATAAAGGCACAACTAAATATTAGTTGAGCGTATAACTTCGTGAAGATCCTGGTCTGTTGGGGTTTTTCAACTCACATTCTTCCACAAGTGGGTTATTCTCTGGCAAGCCATTTGAATCATTGCTTTATCCCTTACACAAAACATTATATCATAAAATCATTCTTTAGTTCCTAGCAGGACACTGGACACAAACATATCTCATGATGTAAAATACAATCAGTGGACATATAATGTTTTATATGATTTGATGTTTAAATTGTATCTGAATATTATTCCATATTAAATGTGCTCTTTAGTTCACCAGTTTCTTTTAATTCCTAAAATATATAAAAAAAAGATTATGGCCACATACAAAAAATATTATGGTTCTCAGATACCACATCGATACCACCTTGATCTTGGTCCCCAAAATAAAAGATAAGTTGCCAGGCAACGAAACATACACCCACAGAAGCTAAATAGTCCGGGCAGTCAACAAGAGTTGTCGCATATTTTTACTTTTTTCAGAAATGAAACATTCATAATACACTAAAAGCTGATTAAGAGTAACAAGTCATTAAGTAATAATCAGAAAAACATTAGAATTTGTTTGTCTTTTATAAAGTTCTGCCCCAAAGCTAAAGTATATGAAACATTTAATATCATGGATTTAGCTGTTCAGTTATCAAAATTCATCGAAAATCACTATACTTGTACTTGTTCATCTGAAGACCTTAAACCCTGTGTATCAATATGAAGTCAATCGGATGATAAGTTTGGCCTCCAGAGTGTCACAAGATTTTTCAAAGTGATCATGGGGGTTTACTTTGGCAGTAATTATCGGAAATCGCTGAAAATCAATAGGATTCTTCGTCTCATGGCCTTAAACACTGTGTATAAATTCGAAGTCAATCAGATTTTAACTTTGGCCTCGAGCGTCTACAAGATTGTTTGAAGTGATAAAGGGCCATAACTCTGGTAGTAATTATCGGAAATGGCTGAAAATCAATAGGCTTCTTCGTCTCATGACCTTAAACACTGTGTATGAATTTAAAGTCAATCAGACTTTAACTTTAGCCACTAGATCGTTCACAAGATTTTTCAAAGTGATCAAGGGTCATAACCCTGGCAGTAATTATCGGATATCGCTGAAAATCAATAGGATTCTTCGTCTCATGACCTTAAACACTGTGTACAAATTTAAAGTCAATCGAGTATTAACTTTAGCCTCTAGAGCGTTCACAAGAAATTGTGAACCGACGGACAGACAGACGGACAGAAAGGGCAACGACAATATACGATCACATTTCCATGTAGGTGTATAAAAACCTGTGGATTTGAAAACATTTTCACCAGTTAATGTAGTTGATGAAATCACAGAAATATTCAGATATCATTTCAAAATCTTACTTATTTTTTGTTTTCTATTATTATTATGCATATTATTCGGATATTATTTTAAATTGTTACTTATTTTTTGCTTTCTATTATTATGGATATTATTCTTAAAAATAAAAAAAAACAAGCTAGATTTTGACAAAAAAATACAAATAAAACCTCCTGCATCAATTTTTTAAAAAGATAGTCTGAGAATTGTATGTGATTTTAAAAATGAAAAAAAGCAAGCTAGATTTTGACAAAATAAAAACCAAAAAACACCTTCCCATTTTTAAAGGATTGTCTGGGAACCAGAATATTTTTTTTTGTGTGTAGCATAATCAAAAATTATTCAAGCTCAAATTAGGGATTTCCTACTTTCATTCTATGTAACTAAAAATAGACTAGGTAAATGTTAATCTTATAGCTGAATGGTTTTTGTTTATATTTTCAAGTAGTAAATATTTCAAAATCAATTTGATTAATAAAAACATCTAGTAAAATAATGAAATGAAAAAATGTTAGCAGCTAGTTGACTATTTGTATTTTTCATTATTCAGGTTAATTTTACCTCCTAACAATCTTTTAGTAACTATACTTGAATTGCATTTTTCTAAAACTGTCAAATATTTTATGGCTTAATTTGTGTATATATATACTCAGGTTGATTATTTAAAGGAAAATTAGGTAAGATAAGATAAAAAAGCTAACTGTTCTTGCTAAGATAGTTAAAACCGAGATACTAGCCATTAAATTTTAGTTTAAAGTCGGTCGTCATTACTGACGTTGGTATGAAAACAAACAAAGTCTTGATCATCCATTTCTACATTAAATTATTCATCACAAAATGTAGGCCTATTCCCTAGGAACCAAGATATTAGCCATTGAAATTTAGACTAGTCTCGGTCGTCATTGACATTAATGAAGTTGGTATGATAAGAAAGTCTTGATTATCCATTTTTACGTTAAATTATCCATCACAAAATGTATTCAAATTCAGTAAAATAAATATCACAGACTATGGTCTGAAGAAGTTAAACTAATGTCCAATTAATAATAGGCAGATTTAGCTCTTGCATTATGCATGTTTAATAAATAATTAAGAAAAAAATCCAAACGTCACAGTATCACACTAGATTAATCTCCAAACTTGGATTCAAATGGATAAGAAATCGGCTGATCAATTTGATTTTATGAAACATATTGATGGCAGTGTAGCATAGATGGTTGGAATTTCAAATAGCACCTTTATTTTATAAAATATCGAAAACTTATAGCGGCATTAAACTAGCCGAATACTTACATTAATAATGTCTAACCCACCAATAAGTTCGCCTTTTACATATACTTGTGGATAGGTTGGCCAATCAGAGTAAGCTTTTAAGCCTTGTCTTACCTCATCATCAGAAAGAATATCAAAAGTACTATATTTCACCCTAAATAAAATGTGGAAATAAAGTTTATAGATCTACCATATCAGAATAAAGGTTAAATAAATATAAAGTTTATATACTTTTATTATAAAATCCATTTGGACCAAAATTATTCTAAAAAATACATGCACTTTTATTTTTTTAAAAATATGGTCCAAAATGATTCTAATCGATCAATTAGTTTGGTTATGTCATTCCCCCTCGTGGATATAAATATAGTATTAATATTTATGCTGTCTTGATTGTACAAGTCAACTAATTTTTTATCAAGGGTTTTTATAGTCAGATGTTACATAATAAAACAGTATTTACATGAAAATGGTGCATAAATTTTTATTAATTGCGCCAGTAATGATCTAATGTTTTTGAGAATGTTATTATTTGTATGTTAGGAAGCAGGGTGGCTCAGTGAGTAAGATGCTGGGTAGCTAACCAGGTGGTCTCGAGTTTGTTCCCGGCATTGCCAGAGAAAGTTCCTCAGGATTTTCTGACATGGCTCCCTCTTGTCATTGGTGCAGGATGTAGCCCTAGGGTCTGACAAGGACAGTGTCTAGTTGTTCGAACAGTATAAAAATCTGAGGCCTGTTGTACACATCGCCTTCCAAGTAAAACAACCCTTGATAGTTGGATTTCGATATAAGAATAGGCCGTAGTGCCGTTGCAATGGTAAAATTTCCCTAATAGCACACTGTATGGCATATGTCAATCTACTTTATCACAGTCGGAGCAGAAAAGTAGGATATTAAACCTCATTTCATGTCGATGTATGTTATAATTCCAGGTAATACTTTAAAGGGAAATTACTCCAGTTCATCAGATGAAGACATACATGTCTGTATAACCAAATTATTCAAAATTGCCATAAAACGTACAGCAGCTAACTTGAATATTGCACCCAAAATTTTGAGTCAAAGAGTCATACTCTTTGCTCTTAACATTATATTTTTAGGAACCCATAGAACACATATTACTATTTTCTACTGGCTTAGAAATATGTCAGTGAAGATAAAATCCCTAAACCAAAAGTAACTTAAAAATTAGCAACCACATCAAATCTAAATGTAGATAGGTTTACTTATTATGGAGAGAGAGAGAGAAAGAGAAATGCGGTTTAACATCCACTCAACATAAACTAGGTCATTTCAGGACTAACATATGGTTTCAATTTTATTTCAACAATTCGCTTGCGCATAGGGGTCTTTAGCAGTGGGAGGAAACTGGAGTGCCCGGAGGAAACCCATGAGGATGAGAAGGTGCCCCTATCTCCATGCAACATGCGCTCACACAAGGGATCGAAACCACAGCCGCAAGCTAGAGGTGACCGCCCCCCCCCCCCCCCCACTCTTTATTATGGCTAAAGAAAAAAATTACAGGGAATTTGAATAAAAACAATATCGAAAACTGACCTTCATAGTATTCACAACACATTTTTAGACAGTCAGATCGACTGACAAGAACCATTTTCTATAAATTACTTACCCCTCAGCATTTAAAAGACTAACTAAGGTACGACTGAATCCACATCGTGGTTCTTGAGGGTTCCCTTTCATAAACACAATTATTGGAGAAGAATTGATCAGAGACTTCAATCTATTCACACAAAAAAAGGAAAAACTCTGAATGAATTAAAGTTTTATTGGTCACCTGAGACTATAAGATTCAAACAATAAATTGTAACTGGTGTTTCAGAAATCATTTTAGGGATACTTATGAGGAATTTCAATATTATGACACTGACTTCATAATTGTGATGATCACTTACTATGTCAACTTTGGCAAGTTATCCAGTCACTTCACTTCAATGGCATAGAATTTGGGGCCAATTCCATATAAAAACAGAAAATTAGTATTTCTTGTAAAATATGTCTCGTGCATCTCCTTTGATGCAGATAATAAATGTAGCATTACCTTTCGTTTAAATCTGGTTGTTCAACAACTCCTAATGAACTAGCTAATTCTCCAGTTTCAACTAATTCTTTTATGATATCTAATCCTCCAACTAGTTCTCCATTACCATATAACTGTGGAAACGTGGGCCAGTTAGAATAGGTTTTTAAACCTGGAAAATATATTGGAGTTTATGATAAAGATTTTAAGGGCACTCACATCACATATTTATATCAGACTGTGTGGAACACCTTATTTTGTTCTGGTATCTTTGGTTTTTAAACATGAATTATGCAAGAGCTAAATCAACCTGTTGTAAGTCTTTATTTAGGCTTCAGATGTTATAGAAATTATTAATTAGACTTTTATTTACACAAAAAGCACAAAATGAACTCTGTAGACCCACGGATGGCTTGGATACAGCTCGGATTTAAACAGTCGTCCTTCTAAAATTTAATCAGCAAATGGCTGACCAAGATAATGTTTACTGTTACTCGGTAACTGGTGATGAAAGGCCTGTCAAGCGAGAGTACTCTTGCTATTGAGTACGTTACTGGATTATCAAGAATATGTGGGTCGAGTTATCGTCTCAATCAAACGATCAACAATACTCGTAGAAGGTGTAGATGCAGTTTGTACCCATTTCTTGTCCAAACTTCCAACACTGATAACTACTTTCAGAATAAAATAATTTGACTGAAATTTTCAATATTTTCTTTTTTTATCACCTGTTTTTGAATTATTATAGCAAGAATGTCCAACTCTTTATTAAACTCTTAATTAATTTAAGTAACCCTCTGTAATTATATTTATTATAACTTATTAATTCCATTATCAATAAATGCAGCAAATGCTTCTAAATGGGTTGTCGAAAAGGGGTTGAAATGAATGTACTCACCTTTAAACAATTTGGGAATAATATATGGCATATATCCATTTCAATAATTCATTTATCTTAAGAAGTGTGGCAGAAAAAGGAGTATATGGACAAAGCCCACTTGTTAGATAAGGCAGCCTATTTTTTGTAACATACTACTTACATAAGGCCGCGCAGTTAATTAATTGTCAGTTTCTCATGACATGAGTTTGTGAAATGTACATGCTACATGAGGTAATTATTAATTATTAATTATTGAGATGAAATTTATTTTCTTTAGTTTAAGGCTGTATCTATCTCAGAAATAAATAATGTCAGTTTATTGGTCCTTCAAACACATGGGTAACCAGTGTCCCTGATTTATTCATATTTAATAATTCAAAAAATATTTATAAATATCTGTTGCACAATATCTAGACAACGGAAGACTTGATCATATCATAATAAATAAGTTTGATATTAGTGATATACTTCTAAGTTAACGGTTGGTTAATTCATTCATTCTTGGCATTTCATTTCTTTATCTTTCCCTACTTTGACAGGTTACGAAATGACCGGTTTCAAACTAGTTGGTGATTTTTTCTGACATAAATAATTAAAAGCATACCCTTAGATATTTTTATACAAAATAAGTTAGATTATGTAACATGTCTTTCCAAAGAATTTACTACACACGTGGTCGTTTCTCTCTAGCCGTGACGGAAGATAGCATATAATAACAAGGGCAATGGCCCGTGCCGTATGTTAATTGTCTTCAACTTTGAACCCATCGGCACATATGGCATCATGATAATATAAATACTTTTATTATTTTGTCTATCATAATCAAACTGTTTACATTTATTTGTATCTTTGTGTCATTTTGAGACTGTTTATACATTTATAGTGCCGTGAAGCGGTGTCAATCAGTCCGTACCTCATGATCGAGGCTATCTCGTGGCGACAGATTTGAGACTGTTGCTCACGTAAATAAAATAATTTAGCAGGAATTTAAAGACATTATATCTTTCTGTAAATTTTATTACAAATGACAAGTGCCTAACTGAGTTTATGTGGGCTGTTGTGAATGTTGCAGCTCCCATTCCTTGGTTTGGATGGCAGATATTATACGGCTATATCCACTTCCTGTTTTACAGACGGACTCTGTATTTATTCACATTCTAGCCTACTTTACTTGATTCTTAATCTTATCACCTACGGGGTCATTTTCATCAATAAATAGAGGATTTTAATTCGTCCATTCATTGTTTGCAAGGCAAACAAATAAAGTTTTACAGGACAAATTTTTGACCTCACTAAGTTTGACCAAATAATCAAGGAAGTGCGTGATTATTCCGGATCAAAACGGACATGCGGGCGGGTCACGAGAAACAAACAATTAATTAACCACGGCCTAATTAACTGACCTCACTCTGCCACCTCACTTACCTTGCCGGATCTCTTCATCTGTTAAAATGTCAAAATAACCAAACTTTATTTTATTATCATTTAATATCTGTATTGTCTGCCGACTAAATCCTGTAAATAAATATTGGAATCTTGGAAACGTATACAAACAAAATATTCCCTGTAATTAATACATTTCTGTATGGTAAACAATGGACCAGTTATGACTAAGAGAGAGAAAGAGAGAGAGAGTGTTTAACCTCTACTCAACATAAACTAGGTCATTTCTGGACTAACAAATGGTTCAATTTTATTTCAATAATTTGCTTGTACATAGGGATCTTTAGCAGTGGGAGGTAACTGGAGGACCCTGAGAAAACCCAAGAGGTTGGACAGGCAACCTAACTCTTTGTCACATACAACTGGGGAATCGATTTCCACGCCAGCTGACTCAATGACAAGACCTTATAATGCAGCGTGCACACGATAACCATTCAGCCACCAAACCCAGCTAATTGGATGTTAATGAATTTGAACTTGTAACCAGCGATATAAAGAATGGCTGTCATAGCAAAACCAAGGTATATGCACAAGTTATACACAGGTCTTACCGCATTTGGGCTCTGTAGGTGTTCCTTTCATAAACAACATAACTGGTGATTGGTTGATTAAATTCTTTAATCTTGTATTCAAATCCTACAAAAGAAATACGAAAATTTTTAATTTAAAACAAGCTGAAAGTGTGCATTATGTGTTCCCCTTCTCCATCAACCCAAAAATAAATAGATAAAACTTATTAATCAAGCAAATAAATTGTCTGCTCGAAAGGATCATCCAGGCTCAAGATTGTAGAGTGATGGCATACCGATCTCGGGTGATGGCTCTAGTAAACAACAAATATGCCCTCTCGAACTGACAATTATACAGCAACATGTTCTCTGTTTCCATGTATTAACCATGGTCTATTATTGCATCTTCCCAGGGGCGGATCCAGGGGGGGGGGGGTGACTAGCTCCGTAAACCGCAGTCGGTGAGACAAAACATGGAGTTGTCACCCCCCTAAAAAAATCCTGGATCCGCCACTGCTTCCACAGAACTGTACAAGTTGTACTGAGTTATATCCTCTGTTATGCACAATAAAATCGTGATATTTAAACATATCAAATCTGTCAAAATCAATTCTTTGTGTTGAGAGAATTGATCTGTGGAAATTTGCATGATCATGAAATCCTCATAATCTGATGATGTTACAAGGTTAAAGTGTATCTCTCAAACAAGATTTATGTCATCCATTAAATAAAAGCTTTTTATCTAGTTGTGAAAATTTTTTATTAAATTTAACCTGAACATTTAGAAATTTTATATACTCCTGAAATCATAAAAATCTGAATATAAATACCTGTTTTGGGGGTGCAGTGTTTATCTGACCAGCTCCAGTGGCCCATTTCTTTACTTTTTTGCTTAATTCTGCTACATTTGCACCATCTAAACGATCAACTTTCTCTCCATTCTGCAAACAATAAAATAATTAAAACATATAATTAATGTCAAATAGTGTTACTTTTATACAATTTTCCCAACAGAATATTAAGGCAGGTTGCCACTGTCAGACAACAAAATATATTGTCTGAGTAGTTTGTACAAGTTGTCCCATTGTGAATTCCTTAGGAAAAAAATAAAGTATATTCTTTATACTTCTACTTTTCTGTACTACCTGGGCCAATGAAGCCACGCTTATGCCATGCAGTGTGCCATGATAGAACTGATTGTTTTATGTTGCCCGACCCTCTCTCAGGACAGAAAATTAGGAGAAGTTTCTTGGCCAACAACAGAATTGATCCAGGGTTCTCTGGATTAGTGAACCAGTGCCACATTCTCTGAACTACCATGACCTTAGAGTTGACAAGATTATCACACGGCTAACCTCGTCAGATTCCAGTACCCTACATCTAGCCTCGGCTGTATGACAGTAAGTGATATGTACCTGTGCCCATACATTTCTGATGCACCTAACGGTTTACTTGAACAGAAAAACTTGCCGCTTTTACAAAGAAGTTCCAAAGATGGCGTCTTTTGTAGAGTGTGTAGAGTTTTAGTTGCAAAGTTGTTTGTTTAAAGAAAATCAGACAAACTTGAAAGACCAACGGCTTCAAACATTGAAAGCTGCCTACGATTGTCAAGATTGTATTTCTATTCCTACAAAACACAAGGCACCATGGTCGCAGCCATTTTTGATTCGGGATCTTTAAAGTGGTTCCAATATGGCGGAATTTGTCACACAGCCGAGGTTAGATTGTACCTGAATCTGCTGAGATTTGCTGAGTGACAAGATTATGAAGGGAAATAACTCTAGTAAAACTAAGAAATAGTTGTAATTGTTATTTATTGCATCAATCTTCAGATGAGGTACAGGTCAGGTAACACCATGTTCTATCTCTATACTGTACAGTACAGTTGAGCAAAATAGTCAAATGTCACCTCAGAACATGTTTTATCATCTAAAATTAAAGAGTTGTACTTATAATTATGCACAGAGTTACCTGATCAGTACATATTTTATACAATACAGAAGCATTTATTCTAAAAAGTACCGGTATATCTCTACCTTTATAAAAATTACTGTTGGTACAGCTATTATTTCATACTTTTCAGATATCTCTGGGATATTCTCAGCTTCTAACTATCAAAAGCAAAAACAAAAAAACTATGATAAAACTAATTAATTTGATTAAACTCTGGTTTGTTTAAAAGAAACGAATACAATTACAAGATCATCCTATAAGTGTGAATTCAAAAGGACTAAACCTCTTTGATTTGTGTCAATAATAAATTTGTTGATTTCAGTTTAGATACAGCTAATCTTAAGATATAATTGATATAACAGAAATATAATTGTTTTATTAACTGAAATAAGATACATGATGAACCTAAATCAATATATCATTATTTAGCACAAAAAACTAAGTGAAGTGTTCTCTTTGGTGCTCAGTACAATAACCTAATCAACGATAATTATGTCTTTGGTAACCTAACAGTTGTATGATTACATGACATCTAAACTAGTATCTTGCTTCTTTTTCCCCCCTCAAAGGCTTCAAGTCACTAAATTATAATTTTAGAAAAGAGGACACTCTTTGCATTTAGGTCAATTGTCTTGATGAAAAATCAATTTTCTTGTTTTACAGCAATATCATCATCTGTCTAAGGAAATCGTGTTCAATTATCAGTTATTTTCTAAAATTCATTACCTGTAAGAATCGTATATTCTTTGTGTTCTTGGACAATTCTGTCAGTACATCATTAACCTGTTGACACTGTGGTGCCCATGCTGCAGCAAAATGTACTACTGATAAATTACTGAAAATGTCAATTTTTATTTTGATTACAACATTGATTAAAGTATATTAAATCCAACAATTTCAATTGACGTATCGGGTATCTCTTTACTCATCCCAAAACATAACTGTTGGTTCTATTTCTCGAGGGACTCCATAGAAAAAACCTAGGCATGCCTACTCCCAATGGCAGGCTTTAGGATACAGCACGCATATATTGGATGTAATGATCCCATTTTTTTATGGTAAGAAACATGAAACAACATCAATATTAATTGAACTTGACAGAATTTTCTAGGTATCAGGCACAATGTCAACTTACCAAATCTCACCTAAGCGAGATTACGCGTCTCATAGAACTATTTGTATGACGTGTCTAATCATTAATCAATGACATCACATACTTTTGATGTCAATGAAAATAATTCTCACACTTTTTTGTTCCTTTTTTTTTTAAAAACAAAATTAATCATACAATTTAGATCTAAATAAAAATCAATTTGGAAAAACTAAATTATTTTACATTTTTTGTATCACTTGAGAAAATTAATTATGAAGGTTTTATAAATTATTTGACAATAATCAGCTTTACTCTACTCTATCATGGACAATACAGAGTTAGATGTTTACTGTCTGAACCTTCCTATTTTTTTATAACAGATTTCTTCAATTATAAACAAACAATTTAACTTTGGTTATTATAAAGTTACCTGTGTGTTTGAAATCAACTCCCGTTTAAAAAAATCCATTGCACAATTAAATATTGTAACAAATAAAAAAGGTTCTCTCTTGAAAAATTTGACGTGTTTACGTATATTTTCTACTAAGTAGAAGAAAACATGGCTTTCATCATGTGTTGAGCAAACCCCATGGAGCTGTTGTGGGGATGTTTAATTTTGACAGAGAGTTTGACAACCACACGTTGCAATATATATATATAGATCCTCTAGTTTACTAAATGTCATTGTGCTTGATAACGATAAGAGGATACTTATTGTAACGTTGTGCATGTGTATAATAAACCAGTGATTGATTTCCCATATAAATGTGTTCGTTCTGGAATGTAGTTGTTTTTGTGTCGCATTTGTGTTCAAAATTCTCCCATTCGACTAATCAAATAATTAAAAGAAAATTATATTATTTCAAAAGAAGATGTATAAACTTTGCAAAGATTTTACTAGAAATAGAATGTAAAAAGATGGCACTGGTAATAAAATAAAGAGATACGGCCATACACCCAAACGCAATACCGAGCCGTGGTAATACCAAGAATTGTACCGTAAACAGCATTCGATGTAGCATGCTGTCGCCCCTTCATACGAAATGATAAATACTGAAGAGTAACGTAATCGGGTTCCATTTTGGTATTGCCTGATGTTTGTGTGAGTTCAATTTTTCAAGAGACAACTTTTCTATTCGTTGGGCTATTCAATTGTGCAATAGATTTTATCATGGACCTTATAATATTGAATGTCCATGATGATTTTATTTAATCAGGAGTTGATTTCAAACACACAGCACAGGACAGGTAACTGGTAAGTTTATAAATAACCAAGTCCAAAGTTAAATAGTTTGTTCATAATCGAAGAAATCCATTTATAAAATAGAAAGGTTCAGACAGTAGCTCCTTTTTAAAAATTACGGCATCCCCATCCAATCCAATCCAATCCATAATCATGGCATGGGGATGGGTATATTTTAATATTTAATCTATCTAAATTATTATTATGTTTTGATGTTAAGAAATAAGTCTTACAGCAGTATTATCATTTGATTATAAGTTCAAGATTGTACTGTATAAGTATAGAAATTGTCGTTCATAATAGAGGTAAAATAAACAATCAAACCTTTTACTCTCACTGATTATTTTATTGAAATCATTTTGAGTTTCAACGAGCTCAACAACCTTCGCCATTTTTACTTTAAAGTTACGTCCCTTTGCTCCTCAGATGGCCACAGATCACTAATTATCGCCCCATTGACTTTAATGTTAATTCTCGTCTCTTAGACCGGTTGTAACTTTTTCCCAAATATTCGTTGGGTAAAACGCTTTCTGCCACAGATGGAGCAACATGTGGCAGACTCTTGCCCAAAAGCATGTATGAGGTTCTTCATGAAAAACTTGAGATAGACAAGCTGGAAGTAGAGACAGCTAACCTTGCAATTTCCGGCCCTCCCTTTCAACGTAACCAACCTCACAACTCTTGTATCCTTCCGCCTCAAAATCATGATTATTCACCAAAACCTGGCAGAAAATGTATTTTCAAACCCTTTTCTTCGATTCTACACCAAAAATTCAACAAAAATCGCCATGCAAAAGGGGGAAAGATAGGTTGCCAGGCAACGAAACATACGCCCACAACAGCTAAGTCGTCCGGGCAGTCAACAAGGGTTGTCACATACTGTTTCTTTTATCAGTAAGGAGAACATTTACAACACATGATAATCTTATTACGAGTAATAGCCCATTAAATAATTATCAGAATTGATTAGAATAGTTTTGATGGTTTGTCTCAAGGCCTTTGTCCACAAGATATTTCAAAGTGAATAAGTGCCAGAAATTATCAGATATCACTGAAAATCAAATAGGATTCTTCGTCTCATGACCCTAACCACTGTGTACAAATTTAAAGTCAATCGAATATTAACTTTAGCCTTTAGAGCATTCACAGGGTTTTTCAAAGTGATCAAGGGTCATAACTCTGGCAGTAATTATCGGATATCGCTGAAAATAAATAGGATATTTTGTATTATGACCGTAAATAGTGTGTATAAATTTAAAGTAAATCGGATATTAACTTTAGATTTTTCAAAGTGATCAAGGGTCATAACTCTGGCAGTAATTATGGGATATTGCTGAAAATCAATAGGCTTCTTTGCATCATGACTTTAAACACTGTGTATAAATTTAAAGTCAATTGGATATTAACTTTAGCCTCTAGAGCGATCACAAGATTTTTCAAAGTGATCAAGGGTCATAACTCTGGTAGTAATTATCGGATATCACCGAAAATCAATAGGATTCTTCGTCTCATGCCCTTAAACACTGTGTATAAATTTAAAGTCAATCGGATATTAACTTTAGCCTCTAAAGCGTTCACAAGATTTTTCAACGTGATCAAGGGTCATAACTCTGGCAGTAATTATCAGATATCACCGAAATTCAATAGGCTTCTTCGTCTCATGACCTTAAACACTTTGTATAAATTTAAAGTCAATCGGATATTAACTATAGCCTCTAGAGCGTTCACAAGATTTTTCAAAGTGATCAAGGGTCATAACTCTGGTAGTAATTATCGGATATCGCTGAAAATCAATAGGCTTCTTCGTCTCACGACCTTAACCACCGTGTATAAATTTAAAGTCAATCGGATATTAACTTTAGCCTCTAAAACGTTCACAAGATTTTTCAAAGTGATCAAGGGTCATAACTCTGGTATTAATTATCAGATATCGCTGAAAATCAATAGGCTTCTTCGTCTCATGACCTTAAACACTGTGTATAAATTTAAAGTCAATCGGATATTAACTATAGTCTCTAGAGCGTTCACAAGATTTTTCAAAGTGATCAAGGGTCATAACTCTGGTAGTAATTATCGGATATCGCTGAAAATCAATAGGCTTCTTCGTCTCACGACCTTAAACATTTTGTATAAATTTAAAGTCAATCGGATATTAACTTTAGCCTCTAGAGCGTTCACAAGAAATTGTGGACGATGGACGGACGGACGGACGGACCGACGGACGGACGGACGGACCGACAGACGGACGGACGGGGGCGACGGCAATATACGACCACATTTCCATGTGGGCGTATAAAAAGGGAAAGGAAGAGAAGGACTAAAAATAACTTTCGCCCTTGTTTGGCCCATGAATATTTGGTGATCTGTGTCCAGATTCTTTCGAGCACTCGGCAAACCTCGGCAGATTTCGGTAACCTGTCAAGATAACCTTGATTCTATCTGATAGAGAGAGAGAAATGGGGTTTAACGTCCACTCAACACAAACTAGGTCATTTCGGACTAACATATGGTTTTATTTTATTTCAATAATTCGCTTGCTCGTTGGGGTCTTTAGCAATGGGAGGAATCCGGAGTGCCCGGAGGAAACCCACGAGGTTGAGCCCCTATCTCCATGCCACATATGCTCACACCAGGGCTCGAAACCACAGCCGCAAGCCAGTGGTGACCGGCCTGCTAGATGTTGAAGCGCGGCACTCTAGACCACTAGGCCATCCCCCCCCCCCTATCTGATAGAGAGTGATGAAACTTACAGTATAGTTTTATTAAAAGTGTGACCTCTATAGGGTCCACAACCTTGATATAACATATTTTCACACTATTCGCATACAAACGGGGCAAATTTTGTCCGTCAATTTTGGTCCGATTTTCACCAAATTCGAACTCAACCTTCATTACCATCTATGATGTACAGTGATATAATCAAACGTTTTTTTAAATCGGCTAATAATTTTGACCTCCACAAGCTGAAAAAAGCAATTTTTCAGACAATTGGGGGACAAAATTCAGGAAGTTACGATCTGATGGGCACAAATATCGAAAGGAATCGAGATTTTTGGGTTATAAACATACATGTCAAGTTTCATCAAAATCGGTTCAAAATTGTGACCTCTACATGTATAGGGTCCACAAACTAAAAACATGATATTTCGTAGAATCAGGGGCCATAATCCATGAAGTTTCGATCGGATACATGCAACTATCTAAAGCAGCTGAGATCTAGTTTGATTGGGATAAAGCTATATTTCAAGTTGATTAAAAATTGGATAAGAATTGTGGCCTGTAGAGAGTCCACAAAGAAATTGTGGACGGGCGGACGGACAGGGGCGACGGCATAATACATCCACATGAAAATGTGGGCGCATAAAAATTGTGACCTATGCTATAGTGTCAACGTACTGGGTCAAAGGCAATATACGTCCACATGAAAATGCAGGCGTATAAAAATCACGGTTTTAATCCCTTTGGGTGCCTCATTTGAAATCATAATGTGCCATATATGATATGTTATAATTTCAATGATTATTCACAGAGTTATTGTCAGTGTTTTCAATATGTCTGTTGGATAAAAACACCCAGAGAAAGTATTGCATCAAATTCAACAAAGTTATTTCCTATTTATGCAGATGAACAGAATTACTGCCCCTTGTCTACAATTATCACCCCACAGTGAAAGTGGACATGTAACTCCAGTTTTTCTATACAATGTTTGGACCACATTAAAAACAGGAGTGTTATTCAAAACAGTTGTAAAGAAACCCAACAGAATTAGTGCAATGAAAAGAATACCCTGTTAACAAAATAATAAAGCATGTAGTCTATATAAACATCCATTTATATACATATACAGTTCAGTGACAGTTTTTCAAATTCTATAATATATATTTATTTTGCCATTCTGCACTCAGTCTTAATTCTCTACATCCTTTTTGAATATGAATGAAGTATTCATGTGAATGCTACAGTTTATCCCTATATAAATAGTAAACATTATTTCTGTTTGTAATTAAAATTTAATAATCACATAATTGCAATATGTCTTTCTTTAAGAAACACCATAGTCAGTCCTAGAATGATAATTTTTTTGTACCTCAATCCTGACAGATCGTCTGTCGCTAATGAACTAGTACATGTACCTCTACATTTTTGGCTGACTTACAAGTATTAATACTATCAATAAAACACAGAAAGAAGAAAATCTATCTGGGTATCAAAGTCTGCAACAACTACTTTGCTTTGAGTCTTGACCACATCCCCATTGCTTGATTACATGTATATCATACACGACACAAAAACAACAATATTCATTATGATCAGTGGCATAAATAAGCTCATTTATATCATTATTTGTAAATCACATCATGGATCATATGGTTTATATCAATCTAACTAAAATAATTGAAAATATAACCAATCATAGCTAAATGGCACCCACACATTAGAATCAAAAGAGATATATTTACTGTCTTTACAAGGTTCATAAATAATCTCAATCTGTAAATAGTTCTTTACTTCAATGTCATTTTAATACTCATTGAAGAAATCCATATCAATTTTAAATGCAATTCCATTGATCAAATTTTAACATATACTTTTTAGAAAAACAACAGTTGATAAATATTTTCAAAATATGCTCTAACAAAACCAATAAAAGCTTGAATTGAGAAACTATGTTAATTTCTCATGGTGTTCAAGTGGATAATTCTCTTTATACTGTTTAACATGGTTTTTCATCTCTTCTAGTTGATTCTCTAGATGTTTCGGTAAAACATCGTAAACATCTTCAAACATTTCATCAGGACTAGGTCGTTTCCTCGTTTCAGCATCAGCAAAAGATCTCATGACCATTTTACGAGATTCTAATTTCCATTCCTTTTCCATTTTTTCATCCCAGATACCATTATTTATCATGTAATTTCGCAAACGCGATATGGGATTATCTTGTTTATCCCAATAGCTGACTTCATCCACTGATCTGTATGCTGAACTGTCATCCGAGGTACTATGATGACCAATTCTGTATGTCATAGCTTCAATAAGTACAGGTCGATTTTGGGCTACTGCTATTTCACGAGCAGATTTGACAGCATTGTACACAGCAAATACATCATTTCCATCTACTCGAACTGTCATCATACCATAGCCTACACCACGAGATGCAATGCCATCCCCTCTATACTGATCTTTAACAGGTGTAGATATAGCATAACCATTGTTCCTACAAAAAAATATAACTGGACAGTCTAATACTGCAGCAAAATTAAAAGCTGCATGGGCATCACCTTCAGATGCTGCACCTTCTCCAAAATAGCAGATCACACACAGTCCATTCTTAGCTCTCTTTAAAGCATATGCCGCACCAGCTGCTTGTGGCATCTGTGTAGCTAAGGGTGAAGATATTGTTACAAAGTTCAACTTCTTTGTTCCATAATGAACAGGCATTTGTCTTCCTTTACCAATATCATTAACATTACCATAGCACTGATCCATGAATTGATCAAGCGTAAACCCTCTCCACATTAGAACTCCGGCTTCTCTGTACTGCCCAAATACCAAATCTCTGGGATCCAAAGCTGCAGCTGAACCAATATGTGTGCCCTCCTCTCCATAATTTGTCATATAAAATGATATTCGCCCCTGTCGTTGAGATTCATACAATATTCTATCCATGGTATTCAACAGTGTCATATCTTTGTACATCTTGAGGACCGTTGAACTGTCTAATTTGGGATCTTCACTCTCCTCTATTATATTACCATTTCGTCCTAGAGCTCTGTATACAGGAATGCCCTTTATGTTGTCTGGTTCAATAAATTCTAATTTACTGACAAACTCTGATTTTGACCCCGGGAACTCCGGTCTGTCGTCAAATTTTGAGGTGACATTTTCCGAACAAGTAACTGAATTGACTCTGTGGAAGTTGCGCTTACTAAGACACTGATAAATTCGAATACCCGATGATCTCAGGCTAACAGAAAAAGAAATTAAACGCTGGGCTTGGCGAATGGCCGACATATTTTTTTCGTTTCTAAAATTAAGAATTATCTCCCTTCTAAGAAGGTCGTACTTGATTTTCGTATGAAGAATACTCTATATAGAGGCTTTATCGGATCTCAAACGTACGTCGTAATGTGTGTGTGTGAGTGCTAGTGCTGACCACATTCTGGCCACACCGAATGTAGTGCGTATTTAAATAAAATCAATGCTTTCTTGTTTATTTCTATGTTGTGTAGCAGTTATTCAGTAAAGATTCTAAAAAATATTCCCATGAGGCGACTGAAACATACACACAATTGCGAACGTCTGGATAACCCGACGTGTCGCATTCTCCTCTTCCTTTGGTTGTGAATGTCAACAGAACATCTGATTCCATGTTATTTTGTGTTAATAATAGTTAATATTTTACCAGGAAGAGCCATTTTCTGTAAAAGAAAATTCAGATATCTTTTTTTCTCGCAGATAAACCTAGTCATAACCCTGGCTTGGTTTATGCATGTGATTAGTAATTTATATTAGTGGTAAATTATTACATATTATTGCATCTAGGAGTAGGCTAGATAGATATTCAGAATCAGACTGAATTTCAGTATTTCACTATACTAGTACTAGTTCAGCTCTGAACGTCAATCTCATTACACTCACCCTGAACGTTCAGGGACTGTCCCATTCAATCAATGGCGAAAAAACAAACAGTCAATTTTACTTACCAACTTTTGCTGGCCAATATTATTACATCTAGGAGTAGGCTAGATATTTAGAATCAGACTGAATTTCAGTATTTCACTATACTAGTACTAGTTCAGCTCTGAACGTCGATCTCATTACACTCACCCTGAACGTTCAGAGACTGTCCCATTCAATCAATGGCGAAAAAAATTGGAGAACAGTCAATTTTACTGGCCAACTTTTCACTGCTAAACGACGGGGTGTCAATCCGTGTGAAAGCCTGAACAATGTAAAGCCAGTAGGCCTACATTTCGTTTCGTCTTGTATGACGAACATTCCTGAATGTGGACGTTGACCTACAGTTAGAGTGTCACGTGTTGTGTCGCTTATACTGACTCTAACGAAGTAAGCAAGGTCTTATTTTCTTACAAAGATGTTCGTTTACATTGCACATGCGTCCACATGTGAAACGCAGTGAAAAGTTGCCCAGTAAAATTGACCTAGTATTGATAATTATTCATTAAAGGACAATATTAAATTGGTGCCAGTCATTATTACATATGTGATTGAACTTGTTAAATAAATTCCAAATATAACTTTAACAAAGAGATCATTGCTACCGAGGTAACCAACACTGGAATGAACTGGAAGTGACAAAAAACATATGTTTTTGAACTCTGAGATATCCTCTCATCATGGTCTTATAAAACAACTTTTCATCTTCAACGGAATTATCAGTGAAAAGTAATTTGCCTGTGTGTCTTTTATTACTGTGTAGCTCGTTACTTCAGTCAGTAATATAGAAGGATAACTCGTGTTTGTCATGTTTGACGTCACTTATTGTTCATTCCAGTATTTATTATGCATCTATCGTAACAATGATCTCTTGCTGTGTTAAAATTATATTTGGAACGTGTATGAGCAGTTCTAACATGTAATAATGGCTGACACCAATATTGTCCTTTAACAAAGAAGATAAATGAAGATTGCTGATAAGGTTAAAATATAGGGGATACTTGATTGAACGTTCTGGAATTAAATTCTATCAATTCCGAAAATAGTGTCAAGGAGAATTGCGGAGTACAATGCATGTGCTGAATACATGAAAAATATCTCAACCAATCATGACAAATGAAACATATTTGTTACTAAAGTAGCTAAGTCTCTAACTCAATATCATCAAAAATCTTCAACGTTAAAAACACAAATTATTTGTCCATTTAAATCAACAATGATGTTGTGATCTTACAGGAAAAAGATGGGCTTCTGATATCCAATATTTAAGACAAAATAAACATTTTACCATTCATGTACTAACCATAGTGCGTTTCAGCCCAAGTTGTAACAAGAGACTCAAGGGATGAGGCTAGACACATTGCACCAAATCAAACGGCATATGTAGACTGGAATAAACAGATGCTAGAAATTTACATTCGATTGAGAATGCTAGCTTATTTCGCTGAACATAACTGATTTGAAATTAGAGTAAATAAGAGAAACAATTGAATGTAAATCAGTTTATATACATTAATATACTATTCAAAAAAAGTAGGGGATATTTGATTTTGGGGGCATAATACTAAAATATGCAAATGACTACGAAAAAAAGAACCTAACAGAAGAAACATTTCCAGTTACACGTGACGTCCAAACGCACCAATAGCTACCGCATGGAATGCAGGTGATGCTTGGGATCATCATGGGGGTCCAACCCAAGATTTGCACGACTCTGACTTTGAATGTTACAGTTATTGTGGCATTGAATTCCAGGGTGGAAACATCAGTCATCTTCCAGGATGACAACACAAAATGTCACAGGGCCAGGATCGTTACAGGTTACCTCCAACAACAGAACATCACCACATTACCTTGGCCAGCACTGAGTCCCGACCTCTCCCCCATCGAGCATGTCTGGGACATGCTTGGACAGAGGTTACGTCAACGTCAACAACGTCCTGCCAATGTCCAAGACTGCGTTGCAACAGGAATGGGACAATCTGGACCAAAATGACCTTAGACGTCTCATTAGGAGTATGCCACGTCGGATCAATGCTTGTTTGGCAAACAGAGGAGGATTTACCCGTTACTGACTTTGTTGTGATGCTGTGGTAACTTTGCTGTTTGACCCCTACTTTTTTGGAATAGTATATTACAGTATTATATGCGTTGTGAACCACTTGTGTGAATTTTTAAGTCTCCCGTTTTTATTCTTTTTTTTAGTAGAAATGTCATCAGAAATTAAAGAAGTGTTACCAAAACAAGGTGTATTATATCAAGAAGATATGCCTACTGTTGTTCTGTGTAAACCAAAACTCTTGCCACTAAAAAGTGTGACTTTAGAGAAAATGGAAAAGATGCAGAAAGATGCCCAAGATTTGGTTAAGAAACAAGAAATGGAGGAAAAAACAATAGGACACAGTAATTTACCATCATTTTCATAGCCATGTGGGCAGAGAGTTTTGTGACGTTTCTTTATACTGTGATATTGTTGAAGAAAATGAGATATTTTAGAAGTTGTAAACACACCTGTCTATGATGTTGTAAACGTGTTATTTTTTTTCCAAACTGATCTACATTTAATCTGAACCCTGTTACATTTCATTGTTCTCACTTGAATATTATTGTAGTTTTCTACCATTTTAGTTGCACCCAAAAAATTTTATTGTTAACAGAAAGAACAGATTGCAGAAAAGTGTATTGAAATTAATGTGGCCTGCCATATCTTCATTTTTCTAAATTTGGTAGCTTCTTGTAGGTTTTAGCTTTAAGACACTGTTTGCTAGCCTGTCTGATAATTCACCTTTGATGATCATTATTGCGAAGTTTGAGTGATGGTTAACAAAACCACTGATTTACAGGGGGAACTACTTCATAAGTTATTTTCTGTTACTGGAGAACAAAAGTAAAATGTGGCAGGCAATAAGTCACATTCATAATACATGTACCAGTGTTAATTTCTTTAATGTGTTAATTTCTTGTTTTCCATTACATCCAATCTTAATAAAGTACATGTAGTTACACAAATTGTATTTTTCTGAGATTTAATAAAAAACTTTATTTAAAATTTTGTTTCTGTAAGGATGGATTTGCTGCAAAAAACCTTTAATGTTTCTTAAAATATTTCAGGATTCCCTGGACAATATTACATGTCTCTAAATTGTCGAATAACTAGTATACACCGGTGTGTGCCAAAGAATACAAACAATGGAATATCCTATACACTCTGCGACAATCTATTTTTCTGATATATTTTTGGCTTTAGAACCAGTAAAGAGTAAACACAGTTTAATATCTCCTATATACCAGTCAATAACCAAAATAGTAAAATACAGTTAAAGGGACAATCCCGATAAAAACAGAGTCTCAAAAATTAAAGTCCGAGCATTTATGAAATTTATGGACCAAAATATAGAGGCATGGTGTATATACATTGGCTTAAAGTTTCAGCTTAAAATATTGAGTCGTTTTGACGTTAACGTCAACACTGCTTATCCGGACACGTAACCCTTTTAAGATTTCAGGTCAATTTTTTGATTGGGTGACCTGATAATCGATTCCCGTTTCTTGAGAGGTCTATACAGTGAATGACCCAAGTACTGTACTGATAACAAAAGGTAAATTTCACCTACATATCATTTTTATTTTAAAAAAAGTCTGGTTTTATCCAGATACTGTATAATACAACGGTCTCCATTTCCAGATGAAGACTGTCAGGTTTAAGTTATTTACAAGCATATCACAAATATCGGGTTAGTTGGTCGGCCTTAGATAATGGGTTATAAGGGATTTTAACACAACATTAAGCAGTTTTATTCCCCAAAAAGTTATTGGGATTGGCCCTTTAATAGATGAGCGTGAAATAAAACATCTTTCAATACCACCAGCAGCCAATAACCAAAATACTGCAGTTATTTGTGATGGGGGAACATGGAATATACACTGTTGGATATCTCATAAACACCAGTTAATAACAAAAATACTGCAGGAATATGCATGTATATATCAATGAGGAGCATCTAAATTCATACCCTGATGTCAGATACCACACTTAGGCTGTGATTTAGCCACGAAAATCGTTTCATTTTGTCCCAGCAAATTCCAGGCGAAAATCTGACGCTTTGCTGCACAAGTAAACAAGTAAGTCGTCACTGTAGTACACATTTCTATTGCGATGTTTTGTACAATCAGACCAACACTCGAATTACGCCTCGGACTATATTTGTCAAGTGTAGCCATAATGTGGTGAAGAAATCATATTCTAAGCCAATCAGAAACCATAAAAGCAATCAACGTCATTAGGTCAGAGGTCAATAGCCATAAATAGACCAGGGAATACCTTTTACGAGACGGAACACGTTGGCTTGTTTACATTTGTACGAGAGAATTTTTCGGCAAATATGCCTGAATTACGGGGCAATAACATCAGATAAATGTTGTGCTGACACCGTGAACACGGCTAGCCCCTGATTTGCGGAAAAAATATGGTCAAAGGCGAAATTTGTATCAATGAATGTGATATTTCCTGGAAAAAGTATTTTTTCCATTTTATTTCAATACAACAATATGCAAAAGAAATATAAATATAGTATACAGATGAAAACGTTTTTGGCATGATTGAAATACTGGTTCGGTATAATAATTATATATAATGTTGAGAAAAAAACAAAAAAAATAATACTATCTACATGAGCCCACTGAAACAACAGAATATTAATAATGATTCACCTAACAACCCTGAACATGCAATTATACTTGTTTTTAAATAAAAAAAAAACAATAAAGACATATTATAAGAGATGTCAAATAAGTATACATTTATTTTATAGAAAGAAATACACTACTAAAAAATAAGAAATGAATGCAATTTTATATACTTCCTCATACAGTATTCAACAACAACACTCGATGGCATGAGATTTCTCCGATATTAAATAGATTAAAATGATTCAGCGATACTTTGATTTAATCAAATATGGAGGACCGAGACTTAGTTTTGATCAAACAGTACAGTGGTTGAAATTGTTGAACATGTCTGTCAAACCTTTAAAGGCTAATATCTTTGCTTGCAATAGAGTAATTTGAATGAAATTTTCAAATTATTCATTTTACATTATCTACTTTTGAACTATTATAGCAAGAATGGCTAGTTCTTTATCTAAATCTTATATAATGTATCTTTAATGAAAAATGTATATGATAATAATAACATCATTTATATAGTGTATTAATACTGGAGAATGGTTTATAATCTGCTTTTCAAATTTTTATATCCACAGAATCGGGCCCGTCGCCAGCTCATAAAATTGGGGGGGGGGGGGGGTACAGAATTTTTTGGAGGGGCTGAGGATGTGGCCGGCTAAGAATACTCCTAAGAAATCATCAATTTTTTTTTTGGGGGGGGGGGGCTAAACCGCACAGACTACATGTATTTACACACAGATCAGGTCTTGTGTCCGTATACACTGTACAAAATTAAAAGATATATGCCAGTAAAGAAAAGTACATATAAGAGAAAAACAAACAGTTAACTAAATAAAATGGTTCCAGTAATATGAATAAGAAATGAAATGGAGTTAAACGCCGTTCTACTGTTCTGCTCTTATACATGTACTGGACTAATGAAGACGGGCATACGCTATACAGTGTACTACGAGGAAAATTTTGCCTGAGCACAGCACTATGGCCTACTCTTATATCGAATTCCAACTGCCTAGGGACCTTTTTACGTGAACACCAATGTTACACAGGAATTCGGTTTTTCGTCACATTTGAACGACTAGACAGCAGTCCTCGTACCTTGTCAGCCCCTCTACCTGCACCACTGAGAAGGAGAAACCACGTCTAAATTGAATTGGAATAAAAAAGGAAAATAAAAACATATGTCAACTTAAAATAGCTAAATATGATATGAACATTTATCGACATGTACAGTACATTTAAGTAAAACATGTTTAAAATATTTAATGTAAAAACCACTTACAAAAATACATATGTATACAGGTTTAGGCCTACTCATAAAAATCACAATTTCATCAATATGATTTGGCTGTCACTTTCATATTTGAACAATTTTCACAAATCCATACTAGAAAACTTTCACTTCTAAAAAATACATCTATCTGTAGCTCCTATATACATGTACTGGGTTAAGGAAGACGGGCGTGCGCTATACAGTTTATTATGAGGGAAGTTTTGCCTGGGCACAGCACTATGGCCTACTCTTATATCGAATTCCAACTGCCAAGGGGTCTTTTTACATGCACACCAATGTCCAAACCGCTTACAAAAATACATACAGGTGTAGGCCTATTCATAAAAAATCATGTAATTTCATCAATATCATTTGACTGTCACTTTCATATTCAAACAATTTTCACAAATCCATACTAGAAAGCTTTCACTTGTAACAAATACAACTATCTGTAGCCTAATGCAGCCTGATTTGCATCCACAGAGAAAATATTGTTTGGTTCTTGGTCTCTATAGTCAACCCAACCCTGTCATTTGTTACAGTAGAGTTTAACAAGAAGGGCATAAATTTCTGCAGATACAGTAAGGCAACTTTAAAGTAATGCACATGGTATTTCACCTCAATGGTGACACACTCTTTTCCATAGTGGTCTTTTGTCTTGGTCTGAGTTGTCATACATTTAGGAATAGGAGAATATCTTCATCAACTTGCATTTGCAATAAAATTGGAAAATGTTAAGATATGATCCCCTTAACAAATTAACCAGACCTATTATTCTTTTTCATATTTCGCTGGTAAAATATTAGCTGCTCTAAACATAGTTCTTTATTCATACACAGTTGTTGGTTTTCTTTTACGTTGGTAATGTATGTGAGAAGTCTGTATTGTTAGTATGAGAGAGAGTTTTGTCTGCACATTCCTACAATTCTTTGTCCAACATATCAATATTTCCATCTAATTTGATCCACTGGTTAGCACATACCCTAAATTTTTCCCAGTTTCTCACAGTAAACGGTTTTACATCTGTGTTTTAAACAAAATCTACACGGAGTATACAGTTCTAATTATTCTTCCGCTTTTTACTATCAAAACGTAAACAAACCGGTGACCTTTCACTCTACACGACCCGTTGACCTTTCGTCGTGTGCGTCTGATTGGTGAGCTTTGTCACGTGATCTATTAAAACCAAATCACCGCGAAATTCAAATACCATCGCACATTGATAAGTAAGCCCATTTTTATTTTACGTTTTCTGTCAAACGTCAAAGAATTGATAAAAGAAAAGTTGTGTGGAAATACAAAGTAATACTAGAAGAATTAGATTATGTAGTTTGTTTTCCGCCTGAAAATCGTCGGGATGGAGCAACAGAAGCAAGCTTGCTAGAAATTTCACATCACGGCCTAATAGACAAACCCAATCCGATGAAAAATAAAGTAGACAACTCTGCTCATATATAAAATCGGTCATTGCGTTGGGGTTGTAAACACGTGTATAATAGTATTCTGTCATAATCTTTATGAATGGTTCGATTTCAGATTAACTGAAAAGAATATGTACATATTAACCTATATACACATATATTTCACCCATATTATATCCTATTTGTCATGTTTGACCTAAATTACGTTCAATCGGCTTTCGGTTGGTAATTTGGTGTCAGGCTCTTCTCTTATAGGTCGAGGTGACCTGCGAAGAATTATTTTATGAATGAACCGGGCAGAGCCTAAAATGGTTTTAAATTTTTGTAGCATGGAAGCGGATCGAACGCGCCGACGGTAGTCTCAGTCTGTGGGACTTCGCTGGAAAAACAGTTGTTAATTCAGATTGTGAGTGGATCAAAGTAGTTAAACTAGACAATACATTGTCGGCATCGATTGAAGTTATTATTTTAATATGGAGAATCAGTCACCCAATCACAAAAGATAGCCCAAACATGTAATATAAAAAAACCCGGCCAAGTTAATCGTATTCTATTTCTAAATTAATACCATGCCATGGATTCAGCTGCCCGTCAGTCGTGTATATTCTTGGGACACAAAATCTATCACGCTCAAGCTAGGTATAGTTGACGTATTAAAGGGGCCCGCGTCAGGAGCAATCGGGCCCGGAACAAGCAACTCAACAGGGGTTGGGGGGTCTGGAATATGTTTCAAATGATCCCTATACTATATCTGAGGCAATTGCATGGCGGTCACTTTAAACACAGAAACTCCCCAATAATTTTTGCAATAGATTAAAACAGGACTTTTATTCTATTTGAACAAATATTGTTTCATGTCCACATCAAATATAAAAAAGATATTTAGTATCACGTACATAGGCCTACATTGTATTCATTGTATGATGGCGCAGTCCAAATTATGGCAATAATTCAGGCTACTACTACTAGTACCCGTCATATTAATGGTGTAGATTGGCCAGTTGAGGTGTTATATAATGGTACAAAAATGGTTTTATATTCAAGATAAAAAAATATTTTGACGTTTCTACGTGGTTACAGGACTATTTTCAGTTGTTGGTTTAATTGCGACGTTACAAACAGCACGTGTAAGCTCAAAATATGTGCTTTTAGAGGGCGCTAACGAATCACGTGATCTCCTATTTCTGACGTCACGGTAAATAAACCAAAACATCAACAAAGTATCGTGTCGGATTGTAGTACAATTGTCAAAATAATCGAAAGGGTTTCCTTGTTAAAACGTTGGATATCTGGTGAATATTTTAGATATGGCATCTGCACAAAAACCCGAAACATCAGAAGAGCTGAATGGTAAGTCACCAGCTTCTATATTTATCTCAAAATAAGGTATTTTCTAGAACTAGGCCATTGTTTAATTTGGCGTCTGTGTGTGGAGAAATGCGCGTGATTGGTCAATAGGTCTGGCACTTTTAATGGCACAAGACAGACCACATTGAACAGATGAATATTGGTCAAATAATGTAATGGATTTACAATAAAAGCTAGGTTAACTGATTTATTGATTTGGAAACGCATTCAATATAAATATGTATTGTGAAATAATGAGGCCAACTTGACACCAACACATAGTGACAGCTGAGGTGTATCTTCATCAGTTTTGACGTGAACAGGTTTCCTACGACCCACTAACTACTGACTGAACAACTAATTGGGTATATATTATATATATTTTGGAAAAAAATGGAAAATTTTATAAATTTATTCTGATGAAAGACTAAGGTAATGAAGTACAGATAAGCCAATATCGAGATTCGCCCCAGGATATTTTCACTAGAAATAAATCAGTGAAACCAAAATAGAAATGTATTTTTAAACAGTTGTCAATTGTTAACACCAATGAAATTAAATACCCTTCATTTAGAGTAAGCCAGACAATGGACATCTGTGTTTTGGAAAGAGTTATGCGCATAAAAATAGAAAAATATGGTACGGTACTGATAGATTGTCAATTGCAATTTGCTAACAATTTTATCCACCATGTCATAAATACATATAAATTTAAGGCGCACTCTAATTTTTCAAAATCAAAATGCATTTTCTTCCAGTTTAAAACAAAATATATACCTATGTTACTATGACTATGATGCACCGAAATTCCTCTGAGATAGTCAATGTGTTTAAATCAATAAACAGGTTTTATGCTCTATTCACCCAGCTTGTATCCTGTTATGTGTTGAACTGTATTTGACCTGTCCTATGTGATGCTTTGGCCTGAGAGATTGGTTTGTATTGTAACACCACCCTTGCAAAAACTGTACATGTTAGTTAGGAAACATAAGATAAGCTTACATCAAGTATAATCAAGGGGTCATCAAAGACCAAGAGTTCATAAAGCTAAGTAAATAATAAATAGATGTAAGAAACTGTCAAAATCATATTATATCATGAAGTTTTACCTGAGATCAGATTTTAATGTCTTATGCTCGAATGTAGGCTACATGTACTTACGAAGAAAAAAAAGTTACAGTGACAACCTACATGTGTTGCTTTGTCATCTTATCAGCTGTGGCCGTATTGTTTGGCTGGTGGCTGCCCATTTTTATATGTGCACATATTATGCCATCACCCCTGTCGGTCGGTCCACAATTTTGTTTGGCCGTATTGTTTGGCTGGTGGCTGCCCATTTTTATATGTGCACATATTATGCCATCACCCCTGTCGGTCAGTCCACAATTTTGTTTGGTGGGGGGGAGGGGATTATTTTGACAAAACTTGAGATATAGGTCCAGGCCTATCTCAATATTAGGTTCCTTTCAATATTAGCATGTATTGGACATTACTTCATAACTTCATAGATTATGACACTGGTTGTACAAAAATTAACGTTGGTAGCTTGTGGATACTCTAGAGCCAGAGGCAACAATGTTTGATTTGATTTGGATACTGTTACTTTAAATTCATGTTTATATCAAAAAGACCTTGTCTCGTTTTGATAATCGCACGTATCCGAACATAATTCCCTGGATTAAGGTCCCTGATTGTTCGAAAAATCTCATTTTTAGCTTGTGGTGCTAGAACTCACAATTTGTATTCAGTTTTTAAAAACGTTTCAATATATCACTGTTACATGTCAATGAGGGTTGACTTCAAATTTTGTAAAACTCTGAAACTGCCAGAAAAAATGTCCGCTCCTTGTACACAAATAGTGTATACATGTAATTGTGTAATTAGTCACAATTTTTATCTGATTTAGATGATATGGACATGTTTATATCTAACGGGTAGGTTCCTTTTGATAGTCACGCAGATCGGGTCGTAACTTTCTGAATGATGACCGCTGATTGTACGAACAATTGAGCCTTTTTCTTTGTCCATCTCTTGCAAAATGTCAGCATATCTTTCATGGCATCTGTTTGTTACTTCTCAAGACATGAGTAAACAGCGGATGACTTTGCTGCTACATGTAGTGGGTGTAATACCGGTAAATGTATAGCACCCTGTTCAAATATGTACGTATGTATGTACATAAAGCACATATTCTCCAAATAAACTCAGATTTTTATTATATTATTTGATAACAGAATGGGATAGAGTGAGACATTGGGTTCAAAATCAACAAGATGTAAACTAGGTAGTCATTTCAATAATTTGCATGCATGTAGGGTTCATCAGCAATGAGAGTAATCTTGAGATGATATGGAGTTAACGTCCTACTATCTGCTCCGACTGGGCTAATTATAATGAAGATTGGAAAATCCACACAGTGTACAGATTACCTTACTTTTTGTCACTCCTGTAAGCTTTGGATCAAAATCACACCAAATGGGTCAAAAAGGACTTCTTTCTTTGCTTGGTCCTATAATGTAGGACAGTTTTAAATTAAATGGTGAACTTGTATTATGTGTGGCCTATCATAAGTATTGATAAAAGAAATAATGATACACTTGTTGATACTTATCGATTTTATTTATTTCCTACAAATATTTGACCTATTTTCTCAGACTATTCATTAAAACTTGAAGTGGAATGTTGGTTTAATAGGTTTTTTTTGTTCTACTTACATAAAATTAAGATTGATTATTTTTAGGTCAACTAACATGAGCAAATAATATAATGAGTACACTTGCATAAGGCTGTGTAAGCAACAGACAGGAAATGGTGTTCTTGTCGTATTCAATTTGTAGTTGACTAAATTTAGATATAGACTCTCAAACTATCTTACAAATAGCTTTGTTTGACTTGTAAACTAGAAAATTTTATTGATTTATAAACCAGTATAATATGTAGTATGCACACTAAATAATTTCACAGATATATATATTTAAATTTTGAGCCAGGTCGCAATAAAATACATGTACATGTACCAATATTGGGTGTGATATTGAATTATCGAAAACGGTTAAATGAGTAGTAAAATTAAATTCCTGGTGTGTACTTAAAGTTACATGTGTAATTTGCATTTTTCGCTAAAATATGTTTCATTTCTAAAATATCAAATTTTTCTCAGCTTAATCCATGCTAATATGTAGGCTTAATCAGATTGTTTGTTTAACATTTCATTATGACAACAAAATCAAAATTCCAATGCTTGATAATCTCTTGACTTGGATTCAATCACATATAAAACAGGCCTATCCAAAAATTTTGCGGACCACATAATAGTGACAGGCTAATATTACATGTACATGTAATTGCATGTAGCGAACAGCACAGATCAGTTGAATTTCAATCCCACATATCTTTGTAAATACTGAAAGAAATGCAACCATTTTTAGACTGATATTCATATTATTGATTAAAGATTCATATTTCACAATATTGTAGTTTATAAGTGATTCTGATAAAATGATACGTCAAGACTTTAAAATGACTACAACAAATTTTTCCCAGGTGCAATTAAGACTTTGAGGCTAAAATAAAATCTTTCTATTTGGGTGTGAAAACTACATTTAGTACAGGTAGAAAGCATAGAAAAGAAATCAGTTTTGCTGACTGTCATATTAGAGTAGTTCTCCTATTTACCATCTGTCATGTATTAAAATGTAACTATTGTTGTTGATCATTGTATGATAAACATGGTACTTGTGTACTTGATGATAAAGAGATAAGCAGATGACCTTGGTGTATTACATAACACAACATAGTATGTAGTCAAATTTCTCTTGCAGGCACTAATTAATTGACAAAAAAATTACAATGCCTTCATCATCATTGAAAGTTGCTTTGTGGTTTTTTTCCTTCTTCTTTTGGAATGAATTTATCATAGTGCTAACATAGTGTACAGATACATGTAAAATGTCATCATGCACATTTGTAAACATGTTTATGTTGTTTTTCCTGTACTTATATGCACCTTACATGACTCAACTAAAACCAAAGAATTGTTAATGAAAGCTTAGTTATACTGACATTTGAGTGACATACAAGTACATGTATTAGATTACCCGTCTTCATTAGTCCAGTCAGTGTAAAAAAGTAGAATGTTCAACCTCATTTTTACTTCATTAAATTTCGTACAAGTAGAATGTTCAACCTCATTTTACTTCATTAAATTTTGTATTAGATTACACATCTATACTTGTACATGTATGTGAATGATGATTTTTATTTATGCATGACTAAATACACTGAATGGCAATATATGCGGAATGTACATCTAAATCTTTTGAATGTAAGAAAAAATGAATGCACGATATTGAAAAAACCTCTATTATTGCAAATGTATTTGAAAAGATATTTTGATATCAGCATTTATTTATCACAATATTTTTTTAGGTATAGGCCTATGTAGTAAACATATTTAAATAAAAAGAGTGTAGAAATTGTACATGTACCATTAAACATATTGGCTGTATATCACACTATTGACAGGTCTTTGCTTCCATGGTAATTTTAATTAAGTGGATTTTAATACGCCCACATTGAAATGTTCTTGTGTTGCCCCCATCCTTCCGTTATCGGTCCAGCGTCCACAATGTTAAATTTATACACATTGTCTAAGGTCATGAGACGAAGAATTTAGAAGTCTATTGATACAATTACTGCCAGAGTTCTGGCCCTTGATCACTTCCAAAAATATTCTGGATGCCCTAGAAGCCAAAGTTAATATCCCATTAACTCTAAATTTATACACAGTGTTAAAGGTCATGAGATGCAATTTTTAATAACCAAGTCCAAAGTTATAGCCCTTAATCACATTGAAAACTCTTGTGACGATCTAGAGGCTATAACTTATCATCCGATTGATTTTATATATGGTGTTTAAGGTCTTGAGACAAACAAGTACATATGCATATTGATTTTCAATGAAATTTGATAACTTAAGCAACTAAATCCATGATATTAAATGTTTCACATACTTAACGTTTGTATGGGACAGAACTTTATAAAAAAGCCAAGCAAATTCTACTGATTGTCTGATAATTACGTAATGAGTTGTTACTCTTAAACATGTAAATGTTTCATTACATATACTATTCAAAAAAAGTAGGGGATATTTGATTTTTAAGTGTTATTAAAGTCACCTAATGAAACTGACGAAGAAACAAATGACAAAATGAAATGAAGTTCACATTCATCGATTTATTCCAAATGATCCTTAGACTAAGTGAGGCACAGAGTGACCATTATAAGGGTAAAATGATACCTGAGGTCAAACAGCAAAGTTACCACAGCATCACAACAAAGTCAGTAACGGGTAAATCCTCCTCTGTTTGCCAAACAAGCATTGATCCGACACGGCATACTCCTAATGAGACGTCTAAGGTCATTTTGGTCCAGATTGTCCCATTCCTGTTGCAACGCAGCAGCAAGTTCAGAGTTCTTGGACATTGGCAGGACGTCCAAGCATGTCCCAGACATGCTCGATGGGGGAGAGGTCGGGACTCAGTGCTGGCCAAGGGAATGTGATGATGTTCTGTTGTTGGAGGTAACCTGTAACGATCCTGGACCTGTGACATCATGCGTTGTCATCCTGGAAGATGAAACGGCGGCCATGACGTCGTGCGAACGGCACAACATGGACTGCCAAGATGTTGTCCCGGTGGTACTTGCCTGTAACACGCCCTGCAACAACATGTAAAGCCATTCTTCCAGCAACAGTGATGCCTCCCCACACCATAACAGAACTACCCCCAAATCGATCATGTCTGATGACGTTAACGTCTTGGAAGCGCTCGTTTCGACGACGCCACACCCTCCTACGTCTGTCCATAAAATCAACAGTGAACCTTGACTCATCGGAAAACATCACATTGCTCCAGCGTTGATTATCCCAGTGTTGACGATCCCTACACCAACGACGTCTTGCCTGAATGTGATGATCTCTCAAACAAGGGATCACGCGATGACGTCGGGCGCGAAAGTGACCCCTATGCAGTCGATTCCGAATCGTCTGGCCACTCAGTCTCACACCAGTGTCTGTTTGAAGACGAGCGCTGATCTGATTTGCTGTGATGACACGATTTCTCAAGGCCAAGGTACGGATAAATCGATCCTGGGCTTGAGTTGTCGCCCTTGGTCGACCTGATCGTGGTCTGTCCTGTAAAGATTGTGTATCACCGTATCTAGACCATAGCCTGCTTATGACAGACTGAGAAACATTCATCGTCCGCGCCACAACCGCCTGTGTTGTGCCGATCTGTAGCATGCCAAGGGCACGTAACCTTTCATTTTGGGTAAGCCGAAGCATATCAAAATTTGTTTTCTGGTCACTAAAACAATTAAACTGATGTGTCCACCCTGGAATTCAATGATACAATGACTAACATTTAAAGTCAGAGTCATGCAAATCTTGGGTTGGACCCCCATGATGATCCCAAGCATCACCTGCATTCCATGCGGTAGCTATTGGTGCGTTTGGGTGTCACATGTAACTGGAAATGTTTCTTCTGTTAGGTTCTATAGTGACTTTTTTCGTAGTCATTTGCATATTTTAGTATTATGCCCCCAAAATCAAATATCCCCTACTTTTTTTGAATAGTATATTAGCATTTCACATTTGTATTGGATGTGATTTGTCAAAAGTACATAGTAGATCTGAACTGAGAAATTTCTTACTCTTATCTCAAGGAAAATAATTAAATGATCATTTTCATTCTTCACCCAATACCTTCAGCTTTAGCTCTATGTTAAGTATTTGTTTATTTCAGAATCATGGGTGGAGTTGCAACAAAACCCTTCGATGGTTTCCTCGTTGCAAGGTGATCTACCACACTCACATTCTTCATACAATGGAAATCTAGAAAAATTGCTTATTGAAGCTCAACGAGAATCCAGAACACCGTCTCGACCAAACAGTAAAGAATCCTCCACTCGAGGAAGGTAATTGAATATCATTTGTCAATTTTTCATTGTTAAAATTTTTTTATCATTGTACATTATGGGAGATTACAAGAACTGGCAGGTCTCACTATAATAGTTAACTAGATAATGTAACAGGAATTTTCTGAAAATATTTTAAGTTAAATTGATCCACTCTGAACCAAGAATTTAACGATTGAATCATGATTAAAGTCGGTATGATAAAAAACAGTCTTGATTATCCATTTATTGATTTAATCATCAATGAGGGTTGAGCTGCAGATCAGATTCTAATTTATTAAATATTGCAGGCTAACGATGACATCGATAGTTGATTATAGCCTGGATAAGTTCCTTAATGTGTCATTAATAATTTAGATAACATTTCAGGGCTAAAGAATTTTGCTGCAAAGGCCCTGATTTCAGTACCTCCACTTGTTGAAAAATTAAAACTAGGTCTGAAAATCTTTAAAATCAAGAAATCTACAATAATCAAACGTCAGTCTTTAAAATCAAGAAATGTATAATATTTAATCAAAGATCAATATTCCTTCAACTCATGGCAATAAATGATAAAAAAATGATTATTTATTTACAGTCCCAAAAGTCCACACAGTCCAAATAATGAATGGGTCGGAGACTGGAGAGAAAAACAGGTAAGCTATATTTTAAGATGTGTTTAATCACCGAGTGCTGCATATGGTAACTGTCTTATAGATTATGTTACATTTTTCACTTATGATCAAAATAATTTGAGAATATAAACATAAAATTCTGCAACTTTAGTCTTTTCAGCTCAAGGCAGTTGATTAAAAAGAATGTGATATTTATGTAGTAGGCCAAGTGAATCATGATCTGGATATAATAAAGTGACCACGCCCATGGTCTATAGAACACTTGTATAAACATGACTTTATAAATTGAATTAAATGAAAGAGGTGTGTGGTTAAAATTTCAAGTCTTTTTGATATAGTTTATGATATATAGGACTACAGTATTACAAACTACATGTAGCGATGAAAAGATGGGGGGGGGGTCTGAATGGTTAGTACATGCACACTGTATCATAAACTCTGTCATTGAGTAAATTGGTGTGGTTTAGATTCCTTGGTTGTACATGACAAGGAGTAGGGTTGCCTGTCCAACCTCATGGGTATTTTCCACCATTTCTCTATTTCTCTCTGAAAAGATTTATAAACCTAGAGAATGCTGATGTCTCTAGTACTTAAATGGTGTATATTGTCATATGTCCTGTCCGTGCATTTATACACTGTTTATATTCATGAGACAAATGTCTTGGAATTACTTCCGGAGTAATGAACATATTTGTTAAAATTATGTCATTATTGTAAATTGAATAAATTGATTTAAAGGCATAAAGCATTCTTCAAATGTCGACCAGAGAGTTTAAAACTCTCAGAATTGTAACCTCCGTAAATGACATTAAGTATAAAGAAAATTGAAAACTGTAACAATTTTGATTAACATAGTAGCATAGACAGTAAAGCTGCTTCTATTTGCATGTTATTTATGATCCACTTTTCATACGCTCACATTCAAATGTGGTTGTATATTGTTGTCACCCCCAATAATCAGTACATAGTGTTTATAGTCATAAGGCCAAGAAGCTTATAGATTTGCAACAATTTCCGATTATTACTTCTGGAGTTATGGCCCTTAATCGTTTTGGAAAATCGTGTGGATGCTGTAAAGACTAAAGTTATCTGTGTTTATGGTCATAGGACAAAGAAGCCTATAGATTTTCAACGACTTCCGATAAATACTTCTGGAGTTATTGCCCTTAATCACTCTCTAAAATCTTGTGGTTGCTTTGAAATATAAAAACTAAAGTTATCCACTTAACAAAAAACACATTTACATTGTTGATGGTTATAAAACGAAAAATCCTATTGATTTTAAGGGATTTCTGATAATTACTAGAAAGTTTGTGGCTCAAGAAGCTATTGACTTTAAGGGGGGGGGGGATGGCCGAATGGTTAGCATATGCATGCTGTATCATAAAGCATGTCATGGTGTCAACTGCCGTGGTTTCAAATCCATGGTTGTACTTTACAAGGAGTAGGGTCGCCTGTCCAACCTCATGGGTTTTCTGGGTCTTTCAGTTTCCTCCCACTGCTAAAGACCCCTACGCACCAGTAATTTATAGAAATAAAATTAAACTGCATGTTAGTCCCAAAATGACATAGTTGTGTGGAGTGGCCATTAAACCTCATTACTCTCTCTCTCTATTGACTTTAAATTTATACACAGTGTCTATGTTTGGATGATTTATCTGCTATTCACATAGATTTTGTTTCCTGGCAAGCTATCTTTGATTATATTATTTCATTATACTATACATATGTTATCAAAATATTGGTAATGTTGTAAATGATATTCCAGGACCCAGGAACTGATTGGATTTGGGACTGGTCCAGCCGTCCAGAAATTCAGCCAAATAGGTAGGCCTAATAAAATTTGATGTGCAACACAAACAGTGCATACTTACTCAAACTTAGATAAGAAACTGTAAAAGTAATTGAATTTGTGTCTAATCTTGTGATCAATTTATATAGGTACATTTTCAAATCTGCATACAAAGAAAACAGTATTTTGTAATAATTTATTATTGTTTGATTGTGGAAATTGAAAAAGCAATCAGAATTTTATTTTTGCACAAAGGAGCTAAATGATTACCATTAATATTATTTTTGATAATATTTCAGATTTGTAAATATAAAAGATTTCAAGGAATTAAATCACCAAATCTTTCCTTATATTTCAAATCAATCTGATTGGAACAAATATGCACGGTATGTCTTCATACATGTAGTCCATTTCAGTTTGACCGGTTAATTGGAAAAATAAATGTAGTGCGGTATTTTAATAGTGGTTATGAATGATACACTTATAATTATTATCATTTTAGTGATTGGACCGGAAGGTTCAAACATCCGACAGCAAAACCAGGTCGACATGGACTCAGTGTGCGTCATACACGTGTTATGAAAAATGGAGTATTTAGTATTGAAAATCTACCTACATTGCTTTTGACACATGCCTGCACATTTTTCTTAGGCGCTGCAATGTAAGTATTATTCAAAGATTCATTTATAAAAATTTAAATATCTATAAAAATTATTTGCAAAGTTGGATAAGAAATTTCAATATTATTCACTCAGTGTCCAAAATAGTTGTGTTTTCATTGATGCCTCCTTTTGCATGTTTTGATAAATCAGAAGAACTGTCTTGATTGCCTCAGCTTCTCCTTAAATGGATGCATCTGCAAAATGAAATGGGGTTTAACGTTCTTCTGTTCTGCTGTGACTGAGCTAAAGTTGACAGGCATACGTAATAAAGCGTGCTATAAGGAAAATTGTGCCTAAACAGTGGCACTACGGCCTACTCATACATCGAATTCCATCTGCCAAGGGTTCTTTTATGTGCATGTCACTTTTTCATCCCATCTGAACCACTATGATACATTGTATCTTGCTGGGCAGTCTTTCATGGGGGGGGGGTCTTTTTGGAAACTCCTGCTGACCAGCATGTGAACGAACACAGGGATCACCTGGTTAGCCACCTCTCTGAGTCCCCAGAGCTGTTGGATTTCGCACGAGGCAGTGAGTCCTAGACTTTTGCAGAACAACTGATAGCACTGTATTTATTTAGAAAACTCTCATAACTAATATTAGCTGCTAGTGCTTCAGTTTACATACTAAGAAGAAAAAGTAGTATATTGCAAAAAGTAAAAATTGCTTATGGTTACTATTTATAGAACAGTTGATATCACTTCTCCTAATTTAGTTAGCAAGGTCTTTCTTTCATACTTTAGTTGGGTGTCATCACACAGCCATAATGTGAGCTCTAATAAAAGCTGAAGATCAGTGAATGTTCAATGTCAAATGACAATTTATAGACTAACTGCATAACAGCAATCATGCATTGCATACAGTGCATGGATCAATAGTAACTAATATAAGTAATTGCCAAGAAATGGGTATTTGGGGGGCAATCTGACTTTAGCATTATTAATTATTATTCTAATTTGAATTAAAATTTCTGTTTTATAGGATGCTGATATATGTGAAGAAGTATTGTAACTGGGCAGTGGTCACTGCCACCCTAGATTGACTGAGTTGAAGAGGGGTGATGATGGGAAGAGAACTGAATGGTAGCATGAATGTGAATGCATGTCTTATTTCTACATGTTGTTTGGGCAAACTAAAGACCTTTTGATTATTATATACAACATTGTTATTTATTTTACTTTAAAACAGCTAACTTTAATAAGATGCTTTCTATGTACATGTAGTCATGTAATCAATTATTTTATTTGAAGACAGTATATTAAATGTCTTCAGCGTGTGCATGTACATTTCGAGGTTTTCGGGAAGGATGTAAAATTAAAGTGCATCGAAAATGATCTTTTATGAATACATGTTCATCATCTTTTACTTTAAATGGAAATGTGCAATTTACTGTAATTAAGAAAACATAATTATGTTCAATGTTATATATGTATATCATATTATATATCTATTTTAAGAAGTTTTAGTAGCTTGTAATTTATAAACACATATATGTGAACTGTTTGTTTAAACCATTTAGAAAATATTGCAATAGATATAGCTGCTTTAACAATCGAAAAAGATTTAATTTACTGATATTGTTTTCAAGTTCTAGATATTTTTTATATTAAAGAAAAATAGGTAAATAATGTTGAATGTATTATAAGAGATTAGATAATAGTTTAAACAGTTATTTGTCTCAGCAATTATACTTTTTTCCTCTTTATTAAAAAGAGTTAGTAATATTCACAAGACCAATCAATATACGCCCAGTAGAGAATTTGATATGAAAATGAGGCTCGGATTTGTATGTGAATATTGAATTTTGAAGTTGAAGTGAACTACATTGCATTATTATTAGTATCATTTGTAATTGAATGTATGAGACTACAGAATTACGTGGGGTTTTTTTGAGTGACATGTTTGAAAGCAAATTGCTAATAACAATATTACAAATTACACATTTACTAATAAACTGAATTCTGTATAAAATCTATTGTAATTGAGAAATCACACATATATCCATTTGAATAGAAACGTAGAATTGTTGTTCCAGTCATTATTCTGTGCTACTTTCAAAATTCACTAAGCGGCACAGTAAGAAAATTAAGTAACTTCAGCTTAAATACAAGATATTCCTGGCTTGAATTGGATCTCTTAATTGTCTATCTATAGTGATTGGAATTTTATGATAGTTGATCATTTGCTTAGTGATTGTCGTACTGTAATTGTTAACTAAAAGAGACCCTATTGTAATAAAGAATCACATAATTATGCTGCTATTTATGAGTGGGTTTCTGACTAGACATTTCTATGTATTTATTGTCGTCTGTGACACCAGGGAATATTACTAGTAATCAATTATATTATATAATAAAAATTGAATGTAATAGTCACAGAATTCTAGTCTAACAATGATAATAAAACAATTTATACATAATTTTATGTATCAACATTTAAGTAACAACATGTTTATATTAATCTAAAACATAACAGTGTTCATTATATTATGCTTGTACATATGTTTGCTTTTTATAATATAAAGCAGAATCTGTAAACCATGGTACTGATGTTTTTAAAATTATGGATAATTTTAAAGATTTAGTAGATAACTTAATTTTTTACCAAAGATCACTATTATTTACTATGTGGACCTGTCTACAAAGCTAAAATTAAGACCACACAGTCTTCACAAAACATTTTGTGGTCTATATATTCATTAATGAATAAGGGGGCAGTTCATTTATGGAAATATTGCAGTGCCCTATGCTTCAGCAGTTGGATGTAGAATTATTATATAGGAGTGAAGTTTTAACAAAGAAACCTACCGTGTTCAGTTTTATATTAAGAAACCATCAGTTCTTTTAATAGCGAATATTCCATATTAATGGAAGTTAATCATTCAGTTGTGATGTACAATTTACCTACACAAAAAAATATTAATGTGACCATTTTTAATGTTAAATCTTATGTGTAAAATGTTTCTGTATTGGTGCTGGGGAAATATACATGTTTAGAATTAGCTCTTTGTTTCATCAATCATAACATGTTGTTTTTCGAGATTTGCTATGTGTAGATCCTGCATGTCTTACTTATGATTAAAACATCTCATTGATGTGTTATTTTGTCTTCCGAGGTCCATTATTTTATCTCACATTCTCTGACGGTTTGACATTGTCACCATCTGTGTTAATCGGTTGGACTGTCATTCTAGCAGATTCTGTAATGTTTTTAATTTGAAAAACCAAGATTGTTGGTGTAGCTACACATCTGACCATGCTGACTGTAACCAATCGCGATTATATTTTGGAGAAAAGTTGAGTGGGAAAGGGGCCTTTTTCTGCTCTGAAAAATATTTAGCATAAATGCATGTGGATTCGTCTCTGCTCGGGGTGGGTTGGGGGAGGTACCCTAAAAATCATGAAGCCAAGGGCACCTGCCAATGGTTAACACGGCACTGATGAAGCAACGACCCAAGAAATCCCTCAAGTGTGAGTAGATCTAATAAAGGTGAAGCCTTGCCGTATAATTATATGATTTGGTTAAACCCAACTGGTATGCGAAATTTATGTTCATTTTAAAATGGCTGCCGAGCCAGAATCACATGATTTTATGTCACTCGAAAATACAAGGAAATGAAATGGGGTTTAACGTCCTACTCTTCTGCAAGTAAGCTGTGCTAATGGAAGACGGCCATACGCCATACAGTGTGTTAAGAGGGAAATGTTGCCCTGGCAGTGGCACTATGGTCTACTCTTATATCGACTTCCAACTACCAAGGGATCTTTTACGTGCACGCCAATACATGTGTACAAAGGACCTCGGTTTTTGAACCCATCCAAACTACTAGACAGCTGTCCTTGTCTGGTCCTCCGTTCTGCATCACCGACAAGGGCAAACCACGGCGGAAAATCGAGATGCACTTTCTCGGCCAATGCAGAGATCAAACACCTGACCTCCAGGCTAGCGAGCCAGCGACTTAGCCCACGTGAACCACAGTGGAAAAACTATTCGGTAAGATAAGATTAAGATTTCAGTGTTCCACTCCTCACTATATTATGTAACATAATATTACTTATTTCCATGCAAACCCCAAACTTCTCTCTCTCTCTCTCTCTCTAGGCAAACTGTGATGACATATTGTGTTGACAGTTTTGCAATTGAACCTAATTCACTTGCTCAAAGCCTCGTATAGTGTATCAATTGACAATTTTAGCTATGGATAAGAATTATCACGGCTACAAATATTGCATTTACAGAAATCTATGATGACCTGTTATGTCACGTGTTGAAAATGTAAATAAACAAGCCCCGATTCTCAAGACTGGAATATTATTGTGTGACGTTCGAGGCTATATCCGGAATTATCGAACACGTCATTATGAACAACAAGAAAGATACACGCAACAGTTTTAGTGTTTACACCACTGATCTCAATCTGTTTCACAGAGAATTACTTAGGAATTAACTCTGTAACAGATAGTGTCCAAAGCACGTGCGTTGACTGCAGTCATTGGCTCAACGGCTCGTGCAATGTTTACTTAACACCTAACTGCTTCGGGCAAAATGACGCATTTTACTCATTTTAATACCCATTTACACTTAATAGGAAATATTTTTTAACTTCAATTACCTCAAACGTCTTTAATTATTTTTCTGTTACCTCAAAAAAATGTTTGAGAATTTAATTTGTCGGAGTAAAAAAGTTAATATGCCGTACTTATTAAGCCTCGTCGATGTCATGCTTATCAGTGATTATAGCGGCCAAGCGAATATTCACTGCGGGATCAGTTTGCACTGATCTATATAAGATCAGTGGTTTATACACACAGTAATTTCATACACGAATATATTATTTCCTATATTTTTAAATGAAAGCTCTGAACACAAACACGCGATATTTTTATGAGATCAGTCCGGTTTCAATAAATACATAGTCATCATGGGGCAGGCAATGTGCAAAAATATATTATGGAAAGCAAAAGAGGTCAAAATACTTATGGTGGGTAAGTAGATTAAATTTGTTAATTATCCCCTGCCCACTTCTTTTACCGCACTTTAGTCTCACAATCTGCTGTATGTTTAAGTTTCACTTTTTCCATGTCCGCTTACAATCATGTTTATCAACATATATATTAAGCGCTCCCTAATAAAAAAAATGGTCATAGGCAATCTATGCGTGCAACATGTGATGCCACTGGAGCAAACAGCCCTAAATTAAATCGGCATTTAGTGACACCCTCTTATTATATTTGTATGTCCACACTCCATGGGTGTTTTTCAGGGAATTCGGTGTTTTTCACGGAAGATTGGGTAACTCTACTTCCAATATAACAAACATTCCATACGGTATGGTACTTTTATTGGAAATAACAACAACACCCAAAATAATTTTGTGGGAATGCATAGTAATTATCTCTGTGATCTCAAGCATCATGTGTAATGAGGTGTCTTGAAAAATATGATATTAAGATGAGTTTTCATTTTCAAGGAAATTATGATTTTTTAAAGTTTATACAGATATCTGTGATATAAGAAAGCTTTTTATCTTTTTGTAGGATTAGATGCAGCTGGTAAAACAACAATACTATATACTCTAAAACTAGGTGAAGTTGTGACAACAATACCTACTATAGGTAATAAATCAAATGTATTATTTGCAGAATTCTTTCATTATGATATAGTTACCCTCTAAAGACTTTTATACAAATTGGTCTTTATCAAATTACTAGACAAATTCAAATCTCTAGAAAGATGTGAACACCACTGAACCCATGACAGTTGGAATATGATTAGGAGTACATTATTCAAAATATCACTGTTCCATTGATTCAGATCAATTCGAGGCCTATCAAAAGATTTTAGCGAAGATACAGATGCGGTTAGAGTGTTTTTCAACCATATCTGCCATTTACAGACAGGTACATTGTTTCTGGAGGATGCCAATAAAAATCTATTAATTTAAGATTTGGGACTTTAATATAATGTACAATATAATTTACACTAGTTAATACACTTAACTATTTCCCATGTTTTATAGGTTTCAATATTGAAACAGTGGAGCATAAAAACCAGTCATTAACCGTGTGGGATGTTGGTGGAAGAGGTAAAGCAGTGAGTATATTCATGCATAATATTTTTGACAAATTTAAAATTTGGGTGAATAAGAAAGGCTGTGCATATCAGAGATTTGGTTTAAATCCAACACATCTACATGTATATGATTTTTATTGTGTGCATGTAGATCATTGAAACACAGCCATACACTCTGTTAGTCTGAAAATGACCTAGGCTATGTCAAGTGGATGTTAGAGTGTCCATTTTTTGCGGATTACAGGTCTCAATATGTAAAGAGATATCATTTAAATACTGTTAAGAAATAGTCTGATGTTTAATAAAATGTGTATGTATATATTATTATAAGATACTACTAATTGATGTTAAATCTAAATTGTTTGAAGTGAAATGAATGTATGAATATAATGAAAATGTAAAATGAAATTTAATGAATTCTTGTAACCTGATGGTTTTCATGAATAAAGATCTTTATTATTATTAAAACCCTTTTTGCAGGATAGTATAGATGCAGCCAAAGCCCAGCTTAACTGGAGTGGTGCCCTGAGCCTTAATAGAATCGCAGGGCCCCTAATCTTTTGAAAGGCACGCATGCAAAAAACACAATTAAATGGCCTGTAATACAAAAATAATTACCCAATATCTGATCATTACACGAAATCTATTCATTTCCAAATAATGGCTTACGAGTCTAAAACAGGGGCGTGGTGAGGGCAATTATTGAGAAGAAATTATGAGTAACAAAAAAGATTTTGGCACAAAAACCCTTTTACTGACCGCGGAGCTGTGGCCGGCAAAGCCGGCCACCGCGAGCGCCGAAGGCGCGAGCCCGCGGCGGGGGGTCAGGGGGGCCCTCCCCCGGGAAAATTTCGAAAATTAGAAGCCCAGAAACGCAATCTCCAGCAATCCGAGACAAGAAATACGGTAATAAAATATGATTAAATTTTCCAACTTGACTCTTTCAAAATTTTTTTAATTGGGTCAGATGAAACAATTTTTCCACTTACAAATGTTTTTCATTTTTTGAGTAATTTGATTGTGATTTTGGCGCAAAAACTTTTTGGCGCATGAGTATGGCTACTCATGAACTCATTCTCACCACGCCCCTGGTCTAAAAGCCTAGACCGATCTCAGAGTGGAACTTAGGTTGAGGAATAGCTCAGTCTCCACACTCGCACCGCTATTATTGTGAAACTTTCATCTGGATTTTAATTTTTTTCTCTTTTTATTATTTCAGAGATTTCTCTATCGACATTATTACGCTTCAACGAATGCTGTTATATTTGTCATTGATAGTAATGATCATGAAAGATTAGATGAAGCATTAGAAGAATGTAACACTGTGATCTCAGAAACAGAATTAGCAGACTGTACATTCCTGATATTATGTAACAAACAGGACTTGGAAAATGCTTTTACTGTTGAAGATGTAAAAGAGAAATTAAAATCTCATCCTTCAGAAAGTATGTACCTCAGTCTGTAAACTGTATGATTATTTGGTGTAGTTATCCCAGAACATTTACAATATGACTGATATTAATTGATAACATTGAGTTGATGCTATCTTTGCAAACCCAATCAACAGTATTTATGAAATAAATAACATGCATGGAATCAGTCGAAACAATTACTCCGAAGTATAACCTAACTAAATAAAGATATTTCCTTTGTCATTATATGGTCTATAATATACTCAAGTTCACTGATTGTCTTAAATGAAGCATTTTCTTTTTTGTTCCAGAAGTTGGAGTTTTTCCAGTTGTAGCACTAGACAGAAAAACTTTAAAAGAACCACTGAATTGGCTAACAGATACAATAGCTAACAAGAAAACCAAGTATTTAGCTGACGAGGCTGTAGCACAAGCTAAAGAAATCGTCAAACCAGTCTTCAGTCCATCAAACTACTTTAAACAAAGTTGGAATTATGTTAAAAGTTATTTTCCATGAATGGAAAGTGAGATTTATCTACCTGTGTCGTTCATATCTAATCTGTGATACATATTTAATACATGTATATATATAAAATGCAAGTTACTGTACAATGTATGTAGATCAAAGTATCCTGTAATCGAAATGTAGAATGTGGGAATACAGTTGTCTGTTTTTAACTTAAATTTTTTTTTGTATCCAATTCTAACTATACAATGTAAGAACCAAAAACTGCACTAACTGCTACATACAGACAATAATGGATATACGTACAGTTTGTAATAAATATGTGATATTTGAAAACATGAACTTTTAAAAGTTCCCCACCTTTATAGTTGACTCAGAGTTGATTTTATATAATATTTTTTCAAAATATTTTTATTGTTATTATTGAATTCATCTGTTCAATGCATTAAATGCAGAATATTTTTCACAACTTTTCTCTGTTGTTTTTCAACTTCAAAATTATGGAACATCATATACCACTGAGGATGTACGTAGATCAATTTCACAATTCCAAAATTCTGCTTTTCCCATATAGACTACTGAATTGTAGTTCATAATTAAAACAAGAAGCGGATCGACTAGAATTTGTTATTTATTATAAATCACTTGATCAATTAAAGCAATTTTACAATACATAAAAATAGGTTGCCAGGCAACGAAACATATGCCCACACAGCAGCTAAATCGTCCGGGCAGTCAACAAGAGTTGTCGCATATTAAGTAATTATCAGAAAATCATTAGAATTTGTTTGGTTTTTATAAAGTTCTGCTCCATGCTAATGTAAAGTATATGAATCATTTAATATTATGGAATAAGCTGTCACCTTCACTGGATACAAAACAATTAATATTATGGTGACTTTCGTACAATCAGGCCCCATAATTCAGGAAGTTACGATCAGATATGTCCAAATATCGACAGGAACCAAGATCTTTCAGTTTGACCAAAATCGAATTAAAATTGTGACCTCTACAGGGTACACAACCTTGATATAGCATATTTTTACACTATTCGTGTAAAAATGGCAGCCATTTTGTTCATCAATTTTGGTCCGATGTTCACAAAATTCAAACTAAAAATTCATTACAGTGTAATGGTGATATAATCAAATGTTTTTTAACTCCATAAAGGCAATTTTCCGTATAATCAGAGGCCATAATTCAGGAAATTACAATCCGATATGCACAAATATCGCAAGGAACCAAGATCTTTAGGTTATAAAAATGTATTTCAAGTTTCATCAAAAACGTATTAAAACTGTGACCCCTATAGGGTTCACAACCTTGATATACCATATTTTTACACCATTCGCGTACAAACGGCGGTCATTTTGTTTGTCAATTTTGGTCCGATTTTCATGAAATTCAAACTCAACCTAGATCACCCTGTAACGGTGATATAATCAAACATTTTTTTAAATCAGGTAATAATTGTTACCTCCAGAGGGACTACAAGGTGATAAAGGCGATTTTTAGTACAATCAGTGGCCATAATTCAGGAAGTTACGATCCAATATGCGCAAATATCGAAAGGAACCAAGATCTTTATGTTATAAACATGTATTTCAAGTTTCATCAAAATCAGTTCAAAATTGTGACCTCTATAGGGTCCACAACCTTGATATAACATATTTTCACACTATTTGCGTACAAACAGCGGCCATTTTGTCCGTCAATTTTGGTCCAATTTTCACGACATTCCACATCATCTTTTATAACAATGTAACGGTGATATAATCAAACGTTTTTTTAAATCGGATAATAATTTTGACCTACAGAGGGGCCACAAGCTAAAAGATAGGCTGGCACTGCCAGGCAGGATACGCCCACATTTTCAAGAGATGGACAGATAACAAGCAATACCGAAAGTGATTTTTCCTACATCTTTAAGTCCTGTATTTCATACTGTATTGGGAGCAGCCATTTAGTTGGTCAGTTCCAGTCTGATATTAATGAAACTCGAAACCGACAATGATTATGGTGTGACGGTACACAACCTAGAAATGTGACTTTTCATCAAAATCGGATAAGAATTGTGACCTGTAGCGAGTCCACAACCATGATATACCATATTTTTACACTATTCGCGTACAAACGGCGACCATTTCGTCCGGCAATTTTGGTACGATTTTCACAAAATTAGAACTCAACCTTCCTCATCAAAATCGAATTAAAATTGTGACCTATACAAGGTCCACAACCATGATATATCATTTTTTTAACAGTATTCGCGTACAAACGGCGGCCATTTTGTCTGTCAATTTTGGTCCGATTTTCCCGAAATTCAAACTCAACCTTCCTTACAGTGTAACGGTGATATAATCAAACGTTTTTTTAAATTGGATAATAATTGTGACCTCCAGAGGGACCACAAGCTAAAGAAAGGGGGATTTTGCACATAACCAGGGGCCATAATTCAGGAAGTTACGATCCGATATGAGCAAATATTGAAAAGAACCAAGATCTTTGGGTTATAACGATGAATTTCAAGTTTCATCAAAATCGAATTAAAATTGTGACCTTTACAGGGTCCACAACCTTGATATACCATTTTTTAACAGTATTCGCGTACAAACGGCGGCCATTTTGTATGGCAATTTTGGTCTGATTTTCCCGAAATTCGAACTCAACCTTCCTTACAGTGTAACGGTAATATAATCAAACGTTTTTTTAAATCGGATAATAATTGGGACCTCCAAGCTAAAAAAAAGCGATTTTGCGTATAATCAGGGGCCATAATTCAGAAAGTTACGATCCGATATGCGCAAATATCGAAAGGAAGCAAGATCTTTGGGTTATAAACATGAATTTCAAATTTCATCAAAATCGAATCAAAATTGTGACCTCCACAGGGTCCACAACCTTGATATACCATTTTTTAACAGTATTCGCGTACAAACGGCGGCCATTTTGTATGGCAATTTTCGTCCGATTTTCCCGAAATTCGAACTCAACCTTCCTTAGGGTGTGACGGTAATATAATCAAACGTTTTTTTAAATCGAATAATAATTGTGACCTCCAAGCTAAAAAAAAGGCGATTTTGCGTATAATCAGGGGCCATAATTCAGGAAGTTACGATCCGATATGCGCAAATATCGAAAGGAAGCAAGATCTTTGGGTTATAACCATGAATTTTAAGTTTCATCAAAATCGAATCAAAATTGTGACCTCCACAGGGTCCACAACCTTGATATACCATTTTTTTAACAGTATTCGCGTACAAACGACGGCCATTTTGTATGGCAATTTTGGTCCGATTTTCCCGAAATTCGAACTCAACCTTCCTTAGGGTGTAACAGTGATATAATCAAACGGTTTTTTAAATCGAATAATAATTGTGACCTCCAAAGGGACCACAAGCTAAAAAGGGTGATTTTTTGGACAATCAGGGGCCATAATTCAGGAAATTACATTCCGATAGCCGCAAATATCGAAAGGAACCAAGATCTTTGGGTTACAAACATGCATGTCAAGTTTCATCAAAATCGGTTCAAAATTGTGACCTCTATAGGGTCCACAAACTAAAAACGTGATTTTTCGTATAATCAGGGGCCATAATCCATGAAGTTTTGATCTGATACATGCCAATATCGAAAGCAGCCGAGATCTTTTGGGGATAAACCTATATTTCAAGTTTCATCAAAATCGGATAAGAATTGTGACCTGTAGAGAGTCCACAAACAAATTGTGGACGGACGTCCGGACGGACATGGGCGACGACATAATACGTCCACAGGAAAATGTGGGCGTATAAAAAGGCAATTTTTCGGTCAATCACGGGACATAATTCAGGAAGTTACGATCATATGGGCGCAAATATAGAAAGGACCCAAGATCTTTGGGTTATAAACATACATGTCAAGTTTCATCTAAATCGTTTCAAAATTGTGACCTCTATAGCTTGATATAACATTTTTTCACACTATTCGCGTACCCTCGGCGGCCATTTTGTCTGTCAATTTTGGTCCGATTTTCACGAAGTTCTATCTCAACCTCCATTACCATGTAACGGTGGTATAATCAAACGTTTTTTTTAAATCGGATAACAATTTTGACACCAGAGGGACCACAAGCTAAAAAGGGTGATTTTTTGGACAATCAGGGGCCATAATTCAGGAAGTTACGATCCGATGGGCGCGAATATTGAAAGAAACCAAGACCTTTGGGTTATAAACATACATGTCAAGTTTCATGAAAATCAGTTCAAAATTGTGACCTCTATAGGGTCCACAACCTTGATATAACATTTTTTCACACTATTCGCGTACAAACGGCGACCATTTTGTCTGTCAATTTTGGTCCGATTTTCACAAAATTCGAACTCAACCCCCAAAACTATGTAACGGTGATATAATCAAACGTTTTTTTCAATCGGATAACAATTTTGACCTCCACAGGGAACAAGCTAAAAAGTTTGATTTTTCGGACAATCAGGGGCCATAATTCAGGAAGTTACGATCCAATATGCGCAAATATCGAAAGGAACCAAGATCTTTCGGTTATAATCATGCATTTCAAGTTTCATGAAAATCGGTTCAAAATTGTGACCTCTATAGGGTCCACAACCTTGATATAACATATTTTCACACTATTCGCGTACAAACGGCGGCCATTTTGTCTGTCAATTTTGGTCCAATTTTCCAAAATTCGAACTCAACCCCCATAACTATGTAACGGTGATATAATCAAACATTTTTGAATCGGATTACAATTTTGACCTCCACAGGGAACACAAGCTAAAAAGGGTGATTTTTCGGACAATCAGGGGCCATAATTCAGGAAGTTACGATCCGATATGCGCAAATATCGAAAGGAACCAAGATCTTTCGGTTATAAACATGCATTTCAAGGTTCATCGAAATCGGATCAAAATTGTGACCTCTACACTGTTCACAAGCTAAAAACGTGATTTTTCGTACAATCAGGGACCATAACCCATGAAGTTACAGTCCGATACATGCCAATATCGAAAGGAACCGAGATCTTAGGGTGATAAACCTATATTTTAAGTTTCAGTGAAATCGGATAAAAATTGTGACCTGTAGACTGTTCACAAACAATTGTGGACGCACGGACGGACAGGGGCGACGACAATATACGTCCACATAAAAATGTGAATACGAATGATAAAGTGAGAGGAATCCAAAACCATTTAAATAACATAAACATAGACAGGATCAAAGTCATAATAAACTTGATACAGTGACACCAGTAGTAGGAGTGGATAAAAACAAAGTCAAAGGTATCACAAAACCATCTTTTAAAGTATCTAACGTTTCATAGGTAAAAACCTACTTCTTCAGAGAATATAAGTAAAAACCTGCTTCTTCAGAGAATATAAGTTACAACTTAGGTTTTTACCTATGAAACGTTAGATACTTTAAAAGATGGTTTTGTGATACCTTTGACTTTGTTTTTATCCACATAAAAATGTGGGCGTATAAAAAATGATACAATAAAATATGCTGCTATCTTCCATAACTGAAATGGTTTAGCTTCAAACAGTGATAACAATGCTAATTCTCTTTTCGTTATCCATCTTTAACTATAATAGTGAAAACTATCAGCTCTATTTATAGAAAACTTATATAATGCATCTGTAATGATATTGAGTTTAATTAAAATTGAGTTTAATTAAAACCTAGTTACACTGTCATCTTTTTTAATATTGTTTTTTTAGGCTCTCACTTTCCCAACCTGAATTAGCTTATACAACAGTTAAGAGTGGTATCAAGGTTTTAATCATATTAAAGAGATTTAAAACCCTAAATATTATATTTTAATGTTTTATTTACAAATATGTACATTTGAATATTTATCTTAGAACTTCCCAAACTTCAAGTTCCTGGTTTTATTTCTGGTTTTAAACAATTTTGAAGATATTTAAGGAATATAAAACAATTGATAAAAAGATAAAGGTCAAGTGCAAGGATAATATTTATGACTGGTGTTTACACCTTCATAAGAAGAACACAAAGGTAATAAAATTTATAAATCAAATAACATTTATGACTGGTTTCCACACATTGACAGATAATACCCAAAATAAAACTCCCAAGACTGTTCAGTGAGCTTTCATAAAATATTTTTAACAACATCTGAATTTCCAGATTTTAGTTAAAAAAATATTTTTGTTCTAATGACTTACATATACAAACTAATAATTACTTTAAATTATTTATTTAATTACCAGTACATTCCAAATTTGAGAAATTCTTTAAAGTGCCAATCCCGATAACTTTGGGGGGAATAAAACTGCTTAATTTTGTGTTAAAAATTGTTAAAATCCTTTAAAATCCATGACCTAAGGCCCACCTAACTAACCCGATATTTGTGATACGCTTGTAAATAACTTAAACCTGACAGTCTTCATCTGGAAATGGAGAACGTTTTATTATACAGTATCTGGATAAAACCAGACTTTTTTCTATAAAAATAATATGTAGGTGAAATTTACCTTTCTTTATCAAGTACAGGGCATGGGTCATTCACTTTATAGACCTCTCAAGAAACATTAATCGATTAGCAGGTCACCCAATGAAAAAATTGACCCGAAATCTTAAAAGGGTTACGTGTCCGGATAAGCAGTGTTGGCGTTCACGTCCAAACGACTCAATATTTTGAGCTGAAATTTTGAGACAAGGTAAATACACCATGCCACTATATTTTGGTCCATAAATTTCATAAATACTCGGACTTTAATTTTTGAGACTCTGTTCTTATCGGGATTGTCCCTTTAATTTTATGCAAATAAAGCTAAAAGCTTTAAAGTAGTTAAGTTTCTAACTCAATGCCATCCAAAGTCTTTGACATTCAAAACAACAATTATTTGTCAATTTAATTCAACTTGGCAGGAAAGATGAACTTCTGTTCTGATATCCAATAATTAAGACAGAATAAGCATTTTACCATTTCGTGTACCATAAAGCCTTTGAGCACCATGTGTAACAAGAAACACAAACAACGCTGCAAGACATATTCCAAAAGTTGTGTCAAACGGTGACACCATATTTTTATTTGGAGAGCATGCATAATAAATACTATTGGTGTAGAGTCTGGAATAACCAGATCCTAGAGATTGCCATTCGATTGAGACTTCTAGCGTATACCGTCACACATAACCGATTTGAAATTAGAATAAAAACGGAAATGATTTAATGTAAATCAGTTTAGATAAATTCATATTACATTATTGTATGCGTTGCGACCAATTTGTGTCAATTTCTAGTTCCCAAATATTTGTGATTTTGCCCCTTTAAATGTCAAATTACAACGAACACAATACATGCCCAACGAGTCTAATATCTCAAATTTAACAAAATTCTATCAAGATCTGTCCTATATTTGAGAGAGATTCAGAAATAGTGTAATATTCTGTGTAAGATGGAAAATACAATAAAGGTTGTTCTGGATAAATGGAAGCAAAAGATGAATTATTGGGGATTAGCCTACAGCATTATTATGTTTAATCTGAAACATATCAATCAAGTTCAGAATCACATAAATCAAATTTTTAATCAAATCAATTAAGTTCAGAAATCACTTGTCCAGGATTACTTGGAATATAATTTGATAGCTCTGTGTACAGATTGTAAATTACTGTATTAGTTGATTCTCTTCAACAGTTCTTAATTTGTACATTTCCAACGTATAAGTAAGTGATTACCGAAAAATAATTTGTTGGCGTATAGCTGTAGTTGAGTATCATAATGTTTATAATGTATTAGTTCTTTGATTCAATAATTAACTTTACAGCTTGAGCCAAATTATCTACTATTCCATCAGGTGTAACTTGGGAATGTTGTTCATCTTGAGGTCTGAAAATAATTTAGGTATCTTTATTAATCAACATGATGTATAGAATGTCTGCTCTTATTCTAGTTAATAAAAATTAATAATTTGACTATTAAAAGAGGATTTATTAAGAGTGTTTACTTATTAAAGTAACAATGACAAATTAATCTAATTATTAAACAGACTGATGATAGGCATTTTTATACCTGAATTTTCCTGTTCTAACTAGAACCCCTCTCATTCCACAAGTCTGTGCACCTCCAACATCATTCACAACATCATCACCAATCATCACAGTCTGAAATTATATAATTAGTAAACTAGAACAAGAGAAATGCAAAGTAGGTAGTATTAAATATAAACTGTTACTATCTGAAATACAAAATTTTGACCAGATCTGGACAGTAAATCCAACCACCATGCAAATGGTACATCCTTACAAAGGCAAGAAAATAAAATAAAGCAAAAATAAAACGAAATAAAGTATTTATATCAGGACTGTATGTGAGTAAAGTGTTCAAGTATCTTTCTTACAATGCCAATTACATCATTTCATGAGGACCAAAAGTTTCTTGAAGTGGTTTAAACATGCTATTTGGAGATCAAAAAGCGAGTGATGAAACAGTCTTCTACCTCAAATAAAACACGCTAATACTACCTAGGTCTACTTCCACAATGGTGATATTCTACATGGCTCATTTTTACTAACAGGTTTGTACATTTCAAAGAGAATGAATACTTTATTTGTTTCTAGGGAATCTTTTTGTCAGGTAAGGAAAGACACACCCACAAATAACTTTGTCATCTTAGCCACAGAAATATTGTCAAAATTTTCATTTTCTTTATAAATTAAGTGTAACAATTAAAATGTTTGTGCATAAAAAAACAAACCTCTGAGGCGTCCACACCCATATCCTCCAAAGCAGCATTAAAAAAATTTGATGATGGTTTCCCAACAACCTCTGCTTCTATATCACATGCATACTGAAATGAATTTTAATTTCAAAATCATAGATAAATAATATATTTTGCTTTTTGCTCAACACAGGAACTATATTGAAGATAAATTGGATATCTATTGTTTTTCAAAATTCTTTTTAGGAAGGCGGTAACTCTGGAATGGAACGTCGCTGAACACTGAATATCAATCAGTTTTGTCCATTCATGACCCCAATGCTTTACACCACTTTGAAAAGAAATCCCTCAAAAACTGTAGCCTCTACTGGATTCACAGGCCAGATACCCTATATTAAGATTTCTCTGTTCATATCCTTCGATAGGAAAGCAAGTAAATATCTTCGATCAGAAAATATAATCTTCATGAAAGTAATAGCTCAATGTGTCGATCAGAAAATACAATCTTCTTGAAAGTAATAGCTCAATGTAAATAAAATTCAAGATGATTTATGATTTATACAAATTGTTATAATTACCTCTAATGCTTTCATATAACACCCAACATCTAAACACAGTTCACCAGCATCTTTATAATACTTTCTGCAAAAAATCTGAAGTTTAATACAAAGAAATAAGATTTAGACTTCAGTTTTCAAAAGAATCAAGTTCATAATGGAATATAGTAAACATAGGTTGTTTTGAATCGCTTTATAAAATGGTTGTATCTGCCCTCAAAACAACTGACACCTATTTTATACTACTTGTTACTTACAACACTTGTATCTCAGATAAACAGCAGTCGATACCATATAAGAGAAATTTGGTGCACCTGTTAGCTAGGTTGACCCCCCCCCCCCTTGGCTCCTGATCTAACAGAACAGTAGGATGCTAAATCCCACATCATTTCATTTCTTTATGCCAAACTTGTTAAAATCACGTTCGTATGATGGTAAACCCCATTTACTTTAATTTCTTAGATTAATTATAAAACAATAAATGGATTAATTACCCCTTTCCTAATGAAAATAAAATTGGATTTTCCATTGCAATCAACATTTGGAAAGCTCTATTCAAATTGTCATAACTTAATTCAGTTGTGGCATCACCTACCACAACACAATTAGGATTGGAACAGTCTATTTCACTGAAGTCTTCCATTGCAGCTGAAAAAATGAAACATTGATTATCAGATATTGATATAAAAAACATTTATCACCCCATCCATCAAACTGGCCCACAATCCACACTGATGAAGGAAGAGCCTTATTAGTGTGTTTGTGGTTTTATATGGTTGTTAGGTTGGGGTTTTTTTAACTTGATATTGTCATTTTTTTCAATTTAATGGTGGGTAATGTATCCCTTTTGTATTAATATTCCACATTTTATTCTCATTCAGTGAATGGATTGTTTGAGGCTATGTTTTTGTCTTTTTGTTAGCCATTTGAATCTTTATCTCTGCTGCATTAGCATTGTATTATGTATATAAGGCACAAATCTGTATTGTCTGATTAGGCATATTCCGGGTTAATGTGTCCCCATTCACATGTCTGGCTTTTTGGCATATACTGGCTCAAATATGACATCTTAGAATTATTTTCTGAATCATGATAAAAATCTCAAAACTGGATAAACTTTATATGATTTCTATTGTCAAAGATGTACTCTTTCAAACCACATTTATAAGAGAGAGAGAGAGAGAGAGAGAAACTAGGTCATTTTGGGACTAACACATGCTTCAATTTCATTTCAATAACCTAGAGAAAACCCATGAGGTTGGACAGGTGACCGTACTCCTGGTAATCAGGGAATCGAAACCACACCAGCTGACTCAATGACAGACCTTATGATACAGCACACACACGCCAACTATTGGGCCATCCACCCCCACCAAACAACATTTGTTTTTCTGATTTTATATTATTAGGGTTTAAACTCCAAACCTTGTACGACAAGACTAAGTAAGTGTGAAAAATACAGGGAGTGATTAATCTATTTCTTTGCTTATAGTATGACAAACCTGATGATACTAATGTATGTGGTCTAAGACCTCTCTTTTTTAGAATCTTACACATTGCTGGTATAGGTGGAAATACATGAGATTCTTCCATTGAAAACCCAAGTTCATGTAGTTTTTTCACCAGTTTCCTTCTTGTACATTGGGTTTCATTTGTACAAAATCTAACTGGAATACCAAGTTTATTTAACCTGTGAAAATACAGAAAAGAAACCATAGTAATTAACAGAATAATCCCAGAATATTGAGAACTACACGTAAGTTGTAATGTCATGCACAAATCACCTGATTTCACTTCTTACAAGAGGAATTTTCATAGCCAACAAACTTAGTGTTTAACTTCTCTTCCACCAAAGGTGATATCTAAGACAAGTTGTGTTTTTTTCAATTTTCATTATCTCAGTGCAGGGATCTTTTCTGTGGGAAGACCACATCATGTTTTTATCGAGGAGGCCTAGCCTACAATGATCCTAGAGAACTGGTGAGTAAAAACTTGAACCTTATTCCATGGTAAGCTGTTGACATTGGAGAATATTGAATATAAAGAGAAATGGCGGTGGGGCCTACTACAAGTGTCTGTTAACAAGTCTGTATGCACTCCCAGAAAAATAAGGCGCTCCGATAAATGGTGCCCCCTCAAAAAATTTGACAACCTTTAAATTATAAAATGATACACTTGATTATGATCACACAGTGATGCTCTTAAGGCACTGATCAGTCAGTCAAATTTAAGAGCGCCCACTAGCCAAGGGGTACCTGATTTGTTTGCCCTGATCCAAACTTTCTTATATCACTTATATGGTGGCTACGGGGCACCACCACATGCACAGATCCAAAATTGACTCTTAGATATCACCAGAGTGGTTGAAAATCGTGTTTCCAGCAGCGCTATTTTTCGAAAAATGGGTGCCACCTCTATCACCCCTTTCTGAGTCAGTGCCTGCCCCACCTCATGACATTAGAGGGTTCGTTTTGGTTGCCCTATCCACATTTGATAGGGCCTTTATTGGTCTTTAGGGGCGTCACCACCAAATGACATTGTTAGATATTCTCGCTCTGGTTGCCCTATCAACATGGCCTTATTGGTGTTTCGGACAGTTCTAGTTTAGAGGTCAAGAAGTTTCTCATTTTGGTATGTTATTTGTTTTAACATGAACTGGGAAATAGCGCCACCGAAATTGAGAACGCCGTGCTCAGTAACTTGGACGTTATATATGGGCGCCCCCACCGCGCTCTGCTGTAACCCCACTTTTAAAATCCTATGGCCTGTCTGTTAACTGGCAATAAAATTTTGCTGTAACCCCACTTTTAAAATCCTATGCCCTGTCTGTTAACTGCAATAAAATTTTTTCTTTACTAACTCTAAAACGGCTGAAATGGAACCATTTATTGCATTTCCACCCCCATTTCCACTTTCGTACAAAACTCCTGTGATGTCCAATAACACCCCGTTAATGGGCTTTTGTGTCCACAAAGTCATTGCACTTCACTTCATCTGCAGTATCTGTTACCAAACTACCAAAGCCTATCGTATGCCCGTTCTCCACCCTACAACGAATATAGAAATAACCTTGATAATACAGCCAGGGATGTTGTCTGTCTGCAGTGATGAGTAGGTACACTGTGTCACTGTGTCTATTTATCCTTTAACTTTAATTCAAAATTGCGGGGTTTTTTTGTTTCGGTTTTTTTTTGGGGGTATTTTTGGACAGTCGGAAATTACAGCAACTTCCATAAAAAAGGCATTGTTTCGAGGCGGAAGCATCGGGAAGGATAAGTAGTTAAATCACGTACAAAAATGATGTGAAAGCACAGGTTCCTAAATGTGCGAGAGTCATTGCATCTAGCAAAACAAGTCAGACTACACATGCGCAGTTTAAACATTATTGAGACAAACACGTGGATTTGTGAATTTGGGTTTTGTATTGTGTATTAATACATTTGTTATGATAATATTAAAAAACTGATCACAGGAGTGGATTCACGATGCTACGAAGGCAGGCTCGGTTGCGACGAGAATATGTTTATCGAAAAACACAAGAAAATAAATTAAGGACAATCCAAGAGAACAAGCAAACAATAAAAAAATCGCTTGATGAAAATCGACGTATTCCAAGTCAGTTGGCAGAAAAAGCTATTGATATTCAGAAAACCATAGGGTGGGATGACGAAGGAGGAGAAGGTGCAACAACTAATGTTGATGATGAATACAAATGGGCTGGAGTCGAAGACCCTAAAATAATTGTTACCACAGCAAGAGACCCCAGTTCAAAATTAAAAGAATTTGCCAAAGAAGTGAAATTGCTTTTCCCGAATAGCCAGAGAATTAATCGTGGACACTATGATATAAAACAGTTGGTTGAGGCATGTAGAGCAAACAGTGTTACAGATCTCGTCATTATTTCTGAACATAGAGGTACACCTGTTGGACTGATTGTGTGCCATTTGCCTTATGGACCCACTGCTTACTTTTCTTTATTTAATGTGATTATGCGTCACGATATACCCGAAGTAGGAACCATGTCTGAAGCGTTTCCACATCTTATATTTCAAAATTTTTCGTCAAAATTGGGAAATAGGGTACAAAATATTTTGAAATACCTTTTTCCTGTTCCAAAAGAAGACAGTAAAAGGATAGTAACTTTTATTAATGATGATGATTTTATATCCTTTCGACATCATGTGTATGAAAAGGGTGAAGGAAAAGAAATCAAACTGAAAGAAGTAGGGCCCAGAATGGAAATGAAAATATATCAAATTTTACAAGGAACAATTGAAAACACAGCAACAGCTGATGTTGAATGGGTTCATAGACCATACATGAACACAGCTAAAAAACGCAAATTTTTATCTGATGAAATATAAGTTACAGCTGTTAAAATGTATATTATCTGTTCTATGTATTATGTAATATTTGTTAAAGATAACCTCCCATGTACTAACTGTATGACTTAATACAACTGATGATATACATGTATTTGGACAAAAAATATATTCAAATTAATTACTCTATCAAAATATTGCTTCAAATCCCTCTTAAAACTTTGTATTTGCAAGGAGATACCCCAAGCTATGTTTAGAAGTCATGTTAGTTACCTAACTTGATTGATTTACACCAGTCAATGTCCCCCAAACCACCTAACCATTCCATCAAGAAACAACATCTTTCTATCTCCTATGTCAAGCTGGCAGACAAAAGCCTTCAGGTTGTCAGTTAGAGATATCCTGACATTTTTGCCCAATCCTTGCCCCATGGGTGTTTTTTGGGTCATACAGTATTTTTCTCGTAAGATTGCGCCATGTACACATGTACTTTCCATACCAAATTTGCCATACTTTCATGAGAAAGTATCTTGAATTTGATCGAATGTAAAAAATTAAAACTATGAAAATATTTAAATCTGGTTTTTTAATTGTCATTATGCTTTAGTGAAAGATATTAGAGTCTCCTGTCTACACCGGTTTTGTTATTGTTCATTGATAATTTTTTCGGACGCATTTTAGACATTTATATACATTTATTAAAGATACATTATGGGAGATAAGATAAAGAGATGGCAGTTCTCACTATAATAGTTAAAAACTAGATAGTGTAAAGGTAATTTGATGAAAATTTCAGTCAAATTATTCTCTTTTAGCCGAGAACGAAGCAAGTGAAATATTCACATAGAAATCATTACTAAAATCATTAATCATAGTCTCGATTATCCACTTGATTGATTTAATTATCGATGGCCATTAAGTGGCATATAGGAATTTAATCAGCCAACATCGAAGGCTACCTGTCTTCAAGAGTTTATTATGGTCTGGATAAGTTAATGTCTAATTAATTTTTTAGATAACATTTCAGGCCCAAAGAAATGAAATGAAATGGGGTTTAACGTCCTACTCTTTTGCACCTAACCTGGGCTAATGGAAGACGGGCATACACCATACAGTGTGTTATGAGGGAAATTTTGCCCGGGCAGCGGCGCTACGGCCAACTCTTATATCAAATTCCAACTGCCAAGGGATCTAGACTTGTAATAAGCAAATTTTGCTCTTGCATAATGCTATTTTAAGTGGCAACATAATATACATTTAATGCACTCAATAATCCTCGCACTTACACGATATGCTGACAATGCTACATTTAATGAGTTTCTTATCAATTAAAATCCACATAAAACAGTCAGTTTCTAATCTGAATAAGAGAGTTTAAATAGTTGCAACTTGGAAATTTTGAAAGTTTGAGATTGTCTAATGGTTACTGGAAGTGCAACAGCACTGAAACTTGTATCGCCAAATTAGTCCAGACATTTTAACTCAAATCTCACCATTCTGGGCAGTTGCTGCAATAGAAATGCTGACCACGGTTTATGGTCGGCCTAGACGCATATTACCACCCAAAAAAGTCGGTTGTGTAAATTATCCATCATATTCTATTTTACCTGTCCAACGAGAGTTCGAAAATATTTTAAAATTAAAGTCACATTTGAAAAGGTTTACATTAGGCTTTTCAAATCATTAAGTCGATTTTTTTCAATTATTCAGTTACAACAAGAGTGGTATTGAGCCTTTCGATATTGGCATGTATCGGACTGTATGTTCATGTTTGAAAAATCTCGGGGGGTTTGGATGGCCTAGTGGTCTAGAGTGCCGCGCTTCGACCTCTAGCTGGCCAGTCACCTCTGGCTTGCGGCTGTGGTTTCGAGCCCTGGTGTGAGCGTATGTGGCATAGAGATAGGGCCGCCCCTCATATTCAAATAGTGTAAACGTCTGGTATATCAAAGTGGTAGGTACTCTGGAAGTCACAATTTTGATCCGATTTAGATGAAACTTGAAATAATCTTTAACCCAAAGATCTTGGTCATGTTGATATTTGCGCATATCGGATCGTAGCTTCCTTAATTATGACCTTGATTGTTCAGAAAATCGCTTTTTGTTTAGCTTGCTCTCGATTCATCTCTTGAAAAATGTTCTAAAAGGAGAGACAATTCGGATTACCGTACAAAATTCCGAGCATCTAGCTCTAAATATTCCTGAATTATAATTAAATCAGCTTTCCAAAAATTATTCTAGTCGCCCCTGTTCATCCGTCTGTCTGTCCGCCCACAATTGTTTGTGAACAGTCTATCGATTTCAATGAAACTTAAAATATAGGTTTATCACCCTAAGATCTCGGTTTCTTTCGATATTGGAATGTATAGGATTGTAATTTCATGGATTATGGTCCCTGATTTTGATGAAACTTGAAATACATGTTTATAACCCAAAGATCTTGGTTTCTTTCGAAATTTGCACTTTTCGGATTTTTACTTCCTGAATTATGGCCCCTGATTGTACGGAAAATCACCTATTTTAGTGGTTTTTCTGGAGGTCAAAATTATTATCCGATTTAAAAAAAACCTGCCTGATTATATCACCATTACACCATAATGAAGGTTGAGTTAGAATTTCGTGAGAATCGGACCAAAATTGCCGGACAAAATGGACGCCACTTCTACGCGATTAGTGTAAAAATATGGTATAACAAGGTTGTGGACCCTGTGTAGGTAACAATTTTAATCCAATTTAGATAAACTTGAAGTGCATGTTTATAACCTATAGATCATGATTCCATTCGATATTTGCGCATATCAGATTTTAACTTCATGAATTATGGTTCCTGATTGTTTGAAAAAATCACGTTTTTCGCTCGAGAACTCTGTAGAGGTCACAATTTTGAAGGTTGTGGATCCTGTAGAGGTCACAATTTTAATTCGATTGATTTTGATGTATTTAAAATGTAAATTTTTAACCCAAAGATTGCGGTTCCTTTCGATATTTGGGCATATTGGACCATAACTTCCTGAATTTACAAAAAATCATGTTTTTTACCTTGTGGATACTATGGAGGTCACAATTTACTTCCTAATTAAATCAGTTGACTATATCCCCGTTATATATAAATGGTGGTTCAACCATCATGGTTGAATTTGAATTTCTTGAAAATCGATCATTGAACAGCTAAATCCATAACATTAAATGTTTCGTATACTAAACGTTAGGATGAGACATGACTTTATATTTTCTGATAATATTACTTAATATGCGACAACTCTTGTTGACTGACCGGACGATTTAGCTGATGTGAGAGTATGTTTCTTTGCCCGGCAACCTATTTTTTTTTTTTAATGTTAAAGTGAAAGATTTTTAATATCCCAAATCAAAATTCGGATCTTCATACAAAATTCTGAACCTCCAACACAATATTTTCTGAATGGTAATTAAATAATCTTTCCAAATATTATTAGTAAAAAATGGCCATTTTGAAAAAAAAATACAAGGGAAAGACGGATAATATCCCAAGTCAAATTTCGGACAATCGTACAATATTCTGAGCATCCAGCTATATATATTCTGAACGGTAATTAAATAAGTTTTCCAAATACTATTAGTAAAAGTTGGCGCAATCATATTAAAGCGAGAATTTCATATTTTCTAATAAAGTCAAAACATAATTATTTCTATGTCTTTTGTTCAAAAGGTTGTCAACTCACTATTATACTCACACTTTAAAATCAGTTGTGCCGGAAATAATAACACAATTACCGCCTTTGTTTTTTCTATTTCTCCCATGGAATAGCTATCTTCAAACGTTTGAAATTGAAGTTGAAAATTATATTTTTGCCAATTTTTCAACTGAATTATAGGATTAATAGGATTATTCTTTAACAAGGTAGGACTGTTTATAGATACAATCTATTTTAGGGCTTTAATACATTTTAAAAATATATCTAGCAGCTTTAAAGGGATGCGCTCTTAACTTGAACATTGACATTTTTTCAATATTCTAAATGTAAAGATAGACCGGTATTCTTTCGAAAATCAAATTTACATAATCGAACAAAATTCTGACCATCCTATTAATATTAAATATATTCTGAAAGGTAATTAAATAAGCTTTCCAAATACCATTAGTAAAAGTTGGCACAATCATACTAAAGAGGTTTGCTCTCACCCTAAACATGTTTAAAATCTGGATCATTTTACAAAATTCGGGGCATCCAACTAACTATCTGGAAGGTAATTAAATAACCTTTCCAAATATAATTAGTAAACATTGGCAAGCCAGCTAGAATATTTTGAAGGGAGATAACTGATGCAAAACTGTTTCGAGTATTTTGTCACGTGACATGTGTTTTGACAACATGGCGGACAAATTTTAATGTTGAGAGAAGAATCAAGTAAAATTAGATTGTATTGCCTGCAAGCTACTTGTTATCCTTTTTATCTAGCAAAGGTAGGTAGGTATTGTGCATTTAAACACCCGTGATTAAAAACATAATTCACAAATTTAGGTTCAGGAAATTGTCAAAGATATTTTCATTTTATTAGCTATACTACTAACTATAATGTCTATTTATTGGACCACTTCGCCGGGATCTTTTCTGTGATTCCTTTTACAAGTAGACTGGATCCACTGTGTGCGTCGTTTATATATCGTATGCTACAGCGCAGTAGATCGTCTTTAAACACCCTATTATTGTTCGTATAGACATGATTTGAAATGAGTAATTTATTTGCAAATACATGTACTACATACACGTAGTACACAAACAACTTATCCATACTATTATTACTATACTGAGTCACAGTTATTTCACTGTTCTGTAGGTCCAGGTACTGTTTTCTTGAATACTTGCCAATAAAGTTTGGCTTCCCAGGCAACTTTCTGGAACGTTTTACTGCTAAACGGTCGCGTATCAGTCCCTGTGAACTGAACTAAGTCACAGTGAGTGAAATTCAATTAAGGAAAGAATAGCCCACGTTTTGTATAAAGGGGAAAAAGACCTAAAAAGTTATTTTCCAATTTACCATGTTAAGAAATGTGAACTTAAAGGCCAGACCCTGAGTTAAATAGCATTGTCAGACTTAAAGAAGCTAAAATTGCTAATATTTTGGATCTAGAAATTTACCCTAATGGGTAGCAATGCATAAAATAATCTTGTATATAAACTGATTTAAATAATATATAATATTATATTCAATATGTCTTTACTCTAATTTCAATTCAGCTAGAGGCTAAAGTTAATATCCGATTGACTTTAAATTTATACACAGTGTTTAAGGTCATGAGACGAAGAAGCCTATTGATTTTCAGCGATTTCCGATAATTAGTGTCAGAGTTATGGTCCTTGATCACTTCAAAAAATCTTGTGGACGCTCTAGAGGCCAAAGTTAATATCCGATTAAATTTATAGACAGTGTTTAAGGTCATGAGACGAAGTAGCCTATTGATATTCAGCGATTTCCGATAATTAGTGCCAGAGTTATGGCCCTTGATCACATAGTGTTTGCATTTGCAGTGATGAGACGAAGACGTCTGTTGATTTTCAGTGATTTCCAATAATTACTGCCAGATCTATGGCCCTTGATCATTTCAAGACGAAGAAGCCTATTGATTTTCATTGATTTCAAAAATTACTGCCAGACAGAGTTATCTCCCTTGATAACTTCAAAAAGTCTTGTGACGCTATAGAGGCCAAACTTATCATCAGATTGACCTCAGATTGATAGACAGAGTTTAAGGTGTTGAAACGAACAAGTATTTTTATTTTCAATGAATTTTGATAACTGCGAACAGCTAATTCCATGATATAAAATGTTTCATGTATATACTAATTTTGTTAGCGTGGGGTAAAACTTTATAAAAAGCAATCAAATTCTAATGATTTTCTGATAATTACATAATGAGTTGTTACTCTTAATCGGTTTTTAGTGTATTACAAATGTTTCATTACCAAAAAAAGTAAAAATATGCGACAACCCTTGTTGACTGCCCGGACGATTTAGCTGCTGTGGGCGTATGTTTAGTTGCCTGGCAACCTATCTTTTGATTCGTTGGCCGAATCTCATATGGACTCTGACTGACAATTTTCAAAATTTTGATTTTGCTCGATTAGATTTTAGCATCAAAGTTGTCATTTTTTTGGCATTCAAGATAGCCCATCTCCGTCACAATTTAGGGTATCAGGTTGAAACTCTGTTGGAATAAGGAATACATCAATGCCTTCAAAATGACATATTCAAAAATTTTGTGACTGCTTCCGGAAACTTCCAGAAATTACTGAGGCCTTCCAATTTTTTTCGAACATGAATATTTTCTTTACATTGTGCACGGACTGTCATTGTGAAAATAAAGATTTGGTAAATTAGTTAATTACCAATAATGCTCTATTATCATTGACTCACTCCGTAATTAAAGATATAGGATTAGAAAATTGACAACAATTATATATTCTGTCACAAATTCAGTTCTTTTGTATTTCTAACGTGAAATAGACCAGAACCTTTCATGTAGCGTACATTTTATTTTTGGAAATGATGGTATTGAAAAGCATCTATGGGCACATGTATTCAAATTGATCGCAATGATCAAGTTCATGTAGAAGATAAAGGTGAAGAAGATTCAATTGTAAGTGATGATGGATTAATCAATAAACAAACATATAGTCAAAGAGCTAAATGAATGACAGATCAATAATTAGGTCAACTTGTATCTAACGTAAATATTGTTTTGTTGAATAGAAGAGGAATTTTGAATTTTGTGATGAACGGTTAAGGTGTAGGTTAGTGTGGTGGCATTTTATTGAATTTGAAGTCTTGCTGATCTATTATTTATTTATCGACAATTATGTACCGGTATTCCATGAACTTACATCAATGATGTGTAATACTAATAATGTTAAGGTGTGCCTAGTAAATCATTAAATAGCATAGATAGGAATTTGTAAGAAATGTTTATTTGCTTCTGATCAGAGATATGTTTGCAATCATATTTGCCAGTCCAGACTGAGTGGGAATATAATTAACCGGTTGATACATGAACACAGCTTTTGATTACAGGTAATTAAGTTTTACATAAAAAAAAAGTGATAGCAATGAGACTTGTAGCCAGGATTTTTAAAATAGTTAAAATTTGCTGTTGATTTTGAAATACATTTGTATAGATTTATATTTTCCTGTTTGGTATGAATTGATCTAACATCGGGGCAACATCATATTATGTTTTCTTTGGATATATGACTGTGTACTTAAGCATTACAGTGCCAGAAGAGAAACTGCCATCTTTGCAGTTAAAGCAGGACATTAAATTCCATTTCATTTCATAAATACCTGTACAAGTGCAATAATCTTGTAAAACTTTACAAAACATGAATAAAAAGGGAAATACAATTTTAAAATAGAAATAAACTTTTGCTGTCTCCAAATCAAATAGGCTAAAGTGTTGAATACAGTTGTAGAATAAAAAATTTGACTATCTCAAGAAAGATGCTATATGCTTTAATAATAAATTTCCGGCATGGGAATCATACATATAGAAATAACTTTGTGAAAATTTCCAGTTAATTGATTTTTTTTTATATGAAATTTAAACTGGTGACCTATAAGTGTTAATGGTTATTCTTGCTGTTATTTTAGACATGATGAGTGCAGTGAAACTGTCTGATTATATATAACTGACGTTCATTTTTTTTTCATCAAGTTACCAGTCAGTTCACATATTAAATATATTAATATGTTTACAATACGACCATCCTCCATTTTAAGCTATTAGCCATATTGTGCAAATATTAGCAAGTTTGGAATAAACTCAAAAAACTCCAGACTGATGTAAATCTAGAAATCTTCTGATTACCAAACTTGTTATTTTTTGTCAAGATCTAACATTTACCTACCTCGTCTATTTATGTGGTAATTCTATTTTAGTTCTATGCCGATCATTTATTTATATCATTTTACCATCTTGTCATATAACATGGTTGTTTTTGTTTGACATTTTTTGTATGTAAAATATTTTATGATTTGTTTGACTGAATGTAAAATATTTTATGATTTATTAAACAAACTACACGTGTACTGCTATAAGTGATCTGATGAGATAAGAATAAGATGTTTATACATGTATGTAAGCTTACACATTGAAAGTAGGCTATACTGGTAGTTTAAATGGTATGAAAATGAACAGGACACAATTTAAACTAGGTATATTACTTAGTCTCTACAAACTACATAAAATACAGCAGCCAGAATCGTATCATGAACCAAAACATTATCTCACGTAACACCTACATGTATTCTAAAGTCTTTAGGTTGGCTCCCAATTCCAATTTGGATTAACTTAAAGGTCAAGTTTCTCACATACTATTGTCTATGAAATAATCTTGCACCCAACTATTTATCAGATCATATCAACTAAATGTGTCCTTGTGATTTTAAAAGCAGAACACTCTTCACTCTTGTTGTTCCACTTCCACAGTCAAAACTGAAAATTCTGGTGGCAGAAGTTTGAGTGTAGTTGATCCTCAATTATACAACGATTTACCTCCTCAATTATACAACGATTTACCTCTGAAAATCCGAAACAGTGAAACTTTGACTACTTGCAAAGGCTAACTTATTTTGGGAATGCAATGAGAATTAGACTTTCTGTTCACTGTGTATAAAACTAATGTCTCATTGCGCTTTGAGCATTCTTTTGGATGGACTTGGCGCTGTACAAATGTACATTATTATTATTATTAATAGTAGCCATCACTATCCTGTGTCAGACCATCACTGTGTAAAAGTTCATGAGACAGAGCTATAGTGGTCTTTCAATCTAGAAATTTTTTGTGGACACTCTAGAGGCTCAAGTTATACGCAGTGTAAAAGGTCGAATTGATTTTAAACAGTGTCTTAATATTCCTGTCAGTATTTATGTTCATGATAAGATGATTATTTATTTCTGATAACTCAAACTTATCATAAGCTGTTAACTGGTGCATGTTTTGTATTAGGTTACCGCTAGAAGCCAATCAAAAATTTTGATATTTTTTTCTGATAATTACATCATGGGTTATTAATATCCTCTTGATCAGTTAAAGATAAGAATTAGATAAAGAGCTTGCTTTTCTTGATGTAATAGTTCCAAAATTGATAATTCAAAAGTAATATATCGAAAATTTTTATCAGATTTTGATGAGACTTTAAATATAAGCTTACGTTTATATCCCATTGATGTATGTTGAACTGTAACATCCAGGATTATGGCTCCCGCTTTATTAGCTTTTTCTCTGTCCATTTCTTGCAAAATGCGGGTGTATCATGACAAAAAAATCATCTTTATACCTTGTAATACAGATGTGATGTCACCTATTAATGTTGGCATGGGCGGTTGGATGGTCGAATGGTTAGCGCATGCGTGCTGTATCATGAAGCCTATCATTGAGTCAACCGGCGTGGTTTCGAAACCCTGATTGTACGTGACAAAGAGTAGGGTCGCCTGTCCAGCCTCATGGGTTTTCTCAGGGTCCTCCGGTTTCCTCCCACTGCTAAAGTGGATGTTAAACCCCATTTCTCTCTCTCTCTCTAGATGTTGACGTACCATTATTTCAAATAATCGTACGGGCAAGTTGCCAATCATACATTATTTATATTAGACCACTGGACTAACACCACATATTTCACTGTATTTTAATTCGTTTAATGGTCTTGAGCTTAAAACATTGCATAATATATTTCAGTTATATATGCCAGTCATATTGGAAATAATTAGGCGGTCTACTATAAACTTTCCTCTCTATCAATTTTTAATGCCATAAAAAACAGCATTTTAAATAATTTAACACTAGAACACAATAAATACAAATTAAATTGCTACCTAAAATATTGTGAGATTTTAATCTCTAAAAGGATATCCAACCAATACATTACAAATTAAAAATTATGGTCTCTATTCCTAGTGCATTGTCGTTGCATCTGGTGGACATTGACTTTGAGACATAAGATTATCATGTGGACATGAAATTATTGATAACACACTGTATTGTATTATATACGTTATCCTAAATTCAGTACTTAAATTTCCTTAATTTTTACCAAATATTACCAATATTATATCAAAAATCATATAAAAATGTGATTTGACAAAAAAAGAAGACGTTGTATAGTAATTGGCGCTTTCAATCAGCAAGGTTGCATGGGTCTGAGATTATCATATCAGTTTCATATTTATTTAATAACATGCCTCATAGTAAATCTATCTATGTTTCCAAAAGATATTTGAGAATATGTGGCTTTTTCAATTATTATGGTGGGTTCACAATTGTAGAAGTTATTTAGAATCAAATAAATAAAACATAGTTAATTGATCAATTATAACTCAACGATTTATTTTTTGTAATGATTTTTACTAACCAGCTTTATTAAAAAGCGCACTAATATAGAAATAGTACTAATTACCAATGTACGAAATATGTTGACTATGATTTATAATTAATTTTTTTGCTACTGCTTCTTGCTCAAGGAGTAGGTTATTTTCTTAATCTTCTATAATCTTACATGTATCCTCTCAAATGGTTTGAACAGTCAACTGCTACATTATCCTTTTAATTCAGACTAAACAGTAATGGATGAGATAAAATTAATTCCTAGTGGGAATTTATTGAGAAAGTCTATACAGGATACTGTTAGAAACCAGATACACTAGAACTTGTTGCAGAGTTTGTGTTGATATTCGCTGATCAGTTTGTTTGAATGGAATGGTTTCTCCATCAGTACCTGATCTCTGTCAGTTGATATTAAAAGCCAATAGAAGAAGCTTACAGTTGGAGTCATGCCGCACTCATCACACATTCCTTATTATTGCACCAGTGTTTCTGTAATATCTATGACCGTCTGACCTTATCTCTGGCAGGACATATAATATATACCATTCTTCCTTTACAGGAATTAGTCGGCTACATGTAGGCTACATCAAGCTTTCTTCTTATTCAGTGGGTGATTTTCTTATTTAAATTGGTAAGTTTTGTTAAATGTTATTACATTAGGTTTGATTTCAAGGTTTTTGATAGCTATTAGCATTGGATATTAGTACTAATAGTAGTTCAGTAATGAGACAAGTACAATATTGCAGGCAGTCTGGGAATCATTAAGAACCAATTTAAATATTGATCAACATGTTTTAAGATCAAATAGAAACTAAATTAGAAAACTTGATGATACTGTGGCAAAAGTGTGAAAGTAGAACCAAAATGATGGAAATATTATTTAGATTGCAGTCAGTTTGACATTAAGTCCTTGTTATATCTTAGTCAGTTTAAACTACAGTTACATTATTTACCCAGTTTAAAACCCAAACATACTTGGAGAAATACTGTACATGTACAGTATATGTTGGTCACATTCTCCACCCATCGGGCCGATTATAATCTGCACTGCTGTATAGCGCAGAGTCCACTTTGTCCGTGCAGAACGGACCCAGCTGCGTGTGCAGAGTGTAATCGGTGCATATCAAACTGGCGTGGAGATTGTCAACCCTGTGCCGATTATTCCTCGATCTGGTTTTGGATCAAAGTAGGATGTTAGACACCCATGTAAGACCTGTCGTGCATCGAGTTTGTAATGATTTTTGATTTTCATAATCAGCTGGTGTGCTAAGAATAAGATTTAAGTTCAAGTCTGCCGATAAAAACAGAAGGTACAGAATAATCTTCACTATACGTCAAATGATCTTGTGACTAAATATTTTCTTTAGTTACCGTAAACTTCAGCGTTAGTTTTGTGGGCCCAATTTTTTCAAAGGACTGTTGGGCTGTGATGCAGCAAAATATTGGTCACAGTTACCACTAAAATATATTATTGTATGCAACTCCACATAAATATAATTTTTGAAGATTTTGATGAAATTGATGGTTGTTTTGGGCAGTGGCATACTAGCAATAAACAAAGAATCTTCTTCCTTTAAAGTTTAAGTTAATCAACTAAGATAAGATAAGATTTTATTGCATCGAAACATCCATATAGGACAGCATACAATATAAACATGTACATAAGATAAAACAAATACAACAATTATAACTCAAGACACACAGTATTGCATACAAACCTCCCTTAATGAGGACAACATACAATATAATAAATACAAGTGTGAAGTGGGGGAAAAAAAGGACGGATACAAAAATATGGACGGACATAAACAAAACTATGTGATCATACTTTTCTTTTTGCATCAACGTGCTTGTACTTTTCTTTTTGCATCAACTTGCTCGTACTTATACATACCAGTAAACTGATGGTTGCAAACTTTATTAAACTTTGATTGTCTTAAATTCTGTGTCTTTTAACTAAGAAATTATGCCTTTAATTAAGTTGAATTATGATTATTAGAGCATGGTGGCAAATACTATGACAAAAGCTAATTAATTCTTTAGTTCATATAGATGCTTGAGTCCTGTGATTTTTTTTTTTTAAATTTCAAATCTCAACAATTATAAATGAAACAAAGTAATTTTTGTTTTTAAACTGTTTTTTCACCCAAGAAATAGGAAATAACAAATTTAATATGTGATCCAGAACTAGAAGAATAACAAAAATTAGATTGGTGTGGCCTAATACAGATCATCATTATCCTACTTTTTTAATTAACAAAAAGACTTACTTCCTAGAGAATTAGAGACATGTACATACATACCTCAAAGGAATCAACTAGTAATTTATTTGTAGAGATTTGACTAATCCCTTTGGAAGCTAACTTTATTTGTTAATATTCACTACAGATTATTACAGATATTAAATGTATTTGAGCTATATGTATTTGTTGGTTAATACAAGTAGATTGATTAGAAAGTTTGTTTACAGTATATTTAGTAGAGATGTGAGCTTTAACCATATGTTAATGATATTGACTTCAAACTAATTTTCACTTGATTACTATTTTCTCAGTAAATACAAGCTTGTGAGATCGTGACTCAAATACTTCTTACATTAACTCCTGTTGTACTTATTGAAGCTTTTCTGATTGTGAGGTTTAGTCTTTAAAAACTTTGAGTGGAATAAACAGGAGGAAAATCAAGGTTGAGAGCAATTAATTTGTTAAGTTCAGTCGTACATTAGTGTTTTTTGACTGGAATAACTCATCAAGAAGCAAGGGTTGTAAGTTATGTGTGAAGGGTATCAGGCAGACTCATATGTTGTTAATTAATGTAATGGCATTATTGAGTGAATTTGAACTCCATCTGTTGCAGTAATCTATACCATAAATGATGTCATGCTGATGTATGATGACATTTGCTAGAAAATGAAAATGTTTCTGGCTAAAGCTGTGTTTACACCTTATCAAGACTAAATTGGTGCTTTATTTGCTTAGCGTTGAATTTTTGGCACTGGTGTCTACATGCGGAAATGAAACTGACTTTATAGCTGTTTGGTCCCAATTATATCTACACTGTATAATAAGAGCCTTTAGAAATCTAGGAATATGAAGCCAGTTAAGCAATGGATCATTTTCACCGTTAAACTACCCTCAAACTTGTTGGTTTGAGTTTATACGATACATGTATCTTGTTTTGGCCACATATTTTATTATAATGCATTTAATGCTTAGAGCTCTACCAGCTCCTTGTGTGAACACAGCTTTAATCTGTCTAGTGTCATACAATATAGATGGCTTCCATATGAGAAAATTCGCATTTAACTGCATCCATACTTCATACTTAATTGCTTAAAAGATAAAAATCTGTGTGCAGTTTATTTATTCTATGAGTTGAGACTAGACTGTATGGCTTGTTAAGGAAGGTTTATATTAATCTTTAATGGAGTGATACAAACTAAAGTAACTTTTAAGTGATTATTTTCTTACAATGTAAAACCTACTTCAGAGATAAAGATGTCAAGGCATAATAATAGGTTACCTTGGAATCCAAACTCTCCAAGAATGGAATAAAGTAGGAATAGAAAAGAACCTAATCACCTTTCTGATATGGCATTCGGGCACTTATTGGTAAGCTGGTTTAAAATGCAGGCGGTTGGTTTTAAGTAAGGTTAAGTTTGTCTCCGAAATATAAAGTTTGGAGCAAATAAACCAGTTAAAAAAACTCAATTTTGTACTTACCTTTTAAGAAGTTATTTTATAGTCTAAGTTAAGTTGGTTTAGAGCCTGTGCATTTCATTACTTTTTATAGAAATTTGTGGTTTTAAGTTGGAATTATGAGTTCTTGATTAACTGTAACCTCAGGCTACAGAGTTGGGGCTTAAATTTTTAATCAAAGTTATATAATATAGCTGATGTCTGAATTGTAAATATTTCAAAGACAGTGTTATTTCTAGATATTCACACTTAATAATAAATGAAAGAAACCACTATAAGTGAAAAAAAATTGGATATCATATTTTGAGAAATATAATTATGCTAACTGCGTCTGAGTTTACAAATAGATCTACATACATATATGATCACAGGTATAAACATGACTTAAATTGAGGAGAGGAACATGTAGCAATCCCTAACCTTTTGGTTAATACATCTTTCAGCCATCGAAAAACTCTAAACAGCTTAAAGTTGTGTTGAACTTTGTACAAATTTGGAGATTGCTAAAACACAAGGCTACATTTACAAATAAAGTTCTTCACATCGTTAAAAGATAATATACTGCTCTATAGATATATTTACCTTTAAAACGAAAGTAGAATTTGATCTTATCATTTGTTATCTGTGAACCTGCACCTTCTAACTATAGCTATCTTGATTGGCACACACCTGGTTTTTCAGTAAGTAAATGTAACTGATATATTTGAAGACATAAAAAATGGACTCAGTCAGAGAATAGATGGTCAAAAAATGGCTTCTCTTGACATGGTTGTTTATCATTTTTCACATTACCATAGTTACTAAGTACGAATCTATCGGTTTTGCACTGAAGTACAGACAATTTATATAGATTTGGTTCAGATATTGTTAAAGATATATACTTGTAACAATGTGAGCAGGCGTCAAGATGCTCAGTAAATAAATAACACCTTTCATTGTGAAGAAACCATTGGTGCCTCTGTATTAAATAATATTAAGATTTTCTTGCTCTAAAGACTTATTTGAATATCATTCTCAAACTGCATATTATTTTTAATATTTATCTTTTAAGTGCCCTTGAATATTTGAAGTGTATCTCTCAAACTAGAGTTACAAGTGTTATGTTTTCATTGTTTCTCTGTATATAAAGTAGATGATTTTAATACTTCACGAATTAGAGTAAGTCACAAGGATAATGATAACAGAATATTAGCAGACTTCTTTATGGATTTAAACCATGATGATGTGCTTACGTCGCAGGTAATTTGTGTCAAAATGTCAAAGAAAGTCAATATTGTATAATAGATTCCCTGTCCAGACTTTTGTAATATTAAGTAGCATATTGTTAATTTATTATGTTTTACGCAATATTGGTTTTAACGTTTCAGTACATTTGTTAATATGATTAACACTTTTTGTGAATGTATGTAATCTGAGAAATTATCCAAATAATATGTAGATAAAGTCAGATTTTAACACTTGTTTTAATGCCAAAATAAATATTATACTGGGATGGTCTTATCATAGAGTTAGGTAGAATGACTTTTACTCCTACATGGTTCATGATGCCTTCAGTATCCGTGTTTTTCGCATATTGCACGCATATTTGGAGCCAAAATCATCCCGATTGGTAGCCAACCAAGTAAGAATTTCTTCTGTGTTAAGTCAATGCCAGGAAAGATTATAGTTTGTTTGTATACCATGTGGTTTTCAAGTATATTATACTCATCTAAAGAGGATGTGTCAGGAATGTTTTAGATGGTGGTTTTTGTGCCGTCTTGTGATCATTTTTTTTAAAGACTTCATTTGGAAAGTTTGTTGAGAATTGTTGAGGATGATGTTAATATGATAACTATGATGATAAGTTTGTGATATTTTGGAAGGTAGGTGCTATATCTTACGTATTCACCTTGTTTATCATCCGATCATATTCCATCATCCATCAATACTTAACAGACGCCATACAGTATCAGTGACCGTCTGTTAATGATTGATAGCAGAGTCTATTTGTTTGTGATAGTTGACGTCTTGACTGGTAGGTAGAAAATTATTATTTAGGCTGGGAATAAAGTTCTAAGATCTGGCTTCAAATCCAGCAATTACAAGATTTGGTAGTTATTGAGGAACCTTGCTGTTGTGTTATAAGAACACATATTGTATATATTAATAGCTTGTGTTTGAAATATGTTTTAAAAATGGTTTTAAATTATCACAATTACATGTGTATATTTTTATTTCTAACAGCCATATTTTTTTTCTAGCATTAATAAACTGTAAAATTAAATTGTATGTTTCTTGGCACATAACTAGATTGTTTAATCTGTGTCGGTGTGTGTGTTGTATATTTTCAAGCCTCTGGATTTTAAACAAGAGATAATTGCTATCATAAAAAAATCTTTGTAATAAAAGTAAATAAATAAAGAACAAAAAACCCCTGAAGAATGTGTTTTGCAAAAAATAAAGACATAATTATGGTATTTCAAAGTAAAACTTCTGGAGCCAAGAATAACAAATATAAACAAATGTTAAGAATATTCAGTTACTGATTATCATTATAAAATATAAGTCATATATCTGGGTTAATCTTAGAAAAATTATAAATCTGTAAACACATAGAAAATATTGTCACACTCATGTTACTTGTGTATATAAGTTTATGGTATTTCTGATATATTTATTACATAGCACAGGTGTCTTAAATAATCTGAGCATATACCTTAGAAGTTTGATGGAATAGAACATTTAGGGTAATTGAAACTCAATCCTATAACCATTCCGCACACTAGGAAACATGCTACTACATGTATAATGTTTCTGGATCACATATTAAGTTGCTCAAGAATTGGTTGAATGGAAAGTTTAGCGCATTTAAAAATCAATCCATTAACCACTCTGCACACTGGGAATCAAGCTACAATAATCCTAGGGATCATGATTAACTTGTGAAGTTGTGATGCTACCTCTGATGTTAATCTTAAACTTTCATGGTCATTTGCCTTTGAGAATTGAATTCCATAATACCAGCTCATAGCAAACAATCATCCTTCCCAAATATTTAAAAAATAACTTTCCCAAATATTTCTATTAAATTATATTAAGAAAACAATTTATCAGTATATTAAACATGGATTATGCAAGAGCTAAATGTGCCTATTGTGGGTCTTTCTTTAGGCCTGAAATGTTATATAAATGATTAATTAGACATTTATTAACATGATAAGACCTTAATCAACAGTCGATTCCATCTCATCTCATGTTTCAGAATTTTACTGGATTTGAGTATGATCTACTGCTCAATGCTCTTTGATGATTAAATCCAAAAATTGATAATCGAGACTGTAATTTTAGTAATGATGTTCGAGACTAGACCTAAAATTCAATCACAAATAACTTGGTTCAGAATCAGAGTGGAGCAATTTGACTGAAATTTTCATTGTATTCCCTTTACATTATCTAATTTTAACTGAGAACTGCCAGCTATTTATCTAATCTTCCATAATGCCCCTTTATGTAAAGACAACCTTTGGGATCCTATTTGTTTTTATCCTTATCCTACTGTGCATGTAAACTACTCCAATCAGTTCTCTGATATAAATGTTTTTCTTTGGGGCTGACCTGACTTGACTGTGAGGAAACATGATTTTAACTTGCTTACATTAGGGACAAAAATGTATGATTTACTATTCGTTTTTTTGGCTGTGATGTGGATGTGAATGAGAAAAAGGCATGTATCTGAGTCTGATATATGGTTATTGTAACTGGAATAGTCTTTAAGAATGGTAATGTTTCTAGTTGAAAGATTAGTTTTATGTGATCCAGGGTAAATGGTTCTTTCATCGTTTGATGACAGAGGAGAGAGAAATGATCTAATTTGCTCAGATGACTTAGAGAGGGATTCACCAAGCTATAGAAGAAAGGTGAAGATGAAATTGGTTTTTGTTCAGTCATCACTAAGAATGATTATAAATGTTTTCCAGACTGGATTTACTGATCTAGAAGCACTAGCATCCTAAATACACTTATTCAATACTCCATCGATCTATCATTTGTATAAATACTGGATGAAAATATTATTATCCCCTTCTTACACACACATATCTTTTTGTTAAAGTAGACATTTTGTTATTAAACATACATATGCAAGAGCTAAATCTGCTTATTGCAAGTCTTTATTTAGGTTTTAGATGTTATAGAAATTATTAATTAGACCTTTATTTACATGACAAGCTCAAAACCAATGCTGTAGACCCTCCGATCGCTTTGATACAGCTTGGATTTAGACAGTTGTCCATTTAGAATTAAATCAAGAAATGATCGGCCAAGCTAACGTTTGCCGTTAATCACTACCGGATACAACACATCAAGGTTTTGAATGGAATGAAAACGTACTATATTCTGGTCATCTACAATTGTATTTCATTTCTCTATATTGGCCTTTTGAATCTGATTGAATCAAAGCTGGGAGGTTATCAGCTACCATTGATATTCCAGATGTTAGTAAACAATTGGAGTAATAAGGGCGGAATTTGAAAATTTGATATTTTCGAAAAAAAATTGCAAATGATGCACAGAGAATTTAATCTTCTACATTAATGATATACTTTTTCAACAAATTTTGCAGCGTCCTCATAATGTGTTTATATCTAAGCCAGAAATACTTTTCAAATAGTTAAAAATATATGATAGATGTTGCGACCTACTTATTCGGTAATCTATATGTGATTGTTTAAGAACCAAATTGCTTCCAGTCTTATATTAGGTTGCACGTTTTTTTGTGTTTTTTTTTATGCTATAGACATGATTGATCTCGACTATAAATATCTTTGACTTTTGTCAATTTTTCGGCATATTTGTCTTAAAAAATTACAAAATTTACTGTTTTTGCTTGTTATAGAGTCTTCATTTTGGTAGCATTTTTATAAAACATTAATGTCAAGAAGGCCTCTACAAATTTTAAAACCAATTTTCTCAGCTGTTCTCTAATATAAATGCATATGTCATACATACCTATTTAAAGGTTAATGTATACAAATTTTTAATTAATGCCTCTGATCATGTTTTACCCAGAGCCTACCACTTCATTGCGAAGTTGTATCAGATATTCTAGCTAAATAAGTGATTTTGTGTACACTCGCATGACTTCTGGGGTTTCCTCAGAAATAAAATTGAACCATATGTTAGTCCGAAATAACCTAGTTTGTTTTGAGTAGACTTTCTGTCTCTCTCTCCCCCTCTCTCCCCCCTCTACCCCCCCCCCCCCCCACTGTCTCAAGCTTCTCCCACTTATTTCAAAATAACAATATACCATGTATTAATAATCCATAAAAGATTCAACTTCATTTCTTTTTTGCAATGTGTATCGCTAAAACACACCGAACAAAAAGTTTAGCTCTCAGGAATAGATAGCATGGATGGATGATCTGTTCTTCGAATGTCGCAATTGTGCAAATAAGGGTCTGGTTGATCAAGAAATCTTTTCATGTCATATATAACTTTCTGTGAAAGCAGAAAAGAGCCTCCTGTGAATTAGCCACAACAAAATTACGAATATGTTTACAAAATGAGTTTTTGCACCTTTGACGTCATAGAAGCACTTTCCATGTACTTAATTTATGTTTTTTGGCAAGTATTCACAATTTGAATGGCTGGAAAAAGTTTAATATTGATTTGAGCTCGAGAACTCATTAACTTCTTGCTGAGAAAATATTGATGACATCTCATGTAGTTATTAGATTACTCGCCGCTTCAACTGTTTAATAATCATCTACAGGCCTAATGTAGTCTGTTAAGTGTATTCAATGTATGTTATTGGCCAGAATTCCAATATTTTTTAAAATCGGAAAAATAATTATTGGATGGTTACTATCTTCTGTTATTGCCAAGATATGTTATTAAAGGAAAAGTAATATACCCCAAGCAACAGATTTAACAAGAATCTAAAGTTTAAGTGGAATAGTTTTAATCCAGGCCGCATTTTGTAGGCTTGCTCTTTATCAACTGATTAGAAAAATAATCATGTCAATTAGTATATATGTAAAAAGACAATGGAATTATTGTGCATGCACATACAGATTGATAATCCCTTTACTGGGATTATAGAAAATGATTTATATGTAGACATATTTAAAACACATGAAATTGAAAATAATTTTGAATATGAAATAAAATAGATGTAAAGAAAATGTTAATTATTCGACAAAACAATAAAATTTAAACAGCTACGATTTTATTTATGATTTTAGTCATATCAAACTATCGGTACCCCAAAAAATAAATTTGTTGCCGAAGATGATATATCTTTTGAGGTATTTTATAAAACTGATACTTTTAGTTGTGGTGGATTACTGAAGGGTTAGAATGTGCATGGGGGTGGGGGGTGGATGGCCGATTGGTTGGCGCATGCACGCTGTATCATGAAGCCTGTCATTGAGTGTATGCGACAATGAGTAATGGTTGCCTTCCAGCCTCGTGGATTTTCTCCGTGTCCTCTGGTTTCCACCAACTGCTCAAGTCCCCTACTTGCAAACAAATTATTGAAATCAAATCAAACCATATGTTAGTCTTGAAATGACCTAGTTTTTATCGAGTGGGTCTCTCGTTCTCTTGTTCTCTACTTCTCTGTTCATGTCTTCCTGAACTCAGTGGGCACCTCACGTAAAGCTTGACTCAGATGGTTTCATTAGATAATCTCTTATACCAAAGAAAACGTAGTTTATTTTAAAATCCTTCCAGTATACTGATGTGAAGATTACTACAATGAAATTTAAACTAAAAAACTGTGTTTTAATATAATATTATAAGTTATAAGGTTCTTGGTTTTATTCATATTGCCCAATTCTACTTTTTTAATGAACATATATTTATTTATTGGAAAATTGCCATGAAATGTTTTAGCTTTCTTTATATGAAGTTTGGAATACTGTATATAATATAAATGATCATAGCTTTTTATGATCTCTTGTGGTGTCAACATATTCATTCTTCTGACTAGAACACTGACTGATGGAGAGCATTTATTGGAATGAGTGGGTGTGGGTCTCTTCTTATGTATTCTTGTGTTCATATCATGCTGGAAAAGTGTGAGGTTGCTAAGGTGACAAATTCTCTCTTATACTATATATAGGTCTTTTATGGACAGTACTTGTGAAATTTATATCTATCGAGGAATTTATTCATATCTCATGAGTTTCATTTAATCTATGGGATTATTGAAACATTGTTGAAGGGTGGGTTTATTGGTGTATATTTTAACAAAGCCGTATATAGATAAAGTTGCGACAACTGTGAAGCCAGAAATTTCATATGATGTCATTAAAATATGATGTAAAGTGTAAAAAGACGTCATATTGGGTCCCAAGTAATTGCCTACTCACTGTCTATTTGATGCCTGATTATATTGCTGTATCGAAGTTGCCTGCCCTGACAGAGTCTATGGGCGATAAAACATACATTTTTAAAGCGAAAAGTATGGCTGAACATACTATCATTATTATTGATATACAATCCAAAGACTGAAAGAGTACATTATTGTTATAAAGAAAATGAAGTAAAAGATAGGCCTACCCCAGATAAAAGCGCTATTAGATAATATTTAACTTGTTTAGAGGGACTCTATCTGAACCACAGGATACATCATTTGTTTAGAGACTATCTGAACTATTCTTTTGCAGTTTGTTTAGGATAAATTGTATCCCGTTAAACGTTATATAAAGAAAAAAATAAAACGTTTTGTTAACTAAAGCTATATGACACAATGACGTCATAGTTTTTATGGCGTCATAGTTGGGACCCAAAATGGTGCCTGTAAATGAGTTGTCGTAACTTTCCCTATACAGGGCTTTGTATTTTAATAAGAACAAAATCAATTCAGAATCATTCAATTATTTCATTATTCATATTCCATTAAACCACAACAATGATGATTAAATGGGATACTGCCACCCTTTTGTTTGTTGTTGACTTTTGGTGCCAGTTTCTGATCTCCATACAATGGGATAAGATACAGAACAGGTACAAGGAGCATTAAGTAAATAACTAATACTAGATTTTACCAGCATGTAATCTTGTTAATGGCCTCCAGAGTAGAATATAATATAAGCTGGTGGGCGGTAAAGTATACACAAGGTGGTCATTATATTCTCTCGACTAATGGTTAAACTGCTTTGTCAGGATTTCTTGGAACATCACTCCTTTAAAAATAATTTCTATTCTATAGTATGATATTCTCTAAAATGATTCAGCTGGTGTGTGAAATAGTATGTGAAAGAGACTTGCCAGAGAAAGTTTTGCAAAATGTGATGTGGAATTGAGATATAGTAGTGAAATCATTTCAAAAGCTTTTCCTAATTTGGTGAAGATCAGATTTTGCTAACGCAATTTTCAATATAAAAAATTTTTTGGATTTGTAGTTATTTTTATTTGTCAAGCACAATTTTCAGGAATCATTACAATTGTTAATATTCCCTTTCTAAAATTTGTAAAGAAACGTATCGATTTTCAGTAAATTCTAAAGGTTAAACTTACCATTCAATCTTTTTGAAATTTGTATTGGACAATCTCTGATATTATTTTCTTGACTGATAGTTATAGTACTTATACCCCTGTCGTACATTGCTGTTGAACATTTTTATGCTCCCACATTATTTTCATGTGGATGCATATTGTCGTTGGCCCTTTCTGTTCGTCCATTTACATCTTGTTTGTTGACACTATACTTGTTGCAATTTTTTCTGATTTTGATAAAACTTGAAATATATTGTTTGCTATCCCAAAGATCTTGGTTCCTTTCGATGCTGGAATGTAACAACGATCACTTCATGGAATGTGGCTCCTGATTGTACGGTTCCTTGCAATATTATTGCATATCGGACCGAAGTGTCCTGGATTATTAACCCTAATTGTACGAAAAATCATATTTTTAGCTTGTTGCCTGTCCATCTCTTGCAAAATGTGGGCATATCTTGCATGGCAACTGCTTGTTTTCATTTCCTGGTAACCTAACACATACGATCCAGGTCAAGAGCTTGAAGTTTTCATTTGGCAAATTTGAAGAAAGGTTTCAAATCATTGCTGAGGGTCCATTTTGGTTTAATACTGAAGTCAGATTGAGTATGTGGCTTTTATAAAGAAAATGATTCTAGTTTTGTTATAATGCTGCTTATTTCTTCAATGAATGGGAACTTCAGCAGGTGGTACTTCTCTTAACAAATTAACAAATCATTAAATTGAATTGGAGTTTGCTTGACTTAACTTTTCAGCATTCAATAAAATTTCAAATTGACCGTGTGTTTAAGATTCCTACAAGATTTTTTTTAAGAAATAATTATAAAACTTGGCTATGAAATGTAGTTGTTAGTAATGAAAGATGACAGCTGTTCTGACCAATCACAAGATACATCCTGTAGATTTCAAGTTTCAAGTATATTACTGGTTAAAGGAACATAATGATAATGGTTTTTTTCTTTGTTTATTTTGCTAAAAAATGAAATGAAATGAGTTATAACGTCCTATTTTTCTGCAAAAACTGGACTTAAAAGACAGGCATATGCCATGCAGTATGCTATAGTATTATGGGAATTTTTCCCCAGGCATGAGCATTTCCTCCTACTCTTCATTGAATTCCAGTGAGGAACTTTCTCAGGTAACACAGTTTATGTTTTGATATGTATCATTGGTTGGTTATCTTGAGTAACAGTTGGCTTAAAGATTTCTGATATTATTATCTATGAAAGTGTCTTTTTTTTTTCTAATGACCAGAAAAATTAAAATTTTGTTATTATTTAACAAATTGTTGCTGTTCAAGATGCGCACCCATTTTGCAATAGGTGGACAGCGAACAAGGTAAAAAAAACAAAACAATTTTTCATTCCATCAGGAGCCATAATCATATATGTACATCTAAAACCGTTATTTCCAGGCCTGAATATGTCACAGTCCGATGTGTTTCAATATCGAACGAATGGAACCGAGATCTTTTGAATATTAGCATCATTTTTAGTTATATCAATATCAAATAAATATTGTGAGGTTCGCCAGCTAAAACCAAGATTTTTTGTACAATCAGGGGCCATAATCCATGAAGTTAGGGTCTGCCTTTTGATTCATGCCAATATTGGAAGGAACCAAGATCTTTGGGAAATAAACCTATATTTTAAGTTTTCTTCAAAATTGGATAAAATTATGACCTGGAGAGTGCCCACAAACAAAATGTGACAAGACTTGGCCAACAAAAATATACGGCCACTTATAAATGTGTCCGCATAAAAATTGTGATCTGTAGGACAGACTGGGGCGAGTCAATATACGTCCACATTGTCTGCTTCGCTCATCTACTCATTGTAGGATGTTATTTATATTGGCACCTGCATTAACATTGTGCTTGGCTGGAAATAAATTGCAAGGTGTAATGTTTTTAGCAGCAAATATATATGTTCTGGATAATTTATATTCATTTTCCAGTCAGTGGTTGTTTATGTATCTATAGGATTTCAACTGTTAATAAAATATACCTTTAAAGCTACAATTACATATTTTAAAGTTATATTTGTATAATGTATTAAAATAAAGCCTTAAAATAGATGGTATCTACTATAAACAGGTACTACCTTGTTGAAATATAATCCTATTAATCCAACAATTCACTATTGTCAGTTGAGAAATTGGCAAATATATTATTTTCAACTTCAAATTCAAACGTTTAAAGATATACCATAGGGGGAATATAAAAACAAGGGAGGTAATTGTGTTATTATTTCCTGCTTCAATGATTTTTATGCGTGGGGAATAATGCTTATGATCATATTATAGTTATCTTGACAACCTATTGAGCAAAAAACATAGAAATAACTATGGTTTGTTAATGAAATATATCATGCCTATGATCGTATAATAGTGAGTTGACAACCTATTGAGCAAAAGACATAAGAAATAATTATGGTTTGACTTTCTTTGAAAACATGAAATTCTTGCTTTAAACAAGTTCTATAGTTAAAGTAAATTGAATGACTATTATTTTTGTTTGTAATACTTTATTAAGCAGAATTTAAGTTGAAGACAAGTTGAACTAAGAGGCCATACATTAGTTAGATAAGATGTTTTGATATTATGCTCGTAAATCTTGATCTTGATAAACTCAGGAGTATATTAAGATTTTTTATTATCCCATTTTACAATAACTTGGAATAAACGAGTCCAATAAAATTGTCTATGATAAATCAATTTATTTATGCTCAATATAAAACAAGCTCTCTGTAATGATTTCAATCAATATTGTCTATAAAACCATGTGTTTGTTAATATCAAAGTTGACTGTGCGTGGTTATATAACTGTTCATGGTTATTGAAAGCTAAATTGGTCTGTATTACATGTAGTGCTATCATTGCATAATAAAAGAATTGTTTGGTTCCAAGTATCAGTCACAGCTAATTGTTTCTAAAGACAGATGTAATATGATCTTGTAAAATATATTTATGAAAAACAATGGTATGGCATTTTTAACAGGCTAATAGTTCTTTCCTTGTTTCCTCATAGTTGCCAGTTTCTACTACCCTAATTGTTACAATTTACATTCCTTAAATTTAGGAATTTCAAAGAATTTAACTTTAAAACACCAAAAATAGTTGGACTCCAGGTCAGATGAAAAATTTTAAATCAATAAATCACAGTACATTATTTTTCAGACACTTAAAAATATTTTCATCCATTGTTTTCAAGAATTGTTTATCCTCATTCGATTCAGATATGTTCTTTGACTATATTCAGGTAATCAATATCCAAGTAATGTCATTGCGATGCTTTTTATACGCCCACATTGAAATGTGGTCGTATATTGTCGTCGCCCCCGTCCGTCCGTCCGTCCGTCCGTCCGTCCGTCGGTCCGGCGTCCACAATTGCTTGTTGACGCTCTACAGGCTATAGTTAATATCCGATTGACTTTAAATTTATACACAGTGTTTAAGGTCATGAGACGAAGAAGCCTATTGTTTTTCAGCGATTTCCGATAATTAGTGCCAGAGTTATGGCCCTTGATCACTTCAAAAAATCTTGTGGACGCTCTAGAGGCCAAAGTTAATATCCGATTGACTTTAAATTTATACACAGTGTTTAAGGTCATAAGACGAAGAAGCATAATGATTTTCAGCGATTTCCGATAATTAGTACCAGAGTTATGGCCCTTGATCACTTCAAAAAATCTTGTGGACGCTCTAGAGGCCAAAGTTAATATCCGATTGACTTCAAATTGATACACAGTGTTTAAGGTCATAAGACGAAGAAGCCTATTGATTTTCAGCGATTTCCGATAATTAGTGCCAGAGTTATGGCCCTTGATCACTTCAAAAAATCTTGTGGACGCTCTAGAGGCCAAAGTTAATATCCGATTGACTTTAAATTTATACACAGTGTTTAAGGTCATAAGACAAAGATGCCTATTAATTTTCAGCGATTTCCGATAGTTAGTGCCAGAGTTATGGCCCTTGATCACCTCAAAAAATCTTGTGGACGCTCTGGAGGCCAAAGTTAATATCCGATTGACTTTAAATTTATACACAGTGTTTAAGGTCATAAGACGAAGACGCCTATTGATTTTCAGCGATTTCCGATAATTAGTGCCAGAGTTATTGCCCTTGATAACCTCAAAAAATCTTGTGGACGCTCTAAAGGTCAAAGTTAATATCCGATTGACTTTAAATTTATACACAGTGTTTAAGGTCATAAGACGAAGAAGCCTATTGATTTTCAGCGATTTCCGATAATTAGTGCCAGAGTTATGGCCCTTGATCACTTCAAAAAATCTTGTGGACGCTCTAGAGGCCAAAGTTAATATCCGATTGACTTCAAATTGATACACAGTGTTTAAGGTTATAAGACGAAGAAGCCTATTGATTTTCAGCGATTTCCGATAATTAGTGCCAGAGTTATGGCCCTTGATCACTTCAAAAAATCTTGTGGACGCTCTAGAGGCCAAAGTTAATATCCGATTGACTTTAAATTTATACACAGTGTTTAAGGTCATAAGACAAAGACACCTATTAATTTTCAGCGATTTCCGATAGTGCCAGAGTTATGGCCCTTGATCACCTCAAAAAATCTTGTGGACGCTCTGGAGGCCAAAGTTAATATCCGATTGACTTTAGATTTATACACAGTGTTTAAGGTCATGAGACGAAGAAGCCTATTGATTTTCAACGATTTCAAATAATTAAGTCTACCAGAGTTATCTCCCTTGATAACTTCAAAAATACTTGTGACGCTATAGAGGCCAAAGTTACTATCCGATTGACTTCAGATTGATACATAGAGTTTAAGGTGTTGAAACGAACCAGTATTTTGATTTTCAATGAATTTAGATAACTGAACAGCTAAATCCATGATATTAAATGTTTCATGTATATACTAATTGTTAGCGTGGGGTAAAACTTTATAAAAAGCAATCAAATTCTAATGATTTTCTGATAATTACATAATGAGTTGTTACTCTTAATCAGTTTTTAGTGTATTACAAATGTTTCATTACCGAAATTAGTAAAAATATGCGACAACCCTTGTTGACTGCCCGGACGATTTAGCTGCTGTGGGCGTATGTTTCGTTGCCTGGCAACCTATCTTTTTGTTTAATCTGAGAATTGTTAAGTATTTATATTTTAAAAATTGATTCGGTCCCCAAGCTACTACTACTGATAGTTTTCGATGCAAAAGAGAATTATTAAGATGGCGTATATAGCATCTGTTAAGAACAAAGAATATTGTAAACGCGTGGGTTTGATATATATTCCACACAATTGTTTTAGAAAGTCATACAATTTTTTATTGAGCGAACAACTGTTGTGTATATTGTAGAACAAGTGCAAGGTCGTTTAGGGTGCTGATTTTCCTTTCATTTTTATATGCCCACATTGATGAAATGTGGTCCATATTATCATCACTCCTGTCCATCCATCCTCCGAACATCTTTCTGGATGCTCTAGAGCCTAAGTTATCATCTGTTTGAAATTGATACAGAGTGTTTATATTTATGAGATGAGTAAACATGAGATGGCTATTCGCTGAATATCTGTTTTCCATTTCTAGGAAGCATTTCTGTGTTTTTCAGGTGTTTTCGAGGAAAAGCATCACTCCTAGTAGTAGGGCATTCGATTACATCATAATGTGTACCTACTTCAAGAATACACATGATGGCAAATCGCCGCCATTTAAAATACTACGCCCGCCTCTTAGAGACGATAACTTAACTCGCTATAAATTGTAAAAAAATTTACTTCGGCTAGAATTAAAAAACACCTAAGATTAACATTTGCTAAAAATTTCTAAAAAACAACCTAAATTTATGGAAATGGGGCCAAATCAAATCAGGCAAATTACATCAAATAGTCCATGTTAAACGTATAGCAAAAATTTTAAACTAACGCGAGCACGCGCGTTTCTAGACAACGCCATAGCGGGTCATAGCAACCAGTGAGTATAAATTGGAAATCCCCAATGACGTAGATATTATAAATTGGAAAGCCGAGTCTGTCTTAAAATAAGTAGTACCGTCAGTAAACAAGATGGAAGCCATCTGCTATCGTGTTTGATCATGGAGTAGGCAAGCACAGGTGTGTCGTATGGTAGTAGGGTAGACTACTGGTAATTTAAAAGTTAGCTAATAATTTCTATTTTTAGCTAATGTGATTTTATTTCAGCTTTTACATTTATTCCGTCCCACATTAAATCAGATAATCTTTTTTTCTATATAATTGGATGAATATCGTAGATATATTAAAGATGTAGATTATTGGTATAGTGCCAGATATAATTCCTGATAAATGTTACTGTAGGATCATATTGAAGTGATTCTCTATGACAAGAACCATTTGCTAGACTGACCTGTTTTAGTATATCCTAGTGGGATAACATGGAATAGATGAAACTTTGTGCACAATATGCATGCTGATTGTTATAAAATAAAATAATCATATGAATACACTTCAACAAATTTTAGCCATTGCATTGAAAGTCAAAATATTGAATGCTCAGAACGCTTATCTCAAAGTCTAATGAAAAATGTTTCAATAACAGAGGTATTGGCCAAAGGGTTTAAATACTGGTATATAACTGGTGCTAACAGGAGCTACCTACCTGGTTAGGGTTAGGTTCATTGTTAGGATTAATAGAACATATTATATTCAGAGCTTGTCTCATATTTTTATGGCAAAATGACTCATTGATAAAACTTGAAGATTTTTTAAAGTAACGATATATCATTTGCATTTTTTTCGCGACACAGTATTGCACGCTGATAAGTACTCAGATTGATTATTTAGCATTTAATTAAGAAAACAAAATCAAAATTCGTACGCTTGATATTCTCCCAGCTCAGAGTCAGTTGGATTTAAACAGGCCTATCATTTAATTTATATTCACTCACAACAAAATGGCTTATTACTAGTGAGCAACAGATCTATGAAATTTCAATTCAACGTGAGTGTGAATCATGATGGCTGAATATTTCTGATTCTGACAATCTTCCAATTATTAACACAATCATCGTTCTGGTTTTGAAACACAATAACAAAAGTTAATGTTTAATCTAATTAAACTGTTTTTAATTTAATTGGAGAACAACCTCTTTATTGAAATATATTACCGTATAATATGTGTAATTGGTATCTTTTAAAGAATTTATATCCTCACTTCAGGTAATTTACAGAAGACCTATATTTTGATTCACTAATTGGCCAAGAATTACTATTATAATTATATAGGTCTTGGCATTGGTTATTTGATTTGGTTTTTGTTTGTTTAAAAATCTAATAGTTAAGAATTAGAATTGTTAACATGAAATATATATCGAGAACAGATGCAACTTTTATAAATACTTTAATCTTGTAATTCTGAATGTAAAAGATCTCTTTAACAGTTGGAATTCGAAATAAGAGAAGGCTGTAGTGCCCCTGTCTAGGCAAAATTTCCCTCATAGCACACAGCATGGCATACAGGTCTTCATTAACCTACACTGTGCAGTGCACTAAAAGTTGGGCATTAAATCCCATTTTATGTCATTTAAACACACATTATGTAAGAGCTGCCAAATTATCTACATATTAGGCTCTGTTATCAATGAACATTTTGCCTAGGGAGTACTGGTTTACTTGCAATCTTTGGTTCTCCTCACTAATTTTAAGTGGCTGGAAACGCCATTGGCCATCTCATAAGGAGAATGCATCCATTTATTTCCACTTTTAGTTTACCAAACTCATGTGGGCAATATATTCCTAGCCTTGCTACTATGTTTGGAAATCATGTCAATGGACCGGGTTTAAAGCTGCACTGGAAACACCATTCTGATTTAAATGTGCATAAAGAGACTTTAATTGGGGTATTTACCAGTGGTTATCATGAATATCCCAGTAAGAAGATATCATTTAGAAGAAGAATATTTAAGTATAATTACAACATGGTGTCATGTTAGATAAACAAGTGAAAAGTGGGCTATTGAACTGGTGCCAAAATGTCGGATAATCAGGCATAATGAAATCAGAATAATAGCAAGAAGAACGGATGATTCATGAGATATTAAAGATCAGCCATGCGATTAGTTCTAAACTGCCTCTTGTTGAAGATATAATGCTGCTACTTGACTCTAGCATCAGTTAGTGATCATATAACATGTGGTTCAGACTAGATATATGTTGTCCTACTTGATTCTGGCAATGTATATATTCCATCATTTTATAGCCCATTAGAGGCAGGCTTTGCTACTTCTCTGTGTGATAATGGATATTAATTAGGCTTAAAGAATTTCTCAATTTTGGATGTGAATCAATAATTTTGTGAATGCATTTATTTGTTAAACATTTGGTTCTGTGTTTTCGGTACCTTTTATGTGAGCTAATATGGGTATGTTTGGATACATTATATTATATCCAGAGTCTTTTATGTATTAAAAATTCATGGGAAGAATTAGCAGATTGATTGTCATTTAGATGGCAGGGTTAAATATTGATATTAAATTAGAATCTATAATATACAGGATGAGCTGTCAGATTTTAAACAAAGATAGAGTGCTGATAGCTAGGATTACAGTTTTAAAAGAAGTGTGATAATTAGAGATTAACAGGCTGAAGAATGACATTATATAGAGTTATGGTTGAATTCATACCCAGACAATTCTAATATAAATCGGTTAGAGGCAATTAGTAACTGGACAGAGCAATAAACTATAACATATACCTATGGAAGAACAATTACTGATTTATTTTTACGCTGCTTCGAAGAGTTTTCTCTCAATGATTTCAAGCAAGTACAGTTGCAAATTTGTAGGGCAATTATATTGCAGACAAGCAATAACAACAAATCAGTTCTGCCAACGAGTTAAGATCACTACATTTCTCTTGATGGCTTTGTAAAATCTTGTTAAAAGCTTCTAATGCAAAAGTAATCAGCTGCTTTATGTAAATTAGAAATATCTATTTTCAACTAATCAATTAATTTATGGTTAAAAATGGATTAAAGATACCTGTTTGGCTTTTAGTTTCAAATGTTATATAAATTATCATTTAAACATTTATTAACATGACAAACAAGCCTATGACCAAGTCTCTGGGCCATCGGATGGGGATGGCTCCAGATTAGAACACTGCAGCCGTTTTTCAAGAAAGTAGATTTTTGAGACTCAGTCTTGTTAATGCTTCAATAATAAAAACAATACTTAAGTAAATTTTTGTCAACTTTAAGCACTCAAACCTTTGCTGAGAATTAAGTAATTTGACTGACATTAATATTCGTTTTTCATTTTCAGTTTTTTTTATGCCCACATTATACGGTCGGTGTCCACAATTGCTTGTCGACGCTCTACAGGCTAAAGTTAATATCCGATTGACTTTAAATACACAGTGTTTAAGGTCATGAGACGAAGAAGCCTATTGTTTTTCAGCGATTTCCGATAATAACTACCAGAGTTATACACAGTGTTTAAGGTCATGAGACGAAGAAGCCTATTGTTTTTAGTCATGAGACGAAGAAGCCTATTGTTTTTCAGCGATTTCCGATAATAACTACCAGAGTTATACACAGTGTTTAAGGTCATGAGACGAAGAAGCCTATTGTTTTTCAGCGATTTCCAATAATAACTTGGCCCTTGATCACTTCAAAAAATCTTGTGGACGCTCTAGAGGCCAAAGTTAATATCCGATTGACTTTAAATTAATACACAGTGTTTAAGGTCATAAGACAAAGACGCCTATTGATTTTCGGCGATTTGCGATAATTAGTGCCAGAGTTATGGCCCTTGATCTCTTTAAAAAATCTTGTGGACGCTCTAAAGGTCAAAGTTAATATCCGATTGACTTTAAATTTATACACAGTGTTTAAGGTCATGAGACGAAAAAGCCTATTGATTTTCAGCGATTTCCGATAATTAGTGCTAGAGTTATGGCCCTTGATCACTTCAAAAAATCTTGTGACGCTATAGAGGCCAAATTTATCATCCGATTGACTTCAGATTGATACACAGAATTTAAGGTGTTGAAACGAACAAGTATTTTGATTTTCAATGAATTTAGATAACTGAACAGCTAAATCCATGATATTAAATGTTTCATGTATATATACTAATTGTTAGCGTAGGGTAAAACTTTATAAAAAGCAAACAAATTCTAATAATTTTCTGATAATTACATAATGAGTTGTTACTCTTAATCAGTTTTTAGTGTATTACAAATGTTTCATTGCCGAAAAAAGTAAAAATATGCGACAACCCTTGTTGATTGCCCGGACGATTTAGCTGCTGTGGGCGTATGTTTCGTTGCTTGCAACCTATCTTATTATTTATATAACAGGAATGGTCAGTTCGTATCATTAAGCATTCATATGGAATATTCAGCAGCTGGTGTATAGAAATTGTTGTTCCAATTGTAACAACAGGATTTTATTTTGACATTTTATTATGTCTTGGACATTAAAACTTCTGCTTATCATATATGATTTCTTGACTGGCAACCAATCTTTTCGATCTGAATAGAGAACTCTTGATTGCACAATGCACATTTTTTTTGTTGAATGACAAATATTGGCACAAATTTACACCCAAATTCTCTAGACATTAAGTAGGCATTGAAATGTTTACATGGTAGAATGAAGTACATCTGTCATGGGCTATTTTGAAAATCTTCTTAATGTTAGATAGTGGATGCTGCATAATGTTTTTTTTGACATTGAAAAGTCACTATTTGGTTTGTGAGGAAACGGCTCGATTGGAACTGATGGCCATTAAAAAATTTCTTTGGAAATATTTATTCTTGTTAGATGTTTAAAAGCTTATCACATCAAAGTAACAGCCGTTCTGTGTTGTTGTAGATAATAAGTTTTCAATTTAGATTGTGTACATAAAAATCTAATCAACATCAAAGAGTTAAGAGTCATTCTCTTAAAGCTGAAACAGTGTAGAACTTCGATTGATTTAAGACTTAGTTTAATCTCCAATCTTTACTTTTAATTTAGAATAAAACACTGAAAATGATTTTATGTACAGGTATTTTAAATAAACCAAGCAGTAATTTATTAAAGTATCTCTTGTTTGCATTTTAGCTTAAATTGTTACAACATATTCATTTTTGGACAGTTTTGAGGATTTTGCACCAACATTTCATTTGGATGTATATTGTCGTCTGCTTTTCTGTCTGTTGTCTGTTGGTTTGTTGTCCCCCAAAATATTAAAACTTACAAACACGGTTTGATGCATTATTGAGTTTTGGGATAGATTTTTGAAATTTAGTGGGATAGTCACAATTTGAGATATTTTATCTTCGACTTTTACGATATAGGATGATTTTACTACTGGGTATATCACCAAGGCCTAGATGTGTTTAGTATTAACAGGCCTGTGATTTGTAAGAGAATCCTGTTATAAGTTTTAGTCAATATACAGTAAATAGTAACCTAGATTATATTGATAATCAAATATAGAACAATCTATATATACATATATAACATTAATAAACCCCTTTATATTTTATACACACATACACATTCCATTCATTGTATAGTGATTGATAAAATTGAGCTATTTATTGCTTTGCATTTGTAAGACTTATAAAACTGAATTTGTAGCCAAGACAAGTAATTCTAATTCTGTCAAACATTTGGCCTAGCATGTAATTAATAAAAGTTTCTTGTGTCACTGCTCTATTTTATGCTAGAGTGTGTGTATAACTTCTTCTTGAATAAAAAAAATAGGCAATGAATACATAATACATGCCGATACAATAAATTTTATGGAGAAACTGTTAGCTTTACATGCTGGAATAGTGATTGGAATTAGTTACTTGTGCACACATCACCAGAATACCTGTTAGACGGTCAATATTACATGCTGAGAGAGTATGCAGATGTGGAACCATTAAGACGAGTCATGATAAAACTGTGTAGTGTGGTAGATAATCACCATTGACAGTTCCATTTCCTGAAATTTAACATCAACAATTTATATCTTGTCATTCATTAATTGAGATCCAGACAAAAGGTTATATGACCACTTTACTTGAGGGCAATAATGATCCTTGGAGGTTTCATGTAGTTCACTTACATTGAAGCTTATTTAGAACATGGAAGCTGATAAAATGTATTGAGAAATGTTTCTGGATTTTTTTTTATTTCATATCTTTTTGTTCATTTATGATATTTACTATAACTTCTTTTTTCAGTAAAATGACGTAAAGTATAAAGCTGAGAGATGTATGATCCAGAGGGCAGTCATGGTGGAAAGGGATCGCATCGTAGGCGTCTGCCTCCTATACATGCTATTGGTAAAATGCAAACAGTGGACATGGATGAACCACCGGATATTCCCATGGAAATATATGGTTATGAAGCAGATGGTGACCTGTCATACTCATCCGCTCTCGAAACTTTCTTTGATGCAAATGATGCAGAAGAAAGCATTAAACAGCTGCGTAAAGCTTTTCATGTAGTGAACCCTGGTCGTTATGCCTTGAGAAAATCACCTGACACAGGTGGTGGCCATTTTGTCCATTGTCCAAGATCACCGTTATTAGGCCGCCATTATGCTGAACTACGTAAATTAATGGAAAATCGTGCTCGTATTGAGTTTGTGCGAGATTGTATGCATAAAGTTCGAGCGGCCGCTGCATATGTGGAGGAATTAGAAGGATTAGTGCATTGTGAATATAGAACGGCTTACGCAATTCGTCATGGATGTGCTTCTGAGGCTCCTGTGAGTAAATTATACTGTCTCAATGCCTTATGTGAGGATCTTAGAATACATGTCAACCATTGGAATACAATAAAACAGAAACTGAATTCTAACAAATGGCTACAGATTAATCTTGGCTTCCTTTCTCTCGAGATTGATTACGTGAAAAGAATGTTAACGACTTTATGTGATCGGGCAATTTGGTGGTTGGATAAGTTAATTGTTACTGGCTTTGAAGTTTTTGCCCATTGTGATGTAGAAAAATTAACCCCTGAAGTTTTATGGAATGTTACACGTGGATTAGAGGAGTTTAACACTATTGCGCAGAGTTTACGCTCCGTTACTGTTGTTGAGGGATCTACGATTCTTCAATCTCTCTTACCTGCAAAATATTTATTCAATATGTCATGCCTTCATCTTGACCCCTCATTTTCAAATTTTCCCTGTAACCTAAGTCATTCAGTAAAAGGCATTCCATTTTCCAAAGTGCTCACACTTCTGGCAAAAGAACGCTCACGGTACGCGGCAAGTATTACTCATAGGTTTTTCACGGCCAACGATGATTTTATCAAAATACTGAAAATGGGAAATCTTCCAGTTTTTGCATGGAATACAGATAACGAAAATAAAAATACGAACTCAAATCAGGTTTCTAAAAATGATATCATTTTCCATGATACGTCAGACTACCACACTGCTACCGGTAGTAATACAAGTCTCAGTGCTGCCATTTTGAAAATAGGAACATTAAGAGTTCCTGATCTTTCTCTCTACATGTCTCCATTGGTGGATTTTTCTCGGAAGGAGCAGGAATTCACAGAAAACTTTTTGCTCGTGGTTTGTAATTCTACAAATTTACTCAGGAAAAATGACTCAACTAAAAAAGTACGACACAAAGATGGGAAGGATGGTAAAGCAACTTTCAGTCCTGTGGTGGGACGGCCCCCAAGAATCCAAGGTGATATGCCGGTTTTATCCCGCTCAGATTCCAGACGCAAAACAGTCTCGTGGGGAGACAATGCCGACTGTTCTGTTCGAAATCAAATTGTTTCAAAATATATGGATATCATGTGGATGTGGTTTGGCCAGAATCTAGATCTTTGTCTGGATGAACCCTCATGGGAAATTCATAAAAATATGTTGAAGAGTGAGTTTGGAAGTATATTAGTATGTAATGATACATTGATAGCAGTTTTACGTCATATGATGGAACACGCCTGTATGAAAGGTAGGTGGTCTAAAGCATTTTGGTACATACAATTTACATGTATAGCCTGCGTATTGATCTGTTCCCATGTCTATCAGTGTACACTTAAATTGATATCGTCATAAATAGAAATATATGGTAGCCTAATATCTGTGCCTGGTGATGCCCTGTATAAAAATTACATGTACCCTTCAATCTTCAAGCCATATTCAATTGAATTCTACACAAATATTGATTTGTCTAAAGGGATATTAATAAAATTTGGAATGGATGGAAAATATTTACCGTTCCGTATGACTGCATATTTGCATGAGCCACCCTTTCTCTACAGATGATTGAATATTAAAAAAAGGTTTCAGAATTCAGTATATTTTACGGCAAAAAATAATTAGAATTATTGTATGTGAAGTGATTTACATTAAATGTAGTTTACGTCTATTTACGTAGCAAAAAATGTTATTTTATAATTAGTAGTAATTGCTGTAAATTAGATTATGAAGATGAAAGTCGAAGGTCTCAAAAGGAACTAATTACCTTTCATCTTATTTGATAGAATGATGTGTTCTTACTGTTGGTGTGTTTGATGTGATAATTTACAGGCATTTATTTTAGACTGTTCATTTTCCTTAATACACATTCCTGTAGGAATACAGTGCTGTCAAGAGGTAATTGACAGTGGCTGCCCTTTGATTTTTATGTCTACTGTATTTCTAGTATAAGTTGATAAGAATCATTTCTATTCAAACTTGAGGGGTCGGATGACCAAATGGTTAGCAAGTGCGTGCTGTATCATAAGGTCTGTCATTGAGTCAACTGGCGTGGATTCGATTCCCTGGTTGAACGTGACAAGGAGTAGGGTCACCTGTCCAACCTCAGTCCTCCGGTTTCCTCTGGCTGTTAAAGACCCGTACACACAAGTGAATTAACACAATAATTGAGTTGGAATGTCAAAACCTGGTGCACATTGGTGTTCAATGCATGTACAGATATTGTGAATGTCTGGGGATCAATTGATATCTTTTGATATCATGTGATAGAGCCTACGAAGTGAGGCCGCTGTTGAGCGAGACTTGATCACCCAGTTCCTATGCACATATCGAGTAATGATAGGTTTATAAAGGGACTGGGTGATACAGACTTCTTTTGACCTTATTTCGGCTTACTTCCGGGCTCGCCAAGTTGAATATCGATAAATGATATCTTTTTAAGTTTGATTTGTTATTAATAACGCTGTAAAAGGACCAATTTAATTTCATCTGAATGATGATCAAATAAAATGACATGAAGTGTTAGAACTAGTGAGTATTGCAAGATGACAGCAGACAATACATGTACATGTATATCATAAAAAAGTCATAACAAAGATGTCGTCTGTAATACCTTGAATTATATTATATATAGTCAAGCAGTAGTAAGAAGTTTTATTTAAATCCCTTCAAGTGCCTGTGGATAGAATATAAGTAGAAAATTACAATCACTAGACAAACAGGATATCAAGTTTTCAATCATCCTCATTACCACCGGTACTTTATAAGGAGAACATACCTGTGACATCATCAACTAACTAATGAAGACTGAGAAATCAATAAAAATTTGTATGGTAATGGTACTGTATCCCAAATTGGGATAATCGAACATGTATCTTGTTATTTACCAACAAGATACAAATTAACACAGCTAATTCTCTATATTGTTTATAACAGTGATTAGGTTCATTTATAACTCGATCCGGTTAATTCCAATCAATCATCATGTATATTAAGTATATATTTTAATTCTCTATACTGGTACACCATAAAAGGTTTACATGGAAGTTTTTATTGCAGTAGCCTTTATTTGGACAAAATCAGTTTTAATTTGAAAACTTTTATAAGCTAGACACATTTACTAATTCATGTGAGTTTATGAAGATCCCAATCTGACTTCAGATTATTCCTTGAAATCAGTTATGTTACAGCTTGAAGTCAATAATGTGAACTATACAGCTTGAAGTCAGTAATTTTATATCTTGACAAGAAACCCCAATAGACGAAACGATCTTTTCATTTCATTTGCAGCACATTTTCTTTGGAATTCTCTACCCTTAGTCATCAAAGAATCAAAAACTTTAGACATCTTCAAGTCACCTTTGAAGACACATCTACATGTACTTGACATCAGTAATGTTGTGGCTTCACAGTTATGTTATAGCTTGACATCATTAATGTTGTGGCTTGGCAGTTACTTGTATGTTACAGGTAGACAACAGTTATGTTACAGCTTGACATCAGCAATGTTGTGACTTGGCAGTTACAGTTACATGTATGTTACAGGTAGACAGTAACAGTAATATTACAGCTTGACATCAGTAGTGTTAGGAATGGGGGTACTTCATAATTTCAGGTTAATCTATGTTTTTGAGATCTAGTCATTCTTCTCTCCATAGATAGCTAATCTGAAAAGAGCTAACCAATCTCGCTATAATAGTTTGAATTGATGTACATGTACTGTGTGATAAAAATTAGGTTAAGCTAGGTAAAAGCCCTGCAACAAGCAAATACTCTTACATAATGTATCTTTTATTTCATCTGAACATTTTTTTCAAGATCCCAGTTAAATTTGTATAATCTTGAGATCCAAAGATTCCAAGGTCTCCAGATCCTGACAAAATTTTGAGATCTGTACATAATTCCAGACATTTCTCTGTATTTCTCAAAGTGCAGAGGAAATAATGAATCAGTTGGAAACATATTCTATACATCTGTATAAAATTGGATGTATGTAATGTGTAGGTGTACATACAGCTAATATCATAGGCTCAATATACGCTTTCTTATATCATCATAAAAACTTCATGTCTGCAATCAGTGTTCATCTTGACTGAGATGTTCCTGATGCCCTTTACAGACAAACCATATGTTTCTCTTTTAAATACACAATAAATATAGATATTTCTTTCATGTACATGTATGTTTAATATCGGTATCTTGTATTTAACACATACATTAATCCCTCCATGTTGAGTTTAGATACAAGATTTAAAATAACAACAGATGGCAGGATGTATACTAAAATTTGAATAGAAAATTGTTAAACATACAATATCTATGTATAAAAAGGCCTACTTGATATTTACAATGTAAATGAAACAGTGATTCTAACATAAATGTTTTTGGGGTTGTATTTTTGTGTCTGGAGAACCAGAAGCATACTTGTAGATTGTTCTATCCAGCAGCAATCTGCCGTTCAAATATGTATGCAATTTTTGGCTCACACAATAAAGACATGCATGGTGGATGCAGGGATAAATATTCTCCTGATAACTATCTGCCATTCTTTATCTCCACTGAGTTTTTCTTGGATCCTGGGAAGTACCAGTAATGTCAGTAGCTATTGCCTCATACTAAGTGGTTGACTTGCAATTTCTCTGCTAAAAACTATATACAGTATTTTTAGATAAAATTAAAAACAGTAGAGCTGTAGCTGTACATGTACATCTATTGTGAGAGACTATCAGTATTTTCATTAGTTGGCAAAGAGAACAATACAACTAATTGCTCGTATTTGCTATCTTAAAGTGGCAGTGGTTGATGAGTTGATAAACATTGTTTTGAAAATATCTTTTATCTGGTTCACTCTCTTGTCAAAGTTGTCCCCCCCCCCCCCGGACCCCGCATATCCTGCAAAATATTTGTACATGTACATTTTTTTAACACCCATCAATTTCATCAGTGCATGAAATATGTTAACAATATTTATATCTGAAATTCATTAGAAAATAATGTAAAGTTAGAATTTGAATTTTGTTTCCACTGAATAAAACAAGTGGCTTCGATTCTATTACATATAGGTTTCTACGTAAAAGTTTCTTGAACCTTTATATTGTCCAACAATACTGGAGATGTTAAGGTTAAGGATACTAAAAGGATATTTTGCTGTCAAATATTCTGATCGGTAAAAAAGTCTTTCTAAGTTCTGAATTGATTTTGATTTATTTATTTGATGTGTATGTAATACAATGTGTTTTCTCATTATATTGATTCTCTTTTCAGATATATTTCCTGTTGGATCTGTTCAGCCATTGTTAAAAGTTGCCCACAGATTAACAAATTTATCTGCATACTCAGCCTGGGATACAGGTATGTCTAACTTTAAATTATTACATGGCAGATATGTTCTAATCCATTCATTATCACTGCCATTATTGATTTAGAGAGTTGAGTAAGGACTTGTCATTTAAATAAATGCTCAATTAATACTTTTTAAAGTACAAATGTGATGTCATCCTTTGATGTTGGCATACCATTATTTCAACTTCACCAATGTATGATGGGCAATGTGCCAAGTGTACATTATTTATACACTAGTTGATTTTTTTGACCCAAGTGACATATTTCATTGAAATACACATGCTGAATAGTGTCTATATTTTAAGTTGTTTAATGGTCTCGTGCAAGACATTGCGTAATTACTGGGCCTATACTGTACATGTAGATATAGCACTCATGCTAAATGCACTAGTCCAATATCAATATATTACTTAATGCCTCACACTCGACCATTAAGCTACACAAAAAGCATAAGCAGATTCAGCTGTTATATTATGCATCTTTAAAATAAATATATTTTGTGAATGGCTATTGATTATAACTTTGGTATTTGTACATGATAAGATCTTATGTCATCGTACAAAGTTTTGATTGTATGTCATTGTAAAATATTTTCCCATGTCTTTATAAAAATACTAATGGTTTCTCTTTTGTAGCATTATGTAGTGCTGTGAGCTCCCAAGCTGTTGATAAATGTTATCCATGTCCATTAGCTAATGGAGAATATAGTACAAACACAGCCAGATTATTGCGCGATTCCTATAGACCACTACTTATATTATTCCATGACATGCTTAGAGATTTAGGAATGATAGATTTGGGTAAGATCTTTTTATGGTTATATTTGGCATTTACAAATGTCGATCCTTAATTTGCATATGATATTATTTATTACTGATCTGTGTTTTTGTGAAAATGGCAAAGCACTGTATATTTACTGCAATTTCATATTTTTAAGTTATATTTTTAAAATATATTAAAATAAAGCCTTAGAATAGATGGTATCTATAAACAGTCCTACCTTGTTAAAGAATAATTCTATAATTCACTATTGCCAGTTGAGAAATTGGCAAAAATATCATTTTCAAATTCAAACGTTTGAAGATAGTTATTCCATGGGGAGAATTGAAAACCAAGGGAGGTGATTGTGCTATTATTTCCTGTGTGACAGATGTATAAGTGTCGAAACTAATACCTATGATCGTTTAATAGTGAGTTGACAACCTACTGTATTGATCAAAAAACAAAGAAATAATAATGTTTTGACTTTCTTAGAAAATATGAAATTTCGGCTTTAATATCAGGATTATTCATATCCTTTCTTGGTTCGAAAAATCACATTTTTATACCTTTGGTAACTTTTGCAGGATAAACAACACACATTTAAAGATATTTGAATAATTTGAATACAATTGCAATGCTTTGTGATTACATATTTGTGGTCTAAGGGGAGACAACTCATGAAAATTAACTCCCCTGATTTTTCTGAATTATTTGTTGTTTTTTTTTTTATTTCTGGGTTGATGATTGTTATTTTATATTTTTTAAACAGATAATAATAACATGTTACCTAAGTTAGAGTTGGACCATGGTTTACAATTGGCTGCTGGGATATCTTGTCGTCTGCTATCGACTTGTCAGTCAACACATGTTTGGTGTACCAGTAAAACAGAACAGTTTTTAGCTTCTTGGGCAGTTAATCCATTACTGTTGATAGTTCAGGCAGATCTCAGGGTAATTATTGATTTATTGATGTAAAACAAATGCAGACATTAGTTACAGTGGTTTTAGGAAATACATGTAGGATCTTGGGCGTCAACACCTACCTGTACCGCTTTATTTTCACGTACAAAAACATTTCTTATAATGTAATGAAAATGTTTTTACTTTCGCCCAATAAACATGACAATTATTTCTATTTTTCCACTTGAATGTTATTTTTTGTTTTTCTTTTTAAAGGAGCTAACAATCTTTGATTTAAATCAAAATACATGTAAAGTATTAAACAATTGGGTTAATTTGAAGTGTTATTTAAATAAAAATAAGTATATGTAAGGTTTGCTAATTTCAGATTCAGATTTGTTTTGAAATTTCAAGCGAGATAACTAGTTTTAGTTTCATTTATAGCTTTGGAAGTGGAACACAAAACTGCTTATATCTGAACATTGACTCAAACTTAGACAATACCTAACTCATAAAGCAAATCAACACACCAAACTTAATTGAATATTTTAATTAGATGTGATTTCTTTCTTTTTAGATTTTGGTTGATGAAACAAAACAAGCAGCTTTCCTCCTACAGACATTAAATTCTCAACTAGGAGCTCAACATGTTTTATGTAATCACATATCAGCTGAACAAATCAACTATTTTTATCTTTCTATAAATAAACTCAATTCTCAATTACAGGTAGGTTTACAATATAAAAATAAAGTGGTCAGACTTATGTTTACATAAATATATTGACACAATTCTTACTGAAATTAAGAAATATTGGGGCTATTATCCTTATTATATTATATGTACTACTAGTCCATGAGATAATGTACATGCAATCAAATAATTCTACATTAAAGGTGACAGGTCAATATTTCGTACCATTTAAACACATAACCATATTCTAATGTCAGAAACATCTTGTGGACTAGAAACAGTTAAGATTTTAAGTTACTATCTTTATCTACATTATTATGGAGAGGTATGAAACCATATATCCCTTGTAGAAAGTGCATAAATGAAAGCACCTCTGATTTTGATATTTTATATTCTTATGCAACAGTTTGAAAGTGTGTATCATGCCAGTGTTACAGCACACAATATTTTGTTAGTAGCATTGGTCACAGACTGGATCAATTTATACATTGTATTCTTATTATTAGCATTGGTCACAGACTGGATCAATTTATACATTGTATTCTTATTATATTGACCAACTAAAATTTGATACTTATATTAGACATCCACCTTTTTTTTGTCATAAACAGTTGCTAGCATTGAGAGGCTTGACGGTGTGCTTAGAAGTTTTCATTTATTATTCCTGATTTTCTAATATTTTTATTTTCAGAGTTTGTCTGGTGCTTCCATGAAAACATTTTCCAAGAAATTAAAGTCTAGATCATATTCTTTATTTGAAGAGACCATGCCACCGGCAAAATCTTGGAAGCGTAAAACCACATCAGGTAATAAATTTTCCTTTAATGTTTTCCCCCTTTCCGAACAAGAAAAAAAGTTTTTAAATTGCTTTTATGGAACGTTTAGTAGCTTTGTGATTCTTTTGTTGCATATAGTTTTATCTAGCAGTGCAAAAAATGACATGTAGCCAGTGACACATATGCATATAGAATGTTAAAATGCTGTAAATAATTTTATGTGCCCACATTTTCATGTGGACGTATATTCGTATAATCCATCCATTCACGTTTTTTTGTGGGCACTCTGCAGGACACAAGTTTAGCATTTTGACATTGGTATGTATTGGACTGTAATTTCCTGGATCATGACCCCCTGATACTGGCTCACTAGTCAGAAGGTCTCGAAGTTGCACATGGTGTTGGCAGAGAAAGTTCCTAAGGAATTTTAAGCATGGTTTCCTATGTTAATGGTGCAAGACAAAGGGTCCCTACAAGGAACAGTGTCTATTCATTTGGATGGGACAAAAAACCAAGGCGCTGTGTACACATTGGTTTGTATGCAAAAGAACCTATGATAGTTGGAATTCGCAATAAAGAGTAGGCCATAGTGCCGCTGTCCGGGTAAAATTTCCTTTATAGCATGCTGTCTGTCTAGTCAGTGCAGAAAAGTAACGCTATTTAATTTCTTGTCTTATATTTATCAATAAGTAATATTAAAAATATTTGTTATTCAATGCATTAAATTTGTAATTTTTTTAGATTTCCCTGTAGAAGCAAACCCATATGTAGAACAGGTATTAGAATCTGTATTAGAACCTGTAATAGAGGGAGTAAGTAAATTAAAACTACCTTCCCAAATATCAGTTATATCTCTAGCAACTAAAGCTATCTGTGAAGCTTGGACCACTGTTGTATTAAAGGAGAAGATCAAATTCAGGTATGTTTAACACTTGTCACAATTGTCAAAATATTGTAAAAGTCCAAAATGTATGCTCTTGAAAAACTAAAATAAACATTTCTTCTTCTACTGTCTTGTGACAATTCATCAGAATCCCCAATTTCGTGTACAATAATGGTACAATGATAATCACTTCCAGAAAATGTTGATATCATAAAATGTCATTTTTTATTACAAACCTCAATACTTTCATGTAGCAATTTGTACTCTATTGTCTCCCCTACCATTCCAATATTCAAAAAACAGATATTCATTGTTCAATTACCTTTCTATAATTGTCAGTTGAATCATCTTTTGGATGATAAACATTTTCTTAATCATATACCATTTAAAGACAGAAAATGGGAATCTAAATGTCCAATTCACAGTTTTTACTACCTTCTTTTATGTAGATGAGTTCATTTTGACATTGCGGTTTTGATCAATTCTCAGGTTCTTAATGTTATCGTTATTTGTTTATTTGAAGTGTAACTGGTGCCCAACAACTGAATGCTGACTTTACTTATTTACGGACATGGCTGTCAGAATATATAAGTAATCCAGGAGTAAAACAAAGTATACTAGAATTACCTATATTTAAATATTTAAATGGTATAATAATAATTCTCAAGAAACAACCGAGAAAAAGAGGTGTTAGCCGGTTTCGTGATCCATGTTCAGTTGATGATTTAAGTAAGTAAGATTTAATTTGAATTATTTTAGGGTATTATGATACTAGTACTGTAACAGAAGGGTGTATTTGATTATTCAAGGGTATTATAATGCCCGACAGTAACAGATTATTGGATTTAATAATTGTCAGGTATTAAAATGCCAGGATGTTCTAATTGATAATTGTAGGCTATAATAATGCTAGCACTGTACCAGATTAGTCTATTTGATAATTGTAGGCTATTATAATGCTAGCACTGTACCAGATTAGTCTATTTGATAATTGTAGGTTATTATAATGCTATTATGTCTGTTTGATGATTGTAGGGTATTATAATGCTAGTGCAGTAACAAATATTATTAATATAATGCTATGTTGTAATTGATAATTATAGAGTATTATAATGCCAGTACAGTAATAGAATATTTTAATTGACAATTATAGGGTATATAATGCTAATACTGTAACAGAATATTTGGTTATTATAGGGTGTGATAATACTAATACAGTACAAGATGTAGAAGGTTCATCATTAGCTGTGGCAGGTATGGACATGGAAAACACACAGGATGAATCCGATATCTATAATGTACCTAATATGGAGGATTGGATGGCATTACGTGTCCATGGTGGATCAAGATCATGGAAGCTTCCATTCTGTTTTAGCGGAAAAGTTACCGAAGGATAATTTTTATTATTGTAATGAACTAAATTGTGAAATCCTATCTATTTTATTACCAGAATAATCTGTTATTTATACCAGTGAGCACCTTATGGAATATTTAACCTAGTACTGTTTACACTAGATAATCAAAGAAATCATAATGACACTGAATCATACGTGGCCTAGCCCATAAAACTGGCTTTTACTCAACTTATTGTAGCCATAATTTTCGCATAAAATCTAATTTTTTATGGCTTAATATAACTTTTAACATTTTATTAAGAAAACAAAATCAAAATATCAACAGTATCTCCTTGCTTGGGGTTAATCATATTGTAATCTTATAATTGGAAATTATGTAAATATGTTGCTTTTCTTGGCATATTATCTATATTGGGAAAAACAATATCTCGAAAGAAAAATATTGACAATTTACTAAAATTTACTTTATATTACCTGGAGGCACAGACACTTGAAGAGATTAAAATAAAACTTCTTATTACCTTTGATTATATAACAGTATATAATATATAGTCAAAGAGTTGTAAGAAGTTTTATTTTAATCTTTTCAAGTGTCTGTGCCTGGAGCATGAGTTTAAGAACATGCCCATGAGATCTAAATACAATGTAAACTTGAGTTGAGATAAAAATTTATGGTAACTTGCCCTCTTTATTAAAGTTTTTCATATTTAACACAAAATTTTGTATTAAAATATCCATATTTCTTAGCACATTGTATAAGCACCTTATATTTAATAATCATAATGAAATATATTTAAAATAAGTGCCATAGTAAGATTAGAATATTAAATGTATAATTGAATTTAATTTAGATTTCATTGTGTTCAATACTCATTTTTTGAGAGCTTAGATTGTTATTAGTTGTAAGTACAATTATTGTATATTTCAGGGATGTCATAGATCATATACATGTACACACCTAGCTCATTTCTAACATAGTCCATATAAGCATAAAAGTAGTTAATGGTAGTTGTTTATTAATTATAGCAATGCACATTGTTATCATTACAATGAAAACCTATTTTGTGGCCAAAAAATAGATACCATCGGTGAATCATTATTACAACGTATATCTATGTTTATTGTTTATCATAATCAAAAATTGTTATTCATTCTTTCATTATTTATTTTTTATGTACATGTATTGTTTAGTTTTGTTTGTATGTAGTTTCACAATTCATATATATACATATTTTGTGTGTCTATAGTGGTATTATTATATGTGATTTACAGATCTACTTTAATTAAGTGTGCTAGGAATGTATTGTGTTAGTCTAGAATTGACTGATCTGTTTTGTATAATATATCAAAGAAACTCATTTTATAATATTGAAAACTTTTTATGCTTTCTACATTGTTTACTTGTTAAATGTACACTTTATTATCCATAGAATCATGTCAGTCGTCCACAATTTTTGTAAACTCTCTTATAGACTAAATTTGAAATTTATGTATGGTGGACAAAGAAGTCTATTAATCTGAAGTGATTTCTGAAAATAAATTCCAGAGTTATTGCCCTTGATTTTTTTGTTGAATACTATGACGAAAAGTATCACCACTACTGCTTAAAACTCACATGCATTGTTATGATTATTGCCCTTGTATGTCATATAATCTTGTATGGGCTAGGGGTGTTGTACAATGTAAAGATTTAGCGTGTTGCTTAAAGGTTCTCAATGGACAACTTATAATTTAGCTGCTGTGAGGAAGTATTTTGTTGACTAGCAACTTATCTTATTGTACAATAGGATTTTTATGTCTCCATAAATCAATTTCTGTCCATCACTTTTGAGTTAAAGTATACCAATATATATATTTGCATGTTTCTTTTATATGTTAGACAGTATATCACCATAAGAGCGGATAGTATAATTATAGAGATGGAATAATATCTAACTAAATATCTATCAGAATAGTCCTCTAGTTATAACTCAATAATATGTTCAAAGATCAACTCCTTGATTTGGGATATGATAAATAATTGAAATGAGTTGATCTGATAAGTGATGGGACAAAATAAAGCATAAGTTGGTTTGTTTACTAGTTTTAGTTGCTTTCTTGGTTTATACTTAATATTCAACACACAATCAGTTATATCTCATTTTGGCTTTGTCTGTGGTTGTAAAATTTTGAAGAATGATGGATTCTCATCCTATAAAATTAACATCTAAAAGCTAATTAAATAAGACAGTTTTATTTTTGATCGGTCTCAAATAGGGTGTGTCCTATTCAGTAGCAGAAATAAGACTCACTTGACATAGTACTGAACAAAATGAATGCAACCTCAATTAATATTATTATTCAAACAATTTCATGTTATCAAGTAGTAGTAAAATATGGAACTATTAAATTTGTTGTGTGAATTTAAGTAAAGAATACAAAATTTTGTATGTATTTAGCTATATATCTATAAACTATAATAATTACTTATATTCAGACAGAGCATGATCACTTATTGGCTGTTATTTTGTAATCTGTACGTACATATGATAAAGAAGAATGTATATTATGACTAGCTAGTCTTGCCTTGCATTAAGCTACCGGTTTTCATTTATGCCCTGTAATACAAGGCTGTTATATTGCTTATTTAGATACCTATGTTCAACACACATAATCAAAAATAGATTATGCAAGATGAGCTGTTCATAAATTAAGAAATAGTAATTAAATGTAGATTCTCTGGTAGGGAACAAAGTCTGGTCAAATGATGAAACAAACTATTAAAAGTTGTTTTTAAATAACTAGGTAATGAGTGTAGGAAAGGAAAGTGCCTTGATATTGTAATTTTTTAATTTTTTGATATAACACAAATGTTATGTTCTGTATGGCATATTTACAGAAGAGTAATGTAACCTGAACCTGTGTTGTTTCAATTTTATTTAAATGTATTTATTACATGACATTTTATTCATAAATCAATGAATTCCAGTGAATTTATTAATGTAGGTATATTCACAGTAAGCATTGTTAAAATGTTTTTAGTGCCAATAGTATTTAAGACATTAATAAAATGTGATTATGTTATTCTATTGTCTTTGTATGCATAATAATTGTTTATTTATGGACCATCTGCGAAGCTGGCCTAGTCTTTTCAGAAATGGTGCAATTAATGAATTATTAAAAAGGGGCAAATAAAACCCAATGATGTTTCAATATTTAGGTAAAAATAAATCTATTTTGGGTAATCATTGTGGAATTACCAGAATTTCTCATTGATAATTCCAATTTAACATTAGATTGTTTGGTGGATTTGTTCTATGATAGGTACTATTACATGTTACTTATATAAATATGTACCAAACTTCTACTGTACTATCCAAACCTCATTTTTTTCTCCCTTTTATTTTTTTACCTTAGGAGTGAATCTCCTGCCTTTCTATACTTTACACTTATTTATTTATGTATTTATTTATGAAATGTCTGTGATACTAATTTATTTATTGTTTTGTGTTTGTTTTCCCCATTATTTGTATCTTTAAAATCAGCAAATAAAAATATTAAATTGATCTGAATGCATTAAAGTTTTCTTCTGACATGTGCATAGAAACAATCTGTAGTGCTTTAGAAGATAATAATCAGAGGGACATTTGATGTATATTGTAGACATTGGTAATATGTACCTAAAAGATCCCTTAGAATTTTGGAATTCTTACTACTAAAACATTGTCCACTTTTAAGTTTAATTATTTTTCCAAAAATATTCTTTCCAATCCATTAAATATTCCAGGCCAGCGTTGGCATCAAAAGTTCATTATAGTCTGGATAAGTTAATTAATGTCTAATTAAATTAGATAAAATTTCAGGTCTAAAGAAAGAAGTCCAATCGACAGATTAAGCACTTGCAAAATGTATGTGTAAGTACAAATCGACATGTTCACCAATTTAACTTTTGTTTTTGGCTAACTGTGTAGACAGTGAAACACGAAATCAGTTATATTTCAAGGCTGTGTCCCATCTTTCGACAGATTATCACCCCATAAAAAACAAAACAAAATTTTAAATTCAATGGAATCAACAAATTTATTTTAGACCCAACTCAAAGGGTTCTAGTCATTTAAAAGTTACTACAATTGATGGAGTTAAATTGAAGGATGATATACATGAAGACAATGTAATATACTGACATTAAACATTTTTCTCCTATAACACATTAATAATGTAGGTAAACACATATATAACTATAGGTGACATTACATATTAATATGAAAAGTTAAACTGGGAGATATCAAGGTCATGAGATGATTGGATTAAACATACTTAAGGAACACAAAACATTTGACCATCTCTTAAGAGTACCATATCTTTTATGATAAAATTTGAAAAAAATGATTATAGTTTTTAATGATCACTGCCATTTTTAACTTTATAATAATGATTATGATAAGGCAATATGCAATAAATGGAATATTATCAATGACGTTCTACATATAATACGTAAATAAAGCATGTATATTAGTACTATATGCTCTTTTAATGTATGTTTCAGAGCTCCCATATACAAATCTTTCCAGCTTATCTTCATACACACACATCAAAATTTACAAAATGCATTTGTAGTCATATAAATATTTAACAGTAATCAAAGATTCTCATCATGGCGATGTTTTGCGGGATTTTTCTGCAGGTTCCTGTGATATGTCAGATGCGGCATGTTTGCGGCTTGAGCTTTCAACACTTTCTGTCATGTCCTTTTCTCCACCAACTTTCTGGAAGACGAAGACTAGATACACGGCTACAAAAAAATTAGAAAAAAGCAAATTTATTAGTTTTAAGTATAACATACAAAATGTAATTTTTATACGCCCACATTGAAATGTGGTCGTATATTGTCGTCGCCCCCGTCCGTCGGTCCGTCGGTCCGTCGGTCGGTCCGGCGTCCACAATTGCTTGTGGACGCTCTACAGGCTAAAGTTAATATCCGATTGACTTTAAATTTATACACAGTGTTTAAGGTCATGAGACGAAGAAGCCTATTGTTTTTCAGCGATTTCCGATAATTAGTGCCAGAGTTATGGCCCTTGATCACTTCAAAAAATCTTGTGGACGCTCTAGAGGCCAAAGTTAATATCCGATTGACTTTAAATTTATACACAGTGTTTAAGGTCATAAGACGAAGAAGCCTATTGATTTTCAGCGATTTCCGATAATTAGTACCAGAGTTATGGCCCTTGATCACTTCAAAAAATCTTGTGGACACTCTAGGGGCCACAGTTAATATCCGATTGACTTCAAATTGATACACAGTGTTTAAGGTCATAAGACGAAGAAGCCTATTGATTTTCAGCGATTTCCGATAATTAGTGCCAGAGTTATGGCCCTTGATCACTTCAAAAAATCTTGTGGACGCTCTAGAGGCCAAAATTAATATCCGATTGACTTAAAATTTATACACAGTGTTTAAGGTCATAAGACAAAGACGCCTATTAATTTTCAGCGATTTCAGATAGTTAGTGCCAGAGTTATGGCCCTTGATCACCTCAAAAAATCTTGTGGACGCTCTGGAGGCCAAAGTTAATATCCGATTGACTTTAAATTTATACACAGTGTTTAAGGTCATAAGTCGAAGACGCCTATTGATTTTCAACGATTTCCGATAATTAGTGCCAGAGTTATGGCCCTTGATAACCTCAAAAAATCTTGTGGACGCCCTAAAGGTCAAAGTTAATATCCGATTGACTTTAAATTTACACACAGTGTTTAAGGTCATAAGACGAAGAAGCCTATTGATTTTCAGCGATTTCTGATAATTAGTGCCAGAGTTATGGCCCTTGATCACTTCAAAAAATCTTGTGGACGCTCTAGAGGCCAAAGTTAATATCCGATTGACTTCAAATTGATACACAGTGTTTAAGGTTATAAGACCTAGAAGCCTATTGATTTTCAGCGATTTCTGATAATTAGTGCCAGAGTTATGGCCCTTGATCACTTCAAAAAATCTTGTGGACGCTCTAGAGGCCAAAGTTAATATCCGATTGACTTTAAATTTATACACAGTGTTTAAGGTCATAAGACAAAGACACCTATTAATTTTCAGCGATTTCCGATAGTGCCAGAGTTATGGCCCTTGATCACCTCAAAAAATCTTGTGGACGCTCTGGAGGCCAAAGTTAATATCCGATTGACTTTAGATTTATACACAGTGTTTAAGGTCATGAGACGAAGAAGCCTATTGATTTTCAATGATTTCAAATAATTACTACCAGAGTTATCTCCCTTGATAACTTCAAAAATTATTGTGACGCTATAGAGACCAAAGTTACTATCCGATTGACTTCAGATTGATACATAGAGTTTAAGGTGTTGAAACGAACCAGTATTTTGATTTTCAATGAATTTAGATAACTGAACAGCTAAATCCATGATATTAAATGTTTCATGTATATACTAATTGTTAGCGTGGGGTAAAACTTTATAAAAAGCAATCAAATTCTAATGATTTTCTGATAATTACATAATGAGTTGTTACTCTTAATCAGTTTTTAGTGTATTACAAATGCTTCATTACCGAAATTAGTAAAAATATGCGACAACCCTTGTTGACTGCCCGGACGATTTAGCTGCTGTGGGCGTATGTTTCGTTGCCTGGCAACCTATCTTTGTTCAAGCCTTTAAAATCTTGCCTATAAAACCTTTTTCTACAAATCATGAATAAATGACACAGACACTACAAAGAGCATGTCTAAGATGAGGCCCAATCAGCTTTATATAAAACATTCTGGTATTTATCTTGGTGTTTCAGTTTATACTCAGACTGAGCTGTATCATCCTCATATGCCAACAAATCACTCATTGAATAGCTTGATCCGTAGACATCCGTAGGATGTTTTAGTAAGTAGTCATTTCGGCCTACATGAATGGCCGCTTTCTTTAAGAAAAAGGGATCACTTTTCTACAATTAGGATATATTTTACAAAATGCACACAAATGTTGAAATAAAATGTTAATGACAAGACACATAAATCTAAGGTCACACCAATTTAATTTGTGTTCTTTTGAAACACCTTTAAAATGTTCAATTCTTAGTCTTATTCAAAAACCCAAAGTACTTGGTTGTGCTGTTCAAATCTTTTAGTTACAAATGTTTAAACTTTAAAATCCTAGGCAAAACATCTTTGATGTGATTCAAGTGACTATGAATTTATCAAAAACATGAAGAACAGATATATGAATTGGTATGGTCTAAGTAAGATAAGCATGTTACTTACTTGTAGCTTCCCATTCAGCTTTAGATAACGTTCCCTGTAATATATGCATCATGTACTTTTTTAGTAAATTGAAAATCAACGATATTCAAAAAGAGGTGTTGCCAGGCAACAAAACATATGGCCACAGCAGCTAGATCATCCAAGCAGTTTGTAAAGGTCATAACATATATTCTTTTGTAGAGCATTCACCAAATACTAAAGACTGATCCACATTCACAAACAATATAACCTAGTTTACATTGATAACATGTAGAAATAATTTGACAATACCTTTAATAATACAAACTGCATTTTCATTAGTAATCCCCTTTAAAGTACAGTTACTGCATACTTACAATTTTTAATGGTTTCCTATTACCATAATGTTGATGACTACTGCTATCTTGTGATTCTAAAGTAGATAGAAACTCTTTGGCATGTATATAATCATCTTCTGCTGTACCTACTAGATCAGTACCTTCTTCATTAGGATAGGGCTAAAACACAATATAAACAACTGGTAGATGGTTTTATGACTTCTCAACAAAAAACAAGGTTATTTTAGGATGAACATACAATTCAATTTTTAATTGAATAATTTGCATGTACATATGAGTTTTTATACGCCCACATTGAAATGTGGTCGTATATTGTCGTCGCCCCCGTCCGTCCGTCTGTCCGTCCGTCCGTCCGTCCGGCGTCCACAATTGCTTGTGGACGCTCTACAGGCTAAAGTTAATATCCGATTGTCTTTAAATTTATACACAGTGTTTAAGGTCATGAGTCGAAGAAGCCTATTGTTTTTCAGCGATTTCCGATAATTAGTGCCAGAGTTATGGCCCTTGATCACCTCAAAAAATCTTGTGGACGCTCTAGAGGCCAAAGTTAATATCCGATCGACTTTAGATTTATACACAGTGTTTAAGGTCATGAGACGAAGAAGCCTATTGATTTTCGGCGATTTCCGATAATTAGTGCCAGAGTTAAGGCCCTTGATCTCTTTAAAAAATCATGTGGACGCTCTAAAGGTCAAAGTTAATATCCGATTGACTTTAAATTTATACACAGTGTTTAAGGTCATATGACGAAGAAGCCTATTGATTTTCAGCGATTTCCGATAATTACTGCCAGAGTTATGGCCCTTGATCACTTCAAAAAATCTTGTGGACGCTCTAGAGGCCAAAGTTAATATCCGATTGACTTCAAATTTATACAGAGTGTTTAAGGTCATAAGACGAAGAAGGCTATTGATTTTCAGCGATTTCCGATAATTAGTGCCAGAGTTATGGCCCTTGATCACTTCAAAAAATCTTGTGGACGCTCTCGAGGCCAAAGTTAATATCCGATTCACTTTAAATTTATACACAGTGTTTAAGGTCATAAGACGAAGACGCCTATTGATTTTCAGCGATTTCCGATAGTTAGTGCCAGAGTTATGGCCCTTGATCACCTCAAAAAATCTTGTGGACGCTCTGGAGGCCAAAGTTAATATCCGATTGACTTTAGATTTATACACAGTGTTTAAGGTCATGAGACGAAGAAGCCTATTGATTTTCAGCGATTTCAAATAATTACTGCCAGAGTTATCTCCCTTGATAACTTCAAAAATTCTTGTGACGCTATAGAGGCCAAAGTTACCATCCAATTGACTTCAAATTGATACATAGATTTTAAGGTGTTGAAACGAACAAGTATTTTGATTTTCAATGAATTTTGATAACTGAACAGCTAAATCCATGATATTAAATGTTTCATGTATATACTAATTGTTAGCTTGGGGTAAAACTTTATAAAAAGCAATCAAATTCTAATGATTTTCTGATAATTACATAATGAGTTGTTACTCTAAATCAGTTTTTAGTGTATTACAAATGTTTCATTACCGAAAAAAGTAAAAATATGCGACAACCCTTGTTGACTGCCCGGACGATTTAGCTGCTGTGGGCGTATGTTTCGTTGCCTGGCAACCTATCTTTAGCAGTGGTTGAAAAACAGAAAACCGGGGGTAAACCCACTAGGTTGGACAGGTGACACTACTTCCTTGCATGTGACTTGATGTCAGACCTTATGATCTAAAGTGCACACCTCAGACCATATGCCCCCAACCCCCAAGGTAAAGACATGTTTTGTTGATCATAATTAGGTCATTTAGTACACTTTAAAACTTAAACATAATATTATATTTCATATGACCAGGGGCCAGTTGCTCAAAGCTCTGTTAACTTTAACGGGAGAAAGGTTTAATTTTATTTCAATAATTCGCTTGCGCGTTTGGTTCTTTAGCAGTGGGAGGAAACCGGAGTGCCCGGAGGAAACCAACGAGGTTGAGAAGGCGCACCTATCTCCATGCCACATATGCTCACACCAGGGATTGAAACCACAGCTGCAAGCCAGAGGTGACCGGCCAGCTAGAGGTTGAAGCCCGGCACTCTAGACCACTTCATGGCCATCCCACCCCCCTACTAAAAACAAAGAAAAAGAAAAGAAATCGATTTAAACTGAGTAATTTAATGACTCTACAGGTAATAGTTTGATCTTAGTCCATGCTACAATAGTCTCCACCTATTACAAGTTGACACATAACTCATTATGGCAGTTTTTTGAGATTTGAAATAGAATAAGATTTCCATTCACAAATCATGTTATTTCAACAAGAAAAATATATTCTGGATGTCGTCTCTATATGATAACTATGTAAATAGTAGGTTGAAACAGCAGAGGAATGTATCTTTATAACCCCATATTGACAGCTTGATATAACATGACATTGTTTAAAATGTAGAAAAAATAGTGTAATTGGATACTTATTTCATAAAAATGTTAATACAAACCTCTAAAGCACTCATTCTGCCAATTAAATTTCTTGCATCACCTCTTTCAATTTTTTCTGTGTAAAATTCATCAAATGGAACTTTCTTTATTAATTTCATTCCATACTTTTCTGCCAATCTGTTCAGAAATATAAAATAAAAACATCTTAGATAATGTAGACAGGAACCCTATACCTACCATCTTAAATTCAAACTCAATGTCAACTATTCCCTTTGGATTAAATTTTAAAAGATCTATTATGTACTAAGATTTAAAAGTATATATACAGTAATCAACAGATATTTTAATATCACATGTACTTACTTTTCTAATAATGGAAAATAAACTAAGAATTCTGGACAGTCTACAACACCTTCCAAATGAAAATCATATTTGGCACCGAATAAAGGGAAAGTACTCTTATCTGTGTTAGGGAATGTTATTTTGTAGACATCATTACCAAAACTATTATCTGCACTATTTCGCAATCTTTTGCTGAAAGAGTGAGATAAATAATTTATTATTCCATTCATATAAACTTTAATTATAATTGTAGAAATTGAACATAAAACACAGACAGGCTCCCTAATACGCCCGCCATCAGAAAATCTAATACCATTGTCAACAAATCATTAAAAAGGTTTTAAATAATGCAAATGGAAAGATAACCCCACAAATAAATATGTTAAAAATTCTTCCATATATCCCTATGGAGGGGGATCCTCGCCAAAACTCTCAATTTGTGAAAATACATATGTCGTTTTGTGAAAGTACATTTGTTAATTTGTCAAAATACAAAATACATTTGTCGATTTGTGAAAGTACATTTGTTAATTTGTCAAAATGCAAAATACATTTGTCGATTTGTGAAAATGCATTTGTTGATTTGTCATACAACAAAAATACATTTTTTCATGTGTGAAAATACACCTGTCGAACCTACAAAGCACAAATTTTGAAATAACACAGCTTAACTTTATAGTTTCCACATATGTAATTTCAACATTTGTATTTTCAAGATATGTAATTTCAACATTTGTAGTTTCAACATTTGTAGTTTCAACATTTGTAGTTTCAACAGTTATATTAACGACACTTGCATTATCGAGCCTTGCATTAGCAAGCCATGCATTAGTGAACTATGACCATATTTGGGTTGATGACGTTGATCATTATGGAGGGGGATCCTTGCCAACGATGCTGCAAGGCCTGGATGCCGGTCAGGAAGAATTTCTTTTATTTTTTATCCCCTCCGTCATCTTAACTAAGAAAATGAGGGCTGACAAGTTACTTTTGTGTTAGGGTTAGTCCTTTCAGTGGCATATACTCTTTCAATTAACATTAGGTGGCACTAGAGTAGGAGCCCAGAGGGTCGAACCTAGACGAACGAGGTACCAATATCTGACCATATATATAGGCATCTACATACTAACCTGGGATGCACAGAAGTGGGCGTCTGTCGGGCCCAGTCCATGGGTGTGACCCTGGTGACCCCTATAATGACCCCAAAAATGGGTTAAACTCATACATTCGAGGTACCGGTCAAAACCAATCTTAAATGAAAGAATACACTCTACTGAGTACGAAATTGCCCATAACAGACGATTTTGGCCTTGGGACTGCCCAAACTGACACCCCAAATATGACCCCCCATCCTCCCTGGGCGGCTTAAAAAAAAGGGTTATATTCATACATTCGAGTTATTAGTAGACACTAATGTTAATTGAAAGAGTATATGCCGCTGATTACGGAATTGTCGATAACAGACGATTGGGCCCATGGAATGGCCCAAATTGGCGCCCTAAGACGATGGGGCCATAAATTCGCGGTACCGGTCAAAACCAACTCTAAATGAAAGAGTACATCTCACTAGGCACGAAGTTGCCCATAACAGACGCTTATGGCCCTTGGACGGCCCAAATTGACACCCTAAATATGGACCGCAGAGCCGAAGGGTCAAAAATAGGTTATACTCATATATTCGAAGTATCAGTCAAACCAATTTTAAATGGAAGAGTACATCTCACTGAGTTTGAAATTGTCCATAACAGTTGGTTTCGGCCCTGGGGGCCAAGCTGACACCATAATATCGACCCCGAGGCTCGAGAAAAATTTATATTCACACATTCGAGGTATCAGTTCAATTTAATTTTAAATAAAAGTGTGCATCTCGCTGATAACGAAATGACCCATAAAAGATGATGGTTCAAACTGACAAAATGCATAAAATGGTATTGTGAGGCGAGATTGAAGCAGACTTTTGACACCAAGAAAGTACAATCATGGACAGGTGCAGAAGAGTAGGACGTTAACCCCCATTTCATTTCATTTCATTTCATAAGAACTGCACCTGTAGTGTTAATATTGTTTTCATACCAGACCATCTTGTGTGTGATTAACCCATCAGGAATCACCAGAAATGGACAAAACTGGCTATAGGGCAGCTATCAAATACCTACCACTGAAAGGATAACCCTAGTACAAAAGTAACTTGTCAGCCCTCATTTTCTTAGTTAAGATGACGCCATTTCAGCTATGTGAAATTTTTTAGGGGGAGGGGATAAAAAATAAAAAATATTCTTCCTGGCCGGCATCCAGGCCTTGCAGCATCGTTGGCAAGGATCCCCCTCCATAATGATCAACGTCATCAACCCAAATATGGTCATAGTTCGCTAATGCATGGCTTGCTAATGCAAGGCTCGATAATGCAAGTGTCGTTAATACAACTGTTGAAACTACAAATGTTGAAACTACAAATGTTGAAATTACATATCTTGAAATTACATATCTTGAAAATACAAATGTTGAAACTATAAAGTTAAGCTGTGTTATTTCAAAATTTGTGCTTTGTAGGTTCGACAGGTGTATTTTCACACATGAAAAATGTATTTTTGTTGTACGACAAATCAACAAATGCATTTTCACGAATCGACAAATGTATTTTGCATTTTGACAAATTAACAAATGTACTTTCACAAATCGACAAATGTATTTTGTATTTTGACAAATTAACAAATGTACTTTCACAAATCGACAAATGTATTTTCACAAATTGAGAGTTTTGGCGAGGATCCCCCTCCATATATCCCAGCCCTGCCCAGATTTAAAAGAATCTTATTAGTAAGTCTTCACAAGGCCGCATAAATTTGAATATGAATTGAGGAGAAATAACTGTGATCAAAAAATGTTCCCCATTTATCAGTATTTTGCAATTTGATAAATGGTACATAGTCAAAAATTTCAATTAAGATAAACATACACCTCACAATGTCCATTATTTATTCTGAGGTTACTAATCATTCACTGGTTAAGTCCAAAAATTTCATATTTCCAGATCATAAGTAAAATTGGGTTTTAGTTAATAAAAAGATTTAAGCTCACACTAGGTGGCCTAATTAACTTCAACGGAATATGCATCTTTAAAACATATTAGAAACTTACACAAGTTCATTACAGTTTGGTGTTGTTCCAATAAAATAGCCACCTGGTTTCAAACATTCACAAGCATTACGTAACATCATTTCGGCTTGAGGTTGACTTTCAAATGAATAATGGAAGGAAAACTGACAACTAGTAAGATCAAACTGCATTGATGGATCTTTGAAACGTTCTTTTAAAATCTCCTGAAAAATGGTACAGTATAAAAAATGAAATAAGGTTTGACTTCCTACTGTATGATCCAACTGGGCTAGTGAAAAGAGGTATACAATACTGTTTGCTCTGAGGGAAATTTATCCAGAAAAGCAGCACTACAGCTTACTCTTATATCAAATTCCAGCTGCCAAGGGAACTATTATGTGCAAGCCAATGTGAACATGGATCTCGGTTTTTCGTCCCATCCCAACGACTATACGTTGTCCCTTGCCTTGCCCTCTGTCCTGCGATATTGACAGGGGAGGTGGGGTGGGGGAGGCACGTTAGAAATCCTGATAAACTTTCTCAGCCAATGCAGGAATCAAACATAGGATGTCCAGGCTAGCAAAGTAACAATACAATCACAACATAAACTGTATAGTATTGCATAATAGACAATAAGGTAGAGGTTCGTTTTCATTCCATTTACGGATTGCAGCTTTTCGTCCAAAACTATTTGTTCATGGACAGAAGTATACAATAACACGTGTAACACTTGCTGGTTGAAAGGCATAGACACCAACTATATTTCATCAAGTAACTTTAATCGAATTTTAGGTACACTATTCTGACTTCATCCAAATTTCTATTTTTCTGGGATTTTGAAATAAACTACAGTCTAGTTTAATCACACTGGATATACTACGTAGATATGGAGGGGGATCCTCGCCAAAACTCTCAATTTGTGAAAATACATATGTCGTTTTGTGAAAGTACATTTGTTAATTTGTCAAAATACAAAATACATTTGTCGATTTGTGAAAGTACATTTGTTAATTTGTCAAAATGCAAAATACATTTGTCGATTTGTGAAAATGCATTTGTTGATTTGTCATACAACAAAAATACATTTTTTCATGTGTGAAAATACACCTGTCGAACCTACAAAGCACAAATTTTGAAATAACACAGCTTAACTTTATAGTTTCCACATATGTAATTTCAACATTTGTATTTTCAAGATATGTAATTTCAACATTTGTAGTTTCAACATTTGTAGTTTCAACAGTTGTATTAACGACACTTGCATTATCGAGCCTTGCATTAGCAAGCCATGCATTAGCGAACTATGACCATATTTGGGTTGATGACGTTGATCATTATGGAGGGGGATCCTTGCCAACGATGCTGCAAGGCCTGGATGCCGGTCAGGAAGAATTTCTTTTATTTTTTATCCCCTCCGTAATCTTAACTAAGAAAATGAGGGCTGACAAGTTACTTTTGTGTTAGGGTTAGTCCTTTCAGTGGCATATACTCTTTCAATTAACATTAGGTGGCACTAGAGTAGGAGCCCAGAGGGTCGAACCTAGACGAACGAGGTACCAATATCTGACCATATATATAGGCATCTACATACTAACCTGGGATGCACAGAAGTGGGCGTCTGTCGGGCCAAGTCCATGGGTGTGACCCTGGTGACCCCTATAATGACCCCAAAAATGGGTTAAACTCATACATTCGAGGTACCGGTCAAAACCAATCTTAAATGAAAGAATAAACTCTACTGAGTACGAAATTGCCCATAACAGACGATTTTGGCCTTGGGACTGCCCAAACTGACACCCCAAATATGACCCCCCATCCTCCCTGGGCGGCTTAAAAAAAAGGGTTATATTCATACATTCGAGTTATTAGTAGACACTAATGTTAATTGAAAGAGTATATGCCGCTGATTACGGAATTGTCCATAACAGACGATTGGGCCCATGGAATGGCCCAAATTGGCGCCCTAAGACGATGGGGCCATAAATTCGCGGTACCGGGCAAAACCAACTCTAAATGAAAGAGTACATCTCACTAGGTACGAAGTTGCCCATAACAGACGCTTATGGCCCTTGGACGGCCCAAATTGACACCCTAAATATGGACCGCAGAGCCGAAGGGTCAAAAATAGGTTATACTCATATATTCGAAGTATCAGTCAAACCAATTTTAAATGGAAGAGTACATCTCACTGAGTTTGAAATTGTCCATAACAGTTGGTTTCGGCCCTGGGGGCCAAGCTGACACCATAATATCGACCCCGAGGCTCGAGAAAAATTTATATTCACACATTCGAGGTATCAGTTCAATTTAATTTTAAATAAAAGTGTGCATCTCGCTGATAACGAAATGACCCATAAAAGATGATGGTTCAAACTGACAAAATGCATAAAATGGTATTGTGAGGCGAGATTGAAGCAGACTTTTGACACCAAGAAAGTACAATCCTGGACAGGTGCAGAAGAGTAGGACGTTAACCCCCATTTCATTTCATTTCATTTCATTTCATAAGAACTGCACCTGTAGTGTTAATATTGTTTTCATACCAGACCATCTTGTGTGTGATTAACCCATCAGGAATCACCAGAAATGGACAAAACTGGCTATAGGGCAGCTATCAAATACCTACCACTGAAAGGATAACCCTAGTACAAAAGTAACTTGTCAGCCCTCATTTTCTTAGTTAAGATGACGCCATTTCAGCTATGTGAAATTTTTTAGGGGGAGGGGATAAAAAATTAAAAATATTCTTCCTGGCCGGCATCCAGGCCTTGCAGCATCGTTGGCAAGGATCCCCCTCCATAATGATCAACGTCATCAACCCAAATATGGTCATAGTTCGCTAATGCATGGCTCGCTAATGCAAGGCTCGATAATGCAAGTGTCGTTAATACAACTGTTGAAACTACAAATGTTGAAACTACAAATGTTGAAACTACAAATGTTGAAATTACATATCTTGAAATTACATATCTTGAAAATACAAATGTTGAAACTATAAAGTTAAGCTGTGTTATTTCAAAATTTGTGCTTTGTAGGTTCGACAGGTGTATTTTCACACATGAAAAAATGTATTTTTGTTGTATGACAAATCAACAAATGCATTTTCACAAATCGACAAATGTTTTTTGCATTTTGACAAATTAACAAATGTACTTTCACAAATCGACAAATGTATTTTGTATTTTGACAAATTAACAAATGTACTTTCACAAATCGACAAATGTATTTTCACAAATTGAGAGTTTTGGCGAGGATCCCCCTCCATACGTAGATGGGTAGAATGCATTCATTGGAATGAAATCAATTGATATTACCTTTGTACAATCTGCTGCTATGAATTCTGCTTCAAATATTTTTGGAGAATGTCTGTCATATCTGGACTTCTCAGCCATTTCATTATACCTACCCTCAGATTGTTCTACAGATGTAGCCGCAATATCTAATAAAAATTCAGTATCATTGACAATTATTTGAGAGGGCCTGAATATAAAAATAAATGAAAGCTCAATCGTGTGTGTTTAAAAGAAAAAAAGTTAAAAATGCAATGTCTTTTGACTGGCCTAAAAGGTAAGGATGGATTTATAACAAGGAGAAAGGAGTAAGGTCACAGCTATTTCATTTTTCGTTCTTCAGGAACACCTGTAAAAAATGTCCTTATCTAAAGACCTGAGGTACTTGGTTGTGCTGTTCAAATTAAAAGCTTTCATTTCCAAATTTTTAAGTTTTGACAATTTAAACAGAACATATCTACCACCTGATTCAATAGGCTATTTAAACATACATTAGGCAATAGCTAAATCAGCATATTGCAGGTCTTTCGTATGGCCTGAAATGTTATCTAAATTATTAATTAGACATTAATTAACTTATGCGGACCATAATCAACTCCAGATGACAAAGCTAGCCATTAGGATTCGATCTGCTGCTCAAAGCTCATTCATGATTAAATCAAAAAATGGATAATCAAGACTATGTATTTTATCGTATCGACTTTGGTAATTATTATCTTGTTTTTAACTATCAAAGGGAGAACTGAGAGCTCTTTATCATATTTCCCATAATGTATCTTTAAATGTGTTTCTCAAGATTTTAAATGAATTTAAAAACATATTGGTGTGGTGTACCTCTAATATCTATAAGACAAGATATATTTATAACAATATCTAACATACCTGCACAAACTAATTTATTTATGCCACCTTTTCTCCATTTCAATAAATCTCCACCTTTACCTGAACATAGATCTAATACTGTCAGGTGTTTATGTCTATCATTACCTCGTAATTTATCTAATGTATCACCTGAAATACAAACAACTTTAAATGATCACCAAAACAACGATCATCTATAAAACAACATCATCATTACTAGATAGATTATGATGAGGTTGTTTTAAATATCATCTTAATGGCATACACAGTAAACATATCAAAATGATCACAAAAAAAAATAACATAATATACATGTATAAACAAAGTTCACCATTATCTATCAAAAGGATCAACCCGAATAACATGAAACAATAAGCAGCTTCCTCATTATCTATTAAAATGATCAACCTAAATAGCATGATGTATTTAGCAACTGTGTCACTATCAATTAAAATGATCAACCTAAGTAACATGATATATTAAGCAACATTGTCACTATCAATTAAAATGATCACCTTCAATTACATGATATATAGACATGGATGACATTTTTATGTCGGCACCGAATAAAAGGTAATAGTATGAATCATATCTAAAAACACAATACATATCGTGTAAGGTATGACTTACCTATCAAAATACTCTTTACCCAATTATTGAAGTTACGTAAATGATATATTCTACTGAATGTCCGAGATTCTTTACCAGCTTCTTGTAATTCATTATAATGTTTGGCTACAGTTCCTGTTAAATCTTTCTCTACGCTTCCAGACTGTCAAAATAATTATATATTAAACATTTAGATACAATAAATTCTAATCAAAATATCGATGGTTTTCATTTCATCATACATGAACATGTTACTTTAAACTTTACAAATCTCATAGAATTTCCAATAAATGAAATTAAATTAATTTGGTATAACATCCGATTCCTATTGTGCTATAGAAGACGGGCATACAGTATGCCATTCAGTGGGCTCTGTGGAAAATTTTGCCTGGACAGCACTATCGCCTACTCTTTATTTCTAATTCCAACTGTCAAGGATTCTTTTACGTTCACGCCAATATTTTCACAGGACCATATATTTTTCTCCATTCCAAACAACTATATGTTGTTCCGTGCTAGGCCATCTGGATTTCTAATAAAGAAATTGGATTCATACCCCTGTTTGAAAATTAAATTAAAAATTGTACAATTCACTCTAATTTACAAAAGTAGCATACAATGTAACTACACACCTGTACAGTTGAATCTGTTTGTTCTGTTTTATCTATATTATCTGTTTTATCATTATTCTCTAGCACCGTAGCACCACCATTGTCATTGTTTTCTGGAAGTATAATAACATATGAACAATACATCAATAATAAATAATTTATTCATATCAGGTATTTATGTATCATGAAGAATTGACTTCAGAGATTTTCTGGTACATTATTATAACTCAGAATTCATTATAATTCAGCCAATCAGAATATTCTGACATATTATTTCAATTATGATTTCATACTAATAAGTACCCCCCAAAAATCACCCTCTATCTATCTGAGCGCAAAGTCAAATACAAAGTACAGAGGATGAATTTGGGGGAAAGAAAGCTCCCAACTAGAGATGACATATGAGAAAATTTCTTTTTGGAAAATGGCTGTATTTTCATGAAATAGTAACCATAAGCGACCTTGAACATGACTACACTGAAGTCAAGCTAAATTGAACCAGATATATATGTAATGACTCATGACAGCAGACATACATGTAGTATAATGATTAACAGTATCTTGAAGTCACTTGTAAACTATTGTTTTATCAAAGGGGCATTGATTAAGATCAGAGAAAGAGCTGATAGTACTCGCAATACTAGTTAAAACATAGATAATAAAAACAAAATAAGGTGAAAATTTCAGGCAAACTGCTTCACTCTAAACTAAAATATTAGCGATTCAATTTTAGGCTAGCCTCAATCATCATGCGAAACTACCGTACTGTTGGTATGACAATAAACAAAGTCTTAATTATCCACTTTTACATTAAATCATCCATCCCAAACTATTTTTAAATCTACTCAATACTACAGGTTAATGATAGCATTAAGAGTTGATTATGGTCTTGATAAGCTAATTAATGTCTAATCAATAATTTAGATAACATATAAGGCCTAAAGGAAGACAATGGAAGTACAATGGAAGTGACTAGGTGACAAAAGTGACTAGGTTGGTCATATGCCTATCTTACATAAGACAATCTAGGCTACTATGAAATGTGTTAAAGTCTCAACATTTCAGTTCTATGTCTGTAGTATTGGCACTACCCCAATGCTAGCGTTCACAAGAAATTGTGGACAGTTGTGTAAATGGATTGACAGTGGCAATTTAAGACCACATTACAATGCTATAATGTACATACGTGTGTGTATCAAGATTATCAACGCATATAAACATCTATTTTAAAAAAAGATTGAAAACATGTTATAGAATAGCAGCTAGTCTCCTTTGTTGAGTCTGAAACTTTGAAAAAATGCTGTTTTCACGTTCAGCATATAAATCTCTCATCTATAATGTCACCTTGCCAATTGTGTTACCTCAATTTTTATAAAGGTGTAAATAATGATTATGTTACATTGCAAATGGTGACTTTGTTCTTTGAGGGGTAGCAATCAGATGATGCTTTACGAAATCATGGAATGGGGTTGCGACCAACAAAAGGTTGAGAACAACTCTTTATTATACTTTTAACCTTAAACTGTGTGTTTAAGGTTACAATTGATACAGTCTAAAAACCCTTACACATGTTCAAATAGGTTCAAACGCACAATTGTCAACACAATTCATTACAGTTTGTACTGGAATAAATAATTATATCACAAAAGTGAAGACTGGACCATTAAAATAGCTACCAAACAGTTTTTCTTTATGGTAATGCATTCTACATTGGCATAGCGATGTGTATGTTGTTAGGCTTAATGACGTAAATCGCAACTTGCTGTCATGACACCATTCAGTTGAAATTTTGCGTAGCAGTTGGGTTTCATTAAATCATATAATTATGCGGTAAGGCTTCATCTATAGTATAAGCTACGTGCAGTACAGTTTGGGGTTAGTTTATGGGTAAATTAAGGGGGGTATGGGCCAGTAAACTTTTTGTAGGCATTTGACTAAAAACCTTGCCCAAAAGAACTCTGTAGAAAAGCCACTACTGTGCCTGCCATGGAGTAAGACGGAATACATCAGTCGATGAGTTGAGTCACTAGCTAGAGAGTAGAATGAATAGTGCTAGTTGGAACCATTTCTAGGGAACGACTGGAAAAAATCCACCGTTCATTTAAAATATTTTATCTTCCTGACATTGTTTTTACCAAACTTTATTGCCTGTATGAAAAGACAGTCTTCTATTTACTTTTGACATAAGTTTTAAGGTTTATTCAGATAAAATTAAAGGTATTTTACCAGTTTCCATGCTTTGTAAGGTTTGTTTATACAGGAAGTAATATATTTGTATAATGGCTGTCGTTATCTTCTATTTCCGGGAGGCGCTGAGCCGAAATTATACATACATTTAACTGAACATATCAGTGTTCTCTTTTTCCAAATAGAAAGATACAATCCACCAAATTCAGCATAAAAGAAACGTTGTGGACTATTTGTTACCCAGATAGATATATTTGTTTGTCGTAATTGTCCTCCAGTTTACGGCAATGCAGCATGGCGTACGTGAGCGAATGAAAATGTGATGAAAGTCACGTTGACAATTTACGACTAACGTCAACATTAAGTGTTCCTTCATCTAGGCCTGTTACATCAGTTTTTCTTGTAATTGGTATAGAACTATTTAGTCAATCATGGCAAAAGCTATCAACTTTGCAACTGTCATTACTAGACAAGCTCAACTTTCTGGGTTGTTCAACTTGAAAGAAAGAGTCGGAGAACTGACTTATTTACCAAAGACATGCAGAACTGCTCTTAGAAGTGTGTATAAGCGTATTCAATTACTTTATATGTATAAATAGCTATAGAATTGTAAACAATTTGACCCCTTCAGTAGTCTTTTCCTATGCCAATTAACTACAGATAGTATGAATATGAATAATTGACTTATCCACATTGATCTGGTTACAAAAATAAACTAATAAGTTATATTTATAGCACTGCTTTCATGAGTTAACAGGTTTAACGCAAGAGAAGGGGTTTTTAAAGAAAGGTTTAAGAACTAAAGATAATAGTTTTTATTGATTTACCCCCCCCCCCCCCCCCGGTTACATTGAACCTGGTAACGAATGAAGCATGCTATAAATTACTTGTAATACTGACACCTTCTCAACATGATTGTTGTTATTGCACGGAAACCCACCCCACTTCTCTATATGATTTCTACCAAATCTAGCGTAAACCAGCAAAAGTGTGCAATAATACTGAAAATGTTAGCTATTGCACAGTTACGCCCCATTGAGTTTAGTAGAGGTAAAGCAATCTGCTTATTGAACGAAAAGAACAAAGGAAGATCTCCTGTCCGTGTTACAATTAAAGTTAGTCATCTCACACACAACACAAAATTCAACCTGTTAACTGTTAAAGCATGTTTCTGAAACAGCGACTGCAAGTTTTACATGTATCATGTAAAGGTTTAAAGCAAGATCAAGCCTTCTATTGAAGATACTGTGAAAGACATGTTTGTATTCCTGCCAGCCAACAGTATATTATGGCAATCAGCAGTGGTAGATAAGATTAGATACCTAACTTTTGACCCTGTGAGTTTCCAGTTGAGGTTGTACATCAATCATGCAAGTTTCATGTTAACCATATTAAAATTGCTGTTGCTTAAAGAAAAACAAGCAAAAGATGATTACATGTACCAATCATCAGTTCTATTTCCAAGAGATCAAAGAAGAAATTGTGTGAAGACAAATATTATATAGGGTATTTTTCAAGTGCTACTGTAATCTGGCCAAGAAAATAATATGGACTATAGTCTTGATGATTATTAATTATATGGTTTTTTTTTTATATTTCAGATAACTTCCATTTGATCCATAACAGAAATCTTTATATTGCCTCAAAAAAAGTAACAAGAATCGAACCAAGTAAAGCTATAAATAACAGTTGTTTACCTGTAGTATCAACTAGTTTTTATTTTCCTGGATTAACTTACAGGTGTTCATCGAGCAGTACACATGATGTTAGTGAAATTCGGTCCAGGCATTTTTCCAGTAGTATAGATGATGCTAGTGATAAGGACAAAAATGACAACATAAACACAGAAAAAAACTTGACAATATTTCAGAGGTTCAAAAGAGCTTATAAGGAACATGGTAAAGTCTTAGTAGGTGTTCATTTAGCTACATCAACAGTTTGGTTTGGTTGTTTTTATAGTGCTGCTGTTTAGTAAGTATCCAATGGTTCTTATATTGTAAAATAGATGGGAATAGTTTGCCAAGGGAACTAATGCCCTGGGCCCTGAGATGATCTGATCTTAATAAAGAGATGAAGTGCTAAAGTAGTAACTGGTAGACAATAAGCAAAATCTTATTAATGGATTGGATTTTTATTAATTAAGAAACAGTATGTGGGTTGTCACTACGTGTGAAGAACATGCCTAGAATCTACTGAACTCTTCAATTTAATATACCGGTGACTGCTTTGAAAATGATAATTTTTTTGTTATGCTCAAATTTCATTTTGAGAATATTGTAGTTCCCCATGTCCGAGGATACCAGTATATGTAAATATTCCACCAGTCAAACTTGGATTGTTCAGCTAGTCTTAAGGAATGATTTTGTGCAGAATAACTTCCTCAGTTAATGGAACCTTGAATGGGAACCTATTGATTAAAAGTTCTTGAACATAGTTTAAGAATTTGTCTTGATACCCGTAGTTGTCTTATTACTTAAAAACGTTGTCACTGCCCAACAGAGTGCCCTGACCCCAAAAAATTAAACTTTAAAAAAAATCTTCAAAATTTTGCTGTTGGGTATATAAATGTATGTGTTGCTTGACAAATCTATGTTTCTAGATAACATTACAAATTTTCTAGTTCTGAAATATTCTAATCATTTATTTTTACAGTGGTTTTGATATCATCCCTTTGTTAGAACAGCTGGGATTCAGTGAGACCATTATGAAACCGTTTAAAGCTGGTGGATTAGGAAATATTGCCTTAGCTTACCTCATGTATAAACTAGCTACACCAGCTAGATATACTGTTACATTGGGTGGTACCAATTTAGTCATCCGTTACTTCAAGAAAACTGGCAAAATAAATGTGCCTGAGGAGGATTCTTTACGAAGTCTGTATGAAGATGGCAAGTCAAAACTTCAAGAAAATAAGGACAAAATTAATGCTGCTAGAAAAGAAAGAATAAATGACTATATTAAAGCTGCCAGAGCCAAAAGAAATCAGTTGAAATGATAGCTTTTAATATTATACTATAGTCAAAACTATATATATAAAAAAATTAATAGGGCCAGAAAAATTTTTTTCTGGTTCTCAGCTACAGCCACGTTATGTAAAATGGACTGAACTGAGTCACACAATTTATTTTAATGAAAATAAAAACAGAGTTATCCATTTCTTTATGTTGATATTTCCGTGATCAAGCCGTCCTTCTTTTTTCAATCTGTCATTTTTACGATCTAAATGCCTAAGTTTCTTTGATACATGAAACTGAGAAAGAAGCCTGAAAATATTCTTCGTGGGGAGATAGGAGGCACATCAAAGTAATGTATCAATACCATGTATAGTTGCGAAAACAAAAAAATAGCGGATTTGAAAACAATTTCCCAGGATTCAATCCAGATGAAGTCACAGAATTATTTGACCATTATTTCAAAAATGTTACTTTGGGTTTTTTTTTAAATTTATAATTATGTGTATTTCTTAAAAATGAAAAACCAGCCTGATCTGGATTTTGATACCCATCCCACAATTTTGTACAAAGGATTGTCTGAGAACCAGAATATTTTTTTTGTGTGGCGTACAGTGTGACAGATTAATTATATTGGTTATTACATTGGCAGTATTTTATTCTAATACAATTTATTTATTGATAATGCCATACATTAGACAAAATTGACTCAGTTGTTACTGTTAGTGAAACCCTGGGATTTTGAAATTTATCTGAAGTACCGGTATTTAAGGAGCATAATCTAACCATAGTTGGACTGTGGTACAACCACCCTGTTCCACCTGAGTACCAAAACAAGACATGAAGGATAGTCTCGAAATTGTCTTCTTGAGATACTAAACGTGATTCTTCCCTTGCCAACCATAACCAAATTTATCTGAAGATTAAAGGGAGATAATTTGTTTTTATAACTGATTTCTAAATATTTGAAACCTTAATAAATGCCTCACTTTTAGTGTATGATAATCATCTATTAAATCATATATATATGATTGATTTATGTTGTTGTTTTAAAAGATAATTATTTATGTCTGTTTGTTGAAGTCTGTTACAGCCAAGCATTAAGAGTGACCCAAATACATGTATGTGTTTTTTGACCATGGACGAATCTTGTGTGCTGCAATTAAATAGCATTTTATAAAAAAATTGTGATGTGAATGATTCATAGAATTATTAGTAGTCTTGGATTCTCGGCATGGTTAAAGAGTGCCATAGTTATTTTATATATTGTTTATTTAATTTTAAGAAAAATACAGTAAATATTGTGAAATATTATTTAATAAGTATGTTTGAGATCATAAATGAAATTTGAACACTAATGAAATGTACACTATTAAATGAAATTATGGTTAATATAAAGAATGTTGATTTAGAAAAAATTAATAAAATTATCCATTTTTAATATTCTCTCTTTATAGTGAGTCTCACTTTCAATCATGGATAAGGGTGTTGTTATGACGCAGTGCTTAGTGTGGTATGTAATATTTTTGATACACCTGTCCAACCTCATGATTTTCCTCACGGTAATCCAGTTCCTCCCACTGTTAAGGACCCTGACACACCAGCCAATTATTGACCTAGTTTGTATTCAAAGAATGAATCCTAATGAATTTCAATAATTTCCATAGTGATTGCCACATTACAATTCAGGAGTTGGTCGAAAGGTCTAATAACAGGCACTTGAGATTAATCATATGGTCTGTCATTGAGTCAAGTGGAGTGGTTTCAATCCCACAAAATTATGCGAGAGATTTTTATTTTCTGTTGACCAATCTTGATTGGTTGGTTGATATAGATGGAGACAACCAATCAAATCTGGGGATTACTAAATTATAAAGAAATGTTAGACTCAGATAAAGTTCACTGCACTAATTATAGTATACAACCTGAAATAAAATGGAACAAAATATTGGTATAATTTCAATTGGTTATCCCACACCAACGTATACACATGATATCAGTTTTTTTGTCCCATCCGAATGACTAGACATTGTACCTTGACAGCAAATTTTCAAGGGATTCTGTTGTTTTTAATCTGAAACTCTAACCTCTTAGCACCCATTTGTCTGACAAAACTTTGCAACACAATAGATAAAATCAATATTGATAATATTACACACACCCAAAACAACATGCCCCTGCACAGTAAGACGTATTTAGCAGCTGAAATTTTTCAGGGAATGGTTTCGGGGGAAAATATTCTGATGCGGAGAAATGAAATGCGGTTTAACGTCCTACTCTTCTGCACCTATATTTAGATACAGTACCACAATTTACACATTAAATGTATCATCAAACGTGATATCGGGAACCTCAGGCTTACATCACAAGTTAAACTGACTTGTTTATTAAGATAATAAAGGTCGTCACGATTGTCATAAATATAAACTATTGTGGATAAGGCTGGGTTTAAAGGTACGTCAGTAACGTAGATACTGATTTACGTTGTTTTTTATGTGAAATGTAGAACACATTGAATGCCCTTTATTGGGATACCATTCATCCAACATGCGTTAATCAATATTATAGATCGATGAACTTTTAATCTAAATAAATTACATATTAATTTCAAAGACACTAAATTATGTCGGCAGTGTTTATTAGAATTAGGAGCACTTACACAAGCTCTTAAAGTTATACATAGCTTCTTAAACTACGTTATCAATAGAATGCGTCGTGTTGTGAAATTACAATATGGCACCAATAAACATGATCAGGTAAGATTCTTCTCTTATTGCTTTCTATAGAATATGTAAATTAAAGAAACCAAAAGTAACGTATTCTATGATCTTTTAATTTAGAATTTAATATATAAATATATTAATTATATGGCGCTTATATTTTTCCTTTATCCGATATTGTCAGCTCTGAACAGGCATTCCTTTCGCCATCCTTCAATAATGAATTATATCGTCACAGTCTTTGATTTTAAATATATTCAAATGTCATGTTAGATTAGTAGTCTTAACTAGACAAGAGATTGAGGTCGACATGTATTTAATTATGGAGGCCATACGGTGGACGTGCTCACAGAACATTGAACCTTTACTAGTTTCTACACACTGATCTCGTCAATGGCTGAGATAAACGTTCAACACGTTTCAAGTCCGGTGTGGTAGGATAGAATTGTTTCGGAATGTATTTAAAAGAGACTTAATCGTAAGGATAATAGACTTTTTTTTATACCGTCGAATGTTTCCAGTAGAGACTTACTTTAAGACGCAGTAGTGAAAAAAAAAACTATACTTTCATCCAGTGGCGGACTGGGTCCACCTGTCCGTGACAGGTCAGCCTTAGCTCATTAAAAAAAGTGGACCTAAGCCTATAAATAAAAAATAAAAAAAAACCTGCCTTCTTCTGCTTTGATCTGAAATACTTGGAAAATGGTTTTGCGGTTGTCAATTTTCAAAAATTTTCATGGGGGAAGAACCCCCAGCGCGTACTTGTGTGGGTCTTGATCAATGACCAGACAGGTTGGCCTTTCATTTCGGCACTGAATACATCCACACGTTTTTTGTTTCAATGTAATATTCCCTGACAATACTTTCGGCAGAAAGAAATTGCGAAATTGTTTTTCGATGGGAAATGTGCCAGCAGGTCAATAATCATTTCCTTATTGAGAGAGAAAGGGGGGGGGGGTTAACGTACTTTCGACACAAAGTAGGTCATTTGGGGACATAACATATGGTTCAATTCTATTTCAATAATTCGCTTGCGCGTGAGGGTCTTTATCAGTTGCAGGAAATCGGAGAAAACCCACGGTGTTGGACAGGCGTCCCTCCTCCTTGCCGCATTCAACCGCAGAATCGAAACCACGCCAGTTGACTCAATGGCAGACCTTATGATATAAAGCAAACATGCGAACCACAAGCGCCTATAACGTGGAATATATTTCAAAAATAACATTAAAGCCCCAATAACACTCTTGTTGTTACTGAATAATATGTCCCAATCTTCATTCTGGTCAACAAATCGTATTATTTTAGAATATTCCAATTAAATGATGATATAAATTTCATCTTAACACACCTATTTTGAAAAATTGGAAAAATTCAACCAATTGATTTGAAAAGTCTAACGTAAACCTTTTCAAGTGTGACTTGGATTTTAAAATATTTTCGAACCCTCTGGACAAGTAAAATAGGTTGTAATGGATAATTTAAACAACAGGTAGGACACTTAAACATCTAGTACTTAGAATAAGGGTATTATTTATTTTCTGGAGCTACCAAGCCAGCAAGAATGTTATTGTCCCTTTAAGCTATTACTTGTAGCAAGTGCCGGGATACTGCACCACACATAATTTACACAAAACAAATCTACGGACAAGACACAATACGGTGAAATCACAAACAAAGGCAGGCCCGTAGCCAGCTTGCTGGCAGCGGAGGGGCAGGGAAGTTTTTAGGGAGGGGGATGGGCATACACGACACACTCTAAAATAGGTATTTTAGAATTATGGTCGTCAAATTTCTTTCGGGGAGGTGGGGGCAAAACATTTTTTCAGGAAGGCACTGCCCCCACCCCCTTGCCACCCCTGGCTAGTGGCCCGAGCAAAGGTACATATCGAATTAAGTGAATGGATCCGGGGGGATATCTGCAACCGATTCTTTTTCAGTAGATATAATAATACCAAGGTGGAAAACATCCGCGGTATCCCAAGGGTTATCATTAGGTTCTACTCCACTATACCCGAGCTTAATCCATAGGGTTTCCAGTGTTTCCACAATTTCAAATTATCTGCCCTGGCCTTGTTTGTAGACATATGTCCACGAACCAACCAAAAACAGTTTACAAACCAGTCGTTTCCCATTGCCTTCGTTTTTATAAGGGTAGACAACCATATTCATGTCCATTTACTTAACGATTTAGGTAAATAATGTATATATTTCTAACTCATCCATTCCCTTTGTCACCTTTCTTTGCAATTAACGATTTATGGGATTGGTCGATAAAAATAGCATAACCATAAAGGCTGGATATCTTGAAAACGACCCCACTGCCCGCAGATTCACCGAGGGGTTAATGGATTAGAACGGAACAAAACTACTAGGGATACCGAGGATAGGTGGGAAACGGATTGAAATTAAATAATTGGGATCAAAATTCACTATTTTAGACTCCGTCAACCAGTTATTTGATAATACCGCTTTTGAACGTGGACGTATAGGCCTTTGACATAATCTACTAAGTCATAGTTTCCACTTTACAGGAGCCTGTGATGTGTACCCCTTCGCGAACACCCTGAAAAAATCGCTACTGATATGGATTACAGCGGTGCGACTTAAAGAGCCCCAAACATTAACCTTATTTCCTCCGACGATAAAAATTGTCCTCAGATCGCTTATGCTTTCCCCATTGACTTTAATGTTAATTATCGTCTCTTAGACTGGCTCTAACTTTTTTCCAAATTTTCGTTTGGCAAAACGTTTTCTAGCACAGATGGAGTAACATGTGGCAACCGCTTGCTCAAAAGCACGTAGGCTATGCGGTTCATCATGGACACATTGAGATGCACAAACTGGAAATAAAGCTTAACTCTCGTATCCTTCCGCCCCCAAATCATGAATATTCACCAAATTCTGGCAGAAAATGTATTTAAAAAAAACCCTTTTTTTCGATTCTACACCAAAAAGTCAACATATACGCCATGCAGGAGACTGTATAGCTTTGGTTCTTAATATAGGAATATTTGGTGAGCAGTGTCCTATGTATTTTTGTACCCCGCCTTTTGCAGAAAGTTGGGGGACTATTAAAATGGGTTCGTCCGTCCGTCCGTCCGTCTGTCTGTCCTTCTGTCTGTCTGTCTGTCTGTCTGTCCGTCACACTTTTTGGGACACAATATAACTCTCTTCCTAACTGAGCTAGAATGTTCAAACTTGGTGTATGTGTTTATTAGGTCAATGCCTTGATGGAGTTCGAAGATGAGCATTTTCTGCTTAGGGTAAGCAGAGATAAGCAATTTGATTGGTTGATGCTTTGGGACACGATAACTTTAGTTCTAATTAAGTGAGATTGATGAAACTTGGTGTATAGTTTCATTACAGTAATACCTGGACTAAGCTCGATAATGAGCATTTTCTGCTCGGGGTAAGCAGAGCGATACGCAATTTGATTGGTCGAGACTTTGGAACACAATAACTCTCCTTCTAATTGAGTTAAAATGTTCAAACTTGGTGTATATGCTTATTAGGTCAATGCCTTAATGGAGTTCGAAGATGAGGATTTTCCACTAAGGGTAAGCAGAGATAAGCAATTTGATTGGTTGATGCTTTGGGACACGATAACTTTAGTTCTAATTAAGTGAGAGTGATGAAACTTGGTGTATAGTTTCATCACAGTAATACCTCGACCAAGTTCAATAATGAGCATTTTCTGCTCAGGGTAAGCAGAGCGATACGCAATTTGATTGGTCGAGACTTTGGAACACAATAACTCTCCTTCTAACTGAGTTAAAATGTTCAAACTTGGTGTATATGCTTATTAGGTCAATGCCTTGATGGAGTTCGAAGATGAGCATTTTCTGCTTAGGGTAAGCAGAGATAAGGTTGATGCTTTGGGACACAATAACTTTAGTTCTAATTAAGTGAGAGTGATGAAACTTGGTGTATAGTTTCATTACAGTGATACTTTGACTAAGATCGATAATGAGCATTTTCTGCTCAGGGTAAGCAGAGCGATAAGCAATTTGATTTGCCGAGACTTTGGAACACAATAACTCTCCTTCGAATTGAGTTAAAATGTTCAAAATTGGTGTGTATGCTTATTAGGTCAAGTCAATGCCTTGATGGAGTTCGAAGATGAGCATTTTCTTCTTAGGGTAGGCAGAGATAAGCAATTTGATTGGTTGATACTTTGGGACAAGATAACTTAGGTTCATCTTGATTGACGATTTTTATGCCAATACAATGACTGCATTCTCGTTCAGTAATGGATTCGACAGTAACAGTGTATAGAAACGATTGACTCGGACACGAGGGCCCTTTCCCTTCTTAGGGTAGGCAGAGATAAGCAATTTGATTGGTTGATACTTTGGGACAAGATAACTTAGGTTCATCTTGATTGACGATTTTTATGCCAATACAATGACTGCATTCTGGTTCAGTAATGGATTCGACAGTAACACTGTATAGAAACGATTGACTCGGACACGAGGGCCCTTTCCCTTGGCCAGAGGGGCACTTTTGTCAAGCGTGGGGAACCTTTTGTCTGCCTTTAGGGTCCCCCTAACTAGGGTACATTTCCATTTTTCTCGTCGGTTTTAGCATTTTTCTTTATGAAACAATTTTGGATGACACTTCGTGTACAGTTTGATTGCTGGATACGTTTGAAAAAAATAAATGTGCGATTAATTAATATGTGTCATCTATTTATTTTGGGATTTCGGCGGGGGACATCAGCCTCACTGTTGGCTTGTCAAAATATGTAATGGCTGCTTTGAAGGCAAACCACGAGTTAATGGTGGTGTGACTACCTTTTCTTTGTAGCCTAATTTTTGACCGTTGAGAATATCCTCCCCTCCCCCTTTAATGCTCTAGAAGTTTTGCCTTATCATCAGTTATCACTGTCACGAAATGGACTCTAATCAGCCGTTGATTACATTGTTAATGAGGATAATTACTTTCATGGTTCACATATATTGTTATCAATAGAAAACAGAAATGTTTGAAAAGTAATTCAACTACTTTATCTTGTGTCTAAGTCGTATTAAATCTGTTATTAGGAAGTGTATGCTTTATTTCAAAGTTTAATTTAATTCTATTGGATTTTGATCATTTTTGTTTTGTTTTTTTTTGTCATTGTTTTGCTTCGGCTTTTGTTTATCGATATTTACTATTTATTCTTATACCTTTTTTGTTAATTAAAATTTTTTATTTTATTTTGTTTTAAGATATAATCGTTCACTCGGAGCATATTTTCTAAAATAAACATTTTATTATGTTTTATCATTTATCTAATATCAATAGACAGCAGATTCATGATTGGATATTCCCTGAAAATAACCTTTTAAAAATATGTTCAATATAACGAGTTGGACATAATTTATTTTGAATATTATTTCAATAAATAATTCTAATCGGTGTATGAAAACTGATACCGTTTAATAATTGAACCGGAAATCTATTTTTTTTACTTATTATAGATTAATTGATTTTACTCACAATAATAAAAGTAAATATGAAGTACCAGATTTAGCATGTTATCCCACGATAAGTTTAAAAGAATTTACGCATTTTTCTGTTGGTCCTGCGGTAAGTTTATTTTTTTTTTTTTGTCATTTGTTTTGTTCTGTAAGATGTTTTGGGGAGCGGGGCGGGGGTGTGTGTATTATTTATGTTATGTATTATTTCCACTACAATGCATATCGCAGACAAATGAGAAATTTCCATCATCATTTAATTTGTACGGTGGCTGACAAGGGACACGAAAAATAATATTATTTATCTTTTCTAATATTCACCCAAGTCAATTTTAATATAATTTTTTTTTTATATGATTTTCACCCAAGTCAATTTAGATTTCCACCCAAGTCATTTGAAATAAAAAATTTTTTTTATAATATTCAACCAAGCCAAATTAAATATAATTGTTTTTTTTTTTTTATTGTAAAGAGATGAAATGAAATGACATGAAATGGGGTTTAACGTCTTACTGTCCCGCTCCGAACTCGGCTAATGAAGACGGGCATACGCCATAGAGTGTGCTAAAGGCCCCCGCACACGAGCGCATTTTGCGTACGCATTTGACGCAGAAATACGGCGTCCGCACACGAGCCGAAAACGACGCTGCGCGAAAGCTACTGCGGCAAGTGTGTCGTTCACGTGACCACCACTCATCCGAAAATGGCAGCGGTCTTGAAATTCGACGCATTTTGTATCATATAGGCAAGGATATTCTTGCCATAAATCGACGATTTTCTCCTCTAAAATTGCGTCACTGACGAACTCACTGGGTGCCGCCATTTTGCAGTAGTGATGACGCATGCGCATTGACGACGAATGAAACGCAAATAGCGCTGAGTCGCCCGCACACGAGAGCGCAGTTGGCGCTGCGTCAAAAAATATCAAACATGACAGATATTTGGCGAACGTCAAAATGCGCTCGAAAATACCCCCGCACACGAGCGAAAATGAAGCTGCGCCATTTGCGTATGCAGTTTTCGGCTCGTGTGCGGGGGCCTTTAGAGGGACATTTGGCAATACGGCCTATTCCAACTGTCAAGGGATCTCTTACGTGTACGCCAATGTGTACACGGGGCCTCGGTTTTTCGTCCCATCCGCACGATTAGACTGCTGTCCTTGTCAGGCCCTCCATCCTGTATCACTGACAAGGGGAAACTGGATGAACTTTGGAAAGAGATAACAAACAACAAACAACGTGGCCATATGTGCACTAATGAATGATGGGTCACACGTATGGCTCTTGACCTTAGGCTACTGGACACAAACACAGATAGCGTTGCCATGTCAAGGGGGCCCCTTTTCTTACCGTACGCGCGGCACTTCGACTGGATTTGGTGCTTCCTTTCAGATTATCGGGTGATAAAATGTAAAAAAAAAACCCCAGCAAATTAAATTACAAATGACAAAATTATATAAAAAAAAAAAACCCAAATTATATTAAAATTGACTTGGGTGAAAATTATTAAGAAACAAATTATATTAAAATTGACTTGGGTGGAAATTATATGGTTTTGGTGAGGAGAAAGTCGATGGGGGTGGGACAAAGAGTGATGTCATGCATTTATTATTCATACTATCTATTTAATTATTCTGGAGCAGAATACTAAATTGTTAGGTCGATCAATAAGCATGTTTGTGGAAACTGGTGGTATATCGGTACCTATATTAAAACCTCTCCTATTTTTGATCAAACTTATTTCAAAAAATATTTCAAATTTGCTTTGTACCATACACGAGGGGAATCGTCTGGACAAAGTTAAATATGTTGTACGATACACGTTATTATATTGTGCTATTTCTTCTAGCTTTTGATAGTTTTATTTCTGAGTGTTTTTGAAAGGAGAAAGAATAGCCGAGGCAGCAAGTGGTACAGTGGAAGACCAGGATTATTAGTGTAAGCAATCGTTAAATAAAGTAGTCATATGAACAAATCTCATTCACAGACAGAAAGAAAAAGATAACATTCATTGAGATAAATCAAAATCGAAACTAAAACTTTATGTAATATATGAACTGACTTTAGAAATGAAAATTTAATCATTCTGATTTTGTTCCACCAATGATCGAAACTTTCTCTTTCTCTTAAAACGATAAGTTTATTGTATTTCGAGGCATCTCCTAAAAAAAATAATCATTAGTAATTTTTAGCGCCAACATATCGTGGGGTGTTTAATCTTAATTTTGTATTTATGTATAGCCCAGTAAATCTATTAGATGGAGACGAAGATAGAATGGCTTTCGCTGCTGCTTTTGGTTCAACAGCCACTAACTGTTTGACCTTAATTCAAGGTCATTTTATACCACCGGATTGTCCAATGTGGTTTAAAAGTAATTAAATTGTTTATCTTTAGAGAGCTTGAATTCTAGCTTTATAACACCCCCCCCACCCCCCCACCCCCCAAAAAAAACCAAAACGGTGTGCTATTGAATAAAGCATTTTAATTTTCTTTGTGGTCGGGGAATACATTCAAGCATCCCAATAAAACGTCTTTTGGCTCTGTTGTCTTTTATACAGTTTTTGTTATCAATTGATTGAGGTTCGTTTTAGGATATTAACTGCTTTCTATGATAATAATTTGAATTTCACAGCAATAGTTTATTACAGACATAATCTCAACAACCATTATTATTGATGTCGGCCTACAGCAGAGTCACCCCGTATAGAGATGTTGTTTTATATTTTCCAGCAATAGTCCAGTTAATCTCATAATTCATTATTTTTACCAAATGTATATAAAAACAAACACTCTTTATATATGAGTAGCTTAATGTCATTGGCATATTGTTTTATTTCGGGTGTGTCAGAGAAATAAAGACACCGTGTAACAGCCACATTAAGAAAATTAAGAAAACTCAAATATAAACTGAATTTATGATCTAAATTATAGAGTAACTATGCAGGTAAAAAAACCTTTTCCATTTTTTCACTTTCAGTATTTTATGCTATGTTAGCAGTGATAGAGATGGGAGTGGATTACTATCCATTTTTTGCATGTCTCTCTAAGAAACACAGTGTAATAGACTCCTTGATTGGACTAGCATATAGTGTTTTGTGGTAGGTGTCTTTTCAGATATATTATGCGTTGTTCTCTTTACATTTGGAATAAAACTAATCCGGTTAAAACACATGCCCTATTTCGTTTCATTTTTTTTTATTCAAAATTTCTTTTTACTCGTTTTTACAACACTAGGATGTAAAGAGTTGTTATATAACGGCCTGTTACAGCGGTGCGCGGAATTCTGGGTATCCTACTAGAAACATTAACGCTGATTGGTCTATCAAATGGCTGAAGTCATAGAATTAAGATCCGCTCATTATGACCCCTGACGCGACCTCCTACTGCAACTGGTCAGATCTTCAGGTAGTAGAGTCCATCGACAGGATAAAGAACCGAAACGAAATATAGATCTGTATGTTAATCAGATTGGAATATAACAATTAATTATAATTCAGTATTTCGTATGATGCTATTAGCCCTGAGACGAGAATTGTCTGCCTAATTTTCATTTATTCCCTCCGAACATATACTTAATATTCTCAGAACAAGCAACTAAATAAAAGTATTTTCGCAGACAAAAGACACATTTTTCCTATCAATTTTGAAATAAATATATTGTTATAAAATATTCCACAGATTCCCTTTTTCAAATCGTAATTTGCAATATCAAATTTCCCACGCTAAAATTTATTTATGTTGATTTTTTAACATTCGATCAGGAAATTTTCAATCCATCATATCTTTGTAAATACATAATGGAATTGAGCCATTTGCATATACATTTTCCGTTCAGCGATTTAACATTCACAGTGCAAGGCATTCAAAATCCATCAAATGACGATCGGTGGCCATGAATCTTATCTTAAAGGGACAATAACACTCTTGCTGGCTTGGCAGCTCTAGGAAATAAATAATAGTCTTATTCGAAGTACTAGATGTTTATATGTCCTACCTGTTATGTAAATTATCCATTAAATCATATTTTACTTGTCCAGAGGGTTCGAAAATATCTTAAAATCCAAGTCACATTTGAAAAGGTTTACGTTAACCTTTTCAAATCATGTAGTTGAATTCTTCCAATTTTTCAAATTAGGTGTGTTAAGATGAAATTTGTATCATCAATTAATTGGAATATTGTGAAATAATACAATTTGTTGACCAGAATAAAGATTGGGACATATTATTCAATTACAACAAGAGTGTTATTGGGGCTTTAAGTATATTCGGGGCTAGGACATTATAAATTGAATTGGTTATGCCCTGTTGATTATTGAAAGTCCAATGTATCTATTATTTTGGGGGCATTTACAGGTTTTTGGTGAATCTTGCTCATGTATTTGAATGTTCCGGTGATACTACAAGATGGGTAAGTTAAAAAATTTGTTAAACATGTTATTTGTTTACGCTTTCTCTCTGTTTTGCAATTACATTTTAAAATTTTGGAGTGTCTCAGTTAGTTATTATACTACTTTTATCTATATATAATCCTTGAGTGGCATTTAGCGATTGAGCACATAAAAAAAACACAACACAATTTATATGGAAAACCAGTGATTGTTTTCCATATAAATTGTGTTGTGTTTTACTTTTATCTAGTTGTATTTGACCCCCCCCCACCCCCCAAAAAAAAAAAAAAAAAAAATAATAAAAAAAATAATTATAATCTATGATTATCAATGAACTTTGACTTTCACGTGGAGGCTGCGTGCATACAAACCCTACACATCTTTAAGAGAAGTAAAGCACAAACAGTTTGCTTAAAGGGGTATTAGGTACAATATGATAAAGAGTTGACCATACTCCCTATAACAGATAGTTAAAAAATAGATACTGAAAAAAAAATATACTGAAAACTTCAGTCAAACTGCTTCACTCTAAACAAGCCTCTATCGTCATTACTAACGGTGCGATAATAAACAAAGTCTCGATTATCCACTTTTACGTCAAATTATCCATCACATAATGTATTCAGAGCCACAAAATATCACATGTTAACGATGGCATCGAGAGGTGATTATGGTCTGGAAAAATTATTGATAGCCTTATTAATAATTTATACTAATCAAAATAAGTAATGGATCAAACCTTTTTATCTACTAGGTAATTGTCTATGCAGGTAATTGACGGAAATCGTGTCAAAGTTGGTTCACGATATCCTGACGACAAAACCTGTGTACAAGGCACATGTCATTTTCAAACAAAACGATTTTGAAAGTCTCCGTAGAAACCATAAACAAGGCTCCACAAAACTGTTGGCATGGCCCAAACGCAGTAGTTGATTATGTCCTTGCATGTGCACTATGTATTTTCCATGAACAGTTTTGGCGTTAAAAAAAAACCTTACGTGCTGCTCTCAGTTGAAATGGTCAGACGTCAACTGAGTGAACTTGGCAGAGAAAGAGCCATTCCGTGACTTCAACAGGGTTTTACACAGATAAATGTGGCACAAAGAATCGGTTGTAGCCAGACTGTGATTGGGAGACTATGTCAGCGATTCCAGGCAACCAATTCACAGACTGTGCGTGTGATTGGGAGACTATGTCAGCGATTCCAGGCAACGGATTCAATTCAGAATCGCCCACGGTCTGGTAGGCCAAGACCAACGTCGCAACGTCAAGACTGGCGTGCTATTCAAATGGCCTTACGTCAGCGCGTTGTTACAGCGAGATGTCTGAGAGATGAACTGCGAAATGCAAGTGGTGTTTAGACCAGACCATAAGAAATCGTCAGCGAGCCCACAACATTCGATCTCGACGACAAGCGGTTCGACCACCTCTTCTTCAGCGTCTAAGGGTAGCACGTCGTGACTGATGCACATATCATGGAGACTGGAGACCGCAACAATGGGGTATCACTGATGAGTCCCGATTTGCATAACAGACTCAACATTGAGACATATTGAACTCATTCTGATCAATACTGTGCTTAAAAGTTTTGATTTACTTGTTCCCTGTGTCTAATAAAATGTCAAACAAAAATAATTAATTGAGCCTTAACTTCTTTAAAGTAGTATAGATAACATTTCAGGCCTAAAAAAAGACCTGCAATAGGCAATTTTAGCCCTTGCATAGTGCATGTTTAATAAAAATAATAATTACATTTATATAGCGCTTAGTCCATCCATGAGCATGCTCTAAGCGCTTAATAAATAATTTAATACAATTTACGAAGAAGTTATTAGAGGGTTTATAGGATGTGTGTTTTCTTCACAGCCAAATATCAAAATATTTTTGTGTCAGCTGTAATTTTTTTGGCTGATCCAGATTATTAATTGCTGTGACGGCAACAGATATCCAGCCCGAATTAATTGACCTTGCATGCCCTCCCTGAAATATCACGGGGTTCCTTACTTACATCCACAGTGAAAAGACAATTTTTGTCAGTGTTTTAGATTTATGTAGACATCTTTATTTGGTACACACATACACAGCATAATAAATGACATATTTATCTAATTTATGGTACAAAATTTGTTTTAAAACTAAGTTGGGCACCCCTTTAATATTGGGGGCACCACACAGCCCCCAACTCCGAACACACACGAAGTTAAATATTCACGTCGTTCACTAAGTAAGTAAGGAAGTAAGTAAGTAAGTAAGTAAATAAATTTTATTGCATAAAAACGCCCAGGAGGAGCAGCATACAATTACAAAAAAATATGTCCATGTACATATCGTGGTCCTTATTTATTTTCAGAACATCAAATTTTTTATTAGAATTATATATCTAATTGTATATTATTGGTTCCAGGTATTTCGCGGTCAACCCATTGTCATACAGTTGCCTGTTTTAATTTGCCTAATGTATTTAATCAGCGTGTTCTTCTCCAGAATTTTGACGACTGGTCTAAAGTTCCTTGTAAAAATATTCACTGGACGGGTAAGAAATAATTAAAGCTTTTGTACCTAGATGTAGAACACGTCAGTGACAGCTGTTTTCGAATGATATTGTGATATAATTAGTATTATTCACATCTTTCCATCCTTTAGTGAATGTCTTGTCTTCCGAAACACGGTATGTGAACAACAAAATCCGGACGTATGATCAAGGACATCACTTATATTATTACTACTTATTGCATATAATTGGTTTCGTACAATTATGTTATATATTTTTGAATAGTTTATCTCTAATATAATACGACGTATATTGTCATCACAGTCCGGTGTCTGTATGCAATGTATTGTGAACATGCTACAGCTACTTCAGTTATTAACTAATTTCCATGAAACTTACACATTATGATAACATTAACAATACCCCAGAGTACACAAAATTTCGACACCTTTCGATCAGCTGTTTTTGAGATATCAGGTTACTACACGTCATTCAATGTGGCACACGCCTGCAAATAATTACCAGCCGATTAATAATATCTCGTAGTAGTCAAAGTTTCGATCACTTCCGCTCAGCGGTTTCCGAGATATCAGGTTAACACACGACTGCAGACATGAAAAATTAGACCACGAGCCCGCGGCAAACATCACCTGGTACAGACCATTTCGTACTCAGTGGGATGCACTCTTTCAATTAAAATTATATGTAGTTTCAACTGGTACCTCGAATGTATGAATGTAACTATTTTCAAGTCCGGGAGGAAGGGGGGGGGGTGTTTATGCTGACAGTTTTGGCCGTCCTATGGCCAAAATCGTCTGTTATAGGTAATTTCGTACTCAGTGAGGTGTATTCTTTCCTTTATAATTGGTTTTGACTGGTACCTGGAATGTATGAAAATAAACCATTTTACGCCCCTGCCCCCTCGTCTTTTGGGTGTCAGTTTGGACCATTCCAGAGGTAAATTCGTAGCCTACTCAGTGAGACGTACCCTTTCATTGAAAATTGGTTTAGGACTGTATGAGTATAACCGATTTGAGGACTGGACTCCGACAACGCCAAATTCTGTTCATCTCAGGTTAATACATGTACGTGTATGTAGTTGGTATCTATCTAATATTGCGGTATCTATCGCGCTATTGACCCCTATATACTTCCATATGGCACGGCTGCAGACCGTAATAATGATTTCCATGTAACTTACAGATCATGATAACATTAAGAATATCGCACAGTAGCCAAAATTCTGGCCTTTCCCGATGTGGCACGACTGCAGACCGCAATGTCAATATTGAAATCAGTTGATTATTGCAGTCTGTAGTCGAGCCACATGAAATGTGTAGTGACCCCGTATCTCACAAACCGCTAACCGGGAGGGCCGAATGTTTGGCTACTCTGAGATATTATTAATGTTATCATATAATCATCGAAATCCGCTGCTAATTTCGGTCTGTAGCCGTAAGTCTATTCTGCAATTCTTGCTTACCACATCAAGTAATTAGCATCTACCTATTGCAGTCGTGTTAGGTGTCACAAGAAAGAACCCTATAGCAAATCAGATCGATTACAAATCGCGAAATAGATCTTCAAACTCAAGTTAAAACTCAGGGGCGCCTTTGATCATTGGTGCATTAAGGAAAGTTCCTATCGAAATTTAAGTGTACATTTCAAATGTACTGAGAACAGAAACTGAATTTTTTTCATTCAGCTTAACATTGATTGACAGATGTTTCATTTCAATAGCTGCAGGTTAAATGTAACTAGTGTGAACTTACAGAATTAGGGCAATATCTTCTCATCATGTCATTAATTGTAATATCATTTGGGTGAAGTTTTGGACCTGTATGGTACCAGCCAACAATTTTCGTTTATCAAATTTCGAACACCAATTGTATAATATAGTCATCTTCCGATCTACATTTTCACTTTTAAAGTTTGGTGAAGAGATATGTTTTGATAATTTTGCTTAAAAGCAAATAATTTCAATAATTACATGATATGATCGGCTATTGCTTACAAGGATTAATTATGGAATTTCAGTTAATGGACACGACCCAAACTATATCAAATGAACAGTTATTAAAAGCCACAGACACGCAGGTTTGTAATATGTTTAAATTATTCATGTTGGTAAATAAAACCCAAAACATCAAAAGTGTTCAAGTGTCGATATAGGATTCCATTCCTTTTGGTTAACCATAAATACAGAATGTCCCAGTTTTTAATTTCTGCGTGTTTCGAGAAGAACATCAATAATATCTGATATTTGCAGCAGGAGTGTGTCAGACAAGGAAGGTGTTGCCGTCTCTTTTAAACATGGTGGAAAACAGTGGTCATCACAAGCACACAATGGCGTGCTCCAATGCAGAAACCAGTCTGGGCAAAATGGTCTTCACAATACTGCAAACGTAACCATAGGAACATTAATATTATGGTTGTTTCAAAATGTCCGAAATATTGGGTTGGGTCAATAACTCACGTTCGTTTCCCTTTATATGGTCATTAAACTTAGTCTAGAATTTTCTTTTTTATCTTCTGATTTTGGCTTTCAGGAAGCGTCAGGTTTAACAAAATTCCAGGTTCTTCATGTGAAAGAATTATTGAAAGGAAAAAACTCATCACTCCCGTCCTTGGAACAGTAAGTTTTGTATCCTTCATATGTATTTTCAATGAATTTGGCGAGATAGTATTAATTAACGGAAAACCTGTACATTGTTCATACGCATTCGGCTAAGTTTTAACGTTTGTTTATACGCAATGCCCCAGCCGTCATCATAAAGACCAAAATCGCGGGTGAGAGTGCTTCGCTGTGCAAATGTTAATGAGTGACGGATGATCTTTCCTAAGATGCACCCAAGATGAAATGAATAAATCCTTAGACCGGAAAAATCCATATAAAGACTTTGAACATTTTATGGACATGTTATGGGGCAGTGAAAAGTCAACAGTCCGTCGCACGGATATGCCTATGCAATTGGCATTGCCAGGCGAATAGGTCGGAAGCCAGTCTTATTAGAACTATGGTAGGCAACTTTTTTTCGGGAGTGAGGGGAAATCATGTCCCAACCGAAACCTTTATTATATCAATGTTTTTGTGTTTTTTATAGGCGCGTTTGAATTAAAAATTTAGGAAAACACAATCATAATTCTTATCTCCGGGGCTTGATTTAGAAAAAAATTCGATTGTGTGTAGTAAAAAGCTTAAATGTTTTTTTTATTCCAACCCTATTTTAGGTTAGAGAGGCTGAATGGTAGTATATGGTCTTTAATAAGATATAGACATGATCCTACATACCGTTTCTCAACACGTGTAACATCTACATTTACCGTGGCTCTCCTTTGTTTATATGAGGTAAATATGTAGCCTATTTACTTAAAGATGTTACGAACCGGTACGTAATATTGCCTTATTTAAAATGTTAAAGAAACACAACCTATAACTCAATATTGATCCATTTCAACCAACAGTCACACTATTTCATTGTCCTAAAAATAAGAGATCAAAATAACCAATGTTTAAGACGCGCGACAAGTGTTTGTAAACTTTGTAATCAGTACACGAGTCGTGTGTTTTATGATATTGGGTGACATTTATAATGAACAAAGCTACAAGACAATAATGTACTTCGTATGGGATCGATTTAGCGACTTAGAAAATGAAAGTAAGTCTTTCCGTCCACATAAAATAGTTTAAGCAAATCACGGATAACCGATAGAAAAGTAGTTAGATCATATGTAAAATACATTAACATTATATCAGAACAAAACAAAGATCTAATTTTAATCAGATTATATTCCGATTTTATTTCTAGACGATAATGTGAATGTCCCTTTAAAACGTCATATTGTTCGTTATTGTCGATACCTTTATCTGAAGATCCCAGACACGTGACCTGTGTGTGGTATGTCCTATTCAAAGTACATGTACATGTAATAAAAAATAATTTTAGTGCTTGGCATTTTATCTTAATTAAAATTTCGTGAAACAGGCCCCTCCCTGTACATCTTCATTGCTTCAGGAACATGGGAGGACATACATGTAAATGTAAACCCCTGTCGTTACAGTGCTGCTGCTCTTGAACAAACACAATACAATGAATGGTTCATTTGGATGTTAACCTTGGCATGTTGGGTCTTCCACACAACTGAACTGTCTAGGTTTTAAAAGAAACATTTTACACCCAATGTGTGTCTGCACCATAAAATATTGAGTTTAAACATTCCCCATCTAATTTAGTTTTGTGTGTTCGAGAGAATCAATTCTGTGTGTTTAAGAGAATCAATCTGTAGGGTAATTACATTCGCATGGTTGTGACAAAATGTTGTTAGATTCAGAATAGCAATATTAAAGGTATCTCTTAAACAGGATTCACAGTCATCCGTTTTGAAAAGTTGTGTTTTTCATCACATCTCAATATATTTCCGCTATGTGATCTCCTCAAATATCCTGCACAACACCCAATATTGGCCAATGGCACATACCATATAATGAACCTGGATTTCAGACATTGAAGCTCCCAGATTTCAGATTACCTTGGACAATGATATCTTATAAAACAACCCAAAATCCTCCATTTATTGCATTGTTCTTTTCTAGTTCGCTTTGATGTCATTTCTGACTGTTGACAAAACATTGGATACAATACAGAATACATTTGATACTGTAGATAAGTCAACACTTATTCAAACATTTGGTGCAGAAATTCTTAATCAACTAGATTTACTGATAAATACTATGAGAGGTGAGTCCTCAACATCTAGACTAATTATTTTTAAACTAGGTCTACAACAGCTTGTACTAACTATCAAGATAAAGAGGCTAAATATAGCGCTTGGTATAAAGTTAATCTATTGTCAAAATGATAAGGATAAGACCATCTATGCTTATTTCTTTTCATGGTTATTTAGAGGTCAAGTCCAGGTCACATTGAATTCCAGAGAGTTTACTTTGTGATCCTTCAGTTTCAGAATCAGGAATATTGACCAAGTACCTGACTATTAACCTTTCTTTGATTCTAGACCAAAAATCAAAATTCAAAAGGGGGGGAACCAAAATATTTGGAAAGAGCCAAATTTGCTATAAACTGACAGCACCTTGATAAATTTGGGGAAACTAATTACAATTCTTAGTCCTAGGTATGGCATACTCCGCGCAGCGTTTTGTTTGATTAGAGGTAATCCCACTACACACTGCTATTATGAGTGGATATTGTTGTTTTAAATTTTGATTGGTCAGTAGTCCGACTACCAACCAATCACTAGCTGCCCTACAAAAGCTTTACATTTAAAACGAGTGCCCATATTGGACCAAATATGTTTACATAACGTTACGTCATGGCTCACGATTTTATTATGCCTAATAAACCCGTGCATAGCAGAATACTGCAGTAAAACTAATAGCGTGACAAACGAGGCTATCCAGTCGAATGAAATATAGACAATACTGTTTGGAAACGAACATACTTTCACCGTTTTTAATACCTTAAATCACTGTCCAAAGTTTTAGGGAAGACCCAGATTAAACGAAGGACTGTCATGTTGCTGTACTTAAGTGATAGCTTTCATTGAACGGAAAGAATAGACACACTCCCGCATAAGTTCAAGAAACAGACGCCATTCCAGCAATGGCCAGAGAGGGATTTCTCGGGCCATTGCTTCAGGAATATGTAGGTATGGGTAATGTCTTCCACTCTTATCTTGGGCCAATATTAATGTATATCTGGTAAGTATTATCGTTAGTGTTCCTATGTAGAACAACTTTGAAGTAGAGAAACATTATAAGACAAAATTTTGAGTACTGTATTGTAAATACTTATATTATGTAAAGTCAAACTATACAATATAATAATAAGATAAAAAATATTATAGAGCACCTATAAACCATCAGAATAGTGGCTCTGTTGAGCAATAACATTATATGTTATAATCAATAACATTTTATGTTACAATCAAAAACATACAAAAACACATTCTCTATGCAAAGTACTACGCTACCTCAAACTAAACTGATATCATAAAACAAGCAGTAAATGGTTGTTATTAAAATATTATATAAGATTGTTGCTTAGGGCTAATAAATTTTGGGGTTATAAACTATTTATAGTTTTAAATGCTAAACCAAGGAATAGGTATATTAAAGTGGAGTTTTATATGATCTGTCTGAAGAATATCAAAATTTATTGTGGATCATCTTTAAGTTTATTATGGACATGCATCAAACTCTTGAAATATTTGACAGTTTTCACTTTCAACTCCAGTGTAGCATCTTCATCACAAATGAAGATAGTTCTGGGATGTTGCTGGAATGCTGAGACTGTCCACATGTGGTTGATGCCGTCCTCTATGGCTTTATGCAGGGCAAATGCTTTGTGAGCTCCGGTTATCAGAATCATTACTTCATTGGCATCCATTACAGTTCCAACACCAACAGTTAAAGCTTCAGTTGGGACCTTTGACACATCACCACCAAAAAAACGAGCATTGGCGATAATAGTGTCTTGAGCTAAAGTTTTCACTCTGGTTCTGGACACCAAACTTGAGCCAGGTTCGTTAAAGGCAATGTGTCCGTCTGGTCCAATACCTCCTATAAACAGTTCAATGCCACCAGCGTCTTTAATTTTCTTTTCAAAACTAACACATTCAGTTTCAAGATTGGCAGCATTACCATCTAAGATATGAGCATTTTCTGGATTAATGTCGATATGCTTAAAGAAATTATTCCACATAAAAGAATGGTAACTCTCAAGGTGATCCTGTGCAAGACCAACATATTCATCCATATTAAATGTTTTCACATATCGAAAAGAAATCAAATTTTGTTTGTGAAATTCTATTAACTTTTTGTACATTCCTAAAGGTGTGCTTCCAGTTGGCAAACCTAAGGTAAAATATCGGTTTGGTCCTGGATTAAAATCTATGATCCTTCTGCGAACATACTTTGCTGCCCATTCTGAAACTTGAGAGTAGTCATCTAAGATAACAAGCTTCATCTGTGAAAAAAATATGAATAAACTTATTAAGAAACAAAACTGAAAATTTTATCTCGAGTTGGGACTGGTAAATGCAGGGGTTTGCTTCTGAAAATCTTCACTTACTAGCATTCTTCCCATATGCATCTCTGTTACTGGGTTCTCAATCATTTTATTGAAAAATAGATACTGTATACATGAATACTACATTTTGACAAAATTGTACGAAATAACAGTTATGATTGCGTATCGAGAGGCACGTGAATACTGAGTGGCTTGGTCAACTTCTTTCATTGTTTTGAATGATGTGGATGTTTCCTTTTAATTGTTATTGTTGTTTAAATTATCCTCTCCCGAACGTAAATCAATGTTATTTGTAAAGTGTCAATTAGTTGTGGGTAGCAGTTGGTTTTATCTTTAAATATTCATTGTCACTTACCTTTTCGACAAGAAGAAAGCGCTATGATTATTTATCAGCTGATCAAACTACGCGTTATCCGGTCAGCGGAGTCGACCCTAAGTCCAAATCGAATAGCCAGTCGTATAAACCGGTCGATGGCTTATTAAAATTTTGGAATAGTATGTAATCAGTAAAAGTTAAAAGAAAAACGCACTAATACCAATATCTTTTGTTATTGTTTTTGTCTATTTTAGTCTTCAGTCGAATAATCCAGTCGTATAAACCAGTCGAATAATCCAGTCGTATAAACCAGTCGAATAAACAAGTCGCGCAATATAAGCAGCGGTGGCATTGAACTAAGATAATATTTTATCAATTCATGCTCGTAGGTATAGCTGAAGTAGCGGGGGCATATGGGGTAGAGGCCCGGGGCCCGGGGCCTTCCCAACTAGTTTCAAGTTCGATTTTACGGGCGAAAGTAGTTGGTAAAGTAAGCTATTCAGACCATAGCTAAGCTCTAACTGAAAGAGAGAGAGATTGGAATGGGGTTTAACGTCCACTCGGCACAAAGTATGTCATTTCGGGACTAACATATGGTTTTTAATTTTAGTTCAATAATTCTCTTGCGCGTAATGGTCTTTAGCAGTTGGAGGAAACAGGAGGACCCGGAGAAAATCCACGAAGTTGTTCAGGCGACCCTTCTCCTTGTCACGTACAACCAGGGATTCGAAACCACGCTAGTTGACTCAATGACAGGCTTCATGATACAGCAAGCACATGGAAATCGTTCGGCCATCAACTCCCACTCCCACCCATGAATGAAGGAGTCAGATGCTTGGTAGGGAAGGGGGAGAGGGTGGAGGAGGTTTTGATCAGTCTTAACATCAGTCAAATAGTTCAGTCGTATAATTCAGTCGTATAGTTCAGTCGAATAATTCAGTCGTATACTTCAGTCGAATAAACCAGTCGTATAATCCAGTCGTATAAACCAGTATAATAAACCAGTCGTATAAACCAGTCGAATAAACAGGTCGCTCAATATAAGCAACGGTGGCAGTGAAATAAGATAATATTTTATCAGTTCATGCTCGTAGCCATAGATGAAGGAGTCGGGTGCACGGGGTAGCGTTCGGGGGCCAGGGGCCTTCCCAACTAGTTTCAAGTTCGATTTTACGGGCAAAAGTAGTTTGGCAAGTAAGGTATACGGACCATAGCAAAGCTATAACTGAAGGTCAGAGAGAAAGAGAGAGAGGGAGAGAGGAATGGGGTTTAACGTCCACTCGATACAAAGTATGTCATTTCGGGACTAACATATGGTTTTTAAATTTTTTTTTTCAATAATTCGTTTGCGCGTAGAGGTCTTAAGCAGTTGGAGGAAACAGGAGGACCCGGAGAAAATCCACGAAGTTGTTCAGGCGACCCTTCTCCTTGTCACGTACAACCAGGGATTCGAAACTACGCCAGTTGACTCAATGACAGGCTTCATGGTACAGCAAGCACATGGAAAACCTTCGGCCATCACCTCCCACCCCCACCCATAAATGAAGGAGTCAGAAGCTCGGTAGAGAAGGGGGAGGGGGTGGGGGTCATTAGTCTGAACATCAGTCAAATAGTTCAGTCGTATAGTTCAGTCGTATAGTTCAGTCGTATAACTCAGTCGTATAGTTCAGTCGTATAATTCAGTCGTATACTTCAGTCGAATAATCCAGTCGAATAAACCAGTCGTATAATCCAGTCGTATAAACCAGTCGTATAATCCAGTCGAATAATCCAGTCGTATAAACCAGTCGAATAAACAAGTCGCTCAATATAAGCAACGGCGGCAGTGAACTAAGATAATATTTTATCAATTCATGCTCTCTCTCTCTCTCTCTCTCTCTCTCTCTCTCTCTCTCTCTCTCTCTCTCTCTCTCTCTATCTATCTATCTATCTATCTCTCTCTCTCCCTTTCAGCTATCTATAGATTTTAAGGGCAAAAGTAATTTGGCGAGTAAGGTATTCAGACCATAGGGAGAGAGAGGGGGAGAGAGAGGGGGGGGGGGAGGGAGGGAGGGGGAATTGGGTTTAACGTCCACTAGACTCAAAGTATGTCATTTCTGGACTAACATATGGTTTTTAATTTCATTTCAATAATTCGCTTGCGCATAGGGGTTTTAAGCAGTTGGAGGAAACAGGAGGACCCGGAGAAAATCCACAAAGTTGTTCAGGCGACCCTTCTCCTTGTCACGTACAACCAGGGATTCGAAACCACGCCAGTTGACTCAATGACAGGCTTCATGGTACAGCAAGCACATGGAAAACCTTCGGCCATCACCTCCCACCCCCACCCATAAATGAAGGAGTCAGAAGCTCGGTAGGTAAGGGGGAGGGGATGGGGGAGGTTTTCATTAGTCTTAACATCAGTCAAATAGTTCAGTCGTATAATTTAGGCGTATAGTTCAGTTGTATAGTTCAGTCGTATAACTCAGTCGTATAGTTCAGTCGTATAATTCAGTCGTATACTTCAGTCGAATAATCCAGTCGAATAAACCAGTCGTATAATCCAGTCGTATAATCCAGTCGAATAATCCAGTCGTATAAACCAGTCGAATAAACAAGTCCCTCAATATAAGCAACGGCGGCAGTGAACTAAGATAATATTTTATCAATTCATGCTCGTAGCCATAGCTGAAGGAGCCGGGGGCACGGGGTAGAGGTCGGGGGCCAGGGGCCTTCCCAACTAGTTTCAAGTTCGATTTTACGGGCAAAAGTAGTTGGGTAAGTAAGGTATTCAGACCATAGCTAAGCTATAGCTGAAAAAGACACGGAGAAAGGAATGGGGTTTAACGTCCACTCGACACATAGTATGTCATTTCGGGACTCACAAATGGTTTTTAATTTTATTTCAATAATTCGTTTGCGCGTAGGGTTCTTAAGCAGTTGGAGGAAACAGGAGGACCCGGAGAAAATCCACGAAGTTTGTCAGGCGACCCTTCTCCTTGTCACGTACAACCAGGGATTTGAAACCACACCAGTTGAGTCAATGACAGGCATCATGGTACAGCAAACACATGGAAAACCTTCGGCCATCACCTCCCAACCCCACCCATAAATGAAGGAGTCAGAAGCTCGGTAGAGAAGGGGGAGGGGGTGGGGGAGGTTTTTATTAGTCTTAACATCAGTCAAATAGTTCAGTCGTATAGTTCAGTCGTATAGTTCAGTCGTATAATCAGTCGTATAGTTCAGTCGTATAATTCAGTCGTATACTTCAGTCGAATAATCCAGTCGAATAAACCAGTCGTATAATCCAGTCGTATAAACCAGTCGTATAATCCAGTCGAATAATCCAGTCGTATAAACCAGTCGAATAAACAAGTCGCTCAATATAAGCAACGGCGGCAGTGAACTAAGATAATATTTTATCAATTCTTGCTCGTAGCCATAGCTGAAGGAGGCGGGGGCATGGGGTAGAGGCCGGGGGCCAGGGGCCTACCCAACTAGTTTAAAGTTCGATTTTACGGGCAAAAGTAGTTTGGCAAGTAAGGTATTCAGACCATAGCAAAGCTATAACTGAAGGTCAGAGAGAGAGAAAGAGAGAGAGAGGGAGAGAGGAATGGGGTTTAACGTCCACTCGACACAAAGTATTCATTTCGGGACTAACATATGGTTTTTAATTTTTTTTCAATAATTCGTTTGCGCGTAGGGGTCTTAAGCAGTTTGAGGAAACAGGAGGACCCGGAGAAAATCCACGAAGTTGTTCAGGCGACCCTTCTCCTTGTCACGTACAACCAGGGATTCGAAACCACGCCAGTTGACTCAATGACAGGCTTCATGGTACAGCAAGCACATGGAAAACCTTCGGCCATCACCCCCCACCCCCACCCATAAATGAAGGAGTCAGAAGCTCGGTAGGGAAGGGGGAGGGGGTGGGGGAGGTTTTCATCAGTCTTACATCAGTCAAATAGTTCAGTCGTATAATTTAGTCGTATAGTTCAGTCGTATAACTCAGTCGTATAGTTCAGTCGTATAATTCAGTCGCATACTTCAGCCGAATACTCCAGTCGAATAAACCAGAGAGAGAGAGAGAGAGAGAGAGAGAGAGAGAGAGAGAGAGAGAGAGGGGAATGGGGTTTAACGTCCACTCGACTCAAAGTATGTCATTTCTGGACTAACATATGGTTTTTAATTTTTTTATTTCAATAATTCGCTTGCGCGAAGGGGTCTTAAGCAATTGGAGGAAACAGGAGGACCCGGAGAAAATCCACGAAGTTGGTCAGGCGACCCTTCTCCTTGTCACGTACAACAGGGATTTGAAACAACGCCAGTTGACTCAATGACAGGCTTCATTATACAGCAAGCACATGGAAACCGTTCGGCCATCAACTCCCACCCACACCCATAAATGAAGGAGTCAGATGCCAGATGCTCGGTAGGGAAGGGGTGAGGAGGTTTTCATTAATCTTAAGAACAGTCAAATAGTTCAGTCGTATAATTCAGTCGTATAGTTCAGTCGCATAGTTCATTCGTATAACTCAGTCGTATAGTTCAGTCGTATAATTCAGTCGTATACTTCAGTCGAATACTCCAGTCGTATAATCCAGTCGTATAAACCAGTCGTATAATCCAGTCGTATAAACCAGTCGAATAAACAAGTCGCTCGATATAAGCAACGGTGGCAGTGAACTAAGATAATATTTTATCAATTCATGCTCGTAGCCATAGCTGAAGGAGCCGGGGGCACGGGGTAGAGTTCGGGGGGCCAGGGGCCTTCCCAACTAGTTTCAAGTTCGATTTTACGGGCAAAAGTAGTTTGGCCAGTAAGGTATTCAGACCATAGCTAAGCTATAGCTGAAAGGGAGAGAGAGAGAGAGAGAGAGAGAGAGGGAGGGGGGAATGGTGTTTAACGTCCACTCGACTCAAAGTATGTCATTTCTAGACTAATATATGTTTTTAATTATATTTCAATAATTCGCTTGCGCATAGGGGTCTTAAGCAGTTGGAGGAAACAGGAGGACCCGGAGAAAATCCACGAAGTTGGTCAGGCGACCCTTCTCCTTGTCACGTACAACGGGGATTCGAAACCACGCCAGTTGACTCAATGACAGGCTTCATGATACAGCAAGCACATGGAAATCGTTCGGCCATCAACTCCCATCTCCACCCATAAGTGAAGGAGTCAGAAGCTCGGTAGGTAAGGGGGAGGGGATGGGGGGGGGTTGATCAGTCTTAACATCAGTCAAATAGTTCAGTCATATAATTCAGTCGTATAGTTCAATCGTATAGTTCAGTCGTATAACTCAGTCGTATACTTCAGTCGAATACTCCAGTCGAATAAACCAGTCGTATAATCCAGTCGTATAAACCAGTCTCTCCCTTTCAGCTATAGATTTTAAGGGCAAAAGTAGTTTGGCGAGTAAGGTATTCAGACCATAGGGAGAGAGAGGGAGAGAGAGAGAGAGAGAGAGAGAGAGAGAGAGGGAGAGAGAGGCAGAGAGAGGTAGAGGAATGGGGTTTAACGTCCATTCGACACAAAGTATGTCATTTCGGGACTAACATATGGTTTTTAATTTTATTTCAATAATTCGCTTGCGCGTAGGGGTCTTTAGCAGTTTTAGGACACCGGAGGACCCTGAGAAAATCCAAACTATTTTTGCCCGTAAAATCGAACTTGAAGGTAGTTGGGAAGGCCCCTGGCCCTCGGCTTCTACCCCATGCCCGCGGCTCCTTCAGCTATGGCTACGAGCATGAATTGATAAGATATTATCTTAGTTCACTGCCACCGTTGCTTATATTGAGCGACTTGTTTATTCGACTGGTTTATACGACTGGATTATTCGACTGGTTTATACGACTGGTTTATACGACTGGTTTATTCGACTGGAGTATTCCACTGAAGTATAGGACTGAATTATACGACTGAACTATACGACTGAATTATACGACTGAACTATACGACTGAACTATACGACTAAATTATACGACTGAACTATTTGACTGATGTTAAAACTAATGAAAACCTCCCCCACCCCCTCCCCCTTCCCTACCGAGTTTCTGACTCCTTCATTTATGGGTGGGGGTAGGAGGTGATGGCCGAAGGTTTTCCATGTGCTTGCTGTACCATGAAGCCTGTCATTGAGTCAACTGGCGTGGTTTCGAATCCCTGGTTGTACGTGATAAGGAGAAGGGTCGCCTGAACAACTTCGTGGATTTTCTCCGGGTCCTCCTGTTTCCTCCAACTGCTTAAGACCCCTACGCGCAATCGAATTATTGAAAAAAAAATTAAAAACCATATGTTAGTCCCGAAATGACGTACTTTGTGTCGAGTGGACGTTAAACCCCATTCCTCTCTCCCTCTCTCTTTCTTTCTCTCTGACCTTCAGTTATAGCTTTGCTATGGTCTGAATACCTTACTTGCCAAACTACTTTTGCCCGTAAAATCGAACTTGAAACTAGTTGGGTAGGCCCCTGGCCCCCGGCCTCTACCCCATGCCCCCGGCTCCTTCAGCTATGGCTACGAGAAAGAATTGATAAAATATTATCTTAGTTCACTGCCGCCGTTGCTTGTATTGAGCGACTTGTTTATTCGACTGGTTTATACGACTGGATTATTCGACTGGATTATACGACTGGTTTATACGACTGGATTATACGACTGGTTTATTCGACTGGATTATTCGACTGAAGTATACGACTGAATTATACGACTGAGTTATACGACTGAGTTATACGACTGAACTATACGACTGAACTATTTGACTGATGTTAAGACTAATGAAAACCTCCCCCACCCCCTCCCCCTTCTCTACCGAGCTTCTCACTCCTTCATTTATGGGTGGAGATGGGAGGTGATGGCCGAAGGTTTTCCATGTGCTTGCTGTACCATGAAGCCTGTCATTGAGTCAACTGGTGTGGTTTCGAATCCCTGGTTGTACGTGACAAGGAGAAGGGTCGCCTGACCAACTTCGTGGATTTTCTCCGGGTCCTCCTGTTTCCTCCAACTGCTTAAGACCCCTACGCGCAAACGAATTATTGAAATAAAATTAAAAAACCTATGTTAGTCCCGAAATGACATAGTTTGTGTCGAGTGGACGTTAAACCTCATTCCTCTCTCTCTCTCTCTCTCTCTCTCTGACCTTCAGTTATAGCTTTGCTATGGTCTGAATACCTTACTTGCCAAACTACTTTTGGCGTAAAATCGAACTTGAAACTAGTTGGGAAGGCCCCTGGCCCCCGGCCTCTACCCCATGCCCCCGGCTCCTTCAGCTATGGCTACGAGCATGAATTGATAAAATAGTATCTTAGTTCACTGCCACCGCTGCTTATATTGAGCGACTTGTTTATTCGACTGGTTTATACGACTGGATTATTCGACTGGTTTATACGACTGGATTATACGACTGGTTTATTCGACTGGATTATTCGACTGAAGTATAGACTGAATTATACGACTGAACTATACGACTGAGTTATACGACTGAACTATACGACTGAATTATACGACTGAACTATTTGACTGATATTAAGACTATTGAAAACCTCCCCCACCCCCTCCCCTTCCCTACCGAGCATCTGACTCCTTCATTTATGGGTGGGGTTGGGAGTTGATGGCCGAACGGTTTCCATGTGCTTGCTGGTATCATGAAGCCTGCCATTGAGTCAACAGGCGTGGTTTCGAATACCTGGTTGTACGTGACAAGGAGAAGGGTCTCCTGACCAACCTCGTGGATTTTCTCCGGGTCCTCCCGTTTCCTCCAACTGCTTAAGATCCCTATGCGCAAGCGAATTATTGAAATAAAATTAAAAAACCATATGTTAGTCCCGAAATGACATAGTTTGTGTCGAGTGGACGTTAAACCGCAATCCTCTCTCTCTCTCTCTGACCTTCAGTTATAGCTTTGCTATGGTCTGAATACCTTACTTACCCAACTACTTTTGCCCGTAAAATCTAACTTGAAACTAGTTGGAGTGGCCCCTGGCCCCCGGCCTCTACCCCATGCCCCCGCCTCCTTCAGCTATGGCTACGAGCAAGAATTGATGAAATATTATCTTAGTTCACTGCCACCGTTGCTTATATTGAGCGACTTGTTTATTCGACTGGATTATACGACTGGTTTATACGACTGGATTATACGACTGGTTTATTCGACTGGATTATTCGACTGAAGTATACGACTAAATTATACGACTGACCTATACGACTGAGTTATACGACTAAACTATACAACTGAACTATAGGACTAAATTATACGACTGAACTATTTGACTGTTCTTAAGATTAATGAAAACCTCCCCCAACCCCTCCCCCTTCGAGCTTCTGACTCCTTCATTTATGGGTGGTGGTGGGAGGTGATGGCTGAAGGTTTTCCATGTGCTTGCTGTACCATGAAGCCTGTCATTGAGTCAACTGGCGTGGTTTCGAATCCCTGGTTGTACGTGACAAGGAGAAGGGTCGCCTGAACAACTTCGTGGATTTTCTCCGGGTCCTCCTGTTTCCTCCAACTGCTTAAGACCCCTACGCGCAAACGAATTATTGAAAAAAAAATTAAAAACCATATGTTAGTCCCAAAATGACATACTTTGTGTCGAGTGGACGTTAAACCCCATTCCTCTCTCCCTCTTTCTCTCTGATCTTCAGCTATAGCTTAGCTATGGTCTGAATACCTTACTTGCCAAACTACTTTTGCCCGTAAAATCGAACTTGAAACTAGTTGGGAAGGCCCCTGGCCCCCGGCCTCTACCCCATGCCCCCGGATCCTTCAGCTATGGCTACGAGCAAGAATTGATAAAATATTATCTTAGTTCACTGTCGCCGTTGCTTATATTGAGCGACTTGTTTATTCGACTGGTTTATACGACTGGATTATTCGACTGGATTATACGACTGGTTTATACGACTGGATTATACGACTGGTTTATTCGACTGGATTATTCGACTGAAGTATACGACTGAATTATACGACTGAACTATACGACTGAGTTATACGACTGAACTATACGACTGAACTATTTGACTGATGTTAAGACTAATGAAAACCTCCCCCACCCCCTCCTCCTTCTCTACCGAGCTTCTGACTCCTTCATTTATGGGTGGGGGTGGGAGGTGATGGCCGAAGGTTTTCCATGTGCTTGCTGTACCATGAAGCCTGTCATTGAGTCAACTGGTGTGGTTTCGAATCCCTGGTTGTACGTGACAAGGAGAAGGGTCGCCTGACCAACTTCGTGGATTTTCTCCGGGTCCTCCTGTTTCCTCCAACTGCTTAAGACCCCTACGCGCAAACGAATTATTGAAATAAAATTAAAAAACCTATGTTAGTCCCGAAATGACATAGTTTGTGTCGAGTGGACGTTAAACCACATTCCTCTCTCTCTCTCTCTCTCTCTCTCTCTCTTTCTCTCTGACCTTCAGTTATAGCTTTGCTATGGTCTGAATACCTTACTTGGCAAACTACTTTTGGCGTAAAATCGAACTTGAAACTAGTTGGGAAGGCCCCTGGCCCCCGGCCTCTACCCCATGCCCCCGGCTTCTTCAGCTATGGCTACGAGCATGAATTGATAAAATAGTATCTTAGTTCACTGCCACCGCTGCTTATATTGAGTGACTTGTTTATTCGACTGGTTTATACGACTGGATTATTCGACTGGTTTATACGACTGGATTATACTACTGGTTTATTCGACTGGATTATTCGACTGAAGTATAGACTGAATTATACGACCGAACTATACGACTGAGTTATACGACTGAACTATACGACTGAACTATACGACTGAATTATACGACTGAACTATTTGACTGATATTAAGACTATTGAAAACCTCCCCCACCCCCTCCCCTTCCCTACCGAGCATCTGACTCCTTCATTTATGGGTGGGGGTGGGAGTTGATGGCCGAACGGTTTCCATGTGCTTGCTGGTATCATGAAGCCTGTCATTGAGTCAACAGGCGTGGTTTCGAATACCTGGTTGTACGTGACAAGGAGAAGGGTCTCCTGACCAACCTCGTGGATTTTCTCCGGGTCCTCCCGTTTCCTCCAACTGCTTAAGACCCCTACGCGCAAGCGAATTATTGAAATAAAATAAAAAACCATATGTTAGTCCCGAAATGACATAGTTTGTGTCGAGTGGACGTTAAACCGCAATCCTCTCTCTCTCTCTCTCTGACCTTCAGTTATAGCTTTGCTATGGTCTGAATACCTTACTTACCCAACTACTTTTGCCCGTAAAATCTAACTTGAAACTAGTTGGAGTGGCCCCTGGCCCCCGGCCTCTACCCCATGCCCCCACCTCCTTCAGCTATGGCTACGAGCAAGAATTGATAAAATATTATCTTAGTTCACTGCCACCGTTGCTTATATTGAGCGACTTGTTTATTCGACTGGATTATACGACTGGTTTATACGACTGGATTATACGACTGGTTTATTCGACTGGATTATTCGACTGAAGTATACGACTAAATTATACGACTGACCTATACGACTGAGTTATACGACTAAACTATACAACTGAACTATAGGACTAAATTATACGACTGAACTATTTGACTGTTCTTAAGATTAATGAAAACCTCCCCCAACCCCTCCCCCTTCGAGCTTCTGACTCCTTCATTTATGGGTGGTGGTGGGAGGTGATGGCTGAAGGTTTTCCATGTGCTTGCTGTACCATGAAGCCTGTCATTGAGTCAACTGGCGTGGTTTCGAATCCCTGGTTGTACGTGACAAGGAGAAGGGTCGCCTGAACAACTTCGTGGATTTTCTCCGGGTCCTCCTGTTTCCTCCAACTGCTTAAGACCCCTACGCGCAAACGAATTATTGAAAAAAAAAATAAAAACCATATGTTAGTCCCAAAATGACATACTTTGTGTCGAGTGGACGTTAAACCCCATTCCTCTCTCCCTCTTTCTCTCTGATCTTCAGCTATAGCTTAGCTATGGTCTGAATACCTTACTTGCCAAACTACTTTTGCCCGTAAAATCGAACTTGAAACTAGTTGGGAAGGCCCCTGGCCCCCGGCCTCTACCCCATGCCCCCGGCTCCTTCAGCTATGGCTACGAGCAAGAATTGATAAAATATTATCTTAGTTCACTGTCGCCGTTGCTTATATTGAGCGACTTGTTTATTCGACTGGTTTATACGACTGGATTATTCGACTGGATTATACGACTGGTTTATACGACTGGATTATACGACTGGTTTATTCGACTGGATTATTCGACTGAAGTATACGACTGAATTATACGACTGAACTATACGACTGAGTTATACGACTGAACTATACGACTGAACTATTTGACTGATGTTAAGACTAATGAAAACCTCCCCCACCCCCTCCCCCTTCTCTACCGAGCTTCTGACTCCTTCATTTATGGGTGGGGGTGGGAGGTGATGGTCGAAGGTTTTCCATGTGCTTGCTGTACCATGAAGCCTGTCATTGAGTCAACTGGTGTGGTTTCGAATCCCTGGTTGTACGTGACAAGGAGAAGGGTCGCCTGACCAACTTAGTGGATTTTCTCCGGGTCCTCCTGTTTCCTCCAACTGCTTAAGACCCCTACGCGCAAACGAATTATTGAAATAAAATTAAAAAACCTATGTTAGTCCCGAAATGACATAGTTTGTGTCGAGTGGACGTTAAACCACATTCCTCTCTCTCTCTCTCTCTCTCTCTCGCTCTCTCTTTCTCTCTGACCTTCAGTTATAGCTTTGCTATGGTCTGAATACCTTACTTGGCAAACTACTTTTGGCGTAAAATCGAACTTGAAACTAGTTGGGAAGGCCCCTGGCCCCCGGCCTCTACCCCATGCCCCCGGCTTCTTCAGCTATGGCTACGAGCATGAATTGATAAAATAGTATCTTAGTTCACTGCCACCGCTGCTTATATTGAGTGACTTGTTTATTCGACTGGTTTATACGACTGGATTATTCGACTGGTTTATACGACTGGATTATACGACTGGTTTATTCGACTGGATTATTCGACTGAAGTATAGACTGAATTATACGACCGAACTATACGACTGAGTTATACGACTGAACTATACGACTGAACTATACGACTGAATTATACGACTGAACTATTTGACTGATATTAAGACTATTGAAAACCTCCCCCAGTCCCTCCCCTTCCCTACCGAGCATCTGACTCCTTCATTTATGGGTGGGGGTGGGAGTTGATGGCCGAACGGTTTCCATGTGCTTGCTGGTATCATGAAGCCTGTCATTGAGTCAACAGGCGTGGTTTCGAATACCTGGTTGTACGTGACAAGGAGAAGGGTCTCCTGACCAACCTCGTGGATTTTCTCCGGGTCCTCCCGTTTCCTCCAACTGCTTAAGACCCCTACGCGCAAGCGAATTATTGAAATAAAATAAAAAACCATATGTTAGTCCCGAAATGACATAGTTTGTGTCGAGTGGACGTTAAACCGCAATCCTCTCTCTCTCTCTCTGACCTTCAGTTATAGCTTTGCTATGGTCTGAATACCTTACTTACCCAACTACTTTTGCCCGTAAAATCGAACTTGAAACTAGTTGGAGTGGCCCCTGGCCCCCGATCTCTACCCCGTGCCCCCGGCTCCTTCAGCTATGGCTACGAGCATGAATTGATAAAATATTATCTTAGTTCACTGCCACCGTTGCTTATATTGAGCGACTTGTTTATTCGACTGGATTATACGACTGGTTTATACGACTGGATTATACGACTGGTTTATTCGACTGGATTATTCGACTGAAGTATACGACTGAATTATACGACTGACCTATACGACTGAGTTATACGACTAAACTATACAACTGAACTATAGGACTAAATTATACGACTGAACTATTTGACTGTTCTTAAGATTAATGAAAACCTCCCCCAACCCCTCCCCCTTCGAGCTTCTGACTCCTTCATTTATGGGTGGTGGTGGGAGGTGATGGCCGAAGGTTTTCCATGTGCTTGCTGTACCATGAAGCCTGTCATTGAGTCAACTGGCGTGGTTTCGAATCCCTGGTTGTACGTGACAAGGAGAAGGGTCGCCTGAACAACTTCGTGGATTTTCTCCGGGTCCTCCTGTTTCCTCAAACTGCTTAAGACCCCTACGCGCAAACGAATTATTGAAAAAAAAATTAAAAACCATATGTTAGTCCCGAAATGACATACTTTGTGTCGAGTGGACGTTAAACCCCATTCCTCTCTCCCTCTCTCTCTCTCTCTTGTTTATTAAAACTGGTTTACAGGACTGGATTATTCGACTGGTTTATACGACTGGATTATTCGACTGGTTTATACGACTGGATTATACGTCTGGTTTATATGACTGGATTATACGACTGGTTTATTCGACTGGAGTATTCGACTGAAGTATACGACTGAATTATTCGACTGAATTATACGACTGGGTTATACGACTGAACTATGCGACTGAACTATACGACTGAATTATACGACTGAACTATTTGACTGATGTTAAGACTAATGAAAACCTCCCCCAACCCCTCCCCCTTCCCTACCGAGCTTCTGACTCCTTCACTTATGGGTGGGGTGGGAGTTGATGGCCGAACGGTTTCCATGTGCTTGCTGTATCATGAAGCCTGTCATTGAGTCAACTGGCGAGAAGGGTCGCCTGACCAACTTCGTGGATTTTCTCCGGGTCCCCCTGTTTCCTCCAACTGCTTAAGACCCCTACGCGCAAACGAATTATTGAAATAAAATTAAAAACCATATGTTAGTCCCGAAATGACATACTTTGTGTTGAGTGGACGTTATACCCCATTCCTCTCTCTCTTTCTCTCTCTCTCTCTCTCTCTTTCAGTTATAGTGTTGCTATGGTCCGAATGCCTTACGTACCAAACTACTTTTGCCCGTAAAATCGAACTTGAAACTAGTTGGGAAGGCCCCTGGCCCCCGGCTCCTTCAGCTATGGCTACGAGCATGAATTGATAAAATATAATCTTAGTTCACTGCCACCGCTGCTTATATTGAGCGACTTGTTTATTCGACTGGTTTATACGACTGGATTATTCGACTGGTTTATACGACTGGATTATACGACTGGTTTATTCGACTGGATTATTCGACTGAACTATACGACTGAGTTATACGAGTGAGCTATTTGTCTGATGTTTAGAATGATAAGACCTTCCCCACCCCCTTCCCTACCTAGCGCCTGACTCCTTCAGTAATGGGGGTGGGGTTGATGGCCGAATGGTTTGCAGGTGCTCGCTGTATCATGAAGCATGGGACACAGACTACAACACTAGCTGTTTCTCGCACGGCCATTGTTTATGTTTATGTTTTCAGTCGATGACGTCAGTCGTTGACCTTTAACCCGAATTTGATGACCTTACTCGCTAAGAGTGGTCAACAGGTTGTTTAGGGGATTGCTATTGAAGAAAAATCTCAATAAAGTTTTGATTTCAATTGTCAGATTTGAACTTCGGTGAAAATAAACAAAATAGACAAAAACGATTTCAGGAAATTTGAGTTAGTGCGTTTTTTATTTACGTCAAACAAACTATTCCCAAATTTTAACCCAACCATCGACCGAATTTGCTGACTGGCTATTCTTGTGGTACTTAGGGGTAATTGGGTCAGCGAACACCAGACGGTCTGGTTCAGCGAGTCTATTAGCTGATAAGGCGTACTTGATTCATAGGTTTTAATTGCGGCCAAGCCAGACTGTTCGCAATCAATAGGTCACACACGCGTCCTGTTCGTACCGGTAAGTTATGCAATGTTGAGTTTGAGTTTATCGCAACGTGCGATATGCCAATGACCAGCTAATTATACGATAAGATTACATATATTATTATGTTTGGAAATAACAGACCGAAATATCTTACCTATCTATAGCATCCCAGTGCAGATAGTTAGGTCTACCCTACCCCAAAGCATCATTATTATCATATTCCTGAAGCAATGGCCCGAGAAATCCCTGTCTGAGAAATACCTCTAATCAAACGAAACACTGCGCGGAGTATACATTATTATTGGATTCAAATAGTCAGTTTGAATGAAAAGATTGCAAACAGGGCATTCCATTTTCTTTATGCAAATAAATAAATAAATAATATATTATAAATATAGTGTCTGGTCAAAAAGCGGACATTTTCCCCAAATAATTAAGGTTATATCTTCTCGACATTAATTGTCACAATGAAACATACTTATGGATATATACTCTACTTTTATGTCGAGCAATCACTTCTTATTAATATAGGTGTATAGAATACCGATGACGATCATATTAATTTTTTCCCCTCTCGAATGACGAATTGTATAAACAATATAAATAAAAAAAGTAGAACGATATTGAACTTATATAATTAGATTAGATAACCTAATTATGAAGGGGAAATATAAACTAGATTGCAAGAATGGTTAGTTTCTATTAAGTCTATTAAGTCCACACGCGTGAAGCCAGCCAAGGACAAATCCCCCAAAGAGAGGGGTGGGGCGCTGCGAACCAATAAAACAAGTAACAAATGAAGAAGACAGGGAATTTTTAAAAAAATAAATTTAGTGATGTCCGACTGCTAAATACTGTTTCCCGTGTTTCAGTTCCGATTCCTTAAAACATGTCTTTGTCGAAGGGCCTTATTCTTTCAAATTGCAGTAAAAATAGTACTGGAGTTAAGGCAAAGGCAGATGGCATCTACCTTTGTGTTTTAACAACCTTGATTACTGTCTAAAGAATACCCCTCAGTCCTTTTAACTCCAGGAACATGGCAGCCGGAGACTTTAAAAATCTATCCGAGATCCATTGTTTGTTTGTTTTTTTTTATTTCCCTTAGAGTCTACTGTATGCATTTTATTATAATATGTCACAGCCCTCACTTTTAATTTGGTTACCCGGTCTACGCATTGCATCATACATCGTCCTCCATTAAAATAAATTACAAAACGATCAGAGTAATAGTGAGCTTTTGGAGAACCTTCCATTAAAATAAACTTTTTATCAGAAGCGTGCTGGGCTGGTAGGTGCAGACAAGTCGGATGTTATTTCCAATATAATTAACCTCAAGAGAAATTTAGTCGTATTAATCTGCATCACTTACGCAGTGCTTTTGATTAATTATTTTGTTTACATCGGTCTGCCGTCTACTTCCTGAGAGAAACGCCATGTTGTCACACTAACTACTAACATAAGTATGTTTGGTCATTGGCTTTTAAACCAACTTTTCTCCGTCTTGTTTCTCAAGTCTACATTAATACATTTTAATAAACGTCTGTTTGTTCGACATTCATCGCACGTGGTTAATTTTATTATAATATGCGCTCAATAGCTGATCTTACGGAAGATCATGAGTGTCAATCATATGAAAACAAAAATATTATCTCAGTGACCTTCCGATATGGTTAGCTCGTGAGCGCTTTATCATAAGATCTGTCATTGAGTCAACTTGTGAGTTTTGGGTTCCCCGGTTGTACGTGACAAGGAATAGGATTGCGTGTCCAACCTCGTTGGTTTTTCTTCGGGTCCTCCTGTTTCCTCCCACTGCTAAAGATCCCTAGCCGCAAGTGAATTATTGAAATAAATTTAAACCACACATGTGAGGCCCGAAATGACAGTGCTTGTGTCGAATGAACGTTAAACCCCATTCTCTCTGTAATTACGAGATGTTATCTCTTAATTACGAAATTTGATTGATTTTGATAAAAAAAAAATCTTAGAACCCTGTTTCATTATTTGGAAAACGGACTGTATGGTTTTGAGGAAGGGGAGACTTACAGAAGCCGCCTGGCTATTTCCGAAGTGGGGGTGTAACAATTGAGGGACGAAAACAAAGCGTCTCGTAACGACGTCCGAACCACAGGCACTTGCAGGGATTAAAAATAAATTAAAATAAAACTTCTGACTACTGCTTGACTACTACTGCTTGACTATAATTATATAGTCAAGCAGTAGTCAGGAGTTTTATTTTGATTTATTTTAATCCCTTCAAGTGCCTGTGGTCCGAGCGTATCGTAACTATTGCATAGTTTTTAAACTGTAACAAACTGGAACTGGGTTTAACTTTTTGTACCAGCGCAAAAAAGGAACCGAACAAGGACACTATTGCCCGACTTCCAAAAAAAAAGAAGCCCAAAAAACCAACAGCCAGACGAAATGCCTTAACACGATGGGTGTAAATTGGGAAGTCAAGATTTGATAGAGACATGCACAAAGACGACCCGCCATCTTATAATTTCAATTTTCGAGAAATAGGAAACTGGTGAGAATTCGACATACATTTCAAAGAGTTGGCCTGACTGTAATTCCATCTTTAAAGATGCATAGAATTGAGATTTGAAAGGGTGCCGAGCGAAGCGAATCGAACATTTGATTTTGAGCACTCCACTGGCCCCCGCATCTAAACATATAAGTTTGTGCCGTATCTGATATACCTCCTTACTAACTGTATCTCACAGAGTGTTCTTTCTTGTCGCATTTCTGATACATTCTACAAATTTCTGTTTGTAGGATGCTGGTATACTGCATATGGTGCTGGCTCCTTAATTATGTTAAACTATGGTATGAAAATATTTTTAAAATATCGCATGCACAGTTGCAGATTAATGAGGGGAGACTACTCTTTCATCCCTAAAAAAATCCGATGTATGTCTAAGAGTATGATTCTGGTAAGTAAATATATATAAATATATATCAATGAATATAATATATTAATTGATATCTATATTTTTTACAAATGTTCGTGTATCTGAAACTAAAATAAAATAATCAAATCGATTGCACCGAAGAGAGGAGAAATCAGAAGAGGTAGGAAACAGCGCATTTTCAGAGGAACTGGGGCTGATGACGCTCAGCAACGAAGTATCGTTATTTTTTAGTTATTATATATTTCAGAGTAGAAGCTTAATGTACAGTGGATCTCAAGTAGCCTATATGTTATGGGGTAAGTTTTAAAAAAGTCACACCTCTTTTATACTGGTCAAAATGGGTTTATCTGACGTGTTGTTTGGGCTATTTTGAGATGCAATCCTGGACAAACATATACTCATTAATCCAATCTCTGGTAGCTATCGCTTCAAAGTGAATGATAATTATTCATTAAGATAATGAGTGAAAGAAATGCGGTTTCAAGGCCGTGTTCAGGAATTTGAACGGCGGGGTTTAGCGTGAGTTCTGTGGGATTATCCTAGACAGGGGCGGATCTAGGAATTTTCAAAAGGGGGGTCGCGGCAAAATGAGGGCACTGACCGCGGAGACGGGCACGCCGCCGAGAGGAGGGTTGGGTGGGGGTCCCCCATCCGTCATTTCCTTGAGGGCGCCCTCCCCCCATTGAATCCGCCTCTGCGAGAATAATATAAAACAGGAAGTCCTAGACAAGATTTCTACCCATTTAGATACTACATGACGTATAGTGATAAGTAGAGTGTGAGAAAAAGGGACTGCAATGCATGGCGCGTTTGTTTGTTCGACTTTATTTTGATGTGTAGAAGAGTGAAATATATAAATATATACCCAGTTCGAGTTCCCAGACTCCCCCCCCCCTCCTTGGACACACCGAAATGAACTGGGGCATAGCGTCCTACTGTTTTGCTTTGACTGGGCTAATGAAGACGGGTAATTTGGGCATGCGCCAAGGTTGAGCGTTCAATTAGGAAAATGGATCAACCAATAAAGTGGAAAGATACATACAGCGCGATCGAAGTGGATAAATAAAAATAATGTAAACGACTGATTAATTATGCATGTGCAACAAAGAAATATGGCCGACTTAGATAAATAACTATCATTGCTGTCTTCAGTCTCCATGAAATCAGGGGTTGGGTGAATCAGTCTAGAACAAAATTTTCGCTTCAATAAGAAGTGGAAATCTTTTTGGTGCGAATTTAGCGTCGCTTTAAAAAAATCAGATGTATCTCAACATCGAATCTTCCCCTGGATTCAAGATTTTTATGCGCACCCAACGAAGCGAAACAAGCGTAACTAAATCGACATGACATCTATTTTCGAGTCAAACTAAAAGTGCACATTTTGATTTTAAATATGCGTATGTGTCACCTGTACAGGAAATGAAATGAAGTGAGATGGGGTTTAACGTCCTACTCTTCTGCACCTAACCTGGGCTGATGAAAGACGGACATACGCCATACAGTGTACTATGAGGGAAATTTTTCCCGGCCAGCGCCGCTACGGCCTACTCTTATAACGAATTCCAACTGCCAATGGATCTTTTACGCGCAAGCCAGGGTGTACACGAGACCTTGGTTTTCGTTCCACCTGAACGATTAGACAGCTTCCCTTGTCAGACCCTTCGTTCTGCCACCTGTACAGGAATATCAGGTTTCGGCAGAAAATACAATAGATTTTCATACATCATGTTATTATTGTTTAAAAATGTTTAAATTGTTATTTCCCAGCGACATGAAGCTGTAGTTTTAGCAGTGCAATAAACATTATGGTTGGTATAAGATTGAAACATATACAGAATATATCTTATATAAATTGATTATATGTCTGTCTTCATTTTTCAGGTTACTATTTTACCATAGTGGTGCTATTTTTCTATTTTATGATTGTTTCTTATTTAATAATCTTACCATTTGCTGGAAGAGTGTCATACGAGTTTCTCTTTATCTTTTGGGCACTAGTGTAAGTATTTATACAGGTTTAGATAACAACAAAATAACATTATTGAAAAATCTTCACGGAAATGAATTCAGAGATTGTAACTGAAGCTATATTAAGTGCTCAGAAAATTAACTATCCAACCTGATTTTAGTGAAAAATTTATAGTCATAAGCGTGTGCTATTGTGGGGGTTGCTTAAAAAAAAGGGTGGGTAAAAGGGCTTCCCATCCCACCGCGAACGATCCTTGTTGGTTAATAATTCGCTGGACGTTGTAAGAAGTCTCGTCTCAAAATGAAAGCACAAATCTGATTGGACAAGACAAAACTCTTCGTATATGGTATGAATAATACAGCATGATAGGAGCATACCCAGCCTATACCCGAGCCTACCCTTTTGTGGAAGGAACAATAACTACACAGGGCCGGGCCCTGAGTAAGGCTTTGACTAACTAACAAGATTTCTTTGTCAGTCGTGCAAGACGAAGGGTCTGTCTACGGAAAGCATCAAGTTGTTCGGATGGTGTACACGTAAAGGTCTCCTTGACAGGTGGAATGTAGTGATGAGTAGGTAGAAACGCCGTGATCCTGGCAATATTATTCACATACATGTAGCATACTCATGGCATATAATCGTCTTCATTATCCCGGTTGGTGCAGAAAAGCGGGACGTTAAATTAATATATATTAGTTGAAAGTCAAATCAAGTTTGTTCTCTGTCGTTTTGTTACATTACTTCTATCTAGATTCTGAGTTAGAGCTAACTATAGTTGACATATATCGACTCTTGTGATGAAAACACAACGTGCTCTTCTTGTGGGTAAAATACAATTTGTAAATCTGTACCCACGAAAGAGTCACAAAGAAAATATATTAATAATACATTGCTTTTATTATTTTCAGACCAACTATAATAGTATCATATTCTTTATTCTACACACAAAAATTTCTAGCCAACAAAGTATTTCTACAAAAAGGTCTTTCCTTTGATTCAAATCATCGAATGCACAGACCACTGGCTCTAGATAACAGGTAGATTCAAGCTGGATTTAGTAAAGTTTTAAAAAATGATAATTTTATCGATCGAGCACAACACACGAGGGGAAATTTTGTCTTTGAAACACAAACTGTTTACCTTTTCAAGATATGTACAGGCGCGGATCCAGGATTTTTTGCAGGGGGGGGGGGGTCTAGGTTTGATAATTGCTTAACTAATTGCGCTCAACCGCGTAACGGGGGGTTTGGGGGCTCTCCCCCAGAAACATTTGGTAAATTAGAGTCAATTTGGTTCATTCTGACGTATTTCCGGAAGGTAAATTCCAAAATTACAGGTCTAAATCGCCAATAAAATCGCAAAAAAAATTTTCAAGCCTGAGCGGGGGGGGGGACTCCCTGGACCCCCCTCTGGCTCCGCGCCTGATGTACAAGATAATGATGATAGTGGCATAATAATGCTCGACATATGATAAATTGTTTTGATCAAATATGTAAGATCCAAATCTGCCTATAGCAGATGTTTTTCTAGTTGCAAATGTTGTATAAATTGTTATTTAGACATCTTTCCATATGACAAGCACATAATGAACTCTCTGTGTCAGCCGAGGGCTTAGATATCTAATGAATTAGAACCCCAGCGCTATTTAAAATGGTTCACCTTTAAAATCAAGCGTTAAAACGAACCATCGGAAATTCGTTTATTGTTCTAGCACAGGTACTCGACAATCGAGACTATATATTGTTATGTATTACCAAACTGATCCTACAGTGAATATTCGCTCGGCCGCTACAATCACTGATAAGCATGACATCGACGAGGCTAAATGAGTACGGCATATTAAATTTTTTACTCCGACAAATTAAATTTCTCAAACTTTTTTTGGTAAAAGAAAAATAAATAAAGACGTTTGAAGTAATTGTAGTTAAAAAATGTTTACTATTTAGTGTGTATTAATGGGTATTAAAATGAGTAAAATGCATCATTTTGCCCGAAGCAGTTAGGTGTTATGTAAACATTGCACGAGCCGTTGAGCCAATGACTGGCGGCGTGTGCAGTCAACGCACATGTTGTGGACAGTCATCTGTTACAGAGATAATTCGTAAGTAATTCTCTGTGAAACATAATGATGTATTACTTCTCTCAGAATAAAATAATTTGATTAAAATATTTAATATATATTTATCTCTCATTATCTATTTTTGAACTATTTGAGCCAGAACCGACTTGTCCTAATCTTACATAATGCATCTTTTATCACTGGAATATTATTTCTTAGACATTAGAAATAAAGCTTAAAGAGGATTACTTATAAAGTTTCGTCCGAAAATATTTCTCTGAACATAGCAAGTCAACATCTCTCTTCATTAATTATAAACTAAGAAATCGTGAAAGGAAACATTAATGTCTACCATGACCTTGTCAGTTGATAGATATCCATCATCAACAGGCTATAAGTATATAAAAGTATTAATTATTGAAGGCCGGTCTTATTAGCGTAAACATAATCCATTAGATTAATAAAACCCACCATTCCATTTAGACCTGTTATAGATGAGCTGATACTTTTTAGACTATATATAGTACAATTCTTGTTTATTCAGAAAACAATTCATATCCAGTCTTTGAATAACACATTGTCTAAGGTCCACACATTTTTCAAATGCAGCGTTTCAATTACTTAATTTATCCGACAACTAAAATGCTTGTCAAACAAGATAAACTTAAAGTTCAAGGATTGTTGATTAATAATCTGTATATTGTTTCGTATTTCAGGAGGCTATACCATATCGTATCCTATTTCCTCTTCTTCTTCTATATTTTTGTTGGCTTGTGTAAAGCTATAATTCGGGTAGTGAAGGGCGTAGTGTTGGGTGTGGCCTATTTATCTAGATTAGACAGATGTAACTTAATACCAGGCTTTGAACATTGGGACCCAGGTAATACAAAATTAAGTGTTCCAATTTTTAATTTCATGAATTCAATCCAACTGTGCTGTCGTTCTAGATGTGTTATTGATCATGATATGTGAAAAGCTTTAATAATACCCTTTAAATGCTTGCGTGTTCTGACAAGATATAGGCGACTACACTTGGGCAATCTGATTAAAATACAGTTCTATATTTCGTTTCCATACGAGCGGCTTTTGATCCCGTGACGCCAGAAATTGATTAATTAATCAGCGTTGATGTTTCGAGTCATTTACCCACAGTTTAGTGCATCGTACGCCAAGAGCTCATCGTAACAGACCGTTTCATTGGCCAATTCCCCGAATTCAACCAGGACGCCAGTAAAGTATCAAATCTTCCAAATTCTAGTGCAGTGAAACGGATTTTTAAACTGTAAAAAACGAAACGAAATAGGATCTTTCCGGTTTGCCGTCATACCACTTCCGGTTTCACCAAACCCCAATACGATAACGCAACAAGTCCTTATTTTTTTTATGTTATCCTAATATTGATAACGTGACGTGATACCTTTAAATTATACAATGCGGGATTATTATAAACTTTGTTGTTCCGGCTGATTACTATTCCAGGTTTCTGATCTTATTTGAGTTATAAGATATGAAATTGACTTTTTGCAGGCTATTTGTCTTATGTGAGTATATTGCAAGTAGAAATGGCACATTGTCACCCCGTTCTAGTTACTTTCTGTCATCTATTAAAACAAAACCCTATACCTAGACGTTCATCATTCTTCATAGAACCAAATATAGAAGATACAGGTAGGTTTCAAATTTATATAACCATAGATTCAGTGTTAATTCATTCTCCTTTTCCTGAACGTTTTTACCACAGGCGAGCAAAATGTGGCATATTCTTGTTTCATAAACAGTAGGGTTAGATACATAGTATTAAAGGACAATGATCCACCATATCACTGTAACATACCTCCGGTTAGATATGAATATTTAACAATACCGGACTTCTTTTCCGGTGATTTTTTTTAGTAATAACCCTTTGCAGGGCGGTTTTTTCATTTTATTTATTCGAAAAACACCATAAAACTACCGAAAAACCCCGAAAAATACCATATTATACTGAATACTGGAAAACACTAAATACCGGAAAACACACTATTTTCCGGTATATAGTATTGTAAAATTTTCTTTTAAATATGTTTAATGCGTGTATTTTATTTTTTGTATTTTAACAGAAGCAGTGATGGATTCTCCCATTGGCAGGCGTCGTTTAGTGATAAATCGTTGGTTAAAACTTTACACTCTGGCTAGAAACCCAACACTTATACCTATTAAAAAATGTGATAGTTGATAAACTTACATCATCGTTCTGTATTGTTAAAGATAAAAGTGATAGCTGACAAACTTTTATCATTGCCAAGTCATTTTTAAAAAAAAATAGTGATCGTTAACTTTTATCATGGTCTAATCTTATTAAATATACTAGTGACAGTCGACAGATTTATAACAAACTTATATCATCGTCTTATATCAGCAGCTTTATTCATAGTTGACAACATCATCTATACACCAAGAAAATACTGTCGGTGTTGTTATGGTTGACAGTGTTATTAAAGCTCCAAGACTTTGATTACACCACTGAGACATTAATAACTCAGAACAGAACTTGATCACAACTTCAAGACCTTGATTACCACACCAAGGCTTTGATTAATTACACCGCCAAGCCTTTGATTACAGCTTCAAGATACTGATTACAACATCAATACTTTTATTACAACGTCAATACTTTTTATTACAACTTCAATACTTTGACTACAACGCCAAAATGTTGATTACAACGCAAAGATGTTGATTACAACGCCAAGACTTTGATTACAACGCCAAGACTTTGTTAACAACACAGACTTCGATAACGTCAATACTGTTATTCAAACATCAAGACTTTCTAACATGGCAGAAGTTATAAAGACACCATGGTATATATTTGACATCCGTACAACATCTATAGAAATTATGAAATAAATCATTGATATAGACGATAAGCATTGATATAGATGATAAGCATTTATTCAGTTATTAGGACTATTTTATAAGGAAACTGGTTTAGATTTTAGATAAATTAAACCAAGATTCCGTTTGTTACATAAAAAATGCAGTTGTCAATCGATTTTATTTGATTTAAAACTGGTTAATCAACCAACCCAAAACCTCCTGGATGTGTTGGTTTGGTTGATTTCACTTACATTTTGATCATAAGTTTACCACGAAATGAAAGCCATTTTTGCGTGATAAATTCGATCTTCTAGATTTATATAGAAAATAAAACTATAGCTTAAATCTTATTAACTTCTATTCATCCATCAAGATCTATGGAAATCCAATTCATAGATTTATATACCCGTAAAGCGGTGATATTATTTTATAACCTGTTTTGAAAGATTTTAATTATGACAACAATCCGATCTCGAAGAACTGATTTTTAACCCCATATAGCCAATTGGCTGATTTTCACCTTTAATTGGGCTACTAGCATTTGAATTGTCCAGCCATATTTGTTCCATTCCCCATAGGTAAATGAAGAACAATGACTAGTTCGGGTGACTCATGATCTAAATATGGATGGATATTATAGGAGATACTGTAGCAATGTTAAAATGGTTCCACTACTGATGTCTTCCGTCTTGCTCCAGGCATTAGTTACCAATTAAACCGACCCAGACTGTACTGCACATCGCTTAGCATAATAATAAACCATTTCCACTTGAAATAAGGGGAAACCCTACCGCATAATTATATGATTTTATAAAACCCAACTGCTCCGCGAAATTTCTGTCCAATTTAAGGTGGCCGCCTAACCAAAATTATAGAAAACGCGGGGCCGTGGCCACGAATTAACCTCTAAAATATTTAGCCAACAATAATGATTTCTTAGTAGTATTATTAGAAGACTACAACCTTAGCCCCTCCAAAAAGTTCCATACCCCCCCCCCCACGCCCCAATTTTATGAGAAAATAAAGAAAAACTGGGCCCTGTTTCTCGAAATCTTAACCAATGATAAAAACAAATTATAGTTGATACACCAATTTTGATTGGCTGAGCACTAAAATCAATCTAATATTATCCAATTAAATTACTAAAATTTAGATTTAATCTTAGTTAAAATTTCGTGAAACAGGCCTCTGTTCGGTGAGATAAGATTAAGATTTTAGTGTTCCACTCTTCACTATTTGTAACATAATTATGATAATAACTTATTTCCACGCAAACTGTGATGATAATACGTGTTCAAACATTTGCAATTGAACCTTATTTTACTGGGACAAATCCTCGAATAGTGTATTAATTGTAGCTTCAAATAAGACAATTATCACGGCTACAGATGCCGAAGCTATAGCGCAGACAGCTATAATTTAATATAATATATTATAGACTATTGTTATATCCTGTGTTCTGTTATTTTTATTATAAAGTAGACATCTTTGTGAATGAACGTCTAATTTCCAAAGTTCTGCTTTAAAGGAGTTAAACCCCAAACTCAAGATTTCCTTAAACTTCCGAAATTAATAACACGAATTAAATCCCAATACTGGTCCATTTCAATCAATATCGATGTTGTTATCTTGTCGTAAAAATATGGGGTTCTAATATCCATTATTTATGACAAGACAAACATTTTAAAATCAGTGTATATATTCAGTGGTTTCGGCCGCCATTTGTTATGAACAAAAGAAACATACAATTTAATGCAGAAGTAATTAGTAATGACCGATTCACAAACGACAAAATAATGATAAAAAAAAAAACCGTAAAGAGTGGACTAAGCATAACTAAACGACCACCATTCAATTTTGGGCTAATGTGTCTTGTCTATAGGGTTCGGCTTCTCGTGGGTTTACACAAGGTACTCGGGTTTCCTCCTACATGAAAGACCCTGTGCGTTCGCGAAGGTAATTTCTTTTTAAAAAAAAGCCACTAAAAGCTTGTGAGCTGCGATATTATCCCCTTTATTATAACTGCGTATGAGATTAAATTAAATAGCATCTGACTGTTTACGGGATTAACATACTTTACTCCATCATCAAAGGAGCCGCCATCTCTTTAATCTATGTGACATGATTAAGTGAGAATAGGGTTAATCTGACTTAACAATGGAATATAAGATGTATAATGTAGATGATTCGTGCACATACCACTTTTAATCAGATAGTTATATTCCTGGAAGTTTCATCACTGCCAGTCTCCAGTTTCATGCCCGAATTGTTGGCGCGTTGCATCATACGGTTTGTCATTGTGCCGACTAGCGGGTTCAGTACGTAATATTATTTGTTCTTTAAAATCATATAACGAAATTTATATAACCACTGTGATTCTCTAGAGACAATGCACTTTGTTAATTACATATTATTATATCCTGTCGTGTCTAATAGACAACTTGATCTAATATATAATCAACCTGGCTTCATGCACAGACTACCTTTGTCTATACGTTGTATGTGTTCTTTAATTAGCATAGTCATTCAATCGTGGTCTTAAAGTGTCTGGTCAGTATTGGAGAGATATTGTAAAATTTAAATATGTAAAGGAAATACCAGTCCAAAATATACACAGTAGTTACAAAGATATGATGACTTTTAAATTTACCAACATCCCGCAGCTTGTGTCATCTGTAATCGTCGCTAAAACCCTTTCTAGTCAGAGGCGTTTTATAGCTGAGGGGCTGGAGGCGTCAGCCTCCTCACAAAAAAACCCAAAGAAGTTGAAAAAATAAAACCGGAGAAAAATGCTAAAACCGCTGAGAAAAATGATACTGTACCATAGTTAGGGAGGGCCCTAAAGGCTGACAAAAGGGCCCCACGTCTGACAAAAGGGCCCCTCTGACCCAGCCCCCCCCCCTCCGAGTCAATCCACTACTAAATGAGACGGCAGTCATTGTAATTGCATGAAAATCATCAATCAAGAAATCACCATTTCTGAAAACCCAGCAATAAGCTATTCAGGAAAGAGATGGCTAGGCTGTCCAGTGTGGTCTGGCTTGACGGAGTGATCATTTCTCCGGATCCCCACCCCCGATAGAGGGCCCTCAAAATAGTATAGCCTCCGCAATGATAAACCTTAAAACGCCCCTGTTTCTAGTCAAATTACATTGATCAGATCCTCTGCTATAATATGGTTCTTTAATTAATGATCAATCGGAACAACAATACGTTTCCCCATGTCAGAACCCCCGTGATGAACCACTGATAAGCGGGAACCACGTGACTTGGTGTTGCTGGGCGAATTTAACACACGTGGAAGTATGTAATTTTGAGCTTGTCTATACTTTAACTCCGGTTGGAAGTAAGAACTCGCCTATGTTTTATAACTAGGAGAAGGAAATGAAATGAATCGGGGTTTAACGTCCTACTGTTTAGCTCCCAACTGGACTAATAAAGACGGGCATACGCCATTCAGTGTGTTATGAGAGACATATTGCGCGGCCGCTGCGCTACGTCATATTTTAAAATCGAATCGCAACTACTAAGGGGTTTTTTACGTTAACGCCTATGTGTACACTGAACTCAGTTTTTGTCCCATCCGAACGACTATACTTTGTCCCTTGTCAGGCCTCCTGTCTTCCACCACTGACAAGGGCGGCACGCGTGAACGTCGTTAGGCCCTATTGGCGTATTAGCAGAAGGCAAATACTCACATGGTGGGCAGAAGAGGCGTTTTAAATACACACAAAGTGCTCCCTTAAATCATCCAACGGCAATATGTACAACTGGGAAACCGCTTCCCAAGACCTTTATATATACCTGGCGTGACGTGACCATTTCAGGGGTGATAGCGAAAGCCGTTACGCCGAGATGTATTGAAGTTCTACAGTGGAACTACACAAACGTGCTGTATGGCCTATCAACACCCTCCATGTTGCCTAATCTAGTTCTATATCTTGCCTCACAACAGCCTACATGTTACCCTATCCGTGCTAAGACTTCCGTTGGTCGTTGCGGCTTTATCAGCCATCAGCGGATACCCCAACCTTCAAAGATGTCAGGGTCATAGTTGAATATGGACGGGTGAACGAACAATTGTATTAGCCTCATTGCATGGAACTGATTTGCTGTCCCAGAGATATGCATTCCAGTCTGTACTCACGTAAGAAACGCGCAACCTGTTCTCCAATCCATTTTCAAATGAAATAACATATTGTTGACATAAAAAGAAAAGCGCAAGAAGGGGTTATACTAAGACTTCCGTTGGTCGTTGCGGCTTTATCAGCCATCAGCGGATACCCCAACCTTCAAAGATGTCAGGGTCATAGTTGAATATGAACGAGTGAACGAACAATTGTATTAACCTCATTGCATGGAACTGATTTGCTGTCCCAGAGATATGCATTCCAGTCTGTACTCACGTAAGAAACGCGCAGCCTGTTCTCCAACCCATTTTCAAATGAAATAACATATTGTTGACATAAAAAGAAAAGCGCAAGAAGGGGTTAAGTACGGTGGGTCATCTATTTTTAAAATTATATAACGAAATTTATATAACCGTTATAATTCTCTAGAGAACATTTGTTAATTACATGTATTATGCCATGTAGGGACTCCAATTTACACTAAGTACATTAATGCTTGTCAATTCCAATTCTCGTGTGAGTGTATATATATAATTAACAATGTTAATCAATGTAAATCACCAGTGATTGCTGTTAATAATGGTTTATTCCAAGTCTTTTCTTGTCTTCGGAGAATTTGGAAAGTTTGTTGTAACATATTAATAGAAGCAATCCAATGTTATCGCTTTTATGATGTTGGTGGAAAATCTAGACCATGATAGATTACAAATAGCTATCTTTCTATTTTTGTCTTAAATATAATATTTATCTAATAACTTAAAACATTCAAGTTATTGGAGTAGTACTACAAGTAGTATGGTATTGTTACAACGTACTGCTCGATGAAAGAATTTAATCTTTCCGTGTTCTGACGGACTATCTATGGGCAGTTGTATACATGTGTGGGAGTGTGGGGTCTACTGCACTGGTGTATTTTTTTGAGATTGCATGGGACCCAGCGTTTAGGGATTTTTTCCATCCCAAGTGTTCAGGGACGGATCTAGGAATTTTTGCAGGAGGGGGTTTGCAAGGTTCCTTTTAAGGAAAACTGTCATCATCGTCTCTAAATTACATAGGCATACATACAACTTGAGCTTTTAAAAAGAGAAAAATCATTTTATAATGATGTAGGATCATATTGTGATTTAATTTCGTTGATGCAACGCATTCATTTTTTTTATTTGTCTGAGCAGGGTGGGGTTTGACCCCCCTCCCTCAGGATCCGCCCCTGAGTGTTGTTGCAAAATTAAATGAAATAAAATGAAACAGGATTTAATATACCATCTATCTGCTCCGACTGGACAAATGAAGACGGGCGTACGTCATACAGTGTGCTATAAGGATAATTTGCCCGGACTCGGAGCTATGGCCTACTCTTATATCAAATTCTAACTGTCAAGGTTCCTTGATGTTTTCCATCCCATCCGAACAACTATACGTTGCCACTTGCCAGAACCTCCGTGCTGCACCACTGATAAGCGGGAACCAACAAACTGCAGGGCGAATTTAAGACACATGGAAGTTATCTGGGGTTGGAAGAAAGAGCTTGTCTGTACTTTCACTCGAACTCACCTATGTTTCATGGGGTTGAAGTCCCACTGTTCTGCTCCGAACTGGCCTTATGTAAACGGACATACGCCATTTAGTGTGCCATGAAGGAAATTTTACCCGGACAGCGGCACTATGGCCTACTCTTATATCGACTTCCGACTCTCAAGGGATCTTTTACGTGCACGTCAATGTGAACACAGGACCTCGGGGTTTCGTCCCATCCCACCACTAGACAACTGTCCTTATCAGGCCCTCCGTCCTGCATCACTCGCGAGGGAAAACCACGTCGGAAAATCCCTATGAACTTTCTTGACCAATGCAAGGAACGAACAGCCGACTTCCCGGCTTGCGAGCCAGTGTCTCACCCACTTACCCACCGTCGGTAGTTGAAAACGGATTCCCAGTGTTTCTACTTATTTTTCGCATTGTTCATGTCTTAAAAATGAGGGGTATTTTGAGGTTTTCTGGTCAAATTTAATTCAGATGAGACCACCGCCGCCCAAAGCACGACAATCGATTTTTTCTGTGTCAAAGGGATATAGGGAGAAAGGCGTCAGGTGCAGGTAATAGTGAAGGTTCGTCTGCATCATCGTCCTCGATTGATGTGGCTGTCCAGTGTGCAGAAAATATCGTTTCCGCCAATCCAATTTTGAAAAATTTCGAACTCGCTTCGATATACATCATTGCCCGTCAATTTTACAACACCCCTTGAGAACACTTTCCGCCCATCGTTGCTGTGAGCTAGTTACGACTCTGTATATAATTGAAGAAAATGGTATGAATATACTTCTATTCTTCCAGATTTTGGTGAATACTCGTGATTTTGAGAGAGAGAGAGAGAGAGGGAAGTGGGGTTTAACGTCCACTCGACACAAACTAGGTCATTTCGGGACTAACACATGGTTGAATTTGATTTCAATAATTCGCTTGTGCGTATGAGTTTTTAGTAGTGGGAGGAAATCGGGGTATCCAGAGAAAACAAACGAGGTTGCACAGGCGACCCTACTCATTGCCACGTATAACCTGGGATTCGAAACCACGCCAGTTGACTCAATGAGAGGCCGTATGATACAGCGCGCGCACGCTAACTATTCGGCCACCCCTCCCCCCTTCATGATTTTGAGGCGGCAGGATAAGACATTTGTTTCCGTTGACATGTAAGGTCGATAGTTACGTGTTTAGGAGTACGCTAGTTTGTGCATCTGAAGATTTCCATGGGGAGCCTCATACGTATTTTTGAACAAGAGATGGTCACATCTTACTCCATCTGCTGATCAAAAGGACAAGAATCGCCATTACAGTCAGTGGGGAAATGTATGATAAATTGTGGCCGTGTGACACAAGTTAGGATTGATTGGCTTGATTGTTTATGTGTTACGGTAAATGAAGTGAAATGGGGTCTATGTTCGGTCTTTTCTGACACTCTAGAAGCAGATGTTAAAACATTCTTAATAACACAACGTTATGGATTTACTAATTCTTAGTTTATTTCATGCAAAGTTTCAACACTCTTACAGTTATCTTGTTATCTTTATCAAGCAATGATTTCAACAATGAATTCAGTCATGAATATTTATTACATAAATTCCAGAACAATGGGGGTACTACACACTAATTGACCTTTCTGTCTTTTACCACCTTTAAAGGAGCTAAATCACTAATATCTTAAACCTGAACATTGACACAAATGGGTCGCAGCGCATATAAGAATGTAATCTGATTGTATATAACTGATTATATTCAAGTGTTTCCGTTTTGGCTGTTAATTTCAAATCAGTAATGTTCAGCAAATTCGGCATGAGACTTAATCGAAAGTCAACTTATAGGTTATTGCAGTCTACTGCGCATGCCCTCCAGATAAGATATGGCGTCACCGTTTGACATGAGTTAAGGAATATGTCTAGCCTCGTTCTTTTTGGCCACTTGTTACAAATGACGCTGAAAAGCACTATGGTACACGATCCGTGTACCAATGGTAAAATGTGTATTTTGTCTTAAATATTGGATATCAGACGCCTACCCTTTTCCGATAAGATCACAACATCAATGTTGACTTTTTTGACAAATAATTCGTGTTTTCAAAGTGTAAGACTTTGGATGATATTGATTTAGAGACTATAAATAGGAATAAATAATAATAACCTTTAATCATTTTTTTATCACCCTTAATATTATCTTCATAGATAATGAAAAGAATTATAATAGGCTACACATTGTACCGTTTACTAAAAATCTGACAAAATGGACACCAACACTTCAACATACTTTGTCCAGAAGCCACGACCCATTCTTTCATATAGACAGACAAATATGTCTTCTCATACAATTTCAAATTTGTCCAAGTTTGACGGACTCTGTGTATCGTTTAAGCTGAACTCTCACTGGGTAATTTGGCAGAAGATCTGCTGACTGAATTTAGCCGTCCAGCGACGCTTTCTCGTAGATCAAATATTTCTTCGCCATCTAGAAAATAAATAACATTTGCTTTAAATATTAGATGTCGTGTTTTAATCAATACAGTAGTTTATCGTACTTTATTAGTTGTTTGTTTGCCTTATAAGGGAGAGGTGTAAGAATCTACACAAACACCGAGCTACTTGAATATTCGTTTCGATCCATGATATATCACCAACCGATCGAAAGTCAAGGAAGAGTGCGAAAAAAAAAATAACATGAAATGAAATGAAATGGAGTTTAGAGTCCTACTGTTCTGCTTCGAACTAAGCTAATTAAGACGGGAAAATAATAACCCGAAAACAATTTTTTTAAAGCGCACTGGGATAATAAAGTTCCAGAAAATAAATGTAAGCATGTACGATTTTAGGTATGAATTTCTCGATATATACATGTATGTCAATTATTAGTAGGCCATTCGTCCAAAATGAAGATAAAAAAAATGATCAGTTCGTTGATATTAGTTCGTTTTCTATAAGGGCATAAAATTTGAAAATACAGAAATGTCCCTTCCCCTAATAAAAGAATCTTGGGGGTTATTATGAGGAGATACTCCTACACAGAACGCACAACCTCGCGCACAGAATCAATATCCGTCCATCGAATATGCCCCTTGGCATTCGCAAAAAAAACAGACTGAGCGTAACAATCTAAGCGTCAGAAAATATATTTATATTCCTGCTATATAATCAAATTTAGACTTTGATCTTTTGCCTCAATATCAAATATGTTCTACGCTGAATAGCTCTTTCCCCCTTGGCAATCTTGGACGATCTCTGTCAAAATTATACATTTAAGTTGATTTGGTAATGTAATTAATCATGTAACGTACAAATTGAAATGAGCACAAGGTCACTATATCGATCCATTATCAAGATACGGTACTCTTTCGTTAAAAAGTACATTAATAGTGCAGGGAAATCACGCTAAAAAAATAACTCTGCGCAGAAACCCAGATGACAGCTCTACGGGCAAGACCAAATTATATGAATTTGTTCAAAAGAGAACGGAGTCAAATAATCATTCAAAATTGAGAGTTAATTTCTAGTTTATTTAAATTCACGAAATCTTGTAAACGCCACAGAGAATAATGGCTCCTAAAAAATAAAAAATGCCCATTGCTTCACAAGGAAGAATCCTGTGGAATTTCAATTTTTATGGAATGTACAGTTTGTAAGCGTTTCGTGGAGTCGTCCTTTGATTCCCATTTGTACTTCTAAAAGATACCCCATAATGTCTTTTGCAAACTTGTGCTGGATTTTCACGCCCGTCGGAACGAAATTGGCCCACAACGTTTTAAGGGTTGTACATGTATTAGCTAATATTAGAGCGTCTGTTAATAGGAGCTAAATCGCTAATATTATTTGGAACCTACAAACTGACACAAATGTTTCTCAACGCATATAATAATTTAATATGAATGTATATAAACTGATTTACATTCAGCCATACGCTAGAAGTTTCAATGGCAATCTCTAGCGTCTGGTTATCCCAGCTTACACCGATAGTTTTTTTGGGTTTTTTTTTGCACATGCTATTGCTATCCAGATAAGTATAATATGGGGCCACCGTTTGACATGACTTATGGAATATGTCTAGCCTCGTTATTCGGATCCATTGTAACAAATGGTGTTGAAACGCAATAAAGTACCAAATTCTTGTACCAATGGTAAAATACTTATTTTGTTTTAAATATGGATATCAGAAGCCTATATTTTCCCGGTAAGAGCATAGCATCCATGTTGATTCAAACTGACAAATAATTCGTGTTTTCAATGTCAAAGACCTTGGATGACATTGACTATGAGACTTAGCTACTTAAGCCTCCGTCTTTCACTTAGTATTGATGTATTTGAACGCCATCTGAACCCCTTTGAAACCGATACTCTAATTAACCAGATAGGTATACTTGAAAGGAATTAATAACAGCTACTGAGGAACATATCCGTGGGCAAAGAGTCATATCAGAACACTTGTCCTGAGCCATATATATTATATACTTACAAGGTGGTATTGGTATAAGTTTAAAACTGGCATAATGAACGGTCATTCTCATTAAATAGATATAGCCACGTCTATAAGTTTTCTTCATAAAACCATAAACCAGTGGATTAGCTGCCACACCCATCATCACCACCCTCATAGCATAGAATTCTACGACATCACATTTGTTTAAACCATTAGCACAGGCGAATCTAGCAAACTGAAATATACACATTACACAGTTCATAAGTGGATTTAACTATGGGTGCCAATAAATGTTACGATCTATCCTGTTGACCTTGTATAAGTAAATGAAATGAAATTAAATGGAGTTTAACGTCCCACTGTGTTGCTCCAACTATGGTAATGAAGACGGGTATACAGTCTGCTATGAGGAAAATTTTGCCCGAACAGTCCGGCCTACTCAAATATCAAATTCCAACTGTCAAGGGTCCACTGTATACATGGACATGGGATCTCGGCTCGTTGTCCAATTCGAACTACTATGTACGTTGTCCCATGCCATCACAGTCCCTGTCCAGCATCACTAAGCGGGGGGGGGGCGCCGCTGGAAAATCTCGAAAAAGTATATAGCCCAACACCGGGATGGAACATGTCAGCGAGCGAACGTCTTACTTACTCAGCCACCACGGCCCCAAATATATAAATAAGAAACCTTTCGGAGGTGACCGCTAAGATTTGCATAACGAGATCATGTTACGGGTTTATACAATTATTTAATGTTTTAACACGACGAACATTTGTCAGTAAGTAGAAATGACTAAAGTTAGAATGTTTGTACTGACAATTAGGATGCAGATATTTTTAAATCAAGCAATTCGACCCCTGTCTTTATCTTACTCGCATTCTCTGATTGCATCTCTGATTACAACCTTACAGGAAAATCGTTTTATGTTCTCCAAACTAATCATCGACGGTTATAAAACATACAATATCTGACAGTTTCACAGTTTTCGCCTTGATATATCACATTAGATAGAACAATTACCATTAAGCTTCGTCCTTTTCTATACTGTTTATTGACTAGTTATTTATTTAGATAATATCTGGATGTGGACAGAAGTATAATCAAGTTGCAGATCCCAAGCTTTATAAATAATAAGGGTTGCAAGGCAACGGATCACTGCCAAATAGCATAGTATTAAGATGTAAGTCTTAATAGTAATTCTTTTAAACGTTTTTAATGACACAGGGCGTGACATTCATTTTTGTACGTGACCAGGCATATTATAATTGGCCACCAAACGTCGACCTAAAGATACATTATGGAGGATTAGATAAGGAGTTGGAAGTTCTCACTATAATAGTTAAAAACTACATAATGTAAAGGTAATTTGCCAAAAGTTTCAGTCAAATTGATTCACTGAACCCGAGATATTAGATTTGGAAATTTCCGACTAGCCTCAATCATCATTACTAAAGCCAGTACGATAAAAAGCATAGTCTCGATTATCCACTTTTTAATTTAATTATCAATGAGCGTTAAGCAGCATATACACGTAGGATTCTAATTCAATCGATTTCGAAGGCTATAGCATTGACATCGAGGGTTGAATATTTTATGTAATAAAAAATTATACAATATGTAACAGTTTTATGTCTCAACTAGGATTATTATAAAATGATTACCGATATATACAATACAATACACAACAACTTTAAACAAATCTGTCTTTGAATAATACATTTAGCACAGTTTTGGTTTACTAAGATCGGGTTTTATTTTTGGTAACTTTAGGCTATTTGAACATCGTCGTGTTGCACTACGTAGTATTTACACGTCAAATCTTGTCCAAGGATTGCGTGTACAATAGACCTATTGTTATTTTCAGGTACCGTAACGCTATTTGAATCTCTGATAGAATGATATGTACTTCAATTATATTTGTAAGAGATGCTTACAATATTATACCCGCCGTTTAGAACATTATAGCGACCATAAATATGATACAAATGGCGAACCGTTTTCACGCTCAAGAATCGTCGATATTCAAGTAGTTCGTACGTTTTCGACCAGTGGTGATAAGATAATCTTAAATAATGATATCCAATAGGCATACTTGTATGTTTTACATGCCGTATATGATGTCACAGTAAACAGATTTGAACTATCACAATATTTACTTCTTTTCGAATATTACCATTCTTCGTTTCTCAAAAAGAATCGCCAGTACCGTAAAACTTTATCGCAAAAATTATCGCAAAAATTAAATTTCAATCGCCACTTTCATACTTTTATCGCAAATTGCGACTTTGGCGAGCGACAGTGTGAGCCCTGCTTGCAAACCTTGCAGGTTTTCTCTAATTTCCCGCCGCTGCTAAATAGTCCTACCTTACGGTAGTTCCACAATATCATTGCTATACTAAGTGGACAATAGAAACCTTTTTATAACTTCACTTGGTGGTGATTCCGTGTAGAAATTTGAATGCGAATGATACTATCTAATATGTGTGTTACATTTCGCAGGATAATCGTACAAAACATTATTTGCCTGATTACCAATGCCATTTGACCCTTTTCTGAATACCGTATAACTATTATTTATGGGTTAACTACACATTATCGAAGATTGCTGGAGTGTCTATTTGTTTAGTAATAAGTTAATCAATAATACAAATCATGGTCTAGTTATTGAATTGTTTATGGTATTATTATAGTCTCACACTACCTGGTCATACAACATGATTACCGTAATACTGATTCATTAAAGACAGATATTATCAAGTAATTAAAGGCCAGGATTTTCTATTGGTGTTAGAATCGTTATTAACAGAATAATTATCAAGTGTAGACGAAGCCGTTCTATTATGGTAAAACGTATATTCTTTAACGACGCCGGCGTAATAATACAATAAAAACAATTGTTAGTGGTGTAAACGTCCCAGATATACGAGAACTGGCAGGGTTTAATAAATAGTTGGCCATTCTTGTTAAAATAGTTCGAAAATAGATCATGTAAAATGAATAATTTGAAAATTTCATTCAATTTACTCTATTGTGAGCGAAGTTAAGAATGTTGGACAAGACGTTTAAGCTAAGTCTCGCTCGCCCATTTTTAAATTAATTAAGATATGACTGAACCCGTTCTAATCTATCTAAAATCGGAGAAATCCGATGCCATCTGGAGTAGACCATGGCCTGTATCGGGGTAATCAATGTTTAATTAATAATTTAGATAACATTCCAGGCCTAAAGAAAGACTTATGAAAGGCAGATTTAGTTCTTGCATAATGTATGTTTAGAGAAGAAAGATGGTGGTCACTATACCATTAGGTGACTGGATAAGGCAGAATGTGTGGAGGTAAAGGTAACCTCGAGCCAAATGGTCATCAACCCAATGTTAATTAAATAATGTTGCCTGTTCGAAAATGAAGTATATTATAGTCTAGGAGTTACCGGATAAATTTGTACTTAGAATTCCCACCCCCTACCTGGGGCCGTCCTATATCATTTGAATAGATCTATGAATATATTGCCTAAGCACAATTTTACCACATCTGTCGCTTCAGAAATATTAAGCACAAGCTGTCTAAAATTAAAGCGTATAGAGGCATTATCAATCTATTTAAGAGAATATTATACATTGATTACCAACAATATATAACACAAATCATAATTAGATTTATATAACCAGCATTATGCCATTGTTTGAAGGGATTTTTATTATCTGCATTAGATATAAATACACGATAATTACAGTACTTCTTATCATAATTAAATTCGATAGGCTGATTGGCACGTCATATCCTCCATTAATATCACGACAGGTAAAGTTAAATGAAACGTTCTACTCTTCTGCTCCTAAACTGGGCTAATGAAGAAGGCGGGGGAGCAAAATCAAAAGAACTGTAATAAACAGAAAACATCCCCATGAAAACGGGTTGCAATTTCTTTTGTAAGCATCAATCTGTAATAAAACACCTCTCGTCTACGAGTTATCGTTTCTTGTCATGGAAAACAATAATTATAACAGTCTAATTAACTTTGAAGGAAACGCCATTTTTATTCAAATTGCTGTCATTCTACAGGCTGGCAGTTATATTAATTTTTAGCAGTCTTAATAGTGGGTCAATATTATGCTTTCCCTTTGTCCATCCGCCCGACAACTCAAGAGGGGCTACAGTTTTTAACGGTGGAATTTTGTACAAATTTGCTGTGGCGCATTGTGGTCATGAGAGGATGAACTCGATCTATATTCAGCGTTCCAAGACCTCCCGTTCAACAGTTACTCCCCCTTTCCCAAAAACCTTATACATGTCTTAGCATTTGCTGGATTTGTTTTAAAATTTTGATGGAAGCATTGGGGTCACGAGGAAAGAACCTATAAATATTCCTCACTACTTTGGAAACCTTATAAACGTGATAGAGGCTTCAGTTTTTAACAAATTTATTCTCAAATTTGGGGCCACGAGAGAAGGAAATCTGTCGATATTCCTTATGCATATTTCTAAAATCCTTAGAACGTCATGCATGCTATAGTTTTAAACGGGTCTTTTTGTCCAATTCAATAATCAACACGCCACGATCCCCGTTGCATGGACGCGATAGCAGACGCGCCTATTTTAAACATTGTTTTTCAAGCTTGTGAACAGGATTGAGATGAGATTAGATTTCTGGAAAGCATAAATGATCCTAAGCTGCTGTCCATGCCTATGTGTGGGTATTTTCCACATTTTGCGTGACTATCTTTTTATATATCCAGGTGGTATATTGTAAGTGCATGGCCTAGTCAGTTTCGAGGAACGGGAAGCAAGCCAACACTATTCGTAATAAATCATTAGATTGTCCGCTTTTATCTTAGATGCTATCTCGGACAAGATATTGTATGAAAAAAAAGTTGTTTACCAGGTTGGGCAGCCATGTGAGTAAGAAAATAACAGCAACCACGCCCATCAATTTGGCAAACTGTCTTTCAAGTCTGTTTGATCGTATATCAAAGCCTTTCTTTTTAGTAAGCTGATATGCGATGCTGATGTTACAGGCCACAAGGAGCACTATTCCCACGAATAAAAAGGCTATTTTTATGTAAATGACTTCAGGAACCGGGTAGGCAACAGTTTTGGTCACATTTACCAATATAGATCCATTGATCACGGCTGTCATGTTAGTTCGAATGAAATTCGTCATGGCACAATACCACCCGGCTTTCAAAGTAACTGGATAGATAAAAAGAGGTATGGAGGCCAGTAGAAGACAAAAACATCCTTGTAATCCGACAAATCCTTTAATATATATAGGCGTAATGGCTAAACGTTTGTATAAGAACGGTTTAGAAATGGCCAGCCATCTCTCAACACTGATGAGCACAATGATAGCGAATGTTGTATAGATGTACCAAACAGTCGTCACAGCACTGAATTCACAAAAAATCCGAGATCCAAAATATTTACCTCGCATTTCGGCAATTAATGTCGGTGTCATGACGATGATGACAGTGAGAACATCATTGAGAGCCAAAGATCCCACCAAGGCATCCTGAACATTTTGGCGATATTGAGCAATTTTACACACTATGATAAAAGTAAATAAATTTCCAAAGAAGGAAAGCCCAGGGATCGTGGAATAGTATATCACATCAAAGGCCAAATATGGGATGACTGGGTCCCGCGGATAAGTATAAACATCTTCTTCCATTGTATTCAAGAAATACGCCATACGGCTTCTTATTGTACTTCTGAAACGAAATAACGTATAAAAGTATGTTAACAAAACAAAATGGGGTTTTACGTCCTATTTTTCTGTAACGACGGCGGTTTTGTCTCACCTGACTGATCAGATGCTGTTCCTTCACGGGGTTGGCGTCTTGCACCACTGCCAATGGGAAATTTCGCGGCTAAAACCAGTGTCCTAATCACACAGCCACCGCGGCTCCCATTAATGTGGTAAGGGCTAAACCGATTTAGATCACTGAGTTTGGGACTACAACAAAGACATCCATATAGAATTTTGTTGCCTTTTGGTGTCGGAATAAATAGTACTCCAGGCAGTTGTGATTTGTACGGAAGACCATAAGGGTCAATCAGACGATTATCTTGTAACTACAAGATAGCTATCTTGTAATAACTAAACAATTGTCTTGTAATTACAAAACAAGCATTTTATATGGCTATCTTGAAATTACAAGATAAGCATTTGATTGACCTTAATTGTCAGTAAATTTTCCGTCTAGAATACATAATGCTACATTTGATGCTAGGATGTAGCATTAGGTATTCTATACTAATGGTCTTCCGTAGTTTTGTTTGGCTGTAAAATATTAAGTCCGAGATTTCCACGACACCTGTTTACTAAAGGATAGCATCGAATTAATCTGATTCATGATATCTGGATGGGAAGTATATAGTCTGAAAATCATTTAACGGATTGTAAAGTGGCGTGAGACCCAGTGCCAGTGTATCATTCATCAATCTTAGTTTGATCTGTGACTCTAGTAATCTATTTTTCCGCGCTGACTCTTTCGTGATCTATTCTCGAAACAAATTTCATACAATTTTGATATACAATCTACAGTTATGATGTACGATATACAATTTTGATATATACAATATACAATTTTGGTATACAATATACAATTTTGATCATATCAATCAGGCTAACATCGAGATTTTCAGGTTCATAAAATAATAATCATGTAATAAAAACAGCCTGATGTCTGTATCAAACGTTGTAACAAACTGGCAATTATTTGCACTTTAAGTGAATGAAATGGGGTTTAGCGTCCCACTTTTCACGACGGACTAGCCTAATAAAGACGAGCATACGTTATACAGTGTGATATAGGGTAAATTTTGCCCAGACAGCGACACAACGGCTTACTCTTATTTCAAATTTTTGTAACACCATGGGTCTTTTGTTAGACGTTGAAGGCGGCCTACCAAATCCGATCGGTCGCCACATCCTATGACCCATACACTCTATTCTTATTACTTAATAGTTTTGTGGTCGACTAGTATTTGTAATTGCTTCCTTTTCACGTTTTGTATTTTCTTCTTACTATCTCAGTAGTGAAGACGCTTGGCTTTTCAGTAGTTCAGACGTTTGTCTTACCAGGGATACATGTAACAATGCATCAGTTCGTCTTTTCATTTTATATATCAAGCATTGGTTACATAAGATGCAAGCATAGATTAAAATAAAGTCATTCTCTCATTCATATTCGTTGGGACGAGTCTGTTGATACAAATGTCTACATCTTCGCCCTCCGGATTACAGCGGCTGTCTAGGAACTCACATGGTAATCTCTCCGGAACCCGATCATATCTTAATCTTAAATGGCTGCTTTTGACTTTTTAACAAATTTGCTAACCTCATGACTTGATATTTTAAAAACAATGAATTTGATTTGAAGTTTACAGTGTATGACGCAATAAGTAAATTTCCAATCACGTGTTAAATAAAATATTCCGATTCCCACGGAACCAGGTATGTTTACCAAATTATAACTCCTTTTATGCGTAATAAATCCGTCACACATTATTTGAGTACATTACATAATATGATTTCTATACAATATTTGTACGAGAACCCAATAATTAGTTAAAGATACAATATGGTCGCGAGGACCATAGTACTACATAATAGCTAGAAAGTCAGCACTGTATCTAAATCTCATTTTGGGACTAACATATGGTTTCATTTTATTTCAATAATTCGTTTGCGTAGGGGTCTTTAGCAGTGGGAGGAAACCGGAGTGCCCGGAGCAAACCCACGAGGTTGAGAAGGCGCCCCTATCTCCATGCCAAATACGCCCACACTAGGGCTCGAAACAACAGCCGCAAGCCAGAGGTGACCGGCCAGCTAGAGGTCGAAGCGCGGCACTCTAGACCACTAAGCCATCCCAACCCCCGCTGGGCGAAAGCATAGCAAGGAACAGCGTTTCCTATATGGGACTGAAAACATAGGATTCTAGGGCGGATCCGGGGGGGGGGGGGTAGTCACCACGGATCAGGAATATCACGGGTCTACAAGCTTCCACCGGGACATGCTTACATGGTCGTATATATATATTATACAGCACACGGTAAGCATCTTATCAGACACACGATCAGCATCTATGTTACTAGCGGCAGAAATTAGCGCCGTAAACCGCGGTCGGTGAGACAAAACATGGGGTTGTCAACCCCCTCAAAAAAATCCTGGATCCGCCACTGAGTATAGGTATCGTTTACACATTGGCTGGTATGTAAGAGAAGTTGACAGAGACACCACTGGGTGAAAATCACACATGCTTTAGAGCAAAACGTTGCCACATGAAGCCCCGACATATGTTAGATCCGGCGTCATCATTTATAATTCGAGTTTTATATTTATGAAACTGTTCTAATATCAGTATCGAATGAAATAAAAGATGGCCATGGCAGGTAATTAGTACTCCGGATTGAACTTTCGCTTCTGGCCAAAAGACTCTTAAATATTGATTACACGCCTTAATAAGAAATCACAAATCCCCATCGACCAAAGTTATTGATGTTCCGTACTAATAAGTAGCCTTCTAACAAATTATGGAAGCATTCAAATCAAATAGTGATAAATGTGAAATTTGCAATTACGAATTGTCTTGCAACCTTTTGGCATGTAATAATTGAATATACATTATGGGAGGTTAGATAAGGAGTGACAGGTTTCACTATAATAGTAACAAACTCGATAATGTAAAGTCAATTTTCTGTTAGATTCAGTCAAATTGATCCACTATGAACCGAAAATTAAGCAAGTGAAATTTGCGCAGGGCCTCGATCATCACAACTAAAGTCATAGTCTTGATTATCCATTTAATAATTAAATCGAGTAGGAAAGTTATGCAGTAAATCGGATCACAGTCCACCAATGATCGCAGGCTAGCTATGCGATCGAGAGTTGATATGGTCTGGATATGTTAATTGATGTCCAATTAATAATTTAGATAACATTTCAGGGCTAAAGAAAGGTCTGAAATAGGCAGATCCTGCTCTTGCATAATGTATGGCGAATAAACAACGAAATTTGATTCAAGTTATAACATTGTTTTATTTAATATAATTTATTCAATACGTTTTTGATAACTAATATAATATGCTTATACATGTATATACCTATCTAGCTGTTGTAAAACCGTTATTTATTTGATAAAGTTCTTAAACAGCAATTTCAGATTCAAAGGGTGTGACCTGTATCTCTTTTCTTTGGAATCTTAAGACGAAATGTAATATAAATGTATATAAAGTGAATTATATTCAATTCTAAAAATTGGTTTTGTAATTTCTAATCAATTATGTTCGACGCAATACAGGAATAAAACATAATCAATAACTTCTGCATTGTATTGTATGATAAATGTTTTTCTTTGTTAATTACAAATGGCACCCAAACCAAAGCCCACTGGATAGATTTCGTATGTGATCAGATATTATGTAATTATTCTTGTATTACAGACCTATATATTTGTGTGTTACGTCTATGATATGAAATAATCTTTTCGTTGCCTTAGGGGCACTTCGATTCTAGTCAGACCCAGGGCCCCGCTTCGGTTAAGCTGGGCATTGATTCAAACCCATAGAGTAAACGACTCGTAAATAATTATTGATTTCAAAATGTTCACTGTGTCTTAAACATTTGATATTAAGATCCCAAATTCTCACGGCAATATAACATATTATTGATTAATTCGTATTTTTAACTTAAAATACGAGGTTAAGCTCTTTTTAACGCTATATATGTCTACCCGGAAGTTTTCGTTTGAACATCATTCCATTCAGTAAACAAGATATGTATCAATCCCGATATTTTAGAAGGCTTAAATATTACTCTCTAGACCTATAAACTATGATACACTTCCATATTTTTTAACTCCAGTAAAACAATGATCACAGTACAATTAGTTATTATATGTTACGAGTCATTCGCTCATTTATAGAAGTTGTTATTTAAGAGACAAATCTGTAATAATTATATATAACAAACTTACGAAATTTTAGAAGTGAAGTAAACTTCTTTGTATTCTTTTGTTGGAGAGTCTGCAGCAGACACAAACTTCCAAGCCGGTGAAACAGAAATCTAAACTACACAACTGCTTCAGGTTTCAAACAAATTTGCACAAACTTCTCGGCATGTGAAGCAAAAATCCAAACAAAACAAGTGCTTTGATTTCCAGAAAAATCTACTCTGATTTGTCACATGGCACTATCCTTTATATAACACCAAATTCAAACACTGTTATAAAACCACTAGAAATATAAATACAAATCACATGTGAAACATTATTGTCTGCCGGTTTGATTTACTTATTATACTAATGTGCCGTGGGTCCTATAAATCAATTCCAATCTATCAGAGATAAAGCAGAATTGTAAACCGTTTGGGTATTTGCCGTAGTCACTAGTCACGAGTTAACTGCAGATAAGCTAGTCAACAAATTGAATTCTGTATGAAACAACTTCAAGGATTTACTACGTCTGATTTTATCAAATAATGATCAACATGGTCGCTACCATGCAAATTGCATACACACGAGTAGTTTCATTCAAATTTAACATTTAACCAAGATAACTTTGTAATTAATGTACTTGCATTTGTTCACACGGTTATCGTGTTTTGATCACCATTTTTGAAAACTACATAAAGCCTTTTAATTTTACTTGACTTTTTACTAGATGTCATAAAAATGGTTATTCATTGAAGGTTCTTCTTCTTTGTGGTTATACATTGAGATTCCTTGTAGCATATAGCCGATTACGAATCCCACTATCTTCAACAGATGTAAGAATATGGTCTTTAAGACCATATTGTGTCTTTGGGGAAATTGTTAAAAAACAACTATTTTTATAAAGTCAAATTCACATGCACCTAGTGCACTGAATTGAAAGCTATACATAAAAAACAAGTGATGTTTTGGTAAAATCCTAATCACTGTCAAAGTGTTCATCACGTTCTACTTGTTATTTAACCTATGGTTGGAAGACCATATAAGGAGTATCGCCTGATTGTAGTGGTGAGAATTGTAAGGCTTTATTCCATATTTGGAATGGAATTTAGGTTCAAAGTTAATCTTGAGTCTGCAGGAACTGGGGGATATAAAATAGGGGGTAGAGCGGGATTCGTTAGAAACTCACCCAGATATTCTAGCAGCCATTATCTGTTGAGAACAACGGACCTGTAAACTTGTTAGCTTGACAATAAAGTTCTTATACCTTAAACACTGTGGTATTAGTTTACGATCACAAACACAACAAAACAAGAAGTCCTAGAAGTAGCAGTAGTACTACCTAGACGGCTGGCTCTCGCTTTAATTACGTAAATCTTATCAAGGCCTTCATGTAATACACTGCATATTTCGGCACTAATTTCGATTGGGTAAAATCCCAGTCTGTGAGTCGTTCAGATTCCTCGACCGTCGCGATTACCAAGCCTCGCACTTTCAAGCCAACGACCCTACCTGTGTTAATCGAGTTGCAAAGATCAAAATTCGTTCATCAAGGTTTCCGTGGAAGTTGCTATGTCACAACCTCTGATTTGACACTACTGTGCACATGTTTGTAGATAGTAGATACTTTAATGTAGTTCGGGAACTGTGGAGTAATATAGCAACGTCTAGGTGTTGTAAAATACGCTCACTTTGCCTCTGGAACATTGACTCGCCTCCTTGTTTTCTCTTGGGTTGCTTCCCTTATTTTGAATGAAGTCTGTATGACCACAGGCCATTCGATTGTACGCAATGGACGCTTACGGCTGATCATCGGAATTATTAACCTGATTTTATTGTTTATATCTTTGTAGTTTGCTTTATCGGGTTTATTTGTGTGAAGTGCCTTCGTCCTGTACGTACTAAAAATTAATAGATATGTACATATAACACAAAAATCCTTTTCTGATAATATAAAATAAGGTAAACAATCTTTTCTCATCATTGGAAGGAAAGTTCTGACAAGCAGTCCTGAAGATAAAATTATTTACTATGACACCATTGTCGAATTCTTTGTCTCCCGTAACATTCATGTTGGAAATTGATCCATAATATAAAATTCCGTACGACTATGCTTTCACAATTTTTTTAAAAATTTAGACTTTGTCACCATCGTGTACCACAGTCGTATGTTACACTGTCTGTAATGCCCCCGTCAGACCGGAGTGGTGACCCTACTGCGCTCTGAGACCTGGAAATACACAAGGTCGTCGGCAAGCGTGAGCACAACGCGGAAAATTTTCCCAAAATTACAAACTTAAAAAAGTCGCGTTCTTACTGCGACCAGTGCGTTTATACAGCATTCTCCCGGCGGGCTCGTCACGATCTCTCCGCGCTAATGGCGTTTCTATTGAGATCTATAAGCCTGGCAACGTCGGTCATCTCGAACTCAAGTCGCTCAACCACACGTCTTATCTGGACTACACGTGCGTTTCCACCACGTGATCACGGGGACTATATATGCTGGTTAGATTTTTTTTCGAAATTTCATGATGACCTTTGAATCGCAATAGTCGAGTAATGCAAGCTTGGTAACCGCGCCATGGTCGTATTAAGAACTCCATACACGTAGTGGGAAACTCCTAACATCGCCATGAGGTCGTGATGCAATCGCGCAAAGGTGGTGGAAACGTCGTAACATCGCCCTGACAACGCCATAGGGACCCAAAACGATTGGTGGGGTCGCGGCGTGTACTGTGCGTGTACTACGTTCATAGAGATGTTACCACGCTTATCTCGCGACCTTCGCGACCCCTCAGCTTTCCAGGTTATATGGCAGAACCTTGGCGTTTGTTTTGAACATACCCAAAGCAAACGCCGTGACTCAGCGATCACTGGCGACCATGGAGACTACAGCAAGATATCTCCCGTTTCCACCACGCTTATGGTGATCTTGGCACGCTCTGAAACCATTCTTTTGTCGCCGTAGCAGCGCAGTAAGGACCTTTGCGACCCCATCACATTCTCGCAGTTTTCCAGATCATATGAGCATGTTCAAAACAAACGTCGTGACTCGGCGATCATTGGCGACCATGGAGACCACAGCACGATATCTAGCGTTTCCACCACGCTTTTACCACGCTTATGGCGATCATGACTCGCTCTGAGACCGTTTCGGTCGCTGTAGAAGCGCAAAAAGGACGCAGGTCTGGTCTGACGGGGGTATAAAACATGCAGCAAAAAGAATACATGTAGTTAGCAATATTCTGATCGCCACTTCCGCTAGTTCTTTGCGTCAGGTTGTGTTTCAAAATAGACTTCACGGACTCGGTACGATTTCAATATTAAGCATGATACATATTAAACACAATAGTTCCTAACAGCTATGTATCATATAACAAATATAAAGACAGGCATTTGTCAAAAATAAAACTTCAATCCGCTCTAGCAAGATTGACTATACTCAATTCTGTCTCTGATTTCTAAACTCGCATCTGAAATATGTATGACATGCCTAATATGAAGATACTATTTTCCTATACAAACAGCATATATTTCCATAAAATTTGTAAAACTTGCCTGATCGTGTAATATCCACTTTATGTTGTCAGTTTGAAAACAAAAGGGGAGCTGGTGTTCTTTGGTAAAAGGGAAATGGCAGTACCTGCCAGTCTATATTTTATTAAATAAGCTAAGTCTCTAACTCATTATCACCCAAAGTCTTCGACATTGGAAACAATTTAAATCAACATTGATGTTGTTGTCTTACGGGGAAAAGATGGCCTTCTGATATCTAATATTTAAGACAAAATCAACAATTTACCATCGGTACATACGAGGATACACAAATAGACTGGAATAACCAGATGCTCGAGATTGCTATTTGATTGAGACTTCTGGCGTATTTCGCCGCACACAACTGATTTGAATAAACGATTGAATGTAAATCAGTTTATATACACCCAGATTACATTATTATATGCGTTGGGACTCATTTGGATCAATTTCTAGATCCAAAATATTAGCGATTTAGCTCCTTTAAATAATGGGTCTTTTTAACCCTTAACCGGACAACGTCATTTTGACGTTATGACGGCAAGTGGTCAGGCTAAAAAAATAACTAACGTGAAATGCTTTGTATGTCTATTACAATCGGCTACTGCCGAATAATTTTAAGTGATAGACTCTTGACACCAATAAAGAAGTTGAAAAGGATAAGTTGATCTATAATTTGCATATCATTTTAAATCATTTTAATAAGAAATATCGTCTTTAGAATGGGCGTATTCGATAAAATCTGAGTCAGAATCATATATAGGAACTTCAGTGACTTTGAGGGTCTTTAACATTTCCGACATCGTTAGATTACGTTTTTGTCAAAAAATGTTGAACGAAGACAGTTTTTTTCTCAATGTTATTGACAAGACAAGTTCCTGTATGAGACGCATGCGTGGTGCTATCAATTAAATACGAAACTAAATGCCCAAATGCGGCTTATAAAAAAGGTTCTTGCTATGGTCGCAAATATGCGACCTTGACCAATTTTGGATATAACGTTGTGGGGCAATTATATGCGACCCTGGCAGGTTAAGGGTTAAAGATGCATTATGTAAAAACTAGGTCTTTTTTGGGAGCGATTATAGTATGAACGACAAATTCTTTATCTAAATAATATCTCCTTCCGCAGCATTGCATGATGTTCTATGTAAGAAAACATATTTACAAGTTAGAAACCAGCATTAAGCCTGGACATTAATATTGCTACATCATGTGCGTGACATACTACCATTTAATAGGTAAATCTTGAATCATGGTCTTGTTGACGTTATCCCATGACTATACAGGTGATATAACCCGCCGCGTGTAATTCGTTACTCTTAATTCTCTGTACTTACCAGTGGTTACTATATTCACTTTACGCCAAGTTCATACTAATCTGGTTAATATTAATTCACTACTACTACTACTTGGTGTTTAACGTCTGCTTCCACATAAGTGATATCGCAGACAAGACTTAGGAGAGCCGAAGCTGATTCCTGTTTTTTAGAATATGATTTTGCAATCTTTCCATTTGGCTTTAAGCCATGGATTGGGTTTAGTGGGAAGTTCTTCCCTTTATTTAATAAAAAACATATCATTTGGTAGATGATCTCGTTTGCTTCTGGGTTGGTTGGTGTCATCGTTTGGGGTTAGTGTTTAGGTGCCAGACCCGTCTTATCGTGGCCTCCCCTTACTCCACTATCCCACTCTATGGGTTTGGTATCAGTTTTATTTACGGAGTAGTGTTTAGGTGCCGAGTACGTCTGACCGAAACTCCCCCTTACTCCACTATCCTGCTTAATTTGGTAGATATCATCTTTGTGAGATTTGTGTTTAGGTGCCAGGCCCGTCTTATCGTGACCTCCCCTTACTCCACTATCCTATTCTGTAGGTTTGGTGTCTGTTTTTGGCAGAATAGTGTTTAGATGCCGTGTCCGCCTGATCGTGACACTCCCTTACTCCACTATCCTGCCAGTTTGGTATAAGTCCCCTATGTAGTTTAGTGTTTAGATGCCGGGCCCGTCTAATCATGACCCCCTCTTACTTCACTATTCTACTTAGTCCAATTCAGTATCGAAATCCCTCTTAATACCCCCAGACACCAGTAACGTCACAGTGACCGAATGTATATTAGGAATGTTTATTTGTAATTAAATTAAACAATTGACTACGGTATATTTTGTTTTGTAATTAATTTTTTTTTTGTATATGGAAAGAAGAGACACACAATCTTACTAGAAAAATACTAGGTTCCTTGAAAAACGAAAATGGGAAGGTGTCACTAATTGGCAGGCTGCCTGCTCGAGTGACGTGCAAGGTTTCACGCGTAGATTGTCCGACTTCATGTGTATGTTTATAAATTTAACTGCGAGCCGACGTGGACAAATTGAGAAACTGGAATATACAACACGGGTAATCCGAGAATTTACTTGGGCTTTCATATTTATGCCAGCAGAGTATTTTGTGTGCAATGACTTCCCCCGTGGCTTCGCACCCGTTGGTAGGTACCGTAACAGTGAAGTCACGTGATATAAACATGGTTTCTTTTAATAGATTTTTATAGCTTTTGATATGTCCTCACGAATACAATATTTTGAGAGGGATTTGAAAAAAAATACATCTTTGATAGATTAATTAGTTTAAATATGTGTTTAGTCTAAATATATCATTAAATCACAGAGTTTGTAAGATCCGATTTAGAATTTTGTTTTATAATGACCAGAGGCGGATCCAGGATTTTCAGAAAGAGGGTACGTGCCGCACCTACTTGGGAGTGCGAAGCCCGGAACAGTGATTTTTGAGTGAAAAAAATGCCCCCGAGGACTAATTTCATACTAATACTGTAAATTAGGATTTCCAACCTAAACTATTTTTGTTCTCCTTTCTCGCGAGAATATATGGAGCTAAAAATTGTTCGCCACCTCAAAAAATAGAGGGTGCGTGCGCCGGGTGCGCCCCCCTCTGGATCCGCGCCTGATGACATAACAAAGACAGTGGCTGTAGTCATATTCCCCGTGTTCTTTTGATCAGAATAAATAGGAGTAACAATACTTGGCTTCCGATTAAAACAAATTGGTTCCAGGCATCAGTAATTTCGTGACGGCAATTCTGCATGTGGTGCTGTCACAGTGTTTTTCTTTTCAAAGTGCGATCAATTTTGTTGCCAAAGCTGGAAGAAACAGTAATGCTTCTAATGTCATAATTAATATTTATTTGAGAAACTGCTTCGTTAGTCTAACAATATAATTATGTTCTATGGTGATCCAAATGCTATCAAGTTACAAATAAAACAAATCTACATGTATCTTAAGCTATGCGCTAGACAGCGAACAAAATCTTCGTATTCACCAGGTTTTCGCGGATCAGATTATCCAACGGTATCATTTTCCTGGAGCCATTACCGTTCGAGACGTTCCTTCCATATGTCAGATTTGACTTCTTTTAAACATGCATTACAGGTCTTTCGGACAAAAGAGGTCATGTTTTATCACATGACTTACCCCTGGAGCAAAAATAATGATTTCTTAGGAGTTTTCTTGGCCGGCCACATTCAGTAGCCCCCCCCCCCCCCCCCCAATTTTATGAGCTGGCTACGGACCCGAGCAAAGATGAAGGAGAATTCATTGCATACAAAAGACGATGTTGACTGTAATCGCTGACTATTTATTGCAAATATTGAATTTTTAATTATCACTGCCCGCGTCTTTTCCGGTGATTTTTATATCAGAAAGTGGCGTACGTCTAACTCTTCACAAAGTTCATCAACATTTACACAAAGCTTTCAATGTTTTCGTGCAACCTTCGACGTCACGCGTGTAGATATTTCTAATCGTCGGGCTGTTGATTAGGGAAACCCTTACATTTTTGTCCTGTATGCGCTCCATTAGTGTTTTTCAGGGAATCCAGTAATTTTCTAGTAAGATTGGATATCTCTACTTTCCATATATACCATAATTGCCATACTTTTATAGGCAATTATCACCCGATAAATACTTTTTCTGGGAACCTATCTTTAACTTATCCAGACCATAAAAAAACTCTCAATGTCATCGTTTGCCTGCAGTATTTACTGGACTTTGATACAATTTTTGATGGATAATTTAACGTAAAAATTGATAATCGAGACATGGTTTGTTTTACCAACGTCAGTAATGACGACCGAGTTTAAACTAAAATTCAATGGCTAGCATCTCGGTTCATAGTGAAGCATTTTGACTGAAATTCAGTAAATTTGTTTTAATTATCCATTTTTTTTTAAACTATCTTAGTGACAACTGTTAGCTCGTTATCTAATCTTACCTTATGCGCCTTAATAGTCCGTAAAAATTGAAATAAGAAAAAATGTCTCACTATGTTAGAATTAACAGAAGAACTCATTTGGGGCTGATTGATTTTGTTGATAACCAATTAGATTGGATAACAGATTGTTTGAGAAGAAGCATCTGGCTATAATTGTGTATTAATACGATAAGTTTCGTGTCGTTAATATCTCTCATTAATCAATCCGATTAAAAGTTGCATACACATGGTGTCATAAATTAATTAAACCCTCGATGTTAGGACATTGCTTGTTGCCATTATGAAAAAGAGGGGAGCACATTGTGTAAACATTCTACAAACGTAGATGTGGTTGTCCTTTGTGGGTCTATTTATCAAATATACATTGGGTCATTTTTGACAAACAGTGTGTGTTTTATGGATGGCACAGAAGGTAATCTCAGATTGCACATATCTCGGTTATTTGTCAACGGATCTTCTTCGGGTTTTCATTTTTGGATTCTTTAGATGAATCCCAGATTGCGCACTGGTTGAAGCGGTTTTTCGAAAGTTGGCTCGATTATATTGGCATCAAAGATTTGCAAGGGCTTTCATCGACATTTTTCTACATTCACGGTGGTTCATCTCTCTCATTTTTTCATGTATCAAGTTGAAACTTGATAGGAATAAGGAACACACCGATGCCTTCAAAATGGCATATTAAAACATTTTGTTACGGCTTCCGGAAACTTCCGGAAATTACCGAGGCCTTCGGATTTTCTCGAACATGAATGAAATGACATGAAATTGAGTTTAACGCCCTACTGTTCTACTCCTAACCCGGGCTAATGAAGATGGACAGACGCCAAACAATGTGCTATGAGGCAAATTTTGCTCGAGCAGCGGCGATACGACCTACTCTTATATCGAATTCGAACTGTCAATGGATCTTTTACGTGAACACCAATTTGCACGGGACCTCGGTTTTTGGTACCATCCGAACGACTAGACAGCTATCCTTGTCAGGCCCTCTATCCTGCATCACCGACAAGGAGAAACCACACCGGAAAATCTGGATGAACTTTCTCGGCCAATGCTTGGACCGAACATGGCTAGTTCACTCCATTTTGAAGAAATATACAACAATGACATGGTGGTGTTAGCCCCAGATATTATCTTACATTTTCAAAGATCTTGTTCCATAACATTTTCAAACGGTTGGTCGCCATATTGAAATTTACAAAAAGCATTCAAATCGATATTCAGGCACGCATTTTAATTCCTATTTCCGAAAACCTTTTATTGTATTGAACCGACTTCAAGTGCATGGCCCATTTTGAATTTTGATATCATTTACATCCAATTTCACTTTTGTTCGATTTTTTTGCGTTACCTAACCATTCAATGATCTTTGACCTCTCTATATATACTCTTCAAAAAAAGAAACGCACAACCCATTTTTCATCATTTTTTAATTTGAACCAGGTCTTTGTTTCGGTAAACCTTACTTGTTTTTAATGCCATTATGTAAGGATAAAAGAAATTCATTATTGATTTTAAAGGTAGGGTCACTAATTATGACTGGTCATCCTTTTTGTCGAAATTTTTTATCGCTTGATTGCACCAAGAAACATGAATTTAACAACTTTGCGAGCTTTTCGCATGGAACCTAAATCTAAGGTCTTTAAAATCCCGGGGTTCTCGGTTTCCAAATCAGTTGCACATGTAAACACTCAAAGACCCAAGTGATGCCACATTCGAACGAAGACCAACGCAACAACGCTATTGGTGGATTACAAGCAGATGACTCCAAGACAGATGTAGCCAGGCTGCTGAATGTTTCCCCTAGTTCCACGTCTCGCCTTTGGGATAGGTACCTACAGCGAAGTTCAACACGTGAACGCCTTAGCTCAGGCCAAACAAGTGTGGTCCCACTTGTCCCGGGTCGTCACTTCCGGTTACGTCATTGGCCTAATTGGTTTTCAACAGTGACCTCTACTGCAGCAGCAATTCCCGGACGGCGTAGAATCTCGTACCAGACAGTAGGCAAACGCCTACGTGAAACCGAATAACGAGGCAGACGTCCCCGTTAGGGCTTCTGTTTTGAAATACGCCGACGCCATGAAATCCAACTTTAATGGGTTCAGGCACTGAGGGTATGGTCACAGCAACACTGGAGAGCAGTTTGGTTCTGCGACGTGTCGCCGTTCTTGTTGCAACAAGGCGATAGTAGAGCGAGGATATACTGACGACGAAATGTAACGTTGCGTTTCTTTTTTGGGAGAGTATATATATGATGACGCTGGTGTCTGCTAACAATTAATATAAAGTATGACTTTAATTAAATCAACTTATTCATGATATCTTATATTTAATGTATTGGACGTTAAATTTGTAGGCTACTAGACAACATCTCCTCGTCCAGCCTGTTATAGGAGCCAAACATAGCGTTGTGTTCAGTTGCATCTCCCTATAGATCATCCCCTACCACCGCTATACCTTTATCATTTAATCTGACACTAGCCATGTAATCAGCTTGGAATCCTTTAAATCTAAATTGATTTGTTGGTAATTCATATTGGTCCGACGAAAGAGAACCAACGGCATATCATGTCCCTACTGGAATTTTCACAACTATTAACAACACCAGATGATATTCCAAGTATGTAATCTATAGCAATTCACGACAAAAAAAAAAACAACAAGCACCCCCCCCCCCCAAAAAAAAAAAACCAAAAGAATTTGTCTAAGATATTTTTCTTTTAAATGTTTTTTTTCAATATTTCTTTTAAAAGTCCAAATACTTTAAAGCAGCTTCGTGTTTTGTTTGAAAATTGGATAAACGTAGCACTTCGCAAATGAAAGTGAACTGAACAATTTTATTAATTACTGAACGCTGTTTATCTGTGCGTTTGGTGTTTCTGTCTCTGTGCTTTCACATTTATATTTCTGTGGGATGAAAATATATGACGAGCTTTGCATATTTGAAATTGAAATGGACAAGTAATTTATACTATCTTGAAATTATGGGCATTATTTTTTAGTTGTCATTATCCTGTTTCAATAAAGCCACGGAATATCAAGAATTAAATGATTAAATGTGGTAAAGTTGACAGAGGCAAACGGGGGGCGGGGGGACTTTAAACTTAATAAAACTGCTTTTGCGACAAAAATTATATATATTTTTTTCTATTTTGATGTTAATATTTTTTGTTCGCAATTCGGCAGAAAAAAAAAATTCATCTGTTAAGGGTGATTTTTACCTACTTTCCAAAAGAGTCAATTCTTACTGTTGGGGAGGGGGGCGGTATTGCCAGTGGAATTTTTACTAGGGGATTATTACTTACATTCGTGTATAGATAGTTACATTGTAATATTGTATGTGTGGTCCCTATGACGCCAGGGGGTTTGGAATGACCGGTCACCGCTGGCTTGGGGCTGTGGTTTCGATCCGAGGTGTGAGCGTATGTGGCATGGAGATAGGGGCGCCTTCTAATCCTCGTGGGTTTCCTCCTGGCACCCGGTTTCCTCACACTTATAAAGACCTCTACACGCAAGCGAATTATTGAAACGAATTTAAACCATATGTTAGTCCCGAAATGACCTAGTTTATGTTGAGTGGACGTTAAACCCATTTCTCTCTCTTTCCCTGTGACGCCACCGGCCATTAAATCGGATTAAGTCTGTGATTGAAAAATTGAAAAGAGTTTTTTGGTGTCTGATTCTTAAACGTTAATATATCGAATAATTTTAATCCGATCGGTGTAAACGTGCCGTAAAGTGTATATTGCGACCACTGGCTATATGTACATCAACTTTTGTTTTGCCAACTGATGATATGCTCTGTAAGTAATAACAATTATGAAAGCATAGTATGGGTTTCGTAATTTGGATAATGAATAATCAAGGAAGACATCATTATACATCGGGGTCTTCATGCTTTGGGGATGAAACAAAATGAACAGCTTATATTGCTGTTTCAAAGGATCAACCAAATAGATTACAGTAGGCTGATTTATAAAATGTAAGATCGAATGTACGCTAGATATGTTTTTGCGTTTCACATTTCAATAGCACTAGCTTATGAAATGTGGGTTTCAATTAATTGGAGATGTATTCCAGGGACTTTTGAGTAAATGGGTAAATAAGAATATAAGACATTTCTGTATACAGAATTATGGAAATGGCTGCAGGTCACTGACTGACTTATAGCCAAAGGATTTAAGATTTGCAGGACTAGAAATCGGTATGTTTGCTTGTCCAATGAATCGGCATCGTCCAGTAAATTAATCCATAGAACTAAAATCTATCAAGATTTCCATTCGCCAACAATCGTGCCATTAAACTACATTATATATACACGTGTTTCTTTGAAAGCAGCTACACGTGATTGATGTTATCGTTCGGTCATCATTGACGGTTCTATTTAAACGACGTGATTACTATAGATATGTTTAATAACGACTACTGTTTAATCAAACTATTTGTCAGTCTAAAATAAACAGTAATTTTACTATAAAGTCATTGTTCGTGATTTATATAACCACGTCATTAACATGTCTAGTCTTAATGACTTAGTTTTATCCGGGTATTTTTTGCAATGTGGCCGGTACGTTTTTGCTCTACATCTTGAGCAGACTTTCACTTTCACGAACCATATAATTCAAACGATTATGTCCACTTTTTAAAAAAAAATAATATATTTTTTAAAAAATAAAAATATCTTTTTTAAAAAATAATAATATATTTTTTTCGAAAATAATAATATATTTTTTCGAAAATAATAATATATTTTTTCGAAAATAATAATATATTTTTTCGAAAATAATAATATATTTTTTCGAAAATAATAATATATATTAAAAATATAATAATATATTAAAAATATAATAACATATTAAAAACATAATAATATATTAAAAATATAATAATATATATTTAAATAATAATATATATTTATATTTAAATAATAATATATATATTTTTTGAAAATAATAATATATATATTTTTTGAAAATAATAATACATATTTTTAAAAAATAATAATATATATTTTTTTTAAAATAATAATATATTTTTTAAAATAATAATATATTATTTGTTTAAAAAAAATAACAAAGCGGACGTTAAACACTAAATAAAACATCAACCAACTTAGTCATGCAATATTCAAGTCTCAGAAGACGTCTCGTTCGGGAGCGTACATAACTATTTTCTTGGGTGGGTGGATGGGGGGGGATTTACCCAAAATGCGACCGACTGATGCGCATACCACACACACACACGCACGCATACCTCGCCAGTACGGTCGACGCAGTCAGGAGCCGAGCACCACAGGTGCTAGTCTTTTAGGGGCCATGTGGGGTCTAGAAGTCTCAAAAAAGTAACTTACCGCAGTTGGTCTCAGACTAAATGAATTAATGAGGTAAACAATCACAAAACAGGCGAAATTGACAGATAAGCCTCAAGATTCTGTCCTATTTCTATCCCTAACAGTATAACGAGAATTTGGTTCCATTTGCCAGGACATTGACTAAAATTTTCAAGCCCAGTCCACAAAATTTAATAACTCGTTTACATATCTGAAATGTATTCGCGTCTGCGGCGCTCGGTCCCATTATAATTTCATTCTTCTACTCTTCTGCTGTCTAACTGTCCCAGGACTATTATATTCACGGTTATACTGAACTGCCCAGTACTCGTGTGTGGGTGGTGGGGCGGAATTGACAGGAGCAGATCATCTAGAAATTTTGCCCTTTTGACTCACATTTCTCGTCCTCTTACTCACAAGAATTTCTCCCATCAATGACCTCAATGCCAAGATATTGACTCAATTTTTCAAGTGTTATAGGCACAATCATCATATGACATAAACTTTATGTCAACTTTAATAAAACTGCTTTCCGGCGAGACAACGATTGGCGAACATATATATAATTATACAATACTATATATTATGTTCTTCAGGGACGCTTAAGGTTATAGCCAGTATTTTGTTGACATTCATTGTGGGGTGGGATAGTGGATAAATTCACTGAACCACGGTGTTAATATCCATTGTTGTCAACATCTATTCAAGCAAACGTCTACAGGACATAGAAATATGCAAATTTTTAAACTTTTATCTTTGCACATCTTACGGATAATAACTATATTAACCTCTTATAGATTATGAGACTTACGTTCCGAAGTCTTTGGGATATATAAATGAATGACAATATTGTCTTCAAGCACAGGCACTTGAAGGGATTAAAATAAATTAAAATAAAACTTCTTACCACTGCTTAATATCATATAGTTATAGTCAAGCAGTAGTAAGAAGTTTTATTTTAATCCCTTCAAGTCCCTGTGTCTTCAAGTTAGTCTTAAAACGTTGGGTGAAAGAGAACTCAGGAAGGGTTTTGGAGGATCATGTCAGATTTTAGCTGCTACGGCATAGAAAGTATATTCACCAGAACGTTTATTATATTTCGGAATCCTCAACATTTTGTCATCACTTGCGAAACGAAGATTGGACCACCGGGGAGTATGTAATTCAAAGAGTCATTTTAAATTATTGAGTGCTGTGTCAGAATAAACTGATTTAAACACAATCACAAGAGCTTTAAATTGAACACGCGCTTCAACTGGAAGTCTATGACGTTTGTGTAACCTATCCGATGATCGTGATCTAGTTACGAGACGTGCAGTATTGTTTTGCGCTATTTGTAGTCTGTTCGAAAATGTTTCTGGTGCTCCTCATAGAAGGGAGTTTGTATAGTCAATATGAGACGTTACTTTGGCAGGCATCAGTATAGAGATTAGAGCGTATAGTCATTTGAAGATGCACTTTGCGTATGATATTATTGATTTGGGGGACTTGGGACATAAATTCTTAACTTGATTCTTTGGAGATGAAATGAAATGGGGTTTAACGTCCTACTCTTAAACTGAGCTAATAAAGACGGGCATACGCAATACAATGTGATATGAGTGAAATTTTGCCCGGTCATCGGCGCTACGGCCTACTCCTATATCGAATTCCAACTGCCAAGGCATCTTTTACGTACACGTACAGTGCAGGAATCGAACACCTGACCTCCAGACCAGCGAGCAAGCCCCCTTACTCAATTAGCCACGATGATTACAGGGCACTCACCTATTCGCATTAAATCAGCTTTATTTGTATTCTTTGTTTTTACTATTGGTCAAGTTTTATTTAGTCGGTTGCAAACAGAATACTTAAGCTAGTCACAAATGTTCGCTCTCTCTCTCGACTTAATTGGCAAATAACTTATTATAGGCTTTGTCTATTTTTCAATCCTTTGTAAATGAATAAAATATTGGTTTAAACTAAACTCACGTTAATTATATCGTTAACACGAAGGTCTCCCTTATATAGTCTTTCAAGTATAATTACTGATTCATTGTGTACATTATATTATGGTCAAAGGAAAGGCTTTTTAAAGATACATTATGGGAGATTTTAGATAAAGAGCTGACAATTAACACTCTAATAGTTAATAACTACAAAATCTAATGGGAATTGGCGATCAATTTGATCCACTATGAATCGAGATTTAAGAGACTGAATATTGGGTCATCATTACTAAAGTCGACACGATAAAAACATCAATTTTTGATTAAATTATGAATGGAAGTCGAACAGTAAATCGTAACTTAATTCAATAAACATCACAGACTAGCGATGCCATAATATAGAGTTGGTCATGGTCTGGATAAGTTAATTTAGATAATATTTCAGGCCTAATGAAAGATCTGCAATAGGCAGATTTCGCTTTTGCATAATGTATGTTTAAGTAAGTGACGAATATTGCTCTGCCTATATAGTTGGGTCACAACTGTGAAAAAGTGATCTCTACTTCATATTGAAATATACATATACAGATAGAACTTTCTGACCTCTGCTGGTTTTTGATCAATAATGTTATTGGCGTGTTCAACTCGACACAACTTCTTCTAAGCACGGACTTATTAAAACATCTAATGTGTTCAATATGTTATTTACGGACTACACACGAATGGTCCCTGCTCGTTTTGACAAAAGGCACGATCTCATTAAACATATTATTTATTCAAGGGAATATGCAGTGCAGTTACAGATACTATAATATCATAAATAAACAATACCAAAAGTGTAAATCCGCTCGTGTATCATTCTTCTTAATTGATTGTATGCTTTATAAGTCAGAGTTTACTGTTAGTATGCATTCATGCTCTCAATAAATGTCTTTCAACTATGCTGATATTCTGTTATCTGTAGTGTACCACAACCACCAAATCCGTGACCATTTCTCGGGGAACAAGTTATGACCATGGTTTCTGATAGATAGGATCCTAGTAAAAATATCTGTAGTTTTCTACCCTTTAAATCCAGGAGAGCCAAAAATCCAAGATGGGGACCAAAAACGGTCTGAAATTTACTTTGACAAACACTATTATCGAAATGACCCGTGTAATATATCATTTTATGGGTATTGTTTGACACCCGACTAATTTATGACAGTATCCGATTCATTTCACGAATGGTTGGTCCAATATGGACGCCAAAATCCGAAATGGCGACAGAAATTAGCTCAAAAAGTAATTCTGCCAATACCAATACAACATACATGTGTGATATGTCGTTTCGGGGGTTGTGGGGGATGGGAAACACACACGAATATGTCAATTTCCAAGCTGATAAAACTAATTTGAAAGGAGATAGCGTACTAAATTAAGTATTTTCGCGACAACCAACTAGCACGTGTAATAATAACAACCGTAAACTGTTCCAACATCCATGAATCTTATCCTGCATATTTTCCAGCTATCATAAAACATTAAAATGCAATATAAATGAAATGAAATGAAATGGGGTTTAACGCCCTACTCTTAAAATGCAATATATAATAATGTATTCCGGGGTAGGACTCTCAAATCTCAGAAAACATGTGCAATAAATATTAGTATTTTGAGTCATCTATCGGATTAGTGCACACAGATTGAGAATATATCCTGCATATAGGCACCCAAGTCCCAACATATTTAAAGGTTTAATGGCAAAAAATTTACACAAAATCTGCTTCTTTTTCATAATGACTGAATGGATTTTTCTGTTCTGAAATGTGACAAGGATCACTCTAAGATGAGAGTTTGTCCGAAAGTAATTGGACAAGTTTGATAACTATTATTGGCATGAATGTTTCATATTGAATGCAATTACTCGGTGCCATCGTTTTGGTGAAACACCTTGATAGAGCACATTTACGACTCCTCCAAACCCTTTCATGGATTTAATCAAGATTTAATAGATATGTTATTTTAGGGATGCATGCCCAGAATTTTTCAACTGGGCAGGGATGGATCAGAGACGTGGAATTATAGAAGGGAGTGATTCTTCTGAGTCATTTTGGATTGCAGATAGATTTAAAACATATAGCCAGGATTATGCAGAAGCAGCTTTAAAGAGAAGCTGATCCTGCATAATCAAGGCGATAGGTTATGTATTTACTTGGAGTCCATCATGAGATTGAGGAGAATCAGGAATTCGACAATGTTTAAGTATGTCCCTTCGTGGTGTCAATGCCGGCATTCAAGCGTTTAATGATACAGGGGTCATCATTTGTCCCGACAGCCAATCAAATACTCAATTAGAAGGCCTACTAATGAGAAATTTGAGAAAAGAAACATTTCAAATAATGTAAAATCAGACGAATAACCTTTAACAACAAAGGTCACAGCGATATTTTCAAATTTCAACAAACTGAATTTTGATTTTACTCTTTGATTGGATTCACCATGAAATGGGTGCGTAGCGCATGAACAAATCTTGGCAAGCACAACACAATCAATATATATTTTGTTGAATGGGTTCACGAGGGGTCCACGATTTGCTCAATCAAACTGCTTTTACACCAAAAACCATGGGATTGAGCAATTTCATTAGACTAAATCTCAACCACTAAGTAACATTCATGCCACTAATTATCAAAATTCTTCAACAGCTCTCAGACAAACACTTAACTTATCAGTTTAGGGTAACCCTCGCCGCGTTTCATAGATTCGGTCATTATGAAAAAGACGCAGATTTGGTAACATAACTTTATTTGATTCATAAATATTTTGGGACTTGATTACCTATACACGCTATCTAAAGAAAAGACAATAATGCCCCAATTCTAAAGCGTCGCTATTCAGTAACATGGAAACATATGATTTATATTGTGTACCACGCATTTACCACAAGATCGTGATATTATGCTACATTACCATAATCCACATTCGTCTCTTGGGTATGACAGGAAAGTATATGATACACACCAGATGCCTTATGTCTAAGTGTTTGAACTACATGTATTTCGAGTCGAAAAAGACTCGAAACACTCCATATTCCTGAAGCAATGGCCAGAGAAATCCCTCTCTGGCCATTGCTGGATTGACTTCTGATTCTTGGTCTTTTCAGTGAGTGTTTCTATTCTTCCCGTTCGATCAACATGACAGTCCTACGTTTAATCTGGGTCTTCCCTAAAACTTTGGACAGTGATTTAAGGTAATAAAATGGCGAAAGTATGTTCGTTTCGAAACAGCATTGTTTACATTTCATTCAACTTGATAGCCTTGTTTAACACGCAATTAGTTTTACTGCAGTATTCTAAAGCTTTTGTAAAGCAGCTAATCATTGGTTGTTAGTCGGACTACTGACCAATCAAACTTTAAAACAACAATATCCACTCATTACAGCAGTGAGTAAAGGGATTACCTCTAACGGAACACTGCGAGGAGTATTGAAACACTCAGTCTCTTGACACATGTTTTATGAGGTAAACGACTGATACTGCGGAATACATTATCAAATAGTGCATTATAATGTATTATATACTATTCAAAAAAAGTAGGGGATATTTGATTTTTAAGTGTTATTAAAGTCACCCAATGAAACTGACGAAGAAACAAATGACAAAATGAAATGAAGTTCACATTCATCGATATATTCCAAATGATCGTTAGACTAAGTAAGGCACAGACTGGCCATTATATGGGTAAAATGATACCCGGGGTCAAACAGCAAAGTTACCACAGCATCACAACAAATTCAGTAACGGGTAAATCCTCCTATGTTTGCCAAACAAGCATTGACCCGACGTGGCATACTCCTAATGAGACGTCTAAGGTCATTTTGGTCCAGATTGTCCCATTCCTGTTGCAACGCAGCAGCAAGTTCTTGGACATTGGCAGGACGTTGTTGACGTTGACGTAACCTCTGTCCAAGCATGTCCCAGACATGCTTGATGGGGGAGAGGTCGGGACTCAGTACTGGCCAAGGTAATGTGGTGATGTTCTGTTGTTGGAGGTAACCTGTAACGATCCTGGCCCTGTGACATCTTGCGTTGTCATCCTGGAAGATGAAACGGCGGCCATGACGTCGTGCGAGCGGCACAACATGGACTGCCAAGATGTTGTCCCGGTAGTACTGGCCTGTAACACGCCTCGCAACAACATGTAAAGCCGTTCTTCCAGCAACAGTGATGCCTCCCCACACCATAACAGAACCACTCCCAAATCGATCATGTCTTATGACGTTAACGTCTTGGAAGCGCTCGTTTCGACGACGCCACACCCTCCTACGTCTGTCCAAAAAATCAACAGTGAACCTTGACTCATCTGAAACCATCACATTGCTCCAGCGTCGATTATCCCAGTGTTGACGATACCTACACCAACGACGCCTTGCCTGAATGTCATGATCTCTCAAACAAGGGGTCACACGGGGACGTCGGGCGCTAAGGTGACCCCTATGCAGTCGATTCCGAATCGTCTGGCCACTCACTCTCACACCAGTGTCTGTTTGAAGACGAGCGCTGATCTGATTTGCTGTGATGACACGATTTCTCAAGGCCAAGGTACGGATAAATCGACCCTTGGCTTGAGTTGTCGCCCTTGGTCGACCTGAGCGTGGTCTGTCCTGTACAGATTGTGTATCACGGTATCTGGACCATAGCCTGCTTATGACAGACTGAGAAACATTCATCGCCCGCGCCACAACCGCCTGTGTTGTGCCGATCTGTAGCATGCCAAGGGCACGTAACCTTTCATTTTGGGCAAGCCGACGCATATCAAAATTTGTTTTCTGGTCACTAAAACAATTAAACTGATGTTTCCACCCTGGAATTCAATGCCACAATGACTGTAACATTCAAAGTCAGAGTCGTACAAATCTTGGGTTGGACCCCCATGATGATCCTAAGCATCACCTGCATTCCATGCGGTAGCTAATGGTGCGTTTGGGCGTCACATGTAACTGGAAATGTTTCTTCTGTTAGGTTCTATAGTGACTTTTTTCGTAGTCATTTGCATATTTTAGTATTATGCCCCCAAAATCAAATATCCCCTACTTTTTTTGAATAGTATATTATGGAGGATATAATATGGAGATGTAATATATGGAGGATAAGATTCGTGGGTATCTGTAACAATAAATGGTCATGTGTAGGTCTGTGGTCGTGACAATGCTTAATTTTTGTATGCTATAGGCTTTCAAATTAGTTCTGGCAGTTTGGAAATGACAATTCATGTTTCTTATCCCTTCACAATTACTCATGAAAAAACGTGTAACACGTGTTATTGCTATTGTGTACCAAGCGCATGTCACTATCCGATAATATCTAAAGAGAGAGAGAGAGAGAGAGAGAGAGAGAGAGAGAGAGACATGGAAACCCTACATTATGCTGCATTAGATACATATTAGGAGTCTTTACTTTTTATGAATCGTTAATAGTTAAAAATTGTGGGTTTTTTTTAAAAAAAATATTATGTACTGGGAGCAGCTTTATTTAGTTTTTATTTATATATATATATATAATCTAGAAACTTCATATTTCTATATATAAATAAAATAAATAAGATGTTTGAAAAGAAAACAGACGACATATTTAAAGCTAGCGCTTTCAGTTCCGTCGGAACCTCTTCAGACTTTTTAATGTATATATATTATTATATTTATATATCATATTGTATTTAAGTTTTGTGGATAAACATTTTACAAGAAAAAAAATGACCCATCAAGCTGAAATAAATAATCTACAAATAAATAAAATTGAAAGAATATTCTAAAAGCTTGTGTCCATTAATATATTATATTAAATCGTATATTAATATTCCCTGCAACCATGCTGTCCAGTTATATGTAAAACAATGTTCCTGTTATATACATAAAGGGAGATAAATCATATTTATTTTGGGGGCTTAGACTAGCAATCTTCTCCACATCCAACGTTACATATGTATATATTTTTGTCCCCTGCTTTTCGGAGAAAGCAGATGACTTTTAAAAGTGGCCTATCTGTCTGTCCGCTTGTCTATCTGTCCGTCTCACTTTTAGGCACACAATAACTTTGTTTCTAATTAAGCTAGAATATTCAAACTTTGTGTAGGTGTTTATTAGTTCAATGCCTTGATGGAGTTCGAAGATGATCATTTCTGCTTAGGGTAAGCAGAGATAAGCAATTTAATTGGTTGATGTTTTGGGGCACGATAACATTGGTTCTATTTAAGTGAGAGTGGAACACTTGGTGTATAGTTTTATTACATTAATACCTTGAGTAAGTCCGATAAGGAATATGAGGGTAAGCAGGGCTATAAGCAAATTCATTGGTCGAGAATTTGGAACTCACAACTCTCCTTTTAAATGAGGTAGAATGTTCACGCTTGGTGTAAGCGTTCATTGGATGAATTTCTTGATAGATTGCGATGATGAAAATTATGTGCTTACGGTAAGCAGCGAAAAGCAATCTGATTGGTTGAGGCTTTGGGGCGCGATAACTTTGGTTATAATGAAGTGAGAGCGACGAAACTCCGAATATAGATTAATAATGTCATTACCTTCACTAAGCTCGGTGGTGAGAATTTTCTGCTTACGCTAACGAGCGATAAGAAATTTGACTGGTCAAAACTTTGAACATGACCACTCTGCTTTTAATTGAGTTAGAATGTTTAAACTTGATGTAGATGTTCATTAGTTGAATGTATTGACAGAGTTCAGTGATTTACATTTCGAGATAAATCTAAACAGAGCAATTTCATTGGTTGATGCATCAGGACAAGATAACTTTGATTCTATCTGATATAGTGTGATGGAACTTAATGTATAGTTGATAATCAGTTTGATTATTCGATACGTTTGAAAAAAATAAATTTTGTGGTTAATTATTGTGTGTCATCTATTTATTTTGGCATTTCGGCTTGTTTTTCATTTGGCTTGTTTTTCATTTAGCTTATTCTCATCAATCTTAATCTTATTAACTACAAAGAGCCCAACATATGACAATCTTCTCATAAACAGTGTCGAGGGGAATGGGGGTGGGCGGCTTTTTACGCTCGGTTAAGGCTGTTTTCATCATTGTACTTGTACTTTCTTTAAATCTAGACCAAAACGTCACCAAAATTCCCATAGCTGATAAATATGTTTATGTGGACGTACGTTGTCGTTGTCCCTGTCCAACAAAAGAAACTTGAAATATGGCTTAATCACACTAGAATATCGGTTCCTTTCGATATTAGCATGTTTCGGATAATGGACCCTGATTGTACGAAAAACCACGTTTTATGCTTGTGAATACGGTAGGGGTTACAATTCTTATCCGATTTTGTTTAATATGTATATTTATAACCCACAGATTTTGGTTATTGTCGATATTCGCGCATATAAGACAATAACTTCCAGAATTATGGCCAGTGTTGTACGAAAATCGCGTTTCTATCCTGTGGACCTTACAATGGTCTCAATTTTTTATCTGATTTAAAAACAAACGTTCGAATTGCACTGATACACCATAAAGTTGCAGGAGTTCGAATTTCGTGAAAATCGGACAAAAACAGCTGGTCAAAATAGCCGCCCCTCGGACGCAAATAGTGTAAACATCTGGTAGATCAAGGCTGTTGAATGTGGACCCTCTTGAGGTCACAAGTTTGATCCGATTTTGAATAAAGGTGCAATATATGGTTATAGCCCAATGATCTTGGTTCCTGTCAATATTCGCGCGTATCCGATCGTAACTACCTGAATTATGGCCCTTGATTGTCTAAAAAATCGGGTTTTTAGCTTGTGGTCCCTATAGATATCACCGGTATACACTATGATGATTGAGATCAAATTTCGTGAAAATCGAACTAAAACTGCCCGACAAAATGACCTCCCCTGGTACACAAATATTGTAAAAAAAAATATGTTATATCAAGGTTGTTGTCTCTCTAGATGTCACAATTTTTATCCGATTTTTATGAAACTTTAAAATTCTGTTTATATCCCAAAGATCTTGGTCCCCTTTGACAATCGCGCGTATCTGAATGTAACTTCATCGATTATGAGACCTGATTTTTCGAAAAATCGCATTTTTAGCTTGTGGATTCTTAAGATATCACATTATTTTTCGATCTTAAAAAACATTTCACCACACCACAATAATGAAGGTTAAATTCGAATTTCCGGAAAATCGAAATGACACTCCCCGACAAATTGGCTGCTCTTTTATGCAAATTTGATAAAAGTATGTAATACAACGGTTATAGACACTCTAGTGGTCACAATTTTTATCCGATTTTGATGAAACTTTAAACAAGTCCACCCCAAAGATTTCAGTCCCTTTTAACATTTGCGCATCTAAGATCAGAACTTTCTGGATTATGGCCCTGATTGTACAAAAGTCGCCTTTGTTTTAAGTTTGTTCTGGCAGCCGTTGTTTTTTTTTTATAGCATTCTAGTACATTAAATTAAATAATAAAATAAAACCAAGTACGAACAATCCAAACCATTAGGCAAAATTCGAAGTCCTAAAAAACGTTATAGGCAAAATAGTTAGTCAAAGTAGTGTAATCAGCAAATGAATTGTTCATCGTGTACGAAATACACAACAAACAGTGGTAACAGGTGTCCGGAAGAGTAAGCTTACCCTGCCATAACTGCATCCCACTCGGCAAACCTCGTAAGATTTCGGACAATCTAAACTCGGCTGTATGATGAATTCCGCCATATTGGAACTACTTTAAAGGTCCCGGATGAAACATGGCTGCGCTCATTCCAAACACAAGTTGGCGACCTATTTGGCTAGCGACCTATTCGACCGATCCAGCTGTAAGATAATGACGAAATTACACTTCTATTCTGAGCTGAAGGAATGGATAAAACATAATATATTCTACTTTTATTTGATAGACATAACGTTGGATTTTATTGGTTGATAAATAGAGACTGTTGTCTTTACTCTAAATAGGTTTCCAACGAACAGGTTGCAGCTCGATCGGTCGAATAGGTCGCTAGCCGAATAGGTTCCCAATTTGTGTAATAGCGTCAAGTTTTCCTGTTAAAGTAAACCGTTGGCGGCATCGCAAATGTATGGGCGTAGGTACATATCACTTACTGTCATACATCCGAGACTAGATGTAGTTTACGGAATCTGTCGAGATTAGCCGAGTGAACTGCATCCAAACTACTTGGTAAAATGTCGGTAAAATAGCGTGACTGGCCAATGGACTATCGGTATGCAAAATGCACGTGATGAACATTGTTAACGGTGTAGTAGACATAATCCGAGAGATAGTAAATAGGATACGCGTCAATTAAATATATCAAGAATAATAACTGAGAGCGACATGTTATATTTACCAATCAAGTCATTGTGACGGCCATAAAACTTTTTAAAGGATTTTATAAGTTTAGTGCGTAAGTATCGTTGTAGTTGAAGCTTAGTTGACAAATGTCTCGATCTACTTAAAAAATCAGAATAAAAAGAACAAGCTCTCGCGTGACGAATTAGCTGAGACACAAACACTCCATATGTTGGTGATACAGGAATGTTACTACTAATAAATGGAGAGTTGACAATCGGAAAGTCAAAGTCATCATACAATTGTCAAAATCGAGACGCAGATCAAAGTAGAAAGCGTAATTGTCACTGTCAGTAGTATTTTTAATTTCAGGCTCATCAGGATATATATGAATTCTACATAATCACCAAATTTAGGATTATTCAGTGATAGAGCATCATCAATATACCGATAAGTAAAATTAAAATGTCTGACTAATCGTTTATTTGTTTTAACTAGTGTCTGTATGTACTCGGCTTCATAGGAATACAGAAATGATGTATTCAGTACAATATCTGGTAATGTTCATTCGGTATTTTGAGTAATAAACAATGATAATCTTTCGCGAGATTAGTAATTCTTTGCCTGAAGCTGGAAAAGAATCTATCCGTGGCGGCGACGAGCACCCTTCCGGCTAGATAATTAATTAGTAACATTAAATGTGTGCTAGGTTAATGGATCTGCAATTTTGAAGAGTTCTTTAAATGTGTCAGCACTATTATCGTCGTTGGTCTTCCAAATTTTTATTGCCAAGCCTCTCGTTTTTTTTGGAAAGATGCTAACATTCTATTTTTTTTCTCTTGGTGATTGCCACCACAGAGGGACTTCGGGGGAAAAGGGAAGAAGAAATATTCGGTTTATGAGTGGAAAACGATTGACATTCTTTTTTAAAACTCACACTATGTTTACACTATTTGCGCGATGGACCTATAATTCGCAAAGAAGTTGTCAAACATTCATTTTGTTCCACGTGTGAAACATGAATGGTGTATAATATACACTATTTTATTTTCGAAGTATTACAATTTAAATGACATATTCTTATTCCAAATAAAAGAAATTAAACACATTGCTGTCACGTCAACGGTTCAAAAGACACAGTTAAGCTGATGCGGGTCAAAGAGTTAACATGATAGTCAATGGTTAAATTGATGGTGGCCTGTGCCCGTCTCATTATTATAGTTATCTCCCTTGAACACTCCATACTAACCAAACTTCCAAACACAAATCCTAAATTGTTTGTGCGCGGTTACAAAAAAGCTCCCTTAGCCATACCATTTTTACAAGCCAAAAAGTAAACAATTCCATTAAAATTCACACTTATTGGCTGATTTTTTTATACGTCAACATATCCAGACGTTATGTCCGTTCATATTTTATTTGCGGACACTCTACAGGTCAAACGTTTTATCCGATTTTGACGAAACTTCAGTATACATTATGTTCATATCCCAAAGATCTCTGTTATTAGTTTTGGTACGTATCGTACAGTAACTTTATGGGTTACTGTCCCCGACTGTACGATAAATCGGTTTTACCTTGTGGATCTTCTAGTTTATGTCCACGTGATCTCGATGTACCCTCCAGAGGTAACAATTTTCATTTGATTTTTTAAAACCGTTGAGATATATCTACGTTACAACGTGAGTACGGATGGGTTCGATTCTGGTTCGCAGCGGCGCTCACAATTCTAATCCACTTAAGATGAAACTTGAAATATATTAAGTGTCAACAGATCTCGGATGAGATTAATTTGGGCGCGGGTTGAACTTTTTGTTCCAATTATGGCCGTGATAAAGACTATATTTTTTTAACATTTTTTTTTAAAATTTGATTTGAAGCATTCGGGTCTTGAGAGGAGAGACCATGACGATAAATAGCGTTCCGCGACCTTTTGTTTCAGAGTTTTGCTCCCTTAGAGGAAACATTCTTAATACCACAGAGGCCACAGTTTTTGACGGATTTATTTCATATTTGGTGTGTACCATTGGGGTCATGAAGGGATCGTGAGCCATATTGAATTTCCCTGTATGCCGCCTATCTATTGCAAAATTTTGGATGGCAACCGCTAGTTAAAATTGAAAATTGCATAACCAATATACACATATCATTTGACATTTTAATAATTTGTCATACTATATTTATTGTACCAAAATGCCCTGTGCTGAACAGTCATGACAATGTTACATATTTTCATTTGTAAATCTTTCGACGATATGCAGACTTCTTTCAGAACGCTATCACTATATTACGTTTGGTTTGCCAAATCCATAACTAAAAACTTTATTGTTGTAAATTTAGCTTTACCATACTATTCACAATAATGAAAGTGGCCATAAATGAAATTTCAATCACACGAGAATCGGTGGTATCTGGTAATCCGTCCACCAGATATTGAATTTTAATAGAGTGTAAACGTGTTGAAGAACTAAGGATTATAAGCAGAATTTATATACTCTCCCAAAAAAGAAACGCAACGTTACGTTTCGTCGTCAGTATGTCCTCGCTCTACTATCGCCTTGTTGCAACAAGAACGGCGACACGTCGCTGAACCAAACTGCTCTCCAGTGTTGCTGTGACCATACCCTCACTGCCTGAACCCATTAAAGTTGGATTTTATGGTGTCGGCGTATTTCAAAACAGAAGCTCTAACGAGGACGTCTGCCTCGTTATTCGGTTTCACGTAGGCGTTTGCCTACTGTCTGGTACGAGATTCTACGCCGTCCTTGAATTGCTGCTGCAGTAGAGGTCGCTGTTGAAAACCATTTACGCCAATGACGTAACCGGAAGTGACGACCCAGGACAAGTGGGACCACACTTGTTTGGCTTGAACTTGGGCGTTCATGTGTTGAACTTCGCTGTCGGTACCTATCCCAAAGGCGAGAAATGGAACTAAGGGAAACATTCAGCAGCCTGGCTACATCTGTCTTGGAGTCACCTACTTGTAATCCACCAATAGCGTTGTTGCGTTGGTCTTCGTTCGGATGTGGCATCACTTGGGTCTTTGAGTGTTTACATGTGCAACTGATTTGGAAACCGAGAACCCCGGGATTTTAAAGACCTTGGATTTAGGTTCCATGCGAAAAGCTCGCGAAGTTGTTAAATTCATGTTTCTTGGTGCAATCAAGCTATAAAAAATTTCGACAAAAAGGATCACCAGTCACAATTAGTGACCCTACCTTTAAAATCAATAATGAATTTCTTTTATCCTTACATATTGGCATTAAAAACAAGTAAGATTTACCGAAACAAGGACCTGGTTCAAATAAAAAAATGATGAAAAATGGGTTGTGCGTTTCTTTTTTTGAAGAGTATATTTAAAAGAGTCACCTATAAAATAAAGCGGAATACGGGAGCTCACAGGGTTCTATTCACTGGGCCATTTTGTTAATGGCATGTATTAATGATTTATTCTTTTGACATTCTATTTACATGTACATCTAGAGACTACGTCAAAACTACACGGAGAACTGGATTTTAAACTCTACATTATTTTTAACCAACTTTTTATTTTGACGATGTTCTTTATACGTCAGACACTCATATTTATTCCTTTATCTACAACAATACGCAACACTGCATACCAACATCGACCAATTGATTAGTCAATAAGTTCACGTGATTTTAACGCGGTCTACAAAAATATGATGATACAGTGTAACAAAACTTAAACAAAAAGACATTAGTCTAAAATTGCTATATTTCTTTCCTTTTTTTAACCGTTTATTGGTACTCGTGTTACTCTGATACTGATTGTGTTAATATAAGTTGGTTAATCCAGCCCTTAATCCTATTATTATCTCCTTACGATAATTGTATTAATAACGTTTCAATCAATGTAATAATCCGAATTTTACAATGAACCCATTATGGCATAAACTGGCATACCAGAAGATGGTAGTCGCCGTTGATATTTGAGTGTGGGATTATTGTAATTCATTTCAAGGTGTCAGTACTAAGCTGTCATTGACAGGCTGTAAGTCCTAGACTTTGTCGCAAATTTATTGATTTCTGAATAATAATGAAAAAGAATATACCAAGACCAAACGGAAGAGGAAATTTCTCGCTAATTGAACGGATTTTCCATAATTCTATATGCGATCAATGTTAATTTCCAATATGCTGTGACACTGTCAACAGAATATGCTGTTGTTACATTGCTGCCTACAGACTGGCACCGATGTTATTAGGTCTGTTGACATATATAATTATAAAGAGATCGGAAATGTCAATCAAAATGATGACAGAACTTAGTGTGAGTCTAAATGAAATTAACCATTCATCCTGTCGACACTGGAACCATAAAAGACTCATAAAACAAATATAGCACACTTCTGTCCATAGTTTGTCTTTGATGAAAATGAAATGGCTTGTAACGTCCTACTATTCTGTTCTAGTGTCATTGATGCCACAGAAAATTAAATTAAAACTAACCCTTTCCTTCTAAAATTCTATAGAATGGCGTCTGGAAATGGATATTGGTTTTATTCTATAGTCGGCTCAATTTTAATTTCAAAATAAAAATGTATGCCCCAAAAGAAATTTAACATCCCTAACCCTTGATTTTATAAACAGTGTCAATTCTTGATAAACGACCTGTCTTCGTGGTACGATTCTTGATTTTGGAGCAATATTACTGAATTGCAATTCCTGATTTAATGTTTCCCCACATGTAATCAGACGACAGGGCCTTGTTGTGTAATAGATATCATTTATCTAATTTTATGCATCAACATAATAACAATTAAGGCTTTAATCAGACTGACCATCAAATATGGCGTCATTTCTTCGGTCTGCCTAAAACCATCAAAATTTGATTAACTTATTTAACGATACGGAAAGTTCATGCCATAAAATCATGTCCCCCGTCACGCCAAGAACTGGCCAAGGTTGTAATACGTGACCACCTGTAGCGAAGTAATTGTCATACAAGTGAAATCTTGGCTATCATATATAATACAGAGTAAATGTGTATGATAGTGATCGATAATAAACTATTGTCCCGGGGCTTTTATGGGGCCGCGTATTCACAGCTTTGTTTTTAGTAATGATCGTTATTATACCCAGCTTTTGTTACACGACAAGTCAACAACGTTAATCGACAGGTGACACTCGGGACGGAGTGGCCGACTGTAACAATCTGTCAGAACATTTATACAATATTATTGGCAGCAGACGAACTGTTCCGCCATTGTTTTTCGTGTTAGCAACTTAATTGTACACTGGTGCATTAAATCCTTTAATCCATTTTATTAGCGGGTATAAACTGAATATATTGTAGTGTGTGATAATACTAGCAGTCAACACGGGCCTCTGTACCGTTAATCATTAACAGTCTTGCATTTAGCGAAGAAAGTAGAAACGTGTTCAGGGACTTAGGAACGTCGACAGCATGGTGAGTAATAATGTTTCAATTGGAAATTTCGTCCATAGTTAATACCCTACGGTTTCACGAATTTATATTTAAATAGCGTGTAGTCAAACTTATCAGAACTTCGTTTCGTACATTCTAGAAAGTTTCATTTTCAATCTACATGCTTAAACAACGACTGAGACATGTATGCCAGTAACTATAGCTTGCCATATCATCTGTGCTTACACATGTAGAACGAGCATACCTATACGTTGAGTTATATATGATACTATCTATCTAAATGTGTATTTTACATGCACAATGCGTTTGTAATAAGAACCCTTGTAAAAAGCGACCATTCTAACAACAAAGTAGGGATGATAGTATCATAAAGTATTACTACACACCCATGATATGAAATAATAATTGTTCTACTTGTATATTTAAAATGTCTCTCCTATCTAGAAATATTGTTAACAAGCTTCGAAACGCCTAGACTTTGTTTTAAATCTTTCTTCGAGATTAGCTACTGTGAGGCGTGAAGCTTACATTGATGTCGAAAAAATAAGATATAATAAATATGTAGTCTTTACTGAAGACATTGCTTTATTACCTACAATTTAAAGGAATACAAATCGGTGTACGACTTAATAAAAGTTAAGATTCTGTATCGAACGCATAACAGAAAAATCTTAAATTGAATCGCTGTACACAGTACCATATGTCGTCTGTTATTTTGTATGAAATATTAATTTCATATCGATCGCGACTATAGAGTCGAAATTAACCGAATTTTTCTATGGGTTGTAAATGAGTTTAGTATACATTAAGACACATACACCATAGGGACACCTCCATCATACAAAAGACACGTTTCAAATATATAAATAACCTGCGTGTCAGTGACATAATTTAAAATTCGAATATCGAAACAAGAAGAATATTCAGTATGTAGGCCTTCGTCGTTAGGAGGAAAATAATGCGATTTGACCTCATTATTGACCATAGGCCTGTTCACATTACATTCAAAATATTAGACAAATCTACCAAGCTATCACTTTAATGAACTCTCACGCAAAACGCTTTCTATAAGTAGGTCATTACTTGGATTTTGGTAATTAGGGGACTCTAATTAGGTTATTCTGAATACGATGTTGTTCATAATTAATAACATTTATTTTCGTGGTGGGAGTGATAACGGTTCTTTAAGACCCCCTTTCAGTGCAGATATTGGTAATTTGCAGGACATATTCTTATGTTGAGTGCTATGATATGAATTCACAACAGTCGCTTTAAAATGGATGACATTATTATGGTATGATCAATGTCTTATTGGTTGAACAGACATTTCTTGTTGATGCAGTTATCAATTATATCTTTCATCTGATGATTTTAAACCTAAGATGATTATCGATGCAAATAGATACCTTTTCAATTTAAAAGAGGGCCGTAGCTAGCGGGGGTACAGGGGGCACATTGCACTCCCAGATAAATAAAGCACCCTGATAAATCCCCCCCCCCCTCAAAAAAATAAATAAATTAGCAACCTTTCAATTATAAAATAATACACTTGGTTATGAGATTATGATCTATGATCAATATGAGTAACTTGAGCATTATATTGGCGGTCCACCACTCTGCTGCTCCCCCACTTTTAAAATCCTACATAAGGCCCTGATTTAGTCTTACATTTTTATCTGTAACGGGGAGATATTTTGTAATAACTGAAATTTAATTGTACTTTTTGTTCTTGTATAAATCTCGGATTTATTTTCCCTCTCAAGACTTCCATTTTTCCTAAGTTTATAATTACAGTCGTAAATACTTGAAACTGAAATAAACACGATGGCTGTGTGCGATAAACACCGTATTTATTAACCGCCGTACACTAATAATATGGCTGGCAACCGTCAATAAAGACAGTCTTGAATTGTGTGGAATTTCGTGTAGAGCATAATAATAATTAGAGTTAAACAGATTTCACATGGCGAGAGTATTTATATATAACCTTTCTGTTTTCGATCATGTATTATTAGTTCTTATATAATATACCACTGTTACATGTCGTATTATAATAAATTATAAATAGATCATTTAGATGACTGAAAACCTCTTTACCTTATCACAATATTTATAATATGCTAGGACTACATAAACACTTGATAACTGCGACTATTCCTATGTCTGAGTAGCTCAAGGTATCTTTTTATTGCATGTTAAAACTAGAGCTCAACACTCGTGTGTTTTAATCAAACTTGAAATAATCATATAATCCGAGCCCCTACTCTCATCAGACTATTTATAGGAATATTGTGCTGTAGATCCGTCACGATTTCAAACTTTCTACTACTACACAATAAAATATGTTTTACAAGTTGTCGGTCCTCCGTTAATCATGGTTTAGCAGATATATTCATTTATACATTTGGTATTTAAAAATTTGTGTTTCGTGAAAGATTATACATCTTTTAACAGACCACTATGAAGAAGTTGAAACTTATATTTCGCGATTTAAGCCTCCAGATTAAATATACAGTTTAAAAACACACACACACAAAAAAAAAAACAACATTTTGTACGAAAACTCAATCGACGGATTTTGTATTAAGCTTTGTATTGTTTCCACGTTGCCATTAAAGTAATAATCTGATGTCGTTCTGTGCAAGCCAATCTGTAATTTGTCATAGGGACATTTTTTACTTACACAGCTTTTACATTATAATAGCCGATATTTTTGTTCTTTTGACTGTGCCTTTAAAGAATCAAACGTCAACGAAGCAGGCCATGCATTCTACTTTGAATTTTTGCTTGAAAACTGGATTCTACATTTTCCAATGTGATACAGAATACAGTAACAGACATTGAAAACTTTTGATAAAAATAATTATTAGTTGCTAAGCAATCTCAAAACAGGAAGTACACCATTCATGCTTGAAGCTGTGAATTTCGTCGATCACCATCTTTCTATCAGTCATGATATGCACAATATTTCCCTTGTAAAAATTAGTATTTTGTGTTTTAGGTTAAAATATATGGCGATGAAACAATGTGATAACAACTATTGATTTTCTATTTGCAGGCAGACAATTTGAATGAAGAACAAATTGCCGGTAAGTGTGAGATAGACCTTTAGGGGTTGCTATTCTCTTTCATTCCGCGACATTGAATTAAGTAAGCATGTATAGCCGTGGTACGACTAGCAAATACGACCCCTTGTTGATAATAAATCTAATAGGGGGAGGTTGTAAGTATCGGTATAACTAATAGATTACATCAGACTAATACATGTAAAACGCCGTGTTAGTATTCTATAAATCTCCACTCATTTATCTTCATAAAGACATGAACTGTGATTAGCCATATGGTCATTGCTACATCGTAAAGCTAGACGTGGTCCATACTTTTACTTACTTACCATCATTTCCTTCCAACCAAGTCTGAGAAATATAATCAGCATAATGGTCAATACACACAGCAGTCTAACATGTCCAACAGAGACAGGGCCGTATGCGTGATTTTAAAAGTGGGGGTGTGGCAGGGTGGTGGGGCGCCATAGCCTTCACGTAAGTGATATAAAAAAAAGTGTGGATCTGAGCAAAGGACGCATTGGCATGTGGGCGCCCTTATAACCGACCGACTGATCTGTGCCTTTAGAGCATCACTGTGTGATCCTTAATAACAAGCATATTGTTTTATAATTGAAAGATTGTCAAATTATTTTTGGGAGATCGGTTAGGGGCGCCATTTCTAGGGGCGCCTTATTTTTCTGGTGGTGCAATGTACACCCTGCATCCCCTCTCGATACAGCCTTGACAGACACACAAGCCCTAGAAAGCTCCAACAGTATAACACTAACATGCAATCGAAAATATCAAACAGAAAAAGCAGCATTCTCTGCGACAAAGCAAAAAGAAAATAGTGCAGTTGATACCTAAATTTAACTAAAGGTTAACGCAAAAAAGTTAGCTCTGTCCATCTTGTAGGTTTTCTCTGGGTCCTCCGGTTTCCTTCCACTGCTGAAGATTCCCAACGCGCAAGCGAATTATTGAAATAAAAATTGAACCATACATTAATCCGGAAATGACCTAGTTTGTGTCGAGTGGAGTGGACGATAAATCACCCCCCCCCTTCTCTCTCACTCCCTCTCTCCCCCCGTCTGTGTCTCTATCTCTCTGTACTATGGACGAACTCCAATATAGATTGTAAATAAGACAACATCAAGTCTAGAGAGATCGGAGAGTTTGTTTAATCAGGAGGTTAAATTACATACAGATGATATCACTACTGTATTAACAGGGTAGGATTTAGATCTATAGCCTCCAAGCACTGAATCGATAATAGTGCATGCTCGGATTTAGACCTTTACAGACACCAAGCACCGGATGATTGTAGTGCAAGGTGAACGTGGACGTTAACAGGGTCAGATTTAGACTTTTATAGACCCTACAGCACCAAATCAAACATAGGGCACCCATATTTGTGTACCTAAAAGCTGACAAATTTTCATGTTTGCTCGCATTTAAATTGTTTTTTTTTTTAGATTTTCCGATTGAATGACATAATTGGAATATTAGATATGTTCAGCTGCACCATAGTAATTGGGGCAATAAATATTCTTTCTCTTGTATATTCCTTTCCGTGGCGTCCCAAGTCCATGCTTATATATCTTTTAACGTTAGTCTATGACAGGCTGATTCCCATACGCACGCGTTAATGTACCGCGAGACAATTGGAAACAGTCTCTCAACTTATTAATGCATTTCATATTGTATGCATTTCATAATTTGAAAGGCCGGCACTGGACAGCAGGTTGCAGCCATGAAACTGGTCGGCTGTTGGTTTGCGTCTCTTTAAATATCTTTTATATAAGAACCAAATCTGCCTTGCTTCAAATGCTGTATAAGTTACTATTTAGACTGTGTAGGCCATCAGATGGCTGGGGTATTAAATGGTTTAGAACACTCTCGTCATTTAATTATTTGGCGAACAAATGGGCAACCGAGACTTTGTTTAATATCGAGACTTAAAACTTGCTCTTGATAAAGTAATTTGGCTGAAATGTTCAATATTCATTTCTAGTTGTCTATATTCGAACTATTCTATTAAGAACGGCCAGCTATTTATCTAAATCTTACATAATATATTCTTTAATGTAAGTATGTATGAACTAAAGAATGTAATTATAAGCCCTTAAGCTAACTTTTCAAGTTTTATATTAACAGCGGTTACTAACAACACGGCAGTAATATTTAGAACAAGTATGTATTTGTTTGTGAGGATATCACATGATATTTTATGACCCTTGGGGATCAATATAATAAAACCTGAATGAACAAAACCGATCATGGAATTTATAACAAGCCTAACAATTATCTCTTATGATAATAGGGTCAGTCATTAGCTTAGGAATAAATGTGAAAATTGGATTAGTGATCTGCCTATTTCTTAATGACATCGGGTCGTTATGGTATACTAATTAATTGTATAAGTAAGAGAAATGTTTTGTCATTCCACCGCTTTATATCGGCTCCTCTCATCTGCATGACGATTAATTGTTGGTGTTAGCGATATGATCATTTATGACAATAGTTGATTTTCGATATTTGATGAGATTTATTGAATCGATGTGTCATCAGTCTGACAAATATCATGAAAAAAAAACATTATAGGTTGAATTCTCGTAACAGCCAAACATGGTTTTGAATAGAACCAGGTTTAACAATTTGTAATGAATCGCATTTTTTCCACAAAGAAACTTGATTCGTGGCGTTGTGTATAAAGGAATTTGAGATTATTGAATCACGTTAGTTCAAACGATGTAACCATAATTAAATAATATATCCATTGTTGAATCATAATGTCAAAACGATTGAAACTTTTGTTGAATGTGATGTGAATGAAAGATAACAATTGTTATTGAAACTGCGATAGTTTCATCCATTCTTGAATAACGATATAACAATTTGTTGAATATTTATGTCAGCGTTATATCCAATGTTAAATATTGTTGATGTCAACGTTATATTTTTTGTTCTTTATTATGTCAATGACATACCTAATATTGAATATTGATGTCAATGACATATTATATCCATTGTTGAATATTGATGTCAATGACATATCCATTGATGAATATTGGTGTCAATAACCATTATTGTGATATCCGGACATATCCATGTTAAATCGTATAGGTGGAAAAGGAGGTTAACATAAAAGCCCTTGGTGAATGATATTAATGAAGATATTTCGATATATTTTAATCAGTATGGTAATGATACAACAAATTATTGAATTATCATTCCATTAATATGATTATTATTGAATATGAATGTCCATATATTAAATTATGGATACTCGTCTGTGATTTTTAATTGGAGAAAATTAGATTATTACTACAATCAGAGATAAACCTTGATTATAAAATAATTGATGCTGAACTCATACAATATTGTATTACCGGACTGCTTTACTTGGTACGATAAAATCACAATTTTAACCAATAAATGTATGCTTGAACATTGATTTGACACATTAAAAGCTTTCAGACGCTGGGGGTGGGGTGTTCACTGGGCCCCGGGCTAGAAATAGTCGGAAATTGTCACTTCAATCTAGAGACCTGAAAGTTAATGCCCGCCCCTTCCACAAAGACCCTTTTGCGGGAAATATTGAATACGCGCCTGTTTCGGCTGTAGAAATACAACATGCCAGTATAAAAGTTGAATAATTTTATAGTTTTAAAACCGATTACAATGTACTTTGTTTGGTAAAGACCTTTTTTGATCCAAAAATTCTACAGTTATATGGTCATTTAAAGTTAGCATTGCTTGGTATCGATAAATTAAACAATAACAATTCTCATATATTATGTCTTAATCTGCAACGTTCACTAATAACAGGTTTTTATATTGGAGTGATCTAACTGATGTTTTACTTTTAAATTGAATGTCATTGGGATTGTGGAATGCACATAATATATTTGGTATAGAAGGATTGGGACAATAAAGAGATAATTTATATAAGCATGAAATATAATAGTCATATATGTCCAGGGGTCATGTACAATAATATAATAAGTCTGTTATATCCATAGTTTTAGATGTAGATAAACTCTATATTTGCATATTCCCCATGGTAATGGGCTGTAAATGGGACCCTCTGGGAGTGTGAATATATAATGACTTACGTTATTGACGAATGCCAAAATGCCTCTGGTTAGTAGTATTTCATTTTCTGTTAAAGCCGAAGTAAGTCATCGAAAATCGTCAATCATGTTTTCAAGTCTTTGACAAGAAGTGTTCATATGATAAACGTTTTAAAATAAACTGTTGTAGCGATTTGTTGAAGTATACCATATCTTAGTACCGAAATTACCTAATCTGAGTTTGGTTGGGGTTAACACTCGCATTAATGAAATAAAATGAAATGACATAAATTGTGGTATTGGTGTTACTAGGCCGGGTCACGGGTTAAGTGGGTAAGACGCTGGCTCACTAGTCTGGAGATCGGGTTTTCGATTGGCGGAGAAAGTTCATCCAGATTTTCCCGCGTGGTTCCCTTTGTCAGAGATGAAGGACGGAGGACCTGACAAAGACAGCTGTCTAGTCGTTCGGATGGGACGAAAAATCAATGTCCCGTGCACACACTGGCGTGCACGTAAAATACCCCTTGACAGTTGGAATTCGATATAAGAATAGGCAGTAGTGCCGCTGTCAGGGAAAATTTCGCTCATAGCACACTGTATGACGTATGCCCGTCTTCATTGGCCTCGTTCAGAGCGGAATAGTAGGACGTTAAAGTTAAACCCCGTTTAATTTCATTTCACAGCTACGAGTTAGTTGCTGTTATGTGCAGTGAGAACTTCTTGCACTTATAGCTAACTACTTGAGCTACATATTATTATGTTCTATACCGATTGAACAGTTTGCAAATTTATTGCTTATGAAAAGTATTTTAATAAGTTACTTTACTGACAGGTGTATATTAAAACGTTATTGTCATAAATCACTCTTAGTTGAAGTCTTAGTTTTGTATGCTGGGTAACAGTTGATATTGACACTCCTCTGTTTATAGTCGATTATTTGTTCCCAACAAAATCGTTTAAAATACCAAAGTGCAACATAAAACAGTTAAGTTATGTTTACCTTATAACTTCATAAAATTAAGACGAACCAAGACGAACATAGCTTCCGTTTTGCTGAGACAATTGCGAAAGAAAGGTGTTTTAATTGCACGCAACTGAACATACACTTTCTTCAAAAAAGGAGGGTCATAAAGAAGCCTGTCATTGGTTCAACTGGTGTGGTTTCCAATCCCCGGTTGTACGTGACAAGGGGTAGGGTCGCCTGTCCAACCTTGTGGGGTTTTTCCGGTTTCCTCCCACTACGAAAGACTCCTACGCGCAAGCGAATTATTGAAATTAAATTAAACCATATATGTTAGTACCGAAATGACCTAGTTTGTGTCGAGTGGGCATTAAACCCCATTTCTCACTCCTGCTGTTGGAAAAGTTTGGTTATACACGTTACAGGATACTGGAATCGCAGGCTTACATAATGTACGAGCGCAGCCTTGGATTAACCTGCTTAGTGCACCAGTGGAAAGGGGGACACAATAATTTGTACCGTGTCCTATTTACCATTATACTAATGAGGCAACTGAAATAGGATCCACAAAATAGTATTCCCACAATAAATGACAACCCCAACATATTTTTACATAATATACAAGAGTAAAGGGTCACTGTCAATAAATAATCTGCAATCTACATGCAAGATATGTATGGAAATAATTGTTACTTACACTAATCTCCAGTTGAATTTAACAATGGAATATTTTGCGATCATATTATCTAATCTAGTAAATATAAAATATGTAAGTTAAATTTCGGAAGATAATACATATTTTATCGTTTTTACTTTGAATTAAAAATAAATAGGGGCAGTGGGCACCCTCATTATTTCATTGTAGGACACTAAAGGTCTTTACCCGTCGCCCTACGAGCAGATAGCACAGATAACAGATACAATCGCATCATAATCTGTTATATTCAGTTATATTCGCACATCTCTAACGATTGCATGTACAACTTTGGACTTTCAAAAGAATTTAGTTTTTGATATTTGGAAAGTAGCGATTTTAGAATGAGTTCAAACTGACAGGGGTGTCACTTACACAATATTATATTATTATACAACTTTAGTGATGATATAAAAATACATTATATAAGATTTAGATAAAGAACTAGCCATTCTTGCTATAATAGTTCGAAAGTAGGTAATGTAAAATGAATGATTTAAAAATTTCTTTCAAATTACTCTATTGCAAGCGAAGATATTAGCCTTTGAAGGTTTAAAGGTTCAACAATTTCAACCACCGTACTGGTTGTTCAAAGCTAAGTCTCGTTGCTCCATGCATATTTGATTAAATCAAAGTATCGCTGAATCGTTTTAATCTATTCAATATCGGAGAAATCTTATGCCATCGAGGGTTGATTAAGGCCTGAATCAGTAAATTAATGTCTAATTTATACTTAAGAAAACATTTCAGACCTAAAGAAAGACCTGCAATAGGCAGATTTAGCTCTTACATAATGCATGTTTAAGGAAACACAAAATATTTGAACACAAAGAGAAAATTATATTTTTTAGATTAAATTTCAATCAAATCGCCGCTTACTCCCGAAAAAAAAAATCCACAGACACTTCGTAAAATAGGAAAAGATGCAACAAGTTTTAGAATATTACTACACGTATAAATATGAAATCCATTAAAATGTGCCCTGACTGTAATTAACATATGTATTTGTATATTTAATCTTTTACTAAGGTTTAAATTTAGCTTGCTCTCATTTTTTCTATTATGGAATGGCTGCCAAAAATAACGCACACTCATTGAAAATCATTTTTAAAACACTTCAAAGTAAATAATAAAAAACATCTACAGATTAATGTTGAACCAGTGTTCTCAAACTCAAAGACCCGGTTGCTGCCATACATATGATTGTATTTTCAATAGGTCCCGGAAACACAAACTGGTGAGAGATAGCAAGTTATCTATTTGTTTAGTAGTCTTGGGGCGGCAAAAGTAATCGAGTTGATCACCCCCGCAAGATGCTGATGAAATGTGCTCATTGTAGCTTGAAATTATTATTGAAGTCTGCAATTACAATTCCAGACTATCGCCCCAGTTAGTAGCTTGTATAATGACGGGCAACCCTTTACGTTCTAGAACACGGGGTAACACTTTTTTCATTTTCATTATTGGTCAACTTTACCGTGTTATTTGATTGTTTGGTAACCTAAATGGCACCATTGTGCCCTGGCATTCAAAACAACAAAGAAAGCGAATTGTACATTAAACTCACATTACTGACCCAAGGTAAATTTCAGTTGGATCTTATTAACATAAAAACAATAAAAGTGAGGAATACCTTTCCCTTTATTAAAAAGTTTTGTGTTTTATCGAACTACATTTGGAGTACCATGCACTTGTCTTTATATTGAAACGACAATGATAACAATAACGTTAGCAGGGGCGGATCCAGAAAATGATTTCCCTGTTTAAAAAGCTCAATTTGCATGTAAGCTTATGTAAGTTAGAGACGATGATGTCAGATTTCGGTGAGTGACAGAAACCTGGCAAACCCCCTCTTGCAAAAATTCCTGGATCCGCCCCTGGTTAGTATCCATGGTGGCCTATCAGAGTCTTTAATAAGTCACTCTGTTAATCGTCTACTTAAATTTCGTTTCCACACCGTGGGAACCACCATGGCTAAGTGAATAAGACGCTGACTGGAAAACCTTAATATTATAGGTCCCGTGTTCAAAACCGTGGCAAGGCAAAATGCATAGTCGTTCGGATGGGACAAAAACAGGATCCGTTTGCACATAAAAGATCCCTTGGCAGTTGACATTCGACATAAGGGAAGGTCGTAGCGCTGTTGTCCGGACAAAATATCCCATCATTATATTTAGACCATTCGGAAGAGAAGAGTACGACGTAAAACCCTATTTCATTCCACTTTCTACACATCGTCTGCCGTTTATTATTTTCAGTTCCCATAACCTGTTATGTCATAGCAATCTTTACACACAATTAATGTCATTTTATCGCGTTACCATGGTGATTATACGTACACAACCCTCCCAAGGTGCACGTGAGCGGCGCAGGTTGGGTATCATTTTCTACATTACTTTATAATTGATGTCATTTTCATAATTGGCCACTGTTTTGTGTGACCATATAGTCTATCATCGTATCGATTTATGAATTCCATATAGACACACACAGTTCATAATTTCACGCAAGGTTGAACACTGAACATGGTAATTTATCGTTGTATCACTTGCATGTTATAAATTGTCTTTGAAGCTCTATAAATGAGTGGTTAGATCAATTTATTATTGTTGACAACCTCTTCATGTTTATATCAAACAGTCCAAGTAAACAATCAAGCCTGTGTTTTTTTTTAGATTACCAATAATTATTATGGTGGGATAGTTTGAATTGTTGTATACAACAATATAATAATACATGTACTGGTGCATTCTGATTAGTTCTATTCCCAAAAGAAAACGAAGAAATAAGTCATAAGTTTCCCGCCTTACAATTAAAATGAGCCGATGTAATTGATTTCGTGATTAGATATCCATTCTTGGTTTTAATATATTACAATAAAACATGTAGATTCAATATATCACGTATTCTTATTTACCCATTTTAAAGCTGCTTATCGTTATTTGCATTTCGCAGACAATATCGAATTTATCATCACTTAATCCACGCTTAAATATACTCAAGCTGATTATTGAAACAAGCATTATGTAAATATACCTATTTCCTTGGGCCTTAAATAATACTTGAATTATTGATTATACATTATACAAGAACTAAATCTGCCTACTGCAGCCTTTAAATTATTGAACATACATTATGCAGAGAGCTAAATCTGCCTATGTAATGGAGGTCTTTCTGTGGGTCTGAAATGGTCTGTAAATTATTAATTACACATTAATTAACATACGCCATACAGTATGCTATGAGGAAATTTTGCCCGGCAACGGCGCTACGGCCTACTCTTATATCGAATTCCAACTGCCAGGGGATCTTTTACGTGCACCCCAATGTGTACACGGGACCTCGGTTTTTCGTTCCATCCGAACGACTAGGCAGCTGTTCTTGTCAGGCCCTCCTTCGGCATCACTGACAAGGGGAAATCACGCCGGAAAATCGAGATGAACTTTCTCGGCGAATGCAGCGAAACACCGCCTTATCCACTTAGCCACCGTGACCCTCCGATAAAGACGAGAGCATCACGGTCAAAACGTCGCTTAGTAATTGTTATTCCATAAATAGTGTTAGTGTGTTCCTGTTCAATTACTAAATACCACTTAAAGAAGATATTCATTTTGTATTATCTATCTTTTAAATCTTACATAACGTCACTTAACAGTTAATTATGTGACGGAAACTTCCGGTTGTATTCAGTCTAATTTACAAGAGGTTCATCAATAGATTTTAGCGAAGATCTTTCCGACCAACGCTATTATTCCAACCCCGGAACACCCAGTGTATTAACAAAACAATTGTTAATACCTAGTTGGTGTTGAATTTCCTGAAAAAAATGGCGCACACAACCTCGTTTTTACTTTCCAATACAAACAAAGAAATGTGTACCAGATATTACTCAGAGTCGTCTCATTCCCAGAGAGCATCAGATCAAAAAAGACTTATTTAATTAGGGAAATTGTTTTATTCATTAGAGACTTGCTTCTCTCCATTCTAATTCTACTGGGAAGAAAATTATATGTCCATTATATATTTTATGTGTTGTATGTATATTTATCAGCGGTTGATGAGTAATGGGAGATATTATACATTTTATAAAGTATTCCCTCAAGATTTACTGTATACATACTTAATACTAGATGTAACCATTTTGATTGTAACCAGGCAGAAACGAGTCAAATCGCGACACCGCTTTGTATGCGAACTTAAGAGTTTTGATATCAGTCTGTGTATTTTGAAATGAGAATAGTTCTGAATAATATTGGGTTTATGAAGTCGAGTTTTATTTTGTAAAAAGGATTGTCAGTGTTAGTTTAAATCTAGAATCATAATACATACCCAGGGCATACGTAGCTCAAAAAGATATACATGAAAGTACCCCTTTCCATTACATGAATATATTATTTAGAAATGACATAGAAAGAGATGTTCATTATCACTATAATATTTCAAAAATAGATCATGCAAAATGAATATATTGAAAATTTCATTTAATTACTTTATTTTGAGGGAAGATATTAATGGTCGTAGTTTTGTGTGCATTGATTGTAACCACCGTATTGACCATTGCAGTCTTAGCCTCGCTTCTGCATTTTAAATTTAAATCATGAAATGACAAAATCGTTCTCATCGACTTAAAATCAGAGCCATCCGACGGCATAGATAGTTAGTTGATTATGGTCTTGTCATGTAAATAAAGGTCTAATTTATATAACATTTAAGGCCCAAAGAAAGATGTAATACACAGATTTATGTCTTACATGTCTGTTTAGGCCCCCTTGAATAAGAGTTGTGTTTCTGCTGGGGATACGGTTACTGCGATCTTCCAAACTTTGTCAGTTTAAATATAAGATCATAATAATACCCAGGGCGTAAGCTTAACCCAAAAAGATATGTATGAATAATCCCCCCTTCCATTACATATACTGATTATTTCAGAACTAGACAATTGTCCTGGCAATAAATTGTTTAGGACATAAAACTTACCCATGGGACCGGAAGTAAGACGTCAAAATTACGCCACTTTTACTTTATGGTTTTCTTATCAATGAAGCGTATTGATAGATGAAAGTTATATCATCGATTTTCCTATCTAGCTGATTATGCCATCATCCATAACCTAGTCCCATTAGTTGAAAATAGATATAACCACCTTACAGATGTTAGTTAATAAGACAGTGTTGACTTATTTAGATGTAATTAGAACATTAGATCATGTAATATGTCTGAAGATGAAAGCATATTATAACCACAAAGATGGTATTTGTATGATATTCGGATCCGGAAGATTAATCGCTCACATTAACCATATTTTATGTTTTGTTAATTTTTTTGTCTTAGGAAAAGTTGATTATAATCTGGTCGGTCTCTCCTCGACAATTACTGTTTGGGGATCATTTAGTTTTGTCTCTCCCTCGCAGATATGATACCCGTATTTGAGACTCCCCGAGAGCTACAAATGGTCCCCACTCTAATTAACGCCCCCTCCCACACATACACACACGCAAAAGACAATCTCATTGATATTATAGATTAATAATACTTCAGCATTTTACACCTTTTGATTTGTTGTGTACTTTATTACACTTTCCCTATTCTGTGAAATCTTTCACTGTTTGTTCGTATTTATGATTCTGATTCTCCATAGGCCTACAGTGCGTTTAGAAAAAGGGCAATGGGTTGTTTAAGGTACCCACGATGACAACACGAATGTCATATTGTTTATGATTCATTCGGAACACATAAGAATGTCTAAGAACTCTATACATTTATTTACAGAATTTAAAGAGGCGTTTAGCTTATTTGATAAAGATGGCGACGGGACGATTACCACCAAAGAATTAGGAACTGTAATGAGGTCATTAGGTCAAAACCCAACGGAAGCTGAATTACAAGATATGATAAATGAAGTAGATGCAGACGGTAGGTTAATATAACTCGACTGCTCGGGGTGACCATAATTTTAGTAAATCAGTCAAATTGTGTGCTTGGTATGCATGGCCACAATCTTTATTTTTACTGAGGATGTTTTCAGAGGCAGATTCGTCAAGAAGCTGCCTTATTTATCTATGTAAGTTAGAATACAGAAATAGGGGAAACAGCCCCTTTAACGACCAGCTCTCTAATTTCACCAGTCAATACGCTTGATATTTGAAGTATGTCATAATCCTTGACTTTGTGAAGATAGTAAGGCATAGAGTTCGTATAAAGTTCTCCATGTAAACCACAATAGTTTAACAATGTATCTATAGCATGGTTTAATTTATATTATGTTTTTAAATTTAAATACCTATATATACCTTATAGGTTTATACCATCGTGAAATATTCTTTACCCTTTCCAGCAGAAGCAACAACCTTCATCACGTGTCTTCAGTTTTCTCCCGTGCTTTGTAATTGATACACAATGGAATAAAACGACTGCACTGACTTGCAAATTCTATGAATGAGACATGATTGAGGTTACTGTCCCGAGGGAAATACCCATGGCAAACCGCTTGATTTATAATTACTTGTAGGACATATTGCCTGAATACAGATTATACAATTTATGTGATCGTTTGGTTTCCATCTTCGTGAAACCATATTTGTCTTTTATTGGCATTCTGTAAAATCCCACGCCGCCCCGGGCGAGTTTTAGGTTGCTAGGCGGGTAATCCGATTGAAGACAGGGCAATCTAAGACTTGCGGTATCCTGTGCATTTGTATGAAAATGTTTTGGACATAGGCATAGTGAAGTATGAAAATTGTTTGAATTTGAAGCATTGAGGGAAACTTAGATATACTTTAAACATTGCGATCCTATTCCAAGATATCTGGGACACGCAATCAAATGGACCTCCACTGTTACTCGTATATTGCATTCAAAGATGCATTATACAAGGGTAGAGAGGTCTTGTTATAATAGTTGAATGAAAGATGAAGATATTGAAAATTCATTCACATTAAATTATTCTGGGTGTAGTTATGACTGAATATGTAGGGTAGGTCGTTTATTATCGTAGTAACGGTACTGGTAAACCGAGACTTGGTCTCGATTATCGATTTTACCGTTAAGTTTCTGAATCTCGCGGGTGTTCACGTCTATTACATCTCGGCTATAACACTTGAATTCAAAAGAAAGTTCTCTAATAGACAGATTTAGCTCTTACATAATGCATCTTTAACAATTGGGTGATTTTTTTTAGAACGTATTCAATGGTTATTTAATGGTTTGCGAAAATGGGAAGTTTGTGAACTGGAATCAAACAGATGCCAAAGATTGAATTCCCAGGGTTCTTGGAGAATTTATCTAATATATTACTGGATCCACTATCGTCGCGTTATCGATGTTAATACACGGTTGTTTAATGGAAATAATTCCCCTTTGAGATGTGACTATAATACCGAACGGTTGAAAAATATAATATGTATTTTTTACTTCAGATAAATATCAAATATATATTCACTTCACGTTGTCGAGGGCAGTAGCCCAGCGTTAAACTTGTAGGGGTTCCTGTATGTTGTTATGCAATGGACATTAAATTATTCAATGTGATACCGTCCATAGGTAAAAACTAGTTTCTGCAGCTTTCAAGAAGGTCAAGAGAAACACAAAAAAACACCCCAAAACACCCTAAACTGAAAGTATGAAGTTTAATTCTTTGAACCCCTTGTGAGTAATGTGGTGACAATACAAATGGTTGATTTTAAGAGTAGGAAGGTTACAATACATTAAATAACCTGCATTAAAAAACACCTCTAATCGGACGATGCCCTCTGACCGTTCCTATCTACCCTATAATATTAAGCTGCACTATGAAATGTCGCCCAGTAATAAGCAGTAATTGTATTCCCTAAAAATGTGACCCGTATACTCCAGTTCAATTACTAAATGCCATTGAAACAGTTTAAAGGGATGGACAGGAACGGTGAGAGGACAGCGTCCGATCAAAACCGTCCTTAAAGGAACTTTGTACGAGCATTGCACGCCCGTCCATTACAAGTTTATTAGCCTTGTATAATGACTGATAGTCATTGCAGATTGTCAAACAAGCTTCAATTGAAGTATATTATGTATCTCGAATGATACATTAGCTTTTCAGGAATGAGTAAGCACATTAGATGTTAACATCAAATATTGCCTCTAAATTGTATTTAAAGATAAGATATTCCCAGTTTCCATAGAGACACTTTATAATAGAATGATGCCAATATTGCGTGTTAGCTCAATATAATAATAGTCTGGGTTGGTCTCGGTCACAAAATTATTTCTGATTTATTATCTTTGTATTATGTTATGTAGCATAATAGTTTCATGACGGGGTCAAAGGGCGGGTTCTTGAAGACTGCCTAAGAACCGTTATGGTCAAAAGTTACTTTAGCACAGAGAAAAAAAAAAGATTTTAGAAGAGAATTAAAAGCTTAAATCTATCACGTTTGTTTCCAAAATTATCTCAACCCTTTTTTTTATTTTATTGTCATTGGTGCACGACAAGGGCCTGGCAAGGGACAACATATAGTCGTTCAGATAGGTCGAAAATCAGAGCCCCCCCCTCCCCCCGTGCAAAAGAATCCTTGGCAGTTGGAGATCGGTATAAGAGCCGGTTATACTTTCTCTCACAGCAATGTATGGCTTGTGCCGGTCTTCATTGGCTCAGTATAGGGCGTTAAACACCGCTGTATTTCGGGAGACACAGCTGTCTAGTCGCTCGGATGGTTCGAAAAACCGGTCCCATATACTCATTTGCGTGCACGTAAAAGAACCATTGGTAGTTGGAATTCGATATAAGAGTACATGTAGCCCATTGTGCCACTGTCCGAGCAAAATTTCCCTCATAGCAAATTGTATGGCGCACGCCCGTCTTCATTAATCGCAGCAGAACAGTTTAAGGACGATAAACCCCATTTCAATTTATCTCATTCCCTTTGTTTTATATTAAGTAAATTATGATATGTTGATAAAGTTTATTGTATACGTCGGTTTCTTGAGTGAGAGGATTTCATTAATGCAATTATTTCTTCATATCTGTCCAAATCCAGACCACGGGTCTTTAATATATGTAAATTGTTTATGGTTCCCTCTCCTTCATAATGATCATATCATCATAGATCATGCTGTTATATTCCGATTGTACAGCGACTGAAATTAATTGATAGAACTCTTTGGCCCTGTGTCCGACCAGAATACAATAACTCGTTTTTCTCTTTCCTTGTTTGTATTGCGCAATGTGTGTGACGCGTAAACGCTCTATGTATGTTATCGATCCCAACAATAAATAGTTATTTCATCAAAAAGTCATTTATTTTAATATCTAATAGCAGTTGAGTGCTTCTAACGTAAAGTATTCTCTTTGAAGTTGAAAACTTGTCTGTTTGTTTTTTGTTTTTTTTTAAATTTTTTTATAGAAATGTATGGGCTAATTCAAAGCCTTTACTTTTTTCAACTGTTCAATCGTTAAATTACCTGCATTTTAGCTTAGTTATTTCCGGTGTTTCCGGGGTCAGCACTACGGGGATTAGTTACTGGAAAGGCCATTTACCCCCCAGCTTCACTATGATAATCATTTGACCTAGTAATATACACAGCAGAGAGAGAGAGAGAGAAAGAGAGGGGAGAGAGAGAGAGAAATGGGGTTTAACGTCCACTCGACACAAACTAGGTCATTTTGGGACTAACATATGGTTCCATTTTATTCAATAATTCGCTTGCGCGTAGGGGTCTTTAGCAGTGGGAGGAAACCGGAGTGCCCGGAGGAAACCCACGAGGTTGAGAAGGCGATCCTATATCCATGCTACATACGCTCACACCAGGGCTCGAAACCACAGCCGCAAGTCAGAGGTGACCGGTCAGCTAGAGGTCGAAGCGCGGCACTCTAGACCACTACCCCCCCCCCAATATACACAGCAACATACATGAATCTTGTCCCCCGCTATTCGAAGAACTGGGTTAGTCCGTCTCCGTCGGCCCATCAGTCCGTCTTATTGAAGTAGAATGTTCAAATCTGGTGCAGATTGTTAAAATTAGTGAAACAAAAAACTTATTAAATCACATCTAAGCTCGAGAAATAAACCAATACTGCCAAGTAAGTACATGTTATATAATATATTTAATTGGATTGTGTTTACTGCAGGTAATGGTACGATAGATTTCCCCGAATTTTTGACGATGATGGCTCGAAAAATGAACACAGTTGATTCCGATGAAGAACTTAAAGAAGCATTTAAAGTATTTGATAAAGACGGTAACGGTTTCATAAGCGCAGCCGAATTAAGGCATGTTATGATAAATCTAGGTGAAAAACTCACCGATGAAGAGGTGGACGAAATGATTCGAGAAGCTGATATAGATGGGGATGGACAGGTTAATTATGAAGGTATGTGGTCACGTTGGTTTCAATTAACTTGATTTGTCGGTGTAATTAATAGCCGTTGTAGTTCACCGCTTAATATAGGTAACATATCCCAATCAAATAGACGTCTGTGTCGAGTTTCTTCAGTTTATAATAAATGCCATCTTTTAGCCTGTTCAATCGCTCATTTGTAAACTATTTGAAAATCGCAGGATCTTTAAGACCTTAATTTATATTATTTATAACACAGGCCACAGATATACCTCAAATCAGCAATTTAACTTAATACCAAGCTGATGAATAGTATAAGACAATCATAGTTTATTTTAACTATACTAAACATAGATTGTCAATGTTTCTTTCGTCTACGCGACTATTTTGTGTAAAGCTTTTCTAGATTTTAGTCGATTTGGGCAATTGTTATGCCAGGCATATATCCTGCATAGCAATAAACACAGTAATGGAAAGCCCAATATAATAAAAACAAAGGGCACCAATCAATGTGTTACTTGAATATTCCAAATTTGAGGCAAAGGCATATTTTCACAAACTTATGTTAAACTGGTGAATCGGGGCTATATCTTGGAATAATAAGAGACGTGGCGTGTGACGATGACGGTATTGTACAAAACCGAAATGAGACCCAAGAGCTTCACAACAGCGAACGCATTATAACTGATGGTAAAAGCGAACAAATTAATTTTATTCGTCTATAGTCCAGACATGCCCGAGAGCCGGGTGGTTTTTATACATAATATATTATTATGCAGCTCTATTATTTCATTCTCTTCTCAACATCGACAAAAATGGCTAGTTATGTGAATTTAATAACATGAAAAAAGGTACCCGAAGATGTAAGGTAGCCGTCTTTTAAATTGGATAATACAATAGGCATAATAACACTTCTTGGATTTCCGAGCATGTGTGTTACACAATATAACCACCCCCTTACAATAAGTTTGAATTCTGGAATTTTCATTTTTTACCGTTTCTAAAAGAATTTCAAAATAGTTATTTTTGTCAAACACTTACTTGGACTTTAAAGAGGCATATTCAAGCTCAGCAAGCATATAATTTTGGAAAAACATATTCAAAATGATCGCATATGATATCTTCGTTAACGAACATCCTATTACTGAATTTTATAGGAATAACTTATGTAAAACAACGATTTTCTTGTGAAACACTCTGTCGACCTTTAAGCGAACTTAATTTTGTCGTCTGAACATTCACGATGTAACGGGATAGTCAAATTTATAAACCACTGGTTGTTTTGCTCATTTGTTTTATTGCATCGGTCTCGATTAGAATCTATTTGGAGTATTTCTTTAGAAGTACACTTGTCTCAGGTACTGTGACTTTCAAAGGCGCAAAAAAATAGACATTGCAAGTATTAAACGCTCCGTACTTTGGGTGGATGCGGTGGCCTAGTAACTGCAAAGAGAGAGAGAGAGAATTGGGTTTAACGTCCACTCGACACAAAATATGTCATTTCGGGACTAACACATGGTTTTTAATTCTATTTCAATAATTCGGTTGCTCGTAGGGTTCTTTAGCAGTGGGGGGAAACCAGAGGGTCCAGAAAAAACCCACAAGGTTGGACAGGCGACCCAACTCCTTGTCACGTACAACCGGGAATTCGAAACCACGTCAGTTGACTCAATGACAGGCTTTATGATACAGCACGCACATGCTAACCATTCAGGCTATGCTGATAGTTTGTTAATATGGCATAATGGCTGGTCACTTTTGAATAAAGGGCATTCTTTTAGGTGACTACTAAACCGATAGACGGCATATTCAGACTCATTAGCACTTTGGTGTATCCTGAAGAGAATAAATAACAACGAAACCGACCCTTTTGTGTCCCTTTAATTCGTGTATTTTTTTTGTTGTTGATATTTTGAGGTCGTTCAAAACAGGGATAGAGTATGCGCGAACTTTTTATAACCAGATAGCACTTTTGTTTTCTTTTTATTGTGCAGGAGTCGGTAAAAACTGAACATAATGTTTTTCCAGTCTAGTTCTCAAACAAGATCTATTGATAGAGATTGGGATATTTATAATTCCGGATGCGTACTAAAACGTAGGAAGACGTCTGCTAGATATTAAGCTAGTGCCATTCTTTACTGCCAGGCTTTTTGGTGCCAATCTATAATGTAAACCAGCCATCAAACTAATAATTGCTATTAATTCGGACATACCGGTTTTACAAGCTTGGCAGCACTTGCCTGTGTTTGAAAATTTGTTAATTTCAGATCCTGTGTAGAAATTGCGTTGTTGAAAATAAACTGTAAATGAATTGCTTGAAAATTTAAGAGGCCATAAATAAATTATTGAGCTATTCATTGCTTGGAAATGCTAATGTTTTAATGTATATGACTGCCACTGCTTGCAGGCATCATTTATAATGTAACTATTGCTGGTTTGGCAAAATTTCTTCATTTCTTTTTATGTAATTGAGTGGGATGTAAAGTCATATATTTTTTTTAAAAAAAAGTTTATTTACTTTACTGAGACCTAGGACATTCCTTTCGGCATCGGATCTTGTGGGAGATTGTCACCTCTCTATTGTCTGCTAAGGTCCACCCATTTTGGTTTTCTTTAGATAATTAAATGTTAAGAGGCTTTATGTAAGATTTAAAAGATAGATAAAGCAAAATGAATATATTGAAAATTACATTCAAATGACTTTATTTTGAGCGAAGTTATATTATATATCAATAGTTATAGTTTTGATGTAAATTATTATTGAAATGAATGTTTTAAAAAAATTTCAATATTGTTTATTTTCAGAATTTGTGATGATGATGTCTACAAAATAGAGAATTTTGTAAGTTTAAAAAAAAAGACAGAATAAAATTCCATGTTTCAACGTTCTTAATACCATTTATAATATGGAGTCGTAACATGAAACAATTTTTTATATTAAAAAGATATTAATAACCGAAAAATGTCACAAGACATGGAAATTATTAGGGCAAATATGTCGTTCTGTGCATATCCATTTCGGTTATGTATCTAAATTGCTGACCCGTCTATACATACAAGCTATTTATTATTTGATGAATGTGTATTTATATATATATATACATGTATGGTATATAAAACTTTATAATAACTATAAAATTAGGACTATTTAGAACAAAACAATAATTATTCATGGCTTATTTCCGTTATTCTTCCACATACATGTGGGCTCTAAATGTCAAATTGTATCCTACATAATGAATGAGACCCTCGGTTTAATTAATCACCTAAGTCTGAATTAAACAGAAATATTTATAGATCATGTTATACAACAATACAATATCACTGAATATCGCAAAAGAATTAAAAATCTAATATAATTTTGAAAGAACGTAGGCTGATTACTGAAACAGTTCTTGCGGGAGATATTGGATGTGTTAGATACTAGATTATATAGCATTAACAAAAGCTTAGAATTTCTGATAATTTTATCAGCTTTTAAGATAATCTTCAGTTGGCGTGTTATTAAAAAATATGAAAATATTGTATGATGTGTATACATCACTATTTATAACGTATCACGTGACTTGAATCTGGGATTTTGAATGGGTGATTACACCAGTTTTAATTTATTTGATTGGAATAAGTATTTAGGTCATTCGTTTTATTATATATACATTTATATTTGTACATATTTGTATATTTATTACTTATATTACATATACATCAACTCTCTCCCTTTTGTTCTTATTGTAAGTTGATAATGTATGTTAAGCCTAGTAGCCGGGTTCGGTCAGTATTGCTCTCTTATTTTGAAAACGAGATAAGGTTTGTGGTGTGGGTTGTTAATTACTAATTACATGTAATTACATTATTTATATTAATTCTCATCAGAAGCAAATTAAATATTGCAGATGTAGGGGACTACCTAATGCATACAATTTGTTTTGGTGTTCAAGCTGGGCTTTCTGCGACCTAACAACATCAGTCAAAGCATTTAATTTATGTTTTTTTCGTCTCAATTTTGACGATAATTTCAAATGATTTTTCAATGTGACGATATCCCAAATACCTGGATAAACTAGATGACGTTGCCAACTGTTTGAGGTTTTATGGATTGGGTTTACCTGTGTACAGTAAGCGAGTAAATCTCAGTGAAGTATTCCAAGGATACCAAAGTCAGCAACCCCCCTGTAACATGACATATGCCACTAACTTTATCTGTGGCTAGAAGAAAGCAGGGGACTCTTAAAATGGGTATGTCTGTCTGTCCACCCGCCAGCCTGTTACACTTTTTGGGACACAATAACTCTCCTAAGAATTCAACTAGAATGATCAAAATGGGAAGGTGTATACATGCATTAGGTGGATGCCTTGATCGAGGCCGCAGATGAGCATTTCCTTGCATAATGTATGTTTAATATGTGTCATTTGTTTAGTTTGGGATTTTGCCGGGGGACATCAGTCTCACTGTTGGATTGTTTTTTAATCTTTAGACAGCAATATTTATTGAATCTGGCTATTTAGACAAGTTTGCCTTTATTCTGCATTCCATGGCACTTAAAAGCTCAAACCGTTGCTATGCTTATCAGGTTACTTATATGATGTGCCAGAAAAAAATCTACATTTCAAATTGTCAATTCTATGCCAGTTCCAAGAGAAATATCTTTTATCCCTAATAATTTCTCAAAGAAAACGAACAGCTACGTGCAGCTACCCTTTTAAGTAAAGCGTTGGCTTAAAGATTTTACATTATTTTATTTATTTATTTATTTCTTAAAATCATGAACGTGAGTATTTATGTAATTTTGATATTTGTTATGAGAATATTATATAATAACTATACATGTAAATATTCATTGAGAATTTTCTTTCTTATGCATGGTGGATCAACTATCATGCCCAAGGGCTAGAGGACAATATAGCAAAGCAATAGCTTTTATGACCACGTAGATGAACTTCTAGTATAGACACTTTTTTTTAAAAGAGAAAAACTAAGCATTTTAGTGGCATGACTACAGATTTAGTTGAATTTTACTGAAAATATTCCTTTAAGTTGTTGTTTCCGATCTTATCTGAATCATGTTAACGCAATGTGAAAGATGTTTCGAGGAGTTATCTCCCTTTATGAATGGCCAGTTCGAAGAGAACAACTTTCAAGAGAACAACTATTTCAATGCTAAAGAGTTAAAATTGTAGTGTGTAGGATATATATTTTTTTCTGGTTAACATTATTGTAGTACATTGGATTTGTAAGTATTGAAGATGTTTATAGGTAGAGTAAACGTTATTTGTATCTAAAATCTGCAAATAAAGTTTTTACCGCAGGATTGTACTAATTAATTAGATTTCGGCGTGCAAAGATGTAACACATTTTTTTTTTATAAACGTAGCTTTGTGGAGTAATTTGTAAGGATTAAAACTGGTCAAAATTAAAAAGGATCGAATGGAAACCAGCGCAACGTTATGGGAATCTCACATGTTTACTATCACGATCCCGGATCTTTCAGTAATTTAAATGATTATCTTAATAAAAAGTAGTTAGATTGCTTGTAGAATTTGAATTGTTTATGTATTTAATCTATTTATTTATTAATTGATATATGTCTAATTATTTTAATATTTGAACCTGTTAATACCTTACCCAATTGTTATCTATTTCATTCATGTTTTGGGCCTATCAATCAGAAATTGTCATTGTTTTATCACAATATACTGGCGTACTTCGACTTTTCAGGACAATAAATTTGTTTTTATGCATTTTGCCTTACATGCATTTTTGCAACTTTTATGCACTGTTTCCTTCCAGCCGTTTTTTATTTAATTAATAATTTGACACTTTTATTGTAAATGCAAATAAGATCATTCCATTCTGTAAAGCCATTTGTAATTATGGTATCCTGTCTGTTTCATTGTATGATTTCATTCTGTGCCCCCTGTTTATTGTTGCAATGTGGTCTAAGGATTAAAATTTTAATATCTTTAAATTGTGTTTAATATATACAAACAATATGCAGCCAGATCACACCATTAGTCAAAAACAAAAGGTTTGGCAATGTATTAAGTTGACTTACCGAATGGGGATATAATTCAAACTGGATAGTGGTGTTTCGTGAGATAGTGGTGTTTCGTAAGGCGTGTGCATACCCTGCCCGTGAAGGGCATCCACTAATACTGTATATTTAGATTTAAACTTTAAGTCACATGCCCACACCGCATGTCTTTTGTGGTGACAACTAAACTATCAACTTTTGTGACATTTGATCAGTGACACTAGCGTAGGTGTGTCCTATAATTATACATCCGTACGTACGTGTTGGGAGGTCGGGGGAGGGGGGAATGGTTAGCACTTGCGCGCTGTATTATAAAGCCTGTCATTGAGTCAACTACACGGCTTGGTTTCAAATCCCTGGTTGTACGCGGCAAGGAGCACGGTCGCCTGTGCAACCTCGTGGGTTTCTCCGGGTCCTCGGGATAAAATTGAAACCATATGTTGTTACGAAATGACCTTGTTTGTTTCGAAAGGACGTTACCCCCTCCCTCTCTCTCTCTCTCTCTCTCTCTCTCTCTCTCTCTCTCTCCGTACGTGTAGTACAACCACGGTAGTATAATACAATCAAATTGACTATTTCACAGCAAGAGACCCAAAATAAAATAATTTCTCGGCACGACGGATCAGGCGCAGATTTGTGGTAGGGGGGGGGGGGGGGCGTCTAAAGTTTTATTGGCATCATGGGTGTAATCGGTGGAGTAGAAATACTATGCGAACGCGATTTCCTAAAACTGCTCCACCTGGTTCGCAGGTCTGTTGTGTATTCGACCATATGACAACGAGAAGAGTTGTATGCAGATCCTTATGAGTGTTTCTGGTTCTACACTCCACACCCCCCCCCCTCCACACCCCACTCCATTCGAATTTTACAGCCGTTATGTCCAGAAATAGGGTAGTTGTTTTGTTTGAACTTACAATCCTGCCTTTTGTTAACCAATTCCCAGCCTCTGATCGAAATATGAAAATAAAACTCGTATTTGATGGGAGATAACCCTTGGTGTGTTAAGAACAATTCTCTTGGAAATTAACTCTAAATTCTAATTATAAACATAACGCTAACGCTACAATATACGTCCACATTCCTGCTTTGATTGATATGGTACTTTGTCAAGAAGGCTAGGCGTTGAGGGTCGTACACCAACATCAATAGTTGCCGTCCTTAGAGTATAAGGAATAAGTATACCAAGATAATCCATACAGAATTGTGCCTTCATAACGCTAAAGGCAAAAAGTGGGCGTGGCTCTGCCCCTGGGGGTCGGGACATTCATCAAAATCAATAGTGGACGCCCTCAGGCTATAAGGAATACATAAGCCAAGTATCAAGCTGATTCATTCAGAATTGCGGCCTGTAAACGACAAACACAGAAATTGGGCGTGTCTTGCCTGTGTGAGTCGGGACATACAGTTGACGTCCTTAGGCTATATGGAATACATATCCCAAGTTTAAAGACGAATCGTGGCCTGTAGACAACACACACAGACACGAAGTAAAAATGGGCATGGCTCTGCCCCTGGGGTGTTAGGAAATCACCCAAAACAATAGGGGTCATCTTTAGGGTATAAGGAATAGGTTTGTAAAGTTTTAAAAGGATCTGTTAAGAATTGCATCCTGTAGGCGAACACAAGACACAAAAGCATTGGGCGTGGCTCTGTCCCAGGGGGTCCGGCATGCACCAAAAATAATAGTGGTCAGCCTAAGGGTATAAGGAATAAGTATAAAAAAAAGTTTTCAAGACGATCGATTAAGAATAATAATTGTGGCCTGTAGGTGACACACAGACAAAAATAAATGGGCGTGGCACTGTCCCTTGGGATCGGGCATGCACCAAAAACAATAGGGATCTTCCTTAAGGTACCAAGAATAAGTATTCAAAGTTTCAAGATGATACATTAAAAAATGCAGCCTGTAGACAACAGACAAACAAATACAAGAAATGGGTGTTGCTGTCCCACAGGGGTCGGGCATGCACCCAAAACAAAAGGGATCATCCTTAGGGTATAAGGAATAAGTATTTTAAGTTTCAAGATGACCGATTAAGAATTGTGGCCTGTAGGCGACACACAAAAAGAAAATGGGTGTGACTCTGCCCCTGGGGGTTGGGCATGCACCCCAAATGATAGGAATGTTCCTTAGGGTACAATGAATAAGCCTTCAAAGTTTCAAGATGATACGTTAAGAAATGTGGCTTGTAGACGACAAACAAATAAATACAAGGAATGGGCCTGGCTCTGCCATTGGGGGTCGGGCATGCACCAAAAAACAATACGGGTCATCCTTAGGGTGTAAAGAGTAAGTATACAAAGTTTTAAGAAAATCCAGTTAGAATTGCTGCCTGTAGGCGACACACAGACACACAAAAAGAAAATGGGCGTGGCTCTGCCCCTGGGGGTTGGGCATGCACCCCAAACGATAGGGATCATCCTTAGAGTATAAAGAGTAAGTATGCAAATTTTGAAGAAAATCCAGCAAGAATTGCGCCCTGTAGGCGACACAAAGGCACACAAAAGAAAATGGGCGTGGCTCTGACCCTGGGGGTTGGGCATGCACACCAAACGATAGGGATGTTCCTTAGGGTACAAAGAATGTGTATGCAAAGTTTCAAAATTATAAGTTAAGAAATGTGGCCAGTAGACGACAAACAAACACATACTAGAAACGGGCGTGGCTCTGCCCCTGGGGGTCGGGCATGCACCAAAAACAATAGAGATTTTCCTTATGGTGTAAGGAATACGTATACAAAGTTTGAAGAAAATCCAGTAAGAATTGCGCCCTGTAGGCGTCACAAAGACACACGAAAAGAAAATGGGCGTGGCTCTGCCCCTGGGGGTTGGGCATGCACCCCCAAATGATAGGGTTGTTCCTTAGGGTACAAAGAATGTGTATGCAAAGTTTCGAGATTATAAGTTAAGAAATGTGGCCTGTAGACGACAAACAAACAAATACTAAAAATGGGCGTGGCTCTGCCTGGGGGTCGGGCATGCACCAAAAACAATAGGGATCTTCCTTGGAGTATAAGGAATAAGTATACCAAGTTTGAAGAAAATCCATGAAGAATTGCGCCCTGTAGGCGAACCACAGACACACACACACACACACACAAACACACAGACAGGGGCGACGGCATAATACGTTCACATTATGAATGTGGACGTATAAAAAGGGAAGGGTTGCTTTCAATTGACTTTCATATAGTTTGTTCGTAACACATCATGCTCAACAATATATGAAATGTGGAAACGAATTGTTATATTATATAAATAAGTGTTGCTTTGAAACATCTTTATAGATAACGCGTTTTTATACGCCCACATTTTCATGTGGACGTATATTGTCGTCGCCCCTGTTCGTCCGTCCGTCCGTCCGTCCACAATTGTTTGTGAACAGTGTACAGGTCACAATTTTTATCCGATTTCAATGAAACTTAAAATATACGTTTATCACCCTAAGATCTCGGTTCCTTTCGATATTGGCATATATTGGACCGTAACTTCATGGGTTATGGCCCCTGATTGTACGAAAAATCACGTTTTTTAGCTTGTGAACAGTGTAGAGGTCACAATTTTGAACGGATTTGGATGAAACTTGAAACGCATGTTTATAACCCAAAGATCTTGGTTCCTTTCGATATTTGCGCCAATCGAATCGTAACTTCCTGAATAATGGCCCCTGATTCTCCGAAAAATCGCCCTTTTTAGCTTGTGGTCCCTCTGGAGGTCAAAATTGTTATCCGATTTAAAAAAAACGTTTGATTTTATCCCCGTCCAATGGTTATGAAGGTTGAGTTCGAATTTCGTGAAAATCGGACCAAAATTGACGGACAAAATGGCCGCCGTTTGTACGCGAATAGTGTGAAAATATGTTATATCAAGGTTGTGGACCTTATAGAGGTCACAATTTTGAATTGATTTTGATGAAACTTGACATGTATGTTTATAACCCAAAGATCTTGGTTCCTTTTGATATTTGCGCGCATCGGATCGTAACTTCCTGAATTATGGCCCCTGATTGTCCGAAAAATCGCCCTTTTTAGCTTGTGTTCCCTCTGGAGGTCAAAATTGTTATCCGATTTAAAAAAACGTTTGATTATATCACCATTCCATGGTGATGAAGGTTGAGTTTGAATTTCGTGAAAATTGGACCAAAATTGACGGATAAAATGGCCGCCGTTTGTACGCGAATGGTGTGAAAATATGTTATATCAAGGTTGTTATATCAAAATTGCTTTTGCTAGCTTGTGGTCCCTCTGGAGGTCAAAATTATTATCCGATTTAAAAAACCGTTTGATTATATCACGGTTTCATGGTAATGAAGAGAGAATTTGAATTTTGTGAAAATCGGACCAGAGTTGGCAGATAAAATGGCCGCCGTCTGTACACGAATTGTGTAAAAATATGCTATATCAAGGTTGTGGGCCCTATAGAAGTCACAATTTTGAACTGATTTTGATGAAACTTAAAATACATGTTTATAACCTAATGATCTTGGTTCCATTGCATATTTGCCCATATCGGATCGTTACTTCCTGAATCATGGCCCCTGATTGTACGAAAAATCACCCTTTTTAGCTTGCGGTCCCTCTGGAGGTCACAATTATTATCTGATTTAAAAAAACCGTTTGATTATATCACCGTTACATGGTAATGAAGAGAGAGTTTGAATTACGTGAAAATCGGACTAGAATTGACGGACAAAATGGCCGCCGTTTGTACACGAATAGTAGGTACACCGTAGTTATGGATGAGTTTGAATTATGATTTTCTGATGATTACTTAAAATGCAACAACTCTTGTTGACTGCCCGGACGATTTGGCTGCTGTGTGGGCGTATGTTTTGTTGCCTGGCAACCTATTTTTACTTACTCTAGAGCGTTCATTTACTTTTATGTAAACAGTCATCCTTTTCCACCGGCATATAATATAAAGTGTGCTTAGTTGGACGAACATAGGTAGCAACATAATACAGGGACGGATCCAGGAATTTTTGCAGGAGGGGGTTTGCCAGGTTTCAGTTAAGGAAATCTGCCACCATCGTCTCTAAATTACATAGGCATATACAAATTGAGCTTTTTAAACATGAAATCATTTTTATAATGATGTAGAATCACTTTGTGATATAATTTCATTAATGCCTAGAATTATTTATAGTTTTAAGTAGCTGGGCAGGGCGGGGTCCCCCCCCCCCCGCCCCTGGATTGAAAACGACTCTTTTTAAAATGTTAAAAGGAAGCTTCAAGGGTCACTGATACTTTGGAGATCTTCGATGGCAGGCATAATAATAATATTCAGTTTTACATGATTTTGGTGTTTAATTTGTCTGATTTCATACAAATATTCAGACAAATCTGTCAATCCATTCCTGAGATACGAACGTCACGAGATTCAATTTATGAATCTTTCATTTGTGGAATTTTTGATATTATGTGCTTATGAATTAGATTTTGTTTGGGGGGTGGGGGGATCGAAATAATAGTGTCGCTTTAAGTTCCATCGGACATACAGTAGCAATGTTTGAAGATAACAGTCAAACCTCCAAGAGTCATATTTCTAACCTTTCTGAGAGTTCAACACGTAACTAACTACATTTTTGACATTTAATATCTTTCCAGCAGTTATGTCAACATTCGTTTGTTCCAAGAGACCACAGAGGTTACCAAAGTTTTCAGAAGCCAGACGTACGTGCCTGTAAATTTCAATGATTTGTGTAAACTCCTGTTCTGAACAGAAGAGGTCAGATAAGAGAATGAAGACAAGATAATAACTCTAATAAATGATACATCCAGCTGCCTATTATGTCTTCCCTATCTATATTTGGCAGAAATAGACCTCTGTCAATCAATTGCACGTGCTGGCAGTCAGAACGACCTAGCAGACGACCATTTTCAGACCCATATCCAAACAAGCTCAGTTTATACTACCAACAAGTTGGAACAAGCTGCATCAGGGACTGACTCATATGTGATGGGAAAAGTTTTGCTTGGGAATGAGGTCGTAGTGTCTTTGTGAAAACCACATGTAGAGCTTAAAGCATTTGCGTTATTCTCACTCTCTATCCTAACCATGTTACAGTCGATTCAGCTTTCACGAACCTGACATTTCATGTCATGGAACGACGGTCTTAAATATCGCTTTTATGATGTCCAGATTGGATGGAGTTCAGATTTGGTTGTTCAAAGTTTTCATTGGTGATCGCACTTGAATTAAGTATACTGTACTTGACTTTTCTGTTTACTAACAGTCACATGTGATTTTTGTAGGCTAGCCGTTACGAGTTCAGTGTAGTGTGGGGTTGAACCAACAATTTGAATTCTGAGTTTCAGCGCAGTGCAATATAGTTTCCCATTCGCTTCGGTTTATTTGGTAATTACGTTTTGCGAATTGGATTCCTTTTTTAAAAAGCTGTTATTCTAAATACTAATTAATGTTTCCAAATTAATTTTTAGCCTGTTTTACGACGATTGGATTTGAAACTGTGGTGTATTCTCCTAATAGGAATTATCTTCATTGTGTGGTTTCTAGTGTGCCAGAGTTAATCCACCAGTCAAACCGTTTGTTTAATAATTGAATTCTGAATACATTTAACGATTACGCATTTAAAGATGAATGAAGTTGGAAAGACGAATTTTCTAATACATGACCTTCATCAGAATATGACATGTAACTATATAAGCAAGTAAGTAATTGAAGTGTATTTATATAGTTGCATACTTCCTTGTGTTTATATATTTTTATTTGTTTTATGGTTTACATCTTCAAGACTGTTTTTGTAATTGTTATCAAGTACATTAAAATTTTGTAGTGTATTAAATCAAATTGCTCAACAAGACATAACAGAATCAGTCTCCGGACTTTGGATAGAGAACTCTGTCAATGCAATAAGCACACAAACGAAACAAACATAAAATAAATCCAAAAAAAGCAACAAGAAAATACGTTTTTTGTTGAAACGTATACCACAAAGCTTTGCATCTTTTCCTTGGGATTTTGCTCTCACGTGTAATGTCGACCATATATTATTTATTTTGATATATTATTAAACCATAATGATAAAATAATAAATTAAATGTCGTATTTCAGCATTTAATATATTATATGTGTAAGTTTGTATCGGTCGTCTAAATAATTTATCTGTAAGCATAATGTATAATTTACATGTTGCCCGAAACGTGTGTTCATGGAATAAAATATCTATCAATCTATCTTTGAAAATGACCCGAACCTTTTACTTGCAGGAATATCAGAGCGTTAGGTAAACTGAGTTATATCATTGTACCTATTCCCCCTTAATTAAGTAGCCTAACTTGAGTAGAAATAAACCATTACTAGCTATTTTATAACTCTCTTAGAACAGCTTTTGGTATTAACCCCAGTCTGACATACCCAATTACCGTGTTCGGATGTAGGGACTGAAGGGGGTTGGTGTGGTCATTGCTAGTTATTTATTCATTTGCCAGAGCAGTCTAAGATTGTAACGTTTCATTTTGCACGTAAAACTGACGGGGTATTATTAAATACAACACTCCTGTCTGAGACAACGAAATGCTTCAATTGGGGTTTAACAACGTGCTTTTCTATAAGTACAACGAAAGTCATAAGCGTGTGGGACACTCCCCTTGGCCCCCTTGCCAATTTGAGTTTTCTGTAATGTCTGCGATTGGAAATACGCTTATAATATGTAATAATAATGAAATCTTTATATCTAATTCTATACCCACACTATATATTTACTACTTGACTTACTAAACTAAATTTATTTATCGATTTTGGGGTGTTTATTGTGTCGTTGTGTGTAAGGAAATTCCCGGTCACGTGATGAATGACGGAAGGGATATCCTGTCTGCAACTTAGTTTGTAATTACATGTTGTTGTAGTGTAATGATGTATTATACATGTACATTGTTGAAAGATTAATTGTCATATTTTAAGCACTATGTCTATGTTGTAGTAAGTATCAATTTTATTTACCAGATTCATCGATTGAGTATTCTTATTTTGAGTTTTATACTAGAGAGGTATGTGTATTTTGTTCATGTGGAGATGTATTTAATAAAGAGCATTACGATTACGTTACTTTACTTAATTATTATAAGAACGGTTATACCGACTATTCAAATGGAAGCACAAGCCTTTGTTTGAATGTATTATGTAATCGCTGTGTGATTTGGGTCCGAGAAAAGGGTCATAGATACTATTAGTATTTAGAATTTAAATAATGGGTGGATTAATTAGAAAGTAGGTGGATTATTCCCCTTGTGTTTTCATCCTAGCTCCTGGTACTGGTAGGGTCTATAAGGACTTCATATTACCAATATAAGGGCCAATAGATTTAAAACTCTATTCAAAGGGGAATGGGGGCTATTGATTTTTGATTGTACTGTGTTGTAGCTACATTACGTCTACACTTTAAGCCTATATATAACACTTAGAGTCAGAGATAAAATCATGTGATATAGAGATCAATCAATATAATCATGTGTCATATAATATATTATTAGCATACAACATCATAATACAGATAAAATATAGCACAATCAGTCATAAAGAACAATCACATTCAACATCATGTCAAATAAAAATACAAAATGACAAATCATTGTAATGTATGTACATGTACAATGTACCAATGGCACCACTGGAACATTACATGTCACGTCCACTGATGTTCCCCCCCGTAGCAAAATAGTGTCAGGTGTTACAATTATGACCTCGGTTTGACTGACATGCTACAAGAATTTAATGCCATCTCAGCACAGTTCATACAGGTACATATACCTGATACTGACCAGCAATACTGTTCTGCTCGAAACAGGTCATTCATGATAGAAATGCTAAACAGTTTCTGAGATATTTCGTTTTTAATTCAAAACCTTCCTTATATCAAATGGAATAAATATGCTATGGTCATACATGTACTACATACATTATTAATTTCTAATCTAATAATGCCTTAAAATAAAGCACTGGAATTTCAACAACGATCTGCTGCTGATTGCACAGAAAACATCATCTAACAATAACAGCATTATAAAATAGACAGTACAGTTAAAAAATAATTTAGCATGGAAAAATTCACTAATTTCAAAGTTACTTGATTTGAGCACCGATTAGCTCCAACATTTCTAAAAACTATGTATTCATGCGAGTCATTTTAACTGTCTGAATATCTTTATAAAAATGTAAATAAACATTTAGGTCAGTATTTAGGGATTCCTACAAACTTTATACATTTTATGTAATAAGGCACAGTCTGAAAAATTGTTCATTTCTACTTTATATAATTCTTTGAGTATTTTTATGATAAAAAAGTACATCTAAGGCTCCAATAATAATATCTTTCAAAGCTCCTATTTACCAGGAGTCATGGTGGCAGTGGATTAGACGCAGGACGTTCTGGTGTTGGCTAACAAAATTTCTCAGGATTTTCTGTGTGGTTCCCCTTTGTCAGCTGTGCGCACAGAGTGTCTGATAAAGACAGTCGTCTAGTCCTTTCAGACAGGAAAAATCTTGAGGTACCGTGTACATATTGACATGCAGGTAAAGAACCTTTTACACTTGGAATTCGATGCGATATAAAAATAGGCCGTGGTCCGGGCTAAATTTCCCACAAAACACATAGCATGGTGTATGCTCATCTTCATTAGCGTAATCAGTGCAGAAAAGTAGGACGTCAGATTTCATTTTATCTTATTTATAAATATATATGTAAAAGATCATGGTGATACCATTCTTATTAGAATTGAATTTTCCTTTTAGATCTAGAGTAGTTGTTGTCAATGTTGCCATAGTTATTATTATCAGCAGATAAAAGTGTTAATATGGGAAACCAGAAGCACATGGACATGCTGTGATATTTTATTCAAAATATTATAGGCTGTACAAAATGTGTGCCTTTGACTAACACTAGCATATTTAGTTTGTCTGGATTTAACCAACTTGTGTGTTATTATGGTAGTGGTGGTTGACGTGCATGTAGCAAAACTTCTATGAAATACTTGATACTACTGTGCAATGACGGTGTCAATTAATTTGGTAATCTCTATTGACCAGATACTTTGGTTGTTTGGGATTCAAGCCACCTAAGGTAAATGTTATTGGACCATTATTAATTGTTGTATTCACGAGCTGGAATAGCAGGAAAACATGTTTGCAGGAGATAAATTTTGAAGATTTTTGGGGGGTATACCTCTTTTGCCCTTTTTTTTTTAGAGCATTTCAGATTATGTCTGCCCACCATAACATTCATTGAGCATGTACGCCTATGGTCTGACTGAAGGGGCACCAATACTTCCTTTTAATCATGCATAGTTAGTGATGTTATTCAGAGGTTTAATAATATTATATATAATAAGGGAGATCTGATTGATATATACTTTTATCATAAAATAATAACATAAGTATGTTTATTTGTTCATTGGGTTAACTCCTTAAACAAAGAGTCAAGAGGTCACACATGGTAGTATTGAGAATAATGTCTACATTATTTATATATGCAGGCTTTGTCTTTGTGGTATATGTATTGACAGTATAGAAACTAACATATAAGATATTTGGAAATCAGTGGTCTGAACCTATTTACAGTTTATCTGGTATTGTAATCAGTATGGAAAGAATGCATTAAATGTAAGTTTATCTGGTCTTCCAGGACTTTTAGAGATAATTTTACAGTTTTTATGTTTCTAGATGATTAATAGATGTATGTGTAGGTGCAAGCTAGTCTGGAAATAAGAATAGAAGGGTTGCCTGTCTAAATTACTGCCTGTGGTCATAATCCATCTGTTGGGTTACTACTCGAAAGTTTTGAATGGAAACTTGCAACTGCATGTACTTGTCAATGTATATCTATTTGCGCAGACAGCAGTAACCGTGAACATTAATGGGGTATCCAAATGCATTAGTGATCGGGGAATTTATTATATGTTTTGTCTAGATCCAAGTATTTGTTAATAGGTAACTGACAGACATACTGAAATACATAATTATGTTCTGTTATGAAATGGAGGCCAACTGATCTTGATGTCTACTTTAAACCTCTTACTGTAATGGGTGTAAGTTTTTCACAGTATATTATTTCATAAGTATATACTCCCTGATAATTACTTACATAATATATTATGCACATGTAGATTAAGAAAAAGTTTAAGATAGCCATCAATTATAATCATAATCATTATTATTAAAATAAAACATTAGAATCTTCAACCAGTAAATAAATTTAATTGATTTTATGTGAGATCATTTTCAAAATAGCCCTAGAGTCGCCTAATTTTAGGTAACATGTGTAGTTCAGTAATGAACAAATCTGCATGTAATTTTGAAGGAAGTAATTTATTAAATACTAGTGGGACTTGTTTTTAAAAAGAACTTGAGGGGTGTAGGGAGGGAAATGGGGTTTAACATCCACTCGACACAAACTAGGTCATTTCGGGACTAACATATGGTTTTCAATTTTATTTCAATAATTCGCTTGCGCGTAGGAGTCTTTAGCAGTGGGAGGAAACCGGAGTGCCCAGAGAAAACCCACAAGGTTGAGAAGGCGCCCCTATCTCCATGCCACATACGCTCACACCAGGTCTCGAAACCACAGCCCCGCAAGCCAGAGGTGACCGGCCAGCTAGAGGTCGAAGCGCGGCACTCTAAACAACTAGCCCATCCCAATCCCCCAAAGAACTGAAGAAAGACCCTGGTAAATGAATGAATTTGGTTTAGCGTCTTACTTTACTGTGCCAACCAGGCTAATAGAGACAGGCAAGCGCCATACAATGTGCTATGATGAAACTTTGCTTGAACAGCAATTGTATTCCAACTATTAAGGGTTCTTTCTTTTACATGTATGTCAACTGTACTGTACACGATACCTCTGTTTTTCATTCTGACAAAACAACTTGCGATCCACTATATATATATATATATATATATATATATATACTGTAGATACTTTGTTCATAAATTGAATAATAATACACGATATTGAATCCAAGTAAGACTATATTTTATACAAATTAATTCAAAGATGAATCAAAATGAAATCCAGTTGCTTTTGATTATCTGTTGAGTCAACTATTAATGTGATGACACTGTATCTTACGTTCATGCTTATGCGCAGGTTTATCAGTTATTTTCTGTCCATTAGTAATTTCATAACATACTCAAATTGAGTGGATATTTGATTTTGTTATGCCTCCTGTACATTTATCGAAAGTGTAGAACATTTTATACCCTTAAAATACCTTCTGGCTAGGTGGAATATCAGCCAGCTAACACCCATTAAGAACCAGGTTTTGGAACATTATTTCCAGTGGAGTTGCATCTGGTACTATTAAATATCGAGAAGTCATCAAGTTGCTAATTTTATTCAGTGGAATATTAATGGAGTTTTGATTGACAATGTTCATGTTATTAGATTTGATAATATGTTTATAATTAAATACCAGTCAATTTTATTATAAGCACGTGTGTAATAAAACAATGATTTTAACAATGAACAATGTGACACTGCTGTATGTGCCATTTATGTAATTTGTACATTGTCTTGCACATAATTTCGATTGTCAAACTGTTTTTACATTTATTCATTTAAAGGTTAATGTTATGTCGGGGTATTCTAGTTTTGAAGTTATTTTGAGTTTGCAGTAGCAGTTTAATTTGTTAATGATTCTTTGACATTTGTCAAAAGATTAACTGTCGAGTAAGTTGTTGACTAGATTTCAGTTTTTAGGAATTTGAAGAACAAAGCATTAGTTACAAACATTTATTGTTCTGTCGGATGTTGTTTTGGGGTTGTTTTTATTTTTATTTCAGTAAAATTTCTTGTTAACACAATAGAGGTCAGAGTTTTTAAAAGATTTTTTCAAACATGTTATATGAAGTATAGGCACCTTAAGGAGATGATCCTATCTGTTTTCCACATTCTGTGATATCACAATTTCTTGTTAACATGATAAAGGTTTGAGTTTTTGACAGATTTTATTCAAATGTGGTTGTATTTGGGTTGCAAGAATATCTTTGCTTCTGCAGTTATGCTCCTTTGTCAAAAACTGTGTGAATAAAATAAAGGCTACAGATTTTATAATATTTTTTTTCAAATTTGGTGTGAAGTTTTCTTGTCATACATGTCGAAATCTATTGCTTTTCAGCATTCACTGTACTAGGGGTTGGTGTGGTTTACTTTATAATGATAACACAGCAATGACGAAACTGTACGTTATAATTTAAACGTGAAATTAAGAAGAGACAAAGATGAATACAATTAAAAATCTGATTGATTTCAGAAGAAGATTTGACTAATTTCATTAGAATAGGAAACTTTCTTTGTAAGTTAAATAAATCATTGTTACTCATGTTAGTTTATTTGACAGCTATAATCACTAATAGCAGTCTACATTTTCCCAGTAGCCTGTATCCTTCATATTAACCCGCAGCTCTCTTCAACATACATACTTAATTAATAACTAATTACTGCCAGTATGATTAGGATGAAGATAATTAAACTACTCTAATCTAGAAGTGGTAGAGTAATGATAACATGCTGGTAGAGTTGACTAAAAGTAAAATGGTAGATCTACACTATATACAATCCAGTACTAAACACCAAGATTTAAGTTGATGTAAAGTTCTCTTGTTGAGAGTGATATAAATACATTGAACTTAAAGGAAGTCACACTTTGTTTGTGATATCACACTAGTTTGAAGCAGAGGTTAAGCATGATGGACAGACTGACAGGAAATGACAGGATCAAATCAATTTTTGGCTGTTACAAGTCTCCTGCACAGGGGACCAAGCAAACAAAACTAGAACTTCTTGGCAAACTAGTGCTAAGAGTGTATATACTGGTTGTATTACCACACTTAACAGTATTTATATGTTGATAAATGATGTTGGACACACCTTTTAAAGTTGACCTTTGATCTGTAGTTGGACATGGTTAATTTATTATTCGGTAGTGATTTTATGCAACATTGGAGTATTGGACCGATATTTCGGCCTAGTATATTCCTAAATACCTTGTCTAATGAGAATAAATACATATGCTAATAAGCAAGTTTGCTAAAATGTCTAGGATATCTCCATGTCTAATGATGCATAAAGACTAATATGTATAGCACCAATCAGCTGTTGGAAATACCCACAAGTGAAATGACCTGGATCTCTTATCTACAACCACCAAGAAAGAAAGTTTACGGTCTTAAGTTTCAACAATGAATGTGTATTGTTTAGAGTAGAAACAGGCTTTCACTTTGTTTATTAGTACACACAAAAACTGATATATCTGACAGTTCCTTCTGTTTCAAAGATAGCTTCTGGGACACATTTTAAAACAAACAGACCTCACATGGAAGAGGTAATAAAAGTTGATTATAAAATACTGCCTCTGGGATTTAGATCAGTATGGCAGTTGATAAGCAGAAAGCAGATGTATTTATTTAACACCTCATCTACTCAATCTGTCAATGCAACTTCCCTAGGATTTATAACTTGTGTGTTCAATATTAATTGATGGTAGTCCATCAAAGGTGTAGATATAGTTTACAGACATTAAATGCACTTTATGACTAATGATAATGTATGCATCAAAACTATTTGTTCTTTTGAACAAGTCAAGGAGTTCATTTCTTCATAATCTTTTCGGTGTTTCACCTTCCTTTGAAAAAAAATATGTGTTTATCCCTCCATATGAATTCCCAACCATATAAACAACTAAAAAACATACTACATTTATGTTGCACACAAATTGAACCCTGTCATGTTTTTACACAAACTGTTTTGCTAAAACCTAATCAATATTTTTATGCAATGTTAAAATGTTGTTACGCACTGCCATTTATTAATAAAACCCAAAATGTTTATGTTTCTTGGAACATGTATTGTATACTGTTTTAGAACTAAATTCAATTATATTATGCTGTAATAAATGAGTTATATAGAGATTCGATATTGCATAATTATGTTTATATTTTAGAACGGTGAGATAGAACATCGACTAGAATTCCCCTTGGAAATTACTATAATTTTTCTGGCTTCCATTCAGTCAATTAGTGTCAGTTTAAAGCCATCATGTTATCCCTGTGTGGTTGAAACTGTTTGACAGAAAAAATCACAGGCAAAACAAAACAGCTATATAAATAAAAGAGAATATGGAAGATATAATATACTGGTAACAATAAAGCCCTCACAATAATATCTGACACATTGTACATGTTTTATCTGCTCGATGTGGACATATCATGAATAATCTGTACACTTCAGAGCCATTGTAGGCAGAAAAAAAACCCATAATTCAAGCGAAATTGCTTTTTGTCTCACATATTGTTACAATATGCTTTGATACATGCCAAATCAATAGCTAAAAACAAAGTTGTACACTTGTAATAATATAAGCAAATGGGAAATATACATAGTGTGTTTATTATAGTTTTTTTTTATACTTGCATTAATCATTGTATATAAAACATATATACTACTTAATCTTCCTGCACTACAGATGTGAAAATATGCCAGCTTTATCACTTTCATGTCATGTTTTTAAAAAAAACTCCATTTAATATTGACCCCCCCCCCACCAAACTCAAACCAGAATCCAACAATGCATGACAATGTCATCTTTGTTGTGAAACATTAGTACTAGTACTAGTAACATTTCCATGGAGCACAAAAGTTGGCTTCAAACTTCATGAAGCTAGGGAAATGCGGTTCAAAAATCTTATCCAGATAAAGATTGCTGCAGTGGTGGTTGTAATATAAACAGTTTATTGTTATGATCTGTGGAGTGGAGACCCCAAAAGTTAAATAACCTCTTTAAACTAGAAAATTTACTTCTAAAAAAATATGACCTATTTTATAACTGTTTATGGACAACATCTTTTGAAATAACTTTTTTATGCATTGTAGTCTGTCATTGATAAAAAAAACAGGTTTTAAATCTTGCTGCAGTCAAGTGTACTACAGGTATAAAATGTTGTTGCTTAACAAAATTTGATAATTGAGATACACTCTACATATTTCATGAGTGGATTATAAAATGTATTACTATGTTTCTGATTATTATACCAACACAGTTGTGTAATTACAAGCTTATAGTTTTAAAATATTTATGTAATTTAAAAGATTTCCATGTTCATGGTTCATGCTACCCTACTATTGTGATTTTCAATTTGATTTGCTGTGGATAAATCTTACATGATTTATCGATTATAAATTTGCAAGATTTGTTCTCAGATTCTTTTGGATGTTATGATATATGTAACGAGTAACAAATATGTAGTATTTTTATGTTAAAATGTTGTTGATATATTGTCTGAGAGTTACTTATTTAGTGCAAACATAAGGTTTGAGGCAACCTTTCTAAAATGTCTCCATTGGTCTGCCATTGGGACAACAGATATTTTTGGTGAAGCTAATTTGTGTTCATTATGTAGAAAACACACCAAACCTACAATCAAGAGGATTATTATTCCTCAATCAGAAGGTCAAATGCAGGTTATGTTTTGTTAAAATCAGAAAGCGTAAAATCAAGAAAATAACAAAACCTTTTATCTTAATACCACTGTAATTTGTATTTCAGATCTATTAAGATGGCCACTGGAGTACCTACATATAAAGTTATACTGTGTGGTGAATATGGTGTAGGTAAAAGTTCTATATTTCGAAGATTTATGAACAACTCATTTACCCTAGAGAATGATAAGAAGTCAACAGTAGGATTAGATCAAGCATCTAGAATAGTCAATGTTAATGGAACAGATGTTAAGGTATATATTTTTAAAGATAATATATTTTTGAGATTTGATTTGCTTTCAAGGATAATTTCGTGAGCCATAGCTACCTAGATGCTGAACTCATGACAGATGACAGTGCCTCGAAGTTATACCTGTCCAAATGTGTTGTTGTGTGAGACTGTGAGAGGATATTTGAAAATTCATAAAAAGAATTGACTGCTGCCAGTAAGAGAACACGAAAGAAAAGCAGAAAAAGTCCATGCATTACCATGTTTAGGTATACAAGGAATAAAAACAAGGGAATGTATGGACTAGTTCGATTTTTCTTGTGTTCTCTTATCTAATAACACTCAATTACTTTATTGAATCGTCAGATATCCTCTTGCAGTCCCATTTAACAACTTTTGATCTTCGAAGGAATTATTAGTGAACAGAAATTCGGCCGTATCTGTTATCACTCGTCACTTCAGTCAGTTATATAGAGGTATAACTTGTGTTTTCCTTTTGCGTTCGCATCTATTGTAGCAATGATCTCTGTGTTGAAATTATATTTGGAATATGTTTAACCAGGTCTATCACATACGCTATATTGACTGACACCAATATTGTCCTTTAAAAGGGTTTACGTGTCTGGATAAGCAGTTTTGACGTTCACGTCCAAACGACTCAATATTTTGAGCTGAAATTTTGAGACAAGGTAAATTCACCATTACTTGGCACTTAAATTTTATACATACTCAGACTTTTATTTTTGAGACTCTGTTCAAATCGGGTTAGTCCCTTTAAGTTGAATATCCACGCTGATGTTTCATAGATAAAAGTACAGTTTTCTAGAAAATGTGGATGCATATACTTGTATCAAGATATAAGATCACAAACATATTATAGAAAAAGTAGATAATAACGTATAATTATCTAATAGTGATAACTCTTTTTCTAGAGATAATTAGATTTATGTATACCTTATGCACAGTTCACTTTTCCATGTTGTAAAGTCATTTGTAAAATGATAATACCATTAACATGAAAGCGAACTCTGACATCAATCTTTAAATCTGGTGATAGATCTCAAATGTTAATAGAAACATGTGGATGAGCTACAAAAAAGATGCAAATTACAAAATGTCTGCTAGTGCTATGTGTTTTGCTATTTTGAAAACTATTTAAAATGTTTTGAAAAACTAGTAGAATGAAATAGTTTTTGATTAGCAAGTCTGTTTTACTTGCTCGTTTATGCACCAGTAATAAGAAAACTCTCTACTTATTAAAGAATGAATTAAGAAATTATACTATTAATACAATTAAATAATCTGACAATGATAAAACCTGGTTAATAGAAACTTTCGGTGATTAGTGTATCTGTTCAATCCACTCACAGTTTCTTGAAATTCACAGAAATATATCTTTAAGAATCACTAGAAATATGAATTTATTCTGACAAAACCTGTTCAAAATATGATAGAATCCTTTCCCTTTTTATTACCCATCTATATTGCTTATTTATTTATAATTAATGTCAGATTTTAGTGCTCATATATAATTAGTAGATAGAATTATAAATCAAGTATATACTATTAGATACCCATGCTGTGACTTAAGTACACTTCATTAAACATGAAAGTTCTTATTTTCAATAATTATCAAAATACCAGTATTTTTATTCCATAACATATGTTAAATTTCATGTGTTAGGTATGGTAGACATATCAATATTTACATATTTTTCATTTTAAGGTATGGTCTTATTTATTTATGTAGCAGGACTGGTGATGAAAGTTCATGTAAAATATAAATTGGGTAATTTTGGGTTAAAGTGATAGTCACATAGTTCAGAAAGAAGTTTTTCATGTAAATGTTGATATGTGAATCATAGAAAATATTGTATTTAAGATGTACTTGAATTTAAGAGCTATTGCTATAATAACATCTTATGCAAAATTATGCAAGATCGAAAATTTACTATTAAACTTAAAGGACTCAACTTAAGAGTCATTACTATAAACAACATCTTTTACAAAATAAGGGGGTTGGTGGATGGCCGAATGGTTAGCATACATGCGCTGTATCATACGGCCTGCCATTCAGTCAACTGGCGTGGTTTCAAATCCCTGGTTGCACATGGTACGGAGTAGGGTCGCCTTGTCTGGGTACTCCCGTTTCCTCCCACTGCTAAAAGACCCCCTTGGGCAAGTGAATTATTGGAATAAAATGAAACCATGTGTTTGTCCCGAAATGACCTAGTTTGTGTCGAGTTGACGTTAAACCCCATTTCTCTCTCTCTCTCTTCTACAAAATATGTAAGATCCAAAATTTACTATTAAACTTAAAGGGACACAACCACTAGTGTTGATTTAGTTGAATTTACATAGGTTTTTTGTTTTGAGAGCCAATTAAGTCTTTCTGAATTAAATATTTAGGTCCAAAATGGAGTTTTCTCAATCACTAATTCAAATTATTTTAGTGCAAATCAGATCAGTACAAGGCAAGACTTTATTTTGACCTATTTCAGTTAGGATCTGCTCTTTTCTATTTTGATTATTATTTGAGTCTGCTGCTTTAAACCAGAAAGAAAATGATAAAATGTTGATAAGACAAACTTAAACATGGAGAGAAAGTTCCTTGTTATCTATGTTATAGCACCAGGGAACCCAGAATAGAACATTTCTTTCCTCTTTACTTAAACCTAGATGCCCCCATCAGATGCTTATACATTCCAGTTTATCTTTTTAAAGGTGAACACTTACATCAAAATGCCAAAAGGCTTTGACAAGAAAAAGGTTTATTTATTCCTAGTTTATGAATAATAAATACATTGTGTTTAAGATATAAAAAAAAGTGGAACATTCTTTATTTTCACTACAGGGGAGCTAAATTAATGTAAAGATATAGGCTGTGTAACATATAAGTTTGTCCGGGGGAAATGCTTAAATGTATTGATTAAAGATTTCAAACATGATGACAATAAGCCACATGCTGATCGGTTACTTGTGCAATATTTGATTTACCAGCATAACGGTCAAATGTACATGAAAGACTGTGGTATAACCAGAAAACGAAATGATGTGGGTTTATAGTCGTACTTTTCTGCACCAACCGGGATAACAAACGTAATCTGCTATGCTAGATCTTTTAAGTGCAGATCGTTTTTTTGTCCCATCGAAATAATTTACATTCTGTTCCTTGCCAGAACCTTTATCCTGCACCACTGACGTGGAAAGCTTTCTTGGCCAACAGCGGTAATGAACCCAAGACCCTTTTGGTTAGCAAGTCACTCCTAATCAGAATATAATAGTTTAAAGAGTTTGTATTGCTCAAAACCCCATTAACAGCCTTTCATATTTGACAAGCAGTATAAGCCTTTCTCTTTCTTGGAAACTGCTTAGGTGATGGTGCATTAACATTTTAAGCATAGACAAAAATTTGATAAAATGCAAAGGAAGACTAAAACCACAGGTGTATTTGTTAATATTTATTATTTTTCTGTTAAAATTGCATATCATGTCTGAGAATATGTATCTAATTCTACTGTAATGCACCTGTTATTTTCTTAACCTCATCACATGTATTCAGTGTGAACACAAATTAACTTTTACCTGCGTCTTATTAGAAATTACTTGAATGCTAGTTAATAAATTTGCTTAAATTTTATTTCTGCTATTTCAGTTACTATTATGGGATACTGGTGGCATGGAGAGAATGAGTTTTATAGGATCTAGTTATTATCGTGGTGCTCAAGCCGCTTTATTATGTTATAGTGTCAACAATAAAGAAACATTCAACATTTTATCACAGTACATTCTAGATATTGTCATGAATGCTGAGGGGGCCAAAATATTTTTATGTGGGAACATGGCCGATTGTGGAGATGACAAAGAATGTGTGACGGAAGCAGATGTGGATAAATTCACAGAAGAATGTGAAAATGTTTTATCGGGTGTGTACAGTGTGTCGTGCAAGGAAAATCGGGGTATAAATGAAATGTTTAAAGATATTACGCATAAGCTTCATGAAATGAACGTTAATAAAATGACATTACGTCGTGACATGATCATTCGACCAGGAGAAACGCCAGAAGCACATAGTGGTTCCAAAAAACGTTGTTGTTGAACTTTTAATTTGTTTTTGAAGTCAGCATTAATATGACGATGACGGTCCCTGAATATTAAATGTGATATTTATATACTGATAAGCTTGTACCAAAATAAATGAATTATTTCATATATAATTTATGTTGTTATTGTCATAATGGACCAATATTATATGAATATTTGAATGAATTATATATTACAATGTACCTGTCATAATATACTCTATATTTTTAAGAATGTACATTTATTTTTTAAAAAGGATTAAGAGAACTCAAGGCAATCGAAGGAGGTCTATTCCATTTGGCTACAATTCCAACCATTCAGTTGGTAATCTAAGAAAATTTGTGATGTTTAAATTTTATTAGTTGTCAAGTTATCAACATCTAAACATCACATGATCATAATTTTTTAACCAATTAAAGAGCCTCGATTTTTTTTTTTCTTTATGAACTTGTGTTCATATTTAATACTATTTAATATCTACAAAAACCAAAATATTTTCCTAAAAAGTCTTCATCCTGATGTAAAGTATTCGTTTTAATCATGTTCTTAATATAAACCTTTCTAAATGAACATCAACTCACTTAAAACATCCTAGTCATTATGGTTGGAAAATTATGTTTTTTTGATTATTCATCAATTTATGATTACAGTCTTTTAGGATAGGCACTCTTTTGCCTTAAGCTCCCTTGAGTGTTTTTTTTTTTGATTAGATGCAAAACTGAATAGAGCTACATGAATAAATTTATTCATTATAAGGCATGTGCATCAAATATATAGATCTATATATGCTGTAGGGCATGCCAGATGATTTTTTTACAATCTAATATATTTTAATAACAGCTTTTGTACAGTAATGACCAATATTTTCAACCTTAGAACAAAATGCAAAATTCTATATATTTTATGTGAAGGAGTGCCTATATATGTTGATTTATCAACGCAATTGTAACACAATTTGAACTTGACCTATATTGGACCTACCCATGAAAATTTGATAATTGCATATATTCAGATTAGCTATAGAAAATACACACTCCTACACATGAATGGAAAAATACTTTTCCGTTTCACTGAACCAATACTAATGTGTATGTATTTTATTATCAAAGCTGCCAGAGGTATCTACACAGGATAGAATGTTCATTTTGAAGGAATAAATAAAACCAGTATCAAAAATCAAAATTCGTCACCCACAAACCGTTTACCTCTTACCGTCAAACTAGGGCAAACTTGTGATTGAATGTATTTTTTCAGATTGTCTTTCTGGTCACATTTTTACTTTTAAGACTTGGAAGGATAGGTTAGTGGAACATAAGAAAGAAATTTTTAAAACTCTTTGGCATGGTTCCTTTAAAACATAGTAAAGAATATTCCCCCCAAAATCACAAGCTTATTGTCCTATTTACATTTCGACTTTAAAGTTTTGTGAACATAATGCAGGATAAAATCCTTTATTATTTAATTCCTTTATTTCCGTAGGATTGTTTTATTCGAGCAAACAAAAAATTAGCATTAAAATTTTTAATTCTAAAGATAACTGATAAAATATATGTGAAGTCAAAGTGCTACCTTTCATGTATAAGATTAACGGCCATGTATGGCTTTAGAGGTACCATGATGATGGAAGGAAGCAGACTGTATTTCTCACAGTAGGTGGTATTATAAGTTGGCTATATGGATACTGATTATATGTAATTGAGTAAAGACAAATTGTTTATTATTTGTTGTCAGAGGTTATATTAGCTTGCTGCCTTCTGTCTGTTTGGTGCCAAAATATGCAATATTGTTATAGTGATCTTCTTATGAATGTTTATGATATTGTTAGCATATAGAAGATGTATATATTAATTTAGTAGTATATGAACACAGGCACTTGAAGGGATTAAAATAAAACTTCTTACTACTGCTTGACTATATAATATAGCATTATACTATACTATATAGTCTAGCAGTAGTAAGAAGTTTTATTTTAATCCCTTCAAGTGACTGTATGAATTAGTTGTTTTAATTTTGTAAATATTTAGCACTTTTAGAATTGATATTATTACTTAAATTTAATCACATTGATTGAATTGATTGAGAAAGAGTAGTGTATTATTAGTGTCATCTTTAAGTGACCTATAATTTCATTTAAAGTAACATAATATCATAAAAACTTTATTAAAAGAGACATAATATTATAAAAACTAAACTATACTTTTATAGATTTATTTATGTAAAATACTATTGCAACAGTGTAATCATTGTGAAAATAGAAAAATTAACCAGTAGCTGTGAATAGAGGGGTGCAATTCCACAATCCGACCCTACAATGAATGTCAACAAAAAAATGGCTATAAAACCGGCTGAGCACCTTATGGTAGCAGGCGTGGATCCAGAGGGGGGGTCCAGGGGGTCCGGACCCCCCCCCCCCTCAGACTTGAAAATTTTTTATGCAATTTTATTGGTGATTTAGACCTGTAAGTTTGGAATTTACCTTCCGGAAATACGTCAGAATGAACCAAATTGAATCTAATTTGCCAAATTAATCGGTTGTGCGCAATTAGTGAAGCAATTATCAAATCTAGACCCCCCCTGCAAAAAATCCTGGATCCGCGTCTGGGTAGAACAAAGATGGTGTTGCCTATATGGTTGTTTGCTAGCAGTTTTAATCAAGTTGACATAAAGTTCATGTCATACATGTATTATTATGATTGTTATTGATTTTGTTTTTGATTTTTGTCAGCCTTAGAGAAGTGACTATAACACTGAGAAACCAGAAGGGTGGGGGGGGGGAAGGGTTCTCCCTCTGAGAAAATTTGAGGTCATTCTCTTGACATCTGCCTGTCAATTCAGCCTGTTTTGTGAGAGTTAACAGAAAATTTGTACAGTCTGTTGCCTCACGACCCACTCACTAGTGCTATTCCTAACTGGATGATTCACTACAAGTCCAAAGATCAGGAGTGGAATATGTAATTTGGGACTAGGTCTGAGGAAACTGTCACCCTACTCCTTGTCACATACAAACGTGGAATGGAAACCACACCAGTTGACTAAATGACTCACCTTATTCGACCATCCACCCCACCCAACCCCCTCATGCACCAAACACAATAGTGATCATCCTCAGGGTATAAGGAATAAGAACGAACATTTTTCAAGATGATATTAAGAATTGTGGCAGACATGGGCGACGGCAATATAAAAATAGAGTTTAGCATCATACTTTTCTGCAACGACTGGGCTAAGGAAGACGGACATACACCATGCCATGAGGGAAAAAGTTTGCCTGGACAGTGGCACTATGGCCTACTCTTATATTGCAACTGTCAAGGGTTCTTTTACATGCACGCCAATGTGTGCATAGGACATTGGGTTTTGTACTATCCAAACGACTAAACACAAAGTGATGACAAGGGGAAACCACTCTGGAAAATCCTGAGAAAAATTGTCTGCCTATACTGGGAGTAAACCTGAGAACATCCTGTTCGCCTCTCACATATACTGAGCCACCATGGCTCTGAAAATCAAAAATAAACATCAAAATTAAAGGGAAAACAGTTTATTGCTGGTGGAATTTAAAATGATTACATAATATTACAAGTGAGTGACAACTAGTGAAATTATACACCAGAAGGCACTACATATAGTGGTATATATTGTATCACATAACGCACAAATCTGCATAGGAAATAATAAAATTTAAGGTTAACATGAAATACCCCCGATGTCATCTTTAAGATTCATCTACTGAATTCAGATCCCTCCAAAATAATTACAATACAAATGTAATAATACTTGCAAAAATTAATTAATGGCTAAATAAATGATAAAACCTTTTGTTAACATGAATAATTTAACACATGGAGACTAGTTTGGGGAGTTTAAGTAAATTGATAATTTCTGTCTGATGTGTAATTTATAATTTAGTCTTGCCATACCCTTTCTAATCTCATAAGTATTCAGTGCAGAAAAATATTAAAATCTAATAGCATGTGCAACGGCTAAATGTATTATGTAGAAAAATACAAGAAATCAAAGGTTACAAATGTCTATATTATATCAACCAAAGATAAATTAATAATGTAATCAATTTAATCAAGCCCAAACAGAGCTAAAAAAAATGTTTGGTAAGCTATAGGTATAATAATTCACTTAATTTATTTGCTAAAATTATATGCATTCATCTTTAAATAATTATCATAATGTAAATGCTTGCATACATACTGTGCATGTGGCAAGTAAATGCATAGACTAGATGAAGAATTTTACGCTAATAATATATGAATGATTCTTGTTTTAAGACAAAAACAAAATATTCCAAATATTATTTATAGCATTATGCTAGGATCAAATTTGAGTATGTTTAAAAAAAATAGTACAATTGATGCATAAACAGGCAAAAATCAACTCAAATTGGTTCACAAATTCAATACATATCTATAATAAAGGATATAAATCTTTAGGTCAAGATTTACTTTTGAATTCGGGTTGAGATAAATTAAATTTACTTTCATTTTCTATTGAAAGATCATCTTTGAAAAGTTAGTCTTGACAGATCTAGATCGGACAGAAAAAATGGAATGTAGGTAGAAAGAGAACACATGTTAATATCCAAGACAATACAACATATGTATGGAATATACTTGACTAAAACAGATAATTTATATACAATGTCCATTTAACTTATGGGAGTGTATGGTATTCTTATCTAAGTGTACAAATTGAAAGCCAAAATGTGCAGGGATAACCCAAAAACTTGTCTGAAAGAGTTTTAGTACCTCTAGAATACCAAGTATCTTAATGGAATATTGAATATCTGTGATTTCACATCTAAAAATTATTTCTACGATTATACAGATTTGAAAAAAATAAATAATATTGTCTGAGACAGGTGTGACAAAAGGAACTGTACAATGCCTGATTGTCCAGGCTAATAAAAATCCTATCTAGTTGCTTTTTCTTAATTTTTTCACATGCTATACTTCTTAACAGTCTGCCTGTCAACAGGTTACACACTAAAACCATTTTTTAAATATACATATTTACATGCTATATTCTCGAATTTTCTACAATCATAACATAACCAGGTATTTTCATTCCAATAGAAAATCCATGCACTTCAATAGGTAGCTAACAAAGATGGTTTGAAAACTGCTACCTTTGATAGCAAAATCCAAATCAAGCACTAATTATTTACAAAATGGCACTCTAAAAATAATTATTAAATATGTCCAGAAATCTCCAATCAAAAATATTTTCTCAAACTCTACTACATAATATACAGGAATCAAAATGAAGATATTGGCGAATCACAATCATTTGATCACAGAGATTGTAACTTACAACTTGTAAGTTTTTATATACCATTGATACAACGATGGCAGAAGTTATTTTTGCAAAATTACTTCTAATCAGAAGTAATTTTCATTATGAATGACAACTGATGCAATTCAAAAACAATAGATGGAATAAAAATTGCTAACATGTAAGACTAATCAAATCAGCTTCTGTCATGGTTTGAAGTGAAAACTAGTTTTAATATTATGGAATGGCTTGGCTTGTTTCTGCGTCATCCATCTTTTCTTCCGTTGCCGTGCCATCACTCAATTTATCTTCAAGAACAACAGTTTCACAAGCCTGCTTTTCTGTAACATCTTCCCCATTCTAAAGCCAAAAAGATAGATATTATAGTATACCTACACCAGTAAACAATAATGTAAAAATAGGTTGCCAGGCAACGAAACATACGCCCACACAGCAGCCAAAGTTGTTGCATATTAAGTAATCATGAGAAAATCATAATTCAAACTCACCCATAACTACGGTGTAACTGTGATATAATCAAAGGTTTTTTTAAATCAGATAATAATTGTGACCTCCAGAGGGACCACAAGCTAAAAAGGGTGATTTTTCGTACAATCAGGGGCCAAAATTCATGAAGTTACGATCCGATATGGGCAAATATGCAATGGAACCAAGATCATTAGGTTATAAACATGTATTTCAAGATTCATCAAAATCAGTTCAAAATTGTGACCTCTACAGGATCCACAACCTTGATGTAACATATTTTCACACAATTCGCGTACAGACAGTGGCCATTTTATCCGTCAACTCACGAAATTCAAATTCTCTCTTCATTACCATGAAACCGTGATACAATCAAATGTTTTTTAAATCGGATAATAATTTTGACCTCCAGAGGGACCACAAGCTAACAAAAGCGATTTTTCGGACAATCAGGGGACATAATTCAGGAAGTTATGATCCAATAGGCGCAAATATCGAAAGGAACCAAGCTCTTCGGCTTATAAACATACATGTCAAGTTTCATCAAAATCGGTTCAAAATTGTGACCTCTATATAACATTGATATAACATATTTTCACACTATTCGTGTACAAACGGCAGCCATTTTGTCCGTCAATTCTAGTCCGATTTTCACAAAATTCAAACTCTCTCCTCATTACCATGTAACTGTGATATAATCAAACGTTTTTTTAAATCGGATAATAATTTTGATCTCCAGAGGGAACAAAAGCTAACAAAAGCGATTTTTCGGACAATCCGGGGACATAATTCAGGAAGGTATGATCCGATGGGCGGAAATATCGAAAGAAACCAAGATTTTTGGGTTATAAACATACATGTCAAGTTTCATCAAAATCGGTTCAAAATTGTGACCTCTATAAGGTCCACAACCTTGATATAACATATTTTCACACTATTCGCCTATAAAGGTGGCCATTTTGTCTGTCAATTTTGGTCCGATTTTCACGAAATTCGAACTCAACCTTCATAACCATAGAACGGTGATATAATCAAACGTTTTTTTAAATCGGATAACAATTTTGACCTCCAGAGGGACTACAAGCTAAAAAGGGCGATTTTTCGTACAATCAGGGGCCATAATTCAGGAAGTTACGATCCGATTGGTGCAAATATCGAAAGGAACCAAGATCTTTGGGTTGTTAACATGCATTTCAAGTTTCATCCAAATCGGCACAAAATTGTGACCTCTACACTGTTCACAAGCTAAAAAAAGGTGATTTTTCGTACAATCAGGGGCCATAACCCATGAAGTTACAGTCCGATACATGCTAATATCGAAAGGAACCGGGATCTTAGGGTGATAAACCTATATTTTAAGTTTCATTGAAATCGGATAAAAATTGTGACCTGTAGACTGTTCACAAACAATTGTGGACGGACAGACGAACAGGGGCCACGACAATATACGTCCACATGAAAATGTGGGTGTATAAAAAATGTGCATTAATACTGGCAATTGATTGATCACCCCAGGACATAGTTTCCTCAAAAATTATGTTTTGTTAGGGGAAGGATGTAGTCACAACAACCACACCACTGACCTCATCCGGCTTTCAATACAGATCAGAGAGCTATTCAATATTTTTTGAAAAGATCACAGTATAATTTGATTTTTTAAATAATTCTACTTGCAGCAAAATTAAACCCTTGCATAGATGCTGGCATGAAATAGTATTCGCAAAAAAATAACCATGAACACTGTTAAGAACAGATAATTACCCTCTTTTTACTCATTGCTGAATGCAGGAAAAGAGAGAGAAATGGGGGACTAGCATAAGGTCCAATTTTATTTCAAAATCACTTGACCGTATGGGTCTTTAGCGGCATGGGGAACCCACAATTTGGACAAGCTACCTGTCACATTCAACTGGGGAATCAAAACCACACAACTCAAAGAGAGACCTTGTGATTTCATATCCACATGCCAATGAGTCACAGGTGTATACAGTAGACAGCTAAAGAATTACTGGTATGGAAATTTGATTCTGACATTTATTACATGGACAATAAAACCAACTTCGAAATTATTGGTCAACATTGAACAATCAAATCTTTAATCAAATAAATCATATCATTTCTCATTTTGACATTCATAAATTAAGGGGCTAACCAATCAATATTTAATGATGATTTGATGTTTGCAACAATGAACTATATAAAACACAGAAATACATGTATATAAATATTTACATATGGTGTAAGGGAGACAATCTGTGAAATTAGTAAACAAAGCTACATGTATTAGCAAACTTGTGTGAGAATAAATAATCATCAATGTATGTTTATTAAAAAGTAAATGTAACACTCATGCTGCATGCATCTGGTAAGAAAATCGACATAGATTGACAATTTTAACAACACCTAACATGCACAGAATACCCTTACCTTCCTATTGAAAGTCTTAAGAAAAGCCTGCAGAAATGATAGAAGATCAGTTTTAAACACTTTTTAGATATTTTCAAAAGTTAACTAGTTCTTTTTATAAATGATAGGAAAAAAAGCTACGAAAAGAGGCAACAAGCCATGTGGTTAATAAATAATTCAAAAGTAAACAAAAACTCTACTGTTGATTATTACCTTATTTACATCAGACATAAATATTGTCCATAACCAGACACAGAATTTATTCACCTGAATAATTTTTGATGGACTTAAGGATGCATTCCCACGAAAGTATCTATAGAGTAGTTATTTCAAAAGAAAAAAAGACACCCAGTTTTACTGGAAAAACATTGGATTCACAATCACTGAAAAACACCCATAAGGAGCCACAGAACAAAATTGAGATAGTTTCCTTAACTGGCAGTGGATGTCTCCAGTCTCCTAAAGTAACACATTAGGCACTGCTTATGAGTTAATTTTGTGGCTAACAGTTTTGAGAACATTTAGATACTTTAATGCCCAATAGACTCTATGGTTGAAAAAGAAGTGGGCAAAAGATAATTCCAGAATTTACTTAGTTTTCAAATTTATTGTTAATGGATGTTAATGGACAACCAATAACGATAAATATAAGCTATAACTGGATTTTATTCAATAAAGTACATGTCAAACAAGGCTTCTTAAAATGAGGCAGTTTTGTTTTGATTAAAATGTTTTGAGAGGAATATGAAACAAACAAGAATATATGCGTTTAGTCCAAATGTATCATCAAATCACACAGATTGTATGCGAGAATGCATCTTTAGAAATTATATTTGACTTTTCGACTGGCTTATTCTCTCTTTACCAAATGAGCAAAGAATGAAATGAAGACTATTGTTAATAAATAAACCTTACCTATAATTCACTACCAGTACCATCATCTAAATTACAAATGAACAGAACTGTACATATAGAAATAATTTTATGCTCTCACCTCAAAATGGTTACCAATCAGATGTTGCATTTCATGTCGTAGAAGTTTATCTGAGGCAGCAAACTCTCTATCACAGTATTGACAGATATAGGTATTTGAGGGGTTGGTAGTACCATTTGCTGTTTTAGGTTTGGGTGGTGGAGGCGGTCCCATTATTTCTTTAGGAATCGTGGAGCCATTTACCTCATTATTTTCTACATCAACTTCCATTTTATCCTCCTGTGTTTCCTTGGTATCTTCTATTTTTTCTGTAATCATGGTCTTTCCTTGGTCTTTCTTTGTTATGTTGTTTTGTCGACCAGTTTGGCATTTGTGTGCCAATTCAACAGCTTCACTTATATCTTGATCTTTCATCTCCTTTGCTCGTCTTGCTTGACCATTTTGGACAAGCCAATCAGAAAGTTCTGGTAGTGGGCAGAAATGAACCTTGATATGTTGTGTCAGAAAGTTTTGTTTAGGTACACTATAATCACAATAGGGACAAGTTAGCTCACTCCGGATCATGTGGAATTTCAAGTGGGTCAATAAATGATCCCTGCGGACATTTGCATAAGGACATCTATCACAGCGGTAAAGTTTCTTAGGCTCAAGATCTTCCATATTTTCATATAGATCTAAATGATCATGTATGACACTGATTGTGACTGGTTCTCTTGTGTCAATTGGTGGCAAAGCAGATGCTAATGCCACATCTGCTGGTACTTCTGTTAAATGTTGGAGGTTTGTCAGTGATTGGGCTGCTAGGAGATTTTGATTTGGCATCATATGGATCTTCCTATGCTGTAGGAGCAGGTTGTTAGAAGGAACACTGTAATCACAGAATTCACAAGTATGCCTTTGCTTACTTCCATGTAATTCACAATGTCGTTGAAACTGTAATCTTTTAGCTGTTGCATAAGGACATTTTTCACAGCAGAATTTCTTAAACCTGGCAATCTCAAGTAATGTATCTACTTTATGGACATTTTCTATTTCAGCTGTATCTGAACTCCTGTCGTCGTCATCATCAAATTTGAGGCCTTCCTGTTTCTCTAGCTCAGATATGGTGTTATCCTGATAATCAGGGCAGTAATTGGGTTGATGAACCTTCAAATGGTGGGAAAGAAGGCCTTTGGCGCCAACATAGTAATCACAATGTGGACATTTTATCAATGGATGTTCACTTGATCTGTAACCATGCATCATTTCATGAAGGCGGAGGTTCCTTGTACGTACATTGAAGTAAGGACACTTCTTGCACCTGTGCAGTTTTCTGTAAACACCACTTTTCAAAATGTAGCCTGGTCGAGAGCCAACTCCACATCGTGACGCTATCTTCATAGGTGATACTGTTGGACTTGAACTCAAACTGGCTGTTATTTTAGAGGATATTATCTTCTGCTTTATAGAAGCTATTTCCACAGTATCAAAGATGACACTAGCATCTGACATCTCTGACTTGCACGGAGAACTTTGTAAAGAACCATATCCACTTAACTTCATTGCATCAGTGTGTAACTTCATGTGTTGCTTCAGGAGTCGTTTGTGGGTAACCCAGTAATCACAGAACTCACACTTAAATTCGGCTGATGGCTTGGGTCTATGAAACTGTTTGTGGTAGATGAAATCATTCTTACTATTGGTTGTGTAAGGACATTTCTCACAGATATGTTTCCTTGGGACAGAGTCATCATCAAACTGGTCTGATGTTGAAGGAAAGTTTTTCTGTGGGGATGAATTGGGGGTCTTTTGTTCTTTATACCATCCTTGATCTTTGGAATGAATCTTCATATGCTGATGAAGCAATCTAGGAGCACAGACATAGTAAGGGCAGAATTTACACTTGTACTTGTTTCCTGGTTGTGGCTTATGGTATGTCATATGAAAGTTTAATAATCCACGTTTGAATGCTTTATAAGGACATATAGAGCACATATATTGCTTGGCTTTATCAGAGGTGGTATCATTACCAGTGGAGCCTTTTGGAACACATTTCACTTTGACCTTCTGCCTCTTGCGAATTTTCAATACATTTGTATAGTCAGTACTGCCATGTTTTTCTCTCAGATGTCTACAGCAAAGATACTTGAAAGAAGTTTGAAAGTTACAGATCTTGCAAAGGAATATGTCTACATATGCTTCCCTGTATGTATCTGAAGGTGTTGCTCCTAAATCCTGTTCATCCCCATCTTCCTTATTCTGGCCATATCTGATGAGAACTTTTGTACAACTTGCATAATCAGATATTTGATGAAGTTTTCGTACATGGCGGTACAGGGCACCTCTAAAATTTGTTGCGAATTCACAGATACAGCATTTAAAAGGCTTCATGTTGTGTTTTTGCATGTGTTTAATAATATCTGAGTTACCAACACCACAAAAGGCACATTTTGGGCATCTCCATATTCTTTGTTGAGGTTTCGCTGAAGCTGGACGTTTAGCGGGCACTGCAGGGGCAGTCCCTGGAGCATCACTTTGTCCGTGTATCTTTTGATAATGGTAGCTGTATGACTCAAGTGTTTCCTTGGCTACACCCAAATCCAATAATACCACCTGTGGCTTTTCATTAGGGTGCCTCTTTCTGGAATGTCTCATTATATCAGTTCTCCAGTTGGATCTATATTCACATATAGAACACTTCAACCGTTTCAATCTATCACCGTCTTCACTTGGTATATTAGCCAATGCTAATGGTGGCTTCTTTTCGGGGCTAGCAGGATTCAAGCATTCTGTGGCATAGGTTTCAGTTGCATTCTCTATTGACATGACAATAATAAATCCATTAGACCCAATATGCTTTTCTCTAAGATGCCTTTTTGAGTCCCATTTCCAGTTTGAACGATGTCCACAAATAGAGCATTTGAAAGGTTTCACATATCCATGCTTCTTCGGATCATTGTGGACGCTAGTTTGATTTCCTTGTGTTGGTGCTGACTTTGTACTTAGCTGTTCAGGAGTCAAAGTGACATCACTTGCATTTAAACTCTTATCCATACTAGAGTCTAAACTAGAATCTAAACTAGCACTGGCTTGTTGTTTATCAGTAACATACTGCTTGTCTTCCACAAAGTTGGTGTCATACAAAAATGTACTTCCAGTAACCATGTATTTAATGAGTACATCTTTTCCTGGGTGCATGTATTTATAATGTTTCTTGATATCACCCTTCAACAAACACCTCTTCCCACATTCAACACACATAAACAGTTTCATGCTTTCATCAGTAGATGCCTTATGTGGGCTCAGTGACTTTTTTACGACCTTCTCTGGTGGAACAGAAACTGGAGATTCAGTATTGACATTAGGAATGACTTCATTGATCTTATAAACTATTACACTGCCAGTCAATCCTTCGTGGATTGTCTTCAAATGTTTGCTAATGCTCCAACGAAAGTTTGACCTCAATCCACAGAGTGAGCACTGATAAGGCTTCTGACCCGCTGCTATAGGACTTTTGTTGGTTATGGCAGTAGCTGGTTTGGTGCTTGGTGGCTCGACCACAGGTGTTCGTGCTATAGAGCGTATGGTTGGAATTTTTAATGTAAATCTAGGTGCAGGTACTGGTGGAGATTTTGTAGGACTAGGCAAATGATGTGATCGTCTTACAGCTGGCATTGTGGCCAAATAATTACCAATTGTTTCTTTGGCCTCCTCTTCAGAAAGCTTAACAACTTGCATAGTAGTTGTGGGGTGATCTTTCTTCATATGTTTTTGGATGTCCCATTTCCAGTTAGCTCTCTTGCCACAAACAGGACACATGAACTGTTTAAAGTTAAGATGAGTGGCCACATGGGCTTTCATTTTAGATGGAGCATTGGCTGTAAATTCACAATGATCACAATGAAATATACCATTGTTATTGGTAGCACCTAGAACTGTTGTATCCTTAGTGTTAGTTGTAGAGGCTACACTTTGGGTTTCCCAATCTTTTTCAACTTCAGCCGGGCCATCTGCTTTGAAAAAGACCTCTGGTTCTGTGACTTCCTGTTTGATATTCATTGTAGCAACAGGAGAATCTTGTGCATTTCCATACCTAGATTTACCTTTTGGAACCACAAGTTCATTGCGGAATATAACATGATGGAGAATATCATCATCTTTTGAAATTTTGTCTTCATGCTTTCTGTAAAGGTGTCTGGTGATATCTCCACGCCAATATGTCTGATACATACAGTAGTTACACTGATAAGTTTTATCCTCGGACCCATGAACATGAGAATGGCGTTCCATTTCAGACTTCCAATTTGTTGTGTATGGACACGCTGGACAGCGATATAGTGTAGGAGAGTTCTTCTTAAGAGGCACTATGGATACCTTTTCTATATCCAGTCCTCCAGGTTCTTCATTATGATCACGTTTAATATGAACATTCAAATCTCCTGTATATTTGTACTTCTTCCAACATATAGGACACTTATATCTCTTTTCTAAAGAATGAGCAGTCATGTGTTTTTTCATATCACTAGGATTCTTTGCATTATATGAACAATATTTACAATTCAGGGATTTTGATCCAAGCTCTGAATCTGTGGGGTTCTCCTCATCTTCAGTTACATATTCTTCGTAATCATCATCAGACTCAATCAATGTTTCTTTATCCTGTTCCTTTACTGGGTGTTTCATTGTAATATGTCGATCCAAATCAGCTGATGTTTTGTGAGCTGATCCGCAGTCACAAGTATACAGACCATCTTCCAATGATTGGTCATTGACCTCTTCTCCGTCAACTTCCATGGACTCTTCCTCCATACCTTGAGCATGATGGCTTGTAACATGTCGAGCTAAAGCGCCCGAGTTAGTTGAAGAGAAATTACAGTAGTTACACTTAAATTCATAATCTCTTCCATGGTTTTCCATGTGACGGTCTAGATTGGGCTTGTAGTTACTGATGTAGTCACATTCTGGACAACGATAAACTTCTTTTCCACTAGCATGTTCCTTTTTATGAAGGTAAAGTTCAATTTTTCTATTAGTTTTAAAAGAACAGAGTTTGCATTTTAACTGTTTAGCATTCAAGTGCATACTCAGAACATGATTAAGAACTCTAGGTCTGCTTTTTCCTTTATATAAACAAAGTTTACATCTGTAAGCCAGAACACCTTCTGGTGGTACTAGGGGTACAACATTCTCATAAGCTTTGTTGCGAGCAGCTCTTTTCTTTGTTGCTTTAATGGCCTTTGTCTTGGTAGTGATAACTTTTGAAAATGCACTACCATTATTGTTAAGTTTTACTTTCAATTTTGGTATAGCAGGTAACTTTTTAGTCTTCTTTACGATTTTTACAGATTGTTTTGAAGCATTTGCTTTCACAGAAAAACCTCCCACCCCAGGTTTGTGTGCCATGGCTTCATGACGCTGTAGTTTATGTTTGTATTGAGAGGCATATTCACACAGATTGCATGGATATATGGTAAAACTTTCATCATGATTGTCTCGACGATGATTCAAGAACACCCTGGCTTTAGTAGTTGTGAACTTGCACTCAGAACAGTTATAATTTCGACTAATTCTTGGAGAAGGTAAACCAGGGGTCTCTGCAGAAGCGTCTTGCAGATCCTCTTGATTGGATGCTGCATCAAATGTTGAGTTACTATCTTTGGTGCTCCCATTTTCTTCCTCTTCAATATCTTCTTTATCAACATCATCATTATTTATAGTTGTTTCACAAATAGACTCCCATTCAGAATCAACTGTACTGTCTAGGGATTTTGGAGTACTATCTACGGATGTGGGAGTACTTTTTGAGGAAGTAGCAGCATTGTCTAAGGTTTGTGCTGTGTTTGTGTCAGTTGCCATACCCTTACATTGACCTCTATGAGATTTGAAAATTCTTTTGTTGGTAGTTGTAAAGAAACATAGTGGGCACTTTTTCATAGTATTGACAATCTTCTTTCCCATTTTGATAACAGCCACCAGGTACTGACTTCAAAACCAATATATTCACTTTATCAACTGAAAAATATAAAATAAGGAAGAATCAGTAAAATTGTTTCCAAACTGTTACTATGTGATAAGTTAGTATTAATATCTCATATTTAAGACAAAACCAATTTAATTTTTAGTTCCTCAGGGTCTTGATAAAATGCCACTTAAGTCTTATAAATAATATTTTACTCAACATTAAAAAAAATTGTCAGGGCAGTTTACAAAGGCAATCTGATTAAAACACAGATCCAATTTCGTTTCGTTTTTTATAGTTCAAAATTTCGTTTTTATGTGTCTTTACTACTCTTAGATCTGGAAGACTTGTTATTTAAGTCGTGTTCTGCCTGAAATCAGGGGTCAGCCAATCAAACTATCTGTCAAATTGACCGTTTGACCTTTTCATGCGTGGAACTGTGGGTAAATATTACCAGCGAATAGAAATCAAAACAAAACAAAGTAGATTTTAAAAAGCATGGCGGTCGCTAATTGGTCAATCGAATGACTGACGTTATCTGGTCAAATGTCCCGTGCTTGATACCTGACGTTATAGAACGCGAGCTCCCACTATAGGCCATCGAAAGTATAAAAAACCCAAACGAAATATAGATCTATATTTTAATTAGATTGTTTACAAAGGTAGTCTCATTTTTTTTGTTTTGTAGGTAAAGGCACTAAAAGCTTATCAAGAGTAACAACCCATTAACTACTTATCAAAAGTAATTAAAATTTGATTGGCTTCTAGTTCTTCATGAAAAACTTTGCTGTTTGTGTTATCAGATATCATTGAAAATTAATAGGTTTCCTTCCATAAACTCTGTGGGTTAACCTTATTCACTGAGCCACAATGGTTCTACGGTTGCAGTCCTTAGGGTTTAACGGATTAATATGCCAAGTTTCAAGACGATCCATTCAGCATTGCAAAATAAGGGTATAATAAGGCATAAGTTTTGCGGCATGTAGCCATCCTCAGTTACCCAGTGCACCCATTCTGTTCTACTCCACTATACCCTGGGTTAATCCATAGGGTTTTCACGATTTCAAATTATCTGCCCTGTCGGATTGTGATATTTTTATCGTCCAATCCAATAAAGCATTTCTTGGAAAGGTAATAGGCGAAGGGAAGTAACTCTCAACAAAGAATTCCCCACACATGGTGACCTCAGTCCGTGCAAATATGTCATTGGGAAAAATACCTACCGCATAGTAGAAAAATAGGTTGCCAGGCAACGAAACATACGCCCACACAGCAGCCAAATCGTCCGGGCAGTCAACAAGAGTTGTCGCATATTAAGGAATTATCAGAAAATCATTAGAATTTGTTTGGTTTTTATAATCAAACGTTTTTTTTTAAATCAGATAATAATTGTGACCTTCACAACCTTTATATAACATATTTTCACACTATTCGCGTACAAACGGCGGCCATTTTGTCTGTCAATTTTGGTCCGATTTTCACGAAATTCGAATTCAACCTTCATAACCATGGAACGGTGATATAATCAAACGTTTTTTTAAATCCGATAACAATTTTGACCTCCAGAGGAACCACAAGCTAAAAAGGGCAATTTTTCGGAAAATCAGGGGCCATAATTCAGGAAGTTACGATCCGATGGGCGCAAATATCGAAAGGAACCAACATCTTTCGGTTATAAACATACATGTCACGTTTCATCCAAATCGGTTCAAAATTGTGACCTCTAAAAGGTCCACAACGTTGATATAACATATTTTCACACTATTTGCGTACAAATGGCGGCCATTTTGTCCGTCAATTTTGGTCCGATTTTCACGAAATTCGAACTCAACCTTCATAATCATGGAACGGTGATATAATCAAACGTTTTTTTAAATCGGATAACAATTTTGACCTCCAGAGGGACCACAAGCTAAAAAGGGCGATTTTTCGGACAATCAGGGGCCATAATTCAGGAAGTTACGATCTGATTGGCGCAACTATCGAAAGGAACCAAGATCTTTGGGTTATAAACATGCATTTCAAGTTTCATCCAAATCGGTTCAAAATTGTGACCTCTACACTGTTCACAACCTTGATATAACATATTTTCACACTATTCGCGTACAAATGGCGGCCATTTTGTCCGTCAATTTTGGTCCGATTTTCACGAAATTCGAACTCAACCTTCATAACCATGGAACGGTGATGTAATCAAACGTTTTTTTAAATCCGATAACAATTTTGACCTCCAGAGGGACCACAAGCTAAAAAGGGCAATTTTTCGGACAATCAGGGTCCATAATTCAGGAAGTTACGATCCGATGGGCGCAAATATCGAAAGGAACCAAGATCTTTGGGTTATAAACATACATGTCAAGTTTCATCAAAATTGGTTCAAAACTGTGACCTCTATAAGGTCCACAACATTGATATAACATATTTTCACACTATTCGCTTACAAACGGCGGCCATTTTGTCCGTCAATTTTGGTCCGATTTTCACGAAATTCGAACTCAACCTTCATAACCATGGAACGGTGATATAATCAAACGTTTTTTTAAATCCGATAACAATTTTGAACTCCAGAGGGACCACAAGCTAAAAAGGGCAATTTTTCAGACAATCAGGGGCCATAATTCAGGAAGTTACGATCCGATGGGCGCAAATATCGAAAGGAACCAAGATCTTTGGGTTATAAACAAACATGTCAAGTTTCATCAAAATCGGTTCAAAATTGTGACCTCTATAAGGTCCACAACCTTGATATAACATATTTTCACACTATTCGCGTACAAACGGCGGCCATTTTGTCCGTCAATTTTGGTCCGATTTTCACGAAATTCGAACTCAACCTTCATAACCATGCAACGGTGATATAATCAAACGGTTTTTTAAATCGGATAACAATTGTGACCTCCAGAGGGACCACAAGTTAAAAAGGGCGATTTTTCGGACAATCAGGGGACATAATTCAGGAAGTTACGATCCGATGGGCGCAAATATCGAAAGGAACCAAGATCTTTGGGTTATAAACATACATGTCAAGTTTCATCCAAATCGGTTCAAAATTGTGACCTCTACGCTGTTCACAAGCTAAAAAACGTGATTTTTCGTACAATCAGGGGCCATAACCCATGAAGTTACAGTCCGATACATGCCAATATCGAAAGGAACCGAGATCTTATGGTGATAAACCTATATTTTAAGTTTAATTGAAATCGGATAAAAATTGTGACCTGTAGACTGTTCACAAAAAAAATGTGGACGGACGGACGGACGGACGGACAGGGGCGATGACAATATACGTCCACATAAAAATGTGGGCGTATAAAAATCAGTGTCATTTAAGAATTTCATGACAGAACTTTCCCTGCCATCTTTTTGTGTTCATGTCAATTCTTTTATATTAAATCTTTTACAAACTTTCTCATAATCGATCAAACAAGGCGCCATATTGTTTGTAAACAATGTAGTTCTATGACGTAAAGATGACGCTAAAGAGTCTACGTAGGACTGGTTTGTAAACTGTTTTTTGATTGGTTCGTACACTCTTACTACATTCAGATAGTTTGAAATCGTCGAAACCCTATGGATTAACCCTGGGTATAGTGGAGTAGAACAGAATGAGTACACAGGGTAACCGAGGATACATGTAGGTGACACAGAGCAATGGTTATCACGGTTCTTATGCCGATTGGAACTGTGGTTTTAATTGTGGAATAATGGTGGTGATCCTATCAGGTCTTATCATATATTTAAGTAAGGTCATTTGAAGCAATCGTGTTAATTATATCAAAAAATATCCAACGTATCTACATATAACAGATAGTGGAATCAATAGGGACAATCCTATCACACAACATCACACAACAGTGGAAACCTAGCATTATGAATGTGAACATATAACAACAAGAGAGTCTACAAGATTTTAAAAGATAGGTTGCCAGGCAACGAAACATACGCCCACAGCAGCTAAATCGTCCGGGCAGTCAACAAGGGTTGTCGCATATTTTTACTTTTTTTGGTAATGAAACATTTGTAATACACTAAAATCTGATTAAGAGTAACAACTAATTATGTAATTATCTGAAAATCATTAGACTTTGTTTGCTTTTTATAAGGTTTTGCCCCATGCTAACAATTAGTATAGGAAACATTTAACATCATGGATTTAGGTGTTCAGTTATCAAAATTAATTGAAAATCAAAACACTTGTTCGTTTCAACACCTTAAACTCTGTGTATTAATCTGAAGTCAATCGGATGATAAGTTTGGCATCTATAGCATCATAAGGTTTTTTAAAGTGATCATGGGAGATTATTTTAAATCGCTGAAAATCAGTAGGCTTCTTCGTCTCATGACCTTAAACAGTGTGTGTAAATTTAAAGTCAATCGGATATTAACTTTGGCCTCTAGAGCATCCACAGGATTTTTTGATGTGATCAAGGGCCATAACTCTGGCAATAATTATCAGAGATCAATTAAAATCAATAGGCTTCTTTGTCTCATGACCTTAAACACTGTGTATAAATTTACAGTAAATCAGATATCAACTTTGGCCTCTAGAGCATCTACAAGACTTTGTGAAGTGATCAAGGGCCACAACTCTGGCAATAATTATCAGAGATCGCTGAAAATCAATAGCCTTCTTCGTCTCATGACCTTAAACACTGTGTATAAATTTGAAGTCAATCGGATATCAACTTTGGCCTCTAGAGCATCTACAAGATTTTGTGAAGTGATCAAGGGCAACAACTCTGGCACTGATTATCTATACATCTGAGCAGAAAATGTTCACAATCGAACTCCGTCAAAGTTTTGAAGTACACTAAGTTTCAACACTCTCCATCAGTTAGAATCAAAGTTATCTTGTCCCAAATGAAATTGCTTGACTTTAAAGGGAATTGTTAATCATTGAACTCAGTCAAGATATTCACCCAATTATGATCTTGGACAAGGTACTCACCTAACGAACATCTCATCTAGACCAAGTTTAAACAGTCTACCGTAATTAAAACAGCTGTTATGTTCCAAAGTCTTGACCAATCAAATTGTTTATTTCTACTTAACTGTGGACTGAAAATTCTCATCATCGAACTTAGTCAAAGATATAATGAATCTATATTCTATACTCTGAGTGTCAGCACTCTCACCCAATTAGAAAGTTAATGTGTCCCAAAGCTTCAACCAATCAAATTGCTTATCTCTGCTTAGCCTTAGTGGAAAAAGCACATAATCAAAAACTGTCAAGGTATTTATCATAATAAACACTTACCACGAGTTTGAATATATTCTACCACAATTAAAACGCCAGATTTTGTGTTCCAAAGTCTCGACCAATCGAACTTAGTCAAGGTATTGATGTAATGAAACTATAAAAGATGTCTCACAACTCTCACTCAATAAGCCATCAAGCTCCAAAGTCTTGACAAATTAAATTGCTTATCGCTCTGCTTACCAAACAGATAATGCTCATTATCATAATAGTCAAAGTATTGATATAATTCAACTACACAACAAGTTTCATCACTCAAACTTAATTAGAACTAAATTTATCGTGTCTCAAAAAATCAATTAATCAAAAAGCTTATCTCTGCTTAGAGGTACTTTGTCGCAAAAAGTGTGACGGACAAACAGGCAGATGGACAGACAGGCAGACGGTTGGATAGACTGTTTTAATACTCCCCTGTTTTTTTCGAAAGAAGGGGACAATTAGGTTGATATGACTATTGTAAGTTGAATGTTTCAAAATGGAAAGAAATTATGGGCTGTAAATCCTGGCTTTAAATGGCATACCTTCACAAAATCATTCGGTCAATTTAAATCATCTCACCATTGCCAAAGAACAGCTATTTAGCTCCTGTACACACTTCAAATATAATTTTGATAAATAATATCTTCGATCCTTAAATGGCAGTGACTCATAAATATAAATGTGAAACTAGTTCATGTTGCTGACTGAATAAATCAAGAGCAACAAAAACTACACAGATCATTTTCACCCGACAGGTAATTCATCTAAAGACAAAGAGTTGTTATATGACAGTGAGGATATCGCTCTGAAAGGGAATGTCAAAGATCACTATAATAGCCAGTCAATAATATCAGAAACCAGAGTTACTACATACTCATCATGCATGGCAACAATTTCTTTGAAATACCGCTTTGACAATAAAGCTCTGAACACTACCATCTGTGTAGTATTTCAGTAGATGGAGAATGTACTGTATATAAATACCATATCTGATCAATACAGGTTGTGCTGATTTAGCAAGCCTGGTAATAAGCCACTTGTCACAAACAATGTCTGGCACAAATTATAGCCTTGTTGGGCACAATCCCCAAAGTGCCTGTCATCATGTCTAAAATTAATTTGACATTTTTCAGTCTGTTTATTGATATATTTTAATATATATTTATAGTAAAATTATTTAGTAGTGCCTGACATTCCTTCTTTCACAGTCAAAATCATTATTTCCTGGACTGGCTTATAGTTATAGAGTAGAATTGCTACAGTTTGTAGCATTGTATTTCAAAGGACTTTATAATAATTCTGTTCTAATAACATCCAGAAAGAACAAGCCGATACATGTATCTGGACAAAATGAATCAATTATGATAATATTATATGTATCTATGGCCTTTATGGCACATCAAAATACAATTAAGTAGGCCATTAGTACTACTACAAGTAAATAAATTAAAGAATCAAGTATTAAGCCTGATATTGTTTTTCTGTCCAGTTTTGTACATCATATTGGCTTTTTTAATCCATGTTGTTGAGACTGTGGATACAGTGGTAGCATAATAGTAGTAGTAAAGTCACATAACTCTTTGTTTTTAAGGAATTCACAGAGAACTGAGAATAGCCTGTTCGTTAAGCTCCTACAGCTCTCTGCTTCAGTCAGTAACCACAAATAACAAATGAATGACTTATCATTTAACTTCCCCAATCTGTATATTGTATGGATCTACTATATAAGATCTCTGTGTTAAAATTACATTCTGAATATCTGTTTTTCCCATCCTAATATCTTACATTATGTCCTTTTAGTTTGTGTAAAGTGCCATGATGTATTCAATCCTTGATTTCTGAAAGTTCTCAGCATTGAACTAGAATAAGAATAATTCGTGGACATTAATATACCGGTCGGTATACCTTGCTGTATCAGATTAAAATCTCTGTTATAATAATATTAGACAAATAACTCTACCATCAAGTGAAAATATATTTTAGATAACTGTGTCAAGACGGCTGTTTAGTTTACTCTACATCTAATTTATTCAACAGACCTCACATCTAACTGACAGTTTTTGTTAAAACAATATGAAAGTCAATGCTTCGTATCTTTTGTAGAACAACATTTGTTAAATCTTCATATTTTCTCGATAGTTCTGTCAATGGTGGAATGGGATTTAACATATTACTTTTCTCCATAACCCGGGCTAATAAAGGTAGCCATAAGCAATGAGCTTCAACAGAGTTCTCCTGGTTTGCGAGTCTGCAGCTTACTGACTGAGGCACCCTTACAGTCTTACTTTTACAATGGGATTTTATATGCCGGTAATTCAGTCATGTAGAGACACTTAAAAAGATGGAAGATTGTAACTTATACTGGACTTACACAGTTTTACAATGAGATTTTATATAACTCAGTCATGTACAGACACAAAAAAACGATATAATCAATATACATGTAGTGATCTCATAGTTTGTCTCAGACAATACTCAATACATTTATTATCTCTGATTCCTCTATCAGTAAATACTCTAATATTCACAGCCAGCTTTATGGTTATTGTTGATATTGTTCAGAAAATATTCTTGTTTTCGCTTCTCTAACTCGTAATAATGTGAAATATTTAGCTATAAACAGATACATGATTAAAACTGATGGCATGACTGACATAAACCAAAATTAATCTTGAAAATGAATGCCTGGTAAATGAATAAAGAAATCACTGAGATAAGGAATTTAGGAGGGTTTGCATTTGCATTTATTTCAAACAATGTCTAATTTTTCGTGACCTGACATCCATGTTGAAATGTACTCAAATTGATGACAATTCCAAAATATCAAAGGCAGACTATCTTCCAGCTTCAATCAGATAGTAAAGAGGCCCATCAAAAGCTTTTATCGAACACTTATACCTGCCTTTATCTTGTTATATATTACTGGTATCGGCAGAATGTTACTAAAATTAATATTTAATTGATCACATCGTTAAAAATCCAAAATTTTGGGACTGATATTCTGTTCACATTATTGTAGTTTGCAAGGGATTCCAGATCTCTCAATATATGATCAGTGACTTTAATTAAAAAATATTTATATATAACCCTTTAACCGTCCGCTTGTTTTGGGGTTTCTGTGTTTGACAATGTAGTTTTCAAAAAATATTAATATATTGTAACGCTCATCCAACATTTTCATGACCATAACTAAAAACTAAGAAAAACTGATTCTCTGAAGTGATGCAATACCCTCCACATATTTTTCATGGAGATAACCATTTGCATCATAGTATACAATTGTCTTTGATCCAGATTCACATTTTTTGCAAACCTTATCATTGCGAGTGAGGTCTGTAAATGGGAGTTTTCAATGCTTCCATTATGTTTCACTTGAACAGGGACCATGGTTGACAGAGAAAGTTCCCCAGGATTATCATGAAATGAAATGGGGTTAAGCAACATCCTACTGATCTGTGTCGAACTGGGCTAATAAAAACGGGATTACGCCAAACTGTATGTTATGATGGAAATTTTGCACGGAGAGCGGCACTATCGTCCACTTTCATATTGAAATTCAACTCTTAAGGAATCTTTCATGTGCACGCAAATGTGTACACAAGACATTGGTTTTTCGTGCCACCCGAACTTACTAGACAGCTGTCCTTGTCCGACCCTTCATCAAATCATGCATCATTGACAACAAGGAACCGCGCCGAAAAATCTGGATGGACTATCTTGGCAAATGCAGGGATCGAACACTTAACCTCCAGGCTAGCGAGCCAGTGTCTTACTCACTTAGGCACTGTGACCCCCCCCTTTCCGCTAAGATTACCAAGTAAGACTTCTCCTTGTCAGTCGTTCCATATGGAGGGAGATAAAAATTAGTATTCAGTCATTTGGATGGGATGAAAAAGTTATGTCTTGCATGGGCTTAGACTAGGAATTAAAAATATGAGTACCGGTAGCCTACTAGTAGGCCATAACGTGGCTGCATATGGAGGGAGATATGAATTAGTATTTAGTCATTTGGATGGGATAAAAAAGTTAGGTCATGGGCTTACACTAGGACTAGGAATTAAAAATACGAGAACCTGTAGCCTACTAGTAGGCCATAGCGTCAATGTCCGGGAAAAATTTCACCCCTACTGCATGGTATATGTCGGTCTTCATTAGCCATGTGTAGAAATGTAGGATGTTAAACACTATTATTTCATTTCATTTAACTTGAAAAAATGAAGCTTATTGTAGGCCTATTATCTTTAGTGTTTGGTCAATTTAATCGCAGTTGGTCCCAGTTTGGGAAAAAAGAACTCTTTACGTCTTTCATCCATAACCAACTAAAATCATTAGAGTAAATGACAAACCTCTTACAAACAATTGTGTAAATTACCTTCATTGATTGGAACTATGTATGTATACATGTCTTGAGAAAATTGTTCATAGATTCTGCATTAAACTATTCATACGCTGTACCTATCCAATCTAATCAATTTCAGTTTCTCTACAATGTGCAATATATATCAATGCTACACATATTATAAGCTAAATAAACTACACACTGTATTGTATACAACTCTTCTTAACCACTATCCACTTGGCGTCCGTCATTGATAATGGTTGTACTATTAATAGATCACCTTGCTGAAGTCGTATGATGACTTGGTTTTTGTCAAGGTATCGACTGCTTTCGTCTTCGTGCAATGAATCACTACAAATAGCTTTCATGTCCTAAACACGCTAAATATCTGCCAATATATCGGCACCACTAATAAAGAAAAAACAACCCGGGCTCGCTATACACACACCAGGGACAAAGAACAAGGAAGCAATAGTTGGCTGTTCAGTCATCAATGGTGGCCATGTTTGTCTCAGTCGGCGAGAACACGCAGTTGCCCACCGTCAAGTTTCTTGTTGTTTGTCTCGAAAGGTGCGCTCTAACATCTACACAAAGTATACTGATTTAAAGACGAGATTACATACTAACCTCTCATTCCATTATATTTAGTAGAAATATTCTAATAAGAGAGAAAATAGGCTGGTTTCATCATCGACCACTCTTCCAGACAAGGTCTTTCTTCGCTTGGCAGATAACGAGGTCATTACGGCTGAACGTTGCATATTCATGAGCAGCCAACAATCAGCGAGGAGGCCTTCACTGTATCGTGTGAGCTGTGACATACTAGAATGGATTTATCACTGAAGATCAAATGCCAGATGGCTTTTTTAAAGCTAAGCCGTCTTCTCCTTAATAGGGTTGATGTCATTTTGAGCTTTCGGAAGTTAATTGTACATCTATATAAAACGGATGAAATATTTTTCTTTTTAATATTTTAACCTCAAATTATATCCTTTCTGATTGACAGAACTTCTCTCTTTTTTTCCTTTCTTTTTTTGTAAACAATATTTTATTTCAAATTTATGAAAAGGGACCAGGGCACAGGCATAACCTATCACCCCTCCCTTTTTTTTTTAAATTCGAACATGAAATAAGGCAAAGGCCTAAGAAGGGCTATTTGTAAAATTTAAAAAAATAAAAATAAAAATAAAAAATATATATGGTTCATTTTTCGGAGATCCTTGTAGACATAGATCCTGTCCTTATATGGGTCACCTCTCGACCTGGGGAATTATTACACATAAATAAGGCGTGTTTTGTTTATATTGTATTGTGCAGTATCCGCTACCCCTGTTGTCTATCATCTGTATCAAAACATTTTCGGTAAATCAATTAATCCGTGATTAGATTCAATCGGATTACAAAGAGGTTCATCAAAAGATTTTGACAAAGATTAGATAGGCTACCTTTGGTAGGTTGTCTCGTTTTTATCTTGTGAGATGATGTCGAATGTTGACAAAATTAATGTTCAATTCATGTTTGTGAATACTGAACGGAATTTAAACATTTTCAATGATTCAAATTTACAATATTGTGATGAGATTTCTTAGCTCCTCAAATAAAGTTCAGAGACATAAATCATTTTTTTTTCTGTTCCTCAAAACTAACCTCGAAAAGGGGGTTAACGGCCCACTTCTCTGTGACCTTAATAAGCCTAATCAGGGACTTAATAGCATAAGGCCTACGTGTATAATAAAAACCAGGATCTATTTTGATTAGAAATTACAATAAAATTGAAAGTAAACCATTTATATGCACCCATATTACAGTAATGTACTGTCACCCCCCCCCCCCCTTCTGTATGTATAATTTAAGGTTCCAAAGATTAGAGCTATAAGTATAGTAGTATAAGGTTTTAATATGACTAACGCGGATTTCCTGTTTCCGAATAGATTTTTAATGCCACAGAACGTTGCTTTATCGTATTATATATCTTTTTTTAGATTTGAAAATAATAAAGATGTAATCGGGCTAATATCAAAACAATACGAAGGCTGCTAACCCACCAACTTCATTATCGAATAAATCCAACACTGCGCGATGGTGAAAAATCGAACTAACAATAAAAGCAGACGATAAGCAGAAATATGTAGCAGACGATAAGTGTATAGAAACCAGTTTGTGAAGGTTGTATGCTTCACTATCAATTTTCTTTACATGGATACGTATATCGATAATATACATGTACCATAATGCGGTTAATTCCGTGTACGTTCTGTATTATCAATGGAATCGTTATAAGAAAAATAGAAAGGTATAGCAAAACCCTATATGATGGATATAGGTATAAATTTAAGATGTAAGTTCTCGGTTTGCGCACATATTTTATGCTCTTCTCATTTCCCGCCATTTCGGTAAAACTTTTACAGAATGGAATGAAGTTTAACGTATTGTTCACACAGTATAATACCTCGATTAGTTGGAGTAAGGTATATGGTTCCATGATGATAGCTCTATTATTAATCCTTGGTGGTGGGGGGCGTACCTTCCTACTCTACATCATATTCTTAATGCCATGTGTTCTTTACTACAATCAGATTATTATATACTTACTCTTCCCGACACACCCACGATACTACTTTGTCAAAATCAACGGGGGCATATTAATGTACTATGGGTCATGTCACATTGAAATTGATTGCAATAAAATCAGTGGTACTTATTATTTTGTTAATACCAATGCGTTTTCCCATCCGAAAGACACTTCCTATGCCCATAGCAGATGGCGCTCTGGATTGAAAAGTCCGGACACTTTGACCAACTCTTTAACTATAGACGATGAAATCAGCAACACTGTCAGCATAGGCGTACGAGGCGGGGGGGGGGGGGGCGGGGGGCACCGGCCCCCCAAAATATTTTCATGAAACAAAATAGAAATCTGAAAAGATCTCATAATTGTGAGATCGGTCATTAGCCGATGAGTTTTTGAAAATTGGGTGGGGGTAGGGGTATGGCCTTGTCGGGGAAGGCTATGGTCTTGTCGGGAATGAATGCTCAGTTTGTCGGGAAGCGTCGCGTCGTCTGTCGGGTTTTGAATATTTTTAATAATATGGAAGCGGAAAGAAAACAGTCCAGTCAATGATGAACACATACGCCATCCGAATGGAACTAGCACGTACACATGGCCTTTCTCAGTTCTTGAGTACTGTGTTCCTGTATATTGGGATCCAACTCCATGCCGTAAACAATTCGATATTAAGTCCTTTTCTTTGGAAATAAATATTCATAGGTGAATGTAAAGTGCTACTGGCAAGAGTTATACAAAGATAATGCGCTCAACAACGCTTATTTTACTTATAAATCTCTCTAGGAAAAAGCTCCAAAACCACTATGATGTAGATGTTAAGTCTTCTATACATCTGATATCTGGATAAAAAATGTGAAGTCTCATAAAATGAAAAATGTGGCAAAAATCGTTCTTGTTTTCGTAGTAATAGAGCTTGTATTTTAAAGATGACTTTTTATCAGTTTTTATGCTGCAACTGACATAATTTACTACCCACTCCAAAATTATTAGAAAGTATTCGAAATGCCTGGAAATCGCGTCTACGGTCGTCTGTTTTTCTGGGGGAGGACCCGCAGACCTCCCGTCGGACGCTTCGCGCCTCCAGCACTCACGGGCGTGCGGCTCCGCGGACTCTAAAGAAATATATTTGTCGGGAAAATATGCTGCCCCCCCCCCCCAAAACAAGTTCGGCCCCGTACGCCTATGACTGTCAGTCTTGGTAGCGGTGCTTGTTCACACTAATTTTAATCTGGACAGGGTTGTCAACAGCATATCTCTCTAGCTCGCAGTTAATGAATATCACATTGGCTGCAAATTAATTTTAGTCTCTCGAAGTAGATAAAACACAAGGTTTATGAACCAAAATAAATTACGTCATTTACCTTAATTTCTCGATGCATCTCCGCGTTCAAACACACGAACAAAGCAGTGCTCTGAGGGCCCTATACTTATGACAACCACTCAAAGGAAAGGAATAAAAAAGTAAACTGATCGCTCCTAAATCATGAGACGAAAGCCAATGTCCACTTGTATATAACGGAATAACAATTATTTATAATAGTATGTTATTTATTATATAAGCTGAAGTCATTCCTATATAAATACAGACAAAACTGGCGGGTTTATAATTTATTCTCGGACATTATTCAAGTTGAAGAGTTAACCCAACTTTTTAATCATCGCAAATCCTCTACTGCAAAAATTCCTGGATATACCCCTGAATAGACCACAAAGCCCGTCTTCGATGCCCTGGTCGGCGTAGAAGGGTATAAGAGGTCATTTCATTCATAGGCGTACGGGCTCGATGACAGTTGCGGGTGGGGGGCAGAACTTAAAATGCCCGAAAAAATTTCAGGTTCACAAAGAGCGGCGCCCGTCTTCCTCGAGCGCCATATGGAGCCTCCCCCCCCCCTCCAACCAAAAAACAAATCTTGCAATATTTGAGGGCTGCAGACAAGTTTTCCAGTTAGTTCAGCAGGGAACAGAGCAACTTCAAAGAGGTCTAATATTGCCTCGAATTCTAATCAATCGTTTACAGTCCACGACGGGACGCGTTTTCCTGCTATTCCAGCCTGTGGATACAGCTACTTCAATTTGGTCCCAGATAGCCTACCTGGCTGACCCGAATTCGAAACAACCAATCAATCGTTGCTGGTTTAGGGTACTTACCCTTCCGTAATGTGGAAAATTTAACCATCGCAAATGCGTTTTCTACTGTTCTAGACCACGTCAGCCACATAAAAAGTAGCCAATGGTTTTGTTACTGAAATCCAACTACGAATTCAAACCATCCAATTAAACTGTTGCAGCTGCATTCACAAATAACAATCGATGTCCGAAAAATGTAGAGTGGCTCAAGACATTTTTTATTTAACCGATAGTTAACTCAGTACAAAATTCGTGGTATTTAATTAAAAGAAAAGTAAAATTAGTGTTATATTATAAAGGTGTGAGTGGCCTACAGTTAGGGAAGCAAAACTAGAAATGACCGAAAGAAATCGGGTTTACAGACAGCGGCGCCGGATTTCTTCGACGGACGGAGTAGCGGAACTGACCTTGTATGCCCCCCCCTCCCCCAAGAAAACTTTGGACAGCCGCAAACGCGTTTTCTTGCTATTCCAGCCCGTAAAATTAGTGTTTTATTAGATTTCGGGCATTTTATTTTGCCAAGTAGAATGAACTAAAAAAATTGTTTTACTTTACCCGTCTGGCCGAAAAGTCAGTTTGCCCGAAAGTTATGGGAGCTCGTTTACATCTAATATCAAATACAGTATAACAACGCAATGTTAGATGTTTATTTCACAATATTTTAATACATTTAATCAAAGAAACGGACTGTAGTGTATCAGTTATCTGAACAGCCAGCTGCATACGCAGTAGCCTAAGAGGGATTTCTCGGTACATTGCATCAGGAATTTGTGCAAGTGCATGTAATGTAATCATACTCAAAGTTTTCGTGAGCTAATTGGCATGCATTGAGCACCTTAAACTGCTTATCTCTGTTTAGTCTAATTATGAATACACTCATTATTGAATTCGGCCAAGTCATGCACATAATAATGGTCATACATCAACACCATGTTTGAACATTCTATTCACCTTCTAAGTCTAGGCCTACCGTAGTCCAAAAAGATGTGACCGCCAGCCGACAAAAGTCATTTTGAATAGTCTCTGGTTTGTCGATGATGCAGAAAACTGAGAAAGGCGTTCTAGTCATTCGATGTCCCGTGTACACCTTGGCATGAGGGGGTGCCAGAATGTCCGAGGGTGGGGTGGGTCACTTGGCCCGCTTAAAGTTGAAGGGACTCTTTTACAGTTTCAGCATGTTTCTCTAAGGTTTAAAGTTCCAATAGCATTTTTTTAAATTATATTTTTAAAATTCATTAAAATAAATCCCCAAAATAGATTGAACCTATAAACAGTCCTACCTTGTTAAAGAATAATCCTATTAATCCTATAATTCACTATTGCCAGTTGAGAAATTGGCAAAAATATCATTTTCAACTTCAAATTCAAACGTTTGAAGATGGCCGTCCATGGAGAAGAATGGGAAAACAAGGGAGGTAATTGAGTAACTATTTCCTCAATCAACCAGTGTCGCGCTTTCTAATCCCCCCAAAATTTTGTCCATGATCGTATAATAGTGAGTTGACAACCTTTTGAGCAAAAAACATAGAAATAATTACATGTATATTTTGATTTTCTTAGAAAAAGTGAAATTGGAACTTTAAGGTAACAAGTATAGTTACACACACAGCAAACTCGAAGATCAAAACTCATGCGGCTCGACCTGAATAAACGAACACCTACCGGCTACACCCACTAGCAAACCCGCAATCAAGACCGGAGAAAAACACGAGACATGATCTCGTTTTTTTTTTGGCGGAGATGGGGGGGGGGGGTCAATTACCATAGCTCCTGAGTTCCGGTGCCTCTACTTGGCATGCACGTAAAGTAACAACTGGAATTCAATTGCTGTCTTAGCAAATTTCAACCGAATCCACTGTGCCATGGTCAATAGGCCATACAATTTAAAGGCGACAGGCCTTTCCGTTAAGAAAATTAAAGATGGTATCAAACTTTGGACACGGATTAGACATGAATTCGCCTCGCTTCACCATTTTTAAATTTTAAATTAAATCACTTAAAAATGGCAGAACTGTTCTAATCTACTTAAATTCTGCCTAGCCTTAATCATCATTACTAAAATCAGTAAGATAAACAGCATAGTCTCGATTTTCCACTTTTTAATTTAATTATCAATGAGCGTAGGATTCTAATTCAGCCAGCATCGATGGCTAGCCTAGACATCGAGAGTTTATTATGGACTGGATAAGTTAATTTATGTCTAATTAACAATTAAGATAACATTCCAGGCCTAATCAAAGACTGAGGGAAGGGGGATGGCGGATGGCATGGCAAGGAGGAGCTTCTAGTCCTTCGAATGAGGCATGTAACCGAAAAAAAGCCTTTGTGCTGGCTTGCGCAGTTATTAAAAAACTTTATAGTCGGAGTGGTAGGCGGAAGGACCACTGCCCGGGTCAAATATACGTCATAGCAAACCACAGGACATGCTACATGCTCATCTTCATTAGCCAATGTTGTGCACACAAGTAGGACGTAAAATAAACCCTACTTCATTCCACCCAGGGTGTGATCCAAGTCCAATTTCAAGACGTTAAACAAAAGAAAATGGCTGCCGAGGTGCAAGAATTGCGAGTTCCTGGTGATAAAAGCATTAGAATCTCAAAATGGAAAGTTCGGCAAGGCAGTCACATATCAAAGGGTGTGTTAATGGCAATCTACAATACAGAAGAAAAAGAAAAGGATACCGTTCAGCAGAAATTAAAGGCCCCAAACGCTGGGATTGTAAAGAGAATTATAGCTAAGGAAGGACAACTCTGTGAACCAGGGTAATTTAAATTTGTTTAGAATAAAATTACTGTATTACGTTGGATATTTGAATTTACTATTGAAAAGAATATAATTTTATTACTACGAAGTATATTTTCAGGACAGTATGCAAAAAATAAAACAACAAATAGGCCTGCTAATAATTTTTTAACAGCCAGTCTGCATCAATATTTATTTACATACAATTTCAGTAACTATTGAATAGAATAAGAATATAATTTTATTACTACGAAGTATATTTTCACGACAGTATGCAAAAAATAAAACAACAAATAGTCCTGCTAATAATTATTTAACAGTCAGTGTGGATCAATTTTTATTACATACAATTTCAGTAACTGAAGTGGCAAAGTGTTGTATTGTTAATGTTATCATACAAATCTGCAATGATTGACTGAGAGTCTGACTCACCCATAGAAACAAAAAGAACAAGTTAAAGGAGCTATGTCTAAGACCCCTTACGCAAGTTCAAATAAGTTCAAACGCACAATTGCCAACACACATCATTACAGTTTATATTAAAATAAGTAATTCTATCATAAATAGTGAAGACTGGACCATTAAAATAGTTACTGAACAGTTTTTCTCTGCATAGCCCTGTTTATGTTGTAGGCCTAATGACGTATTACGCAACTTGCGGCCATGACGGTCGGCCAGTTCAAATTACGCGTAGGAGAGGTGTTTCATCAAATCATATAATTATGCGGTAAGGCCTCACCTTTATTTCAATAAGAATTGATTCATTATATGTTAAGCTACGTGCAGTACTGTTTTGGGCCAGTTTATTTGTAAATTAAGCGAGCTATAGGCCAGTAAACTTTTTGTAGTCATTTGACTAAAAAACTTGCGCAAAGGAACTCTGTAGGAAAGACCACTACTGCGACTGGAGTAAGACGGGAGACAGCAGTAGTGGAACCATTTCTAAGTTTTTACGTACAGTACCAGTAATTTCCAATGAGTTATTTTTGGCAAAATTAACAATAAAAATACCCGAACAGTCCAAATTGAACGTCAGTCTTTGATGTCTGGTTATTCCAGTTTACACTAGTAGCATTCATTGCTCATATGCATTGACTTGTGAGATATGTTTACCTCCGTTCATCTAATCGCTTCATTTTAAAGGGACAATAACACTCTTGGTGGCTTGGCAGCTCGAGAAAATAAATAATAGCCTTATTCTATGTAAGTACTAGATGTTTAAGCATCCTACTTGTTGTGTAAATTATCTATTACAACAACCTATTTTACTTGCCCAGAAGGTTTGAGAATATTTTAAAAACCAAGTCACATTTGAAAAGGTTTACGTTAGACTTTTCAAATCCATTGGTTGAATTTTTCCAGTTTTTTAAATTAGGTGTGCTAAGATGAAATTTATATCATCAATTAATTGGAATATTGTAAAATAATACTATTTGTTGACCAGAATGAAGATTGGGACATCAATCTCGAAACCGGAAAAATTTTTGCATCGTACGCCCCTGATTTTTCGTGCCTAGATGACAGAATCACTTTAAAATATACCCACGCATAGAAAAATAGATCTTGAATTTGTTCGTTTTGGATTCATTTCTTTATATCAGCGAGTTGACTTTGACTCAAGGAAAATTTTACAACAAACGAAATGACGATCCGACCTCTAGTTTTCGAGAAATCAACCCAAAAAGATTGACCAATCAGAGGTCAGAATGGGCGGGGCTTAGGTTTGGAAAAAAATGGAAAAAATGGACGGTCTAATGTGCCAGAGGCCTTCGGCTCCGCGGCTGCCTCTGGGAATGAGATTGTTTGGGACATATTATTCAGTTTCAACAAGAGTGGTATAGGGGCTTTAAATGATGCTCTAAAGTAAAACATTCTGGCATGCAATTCGTGTGTCAATTTTAAAATCTTTATTTTGTGTCTTAAATGTTAAATATCAGATTCAGAAGTCTATCTTTTCGTAAGGTAACACAGAGAGAGAGAGAAAATGGGGTTTAATGCCCACTCGGCACAAACTAGGTCTTTTCGGGACTAACATATGGTTGATTTCATTTCAATAATTTGCTTGTGCAAAGGGGTCTTTGACAGTGGAAGGAAACTGGAGGACCCGGAGACAACCCACGAGGTTAGATAGGGATAAGATAACAACATCAATGTTGATGTAAACTGACCATTAAGTCGTGTACACAGTAGAAGACTGTGGATGATATGGAGTTAGACTAGAGTTGGAGACTTTCTTCCTTTAATTTTCTTTGTTACTTGTAAAATCAGCTAGACCAGACAAGATGCTTTGATTAAGAGTAAGGTTGGACTAGTCCTGAACATTAGGTCCGGTGAATACTTAACAAAAGTACAAAAAAATATTGATAATAATGATAAGCCCATCAAGAGCTGTCAGTATTTATGTCAGTTACATGTAGGTGTCCAACTAACAGTTATTTTAAGGTACATGTACTAGTAAAATAGAATGCCAGTCAAGTTATTCACAAGCAAAGTCATCCACACGAAAAACCTGGTTAGGTTGTTCACACCTATTGGTGGAGTCGTCCACACCCCTTGGTGGAGTCGTCCACATCCGTTGGTTGAGTCGTCCACAAGACTTAGTTTAATTTTGAAGATATAGCAATACGTTGGTAAAGTCGTCCACAAGACATAGTTTACTTTCAGGATATGGATATTCTTTCTATAATCCGGTAAAATATTCAAAACAAGCTTGTTGATTATTCATAAAAGGTGCATTAAAATAAGCCACGTGGTCATTGAAGACAGTCTCGGCATGGTTTCAGAATTGCACGTCTTCCAAGCTCTATCCGTGTGAATTTCACTTACTTACATATACATTTCAGGTCTATACTTGTAGAAATAGGACCCCAGTCAGCAAATTTATGTTCACATCCCACAGTAATGAAAGACATGTGTGCAGAATGTGGTGCTGATCTCAGATGGTAGGAAATTTTATTTTAAATTTAATGTTTCTATAACGTAAATAAAAGTGTAAATTAGTGTAGCAATATTCATAAATATCCAACCAATTCCATATATCGTAAATGTAATTCTTTTGAGAAGGACTGGTTTGATTTGGATTTAGGTAAAGTTTTGAAAAACTATTGTTTTAAAAACTGATGAAGAAATACCTATATGAATTATGATTAAACATTTATTTAGAGTAGCAGGAATTCAGACATTTGAATGGAAAGAAAATACTTAAATCTCAAAATTGACTTACATTTGGTTAAAATTAATACACTAATCTGTCACCTAAATCAAACTTTTCATTGAGGAAGATTGTCTGTTTTATTTTAGTGAACTTGGACTCGCCGGTGACAGAAAGGAACCTGTGGAAGCCTCTGTGGCTATGGTACATTGCATACCAGAATTGATTGTCAGTGAAGAGGTATGTTAGTACGTGTACTATACATAAAGTTTAAAATTTGTTAATTATGTGTGAATTTTTTCCACCTAATCCATTGCGACCAATATTAGGCCATGTTATATTTTGTCAAAGAAATTTAAACTTTTCAGTTTCTATGTGGGGTTGGCTTGCTTTTTATACGCCCACATTGAAATGTGGTCGTATATTGTCGTCGCCCCCGTCCGTCCGTCGGTCCGTCGTCCACAATTGCTTGTGGACGCTCTACAGGCTAAAGTTAATATCCGATTGACTTTAAATTTATACACAGTGTTTAAGGTCATGAGACAAAGAAGCCTATTGTTTTTCAGCGATTTCCGATAATAACTACCAGAGTTATGGCCCTTGATCACTTCAAAAAATCTTGTGGACGCTCTAGAGGCCAAAGTTAATATCCGATTGACTTTGAATTTATACACAGTGTTTAAGGTCATGAGACGAAGAAGCCTATTGATTTTCAGCAATTTCCGATTATAAGTGCCAGAGTTATGGCCCTTGATCACTTAAACAAATCTTGTGGACGCTCTAGAGGCCAAAGTTAATATCCAATTGACTTTAAATTTATACACAGTGTTTAAAGTCATGAGACGAAGAAGCCTATTGATTTTCAGCGATTTCCGATAATTAGTGCCAGAGTTATGGCCCTTGATCACTTCAAAAAAATCTTGTGGACGCTGTAGAGGTCAAAGTTAATATCCGATTTACTTTAAATTTATACACAGTGTTTAAGGTCATGAGACGAAGAATCCTATTGATTTTTAGCGATTACCGATAATTAGTGCCAGAGTTATGGCCCTTGATCACTTCAAAAAATCCTGCGGACGCTCTGGAGGCCAAAGTTAATATCCGATTGACTTTAAATTTATACACAGTGTCTAAGGTCATGAGACGAAAAAGCCTTTTGATTTTCAGCGATTTCTGATAATTACTGCCAGAGTTATGACCCTTGATCACTTCAAAAAATCTTGTGGATGGTCTAGAGGCCAAAGTTAATATTCGATTGACTTCAAATTTATACATAGTGTTTACAGTCATGAGACTAAGTCATCTATCGATTTTCAGTGATTTTCAATAATTGTTGCCAGAGTTATTGCCCTTGATCACTTCGAAAAAATCCTGTGGAAGCTCTAGAGGCCAAAGTTAATATCCGATCGACTTTAAATTAACACACAGTGTTTAGGGTCATGAGACGAAGAAGCATATGGATTTTCAGAGATTTCAAATAATTATTGCCAGAGTTATCTCCCTTGATAACTTCAAAAAATCTTGTTACACTATAGAGGCCAAACTTATCATCCGATTGACTTTAGATTGATACACAGAGTTTAAGGTGTTGAAATGAACAAGTATTTTGATTTTCAATGAATTTTGATAACTGAACAGCTAAATCCATGATATTAAATGTTTCATGTATATACTAATTGTTAGCGTGGGGTAACACTTTATAAAAAGCAATCAAAAATTCTAATGATTTTCTGATAATTACATAATGAGCTGTTACTCTTAATCAGTTTTTAGTGTATTACAAATGTTTCATTAGCGAAAAAAGTAAAAATATGCGACAACCCTTGTTGACTGCTCGGACGATTTAGCTGCTGTGGGCGTATGTTTCGTTGCCTGGCAACCTATCTTTAATTGTTTTAACATTTGTTGAGGATTTTCTTATTAAACCATTCAACTGCATTCAAGCGTATAATCCAAGACTATGTAGTAACCGTACGTCCCAATTATCAACTCATTCGTGCTATCTAATATTGACATTCTGTAAATGGGGATTAAGATGAGGTGAATGGAGCCAGCATACACTATATCTTTTTGAAACATTCTACATGTGGTAGCTGTGGTGGCTGAGTAAGTAATATGTGGCTTGCTAACCTGTAGGATCTTGCGTTTCGATCCCGGGGACAGTCAAGTAGTTCATTGGGATTTTCCAGCAGAGCGTCTGGCAAGGGACAACATTAGGTCATTCAGATGTATACATGTTGGGGTTGATAGTTGGAATTCGAGTATGTGGTAGAGCAGCTGTCCAAGCAGAATTTCTACTGTATGCCACGTGTCTGTCTTTTTTAGCCCAGTCGTGCAAAACAGTAGTGCATTAAACCTAATTTCAGTTCTTTTCATTCTACATGGTCCCCCTATGTTGAAATATAGAGTTATCCTACCTGCATCATATTTTTGGAATTTGAGTTGGAATTCGAGTATGTGGTAGAGCAGCTGTCCAAGCAGAATTTCTACTGTATGCCACATATTGAATACAAAATTCTTCTGTTGACTTACAAAGCGTTACACGGTTTGGCCCCAGAATACATTAGAGAATTAATATCAAAGCCACATTATTGTCGATCTCTCCGTTCAGAAGATAAAAACCTTCTTGTCATCCCAAAATCAAACCTTCAAATGAGTAAACGATCCTTCCAACACTCTTCACCTAAATTATGGAATTCAATCTCCTCTAATAGCAACCTGAAGAACTCTGAAACAATTGACATATTCAAACAAAGACTCAAAACTTATTTGTTCCAATTACACTTTGGATAATTGGTGGATCTCTTAATCAAACATGCGCCTTTGGAACCATTCATTTGGTGTTTAGGCGCTATATAAATACTTTAATGTTTAATGTTAATGTTTAATGTCTGTCTTTTTTAGCCCAGTCGTGCAAAACAGTAGTGCATTAAACCTAATTTCAGTTCTTTTCATTCTACATGGTCCCCCTATGTTGAAATATAGAGTTATCCTACCTGCATCATATTTTTGGATTACTAATTTTATTTTATTTCATTTTAGGTAGCTTTAGAGTTAGGAAAAGCAGATGAAAATCGACTATTGTCTTGCAGAAAATTAGCTTTATTGGTTGATTTAGATCAAACTTTAATTCACACAACTAATGATGCTATACCAAATAATCTCAAGGTAAAATAAATACAATAGTCTTATAGATTCTCATCTATCCATTTATAGTTACAGATGTTTGTTATAACTCAAGACACAGAAAAAAAAAAAATTTTGTATGGCCTAATTGAAATGTGTTTGTATATTATACATTGTTGGTCCATCTGTCCGCCGTCCACAAAGTCTATAGAGTTATAATCCATTGCACAGTATTGATGTTTATACAGTGAAGAAGCCTATAAATTTTCAATGATTTCCAATTTTTTAGAACAGCTAAATTCATCTCTGATTACTGTCAATACATGTATGTCTTTTTTTATAATGTTATTTAATTTTTGCTGATAATCAGTTTTTAATGGCTCCGTCTTATTTACCTACAAAAGAATAAAAGATATAACTACTTTGGGCAACTTAATTTTGAGAGTTATTGCCCTTTTTTTCTTCGCAAGTCTTACGTTGCTGTAAATTATAAAATAATTGTCTGAATAACTCGAAATTTGTGTTCTATTGGTTTATGTATGTGCCAAGAAGAATGTTATAGAATTTAGTGATTGCCCTTAACTACTGTTACTAACATGTTTACAAATGTTTTAGTCAGCTAAGTAATAAAGAATAACACTGCAACAACCTTTATGAACATCTTACCTAGAGACACAATGTGGCGATAAAGTGTGATGTGTTTATTAGAATTCTCTAATGTTTTGTACCAGTTTCAAGAGTCATAATGCAATTATAGAGTACTATCACAACAATTTTAAAATGTTACTATGTTAACTTGGAACACGATTCTGTGTTTTTATATTAATTTTAAAACTTTTTTTTATTATTGTTTATACAGGATGTGTATCATTTTCAACTTTGGCATGGTAGAAAACTTTTATGGTATCATACAAAATTCCGACCTGGTACCAAAGAATTTCTGGAAAAAATTTCAAAGTTGTTTGAATTACATATCTGTACTTTTGGTGTTCGAATGTATGCCCACACCATTGCTCGATTTATTGATCCTGACGGCAAATATTTTTCTCATCGTATTGTATCAAGAGATGAATGTTTTGATGCCATGTCAAAAACTGCCAATTTAAAGTAAGTAGTTTTATTATATATTTCATAGTCATAGATACATTATATGATTTAGTGATCTATGTTTTCAATGTGTAACCATAGGTGATATTGCAAGCTGTTTGTGTCAAGTGACAGCAAACAACATGATTCTTTCACTTTTGATCATAATATTGTCATCCAATTATAGAATTCCAACTTTCTAGGATGTTGATTTAAATTTTGGAATATAAATTTAAATTTAAAAAAAAACAACATTTTAATGTAGCTCTATTTGGTTTAAATAATATTTAAACCTAATAGAGCTAGTTAAATGATTAACTAAATGACTACCATATTTTTTATACACCAGCATTTAATGTTGACGTGTTTTGTCATCACCTCAAATTTGCATGAATGTTTATTTTCATCATAAGGTAGACAGATACATGTACTCTATTGAAAATCTGAATTTTAGATAAAAAATCTTCTGTTCACATGTATGAATACAAGGCATAGTTTGTAAAAACTTGATGAGTTTTTTTTATTAGAGCAGAAGTTTTTGATTGCAAATCATGTAGAAATGTAAACAAAATACTCAATGTTCATAGATAGAAAGGAAATATTGTTCTGGCATGGGCTAATGATCTTCCAGAGAAGCAAGATGGGAACTGAAATTAGATGTATTTAACTCTGTTAAGATTTATATAAGACACTTATTATTGTGTATGATTTAGAAGTTTATTTGGCCTTTTGTCTGGATATTGAACATTTAATAGATACATGTATCCCAAATGGGATATTAGAGATATTTAGATCTTCAAGTACATGTATACAGTCTTTCTAGTTTTTAACTTTATTTTTTTTTGTTTTCAGAGCATTGTTTCCATGTGGTGACTGTATGGTAGCTATTATAGATGACAGAGAAGATGTTTGGAACTTTGCACCAAATCTAATCCATGTTAAACCTTATCATTTCTTCCAAGGTACAGCAGATATTAATGCTCCTCCTGGATTGACCAAAACAGAGAATGACAGTGTACCTGTGTCACATGAAGTACGCAGATCAAGTTCAGAAACACGTAAATTAGACGAACCAGAAACAGTGAAATCAGATGACCTAGAAAAGCAGAAATCTAGCGAACCACAAACACAGAATTCGGACAAACCACAGACACAGAAATTGGACGAACCAGAAGCGATGGAAGTCGAGTCAGATTCAGATAGAATGTCTACTGATGGCGACAAAGATTTAGTAAAGGATAACATTAATTCTTCTTCCAACCAAAGTGATGAAAACTCAAATAAAACGGCTGCAGATAATAAAAATTCTCTGCATTCTGATAATTCTGTTGCAGACGTGTCTAATTCAAAGGGAAATTACTCTGAACAGTCTGCTACCTCCACAACTGATGATAAATCGAAAAAACTCATTAAATCACAGAACAGCGAAGAAGAAGTGGAGGTGATCGAATGGGTAGATGAGGACGATTATCTTATTTATTTGACAGATATTTTAACGCGAATTCACACAGCTTATTATGATGTTTATGATCAAATGAAAGATAAGCAGGACATGTCAGAATTACCCAACATTAAGAATATCATTCCATATGTCAAACGAAAAGTTCTTAAGGGTGTGAACATTGTCTTCAGTGGTGTTGTTCCATTAAACATGGCCCCCGAAAAATGTAGGGCCTACATTATTGCTAAAACATTAGGTGCTAATATTCACACAAACATTATTTCTCGTAAAGAAAATCCTGAAGAGGCAACTACCCATCTAGTAACGTCAAAAGCTGGGACCGCTAAATATAAACTTGCTAGTAAAATGAAGAACATTTGTATTGTTAATCTGGATTGGTTACTGTGTTGTTCGTACAGATGGGAGCGAGTTGACGAACGTTTGTTTCCTGTGTCAGATGACAGTTCAGGTTCGTATTGTGACAGTCCAATAACAAATGCTGACAGTTTGAGAAAACTTTCCAAAAAACAAAAACGAAAAGCTGAGGACATTGACAATGTTTTTGGTATCGAGAATAGTCAAGATTCAAATTCTTTGAAACGTGCTAAGAAAGATGAAGACATGGGTGAAGATGCTCTAAGCAAATCAAGATTTGCCACCAGTTTTAATCCTCTGTTTTCATTCTCTGATGAAGATATTGAATGTATGGATAAGGAAGTTGAAGATTTGATGGATGACGATGATGAAGATGCTTCAGATGAAGATGAAGTAGATCGCCATGAGCGTGTTCGTAATCAAGTCCTTAGCAACCCTCCTGAAGAATCTTCTACTGATGACAGTTTAGATGCCAATTTTCCCCGAGGCTGGAAGAAAAAGACGCAGTCGGAAGATGATCGCAAAGAAAAGGTTAAAGAAGAGGACAGCGATGCTCCCGTGCCTGATGAGGACTCTGAAAATGAATTGGACAAATTTCAGAAAAATTTAGAAGCCTTCTCTCCAGATTCAAATATGAGTGACTCGGATAAGGATTCTATAGGATCAGTTGATGATGAAATAGCTGATGCTGTGGAAAAGGAATTTCTTTCTATGTTATAAGTTTATTATAGATACAGTTATTTTCATCTTTAATCTTAGCCTCAATATTTTGTTACAATGCTTCCTTGAGTGCTATTTTACATATTTCAACATCTTGTGTTACCATGTGATAGTTAAATCTATCTGATATAATGTTTGTTCCTCATATAATTCTCTGATTGATTAATCAAGAGGAAAGTGTTAATATCTACAGAAAGGTATAGTGTGTCTCATCTCTGTATTCCATTTAACTTTGCATGTATGATTGACCATGTCATTATTAAGAACTTTAAAGCATATCTGTTTCAGATCATGCAAAGCAAACATAACAATATACATAATTATGATTTCCATTGTATGATATACATGTATGTAAGTAAAGCAATGGCAGCAGATCATTTCCATTTGACTACAATCTGTTTTGTTTAGTTCGATCTGAAATTAATTTGGAATTCCCAGATAAAAGTGCATCTCAAACAAGATTTACAATCATCGATTTCTAAAAGTGATTAGTTTTCATTGTGTCTGTAGATTTGATCAGTTAGGAAAATTACATTCATTGAACTGTCTATAGATTTAAGGCCTCTGGAGTTACTCACCTATGCTCTTTTAATATAACTGGTACACTACTTAGATAATATAAAGTTTGTCAATGTTAAAGAATTGTGTATCTTGCTATGTCTTCATCCATCAAGAGTAATTTGTGTAGTTATGTAATGTTTTATTATATGAATTTTTATATGTGATTTATTACTACCAGTACTAACCTAAAATAATTACTACCAGTACTTACCTAAAATAATTGACTTTTGACATGTCTTATTTAGACATAGTTGGTCACACTGGGATGTTTTCATATTGAGTTCATATGCCAAGCAGTCTAAAATCATTATAAAAATTAAAAGTTAAAAAGTCTATATTTCAAGATAGTTGACCAGATTTATCGCAAATTTTGCACACGATTTTAATGACTATCTGGTTAAGACCCCTTTCAAGACACAATGTTACTTTAATTGTTAAATCTTTGTATGGACTTATAAAAATATACTGTTACGACCTTCCATAGCCTACTGGGTATCCTTTGAATACAAGGTTTAAAATATCATTATTGTTTAATAAGTTGTTTGTAATTAAGCTAGACTTAAACATGTAACTTTACAAATAGTGTGATTTAAGACAGATTAATGGTCACAAATTGTTCTGACTTGCATTGCATAGATTCAAGGATATGTTTTTATAAGAGTAAAGTTTAAGATATTTGACTTTACGTCACTATAGAATCATATACGTAGTGTTATTTATGGAGGAAAATTATATATTTAAATTTTCTAAATATACATTACCTCTCAAGTTTTCAAGTTTTACGACTTGAGGCTAAATATGGAATATACAGGGTATGTCCAAACATATTAGTCATTATGCAATAAATAATACACGCACAGCCCAGTTAAACCAAGGGCCAACTGGGGTGCAAGCCCGGCGGTTCCTGACTAAAACCTATTAAATTCGACACGTCGGACTAACAGCACAAAGGGGGGGGGGGCGGATGGTAAGTCTGTAATCCCTCAACCTGTGATGCAAGTGATCTCATGTATGATATTTATGAGCAACGTTTTACAGGCCCTCACTGTACACTACAACATGGTTGATTTAACTTCTGGCAATTCTGCTCCATTATATTTTGTTTCAGCGCCTATATGCTACTCAGACCTGAATATGTACTGTCTTCTTATATTGCAGACCATTTTAATTGTGTGTTACAGTTACGCCTGCATGCCATTCAAAATAACCTTTTCGTAGCAGTAGTTCCCCTTTATCGTAGTATTCAGTTTGTCCATTTCATTCCAATACACAAATACAAAATGATGCAGTTGGTTATTGGAATTTGAAATATGGTTTCTATTCTTGCAAAGAAATTCTATAATTGTTATGAATATAATGTACTTAAAGACCACTCCTTGTTTTACCCCACTGAATACCCAAACTTTTACTTTTTTAAATAGTTTCTAGTTTTGTTATTTCTTTTTTCCGTGTTAACATTTGATTCATTGTGAAGCTTCTTGTTAAGTATCTGCCATATCATTGTTTGTATATATTGAATAAGAGGAATATAACCCCAAAACAAAATTATTTATATCTTCTTAAATTTTAGATTATTAGAAGAATTATTAGAACTCAGGAAAGTAGCAAAATTAAGATTTAGCAAAGAATATATACATGATTGTATATTTTGTAGTTGTAATATTTTTGATTTTCAGTTTTATTCACTTGTTAATTTGTTAGAAGATTTGCATAATAATGCTACACGTTTCACATTTGATATCCACATCATAATATTTGTTCATTCTGATCAAATTATTTTACTTCACCACACCATGATTCTATTATTGTATATAGTTGTTGCTGAATGTAAAACTTGCCTTTTATTAAATTCAGTTACCTACATGTACTCTATCAACTTTCATTGCTTTAAGACCTGGTATCATGTGGCTAACTGGCCTGGAGGTCGGGTGTTTGATCCCTACATTAGCTGAGAAAGTACATCCAGATTTTCTGCTTGGTTTCCCCTTTTCAGTGCCTGACAAAGACAGCGGTCTAGTCGTTTGGATGGGATAGGAAACCGAGGTGTACACATTGGCGTGCACAACATAAAAGATCCTTTGACAGTTGAAATTCCATATAACAGTAGGTTGTAGCACCGCTGCCTGGGCAAAATTTCGTTCATAGCACACTGTATGGCATTTGTACATCTTCATTAGCTCAGGTTAAGAGCAGCAGAGTAAGATGTTAAACCACCATTTCATTTTATTTCTGTTTACCCCCCCCCCCACACACACACACACACACACCAAAGAATGTTGGTCAACTGTTTTTCCATCACTTTACAATAATGATTGGTCTGTGATAAAGTATACATCCTGAGAAATTGTAGGTTTACGTTATGTATTCACTATCTGATGAAAGATAGCCCATGGCTGAAAACCATCTGAGTGATCAGGTTTATTCCTATTCCCTCAAATCATAGTACCAATAACATGTACGAAATACCAAGAAATAAAAAAGGTGATTATTTAATTTGGAGAATTGGCCGAGTCGTGTAACCAATAAGCTTAACAACGCTTGATGACTGAAGTAATTCACCATTAGTATCAGGGGCGTGGTGAGAATGAGTTCATGAGTAGCCATACTCATGCGCCAAAAAGTTTTTGCGCCAAAATCACAATCAAATTACTCAAAAAATGAAAAACATTTGTAAGTGGAAAAATTGTTTCATCTGACCCAATTAAAAAAATTTTGAAAGAGTCAAGTTGGAAAATTTAATCATATTTTATTACCGTATTTCTTGTCTCGGATTGCTGGAGATTGCGTTTCTGGGCTTCTAATTTTCGAAATTAGCAAGCCCAGGGGCGTGGTGAGAATGAGTTCATGAGTAGCCATACTCATGCGCCAAAAAGTTTTTGCGCCAAAATCACAATCAAATTACTCAAAAAATGAAAAACATTTGTAAGTGGAAAAATTGTTTCATCTGACCCAATTAAAAAAATTTAGAAAGAGTCAAGTTGGAAAATTTAATCATATTTTATTACCGTATTTCTTGTCTCGGATTGCTGGAGATTGCGTTTCTGGGCTTCTAATTTTCGAAATTTTCCCGGGGGAGGGCCCCCCGGACCCCCCGCCGCGGGCTCGCGCCTTCGGCGCTCGCGGTCGCCGGCTTCGGCGGCCACACCTCCGCGGTCACTAAAAGGGTATTTGTGCCAAAATCTTTTATGTTACTCATAATTTCTTCTCAATAATTGCCCTCACCACGCCCCTGATTAGTATGTTAGTGTTACCCAGTGCTATAAGATAAAAACTGGTCTCTATCAGATAATAATTAGCACTCGGTTGCTGTGGTTGTATATTTTGTTGCCAGTCAATATCTGTTATTTTGTTTTCCAAATCCACGTCCTATAATTTAACCAATCTCGTTCCCAGAGGCAGCCGCGGAGCCGAAGACCTCTGGCACATTAGACCGTCCATTTTTTCCAATTTTTTTCAAACCTAAGCCCCGCCCATTCTGACCTCTGATTGGCCAATCTTTTTGGGTCGATTTGAGTCAAAGTCAACTCGCTGACATAACAAATTGGATCCTAAACGAACAAATTCAAGTTTTTGTAAAGATCTATTTTTCTACGCGTGGGTATATTTTTAAGTGATTCGGTCATCCAGGCACGAAAAATCAGGGGCTTACGACGCAAATAAACGAGAAACTTTCGCGCGTAGGAATTACATATCATTTCCCGATTCACCAGAGAAATTTCTTCAAAAATTTTTCTGGTTTCGAGATTTATAATTTAACCTTACTCTTCCACGTGGTTATTGCATAATTTATGACACTGCATCACATTAGGATTTGGGCTTATAGCGCTCCACATGGTAAAATGGAATGGGGACACAACGCTTCATCCTGGCAATGGCTGTGCGTAATGAGGGAAAATCTATTCAACTACCAATGATCTTTTATATGAATGCCAATGTGTACATGGAACATTGTTTTTTTGCCCCATACCAACGACTAAATACCGTTCCGACGCAACATCGCTGCTCGTCATCTATTACCTGTCACAATAAGCAGCATCTGTTACAAATATACCTTTCCAGTTTACCGTAAAACGTTTGTCATTTCCACGAATTAACTCAATTGTGTTAGTTTTTGACAATAATGAGGCATATAGTATGAATATTCATATGCCATAGCCCATCCTAATTATAATAGAGGCTTATCTATAGTTATGCCTTACGGTAAGATCGAATGTGTACCAATTTGTAAATTGATATCTACCTATTTTATAATTATCAATAATGATAATAATATTACTGTCACACGTACACAACCCTGACCTAAAATACCTCAAAACAAATATCAACTGATGAGTACCTAGATAATATATTATCTTATCAACGTCAATATCCCATGGTTAATGTCAGATCAATGTTCATTCCAAGTGATCTAAGGCCCACTTCATTTACGTCTTTTTTGGCATTTCATTCTTGATCGAGACGGTGTAAACGTGACGGCCATGTGGTTTGCAACGATCTTATATTGCGTTTTGGTGGGGCTAGCCAGTGGCGACACCGGACCCATAGTCAAAACTAACTTCGGGGCCATCCAGGGTGTGACGACCAACAAATCGAATGTATTTTATGGTGTACCTTACGCAACTCCACCAATTGACTCGATGAGGTAAGTGCATCGAGTTATATACTCTGTCGGTATGCATGTCCATTGTAAGTTGGATTTTCAGTTTTAATAACGAATACGTAAATTGAAAGTTCAAGTATTGGAATATTGTATGCCTTCCTTAGTTTAGCAGGTAATAGCCTGTTCCGTAGTGCATGCAAATGCCTGATAACCACATAATTTTGACACAGCCTCTTATATTTATATGTCAATATATGGGACGAGTTCATTTGGATATATTTATATGGTTATATTTTTTACACTCATTCAATATTGAGATAAAACCTGTTTTCATTTGAACAGTGATGTTATATTCAAGGTGGCAGGATCCAATTTATCCAAAACCATGGGGACAGCAAGTGTATATGGCAACCGAGAAAAAGAGTGGCTGTACTCAATACCGTTGTACTGATCTAAGCCCACCATCCGTGTGTCCAACAAAGGTAACGCATATTTTATTTTGTATATACGACTCGATGAAATCCGTTAACAAGATCAGTTGTAAAAATTGATATTGTTTTGCACGAGTCCAGCTTACGTCGTCCAGAGTCGCCATTTTGTTAGCCTACCTGATCTGTAAATAATAGATCAACGTCAGAACAAAATGGAATAATAGATCTGCAGAAGATATAATGGATGAGAGACTGGAACTGTGTAAGAATATGTGATTGCATAACAATTAAGTTGTTACACATTTCCAATAGTTGAGACAATAGTTGATTGAATCCCACATTTTCCCATTCAGTCATAGATTTGCATGTTGTAGAGTCCGAGTCCATTCTGCTGTAAACCTACTATAAATAGTCAAAGTTTTGAGGTATAGGTTCAACCCAGTGAGAATATGATCAGCTCTATTGATGTCGACGACCAATGTCTGAAATACTGCCAGACAGCATTCCCGACTGTCTATTTTTCAAATTTTCAGGGGCTTCGTTGAGGTTCGCAATTCCATTCGTTTGACATTTTCCTGTGTCGGTTAAACTAGTGTTCAGGTGACGGACGTTATCTGGTCAGCTCTATTTATCTCGACGATCGGTTCCTAACGAAAAACTGTCAGACACCATTTTCGAGGGGAGGACCCCCATACCCTCCTTAAGGACTCCCTACTTTGGCACTCGTGAGAGGGCTTCGTCGAGGTTCGCAGGTCCGTTCGTTTGACACATCACAACGTTCAGTGGCTGTTCTACACCCAGACCTGCATTTCCGGCAGCCTGTTTTTCAAAAATTTGTGGGAAAGCCCCCCCCCCCCCCTGCCCCTAGTTGAAGCTCGTGCCTTTGCTCCCGTTAACCGTAGACTTTGCCCCAGCTTTGTCCCTCCAACATCGCTTTGTTAGATACGACCACGACCGCCACAGGCAGCGTTAATAAGTTTTAACTTCCGTTACCGTTGCTTAGGATTATGGGTAAATACCGAAGAATAATCTCTTAAAAAATGGAATTACCTGTGAGCACTCTTTGGAATGAAATACAATGCGTTTTATTTTTTTGTATCCTATTAAAGAATTGCAATGAGTTTCCTTATTTTACAAAGTGACTAAAACAAATCGCCCTTATATTTTAGGTTTCTGAAGACTGTCTTTATCTGGATATCTTTACCCCTTTAAATAGCAATGCTACCTCAGGACTGGCTGTAATGGTGTATATCCATGGCGGTAATTTTGTACACATGAGTGCCAATTCTCCGCTCTTTGATGCACAGGTTATTACCATGAAAGGAAATATCGTTCATGTTAATGTTGAATATAGATTAGGTACGTATAACTGTTTCACAAGACATTGGTTAACAACTCTGGACCAAGCTTGTAAGGATCAGTTAAAAATCATTGAGACAAGCAAACCCGGTGTCGGCATTTTAAAATATTTTACCCGCTTTGTAACTTTGTGATCTCATAAACATACATGTAACTATCAAGTATACCGACATTAATGTAAGACGCTTTATTTAAGGATTGTATGTACATGTCCCGCATCTTTCATCAGTTTTCTCAATATGTATTAATCAAGATTTATATACCTAGGTGTGTTCGGATTTTTGGTAACTGGTCCTGGGGACGGCGAAGCGCATGGCAACTATGGTATCAGAGATCAACAATTAGCACTTAAATGGGTTCAAGAAAATATCCGAGAATTTGGAGGCGACCCAACAAAGGTAAAGGTTTTTAAATAAATTAAGTAGAATTAGGTTCACAGCAATATAATATCATCTTTCAAAATACAGAAGGGGGGCAGTCAAAACATATCGAAGTGGAAAATCATTTATTGATAATCCTATACAAAACACAAGTAACGTATATGAGGCTGTATACCCTTAAAGTAGTCAGATTTCTCGGATTTATGTTAAAACGAAATAGTGTAATGTTGATTGCTTATTGAGTCCGATGTATTACTTCTATAAGAGACCTCCCTACCCAAATAGGTGATTTTTGAACATGTTCGGTGGTGTCCTTGTTAGATACTACAATATTTTAGAAGGTACCTCCAGATATGGTCATACATTGCCGATTTAAGGGGCGGCCATACAAATTTAACATTTTATTTAACTAAGAATTGGTATTCCCAATTTAATTATTTCAGGTCACTTTATATGGACAAAGCGCTGGTGCTCAATCTACAATGATTCATCTGTCAAACCCGGTGAGTGCTCCATATTTCCGTCAAGCTATTGTGGAGAGTTCGCCCTTTACTATTCCTTACAAATCTTATACAGAGGCACTTATCCTTAGCTCCGAGTTCTCAAACTTGGCAGGCTGCACACCACTAGATATTGAATGCTTAAGACGAAAGACGTCAGAAGAACTGGTGTTTGCACAATTTCAGTCCAGATCTAAAATAGCCTCTCTAAAACTCTTAGAAGCTTTTGAACCGTGGGGGCCAGTTGTTGATGGAATTCTCGTAGATAAACAACCCCTGGTGAACCTAGCTAATGGCGAATTCTCAAAGAAACCGATCATGCTCGGAACGACGTCGGAAGAAACTCGGATTTACATCTACAGCGCCTGGGCCTCACGAGTAGACAATCTGAAATATTTTGAAGTTGTAATAGGAACGTACCCACGCCAATCCCTAAAGATTTTGTATGAATACCCACCAGATCAACCAACAGATGAACGTGATGATCTTGTTAAGTTGTCCACGGATCTCGTTTTCGTTTGCTCAACAAGGAACGCAACTCGTTCTCTAATTAAACATGGCAATGCTAATACTTGGCTTTATATCTGGGACCACGCGTTCTCTTTCCCTGGCTGGGGAAATATTACATTCTGTGAAGGTCATGTTTGCCACGGTTCAGAAATACCATACGTATTCCAAACCGCTCCACTAGCTGGCTTTAAGTATACACCAGATGAACTCGTGCTCAGTGATTTAATTATTCAGTACTGGACAAATTTTGCCAAAACAGGAGATCCCAATAAAGGCATGACAGATGATAAATATCATGTACAAGGTGCGCCTGTGTGGCCAGTTTACACACAAACAGATAAATACCCAATACTCCATTTCCAAACTCCAGCTTCTTCTGTAGAAAATGACTATAAACAGAGACTATGTGATTTCTGGGATACTATAGGTTATTCCGCTTAGACGTTCGCGTATCGTTTCTTTCAATTATCATTGAATAATGTGCAAGACGGCGACCTAAAACCAAAGGAGAAAATTCATTCAATTTTATATCATATTTGTACATAATAATTTAAATACAACCTGTGTACATAAAATAATGTGAAAATAACGAAATTGTGTTCTATATACATGTATTTACCATTCCTTGAACGTTAGTCCATAATGTTGATGATAGGTCCCCACTATCTCGATACGCGTTACGATAGAACTCGTTGAGTAATCGTGGTGATCTAATTATAGATCGAGATGAGTCGTAGCAATCGAGTTAATCGTAACGAACGTATCCGAAAGTATCTGCACGTATTGTATCGAGGATTCAATACCAATAAGGCCAACCATATCGTAAGGCATCGCACGACAGTAGGAACCTATCATCTTGTTTTCATAGACCGAACAAGAAAAGTGGAAATGAGATCTTATTAACGTGACCTGGAAACTTAAGGATGTCCGTGATATAAAATCAACCAACAGCAAAATGTCGACCAATTCTTGACCGTATACTCATCCACAGCGTTAAATTATAAATTATAAATTGAAAAACCAAAAATACAACGAATCCAAGTATGTATGTTATTAATAATATAAGTAAGGAGCATGCATAGAGCTGTCTAAAATTCACCCCCAATATCATGTATTTGCAGCCTTGTCAATAAATTTGATATTCATCTGTGAAAAAAGTATATACATGTATTTAAAAATAATCAAAGATAGGCCCGACACGCCCACCATGTCTATCAGTATACGTAAAGTATAGTTATCAATCGGGTTCTTCAGGAATAGGTTGTATACCGTGAATAGAACAGGGTTTAACCAGATTTCTTTGTGGTCTTTCTATGGTTGTAGGTTGTCCATTATTTACATTCTGTCTGGCATCAGTTTCTGGTTGAGGTTTTATACACGACAATAGAACAGTTTTTAAATGTTCATTCATAACACCATATAAAATTGGATTAATACAAGCGTTACCCATACTAATACATATACTAATTATAAATATGTATGAGCCTAATTTCATGTCATTTAATGCAATATCTATTAATATGTATAGAAATACAGTAAATATAGGCATCCACATGATAGTAAAGATGATGACCAAACTGAACAATATTTTTACCACTTTCAAATCTCGGGCGTCGCGCATTTGTCGGACATGTAAACTCACTTTCGGCCATGTTGGATCATACTGCACTCTCGTACGCTTCAAAATGTTACGGGCATTCCAAAATCGCCAAAAGATTCTGATGTAATTGTGCGTCAAAAGGAGAAACGGTGCCAAGAAAACTATCAGAATAACGAAGACTGTGAAAATCAGTGGTAACTGAATGGATCTAACCTTTGGCCAATCTATGGTGCAAACATCAACAGTCGTGTTACCAAATGGGAACGTCATGACACGAAAATACAATGCAGCTGGCAAAAAAAATAGAAGTGTCACAACCCAGATGACTATGATGACGATGACAGCGATTCGGTGAGTGAATACAGCACGCGCAGCCCTTACGATACAAATAAATCGTTCCACACTTATCATAACCATTGTCCAAATACTGACCGTCGAACAAACGAGCTGCATGTATACAATGGATTTACAAGCAAACTCGCCCATGGTCCACGATTGGGTGATTCTACACGCACCAATGAACGGTCCAGAAATTGTAAACAACATGTCGGATACAGTTAGGTTACAGATAAAGAAATTGGTCACTGTTCTTAAAGAGCGATTACATGTCAACGTCATAAAGATGATCAAGTTTGCTACAGTTGAAAACATACACAATATATTTAGTACCGCAGCTTCTATATATGGGTTTTCATCCGATCCACGGTTAAATTCAGAATAATAAGTAAAGAACGTCGTGTTGCCCCAACCATTCACTTTGTCTTCTGCCATAAAGTAGGAATTGTTTAACCGGTTGTTGGATTTTTGATTCATGTTAGTATTGTTAGTTGTAATTCCTGCCTGCCAAAAAAAAAAATAATGAAAAGAAGGACCCAAATGAAATTAGAGCAGATGGTCCAGCAGTTTCTGTATTTTAATAATATAGATAATATTAACAATTATTGTGATCAAATTTGATAAAAGCTTTAGCTGCAGTTATTAATAACCTATTTTGGAATCCTTACCGTCTGTTTTTCTCCATGTTATTTTTCGCCAAAAGAAATCATTTCTCGCCATATCTGACACAAATATATAATAATTCAACGTTATTTTCAAGTATAATTTTGCTATTTAAAAAACCACTCGGTCCGGGCATGTTTGAGTCAGGTAAGACGTATATTTTGTATGCTTTTTATAGCAAAATTCTTCTTGAAAATAGTGTTGAATTATTATAAATTGTTTGTCCGATATGACGTGAAATCATTTACTTTGACGAGCGCTGAAGAATCACGGCGGACCATAGTCGGTAAGGAAGAGGTAGGAAGAGTTATATTTTCATATTGCACCTTTTTGGGGACGTATAGGAACGGCCAGCGGCTTGCGTCTGACTAGAGACCGTTCCTAAAGTAAAATGGCATGAAATGAAATGTGGCTTAATGTCCTTGCTCCTACTGGGCCAATGAAGAAAGATATACGCCATGCAGTGTGGTATGAGGGGAATTTTACCCGGTCAGCGGCTCTTAGTCTTATATCGAATTCCACCTGGGGGGTTGGGATGGCCTAGTGGTCTAGAGCGCCGCGCTTCGACCTCTAGCTGGCCAGTCACCTCTGGCTTGCGGCTGTGGTTTCGAGCCCTGGTGTGAGCGTATGTGGCATGGAGATAGGGGCGCCTTCTCAACCTCGTGGGTTTCCTCCGGGCACTCCGGTTTCCTCCCACTGCTAAAGACCCCTACGCGCAAGCGAATTATTGAAATAAAATTAAAAACCATATGTTAGTCCCGAAATGACCTAGTTGTGTTGAGTGGACTTTAAACCCCATCTCTCTCTCTCTCTCTCGAATTCCACCTGCCAGGGGGATATTTTACTTGCATGACAATATATACACGCGTGACCCGTTCCAAAAGGAATTATCTGATTTCTAACTTATTGTTTAAAAACATTATAAATATAAAATGTCAACTTTGATCTGTATGATGTATATATTTTCATTTATAAAAAAATGCTAAGTCAACGATATCAACTTTACAGTGTGCAATAAATTTCAAAGCTTTAAGATTTTGAAAATGAGATAAATGCCCCCAAAACGGAAATCCATTGTTTTCATGAAACCGGAATCCAGATAGAGGATAGGTTGAGAATTCTTTGGATATAAATTAGCATAAACTGAGTACGTCAATATTTGCACAAAGGTTTAATTGTGGTTTAAATTTGGAAGGCAGCTTGAATTCAGATTCTCATTTTCATAGATTTGCTTCTAGCGCAGTCATTCGTGCGATTAGGGAGCTTGGTGTCCGTTGAAAAAGGATGTCAGCCAACGCTGTTAAGCTATCAGACTATTCAGACAAATGCTCAAATGATTATTCATGAAAAATTAAGTAGGTTCCAAATATTTCAACCGAAATCATGTTGTCAATTGCCATTTTTCCATCTAAGAGAAAAACAACTTACTCAAAAAATGATAATCTAATTGTAATTAGATTGAACAAAGTGCAACTTACCTGTTAGAAGGTTTTATCCAGAGCAAGACCTGGACTACTTTACGATGAGATTGGCTTTGTAATAACTAAGTTTTTACTGAGTGTATTGTTTACTAATTCTAATAATTTTTTCCTGGGTTGATATAAATCATGGACAAATGTCGACTAAGAAGCAAGATGTGAGTAAAATAAATTCTGATTGGTTTTCCATGAATTGTTATCGTTATGAATAACCCCAGGTTAGCGGTGAAGTGTTTAAATAATGGCGCTAAATATTGATTATAGCCTTTTATCAGGTGTCTTCCGTATCCCGGTTAAGACGACCATTTGCAAAACTTCTGTTGCTAAGATTAAATATTTATGTCTTATGAAATGTGGTTTAACGTCCTACTGTTCTGCTCCGACTGGGCTAACGAAAACGGGCATACGCCACACTGTGTGCTATGAAGAAAAATTTGCCCGTACAGCGGCGCCATGGCCTACTCTTATATTGAATTCTAACTGCCAAAGGTTCTTTAACGCGCACAATGTCTATACGGGACCGTAGTTTTGTGCTCCACCCGAACGGCTATACGGCCATCACTAGGAAAGCTAGCCAACGCATTTCTCACTGAGCTATACCGCGGCTTCCTTAATAGGTGTATATGGGTGTATTTGATATGTATTCCTATTACAAATTAATATTATGAAAACCGCATTGAAACCACACAGTCTTTTTAATTTAAGAGGGGCCCCAATAAAAACCTTAGCCTCAACTATTAATTATAATACCCATTAATTAATAATTATACGCCCCCCCCCCCCCTTTAAAAAAAAAGATTTCTTTTCCTGCCCTAATATACTCTTCCAAAAAAGAAACGCAATGTGACATTTTGTTGTCGGTTTACCTCGCTCTACCATACCCTTGTTGCAACAGGAATCGGACACGCAGCTGAACTAAACTGTTCATCACTGTGGCCATACCCTCAGGTCTAAATCCAATGAAGACGGATTTGACGGCATCGGCGAATTTCAAAACTTGGTTGTAACCGACCAATAGCGCTGTTGCGTTGTTCTTCGTTCAGATGTGGTTGAGTATTTACATGTGCAACTAATTTGGAAACCTAGAACCCCTGGATTTGAAAGACCTTAGATTTAGGTTCCATGCGAATAGCTCGCGAAGTTGTTGAACTCGTATGTCTTTGGTGTAATCAAGAGAAAACATATTTCGGAAAAAAGTATGACCTGTCATAATTAGTGACCCCACCTTTAAAACCAATAATGAATTTTTTTATCCTTACATAATGGCATTAAAAACAAGTAAGATGTATCGAAACAACGAAATCGTTCAAATAAAAAAATGGGCTGTGCGTTTCTTTTTTTGAAGAGTGTATTAGTGACAACATGAAAATTATTGTTTAGTTATTATATGGTACAATAAATTATTGAATATATTTTCTTTGATTAAGTTCGCATTTTGACATAATTTAGTAAAATGATGACCCTTACGAACAAGCAAATTATGGAAATAAAATTGTACCATATATTAGTTTCGAATTGACCTAGTTTGTGTTGAGTGGACATAAAACAACATTTCCCGCTCGCTCCAGCTACACATCTGTACCAATCGGACTAATGAAGATGGACATAATTATGACATAGGCTTCAGTGTGGGAAATATTTCCCAGTCAGCGGTGTTTCCGCCTACTCTTGATCAATTCCGACTGCCAATGGATGATTCACTTGCGCACCAACGTGTATACTAGACGCCGATCCTGCAGAGGCGGATCCAGGATTTTCAGAAAGAGGGGGCGTGCTGCACCCAATTGGGAGTGCGAAGCCTGCAACAGTGATTTTTGAGTGGAAAAATGCCTAGAAGGACTAATTTCATATTAATACTGTAAATTAGGATTTCCAACCTAAACTATTTTTGTTCTCCTTTCTCGCGAGAATATATGGAGCTAAAAATTGCTCGCCACCTCAAAAAATAGAGGGGGCGTGTGCCGGGTGCGCCCCCCTCTGGATCCACTCCGCTCCCCCTCCCGTCCTGTATTACTGACAAAAACACGCATGTTGGTGAGCCAGAATCTTACTTACTACAGAGTCACCGTGGAGACCCAAGCTATGGCATTATTGTAAGTAAAATGTAGACATAACAAATGATACAGTACTCAATAGATTTAAGTAAACCTCATATCAATAAATTAAGAAGAAAGATAGTAAAGAAGAAACAGTTGAAAGCTTTGTGTTAAGCTTTAATACGTATGATTGGTAAATAATGTTAGATTACTCTTCTGACAAACACAATTCATAGCGATTAACTGAAAAATGTGGGGTGGTAGGTGGGGTTGGGGCGGGAGGCGGAAAGGCCGAAGGAGAATGGGGCATTCAATTTTGAATAAGGAGTAAATAAATAGCCCCTTTCAAATATTCAACAAATTTTTACGTCATTATGCAGTACACTTTTATTACGAGGCATGGACGACAGACTCAGTGTAAATGGTCAACACTCTGTAATAATTATCTTGTCTTTCTTTATCGTTGTCGTTAATAGCTTTATTTGGAACCCCGGTGGTTAAGTGGGTAAGGCGCTTGCCTGGGGATAGGGTGTTTGAACCCTGCGTTGGCCGAAGAAAGTTCATCTTGTTTTTCCGACCTGGCTTCCCCTTGTCAGTCGTGCAGGGTGTAACAAGTACAGCTGTCTAATCTTTCAGATGGGACGAAAAACCGAGGTCCTGTGTATACATTGGCATGCACAAAAAGACCCCTCGACAGTTGAAATGCCAATTTTCATTATCCCAGTCGAAGTACATGTAGAACAGTAGAAAGTTAAACTCCATTTCATTTCAAAATTTTTATTTACATTACAAATCTCATACTGACAGATAAACATAAATTGTCGCGTAATAATACGTTTAGCTGGAAAATATATTTAGGTTTCCCATCAATTATGTACTTTCAATTTCAATGAGCAGGTTCAATACTATACAGTGAATGTGGTCTTACTAGTTGTCTGTTATGTCCCATGTCTGATGACAGTGGTTTACGTTTAAAACACGATACAAGAATTGTCTTTACTTGTTCATTCATAACTCCATATAAAATTGGATTAACGCAAGCATTACCCATACTAATACACACGCCGATTATAAATATATATGAGCCTAATTTCATGTCATTTAAAGCATTATCCACCAATATGATTATAAATACAGTAAATATAGGCATCCACATTATAGCAAAGATGATAACAAGTCCAAAAACTATTTTTATAACTTTTAAGTCACGAGCGTCTCGTATTTTTTGAATATGTAAACGAGCGGTCGGCCATGTTGGATCAGGCTGGGTTCTTGTTCGTTTCGCTATCTGACGAGTTTTCCAAAATTTAAAAAAGATTCTAACATAGTTATGTACCAAAAAAATGAATGGTGTGAAGAAATATACGAGAACAATAGACGAAGTAAAGATCAGAGATATTCTGAAGGTATCCATCTTGGGCCATTCGATTGTACAAATTTTCACTGTGCTGTTTCCGAAAGGAAAAGTCTTCACGTGAAATGAAATCAGGATGGGAGAATAAAATAACAGAGCTACAATCCATATGACTAATATAACAAACACCGCAATTCGTCGAGTAAACGTTGATGTCGAGCATTTCACAATACAGATAAAACGTTCCACACTTATCATGACCATTGTCCAGATACTGACCGATCCGCTGACGAATTCCATATAAACAATCATGATGCATGCGCAGTGGCCCATAGTCCACGACTGGGTGATTCTACAAGCACCAATGATCGGTCCCGACATTGTGAACAACATGTCGGATACAGCTAGGTTACAGATAAAGAAATTGGTCACTGTTCTTAAAGAGCGATTACATGTCAACGTCATAAAGATGATCGAGTTTGCTACAGTTGAAAAGATACACAGGATGCTCAATACGCTGGCTTCTATGTAAGGTGTAATGGCGTACTTTCTGTTGAATTCCGAATAGTATGTAAAATATGTTCTGTTACCCCAACCATTGACTTTATCTTCTGCTATAAAATAGGAGTTGTTGAAGCGATGGTACATAATGGAATCTGAAAAAAATAATATTTTATATTCGATACAAAATCCGCCCTAATTCGTCATCCGACCTATTGGTACGTATATTTAGAAGTAGGTAAAATTGGTAGACGACCGCACATGTATAAACCCAGGATTTAACAAATGGTTTGACTATACTGATCACTCTTTTTAAAGAAGAGGTGTATATTTGCTTTTGATAAGTTTGTGTAGTTTTAAACCCTATTCCAGTCCATTTGATACGACAAACAGTTTGCTTTCATAGAAGGTACAGTCAATCGAATGTGCAATTTGATTAATTTGTGGTCCCTTTTTTGGGGTGGTGGGGTGGGATGGCCTAGTGGTCTAGATGCCGCGCTTCGGCCTCTAGCTGACCAGTCACCTCTGGCTTGCGGCTGTGGTTTCGAGCCCCGGTGTGAGCGTATAGTCAATTTGCTTTTTCTGTGAGAAGAGTATTGTTTAGTTGTTGTTTCACTTTGCCAAAAGATTGATTTCCTTTTTATTTTAAAATTCTCGCCAGCTGAGTCAGGACGCATGCTGAGCAAATCCTAAGTAATTGCATATGATTATATTAGGAATTCCAAACAAAATTCGATTAAAGAGGACTTACCTTTATTTAAATAAAAGAGAACTTACCACAGTTCTCCGGTCTTCTGGCCAAACTAAAGGTAGTTTCAATGGCGTCTGTTGCCAGATAACATAAGGAAGATTATCTTTAAGTGGTCGGAATGAAGTGGAAACACAGAGTAGATTATGCGGAACAATATTGGTAAATTGATTCCTAAATCATATCAGTCTGACATTTAGTAATACACAAATTAATATAGAGGAAATTTAATATTATTAATAGCAAATATCAGTTAATTGCTCGGGCCGAGTTAAGGATGGTGCTGATCCAAAATAAAGATAAGATAGTTGTAAATCATAGTTCTCTTTTAGCATTGTCATTCTTAAAGGAACGTCGTAACCAGACAGTCGATGGGTGAATACGTGACGGATTGAATACACCTGCTGCTATTGATTGATGTAAAAGATTACAACTATTGTACACATTTAATGTCTACGGTGATACCACGTTTAGAGCAATAGTTTTCGTGCGATCTATAATGATAGCAAAGTCGAGTTCTTCTAGCATAAGGATGGGCGACGGAGTTGACACAAATCCTGCAAACTAGTTAAAATTGAGTGTGTTTTGAAATCGAATAGGGTTCATCCTCTAAACACGCTTGCACAGCAAGTTCTCGGCATACTCTTAATCGAATTCAAAACGTCATGGTTTGTTTTACGTGGACGTAAATGTGTGTACACGGGACTACGGTCTCTTTTCTCGTCATCTATTTTTTCAATGTATGTTTTGCAGAGGTAGATTTATACTTATTATGACGGTTTAGTAAGCCTATCATATATATTATACAATATGAAAAGTTACAGCCAAAGTGCTTTAAATGTCCCTTTAAAGTAAGCGTTTGTTTTTAATGAATTTTATGTAATGTGTTTTTTTCCTTTCAATTTTGTGTTTGTTTATTTTTGCTATTAGATTGGCAAAAATTTCAATCGAATAAAATGAAATCTCAATGAAATTGTACCTATCATATAAATTCTAATTAAATAATGCAATCTCATTTAATACCTAAATACCGAAAGGTTATATTGATGAGTTCGTGTTATCTAATTATATGATAAACGAGCCTTATCAGATCTATCACTAATTTGATCTGCAATGAACGAAACTTGGAATAAGAAATATATCATAGAACTGCAAACATACCTTTGCTATGAGTAACCATAGTATTTATCATGATGGCTGGGTCAATATATTATGCGATGTTGTCTTTTCTAACATCATAAAAGAATGTTATTAAGACTAAGCTAGTAATTATTTCCCTTTATTTCATGATGTAGCGCGAATTTTAAATAGACAATAATTGTTCGCTTACCCCCCCCCCCCCACACACACACACACTTTCTGCATTTTTAGGTTGACTTTTTGGTCTAGAATTGGAGACAAGGGAGCAAATTTGCAATTCCATAGCAGTTATGGGGGTAATACTGAGGATATTACATGAGGGATGAGGCGCGTAAAGTGTCTTTCTGCAGAGCAATCATTGTGTCGGAAGTGAGATTTTCTTCCCAGTCAACATCGAACCCCGGTAGCAAAAAATCTAAAAGGTCAACCCCCTACAAAATTATAATGACGATGTTGCAAAACGTGGTCCCATTGTGCCTACAAAGTTTGGAACCAATGGAATGTTGAGCAAAACGCTACAACCTGTGATGTTACAGCCATTTAAGTTCCCCCACTTTTCTGTTGGTTGTCTCCCCCTGGTATCCGCGGTTTTCGGGCTCACATACAATGGATTGGCATTAAATTTTCATAATTTGGTGCTCTCTCCTCGTATCTGAGTGCATTCCTGGGCCTCAAATTCGACTCATCCCGCCAATATTAGGCCGGGCAATACAGCTGTACTATAAAATTTCTATTGAGCTGTAGGTATTCTATTATTATAGTCATATAGACTGCACAATATACACATTATGTAAGACACAATATAGGCACCTACATTTAAGGCGACTGGCACCCTACATCCGGTGTACGCAAATGCAATCATTTGATCCGACGTCGAAAGGACTACGAGAGACGTGAGAAGCCGCGTGTAAGAGGGTGTGATGAGCGAGTACACGTGTTCAGTAACAGTAGATTAACACGCCCCGCAGCAGTTCAGTGCAACGCACGTGTGGTATGAAGACAAGCGCATCAGGAGGTGATGATAACAGACGGGCCTCTGTGGACCATGCTACGAGCCTACCAATTTGAACATTCCTAAAAAATATTTATTGTCGGCGAAATATTGGGGGAAAGGGGGGGTGCTAATTCGATTTTTGTCCCGTGTCTGACCCACTATCACGCTGCCGGAAAATCCCGATGAACTCTCTCCGTTAACACCGTGTTCGAACACGATTAGCTACCGCGACCTCCCCACGACCCGGGAACCACCTGTGCTCCAATTGCTGCAACAAAAAGAAACGTTAGACCCGACCTGGTTCGTGAACTGTTTTAATGTTAGTTTTCATATCACGTTGAGAACATGTTTCACAAACCCGGGCCAGTCGGTACATTGTGGGAAACCGCCTTATTTGTCTTAAACAATTTCCGTAATTTAAGAGTAACATAATGTACAAGATTAGAAACATCACTATTTTTGTTTTATAATTGGATTATTAATTCCTGCAGTGACCCAACGGGGTCAGAATTTACACACTATGGTTAAAGCACTTTTCGCACGGATTGCAAAAAACATTTTCAAGATTAAAAATACATATTATGCGGATCAATTCCGCCGTGAATATTTTAAAAGGGTTTTAGATATAATTTATTACTAAAAGTTATATACATACACAAATATAACAATCAATTAAAATTGGATCCTTATTTCGTTTCGTTTATATGGGTTTTCCTTATATTGAAGTTCCGTAGAATACAAAGTACGGACAATAAAACGAAAAACGAATCGAAATCTAATTTGACAAAATAGAAATATAACAAATAAAGCATTATACCCCACCCTATCCAATACCTACATAATAATGAAAAGCAGTACAATTATCAATAAAATTTGCAATATATTTTTTCCTTTATAGTCAAAATATAATAATAATATTTGGTATATTCAGATAGAGCTATATTTATTACAACATGAACACACAATTAGATATTTACGGTATATATAATACACACTCAGTAATCTGTTATACTATGGTGTAATGGGTACAACAAATATTTTTAGCTATGTGAGATTCCTTGAAGATGCATTAGGTAAAAATTAGATAAAGAGCTGGTCGTTCTTGGTATAATAATAGTTAAAACAATAGGTAATGAAAAATGAATAATATTCTTGAAATTTTACTTTATTCTGAGCGAAGTTATAGCTGTTTGAAGATGCAGCGTATATCGGGTTCTTATCCTAACAACGGTACTTGATCTCGATTATCCATTTTATCGCGGGTGTTGATTATGGTCTTGTTATAATATGTGAATAAACGATAATTTATATAAGACTTGAATCCAGAACAAAGACCTGCAGCAAGCAGATTTAATACCCGTATAATGCATCTTAAGTGACACCAGACAGAGTAAGTACTGCTTGTATCGTTCATTTCTACAATTAGTACGGTACATAATATGTGCGAAATCAATATTTAGAATTGTATACTCCCATATGTATAATTTCATATACTTTCTTACTGGGTCAATGGGTCTCCACACGAGGTTGGAAAGAAATGAAACGAAATCATAAACATATACATCGGAAACCTTTAACACTGTAGGAATTCGCCCATTTGTAACTCTGCAAAAATCCTTTAACTGGAAGCTTTCACCGAGGAACAGACTGAAGATATCTTTTCTAAAAGTCATTTATCAAGTCATAGTTTGTATGCCCTGAAGTTTGAATCTATCCCAGATTATTCAATGAATTATTAATTTGGCATACAACTTAATTTGAATGCGTATGCGTTTTGCATAAGAGACTTCAGTTACATGTAGCCACAGCAATTTTATCTTTCGTTCTGTTTTAAATAATCGACCATTTTAGTTTTCTGATTTCAAAATCATAACATATCAGTAAAAACAAGCGTGCATAAGTTTAACCCGGTATCCACCATTATAATCTCAATAATTGTCTCCGCTTAGACCGCAACGAAAACTGGTCTGGATATTAAAGCGTCGAATTTGATGAGAGGGAAATGGTTCTCGCCACCAAGAACGTAGAAATTACATTGTTGATGGTGAATTGAAACAACATTTCCTTTAAATCAATGCATATTCGAACAGACTAAAGAGTTGTTGCCATAAATTCAAAAAACATGCTTTTAAGTCCACACCAATATTCGTTGCAGTCGAAGCGGAAATAATAAATACGGGGATTATCAAAATTAATCAAGTGTAATAATTAAAGGTAACACACATTCATCCAATTTATAGGTGATTAATAAAATACTTTGGCAGTGTAGAAACTTGAACAACAATAGAGGTTTACAAATACAACATGCACATCATCTTGCATATCATAACAACTTTAATATTATATAACACTTATCATGATCAATTAAACTCCGCCAGTCTACAGTTTCTGTTCCATCTACAATATGTAAAGGGAGATAATTGTGATGGGGTTATCTCAATTTCTAACATTTTGATGCACATATTGAACCCAGTTAAGACACCACTTCGCGCGAATGTTGTGTCATAGCCGTTTGATTACTGCGTACTAACAGCTCATAATTTATAAAACAAGAGCGAAGTTCGCAATTTATAAAACAAGAGCGAATTTCGCAGTTTATATAACAATAGCTAAGTGTCTCACCCCTTACTTCATTGACACTATAATTTTTTGTGACACACGCGACAGTGGTCTGGGTAATCATATTGATATTTACAAATCTACAAAACCATCATTGTCGTAATGCCCCTTTAAAGGACCAGTCCCACACACTTTATTCTGTGATAATCTTTCGTATAAAGAATACAAACTTTCAGTTTTGATGTGGGAATAACCGGAAATTAACTGGAACAATTTTGACGTTTGCTTTAAATACTTAAACTAACATTGATTTACTACTATCTCCTGTAAAATCCTAGACTTCACCCTTTGACGGAAGCTCTGTGACCTTACTTTTTCCAAATACACCCAAATAGATTAGCGGAGTTTAATTGTTCATTAACATAAGATGATCATACATTTTAAGTATATAAGTATATTTGAACAATAAGTAAATATATCAATATGGATTTGCTCGTGATCACAACAAACTCTCATATCTGCAATCGTACATTTTGGCATTATAACCGGAGTACCATATTTCACATATAGCAACGTTATTATCATAGTCCAACTCCGCCACCAATATGGTAGGGTTTATTTCCATCTGAAATTAGAAGGTAACAGAAACTTAAGACAGAGCCTTTTCAGTATTCCGATCAGACAATTATATAGCACGACTCCCGGGTTTTGAAAAACGCGATTCTCCAACAAGTCAGCGCGACGAAAAAATCTCGTGTTACTCGTTGAAGTTCGTTACATGCCCACTGTTGACTTCTTGGTATAGAATCGTAAAAAAATGTGTTCAAAATATACTCTTCAAAAAAAGAAACGCACAACCCCTTTTTCACCATTTTGTGATTTGAACCAGGACTTTGTTTCGGTAAATCTTACTTGTTTTTAATGCCATTATGTAAGGATAAAAGAAATTCATTATTGATTTTAAAGGTAGGGTCACTAATTGTGACTGGTCATCCTTTTTGTCGAAATTTTTTATCGCTTGATTGCACCAAGAAACATGAATTTAACAACTTCGCGAGCTTTTCGTATGGAACCTAAATCTAAGGTCTTTAAAATCCCGGGGTTCTCGGTTTCCAAATCAGTTGCACATGTAAACACTCAAAGACCCAAGTGATGCCACATCCGAACGAAGACCAACGCAACAACGCTATTGGTGGATTACAAGCAGGTGACTCCAAGACAGATGTAGCCAGGCTGCTGAATGTTTCCCTTAGTTCCATTTCTCGCCTTTGGGATAGGTACCGACAGCGAAGTTCAACACGTGAACGCCCTAGCTCAGGCCAAACAAGTGTGGTCCCACATTATAATTAATATAATTTTAAGCGCTTGAACGTAAATAAGCAGATACTGAACTGTTTATTTTGTGGTTGAAATATGATTCAGAATAATATTCAAATTGATGGCATTGAGGGGTAATTATGGTCTTGTCATGTTAATATAACATCTAAAGCCTTAAGGAAGACCCACGATAGGCAAATTTAGCCCCTCAATAAAGACTCTTTAACTTTAGAGCAACACTTGCGATTATTTATATGAGAGAGAGAGAGAGAGAGGGAGAGAGAGAGAGAGAGAGAGGGAGAGGGGGTAACTTCCATAGGCGACCCTACTTCTTGTCACGTACAACCGCAGAATCGAAACCAATTGACTCAATAACCGACCTTATTATACAGCGCGCACGTGAAAACCATTCGCCCCCACCCTCCATTAAAAAAAATGAAAGATTTGATGTAACTGTATATTTAGCAAGATGATTGCAGATAAAGATGTAGGTTTTCATGTTAAAATGGACTTCGAATTCCAGATCCTAACACTATAAAAACTGTGAACTAATTAAAGAACTGACATTATTTATTTGTTCAATTTTTAGGTGGGTATAATTTGATTTAGTGATTCAGTTATGTGATAAATTAATTTGATACATAGGAACAGCGGTTAGATTATTTTTGGGCAATCCCCCAGATACTAAGTCACAGACAAAACAAGAGACTTAGTTGTTGGTTCTCCATAAGTTTATAAAACTCTCTATGCATAGTGGCTGTATATCATGTTCTCGCGCAGAATATGTTACCAACTTATGTAAACATTAGTATTTTCTTTACAAATATTTCCAGACCATAAAACACACCTAATCAAATTTCTTTTGAAGACGAAACATTTCAAAATATGCATAATGATGCTTTGTGACGTAATCTATTGCTATTATTGTGTCTATCTGTTGGCACCTGTTGTACAATCTGAGATCATGACAAGCGGGCTATTTTCGTATCTTATCAATTCTTATCTAAAGATTCCGAAGTCTCTGCAATCGTACTTTTTAGCTGCGTAAGGATGGGAATTTTATGAGCCACCGAATTTCTTTGGGCCTATTTTTGTACCTCGACTTGGTATTAACACAAATATCTGAATGAACAGGTATTATTAATAAGCAATTAGCAACAAAGAACGGATACACATGTCTGTTGTCGATTATCCCAATACTCTAAAAACATAAATGATACTTATCGTATGCCATAGATGTCATATTTACAAAATAAACAATTTCTTTCTCATCATGAATGATTTATAAGCACCATTTGTAAACTAAGGAGATAACTAAGAAAGGCATTGACCTTGTTGTGTACATGTTATATCGCATGTTGCTGAGTGGTGTCAGTTTTGATGAACTGTCGGTGTTGGGTAAAAACAATCACATTAAGGCAAACTTCATGATGATTTACAAGAACGTTAACTAATTAACAAAACAGAAACTTTTTAGAAAGCCACATATCGGTAATAAGTTTCTTATAGGAGTCAAAAAACCTTTGAATGAAGACAAAATAAAGCTTGTTGCTTGGATAGAGATATATTGGCTATGAAGACAAAGTATTTTAATATACATAGTAACTCATTTATCGTCTGTTTGACAGTTTCCTCCCACTGCTTAAGATCCCTATCGCAAGTAAATTATTGAAATAAAATTGAACCATGTTAGTCCCGAAATGACCTCGTTCGTGTCGTGTAGACGTTAAGCACTCCCTGTCTGCCTGTCTATTTGTCTAATCCCCGGTTGTACCTTGCAAGGAGTATGATCTCCTGTCCAACCTCGTGGGTTTTGTCCGGGTACTCCGATTTCCTGCCACTGCTAAAGGCCCCCACCGAAATGACATAGTTTGTGTCGAGTGGACGTTAAACCCATTTCTCTGTCTGTCTGTCTGTGTCTGTGTCTCTCTGTGTCTCTCTGTTTCTCTCTGTGTCTGTGTGTCTCTCTCTCTCTCTCTTCCACTAAAATACAGTAGTCTTACCTTAAATATATACTTTCCAATAGGTATATCTGTTATATCAATCCATTGACAGTCTATATCATTCATATAATTATCGGAACAATTAACAGATAAACCTAGAATTAACACACAAAATCAATACATCAAATACAATTCAACGTACTACTTAACTTCTACGAACCGGAAAAGAAACAAAATGGAGTTTACCGGTTGTCTGCACCAAACGAACTGATGATAATGGGCATACGACATGCCGTATGCACTGAGGAAAATATTGCTCGGACAGACTGTAGAGGGTTCTTTTATGTGCACGACAATGAGTACAACATGAATGTGCATCCCATCCGAAAGACAAGGGGGAAAAAAGACTGGTAAATACTGATGAATTCTCTCAGGCAAAACCGGAATCGAAACCAGGTACCCTGGTTAGTGACTCGCGCCATACTTCCTGGTCCACTGTGGCTCCCAGAAGAAGGTGCCAAAGTTGGTATTTATACTCAGTTGATCTACACGAATCAGCTTTAACATGGGAACAACGGTGACTAAGTGGGTAAGGCGCTGGCTAACTTGAGGTCGTGGGTGCAGAACGGAGGACCTGAAAAGGACAGTTGTTTAGTCGTTTGGGCGGGACGAACACAACCTTGGTCCCGTGCACGTAAAAGATCCCGTGGTAGTTTGAATTTGAAACAAGTGTAGGCCTTAGCAAAATTCCGCTCATGACACAGTGTATGGCTTATGTCCGTCTTCATAAGCCCAATCGGAGCAGAACAGTAGGACGTAAAACCCCATTTCATTTCTATTACATCAAGGACATGCGCATTTTATATACTTAATATAGTCCCGACGCGCAAGGATAAGTAGTCCTACCCGTAGACCAGTAACAAAACCTGGTTAAATTCCAATGGTGTTATAATAGCTTTACCTTGGTCACCATAACCCGTACAATCATACTGAGGTTCTACACCCGGGTCACAGGTAGAATCTTCTAAACAAAAACTGGCTTTACTACCTTCTGCTAATCTATTACCATGTTCATCAATTATATCATAATGAGCAAATACTTCCATACTGTGATAATGCCTATAATAAATAACATAAAACATTGTTTACACCTGTCACATTGTGTGATAAATACACTTTATAACCATCTCTTGCAATTTCCCGGCGCCCGCAAAAAGCTTGAGTTTTAAATTAACAAAATTTAAATGCGTAGGCTCAACAACAACCATATTATTATTATGTTATTGTATTACAATACGGGACATAACGAGGACTGGTCAATAATGATATCATTAAGACGCTGTGGTCCGTTTTAGCTACGAGTTTCGGTTGTGAATATTGAAAGGGTAATGGTTTGACAGTAGAAGATAGTTTCGTTCATTGTAAGACTTTGGTCCTTGTTCACACTTTCTATAGCGTCAAATCCCACATTCTAATAAAAGCGGACGACGTGTTTATATGTAAAAAAAAACCCAGTGATATTTTGGTTAATTCCTAACTATGGTCAAAATATCTATCAAATTCTATCTGTTCATGGCCTATGGTTGGTAGACCAAACAAGGTGACCTCTACCCTGGTCTTGGGAAATGGGGGAGGTTTATTCCATATTTTGGATGGAAATTAACGTTAAGGCCAATCTAGGACGTGCAGCAATTAGGGGTTTATAAAAGGGAGTGTTGAACGAGACTGATCAGAGCTGATCTAATTATTCCCAGCAACTATCGAAACCAATCCAGCTTAATGATAAAGTTGTAGGAACCATTTAACCTGTAGTATTACGATCCCGAAGAAAACACAACAGTAAAATACAATATTACTACATCATTCCTTACGTTGAAAAAGCCCCTGTTTAATCCCGTTTCGCAATGAGTATGTATAGTCTTTACTATACAACTATACTGAAATTATGAGAACTTGAAGGATACGCTTCATTAAAAGGGTCCCTGACCCAGCGTTTCATCTATAATCAGCGAACAGACACAATATCAAGTACGAGAATGTTTTAACCAACACCTATTTATATAACGTTTTCAAAATTAATCAGAAAATGTAGAATTTTGTGTATTTATCTTAACAGTTTTATTATATTAACATCTGGAATATTAACTAATCGATCTGCAAAGCCAAATGTGGATAGCTATTTTCGACAAAATGGGTGGACATACATTATAGGTGTATACTTATTCGGGTTATCTTTAAGTGCGTTTAGGTTAATTCAATACAATTTTGTGAGTGCATTATGAGCCATTATGAAGAACGATTCGTTGTAACAAAATATTCTTAATTTGCCGCGGAAGTGCATGCTGTTTTAATTTAAGGACGTGTACGCCTAAACTGTATTCTGGTTATCTTTCAACCTTTGAAAGCAAGTGTACATTTATCGTATATTATTACAGACGTTATCATTCACAAGGAGTTGTTCCAGATATATATTTACATCTATGGTGAATTCTTCCTGGAAAATGCTTAGAAACCTTAGTCATAGTTGATGTTATGTGTACTTTTTAGCAGACATACACAGCTTCAGTCCGAGGCTTGATGATGAGTGCTTATTTTGAACGAGAAACAAGTCGTAATAGGCTATAAAGAACCCCGTTTCACTATCGTTAGGGAGGAATCTTACCCCAGGTGCTGATTAAATTACAACATGCTAGGAGTCGATCTATAGCATACCAGATCCACGATGCATAGCAATGGAAACTACATTGACACCATACGATTTGTTTCATTTGAGAAGAGGCGGGGCGGGGGCGTAAATATTCAAGGGAGTTAAAATCTCATAGCGCCACCCAGCCTACGACTCAATTTTCGCCATGGTCGATGAGATGCAAATGGGGTTAGGGCACGTGATTATAAGTTAGGGTTAGGATGATCATTAGGGCTAGGGTTTTTTTACCATACGGGGTTCGCGAGAAGTCCATTCTACTCCCAGGTGTCCGCCCCACTCTAACCGTGTTTTCATACCTTCAGTAGTAAGCGATTGTTGTATTTATCAAGTTATCATGTAGTTGAACAATAGAATGCCATCAACGAGTTACTCGACCCCGTTAGACAATTCTAGCTATCATTTCCGGTCAGATCTATATTTTCAGCTGACACTTTCATACAAACTTTTAGTTTTTTTTTTTATTTAGATGTTGTGTACTTACATACGCGTTTATCAATGCGTGTCTAAGTTGTTAAATACATAAATGTGTTGATTTCAGGAAGTAAACAAATGTTAGCGAAATGATGTACCTGGTCGGATCGGTTGCTAGTATGATTTTTATTTTGTTTTGGGTAACAAACTGACGGTGCGAGACTAAACACCATCCGTTATATGCTATATTACTATACTGAAGTTGGGTTACGTATGTTAAATGTTTTGCGATTAAACATATGGTAGTTTGCTCTTACTATGTTTATAATAATAATGTTACTAACTAATTCTACCCAGTGTCGCACGGGTGAGGTGCTTTCATAGATTTGATGATAGTTTTTCCAGAAAATGAAGAAATAGGTTTCCCGAAGGTCATGTTCTACAGTGTTTCTAACCAGTACATATAATCATTAATTGTGAATTTCATCATTAACCACCGCACCAAATGTGAAAGAAATAGTACGATTAGATTCCTCATAATAACTCTACTCACCGTGGAGTTTTTTTTTTTAATAATTTGTAATTTCAACCGTTAGTTTCCCAATGTAGACACCCACAAACAAACAATTTTCTATGCCATATTATATATATATATAGATGAAGGAAAAGAAGGACAAAAATGGAAGCATTTTATTCCTTACGGTGCAAAATGTGCACATTCCTGTCAAGATGTGTCCACCCGGATCTACAAGGACTGACTGAAAAGATGAAACAAACTTTTGCCACCAACAGGTACTATCATTGAATGAATCATAGCGATCAGAACTGCAAATGTGGCGTTGCTATTGTCTTCGTAACAGACCATCTTGTGAACATACCCATTTAAATCACCAAAAATGACTATAGAACTGTCATCAAGTACCCGCAGCTGAAAGGAATAACCCCAACACAAATACATGCCAACATGGTTCCTACTTTAGGGATGGTGTCCCCTCCATTTCCTCGCTAGAGATGCGGACTGACGAATTTTAGCGGCACAGAGAGAGCATTCAAGCAACCATTACCCGAGCGCTTGACATGCTGATGGCTGTTCGACGATCGACACATTGCCAATGAGAGGGTTGAGCACATTATTTATTGCAAATGAGTTAAGAATTTACAAAAGTTTCTGCAAGATGGGTGCCAAGGCTCTTGACTGGATCTGAAACGTGATTCGATTCCTGACGTCCCGCAACAATCTGCGACGTTTTAAAGCAGTTCCTGATAATTATTTAGAAAGATTCGCATCTTTGGATGAGACCCGTTTCCAAAAAAGAAAAACGACACTAGTCGGTCGTCATTTTCTGTGAACGACTTTATTTATGGTAGCTGAAGAAAATTTCTTCGTGACTGGTGTCCAATACATCGTTGGCAAAAGTTTGTGCACCCTGAAGGGGGACTATGTAGAGAAAAAAAATGGAATTAATTGCGCAGGCAGGCTTATGTGGCAATCTCACTTTAAAGTCGTGCTGATTTGTCTTCCCGATCATTAAATTGGGCTATTCATAGGTTTTTGGTTTTTGTTTATCGGTATACTAGAAGAGAAAAACTTTATCACTAAGTCTTGCCAACAGCTGAACATAATAAAATAAACCTACAACACTAAATTCAAAAACTTTTCTTTTTGATTCCATGCTTAAATAAACACAATGATGGCTGTTTTGACACTGTATCTAAAAACACCAAACGGTGGAATTCAAACAAACTTAGATATTTCCTGAAATTTGAGCAACAGCGGAATTTAAATAAAACTAGGTATGACGCAAATGTCGTTTTAAAAAGCTCTTTGACTGAACTAGAAACCTGCCAAAATACAAGCTATATCGATCCATGTTTTACCAACTGTTTACAATCTTGAATAAAACTTAACTAATCGGTTCACGTTTCAAGTTGACTATTGTCTTTGAAGTTAAGTATATTTAGACACATTAAGTCTTGTATCCCAGTATATTTTAGAAGTTAAACACTTGTTACATTTTGAGAATGTATATCTACATCCTAAGTTTAGTTTTTATTCTGATGTTGCAATAACCCCACACGCTGATAAAACCTATTCGTGAATGTTGAGAGCAGTTAGCTTTTGTTGTTTCATTTATTATGTAAACTGTTTTAATACGTCGTCATTTCCTACGCATGTAACCAAAATGATTTGTAGAAATGAATTAACACTAGTTATTTTATAATGTGTTTATTCTTTATTTAAATAGAATCACTCCATTAAATTTGATCAATTGTTTTGTTTTGCTCGCCATATACTATATTAAGCAGCATGCGAAACGTCGGGTTGATATGTTCTTCTGGATAGCGAATTGCCTAAAACTGTTTTTATTGCATATTTGTGACCTTCCGCTACAAAACCAGTCACATGTCTCAATTTTTAAAAACTGTGATTTAATGCTTATCTTAAAGGGGACTGAAACAGCTTCCTGTTGATATATCAAATATGCAAATCATAAAAAAAATTAGCTGAGTTATGGCCATCTGAAGTTTCCATAACCGCGGTTCTGCTAAATACAAAATAGTGAGAAATTTGCATTTTAAAACAGCCCAAAAAAATTCCATAGCAACACATATAACTATTGCTTACATCATAATGAAATTTTGTGAATATAATAATGTGTGGTGTACAAACATTTGTACAAAATTTTATCAACATATTCTTTGAGTACCGTAGCATATGTTATATTTTATTTTGGTTTTTGTTTGTTTTTTGGGGGGAGGGGAAGGGGGGGGGGGCTGAAATTTACCTAAAATCCATATTTTTTTCGAATTGGCTGTGTTATGGTCATGGCTACAAACGCTTGGTTCCACATCTTAAATATGATTTTTGCTACAAAAGATCATTTTCCACAACTTAATTTGCTTTGTTTTTAAGAGATAATATTTCTAGGGACACCCAAATAAAATTACTTTTGCCCGTTACCATGGTAACCGTTTTACAAATAATTGATTTTATATCACATTCGAAGGGGAAACCAAACCAAACCCTCTTATTAGAGTAGAAATATTACCAAATTGCTCATTTTCAAAAAATCTTATACGGTGATATTGAATTTAACAATCACATGAACCCGATTGAACATCTTTGGGGCGAAATTCAGAGGAGACTTAATAACGTCGTACCGAGACCAAGTCGATGGATTGCGCCAGGTTTTTCTGAGAGTGTGGTTCCAGGTGCCAATGACGTTCATCAATCGTCTGGTCTTTCCATATACAGACGCTGCTGTTATTGATGCTCGCGGTGGACCAGATACTGATGCATAGACTTTGTACAGACTCTAAACCGTCTCCTAATGTCTTAGTATTGTGATAAATTAATCTCTAATGTGTCAACATACTGTTTACAAAAATTGTTATGATCCATTTAGTAAGTCGTTTTCTAGAATGATTTGATTAAAGTGCCCTCTGATTTTGAAATCGTACTGAGGTTATTTATTTGCTGTATAGTATTGTTCCGGTTTGATATCATAAATACATGTCATATAGTTTTGATGATATTAATGTCAAACTCTAACTTTAAACTCCAAATGTTTCCTTTCTTCTTAGAATTTTGAAGTACACTATAACTATTATATATATTATATACGTACATGTGACATTGGTGCCATTCCCATTGACCTTTAGCTTTATATGGTCTGAAATCAGCTAATCCACGATTATGTACTACTGTTGAAAATTTGAGAAGACGGCGTGATGATGACATCCAATCTGAAAAATAGTAAGGTTACTAAAAATGGTGGAACTGTCCGTCCATACACAGAACGAACAGGTATTAACGTTTATTAAAGGCCAGTAATATTCTATAGAACATTGCAAAAGCATCTCTATAAACATTTCTATCATTTAAAAAAACATCACAATTTTTGCTACACATACTTTTACTGGTATTTCTAACTACAGCTGCTGAGCTTGATAGACAATTCTCTTCTAAGGCACATTGTAAATAATATAGTGGTCGATCTTGAAGTAAAACTGAGGACTGTAGCACTTCAAGATTTGGAATTAAATCAGGCAAGACTGCAAATAGAAGATCATACACAAATATAGTGTCACCCAATAACACATCCTACAGTAGATATCACTTAGGAGATATGGCTTTACATGAATTTGATTGGTCATTAAAAAGGAACTACCTTTTTTTATTAAAACGAAACTACTTTTATTGAAAATGAACTACATTTTGGAAGCAGAAAAGTTTCCATTTGCCATAAACAATTACAATACTCCAAATAACCTTACAGGAAATACCCTGTCAAATATGATGTATCACTACGTCATAATGTAACCAGGTTCAGTAAAATTAAATGTATATCAAACAATTATATTTATTGTTCGTGGTCGTTAGAAAGGTTTGCGTGATAAATAAAATTTCCCATTCGCCTTTTTTATATCCAAAAATATAAACACTTGTCGACAAAGTAAAAATATTTTCCATGTCAAAAGGAGATTGTTTATGTAACACAACACAGGTCAATAAGGTTTTCCGAAAATAGGAATAACTCCGGAACGGAGCCTCCCGTGACCCCAATTATTTCATCCAAGCCGATTGTTGAGTGACGGACAGGGTGAGTTGGTGTACTGCTAAAATTGTTTTGTGTCAGAAAATTTGACTGGGTTTTGAGTGTATCAATCGCATGTTTAAAACACAGGTACATGGGGACAGGAACTCCCTTTTTACTATGGCACACGGCACACCAGACCTATATAATAGTCTATGTGACTTTTCATAGTTTTTGAGTTTCAGTTTTTTTCTGAACATTTTTAAAATTGTTAATCTTATTTTATCCATATTTGATGCTAAATGATATAATATTTACTATCAAACATGTAATTCATATTTTAAAAAAATACTTTCTTATGTATTTATAAATAGATCGGAAGGTATTTTTTTCAAAAATATGTATTATTTGAAAAATCACATAGTTGTCAGGAGTGCCATAATCTAATAAGGGCGTTCCTGTCCCCATGTACTTGTGGTTTAAAACCCACGTTAGATATATGTTGCCTATTTTGTTATTATTGATCTCTTCGTTGATATTTGTCAGAAAGCTATTATTTCTCCTTATCATTTATAATGGTGTGCATGCATATTGTATATGTCTATCAAATGAAAACCAGTGTTAATATCGTTCCCCTTTAATTGTCGTGATTTAATACGTTGCCGTATACACGTATTGGAGAAAAAAAAAAAAAAAAAAAAAGCTTTAAATCGTCGTGCAAAAAACCCCCAACACTTCTTTACACAGTCGTGACTATATTCCTTTCAAAGGCACGATTTCTTGATCGCTTGAACAAATTCGCAAATTTGACAGATTTTGATTAATCCTTTATTGCATGGTTGAATGTAATTTTCTTACTAAAAGGCTAATAACCTCTACGACTTGAAGGTTCACATAGCTATCTATTTCTGCTGAACAGTGTGAATTTTAAAAGCATGTATGAAGAAATGATTCCACATGGTAATAAGAATTATTTTTAGTTGCACGTAGATGGCATGTAAGATTTTGTTGCGTTTTAAACTAAAACCTATTATCTCCCAGAAGAATCCGCACACCCCGTTATCTTTTGCTAACATATCACCAATTAATAAGCATCCAGAATAAGCACCCTTCCCACAGAAAATAACCCGACGGGTGCTGACATCCCTACAAAGGAACATATTAAAATCTGTGTTGAGTAAAAGACATAATACCATAAAGAGAGTCGTGCATTTCTAACCCATTTCTACATTTATATAAAGATAGGCTGGCACTGCCAGGCAGGATACGCCCACATTTTCGAGAGATGGACAGAGAGCAAGCAATACCGAAAGTGATTTTTCCTACATCTTTAAGTCCTGTATTTCATACTGTATTGGGAGCAGCCATTTAGTTGGTCAGTTCCAGTCTGATATTAATAAAATTCGAAACCGACAATGATTAGTGTGTGACGGTACAAAACCTAGAAATGTGACTTTTCATCAAAATCGGATAAGAATTGTGACCTGTAGAGAGTCCACAACCATGATATACCATATTTTTACACTATTCGCGTACAAACGGCGACCATTTCGTCCGGCAATTTTGGTACGATTTTCACGAAATTAGAACTCAACCTTCCTCATCAAAATCGAATTAAAATTGTGACCTATACAGGGTCCACAACCATGATATATCATTTTTTTAACAGTATTCGCGTACAAACGGTGGCCATTTTGTCTGTCAATTTTGGTCCGATTTTCCCGAAATTCAAACTCAACCTTCCTTACAGTGTAACGGTGATATAATCAAACGTTTTTTTAAATTGGATAATAATTGTGACCTCCAGAGGGACCACAAGCTAAAGAAAGGGGGATTTTGCGTATAACCAGGGGCCATAATTCAGGAAGTTACGATCCGATATGCGCAAATATCGAAAAGAACCAAGATCTTTGGGTTATGACCATGAATTTCAAGTTTCATCAAAATCGAATTAAAATTGTGACCTCCACAGGGTCCACAACCTTGATATACCATTTTTTAACAGTATTTGCGTACAAACGGCGGCCATTTTGTATGGCAATTTTCGTCCGATTTTCCCGAAATTCCCACTCAACCTTTCTTAGGGTGTAACGGTGATATAATCAAACGGTTTTTTAAATCGAATAATAATTGTGACCTCTAAGCTAAAAAAAAGGCGATTTTGCGTATAATCAGGGGCCATAATTCAGGAAGTTACGATCCGATATGCGCAAATATCGAAAGGAAGCAAGATCTTTGGGTTATAACCATGAATTTCAAGTTTCATCAAAATCGAATCAAAATTGTGACCTCCACAGGGTCCACAACCTTGATATACCATTTTTTAACAGTATTTGCGTACAAACGGCGTCCATTTTGTATGGCAATTTTCGTCCGATTTTCCCGAAATTCGCACTCAGCCTTTCTTAGGGTGTAACGGTGATATAATCAAACGGTTTTTTAAATCGAATAATAATTGTGACCTCTAAGCTCAAAAAAAGGCGATTTTGCGTATAATCAGGGGCCATAATTCAGGAAGTTACGATCCGATATGCGCAAATATCGAAAGGAAGCAAGATCTTTGGGTTATAACCATGAATTTCAAGTTTCATCAAAATCGAATCAAAATTGTGACCTCCACAGGGTCCACAACCTTGATATACCATTTTTTAACAGTATTCGCGTACAAACGGCGGCCATTTTGTATGACAATTTTCGTCCGATTTTCCCGAAATTCGAACTCAACCTTCCTTAGGGTGTAACGGTGATATAATCAAACGGTTTTTTAAATCGAATAATAATTGTGACCTCCAGAGGGACCACAAGGTAAAAAGGGTGATGTTTCGGACAATCAGGGGCCATAATTCAGGAAATTACATCCCGATAGCCGCAAATATCGAAAGGAACCAAGATCTTTGGGTTACAAACATGCATGTCAAGTTTCATCAAAATCGGTTCAAAATTGTGACCTCTATAGGGTCCACAAGCTAAAAACGTGATTTTTCGTACAATCAGGGGCCATAATCCACGAAGTTTTGATCCGATACATGCCAATATCGAAAGCAGCCGAGATCTTTTGGGGATAAACCTATATTTCAAGTTTCGTCAAAATCGGATAAGAATTGTGACCTGTAGAGAGTCCACAAACAAATTGTGGACGGACGGACGTCCGGACGGACAGGGGCGACGACATAATACGTCCACATGAAAATGTGGGCGTATAAAAACAAAACCCCAATAGCAATCGCCAAAGAGTTAAAAAAAAAAAGGAAACATGAAAACCCCAAATTGAAGATTTTTTTTTGATATTCTATGGATAATATTCTAGATATTTTGAACGAGCTGATATTTACTTATGATACTAAAGCTGGCATGGGAGTCCGGGGAGAAGTGAATCTTCCTTTTTGAGTGTAATTAGTTCTTCTTCATTCCTTACTTTATGAACGCCCGATTGTCCATAGACACGATTCTAGCGATGTGCGATAAAATTTGATGTCAATTCAATGTATACCAGTATACAAAAACCAGCCTAAAACTAGACTATTCTTTATCAGCTTGGATAAGATCGATCAATTGTAAAAATGTTACATAGCGTTCCATAATAATCGAGAGACTAGTTAACAGAAGCTATTAGGTTGTATAACGAGTCTATTTTTAGCACTCTCCTTTAAAACTGGTTTGTCAAACAGAAAATGGGCGTAGGCCCTGTGGCCTAATGGATAAGGCGTCGGCCTCCGGAGCCGAAGATTGTGGGTTCGAGTCCCACCAGGGTCGAACTTACATTTACCCTTTCTTTTACGCAAGTCAAACTGTTCACGAAACTAAAAGAGTGATGTTAATACAATACAGTAGTAATATAAAATACTGCTGCTCGCTTGTTTATTTCATATTGACATTGAGTCAAAACATACCGTGTGCAAAGATATAACTAATATATTTATTAAGATAGCAGACGTGGTCGCATTTTAAAATTACAAAACTGGTTTAATTCTGATAGACTGTACAATAGACCACACTAACAAGAGTAATGTATGTAGGATTTCTTAAAGGGTAAGGGTGAGTGGATGGGGTGACGGGTTGGGCGGTGGGTAGGGTATAAAAACTATTAAATGGTGTAAACTGACCTATGGGAGTGTACTAATTCAAATTCAAAATGGGAGAATCTGATAAAATCGATTATTTTATTTAAAATGATGTCACACGTGGTTCGATTACTGCGTAAGGCAATGATTCTCAACCAGTGTGCCGCAAGATCTTTCTAAGTGTGCCGCGAAATTTTGCATGCACTCTAAGAAAATATCCCACTAAAGAAGCCAGCTATTTGACTGATGAAATTCGAAACACTGGAATAAAGTAAGTTCCTAGCTGTGATTTCTTTATTTAGTTTAGGTCTATGACTAGTCTGTGTTTATGTCTTGTAATGTTTTATTTTGCAAAATTCAGATATTTTTCACATATATTTTGCCAGGTGTGCCGCTATTTTTTATGTGTTCCAAATTGTGACGTTGGCAAAAAAAGTTGAGAATGACTGGGTGAGAAAGTCCCTCAAGGTGTGATTCCCATTGTCACTGATGCCCGACCAAAGATCTGGCAACGAACTAGTCTTGTCGGATTTCGAAAGTGACCGGCTTTGTGATCAATGCAATTATCTCATTATGTTTGGAAATATTCCACTTTAAAATGGAGATAATTTATTGACCTTTGAGTTCGAAGAACTCTGAAAAATGCCTGGAAATGTAAAAAAAAACCACTCAGAACTATATAGTCTAATGTTCACAAGACATGCTGAAAGACGACAAACGACAAGGCGAAGAGAAAGCTTATATACATACTCCTCAAGGAAGATATAGATTAAATATAAACTTACATTTTGAGCAGACGACACCAGCTACTAAAATTGGTTTAGAACAAGCAACATTATGTGATGTTTCTATCTTTTCACAATCGTCCAATTTTTTCTCACGACCATTACACCTTATTTCATTGTAATATTTATCTAAGTTCTCACCACCAAAATAATTCACCTAGCAATATACAAAATCATATTTGATAAACATACGGATATAAGGAACATTTCAACTTAAAACAAATGGATAAATCCAATGTTCTAACAACACCCTTGGTAGGCAATCAGTGTTCTAAATAAGAATTCTTTTAGCACACCAATGACGTTCCGCGAGTTGGGGAGTAAACAAACGAAAAATTGAGGAATTTTAGAGGAACTTTACACTCTATTTAATGTCAAATATATTATGCTGACCTGTAAGGCTTGTTTTCCATGATCAAGGTTGAGTTCTCTACATGCTACCATAGCCTCTCTTATACTCCACTTCTCCCCACAAATAGCACCCCACCCTCCTCCATCTCCTTTATTTACCTCCAGACGACCCTCCCAGAAATATCGTCCACCTTGGATACGTAACTGTAGCCCCTGCAACAAAACACCAACATCTATTGATTAATTTTAAATGCAGATATGTATGAGACACGTTCATTCGTTCCGCTTGTTTTGGAAACGGTTTTAGAAATGACTGGAATTCAATGAATAACGGGCAGAAAAAAGTACCGACAAGCACTCTTCAGATAACCAAAAATGACCACAATGACTATCCTTATGAATTATGCTACATGATGGGATTTGGCCCTTTACGCTTAATGATCTCTTACCGCAAGGCCTACCTTGATCTCGTTAAAGCCTATTATTTATTATACACTGGGTAGTATTGCAAGACCACGGTGGGATTTGTTCATTATTTTTGTGCGTTCAGTTCGCAAAATGTGGTATAATTTAGCTATGAGACCAGTATGACAAACTACATATACCAATCTTGTTTCGAGTTTTTATAGACTGGTTCTAAGGACCGCGCAAGAGAAGAATCAGTGATGAAGTTCACCCACCAAGCGCATATTGGGAAGTAAATTAGATACTTACACTCGGTGATGGAGCATCAGCTTGTACTGAATAATCTCTTTCTCCATCTAATAAACTCATCATTTTATTATTGTGTTCAGCATCATCTAAAGCCATCTCTTCGGGGGATTTCTCTGGTTTAACTTGTTTGAAAGGAGTTGGCCCAAAGATGGTCCACAATGTCCTTGGGGTTGTTGGTGGTTTCCGCGTCGTGGTGGGCCTTTTTGTCGTGGTGGTTCTGGTGGTAGTCGTTGTAGCTTTTGGTGTCGTTCGCTTTATTGGTTTACGCGTCGTTGTTTTGATCTGCCCGCCATCACCCTTTAGACAAACAACACCAGCGGAACGCCATCCTCCGAGACAGCGACGTCGTATACGACCCCATCCGAAAAACATACAGTATCGTAGTTGATGCTCAAATCCACTGCATCTTACACGAGACATCCATATTCTTCCTGAAAACAAAACAGGTCTTAATGTAAAACGAAACACAGATTATTCCTACCGCCCTGGCCAGTGCTTGGGATTCGTATAATAAAACATAATTATGTTGAATGTATATTACAAATAAAAGTGCTAACTTTAGAGAGAGAGAGGGAGAGTTTAACCCCCATATGACCCAAACTAGGTAATATTCCTACCGCCCTGGCCAGTGCTTGGGATTCGTATAATAAAACATAATTATGTTGAATGTATATTACAAATAAAAGTGCTAACTTTAGAGAGAGAGAGGGAGAGTTTAACCCCCATATGACCCAAACTAGGTAATTTCGGGACTAAAAGATTGTTCTTTTTTTTCAATAATTTGCTTGAGCGTAGGGGTCTGTAGTAACGGGAGGAAACCCCTACTCCTCGTTATGTACAACAGGGGAACCGAAATCAGTCCGCCTTTTGTCTTCTTTCTTTTAAACACAAGACAAATATAATTTGCAGCGTCAAATGTCTTAGATACGTGCAAGTGAGGGGATGAAGAGCTTTAATCTTAAAAACCAAGCCTGCAAATTGCTGTAATCTAAGCGAAAACAAAACAAGTAATTCATTGCAAAGATCTCATCTATTTTAGGGTAGCTAAGATAACAGGCTGCAGAGAACAAGCAATTATTAAATCTTTATCAATGCTCATGTTTTATTATCTATGTTGAAATGCCGTGCATGACAAGTACTCCAGTAATGTACTTTAATAATGACATAACAATTCCTGGTATTGAGACAAGAATAACACAACATAACAAAAATGCCTAAAACAATAACCGGAAAAAGAAACGAAAAGAAATCTAGTTTATTATGTTCTCAGCAGTGTATTTGATGAATGATCACGCCCACTGAAGGCACTTAAGATTGTTTTCTGTCTTGGTTTAATGCACGAAAACAAACACAAACCGAATATGATCACCAGCGACGGTATGCAGATTAGCTCGAAATCATGGTCAACAAATCAATTATAAAAAAGATTCTATATTATGAACCCGGTGTGTCCTGTATTACATTGAATGTAAAAGTGAACATGTAATCATAGATATAACCAGTTTACAATTTTGAATTTTGATTGCCCCAATGAACAACATCACCGAGTATCAAGACATTCTTGTCCGTATCACGTTCACAATCAGATAATTGAAAGCTATAATTTGTGGACTTCTTACTTACACCTCAATTAACAGCCATATTGATTTCTTAATAATTCCAGAGAATTCACGGTAGAGTATTCACAAGAAATTATGGACAGGCAACGGACCATGGTGACTTCCACATCCACCATGGCATGGAGTGACCTTTCCAGGAGCTAAAAATGCCGACCCGTGCTCAACAAATGTTTTGAGCTCAGTGTACACGAAATAAATATTCTTTAACATGCTCTCACTTTTATTTTTTAAAAAAGGCCCAATTTCTTTAGGAACATCCTTTATATTTGTTGCAAATCATAAATCCAAAGTGCTTAAGGCACTAATACGCGCAACATCGTTTAATTAAAATATACTCTTCAAAAAAAGAAACGCACAACCCATTTTTCATTATTTTTTTATTTGAACTAGGTCTTTGTTTCGGTAAATCTTACTTGTTTTTAATGCCATTATGTAAGGATAAAAGAAATTCATTATTGATTTTAAAAGTAGGGTCACTAATTGTGACTGGTCAGCCTTTTTGTCGAAATTTTTTATCGCTTGATTGCACCAAGAAACATGAATTTAACAACTTCGCGAGCTTTTCGCATGGAACCTAAATCTAAGGTCTTTAAAATCCCGGGGTTCTCGGTTTCCAAATCAGTTGCACATGTAAACATTCAAAGACCCAAGTGATGCCACATCCGAACGAAGACCAACGCAACAACGCTATTGGTGGATTACAAGCAGGTGACTCCAAGATAGATGTAACCAGGCTGCTGAATGTTTTCCTTAGTTCCATTTCTCGCCTCTGGGATAGGTACCGACAGCGAAGTTCAACACGTGAACGCCCAAGCTCAGGCTAAACAAGTGTGGTCCCACTTGTCCTGGGTCGTCACTTCCGGTTACGTCATTGGTGTAAATGGTTTTTAACAGCGACCTCTACTGCAGCAGCAATTCCCGGACGGCGTAGAATCTCGTACCAGACAGTAGGCAAACTCCTACGTGAAACCGAATAACGAGCCAGACGTCCCCGTTCGAGCTACTGTTTTGAAATACGCCGACGCCATGAAATCCAACTTTAATGGGTTCAGGCACTGAGGGTATGGTCACAGCAACACTGGAGAGCAGTTTGGTTCAGCGACGTGTCGCTGTTCTTGTTGAAACAAGGCGATAGTAGAGCGAGGATATACTGACGACGAAATGTGACGTTGCGTTTCTTTTTTGGGAGAGTATAGTTACATATAATAAATGTGTTGTTAAATACTCCAAAGAATGTGTTGTTAAATACTCTAAAGAATGAGCAGGATGAATTGTTTATTTAATAATAAGGATATATGTGAAATAGTTCTTGTTATTCGTATAAATAATGCATTATAATTGGGCTATATGTTGTATCAATTGCAATAACAGGCCACAGTTAAACATAGGATACAGTTATCTTTAATTCCACTCAGAACAACAGCTTCGACGCGTGGGTGGAATTCTCGACACAATCCCACCTCCTAACCCAATAATACATCATATAGTAAATTGACTATTTACAGGCATATAAAAATACTAAACATGACTTATTTTGTTAATGTTGCCACTACCGTGTAATTGTATTGAGGTATACTCGCTTCGGATCTGTTATTTGTGCCAATGTCACGGTTATGATCTCACAAATGTACGTGACTTCTTAGACCCCTATTGGGATGCAAATTATAGTAAACGATAAATATTTATGCTAGTTCCGTAATAATGCACCGTTTAACATTGAAGTCAACAGGTTACCATAAGCAATACAAGGGTATTAGTTATAATTGTCTTCAATTCCGGTCCATACAAACTTTAAACGGAATTATACAATATAATAGAGACTTTTGGCAAGCGTAAATTTCTGGTCCGTATCGCGTATCCGTATCGATTTTGTGTGTGACGTCAACAATGCTTGTGTATTTCTCATACGTGATACGGCACACGGATACGGCAGCACGTATCGAACAGCTTTCATACGGAAAAGGTCCATATAACATCGTCGTCTTTTTACCATACCTTTTGGTACTTTTAGACGCTGAAATGTTGTGTTATAGTAGACACTTGACTAGTACTGAAGATCTTGGTAGATAACTGACATCATGCTGTAAATAGAACTAAGCTAGCCCAGTTACCCATATGTACACGCCGCGAAAATCTGCCTAAACTACCTTGACGCAACGTATCACGTGGCGATACGTATATGCGATACGGATGCGGAAAATTCCACTTGCCAAAAGTCTCTATTGTTTAACGTCTGATTAACGTGTGCACTGCAAATGAGAAGAAATTTGCCGATCAGTGGTGTTTCTCGACTACTTCTTCGCAGGCCAACGGCCAGGTTCGTTTGCAAGCATTTCCGCGTATTTCGTACCATCAAAACGACTAGTCAAACTAATAGGGAAACGGGTTTTTAAAAGCCAAATGCTTTTTCGAGATGAAAATAAACCACAGCAACCCCCCCCCCCCCACACACACACACAATTAAAAGCATCGCTTAAGGCATCTCTGAATCATCACTTTTTGTTATTACCCAAAGAAATAAAATATATCGGTAGGTTCATAGGTTTAATGAACTTGGTAGGTTATAAATACCTTTACAAAAATACAACCCATTACATTAATTTACTTAATCTCACATGAATTCGATTATCAGTGCCAAGTTCGTCAATTTTTATAGCCTTCAAAATCTAAAATAGCTAGCAATTGGTTTCAGTAAAAACAGACAAACGTTTTGCCAATTTATAAAATTACTGAAAGGTACGTTAACATGCTGACATGCATACGGTAACTAAAACTGTTTTTGCTGTATCAAGACCAAAACTCTTAGTGAGGCTGTCGTATCGAACCAGAAAGTCCCAATTCGGCTTGGTATCAAACCCAACACTCCTGATTCTCCTTTAGTATCAAACCCCAAACTCCTAGTTCGACTGACCAGAAACTCCCAATTTGGCAGTGGTATGCAACGAAAAACTCCCAATTCGGCTGTAGTATCAAATCAAAAACGTTTAGTTCGGCTGTGGTATCAACGCGCTTTGTTTAGCTGTGGCATCAAACCAAAACTTATACTTCGGCTGTGGTCGTGGTATCGATCCAAAAGTCCCATTTCGGCCGTGGTATCAAACCAATCACTCTTACTTCGGCTGCGGTATTAATTCAAAACCCCCAGTTCGGCTGTGGTATCAAGTAAAACCCGACATTCTATCTATGTGTACATAGTTCCACAATCCTTACGATGAAAAAGTCATCAGGGCACGGAAAAAATCCATACTATATTCTAATGGTATAACACAAATGACGCACAAAATGCATGGGTATGCTTACACTTTAGACAACGACAAGATTTTATGGACACTGATTTGGGCATTACATCCGCAAATGCCACAAGGAGATTAATAATGTGGAATATTAACATGGAAATTACATATTGCTATATGATAGCAATGTCACATAAATAGACGCAACATCTAACATTTTGTTTCATCATTATTCCGACATCTGCATAGATAACTGAATTGGCCGAGAAAGTTCATCCAGATATTTCGGCTTGGTTCCTACTTGTCAGTGATACAGGACGGAGGGTCAGACAAGGACAACTGTCTGGTCGTTCGGATGGAACGAAAAACCGAGGTCCAGTGTACACATTTGCATGTACGTAAAATGTTCCTTGGCATTTGGAATTCGATATAAATAAGAGTAGGCCGTAGCGCTGCTGCCCGGGCAAAATTTCTCTCAAAGCACACTTTATGGCGTATGTCCGTCTTCATTAGCCCAGTTTAGGAGCAGAACAATAGGACGTTAAACCCCATTCGATATCAGATCTGAAACGAATGAATGACGAGTGAATTGGTTAATATTCAAACTAATTAGTTGATATTTATATGAAAGTCAAATGTTCTTTAACGTTTTCACACCAACCAAAAGACTATACCTTGTGCCACGTCAGGCCCTCCGTTCCACACCACTGACATGGCAGAACTGCGATGAGCTTTCTACGCATGGGCCAAACAAGGAACTTCCAGGTTAGTAAGCCACGATTGCTCCCAAATGTATCCGAATGTGTAACTTCTTAAACCGACATTTACTATCGTATTAAACAGTTGGTTAATTTCCCTGCTTTTGAAATTTTAAAATAGATAAGTATATTGTTTTAGGAAAATATTCTAGACTTGTCGGCTAAGCTGATACCAATGCCATTTTATTTATGGAAAACATTTGATTCAATTTAAAACAAAAACGGTTAGAATGTTATGCTTTGATTGGGCTGACACTAATGGATAGTTTTAGTTTAAAATGCATTTTGAGTTTGAGAGTCCTTGGTCAACGCAGCAGGCTGCAATCTGGAATATGTTACATAAAGATATTAAAATGTCAAAAGACGAAGTGAAAAGTCATTAATGTTTCGAAAAAGAGAAAAATGGAAGTAACATCGGACATAGTTTTTTAAGGCACGCTACATTAGGAGGAAATCACATTCTAGGTCAAATTATTTTAGGGAAGCAAATATGTTTACTTTGCTTAATTATATAATAGCGTCCAAACCAAACCTGACAGCCATTTCGATCTTGTGAAAGAGGAACAACAAATCCCAAGAGATCCTTCAATTGTTTTACTTCCAGTTATTGTGACTTATATTGAAAATATTAACAAAAATAACTCAGCATAATTTAAAAGGAAACATAATGGGTCCGCAATTGATATATAAACTTAGCTAGGGTTATATGGTGCTTTAAGTGTTAGGTTGCAGGTTTGAGGTAATTTACATGTATGGACCGCACCAATTTCTGGGATACGTATTGGCAATGATGGTGATACATCCAGACAACTGTGGTATTGCGCCAAACCAAACTTAATTGAAGGCACGTACTAACCAATAGCACATTTATTATTTTTAATAAAGCGCGGAGCAATCAAACTACAGAAATTGATCAGGATCAAGCTTAGTCAAGGTTTCAACAATTTCCCTTCCACACAAGAATCAAAACATGTCCCGAAGCATCAATCAACCAACCAAATTGTCTATTTCTACTTAGCCTAAGCTCTAATGTTAATCATCGAACATAGTTAAGGTATTTATGTAATGAAACTATATTATCTGAGTCTCGTGGCGCTCACAAAATTGCAGTCTGTAGTTAGTCTAGGCGGGAAAACTCATCATCGAATGATAAAATGAAGCCCCAACGTCTGGTCCAATTCTATTGCATCTGCCAAAATTGCTCATTATCGACATAAAGTATCAGTGCAATGAAAGTACACCCCAAGTTGTTTCCTCTCTATGAGCGGTTGGGATGGCCTAGTGGTCTAGTGCCGCGCTTCGACATCTAGCTGGTCGGTCACCTCTGGCTCGCGGCTGTGGTTTCGAGCCCTGGTGTGAGCGTATGTGGCATGGAGATGGAGGCGCCTTCTCAACCTCGTGGGTTTCCTCCGGGCACTCCGGTTTCCTCCTACTGCTAAAGATCCCTACGCGCAAGCGAATTATTAAAATAAAAATTGAACCATATGTTAGTCCCGAAATGACTTAGTTTGTGATGAGTTGACGTTAAACCCCATTTTTTTTTTCTCTCTCTCTCTCTCTCTCTCTCTCACTTAATTAGAAACATAAGTTATTATTCCCTAAAACATCGACAAAGAAAATGACCATTCATCGTCACCAAGTTTGCACATTCTAGCCCATTTAGAAGTTATTGTGACGGGCAGACAGACAAGACTGGCGTTCATAATAATATCTTAATTGCCCTGCAATTCTACTTTCGAAAGGAATTTGATAAATCGCGGATGCATAGTTCGGAAAATTTAATAACCGTATTGAAAAATTCTTAGTCTAGACTCAAAGGTACATAAAAAAAGAGAAAAAATTCAAAACGCGTTCCATTTTATAGTTTTGAGTACGTGAGAGATGACGCGTGGTATAAGTGTTAGTGCATAAGATATATATTAGTAGTGGATGTTGATATGGAAAGCGTTATATACATGTAAAACTAATGATTATAGTTATAGCAGACCTGACCGCTTGACCAACTTTTCTCATACCTCATCTAAGTTTGATGGTAACAAAAATATTAACTATTTACAAAGTGTACAATTTTAGTCACAGTACACCGCATGTTTGTTTAAAAATTAGCCTGGTTTCCAGATTGTCTCCATTCACCGAGTCGGTCATTCCAAGTACATAATATTGTGGTTCTAGAATATTACGAATGGTTCCCGATTTCTTTAATTGCACGTTTATCACGTGTAACATGGCTCATATTGTCTCTGTCATTACACATAGACAAACATTCTATAATAGTCCAATCACTTGTTTACTTGTATTTCTAATTATACACATAGTTTCGAGACTCTTCGAGAGTGTCAGGACTTATATTGTATTTTTTCCTAGGTGATTCCAGAAGAAAGATAACATTAAGCGAGGTCAATGTGAAAAAAAGAAACATTAATTTTACTACAGTCACTTAGAAAATCTACCCCCATGCCAAACATATAAATGACTATTTTTATTTTTTTTCAGAATAAATGAAATCAGATGAATTGTGTTTAACGTCCCACTTTTCTGCACCCTCTTGGCTAACGAAGATATTGCATGTAGTGTACTATGAGGGATATTTTGCCCTGATAGCTGCACTACAGTCTACTCTTATTTCGAATTCCGGGTTTTGGTGAAAAAAAATTGAAACTCCGATGTTTTACCCTTTTCGCGTAATGAAGACGTTATGTTTTATCTCACATAATATGAACAAACACTAAAACTGAATGTATGACATTGATTAAACTGGGTAATTATTATTGAGAATTTTAAAAAAAAACCTATACCGGGTTGAAATATTTAGGAAAAGAACCCACACACTCCAAATACCAACATTATAATATATTAATGTGCAATTTGTACTTCGAAATTTCGTTTTGTTAAGCCTGAAAATATTCCCGAATAAAGGCTACAAAGACGCAGGGTCAGGGTTCAAAATGTTCGGGTATTCTCAATATAATGAGTGTAGTGAAACAGGTCTAAATATTAAAGTCTTGAAACGAAGAAATATAATATCAAAGTCATCTATCCTGATACACGCAGTTCAATGTACTAGCATCAGTTTACAGTTATTAGACAACCAGTCAATTCCTATGTCAAGGTGGAGCAACAGTGGCCGGCCATATAATCTGAGAATATCCCAGACAGTATGTTTTGAAAGATGAAGATGGCTGGAAGGGTTGGTTCCGGAGCTACATTGTTTGCTTGTTCGCTATAAGAAACCAAACGTTTGAAGTTACCAGTGAACCCCTCTCGTGAACAATATACACGTACATGTAACGGCACCTCAGACTATTTTATAACATGTGCTAAAGGGCGTATATTTTGTTGCCTGGCAGCCGATATTTTTAATCGGTTTGCTTAAATGTATCTTTTCGAACCAATGAAATAAACTCGGTTATTGCAATTATTGTGCCACTGAGAGATGTATCCAGTACATTAAGGCTATTGAAATGTTTGATATCATTGACTTCTATATAAGCTACCTTAAGACATTAGTTGTTTTGTTACCTTTATATAGACACTGTTTCGTATGAGATTAGAGCAGCATGGGTCCAGCATGCCTGATTAATTTCACGTGTATACTCTAATGGTTTTAGCATCTATATGACATATACGTACTATGTATATCATGTCCCTGAATCTTATGCTATTTGACCATGTAAATTGGCCGAAATACCCCACAGTGTGTGATTTGACCACGACAATAAAGCTTTAGTTAGGTTATTGAACCAAAGTTAAAATATTTATACACCTAGCAGTTATATTAACTGAACTATAAACCGGTCAATCGTGGGAACAGATCCCGTGCTCGATCCCCATGTTGCGCGATAAAATTCATCGATATTTTTCGACGTGTCTCCCCCCCCCCCTCCACCCCTTGTCAGACGTGAGGGACAAATTTTCTAACATTGAACAACGCATAGTTACTCGAATGGGAGTTGGAAGTCGATATAAGAGATGGTCCCTTTGCCGCTGTTAGGGCAAAATGTCCCTTATACCACAATGTATGGCGAAAGCCCGTCTTCATTAGCACAGTAATAGCAGACGAGTAGGACGTTAAAACTTCATTTCGCGGTTGCTATCAGCTCTTTAGAAGGCTTCTTTTTGTCCCACTGAAATACTTATGGCGGAAAAGATAGTTCACGAGACAATGCATCACTGTTTTACTCTTTCTTACGAAGTTAATGGACAATGCATTCTTCTTAGAGATGAGCGATATATATGCATGCAACTAGACCTATTTCTTAAATGACATAAAAAAAAACAATAAAGAAATCAAAATATCTCGTCTTTGCCCCGACAAAAAATTCCAAATTTACGATTATATATCAAATTTGTTTTTGAATTTTAGACAGAAAACACACAAGACGCCAAGAGATAAGCTGTATGGGTGGTAGAACTATTATTTCTTTCGATCAGCCCACATAGCATGCCAATGATAATCTTTTAAAACTAGATGAGCATCAATCCACGACTTTTTAAAAATATTTTTCCTGCTACATTTTGACAACAGATAAAATTACAATGTGAGTGTGTGTAATTATACAACAATGTCTATTTCTATATAAGACTGTCTCAGGTCCGGATCCAGGATTTTGTCGAGGGGAAGCGGGGGCACACATTGGAACAAAGGGTAATATGTTGAAACCTTGGATTGTCTGGGCGGACAGTCATCTATTAAAGAGCAGATTATGTGAACAACAACAGTAACAAAGTAAACGAAAATGAAAATCAACTATGTCACTGTGGCTGACGGGGGTGGGAGGGTGGGGGAGGGGTTATGCCTGGACAATTTTGGTCCCAATCTGCAAACCAGTCAAATTTCGAAAACTGTAGCCCCCTTTCACTTAAAAATACATTATGAAAGATTAGATGATAAGCTGACCGTTCTCACTATAATACTTAAAAACTAGATAATGTAAGTTGAATTTGCTGAAAATTTCAGTCAAATTGGTCCACTCTTTTTTCAGCATCGATCATCATTACTTAAGTCGTAAAATAAAAAGCATAGTCTTAAAGCATGAATGAAAGTTGAGTGCAAGGATCTTAATCTAGTACATATCGCAGGACAGTGTTAACATCGATAGTTGATTAATGTCGAATTATTTAGATAATATTTCAGGCATAAAGAACTTACTCTTGCATAATGTATGTTTAAGCGAATTGTCATTAAAATAAATACTTTAAAAACTTACTTCTTCCTCGGCCAAATTCACTTCTTTTAGCAGCTCTTTTGGCACCAGGAAATCCCAGCTGTTGACAGGCGACTCTGGCATCTCTCAAGTCCCACTCGTCATCACATATAGCTCCCCATTTCTTATTGTGATATACGACCACAGTACCGTCATGGTCATGTCGACCACCGACCAGTCTAATATCACCCTCTCTATGAACTCCTACAGCCACCGAGAGGAGGCTTACTAGAGTGACCAGTCCTAGACTAGCCATGTGCTCACTCGTACAACCGTACATTGTTCTCAATCAAAGAATCTCAGAATATGAACCAAAAATGCAGCGTGAGAAAAGCCACTAACTTTATGAACGCGTAACTCAGGTACAAGAGTTTCCTGCTTCAATACACACACAATAAAGGTACAGATCTTTAGAATCGACGTACTATATCGCACACAAGATGCGAAACAAGTTTATCATAAATATAATATCCAATATCAATTGATAACAAATTGGTAATTATGTGGCCTAAAGAAAGTAGAAGACACCTCGTGTTTTCTTTCAATTTGTGTAAGAAATGAAGCAAAATGAACAATACACGTTATATCAAATCCCAACAAAGGGTTTATTATCGTCCCTTAGATTAAATCGACACTTAATTCAACCTAACACATACGTCACATGAATGGAAATTCCTTCGGCTCACTGATTCGAATTATTGGTCCAAGTTTTATAACACATCATAATCTATCTCATCATCATCATCATCATCATTATCATCGTCACCACCACCGTTGTCTGTTATCACTGTTAGTGTAGATGGGAACCACACTTGTTAAAACTGGTTATAGTATTAGTTTATGGTATAATTCAGAAAACGGTAAACTACAGCTTACAGTATATTATTCTTAGTCTATAACTGCTTATATAAACACGATATGCAATTAGCTATACCATTCAGTCAACTCAGCATATCGGGTATTGGACATAGACCATCCCAAGATATAAGGAATGCCTGGAACTTCAAGACCTAGTGAGGAAATTATCGTAAATATGATAATAAATATCACCTCGTTCCCTCACTATTGTGAATATGTAGTAAGTTTTTATTCTCTCTGCTCAAGCCGGCTTGTAGCAATTACGACACACCGCCTTCACAACCAACTCTTAAATTTAAAACACGCCCTACCAGATGGTTAAATCTAGAAGTGGAGGCATTCCAGGTTGATTTAAACTTTGCGAAGGTTATTCGTATAGTAATTGTTTTGACTGCGATAGGTATCTTTAACAGTACAATCACGTATTTTAAAAGTCAAAATTATGTAATTAATGTAAAAAAAAAACACACTTGAAATGAAACGAAATGAAATGGGTCTTAACGTCCCATTCTTCTGCTCCGATGTGTTACGGTGAAATTTTGCCCGGCCTACTCTTATATCGAATCGCAACTGCCAAGGGATCGTTTACATGCACGCCATTGTGTACACGGTACCTCGGCTTTTCATCCCATCCGAACGACTATACAGCTGTATTTCTGTAAAATATAGATGAACTTTCTCGGCCAATGCAGGGATCGACCACTTACCCACTTAGCCGTCAGGCTCCCCTCCCCACTGCCCGCCCGACTATAAAAATACTTTTTATGTAGAATGGACTAGCTTGTACGAAATGGATTGCACAAGAGAGACAACTCAAGTTCTAAAATGACTACAGGTTGGAATCTATCGATATGAATAAATTTTGCACCAAAATGATTTTAATAAAAACACTTTCGGGCGTGTATTATCTTAAATTCTATACGACTATTATGGCATGTAGTGGCATTATTAATAACAGGAAAGACCGTGTGTTTGTACCAACCTAAGACACCGCTAACATGGAAATGTTCAATCACTAATGCCTCTAAAGCAGCTGTCATGCAATTTGCAAATCAGACTTCATTCGAGGGGAGTAGAACTTATATAGTACGTATTTTGTCTGATCGCCAAAAAGTTTAGTCTTAGGTTCAATAAAACAAGCAAAATGCATTTGATGAGTGAAGGTATGTTCAGCCACACAAGCGGTAGATGTTTAAATTGTTAGTACTATACATTGACAGAACATGACTGTAAATAGAATTTAGAATCCGAAAAATTCAAAATATTGGAACTACTCCACTATTTTCAACCTTTTTATTACAGAAATACTTGAAATAGTCGGAATGAATCGACAGCTGATGCCTTACACCTATGACGTAGTTCGGTAATCAGCAAAGAGATGAAATCCGGAAGAGGTTTTTGGTATGCCGGCTTCATTGTTTCAAGGTAATTGCCGAACTTATGTACGAAAAGTGTACCCCGCCCTTCACACCCGCCTATATATAGACTGTTGCCTATTGCATTTCGTTGCTGGAATTCTCGATTAGTAATTTTGACAAGCCACGTATATGATATTGAGATACACCCCCGATTCCATGCATACAAACTGTGTGTAGAAACATGTGTCGAGGATTGTCGCATCTGGTTGCTATTTACTAAAAGAATTTGCTTCAATGTGGTTTGTTACACATCCAAACAATAAGTACATGTTATTTTATTACGATATAGTATACCTAACTATGCGACCAAGTATTCTGTGTATGTCGATTGGAACACAAAGCCTACACTCTACCAGCACTGTGACAAAGGAAACCGAGTATGTAAAATTAACTTTGTAGTCCCCGCAACCAAAGACCTTTGTCTATGTAATCTTTCAAAGTTATTTTTCACGTGGTGAGATCACGAGCTATGAAATACAGCCAATACATTATGTATCACATATATGGAATATGACCGCATGTGAGAGAAATCAAAATCCTCCATAAACCCACTCATACTATTTATAAAGTCCAGGAGTTTCAGGCCTTGAGAGCCGAGCGACCGGGGCGGGGGGTGGGGTGGTCTCCGGTTTCCTCCCACTGCTAAAGACCCCTACGCGCAAGCGAATTATTGAAATAAAATTAAACCACATGTTAGTCCCGAAATGACCTAGTTTGTGTTGAGTGGACGTTAAACCCCATTTCTCTCTCTCTCTCGCCGAGCGACCGGGTGTACCTAGTCATTCGGGTGGGATTAAAAAATTGATGAATGTTTACATGTATCACATCACATATCAAATGGATGAAAGAAATCGACTGAAGACAGGAATACACTATTTTTGTCCAGACAGAAATTACATTCTGACTGTCAAGGATTCATGTACGTACACGGCAACGTGTGTACGGGGCCCAGACCTTTTGTCTTACCCGAACAACTAGACGCTGTTCCTCGCAAAACCCTCCTTCCTGTACCACATACAAGGAGAACCTCGCTCGAAGCTTTCTCATTCACAGCCGGGATCGAACCCCGGGGGTGATTAATGAGCCAACGCCACATCTCGAAACAGACATACTTTGGTAACTTTAATTTTGATTTAAAGGCCGTTGTCATCGTGCAATAAAAACACAGAAAGGTGGAAAGTCCACCGAACACAGTGAAAACTTCAAAATGTCCGTAACTTTTCAAGAATACATTTTTTAAAAACATATTTTATTCACTGTAAATGTAAATGAATGGGAAATTGGGGAATAGGCAAAATGCCTATGTCAGACCCCGATACATTAATCAACTTTTGATTGTGCATGGACTTGAAACATTAAGATTACCAATAAATAAAAAAACGTATACTACTCTGTCATATTGTGGTACCTTATATTGAATTTTAGAACTTATTGTAACACTTTTACCGTGCGATACAGGCAACAGAAATTCATGTTAAAACAACGGCTAAGGCTTTAAGAGCTACCCATCTTAATTTGTATTATATTTCAAAGTTTCTTGGATGTAACTATTTCCTAACATATACATATATAGTTGCCTGGTAGTTTCGGCATGTTTACAAATGGATGGTTATGTATAGATCTCTAGGAAATATAATCAGCTTTTAATGTGTTGGCGTGAGAATAATTCTAAACACATTTAAATACACCATGCATCTATGCCACCAGCCAGGTGTGCATTCTTGTATCACCTGAAGTGATGACGCTGCCAAACTGCATCGGGAATACCCACATAAAATCGAGATATTAATAATCGCCTCTACCAAGAATCTACTAAAGATATCAATGGGTACCATTTCATTGGATTGCACCCAATAGCAATATACTATAAATAATACACCGTGAGCAATAAAATGAAAGCTCACACCCGTTTAAATAACTCGATTACAGGAAGGATGACTTAAATGCTCTTAAACTTATACAATAAAAATTCAAAACAGTTGTAATAATAATTAAGGTTGGCTCAATTCAAAATCGTAAATATACGGTTCATCGGTAAAAGTGGCAACAATCGTGAAATAACCGAGTTTTTTTGTTAAATATTTTAAATTGAAATAAACTTCAACTTACTATCCGCGATTGAAACGTGATCACTAATCCTTAGCAATTTCTAAGACATAAAGTTCATTTAGGAAGTCAGTTTGAAAACTGTGACGATTTCCATTAAAATGTGCATTCAGCCAGGTTTTAATTTATAATATGAAAAAATATGTGAATTTTGGATACATTACATTATATATTTTTAAAAAATATGATCTACTTATTACATTGCATCCATAGTAGTATCATTGATATATACATGTAACCGATTTATAACCTTTACGGTGGACATTGGGGAACTGGCACCGGGCATCCATTTTAGTGTGAGAAGGGCGGGCGTCTAATTATAAAGAGAGATCAATATTTCTGAAATTTGAAATTGTCGTTGCCAACTTTGGCATACAAGCTACCATTTTGTTTTTGGTCAAAGGTTTATTTCATCTGTTTTTACATAATATTATATCTAAATGTACTTCTTTCCCAAATTCATGAGTTCAGTAGTACGTCTACCAACCAATCACAAGCCGCCAATATTGGACCAAATATGTTTATATAACGTTACGTCATGACTCACGATTTTATTATGCCGAATTAACCCGTGCATAGCAGAATACTGCAGTAAAACTAATTGCGTGACAAACGAGGCTATTAAGTCGAATGAAATGTAAACAATACTGTTTGGAAACGAACATACTTTTACCGTTTTTAATACCTTAAACCACTGTCCAAAGTTTTAGGGAAGACCCAGATTAAACGTAGGACTGTCATGTTGATTGAACGGGAAGAATAGAAACACTCCCTGAAAAGTTCAAGTATCAGAAGTCAATCCAGCAATGGGCAGAGGCGGATTTCTCGGGCCATTGCTTCAGGAATATGATATCTACAGATGGAAAGAACGATTAAAGAGATGTACAGATGACTCACTTAATAGGCTTATTAACAATGTGTTTGTGTACTAAAACAATCCCACACGAACCAAGTAGATAACTTCTAAGCTGTTGTGATATCGTTACAACTTTTAAAACAATACCACCTGGTGTTACTGAATGCCATTATTCACACCCATTAATACAACTTGAATGTACCTCTTTTATGAAAATATTATCTGTTATTGATTGTGTAATGTCATATGAGTTGTTAGTTTAAAGTTTGAGAGAGAGAGAGAGAGAGAGAGAGAGAGAGAAAGAAGAGAATGGGGTTTAAAGTACAATCGACACAAACTAGTTTCGGGAAATAACATAGTGGGAGGAAACCGGAGTGCCCGGAGAAACCCCACGAGGCTGGACAGGCGACCCTTAACCTTGCCATGTACAACCGGGGATTCTAAACCACGCTAGTTGACTCAATGACAGGCTTTATGATACAGCACGTGCGTGCTAACCATTCGCCCACGCAACTTCCGAAGGTCGCTAAACTGAGATACACATGCGTGATCATTCTGAATTTTGTTTTTGGTCTGGAACAAAAAAGGACTATTTTGACATTATTTGATAGTGGTTGCGTAAATCGTTTCTACATTAGTTACATAATGCCTTTGAAGAAAATATAAAACTTAAAACAATACACATTGTTTGTGGGGTGATTATAAATTCCTTATCAGCTGAGAGAAACCTTGACTTGTCAGTTATTTTGGAAGTAATTTATCTGATAATCGGATGTACCTATTCTAGTTTTAACGTGTTAAGAATGCATCTACGATCTGACTTATATTTTTAGTTCATTGCGACCAAGCTGTTTTTTAAGATTTCCTACAAGATTTAAAGTGACATTTCTGAGGTCATGCTTAAAGTAGTCACAAGTTTTCTAAGCGCCCGTCTGATACGTCCTTTGGAAGCACGTACCAAAGCAAAGGATGGAAACATTAGGGTGCCGCTTCGTATACAGACATTTTGTTATGTGTCAGAGTATTACTCGGTTAAAGTATTAATGCCGAAATTGTATATATACAAATGTATCCTGTGGTATTTACATTGGTATTTTAAAAATGCCCGTTTCTTTTTTTCATCGCAAATTTTTAGATGTTTTCAGGGAGTTACGTCGTTTCCGGAGATGTAAAATGTATTTTAACACAATTTCACGAAACTAAGACAGTTGTACCCTTTGCTACAAACTGAGGGCTCAGCTTTACATTTTTTGAGGGCGGAGCGGATTAAAGAAAAACAGAAAAACAATAGTTGAATATTAAACCTTTTGGCTACCCTTCACTATTTGTCGGTTCAGTCTTTAATAAGACATAGAATACTATTAGCTGGAAAAACCTAGTACGCCTGTTCAATGCAAATTTGAGAAAACAAAAGAATACTGTTTTGTTTCAGGATACAGCTGCTGAATGTTATTTTGGCTTTTTAGAAATTTAAGCAAAATTTGACTTATTAGGGTTTTCCAGATTGCAGAAGAATTATATGAAATTGTGATATCTATTGTTTCTGTCTATAGACGACTTCCAATACTTAAATGTACCTAATCAGCATGACCCAGTGAAACTGTTTTAGACCTGGATTCCGTTCAATTTGGGCCCCTGTAAAGCCAGGTATCTTACCTTGTTATGTAATAATAATATAACAGCTTTTAATTTGATATAGTGTGACAAAGTCATCTCTACATCAAACTGAAATATACAGATAGAACTTTCTGACCTCTGTGATCATTAATGATATTGACGTGTTCAACCATACACAACTTCTTCTAAGGCACGGACTTATTAAAACAACTAATGTATTCAATATGTCTTACGGACTACACACGAATGGCCTCTGCTCGTTTTGATAAAAGGCACGATCTCATTAAACAAATTATTTATTCAAAGGAATATGCAGTGCAGTTACAGATAATAAAATCTCATAAATAAACAATGCCAAATATGTACATAGCATGTGTATCACTTTTCTTAATTGATTGTATGCTTTATAAGTCAGAGTTTACAGTTAGTTTCAGAAGACTTGGAATGGCGCTCCTCCCGGAGTATGCCTATTTCATGCTCTCAATAAAGGTCTATCAACTATGCTGATATTCTGTTATCTGTATGTAGAGTTACAATACTACAACATATTTTTGAATTTTTAAGAAAACGTGACGTACGAGAGGTGTACCTTTAACGACACCGTACATTAAAATTATTAAAAATCCGTTGCTTTGATGTGACGCCTATATTAAACTTGTAAAGTGTTGCGGTTTCACCTTAAACCCACCCGTTCCATTGAGTACATTCTATTATTGCTAGTATATTATTTGTATACTTTGATTAATGTTCAACATGTTGTCTTGTAGGGAAGTAAGTAGATAGTTTAAACCTGTGTAAGTGTAATAGGTTATTAAAGTTATTAATAGAGATCCTCTTATTGTTCACATGAATACTACCATATTTAATGCTTGGTTTAAATATTTCAACAACTTGCATTCTTAAACTTAAAGAGACAATAGACTTTAACAAGTTTAATATTCGTGCTTGTTTGTGTGACCATGTAATAATTCCATCCTGTCATCACCATCATCATTTTATAATGCGCTCAAATCCATGCATTTACGCTACGCATGCTCAATTTACCAATCTGAATAAGAGGGTTTACATAAATGAATTTTTTTTTATATTCCACTTCCGCTCACATATAGTCGGAAACCGTAATTTCGTTGATTATTGCACCTGATTTTCAAATAAGAGAGTAAGCAGTGCTACGTGACCCTTCCCTTCGTCGAATTCCAGTCAACTCTTCATTTTAGTACATGCCAACGGGACCTCGGCACCCTAATGCAGAAGCCTTCCACCCTGAGTATTTTTTCACTTAATACCCGGGTCTAACCTAGAACCTTCTAGGATTTTTTTTTTCGCCATCGCTATACTCAGCTAATGGACCAACTAGACGATACTTGATAATGTGCGCCCGTTCAAATAAAATAAATGTATGATATCTACGATACCAAAATCGTGGAAGTGGAAATAACACATATCGCGGAAGGATTTGTAGTAAGCCATTTTGTTGATTGTTGGGTCTAAAATGCAAGACCTGTGTTTGAATAAACATGTTCTGCCTGGTTTTTGTAAATAATATGCATGGTTTAGAGGCGGAAGGCGAATAAATTTTAGAGGTTGGTTACACATTTTAAGTATGCGAATTCAAGTTTCAGTGGCCAATCTCATACAAAATGTGGAGCAAAGACGTAAGTATTTGTTAATTTATCTATCAGATCAGAAATGAAAAGCGTTTAGCCGAAAGTGGTCTGCCTCCAAAGAAAGTCTAAAACTTACAATTCTCTACATAGCATTTCTTCGCCAAGTATCTATAAATACACAAGGCCATAAGCCAATATAATGATTTAAAAAACAAAGGCCTTGAATATATATTGATATTTGAGAAACATATTGCAATTCATGTAAGTTTTCACAAAAATATTCAGAAAAACAGCATTTCATTCGGTCCGTATCAAAGTGTAATTAGGGTTTCACACTGCGTAGCTTGTGTGAAACACTATTGTTTTTGTTAAAATTCTTCTTATTATTATTCTTATTATTATTATTTTTTTTTCCAATTTGCTTATATCTCAGGATCTACTTGTCGGATCGATGCAATGTCTTGAGTTTTACTGCGAAAGTAGGTGTGACTTAAAGCTATTTCCGGCATTCTGCGACAATGCGGAATGTCCTAAATCACCTAAGTTGTCGTTTTTTGAGTTTTTGACATAGCCAGAGACATGGCACATAGCTACGGGTCTTTAGAGTTTTAAATTTTGCCGAATCTTCGGAAAAATAAGGCGCCAAATTTTGAAAATTTAAATTTTGACAAAAAACTTTTTTATTAATGAATATTTTTTAATGACTTTTTACCAAGGGTTAAAGGGTCGTCTGATTTGGGCAAAAATGTGAACATTTTTTTTCTGGATAATTTTTCTTGGTTGCTATTGGCTAATTCAGTTTATAGGTTCCATATAAATTATTTTTTGTCCGATTTGTATAAAACAATGTTTATATGCTCCATGGTCCAAAATGTCATTTTTTTTGTTACCGGCAAAGTTTCCTGTCGGCACCGTAAGTGACGTAAATTTAGCAAAAACTACAATTTTAACAGTTCGGTACCACTTTTTGAAAGCAAAAATTATTTTTTTCAAATCTAATATGACTGAAAAGATGTGCCATATAAAGGCGCACAAAACATCGCGCTCAGTTTTTTAATTTCGATTTCGTTTTCGGGCAATTTGGATTAAAGGGTGAAAAAAGGTGTCAAAATGAGCTATTTACAACCCATCCAGCGTCTTCATATTAAAAAATATATCTTCGTAACATTCATAATCTCGTAGCAATAACCCATACGAAGAGAATGTATGTGAAAATTAATTTGTAATATGCGCAGTTGCTCAGAAAAAGTCAATTTTGCATGAGCCACTTTTCACGTTATTTTGGCTGTATAAGAATCAATTATTATGTTATTTTCAATTTTCTTTCACCGTTGGATGCCTAATGCCATCGTGGACAAGGTCAAACCATTCTACCTCATACGCTGCCATTAAAAAACAATATTTCATTCCAATGGGTCGTACTTGTTATTTTTTTCAAATTATGATATTTGATTCTATTCATCAAATAGAACGAACTCATGCGACCATACAGATATCACCAAACGGTTTCTAACTTGTACGATTGCAGAGAAATGGGCGATTTTCCACAAGTCACTTTTCGAGGATTTTGGTCTATAAAAGTGTCAGTTATTATTCGATTTTCATAAAATTTTCACCATATGATATCTTACGTCATTTATGATTTCATAGAACTAATTTAACATTTTCAGTATCACCGGAAGTAATTATATTTTGGCAAAAACTGTATTTTTAGCCTTCAAAACAGATATTTTTTTCAAATGAGTCTGATTTGTAATATATTTAAAATTATGATATTTAGTTCGCATCAACTAATAGAATGAACCCATGCGATCATTCAGATACCACAAAATGGTTTCTCACTTGTATGGTTGCAGAGAAATAGACGATTTCCTACAAGTCACTTTTCAAGGTTTGGGGTCTATAAAAGTGGCAATTCTTATTCGATTTACATAAAATTTTCACCATGTGATTATTATTTCTGATTTTAAGAAACTAATTTAATATTTTCATTATCGCTGGAAGTACTGTGATATGGTCAGGATCAATTACATGTAACACAGGTATAAAATGGATTGGTTCCTGTGGTAATTAGCGCATATCGGATTGTAACTTCCTGAATTAAATATGATTGTATGAAAATCGCTTTTTGTTTAGCTTGTTCACTATCCATCGCTTGCAAATTGTGTTTGTTAATTTGTTGGAAAGATTTATAAAAAAAACTCAGAACTATCTGTGGGCTATGATCTAGTATCTTAATGTTATTTATTACCCATCGGCGTCAGTGATTATGTACATGTCGTGTATCCCTTAGTACGTTTTTCACATTTGACTAAAATGGGGGAAACAATGAAAAAAGGGATATTATATTTGTTTCGTGTATTAAGCAATGCAGACTTTTGAAGGGTCAGATTAACGTGTTTGTCTTTATTCAAATGGTGAGCGTAGTTTGTTGATGCCGAGTCCACAATATTATGGACACGGTGCGCTTTGGTCTTGTGCATCGATCTCCCAAGCAGAGTTGCCTTCGCTTGCAGTTCACACCTTGTCTCAATTGTCATTTTTTTGTTACCAATAGTTTTATCTGTCGGCACCGGAAATGGCATAAATTTACCAAAAACTACCAAAATCTACAATTTTGACAGTTTGGTACCATTTTTCAAGAGAAAATATTATTTTTTTAAAAGCTTGATACAGATATCATAAAATTGTTTCTAACTTGTTCGGTTGCCGAGATATAGGCGGTTTTCTACAAGTCACTTTTATAGGTTTTTGGCCCGTAAATGTGTCAATTATTATTCGATTTTCATAAAAGATTCATCATTTGATGCCTAATGTCATAGACGATATTATAAACTTAATTTAACATTTTAGTAACACCGGAAGTAATGTCATATTGGCAAAAACTGTATTTTTAGCCTTCAAAACAGATATTTTATTCAAATGAGTCTGTTTTGAAATCTTTTTCAAATTATGATATTTGATACCAATCAACAAATAGAATGAACCCATACGATCATACAGATACCACAAAATGGTTTCTAACTTGTACGGTTGCAGAGAAATAGCCGATTTTCTACAAGTCACTTTTAAAGTTTTTTGGTCAATAAAAGTGGCAATTATTTTTCGATTTACATAAAATTTTCACTATATGATATCTTATGCCATTTCTGATTTCAAGAAACTAATTGAACATTTTCATTATCACCGGAAGTACTGTAATTTTATCAGGATCAGTTACATGTTACAACTGTATAAAATGAATTGATATTGCTGGATTTTTGTTGTTTCTGTTTCCCTTTTATTTGATGTATGCAATGTTTATGTGGAAATCTGCTTATCGTTGCCATTGGTTCAAGGGCAACATGGGAGCGAAAGTGACATAAGTTTAAATTTAACGTGGCACCAGTGAAACCCGTCATTCCTGCATGCAGGTCTAGTTGTTCATTAGATTTATATTTTCTTAGTTAGAAACCTCCTAAAGTAAGATTGTCATTGTTCGATTGGTGAATCCTCATTGAAATATTGAGTTACATGCAAATTCCTCTAACAACCGTCAGTCAGAACCAGATTAAAGGAGCTAAATCGCTAATATTTGGGTCCTAGAAATCGATACAAATGGGTCGAAACGCATATAATAATGTAATTTGAATGTATATAAACTGATTTAAATTCAATCGTTTTTGCTTTAAATCTAATTTCAACTCAGTTTTGTTGAGCGAAAAACGCCAGAATTCTCAATCGAATAGCAATTTCGGGCTTATGGTTATTCGGGTCTATTGTGCCTGCTCTCGCCGTTTGGTACGACTTGTGCTGAAATGCATTGTGATAGACGATTCGTGTACCAATTGTAAAATGTTGATTTTCTCTTAAATATTGTATATAAGAAGCCCATCTTTTCCCTGTAAGATCATAACATCAATGTTGATTTAAATAATTAATAATCCCTGTTTTCAATATCGAGGACTTTGGATGATACTGAGTTAGAGACTTAGCTACTTTAAGTAGTTCATTTAGATCTTAACTCAAAATAGACAAAATATTGACCAACTGATCGAATGACTTTCTGGTTAATAATAGACATTTTACATCGATCACATATGTGGCTAAACTGTACTTTGTGTCATTTGTTGGTGGAGTGGTCGACCTAATCTAACGACCTAATCTACGGTTGATTGAATGTTAGCACCCGTGTTAATCAGAATACACTCGAAAAAATAAAACTGTTATACAGATTTACTGTAGCCAATCTATTTTCGTTTGGAAAATTTTAAGCCACTGAGAACAGGAAAAACCAATGCTCATTAATGGCCCCCATCCCTGCATAGAAAGCGCTTATCTATGTTGACTTACCACAACAGCACGCACCATTGTGCTTTATTTTCCACAAAAACTGCTTGATTGGCCTACATTACGGTATTCTTTTTGTGTATATAATATAACACTGTTATTAAACGGTTTACTAAGATTTGAAATCAATAACACTTCTTGAATATAATTGATCTATTGGATTTTTATTGATGGTCGTGTTCAGTCTCTGCCTTTAGTCACAATTGTTAATTATCAAACATCGTGCATATTAATCCAAGCAAAACGTACTTTAGAAATGGTCCCTAACAATATTAATAGCAAGAGGTTGCCATACAAAATACGCCCACATTTTGTAAGAGACGAACATGGAACAGGGAAAATGAATTCAGACCCATCCTATCCCTGGTCCCAATGCTTCACATCGAATTAGAGTCGAGTTTTGTGAAAAAGGACACAAATTAGTTCTTTTAACACTTTATTCAGTTTATAGTACAATGTTGTCAAACGATTCAGACGACGAACTTTGCAAAACATTACTTAGTTTCTTCATCGGACCATCTATAACTCTCAAATTCTGTGTTGCGTAAAATATATCCACATTAGAGACTTTTGGCAAGTGGCATTTTCCCTATCCGTATCGTATACGTCACACGTTACGTCAGAGTACTTTTAGAGTTTTGGCAGATTCTTGCGTCGCGTAGGTATGCGTCACTGAGCTGAGCTTAGTTCTGTAAAGCATAATGGCAGTATTATCTGCCAAGATCGCCGTCAGTACTAGTCAAGTGCATTGCCTACAATTTCTCGGAGTGCGTGAAGTCATTTGACAGTCGCTGAGCTATTAAAAAAAAATAATGTTGGATCTTATTTAAAAAAAAATCTTTGACTTTGACTCGACAGCAATTTTTGGTTCCACTAATTTATCATTGACACCCCTTTACCATAGAATCAGATCATTCACAGATTTGCAAGATCCCATATCTACCTAGCGCGTAGATCAACCAGCGTGCAGACAGACAGGAAAAGTATGAAAATTCCGAGAAAAAAACACAAAAATAATGATTAAATTACAGTCTTTATTGTGATTAAATTCACGTGGCACTATTCTAAGATACACATAGATTCATAAAAACGATATGATACAACATTTCAGCGTTTAAAAAGACGACAATGTTATACGGACCATCTCCGTATGAAAGCTGTTTGATACGGGCTGCCGTATCCGTGTGCCGTATCACGTATGAGAAATACACACACACATTGATGACGTCACACACAAAATTCATACGGATACGCGCTACGCACTAGCAATTTTCGCTTGCCAAAAGTCTCTATTAATTTTATTCGCAATACGTAAATGTTGAACTATTCCTATAACTAATTATGGAATTCGCTGGGTAATATTCATCATTGTATTTTACTTACTTCCAAGACGAATCTAGACATCCAAACAGTAAGATCTTTTATACCTATATCTTCCCGCGCACACAGGCTTATTCGCTCACTGTTGTGATGCTTATTCCGCCATTGAAAAAAAAAAAAGGTTCACAGCCCATTGATTTCTGGACACAGCATTGTTACAAATGACATTTTGCAGGCGCGGATCCAGTTTTTTTTGCAGGGGGTTGGGGTCTAGGTTTGATAATTGTTTAACTAATTGCGGTGAATCTAATTTAACAAATTTTTCTGGGGGAGGACCCCCCCCCCCCAAAAAAAAAAAGAAAATGGGGAAATTAGATTAAATTTGGTGCATTCTGATGTATTTCCGGAAGGTAAATTCCAAAATTACAGGTCGAAAAATCGCCAATAAAATGGCATAAAATGTCCTTAAAATGTTGATGGTGAATGCTCCCTTCACAGGTGAGGAACAAAATATCTTCAGATACCATATTAGGGTTGTTCTTAACAAGCTTTATTGCCCCCTCCCCCTCTGGATCCGCGCCTGATTTTGTTCATTACAATATTAAAGATATAAAACTATTTCGAACCATTCAGATGCCACGATTTTTTTGGGTGGCGAACGATTTTTGGCTCCTTATATTCTCGTGGGAAAGGAAAACAAAAAGTTTTTACAGTACTAGTATCAATTATCACGGGCCGGGCTTCACACTCCCAAGTGGATGCAGTACGCCCCATTTTTCTGAAAATCTTGGATCCGCCTTTGATAATAATAGCCAATCTTCGTTGCACTTATCAAACATATACAAACCACATGAAGTGGTAAATTGAAAATCAATTTATGCATTCGGGTGAGGTAGAAATCGCTTAATTAAATTTAAATTCACGTTTACACCTCCCAATGGGGTTATCAATTTTGACTTTGTAAAAAGGGAAATATTCAATAATTACATATCGTGGTAACAGCAGCAATTAATTATCCTGTTCCTCCATTGATCGGAAATAATCGTTACTTTAAACCAATCAATATAATATAGATGTATATGAACCAATCCCCATTTGTTTGTAGGTTCTTTTATCAGGTCAACATGGAAAAACTGGTGCGTATTCTGGTACTTCTATCAGTAGTTTATATATTAGGTAAGACATTTTGTTCATTTTGATTTTAATATCAAACAAATCTGATTAACCTTGTTATAACCTCTTTGATTATCCAAAGTTAGTCGAGTTGTGTTACGAATTGGTGTAATAGTAGGTGCATGGTCTTTATTGGGAACACTTGACCAGCTAATTCGTGTTCAAGTCGTAAAGCTGTACCAGTTGGTAGAGAGATTCAGAAACACAATATTTGGCCTTATAAAAACTGACCCACTTATCTGTCTGATTGCTCCTTCGAGTAATTTTCTGAAGTGAGCAGATGTTAGCCCCCTCCTCCCCCACGCACGTGCTTTCGGATGTCGCAGGATATATACGTCACGCGATGTAATTTGCAAACATGTATTGGTATATAAAGCCGAGTAAAAAATACACTCATTACGGGCTTCGACTTTCGTGTTTAATTAATAGCGAACGTGGGCAAAAATGTCCATTGCACTCTTTGTTTTAATTTTTGACTTTGGCGATTTCGATAAGAATTAGCTGTGATACTTTCGTTTCATTTCTAACTTTCCATATCATAAGAGCGACAAGATAAGAAGCTCATAGTAACAATTTGTGATTTCCTTTTATTTCGTGGTTACAACCTTCGTTTACGCGGCGCTCTCTTTAGAGTAGGAAATAAATACGTTTTTTTTTAAATCGGATAATAATTGTGCCCTCCAGAGGAACCGCAAGCTAAAAAAAGGGTGGTTTTTCGTTCAATCAAGTGCCTTAATTCAGGGAGTTACGACCCGATATGCGCCAATATATCGAAAGGGACCAGGATCTTTGATTTATAAACATGCATTTCAAGTTTCATCAAAATCGGTTCAAAATTGTGACCTCTACAGTGTTCACAAGCCAAAAAAAGTGATTTTTCGTATAATCAGGGGCCATAATCCATGACGTTACAGTCCGATACATGCAAATATCGAACGGAACTGAGATCTTAAGGTGAGAAACCTATATTTCAAGTTTCATATGTGGGCGTATAAAAATATGGTATATTTAGGCTGTGGACCCTGTACAGATCACAATTTTAATCCGATTTTGATTGAACTTTAAATGCTTGTTTATACCCCAATGATCTTGGCTCTTTTCGATAATCGCGCATATCTGAACGAAATTGCCTGGATTGGATTATGGCCCCTGGTTGCTCGAAAAATGACATGTATAGCTTCAAGACACAATTTGTATTCATTTTTTAAATCATCAATGAAGGTGGAGTTCGAATTTCGTAAAAAAATAAATCTATGTAATACGATGAAATTTAAATATATGCCCCAAAGATCTAAGTCCCTTCCCAGGCAGGATACGTCCACATTTTGCAAGAGATGGATGAGAACAAGCTAAACAAAAAGTGATTTTCCGAACAATCAAGGGGTCAATTCAGGAAGCTACGCTCCGATATGCTCGAATATCAACAGGGCCAAGATCTTTGGGTTATAAAGATATATTTCAAGCATGCATTATAGGTTTCATCAAAATCAAATATTATTCAGGATGTTACGATCCGATATGCACAAATATCAAAAGGGACCAGGATCTTTGGGCTATAAGCATGCATTATAGGTGTCATCAATATCAAATAAAAATTGTGACCCTCAGAGTATCCACAAGCTAAACACGTTTTGTGTACAACCATGGGTCATAATCCATGAAATTTCGATTCGATACATGTCAATATCGAAAGGAACCGATAACTATTGTAGGTAAACCTGTATTTCAGGTTACGTCAAAATCGAATAAGAATTGTGATCCGTAGAATGTTCACAAACAAAATGTGGATGGATGGACGGACAGGGGCGACGGCAATATACGTCCACACGAAATTAATGTGGATGTATTACAAATCACGTGAGCACTCTAGAGGTCGCAATTTTCGTCAGATTTGATTTAATTTTAAATGTATGATAATAATCCAAGGATCTTGGTTCCTTTCAGGATTTGCTCGTATCGGATCGTAACTTCCTGAATTATAGCCGCTGTACGTAAAATCGCGATATACCTTGTGGCTCCTTTTGACGTCACAAGTTTTATCGGATTTCCAAAAACCGTGTGTTATCACAGTTACACCGTAATGACGTCGTGGACCCTCTAAAGTCACAACTTTGATTTAGTTTTGATAAAACTTGAAATACATGTTATTTTGACTTTTGATTGTATGGAAAATCGCATTTTAGCCTGTGGGCTCTCCAGAGGTCACAATGTTTATCTGATTAAAAAAAAACAACCTTATTTGTTGAATTCGACCAATACTGCAAGACAAAATGGCCACCCCTCCTATGCAAATAGTGTAAATATATGGTATATCACGGTCACAATTTTGATCCGATTCTGATGAAACTTTAAGTTTATGTTTATATCACAAAGATCTTGATTCCTTTCGATATTCGCGCATATCAAACGTAACTTGGACCAGCTAGATGTCATAATGTGTATTTAAATATTGTACATTAGGATCAGATGTTTTACGAAATGGAACAGGGTCGATGGAAAAGGGGAACAACACGTCTTAAACCATGTAATAAAATTAGGATTGTGGATATTTTGTCGTACCCTTTTACATCCAATTTTAGTTTTACATTTTATTTGCTTTTGTTTTAGTCGACGTCATCCAAGTTCCCGCGGAGAAAATAACATTCACTTTTTTCAATGAAACTAGAACGTGGAACGAAGCCTACTGTATTTGTATTAATTACGGTATGAGTTTGTTGGTCATCGACTCAGAAGAAAAGACAGATATTTTTAACATGGTACAAGCGGAAATTGGAGGTTTAGTGTAAGTTTCCCTAATAAAGTCCGTGTTTACTTACAGGATTATTTAATACAAACTTCAAAGATGCACTATGTAAAAGCTAAATCTGCTTATTGCAGATCTTTCTTTTAGCTTCAAATATTATATAAATTATTAACTTGATTTGATATTTTCCGCAGGTTAATCTTATAGGTTTTTCGTGTAGTGCGGTCCTCCTGCACTTACTATTAGACATTTATTACATGGCAAGCTTAAAATCAACTATTTAAATCGTCGGATGGCTGAGATTTAAAAACAAAGACATTCGATACTTAGTCTCATCTAACAAGTACCTTTGCTACGATAATAAACGGTCTACGCTACACATCTCAGTCATTACTACACCCTGAATAAAGTTATTTTGAACATATTCATTTACTATTATCTATTTCAGAACTTTTATAACAAAAACGACCAGCTCTTTATCTTATTATTACATTCCCCTTTTAATTTTGGGAGGCAAGTAGTTAGTGTGCCCGCGCTGCGTCATAAGGTATGTCACTGCTTCAACTGCCGTGGTTTCGATTACCCCATTGTACGTGGCTAGCAGTGGGTTCGCCTGTTCAATCTCGTTGCTTTCTTCCGGATCTTCCTTTGCGCTGGTGACAACGACGAAGTCTTCCATGCTGTAATAACTGTCATGGAAAAATACGCAATTACAACTGAAACGAGGGAAAAGTCTAACGGGTGTAAATTCATTTACTTAACATATAGCATGCTAACAAAACTTCACAACGGTGAAAAGAAGTGTAAGACGAGTAGAAAATATACCTTTGAAGTGATCGGCCGGCAACCCAGTGTACAAATGGACAAAACTACATGTAATTAAACTTAGTACTGTTTTTTTAAGGGTAAACTGGATACGAAACTACTTTATTCGAAATGGATGGAACACAGAAAGCAGTAAAAAATACCACATGTCTCATTTATATAAACTGGCCACTATGTAATTTTATCGTTTTCTGTTTTCCATATATTCCGCACACTGCTACTTGTGTTCCTGATCAACACGGTATTGTAAACTAAAGGGTCAAGATTTTGAAACACCACAGAACCCACACTCTGGTTCAGACCGATTCCATCCCAAACCAGTATGCTTGGACCTCCCAATGACACGTTGGTCAGAATTACGCTGGCCACGTCGACGTCATATTCTGGTCCTGCAAGCTGCAGTTAATATGTCGAACAATATGGCGGTCTTGTCGTAACCCTTGGTCTACCAGTTCGGAGGCGATGACCCGTGGTGTTAGTGCCCCAAAAGCGTTACTGAAGCCTTGAGATGGCAACGGATTGGGCAGTGTGGCCAGCATTGAGTATTCCAAGCGCCTGATTCCTCTAAGCTGTCGTGAGTCGTGGCATGCTGCTAACGTTGTAGTGTGAATGATTCAACCAGGTATGGAGATGAATTAATAAATGATATTGTTCAAGGACAGCACCATGTAAGTAATTCTTTAAGTAGGCATTCAGTCATACGATAATCCAATAATCCAAACCACCGGATGACCGTCATATATTGAATGAATTAGAACACACTAACTGTTTAATAATTTTACGTTGAAATGTAAAATCGAGACTTTGTTGTTATTATTGTAGCAATGGTACGGGGCAATCACGATTATCTTGTCAATACTTTAAACAATGATAACGTCGCTCAGAATAAAGTAATTCGACTAATAAAATATTCATTTTTAGTACCAAAGTTTGAGCTTAGTATAGCAACCACGTCCAACTCTATATCTTAATCTTAGATAATTTGATAATGCAGGTTTAAGTAAAATGTGAATTATGACTCAAATAATGCCATAATATGTATACATGTATGCGGTCTTGTGGAACACTACGTAATAAATGTTACATTATATGGTAATTACCCTCTATTCACTTGATCTTGTAGAGCATACGATGAAAGTATATGGATTGGTCTGTTCAACACGGTTATATATAAATGGATAAATGGCAAAAAATTAGGAAATTGGCCACCTTTGTCTAAAAACAACCCAAAGAAAATAAGCACAGACCTGTGTGTAAAATTCTCTGGAAATAAATGGAAAACAAAGGTTTGCTCTGATTCGTATAGATTTGTCTGTGAGGCGAAACAAGGTGAGTTGACTTTCTTGATTTCGAAAAAAAATTAACCCCTCACAAGGTTTTCCCCTAGCGCGGCCATGGTTATTATTAAGCTTGTTCAATGGGCATCTGGGTGAGTAATATTTTGTGCCATCCAAAGTAGGATGCACTTCTTATGATACTTGTGGGATCCAATTAAGCTTCTGCAGCTGATATGTTATAAGATAAAGATAATAAAGGGGTATAATAAAGGTTTACATTTTAATTTAGTTTGCGGCTTACATATACCGCAACTATGAAAATCCTCCGGGGGCAGATTAGTGTTCGCTCCTATTTTATTCTTCACGTATTCCAAATATATAATTTACAGATATTACATATTTAGGTCGAAACATGTTCTATTTTTTTATGATCAGATTTGTGTTCAATGGAAAGCAATTATTCATCTCCATCAGTTCTGGATTTTCCTGCTGTCAGAATCATCAGCACAGAGTTGCAGTGTGTCCAGCAATGTGAAAAGAACAACTCATGTTATGCAGTTATACATAATAATATTACTAATGCATGCTCTGTATACAATGCAGTCAACAATCTGGATTTTGTCAAGTCTGGAAATCGAACTGGAATCGCATATAGAAAGATATGCTATGAAGGTAAAACGTAAACGACCCTTAAGTATAATAATAACAATTACAAAAATATCTTTGAACCTAAAACACATGACATGGGAGAAAAACACAGCTAAATTTATCGCGTCCTGTAATTGTGATTGTATTGTTTCGGGTTCTCCGCGATTCATTCCCATACAGTCGTCTTGTCAACAATGTAAAGTGTGTAGGCCTATTACTTTATGTAATTATATATCACGCCCATTTTTGTGTTCAGCGCCTGAACGCCACAATTCTAAAATGATTATTTTGAAACTTGGTTTACTTATTCCTTTTACCCTAATCATAAATACGGCAACTATTGATTTTGGTGCATGATCCGCCCACTTGGGTAATGTCACGCCCACTTTGAGTCAATATTTTGTCTGTAAAGAATCTACAGTTTGCAAATATTAACAGATTTGGATCAAATTCGGCATGATCCACCATCGGGTTGTACCTATGTAAATTGTTCCATATCCAACTCGCAGGTGCAGAGCCAAGCCCAATTTCTCTGTTTACCATCTATGAGTTGTAATTATGAATGGATTATTTTAGAACATTGCTTATTTATTTCTTAAACCGTGGAGACAGCGATTATTTAGTTTGGTGCATGCCCCGACCCCCAAAGAATGTGGACGTATATGGCAGCGGCACCGATGCTTTTATTTTACTTTTCTTCTTAAATAGGGCATGTTGCTGAAGACGACACTGGTTATATGGACAAAGGTGTAATTCCACAGCTAACATGCACGTTCAACCATTCGTCAGCGATAGAGACAATATCCACAATTTCATCAATGCACGTTACTGATTATACTAATTCGAATGAATCTGTACCATTTCTAACAGAACTATATTACCTCAATGAATCTATTGTGTCATCCCCAAATCCAATAATAACCTTTAGTCCAACAATGACGACCTTTGACCCAGAGTATTCCGCAGACATATTTCCTGATTTGAACAGTTTTCTATCAACACCATCTGTAACACTGTTATCAATGGTGACCACCTCAAATTATATCACGGAAACTAACACAATTGCCACCATGAAAGACGTGGCATCCATCTCATCTAGTGTCCTTCAGAGTTCACAAACAACAACCAGCTTCGAAATTGTGACATCGTCATCAACTAACTTTCAAAGTGCGAGCCTGGTAACACCTGCCTTGGACGCGACCGTTATCTCCGCCATTATCATAACACCAACTTCATCTTTTAAACGAATTATTCCCCAAAGTAAGTTTTATTATCAATAGTACAGGTTGTCCCTGCTTCGACTAAAATATATAAAATCCATTGTGAATATTATCAAGTGTTAAACCCAGATTTACGTACTTCCGACAACTGTAGTCATACATATTCCCCATAAGTCATTTTATGAACTGCCCACGCAAACAACTAGCTAGCCAACATATACACATTGAACCTTCAAGTTTTCAATATCAATATTCGTCATAGCACAGACAATGAAGGATGGCGCAACTGAGACTAAGAATATATAAATGCGACCATACATAAATATAACGATCTCTGTGGACAATTCCTGATGAATGAATGCATCAAAAGGAAGCGTTTTATAGCCGAGGCGCTGGAGACGTCAACCTCCCCGCGAAAAAAAAATCCAATAATTTGAAAAAAATAAAACGGGAGAAAAATGCTAAAACCGATGAGAAAAATGAAAATGTAACCTAGTTATGAAGGGTCCTAAAGGCAGACAAAAGGCCCCCACGTCCGACAAAAGGGCCGTTCTAGCCCAGGCAAAAGGTCGCCAAGTCCGAGTCAATCGTCGTCTATACACTGTTACTGTCGAATCCACTACTAAACGAGAATGCAGCCATTGCATTGGCATGAAAATCATTAATCAAGACCACCCCACCTCCTAAAAATAGTATAGCCTCCGCCATGTTAAACCTTAAAACGCCCCTGAATTCAAAACTAGGGTAATATGGTCGAATATCCCTGGTTAATTGAGGCTAGTACAGGTAACATGTACATTAAGTTTAAGAATAATATGTACGAAACAATGATCCTTTCGGGTTGGACACTGAAGATTACCAATAACTGGCTAGTGTCGATCGACGGAAAGTATACGCCCCCCCCTGCATACTGTAACTGCTTTGTTTAGTGCCTACGATCAGTTGATATTTTATAGATTAAAGATATTTTAAAATACAATTGACATGGATTATGTATGGTTTATTTTCAGAATCACTTTCGTTATGCGGCTGTAATTGTCGACCGAGTTCACTAGGTCTGAAAGTTGGTGACACAGAAAAGGCCATACGCAATTTGCCGATTGCTAAAAATACGACGTCATCATATCGTCGACAAAAAACATCGGCCAAAAATACTAGTATTTCATCAGTGATTGTCGGATCATTTGGTATAATTATTGTTTCAGTTGTTCTAGGATGCATTTTGGTTTCAGACGTAGTTATGATGATAAAACATCTGTGTGATAGAAAGGGGGGATTACTTTAACTTTACAACTCTTTCTTTTGTGTTGAGTGATTATCGTTTTGTTGATGCTCAATTGTGCTTGATTTGCACTTGGGAACGTTGTAATTAGAATTATTATTTTACATAAAAACCTCTGTTGTGGTCTGTAGTCAATTTAAAGCGAGAATTTCATATTTTTCTAAGAAAGTTAAAACAATTATTTCTATGCCTTTACCCCATAGGTTGTCAACTCACTATTATACGGCATTATTTCCCACACTTCTAAGGAAGGGGTTTCCATAAATTTTAAAAATTCCATAAAATGTGAAGACAGCTTGAACCATATGGGTACCGAATTACACCCAGAATTTCGATTGGTCACCCTCTTAATTTGGCTTGTTTTGTGGCTAAAGCTTTTAATTTAGTTTTCGGGAAAGGCAGCGACTTGATGGCCATTATTTACTCAGAAGATGTTAAATAGATTATGAAACGTCGCAATGCCGACAATGAAGATTTTGATACAGAAAAGTTTCAAAACACTAACATTTTCTCATTGGTTTACCAATGGGAACTGACCCCGCCCAATTTATGGAAAACTTACATTTTTATAAATATGAATTCTTCTTTCAGGATCATGAACGAAAAGTTGATTACAAAGTAGCTAAAAGTCTTCACTATACCTTCCGATACATCGATAACATATCACCTACACTGTAAAAAACATCCATTTTTATGTGGCCGAATTCCTTAGTTTAACACCTTTTTTCTGTGGTCGAATTCCTTACTTAACACCCTTTTTCTGTTAATCGATGGATTTTTGGGAGAAATTGTTTTAAAAGTTTGAATTATTTCTTCAAATTACATGTTTTGTGTATTTCTGTGGAATATTCAGTATTAAACAGGAAATTTCCGTAAAATTTAGGGATAAAATATTTTACTCCCTTGTATAACGCACTTAAGTCTGTTATTTTACGGAATAAACAGTGGAATTACCAGAAAGTAACGTGAAATTTAGGGGATAAAATGTTTTATTCCATTTTATAACGGATTATTTCTGTTTACAAATGCAACGATAAGTAATCGAATACATATATAATCATTCTTAATATCATGTTATAGTATTCATTTCAATTTATTAACCATAATATGAAGAATAACATTGTGTAAAGTTTGGTATATTAATGATCATGTGTGTCTAATTTACATCATTTATAAGATCTATAAAGTGTATTGTTATTCCTCATACGGTAATCAGATCGTAAGTATTTTCATCAATCTGTAAAAATATTTTTCAACGCTCAGGGTTGTATTAACTGGTAATCGAGCGCTCTTAAATCCGGGTAATATAACCAATTGGCCAGTCTAAGCCGGTGTCTCTATGGCAGAGTTAACATACCTGCCAGTTGAAAGTATCGTAAACTTACATCTGAAAGTCTCTGACCGGTCCAAACACGGACGAATGGTTGTTTGTTATACCATTCTCTCGATGAGGGTAATCTTACTTTAAACAAATAATTATGTTCAAAATACTCATTTCAAAGCTCTCAATGGTTCGGCACGAAAATGTCTTACATATTTGTTGATACCGTATGCATGTAACAGAACACTAAGGTCGTCTGACAAAAACCTATTGACAATACCATCGATACATTTCGAAACAACAAAATGATCTTTTTGGTTTGCAGCACCCTACTTGTGGGACTCTCTCCCCCACCATATTCGAATAATATCATCCCTGCGTTTTGATTAATAAGTACCGATACTGTTTAAAACGCGATTTTAAGGATATAGTTATTATTGTTCCTTTTAGAACGCAAGATTTATCTCCCATGGAGCACGAGCCCAAGAGGTATGCACGATGAACATTTGCTGATTACACTACATGTATTTTGCCTATTACGTTTTTTAGGACTTCGAATTTTGTCTAATGGTTTGGATTGTTCGTTCTTGGTTTTATTATATTTCATCTATTGTGAATTCTATTTCTTGATTATTTATTTTAAGATTAACGTTCTATTTCTGTTAATTACATATTTTAACAATTTCCATATTGTCATTGTGATTACAATTTGATGGTTTATTTCCTTGTTTACATTAACTTCTAATTCCTAAACCTTGCAATGATCATATTATAATTGATCATAAAGATGTTGCTAACCCCACACAGAGCATTACATCAGATCAGCGTGCAAAAGAATGTAATGATAGGATCATTTAGTACCAATGGTTCAGTTTAACCACCATTCATGCATAAACTCGTTAAACCATTTATACATAGTGAGGATGGCAGGGTGGCGGGCTGGCCGAATGGTTAGCACATGCGCGTTGTATCTTAATCATAAGGTTAGTCATTGAGTCAACTGGTGTGGTTTCTATTTCCGGTTGTACATGACAAAGAGTAGGTTCGTCTGTCCAATCTCGTGGATTTTCTCCGCTTTCCCCCCACTGCTAAACACCCCGACGCGCAAGTCTCGAAATGACTTAGTTTGTGTTCAGTGGACGTTAAACCCTATCCCCCCCTCTCTCCCTCTTATACACAGTAAAAATATTGTTAAAATGCTCTGTATTTCAACATTTTAATATAGTTATCTATCTATCGCAGTGAAATCCTGACAATTAGCTCATGCAATATAAATAAACAATTCAAGGTATTTTTAATATTTTGGAAATCAGATTGAGGATATGGGCGATAATGGTTTTGTGGGGTCCATTTCAATGATCGATCGTTCAGTGATATTTGAAAATGGCTAAAAGAAAACATTTATAAGCCTGATGGAACGATATTTATTTACAATAATACAATTTTCTTTGTAAGGGACATGTCGTGCTATATTATTACTACAATAAACAGGACACTGTTACAACAACATTTGCGACGACACCTGGGTTAATCTCATCTTAATCAGCACATTTGGTCGAATTTCATGTTCTAAATCTACGGAAGCGTAATATGGCCACATATTTTTTTTATTATTCTATTTTCAATTTTTTAAGTTGAATTTTCAAGATATTTACTTGAATTTTCAAGTTATTAACTTGAATTTTCAAGATAGCTAACTTGAATTTTCAAGTTAGCATACTTGGATTTTCAAGATACTAACTTACTGTTATATACTCTTCAAAAAAAGAAACGCACAACCCATTTTTCATCATTTTTTTATTTGACCGAGGTCTTTGTTTCGGCAAATCTTACTTGTTTTTAATGCCATTATGTAAGGATAAAAGAAATTCATTATTGATTTTAAAGGTAGGGTCACTAAATGTGACTGGTCATCCTTTTTGTTGAAATTTTTTATCGCTTGAATGCACCAAGAAACACGAATTTAACAGCTTCGCGAGCTTTTTGCATGGAACCTAAATCTAAGGTCTTTAAAATCCCGCGGTTCTCGGTTTCCAAATCAGTTGGGCATGTAAACACTCAAAGAACCAAGTGATGCCACATCTGGACGAAGACCAACGCAACAACGCTATTCGTCGATTACAAGCAGGTGAATCCAAGACAGATGTAACCAGGCAGCTGAATGTTTCCCTTAGTTCCATTTCTAGCCTTTGGGATAGGTACCGACAGCGGAGTTCAACACGTGAACGCCCAACCTCAAGCCAAACAAGTGTGGTCCCACTTGTCCTGGGTCGTCACTTCTGGTTACGTCATTGGCGTAAATGGTTTTCAACAGTGACCTCTACTGCAGCAGCAATTCCCGGACGGCGTAGAATCTCGTACCAGACAGTAGGCAAACGCCTACGTGAAACCGAATAACGAGGCAGACGTCCCCGTTAGAACTTCTGTTTTGAAATACGCCGACACCATGAAATCCAACTTTAATGGGTTCAGGCACTGAGGGTATGGCCACAGCAACACTTAATAGCAGTTTGGTTCAGCAACCTGTCGTTGTTCTTGTTGCAACAAGGCGATAGCAGAGCAAGGATATACTGACGACGAAATATAACTTTGCGTTTCTTTTTTGGGAGAGTATATTATAAAATAAGCGTTTTGATCTAATGATTTAGTATGTCATGCAATGCTTTAGACAATGGACGGTACGGTTGTAGTCCTCAATGACAAGGTGCGGGGGTATCCTATTCGATCACGCAGGTTTCCCCCGGGTACTCCGGTTTCCCCACTGCAGCGAAATTACCCCCGCGCATTAGGCAAATCATCTCCGATAGCACATAGATTGGCGCAAATTGACCAGATTATTACGGTGTCGTTAAAGATCCCTTGGCAGTTGGAAATCGATATAAGAGTATGCTGTAGCGCCGCTGTCTGGGCAAGATTCCCTCATTTAGTACATGGTACACTATATTATCCCAGTCGGAGCAGAACAACAGGACGTTAAACCCCATGGCAGATCCCGACAAAATATTCGAAACTGAAATGGGATTTAACGCCCTACTGTTGTGCTCCTAAACTGGGCTAATGAAGACTAACATTTCTAGGCGCCAAAGAATACAGATTTAGCTTCTTTATATATCTGACATTATTGATAAAGCCTTGTAGACGACAATATCATACAGTAATCTTATAACAATCCTGAAATAAATTTTATGATAGCAATAATATGAAGAATAGACATAATATACTTAAGTAAATCCGTTCCGCTTCACATGAATATGATGTCTATTTTCATTACGCCAAGCGTAATAGTACTAGAAGGAATGCTGTACTTAAATTGAAGACTTGTTGTTTTTATTACCTGAAGCATTATAACAATACGAGAGAACTAAAAGTTGGAATTTTATGTCTGTGGCGTTCGTGCTCTATTATTATGATCATTACTTTAACAAAAGGTTGCAGGAGATTTCGAAACATGTCATGCTACAAAAGAAATGTAGATACCAAAGGTTAAGGTAATGTTAGTGCTATATGACTCAAAGTGGGTTACTCGAAGAACTGCGAACAAATGAAGTCGGAATAATCCAGACAGTGTGCTATGAACGACGTGGTTTTTCGTCTCCTCTGAACGGCTAGGCCTATATGTTGTCGCTTGCCAAGCCCTGCTTCCTTGACCTCTGACAAGGGGTAAACACGCCCGAAAATTCCGATGAACTTTCTCGGCTAACACCGGAGTTCGAAGACGGGATCTCAAGGTTAGCGAGTCACCGTGTCTCCCACAAATAATTGGACTGTGACAAATATTTATTAATCAACTAAATAATTGAAGGCCTCAGAGGAACGTCGGGATTTTCCCTCTTCTCCGTCCACCTTTTGCCTTGGCAACCGATCCAATTGGTTGTTATAAAATGAGTACAAAGCTAGCTCAAATGAAGTCCTAAGAATCATCCTCTACTGTAACTGGAGGCAATATGGAAGACATCGGCAGTGGAACCATTTTCACAATTAAATAAAAACCTTGATTTAAAATCTTAGGACTGACATATCAAAAAGGCACTCAATGTGAAGGTTATCTTAGGCCTAGAAGCTCGAGTGGTAACACTTATTGGCCTTCTTCCAAAAAAGTCTATACAAGATTAACAGTTCAAATTCTGGCACTATAATCACTCAAATTATTTCGGATCATCCTTCAATTTTAATTTTTTTTAAAAGGATAATCCGAACTAACCGATTTTGAATGATGGCGTGATCAGGCGTGATGCACTCCGAAATGACTAGATATAATGTATCAAAACAAATATACTAAGGATAGAGATTCCCTTAACCCTAAACACTACGCCCGTTCGATACTTTACTTTGACCTAACAAGAAGAGGTTTAAAGCTGAACTCCGATTACAAAACTACAGAAATGATCAAATAAAAAAAATTACTGCCAAACATAATCGCCATACTTGTTTTCAATTTGCAGAAGAAGTATGGCCGCTGTACGGTGTACGAAAACAGTGGCAGGCCACGCCCACATCCAGTGTATCTCTTATCAGCCACACTGTCCACATCCGGCTAGTAACATTTCAACTACCAATTACCTCCTGACTGTGGAACGTGTTTACATTATCAGTTTGATGAAAATATCATTGCTACACAATTATTATGTCTGATCAGGTACATATTAGTTTACTAATTAGACGAAATAAGTCAGCCACGAAATGCTTTTGATCTAAAAACAAGGTAAACTGCCTTACCCGAAAGAATTACAAATCTATGAACACCATTGCAACAAATGCTTTTTGTTGTTGACATAACTTCAAGGGACATAACCACTTATGTCCCTTGGTCCTCATAAATAACGACAAGATGAAGAATATTTTGAAGTGAAACATACTTCTTTGATGGAGAGAACAATGGTTTTATGCCGCTTTGGATAAATTTTGGAACGATAATACTAGACTTTATAATACTACAAATTATCGGGTGTTTACACGCTGTTGTGCAAAATTTTTCAAGAAATAAGAAAAAAATGATTGGTGTTGATAGTATTGTTATTCTATGGGGTAAGGCAGTTTTCCCTTGTTTTTAGAGCAAAGTATTTCGTGGTTGACTTATTTCGTCTAATTAGTAAACTAATATGTACCTGATCAGACATAATAATTGTGTAGCAATGATATTTTCATCAAACTGATAGTGTAAACATGTCCCACAGTCAGGCGGTAATTGGTAGTTGAAATGTAGCTAGCCGGATGTGGACAGTGTGGCTGACAAGAGACACACTGGATGTGGGCGTGGCCTGCCACTGTTTTCTTACACCGTACAGCCGCCATACTTCTTCTACAAATTGAAAACAAGTATGGCGATTATGTGCGGCGGTATTTTTTTTTTATTTAATTATTTCTGTAGTTTTGTAATCGGAGTTCAGCTTTAACCCTACTCACTACGCCAGTTCGATACTCCAACTTTGACCTAACAAGAAGAGGTTTAGCTTATTTTTATTAGACATGGGTTTTTACGTTACAATTAAACCACAATAAAGAATGGCATGGAAAATGTCCCCGTTTATGTATTTTACTGGTATTAATAGCATGTTATTAATAGTATGTTTTATCCCCTAGCCTTTGAATCCCTGCCATATATAGCAATTAAGGTTATTAATAACCACGCTATCGCCATTGTATCTACTTCAATGCAGACCCAAGCGATGTAATATGTGGATATAGCTTCCGCCATATAACTAAGCAATTTTAATGTAGATGTTACTGCTTCTCCTATTCAGAAAATAACATGTCTAATCCAATTCCACACAGAAGATTACGTCAATGTCTGTAACAAATACAATACAAGGTTCTGGGTTTGTAGAAATGCATCCACATCTTGTGGGTAAATTGGTGGGTTAGCAATGTTTGCGCTAACACGACCATACTTGACGAGGGAATTGGACTGTTTTGTAGGTTGGAGTTTATGGAGTTGCCTTAATAGCGAATTATTGAAAGCATGTCTCCGTTAAAAACACCCAGGAGTCAGGACGACTAAGTGCGTAAGACACTGCCTCGCTAGCCTGGAGATCATTAACCGAGAAAGTTCATCGAAATGTTCAGACGTGGTTTCCACTTGTCAGTGATGCAGGGCAGATAAGGGCAGATGTCTAGTCGTTCGGATGGGACGAAAAAGCGAGATTTTGAGTAGGCCTATAGGTAAAAGATCCTATGGCAATTGGAATTCGATGTAAGAATGGGTCATTGTTCCGCTGCCCGGGCAAAATTGCCCTCATAGCACACTGTATACCGTATGCCCATCTTCATTAGACAATCGAAGCAGAACAGCAGGACGTTAAATCCCATTTCATTTAATTTTGTTTAAACACCTACATTTATGTTTATAATGAGAAGCAACCCACACGTACACCAATGCGAACATTGTAGTATTAAACGATTTTTCGTTTAGATTTATATTGGATCAATAGAATCGTTTTGACAGGGTGATAGATGATTGGCGATTATTAAAACTTTTCATTTGTTTGTTTTCTAATTATATATATGGCCTACTGTTGGGGCCAAACTATCTTTCATGTGTAATTATAGTACACTTAACCAATATTTCTTTCTCATTTCCAGGATGAAGGCCAATTAATCGATTCGAAATCATGTGTAAATTACTAGAATTGCCGCCCTTAATACTAACAATTTCCTACATAAAAAGGCTAATAGTTATCGCCCTTGGCAAAACAGTTATTGTCTAATTATTTCAATTGTAAGCAAACTATTTTGTGTTGAAAAAATATTTTGATAATGTTAAGTAAATTAAAAGCAAACAGCATTTGTAAAATATGTTACTACCTCATGTATGTTAAGTGCGAATTGTATGTTTTGTTACCACGTTCATTCCATATACCGTCTTCATTAGCCCGTTTTGGGCAGACCTGACGACGTTAAGCACAGAAGTACCTTGCACGTTAAGGGCATAGCTTCTTTTACACTGTTATAAATAAATGTAAAATTACAGGGAAAATATGTAATTTATTTAACATAAAGCGGACAAAATACCACTGCATGTTTTTATACTACAAACTTACTGTATTAGTGTAAACTTACTGTATTAGTGTAAAAAATGTACATTTACCAGTTAAAACTGTATTTTTGTAACATGTTACCCGTGTTGATACAACAATGTTGGTTAAAAATAGATGTATGTTGTACTTTAACTTCTTTTTATTTGGAAATTCTACTACATGTATTCAAATATGTTTAAATACCGGATTTGCGTGCAATTTAAAAGAAACGTGTATTGCATATCGCGTTTGAACTTTAACGCTACATTACTTTACACTATTGCTTCGAATTGTCCATTAAAACATTATTCAGGCATGGTGAAATGGACTATAAGCCTCGATGAATTCGAAACAGGAACGTGTTTATCGATACTGTAGCCCTAAAATTTGTGATTTTCTTAAGGACTATTTAAGCAACATTTTACACACATTTTAAAAAGCCCGTATTTGGCCACGTGCTGTCGTTTTTTTTTCAGAAAATATTCTCATCATTCTCAAAACATTTATACCCACCGTCCTCTGTTTCCTGCAAATTATAAAATACATCAGTCTCAAGTAAATGAATTATGAAAGAATGTTATTCAGGTATCGCCAATAAAATATTTTTAACGTACGAAGATTTTTAAAAGAATTGGAAATTAGTCTTATTGCAATGCTTTTTGCCGGCAATTTATAATGTTTGCACTGTTAAAAATATATGTAAAATTCAGCCAAAAATACGCTGTATAAATACCACTGCTGTTTATTAACAAATATGCCATTTGAAATAGTATTTTTTCAGCAAATTGTAAATTAACTGTCAAATAGTGGCCACATCGGCCATTCCCTCTTTGGCCACATGTAAGATTACATCAAACATAATATAGAAATACAACCATGTGTCCGGTTACATAATGTTACATTATATTAACAGAAATGCCGTTTAAAAAAGTATTTTTACAGCTACATTTACTGTTACATAGAGTTCAAATCGATTATTCCCTTTCGACTACATGTAGAATTTGATGCAATTTTTTACGGTTATGTCAGTAAGATTAGTCTATTTTAGAGAAGTAGGTTATTCAAAATCTGAATGCACCTTACTGGCGTATGAACACAGGGATATGCAATTCACAGGGTTATGTGGGACATTTTGCTTCGTGTCTTGCCTCCTACTCTTTCCACTGTTAGAAGCAGAAGCGTAGTTAAACCCCATTTTATCTAATTTCTTTCCATTATCAAATGATGTTTTGCATGTTTGGCAGAAATATCCGCAAAACATTAGGTGTTTGCCAGGATCGAACCTAGGACTACTTAGCCGAGTGGGGACAAAGACATTCCCTATAAAAATGTCACTTTTTTCAAAGTATATTTCAAGTAAATATACACGTTGAATTGTAGTTTTACCGTAAAATGACTATATTTTAACACTGACTTGTTAATGTACCCCTAAATGGTAGATTTACAAACAGCGTGTAAATTTACAGTGAGTATAAAATAACATTGAGGTAAATTTAGTGAGTGTAAATTTACAGTGAATGCAAATATACCTCAATTTCTATTTACAGGCGCAATGTAAATTTACATCGAAGTTATTTTAAATCTCTGTAAATTTACACGCTGTTTGTAAATCTACTTCTACCACTTAGGTTTAAATTTACAAGTCAGTGTTAAAACATAGTCATTTTACTGGCAAATTTCTGCCAGTCAATTTAGGGTAAAAATACACAAAAATTATTTAAAGTGTACAACACGCCGTAAGGTTTTGTATTGTTCAGTTATGTTGCTATAATACTTTTAGAGATTGGCTTTTTGCAAAGAGTTATATGGAATGATTGTTGGCGTAAAATAATAGACTACATATTGATTATTGAGAGCTACATGTATATTTGACCTTCAGAGTATTATTGGTAGTCATAAATCGATTCAGGAACCAGTATAAACAAAAATGAAAGGGATTTTCAACAAAAATGGCATCAATTTGCAGATAAATATTGCCATTTTTCAACACCACTCGAAGAAAGCTGAAAAGATTTTGTCCGATATTTGTATTGTTAAACCACCAGTTCTTTAATTTCAGAAAAATCAAGTCATTTAAAAACATCGTATTTACAAATGCAACGACAAACCCATGCTTCGTGGTTTGCTTCTTAGCAAAACAACAGACGGTTTCCATATACGATACGACCACATTTCTCAAGATCTGTTAAAAACTTCAATCTGATGAAAATACAGATCTATACCTCGTTTTAAACATTTATACTTTCGATGGCCTTTAGTTCATGAAGATGTGACTGGTTGTAGCGGAAGGTCGCGTCGGAGATCACACGGGAGACTTTAGACCCAATGACGTCAGACATTTAATTAATCTTCTAGTGGTTTACCCACAGTTCCTTGCACAGACTGTTTCATTGGTTAATTCTTCACATCACATCATGGAAATTTCCGCCTAGCGTCGATCATCGTAACTAAAGTCAGTACGATATAAAGCATAGTCTCGATTAGACACTTTTTGATTTAATTATTAATAAACGTTAAACTGCATATTGGATTGTAATACCGTCAATATCGATGACTAGCGTTGACACTAAGATTTCATTCTGGTCTGGATAAGTTAATTAATGTCTAATTAAAAATTTAGATAAAATTGCAAGTCTACGGAAAGACCTGTAATAGGCAGATTTAGGTGTTAACGAACCTTAAAATGCGATATTTGGCCATTAATGGACCCACATGTTTCTCTGTATTTATAAAAGGGATTATTTATGTATTATTGAATTAGACAACATTCTCTGTCACTTTTCACGTGGCCATATATTGTCGTCGCCACAGTCCGTCCGATTTTTATTGAAACTTGAAATGTATGTTCAGAACCCAGCAACCTCGTTTCTTTCACTATTCGGGAATATTGGACAGTAACTTTCCAGATTATAACCCCTGAGTGTACGACAAATTAGCTTATGGAACTCCTACATGTCACAAATTTTATTCGATTTTAAAAACTGTCCAAATATATAACCGTTGAGTTCTAATGCCGTAATAGTGGGACCGAAACTGACCCACAAAATGGGCATTTCCCGTTCGCAAAAATAAGCTCGCCCGATTTCGATGAAACAGGGAATATAGGTTTATTTACCAATGATCTAGGCTCCATTCGATACTTGCGCATATCGGAACTTAAACGTCCTGATTTTAAGAACACTTTAGAGGTCACGATTTTTATCCGATTTTATGAAACTTAAAATATGTATTTATAACTTTTCCACCTACAAGTACAATTGTTGAATGAATCATACACATAAGAGCCGCAAATGTAGTGTTATTATTGTTTTCGTACCAGATCATCTTGTAAGAATGCCAATTGAAATCACCGGAAATTGAAAACCTGGCTATAGGAGTAATTAAGAACTTACCCCAAGAAAATGATCTTGTAAACATACCTTATTTATTTTACTTCTTATTGTGAACCATATTCAAATGCGAAAACATCAATAACAACACATTTGTACACTTATGGATGTTTAATCTTTAATTAACGGTACAAATCAGAGGGGTCAAACCCAAAAGTACGACACGGCGTGCGTAAGAGCCAGTGGAGGACACACGCTACTGACATCTATGTCGTACTTTTGGTTTTGACCCCTCCGACTTTGTACGGTTGATTACAGATTAAACATAAAAAAAAAGATCGTTGTGATACCCGTGAGATCACCCATTCTGTACACACGACAGGGAAAGTCTCGACTAAAGCTGTAATGATATTTGCTCTGCCACCAGCTGATGTATCAATTTTTTTTACAGGCGAAAATTGAACGTATATCACATAACCGCACATTGCTCAGCTGACAAAAGAGGTTATGGCATGAAGGCCAAAGCGGTCGTCCTGGTAATGATATTGTAAGTTCTGTTGAAATTTTAGAAGCTGTTTTATTGGAATAATTTCTGAGATTCTTCAGAATACAGAACATTATTCTTTGGAATGACTCCTGTGTTCCACAAAATAAGAACAGAATTATGTTAACAGCCATAAAATTATTCTTGAAGAAGCATCCAGATATCCAAACCATTACCCACAAATACAGTACTCCTGGTCACTCATCAATACAGGAGGTTGATAATCTTCTCCGTCAAATAGAACGAGTTTGTAGGAACAGTGAAATATAACGTAATATACAGTCCTGTTGGACTGCTACGTTTGCTGAAGCGTGTTAACAGAGAAAACTAATTAAAATCATTCAGATGAAATCTGATTACTTTAAAGATTATCTTCAAATTGCTAACACTGGAAAATTTGAAAATATCCCATACACTCAAATAGCAAAAGCTAAAACACTTCCACGGGCAAAAATTCAAGACATTAAAACTATGTTAAAATGTATGCCACCATCTGACAGGGCCTACATGTCAATAGTATGTTAAATGTACGCAGTTTTGTCATTGTGATTAGGTGTTTGATACCCCCCCCCCCAAGAAAAAAATAATTCCAAAAGCCGTGTTGATTAAACTGTTGTAGGTTGTTAAAAAATTTATTTTATACTTACATGAAATGATAATTTAATATTTATAGTTTAAAGGTTCAATAATTCATGACATATTATTAGTTAAACTATTTCGTTATTTTTTTAAAAATAAAACAAAAGGTGTATCTGCAAAATCGACCAATGAAATTATTATGTTCCAGTGATACATCGGACATGTCATTTAGTATGGACACATGTTAGTTGCATGCAAAATACCAAAAAGCTAATTTTTAAAGGTAACAGAAATATAGAATCCGGAAACTTTAAACTCAATATCCTCAGAACTAGAAAAATGTAGGATAGAACTAGTTAATTCTCGGCCGACGATATAAACCAAGCCTTAAATTAGATTCGCATATTTATAGCCACTAAAATAAACAGTCATGTTGTACTTAATAAGCTATGACTATTTAACATCTAAAAATAATAGACTGGAAAACGGTTCCGAGTGTCGTCCATAACATCCAGACATGAGTAAAAGATAGGTTACGTGCACTTGAAATTAGTCTCGCTTAACTTAACTAGTCTACCGACCATTCTACGTCTAATTGACAGGTTGGGAAAATCAAGACTACTTTTTTTTAAAATATAACAGAAAGCTGGTACAAGAAATTGAATTTAAAAACACACAGATTAGACAGCTCAACAACTGCTTTAAGAACCTTGTAAAAGTAAAATGAAACCATTGCAAGTATGATGTTCTTGCTTACGAACCTGATTCAGAGATATTATTTGTACTAAACCAAAAGATGCCGCTCCTAACGGTACAGTTAATGATAAAACAATTTAAATATAAAACGAAAGAGCAATTTCTAAAGGTGCTGTAATAACCAAGAAGCTAAATTTCACTGCTATTCAAAATCGTCAATAATAGATTTTTTTACGGCTGTAATAGTTCATAAATTTGTGGAGAATTCCACGTACAATGGCTATTTATTGTCTCATAGACCCCACGGCTGATAATGATCATACTGCGAGTGAGCGATCATCAATTGAAAAAAAGCGTGTACATTCGCCGTGTCGACAGATAGAGAGAGAGAGAAATGGGGTTTAACGTCCACTCAACACAAACTAGGTCATTTCGGGACTAACATATGGTTTTAATTTTATTTCAATAATTCGCTTGCGCGTAGGGGTCTTTAGCAGTGGGAGGAAACCGGAGTGCCCGGAGGAAACCCACGAGGTTGAGAAGGCAACCCTATCTCCATGCCACATACGCTCACACCAGGGCTCAAAACCCCAGCCGCAAGCCAGAGGTGACCGGCCAGCTAGAGGTCGAAGCGCGGCACCCTAGACCACTAGGCCATCCCAACCCCCGCCGTGTCGAGACCAACTTTCTGTACATGGGTCACCCTACCTATATTCGAACTTTTAAACAGTTTAATTGTTCGGGAAAATTTGCACCGTGTTCTGCTCTATGCATTATATTCTAAAGGGAGAGCAGTATTGTGATGCTTGTTCTTGAATATGTACCAGTTAAAGAAGTGAATTGTTTAATTTTGAATAATGACAGCTCGTGTGAAATATTTCGAATACCAACAACAAAAACACACACGAGGACTCACTAACCTTTCACAATTTTTATTTATCCAAATATAGCGTGTAATAATAAAATACATCTTTTCTTGGGTTGTTTCAGAAAGATATTCCGAGATTTGCGTCAACAATGCAAACAAAATAATATCGATGCTATTAAAACAAATTGTCTGACGATTCTTATTATTTGGTAACGTGTAAACAATTGAAAACCCCGCTCTGGCCAATTAAAATCTAAAAGCCCCCGAAGAGTGAACACCAATCACATGGAGTGTACGAATCGATAATTGTATCACATACTAAGTATAACTGGGAACTAGTTAGTTATATATTCTTATTGTGTTAGCGTGATTTCCATCGTTGTATATAGTGTTTAGTTGATAATCATTTGAATTATTTAGTATTTAAACAAATAGTTCGTTGATGGCAGCTGGACTATAAGATTTATATTCTATTAGTAATGTCATCACTCTGAGGGAATACAGGTTCATACATTAGTTGTGGGTCTATAAACTTGCTCTGGTAAGTAGTTTAACTTTTGTGATACTTCCTTCGGGTTTTTGTGTTTCAGATTAACGACAGAGGTGAAAAAATAATATTGGACACTGACATCCATTCTAAACTGTCTTAAAAACATTAATTTCCAGGGCAAAAAGCATTGAATTAGATGTCTGTTTAAAAATTAATCATCTGGTCTCTTTTTTTCTAACAGATCGCTTGGAAAATAGAAAACTAATTTAAAATAAGACTTCATTGCGCAAAACTTTTGGGTGTGTTTTGCGGTCGCAACTTTGAGAAACGCTACAATATTTCACATTGTTGAGTTAGGAGAACCGTATAATTAGAAATAATTCCCCATATATATAGGATCGCAAATAGGTGTAGATTTTTAGAGGCAATTTACCCAACAAATAAAAACCCAAAGACGTTTCACCATTTCTTATACTCCTGTTTGAAATCATACCCCAATACACATTTAGAGTTATCGCCGAAAAAACTTAAAAAGACCGTGTACTATTAGCGCCACATGTACCTATCGTTTTGATTCAGATGTTTGCCGGCATCAATATGTTTATATGCTCTTTTTATCTTGCCTAATTTGGTTTTTCGTTGGTTATTAAATTCTTTGTTAGTAAAAGATGGTATTATGACTACAAAATAATACAATGCTTGTATTTAAGGATAGAAGTGGGTTGTCAGGCCCATAATCAACGGAAATTTGGAGTAGTCAAGCTCGAACTGCGATTTTCATTATATTTTAGTTTAGAGCACAATAGCAATAAACATTAGGATGTTAAGCCTGTTGATAGAAACCTAACTCCCAAATTGTAGAAAACTGCTATGCTACAGTGAATGTTGTCCTTCATAAATCAAGTTGGTACAGAACAGATTTAGGAGTACCAATTTTGAAGTTGGCAGAAAATTAAATATTGGCGAAAAAAACGATGCCTCTATCCTTGGCAAAGAATGTGGTATTGGTAAAATTTTGATTAACGCCAAAATGCAGAAAACATAAAGGACAAAGGGAACATACGGAATTTCGGAAATCCATTTAAGGTACAATTCGTTATCTCCCTTTATCGAAACTATATAATTTAAACAATTTATTGCATAAACTGAGTAGGATATAAGAACAGGCAGGAGTCTATATAAGTTCTCCCCAAAAATTATATCTACTATAATATCCTGTAAATCCTTAGGATTTCGGGATAAAGTTCTAACAAATATATAAACTGGAACAAAGCATCTACACCCGCCACTCCCTCACGGTATTTTGTTTTCTTAGTTTTGTCATATATCCATTTTAGTTAGAAAATTGCATATTCAAATATTTGACAGGACTTTAGCCCTAATTATACTCTAGTAGAAATACCGTTTTGATAGCTCTTACATAGCCCATAACCTGTTGTTTAGTGATTCAATTTGTTGAATCAATTATTGTTTAAACTATTACTTCCCCTCCCGTCCAAGCGACTGGGCACTGTCAATACCAGCCTATTCCATCCTGTTGTACCACTAACAAGGGAAGTGGCACCAGAGTTGTCTGTGCATGTAAGTACGTTTAGTCAACATGAAAATGAAACAAAAGGACTGTTAAAGAAACATGATGCTTCATTCCTCGAGAACAGATGTCTGTCCTAAATGGCGGCCATATCCAAATAATGGTATACTGTTTTGTAATGCGTTTCTACTCCGTTTGACATCATTCAAACACACAAAGACTAAATAAACTTTTTCCATTTTATTAAACGCCAGGAAAATAAATACTCAATCAATTTGTCGAAGTATACAAGCGTTTTCGACTAAAATCGTCGATCTAGGACTTAAAATGTCGTGGCTAATTGTAGACAGACATTCTACGTTTAGTATGGTGATGACGATGCTGACTAACTTTGGTGACATTTATAGTGAAGAATACTTACGTAGCTTTGACAATTTATTTTAGTTTTTTCCTCATATCTATATTACACAATTATAGATACGGTTTAAATGTTTGTAATTTGGCCTTAAATCATATCAGAACTAGCTCAGTAAATATAAGGGTCTAATATTGAAAGGGTACGTGGGTTTTGGGATTATATTTTAATGGATGAAAATAAGGAAACGTTATATGCATGAATAAAGAAAGAAGACATAGCAAACTCATAGTTATTATTTTCGATTGGAGACCAATATGAGAATACATATAACACGAATCACAATTTCCAAAATGCACCTTTTTCTGTTGTTTATTTCTAACAACAAATCTTTGTCATGTGAATGATATCTTTGCATAAATAATTTAAGCGCTCGTACATCTTGGTATATCGGAATTTGTTATTTGTAACACATCTGTTTGTTAAAACATATTTTATTAATATATGTTAAAGGATTTGGGTTCATGTAAATAGCAAGTGTCTTGGGGCTGTTTATATTTGTAGCGTCTCGTCATATCTATTAGGGGCTAAACCATGAATAAATTGATTTCATAGAGATAGTCAATTATTGCTGAGACTGGAAGCCAAGTGCGGTAATTTTTAAACACAGTTTGAATTTTATTTACCATTTTTGAATTCGTTGGAGTCGGTTAAGTTGTTGCAATAGTAACGACACGAAAGTAATAGGAATCTGGGAAGTACAGTTGATGCTGCATTAGTTATTATTCCAATGTGCTTTACGTGTGAGAACCATTTGCGAGAGAGCACTACGCCTCAGTTTGTTTAACAGACGGTGAAGGGTGATTGTTTCTAAAGCTGTATAAAATTCATTTTGTGTTAATTTTGGACCAACAACCATTTCGCCGGTTTTATCTGGATTTGGATTTGGCTTTAGTCAACCCATTGAATTTTGTGGATGCGGATGAAATGATTGGCGGACAATTTATTGATTACACCGGGATAAATAAATCATAAAGCTGTGTATCATTGCATAGAAGTCGTTATCAAATGATAGAGAGTCCATAATGTTGCCTAGCTGCTTCGTACAATGGTAAAGACAATTCATCTAAGAGCGAACCCCAGTAGTACTCCACGCATCAAAGATCGTTCGGACTGTATAATAACTAACTGGTGTCTTGGGGACAAATGCGATGTAACCCCCAACAAGTGTAAGATTTATATAAAGATTAGTTTTAATCCTGTTCAAGAGAAGCTTATACTCGCTTGTATTGGAAGTGGAAGGCGAATTTAATAGTTGTAGAAGTGACCATAATAGATCATTAACGATCCTATTGAGAGTAGTTTTAGTCCCATGGCGCCATCCTTGACCAACAGACCATAGTAGACTATTAACGATACTATTGAGAGTAGTTTTAGTCCCATGACGCCATCGATATACCGATGGGAATTCACAACTTTCAAGATAATTAAATAGGTGAGTCTCAACAGCTTTCTCAAGTATTTTTGACCGGAACAGCAACTTTTAAAGAGGTTTCTATCAAGGCTTCCAGAGTAGTGGAACACATCCAGTGAGGAGACTGGTATTGGTAATTTGAGTTGATGTGGGCAGTAGTATATATACTCTCCCAAAAAAGAAACGCAACGTTACATTTCGTCGTCAGTATATCCTCGTTCTACTATCGCCTTGTTGCAACAAGAACGGCGACACGTCGCTAAACCAAATTGCTCTCCAGTGTTGCTGTGACCATACCCTCAGTGCCTGAACCCATTAAAGTTGGATTTCATGGTGTCGGCGTATTTCAAAACAGAAGCTCTAACGGGGACGTCTGCCTCGTTATTCGGTTTCACGTAGGCGTTTGCCTACTGTCTGGTACGAGATTCTACGCCGTCCGAGAATTGCTGCTGCAGTAGAGGTCGCTGTTGAAAACCATTTACGCCAATGACGTAACCGGAAGTGACGACCCAGGACAAGTGGGACCACACTTGTTTGGCCTGAGCTTGGGCGTTCACGTACATGTATTGAACTTCGCTGTCGGTACCTATACCAAAGGCGAGAAATGGAACTAAGGGAAACATTCAGCAGCCTGGCTATATCTGTCTTGGAGTCACCTGCCTGTAATCCACCAATAGCGTTGTTGCGTTGGTCTTCGTTCGGATGTGGCATCACTTGGGTCTTTGAGTGTTTACATGTGCAACTGATTTGGAAACCGAGAACCCAGGGATTTTAAAGACCTTAGATTTAGGTTCCATGAGAAAAGCTCGCGAAGTTGTTAAATTCATGTTTCTTGGTGCAATCAAGCGATAAAAAATTTCGACAAAAAGGATGACCAGTCACAATAAGTGACCCTACCTTTAAAATCAATAATGAATTTCTTTTATCCTTACATAATGGCATTAAAAACAAGTAAGATTTACCGAAACAAAGACCTGGTTCAAATAAAAAAATGATGAAAAATGGGTTGTGCGTTTCTTTTTTTGAAGAGTATATATAGAAGTACAGCAAGAAAACGTAGGTCGTGATTGGACCCAATTCAAATGTCCGTTTTCGGGATGTAACTACTTGTAGGATTTCTTTCTCAGATAACGATTCAAATGCACCCAAAACATTTTCATTCTAAAATCTAAAAAAGAAGACATTGTTATGTTTTCATCTGGGTTGTTTAGCGTATTTCTGACATTGGATATTTTATTGACAAAATAGTAAATGATTGCTATCCCGAATTGAGAATTTAGATGTCTTGTTACGGTTCCGATTTGTTCTCGCCTAAAGGCCGATCTGTACAATTAATAAGCCGTGTTCCAACGAAGGATTCATAGATCCAACTGCCAAAATTTGGGCTATGAATAGATTCTGGCTAGTGGAATTAGCACATACATCTGCTGCTGTAGCCCCCTCGAAATTATTTAAATTTGATCAATTGTAGCGAAATTTGTCATATGTATTGGGTATATAAGTTCAACATTACTTTATCTCATTGACTTATTAAAATGACAAACACTTGAAAGCAAACTCAATAGATTGCGTTGAACAGATCAAATTAACATTAAAAGATGTTGCTTCGGGTCTCCTCCAAGATAAGGTCCTGAAGATTACACTTCATTAGTAAATCTGCCAAGGTCCTGATCAGTTCCACAAGTGCCCAAATTCCACAGTCTCTTCTTGGTGCACACTAGGATTCGAACCAGGAGCAGTCGTAACACATTGGGATCTGGAGAATGTTCCATATTACATTACAGTACAATCAATGTTTATGGGTTGTCAAGAACAAGCCCTATTCGCAAGCATACATGTACCCTTGGTAGTGGTTAATTAGTTGCTAAGTTCTTTGCCAGTTTTACTGGATAATGAATAATTTCCATCGTATTAATTATCATGGTAGAAAACCTCATCAATGGATTCATTTAGACGTATATTATTTTCTATATAGCCCACTTCAGTTTATCAACTGTTAATAATTTATCCGCGTATCCAAATTGTTCATCGATATTGTAATATAGGATGATATTGTAACTGGAGTGAATACTGAAACAAAATAAATAAACATAATTACGTCCCAGAGGCTGGACTCATAGCATATACGATATCCCTCGACACCTGGAGAAAAAAGCAAAAAATTAAACCATTTCCTAATTTTTTGACAATATCATTCAGATTGCTCATTTAGTATAAATCTAAAAAAAAAAAAATAGGTTGTTTACGTATGTGAACTGTCAAGGTGGCTAGCATGCGCTGTACCCATTTGACTCCCTGAAACTAATTAGAAATTGTGTTTCATTATATAACCTTATAATTAACAATAATATTTGCATTGTGAACTGTTTTTCAAACGTAACGTAAATGACTTTGTTGACTAGGCTTTAGGCCAATGAGTTTAGCTGCCAATGCGATCGACTACTAAATCCTTAGTTACCGTGTAACTCATTCCTGATACTTTCCAGCACCAACCAACAACTTTTATTGACATATCTAACAGCACCAAAATAAAAATACAAATTAGGGAAATATAAAAATTACGAAATTTTTCTTGACAATTTGCACGCAAGAAACTTTTGACATAAAATTCATTTGTAAAAGATTTTGTTGATACTGCAAAATTAACATTCCTACAAGTTTAAAATGTCAGCCATTTTTGTCCGAATATTTTACTGCATAATATTTTTAACAGTGAGTTTCGGCAATATCAATAAGTAAGGCATATTCCAAGGTTTACTATTCAAGAGTAAACATTCCCGGAATAGCGCTGGATTTGGCGATACAATCGTAAACTAGACCTGCATGCAGGAATGACGGGTTTCACTGGTGCCACGTCACTTTCGGTGCCACGTTACCCTTGAACATATGTCACTTCCGATAACAATGAAACCATTAAACAGGTTTCCACATAAGCATTGCAAACATCAAATAAAATGGAGGAAGAATCAACCAAATCCAGCAATATCAATTCATTTTATATATATGTTACTTGTAAGTGATCCTGGCAAAATTTCATTACTTCCGGTGATAATGAAAATGTTCAATTAGTTTTAAGAAATCATAAATGGCATAAGGCATCATATGGCGAAAATTGTATGTAAATCGAATAAGAATTGCCAATTTTATAGACCAAAAACCTTGAAAAGTGACTTGTAGAAAATCGTCTATTTCTCGGCAACCGTACAAGTTAGAAACTATTTTTTGGTATCTGTATGATCGTATGGGTTCAGTCTATTTGTTGATTGGAATCAAATATCATAATTTGAAATATATTACAAGTCAGACTCGCTTGAAAAAAATATCTGTTTTGAAGGCTAAAAATACAGTTTTTGCCAAAATGACATTACTTCTGGTAACATTGAAAATGTTAAATTAGTTCTATTAAATCATAAATGACATAAGATATCATATGGTGAAAATTTTATGAAAATCGAATAATAACTGACACTTTTATAGACCAAAAACCTTGAAAAGTGACTTCTGGAAAATCGCCCATTTCTCTGAAACCGTACAAGTTAGAATCCATTTTGTGGTATCTGTATGATCGTATGGGTTCAATCTATTTGATCAATAGAATCAAATATCATAATTTGAAAAAAATAACAAGTACGACTCATTTGAATAAAATATTGTTTTTGAAGGCTAAAATTTAAGTTTTGAGCAAAATGACGTCATTTCCGGTGGAAGCGTAAGAGGTAAAATGGTTTGACATAGTCCACTATGGCATTAGGCATCCAATGGCGAAAGAAAATTGAAAATCGAATAATTATTGATTCTTTTACAACCAAAATTACGTGAAAAGTGACTCATGCAAAATTGCCTATTTCTCGGCAACTGCGCATATTACAAATTAATTTTCACATACATTCTCTTCGTATGGGTTATTACTACGAGTTTATGAATGTTACGAAGATATATTTTTTAATATGAAGACGCTGGATGGGTTGTAAATAGCTTATTTTGACACCTTTTTTCACCCTTTAATCCAAATTGCCTGAAAATGAAATCGAAATTAAAAAAACTGAGCCCGATGTTTTGTGCGCCTATACATGGCACATCTTTTCAGTCATATAAGATTTGAAAAAAATAATATTTGCTTTCAAAAAGTTGTACCGAACTGTCAAAATTGTAGTTTTTGCTAAATTTAAGTCACTTCCGGTGCAGACAGGAAACTTCATCGGTAACAACAAAAATGTCATTTGGGGCCACCGAGCATATGAACTTTATTTTATACAAATCGGGTAATAAATAATTTATCTATAACCGATCAACTGAATTAGCCAATAGCGGCCACGGAAAATTATCGGGACAAAAAATGTTAACATATTTGCCCAAATCAGACGACCCTTTAACCCTGGGTAAAAGGCCATCAAAAAATATTCATTAATAAAAAAAATTTTTGTCAAAATTTAAATTTCCAAACTTTGGCGCCTAATATTTCCGAAGATTCGTCGAAATTCAAAATTCTAAAGAACCGTGGCTATGTGCCTTGTCTCTGGCTATGCCAAAATCTACCAAACGTTACAATCCAACAATTGTTGTTAATATTATGGCATTATTTAAAAAAACGACAACTTCGGTGATTTCGGACATTTCGCATTGTCGCAGGACGTTTGAAATAGCTTTAATCTCTAAGTCACACCCACTTTCCCGGTAAAACCGAAAAAATTGGATCAATCCGACAAGTAGTTTCTGAGATATGATCAAAATGGAAAAAAAATAATAATAATAATAAGAACTAGACCTGCATGCAGGAATGACGGGTTTCACTGGTGCCACGTTAACTTTAAACTTAGTCACTTTCGCTCCCATGTTGCCCTTGAATCAATGGCACCGATAAACAGATTTCCACATAAACATTGCACACATCAAATAAAAGGGAAACAGAATCAACAAAAATCCAGCAATATCAATTCATTTTATACATTTGTAATTAATCCTGATAAAATTACAGTACTTCCGGGGATAATGAAAATGTTCAATTAGTTTCATGAAATCAGAAATGGCATAAGATATCACATAGTGAAAATTTTATGTAAATCGAAAAATAATCGCCACTTTTATTGACCAAAAAACTTGAAAAGCGACTTGTAGAAAATCGGCTATTTCGGCTAACCGTACAAGTTAGAAACCATTTTGTGGTATCTGAATGATCGCATGGGTTCATTCTATTAGTTGATGCGAACTAAATATCATAATTTTAAATATATTACAAATCAGACTCATTTGAAAAAAATATCTGTTTTGAAGGCTAAAATTACAGTTTTTGCCAAAATATAATTACTTCCGGTGAAACTGGAAATGTTAAATTAGCTCTATCAAATCATAAATGACGTAAGATATCATATGGCGAAAATTTTATGAAAATCGAATAATAACTGACACTTTTATAGACTAAAATCCTCGAAAAGTGACTTGTGGAAAATCGCCCATTTCTCTGCAACCGTACACGTTAGAAACCGTTTTGTGATATCTGTATGATCACATGGGTTCATTCTATTTGATGAATAGAATCAAATATCATAATTTGAAAAAAATAACAAGTACGACCCATTTGAATAAAATATTGTTTTTTAATGCTAAAAATTAAGTTTTGGGCAAATGACGTCATTTCCGGTGGCAGCGTATGAGGTAGAATGGTTTGACCTTGTCCACTTTGGCATTAGGCATCCAATGGTGAAAGAAAATTGAAAATCACATAATAATTGATTCTTATACAGCCAAAATAACGTGAAAAGTGGCTGCTGCAAAATTGACTTTTTCTCAGCAACTGCGCATATTACAAATTAATTTTCACATACATTCTCTTCGTATGGGTTATTGCTACGAGATTATCAATGTTACGAAGATATATTTTTTAATATGAAGACGCTGGATGGGTTGTAAATAGCTTATTTTGACACCTTTTTTCACCCTTTAATCCAAGTCGACCGAAAACGAAATCGAAATTAAAAAAACTGAGCGCGATGTTTTGTGCGCCTTTATATGGCACATCTTTTCAGTCATATTAGATTTCAAAAAAATAAGTTTTGCTTTCAAAAAGTGGTACCGAACTGTTAAAATTGTAGTTTTTGCTAAATTTACGTCACTTACGGTGCCGACAGGAAACTTTGCCGGTAACAAAAAAAATGACATTTTGGACCATGGAGCATATAAACTTTGTTTTATACAAATCGGACAATAAATAATTAATATAGAACCGATAAACTGAATTAGCCAATAGCGACCAAGGAAAATTATCCAGAAAAAAAATGTTCACATTTTTGCCCAAATCAGACAACCCTTTAACCCTTGGTAAAAGGTCATTAAAAAATATTCATTAATAAAAAAGTTTTTTAGTCAAAATTTAAATTTTCAAAATTTGGCGCCTTATTTTTCCGAAGATTCGGCGAAATTTAAAACTCTAAAGACCCGTAGCTATGTGCCATGTCTCTGGCTATGTCAAAAACTATCAAACGATAATATCCAACAATTGTTGTTAATATTACGGCAATATTTCAAAAAACGACAACTTCGGTGATTTCGGACATTTCGCATTGTCGCAGAATGCCGGAAATAGCTTTAATCTCTAAGTCACACCCACTTTCGCAGTAAAACTCAAGACATTGCATCGATCCGACAAGTAGTTCCTGAGATATAAGCAAATTGGAAAAAAAAAAATAATAATAATAAGAATAATAATAAGAAGAATTTTAACAAAAACAATAGTGTTTCACACAAGCTACGCAGTGTGAAACCCTAATAATAATCCGAACAAAAACAATAGTGTTTCACACAAGCTACGCAGTGTGAAACCCTAATTAAGGGCAATGCAATCAAAGCGCTTCCATATGTTTGTGTTAAATGTGTTTCGCCTATTTGAAAATTTCCTTCTGTTACAAACATTGAATGAGAGGCATTTCTTACCAGATGCATTTTTAAACGTCGCCCCTGTCCATCCGTGCACAATTGCTTGTGAACACTCTACAATAATTTTTATTTTTCTAATTTCAATGAAACTTGAAATATAGTTATTCACCCTAGGAACTCGGTTCCTTTCGATATTGGCATGTATGGGTGTAACTTCATGGATTATGGCCCCTGATTGTACGAAAAAGTACGTGTTTAGCTTGTGAACACAGGAGAGGTCACAGTTGTTTTCCGATTTGGTTTAAAACTTGAAATGGATGTTTATGACCAACAGATCTCGTTCCTTTCGATATTGGCGCATATCGGACCAAAACTGCTGGAATAATGGTCCCTGATTGTACGACAAATTGTGTTTTTAGCTTCTGGACCCTATAGAGGTCACAATTTTTATCCGATTTAAAAAAACCCGTTTGCATACATCACCGTTACACCCTATCGATGGTTGAGTTCGAATTTCGGACGAAACTGGCGGACAAAATAGCCGCCTCCCGTTCGCAAATAGAGTCAAAATATTGTGTATCAGGGTTGTGGACCCGCTGGAGATTACAATTTTCATCTGATTTTGATGAAACTTGAAATTCATGTTTATAACCCAAATATCTTGGCTGCTTTCGATTTTCGTACAGACCGAACCGTAGCTTCCTGAATTATGGCCCCAGATTGTACGTAAAATCTTGTGGTCCCTCTAGAGGTCACAATTATTATCTTGCGAAGATGACACCGTTACACGGTAATGTTGGTTGAGTTGGAATTTCGTGAAAATCGGGGCGAAACTGTCGGACAAAATGGCCGCCCCTCATACGCAAATAGTGTAAACATCTGGCAAATCAAGGTCGTGGAGCCTCTATAGGTCACAATTTTGATCCGATTTCGATGAAACTTCAAATTTTCCCATGTTTATAACCCAACGATATTGGTTGCCTTCGATATTTGCGCATGTTGGATGGCAACGTCCTGAATTATGGCCTATGCTTGAACAAAAATTTGCCACTCTTTGCACGCAAATTGTTTGGCAGCCGCTGGTTCTTAGTGGTGTAAATTAATGAAAATTCCTGACAGACCGCTAGTGGATTTTTAAAGCTTGGACATACGCCCACACACCAGCCGTTCATCGACTGCAGCTTATCCGAAAGGAAAACTTGAATCTTCAAATTCAATTGAAGAAATCTGGTAAAGACTAGCCTCTATTAAGCTGACGATGTTTTCGAAAAAGTGCGGATAATTCTGAGACGGAAAGTCGCGGAACGAAGAATAGCAATACAGTTCATCTTAATCGAAAGGGAAGCTTGGATTTAATACAATAAATTGTAATCTGTTCACAAACTTGATAAAATCCTTTAAAAGGTGTATAGCTTCTATCGCGTTCACGGGGTTTATAGAAAAACAGGGATAAATTCGGAGATCGGAAAATCAAGAAATACAGAATAGATATATAGTTCATCGTCTCACGACTTGAATGCTTCCCAAAGTTCCCACCAAATTTGAAAATCCATCACCCTAATTTGAACACAGCCCTCTGCTTAATCTTTTGGAACTTTGCTGGTCGAAATAACCCTACTTATTTTATAAACCTAATCAAATGGATTTATCTCCTGTCAAAGGACAGTAGCACACCATCTTTAAATATTTTATCGTACCTAAACATATTTTCTAAGCGATGGCGTCAACAACTCATTGTCTTAGTTTAATGAAATATAACATTGACGTTCACTAAAAGCGAAACGAGCCCACGGGACATACATGGAACATATTTGTTTGGTGAGCAATAACAAGAACATCAATACTATACTGAGATGAAGAGCATCAACATTAATATAGCTTGATGCTGGGATACCGGTCCCGCAGGACATAAATAGCTGTATAATAAACACCTCCCGAATACATTGTCCATTTGAATCATAATCAATTAATTAGTAAAATTATAAGTCAAACAACATCAAGTGGACTTTTGTTGAATTTTAATTGAAAACTGGTATATGTCTTTTTAGAAGCATTTTAATGGACATTAATGGTAAAGTAGAATATATAATGTAAATAAATGCATATATAAACATATTTTGTTATTAATTTGTTAAAATAAAAATCGCGCGTAAGTTAAGAGCAAAGACTTTATAAATGTTTAGTGAATGACGTCAAATTCAACGATTTTCTTTTGCTGAAACTATTATTTAAATAATTTCCACCAGAATCGATCCTAATCACTTTCGGGCTAGTATCATTTTGATTTAAAGTTAAAAAAAAAAAATATTAAACCACTACAAATAAATTGACTTCCCATGTGCTATGCACTGGCCTTAATGGACGCCCATTAATAAAAAAGCATCCTGGTTCCTAGGAGTTGGAACTTTATCGAACGAAAACTGACAAGACACAAAAATAATAAATCTGACAGTCGCAAAAATAAAAAGCCATCGTTATTTCAAGTTTTGGACGCAGCCTCAGGCCCAAATTATTTCGGTTTGAATTTTCCGAGAATGGAATAATGCAGGCATAAATATTTTCGCGGCATCCTTATCGTCAGTTTCGCATTTGCCCTTTTAAATTCAGGAACTGGCTTCATTCGTTTGGTAATCTTATTTTGCGTTTGCTTGCGTGACCGGGCTCTTCAGGAAAAAAACCCCCAAATAACGTCCCACCAATTCCAGTACAGCTTGACATACACTATGGACAAATACGCATATTTGAATATTACCTCACAATTACAAGATGGCTGCGTTGACGTGATACTCAGTTCCTGGTTCGTATAATGTACTTGTTTTTCCAAACACTACAATTTATCTATGAAACTTCAATCAATTATGTTCTAACGCACACACAAGACCACTTAGCCACCCAAACCCCACTCATTAAAAAAAGAAGAATGGTCGTATTTGCTTATTGATTAGGTGGGAGGGCTTTGTTTTCCATGACTAGTCAAGTGCCACACTTGTTTCTTGATATAAGTAATGTAGAAAATACCCTAAACGCTTAATTGGGTATCGATATGCATAACAAGTGTATGGATCTCTTTTTATTTTCTTCTTCTCTATTGTTATTGCAAGAATAGGTAATTTAATGAAGGTCAAACATATAATAGCATCATATACAGAAGGGATCTTTCGGTACACAGTATCGAATAACGGCCGGTGTTACAAAACCTGACATCTTTCTTTTATCAATGTTACAAAACATAACTACTCGATCGCCGGCTTCCCCCGGAGCCAAGGGAAGTGGGTGGTGGCCGAATGGTTAGCGTGCGCGTGCTGTATAATACGGCCTGCCTGCCATTGAGTCAACTGGCGTGGTTTCAAATCTCCGGTTGTACGTGGCAAGAAGTAGGGTCGCCTGTCCAGCCTCGTGGGTTTTCTCCGGGTACTCCGATTTCCTCCCACGGCTAAAGACCCCTACGCACAAGCGAATTATTGAAATGACCTAGTTTGTGTCGAGTGGACGTTAAATCCCATCTCTCTCTCTTCTCTCTCTCTCTCTCTCTCTCTCTCTCTCTCTCTCCCGGTGCAAGATCTACCGACTCCGTTGCTATAATTATTAAACTCATTTTGCATATTTAACAAAGTAACTTCCTGTTAACCATAAATTGTAGTAAAACAATCCAATATTGATGTTTGGCTGTGTTAAATGGCCTTGACCATCATAAATCATGGCCAAAAATATTCACGTGTGGGTCACGCTTTTAGTGGTTAATTTGATACCGCATATGTGGAGGTGGGCGCTGGAACGAAGCTTGATGGGCGAACATACATACATGTATATGCTCTTACAGGCCTTTTATTTTATTTATTTAGATATAGATTTGACAGGTGCATTACGTAGGAGCTAAATCTGCCTATTGGATTAGAACACCTTTGTCATTTAAAATATCAATCAAGTGGATAATCGAGACTATGTTTTTTTAAATTAATGATTTGAGTAATGATGACCGAGGCTATGTGAATATTTCAAACGCCTTTTTCTCGGCTAATAGTGGACCAATTTGACTGAAATTTTCCGCAAATGACCTTTACACTATCTAGTTTTTAACTATTATAGTGAGAACTGCCTTCTCATTATCTTATCTCCCATAATGTAACTTTAATAATATTATAACGATAAAATGAATGACATTGTTGCAATGATACTTGTCAATCGAGACTAGTTTGTTAAAACACCCATTCTCACGTCAAAAGGCAACACCTTGTAACTCACCTTTTTCTCATTTTAACAAAACATAGGAAAACATAATGAATGAATATTAAACCCCAGTTTATGAATTGATTTGACTATTGAGTTACCAGGTTTTTCTATGGCATACTAGGAAAATGAAGAAAGTTGCTAGGTTGTGTCATGAGTGTAACTTTTATTGCTTTCAAAATCAAAAGATTGGAAGATAGTACAATAGGAAGAACATATCGTAGTGACTGCAAATTTTGTCCTGACTCAAATTGACAAAAAAGTGAGTTACTATTTTTTATTTTGACGTGAGTATGTATTGCGTCCGAATAAAGTTCTGATTGAAATTTATTTCTCATTATCTATTTTTTAACTACTATCGCAATAACAAACAGCTACTTACAGTCCGGTTTTCTCCCACTGATACTCGCAAGTGAATAATTGAAATCAAATTAAACCATGAGTTAGTCACCAAATGACCCAGTTTTTGTCGAGTGGACGTTAAATTTATCATTATTGTGTGTTTCATCCATCGATACAGAGACGTGATATTATCGACTTACTGTATTTATAGCCAAGCTCTTATCTTATGAATCTTGAAAAAATAAAATGAAATAAATCGGTTCGGTAATTGATGGCAAAATTTGACTATGCCACTTTAAAGCGTGGCGCATTTCACATAAATTTTGCGCTAACGTTTCTCTCATAGACCGTGTAAACTTTTACGATTAACCAGCTAGAACTCCGTTTAATTCCAACATCCAATTTTAAAATCACCAAGTACGTTCTTGCGACACAAAGACACCTGAATGAAAACACAGTGTGCAAAGACCAGTGTTTGAACAGGTGATGGGCCGAGGCTTGTTTCTTGGGAAAACAAAATACAACGGCGAGTTTCTATTTTGCTCTAGATTTATACAAAGCGGAAAGAAGTAAAAGGGTTTCGTGAACACACATGCTTGGGCGGAATAGAAGGCGGTGGAGTTTAATGTCCATACAGCACAATCTAGGTCATTTCGTGACTAGCATATGGTTCTTTTTTTAAAAAAAAAAAATGCGCTTGTCCGTAGGTTTTTTAGCTGTGGGAGGAACCGGAGAAAACCCACGAGATTGTACAGGCGACTACTCCTTGTCACGCACAGCTGGGGAACGAAACCCCACCAGTTGACTAAATGACGGACCTTATGGTATGTGCTAACCATTCGGCCATCCACTCCGCCCATAAAATGACCCTTGGCAGTAGGACGTTAAACCCCATTTCATTTCATCCAATGAGCTAGAAAATCAGTTTTGCCATCAGTGTTTAGCATTGACTATCGGGGATTAACCGTTTGTCGTTCAGATTTTATTGTTAATACACCAATCCATATACAACGGTCCATTTTAAATTCAGTTACCCAACGGTCAAAAGGTTAATTATGATCTGATCCTAATGAGCTCCATCTTCAGTAGAAGGCTTGATCTCGCCTTAACTACGTACATGTACATCATACCAAGCCCTTCACGTAATACCCTGCATACTTCTCCGCTAATTTCGATTGGGTACAAGCCCAGCTTGTGAGCCTATCAAATTCATCGATCGTCGTGAATACCAAGTCTCGCGCTTCTAGCTAAAATGTCTACTTGCGACAATCGAGTTGCAAAGTTCAAAGGTCGAGAATGTCAAGGTTGTTGTTTTCCCGTGAGTTTTTCAATTGACAAAAACAAATTCAACGGCTATAAACTATAGAGGCCCCCATGTTTGTTTACAGTGTGTTATGTGCCACGACCTCTGATTGGAAACGCTAATTAGCCACATGTAAACACAACGGGCGCAAACGTTGGAGAATTGTTGAGTATTGAAGTACCGGTTAGATGTAGTAAAACTCGCGGACTTTGCTTAAGGAACATGAATTAGCTCAAAACTCTCTCGGCCACTTAGGTCCTGGGGAGTGTAATATTTCGATACCTTGAATTCTATGCTTTTCTTTTGCAGTATCATATTGCGAAATGTTGGATAATGTCTACTTTGTATGACGGTTGTGTAATTTTCCTGGTCGTAATTGTCAGTATTGCTTGAACGAAATGAAAACGGAATTTAACGTCCTACTGCCCTGTGACAATGCGCCGTAGGAAAGAATTTGATGGATCATCATTTTTAGCTTCGGAAATAATGGAGCTAGATACTGCAGAACGAAGCAACACGGGGTACAAATTCAAGTATTTGTCTTAATTTATCATGTTATTGTTCTAGCATACCACAGGTTACATACCACAGTATTGTGCCTATAGTCTATATTTTCGTAATGAGGTTTATGGGTAAATAATTCATCTATCCAGTAGAAATATAACTTTATTAGAAACATGGGCTTTGTAACTTTCTATTTAAGTTAATCTGATGTCAGTTCGTTGTTTTAACTAGGATGATTGTACGTTCTAGCACGACTGTTTCAGCCAAATGCTAATGAAATAATTCAATGGTTTGGGCGAGATGCCCAATTCTTTACATTTTGAACTTGAACACTTCCACGAGGTTTTTGTTCAGGGACAATAAAACCAAAGTCTTTGACAATAACAGTAGCAACCTGCCTGTAACTTATAAGTCTTTACTCGCCAAGCTTCCACTGCGCAAATGCACTTCCTGTCTATATCTTTTAATACTCCACGTTAACAAGATCTGCCTTTGTGTCTATTGAACGGATTTATTTTTAGACTGGTAGGTGATTTATGTGTGTCTTCTAGATATAGAATTGTATTATTTGTGTTTTCCAGGTCACTGGTGAAAATGGAACACGTTTTTGAAGCTTTATTGGCTTTAACAGTTATTTTAAGAGGTATTTAACACTTTGATTTATGTCTTGGTAACAAATCAAATATCACGCATGTACATTATTCTAGGTGCGCGAATATAAGTCACGACCATGATTGATTTGAAGATTTCAGCTAATACAAGACAAATCCATCGAGAAGTTTCGGTCCGATATTCACAAAATTTTCGAACTCATCGTAATTATGGTGAAACATTGAGGAAGTTGACCGTTTTTTAAAATCAAATAAAAATTGTGACCTTTAAAACATGATTTTTCGCACAATCAGGGGTAAAAATTAAGAAAGGCACGGTCCGATACGCTCCAAAATCAAAAGGAACGGGGATCTTTGGGTTATTAATCTACATTTTAAGTATCATCAAAATCAGATATAAATTGTGACATTGAAAGGGTTCCTACAAGATATAAACGTGATTTTTGGTACAATCAGGGGCCATAATGCATGAAGTTCCGGTTTGTAGAGTGTCCACAAACAAATTGTGAACGGACGCGGGTGACGGAATAATTTGTTTTAGACTTGTGGTGGGGAAATGATACTAAAGATGTTAATATTATCGGTTTAAACGAAAGACAAAATATAATAGAACACGTCAGCGAATTCTGATACTAAACTATTTCAAGCGACACTAAATCTATGCAAGCTAGAATAATTTATTGTCATTAAACAGTACTTTATTATATTAAGTGTTGAAATGGATATTAATTTAGCCATTCCTGTACTTTCATTGTTCTTATACACAATAGTCCGATTCTGGATGCTACATGGGGCGGGGTGTGTGTGATATAATGGAATCGAGCGCCGTAGGCAAGAAATAATTTTATTACAACTACGATTAATATTTATGTTTTTTGCGCCCTCTCCCCCTTCTCTCCTTTAAACCCGCACATGTTTTCATTTGCAGCACGCCCCCATCACTCTCAACAAGTAAAAACAAGTAATTAATTGATAATAATGTGGTAAAAAAACTTTTCGCCATTTCGGAAATGTGCTAATTTGGTGAACATACGATCATTTTACGCAATTATGTATGGCAGAAATCGAATCTGCGCCCCCGAAAACATGTATTATATTTATGGACACATGTATTAATCAGCCATGTTGAAATTATGCTAAATATGTAAACATGTGAACATTTCACAAGGTAGTAATTCTGAAAAATGGAATCTGCTACCACCTGAAAACATATATATTGACCCCAAACGCTACTACCTAATCAAAATATGCACATAGTTCTATTTTCCCCGCCAAAAATGGCCACAATCTTGGAAATATCTTTATGAAGTGATGGGAAAAATATCCGAAAAGTAGTCACAGTTGACGTGTAGATAACATTATAAATAAAATGATAATTAAAAAAAACAAGTTGGAACATTATCGCAAAATGGCTACAATTCAACTAATGGCGTCCCATACCATTACGACCTACTCTGAAAAAAGTTCAACACTGTTTTTTTTTTTTTTTTTTTGTCATCTAACATCAAAACCTACAAAATAAAGCTACCCGAAAAGCCGACGTATTTACGGTTAAGCTCGTACTGCAGTGTAGAAATATTATTAACTATTGTGTGTTGTGTCAACAAGGTTAGCCAAAGATGACGCCATAATTTGTAACCAGACTGACTTCTACCTGGATACAAAACTTGAACCGTATAAACGCTATCTTGTCTGCGATATCACTTTAGTGGAAATACACGTTAAAGAACCAAGATACTACTAATTGTAATCGAAAAACGCATCACATCAAACAAATTCAATACATAGGATTTAAGGGACAGTCTAGACGATGTGGAATTGCTACCATTGCAGATATACACTACTCAAAAGAAGTTAAGGGTCAAACCTTTTTTCTACCAGGTAATTGTCTATGCACATATCAGATATATATATATATAAAATAATTGTCGGAAAAAATGTCAAAATTGGTTCACGATATCCTGGCGACAAAACCTGTGTACAAGGCATATGTCATTTTCAAACAAAACGATTTTGACAGTCTCCTTAGAAACCATAAACTGAAGCTCAAAACAAGTCTCCACAAAACTGTTTGCATCGCCCAAACGCAGTAGGGTACGTCTTTTTGGAGTTGATTATGTCCTTGCACGTGCACTATGCATTTTCCATGAACAGTTTTGGCATAAAAAAAACCCTTCCATGGTTTTACACAGAGGAATGTGGCACGGAGAATCGGTTGTAGCCAGAGTGTGATTTGGAGACTATGGCAGCGTTTCCAGACAACCAATTCAATTCAGAATCGTCCACGGTGTGGTAGGCCAATATCAACGTCGCAACGTCAAGGCCAACATGTCATTCAAATGGCCTTACGTCAGCGCGTCTGAGAGATGAACTGCGAAATGCAAGTGGTATTCAGGTATCGGACCAGACCATAAGAAATCGTCTGCGAACCCACAACATTCGATCTCGACGCCAAGCGGTTCAACCACCTCTTCTTCAACATCATAGGGCAGCACGTCGTGACTGGTGCACACGTCATAAAAACTGGAGATGGTGAAAATGGGGGCGGGTACTCTACACTGATGAATCCCAAAATGCATTTACAGCTCAGTGATGGCAGACTTTGCGTCTATAGGCGGCAAGGAGAAAGATTTGCTGATGTTAACGTCAGACAACGCCATCGCTTTAGAGGTGGTACGGTAATGGTGTGGGCTGGAATTTAGGCACATCACAGGACTCCTCTTTTCATCGTCCAAAGAAATTTTACGGATATCAAGTACTTCGACGAAATTTTACAGCCTTTTGTCATCAGAAGTCTTCGTCAAATTGGAGCAGGTTCTGTTCTTCAAGATGACAATGCTAGACCGCATGTAGCACGAGTTGTTAATGATTTTCTCACCCAAAATGATATTGAACAAATGGATTGGCCTGCATATTCTCCTGACTTGGCACAAATTGAGCATGCATGGGATGAGTTGGACAGACGTGTGAGAGACAATCATAGGCAACCTGATAATCTTCAAGAAATGGTGCAATTCCTTTAGGTAGAGTGGCAGGCCATTCCCCATATGTTTTTTCGACGTCTGATCGACAGCATGCCTCGTCGCTGTGTCGACTGCTTCCGAGCCCGTGGTGGTTTCACTTGTTATTAACAAAGTTATGAATTTGAGACAGATTTGTTGGACCTCATTATGCTCAAAATGGCGAATTTTCATCAGATCCTCAGAGTAGTTGTGTATAAAAAGTGCATATGCTTTGCATAACAGACTCAACATTGAGCCATATTGAACTCATTCTGACCAAAAGTGTGCTTAAAAGTTTTGATTTACATGTTCCCGGTGTCTAATAAAATGTCAAACAAAAAAAATTGGTTGACCCTTAACTTCTTTTGAGTAGTAAATGATTATTGTACTCAATGAACTAGTTTAAATACTCGCGTACTTGTTGCTCAATATCGTGATGGGGATTATATGACAACCTGTTCAGCTTTGAGCGGATATTGGATACCAATGTCAGGCGAAGAAATACAATACGATCTACTTTTTGTTGCTTATACTGTTGAGCAGGTTCTATTGAAGGTAAAATAAACGTTTCAAAGATTACAATCACCAATCAAATATTGTCTCAAAGTATTGACAAAGATTGAATGACTCTTTGCAAATTATATTTATGTAATATTTCCGTGATAATATAAAATTCTGACACTGATACTATGAAAGAAAACACGATAAATGGATTGAATAATAAACCATTAGTTCAAAGAGATGTGTTTATAATAACAATTATATTGATGATGCCAGTTTATTTTTATGGTATCAGTATTTCTAGATAATTTGACAGAAAAAATTCATCAAGTGGAAATCGAGTACAATGCACATTACAGTATAAAATCGCAAATATGTATTATTCATACGTCACAAAAAAAAGTTCTAAATGAAGCATTTTAATTTTTATAACTGAAAATAATCTTTAGAAGTGGGAAGAAAAAAAGAAGACTCGGCGGGGGTGGGGGCGGTATCCACTATATTAGGTAGGCGATCCCATCCCTTGTTAATTGGCAATGTCAGCTTTCCCTCTCCATGGTACATTGCACCACCAGTGAAACTATCTTCTAAGTTATAAGCTATGCCTGTTTTAAATGGACGAAATTGTAAATTTCACCAATAAAACATTTCAAATATTGGCATTTATTATACAATGCATACTTCATCCATATTTGTATTTAAATGAATACTCTTCTCAATGTTATTTGTCTTTTTATCATCATTTAACCAAGTCAATGTATTAGTGAGATATAATTATAAAGACTCAATCAAAATATACAAAATTTACCAACTCCAGTTTTCATTATTTTCAACACCCAGAAAGGTGTTCTGATGATTTGACCAGGTTTAGGACTTTTATTTTCTTCTAACCCTTTCCGCCTTTGAAGAAAGTAGAGGGCTATTAAAATGGGTTCGTTTATCCATTCGTCTGAAAAGCATTTTCTGATTAGCCTATGAAGGGTCATGAAGGATAAACACTTTGCACTTTGATTTCCTTACAAAATTAGATACAGAGAGAGAGAGATAGAGTGGGGTTCAATGTCCACACGACACAAACTAGGACATTTCGGAACTAACATATGGTTTAATTTTATTTCAATAATTCGCTTGCGCGTATGGGTCTTTAGCTGTGGGAGGAAACCGGAGTACCCGGAGAAAACCCACGTACAACCGGGATTCAAAACCACGCCAGTTGACTCAATGACATGCCGTATTATTTAGCGCGCACGCTAACCATTCAGCCACCCAACCCCTAAATTAGATACAAGGGGAGCCAGAGAGAGGATGGGGGGAGAAAGATATGTTTTACGCCCACTCGCCACAAACTAAGTCATTTCGGGACTAACACATGGTACAGTTTCAATACATCGCTTGCCCGTAGGGGTGTTTAGCAGTGGGATGAAACCTGAGGTACCGGAGAAAGCCCACGACCCTACTCCTTGTCACCTATCACCGGTAAGTCGAAATCACGCCAGATGAGTAAATGACAGACCTTATGATATAGAAATGGTCCAGGCATTTTAACTCAATTTCGCACCATTTCGGGTAGTTGCTGCAATAGAAATGCCGACCACGGTTTATGGTCATTCTAGACATATCTTATCACCCAAAAAAGAGTCCCAGTACGATATCCGTGCCCAAGTGGGTCAAATTGTCATAAATCCACAATGGCCACTAGTTTTGACTGGAAAATGCCAGTGTTTACCCACTTATCATAAAATGATCGAGTTTAGTATCAAAATATACCCTTTCGTTGCAGCTGAATCCTTTTCCATTCACCTTTTTGTGATAAGTTTTACCGATGGCGGTCAACTAGGCATGACGAAAGGGGCCACTCTCAGTTCAATGAGGACGCAGCATCCTGAGCCTGTCCGGTTTCGCTCATCAATTTGGTCAAACCTATTGAAGCACGTGGCGAATTTATTTCAAAAACTTTGAGACACAGATTGATACAGTTTAGTCTATAATGAACTGCCCACCGTCATTCCGGAAATGACGACAAATTAACAGATATTGGAAGCCGACATTAATGAGCCGATTAAGATCCGTGGCCTAAGTTCAATATGAGTGGTGATTCAAGTTTCAATGGAAGAGAATTTAGGACAGAGTAAAACTTGGTTTAAAGTCATGACTAAGTTCGACATTCAGCCAAGGGTGTTTTAGGGCTTCCAAATTAGGGTGGGCAGACAAACATTAGGTCACTTTAGTTTCCCGATCCTTCCCCAATCCCTACTTAAGTGACTTCAGTAGGGGGTGGGGCAGGATCTTGAAAATGTGAGTTTTGTGGCACATGGCAGAAGCGATATAAAGTCTATCTACATGGACATAGTTAGCTGAAATAGAACTTAATGACCTGCGATTAAAAAAAACAAGCATAAAAAGGATACCTGCCAAGTTTCATTCGATTTTGTTCTCTTACGAGGGTGGGGGTGCAATTGAAATTATACTAACAACCCCAAGAACGAGAAGATGATCAGGATACATTTTAGCCAGGCCAAGGAAGTTACAGCTGGCGGTTAGCACCCCTCCGCCACCCCCTCGCCTATACCCCAGTAAGAAATCTCATCGGATTCGACCATTATCAACCATTTCTTTTGTTTTGCATTTATGAGAGCAGGGTAGGCGATTGACTACCTACTCACCCCGCCTCTGCAATAATCACTCAATCACTAAAATATGTGTAAAAATGGTCAGCTACCTCCAAAACGTATATTTTGACACTAAACTTAATCCTTATGCAAAATTCGAATTTTCCCGCCAAATCTGACTGCCATCTTGAATACCCCCCCCCCCCCCCTTCCATATTGACTCCGCGGTAAAACGTATATTTTGATAAAATACATCTAGACCGGCCATAAAATGGCCGCCGAACCAGAATCACGGGGTGTCATGTCACTGGAAAAAAAAAACGAAAACTGTTCTGTAAGAAAAGATTATGATTTCACTGTTCCAATCTTCACTATTTGTAACATAATTACTTATTTCTATGCAAACTGTGATGATGTGTGTTGAAAATTCTGCAATTGAACCTAACTTTACTTGCTCAAAGCCTCCAATTGTGTATCAATTGCAGCCGTAGATAAGAATTATCACGGCTAAAAATTGCAGCTACTTATGTGACTTATGATACACCTTGCACTTGCTAATCATTCGGAAATCCACCCCACTCCCTCCGTGAGAGAAGGAGGGGTGTAACTTATATGTTCGATAATGGGCATGTTTTTGCTTAGTTTATGTACAGTGTTGTATTGACACTACTAGTATAGTACATCAGCGACACATATCTCATTACCCCCGTACTCAAACGCAATTTATTAAAGATGGCTGTACACATTTTGCAAATGCCGGCAGTTTGGATCGGTAGCATATTAGAGATCAGGGTCCTGTTTCTCGAAATCTTAACTGAAGATAAAATCCCAAATTTTAGTAGATATTTCAATTTTGATTGGCTAATCACTACAATCAATCTAATATTATCCAATCAAATAGCTAAAATTTGGATATTATATTAGTCAAAATTTCGTGAAGCAGGCCCCAGGCTTTTAATGGTTGTTTCATATTATATTGGTCGTTGTAGGTGATTGCATCAGGCTCATTGATCATCGTGGTATCGCTGGACGGTTAGCACGTGTGCGCTGTACCGTAAGGTCTGTCTTGGAGTAACATGACATTTATATCTATCACAAATGTGGGTTTTGTAAATAGCTTATCTTTTTGTCGATCATTTTTAAAGACATTAAGAGGCTATCAAAAACAATCCCCGTTATTCTAGGTGGTTAGTTACCTTCACAAACCATTCCATAGTTTTATATTGATGTAATGGATCGGTAACAGCGTTCTGAAATAATATGGACAGTTGACTTTTGTGTTCTGAATGACATGTCAACTTTCTATAAATCTGATCAATCATTTAAACTCCGATATTTACAGTGTTAGTTCTATAAATCCACGGTTATCTCGAGTTTGAGACTGTGATAAAGCAGGGATTTAATGATTTCTTCTATTTTTTTGTATTGAAATTTTCAATTTTAAAGTGAAAAAACATGCTTTCGTCCAATATTTGAAAACAAAAATTTAATCACATAGAGCATGCTCGATCGTTAATGGTGATAAAACATCAGATCAACCAAATGTAACACTTTTTACACTAAACAAAAAAGATGAGACCCCTTAATGTAAAGGGTGTGGGGCTTTATTCTTTTGAATCTTAAAATAGACGAGATTGGGTCTAAAAAACATATAAATGTTATGTGAATGTATGTAAAGGGAATTTTATTCCATTTTTATCTTACTAATTATTGTAATTTATAATCAATTATGTTCTGTGAAATGCACCTGCTTAGTCGTGTGTTTTAAATATTATTCCGTCGTCTGTTAATCAGCAATTACTGATTACTCCCGTATTGTCTTTTAGGATACGTTTTTTTTCTGTGTGTATTACAAAACGATCGAATACACAACTCGTGTACCGATTATAAAATCTTCATTAGATATTTGGTTCCCATATTATGGAAGGGTTTTTGGGTCTAAATATAATGATCTGCTAATTTGTGTAATCCATTGTTGAAATGTTCAAAATGTCAAAAATACTTATTATGATACTGTCAACTTGGTCATATTGCTTAAGTAAATTGTAATAAAACAAATGCTTTTTGCCATTTCCTCACTCCAACTCTTCAAACTACACTTTACATATCATTTTGGTATTATCATTTTAAACATATCATTTTCTACATATCATTTTCAACATTTCTCTAAGCGCAATATGCAAATGAGGTCAAAAGGCGTGGCTTTCAGAAAAATGTTTTCACACACACTAATACCTCCCAAGGAAAGATAACTAGGCTAAACAGACTCATACGGAGACAGACCACATGTCTTTCTCTGTAGCTCTTTGTCAGTCTCTTTCTATATGTCTCTCTGTCTCGCTCTGTTTGTCTGCCTTTTGCTCTGTCTGTATCTGATTGTGTCTGTATGTCTCGGCCTGTCTCTCTTTGTGTTTCTGTCGGCCGTTCTCTTCTACTCTCTCTCTCTCTCTGACACTCTCCCTTTCTGTCTGTCCGTCTCTCTGTCTGTGTTTCTCGGCATGTCTGTCTTTGCGTTTATGCATGCCTTTCTCTTCCTCTCCCTCTCTCTTTGCCCCCTGTATGTCTTTGTCTCTCTCTGCCCCTCTCTCTGTTTGTCTCTCTGCCTGTATGTCTCGGTCTGTCTGTCTTCCCCTTGCTCGGTCTGTATGTCTGAGTCTATCTGTCGATATGTTTTATCTGCCTTTCTCTTGCCCTCTGTATGTTCCGGATTACGACATCAATCACGTGATTTACATTGAATCGACACGGTACAATCCGACCTTCAACCGGTGCGTGTGAATCAAGCAATTACCAATCAATTATCGGTTAGATAAAAACTCAATGGGTGTGAAGCCACAAAAGATGGGGGGCGGGGGCTAGTGATCTAGAGTGCCGCGCTTCGACGTGTAGCTGGCCGGTCACCTCTGGCTTGCGGCTGTGGTTTCGATCCCTGGTGTGAGCGTATGTGGCATGGAGATAGGGGCGCCTTCTCAACCTCGTGGGTTTCCTCCGAGCACTCAGGTTTCCCAACACTGCTAAAGACTCCTACGCGCAAGGGAATTATTAAAATGAAATTAACCATCTCTCTTTCTGTCGCTCTATATATGTCTGTTTCTCCCTCTGTATTTCTGCCTCTCTCCCCCTCTCCTTCTCTCTCTGCCTGATATGCTGCCAGTGTGTGTCTGTCTGCCTTTTCTCTACTCTCTCTCTCGTCTGTCTCTCTCTGTTTTATTATTATTCTTGGATTTCCTGTCAGGCTTAAAGTGTTTTAAACATTGTTAAATTAAAAAGTTTTACAATTTGTAGTATTCTTTTATTTATTAAGCAAAGCATGGACCTTATAATTATAAGGTCCATCATCAAAGGAACATTTCATAATTAAATGGTCTTAATTTATAAGTTAAGTTTTCATGAAATACTCCTTAAAAATAACGGTAAAGAAAGACAGGTAAAATTTAAATTTGATTTCAAACACGTTTTTAATATGTTGATTTTATTTTTACAGGGCCTAATATATAGTTTTTATACATTTCAATTAACACAACATGCCATTAATTATTAAGTAAAGTCGTAAAGTCCAAATCCATACAACCCACATTATATACACAAATAGCAGCAGACGATATTTATAGAACAGACGATACAGACGATGTATTTTCAAACCCTTTTCTTCGATTCTACAACAAAAAGTAAACAAAAATCACCATGCAAAAGGGGGAAAAGGGAAAGGGAGAGGAAGACTAAAAATAACTTGGCCCTACAATTTGTGGGTACCGGCGTAGAAATATTTAGTGATCTGTGTCCTATATAGGGGTGAAACTTCAGGTATCACAAAAATGCCCTTTTTACATAATTTGTTCTGGCAACGCACCGGTGAGAGAAAATCAAAATCAAAGAATAACTGTACAAGCTGCTTTATGTACAGCAGTACATCTCAGGTCCCTGGGCCTTTTGTGCTAAAATTTAAAAATCTTTCTTATTAAAGGCAGTATTTGAGTTTTGTGAAAAACTACGACAAGTAACAAACAAATTACACAGAAAACACTCATAATCTGGAATTTTTTTCAAAAATATATTTTTTACTGTCATGTCGTGAAAAATGTACAGAATTTACATATAGCATCTTTCAAAAAAACAAAAATTTAAGAATTTTCCACTTTTTTTAGATAGCCAGACTGGCAAGTAATATATTTTTGGAAACCCTGGACAATATGCAAACAGAAAAATCACAAAACTGTTGCATTGATTGAAATTATAAAGGTCTCTATTGAAACATGTAACCCCACCCCCTAAAAATGCCAACGACTGAATCAATCTTATCTTTGGTTGCAAAGCTAACATTACCAAAAGAATCTGTCTAACAGATATGATTTACCACCCCTGGCTAATATATGAACATAAAAACTAAAATAGGTGCAATAAATGTGAATTATGGTTAAAATAGGCCTTGCTGAAATAAAACAAATGCCATAATTGGCTTATGTCCACCCCTCTCTAACAAAAGGGTCACAGAATACTCATTTTTTACAAATTTGGAAAGAGTTCAATGTTATCAATATAGTGATCTGTGTCCATCCATAAACGCGCGGTTATCTTTCCTTGTGAGGTATTAGTGTCTGGAAGCCACGCCTTTTGACCTCATTTGCATATTGCTAATTGAAATGTTTAAAATGATATGTAGAAAATGATATGTTTAAAATGATAACACCAAAATGATATGTAAAAGTGTGATTTGAAGAGTTGGAGTGAGGAAATGACAAAAAACATTTGTTTTATCACAATTTACTTAAGCAATATGACCAAGTTGACGGTATCATAATAAGTATTAGACAATTCAGCAGATCATCTTATTTAGACCCAAAAACCCTTCCATACCATATATCCACGACAAGATAACAATATCAATATTGGTTGAAACTGACCAACATGGACCAATAATTCACAAGAGATCAGTACTGTTTGACACGCAATTAACTCTTTTTAAAATCATTAACTGAGGCAGGTCAGCTTAATATCATCTACTCTCTTCGACATTGCAAACACGACTTACTGGTCAATTTAAATCAACATTAATGCTGTTAACTTACTGTGATGGGCTTCCGATATCCAATATTTGAGACAAAATGGAAATTTTAAAATTGCCACACGAATCGCATGCCAGAATTCTCTCCAGCGCAATTTGTAATGAAATGACTCTATGAACGAGGATAAACATATCCCACATGAACAACCAGACGCAAAAGACTGCCATTTAATTTGGATATTCGCGTATTTCGCCAAAACATAACCGATTAGAAATTACTGTAGAAACAGAAACGATTAAATGTAAATCAGTTTAAATATATTCATATTCCATTAATATATGCATTGCGACCCATTTGTGGATTTGTGGCCATTTCTAGGTGCCACAGAATAGAGATTTAGCTCCTTTAAATAATACAATCTGGCCAGAACATACTTATCAGCCCACAAAAACGAACCTTTTGAACCGTAAAACCATCGTGACCTCTTTTATGGAACTTTCAACTTCAGCTTTGTTTAATTTGCATATCACCCCCATTAAGAACAGTATACAAAACATACCTGACATAAAGATTGTTTGATTTTTAATACTTGTCTATAGATTTGACAAATCTTATATATTGTTATTGATTTTCTTGACGAACTAATCTTGTGAGTGTCGAGTTGTATTGTATGTGAAAGAATTATGGAGTATTTGATGTCATGATACCAGAAGGTTTTAAATTACTTTGAGATAAAGAATAGTCGGGGTTTAAAACTCCTCTCTTTATATTCCTCTCGCTTTTCATCTAGGAAAACCAAAATGTGACGAAATGGAATTAAATGTGACGAAATAGCCTGTTTATATTTATCTGGAATTTTCAACTCTTAAGATATTGAATCGTTTGGCAGTTGAAAGGGGCTACATATCTCTTTAACCGCTCAGATTATTTAATGGGGGGGGGGAAGCTTTCTGCACGGAAATAGGTGTTAGTTTTCTCTAATCAAATGCCAAGAGTCGAGGTTTATGACACTGGCACACTAACCAGGATGTTCAGACGTTGATCCTGGTGTTGACGATTGTTTTACCGTGAGTTGTTTCCCCCAACGATAACACCCTCTCTTTCATCATTCAACACGATTTAAAAACTAATTTTGGGGAAAATTGATATCTTTATTTTTTATTCTTAAAACAATGTACATTGTATATTTATTGTTTTATCAAGCCTGTTATTGTGATCAGATCCGGGGACAAACAATCGAACTAATCAGCAGTATATATTCACTTGGCTGCTAATATCACTGAAAGGAGTTATACCAGAGTAAGTTAATTAGCTCTCAATGCTGCAATTCAATTCTGAAACAAATTTCTAAAATTACAAAGAAAAAAAAAGATAAATAAATGTATTGGAAGTATATCTGCGATAAAAATATTTCTTATTCAGTGAAAAGATACATAAAATAGTACGCGAAGGAGCAAAGTGAATATTACGCGCCAATAGGTTACGTAATAGTCTAGTGAAAGTACTAAAAGACCAGCCACATATTCCTTTACCCACCCCCTCTTACTATTAAAGAACAAAAAAAAAAAATCAAATATGAATACTAGTAATTTTATGGTGAATCACACAAACTGGGAACATTAGCTAACTACTGTGGCATTTACTGTAACCGAACTCTATGCATTTCTGTATAAAATGATTAAAAAAAAACCTATTGAAAGACGGTATTGTATATTTTACTTGTTCCTTATTTTAATGTATATTATATATACATAATTTAGTTAAGTATCAATTCCTTCCGCATTGGCTCTATTGTTTCCGAATTATTAAATTGCAAATATAACAATGGATGCATAACAGATGACGGTGTAAAGGTATCGTGTAGATAACATGGCATGATGATCAATCAGGTCAAGTTAAAGATGCCTTATGTAAGATTTAGATACATAGCTGGCAGTTCTCGCAATAGTAGATAATGAAAATGGAATATGTTGAAAATTTCAGACAAATTACTTCATTCTGAGAGGAGTAATTGCACAACAGTGTAGTCGCGAATTTCGTTTTTAAATTAAATCATAAATCTGTTGGAAATCCAAACCATCCGAAGCTCTAGAGTGTTGATATGGGCCTGCAGTAAGTTAATGTCGCAGTAGGCGAATTTAGCTCTTAAATAATAATCTTTAACCAGCGCAACATCATTTATACTCAGTTATTGTAAAATCGCACTAAGTTTTACAATGTTTAAATTTTAGCAATAAAATCTCAATACGTTTCGTTACTTTCGGCATGATTTAATTTGAGTGATAAGCGATTAAGGTACATGGATGATAAATTGGCAGCTATTTGATTGTAACTTTAAAATGTCATTAAACGGCATTGATATATATTTACACGTGCCCTTTAAAACTATTCAGTCGCATAAATTAATTATTTATATATTTTGTTGGAAAGAAATACTGAAGAAATTGTGTTCGTTGTTTTGTAATGCAAGATGACGATGAATTCATATGATATACGGATACAAAACACGCTGATATGAATATTATATGATTTGAATTTACATTGTTGCTAGGTACTATTATCTTAAACACTCGTTGTAAATATCATAATATGACATACGAGTGAATATTTCATAACGTACGTAACTAACGTGCGAAAATTAATTGGCTTTTTTTTCGCACGTATGTATACGTGAATGGCCATTTTGCGCAGTAATCACAGCCAGAATTTGGCTATTTTTTTTAAATTTGTGTTTTAAATATTTGTTTCAAACTGAAATAAATGAACTATTAGTTCCCACGCTAAAAACATTAACAGAATTGATTGTGTATATCTGAAATAGACGCGACCGAAGTACAAAATAGTACAAGATGACGACCACCGCCATGAACCACCATTCGTTTAAGCTTCATTGAAGACGACGTCAATTCTATGAGTTGTAGATGTTATTTTTGTGAAAAATCATTGGAAAAAGGAAACAATGTGAAGTGTTGGGGAATGTTGATGTTGACATTTTGCTTTTTGACCCCATGACCCGTTATATGTAGATCACGTGATAGGGATATCATGGCTACTGAATGTGTCTGAGATAACTTCTCCACAGGTAGCATGTCTCAGATGTTCAGATTGTATTTCATAGCTTGATTTTCTATTGGTGCTATGTAGGAAAATAAAATAACTATGTATCAAGATTGTTATATTTTTATTTCTATTAAACCACGCCAAGCATACTGTCTCGAATTTTTGATAAAAATAATATATTCCCTATATAAAGCCGGCAACAAAATGAACACTTCAATTGATATCAGATTTTAAATATATCACAGTAATGCATAATGATAGTTGAATGTCATAAATGGCCGCTCGCTTCTTGGTCGCAAAAAGTGTTGTGGATCCTCTAGAGGTCACAATTTTTATCTGATTTTGATCAAGTTTAAAATATGTTTATATCCCAAACATCTAGGCAGATTCACTTATATCGGACAGTGACTTCCTTGATTACGCCCCTTTCTTTTTTGAGCTTGTTCTCTGTCCATCTTTTGCTTGTCGAAATGTTTTTGCTATATAAGAAAGGGATATTTTGACAGGTTTTAATAATCACTTTTTTGTTTAAGACTCTTTAAAAAATAAAATACAGGACAACAAAACATATTGATCTACTAGATGTTGAATATAATGTGAGCAGAGGATATTTGCCATTCGTTTATATTATTCGCCATTCGTTTTCGTTATTTGTCATTCGTTTTTCGTTATTTGCCATTCGTTTTCGTTATTTGCCATTCGTGTTCGTTATTTGCCATTCGTTTTTTTTAAATCGATATTTTCTGTACTACCACGATGGTACCAAACACATAAACTAGTTTACTTCCTCGTACAAAATGAACACATATCATTTTCGTTGCAGTAAAAATGCGAAAATTTCTACTACAAGAAACGTTGTTTGACAGAATGCTATTGGAGGTCTATTTATAGCCTATCGGTGACTACCATACTTTATGACCTGTCCACCAAAAGTTTAAATAAAACAAAATAGATTTATTCAAGTACATGTATATGGATTGGAAATAATGAAAAATAAAAACGAATGGCACTCTGTTTTATATTATGTTGATACTCTCTCTCTCTCTCCCCAGTTTAAAATGGGATGTATAAATGGAAATATACGGATGGCAAATATAACAAGCAGATGGAAATAGAATGTATTGGTAGGAAATAAAATATAGGGATGGTTAATAAAATATACTATTCAAAAAAAGTAGGGGATATTTGATTTTTAAGTGTTATTAAAGTCACCTAATGAAACTGACGAAGAAACAAATGACAAAATGAAATGAAGTTCACATTCATCGATTTATTCCAAATGATCGTTAGACTAAGTAAGGCACAGACTGACCATTATAAGGGTAAAATGATACCCGGGGTCAAACAGCAAAGTTACCACAGCATCACAACAAAGTCAGTAACGGGTAAATCCTACTCTGTTTGCAAAACAAGCATTGATCCGACGTGGCATATTCCTAATGAGACGTCTAAGGTCATTTAGGTCCAGATTGTCCCATTCCTGTTACAACGCAGCAGCAAGTTCTTGGACATTGGCAGGACGTTGTTGACGTTGACGTAACCTCTGTCCTTGCATGTCCCAGACATGCTCGATTGGGGAGAGGTCGGGACTCAGTGCTGGCCAAGGTAATGTGGTGATGTTCTGTTGTTGGAGGTAACCTGTAAGGATCCTGGCCCTGTGACATCTTGCGTTGTCATCCTGGAAGATGAAACGGCGGCCGTGACGTCGTGCGAACGACACAACATGGACTGCCAAGATGTTGTCCCGGTAGTACTGGCCTGTAACACGCCCTGCAACAACATGTAAAGCCGTTCTTCCAGCAACAGTGATGCCTCCCCACACCATAACAGAACCACCCCCAAATCGATCATGTCTGATGACGTTAACGTCTGGGAAGCGCTCGTTTCGACGACACCACACCCTCCTAGGTCTGTCCAAAAAATCAACAGTGAACCTTGACTCATCTGAAAACATCACATTGCTCCAGCGTCGATTATCCCACTGTTGACGATCCCTACACAACGACGTCTTGCCTGAATGTGATGATCTCTCAAACAAGGGATCACGCGAGGACGTCGTATGCAGTCGATTCCGAATCGTCTGGCCACTCACTCTCACACCAGTGTCTGTTTGAAGACGAGCGCTGATCTGATTTGCTGTGATAACACGATTTCTCAAGGCCAAGGTACGGATAAATCGATCCTGGGCTTGAGTTGTCGCCCTTGGTCGAACTGAGCGTGGTCTGTCCTGTACAGATTGTGTATCACGGTATCTGGACCATAGACTGCTTATGACAGACTGAGAAACATTCATCGTCCGCGCCACAACCGCCTGTGTTGTGCCGATCTGTAGCATGCCAAGGGCACGTAACCTTTCATTTTGGCTAAGCCGACGCATATCAAAATTTGTTTTCTGGTCACTAAACCAATTAAACTGATGTTTCCACCCTGGAATTCAATGCCACAATGACTGTAACATTCAAAGTCAGAGTCATGCAAATCTTGGGTTGGACCCCCATGATGATCCCAAGCATCACCTGCATTCCATGCGGTAGCTATTGGTGCGTTTGGGCGTCACATGTAACTGGAAATGTTTCTTCTGTTAGGTTCTATAGTGACTTTTTTCGTAGTCATTTGCATATTTTACTATTATTCCCCCAAAATCAAATATCCCCTACTTTTTTTGAATAGTATATATAAAATATGGGTCGCAAATAAAATATTACTGGATTAGTAATAGATACAAAATTTCACAGAATACGGAACTTTTCACATGCGTGTTACTTCCGTGTGCACACGTTGTCAGTTTCTCTGTCGTCGCTTCGATGTGAACGAAAGTTTTCATTTACACGGTGAAGCTTCAAATAACAAATGGCAATTAAACAGGGTTTCTGGGTATGTAATTTGAATAAAAGCACACACAATCTGCAAAAAGTTTATTATATAAAACGAATGGCGAATAACCATCCTTATGGGCCTGGGCTAGTCGCATGATTGGTTTATATAAAACCTATCAAACCTGCTACGAGAACAGGTCTTGTTTTTAATAAAGATTTTGAGTTTTCTTTTATACAGCTGAAGTGTCAACAGCACCAACAGAGAAGACTAGTTTTACTTTGTTTACACGAGAAAGCACATGGAATGAGGCGTATTGTATATGTTTGTATTATGGTATGGATATGTTAACACTCGCTACCAGTGAGAAAGCCACTACATTCAAATATGTTTTTGAGAACACAGTTATTAGCAGTGCGTCAGTGTATGTTAACACTTATTTTATTAGGGTCTCATAATCTTTGGTTGGACAGGGCATCTGTTAATATTACCAATTCAAGTAAAAAAAAGGAAACATGGCTCATCGATGGCCAGGTATTAACGGTGATTTTAGAGAGAGCGTTTGGGGTTTAATGCCCACTTGACACAAACTAGGTCATTTCGGGACTAACATATGAAGAGTCTAAGTCACATTTTTGTCTTTTCGCATCAAACGCAAAACAGACTTTTGTGCGAGAATGCTTTACGCAAACAGAACAAATTACTAGTGTTCGGCACGAATATTCGGATATTCGCTCGTCGAATATAATATTCGAATAGCAATCATCATATTCGAATAATTTCCAATATCAACATCATTTATTCTTTTTGCTCTCAAATATTATTAAAGGCGGCTTTCTTTGCCACATTTACATTCAAAACTTATTTAGATTACCAAACAACAGTTTGTATATAAAGAGTGGGGTGGGAGAGTTAGATGACCGAATGGTTAACGTGTGCGTGGTGTATCATAAGATCTGTCATTGTGTCAACTGTCGTGGTTTCGATTCCATGGCTGTACGTGACAAGGAGTCTGTCCAACCTTGTGAGGTTTTTCCGGGTTCCCCCCCCCCCCGCCCCCTACACGCAAGCGATAGATAGAAAAAATGTTGAACCATATGTTGGTCCCGAAATGACTTAGTTTGTGTCGAGTGGACGTTACCCCCCCCCCTCTCTCTCTCTCTCTCTCACACACACACACACTCTTTTAGCTAGTAAGGGTACTGTCCCTACATAGAGCTACCGTCTTCACAGATAGCTATTCGGTAAGTAGCCAGGGAGCCCGATACTGAGTTCTGGGTGAAAGATAAATCAGTGCGTGACCTTCTTGAGAGACTTCACAGTATATCTGAACAAACGTGTAGCGAAACTCACAGTGCGACGTCATCTGTATATGCCATTTTGGTGAATTTTTTTGGATTCGTCTCGAAAAAACAGCTGGGTGAACCCCCATTCATCATCAATATCAAGAGACTGTTTTCTGCTTATGTAGAAAAGCGACTAGACGACAATGATTTCCGTGAAATGGTGGAAATTGCTGCAGTGCTAGACCCGCGAATGAAAGAGATGCCCTTCGTTGCGGATGCAGCTCGGAAGAATTCCCCTACATTAGTGCTGGAAAAACTTGGTTTAATGTCGTGGAAGGCCCAGTTCTTGTGTACAAATTGGCAGTTTACGTAAAAGATCCACTGGCAATTGCTAAAACATTATCTTGTGCATTGTTCACGAGTTAACAGAGATTTCACTTATTTAATAATGAGATTAGGAATCATAATAAATTGAATATAAACCACTTTAAATATATTGAAAACATTCGAATAGTATTCGAATACTATTCGAATAAAAATTTCAAGATCCGTCTAATATTCGAATAGTATTCGTGTTCGAATATCCGAACACTACAAATTACAACTTCAAAATGATGTTTCCTCAACCTCTCTCTCTCTTTCTCTCTCTCTCTCTCTCTCTCTCTTATCTAGTGACATTCAATTACTTTTTTTAATCATAGTGCAATGCACTACACTTAAATACCTCCCACAAATTCACCCACAAGAAGAAAAACAAGATCGGAAGCGCCTGGGCATCAGTCCCTTGTCCACACAAAGCGGTGACGGTGACTAAGTGGTTAAAGCGCTGGAAGCTTGGTGTTCCATCCCTGCATATGCTGAGAACGTTCATAAAGATTGTCCGACGTAGTTTTTCCTTGTCAGTGATGCAAAACGGAGGGCCTGACAAAGACAACTGTCTAGTCGTTCGGATGGGACGAAAAATCTAGGTCCCGTGTACATCTTGGCGTACAAGAGTTGGCCGTAATATCGCTGTATAGGCATAATTTCCCTCATAACACACTGTATGGCGTATGCCCGTCGTCATTAGTCCAGTTCGGAACAGAACAGTAGGACGTTAAACCCTATTTCATTTCTTTTGTCCAAACAACTCCGGTGATTTTCTATGTCAGTGGAGTGTATCGTCCACCAGCTTTATTATTATTTGTGAAGTTGTTCTTTTTTATGTCAGACCCATTGGTCATCAGTGGATTTTGGGTTGTGACAGGATGTCCGTTTCGTTTTAGAATTTAGACAATAACTGGGGATTGACGGCATATTATTGAAAACCCGAGAGAGAACAACCCTACTCAGAACAAAGCACTGTCATCCCCGTTATAGGCTATACAGATTCTTAAAAAGTCCATATCTCAACTAACGATTGGCAGATCCGTCCAGAATGTTTCATCCGATCTCATTTGAAAACCCCGCAAAAAAAATCACGACCAGTCAAAGCAGAAATTTTAATCAAATTCTAAATCATAATATAACGAACATATATGTATTATAAAAGTGCTATTTCTGTCATTTGTTTTAGACCTAACGATCATTGGTTTGGTTTGTATAACAGCCATAGGTCATGGAATGAGTATTCATACGACTGGACAGATGGACAACCGTACTCATGGAGTGAGTGGGGAGGCGGCGAGCCAAATTACAAATATACAGATAGATGTGTGCGAATAGATTCGTATCTTTGGAAAACTATGGAATGTTCTATGAAATACACCTTTTTTTGCCAGAAAGCTTTGGGTAAGCAAAACTGTAACGTTTATTTGTTGGTCCAGCTCTAAGGCTAATTCCGAAAATAGAATCTGTTCTGGCTGGATAGAGTCAAAGTTGAACTGTGGTAACGATGTTTAGTTACCAAAGAACATAGTTAAGCGCTTTCGTTGTCTTATCTGCTCTTGTACAAACGTTGGCACAGTCATTTAATATATAACGTGCATAAACAACATTATTTTTGTGTGGTGGGATAACGTTCTCTTCCTTAGCACTGCAAACGTCGCAATTGATATTCAATCTGCATGCGAGACTATGTACACCCAAGGTGCATAAACCTAAAGCAGCCTCGATCTCTTCGGCATTAAGTGGAGGGAGCAGAGGCTGGAATGATCTAGTTTTAATTCGGGGTAGGTAAGGTCTAATGGGCCTGAAGCGGTGTAGTAATAAGTAAATACCACGGTAAATGGTAAGAAAATAAGTGTGCGGGTACAGTCAGTACTTTGGGCTATATATCCATTGTGGTTAACTGTGGTCGTATTTATAACAATACCAAGGGAAAGATATGGCACCTTTGCTCCATGTTTAAGAAGCACTACTAATTTAACTGGGCAAAAATATTTTGGAATCAAGTTTGTCACCTACGCTCTTACGGGCTCAGACAGTTACTAAGATCACACTAATAATTGGTTTTAAGGGCTATGTCGAATCTGTAATATACGTTTCTAACTCGACCGGTTTTTTAATGCGTTGATTTTCTAACACAATTGCTCCATATCTTCCAGGTTCATGTACGATGGAGAAAGTAAACCCGTCCACATCATTAGCAACACCGAGTGAACGTCTTGAGCTTGCAGAGAGTGACTGTATCAGATACTGTGAGGACGATTCGTCAGCAAGTGATCAATGTTACGCTGTACAGGTGGAAGCCCCATCAACTTGTCGTGTCTACAAATCCACTGATAATAATATGTTTGTTAAAAGGTCTGAGGAATCTTTGTTAGATTCAACCGGCAGTAATATTTACAGAAAAGTTTGTTATGAAGGTAACTAGACCCTTGTTTAGATGGGTTTTTGTCGACATTCAAAATATCAGACCCAAAGATAACGCCAATATTGAAATATAAAGAATTTTGTGGGTAAAAGTCGACAGTTAAAATCGAAACGAAATAGAGTAAACAAACCGACACCCGTTTTAAGCTTATGACCCCGCCACATCACTGGTCACTGGCTCAGTGCATATCTTATCAATTTAGATTGACATTTTTTTTTATCCTAAATCAAAAAGGTTTAGCTTTTAGCTATAATTCTTAGTTTTATCCCCATAACTCCTAAAATGGAATAAAATGGAATGACGTTTAATTGTCTCGTTGACACAATAAACGACAACTTGAGTAATATTTCCAGAATGTTATTCTTGGGGGGGGGGGGGGGCATTTCGATACTAACATTTTAGTTCAATTTGGTTTCAATAATTCGCTTGTGTGTATGGGTCTTTAGCTGGAGAGGGGTGGGGCGGAATACCCAGGGAAAACCGACGAGGTTTGACAGGTGACCCGACATCTTGTCACGCACACGCATAATGTATGTTTGTGCATTTGAAAAAGGTAGATCTCTTAAGGATGAATGGAAATTTTCAAATCCTTACGATATCACTATATAAGCGCTTGCTCACAAGTCCTTAACAAACAACACAAATAAAACTGATAAAATATTTAATAAGATGAAAGGTTTTTAAATTTATTCTGTGTCAGGACAAACGCTTACGCTAATATTTTTCTTTCTTTATAGGTTCTGTTAATACAGGAGATTTAATATATACTGACAATGAAGATCAGCCCTCGTTAACATGTGATTTAACTACGACTTCTACCACCTCATCATCAACAACTACTAGTACCTCCTCTTCAACATCACCGCCAACAACTACTACTCCTTCTACAACCACATCACCGTCAACAACTACTACTCCTTCTACGACAACGTCAACCACAACAACTACTACTCCTTCTACAACAACATCACCGTCAACAACTACTACTCCTTCTACAACAACATCAACGACAACAACTACTACTCCTTCTACAACAACATCAACGACAACAACTACTACTACTTCTACAACAGCATCACCGTCAACAACTACTACTCCTTCTACAACAACATCAACGACTACTCCTTCTACAACAACATCAACATCAACAACTACTACCCCTTCTACAACAACATCAACCTCAACAACTACTACCCCTTCTACAACAACATCAACGACAACAACTACTACTCCTTCTACAACAACAACGTCAACGACAACAACTTCTACTCCTTCTACAACAACATCACCAGCCACTACTTCAACAATACCATCAACAGAATTTTCATTTATAACAGAATTTCTTTCGGCAATAACAAATGCACCGACATCGCCACCAAGCAATGCATCTTCATCTTCGTCAACATTGTTGGCATTATTAGCCGGATCATCCTCAACACCATTATCCCCATCGACGTCCTCGTCGGAGACCTCCTCCCAAACTTCTTCGACCTTAGGTATTGTTCTGGCTACATCATCCTCATATCCTAATATTGAACCGACAAGCGTATTGAATAGAAGTTCCTCCGAAGTGGAACAAATATCATCAATCTTGCTGTCTCCCACAACTCAGCTGTCACCTATTTCACTATCAACATCGTTAGATACCACTGTCTCACAGTTTACCAGAATCATCCCAAGTAAGTCCATTTGTAGTTGAATATCCCAGTTTTGCTAATTAACCCTATGACAATTGGTTGTGGTTTTCATCCGCTTTCTCATTTTTTTTAATACAAATGTACAACCCAAATTTATTAGAAAAGTGGCACCTGGTGTTCTTGAAGGCATAACAACTATTAGCATCTTACTAGTGCGCAGGTTTGAGACACAAAGCCGAATCCACGGGATCGAATAGTGTACCATTTGTTGACTACTGAGGGTGTAACACCACCCAATTTGCAATTAAAAATGTTTCGCCTTATATTAATAAATTTTAAAACCTGTTGGATTTCGCGTCACATAAACTGGTGACCACTGTAAATAAACAAACAGTCACGTAATGCTGGGGTCACTAATTAAAAGAATTTATTGTTTAAAAGAAACCGCTTTTATTTAATTGACCGTGAAGGAAATACTGGGTCAATATATTGGACTTTGCAATGGGTAAACTGCTTTTAAAAAAATGATGTATCACTACGATGTAATGTAATCAGATTCAGTATGTGCTTTTCTTTCGTTATGTACAGGAATTAGTTATTCTTGCAATAGCGACACGTCAGGTGTCTGATTTATTCATTTTTTAGACTAAACAATTTAGACCCGATATAGCTTATTGTGGAAACTACATGCAGTTTAATAATAAATTAATAATAAAAAAAAGAAATACGAGTCTGGGATTTCTCGTTTAAAGATATAATATGGGAGATTAGATAAAGAGCTGATAGTTCTCACTATAATAGTTAAATACTAGCTAATGTAAAAGGAATTTGCTGAAATTTCAGTGAAAATGGTCCACTTTGAAGATTTTAGCGATTGCCTTTTGAGCCTCGCCTCGATCATTACTACTAAAATCGGTCCGATAAAAAACATAGTCTCGATCATCCATTTTTTTGATTCTATTATTAATGGACGTTAAGGAGCAGATAAAATTATAATCCAGTAAATATCGCAGTCTAGCGAAGCCATGGATGTTGATTATGGTCTGGATAATTTAATTAATGTATAATTAATAATTTAAAATTAATTTATTCTATATTTCAGAAGTGTCGCTGTGTGGTTGTAAATGTTCTCTGAATTCTGTTGATTTTCAACTCAAGCTACAACAGGTCGTGGACGAATTAACAGTTATTAAAAATACTACGTCATCTTACCGTCGTAAATTGTCATCCGCTGAAGATGCGAGACCATCTGCCCAGGCACTGGGTGCTGTCGGGATTTTTATGTTTACAATTACTATTGGTGTAGTTGTTGTACTAGATGCTACGAGGCTTATTAGATTTATGTACAGACGAATGGGTGATAAAGACATGGACCATTATCAATAAGTTACAAATGGCGTGACGATGCCTGTTTATGTTCATTTGATTAGGTTTTTATTGTGTAACTTTGGGTAAGGAGATAGACGAATGGGTTTTATCTTCCTTTTGATGCTAACCAGCCTTTTTTGGGGCTATCATTATGATAGCTTTCAGTGATTCGCCTGCACGGATGGATCAAGTAGCGTTACAATATCGCGTAGCCTAGCGTAGCGTTACGTTAAACTCTTGATTTTTTCCGGACCATACCTGACAGATGAAGATAGTTGGATTATGAGTTTTCGACAAGACTATATCGTGTTGGTGGTATTATTATCGGATGCAAGGCATAATATATGCTTCAGACAGTGCACCCTATCTTGTCCAATTTATGTTTATGCAATAAAATATTTTGAAAGCAATGAAGTACTAATGGAGGCACATTGTGTAAATAATGTGTGGACGTTGCGCAAATATTGAGACCTATGTGTTTATGGGAACAGAATTGTGATTTTTGGCGTGTAAATGTGTCGCAATAATATGTTCGCACTGTGTCAATTCAGTAGAAGTATATAATATGTGTATATATCAAGATTCGGAGAGCTAGAAAAAAATGTATCGGAGTTCTATCTTTCCCGGGAATAATAGGCGTTTCCATAACGGTAAGAAATCAAACATGTGCTACGGAAATATTGTGCGAATATATAAAACGGAAATAAAAATATCACAAACTGTTTACGTGTAACATTTAACAAATTGCATCTTTAGTCCACTTTGCCACAGGAAAGGTCCCAATGAATTTGTCAGACTTAGTACTGATTTGTCATTATGTTATATTATATAAAAGCATATAAAATCTGAACAAAGAAAGCAACCTGCCTAAATAAAATTTCTGTACACACCCTCGTCTCTTAATAGGTTTCAATATGTGAGTGAGTGATTGAGTGAGTGACACAAACTAGGTCATTTCGGGACTAACACATGGTTTAATTTTATTTCAATCTTGCGCGTAGGGGTTTTTAGCAGTGGGAGGAAACCGGAGTGCCGGGTAAACCCACGAGGTTGAGAAGGCGCCTCTATCTCCATGCCACATACGTTAAAACCAGGGATCGAAACCACAGCCGCAAGCTATAGGTGACCGGTAAGCTAGAGGTCGAAGCGCGGCACGCTAAACCACCCCAACTCCCATAAATTAGATAAATTACGTGGGAAAGGCGCTGGCTGGCTAGTCTGGAGTTCAGGTGATCCTTCCCTACATTGACCAAGGAGGTTCATCCAGATTTTCCGGCGTGGCTTCCGCTTGTCAGTGATGCAGGACGGAGAGCCTGACAAGGACAGCTGTCGAGGCGTTCGAGGTAATGTGTACACATTGGCGTGCAAGTAAAAGATAATGGTAGTTGGAGTTCAATAGCGCCCGCAAATTTTCCCCCCATAGCACACTGTATGGCGTATGCCCGTCTTCATTAGTTGGTTAAACCCGATTTCATTTCATTTCAGATAATTAATCAAATATAAAAAGGTCTACAACGAATAAAGATTCCCTTTAATAACGAACGGTGATATGCTGAGATTGAATTTCCGTTATGATAAACCTAAATAATATTACTATAATTATTAAAGATACATTATGTAAGATTTAGTTAAGGGGCTAGCCATTCTTAATATAATAACTCCAGAAAAGATAACACAAAATCAATGTATTGAAAATTTCATTCAAATTACTCTGCATGCTAAGCCTTCCTTCTCCAATGTTAAATTATATCAAAATATGGCGGAACGGTTCTTATCTAGTTAATTTCTAGGGTATCCTATGGCATCGATATTTGATTCTGTTCTGAATTAGTTAACTGATGTCTAATTTAAATACCCTTTCGGGTCCAAAGAAAGACCTACAATAGGCGGATTTAGCTCTTGCATAATGTATCTTTAAATAAACGAAATTGCATTAACCGATTGAACTGTAGTCGAAATAAACCTACCTTTATTTTCTGTTTATTAATGTTTATTATATATATATTGTCTATATACTACAATTGTGTGATAATATTGTTTAGCAAATCTATAGCTGATCGCTATTTACTTTTCTTAAAAACCATTAAAAGTTTTTTTAACCAATGTGATTAGGTTTTCATTTTACCGAGGGGGTTGTGCACTGTGTAGCGGCATAGATTACAGATGCGTCTAGATTACCAGGGGGTTCCTGTTGGACGAGAACTTTCCTCGGATTTATTTTGGCGTGGCTTTTAACTGTCAACGGTGAAGGGTGGGGCATAGCATGGACAAGTCCTTCGAGTAGGGCAAAAAACCGACCTGGAAGTCGAATAAGAGTAGGCTGTAGCGCCGCTGTCTTGGCAACAGGTCGCACGTAGCAAACTGCGTGTTGTGTGACCTTTTCAATTAGTCCGATTGGTGCAGGAAAGTATGAGGTTACCATAATAAGTAACAATCTGGTGCAATTTTATTTCAATAGTTTGCGTACCCGTAGGGGTCGGTAGCAGCGGAAGGAGGCTGGATAGGCGACACTCTTTGTCACGTACTACCAGGCAATCGAAATAACTCCAGTTAACTCCATGGTAGAAATTACGATACAAAGCGCACGGGCTAAACATTTGGTCACCCGATCCCACCCCGACTCACCCACCCATTGTAACTGCAATTCAAGTCCTGTAATAAGAACACAAATAGCCGGTGCTATGCAGGGTATATCAACTTAATGTTAACAGCATTAATTGATATCGAGATACTTTTCCCATCAACTGCATTTCTTTCAAAACTCAGGGCCATTCGAGCTTATTCGAAAAGCTCAAACAAAAACAGATAAACTATATTTATAGTGGATTTTTTTTATTCCGGAGATTATCTGAAATATAAAGATGAACATTTTAAACAAACGTTATATAATATAATACCTTTAAGACAGTGTGGGGGGGATTATCAACATAACTCAGATGAAAGGGGGGAGAGAGAGAAATGGGGTTTAACGTCCACTCAACACAAACTAGGTCATTTCGGGACTAACATATGGTTTAATTTTATTTCAATAATTCGCTTGCGCGTAGGGGTCTTTAGAAGTGGGAGGAAACCGGAGTGCCCGGAGGAAAGCCACGAGGTTGGGAAGGCGCCCCTATCTCTATGCCACATACGCTCACACCAGGGCTGGAAACCACAGCGCAAGCCAGAGGTGACCGGCCAGCAAAAGGTCGAAGCGCGGCTCTGTAGTCCACTAGGCCATCCCAACCCCCTCAGATGAAAGGACTGAAGAAAAAGTAATCGTTGAATTAAAATCATTTGACTAAGTATTTTAATTAGTCATCTAACCAATCTGATTTAAATACAGATCTATATTGCGTTTGTTTTTTGTTTTTTTATTTTTTTGATGGCCTCCACTATTGAAAATCTGACAAGTTATAATGGGAGTTCACGTCAGGGGTCATACGGATCAACATTAATTTGATTAAACCAGTTGTAATATATTATAGCAAGCTGTATCCGTGAGGGGATATTAAACCGTGTTGTACCTTCGCGAAACTATCAATTAGGATAAAATAACTATTATCTCACTTCACATAATATACATTACAAGTACTCACCCTCGAATATTATTTCCAGGCGTGCACGAACTCTGAAATAAAAATTGGTATGCTTTGATATTTCCATTTCCCATATCATTAAATAACAACTGATTAAAGATATTTTAAGAACCGAGAGAGAGAGAGAGAAATGGGGTTTAACGTCCACTCGAAACAAACAAGATCATTTCGGGACTAACATACGGTTTAATTTTATTTCAATAATTCTCTTGCGCGTAAGGATCTTTAGCAGTGTGAGAAAACCGGAGTACCCGGAGAAAACCCACGAATTGGACAGACGACCCTACTCCTTGCCACTACAACCGAGGAACCGAAACCACGCCAGTTGACTCAATGGCAGGCCGTATGATAGAGCGCGCGCACGCTAACCATTCGGCCATCCACCACCAAAGAAAGGATAAAAAAAATAAATGGCGCTTAACGTCCTACTCATCTGCACCAAATGGGACTCATCAGTAACCCAGTCTAGGAGCATAAGAATAGGAGTATTAGGACGTTAAGCGCCATCTCATTTCTTTTATCTTTTCTTCAAATATCTTAAATCAGTTAATTAAGTATTTAACGCCCACTCGACACAATATGTATTAATTCAATATTATGCTTGTAGAGTCCTTGTGGGAGGAAACTAGAGTATCTGGGAAGAAATACGCAGTTGGGCAGGCGACCTTACTCCTTGTCACGTTCACGCGTGGAATCAAAATCCCGCAACTTGATTCAATAACACACCTTATGATTTCACGCGCACGCGTTACACCACGTGACCCTCACCCACTACCTATTTCTAAAAAAAAGTAATAGAATGATATGGAGTGTCAAATGTAAGTATACTTACACCATCGCACCCTTGACAAAGTACAAAGGTACACTCGAACGATAACAGTTGATCGCCCTCCACAAAGAATGTCTTAAAGTATGGACTTCTTGTTTTTCTACCAATAGTCATAAAACCTTTGTTACTAGGAATAATTTGACCATCACCACAACCTGCTCTTAAAATGGCGTATCGCTTCTTCGTCTTCCCACCGATCGCAAAACATGAAACGGGTCTTAGCTGGTTAAGAATAACTGAATAAAAAAAAATGTCAAGACTCTAGAACAGTAAAAATTAGTTTTAAAACATTTCGCCCGATAGTTCAATTTCTTTCACAATTACCAAATATTTTACAGCCAGATAAACACCAAGCAAATTGTCTGCCACTACGGGAAAGTGGTTTATATGGACCAAACAATTAAATGGAGTTTAACGTCCTACTTTTCTTCCTCAACAAGGAAAATGACGACGGGCATATATCCATGAGTGGTGGATTGTTATTATCAAGATACATTTAACGTGCACACCCACTTGTACCTGGGGCATTGATTTTTTAAGTCACATCCCAACGCCCAGTCGCTGTTCCTTGCCCTCTCTCTGGCATCATTGACGAGAGGGAATGGTAAAAACCATTACACAGAGTTAAATGTGATTTTTAAAAAAAAACTAAATTAGTGACTTATGCTAGTACTAAAGACATTTTGCGAATTGTAGAAAATGAAATGCCAAATTATACAATTCCAGACACCATGCGCCTCCAATTTTCGCAGCAATCGCCTCCACACCCTCTGGCAAAACTATCATGGTATTATGTACCTGTCCAATTCTTAGTCACTAATCGAGTAAAAAGCCGACGGCCAACTTACGTTTTCCTTCCGTCTGGGCGAACAAACTCAATGTTTTGTCGATTGGTACAGCTCCAATAACATTTCTATTCTTGACATCTTGTAGATAAAGACTTATAGAGCTTTTCTTTTCGCGTGTACCAACCTTTATCAACATCTCTTCAGGTCTTATAAGTCTGAAATAAGTTTCGAATTAAAATAAGACGAATTATATCGATATATGGCCAATAATGGACTCAGCATTACCAGGTTGGGGCTAGTGCTCCAGGGTCAATAACAGTTCAAAGGTTGGCACCTAGAGGCCACAATCGTCTAAATTCCAAGGCCGGTCTAATTTTATTCATCAACATCTTTTTAAAAAATATATATGCAATAAGCTTGTCTAAAATATCGATTTCAAACAAATTACTCCTAATTACAGATGCTAATGTCTAATAAATTACAACCCATGTTTAATTACTTCCTATCGGCATGATGTTTTGTCAAGAATGGTGGCTAAGGGGTTAATATACTGAACTGGCTAGTTAGCATGGAGCTCGTGGGTTCGCTCTCGGTGTCCTACTATTCTTCTTCGACCGGGTTAATATAGACAGGGTCCCTACGGCATTCGCTTAAATCAAATTCCAACCTTCAAGGAATCCTTTCCGTGTACGCTAATTTGTGTACGGGACCTCTGTTTTTCGTCCCATCAGAAAGACTATCCATTGTCCGTGTGACAGATGACTCTTCATCCTGCACCACTGACACTTGGAAACCACACCGGATGAACTTTCTCTGCCAGAAAAGGGATCGAACATGGGACCTCATTAGCAAGTCAACGTCCTACTCACTGAACTACCATGGCTCCCATTTAGAGTTCTATTTTAATCATTGTGAGTCTTCATTCTTCAGTAACGAGGAATACAAGAGCCATATACATGTAATGTCACATGAACTTACCCCTCAGTAATTTTGTTTGTTGGTGCCTTTACTTTGTTCTTAGAATTGAATGTACATGACACAGTATAGATTTCTTCATTAGAAATTAAACCAGCATCGGACGATCCATACATAATAGCTATGTCAAGTTTATATACGCCACGAACGTTCTGAAGAAAACGGCATAAATTGTATTATAGGTTAATAAACAAAGTAAATAAAGGATAAGTTGTACCAACTGTTGTAACAAGTTGTACCAATAGTTGTAACAAGTTGTTGTGGGTATATTAAGGGAGTAAAGGATACGTTTTGTCAAATGTTTTAAAACGGGGTACTTATACTTTGATTGGCGCAAGTCGACTGACGCAAAGCAACTTCTCATGTCTATACAGCTACATGGAGAGTAAAATATGAGGACTACCCAAATCCACGAGAAGTAGTATCGGGTGTTCTAAAACATTTGCATAACAATAAAGATTACCTGCTCCATGAGTGATACAAAACACTAATTACAGCATATTTTTTGAGAAAATAATGGATTAACTGAATCAAAGCCATCTTGTTACACAGAATAGTAAAATAAAACTCTCAACTGAGAAATAAAAGTCTATGTTCCAAAATAATTTTACTTAAACGCCAAGATGAACAAAAGCTTCAAATTCTGCAATGATACGAATATCATTCTCTAAAATGTAGACCATGAGGAATGTGCAAAGGGCGTTTGTATTTGGAGGACCATACAATACATTAATTATTTTAATGCGTGTATTCTGTGTAGTATCCGTAAGTAATTCTTGTCGGTGACTTAAATAGATTGACTTGCTTTCGTTCATCACAAAATGTTGATGAGAGAAAAGTGGTACGAAGCACCAATGGCAATGGTGGAACAGATTGCATTGGGCACGTTCTAGTACCGCATCAGGTCTAAAAATGGAGATTGGGGGGGGGGGGGGGGTATGCAAACATAGAATCGACCAAAACACCTAACTGTTTCGGTATATACCTCTGCATACTTTCTTTTGATCGTCATGAGATATCGATTCCTGTTAGTTAATGAGGGGGGGGGGGGGGTAAAACGTGCGACCTTATATTATAAAGTCCAGTACTGAGTCAAGTAACATTGTATCGATTCCCCACTTTTACGTTACAAGGCGTAAGGTCCAAACTCATGGCTATCTTCTGGGTGCAACCACTACTATTAATTAAAGTAAAATTGAACAATAGTTTGGTTCAGGATTGACAGATTGTAGTTAATGAAGATTAAATAGTAAGTTTATCATACATACTGTAAATGTACACCCTTTCTTTAAAACACTATAACTACCGATAAGTTTATAATTAGCAGCATCAATTCGTGTAAAATTCTGGTCGCCCATTGCACACTTAGCTATTGCTCGTATATTTAAATCTGATAAGATATTGACTACTGGTTGAGACCTTGCAGATGTTCCACATTGCTGTTTCACTAAATAAAGTAAAACATATAATTGTTAATCTAGTTGACAAAGACTTAATCAAAACTGCATAATTACATAAAATCTTATATTAGTCCATTTAAAAGCTTATACATGCAATACGAAATTGGTCTTCTATTTTCACTGGTTCCCTGTGATTAGATTAAAGATATGATCTGGCTAATTGAAAATAGATATGCTTGTTAAATAATACATAACCTAAACAAAAACATCTATAGAGATGCATGTAGGTTTGCATGAACATTTGCTTTAAGACTCAACACCCAATGGGAAAACTATGGAATTTCAGACTACTATCATAGCAACGGCTAGATATTGTAGCTCGCCATCTGTGCTTCAGGAACATTGTTATAGACTGCAATGTATACTTACCATCTAAAATGTATCCCCTAGGAATATCCAGTCCATTTACCATATACTAAAGAATAATAAGTGTAAGTTATAAAATAGATTTTAGTAATAGATATGCTATTAGACAGCACAACAATTTTCCGAATAGAGAAAGATAAACCAGTTCTAAAATTGTCTATCTTTAAGGTTTAGTAATAATACGTCATAGCATTCCCAGTCACATTGGCAACAAAACAACCCAATTTCCCAAATAATAAATCTCACGCATCCTGGGTTGAATACAGACTTAACTTTTGGTATTGATACTACAGTAGAGACGCTCCTGGTCTAATTCTCTTACTTCTAATTCCTATGGGTTTTTTTGCTTTTACGAGAACTCGGGCGACTCGTCCCATCGAAAGACTAGGCATTGTTCCTTGTCAGGCATTCCACCCTGCAAGACTGGGAGCAAGCCCGGTAACCCCCGATTAGCGAGCCATAGCCTTACTCACTGAGCCACTGCAGCCCATATACCACCGGTATCGGTGCATTGATGACAAATAAGCTATATTTTAAGCTATCTCCATATTCAAGTCCTGTTCAACATAATAAAAATACTTCAAAATACAGTACCAATAGAAAATGTTCTGTGTAATCCATGCAGTAGAAATGGGGGGTACGATTTGTTGACTTACGAGTTGTATTTTGACTATAATTATTGTATATATGTTATCTTGCACCGACTGTAACTTAAAACTAAAACCAAATTACCGAGATTAAAGCAATAACAGCGAGCGATAAAACTCTTCCAACCATCTTAATACTAGAGACGTGGCACGAAGGGGTGTCAAACTGTTCAAAAATTATGGTCGACGACAGTGAGTAGTTTCACCTTTCCACAAACATCATTCGAATAGCTCAAGTCAAACCTGGTAACTAAAAAAAGCATGCGCGAACAATTGCACGGAGAATTGTCACGTGAAATGTTCATCTGCTATATGTAGTAAATAAGAAAACAACAATCCAATAAATATGAATATTTATTTATCTGTGGTTCTATTATTTTTATTTATTGAACGAATCATCATGAAATGTTCTTCAGTCAATTATAGTTATATTATGTTAGGTGCTGATAGGGTGAGTTCGTCTGTAGGGTCCCGCTTAATGACGCCGAAAAAATATATTGAATGGCCGAATATGGTATTACAAAAAAAGAAAATAAATAAATAAACAGTATACATTTCAAATAATATATTCTACAAAATATGACATCATATCCTATTTCATTTAATTTTCATACAAAAAAAGCATACGAATTTGTTATAATAATGCACTGAAAATGTAATCGAACTCGCCTTAGAGACGAATACACACGCACGTGCATTTGTAGGAAGGTATAAAAGTGCACTTCGTTACGATTCTGGCATTTGAGTTTGATACAGGATCGGATAAGCAGGTACGTTATTTAGTACTTACATTTGGGACCTAGAAATTGACAGAAGTGGGTCGCAACGCAAATATTTCAATAATATGAATGTATATAAACTGATTTACATTCAATGGTTTCCGTTTTACTCTTAATTTCAAATCAGTTATGTTACGCGAAATAAGCCAGCAGTCTCAATCGAATGCAAATTTCTAACGACAGGTTATTCCAGTCTACATACGCCGTTTGATTTGGTGCTATGTGTCTATCCTCATTCCCCGATTATCTTGCTAGAACTGGAGCTGAAACGCATTACGGTACACGATTCGTGTACCAAGGGTTAAACTGTTTACTTTGTCTGAAATATTGGACATCAGTAGCCCATCTTTTTCCAGTAAGATCACAGCATCAATGTTGATTTAAATTGACAAATAATTCGTGTTTTCGGAGTTGAAGATTTTGGATGATATTTACTTTGAGACTTAGCTATTTAGTCCATTTGCAACGGATTTTTTCCCCCTGCTAACCTTCGTAATTTAGTGTTCCTCTACTGACTTAATAAACCATCGCCAAGTTTACCCTTTCTAGTTTTAAGCTTTGTCCTATAAGAAGATTATCATTTCCACAGCATTCAATACAAGTTGTTTGCTTTGAAACTCACAATTTGCTTTCGTCACCATCCTGTGACTTCTTTTTTTATCTAGTCTTTGTGAGATATCGAATCACTATCGAATAAAAATTATGAAGTGGACTACACTAAATATATATAGTATCCCCTCTATGCATATATTTACACTGGTATTGAGTAGTTTATGCTGTTTATTTCGCATAAAATAAATTAAAACCAATTCCCATGATCCCAATTGACTATCGGTTTCATTGTGCATACTTCGAAAATGAAGTTATTTCATATTTTTTTTATATTTCAGAATGGCTCAGTTGGTCCTATCGCTGACTATTCTGTCATTGGTATGTATTGTGTATGGCATACGTACACTAAGTAACTAAATCGGTTGCTCGTCATCGGGCGAAACAGTTTGTCGGACCGTATTGGACCCACTGAGGCTTTAGGCAGTTTTTGGTGCCTCCATAATATACATTTCAAAATGTAAACAAGCACGTGATTAGATTTTTTTTTTCTTGGTAGTACACAAGCTATTATCGCGACATAAAAAGAGAACAGTGGAAAACTAAAGAGAGCAGTGGAAAACTAACTCAAGTTAATTTAAATTTGGCTTAGAACAAAGACATTCTCTAGTTTACTTATTACCATGATTCATCACTGAGTATTGGGCACTAAATTGTATCTTCAATTAGCGTTATTCGTATAATACACAACTAAACTGACACCCATACTCTTATCAATCCTACATTAGCAAATAATACTAAACCCACCTCGTATGTAGGCATCTCAATGCTTAGTGGTCTCATTCCGTTTTACTCCACTGTACCCTCGGTTCATTCGTGGGGTATTCACATATCCAAATTCTTCCCTTGATCGTAGCTTGATTCTACGAACCAATCCAATGTTCACAAACCATGTTTGCGTTCATAATATGGCGGCATGTTCGCTTGAGTATAATAAAGTTTGCAAGAAATTTTTCAATGTGGTGGCATGAAGCCAGGGGCTGAGTGGGGCGAAATGAGACCATGGGGATAACCAAGAGCGGGGTTGTTGGCGTAAGATTGCCAGAAGCACACATATCGGATGGGAACCCACGACATATCGCCCTTTATAATCCCGCATAACTTGTTGTAATAATGTACATTTGTATTTTCGCCAACTCCATCCATACTGCATGCTTTAAGCCCATGGAAAACAGCTGATCCTAATATGTAACAGATGATTTTGGATTTGAACGCAGCTATTGTTTGAGAACTCTGTATCGCCAACGTAAGTTATTCCACAAAAGCGGTCCAAGGGATTTCAGTTTAGCTTGCGGTACAACCTATGCGGGCTTATTTTGTGAGCGAAGCGGTCGATTTGGTTGTTCGTAGCTGAATGAGTCCTACTTTTCTACAAAAGCCCGAGAAAGAATTGAAATCATTTTAGTGTTTTGAATTTTTTGTTTTAGGCTATGACATCTGCCATGGAAATTCCTGCAGGATACATCCTGGATGGTAAGCTGTTATGTAATATCTTGAATAAACGCGTTGCACGAAAAGAAATGCAGAGCACGGGCTAAAATTGATCGCCACAAAATAAAATGAGATCGAAATGGTAATTTGAGAAGTCCAAATTAAAGATACGTTATGGGAGATTAGATTACCAGTTCCCACTATAATTTGCTGTAATTTCAGTCGAATTGATCCACCAGGAACCACGAATTAAGCAAGTGAAATTCCGCCTAGCCTTGTTCATAACTAAATCGGTACGGTAAAAAGCAGTCTCGATTATCCATATAATTAAGTCGAGAAGGAAAGTTATGCAGTAAATCGGATCATAATCCGCCAAAATCGCAAGCTAGCGATGCGATCGAGAGCCCACAATGGTTTGGATATGTTAATGTAAAATTAATAATTTTAGAGAGCATTGGCAGATTTAGCTCTTGCATAATGTATGTTTAAATTGAGATTTAAGGTCCATATGAGAGGAACAGAACAAAATATACAGTTATCGACACCTAGTTCCAAATTGTATTTCATCTTGAAGGTAGTACAAATATTTACCCCCCTCCCTTCCCACACACTACTCCATGATTTTTCAACGGATAGGCCAAAATGAAGTCTTAAGTTTACCGTTCTAAAATTGATTAAAATTTTTCAGTTACACCAGTTTGCGGGAGCTCTATACGAGCTAGACCTGTTGTAAACATTTTGACAGATTTAAATATTCGAGCTGTAGCTAGATGTGCTAAAGGTGACATGAATTTTACGAAACTTGATGCAGCTAATTATAGACTTACTGGTAGTTACGTAGCTCGTACCAAAGGTTGCCTGTTTGTCGTAAGTATGCTAATGGATTATTTTAAACTAGATCGTCTTCAAACTGTATCGTCTTGGTGGAAATAAAATTTGCCACCCAAAGAATTTTTCTTCGTAATATTTCAGTTTTGAGGTTTGAACTAATTAAATTGGTCACCTTTGTAAACTTAAATGGGTGCTGTCGACTCTCGGGCCGGATCCAGCCCTTTTTGCAAAAGGGGCTTGTCTGGTTCCCAAGAACGTGTCTTTGAGAGTTCGTGTGGGTTTTCTCCTTCGGCCTTGTAAATTTGACACCGCCGTCCCACGTGCACGCAATCCCGACTAGATCCACCGTAAGTCTGCAATTTAATCCCACACACTTGCCGTTCAATGTATCTTTCATATTTTTGCTCCTCAACTTTTGGTGAACCAATAAATCGGGGGCGGATCTTGGAATTTTGAAAAGGTGGGGGGGGGGGGGGCGCCGCAGAATGAGGGCACTGACAGTGGAGACGGGGCACGCCACTGAACGGGGGTGGGGGGCAGGGATAGCCCTCAAGAAAATTATACGTAATTTCCTTGCATCTGTAGCCATTCCAAGAGCTATTTGGCTCATATTTTCACCAAGAAACGTTCGGGAGTCAGACATATTTAGGTCTGAGAAAAAAGCACTTTCAGCAGTAAAGGTCAATGTCGAAAATTACGTTGGAGGGGGGGGGCGAGGGTCCATTGAATCCACCTCTGTAAATGCTGTAATTTACATTGTATTTTTTTCAGAATCATAAAGGAATCTATAAATTAGATGTAGCTATAATGTATGGTTTACCAGGATCTGGTTTATTAGCTAATGAACAAGTTTATACTGTATCATGTGCTTTCAATTCGAAAGCTAAAGTCACGGCTACTCGTCATAAAGTTGTCGGAGGGTAAGTTGTTTAATTAAATGAATAACGATAATATTCGGCGCGAAATCTTTTTCCGTTAAATTGGAATGGGCGCAAATTTTTCGCCCACATCTTCACGTGGACGTGTTCTGTTGCCAATTAGTGCTTATTCTACGGGTGACTATTTATCCGGGGTATTTTTTTCAAGCTTGTGCACCCCCCCCACCCCCTTGTAGGTCGGAATTTAAAAATCGCTTTGTCGTAACGCCATGAGTTCCCGTATATAATACGAAGATTGTATTCAGGTCGCATTTTCTCGAATTATGTAACTAAAATATGATTGTATCTCGCGGGTCTTGTTTCTTTTTAGATATTCGTATATTTAGACCTTAACTGGATTTTGACCCCAGAGTGTTCTCTAACCATTTCTTGCGTGCACGTACCTTGCATGGTAACCGCTAGTTATACATATATGGGAACTAGTTTAACGAATTGAAGCTTTATCACTTGTGAATATCGTCAATTTTATATAGTATATACCATAAGCCGAAATGCTGAATTTAATATAAAGATATACCTGTATTTAAATCCAAGGAATTTGCGAGGGCAATAACGAGATCGTTCTACTTGGCAATATCAAAACATCACTTTGGAAAGCAAAATGTTTTAATGTTAATCAGACTGTTTTAAAAACAATGTGTAATAGGGATGTTGTTATACCAATTGAAACTTTATTTTTTCAGTTTGGTGTCGCCTCATGAAAAGTTATATAACGTAGGAACATCTGTATCGAGTTCGTATATTACATTAAATGTACAAGATATAAGACGTAAAACGATATCTTCTAGTATACCCATTGATAAAGTTGTTACTTTATATGCTGTATCTAGAGGCACACGTAAGTATTAAATTAGACTTTTGGCAAGTGGCATTTTCCTTATCTGTATCACGTATTCGTATCTATACGTGACGCATTGCGTCAAGAGTTTTAGAGTTTTGGCATATTCTTGCGTCGCATACGTATGCGTCACAGCTTAGTTCTGTACAGCATGGTGGCAGTGATCTACCTAGATCACCACCACCATCAGCTATTACAAAAAATTAAAGTCGCATCTTATAAAAAAAAAAAAAAAAAAAAAAAAAAAAAATCTTTGACCTAGACTCGACACTAATCTATCATTACACCACTTTACCATAGAATCGCATCATTTACAGATTTGCAAGTTCCCATATCTACCTAAAACTCGCACGTAGATCAACCAGCGTGCAGACGTGGGGTGGGGTGTGAATTCCTTGGAATAAAGCATCAAAAATAATGATTTAAATTCCAGTCGTTCCTATGGTTAAATTCACATCAAATATACACCCCGTGATCTAAGACAGGCGTAGATACATAAAAGGGCCATGATACATTTCAGCGTCTAAAAAGATAACAATGTTATACGGACCTTCTCCGTGTGAAAGCTGTTTGATACGGGCTGCCGTATCCGTGTGCAGTTTCCCGTAACATGCATACGGATGCGCTATACGTACTAGGGATTTACGCTTACCACAGATCTCTAATATTAACATCAGCTATCCCATAAATAGCGTGATCTTTGAAATGTTCCACGATGAACAGTCCATTTGCTTATTACACTACTTTGCCTAACTATTTTGCCTATTACGTTCCTTAGGACTTCGATTTTTGCCTTATTGTTTGGATTGTTCGTACTTGGTTTTATTTTATTGTATTTGATAAACGCGGCACATAAGCGGATACTTGGCAAAATACTTAGATGAGACCTTACAGTAATAACGACAGTTCGGTAGCTTTCTCAGACATGTGACTGAACATTGTCATGCCTACATGGGTTCTTCAACCTACAACGGTATATATAAAATCTGTTTTAATTTTAACTGCCGCTATGGCAAACGAATTGTAATTGCATTTACTAATTTGTGTTTAATAAATATTTTAATCGCCAAGCTTGTTGAACTGAATGTAATTGCGTTTACTAAATATTAATCGATGTCTTATTTTCCAGTGAGAGAAAGGGGACTTAGGGCCGTGTCTTGCTATGGTATCGGTGCCGTCAACAAAAAGAAGTACGCCATTTTAAGAGCTGGTTGTGGGGACGGTCAAGTTATACCTCTCAATGCTGGTTTTATAACTACTGGTAGAACGACAAGAAGTCCCTACTTTAGATCTTTCTATGTTGAAGGTGATAGACTTGTATCGTATCAGTGTACTTTTCAACTATGTACAGGTAGCTGCAATGGGGTGAGTAAAACCTTTTTATATACTTGTAATTCCCGCAAAGAGTGGGAGTAGACCGTCCAATTATTTCCAATAGTTTCCTATCCCCACTTCTCAAGGAAGTGTTAAACGTCTTTTCTTTCAGATGACCAATTCCAGCGAAAATGCGCAGATTGCAAATGGTTTTGAATGATCGACTAAATGTGATTTCTATATCCAAATGGATTGATTTGGTCCAGCAGCTTTAGAAAATTAAAATGTTTACTTTAGTACATATTCTCTGAATAACTCGTATGATTTCCTGTAGCTAATATTTGCCGACGTGGTTTCCCTTTTCTGGTACAAGCGTGAGGGGCTAAAAGAACTGTCTAGTTTTTCGAATGACACAAAGCCGAGGTCTCATCGCTACATTGGCATGCACTTTAAAGATCGGTTGGAATGTGACACAAGGTCATGTGTCGCTGACCGGGCAAAATTTCCCTTGTAGCAGTGTACGATGTCTGTCTTCGTTTGCTCAGTCGCAACAGAACGGTACAAAAGCACTTAAAAACTGATTTCTAGTTTACCATAATCGGTTGTAGTCTTGATTATACACGCCAGTTGTAGATGTATCACCGGTGGGATTGCCATTTTCTGCTACCGGCCATTTACTAACCTCTCGGATAACTATTTTAAAGTTGTGCAAGATTATACTAAAACTACATTTGTAGCAAAGACCTTTCACTTTCTAGTGAAATATATACGTATTGCGTCTTTTTTTCAGAGCTCGTGTTCAGTTGGTAAAAACTACGTTAAAGGGTAAGTAAATATTTCGAAATCTTGATTTATAGAATTCGAATAGAGGTTCCTTGACTAAAATAGAGAAAATTAATCGACCTAAGTTGTAAAATAATGAATAAGCTGCTATCGAGAGCAATTTTCAAGAATGCTGTAAAGGTCGTACTTTACAAGATAAGCGTAATGTGCGTAGATTTATTACCCCAAATACTGACTGTGCATAAATACTTTGTAATATCCGCACCCCGATAACCGGATATGAAACTGTTCTAGACGCTTTTAAATATTCCTTTTGCAAGAGCTAAATCTGCCTATTGCATGTCTTTAAACCTGAAATGTGTTCTAACATATTCAGACCTATCAGCTTCCGATGGCATCTTATTTCTGCGATATTAGATTAGAACAGTTCAGACTGATTTTAAGCTAAAAATAGAGGAGCGAGACGTGACTTCGAACAACCAGTACGGTGGTTGAACTTATTGCACACGACTTGTCAAACCTTCAGAGGCTTATATCTTTTCTCGCAATATAGAAATGTGAATGAAATTTTCAAATTATTCATTTCTTTAACCAGGTCTCTCATAATAATCTAATTACTTTATTACACAATTTTATTTTTCAGGTGAAGCAAATCAGACTCAAGAATTAAAATTTTTAAATTCTATTTAGACTTTTTTTTTTTTACTCGTGTACATATATTTCCCGACATTGGTTATTCTAATGTTTTAATTTCGTATCCAAGTGCAGATCTTTACTGTAAATTGGCCCTTTCTTGCCGTTGATTTTCAAACTTGTACAATGCCTGGTTTAAAAAAGGTGTATCTCGTAAGTGCATGCTTTTAAAGCAAATTAGATTTATTTTGACCTGCAGTCAATCTGAAGGGGTGGGGGGACTTTTTGCGCGTCGATGCGTCTTTTTTTCGACGTGAGGACCAGAGAAAACGAAGGTTAGATCATCCGTGCTAGCCACGTTTTAAAGCGGACAATAGAAACCACAACTTGAATCTTGTGATACTGTCGATTGGGGGCAAATGACACGACACAGTATGCTGCAACTTTGTTATACGCTTACACATGTACGATTATTTGATTCGCATTTTACCCCTTGGTACCTTTCTTCTCCACAAATATTTTATGAAACGGCTGGACATGTCAACCCTCGACAGAGGGGCCTTTGAAAGGCATAAAGGGGAAAACTGATATCCAAACCATGGTCAGTGATACACCATAGGAATGCTATGGGAGTGCACCAGCTTAATCAAAGTTCTCACTAAATTCATGATTCTTCATAGAAACTTGAAATATTTAAAATTCTTACAACCTGAATGTTTAAACTGGAAATTTGCATTTATTCGAAAGTCGGAAAACGTGAACACCTCAGTTTTCCCCTGGAGTCTTCATTTTTTTTGTTTTATGATCGTTCACTATTCAGTATACGCAACGAGGGCATATGGCGTCTTCGCAAATTTCCACTGGTCTCGACATATTGGGCCTTCATAAATTACTGAACTGGCCACCCTTTCCCGGAAACCATGCACGCTTTACAAGCTAGTTAGAGTGCAACATTTATCTCCAACGGTCAAAAATTTAAATATTTGTGCATTGACAAATGTGTATGGTCATCGGTATCGTTTATTCAATGAACTTATGTTCATCTTTCAAAACTCTTTTAAAGCCATGATTCGCCTGAATATAGTTCCATGTCATGCATTGCGTGGTTTGTTTTTACACCCCCCCCCCTTTTTCATGTTGACGTTGATAAATTCTCGCCTTGTACGTCTAGACATCCGCAAACCTTTTATATCGTACCAGACGGGTCGCAATATTTTGTCAATTTAGTTAAACCTGTTTATATCTAAACCCGTATGGGTTCAATTTTGATGCACTTCAGACCGTCACTAGTTGGTTTATGGCTCATTGTTTATATTAGGTACATGTCAAAGGCCACAATGTTTGTACCACGTGGCGCTGACATCGGGGCCCGTAGCCATGGGCGGTGGGCTTGGCCCCTCCCCAATATTATGCCAAAAATAGTAATTTCTAAGTGTTAGTCGGCCACATCCTCGGCCTATTCAAAACATTCCGTAGCCCCCCCCCCCCCAAAAAAAAAAATAAATAAAAAAAATTCCGTACCACCACCCTACCCCCACCCCAATTTTATGAGCTGGCTACAGGCCCGACTGACTTCAACGGGCAATGCTTGTACGAAAATTCTCCTGTTGGACTTCTAGGGGTAAAAAATATTTAAACATGCACCGTGATCGCGGATAGGAACCGCACCGAACATCACTTCATAATGGTACATGCGTAAGGTGGCAAAGCATTATACCATTCGGCAAATCTCGACCGATTCCGGAACCTACATCTAGTCTCGGCTGTATGACACTCGGCTAATCTCGACAGATTCCGTAAACTACATCTAGTCTCGGATGTATGACAGTAAGTGATATGTACCTACGCCCATACATTTGCGATGCGGTTACCGGTTTACTGTTAAAACAGGAAAACTTGACGCTATTACACAAATTGGGAACCTATTCGGCTAGCGACCTCTTCGACCGATCGAGCTACAACCTGTTCGTTGGAAACATAATTAAAGTAAAGACAACAGTCTCTATTAACCAATAAAATCCAACGTTATGTCTATCAAATGAAAGTAGAATATATTATTTTTTATCCATTCCTTCAGCTCAGAATAGAAGTGTAATTTCGTCACTATCTTACAGCTGGATCGGTCGAATAGGTCGCTAGCCAAATAGGTCGCCAACTTGTGTTTGGAATGGGCGCAGCCATGTTTCATCCGAGACCTTTAAAGTAGTTCCAATATGGCGGAATTCATCATACAGCCGAGTTTAGATTCCCGAAATCTTCCGAGGTTTGCCGAGAGGGCTGTATGACTAACACCGCCATATTGGAACTACTTTTAAGGTCCTGAATGAAACATAGCTGCGCCCATGGTGTCTGGGAGCTACTTTAAAGGTCCCGGATGGAACATGGCTGCGCGCATGATGTCTTGTTTGTTTGTAATAGCGTCAAGTTTTCCTGTTGAAATAAACCGGCAGTCGCATCGCAAATGTATGGGCGTAGGTACATATCGCTTACTGTCATACAACCGAGACTAGATGTAGCTTCCGAAATCTGTCGAGATTTTCCGTGTGAGCATTATACACAACCAAGGTTGTGAATCCTCGGAGGCCCATTTAAACAACAAATCTTAAAGGGTAAAATCTTGAATGATTTTGATATCCCTTTGTTTTGAAAACATACCCCGTCCTTTTTCCCCGCACAGGCCCATTTTTTTTTCAAACGTAAGCGGTAGGTCTCTTTTAGGTACACGTCCTTCGTGTACGAGGATTGTCGGTTTATCAACACCTGGAGCGAACCCGAAGACTGCAAGCCAACACCTTACTTATAGGACAATCGCGACTCTCCGTCCAGAAACTACACCAGTGTTTTAAGACCTTGAGTTGGGGTACTCTGAAGTTTATGGATATTTTTAATAAAAGGAGCAATTCAAAAATTAAAGCATTTATTGTCGGATCGTTTCCATTTTTAACAGAAAGCAATCGCATAAGTATGTGAAATGATATAAACCAGATAACTTGTTATGTACTTGATTTGATATCATTCTGGAATAATACCCAGAGATATAAACTCTACCTGTATCAAGCGAGTCTAAAATTTGTGTGTAGATTAATATATTATAATCTACCTAAGTTAACATTTCATTTAAGTACGTCTTCTACTAAAGTTTAGCTATGTTGGCACCGTCACCAGCTATTCTGAAAAGTGGTTTGAAATTGGGATTACTGATGGCCTCTCTGTTTTTGGTGAAACCAGATATATCGTATTGAGTTTTACCATCTATCGCCATTTCACTCAAAATTTTACCAAAGAGACTGGCAAATCTAAAATAAAGAATATATTAAATTTTCAATAAACCCCATAAAATACCATATATCCTCACTCCACCACCACTCCCAAGGACATCCATTCACATAAATTTACAACCCCGGGTATATTAAGACAAAAAAAAACCCAAGAACTAACTCACTGATAGTATCAACAGACTGGTGGCCATTAAGAATTTTACCAGTCAACATCAGCCCAGTCATAGTAGTACATAAGACCCCACCCCCATTTCCTTTCGGATTTAAGGACCAATGTTTTAAAGCCTACTTTATTCAGGAGCATACTATACTGGTGCGTCGGAATAGAAATGAATGGGTTCGCTTCCGATTTTGACGGAGAAAATCCATTGAGTCATAGTAGTACATAAGACCCCCCCCCATTTCCTTTCGGATTTAAGGACCAATCTTTTAAAGCCTACTTTATTCAGGAGCTTACTATACTGGTGCGTCGGAATAGAAATGAATGGGTTCGCTTCCGATTTTGACGGAGAAAATCCATTGAGATTTCCCAGTGTCGTTTCCCCTTGTCGGCTGTTTAAGTCATTCGGATGGTACGTACAACCCAGATCCGGTGTACACATTGGCATGCAGCAACTAAAGGTGGGGGGATTGGTTAGCACGTGTGAGTTATATCATAATCATAAGGTCTATCATTGAGTCAACTGGCTTGGTTTCGATTGCCCGGTTGTACCCGACAAGGTGTAGGATCGCCTGTCCAACATTGTGGGCTTTTTCCGGGTTCCCCGGTTTTCCCTCAACTGCAAAATACCTTTACACGCAAGCGAATTATTAAATAAAACTAACGATATGTTAGTGCCGAAATGACCTAATCTGAGTCGTATGGACGTTAATACCCATCTCTCTCTAAGCGGAAAGATCAAGGGGCAAATGTTGTCCATAAATAGTCCCGGGGGAGTCTGCGTGGCCTTTCAGTTAAATTTCTTTAAAACTAAAAGAAAATAAAAAATTTCCCATGCTTACTTGAACGCATTCCCAGCACCACAACAGAATACAACGTCGGGGAATCCAACATGATCACATTTATCTATGACGTAATGTCTATCTCTGGTCATGGCATATAGACAAGTTTTGGTATGTACGATAGGACCTACAAACTAATATAAAAATAAAACATTTAAAAATGTAGGTTGGCATAGGACAAAAAATAGGCCCACACTGTATGGCGTATGCCCGTCTTCATTAGTGTAGTTTAGAAGCAGAACAGCAGGGCGTTAAACCCAATTTCATTTCGTCAAAAAAATATTTATCAAATAAAACAATATCCTACGTCAATAAAAGTGTTTTCTCTATTAAAACACCTGTGGAAGCAGATTGATGATTTTCTCTTTTCCCACAGATCTGGACAATGATGATAGCTGTGCAAAATTATTAACCAATTAAAGCCTAGACACATAAGAATTTGCGATTTTAAATATCTTTAAAATTTAATTCAATTAAAGTAATTTAAAAAAACAAAATAGTCGACTCATTTAAACCTCTTACTTTAGGTGCTATAGATGCCATGAAATCCATCGTCAATTTCTCTAACTCGGGGTTGGGAGTAAAAGTTCTGGTAGCAGCGGTCACGACCTCGCCACAAGCATCGGCGCCTATTTTAGTTGCTGCATTACCATGAACTGGCATCTGATAAAAATCGCAGTAGGGTGTATGGAAAGTAAAAATTGGAAACCTAAAAAGAAAAGAATTGAAAACTGTGATGTAGCTCAAGAACTTAGCATGTCACTACGGAAACTTGGTGAAAATATTTATTTGACACCGAGAAAATTATATTAGAAAAATTACATGAACAGGTAACAATATAATATATATGTCTACAAAATCCCGAGACTTCGCCTACACGATTGATATGAAACTTAGCAGACACGTTCCTTGTGTCATTGGTGTAATATTGTCGAATGGGATATTACTTGTCTTTGGTGAACTCTTTCATGTGCGGCGTGCCCAAGTAAGTAACTTGTTCTTGTGAAACTGTAATTGGTATGTGCACGCCAATAGAGCCTAAAACTTGATTAAGCCAGGCACCGGCAGCAACAACTAAACGACGACAAGTGAACGTTCCTTTCGTTGTGTGAACCTAAAAGATAAATAACATGTTGTTTAGATACTAGTAGTGATATACTGAAACACTCGATTCCCAATAGATAATTCGTAAATGATTTCAAAATATCACTGAAAGCATATTTGCGAACTTAAGATTATATTTTACGTCAGACTAGAAGATTATATTTTAGGAGACTCTGACCTGTTAGACCAACACTATTGGCAGAATCGGTTATAACTTGCCAATATTCCGAGTGTGCGCCATTGAATCAAGACGCGTGTTTTCGCATCAAAGCTTGTGCGTGACAATCTTGGTTTTTGGTTTTATTCGCCGGGACCTCCAATTTCATCTCACGACTAAAGGCACTATCGATCAAGCAAATTAAACATAGACAATTGCACAGTGGGATAGTCCTGAAATAATCTACTTTATGTAGAGTGGACTTGGTGATGCCATTTTCATTTCCCTCCATTGCTTTATCTGGGGGATCTTTTTTTTATAGATGTACACGTATTAAACTTTAAATTAATTTTACCGCTATCTGTCCATTTTCATTTCTAAGCACACGTAATACTGAGGTGTTAGCAAGTATAGATGCACCATAGCCTCTAGCAAGCTGAGTATGGACGGAATTAGACATGGCAGGATCTACGAAGGCAGCATCCGGTTGATATAAACTCATCACTTCTTTGCCAACCTCGAACTGTGGAAATTTCTTCATCAAAGCTTCAGAATCTAAGCGTTCATATCTAGGATAAGAAAGATGAAATTTTCAGTCATTTTATACCAGTTTTAATGACATATCATATATTGAAACCCGAATGGTTTGAAACTTAGCCTCCTTTTACATGAATATAAATCACTTCTTTGCCAACCTCGAACTGTGGAAATTTCTTCATCAAAGCTTCAGAATCTAAGCGTTCATATCTAGGATAAGAAAGATGAAATTTTCAGTCATTTTATACCAGTTTTAATGACATATCATATATTGAAACCCGAATGGTTTGAAACTTAGCCTCCTTTTACATGAATATAAATCAATTAGGTGCTGTTTCGCGATACTGTGTTAGACTTACTTGATATTCTTACGGTCCATAGCGGTGGCATATTCTTCAAAAATGAGATCCATTTCTCCACGGCGACACATAGTTAAACCACCAGTCTTATATACCAATTGTACGCCGGATTCTTTCTCTACTTCGCGCCATCTATAAAATTAAAGTCCCAGCATACGAAATAAATGTGGAATATAGAGTTCGCCTCAAATAGATTGTTACCTAACATCATAAAAATTGATTGATTCTAATTCAAGTTGTGGGCATTATTTACTGTTTAACAAATTCACACTTAAACTGCTATACCGTTCGTGTCAATATTTATGATAAGAAACCTGGAACAGTACTAGAGAACAAGGCGTCGTGTTAAGGTTCTGGAAGTTTGAGTACACTTACAAAATGACTGACAGAATTGTGTATCATCTGCTTACAAACCTTCACGATTGAAAACTATGAGCTTTTAAGTTGGGAGGATACAAAAACTATGGTTATTGTAGTATGGAAACCTGTTGTGACCATTTTAAAATTTCGGCTTCTCGCTGCAAGAAGTCATGGAGCGAGAAGAACTCCATGATATATACAAATGCAAGAATTCCAGAAATCAAGCGACCACAGTGTAACGCCTCCATAGTTTACACTGGTGTATGTGCGTGTGTGTGTGTGTGTGTGTGTGGTGGGGGGGGGGGTGGTAGGTACTTTATTCAATTGTACTGTACGTACTTGAGCTTCAACTGTTAAAATGGGTGCAATTTATAGGGATAAATGTTGTAGCTTGCATAGACGTATTACCGCTTAAAATATGTTTCAAGATGTCCCAAGATGTTTTTAGATGTATAATGTGTTTACTTACGTCTGTATTGTGTGGCGTCCTATATCTGTATAACGATCATTATGGTACAGTAAACGTCTGAAATAAAACAAATAAAATGTGGATTTTAATTCAGGTGGTCTTGAATATATAGTCTCTTTAATAAGTTAAATTTAAGTAATTTACATACAAATTGTCATGGTATGAAATAAATCTCACATGGTTCTTGAATGGTCTTGTGAGCCACCATTATGATGCCCCAATTCAAATTGTTCTATTCCTAAGACATCTGAAAATTAAGAAAATCATAATATAGGTCACCAAAACAATTTATTAAACATGTCAACGATTATGATAGAGGCAGGGTAGTTCAGGAAAAAACAAACCAAGTTTTAGATTGGAGAGATGATAGACGGCGAAGGAAATGAATACTCGGAACACTATCGCCCTTACATAATTGAAGACATTGTAAATACCACGATGAAAATGGCAAACTGATGAATATGATGATGAAGGTCAAAGAAGATGGGTCTAAAGTAGAAGCTTTAATACACATGTAAAACAGCCCACTTTTAAACCACATCAATAATGATTAGCCATCTGAACTCTTTTAAATTAGTGTCAAATGATCTAGGAACGTGCCCGACACCCATAATTGTTTGCTTGAGTGTAGTTTTATTAAGCCAAAGCTACTGGGTAAAAGATATCTCATTTTGGCCCAAAAAAATACAAGAAAGAAATATTTTTAGATTTATTAGCATATTAATGGTAGAGTACTTTGTAATTATTGCCTCTAATAGGCTTTAAAAAACACCCATAATTTTATGTTTTAACAAAAATACAGATGAATAGCCACATATCGCAAACTATAATAAACAATATGAATCTTTGTTGAGGGTGTTATACTATAACTTCTTGGCAATTCCAATTCTATTCGACTCTCGTGGCACCGAAATTTTCGGTTAGGGATCAAAGTTTCTGAATTAATAAGAGAACAGTATGTATTTCAATTATTACAGTTTCAGATGGTGTTTTTTGAAGGAAAAGATATCAGCACTTTACACTATGATAATAAACAATCAATGCACACATCTTTTCAAAACTACAAACAGTTATAACTTGGCTCGGAATAGAATGAATTTACAATATATTCCTTTTGCATTATCTATTCTTGAACTATCGTATCCAGAAAGGTCACCCTTTTATCTACATCTTATATAATGTATCTTTTTTTTAATGTATAGCGAACACGTGTGGCAAATATATTTTCTAGTCAGTGCTAGTGTTAAATTAAGCCAATGAGATATAATATAGAATTAACTAAAACAAGTTATAAACAACAAACAACAAATCAAGTGAATGGATCCGGGTCTAGCCGTAATCGTCCATTATGCTGTAAAATCCCTGATCTGTAATGACACAGGCTTCACTCAAAATGAAAAGAATATTGGCACAAGCGAATAATTGAAATCAAATAGTACCGTTTGTTTGCACCGCAACGCCCCCTGTGTATGATGTGGTTCTCTTGTACTTTCTATTTAAGTACTCAACATATATACTCTTTATCATGTGGATCAAATTGCGATATCAGATGTCCATCTTATTGATTGATAAAACTACAGAAAGTCAGTGTTGTGGGTCATGTTGACGATGTCATAAATCTTGTATATCAGTAGTAAGAACAATCTCCCCGATTAGGAGGAAATTGAACTAGATATAAAATAAGTCTACTATCAGTTACTTATAATACCATATGCACTAAAAGATATTAATGCACTAATATACATTTATTTGTTATGAAATGGGGTTGGGGTAGCCGTATGGTAAGTACGTGTGTGTTGTATGATAAGGTCTGTCAGTGAATCAACTATGGCATGGTATCGATTCCCCGGTAGGGTCGCCTTTCCCGTCCACCCTCTATTGCTAAGTACCCCTGCATGCAAGCGAGTTATTGAAATATACTGAGCGCCATAGAAAACGCACCACTTAGTTTTTCGCATAACAAAATGATCCTGTAAACAAATCTTATTTATTTTGCTTCTTAATGTGAACAATATTCAAATGGGAACACACCAATAACAACACATTTGTATACTTAATCTGTAATCAACGGTACAAAGTCAGAGGGTTTAAACCAAAAGTACGAGAAAAATGGTTAATTGTCAGTAGCGCGTGTGTCCTCCACAATTGTCGTACTTTTGGTTTTGACACCTCTGACTTTGTACCGTTGATTACAGATATATCATCCATAAGTGTACAAATGTGTTGTTATTGATGTGTTCCCATTTGAATATTGTTCACAATAAGAAGCAAAATAAACAAGATATATTTACAGGATCATTTTGTTACATGAAAAACTAAGTGATGCGTTTTCTATGGCGCTCAGTATAAAATTGAACCATGTTAGTCCCAAAATGACGTTAAACATGTAATTCAAATGCTGTTAAATTTTTAAAAATTTGGCGTACAAGCGTATTCGATACCCATTTGCGCAAGTGAACTGATACAAGACAAAATGTTATCACAAGGTCGAATAATAAACAGTAAAACATCATTATAACTTTAGTTTATCTGGAAATAACGTGTGAAACAACCGTGAAAACAATATCGCTTGTTATAAAATAGGAAACCACATAGATACGAAACCCCTGCGGTTTAGCTCGATCCCAAGACAAACCGCGACACCTGTTCAGGACCTTATAGCACCCAACTCAAACATTTAAGCCCCGGACTTCTCAAAATAAAAATTTTTCAAAATGAGTTTTTAATTTGCATGGAGAATTATCATGGATTATTGAATCATTCATAATTGTTTGCTGCATAGAGACAGATTATTCATACATTTGTGAATTCATGAAAATAATAACTAAATCACACAAAAATAGAGTGGAGTCGACACATGTTTTGCATTGGGCATCGTCAATATTGGTACTCTTTTAAATTATTTTTATATGTTACAATATTAACAACATATATTTTCTACTTCTAAGATAATTGTGATCCACCCCTAAAAGTTACCAGCTATAATAGACATATTATAGATTACCTGCTTTTGCCCGTTTTGCTAGCCAATAAAGTGCAGCACTGCCAATTCCCCCGCAACCAACTACGATATATTCAAAGTGAGTTCTTCCCTCATCACACCAAGTTCGTCTGCTTTCCGCCATGTTAACAAATGATTTTTTTAAAATGATTCAGGCTACCTCTATACTTATACTAGTGTTTATTCTTTGGTTGACTGATTATATACCGGTACTAACTAGTTTCTTATCATTATTTTTTATCAACAAATATTGCATTACACTAATCACTATGTAAAAGTTTAAGCTTCATCTTTTTCTGATAGCGTTTGTCCGCTTCCACCGGACAATGTGTCTTTTCGGTGAGAGGAAACCGGAGTACCCGGAGAGAGGCGAACCCGAACTCCAAGCTACATTACACTCATCGCAGGAATCGAAACCACGTCTGTAAGCCAGCTAGATCGACCAGCAAGAGCACGAAGCGCGATATCTTGGATGGATCACTTGGTTATCCCAATCCCCTTGTTTTGACTTAAAGGTAGCGCTTTCAAGGGAAAGGAAATGAAATCAAAATGAAAAATAGTTTCACATCCCTACTGCTCTGTGCTTACTGGCCCAATGGCAACGGTCAGTAGCCACACAGCCATCATATGCCGTGCAATTTTTCTAATGCAAATGTGTATACACGGGACCTTGGGCGGCGGGGGGGGGGGTCCCGACAATACACTTTTGTCCGTCCGACTCCCCGCTCTATGCCACTGGCACTGTCACGGAAAAACCACGATGGACCCCCAGCTTACTGCGCTACATCATTGCCCCAATTGTAAAGGAGTAATATTTCAAAAGTACAAATATCACTTATCAGACTGCAGTTATCATAAAAAATAAATCTGTGTATAAAGATATAAAAAAAATGACCGATTTAACAAACTGGGCCACAGGGGTTTTTTTCAAATAGTTCTATAGTTTGGTTTTGTAAGTTATTGGTTTTTGAATTAATAGTTTATGTTAGGAATTATGACCGACCTGTAATAATTTTTGGACCAACATATAAAATTCTATTCTATAATTTCTCCTAGTCTGGAATATTTGCATTTTTAATTCGTGGCGAAATATTGGTTCAATTCACCAAGGGAGGTGTGTGGGGGTGGAGGGGGCCTCAAGCATTATCTAACGCGCGCGCGTGAAATTACAAGGTATGTCATTGAGTCAAATGGCGTGGTTTCGATTCCCGCATAAACGTGAGAAGGAGTAGGATCCGTGGGTTTCTTCAGGTCCCTCGGTTTCCCCCGTCAAATGGCTGTGGTTCGATTCTCTACTTGGCTGAGAGATGGGGTAGGATCGTCTTTTTAACACCTTTATTTTTCTCCAGGTCCTCCGGTTTCCTTCCCATATAGATGGAGAATTGGTCATGTGTGATTTCGTTAATTGGAGAGAGAGAGAGAGAGAGAGAGAGAGAGGGAGGGGAGAGAGGGGGGTAACACATCCACTCGACAAAGCTAGGTCACATTGGGACTAACACATGGTTTGATTTTATTTCAATCATTCTCTTGCGGGTTTGTGTAATTAACAATGGGAGAACGCCGGAGGACCCGAAGATAACTCATATGCGATCAGAGACTTAATAATACTTTGATATTTACGTATCAAACCTTAAAGTTACATTATGGGAGATTTTTATAACGCCGGAGGACCCAAAGATAACTCATATGCGATCAGAGGCTTAATAATACTTTGATATTTACGTATCTAACTTTAAAGTTACATTATGGGAGATTTTTATAAGGCATTAGCCATTCTTGCTATAAAAGTTCAATAAAAGATGATGAAACGAGAATATATTGAAATTTCAGTCAATTTACTTTATTCTGAACAAAGTTATAAATGGCATCGACACCCTTTTTCGATTATGGCCGATCGTTGAGTGACAGGCGTTAACTCCACCTACATAGTCTCGATTATCAAGTAATGTTTACAATGACTGTGGCAATCTGTTTCACAGAGAATTACTTGCAGCGGCCAAGCGAATATTCATCGCGGGATCAGTTTTTGACTGTGGTACGGATATAGGATGGGACTGCAATTCAATTCGTATTACATTTATTATTTACTTCAAATTAGAATTAAGACTTTTAATATATAGATAAGAAGAGAAAGTCTGCGACAGGATTATTAATCAACGAGGCAGTATTGTAAATAAATTATAATAAATAGCCGACTTCTTGTCTTGCGTTGCCTGTGTGTACTCTTTTGTACTTCAGACAGGCCTGCCTATGTGACTCCCTAAGTAGACGAACAGAAAACAGTGATCCGATGGGGTTGCAATTCAACTCTGGTGATGTTAGCTGTGATGTTTATCAATTTCCATAATTTTACTGAAACGCAAGTGACAGAAGCGCGTATAATAACGGCAGTGTGTATTATAGGGAAGGCAGCGTGATGAGCTGCTAATTTCCGGAAGTATTATGACGTCAACGTCACGAAGAATCTCCGCCCACGACGCCATTATTATTAAATCGATCAACGACATCCTGTTTATTCATCCGAGCCCAATCCAAGCCATCCGTGGGTATACAGAGTTGATTTTTGGCCTGTTGTTGAAATAAAGATCTAATTTATAATTTCTATGACATCTGGGGTTCAAAGGAAGACCGACAAAAGTTAGTTTTTGCTCTCCAATAATGTATCTTTAAACAAACTGAAAATAAGTTTGTGTTGACAGATCAAAGGTTATTACATATAGCCATGTAGGTTATCTATCATAAAACGGTGTTGATGTTCTATCAAAATATTGGCTTATGGATAGGATTCAGCTATTGTATATTAAAATGACCGAAAAAGTATCAGGTACTCAAAATTATTAGGGCATTAAAACTGTCAAAGTTGTATCTAATTTCACTTCACATGATATTGAAAATAATCCCCGATTTGTCCTACTTAGATTAAAGCATTGATCACAAGACAACGCGCGGGATATTTTTAAACACGCCATGCGGAAATTATTTATAATGCGTACGAAACCTTAAAGATGCTTTATATAAAACCTAAAGATGCCTATTAATATTATAGGTATTTTCTGATTTTAAATGCTATATACGTTATCCAAATGACAAGCCCATAATCAACTCTCTAGATAATCTGGTGACTTAGATACTAAATGGATTAGAACGTTCGCGCTACATAATCACTTAACGTTGAAATGGACGTCACTCAATAAAACGCCTGAAAATCGAGACTCCATTCGCTTATCATTATAGCAATGGTACTTACTATTTCTTTTCAAAAACTCAAACTCACATAACTTTGCTCAGAATAAAGTATTTTAAATGGTATTTGCAATATTTATTTCTAAACTATTATAGCGAACACGGCTATCTCTTACATGCATCTTTAAAGGGGTCATCACAGTTTTAATGAACCGGACGAGTTTGGAGAGACTCTTATAAACCGTTATCCTTGTAATTTGAAACTATCTGTGTTACCTTTGCCAAGAAAGGATTTAGAAATCATATCAGTGTGACAAGTCTGCAAATTCAAAGTTTATTTTAAGGGCTTGGACTCATATAATATGTATAATACATTTGCATCAGTTATATCGACTGGATAAATTGCTCTACATGTAAATGATGTCAGACTTGTTCTTACTCTAGAAATGGTCATACTCTAGAAATATCATAAGGCTTTGCAGATGACAAAGCAGTGACGCAAGGGCAAGTCTAGCATAGGGAGAAGGCTGGATCAGAGACGATCTAGCACATGTGACGTCATATTATGTGGAGTGTTGGTTAAGTTTAAAGATACATTATGATAGATTAAATAAAGAGTTTGCAGTTCCCACTACAATAGTTAAAAAAAATAGATAATGTAAAGGTAATTTTCTGAAAATTTAAGTCAAATTAATCCACTATGAAACGAGAATTAAGTGATTGAAATTTCCGCCTACGCTCGATCATCATTACAAAAGTTGGAAAGATAAAAAGAATAGTGATGATTACCCATTTCACGATTAAATCGTGATGGAAAATTGTGCAGTAAATGGGATTGTACAGACTTGCGATGACAACTAGAGTTGGTTATGGTCTAGACAGGTAATTAATGTCTAAATTAATTATTTAGATAACATTTCGTTTGAGCCAAAAGAAAGACCTGCAATAGGCAGATTTAGCTCTTGCATAATGAATGTTTAAGTATTTGGGGAAGATTTATAGTCTCCTCATAAGCACTGACCTAGGGTAATAAAAATTTAGTTCGTAATATTGCATAGTTTTATATTTAAAAAAAATACATACTATACAATAGATTTATATACAAAGTTGATTCGCTGTTTGGTGTTTTTAGAATATACAATTATAAGTTACTGTTCTGACGATTTTGGATGCACTTGCTGCTGTTGTGCTAAATGGCACTGTTGTGCTAGCCGTATATGAATATTCAAACTTGCAGGATTGTTGGGGTTTTTTGGATTTTTTTTAATCTTTAGACTTAGCATTTTAATTTCTTCCGAGACTGGTTTTTTTTTTTTTTTTTTGGTGACTGACCGGTTACCTTTAATCCTTTCTTTGCGTACATTTTAGTGTTCCTGTACGTCCTACATATTGTTTGTCACATTGTGTACATGAAATTAGATAAAATACACTTGAGCTGCTACATGAAAGTTGGTCTAATATTGGGAAATGTGTGTCACATGTTTTGTTATTGGATTGGTGGGATATGTTTATGATGAGATGGTGTTTGAAGTATCCTCTTTCTCTTAGTTTGCTTAATATCAGCCTACATGCTAACTCAAAGTCGGCATTCCCAGTACATATCCTATGGAAATGGAGAATCTGAGGTTTTATGATGTCAGAGAATGTATGATTTCGGATGAAAGGTAAATGATTTAGTGTTCTCTTAGTATTGGAGCTGGCCTAGACTGGCCCAGTCTCTTCTATTTATTTTACATTTCGATTTATATAAAAGTAGTAATTTTTAGTAAACCAACACTTTCGTTTCCATTTGTATAAAAAAAAAATTGAGTAAACCTGTAACCAGCACCAGAGACTGGACAATTTGCGAGCTTCACAATAAAATGGGCGTTTCTTGTCCTGTTTTACGTTGTTCCTTATTTGGAATGATTGACAGTTGTCAAGCAAGCCCCGAGTCACGTGACACGAATTTGTAAATGTGATGTCTAAGATAAATTAAGTTCGATATTTACCTTCATGAATCATGCGTCTCGAATGGAGTGCAAAGCAGGCATGCTGAAACCGTCTGCGGGCTGATGTCACGTTTTTGTTTCCATTCGCCATTCGGCTTCGTCCCGATACGCATGAACTGGCTTCGTTAAGTTGTTATAATGATGTCGTGTGTAATTATTTATGTTCATTCACCTCATCCCATACGTTGTATCCGTTCATTCGACAGATATTATCATATTGTCCGTCAACAAAATTCTTAGATCGTTAAAGTATCACTAAATAACAATAACTGTTATCCACAACAAACATCTCGCACCTACACCAGTTTGCCAGTGCAAATGCAGTAATCCCGTGCACGACGTCACACGACCTACATAATGCAGATTGACCTACTAGATGAGAATGAAGCTCTATTTGCCCAGTCTCTAGAGATTACGTTTTTTTCGTTTTTTTTTTGTTTTTTTTTGAGAGGACTGGCCATTTTTTGGTGTGTGGAGAAGACTGGCCACCAGTCTAGAGCTGGCTATGCAGTCCATTAGTTAAATCACTCAAGTCACTCATACTAAATCCCCGTAAAGGTAGGCATAATTTCGTTACATAAGTAAATGTGACGATCACTTCAGCAACATCGCTGACCAGGAAAAATTATCCTTATACTACATCAAGTGAATTGTACTGATAGACTCATGTTTGAGTATCCTTTATGATCAATGGTATTATATTTCTGGGTGAAAACATTCATAACCTGAAGAGAGAGAGAGAGAGAGAGAGAGGGGGGGGGGCTTGGTTTAAACAATATTTATTTCTATTGTATCATGATTAATTACAATACTGATATTGTGGATCTGAAAACAAGCTATAGCTTATATAAATTCATCTCCACGTAAACTGGAAATTTTAATAACATTGCTAAAATAAATAAATAAATCATCTTCATGATCAGCACCATCATCATCATCATGCTGATCACGAAGATGATTTATTTATTTATTTACTCATATAGATATAGAGAGAGCTTAACGCTCACTTGACATAAACTAGGTCATTTCGGGACTAACATATGGTTTAAAGTTCCAATAGCATTTTTTTAAGTTATGTTTTTAAAATTTATTAAAATAAAGCCCCAAAATAGATTGAACCTATAAACAGTCCTACCTTGTTAAAGAATAATCCTATTAATCCTATAATTCACTATTGCCAGTTGAGAAATTGGCAAAAATATCATTTTCAACTTCAAATTCAAACGTTTGAAGATTGCCGTCCATGGAGAAGAATGGAAAACAAGGGAGGTAATTGAGTAACTATTTCCTCAATCAACCAGTGTCACCCTTTCTACCCCCCCCCCCCCACAAAAAAAAAATTTTGTCCATGATCGTATAATAGTGAGTTGACAACCTTTTGAGCAAAAAACTTAGAAATAATTATATTTTGACTTTCTTAGAAAAAGTGAAATTGGAACTTTAAGTTTATTTCAAAAATTCGCTTGCGCGTAGGGGAAAATTATTAGGAAAAACACAGCCAAAATCAGGCCATGCCCTCGATGTTTTACTTTTTACAAGGTTAATGCAAGTTATCAGATGATAAGATTGGTGTATGTATAGCTCGGGTTTGTGGTAGAGATATCCAATTCGTCAATTGTCCCTAAACGCTACTGTGGGCGTGGTTTAGTCATATTAACATGCATGGTTTAGTCATGTCATAAGAATAGTCGATGTTGATATCTATGAGGTGTACACAGTAACAATGTTTTATTAAAATCATGACGGAAAAGTACAGTTCTTGTGTAAAATATTTTAACACTAAACTTAGTAGGACATTAGGACGTTAAACCACGCATATCATAACCTGAATTTCCAAAATCTGTACTTATGAAAAAGTAAATATCCTGTAGCAAGATGTTGTGTGGTGCATTTAGTTCGCAAACAGATAATTGCATATTGTCTTAGAAAATCAAAGCACAAATATTTATAGTCTATTAGTTAAACATGCATTATGCAAGAGCTAAATCTGCCTAATGTAGGTCTTTTTTTAGGCCTGAAATGTTATATAAACTATTAATTAAAGTCACATTATGGGAGATAAGATAAAGAGATGGCAGTTCTCACTATAATAGTTAAAAACTAGATAGTGTAAACATAATTTGCTGAAAATTTCAGTCAAATTGATTCACTATTAGCCGAGAAAAAAACGTTTAAAATAATCCATAGCCTCGGTCATCATTACTCAAATCATTAATATAAACAACATAGTCTCGATTATACACTTGATTGATTTAATTATCAACGACCATTAAGCGGCATATAAGAACTTAATCCGCTAACATCGAAGGCTAGCCTTGACATAAAGAGTTTATTATGGTCTGGATATGTTAATTAATGTCTAATTGATTATTTAGATAACATCTCAGGCTTAAAGAAAGACCTGTAATAAGCAGATTTTGCTCTTGCATAATGCTATTTTAAACATTTATTAAAGGGGCTAAGTCTCTAATTCAATAACATCCAAGGGGTTGGGATGGCCTAGTGGTCTAGAGTGCCGCGCTTCGACCTCTAGCTGGCCAGTCACCTCTGGCCTGAGGCGTGGTTTCGAGCCCTGGTGTGAGTGTATGTGACATGGAGATAGGGGCGCCTTCTCAACCTCGTGGGTTTCCTCCGGGCACTCCGGTTTCCTCCCATCCCGGTTTCCTCCCACTGCTCAAGACCCCTACGCGCAAGCGAATTATTGAAATAAAATTGAACCATATGTTAGTCCCGAAATGACCTAGTTTGTGTTGAGTTGACGTTAAACCTCATTTCTCTCTCTCTCTCTCTCTCTCTCTCTCTCTCTCTCTCTCTCAATAACATCCAAAGTCTTCAACATTGAAAACACAAATAATTGGTCAATTTAAACCAACATTGATGTTGTGACCTTACCGGAAAAAGATGGGCTTCCGATATACAATATTTAAGACAAAATAAATATTTTTACCAATGGTACACTTTTTATGGTACCGATAATGGTGATCGGTGCTTAAAATTCAAAGAGTGGAGCAATTTGACTGATATTTTCAGCAGATTCCCTTTACATTACCTATTTTTTAACTATAATAGTGAGAACTGCCAGTTCTTTATCTAATCTTCCAGAATGAATCTTTAAACATGCATTATGCAAGAGCTAAATCTGATTATTGCAAGCCTTTATTTCCTGAAATGTTATCTAAATGATTAATGAGTTATCCAGACCATAATCAACTCTCGATGCCATCATTAGCCCGCGATATTTAGTGAATTTGAATACATTTTGATTTAATGTTAAAATTGATAATTTAGACTTTGTTCATTATCGTGCCAACTTTAGTAATAACGATCTATGCTAGCCAAAAATCGAGTGGCTAATATCTCGGTTCAGAGTGGAGAAATTTGACTGAAATGCTCAGCATACTCTGTTTTCATTATTATAGCGACAACTATCAACTCTTTATCTAATCCTACCTAATGCCACTTTAATAGGTTATCAATCACTATTACACATTCTTGTGGATCATTCTTGCTCTTACACTGATAATGATAATAATAACACTGGCAATAACAACACAATTACCTCCCTTGTTTCCTATATTATGCTCCATGGAATTGACAAAATACGGCTTTGATGTTTCAACTTTAAAATTAATAATTTGATTATAGAATTTATTTTAACACATTTTAAACATATGACTTAAAAGAAACTGCAACTGTAATGGGGTTTAACGTCCTACTCTTCTACACCTAACCTGGGCTAATGGAAGACGGGATACATTATGCTCCGAGGGAAATTTTTGCCCGAGCAGCGACACCACAGCACAGAGTAAGTCTACTCTTCTATCTTATTCCAATATATCTTATTTAAAAGGTCACATGGCAGTTGGAATTCGATATAAGAGTAGGCCGTAGCAACTGTGACATATGCCCTCGTTTTACACCGTGGCATATTCAAATACTATATTCTGCTCGATCTATTGAAAATAAAGTTGACCATATTTAATTAAATAGATTATATCTACCATTCTTCCGGGAAAAATATTTGATAACGTTTATCAGTAAAAAGTTCTGAATTAATTTCGTGCGTATTTGGGTGGGTTTTTTTTAATTTTTTTTTTATTATTTTTTTTTTGTGGCAGGGGGCGAGGGAAGCGGTAAAGAGGGAGTGAGGGTGCGATTTGCTGTTACGTTATAGAGAGAGAGAGAGAGAAATGGGGTTTAACGTCCACTCAACACAAACTAGATCATTTCGTGACTAACATATGGTTTAATTTTATTTCAATAATTCGCTTGCGCGTAGGGGTCTTTACCAGTGGGAGGAAACCGGAGTGCCCGGAGGAAACCCACGAGGTTGAGAAGGCGCCCCTATCTCCGTGCCACATACGCTCACACCAGGGCTCGAAACAACAGCCGCAGGCCAGAGGTGACCGGCCAGCTAGAGGTAGAAGCGCGGCACTCTAGACCACTAGGCCATCCCAACCCCCTGTTACGTTATAAGCCGAGGTGTAATTTTCAAAAATTGATTCTAATTGCTGTCTATTGTTAAATATATATGTACATAGATAATCTTCTCCGTCTTACCTTGAACTTCATATACTGAATAGTAGAGGTTTAATGTGTAACAATATGTTTCTGAGATTGGTCAGTCATTCGTTTAGTAGTTTTGTTTTTTGGCTACCTTGTTATTCCATAATATTATACCAGCGGTGTCGCCAATGCACGTGAATTTAGTGTGCAGATGAGTATAAAAGTGTGATTGTTGATCCTGGTGTTATTAGAGTTTGAAGCGACACAAGAAGCAGGTATTGTTTGTTATTTCTTTATCTGCTTTGCTATGTTTTATGTATATTTTTGCCAAATAAGTTTATAATTTAAGTCAATCGTCTAAAGATATTGTGCAGTTGTTAGGCTATGTTTTCCTTGACGACCAAGCTGATTTTATAATGTACATTGAACATCCGTATTTCGTCCTTCACACGGCGAATTCTAATAGATTTGGTGTTGACCTACGTGTACATAAACAAATGGTAATTAAATGGCCCTTATATTCAAACTTATTGTAAAGTGAGACCATCTTGTGACAAACTTGACCAAACACAGCATGAGTGAGCATGTTAATTTCTACAAATCACCTGGGCTAAAATGTTCCATAACTACCTATCTTCTAAAAATGATATAAAATATCCAATACATTTGTACAGAATTCATTTGAACTACAAATGAAGCGTTTGCTTTGAAAATTGTCATGTTGACCGTGAACCGAAAAAGGGACATTTTAGTCCATGGACATTATTTAATTCAGACTTCTAATATTGTAAAAACGATCGTTTGAAAAAGTTTAGTTGATGATGGGATTACATCCTTCAATCTGACAGTTTTCCTTTACGACTATTGGGTTCCGGTTATTTTCGTGTTTACTTGCATAGCACTCACAAACTTATCTTATAATTTCAGAATGGCTATAGTGATTCTATCGTTGACACTTTTGTCATTGGTAAGTATTTTTTTATCCACTAATGAAATTGGTCCACAAAAATATCCTCACCGGTCAGCTTTGCTAAATTTATTGGATTTCTAAAACCACGAAAATCCTTAAGACCTTCGGGCGATTTAGTCCCGTCTGTCAATCGAAGCTTGTTTTATTGGTGCAAGAACTTGTAACTTCATTTTGGGCCACGTGACCAGTTCTATGACTTTATTTTGTTGTAGGCTATGACGTCGGCTATGAGTATTCCGAAAGGTTACATTTTGGATGGTAAGTAATCCTTATTTTTTTTTTCAATCGGATTTATTTTTAAAAGATTTTCTTAGAAGTAGTCCTATTCGGGCTTTTGGATATGGACCCAATCGGCCATGTGTTATCTGCCTCAACCGAAGATTTTCTGGGTTGAGGTTGAGGCTGCAAATCCAAAAATTGCAATATTTGATCGTCTAATTTCAACTTTTCTACGCACTGCCCAAGTAAAGTTTAGCTTGCTTCATCTAGTCAATAAAGATACATTATGGGAGATAACGAGCTGACAGTTTTCACTATAGTTTTAAAAAAACTAGATAATGTAAAGGGAATTTGCTGAAATTTAGGTCAAATTGATCCAATCGGAACAGAATTCAGCATTGAATTTTGGGCATAACCTCGGTCACTACCCAAGTCGGTACGATAAAGTCTCGGTTATCCATTTGTTGTTTAAATCGGCAACAATAGATTGGGATCAAATCTGAATATCGCTGGCTAGGATTAGATTTGATTTATAGTATGTATCGCAGACTAGGATTAGATTTGATTTATAGTATGGATAAGTTACTAATTTTAATAATTTAGATAGAATTTCAGGCCAAAAGAAAAACCTGCAATTGGCATAATGTATGTCTAATTTTTCAGTTACGCCAGTTTGCGGGAGTTCTATACGAGCTAGACCTGTTGTAAACATTTTAACAGATTTAAATATACGAGCTGTAGCTAGATGTGCTAAAGGTGACATGAATTTTACGAAACTTGATGCCGCTAATTATAAACTTATTGGTAGTTATGTAGCTCGTACCAAAGGATGTTTATTTGTCGTAAGTATTATGGTCGCCTGTCCACCCTCACGGGTTTTATCTGGGTTTCCGTTTTTCCCCCGCTGCTAAAGACCCCTACGCGCAAGCAAATTATTAGTACCGAAATGGCTTTGTCGCGTGGATTTAAACCCCATTTCTCTTACTCTCGTAAGCATTATACAATACATCGATACCACATTGAAAAGGGGGAAGGGGTCATGGCATTATCGATTTGTGTTACTAAAATGAGATTTGTAGCGTAGACCGGGTGGTGGGGGTATGGAGTTTGGGGACTGTTCGGTTGGACTCGGCCCTGTGCTACAGATCCAGGCTCATCCTGGAGAATATCTCATTTCAACCCGTATTGCAAACATCGGACTGGCCCATTACCTCGGTTACGTCCGTATTCTATGTAACGGATAATTCTTTCGGAAATGGACTATTACAATATAATCGTACGATGATAGTACTAGTAGCGATGTTTGTTTTGAATTGTCTAGTCTTGAGCATGTTTGTTCGATGCTATTCTGTTTATATCGAATCTTAATCAATAAACTGTATGTGTATCATTTTTTTTTCAGAATCATAAAGGAATCTATAAATTAGATGTTGCTATAATGTATGGTTTACCACGATCTGGTTTATTAGCTAATGAACAAGTTTATACTGTATCATGTGCTTTCAATTCTAAAGCTAAAGTGACGGCTACTCGTCATAACGTTGTCGGAGGGTAAGTTGTTTAATTAGCATATATACCGGTTCTGTGCACTGTGCCGGCGTAGTTCCTTATTGGGGATGGGGGCTAGCTGGCTATGTGGTCGAATGGTAGGCTCGTACACGCAGTATTGTAAGGTCTGTCATCGAGTCAACTGGCGTGGTCACTGTACACCTGGGGGGGGGGGGGGTCTCGATTTCCTCCCACTGCGAAGGACCCCTACGTGCAAGCAAATTGAAATGAAATTGAACCGTCAGTCCCGAAATGATCTAGTTTTTGTAGAGCGGGCATATTTTGAATTCGACAAGTCGTTCCGATTGGACCAAAAACGGTCCTGTGTGCACATTTACTTCCACCTAAAAGATCCCCTGGTAATTGGAATTCGATATAGAATAGGTCGTAGTTCCGCCATTCGGATAAAATTTCGGTAATGGCCTACTTATGGCATATGCCCGTCTTCATTAGCTCAGCCGAAGAACCGCGTTAAGCCCCGTTCTTTTCCTCGTGCTTCGGTTGTATGTTAACTTGGAATGTCTTTAATATAACGCAAGACAAATGTACATGCATAAATTTATCAGTTATGTTTACCCGGACATTTCGTGAGGGGACCCCAGTGCAGCCGATGATCAAGACTAGTTGACGCTCAAGTAAATAGATTACTCAATCGGGTCATTTAATTCTGTAGCGCCATCAGCTTTTGAGATCGGAAAGATGGGATGCTACACAGTGAAACATATCCCACCCCAATTGCTATCTTTGCCACCCACATCTTAATACAATGCCGTTCCATATATAATCTCCTAAAAGAGCCATTGCGAGAACACCAACTTTGTAAACTGTGACAAGAGCGTTCCTGTCTGAAGATGGATGTCCTAATAGCAGACATTTAGATTCTCTCGATTAACTCATTTGGGTCGGGTTACAAAATCGGGATGTTATATTTTGAAATTTCCAATATTTTATACTTTTTTTTTCAGTTTGGTGTCGCCTCATGAAAAGTTATATAACGTAGGAACATCTGTATCGAGTTCGTATATTACATTAAATGTACAAGATATAAGACGTAAAACTATATCTTCTAGTATACCCATTGATAAAGTTGTTACTTTATATGCTGTATCTAGAGGCACACGTAAGTAGTTCTTAAAATAAATATTAGCAACCTCAAATATTTAAGAATTCTTTGATTCCTAATCGGTGGCCCCGTGGTAGATCTTATGCGTTTGCAGAGGTCATCTATATCTTCCGGAGAACAGATGGCATATCAAAGGCACTGGTAGTTCGGCTGGACGATGCTCTCGTGTCATTTTGGTAAAAAAAGCCCACAAAGTCCTACGGTTGGAACAATTTCCGTCTGTCGTGGGTCGGTCTTCATTAATTCTTAATGTATTTGATCATGACGCGCCATCCAAAACCATAAATTCAGAACATGGTTTGTCTTGAATAAAAAAAAAATCACCTCGCTCTTCCAGTCTTTGGATATTGAAAACAAAAAGGCACTACGGCCGATTTTCTTTTCCCAATGTCCTTTGGGTTTAAAGCTTTATACCTCTAAGTTGCATTGTGGCAACGTTTATAGGAGCCACATCACCTCGCGTCGTCGGCCGATTTGACCCATGTTTCAATCATTGGCTTGTGAATGCGATACAACCGTAGTTAACTAACTGTGAAAATAAAGGCACATTAATTTGGACTGTCGGATGGACATTTCAAAAGTGCTTGCTGTGTGGGCGTATTTGCATAGTTAAATCTTGCCTAATGTGTCTTAAATGGTGCGGTTAACGGCCTACATATATACATATCGAACTTAAATTTAAGACATTTTTAAATGCAACATTCAAATATTTTGTAAATCAATATTTTGTAAATGTCATGCTTTTAGAATAAAATCAATCTAATTAAAATATAGATCTCTATTTCGTTTCGTTTTTTTTTTATACTTTTGATGGCCTACGCTCATGAAGATCTAACAAGTCATAGTGGGAGCTCACGTTCTATGACGTCAGGTATCAAGCACGGGATATTTGACCCGATGACGTCAGTCATTCGATTAACCAATTAGCGACCGCCATGCTTTTTAAAATCTACTTTTTGATTTATATCCGCTGGTGTTAGTATAGACGTCACTGGCTGGTAATATCTACCCACAGTTCCAAACATAAAAAGGTCAACCGGTCGATTCGACAGACCATTTGATTGGCTGAACCCTCATTTCAGGCAGAACACGAGTTAAATAACAAGTCCGCCAGATCCAAGAGTAGTAAAGACAAGTAAAAACGAAATTTTGAACTAAAAAACGAAACGAAATTGGACCTGTGTTTTAATCAGATTGGAATAAAATGTAATTGCATTTACTATGTGTTTAATAAATATTTTAATGTCTAATGTTTTAATCGATGTCTTATTTTCCAGTGAGAGAAAGAGGACTTAGGGCCGTATCTTGCTATGGTATCGGTGCCGTCAACAAAAAGAAGTACGCCATTTTGAGAGCTGGTTGTGGTGACGGTCAAGTTATACCCCTCAATGCTGGTTTTATAACTACTGGTAGAACGACAAGAAGTCCCTACTTTAGATCTTTCTATGTTGAAGGTGATAGACTTGTATCCTATCAGTGTACTTTTCAACTATGTACAGGTAGCTGCAATGGGGTGAGTAAAACGAAATTTTATTTAACGCGAGTGAAAGCTAAACCTTTCCATGGTCAAATATATCAGCCTTGGTCTCGATTTACTTGTGGACTGACCAGGATAATGTGACCATGACTTTGATCTGTCGATTGACACTGTAACACTTTTTTTAGAGAAAAATGAGTTTGGTCTGTCTCGGAATTATGTGGTCCGGTGCCGTTCAAATGTTACACTGTGACCGTTTGGAATTTTGTGAAAATCGGACAAAATGACCTCGCCCCCGAGGCAAATAGTGTAGAAATTTGATCCTATTTTGAAACTTAAAAAGGTTTCCAAATCTGATGTTCGAATATCAGACCGTAATATTATCTTGATTTTTAGCTCCTGATTTGTAGCTTTCTGTCAATCTCTTGCAGTAAGTTCGACACGAAACTTGAGGGGGGGGGGGTCGTTGTAGTCATTTGGAAGCCCATTCATGTTACGAAAACCGTTTGTATTAGCCCGTTCATGCCGTCGCACAATCGTTTTTCACACGAGCATAATGCAATCGCACACGGGTTACAAAATATAAATCGACATGAAACGATTACTCGGCATAATCACATATACAGTAAATATCGCCGATCTGCAAAATTATGTGCATTTTGTTTCCTTTTACAGAGCTCGTGTTCAGTTGGCAAGAACTACGTAAAGGGGTAAGTGAATATCGAAGTAAACATTTTAAACTTACAAATTTATTCCCTGGTCCTAAATTCTGAACTGTGTCGAAAAATTTGGGTGTTCGGTTCGGGGAACGAAAGTATTTAGTCTTAGAAATTTTCGAACCTCACCTATTTCGAATTCACATCCGATACCTCGAAAGTAATCAAACTTGGGATCTGCTTGACAGAAACTGAAAAAGGTAAAACAAATTGGCACTGTCTGGATTAAAACTGTTTAGAAATGCCAAATACTTGGGATAACACCACAGTGCAGCATCGATATCATTTTCTTTTTTCACCTCACATAAATTCATTTTTTATTTTCCAGGTGAAGGTCAAACTAACTCTGAATTTAACTAAAAAAAATAAAAATTTTAAATTCATTCTTTGTTTTGTTTAATATGATTTGATTCTATGATTCGTCTGAAACCTTATACATTGTTTTCGGTTGAGCCCAAGATTGGCGCATTTGGTATCTGTTAAATTTATTTTGCGAAAGTTTATTAAAGGCGTTTGTTTATAGGCTGCATAATTATTACTATAGTGCAGAGTGAGGGGTGGGATGGGGCGAATCGGGCGTTCAACCAACAATGTCATGAAGCCTACACCATGGGCTCTAAGACCAGGAAATGGATTGTACATGGAAACCTGCATAATGCATCTTTTGATTTGGTATTGAAGGCCAGAAAATCCCCCCCCATCCCCATGAAAGCATAACATAGATTTCACGTTGAAACGTAGGAATTAGTCCATCGTCAGTAATCCCCATGGCCACCTCCAGTACAGCAATTGGACGGTGCATGTTCGTCTAGGCATTGACTTTTGTTCTTGCAGTCCCCTGGAAACGGCAGTGTGAAGGTATCCACCCCTTTGGGTGACGGCTCCTGTACTATGTCCTTTAAATTAACGCAATGGTGCATCCTCTACAGACCTGTTGGTTTACTAGCAAAAGATTTTGTAACTTAGTCTGGAGTATAAATTCGTGCTTTTTCAATATTCCCATTTCTATCGAACCCATGCATTGTGTCATTAATTTGTATCTTTCTGAAGGGGGGAAAGAAATTTTCTTAACCAATAATATTGTACTTGACAATTTTGATAGTGCCACTTGTAATTAAAATTTAAAAATCACTGGAAATGGCAGTAACTGGCGCGTACTAATATGGGATCTACGCCACTTAACTTATCTATTGACAGACAAGTATCCATTGACGGACAAGTATATCAAATTTACTTTGCACCGGTTTCAAAATTTGATAACCCCGCAAGAATTACTTCCCTTTGACTAACTCGTCAATATTTTAATGATTCCTCACAAATTGGTCGATCAAAAGTACTCTGTACACCCCCACCCCACCCTCATTCATGTCGAATGAAAGCGACCCACAAATTCTAAAAAAATCCAGTTCTTCTATTATTTTACTGATCTAGGTCTATCTTAGTCTTAAAACTAAACTACCGAAAAGGTGGAAAACTTCAGACAGATCAGTCGCCTCTTCAGTAATAAGTTAGCGCCCTGTTTGTAAGACAAGTGCACGCATGTATAATCCTATCGAGTAATCCAAATAGCTTTTTGGTCAACATTTCGCAGGTTCCAAGAACGACGAGGACCGTATTTTGTAGCGTGCCCCCGCCCCCGCTGTGATATCGTCAGGATTACCCAAAACTGATTGGATCCCTATTCCCCAATTCTACACACAAATCGCCCACAAAATGAAGGAAAAGTGGAGAAAAGATTTAAGGGAATAATAATACATTCGCCCATCATGAAATAAAGGGAAATAATTAGTCTTCGACCAACTCCTTGGTTTTGGGTCTAAAATTAGAGAAAAGGAATTTTCTCGTGCCCTTTCGGACGAGACGTGGTAGCTCGTACCCTTTCGGACGAGACGTGGTAGCTCGTGCCCCCAGCGGGCCAGGCGTGGTAGCTCGTGTCCTAAGTTTTAATCCTTTCATATTTCATAATCCCAATGCTTGACTGCTCCTACCATATTAAAATCGAGGTGGGGATGTGTCATCTGTCTAGTACAAGTCTTTCTTATGGGCGTGAAATTGAACTTATCCAGACTACAATCAACTCTAGATTTCATCGTTAGCTGTGATATTTGCTGGATTCGAATATATTTTATGGGGTGGGTACAGTGGCGGCGCCAGCCGTCGGTGGTGGGAGGGGCAAAGCTGGGGCAAAGTCCAAGGTTAAGGGGGCAAAGGCACGAGCATTTCAGACATTTTTTTCCAAAAATTATTGGGGGGGGGGCGCAAACAGAGGGCAGGCAAGATTTTTTTTTTGGGGGGGAGCCATTTGGTAAATGCCCCCCACCCTTGGCGCCGCCACTGGGTGGGAGATAAATTAGCGTGAAAATGGAGTTGGCTGGCCAAATGGTTAGCATGTGTGCGGAATATCTGTCATTGAGTCAACTGGGGTGGTTTCGATTCCACGGGAGTAGGGTCGCCTGTCCAACCTCCTGGGTTTTCTCCTGGTCCTCCGGTTTCCAGGGAGGGGATGGTCTAGTGGTCCAGAGTGTAAGGTACACTGCTGTACAATTTTCATGTGGCACTTTTTTGAGCTAATCAAGCTCAACAATTCATCTCCAGAATCACAGCCCTCAAAGTCACGCCCACCATCAGAAACTTGGCAGACTTACGTTTCTGATGATAGCGGATATACATACATGCACTGATACCATTTAGTTGGAAATTGGTACACTTTTCAGCCAGGCTGACCTCCCTAGACTCCTGCACGCCGTACAATACCTCCAACTCCCAGAAACCAGTTGAGCGCGGCGAAGAGATTGGTTGATTGTACAATGTACAGGGCTGGAAATAACATAAGAATTGTTTGGGTTTTTTGTGATTTAAATTTCTTTACGAAAAGGCTACATCGACTTTAGCGAGGGGGGGGGGGAATTATGACTAGATATTTGTGCGATCCGATAATACGTCTGACTAGCGGGAGAAATTCCTATATTTATACCTACCTCAATATACTCAATAGATAAAACCAGATCGACCTGTTTGGAATCCGATATGAAGATGGGGTGGGTTTTCAATTTTGTATATGTATCAGTAAGACTATTGGATTTCAATGGATTCTGACTGACATTGACTTCCAGGGTCATCGCCCTTGTTTACTTTCTTGAATTTTGTAGATGTTTTAAAAGCTATTTATTAAATATCTATTTACAATGTTTATATTAATGAGCAGAAAACTCACAGTGAAATTACCCGTAATCCCTTCAGATAGACTGGTGTTACATCTACCACATTTTAGAATAAGTTATTTAATATCTTTTGGAGATTTCTTATCCAATGTGAATTACTTATTATCTGACGCGCACTTATAGTTATTTGCACGCGTGCGCCCCGGATGATAACTAGCGCGCAAGATATTTTGTTTCATCCCACACCGGGCTCCGTAACTATTCCTGTTTATAGAAAAGTTTTTATAAAAGCAAATGTCCTCGGCACGTGATTGGAATAGTGTCGTGTACAGGTGCAATGTCGGGTTTGACATTCAATTTAAATTTTATACCGATATTTTAGAGTCCGAAATCAACACATTTCTCAACGGCAGTGTCATACACCTGTAGTACATTCAATTTAAAGCATCATTTGGGATGCATGCTTTTACTAAGCGAAATCCACGCCAATTCGAGTCAGAAACTTACCGCTAAAAATTGCGGCGATTCGTGTAAATTTTTAGTCCGGCCGATGTTGAAGAAATTAATTATGATATTCACATATATCAAATATGAACCATTTAACCGTGTTTGTGCACATGCCATGGATAATGTGTGAGTAGTGTGACGTGGAAAATTATAAATGACAGGTTAGTTACGGTACTAAAGCGACATTTCGAGGCCTGTCTGAATACAGTTTATACTCTATATTTGTTTATTTCTATTTATGTAAACTCTTTTTTTTTTGAAAACCATTAAAACCACACTATACAGTTACTATTTGATGACAATATGCATGCACGAATCAAACTGTCAGGTGCTGGGTCGCCATATTGAACCGCTAATGCTGTTAAGCTTGGGGGACATAGTAACAGTATCTAAGGGGGCGGGGCTTAACTCCAAATCTCGGAATCATGAATAGCATGAATCTTTACATAGGTCGTGGTCCAATTTACTTACACTGAACGCCAGTCAAATCTTCACGTGTTGATATTCCAATCTGATGTAAACACATGCGCTATTTCGTTTCGTTTTTTATAGTTCAAAACTTCGTTTTATTTGTATTTACTACACTAGGGTCTGGAAGATTTGTTATTTAACTCGTGTTCTACTTGAAGTTAGGAATTAGCCAATAAATCTGTATGTTACGTCGAGCTTTACGCATGTGGTCCACGGAACTGCGGGTAATCCACTAGAAACAGCAATGCTGGTTGGTTAATCAATGTCTAAAGTAATAGAGTCAAAAACTTCGCTACAATCGGTGAGATCTCCATGTATTGCAGGCCATCGAAAGTATGAAAAAAAATCTGATGTAAACACATGTGCTATTTCGTTTCGTTTTTTATAGTTCAAAACTTCGTTTTATTTGTATTTACTACACTAGGGTCTGGAAGATTTGTTATTTAACTCGTGTTCTACTTGAAGTTAGGAATTAGCCAATAAATCTGTATGTTACGTCGAGCTTTACGCATGTGGTCCACGGAACTGCGGGTAATCCACTAGAAACAGCAATGCTGGTTGGTTAATCAAATGTCTAAAGTAATAGAGTCAAAAACTTCGCTACAATCGGTGAGATCTCCATGTAGTGCAGGCCATCGAAAGTATAAAAAAACGAAACGAAATATAGATCTGTATTTTAATCAGATTGGTAAAAATCGTTCGTACTGTATTATAATAAATTGACTTAACAGTACGTTTTATTCTTTGGTTTTATTTTGCGATACCGTCCCTTTAAGGTGATAGTTGTATGCTATATTGTATGCATCGCGATATTTGTTGATACAGAATAATGATAAGAAACTAGATAGTACCGGTATAATCAGTAAACAAAAAAAAAACTGATACAAGTATATAAGTGTAGAGGCTTTGTAAATCTTACAAATTACAACTTGTAATAATGGCGGCTTGCAGACGAACATGGTGTGATGAGGGAAGAACTCACTTTGAATATATCGTAGTTGGTTGCGGGGGGATTGGCAGTGCTGCAGTTTACTGGCTAGCTAAACGCGCAAAAGCAGGTAATATATCTATTCAAGATGTCAACAAGCAGAGCGGTTCACATTTATCTCAAAAGTCAACAGGTGCTCTTATCATAATATAAATAAAATGGCGTATAGCTCTATTCTTCCGAACCTCAAAATAGACGAGAACTCGGTCAAAAGGACATATTTATGTAATAATGAATTTAATGTGTATAAAGTTATTTATTCTTAACTTTCAAAATTTTTATTGTAAGTTCTAATCAATTATTTTTGGTAAAATACTTGAGCCGCTCAAATTGAACGACAGTCGTTCATGCCTGCATGCTCCATTGTACATGATTTTTGTATTACTTTCTCACGGGTACTCGGGGACAGGAACGCCCTTATTAGACTATGGCACACCTGACCTATAATATAATAGAGTCTATGTGATTTTTCAAATTTTTTGAGTTTCTGAGGTTTTTTTCTGAAGATGTTTTTGATTTTTAATCTTATTTTATCCATATTTGATGCTAAATGATATAATATTTACTATCAAACATGTAATTCATATTTTTAAAAAATGGCAACTAATATTGATTGAATTGGAATAGTATTGAATTATAATTCATGTTTATAATGTCGAATTGTACGGAAAATATTGAGTTTGAGGTTTAGCTCCTGAGTATAAAACTCGTTTAGAATGCACTGGTATAAGGCGCGATTACCTTCCGCTTGTATTCGAGCGTAACCGCAACGAGCGCGCATATTCCTTGGTTTCAGTTTAATGATCAACTGTTTATAATTCGTATAAACTCACGGTTATCCCCGTGCATATCAAACTTTGTTTACACATCAAACCATTCCAGAAGTTGTATCTTCCCAATTAGAAATTTTGTGTGCTTCCAAGGAAACAATTCTTACGTACTACTTGGTTTACAATTTTGAGTCTGGATCATATTTCATAAATTATTCAAGATTTATAAAACTTCGAAGATACATCATCCTATGTCAAACTAATTTAAATCAGCATGAACGACCACTGTCATTGGTGGGATGGGTATCATCACGAAAATGCCCTGGGCCCGTTTGTTAACGGTCCGTTAAATTTCGGTTGCTGGAAAGTCAATTTCATTATCCGTTAGCTAACGGATTCATTAAAGTTAATCCAAGAGAAGACTGTTTGTTCATTGGCTGAATTTAAAATTTTTAATTTCAATGTACATGTATAGCAACTTCATAGAAGTTACTATTAACAAGAAACTGAAGACAGTGAGACAACTGTGCAGTCTGTTCACAAAACTAGATTAAAGACAAAAAGATGACTGTAGAATTTACAACAGAAAAAACTATAGAATACTTTAATTTTATCCTAAATCTGTAGCTATAGGAAAAATTACACGATTTGCACTACAGAATTATGGGGCCATTATTTCCTATAGTCCACCAAAATTCTGTAGAATAACATTGAATTTCATCCTATAGAAAATGGAATAGGCCCTTTAGAATATTCAATAGAAAACTACATTCGTAATCTATGACTTTTTGCTACAGCCAACTAATGCCAGCAGTAAACAGATAACGGAGCCCCAAACCTCCGTTAAATATAACGCCAAGTTAACGACACATTAAAGTTAACGGGACTTCCAGCAACAGTCTTTCTCTCTGTTAAAGTTAACGATCCGTTAACAGGAAGATAACGGAGCTTTGAGCAACCGGCCCCTGGACATAATAAAACTTTGTGTTCACATTGAAAGTTTAGCCGAACCTTTGGATTAAAATCTTATTATATTTACGCGGAGGGAATTTATCTAAAAGGCTTGTGTTAACAGCCTATATACAAGACATGGATGGGGTGGGGGTGTAATAAATCGCAATTATCTTCGGTAAAGTTTTCGGTGTGTTTTTTTGATATACAGTAATATTTCTTCTTAAATATCCCAGAACTAATGCTAATAATGCTAATAAGATGCCGATATACCGATATTTTAGAGTCCGAAATCAACACATTTCTCAACGGCAGTGTCATACACCTGTAGTACATTCAATTTAAAGCATCATTTGGGATGCATGCTTTTACTAAGCGAAATCCACGCCAATTCGAGTCAGAAACTTACCGCTAAAAATTGCGGCGATTCGTGTAAATTTTTAGTCCGGCCGATGTTGAAGAAATTAATTATGATATTCACATATATCAAATATGAACCATTTAACCGTGTTTGTGCACATGCCATGGATAATGTGTGAGTAGTGTGACGTGGAAAATTATAAATGACAGGTTAGTTACGGTACTAAAGCGACATTTCGAGGCCTGTCTGAATACAGTTTATACTCTATATTTGTTTATTTCTATTTATGTAAACTCTTTTTTTTTTGAAAACCATTAAAACCACACTATACAGTTACTATTTGATGACAATATGCATGCACGAATCAAACTGTCAGGTGCTGGGTCGCCATATTGAACCGCTAATGCTGTTAAGCTTGGGGGACATAGTAACAGTATCTAAGGGGGCGGGGCTTAACTCCAAATCTCGGAATCATGAATAGCATGAATCTTTACATAGGTCGTGGTCCAATTTACTTACACTGAACGCCAGTCAAATCTTCACGTGTTGATATTCCAATCTGATGTAAACACATGCGCTATTTCGTTTCGTTTTTTATAGTTCAAAACTTCGTTTTATTTGTATTTACTACACTAGGGTCTGGAAGATTTGTTATTTAACTCGTGTTCTACTTGAAGTTAGGAATTAGCCAATAAATCTGTATGTTACGTCGAGCTTTACGCATGTGGTCCACGGAACTGCGGGTAATCCACTAGAAACAGCAATGCTGGTTGGTTAATCAATGTCTAAAGTAATAGAGTCAAAAACTTCGCTACAATCGGTGAGATCTCCATGTATTGCAGGCCATCGAAAGTATGAAAAAAAATCTGATGTAAACACATGTGCTATTTCGTTTCGTTTTTTATAGTTCAAAACTTCGTTTTATTTGTATTTACTACACTAGGGTCTGGAAGATTTGTTATTTAACTCGTGTTCTACTTGAAGTTAGGAATTAGCCAATAAATCTGTATGTTACGTCGAGCTTTACGCATGTGGTCCACGGAACTGCGGGTAATCCACTAGAAACAGCAATGCTGGTTGGTTAATCAAATGTCTAAAGTAATAGAGTCAAAAACTTCGCTACAATCGGTGAGATCTCCATGTAGTGCAGGCCATCGAAAGTATAAAAAAACGAAACGAAATATAGATCTGTATTTTAATCAGATTGGTAAAAATCGTTCGTACTGTATTATAATAAATTGACTTAACAGTACGTTTTATTCTTTGGTTTTATTTTGCGATACCGTCCCTTTAAGGTGATAGTTGTATGCTATATTGTATGCATCGCGATATTTGTTGATACAGAATAATGATAAGAAACTAGATAGTACCGGTATAATCAGTAAACAAAAAAAAAACTGATACAAGTATATAAGTGTAGAGGCTTTGTAAATCTTACAAATTACAACTTGTAATAATGGCGGCTTGCAGACGAACATGGTGTGATGAGGGAAGAACTCACTTTGAATATATCGTAGTTGGTTGCGGGGGGATTGGCAGTGCTGCAGTTTACTGGCTAGCTAAACGCGCAAAAGCAGGTAATATATCTATTCAAGATGTCAACAAGCAGAGCGGTTCACATTTATCTCAAAAGTCAACAGGTGCTCTTATCATAATATAAATAAAATGGCGTATAGCTCTATTCTTCCGAACCTCAAAATAGACGAGAACTCGGTCAAAAGGACATATTTATGTAATAATGAATTTAATGTGTATAAAGTTATTTATTCTTAACTTTCAAAATTTTTATTGTAAGTTCTAATCAATTATTTTTGGTAAAATACTTGAGCCGCTCAAATTGAACGACAGTCGTTCATGCCTGCATGCTCCATTGTACATGATTTTTGTATTACTTTCTCACGGGTACTCGGGGACAGGAACGCCCTTATTAGACTATGGCACACCTGACCTATAATATAATAGAGTCTATGTGATTTTTCAAATTTTTTGAGTTTCTGAGGTTTTTTTCTGAAGATGTTTTTGATTTTTAATCTTATTTTATCCATATTTGATGCTAAATGATATAATATTTACTATCAAACATGTAATTCATATTTTTAAAAAATGGCAACTAATATTGATTGAATTGGAATAGTATTGAATTATAATTCATGTTTATAATGTCGAATTGTACGGAAAATATTGAGTTTGAGGTTTAGCTCCTGAGTATAAAACTCGTTTAGAATGCACTGGTATAAGGCGCGATTACCTTCCGCTTGTATTCGAGCGTAACCGCAACGAGCGCGCATATTCCTTGGTTTCAGTTTAATGATCAACTGTTTATAATTCGTATAAACTCACGGTTATCCCCGTGCATATCAAACTTTGTTTACACATCAAACCATTCCAGAAGTTGTATCTTCCCAATTAGAAATTTTGTGTGCTTCCAAGGAAACAATTCTTACGTACTACTTGGTTTACAATTTTGAGTCTGGATCATATTTCATAAATTATTCAAGATTTATAAAACTTCGAAGATACATCATCCTATGTCAAACTAATTTAAATCAGCATGAACGACCACTGTCATTGGTGGGATGGGTATCATCACGAAAATGCCCTGGGCCCGTTTGTTAACGGTCCGTTAAATTTCGGTTGCTGGAAAGTCAATTTCATTATCCGTTAGCTAACGGATTCATTAAAGTTAATCCAAGAGAAGACTGTTTGTTCATTGGCTGAATTTAAAATTTTTAATTTCAATGTACATGTATAGCAACTTCATAGAAGTTACTATTAACAAGAAACTGAAGACAGTGAGACAACTGTGCAGTCTGTTCACAAAACTAGATTAAAGACAAAAAGATGACTGTAGAATTTACAACAGAAAAAACTATAGAATACTTTAATTTTATCCTAAATCTGTAGCTATAGGAAAAATTACACGATTTGCACTACAGAATTATGGGGCCATTATTTCCTATAGTCCACCAAAATTCTGTAGAATAACATTGAATTTCATCCTATAGAAAATGGAATAGGCCCTTTAGAATATTCAATAGAAAACTACATTCGTAATCTATGACTTTTTGCTACAGCCAACTAATGCCAGCAGTAAACAGATAACGGAGCCCCAAACCTCCGTTAAATATAACGCCAAGTTAACGACACATTAAAGTTAACGGGACTTCCAGCAACAGTCTTTCTCTCTGTTAAAGTTAACGATCCGTTAACAGGAAGATAACGGAGCTTTGAGCAACCGGCCCCTGGACATAATAAAACTTTGTGTTCACATTGAAAGTTTAGCCGAACCTTTGGATTAAAATCTTATTATATTTACGCGGAGGGAATTTATCTAAAAGGCTTGTGTTAACAGCCTATATACAAGACATGGATGGGGTGGGGGTGTAATAAATCGCAATTATCTTCGGTAAAGTTTTCGGTGTGTTTTTTTGATATACAGTAATATTTCTTCTTAAATATCCCAGAACTAATGCTAATAATGCTAATAAGATGCCGTGTAGAGAGAGGTTTTTACGTACATCAACCATAACTTGTTCATTTCGGGACTAGGTTTTTAAATATTTAAAGTTAGATAAGCAGTCATCCAGCTTATTTTAAATAAAACCACTTATTTTAAAAAGAAACTATTTTTATTTAAAGGGACAATAACATTCGTGCTGGCTTGGTAGCTCCAGAAAATAAATAATACCCTTATTCTAAGTACTAGATGTTTAAATGAATATAAATGTTGTGTAAATTATCCATTACAACCTGTTTTACTTGTCCAGAGGGTTCGAAAATATTTTAAAATCCGAGTCACATTTGAAAAGGTGTACGTTAGTCTTTTCAAATCAATTGGTGGAATTTTTCCAATTTTTTTTAAATTAGGTGTGTTAAGATGAAATGTATATCATCATTTAATTGGAATATTCTAAAATAATACGATTTGTTGACCAGAATGAAGATTGGGACATATTTTTCAGTTACAACAAGAGTGTTATTGGGGCTTTAATTGACCTTGAAGGAAATACTTGGTCAATATATAGGACTTTGCAATAGCTAAACTACTGTAATGTAATTAGATTCAGTATAAGTGAAATATATACCAAAGAATTATATTTATTTATTTGTGCATGTAAGAAAGGATTGGGTGATAAATAAAATCTCCTACGAGTCTTTTTTTGATATCAAAAAATATCAACACTCGTTGATAAAGCAAAAAAAAAAAAAAAAAAACTCAACAGAGCCTCGTTTTTTTTCACTTTATCAACTTGTGTTGATATTTTTTGATATCAAAAAAACACTCGTAGGAGATTCTCTATAATATTAACAAGAAAAACCTCATAATCTTAGATTGACACATGCTTTACACAACATAAAATGTGTCTGAAATTATATCCTTTCGAGGGATTGTTTCCAGACGCGCATATGACAAGCGGTAGATTGCACCTACATCTACCCACCCCCTTACACACACACACACAAACACACATGCCAGTTCTGAAATGACCTCCATTGGATGTTGAATCCCACTGTGATAGCGTACCAAAGAAATTTTTCCCTTCTGGTGGTTCGATGTTGCATCACTGCATTTCTTGGTTATCGGAAGATAATATTATTTTGTTTTTGATAAGAACCTGTTTATTTGTCAAAAACTTGTTTATAGCTGGCTGTAACCAGCATTAGCTGAAATAAATGTTATCTACATCTATAAATTAAGATATATCAGTCATGGATGTTTGTTTTCTTATGATAAGATATAATCAAAGCTGGATTGAGGTGTAATCGCTGGAAAAATAACCGCGTAACGATTTTGAATATAACAAATGGAGGTCAATGACCTACTTGACGTCGACATTGCAAACACGACGTGTTGTTCAAATTAAATCAAAATTGATGCTGTTATCTTACCGTTAAAAAATGGGACTCTCGTATCCAATATTTAATACAAAATGAAAATTTATAGAAATTCGAATCATGTGCCAAAATTCTTTCGAGCGCTATTTGTGATCAAGCTACACGGTCGATGAAGGAGGCTTAACAATATCCCACACGGGAGAATACTACTGGTGTAGACTTTGATAACCAGACGCCAACGACTGCCGTTCAAGTTGGACTCTTCGGGTATTTCACGTAACATAACTGATTAGAAATTTCAGTATAAACAGAAACGATTGGATGTAAATCATACGTTTATATCACGTTATTGTGTGTTGCGACCCATTCATCTCCATTTCTAATTTCTAGGTGCCAGAGAATAGCGATTTAGCGCCTTTAATACATTTAAATATATACCTCATAACCAAATTAGGAATATCAGCTATGAATACAGAGTCGGGGTCACATCACTGAAATATTTGGATGAAAATGAAATAAAATGGGGTTTAACGTCCTTTTTTTAGGGCATCGACTGTGTAAATGAATACGGACATACGCCATACTGTCTGTTGTGGCTACTCTTATGTCAAGGGTTCTTTACGTGTATCCCAGCAAAGGTACCACAGACAAGAGAAATCGTATCGGAAAATCCAGAGGAACTTTTTCGCCAAACACCATGAGCGATCCAGAGACCTCCACACTAGTGAACCAGATAGGGCTTTAGTTCTGACGTGTAAAATCGCCTGAATAGCGAGTTCAGATCCATTACAAACTTTGTCATGCTTTTATAATTCCATTGTCATAATTTGATGTCCTAAATAATTTTATCTTCGTTTGTTTGATCGTTAGTGGGGTTAATTTAACGTCCACTTTTGCCGAAAGTAATATCGCAAGAAACAGACCAGAAAGAGAAATACGCAGTCCATAAATATGCTTTTATCCACACCGTATTCACCAGTTTATAATTTCACCAATAATAACGTTCGTCTTTTCTTTACTCGGTGACCATCGTTGATAATTTTGTATTCGTTCACCCAGTTCGTCAATTTAATATTTCACCTGTAATTTGATTTTCTTAATTTTCAGATGTCTTAGGAATCGAACAGTTTGAATTGGGGCATCATAATGGTGGCTCACAAGATCATTCAAGAATCATGTAAGATTTATTTCATGGACTATTTGAATGAAGTATTTTGATTTTTTTGTTTTCTTCAGAGTTTCATGAGATATATTAGGGTTAAAAATTAAAAATTGTCATTTTGTTGAAATCTCATTGACCGAACTGAGTGGACGGTATCTCAACTTTTATAATCTGTATCGAGTAATTATCGATTACTATAATTACTATAAAGTTATAAAAATACTGAAACAGACTTTTGTCTATTTTATTTCAGACGTTTAACTTACCATGATGATCGATACACGAAGATAGCACGTGAAACATTCCAAGCGTAAGTAGATATATTAAAAATACGTAATTCCCACCAAAGCATTTATTGGGTAGATATTCTCAATAAACGAATAGTAATTTTGGGATGCGGAAAGTAACAAAATACTGGATTCCCAGGAAAATACTTATGGCGCGCGCACAATGTTCTTAATTAATGGCAGCCAGTCCCTTCGAGTGATATAAGACGCGCTTATTGGTCTAATAATGACAATTTTAACGATTATGAGAATCAAACGTCCGGTATACTCTGCGAGTAAACGGCAGAAAAGATGTAAGCAGAAGATAATTCTGGAATTTACACATGTCTCGTTGATTATGGTAATGGGCAGCGACTAACGACAATTAAAAACTTCCTCGAAAAAGTCTGATTCTCGCGTCATGGGGTAGTTTTCGTGTAAGATTGAAATGTTTGGAGGGATATTTGAAGCAAACTTTTGATAGATAAATTAGTTTTGAATAAAATTTTTGAAGAGCTTTATTTTGAAATACATTACTTATTAAATTATAGTTGGCATGAAGTAGAGAAGGAATCTGGTGTACAGTTGGTATATAAAAGTGGTGGTTTAAATATGAGTCGCCGTGGAGAAGCTGATCTTATCATGGAGAATTATGCTAAGGCTATGGACGACCAGAACATTAAGTAAGTCCCTCAAAACAGTAGCTACTCATATCTTAAACGGTGGGTACATTCTCCCGTTTCAAATTCATCATCAGGGTTAAAAACATCAAGCTTCTTGATAAATTCAAATATATTTTTATACGCCCCTATTTCAGTGTATGGGCGTATATGTCGTCAACTTGTTGGCCCATCAACAATTGAGTTGTTTACGGGATCGTGATTGCGAGAGGGTGGACTTGGGTTTATTTACGTCAGAACGTGAACTCAGTTGATTTTCAAATTTGGTGTATGGCATTGAGATCGGAGATGACGACCCCTGATGATTTCCAGCATTATAGGATTCCTATTACAGACATATATAATGTATATATAAACCTAAACCTTGTGAGCACGATAGATTTCTTGAATGCAAAAGGAATCCATATCAAAGTATTCCTATATACATGTACTTTCTATATATTCTAGATACGAACGACTGGATTCTGAAGCCCTGATGAAGAAATTTCCACAGTTCGAGGTTGATAAAGATGTAATTAGTTTATATCAGCCGGATGCAGGTCTCGTGGACGCTGCTTTGGCTAATTCCGTCCATCTTCAGCTTGCTAGAGGTTATGGTGCATCTATACTTGCTAACGCACCTGTAATACGCGTGTGTAGAAATGATAATGGACAGATAACGGTAAGATGATTTAATTTACATTTAGCCACGGAACGAGAGATGGAGATAATTAATTGTGGTTTAACGTCCACTCAACACAAGCAAGGTCATTTCTGGACTAACTTCGTTCATTTGTATTTCAATGTCCATTTGCGCATAGGGGTCTATAGTAATTGTGGGGAATCAAGGGCGCAGAAAAGACCCGCGAGAGGCGACCCGACACAGGCGATCCGACACGTACAACCACTGAATCGAGAACAGCTCAGGGTAGTTAACTTATTAGTTAATGTATAAAAGAGATTGGAAATGAGATTAACGGGCTACAATAGTTAATATAGAAATGAATTAACGCGCGAACACTGCATGACATCATGACATATTCAGCTGGAAAATCCCGCAAAATTATCAGTCAAACACCAAATTGCCACTGTATCTTTAGTAAGGTCGAAGTCTCTGGTCGAATTAACTTTGCCGCCAGTCTCCGACTAGGAATCAAGGGTCAGGGTCGAATGCGTCGATTTTCATTTGTTTTAAACGGTATCCCGTTAAAATGACCCCTAAATCGTGGATTTGAAGCCAAGAATAATTTTACTCCCTTGGGTGTGAAAATGAACATATTGCAGGAGCTTAGATAATTAACTCATATTAACTCGTTAACTTTCAGATTTTAACCTGTTGACCAGTTTGACTAGGACATTTTAACCCGTTAACAAGTTAAACTAGGCAATTTTAACTTGCTTTCAGCCCTGGAAACATACTATTTCAACCATTCGCCCAACCCATTCCCCGTATGAACGAAGCCAAGAATGAGATATCAACATAGAAGTAAGTGGGTACTTTAGGTGCACATATACATGGAGATTAAACAACACGTTATTTATGTTTTAGGTACAAACTACGAAAGGGACGTTCACTTGTCGTCGTTTAGTTGTTGCTGCCGGCGCCTGGATTAATCAAGTCTTAGGTTCTGTGGGCGTACACATACCAGTCACAGTTACACAAGAACAAGTTACTTACATGGGCACGCCGTATATCAAAGAATTTACCAAAGACAAGTAAGACCCCAGTTTTATTACACCATTATCATAACAAAATTCTGAAATGCCCTGATTATGATTTGTTCGCCTTAATGGTCACCACTACCACATTAAATATCGTTAAATTCATCACCACGAACACAATTTACTGGGCCAAAAAATTCCTATACAACAACAAGAGAATCGTGTATTGTGAAGAATATCTTGGTATTAAAAAGACTTTTCAATCGATTAAGATTGCCGTTGAGACATACTAGGTCTCTGGCATAATTTATAAACTTAGATTCTTTTATAGGTTTCCTATTTTTGTTTACCATACCCCAAGCCATGATTTTTATCAGATCCCAGTTCATGGGAATGCAGCAACTAAAATAGGCGCCGATGCTTGTGGCGAGGTCGTGACCGCTTGTACCAGAACTTTTACTCCCGATGCAGCGCTAGAAAAACAGTCGATAGACTTTATGGCATCTATAGCACCGAAAGTAAGAGGTTTATGTATCTAGGTAAAACATGTTATTCAAATCATTTACAATTTGCTGATGTGGATATATTTAATAATAGCATAATCCTACATATCGACCTTCTCCTGTATCATGTCAAGGTCTAAGAGGTAGTATGACCCCTTTAAAATATTATAGTCATGTGACTTATCTATTATACGTTTACCTCCATAATATAACGAGATTAACGAGATTAACGAGTTGTTCCAGATTTAAAGGGATATAATATGTTTATTCAACTAGGTTTTAATATGCAACCGAAATACCCAAATACAAAGTAAAATTGTAATTAAACTGAAATTACCACGGATATTATCCTATGCTATACAATCAGTAGGTATTACTTTGTGACATTTTGAAAAGACTTCTTTAGCATTTATCAAGCAAAAATAAAGAAATCTCGTGTACGATCTCAATGTTGACTAAGAAAGTTTATCGGGTTGTTCCCGTCCGAAATCCACTTGCACGAGGTCTTGTGTATTGTAAATAATTTGCAGTACGTTAAAGATCGACTTATAATTGGCACTGGAGATAACAAAGTGTCGTAGCGCAGTGTCGTCGCCCCCCCCCCCCCGCATGATTTATATTCGCCCTTATAAGCCCTGTTGTTGCATAAATGCAGGTCATTAAACCCCATTTCATTTCATTTTAAATGGCTCCCTTAAGTACAAAAACGGATGTCAACAAAACTTTAAACGTTAAAAGGTATCACAGATATTCTAATATTTTTTCTCTAAGATATTTCTACACATAATTAACCATTCATTTTAAGATATAAACAGGTCAGCTCCTTTAAAATGACGTATCATCTCCATTATTTAATCAAGAGCTGTCCTTGAAAAGCGTAATGTGAAGTGTCATTCGATCTGATAATAGGTGAAACATGCCAGATTTAAGGTTATTTTGTGACTGATAACATGAACTTGACTATGTTGTCATATATGACCATCGATTTTGCCTCTGGTAGATTAGAGATTTTGAAAGGCCAGTAACTTTCCAATGATTTTTTTTATATTGACTCAGCCATATTTTCCCTTGATCAATTGATAGAATCTAGGACTCCTCGGAAACAAAATGTGAACATCTAATTTTGATAAAATATATTTATGTGCATTGGTTAGGCCAAAAAAAAAAACGTGCGCATAATATACAGATGAAACTGTATGCGATGTCTGCGATGATATTACCATTCTGGGGGAATACAATCTTCATTTGATTTACTTGAAATTTATAGTTAGCTTCCACCTCTTCTGAGTTAGAAAACTCTTCATACCCCATCAGTATTCTTCATTAAGGACCACACAGAAAGCTGTTGTTTCTGTGGAACTGGTTTGGTTCTGTCTGTCCTTCAATCGAGCATATTATAGCATATCTTGATAATCCATTGCGCCTCGAGAGTATTATATACACTAGAATTTGTCTTCTGATATTGTCCAACCCTTGTTCCACTGCTATACTAAAAACTATAGGAACAGGATACGTTTGAGAACAACTAGCATTTTTGACGGGTGCTGGTATATAAAATGTGAGTGAAAAGATGTTACGTAGGTAATTAAATAAAAGTTGAGTATGTCATCTTGATAAGAACTAAATATTTCAATAATTATACAACTTTTTGTTATCGCAGATTTTCATGTTTGAGAAGGGGTGATAAGGCATTATACTTATGTAATATCTAAATACCATAACATTTTTTATGTTTCTTATTTTCTATTAGTTTATAGGTCCTGTGGTACAAACTAAAACCTGTCTGTATACTATGACTCCAGATAGACATTACGTCATAGATAAATGTGATCATGTTGGCTTCTCTGACATTGTATTCTGTTGCGGTGCTGGACATGCCTACAAGTAAGCACGGAAAGATTGTACTTTCTTTTATATTTTTGGAGTTAGAATTGGGTCCCAGCACTACTCGCCTTATTATTATTGCTCGTCTTCTAGGGGCGAAGAAAGGGCCTAATACTCCAGATTATTCATAGAAGAAACCGAGACATTTGTTAATAAAAGCAAAGTTGATCCCTGAGCGCCCTGCACTCCGCCAATTCAAGTACCACCGATGGTATGCAAAGATGGCGGTGATGGGATCATTTTCGGTTCCAGTTCCTAGTCCATCATATAGTAGGCCTACATTAAAATTGAAGAACGTAATATTATCCGGCTAAGGTGAAGATGGGTATGAAGAAGAACCGAGACCTCTTGAACACTCATACTCTGGACCCTCTTAAAATTAAATGATTAAAACACAGGTCACATGTATAAGAGTTCTTAAGACAAAGATCTATGTTTAAACTTCAGAAATGTTTATTTGCGAATCGTGATTGAGATCACTGTATAAACAGCAGTCCAATTTTGTTTAGGGGAGATAACTCTTATATTCTAGGGAATGATTTGTCCTAGCACTAGTGTTAAATGCGCGAAATAATTTACTCCAGTCAGTATAGAAATATTGCATCTGTAGCCAATCCAAGTGCTATTTGGCTGATATTTTCGTCTAAAAAAAGAGCCTCAAAATCGAGCAAAAAAGCTAGTTGAAAGGTACTTTCAGTAGTAAATTAGCCCCCACCCCACCTTGAATCCTTCTCTGTGCATGGTCTCGTGGACATCACGGAGTGACTGTGTTAGGCTATGACATCGTGTGTACGAAATGCGTATTCTTGGTGCGTATATATCAATATCCCTAAAAAACTAGAATGACTACAATAATATGACATAATTATAATATGGAATACAAGTTACATAAAGGTCACGCAATGCGGACTCATCGAATCAGTTCAGGAGGTTTTCAGTTATTTTGATATATACCGTATAGGCATCACACTTCAAACTTAATATTAAGGCTTGGATCGCATGTGTATGGCTATGCAATATTTGCCATTGATAAGATTTGTAATGCATGATATGGATTTTCAATGATACGGATTGTCGCACACACATGGAACCACACCTTTTACGGCTGGCCACCGGATCCATTTACAGGTTAATCTTATAGGTTTTTATTTTGCGTGTAGGGGGACCGCCCTCTGCACTTACTATTAGAATGAGTTTGTTGTTGTATTTAATAAAGTGATTTTTTTATTTTAGATTTGCCTGTCTCCTTGGTAAAATTTTGAGTGAAATGGCGATAGATGGTAAAACTCAGTACGATATAGCTGGTTTTACCAAAAACAGAGAGGCCATAACAAATCCTAATTTCAAACCACTTTTCCAAATGGCTGGTGACAGCGCCAATAAAGCTAAACTTTAGTAGAGGGCATGCCGTAATAAAACCACAACATACTTGTATATGTTTACTTACATGGATTATATTAATCTACATATCTATATCATAACATTGTTTTTCTTTTTAAAAGAATTGGATGTTTGAAATAAATATTTGTATTTCAAAATCACCGTCTATGATTCATGCATGAATTCAGTTTTATCTCCAGAAGAGAGGTAGTTGGAGACTATGGTATCAATTAGGCCTAGTTTATAGATATAATTGGATATATAGGCAAATAGGTGTACATGAATCTATTACCTGGACAGCTACGTTTTGACATTGGCCGTTTTGTCGTCCCATGGAATTACTCTGAACAGAATGATTGACCTTTACAAGAGAGATCTACGATTGAAATCGCACTCTCTGCGATCTGAACCCGGGGTATTTTAGTCAAGATGCCTGTCTCTTTAACATGTATCTGTGTTTCAGGCATGTTTCTTTATTGTTTAGCGTCTAATCTCTGTTCATCGAATATGAAATAGAGTTGAAAATTGTGCTCTATTTTATTATATTTCGTATATACATCACATTTTATATTACATTTTTGATGTGAGTATTTCATTATATACATATATCAGGGTATTATTCGTTTGGTATTAAATGAAATAATGACTTGGTGTTTTCTTTATTTATATAAACTCTTTTAATTTTGTTTCTGTCCTTTAACCACCCACGTGAATATTATGCCCCCCCCCCTTCCTTTCTCTCCCCTCCCCCCCCTGTTTCTTACTAAAGTAGACAATCTTATTTGATATTATTTGGGTTGTTGTAATTGTTTATTTGGATTAGTGATGGGTCAAGCTATATCTGATGATGTAATTGTTTCGGAAGATAATGCTATCAAGTAAACTATTTTGATTTTTGCGACATTGTGTCCGCATCATTTTATCTCAGCCTGACTTTAGTACGATTTTCAACAAAGGCAGATTGTCTTCTGACTAAAATGAAACAATATCTAGAATTCAATGAAATCGAAATTTTATTTTTGACCTAAACGTCCGTCTAGGCATTTTAGTTGTGATGGATTTACTTGATACTCATATATAAGGTTGTCTGCGAGATAATTCCTATTGCATGAAGCCTGTGTCCGTTCTATAAACTATCATTTTTTAACATATTAACCTATTCAAACGTCTAATACCCGAATATGATTTTTTTTTTAAATTAATGTTTCATGTTAGCCCTTTAGATGTCTTTACTAACTGGATAGTGAAAAAAAAACTAAGACATTGCACCCTAAAACAATTTCAATGACATTTCGATGACGTTGAGAGAATACTCTTCAAAACGTTACCGAATTAAAATTAGTTATAAAAATATGATACTAATTTATTTCAATGACTTAGAGGGGATACTCTTCAAATGTCACAGAAATGAAATTAGTAATGTTCTTCCATAATGGTTTGTAATGTTCCATATTCTGCAGGTATTTGTCTTTAATTCCTATTGCATGGAACTTGTATCATTCCTATTGCGTGGAACTTGTATCATTCCTATTGCATGGAACTTGTATCCTTTAAAATCACACTTTCTTCATTCTATTTTTGCTAATAAGTAAATATTATTTTTGAAAATATATCCTAACACTACTGCGTTTAAATATCTTTTGTATTCTTGTGGTATTTTAGGTGTGTTTTTCATTCCCACTGCATGAAGCATATTAACGCCAGTCTCTTAATTAACTCCGACTTAACATTTCTCTACGAGCCTTATTTAATTATATTTCCTGTTGATAAAGCATGTCCTATAACGATATACAATATTTAAAACATGATTGTACATATCTGAAATACACGTTTGATTGCCCCCCTGTAGGTGCTTGTTTTAATGGATGATCCTATTAAAATGACAAAATGAAATCTATATGTATAGCAGTAACTATAGTTCAGTAAAGCCAGCTTAATCATTTATTAGCAAAATTAACCATTTCTTCGTTAAAACAAAAGAGATAATTCAATAGAGAATTTAATGAAGATGATTATTTATGACATGGTTTACAACCATACAATTACCTAAATTCTTCTCTTTTTTATTTGTAGATTTCCTATGTTTTTGTACCATGCCAAAGAACACGATTATTACCAGATTCCGATTCATGGTAATTCCTGCAGTAAGATTGGTGTGGACGCTGGCGGTCCACCTGTTACTGGCAATACCAGGAACTTTATTGTGGACCCAGTAAGAGAAGAAAAATGTGTGAGCTTGATGCAGTCGCTTGCCCCAAAGGTAATATAGCAGCACTGTTTGAATAGTTAAATTATGAAAGAGATTATGCGTAGCCACTATGTGGTTAGATCAAGGCTATACATTGTGCTATGAGGGAAATTTTGCCCGGACAGTGGCACTGCTGTCGCTTATATCGTATTCTAACTGCAAATGGCGCGCACGGGGACTGGTTTTTACGATCCATCTGAAGGACTATACACTGACCCATCACCGACGAGGGGGAACTATAAATAAAGAACAGGATGTAAACATACATTGGTGATTGGTCAATTTTACAAGAATTTCCCGGATTTGTTTACGTTGTGTTTTCTTTATTCATAACAATATACATGTATTTTGAAAATAATTATGATAACTATAAAACAGCCGTCATAAATAAAGTGTGTCAGAAGCTAGTTTATTCTATTTGGATTCTTTATACTAGACAAATATAACTACATAAAACTCTGTGGTATACCTCCTCTCCTATGCGAGTACATGGTTTTATTTTGGCTTCAAATGTTATGTAAATTATAGACATATATAGACGTTTATTAAACTAACAGGCCAAAAATCAATTCTCTAGACTATCGGATTCAAATACGATCGCCATTTAATGATTTAATTTAAAAAATGGAGAAGTGATGCTGAGTCTCGATTAACAAGTAACGTTGCTACGATAATACACAATCTATGCCAAAACTTCGAACAGTGATAACGTTGCTCAGAATAAAGTAATTTGAATGGAATTTTCAGTTTATTAATTTTGAATTATCTATTTTGGAACTATATAGTATAGCAGGAACAACCAGTTGTGTAACTTAATCTTGCATAATGCGTTATTATTAATGCACTAACAGGGCACATGAAGACGGACATATCCCATGCAGGGGGGTATACGGTAAATTTTGCGAGGACAGCGGTCCTACGACCAAATCTTATTTCAAATACTAAGTTCCAAAAGTTTTTTTTTACGTACACGCCAACGTGTTCACAGCGAATCGGTTTTTCGTATAATCCGTACTACTAGACGCTGAGCCTTTCCAGATCCTCCCCACCCTACACCATTGACAATGTTAATTGCTGCTGTCATCAGGTTGACGGTATATATTTTTATTTATAGTTTGTAGGTCCAATAATGTACACCAAAACATGTTTATATACCATGACACCTGATAGACATTTTGTCATAGATAAATGTGATAAAGAGGGTTGGTCTGATGTGATATTTTGCTGTGGTGCTGGCCATGCTTTCAAGTAAGCTAATTCCTTTTAATAAAACCCATTAATCCAACTCAGAAAAGTCAGTGTATTAGTGAAAAAGCGAGAAATATTTCCCTTTTTTACATAAAATTTATTTAATAAAGAGCCATTAGATTAACCGAATTCGGCAAATAAAATGTTTTTTGTATAAGGACAAACAAACGACGTACTGTACATTATAATATTTTGTTTGAGATGGCATGCACAGATTCAACTGAACCCCAAAACCTTTTATTTTCAATTACTTTTTAACATATAATTTAACGAATAAATTCTTCGTAGGAGGCAAATTTAGTTTAGCAGCTGTATAAGTAGTAATATATTATTTCATTTTTGCTTTTTGTGAACAGATTTGCTTGTTTATTGGGTAAAATTATGAGTGAAATGGCAATAGATGGTAAAACACAGTACGACATTGCTGGTTTTACAAGATACAGAGAAGCTATCACTGACCCTAACTACCCTAACGACTTTCAGTGGGGTAAACAAATAGCAGAGCAAGCCGCAGACAGAGCCAAGCTGTAAATATACTCCAAGATGAGTTAAAGCAATAACAATGCAATAATAAGGCTGTAATATTGCCTATTACATTTATCTTTAATAGAAGCCATTTTTCTATTTAATATACAAAGCAACGACAATGCAATAATATAATATATGATAACAAATGTAATTGTAAAATATTGTATTAATATTATTATCATTATTATATTAAGTATTCTGAAATATATTGACTAGTTTTATATAATATTTTCTTTTGTTGTTGATTCAACTAATAAATATATATATATGATAACACCAGTAATATACTGTATCATTATTATATTAATTCTTCTACAAATATTGACTAATTTTTGAATCATGTTCTACATAAGACATAAAGTAATTATACTATGCAATAATAAAAACTTTAATGTATAATATTGATTGTTACAAAGTGATTGGTGTTTAAGGTTATACAAAGCTAAATTATATGTTATTATGCACAATCGACTGGCTTTTAAGTTATGACTAGAATACAAGTTTATATATTAAACATTAAATCGTTGTCAATTTCACATCGCAACACCAAAAACTATGTTTACTTTTTGAAGTTTTATGATTCCGATTCTAATTTGTTTTTTTGTTTTTTTAAATATTTATATTATACATTTTTATATGACGTTTTTGAAATTTGTTTTATCTGTGAGACATATAATATAATCAATCACTGGTCTACAATTATTAAAGTTTTTTTCCCCACTTTTACGATTCGCCCAAGAGAAAATGTCATTTTTCTATAGCACTGGTCATGCAGTCATTCTTGACGTCTCACAGAATTGTTATTGGTTGTGGTTCACGACATGGTAAATCACCGAAGAGCGTGGAAAATGTTGGATAAACAGTAATCATATGTTCAGCATAATTCTTTAAGGAATCGCCTTGTAATGCACAATTTATCGGGTTGTTACGAAGATCTATGATGATGTCATTATCCATCATGGTGTCCAATATGGCGTCAGAAACTTTTGTGATCTTGTTGAAGCGTAAGTTTATGTAACTTGGTTGCTGGGTGGGCGATAACAAACATTCCGTTGTGCTTTCCATGGTAAAATTGACAGTTTCGATGTTGTTGTTAGACATATCAAGGCTTTTTAAACAAGGAAAATACTGCCGATAATTTTGAAGTTGGTCCGGTATTCTCCGTAAACCAACTTTGGCCGTTCGATACGTTCTTAGAGATGGATATTGAGCGTCCATGGTCAGTAATTTGAAATGGTAACTGGACATTGATGTGGATCCGCTCTCATCAAAATATGCCAAATGTCTGTAATCGCATGTCTGAGATGAAGATGAATGGATCATGTTTTCCACGTGACCTTCCATTTCCATAAATATACTTGGGTCGATTATGTCTATTTGGGCATCGAATTTAATATCCCTGAAAATGAATTTCGTCATCGTCTGCTGCCCACATTCGTTTTCCTCCGTTAAACTGGCATCACTGTAACGCTTCAACACTTCATTTAATTCTCCCACAGTGTAGACAATGGTAGAATTCGTAATAATCAGATCATTCATGGTGTCGGGTATATTGGATGGTAACTTTATATTTCGGAAGAAACCATGGATTCTGCATCCTTTCACCTCTAAATTTACGATTCTTCGGGCTTTCATTGGCCACGGAAGTTCCACCGTGCCACCATTTTCACATTCAATGGTAAAAGTGAAATCTTGGCTTAAACCATCACTCCATAGCTTTAAGACGTCATAATTAAGGATGGCGTCACTCGGAACAAGACAGTTAATGTTGGTATCCCTGGCTGTGATTTGATTATCCGACAGGCAGTATTCGGGTAACCTCGCTTCTGTGATAACAGATCTTGCGTGGATGGCGTTCATCGCAACGCATAGGACGATAAATTGTGAAAGCATGGCGTATTAGTTATATTACAATTCGTCTTCAATACCCAATGCTGATCTGGTGAACAAAATAAATTCATCTACTTTATATAAAACTCTTGGCCTGCATCATCCAGGCATGTCAAATAGAAAACATTTCCTTGGGGACTACTGAATCAAAAATTGGAAAAAAACTGACACCCGGATGTGTCCGTTCAGCCAACCAAACAACAATATTTGATTTAAAACAGAAAGGGGTGTTAGCTATATACTGTGGTTTTATCTTCGTTCTGTTTATAAATATGTAAGATAATTTATGTGGCCAAGCTTTCATTTCCGCACTTAAACAATATTTGCCTTGTACAACGCGGATTTAAGGAGAAATGCTGAATAAGAGAGACAAGCCAAAAGACACGACGGAATATCACGAATTTGTTGCATGAAGCTGATCGCACATTTTTTTCTTAAATCATGCATCACAAACAAGGGGAACAAGAATATCGAATTCCGTAGAGACAAAAAACGTTCAGCTCTTGTTTGAATGTATCTTAAGGAAAGATATTTGATTCAGGTCTTTAACATTTAGATATTTATCTATGTTAATGTCTTTTCGGGATATATATCTTCTACGAAGATCAAACAGTCCTAAAACATGTCCGTCTACGTCATCTGCTCACAACTTACGTTAAAACTATATAATATTATATAACACCACACCAAGAGAGAGAGAGAGAGAGAGAGAGAGAGAGAGAGAGGGTTAGTTTAACGTCTACTCGACACAAACTAGGTCATTTCGGGACTAACAAATATTATGGTTCAATTTTATTTTAATAATTCGCCTGAGGACCAGGAGAAAACCCACATGAACAAGCGATCACGTACAATCGGGCCATCGGAATAAAGCTAGTTGATTTAATGACAGACGTTATGATACAGCGCGTACAAGCCATCCCAGTAAAAGAATTTCTTATACAATCTTTTATTATTCTTTTATAAAATACGATAACATAATAATATATTTAGATTCTATGATCGTTTTCCCGCGTTCAACAGATACGTGTTTTAATAATGACTGCCAGATGCTAGACTAAGATGAAATGAAATATGATTTAATGTCCTATTTTTTTTTTTACACAAACTGGGCCAATGGAGACATGTATACGTCATGTAATATGCTATGAGGCATACAACGTAATATCCGTGACATGCTACGCAGGTCTTCGGGTTTTTTTGGTATCATTACCAGTTGATTTTTGTTTCATGGCAAGTGCAAATCAGAGGTTTTTTTCTTAATAAATCGGGCAAAGTTTGTTTATTTTGCAAGTCATGATTCTACGTCTACTCCTTTCTGCGTTATCACCCGTGACGACAGCAATATAATATTCAATTTCAGCCATTGGGGTGTTTGAACGGATGTCAATAGAGATCTTTTAAAGGTTGTTTCCTAAAAGCTAATTTGAACAACAATAATAGACTAAAATAGTTGCAGTTTTGGTGCCAAATTTGGGTTTTCAGTCTCAAATAGTTACATACATTTGATATTAGAAGCGGGAATTATTATGGGTGACAGCTTTCAGATTATGGGCAATAATACACAATAAACAAAAGTATACATTACCAAGAATAAATTAAAATACACAACTGAGATTATTATGAGGTGTTGTAGGACTTTAATAATCGTAAACAACCGACTGAATAACCATTTATTATGCGTGTTATAATGAAAGGAAGGAAATGGCGTTTAACGTCCACTTTAATAATTCGCCAGCGCGTACGGATCTTTAACAGTGGGAGGAACCGAGAAAAACCGAACGTTGGACAGGAGTCCTTGTCAAGTGCCAATAGGGAATCGAAACCAGATAAATTGCACCAAATCAAACGGCATATGTAGTTTGGAATAACCACACGCTAGGAATTTGCATTCGATTGGGACTGCTACCTAATATTTCGCCAAAGATAACTGATTTGAAATTATATAGTAAAAACGGAAACCATTGAATGTAAATCAGTTTATATACTTTCATATTACAGTACAGTATCATATGCGTTGCTACCCACTTGAGTCAAAATGTTGGTAACATAAAAGTTGCGCATTTAAATATATGCCTCATAACCAAAGTACGAAAGTCAGCTAGGTTTTAACCAACAAGGAATGCATTTCATGTTCAAATTGAAATGAGTCGCACTTAAGATTGTCAAGAGGTGTATTGTTATAATATGTTCCCTGGTCCATTTCTAGTCCGTGACTGGATATTCTAAAATTTACCATCCTGAATTAAAGAGGCGAGTGCGTAGATTATTGCTTCCAGAAGTTAATAAATAGTCAAATATCTGCATAAGCCGTCTTAAAACAACACCCCTTCTCTACTGAAAGATACTTCAGTTTGAGATTAGATATACTTAAAAATTGAATTATAAACAAAAACGTTGTTAGTTATCTACCAAAAAATAAATGTAATATATTTGAATAATAATAATATCTACAATACACTTATTACCGACACTCTAAGTAGTAGCAGACGTAGAAAACAGACGAGAACATTAAGTATACTTTGAGAATGCTGAGAATTAGTTTTGTCGCTTCCATTTAAACACATTATGCAAGAGCTAAATCTGTCAGTGAATTATTGGATTAATAGTTTTTTTCTTTAACAAGGTATGACTGTTTATAGATACGCTCCTATTTTAAGGCTTTAATTTAATACACTTTAAAAATATAACTTAAAAATATGAAATTGCAGCTTTAAAGCGAGAATTTCATAATTTCTTAGAAAGTCAAATCATAATTATTTATTTGTCTTTTGCTCAATAGGTTGTCAACTCGCTATTATACGATCATAGGCATTATTTCCCACACTATAACACTATATTAACACAATTACATCCCTTGTTTATATATGCCCCCGCCATGCAATACCTTTCTTCAAATGTTTGAATTTGAGGTTGGAAATGACATTTTTGCCGATTTATCAACTGACAATAGTGAATTATAGGATTAATAGGATTATTCTTTAACAAGGCAGGACTGTTTATAGATACTATCTGTTTTAAGGCTTTATCTTCATACATTTTAAAACTATAACTTTTAAGTAAAAATATGCTGCTTTATCGGCAGAGTTTGTGCGTATACACAGCTATAATATATAAATATATTAGATTACTGGAAAATACTGGAAGGGGTTGGGGTTGAAGGCGATGGGGGTGTCACATATGTAACAACTTTTTGATGGTAGGGTTATAACGCTTACGTCTTTTATTGTTCACATTGACATTGCTTTATTGTCTTCATATTTTCTGATCAGCTACAAGTTGTATTGGTTATTGTGGTGCAAGGGGAAATATAAGATAAGATACGATAAGATAAGAAGTTTATTGCATCAAAACGTCTATTATGGACAGCTGTATAATTATGCTTAGGCCCTACTAGCTTTACGGAACATCTAACTGCTTGCCTATTAGGTTTGTTTTTTTCTGCCATTAGTCGTTATATTACATTCTCGTCTATGGAAGACCAAACAGCTCTTTATTCAATGTTCTTAGTTCTTAGTTCTAAATTCATAGTCCTTAATTCTTACTTCTTCATTTGTTGTCGTATTTCGACATTTGTACACTAAAATTAACATTTGTATCTTAAAATCAATATTTGTTTCACAGATCAGACATTTGTCATATCAGATTTGTAAAATGTATTTTAATATAAGATATTTACTTCTTTTTTAGAAAATCAAAAAATTAGTCTATATTTACATTTCATCAGAAAAATACAACAAAAAACAAATATCGAACAACAAATTTCAAAATACAAATCTTCAAATACAAATCTTGCAAAACATTTCTCTAAAAAACATTTCTCCAAAAACATTTCTTCAAAAACATTTCTCCAAATACATTTCTCCAAAAACATTTCTCGAAATTCATGAACCGGAACATTAGAAATCAACCTGGCATACAATAAGTCACCATACAATAAAGAAGAATCAACAAGTAAAACCGTATAATGACCGTGACTTTAATGAAATCATTTGCGTGTTATGTTTCTATATATTGGTTAATATGATCTAGCATTAGATAAAATAAATTGAAATGTGATAAATTATGGGACTCTTTTATAGACACCTAGTTTAAGGATTTATAAACTGTATAATATTGTTACAGAGCCGCCATTATAGATGTACAGGAAAGCATGTCTTTTAATAGTTACTATATTTTAGAAGCAACTCCACTAACTAATCACGTGACATAATATCGCGTGCTACCAATATACTGTAGAGTTGTAATAAGACTAGAGAATGTGACATTCGGGGCCTCCAGTTTCCTCCCACTGCTAAAGCCCCCTACACACAAGCTAATTATTGAAATAAATTGAAACATGTGTTAGTCCCGAAATGACCTAGTTGTATCGAGTGGTTGTTAAAGACCACTTTTCCCTCTCTTTGAACAAAGAAATATGTCGCTATCAGACAAAGCCTAATTTCTGAAAATAGACTACTTTCAATTTATTTTCGTTATCAAAGGCCCGGTCCGATTAGACGTTCTACGAACGTGCCATTTCTCCATCCAATCCCCCCACCCGAATGATGAAAACGTCCTAGGTTTAACGTCCTGCTGTTCTGCTCCTAAACTGGACTAATGAAGTAGGACATACGCCATACAGTGTGCTATATGAGGGAAATTTTGCTCGGGCAGCGGCGCTACGGCCTACTCTTATATCGAATTTCAACTACCAAGGGATCGTTTCACTAGCGTCGCGGTCACTGGGCGATTATTCTTATTGTACATGTGCTTATACTCGATTCCCATTTTTGTATGGTGACTTATTGTATGCCAGGTTGATTTCTAATGTTCCGGTTCGATGAATTTCGAGAAATGTTTTTGGAGAAATGTATTTGGAGAAATGTTTTTGGAGAAATGTTTTGCAAGATTTGAATATGAAGATTTGTATTTTGAAATTTGTTGTTCGATATTTGTTTTTTGTTGTATTTTTCTGATGAAATGTAAATATAGACTAATTTTTTGATTTTCTAAAAAGAAATAAATATCTTATATTAAAAACAAATATTGATTTCAAGATACAAATGTTAATTTTAGTGTACAAATGTCGAAATACGACAACAAATGAAGAAGTAAGAATTAGGGACTATGAATTTAGAACTAAGAACACTGAATAAAGAGCTGTTTGGTCTTCCATACTTCTCGTCTTGTCCTTTCTCGTTTTTGTACACGCAGATCGAATTACATCAACGAAAGGTGGTTTCTGTATGACACCAGAAGCATAGCGATTTTTCATTGGATGATATCGTGTCCTACATTTAAACAGGCTGCTGTTTGGGTCATCTCAAATATTGTTTACATTAAAAACTACACCAGCTGCAAGTAACTTTACTTACGTCAAGCAAGGAATTTCAATGAATAAGAAAGGGTGTGTCCAGTAAAGTAAGTTTCTTCTTCGATGTTATATTTTCAATAATTTATGTTAATTTTAAAATAAAATCATGGTTTTAAACTAAATCAACCCACTTTATTTCCCGATAGTGTTTCTTCGTTGATTGTTATAAACAGTGTGGAGGTTGTTTTGATTTGTTGGAGGTTTTTGTCGAGTCTAAACTTGAAAGTTGCTAGTATTTTGAATACATAATCGCTAAAGAAGACGAAGGGTTTGTTTGCACTGTCCTTGTAACATTAAAATGTTCAAACAGCATAACATATCAACCAAACATTAACAAATTATATAGAATGGGGTTTAACGCCCAATAACCAATAGAACTGACGATCGGAACTTTATTGATTGTAACTCAGAATTGACAGTCGGAACTTTGGATTTGAACTCAGAATTTGGGATCGGGGCTCTTAATTGGATGTTGGATTGATTTTAAATTCAAGGGATCTAAAGATCCTTGATTAGTGATAGGACGATCTATATACTAATAATTACATTTAAATTTGATTTCGAAAGATTAAGTATTTTTTAAAAAATGTCATGTATTTATCTTCGAAGGATCCAAATAATTTATTAATCTCTGTAATTATTCAAATACTGCCAGGGTGCATCTTTGTCATACAATTAAGATAACTCATTCTTCCGCTGACGTATGTTGGCTATTGTTCACGTGGAAATACATCTTAAAGTCGGCAAGTCTATTTGTGTCTATTTCTAGGTGGCACAGAATAGCGAGTTAACTCCTTTAAGTAATGATTCATAAAGTGTTCACTTTAAAGCCGGTTATTGGTAGATGGAGAAATCTAAGTGAATCAGTGTGACATTACAGTATTCTTTAAAGGCAACACGGTTGGAGGATGTGACTAATTTATACATACAGGATGTAGATTTTACTACATTTTGTCTGGTACAATGTGTGTGTAAACTATCTTAATAGTGAGTCGTGATATACTCTGACAACAAGCTGGTTCTATGACTGACTATTAAACTAATACGACTATAACTATCCCAATAGAAACCTGGTTAAATAATTCTAGTGTTATTGCCCATAATCAATTTATATAATTTTAATTGTAAACACAATATTGTCATCCTATCAAATGACGATATGCTAGAAGAAAACTTATTCATATAAGAGGGGAGATTATATCAAAGTTAAAATTACACACTATTATTTGCTAACATATTTTATTACCACAAAAATATATATTTTAATATAAGAAATGCAAATTAAACATTGTTATTTGATATCTCAAAGGTTTGTCCCTCGGTTGGCTGGATATCGACTTTGCCGTTAAATCGGCCGTTACGGTGATAATGCCGATTTGACAACCGTTGACCGATGCCTTGTTATCATTCGGCGGACAGCGGCCGAATGGTAGAAAGCTTCATTACTTTGGTGCTAATGTAGACATTTCAATATCCGGTTACCGAACATGGTGGATATGTTGATCTTGCGTGTAAAAGAGAACAAAGAAATTGCATTTAAGCATTCAGTTAGGTCGAACTTGTATGGTTATAAATTGTTTTGGTTTTTTTTTCAAATATCATTCTTACCAGTCACGTCTAGTTGCGGTAAATATGTTTGTTCATTTTTTTCTCTTTTTAAATGCAGACATGTTTGCCATTAAGTGATGAATTGATGTAAGGTCCGGTTGGTAATTCACGTTTGTATTTACGCAGATTGCTATACAGATAAACCGTCAATAGTTGGGTGTTCATTTTTTTCCTCGTTTTAAATGCAGACATCTTTGTCATTAAGTGATGAACTATCTTGTAGATTGTTTTAATTGATTAATTTTGTCAGCAAAGCAGTGGCTTAATTTTGGTTACCACCTTTTCTTTCCTCGATGCTTTCCAGTAATGCTGTAAATGAATCTTAAAATGAAATTAGGACACGCTATCTCTTCACTTCTTTCAATTTTTTTATGACAGTTACTGCAACATATCAAAGAGGTTACCGAATAATTGAAAAACTCTAGAAGACAACGGTATCCGATTCTTCTATTTACCATCCACACAAACAAGCAATTCTGCAGAATACCAAAACATTAACTTACAAGATATTATGTTTGCATCTATTTTAGATCTGTGAAAAACGCCAGTGCCACAAAAGGAAAATAATGCCAGAGCTTTCTTTTCCGACACGACACAGTATACATAAATTTTACTAGAAACAGAATGGTCCTGAAGACAGCTTCTTTCGTGTTTGGATTAATTCTTATTTGCCGATATATAGTTGTTGGGACGCCACTACCATTAAACGATACCGCTGAAAACCCAGTCGCAGATATAAACAATGAAAATATCCAGGACGGCAATACATCCGAGAACATTGATAATAACATTAAAAGTGACGATTCTTTTAGTGATACCAGTTACACTTCAGATATAGACAATCTGTGCGATGTAATCACAAAGGAACAGAATTATAGTGTTATTTGCAATGTCGATAATAATGGTGTGTTTGAGTTTACAACCTTTAGAAACTGGTCAAAGTTAATGCCAAATTCTTCGACTATTTCTTTATCCGTCATTTGCGCAGGCGGTGGCGTCATTAAACTACCATGGCCCTTCCTTTCACTTAATCTAGAATTCTTATCGGTATCAGGTTGTCGGGTTCAAGGTTTTTTCTCCGAAATGTTTGACTCTGAGATTATTGAATCGACACCAATGAAGCTTGAGCATGTTGAAATAGTAGATACAAATATCGAAATAGATGTTGAAGAAACAATGCAAATATCCGTAAACTTCAGCGAAATTTCAGCAGAATACGAGTGCGGACCTATAAATGTTCGAACATATATATGGCGCAATGTTAGCATGTCAATTGTTGGTGAGATGCCTTTACCAGACCATTCTTATGATTATGATGACAGTCTAGAAACGGCACGACAAGAGGCCGTAAGAGCTAATAACGACCCGAAATATATCTGCCATTACAAATCAACGGAGACTTATGAGCAATCAAATACCAATGGAATTTCTCCGTTTGAATTATCAATGTTGGTTGGCAATTCTTATTTCCCTAATCTGAAAGTATTAAACTATACCGATACTGGTCACAAGGATATTCCCAACGAACTTGTTGATTGGCGCAAAGAGTTCCCAAAGCTAGAAAAACTTGATTTGTCTCATAACCGTCTATCTAGATTCCATTTTAAGGACGTGGGGTACGGTACGACACCTACTGGTTATATAAACCTTCAGTATAACAATATACAATCTTTAAGTGAAACGGAAATCGTATCTTTATCACTATTAGAATCTGCCTTAATTGACATCAGAAATAACCCATTTAATTGCGAATGTAACGAAATTACTTACTTTAACCAATTTCTGCTACAAAATGACGGTCCTGCAGCCGCGGGACTTCAGGCCGGCTATGAATATCTGTGGGATATTAAGTGCGTTCAGCCTCCAAGACTGGCAGGACGAAAAATATCAGAACTTAACAAAAGTATTCTTTGTGATGCGGATGTTTCAATTTACGTTGCACAGATTGCAATTCTATCAACAGTTGTAATAATATTGCTGATTGTTATAATATTGATAACCAGATATCGTAAAGATATTCGTATAATTTTCTTTACTCGCTTAAATATCATTCTTCCATGCCAACCAAAAGAAGACGATACACACAAAAAGTTCGACGCGTTTATCAGCTACAGTAGTGCGGATACTGAATGGGTATTGAAAACTCTGGCACGGGGTCTGGAAGTTGAAGAATCGGGTTTCAATTTCAAGCTGTGCCTACATCATCGAGATTTTGAAGTCGGTTCGTATATTTGCGATAACATTATAACCAGTGTGGAAAACAGCCGCCGTACTGTTTTGGTCATCTCCAAACACTTTCTAGAAAGTGAGTGGTGTGTTATGGAATTCCGTACGGCGCTTCGCCAGAGTCTGCTACAGAAGCCACAGCATATGGTAATTATTCTCCTAGAAGACGTTACTTTAACAGACGCCGACGTAGATTTCCGCCGATGTCTCCAGACGATGACATATATCAAAGCAGACGACATTTTGTTCTGGGACAGGATACGTTACGCTTTGGCGAAGAAATCTCGATCTTTAAAGACAACCCCTACCAGTTAAAAAGAAGAGAGTTTAAAAACTATCACATAGTTTTGCCAGCTTTAATACTTTAATTGTATCATCATCTTTTCTGGTTTTAATTCCAAAATAAAAGGACACATAATGTGCTTCTGCATTAAATCAAACTGCAATTGGCCACTTTTGCCCTAGCCATGAATTTATTTGATACAATTAGAGATATGAAATGCTTTAATACAAGACAATATTGGAAGCTACCATATTGCGATGTGTTCTTTAAATGTTTATATTTCAATGGTTATTCCAATTGTTATTGCTATATAATTACGTCAGCTTGTACTTCAACCTTCCATTTGTTTTAAATAGAATTTTTCAACACACAGGAATCATTTGTCGGGTAGTTTTATTTGTTTAATTGTGTTATGCTGTCGTGTTGTCATAGTTTATTTTCGTCGGCGGATGACATATCTATCAACAAAATTGCAATCTATAACAAATGAAATGTCTAATATACCATTGACTTTACTTATCTTCCTTGATAGAGAACATAACTGTGGTGTTTTGTTAATTCTCATTGTCCATATACTATACTGTATATAACCATCAGCGTGTGAGTCTGTCAAGAATACTTCGTGTTCTATCCTGCCATTCAGGATGCATATGTATTTTATCCTTCTGTGCTTTGTTCCTGTATTATATTTTATAATAAATTTTCTTAGTGTATGGTTCGTGGTGTTTATTTTCTCGTGCGTATCTGATAGTTTCATATTTGAGATCGATCTGATAGTTTCGTATTTGAGATCGATCTGATAGTTTCGTATCTGATCAGTTCAATACGTCTATATCGTTTATATCAGTAAAATGATTAAACATGCATTACGCTAGAGCTTAATCTGCCTATTGCAGGTCATTTTAGGTCTGAAATATTATCAAAATTTGTTTTGTGGATGAAATAACCGTATAATGGATAATCGAGACTTTGTTTATTATCGAAACAACGAAGTAATTGAATCTCTAATATCTGGATCAGAGTGACGCAATTTGAATGATATTTACTGCTTTTTCTTTTTCCAATATCTATATTTCAACTATTAAAGTGAGAACTGTCATTTCGTTATCTAATACTACCGATTGCCGCTTCAAATATATATAATTTTGGATAATCATTTGCAGACTGCCCTACTGCGTGAACGCTCAAAAAAATATCGTCTCAATTGTGTATGTGTGCGTCCGAGCAATACCAAAGATATTCTGACTGAAGTACCTTCCTCAGATGTAAAGTCTGGAGATAAATGCCTGTAGCAAAACCATGAGTAAAGGCCTTATGAAGGGAGGGTGGGTAGCGGAATACAATGTAACTGATGAACTAGAAAACGGGACTATTTATGCAAATCATTTAGTGACTACGTGTTATATACTCACGAGTATACCATTTTCGGTTAATATTCTATATAGAATTAGCCCAAAAATTATATATAGCCCTTCTAATCCCATGGGATCACGGATGCTTATGACTTATTATGTCTTGGGTTCGAATCCAACTTTAGGTCGAGACCGAGTGTCGACATTTTCCATGCTACGGTTATTTCATTTTTTATACGCCCACATTGAAATGTGGTCGTATATTGTCGTCGCCCCCGTCCGTCCGTCCGTCCGTCGGTCCGTCGGTCCGTCGGTCCGTCCGTCGGTCCGGCGTCCACAATTGCTTGTGGACGCTCTACAGGCTAAAGTTAATATCCGATTGACTTTAAATTTATACACAGTGTTTAAGGTCATGAGACGAAGAAGCCTATTGTTTTTCAGCAATTTCCGATAATTAGTGCCAGAGTTATGGCCCTTGATCACTTCAAAAAATCTTGTGGACGCTCTAGAGGCCAAAGTTAATATCCGATTGACTTCAAATTGATACACAGTGTTTAAGGTCATACGACGAAGAAGCCTATTGATTTTCAGCGATTTCCGATAATTAGTGCCAGAGTTATGGCCCTTGATCACCTCAAAAAATCTTGTGGACGCTCTAAAGGTCAAAGTTAATATCCGATTGACTTTAAATTTATACACAGTGTTTAAGGTCATGAGACGAAGAAGCCTATTGATTTTCAGCGATTTCCGATAATTAGTGCCAGAGTTATGGCCCTTGATCACCTCAAAAAATCTTGTGGACGCTCTAAAGGTCAAAGTTAATATCCGATTGACTTTAAATTTATACACAGTGTTTAAGGTCATAAGACGAAGAAGCCTATTGATTTTCAGCGATTTCCGATAATTAGTGCCAGAATTGTGGCCCTTGATCACTTCAAAAAATATTGTGGACGCTCTAGAGGCCAAAGTTAATATCCGATTGACTTCAAATTTATACACAGTGTTTAAGGTCATAAGACGAAGAAGCCTATTGATTTTCAGCGATTTCCGATAATTAGTGCCAGGGTATGGCCCTTGATCACTTCAAAAAATCTTGTGGACGCTCAGCGATTTCAAATAATTACTGCCAGAGTTATCTCCCTTGATAACTTCAAAAATTCTTGTGACGCTATAGAGGCCAAAGTTACTATCCGATTGACTTCAGATTGATACATAGAGTTTAAGGTGTTGAAACGAACAAGTATTTTGATTTTCAATGAATTTAGATAACTGAACAGCTAAATCCATGATATTAAATGTTTCATGTATATACTAATTGTTAGCGTGGGGTAAAACTTTATAAAAAGCAATCAAATTCTAATGATTTTCTGATAATTACATAATGAGTTGTTACTCTTAATCAGTTTTTAGTGTATTACAAATGTTTCATTACCGAAATTAGTAAAAATATGCGACAACCCTTGTTGACTGCCCGGACGATTTAGCTGCTGTGGGCGTATGTTTCGTTGCCTGGCAACCTATCTTTCATATTGGATTACAACCTGTGTACACATTGATAGGCACGTAAATGGAGCTTGACCATTAGAACATAGTAGATATAAAAGCCACTCTCCTAGCCAGCCCCTCCCTTGGCACTGAGCGCGTGGCCATTGTATGTAAATTGATTGTAATAATACGTCTGTCATGGGGAACTTGTCATGGGGAACCACCTTTCTTATCGACAGTTTATGATACTAGTACTTATAAGCAAATATTAGCATTAGTTACTGATAAGATATTATGTTTGAATCTATTTTAGATAAGTAAAGACAAATAATACTAACCCACTCTACTACAGATATTTTACTGGAAACAAGATGTTCCTAAGAGCAGCTTCTGTCGTGTTTGGACTGGTTCTAATTTGTGAATACATAGTTTCCGGGACACTACTACCAACAAACAGTAACTCAGACAACCTATTTGCAAATAGACACATCGAAGAAATCCTGGACTACAACATATCGGGGAACAATGAAAATTGCATTTTAAGTTATCAAGCTTTGAGTGGTACCAAACACACTTCAGAGATAGGAAACAAATTGTGTGATATAAACAACCTGATCTCGTGTTTACCAGAAGTAAGATGGTCCTGAAGATAATTTCTGTCGTAGTTGTATTCACTTTTATTTGCGGATGTATAGTTTGTAAGACACCGCCAATAAAAGAGACCCCGGGCCATAATATATCCGAGAACAAGGGCAGAAACATTTTAAGTGGTCAAACTTTCAATTATACTTCTGAGATACAAAAGATGTGCGATATAAACTCAAAGAAACAAAATTATACGGTTATTTGCAGTGTCGATAAAAATGGTCTGCTTGAGTTTGCAAACTTTAGAGAATGGTCCAAGTTAAAGCCAAATTCTTCAACTATTTCTCTATCCGTCACTTGCACAGGCGGTGGCGTTATTAAACTACCATGGCCCTTTCGTTCATTTAATCTGGTACGATTATTTGTCTTAGGCTGTCTGGTTCAGGAATTCTTTTTAGAAGTGTTTGACCCTGAAATTATTAAAAGGATACCGGACAAGCTTGAGCATGTTGAAATAGTAGATACAACTGTAGAAATAGATTTTAAAGAATCAATGAAAATATCCGTAAATTTCAGTGAGATTTCCGCAGAATATAAGTGTGGGCCTTTAAATTTGAGAACTTACATAGCACGCAATGTTAGTGTAGTATCTGTAAGTGATCTGCAATTACAAGACTACAGATCTACCCACGACCCGTCGAACACTTGCAGATACAAAGCAGCAGAACTTTATGAGCTCTCAGATACAAATGAATCGCCCAAGTTCGAATTACCAATGTTGACTGACAATTTATATTTCCCCAATCTGAAAGTATTAAACTATACCAATACCGGTCACAAGGATATTCCCAACGAACTTGTTGATTGGCGGAGAGAATTCCCAAAATTAGAAAAACTTGATTTGTCTCATAACCATCTATCTAGATTCCATTTTAAGGACGTGGGGTACGGTACGACACCTTCTGGTTATATAAACCTTCAGTATAACAATATACAATCTTTAAGTGAAACGGAAATTGAATCTTTATCACTATTAGAATCTGCCTTAATTGACATCAGAAATAACCCATTTAATTGCGAATGTAACGAAATTACTTACTTTAACCAATTTCTGCTACAAAATGACGGTCCTGCAGCCGCGGGACTTCAGGCCGGCTATGAATATCTGTGGGATATTAAGTGCGTTCAGCCTCCAAGACTTGCAGGACGAAAAATATCAGAACTTAACAAAAGTGTTCTTTGTGATGCCGATGTTTCAATTTACGTTGCACAGATTGCAACTCTATCAACAGTTGCAATATTATTACTGATTATTATTATATTGATAACCAGATATCGTAAAGACATTCGTATAATTTTCTTTACACGCTTGAATATCATTCTTCCATGTCAACCAAAAGAAGACAATGCACACAAAAGGTTCGACGCATTTATTAGCTACAGCAGTGCGGATACTGAATGGGTTCTGAGGACTCTGGCACCGCGTCTGGAAGTTGAAGAATCAGGTTTCAATTTCAAGCTTTGTCTACATCATCGAGATTTTGAAGTCGGTTCGTATATTTCCGATAACATTATATCAAGTGTGGAAAATAGTCGCCATACCGTTCTGGTCGTCTCCAGACATTTTCTACAAAGTGAGTGGTGTGTTTTGGAATTCCGTACGGCGCTTCGCCAGAGTTTGTTAGAGAAGCGAAAACATATGGTAATTATTCTCCTAGAAGACGTTTCTTTAACAGACGTCGAAGCAGACTTCCGTCGATGTCTCCAGACGATGACATATATAAAAGCAGACGACAAATTGTTCTGGGACAGAATACGTTACGCTTTGGCGAAGAAATCCCGCCCAGTTAGGTCGTCTCCGTCGGTGACTATTAATACAAGTACTGTAAATAGTGATGTTATATCTGTTGTGACTAGTTAGGGCTCCTGTTGACATTCTCAATTTGTTTCTGGTGCGGTTACTAGACTGTGTTGTAGTTAACGGGTATTTTTAAAAGTAATAATTCCTTGATCATTTTCTATTTCCTCTTCATGTTCGGGCGTAATTTCACGACACAGCTCATTTGTGACCATGTCAAATAAGATTGAGAATGGAATTATCTTCTAAGTTTGTAACCAATCAGCTAATCCACTGACGAGATACAAATGATACGTGTTCTAATCTATATACGTGTTTTTTAGAACCCGTAACAATAGTATAGGGTTTCTACGGACGCCCTGTGTGCACATGAACACATATCATTTTCGACGAAATGACCGTACTTTTGTGAACGAGGGTTACCCCCTCCCCTCTCGCTCTCTTTTTTTTATGTAATTATGTTTGTTTATATAGGTTAGTTCATGTGACTGTTTTGATTGCAATAGGTTATTTCTGTGATTGTTTTTGTTTAAATAGTTTTAAATAGCTTTTTGTTTGTTTGAATATGTGATTTCATGCGATTGTTTTATATATGGTTTAAAATTTGATATATGGTTTTATGTGGTGTTTTGTTATCGAGCACCTATTATTTGTTTCGTTATTAATCTCAAGCAATTTGTCAATGGTGAATCCATCCATTTCTATTTTGTTAGATGAGGTTATATTCCTGAGTAAAATGTATTATATAATACCCCTGGCACTATTTGCAATCTAAACCAAACACTAACTGGCACTTGTATTATTTACTAACTTGATTGGAATGGAAGAAGTTACCTATAAATAATAAGCAATCTTAGTTTTTATCCTTTATAAAGAGGAACATTCATCTGCATGTGTATTTCTAATTCTTGTCTGTAGGTTTGATGCGTCGCCACTAAATCATAGTAGTAATATATATAGACACTTTTGTCATGTTTATCTCATCATTGTATTGTCCAAAAGCCCCGTATGTATTTTTATATAAAATTTATTTTTGTATTAAATCGGTAAACAACTCAATATTGCCTTAATATCACCATTGAAGGGAGGTAATCGGTACCTTCGTCTATGGAATCAGACTAGTAACTATTCCCCCTTATTTTATGATTGGAATGGAGTACAGTTATAAATAGACAATTTTGCCCCCCCCCCCTTCTGCATTTTTTGGTTGACTTTTTGGTCTAGAATTGGAGAAAAGGGATCAAATTTGCAATTTCATAGCAGTTTTGAGTAACACTGAATTACTGGGGTTATATTTATGGATTTTTTTTATTATTGGGCAATATAACAATAAGCCAATTGAATGGGACCCAAGGGTTAGTCGAATATAACGAGACGATACCACTGGGATACCGAGATTCTTCTATCTTGAAAATTCACAAATCTAACATTATGTCTGTTTTTTGAGGTGGCGAACAATTTTTAGCTCCATATATTCTCGCGAGAAAGGAGAACAAAAATAGTTTAGGTTGGAAATCCTAATTTACAGTATTAATATGAAATTAGTCCTTGTGGGGATTTTTTTTGCACTCAAAAATCACTGTTCCGGGTTTCGCACTCCCAAGTAGGTGCGGCACGCCCCCTCTTTCTGAAAATCCTGGATCAGCCTCTGCTGATTTATCGGATAGTTATAGGCCAAAGAAGTGAGTGTGTGGGAGAGAGAGAGAGAGAGAGAGAGAGAGAGAGGGGGGGGGGAGAGGGGGAAAGGGGTTTAACGTCTACTCGCCACAAACTAGGTCATTTCGGGACTAACATTTTGTTTAATTAAATTTCAATAATTCGTTTGCGCGTAGGGGTCTTTAGTAGTGGGGTGGGGGTTGGATGACCAATGGTTAGCATGTGCGCGCTGTATCATAAAGCCTGTCATTGAGTCAATTGTTGTGGTTTCGAATCCCCCGTTGTACGTGACAAGGAGTAGGTTCGCCTATCCACATCGTAGGTTTTCTCCGGGTCCCCCTCTTTCCTCCCACTGCTAAAGACCCCTACGCGCAAGTGCATTATTGAAATAAAATTAAACCATATGTTAGTCCCGAAATGACCTAGTTTGTGTCGAGTGGACGTTAAACCACATCCCCCTCTCTGTTTAGCAGTTGAAGGAAACCGGAGGACTGACAACCTGATGATGCCGATCCCGTAACATACAATAATACTTCGTTGAGCTGGAGGGTTGGCAGGTCGATGTGTTAGCACGTGCGTACTTTATCTTAAAAGCCTGTCAGTGGTTTCGAATCCCCCTTTTGTATGTCACGGGATCGGCATCACCGGGTTGTGCCCTCATTAAATACTATCCATACTCTCATTAACTTCATTCCCTCATTAATATCATTTATGATACATTGATTTCATGTTTTCCTTAAAGATACCTTCCCCGCGTACAAACTGTCTGATTTGATGATATATTTGGGCTAAAAATATATTCAAACTAATTAATCTATCAAACGTTTGCTTCAAATCCCTTTCAAAACATTGTATTCATCAGGAGATACCGCAATCTATAGATAAACTGCTTTTAGACGCTATGTCAGTCAGCTCATTTCATTGAGGGAGGGTCCGTTTTTCAGAATATCCTTTTCCTTACTTACTTTCCAAAAATCAAAATTTAAAGAAGTTTTCCGAAAAATAGAAATAGCGTTCTGTGGCTTCAAAGAGCGCATTAAAATTGATGAGTCATGATATAAATATTTAATTGCTGGGTGTATGGGAGCATGAAATCGTTCGTTCGTTCGTTCGTGGGGTTTAACGTCCACTTCCACCTAAGGTGATATCGTAGACAATCATGAAATCGATGTATGGTGACTTTATATTGGCATCTCGATATCTTGTAATTACAAGATAGTTATCTTGTAATAACAAGACAGTCTATCTTGTAATTACAAGATAGGTTATCTTAGGCTATCTTTTAAAAACAAGATAGCTATCTTGTAATAACAAGATAGCCTATCTTGTAATTACAAGATAGTCAGAATTTTTTTTTTCATTTGATTGACCCTTATGGGCTTCCGTAGTATTTCTATTGATTAATCATTAATAATTGTATTTTGTATCAGAAAAAAAGATACACCCAAAGCCATTATAAAGCAACTTCAAATTAAAAGTTTATTTACAGTAACAAATTTTAACAAATGAGCATACTAATTGACAAAATCGAGATAACAAGCATCTGTGGATTATTTCATAAAATGCACAAACAGAAACGTAAGAGAACCACGAAACAAAACAGGGATCAGCTGAAGTCAATATCGGGTATGTCCACCCTGGGCTCTTACACATGTCTTAAGTCGCCTTCGCATGGACTGGCACAGATGTCTCACAGATGTAATACTAAAATTACAATTATTTACTGGAATTATTTTTTCTCTTTTGCTTTCATCTATATAAAGTATTCAAACTTATTTAACCATGCTAGTTGTGTTCCAAATAGTAAAACTAAAGAGATAAATTTATGTAAATTCTGCTCTCAAAGGTATACAAAAAAATATAAGATCTAATTTGAAACTCTTCGAAGCTGACAACGATCCTTTCAGCACAGAAATTTCAGATATTCATGAGGATTCATTTGAACCTGAAATCTCCCTTTTATCCACCGATGATGATTAGATAATGATTTTGAAGATGATGAAATGGCTTTGAGCATTAATCATAGAGTGTGTAACCTGTGTATGAACAATTTAACAGAACTATTTCATTATTAGTTATTATATTTTAATGTAATAAGGCATATCAGATAATATGTTTTGTATCTTTTAGTTATAAAAATATTAATGTCACTTGCAACTCATTAATAGCGACACAGGTTTCAATTTATGACACCAAATTTAAATCCCATGATTCCCCAAAATTCTCAAAATTCCCTGGAAATTTACCCTGTTTGAAAGTTCCCGGGAATTTTGCAACCCTAGTCTCACTACACGATATGGGATTGTTTGCCAATGATTGTGGACTGTCCGTGCTAATTCTGCAACAGTTCGTGGTGGCTCGGCTTGAATTCGAACCCGCCATCTAAGTTCATCCTTAAGGGAGATATAGCCGGCCAATTCATAACACATGATGATTGTTCATAAAGTCTCTTGTTAACCTAGCAGTGTGTGGTCGGGCGTTGTCATGCTGGAAAACCATCTGTCGACGGACGCCATGTTGAGTCAGGAATGGAAGCATCACCGGGCAAAGGGTGGTGTCAACATCATATTGAGCGTTGAGATTGCCTTGGACTGTTTGAGGACTGATCTGACGTTGCCGTGTCCCAACAGTTCTCCTGGCAGTGACAGTAGCTGACTGGAACATGTTGCGCAGACGCTGTAGTCGAGTGTTACAGGTGACGCTTGAGCAGTGGTTGTTACAGGTGACACTCCAGGCCGGGGTCGAACAGCAACTCTTCCAGTGGCGTGGAAGCTACCTGTGAAACCCCCCGATTCAACATACCAATAGCTCTGTTTGTGTTTTTTGTGATGTAAGGCGTAAGTGATGGATGTTACAATTTTGATCTGTATTTAAAGGACATGCCATAGGTTTGACATGGGACTGCTTAAAATCGTGAAAAAATAGAACCATCGCAAGTTTCACCTATGTGCCATAAGAAAGGAAAGAAAACGTTTACCAAAAATATTTTACGAATTAGGCATTGCGTTTGTAATGGCTTTGGGTATAAATAACGTATCCAATCACTGCGTTTAAAGAATACTGTTACAGGTTATGAAATATCTAGACATCTTCGTCTATAATAACGCCACCAGGACTTCCATAAGATTTACTAATATAAACAACTGCTGTTGGCGTCAAAGGAATTTCTAACATATTCTACGGCATTTCCTTGATATGGAGGTAGCCCCGCGAGTAAAAGTGGATTAAGTGGCATTATTTATAGGTAGAAACGGTAAATAGAAACGTTCGATTTCACGTGTTTCCGCACAAATAGTGCGATCAATATCACCATGAGACTGGTCATGTTCAAATTTGGTATCGAATGTGCTATTGTAATGTCGATTCCTAAAGAATATTTGAGAAGTATGACGTCAAACACGCCATACCTTTCTTTATCTTTATTCCAATACAGATCTATATTTGGTTTCGTTTTTTATACTTTCGATACATTTGTGAAATGCATAATATGGATAAAATTGAGTTCTTTTCCAGTAGATCTGAACTTAATCTATATATATTCCTGTATACCTTACACCGCAACAAGTGGTATAGAAATTGGGCCCACTGCAAAAGAGGTGTCCGTTTGCTATGGAAGCCTATAACTACCATTCATAATTTCTACGTTTTGCCCTTCATCACACGAAAGTCGAAAAGTAGAAGATACGACAAAATGTAAGGCGACAGCAAGGTATACAAGCCAAAATGAACTCGAAAATAGGAAATAGCACCCCTTGTTATTTACTAATTTCTTATTTTCGACTGGCATTTTAGCTTGTGTACCGTCTTGGCGACTTTCGACTTTGTCATATTTTTGTATTTATTGATATCAGTAAGAAGGCGACAACGCGCATACCAAGCCAAAAGGCAGCTCGGAAATGGGAAATTAAGAAATTATACACTGCGATATAAGCGCCCCTCGTTATTTCCTAATTTCTTATTTTCGACTTGCATTTTGGCTTGTGTACCGTCTTGACGACTTTCGACTTAGTCTTATTTTTGTATTTATTAATGTCAATAAGAAGGCGATAACACGCATACCAAGCCATAATGCAACTCGAAAAGTAAAAAAACAGGAAATAACCACAACGCGATATTAGCGACCTATCATTTTGGCTTTCTGAAATAACCACAACGCGATATTAGCGACCTATCATTTTCGCTTTCTGACGCGTTCTCGACTTTTCAGGCGCGGATCCAGAGGGGGGGTGGGTCCAGGGGGTCCGGACCTTCCCCTACTCAGACTTGAAAATTTTTTATGCGATTTTATTGGCGATTTTAACCTGTAATTTTGGAATTTACCTTCCGGAAATACGTCAGAATGAACCAAATTGAATCTAATTTACGAATTTTTTTCTGGGGGAGGGCCAAACCCCCCGTTAATCGGTTGAGCGCAATTAAACCTGTAATTTTGGAATTTACCTTCCGGAAATACGTCAGAATGAACCAAATTGAATCTAATTTACGAATTTTTTTCTGGGGGAGGGCCAAACCCCCCGTTAATCGGTTGAGCGCAATTAGTTAAGCAATTATCAAACCTAGACCCACTCGTGCAAAAAATCCTGGATCCGCGCCTGCTTTCGCATCGGAAGTTGTTGTAGTCTCTACTTTCCTACACACATTTGGATACATGTAATTAGCAATAACGAAATGGTCTGTATGATATGATAAAGTCTATTATATAGTATTGATGGCGATATTAGCGACATGATTTTGACTTGCTGTCATACTGTCGACTTTTCGCCTTTGAAGTTGATGTAGTCTCAACGTTCAAGGTCACATTTGAATAGGCGCATTGAATTTCATTTACTGTGAGTGTGTACGTGTGTTTTACTCAGCGCCCACTAAATCATTTCGAGACTAACACGTGATTCAATAACTATTTCAATAATTCGCTTCCACGTGTAAGTCTGTGTGAGTGTGAGGATGGGGTGGATGGCCGAATGGTTGTACGTCACAAGGAGTAGGGTTTCCTGCCCAACCACGTGGGTTTTCTCCGAAATTGGGAAATAATGATAGACGCTATGATCGCAGTGTATTATTTCTTAATTTCCTATTTTCGAGTTCATTTTGGCTTGCATACCGTGCTGTCGCCTTACATTTTGTCGTAATTTCTACTTTTCAACTTTCGTGTTTTAAAGGGACGAAAAGTAGAAATTATGAATGGTAGTTATGTAGGCTTCTATATTCTATGGTTTACCAACACCCCTGCGCCTACGTTTACAGGAACATGTGGTCAGGTATATTGTCCTTAACATGTGAGAGAGTATATTGTCCTTAAAGACTTTGACAAAGCCGACAATGTTGTCTCCGATCATATATTTGACTTTTATTCTGCCCTGTATGTTTGTCTGTAAATAGAATATCTAACATTTTCCCTGATTTGAGTAGCATTGTGGCCGTTTCATAAAATATTTTCGTCAATATCAAGGCAGCCTTTCAAACAGAATAAGACGAACCTCGCAAGCGTTACTGTGTTACATCTATCAAAGGTCAATTTTTAAAAATAGGATCCATATAAGGAATGGTACCTTATGACTAGATTGTTTGTTTTTTTTAAATTAAAATGTAATGTAGTCACTATTCAGCAATCTAAAGTTGATAGTAATGTTATTTCTTCATATTTTAATTAATTGTTTCTAATCTTTACATGTACAATTATACAATCTCGAAACCAGAAACATTTTTGAAGAAATTTCTCTGGTGAATCGGGGTAGCCATTTTCCTGGAAGGTGACATGTAATTCCTACGCGCGAAATTTCTCGTTTATTTGCGTCGTACGCCCCTGATTTTACGTGCCTGGATGACCGAATCGCTTAAAAATATACCCACGCGTAGAAAAATAGATCTTTACGAAAACTTAAATTTGTTCGTTTAGGGTCCATTTTTTATGTCAGTGAGTTGACTTTGACTCAAGAATCATTTTACAACAAACGAAACGACAATCCGACCTCTAGTTTTCGAGAAATCGACCCAAAACGATTGACAAATCAGAGGTCAGAATGGGCGGGGCTTAGGTTCGGAAAAAATTGGAAAAAATGGACGGTTGCTCCGCGGCTGCCTCTGGGAACGAGATTGACAATTATAGTTACAGTTTACATTTCCTTGCTTAAAATATTGATAAAACGGTATTACATATTATGTTATATTAACCAGATATGAATATCTGAGAGTAAGAAAGGATACTAATATTCGATTCTTCAACGGTTTAATGCTTCAGTAAATATTTTAAATGAAAATATAGCCTAGAGAGTGTATACATATATTCAAAACGATTATTATATGAATTAAATTAAATATAAATTACAATGGAACCAACTTAAATAGATATACTAAATAGAATACTTCTATTCTAAACACTTCTTTTTTATTTACAAATCAGTGTTGAAAATTGCACGGTGCATTTTTTACGATCAAATAAGTTGTAATGTATAAGAAACGCATTTTCAATATTTGATTTCCATGTTTGAAAAGTTTCCCAAATTATGAGGTGAACATTCCAAATATACATGGGGATATATGATGCTAGATGCTCTAGTAAAGAATATATACCGGTACTCAATTAATCTATTGAATAAGGAGCCACATTTTCTCAAATTCAAGTTCTTTCACTATACAGAGACTGGTCTGTACACGAGAAAATGGCGACGTGTTACACATTATAAATCACATGGTACGTTTTTATTACATAAAACTATACCAGTGATAACCATCATGTCTTATGAATCTAAAGATTGTGTATGCTTTTTCAAATCTTCAAATCGGTTTACTTTTACAATGTATTTTATGTGAATATAATATTATAACCAAGTCGCCCATTCTTAAGAAATAACGGTGAAAAAGGGGCATTCACTCACGGATGAATAGAAATCAACAGAATAATAGAAAAAAAGACCAACGTGAAGACACATAAAACTGAAGGTAATCAACCTTTGCTCTTTCGGTATGTGGTTTTATTTCATTATGAAAGCATTACACGTTTTGCTTTATTACTTACTATACCTATATTTGATATGATAAGTAATGAAATGTTTATGTGATGGTAAGAACTGTTTTATTAGACACGTGTGTACGTAAACATTATACGAATGGACGTGCCATCTAATATTTAACCGTTACATTTCACCATACACAAAAAGAAAATAAACGTCACTGTACTCTGAATACAAATTATATACCGTATACTACATAAATTGAAGGGTACTACAAAAACAGATGGGCCATTGTTTAACTTCTATCAAAAATAAAAAATATATTCTATTTCGGTTTCAAACACGACTGTTTTTTTAGTCTAACACAATAATAGGTTAACATTTTTAAAAACATATATATCATGCACAACATGTATTAATTTCCTGAATTCGAAGGTATAAAAAAAATGTCAATTTGAAGTGGTTATAAGATGGAATGTGTCTATTATTATTCTGACATTTCGCCCGTTTTACTTAACATACATATAACGACGGCTCTCGTGTAAGTCTGGGTATGCTTAATTTCTTAAAAGCACATTTTTACAAGCTGTTAATCCGCTTACATAACTATAATATAACATTTTTTTTTTTTTTTAAATAAATCTTTTTTTTTTCAAACGCACATCCGATAACAGACAATAACATTAACAGAATTCCACGTTGCACATTAATATAGTACTTCACCGTCTCCACCAAATATTTCATCAAAATGTTGATTCTGAAAGCCGCGAAACTCAGATTGACACATATAACCATTTTGACTTTCTGTACTTTGCGCTAATCCGTTAACATTTGGCCAAACGTCATGATATTTGGTATTTTGGAAAAGCTCCGGAAAGTCAGTAACATCCATTTCGGATTCTGATGACGACAAATCGCCCTCGCTGTCCACGATATATTTCTTCCTACGATCTTCGGTTTTAGAATGCACTATATTCGTAACCGTGTTCGTTTCTAAATTTGTGTTGCAGCGTTCTGCTGTAGCGAATTTGTCGAGAACTTTGTCATTTCGGCACTCTGTAAAATAGTCCTCGACCGCACCACCCTCTAAGGCCGACGAGGCGTAAATATCTTGCACTGCCCTTGGAGTGTAACCGTACATGCTTTCAAGATGTGGTGCAACCATGCACGGAAATCCTATCGATTTTAAATGATAAGAATCGCCAGAAGTTTGAAAAGGGTCCGGTTTGGGACATTCAAAAATTTCATCCAATTTTTTTCGCTTTTTCACTCCCGGTTGGTTTTGCATTCTAGACCAACTATCAACAACTGGGGGTATAATAACGTCTGAGTCGTAACAACTTGGATCACTGTTGTCCAATAATCTATGTTTACTACTTTGAATTGATAAAGACGGGGCCGAACCAATATTCAAATTCTGCCATTTTCTTCTCTCAGAGCGCATGCGCGTTCTTCTATTTGGCATACAAAAACACTTCCAGAATGAAGGCATCTCGAATCGCCTACCGGTATCTGAAACAAGAAAGAAGATGATACGAATTAAAAAATATCAAAAAAGGATAAAATGAAATCTTAGTTGTCGATCGCGCATCATTTATTCTAAAGTCTTACCCAGATTTCTTTAAATGCATAACGATATATAACAGTATAATATTATACAGTAATAGTCTAATAATTGATGTTGGTTTGAAGTCGGTGTTCTAATTTGAATTGCAAAAATAATGTGGATCTTATGTCAAGTCATCACCCTGAAACAAAACGCCGTTAAAAACACAACCATTATCATCGTGGCTGGGAATATGCTGGGGAATAAAAACTCAAGAAAAAGAAAAACCGAGGTCGATATACGTCGAGGTTTTTCTGTTGCGGATTTTTTTCTGAAGTCTTTCTTCCGCAGCATAACCGAAGTCGAGGACTTTATCTTTCTTATAAACCGTCTATGGTTACCTGTACGCAAAATGAGAATATCCCAGAAAACCAGTAAGAAACCCATTATATCATGTTATCTTATGTAAAAAAAAACCTACCCTAGAAGAATAACCTGTTACAGGTATAAATAAAACTTTCAAAAGAATAACCCCAAATTCCCGTGTATATATCCAAAGACTTTCAGACTGCTAGTTATTCCGGGCATAGCATATACCCGAAAGAGCAAGAGAGAGAGAGAGAGAGAGAGAGAGAGAGAGAGAGAGAGAGAGAGAGAGAGAGAGACATGGGGTTCAACGTCCACTCGACACTAACTAGGTCATTTCGGGACTAACATATGGTTTAATTTTATTTCAATAATTCGCTTGCGCGTAGGGGTCTTTAGCAGTGGGAGGAAACCGGAGTGCCCGAAGGAAACCCACGAGGTTGAGAAGGCACTCCTTTCTCCATGCCACATACGCTCACACCGGGGATCGAAACCACAGCCGCAAGCCAGAGGTGATCGACAGGCTAGAGGTCGAAGCGCGGCACTCCAGACCACTATAGGCCACCCCCCCCCCCACACACACACACACACTCCCCGAAAGAGCAAAGAGGTTTACAATTATAGATTTATAAATTGAAAGAGCACAGCTCAAATTCCAACTTCTGAACTATAGGAATCTACTTTTCCTTTCGCCGAATTAGAGATTTGATGTGAATCATAATATGCGTATAAAGTGATGACTAGTCTGCATAAACGTAACTTATAAAAAAAAAATAATGTTCTTAAACTGAAAGTAATTACATTTCCATATTAAGTACATTTTGAAAGTTATTAGATTTGTGTTTTTCTATTTGACTGTAATTTCTGGTATGAAATATTTACAAATATCTATTACAGGGGTGAGTTCTAACAGAACAAAATATATTAAGAGCTTTCAACCGAAGACGAAAAACGCCAAGTGTAAATGTAAGGGAAGTCCCGAGTCTTACAGGTACATGTCCATCGAAAATGGCATTTCAAGGCCATGACTTAAGTCCAATAACAGCATTTTGAATATGTGTGCAATGAACTCCACAATACCTGGTGGAGTGTTTATATTGTGAATTCAAATATATAAGCCGGGGCGATCTTATAGATTCAGGGACAATCAAAAGTGTTCCTTATAAATATACATTAGGCTACCTATTGATTAAATGATTAGAGGATATAATACAATATGTGGTTCAGTGTATACTTGTATCAACATCTTACGATAAATTACGTCTACCTGCATATAATACAGTATAATTAACTACAGGTATGGAGTTTTTGAAACTCGACCCAATGACGCCGTATTTCGATTAAATCAAATAAAATTAAACATACGACTACCCATTTTTTTCTTTAAATCAGTTTTCAAATGTTGATGTTAAATATTGCTTCAAGCTTACTGTTATTCTTAGGGGGATAAGTATAATGAAGGTTGTTTCTGTTTTTATCAACTGTAACTATCTCTTGTTGTCTGATTGATTACTGGTATGTACTTTGAAAACAGATGTTAACAAACATAGGAAAACTTAGACAAGTCAGACCTGGGAGAGGGGGTTGGATGACCGAATGGTTAGTACGTGCGCGCTGTATCATAAGGTCTGTTAATAATTCACCTGGAGTACTTTTGATTTCCCATTTGTACGTGACAGGGAATGGGGTCACTTGTATAAAGTTGGACCCCAGTTTTTCGTACCATCCAACTCGGCACTGTCATCGCCAGCCAAACATAGGCCTATGACAGTCCTAGCAAGTGACAATCCGACATAAAAAATCCAAAACGTTTTTCTCGACTACCACGGTCCCTAGTCGCAATGTATTAGAAGTAAATTTCTAACAAAATCACATAAAAAAACAAACAGTATGAAATCTTGGGGGACATTAACTAAAATAAATACTTACAATTCATTAAATTTGCGCCCTTCTTTCAATAAAACATTACATCATAACCTGACATATTTAAAGAGTCTATTATAAATGCCTATGTCAGAAAACGCCCTGTTATTCGTCATAACGTGTTAGATATTGGAGATTTGCTATTGGTCTAATCTAAGATCGATCGATGTATACTTGAAAGGGTTTAATTAAATACCTATACCATATGCTATATTTAACTTATCCCGTTAAGAAAAGATTAACTCCGGTATGACAATAAAATCTGATACGCCCAAAATACAACTCTATGAGTGTGTTTTATATACGCTTAAATATGTATAATGTATAACAATAAGTATATAGTCATAATCGGATAATAACATTCCAACATGTATCTATGCTCAATAAAGCTCTTTAACGAATGGATAAAAACATTTTCTCGACACATATTCAAAGCAACTATAAACGTAAACGTATGTTCCTGTGTTTGTCATATAGGTTTTGTATGTTGGTACTTTGAGAATGGAAGCCAATTTAAATAATATGTAAAACATATGAAATATACTTTTTATTAATTCCAAATTTCAAAACACTTTATTTTAACTCGTTGACTGGGTGCCGACTCAGAATTGAATCCCCGGTACCACGGCTTCCTGTGTTCCCCCTCTCCTTTCTCTGCTGGAAACCAATTATTGACAACTCCAGGTCATCAAAAATAGGTAAACTTTGATCGTGCCAAGCTAATCACCTTCGTTTGTAATCTCAAATGTGTTTGGTAACATACAAAGTTCCCTGATTTGGTTTGGTTATATTTGTTACTTTCTTTCAAAATATTTATGAATACGGAATATAGAATTTGAGAAATAGAATGCCATTAGATGCCTGATATAACTAACACCTATTTATCTTCTCAAAATAAAACAAAGCAGGACGACATTATAAAACTACGCTTAACACGTTTTCATCATAAACATTAAATAAATCAATTAAGCTCCGGTTTGATAACACTAATAGATTACTCAAATCAAATATGTCCTTAAAGGATATTCCGCAAACTTCATTTTTATCACGATTTGTATTTTAGAAAAGACGTAAATATTAATTTTGAGATGAAAAGCGGCAATAATCCAAGAGGAAAACAAACAATTTAGTATATATACGTACTTAATATTAATTAAATCAAAAGAACCCATTTCCGCAATCCATTCAACTTACAAAAAGGGGCAATAACTACTTACTTTAAAAAAAATACCGGCTGCTTTCTATCACAAACAAATATTGTCCTAATAACGATACAATGGAACACTAAAGTGTTTTATTTCTTTCTTTTCGAATAATTAAATTATCTTTCTTCGAAAAATAGTATGTTCAGTGTCTGTGTGGTATTTAATATATTACAAGAAAACTATATAGCCCGAATCCTTCAATGCAGCTAATCTTGGATTAGTTGATTCAATAATTAGAACCCCTATATAGTTTCCTTCAGTTAATTATAAATGAACGTATCCTTATCAAATATTAATAATGTTTTAGTGGTGTATAACAATGGCTTCATTATTAACATATTCACGTGTATAAACATTATACCTACATCGAGAAATCTTTATTGTTTGTTATCAGGTAATTCCCCACTTAAATCTACATTCACTTACCAAACTGATTGATTCCAAAGGGTGATTAACAATACGCCGAGTAATAATCAATGACCTGCCCTAGAGATTAGATACTACATAGACAGTGTTATTATTTTTGTATAACCTATAATATGAATATTAATGGGTGCCTTATGTAAGAATTAAATAAAGGGCTGTCTTGCTGTAAAAGCTTCAAAAATACATAATGGAAAACGTATATTTTGAAACATCAATCAAAATACTTTATTCTGAACTAAGTTTCTGAAGTTTTGACAAGATATAGCCGATTGTCAAGAAACGTTTTCGACGCGATTATCAATCCCTTTATTCAGTTACGTCTATTTTAACGTTAACCGATTATCGCAGATGGTATAATCCATTCAATATCTAAGCCACCCGATAGCTCGGAGAGTTGATTATATGCTCTTACGTGAAGCATCTTTAAATTAATTGTTCTATAATTGTGGGTTCACAATTTTTTACCACGTTATATACAATTAAAACTATAATATCTGAGTTGGACATCCTTTGAAATTGGATAATGTGTTAAATCAAACAGACATGGGTCTGATGCCTACATTTATTAACCAACATAGTGTTACTTCAAAACCAAAAAATCCTTTTAATATTTACGTTAACGTGTGGTGTTAATTCTATCATAAAGAAACACCGCAATGTTATGTTATAACACATGAAATTAAAGTTGTGTTTAAAACACGTGTTTATTATAAATACGTACCTGTTTACTATATAAATATGTCGTACATGTGCAGCTTAAACCTTAAAAAAAAATTCTCGGTACATAAAGGATAATACCCCTTAAAGAAATTCTTCTTAGAAATCTTATCGTGAAGGCAGTGTCAAAAGAGATACTGACATTGTAGAGAACAGGTATAACGTACTAAAATAAAGTGGACCTCTACTTAAAGTTGTTTTTTATTATGTCTATACCAGAGATTTTTGGACCAGTATTGAAATTTACATAACAATCCTCCCTCAACAAATATTCAACTGTTTATAAAAGATTTAGTAAACTGAAAACATTATCAACATGGAGTTATCTATAGTGACACAATAAATCCACTATAAGCTGTAGAGTTTTTGTGGTTATTTTCTTCAGAAATCTATAACTGAACTATTGAACTGTCATGCTCATAGTTTTATTTCGTTGTATTAATTAATATCTCTCGAAGTGATGTATCTATGGAGTCGCGGTGCCTGGTAATGGCGCTGGCTCACTAACCAGCTGATGACCTGACAATAAAAGGCTTCTATAGCCTACTGACCAATGTCTCAAGGCTTGATTATTAAATGACAAGATTATCATGACCAGTAGTGCGAGTCAAATATCTGTCTATTCGAGAATTACTGTATACACCATTTATTCTATTTTCGAGTGTATACCACAAGACTGAAAATGTATTGCCACGGACGCCTTCTGTACATAGTTCCAGTTCATTATACATGTATAGCTATTTACTTCGCCTTGAATCCACGACATGATACAGGAAAATATAAGAAAAATGTCAAGAAGGTGTAATAGTGTTTGTTGAGGACAACTGGCAAATATATCTCGAGGCCATTACATCAACCATAGTGTAAAACACAGCTGAACTTGGATTACATCACAACAATTAACTCTTCTAGACTATTGATAAACAATAGGTACGGTAAACATTCCTCCTTAATTACTCCGTTTCATTGAGATTACAGCCTATTGTAAGCAATATAATCCTCGAGTGAAGATTTCATCAACATACTGTCTGTGACTTAACATCCATGCTTTTTTAACTATACTATAAAATATAATACACAAGCTACAGGGCGACAAGACCAAAATTATTATACGATCCCATACAGCGTCCGAGTTAAGATTTAAAAAAAAAAGAATTCGACGGTGTGTCACTGAAATCCATAGTTTTTGCCTGTACTGTAACCATCTTTACATAATTAGATGTTTCATCAAAGTCATGGTCATTATTTACATAAAAAAAGGTTGTTTCTATGTGGGATGTTGCAAGAGATAAACATATTCCTTGAAGCTAATGCAATGCCCAGGGTAAGCAGGGGAAGATTTATATTTTTTAAAAGTTTGGAACTATTTTCTGAAAAAGAAATGTTTGAACAAGAACTTCCTTTCGTTACACCCATGTCTTAGATATATTAAAATTTTCAAATGGTATCAGAATTTGAAGTTAACTCTAAAAGCATTTTTGACGGTAGACATAAGTCCTAGTTTATCAGGGGAGGGGTAGGGGAGGGGTGGGGATGGGATGGCCTTGTGGTCTAGAGTGCCGCGCTTCGAACTCTAGCGGGCCGGTCACCTCTGGCTTGCGGCTGTGGTTTCTAACCCTGGTGTGAGCGTATGTGACAAGTAGATAGGGGCGCCTTCTCAACCTCGTGGGTTTCCTCCGGGCACTCCGGTTTCCTCCCACTGCTAAAGGCCCCTACGCGCAAGCGAATTATTGAAATAAAATTAAACCATATGTTACTCCCGAAATGACCAAGTTTGTGTTGAGTGGACGTTAAACCCCTTTCTCTCTCTCTCCCTAGTTTATCAATTGGCAATATTTGGACATTGGGGAGTGGATAAAAATTGAAACATGTAAATCGAAGATCACTGACAAATATAATACATCTTGTTGCTAAAACACATTTATTGAATTGTTCGAATTTGATATACATACTGACTTTATCCAAACACGAAAGAGAAAACAGCGTGTATTTCGTAAAAAAAAATAAGATTTGAATTTACCTTGGTTTTGCTTTGGACGACTTTTCAGATGCTTTCAAATAAATCCTTCTCTGTCCCGTTCTTCGCTCTTTACCAACTATGAGCTTAATCCATTTTAGAGAAGCTTGAGGTTAGACGGCTTAACTTGAACATAAACAACGGAATGTACTGTTGTCAAAAATCATATGGACCTACAACGTTTACACTCGAGTGGCTGCTCTGGGATCACAAAAACACACTTGGTAGCAGACGTACTAAATGTAACGTTCGATAATCTCGATTGTCCTTTCAGCGCGTGAGCACTGGTATCATTCTCAAACATCCGCCCCTGTTTGTTACCCTGTGCTGGCTCGTAGCTAACTGCTTCTCGTCCTCACATGACACATTACGCACATATTTCTGAAAGTTTAATGAGAGAGAAATGTATTAACCTAATCGATGCTTGGAGGACTACTTTTCCTCCATCGGAATGATTCAGATATTTATTGTCACTTTACACAGGTAAAAAAAAGAGGTCAATAACGAATGTCAACAGAATAACAACGGAGACACCGGTTCTTTGGTATGCCTTACCTGTAAATGCAATTACTAATTTATCATGTAAATTCAATGACTGACTTACACGCAAGTTGTCGTATAGTGTTTTAGCTGTAATATTACATGCAGGTGACAGTGGATAGATATTAACCAGAACCTTCATTTCGATTTTCGGTTATCAATCAATGCCCGCTGATCACATTACAATTTACCTTGACTTTGAAGAAGTGTAAGGCTTCCATATAAATAAATATAAATCGATATTAGCTAGACTGGTGATGCATTTACCTAAATTATAAGTTGTGAAAACAATAAAACTGTGTCTGACTCATCCATATACACTAGTTAGTCAATATTCTATTGTAATTTAGAAATCAGGCACTATCGTATAATATATCGAATAAAAACTGGAACATTTTGCGATTGTATACTGAACAAATATGTTGATACTAATGAGACTGTCTTCTCAGGCGCGGATCCAGAGGGTGGTCCAGGGGTCCGGACCCGCCCCTTGCTCAGACTTGAAAATTTTTTATGCGATTTTATTGGCGATTTAGAAAAGTAATTTTGGAATTTACCTTCCGGAAATACGTCAGAAGGAACCAAATTGAATCTAATTTACCAAATTAATCGGTTGAGCACAATTAGTTAAGCAATTATCAAACCTAGACACCCCCCCCCTGCAAAAAATCCTGGATCCGCGCCTGCTTCTATTTATAGTAAGTAATCCATACCTATTGTGAAGAGTGTAATTTATATGTGTGTATAATCTCCTCTAAAAAATCTATATTCTACGAGCTAATTACAAAGTACGCTTTTAAAGGAATGTTTTGAATTCTATCATTCTACTTCTTTTATAGACTAGATAATTTTCGATTTTTACAAAACGATATTTAACAGAAAGTTCCCACTGATATAATCCTGTAATTCTCATGTGACATCCATGGGCCACCATATACAAAAGACATTTATTATTCAACACAAAAGACGAGGTAATTCATTTCGGTACTCAAATAACAATTTAGTTATTTCATTTCTGTCAAAAAAGATTTGACAGATCCCACCCAGATCTATGAAAATATAATCAAAACATGGAGGACTAATGAATACGTCACAACCCAAATAAACTCACAGAATGTGAGATGGTAAATTCGTAAGAATTATTTTTTTAACATTAGAACATTTTAACCAAAATTCCTTCGCAATTAAATATTTATAGATCACACAAATTTCTCAACAGATGTGGGACGAGGTTTTCTTTCTTAGAAATAAACGACCACTGTTAATTTCAATACCTTACAATATAATATCTGACCCTGTTTATTTCATGTTTAATAAATGAGATGTATATCTATGTAGATAAATACCCCCTTGAAAAAAAAATAACAAACACTCTTATTGTTAAAAAAATCGTAAATAAAGACTTTCAGTGTGGTATAGGATTCTAATCAAATACAATATTATCTATATCATATACAATAATTTTGTTATGTGCAAGAATTCGAGCGAGACCGACTTTATCCCCACTTATAGTAATTCAGACCATCATCATCGATTGCCAATTTTGATTAGGAAATGGTCAAATTTCTGTTTGGGGTTCAATCTTCTTCCCAAAATTGCCAAATTGATTTTTCAAAGCTCGTGTGGATTATAAACGCAATGAGTAAAATACCCATAGTATCATGAAAATGAAATATGGACTAAGCGCCCTACTAATGATGATGGAAATACTCCACGCAGTTTACTATGGGGAATTCGTGTCTGAACAGTGGTGGGTTAACGTCCTATCCGAACTGTTGGGCACTTAAGTAATAAAGGGTAGACATAACAAAAGAGCAACACTTGTATTGATTTTTAAGTATTGCATATTAAAGCTGCAAAGATAATAGTCAAAATCCAAATATCTTTGACAGCTAAAGCCGGAACATTGAATTAGTATTGCCACGGTGTATATCTTTCCAGGTAAGACAGTACCGAAACATTTGGGGGCTTTATGCAACTCGTCCAAATAGCCGAAGGTACAAGAAACTAATTCGCACCAAAAGTCCGGTTATGAAATCCTTTTTTGAAAAATGAACACCGGTAAGAAAGTAGAAACTGCATCGTAGCTTTCGTGATTGGCATTCGTTCCTGATTTGGTTGATATGGAGAACAAGAACTATCTTCATAATATATTATTTCATAATAATAAAATATATCAACTTACCTGTAACAGAATTGTAAATCAACTGTACATTACATCGTGTATCAACCCAATGAATTGAGTTCACGTTCTGTTTCACTTCACAATAAGCTAATACGTGAACAGTGGTAGGTTAATAGTATTCCCGGTCATAAAATAGACCCACTTAACAATGTAAGCTGAATTACATGTTCAAATCGTAATTCTTTTGTGAGCATTTAACTGTGCGCTATAAAATCTCGAGCTACCAGTCTCGTGCGTATAAAATGGTTTTGATCTTCTGTGAGTCAAAACTGTCTTGACTCCAAGTCTATCGTTACTTCAGGTGAAGACCATATTATTATTCGACTATTGATTACAAAGGATTCTTCATGGTTGACATGTTTGAACTATGGGGATAAACACGAATATCCCAGAAGTATAATAGATTTCGGGGGTCTAGCGTATTATTATGTAATGTAGACCGTGGTTATGTGGTAAAATAAATCGGTTGTGGTAAATTTAAGATATTTAAGGCAATCAATATCTTAACCAAATCCGTAAAAATAATCACAGAGAAAAAAATATTTACTGCGGCCAGTCAAAACAAAAAAGTAAATATTGGCGAAAAGGGTGTCCGCGTGGAAATCATTATTTGTGTACTGCTCAGCTGGTCGAAGCCATTGACGAAACGGTCACCTTCTTAATCCCTTAAAAACCGTTACCAAATTCTCGTGAGAGAGAGAGAGAGAGAGAGAGAGAGCGCAGAGATAGGTACAGAGTTTGCTATGCCCTTGGCGGTCCTTGCGTTTACCCCCACGCACCCCCCCCCTACCATCACTATACGCCATGAACACTACAACACCACTATACCATCGAAAAACAACACAATATACACACATTAAATAAAAACCTAAAATCACTGCGTTAATCAAACAGTATAAATCTTTATTTTTATCGGCAAAAATTATTGAAAGGGTAAATTAAGAGCCAGTGATTATAATATGCATTGTTCGAATTTTGTATTCATTTCGTAATAATATAATACTTTATTTGGTTAAAGTGTCACAAATCAGTTGAAATATTTACAGAGATTATACAACATATATAATAGGCCTACACATGATTTATGAGACACTATATACAGGTAAAACATTAAATAGGCCTAATATTAAGGCAACAAATACCGGATATAACAATTAATTACGTAATCACATCTATCGAAAATATCTATTCAAATCATTAAGTCCATAGGGCCAACTATATCCAAAACTATAAGGCAAAAATTAACCCAACCCGTCTGTCCATTGTCCTGGGTCGGCAGATGGTCTTAACCGAAGTCGGATTAAGTTGTGAACATTATTGTGATGTCAACAGGACATAACACACAAAATATGGTCTGATATCCTGACCCATGGCCCATGCTTGGTTTAACGTGGTGTAGGCCTACTTTTATCTAAGTAATGGGGGTGTGGGTGAGAAAACCCACTCCGCATCATAAAAGGGCGGGGATCAAGACCATGCACAGCACGATGAGAAACCTTAGGCCTACCATAACAGAACTTTAGCTTGGGTAATTTTGAATTAATAAATCTTTTGACGGGTGACGGGTTATTTTAAAATCCGTTTGAAAGATCATCAATACTGTCACTAAGAAGATAAATGTCATTAAATTTGAATATTCTGTTCAAAATAACACTAGATTGTGAAAATCACGTAGGCCTACCCTAAAATTAATAACAAGACATTAAAACACAATGTTTTAAAGTTATTAAAACCCGGTGCTCTGCCAAAAGACCTTGTAAATACCCCTCTACCCCCTACCTCTCACTACTAAAGACCCCCGCGCACAAGCAAATAATAGAAATAAAATGGAACCGTTAGTCCCGACCGAATGACTAGGGTGAACCATAACTCTCTCTCTCTCTCTCTATCTTCTCTCTCTCCGACAAACGAAATGCACGTGCACCCGTGTTTAGTATGCCTAATTTTGATTAAATTATCAATAACATGCTGATAAATAATATACATGTAGGTTCATATATACTGAACCAGTAGTTACAGTGGAAGCGGGCCCAAAATAAAGATATTTCACCGGTAAACTCGCAATGCTCTTATATTAATTTAAATTAATGGGAGCTAACTCTATTTTAGATGTGTTTTTTTTTTTTTTTTTCCATAACAAATATTTGTTTAAATGTAAATACGACGCATAGCAACACATTCATGCACTCAAATAATATATTATATTTTATAAATGTATGTAAATCACCGTATAGTAGTATATTAATAGTATCGAATCGAATTTAACTTATAAATCACGACAACCTTTAATAAGCGTGTAAAGTAAACTGTTTGGACCTTCAATAGAAGAGAGTTCATATTGATGCTTTGGCTGCACAACATCTTGACAAGTTTAAAGAAGAAAAATATATTGTCGGGTCTCATTGTTTTTGAATGACATGTCAATAACAGCGTGTAAATATTTGTAAGTAATAAGTCTTATTCCTGATTAGAACTCACAATCAATGTGAGCAAACTCTTTAGTCGGATAGATAAATCAATTATTAGGCTAATCTAATATTGAATTGTTCATGTAAATGTTGTTTATTATTTATGTTGGTTACGAAATTTCCATTTATAGTCTATGGTTGTGCAGATCTTTTGATAGTCTTGCATGCCATCAGAAATCAAAGGGACATATCTGTTGCAAGTTCATCGGATCTTCATTCTTCTTCATAATCAAAATGTTCTTGTGAACTGTTTAAATTCATTTCATTGATGTGTATGGCAGTGGATATTTAACCGAATTCGGCACTTACTCTAATTTACTATTTTGCTGTACCTTATGTTTGACATGCACAGTTCTCTGATTTCTTGACTTAGCCTAACCCTAACCCTAGCCGTCTGACATTAATTACATAACACAAACCCTAATCCAAACCCTAACCCAACAGTTCTATTCGTCCTGTGTCTAACATTGCTTAATTCTTTCTCCGTTTCTTATAAAAGGACGAAACAGCTTACTTGAATTTCTATGCTAGAATTTGATAGAAGTATTTTTAATAAGAAAATAAAATAATAATTATAAATTGTAGAAAAAAACATTTAGAAAATTACTCTATTTTGGTCGAGGGCGCATTTCTGCGGATTTTAGTTTTTAATTTAAGTACTAAGACTGTGGGTGGTGTTTATGTTTTTCCAGTAAAATCATGCTTTGCGCCAAACTTGAAAGACAAAGTTATCAAAATGGTGGAATATATCAAGAATCGCACAACTGCGCATGTCGAACGGAAGTTGATATTAAACCAATCAGAAACGATGTACGGTAAAACAGCGAAAGCAGATACTTTGCCAAATTCGGTAAAATATCCACTACGTTGATGTATGGTACCGTTGTTAATGCGTTATCTCAAAAATAAAAATAAACTGTTAAGAAATTGATGGTGGTGGTAACAATGAATAGCATAATATATGTGTTGAACAAACCTCATATTGGTCATCAAAAAGCAAAATAATATATTCATTGACCTAATGTTAAATGTTACAGTGTTAATAATTTCCTTCATAATTGTCGAAGGACTGTACTTGTAAACCTAAATTCGCCAATATTGTTTTAGTACTGAGTATTGGTGTGTACGGTATCAACTTCATCATGTTTCTACTGATAACTAGGGAGAAAATTGTATGCTGTGCTGGCTCACTAACCAGGAGGTTGGGTTTAAATCCAGGTGTTAATGGTGAAATTCTCAGCATTTTCCATCTTTTCTAATGTCAGTGATCGAGGGCCTTGCAAGGGACAGCAACTCACCGTTCACATGGGATGAAAAACGGAGGTCCTGTTTACACATCAGTGTGCACTTTAAGAGACCCTTAAGAGTAGGCGGAAATATTGATCTCCTTCATAGCACATTGCATGGTATGCCTGTCTTCATTAGCCATTATCACACTCACCAATAGAATAAATGTACCAGTACCGGTACCTAAGTTTCAACAATATCCTATTCAAATATTCAAATCATGTATCGGTACTTAGAGTAATGAATTTTTTTTATAAGCGTCCATAAAACTCTTTGAAAACTAGCTACTATCAAGCCATACTGATCAGCAGTGAATATTCATTAGCCCGCTACAGTCACTGATAGGGATGACATCGATGCGATTTAATGAGCCCCAAATATTAACTTTTTTGTTTCTGCAAATCAAGTTATAGAACATTTTTTTAAGGATTAGAAAAACAAATAAAGCTGTTTCAAGTACATGTAGGTAAAGAGTATTTCCTATTTAGTGTACATGATTATGTAAAATGAGTAAATGGCACCATTCTACCCGGACTAGTGCATCTTACGTAAACAATGCAAGGGTCATTAAGCCAATGATTGATGAAGTGATGTGACGTCTCATGATTAAGTAGTCCGATTTTACAGAGCTATTTGTCTTCGCAATACCTTTGTAAAATAGACTTATCAAGCAAGAGCCATATTTATTGTACTGATACATTAATAGTCAAAAAACAATAATTTATATTTGCAAAAAACATATTTGCTGATTTTACTAAAAGTAAAGGAAATTAAAGATCCCATATGTGCTCGTTATATGTCTGCTAGATGGTCCAATGGTTAACATATTCATGCTTGATCATGAAAGTTTGTCATGAAATCAAGTGGCTTGTTTTCAATTCCCCGCTTGTACGTGACAACTTTGTGTCTGCTCAACTTTGCAGGGTTTTTTCACGTCTTCCAATTTCCTCCTTCTGCTAATAAAAGACCCCTACATGCAAGCAAACTATTGAAATAAAATTGAAGCATATGTTAGTCTCGAATTGAGTGGATGTTAAACCACATTTCTCCCTCCCTCAATGTCTCCTTGCACAATTCAAGGGAAACAATTCTGTTTTTCACACAGAATTAAATCACTGTCATAACACTGTCATGTGACGCGAATTGGGTGTTTTCAAAGTGGCCTGTTTACCACGTACTACAATCTTGGCTGACCGTTCTTGCTATGATAGTAAAAAATCAGATAATCAGAAATTGATATGTTGTTTTCTGTATTTTATCGTTAAACTTTTAAATAACTGCTGTATTCTAATCTAATAGAAATTAGAGCCATCTGATTGTCCAGTGAGTTGATTATGGTTTTGTCATAGTAATTACTAATAAATGTTTAATTACACATACATTATGCAAGAGTTAAATCTGCCTATTCAGGTCTTTCATGTGGCCTGAAATGCTATATAAACTATTAATTATAAATCAGATTTTCACTGGGTTGGAATATGATCTGCTGCTAAATGCTCATTGATGATTTAATTAAAAATGGATAAGCGAGACTATGTGTTTTATCATACCAACTTTAGTAATGATGATCAAGGCTAGGCCTAAAATTCAAACACTAATATCTCGGTTGAGAGTTGGTCAATTTGATTCCCTTTACATTATCCAGTTTTTACCTATTATAATGAGAACTGTTAGCTCTTTATGTAATCTTCCTTAACGTCCCTTTAATAATATTTTATGTATCTTTTGAAGCCAAAATAAGACCTGCAATTTACATAATACTTGTTTAGAATTTTTATCATGTAAGTCAACACTAAAATTTGGCTAGTTATTATTCAGTACCATCTAATTAATCATGAATGACACATATTCAGTCTATATTTAATGTTTTTTTTAAATAGTTTAATGTCTTCTAGCTGCTAAATTTTTAAAATATTAACTACAGATAAACAAAGACAAGTTCAATATAAATCTAATTATGGTAAACATTTTGTTTCGAACTCATAAATATTTTATAGGCCGTCTAAGTTAATGGCAATGATTTTATATTCCTTGATGGTTCTTGACGTAGATAGCTGAATTGTTGGCAAAAACACCCCAACCATTTCGACAACAGTTTTTTTTTAGACATTGATTTTTTCCATCATGAATCTTCACTAAAAATACTAACTCATTGTCAGCTAACAGCGCCGTGATTAAATGTGTAGTTCAATGTTATTACATGCAAAGTACTTTGATTATTGAATTTGTCATTTCAGAAATAATGTGAGAATGTAGTTCAATGTATAATTGATTGACAGCACATTGAATAGCCTGAAGCTAGAACAATTACAGCTATCATTCAGTATAATGATGTGATATTAACTTGGTAGTCATAGTACAGATAAGCCAGCATGTCGGAAGTAAAACCCAAACCAATCCACATCAAAGCTGCCTCTGCAGGTAAACCTTTCTTCTGATTTTGAAATTGGTCAAGAAATGTTTGAAGCCCTGTAACTGGTACTGGTTTGATAAGTTCAATTTTGATAGCCGTTTATTCTTTGTGGTTAATTGGGTTAACAGGTATCATCAGGCTATGGCAATTTTTTATCAGGGAAAACTCATTGAAGTTCAGTCAAGCTTGTTTGACAGTTCTACATGTGTTTCATGAACAATTAACAGATTTATCAAAATTCAGCCTTTTCAAGACTTTGTCAGCAATAGTAAGTCATTCTTGGTTCGAGAAAGACGCCAAATAAACCGCCAAGTAACTTGTATTCCATATATTTGTTTTATTTTATGCAGTTACAGAAAAATGGTGTCTGTTTATTATCGATATGGTGATACATGTATGACAAATAATAATTACTGTGGTAATGACTAAAGTTAAAAAGATATTTCTGAATGACAATTACTTGGCTTCAAATTTAAATCTTAGAGAAAGAATAACGTTTAATTTTGACAGTACTTTTAAAGGAAATGAAGATACTGTCCGGATATTTTGTATTTTTTAGATTTTAAAATGTGAGAAAAGATAAACTTATGAAGTATATTGTACAATAAATATACAAACATTCAAATAGTTAAATTCAGATGTAATGAGTGGCATAGGTAGTGTTTTTTTTTGTGAGGCAAGCAAGCAAAGAAACTGACTTTTCCTGAACAATTGTTTGAGGAAACATGAAACAATAAAAAAATTCCAATTTTGCATGAACTTATCTTAATGTTATTTCAAGTGGAACTAAAGATATTCCACACAACCAGAATTAGATCAGTAACTTCCTTTTGTCATAATCATAAAAGAGGTACATGCAGCAACTAAACATCAAAAGAAAAAGAAAAAAAAAAGTAAATCTAACTCAGTTAAAAGAATGTGTGATAAATCACATTTTCGAGATCTAAAATTATATTTTAAGCCCTTTAGTGGTGTTATTTTGTAACTCAGTCTCTTTAATGTATTAAGATATATAGCCTTTTGTAAATTGTTTTTTGGAATAATAGAATAATTTTTAGATTATACATCACAATGAAGCCATTTTTTTATTTTGCCATCACCCACGTCTGTCCACCAACATCCTCTGACTACATTTAACCTCCAATAGGTAATTAATACACTTATTTATGTTTTTGACGTTAATTATCTTTAGAGTTAAGCTCCTTGTTAACTTTGCAGAATCGTAAGATATGCCTGAAATCTATAGGAGTTTCATGAAACCAGAAGTAGTACAATTAAGAACTTCAAGTGGTACTGCATCATCAAAAGACCTTTTGCACTCTCCATCTCGAGCTGCCCTTATACCATGCAATTCAGACTGGCGCTGCCCTAGTTTTCTGGTAATCTCTTGAGTTATTGCCCTTAAAACTGGAGAATTGTGTCAACGCTCCTATCGGCTTCAAATTTACAGGAACCGTTCAGATTAGTAAAATAGGCCTACCTAATGGATTTCAACAAGTTTTGTTAATTGCTTCTGTTATTATGGTCATTGTTCGGCTGCTTGCTCTAACACCGAAAACAGCAATGGTCACCATCAGATTTACATTCTTGGTTAAAATTATTGTGATGAAAATACAGTTACAAAATTTTTTCTGATAATTACTTTAATGGTAATTGTGCTTGATTATGTCATATAATCTTATTAAAGTGCCGATGCTATGATACAGTATAATAAAGATTGTTGTTTTTTTTATTGAATTAAAGATTAGCAATATGACATTTTGTCTGGAGTTAATTCAACGACTTAGATGCTGTAGATGGTTGCCTGGAATCATATTTTTACATAATATAAATCAATATAGGCTTATTATTACTCTATTCTCATGGTATTTGTGGAATGTATCAAATAACTTAAAATCAATAATTTGGCTAGTTACAACTTATTTTCTGCAGAATGGACCAAACCTTTGAAGAAAAAAATGAGGTAAAAGTGGAATTTGATTGATTGAGGAGTTTTGAAATTTGAATGAATCCATGCTATTATTTGGGGTACTGGTAATTGGATGGTAAAGAATCGTCAACTGTGGAGATTATTGTTCTTGATGATAGTTATTACGTCTGCTCATTGCCAGTTACTTCCTGGGGATAATGACAAAGTCGTCTGCAGCATTATCGATTTTGGCTTAAAAAACTAGCAAATCAATAAATCTTGCAGTCATGCATCATTTTGGGTTTAATGAAGCTGTCATACACATATTTTCCAACTTTCTTTCTTCTTCTACACTTCAGTTAACTTGGCCTTTTAATAAAACCGATTATCTACCAACTTAACTGTCTAACATTACAGTTATAGACCTGTTATAAAGTGACAGTTTATAAATAAAATTATACGAAAGATGACCATTTTCTTTTTTAGAAATAATTATATTAAATGAAAGAGTACAGAAGGAATATACAGAATTCAGTGTGCTGCACATGTATCCGCAATGCTGTCTGTTTGAAAGTATGAAGAAACAAATGAAACCTCTTATTCATGGCATTTGGCAATTGTGCTAATGAATAATGGGATGGCTTGTGACTTGTTACCTTAACATGTGTCCTTGCACAGAAGTCAAACAGTCCCCTTTGTCAGACTTTGGGCCACTTTCATCGACTCTGACGTCCTGTCTCAAGGGGTCTATATCAAGTTTTTTCTCTGGATGAGTTTAATGATAAAATATAACCCCTCTTAGTCCTATATACCTTTCAAAAACCACTTTCCTCTTGACCTTAGTATTTGAAATAAAGGTTTATAATAAAGGATTAAGAGTATATTATGAGGTGTAAAGAGTAAAAGGTGTGAATATAATCTTTATATAATATACACACCACGTTATACAACATTAACAAAGAGATTATATTAAGAAAATACTCTCCATGCGACAGCACGTGGACCATTGTGTAGTAAACTCTGACTTTTTATTTGTATTAGATCCAGGTGTCCGCATGAACGATTACTCATTTCTAATTATAGAATACCGCCTTGCTTTTTTACATTGGTTACATTTATCAATTTCTACACCAATGAGAAAGGCTGTATCATTGTATGTATGCTATACTTAGATCACATGGCTAACAGAGTTGAAAGTTCAGGGGTTATAGTGTAGGATAGGACTGTGTGGCCGTTGACTGGCGTGTGGGTCAGGAGTTAGTTGTTCTGTGCTGTGCTGTGTCATGAATCTTGTTTAATTAAGAGTACATGTGTATTTACCTAAGAAATTGGAAGATGTCATTTCGGGCTAGTTCAAATGTGGCAGTTATTGAGGAAGGTGCGATTGTCAAACTGACCCTACCAAATGAATCTAAATCAACAAATAAAGAGACTGGTTTAAAATCAGCTTCTAAGGGCAGTAGTAGGGGTGTGGAGACTCCAATATGTATTAAGGACTATAGACCTTTTCTATTTAGCAACAATGCAGGTAATTCTTAAGACATTTATCAATATTGGCAATGTTCACCTTTTATTTCACAAAAATGGTTTTTGAAAATTGATTGATGTTTGATCTCAATATTTCATTGATTTATTGAACAAGTGCATGGCATTGTCTATATTTTATCAACCATATACAAACAAATAACTATAATGTTATTTATCAAACTTTGATATTGATTAAATATGACCCATGTAGACTTATAAGTTTTCTGTGTAATCTACAACAGTAAGTTGAATATGATTGATGGAAGTCTTATATCAATATATCATTTATTGTTATATAGTGTGAATCTGTTGTTGTTAAAACTCATACATTACATACATGTCATAGGTTACATGGTCCTAAAACAGAGACTTGTTAATCGCCTAAAGGGTACTTGCTGTACTGTACTATCATGTCAATGAAATATAATTTGTTGTTTATCAAAGAATGGGGATTAAATTGTTGAGAGTATTGTGTACAACTTGACAAATTTGAGAAATGAGAATAATATTTTGAATTAATTTTTACTTATCTATTTTCACTTACAAAGTAGTGTCCAATTAAATGCAGTTTGATCCAGCTCTTTCCAAACATATTAGTATTTTTAGTATTTATTATTTGATGTATATAAAATTATTGTTATGTGATCAGTTTATTGTTTTCTATCAGAACTATTTAATAATAATAAAAATTAAATGCAATCAACAAGTATTCAAAATTAAAAAAAGACATGTTGATTTAAGAATTCACAATCCCCAGAAATCTGGAAAAGCACCCAAAACAATGCCGATATTAACATTTGAATTAAATTAAATATTCAAATAGTGCAGTAATATATTGTCATATAATATTCCAACTGTACATTCGATGTGGACGCTAATTTATTTTGCTGTTATTTGACAACAAATGAGCTGATCAAAAGTGGAGAATATATGGAATATAATAGTGATTGATCAATGGACATTTTCTACTTTCTAGTTAATAATATACACAATGTACTTTACAATGATTTATCTTATATGTCATGGTTACAGCTGGTCTTATGATTAATTTTATACATATTTAATAGGATGTAGACATTAAACAGGAAATACCTGTATTATTGTATGTACATAATTTTAGGCCATATATCAGAGAAATTAATTAGATTTATTACCGAGCGAAAGATAAAAATTACAAAATGTAATGATTTTAAAACAGATTAATTAGATAGATATGAAACTGACGAGTCAAGGCTGGGGACGCATTTTGGCACATTTTTATTTTCAACCAAATGCAGATAAGAAATTGGATTTGACTTCCTACTGTTATGCTCTGAACTTGGCTAATGCCATACAGTGTGCTATGAGGCAATTTTTTTTCTCAAACAGCACTATAACAGCCTCCTCTTATATTGAATTCCAACTGTCAAGGAATCATTTACATGCACGCCAATATGGGACCTCGTTTTTATTTGTATCATCCGAATGACTAGCCAGCTATCCTTGTCAGGCCCTCCGTCCTGACATCTTCCAATTTCTCCATCACTGATAAGGGGGAGTGACAATAAATAAAATGCATGAATCATAAATCTGTTGTTATAAAAAATAAATACTTGCACCATGACCATCTTTGAATTTTTATACTCATAACAAAATTCTATGATTTATGCTAAGTATTTGAAATAAGACATTTCCGTTCTGTATTATTGAATGAATTATTACGGAAATTATTTGCAATATGATTTCTTAATGTGATTGCAAGTTTCACAAACATGAGATTAAGAATTTGATTCTGTTCCAAGGAGTTTACATTGCATTTTATTATGTAGATTAGATTTTAACCCAACTGGTTGGGTGGTTTTATTTGCTCAAGACACAAAAGGAACTGTATTAACAATAACTGCAGGTTGTTGTTATGTGTTACATGGTTGGGTGTGTTCTTCATTTAGATCTCAGATATATTCTCAAAATGTCAATTGATAACCTTTTTATAGAGTAGATATGCAGAGATCCATAATTAAATAATTATATTGCTTACCGTAATTACACAAACATTAAGTTGATAAAACAATGGGTTACTTTTAAAACAAGTGCATTGTATACGTCTTATTGACTGGATACAATCATATAAAATGTAAAATCTATTAAGTTTCTATGGTGTTAGTGTCACTTTAAATCCATACTACACATACTACTAGTATGTCTTTTATCTGTTTATGTATAAATCTTGATAAGATAGAGTTTGACGTCTTTGACATTTATAATGATTCAATGACCTAATAAAGTTGATATATATGTGAACAGGTAGAGAATTGTAAACATTTTGATATTGGATCATAAAAATATAAGCTGGTTGATGTGTTGACTGTTAAACTAGGATCTACACATAAATCATAAGCTACTGCTTTGGGTTTTTTTTTCGTTCATAAGCCTTGATTTAATAGTCCATACTATATAGTATTATTAATAGATTGTATTGAAATGGATTACATATTCCCATTAATAAAATGATCTATTTAGTGATCTTAAAAATAAATATAAGTAATAAGAATGCATTTGCATGATAACTTTGAGTAAGCCCTCACCAAAATGTTGCTTTAATTGAAATAATAATTGTGTTCCATATTATGTTTCTTTTATGTGTGTTAATTGCTTAATGCCGCTCAAAGAAATAGGCTACATGTAAAAGAGGCAATATCACCGCCCTTCCCATGTTATTAAATTCTTTAAAAGAACTAAACTCAAAGGCAAATTCCATCCAAAATACAAGTTGTGATATTGAAATGTTTATAGTGGCTCAGTGCTTATGGTGCTGGTTGACCAGGAGGAAGTACATTTAACTCACGATTTTTTGGCATTGCTTCACCATGTCAGTTGTACAGGATATAGGGGACTGGCCATAAACAATGTCTAGTCCTCTGGATAATACCAAAAAGAATGAGGTCCATATGCGTGCACATAAAAATACTCTGGCAGTTGGTATTCTATGAAGAGTGGCTGGAAGCACTGCTGTTCAGACAAAATTTACCTCATAGCACACTGCACGACAAACACATGACTGTCTTCATTATCTTGTTTGGTGTACAAAAGTAGAACGATAACCTCATTTCATTTGATTATTTTTGTAGTTATTCGTTACGAAAGGCAAAATAATACTGTTATTTTGGGGGAGTTACGATTGCTTTTTTAAAGTAGATTATTCTTCTATAACTTATAAGCGACTGTATCTATTTGGTCCTGTATGTACAGAAGATCAATACCATTAAACCAGGCACAGCAGGATTTTTTGTCTGATTTGTTCAATAATAAAGCAATTAAAGAAACAGTTGTAGGACATTTCTTGGATAAACTAAATGGTAGAAAATATTACTTATGCTTTTCAGATAATTTATCATTCAGAAAATAGTTATTTTGTTATCAGCACTGGTAACAGATGCTCTGTGTATTTGCATTTAAATGTCAAGAACAGCAAAAATTAGAATATCAGTCCATTGCACCTGCTGTATTCTAATTTATATAAGATCTAAAATAGATTTGAAGTGTTTTTTCTGTTATATTTAGGTATCGGGTACAAAGGCAAAAAAATTTAGACTCTGTTTTTGATTCTTTTGCCATGTGCATGTATTGATTGCAAAATAGTTAATGTTTAGAGTTTAATTTTCTTAGAACACCTGATACAGCTTTTAATTTTATTGTATGCCCATTTGGTGGAGAGCATAGGGGTTATGTGACTTTCCAGTTTAGATTTATCTTCCCTTTCTCCAAAAACTTAGGAAGTGTGTAAACTTTATCCAGTGGAATGTGCCAGAACTGGCAGGTCCATGGTATAGTAAGATTTGAAAGCGTACACTGTGCATGCTGATAATTGCAAGTATAGGCTACAGTAGAATCTGACAAAAACAGGAATGTTGTAGAAAAGTGTAGCATGGAAAACATTTTAGTGCTTGAAATTTAACCCATTGCTGTTTTGTTTTATCAGTTCAGCTAAGAGCTAATAAACCTCTTTGATTTAAATGTAGAATTAGGGTAGAATTAGACCCATCTAATGTGTTAAATCAATGGCGTAATTTTCATTTCAACTGAACATGTACAGTTAAAGTGAAAGTGAAAATAGTCTGTTTACTTATTTAAGTTAATTTTATTGTCTTATTGTGTTTACTGAACAGAAAATTATTTATATCTCAACATTGACTCTGTCTGTGGAACTAAATTGAAATTTAAAATGGATGAAGCATTCACCCACCTCAAAAAACATTATAAGCTTACTTAGTTAAATTGTCACTTTTATATTTTACCCCCAAAAATGGCAGTCAATAAACTCAATATGTAATAGTAATAAATTAGTTGTATCAATGGTTAAAAAACGCCATTTCTTACAAATTTCCTGAATTCAGATGTCCATGAGATGATCTTTTACAAAGAATCTGACCAAAGCCAGCATTGGCATTTTTCTTTCATTCTAACATTCTTTGTTTACTGGGCGTACTGGTCATCACCTTTAGTTCAAGGTGGAGAACTAAGGAAGCAGAGTAAAGGTGAAAACAAAAATAATTGTACGACATTCCAACAAAAGGCCAGTTTTTCTCCTTAAAACGTTTTTTCGCGATATTGTGTGGTCTAGACATTCTGTATTGATTGGGCAGATTATAGCCCGTTGTCCGTTATTTACTGATAACAAACACAATTTATGGTATCCGGAGAACTAGTTAAATGGCTGTCCATATGTAACACTATGATAAAAAGACTGGAGTGAAACAACAGTCAAACAAGGCATATGGTGTTAATATTATCATTTTCATATTTACAGAATATTAATTAACAACAGACAATGCTGTTTGGTTCTTAGGTGTGAACAAGCAAAATATAGAACATGTGTCACGATTATTGTTACTTTGGAAACTAATATTTTATGTTTACATTCAATAAGTTCAACTAGAAATATTTACCTTTGTGAAACATTTGTTTTTATTATGGAGAAACCTAAAACTTGAAACAGATGTGAGTCGAATTGATATACATGTATATGTAGAAAACTAGGTACAGTTTAGAAGTACATTATATATATTAAGAGGATTTTGACCTTTTCGAGGTGTGTATAAACTTGTGAAGTTTTGTTTATAGAGGGTTGCATGTAGGTGCTTTATTTCAATGTCTTAAGAGCTTTATATAGCAGTACGATGTCAGTTCAATCACATTGGATTCGTAATACTTATAAAGGTAGGTATATGTATATGATTCATTTTGTCTTGCAGATTTCTATCTATTTAAAAGTAGGTTATATTTCAATATATCATATGTTCTTTGTACATACATGTATAGATTAAACTAAGTTATCTTGTTGTTAATATTTATTAGGGTATGATAGTTGCACGGAATGAACTAAACAGTAGATAATTATCCTTGTTTATCACACATGTATTAAATTGCGTCATACATGTATTTTAGTACAATATAAATATGATTTAAGGTGAGACATTCCAATTAAAAGGGGCAGTTGGATGGCCGAATGGTTCGCATGTGCACGCTATATCATAAGGTCTGTCTTTGAGTCAACTGGCGTGGTTTCGATTCCTCGGTTGTAAGTGACAAGGAATAGGGTCACATGTCCAAGTTCTCGGGTTTCCTCCCGACACTCACTGCTCTAGCGATTATTGAAATAAAATTGAACCGTACTTTAGTCCCAAAATGACATAGTTTGTGTAGAGTGGACGTTGAACTCTGTCTCTCTCCAATTAAAAGGGGCGCCTTCTGAACCTTGTGGGTTTCCTCCGGGTACTCCAGTTTCCTCCCACTGCTAAAGGCCCCTATGCGCAAGTGAATTATTGAAATAAAATTGAACCATATGTTAGTCCCGCAATGACATAGTTTGTGTCAAGTGGACGTTAAACCCCATTTCTCTCTCTCTCTCTACTCATGTGACTCAAACGTAACTTCTTTTAATAGCTTGGGTCTTTCCTCACGAATGCAATGTTTTGAGAAGGATTTGGAGCGATTTTTTGATAGATTAATTAGTTTGAATGTTTTTAGTCCAAATATATCATCAAATCGCAGAGTTTGTATGCAGGACGGTTTCTTTAAATATATAGTATTCCAAGGAAAGTCTATGAAACATGAAATTCTGTTGCATTTCATGTTGAAAGTTCCTAAATCTTTAATCCCAGATTTGACCACATGTGCTGTATTTTGTGATTATTTTACAAATAATTGTTTCTTTGATGTATAGATGTTGATATTGCGTGACAAGAGTCAATTCTACGTGACCGTCTGTTACCAGTATAATTTGCTTGTCTAATGATGTCTATATATTGAAGGAGATTTAGATGCTTTGTCATCAATGAATGTCTGTCCTCAGGCCACTAATTACAGATTGTTTTACCTCATTACTCTGTGAGATTAGGGGATGGCTGGCTGCTTGCTCTTCTTAAGACACTAAATCAAATCACTGCTGTGGACGGTGGGAAAAAAACAACAAGAGGAATTTCAAAAGAATTTCGCTGATGTTTGGGCTTTTGTTTGTTACAGCCACCCAAGAAATTCCTTTGAAAGTTGATTTGATGATGTGAGCTGTGCTCATTTCAGGGATTTTTAAATATTATACTTTTATATGACGTATGGTTTTTATACATGCATATAAATTAATGGTACTTTCAGAAAAAAAACAACAAAAAGAGACTTTCCATTAAAACATCCCATTCAAATGATAAAGTTGATTTATGTACTAAATTATATAAAACAAAGAAATTAATGCGATGTGATGGATGTCCAAATGTATGTATATATTGAAATAAATGTAAATTGTCGTAGTCAGCATATAAAAGGAAGCCAGATGCTGCTACAGTCTGGTGTATATTTAAATTTGGCACACTGTAATAGATTTATTAATTTGCGTAAAATGCAGCACGACTATAGAAATGTTTATATAAAACTAAAATTTTGTCATGCCGCTAAGTATACATGATAAAAGGCACATAATGATTGTTTAAATGAAACGAAATGAAATGTGGTTTAATGTCCTACTGTTCTGCTTAATCTGCTCCTAAACTGGGCAAATCAAGAAGGGCGTACGCAATACAGTGTGCTATGAAGGAAATTTTGCCTGAAGCAGCCCTCTTATATCGAATTCCAACTGCCAGAGTATCTTTGAAGTGACAAGGTGGAAACCACACCAAATGATTGTTTAAATCCAGCATGTAAAATCTGAAGTGTTGGCTTGTAACAGAAAAGAAGTAAGCTGGTTTAAATGGGGTAATTCTGATTTACTTGTGAAAATGCTGTATAAGAATACCTGCAGTCTTCAGTAGCCCAGACAGAGCAGGATTGTAGGCTGTTAAACACCATTTCATTTCACATAATAGAAATGCTTATTTTGAATAATACAATTGGTTGCAGGTCCATTTAACAGTTATATTGTCGTCTCTTATTAATGTTTTGTTTTAATTAGGCATGGTCTTGAAATTGTAATGTATCTTTTTTTCTTTATTGTCGAGCATGGGTCAAAAACTATTGTACATACAGTACACAAATTGTGACAAACTGGTCAAACTTTCATGGGCCTGTTCCGTTGAATGAAGATATGCACTGCACTGTATGATTTAGACAATTAATGAATAATTCAAGTTTAAATTATTATCAATTAAATGATAAAATTGCACATTGTGTGTACACTTTTTGACAGCTCACATTTGTCAGCCTCTATAATAGTTAAGTACTGTGTTGGCTTCCAACCCTGGTTTCTGTAGTCAACATGACATTGTTGGTTATGAAGAGAAAGATGAAAAAGAAACAGGATTCAATAAAATACTGTATGGACAGATGATCACAGATTGAGCTTGAGATATCTACTGTTACAAGGATATACTTACTTTATATTAAAACATGTCATTTAAACAGGCATTATGGAAGAGCTAAATCAGCCTATTGCAGGTCTTTCTTTAGGACTTAAATGACTTATAAGTTATTAATTACCGCTAGACATTTATTAATATGACAAGATCGAAATCAACTCTAGATGCCATCAGATGGCTTTGATTTTTGGAAGATTATAACGGTCTAGCCATTTATTGATTTAATTTAGAAATAGAGAAGCAAGGCTAAGGCTTGAATGACCCGTATGGTGGTTATGATCATTGGTTGAAATTTTCAATATATTCATTTTGTATTGTCTATTTTTGAAATATCATAGCGAGAACGACCAGCTCATTATCTAAATCTTACATAATGTCCCTTTAATTTTAAGATATTAATTTCACCTGTTACTGGATACTTATTTTATTGTTCAGTTTTCCTTTAAAACTGCACTGACAGGGATATTCTGGTTAGATCGTAATTGTTTAGCGGACAATTGGGTGTTAAAAGCTTTCAAGAATTTCTTACGATTTCATAAGTGAATGATTATTGAATGTATGTGAGTTGAAATTATGTTAATAATTAATGTTTCTATTTTTGTATGCTGCTACCAATACCTTTGTAATTTGACCATGTGTTGTAAAGTGTGTGAAGATTTTATCACGCAACTGTAATTTGAACGATTTTCTAGGAGTTCATCATAGAAATATGTATAGTTCTATGACTTCACTAAATATCTGTTGGTGGTAAGTTAAAGAAAGAAATTATTGACATTAGATCTCTTTGTGGATAACACATTTTTTTTGAAAATAAGACATGGAATCCTGAATTGTTTGATGATAGAAAGGAATAATTGTGTTCGGGCTCCCGATTATATGTAGATGGAATATATTGGTAAAAAGAAAATATAGCCTTTTATAATTAGTATTTACCTAGTTGGAAATATCTGATTCTTTGCTCATCTTTTGATTGGTTTGTCGAAAACAGAGGAGAGTTTAATATTTTTAAGACATCTTCTTATTATATTTTTTTGTTACAAATTTCTAGTATGAATGCCAAATCAATAGTTCATTCTGCTTAATCTGCTGGACTTGAATTTAGACAGGAATCCTCATTTAAATGTTGTACACAAGCATCTTTCATGCAGTTGAAGTATGATATTAGGAGAAATGATTTATGAATAAGGACATATACTGAAGGTGTTAGTACTGTTTATTGATGACAACTGTTGCCACTAATTAATTGAGTTTTATGAAGCCAGGATAGTAATTATAACAGGCTTATTGCTACATCAGGATATAATTGAACTTATTAATAGTTGTTGACCTCATGTGTGTTACATACAGATCGTTAATTAACTATAGATAGCTGATAGTGGTGATTTCTAATTGATGTGGTCAATACTAATTGGGCCATGTGTGGAGCAGTCTGTGAGAGGCTGTGATATAGATATATACATGTTGAACATGTTTCTACAACACTTGTAACATTGGTTAGATCCTATATATGTATAGGTGTAATTATTTTTTTTCAAAGATTGATATCCTCATTCTAAAGACATTATAGTTAGAAGTAGTTGAGATATTTCAAAGCTATGTTGACTCAGACTGTACCAGTTGGGTATATGCAAAAAGTGCTGAATTTGTTCCAGCAGAGGGAAGCAATGAATGTGTTGTTAAGTCAATGGTAGAGCCTTTGGAATGTTTTAAGATCATTTCTATCCTCTCAGGGGGGTGGGGGGCACATGTTGTGTGTACAGATTGTGGATCGTGCACTGAAAGATTCCTTCATATTTTATTTAGATTACATTCAAGAAATAGCAGACATGCATATAATTATATGTATACCTTTTGCATATAAAGATAATATTTCTTGCCTCAGTGCGGGGTTGGATTACCGCATGGTTAACACGTACACGCTGTTGTATCATAAGGGCTGTCATTGAGTCAACTGGCGTGAATTCGAATCCTCAGTTGTACGTGACAAAGAGTGAGGTCGCCTGTCCAACCTTGTAGGTTTTCTCCGGCTCCTCTGGTTTCCTGCCACTGCTAAAGACCCCTACGTGCAAGCAAATTATCAAGCCATGTGTTGGTCCCGAAATGACCTAGTTTGTGTGGTTCAATCCTATCTCTCTCCCCTTGCTTGCCTCAGAATCACATAGGCGTGGCAAGAGCTGATGAGACATAGATATCCCTCTTATTTAATAGCCCCATATGGGTCCCTATAACTTGTTGTTGATGTTCATACAGGGCTTCAATACATACTGCTATTGTGATGTATTTATATAAAACCTGTTTGAACTTGAGAACCTGTGACAAGTAGCTAGGTAACTGTTAGTTTTAAAAAACTTTATAATTACTTTGTGTAAAAGGTCACACTTTTATATTTAGAATTTTAAAAAAAAAAAGCAACGAAAGTAGTTCTGCCAGTTACACTCCGAAAAACCGGATATCTTTTTTAACCTAAAGTTTAGATTGGTGTATTACGTTATAAATCTTACGCGAAGTCTATTCAGTTGCATATAATTGACTTAAAGGAAATGGGTCTTATCTAGTTTAGTGTTTGATTTTGAGGGAGAGATTCTTGCAAACCTTTATCCTAATACTGTGTAACTATTTGAAGCTCAGTGACACTTTTTCAAAGAAATACAAACGCGAGTGGGTGACCATTGAATACCAAAATTTGAAATTTAGACAATGTGGCAGAAAACCAGTGAACATTTTCAAATTTAACAAATATAATGAGAAGTGTGAATTTAGAAAATTAGATCAAAAAAAGCCAAAGTTAGATACCATCTTGGTCCTGATGTTCATGGCTTTAAACGAGTTGTCAATCAGACAATTAAATAAATATGAATTTATATCACAATGTACATAAAAATTGACTGTCTTTCAATAATTTTCATAGCAATAATAATGCCTTTTGGTAATAGTACTATCTATTGTGTTTGGTCTCTATATTACTTTTAGTTCCATTGTATTTCTTTTCTTAATTTATTGGAATTATAAAATCTCAGACTAAGTTATGAATTTATTTTGAGGTAGATCTGTTTAAAATTAAATTTTTAGAAATTTACGATAAACATTATTTATAGCAATAAACTTCTTTTAGTTGATTTCGAATGTAAGGAACATTGTATAATGATGTGTATAAATGTGGCTGTCCGTCTGTTGCAATTGGACAACCCATTTTATAAATGATGGCTGAGAATTGTACCTTATAATCATTTACTCGTGTGTAGGTAACAACAAAACACATACTTATGGAAAACAGATACTAGTGCATTTTAGGCGACGTTTCGTAGAGTATTCTCTCAATGTTATCATTTGACGTTTCGTAGAGTATTCTCTCAACGTTATCATTTGATAATGTTGAGAGAATACTCTACGAAACATCTAAAATACACTAATAGCTGTTTTCCATAAGTATGTGTTTTGTTGTTACTGTATCCAGTTACTAAATGCCATTTAAAGATCATTGTGTGTAGGTAATTCATTACAAATGTTAGAAAAACAATTTGTATGATTTTATAAGAGGTCAGTATTAATGTTACGGACATATTGATAAAGATTGTAGAAAGTCAATGATTAGAAGATTATATTCATCCATCACAAAGTTGATATGAAGCAGGTGTCCCAAATATATTTTAGTAAATATAAAGATGGTTAGTAAATATAATAGAAACCCTTTTCTTAGTCATTGTACCCTTTTAAAACTCTTGGATCCTGGATAACCATGTGTATGTGATCATCAGGATTATCAAGTCACTATCATAATTGAAGAATGAGTTCCATAAATGAGTTATATGTAAGCCTTACAATTTCTGAACAGTTCAGTGTTTTGGTTTCTCCATGTCAGTGTTAAATGATGGATGATGTGACAAGAAAAAGTTTCTAGTTTGGATGAGACAAAAACAGGTCCGTTTATTGGCAGATGTTTACAGTTTTCCTGACTGTTGAGGATCAAAACACAGTTGGGTGTATCACTACTGTCAGACTGTCCTGACAATATTTTCCTCATAGCAAAGGCCTATGCCTATATTCTATAGCTGAAATTTAGGACATTAAACTCATTTCTAAACCCTGTGGAGAAAATTGAAATATGAGTGTTGTTGTTGATCTGAGTAAAAACAGACATGTTCTATTGTTTAAGTAGTAGGTCATGTTTTCCTCTTGACATAAATATATGTAAATAATTTGGTTGTTAGTTATACGACTATAATAATCTATATGTAAATAATGTGTTTATTTTACAATCTCCTTGTTGAGTCTGTACACATTTAACTATTCAGAGGACTGGGGACCAAGAACCCATATTATAGAATCACTCAGCTTTTAATAAATAAATGGATGGGAAAATTTCTTGAGTTTGGTTTACATACTTTTTAGGTACCTGTATAAAAGATCATTCGCATTAGATGTACATATGTATGTCTGAATTTTATAAAAAAAAAAAAACATAAAAATTGTGAATACTCCTATTCTAATGACACATGCAGAGAATCGAGTGAGTGCACTTTGACTTGACATGTTCCTAATGTCTCAAGATTTGTATCTTTATGATTATATAACCAATAGTATTGTCTATTGTAAGCAGAATAACGTGTCTGTATTGCAGACAAATTTACCGTTTCCTTGAGAGTTGGAGCCACAAGGATCAGTGAGTAAGATGTTGGCTTGCTAAACTGAAGGTCTTATGTTCGATCCTTGTGTTGGTAAAGAAAGTTCAAAGGGATTTTCGAACGTCATTCTCCTTGTGTCAGTGGTGCATAAAGGATGGCCTGGTAAGGGACAACATGTAGATGTTCGAATTTGATGGAAAACCAAGGGCCTAGCTGTGTACACATCACCATGTTGGTACATGTAGTTGGAATTTGATGTAGGAGTAGGCGGTAGCGATACTATCCGGACAAAATTTCCCTCATATCACACTGTACAACGTATGCCCCTCTCCATTCGCCCAGTTGGTGTTGAACAGTAGGACTTTAAACCCCACTTCATTTTCCCTAATATTCAGGTGTTATCAGGCTATATTAGGTCAGATATGTTAAGTTTGATTTTTATAGTGACTATCAAATGTTATATTGGTTGAAATCACTTAAGAAGTTTAGAGATTTCGACGTAATGCTTGATTCTTGATTTATTCTAATAACAGTCTGGTGTCTACTTTGATGATATAAATTAACTTTATAATGGCTTCTTTCTGTGTGTCTATGGATATCAATGACTTTTAGTCATGTTATTACTGGTTGACTTAGTCATGAATATCTTTTTAGGAATTCTAAGTTTTCAACTAAGTCGTTTATAATGTCATCAGACATTGTTAGATCGGAATCACTTTTTGTCTCGACTTTATTTATGAGTTTTAAGATTTATATAAACATTTTTTAGATACAGTCTTTTGGATGTCGGGCTATAACTCAACATATTTTTTAAAAAAATTTCGAAAAATTAATTGCATGATTTAAAACATGGGCAGTAAAAATATTTAGCATACAGGTGGATGAGAATATTAATACGGTTCTATTGTGTTAAGGACAAGAAAAAAGGAATATTTTGAAGACAAAGTTGCTGCTAGACAAACATGTGTTGCTGATCTAGAAACTTTCATAACAGTTAAAGGACAATATTGGTGTCACTGTCATCTCATGGTAGAATTGGTTAAACATGTTCCTAATATAATTTTAACACAGACATAGTTGCAACAAAACAGAAGTGACTAAAGCAGAAGGAAAAAATGAGTTACTGCCCACTGGGAGAATATCTGATAATTAAAAAAAATAGATTAAATGTCACTGTGAGAGTGTATCTGACAAGTACCGTTTAAAAAGAACTGTCACTATAGAAAAGAGAAAAACTAGAAATAGTCTCTTCATCCCCTTGTTTTTATTAAACTTAATAATGCATTGACTTTTTCTATTTTCTCTAGCAGTGACAGTCAGTTCTTTTTATAAATTGTCAGATATCTTCTCACAGTGATAATGACTGACACCAATCTTGTCCTTTATTAACCCGTTGTTTATATTGTCTCTACGGTTTAAGTATATTAATGAAACTTTGGGCGAATGTGAACTTTATAATATAATCTAAATCTGTGTTGTTTTTGACATATTTTGTTGGTTTTATTCGTTTTGTTTACTACTTCGATATAGATATTATAAATTTACATATAGTTATTATCATGAGTCATTATTTTAACCCATTGGCTATATTTTTGATTTGACTTTCATACTCTTGAGTTAAAAGGGAAAAAAGTGTGTCATTGTACAGTTTTACTTCATTTTCTTCCAGCTGTAATTGTATGTAGCCAATAATTTAAAGTCTCAAGAATTATAGACATTTGATTGCTCCAAGGGAATATCTTGATCGATTCAAATTGTAACATCAATTTACTTGTTCGTTTCTCAGAAAAAAATATATCAAGCATAGTGAGCTATGGCATATTGTCTATGTAATTCTAATGGTCTAGCGTTGAATCTCTACTGGGAATAGCAGTCCAATAACGTTTCATTCCATTCAGTATTTACACTGATACAGATATGATGAATTGAATATTACATTGATCTATGCTGCTCCCTATACTATATGTAACAAGACAACCTCCATCTTTATTTGCCATGAACCAAAATGTTTTAACTCTGATTGAATCAAAGCCTGAATATTATTTTGTGTTGTTATCTTATTTTGTTTTCTTAATTTGTTAATTAATCAATCTGAGTAGGCTACATATCAGAGTGGGTTATGGATCAAGCAGCGAGAAATTTGATATTTTCCACACCGAACTATTTTCTTTTTTATAATTGTAAGTCAATCGGTTTACTAATATATTTTTGTTAAACAAAATTGATTACATTTACTTGTTTTTATTACACTAGGATTTGGAAGAGTTGTTATCATTGATGTGTTCTGATTGATGTGACAGATAAGCCAATGAAACGGTCGTGTACGGCAAGTTTTTGGCATGTTTTGCACGGAACTGTGGATAATCTGCTAGTAACATCAATGCTGATTGGTTAATCAAATTTCTGACGTCATAGGTTCAAAAGTCGTTCGTATCACCTGTGACATGACCTAACAAGAACCGGTCAGATCTTCATGTAGTGTAGGCCATCTAAAGTTTAAAAAAATGAAACAAAATATAAATCTGTAGCTACAAACTTACAGCTACCACATGGTACCAATAAACAAGTCACGTTCACTTTTATTTAGAATTTCATTTATCATCCAAATCAAGGAAATTCTGTCATTATAATCAAATATCGTGTTGATTTTTTGGAGAACCCGAAAGATTAAGATAGTCATGTCAAAATATACCAACCTCTCATATCCAATATATATTACAACAAACAATAGATTAGCAAATAGATTGTTGTATTATCTCTTTTGTTCACATGAGGAATTCAGTCATGCTTGACTGCCATCTTAAGAGCATATTAAAATGTATAATACATGTCACTCAAACATGAATAAGTAAGTACTTAGTTATTAATGATTTAAGTGAGGAAGTAAGGACACACTTGTTATTGGGATTGTTATTGACATAAACTGTGAGCAGACGGTGAAGAAATAGAACAGGTGTGGTATCTTGTTTAAGAGATAATTCCTGCATCATTTGTTATGTCTTATCTGACTGGATAAAGTAGAGTAATATCTTTGTCAACATTATAAAGTCCTCACAATGGGAATGTCATTTATATTATTTCTACAGTGTTCCCTATGATTTTTTGTGATTTGTATCAAGAGATTTTAATCAACTAATGGATATGTTAAATTAATAATTCATGGCTAGATTTACCAGATATACCCCGATTTTATGGATGATATATTAAACATATTGTTTTATAATGGTTGAAACTTATCAGTATAATACATGGATAGCCACATACATGCATAGCTATGTTGGCATATCCTACGAAATCTGGACCTTGTAGGCTATACATGTTTTCATAGTTCGGATATTTTGTTTTGACTCTATGGTAAGTCTGTGTTATGTTTATTTATAGTTTTAAATCCTGTATATATGCATATAATTTGATCTGTGGAGAAATATATGCAATCCACATCTATTACTACAATGTCTAGAATGAAATTAATTACAAGAAGATAAGTAAAATAATTTTCACGTTTTCCAGGTGGAAACCAGGCCAGTTATACTCTGTGTTTTATTACTCTTGTGGACACGGAACACACCAGTGATGTTCTTACTAACATATGACTTTAGAGATCATCAGAATTTTTTTAATTATATTAGATTTACCTAGCAGCTGTCCTGTTAGTACTAATATGCATTAACAAAAATGAAATGGAATTTAACACCCTGGTGCTCTGCATTACAGAGTCAATGAAAACATGAACCAAAACACACGTGAATCTTAGTTTCTGTCCGGTTATGGGCATGATGAAAGCTTTCTAACAATTAGCCAGGATGAAGCCTACAACAATGTTGTTACAGATCTGTCTCATTAACCACTGTCTGGTTTTCATCTGCTGTCGTATATGATGAGGGTTAAATAATAGTGAAATTATCAGGCAATTATATAAAAACCAAATTCATTTATATATTGAAAGCATGTCCCAATGGCTGAATGAATGAGGAAGTATTAAGGATAATCACATGTAAAGTGAGATTATATAATTCTGTGATATTTATCTCCCCTGGAGATGGTTGGCCACGTGTCAATAAGGATAAAAGAACAGCCAGTTGGAGTTTTTGTATTTAAAAAACAGGAAACCAATAAAAATTCACAGGGGTTTTAATTCATTGTAAAACCATATTCAAAATTGTTATTTTTATCAAATGAATAGGAGTATTACTATTTTTATCAATTGAATAAGAGTGTTAGTATTTTTATCAAAGGAAAATTAATATTTGTTGGCTGTTATGATCAGATTAACCAGTTAACTTGAAACCTTTATAAGATTTGAGTTGTTTGTTCTGTATGTAAGATTGAAGGCCTGTATTACAATTGAAGGAGTTTATTATGTCATGACCGAATGGTTAGCATGTGCACGCTGTATCATAAAGCTTGTCATTGAGTCAACTGACACGGTTTTGAATCCCCAGTTGTATGTGACACGGAGTTGGGTCGCCTGTCCAACCTCATGGGTTTTCTCTGGGTCCTCAAGTTTCCGCCCACTGCTAAAGAACTCTATGCACAAGGAAATTATTGAAATAAAATAAAACCATGTGTTTGTGTCAAGTGGAGGTTAAAACCCATTTCTCTCTCTTTATTATGTCATAACCAATGTTTGAATGCGATAAAACATTACTACTCATGTATAGAAAATAAAACCACACAGCTAGAATAATATTCTAGTTCTATGATAAAATACAATAAATGTAGATTAATAATCACACATGGTATATTAATATCCAGTCAATATCAAACATACTACTCTAATTAGATTTATTTATGTCTACAACTCAACCATTAATATTACATTCATTTATTTCTATTGTTCTGGGTATTGTTTGACATTTAAGTAGTAACCTAGAAACAGTTTTTAGTATGTTAGAGAAATGTAATAAATCAATTAGACATAGCTGACTGGAAAAAGTGATAATGTTTTGATGGAAACTAGTCATTTATTAATTGATTTAGATATTTGTAGTAGAATATCAGGATATACATTTCAATATCATGATATCCTAAAATTCCCTTATAAACGAATGCCCCATATACGTTATTCACCCTTTCAGCAATATTTGTGTTTATTTTGTGTTATTTATATATGTACTATACAAATATATATGAAATTTGTATTGACTTATTATACTATAAATAAATGCGCACACATGAATGAGTTTGACTGGTGTGTCTGTGTATACATATATCAACCTTTACATGTCTACATGACATGTTTACATAATTTACAACATTTAAAATGATCGATGAAGGTGGATTAATTTATTGAAATATTTTCTCTATTTACAGATATGACATATGATATGATGGAGGATGAGTTAACGTGTCCTGTCTGTTTGGAACTATTTGCAGATCCTCTCATGCTGCCATGTTCACATAGTATCTGTAAGAAATGTCTACATGATATTCTGGGTTCCAGAACAAAAACTGGTAAAGATGGTAAGTACTAAAATATACTTTTGATTGAATTTCGACTCTCCCCACCCTACCCCTTTACATTTATCAAGTATTTTAATGATAGCAAATTAAAAAATTATATTCAGTTTGAATCCAATTCAAGGAATCATAGCTTATGAATTCCATGTTTACTTAGAGAAAGAGACAATTGGGTTTAACAGAAAATATAAGCACTGCTGCAGTTGGAGGAAACTGAATGACCCAGGCTGGTGTGATATTCAATGCAGTATAAAAACCACAACACTTGTGATCCAAGTTAAATCACATGTTAAACTAATATCTTTCAAAACAGCAATTAATTAGAGGATGAATAATAACATAGATAAGTTTAACAATAGTGTCATCATATATTAATAACATAATTATATATTAAACCACTCATATAGTCAACAAAGATATGACAAATCACAATTAATTACACTACACATTTCTCTCGACTCCATTCAGGACTGATTAAAATAGCATTATGCAAGAGCAAAATCTGCTTATTACAGGTCTTTCTTTAGGCCTGAAATGTTATCTAAATAATCAATTAGATAACAGTATAAAAACCACAACACTTGTGATCCAAGTTAAATCACATGTTAAACTAATATCTTTCAAAACAGCAATTAATTAGAGGATGAATAATAACATAGATAAGTTTAACAATAGTGTCATCATATATTAATAACATAATTATATATTAAACCACTCATATAGTCAACAAAGATATGACAAATCACAATTAATTACACTACACATTTCTCTCGACTCCATTCAGGACTGATTAAAATAGCATTATGCAAGAGCAAAATCTGCTTATTACAGGTCTTTCTTTAGGCCTGAAATGTTATCTAAATAATCAATTAGACATTAATTAACAAATCCAGACCATAATAAACTCTTGATGTCAAGGCTAGCCTTCGATGTTGGCGGATTAAATTCTTATATGCCGCTTAATGGCCATGGATAATTAAATCAATCAAGTGGTTAATCGAGACTGTGCTGTTTATATTAATGATTTGAGTAATGATGACCGAGGCTATGTGAATATTTCAAACGCTTTTTTCTCGGCTAATAGTGGATCAATTTGACAGAAATTTTCAGTAAATTATCTTTACACTATCTAGTTTTTAACTATTATAGTGAGAACTGCTATCTCTTTATCTTATCTCCCATAATGTAACTTTAATATCTTCTATTAAAATATTTCTTCAGTATGCACAACATGTTATTGCTTTCAAATATTGAAAAAAAAATTACTATTGTTATTAAACTTTATAATATTATAGAAAAATGTAGTGGTATATAATAATAATGTTGTGTTTTTTTATCATTTAAGGACTAGAATGCCCATCCTGTAGAAAAATGCATGCCATCACAAAAAACAAAATGGGGGTACTACCTAAAAACTTGGCATTAGAGAATATAGTGTTTCGATTCCAAGAAATACAAAGCAATACAATGACTAAAAGTAAAAGTTTGGATTTATCTACATCCAGTTACCATTCCCAAGATTCATCAGATCAAATAGACTCTGACTTACCAGTATTTACCGATGAATCTGTGTGTAGTGAAGATTGTGGTCTGTGTGATCAAGACTCTCCTTTAAAAGCAGTCTGGTTTTGTCAGCAATGTTCGGTTCTTTATTGTCAAAAGTGTCTGGATAATTTTCATCCTAAACGAGGGCCACTACAGCACCACAAAGTACGCAAACCTTCTAAAGCTGAGACGGACTTGAAACCTGTGTTTTGTAAAGACCATGAGACTGAGTTATCTAATATTTTCTGTGATATGTGTAAAGTACTAGTCTGTCATCTTTGTGTTTGTGAAGATGTTGGTAAACATTCTGGTCATAAAATTTTACCACTGAATGCTGCGTGGAAATCCTTGAAAGTAAGTTTAAACACATTTAATTAGAATTAAACCATTTGATTTTGCTTGTTGTATTTCAAGAGCTGATGAAATATTATAAAACTATACTTTATCCTCATATGCCCATACATATATTTTTTTTTAAGTGAGTAAATTTTGCATATTTTGTAGAATTGTGTAGTTGAATGTAAAGATAAGTTAGAATCTATGATGTCAAACGTTACAGAACAAAATGGTAAAATTGAAGAAATAACTGAGGATGTTGATGTAGGTATTTAAATGAATATATTATGTGTTCTCTGAATGTTTGATTTGCAGTATTTGCATCCACAAGTGATGTTTGTGCAGAATCAAAAAAAATTCAGTATAATAATTAAATAAAATTTTGATGTATCATTTGGAGAATTGTTGAAGACTAAAGGGGAATAACTCTGTCTATTTTAGAGTTTTATTTATGTAGGACCAATTTATATTCAAGTATTTATCAAAACAGATAGATTATTAAAGGCACAATATTTCAGGACCGAGAGGCAGATATAGACTTGAAGACCATAAACAATAACAAGTATACTTGCCAAAAGTCTGTTGTGGCCATCTAATTAAAGTGTAATTATTTTCTATTTGTGTTCCATCTTGTTTCTCTCCCATTTATTGATATAAAGCTAAATAGTATTTAACCCAAGTTTTTCTTTTAATCATTTAGATTACTAACTAAAAAAAACACTCTCCAATTATTATTGTAGAAAATCCATAGAGAGGCAGCAGAGATGATAGATCATCATTACAGACGGTTAATCCATGATTTAACATCTGCCCTTGATCAGCAAAAACAAGGCTTGATCAGTAAAATGAACAAACAAAAAGCACATACCACATCATTATATAAAGGTCATTCCGAAAGTAATAAGAAAATATTGAAATCCATGGAGAATCTGGCAGAAAACTGTAAAAAGTTACTGGATGAAGACCATAATCAGGAAATTCTACAGAAAGCCTCAGAAGTTGAACCTATTCAAAGTCAAATTGAAAAGTTTTCTAAAGAGTAAGTTTATTTATATTATATGATTCCATGTGTATTAAGCTTGTAAATCTTCCATGTAATTAACCATGTGTCTACATATTAATACTTCATTTAAAATGAAATTTTAAAATGTCCTACTGTTATGGACCAGCTGGGCTAATGAAGACTCTCTACCCTACACTACTGACTAGAGGGAATCACTTTGGAAAATCCTGATGAACATCTTATTTACTGAGTCAACTGCAACTGGCCACCATGGTTCACATCAGAACAGTAGACTGTTTCTGTTATTTTGAATTTAACATGCAGTTAATGTTTTTCATGGTGATGTGTGCAATGCTGGTGTGGACATTTTTCCTGGGCAGTATCATTTAAAACAACAAGAGTTATTTTAAATGACATCCACATGAGTAGGCGCCATTTTTCTTGTCAGCCTCATAGAAGTTCCCCCGATATTCTTCTAGTAATATCCCTAGCTTCTTTTCAAGTCTAATCCCATTCTGTCAAGAAAGTCGTTGCCCTCACCACTATATCAATGGAGCTACATATACATGTTTATTATATTTATTTTACAGAATTAATAGAAAAGAAACAAGTTATACCACAATTCTTACCAATCAGCCGAAACTTGATGATTTGAAACAAGCTGTTGATAAAAGTAAACAGAATTCACTTGGTTGTGTTAACTCAATAATTGGTAGGTATAAAATATTATAAAGGCATATTTCATTCAAAAGCAGAAATAAAAAAAACATTGCAGGACTAACATGTGGTAAATTTTATTTCTTTTAACAATTGGAGGAAACAAAGGTAACTAAAGAAAACCCACAAAATTAGATCCTTCTCAGACCACATAATCCACAAAGCATCTGTTAGACCAATCAATAAACTTAATTCCAGTTGAGATTTGAGACATTAATGATTTACAGGGATTCTTTGTTAAAAGTACCTTGGTATATATATGTGAAGATGCTCTAGAAATATGGGTTACTAATTTTCTATTTTCTATTTTTGTTATTTCAGCTGATGTAGATGATCAGTGTAAAGCTATATTACCATCTATCCTATCAGTTGTCTCCCCTGGCAAAGCAGACACACCCCGAGTTCAAAGTAAAAGTTTAAATACATGGGGTTTTAATTCCACCACATTTACAGCAGAAAGCATAGACATTGATTCATTGTGGTCAATTACGTTTGACAAAAATTCCAGTCAGATGGGAAACATCAATACAGGATACCTATTTGGAGTTGGAATATCGTCACAAATATTGAAAAATAAGGATCAAGTTGGTATGAATCCCATATCTTATGGGGTTGTTTGCAGTAATGGCAATCTTTGTATGTGCCATAATGGAAAAATGGAATCTCTCTTAGAATTAGGCAGCTTACCAGTATCTCTCACATTCTCGGTGACGCATGACTTATTTGAAAATCTAATTTTCTCGTATAAAGTCAAATGTCCGAGATGGGGAGATATGTTGTGTGGAAAGAAAGTTATCACAGATCAGAAATTTAAACAAACTCTTCACCCTGTGTTTACTGTTAGTAATAGAGTTAAATTACAATTTACTTCAGGTACATAGAGTATCAGGGTAATCACACTCTTTATCTTGATTGTGCATTTATGTACGTGGTTGTGTATTATTTATGTGGTTGTGTATTTTCTACATAAGGGTCTCACATTTTATTGCAATAAATCTATTATAGATTCAACCGCACATACGCTAGTAAATCAGCTGTATATTCTTCTCCATAAATATCAGGTTTTCTATTCCACAGTATGTGAAATCAATGACATTTAATTTCTTATTGAAAATACTTTCTTTACTCTATACTATTGTTATACAATTTAAAGGAGCCATTCCAAATGTGGTTAATTTGTTTGAAAGACTTGTTGAAGGTTTGTGATTTTGATAAACCTGCAGGTTAATAAATTTCCACAATCATTTCCAAACATTTCAATATTTCTGGCTTAGTGTAAAAATAGGCTCTTTCCTTACATTTCATCATTTGATTTACCTTCTGGAACTTATAACCCAGTTGTATCGATGGATTCCCTGTTACTTCTGGAATGGCTTCTATTTGGAAATGATGAAATTCAAATAAATATCTCGACATTAAACTATTGCAGTAATATTAACAAAACTTACATTTGTTTATAACTTGAATCATTTCTTGATTTAGTGAGATGATATTTTTACAGTCATGATTTTATGTTACAAACAATTTAAAATGGCTAAACCTCTGTGAGTATAAGGTTAGTGTTTTGATATAAATTAATAAAATCTGTTGATTAGCTTTGTGAACTGCTTATATTAAAATTTTAGGCCCTTAGATTGGTTTGACATTTCTACATCTAAACCAAAACCTTATATTTTGAAAGGAAAATTGACTCATAAAGAACTTTTTTAACCACTAATCCAAATTAGTTATCAGATCAATTCAATTCAAAACTTCATATTGACTGAAGTCAAAGAGATTTAGTTTCTTAAAGTTCTTTTGAATTAGAAAAGGAGCATGATATGTATATGGCTTGAAATGAAATGAAGTTTGCTGATAAAGACGGTATATATGACATATTTCACTGAAGTTAATATAAGATTTGTTGATGCAATATTATTCAGTGTTTTTAATCTATTAACTGTGAGGTTGTGATATACCGTAAATTAGATTTTTTGATACAGATTTACAATTGTATTTTATACATCTGTTATAAAGCTTGGGCTGGGATTATTTTACTTGCCTTATACATAATATCAAACAAAATAATATTTGTGGCATGCTTTCTGGTAAATTTGTTTTGTTATGTATAGAACTGATTAACAATTCTATAAATTTAGTTCCACTGAGCAGCAGATAATTGTGGAAGTTCAGGCTACTTTTGTACTATAACTGTCTTATTACATTAAATTTTGCAGTGAGAAATACCCAAGGCAGAATCAAAGTAGCTAATCTAGTTTTAGTAGATAATTTTGTGAGCCTTGGTCATTTTGCCAGTCTTCAAAAGATCCACCATTGATGGCCAAGGCTGATGGTGAAATTCTAGCCTCCTGAGATGGTGGAATTGATAAATTAAAATTAAATAGAGTAACAATAATTTTATAACTAAAAGTCAAGATGGTCTGTAAGATACTCTGATTAAAAACATGTTCGTGCATTTTTTAAGTTGTCTGTTTTAAAGTTATTTGCAAGCAACATTAAAAGACGTTACTCTACCTAGAGGGCATTCTTAAACATACAGGTATTCCTGTGCATTTATATTTACAGAAATAGTACCATTTTACCATATGCCTTAAAATAGTTAATTCAGCGACGGACTGACAAGGTGCATGTGAGTATGGCAGACTCTGGCCCCCTATAGAACTAAATGTTCTCATGTAGTTTCAGGGCCCTTTTCAGTCATAAGTTAGATGGGGCTTAAACTGGAGGCCTGTTGTGGGGCCAAGCTCCGAGCCCATTCCGTCCCTGAGTGAACTACCCGTACATATACCAACCTTATTTGAACTAGATTATACTTCAATATCAGTAATTTATATAATGATTTTCATTGCACTGTATGCAATAATTGTTTTCTTTATACATGCAACAATAAAATGCACAAAATGAAAGTTATTATAGTTAGATAAATGTTTTCAGTTTTACAGAAATATTATTTGCACAATACCGATATTGAAAGTTGAACAGTGCTGTTGCAAACTACTATCTGTCATTGTTTTTTGGATCTGGTGATGTTCTGTTACAAAGGAAAAGCTTAACAGCTGTAAATATTAAATAATCAAATGTCTATTCATTTAATCGGTCATATTTTAAATAAATTTTTATCCGATTAAAGGAAAGATTAAAATATATGACAAGACTGATTTGAGTCATGAACGGTAATTTGCTACATATCAATAAGAATACTATTTTATGTTAGATTGCATATTGTTAAATATAGCATAACATTTGTTGTTATATCTTGTATAATGAATTGGCTACTTGAGAATTACAAGGTTTTATCTATGAAATTCAAGAAAGAGAGCTAAATGCATGTATGCAATTGTGGTGAATAATGTAAAACATATCATGGGTTTATTTTGAAAATAAGAGGTAATAAACATGTGTTTGGTATGATAGAGTCTTGTAATTCTCTCTTCATGATTTATATGGTAATTAATTAAATAGACGACCTCCGATTTAATGTCATAGTAATATATTATAATATATAAATGTTATTATATGTACAATGTAGATATAGAATTGTTATCTGTGCTGCCATATTTACACAGAATTAATAAAATATTCCTGCAAAAAAAAACTTTTTCATTTTACATGTTTTTTTAGATGGAAATTCTGTAACACCTTGAAAACTGTAATCAATTTGCTGTGTTTTATACAGACTAATAATCTCTGTATAATAAGGGGGTGGATGGCCGAATGGTTAGCGTGTGGGTGCTGTGTCACAAGGTCTGTCATTGAGTCAACTGGCATGGTTTCATTTCCAGGGCGACCTTCGGATGTAAACTATGGTCGCGACTACAGTCTGAACCAGCAACCGAACGCAAATGGCCTTAGCCATTGACGGTGGCAACCATGTCAGTTGTTCCCCCTGCTATATTTTCTGCTATTTACTCACGTATTTTTAAAAAATGGTTAATTTTCCATACTGCCATATGAAAGAAAGCTTAAAATAGATTACAAAAAGGATTAGTCAATATCAGAATCTTTTCATTGGATTTATGTCACCCAACCCAAGATCATTTCACAGCTACAGTTTTTCGTCGTGGGCCTATGTATATTCGATTCCAATATAAGAAGATCCTAATCTGTCAAATTCAAAAAAAAAGATACGGAAAAAAAAATCAAACCTAAGATCTATACTCCAATTTCGGGTGTTAACATGGACCCTATAATACCGACCAAGGTGTAACTTGAACAGCAATCGGCAATTTTATTATATTTTTCAGAAAATCTTCTCAAGTGTCAGGTTTGTCAGCCATCTTTGAACTATCCCGACCGTGCTTTATCGCATGGTACGGCTGGTCGCGACCACTGGTTGAACTAAATGTCATTCGGATGCAGATGGTTCGACTAGAGTACGAAAATACGTGCAATCGAAGGTCGCCCAGGCTGTATGTCACAAGGAGTAGAGTTGCCTGTCCAACCTTGTGGATTTTCTTCAGATCCTCCCACTGCTTAAGAACCATAATTTTAGTCCCAAAATGATCTTGTTTGTGATGAGTGGATGTTAAACCCCATTTGCCTTTCTTATTAGAGATAAGAAAGGCTATTAATCTGGTTATCCAGAGTATCAGTGATAAGTTTTGTTCGGTTCAACTCTTCAAACATTGAAGGCTTTTATATATACTGCTACTATCATGTCTTTTAACAAGGATGTCTGGTATATTTGTCTTACAATAAAGGGATAATATATAGACAAAGATGTTGAAGAAACACCCATGAGAGAGATACAAGGCTACATATAAATTCAGACACTTAAGTCCAAACTTGACTGTCATATAATAAAACTATTCGGTACCCACTAAATACAGCAAACTGTATCAGACAGACAATGAACGCCAATGCACCCTTTAGGTTTATTCTTCCAAACACATCATTTTATGACAAGGAACATAAAGGCAGAAAACCATCAGTACTGACTATCAACAAGGTGCCTGGTGATTGGTGATAATATGGTGGTGTAGTGATTATATGGTGATAATATAGTGATGGCGTGGTGATTGGCTGAAAATACAGAGACAGCCTTCATAAGCTACAAATTCAGACCTAACTGTCTTATGCGACCTTTAAATTTTCATGGCCGCAGCCATGCTACAACAATGGCGACCTACCAAGATTCGCTTAACCAGACTCAAATTAACATACAATTTACTTAAAGAATATAAGTCTGGATAACAATTCTTTTCAACTAAAAATAACATCTAAATTTAAGACCTGGACACTGCAAATGAAATGATAAAACAAAATATTGATAATTTGCATCTTACACCCACCTATACCTAACTATATTACCCCTCCTTGGTTATCCTGTTGAATTAGATGCCGGTATTCAAAAACCTTACTATATCATGGAAGTTCCAGTAACGACCTTGACATTGACTCCTTAAGTGAACCCTGAACTTTGCAATTCAGTTATCATATTGTGAACATTTCAGTTGGAAAGGGTGAGACTTGATATTTACAATGATTTTTTTCTATCAAGGAATTTGAGAGGTCTAGAACTGGGTACTAGTAGTAGACCAATTTAAATTGCTGACGAAAAATGTAGAGTATTACATGACGGTCTTTACAGAGTTTAAGTGAGATTACGTCTCGTAAAAGTAATCAAGAGAAAAATCAGTTTTTACATTCTTTTATTACGATATGAAGATGAAAAAATGAAAGAAAAAATATGATAATAAAACAATGCCGTAAAATATTCACGAAGCTGACTGCAAAAATTCCTGAAATTCATTGTCTATTTCTGATACATCACTATTCATACTCTGATTATTCACATCTGCTTCAGTATTACTGTCGTCTGCTGGTTGTGTAGAAGATGGTGAAACTGGTACTAGTGTTATACCCATTGCTTTACGAACTGAATTCATACTGACTATCTCTTGTGGTGCAGCTGCTTTAGCAAGGGCAGTTAACTCTTGTGTAACTTTTTCAGCTGTAAAATAAAAAGGAATTATTTTCCATAAAGAAAGAAAAAAAACAAAACATGCTCATAATAGATTATATAGGAAAAATGTAAAATAAAACACAAGACACAAAAAACAATACTAAAACATGGCACACCACAATTAGATACATATTCCAAACGAAGAAGTTTTGGATACAAAAAATCAACTGCCCTGTCAAATAAAGTAGTAGTGACCTAATATAAAATATAAGTTATTAATAAAATATAAATCAATAAAATCTGCTTTAAAAAATAACTCTGGTAATTTTCAGAAAAAGGACAATAATGATCTTGGAAATGGCCCGATTTTTAATGGGCTATATTTCTGTTCTGCTTACCTAGTTCAGCTTCTTTCTCTGTAGGACCTGGTATATTAGCTAAATGTGAGGGTAATTTAGCACTAAGTCTTTCTTTCTGTTTATCATGTAATGTAGTAATTAAACTAGCTGTATGATCTAATTTCTGTTGTATTTTATCCATTTCTGATTCTGTAATAATCGAAAGCATAAATAATAATATACAAAAAAAATGAATTGACTGGGCTAATGAAGACGAGCATACGCCAAACAGTGTACGGGGGAATTTTCCCAGGCCCTGGCACTATTCAAACTGTCAAGGGAACTTTTACGTGCACGTCAATGTATACAAGGGACCTCGTTTTTTGTCCTATTCGAATGACTAGACAGCTGTTGTTGCTCATCATTCATAGACTTAAAGCAGTGGACACATTAGCCAAATCATTCGGCCTGATCAATCGGTGCCGAATTTTATTCGGACGAATGGGTGGACATTCGCCTGATTAACCAGTCGATTGCGCCACCTTTCACGTCACATGATTAAAACACGGCGTCGTCAATGTCTTCAAACAATCATGTGACTTCTCTATATGAGTGGCGATTGGCTAATGAATTCTACAGTGGACACACTAGGCGAATTTTGATGCCAATTGTTTCCGCTGAATCATTCGACTAGTGTGTCCACCGCTTAAGACCAATGATGTTTTTATTTATTTGTGGCCCTTTTTAAGTGAAACAGAACCAGAATATTTTCTTCATAAGAGCAAATTCTTACCTTCTTTAACAATGGATGTATCTACTGCCGTGTGTTCAGCAACCTGCAAAAAATTAACATATTTTTATAACATTGACGATTCCAAAAGATTTCCTATCCATATTCGAATACAAGAATATATTCAGAAATTAATAATAAAAGGTTCCAGGCTATTGTTTTTAATAGTTAGTTTTTAAACACATGCTATTAATAGTGCTGTCTTTAAAAATAATGATAATAGAGCTTACCACACTATTAATAGACTCTTTTTCTTTAGCATCTTGTATTCTCTGTTGTTCTTCTTCCTTACGTTTAGCTTCTAATATTCTCTGTGTTTTACTGTGTTCACATTTAGTTAAGATATCTAATAAATTATTCACCATTTTTACAGCATAATCACCAGAAGTATCCACAAAATCCATTACACTATAATTACAGAGGAATACATTTATAGCATGTAAATCATAGCAAATTCATCTGACATTTATAGGGTCCACAATAAATATGGTGACCATATCAATACCTACAGCAAAATAAACATAATTGACTAGCATTTTTGCCTCCTGTGTGTACAAATTTACCGTGTCAAATACAGTATTATTATTTTAACCATTTACCCACCAAAAATACTCATGATTTCTGATATTAAGCAATTATGACATTAATTTCAAATTTTTGAAAAAAGATCAAATATAATCATTTTATTTTATGTCATGACACATTTAGCAGTTGTGCTACAGTATTGAGTACCTGTCTCACTACTATATGTAGAAGATCTGTATAAATTATAATTATTTTATTGGATTTCATGGCACTATTAACAGTTGTACAATTAGACCTCTGTAGAACAGTAGGACATTAAATACTATCTCCAGACCAGGAAATAACAGTTTTAGATGTACCCGACAAAATGTCAGGCACTAATGTAATAGTACCTGACATTTTCAACTTAGTGCCGGACATGTATTAATAATATCAATGAAAAAAAACCCAAATCAGTGCCGGACAAAATGTCAGGCACCAGAGGTTTTGTGTCTGACAATGCCTGAATCTGTGCCTGACATTGTCTGTGACAGGTGCTCTATTTTTTGGCTTGCCTATCTCATTTCATTCCATTAAAATATGCGCCCCTGCCACACTTCGCTAGCATGTCCTATAGTATTGATTAAGTTGTTTTACCTGGTAGCATATTGTGCACCTGTCTCATCACCATATGTAGCCAACAGAAGATCTGATTCACTCTTAGATAAAGTAGAGAAAGAAGAATCATATGTCGGTGCATAACTACTGAATGGTCCATAGTTTAAATAGTTAACTGAAATAACAAGACAATAGTTTAGAAAAAAATCTCATTATATTGATAGCACTTTTCAAATTGTCTAAAGAAATTCAAGAACACTGCAGTTTTACTACAACTGCTATTTTGTGTAGCGAGAGAAGGGGAGGTCATTTTGGGACTAACACAGGGTTGAATTTTATTTTAATAATTTGTTTGCTTGTAGGTGGTCTTCAGCAGTTGGAGGAAACTGGAGGAAATGGAGAAAACCCACAAGCTGGACAGGCAACCCTACTCCTTGTCATGTACAACCAGGGAATCGAAAACACACCAGCTGACTCAATGACAGTTTGTAGGATAACTGTCTGTCCATCCAACCCTCCACCCCCATTATCTCATTATATGTAGCCATAGAAATATTTTTTTATTAAGTATCAAATTAAATACAAATGTATAACACTTATTTATTATCAGTTAGAACCTGTCAATTAAACAAAAAGGGGGTATCAGATGCTCTTGATACAGTAGCATATACAGGTATAGCCCCTTTAATGAGTGTTTCCCACAGTATATTCTAGCATGAATGTCTACCAAACAATTTTTCAAGCAATAACATGTCCTATTAAGAATATCATAATGCCATGATTTTGAAAAATGATCAAATGTAAGCCCAGAAAAGTTGTACTGAAGACAAATATTAATAAAGGAAGAGACTGCTAAATTTGAATAAGATAACTGTTTTAGTTATCTAAAAATTTTTAGTCCATGAAAAAATGACTCCTCTTTCCATATTCTGTGGTAAATACTGTTGATATAATTTCATATAGTGTGATATAAACATGTCAAATAACAAATAAATTTAAAGTGATACCAGGTGTTCTAGTAATATATTGCATATTAACTTACTTGGTGTAACTTTATTTCGTTTATCTTCTTTATAAGCAGATAGTGTGCCCGTCCCTGAGGTTAACTTTCCTATCAACGTTCCAATATTTACAACTTTCTCTGTTTCACTTACTGTAATATATATAAATACATTTTTAAAATGTCATCGTTAGGAAATCATAATAATTAAAAAATCTTTTTTTTTCATGATAGCGATAATGCCTCCTGTAATTCAAGGAATGACAGTGAAAAATAACAACATAGTACATCAATATTAGTTCACGAAATTAAACAATAAAATCTGTAAAGAATACAGCCAGTTTATTGGTAGAGAGGTTAAATCCTGGTACAAATTGTAGCTATAGGCCAATGAAAGGGCTGAATTCTTAAAACATTTTACTTTATGAATTAGGCCTGCTGCAAAATATTAAAAAAAAAACAACTAAAAATGACAAGTCTTCTGCCAACAGAAGAATACACAAAAATGATATATAAAATACACAAGAAAATGATATATAAATTGAAACGTTACCTTTGCCATCATTATCAGGATTTAAAATATTCAATGTTGTACTTCCATCTTCCCTTTTTCTTAAAAAAGCAAACTGTAAAATAAAATATGACGCATATATCTAAAGAAAACAACAAATAAACCAAAGTCAATACTACTGATATTTCCATAATATTTACCTCAACCAAAGAATACATATATTCGTTCCAGGTAATTAATAGTTGGGTCAAATAAAATCCTAATGCTACATGTAGTGGACTGAAGTTGATCCTTCGTCTATGTTGATATACACTTAATAATATTATAGAGAGAGAGATGCAGTTTAAAATCCACTTGTCATTATCTAGGTCATTTCAGGATTAACATGTGGTTCAATTTTATTTCAATAATTTGCTTACACATAGGGGTCTTTAGCCATGGGAGGTAACCGAAGGACCCGGAGAAACCCCATGAGAACGAACTTGCAACCCTACACATTGTCACATACAACTGGGGAATCGAAACCTTGCCAGTTGACTCAATGACAGACCTTATGATACAGTGTGCACATGCTAACCATTCGGCCATCCAATCCCCGCCTAAAACTCAAAAGCGTGATATACTTACATCTGTTTTAGGTTGTCGTAAAGTTAACTCCTCTTTGGCCTCTTTTGCCGCTGCTTGTGCTTGTGCTAATATTTCTTCTGGTGATAGATTATCTGGTACAGCTTCAAATCTTCCTAAACTGTAATAGAAATAAAAACACACAAAAACAATGAGATAGCAACAAAACATGCAGTTTTCATGCCAAAAACAATAGTAATAATGCCTACTATTAATATGGTTAAAGGGTGCTAATTACTTTGATCATGATCTGACATCTTCATTAAGATCTGTTGGTATAGAAAAGTAGGATGCTAAACAACCCTGTTTCATTTCATTTTATTGTGAACTGAACTAAATGATTTTGCATCATCCGAAAACTTTTGTGTCTTACAAAGGTATGAATGGTATGGACTATCTGGTTGTTTGACTGGCTTCTCAAAAACGCATTATGGGAGATCAGATAAAGCACTGGCAGTTCTCACTATTATAGTTAAAATCTGATAATGTAAAGGGAATTAGCTGAAAATTTCAGTCAACTTGATCCACTCTGAAGTGAGAATATAGCGATTGATTTTTGGGCCTAGCCTTGATTATCTGTACTGAAGTCGGTACGATAAAAAAACATAGATTTGATTATCCATTTTTTATTTAATCATAAATGAGCATTTAGTAGCAGATCGAATTATAATCCAGTAAATAACGCTGGCTAGCAAAGACATTGAGAGTTGACTGTGGTCTGGATAAGTTAATTAATGTCTTATTAATAATTTGTGATACCATGGTGGCAGGTTCATTGCTTTATCAATCATATTTTGTTTCAATGATTGCTGACAACGATAATCAGCTAATCTCATAGTTATACACTTCATTTTTACCTTTTGTTTTGCTTTTCTTTCTTTTTTTGGAGTTCTTTTTGTCTTTGTTCTTCTTCATTTATCATATTAACAACTTCGGCTGATTTATCTATTTCATCTAAACCCATTTCTTCTAATGATAAATTAGCTAAAAAACTCATACTTTTCTTCATATGTAATAACTTTTCCTGTAATATAAATTTAGCCATACAATATATTGTTACCAGTGCTCACTCTGGGTTCAATTTTTCTTTCGTAAATTTTTCATTTTAATTTATTAGCCATATATTTTTTCCCAACAAGAACAAATATCTATTCTATTATATTTTTTCAGTAAATTTTATTTACAAATAATATACATATGATATTACAATTTACAAAATTCTTCACTGCTTTACAGAAGCCCATTTTTTAGAGCTTTTTCAACATCTGGGGTAACCACACAGTGTATTTGTATATACTAATCAACGCTAATCCGAGATTGATCAAGAGACAAAGAATTAGTACTTGATTGATTGATAAATGACTCAGCCAAGCGTGATAGATTGTAACGTGTGTGCATGGCGTAGAAATCAAAACTTTGTGGCAAGAAATTTTTTTAGCCATGGCTAAAAAAGAATCGCCAAAAATTTCGCCAGATTGAATATTTTAACGGCAAAATTATATTTTTGTCGCAATTGGCGGAAAAGGCGATTGACAGCGTGAGCGCTGATTGTTACTAAATTAATATTTTCTTCTTTTAATTACAAATATGCAGAATAAATAAGTGAAGAAAAGAGAAAGATAGGGAGAGAAATAGTTCACGCAACAGAATAAATTATAAGTGAAGAAAATAGAAAGATAGAGAGAGAAATAGTTCACGCAACACAAAGTAGGTAATTTCAGGACAAACACATGGGCATGGTTCAATTCTTATTTCAACAATTCTCTTGCACATGGAGGTTTTTAATACTGGGAGAAAACTGGAGAACTCTGATAAGAAAATCGACAAAATTGAACAGGCGCCCCTATTTTTCGTCACATGCAAGTGAGGAATCAAAACCATTACGGTTGACTCAATGACTATATGATCTAAAGCGCATGTGTTTGTGTTTTTTACATACCTTACTAAGTTGTTTAACACCAATAAACAATAATCGTTTAGCTTCCTTGTAATAAATAGTTTCTGGTCTGTTATATGTCATAGCATTATTGCACATCAAAACAAAATCTTTCTGTAAAACAATCAAATTCTTGTATGAAATCAATGAAAGAAAAAGAAAATGACAAGAAGTAGCATTCATTATGTCATTTTGAGACTTACATATGCCCTTTTTCTATGGTTACACATACAATGCAAAAGGAAAAATATGACTCAGAGAGTGGCATATCCAATCTCCCTTTTTCAAATTCTAACTGCTCAGGGATCTTTTACTGCTAAGGGATACATTTGATTGTGAGTCCATGGACCTCTAACCAAATATGTCAACCTATGGTACTGCTAAAGATGTATTGTAGACTAAACCTGAATATTGCAGATCTTTCTGGCTTCAAATATTATGTAAATTAAAACATAAACATACACATGACAAGCCCATAATCAATTCTCTAGACTATCTGATGATCAAGGTATTGAATAGATTAGAACACACCTGCATCATTTAATTATTTAATGTTAAAATAGATAATCAAGACTTCGTTTTGTTTTATAATATAACAATGATACTTGACAATCAAGGCTATTTATGAAAAACTTCAAACACTCATAACTTTGCTGAAAATAACATATTTTGACTGAAATTTTCAACATATTCATTTCCCATTATATTTTAACTGTAATAGCAAGAACGACCAGCTCTTTATCTAAATCTTACATAATGTATCTTTAATATCTCTCTGTCTCACCTTATATTCACCAACACTACGATATTCTTCATTCTCTATTTTAGCTTGCATGGCACTAAAATCCATAGGATGATGTATTATACTAGAATAACCAGGTGCTATAGCATCAGTTACCGGGAATGCAAAAAACCCATGTGTATCTTTTCTGTTGAAGAAAAATGGTAAAACAATATATTTGACTTGTTGCTTGGGAGTTTTCAAAAGTGTATTTTAAAAATCTTATTTCGGATTAAGAAACTTTCAAATGATTATTTTCCAAGTAATATCAGCTACTGATTACCACCATTGCTTTATCAATTGAGTCATATAATTATCAATAAAAAAATAAAAGATTATCCAAAATGATGTTGCCAAATATTGCGTCCTGATCTAGCGACTACATGTATATTTAGAAATTGCATTCATACAAGAAATATATAAATTGTTTTCGAAAATTCCCCCTGGCTGATACAATAATCTATGGAAAATATTTTCTAAACCTACCCTTGAATTGTTTTTTGGAGATACTGAAGACAAACTTTTAATAAGGCTCCATCATTTTCTTGTGTCATTGAAAACCTGGACTCAGATTTTGTATCTGAATCATCTACTTCCATCTTTGTTTCTGGCTCATCAATTTCAAGCTGCTGTTTCTTAACGACCGGCGATTCCTGACTATCATATTCCTCCAATATAGGAGATTCAGCTTTTCTCTTTCGACTCTAAAGAAATAAAAGAATCACAAATAGAAGTAAAAGTTAAAAATGTTTAGTATATATTAGGGCTGCAACGATTCATCGATGAATCATGGTAAAAAAATCCAGGATGCGCGATACAATCAATGTCTGTATCGCGATTCGATATCCAAATAAAAATTTCACAAAATAGACTAATATTCCTTTAAATGCGTAAATAAATCCATGAGCAAAATAACTTTTTTACTTTCAGTGAGCGTTAAGGCATTTTCGACACTTGAAGTGACTTATTAGTTGACCGAGAAAACCCCACATTTAAAGTAAATCATAAAAGAATGCCTAATTTCCAAATTCATTTCTTATCACGATATTAATTGTATCGTAGACTATGAATCATGATGCGCATCGTATCGTGGCCTGGCGTATCGTTGCAGCCCTATTATTTATAATGTTCACAAATAAATAGCTATATGAATTATAGAGTGAATAATGTTCACAGATAAATAGCTATATGAATTATAGAGTGAATAAGATGTTCTATCTGAGTATAACAGGCTGCTAGAATTTCACCTTGCTCTACCAAATTAATTTCCATCGATTTCATGCAGTAATCTTTGTTTAAGTAAAATTGTAAGTGAATATCTAACTGACTTTTCAGGAACAAATAGGTCAAAAAAGCATCTAACCTATGTTTTTAATCTCCAAAATTGCTATCTGAAGAATATCTTATTACTGTTAAGTTATAATTAATATACTGTACCTCATCTTTATCTTTATATTTTTCTTTATCACTGGACTTTTTCTTCTTCTTTTTCTTATGTTTATGTTTCTTTTCATCGTGTGCTGGTGAGCTGTAGTTGTCAGAGGGACTATCTGAAGGTTGTGCAACTTTCAACACTAGTTTTAATGGTTTGGTTACTGGTCTGTCCACTTCTGTCAGAAATAGAACACTACATTATATATGGCATATTTCAGTACTGCAGATGGTCTTATTTGCAGATGATCTTATCTTCAATTATCTAAAACATTTACCTAGTCTACCTAGTTTCTGTCTGCTATAGTTTCTGCACTAGTCTACCTAGTGCAGAAACTATAGCAGACATTTCTACACCATGCAACAAATCTTAAACTCATCTGGCCCAGTTTTAAATTTGTGTCTTAGTTACTTTACCTTTTCAATGAAGTCAGCCAAATCGGTTAGAGGACGGGGATGTATTTTTTAACAGTGTGTTGCAAGCAAGGTCTTGTTTTCTCACTAAGAAGATGTTCAGTAACATTGGTCAGGCTTTCACAGGGACTGACACACGACCATTTAGCAGTAAAAAATTGCCCAGTAAAATTGACTGGGAAGCCAAACTTTTTCATAACTAGCCTAGAGGTCGGGTGTTCGATCCCTGCATTGGCCGAGAAAGTTCATCCAGATTTTCCAGCCTGGTTTCTCTTGTCTGTGATGCAGGACAGAGCGCCTGACACAGACAGCTGTCTAGTTGTTTGAGATGGTACGAAAAACCAAGGTCCTGTGTACACATTAGGGTGCACGTAAAATATCCCTTGACAGTTGGAATTTGATATAAGAGTAGGCCATAGCGCCGCTGCCTGTGCAAAATTTCCCTCATAGTCATTGCGCACACTGTGTCACGTGTGTATTTAATCCAACAAGTTAGATGTTACTCTTTGATATTCTGACGACGTAACATCTAACTTCCGAACAGTCAAAAGCTCGGAGCAAAAGTTGATAACTAGTTTACTTCGTTCAGCGGACGGCAAAATTCACAATTTTCAGTTATCTGCACTGCTAACACATTAAATTTACATATCATATCCATCTGTGTTCCGAAAAATATTTTTTATTGTCTATTTTAAGACATTTCACAAAAATCTTCGACTACAACCAACACAACACATTGAAAACGGAAATGACCTACATAGGTGAAAGGTGAAATCTGGGTTGATGCACATTACGAACGAATTCTTTAAACGAAACGAAATCGCATGAGACTAATTTGAAGGCGATCATTTTAAATTTATTTTTAGTGATGTTCCGATAATCCGCTTCGCCATTCAGTAGACTAATCGGCCGATGAGTGGCCTATCAAAAGAAATTTTGCCGATATTTGCGTAGCCGATATCTGTTCAAAAAGACTCGGCAGTCAAATACCTTTTCATAAAATATTATTTTGATTGTGAATAAATCACTCTCTCTTACTTAAAATCGCACTCGATCCGTTTATCTTAGTTGCCGTGTGTGTGATACAAGACTCAATGCTAAATAATTATTGATATTTTCAACTCTAAAGATAGAAAGGCGGGGAAAATGTCACGTGACATTGATAACGACAGAAGCTCTCATATTCATAATCAACCGTTTGCGATGAAACATTCTATGAATGCCGACAAATTTGAGGATTTTAAATTATATTGTAATCAACATTTTATAAATAATAACCACAATCATATAGCCTATGCTAGAAATTACCACGGGATAACGGCAATTGTCGTAAAAATAGGTTATGGCAGTCCCGTGGGAAATTTGACGAATCAATTTTAGTTATAGCTGACATGAAGGCCACCGTTATGAACACAAATAACTAAAATGAAAGGAAAGCAAATTGCGATGGCTTTATTACTTATGAGGAATTGGTATAATTTATACTAATGACACCACTAAACACAATTAGGGCCAGATTAATTGACACGATATATAAAAATTGCACGTCCCGTGACGGAAAATGACAACAGTTTGTTTTAAATAAGAAGTTAGGCAGTGGTGCCTTGTCAGCTAATTTTAGCTACGGCTTTTTTAAAAATTTTGTTGTTGAAGAAAAGTTTCAATTTCAAGCACTGATCTAGGCCTACTAAATAAAGAAGCAACTTTTAATTATTAAGTTCTCAATTGACATTGTGTATTTTCAACTACGCGTGAAGAGCGACCTAATTATTCCTTCAATAAACATCGTCTTCTATCCCAATATAAAATCTTTACAAAAACAGTACTGCAATCCATAGAAATATTGTACAAAAATGCATTTCGTTTCGTGTTAAAGAGGGGTCCTCAAATTTTAATTGGGAGGATATGACGTCAAACGGATGTCAAACTATCCTAACATGGCGGCTACATGATATGTTTTTGAATGTGATATTGGATAAACCTGTTTCAATGAACCTCTTGTGTGTGTCAATAAGTGTTATTGTTGTTCAGAGATGGGTCACACAATAAGGTAGGACATGCATTTAAAATTTATCGACTGACGCCTTTCAAACTTGATGCGCCAATAATTTAGTCGGACCTTGCGTAATACAACGACAGCTCCTGGAACCTTGAGGTTACGTGTGAACGAAACCTCAAGGCACCCTGGAGTAGTGTGTATTCAGTATTGTATGGCGTATGCCCTCTTCAATAGCACAGGGGGAGCAGAACAGTAGGACATTAAACCTCATTTCATTTTCACAAAGGCGGCCCAAGGATTCAAGAGCATACGATCTCTGAACGTACAGGACGAGTGTAAATGAGACCTATGTTCAGAGATGAACGATTATGAATAGGCCTATGGTACGTTTCATGTAATAAATATGTGTACTGTACGTCTGATCAGACATCGTTATCGTACCGTTCCTTCCTGCCCAGGCCATACCAGATATTGAAGATAAAATACAATTGCTCACCCCTTTCTTCGTCATTCGAAATTCGATCTGATTTATGATGTTTCTTGTGTTTTTTACCCATTTCTTGAGCTCTCTTGAGTATTTTCTTTTGTTTATTTTCGAGACCCTTTGCCTTTATTTTCGTTCAACGAATACTTCCGGTTATTTTGGATTAATTTAAAAAGGGACGCGAATCAAACGGAGATGTGGACGGGCACGGGCAGTTATGTTTCGACCCTGATAATATTATTTTAAAGAAACGATTTCTGTTAAGGAACTTTTGCTATGGAAATTGAGTTATACGTGCAAGGTAACGTTTTTAAGTTTATATCAACATCCTACTTGATTTACTACACGGCATAGTTTGCATCCGTAGTTTAGATAAAGTGGGTCTTTGTAGTCTTGACTGTCATGACTTATGGCTTGTTGTTATAAAATACATTTGTTTGTCCGAGACTACGTCATAAATTTCCCACTCTCCAAGTAAACAACACGTGAATTTAGGTTCGCCGTGAATTTGTGAATGAAATGATGTATCTCAACACTTTACAAGGGCAGAGAATGTGATGATAACTTTGTGTATTGCAATTAATTGATACTGAAATAGTCTATGTAGGCGAAAATATAGCAGGTGAGATTATAACCTTTGTTACAAAACAAAGTCATCATTTATTAAATACGCCATACAGTGTGCTATAGGGAAATTTTGCCCGCGCAGCAGCGCTTCGGCTAGTTCAGCTCTGAACGTCGGTCTCATTACACTCAGCCTCAGTCAATTTCATTGGGCAACTTTTTACTGCTAAACAATGGGTGTCAATCCATGTGTAGGGTGCCCCACCCTAAATGAATATCTCCAAATATCTCGACAATTACACCACAATACTAATATATTTAGAAAGCCTTAAATCTGTTTCACACATTTATAGTCACTAAATAAACGACCATGCTGTACTTCATAAGCTATGATCATTTAAACCATACATAAATAATACTGAAAAATGGTTTGGAGTGTCGTCCATAACATCCAGACACTTTTGAGTAAAAGATAGGTTACGTGCCCTTGTTTTGAAATTAGTCTCGCTTAACTAGTCTACCGATCATTCTACGTCTAATTGACGGGTCGGGATAACCAAGACTACTTTTTTTTACGAAACATGGAACAAGAAAATGAATTTAGAAGCACCAACATCAGGCGTCTCAACAATATTTTTAAGAACCTTGTAAAAGTAAAATGAAACTACTGCTTTGATCATTATTCTTCCATACGGACAAGGAGTCAGAGATATTATTTGTACTAAACCAAAATATGCAGCTTCTAATGGTACAGCTAATTATAAGGCAATTTAAAAAATAAAACGAGCGTAATTTCTAAAGATGCCGTAATAACCAAAAAGTTAAATATTATTGCTATTCAGAATCGTCAACAATAGATTTTTTACGGCTGTAGTAGTGTTTGGTGTTTTGAACATTCCCGCATGCTGTTGCTATTTATAGCCTCAACGAGTGTGCGAGACTGTTAGAAATCAGTAGTAAGTCATTGAACTAAAACGTGCAGGATCAACATGTCAAGAACAACTTTTCAGTTGGCACGTGGGGCACCCTACCATGTGGTTGCATGTACAATATAAACGAACATCTTAGTAAGAAAATAAGACCTTGCTTACTTCGCTAGAGTCAGTATGAGCGACACAACATGCTGTTAAAAATACGCCCCCTCCTATCAAGTTATATTTTCGCCACCATGACACTCTAGGTCAACGTCCACATTCAGGAATGTCGGTCATACAAGACGGAACGAAATGTACAGGCTTTACATTGTACAGGCTTTCACCCGGATTGACACCCCGTCGTTTAGCAGTGAAAAGTTGTCCAGTAAAATTGACTGTTTTCCAATTTTTTTCGACATTGATTGAATGGGACAGTCTCTGAACGTTCAGGGTAAGTGTAATGAGACCGACGCTCAGAGCTGAACTACGCTGCGGCCTACTCTCATATCAAATTCCAACTGCCAAGGGAGCTACATGCACGGCAAAGTGCACACGGGACCTCGGTTTTTTCATCCCATCCTGCATCACTGACGAGAGGAAACCTTGACGGAAAATCTGGATGAATTTTCTCGGCCAATGCAGGGATCGAACACCCAACCCCCAGGCTAGCAAGGCAGCATCTTACCCACTTAGCCAGGTGATCCCCACAATGTTATGCATACAAACATGATTGTTTTTTTTTTATTTTAGCCCAATCCGAACCAATCTGTAAACACTGTCACTTGCCAGTCCCCCATCTTAGGAATGCTATAAAATTTCTAGGCGCTTGTAAAAGCAGTGCATGTCGAGTAAATCTTTACTTTTTTTGTGTAGGCCATTTTGAAATCTATTCAACAGCATATTATTCGTTTTGAAAATAAATACCTGTATTACTTTTACGGGAAACGATGATAAAGAACTGTAAATGCAAGTGAACTAATCTTTTAATTATCATGTGTTTCACATCAATATCATCTTTATTGTTTTGAATTGGCCTATTTTTAATAAATTCATCAGTTACTTTTTTTTATATACATATTACAGATACAAAAAAATAAAACATTCTTTATTAACATTCAACTTTGGATATTTTGCCATTCCTTAAGAATAAAGGGTCTATACGGTGTGTGATCCATGATTATAATATGTCTGCATTCATTAGCCCAATTAATCAAGAAAAGTGGACGTTATAAACAAAGACTTGCAATAGGCAAATTTAGCTCTTGCATAATGCAGGTTTGATTCAGTAAATCAGTATTATTGAAAAAGTCCATGTAACTCTGTGCTACATGTATCTGATATCTCTGACTGAATGTTCAGAAAAGAATAAATGTCATAGTAAAATATTGCCAGAAATAATAAACCTTTTTCATTAATTTGTTTGAGTACCCGTTCTATTTAAACCCAGTGATCCTTTCATAGATGCAAACAATATCCTTTTCAGTAGGGGTGTTAACAATGGCTATAGAAATCATGTTCACAGAATTTTTTCACTCTAGAGGTTACTCATTATCTCTTAATATAGACCCTCAAAGGTTGACATACACATGAACAGCTATGTCAGAATATATCAACAGATTATGACCACCCAACTAAAAATTTAACATCACTCATGACGAATTTATATTTATAGATTCTTATGAGTTAGTTGGAAAATTTTACATTATGATAACTGCTTGGCCCAGACAGTATAAGAGACAGTTACAACTGACAACATCTAATCCTTTTTCATATCCAATTTCAAGATCAATAGTGATCTTGTGAAATATTAGCTACATGTACTTTACTTTCCATTCAGTCCAAACCGTTCTGTAGGTCAAAACCCCTAAGAAATAATTATATACAAAAACCACTGACTCGGCAGGTTTCATCATTGTAAAATGCTTATTCAATTTTTTTTGTGAAATTTCAGATATAAGGACATAATACACTGTACCTGCTACATATCTCCATAGAATTTACTTGACTAGGAAGAAAGAGAATAATCAAAATGGGATGTACCATTGCATCAAAGGACATAAATATTGTTGTGTACATTCTTGTTGCTGTATTTGCTATTTCATCATGGGTAGACATCAATGGTTTGTGGGTAGAATTGCCCATATTGGTACAGAAATTACCAGAACAATGGAATTTACCATCCTATATGGCAATCATTATTCAAATTGCCAACATTGGACCTTTGGCTTTTACAATTTCAAATTATTTCTGGCCAAGTAAGGTGAGAGAAACGCCTGTCATTTATGTCATAATTACAGTAGGTGCCATTGCATGTCTTCTCCTTGCCTTCTTTTGGAATACAGTGACAATAGTCGCAGGAAATTTACATAGCACCGCTTTACTAACTCTACAGTTCTTCCTGGCAATAGTTGATTGCACATCATCTGTGGCATTTTATCCTTTCATGGCATTGTTTAAACCGCAATATATGACAGCACTATTTATTGGAGAAAGTCTCAGTGGACTTTTACCAAGTATGATGGCGTTGGGACAGGGAGCTGGACAAATGAGATGTGTCAATTCTACTTCTGCGAAAAATATTACCATCAACGGAACTGTTGTTAATATGACTACAGAATATAATGCGTTTCCTGTCTACGAGCAACCTAAATTCTCAATTGAAATATTCTTCTTTGTTTTGTTTGGCATGATGATATTAAGTGGTCTAGCCTTTACATTGTTAAATTATTTACCATATTGCCAAAAAGAGCACTTGTCTGAAACAGACAGTATCGGAACTAGTTCAGACATTGCTGAAACCGAAGACACATATGAACTCAGTGATAATCACGACAGGTTTTTTATAAATGCTGCTAGCGAGATTGATTCCCAATCTGCATTACTTTCTGGGCGTGTCAAGAAACAGATAGCCATCCAGGGAGAAAAAACAGAACATGTTAATGAAAAGACATATGAGCAAACAATATCAGCATTTCGATTTACTGTTTTAGCTATGATGACAACTTGGATAAATGCTTTAATGAATGGGACAATGCCTTCAATACAGGCTTATTCTTGCCTTCCTTATGGAAATGATCCCTATCACTTTGCAGTAAGTTTGAGTAACATTGCCTGTCCATTATCCTGTTTTCTGGCATTTTTTGTTCAAGTGACTTCATTAAGTAAGCTGCTGTTTTTAACACTAGTTGGAAGTGGATTTGCTAGCTATATTATGGCTATGGCTGTGATGAGTCCAACACCTTTATTAATTGATAAACCAGCTGGTGCACCGTTAATTGTAAGTAGACATAATATAATAAAATTATCTATATTTTTATTGAAGTAGAAATAGTTCAAAAATAGATAATGAAAAATGAGTATATTAAAAATTTCAGTCAGCAATGAATGGCTTCTTATATCATGTTTCAGGCAGTGTATATAATTTAATTTGTATTACCTTTAATGCAAATAAGACTTTTAATATACTTTAATAATAGTTCAACGTGGACAAACTTAGGCTACGTTATTTGGGTTCAATCGGCATGCGCAACGAATGTTTGTAACAGGTGCTAGGAATAATTTGTATGACCGAATTCGTGGGAAAATTCGTAGATATTCTTCAGTATTTGTCACAATTACTGTCTTACAAGAGATAATAAAATTATCAATATATCATGGTACTCAACAAAGACCTACATGATAGTGAGTTTTAATCTTACCGATAATTGATTGGTGATCGCTTGTTAATCTTTTATGGCTTCACACCCATCAAGTTTTAATCTAACGGACAATTGATTGATAATTGCCTGACACCTACCGGAACTGACAGAATCCGAACTTATCAGATTTTTTGGGGCTGAAGTAATAAGGAAATAAATAGATACATGAAAATCATGTCAGATGTCACAGAAATTCGGAGTGATCAGACATCGGATGTGACAGAGTCCACTGTATAAGAATATAGAAAGCTGTGTACAACTTGATTGTTAAGCCTTACTCTTATGGACAGTCTCTGTGAGTTGTTATGCATTTTTGAAAAATTTTGGCTTGACCAGTCTTGCAAGTGTTTAATGCAGATATGGTGGACATTTGTAGTACTACTGGTACTTTTAGGACATTTGTAGTACTACTGTTACTTTTAGGACAATCCTACAGTATTTCAGCTATAAGAACTTTATTGCCAAGCTGGATGATATCGCAGGTCGCTTGTTCTCAACAGATAATGGCTGCTTGAATATCTGGGAGAGTATCTGATGGGGCTGGATCTACACTCCAATTTATACCCCCATCCCTGCACATCCAAGATATAGCCTTGACGTTAATTTCCATTCCAAATGCGTAATAACCTACTAAATTTCACACAAATAAAGCAGGTGCTGATACCATATTATGTCTACTAACCATAGGTCCAATAACAGGAAGAACGTGATGGACAGTTTTGTCATAGGTTATGATTTTACCAAAACATCACTGACTTATTATGTATAGTTTTTATTTCACGTTTACTAGGTACGTGGGATTTTAATTTTATAGACAGAAAATTTAATAATTTTCCAAAGACACAATATGGTCTTAAAGACCTAAGACCAAAGTCTTACACATTATCTAATCCACCAAAAATACAAGCCACCTGGTAGTTTAGAGTTTATTATTGGCTTGTCGTGAATAAATGTCTAAATGATATGTACATGTATTTGAATTAACATAAACGTCCTGCATACCTATAGGCAAAATTACATGTACATGTATCTCTCGTAGAATTCCCCTTACTTTATGTGAACTTTTTATAAATAAATATCAGCAAACTATTAAGCTAGAGACCAATTTGTTGTTTTCTACCAAGTCAATCGAAACGTTTGATATAACGGGTATTGAATTAATAAACTTTTGGGTAGATGTTCACTAAGGCACCATTCAAATTGAAGGTTATAATTGGTTTCAAGTCTATCCTGCACTATTTCAAGTCTACCCTGCACTGGATCAAGTCTGATTTTCATTTCTAGTTATACCCAAATTTTATCTTTCTTTCATTATTATGCATAATGAGTTATGTTCATAATCTTGAGAATTTAACAGATTACCCTAGTTAGTGCTGGTGTGTTATAACAACAGATTAATTTGGTGTATTTCATTAATGAAATGTTATGAGTGGAATATGAATTAGAATATTATATTAAGAGTTCATCTAGACCAGAATATTATATTAAGTGTTAATCTACAGCAGAATCCCATCCTCTAAGACCAGTTTTGCTATTAAATATTCAACTTGTGTACTAATAATATTGTCTTCTATCACTAGGATTATACAATTGATCACTAGATTTTCAAGTAAAATTGTTGAATTCAGCTATTTTGAAAAATTTCTAGCTTCAGTCATAATATGATTGTAGGTGATTGCTTTTTAACATTAATGTTTTCATATTGTTTTATTTAATACCATACTTTTTTTGTGATAAAGGTATTAAACCAAATTATATCTTAAAAAAAAACAAGTGTATTGACAGTAATAGTAGGCTGGCCTCTTGTTAAATCTTTGTTTATCCTATCTGGAGGAATATTGATATTAGCTCATACGTGTAGAAGTTGATGTACATGTACTTTTTTTGTCCCCCGCCTTTCGAAGAAAGTTGGAGGACTATTAAAATGGGTTCGTCTGTCTGTCTGTCTGTCTGTCTGTCCGTCCGTCCGTCTGTCTGTCCGTCACACTTTTTGGGACACAATAACTCTCTTCCTAATTGAGCTAGAATGTTCAAATTTGGTGTATGTGTTTATTAGGTCAATGCCTTGATGGAGTTCGAAGATGAGCATTTTCCGCTTAGGGTAAGCAGAGATAAGCAATTTGATGGGTTGATACTTTGGGACACGATAACTTTAGTTCTAATTAAGTGAGATTGATGAAACTTGGTGTATAGTTTCATTATAGTAATACCTTGACTAAGTTCGATAATGAGCATTTTCTGCTCAGGGTAAGCAGAGCTATACGCAATTTGATTGGTCGAGAATTTGAAACACAATAACTCTCCTTCTAATTGAGTTAAAATGTTCAAACTTGGTGTATATGCTTATTAGGTCAATGCCTTGATGGAGTTCGAAGATGAGCATTTTCCTCTTAGGGTAAGCAGAGATAAGCAATTTGATTGGTTGATGCTTTGGGACACTATAACTTTAGTTCTAATTAAGTGAGAGTGATGAAACTTGGTGTATAGTTTCATTATAGTAATACCTTGACTGAGTTCGATAATGAGCATTTTCTGCTCAGGGTAAGCAGAACGATACGCAATTTGATTGGTCGAGACTTTGGAACACAATAACTCTCCTCCTAATTTAGTTAAAATGTTCAAACTTGGTGTATATACTTATTAGGTCAATGCCTTGATGGAGTTCGAAGATGAACATTTTCCGCTCTGGGTAAGCAGAGATAAGCAATTTGATTGGTTGATGCTTTGGGACACGATAACTTTAGTTCTAATTAAGTGAGAGTGATGAAACTTGGTGTATAGTTTCATTACAGTAATACCTTGACTAAGTTCGATAATGAGCATTTTCTGCTCAGGGTAAGCAGAGCGATACGCAATTTGATTTGTCGAGACTTTGGAACACAATAACTCTCCTTCTAATTGAGTTAAAATGTTCAAACTTGGTGTATATGCTTATTAGGTCAATGCCTTGATGGAGTTAGAAGATGAGCATTTTCCGCTTAGGGTAGGCAGAGATAAGCAATTTGATTGGTTGATGCTTTGAGACACGATAACTTTAGTTCTAATTAAGTGAGAGTGATGAAACTTGGTGTATAGTTTCATTACAGTAATACCTTGACTATGATCAATAATGAGCATTTTCTGCTCAGGGTAAGCAGAGCGATAAGCAATTTGATTTGCCAAGACTTTGGAACACAATAACTCTCCTTCGAATTGAGTTAAAATGTTCAAAATTGGTGTGTATGCTTATTAGGTCAATGCCTTGATGGAGTTCGAAGATGAGCATTTTCTTCTTACGGTAGGCAGAGATAAGCAATTTTTGGATGACACTTCGTGTTCAGTTTGATTGGTCGATACGTTTGAAAAAAATAAATGTGCGATTAATTAATATGTGTCATCTATTTATTTGGGGATTTCGGCGGGGGACATCAGCCTCACTGTTGGCTTGTTATCATTAGACATTTTGGGGGTTTAATGGTTTTGTCTCACTGTTGATAATCAGTTTATAATTGCTTGATATTTTTGATCAAATTAGATGTGCTATAAATTAATATGTTTGATTTATTTATTTTGGGATTTCGGTGGGGGGACATCCGCTTCACTGTTGGCTTTTATATTTTATTTTATGGGACAAGGGCAGAAACTGATACATGTAATTATAAAGCACTTTTTATTCCGATAATTGCTGTCAGAGTTATGGCCCTTGATCACTTCAAGAAATCTTGTGGACGCTCTAGAGGCCAAAGTTGATATCCGATTGACTTTAAATTTATACAGAGTTTTAGGTCATGAAACGAAGAAGCCTATTGATTTTCAGCAATTTCCGATAATAACTGCCAGAGTTATGGCCCTTGATCACCTCAGAATATCTTGTGGACGCTCTAGAGGCCAAAGTTAATATCCGATTGACTTTAAATTTATACACAGTGTTTAAGATCATGAGGCGAAGAACCCTATTGATTTTCAGCAAATTCTGATAATTACTGCCAGAGTTATCTCCCTTGATCACTTTGAGGTCAAACTTATCATCCAATTGACTTCAAATTGATGCACAAAGTTTCAAGTCTTGAGACGAACAAGTATATGATTTTTAATGAATTTTGATAACTGAACAGCTAAATCAATGATTTTAAATGTTTCGTATACTAAGCGTTAGCATTTAGCATGGGGCCGAACTTCACAAAACCAAGCAAATTCTAATGATTTTCTGATAATTACTTTATGAGTTGTTAATCTTAATCAGATTTCAGAGTATTATAAATGTTTCATTACCGAAAAAAGTAAGAATATGCAACAACTCTTGTTGACTGCCCGGACGATTTAGCTGCTGTGGGCATATGTTTCGTTGCCCGGCAAGTGCAGCAACCTATCTTCAAGAAATCTAGACAGCTACAAATAAAAGTATGGTAGATGTAATTAAGATATTTCTTGTCTAGACAGCTTTTTTAGGATAATATATCGATGGTACCAAGTATTTGATAAAAGCTAAGATACATATAATCCACACTTCAATCTATGTGAAAATCCTTTATCTCAATTTTAATGTTTTTGTTTCAGGTGACAGCATGGGTCTTTATGTCATTCATATTAACTTATAGTAAAGTGTCGGTGGCATCAGGTTTTCGTGTTGGTGGAAGAAAAGCGTTATTGTGGTGTGGTGTATTTACACAGATTGGGTCAGCAGTTGGAGCATTAGTTATGTTTATCTTGATCAATGTTCAACATTATTTTCAACAAGCAGAAATGTGTAAATCTTGATAAGATTGATAACATTATTCAATATTCTTTTCATCTACATTATATCATATTGAGAAATCAATGAACTTGTTGCACTTGCAGGAGCTGTCTAAAGATACCTTTTGATAAAAGTTTATTTATGTATGCTATGTGTAAGAATAGTCAAAATACACGTACATTTAGCTTACATATGTACATGACATGCAAAATTTAGCTCATATATGTGGGGTTGTTTGTATGTGATTTTTTTAATGTGCTTAACTTAGGTTACACAAATGGTTTAAGGAATTCCATTCTTTTGTGGCATGAGTGATGTCATCATCACAATAAACATTTACCACTGTAAGTAAACTTGTGTATCTGGGCACTCACAGACTCACAAAAAACTGTGAATGAGTATCTCAGAAATTTTGATAGTTGTACATGCTGATGTATTTGAATGTCAGATGATCAAAATTGTACATTTCACCCGAAATATTGTCCGCAAAGCGAGTGGTGTAATAACTAAATGAAACCAATGATGACTATATTGATAGTATATTGTTAGTCCCAATTCATTTGTTAAGTTATTGAAATTTTAGCTTGTTTGTGATATTATTATTATACACTCAATAGAGAACAGTGTGAACAAGATCTATTATGTTAAATGTATGTCGTGTATGTTGAGGATTAACTGTTTATATGTGAGGATATTAAGAATTATAATATTTCCCATTATGTCATAATAATGTGAGAGTAGTAACGTTATTTATTATTACATTAAAATTATCTTTAGACTTTAAACCATTCAAACAAACCTAACTCAAAGTAGGGTTAATTTACTATGTAATTCCAAAGACCACACCAAATGGTTCAGAAAATTTTTCCATAGGGTACTCAATGGTTACAAAATCCATTTTAAGGCAAGTTCAAACTAATCTGATTAAAATTGCCAAAAACGGTTTTCAAATTTTCAATTACAACCTTAATCCGGTTGATGTCACAGGCACTACACATAGTGTACACATGATCTATATAATATATCACTGCCCTGCAATATATCACTGTATATACACACAGCCAGTTGACAGGTGTGTATTTGTCGGTCCAATTAACATTTGACTGGCGTAATTATTAACGTGTAATTATTTTCATGCAAGCTACATATCACTATGTAAGTCAAAGCATTTTCAAAAGCCGACATTTCTCGTCTTGAGTTGTAATAGACTATATATTTGTGACTAGAATATTACCGAGTGTATTTCAAGATGCCATATTACCGTTATGTTATTGAGAGTTGTGGAAATTCCAGCAAGGGAAAGGGGAATAATGTACCGGCGTTTCTAAGACGTATATATCAAGGCAGTTATACACAATGTATTGGGTACTGCATTTCTTCGAAAGCGGCCATCTTATCTTTTGTACGCTGTATTTCAATGCAGCATACAGACTCGTCTTCTGTGGGCATTAACGTACACTTTTCACACTGACACCTGTATCCGAATACAATATATTATTATTATGCAAATCTACAAAAAACTATTTTTAATAGATATTATAAATTAATAAAATTTGAAGACTGTCATTCAGTCAAAAATTTCGAACACAAAAATAAGTGTATAAAATATTATGCATTCCGGTACGCACCATTCCAGAGAATCGCAACAGTCGGGTGATTGTCATTGTTAGATCCCGTATTCTCTACATCGCCATCCTCCACGGAACTACTGTCAGATAATTACGACTCAAACATATATGGCGCTATATTTATTAATCCTTTCTCGCGACGTATCTGTGTACGATACACTGCCCGAGTTAAAAGAACTACTGCTACAGGATAACTCGAAATATTCTTCCTCCATTCTCTCGGTGTATGATGAAATGATCAATAACACAAATGTTGATGATCTAAGTTTATATGATTATTATTTGAAACTATTTTGTTTCTTAAAAGCCGACAATTAATTATTTCTATTGGCTTCAAAGATGTCCGTAGCGCCGGCTATGACAATTTTACACCAATCTTGTTTCAATCAGCGGCCAATTATTGTTGGCTTACGGTCGGCTTATTCTGATTAAAAAGACTTTGGCTACAACAATTACCGTTATAAAACAAATTCTAAATTACATCACAAATTATTCCGTAGTCAATTGTTTTATTTAATTGGGGGATTAAAGAATCAGTCAGGCGTTAATGAATACACACGCCGAGTGTATATAGGTAATTAAGGAATAAACATTCCTAATATGCATTCGGTCACTGTGACGTGTTTGGCGTCTAAGGGGATTAAGAATGTTTTCGATAATTGGCAAAGTCGTTTATACGGGAAGTCTATTTTTACGACTTTGATAACTGAAGACAACTGAATTAATTTTAGTCGGATTGTTGTGAATTTGTCGAAAAGTAGATAAAATAACCATGGAGTATACATATAAAAAAATTCCCAGGACCATTTTATGTGCTCTTTTAAATTTATGTACTGAATAGTACTGGTATGAAATTGGATTATTTTCCAAAGAATTTTGTTGCCTGAATATATTATTTTTTTATTTTCACATACACAAAGTAGATTTGTCTGATTTGCCTCCTTTTGTGTTTTTGATATTGATGATAATAAAGTTTTAAGCATAGTATCTATTCCCTTCATTTATATTTAACAAGATTTAATCAGAGTTACCCATTTTATCTACATTTTTAAATCTTTTATCAAAACCTTTGATGTTGTTTTTTTTTTATACCTTAGAACTTGGACTCACTTGATTAAAGTTTGTGCTTGATAAGGTAATGCCAAACACCTGTAATAAGATATGTATAATTGTTGATTGATATGATACAAAAAAGACTAAAAGTTTATATCAGTTTGTTCTATTATAGTATTGTTTTGAGACAGGGACTTTGGTCACCCCTGTAATTGTATAGATTTTATATGGGTACCTTGATTTGCTCCCATTTCTGAGTATTCTTGGCCTGAGCGAATAAATAGAATAATAAAAGGGAAATAACTGTACCTCTTAAGCCCATCTCTCTCTCTCTCTCTCTCTCATAAATAATAATATGGCTAATTATTCAAAAAACAGACCTCTAAAAGTTCTAGTACCTTCTGTATATGCTATATGTATTTGAGGGTGGTAAGAAAAGACCTGCATAACATTTACATGTATGTCATGCAGCACTTCCAGTGAAATCAGTGGTACATTTTCATTGGTGTCTCAGTAAATCGGAAAAAAAGAATATAAAAATTAGCCAAAAAAATTTTTGAATGTTCAAATAAAGATTTACATCTAGTAAATTAATTGAGTAGGATATTTAACGTAAACTACATGTACTCGTACTTGCTATAATCAAAAGTAAATGGTTTAGATAGAGCGACAGAGCCATGTCACCATATGTTTTTTTCCATTATTGTACATTTGTATACAGGTACATAACACATTCAAATTTATGAGACCTGGTCCGCTTTAATTAGACCCCATTTCATGTATTCATTCATTCATTCAATAAATCGCAATGACATCCTAATAAATATTGTTACACCAAATTTTGCAATGATGTTCAGATTAAAATTATGAATAAGATAAAAGGGTCATTGATTATTATACACAGTATTTTGTATATTTAAATGTTTAATACACATGTAAGTTACATTATTTTCTTTGCTATAGAAATATTAAGTTCAATATAGGACCATAATTATTTTCCTTTTAAAATAATGTATAGTACATGTACAGTCTGTATGATGTTAAATTTATCTTTGAAGTTGTTATAGGGAAAAGTTAACAAATATGCAATCAGATATGTGTACTGTTGTAAAACAGGTTTTGCTGACTTTAAAAGAATTTCATTGTTTGTTACTGGTCAAAAAAGTGTTATTTAACTTACTGACGAAATTTTGGTTTGCATCTGGTGTCACATTGTTTGTAATTCAAGTTCAATTGACTTCTGGTTTTTATTTGTATATTTTGCATTTTCAGCAACATCTTTTTGTATGTTGCACACATTTTTCAGAAGTCAAGTAACATGCCTGAGAATTTTTAAAAGATTATGAAGACAGTTTTTGAAAATTGCTTAAAATTGATTACATTCAAACATGAAATTGTCAGTTTGATTGAATTTTATGTGCTTATTTGTTTTGTGAGATGATTTTATTCATTCAAAATTGTAGGTCTATAGATAAAGGCAACCTTGAGATAACCAATTGTGTTGAAGTCATAAAAATAAAGTTCTTAAACAAACACAATAGTATTTCAAATGAAGCCAATACAGTACATTATTATTTTGGACAAATCAAACTTGACACCATTAATTTAATTTTCTGTCATGTTACTGTGAAATATTAAGAAACATTGGGGGTGGGGAGCTATGCTGTATGGCTCATGTAGAGCAGAAACAGCTAAGAGATGTATTAAATACTATATATATGAGAGAATTTAGTGTTTAGGGGTTCAAAGAGGAACTCATTTTGTAGATACGAATGATCAGTTGACAGTATTTTATCAAGAAATTATATACCGGTGGTATTTATAAATATATGTATAGGAGGATATATTTAATAAGAATTAATCCAAATTATGTTCTTCAAGAGAAATAAATCATAAATATTTATAGATAATTATCATACATAAAGGTTTTAAGTTCAGAAATTGTATTTTTAACTGATTATGCATGTTTAATTTTCATTTATAAATATATGTATAGGAGGATATATTTAATAAGAATTAATCCAAATTATGTTCTTCAAGAGAAATAAATCATAAATATTTATAGATAATTATCATACATAAAGGTTTTAAGTTCAGAAATTGTATTTTTAACTGATTATGCATGTTTAATTTTCATCTGAATAGAATCTGATCTCAAATAATTCTTGGATACATTCAATATCACAGGTACATGTATATTTTTATGGAAAAGAAAGTATCTGAAGTATTCCAGGACACAAATCTACAAAGTACCTTGAATATTGAGATTCATATTGAAAAATAAATAACATATTATGAGTGAATTTTGTCAAGTTATATAGCATAAATATATATTGATGCCATAAATACTTAATCGAATAATAATGCAATGTAATTGTTTAAAAGATAAGATAAATCTTTGATATATTTATTCCCTAAAACCTAGTATTGTCATGCAGTGTGCACCTACTGCTCATATTGATGTCACAACACTGGTTGACACTGTGTGCTTTATTAAATACATGTACAAATATTTTAAGCAGTTTGAGCCTAAAGTTCATGGTGATTAAAAATATTATCGAGTCTGTTGATCAACTGGATAACCTACATGTAATATTTTTTTTAGGAACACCCTTATAAATTAAACACTACAGAATACAGATATTAGATATTAATTAAGTCTGTTCTTTCCAATAAACGCATTTGACTATTCATGGTACTTCTTTCGCTTCTGCAAATTAGTAGCTGTTTTTCACAAGTATGTATTATAGTTTATTGCATTTTACTAGTTTTAACTTGTAAAATGACTTTTAAAATTTATTTTAATTTAGAACATGGTTTGTTACATTAATTCAATAGAATTTTTGTGCATCAGTACTGAGTAATGTCTGGCATGCCATGTCCCTGGATTATTTATTTAATTTGTGTGCTGGTATACAGTATATTTATGTAAGTTGTGGAATGCTGTTATTTGTGTATCAAATTATATGAGATTATATTTTCATACTGTGGTGTGAATAAATGATTATTGTAAAACATTGGACTGGTGTGATGATGCTACTGGTAAACTTTCTTCTTAATACCACGTTCAATATTCCTGCGTACAAGTTTTTATTTACATTATTAAATAGCACAACCAATTATGAAAACAAGCCCAGGTACAAGATCAAAAGCAGAATGTATAGACTGACTATGAGTCTTGAGTTTTGAGAAAAGATTTTTTAATAAATATCTCCAAAAGAGTATTATTTAGGAGCATGTCTGGTTGACAGTTATTTTTCCTTTATCCCTATTCCATGTGCATGCTGTATCTTACAAGTAATTCATTTAGTCAACTGGCGTGGTTTCGAATCCCCAGTTGTACGTGAAAAGGAGTATGGTCACCTGTCCTCCAGTTTTCTCACACTGCTAAAGACCCCTACGTGCAAACATTTTATTGAAATAAAATTAAACCATATGTTAGTCCTAAAATGACCTAGTTTGTGTCGAGCGGAGGTTAAACCCCATTTCTCTCTCTCTCTCCTGTATTGAAATGTGAATGGATTAAATATAATTCAAGCCAAACCTCTGTAAAATGTTGATCCAGAAATTTGATAGGGATCAATATGGGGTTTAACATCGATTCGACATAAAATTAAAAATGTACCATTTACAAAGGGGACAGCATAAGTCTTTGTATGTAATATGAAAAAAAAAATCTTTATAATTCACCATATATGGTCATAATTTTATTCATAGTATAAAATTATAGTAATAACAAAAACATCACATTTCTTCATGGAATTCACAATTCAACAAAATAACAATAACAGTTGCAACATCTGTATTTATAATTTACAATATGGTGATAATTCTGTTCATAGTTTAAAATCAATTTAACAAAAGTATCACTTTTTCTCCTGGAATTCACAATTGAACAAACATCTTTATTTTATAACAACAAGTATATTGTTAGGTTACTTAAACATAGATAGCTTTATATACAACGTTTTTGATAACACCTTTTTTTAAAAAGCTTTTATACCAGATAAAAAACATAGATAAGTCTATGAATACATAATTTAACAGAATATACATAGTGTCATATTTACATGTAAGGTTATAAATTTGTTGCTTTAAAAATAATAAATATTTTGGCCTTTGGTTTGATAATATAAATACAAAACCCCCACATAATTACATATTTTGGAATTATTCATTGTTTGAAGATGTATCACATAAAGTTCTTAAAGACACTATACCTTTTGGAAGCAAAATAAATAGGATTAATATTTTGCACTACAAAATTACTTTTCTGCAAATAATATTTGAAAAAACAAATTGAATTTGAATTTGGAGCATGCAGTCTTTAAATTGAGTATATAATATTTGGGTGTGGCATGAAATGACATTAACTGTATTCAAAATATATTTTATTAATTTTATGAAGGCCAATATACCTTTTGGAAGCAAAATAAATAGGATTAATATCTTGCACTACAAAATTACTTTTCTGCAAATAATATTTGAAAAAACAAATTTAGTCTCAAATATAAGCAGATATATATGTTGTCGACCTATAATAAGATACAATTTTTTCTTTATTTAACATTAATATTTATCTACAAAAATAATAATACATCTTCAAAAACAATCCACCATCATTCTCATGATATAACATAATACAATCAACCATCATTCTCCTTCATATAACATAATACAATTTGACAGAATATCAATACATCTCAGTGTAATGACAGTTTTCTGTGCAACTATTTTATGTCTATTTAACTCTGGTTGATAAAAGAGTTCCAATATTTCCTTACTAACTATAAGATGGCTTTGCCAACACATCAAATTATGTTACTATAAAATATGATAAAGGCAAACTGCATCTTTGCTGTTACACTTTAAGCATTTATACAAACAATAATTGTCAACATAAACACAATTTGAAGTGTAAATTGGTGTACATCAATGTAGTTAAAGAGACATTCCTCAAAATTTCTGCTCAAAATACTGAGTCGTTTGGTATTGAACGTCAAAACTTCTTATCCAGATACGTAACCCTTTTAGGATTTCGGGTAAATTTCTTTGTTGGGTGACCTGATAATTGATTCCCGTTCCTTTATAGGTCTATACAGTGGATGACTCATGAGCTGTACTCGATAAGGAAGCTTAAATTTCTCCTACACAATATCATAATAGAATAAAAGTCAAGTTTTATCCAGGCACCGCATAATACAGATTGACACACTGGTCCCCATGTTGTTTAAAAACATATCACCTATATTAAGTTAGTTGCTTGGCCCTAAGGTAGTAGATTTTAAGGTCTTTTAACACAAAATTAAGCAGTTTTATTCTCTAAAATTCAATCTATTTACACTTTAACCATCAAACAAGCACATTAAAATGCAGTTTTACTAAGCTTCCTGGTCTCTTAGCTATTTTTCTTTTTTAACAAATTTCTTATTCTGGTAAATTTATTCTTCAATTATAAGAGGAAATTTCACAGTAATTATGAGACCATTAAAATTTCTCAAAAATATTTTCGAGTGTTTTTTTATTTCGCAAAGAAAGCAAAGAATAAGCTACATACAAAAAATCATATGTAATTTAGCTCGATAGCTTAATTATTGTTAATTAATTACAGGTTAATACACAAAAGTACCCATACACCATAAATGACTTCATCTTCTTTTTGATGGAATAAATGTTAGTCAATTAGCACTTTTGTATTTAATACAACCATGCTGTAATTTTCCCCTCTGGATCATTCAAAAAAAATTAATGAATGATGCCCAATACATTAATCATATTTGAAATATTGGAACTAGAAAACAATATAGCCAATGATTTGAATATGTTATAGGAATAAATCATTGTACAGCTAGCAAAGAATGTTTAAGAAGAACTCTATATACATTAGGCCAAAGTGGTTTGGTTAAAGAAGACCTAATGATGCATGAATTTATCTTAACATTCATACAATACATTTAGCTTGAATGACACTAGCTAATAACAATTATGCAGTAATTGGTTAAAACATAAGAATTAAAGACATATTGCACCTTGATTTGACTTGTTTTACAAGGCTGGTTTTTCTGCATAGAATAAGCCCCATCTTTGATCACCTTGCCTAACTCTTACTAACTTGTCTTTCCAACCATTAACAATATAATCATAATCCTCTTCAGAAAATTCCTGAAAAAAAAATACATAGTCCAATTTAATGCACGAAAGGAATGCTTTTGAGAAACATACTTTCTATACACTCACATTGTCCTCACTTATGTCCTTCTGTCTATTCACAATTCTTGTATACAGGTTAGAATTTTTGATGGTTTTTTTTTTTTTTCAAAATTTGCTTGGAATGTTCAGTTAAGTCATAATTAATGTTACCCGCACACTTTTAGTCTAAAAATAGGTTGCCAGGCAACGAAACATACCCACCAGCAGCTAAATCGTCCGGGCAGTCAACAAGAGTTGTCTCATATTAACCCTTAGGACCCGAAATGCCGCAAAACCGGCTTGACGTTGTATCGCATATACCCGAAATGTCGGTTTTGCGGCTTGGGGCGTGTTCAAGCTCCAATTACGTTGACATGATATTTCGTACAATCAGGGGCCATAATTCAGGAAGTTATGGTCCAATGTGCGCGCATATCAAATGGAACTGCGACCTTTGGGTTATAAACTTACATTTCAAATTTCATCAAAATGGGAATAAAATTGTGACCTCCATAGGGTCAACAATATAAAAAACATGATTTTTCATACAATCAGGGGCCATAATTTGGGAAGTTATGGTCCAATATGCGCGCATGTGGAACGGAACTGCGATCTTTGGGTTATAAACTTACATTTCAAATTTCATCAAAATGGGATTAAAATTGTGACATCTACAGGGTCACCAACCTTGATATATCATATTTTTACACGATTCGCGTATTAGCGGCAGCCATTTTGTCTGGCAGTTTTGGTCTAATTTTTACACGAAATTCGACCTCAACCTTCATTACAGTGTAACAGTGATATAATCAAAAACGTTGGATAATAATTGAGACCCCTAGAGGAACCACAAGCTAAAAAAGTCAATTTTGCGTACAATCAGGGGCCATAATTCAAGAAGTTACCATCCGATATGCGCAAATATCGAAAGGAACCAAGATCTTTGGGTTATAAACATGTACATTGTATTTCAAATTTCATCAAAATCGGTTCAAAATTGTGACCTCTATAGGGTCCACAACCTTGATATAACATATTTTCACACTATTCGCGTACAAATGGCGGCCATTTTGTCTGTCAATTTTGGTCCGATTTTCACGAAATTCGTACTCAACCTTCATTACCATCAAACGGTTTTATAAATCAGATAATAATTTTGACCTCCAGAGCTACCACAAGCTAAAAGGGCAATTTTTCGGACAATCAGGGGCCATAATTCAAGAAGTTACGATCCAATATGTGCAAATAACAAAAGGAACCAAGATCTTTGGGTTATAAATATGCATTTCAAGTTTCATCAAAATTGGTTCAAAATTGTGACCTCTACATTGTTCACAAGCTAAAAACGTGATTTTTCGTACAATCAGGGTCCATAACCCATGAAGTTAGAGTCCGATACATGCCAATGTCGAAAGGAACCAAGATCTTAAGGTGATAAACCTACATTTCAAGTTTCATCAAAGTCGGATAAAAATTCTGACCTGTAGACTGTTCACAAGCAATTGTATACAGACGCGACACACTGACGAACAGGGGCGACGACAATATACGTCCACATGAAAATGTGGAACTTAAAAAGGCTTTAATAAAATTTAAAGAAACATATATGATACATATAATTTTTGGATGGGGATAGCTACGAGAAATCCAGGTATCCGGTGAACTGCGTGGTTTCGGGACAATTTATGGTCGTCTTAACTATATAATAATAATCACTTACAAAACACTTTCTCTACACGCTGTAACAGTAGAAAGTATGTATATAATAATCACTTACAAAACAATTTCTCTACACGCTGTTACAGCATAAACGATTCCTGAGCTTCCTATATAAAACACTGTTCAAGGGCTTTTAAGAACACTCTCACTTAATTAGAAATAAAGTTATGTGTCCAAAAGCGTCAACTAATCAAATCGCTTATCTCTGCTTACCCTTAGCAGACAATGTTCATCTTAGAACTCCATCTAGGCATCAAAATAATAAACACCTAAAACAACTTTGAACATTCCAGTTCAATTAGGAGGAAAGTTATTGTGTCCCAAAGAGCATGACAGACAGACAGACGAACCCATTTTAGTAGTCTCGCACTTTCTTTGAAAGGCGGGGAAAATAATTAAAAGAACCCATGCCTCAACAAAACCAACATGACATGGCTTACAACGTGCATAAACAATAATTTGAAAGGATAAGATATACTAAGTAAGTCTTAAATTAACCATGCCTACTAATTAATAAATTCTTGATAAACAAGAAGCTAATTATTATCACCTTGGACAAGTCGCAATAAAATCTTAAATCAAGACACGGTTCCTATTTAAAACATATGTAAAACTTTTGACACAGAGTAGGCACCACAAAACTAAGGATAGCCACATATAGCTAGATAATTTTGCGGCTGTGGTTTCGAGCCCTGGTGTGAGCGTATGTGACATGAAAATAGGGGCGCCTTCTCAACCTCGTGGGTTTCCTTCAGGCACTCCGGTTTCCTCCCACTGCTAAAGACCCCTACGCACAAGCGAATTATTGGAATAAAATTAAAACCATATGTTAGTCCCAAAATGACCTAGTTTGTGTTGAGTGGACTAAAACCCCATTTCTCTCTCTCTCTCTCTTACATAATAAAGAAATATCAAAATATTTCACAGGCAATGACTGTGCTAAGAAAACAATGAATTTTACTAGAGAAGTGGTAGTTACCAAAAGCTTACACCCATAATCTAAATATAGAACTACAGAGCGCTTTTCCAGAGAACGAAATACAAATAAAATAGCTACGGCTACTGGTTACATTAATTCAGAATCATACATCAGTTTTATGTGGATTAATTGTCACTAAAAGTCTGTAAATGCTCAACAAGTCACAGTATATATTAGACATGTGGACTTGCTGGACTTGTTTGGCTAGTCATATGGAGAAAATGTATCAAAGTTCAGTTTAGAGATAAATTTTATGCAGATTTACCTCCCCTATCACAAAATCTGATACATGCTTCTGCAATTTGGACTTGTGCAACAATTATATGTTATTGTAGGGGCAGATCTATAAAAAGCATCGGGGGCATCAAAAGTGACTTCAGCCATAACGCTGTTGCGGAACCATTACTACAGAGAATAGAAAGTTTTGTGGTAAAGCGCTAACCGTAATGAATTCTTCTCTCATCTCCTCTGTTTTTTTCAATTCCCCCTCTAAAACTTGTATAAATAAATCTGATTTATCTTCAGCTCTTACATTTACCAGACCAGCTTCTTTTAATACCTGATAAAAATCAAATAATCAGACATTTAACAATTAAAATGTAAGCCTAAAATAAGAAATCAGCAGCATTGAATTAACAAATACAGATTAACTTATAAAAATATAATATCTTAAAATTACTCTTCATAAAATACACCAGCAGGGAACATGCATATTTCATTTTGAAATCATCCAGTAACAGCTAGTTAATCTTTCTGAATAGCTCAACATAGCTAATAAATGGAATAGAATGTAATTTAACATCGCATCAACACAATAATTCAGACATTTTGCAACAAAATGAAATGAAATAGGGCTCAATGCCCTATTCCGACTGAGCTAATGAAGACAAGCATCGCCATACACTGTGCTATGAGGAAATTTGCCACAGCCTACTCTTTTTTAGAATTCCAACTGACAGGGGATGTTTAAGCATGCACGCCTACATGTACAAGTTACATGGTTTTTCGTCCCATCCAAATGACTAGACTGCTGTCCTTGTCAGGAGCTTCGTCCTGTATCACTGACAAGGACACTGGGATTGAACATGCAACCTCTAGGCGAGCGAGCCAGCTTCTTATTCACTTAGCCAGCGACTCCCATTTTGAGACTAACCTAACATACATGTACAGTGATTTATCATTAAAATGAAAAAAGGGGGGGGGAATTTTTCCCAGAGAGTGGCATTTCTGACTAGAACCATCAACGCAACATTCACAACTAATAAACCATCTTATCAATTAGAAGTAGAGTTATTGTATCCAAAAAAATGCAAAGGACCAACAAACTGATGGACATTCCCCTATATTACCTCTCCATATTGTTGTGGACTGAGTAAGTTGTATCCACGTTGATTAACGTATGATTTAAATGCTTCAGAATGTTCACCAGCTTTACAACAATAGTCAGTAATCAAAACCTTTCCTCCTGGTTTCAACCATTTCTATTACAATATAAAATTATAATAATTTATGTGAATTAATGTCAGTCTTTAATGGATAAGAGAGAGAGAGAGAGAGAAAAGGGATTTGACACAAACCAGGTCATTTGGGGACTAACACATGGTTTAATTTTATTTAAACAATTCACTTGCACGTAGGGGTCTTTAGTAGTATGAGGAAACTGGAGGACCATGAAAAAACCCACAAAGTTGGACAGGTGACCCTACTCCTTGTCATGTACAACCGGGAAATCGAAACCATGACAGTTGACTCAATGACAGGCCTTATGATACAGAACGTGCTAACCATTCAGCCATCCATCCCGCCCCTGATAAATTAGATCATAGGTAATTATATCTATCTCATTATTTTTCTTTCTGTATGGGTTTAAACACACTATTTATCAGTAATTCTCTCTGGTAGGAACTTTAATTTCTGTTTCAGTAGAAGTATCTATTGTAATGTACTTACAAAGAATCTCTTGAAGAGACTTAATTTATCATTAATGTGCAATATGACATCACGACTATATATAACATCAAAACTTTCTGCAGCATAATCTCTCTTTGTTGCGTCTGCTATTTCAAACACCACCTGGTCCGGTGTTATGTCTTCTTCTTGTGCACGCTCTAATCCAATTGACACCATGTTGGAAGACAAGTCATTAGCAACGACCTTCACATTAAAATTCTGAAGAAAAAAAAGGAATTAAAATTGTTTTAACCAAGAATATATCACATAATTAGTAAGGTAGAAAATAAAATAAAATATTTCGTGCTGATTTTGTTGCATTTTGACTTTATATATAACTAATAATAATTCCAATATATTTTTAATGTTCAATATTAATGTGAGCATATAAAAACAAAATTATGTTTCCTGAAAACAAACAGACGTCACAAAGTCACAACAGACATGCCGTAACTTCTACTCCATACCTGTCATGTATGATAGCTACATGTAGTTTGTCACACGCCTTAACTATTCATTTGTTACTTGCCGAACTGATAAAAGAAAGAAAAATCTAAAAATACATTTTGGTGAGTACCAAAAAGAATAAAATTAGGTAGAAATTTATCAAATCTTTTACAGCTAATCTTTGAAAAACTTTACCACTGTTTTACTTTACATAACTGTATGTATATAATTACCTTAGCCATATAGAATGCACTACCGCCAATACCAGCACCAACATCTAGAACTTGTTGACCAGCTTGTAAATTTAACATATCAACAAACTCCTGAAATATAAATATCATATTGTAATAACTTTACAAAAGTCAACAAGAGAGAGAGGTGGCTTTAATGCCCACTTGATACAAACTAGGTCCTTTCATGACTAATATATGGTTCAATTCTATTTCAATCATTCACTTGCACGTTGGGGTCTTTAATTGTGGGAGGAAATCAGAAGACCCAGAGAAAAACACCACCCTGTTGAACTGGTTTATTCTTTTTTAAAACTTAAAATTTATTGATATCCTTTTCAGAGATAATGACAATGATATATTGAACTGAAATAGCTGAAATTGAAACTTATAAAATAAATTGCTATTTATTTATCATCTTATTCTAAATCCAACCCTGCAGACCACCATCAAAGTTTGTGCACACTAAAATAAAAGAAGATCTAACTGTAGAAAAATGTTCTTGAACATACCTTTGTGGTTTCATAACCTCCAGTACTGACATAAGTACGACCGAAGACTTTCTCATAACGTAGAATACCATTTCTAGAATACTGTTGATTATCCAGGAAATCTTGGAAGTTTTTGTATCCAAAATTAGATGAATTTGATCGTTTTACTTTCTGTAAGAGCCACACCATTTGATCTTTATTACTCTTGTGCTGAAAAATTTAAATTAATTATAAATTGAAGCAAGTAACAAAACACATATATATCTAAAGTAGCTAAGTACTCTAAGCAGTCTGTAAATATTGACGTACTGTAAATAAGAATCAAAATCTCTCTACCATAAAATATGTTTAGGGCTCTTTAAAAAAAATATTTATGCATAACCAAACTTAAATGCATAAAATTGATTAGTTAGCCTGAATTTCAATTGGGTTCCTCTTTAAAATTAGACTGACAATCCTATTAGGTTTGAAAAAATAAATTATCTGTACATCAATTACAAGATTTGGTGCCAAGTTTCGATAAGGTTCAAGCAAGTTTGAAATAAAAAAACATTTCTCAAAAACTCTTATCAGTGTTTACAATGTTTCAATGAGAGGGGCAATAACTCAAAGGATAATTGTTTCACAGTAAGTTTGAACAACCGGGGAATTGAATCCACGCCAGTTGACTCAATGACAGACCTTATGATACAGTACCCACATGCACTTTATATATCCAACTGATTTTTGACATAAGGTTTATAGCTTTGAACACAGAAAAAGGACAAAATATATTAGTGATTTTATAATTAACATACCTTGATATAAGCATCAACAGCTTTAGAAAGAACCAAATCAAAACCATAAGAATGATTTTCATCACATGGCATACTAACAGAAGAATAAAAAGCTTCATACAAATCTGTATCTCTATAATTTGTAGGATTAGATTTTCTGGGTATGTTCCCTAAAATAAATCAGAAAGCAAATAAAAGCAATCTACTACATTAAAATGAGAATCATTATTGATAACAAAGATTTAAAACAATACAGATCATGTCATGGTGTAAAAGCTGAATTGATATCCTAGAAAAACTTTATAAAAACTACAACATATGTTACAAGTAAAAAATCTAAAAAAAACAAGACCAGACAGAGCATTCAAATTCAACACAGCATCTTATCCTCATTCAAGCTAGAATCAGAGTTGTTAATCAAAAAAAGTGACTTTCATAGCATTCAAGGGCAATAACTCTACAAAGAACATGTTTTCTTCAATATTGAACGTGGTTCAGGGGAATTTCAATGACTCACCGGAAGGACGATTACACGATTCCCGAATAAACAAATATCCTCCTTCTTTCAACCACCCCAACATTTTATGAAAGACCTTTTGAACTTCAGCATCTTCTAAATACATAAACAACCAGTTAGAAAAAACTAAATCAGCCCTGAAACAGAAGAAACAGTATCTAAGGTTGCAGTTTAAATCTGCCTATTTGGCTTCAAAAGTTATATAAATTATAAACTATTACCTTTCCAAGTAACGCTTTATGGGATTTGATGATAAAAATATCACAATCCGTCAGGGCAGGTAATTTGAAATAGTGGAAACCCTATGGATTCACCCAGGGTATAGTGGAGTAGAACGGAATGAGTACACTAGGTAACCGAAGATGATCTACATCCACTACCAGCTCTGACTACATTTTTTAAAACTAAGTAATCATTAATGAGTTTTGTGTCTCTGTTCTCCTAATCTCAGATTTTCTAAAATAGTCATGATATAAATCACATGTTATATTATGTTTCATACTCTTTATTTAGCTATGGTCTTTGATAATTTTAAGGCAAAAACCTCTGATCTTCTAAAGTGCAGTAATTTGTGCAAGTCTCACATTTTGAGATCTACATATTTGAAATTCTTCATAAGAGAAGAAAAGTGGTCAGCTTGCTCGGCTAGGTGTAAATCATATGTGATCTTTCTCAATTAGTTCACCCCACCCCTCAAGCTGAATGAAAGCAGAATACCATGCCCAACAATTCCATATTTTAAAGATAAAAGCCTGTGTAAACCTCATGACACTGTGACTCTGTATTCTACTCACAAGTAATAATCGCTATGCATATAAATTTGGCATGGTTTTTCCCAAACGTTTCATTATTTTTTTAGCTGAGACCATTTCTTTAAATTTTTCTAACCTCACAAGTACAGAACTTTAAAGTAGTTACATTTAATTTAACGCATATAAACTGTTTTTTTATCCTCAATATAAGTTTGATCTAAAACTTCAACATTTTTCCATTTGATTTGCAGACTTAAAGAGAGATTTTTGCTTGGATTTTTCCTTTAAAATTATCAGTATTCAACTATCTAAATATAGTGTAAATGAGTTCAACTTGTTTTATCAGGGCTAGATATGGTTCACTTTAATCAGGCCTAGTGTAAATATGAATGATAGGCCTACATACTGAGCTTCAGGCTGTTCCATCTTTGTTACATCCTCACACAAATATTCTATATTATTAAGATGAGCATTAGCTACTTTATTTTTCTGAATAAACTCAGCCATAAAATCAACAGCGATAACATGTTTTGCCTTTTCTGCCAAAATCGTTGTAAATCGCCTGAAAAACAATGTAGACATATAATAAAACAGTGGGTGTATGAAATATACATGGAGTAAGAAAATGATAGGCTGGCCATTCAATACAATCATATTCACATTAAAACTGAAATTCACAATTCTCATATTGAATTCCAATACCTGAGCTGTCCAATGCCATAACGGCCAGTTGTCTGCTAGTTGCAGTGTTGGTACACACAAAGATAAATACATGAGATGCTGGTTCATAAAGTCCTCAAGGGCTCATCCGGAACTCTTCAGATAAAGCCTATATTCACTCCATTTTACGGGTTTGGGTTGGTGGGCCCCGGGACTTGTGTCACATTAGGCCTCATTGTCAATCAGGAACTATGCAATTTACTAGCAATATGGAAACCACACCTACCCAATTCCTGCACCAAGTTCTATAACAGTTTTGCCTGAAATATCGGGCAAGTAAGACAGAATCTCTGGTTTTTCATCTTTCGATAATTCTTCAGCATTTGAATCCAACATCATTGTTTGTATGGATGAAGATTTCTGTGCATGATCTTTCCAATATTCTGACATGATTTCACGAACGTCTGAATAAGAAGGTTGATGTATATATTTTAATGGCGGAAGTACAGTGTGATAACTGATATCCACAGTTTGACCTGTAGATTTAAAGGGAAACATAGTAGGCTATACAGGAAAAATTTTAGGCTACCATTAGTTAAATTTCGAGCCATGTTAATGTTATATTCCTAAAAGTATATATATAATATAAAAAATGAGATGCAACCCCTCTAACTAGTGTAGATTAGACAAACTCCATGGTTCGAATTTCAGGTTTATTAGTTTAAACATGTCAGACTTCCTGAAACGTACCCTTTATTACAGCCTATCCTATTGCTGAGATCTATCCCATAGATGTCCTCCTACCAGCTATCACTAGATTCCAGCTATCCATGACCTGACCTTACCAGAGTTGTCATGGTTTTCTACTGCTATTTTCACTTAGTATCATGCTCAGATCCATGATTTTGTCGAGGGGGTGGGGGGCACACATTGGAGAAAAGGGTAATACCATGGACCTTAGCCTATGTGTTATAACTTTATAAGTGTTATAAGGGGGGGGGGGCTGGATCCGCGCCATAGTCTAATAATTAAATGATACAGATTTTAAACAAAATTGAATGGTTATGATGAGACATTAACGGTATAAGACTACACTGGGACAATGACAATGTACATGGCCATGCCATATGTACTAGGCTAAGATTAAGAACTGTCTAACACGACACGTATCTACTCTAGCCATAGGATTTATTTTTAAATTAATTGTCCCACTGCACCCACCCCTATGTCACACTGTGTCCCAGACTCAACCCGTGTGCCTCGACTAGTCTTTGGCGTAAACAACCATTGAGGACATCATGCAATACAAACGACGATACCATTAATACCGGTTAGACAAATTATAACCATAACCTCTCACCTGCTGACATCTATTTCGGCAGCGGCTAAATACCACGCTTCAAAATACCACGCTCGCCTTACTGCTTCTATACACACGAAACGTGGTACGCTTTTTCGGTACCACTTTCTATTTAATTATAGGGATTTTACATTATATAAAGCTAATTTTGTAAATTATGTTGATCATTTAATCAATTTTGATGTTTTTATTGGTGATATTTACACTTAATCTTAAAATAAATTACAATACAGATAGCCGATCGGTCGGTTAATGCATCGAGCCGTACCTATGCTCTACGGTTTATAATACGGTGTAACCGTTATTATACCCTATTCAAAAAGACCCTACGTGGTATATTGGAATATTATGTTTGCGACTATGCATAGATATGAAACAAAACCCGGAAGGTAAAAACTAACGTTGTATAGTCCTGTATAGGGGCGATAAGAAAGGGCGATAAGTTGACAGTAAAAAAAGTGGTATTCCGGGGCCGAGATAACCGTACCACGTTCGCCTTGCTATAGGCTATAGGCCCTACAAACGGAATGTGGTACGCGACTTCGGTACCACGTCCTTTTTATTTATATAGATTTTACATTATTTGTAGTAAATTTTTCAAATTATGTTGATTATTTAATCCATTTTGATGTTTTTATAGGCCATATTTACACTTTATGCTAAAATTAATTACAATACAGATAACCGATCGGTAATAATACTGTGTAAATTTAAAAAGACCCAACGTGGTATATTGGAAATGAAATGAAATGGGGTTTAACGTCCTACTGTTCCGCTCCGACCGGGCTAATGAAAACGGGCATATCAGTACCTCACTCGACTTTCTCTGTCTACAAAAACGAAGCGTGGTACGCGACTTTGGCTTATTTTTCAAATTGGATCATTTTGATGTTTTTATAGGCCATATAATGTATCCGATTTAAAAAGACCCTACGTGGTATATTGGGTAGATATGAAATAAAACTTGGCAAGTAAAACGGGGTATAATAAAATACATGTATGTGGATTATACGAGAGTACCTTGAGTCGAATATAGTTAAACAAAAGTGGTATAATAGAATCCGGTGCTGAGATAACCGTACCACGCTCGCCTTGCTGGATCTATAAAACCGGAACGTGGTACCCGACTTCGGTAAAAAAAGAATCGTGGTAAAATAGAATCCAAAACTGAGACAACCGTACCACACTCGCCTTGCTGATTCTATACAAACGGAACGTTGTACGCGACTTTGGTTCTATACAAACGGAACATGGTGCGCCACTTCAGTTAAAAAAAAACGTGGTATAATAGAATCAGAGACTGAGATAATCGTACCACGCTCGCCTTACTGGTTCTATGCAAACGGGATGTGGTTCGCGACTTCGGTTAAAAAAACGTGGTGTAATAGAATCAGAGACTGAGATAATCGTACCAAGCTCGCCTTACTTGTTCTATACAAACGGAACGTGGTACGAAACTTGGGTTCAAAAACGTGGTATAATAGTATCCGAGACTGAAATAATCGTACCACGCTCGCCTTACTTGTTCTATACATAAACGGAACGTTGTACGCGACTTCGGTAAAAAAAAAAAAGGTGGTATACTAGAATCAGTGACTGGTATAACCATGGCACGCTCGCCTACTGGTTGTACACAAACGGAACGTGGTGCGCGACTTCGATACAAGAAAAGTGGTAAAATAGAATCCAAGACTGAGATAACCGTGATTAGAACCAAAGACTGGGATAACCACACCCGGCTTACTACTTTTATACAACTGAAACGTGGTCAACTCGCTCTACTTCTCCTATACAATTGAAACGTGGTACGCAGCTTTGGTACCACGTCCTTTTTAATAATAGGGATTTTACATTTTTCGATGCAGATTTTGCAAATTGTGTTGATTATTTGATCCATTTTGATATTTTATAGGCCACTTCGGTACAAAAAACGTGGTATACTAGAATCAGAGACTGATAACCGTAGCACGCTCGCCGTATACTGGTTCTATACAAATGGAACGTGGTACGCGACTTCGGTACAAAAAACGTGGTATAATAGAAACGGAGACAGAGATAACCGTACCATGCTCGCCTGGCAGGTTCTGTACAAACGAAACGTGGTACGCGACTTCGGTACAAAAACGTGGTAAACTAGAAACCGAGAGCAAGATAACGGTAACTAGAAACCGATACTGAGATAACCGTACCACGCCCGGCTTACTACTTCTATACAACTGAAACGTATTATGCTCGCCTTACTTCTCATATGCAATTGAAACGTGGTACTAGGCTAATTGGTACCACGTCTTTTTTTAATTATAGAGATTTATACATTATTCAAAGCAGATTTTGCAAATTGTGTTAATTATTTAATACATTTTCATGTTTTATACTATAGGCCATATTTACACTTTATGACCATAGGGATACTAATAAATGTACTGAGACAATCGTAACAGTACCACGCTCGTCTTACTGATTCTATACAAACGGTACGGTGTACATGACTTCGGTACAAAAAACGTGGTATAATAGAATCCGAGACGGGGATAACCGTACTACGCTTGCCTGACAGGCTCTAAACGAAACGTGGTACGCGACATGGGTACAAAAACGTGGTAAACTAGAACCCGCAACCAAGATAACGGTAACTAGAAACCGATACTGAGATAACCCTACCACGCCCGGCTTACTACTTCTATACAACTGAAACGTGTTATGCTCGCCTTACTTCTCATATACAATTGAAACGTGGTACTCGGCTTTGGTACCACGTCTTTTTTTAATTATAGAGATTTAACATTATTCGTAGCAGATTTTGCAAATTGTGTGGATTATTTAATCCATATTGATGTTTTAACTATAGGCCATATTTACACTTTATGATAAAATAAATTATCGTGTAACATAATGCGTTTCAGCGCCATTTGTAACTAGGGACTCGAAGAACGAGGCTAGACTTATTCCACAAGTCATGTTTAACGGTGACCGCATATTCTTATCTGGAGAACATGTGCAATAAACGTAATCGACGTAGACTGATATAACCAGACGCTAGAGATTGCCATTCGATTTCGCCGAACCTAACTGATTAGAAATTACTGTAAAAACAGAAACGATTGAATGTAAATCAGTTTATTTTCATTCATATTACATTAATATATGCGTTGCGACCCATTTGTGTTAATGTCGAGGTCTCAGATATTAGCGATGGAGCCCCTTTATTTATAGGGATTTACATTTGTACCGAAGTCGCGTACCACGTTCCATTTGTATAGAACCAGTATAGGGCGAGCGTGGCACGGTTATCTCAGTCACTGATTCTATTATATCACTGGATTAAATAATCAACATAATTTGAGAAATACGACAAATTCGCGTACCACGTTTCGTTTGTATAAAAGTAGTAAAGCCAGCGTGGTACGGTTATCTCAGTCTCGGATTCTATTATACCACGTTTTTTTTTGTACCGAAGTAGCGTACCACGTTCCGTTTGTATAGAACCAGTACAAGGCGAGCGTGCCACGGTTATCCCAGTCTCTGATTCTAGTATACCACTCTTTCTTTTTACCGAAGTCGCGTATAACTTTTCGTTTGTATAGAACCAGTAGAATGAGCGTTATACGGTTATCTCAGTCTCGGATTCTATTATACCACGTTTTTGAACTGAAGTCGCGTACCACGTTCCGTTTGTATAGAACCGGTACAAGGCGAGTGTGCCACGGTTATCCCAGTCTCTGATTCTAGAATACCACTCTTTTTTTTTTTTACCGAAGTCGCGTATAACTTTTCGTTTGTATAGAACCAGTAGGATGAGCGTTGTACGGTTATCTCAGTCTCGAATTCTATTATACCACCTTTTTTCGTACCGAAGTCGCGTACCACGTTCCGTTTGTATAGAACACGTAAAATGAGCGTAGTACGATTATATCAGTTTCGAATTCTATTATACAACATTTTTTTGTATCGAAGTCGCGGGCCACGTTTTCCTATTCCCAGTTAGACGATCGTGGTGCGATTATCTCAGTCTCGGATTCTATTATACCACGTTTTTGAACCGAAGTTGCGTACCGTGTTCCGTTTGTAAAGAACCAGTAAGGCGAGGGTGGTACGATTATCTCATTCTCGGATTCTATTATAAAACATTTTTTGTACCGAAGTCGCGTACCACGCCCTGTTTGTATAGAACCAGTAAAGCAAGTATGGTACGATTATCTCATTCTCGGATTCTTTTATACCACGTTTTTTGCGTCGAAGTCGCGCAACACGTTCCCTTTTTATAGAACCAGTACGATTATCTCAGTCTCGGATTCTATTATACCACGTTTTTGAACCCAAGTTTCGTACCACATTCCGTGTGTATAGAACCAGTAAGGCGAGCTTGGTACGATTATCTCAGTCTCGGATTCTATACTATACTACCGAAGTCGCTTACCACGTTCCGGTTGTATAGAACCTGTAAGGTGAGCGTGGTACGATTATCTCAGTCCCTGATTCTATTATACCACGTTTTTTGAACCGAAGTCGCGTACCACGTTCCGTTTGTATAGAACCAGTAAGGCGAGCGTGGTACGATTATCTCAGTCTCTGATTCTATTATACCACGTTTTTTGAACCGAAGTCGCGTACCACGTTCCGTTTGTATAGAACCAGTAAGGCGAGCGTGGTACGATTATCTCAGTCTCGGGTTCTGTTATACCACGTTTTTGAACCCAGGTTTCGTACCACGTTCCGTTTGTATAGAACAAGTAAGGCGAGCTTGGTACGATTATCTCAGTCTCTGATTCTATTATACCACGTTTTTTTAACCGAAGTCGCTTACCACGTCCCGTTTGCATAGAACCAGTAAGGCGAGCGTGGTACGGTTATCTCAGTCTTTGATTCTATTATAAAACATTTTTTGTACCGAAGTCGCGTACCACGTCCCGTTTGTATATTCTAGTTCGGTACCATGTCCTTTTTATTTATAGGGATTTAGCATTATAGGGATTTATAATGTTTTTTATAGGCCACATTTACACTTTATGTTTAATCTAATACTGAGTAAAAGTTAATAAACTATTCCCTATTTAAAAAGACTCTACGTGGTATATTGGAAATGAAATGAAATGGGGTTTAACGTCCTACTGTTGTGCTCCGACTGGGCAAATGAAAACGTGCATATCAGTACCTCACTCGACTTTCTCCGTCTACAAAAACGAAACGTGGTACGCGACTTTGGCTTATTTTTCAAATTATGTTGATAATTTAATCCATTTTGATGATTTTATAGGCCATATACTGTACCCTATATAAAAAAAAGCCTTGTGGTATAGTGGGTAGATATGAAATAAAACGTGACAAGTAAAACGGGGTATAATAAAATACGTGAATGATAAAATACGTGGATGATACGAGAGTACCGTGAGTTGATAGTTAAACAAAGCGTGGTATAATGGAATCCGAGACCGAGATAACCGTACCACGCTCGCCTTACTGGTTCTATACAAACGGAACGTGGTACGCTTCTTCGGTCCAAAAAGAGTGGTATAACAGAATCCGAAACTGACATAATCGTACCACGCTCGCCTTACTGGTTCTATACAAACGGAACGTGTTACGCGACTTCGGTTTAAAAACGTGGTATAATAGAATCGGAAACTGAGATAATCATACCACGCTCGCCTTACTGGTTCTATACAAACGGAACGTGGTATAATAGATTCAGAGACTGGGATAATCATACCACGCTCGCCTTACTGTTTTTTTTTTAAAACGGAACGCGGTACGCAACTTCGGTTCAAAAACGTGGTATAATAGTATACGAGACTGAGATAATCGTACTGCTTCTATACAAACAGAACGTGGTGCACGACATCGGATTCTATTATACCACGTTTTTAAACCTAAGAAGCGAACAATATACGGCCTATAAAACATCAAAATGAGTTAAATTATCAACATAATTTTAAAAATAAGCCAAATTGGTATACTAGAATCAGAGACTGGGATAACCGTTGTACGCTCGCCTTATACTGGCTCTATGCAAACGGAACGTGTTACGCGACTTCGGTACAATAGAAACTTGGTATAATAGAATCCGAGACTGAGATAATCATACCACGCTCGCCTAAGTGGTTAGAACACGTAGGGCGAGCTTTTTACGATTATCTCAGTCTCTGATTCTATATTATACCACGTTTTTTTAACCGAAGTCGCGTACCACGTCCCGTTTGCATAGAACCAGTAAGGCGAGCGTGGTACGATTATCTCAGTCTCTGATTCTATTATACCACGTTTTTTGAACTGAAATGGCGCACCATGTTCCGTTTGTATAGAACCAGTACGATTATCTCACTCTCGGATTCCATTATACTACGTTTTTGAACCGAAGTCGCGTACCACGTTCCTTTCCGTGGTATAATAGTATACGAGACTGAGATAGTCGTACTGCTTCTATACAAACAGAACGTGGTGCACGACATCGGATTCTATTATACCACGTTTTTAAACCTAAAAAGCGAACAATATACGGCCTATAAGACATCAAAATGGGTTAAATTATTAACATAATTTTAAAAATAAGCCAAATTGGTATACCAGAATCAGAGACTGGGATAACCGTGGTACGCTCGCCTTATACTGGCTCTATACAAACGGAACGTGTTACGCGACTTCGGTACAATAGAGCGTGGTACGATTATCTCAGTCTCTGATTCTATTATACCACGTTTTTTGAACTGAAGTGTTACGCGACTTCAGTACAATAGAAACTTGGTATAATAGAATCCGAGACTGAGATAATCATACCACGCTCGCCTTACTGGTTAGAACAAGTAAGGCGAGCTTGGTACGATTATCTCAGTCTCTGATTCTATTATACCACGTTTTTTTAACCGAAGTCGCGTACCACGTCCCGTTTGCATAGAACCAGTAAGGCGAGCGTGGTACGATTATCTCAGTCTCTGATTCTATTATACCACGTTCCGTTTGCATAGAACTAGTAAGACGTGCGTGGCACGATTATCCCAGTCTCGGATTCTATTATACCACCTTTTTGAACCGAAGTCGTGTACCACGTTCCGTTTGTATAGAACCAGTAATTTGAGCGTGGTACGATTATCGCAGTCTCTGCTTCTATTATACATTGTACCACTTTTTTGTAGAATACCAGACTGAGATGATCGTACCACGCTCGCTTTACTGGTTCTATACAAACGGAACGTGGTACGATCATCTCAGTCTCGTATTCTATTACATCACGTTTTTGAACCGAAGTCGCGTACCACGTTCCGAGCGTGGTACGATTATCTCAGTCTTGGATTCTATTATAAAACATTTTTTGTACCGATGTCGTGTACCACGTCCCGTTCATAGAACCAGTAAGACGAGCGTGGTACGATTATTGCAGTCTCGGATTCTAGTTCGGTACCACGTCCTTTTTATTTATAGAGATTTAGCATTATATGTAGTAAATTTTGATTATTTAATCCATTTTGATGTTTTTATAGGCCACATTTACACTTTATGTTCAATCTAATACTGAGTAAAAGTTAAATAAACTATTCCCTATTTAGAAAGACTCTACGTGGTATATTGGAAATGAAATGAAATGGGGTTTAACGTCCTACTGTTGTGCTCCGACTGGGCTAATGAAAACGTGCATATCAGTACCTCACTCGACTTTCTCCGTCTACAAAAACGAAACGTGGTACGCGACTTTGGCTTATTTTTCAAATTATGTTGATAATTTAATCCATTTCGGTGCCTTTATAGGCCATATACTGTACCCCATATAAAAAAAAAAGCCTTGTGGTATAGTGGGTAGATATGAAATAAAACGTGGCAAGTAAAACGGGGCATAATAAAATACGTGGATGATACGAGAGTACCTTGAGTTGATAGTTAAACAAAACGTGGTATAATGGAATCCGAGACCGAGATAACCGTACCACGCTCCGAAACAGATAATCATGGATTAAATAATTTTAAAAAATGTACTACATATAATGCTAAATCCCTATAAATGAAAAGGACGTGGTACCGAACTAGAATCCGAGACTGCGATAATCGTACTTCACTCGCCTTACTGGTTCTGTACAAACGGGACGTGGTACGCGACTTCGGTACAAAAAATGTTTTATAATAGAATCCAGGACTGAGATAATCGTACCACGCTCGGAACGTGGTACGCGACTTCGGTTCAAAAACGTGATGTAATAGAATACGAGACTGAGATGATCGTGTAAGAATCCGAAACTGAGATGATCGTACCACGTTCCGTTTGTATAGAACCAGTAAGGCGAGCGTGGTACGATCATCTCAGTCTCGGATTCTACAAAAAACGTGGTACAATGTATAATAGAAGCAGAGACTGCGATAATCGTACCACGCTCAAATTACTGGTTCTATACCAACGGAACGTTTGTATAGAACCAGTAAGGCGAGCGTGGTACGATCATCTCAGTCTCGGATTCTACAAAAAACGTGGTACAGTGTATAATAGAAGCAGAGACTGCGATAATCGTACCACGCTCAAATTACTGGTTCTATACAAACGGAACGTGGTACACGACTTCGGTTCAAAAAGGTGGTATAATAGAATCCCAGCCTGGGATAATCATGCCACGCACGTCTTACTAGTTCTATGCAAACGGGACGTGGTACGCGATTCCGGTACAACGTTCCGTTTGTATAGAACCAGTAAGGCGAGCGTGGTATGATTATCTCAGTCTCGGATTCTATTATACCAAGTTTCTATTGTACCGAAGTCGCGTAACACGTTCCGTTTGTATAGAACCAGTATAAGGCGAGCGTGCCACGGTTATCCCAGTCTCTGATTCTAGTATACCACGTTTTTGAACCGAAGTTGCGTACCGCGTTCCGTTTTTTAAAAAACCAGTAAGGCGAGCGTGGTATGATTATCCCAGTCTCTGAATCTATTATACCACGTTCCGTTTGTATAGAACCAGTAACGCGAGCGTGGTATGATTATCTCAGTTTCGGATTCTATTATACCACGTTTTGGAACCGAAGTCGCGTACCACGTTCCGTTTGTATAGAACCAGTAAGGCGAGCGTGGTACGATTATCTCAGTTTCGGATTCTATTATGCCACGTTTTTTGGACCGAAGTCTTACCAGTTCTATACAAACGGGACGTGGTACGCGACTCTGGTACCACGTTCCGTTCATATAGACGTAGTAAGGCGAGCGTGGTAGATTATCTCAGTCTGGGATTCTATTATACCAAGTTTCTATTGTACCGAAGTCGCGTACCACGTTCCGTTTGTATAGAGCCAGTATAAGGCGAGCGTGCCACGGTTATCCCAGTCTCTGATTCTAGTATACCAATTTTTGAAATTATGTTGATAATTTAATCGATTTTGATGTTTTATAGGCCGTATATTGGTACGCTTCTTAGTTTTAAAAACGTGGTATAATAGAATCCGATGTCGCGCACCACGTTCCGTTTGTATAGAACCAGTACGATTATTTCAGTCTCGTATTCTATTATACCACGTTTTTGAACCGAAGTTGCGTACCGCGTTCCGTTTTTTTAAAAAACCAGTAAGGCGAGCGTGGTATGATTATCTCAGTCTCTGAATCTATTATACCACGTTCCGTTTGTATAGAACCAGTAACGCGAGCGTGGTATGATTATCTCAGTTTAGGATTCTATTATACCACGTTTTTGAACCGAAGTTGCGTACCACGTTCCAGTAAGGCGAGTGTGGTATGATTATCTCAGTTTCGGATTCTATTATACCACGTGTTTGAACCAAATTTGCGTACCACGTTCCGTTTGTATAGAACCGGTAAGGCGAGCGTGGTACGATTATCTCAGTTTCGGATTCTATTATACCACGTTTTTTGGACCGAAATCTTACTAGTTCTATGCAAACGGGACGTGGTACGCGACTCTGGTACCACGTCCCGTTCATATAGAACCAGTAAGGCGAGCGTGGTATGATTATCTCAGTCTCGGATTCTATTATACCAAGTTTCAATTGTACCGAAGTCGCGTACCACGTTCCATTTGTATAGAGCCAGTATAAGGCGAGCGTGCCACGGTTATCCCAGTCTCTGATTCTAGTATACCACGTTTTTGAACTGAAGTTGCGTACCGCGTTCCGTTTTTTTAAACAACAGTAAGGCGAGCGTGGTATGATTATCCCAGTCTCTGAATCTATTATACCACGTTCCGTTTGTATAGAACCAGTAACGCGAGCGTGGTATGATTATCTCAGTTTCGGATTCTATTATACCACGTTTTTGAACCACGTTCTATTATACCCCGTTCCGCTTGTATAGAACCAGTAAGGCGAGCATGGTACGATTATCTCAGTTTCGGATTCTATTATACCACGTTTTTTGGACCTAAGTCTTACTAGTTCTATGCAAACGGGACAAGGTACGCGACTTTGGTACCACGTTCCGTTCATATAGAACCAGTAAGGCGAGCGTGGTATGATTATCTCAGTTTCTATTGTACCGAAGTCGCGTACCACGTTCCGTTTGTATAGAGCCAGTGTAAGGCGAGCGTGCCACGGTTATCCGGGTCTCTGATTCTAGTATACCACGTTTTTGAACCGAAGTTGCATGTAAGGCGAGCGTGGTATGATTATTCCAGTCTCTGAATCTATTATACCACGTTCCGTTTGTATAGAACCAGTAACGCGAGCGTGGTATGATTATCTCAGTTTCGGATTCTATTATACAACGTTTTTGAACCGAAGTCGCGTACCACGTTCCGTTTGTATAGAACCAGTAAGGCGAGCGTGGTACGATTATCTCAGTTTCGGATTCTATTATGCCACGTTTTTTGGACCGAAGTCTTACTAGTTGTATACAAACGGGACGTGGTACGCGACTCTGGTACCACGTTCCGTTCATATAGAAGTAGTAAGGCGAGCGTGGTATGATTATCTCAGTCTCGGATTCTATTATACCAAGTTTCTATTGTACCGAAGTCGCGTACCACGTTCCGTTTGTATCGAGTCAGTATAAGGCGAGCGTGCCACGGTTATCCCAGTCTCTGATTCTAGTATACCAATTTGGCTTATTTTTGAAATTATGTTGATAATTTAATCGATTTTGATGTTTTATAGGCCGTATACTGGTACGCTTCTTAGGTTTAAAAACGTGGTATAATAGAATCCGATGTCGCGCACCACGTTCCGTTTGTATAGAACCAGTACGATTATTTCAGTCTCGTATTCTATTATACCACGTTTTTGAACCGAAGTTGCGTACCGCGTTCCGTTTTTTTTAAAACAAACCAGTAAGGCGAGCGTGGTATGATTATCCCAGTCTCTGAATCTATTATACCACGTTCCGTTTGTATAGAACCAGTAACGCAAGCGTGGTATCTCAGTTTCGGATTCTATTATACCACGTTTTTGAACCGAAGTCGCGTACCACGTTCCGTTTGTATAGAACCATTAAGGCGAGCGTGGTACGATTATCAAAGTTTCGGATTCTATTACACCACGTTTTTGGACCTAAGTCTTACTAGTTCTATGCAAACGGGACGTGGTACGCGACTTTGGTACCACGTTCCGTTCATATAGAACCAGTTAGGCGAGCGTGGTATGATTATCTCAGTCTCGGATTCTATTATACCAAGTTTCTATTATACCGAAGTCGCGTACCACGTTCCGTTTGTATAGAGCCAGTGTAAGGCAAGCGTGCCACGGTTATCCCAGTCTCTGATTCTAGTATACCACGTTTTTGAACCGAAGTTGCGTACCGCGTTCCGTTTTTTAAAAAACCAGTAAGGCGAGCGTGGTATGATTATCCCAGTCTCTGAATCTATTATACCACGTTCCGTTTGTATAGAACCAGTAACGCGAGCGTGGTATGATTATCTCAGTTTCGGATTCTATTATACCACGTTTTGGAACCGAAGTCGCGTACCACGTTCCGTTTGTATAGAACCAGTAAGGCGAGCGTGGTACGATTATCTCAGTTTCGGATTCTATTATGCCACGATTTTGGACCGAAGTCTTACCAGTTCTATACAAACGGGACGTGGTACGCGACTCTGGTACCACGTTCCGTTCATATAGACGTAGTAAGGCGAGCGTGGTATGATTATCTCCGTCTCGGATTCTATTATACCAAGTTTCTATTTTACCGAAGTCGCGTACCACGTTCCGTTTGTATAGAGCCAGTATAAGGCGAGCGTACCACGGTTATCCCAGTCTCTGATTCTAGTATACCAATTTGGCTTATTTTTGAAATTATGTTGATAATTTAATCGATTTTGATGTTTTATAGGCCGTATGCTGGTACGCTTCTTAGGTTTAAAAACGTGGTATAATAGAATCCGATGTCGCGCACCACGTTCCGTTTGTATAGAACCAGTACGATTATTTCAGTCTCGTATTCTATTATACCACGTTTTTGAACCGAAGTTGCGTACCGCGTTCCGTTTTTTTAAAAAAAACCAGTAAGGCGAGCGTGGTATGATTATCCCAGTCTCTGAATCTATTATACCACGTTCCGTTTGTATAGAACCAGTAACGCGAGCGTGGTATGATTATCTCAGTTTTGGATTCTATTATACCACGTTTTTGAACCGAAGTCGCGTACCACGTTCCGTTTGTATAGAACCAGTAAGGCGAGCGTGGTACGATTATCTCAGTTTCGGATTCTATTATACCACGTTTTTGGACCTAAGTCTTACTAGTTTTATGCAAACGGGACGTGGTATGCGACTTTGGTACCACGTTCCGTTCATATAGAACCAGTAAGGCGAGCGTGGTATGATTATCTCAGTCTCGGATTCTATTATACCAAGTTTCTATTGTACCGAAGTCGCGTACCACGTTCCGTTTGTATAGAGCCAGTGTAAGGCGAGCGTGCCACGGTTATCCCAGTCTCTGATTCTAGTATACCACGTTTTTGAACCGAAGTTGCGTACCGCGTTCCGTTTTTTAAAAAACCATGCAGTAAGGCGAGCGTGGTATGATTATCCCAGTCTCTGAATCTATTATACCACGTTCCGTTTGTATAAAACCAGTAACGCGAGCGTGGTATGATTATCTCAGTTTAGGATTCTATTATACCACGTTTTTGAACCGAAGTCGCGTACCACGTTCCGTTTGTATAGAACCAGTAAGGCGAGCGTGGTACGATTATCTCAGTTTCGGATTCTATTATGCCACGTTTTTTGGACCGAAGTCTTACTAGTTCTATACAAACGGGACGTGGTACGCGACTCTGGTACCACGTTCCGTTCATATAGAACCAGTAAGGCGAGCGTGGTATAATTATCTCAGTCTCGGATTCTATTATACCAAGTTTCTATTGTACCGAAGTCGCGTACCACGTTCCGTTTGTATAGAGCCAGTATAAGGCGAGCGTGCCACGGTTATCCCAGTCTCTGATTCTAGTATACCAATTTGGCTTATTTTTAAAATTATGTTGATAATTTAATCCATTTTGATGTTTTATAGGCCGTATACTGGTACGCTTCTTAGGTTTAAAAAGGTGGTATAATAGAATCCGATGTCGCGCACCACGTTCCGTTTGTATAGAAGCAGTACGATTATCTGAGTCTCGTATTCTATTATACCACGTTTTTGAACCGAAGTTGCGTACCGTGTTCCGTTTTTTAAAAAAAAACAGTAAGGCGAGCGTGGTATGATTATCCCAGTCTCTGAATCTATTATACCACGTTTTTTTTGTACCGAAGTCGCGCACCACGTTCCATTTGTGTCACGGTTATCCCAGTCTCTGATTCTAGTATACCACTCCTTTATTTACCGAAGTCGCGCACCATATTCCGTTTGCATAGAACACATAAGACGAGCGTGGTACGATTATATCAGTCTCGGATTCTATTATACCACGTTTTTATACCATGTTTGTATGGAATATATAATCATTACAATTTGGAAAATTTGCTTCAAATAATGTAAATCCCAATAATTAAAAAGGACGTGGTACCAAAGTCGCGTACCACGTTTCAATTGTACAGAAGCAGTAATGTGAGGTTGATTGGGTTATCCCCGCTTCGGATTCTAATATATCAAGAAGTTTGTTTTACACAATATTGTTAACGGTATGGTAATTAACGGGCCGATCGGCTATTTGTATTGTAATTTATTTTAACATAAAGTGAAAATAGGGCCTATAAAACAACAAAATGGATTGAATAATCAAAATAATTTGAAAAATAAGCATTATATGATTTAAAATAAGTCAAAGTCGCGTACCACGTTTCGTTTGTATAGAAACAGTAAATGAACTTGGTACTGTTATCTCAGCCTCAGATTCTATTGTACCACGTTCTTTTTACTTATCAACTCACTGTTCTTTCGTGTCATTTTCATTCTTTATTATACCACGTTTTTAACTGCTAGTAAATCTACGCAGTAGTGCAATATACCACGTAGGGCCTTTTTAAATAGGTAACAATAACGTGTACACCGTATATTAGTGGCGATTATTTTAACCGACTGATTGAATTGTATTATATTAAATATCAAGTGTAAATATGATCTATAAATAGTATAAAACATTGAAATTATTTAAATAATTAATGTAATTTCCAAAATTAGCTTTTAAACGGGTAAAATCACCATAATTAAAAAGAACGTGGTACCAAAATCTCGTACCACGTTACATTTGTATAGAAGCAATAGGGACGAGCGTGGTATTTTGGAGCGTGGTATTTAGCCACTGCCATCTATTTCAGCACTCTCTATCTAAATCGAGATGAAGTTAGCAAACACATTCGTAACACTAACAGGTTTTCTTTAGAATTTCATAAAATCAGTGATGACGTCATTAAAGGAGCGAAATCGCTAACATTTTGGGACCTAGAAATTACGAGTGGGTCGCAATATGAATGTATATAAACTGATTTACTTTCAATGGTTTCCGTTTTTACATCAGTCTCAATCGAATACAAATTTCTAGCGTCTGGTTATTCCAGTCTACATACTCCGTTTTATTTGGTGCAATGTGTCTAGCCTCGTCCCCCGGGTCTCTTGTTACAACTGGGGCTGAAACGGTTTATGGTACCAATGGTATATTGTGTATCTTATCTTAAATATTGGATATCAGAAGCCCATCTTTTTCCGGTAAGGCCACAGCATCAATATTGATTTAAATTGACAAAATTCTTGTTTTCATTGTTAAAAATTTTGGATGATATATTGAATTACAGACTAACTTACTTTAAAATTTGGTGAGGTGTTTTTATTCTGGTTTGGCATCAGTTAATATGATGCGTTGAATCTGGGGATAATGAGTGCAGGGTGGGGTTGGGGCAATTGTTATCACATTACTGTTGCAATATGTGTATTTAAAAGTTAATAATTGTACCAGTGTACAACATAAAAGACAACGGCATATAACGAAAGACCTAGCTAGTAATTAGTACAATAATAAGTTTTAAAAAAAATAACTTCCACCCTAAAACCGTGGATCAAACGTCTCACGCACCAGTGAGACACCCGTTCGCTAATTAATGGGCGTGATTGAACTTTTATTTCACTACCATGTCTGTGCAGTCCATCATAAACCGGACACCGGTTTCACGGTTTCACTGGGCATTCGCAGACTTCAGTTAAGGATTTACTCAACTTTCAATCACGGCTTATGAGATATATAAAACTTAACACATGGTTTCTTATTGATATGTTTGATACATTAAAATAACAAAAGTTGTTGCAAACTTAATTTTAAGTAAAGTCTGTGAATATTTCGTGAAACCGGTGCCTACGGCGTCGGCGGACTCCACGACAATATCCTTAAGACACGTGAATGTTTTAAAATTGACACCCGAATCGATCCAGTATGTTTTTGAGAGCCATTTGTAATGACGCGACTCGGTGAACGGGGCTGAACATATTCCAGGGGAGAATGCGATGTAGACTGGAATAACCAGATGCCAGAAAATGGTTCTCCATTGGGACTCTTCGATTAGAAATAACTGCAAATCAGTTTATACACATCCATATTACATTATGCGCTGTGACCCATTTGTTTTCATTTCTATGTGCCAAAAATTAAAGAATTAGCTCCTTTAAGTTCATAATCGTTTGGGGTTTTTTAAACTGAGATTTTAGATTTATGTTGGACGACTCTGCTGCTGTTGGGCGTATAATATGGTGACTGACGAGACACCTTCATATTAAGATTCTTATAAATTTCTGCCCTGTTACCATCAAACTTTTGCTGAATAATTTCGCGAGTACAGTCATTCACATTAACGCAAAAGTTATCGATGTCAGTGTGGCCTTACTGAATGTTTACCATGTGCTTTAAAGATACCCTTCCGTGTATAAACTGTGTGATTTGATGATATGTATGAATTCAAAAAAATTCAACCTGCTTAATCTATCAAAAATTTGCTTTAAATGACTCTCAAAACTTTGTATTTGCAGGGAAATACCCCAAACTATAAAACATTTTTGAAACCATGTTTGTCCCCTACAATGATTGATGGAGGGTCAATTTTTATTTGTCAGTACTAACTGTCCATATACCAAACATATTGAGGCCTAAGTAAATTCTTAATTTGGGGGAATGTGTATTTAGGAAAATACTGAACACAGTCTGTGTAAGAAGGGAAACTTTACTAAGGGAAATATCCCAAATAAAATTACAAGTCGTTATTGTTTTGTGATATCAGCAGATTTCACCGATACTAATCTGTAGTAGGCTACTCTCTTGTGAGTTCATGGGCACAATCAAAATCGAGCAAAAAAAGCTAGTTAAAAGGCACTTTCAGAAGTAAAAAAAAGGGCCCTGTCGAAAAGTAGGGGGAGGGGCGCCCCTCATTGAATCCGCCTCTGGAGAGAGAGAGAGAGAGATGTATACAGTAATGACGCAGCAAAACTATTATACATGTATAAAAGCATAGTTCACGTGAGAAAGAGATAAATATACCTTATATACCGTAATAATGACGCAATCAAACTATAGTGTATAATTAGCTCGCTGTCATTCACAAATTAATGTAATTTAATCTATGTCCCCAAAATAAACACCACTATAAATAAAAGATAAATAACGTTGCCATATGTTCATGGAAATTTCACAGAGTGCTGGAGTGATAAGAGTTCGGGTGTGACAGAGTCCACTGTATATTGATTAAGTGACTAACCTTGTGACGGAATTTCTATATCTGATGCCTTATCACGAAGCGTGGGTCTACCGTCTCGATCGTTATCAGTATTCATGTCATTGACATATAACAAAATAGCCAAAACTACAATCAAAGTTGGGGTTAGAAAAAATACTATCGTCTTCATATTGCGTCTGGGTAAAAAATTGAAGAAGAGATATACAGGATATGAATAGGCTGACATTTTATTCCAATCAATTAATAACACGTCGTTTACATTCTATATTTATTACATATTATAGGCCCTGCGTCATAATGAAAGCCCAGTTATTGAACCCTGTCAGCAGTGGCAGACCTGGGATACATGTATAAGTATGAGGATGTAGGCGGGCTAAGAAATCTAGACCTGTATAATACAATCCAATTTACCAGCCGCGACCGCGCTATATTGCATTGTTTTGTTTGGGTGAGTTTTTCAGTATGATGCAATCCGACCAAGGTTGCTTATGATTTGGATTGACGAATAGTTTATAGTAATACGTAATAATTAAAGGCGCTCTTTGAAAAAAAAAAATAACAAATGGAGAAGAACTTTTTAAAGGTTCTTTTTTTTAAAAGTTAAAACCCGATTTATATTCTAAATGCATATTTGCTCTTCTTACAAAAACTGGACAAATCCAGCAGACTTATCGCCAACTAGTGCTTATAAATGAATGAATTCAATGAATGAATGCATGAATAAAAATAAATAAACATACGAACCCATGATGTTTTTTCAAATTTATTTAAATGAGTCTACTCTTGATATGCCGTATATTGGCTCTAAAGTAATTCACAGCCTTATTGCTGAAGTGTCAATCGTATACTAAATCAATTTCAGATAAACGAACCGAATCTTCGACCAATAAGTTAAAAGTTCAATATTAAGTGGCCTTTAACTGCTAACTTGTAGTACAACGCGTGTTGACAAGATAAACCATATGGTGTGATTTTCCAATATTAAAACACAGATGATGTAACCAATTAAAAAAAAGCATTGGGTCATTCCATGTGAAATCATTGCAGCCCCTCCCCCGGAACTTACGCACAATCTGTCTTGTCGGACAGACAGGTAAAGTCAAAAATTAAAATATGTTGGCAAAATAAGTGCCCCAAAATTAATAAAACACCAATTTTACTTCTCCTTCTGTAGCCGTTCTACTTTGTGTGGCATTTTTCGGGCATAGATTATTATTTGTGAATGCAGCTGCAGCAGTCTGAATGGATCGGCATGGGATGTGATTTCGGTTACAAAACCCATTGGACAATTACTTTGAAGCCGCTTAACTCACTCACAGGCAAGAATCGCAGAAAAACGCATTACAGCACGATCCCGACTCCGTGGGCTGTAAACGATTGATTCGTTGATTGGAATTCGAGCCTGCAACCTCACTTCAGGCTATATATTAGACCACTTTTCGCCTCTTGCAAAAAACTGCCATTTGTAACCAGAATTTCTTTCGGGCATTTCGGGTTCTGCCCTCACCCTCACCCGCTAATAGTCATCGACCCAGTACGCCTCGGCCCGCCACATATGGTCCTCCGGGTTCTGGGACAAACTCCTCAAGGGGGTAGGCTTGAATATTTTGAAAAGATACAAGGTCTCTAGCTACTCTAGCAACAATGTGGCGTATATCTGGGTTAACTGGATGTCACTTTCCTAAAACACAGAAACTGAGATTAAAGGGATCGTGCGAAGTAAAGTCCATGTACGTGTGAAATTTAAGCGCCAAAATATAGAGCAGTGGTGTATTTTATCACATATTCGTTTATTTTTTTCAATGCCCCAGATCATGTTGGACTCGTTTCAAACGGAACTTTTCGTAAACAATTGGAAGCGAACACTTGGAAGAGTAGGCCACGTTGGTGTAAAGGACTATATTGGCAGTAGGTACATGTATAAGCTATTATATTATACAGCGAGATTCGCAGTTACTGTGGACGCCACTACCACCCCCAACCCCCCTTCCCTTATCCCAACATCATTAGATGTCGCGAGCCCTGTAAAAAAAAAAGATATTTCAGCCCTTTCCCATCAAATTATTTGCTAAATAATGTCACGAGTACAGTCATTCACCTTAACACACAAGTTATTGATGTCAGTGTGGCCTAATTGCTTGTGTCACAGCTTGTGTTAGAAGGGAAAATTTACTAAGGGAAATTTCCCAGATACAATCACGCGTCATGTATTTGTTTTGTGATATCAGTAGATTTCTCTGATACTATAATCTAGCACTCTCTTGAGTTCATGGACACAAGTCGAGCCTACAGGTGACGTGAAAGACAGAAAAAACGCCATATTATACCGTATTATAGTGACACATCGAGAGAGAGAGAGGGAGAGAGAGGGGGGGGGCGTTTATGACACAGCTAAACTTTTATAGCTCACGCTGGGTCATGTCATGAAGTTAAATAGAAATAAAACATAAATAACTTTGCCATCATGTAAATTTCGGTCCGAGAAGAACGTAAAAACAAAATTAAAGTGAAAACAAAAACACACTACAGGTATGGATATATCTTCTTCTCTGTTATTTAATAACGACGTTTCGTAACACATACATGTCACGTTTTCGAGTTAGTGATAAATATCCGTTTTTGTTGTTTATTTAACGATTCAATGTCCAATACATAGATATGGTAGCCTATTATGGACAGGTTGATTTAATTAGATTATTTACACTTAGTGAGTTGAAAATTGTTAAAATTATACAATACAAACGTCCAGTAATATCAAAAGTCTATTTAAAAGTTGTTTATACACAAAATACAAAGTCCTTGTATATTAAAAAGTCAATTTAAATCACACTTATAAAACCACTGTCATGAGATGACGGGTCGTCTTACCTCTTGTTTGGCGCCATCAATGCTGATAAAAAAAAAGCGATGGGAAAAAGAATCCGCTTGTCAGCCTATTTACACATATTTTGGCTTACACAAATTTAAGTAATACCCAGATCAAAGATCAACATTAATAGGTCTTCACAATATCACACCTTAATCAGACCAACAGTAAAAGAGTTTCTCACTATCGTAACTTAAACAGGTAAAAAGGAATTAAGCAGAAATAAAGATTATATAATATGTTGCAGATCAATAATAGAGGCATCCCCTGCGACCCAACATCCCACACCACCGTAATAGGGTTATATGCAATATAAACTATAAGAATTTAATACTGTTAATTAATTTGATGTAATTCAACATACAATAACTAGTGGGGATCCGACAGGATTTGCAATTGATGGGCGTGCAGAGAGGGGTACAATCTCATATTAAGGGGGGGGGGGTCAATCTAAGAGTGAAAGCAAGATTATAAGTTTTGAAATTATCGCTGTTAACGTTGGTGTACAAAATATCATATTTGATTTGAATAAAATGTTATTTCATCTGTTTTCACATATTTAAAATTTCATCTGTTTTTACATATTTAAAATTTCTAGTTTTATTAGACCCTAGACTTGTCTGGCAATAAAACATTTAGCAATTCGTTTCGATTAGTAAGATTATTTAGCTAGATTATTTAATATCTTGTCAACCAAATAATTCAGTCACTTCGAGAAAAACATGCAATGTGAGAGAGAATTTTGACTGGATCGTCGTGTTTATGCATACTCTTCATTGAGTTCCAACTGATAAGGGATCTTTTACGTACTTTACCAATTTTACCGAACAGTAAAAATTAAACTGCCACACATAATTTATGCAGTTGCTATTGTCGAGTCGATTATAGTAGGCCTAGGCCTAATACATGATAAAAACACTTGTTAAGAAAAATAACAAATACATGTACAGTAGAACTTTTTAAAGGTTTTAAAATTAATCTACATGCACATTCGCTCTTCTGAAAAACAGCTGATTTATCGCTAACTTCTAGTTCATTGCTATTAAATAAATAAATATACGAACCGGTTCTATCACTCATGTTGGATTTTTAAAATCTATTTTAATGCGTTTCTCGTCTGGTATGCCGTACGTAAAGATTCGCCGTATGTATCGGCTATATATCTATATGTTGGGTATAAAATTCACAGATATCAATAGAACTATGAAATGAAAAGTTTAACATTAATGGCCTCATGATGTAATGCACAAACTTCATGTGCGTATGTAGTGTAACGCGTGTTATCTTAGCAAACCGTATTGTGTGATTTAGCAATATTTGCAAAGATGATGTAACCGACTTAAAAATTAGTTGGGTCATTCCGTCTCCATTGATCCGATGCGGTATATTTTGCTGAAATTTGGTGTATATAAATATTATATTATGCCATATGATTTATGGGACTGAGTATCTGTAGCATTTAAAATTTCAGCTTGGTCGGATTAACAATTAACGGTTCCTTAAAATAGCATTATGCAAGAGCAAAATCTGCTTATTACCGGTCTTTCTTTAGGCCTGAAATGTTATCTAAATAATCAATTAGACATTAATTAACATATCCAGGCCATAATAAACTCTTGATGTCAAGGCTAGCCTTCGATGTTGGCGGATTAAAATCCTATATGCCGCTTAATGGCCGTTGATAATTAAATCAATCAAGTGGATAATCGAGACTATGCTGTTTATACTGTATTAATGATTTGAGTAATGATGACTGAGGCTGTGTTAATATTTCAAACGCTTTTTTCTCAGCTAATATTGGATCAATTTGACTGATATTTTCAGTAAATTACCTTTACACTATCTAGTTTTTAACTATTATAGTCAGAACTACCATCTCTTTATCTTATCTCCCATAATGGTTGGCTATACCAGCTGTATTCAAATGCCCGTAGCCCAGTAACCTATTGGTCAAAATTGCTGAAATGGATATTACTGGAGATCAATTCAACAGGGATTGCTAATTAGACATTGGATTTGAAGGATAACTTCATGGCATTTACTTTGACTATGAAATTGATCTTGTAGCCGACGTTAACGTGTGATTAACTGGTTTCCAGGATGGAGGGCCCGACAAGGACAGCTGCCTAGCCGTTCGAATGGGATGAAAAACCGGTGAACACATAGGTGTGCACGTAAAAGATCCCTTGGCAATTGAAAGCAGTGTTCGGCACAAATATTCGAAAATTCGCTCGTCCAATATATTATTCAAATATTTGAATAGCAGGCACCCTATTCGAATATCAACATTATTTATTCTATATTATGCTCTCAAATATTATTAAAGGCGATTTTTCTTGCCACATTTGCATTCAAAGCTTGTATTATAGACTTAGCGGTTCTTCTTTTCTTATTTTCTTTGTTTGTGTGCTTAGTTTTTGTGCGTGAATATCGGGTCTCGACTGCTTATTCATTTTCATAGGGCGCAATTTCTAATAAACAAAGAAAAATAAATCCTAAAGGACAACGCAAAAGTGATTAGTAACGCCCGATTTGCAAGTCACAAGATAATAATAAAAAAAAACTGTGCGTATTTTACAAATCGGGCGTAAATGACTGCCGTTAAAATTGAAGTGTTCACTTATTTTACCGAATATAATTGATTAAAAATTACAATAAATGTTTTAAAGATAGGTTGCCAGGCAACAAAACATACGCCCACAGCAGCAAAATCGTCTGGGCAGTCAACAAGAGCTGTCGCATATTTTGACTTTTTTTTTCGGTAATGAAACATTAAACATTCATTATGCAAGAGCCAAATATGCCCGAAATGTTTTCTAACGTATCAATTAGACATTAATTAACTGATCCGGGTCTTAATCAAATCTCGATGGCATCATATTTCTCCGATATTAAATAAATTAAAACGGTTCAGCGATACTTTTGATTTGATCAAATATGGAGTAGCGCGACATAGCTTCGATCAACCAATGAAATTTTCAAATTATTGATTTTAAATTATCTACTTTGGAATTATTATAGCAAGAATGGCTGGTTCCTTATCTAAATCTTATATAATGTATCTTTAATAATACACAAAAATCCGATTAAGAGTCCACTCGACATAAACTAGGTCATTTCGGGACTAACATGGTTTAATTTTATTTCAATAATTCGCTTGCGCGTAGGGGCTCTTTTAGCAGTGGGAGGAAACCGGAGTACCCCGAGAAAACCCACAAGGTTGGACGGGCGACCTAACTCCTTGCCAAGTATACCGGGGATTTGACACCACGCCAATTGACTCAATGGCAGACCGTATGATACAACGCGAGCACGTTAACCATTTGGCCATCCAACCCCCTCCCCCAAAGTAATTATCAGAAAATCATTAGTATACGAAACATTTAATATCATGGATTTAGCTGTTCAGTGATCAAAATTCGTCTCAAGAAGACCTTAAACTCTGTGTATCAATCTGAAGTCAATCGGATATGAACTTTGCCGCAAGAGCGTCCACAAGATATTTTTTTGAAGTTATCAAGGACCATAACTCTAGCAGTAATTATCGGAAATCGCTGAAAATCAATAGGCTTCTTTGAATACTTTGTATAAATTTAAAGTCATTTGGATATGTTTACACATTAGTGATTAATAGATCATAATTCCAGGTCATTACGAGAAAGTTTAGAATCTGGACACAGTCTATACATTAGCATATAGTGTGTCCACCGCGAGTGTCATAACAGCAGCGCAGCGTCTGTACCAACCTGTTTCACAGAGAAATTCTTATGAATTATCCCTATAACGGATGGCTATCCAAAACACGTGCGTTGACTGCACGCTTCGTAGTCATTGGCTCAACGGCTCGTGCAATGTTTACTTAACACCTAACTGCTTCGGGCAAAATGATGCATTTTACTGATTTTAATACAGGCGGGGATCCAGGATTTTTTGCAGGGGGGGGGTCTAGGTTTGATAAAAGGCACTCAACCAATTAACGGGGGGTTTGGGGGCCCTCCCCCAGGAAAATTTGGTAAATTAGATTCAATTTGATGCATTCTGACGTATTTCCGGAAGGTAAATTCCAAAATTACAGGTCTAAAAGTCCCCAATAAAATCGCATAAAATTTTTTCAAGTCTGAGCAGGGGGGGGGGGGTCCGCGCCTGTAATACCCATTTACACTAAATAGGAAATATTTTTCAACTACAAATACTTCAAACGTCTTTATTTATTTTTCTTTTACCTCAAAAAAATGTTTGAGAATTTAATTTGTCGTTAATATGCCGTACTCATTAAGCCTCGTCGATGTCATGCTTATCAGTGATTGTAGCGGCCAAGCGAATATTCACTGAGGGATCAGTTTGCGTTTGTACATGGACTGAACCAGATGATTGATGAACGTCATTGCCACTCGGAATTACACTCCCAGAAAAGCCTGACGCAATCCATCAGCTGTGTTTGGTCTCGGTACGACATAAATAACTCTCATCTGAATTTCACCCAAAAGATGTTCAATCGGGTTTAGTCCAGACTGGTCAGTGCATATTTCTTGACGCCGTTCTGATTTGGAAAACGTTGTGTCGATGACGTGCAAAATGTGGTATGGCGTGGGATCTTGAGAGCTCGATCGATGTAGCGCGCTGCTGTGATGCGTTCTCCTCTCCTTGGACCAAGATTTTTGGAACACCACAGGGCCAAATCTCTGGTTCAGGCCGATTTCACTCCAAACCATTATGCTTGGACCTTCCCAATGATCAATATAATGCTGGCCACGTCGACGCCATAGTCTTGTCCTGTCATCTGCAGTTGATACGCAAAACTGACTCTCGTGTGTGAACAAAACAGTTCTCCATTGCCAGTGTCGCCAGTTCTGGTGTTGTTGGGCAAGCAAACTGTAGACGTTCACGTCGATGGCGAGAGGTGACGATGTTCTCTCTGGTTAGACGGTACTGTTTCGGTACTGATGGGTGTTCCAACTGCCTGATGTGCTGTCTCAGATTCCCGTGAATTGTTGCCTTGTGGTAACCCTCGGTCTACCATTTCGTTGTGTTGGTGGGCCGAAAGCGTTGCTGAAGCCTGTAGATGGTCCGGACATTGATCTGTCGTTGTAGAGTGAATGATTCAGCCAGGTATGGGGTGCATTTTATAGGGCTGGCCCTGGTGAACAGCACGTGCAGCATGAGTTACATGAAAATACATTTGGAGAATACATTACAATCTCAGAAGTCAGGTTGCGTTTTTGAGAAGATATCCTGGGTTCAATTCTGTGTTTGGGAAGGGGTCTTATTGCTCGGGCAAAGTTGGAGATATAGTCACATATATACAATAAATACATTTGGCAAGTTTTATGCCATGGGTCTATTCAGAAGAACATACCAACCTGACATTTCTTTTGAGGCTTAGTATTTAATCTTGTGCATTGTTCACAATTTCACCTAAGCGGGGAGATTATCTATTCTAGATCTAGTGCAATAAACTTGCTGCTAGTGGGCATATATTATAATAAAGGGGGCATGACAGGCAATGGTCTATGTAGTACCAGCATCTATGCTATGTATATAAAAAAAATAAAACTGCTAGTATAGATTCCTAAGACATTTTCAAAACTTTGAAGACTATGCAACCTTGGTTTTACTTGAAACACAAATGACATTATTTAACATTAACATTTTATTTACAATTATAATTGTCTTCAATATACAGGTATTACATAAGTGTGTATCATACAACAGCCTTACAGACTGAAATTATTTTCTTAATATGGAACCATATATTCGGTTGTATAGGGTAATATCAAATACTATTGTTATAATATAAAGGTAGAATTATTAGGTTATGTTTCCATAAATCTACACCATAGGTTCCACCTCGGCCGTATATGACGGTCGGGACCAAGGGGTATGGGAAATGACCGTAACTACATCTGACCGATTGGTCATTTTGCACCCCCGATAAATAGCCTTTTTTCAAAAGATTCTACACGTATAATAATCTGTCTTCCTATTGCTATATAAAGTTTAGTAAATTGCTTTAGTAACATGGCTTTTCAAAAGATATGTCTAACCAAGCTATAATGTAAGAATCTACGGTAATCTCATTAGACCGGTGGCTCAGTGTGCATTTTTGAAACAGGTTTCGATACTGTTATGCAAGATCTTTTTCAACGTTCGAAAATAAAAATTTGGTGCTAAGTCCACCAAAAGATACATTTTAAATGTTCCTATTATCAGTTAGAACAGGTTTCGCTTTAGTTTTTATATATTACGCTGTCATTTATTGCTTTAAATCTTACTAGTGCTAAAACCAAAAATCTGCCCTCCGGTGTCACAAAGTTTACATATTTATTGAAAGGGTGATTACTTGCGATCATTTTCAGCTTATTATCATAATACAAGAATGGCTGCGCATTCACTGTCAGTGCAAATGAACTCAGTTGATCTTTGACCCCCGAATATCTCGAAAACGCCTTAATGGCATCGTATTATACGCAAAATTTTACTCTAGAAAAGTTGTGTCTGGTTTTGTGCTCATTTGGTGGACACCCACTACACCGAGCCTCCAGACTACATGATGCTGCATGGAAAATTGATTTTCTTCACATTGGATGATTTACCCCAAAATCAAGTAATAGGTCTAGAAATTATCTGAACTTCAGAAACTCATTAACACACAGGATGTCACAATAATTCATGCTACAGGCCTTATTTAGTTTTAAAATTAAAGCGCAAAACATGTTGAAGAGGACTCTGTCAGGACAATATAGAGGACTATTATATTATGAACCAGGCTCAGCAATTAAAAACCTGAAAAATAATAGTAACAGTTTGATTACCAATGAGTTAGATAAACTAGAATAAGAAAGAGTTTTAGTACATAAAGTTAAATTTAAATTCCTTGGTATATAAGCTAATATGATCTTTATAATCTAAGGACTATATATCCAAGTGGTAGATCTATTTCAGTTGGGTATATTTGAATAGCTGTGGCTCATCGTTTAAAGATACATTATGTAAGATTTAGATAAATAACTAGCCATTCTTGTTATAATAGTTCGAAAATATATAATGTAAAATGAATACAGTAATTTTAAAATTTCATTCAAATTACTCTATTGCAAGCAAAGATATTAGCCTTTCAAGGTTTGACAGATGTGTGCAATAATTTCAACTACCGTCCTGGTTGATCATAGCTTAGCCTCATTCCTCCATATTTAATCAATTTTAATCTATTTAATATCGGAGAAATCTGATGCCATCGCGAGTTGATTAAGGCCTGAATCAGTTAATTAATGTCTAATTTATACTTAAGAAAACATTTCAGACCTAAAGAAAGATCTGCAATAGGCAGATTTAGCTCTTGCATAGTGCATGTTTAAGGTGCTAGTTCACTAGGAGGTCCAGGGTTTGACTCTTATGTTGGCTGTTAAAGTTTCTTGCTATTTGCCAATTGTGGAAATGGCTGTGTCCACAATAAAAAAAAAAGAACCCTTGGCATGTGGAATACAACGAATAGTCGGTGAAAACTCCAGTGCCAAGACAAATTTATAATCATAGCACACTCAATGGAGTATGCTCATCTCCATTAACCTGGTTTCTCCTGCCATTTTAAGTCAATATTCAGACACATTGCCATACACATTCTTTTTACAAGACAATATTATTATCATCTGAAAGAATTCTCCAGGTTCCTTGGGGTTTTTTTAGGAATAATTTATTTATGGCACAATCTATTGAGATTTATAAACTATGTGAAATTTTTACCAAGCAGTTCTAGCTGTAACAGCTTCACCTCTTACTAATCGTTTTCGATCATCTAATACGGGCTGTAATAAACGTGTTACACTGTTCCTGTACGGTAATAGAAAGTGTACCGGCAACTTGGTCAGCGATTTTAAACATTGTAGAGCCGACATTCGAATTTGCTGAAAATTAGAAAAAATTCTAAATATTTTGTAACAATATATAAAGTGTAAGAAACAATCATAGAAGTAAATGGAAGAGGTCATGTTAGTTTTATATCTAACTTTTTGGTATTGTACCGCTGTATATTCATATTTTGGAAGATTATACTTGTTTAAATAATTTTTAGTTGAAATTATAAAGGATTCAGTCATTTTATTTGCATTATTGTATCACTATTAATATAAAACTTCAAATACAATAGTTACACATATATACCATTCACTTTAATCTTTAACTACTATTGTAAGCTCAATAATGTTTGTTTTGTGAAACTTTGAACAGAGTTTGACTGTTTAAAATTAGAATAAAAACACGAGGTTGGACAGGCGTCCCTACTCCTTGTCATGTACAACCGGGGTTTCAAAACAACGCCAGTTGACTCAATGACAGGCTTTATAATACAGTGTGCATGTGCTAACCCTTCCACCATCCAACCCCCATGATCTAGTAAATACAGCATAATACACATATTTATTTTTTTTAAACGTCAAATATTCAAAAAACAAATGTCTTTCCTCTACACAACCTGATACACTTAAACACAAAATAAATAGAGAAATATTTACCATGCTTTTTTGATATTGTGATAATTTCAATAACTGAGGTATTATTGCTTGCAGTTGTTTACATAGTATTATAGAGCCTGAATCATCAGCACATAACGTTTGTATGGTTGCTAAGGTAAGTTGTAACAGATTTTCATCTTCATACACCAGAGAATTAATCAATAAAGGCAACAACTGAAAGACATAAAATATCAATGTAGAATACTAATCTGTTCAAACTAAGTAGGAGGATGGTTCAGTCAGAATAATAATAATAATAATAATATGCATTGTTTATAGACCTTTACACACAAATTGTCTGAACCGTTTTTTCATGTGAGTACTACATATAGCATATACATAATACTAAATAAATAATAACTATCGACAACTCATAAAAAATCTCAATTAAAGATATAGAAAAGTATGACTATAAAAACATTAGATTGACTATTAGTATTATTGTCTAATTGAATAAATATGATGGATGAGAAGACACAGTGGTAAAACATACATTATATTGCAGTGAGCAATTAAAGATAATAGGGTTGAAGAGTAAAATAAAGATGAACACCCTAGATGATAATATACATTCATGACTCTGATAAATGTGAAATGAAATGTGTTTTAATTTCCTACTCTTCAGCACCAACCAGGCTAATGTAGACCATCATACACCACCCTATGGGGGATATCTTTGTGTTCTTTTTTTTGTTAAACCGTTTTTGAACAAAGACTTATTTAAAGGGGCATTATGGGAGATAAGATAAAGCGCTGACAGTTCTAACTGTAGTAGTTAAAAAATTGATAATGTGAAGAGAAATTGAGGAAAATTTCAGTCAAATTGCTCCACTCAGAAACAAGATATTAGAGATTGAATTTTAGGCCTAGCCTCGATCATCATAACTAAAGTCGGTGCAAAATAAAAACAAAGTCTGATTATCCATTTCAATGTTAAATTATCCATGACAAAATTTATACAAATCCAGTAAATATCACAGGCTGGCGATGCCATCGATGTGTTGATTATGGTCTTGATAAGTTAATTAATGTTCAATTAATATAATTTAGATAACATTTAAGACCTATAGAAAAACATGCAATTGACAGATTTAGCTCTTGAATAATGTATATTTAATACTTACAGGTGGCAATTCAGAAAGAAAGACATGTTTTGGTAATGGTTTAATTAAATGGGATAGAGCTATCAAATAGTTCTTCTTCAGTTCACCTATTAAAATAAATAACACATATAACTGTAGATTACATCACTTACAAGACTATAGACATGTAAACGTCCGGTTGATGGTGTAAGGCGGCAGTAAATCCAGTTATTTTTCAAATTGAAATTGTCCTAATCTACAAGGAAGAAAATACAAATTTGACTTTAAGTAAGTCTGTCTAGAGCCTTATGCCAGTAGAGGTTATAATTATTGGGCTAGATTATCCAGACAAGAAAAAATTCAACTTTTCAATTTTTAAGATAATGTTCCTATGTCTATCAACACATGCCCCAAATTCTGTGTGAGATATATGGATTGACAAATAATTGTCACCAGAAATCAAATTCAAACAAACTGTCAACTATAATAGAGTTTTAGCATATTTATATACAGGCAGTGATATATAAGTTTTAAAGATAAAGTTCTTACTGTCATCTGACTGGTTATACCCATTTAATATCTGTCCACAGTGTTCTACAAATAATCGTTGTTGATAAAACATCTTAACATCAGCTTTCATTGCACGGTTTAAAATATCTTCATATTCGCTCAATATTATAATAAAACTGTCTGCTGCTATATGACCCACTGTAGAATTACTTAATAAACTTATTAACTGAAAATATATAGAAATGATTTTATGATTTTTTTTTTTTCAATTGACAAAAAAGGATCATATAACAAAATTTCTCTGTTTAAAAAACAAGTTCATAAATGTAACACATTAGATGATCAATTCTGAAGTTGTGTAAGAAAATTACTCCAGCATAATTATTCTTGTAGGTATTCTTGATAATAAAGGGGGAGAAACACCTGTCTATATCAGGAATATATCTTCAATGAAGATTGCCTTCTGTTTATTACATTATGTTAATTTTACAATAAAACAGTTCTACGTGTACCTTTTCAAAGTAGACTTTTCCAGTTGGATGATTTCTTAAAACTAGTGATTTTGTTACCCATGCTAATAATAAAATACATCTTTCATTTTGTTTACAGGTGGTATCTTGAGTAAACACTGGTTTAATATATTCTTCTATTTTACTTACAATAACATTTACATCAGATTCTAAAACAATATAAAATATGATTAATAAATAATCATTGTACTTTGTACTAGTCTTCCTTAAAAGGCCACGTCAATGAATGCTGTAATACAGTATAGTACTACTAAATTTCAGTTTGTTTGAACACTCAGTTCTTTTACATTTCTGTGTGGTAACCCAATGAAAATAATATGCAGCACATATCCAATAAAAAGATAGACTAATGCCGAATTCAACAAACTGCCTGATAGCATAATCGATAATTGGCTTATTAGAAGGCCTACTGTAAATCTTGTATCTGTTAAAGAGAATATTTTTTATATATATACCTGGTAATTTGTTGATTAAACCAGCTAAACATTTAATACAGTTTTCATCTATAGCATCATCATCATCATTATTAACAGCTAATGCTAAAATATCAGCTAATATAACATCTTTATCTGGTAAAATTTCCTACAATATCAATAACATTTTCTATGTGATATCTGATTGGAATTTGCTATTTTTGAAACATGTCTAATTTTTCATGGGCTTAATCTATGCTAAAATGAACTGAAATTAATTATTTAACATTTAACTAAGGTAACAATCGGATAAAAAAAAGGTTTATGTCCACTATCATAAAGATGTCACAGCAGGCATTTAACCAAACATGAAATGCATTTTAGTTTGGGTTTTACCTATGAAAACTGTATATAATAAATAAACTTTTATAAATGCAGATGATGTTTTGGTTTTGAATTTTTCCTACTTAAGGTTTAAAAAACTTACAGATTTGTGTAATGAGCATATTACAGCTGATAATATTGGTAGTAATCTTCTTTCTTCCATAGACGAACTCTAAAACATAATTGATTACATACTTTATTATCAATTCTAGACAGTTGTTTAGACCCCGTGATACTGCCAGCACATATTGATTTAACCTGTTAGCATGGTTCTGACTTGGAATTGTATATGTGTGTTCAGAGAGTTACACACTGGTTGTTAAAATTGTCATCATGAACATGATTTATTATTAAAACATAACTTAAGATTGAAATCACTGTCGGATTAGTTTAGGATTTACCTTTAATGGTTGAATATTACTGTTGTGTAGAAATACTTCTGTTATTTGTTTTACTATATTAGTTGATGCACTGAAAATCAAATAAATGAGTATAATTAAACAATATTATTATTAATGTAGGATTAACATTATAATAACAAATAGAACAGTATTATTAATGTAAGAATAACATCATAATAACATCATTATTAAAGTCCTGATGCAACAATGGAATTTGTTGCTAAAATATGTTTTCTCAGATTGATTATTTAACATTTAAGAAAACAAACTTAAAATATCAAAGGTAGATAATCTTCCACCTTGGATTCAATCAGATTTAAAACATCCCTTTCATTAAATATTTGTGGACAACAAATTTACTGTCAGGTTTATTGCATACGATTGATGAAATTTCAATTCTATATATATTTGTAACTGATATTCATTTTTCATAATATTGTAGTTTGCTAGTGATTCCTATTGCTTAAAATGGCACATCAAGACTTTAATGTAGGAAAGATACAACAGAAGACTTAAAACAACTGATCATTCACTGATGTCATTTTCAATTCCATGAACTAATGTGACTAAGTTTCAAAATACAGGGGGGTTGGGATGGCCTAGTGGTCTAGAGTGCTGTGCTTCGATTTCTAGCTGGGCGGTCACCTCTGACTTGCGGCTGTGGTTTCGAGCCCTGGTGTGAGCGTTTGTGGCATGGAAATAGGGGCGCCTTCTCAACCTCGTGGGTTTCCTCCGGGCACTCCGGTTTCCTCCCACTGCTAAAGACCCCTACGCGCAAGCGAATTATTGAAATAAAATGAAACCATATGTTAGTCTCAAAATGACCTAGTTTGTGTCCAGTGGACGCCTCTCTCTCTCTTTCTCTCTTCTCTCTCTTCAAAATACAGCAGAAACTAACTTTGAAATCAACTACAATCCCGAAAGAGAGAGAAATGGGTTTAACCTCCACTCGAAACAAACTAGTTCATTTCGGGACTAACATATGGTTTTAATTTTATTTCAATCATTCGCTTGCGCGTAGGGGGCTTTAGCAGAAACCGAAGGACCCAGAGAAAACCTATGAGGATGAGAAGGCGCCTCTATCTACATGCCACATACGCTCACACCAGGGATCAAAACCACAGCCACAAGCGAGAGGTGACCGGTCAGCTAGAGGTCGAAGCGCGGCACTCTAGACCACTAGGACATACCACCCCCACCCCCCACCCCAATCCCGAAAGAAAGTATTATGTATATCTTACCTGTTATCTATGGTTGCCATAGTAATTCTGTAAATACTAGCTAGATGTTGTATATCAGTTGTTGTTAAAGTAGTATAATGGTGTTGTATAAGTTGTAATATTCTAGGTAGTACAGAATCTATAGTAAACTGTATAACATCACTAGATAGCTTGTTATTATTAATCATTGTATACAGACTCTGGCTTAAAACTGCATTACTACATAATTTATCTGTAAAAAATACAAAGATTTAAAGAATGATCACCATGCAAGTAACACTCAAAAAAATTTCAAATAAGTGCATTATAAAAGTCAATATGAAAATTAAATGCATGATGCAATGGAAATAATCATTGAGAATTTATCAATTAAGGAACAAATATTACTATGATACTAACAAGAAAAATATTTTTCTTTGCTTCATAAGGTGCAATTCTTGGTATTACAGGTATTAAATATTTCCTAGCCATAAACAAAGATAAAAATAATTCTGGCCGTACCCTTTTTTTTTTAAATAAAAAGAATCAAATAATTCCTAATGCCATAAATAAACATAAAAATAATTCTTTCTTTTACCCTTTTGTGACATAAATGTATTAAATATTTTCTAACCATAAATAAATATAAATGTAGTTCTTACCTCTATTATTTGTTAGTTGTAGAAATATTAAATCACAAACATCTTTCATTAAAGAAACCTGGTTAGTTATATCAGCTATTATAGATAATAATTCTTCTGCTGGTACATGATATTCTCCCTCAATATCCATCTTTTCTGTAACACACAAAATATTAAGGAGCTAATATATTAATTAATTGTAAAGACTGATATAGCTTCAACTTTTTTGATTTAATAACGTGGAGATGGAACAAATAACACTTTTTGATTAAACTATATTAGAATATCAACACAGGGTACAATGTATTCATTGTATTATGGATATATAATGAACTAATTTATTTTGATGAGGAAATAATATACTTTATCGGGCAAATAATACAAATAAATTCCCAATTTTCCCATTTTATAAATTGACATCACAAAAAGGAAAATGATGGAAAACCATTTGATTCAAAAATATGTTCCTCGACTTAATAGTCAATATGTAACATTTGACCATAACTTCATTAATTTTTTTAAATCTATCCCAGGATTATCTTCCACTAATTGTTACTAATTGCTACTTACTGTACTTGAGAGCTTCCATCAAATTAGGCAAAATTGAAGTCTTGACCACATCGGTAAACTTCTGAGATAAAATTTTCAATGCTGATACAGTTTCACATCTAACAAATATATTTTAAAACAATATTTTGTATCAATATTCATACTGAGACAGAATTTTTAGTTTTACTTTGAAGAAGAACAAAAAATACCATAGCATATAATTCGATAATCTGTGTCTTCTATTCATTGATAAGACAATGGTGTTGATTTCTTAGAACAGTTTTCCGACATATTATTAAAACTCTATCACACTCAATTGTAAAAAGTCCTATCGTTGTGAGAAAAGGCAAAACAAACTGGCAATACCTTATTATCTTGTCTTTATTGTTGAGAAGTTTTTTAACAAGATGGTGTCCGAGTTCGTCTGCTTCTTTTTCAGTTAAAACATTTCTACAATTAAAGATGGCTGCCACTCCTTGGATACCATGACAACTCATGTCTTTATCTCGTGTAGTAATAAGATCTGTATATGTTTTGAGTAAATCGGTTTTATGGGACTGTACTATGGATAACACTAGAAAATATTTTCAATAAAACATAATGAATATTCAAAGAGTAAAACAATTGCATTTTTCATTTCATTGTAGCAGAGTTTCAGTCACCGTGGACTACATGTATATTGAAATTTTGAATGAAGATTGAATATAAAGACTATTCTCCATTTCTGAATAAATTCATGCTATTCTTGGAATGTGTGAATTTAATACAGACATAATTCTGGTAGAACGGTTAACCCAGTAAGTAAGACAGGTCTTTCCATTAAGATTTCGGATTGGATAATTAAATCACAGCTTTATATGTAGGCTGTATCCATTTGTCAATATGTCACAAGTATGTAATATATTTATTGAAGATTGCAATGATTTTAACTTTACCTGAATCTGTATTGTGACTAGATGCACAGGTAATATATATGTTTAAAATATCTATTAAACACCTTCTACATAATATCTGTAATACATAAAAACAATATACACATTTCATGGTTCTCCTTGTATATTTAATACTGTAATAATACAGAATCTGAGTTAGATCTTGGCTATTTTTGCTACTCAATGTTGGATTAAAAACCCTATCTGATAATCTGTTCTGTCTGGGGAATTCCTTTTGACTGGCTCACTAGAGGTGCATGGATTCCATGCAAGGCTGTGGGCTTCGATTACCAACAAGTTCAATATGCAGTCTTTTTGTGGGAAATTTTGAGGGAAATTTTTTATGGAGAGCGGCACTACAGCCTACTCTTATATCAAATCCCAACTGTCATGGGATCTTTTACATGCACCCAACGTGTACATGTGACCTCGGTTTGTCGTCCCATCTGAACGTGACTCAAAGATACAAGATGTACCTGTGATATGGTAATACAATAGATGGTACTATACTTGTGTTTGTTTGTGATACTGTAATGCTATAGAAGATATACAATGTACCTGTGTTTGATTGTGATATTGTAATAATATAGCTGATATAACGCTTGGTAGCACCATACAGCATGCTATAGAACTAGTTCTACATATACAATGTAATAACGAACTAGTACTATATAATATCTTTACATCAGACTTCAACAAATACACTCTATATTCTTAAAATAGAAGGAAAACAATTATATTTTTAAAATGAATATAATATTATGAAGTAAAATTAATAACACAAATGCAAAAGTGGGTGAGGCAACTTATTCATAAATAGTTTGAGTTATTGTATTATTTACAGAACATAAAGAAAAACTACATACAAGGAACTTTAAGTTCGGTATTTAAATTAAATAGACAAAGACATATTTAGACAGGAAAGATGTAATGATTTACCTGCTAATATTTCTTCTATATAACTCTTTAAAATAGAGGGTGATTCAATCTGAAATATACACAATAAAACATAAACAGCTGTCAATAAATCAAATGACAAAGAGGGAGGCTCAATATGAAATATACACCACAAAAAATAAAAAACTATTAATTTTACAGAAAATCACAAATTAAAAGAATTTATGATATTTCTACTAAAAGAAATAATCCAGATTCCAGTGAATATTAATGAACTTTAAGCTACCATTGACAAACAAAAGAAAATAGAAAATTTATACAATGTCATGAAAATAAAAGACACAAAAATATTGATAGTTACATCTGCTATATCCGCTGATAAAGTAGATATAATAGCTGATAAAGCCTTTAAACCTGCATATTTTACTTGTTCACTATTTTCTTCTACAACCTTTAAAGATATACACCAATTGTTAATATACTTCAAGACAGCAATCTAATCTATCTTAACATAGCAACTTTCAATTATACAGTACAACTATCAGGTTCTTTACGTGTATGCTCTGTAAACTGCCTTATAAAGCTAATAAACAAAACTATTGACAATTATTTCAGTAGGTATTGCTATGTCCAATTTATGTTTGATAGATGCCAATATTCAGCAGATTCTTAGAAGATTTGTCAATGTGCAGAACACCAGACATAATATTTGATCACACAATATACTGTTATAAAAGATATCATTTTCACTTAGATATTATTATCATATTTACCAGTGACTATTTCTTTACAATATTTACCTCTTTTCTGATACAAGAATAGAAGGAACTAATATATTCTTTTAATGCACTGCTACCATATACACCAGCACACTCTGCCTAAAATAATAACAAAACAAATAGTTATATATAAGCTGTAAAACTTACAAGTGTTTTTTCCAAAAGTCAGTCCAGGAAGGCTGTATATAAAAAGAAAAACAGTGAAAGCAATAGAGATAAAATATTTATACTTACTAGTGTTTGTAAGGAATCTATTTTAGCTGATTGTATATCTGATGTGAGTTTTTCTAACAGTAAAGGTAAACAATATTCACCAAATAAAGGTGTAGAAGCTAGACAAGCCCTCAGAGATAAAACCAAATCTTCTTTAGTTATACCATGTGGGTTATCTGGTGGCTGATGAAAAAAAAAAAATATTAATAATAACTATAGTCTTTTCACGAGTGTAGTTACGCTCTTATCTTCACTGGCTGTGTCAAGCAAGTGTTGCACAGCTAATGTTGGTTAATAAAAATTTGAAGTTGAAAAAAAAGAACTTATTGTACTAAATGAACACAGGTGTTTTACTTTGTTCTTGCATTAGAATTAAAGATTTGTTATAAATTTGTGTTACCATTAAAGAATTATTATAAACTTGTTGGTCTCAAGAGAGCTGGCAACTTGTGCAAGGTAGATAACTTGCAATATCTTGTTTTTAATTTTAAGTTTAACTGTAGTGAACAAAAATTATCTTTCAGACATAGATCATCGAAATCACTTTCTAAATTCACTCTAGAGTAAGTATTTGAAATGATGAAATCTGGGGATTCGTTGTTAAAATTCTGTAAACGCAACCAATATCAAACATAGCTGACTTGAATATAGAGCGGTTTTGTGATCTTAGCTACCAGTGTATGGAGTAGACAATACCATTTATTGATTTGTTACCAGAACTGTGGAAGACCTCTGTATCACTTGACTCGCCTATGAGTGCCCTCTAAAATAATACTACAATAATTGAATACAAACCGGTGTAAAACTAACAGGAAAATAACAAGAAATCACTTCAAACATTTCTTCAACAAAAACACCTGCAAAGAAAAAAAGTCATTAACAACAATGTATTATAGCTAGAGCTCCTGTCACATGCTGGAAATTTTACCATTTATACAGAAAGAATCTTTATGGTTCTGTGCTCTGGTTTGGTTCAATGTGAAATTTTGTAACCCTCTGTGGACAGAGACGTTAAGCCCAAAGTTCCAACTCCAAGAACTGATTATGAACAGATTTTTTATGCTCCAGTTCAAAATTCCTATAAAATGTATTTACATAACAGGGTTTTACATATGATTTCGAGAACATGATCGATGTCATTCAAGCTCAGATGAGGTCATTTTGCTAATTTAATCTACTTTGTATCAAACATTAAGTTACCTAGAGAGAAGTTCAAGATAACTGTTTTTGATATCTGAAAGGCTAAAATCAAGTTCCGTGGATCCTTCTCTGCATCCATAGTTTGAATATATCCATGTACAAAATCACTCTTCATTGCCTGTAACTCTGAAAATTGAAACTAACATATGATAATAGATGTTATATGAGCATTAACATAACCAACAAGTGGTTGCCATGCAATTTTTGCCCACATTTTGAAAGAGATGGACAGAGAACAAGCTAAAATAAAGAAGACCGGCCATTTTGTCAGGCAATTTCAGTCCTGTTGTCACAAAATTCGAAAACTCAACCATCATTATGGTGTAACACTGATACATTTAATTGGGTTTTTTTAAATGGGATAAAAACTGTGATCTTTTACAATCACAAGCTATGATCCACGAAGTAATGGTTTGATATGGGTGAACATAGACGGGAACCGAGATCTTCGGGTTGTAAACAAATGTTTTAAGTTTCACCCAAATCAAAACACAATTGTAACCTCTAGAGTGTCCACAACCATGATATACCAAACTTTTACACTATTTCTAAAGTTGGATAGAAATTCTGAGCTCTATAGGGACAACCAACTATAAATGCACCTTTTCATACAATCAGTGGCCATAATCCTGAAAGTTACAGTCTGATATGTGCGAATATCGAAATGAACCAAGATCTTTGGATTATAAACCTACATTTCAAGTTTATTCAAAATCAGATAAAAATTGTGTCTTCTAGAGTGGCCACAAGCTAAAAACATATTTCGTACCATCAGGGGACATAATTCATGAAGTTATTGTCTAATACATGCCAATTTCAAAAAGAATCGAGAGGTCGGAGGTAAACCTATATTTCAAGTTTATTTAAGTTAAGACGCATTTTACAACCTCCTTTAATCAAATGCAATATCAATTTCCATGTTGTGTCCAAGTAAGTTGCAGACTAATGGAACCATGCAGGCTACACAAAAAATCTAATAACATATTAACAGCGACTCCTGAAGGAATGACAACCCTTTGTGAGCAGTTTGTGCTGACACAAAGAGTTAATAACTTGTGTTTTTATTTCTTAATCTAAAACTAATGAAAGCAAAAAAATATCAATAAAAATCTAAGCATATACCTGCAAGATTTGTTGATAATAAACTGTTGATAATATTATAGACACTCCTTCGATCCACTTGACTCAAAGACTGGTTTTGAACCTCTCTAAATATTTGTCGACAAATCTGTTCAGGACATCCATCGGGTAAATTATCAAATGTGACCTGAAATATATACAAAAAACATAAGAACAAATCATGTTCTATTAAATCAATGCCATTTTCAATAAAGAGAAAACTAGTCTGAGGTTTGCAAATGACAATCATTTTTAATTTTGAGGATATCATTATGCCCTCCATAAAGAAGCAAATTAGATGTATGTGGCACAAATCCTATTCATTATCTTTTTTAAAAAATTTAAATCAGTTTTAACAAATTATAAGGCATTCAAAATTGTCTTTTATTACTTTTTATGTAAGACCTTTCTTAATAAAACTGCCCAAACATTTTTTTTTTCCAGTTTGATTCACATTGTTCAGGCTAATGAAGACAGGAATACGCCATACAGTGTGCTATGAGGGAACCCCCCCCCCCCCCCATCGGCAGCACTACTGCCTACTCTTATATCTTGTCAAGGGACTTTTTTATGTCCACATCAATGTGTACACCTTGATTTTTCATCCCTTCCATCCAAACGACTACATTGCTGTTCTTGTTAGACCCTAAAATCACTGACAAGGGGGCATAACGTCAGACAATCTGGATGAACTTTCTCGAGCAATGCAAGGATCGAACACCTGACCTCCAGGCTAGCAACTAGCATCTTGCCAGCTTAGCCACCGTGACCCCCCTCATTTGAACCAACTACAGATGGTTACTAATGATGGCTAACAACACATTGCTGTAAATAAAATAGTATCTAATTGTGTTGCACTGATCTGAATTGGTGGGCATGGATCGACATAACCTCTATTTACTTGAATATTAAAATGATGGCCTCTATTTATGAGGGTTGAAGATACAAATCAAATTACAATAATTACCAAAGCTGCCAATGCATGAAGTGTTGGTGGCTGTATAGAATGATGGTCACATAACTTTTCACATAAAAATCTTGTTAAAACACCAACTAGAAACAGGAGATTAAAATAAGAATCTAATCCAAGTAAGATTTTTTGTTCAAATAAACAATATTCACTAACAAAATATTTCAAAAGCTTATAATTGTTTATATGTAAATTTTGCTTGAAAATGTAAGCATTTATGTTTTATCCCTAGATCTGTGTATTTCTTTTCAAACACGGGCCACAAATTCAACAAAATTTGGAAAGAAAAATTTATGTTTTATCACTAGATCTGTGTATTTCTTTTCAAACATGGGCCACAAATTCGACAAAATTTAAAATTTGGAAAGAACCAAATGCATTAATAAAACACAATGTTTACCCTCTTGACTAGATAAACAGCTAGTTGAGACATTATGCAAGATATCTGCTATTAATTTAGTAGCACATCCTCGAATACTTGTGTCAGTATTAGTTAAGGAAGGTCTGGAATAAAAACAAAATTAATAACTGACCATTACATAATATAATTAATTTATTTCCCTATTAACCTTTCAATTATTATATGCCCACTAACTCAATATGTGAATCGCATACTTTTCAATAGCATTACCCAAAGATCTTTTGACTTATCTGAGTCAAGAATTGCATTGTAAATTCAAACTGAATTTTTTTTTTTAACGTCCACTCGACACAAACTAAGTCATTTCTAGGCTAGCATGGTTTAATTTCATTTGAACAATTCGCTTGAACCATGGGGTTCTTTAGCAGTTGGGCGGAAACCAAAGAACCCAGGGAATCGAAACCATGCCAGTTGACTCAATGAAATGAAATGGGGTTTAACTTCCTGCTGTTCTGCTCCTAAACTGGGCTAATTAAGATGGCCATATGCCATACAGTGTGCTATGAGGGAAATTTTGCCTGGGCAACAGCGTTACCACCTACTCTTATACTGAATTCTAACTGCAAAGAGATCTTTTACGCACCATCTGTCTTGCATCACTGACATGGGGAACCACACTGTAAAATAGACTCAATGACAGTCCTAATGATAACATGACCTTTAACCCAGTTGATTTTGTTTTAATCATCTAAATTACTATCTAAAGAACAGTTTCTAGCTCTCTCCTTTATCAAATTTAAACAAGGAAATTTTTTATCAGTCTTCTGATGACTTACAGATTTAATATTTATATGTTAATGAATTTCAAAATCTAGCTACATTTATCAGTGGAGTATGGCTATGAAGACTTGGCTCCATATTCTTGCCACCATAGTTTGAAATATAGCTAGCAATAATTAGAAGTTAAAAATTGATTAAAATACCCCAAGTGTTCCATACACACAAGTAGCTGGATGCTTCCATTCTGCAACCCTGAAAGGGAATTTAAAATGAAAAGAAATTTACTATGTAACTAAACTTTATAATTCTAAATGATCCTACATGTAAATGATCAAACTTTCAACGTATCTGCTAAGGGCAGCGATGGATGGCAACATACCAAATCAGAATGACAGATTAACAGATAGGATCATAAACTTGCAAAATTACCATAGTTTGCAAATGAACTGGGGTCTAACGTCCAACTGTTCTGCTCCTAACCTGGGCTAATGAAGATGGCATACGTCATATAGTGTGCTATATGGGAAATTTTGCCCGGGCAGCGGCGCTACAGCCTACTCTTATATCTAATTTCTAACTGCCAATGGATCTTTTACATGCACACCAATGTGTACACAGGGCCTTATTTTCTGTCCCATCAGAACGACTAGACAGCTGTCCTTGTCAGACCCTATGTCCTGCATCAATGACAAGGGGAAACCTTGCCAGAAAATTTGGATGAACTTTCTCAGCCAATGCAGGAATTGAACACCCGACCTCCAGGCTAGCAAGCCAGCGTCTTACCCACTTAGCCATATGATCCCCAAAAATTAGTTTGCAAGGTGTCTCTATGGCAGCCATTTGTAACAAAAAAAAAAATGTATCTCACATATATTATCTATTAAGTCAAAATATTGTATCAATGTTCTTACACTTAACAAGGACTACAATTACAAAGTTATAGCTGCAAGGCAATACATTTGGTAATGTTCTTTTGAAAACAAGCTGATTCTGACCATGGATCATTTGGACCAAAAAGGTTCCCTTGTCAAGCTGTTTAGCAAAAAGGGACATATTCTAACAGGATGTTGTGTCGCACATCTAGCGTAGTAAGCAATTACTATTAGTTCTTATTTTCTCGTTAAATTGTTCCTTTACATTGCATGCAAATGTTTAGCAGTAAAATGCTGCACAGTAAAATTGACTGGGGTTCGAAAGATTTTTGACAAGAATTCAATTGGACGGTTCCTGAACGTTCAAGGCGAGCGTAATGAGCCGACGTTCAGTGCTGGACTTGTGCCCTGGTAGTTACTGTACTTGTAACCTTAAAGGGACAGTCCCATTAAGAGCAGAGTCTCAAAAATTAAAGTCCGAGAGTTTATTAAATTTATGGACCAAAATATAGAGACATGGTGTATTTATTTTGTCTCAAAATTTCAGCTCAAAATATTGAGTCGTTTGGACGTGAATGTCAGCACTGCTTATCCGGACACGTAACCCTTTTAAGATTTCGGGTCAATTTTTTCATTGGGTGACCTGATAATCAATTCACATTTCTTGAGAGGTCTATACAGTGAATGGCTCATGTAATGTACTTGATAACAAAAGGTAAATTTCACATACATATTATTTTCATAGAAAAAAGTCGGGTTTTATCCAGATACTGTATAATACAACGGTCTCTATTTCCAGATGAAGACTGTGAGATTTAAGTTATTTAGAAGCGTATCACAAATATCGTGTTAGTTGGTCGGCCCTAGGTAATGGGTTATAAGGGATTTTAACACAAAATTAAGCAGTTTTATTCCTCAGAAAGTTATCGGGATTGGCCCTTTAAAGCCCCGATAACACTCTTGTTGTAACTGAAAAATATGTCCCAATCTTCATTCTGGTCAACAAATCGTATTATTTTAGAATATTCCAATTAAATGATGATATAAATTTCATCTTAACACACCTATTTTAAAAAATTGGAAAAATTCAACCAATTGATTGGAAAAGTCTAGCGTAAACCTTTTCAAATGTGACTTGGATTTTAAAATATTTGTGAACCTTCTGGACAAGTAAAATAGGTTGTAATGGCTAATTTACACAACAGGTAAACATCTAGTACTTAGAATTAGGGTATTATTTATTTGCTGGAGAAACCAAGCCAGCAAGAATGTTATTGTCCCTTTAAACAATTTAAAATATGTTCAAAGGCACAATTGTCAACACATATCATTCCAGTGTTTGTATTGGAAAACGTAATTCTATCACAAATAGGGCATGCCCACAAATAGTGAAGACTGAACCACTAAAATAGTTACCAAACAGTTTTCTTTATACCGTAATGCGCTCTACATTTGCAGAACTATGTTTATGTTATAATGGCATAGGCCTATAGTATTACGCAATCAGCCATGACACAAGCCAGTTGAAATGTTGTGTAGCTGTTGTGTTTCATCAAATCATGTAATTATGCGGTAAGGCTTCACCTTCATTTCAATGGCAATTGATTCATTATATGTTAAAGGGACAATAACATTCTTGCTGGCTTGGTAGCTCCAGAAAATAAATAATACCCTTATTCTAAGTACTAGATGTTTAAGTGGCCTACCTGTTGTGTAAATTATCCATTACAACCTATTTTATTTGTCCAGAGCGTTCGAAAATATTTTAAAATCCAAGTCACATTTGAAAAGTTTTACGTTAGACTTTTCAAATCAATTGGTCGAATTTTTCCAATTTTTTAAATAAGGTGTGTTAAGATGAAATTTATATCATCATTTAATTGGAATATTGTAAAATAATACAATTTGTTGACCAGAATGAAGATTGGGACATATTTTTCAGTTACAACAAGAGTGTTATTGGGGCTTTAAGCTTTATGCAGTACAGTTTTGGCTGAGTTTATGTGTAAATTAAGGGCACTATAGGCCAGTAAACTTTTTGTAGTCATTTGACTAAAAAACTTGCGCAAAGGAACTCTGTATAGGAAAAGTCACTACTGCAGCTGGAGTAAGACATCAGTTAATTGGAACCATATCTAGTTCTAGACTCTTCTAGTGTGCCGTGGTAGTGGACGAGTTAACTGTCATTCGATTTAGCTACAACTTAAGTTATGGCATCTTTAGTTATTAGCCTAGTTGGAAATCTCCTCGATAGTATTGTATGCTAATGTAATTTGGTACCTTCTGCAATTTTTGAAGGTGTTACATCGCTAGGTTCTTGTAAATAGTCCTCCACCAATTTTTTCCACATGGCGGCTGACATTTTGTAGTTTATTACAAATTGTGGATCGACAAAACGAACTGGCGAATTAAATTTAAAAAACAGAAATATTGATGAATTTGAACCAAAACATAGAATCATTTACAGATTTTAACCTAAATATTAGTTGCAAGAAACAGTTTGCAAGATATTCGTAATTAACACAAACATGATTATGTATAAATTACTAATTTCGTTTCATTATATTGCGATGTTAAGTTTTTAAAACAAGCACCTGTTTTGGTTTTCCGCAGAAAATATTTCGCAAAAATCTCAAAATATATTTTTTGTTCGAAGATATCACAATTTTGAATGAGGAATTTGTGAAATGTGTATATACTAAGGAATGCTGATTTTAAGTTGTATCTCAAAAGGATATTGCATGCACAGTTGACCAATGAAATAAGTTACTTTTCGGATAGTGGGTCGTGACGTCATTTTAACCCAAAGGTGAATGAATACCATGAAAAATCTATTGTATGTAAAAACAAAATAAGGAAAATATAAATTACCACACGAAGCAGTCTCCCCCTCCCTTGACAATATGGGAGGGTGTATAGGGGCTCATAGAGATAATGGACCCCCATCTGGCGAATCTTCCGACATGACAGGTGGGTATTTAGTGTCGGTTTGTTGAGTCGACAGCATTGTTTGTTTACATATATTTTTTATTATTCAAGTCACTTCCAGCCAGACTGCCTTAAAGAATCATTGCAGTCTGCATAGAGACCAACAATTATCGATATGTCACCATTTATCGATGTTGTCTTTCATAGGTCAAATATTGAATGACAACCTGAGCTGATAATGTAGCCTAGGTATCCTAATTTCTTTCACATTCAATTAATATGAAATCTTTGTTTAAAAATTTGCAAAAATCGTTTAAAATCACCAAAATTCATCTAATTTGTTCTTGTGTCCAGTTTAATGCTGACTGATTAATTTTGTTAATGAGTGTCCCATATGCATGTACGGTATTTAATTTCTCGATCACTGTTAATAAAATATTCATTACACATTAATAAACAATTGGATTGTTTATTTTTTTAGCAATGATCGATTTACAGTGGAAGTGAATGCATACTTAGAATAATTATAAATGACTAACAGTGACATACACTTATTATAACTTTGTAAACTGTCAATATTATGTAGTCATATTTCGTAGTCAGCTCATGGCCGATATAGTGGTACAAGCAGTGTCAGGCATTGCATGGTTGAATGCACCTGGTATATATCCCATAAAGTTTTAACATAATATTACATGTGTGTACCCACATTTATCACATGTCTTGTGTTTATAGTGCACTTTACATGTAAGCCTAGTACACGTGATGTAAGTTACAATAACCAATTCAGCAATCTGTTTCACAGAGAATTACATGTACTTAGGAATTAACTCTGTAACAGATAGTGTCCAAAGCACGTGCGTTGACTGCAGTCATTGGCTCAACGGCTCGTGCAATGTTTACTTAACACCTAACTGCTTCGGGCAAAATGACGCATTTTACTCCTTTTAATACCCATTTACACTTAATAGGAAATATTTTTTAACTTCAATTACTTCAAACGTCGTTATTTATTTTTCTGTTACCTCAAAAAAATGTTTGAGAATTTAATATGTCGGAGTAAAAAAGTTAATATGCCGTACTTATTAAGCCTCGTCGATGTCATGCTTATCAGTGATTGTAGCGGCCAAGCGAATATTCACTGCGGGATCAGTTTGCCAATTCAGATGGGAAAACAGAACCGTACATTATTCTATAAAGAGATCAGTAAAAATAGACATGAGTACATTTCAATGACAGATTCTAATCATTCTATTGTTTTGTTAAATAAATAAACATGTTTGATTGTTGTCATGCTATTAAGATGTGATGTAATTGAAGAATTGCAATTGTGAAGACATTTAATAGTTGGTTGACAGCTACCCCTGAAAGATTTTAATGTTAGCTATTGTAAGCATAAGATCCAACTTAAATAAACCACCAAGAGGAAATTCCAAAGATGTTAAATAAAAATTGATGGGACTTTTACATCAATTCTGTACATCGCCAGAAGACACATAGTTTTGGTTTTAAGTTTACATAGTGGGTCACACCTTACTGAGTTAGAGTCTGTTGTAACAATTTTCATTCTTGGTTTAAGCAATATTTTAATATCTGATATATTGTTCAAGATATTACTTGATGTATGTACATGAAGGGTAAACTCTGAGTCAGACTTGATGCTACAGTAGTAGGTTAGGGAGACAGTGCAATATACTCACTAAGCATAAGCAACGATGGAACCCAATGTTGCCTTGCCTGCAACGATGGAACCCAATGTTGCCTTGCCTGCAAGATAAAACATAACACATTTTAAGTCGATTTTACTTTTTATGTGTTGATTAATAAATTTGGGTTATCTGTAGTTATAATGTACCAATCTGTTTCACAGAGAATTACTTACGAAATATCTCTGTAACAGACGACAGTTCACAACAGGTGCGTTGACTGCACGCGCCGTTAGTCATTGGCTCAACGGCTCGTGCAATGTTTACTTAACACCTAACTGCTTCGGGCAAAATGATGCATTTTACTCGTTTTAATACCCATTTACACTAAATAGGAAATATTTTTTAACTCCAAATACTTCAAACGTCTTTATTTATTTTTCTTTTACCTCAAAAAAATGTTTGAGAATTTAATTTGTCGGAGTTAAAAAGTTAATATGCCATACTCATTAAGCCTCGTCGATGTCATGCTTATCAGCAGTGATTGTAGCGGCCAAGCGAATATTCACTGCGGGATCAGTTTGATAATGTACATGTATTTATAATTTTATTATGAACATAATTATCTTGCCTACAAGTGTTGAGATGTATATTTGTTACAAGTTGCATTGTTTGTACATGTATAGTATATGATATAAGATATTATATACGGCAGGAAGTAGGATGTTGATAATATCAGATTTCCTCCATATATCATACTTTACACATGTATTATTGAGAGTCATGAACATTAATACATGTCTAGATTATTAATCATATTATTAGTAAGTATTTAAAAATAAGTGCAGGAGGACCACACTGCAGAAGAATGATGTATATATATTTATAAGAAATGTTAATTTATACATAAACATGTCAAATGAACATTTTTTCTTACATGTACATTGTATTACATATTATATTTGTCAGAGTTATTCACAGAATTTTATAAAAAAAATTGCAGAGATTGTTCAGCAAGTCATAAGGAATAAACATGTCAAAATTTAAAAATTTTCAATTACAAATCACAGAGTTAATGTACATGTATAGGCTCATACTTACATGAACTTGGTAAGATTGTTCATTAGAGCTTAATTTGGATTATAAATTTCAATCACAATGTAAATTTATTATTATGATGCAAATCTAAGGTGGAATGTTATTAAAAACTAGAATTTTGAATTAGCTTGTGAAAAAGTACAGGTACATGTATATGTTATTTCTTCCAGACTTTATGATTGTTTGTTACACAGTTGTCTGTTATAGAATATTACTTTAAAACACAAGTAAAAAGCCAATAACCAAGTGATCTTTTGCAATTTTTAATTCTCTTCAGATTGAACATTTTTTGTCCCCCGCTTTTTCGAAGAAAGTTGGGGGACTATTAAAATGGGCTTGTCCGTCTGTCTGTCTGGTCTGTCTGGTCTGTCTGTCTGTCTGTCCGTCCGTCCGTCCGTCCGTCCTTCACACTTTTTGGGACACAATAACTCTCTTCCTAATTGAGCTAGAATGTTCAAACTTGGTGTATGTGTTTATTAGGTCAATGCCTTGATGGAGTTCGAAGATGAGCATTTTCCGCTTAGGGTAAGCAGAGATAAGCAATTTGATTGGTTGATGCTTTGGGACACGATAACTTTAGTTCTAATTAAGTGAGATTGATGAAACTTGGTGTATAGTTTCATTATAGTAATACCTTGACTAAGTTCGATAATGAGCATTTTCTTCTTAGGGTAAGCAGAGCTATACGCAATTTGATTGGTCGAGAATTTGGAACACAATAACTCTCCTTCTAATTGAGTTAAAATGTTCAAACTTGGTGTATATGCTTATTAGGTCAATGCCTTGATGGAGTTTGAAGATGAGCATTTTCCGCTTAGGGTAAACAGAGATAAGCAATTTGATTGGTTGATGCTTTGGGACACGATAACTTTAGTTCTAATTAAGTGAGAGTGATGAAACTTGGTGTATAGTTTCATTATAGTAATACCTTGACTAAGATCAATAATGAGCATTTTCTGCTCAGGGTAAGCAGAGCGATACGCAATTTGATTGGTCGAGACTTTGGAACACGATAACTCTCCTTTTAATTTAGTTGAAATGTTCAAACTTGGTGTATGTGCTTATTAGGTCAATGCCTTGATGGAGTTCGAAGATGAGCATTTTCCGCTTAGGGTAAGCAGAGATAAGCAATTTGATTGGTTGATACTTTGGGACACGATAACTTTAGTTCTAATTAAGTGAGATTGATGAAACTTGGTGTATAGTTTCATTATAGTAATACCTTGACTAAGTTCGATAATGAGCATTTTCTGCTCAGGGTAAGCAGAGCTATGCGTAATTTGATTGGTTGAGAATTTGGAACCCAATAACTCTCCTTCTAATTGAGTTAAAATGTTCAAACTTGGTGTATATGCTTATTAGGTCAATGCCTTGATGGAGTTCGAAGATGAGCATTTTCCGCTTAGGGTAAGCAGAGATAAGCAATTTGATTGGTTGATGCTTTGGGACACGATAACTTTAGTTCTAATTAAGTGAGAGTGATGAAACTTGGTGTATAGTTTCATTATAGTGATACCTTGACTAAGTTCGATAATGAGCATTTTCTGCTCAGGGTAAGCAGAGCGATACGCAATTTGATTGGTCGAGACTTTGGAACACAATAACTCTCCTTCTAATTTAGTTAAAATGTTCAAACTTGGTGTATATGCTTATTAGGTCAATGCCTTGATGGAGTTCGAAGATGAGCATTTTCCGCTTAGGGTAAGCAGAGATAAGCAATTTGATTGGTTGATGCTTTGGGACACGATAACGTTAGTTCTAATTAAGTGAGAGTGATGAAACTTGGTGTATAGTTTCATTACAGTAATACCTTGACTAAGTTCGATAATGAGCATTTTCTGCTCAGGGTAAGCAGAGCAATACGCAATTTGATTGGTCGAGACTTTGGAACACAATAACTCTCCTTCTAATTTAGTTAAAATGTTCAAACTTGGTGTTTTTGCTTATTAGGTCAATGCCTTGATGGAGTTCGAAGATGAGCATTTTCCGCTTAGGGTAGGCAGAGATAAGCAATTTGATTGGTTGATGCTTTGAGATACGATAACTTTAGTTCTAATTAAGTGAGAGTGATGAAACTTGGTGTATAGTTTCATTACAGTAATACCTTGACTATGATCGATAATGAGCATTTTCTGCTCAGGGGAAGCAGAGCGATAAGCAATTTGATTTGCCGAGACTTTGGAACACAATAACTCTCCTTCGAATTGAGTTAAAATGTTCAAAATTGGTGTGTATGCTTCTTAGGTCAATGCCTTGATGGAGTTCGAAGATGAGCATTTTCTTCTTACGGTAGGCAGAGATACTTTTGAAAAAAATAAATGTGCGATTAATTAATATGTGTCATCTATTTATTTTGGGATTTCGGCGGGGGACATCAGCCTCACTGTTGGCTTGTTTCTGATAAATGTAAGCACTTGATGTATACCTATGATATGATTTCCATTTTAGTTTCCATTGGTCGAAATCAGCCCCTTAAACCAGAGAAACCTAAATGGAAGAGTGATGTTGCATTAACTGATGGCCAATTGCGAAGTAAGAGAGATGAATTTTGGGACACAGCACCAGCTTTTGAAGGCAGAAAAGAAATTTGGGATGCACTGAAAGCAGCAGCCTATGCTCTGGAAACTGGAGATCATGCTATGGCCCAAGCTATAGTAGATGGGGCCAACATATCATTACCACATGGTAAGTATTTCAAAAGTAACTAAACAGAAGTTTATATGTAGTGGAAATCACAAAAGATTTTATCTGATCATTCTAAAAAAGAGTTAGTGTCATAGTGGGCGTGGGTGGGTACTTGAGTTGTTTAACATGTGCACTTTAGATAACAAGGTCTGTCATTGAATCAATTGGGGTAGTTTCAACCCCAAGCTTGTATACAACAAGGAGTATGGCCACCTGCCCAATCTTGTGGGTTTCCTCTCACTGCTAAAAAAAAACCTTACATGGAAGTGAATTATTGAAGTAAAAAATTTAGACCATATGTTATTCCCGAAAATGACATAGTTTGTGTTGAGTGGACTTTAAAGTTAAACCTCATTTCTCTCTCTCTCTCTCTCTCTCTCTTTCTTAGACATCCTCCTGATTAAATTTTCATTATTTGAAAACATACTTTAGCAGAATGTGGTACATTGTAAATGTACCTTAAATTGAAAATATCCATTGTTTATTGAAAGCCAAAAAATATATGATTGTGCTATTCATCTTCGATGAGCCACAGTGGCTCAGTGAGGTCTCTTGGTTTTGGTCGAGAAAGTTCATCCTGATTTTGCAGCATGGTTTCCCCACATGTCTGTGGTGCAGGACAGAGGGCCTGTACTGCCAGTGCAGTGTCAAATCAAGGTCCCATGTACACTTTGACATGCATGTAAAATAATTTGAAATAAGAGTAGGCCATATCACAGCTGTCTGGGAAAATTTTTCTTTATAGCACACTGCATGGCAAACGTCCATATTCATGATTAGACCGGTCTTTGCAGTAAAATAGAACGTATAACCCCATTTCATTACATTTCTATTTATCTTGTAGGTACATTAATGGATTGTTATGATGAGTTAGGTAACCGTTATCAGCTGCCTGTTTATGTATTAAGTGCTCCAACAAATCTGATCGATGAAATGAGTGAAAGTGACACTGGACAGGAAACTGATGCGAATTCCTCGCCAGGAGTAGAAATACCCTTAAAATTCAGACTTTCCAACACAAACAAAGATTTAAAACTTTATGTGCGGACAACTGATACTGTGTTGAAAATCAAAAAAAGGATTTTTGAAGAAGAAGGAATCGAAATGATAAAACAAAGATGGTACTTTGCCGGAAAGCTACTGAACGATAAGTTACGTTTGGAAGATGCCAAGATTCCCAAAGGAAATGTTGTTCAAGTGATAGTGACTCAAGCGGAAGCTTCAAGCTGAAATGTGATAAAATCTATTTATTTATTCCTTAACCAGTGTCTTTTCCTCCCTTCAATTTTTTTTTAAAATATTCATGTTGTCAAAAAATGTCTCATTGAAAGAATTGGTGTTAGCTGTCAGAAGTGCAGTAGTTGATTCTTCACTAAGGGGAAGTTGATTTCTAATATGGGAATTCTGCTCATTGAACTTTTAATCATGAAATACATGTTGATGTCATTCCACAAAGCAGGTTCTCAGGATTGAACAAATTTGAATCCTGCTGATTCATGTTTATGTTCTATTAAGTTAGTTTGTGCAAAGCCTATGTGCATTTGGGTAAAAGAGACGAACCAGATTCTGTATTAAGCATTGTGCTACTAAACTGCATGTAAGAACTACCACAAATTCTGTTGTCAAGGATTAGAGTCCCTCAACGAAACTATGTTTTTCTTTTTGTGTACCCTGGTCCTTCATCTGCCGAAGTACTCTGCACAAAATTGAATTATTGACTTAAATAATTTGCTATACAGTGTTTGTTAGTCCCAAAATTACCTATTGTATTTGGTGGAAGTTTATAAACCTTAGACCTATTCCTTGAGGCCAACTCAGTTTTCACCAATGTCACTGAGAAGTAAATAAGGTTAGGGCATGTAATTACATGTATTGGTGAGATTGTAGGTTATGGTTAGGGCAAGCATTAGTGCTGGGTCCATAGTTAGGGTTGGGATTAGTGCTAACCTTGTTTACACCTCGTGACCTTTGACCAAACTAGAAGTTGGCCTTGTCAAATAGATCTAACCATCACCTAGGTACTGTACATCAAATCCATAGACCTTTAGTTTGTTTATTATAATAATAGATACTGTGCAGTGATTATATTGTGTTTTATAGTATACTTTATCAAGTACATAATACTATTTCATGGATGCATTGGAATCATCTTAAAAATCCTAAAATATCTAAAATATGTTTGTTCATTAAAGATTTACAGTTGTGTTATGCAAAACAAATTATTATGAAATGAACCTACTATATGTATTGCAAAAATAAAAAGTAATGGCATATCTATACAGGGTGGGGTGGTGTTTTGTGTGAGGTTTTGAGATCATTAAATTAAGCTACATTTTATACATATAATTGAATAACTTGTATACGTTTAGTAGTCACAAATTAATAATTCATACCATCAACATGCTTAGAGGCACTATGAATTACATGTATGCGAAATGGGAGAGAAATCTGCCAATCCATTGCAGGGGTACAGACAGATTGAGATTCATTAAGGGCTGTACACACAGTTTTTTGCATGGAGTTTAGCATACCAATTCCTAAATGCCTTACTCAGGTGATTCTTAAGGATTTTTTGAATATGTTATTACAATCAATTCCTGGATGAAAGTGATAACACCTCTTTAAGATCAAAAGCCAAACATCTCTCATTTTGTTAATAAAGTACAATTTGTACAAATTACTTGCTGAAAAGTGTATGCTGTTTGAAGATATTTTATGCTTGATTATACTTGCACATGTAAATGCACAAATAAAAATTTCAGCCTAAGCTTCTCATACTAGCATCTGCATAAATGTCATTTTCAGAGCCTGTGTTTAATTCCTGCATGCAAATTGTTATAATGTGAATTTTTATGACCAATTATTTTTGGCAATTTGTAAATTTTATACAGAACTGCATTTGTGTCCCTTATGTACATATTACTATTATTATGGACCAATTTTGTTCACTGTCATTAAGTGCTCAACGCTTGAACTGACTATTGTGTGAACATGAACATTGTTTATTGCTGTACCATTCTTATTCTCTAGCTTGTAATCATTGGAAGTCTTAATCAATCTCTTTATTTTTGTTCAAACAAAAGAATTAATCCGACACAAGTAAAAAAAAAATTCTGGAGGCCTGATATCACTTTGTATTTTTATCATTCTTGAAAAATTAATGATTTTCATGTACATGTATTTAAAGAACAAAAAAAAATATACTGTATTCAAAATGTCTTTTTAAAAACTTTTAATAATGGCGGCATTATACTTCTAACAACAACAACAATCCCACATTCTATGAGGCTATTGATAAAAAAATATTATTTAAATACACATTGTAATACACCTTGTTTTCTTTTATATACTCGTTTGAAAGGATCAATTGATGACATGGCTCAATGATAGGCACATACATGTAGAATGTGGTGGAATTATTATAACATTTGATAATTTGTGTGTTCACATCTTTATAGATTTGATTTAATCAACTTTATAAATATAATTAATATTGTGATATTTGTCTTTTTGTTCTCAGAACATTATCATTCTGATTCTGATAAACATGGGAATTGTTGTTATTAAACCTTTAAATAAAGGACCAAATGTGCAATTAAATGATACATTTTATATTTGAATTAGAAAGGGTGTTCTTTCAATCAAGTTTAAAGATCAAAATACGAAGTTAACTGTTTTCAATAGAGGCCACATTAGTTGTTTATTGAACATGGCCCACAAGTGCTAATGCACTAAAGTCCATTTTTGAACTGTTAAATAGAATGTTAGTTATTGTGTAAGCCTTGACATATTTATATTCACTGAGGATATTTTTTCTGATAGTACATGTAAGTGCTCCGACAATTTGTGTAAGAGTTAACAGAAAAGCTCACAGAAGAAAAATGTGTTATTCCTCATGTATTTCAAGCTAAACAGTTAACATTTAGTTCCAATGAAAGAGCATTTATTATTAAGTTATATCAGAACTCAAAATATAAAAACAGTTTTTGGTCTTTAAACATCACTAGATATATAGTTTAAGAGTATTTATTGATTTTTGAAATCCCAAAAGGTGCCGCTCTGAAAATTAGATTACAGTTTAAATGTGACATTTTTTTCTGATTTTTATACGCCGACATGTGGGCGCTCTAGAGTAGGGATGGCCAACCCTAGTGCTTGCACCAAACATTGGGCATTAGATGTCTATACATGTAAGTAATGCATTGCATCCCTGTGTTAATAATAACAGTAAGCCTACTTATTATTTTAGCTATTTTATTATTTCGTGGATATCCTCTTTTTAAATGTTGTTTTTATATTTAATAATTTTATCATGTAAAAATGCTTATTATGTCCATCAACATATATTTACCAGAAGTAGGTAGTAGTACAAGACTTGTATAGCACATTTGAATTTATGTGTGAACAAATTAGCGCATGGCATGTAAAAAGGTCAGCCTCTCCTGCTCTAGAGGCTAATGGTATCACTAACTTGAAATTTATACACAGTGTTTATATGTTCATTATATTGATTTTCAAAAATTGTTGGTAATTAATATCAGAGTTGTTGCTCTTTATCAATTTTGAAAATCTTGACTTGAAATTTATACACAGTTTTTATATTCATCAAACTATTTATTTTCAACAATTTCCAATAATTGCGGTTAGAGTTATGGCCCTTTATCATTTGGAAATGATAGAGCCTGGTCTCAACCCAGACAGCTAACTCGAAAAGTTAAAGTTATCATCTGTATACTCTACATTGTAATCTAACAAACGGAAATCTCCCCGTGACAATTCTATTTATATCATACCATTAGATCCATTCTTAATACAGATGGACAAAATGAAGCCCTCTATGTCAGCATAGGCAATTCAATTGGGCAATAGGTCCATGTGACATGAACACCACCTGAAAACGTGAATGAAGTACAACATGAAGAATTACCCGATATGTAAATGATATCTGATATTTATGTGATTGGGATGATTGAATATGAATATCAAGTAACAAGATGTTATGTATGTTAGTTAAAGATTAATCTGTATATTAAGTGTAAGATGTCATCCCTTGTAACATGTCATACATCATGTATCTTTAAATAAATTGTCTGTTTGACACTGTAAATATTTTGATTTTATTCCAGAAACAAATGTTAAACGCTGTATATTTTTATTATAATTCTGTATCATGCTACATCTTTCGTTATCATGTTACTAATCCTTTTTCTGATGAATTATGCCATCATAATTATAGTGTTCAATATTTCCAACGCATTTCCCCATCATCACTTTTACCTTGCATGTTGCACCCAAGGTTTTGATTATATACATTTCACTCTGAACGAAGGAATACAAAATATTTCGATGTTAGTAGTGTTAGATTGGTCAGAAAGTATTGGTATCTAAAGTTTTAGACAGGAGAAAGATTGTATCTGCAATTACACACATATTTTTCTTTCCACCACAATGTAATGTGGTTTCATCCTGTCAAACAAATCCATAGATATTTTTAACTCAGTTTAATCCTATAGTCATTACCATTGGCATGCACAAGGGTAGGTGAGGGGTGGGGCAGTCTCAGATATAATTTTAAGAAGGAGTATCCAATCAGAGGTGAAATTATATTAGGATTTATCAATGTCATACAAGCTGCTCTTCCCTACATGATTTGAATAAAAATTATATTTCATATGTTTTTATATTGTTGAAAAGTCTCCTCTGCATGCCACTGATGATGGCACATGGACTCTTTATTAACAAAAACAGTATTGTCTTTTTTGGAAGATAACAAAATATTTGTTACTACGTCATCTCACGTCTGGTGTTATGTATCATCAATATTAGTCAAATGAACAAGCTATTAATTTTGGCTTCTGACCTGTCTTCTGTTGACAGGTATATATTTTACAAGTTATAATATCTCTTCTGCTGGAAAAAATGCTGATTGAAGTTTCATCATGTTAAATAAATTTTTTTACATGCACACTGTACCTCTGATAAAATGTACTTAATTTTATGTAAGCTTATTTGTTGCCTTTATGTTGTTTTCTATTCAGTATAGCTTGTTATATCTATCTCAGATCACTCCTTTTATATAAAGAGGATTTTATGATTTTAAATGTCTGAAATGTAATATGTAATATAAAATGACTCATTTATATATAATATGAAGAACTATAAAAAAAACATTAAGAAAAAATGACCAATGTTTCTGTGATAGAATTTTTGCTTGTGTCATTTGACACTCTCTCCATATTCTTGATATAAAATGGCTTATGGATTATTGATTAATGAAATCAGGAAACAAATGCACCACAGTAAGTGATGGTTTTGTGGTTACTTAATTTAACTTATGGGGCGGGAAGAAGGGGACAACACAGACATATCTGTGAAGTATGGTTGCACAAAATATAATTATAGCACAATTTAGCAGATTACTTAAGTGTGGAGTACAGTTGCACAAAATATTATTAAGGCACAATTTTAGCAGATTACATATATAGCTATACCCCTATAATAAAAGAAACCCATAAGACAGTTCTATAATTTCATGCAAAATAAGGTCCTTTGGTTTCCTCCCACTTTTAAAAACCCCTACGTGCAAGAGAATTATTGAAATAAATGACCTAGTTTGTGTGGAGTGGAGTTACCCCTTCCCCCCCCCCCCCCCAGTAATTGCAATAATAATCGACATAAAGAGCAGAAGGGTGTGATCTGGACTAAGACTAGTAATTATTTCCCCTTATTTCAGTGCGAGTTATAAATAGACAATTTTTCCCTTTTTTTTTCTCCCCTCTTCCTGCATTTTTGGGTTTACTTTTTGGTCTAGAATTAGAGAAAAGGCATCAAATTTTCAATTTCACAGCAGTTTTGGGTAATACTGAGGATATTTCAGCGGAGGGATAGGGGGTGTAAAATGTCTTTCTGCGGAGCAATCATTGTGTCGGAAGTGAGATTTTCACCCCAATCAACTTAAAATCCCCGTAGCAAAAAATCTAAACGGTAAACCCTCTACAAATTTATGATGAGAAGATTTGGGTTTACTTTTTGGTCTAGAATTGGAGAAAAGGCATCAAATTTTCAATTTCACAGCAGTTTTGGGTAATACTGAGGATATTTCAGCGGACGGATAGGGGGTGTAAAATGTTTTCTGCGGAGCAATCATTGTGTCGGAAGTGAGATTTTCACCCCAATCAACTTAAAATCCCCGTAGCAAAAAATCTAAACGGTAAACCCCCTACAAATTTATGATGAGGAGATTTTCAAATGTGGTCCCCATTGTGCCTAAAAAGATTGGAAGCAACGGAATGTTGAGAAAAAAAACTACAGCCTGTGATGTTACAGGCATTTAACATTGAAGTCAATGGGCAAATAATTACTAGTCTGAGTCCATCTGTAAAAATAAGAGTTATCCCTCTTTAATGTTCGGGCCCCGATTTTTCTCCGTCTTATCAAGTTCAACTGTCATAATATGGTAAAAATCAAATGTTCCACTACTTATAAAGTATTTCCAGTTGCTATAGCCACAGTAGTGGATTATTCTTAGGACTTCCTTTCAGCAGACTGTGTCGTGGTTTGATGACAAACAAGATACTGGCCTAGTTCAGCTCTGAACTTGGTCTCATTACACTCACCCTGAAGGTTCAGGGACTGTCCCATTCAATCAATGTCGAAAATAATTGGAACCCCAGTCAATTTTACTGGGCAACTTTTCACTGCCAAACGATAGGGTGTCAATCCGTGTGGATGCCTGTACAATGTAAACAAACATCTTAGTGAGAAAATGAGACCTTGCTTACTTCGCTAGAGACAATATGAGCGACACAACACGCTGTTATAAATACGCCACCTTCTATCAAGTTACATTTCACCGCCATGACACTCTAACTGTAGGTCAACGTCCACATTCAGGAATGTCGGTCATACAAGACGAAACGAAATGTACAGTCTTCACATTGTACAGGCTTTCACACGGATTGACACCCCGTCGTTTAGCAGTAAAAAGTTGTCCGGTAAAATTGACTGTTCTCTAATTTATTTTCGACATTGATTGAATGAGATAGTCTCTGAACGTTCAGGGTTAGTGTAGTGAGACCGACGTTCAGAGCTGAACTAATTATACCCCAAACTACGACATACAATAGGAAAGACATGAGGGAGAGAGAAAGGGGGAGAGAGAGAGAGAGAAATGGGGTTTAACGTCCAGTCAACACAAACTAGGTCATTTCGGGACTAACATATGGTTTTTAATTTTATTTCAACAATTCGCTTGCGCGTAGGGTTCTTTAGCAGTGGGAGGAAACCGGAGTGCCAGGAGGATCCGAAACCCATAAATTCAGAAGGCGCCCCGTTAGAGGTGACCGGGCGCTCCGGTTTCTTCCCACTGCTAAAGATAAGCGAATTATTGAAATAAAATTAAACCATATGTTAGTCCCGAAATGACCTAGTTGTGTCGAGTGGACGTTAAACCAAACCACGTCTCTCTCTCTCTCTCTCTCTCTCTCTCTCTCTCTATTTGTAGAAAATTTTGCGATTGAACCTAACTTTACTTGTGCAAAGCCTGGAATAGTGCATATGGGCACCAGACCAAATCCATCGATCTTGACATACTTAGGTAGCTAAAGGCGGGCGTTGATCCCGTTTATTATTATGGCAACGTTTTCCTTTATGTGTGCAGATAATATGGCAATTTTTAACCATTAGACTTTCTTAGCAACCGCATTTTGCTCTTTTTAAAGCGGTAATTTCATATTTTTAATTTATATTTTTAAAATATATTAAAATGAAGTCTTCAAATAGATGGTAACTATAAACAGTCCTACATTGTTAAAGAATAATCCTATTAATCCTATAATTCACTATTGCCAAGTGTGAAATGGGTAAAAATGTCATTTTCAACCTTAAATGCATACGATAGCTATTGCATGGGGGGGGGGGGGGGTAGAAAAACGTGGAGGGTAATTGTTTTATTTTCTTCCGGTGTTAGTGATTTTTAAGAGTGGGAAATAATGCCTATGATGTAAATAGTGAGTTGACAACCTATTGAGCAAAAGACAAAGAAAAAATTATGTTTTGACTTTCTTAGAAAATTTGAGATTATCGCTTTAATGTCCGCTAATATTCGCCGTGTTTATGACAAACTGGCGAATATATGTATCGCCGGTAAGTTAAAATAAAAGTATTCGTTTCATGCCCCACGAGACATTTGGCTAACAAATCAGTTATGTTCGGCGAAATATGCGAGGGTAACTCTGGAACGGAAGGTCAAAGAACACTGAACAGTGCATAGGGGTTTTCCGTCCACTCATGATTCCAATGCTTTACATTAAACTTGAAGAATATGGGCATTTCTAGTTTTGCTACCCAAACTGTCAGCGAGCTCTAATATAACACTAATTTTACTTTTCTTTTAATTGAATACCGCGAATTTGTACTGAGTTAACTATGGATTTAAGAATTTTGTCTGGAGCCACTCTACTTTGTGCGAGATTTTTCGGACATCGATTATTATTTGTGAATGCATCTGCAACAGTCTGATTGGATGGTTGGAATTCAGAGTGGGATTTCGGTTACAAAGCCATTAGATACTTTTGGAGTCGCTTACAAGGGCTATACACTGTCAGCGAGCCCAATAATATAACACTAAGTTTACTTTTCTTTTAATTGAATACCGCGAATTTGTACTGAGTTGACTATGGATTTAATAATTTTGTGCGAGATTTTTCGGACATCGATTATTATTTGTTAATGCAGCTGCAACAGTCTGATTGGATGGTTGGAATTCAGAGTGGGGTTTCGGTTACGAAGCCATTAGATACTTTTGGAGTCGCTTACAAGGGCTATTCACGGACAAGAATAGCTGAAAACGCATTTCATGGATTCCACCGTGACGGAATTACACGGTACCCCTTATTGTGCAGTCTTAAACATTCAGTGGCTGTTAAATATAGTAATAACATATTTCACTGGGGATTTTATAAGATGGGGGATATGTGAGGAATGATTAAAAATCATCTTTGGCTCTTTATATCACATGCATTTTATGAAATAATGTCTATAACTTCATGTGACGGAATTACCCACTTTGACATTACCCAAGTGGAAACTATGTGTTTATTATTAAATCTGCAAATCGAAAGATTTTGTGGCGTTCATTTCAGAATATTTCAAAAATATCTAGCCCTGAAAGTAGAAAAACAACATTTTGTATAAACAAATCATCAGAATTAATTGTTAGTGGTTGCCTAAAACATGCGTGACGGAATTACGTTTCACATTGTGACGGAATTACAGTGCAGAAATTCCGTCACATTGATTATAACTGATCAGCAGGGAGATAAAATCAACACAAATTAACAGTTTTAAACCGACATTTACTTTCAATAAATAGATTTTAACAATTGCGCTTCTTTTTTTTTATAATTCCGAGTGAAAGGTTTATTTTCTGTTATGATAAACGTTAATCCAAAATCAAACTAGTTCTATAGCGATGTCGGAAGTTTTATTCATAAACAACCACTGCAAGTTAATTGGTCTCCATCGCCAAGTATTCCATATGTTTCGCCACAGGATTCATGAAGCCACAATTTACAAACTTGACACATGATCCAGTCCTCTGCTAATTTTGGGTCACCCTTATCACCATAACCCCATCCACATTTATTACAGTTCCAAACGCGACTCTCTCTATCTCTCTCCTTTGAGTGGTTCCTATTTTCCTTGTCTGTAACACTGCGTTTTTCACCGATGTATTTAGCTTTGACTTTCCTAGATTCCGGATCACTGGTGTAAAACTTCAATTCAACTGATCCATTTTCAAGTGGTCTCACATAATGTGTAGAAATCGTCCCCGGGAATGTTTGAAGACCGGTCCACGGGCTATGAACTTCAAGTTCATGACATCTTTGAAGAATATCAGCATCAGTCAGTGAGAGGATATTTATCTGACTTTTGGACGATTTAACTGCTTCAGTAAAAGTTTGTGCATCGTACACCACCGCTGCTCTGGCCATTATCAGTCTGTGTACGATACGTTTAACATTTCCACCTATTCCGTCATTCGGGCCTTTACCATGACTTGTTGCAAAGAAGTTCCAATTCAGCTGTACCGCATGGTGTTCCTGAAGTTTGGCAAGCAACGTAAATATATATTTGTTTTTGTATTGACTGGAAGGACCGTCTGTCCAAATGCAAATCTTTTTAACGGTCGGGAGGGTTTCAGTAATGATGTCCAACATGATAGAAGTAAAAGCTGCAACGGCGTTCTTGTCGTGACTTAAGTTATCGCTGGTAATAACGTAAGACAACTTCTCATTTCTGTAAGTGATCATCACTGTGTAAACTGTAACCTGACGTTGCTTCCAATGGGCGGACTGGATCTCGTCCTGCCATATACATGTGAAATTTTCTGCGAAATCCATTTGGAGCAGACACTCCTCTGAGGTTTCTCCATTTGATATTGACTTTGTGTGTTTATAGGATGCTACTTGTTTATCCTTGATGTACGAGTGCCAGAAGAACTTAGGGAGCTGCAGGGCTAATTCGTCAAACGCGTCATACGAAGAGTTTTGTTTCTTGACCTTTTGAACAAATCCATCAGTATCTTCCCACTGGTACCAAGAAAACTCTTTGTCTTCCGGAACAGACTTTTTAAATCTTTTCTCAAATAACTTGCCGTCGCAACAAGTACTACAGTTGTTAGACATACATTTCTCATTGTTGACATCACAAACACAATGTGCTGTAAAATTGGTCTTGGAATACAAGGGGACAACAGTTGGGTATCTTCGATGAAGTGATTCTAATAGAAGCACGATGTTGTTATGATATTTACAACCGCAAACATTTTGAGGCATCTGGGAGGATAAGAGCACCCATCTTGGTCGAAGTGACGAAAATTTTGATTTGCCAATCAAACTTGTAGCTGTAGGGTTATCTTCTAAGAAGCACTTGTAGGTCTCAGTAAGCGTAGTAACTAAATGACGTTTCTGTTTGTGATATTTGTTGCCAAGTTGGTCTTTCAGTGATATAAAATCTGCTTTACCCGGCATCATCCTCGAGACAGAGTCGCTCTCATAAAAGTCAACCACTTTCTGCTCCAATTCGGATGGCACATTGTCCCTTGTTCTTGGTAGGCAAGCTTGAAGATCTAGAATTTCGCATGCCATTATCTTAACTAAAGATGCTCTTTTCCTTGGACTTTGGGGTAGAGCCTTCATAACTCTTGATTTGGCTTTGCCTAGTGAAGCCATTGTTATAACAGGTCCCATTCACGGTACCATTTCCATCCACAATCTCCTCATTGGCATTGCCCATTCGGTGATTTCGAACAGCTAATCTATTCCTTTTTCTTAAATCACTGAGCTGTTTTGTTCCCATGGTTCTTCTGGCTTTTTTCTTCCGTTCCCTATCAATGCGTTTATGAGTTTCGTAATCCACCCGATTTACAGATGACTTCAATTTCTCTCTCCGTTTCAGTTGTCTCTCTGCAGCAGTTTTGGCCATACCTGAAAGCAAATATAAGCAAACAAGAATCTATAAGCTTATACTTATAATACAATGATTTATATAATAAAACAGTGAAATTTGAATTACGGCCTACATATAAATAAAGTTATGAAATATTTCCTAAAAAAAGCTTAGCTCGAATTTCGAAAAAATATGCAATTCCGTCACGAAAGGGATTGGTAATTCCGTCACGTTGGGAAAATGTAATTCCGTCACACCTATATTTGGGAGTTCTATTTGTGACAAGTGAAATTTTAGAACTTACATCAATACTGACATCCGTTGTCACATAGGAAATGATTTTTTATAGAAATATGCCTTAAATTAAGTTCTTTAGAAAAATAAATGTCATAATTTGCGTGACGGAATTACACCAATCATTGAAAATGTGGACAACTTTTACCACATTACGAAATGATATTCAGTTACTCAAATCTCGAAGAATTGTATCAAACATAATGGGGTGAACATAAGGAAAAGATTGATGTATAACATACCTATATCATTTGTTGTTCCAACCAGTTTAAAGACGTCAAAGGAAAAGCCTCGAAAATTCGTATTTGGCGCGCTTGGATTCCTTAGCAGAAGCGTGACGTCATCGCACGTGCAGGTCGCCGGTGACGCGTCAAAATTAAAACCCGGATAAAAATGGTCGCTTAGAATGATAAATTCTACATTACAATCAAAATCATACCAAACTACCCAGTTCAAAAAAATCATACCCATGTCCCTGTTTTCGTGGAATTCATGATTTGCGGTGGTTAAATTTTCAAAATTTTGGTTGTTTGGAATTAGGGTCAGTCATAGGACCAAATTGAAGATGATGTATTCACAGGCTGGTATAGCAGGAAAACGCGTTTGCTGCAGTTGAATTGTAAACGATTTATTGGAATTCGGGTCAGACACCTTGAATATGCTGTATTAGACAGCTTTGACATTGCTTTGTTCACGGCTGAAATCGCAGGAAAACGTATTTGCAGCCGTCAAATATTCCAAAATATCCTTTTTTTGGGGGGGGGGGGCATCCAAGGTAAGCTCCGCTTCTTCGTCTCTCGAGGCAGACTGGCACCGCTCTCTATAAAGCCGATTTTTTTTTCGGGCATTTCGGGTTCTGTCCCCTAACTGTCATCGAGCCCGTACGCCTATAACGACGACATGTGGCAACAATTATTTGATATCGATGCCAATATAGGACAAGAGTCTGTATTCATGAACATTTTAATCATGTTGTTTTCCTAAAATATTGTGTATTTATAATATAAATTGTCAAGATTTTAACTTTTACACAAATGCCCATAACCCCATCCACAATCTTCGTCCGCCTGAGTTAAATATTTTGTCATATAATGCTACAGCCATACAATATTTGTGACCCCGTCAGCTTAGTTTGTTAAACACGTATACAGAAAGTAATTTAGCTAATTAAAAATGACACACATCCAATGTTAATGGTCGATAAAAATTTTACCTTACTACTTACGGTGAATGGAACATGAAATTAATAACTTAAGCGGTGACACAAATGAAACATTTGACAAATGTCATCTGTGCACTTCACCATTATATGTCGGATAGGTAGACACAATGATGTTCCCATATATCATCCGACTTTCATATTTAATAACGTAACAAATTTTATTTTATATTGTGTTCACGAAAATAATTGGTCATAATAAGACATTTAAATTCATACCCAAGTATTGTCTGAATTAAAATAGATCTTCTCTCTCATTCGAACGATCAAACACTGTCTGGTCGCACATTTTTGGATATGCAGACTTCCTACAAGTAGACGGCGTGAGTTCGAAAAATAAAGTGAATAGCTTACATAGGTGAGTAACTAAATGTCTCCATATCTATTAAAGGCACAACTAACATAAATCTCAAAAATCAAAAATACGTACATTATACCGTCTTGTCCAAAAAAGATATCATAATAATTTACTTTATTTATTTAACACATAAAGGTGGCGGAATTTCTGATATGTTTAAGCATGGTCTTGAACACAATTCTTTTCCAAGAGACCGTTTATTGTTTATCAATTCCATAATACAGGGCCGTATCTAGTAGGGGTGCAGGGGTACATTGCACCCCCAGAAAAACTAGGCGCCCCCTCAAAACTGTGGCTATGGTGCGCCACCACAGACGCGGATCAAAGAGGTGGGCACTAGGAGCAACTGCCTCTCCTGAAAAGTCTGCCGCCTATGTCAAAAAATTGTCCATATAAAATACATAGAATGGCCGAAAAGGGTGTTTCCAGCAGCGTTATTTTTCAAAATTTTCTGAGGGTGGACCCCAGACATGGGTGCCGCCCCCATAGGCGAAATACCCCTCCTATCACACCTTCCTGGGTCAGCGGCTGTCCAACCACATGACATTAAAGGGTTCTTTTGGTCGCCATATCCATATTTGGTAGGTCTTATCGTTCTTTGGGGGCGCCGCCACCAAATGATATTGTTAGAGATTCTCGTTCTGGTCGCCCTATATATGCACATGTCCTTATTGGTGTTTCGACTAGTTCTACTTTAGAGGACCAGAAGTTTCTTACTCTGGTGTGTTTAGCATCAAATGAGAAGTAGTGACACCAAAATTGACATACGGGATTGCGGCTCCAAGTGCGTCGAAAACGGGTTTGTGGCATCATTGTTATAGAAATGAAGGTCTACTTTTCTGAACCAACCGGACTAATGAAGGTCGGATTTTATTTTGTGTTTAAAGCAGAGTTATCAGGGATCGGTCTAAAACATTTTTTTTTTTTTAATTTTTTAAAAGTGAAATATCAATTTGATTGAGTATGGATATAAATATACATGGCTCGTTGCAAAAATAATTGTAGTAGGTTAGCGTAATCTATACTCTTTTATAGGCCTATTAATCAATCCATCAATGTCTCGTGTTGCATTTATTCACGCTTTATTTTGATATAAACTATTTTTGTTTATCATCACACTTATTATAGAAATATCTCTTAAGAAAGTGACATGGCGCTTAGTGTATTATTAAAGACTTATTTATCAAAAAAAAAATTATTTTAGATCACAAATGAACCTTCAATGTGTTTTAAACAAACCCTCTATGGTTTGATAAGATCATTTCCGAGAAACAACATTGTTTATCTTTACGTCGTAATAGTTCTATGAAAACTAAAAAAACAAAAATAGGCAGTATTCATTTATTTGTTAGTAAAAGAATTTTAAGATTAAAGTACTGAGCTCCATTGAATGAATTATCCGAACTCTTGGTTGTATAATTTGGAAGTTCTTAAAGCAATGATGGAGAAAAGCGTCTAGTCTGCATGTATTCGTAATAACCAGGCAAGTTTATTACATTCAACAGTTCTGAGAACAACCGATGCAACCTTTTATGTATTTGTAGATACCACATTTTATGTATTTGTGTATAGTATTCAGATGCGTGTCCTTGAGGGGAAGGTAAGGGTAAATTATGAACTGTGAGCAGACATCCACACATTTTCACACAACTGTCATTTATAAATGTAAATAAATCGATAAATAAAATCTATTTCTATTTTATATCAGAAAATAAATGGGTGATGACAGAAAAATGTGACGTTAATTTCAAAACGCATGTATTTTCAGCAAGCTATATTAATGAAATGAATGAAATGGCAGGCCTGCTCGCCAGCAAGGGGGTAAGGGGGCATCTGCTCCCCCATCCCCAAGGAAATAATCTGCGATTGGACACAATATGAAGTCAACGACCAACGTGTCCATATCAGTATGGGTGCCCCATAAAGCCGAGTGGCAATGGGGGGGGGGGGCACGACGAGATTGGCACGGCACTCAACCAATGTCACTTGGTTTTATGGTGGCCTCGCCAAACATGTAGTTATTTATAAGGGGTGGTCTATGGGATGCCTTATCCCGGAGGGCTGCCCATAATGACATGATTTGGTGGACGCCTTATATTGACAATATATGACTGTCGGGCCGCAAGTAATGCATTATGCCGAGTGAGATTGGTAAATGGGGCTTGATCAATGGGTCGGTCGCCCAAAACGGCGTGATTGGTGGGCCGCCTACAATGAGACCATGGGCAATCATAGTATAATTGGTGGGGCGCCCATAATGCCATGTGAGATATGTTGAGCAAATAAAGACATACGCCATACTACGGAGGACCATTAGGGCCACCAAATGAAAAAAAGTCCGATTATCTAGTAAATACAGGATACGGAAAAGCCCATGATTACTCTGCTTCATGGTCACCATACACTGATTTATCGAATAGCTAGGCCAACGCCGAATAGGTTCATTCCTGTCATGCTCCCAATAATATCATTCGCTATTTTCATGCCTCCAAATGAAATGGGGTTTAACGTCTTAATGTACTGTTCTGGCCTACTCTTATATCGAATTCCAACTGCCAAGGGATTTCTTACGTGCACACCAATGTATACTATGCACTTCGGTTTTTCGTCCCATACAAATGACTAGACAGCTGGCCTTATCAAGCGCTCCGTCATGCACCACTGACAGGGGAACCCAAGCCAGTAAATTTCGATTAACTTTCTCTGCCAACACTGAGAGGGAACCCACGTCCTCCAGGCTAGCGAACCAGTGTGTTACTGACTTAGCCACTGTGGTTCTAGAAATTTATGTCTATAATATGTTTCCTTATGACCCAGTAATATATAAAACATGTTGTTTAACATAAATATGTAAATAGATGCTTCAAATAGACGTTGTAGTAAACCAAACAAATCCATGTCCTTTTGAGAATAATCAAAACTATTTAATTTTTGGAGATAAAATAAATCATGTAACAATAATAAAAATAGTGGGTGAGAATGTAGTCGTTGGGTTCGGTGGATTATTATTGTGGTTTCTGTTAATTTCCGCCATCTTCGCGGATTTTGAATGAATAAAGTATTAATAATTTGCTATCCTATTATGTGCAATTATAACATAATAGTATTAGCAATGATATAGTCCATCTGTCTTTTTACCGTTAAAGAACGTAAAATATAACCGATCAAAAGAGAATTTGATTTTTCACCCTAATTAAAATTACGTAACAGATCACGTCTCTTGAATCGACAGCAGAATATACGCTTTGGGCGTTTGATAAACTGAACCAGAGGTTGCCATACATTTTGCAAGAGATGGGTAGAATCGAGGGTCATAATCCCATAATCCAGGAAGTTATGGTCCAATATGCATGAATATCGAAAGGAACCACGATATGTTAGATATAAACATATATTTTAAGTTTCAACAAAATCCTAGTTTTTGTCTGATTTTGATGAAACTCAACATATTATTATATGTATATATCTTACAGATCTGGTTTTACGAAAAATCATTTTTATTTAATTCATTCTCTGTGTATCTGATGATCTCTTATAAAATGTGGGCGTACCTTGCACGATAACCACTCGTTCAGAGAGCCTTCAACTTGATTGCGGACACTATTGTTAAATCACATCAGAGAAACCAGAAAAAATAACATATTGAGCCACACATCAAAATGACAAAATAACCTTTCAATAAAATGTTGACAAGATTATTAATCAGCCTAATTTTAGAGTTTTGTCAGGTGTGGCCGTTTGTTCTTTTTTGCATCCTTTTTTAATCTAAAATCTCTATTGGTGTCTTTAAATTTAAGCATGCCAGAGGGGGGGGGGTCCAGGGGTCCGGACAACCCCCCCGCCCCCGTGCTCAGGCTTGAAAATTTGAAACTTAAATCTATGCGATTTTATTGCCGATTTTTTAGACCTGTAATTTTGGAATTTACCTTCCGGAAATACGTCAGAATGCACCAGACTGAATCTAATTTACCAAATTTTTCTGGGGGAGGGCCCCCAAACCGCCCGTTAATTGGTTGACCGCCTTCGGCGCTGGCGGCGGTGGGCTATGCAATTATCAAACCTAGACGCCCCCCCCCCCCCTGCAAAAAATCCTGGATCGGCGCCTGTTGATATTTTTGTCAGTTTCATAAACTAACAAAACAAATGTGTTATGACTACGCATAACATGAGTTTGTACAGTAAGCACTAAGCAGTCAAAATAACTGGCCTATTTTTGTTGTAAGTTTCTGCCATATATTGAGGTGTCATTGCCGTAACAATAATGAAGATTTTGCAGAATGTTGGACATCGTAATACAAAAAAGAACAGCAGTATACAAAGATGACAAGTACAAATCATAATATGTTGCGAACATTATGCCTCATAAATACTAGATAATATGACTTACACAATTATAACGTGCTAAATAATATGACTCACGCCATAACATACTGCATAACAGGACCCGCAACATATATAACGCACTAGATAATAGGACGCATACCATAACGTGCTAGATAATAGAGACTTTTGGCAAGTGGAATTTTCCGCATCCGTATCACGTATCCGTATCGCCACGTGATACGTTGCGTCAAGGTAGTTTTAGAGTTTTGGCAGATTTTCGCGGCGCGTACATATGGGTAACTGGGCTAGCTTAGTTCTATTTACAGCATGATGTCAGTTATCTACCTAGATCTTCAGTACTAGTCAAGTGTCTACTATAACACAACATTTCAGCGTCTAAAAGTAGCAAAAAGTATGGTAAAAAGACGACGATGTTATATGGACCTTTTCCGTGTGAAAGCTGTTCGATACACAAGCATTGTTGACGTCACACACAAAATCGATACGGATACGCGATACGGACCAGAAATTTACGCTTGCCAAAAGTCTCTATTAGTACACACAGCATAACGTACTAGGTACTGGACGCCAACAATAACATACTAGATAAGAGGCCGCACATCATAACTTGCTAGATAAAAGGACACCATAACGTGATAGATAAGACGTCTTGCGCCATTACATACTAGATAAGAAGACGCACACCATAACGTGCTAGATACCAGGACGCACAATAACGTATACTCGAACGCGCAATATAACATGCTAAGTAATAGAACGTAACGTGATAGATAGGAGGTACACCATAACGTGCTAGATAATGGGACGCGCACCATATAATCGTACCAAAGATGATTATGATGCCAACATAACGCACTAGATAATAGGACGTATACCATAATGTGGTAGCTAATAGGACGTACACCATAACGAACTACATAATAATAACGCACGTCATACCAAACCAGAAGACGTGTAAGGTAATAACTTTGATTACCAAAATATGATGCACAGCACATACTTCCGTAGCTGTCATTAGCATTACGTGCTAAGTAGACGATGTGCATACTTGATGAAAATAACACACTGCATACAATTCTACTTTTCAGCATACACCATGCAATATCATGCGCTATGAGAGAAATTTTGCTTGGAAAGCGTCGCTACGGTCTACTCTAATATTTCGAATTCCAACACACCAATATGTACGTCCGATACACATTGTACTTTCTCTTGCAGTTTCATTAGAAAAAAAAACAAAACCATATATAAGCCAGTAAATCATACGGTTGACAGAGCATAGCTAGAAAAAAAATATGTTTCTATATATGTCCCTTCATTAAAATATTTAAATACAAAACTGGAAGAAAAAGTTAATGAACTTGATGGATTATAAAGTAACGTCTCTGTGATGTATTATGTACATAAATTATACTAAACCTACTTAACCCTTTATGTGGGCGTTCTATAATCCTTTAATAGTAGGAAAGTTTTATGAATGATCATATCGATAGTATCGCTACCCAGGTAAGAGTGTTTTTGGTTTAGAAAAGTTAATTCTTTATACCGTGGAAGATTTGAGCAGATCTTAAACGCAGATAAGAGATCCATCTACCTTTCTATGTCGTACATTTCCTAACAAAAGGATGCATTTCTTGGTTTGGCCGAAATGGGTGAATAATCTATATGTTTCCACAAAAGCCGCATATTAACGTCAAATATATGGATATATCAAAAGACTTCTTGAGAGGGAAGAGGGTTAGATGACCGAATAATCTATGCGTGTTTAGACCCTAGTGTTAAGTGATATGGTTTCGATCCACAGCCTGTATGCCACAAGCAGGCGCGGATCCAGGGGGGGGGGGCTCAGCGCCAGTGACATAGTTAATTTTCATTTTCGTTTGCTTTGTTACTGTTGTAGTTCACATATCTGCTCTTTAATAGATGATATAAACATGTTTTAGCATTGTATCTGCCCAAACAATCCAACTTTGTAAAATATTACCCTTTTCTCCAATGTGTGTCCCTCCCCCCTCCCCTCGACAAAATCCTCGATCTCGGCCTGACAAGAAGTAGGTTTCCTTTCCAACGCCGAAAGTTTTTCTACGTTTTTCGACTGCTAAAGGCACTTATTCACGCAGGCAAATTATGGAAATGAATGGAACCATGTTAGTTCCGAAATTACGTATTTTTTCTTCGAGTTGATGTAAATATCCTCAGTGTAATTTTCGGCAATGATAATTTCTTTTTAAAATATTTATAAAATTAAACATCTCATAAAATATTTTATAATTAACATAATTTCAGAGATGTGTTTATCATAAGGGCTATACAAAACAGTATTAAGAGCCGTCAGTGTGCACTGATTGTAACCATCATAGGCCTACTGGTTGTTCGAGACTGAGCTTCGCCTCACCATTTTTAAATTAAATCATCAAATAGCCTAAATATAGACTTTCAATATACCGATTCAGCTCTTGCATAATGCCTGTTTGCGTGCAAAAAAAAACCGTCAAGACCAGGACCTTTTTTATAAGTGGGCTACTATGACTAAAACCATGAAGTTAGCCATTAAGTTAAACCGGGTATCGCGCCAAATCCCGATATCGGGTACATTTGGACCGGGGTATAGGTATAAAGTGAGGTGCTATCTACACCGACGAACTTTACAAATACCAATGTCGTTAATTCAAGTAAACAAAATCGTGACCATTACAGGCGCGGATCCAGAGGGGGGTCCATGGGGTCCGCCCCCCTGCTCAGACTTGAAAAAAAATTTTATGCGATTTTATTGGCGATTTAGACCTGTAATTTTGGAATTTACCTTCCGGAAATACGTCAGAATGAACCAAATTGAATCTAATTTACCAAATTAATCGGTTGAGTGCAATTAGTTAAGCAATTATCAAACCTAGACCCCCCCCCCCCTGCAAAAAATCCTGGATCCGCGCCTGCCATTTCATTTTTGTTTACTAACAGACACACCAAACACAAATTGTTACCTTTAACTTAACCCGTGTTCCGTCTCAAATGGCCAATAAAATTTTAGAATACATGGTTTCACCAAACGTTTCTGCATTCTTATTGTAGAACACAGACGACATTAATGCAGATTCATCAAGACACCACAATTCTAATAATGAATGTTTGTGGACATTTATTCGAAAGTTATTTCTGTTTCTACACGATTTTAGTAAATTTATCAATAAAGCTGTTTATGATTACAATACGGAGACAATAATTGTTATCACATATTAGTATATTTACTCATGAAAGTCAGAAATGTTTAGAACAAGCTAAACTAACGTCCGCTCGTGAAACCCACTTCAGCATGGATGTCGCCTAAATAATTCTTTATAAATGTTTTAAAAATTGCCCGGATTCAGACAAAGACGATGTATTTTTACATGTGGATTTCAGAACCGTTTTGAAAATAGATTTTGCGGTTTTTACCAATTGAAGAATACCCGGAATAAGAAAGTAGCCAAGCTTGCATTGTCGTTATTTAGGCTCTTTAGGCCAGTCACACAATATAAATGCTTTTAGTTCAGTAACAACTCCTCACCAGATTTCATTTATTCAATAGCCATGTTACATTTTCAGAATAGATTGAGAAAGATACCAGATTACAATTTGAAAATGAAGTCGGAAGTAATTCTAGTCGCATTTTTAGTTTGTGTGTATCATGTAACCTGTGCTCCCGTGCCATCAAATGCCGATACACCTGCAACTTCATTACAAGGTAAGATATCAAAACAGCGTTGACGATTTGTCATCAAACATTACCGTTTTGTTACGGTGAACCAAATCTCCAGAAAATACATTAATTTTGTCTAATGTTGCGGTTTGACTCAGTACAAAACACAAAAGTCCCTGGACATGATATTTCTGACAAAGCCAATGCTCACACGCATATATATCGGTTAAATGGGAATAGTTGTCAGCCACCGACTTATGTCACACGAGTATAATTAATAGCACCATTAAACTAACTATCAAGTTCAAAATTAGCTAATAATGGCGGCTATAAATCAAGTTATTTTAAGAAGAAATTAAAGTCATCTATATCAATTCAATGACAAGAATTGACAGAAATGCACGAACGGATGATAGAGAACAAATTCCTATCTCTTAAATGACAAACTGCAATTTGGCGTTTGGTATTTTGAAATTATTTTTTTTTTCGTTCGGTGGTCGTTTCTAACAGTTAACGACCAGTGTTAACACCAATCCATTCCAATTTTGAAAGGTTCAATATGAATGCATACTTGCGATAACAGCATATAATTTACCTGTAACACAGACTAAGGTGTATTTCAGTAAAAAATCATTCTTTATTGCAAATAACATTGTAAAAGAGACACTTCTTTCATGTATAAATCTTGTATGATTTGTCTCCAAAATGACAGGAACTAATCAGATTTGTGTGCGAGACTACAATTATGCCCGCTCATAAAATGCTTTTCGTCTGTTCAGACTCAAGTTAATTAATTTCCATATTTTAATGTGACAGGAGAGTTTCACTCAGATATTACCTTTTGACCTCTTATAGTGTATAAACTGAATCGAGTTTCGTCATATCCGTCAGATTTCTGAAGTTATGTCTGACTTCCAGGTCGAGTTACTGTGCATAAATATAATTAATAAATATACACCCATACATCTATGTCACTGTAACACGCTTAAATTTGTTGGAGTCGAGTCAAAGAAATTAAATGAAATGGGGTTTGACATCCTACTTCTCTGTTCAGAGTGGGCGTCTGGCGCACTTAGTCACCGTGGCTCCCCAGAGTTCAAAACATACGCGATATTTTAATTTTTTTTTTTTCTAAAATGTACTGAAGGCAACCAGTGGGGACGTTTGTTGAGTTTTTATCCATTCCATATATTCTCTTTTTGGTTCCTGATTTAGATAGAAAATTACCACGCCCACCCCATCTGTATGCCCGATGGTCAATCGCGCCGTCCCATGGTGTGTTTGTTCAGTCTCTTTATTCTTAGTCAATTTTAACGGCAGTCGCCGAGATGCATTGTTTCATTAAAATTCCACAATGTGATATCGGTTCAGATTTTAGATTGTGTGTATATTATAAATGAAATAAACTGGGTTCTTCAACGTCCCACTACTCTCCGACACAAAGACGTGCAGTGTACCTTGAATTTACCGACAGCTTCCATTTACACGTTTCATAGAAATAGCATTATGATTGAACTTTTATACCGATATTAAGGGTGGCTAGGACCCCACATCTCGATAATGCATTATGATATGACGGACATTTAATTTCAGTAAAAAATTATTTCAAAGGATGTGATGACTCGACTTGATGGAATTAACAGTCTCCAGTCGAATTTTGGTGTAATGGACCCCGTTGCAAAAAAATCGAAAATTCTTAAAAATATTATTTCCTTATTTTCCCCTTTTATTCTATACAAATTGAAATATGTAAATATTCTAGCAGTGGACCCCGTTTGTTTGATTGTTGGGACTCTGTGCTTTATTCGTCAACTGGGAAACGAACTGTAAGAGGCAAGTCAGTCATTCATTCTTTTTGGAAATTGATCAATATTCTCTAGATAATTTAACCAGAAAATGTAAATAATATACTTAGATACTGAGCGCCATAGAAAACGCGTCACTTAGTTTTTCGTATAACGAAATGATCCTGTAAACATATCTTATTTATTTTGCTTCTTATTGTGAACAATATTCAAATGGGAACACATCAATAACAACACATTTGTACGACAAAGACTTTGTACCGTTGATTACAGATGAAACATCCATAAGTGTACAAATATGTTGTTATTGATGTGTTCCCATTTGAATATTGTTCACAATAAGAACCAAAATAAATACGATATGTTTACAGGATCATTTTGTTATACGAAATACTAAGTGATGCGTTTTCTGTGGCGTTCAGTATATGTAGTGACTATATAAATTCAGATATCTGACTAATGTTGCCTCTTTCGTCGTTTCCTAGGTGACGCACTACCGAGGTTAGAGGTGGTAGAAGTGACAGACCCACCAACGATGGTTCAAGCAACTCCTGCCGTAGAAAAACAACAGTTTGTGCTACCCAATGAGAATAGCTTTATTAAATTACCTATACATGTTGAAATAGACTTGGATCTGTTGAAACAAGGATTATAGTTATGAAGGTGTGTCATGTTTCTAAAACCTTGTTGCTGATCCCTTTATAAGGTGTGCCGCAAGAGACAAGGCATAGTGAAAAAACCCAAGACAGTTCGAATCCAAAATAAGAGTATCTGTAGGCTTGATGTGCTGCCAAAATTTCCCTCAAAGCACATCGTATGGCGTACGACCGCAGGGGCGGATCTAGGAATTTTGAAAAAGGGGGGGGGGGCAAAATTAGGGCACTTACCGCGGAGACGGGGCACGCCGCTGCGAGAGACTGTACCCCAAGACAATTATCCGTCATTTCCTTGCATCTGTAGACATCCCAAGAGCTATTTGGCTGATATTTTCGTCTAAGTAAACGTTCGGAGAGGACATATTTGGGTCTGAAAAAGGCACTTTCAGCAGTAAAAAAGGGCACTATCGAAAATTAGGGGGGGGGGGGTCCTCGCACCCCCACTGGACCCGCCTCTGGACCGTCTTTATTATCCCAGAACCCCGTTGCCATTTAATTTCCTTTATAAAGTTCGCATGGGGCTTTGAATTATGTTGATATATTGTACTAGTTTGATTCAACTTTCCCACACCACACTCATAATATTATATCATTTTTCTCCTCGGATTTACACCGTTATTTTTTTCACTTAATGCAAAGATAAATGTACGTCATGTATTTTCCAATCGGGACCGATGGGTCCTCGGCCCATGGCCGACGATTCTATAGGCCTAGTTCGGCCCTGAAAATTAGATATCGGTTTTATTTACTTCGCACAGGATAATGATCTTTTTGTAAAGAATTAAAAAATAATTGTCTTATATTGTTATGAATTAACACAGTTAATATATACCCTGGTTTCTTTCTTGCAGGTGTTCAAGAAACAGCAGAAGGGCATCTTTCATTCCCCATGGTTTTTACATTGGAATTACCGCCATATTTGGAGTTATGCAACAAAAAATATAAATTAAGTATCAAAATTCCATCAAGTGGACTAAGCATTTCCAAATAAGAAAGGAAGAAATATAATTAATTTAATTATCTTACAATCAGTTTAAATCATTTTTTATTTGTCTGTAAGGTTAGGCCTATATCTTAGTTGTGTAAATAAGTATGGTATTATTCTTGTGTGATCTATTGTCAACATGAATGAAATATTTTTGCCAACTATGAAGAAAAAAATCAAACTACATTGTTAAAATGTCAATTGGTTCTGTTATTTTGGCAAAGATGCACGGACATCTCGAGTTATTCTAATATATCTCTCCCGAATATTACTTAATTGCTGTATCTCTCTCAAATAATATTGTTATTGTTGCACCATCATAATATATCTCGAATATTGTTACGTCACTTTAATATATCTTGAATATAGTTACATCACTATAATATATCTTGAATATTGTTATGTCACTATAATATATCTTGAATATTGTTACATTAAATTCTTTGAACATATCTAAGATAATAGATATTTTAAAAAATGTTTAGTATATTACAAAGCTAATGTATTTGAATTTAAGATAATTATAGAATTGTATTGTTTCTAAATGGTTTTATGGAGGAGGCTAGAATGGTTTTGATCCTCGGTATGTAAATAAATGGAAAATCACAGTATTTGGATTAAATACGTATTTTTTGTTTTGTTGATATTGTTTGTAGTAAACTGGTGAACACATCAAAGACAAAACAAAGGGGGTATGATGATTAACATACACTGGGTCATTACCTGTCTAATACGGTGGGGGGGGCTAACGCGTATGCTTTAGATTATAAGGTCTTACATTGATTCAAGTGGCGTGGTTTCGGTCCCACACTTGTACGTGATAAAGAGTCGGTCGTCTGTCAAACCATTTGATTTACAACGGTACACGTGAGACCCCACCTCATCCACTAGCGCATGCGCAGGTTTACAGTTTATTGTGGTGACATGGTCACGAATGGGAGGGCAACTGTTTCTTTTTTAAAATAAGAAATTAACAAATTTATACAACGTGAAATGTGTCAGGAAAAATTAATGACATTTATTTAATATAAATCTGAAAATTTAAACGATGTTTGTGATGTGATCAAGACCAGGTGATAATAAGTGGTTGTAATAGATCTGAATGAAGTCTTTCAATGTGTAATGCCTGAAATCAATATAAACATTAATTAATATAAATGAAGTATATTATAAAATGAAGGAACTATCTATTAGTACATTGTAGGCTTAAGTAAATTGTCAGCTATTGACCTCCATCGTGAACAAGTGACCCTGATATATGCGCATTTTGGTCTATGAGATCATGCACTTTTTTGACACAAATTGCTTTTTCCCCGTGTTTACAACTACAATATTTACGTATATCAAAACCGTAATATATTTCTTTTTCAATCATTTTTGTCACCCAGTTAAAAAAAAAATCAACATGAATTGTAAGTTTCAATTTGTGTAAAAACTGAAAGCCGTTTTCAGATCATGTTGATGAGTCAACAACACTTTTTAATGTGATATATGTTAATATTAATTCAAAGAATCCCAAGAATCTTTCCAAAATGTTGGCAGGTTTTTTTAATAGAAACAGTCGCTTGCCTTACTGTTAAAAGAAAGCAAAGTTATACCTTTGTTTGAGCGTTATAAGTATGGGCCATTTCAGCACCATTAACCATTACTCTAGCAGGGTTTGCTGGTATACCATAAACATCAACTGATCCAAGTGTCATGGTGGTTTGGTAACCAGATTTAGTGGGTGTTCCAATCAATTTACTCTGGTAATAAACATAACATATAATATAAATATAAATATTACCTGTCTGGTATAAATGCCTGATATCGACCTATAGTAATCTATCTAGATCAAGAGGCAAATACAGGAATGGTTAAATACGGTACATGGTGTTGGTCATAGAGAGACGTTTATTTGCCACCAACCAAGTCCTTTGGAGACTAACAAATGATGTTTCTTTGAACGATTCGCATGTGTGCACTATTGTTTATATATATACACACAGTACAGTGATCGCACTTAGTAAGTGTTTGAAGTTATAATATAGGAGAATTCCTTTAATGTTGATTTATTTTGTTGCGTCGTAACTGATTAAGCCGTTGAGGTATACAGGCGCATAGAAACAAAACTGTGCACACAGTACAGAAATAGCCCAAATGTCCTAAAAAAAAAAAATACGAAACTGCTACTAGCTACGCGACCTTATAACGGGTAATCAGTTAAGTGCCCATTGGTGCAGAGAAGTAGGATGTTAAACTCATTTCACCTTGACTACCAAAGACAAGTCAGGGTTATTTATTGAGACAACACTATCTAAACGAAATGTCGAATGCACAAGGATGGTGAATAGATCCAGATTAAAATAGTACATACCCCACTTAGCTTGAAATCTATTATGTTATAATGACCTCCTGAGATAGAATCTGTAAATATTCAAATAATATAATAAAACTGACAAGTTTAAACGCTTTTAACATTTCAAGTTTCATACATGTCAAAGTTACACAACATTATATATTCATAGATATCTCGATGTCAATCTAATTACATTTCAATTACGTTTCATTTCCATGTTGTTGTGCATTAGCATATTTTCTTCTGAGATGGTATCCTGATCACGTTGGTATACTCGACTTCTTCTTGTGGTGAACTATTGACATTTTACGACCCAAGATTATAACAAAGTTATGGTTAGACCACGGATTCTGCTTGTAAAACAATGATGATATGTTTTTAACAGTTACAGATCAGCACAGTCAAAGGTTGTCCGATAAATGCCAGCCAATAAAATTTCTCATGTGACTGTTTAATTACTTCGTTTCTGCATTAAATCAACTGTTGATTTATTTGTATTTACATGGTAATTGTTCAGTGGAGGTTGCTATTTTTTTTAATATTTTACCTAAAGAATCGCCGTCATCCCAGAATAGTGTTCCCTCGGCTGTCTGAGTTGAAGTTGGCGCTACAATCAAACCAAAGTTTTTCTTACGACTGAAATTTAAGCACAAACTGTAGGTTAGCGTATACTACTAGGAGAGATAGACATTATCATTTTTATTTCCATTTCTATTTCCAGAGTGGGATATCACAAGTAAAATATCAAACTGATTGTATATTTAACATTTGATTAAGAAAACAAATAATGTAAATACCATCCCTATAGATAAGTTCAGATAACCTTCAGATGGATTTAATTGTTCACCCACAACAATATGACGGCGGGTTTATAATAACAAGCAAGTATAGACCGATGAAATTTCAATTGAACATAATTTTTGTAAATATTGAACGGACTTCAGTCATTTTTTGGATTCATCTTTTACATTATTATAGTTTTTATTTTATCTTAAACAGATGTTGTATTCACTATTGATTGAAGGGGGGGGGGGGCGGAGAACAGCCAAAATGTTGGTGTCAAACCCATATCCCTATATTGTAGTTTCCAAGGGATATAATAACGCTATGAGACTTCAGACAAATGACTCTTTAATCCAAACCGAATATTGTAAGAGAGTGAAATCTACACTACCTAGCTGTGGTAGTAACATCTGGTTCTTGAACAGGAATAATGGTTCCACCTCTAATATGAAGATTTATTTTATCTATCGGTGCTTGTAAAGTTACTTTCTTTCCAGTTGACGCGATTTCACCACCATCATAGAAATCAAACCATCGATCGTTCGGGAAATAAGCTTCTACTTGCTGACCACCCTTTTAGTACAAAATACATATAAAAATGTCATAGAAAGGAGTTCAGAAGTTGGGGCCTATGCCCACCATAAATTGACCAAAGGTTCATCTATAAAACGTGGTCATCCTCATAACCAATATTAAAAGCCAAAACAAACACGAGGAACTAATTTGATACAATATTCGGATGTAACGACTACAATATTTTTGGTGAGCGATTACAGAATTTGCCCACCATTACTCGTGTTAGCTGCACGTGAAGTAGAGATAATAGAGGCTTTTGGCAAGCGTAAATTCCTAGTGCGTATCGCGTATCCGTCTGGATTTTGTGTGTGACGTCTTCAATGTGTGTGTATTTCTCATACGTGATAAGACACACGTTATACGGCAGTCCGTATTGAACAGCTTTTATACGGAGAAGGTCCGTATAACATTGTCCCCTTTTTAGACGCTGAAATGTTGTTGTATCATAGCGTTTTTATGAATCTATATGCATCTTAGAACGTGGAGGTGTAGGCCTATATTTGATGTGAATTTTATCATAATAAAGACTGGAATTAAATCATTATTTTGATGGATTTTTCTTGGAATTTTCAGATTGTCTGCACGCTAGTTGATCTACGCGCTAGATTTAGGTAGATATGTGACCTTGCAAATCTGTAAATGATGTGATTCTATGGTAAAGGGGTGTAAGTGAAACAAAAATTGCTGTCGAGTCTAAGTCAGAGATTTTTTTTTTTAATAAGATGCGACATCATTTTCTTTAATAGCTCAGCGACTGTCGAGTGACTCCACGCACTCTGAGAAATTGTAGGCAAGGCACTTGACTAGAACTGATGGTGATCTTGGTCGATAACTGTCGTCATGCTGTACATAACTAAGCGCAGCTCTGTGACGCATACGTACGCGACGCAAGAATCTGCCAAAACTCTAAAACTACTCTGACACAACGTGTCACGTATACGATACGGATACGTGATACGGATAGGGAAAATGCCACTTGCCAAAAGTCTCTAATGTCACTAACCGGTGGACATATCCTGTCAGCAAATCGTATGAAACGGAATCAGATGTTTTAATACGTACCTGTGTGACTACAGGTGAAACCAAGAGACCATCTCTCCACATGAATTGATCGTCAATGGTTAAGGTAGTTTGATCTGTCGGGTATCTGATGAAAAAAACCCAAACAAATATAACAAACACAGCAAGTACAACATGGTGTCAGGGAGATAGAAAATCTGGTGGACTAAAAATGAGATAAAAGCTCCAATGAAAGTGTGGTAGGATACTTCCGGTGCTAAGTAAATCCTAGAGATATTGAGTGAGCTAAGGGGGTTTCCCTTGACAAAGTCATTTGGGAGCATTGTTGAATATGAAATATTTTATACGTTGTCGTTGAAACAGGGTGGAAAATTGATCTGCTAATTTTTGACTCCCTCGGCAATTCACAGTTGAATCATTGATAATGTATATTGTTAGATTCCAATAGGAATACGATTATCAGGAAATTCTGGCAATTTGGTAGGTTAAGCTATCCAGATAGAATCAGATGAATTTATAATTATTACTATTATTCGTGTGTATTTCTCTTCAATTACATATTGAAGTCATCATGGCTTCTTTAGTGTTGGAACAAACGAGACTGACCGTGCGCCTAGATTTGACTTACTTGAAGAATAGGGGCCTGGCTACACCCTGCCCTGTAGTATGACTGAGATATAGTGAAGTATACAGGTATGGTAAGATGCGATATCTAAGTAATAAGGTTTTTTTAATACTCGCTTGGGTTGTACTTGTAAAGTCTGGTGACATAGGATCTTGATGCTGAAATAAAGACACATTCAAATAACTAGAACTTCCACAAGTTGACACTCAAAACGCTGCTGCCAAAAATATATAACATTTTTTTAAACTTAAGAACCGAATGAAGTACGCACCAAAACGTATCAGGTAGGTGGATTAAATGTAGAATAGAATTTGCCCACATACCATCAGTCTAATTAAATTAAACCACGGATTCTTTTATTTTAATGGGGTTTTTTCCTCATGCTCGAACTATATCACAGTAAGGTTTAACAACATCCCAAAGAAGCTAAGAAGCTCAGTAGATTTAAACTGATCTCTCGTGTGACCAATGAAGATATTCCCGTATTTCACAGAATGCTTCTTATCCATAATCACAGTAGCTTACGATTAGTTTCAAAGACCATAGAAAACTCAATAGGAAATTAAAACGTTCTTCATACTGGGTCCATAACTAAATACTGTACTGTAGGGGATCATTACAGGCAGTAGACTTTTCGACACTACCACGTTAATTAGCAGAACAATTGATTTACATGTTTATAGGCAGATTTTATCTTTAAAAAAAAAATCAAAAACCTATTAACCAGCCCTTCATTATCTCTGTAGTTTCTCATAAAAGGATAAAATGTACCAACTTTATAGGCAGATTTTATCTTTCAAAAAGAATCAAAAACTTATTTACCGGTCCTTTATTATCTCTGTGATTTCTCATAAAAGGATAAAATGTACCAAGCTGAAACCATCTTGTACATAATTCATCCGTGGTTGTTCCAAAAAATCCACATAAATCACATCCAACAAATGGTATCCCGAACATATTAAAATTCAAAATTTCTGAAACGAAATAAAAGAACATCTTGAAGAAAAAGACTTTTTTAATTTTGGAAACTGTTTTTGACATTGATTTCTTAGTTTTGACAGTATAACGTATAAATTAGAGTAAATGGTTCCTCTCATCAAACGGGAAGTGTTAGCTTGGTTTCGTCCATCTTAGACTGTACAGCAATGGTTATCAACAACATTAAAAATTACTACTCTATTAGTATAGCAAATACAGAATATGTAAAATGCGTTACCTGGAATAGAGATTTTAAGATCATACCAGTCTGAATTGTTATCACCTTCCCAATGAGCTACATATTTTCCACTACTCACAAACGTTGATCGTGACAATACAAATGGTCGTTTCTTTCTGATGTTAGTCAAAAGCCTGTAATAATATATATAATATAAACTTTGTGAAATATAACAAAGGACAATTTTCGCCTTGAAGGTTTACTACTGAGGAATCCCAATTTTATCTACAACCACTCCTGTATAATGGAATAAAATCAAATAATGATTATGTTCAATTGATTAAATAGCTTACTCATTAGTTGCTATTCCTTCAAAATGGCCATACATATTATGAAGATCATAGTGCATTCCCAGGTACTGTTTAGAAGAAGGACAGATTGTTTTATCTCGAAGATTTCCACCTGCCATAACTGAAATAAGTCATGAATATACAGAATTAAGTGATATAAATTAATATTGACGCAACACGACACAAGACAGACATTTACCAATCCAATCTTTGGAATAAGCAATATACATGCCTGATAACGAGTAGAGAATCGTAATCTTGCTCGGTAATAAACAATAATAAAAGCAACAACAACCATGAACTCTACTACCGTAAATTTAGGCACAAGGAGTAAAATTCCAATGTCAGTAACTTGTGCGCCCACCTGTAGCCACTATTGCATGTCATGCAATGACTCGAAGTTACGGCTCATTTGACGGACATTTTTCAGTTGGAGACCTTGTGAGTGACAACGTACAAAAGATATGTGCTCGAGGGTTACCATGCTGAAACGTTTTATGTGACTAGCGAGGAGCAAGATATATGATTATTCTGTGTTCTGGATTCTTACAGAGTAGCCAAACAAGATAAGACGGTAAATCGTCCAGTAAACTATTACCGTAGAATATTCTGGAAAGAATCAGAGTGGACACCAGTATCTCAATTAATTTCGACTACAGATTATTTCCAGACAGGCTAGACAATCTCAATTTATGAGATTAAAGGCCACTGTACGATAAGCTGTCTAGTGTATCATGTCAAATTGTCTTAATTCTGCCATGTCTCTCAACATCCGCTTTGTATTCCGGTCGCCAAATCCAGTTTTTCGAGTGAATCTGGAAATTATATGCAAAGTTTTTTATGATTGATGTTAGTAGCCTAGGGTGTCCTCTTTCAGAATCTGCCGGGTGGACCTCGGTCACCCTTCGAGCGTTTCGAAAAATTCAAGATGGCGTCCAAGACGGCCGCCACATCAAATAATCCCATATATCTCCAAGAGTATTTATTCTAGGATGATAATTGTGGTGTCTAACCGTATGTTTCTTGGGTCAAGGAATACACTGAACTCATTTATTATGTTGTGGGGTGATTAGATGATAGTAAAATCAAACATGCCAGACAATATGACCCTTTAACTCGTTAGCGGCGTTTGGGGGCGATTCTGCCGGACTGGTTGCAGACTAATTTATTGTGTTTGTTAAATTTCATGAGAACAACTATTGAGCTAGTTTCGAAAGATTAGATACCACTTTACCTTTTGACACCAATTCTAGACCTAACAGTACCAATATGTATCCATTAAAATACATGTTTAATTACCTGGTGTAAATGGAGGGTTATCATATCTATTATTTGTACAACCTTTAGTAGAACCCACAACAAAATTAGACGGTTCATTCATATCCTGTAATTTGGAGAAAGTATAGGTTAAGATAACATTATGTGGGCAGTAAATATAACAATTAATGGTCACTGATAATGAGATGTTTTCGTAATTAAAAATGTCAGTGACCATAACCATACCGTCAAAGTAATTTGAGGGAGGCGGGAATGGGGTATTTGTTGAATTTATACATTTCGAGGACGGGATTCGCGCCCTCTACACCAAATTAAGGAATTGTTGGTATACTAATAAATCAAGTCACTGACTGAAATGCACTGGTCTTGACTTACTAAATATTACGTGGTTTTCAAGGAGTTCAATGTATGGCAATTAATTTTCACGAAGAAGGCCAGTGCTTGAAGTTTCCAATATGATATTATTCAAGAGTTGGCAAAATTTGTTTTCTTGATGATTTTATATGATATAGGGCACAATACTTACAATCCAGATACCGTCATATGGAATTTGATCATGGAATCGTTTACCCTGCCTTTCCCACCAAACCTCTGCTTTAGGATTAGTGAAATCAGGATATGTTGTTTCGCCTGGCCATACCTACATTTATAAATAAATATACTAAAAAAAAACCACAAAAGAACGTTTCTCGATATATTTAAAACACAAATATATATTAAGATACACTATATAATTATACAAAAGCTCAAGAATATCCTAAATTAAACAAAAGATGTCATTTTCCATTCCTTCCAATACCGCCCCAATGGCACTTAGATTTAAGACACTGGTTTCAATTTATAATTAGTATAGGGTCGAGTTTAATGTCTGGTCAAACGTATACTTCAGTCATGTGAGGACTAGCATGTGGCCATATAACGAAGTGGTTGCGTTTGAAATGCGCGAGGTTTCAGGCTAAACAAAATCTTGGCTTAAAATGTCATGCTTTTATGACCCGAATTCTCTTAATCTATTTAGAAAACAAACAAAACTTACAGATCCAACTAAATTATTTCCGTCAGCATCTTTAATAAATATATCATCTTGAACACCTTCATCATATGATGCATAGTTTGTGGCTGTTGAGCTTATACCAGGATCCTATATTATAAAATATATTTCTACAAAATTTATTTCAGAATTGTTTCTTTTTGAACTATACTTAAAGAACTCAAAATTACAAACTTGAGTCGCGTTCTCACAGCTTTTGTGGGTCAGATCGCAGAACCCTGTATTGAATCGTTGAACATCGATAGGCGTCTTGGTCTCATGACCTTGTATACTGTGTATAGATTTAAAGTGATCAAGGACCATAACTCTGACAGTATTTATCGCAAATTGTTGAATACAGTGGACTTCTTTGTCACTTAACCGTAAACACCGTGTATGAATTTAATGTTAATCTGATATTAACTAAAGCATTTAGTGGGTCAACAAGATTATTCAGTTATCAAGGGAAAGAACTCTGTCAATAATTCGGAAATCATTGAAAATGACCGTAAATACCGATATTAACCTTATGTTCTAGAGCGCCCATTAAAACAATGGACACCGGACAGACGGGGACGACGGCAATATACCACCAGATGTCAATGTGGGTGTATAAAAAGTGAAATAAAACATTTCTTACCAAAATCATAACATATTTCTGATCATGATCGTGAAGATCTTTAACAATAGCTGGTAATTCTCCATATGTATTAGTGTCATACGACCAATCTCTATGTTCAGTCATATAATCTATATCATTCCATTGTGTGTCCTGAAATTCACATCAACATTGACAGAAAACGGTTGTATTAAATACATATTTGCCGGATTTGGTCAAATTCAACAGAATCAATCAATAGTAAGTGCTTTAGCTTCATAAAAAATGGCCTCATAGCACACTCCGATCAAATGGAAACGATATCCAAACCCTCTACCGTTGCGCAAGACACATTCATCACTATCGTTACATTTAAAATTGTAGAAAATCATCAATCGTACACTAACTCATCAGTTACTCATTTATATGGTATAGAATTCTGACATAATTCACCACAAAACACAACTGACTCTAATCAGATTGTGAAACCGGTGTTTTGCAAGACTATTTATTTTGAGTGATATATTTAGTCAACTTACAAACGGTATGCCGTTATCTCGTAATCTTTTAATAACTTCTCGCATGCTAGCACTACCACCATAACCCCAACGGCAGTTGTGGAAACCCAAAGACCAGTATGGCGGCAACATTGGCTTACCAATAACTTCTAAATATTGTTCGATGACCTCATTTGGACTTGGACCAGTGAAGATGTAAAAATCTAAGATTCCTCCAATGGTTTTATAACGCAATGTAACGGGAGTAGTTGGAGACAATGTAACTTCTGTAAACAGCAAAATTAAGGTATGTTATGAATTAATTTCGTCTATGATTTAATATAACATACATGTAAAATCAATAAGTTATTTGGCAGAATTTATATCAAGATATGCAGCTTGCATATGTAAACCTCTAAGAGCCATCTATTTTTCTTAATTGGAAATTTTGACCTTGATTCATGAGAAAGAGCAGTTCGTGACAATTTTACGATTTACTATAAAAACAATAGCTTCGTTGATATTTCCTTTCGGAAAATAATGACACTAACAGTATAATCTCCATTTATATTCTTTCCTTATTTTATAAAATAAAACCATTAGACAAAATTCGCAAAAAAGTGTAAACAGCAAATGGACTGTTCGCCGTGTACAAAATACACGACAAACAGTGGTAACAGGTGTCCGGGAGAGTAAGCTTGCCTGGCGCCACACCCGCTATAGCTGCATCCAAACTTTTAGACGATGCGTTAGTCCAGACGTTCGCAATTCTCCCTGGAATCAACCCAAATCTCCAAATAACCAACATTTCGCTGTATGACTAGTTTCTTAAGAAAAACTTTGTCAGGCAAAACAGTGTCATCTTCACAATTGACCACAACTAAGATTTCTTGGGTTGGAGGTAATATAGACAATATATGACGAACACATTTGGATTATCATAATCTAGACAAACAATGCAATCTGGTCTAAAATGTAAAAAATGTGTCCTATATACAGCAACACGGCTCCTCCGTACGCCAAGTCGAGTAAAACGAGCATGTTTGAAAATTCCATCTCAGGAACTTCCATGGGAGCCACAACAAGCTTGAAAAACAACCTCTTAAACATCTGATCTGCAGAGCATTCATAAGGTCTCAATTGTAGGGACAGTAACTTTGTAAAAGATAGAAACCCGACCGAAAATTTACATAGGGATCACCCTTGCGACTAATACCTCAAAGGTTGAAACAACACCCCAAACACTCTGACATGAATAGCGTGTGCAAGGCGTCGGTGACAGGGTAGTATCTATGCGAGAAAAAAAAAAACATTAGCGCGACTCTGGATTAGGTTTAGACAAAGAACCCCAGTAAGACTGAAATGCTCCTTTATAAAAATTCGGAGCAGGACCATAAAAATACGATCTTTCCACTACTCTTTAAATAGTAAATAATGGAAATCTTGCCATACAATACAAATTTCTTACCCATTGCGTTGCTGTTTAGTAAGAAAACCCCATAAGCGTTACCATCATTTTCCATAGCCAAGAAGAATGGATGTGACCCATAAAGATTTACATTGTCCTGTTTAAAAAATAATATGCTAGCTGATTGTTGTAAAGTGCTTGTAAAATCTTAATTTAGCTCCATCCATTCACTTTTTTTTTTAATTGTTTATGTTTGTGGTCTCTGAGTATGATGTCCTCATCCATATATTTGTTTTTGTGTAGAATTGTGTGTGGTGCAGACCTCCTGCACTTACTATTAGAAACTTCAGAAGTGACATTGCCGACTTTTATATATATTTTATTCAATTTTTAGGAAATTCAATACAACCCTATCGCTGTATATTAACAAACTACCAACTGATATTAAACTAGTTTCAGCAATGCAGAATTAGGATTGATGTAAATAAACTATTAACAAGTTGCACTGAGATAAGATAATTTGCAATTCATTAAATTTGTGTCATAAGACATACAGCATTTAAACAGATGGTCGGATGTTCCCTGTATCATTCACGCAATGAGAACCAGAGAATCGGCAAATCAAATTGATACCTTACCAGAAAATAATCATCACCGAACTATGTTAACAAAGTAATCATATTCAAGTAAATTTTTGAAATAATTACATTTATCTACATAGCTATTCTGTCGTGTTGTTAAGGCATTGTCTCTTTAAAATTAATCTGTCGTATTTTGTAATATATTGTATTTACCGATGGTGGTATGTCACGAGCCCACATGCCAAGTTTTCTATGTTGTTTAGGATCCAACCAAAATTGTCCACGATGTTCACCCAATCCATAGATATAGGATGTCGGTAGTGATGTAGCTATGTCTATATACTGGTCAGCATAAGTCAGTGGTCCAATACTCGTATCAAATCTGTTAAATGATAACAACCATATAAAATGATTATAAACCAGTGCGATAGTATATCGGAAAGGGGGCACGGCGGCCATGCCACCATTTTGGAATTACGACGTCAATGCTGCCATCTTGGAATTGTGACGCCAATGCTGCCATCTTGGAATTGTGACGCCATTGAAGTTCGGTAATCATTCAACGAGCAATTGTCCAAGAAACAAGGCAACACGTATGTCACGATTCGTACTTAAATCATCTTCGGTATGCCTAGTTGCATCGTTCCATTCATCTCATAGCACAAGCTGCTTTATTTTGGTGAAGGTAAATCATGACGCCAAGAAAGTTTTTGATTAGTTTGTCGAATCAACCTACAGATGAGGAGCTTCGCGCGTAAGAAGAAGAACAACAAAACGAAAACAAGATGAATCGGCTTTGGGCTTAGTTCCTGGGTCATAATTAAAAGAAGATAAATGTCTGTCGTAAGTATTGTAAACGGTTTACAAGAACTATAACGACTGAAATGGGGTATTATTTTGACGGAACAGATCATACCTAATTGCCTTATTATGTTATTGTGACGGGCTTTGCCACTGACATTAATATTTTAAGAATTTTTTGCGTTCATGTTAGGCAGGCAGATGGTGCTGTACTATATGTTCCCAACACCTCGGTGATTCTCAGTCACAAATTACTTCACTCCAGTAATTCTGAACCACAATCAAAATATAACATAGAATAGCCAAGAACCAAAACACCAAAGGTGGCAGGTTGTGAATATTGTGAAGCAAAAACCAAATCTACGAAATTGACTAGAAGTGACACGATAACACTCTTCCGTATTACCAACTAATACCAACTAAGAAACCCCAACAAGTTCTAAAAATACAAATCAAAAGCGCGTATGCAAAGCTCTAATAAAATTTTAATGACCCCATAAAGGCGTCTGTAATATTAATTTTCCAAAGTTGTCACTCTACAATAGACAATAATAGCCCTTAAATAATTTGGCTTGCTATCCCACATAACAAAGAAACATGGGAATATGGAACCCAATTTAAAACTTTCAAACAATTACCATTACTGAAGGAATAACTGAACTTGAAATTTTATATAGATTCTGACGAATTTCAATTTGTTGTAAATCGGATGGGAACAAATTTCTAGGATTCAAGGTACAAATGCTCCACGTAGTTACACTGATAGTTCAACGTACGTTTAAACCGGCATTTTAACCATATTGTATTGTAAGTTTACTCACAAAATGGCCCCTGATGATTTCCGCTTGACCACAATCCCGAACTGTTCCTCCACAATTTGGATATCATACTCAGTCGTGTCACCTGCATCGTTACTTGGTACCGGTGTAGTTATAGGGACTTCAAATCTTTTATTATTAGGATCGGTGATCTTCAAACAAAATACAACATAGAAAAAAATTACAAATAATTAGTAAAGGATATCGTTTTCTTTGTATACCATGCCATGCTCGAGATAGGCAATCCCTGGTCAATTAACTGAATGGAATGGATGGGATTCAACGTTCTATGTTTCTGCACCGTTTCCTTTCGCCCTAGCACCCAACTCCAAGCACTTTTAAAATGTCGACAAAGAGAATCAAGCCTTCGATACTCATGAAGGCCTACAATCACTGTCCTTATTTAAAGTCCACAGGTTTGTTTTATATTTTAGCGTCAGTGGTTACGGATAGAAATGGATTCTCGGCGCCATTTTATAACAGAAAGTGATGGCAACTCGAGACAAATTGGCTGATTTGAATAATCTTTGAAACTTTATAAGATGGTCGTAAATACATATAATACTTAGTTAAATCTTCTCGAAATGTGTACCTTTGATTAATTACAGCTAAATGTGATTAAATAATATTTCACGTTTTACCATGTTCAACTTATAATTTAGTTCTTCTATAGATGCAAGGGTACCTTAAAATGCAATCTTTTCGGTGTCTCTCTGTAAATATCCAGCTTCAAATTATTGACTGGGTTAGCCCAATGACCTGCTTTGATGATGCTTATTGCGGCTGATGACTTATCGGCAGATATGCTGTCAACCTTGTAACCGATGTCTTTATCTTCAACGTAATAACAGTAGGGTACTCCAGGTGTAGACGAGGCTTGCCAACAGCAACCCCTACTCTCGCAACCACCCTTTGTTGATCCTGGCTCGGGATAACAATCCACCCGACGGTCTTCAGGTGTAGTAGCGCACTTAGGGTCCACATTTATTGGAGCCCTAGTTATCTGCCCAGTTGCTCCCCCAGATGGCTTGAAACACCATGGTATATTGTGAATTCCACCAGGGGGTTCGAGCCAACAACATCCTGAAATTAAAGATATTATTAGCTTCTCTACTAACGTTTAGAGAACAATGGTGTTAATGTCCAAAATAATAAGCAATACATACCAATTATAGATCTTTGCTACCGTATATGCAAAGAAAACCCCAACCGATTTGGATAATCCGATTATGAAGCAAATAAAAGAAATCATTTTTTGAGCTGACTAATCATTTTTATGAACATAAAGAGCTGTTATGAGACTTTGGGGATATCGGTTCAGAGTCAGCTGTTTGTAACAAGAATTGACTTTCACAGGACACAAAAAAAAGTAGTACAGATGGTTACTTTTAACCGATGGTTAGAGTTTATAAAAAAGGCATATAATTATTTTTTAGTTATTATGATTATATGCTGTTACCCTCTACTGGATGTCGTTGTTCGATAATTGAGTTTAATGTTATTTTTAATGTGACGTTATTCAAAATAAATTAAATTCATTTTGTGGGTGGAATGATAATGTGTCTTTAAGTCATAAATGCTACAGATTAGGCCAGTGGTTCAGAATCTTTGTTTGCCAACGGCACACCTTGGGACACATGAAAAAAATAGTGGCACACCTGACTCAATATATAGGAAAGATATTTGAATTTTGCAAAAGAAAAACAGAGCAAGTAATAGACGGCATACAATCGCAAGCACAGACAAGTCATAGACACATTGACTGACTCCAACTAAATAAAGAAAAACACAGCTATGATTTTACCAGTAGACACCAGTGAATATGCAATTAGGATCATCTGGTTTTTCACATATTCTTAGTGTGGTGCACACAATTTCGCCGCACACTAACTTGGGAAGTGTTTGCGGCACACAGGTTGAGAACCACAGCATTAGGCTATTACATACACACATATAACACATGAAAATCTTCAAACTTACATACTTACTCAAAATTACATTTGTCAACATGTAGTCGTTTTGGTTAACATCTCAAAAAGACCACTAAACTCTCTAAATTATTTACCAATTGCATTATTTTTGTTAATTTAGTGTCTTGTAAGTGTCCCCATTACCCACAAAAGAATAAATATGGGACCACCTTTGTCGACTGTCAGAACGACATAGCTGTAGTGGTTTGTGTTTTGTTGCATGGCAACCTATCTCTATAATGGATCTCACCAAGATAGACAGTAACAAATGTCTGATAAAATATATTATCAACTACACTTTAAATTAAGGACTCAACAATTTATACGAAAAGGGCCTCACTGATAACCTAATTCTGGGATGTAAGTAATTGAACGTGAAATAGGCTAGATGGACAGAGTAATGATAATGTTGGGCGGAATTTTGCATAATGATTGACATCTAAACCGCTTCACCTATTGATGTATCCTGTCGCTTCTGGTCAGTGAAAATGGACTAATGTAATCTGTAGCTCGGCAACCCCCATTAAAACCACCCAACCCGTATAGGTGTCATACGCGATATAATATTATATTGCATCCTGAATTATCCATACAACTTGTGATCAGGCTCTCTGTCACAGAAATGTAGGTTTGCATTCATCCTGATATTAAAATAATTTTTGGCCATGTTGCAAATTTCATACTTGTCGTCAACCACCTCCTCTGTCTGTGCTGTTTATCAGAGGCGGATCCAGTGGGGGCGCGAGCCCCCCCCCCCTGATTTTCGACAGTGCCATTTTTTGCTGCTGAAAGTGCATTTTTTCAGACCCATATATGCCCTCTCCGAACGTTTACTTAGACGAAAATATCAGCCAAATAGCTCTTGGAATGTCTACAGATGCTAGAAAATGACGTATAATTGTCTTGCCCCCCTCCCCCTCTCAACCCCCTCGCAGCGGCGTGCTCCGTCTCCGCAGTAAGTGCCCTCATTTGGCACAATTTTGTTTCAAAATTCCCAGATCCACCCCTGATTTATGTATTGTTTGTTGCACGTTTACCGTGCAGTTATCAGGTAACTTATCTGGCTAGTTTCTTCTAACTTTGCAAACTTTTTATTTTGCGTAAATGCAGATTGTATACAGGGGCGTAGCCGTGAAATATATATTGGGGGGGGGGGGTCCGCAACGGGGAGGGGGTACCTCCATAAATTTTGTTTAAGGTCTGCTTACGTACCCCCACCTAAGAAAATTTTCGAATATTTGACGGTTGCAAACACTTTTTCCTGCTATTTCAGTCCATGAACAAAGCAATTTCAAAGTGGCCTGATATAGCCTAATTAAGGTGGCTTGCTGACTCGAATTCCAATCACTCGTTTACACCCACGAGAGAATATTTTGAAAATTGACCTGCCACATACACGTTTTCCTGCTATTCCAGCCTGTAGTCTGTGAATACAACAACTTAATTTGTTACCATATAGCCTACCTGGCTGCCCAGAACCAATCAATCGTCGCGGGCTATGGGAGACCCACCCTCTCGGAGAAAATTTTGAAAATTTAACCACCGCAAATGCGTTTTCTGCTATTCTAGCCTGTGTGAGCAAGTCCAAAAGTATCCAATGGATCTGTAACCGAAATCCCACTCTGAATTCCAACCATCCAATCACACTGTTGCATTTGCATTCACAAAGTAGAGTGGCCCCAGACAAAATGTTTTAATCAATAGTCAACGCAGTACAAATTCGTGGTATTCAATTAAAAGAAAAGTGAAATAAGTGTTTTATTAGACTCGATGACAGTTAGGGTAGAAAAACTAGAAATGCCCGAAGCAGGTTTACGGGCTGCGGCCAGTTTTCTTCGACCCCTCAAGAAAATTTTGGAATATTTGATGGTCACAAACGCGTTTTACTGCTATTCCAGTCCTAAAATTAGTGTTTTATTAGATTTCGGGCACTTTACTTTGCCAAATTTTGGGGGTGTCCAAGTATATTCAGACCCCCCCCCCCAGGAAAACAATTGGGGGGGGGGGGGGTCCGACCCCCCAAGTGTGACGCCCATGATTGTATAATTAGATAAAGATCTTATTTCGGTTCGTTGTGTAATTAACAATTGTTTGAACGGTATTTAAAATCGAAACAAAATTGTGACCTCTGAAGAGTCCATAAGTTAAAAACACGTTAATGGGACAATTCATATGGGCAATAATACAGCAAGTTGTCCGAAACCTACCAAAACAAATTAAGATTTAAAAAATTGTCGCCTTTGGAGGTCCACAAAATTAGTATAGGTAAATATTTCATTTTCTTTTCTTTTTTATCTAAATGAAATGAAATGACGTTTAACGTCCTACTGTTCTGCCGAGGTTGGGTTCATGCCGACGGCGTTTTCGAAGAAGAATGTCCATTAACCATTGGACCTTGTATTGTAGTGAAACATTGATAGTATAAAAGAAAAGAGGAACGACACACCTGCACCCCTTCTGCAGTATTACTCGATATTCAAATGTAGAATAATTGATATATATTTAATTTTGTTTGTATATATAAATTAGCTTTATATCAATGACCATATGTGTGATGAATCCCGCGATTCAGGTTGTTCCTACCAAATGATGAAGAATTAATTTCATCCTGATTAATTGACTCACCTCTATCTAGACAACCTTGGTGACTGGAACCACTTTCCGGATAACAATCTATTCGCTGGTTTTGATCTATTTGACATGCATCATCTCTTCGGTTGCGTGTTAAGTCTAAACTGGTAACACCATTCATTGACGGTACCAGAAATACTAATATTATGAAGCCACGACTTCTCATTTTGGACAGACGACTCTATGTTGTTTATGGTCGTTTAAATCTGTCAGAACTCTTTATATAATATGTAACTTACCACCGACGTGGTGTCTTATCGGCTTCGATGATAATCATCGCAAGCAAATGTTTTCAATTCAATCGGTTGCTAAACAGATGTACCGTTGCTATCATAGCGGGAAATTTTTAAAGTGGTAGGCTCTGAGTGAAAATTGTACCTGTCAGGGGGGGGGGGGGATGGTGGTGGTGGTGTGTGTGTGTGGGGGGGGGGGGGTCCCGGTCGTTCTATAACCACATATAGAAACCGAAACAGGAAAACGGACGACCAATGCCATATGAACCTACGGATACGTCTCTAAGTCACGATCAGTTATCACGGTTCCCCGGTCACAAGAGCAGTACAAGAGCGCGACACATACTTCACATTGCACCAAACAACAGCGCAGTGGCTAGCCCCCGGATCCATTCACTCTTTTTTGAATTGTTTTGTTTGTGGTCTCTGAGTACGATGTCTTGTCCATATATTTGTTTTTGTGTAAAATTGTGTGTGGTGCAGTACACGGAAGATGTCTTCCCTAGGTATTACAACCATATGTGTACATGTAACAGGGGCGGATCCAGGAATTTTTGCTGGAGGGGGTTTGCCAGGTGTCTGTTACGGAAATCTGCCATCATCGTCTCTAAATTACATAGGCATACATACAAATTGGGTTTTTTAAACAGGGAAATCATTTTTATACTGATGTAGGATCACTTTGTGATGTAATTTCATTGATGCAAGGCATCATTTTTTTTTAGGTAGCTGAGCAGGGGGGGGGGGGGGTGACAAGTCGAAGCGCCTAACGTCCATAATTGAATATTCATACAAAACTGTGTGTTCGTGGACCATTTAATTTCAATGATACATAATTAACTCAAAATATTATTTGCGATCCAGACGGATCATCCATATGAATAAAGTCAATTTTCTTTAGCAATTACAATAATCTATCTATATACGTTAAATATACATTATGGGAGATTAGATAACGAGTTGGCGGATCTCACTATAATAGTTAAAAACTACATAATGTAAAGGCAATTTGCTGAAAATTTCAGTCAAATTGATCCACTATGAACCGAGAACTAAGCGGATGAACGTTTCGTTTAGTCTCAATCATCATTACTAAAGTCGGTAAGGGAAAACTAATAGTCACGATTATCCACTTAATCGTTTACCACGAAGAAAAGTTTTGAGTGTTAATCGGACTGCAATCCGACAAATATCGCAGGCTAGCCTTGACATCGAGAGCTGATTATGGTCTGGATAAGTTAATTAATGTCTAATTAAGAGTTTTTGTAACATTTCCGGCCTAAAAAAGACCGACAATAACAAGATTTTGCTCCTACATAATGTATGTTTAATATAATACCAATTCTTACGTTCTGACATCTATCAACGTCAAATTTATGAGTCCATTACAATAAGCAGAACATAGTCGTTTGGATGGGACGAAATGGGACGAAAAACCTTAGTAACGTGTACACATTGGTGTGCACTTAAAAGAACCATTGACAGTTCGAATTCAATTTAAAAGTAGAGTGTAGCGCCGCTTTCGGGGCAAAATTTGTTCCATAGCACACTGCATTGTGTGAAGAAGTCTGTCCATTTTAAGAATCAGAAGATCCTGATAAACAATGACAATGTAGAATAATAAGATAAATACAGGAAATATTACATTTTATTACTTTACTTCAAAATACATTTATTTCTTGTATACAATAAAATAAACACCCAAAACAAGTACACTATACCAACATTACATATGGCTATAACATGATAAAATATACAAAAATGTCTTCTTTAAATAAATAACAGATGTTGGTCCAAAATTGTCAATGGCTACACAGTTATTCTTTTTATAAATAAAATCAAATAGACTAAACGCAAATTATTGGCATTAATTAAATCAAGTAATAAATGCCGTCTGTAGAGTGTTCACAAAAAATGTGGAAGACGGACGCGGACGGACGGACATGCACGATAGACTTTCTTTTTTATCAGATGTAATCCTTGAGTGGGATTATATGGAAAACAATCATTGGTTTGTAAACAGAAAATACATACGATACAACATATAAGGAGGTACAGTCCCAGATAAATTAATTTGAAAATGAACACCGTTTTGTTGTGAATACATAGCTTTGTCCGGAGAAATGAAACCGGGTATAACAATTTACAAAGCATCTAATCAAGAGGATAATTTTCTCAGAACAGTGAAGTTATGGCCGATTTTATTTAGATTCCCAACGGCCAGCGAATAGAAACTGGGACCTTCTTCATGGTTTATAAGCCAGTGTTACTCCCTTTTGCCCGAGGAACAAATTAGTTTGCAATTAGATTTCCAAATCTGTCGTGGTCATTATATTTTGTCTAGAGATTGTAGTCCTGTCAATGTATCGGTCATAAAGTCGACACTATAATGTAAACATATAAAATGAAGCCTTCACATATTTAAGGGATCCCGCCTTAGCTCAGAATGTAAACAATGGCATCATATTCAGAATTCATCTGGAGAGTGAAGATTTGAAATAATACATGAGATTTAAATAAATCAGAGTTCCGTGTAAATAAATGGTCGACAAATTAATGCTGTTGGGAGCAAAGCATTAGGTTACAGAAGGTAAGCAAGCATAACAGATTAAAATGAATGCGGAAATAAATGTCTCTAGAAATGTGTCACGAATAGACAAGTTTTGACAGAACGCTACGTTTGTTATTAATATCTATACCATAATTGAGATCCATTTAAACCGACAGAAGGGATATATACAGGTCACCGCACATCTTCAATTTAACTTTGACACACAGTTGAGGGGTCTCATTAATTTATGTAAACTGCATAAACAAGTATAAGTTAATAAATTGGTAGACGTGTTACCAAATACATAACACCGAAGGCACATTGCAGATTAATTCAATACACAAACTCTCAACTTTTCAATGAAATAGGAACATATTATGACAATACATAAATCCCCTTTATGTAAACGTTGATATTGTAGAAAAATATAAATCTGGTATGACGAGACTTCCCCTTTAAGTAAACGAGGTCATATCTTCAACCTAAATAGATATAGCATGTTTTGTTGCTATCCAAATCTTAATTGTCAGCAAGATAAAAGTTTTGACGTTGAAGGTTATTTATAATTTTCCAACTTGGTTAAAAACTTAAAAGTGAACAAAATCGATGAGTATTGCCTTGTCATGGATTTATTTAAAGTCTGTTATATCTACAATAATTTAGGTACCTGCCTATACAGATTTGTATCTCTTCAATTCGTTTTCATTTCACAGATATATGCATAAATATCTGTGCACAGAATAAGATGCATGGTTTGTGTGAAATGGAAGTTTATTCTACTGACAGGCGATATTACAAAAGGTATAGAGATTCATAGTAATAGTAAACTGGATAGGTCCTGTTTGGTAAAGTGATTTATATCTCTGAGATTTTAAAAAGCAAAAAAAATCGACAAGCAATCTGAACATACGACTGATATTACAATCACATGCGCAGAAATAGCGCGTCTAGATCATGATGCAGCATATTTGATAATTTTTTTTACGAGATATGATTCACAATTTGCTGACATGGATTGAGATTTTCTTTGAATAATGATAAAAGCCCCTAATTTTAAATATTAGCGTCACTAAATAAGTCGTTTTTTTCTGCTCAAACGGTCGGTCGATTGTTGAACATTGGCTCTTAAATGAAGATAAATACCCGCTGCACAATGTCAATACCGATCAATACAAATCGACATTTTTATGGTTTACCAAAATCAAAGATGTCTAGTCATGGTTACTAAACATGACTGTTAAAGGCACTCCCATTTCATAACAGATGGTAGGGGTTGAAGATCTTCAAGCTATCCAAATGGGCCAGGTAATACTAAAATAACCATTGGAGAATTTGCCCACTTTCTCTACAAAATAACTTAAATTGATGAGTAATATGTGTTCTATGTTTAGGCATGGGCAACATCATTTTCATTCTTCTTTAACGGTTCTTTTAATTCTATATCATTTTTACTGTCGTCTTCCACTTTAGCCCAGTCCTGCAGTTCACCGGAGGCGAATAGTATATAGAAAATGGCGCCGAATATGTAGATGCCCGCTGCAACATAGAAAACAGTCTGCCACTCAGCTCTTGATTGTCCCTTGAAATAGATTTTAAAAAATTATGAGATTTTTACTAATAACCATATATTTTATTTTCCAATATTTGCTGTACTCAAGATAAATTAGTGTAAAGGTGTAGGAAAGGAATGATATATACAGATTCCGAATTTAAATCAAGTTAGTAAATCACCGCCCCGTTCATTTGGGTTTGTTTGTCTGTGGATCCAATGATGATCACCGAGTTTGATTTATTGACGGATTGAAAATACCTATTGCAATGGGTAGAGTAGGCCCAAACGCCACTGTCTGGGCAAAATGTCACTGCAATATTCTAACCGAACAATTTAACTCTCGATAAAGGCGCCCAAATATCAAGTGGGCCTGTAAAACACACTTGGTCACATGTTTGCATTGTGCTGTATATGTGTTCACCACAAGGAACAACCCACGACAAAAACCGGGCTTGAAAAACCAAGAAAGCTCTTCTCGGCCAACTACACTATTCAAACCTGGGCAATTCTTGTCGAAGGGACAGTGGCAAACAGTACAAATACCACGATCCCTAAATGTTTAGTGTAAAATACCAATGATCCAACGATACTTGATATTAATAATAATGAAAGATAGGTTGCCAAGTAACGAAATACACGTCCACAGCAGCTAAATCGTCCGGGCAATCAACAAGAGTTGTCGCATATTTTTACTATTTCCGATAAGACACTAAAATCTGATTAAGAGTAACAACCCATTAAGTAATTATCAGAAAATCATTAGAATTTGTTTGGTTTTTATAAAGTTGTCTCCCATGCTAACATTTAGTATATGAAACATTTAATAATATAATATCATGGATTAAATTGTGTAGCGCTTTGAGCATGAACTTGGTTTATGGATATAGCGCATTATAAATATACTCATTATTATTAAATATACTCATTATTATTATTAACTTTGGCCTGTAGAGCGTACGCAAGATATTTTGAACTGACCAAGAGCGATAACTCTGGCAGCAATTATCGGAAATCGCTGAAAATCAATAGGCTTCTTCGTCGCGTGACCTTATAAAGTCAAGAAATGTTCACTTTAGCCTCTAGAGCGGACGGACGGACAGGGGCGACGACAATATACAACCACATTTCAATGTGGGCGTATAAAAAATAGACCATGCAAAAAAGACGTTCAGGGAATCAGGCGACTATTGCTAAGTTATATAATACCCCAACGGGATTTTACATGCTAATGGCATAGCATTTCAGTTTGGAGTGCAAATATGAGGAGTTTGTCTCCCAGTAATTGGCATTTTAGAAGCAAAATTGGATATAGTATTTCAACATTCAGTTTGAAATATGGCCGTCCCTGTATCAAAATAAACGTAAAATCAAAATTCTAGTTACTAACCTTACTAGTAATTGCTCCACTTACAAGTGGAGACAGAAAACCTGATACTGATGCTACCGAATTTGAAAACCCATACAAGATACCAGCAAAGGCTGGAGCTAAATCTACATGATTAACAGTAAAACCACTGTATTGAGGTCCCGTTAAGGCTACTGCTAAAACTAATAAAATAATGGCGACGGTTGGTTGTGTACAGTCTATATAACCTAAACCTATCAACAACAGAGCTGGCACAATTTTTCCTGAAATAAATAAAACCCAATTAAAACAATCAATTTTGACCGCATATTTATTTTTTTAATGCACTGAAAAATCCAAATCTAAAATATTAAAACTAAAACTCAACAATTCAGTAATAGAAGTGGTATTATTAAACCCAAAACATGGATCATTGACATGTGAAACAACCAGAGAGTTAGCTTACAACTTACCGCCAGCATCAAATAATCTCCTAGTCCATGTTGTACTAAGGATATTTCGCTTCCTAACAAAGTCAGCCAGGAAACCAGATACATTAATAAAAAACCAGAAACCTATATATGGCAGTGCTGAATACAGACCATTCTGAAACAAAGTTTTGAAGATGTTTAGCTGTTTCACCTTATTGTTAATCACAATCCCTATTTCTATGCTTTTCCGTATTATGTATTTTAACTGTCCGGATTCGAGTTGTGTATTGCGTACGCTTTAGATCATAAGGTTTGTCATTGGGTCCAGTGGCCTGGTTTCGATCCCAAGCGTGTATGTATGTGACAAGAAGTAAGGGTTTGGCTGCCCAACTTCCATGAAATAAAATTGCACCATAATGTTAGTTTCGTCATAGTCTAGTTTGTGTCGAGTGGACATAAAACTATATTTCTATCAAACCGGCTTTTTTGTCATATCATATATTTATCTTAAAATAAAAACATAGTGTTGCCAAGCATTGAGGTGTGGCTTTTATTTTTTCAACGTCAGGGGCAAAATGTAAGAATGGAATTGGTGGAAAGGTATGATTGGGGAATGTCTCGTTGCCGCGCAACATATGATTTAGAACAGAACCAGGGTGACGTGTGTGCTCCTTTGAGGGGTGAATTTTCATATATCTTTGGTGGGTATCAGGCTTTTTTTCATATTTAAAAATAAGATATAGGGTGAGGTTATATATTTCTAGATTGGTGACAGCTGTTCGTTTGACTAACTTCAGATGTTGTATCTATCGACCCAAACTGATCCCACAGTGAATATTCGTACTTATTAACTCCAACAAATTAAATTCTCAAACATTGTTTTGAAGCATAAGAAAAATAAATAACGACGTTTGAAGTATTTGTAGTTAAAAAATATTTCCCATTTAGTGTAATTGGGTATTAAAATGAGTAAAATGCATCATTTTGCCCGAAGCAGTTAGGTGTTATGTAAACAATGCACGAGGCGTTGAGCCAATGACTGACGCCACGTGAATTCAATGCACGTGTTGTGGACAGTCATCTGTGACAGAGTTAATTTGTAAGTAATTCTCTGTGAAACAAATTGATATCGACCACGTTATTAATCTTTAGACTGTACGTGGTGCATATTGGTCTTGGGTCTAGATATATATAACAAAATAATACTAGTAAAAGTAAATATAGAAAATCAACAACACTGACTATTCTTTTCAACCATTTAGGTTACCTGGGATTTTTGTGACTGAAGTGTGGATCAGTGAAAGTCTATTTTTTTTTCAGAATATTAACAAGTCAAATAATAATTATTGTTCTTCAACAGTACATTCTGCATCCCCCATTCCGTCCCGTACGTTGATTCACAATTCATATAAGCTTTTGATAATTTTTGCAACGTTGCTTTAGCAGTAAATCTCGCCAGCAAACTTATATGAAACCTTCTAAATTTGGTTAAAACATAAAATACCCTTAGGAAGCAAAGAGTTATTGGATGCCCGTCTTCTCATGTAAAAAGGTTAAATTGTGACGTAATCAGGTCGAAGACTACTTACCGAAGCTATATCAAACTTTAATACTTCTTTCATATATGTAGGTATATTTATTAATAAAGTATACGCTCCCCAGTCAGAGGTAGTATTACTAACAACTATGGCGTATACCGGTAATGATGTAAATATAGCCTTCCATGGTACCGCAGGTTTCTAAAACAAACAAATATGTTGCAATATAGTTAACAACATTATATTATAGGTGTCGATGTGGTTAAATTTTATGCCTATAAGAATTGCAAGCTGTCTGCTAGTATTAAGATTTACTTAACGGTGTAAGACAAAATACGACTGAATTATTTGCTTTGGTGTTTGCTCTATGATAAAAGGGGGATAAACATTGAAATTTACACGTATTAAAATATAAATTATTTATGTTCGTTTGGTTTTGTTTACAGACCAAAAAAAGTCTATTTGAGCTTACATTTAAGGTGATCTGCTTCGTGACATAAAGCTAAATCAACATAATGTAAGAGTTAACCAAAGAGAAAAAAAATGTATCCTTCTCTTTATTATCGCCCTTTAGTGTTTCAATAGTTAAGAAACCACCGCATGTGTAAATAATGAAATTAGAATAATTATGAGTGAGAGTATCTTCAGTTACCTAAGCCCCGGGGCCTATTTCACGAAATTTTAACTAAGATAAGATCCCAATTTTAGTAATTTGATTGGATAATATTAGATTGATTTTAGTGCTTAGCCAATCAAAATTGAAGTATCTGCTAAAATTGGATTTTATCTTAAGTTAAAATTTCGTGAAACAGGGCCCTGTACACTAAATCAAAGGGTCCTTTGTAAACAATGCTTGCACAAACTTGTGAGAGTATATTTTTTTTATCAATAGAGAATGTTTGATTTGTTATGTAATTTCACCAGGGCCTTTAAATGATTTAAATCAGTATAACGAGAAGACAGTAGATAACACAATATTTAAAATATAAAAACAACACAATATAGATAATAAAAGGTAAATACTCACGTTTTCTTGATGTTTGGATTCTCTTAAGCTATATTCTATATATTGTCTTTCTATAGCTGATATTCTTTTATGTTGTCCAGGTGTATCACTAACGAGAAACATCCATAATACAAACCATACTATACCTAATGTACCTGAAATATAAATATCCATAATATATATAAACCACTAAACCCTAGGTACCTGAAATATATAAATCCATAATATATACCTGAAATATATAAATCCATAATATATACCTGAAATATAAAAATCTATAGCCTAAACCACACTACACCTGCGGATCAATATGCGTTTGTCATGTCTACACCACTTACAATGGGAGGCTGGAATATCCGGGGGATCTATTCAGCCCACACACGAGCCACAGTGGTTGGTCTTATTTGAATACATTACCGTTGCTTTATGCGGCTAACGCAAATTCATCGTAGACATAACATCATTTCTATAAAAAAAATGTAACTTTTTTTGACTCACCAATAACATAAAATATAGACGGCCAGCCTCCAGCAAAACCATATTTACACAAAAATCCAGCTAATGGGAAAGTAATAGCGTTCCCTAACTGTGTACCTAGAAGTAAAGAGGCAAATTTGTAATCTTTATTTTTTAAGAGTCTGCAATCTAGGATAGTAAACAAATTAATCATCTATTTTGACAAAACAAGATTGTAAAGTGCGCCATGCGCCGCTTCCAGTGAAAGGCATTATAAAAATCGGAGCTATAGTTGATCCGTTAGTAAGACGTTGGTTTGTTAACCCGGGGGTCCCGTGTTAGATCCCTGCGTTGGCCGAGAAAGTTCATTGTTCTTATTTCCCAGCCCCCAAACCCCCGGAAGCAGGACAGAGAGTGTGACAAGGGGCAGTGGAAAGTCGTACGTATTGGACGAAAAAAAGATGCCCCGCGTCCACATTGGTGTATACGTAAAAGATCCATTGGCAGTTGTAATTCGATACAAGTGTAAGCCGCATGCCCAGCTCCATTAGCCCAGTCGGAGCAGAACAGAAGGACTTGAAGCCGTGTTTGCGCACTTTTCGCACATTTGGAAATCCAAACAAATCATTCTTAGGAAAATTTACCCCTTAATTTGAATTTTTAAGATTTGTTTTTGCCAGGAAATGACGGTTTACACGGGGCCTCAATTTCCATGCCATCCGAACGATTAGATACTGTTATGAAACCCTGACACACTGACGATTTTTGTCACCGCAATTCTGGGTAAGGCGTGCCATTTCGGTGATAGCCGTTTTTGCGCACTATTCGCATATTTTACACACCAAAAAGGGACCACATTTGGGCGTGTGGTGCAATAGCACAATTTGCATGTTTAGTATTTTTTGCGCATTGTTTACGCCCGTCGCTTGTTGCACAACGCATGATTTGCGCACATTAATGCGCGCTAAATTTTTGAAAATTTCAAAGTTCTCTCTTTGACATAATATGCACGGCATCACACTTCATACACTCCTCACACTCGTTCCCGAAGACTTTAATCATTAACACGCCATTGCGAGAACAAAACTCGTGCAAGTCAGGTTGGCTTTACTTGTCAATTTCATACAATATTTTGATTGGTCATCAACTAAAATATTATTAATCACAAAAACAACGACTGAATGCAACAGCTTACATCAATAAAATACACTGTTGTTTATAATTATGTACTTGCTTATTGATGGCGCAGGGTGCGCAAGTAATTATTAAAGTAATTACTTAACCATGCTGCGGTATCAATATATTACATTACATCTTTCTGAAGCGATATTGGATATTTGTGAACTAATATGCAATTTGGCGATTCTTTACCCGAAAAACATAATCCTATACTGACAGAATACTGAACAGCTGCAATCAATCAAAGGCCATTCGGTAAGGTATGTCAGTTTGTATCCTATGACATCAGTGTAAATTCGTCAAATATACAGCATTGTTTTATCATGCATGTTTCAAATATATTGACCTTGGGAGGTTTTTTGAGTGTGGGCAATAGCCTGGACTAATGAAGACGGACACACGCCATAGAGTGTCCTATGAGGTAAATTTTTCCCGAGCAGCGGCACTACAGCCTACTCTTATATCGAATTCCAACTGCCGAGGGATCCTTTTCGTCCCACCTGCCCTGCAACACTGACAGGAGGAAGCCACGACGGACAATCTGGATGAACTGTATCGGCCAATGCAGAACAGTAGGACGTTAAACTCCATTTCATTTCATTTCATTTCGGTCAATGTAGGCACCGAACGCCCGACCTCCAGTCTGGCGAGCCAGCGTCTTTCCCACTTAGCCACATAATCCCCGTGGGCAATGAGCGTTTAGGTTGGCGAGTGGTCTAACACGTAGGTTGGCATCATAATGTCTGGCAATGAGTCTAATGGCGTGATTCCCGTCTCAACGCTTATACGTGACATCAGTTACCTGAAAGACCCTGTGATCTAAATCTCTAGCATTAGACTACTCATGCCTCCCCCCTTCACACCCAGGGGTTACTTTCTCGTCGGATTCGACGAAACAGAAACGTTCTACCGTTCTACACCAACCCTGATAATGAAGACGAAGATACGCCATATTCTCCCAAGACAGTGGCGTTTCCGCCTATAGCCTCCAACCTGCCAAGGTTTTTTTCTTGGCTGCACGCCAACGTTTAAACGGGCCCTCGATTTCCATACCATCTGTGCGACTATATAATTTTCCACCCAAGGCCCTCCATTATCCGTCGCATAATGTTTCGTTAAATTGCTGTTGATACAAAAGCGTATTCTGTAATAGTAGCTTGTACTTTACGATACAATATTCAAGGCCATATATATATTTGATCTATTCTCGAGTACAATGTGTTGAATTTAATATTGTTTATACCAACCTGCATAAGTAAACGAAGTTAATTTTGATCTCTCTAATGGCGGCGCCCAATTTCCCCACATGGAATGCATAGCCGGAAAGGCAACGCCCTGAAATTGTCAAAACTATAATTAATTTTTATTATCGACAGAAATGTTCTTGATGCAACTCAGAAAACAAAGATCCACCAGAATTAACTAGCAATCGTCCTGAAATCCGTTGAAAATCATGACCATCCGGTACACAAGTAAGTTGATTATGGATGAAATGAGATTTAACGTCCTACTGTTCTTCTGCGACTGTGCTAATGATGGACGCCATACACTGCAGGGGCGGATCCCCCCCCCCCCTGCTCAGCTACATGAAAAAAAATAATGCCTTGCATCAATGAAATTACATCACAAAGTGATCCTACATCAGTATAAAAATGATTTCTCTGTTTAAAAAGCTCAATTTGTGTGTAATTTAGAGACGATGATGGCAGATTTCCGTAACAGAAACCCGGCAAACCCCCTTTGCAAAAATTCCTGGATCGGCCACTGACACTGTGATATGGAGGGGTTGGGTGGGAAACGGCGCTACGGTCTACTCTTATATCAAATTCTAACTACCAATTTTAACGCAGGACATTTTTTTTAGTCGCATCTGAACGACTACACAGCTGTCCTTGTCAGCCACTCCTTCCTGCATAGTTTATTATGGACTTGGTATGCGAAAAAATGTCTATAATAAATGATTTACGGCTAACGAAAGATTTAACCCTTACATATAATGTATCTTTAAAGTCGAAATGGAAACCAGACGGTCTTGTTTGAATTCTGATGTTAAAGAGACACACAGTACTGAGAAATAAGTCAGTCAGGTTTCAATACAGTCTTTCGATAACTATTTCAAGTGCTGGTTTTATACACCAATCTTAAACAATATGTCATCGAATTATTACTAATTTCACAGGTTGATAATTCTGTAAGAAAAGGCGACAGTGTGTTATCCATTGTATGTATAATCTATATCATACACAGGGGGGTTGGGATGGCCGAGTGGTCTAGAGTGCCGCGCTTCGATCTCTAGCTGGCCGGTCATCTCTGGCTTACAGCTGTGGTTTCGATCCCTGGAGTGAGCGTATGTGGCATGGAGATAGGGGAGCCTTCTCAACCTCGTGGGTTTCCTCGGGACACTCCGGTTTCCTCCCACTGCTAAAGATCCCTAAGCGCCACCCCGTGGCTACGGGCCCGACCGGAATACAAATTAATATACTTACCGACGTAAGACCCAACAGAACTCGTATTACTATCAAGAAGATATAACTAACATTAGCAGCGACCGGTGTCAAGAGAGTTAGAACTGCTCCAGCAAACATATTCCATCCTAACACCCGTTTTCCACCTATCTTCGTTGCTAGCCAACCAGCCGGTATCTGTGATACTAGGTATCCCCAGAAAAAAGCACCAAGAACCCAGCCTTGAATATGTTTATCCCAATCATTATCTCCATCCTGCAGTAGAGATTAATACACATTTATTTAAAATTATTATACGTTGATACATGTCGGTTCATATATACATGCTTATAAAACTCCAAAGCCAAGTAAACACTAGTCCATTTGCCGTGTTTAGAATTGTCTAAAGGAGAAATTCAAGAATTTTTCAGTGGATAAATCAGTTAAGGTGGAAGGGTTTTTTTTTTATTGTAGCCCCAAAAATCCTTCTGAAATAGGAAATAGCAAATTCCAGTCAAGTCGGGTTAAAGAAGCTAAAGTCTCTAACTCAATATTTTCCATAACATTAGCACTTAAAAACACGAAATAGAATTCAATATTGATCAATTTTAATCAATATTGATTTTGTTGTCTTGCTTTTAGGACCATTTTTGCCTAGTACAATTTCGGTTTCCTTCCACTGCTAAAAGACCCATACGCGCAAGCGAATTAGTGAAATACATTAGTCAAGAAATGGCCTAGCTTAGTTTGTGTCAAGTGGACGTCAAATTATTTTATTCTGAGCGAAGATATCAGTAATCCTATTTGAAGTTATAAAGAGAGTCTAGACATTTGATAATGGACTTGTCAAGCATTATGGAGCCAAATTGCAAAAAAGTTAAGGGGAGGGGGTGGGGGGGGGGGGGGTCTGTTCCGGATTTCTATCTTTGAAAGCAAGCAGAAGTAAACATACTTTTTTCACAGGACAACATAAGTTCCATTATTAATATTTAATTATATACGCCAAGTAAAGGCTGCGATCGAGCAATCATATTCGCTCGTGCACTAAACACATCAAAATTGTTCTCCAATCCAGTTACTGTGAATATATATTGTTTTTTTTTTAAAAAAGAAATGTGAGAACTGTTGAAATACGCGCAACCTTACTCCTTGTCTGGTAAAATAGTTGGGTCGTGATCACGATGCACGCAGGTGATATACAGTATAGATACTAAGGCACTAACCCGTGCACCGTGTTTTGTAGTGAACTCTGTACCTACTGTATTGACATTCTACACTATTTATTGTATACCTAACCTAGATCACATGCCAGACGAAATATGTGACATTAACACACATGTGATTGTTGACATTAAATAGTAAGTACAATAAATCACTATTACAAATCCTGAAATAAAGATGCATGGGTGCTTACAAACAAGTCGAAAGAGTTTGGCAATTCGAAAGATATCACAGATTGTATAATTTGAGCTGTGGTTTTATCATTTTAGATTGTTCGAGCAGCTGACAAAACGCTGATAATCAAAACGCCAAAGTTGATGAGGCAACGACCGCAAGTTTTACATCATCTTGATAAGAAATATTGGGTTAAAGTGAGATCAAGCCTTCTATTGAAGATGGTGTATCCATAAAACAAATAGATATGTCTTATATAATGTTTTATAAAATCCCACACACACGTGCTCTCTACGGACATGAAGAAAACGTTATTGAGCTTTCTAGCCGACATTCCATCGGTATGTAAATTTATATGACATCATGGATTAATCATTGGGGCTGGACTTAATATATTATATATATATAAAACATTTGTACCGCTATATCTGTCGTGGTGTTCGCTAATCTAGCTGCACACGAAGCTTCAGCAGAATCCAATGACTGGTTTGTTTTCTCGGACATCAACTGTACGGCAGTGTGATTGACCATACACACTATGGCCACCGACATGTTTACTCTCAGAGCATACAGCTGGACAAATCCAAAAAATCCCAAAACAGCTAAACCCAGCCGCGATGATGACCAAAATGGAACTGGAAGGAAAATAAAAATTGCGCTATCATTATTACATTTATCGTAGATTCGTACTTTCTTGAAATTGTAAAATTCGTAGACCGCGGCGAGTTCTTACTCACTAAAGTGCACGAAAGAAAATTTTAACAAGAAATACATGTAAATGTAAATTTAGTTCAAAATTCCATATATTGATAAAAACCCTCGACTCAGCCAATTACCCAAAATGAAAAAAAAAAACATAACCATTAGAATAAAAGAAAAACTTTGTTCACGAGTGCCTGCAGAAGTTTTGATGTCTCAATCTAATATGAATTGAGCACTGTGTAAATGTTTCACACTTATCTTTGGGTTACGTGCATGGGTGGGGGGGACAGACGGGTCGGGGAAAGACATCACACGACGAGATCTGGAACGTAATTATGACATACCTTTAGTGCACGCGTTAGACCATATCACCATTCAGGGTGGGTCAATCGCAGCTTATGTTATAGGAGCGGTAGAGTATCAAAATACTCAACCAAGGCGTGTTATACTCGTTAAATGAATCAAGAACCAGGTCATGTCTTTGTTTGTCCTTGGGATTATGAGCCCTGTGAAAAACAGTTTCATGTTATAATCTTGGACAGTGTCCGTCGGATTCCCCTAGTACATACGGTATCGGGGTTCTTTCGGCCGTCTTATGTTTACTATTCATACTAAATGAACACTTGTAGAAACCTGTTTGCTTCAGGCGCAACAGCAAATTTCCTAAGTCTGCCTTATGAACAGTAACAATGGCAATTCATTTATTTGCGATTCTCTGGTACTTGTAGATCGCAGTAAAAGTAGATAAGTAGGGCAACTGTCTTTGTTTATAAAAACAAAAGAGTTGATAGCTTCCATAAATGAATGTCATTGTATACATAACATTTCTATTACATATCACAGTAATGTTATATAATATAAAACTCATGTCAGATATTACGACATATTAGGCGTGTTTTGTTTATTATCTTTAAAGTATTCTGAACGACTGTCGGAGAGGTTGTTGGGGTTCGTTTTTTTATGTGACGTCCCCTTCTTTTTCTTCAAGGGGGAAAGGGGGGGAGGGGCATGGAATAATGTAATAAGATAGGTCGTGGTGCACCTATCCGAGCAAAATTTCACCCATAGAACTCCGTACGGCGTGTGTTCGTCTTCATTTGCCGAGTCCGAATTGTGGGACTCGATTTCATTTCATTTCTGGAAAAAAGTATCCCGCATTCACTTCGAGCTCAACAACCAAACATTCATTTTGATAAAAAAAAAAAGCTCTATGTATAGGATAGGCTTTAATTAATGTTAAAGCATGTTGTCAACAACTCTGCTATTTATAGCCTACCAGGTGCGGATCCAGGATTTTATGCAGGGGGGGGGGGGGTCAAGGTTTGATAATTGCTTAACTAATTGCGCTCAACCGATAATTTGGAAAATTAGATTCAATTTGGTTCATTCTGACGTATTTCCGGAAGGTAAATTCCAAAATAACAGGTCTAAATCGCCAATAAAATCGCATAAAAATTTGTTCAAGTCTGAGCGGGGGGGGGGGGGGGGCGGACCCCCTGGACCCCCCACCCCCCTCTGGATCCGCGCCTGCCTACATACGCGCAAATAATTATAGTGTTATACAGCAACTTAAGTTTCTTTGCAAAAAGAAAAAAGTAAATATGAACAGACGCAGAAACGACAGTGACAAGAATATGCACAAATAGTAAAAAGCTAATTATAGGGAGTTAAATCTGATATATCATTAAATGACATATCATATGTGACATCCAAAATATTTAATTATTTTACTTTAAAAAAATAAAACATACAAAAAACACGTGAGCTGTGCTCATATTCAGTCATTGTATTTCTCTCACTTGGGCCTCATCCCACTCCTAATATAAAGAACCCTAACGCACAAGTGAATTATTGAAATAAAACATGTTTTAAAAGTAATAAAAGTTACTCGATTTGTTCTTATGTCCTTGTCGACGTTTCTTCAATACTTTTCTTTTTATGTGTTATGACTCAAAAATAGTATCACTGTACTCTCTTTTTTTTTACCATCGTAGTTTGAACAGTAGATCTAGATTTAATATAATTAGCTTTAATTTAAGCTATATATAGTATATTTTAAAGAAACAAAATATCTATCATCTGTTTTAACATCCACGAGTCTATACTAGCACTAGTAGTGGCAGTGTTGCCTACTACGTCAATGTTATGGGACCTTTATCGAACACAGTTGAAGCGGTATCCTGATGAAAGAAATTTTATGTTATCGAAATCATGGAAGAGCTCGAATTCACTCACCATTGTACAATCATGCTCGTTGTATGGAAGACTAATTCAGCAGGTGCAACATCCATTCACATGACTAAAAGCTATGTGAACCACAAAACAATTATTAAAACCATCACAATTAAGTAATACATGAATAATGTGAAGTTATAGCGCGTAGGACTATGTACCGGTATCACAGACTACACAGACTAAAAATATTTACTCTGTGTCGGTATTGCAGTATTATTAACAGGATGTAATTTGTGTACTCACCTTTTGAGCGATCAAATGGTTCTTCCTGTTCATAATTGGTATCTAAATCTAGACTACCTTTCACCATTATATATGTAACTACTATAACGACCAAGGAAGAATATGCCAGGAAAACGCCAACCAGCAAATTAGTGAATAACTGAATACGTGTAACACTGTGTACAACAACAAATTACCAGAAGACTGAGAAGACTTAAAGCACCAGCCTGTTGACACTCCCAGTCCAATGTTGTGATATGGTGAACGGAATATAACATCTAAAAATTATCCCATGTAGTACGCTAAGATACAAGAGCACGCTATCGGTATTGTAAGATCGTACCCGTTATAAGCTAACCGCCGTTAGATAAACAAAACAAAACCCATTCAGTAATACACACTATTATACGCACTTGAGCGGAAATGATGAAATTGGAGCAAGTTGAACGGCACGCGTGAAATGGGACTGCAGGATTCGAGACTACATCGGCCTATAGATTAGCTTTTCACATCAACAATGTACAGTCACCTGTGGTTAGCATGGGCAATCTGGCTTTGTGGACCGTTAATTATTGTAGTCGATATCACCCTAGCGGTGGAAGCGGATTTAAATCCTTAATAGTAATAGCCACGTTTTTCCCTCTTAAATACACTCAACGAAGTGCATTATTGCTCCAGTACTCGCAGTACTTAGCCTTCTTTAAATGCGAGTTGTTTTGTTTTGCAATAATGATGATATCAGATCAAAAAGATGATTGATTTGTTGATTTCTTTAATCACTCAAAATGCAGAAAATACAGCATTCGTTTAGTTTTCAGCCGTTTATTTTGTATGATTGTGACCCAAATATTTCAGCCAGACGGGTAATTAGGGAAAAATAGTTAAAATGATAGCACATTTTTGCAACCTATAGCTAGCAAAATAAGGCGCCCAAAATCTCAGGACTTCTTAGTCTGGAGCGACACCCGGCCCTGGGGGGGGGGGGTAACTTTTTATCTATGTGTCATGAAGTTTTTGGCAAATGAACACAACAGCAACAGTGTAATAGATCGATTGATTGTGGAGTTCCGAGGGGCATTGAATGAGTTTTAGGTTGGAATAAATTTGTGATGTCTCCATGGGTGGACGCGTTGGCCTACGTTAAAGGAGCTAAGTTTAACTCCGTATCGGTACACGAGTCGTGTACCCTATGGTTTTGGGTGCCGTTTTGTAATGATTTAATAAAAACATATCCTACAATTTTAACGGACAAACGCCAAAATAATAATTTAAAAAAAACGTGTAGAATGTATACTAAAATCAGGCGTAAACAACGACTGTCATTCAATTATATAGAGCTGTTCACGTATTCCACAGAACATAATTGATTAGAACTTACGTTATTTTTTAAAAAAATTTTCAAAAATTGAATATAAATCATACTTTCGTCATACATCTTCAATAGAAGACTTGTTCTCGCTGTAACTACAGCTTAAGGAACATGATTTTCATATAATATTAATATCTGAACCATTTTGTCTATTTCAAGGTTCCAAAAAATAGAGCCATACGCTCTTAAGTCCGACAAGAAAAAGAAGAAGAACATTTTTAAGTAGCAATATTCTATGGGAGCGGGGAAAACTGAAAACGCGTGTTTTGTCGTTTAATGATAAAAAAATTGGGGTGATGGTCTGTTGTGAAGGAATCTAAACGACAATTTTTGTCGGGCCCATTCTGCCACCTCGACCCCCCATTCAAAATCCAGAATTGGGGGGAACAGGGTGGAATTTCGATTCCGAAGTCATATAAATACTTACAGCATATATCACGGCCCGTCTAGTAGTCCTAAAGCCCCCCCCCCCTACACACACACACACACACACACTAATACTTACCCCCGACGCACCGTAGACTCATGTACCCGGACTCGCCGCGACGGCACTTTCTTCGAAAAGTTCAATAGAAAGCAAATTTAACAATCTCCTTGTTGAATCTTGCGGGTCAAACCATAAACTCAGAACCTTTGGATTATTCAAAAAGAAATTCAATAACACTCCAAAATATCTAGAAATGTTAATAATTATGAAGTTCAAAATTGCGAGTACTCACCCGGGGGCGGATCCAGGAATTTTTGCAGGAGGGGGTTTGCCAGTTTCTGTTACGGAAATCTGCCATCATCCTCTCTAAATTACATGTCATAGGCATACATACAAATTAAGCTTTTTAAACAGAGAAATCATTTTTATACTGATGTAGGATCACTTTGTGATGTAATTTCATTGATGCAAGGCATTATTTTTTTTTTTTCGTGTAGCTGACCACGGGGGGGGGGACCTCCCCCCCCCCTCTGGATCCGCCCCTGTCACCAGCTTGCCATTGAAAGGGGTAGATATCTTAAGATACCACTCCAGGATCGCCTCTGTAAAAAATGCAATGCAAGCAAAACTGAATCTAAACAATATCTTATCTTATCATATCATTTCTGCACCCACTGTCACCCCCGCTCTCAAGCTCATTGGGCCCGTACGCCCCAAATTGTATGTCAACAGTCAAGCTTTAGAGAAGCGAAATGAAAAATTAAAACACCCAAAAATTACGTTGCTTTTTATTGTGGAAATGACCGAGGGTGGGTTAGCACGTGCGCGCTGTATCATACGGCCTGCCATTCTGCCAACTGTCGTGGTTTTGAATCCCTGGTTGTACGTGACACGGGGCAGGGTCACGTGTCCATTCTCGTGGGTTTTCTCCAGGTCCTTCGCCCCCCCCCCCCCACAAGCGAATTATTGAAATAAAATCAAACCATGCGTTAGTCTCGAAATGACCTAGTTTGTGTCGATCGGACGTTAATTACAATTCGTGTCGATCGGATGTTAATTTCCATTTCTTTCTCTCTCCCTCTTAAAATGTCCCCGGTCATACCTTCAAACGAGTCCTACTCATTGTTTCGGCCAAATGATTTTAACATAGATGATAGAACTTAGAAGAGATCTTTGCTACGATTATTATTCGTCGGGAAGTGATGCATGTAAGGGGGAGATTAGTAAAAGATGACACAGTGACTTTTGTTTAAAACCCATTATAATAGCATGTGTTGATTTTAATTTATACCTTTAAAACGTAATTAGATAATTCCAACACTGAAATTCGGTTTATTAATTTGAGAACCTTACAATTACCCAGTAAATCTGGTCTACACGGCATTCAAGGGAGATAATTATAATCGAAAGAGAAGAAAATGGCGTAGTCTGTACAAAAATTATTTAGGCTGCTTGATTTAGAAAAAACTGATCTACTAACCGTCATGCAAAATCATGAATAAAAGAAGACTACAACCTCTTGAAGGGTAATGCCAACTGTTGATAAAAATAGAACCAATTATCTGGCTATTTATACGAGGTTCTCCACTCCTGGTCCCAGTGACGGCAGTGAAATATATCAAATTCTCTGGTCTGTCCAATCTCCAACGAACATCAAGCATCAACATTAACTATTTTTAAAGTGGTTCATTGGGTCCAAACTGTTCATTCAGTATGTGATCACCATGATAGTGCATGACACGGATTCAATTTTCTGTTTTAAAAGGGCACTGCACGTCTGTAGCCTACATGATAAAATATTTCCTTGTTGATTTGATTATAAAAATATTTCCTTGCTTGATATACACGTAGGTTGTATCTAGTCCTTTCCAACATTAGCCTAGCAGAATTGCAGAGTAGTTATTCACCACCCGTGTAGCGAACATTCTAGAACAATTCAAATTGTTATTCGCCACTATGCAATTGAAAAGGATATCCATAAGTACCATGCTATATATGCTTTTCAGCAAAGCAAAATATATAGAGAAGAAACCGCCATCATTTTATGTAGTTCCTGATATAACCTACACATAAAAAGTTCTGTATTCTTGGGTCATAGTTGAGGTACTGTTAGGAGCTACAGTAATAGGGTTAGCAAATGCAAGAACATGTGACAAATGATTCGATGTCAGATGGATGACAAATATCCTCTGGCTCTGCCACAGAAACAGCTAGTAGTATGATAGTGTGGATACCTTGATAAAAAGATCACAGTTGTTATTCTCATAAAATTATTTGGTGTTGACCTGTTTGCATAATTTGGCTTGTTTTATGATAAGAGTCATATTTGAGGAATGTGTATTCAAAACGTGTATCCAAAACATTCATTGGTTTGCTCTATTAATAATAAAACACATTTGTAACATTTGAAAAGCGTATATTTCATAATGGTAGAAATGTAGGATGTGCATTCTTGAAATGGAAAGATATATGATTAAAATTTGTTCATATATTAAACTTCCTATCAATATATAATTTAATCTGTGCAAGATACATTCCCTGTATGACAATTATTAAAAACTCCTGAACACTCATTACTTTCTGCCTCTTTAATATTAAAACAGCCATTATCATACAAATGTATTTCTGAAAAAAGAATTATTCTATTTCCCAATAATATTTGATTTCATTTTCAGGGTTCAGAACATTAAAAAGTTTTTTAAAGCAGTTAACCAAGAAGGTATTTTTATAAATATGCTTTGTAAAATGTATGTTTTAAGCATTGACTGGAGTTTGCTTCGAATAAACAGATTACCAGAAATTAATAAGCCAAAATATTTAAGACTAAGATTTAAAAATTGACAAAACATTCTTTGATTACTTTGAGGTTTGGAAACCATAGATTTGCACAATATGTTATAGATGGTAATAAAAGTAATACACAATTTCTGCATAGGAAATAAAAGCTGTGCAGATCTGAAGTACCAGTTTGGTAAAATCAACACTAAGAGCATGCGCCACAGAGATTATGAATAGAAGTTGAAGAGATGAGACAAATGATGTTATTTTAAAATCAAAGTCAAATCTAATGTGTCATTGAATTGCTAAATGTTAAAGCTACAATTTCATATTTTTAAGTTATATTTTTAGAATGTATTAAAATAAAGCCTTAAAATAGATGGTATCTGTAAACAGTTTAACTTTGTTAAAGAATAATCCTATTTATCCAATAATTCACTATTGCCTGTTGAGAAATTGGCAAGTATATCATTTTCAAATTCAAACTATTGAAGATAACTATTTCATGGGGGGAGGGGGGGAATAGAAAAACAAGGGAGGTAATTGTGTTATTATTTCTGGTGTCAATGAATTTTAAATGTGGCGAATAATGCCTATGATCATAATAGTGAGTTGACAACCTATTGAGCAAAAGACATATAAAAAATTATGTTTTGAATTTCTTTGAAAATATGAAATTCTTGCTTTAAGTTGGTCTGAAAATGATGGTACAAATTAAGCTAAATCTAATGTGTCATTAAATTGCTAGATGTTAAGTTGGTCTAAAAATGTTGATAATCATTATTATAAGTTAGCTTAAAGATACATTAGTTAAGCGTTTAATAAAGGGTTGGCCATTCTTACTATAAGAATTCAAAAATAGATAATTAAAAAGAAAATATTGAAAATAGCAGTCAAATTACTTTATTCTTTATTGAGTTGTCACTGTTGGAAGTTTGGACTAGAAATAGACATCAACTGTGTCTGCACCATATACGAGAATTGCCGATCATTTGATTGACAAACGATAACTCCACCCAATTATCAAGTAACATTCTTAATGGCTATGGTACTCTTACTTGTCAAGAAAGGTCTTATTAATAATTTCTATAACATCTAAAGCCTAATTAAATACTTGCAATGCCAGATTTAGCTCTTGCATAATGCATGTTTATCTTTCAAGTTTTATTTCCTACGTTGGGTTATCGTGGTTGGCTTAAAATTTCTGGTTTCATTTATTTCATGCATTTCAAAATTGGTGACTTTGCTGTTGTTTCTGGTATTAGTGGTAATGGTAAGACTGTAAAAAACCTGCATATGCTGACTTTTCAATAACACATGATATAACTTGGTGTATTTTCTTTTGATCATCAGTTTATTAGCAGTTAAAACCTGTACTGGTTCATTAGTGAAATCTGACTTCATGGTGTTAAAGCATATATGTTCAAATATTTAAAAAAAACAACTAAATTTACCAGGAAAAGGTTTTCGGATGTGACGGAATTAGTGAGGTTCATTTTGTGATAGTAGTACACTCACTACACTGTATTGTCGCCTCTGTCCAGGCCCAATTTCCCTCATAGCACACTGCCTAGCGTGTGCCCATTTTCTCTCACAGGAATATTAATTTGTATTTTGATATTTGTTATTGGCTGATATTAATTTTTCAGGGAAGGTAATTCCATGTAAAGTAAAAGATAATCTACTGGTCCCTGAAACCTGTGGTAAGATTTAACATGTTGATGTCCATATCCCCCTCTGCCTATTATAATTATTAACCATCCACTGCTTTTTATGTTGTGTATACATGTGTATACAGTAGATTTTTATATATAATAATTGCATGCATCATTATTGGATTAACATTTTTGATTTGAAAGAAGGAAAAGTAAACTTTCTTCTATGGTCACAGTCACCACCAAACAATAACATTTTCTTGTGGATTTGACATGGTTTGGTCAACTGCTAAATGGCATGTCCATATTTGACGTTGTTAGCTAATGTTTTGGATATCAAAGTAAAACAAAATTATTTGATACCAGTACTGGTAAGTATTTCTGTCTAACCAGTGCTTGTAGTTTTTTTGATTTGATGATTAAAAATCATTAAAGTGAATAAATTCATTTGCAGTATATTATACCAATATTTTCAATTAACAGATATAAGATTATTGCATGAATTATCCAAGGTACTTTATGATTGATCCAGGGTAATAAAACTTGGGGAAGTATATTTTTCATATTTAGCTATAACACTTTGTGGATTATTATAGAATTTATAAGTTGTTTCATAGGTTTATTAGTCTGATTACATTGATTTCTCTTATATAGGTGAAAATTATTCATTAGTCAGAATGTGGGTATCAAAATAATTGCAGTCACTGCAGTCGGTCTCAAAATTATGCATCGTCAACTAAATGAATTAATGCCAAAATAGATCCCAAATACTTAATGAATATATCTGTGCATACGTATGGTTTCTTTGGTTGGATATTGCAATACGAGCCAGTTTTTCAAAGTTCAAATTAGTGAAAACTGTTATGCATTCACTAATGATACAAGAACTACTCAATCTTGTGTGTGAGAGTGACCTGATGGCCACAATCGGTCGTGACAAACTCAGATGCTTGATGGAAATATCTGTACATAGCCATACAAGCCAAATCTGTGCTAAGTTTTGTATATTACCTCAACAATATAGGTCCATGTAAATGATGTAGTTATTAACACTTTCAGAAGTTGTAACAGATAAACATGAATTCTTACACATAGTGCTCAATTTTAATCATATCATAAGTGTTTTCTGACCGTCAGAATTCTGCAAAATCTTTCACCAAAGTCAAGGAAATGGCATTTCAGGGGTTCTAAGATTTCTCCAAAGAAGCATGCCCAAATAGAAAGCTTACACTTCTCCAGCCAACAAATTTCCATAAAATTATGCCACAAATTTTTAAAAATGGATTCCAAATATTTAACATTGATTTATTAATATTTAGAAAAGACATAATGTGATTGGTGTAAAATATTGTCACCAAAATTGGGAAATTTGAGATATTTTTGTATTTGGGAAGAAGGTACCCAAAATATAACTTGGATAATTCCTGCATTGATAATAAAAATGACATTTAATAAACAAATTTATCTTCTATGGGCAGGTGAAGAGAGCATAGTCACCTACAATAAACTCTAAATTTGTAAACTAGATAAATTGGTGAAGTTATTAAGGATACAACTATTTGTGGAAAGAAAGGGTGCAAGGAATATATTTGATCTCTTTTCTAGGTATTTGTACTAAATAATCAAACAGTTAAGACTTTAGAGCCAAGATGAAGAGATTTGAACGGAAGGAATTTGCTTATCGGAATCAAATTCAAATCCCAGATAATCAAAGACATTCTAATTTTGTGAGTCAATGTGGTAATCAATACATGCCGAGATGCAACCCACAGCTAAATCCAAATTTTACTCTTGAACAAGATATACGAATGTCTATGAACCATCAACAAAATGTTAATTTTCAAAGGGGTTTCCTTCCAAATTTTCAGCAATTTTCAAACAGAGAAATGGAACAAAGACCACAGCCGAATCAGAATTCAGTTTATGGTATGAGAGATGGAAGTGTCCGTTTTGATCCATATTCAGTACAAGCCAGGAATCAACTACAAGTATTTCAAATTGAAAAAAGACATACCTTACATGAACTTCGACGATTAGAGTCGCAAGTGGAAAAGCTACAAGTTGTAGATCATCCTAGATCCCAACTGGAAAGGTTACATCAATCTAGATTAGAATGGGAACATAGCTTAAGACACAGATCACCTGTACCTCGCATTCCAACAAGATTTTCGGCAAGACCGTTTCCCCAAGAGTTACCACCTAATCAACTATCACCACCACAAATTACACTACCACAAAGCCAACCAAGATTTAGGCCCAGAACGCTTAAGAATTCTAAATGTACTAGTTATAAGTCATGGTCAACAAATACTTTTTCAGCAACAACAACAAAAACAAACTTTAAGAGCTCAATTTCATCTCCAGGAGTCGGAGATAATAATAAACCTAATAACCAGTTTCTTTTGAATAAGAATCAAAGCCCTGGTGTGGGTGAAAAACTTGAGCAAATTGCAGAACCACATAAAAGTCTGATTGAAAATCCGTGGAGTAAAAACCATCCAAAATGTGTACTTGGTGATCTGTATCAATTTGAGCCCAAGAATGCTCAGTTCAAACAATTATATGATGACAAAGAAGAGAATAACAAAGTATGCAAGAAAAACCTAGAAGAGCATGACAAGCTATTGAAGAAAGATCAAGAAGAGCATAACAAAGAAAGAATGAAAGACCAAGAAGAGAAAGCATCAAAGAAAAACCTACAAGAGCATGACAAGCTATTGAAGAAAGATCAAGAAGAGCATGACAAAGAAAGGAAGAAGGACCAAGAAGAGAAAGAGCATGACACACAATCAAAGACAGATCAAGAAGAGCATGATAAACAATCAAAGATAGATCAAGAAATGAATGACCAAGAAAGAAAAAAAGACAAAGAACAGTGTGGCCGAAAATCAAAAAATAATAATGATCATATCAAAGAATCAAAATATGCAACATTAAATGACAACGAATTGAATGAATATTCTAAAATTAAAGATGAAAAAGAAAAGGATAAAGAAAAGGAAAAACATCACCCTGTAGCTTTAGACACAGAAATAGATAAGATTGAAGAGAATGGTAGTGGATATATATGTAGAAGGATAACTTATCCAGACATGTCAGTAAATGAACATTCAGTTATCATCAGTGGCAGTTCTTTGGGTACTACTAGCAAAATAAATACAAATCTAAACCATGCATCGATAAATGAAAAGTCTAAAGTTTTGAACATAACCACTGGAAATCCTTTACAGAATGTGAAACTAGCCCCTAAAGAAAATGTTTCTAATTCTGCCCAGCAATCTATAATACATATTTCATCTGACGAAGAAGATGTTGTAATTGTGAAAGCTTCAAAAAACACTGAAAAAACCTGTACCAATAGTTTACTTTACCCAGAGAAGAAACTTCAAGCAAAATTACCCCCAAAAGCTCAAGCTGCAAATAAACATTCCAATCTACATCAGAGTTTTAACTATCCAATAGTCAACCCTGTTTCCCCCAAAAATATAACCCAAAGCAATACAAATCTCAATACTGTTGGTACTACAGTCCCATATGTTGTGCAGACGAATAACTGTAAAAATACAAATGGGTCTCATAAACTTAAAGATACCCCCCTATCTACAATTGGACAATTAATAAATGAATTCGACGAAATGGAAACGCTAGCAAGTTCAGATGAAGAATTTCTATTTCTCAAAGATAAGGATTTACAAACAATTGGCATGGTAATAGATTTTGAGGAAAATGACATAAGTTTAGACTCTAGTTCCTCCAAGAAGGAAGAAAAAAATGGTCCTTTTAATTCGCCCAAGGAAAAAGAAAAGCAGAGTCCTTTTAAGAGTCCTTCAACACATACTATATCTCCTAAATTTAAGTTAATGGAGACTTCTAGTGGAAATACCTCCATGGACAGTGCTTCTTCACCCAACAAACAGGCTATAAATGTCGGCTATTGTCTTGGTCCCCCAAAAATTTCCTTTCAAATAAAGAGTAGAAGTGAATCAAATAGCTCAAGAGAAAATGCTTTAGAACCAAAACAGATTTCTTCAGTTATAACCCGGCCAAATACTACAAAATCTGATAGAAGACAGAGAAGAAATAAAAGTAAGGGTTACAGTAGTTCCTCAGATGAAGAGCTATGTAGAGAAACACGCATTTCAAGGAAAGTATCAAAAAGTCAAACATCTGAATACAATTCCTGTAAAATAGAAGACAGACTATACAAAGAGGTCTGTGATGATGCCGGTAGAAAGCTGTTTGAATCAAATGAAGATATCGATCTTTATATGAGGAAAAAATGTTCATTTAGAAAGAATTATACTAGATCCAGAAAAAAACGTTATTCATACTCGAGCGATTCCTCAATATCTACAGCAGATCAACCTTATTATTCAAGTAGTGAGGAGTCTGATGCAAGAAGCCACACTTCATGTGAAACCAGGAGTATCACTTCACCTTATCACAACAGGGATAGAAGAAAGAGAAGAACATCACCTGATTATCAAAAGGTTAGATGCAAAAGTACCTCACATGGTTATGAAAAGAATAGGAGAAAGAGAAGTACCTCACCTAATTCTAAATATGATAGACGTAAGAAAACTAGCCCACCTTATTGTGAAATGGATAGAAGAAAGAGAAGTACTTCACCTGATTATAGAAAGAATCCAAGAAAAAGAAGTACCTCAAATGATAGAAGTAGGGAGCACAATATATCTGATTATGAGAGGAATAAAAGTAGAAGTATCTCACATGATTATGAAAAGAATGAAAGAAGTACTTCACATGATTATGAAAAGAATAAAAGAAGAAGTACTTACAATATATCTGATTATGAGAGGAATAAAAGTAGAAGTATCTCACATGATTATGAAAAGAATGAAAGAAGTACTTCACATGATTATGAAAAGAATAAAAGAAGAAGTACTTCACATGATTATGGAAAGAATAAAAGAAGAAGTACCTCACGTGATCATGAAACGAATAAAAGAAGAAGTACCTCACATGATCATGATTCAAATAAAAGAAGAAGTACCTCACGTGATCATGAAACAAATAAAAGAAGAAGTACCTCACGTGATCATGAAACAAATAAAAGAAGAAGTACCTCACATGATTACGGAAGAGATAGAAGAAGGCAAAGTTCTTCACCAGATTATAAAAAGGATAGAAGACGACAAACCAGGCCTAGCTCACCAAATTATGAAAAGGATAGAAAAGAGATAAGTGATTATAAGTATAAATCATCAAGATACAGATCTCACTTTTGTAGGGAAGATACACATGACTACTCTTATCCTACCATTTCTTCGGGGAGAGGCCATGTTTCTCGAAAAAGGGACCATATAGATAAGCGTCATGTAGAGCTTGAAAAAGACAAATCAAGGAAAAGTCCAATAGATTATCTTCTTAGCAAATGTGACGGACAAAAGTCCCGAAAAAGTCCTATAGATTTCTTTATTGATAAAATCAATGAAAGCGAAGTTGAAAAACGTTTTGGTTATAGAAATCCAGACAATAATATTATTACCGATCAAAGAAAAAGGGATGAAATAGATACCAAATTAAAACCAATCCCAATTAAGTATAATGTTAAAAATATCAAGGATGTCACATGCAGCAGAAAACTGGATACCAGTGATCCCATTTTGAGTGACCAGAGCATTGTTGTAGCTAGTTCTTCAAAGAAAGATGATTATGGGAGTTGTCTTTCTGAAATTGACTATTATAGGAGTCCTTTCAGAACTGTGAAAATTTCAAGTATTGTAACAGCTAAAGATGACAAAAAACCTACAGAAAAATCTAAGGACGTGTCCAGCTCTTCTAGTAAAATGAAGGATGATAGACAAAAGTCTTGCCTGAAATCTATTATTTGTTCAAGTAAAAAAATATTAGATGACAGGAAAAAATCAGATAATGTCAAGTCTGAAAGTTTTAAAAAAAACCCTGGTGGTAAAACAATTAGATCTGTTATAATTTGCAAGAATGAAGAAAACAGGAAATCTGAAAAGAATCCTTCTGGTACCTGTATTTTATCTCATGACAATACACCAATCAGCACTTCATCCGAGAAGGCTTTTGACAGTAAGAGGTTTGTAGAATATAGGGATGGTAATAAACAATCAGTGCCTAAAACAACTTTTAAAAAATTAAAAGTTCCTAAAAGAACTGTAATGGATGCCATTAGTAAGAAAACAATAACTGATGCCATCAGTATGAAATTAAGTAAGGTTGCGCTTTCTGAGAATGAACTGACTCCATCTCCAATGAAGAGCATTGAAAAGAGCATTGATGTCAAAATCTTTCCAGTGCCTTGTCAAAAGCCACTTCATAACTGTGGACAAACTGAAACAAGTAATACAGTAATCAATCCCTCTACTAAGTGTACTACTACAATCTTTCCAGCTGACCAGAATGAGAAATCTATGGATAAAGACATCGACTCATTACCAAAGAATGATAAAGGGGATTTTGTAATTGAAAAAAAGCAAATTGTTCATGCACAGATATCAGACACTGATTTGAAGAAGAATTCAGCTGCAGTTCAGACAATTGTTTTGGAAGAAAGTACATTAGATAAGGAAGTAAAGAATATCTCTGCCAATCCAATAAGCATGGACGATATTCTCAAAAAGGAAAATGAAATTTGTTACACTTCCAGACGTGCATCTAGGGAAGGTATAAGAAAATATGCTACCATATTTTGCCAAGATATGGAAACTTATGATAGGACAAAAATTCTACCATCTACTACTCCAAATAAACTAGGTATAAATGTTGAATCCAGAGACTGTTCTTCTAAAGTTAAAAAGACAGTAGCTGTTGAGCCAGAAGGGATTCCTCAAAGAAGTGCCAATTTTACTGTAAGAAAATATGCAGAAATCTTTTGCCAAGATATGGCAGAATATGATAGCACTAAAGGTCATTCTACTAATACTTTTGCACAGATCAGTAAAGGGAATAATAATATTGATAACTCAGATACTCCACTATCTAAAACAGGGTCCCCAGAAGAAGATGATTGCTCAAAAAGAAAAGCATCTGAAATCACTTCAGAAGAAATGATAAAACCGATACCTGAAGCAAAATGTGGGTCACCAATTTTCAAAATTCCTTTTATCATTCCTCCTCCATCACAGAAAACTTTAAAAGGATTTGAAAAGGATGATCAATCTTTTGAAACAAATGATGATGCAGATAATGATACCCGTAATAATATTCAAAAAGATTTTCAGAATTCAAGTAGTCTCAATGTACCACATGTTCCATCAATTAAGGTATTTAACTACACTGACAGTCCCCAATCAGATGATGTATCATGTAGATCTAATGTCTTTGCAGAATCAGCCTTAAATAATATACCTGACATTGCTAAGATTTCCATTTTCAGCCATTCAGCTGAAAAGGAGGATACCCAATGTCAGAGTGTTGGTATGAAACATAAAAACGACAATATAACAATTCAAAGAAGTCCTACACATTCTCCTAATAAAGCAAACATAACTATTCAAAGTGGTCCAATGCGTTCCCCAAATAAAGCATCAAGATGGAATCAGGTTTTCAAAAGAAAGATACCAGTAAGCAAAATGATAAGTAACAGTAGCGTAATTCAGAAAAATGCTCTTGATAAAGCAACAGATGTTAAGAAAGGTTGTCGATCAAGAAGATGGGATGAAGGAAGTAGAACAAGAAGATGTAAAGATGAAAGCGGTGGGGATAGAAATGAAGGTAACCATAAGCAAAAAACAGATGGAAATTTGGGAAATGTAGCTAAAAGTTTTAAAGTACATGAAAAAGTGTCAGTTCATCAGAGTGATATTGTGCAGAATCAATCAATGTATTCAACATGTACTATTACACTAGAAGATGAAAGTGCATGTAGTAAAACCAATCAGATTGCTGGAAAAAATTTAGTTCCTGTTGTTGCAAATGTGATAAAGGATTTGACACGGAAGAAGCAGGATCAATCAGCCTTTTCAACAGTGGGACGGAGAAGGTTTAGAGAAACGGGCTCACATGCAATAAAACAATCTAATAATTCCAGTGAACTAAATCCGCCTAAAACAAATATAGTTAATGATTCTGCAGCTAGTAAACTTTATAACCCAGTCATTCCTGCTCCAGATAATGACAACACAATCAGTAGTGGCAAATTAGAAATAGAAGTAGATGCAACGAAGGAAACAGATCAGGCAAGATATGATATAGCTAGTTTTGTAATGAAGGATGTAAAGTCTCCAAGCAAGATGGAAGAATATTCCACTAGTGAAATATTTGAAGTCAGTGAAACAAACCTACAAACTCAATATGAATCTGAAAAAAGCTTACATCCCATTAATGAAGTAAATAGAATGGGGGAAATATCTTTGGCTACAGCCGCAGAGTGCCTGCAGAACTACCATCATGACTCAATGGCTACATCTTCTAAAATAAACGAAAATCCTCTCCTTTTAAAAGAACAATATACTCATACTGATACAGCAACTTTAGATAAGAGCCAAAAGAACAAGACAGAAACACCCAATGTGATGGTGGAAATTGGGTCTACAGATAGAGAGAAGAAAAAATGTAAAAAGAAATTTAAGGCTAAATATAAGAGAGCTAACGATGCATCTTTTAATGATAGATCAAAACATCCCTCAAAAACAGATGGGAAAGAAGACAATGAAGACAAGAAAACGGAATTGGAAAGGAAGCTTTCAACATCATTTAAAACAAAGTCCCAAAAGTTCACATCAAAAACAGATAGAAAAATAGGGAAGATAACTTCCAAAACTGTGACAAGTGTAACAAAGGGGCTGTCGCATAGATCTCCATCCGTTTATTCAACAAGCTGCACCAATGAAATGCAAGATGATAAAACGACAGATGGTTTAGTATCACAACAAAAGACTGAAGGTTTGGTCAAAGGTGAGAGTTTGGGTATAACAATTGGAGAAGAGGACATGGATATAATACCAGATCTGACTAAGGTTGAACTTAGTGGTAAAGAACCATCACCTGATAGCCCTAATGAGATGCCTGTTCTTACAAGAATTGATGATTATAACCCTTTGAAACCAAGAGAAGTTAATTCCACAGCACAGAATAAAAGCATATCTTCCAGTAAGTATCAAATTAAAAAATAGTTAAGACATTGCATAAATTTAATTAGCAAAGTATTTTGCCAACAGTTAATATCATGTAAATAGTTATTACTAATTCAATTTTTATAAAGCAACTTTTGACTCATTTTTTTTTGCTATTTTTTCTCTTTTTAATTTCAAATGCAATTTCTATAGAGCTTATATTTTCGAAATGGCCACATCTTTAATTTATAAATTGTTACATGCAAGTAATGACTGGGAACAATCTTTTTGTAAGGTCCTGCTGTGGAATATAATGTCATGAAAGGAATCTTTTATGTTTTGTTTTGGTGTCATTATCAAGGAAAGATTCACTAAGATTTATTCCTTGTTAATAATGTGTAATGAATCTTTTTTGCAGACTTGTAACCCAGATATTGATTATCTTTGGTGTGTATTCATTCAGAAAATTATGATTTTATGCACTGGAGTGATCATTTAAACTGTATTCTGAATACACTTGCACTTGAGTCCTTCAATACCCATTTCTGAGAGAATTGAAGTCAAATTTGTTGATTTGATAAAGAGGATGATTTGAAACATGCAACTGTTCTTTAAGTGTTCACTGACATTTTGTGTTTATTTCCAACCTGGGTCAGACATAATGTTTTTTGCATACAATTCTGAGATAATGCTAGTACCTTGGGTAATACCTAATGCATAAATTTTTATCAATCAGATATGCAAGTTATTCTTTTGTGGTTTTTAAAATGTTTTGATTGCATAAAATCACCAGTGCTGTTACCGGTAGTTAAATTCTTTAGAAATGAATGAAATGAAATAAAATGGGATTTAAATATCTAACTTTGCTAATTACATTGGGCATATATATGCAGGATGCTATGAATGAAACTTTGCCTGGACACTTGTGCTTACGCCTACCGAATGGCCTAGGCAGTTAAAATAAGAGTAACCTGTAGTGCTGATGAGTATACAGGATCGATCAGAAAAATAAGACATGAAACCCCATTTCATTTCATTTTAATTTCAGCTTGCAAAAATAATATTTAGAATATTACTTTACTTTAGTAGTTAGTAGAAGTACTACTGAAATATATGCATTTCTAGTTCATATGTCTGGATTTGGGAGTCCTTGGCTCATTATTGTTACTTATTGTAGTTGATAGAAGGATTTCTAGCTTATATTAGTATCTGTTGGTGTTGTTAAATATATATTATATATAATCTTTAAATATTGTACATGCTTTCATATGCTTTTGATATATAACACAAAGGAATTGGGGTTAGCTTTAATATTAGTGGGAATTGCATTAACATACTAATATTTTAGAATTTGAACAGATATTATTACAGTGGAATCTACATCAGTGATATACTTGTTTTTCTTCCCCCCCCACACCCTATTAAGGTTGAATCCACACAAGTGAAATTTCTGCATCTCTTTATTACCTTTATAACTTGTAAATCCCTATCAGTGGTGCTTGTACACTTCCTTATCCCCTTATTTTGGTTGAATCCTCATCAGTGATGTGCCTGTGTATCTGTGCCACCCACCCTACCCCACCCCTTCCACATCATTGGTGCAGGACGGAGGACTTTAGGTAAAATTTGTATTTATAAACTAATTATACAAGTGTTTGTATAAACTAATTATACAAGTGTTTGTATAAATTGAAAAAGAATGATCTTAGCTGCCAACACCCCAAAAATAAATATATTTGTTTATCCAAAATCCCATATATATTATTTATATTATATCAACAATTATCTCTCTTAGTATTAGTCTACTATATTAAAGTACACTCAAGTAGTTAGATCTATGTTAGAGTATGAGCATATATTTTCATTCTTTCTCTTACTATTTATATCTTTCTATCAATCTTCACTATATCCTATCAGATATACTGAATTACTCACTCATGTTTATCAATGTTTAGAATTGTTTGAAAATCTAGTTGTAGATGGTCAGTTTGAGATATACCTTTAATGTTATTATTAACATCCCATAAATAACAGGTGGCATGCATCTGAACAATCAAGAATGTACAAGACATAGTTATGACAAAAAAAACCAGCAACTTCAGTACCACCAACACATAAACAATATATCTATACTGCTAGGCAGAGCTATTATGAAAAATTATATTCATTAGGCCACATAAAAAAAATGCTCTGGTTCTCAGAAAATCCCACACCACTTAGATATGGCTGAATGACCGTTTTTTAAATGTAAATTTTTTCACTCAGGTTACAGGAAGTAACTCTATACAAAAAATTTAAATGCTCCAGAAATATACCATTGGCATTTGTTCAAGTATTAAATATGCAAAGCTGATAAATTTTATTTATCAATCATAATGATTCTGAATAAAATACACATTCAACAATAAATAGCTAGCCTTGAAACATGATGTTTATGAGAAGTCGTTTAGCCCAGGAGTGACCCTTTCACAAAATAGAATAAACAAAACTCTCCTTCCTCCATCAGGTTTTTCGGAAAAGATTAAGAACCAGAATATTTATTTTTTATGGCCTTACACTATTTATTTTATATGCTTGAGACAATAAATAATCAAAATGATTTTTTACAAATAAAAATTGCTATATTAATATTAACCCATAATTATTCGGACAATAAATCAGATCAATTCAATTGAACATTCTATTTTAACATAAATTAAAAAGGATTAGCTGCTTTAAATCAGATTTTTGTATGCTCATGCTGCTTATCTCTTGTTTCAGGTTTGAAATCACCGGAGAAGTCCAGTCACTCAGTCAGTCTACCTGTAACACCATTGAAATATTTGGCAGGTGGGGACTGTGTAGAGATGACAAATGATAGTCAAACCAGAACTTTGAACCGGTCTGTCTCCCTAGATGTAACAGGACAATTTAAAACGCCAGAAAAGCCGAATGATAAACTTATCATAAGACATTCCAGTCTCGATGATTTCAAAAGGAATTTATGTAAATCTCCACTTCTGAAAGTGAAAGCAGACAACAGCCTTGTCAGCCCTAAAAAGATTCAGCCACCTGCCGAAATATTTCTAAATGTTGAGACATCAATTACACCAGAAAAATCAGAAGATGGGTCAAAGAAAATCACAGAACAAATTATACCAGGTAAAAATTATAAAAAAATTAGTTTTTCTCTTTTTATTTAATCTCTTGGTTAAAGAAGTTTTATCACTTAGACAGTGAAAATAAATGGCACATGTATCTGATATTTATGGATTTCATTTGACAAGTGTCATATGCAATAAAAGAATCATAGTGTAAAGGGTGTCAGTGAAACCTGTCATCACTGCATTACAGTTCCTGTCTTAGTTTAATGTTACTATATGAATTAATAAATTACACTCTTAACGTCCATTAAATTTAGATAATGACAATAGCTATTTGATGTATTAATGTGATGACATGATTCATAATTCATATGGGCCAGTATTAATGACAGCTGTAATGTGAACCACTTATTTATGTTGTTAAGTTTCCTGTTTTTTTTTTTCTTTTACAGCGACAGCTTCTGTTGTTGATGATGGAGATGAGGATGTTAATGATGCGGTAACACCCATTGCTCCAGATGAATATTATTCTGATGGTGAGTTTTATTAGATGTATTTTTAAAGAAACAATGTCTCATTTTGTTTTACTTCTAAAAATCTTACTTCATGGATGCCTCAAGAAGTCATTGGAATAGAAAGCTTTATCTCTACATAGGTATTCAAACGATTGAACCAAGCGTTCTTAGCTTGCAGTCACTCTAAAGGTCACAATTATTATCGGATTTAGATGAATATTGACAACCCAAAGATCTTGATTCTTTTCGATTATTGCAAATATTGTACCATAATTTCCTGGATTATGGCCCCTGATAGTATGAAATGGTGCTATTTATTTAGTATTTGGTGCACTATACAATGAATAAATTGACAATTACCAGTAATGATTATTGCCTTATTGAACAACAGCCAGGTAACTATGCAAGGAATACATTCATACACCAGATATAAGTATCAGATATAAGTTTATTGTATTGACAGTTTATCTTTGTTAAATGAATGTTTATCTGTTATATTACAGATTCCCTATGTCTAGGAATGTCACCAACAAGTAGTTTAGATCTAGATAAATCAGATGATGATGATTTAGATCAGGTTCCTGATATAGATACAACTTCTACTATTGTGTAAGTTTAACACTTTTATTCAGCCATGATTTATGTAGGCTACTTTCTGTATGTTTAGACTGAATGGGAGCTATAAGCTGTATTTTATTGTGAAATATTGATCCACATTCGAAAGCATGGCTGTAAAAGCCAATGATTCTCATTTGCAATTTTGGGACAATATTTAACTTTTCACTGATTAATCTGTGCTTAAGTACTTCTCAAATTGTTTTATTCAACAATTAATGAAGACATCGAAATCAATGGTACACAATCTTTCGGCTTGGTTTCAATCAAATTAAAGCAGCCCATCAAAAGATTATTTTTAGGGAAGATTTTAAGTGGAACTAGCTTTTTAGATTAAGGATAATGCAAACATATTTTTTTATTTCAGAACCGAGAAGTCTGTAGAAAGGATCAAAATTAAAGAATCAATAGTTTTAGCTGAGGTATGATAAAACAAAATATTTAAATAAATTACAGGTAGATTCAAGAGTCACATTTCAATTCCCTTAGCAAGTCGCACGTTTTTAAAAAAGGCATGACTTTTCCTATTGAAGGGAGTTGTATGGCCAAATGGTTAGCACATGCACACTGTATCATAAGGTCTGTCATTTAGTCAACTGGCATGGTTTCGATTCCATGGTTGTATGTGACAAGGAGTAGGGTCGTCTGTTCAACCTCGTGGGTTTTCTCTGGGTCCTCCGGTTTCCTCCCACTGTTATAGACCCATCCGTGCAAGCGAATTATTGAAATAGAATTAAACCAACATTTTAGTCCCAAAATGACCTAATGCTGAACCGTCAATTTATCCCTATTTTTTGATTGATTTTATTGAAAAGGATCAAATCTAAGTAATGGTTTAGGTCAGTTACCAAGATTGTTGTCATCATCGTAAATTGACAGAAGTTAGAGTGACATATTCAAGTTTTTTGAGTATATGGGTCTGAAGAGGTTTACTCAAAGTTAAATATATAGCTATTAATGAGGCATTACATGCTTACTCCTTCGGAAGCACCTGATACCACTTTTCACAAGATCCTGGCAGGTTAATGTAGTTTAATATTTTGTTTAAGTTTACCTGCAAATTATTGGGGTTTTTATGTCCACATTCCAGATCATTCACATTATTTAAAAAGTCCATACGTATGTTTTATTGTAGAAACTTAAATGTAACATCCGTAAGAATTGTCAACCAAAATATTTTTATTTAAAGTACCCTTGATTGTATTTGGGCTTTAACTCTATATTTCTTTTCGATAGTTAGTGTTGCACTGTCTATTCAACTTTAATAATGATATATTTGATGATGATCTTTTACAGAAACTAAGTGTTTCAATTAGAGACTGGGTATCTACTCCAAGTAGTGATAAAGAATATGATGTAGCATCAAGTAGTCAGGCTACTAGTAACACCAAGTCCATATTTTCTCTAGATACTTTACTAGCGGAGAAAGAAATAGAAGTGAAAAATAATGATTTGTTAATAATGCAGAATGAACTCAAGGTAGGTTATTTTAATGGTACTTCTTTACAGACATTTTAATGTTAACTTTTTATCATCACACCTAGCTGTCATCTAATTGCTTCTCTAAGAGGCTAAACTTATCATCCACTTGGTTTTGATATTATACACAGGGTTGAACTCAGATAACGAAGCCTTTTGATTTACAACATTTTGCAAAAATTGCTACAAGATAACATGGCTATACTATTTTTACTTTTTTTATTTTTAAATACAGAAAGATATTATGAGAGGTGGATTTGTTCAGGTTATAGAGGAAGAAGCTCAAGCAGGTTAGTTAGCTATTTATAACCTCTCATTTCAGTTTTTTCATGTTTTGTGTGAAGCAGAAAGTAGGACTGTGAGAATATAACCCTATTGAATCATTAGAATCAGATAGAATGAACTCTGTTTTTGATCAATCAAGATTATCTGTTACAGAGATGTATTATTTGTCCAGAAAAGATTGTTAACAAACAGAGATTAGATTTCTTAATCCTTCTAGATCCTTATATTAATTTTTTGTCAGCCATAAATTTTTCTTTTCGAAAGCTTAGCTGCTGTTAAGACATAGGTGCTTTATTGGCGTATTTCCATTTAATACCAGATCATCCATAGCTCAATTGTCGCTGGAATGTATTCAAGTTTATTATTTGATGTTAGTTATGGGATTCCTTGTGTGAAATCAATTAAATGAGTAGTGATATGAAATATTGTAAAGAGAGTAAGATTATCCTATCTTAATCTCGAGTACATAAACTCAGTATGATTATTCTTTTGATTTCTTGCCATAATCCGCACCTTCAGAAGTATCATTCTAATTGTATATGACAAGTTGAACCATATCATTATTACACACCTGTGTCATTTGTTAAAGGACACTACTTACTGTACAAAAATAAACTTTTATTGCCAGAACAAAACTCACAAACTCACAGAAAAATCCAATATACGGATGAATGGAATGATTGAAATAAAAAAGGTTAGGCCCACAGATATTTGTGTTGAAAAAGCACAGACCGGACTTAAATTCCTGAAGTTCTTGAGGCTTGTAAATGTATAAATTAATGGCACATGGATGTTATATTGATTTTCAATGAATTTTAATAACTGAACAGCTAAATCCATGATATTAAATGTTTCGTTTTTTGGGGCAGAACTTTATAAAACCCAAACAAATTCTAATAATTTTCTTATAATTACTTAATGAGTTGTTACTTTTAATCAGATTTTAGTGTATTATAAATGTTTCATTACCGAAAAAGTAAAAATATGTGACAACTCTTGTTGACTGCCTAGATGATTTAGCTGCTGTGGGCGTATATTTTGTTGCCTGGCGACCTATCTTTTATATTTAGACTACATTAGTATGCCATATATCTCTTGTATTATCATAGTAAAATGTTGTTACTTTATTGATTTTAGATCATCTATTGCCAGAACAAGAAAAAGAATTAGAAAGGGTGAGAATATTTGACATTCTGTCGGTTTTTTTACTATAAATGATCTGTGGTCATTCTGGTAACTTTCCAAAATGCACTTGTATGAAGAGGTTTTTACTGGCTCTTTCACTCTCATTACTTGCCTGGCCTGAGTGGCCTAATCAAGGAAAATGAAATATAAAACTGAATTTGTGGTAATTCAAAGATATGCACAAGTAAATATTAGTATCCTCACTCCACCCATGCATCATTTTTATACTTCCACATTCATAAGGTACTAGTATCGGCAATATGTTTTGGATATAAGGTTTAAATATTTCATTGAAAGGTAAATGATCTATTATATTTGTGTAAAAACAACAAACCGCTATTTATTTATCTGTATCAATGATCATTTTGCAAAGAATACATTATGTAGTAAATGTATATTGATAAATTGTATAATCGATGGTATTGGAGACGAATGATAGTATTTTTAGTTTAGTTACAACATTTTGTGTAAAAAGTGCTAGATTCATCACTAAATGAAAGAATATAATGAATTTGTCTGTTTTCTTTGTTAATTTCAGCTTCAAGTTTCAGAGAGTGTAATAAACAGTGTTCATCCTGGAGAACAAGTGTTTAACTCAAGGCTATTTCTACAATTATTTACTAAGTCATTAAGTCCTACACAGTGTGGATTTATTAAAGGGGATTCAATGATAGATCAACATTTAAGTAATCTACAACCAGGTAATTACCTACTATTTCCAGTCATTATTTATTTTATTGTTCAAACAATAAAGCTGATGTTAGAATGGATTCAAAGAGAAAAGTCAAAGGTTATTTGTCTAAACTTTATCTTTAATGTTATTAATATTTGATTTCAGATCTGTTGTGTGATTTCCTTACTAGCGGTATATTAACTATGTGCTTTCATAAAATATCATGTCCTGAAGTGATCTGTAAATGGCTCTTCTATATCAGTAAGTAATAATAGCTTTTAAAACATTTCAAGCCCCCAAATTTGTCAATTTTTGCTAGATAGAAATATTACACCTTGAAAGCTTTTTAAAGAGAAAATGGGAAATGGCATGTTTGTAATGAGATAACTGGGTTTGATTTAGTACATACTCATAATTGTTAAAGGCCTGCAAGTGAGAAGTAAATTTGTATTGAAATTTAGGACATTTTTCAGAATGAAAATCTTGTTGAATAGGATTATCAAGAGTCTAAACACATATTCAGATCTGATTGTATTGATTGGCTTAATTGCCTCTCTGTAAAATTCCCTCATAGCGGACTGCACAAAAAAATGTATTACCGACCCAATTATAATGTAGGAAACATGTCTTTGGGATTTTTCATTGTGAATTAAAAAAAATGAATATATTTATCTCATTTTATGCAGTGATCTGTGCAGATGGTAATGAAGCTAGGTAAAAAAAATTGGTATAAAAAGATTTTAGAATTGAGTGGTTTGGGCTTGATTTACATACATTCATATTTATTTCAGTGTCAATTCATAAGAACAGTCTGGTTGTTCATAGCTGTCAGAGACTATTGATGGATATTATCCAGACACAAACAATACAAGATTCAGATAGATTTTCTTGGTCACCTAAACCACTGGATATTCTGAAGATTTTCATCAATTATGGTAGATAATATTTTATTATAATATTCATTATGGGGTACCAGATTAAGACAATTTTCGTAATCCATGGAGAGTTTCGGTTGACTTGTATTAGAGCAAAGGCATCCTCAAAGCCTAAACTTTGGATGAACTTCAACTGATTCAATCTTCCTTGTTTTACTGTTATTTGTTATTAATACTTTGAACGTGTTGTAATTCTGTCGATTTGAACTCACTTTCAATTATTTCTCGTAAAGTCTCACTTACGAGATTATGTGAATAGGACTGCGCAGCCGTACAAGATCATTGTACTGCTATTAGCCGAAGTGACAGGACGTGGTCTTGTTAACTTCAGTATTTTTTCTGATAGTTATTGACGCGGTCAATAAACTTTAGGTTTTCTATCAGTGGATGTGTGGCTAACGTGGTTAGTTACTTTAGATCGGTCGGTTTTTACGATCTATTATTACACAGGACTTTTTTGGTTGGAGGTTATCCGCCATTTTGTTTTTTCGCTGGAGGTGTTTGATTTGTTTACGTCGTTGCTATGGCCGAGATTCAGGTTTCTCAGGACCAGTTGAAGGAAAAAACAAGGCCGTCTAGAAACTCGGTTAGTGGATCTAATAAAAGCGGAAGGAAAAAAGGTTTGAATCCCGATTCTCCTAAACAGTGCGATGTAACCGCTAACTCTTTGCCTGGTTGTAGTACCGGTAATATTAAAAACAACGGCTCTACGAGTGTTTTTTCCAATATTCTCGCTGCCTCGACATCGTCTAAATCGAAAGATGTTCAGTCTGCCGAGTCAAGTAATAATGATGTCCTGACGATTCTAAAATCCATTCAGGAGACCCAATCGGCTCAGAATTCTCGGTTTCAAAGACTATCGAGTAAAGTTGATGAACTTTACTATGTCAATGATGACGATTATGAAAATGAGTTATTAGGCTATAATGATGATACAGATTATAATGAAGATAATCTAGAAGTTTTGCCTACAAAAAAGCCCAAATTATCAACAGACGCAGAACTTAGTAATTCTGTTTATGCTCTGGCAGGGGAAAAATTGAGAGTTAAAGATTTGTGTGACAAACCTATTAATCCAGACTTGGCATCGTTGATCGATAACTGGTTCAGAGACGGTGTAGAGGAGGACAGATATAATGAGTTAATTAAGTCTATCTCTCGTCCTAAAAACTGTGAGTCTTTGGTGACTGTTAAAACCAACCAATTAGTGTGGGATTTTCTTAGTCAGTCTACACGTACGATGGACAAACGTATACAAAACGCACAAACTTCCATCATTAAAGGAGCAGTCTCTTTGGCTAAAGTTACAGAAGTCCTTGGTTGTGGACAACCTCTCGATGTTAACAACGTATTGGAGCAGGCTATGGAGTCCCTTGCTCTATTCGGACATGCCAATAAACAATTGTGTTTTGTGCGTCGAGATATGATGAAACCCGATATGAGAGGGGAATATTTACATTTATGCAGTCAGAATTTCAAATATACAGATTGTCTATTTGGAGATGACATATCTAAAACAGTTAAGGATATCTCTGATTGCTCTCGTATTAGTAACAAGATAGGTGCTTACCAAGGTCGCGGAGGACGTGGAAGGTCTGTCCGTGGTAGAGGATTTAGAGGTAGATATTTTAGAGGCCATTTTCGTGGTCGTGGTTCTGGAGGTTCCTATGGATCATACAATTCAGACGCAAAAAACTACCAGAAGAGGGGTCAAGGTCGACCCCACTCCCAACAAGCTCAACAGAAATAGTTTCTGAGGCAAGTATGAATGCCGGTAAGTTTCAAGCTGGCAGACTCTCTTTATATGAATATGCATGGGAGAATTTAACTTCAGATCACACAATTTTAGATATTGTTAAACATTGCCATTTGGAATTTGTTGATGGGTTGATACCTATCCAATATAATTTGCCACATCAACCAATTTTTAATGACCAGCAATCGGCTGTAATTACTAATGAGGTTCAAAACCTCCTTGATATGAATGTGTTACAGGAAGTTCCCTTTTCTCTTGATGGGTTTGTCTCAACAATTTTTGTTAGACCTAAACCGAATGGTAAATTTCGTATGATTCTCAACTTGAAAGAATTAAATAAATTTATTGTTTATCACCATTTCAAAATGGATAATTTCGAAACTGCAGTTAATTTAGTAACTCAAGATTGTTTCTATTACGTCATACCACTTCCGGTATTAGATGAGATGTGTGTTCTGCACGTACAACTTCAGTGTGTTAGCTAATATTAGAGCAGGTCAGACGTGGTTTGACAGAGCTCTGAAATATTGATTGGTTCTACAGTCAATGTTTGAGACTATGAGATAGTCTAGTTATTTTTCATACTTCAGTTATATTAGTATTCGATTGTGATTACTACGAGGTAGTTATCGGTTGTCAGATTATTAGACTTGGTTCGAGGCTATTTTATCAGGGAACTTTGGTTTGAGGTTATTCTTTATTTCCTGTTTAAAAATGGCCGACGCCATGTTGTCTAAAGATAATCTAAGCAAGTCTTCTGGTTCTACAAATAGAAGGGGAAGCAAAGAACCAAAGAAGAGGACTTCTTCGGAAAAAGAAGATGCAGTTCCTTCGAAGAAGGTGCTAGCAAGTCCCCAGGTGGCGTGTTCGTCTCAGGCGGCGTGTTCGTCTGAAAAAACTTTAAACATTGATAACTCGTCGACTTCATTAGCGGAAGTGATGGCTATTCTCGCCGAAATCAGGAACGAACAAAATTGTCAGAAGGGACAGCTAAACATTATGCAGAGCCAAGTGGACGAGGTCTACAATGTGTCATATGAGGGTTTCGAAGGATATGTTGATCCGAATGAAAATTGTAAAGAAACTTTAGACTTAGAAAGTAATGATATTGTCGTTGACAATAATAATAATGACGTTCAACAGCCAGAACTTGTGTCTAAGGACGGTGACAGCACTGTAGTGAAGATGTCATCATTTATTAAAGCAGGGAGAAATTTACAAGTTAAAGATAAACTTGGTGAAAGAGTTAATGATGATTTGGCCGACATTGTAAACACAATTTTTCGGGATGGTATTTCGGAGGAGAGATATCAAGAACTTATGAAAGATACTCTAAGGCCAGAAAATTGTACGTCTCTCACCAAAACCAGGGTGAATCAGTTAATTTGGGACTTGTTGAGCCCACAGACACGTACCAGTGATAGTTTAGTGCAGCAGCACCAAAACACAGTAATAAAGGCAGCAAATAAGTTAATTCAACTTTTGGATAAAGTTGAGAAGTTCGGTTCTGTCTCTGGTGAAGAATCAATTCAAATTCAGAAAAGTCAGATAATCGAGATTGTTGATATTGGCATGGACAGTTTAGGACTCATGGCCCAATTTAATAAAATGACTAATTTGAAAAGGAAAGAAAATCATCGTTCTGACTTGAGTCACGAATTTCATCATCTAAGTTCTCCATCTGTGCCATTTACTGATCAATTATATGGAGATGATGTACCCAAAAGCATTAAAGAAATACAGGATGTGAATCGTGTTGGCAAGAGAATTGGCCGACCTATTAATAGGGGTCGTGGATTTTCTGGAGTTTCCAGAGGTGGAACCTTTAGAGGTCGTGGCTCATTTAGAGGTCGTGGATCCTTCAGAGGTAGAGCGTCATATGGATATCGGCCTAGGAATGAAGGCAATTCCAACTTGGGTCAGTCAAAAAACTACAGAGGCCACGCTTACCAGAAAAAGGAACGATTAGTTCAGGTAAGTGATACTAGTCAATATACTTGTAAGACAGATGCACAATTTGTGGCAGGCAGACTGAAAAATTTTTCTCATAGTTGGAAAAATATAACTTCGGATGTAAATATCCTTGACATAGTAGAAAATTGTCACATTGAATTCATAAATGGAGTTCGCCCTGTACAGGAAAAAATTCCATATCAAGTTAAATTTGATAAAATTAAAGAAAAAGCTATTGATTTACAAATAAAAGAATTTTTGGAAATGGGCATAATCAAAGAGGTAGAATATGAAGCAAGTCAGTTCATATCTACAATATTTACTGTACCAAAGAAAGATTCATCAGAGCAAAGAATGATTTTAAATTTAAAACGGTTAAATGAATTTATCGAACCACATCATTTCAAAATGGAGACGTTTGAGTCTGCATTGAGACTAATAACTCCAAAATGTTATCTAGCTTCGGTAGATCTACGTCATGCTTATTATTCAATAAGTATAGCAGAAGAACATCAAAACTTGTTAAGATTTATGTGGAAGGGAAAAATTTTTCAGTATGCTTGCCTCCCTATGGGGATTGCTTGTGCGCCAAGAATTTTCACAAAATTGATGAAACCAATATTTGCAACGTTGCGTCAGTATGGTCATAAAAATGTACCTTACATTGATGATTCTTTGCTAGTTGAAGATTCAATAAATGAATGTTTGGCAAATATTAAAGATACTGTCAATCTTATGGAAAGTCTTGGATTTCTTGTACATAGTAAGAAATCGGTTCTAATTCCTTCACAGAGAATTGTATTTCTTGGGAACATCATAGATTCAGTTGACATGATAGTGGTTTTGACTCTAGAGAAAATGAATAAAATTGAATTTGAGTGTTTATCATTACTCAAAAAAGATAGCACTAGTATAAGAACAGTTGCAAGAGTTATTGGCCTTATTATATCATCTTTTTCTGCAGTAGACTTTGGACCCTTGTATTATAGAGAATTGGAAAGGGCGAAAATCAAAGCTTTAAAATTTTCATGTGGAAATTTTGACAAAGATATGAATATAACAAAAGAAATGAAAGATGAGTTGATATGGTGGTCAAATAACGTTCACCAGCAGAAAAGAATTATTGATCGTGGACATCCAGATGTTTCAATTATAACTGATGCCTCCGCTTTAGGCTGGGGTGCTGTTAAGCAAAATGTACGTATTGGTGGTCAATGGAATGATAAAGAAAAGAGCTTTCATATAAATTATTTAGAGCTTTTGGCTATATTCTTTGGTCTAAAATCTTTTTTCAAAGATATTTCAGATGTTTTTATTCATGTTTTCTCTGACAATTCAAGTGCGGTTGCCTATATTAACAAAATGGGAGGTATCAAATCCTATGAATTGGATACTTTAGCAAAGCAAATTTGGTTATGGTGTTGTTCGAGAAACATCTGGATATCTGCGGATCACATTCCAGGAAAATATAACCCTGCTGATTTAGCATCCAGAACATTTAATGCAAATGTTGAGTGGATGTTGAATGTCGACATTTTCAGACACTTGTCTAATAAGTGGGGTCTCATGTCAATGGATTTGTTTGCTTCCAGACTAAATAAGCAGTTGCCCAGATTTGCTTCCTGGCATCCTGATCCAGATGCAGAAATTGTAAATGCTTTCAGTATTATTTGGAATAGAGAATTTTATTATTTATTTCCACCTTTTTCTCTTATTAGTAGATGTTTGCGGAAGATTCAAGTAGATCAGACAGAGTGTGTGATGGTGGTTCCGTTATGGCCAACACAGATATGGTATTCTGTAATTTTAGGAATGTTAATCGACAATCCGTTGGTACTGACAGTACACAAGGGTCAACTCTTGAAGTTACCGAATTCGAGCAAAACTCATCCTTTGGAACGCCAGATGCGATTGATGGCGTGTCGGTTATCAGGCAAAAATATAAAAGTACTGGAATTTCTGAAAAAGCAACCAACATCATTCTTGCGTCTTGGCGGCAAGGTACCAAAAAACAATATACTACTTTCATCAAAAGATGGCATGTATTCTGTAATAAAAGAAAAGTTAATTTATTTCAACCAGCTGTGAGTGAAGTGTTAGATTTTTTGACAGAACTCTATGAAAGTGGTTTGAAGTATAGTGCTTTAAATACAGCAAGATCCGCCTTGTCTGCATTTGGTATTGAAAAACACGGAATTCTAATAGGGTCAAATGTAGTAGTAATTCGATTTATGAAGGGTATTTTCAATTTATGTCCACCTGAACCAAAGTACTGTGTTACTTGGGATGTGTCAAAAGTGTTAACATTCTTACAACAACTTTCACCAGTGAAGGATATCTCCTTGAAAGATTTGACATTTAAATTAGTTATGTTGATGGCATTAATTACAGCGTCTAGAACACAGTCACTTCATTTATTAACTATTAATAACTTGGTCAAAACAAGTAACTCATATACATTGTTTTTCAAAGATCATTTGAAACAGAATCGGCCTGGTTATGCACAGAATTATTTTAAACTGTTTTCTTATCCTTTCGATAGGAGATTATGCATCTTTGTTGTATTACAGGAATATTTAGTCAGAACTGCCAAATTAAGAAAGAACTGTTCAGATTTATTTATTAGTTATGTGAAACCACATGGTTCAGTGTCAAGAGACACAATTAGTCGATGGACAAAATCAGTAATGTTGGTATTGATGTAAATAAGTTTAAGTCTCACAGTGCAAGATCTGCCTCTGTTTCTAAGGCGAATATTAACTCGGTACCGATAAGTAAAATTATGAGTGTTGGTGGTTGGACTAATGTAAAAACTTTTGCAAGGTTTTATGAAAAACCCATCGTGAGAGACGATACACAGTTTCAAGAAGCAGTTTTGAAATTGTAGTATGATTATATCGGTTGTATAAATGTTTTGGGAACTTTGTTTCTTTAAATGGGTAAAACATGGTTTCTATATGAGTAGAGCCATTATTCAGTAAAGGAATTGTACATGATTTTGTATTTGTTAATATTATTTGCTGATATTATTTGGTATTGGTTGTTCTTGGTGTTAAGTAAATCTTTGAAATCTCATCTAATACCGGAAGTGGTATGACGTAATAGAATCCCCCAACTAAACGAGACTTAACGTAGTTGAGTTGATGTTTGGTTGTGATTCTATGGAGTCATAGAACCACTGACGGGATTAGATGCCCACCTCTAGTTATGGGGTACCCTCCCTATCATAATTATTGTGATGCTCAAGGTTTTATACCACTTCCTTTGTTAGTATTGGAGGGACATAACAATTATGTTTGTTATATATGTAATAGTTTATGATTATTATATTAATAAATTGTTCGTGGGTTTGTAATTGGTTATGTTGTTTTACTCAACACCTGCGTATCTGTAAAGACTGAAGTTGTACGTGCAGAACACACATCTCATCTAATCCCGTCAGTGGTTCTATGACTCCATAGAATCACAACCAAACATCAACTCAACTACGTTAAGTCTCGTTTAGTTGGGGGATTTTTCGGAAGTATTGATTTCTCCAATGCATATTATTCAATATCTATTGCTGAGGAACATCGAAAGTTCCTTACATTTATGTGGAATGATAAACTGTACATGTACACTTCTATGGCTCAAGGGCTAGCAAGTGCGCCTCGAATATTCACTAAATTACTGAAACCTGTGTTTGCTACTCTTCGTCGTTTAGGTTTTGTTAATACTGCCTACATCGATGATTCTTTATTACTAGGCGATACAGTTAAAGAGTGTGAGGACAATATTTCTACAACTATTGCATTTGTAGAAAGTCTTGGATTTACAGTTAATTTTTAGAAATCTGTTCTCAAACCATCTAAAGTAATAGTTTTCTTAGGAAACATTATAAATTCTCATACAATGACAGTTACTCTTACAGAAGAGAGGAAGTCTCGTATTTTACTAGCCTGTAATCAGATTCTCAAATGTTCTACAGCAAAGATTAGGGATGTTGCTAAGGTCATAGGTTCATTGGTTGCTTCTTTTTCAGCAGTCGAGTATGGGCCTTTGCATTATAGAAATTTAGAGAGAAATAAGGATAAGGCTCTAAAATATTCAGGCTTTAATTTTGATTCTACAATAGTTATTTCAGAGGATATGAAATCTGAAATTCAATGGTGGCTCACTAATTTACATAGTCAATATAGGGTTATTTCTCACGGAGACATTCTTTTCACTGTTACCACAGATGCATCTATGTTAGGTTGGGGTGCTGAAAGTGACAATTGTAAAATAGGTGGTAGATGGAATTCATCAGAATCAAAATTTCATATTAATTATCTTGAATTACTTGCCGGATTTTATGGCTTGAGATCTTTTAACATCAACAATAAATTTTATGGTAAACACGTGAAAATATTACTGGATAATACTTCTGCTGTTTCTTATATAAACAATATGGGAGGTATCAATTCAGTATGTTGTGATATGCTCGCAAAACAACTTTGGCAGTGGTGCATCGAGAATAATGTTTGGCTTACAGCGAGTCATATACCTGGTAAATCTAACGTTGCAGATATTGCTTCCAGGAAATTTGATGATCAAACTGAATGGATGTTAAATTCAGATATTTTCTCAAGGATTGCTAGCTTATGGGGCTTACCAGATATTGACTTGTTTGCCTCAAGACTTAACTGTCAGATTAAAATTTTTTGTTCATGGAAACCGGATCCAGATGCATCTTTTATAAATGCTTTTACTTTTTCATGGCATGATTTTTATTGTTATTTAAATCCTCCTTTCAGTCTATTGAACCGTTGTGTTCAGAAGATACGTCAAGACAAGGCGAGATGTATTGTCGTAGCACCGATATGGCCAAGTCAACCTTGGTTCACAAGGTTACTCGAGTTGTTAATAGATGTTCCAGTGATTCTTCCAGCTCAAAAGGATCTTCTTGTTCAAGTCTCCAGCGGACAGCCTCACCCTCTTTGGAAAAATCTAAGTTTAATGACTTGTCATGTATCCGGAATCAATTCGGAAAACGAGGTTTTTCTGAACAGGCAACAACTGTCATCATGGCATCTTGGAAGTCAGGGACCAAGAAACAGTATCAAGTCTACCATAGGAGGTGGTTTCAGTACTGTCGTCAAGAACAGATTAATCCACTTTGCCCATCTATAGAATTTGTCATAAATTTTTTAGCGTCTCTTTTCTCTGCTGGCCTTGGATATAGTGCACTCAACACAGCCAGAGGGGCGTTTTCATCGTTAGGGCTTGTATTTGAGGGATTTACAGTGGGCTGTCATCCTCTGGTTATAAGATTTCTAAGAGGAGTATTTAATCTTAGACCTACTCAAGCGCGTTATACATGCATTTGGGATGTTGCTCCTGTCTTAAAATATTTGCAGAAGTTATCACCTGTTGCTGATCTGTCGCTAAAAAACTTAACATTGAAATTGGTGATGCTGATCGCTTTAATCTGTGCTTCAAGAATACAATCTCTTCATTGTTTGAAATTGTGTAATATGTTGAAGAGGAAATCTTCTTTTGTGTTCGTATTTACTGATGTATTGAAAGTTAGTAGGCCAAATTTTCATGTGCCTGAGTTTGTTTTGAACTCGTATCCTCCAGATAGGAGACTTTGTGTATATACGGTTATGGAACAATATTTAGAACGAACTGAGAGTTTACGGGAAAATATGAATGGACGTCTGTTTATAAGTTATATAAAACCTCATAATTGCGTTTCGCGGGATACTATTGCCAGGTGGCTAAAATGTGTTATGTACAGTGCAGGTGTTGATACTAGTGTTTTTACAGCTCATAGTGTGCGCTCTGCAGTTGTTTCTAGAGCGAAGTTGGGTAATGTGCCAATTAAAGATATCATGTCTAAAGCTGGTTGGACAAATGTTGGAACTTTCAGAAAATATTATGATAAACATGTTATTAATAATGAAGAGTTTTCTAATTCTGTATTAAAAGTTTAAAATTTTCCTTTGTTTTGCTTTAAAGATTCACATAATCTCGTAAGTGAGACTTTACGAGAAATAATTAGGAAATTAAACGAAACTTACCTTGGTTAAGTTGAAGTGTGATTCCAATTATTGGAGTAAAGAGGAATCACTATAGAGATTAGGTGCCTCCCTCCCTTTCCCGGCATTCTAGGTCTCTAAAACAGTTTTTCATTATATATATTCCATCTGTTATCTAAACTTTGGAAAATTTTGATTTAAAGTATGATCTTGTACGGCTGCGCAGTCCTATTCACCTAATCTCTATAGTGATTCCTCTTTACTCCAATAATTGGAATCACACTTCAACTTAACCAAGGTAAGTTTCGTTTAATTTCCTAATTATACAAGTCTCCAAATAGTAGTTCAGGGGGGTATTTTTAGTAGGTAATTAGGATGGTCTTACTGTCTCAGAAAATGGGAAGAGAGAATTCAGAAATGTACATATCTATATTTTGTTTCATACAAATTTTCGGTTCTTGTAGGAGCAGAAGAAACAAATTTATTACCTGATCAAAGTTTTTATTCTCCTCAGCAAATCAGGTATAGTATTTACTAAAATTTATATTTTGAGTACCTATTGAACTGATGCCTCTATTACAGTGCTGATCTTCACCAAACATGCTAATGAATTATAATGGATAACTGTTTAAACAAAACACTCAGGTATTAGTGCCAGATTCAAAGCATTCTGTGTGGTAATGAACAGTGTCAAGAAACAAGATACTGGTGTTAAAATGATAAATTTGTATAGACATCTGATATTGGAACTTTTATTCAACTTCATTATAATCTTGTATTAAATCCCCCAACAGTCAGAAATTAATGTTAGTAAAGCATAGGGTTTAAGAAAATGCAACATTTTTCCCTAATTAAAGTAAGATCAACAAGAAATTTGGCAGGCTTGTTCCTTTGACAATTGTGCATGGATCAACCAGCTTTGATTTTCAGCTTACATCACAACTCGAAGATGGCGTCAATGACATCATGCTTGGTTCCTGGGACATACAGTACTATTGTACTTATTTTTATATAAATATTATTTTACCATTATTTTTGGGAAAACCAATATCCTTTAAAGTACATCTAGTATAATTTTATTTGAAGGACTGCCTTACAACCATGTGTTAACATCAATTTAAATGACGCAGACAACAATTCATTATATTTGATTGGTAGAGATAATTTACTTGGTTTTTTGGATACTTTGTCGTTCGCTCTTCAAGGAAGGTAAGTATTGTGTATATGTTGTGGGGATGGGGATGGTCGATTCACAGTTCCTGAATTAAATTCAAAAACTAATGTCAATCGAGTGAAAGGAGAATTTCAGAGTACAACGTATGTGTCGACGTATAAAAAATATATCAACCAATCATGACAGCTGAATCATATTTTTATACGCCCACATTTTCATGTGGACGTATATTGTCGTCGCCCCTGTTCGTCCGTCCGTCCACAATTGTTTGTAGGTTAAAATGTAGGTTTATCACCCTAAGATCTCGGTTCCTTTCGATATTGGCATGTATCGGACTGTAACTTCATGGGTTATGGCCCCTGATTGTACAAAAAATCACGTTTTTTAGCTTGTGAACAGTGTAGAGGTCACAATTTTGAACCGATTTGGATGAAACTTGAAATGCATGTTTATAACCCAAAGATCTTGGTTCCTGTCGATATTTGCGCCCATCGGATTGTAACTTCCTGAATTATGGCCCCTGATTGCCCGAAAAATCGCCCTTTTTAGCTTGTGGTCCCTCTGGAGGTCAAAATTGTTATCGGATTTAAAAAAACGTTTGATTATGTCACCGTTCCATGGTTATGAAGGTTGAGTTCGAATTTCGTGAAAATCGGACCAAAATTGACAGACAAAATGGCCGCCGTTTGTACGCGAATAGTGTGAAAATATGTTATATCAAGGCTGTGGACCTTATAGAGGTCACAATTTTGAACCGATTTTGATGAAACTTGACATGTATGTTTATAACCCAAAGATCTTGGTTCCTTTCGATATTTGCGCCCATCGGATCGTAACTTCCTGAATTATGGCCCCTGATTGTCCGAAAAATCGCCCTTTTTAGCTTGTGGTCCCTCTGGAGGTCAAAATTGTTATCAGATGTAAAAAACATTTGATTATGTCACCATTCCATGGTTATGAAGGTTGAGTTCAAATTTCGTGAAAATCGGACCAAAATTGACAGACAAAATGGCCGCCTTTTGTACGCGAATAGTGTGAAAATATGTTATATCAAGGTTGTGGACCTTATAGACGTCACAATTTTGAACCGATTTTGATGAAACTTGACATGTATGTTTATAACCCAAAGATCTTGGTTCCTTTCGATATTTGCGCCCATCGGATCATAACTTCCTGAATTATATCCCCTGATTGTCCGAAAAATCGCTTTTGTTAGCTTTTGGTCCCTCTGGAGGTCAAAATTATTATCCGATTTAAAAAAACGTTTGACTATATCACCGTTACATGGTAGTGAAGAGAGAGTTTGAATTTCGTGAATGTATGTTTATAACCCAAAGATATTGGTTCCTTTCGATATTTGCGCCCATCGGATCATTACTTCCTGAATTATGTCCCCTGATTGTACGAAAAATCACCCTTTTTAGCTTGTGGTCCCTCTGGAGGTCACAATGATTATCTGATTAAAAAAAAATATTTGATTATATCACAGTTACACCGTAGTTATTAGAGTTTGAATTATGATTTTCTGATGACTACTTAAAATGCAACAACTCTTGTTGAGTGTCTGGACGATTCGGCTGCTGTGTGGGCGTATGTTTCATTGCCTGGCAACCTATTTTTTACCTAGGAATACGTCACGATTCTACTCACTCCACGTCAGCTGTCGGGACTGGCAGAACTGTGACAGGACTGAATTCTGCATCACTCGATTGTAATTCTGTCGATTAGGGACATTCTGGACTGTGAATTGAGCATCCCCAATGTATCACTATTGATAAGTTAATTGATACATATTGTGTAATTTATATCTGATGGAGAATCATACCATTCTTGCTGTATTAATTCAGATTACCTGTACAAGCAATCTTTAACAATTAAAAATGTAGTGAAAAACAGATTCTGAATGTCTAACTCATCCTCTCTCCATATATTTAATTGCATGGGAATACATCTTCTCAAAAATTGTGTTTTGTAGGCCTGAACTGGTAACAGATGAAATAACATTTATTGTTGAGATTCTAGTCAAGGCTGCCTTAGATAAGTCATTAAATAAGTAAGTTAAACTCCATGGAAAACTTCTAAAAATATTATAACTCCAATAATGATAGATTGATCTCAAATACATGTACACTCTAATGCAACTCAAAGCCAAATAACCTGCTAAAATTAATTGACAGAGGTTTTGCTTGTTTTAGAAATGTTTTTACTATAGAATTGGTGCATTACTGCATTTATACATGCTGGACCTTTGGGTTTGCTGTAAGCAATTGACATATTAAACTAATATTTATTTGTGATACATCTGAAATAAATCCCCTCTGTATGACCTATCACTCATTATGACGAACTGTTTACGTGTAATGTAAATGTTATTTTATGTTTCAGTAATAAGTGTCATTATGAGTTTCAAGTTGCAATTTCCTCAGCTCTAGAATGTTATACAAAAACAGCCTGGACTGGAGTGGTAATCTTGTTTATTTTTTTTCTTCAACTTATGATGTTAAATTTTACATTAAATAAAACATCATTTACATCAAAGAAATTATCTGGACTAAGTTCTTTAGAGTGTACAGCATGCTCGGTGTCATTCTATTTATATGAATATTCGATAGAATATGCGCCACACAAATCCTAAATTGTGAATGAAAATAACATGGTAATAGTTTTTATTTAGTGAAATTCTATTAAGATGAAGTCAAATTGTTCGGATGATTGAAAAATGAGAATTTATACATCAGATTCAACATTTTTTTACTTCCAGATTCCTGATTTATGTAGAAGACTGACCAATATAACAAAACATCATCATAATCGTGTTTATCTGGTACAGTTACTTCCCCCTGGTCATAGAGGACACTGTATACAACAGCGGGTAGCAGCTATGTTTTTACAAGAAGAAATGACAGGAAAAATTATGAAAGCATGTCCAGAAAACATTAATGTAAGTTTGATAAGCGCCAACTTTTTGTATATAGAAATGTGGATTCGTCAATGACAATTCACCAATCATTGAGGTTATAGTAGACATGATAATATCACTGTATTAAATTAAGAGCAAATAAATGTCCCTCAAAAAAAAAAAAAACAATATATATAACATAAAAATAGTTACATATTCTGTGAGTATATCTGGTAATTGAGTTAAATACTAACATGGAAGCAAGGGGGTTGTGTCCCTGAATTTGGGCGTCAGTAGTAGGCATGTAGAGCCAGTACTGTTGCCATTATAATTCAGGTTTAATTTAACCTCGATACTGGATCTAAACACTTATTTAGTGCCCAGATGGGAATAGTCAAGGTAAATATTTGGTTGGTTAGTTTACTTGCAAATGGTTCATCAATCAACCAGTTCAAATAGCATGTTTAAAATTAAATGGCTGATTTTTAAAAAAATATTTTTGAACAGTTTTAAACTTTATAAAAAAAGTGAACATTAATCTGTTAATTAGGTTAATACTTCTTATCAAGATCATTATATCCATAATTTTGATAATGATTAAAATTTAAATATTTTTTTTTAAAAAATGGTATATGTAAATATTTATGTTCAAATATGATTATTTGGTAAAATGGAGTTATGGCCCCTTATTTTAATATTGGAATAATAACTATGGTGGCTAAGGCGCTGCTGGTTCTCTAACCTGGAGGTCAGGTGTTCAATCCCTGCATTGGCCGAGAAAGTTCATCTTGATTTTCCGGCTTGATTTCCCCTTGTCAGTGATGCAGAAGGAGGGCCTGACAAGGACAGCTGCCTAGTCATTTGGATGGGACAAAAAAACGAGTTCCCGTGTACACATTGGAGTGCACGTAAAAGATCCCTTGGCAGTTGGAATTCGATATAAGAGTAGGCCGGTGCACCGCTGCCCGGGCAAAATTTCCCTCATAGCACACTGTATGGTGTATGCCCGTCTTCCATTAGCCCAGGTTTGGTGCAAACGAGTAGGACGTTAAACCCCCATTTCATTTCATTTCTAATAGTAATTGATTTGAATGAATTTTTAAGCTATTTTATTTTTAAAAAAAAACAAACAAGCGCTAACTAAATTTTAATAATCCATCATTGAAGATAATAAAAGCTGTTCTATTTATTGCCAAAATGATGATCTTACTTTGAGGAATGGTGGCTATTTAATACAAGTTGTCCCCCTTTAGTCTCCCACCTCTGTTTTTTATACACCCACATTGAAATGTCTTGTCATTGCTACCATTCGTTGGTCAGGTGTCCAAATGAGACAAAGAACACTATTGATTGTCAAAGATTACTGATAATTACTGCCGGAATTATTGCCCTTGATCACCTTGAGACAAGAATCCCATTGATTTCCAATAATTCATTCCAGAGTTATGTCCCTTGATAATGAATGTTTTGTATACCTAAAGATCAGTCAGTATAGGGCAGAACTAGAAACCAAACTAATTCTAATGATTCCTGATAATTACTTAATAAACTTTTACTTGTAATCAGATTTTAGTGTGTTGTAAATGTTTTCATTACTGACAAAAGAAAACAAATGTGACAACCCTTGTTGACTGACTTACCTGCTGTTTAGTTTAGTTTTGTTGCCTGACAACCTATCTATGTCAAAATGAATCTGTTCTGGTGGTTTTCAATTTTACTTTTTTGTATTTGATTGTTCTAGAGGTTATTGAAATTATTTATTTTTATTGAAGACATTAAAAAAGAAACAAAGAATAAATTCATGGATTTATAAGAATATCTTTGACTTTGAATATAGTGATGTATAATTTGTAATGTATATTATTATTATTTTTTTTAGATAAAGAGTTTATTTCAGTATATAGATTGTATGAAAGATTTAATCAAGAATGTTGAGTTATATAAACTTAATAGTTGTATTATGTTGATGGATTTGGTTGTTGGTTGTGAAAAACTTCCTTCAGAACAGAAGGTAAGGTCACATCTTTGTATTTTTTGAGGGTAGTATTTAGTAAGTGTAGATGTGGAACTGTTAAATCATATTATTTTATGTTGTATAAATAATCTGTACAAATAGCTCTTTCCTCTTTTCACAAATAGGGGGGTTGCATAGCTGGATGGTTAGCATGGGCACGCTGTACCATAAATAAGGTCTGTCATTGAGTCAACTGTCGGGATTTCAATTCTTCGGTTGTACATTACAAGGAGTAGGGTCACTTGTCAAACCTCGTAGATTTTCTCTGGATCCTCCCACTGCTAAAAACCACTAGGTGTAAGCGAATTATTAAAATAAAATTGAACCATTTGTAACTTGTAAGTCCCGATATGATCTAGTTTGTGTCGTGGACGTTAAACCCCATTTCTCTCTCTCTTTTCACAAATTTGTCATATAACAACTTATAATTAGGGGGAAGCTACCACATGGTAGTCCCGAAATGACCTTGTTTGTTTCAAGTACCGGTAGATGTTAAACCCCATTTTTCCCTCTCTATCACCTATTTTTGAACTATTATGGCAACTAATACAGTCAGTTCTTTGTCTGATTCTTATGGACCTTTAATATGTCTATTTGTATAATTATAGGGGTATATTGTTGACTGTTATTTTATATTGTAGACGTATTTACTGAAGCTTAGTGAATTAATTAATTTGTTAAAAGGTGAACTAAGAGACAGTGTTCAAAACCTGGATAAAACCAGGGTAAGTTTGAATTCGATTGTTTTCCTGAATTATATGGTGGGATTGTGAGGAGTGATTGCGGAGTGGTGTAACATTTGCTGCCATTCCTTGCTGGTATTTTTATGTGACAAGAAGTTTAAGTTTGCCCACCTATCCTCATGGGTTTTCCTGTTGGTGTATTGAATTATTGAAATAAAAAAATATACCACATAATAAATGCAGGAGCACTGCACCACACATGATCAAAACCCACAAGACAAACATTTGAACAAGACACACCGACACAGCATGAAACAAATAAAGCATATAATATATATCAAATATTATTCCTCATAACTCTTTCTTCCTACATAACAAAAATAAACTTAATCTTGGCTGACCTTCAAATAATATACAAACTTATTTTATGTTATAGGTAAAAGATTTGATGGTGAGAATTAGTAGTAAATGGACTCTTATGATACAAACAATGGGTTCAATGCAGGTAAATATATAATTGTAACTGATAGTGTGTATTGATAATTAGGGCTGAAAGGATTCACCGGTGAACCGGTGTACCGCGATTTTTTCCATGAAAACGATGAACGATATTTTTTTTAAGAATATCGATAATCGTGATATTTTTTTCAATTTAAGGTTCACGATTAATTTCATACTATATCGCGATATTTGTTCAATAAATGAGATATGCAGGACCCTTAGAAATTACCTATCAGTTCAGTACGTACGTACACAAGGCCTAAGTAAAGAAGAAACCCTCGGTAGCTATAAATAGACTAGAAACAGCACGCGTCTTCTATAGGCCCGGGCATCCAGACGTCACAATCATTGCAAAACTGACCTACTAATCGCGTGCAAAATACGACTCGGAAACTGGACAAGACAATGTTTTCCATTGGACAAAATACCGGAAGCAATGCGTTTTACACCAATGAAATCGCATTTTATTTAACAGTCATTTCTTCCTCGCGATGCTGGTGGCTCTTATTCGAATGAATGAAAAGCGCGTTGAAATTTTGGTTAACAGTCCCTCTTAGTCTTTCGACCATTATGTTCACGCCCAGTACTGGTGGTGGCAGTGTTACACTTGGTGAAGTTGAAATGGAAAAGCCACCCGCCTGTTCGATCGAAGCAAACTGATCCCATAGTGAATATTCGCTTGGCCGCTAAAATCACTGATAAGCATGACATCGACGAGGCTTAATGAGTACGGCATATGAACTTTTCTACTCAGACAAATTAAATTCTCAAACATTTTTTTGAGGTAAAAGAAAAATAAATAAAGACGTTTGAAGTATTTGTAGTTAAAAATTATTTCCTATTTAGTGTAAATGGGTATTAAAATGAGTAAAATGCATCATTTTGCCCGAAGCAGTTAGGTGTTAAGTAAACATTGCACGAGCCGTTGAGCCAATGTCTGATGGCGTGTGCAGTCAACGCACGTGTTGTGGACAGTCATCTGTTACAGAGATAATTCGTAAGTAACTCTCTGTGAAACAGATTGCAATCGAAGGTGTGGGAGAATATTGGTTTTCCTGTTTCGTACTTCCTGTTTGAGTGTTTCGCACAAAATGAAAAATGTGCAAAACATATTGGTTAAAAGTTAAACATAAAATTTTAATTTATCTAATAATAAACAATATAAATTTAACACATTGTGTATTTTTTCTTTATTTCAAGAAAACTTTAGTCTATTTCACATTAATGGCGTGTGTATCGAGATGCACCCGTATCGTTGGTCTACGACATCATGCTATATCCTATCGTGGCACAGCGTATCGTTTCGGCCCTATTGATAATGCTATATTGTACAGGCAATGATATATTGTATAGTATAGATGATGTATATGGTGGTATGTATTGTGCCTGAGACATCACCAGTCAATCAACCAGATTAAGGTTGTAATTGAAAATTTGAAAAACTTTTTTGGCTCTCGGAAACTTAAACCGTAATAGCTGAATTAATTTAATCAGATTAGTTTGAACTTGCCGTAAAATAGATTTAGTAACCACTGCCTATAAGTACACGCATCTAAGATATTTGGTCTAATGTGGTCTTTAATATAATACTAATGTAATATATAATTCATTGTTTTATTAACAGAAAAGTTTATTTCCCTGGGCAAGACAGAAATCTCCACAGAAGATGCGAGTTGAAACACTGGAAACTCAGTCAGACCAAGAATCTGAGGGTAGTGATACTGAAAAACCCAGTGGTTCTAGTAGTAATCAAGTTAAAGATAATATTGTGAGAGACGAAAGTACTAATGATGATGATGATGATGACAATGTTAATAATTCTAGTGTCGTCATGTTAAATACTAACTCGTCACAAGTTGGCAGTAGTGACAAAATATTGTCGTTAAAAACAGACAGTCAAAATCTCAATGACAAGGATGATTATTGGGACATGGAAATTTTAAACTCTGATGATGATAGTCTGCCAGAGTTGTGAATGTGTCCTGAAAGTGTGAATGTGTTCTTAATGCTTTAAAAGTGTTATGGTGTAAGTGCTTTTGGTATTTAGTTAGTTACAGTTCTAAAAGAACACAAATTGTGCTGAAAAATACGGTAAAATAACCATTGTTTTTGTTTTATTATATATCATATCTTTTTTTTTAAAATATGTGCCATGTGCCCATGTAAAAAATGTTCTTAATACATAACCGTAATCAATATTGGGAAGATTGTGACTGAAAATAATTGGTATTGATATGTGGTTGATTTATTAACTGATAAAACACCAAATATATATATGAGAGAATCTTGATGTTCTTTCCTGAACTGTGCCTTGCGATTTGTTGAGTGGTTTTCTTTTCTTAAAAAAAAAGATTTTCAACCAGATGTGATTGCATAATTTAAAACATCTAATTGGGATTAATAAATTTTTTATATGCGATTGTATTCTATGTACTGGTAATTGGGATCAAAAAATTTTACTATGTCATTTTATGTGGGTATATTATACTATGATTATTAATCATTGATTAACATGTAATGTGCTATAGTGGGTGAAATGCTGGCTCGCTAGCCTGGATATTGTGTGTTGGATCGCTACATTGGCCTAGAAAGTTTATCAGGATTTTCCTACATGGTTTCCCCTTTTCAGTGGTGCATGGTCAGCTACTTCAGATGGCACAAAAAGATTGAGGTTCCGAGTATACATCGGCGTGCATGTTACATGGCCTTGGCAGTTGGAATTCGATATAAAGGTAGGCGGTAGTGCTGCTGTCCGTGCAAAATTTCCCTCATAGGACACTGTATGGCGTATGCCCGTCTTCATTAGCCCAGTATAGGAGCAGAACAGAATGACGTTAAACCCAATTTCATTTCATTTCATGGTCCATTTTATAAATTCTTTGACTTATTGGTCATTTGAACTTCAAATTTGATAAACTGAGCAATTATTCTCAATTTGAATATATCACAAACCATGGGCGCTTTAAATCATTATACATATATTGGTACAACCTATCAAGTGGGTATATAAATATGGCATTGATAACTAAATGTATATTTTGTGTCTTTCATCTTTACATCAAGTATTTTAAGACTTGTTACTTTGCAGATTCATACAATTCCATGACATACAACTAATAACTGGTCTATGTAATAAATAATATTTTGGTAACAAAATGTGGTTGCTTGTAACAGTCTATTCACAAATTAAAACCCCTTACTATTTGTCTGTGGCACTAAAACAATGCATATAGTAAGAACATATTATAACTTCTTAAACCAGTATGTTTACAAGATACATAACAATAATTAAAACCATGCCTTGACTGTAGAATATTTTCCCCTTGCTCAAGGATAACTTTCCTATCTTTAAAATCCCAGTCGATGCAGAATGTTAAAACCCCATTTCACTTAATTTCCCAAGTCTGAAGGTTTGGTTCAATCGCAGAATTGGTTGAGTAAGTTCGCCAGGATAGGATTGTCTTCCAAGCCCATGGGTTTTCACTGGTGTTCTTGCACTGCTCAAGACCCGTCCCTACGAGCAAGCTTAAGATCACTATGAACAAGAGAATTTTTGAAATGACATAGTTTGTGTTAAGTGGATCTCTCTCTCTCCCCCCCCCCCCAGTAGTTTTATAACTGTGGATACCATTTCAAGATGGCTAATTAGATGGCTCTTACCCCTGGCTGATAATTTAAAGATAGATTTTAAGAAATGTGCGACCCCTACCCAGATTTTATTTTTTTTTATTCAAAAGTGTTCATGCCAATTTAAAGGAACAATAGTCATGATAAATCATTGATATTGGACAGACTTATCAGTATTTCTATCAACCCAATTGACATTACTATAAAATGGTGAATAGTAAATTTTACCCCTATACCCAGTTTACAAGAAGGAATAAATATGCTACTTACAGATGGATTATATAAGAGCTAAATCTGTCTATTGCTATATCAATTTGACATGCCAAACCCATAATCCACTCTCTGGGACATTAAACGGATTAAACACGATCCCAATTGTCGTGGTATGACTAAACAATGGCGGCCATTTAACTTCTTTATTACTAATCAAGCATGCGCATTAACATACGCGGCAAATATGAATATATAATAATTGATATTATTACACATCAGAACATTTCCCCCCTTTTAAAATAAAGTAAGTCAATACATACAATCATAGTATGTTTCAAACTAAAGTCTTAAATAAAATGAAAATACAGCTCAATACTTTTAAGCATAATTTAACTGTTTTAATAAGTGTACAGTTTATCTGTATCTGAAAGGTTTTCGTATAATACGACCATATCGAGTTCTAAGTGGTTGCGGTAGTTCGGGGATATAGTTGTTATCAACTGGCAGATTTGGACGCATTATATTCTCAACTGGCATATCCATGTCTAAACAATCATCGTCGTCATCATCCATGGGTATATTAAAGTCATCGTGATGATCTCCAATAAGACGAAGGTGACGCCTATTGCGACGATAAATTCCACGCTTTGTCTTTACAATGTATGATCTGGGTTCTGTAGCTTTATGTACAATTATTCCTGGAATTAGCCATTTTTTATCATTGTCAAGTTTAATAAAGACTTTATCATCAGGTTTTAATTCGGATAACTCTTTAACTCCATGAAACCGATTAAAGTTAGATTCTGACTTGTTTTTATACAATTCATCTTTCCCTCTCACCCTTTCTAAATCAGGCCATTGAGGTTCTAAATTTGTTGGTAAAGTAGGTAACGTTGTACGTAATTGACGTCCCATTAGTAGTTGAGCTGGACTGCATTTAGTAGCTTCTATTGGAGTTGCTCGATAATTCAGGAGAGCGATGTGAGGATCGGGCTGGTTAAGAATGGTCTTAGCTGTTTGGACCGCTCTCTCGGCTTCCCCATTTGCCTGTGGATAGTGTGGACTGGTCGTAATGTGTTCTATACCATAACGATTACAAAAGCTGTTGAACTCATGCGACACATATTGTGGACCATTGTCCGAAATTAACTGTTCTGGGATACCAAATCTTGCGATCACATCTTGAAACTTGGATATTAAGCAACGACTTGTAGTTGTCGGCATATAGATGATTTCTAGGTATCTCGAAAAATAATCAATTATTATTAAATATTGTTTATTCTTAAATGTACAAAGATCTGAAGCTATTCTTTGCCAAGGTCGATCAGGTAATGTACTTGGAATCAAAGGTTCTTTGTTTTGTGTAGGTCGTTGTTTTAAGCAATATAAACATGAAGACACTTTATTACGGATTTCTGTCGAAATCTTCGGCCACCACACGGACAAACGTGCGCGTTCTCGGCATTTTGTGACACCTAAATGTCCTTCATGGATGCGGTTTAAAATATCATCTCTTAGTTGTGACGGAATAATAACTCTGTTACCATAAGTGAGTACGCGATTAACACTGCTCAGTCGTTCTCGAACAGTAAAATAGGGTTTAACGTTTTCTTGAACGTCTCTAATGTATTCAGGCCATCCCTGTTGAACGTAATAAAGAACACTCTTTAACGTAGGATCTTCCTCGGTCATTCTGCGAATCTTAGTAAGTAATTTATCTGATGTCGGCCACGAAGAAGTTATCAAATCAACAAACATGCGAATTTCCTGTTCTTTACTGCTGTCTTCTGCATTATTTAAGGGACTACGACTTAAAGTATCCGCCACCAACAATGTTTTCCCTGGAACGAACTCAGCTGTTGGATTAAAACGCATTAATCTCATCAATAAACGTTGACATCTAATAGGAACCTGATCAATGTCTTTACGGTTAATAAGAGGCACCAAAGGCTTATGATCAGTTAATAATTTATACGAATCAAGTCCGCAAATATATCTGGAAAATTTCTCGCTCGACCATACCGAAGCTAGGCACTCTTTCTCAATTTGGGCATATCGTTTCTCAGCATCTGTCAAAGTACGAGAACAGTAGGCAACTGGCTTCCAATCAGAATTATGCTGCTGCATTAAGACACCTCCAATTCCATACTGACTAGCATCTGCACTTATCATTGTAGGTTTACTAACATCAAATAATGACAATACAGGAGCGCTACTTATCAATTCTTTGACTGTTTTAAAAGAGTTTTCTTGGGATGAACCCCAAGTCCAAACAATATCTTTCTTTAAAAGTTTGTTAAGAGGTTGTAATACATCAGACAAGTTCGGTAAATATCGACCTAAATAATTAATCATGCCCAAGACACGTTTCAATTCTGTAACTGTTTTAGGTACTCGTAATTCCTGGATAGCTTGTACTTTATCTGGATGTGGGCTAATACCACCTGAGGTGACAACATGACCTAACAAATCAATTGAGGTTTGACGTAGGGTACATTTACTTTTGTTTAGTTTAAGTCCTGACTCTTTAATACGTTCTATGACGGCTGAAAGATTGCGATCATGTTCTTCAAGCGTTACTCCAAATATAAATATATCGTCCATGTACACTGCTACTCCGTCCAAACCTGTCAATAGTTCAGACATTTTTCTCATAAATATTTCTGGTGCACTGGTAATTCCAAATGGTAGCCGTTTAAATCTGTATCGTCCATTAGGTGTAATAAATGTGGTTAATTTGGAGCTCTCTGTATCAAGTGGTATCTGATAAAATCCGCTGGATGCATCTAGACGTGAAAAGTATTGACTTCCTGACATTTTATGTAAAATATCTTCTAATGCGGGTAAAACATATCTTTCGCGTTTAACGCCTTTATTCAATTGACGTAAATCGACACATAATCGAACACGACCATTTTGTTTTAATACCGGAACCACTGGGGCACACCAGTCGGAAGGCTCTGTGACCTTTTCGATGATATCTTGATCAATCATTCTTTTTAATTCTAATTCAACTTTAGGTAATAACGGAATTGGTATTCGTCTAGCTGCATGTACAGAATATGGAACGACATCATCTTTCAGTATTATTTTTACTGGATCCCCTTTTAAGAGACCTATATCTGCAAAAAGTTCAGTATCAATTTCAACACTGTCAACCTTACAACTGCTATCGTTTCTACTTATAAGTCCCATCCAAACTGCTGCTGTGCGGCTAAGCAGATTCTGAACAAAATTACCTCTAACAACGTAAATCATAATGTTAACAGTTTTGTGGTTGTGAACAAGGTTTGTTATAAAATATCCTAGGCAATCTAACCTTCCACCTGGACTTCCAAACTTAACATCAGACTTGTATAAAATAGGACGTGAACGCAACTTATTAAATGTTAATTCAGATATTACAGTCGCATCGGCTCCAGAATCAATTTTAAACTGAAGTAAGGTGTTTTCAACTCTCAGTGAAATATTCCACGCCGCCTCTGAATCTTGCAAACAATCTGTGGATGTCAATGAACCAAGAAAAAACTCTGTTTGATTTTTATCAGGAATCACTAAAGGGGAACAACTGCGGGTTGCTTCATGGGAATCTACATTACTGATTAAAGGGAGGGTACTACAGTTTGGTTCGTCTTTCACTGTCCGGGTTATCTCCCTTATAGATTTTGTCTTACAGCACACTGCAAAATGGCCTACTTGATGACATTTCCTACACTTGGAATAACTAGCTGGACAATATTCATCTAACCAGTGTTTACGACTACAACGTGTACAATTTCTTCTATTTTCCCGGTATTCTCTATATCTGTTTGGATTATAATTATGATAATAATATCGCTGTCTTGGATTCTGAAATTGCATTGAATTATTGTTACTATGATAATGATGTCCCCCTCTGAATCTTCCTCTACCTCTAAAATTGTCATCTGAACGTCGATGATATGCTCCGTGAGTCTCGGACCTTCGTGCTATTGCATCTATTTCTCGTTTCATGGTACCAAAATTATTCATACTACCACTACTACCGGTACTCTCTTCACTTTTGGAATTATTTTGACTTTTAATTAGTTCACTGTGCCTTGCTAAACTGATAGCAGATTCTAGCGTTAAATTGTGGGTCATTTGCAGTTTCTGTGAAACAGTCTTATCTAATACGCCTATTACAATTCTGTCACGTATGCATTCGTCTTTAGTGGCACCAAAATCACAATGCTCAGCCAAATCATAAAGTTTACGAACAAACGCTTCAACCGTTTCTTCCGCATTTTAGACACATTGGTGAAATTTTGACCTTTCAAATATTACATTTCTCTTTGGAATAAAATGATCATTAAATTTCTGCAGTACAACATCGTAATCTTTCTTTTCATCGTCATTTCTAAATGTAAAACTTTTAACCACGTGCTCCGCCTCGGGACCCATAGCATAAATCATTGCGCTAACCTGCACATTTCCATCTTCGTCGTGAAGTTTCGTTGCAAGGCGATATCGAGAAAATCGCTCCCTCCACTCGAGCCATTCTGACGGGCGATCAAACCTGAAAGCTTCTGGTGGATTAAATTTGGCCATTTTATTCGTTCAGCAATCTAATGCTCAGACTATTCTGACTTTTCTTCTGACACCATGTCGTGGTATGACTAAACAATGGCGGCCATTTAACTTCTTTATTACTAATCAAGCATGCGCATTAACATACGCGGCAAATATGAATATATAATAATTGATATTATTACACATCAGAACACCAATTTAATATTTAATTTTTAAAGGGTACCCCGCTTTAAAAAGCAAAATAATCGAGACTTCGTTTATTATACTAACAGAAAAAAGTTATTTGACTGAAATTGTCAATATATTAGCTTTTCACTATCTATTTTTAAACTATTATAACTCAACTGCCAGCTATCTAAATGCTACATAATTATCAAGGCGCTAAAATAATAGGATTAATCGCAAGGATCTTGGCACAGTCCTACTAATCACTGACAATATCGTTCTGATGTGATCAACAGGGTAAAAATGTTATAGATATATAATATAAGCGTGTGATAAATATAATATGTCGTATAACAATAACGTGTAATTCAATTCATCTGATGTGAACGAAAATTAAGGAAGACTGGCGAGTTGTCCAACTATCTTTTTAACTAATGGATGTATGATACAATGACAAACATTGTCGTCAACAGGGGGTTATTATATCTAATACCCCAGATATAGATAGGGTTGTGGATGCATAATTTTAATTCATATAGATCAAACTAAAGCTTCATATAAAAACTGAATAAAAATCAAGAGTGTAAAATATATTTGAGGTATTAACAGTGACGATATGATTTATAATACATTTTTGCAATCATACAAATCTACTAATAACTTAATTGTTATTTCCATGTAAAATTGTCTTTTTATGGGGTTTGTAGAGTACCTAGATTTGCTTGCAGCTCTAGATTATCATGTAGATTATTAGAATGACCAACACAATGTCACGAGTAAGAAAGATTCCACATTCAAAGCTGGCACCGAGCGTGGAGCAATTTCGACACTAATTGTAACCAGCAAGGGGAGAGGTCCACAAGACCCCTTGTGTCCGATAATGTAAATGTATAAAATTCTCACTAGACAAGAGTTTATGTCGATATGATTCATCTTCTCACGACGCCAATGTTTCCCGCCCAATTTCAAGAAAATTTGTTTAAAACAAAAGCGACTATAGCGTCCACAAAGTTTTTGTCAAAGGGGATTTGAAAAAAATCTGTTGCAAACCCAAGCCTCTATCGCGTTCACACGGTAATCAGATAATTGAGGGGGGGGGGCTTCGTAATGGAGTATCAACAGTGTTCGTCCCCAGGGGCGGATTGAGTATAGGGTATAATTCTGAAATGAAAATATTGAAGAACGCTGAGAATTGATACGGTTCATCCTCTCGTAATCCCAGTACTTACATCCGAATTGTAAAAAAAGGATGTTATAGTCGCTATCGCTTTCACAAGATTTATGGCAAAGTGGGGATAACTCGGGAACGGAAAGTCGTAAAACGTTGAATATATGGTTCGTCCCCTCGTGAACACAGTGCTTCACGCCAAATGTGAAAAGAATCCGTCGAAAATTACAGCCCTTTTCGCGTCGCAAGCCTCTTGGAAAGTGGGACATAATACTGTTACTAAAGGGTTTGTACTCTCGCCATGCTTCACACCAAACTTGAAATTAATCCGTCAAAACTGTATAGCGCCCATCGCGTTCACACGCGAAAGTAATAAACCCTCATGTGGGCACGTATAAAGAAAACCAAAAACTGCCCGCGTTATGAAAAGTATACAGCTTGAATCAGTCAAATCTATCTTTCCTTGATGGTCATTAACCATGCTAGTGATAAACCTGAACTTAAATGGAAATGTGAAAATGAATGTAAACTTTTAAATATAAATTATTCATGTTTACCTAAACAGATTACATTGCATGAAATACAGTCCTCTCTAAGAATTTAAATATAGCCTAATTAATTTTGAATAATTTTGTTTTAACCTTAACCATAAGAATCGTCAATATGTTTGAAATTTTAGGCAATAGACTTAAACTCCAAGAAAATTACCAATACATTTTACAGGGGTTAAAAGGGTAAATTTTTGCGAAAGATTGACAAATTTGTCTCAGGTTTTAAGTGCGATCTAACCTGGTTTAATTGTATGAGCAAATAAAGATCCCCAAATCTGTAATACCGAAACGTGAACTGATAACATTGATAAGAAAATAGTAACTAGTGATATTTTTACATATCTATGTGGACTTTAGAAGATCATATCGCCAGTTGGACGTTTTCGGAAATGATGCTTAATTGGTGCAAGGCTTATTAAACTACTTTCGGCGGAAAAATAGACCCAAAATTTTGGAAAACACGATCATAACCCATCTTATTATCAACACCTTCAACTTTGCTGATTTTGTTTTCTAGCCATGACGGTTGTGCGATGAGACAACTTAACGGGAAAATATCAAATTTTGCAAGACGATATTTGATTAAGAAAGTGGTACTGGTGAGAACGATGACTGTTAGGAAGGTTACAGTTTTGATATTTACTTTACGAATAACATTTTACTATCTAAAGTGTTTTGTCGTTTAAATATCCAGTATTTTTTATGGTAACTATCAATAGAGATCAAATATATCAGGACGCGGGCCCGTAGCCAGCTCATAACATTGGGGGGGGGGGGGTACATAATTTTTTGGAGGGGCTGAGGATGTGACCGGCTAAGAACAACCCTAAAAAACATTATTGTTAGCGAAATATTTGGGGGGGGGGGGCTAATTGGATTTTTTTTTTTTTGGGGGGGGGGAGAAAGAAATAATAATAACAAATACAAAGCGGTACCACAAAATCAATGGGCCACTAGTTACTATATCATTGTCAGCAAGATAACACTCTTCATTTGATTGGACACACTTTTCTATGACTAAATATATCTAGATATACATGCATGCGCATACATCCTATTTATAGTATTTACTTATTATAAAAGCGGGGAACTTTGTATAGCTTACCCGCATCAAAGTAGTTCTTTTATTATAAAATTTGTCCAAGCTAGAAGGTTAGTATTAACTTACTATCTACTATTGTTCCTATTTTTTTTTGGGGGGGGGGGGGGGTCGCTGTGTCTGTTTCGGGGGCGCGTACAGGATGTGGTAATAACAAACCGATATATGTTTGATGCCTCACAAATAAAATAAATAGAGGAGAATCTTGATAGGGTTTAAGTTTAAGCGAAAATTAGCACGCATGGAAAAAGCTTTTGTTCAAAGGAGCTACATCGCTAATATTTGGGGCCTAGAAATTTACCCAAATGGGTCGCAACGCATAAAATAATCTTATATGAATGTACAAACTGATTTACATTCATTCATTACCGTCTTTACTCTAATTTCAAATCACTTATGTTCGGCGAAATACGCCTGAAGTCTCAATAGCATGCCAATCTCTAGCGTCTGGTTATTCCAGTCTATATTATTGCTATGCTCTCCATCCACCACTGCCTAGCCTTGTTCTCCAAGCCCCTTGTTAAAAGTGGGCCTGACACGGATTATGGTACATGATTCGTGAACCACTGATATTTTTTTTTTTTTTTTTTTTTTTTTTAAATATTGGATATCAGAAGCCCATCTTTTCCCGGTAAGATCACATTGATGTTGAATTAAATTGACAAATAATTTGGGTTTTCATAGCCGATGATTTTGGATGATATTGATCGAGTTAGAGTATTTGAAGAAATCGATGTGTATTATTTCGGCTTCATGTGCGATCTTGGGAAATAGTAATCATATAATGGAGTGGAATGTACGACATAATTCTAACTCTTAAATGACAAATTAAAGAGTAGGCTATTTTAAGTTTTTATTGACGAAGCAACCCTCCGCTTAAAAAAAAACAACAAAAAAAACCCCTTACATTACAGAATTCGCGGATTAGTATTTATAACCGCGTAACGGTATTTGGCAGTCTGAAGAAACGTCGAAGTCGATTCAAAAGCAGATGGACTTTCACTGTACTTGACCTGGCGATATCCTCCGATTCACAAGGACATATACCATTTTTACAAAGCACCGTTTTCAGATTTTCGAAACTTGATTCTACACCTAGAGGCACACCCGTACAGGAATGCCAAATGATCACGCGATATCGCACGCCCTTAGCTGTTTTTTGAAATCATTATACAGCGGAATATATTTAAGATATAGGACCACCATAATTAGGTGAAGTTATCAGTTTATCATCATGCTAATCAGTTCTTTACAAGATAACGACTGTCCAGATGTCAGGGCCTCGAAAAAATGCTGAATAATTTTGAAATCCGTTCATACATACCACCTTTACATCATAAATAAAGTTCAGTTAAAAATGGCCGCTGAGCTGCTCCCCTTTACGCAAATAGTGAATAAAAGCATGTAACACCACTTACCTGCCTTTTCACTATGTTGGTGTGTGTGTGGGGGGGGGCTATTTTGGGTCTGATTTTCACGATTATGTGTAACAGTTTTTTCACCTTAATGGGGTGGGGACAATTTTTATGAGATGATTAGGTCCGATTTACACGAAATTCGAACTCAACAATCGTTAGGGTGTTTTGAAAACGGGATATAATTTGAGACAATGTTTCGTACAAACATGGGCTAAAAACCAGGAGGGTGTGAGGTCTGATACGCGCCAGTATGGAAAGAAATTCAGATATTTAAAATATAAACTTTTTACCTCTCGAGGATCCACAGGCTAAAAACGCGATTTTTGTACAACGAGAGGCAATAATCCATAAAGTTACGATCCGGTGCGTGCCAATATCAAAAGGAACAGAGCTTTGGATTATAAGTCGAATAAAGATTTTGACCTCTGCAGCCACAAACAAATGTAAACGGACATCCGGACGGAGAGTGGCGACGACATATAGACCAGTGGAAGAAGGGGGACTATTATCCGAAAGTTGGGCAAAAAGCGGGAGTTGACTTTTCTAGAAGCATTTTTCCTCAGGAATCCGAAAATGATGGGTGATCAATCAGGTGAGGGAGCGTTAAGGAGTTATCGAGGTTAAAAGGTCAACAGAGGTTAAAGGATGCTGGCTTGTGAATTTAGTCACTTCTGATGTTGTCTGCAGATGTCTTCTTGGAAGGCAGCTGAATCATTGAATAAGTGACGAATGATAATTTGTGAAACCAATTAATCAAATTATGTCGTAATTGAAAAGTTCAAAAGGTTACCGGCCGAGGTCAAATTAGCAAGAAATAAGGATGCAAAACTAATGTTATTTTCCATATGCAGTACAATTCTGCATATTCTGGCGAAGTAATTTCATCCAAAATTAACGATTATGTTAAACGAGTGATATGTCACATCATAATTATATAATCTGTAAGTATATAATTGCGACCATTTTCACAAACTGGAAGTATTATTCGTTACCACTTCCGGGTAACCGATTGTGGATTGTGATGGACATTACTCGATATTCACGTCCATGCGTGCACATGACTCCTCATCCGATTCGTTATCGTCATCAACGTCATTAGTATCGACATTAGTTTCGTCGAAAACACGGGAGATTTCTCCATCGTCATGAATCAACATTTCGGGGAGAAACTCTCGTTCCAACCATGTAGTGTTGGTGACTCCAGTGCAAGCCTTGGCGAAGACGCACATCGCCAAATCCTCACCACATTGTTGGCTCGACAACAATGGAGCTTGTGGGACTTTGCACGGGTGGAAGCAAGGTCAGGTCTACTGTGCGTCCTTTCTTATAATTTGCCCAGAAAATATTGTATAAGGTCTGATCTACATTCGTAAGGCGAAGCTGGCCGTAGAAAACGCAAACAATTTTACTCAAGGCATTGAACGTGCGTTCCCCCCAAAAAGGTTCAACTCCTAAAGTTGTGAACGTAGCCAGAGCCTCTTCGTCTATTTTCACTTTGTTCCACAATGGTATTTTTCCGGATTAGCCAATTCTCAACAGATTATTTGTTCCCAACGAAAACTGTGAATCATATATAGATGCATAACTGATTCCTCTGCTCGACTACATTGATTTATAATGAACCGAGTCAAACCGCTACACCGGCGATGGATGCGCAGATTCGTGCATTGTACAGTTTCAAAAACGACATTTGTCTTTTTTTAAGTTGTTTCTTTCTTTCAATGCGAATGTAGAACAATTTTATGGGAAAGTTCTATATTGTGAGATTATAAAGATTATAAACATGTAACATATACATGTAACTGGTATGTCTATAATACAAAACCTCACGTCCCGATAAATCAAACGTACTCCTTAACGACAGAGAGATTGTAATTTAAAGCTACAGTTCCCAAGAAAACAATTCACCGTATTTCATTTTACAATAACTAACGCATTCAACTCACTAAATTGAAATATTAAATCAATTTTTGATTCAAAATTAATTATATAGCCCGACATTATTTCTTCAAAAGTATTTTGGGATGTGACGGCATCGCTTCGGGGATCGAGTGGTGTAACGCGTGTACTTTATATCATAAGGTCTGTCATCGATTCTTATTATGGTTTTGATACAATGTTTGCTGTTTTTCTGCGGGTTCTCCAACTTTCCACTAAAGCTTTGGAATTGTTACACCCGAAATGAGCTATTTTTTGTAGAATAGACGCTAACTCTCTCGCTCTTACAAGAACAGTCACATTTTTGTTTTGGCAGCCCAGGCAAAGTTTTATCGGATACAATCCTTTCAACAATGAAATTGCTTTGCTTTTGTATGTGTCCAAACCAGTTAAAAGTGGCTGTCACTTTAATGTTATATAAAAATATTTACTTTTCCTCGTTTAGATATATCTGATAAGCATATGTCTTTCCAGACACCGAATGATTTAAATATTGCAAACTTATATTAGTTACCAAACACTGTTTGACAAAATGTGTATCAAAGAGATATTAATAGTTCTGTAGATAATCTATTATTGGGAATTATAATCGATGTAGGGCGCATAGCTATCCCATTTTTACCTTCACATTACTAACCTACAAGAGTAGAATAAGTTTTAAGAAAGAACAAATCTGGTAAGTCTAATAAGTATATTACAAATTAGTTTTCCGAAAGCATATAAAGATCATTTAATTTGGCAACAAAGTTGAAATAAATAAATTTTAAGAATATAATTTAATTAAATCTTACGCAAAACTCTTTATTTTATTTTTAAACAGGACTTTATATGAATTTTTCTAAATGAATAAAAATACGATAGAAGGCTATCAGGCATATTATAAAATACATGTATATGAAATAAATTTGACAAAATATTTTTATCCATTTGAGACTCAATAAATCTGTCGTTCGGGTTTAGCACATTTACGACGCCCCTTCAAAACACTATTTGAAACACATTTTGAGCACATTAGATACGTTTTCCTTCATACAGAACACTATGTGCTTACTTTCAGAGCACTTGTAACAATATCAGAACAAGCTACAAGAATAGAATAACATTTTAGTCTATACCATGAATACTAGGGGCAATCGCAATACAACCCCCCCCCCCTACACACACACACACACACACACCCACCCAGGGTGCAATTTAGAATCCAGGACCTCTGGCACAATATATTGTCGACGCATTTAAGATACATTTTGTAAGAACTAAATCTGCTTATTTCAGATCTTTCTTTTCGCCTCAACTATTATACAATTTATTTATTAGACATTTATTCACGACAACCCTATAATCTTTACAACAACGGATGGTTGTGATATTGATCGAATTAAAAAATGGCGAGATATAATAATTTAATGAGACATGCGAAGAGATTAGATGATTGTTTTTTTAATTAAACACATTTCAATAACTAGTCTTTGATCTACGCGAATACGTCAAGTTGTCATTTTCAGTCCCAGTGTTCAATATTAAATGTTTCCCCATCGGGGGGTGTAATCTGTGTTGTAATTTTTAAACTATATGTTTAGTTTATTTTTATGGATCTATGTGCACATAAGAAGCGTAAAATACATTCTTGTTGGAATACAAATTGCATTTTAACTGAGTAAAACAGATAATGAACACATTGAGCAGACGCTGACTACTCATCGAATAATACATTATTTGAAATATTTCAAGGAGCTAAATCCCTAACATATAGGAGCTAGAAATTGTCACAAATGGGTCCCAACGCATATAATTATGTAATATGAATGTATATAAACTGATTTACATTCAATGGTGAATTCATTTTTACTCTAATTTCAAATCAGATATGTTCGGCAAAATAAGCCAGCAATTTCAATCGAATGCAAATTTCTAGCGTCTGGTTTTATTCCAGAATACTTACGCCGTTTGATTTGGTGCAATGTTTCTAGCCTCGTTCCTCGAGTCTCTTGCTAGAACTGGGGCTGAAACGCATTATGGTACACGATTCGTGTACCAATGGTAATATGTTTATTTTGTCTTAAATATTGGATTTCCGAAGCCTATATTTTTTCCGGTAAGACCACAACATCTATGTTGGTTTAAATTGACAAACAATTCGTGTTTTCAATTGTGAAGATTTTGGATGATATTGAGTTTAATATCCTTTATAAACACTACTTTGAACACGATATTTTGTAAAGACAGAATATGTCTAAATAAATTACAATAACTGAAACAAGAATAAAACAAACAAATTCAACCAAAATATTAAATAGGCTACATGCGTGCCGTTTATTGGTAACGGGCAAACAATAAATCCAAGGCTAGATAGGTGTAGCCTTAACGCCCATGCCTACCTCATTGGGCGCTTACAAAGTATATCCTATGATAATTTTTAATATTCAACTATCCTAATGTTGGACTATCCTTATCAGAAAAAACAACAATATTTTACCCTAAAGCAATTGTTGAAATAAGCCAGCGCCGGCGTCTTGTGTCCTGTAAGTCAGCGTCCTGCAAATGGCGATTTTGAAAATAACCAACATCACGTGATACACCGTGCACGTGCCCGGTAGTCAACTGTTACACGCAATGTTGAAATAACATATACAGTTATGAAAACCATAGACAATATGATGTATATAATTAAAACCTATTTTCAACACAATCCTTACCTTTCAAGAACACCCATCTTCTTAATATGTGCAGGGTTATTGAAATGGAATTAAATCCACTGATCATTTGTAATCTTCGCGAAACAATGTCTCAGATTCATAGAACTCTTTTAGTAAAACTCTTTTGTATTTTATTTTCAGATAAAACAACATGTGGAATTGTTTGTATTTATCTGTATTTTTGGTGGGTATTATGAGAACAGATGCATACAGGGACGGGGCCCCTGACGATGCGTGTGACTCAATGGATCCCTCGTCTGATCACGGAGCAGATCCACAAACCTCACCGTCACCATATGTTGTTACAGTATCGGCTGGTGATTATGTACCGGGAACTCCTGTTGAAGGTAAGTGCGTAGTTTGCTTCAAAATATCAGAAAACAGAATATTTTGGATAAAATGCACAATGTTTAAAATTATATTCCTTTGTTCTTCACATGATGCCTTAAGTGAATTAAAATAAAAGAGCGGACTGTGTTGCTCTCGGCCTTTGGAACAAATGCATGGTTTCCTTTGGACCCCAACTTGATTGATTCTTCTTGTCTATCCCGCCCCCTCCCCTCATATGCATATTTTCTCTTCGGAGTTAGATGATTATACTTTTCAATTATTTATTATTTATTTCAGTAAAACTGGAGTCAAAATCAGGATGGAACATAACCGGCTTTCTCCTTGAAGCAAGAAGAGCAGATCCAAACAAAAATAGAGATGAACTTATTGGAAATTTTGATGAAATAAAAAATACAAAACAAATCTGTAAAGGACATGCCGTGAGTGGTGTTTATAAATAACAGCTCCAGTCAGTTCTAATTGAGGCTTTAAGCTAGAATTTTTTTTAACTTGGTGTAGGTGTTTATTAGGTGAATGCCTCAATGGCGCACTTTCCATTGAACGCGAAACGAAGTCAACGACCAACGTGCCCATAAAGTCGAGTGACAAAGGTTGGACGCCCAGTACCAGATTGGCGGAGCGCCCGTCTATTGTCACTTGGTTTTATAGGCGCCTATGTCTAACACCACTAGAAATGGTTCCACTACTGGTGTCTTCCGTCTTACTCCAGGCGGTGTAGTTACTTTTCCTACAGAGTTCTTTCGCGCAAGATTTTTTAGTCAAACGACTACAAAAAAGTTTACTGGCCGATAGTTCCCTTAATTTAACATAAACTAACCCAAAACTGTACTGCACATAGCTTAACATATAATAAATCAATTCCGATTGAAATAAGTACATGTACATCAGTGACTTCCATAATGTACATTTTCTGCTCGATGTTTTGGAACATGATAACTTTAAATCTATTGAAAGTGGTGAAACTTGAAATATAGTTTCAGTGCATCAAACCTAGCGCATATTGTTGGACTAAGTTCGATGATGAGCAATTTGATTGGTCGCGGCTTCAATGATAAGCATTTTCTGCTCACATTAAGCAATGATAAGAAAATGATCTCTGCTTTATAAATATGCAATTACAAATTATGTCATCTTATTACTTAATCAATTTGTTTTAATTATGAATTATCACTTATATTCAGTTAACACATACCAACAACAAGCTGCGGTTACCGCTAGTGATTAAATGGAACCCACCGTCCAAACCCGCTGGACATATCCATTTCAGGTAGAATTTAAATTTTGAGATTATGATTGAGATTGAATGGAATTTAACATTTGGTCTCACCATGCGCTTCTTTTTTTCTCAATGCTAGGGGTAGAACTTTACTAATACATTGACCTAGCAGGAGCGATTGGTGGCCCATGATTTTATACGATTAACAAAATCACGTCGAGGTCCCCAAAACGATATTTATATGTGTGTGTGGGGTGGGCTATGTGAGACACGCTAGAGTTGATTTGTAGTATATCTGAACCACTGTATGTTTAACATTGGTTAAGTATATCACGTTCAAACGGAGAATCGAAACCATGCCATGTTAACCATTTGGCCACCACCCCATGTTAACCATTCGGCCGCCACCCCAAGAAAAATAGCCTCATAAACATGTAATCTAAATTCTACAAAGATATGGTTTGAATTATTCAATTAATATCCTTTCGCCAATTTTATTTATTTATTTATTTATTTATTTATTTGCAAAGGGCAACATTTGTATTTAAAATGAAGACCTTTTGGATTAATGTGCTCTCTGATGTTGTTATGGATAATTCATCTAAGCCATTCACCATTGAACCTTCTACCCCTGCTCTTTTTGGTTTAACTGATTTGACTTCAACCCAAGCTGCAACACAAACAACACTGCCTGTAAAATTACCCGAGGTAGGTGGTGATCATTGTCAATCATTGGTGCATGTGTTAAACCCCATTTCATTTCATTTCGTTTTTAAGGGTATCGTTAATATAACAATATAATGATACAGGCCAAATAACGGAACCCTGTGTACAATCTGAATGACCTGTTTAGCTTTATAATCACTAGGTAAACAAGTTTGAAAAACCAGATGGTTGTGGTAAAGACATCGGATGCTTTGGTAATTGTGACGCATCTGGCTGCACTTTCATGCTTACATGGAAAGATGTGGGTGACAAGATAGAGATGGCGTTTGAAATGGTTTTTGGTAATGAATTAAACAAATGGATGGCAATAGCTTTATCGGACGATGTATTAATGGTAATAAAAAATTTTATACGCCCACATTATCATGTGGACGTATATTGTCGTCGCCCCTGTCCGTCCGTCCGCCCACAACTGTTTGTGAAAACTCTATAAGATCTCGGTTCCTTTCGATATTGGCATGTATTGGACTGTAACTTCGTGGATTATGGTCGCCCCTGTCGTCGCCTCTGTCGTTCGTCCGCCCACAACTGTTTGTGAAAACTCTATAAGATCTCGGTTCCTTTCGATATTGGCATGTATTGGACTGTAATTTCATGGATTATGGCCCTTGATTGTCCGAAAACTCACGTTTTTAGCTTGTGAACACTGTAGAGGTCACAATTTTGAACCGATTTTGTGCATATATATCGGATCGTAAATTCCCGAATTATGACCCCTGATTGTACGAAAAATCGCCCTTTCTAGCTTGTGGTCACTCTTGGGGTCACAATTATTATTCGATTTAAAAATTCGTCTTACTATATCAGCGTTACACCGTAATGAAGGTTGATTTCAATTTTTCGTGAAAATTGGAGCAAAATGGCCGCCGCTTGTACGCGAATAGTGTAAAAAAAATATGGTATATATCAAGGTTGTGAACCCTGTAGGTAGAGGTAACAATTTTGATCCGATTTTGATGAAAATTGAAATGCATGTTTATACAACCTAAAGGTCTTGGTTCCTTTCGATATTTGTGCATATCGGATCATAAATTCCCGAATTATGGCCCCTAATTGTACGAAAATCGCATTTATTTAGCCTTTCGTCACTCTGTAGGTCACAATTATTATTCAATTTAAAAAATATCACCGTTACACTGTAATGAAGGTTCAGTTCGAATTTCATAAATATCGGACCAAAATTGCCGGACGAAATGGTCGCGGCTTGTACGCGAATAGTGTAAAATTATGGTACTATGGTATTTCAAGGCTGTGGACCCTGTATGGGTCACAATTTTAATCCAATTTGTATGAAACTTGACATGCATGTTTAAACCCCAAAGATCTTGGTTCTTTTCGATATTTGCGCATATCGAATCATAACTTCCTGAATTATGGCCCCTGATTGTACAACAAATCTCCCTTTTAGGGCCTCTCCGGAGGTCACAATTATTATCCGATTTAAAAAAAAACCGTTTGTATATTATCACCGTTATACCATAATGAAATTTGAGTTCGAATTTCCTGAACATCAAACCAGAACTGTCGAACAAAATGGCCGCCGCTTGTACGCGAATAGTGTAAAAAATATGGTATATCAATTTTGCGGACTCTGTAGAGGTCACAATATTAATCCGATTTTGAGGAAACTTGAATGCATGTTTATAACCCAAAGATCTTGGTTCCTTTCGATATTTGCGCATATCAAATTGTAACTAATTATGGCCCTTGATTGTAGGAAAATTCACTTTCTTTTTAGCTTGTTCTCGTTCTCTATCCATCTCTCGAAAATGTGGGTGTATCCTGTCTGGCAGCCGCTGGTCTCTTTGTGTTTTAAAATATTCATTCATTACAAATTTAAAACAAATCTTTATTTCTTTTTAAAGAATTCGAGATTCTTTTATAAAGAAAGCTATTTATAATAAAGAAACCGGGTTTGTATAGTATTAGCTACAATTTCTCTTGTAGAGTAAATTGATTGATGATATTTAGTCTTCCATATTGTTTATATATTGTACATTGATTTATTCAGCAAATATCTGATATAGGTAAATACCAGGTCTATGTTTAACTCCTCTCTCTCCCTTTCACTTTATAACCATAGGCACACGAGTCTGACCATTGGGTGAATTGGTACAATTCCCAAAAATCACATAATTCTGATTTTGATTCAGGTTGTCTAGTTCTCAAACTCAAACTGCATAGAAGCGTGTACGATAATTATTAATTACGTGTGATGATCGTGAATAATACACTATGAGATTAGTTACGGTATATAGGTTCATTTTCCGGGCAAAAATGATATCACCTAAATGTTGCTCAATATTTTAGGGTGATGACAGTGTTATTGAATGCGTGTCTGTAGATGGTAATGTGAAAGCCTTCCAGTCGTATAATGATAAAACTGGCAAACGAAACAGGCGACTTGAACATGTAAGTTACGAATTTCTTATTTAGATTGTTTAAAGTTAAACATGCATTATATATAAGAGCTTAATCTACCAATTGCAGTTTGTTCTTTGAGCATTAAATGTTACATGAATTATTAATTAGACATTTATTAACATTGCAAGACCATAACCAACTTTCAATGCCGTCGGTTGGCTCCGATTAAAGTAGATTAAAACGTTTCAACCATTTAATGATTTAATTTAGAAATGGAGAAGCGAAACCAACACTCACATGATCAGTACGCTGGTTACGATCAGTGCACACATCTACGTATTTAAAATCATCGATAACTTATCTATTTTTGAAATATTATTGCGAGAAAGGTTCGTCCTTTATCTAAATCTTACATAATAATGCCCCTTAAGTAAATCTTGTAATTTATGTATGCTCTGTAGCCCAGTATTGGTATGGTTCTTCAATCAACTAGTTTTGAAGATGGTGTATTAAAATGCAAGTTAACACGTGAGAAGAGCGTGAAGGGAGATGACAAGGTCTTTGATATGAATGACGATTGGTATCTGCTGGCTACTTATGGAGATTCTCGTGAAGGTAAGATTTCTAGGAATATTGCTTTGTTGAGGACGATGGTGTTAAAGACCCAATAACACTCTTGTTGTAACTGAAAAATATGTCACAATCTTCATTATGGTCAACAAATCGTATTATTTTAGAATATTCCAATTAAATGATGATATAAATTTCATCTTAACACACCTAATTTAAAAAATTGGAAAAATTCAACCAATTGATTTAAAAAGTCTAACGTAAACCTTTTCAAATGTGACTTGGATTTTAAAATATTTTTGAACCCTCTTGACAAATAAAATAGGTTGTAATGGATAATTTACACAACAGGTAGGACACTTAAACATGTAGTACTTAGAATAAGGGTATTATTTATTTTCTGGAGCTACCAAGCCAGCAAAAATGGTATTGCCCCTTTAAGCAAAGCGTATTCTAAAGTAACTCAAACATTTCATAACATCTTCAGTATCACATTTAGATACTGAAGAAGTGTCAACCAACAAATCACCAATGACTTACTGAAACATGGTTACACATGTTCTGTTGTCCGTTATTACTTTAAAATTTATAAGGTTTTTTTTTCAATTACGTGTAGATTTTGGAATAAGTGACCATGTAGATTCTCTGACATGGTCAACAGATGGACCTATTGATATGCAGAAAGTCTCTGATAATGGAATGGTTACCACGCAATATCCACTCATGAAAGCTCATGGTTTGTATATCCCTTCCTAAGATGTTTTTTTTATGCATGTACGTTTAATTAATGGAGTGGGTGTGTGTTGCGCGGGGGGCACCATCGTGGTATGGTGTTTTGCTTTAAGTACACTATACCCGACTCTGAACCACTCACGATTCTACAATTTCCAGACTAGATTGGGTAAATTGTATGTATGGTTAGTTAATTGTGATGCAAGAGCTGGCCTTTCGTACACTGGGAACGCATGGAAAGCAGTTTTGAATCATTATCTCATAATTTTAGTGTATATTGCTCGCTATTTTGGGCTACAAACGTCATTATTATTAGATAGATTGGCCAGCTGAAATATTCCACACCATAAAAGATATAATAATATAGTGTTTTATGCCATCGACATTTTATTTTATTGCCCTCATTCTCATTAGTATAACTGTGTCATTCATTAACGTGGTAACGTTATGTATTTGGATAGCGGCATTAATAATTTTAACTGTCGAGTAACCTTCATCAAGTCATATAATCTTGTAATAATCTAGATATATTATTGTTCGCAAAGTAGATTATGATATTTCGGTTTGCATGAGGATTGGCATCCGTTTTGGCTTTGACATCCAGAATTATACTACTATAGCAAAACCAGATTCACTAGTTCTAAATTAACTTTCTGCAACTTTGTCAGGAATTCTTATGGTCATATCCTGGATGGTTTCTGCAGCAGTTGGTTTGATAACAGCTCGGTATTTGAAACCTTTCTGGCCAACCTCATCTATTGGTGGTCAGAAGGTTTGGATTCAGGTAAGCTTTCAATATGATTTAATATATTGGCATTGTATACGCTACGGGCCACCTCTTATGGAAAGGAATTGACTGCATGGGATAAGCGAATTCAGCATTTATCATGTGTCTAAATCATATTTAAAGTGACTAAATCGTTTCAATATTGCATGGTCAATAATTGTTCATTTCAATGTATTGTTATACAGTTATAGTCAGATGTGACAGTCAGTCGTTTAAAAAAGTTGAAATTCGTGGTTTAAAACAAATATTTAATCTTATTTTAAACTTGTCCCATCTGTAACAACACATTATGGGCACCGAATTCCAAACTATATACTGACCTTAATCGAACAGTTTTAAATCCGTTGAACTTAAATTATATTCATAAAGTGATTTTACTACATTGTAAACGATGCGTTTAGTTTCCATGATTATTTTGTAATGTATTTTCAGGTTCATCGATGGAGTATGATTTTAACATTGTTGATTTCGTCAATTGGTTTTATTTTGGTATTTATTGATAATAAAGGATACAGTCAGGTGAGTTCCATTTGTTTATGTTTTGATCTTCCGAAAGCCCATTGATATATTTCCTGTTTGTTCAAAATATCCATCTTTATTCGTCCGGTAGGAGCAGAATAGTATGACCTTAAACTCCATTTCATTTCATTTCGATGATCAAAATAAAGATCCACCGTCAGTAGGCCTACCGTAAAGTGAAACCCAATTATTAAATCAAAATATTAGTAAACATGTCAATTTGCGTTTAATATGTTCAATCAGAAATTTAATCGAACAGAACATTAATCAGTTTTGTGAACGGTTGGCCCAAATAAAAATGTTACCCTTCAGAGCATTATACTATTCAGGACGTGCTATGATATTGGTATTTCTTTTCCTATAGATCATTGGCGATAACTACAAGAAAGCTCATCCTATAATTGGAATAATAGTGACTATTATGGTTTACGGAAATGTAAGTAAAACAATTATTGTATCATAATTCGAAATAAAAAGTTTTCCAATGTACAGTAATCAATTAATATCATAAAAAAGATTTAACAAGAGATAATGTAATAAAACAATGAATCTTTATTCCAGGCTTTCATGTCGTACTTTAGGACTGGTCCGGGCACTCCGTATAGACCATTGTTTAACAGGGCTCATTTTGCTGTTGGCACCGGCTCTTATGTCTTAGCAGGTAAACGCGATTATGATACTCCGCCAGTGTTACTAGAAACACCTGAAATCGAATTCTGACATGCACGACCAACAAATTGCCCTGTTCGAGTTTTGTTCAGATTTGCTATATGTTCTGCGAACTGGCAGAACATGTATGGGGTGGCTGAGCAATAATTAATTTGTAACCAAAGATAAAGTAAATAATAATTTATTCTAGAGTATGAACATATTTCAGTATTTAAAATCAGTAATTGTAGAAACGTGCTCGCTCATGAAGATTATAAAGGAATGAATTTATAATTTTATATTCCAGTTATTTGCATATTTTTTGGTGTCCAGTTAAGCAAGTTGGAGCTACCAGAATCAAGTCTACATATATTGACGGCGTATGCTGTGTGGGTATCTGTAGCCTATATATTAATGGAACTGATCCCATATATCCCAAGACCTGGTAAGAGATCCCTTGTATGCCAGCTCCAATTACTTTTTTTTAACCTTAAAGTGGACAATTATACCAAATATTTCATTGACTAGTTATGTTTTTTGTTTATATTTGTCAACTAGAAAATTAATGATATTATAATTAAGTTTTATTGCCCAATTAATTTATTTACATATTACCTTAAATATTACTTTATTTACATATTACCTTAAATATTACTTTATTTACATATTACCTTAAATATTACTTTAATCTTCATACTTCATATCAATTTAACGAATCTCAAATAATAGACCATTGTAATAACTTTACAGATTCTAAATCTGTGGACTTGGAGATGACTGCGGTCGATGCTCCGGAAAAACCAAAAGTAAAGCCAAACCCTTCTCCAACCACGGTAAGTATGTACTTTAAATCCACCGAACTCAGATACAAATGTAGTTCTGATCTGGAAGCGGACCCTAGAATACTAAGTACGGTACGTAACTATTTTCTGGAGAAAGTGACAGCACCGGCGAAGTGGCCGCAAGTACTCTTTTCTCTAGGTTATCGCGTCCCCTGGACCCTCGCATAACCTGGAAGTCAAATGCATCCTGGAGAAAGGGACCCGTCCACAGTAAGTTGAAAAAATGGGCTCGGCCTTAGGAAGTATAATGTTAACAAAACTTAAAGGGCTAATCCCGATAATTTTTTGAAGATTATAACTGCTTAGTTTTGTATTAAAATCCTCTATCATAGGTACGAGCAACTAACTCGGTATCTGTGTTACGTTTCAAATAATTTAAAAACGTCAGTCTACTTCTGGGAATTGAGACCGGTGTCCCAAGCTGTATTATGCGGTATCTGCGTAAAACCAGGCTTTCTGTTAAATAAAAATAATGTGTAGTTGAAATTTACCTTTCGCTATCAAGTACATCACAAGGGACATTCACTATATAGACCTCGCAATGAATGGGGATCGATTATCAGGTCACCAACGAAAAAATTGACCCGAAAGGGTTACATGTCCGGATAAGCAGTTTTGACGTTCACGTCCGAACGACTAATATTTTGAGCTGAAATTTTAAGACAAGTTCAATACACCATTCTCCTATATTTTGGCGTTTAAATTTCATATGTACTCGGACTTTTCTTTTTTGAGACTCAAATCGGGACTGTCCCTTTAATCTGATCAGATTAAAAAAAAGTTCGTGTTGTTATTTTAATTGGTTTTGTTTTAGCCTTGCACAGTTCAAGTTTACGTTTACATCGTGCACATATTCCTGATTTTAAACCTATTCCTTTGAAAAATTTTCAGAATATTGGAATAAAGAAATTCGTCCTATTCGTCCATATTATGGCTGTACTTGGGTTATCTATTGCCCTCATGTATCTGATAGTCGTGAACTGATCTGATGTTACACTCCGTAGCTCATGCTAAGATGGCATAGTTGCTTTGGATTTAAAGCAATCAACCAGAACAGACAACGTTACCAACTAGAACACAAACACCTTCTGTACAGATTAATGATCTTCCAAACACGATTCTCGTATGTAAGAAGCCACTTAAATTGATATTCACCAGTCTGTTTCATGTGGACTTTAACAAATAATCGGGATTTCGAAAATTTTGCAGTGCGACACTGCGACCAATGCTTCAGAGAAATACACGTTAGTGCGATATTATAACTATCGATTATTGGTTAAATCTCGAACAAGAATTCAGACTTAAGTGTTATTTCAAATTCAAACAAAACCGTATTGTATACAATTTGTAGCAAACTCATTTGGTTCAATTGAAATTTGGTGAAATTCACTATCAAAAGATTTGATATTTCTAGCACCACGTTTAACTCATTATCTGTACTTCGTATTTAGTAGCTCATCCTTAGATGGAATAGCTACGTATTTTAAGGTGAATATGTCTGTTCACAAATGGAGCTCATACTTAGAAGGTATAGCTCGTGACTTAATTAAGATCGAGATCTAGTTTAAAGCTCATACTTAGACGGTATAGCTTTTTACACATAAAAGATCTGAGAGCTCATACTTAGATGGTATAGCCACTGATATGGAATTTGTGAGTCTGTAGTAAGCTCATACTTAGACGGTATAGCTTTGGGGAAAATTGGAGCTCATACTTTAGATGGTTTAATGACAAAAAACAATTGGAATTTGCTGTAATTTATGTTGACGATGTAGGTTTCCGGACAACGGAGGCTCGGGTGATGTAGCACTAAAGATTGAGAGTATGCGAGTCTAAATAGTTAGCTGGAGTTCATACTGCATCTAGACGAATTTGTGAGTCTGCAGTAAGCTCATATTAAAAAGGATTATCTTGGAGCCCACACTTTTGAGCCGGAATTTGTGAGACTGTATTAGGCTCATATGTTTAGGCGGTATAGCTTTGTCGAAACCGGAAATTCAAACTTTAGACTGTATTGCTTCTGCATCTAAAAGACCCAAACTGGGATCCAATAGTAAATGCGAGAGGACCGCACTGTATATAACAATCAACAAGAAATATATTAGTAGACAATTACGCGAGCAAATTCGGAATTAATGTATTTAAAGGCTCCACATAACTGGGACTCATATTACAGCTTAAGAAACCAACACTTAAACAATTAAATGTTTGTCGAGCGACATTTTAAGAATAAATTCTTTGGATATGCATGGATTCTTAAATTTTCATCAGGAAATTAATATATTTAAATTGGATCCAACATGAATGATTCAAGAGGATGTTTATTTTTATTTTGGGGGGGGGGGGAATGAAAACTTTTTTACATTTTTTTTTTTTACCAAATGCTGTGACTGATCTACTGATGCAAAATTGAAGCAGAAATTTCAATATGTCTACAATTAACTAATGTTGATTATTTGTTTGTTTGTTTTAGTATGTGCTATTTATTAGTATTGTATTACATTATAGAATCAATGATTAGGTATACAATATTAGCTAAGACTTAATTAGTTGTAGTAATTACATTTTGTACAATTTTTTTTAATACATAAGTCTATTATTGATTGATTGAATAAATAATTATATACTTGTTATATTTTTCACCCAGTCCCGCAATCCTTGGTTGATTTGAAAAAAAACCCCCAAGAACGGTTGTAATTTGGGCATGTTCGACCAATCAACTTGATGAACGTCAGCACATTCTTCTGTGATCCCCATTCGTTTAGTTTCTAATGAAGTTTACCAGCATTGTTGCCGAACCGACACACAAAATGGATCGATTATGTCAACAGGTTCGGCTCCTTTTGTGCGTGTTCTCTTTGATGGTATTTATACAGTTTATATTGAGTGCACGTATGCAGACATTTTCGGTTTCTCCATAAGAACTGATTTCAACCATATTTGACAAGTGTATGTCAGGCTTTGGGCGATTTTCTGATAAAGATGCTCGGCAATTAAGCAAATTTTAACCTACACAAATAGTTGCTCTATCTCATATAAATAGTGGTGCTTACTCCACACAGTGTTTCTGAGAAACAGGAATTCAAAAACTGAGAAAAACAATGATACCGGCCGCTGCGAGGCATCTTAAGGGGAATAGTTAACGATTTTCAACGTCATGTAAAAAAAAAAACTACCCTAAAATCAATGGATTCTAACCAATATCACCATGCATAGTACATGATTAATCATGTGTGTTCATAGGTCTATCAATCAGGATTATATTACATTGTAGTGGGGTGGGGTGGGGTGGGGAACTAGAAGTCATAGACAAGTTATGTTGATGATTATTAGGTCAGTGATTTATGCAAGTCATGAGTTCCATCCCAAGTTTATATATGTCAAGAAGACGGGTAAGCTATCTAACCTTTTCTCAAGGGTTTCTATCAACTGCAAAATGTTACAGACCTCTTAATAATAAAGGATCCAGTATGCATACATGTATACGCATAACTTCAAAGAATTTGAATATAATCATTAATATATTTAATGTACATTGCATTTAATAATAAAAACATCTTTAAACAATAATTTACACTTTGATTTTCCCACAAATTTTGACTGAATTAAAGTCTCTAACTCAATATTTTCCATAATATTACAAACACAAATTAGAATTCAATATTTCAATTAATATTGGTATTATTATGTTGCCTGGAAAAAGTGGGGTCCTAATATCCAATATTTAAGACACAGTACTAGGGTGCCCCACCCTAAATGAATATCTCCAAATATCTCGACAATTACACCACAAATACTAATATATTTAGAAAGCTTTAAATCTGTTTCACACATTTATAGTCACTAAATAAACGACCATGCTGTACTTCATAAGCTATGATCATTAAACCATACATAAATAATACTGAAAAATGGTTTGGAGTGGCGTCCATAACATCTAGACACTTTTGAGTAAAAGATAGGTTACGTGCCCTTGTTTTGAAATTAGTCTCCCTTAACTAGTCTACAGATCATTCTACGTCTAATTGACGGGTCGGGATAATCAAAACTACTTTTTTTACGAAACATGGAACAAGAAATTGAATTTAGAAACACCAACATCAGGCATCTCAACAATATTTTTAAGAACCGTGTAAAAGTAAAATGAAACTACTGCTTTGATCATATTCTTGGATTACGGATGTTGAGTCAGAGATATTATTTGTACTTAACCAAAATATGCAGCTTCTAATGGTACAGCTAATTATAAGGCAATTTAAAAAATAAAACGAGCGTAATTTCTAAAGATGCCGTAATAACCAAAAAGTTACATATTATTGCTATTCAGAATCGTTAACAATAGATTTTTTACGGCTGTAGTAGTGTTTGGTGTTTTGAACATTTCCGCATGCTGTTGCTATTTATAGCCTCAACGAGTGTGCGAGACTGATAGAAATCAGTAGTAAGTCATGGAACTAAAACGTGCAGGATCAACGTGTCAAGAACAACTTTTCAGTTGGCACGTGGGGCACCCTACTGACAGTACACATTTTAAAATCGAGTTCTACAAGTCCTTTGGTAAAATCAATGAGCTGCAGAGCAAGGAAAAACATACCGTACAATGCAACAGTAAAGAGTAATGGCTGATTCACAAATGCTACAATATAATAATAAAAAAGAAACATTTATAAGTCCAAGCAGACGTAAAGGATTGTTCACATATTTCATTGAACATAATTGATTAGAAATTATAATCAAAAAGTTGAATATTAATCACTTCATAATACATTCATGTTACATTAATATGTGCTTTTACACCAAATTATGGTTCCAAGAAATAGAGACATATGCCCCTTAGTTTAAAAAATGGTGTTATATTTCAATATATTTCTTAAGACTGATGAGTTGACAATGTTAACTGCAATGAAACAAACAATTTCACAGCCTATTTTTATCAATGTTCCTAAAGTACTACAAAAAGAAAAAATAATTGTAAAATTCCATGCCTTCAGAAGAAATTTAGCAACCCAAATAGAAACCAAGGACAGATATTATTCGCTATCACAAATTTTAATGTTTTGGTTCCCTCTATCTTAACTCAACCCAAGAATAAATTTCTTCAAACAATTATTTTCAAAACATTTAGAACTTCATTCGATTTAACTTATGTTCTTGAATAGTTAACTACAAAATTGATGAATGGATGAAAATGTAACGGTATTTGGATGAAAATATAATGGTAACGTAATGAAAATATACACTTTTTTACATGGATTTATATCTCAAACCTTCCCATTTATACAATATTCTGACTTAATGTGTTGATGAATGATGCGAAGTTAAGACACTGCTAGTCAAGATTTTGGTTTGGTTTCCTGGTCGCTGACGTTTCTGATGAAGATTTCGTCTTCTGGTGTTTCGTCTAACTGTCCTTTCTCAAACATATAAGATGAAGCAATAGCCAGTACTGATCCATCATTACTAAAGGCCAGGGATGATATACTGGTGGGATATCTAATAAAATATAATAACATGGCATAATTATAGGTTTCTTGAACCAAATAAACCACTGTAAAATATAACTTTATATTCATAAATCATAAATGATTAATAAAAGGATAATTATTTCTTCAACAATTAGACACATTAAGTATTACAGTAGACAACAATGGTTTCGTTGTCAGGGACTGCAGATCCACAAAATATTGATTGCAATTCTGAACTTCTGTGGCAATTATAACTAATTAAAGTATAGATACATTATATTATGTACTCCTTAATAATACATTGCAGTCTGCCACTGCCTCGCACCAATCCACAGTTAAAACACAAATATTAGCTCATGAAAGCAAAGGTTCAATAACCCATTGTATTTGGAAGGTGGATATCAAAAGAGAAGAATTGTAATCTAAAAAAAACATCTTTTAACTATGATACTCTACTGTTGATCAGACAATCATGCTAAGAACATGTGGGCGGTATACTGTATACTTACTTATGGAATTGACAAAGTCGTTTCTTGTTGAAACCATCCCAGATATTAACAAAGCCATCAGAACCACCAGTAGCAAATGTATTATATTGATTGTGAAAGGCTATAGCATTAACAGGATAAATACTCTCCACACCATTCTCCTTAATACGATGACATTTAAATGCATATTTCTTCTTCTGTATTTCTGGTGAAGGATCTAAATATTCTACAGCTACTCGTCCTATTAAAAAAAAAGGTAAATATAACATAAGTTGGTAAACAGTTTAAAGTCTGTCCTGACCGCAGGACCTGTAAAAGATAATATTCCCATGAAATATAGAACTTTCTGTGTAACATGAGATTTTTTAAGGTTTTCGAAATTTAGACAATAAATTTTGCATTTAACTTTAGTTGTAAACATTAAAAACAAACTCAACAGAGTTTCTCAAAAAGACATGTGCCCTCAAGTAAAGCCTTAAAGCACAATATACTTAAATATGAAAGCAATTGTTCATGGAAAACTATAGTTATTGAGTGAAAAGTTTGCCAAATTTTGTCAGAAGATCAGAAAATTTCAAAAGTAGAATTGAAACACGTCAGACTCTATCCTTTCAGACAGGAACATATTATTAATAAATCTACCTTCTTAAACCTGACAACAAACTTTGATTTTGTCTTAAAGCATACTTAGAGAATTTTAGTCTTTGTGAACTATAAATATGATAAAATAATTATCATATATGAAAAATTACCTTCTACAGAACTGAGAACATATCCTTGTTTGTTAGGAAAACATCTGATACATCGGGTTTGATATTTCAAACTGGATTCTTTACGTTGTTGTACATAACCCATATTACGAAGATCCCACACTAAGACACGACGACCAGCAGTACCAACAATTAATCTATCACCAGCAACAGATAGTGTATAAACCTATAATTATAATCAATTTTGTGCATAGTACCAGAAATAAGATATCAAAATTCCCAGAAGATATGGCAATTACATAATTCTACAATTAAACTTTCTGTATACATACAATACACGCATACAAACAGTTAAAATTTAACAACAAAAGTATAAATCTAATTAACAAAAGTATAAATCTAATTAACAAAAGTATAAATCTAATTAACAAAAGTATTAATCTAATCTAATTAACAGAAGTATTAATTTAATTAACAAAAGTATCAATAGACCTGGAATTAACAAAGATATCAATCTAATTAACAAAATAATCAATATGATTAACAAAAGTGAGTATATACCTTGTCAGGTTGTGTAAATGATCCAGCACAACAAGGTGTTCTAGGATCCCATAATTTTACAGTTGAATCCCAACTTCCTGTTACTACTACATTAACATCGGCACCATATTCTACACATCTTATTGGCTTGTCATGTGTTCCTACTATAGTTTCTATAAAAAAAACAACATATGTTACTTAACAGTCAAATTAATTTATTGGTTAATTTTGGACAGTATCCACAATTTGCTGAACTATTGGGATTTATAGGGGGTTGGGATGGCATAGGGGTCTAGAGTGCTGCACTTCGACCTCTAGCTGGCCGGTCACCTCTGGCTTGCGACTGTGGTTTCGAGCCCTGATGTGAGCGTATGGGGCATGGAGATAGGAACGCCTTGTAAGCTTCGTGGGTTTCCTCCGGGCACTCCGGTTTCCTCCCACTTCTAAAGACCCCTACGCGCAAGCGAATTACTGAAATAAAATTAAACCATATGTTAGTCCCGAAATGACCTAGTTTGTATTGAGTGGACGTTAAACCCCACTTCTCTCTCTCTCTCATTAGGATTTATATCTTTTCTGAGATAAAAAAATTGTTGTTTTTCAGGTTTTCCATCCAAATTTGATTCAGATGCACTGCATGAATTATTTCAGATTGTATTAGAAGTGTTTTAAACATTTATTATCTAATAGAAATCTGGGAAATGAACCAATGACATTCATGATAAACTGTTTCAATGATATTTAGTAATTGAACTTGAATATACAGGATACAGGTCACAATTCTATGAAATACAATTATTGTTTATAACTGAGTGACATTTTGACTAGGCTTCTCTAGTCATTGTTTGATAATAACTAGAGAAGCCTAGTCGAAACGTCACTCAGTAATAAGCAGTAATTGTATTCCATTCATAGACATTCATGATAGACTACAGGTCCAAATTCTGTCCAATATCGACTTGGTTTGGCCATGCCTGTTATCTGGGATCATTGTGCTTTCAAGACCAATAATACTACCAAAAAAATATGATGTGGTGAAAAAATATTTCTTTTAATAATTATACTTACCAGATTGTGTATTAAAATCATACATTTTCAATGTATTATCAACTCCACCACTAAATGAATGAACAGAATCCTAAAAGTAACAAATATACTTCATTACAGTTAATATTTGTATATAATTTGTAAATCAGTTATATATTTTTAACTTTTTAATCTTAATAACCATTGACAAATCAACAAGTAGGTTTTTCAATAGATTCATTAATTAAAAAAATAATAATAGAAATCACAAAGAAATATCATCTTTATGAAAATCATCTTAAAACAGTTTCTGGCACTTCAGCATCTGAATTATTAGTAGTTTCGATGAGACCTCCATCCCTTTATAGAAGTTCATCTATTTGAATGAATATAAACTTGCTTTACAAATTGATCACATGGTTCACAATTTAAACTGACAAAGAGGGGGGAAAACTTGATTTGCCGCAGAGTTGTATGTTCATATGTTTGTCTTCAGTTCTAACAACTAGTTGTATTCTCCTTTTCATAAACATGAAAATCTGAATGTCTCCTACATCAATGCACTGCAATTAATCTTCGATTTCACTTTAACACATAAAGCTGTGTAAAAACTTCCATACCACCAGACTATATTTTGAATAGCAACTTTTGATGTTTTATGGTGGTCAGGGGTTGATACTGCAGTAATATTAATTTCAAATAATCATGGCTACATGCTTTTAATTTCACTCGCAAGAAATATCTTTATTATAGTATAGTTTGTGTCGATGTCTTAGTCAGATAGAAATCTATTTCCACGGTTGTTATTCAAAACAAAAATTTTAGACTCAGCACTTCATTTTTTTGTTTGAATAACAACCTGGAAAGTATTTGTTGTTCATGACATACATTTGTACATACTCTTAATTACCTGAAAACAGCAGTCTAAAACAGGATCTGAGTGGTTATAAATCATTCTCTGGTTGTTGGCAATGACATCATAAAGACGAACAGTAGTGTCCCATGAAGATACTAGTAGAAATTGGCTTGATGTTGGTCCAAATTTTGTAGCAGTTATCCCATCTGAAGGGGGCTCCTTAATCTTAAATTCACTTGGTGTATCAGTCATTTTAACTACAATAGAAATTATTATTAAATAGCATATATACTAAGGGTCTCAGGAAAAGTATATATTATTCTTATGTTTTGCCGCTTCAGTCTTATTGCTCTACGAAGTACTTATTAGTTATAACGGACTGCATGACTGATTCTCCGTGACCAATTTTGTCGACTGGGTCTACTTTCTGTTTTGCAAACCCGCTGAAAGTCAAGATCGGTTTATATGACTATGCTATGTACCTTTCAGTAGAGTAGGCCTAATTAGTAACCATTTTTTAGACAATTCAGTTAGGTTGTTCCCAGGTCGTCTTGCAACTTTGTGGGGTCCGGTGAATTGTTCTAAACACCTTTTTACCTTTTAGTGTCATCAGCAAACATCAGGCAATTAGTATGTTATTATAAGGTTCATGGTCATATTGATGTACCAATGTTATAAATGATACTAACGACAACGTCTATGACTATGTGGCGTTGACGATTTTAATTTTACTCCACTGCACCAATTGTGGAGTGGTTCAGAGACACAATATTTGTCCTAATAAAAACTGACCCGCTTATCTATCTGTGTGATTGCTCCGTCGAGAGATCTTCTGAAGTGAGCAGAAGTTAGCGCCGCGCACGTGGTTTAGGATGTCGCAGCAAATATACGTCACACAAGGTATTTCTACAAACATGTATTGGTATATAACGCCGAGTAAAAAATACACTCATTACGGGTGTCGACTTACGTGTTTATTTAATACCGAACGTGAGCAAAAATTTCGATTTCATTCCTTGATTTGATTTTTGATTTTGGCGATTTTGGTGATTTATATACAGAGCTAGATGTACAGTGTAATAGCTTCGTTTCTATTCTAACTTTCAAGCAGGTGAAATTGCCCAGATAAATTCACTACAACCTTTCGAGATTTACTTTTATTAAGTGGTTACAATCTTGGTTTACGCAGCGAAAATAACCGAAACAAACTTTTTATTTGTAGTCTTTATTTTCCAGACACTTTTCGGTAACATGGTGTAAATTATTTTTATAATCATAGTATATCATCTAACCATCCTGTAGCCACAGGCTTTGATCGACGGACTTATTTTTTTCTAGATTTGATACTAAGCCCTGCAAGATATCGTCCACGGATGATTTGCTATCCAGCATTCAATTTGAGAACTGTAACAAACTACCTATGACAAAAATCACACACATAGGCTTATGCTAGACAAATGTTAATAAATTCCTGACAACTTCGGACCATCGGTCTATCATGACTGCTTTACATGATGACTGTGTGACTTTTGGTGACAAATACATGCAAAATAGACTGGTCAGACGATTTTTCTAGAGACACTATTTTTTCCGGGATAGTGTACGAGACTCCATCGGCAGACACAAGTGAAATTAATTTAATAAATAGAGAGACTCGGACATCTGCCGATGCGACCTTGACTGATTTAGATAGAAAAAAAAAGTATTTGCGGCGATTGTCATAAAAAGCACAATCACCAAGTTTTTAAAAAATCAAGTTCGGAAGACTAAAAAAGAAATGATTCCCATGAAGGCTAATAATGCAAATAAAAAACAATTGGCAGGTAAAAAGAATGGTTGCAAGTCCAAACCTTTTTAGATAAACGAAGGAATTTTGTATGATGTCAAAAATCAAAGATACACACAGCAGAATGCCATAATTTGGTCATGGGACTTAAAAATCTAAACGTTTCCAATGGTAACATAGCAGTGGTTATAACCGCATGTTTGCCTGTCGCGGGACTAAAATCTAATTACACTCCATCAAAATCTACAGTTCAAAGAATATCATGTGAGCGATTCTGTGTATCTTTAAAACATGTTTAGAAAACCTTGAAGTTGGCAAAAAATAACATTTGAAGGCGTGGGTCTAAGCATTTGCGCACGCGTACATATGTCAAATCCAATCGTCTCATAGAGTGTATTCTGTTACTTCGCAGTAACTGAGTAAGGAAATAAACAATATTTTCCGACTGCGATAAATTTATTTCGTTTTAGGGACGTGCATGGCTTGGAGCATATGTTTTTTAGTACAACCAAGGGACATAGCTCTTATTCTCACTAAGAGATAACTCCTTTGATTATGGAAGCCGGGAAGATTTTGAGCCATTTATAACTACTAAGCATATGATGTCCAAATGGTTATTAATATTATATATCCTCAAAAATCAGAAGTGGCCAGATTTCCATTGTTGATCAATTTATCATATAATGGCTTACTGTCCCGAAATAGTGTCTGTTTGTTATAAAACATTTTTAGCCTGAACCACTCTACTAACTGGTCCAATGCCATTCAGAATGCAAGCACCAATTGGGCATAAATAAATGACATACATTTAGAATTTTAGATATCATTACATATGACAAGCCCTTGATACAGTATTGAATGTTTGGCTAAAATAAATGGCATGGACTTAAAAAAATATAAACCTTTGTAAAACTCACCTATAATACAGCGATCACAGACAGAAATATATAGATCTATGTATTTTTTAACGAAAATAACTTCGATTCCCGCTTTATTGTTCTAGTTTTTCTATACCGGAAGTTTACTTTCCGTAAATCTAGAACTCGGCTTCAAGTAAAATGGGGATCAAAGTCGCCAAAGGGACGTAGTTTATGTTAACTCGCCTGTAAAGACTGCAAACCAAACAGTTTTGTTATAAAAATAATAAGCATTTGAATTTATCAATTCGAATATCGACAGTATATATTTTTAGAAATATTTTTAGCTTAAACAATCTTAGAATATATTTGTATTTTTCAAAATCTGACAACAGCATGGACGAATTGACGCGATAAATAAGAACAGCGACTTGGTCTTTTCTAAATAGCATTTTGTTACAGATTAAAAGATGAAAGACTCACGTGGGTTGAATTACTTATTGTATTGACAGTAATAAACAGTCGTCAAAGGGGAGAGAGAGAAATACACAAACTAGGTCATTTTGAGACTAACATATGGTTCAATTTTATTTCAATGATTCGCTTGCGCGTAGGGGTCGTTAGCAGTGGGAGGAATGAAATGAAATGGGGTTTGACAGGCGCGGATCCAGAGGGGGGCGCACCCGGCGCACGCCCCCTCTATTTTTTTGGGTGGCGAACAATTTTTAGCTCCATAATTATATTCTCACGGCAAAGAAAAACAAAATAGTTAAGGTTGGAAATCGTAATTTACAGTACTGGTATGAAATTAGTCCTTGTGGGCATTTTTGCCACTCAAAAACCACGGGACGGGCTTCGCACTCCCAAGTGGGTGCAGCACGCCTCCCCATTCTGAAAATCCTGGATCCGCCCCTGTTTGACGTCCTAGTCTTTTGCACCTATGTCCTATAACTTGGGCTAATTAATGGAAGACGGGCATACGCCGTACAGTGTGCTATGAGGGAAATTTTTCCAGGGCAGAGGCGCTATGGCCTACTTTTATATCGAATTCCAACTGCCAAGGGATCTTTTACATGCACTCCAATGTGTACACAGGACATCGGTTTTTCGTCCCATCCGAAGGACTAGGCAGTTGTCCTTGTCATAGACCCACCTTCTGCATCACTGAAAAGGGAATTCACGCAGGAAAATTGAGATGAACTTTCTCGGCCAATGCAGGGCTCAAACACCCGACCTCCAGGATAGCGAACCAGCGCCTTATCCATTTAGCCACCTTGCCCCCCCAGTTTGAGGAAACCCATGAGGTTGAGAAGGCACCACTTTCTACATGCCACATACACTCACACCAGGGATCGGAGCCACAGCCGCAGGCCAGAGGTGGCCAGCCAGCTAGATGTCGCAGCAAGGCACTCTAGACCACTAGGCCATCACAACCCCCATAGGCGTACAGGAAAATTATTGACTGGGGGGTGGGCAGTGTTGGTTGGTGCCCCAAAAATACTTACTGTTGTACATGACAAGGGTTCTCTAATATTTTGCAATACTGCTAAAAGACCTTCTGCAAGCAAGGCATTAAATGAACTACACATAGGTAGAATATAGACTAGAATATAATATATTAGTCTCAAGAAAACATTGAACTCCATTTTATTCATTTCCTGAATCAAAAACTTATTGTTTGATATTTTTATTTTCTGTTTAACAGGTGTCTTGTTTATTTTATCATATCAGTATAATGAAGAGACATGGCGTACAGTGAAAAGAAGAAAATGGATATTGATATTGATATGTGTTTGGTTGTTGATTATCAAACTGGGCCTGTTACATCACTTTCCATCCTGTCACATAGTACAGTTGTAGCAGGTATACATATATTTCAGGGCTAACATCTTTCATCCATCAGTTAATTAAAAAATATGTAAGACAGATACAGTACACAGAATGTTATAGCTCCTATTTATATTTGATCTGTCCGGACTAGATGATCGATCTTTAGTGCTTTACAGTATCATTAAATCTTGTAGGTTGGATAGCCTAGTGTGTGTGGTTTAGATCAAAGGGTATTTCATTGAGTCGATTATTATGGTTTTGATCTCAGACTTACATGGTAAAAAATGACAAGTTGTAGGGTTACCTGTTGATTTTTTATAGTTTCCACTCATCGCTAAAGAACCTTCCCTAACCCACCATGGTGAACTGAATTATTGAAATAAAGATATTTGTTTTAGGTTGATGTTAAAACCCCTTTACACTTTCTCACTCTACCTCCTTCTCTATCACTATCGAATGGATTTTTTATTTTAAGATTTTGAGAATATAAAGAAGTCTTGATTTTAAAGAATTTTTGAGGATTTTATTAGAGGACATTCAGTAAATATGTCAAATCTATAAATTACATTTGTTACAGGTATATGCGGTGATTTACATTTTTATGATGTCAACAAACAATCTCTGGTTCACACAGAACACAGTCTATTGATGAAACAAAATATTCATGGAATTAGAAAACACATATGTAAGTACACTCCAATCAAGGGATGGGATTTCGCCCATATATTCCGAACTTGTCCGAAACTATTTTCCAAACCCCCAAAATTGTCTGACTGGGAATATGCCCAATCGGACACCAAGACATGGTGAATGATATTCAAAATTCTAAAATTGATATGGTTTACTGAGTGTATAACAACCACTCAACCCGATTATTGTTGATAACACGCTGGATTGATTAGGTAATTAAATGATCAACGTGTCATACCGCCAAGCACCTATCTGAATTAATTAGTTAATCTGCCTTAATCCTTTATCGGACAATTGATCAGTCCAATCCTGAACAGAAGTCATTGTTTCTCCTTTGTCGGGATATGTATCAATACAGTAAGAATGATTATAAACTTACTCTACATGATTGACCATGATTTTTCCATTGTTAGATTTTTAATCTAATCTCCTTGATGTCGACTGACAGCACATACAAATTAGTCATATATGTCAGTCACATGTCGTAATTGTACATAACACCCCAAATCAATATGTATCCAATAACTTGTCGTTAAATAAAGCCATCTACCCTATAAGGTCCATGATAAAGCTATTTGACACACGCACACATACCCATTTTTTATAGCACTCTACATCTAGCTTCGGCTGAATGACGCTAAGTGATGCCGCATCGGTTTACTTAATAGGAAAACTTGTTGGTTTTAAAAAGAAGGTATCAAAATTTCATCGTTCGAAGAAAGTTTAGAATTTTCAGAGTAATGTTGTCCTTGTTTGATAGAAAAACAGCTTCAGACTTTGAAATATTTGTATGAGAAATTTGGAATCGGCCGAGGTTTGCCCAGTTATAGTCTATATCTCGCAAGACACGTGAAACTATGAAATAAATATGTGACAAATTTCACGTGTCTTAAATCGAAGAAAAGGTTCTATTTTGATGGCATATTCTCGGATTTATGATCATATTTTGAATGCCGTTTTTTATATGTGTAAATAAAGAAATAAGTATGCAAGGCAATGTTGACGAATATAACCAGGTGCACCTATTTTTTTATTACATACGAATTTGAATATTTTATTGACACATAATTTTAAAAACTGCTTTCTTAAATACTGATAAGCGTTATGACGCCGAAGATTTTGAAATCCCATCGCTGCTCCAATCCCATTTTGCATGAGAAAACCTTGATTATCATAATGTAATATCATACACACACAAGCAAGTTACTGAAATAAAGATATACACAATTACCTCATTTCTATCTATTTTATAACACTTCAGGCAATGATGTCATGTTGTGTGTATTTGGTGGAAAAGGAATCAGAGTTCTGTTCGTAGAATGTAGCGAAGGTATATTTACAAGGTAAATAAATATTACTTCTTTACGTGTATATTAACAACTTGCTAGATATTATTACGGGTAGCCTATTTATAAATAAAACATCGTGCATCAAAAAGCAGCTTAAGTAAGCCTATTGCGTTTATTTCATCAAACCGGAATTTCATAATCCGATCAAACGATGTTCTGCACAGTAACAGCAATTTTTGTTATCAGTTGAATACTTTAATTTTTTGGGATGATATGGTTTCAATTTTTTAAAGGGTTAAAAGCTTATGTGGTTATAAAGAGCTAGACGACTGGATATTGGAAGCATGTTGGTTGGAGAGGGTTTGTTTTCTACTTATTATATTATGTTACTGGAAATGCTGACATTATATTTTGATTTACAATAATTGTCTGATTGTGCAATTTGTATCTTTTTGATCATTTAAGTCATTAAATTACCTTAAATAAGATGTAAGTTTAATTATTTCAATGTCCTCCTTTTTGATAAAGGCTAATCAGGGGAGGTAACTTTGTTTCATAACCTAAAACCCATATTATCCCCCCTTAGACCACAGTTGCTGAACAATAACTTCCTATTTATTTCATTTTCTTTTTTTCAATAGGATGAAGAAAGCACTACAGTTGCTATAGGTCTAGCACATAATGTTATTATAAACTGGGACTGGGAAACACAGACTATAATCAACAGGGTTGATTGTACAGAAAAATGTATATTGTATCCTTTATAAATGTTGAATATATTAGATATAAACCACACATAGTATCATCATTTACTTTGGCCATCATCAATTCACTGATCATTGCTACAGCAAAGTGGCATTTGCAATTAATTATTTTACCCTGTGTTTATTTCAATGCTAATTTCATGTTACCATAGCTCTGGAAGTATAGTGAAAATACTTGCTCCTGTAATATTTTTTGTTCTTGCTGTTTATATTTCTTAAATACATGAAGATATTCAGCATATTTTGTTGGCAGAACATGGCAAGAATTAGTATTAGCTGCTGGTACAGTGTTTAATCAGATAGTATTATGGTCACCTACTGGACAAGTCAACTCTAATGGTCAAAGGGAGGTGATTCATAGACTAGATGGTCATCAGGCAAGTAATCTGTATGTTAGAGTTAGACTAAATATTTTTGCTGTATTTAGAGAAAGAAAATACATATTGCATTTCCATGAAAGTACGATGAAAGAAACTTAATAAATCATGTTTGGTTTGTAAAAAACATTTACATTTAGTAAAAACATCTTTACTTACGTGATGAATCTTATATCTAGACTGTACATGTATTTTTGTATATTTTCTTCTGATTTTTATTAATTTATAGGGAGTTATCTTTTCTATGCATTATTTACCCACAAAACAAATATTAGCTTCGGCATCAGATGACAGAAGTATTCGACTATGGAAGTTAAACTTTAAAAAGAAACCTTCTGCTGCCTGTGATTGGATAGGAGTGACCTCTGAACCAATGTCGACACTTTATGGTCATTCTGCAAGGGTGTGGAGTGCTCAGCTGTTGGAGAATAAAATTATTAGTATTGGAGAGGTAAAGGAGTAACGTTTTCTTATTCAGATCCGATTAATTGACATAAACATGAGTAGATCATTCAAACTTTAATTGTTCCTTTTTTGATATTTTGATTGACTAATTTATGTATTTCAATTTAAGAAAAGAATCTGCAATTTTTTAAATGAAAAGAATTTGGTGTAGCATTACCATGACAATTTTTTGTTCTATAGTCTACACTTTCTTGTTACCCAGTGCCATATATTATATTGTATGAAAATCTTGCAGTAAAAGAGTTGTATACAATACTACACAGACAGTGATGAATTTGGATAAAGAGATGCCCTAGGCTATTCCACTTATGAGGACCCTCCCAATTCCAAAAGCCGATTATAGCAGAGGTGCCATCAAAAATATTATACACCTTCACCAGAGATCCCCTAGATCTTGAGGCCTTGGGTGTTTAGCCTGTCAAGTCTTATATAGACTTTGTACTGAACACAGTAATGTATTGGTTATTTATTTTACAGGATTCAACATGTTGTGTTTGGAATTATGAAGGGGATATTTTACAAAAGTTCAAAGGTCATAAGGTATTGTAAATAAACTTCATTTTAGATCAATCATTGTATAATTTAAGATGGTGACTACTTTAAAATCTTGTTTATTTGAACGTTTTGAGCGGGGCTTATGTTGACTTTGCATTCCAAAGCAACTAGTTGCCGTCAGTTGCAAGAGTGCTTATGTCGATCATATCAGCAACTGTTAGCAACTGAATTCGGAGCCCTTATGTCGACTCGGAACTGATAGCGATCACACTTAACACGTGACTGTTTATTTATTCATCACGTGATCAACAAAATGGCGAATAACTTAAAAGAAGCAACACAAAGGCATGGTCGATCTTAATACAATTCTATTAGTATATTATTGTCGACATCATCAACATTTGAAAGGTGGGTGTCTTCGTTCGCTTCCATTGCCTCTTTATAAAGTCACAAAACACATGTCTCTTATCACGTGATGTTATTTCCATGGAAACAAGTTGACTCCAGTTGCAAGAACGCTCATGTCGACTGCAACTAGTTGCCGCTAGTTGCAACGAGTTACAGAAAGTTGAACATGTGCAACTGACTGCAACTATTTGTAGGAGGTGCTCAGGTCAAGTCTTTTCAGTTGCATTCAGTTGCTTTCAGTTGTTCTCAGTTGCCGACACGCCAGTTGCTTTTAGTTGCAAGGTTGACATAAGCCCCCCTTTAGGTTGAGACACCCTTTATTAATGAATTATTGATAGCAAGTATATAAATAATACAAGAGAAACTTATTTTATTTTATGCAGGGTAAAAGTATATGGAGTTTAGATGTTGCTGAAGAAAATAGTTTTATTGTAACAGGTGGTGGAGACAATAGTATTAGATTATGGAGGATGAATTCTTGTCATTCATTGTCTGCCTCCACAGTTATTACAGATTTACAAATTCCCAGTAATCTGAAGGTATATTCAGCTTATTTCTTCTATTGTTTTAGATGGCTGAAATTAATATAAAAACAGTTTGATTCATCAAATTTTTATTGGTTCTAATACTAATTAAAGATATCAGAGGTGTGGTTGCAAAACTTGTACTGAATGTTGTTGTCTGGACATGTTTAGGGCTGGGTAAAATATCGATATAAATCGATATTATCGATTGGACGGCCCAGAAAAGCACTATCGATAGCGGTGGGTTACTATCGATTATCACTCTTCGTCTATTTTTCTTGCGTCTGAAATGTCAATGTTTTCTTTCAGTTAATCATAATACACCGCTCACTTTAATTACTATCAAGTATCAATGTAACACATAACAAAATTGTGACTGCTTATTGAACAGCCGTTTTCATAAATTCACTCTCATTGAAATGTTACTTTAGTTTTGAAGAAATTATTGTTGAATATCGCTAAATCTGAGATACCTGTATGTGTAAATAAAATTAGAGTTATTTTCCTTTGCAAGCTTCAAAATTCGTCTGTACAGTTCACTATTTGCCTCAGTAATAGAGTACCCGGTACAATAAATAGCACACATGGACGACAAAACGATTGTTGATTTTCCCAGTAAAGCTAAAAGTGCTGTGTGGAAGCACTTTGGGTTTTAAACAGGAGCAAACGATCTTTTGCAACTTCGTATGGTTTTGAAATTTGAACTTACACTGTATCCAGTCTTGATGACGACCGTGAAAATAAGTTTGTTTTCTATACTATCGATTATCGACCGACATTTCATTGCCGATTATCGATATTAAAAATCACTATCGATACCCAGCCCTAGTGCCACCGAAGCTTTGAAGTTATGTAACAGTCTGTTAGTGTTTCTTTGGGACATACATGAATGTGGTAAGAATTTATATGACAACACAATGAATGTAAAACATGACACAGATAATTGTAGTATTATAAAAATAAAAATTTATGTTGTAAATAGGTTGATAAAGATGATATACCCAGGTCTGTTGTTCTCGAGAACTATAATGAAGCACTGATCATGACTAATGCAGGGTGAGTTTTTCTTTTCATTTTATATTAATTAAACTGGCTAATTATTTTATTTTACCTCTAATACATGTATAAATAGATTAAAACAGTACGATCTATATGATAAGTGATGTTAGGTTTTATAGAAAAAAAAATAACTAGGATTTTAAACTCACTGAGAAGCGTGAACAATGCTTTTTGTTTGAATACACTCATATTTTAATTTGTTGAAGAAATTGATGATATCAAAGCTGTATAGTTAGGATTTCAACTTTGTACACTATATTCACCTCTACCAAGCTTTTATCTTGTTTGGTATTAGCGATTTACGCTTCTCAAATAACTTTCTAACATTTTAGTTTCAATTTCTCTATGTAATGGTGTATTATATTGTTTGTTTCAAAATCCCATGAACAAAAACCTACTCTGATTAATTTTATCCAATTATGTATCTGAGATACTCATGGAGACTTTCATATTTTGTTGTGAATTTTGTCTTTTCAGTTCTCTATTTCATTACAATTTGTCAGAAAATATATGGCAACTATTGAATCATGACCCATCTTTTAAATCCTACTCACTGATAGTTACTTCCCCTGATGAACAGTTGACAGTTGTGGGTAATATAGAGGGTGATATAAGGGTGTTTAGTAAAGGTTTGTATGATATAATCCATACATTAAGATTATATACAACCCTAATTAGGAGATAAAAACACCCCCTGTTTTGCATTTAGAGGGGTGTTATTGTCCAATAGACATGTCCTGAGATCATTCGGAGCCAAAACGCGTAGCGTCGCAAGTTCTAATGTAAAATCTCAGGACATGTCTATTGGACAATAACACCCCTCTAAATGTGAAACAGGAAGTGTTTATCGACATTGTAACATCCTTTTTTTTAGAAATTACTAAAACAGAGGGGTGATATTGTCCAATAGACCGTGTCTAATTGACCAATCAAAACACAAGATTTACCCTTAAGCGGCGGCCCACACACACTAAATATGATTGTCAATATTATTGATGTCCGTTTCCTACACACGTTCAATTATATTGTCTCATTATTCATTCTGAGGAAAGCAGCCGTCATTGACGGAACTATTTGTTTAGCATTAGCTATGCCGGTTCCAAGTCCCAAGAAAAGCATGTTACAATTCTCTACTACTATTAAATATTAATGGAGTTAGTTTGACCATGACCTCCCTCCTTGCTATTGTCTGGTTGTAGATTAAAAATGTTCACGATTGTCATCAAAGGTTTATTTTGGGGCTCAGTGCTTATATACATGGAAGCAAACTTTTGTATCAGTAAACAATCTAGACCTAAACCTCAAATCATATACCCCAATTCAACTGTATGTTCCAAAATGTAATAAACTCTATGGGATACATTCACTAACAGTTCTAGGTTCAACATTCGGAATGATCTTTCAAGATACATTCTGGAAAATAGAACATGTACTGGTTTTGAATGTACCAAAAATCTGTGTTACTAAGTGAGAACAAACTTTTTATAAAATGTTGAGAAACTACAGAAGATAATCTATGATATTTGATTAATATTTTTAGATAATTGTATATGTGAGAGAATATTTAATGGTAAAGTTTTTGGTTTAATATGGGTAGATGTAAAAGATATAGTTGCTACAGGACCTGATGGAAATGTTGTAAGTACAAATACAAGTACTTCTACTTTATACTACAGGAATCAGACAGGGATTGTTTTAAACTTTTAAAATGTGAGTGGTGTCTAACTTAAGAAACTTAAAATAACTCCAGGAATTACATGTAGCTAATCAGTCCACTATCACTGCAGTATTTATTAGAAATATTGACTTTGAAATAATCAAATTTGCTTCCTTTATGATTCATTATTATAAAAGTCCATTATTCAATGGAATGATGTGAATTCCAAAATATCATGTATTTTTCATTATCTGCGTTTCAGATTATGTTGTCAGTAAACTATAATGATGACCAACAACTTGTTTTACACCATAATGCAGTTTTCACCTTACCTATATGTAAACAAAGATGGGTGTGTGCTGGTCAGATAGTTTGTAATGGTCAAGTTTTAATCTGTGGTGATAGAGGGGGTACTGTACACAGTTACCAAATACAAAATACAAAAGTGAGTTTATCACTACAAACATTTCCTTTGTTAAGTCGTACAACTTTTATCATACTTACTGATAAGATAAATGAGTATTGGACTTACTTTTAAGATACTTCCTGATGAGGTGCATTAGTAGCCTAATGTACTTTTATGATACATACTTACATGTACTGGTGAGGTAGGGTGTTGGATGGCTGAATGGTTAGCACATGCACGCTGTATCATAAGGTCTGTCATTTAGGCAACTGGTGTGGTTTTGATTCCATGGTTTTACATGACAAGGGGTCCAACCTCATGTGTTTGTTTTCTCCAGGGTCCTCCAGATTCCTCTCACTGCTTAAGATCCCTACGCGCAAGAGAATTATTGAAATAAATATTGGACTATATGTTAGTCCTGAAATGACCTACTTTTTGTCCAGAGGATGTTAAACCCCATTTCTCACTGATGAGGTACATTAGCACTGGATGACACATACCAATAAAGTACATTAGTATTGTATTGTATTGTATCGATCCCGTACGATGTCGGATTTGACAGAGTCCACTGTATTAGATTATTATATTTTCTGGTACTGATACATTTGTGTTAAAGTAGCTAAGTCGCTGACTCAATATTAATCCAAAGTCTTACACGTTGAAAACACGAATTTTTCAAATTCAAATCAACATTGGTGTTGTGATCTTACCTTGAAAAGGTAGACTTCCGATGTTCAATATTTAAGACAAAATAATCATTTTACCACGGTGCGTTTCAGCGTCATTTGTAACAAGTGACCAGGAAGAATCGTCCGACAATATACGCTGGACACTGACACACAAAATATCTAACATGCTAGATACAGGCGATTGATCAGTCGAAAGGTTCGCTGAGCTGATTCGTTGTCACCCTGCTGAAGGGGCACACAAGCGTATTTTTCAAGCGATTTTAAAAATGGCCACAATCAGGCAAAGAAATACACTCGTCTGTCCCCCATTAGGAGATTTATGAAAACTGTATTTTCTCAAAAGTCACACAAAGTATGATAAACCATTCTTGAAGTTTTGTGTAATAGATGTAATTCATCATTATACATTGTTTGATTGTCACTATAATGTTGTTATATGATAATGTTTATTTATAGGATCCTATACAGAGTTTTCCTAAGATACATGGTAAAGCTGGTGTAACATGTATTAATAGTATGGGCCAGAAGATCTATTCAGCTGGTAGAGATGGCCATTACAGAATATGGACTATAGATCAAGATGGACGTTTAGAATTATTAAATAGTAATAAGGTAGGGGATTTCAAAATGGTTTAAAGTGTTACGCCACATAACATCTGAAATTCATTCCCAATTTTGTGTGTTCATCTAGTTCTCTCTCATTTCTGAATGATTAGCGTGTTCGCACCGTATCATAAGGCCTGTCATTTAGTCAACGGATGTGTTTCGATGTCCTGGTTGTACGTGACAGGAAGTAGAATCATCTATCCAGCCTCAGAAGTTTTCTTTGGTTCCTCCGATTTCCTCCTACTGCTAAAGACCCCTATGTTAGCTAGTCTACTATGTTTGTGTCGAGTGGACTTAAACCCGCCCCCCTCTCTCTCTCTCTCTCTCTCTCTCTCTCTCTCTCTCTCTCTCTCTCTCTCTCTCCAACTGCTAAAGAAAAAGTCTTAATTGCTTCCCTGCTAATTCATCCAATAAAATGTCTGTGTTTGCTACTATGTGCATGAACTGTTGCAATCAAAATAAGTTAAGTTTTTAATTTTGACTATGCAGGTTTTAAAAGGATTAGAATGGATAGATAGATTGGTATTTATTGATAAAAAATTACAAGTATATGGTTTTCATTCTGTAAGTACTCTTTCTTTTCTTCTGCATAAATTTAAATATTACAGGTAGGAATTAGAAAATCATTTCTCAGGTTTCCACTATAACTTTTCTGTGAAATGGTATATTATTTCAAAGCATCTGTATGTAATACATATTTTATATTACGAAATGGTCAATCAATTATTTTGTATTTTGATGAGATCCCACTTAACTTCTAACAAAACCTTGATCTGAGAATTGACTGAATCTTTTGACTTAACATTTTCAGTGTAGGTAGGAAAATAATTGAATAAATGAATACAGCATGGTTCATCCAAAACTTGAATGATAACTATTTATATTTTCAATATAATGTTGAAATATTGTTGATTTATTTCAGACAAGCTTTGTAATATGGAGTGAAGTAGATAATCAACTGTTAGTGGAGATTGAGTGTGGAGGAGGTCATAGGTCATGGGACTGCAAGTTGAAAGGTCAAAAAGCAAGGTTTTTGTATATAAAAAATGAAAATGTGATTTTACATAATTCATCATTACAATCAAATCAACTTATATTAAAGGTAATTATTAATAACTCATACTTATCATGCTGTCATACAATTTAAATTGGAGAAAAAAAAAGACATAATACTTGTAGAGCAAGTTGAACATGAATGTCATATCTAGAGTCTAATAAGTTAATTATGACACACTTAAAGGGGAAGACCAACGATTTTCAACAAGGTTTCCATAAATCTTAAATATATATTCAGAAAGAATTCCCTCTGTAATACAAGTAAAAAAGTTTTTGTAAAAGAGAAATTAATTTTTATTAAAACCGGAAGTGACATAGTTGGTTCAACACTCCCACTGGACTCTATAGAAAGCATACAGATTTGGCATAAGTTTACTGCTGTATTGTGTTCACGCCTCATCCTTGGGCCAAAAATCTTATGAAATGGACGGTTTGTTAGGATATTATAAACAGGAATTTATGGTGTTTTAACGTTGAGTACACAAAGCCGTCGCATAAATTCACTCACACTGAGCAGTACGCTGTGGCCCTATTCACCCCGCATGGCTAAATATTTACATCACGTGGTTTGATTGACAGCTTACATGTGACATGTATGTCGTCTGCTTCGGTGTTTTTATGCGTGCTGAGTCTGCTGACAGTGTTTGTATTTATTTGAACGGAATTGTGACACATGCATATTCAAATAAATATATTAATTTCCAAAGTTTGTCAACGTCTGGCACCAACGTATTGGAATATAAGATATCTCTTCTATGGGTCTACGGTAATGCCGCATAAACATTCGAGCCCACTCATTCTCAAGAGGAAATAGAAGAAAAAAGGAAAAGCAGCTCATGTCGACATTATGTGCCATAATGCACTATAATATATGTCTCACATGCCCATAATTTTGGTCTGTTTATGTTGAACAACGCTGTCATCAAGCACAAAAACATCGAAGCAGACGATATATATGTCACTTGTAAGCTGACAATCAAACCACGTGATGTAAATATTTAGCCATGCGGGGTGAATTGGGCCACAGCGTATGTTCAGTGTCAGTGAATTTGCGCGACGGCTTTGTGTACTAAACATTAAAACACCATAAATTCGTGTTTATAATATCCTAACAAACAGTCCATTTCATAAGATTTTTGACACAAGGATGAGGCGTGAACACAATACAGCAGTAAACTTATGCCAAATTTGTATGCTTTCTATAGAGCCCAGTGAGCGTGTTGAACCAACTATGTCACTTCCGGTTTAAATAAAAATTAATTTCTCGTTTACAAAAATTTATTTACGTTTGTTACAGAGGGAATTCTTTCTGAATATATATTTAAGATTTATGGAAACCTTGTTGAAAATCGTTGGTCTTCCCCTTTAACTATAGCTCCTGATTATCTAGGCAGTATTTATTGAAAATTGGCTGATTCAGTTCAAGTCAGATTTATACTTATTAATTATTTTGCCACCAACATATTAGAGAGATCATTATATTTAGACTGAAATCTACATGCAGGCAAACTCAATTGAAAATAGTTGAAATGAATCAGTTTATTCTTTACATTTCAGTCAGCACTACATGGTCGAGAAATATGTGATATGAGATGTATAACAAGTTTAAACATAAACACATCCAAATGTAAGTAAGAGAGAAAAGTATACAAAATTATTGATTCAGTTTGTAAAAAGCAGTAGGAGGAACCCGGAGAACCTGGAGAATACCCACAAGCTTAGGCAGTGAACTTTTACTCCTTGTCACATATAAGTGTGGGATTAAAACCATTGCACTTGACATCATGAAATGGGTAATTTTGAGAGTTAGTACATGTTGGCAGCATGTTTGACATTTGAATCTCCCATATAATCTGTGTAAGTGTTATTGTTTAAGTTTATTCATTATTTCATGGAATCCCCGGTTGTATGTGGCAAGGAGTAGAGTTGCCTGTCCAACCTCGTGTATTTTCTCCGGGTACTCCGATTTCCTCCCACTGTTAAAATAGCGTCTGCTTGTTGCCTTGCGTACAAAAATTTTCAAACATCATGTGCAGTGAAAGTAAGTAGATGCGGTCTTCAAGTCCTGTGCTTTAAGTTCAAACAGTTTAACAAATACTAAATGATCCGCACTATCTTCCATTCAAGTATTCGATTGACTGGGGTACTCCTAGGCTTAACTATGACAGTAATCTATTTATAGATCGTTTTATTATTGCTTTCGGAAATTAAGTTTCATAGAGTTTTGTAAAAAAAATATTTCAGGCGTTAAGTAGTCCTAAGCTTTAAAGGTAGTAACAACAGACAATTTATTGTCGACTAAAAATAAAGTAAAAGTAACGCATTCACGATGTAGTGCAAAACGGCTGCGGACACTGCGCAAGTTTTTTCAACATTTAACGATTCTTTAATCATTAGTTTTATTATAGTTTTTTGCCGTCGGCTAATTTCCACTGTTGTATTGTGTATTTATTATCTATTTTTATTATATTTATTTTCGATATTTGAAGTTTTTGGCGATATTCGATAAACCACTATATCGACGCTTTTTGGCCACATGATATCGTAGTTGGGTCTGAAAATACCATACCGTGATAAATGACTATATCGAAAATATCGTACAGCCCTAGTTAAAACCCATTTCTTTCTCTCTTTCTTTCATTATTCCATGTTAAATCAACATGTTTTATCTTAGTCAACATTTTGAACAGTTACCTTTTCTAGTATATTTTTTATGAGACACTATCCATACTTTCTTTTCACCAGTATTCAACTTTTTTAGCAGCGTCCTCTTCAATTCTACAAGATGCAACTGAGCAGGCAATGTCAAAAACCACGAATGAACCAAAACGTTTCAATCAACCATGGTTCAATGGCCAGTGTAAATCTGCTCTTAAAGAACGTAATCGCATTTTGAGACGATTTAAGAACCACCCGTCCATGGAGAATATGGCTGCATTCCAAATGGCCCGGGCGAAGGCTCGTAGAACTCTACGTCGAGCAAAGATGTCTTCATCGGATGGTGACTTCTCAAATATCAATTCCTGTACCACGTGTAATTCAGTATGGGATTCGATTCGTAGGAATAAAGGTAAAAGTAGTGCTTGATCAGTTAATCATCTTAATGTTAATAATTCCACCTTAACTTCTGACATTACTAATTCCCTTGCCAGTACGTTTTCATTCAATTCATCATCCAATTTCTCCTTTGATACCTTTCAAGGCATTATACATCAACAGGAGAAAAAGTGACTTAAGTTCAAGTCCTGCAATGATGAATGCTGCAATGATACCTTTTCCATTGCAGAGCTTCGGAATACTGCAACTGGTCCAGATGAAATACACTACCAAATTCTAAAACATTTACCTTTTCCCAGTTCATTTGGATATTTTTAACTGGATTGATGGGAATTTCCCCCTTCGTGGCAAGAAGCCACAATAATTCCCATCCCTAAAACAGGTAATGATCTACAAATCTACCAACTATCGTCCTATCGCTTTAACAAGTTGTATTTGCAAAACCATGGAGAGATTGATCATTCAAAGGCTTGTTTGGTTCCAAGAGTGCAACAACCTCATTAATGACCTCGAATGTCAATTTTGGTCCCAAACGAGCACTCTTGATCATCTTGTTTGATTTGAAACGTTTGTCAGAAGCAACATTTAGTTTCAATATTTTTCGATCTGAAGAAAGCTTATACTACTACATGGAAACACGGTATCATGCACGACCTCCATAACCTCTGCCTACGAGCTCGCTTACTACATTAAAAATTTCATGGAAGATAGGTCATTTGAGATACGACTGGGATCAATATTCTTTGACCCATTTCCTCAGGAAAGCATATTATCTCCTACTCTTTTCGCAATTAAAATTACCACAATATCAGCGTGCCTTAAACCAGGTACAAACGGTGATCTTTATGTTGATGACTTTCAGATGTGCTATGGTTCAACAGACATGCTGATAATCGAACGCAAGTTGCAGCTTTGTTTAAATTCACTCTAGCAATAAGCAACTGATAGTTGATTTTTTTTTTTGAAATCCAAGACTGTCTGCATGCATTTCTGTCAGAAATGAGGTGTTTATACTTCCATTTATACAGATGGTTCGAAAGATGGTGATCGGGTAGCTTTGGCTATTCGTCTTCCAACTGCACCTTCTATTTTTGCTGCTGAGCTCCAGGCCATTCCCGGCACTTTGGAGTTCATTTAATTATCATCACATTTAAAACATATAATCTTTTCTGATTCTCTGTTCTGTTTGCAATCAATAATTAATAAACACCCATTGGTAACAGACATTTTATTGTCTGTTATTATCATACGATTTCAGCAGCATGTCAGACTTTTAAAAGAGACAAATTTTTAAAGAAAACTTTAATTTGTATATCCTTGTTTTGTCATATTTTGTATTTTAAATATTAATATACATAAACTGTTATTTAATTATAATTATACTAATTATTTTTATCTATGTATATTAATACATTATTGTATATGTTCATATGATTTGTCTCTAGATGACAACATATGCAAATATAGCCTGGTTGGAGGGACGTGCCATTAAACAACATTTCATTCATTCATTCCTTTTAGCACTGTAAGCCAGGTTGGAGCTGACGTGCTATTAAACCACATTTTATTCATTCATTTTTTTTAGCACTGTAAGTTATTGCCCTTTATAACATAATATGTAAATCTGTCCCAAAAATGATTGGTTGTGTGAGTTTTATTACATGTATGTAAACTATATTAATTTATTTATTTACATATAGGTATATATCATGTTATAGTTACATCTAGTGAAGATACTACCATTAATATATCACTTCTTAAATGTATCCTTTTACTGTATATTTACTATACATAGTGATGGAAATCTGCATACTTTAAAATGAATAGTCTTTAGGTGCAAGATTTTGAAGAAAAATGGGTTTATTTTTGACACTCGGCATCATCATATAGTAATCAGTAAAAATATAATTTAAAAATGCCATCTTCATAGATAGCCCATGTTTAAGTTAAATAACCTATAGTTTTATTTTCCTATTAAAATCTCAGATCAAAATGGATGCCATGCACTGCTACAGCCATTACATACAATGCAAGGTCATTTATCAAGTGTGCGGACATTATCCACCATTACTGTGAAGAACAGACATGAAAATATTACTACATGTTTACTCTTCTCAGGTGGAGGTAGAGCTCAGATAGAAGTGTGGAAAATTAATGTCTACAAAAGTGAAAACAATGAAATCAGTGATGCTTCTGAGACTAATTCTAACTTTGAGACATGGGAATCGCAGACATGTCCATTAAACTGTGATTATGAACATTTAACAAGCACTTTTCTAGGTCCTGTGAAAAATAAAAGAGGTCTGAAACCGTGGAAGAAAGACTTCTATAACCCTGATGCAGAAACTAGAATATTGTGTCTAACATCTTTCCCTGCTACAGAAATTAATACCACCAACCCAAATACACTCCATTTTATTGGTGCTGCTTGTTCTGATGGATTCGTGAGGTATGTTAAAGTTACTTTATTTTAATACCGGTAACTTGATCAGTGGTTGTTCTAATTGTGGTTGTTGCTTGGTTGAGTTTACTTATGATCATAAAGTATGTCATTGATGCAAAGGTTGTGGTTTCTATTTCTATCCTTGGTTACTATCTGACAAGGAGTAGGATCGCATGTGTGATGTTATTGGTTTTCACGTTCTCCTGTTTCTTTCCACTGTTGAATACCCTTCCATGCTAGAAAAAATATTGTCTATAAACAAACCCACAAGGCACATCATTCACATGTAACACACAAACATTGTAAGAGAAAACTAAAGATTCCAATGTCATTGACTTTTACGTTTTCAGTGGCATTCATTTGACTCTTCTAATTAATCATTGTTGTTTATTATATGTTTGCCATGAAGGATTTTAGTAAATTATTGTTGAACAGTTATTATATTTAAATTATAGGTTATTTGGTTTTGACGAGAAGAACAATACAATGTCACTCATAGACCAATCAGATTATCACAATAATTGTGTGCTAAAGATTCATTATTTCGTCCATCAATCAGAACGAGGAACATATGTATTCTTGTTGTCAGGGGCAACCGAAGGGGTGATAGCCATATGGAATATCTCAAGTTTATGTTTCCATTACATAAAGAGCAACAATTTTGAGAATGTTGATCAACACAAAAGTAGTGACAATTTATCTTGTGACGACCAGAACTCTGATATAACGAACAATGATTCTATAGATAATCTACAAGATGACAATGTGGAAGAAGAGGCTAGTAAAAAAGATTATTTTCCTGAAAGAACGAAAATAATTAGTGTTAAAAAAGAAAATAGTGCAGAAGTAACAGTTCAAGACTGGCAGCCATGTTTTACAATAAAATGTCATCAATCGGGAATAAACAGTTTGGATATTTTATCTGTAACTGGTTAGTAACTAGTATTTACAAGTCATACAACATTAAGCAAACTTCTAAGCTTTCTGTAAATATTTAGAATACTCTGTCTACTATGTATTAGGTTGGAGCCACATTCTCAACAATAATATATCAAGTTAGGATTTTGTTCAATTGTTAATTCTTTGACATCAATATATCTATATGGACAATCAGACACAGGGTATTTCACTTAATGGAAGTTTTTTGTAGTGAACAGTCTAAAACTGCTTCAGAATCGTTGATCAATCAAAATAACTTATCTGAGGTATAGTAGACATCACCAAAGAATCATGGGTATACATGTACCGTATTGGTATTTCAAAATTGTTCTTGTCTGACAGTTTTACCAAAAATAAAGGGGCACAATTACTCTTATCGTTATTTAACCAGACGGAGTCACATTGTCAGACCACAATTTAAGATCACAAGTTAACAAAATATTAAAATTTGTACGTAATGAAAATAGGTACACCTCACTAGTTTTCATATTTAATTCTTGTGCGGTATTCAAATTTATGTCAGTAAAATTCCTACTATAGAAAGAAAGCGTGCCGACCCATACCTGCTTCTAATTCACCCAAGTAATATTTTGCCGAAATTATGTCTTCGTTTATACGGTTGCAAATGAAAGCAAAACATTTGTAGTTTAATCACTCGTAAAAAGGCATAAACAACTTCCGCTTATTAAGAATCACCTGTCAACCAAATATACACGTTCGTATATAATAAAAAAGAAATAGGTGCATATCACTATTTAATGTATGTGTAAGTATTATCATTATTTGTGGTAACGTGAAGACAGTGTTTCTAATGTGATGTCTTTGTATAAAACATAGTTTATGTTTATATTACAGATAGTGAGTATTTAATAGCAAGTGGAGGAGATGATAACAGTTTAACAGTACATAAACTTATATTATTACATAAAACATTACCTATACAGTTCCAGGTAGTTAAAACAGGGTCAGAGGTCACAGCCCATGCTGCACAGATCACAGGTAACTTATTATTAGATAATATTAGTCTTAGATTTTCTTCATTCTGTATTTTGTATCAAAGCAGAACCAGCTCTATTCGAAATTTGTACTGTAGTCATTGGGTAATTCAATGTTAGAATAAAATTTAATAATTTTACTTTTTGTACTTCCTGGATAAAATCAGCATTATAACCAGGAACACATAGCATAGTCTTTATAATATTAATGAACAAGACACCACCATTGTACAAAACATACATTATATATAATGGACAAAAATTAATTTACAGGAGTGAAAATATTGTCTCCAGATAAATTATTAACAGTATCTGTGGATCAAAGAATGACAATATGGAGTGTAATAGAGACAAACACTGATATCAAGGTACAAAAAAAAATTTGAGATGAAATGTTTCCAAGTATGAGGAAGTCATAAATGCCTCTTGAAAGGCAATAGATAAGGTTGCATAAAATTCCTAGAAATTTCAGATGCAGAGTATAGTATCCATATGGAAAGTAAAATGAAGTTTGGTTATGGCGGGATAACAGTGTGGTATTCTGTATGCTTGACCGAGAACTGGAATATTGATCATTACTAAATGATTCAAAATCTGACAAATCTGCATAAAGAAGTCAAATTTATAGGTTTTATAAATAGGATAACACTACTTTATAGATGAACAGTTGTAAAAAGAATTCCTTCTGGTACATTCATTATTGGCTATTGAAGGAATATACCTGCAATGACATTATTTCTTTCTTCCTAACTACTGGAAAACCCATGTTTGAACTTCTGTTGTTTTTTTAGCTGAAGTATAATGACAGAAAATTTATTAATGTCTCAGATGTGGCCAATATTGATGTTTGGAAATTTAAGTAAGTTTCTTCTTAACAAAAAAAACTTTCTTTCCTTAAAGGGACAATAACACTCTTGCTGGCTTGGCAGCTCCAGAAAATAAATAATAGCCTTATTCTAAGTACTAGATGTTTAAGTGTCCTACCTGTTGTGTAAATTATCCATTACGACCTATTTTACTTGTCCAGAGGGTTCGAAAATATTTTAAATCAAAGTCACATTTGAAAAGGTTTACGTTAGACTTTTCTAATCATTTAGTTGAATTTTTCCAATTTTTTAAATTAGGTGTGTTAAGATGAAATTTATATCATCAATTAATTGGAATATTGTAAAGTAATACAATTTGTTGACCAGAATGAAGATTGGGACATACTATCAGTTACAACAAGAGTGTTATTGGGCTTTAAAGTATTATAACGGAAGTAAACTCATTTACTTCTGGTAATATATACATACTTGTTTTAATTGCATGCCGAGATAAAACTAATTCTATCACAGCTTTCACAAGCTTAATCTGTGCTAAAACTTGGTCTCTACTATCACCAAGTCCTTTGCCTCATTTGTTCAAATTGAATAACTCTAAAGTGTACTCACTCCGAACAAATGGGAACCAAGTAAACAACATTGGCACTAATAGTAAGTGAAGGGGGACTGCACCACACATAATTTACACAAAAACAAATCTACAAACAAAAAGGCTGTGCTGTATCATGTTAACAAGTAAACAGGATGTATAATAGAAAAATTGAGAATTTTGACAGGGTTTTTAAGAATGGCTTGATTCAAAATCCTTGCGAATTTGTACAAAATAATTTGCATTTTGACCTGTAGGATTTTTAAATTATGTTTTCTTGCTTTATAATATTTTTCTATATGAATGGTTCTGATATAAGATATTGATCAATATTTTCATTTTTGCTTTTCAGTGATAATATATATTACGGTGTATGTGGAGAAGGTCTAGCATATGGTTATATAACCGAGAAAGATAAATAGAAGATATTATATTATTATATACATGTATATGGATTAATATATTTATCTTTTAAATAAATATCTCAGAATTCTTTTTTAAATGCTTTTTAGTTGATTAGACATGTTTTAGTAGCATTACATATTAATACACAGAAAAACAATTGGGCCCAATACCATATTCCTGAAGGATGCCATGAGAAATCCTTCTGTGGAAATTGTTGCATTGGCTTCTGATACTTGAACTTTTGAGGGAGTGTGTTAAATCTATCCCAATACAGGAACATGACAGCCCCTGGTTTGATCTTCGGTCTTCCCTAAAACTTTGGACAGTGATTTAAGGTATTAAAAACGGTGAAAGTATTGCTGGTCTCTAAACAGTATTGTTTACACTTTATCCATGTTGATAGCCTTGTTTGTCACACAATTAATTTTTCTGCCATATTCTGCTATACATTGGCCAGTCTTGGAACAGAAATTTGCTTCTTTTACAGCAATATTCAGTGGGTTTAGCTCTAATCAAACAAAACACTGCGATATGTGTGGTCTAATACAGTTACAAGGGTTTTTTTTTATCCTGTTTAGTGATGAAATTCTATGTACATGATTTTTTTTAAACTGTTTAGTGAGGAAATTCAACGTTGAGTCTTTTTTGCCTAGTTATTGCCAAAACCTTGTAAAACACTCTACGGGTAGTTGGAGTTTTGAAGGATACATGGTCTCTAGAGCATCCTTTTGGTGTATGTTTGGGATAACTTTGGTAAAAATACAGACACTGAAATGGTGGTGCGGCCGAATGGATAAGAAGATTCCCCAGACATATTAGTGGCGAATCAAACTGTCTGTAGTTGGAAAAAGTTCCGCAATTGGAATAATTTATTTTCTATGGTTAAAATAAATGTGCAATACAAGGCCGTGAATGGACATGACCTACGCTTCATCGAATTCCAAATGCCAAGGAAGGATAGATTTAAGTGCACGATTGTCTCAACGGCATTCACACAGTTTCGTTCCAGGGCTTCGGCCCTGTAGTCAATAATTACATCTATTTTAATATAGAATGTTGTCATGTATTCACGTCATATTCACATAATTCGCCTTCAAATATAATATTTTTTATTTTGTAAATAGATTTAATTATTATATTAAGTTAAAAAGCGTTTTTATCTAGACTCTACCATGACTTTGTGAGCTCTTATTTCCTCCAATTTAACACATCGGTTCCGATAGCTTGAATATTCGGGCCAATTAAACCCCTCTCCTATACCGATAGCTTGAATATGCAGTCCACTGATTATTAGTGGCATCACCGAGAGACTTAAATTCGCGGTCTCTTTGTTGCATTGTTTCCTCGAATCATAAATTGTTAAATAAAATCCAAATGGCTAACTAAAAGTAGTTAATCCAATCAAATATAGTTTTAACTATCGAATGATCATAAAAAATGCATACGTCACAACAAAAGTTCAGGGGTTATAAGGTTGTGAGCTCACGAGAATATTCTGTTCATATCGTTCGCCATTTTGGACGGTCGACCGCTTTGGTGTACTGTTTAATTGACCAATAAAGTTAATTTCAATAGTTCTACATAGCATGGCTATCAAAATATTTGGCTAATCTTATTTCAAAAATAAATTAGGCAAAAAAAATGTTAAAATCAATCAGATCTACTAAGTAATTTGTCTTGGGTGAATGATGACATTTCTGTCCAGCAACATTTCGGACTATCTTATTGGATTAGAAGGCTTCAAATTATGTTGGTCATTAATTAACAATTAAGGGTGTGATTTATAAATTCTTGTATATTGCTATGTACTTGAGTTTATACCTTTGTCGAGTAAAAGTTTGCATGTATAGGTGGATAGAAGACACTATGGTGCATGTATTGAACTGCATGAGAGCAAAATTCTCAATGGAAAATGGATTGCCTCAGTGTTCCGTGATCAGCCCAACTCTTTTCAATATCATGATAAATGATCTGCAAAGCTTTGGTCAAAATGCCGGATTGGCACTTTTTGCAGAGAAGAGAGAGAGAGAGAGAGATTAACGTCCACTCGACACAAACTAAAACATTTTAGGACTAACATATGGTTTAATTTTATTTCAATAATTCGCTTGCGCGTAGGGGTCTTTAGCAGCGGGAGGAAACCCACAAGGTTGAGAAGGCTCCCCTATCTCCCTGCCACATACGCTCACACCAGGGATCTAAACCACAGCCGTAAGCCAGAGGTCCGGTGCAGCAATAGCACTTACTGGAAAACATAAAAGGATACCAAATAAATACAAATTTCGTTACAATATATTCTTGATCATATATCTCTAAATAGGCAAATGATTGGCAATTTAAAATATCGGAAGGAACATTAGTGCATTATGCTGTTCCATCCGATTTGTAGCAATATAAAATTGAGCTAAAAATAAACAGCACAAAACCAAAATTTAAATTAGAGACCTGATAATACGATGATCAAACCTATGCTCATCTTATATAAATACAGATTTATTGAAGTATATACTATATTATATATATTTGTACGCAGCTGTTTGGTGATATTATTAGGTTATCATTTGATAATACTGGGTAGTAGGCTATAATAATATTAGGATGCATATTAGATTGCTAGTTTTGGGTGATCTATGCGATATAGAGAAATTGTCAATCGCTGAGAATCTTGTCCGAATCTGCCGATTACTATTGAAAACTGGCGTGTTCACACCATGCTTCCATACTTCACTCTCTACTTTTGCTTTATTTCCGCATCCGGCGTGACATAATACGGCGCCACATTTGAGTACGGTATGTAAATGTGATACGAATTTTGACAATTAAATTTTGATAAACTATACACAATTTTAAAATCCCCCTTTGGTTTTGTTGATAAATACATAGCTTCAATGTCCTTCTTCAATGTCCCAACGGACCCAACAATGTGTAACAATATTTATTAGACGATAAATAAATCAATTTGTTTATCAAAAAAATGTAAACAAACAATTTGTGAATTTGCAAGTTGAAAGTTGCATCAAGTATCATTATAAATTAAGTTGCCTTATTTATCCCCGCTGTCACAATCCACAAATGGAAGTTACATAAAAGGGTCACTTTACTTACAGGACTAACATATGGTTTAATTTTATTTCAATAATTCGCTTGCGTGCAGAGGTCTTTTTTAGCAGTAGGAGGAAACCAGAGTAGCCTACCAGGGCCAAAGAAAACCCACGAGATTGGACAGACGACCCTACTCCTTGCCACGTACAACTGGGGATTCGAAACCATGCAAGTTAACTCAATGGCAGGCCGTATGATACAGCGCACACATGCAAATCATTCAGCTATCCAACCCCCCAAAATTCTATTGGTACTAGCCTTATAAATTATTATGATTAATAATAATATGATACATAATATAGGGAAATCCAATACTAAATTCATGCCATTTATTATTTGATTTTTGTTCAGAACCACCTGCTTTTTAAAAAGTTACAATGGCTTCATTAAGTGGGAAAACAGAAAAAGTTTCGATTGAACTGGCCTTAAAAGAAGTATTTTATATTCATAGAAACACAGTTAAAGGTTGGTGATATTTATTTTTCTTGCAAATCAGTAATTACATATGAAATTGTTGCCATCCAGGCGTGGCTTTGTTTTTAGATAATGATTGATATCTGGATTTTTTTTAAGATTAATTTATAGGTATATCAATACTGGTAGTTATTTAGTAAAAATGATAATAAACCATGAAGAAAAATTAAAATAAACATAATGTTATTCAACTTATTTAGTACTGGTACCAGTACAGGCCCTGTACTGTTGTCTTCATAGCACTGTTTGTGCTGATTAGTAGGATATAAAACTCCATTTCATTCATTCAATTGATTTTATATTTCAGAATATCAATCAGAACTAGGTCAATGGATAGAAAAATCTGAAGAATTGGAGCAAGAAAAGGAAAAGTATGACTATGGAATTAAAATTTACTTTACTAGCTTTGAATGTGATTAGCTATTCATTCACAGACTTTTTAAAAATAGATAGTGAATGCAATGGACTCTATAATATAATATTGTTCTTCAGATTTATTTAAATGGGCTTATGGCCATGTAGTTTTATTCTGATTGTATGAATTGTGGGTGGACTTTGATTGATGACTTCAAATTTGAATAAGATTTGTAAATCATTAGACGCTTTGCTAAATATACCAACAATTGCATGTGAACATCGTAAGAGTCTACATTTTCCATAAGATTTTAATGATAATTTCAAAATTTGTATGTTGCTTAAATTTATATCTGTGAAATCTGGGATTAGTTTGATGTTGGCTTGGAATTGGTCAGAATAAACAAAACATAGTTTTCAAGCACACTATTAGACTCTACTGAAATGGAATTTTTTATGTAATCTCGTATACCTCTATTAGATGTAGGGCAAGTTGGAATTTGAAAAATATTTGCAGAGTTATTGCTCTTGAATTTGTTAAAATATGATTGACATAAATGTAGCTTGTGAATGCTCTTGTATTATTCCATTGACTCTACTTATATTATATTCAAATAGTGGCTTTCACACTATTACTGAACTATTAATTTTTAATGCATAGGTCCCACAAAAGTTCATGCTATGATTGCAATTATGGTTTTCATCGTGAAGTAGTCGTGATGATCATATCAGGCCTTATCGTACATTGAGGTCGGTTATAGCAATCGTGTTGAGCATATTGAAACGTATCCAAATGCATCTACACATACTGGATGGTGGACTGAACAGGGACAATCCTATCGTAATGCATCGCATGACAGTGGGGACCTAGCATAAAGCAAAATGGTAAAATACTTTTGTACAAATTACAACGTACTGGTATGTTTAATTTACAGACTGTTGGAACAAATTGAAGGTTTAGAGAAGAAAAATGCCAAACTTGAAGAAGAAAAAAATACATTGTGGAACAGCAGAGTTAAAATATCGTAAGTTGTAAAAACATGAGCTCTACATGTGTAACAGATATTGAAATGAACATTTTATATGAGTAACATTAGTCATTCTTTGTATATATTTATACAGCGAAAAAGCCTATTAATACTTGGCCATATCTAAAAATTCATGTGGGCGCTCTAAAGTTATTATCTGAAATTTGTACACAGTATTATCCTAACCCTAGGTCATGAGATAAAGAATCCTATTGATTTTCAACAATTTTGATGACTGGAACAGTCAAAATTATCATCTGATTTCCAGTACATTTTTTAAATAATAAACACTAGGCAAAACTATAAGCCCTTTATTTAGTTTACACTAATTACAGCTATATTCCTAGAGTAGATTTTGGTCCTCAATCAATGAATACCCACCAAAACAGTTGCAAACTCAGTTAGTGCCTTTGTATTTCATGCAATGAATCTAATCTCATAAAATGTTTCTAGCTGCATGTAGCCTGTTTCGCTTTGTATCACAATTATTCTCTACGTTTTCTTATTATATTACTTGATTCATATTATTATTATAATTCATATATCGGTAACATATTTCCATGTAATAACGATGCTATGTCTTGTTGTCATTTATGTATTTATAATATCTATACCCATGCATCATAATTGTATTGATTACTGTGCCATTATCATTCCTGTTTGAGGGAAATGTGTACATTATATAATGTGGTCCTATTGGTAAACCTATATTATAAGCTGGATTAAAATTACCGTTGTCTTTAATGTGTGAACATCATTTGTTATAACTATATTTACATGTTTATATTGTATGCTGTCAGAAATGGATGTTTCGATACAATAAAATCTTATCTTAATAAGATGTATCATAAAATAGTGGAAATTATTATCCAGGTTTATAGTACTAATAACAAAAATTTCAGATCTAGAAATGATGACAAAGTCTGTCCTATGTGTTGTCACCTACAACAGTCAATGAAAGTGGTACAAGATGCTTATAAAGAAACATTAGAAGAAAAAGATAATATGATTAAATTTTTAAGTAAGTTTTCAGGCATGTTAATCGATCAATTTCTGGTGAGTAAATGGTAATACAGTGATAAAAAAGCACTTTTATGTATACCCAGAACTGGTATGTGCAGTGCAATCAACATGCTTTTATAAATTTTGGCGATTTCCTCTTAAGATTCCGATCCATATAATCCTTGTTAATAAGGTCCATTCTCAAGCAAATTACCCCACACTAGACTAGGGTGAAATGTTGATTATTTTCTTTAGTACTTTAGGATGGGGTTGATATATGCTTGAAATCAACCATCATTTATAGGAAGATAAATGATATATATCTCTCTACTAATTTATATGTAGACAAATACAGTTTAATAGTTTAGTTATCATTATGATTTTTACATATGTGACCCGGCGCAGCTAAATGAGTCGGAAGTCGCAAAGCTAGATTCCGCGATAGAGTGCAATGATGGTTCAATAGGTCAAAATTTTCAAAATTCAAATTTTCTCATTAAAAGCCTCAAAAGTACCTCTTTCGTCAATTAAAAGTTTAATTTTCATGAAAAGAACATCTATTAATGTTCAAAAATTACATTTTGTAAAAGGCAGTCAGCAAAGAAGTCATTAATTATCTTGGAATAAAGCAAAACAATCGTTCATTTACTTGCCATTTTCATAAAATGTCCAAGCAACCCCGAGAACACCATATTCGGCACTATACAAGCCGTATCCTATATGTTTCCCAGAATAATGAAAAATCGTGCCATTTTGGATTTCCACCATCTTGGATTTTTTTATATTATATTTTATATTATATTTAAATTTGGCGTCACAAAAATCTCATGTTACAAAGCATGAAACATATGTATACCATGATCCGGACATAATATAGAGGAAGTTTCATATTTTTTCCATCAATTTTGGCTACCATCTTGAATTTCCGCCATTTTGGATTTTTGAAATTGATTTTCAGTCCTATATTTGATTACAGCGACCCCAAGAACTCAATATTTGGCACAACACAAGCCATATCCTATCCCTGCTTCCCAAAATAATAGAAAATCGTGACATTTTGGCCGCCATCTTGGATTTCTGCCATCTTGGATTTTGGTCGCCATCTTGGATTTCCGCCATCTTGGAATTAAATTATTTTCTGTGCCCATATTTGATTTCTTCGACCCCAACCCCAAGCTATGTATACCGCGATCCAGACATAGTACAGAGGAATTTTCATTTTTTTTCCATCAATTTTGGTCGCCATCTTGGATTACCGCCATCTTGGATTTTTGATATTTTATTTTGTGCCAATATTTGAATTCGGCATCCCCAAAAATCTCATGTTACACACCATGAAAGCTATGTATACCATGATGCAGACATTTTTCTGTCCATTTTGAACGCTATCTTGGATTTCCACCATCTTGGAATTTTAAAAAAAAATTCATTTTCGATATTTGATTTCTGCGACTCTCAACTTTCCATGAGAGCTATGTATACCGTGATTCGGACATGATATATAGGAATTTTCATTTTTTCTTCATTTTTGCCCGCCATTTTAAAAAATGGTGCTGCACCATCATAAAAATAATTATTTTTTTAAGAAATTTTCTTTATTCGTTTTTTGTAGCCCATTTCGCATTGGGAAAGCATCTGACGTTTTATTGAGTTTCAAAATAAATGTTTATTGTCCCATGAATATTGCAAAAATCTAAGTGTCATTTTCAGAGGCCGTTTTCTCCGAATTTAGGAAACCATGGATGTCCAGACCACCCAACTTCAAATCGCAATTTCTCAGTGATGAAACGTCGTAAAGCAATGGTTAATACATCATTGAAAAGCTGAGAATAGTCTCTCTTTGGTTATTCCAAAACCTCACTTTTGAACAATTGGTCACTGTGACTCATTTTGCTATGCCGGGTCACATATGTTGAGATCATATACATTTAATGTTTATTGTTATTCAAATATTGTAGAGTGAGTGTCATTGGTGCTAGTTGTACGGTATTCACACATGACAAAATACACATCAACATTAAAACTGAATGGACAATTACATTGTAGTAGGATATTAAATCCCATTTCATTTCAATAACAACATTGTGCTTCTAAACCTGTAACCTGTAACATTAGTTATGCTATTAATTGTTTTCCTTGTTTTATTTTATTAACAGAAGAACAATTAGCAGAAAGATCAGGTCATGTTCCATTGGTAGATATGTCAAATCAAATAATATCCAGGTTTGTTGATATTTATTATTCACATCAACAATAATAATCAAATCCACATATTATTTATATACGGGATTAATTTAAAAATAAAACCGTCTGTCAATCATACCTATAAATAGATCAACATATTATCACTGATATACAGGAATTATTTAAAGAAAACAGGGATCACGGTCGTGTGTTCGATCCCCTCATTGGCATGATTTCCTCTTGTCAGTGATGCAGGTCGGAGAGCCTGACAGGGACAGCTGTCTAGTCGATCGGATGGGACAAAAACCAAGGTCCCATCTACAGTGACGTGCATGTAAAAGATCCCTTGGCAGTTGGAATTTGATATAAGAGTAGGCTGTAGCGTCGATATTCGAGCAAATTTTTCCTCATATCACACTGTATGGTGTATGTCTGTCTTCATTAGCACAGTTTAGGAGCAGAACAGTTGGACATTAAACCCCATTTCATTTAATTTTATTTAAAGAAATCAATATATGAAATATACAGCCCTTTAAAACACTACTTGCATTCAATGAGAAATCAGATCAAAGTGTATCAGAATATCAAATAGGAAATTGTATTGTAGTTTTCGGCATACCTATACAACTATAAGTCTTTTGTGCATGTTACCAGATGAATCATTGACAATATCTAACACTTCATTGTGACAAAAATATTTTTCTTAGGGAAGTCGTTTCGAGGACCCCTACAAAATTGATCACTGGAATTATCAAAGGCAGTGGACCAAATTCTCAAAAGAAGAAACCTAGTCCAGATTCTACTGTCAATAGTGCTAAGAAAAAATCACAAGAACAGCAACAGACGTGCAAACAGCCTGGAGAAGGTGGTGATGGAGATAACTTAAAGAATGACAATTTGAGATCCAAAAATAAAAGACCAAGATATAAAGAAGTATGTGTTTTTTTAATTACTACTTTATTTTAAAATAAAAATAATTATTAAGTTCTCCTTATGTTTTGTTTTTCAAGGACCATAATCATGGTCTCAAACAACTATATAAAGCTCTATGATTTGTTTTCCAAAAGAAATATAAATGTCCTATTGTCGGGTGTAGGTGGAACTAAAGCTTTTGATTAAAAGTTATCCATGCGCCATTGGAGTGACAACTTTCTGCTATACTTTCATTTATCTTTTCTCACAGGTAATAGAATTGCTGTGCATTAACTTACCTCTTTTGTCAAGGCACTCATTTAAAAACTGGAGGCAAACACTCAGTGTTACATAATTTCTATAAACTGTTTTGTTGAACATTTCTAAAAGTTTAAATATTTGGAACTGAAAGTTTACATTTTTAGCGTGTGATCTGGATACCTAAACTGAGACTTCTCCTTAACCTTTTCCATTCCTTTTTCTCTGCAGGATTTATCACCTACATATAAAAAACTAAAATTTCATCCAGGTTCAGAATTCAGTGAAAAGGATATAAATTCATCAGAAAATACTTCTCCAGATTTGGCCCCCAAAGTAAAAGTTAAAAAGTCAAGCCAGAATAGTACTGGTAGTGCTAAAAGTAGGGAATCTGGTAGTGCTAAAAGTGAGGAATCAACTGCTTCAAGTGGAAAAGTCCAACATGATACAAACGACAAAAGACCAAGAAGTAATCGTCTAACTACAAAAAAGAAAACTTCGCCTTCTGTCATCAATTCAAAGAGAGATAATTTTGTTCCTGAAACTTGTTTTCATCAAACACTGAACAATTCACACACTGATGAAGAAATGGCTGATTCTAATCATGGCGAGGGAGATAAAATAGCAAATATCATTGTTCCCGAAACTTTAGGTATGGAAACATACAGTTCCTATAGTGATGAAAGCGATGATGATTTGAACACGGAAAGAACTGTAGTATCCCAAATTAATAAAGGAACATCTGGTGATGTTTCATCCAAATCTAAACTCAAAGTGATTAATCATAGGGCCTCCAAGAGTTTCATGGATGACACTACTGATATTCTTAACAGTCCAGTCTCTGATACTAGTGAACCTGAAATAGATAAGAGCAGACTACATCCTTCCTTGAATGTTAGTGTTACTGAAAATCCTGACAATGCTGACAATGAATTAGATGATATTCCAGACTCTGGGTATACTAGTCGAATTGAGAAATCAAACCAAACAGGAAACACAGACAAATCTCAAACCAGATGTGGAAACTCAAAATCCAAAACTAAAAAACATATTGATTTTGAAGAAACTTCTATAGAAGACGTATTGTCTGAGAACAGCAAGCGGAGATCATTATCTATTGATATACCTCAAGAAATGAAGAAGACATCCACTCATATCTCGCCAGTATTTAATCGATCAAACGACTATTCTAAAAATAAAATGGACGGAAAGCATGATTTGCTAGAAGTCTCTGATGTGGAGGAACCAGCATCTCCGTTAGTATTACAATCAGGAAAATGTTACCAACGACAGAAAAGTGATCCTTTCACCAGAGTTTTACGAAACTCAAAGTCTTCGAAGACGAAAAAAGTAGCTTCCTCGCCTGAAAAGGAGTCAAAGAATACATCACAGGAATTAAATGTATCTAAATCAAAGAAAAAGGGCTCCTCCAAAAAAGCATTCATTGACATTCCAGATTTTAGCTTGATGAAACAAACAACTTTAAGTCAAGTTTTTTATAACAGTCCTAAAAAAATGTCTGTCCCGTCTGTTGAATCGGAATTAGAACGTAAAAAGATTGAAGAAGCAATTAGATTATCACTACTAGAATTTCAAACCACTTCTCAAGAATATAACACTAAACAACAAGCAAAAGGTAAACGAGTCAATGATGAGATGGATGGTGTTGAAATGTTCAAAAAGCCTTTATCATCCACAAAAATGTCAACACCTCGCAAAAGACGACCTAGTGCCAACAAGCAGAGTCCCCTGAACTCCCCGAATAAAAATGATAAATCACCAAATAAATCTCTTGATCCTGATGAAACAGTGGCTCCATCTCCTGACAGTCAACCAATCATACCACTAAGGCGATCACCAAGGAAATCCTCACCAATGAAGTCTTACCTACCAATAATTAAACCTCCAAGTTTGGATCAATCTTTAGGAGATTTGGATGAAACTGTTGCACCATCACCCATTGCTTTTATTAACACAAAAGAGCAGACTCCATCAGATGGTGATAATTGTAGAGCAGGATTAAATAGAAGTATTGGACCAGATGTTCGACTTACTCAGTACTGTGAAGATACTGAGTCTATAGATCCTTTAAAAGCTTCTCCCACTTTGAAGAAGCAGAGTAAAAAGAAGCTGACCACTAACTCTAAAAACACCAGGCAAACTTTAGACATGACATTAAATGAAGAAACTCAAAGTATACCCTGTAGCTCTAAAAGTTTTAAATTTGGTGCCAGAAGACCAAGAACTAAAACCATGGAAACCCAGGATGAAGGCATGTAACATTGTTGACAATTTAGTTTTGTTAGTTTAAGGGGCACACTTGATTTGGCTATTATCACTAATCAGTTGATTTAATTTTACTATACTCCATCTAATCCATTGTGGAGATATATACATTTTAATATTCAATTTATAAGTTTTAAAACAAATTATTGTGGTTTTCAGTAAGTTCAGCTCAGGATCAGTAACAATCATGCACATGTAGCTATGGGTCCATAGCCCTAATACAAACTCAGTTTAATAATCCTCTCCTTTCTCTCGAGACATAGTTGACAACGAAGATCTTGTGTTTAGTTTTTGATAGAAATGTCTTATATTACAAGGTGTTGTAAAAATTAGAAAAAAAAATAATTGAAACAAAATTGTAGGTCAAAATGTTAAAATGTCCTCATTATCCTTTTGTTTAAAACTCATCCCATCCTTGGACACTTCATAAAGGTCTTCCCTGAAATAAAATCAAAACTGCTTCAGCTGAAGAAAGTATATTAATATTGTCAAAATATTCCACTAACAGACATTGAAGATGAAGGTGAAGAAGAAGAAGAAAATGGAGGAACATTAAAAGAAGATATAACTATGGATGATGATCATGTTGAAGAACAAGCTTCTTTTGATTCTAGTTTTGATAGGTACTATAAATAATTTATTTATCATGAATAGTTTTTATACACATACATTTTATGTAGAAATGAAATGAAATTGGGTTCAATGTCCTACTAGGGAAATTTTGCTCTGACAACATTGCTACATTTTGAATTCCATTTCTAAAGGGTTCTTTTACGTTTATGCCAATGTGTTCACAGGATCTTGATTTTTGTACCATCCGAATGATTAGATACTGGTCCTGAACCACTGACAAGGGAACACAAGGATCAATCCAGGGAACTTCTAGTTAGTCCGCCAGTAGCCTAATCAATAAATCACATATAGTTGTCACATGCTTCGCAATCATCCTACTTTTTTTCTGAACACTGTACACACTGAAGCTCTTATTAAATTTTTTTTTCAAATTTGCAGTTGGTCATAATTGTATTGTTAGTTTTAGAGTTATCTCCTCATTTTGTTTTCAGATTTTTGGTCAGAATATCTCTTTTCAGAAACCTGTGATAGAACATAGAATTCATAATATTTGAAATACGGTACTAATTACTAACTTTTTTTGTCAGAGTGAACAAGAAAAAGGGTATAGAATTTGCTCATGTTAAAGTTGTTAAAAAACAAGATGAAAGAAGAAAGTTAAAAGGACATAGTTGTAAAAAGTGTTATGAGGTAAGTTCATATATATTGCGTAAGGTAACTTCAGGATTTGTTTGCAGAAAAGGGATCAGGGTGGCTAAGTGGGTAAGATGCTGGCTCACTATCCTTAAAGTCAGGTGCATTGGCAGAGAAAGTTCATCCAGATTTTCCAACATGGTTCCCACTTGTCAGTGATGCAGGACAGAAGGCCTGAAAAGGATAGCTGTCTAGTCGCTCGGATGATCCTGTGTATACATTGGTGTGCACGTCAAGGATCCTTTGGTAGTTGGAATTCGATATAAGAGTAGGCCAAATTTCCCTCATAGCACACTGTATGGCGTATGCCCGTCATATTTATCTAAGTTCGGAGTAGAACAATAAACAGTTAAACTTAATGTCATTTCAATCACTTTGGTGTTTTTGGACAGAAAAGCGGGGTTGTTAAATCCAAAATTGAAAAGAATTTGTCTAAAAAGGAAGTAAAAAAACGATTCTAACTGTATACTTTATGGTCAGTGTTTCTTGTGTATTATTATAGTATTATAAGTCAACGGGAATGTCAGAAGATGAAATACAGAGTAGAATTCAAGATTGTTCACGACATAGAGCTGATTATATCCCGCCTGATACTCCAGAACATTTCTGGTCTATTGGTTTCCCTGACACACAAGAATGTCATGAACGAGGTACAGTATAGTGTAATATTCTATCTAGTTCTTTGTTTGAAATGGTAGGTTATATAAAATATGATAACAATTATGGGGCGCCGTTTGTAAATTAATTATTTAGCTTTTTATATAGCAAAAAACACTACATTTAATTTAAATTTATATATATAGCTAAATCTCGACTTTTGTGCAAATTTTTCACTTTTAATATTTAAACTAAAAATACAACAAAAACTCAATATTTAACATAATATATATAAATATTTCTCGATTTGTCTCTATTTTCATATTTAACATTTAGCATTGAATATTAAGACCAAAACAAGAGATTTGATGATATATAAATATTTAGCTAAATATTTAGTTAAATGTTTAAACATTTAGCTAAATATATATATTTAGTTAAATGTTAAAATATTTAGTTAAATGTTAAAATATTTAGTTAATCATTTATATATTTAGCTAAATATTTATATATTTTAGCTAAATATTTATATATTTAACTAAATAATTATATATTTAACTAAACATATAGTTAAATTTACAAAGCGCAACCGTACCACCCCGTTTGTAAAATAATTATTGTTGTAAGTGACTTCACACTAAACGATGACGTAGTGTACAACTTTCAAATGACTGCACGGCACAGTACTATCTGGTACCTGAACGCTCAGCTTAGTTGTTACATCCACAATTCGTTAATAATGCCTACATATATGTAACGTTAGACATCGATCACTCATAAATATGGTAACTTCACAACATATTACGGTTTAACGTGTCGGTCATCATTTTATGCGCAGTTTTTTGTGTCGCTTACGATAATAGAATTATTGGCGGGACCACAAATATATATTTAGTTAAATATTTATACATTTAGCTAAACATGTATATTTAGCATGATATTTATATATTTAGTTAACTGTTTATATATTTAGCTAAATGTTTATATATTTAACTAAATATATATATTTAACTAAATATATATATTTAGCTAAATGTTTATATATTTAGCTAAATGTTTATATATTTAGCTAAATGTGTATATATTTAGCTAAATGTTTATATATTTAACTAAATATTTAACTTTAGATTTTTCATTGATTTAGTATTTAGCATTTATACCTACGAGAAACAGCACATTTAGCTATATATTTAACTAAGCGATGTGAAATCAAGATATAACATTTAAAGTTTTTCATAGACCAAAAACTCGAATTTTAGCTACAATATTTTTTGATATTTACATATATGCCATTTTTGTTCTAATATTTATCTAAATATATATATTCGGAGTTAAATCTAATGTTTTTTGCTATAAAAAAAATTAAATAATTATTTTACAAACGGCGCCCCATAAACAATATCAGTAAGTTGACAGCAACCAATTTTATTGTCAAAAGTTGTCTATGGGGATTCTGTTAAGTGAATAGTATGAAATAAGGCTGTCCCCTTATTCACGAATTTGGCAGCATTGCTTCTGTTTTGTCCATTAACCAGTAGTGTAGTGGCTATTCAACAACTACATGGTTTATCAAAAAAAGAGCTGATAACCCAGAAAGAGCATTTGTATCCCCGCCAGACTAACAAATTATAAACTTCATTCTCCAGGTAAAATATTGGTGACACCCACAGTCCCCCACTTGATAATACTTAAAAGCATTTCTTATCTGAATCATGTTTATTATGTGTATAGTAGCTTATAATATTATTTTTCTAGACTTGACTCACCATAAAAATGTCATGGGCAGAAACCTGTCAACGTTTCACAAGACAGGTTCCAACATGTCAAGTTTAAGAGTTTGAGGCTGTCATGACTTATTGTTCCCTTCTGTTCGTCTATTCTCGTGTAAACTATCTATTAATTTAACTTGAAGGTTATGCTCAAATTGAGAGGAATACAAAACCATCTAACTATCGAAGGAAACGTCAACTACAGAAAAAATTTAAATCAAAAGTTGAAGAAGATGATGGTGGTGGAGGGGATGTTGAACAAGAAGATGATTTAATCTTTAAATAATATGTAATAGTATATGTTGTGGTAGTGCCCCATTTATATAATGTAAGTTTATATATAATCTGGACATAGATCATGCATCACATTTACAGATAAACATTATTGTAAACATTTGAGAATGATACATGGCCAGTTACTATGACAGATTGATTTGGTTATGAGTTCTTGAAATGGACGATAAAAGCACACAAAGACTGACCTTTCATACATATTTCATATGTCAGAATATGCAGTTAATGTCAAGTCTGTTGTTATTTTGTAATTATTGAAGCTCTGAATATAGAAAGTCCTTCATGTAGAAGGGGCTGACTTGTAAGAGAATGGAAAGCTCAATTGATATTAATATATTCAGCAAAGAGAGATACTGATGAGGGAATACAGTAAAAGAATCATTGTAAACTTAAAATTATGAAATTACTTCTGATTGTGCATAGTATTAAACTTTATAGAAATTGGCAGATCGAGTTTCCTTATAGATGTCAAATAATGAACCAGCAAAAGGTTTTCAGTATTTAATTTTGTCTTCTTCAATAACAGGAACAATAAATTTCTGAATAAATGCATTTTCAGAATCTGAATTGATGTTCGGAGTCTATTATTAGGATAAACATTGAAGATATTTTGTAATTTGTTTCAGATACTTGACAGGGTCTAGTCATTGAAATGGTGAGATCGTCTCCTTTAAATCTAGATCTAGAACCATAAATTCCTTTAACCTATTTATAGAATCAACATAGGAAACAAAATTATTAATGTGCAACACTTACTTGTTATAAAGAATTAAATGTACTGCTCTATGTTTGCAGTTTGGTTATGAATTTATTATAATATTATGTACACAGATTAAATCTTGAATCAAATAATCTAATAATTAAAAGAATCATGATGAAAAATATTGAAGATATATATTTATTTATTAGTAAAAATGGAATTTTGTTTTATTATTTTCTAGGAATGTAATAATGCATAAAATTGTTGTTACAAAGAGTTTATATGTACTGATATTTATAATTTTTTTCTAAGATAATCACAGAAATGATACAATAAATATATTAAACTTAATTTGATGACTTTTATTGTTGCTGGCAGCCAAAAAAGTAAACTTTAAATTCTCTGTTATGAATTTTAACTATACTGTCAATGACTCTGCTGCCGAAACATTATGCAGCTGAAATTTTTGGCATCATTGTAGGCTGGATATTTTCAAACACAACAGAAGTAACAACCCACGAGGGACATAACTACTTTACTTAACAGGGAAGCATAGACACTAGGGGAAGAAATCTAAAGTCAACAACCGGTTAATTCAGAATTGGTCAAACGTGGAGCCATTCGACAGAGCACAATCTGTCACAAAAAATGTCAGTACTGATCAACCCATGCAGACCTCTAAGCAGCACAGGGAGCCATCCAGAAGTGTTGGTTGCAAAGGGAAGGTACCCGTGATGACCCTGAAGTAACCCACAGCCACATTGACCTTAATTGGCATAGATGCATCTTTCACAGAGTTGTACTGAGGGTAGCTTCTTAAAAGCACCTGAAAGTGATAATTATCAACTTTCCTGATTTTTGTTTGAAGGAATTGATCTTGGGTGTGGTCTTTGAAATCTTGTTAACGCTCCACAGACAGTAGTTGGTAAAATTTTATAATTAGCTTAGATTGTTCAGCTAGTCATAAGAACGTAAGTGATGCAAACAATTTATGGCAGATTTATTGACTCAATTGGATATTGGGATTGTTAATGAGGTGTTCAGTTATTAATAAGAGAGAGATATGCGGTTTAACATCCACTTGACATAAAACCAGGTCATTTTGAGACTAACATGAGTCAATTTTACTTTAATATTTTGCTTGCACATAGGGGCCTGTAGCAGTGACAGAGGACTTGGGGAAAACCCATGAGATTGGACAGGCAAGGTACAACCAGAGAATTGAAACCACACCAGTTGACTCAATGACAGATATAAAGTAAAGTGCCACATTTTGCCACAGCAGGTCACATTAGGATTGTCTTCATAAAATAACACAGAAGAGAATAGACATATTTTAATTTTTTTTGAAGATTTTATAAATATATTGAAACAAGTAATGAATATGAAAAGTCTTTTTATTTCTTTCTAGATTTCCCTCCTCCACCCCCACCTCTTCCTCCTCCACCCCCTCTTCCTCCTCCTCTTCCTCCACCACCTTTTCCTCCTTTACTACCACCCTTCGCTTTCTTATGTTTATAATTCTCATAATTATGTATTCTTTCTTTTCTGCCTCTCTCTTTCAAAATCTCATCTTTACTTTTTATTTCTCTCTTCTTAAATCTTTGTTTATCCTTAACTGGTTGTCCCTTCATACCTTTAGTATGAACTGAAATAAGATACATACATAAAATGTTTACCATGTAGTCACTTCTACAATAAATGTTTTCTCTTCCAGATGAAAGATAGTTTTAATCTAATATTAATTTGAAATGAACTGCCTTTCTGCAACAAACTTTGAATTGAAGACATGTCGCAACTCAAAACATATTCAAACTAATTTATTTATCAAATGTTTGCAGCAAATAACCATTAAAAGATTTTAATCCTACAAACACTACCCCATACAGCAAGAAACTAGTTTTATCACATGACCTGATTAATAGAGAATCCATTTAGAGCTTGTATTTGTCGTTAATCGCTGTACATTTATCATAAATATTGAAGCCTACGTAAATTCCTGGATTACCCTCTGCCATCTCCCTTTTCTGTTGTTCAATCGCCCAGTGTCCTGGACGTTAAATTCTCACATCAAATCAACAATGCTCCTTACATCACTCCATGAGATACCCTCACAGTTTTGATTTTTCCGCTCTCGTTTGGTGTTTTTCAGGGAAAAGCTTGTGCTATTGGGCGTTTCTTTTGTGGGGAATGTATCTTTAAGACTGGTGTATAATAAATGTTAGAAACTTACATCTTCTATTAGTACCCATGACTGTAAAATGTTTATTTTCTTGTTGTTTATCATCATCCAAGTTATTATCTTCCATTCTGTTCTTCTTCTTCCAATCGTCATAAGTAAACATAGGTCAAGGACAAATAACACCAAAATATATCTTTCAATGTACAATAAAATATGAATTTTAACAAAAATTTATTTGACATAAAACAGATTCATGCCATGTTCCAGGAAGACAGCACTTTAAACCATTAGGTATAATAACTCTAAATTGTTTCCATGACAGTGGATTTACATTTTTTTTTTAGAAAAGATTAGCCATTAAAATGTTCTGTTTTGTCAAATTTTATGGTTTAAGTTTTTATGAACCCATTCTGAAAGACCTCCTGAATTACGAATGCTGGCCAGTCAGATCTATATATACACAATTTAGATATGTATATCATTTCAATCCGATTGACCAGGGTATGAATGGGATATACATGTCCAAGAAACAATCATGCATATTTTTAAAGGATATACACTAGATTTATATGAAGCAGGAATCCAAGCTCCACTTTCTGTTCGAATTTTCTTTTTAGTAGGATCATTACTCCCGCCATCTTTAACATATCTCTTGCGCTTCCTGTCCCACTTAGATTGACTTCTCTGGTTACGTATCGTATCAACATCATCCCCAACTATTTCTATTTCTGCTCCAGCGACTTCACGATCAAATCCTCCTAAACTAAACCTAACAACATAAGAATAAAAATTGTGTAAAATTAAAACTCACAAGATCAAATCTCAAAGGCTTACACATTTTCAATTCAGGAAAAGCAAGTTTTGAATTAGCTATGGATCAACCATCCTTATATGACATTCTGACATCGTCCCAGCTAAATCATCAGAAAATAGATCTAAAAGTTACTAAAATGTTAATTAACCATGCATTATGCAAGAGCTAAATCTGCCTATAGTAGGGTCTTTCTTTAAGCTTGAAATGTTATATAAACTATTAATTAGATATTAGCTTATCCAGACCATAATCAACTCTCAGTGTCATCATAGCCTGCGATATTTAGTGGATTTAATAACTTTTATGACACATGATTTAATGTAAAAATAATAGATAACCAAGACTTTGTTTATTATCGCACAAACAGTAGTTATGACGTTCAAGGCTAGAATGAAATTGGAATCACTCTCGGTTCAGACTGAAGCAATTTGATTGAAATTTTCAGCTCTCTATTTAATCTTACATAACGCCCATTTTTAATAAGTAGCAATGACTGATTTAATACATGTCAGCCAAAGTCTGATTTTCACAAAAACAACTGATATTGTCTGTTACATGATAAAAATAATGTAAATCTGACAGAACTGTCATGATGCCAAGTATCAGATGAAGACTGAGGTAAAAAGAAGTTAAACAATATGATCATAATAAGTAATAAAAGTTAAATCGAAAATAAAACTCACCCTTTTTCTGTTTGATAATCAGCAGGTTGATAAGATAGATAATTCTCTTCATCACGTCCCAGTTTTTCTCGTTTCTTTTTCTTTCTGCTAGGGTCGTTATATTTTGTTGAAGCTCTACCATCTATGACTGTACTAAACACTGACTAGAAACAACAATATAGTTTTAGGTAACATAAAAAATCATCCCTACAAATCAAAAATTATCCAAATATCCAACTGTCAGATCAAAAAAATGTAAGTAATGTTTGCTTATTTTCTTTTTATTGTAGAAATATCTTCACCATTTTTTATTTGAAATCACTTTGCTTCATATCTAAATTAGTTCATGTTACATAAAAAATTATAATAGTAAAATTTAACAGAGCTTGATTTAATTACCTGTATTTGATCAGCATTTGTCTCATTTTCTTCACTGTGGGTGTTTTTTGTTTTTCTTCTAGACGATTCGTCTACTGATTGTTCGGATCTTTTATTATTTGATGATATCACTGTCTGATGCTTAGCTCGTTTTTCTCTCATTATATCAGAACTCTTTGTTTTAGCCGTGTTACTTATTTCAAATACCGTCTGAAATATCATAGACAAAAAACCAAAATAATAACGAGATGTAGAAACAAATCAAGCAGAGTATTGTTAAAGCAATAGGTGTCCCCTACAAATATTACAATACAAGTATAAGAGTAGAGGATCCCATTAAACACAAACAAAACTGACAAGACCAACCTGCAGATAAGACGCAGACATTGCATGTAATAAAAAAAAAGAAAGAGAGAAATGGGATTTAGCGTCCACTTGACAAGACAAACTAGGTCATTTCGGGAAACGTCCACTCGACACAAAGTAGGTCATTTCAGGACTAACACATGATTTAATTTTATTTCAATAATTGGCTTGTGCTTAGGGGTCTTTAGCAGCAGGAGGAAACTGGAGTACCTGGAGAAAACCTATGAGGTTGGACAGGTGACCCTTCTCCTTGCCACATACTACCGCTGTAATGATATAAGACAAGAATGTAATCAGTCTTGTAGCTGCTGACACTGTGAATACATTTCTAAGAATATATAAACCAAAAAGGAAGAAAGTCTGTAGAAATTTTCTACAAAAAGAAACATTACTTACTGAACGACTTTTATATTTTTTTAAGGCATTTAACAGTTTTTGTTGTGCTTCATCACCATCATCTACTTTTGACACTAAATATAAACAACCATAATTTTATATTATAAATATGTGTTACCATTTCATATATGATAGAAGTTTGTCTCTAACCTTCAACCATGAGAAAATGAAAGTTCTGTGTATTATTTCGATCACTCATTTAAATCTGTAGAAATGATTATAAAGAGTGTGTTCTAGGCCTGTGATGACAGCATGATAATAATCTTTGACCTTGATAATACTGCAAGTGAAATGACACAGCCTTTTAAACAAAATTTCCTGCATGTTATCCAAGGTTTTGATCAAGTAACTTACACTTTTACAGGGGTAAATCCTCAATAACTGAATATATTTGAAACAGCAGTGTTCTATGAAGTGCTCATTCATGATCACCTGGGATATTTGTGTATACTTATGTAAAACTGGATGAATTTAACAAACTCTTTATCTATAGCTATGCCAAAATTAACTTACGATAAATAGGATGTACACCTAATATCACTCCTTCATTCTCCATTTGTTTGACACGTTTTACTGATTCTGCTGCTGGGTTGGGTCGTGATCTTTGATATTGTTTATAGGCATTGCTACATACTCTCTTCATTTCAGTCTGGAACAAGGAGAAACAAAAATCCAAATGATTAGAACCAAGACGAAACATAGGCTTAATGTCATATCAATATCAGTCACTCTTGAACTAACATATATTAATTTTAATGTGTTATGCTGCTATGGGCACACAAGCCATGAGATAGAGGTGGGAGAGGCTTGTTTCTCACTACTCATTGAACTCAAACATCAAAGTGGGCTTTCATGTGTACTAACAGTTTCAGCAAGAGACCTTGATTTTTTCGTGCCATCTTTTAACAATTATTCCTAGAGAAATATTTGAAACAATTATATATGTATAGAACTATCATCACAATTAAAACCATACGATTGAATGAAAACTAAACCAATCTCTTTCAAAAAAGAGAATTCTTTGTGCCACCTGCAGTGTTTAGTATGGCATACCAAACTGCTAAATTAGTTTAATATGCAGTCCTCGAAATTAAGAATTTTCTACCACGGCACAAAAAAATGAAAAGTGCCGTGACAGAATAGTACTGCTACGGCACCACGGCATTTTTTTGGTATTTCAAAATCAATGCTTTTTTTTTTAACTTTTCAAGATGGATAAAACTTATTTATTCACCCCACAAAATTTGACGCAAATGATACCAATCGGTTACGTGTGGTCGCGCCATGCAGTTCAAAAACATGTGATCGAATTCCTGGTTACGCAAATTAAAAGATCGGTTACCTTAACAAATTTCATTAACAAATTTATTCACATTTGATCAATATTTATACAGGATGACTTTGTGACACTAGTCTAAATTATTAATATTATACAACAAACTCAATTCATTCATTCTTCATTCTTGCCATTTCATTTCTCCATCAGTCTTACCGGTGTCACAGTTTCAGTTGGTCGCTGATGTGTGTTGGTTCCTGGCGCATGCGCAGTTGTAGGAGTCATCTCACACTGTTATAGACGCAGTGTGTGTTGACTCCCCGTGATAGGATGACCCCTACGATTTTCTTACGGTCAGATCGGTTTCTACTATTATCTACCAATATATAGTATTACTACTGACAGTAGCCGAGGATGTTGAGTTTCTATTGTTTGTTTATTTCATTAAAAAGGAGAAATACAAATTAACGATCTCATAAAAATTGAAAAATTCCCGTCCACATGCAGAAACAGAAAAAATAATTGCCCCTTGTATAAACGCAGAATTTGGGTGATTCATGTTCAAGAACCTGTGATAAATGAAGTCACGAGAATATCAAAGGCCTTAATCTGCCTTTGGAGGTGAATTAATTGACAATTTCAATCCAATCATCAATGTGTGTGGTTTCCAGTTCCACTGATTATACGCGTGTAACGACTAATCACTAAAATCAACGGCAAAAAAACACGAACGATAGAACAATTAATCTCAAGTCAATTAACTTAAATCCGTTGATCGTGTAACTACTGATCACTAAAAAAACAGCTAATCACGATAACAAGTATGTTTATTAATGACAAAGCTCTAACTAAGAACATAACACTTTTTCCTGACGTGATCAGTTATTTGAGTTATGAGGAACCATCTCACAATGGCGGAAGGGGATAAAGCTGCGTTGAGCGTGTTGCTAACACAAACATCCGTCTCGGACATGCGCAAGTGCCCAGGAACCAACACACACCAGCGACCAACAGAAACTGTGACAGGTACTTTGAGTTTGACAGATGACGTATTTTTGAGATCAGGTATTGACCAGTTGTAAGCAGGTTGATTTAAAAATACGCCAAGCCTTAATTCTTTAAATGATTAGTAGTGCAATAAATATTTAAACATGTCAGCTATATTTCCAAAGAATTTACTGCACGTGTTCCTTTCACTTATAGCCATGCTGTATGGTAGTACTGACCCGTATGTAGGTCGTCTACTTTGACCCCCACATGGCATCGCTTGACTGCTATAATGTAAACGATTTTACTGTCTTGTCTTGTATGTTTCATCACAACAAATTATTCTGTTTCCTGTTGAAACTTGGTTGTAGAGTGTCGAGGTTAATAAATACTATTTATTTCGTCAATCAGTCGCTACCTATCATTGAGGCTATTACTCTCCGTTACATAGGGCGTAGTAATTATAAACAAAGGGTGTAAATCGGTCCAGGTCCATCGTATGTGACAAACGATGCAGTTAAAAATACAAATGACGAGAATGGTAACATTGTTCATGCATTAGCTAGTTTAACTAGGGAACAGTCCGTGCTCTCTATCATCTGCGTCTTTTTTAGTTTATAATCGTTGAAAAAAAACACCACTGTAACGGTAAAGCATGGATACGCCTACGTACAGCACATGGTTAAAAGTGTATCTGTATTCGGTAATTGCAATATATTTGTCAGACTTTCGTCTACAAAATGATAAATATGTCACTTTATTACACGGTTAGACGACATCATCCTGGCACTATTCTATAACTGGTACATTTAGTCATTATAATTTTTGGGATCGTAAGATCTACCACGGCAAAAAAAAATTAATTATGCCGTCGCAGACGAGAGTTGCGTCAGCTTTTACCACGGCTTTGCCGTTTGCCGTGGTTAATTTCGAGCGCTGAATATGTCATATCAGATCGCTGAATTAGTAAGATTACTTTGGTCTAATTTATGCTATACTTACCATATCATGTGACTCTGAATGCCATTGTTGTAATGTCTGTATATCTGATTCTAAGAAATTAGCAGGATAAGTTCCATATAATCCATTATCATCTATAAAATAATAAATAACTGTTTTACTTGACTGTTTCAAGTCACTTTGCATCATTTTAAGCAATAGGAATGTCTTGCAAACTACAATATTGTGAAAGATGGCAAATTGGATATTTAGTGAAAATTGGATATTTTAGTGAAAAATGCAAACTTGATATTTTAGTGAAAAATGCAAATTTAATGTTTTAGTGAAATATGCAAAGATAACATTTTAGTGAAAAATGCAAATTTGATATTTTACTGTACTTTGGCAATTTCCAATTCTAAACTGGACCCTTAACAGTTGAAATATCTAAAACATCCTATGTTTAGTGTAACACTCTCAATTTGTATGATCATGTAACAAATACATCCCTACAAGTTTTATATAATTTTTTTGCTGTAACAAGTTTTATATAATTTAGTTCAACATTATTCTATAATGGGACCCATTAGCAACATACTAATAACTGCATTGTGGCCAAAAAAGATACCCACTCATGTATACACATATGAATTTGCTGTAAAGCTAAAAACATCAATAAAAATAAACATATTTAGAAGATTATACCATCATATTTTGCACCAGGTGTAACTAGATTTAATGGATGACCAAGAAAGACGTGTAAATCTATCAGATATTGTACATCATCTGGTGATATTATAGAAAATGCTGTTCCTGTTCTACCAGCTCTTGCTACTCGACCTTAAATATACAAAATATAGACAATCAACATGATATAAAATGAAATGGATAGGTTGAAACTAACGAATGTTTTATCGTTTTCATTCTATGATACATAAGAAATGCTCAAGAAGAGAATTTTCTTAAGACAGAAGTAATTCTACCGGCTCTTAAATTTCTACAGTTTAAAGGCTTTATTATTTGACCTAAGTATATTTATAGGAAAATACAAGCTGTTGTTGCACATTTTTGTAAAGATTTTCAAAATTTCAGCTTTTATTAGAGCCAATAAATTAGCTATCCTTAGTGTATTATATATTTCTTTATCACATATATCTACAAAATAATCTATTTGTAGCATAATCTAAATTTATTAATACACTTACCTACTCTATGTACAAATAATTTAGCTTTTGCAGGAAAATTATAATTGATAACATTATCTAACATTGGTATATCTATTCCTCTAGCAGCTAAATCAGTGACTATCATAACTCTGACTTTCTTCATCTGAAATTTACCTACAGCTATCTTTCTAGCGGTTGGATCTAAAGAACTATAAATATAGCTACAAGATATACCAGCCTTTTCTAAAATCTGAAAGCAGAAAAACATACACAGAATCCTATACTTGTACTTTTAACAATTGTCTACTATTAATTTCTTGGGAATGATATTGTTGGATTTTATAAAATTACAAGCCAGGATTAAGGCACATGTCACAGAAATCTTGTTCAAGCAGATTTGTCTTTTGCAAGTTGAAACAATTACTGTTGATGAATGATATGCCTGGCGCAACAACACTATACAATGTAAACATACATAAAATCATTAAAAGTAAGTGTTCTAAAACCAATTTTTTTTCTTGGGGTATATAAATCCAGAAACATCTACGTCCTGCTTTTATAAGTACTTTAGTATTTCCATGTGCATTATTTCAGGCAAAACAGTAGCTTTAACGCAAATGTAATGGGCTGTTTCCCTGTTCCAATTTTTACACAGATTTATTTGATATTGAATAATTACCAAAGGTGGCAAATTTTAAACTTGCAATTCACTTTCTTTATATAATAGTAGTACAGGTTAATATAATATCAATGTATGACATCATTTACATGGGATTCACAAAACTTTCAGCAATTTTTTTGTACACATGAAAATACAAAAGTCACACACTGAAACACAGTGTAAATGGAAAATGGGCCTAAACTAACAGCCAGTTAGTCTTTGATCAAAACTCATGCTTACCAAATTAAGATATTCAACATGATGTTTTGTAGCAGCAAACACAAAGGCTTGTTCTCTGTTAGGTATTATATTCTGTAATAAATTGACTAATAAAGCTGGTTTATCTTCAGATCTACATGATAAATATACAGTCTGAAAAATAAATGAAAAGACAGAGTTTAACCAAAATACAAAAGAAATACTTGGTTTTAAAGTTATAAAGTCACAATAATCCCGACTAAAAAAAGACATTCAGTTCAGTGTACGTGAATTTTTACAAATTAGATTGCCTACATATTTTCACATAAACTGCTACACTATCTCTAGATGGTTTAGCTTTCAATTAACGAGTCAAATGTTCTTTTGAATATAATTATTTTTTGCAATCATCACCATATTTAATTACGTAATGATTCTACCCATAAATGAAACAGGACTGGTTTGGAATTCCATCTTTACAATTAAAAAGACTGAGTATGGCTATACCCATATATATTTTTCACAATTAATTTACCTTTAAATGTTCACTAAGTTTATTATCTACATCTAATCTGATTAATGTTGGATCTGATAATCCAGCTTTAGCAAATTCCACCAGTTGTTTAGGAAGTGTAGCAGAAAACAATAAGGTCTGTCTGGAATCAGGTAATCTGTGAATTATCTCGTGTAATTGTTCTTGAAATCCCATCTCAAATAACCTTTAAAAAAAAAAACATTGGTTGCAGTATATGCTCATCAGTAGTTAACTTGTCCCTGCTTTTATTAGCTTAACAGCTTATATAGATCTTAGAAAAAACGGGCAATAATTAAGATTTCGTAACAACGATGCACAACTCTTGAAGTTAATATCAAAAATTGTTGAAATACAATTTTCTTATCTATACTTTAGTAAAGTTTACAAGTAATCAACTGTTTTTCTATATTTCTATATATTCCAAGAGGTCTGGGATATCAGGCACTATCAGCGATTAAAACCTAACGGATTACTGGGATTTAAAATATACAAATTATAGAACAGAGATGATCTATGATGAGAGGTAAAGTTGACCCCACTCCTGAATCATTAACATACAGAACAGAAAGAGTAATATAATTTCTCATTTCATAAAAGAATCTGAGCTATTGAATAAGATAATCTGGTGGTGAAGAAGAGTAAATATAGATTTGTTTTATCTATATCAGTACTCACCGATCAGCTTCATCAAACACCACATACTCCATGGATTTCAATTTTAAATTCATCTCCATGGTAACATGTAAAAATCTTCCTGGTGTAGCTATAATTCTGCCAAACAAATAAATGACTTAATTATTTTTCTAAAATAAAAGTGCTGGAGAAATCCTTGGATGTTCGAAAGAAAGCCGTATACTTGGTAACATAATATAATACTGAAACTGACTTCCACTAGAATTATTCTTTTTCTGCTTTACAGAATTGTAGGAGTTGTACTGGCTCTCACTTTTTTTAAAGAGACATTTTATACACCATGTCTGCATAATAAAGTTGTGTAATATTAAACAACCCCATTCTATAGATTTTAATTGTTTTGTGTTTGAGAGAATTCCTCTAGGGGGCTACCGTGAAAATATAATACTGAGGTTGAATTCCACTAGTATTACTCTTTTACACTTTAATCGGTTTTAAGATGCTAATAATATACTTACATGTCCGGATTTTCATGTAGTGCTGAAAACTGTTGCTCCATTCTGGAAAATAAATGTAATGTCTAATAAAATCAATTCATTTGAATTGTGAATATATTGTGAGTCTTGGCACCAAGCACACATATTACGAGTACATTTTCAATTTTGAAAAGTTTATGTCTAATCTTTTGCTCTGACTCATATTACACAGTTCTATCTGCTGACAGAAACAACCATAGACACATGCCTAGGAAGATAATTCAGCTATGACAATATAACTAAAGAGGAACTTTATAATCAATAAGTTCAAAAGTATGAGCCATTAATTTTTTTTCAAATTACAAACCAAGTTCAATACATTTCTGATAGAATTCTGGTGTCAGTTAACATCATCTGAATAATTTAAGTTTGTTTGAACAGACATTCTGATAGAAACGTAAAGAAACCTACCTATCACCACCCAGAATTACAGCTGCTCTTAAATCTGTCTGTTTACCAATCTGAAAAGTAATGATATGTATAAGAAAACAAGACATATTTAGTCGGTATCAATACTGGCCAGAAACAACGTGGGATTTATAACATAAAATATAACAACCAACCCACCTATAAACTATTTTGGCAATCATATCTAAAGAGCTATTGTGCCACATTTTGCAATGTGATCAGCATACTTAAATCTGGTTCCTGTTTTTAGACACATTATCGCCTTGTGAACATTTAAGTAAAGGTCAATTTTGTGTTTACCTCTTTTGTAAATTTGAGAGTTTGTAAAGCTAATTCTCTTGTTGGTGACATTATCATAGCTCTGGCACCATTAGAAGAATGAATTTTCAAGTGTTCAAACATTGGTATCAGGAAAGCAGCAGTTTTACCACTTCCTGTTCTTGCCATAGCAACCACATCTTTACCATTCATGATGATTGGAATTGTCTGCAAGAAAAAGATCAATTAAAAAAAGAATATAAAACAGACATTATTAGATGCAAAATATAATTCTATATTTTTTAAAGCACATCAATTGTCATTTAGACCTTCCCTTCTCTCAATATCATAATGTCAGATAAATGAAACGATATCTACTTAACAAAGTGCAAATCAAATATTTTTTAAAAAACAAACAATCTTAATTATTTTCCCCTGATATTACTGAAGAAAATGGCCTGTCTTTACTGAAATTTTGAGCTGGGTTTAAAGCTTGATAAAGACGAGAGTATCATCGTCGAAACGTTGCATGTTAATAAACCAGTAATTGTTAATCCATAAATAGTGTTATTGTGTGGGTTTAAAGCGTTATGGAAACGACTTACTGAAATTTAAGAACTGACTGATTAAAATATATTTTACAAAATATAATAGAAATACATGTACAAGTTATTTACCTTTCTTTGAATTGGAGTTGGTATTTTATAGCCTTTTCTTTGAATGCCCTTGAATACATTGCTGGAAAGTCCTGAAATACAGTTAAAGATATTCAATTACCTCCTGAAAAATTTCAAACATATTCTAAGGTTAAAAGTATGACTAATGAGACATACAGCATTACGTGAATGCATGCAGCATAGAACATACCGAAAAAATGTTAAATAAAATAATGTTATCTTAACTGTATAAAAACTCAACTAGCCACATCGTTCAGTATCGAGGAATCAAACTGATTATCAACTATACACTAAGTTTCATCACTCTCTATCAGATGGAATCAACCTAATGAACATCATGACCAACTTTAAACATTCTACCTCAATTAAAAGCAGAGTTGTTATGTTCCAAAGTCTTGATCAATTAAATTGCTTATCGCTCTGCTTACCTTCTGGTGACAACATTTATTATCGAATTTAGTCAAGGTATTGATGTGATGAAACTATACACCAAGTTTCATCATTCTCACTTAATCAAATCGCGTAGTGTCCCAAAGCATCAACCAATCAAATCGCTTATCTCGGCTTACCCTAAGCAGAAAATGCTCATCTTCGAACTCCATCAAGGCATAGACCTAATAAACGCCTAGGCAAAGTTTTAATATTCTAGCTCAATTAGAAGGAGAGTTATCATGCCCCAAAGCATCAACCAATCAAATAGCTTATCTCTGCTTACCCTTAGCAGAAAATGTTCATCTTTGACCTCCATCAAGTTATCGGCCTAATAAAAACTACACCAAGTTTGAACATTCTAGCTCAATTAGGGGGAGAGTTATTGTGTCCCAAAGAGTGTGACGGACAGACAGACGGACCGACAAACAGTCGGACGAACCCATTTTTATAGTAAAATTAACTTGCTGCCTTATTACAAAACCCAGCATTTCCTATGTTTAGAATACTAAATTACCCATGGACTGAAAGCCACCAGATTTCTTTTTTTTTCTGTTTTGAGTTTTGACTTGATCTCTTGTACTGGCAAGTTCATCTTCAAAATTTTCTTCATATTCTTCATTGTGTTCAGACTAAAGAAATTAAAACCAATGAACAGTTACCATCATCATTATCATAAAATTAGTAATTGTGGGCCTTGTCATTAAGACTGAGCATTATGATGACTTCTAAATAAATATTCTTAATTTAAGTCTAAGACAAACATCATATTATGGACAGGGTAGCTTTGCTACAGACTATTTGGAAATTGAGAGAGAGATTTGAGTTTAAAATCTATTTAATACAAACTAGGCCATTTAATACCAAACACATAGTACAATATTACTTCAATAATTTGCATGCATGTAATGTCTTTATAGCAGCGTGAGGGGTGTGTGACCGAGGGAAAACCCACAAGGTTCGACAGCCACCCTCTGGAAATCAAAACTATACCACTCAACTCAATGGCAGACCGTGAATCGTGATATAAAGCACAAGCGTTAGACCGTTGGTCTACCCAACTCAACTGAAATATTAGTTGATTTAGATGAATATTGAATCTGTTACAAAAATACAATTTAATATTTTAATCAATGCATTTATGTTATGAAACCAGACATCATTTTTTTACGCCAACACTTTCAAAGAGGTTGCAGCTTCATTTATATTTTATCTAGTTATACCTTTTTATTTGAAAATTTGTTAGAAACAACTTCCAATTCTTCTTGGTCGTCTTCCATTCCCATTTGTTCCTCATCACCACTATCAATATCATCATAATCATCAGGATCTTCTCTCTTTTTTCTCTTTGAAAATGACTTTTTCTTACTCGATTTAAATTTACCTGGGGAACTGCATGGTTTAGATGTTTTGCGGTTGCCATTAATTTTAGACTTTTTGGTTGGAACTGATTTCTTAGCTTTTACTTTTGTCATATTGTCAAAAATTAGAAAACAACAACAACACGTGCTGTAATTTCTATTTGAACCGAACACTCCTCTGGTTCCAAAGAGCTATACAGGTGGAGTTACTCTCGTAATATTCTGGGATCAGCCCACCAAAGTTTCATGGAATGCGAGGTAACACTAACTCCTTTAGAAAAAGTCCCTTTACAAAATAGGCGAGGTTCCTATTTTTGAGGTTGTGACCACCTACCTTTTTTAATGGGAAATGTAGATACCATACATGAGATAGTGAGGGGTGAACTAGGTCATTTCGGGACTAACTTATTATGATACAATTTTATTTCAATAATTTGCCTGTAATAATCTTTATAATTGGGAGGAAACCAGAGGATCCGGAGAAAACACGCAAGGTTGGGTAAGCAACGATGGCAGACCCTTTGATTTGACCACTTGACCCCGCCACCCCATTAATGCTAATTAAAGGATACATGACTCAAGGACCACTATGAACATTTTCCAATGCAAAATATATCAATTATAACTTTTTTTAAATTCTTATCATCATCAACAAAACAATTTTCAATAAATGAGAAGTGGTGGGTTTTTTTTTTAAAAAAATGTTTTACAAATTTAATGTTGTATTCACTCTGATAATTTTAAAAAAGCAAAAACCATTTTCATTTAAGATGTTAGTAAAAAAATAATTTGGTTGATCTGGTATATGTTTCCAAAAGTAATTAATAGAGCAATCTCTGTATAATTGTAATTCCTTATAACAAATTCGTGTAAATCAGTATGCACTTGAGTAAAGAAAAAGAAGAACATCATTTGATAGTTTAAATATCAAATTTAATGTAATCATCACTTTCATATTTCACTCAACTCAAAAGCTTCTTTTTTATTTCGTTGATTAAGGACAATTTTAATTTCAAATGATATTCAATGAGTTATTAATCACTTTCGGATAAATTTTCCTCATATACCCGCTTTATTTTAATGTACACATAAGCCTCTTCTAAAATCATATATAAAGCTTCTTCTATATAATCTACTTGACTCACTGGACAATAGTCATCAGCACTGGATCGAGATAATGTCACTAAGGTTGGCCTTGGTAGAGATTCTAATACATTTTTGGTAACTTGGATTAAGTGATTTATTTGTTCTGTTGTACTGATGTGATGAGGTAATTCACTATCATCAATGGTACATCCAGCTTCATGTACCATTTCCCAGTCAATTTTCTCCTTGTCGTTTGCTGTCTTTTGAATATCTTCAACAAGTTCTGTTATGAGAGTAAACCTTTCTGAGGAAAATGCTTCACAAGGAGTTTCAATCTCTGTTGAATTTGAACATTTCATCAAACAGTTTTTAATAGAAACAAGTTGTTCTGTCCTCATCTTTACACATTTATCTATACCTTCATCTGAATAGTCTGTAACAGGTGGACAATTATACAATTTTTTCAGAATTTTGTATTGTTTTTCAGTATACATATCTTTAAAGGGATTTTGTGTCGAGTAAAAGTCTAGATCGATGTCTAAAATAAATTTTCGTCCTGCTAAAGCTCCCTTTAAATCCTTAAGAAGAGTAGAAGTAGATTCATTTATTGTCATTTCGGATGTTTTGTCCAACTTAATTTTTTTCCTACCGGCTGCGAGACCCTCTGACAATATTGTTTCATTAGTAGGTTTGGTTTCTTGCTGATTTAAGTCAGATTTTTCATCCAATAAATCACAAAAATGATTTGTGGTTATTGTAATAACTGTCAACTTTACAGTCTTGGCATTTTCTAGTTGAATTTCAGGTACATATAGGAGTTCATTCACAAAATAACTTTCCTTGCAAGTTGTTCGAATAGCCTTAGTTTTTTTACATTTACCAACTAAAAATGTAACTTGTTTATCTGGTATTTGGTTTGCCCAAGGTGGTTTTAGCCAGATAATCTCGTTGATATGTCCCGCATAAACAAGAGGGATTATCCAATTTTCAATACTGAGTTTGTCATACAACTGTTCTTTTTCATAAACCAAATCTGCTTCCATATTAAATGGAATAAGTAAATCTGGATGTGAATCAAAATGAACCATAACAACGTTTTCCCAAGGTAGTTGTTTAGACCCTATTGCTCTGTGAATGTGTGGTACAACTTCGTGGTGATCTTCCACACAAAAAATCCCAAGATCAGAGAAACTAGCCATGCTACTTTGGCTTTCGCTTTAGTCTGGCTGATGATGATTGTCGGGTGTGTAGCAATGGCCTATTTCATTGGACTAAACCGACGAAAACAAACACCTTTTTTTATTTTGCAGAAAGTTGCTTCACAATAATGCCAATACTAAGTCATTCTGTATAAAATGGGACTCACGGGGTTCAATTTGTTAACATTACAGCTTGGCTAGCCAAAAATGGACGACCGTGACTCCAATGACGGCAAAGAAATCACGTGATTGGTAAATTGAAAGTAGTCTAATTTTAGTAGCTGGTTATTTTCTTTTCTCAAACCAAGTTTTCCAAAGTATATTAGGCCTATTATCAATCTACCACGAAATAATTAATTTATGCCACCTAAGCGGAATGAAAATTTCAAGGGGAATACAATAAAATTTTAATATCTGGTAAAAACTGGCTCTCTAGGCTACAAGGTCTCGCGGGTTCGTGTCTAGTCATTCGGATAGGACAAACGCAGCTGTCGAATCCGGGCTAATTTCCCTCTTATGTATATGGATAACCTCCGACCGCCTCGGCATTGGCCCAGTGAGTAAAAACTGACTAGCCACCATGTCTCGGGTTCGTGTCTTGTCATTCTGAGGGAACACAAAAAAACGAGGTCCCACTTACACAAAATGAAATGAAATGGGGTTTAACGTCCTACTGTTCTGTTACAATCTATACTGGGTTAATGAAGACGGACATACGCTATCAGTGTGCTATGACATGAGGGAAATTTTACCCGGGCCTAGAGGCGCTACGGCCATTCTCTTATATCGTATTCCAACTGCCAATGGATCTTTTACGTACACGCCAATGTGTAGGCCTACACGGGACCTCGGTTTTCTTCCCACCCGAACGGCTAGACAGCTGTCCTTGTCAGGCCATCCGTCCTACATCACTGACAAGGGAAAACCACACCGGAAAATCGAGATGAACTTTCTCGGCCAATGCAGGGGTCGAACACCCGACCCCCAGGCTAGCGAGCCAGCTCCCGCGTACACGTTGGCGTATACCTAAAAGATCCATTTACAGCTGGATAGGTCGTATAATAGAATGTAGTTTTCCGGGCTAAATTTATCTCATATTTATATGGATAGCCTCCGTCTGTCTACTCAGCGGTCCAGTCGTAGCAGAAAAGTATATGTTCCATGTTAAATATGAATACCCAGACTTAGAAATCCCTCAGTCTCCCCCGTCAGCCACCAGATTATCTAAATAGATTTGAGCAATAGTGATTTTACTGAAAAGTTAGGATAGTTATTTACAGCGCACAAAGCTATATTGGTAATTTGGTACATAACTTTTCAGTGAAAATGTTTGATTTGGCCACTAAAAGTATTTCGTTTCATCACCTTGTAAAACCTACACCAGGGATTCAATCCCCGACAATGCCAATGACTGAACCCAGAAACTCACGCAAAAAAGCCCCAAAATATGGCAGTGCCGCACGACGTTTGGAAATTATTAACACACAAATTACAGAAACATCACATTCCATCTAAACTTTTTGGCGTTTGTGTGTTGGGGGGGGGGGGCGGTAAGTAATGCGCTGGCAAGCTAAGCCGGAATCGATCTCGGGATTTTGTGGCGTGGGCACCCCTTGTCAATGGTGAAGGGTCAGTAGCGTCTTCGGATGTGACCAAAAAGTGGGGTGTTTGGTTTAAAGAGCCCTTTGGGGTTCAAGATTAGAGTGGGCCCGATCAAATTTTCCCCATTACACACCACATTGCGTTTGTCAGTCTTCATTCTAACCGTATTTCCAACCTCTGTTCGTGTATGGTTATTATTATATATAGTTAATGCGGGTATCACATGTGACACTCCTGCATATGCTTACTGTTTCCTTGATTTTGCCTTCCATTTTATGTGTTTGGTTGCACCTTACAATTTATTTAGGACGATCAAAAAGATAATCTCAAGGTCAGCAAGAGCTCATCTGGGGATTCAAAGTTTAAAAGAAAGTAGTATATGCACAGCTGAGGGAAATTGTTTTTTGGTATAAAAATAGGTGTATTCGTGCAATTTCGCTGATTCTGAATAAACGGTGACGGACGGGGACAAATACTATAGCAGATAAAAGACGGGCATCTAAATATGTTTATAACACGTGTTTTATCACAGATATTTATAAGTTATATATAGTAAGATTATACAAGTGTATATAATAGTTTTGTAACAATATTACAAAATAATATAAATATCAAAAAAATATAAAGCATTTTCTCTCAAATATTCTATGTACATTTTGGTGCTATGAGAGAATAGATGTTTTAAGTTCAATGAAATATAAGGGTTTTTTAAATTTAAATATAACGTATTTACCGATTTCGTGATATGTTAAATAACTTTAATTTTTTAAATAGCGGTTATCCAAATGACAGATAGATGTGACAACACAATAAATAATAACCGTGAATGATCGGTACTTTATTTAAAGTTGAATGAAAATGTTTAGTAGAATATTAAAAAGTTATTTTTTTTTTCAAAATTGGGGATTTCCAAAACCAACTTCTTGTTGAACTTGGTAAATTTCATTTAATAAATCTTTGTCCTGTAGGTTCAGTTTTAAAGCATATTTGTACGTCTGTTCTGCTTCCAGTTGTCGCCCGCATTTTAAACAGACCAAAGAAAGATAACCCCACACTTCTGCATCGCTGTTGTTCAAAATATTCGCCTCTGACAGAGCATCCTCGGCTTCTAACAATTCATTTAATCTGTAACAGGCGATTCCAACACCCAGCCATGAAACACAAGAGGGCGACTTTCTACATGCCATTAAAAAGACATTTTTCGCATCTTGATATTTATGTTCAGAAAGGTAGATAGATGCCAGGCGTAGATAAATAGAATGCATTTCAAGAGCATCACTAATAAATGATATTGTTCGTTCAAAGCACTCTCTAGCGGTTTCTGTGTCTCCTGTTAAATATTTCACATGGCCCATCAATGCCCAACCATCCGGATTCTGTTGTTCCATTTCTAAAGCTATCTTAAGACATTTTTCTGCTTCACCAAAACAACGTTTCTGTAAGTTTAATTGTGCTAGTGCTATTTGATAATCTATTGATGGCCCTCCGTGGGCATTTCCAGGTAACAATAATTCGTGTGCAAGAGCCCTTTCGGCAAACGGAACTGCTTTAGCTTCTAAAAGCCACTCTATTGTCTGCATGTAAATACTGCAAGTTGGCAAAGGAGTTGGTTCTCTTGGTGGAATATCCTCAATGGTATCATCCAGAGGTTGGGGTGTTCCCATCATACTGGCCGCCTTCTGTTGACTCGCTGGGCGTGAAATTGAAAGAGTTCCCGTCGTATGTTCTTGGGCCTTCGGTTTGTTAGCTGCAGACAAGATTTTGTCAGATTTCTTGGTCGACGAGCCACGTCGGTCAATCGATCTATGTGATGATTTAGCGGACGTAAGAGTTGTCCTGTCATGTGTGGAAGCGGATTTGATGTCAATGTGTGGAACTGACAATCCACCGTCACCTAATACCTCGGAATCTCTGCTTGGTTCGTTGTCTAAACCTGGTGGCGTTAGGTCTGTTTTTTCTTTCGTATCTGTTTTGGCCACTTTGGCTGCCGCGACAGCCGCGGAATGATTCAGTTTGTTTGCTTCCATGTACGCCATTTCAGCCCCAATGTCGTTCCCAATAGAATCATAAAACAATCCTAACATCGTCCATGCGCGGATACTTTTTGGATCAATATTTGTAGCAGCTTCAAAAAATGTTTCTGCCTCCTCTTTCCGTTCCAAAAGACTACACACGACGCCGTACATCATCAACCCGTGCAAATGCTTCTGGTTAATGGATATACATTCTTTAAAGCATTCCTCAGCCTTAGTAACATCATTGATATGAAGATTAAAGGTACCATAATCATACCAGTTATCCGCGTTGTTTTTTTCTCGGGCAATTCTCTCTTGGTAATATTTTGACGCCAACTCGTAATTTTCATTCACTTCTGCTTCCTTTGCAAAATGTTTGAGTTGATTGGAATCTGTGAGAGGTTCTGGTACTGGGGACTGATCTCCTACATCCAGCGTATTACCTAGTGCCAAATGCATCTGATCAACTAGGTAAACGTATAGCTCGCTAAGAAAGGTCTGCAGTTCTTGCCTGTCGTCGAAATTGGTTGTTTTCAAGTACTTCTCGCGAACAATCTTCACCACAGAATGTTTTAACTGTTCTTTAAAGGCAAAATATTTCCCTGAAGAATTCAATTCATAAATCAGCTTCTGCCGTTTAGTTTCCATGTCTTCGCTACTATTTAGCTCTCCGCTAGTTTCTTCATTTCCAAAAGTCCCTCTAAATTCATCTAAAATGAGGTTTGCAACACTAGCTACTTGTCCATGGTAATCTTCTACGGATCTCTGGGCACCGTCGGTTCTTTTGGGAAATTGAGGACGCTGAGGAATATATTCGGCAACTTTTCTAGCTAGTTCTTCTGGTTGACGCTTTGGAATGAGTGGTCGATCTAGTTCAATTTCTAGCAAAACAAAAGATTTGGCCTCAACATACATCTGACCTTCAGCGTTTACTGGTGGCTGTCCATCTAATTCTGATCCTGTGTCCGATTTTACTGTCTGGGACGTTCCTTTTTTGACATCTTTTTTCTCTGGTTCTTTTGCACCCTTTTTAGGTGATGGGGAGGTGGAATTGTGTTGCAGGATGTTCATAGCTATTTTAGAGGCTTCATCTGATATTCCTCCCTTTCGTTTAGTTTTCTCATGTAGAATGTGATCTGAATATGGCCAAACTTTGTACGCCCCTCTTATCTTTTTGACCCCAGGATAAAGTAATGGTGCCAGATTCACAAATGCAATACCGTGGAAGTTGATACCACCTTCCTCTTGATTTTTACCCTTTCCACCAGATGCTTGAGCTAACCTCATGACTTCCACGGGCCATAATCGATTTTTGGCAATTTCATCTTGGAGATGTTTCGTAGCAGCACTATCTAAAAAGCATCTCCTTTCTGTTGTCCAGCTGACTCTGTTTTTTTCAGTTTCTGCAATAAGTCTAAATTCTCTGTCCTCTTTGCCTTTGAGGTCGCCATCTTCATCTTCTATTGGTTCACTCACCACAAAACTATCTGGAATATAAACAGCGTTTCCTTGAGCATTGCCAGGTTTACTCCACTTCTTCTGTTTATTTGGCAATTCTTTGTCGGAACCAGGCTTTAACTGACCATTTGCAAAAACAATTGGAGCTTCTTTGTCTTCTGTAACTGGAATTGGTAAAGCAGCAGCATAATGGTACTGGGTTCCTGAAAGTGTCCACGTTTCTGGCGGGCTAAGTAAATTTTCCATGGTGATTTTCATCAGGTTTCCATTCTTAAGATGTTTATCAACCAGTAATGGCTCCTGTACAGATAAATTTACATCTATTTCAGGTTGGGGGCACTCGGCTGGTAAAGACTCTAATGGGGAACCGGGTACAGCATTTACAAGAAGGGTGTAGCTGACTTTCGTCTCGCCCCGAACTAAGGGGAGTAAATCCACAGTACATTGTCCCAATAAATGAGTCTTTTCTTCCTTTTGTCGTTTTTCTTTTGGTAGCACTTCTATCACTGTTAAAACTACAGGCTTATAAGCTATTTCATCCAAAGCGTGAGGATCATCATAGGCACAATTGAGAATTGCATTAAAATTTACTTCTGCTGGTTCATCTGCTGAGCTGTCTATTTTAGGTGATTCCCCTAAAACCTTTTCTCCAAACTCAGCTTTTATAACAACACTGACGGCATCTCCTTTTTGACCTCGTAAATTTCTAGCACTCACAATCGATATTGTTACTGGCTCGGGTGGCCGGACTATCGCAGGTTCCACTTCTGTCATGCTTACAAATTATCTAGAGTTGCACTTGACTGGTTGACTGATTATATTTACAAAGACTGATAAATGTAACGGTTTCCTGTGATTGTTTTGAAAAGAGTTGTCGTTTATGAGATCTGTTAATGAATGAATTCACTCACTCAGCACGAAATTGATTCACATCGACTGACGCACCGGTTGGAAAGTTGTTAAAATCGCCCACAGTCCTTATCCAAATTTACCCTCGTAAATTAAATCTCCACTAAGAGGTATTTTCACGAGCATAAAGACTTTAAATCAAAGTCTGCTGAGGAATAATCCTTTATTTTTGTTAGATTGACAAAATAACGTGAACAATTCTAACCCTTGACAGCCATTAATATCTCGATTATCCGGTCGTTAAATAATCCGATACTATTTCCTTTCAGCAATAAGTCCTACTGATCAAGATAATTTAGATGTAAACATCCGGTGTGTATCTTCGCAACAGTAGTCTCAATCAGCCGGGCGCATTCTATTATGATACCATGGAGACATTAAACACCAAGGCGTGCTTACCAAGAAGATATCGTTTAAAATAAAAATGCCATTGTTTTGCGTTGCAGCCTTTCTTGTATTTATTTATTAGGGTTTCACACTGCGTAGCTTGTGTGAAACACTATTGTTTTTGTTAAAATTATTATTCTTATTATTAGGCTTTCAGACTTTCGTCTGAAAGCCTATTGAGATTACTAAAATTATTATTAGGCTTTCAGACTTTCGTCTGAAAGCCTATTGAGATTACTAAAATTATTATTATTATTATTATTATTATTATTATTTACCGCGAGGGCCTAGATCTCCATGATCGAAAACAGATATCGATCTGGAATTAGCTTTTCTATCGGGAAACCATGTGGTGGCTACTTGATAAAATATTTTTGAAATTTCTGCGCATACCGGAAGTGACCGAACTTTGTACTTTCTCTAAAAATTGAAAATCGGCCATAGTTTCGTCAATTCTTTATCCATTTTCAAACAAATTACATTTTTGGAATCCCTGAATCTTTTCTGAGACAATGGCTATCTCACATTTTTCAATTTCGAACATTCGTCTATGACTTTTATCGTTCGAAAATTGAAAACATGTTGTTTACGAGACAATTTTTGTTATTTTTCAAAATTTTCAAATTTGACCTACATTTTTGGATACCTGAAGTCCATCCGATTCCAGTAATATAAGTTTCATTCAGAGTTATCGCCCTTTATTTTCCGATTTTTTTCGAATTTTCTTCCCATTTTGCGAGCTCGGGTTTCGTTTTATGGTAGAATTGACGTTTATGAAACTTCTGGAACATGAAGTTATAGTCCAATACCAACTGATAAAGCAATTTCGACACGGATCTTCAAACCGGAAGTGGTCGAAGTAATGTTCAATATTTTGAAAAAAATGCAAAAAATGGATATTTTGGGGGAAAACGCTATTTCTCTGTCCGATATCAATGGATTAAACGAATGAAGGTACCGTTTGATGGCACGATTGTTGGACTATCATATGATACCCCATTCATACGGATACTATGAACAGACAGCAAAATATGGCACGCTGAAAATCAAGTATTTTCTGATTTGGAGCGTTTTTGGACGCCTGTATCTCGAAAACTTAACCTGCAATATTTTTTAAATTTTTTCTATCGAGAGTCCTTTGGGAGGTATTTGACATGAAGCCATCCAATAGGACTTTGAAATGTCTGGAATAGGATAAAAAAGGGACTGAAAATCGAAAAAAGTCGAAAAATCGTGAAATTTTGGAAAATGCTCTACTATTTTTTTATTTTAAGAGATTTTTAAAAAAAGGTTGTATATTCAGATAGCTGACCTAATTACGATTCTAACGATGTATAATATGTATGTAATTATTAAAATTTAATTTTCTATATTTTAAATTTTTTGCATTTTTGGCACTTTTGAACATAGGATTTCTCAGGGGCATTTTATCTGATCAGATAATGTAATATATCATTACAGAGCCCTGTGGCTATTTTAGTGCCCAAACCGGCTATTAGAACTATTCCGACAATAATAACCATACCGGAAGTATTCAAAAAATGAAAAAAAAGAGTAAAAACATTGTCGCACTTGCGAAAAACTTGATTTCTCCCTTAGGTAATAGCGGACCAAAAGAACTAAAGTGTCGCTGGATAGCCCTATTAATGGACCATCATATGGTATCTAAATAATACGATTTCGATGGTAAGGAAATAAATTATTGTATGCCAAAAATCTAGTATTTTCCAATTTTTTAACATTCTGAGACGCCCTTTTCTCGAAAACGACGCCTACGATTTTTCTTAAACGTTTCTCACTCAAAGTCCTGTCAGTTGTCTATATAGGGAATCCAAAATGAAAAGCATTGAAATAATATAAGTGGTCGAAAAATGGCCTCAAACTTTGAAAAAAATTGAAAAATCGTTAAATTTTTTGAAACGCTCTTTAATTTATCTTTTTTTCCAAAACTACTCAATGGATGTTTCTGACACTTCTGGTACGTACAGTTAAGTATCCAAAGGACTTCGTAAAGCTATCACAACAACGATCGTAAAACCGGAAGTAGTCGAAAAAATGTCCGATATTTCGAAAAAAAATAATTTTTTTACGAAAACCTTTTTTATTTATGAATATTTTTTGATGATATTTTACACAGGGTTAAAATATCATCGTACTTGAGCAGAAATGAGAAAAAAAATTGTCTCGGTAATTTGCGTTAGCCACCATCGGCTAATTTAGTTTTTCGTACCCAGAAAAATTATTTATTGTTCGATTTGTATAAAACAAAGTTCATATGCACCATGGTCCCAATTGTAATTTTTTTTGTTACGGTGAAATTTTTCTGTCGGCAACGGAAGTGACGTAATATTAACAAAAACTACAATTTTGACAGTTCGGTACCACTTTTTGAAAGCAAATATTATTTTTTTTCAAAACTGATATGACTAAAAGGATGCACCCTGCAAAGGTGCACAAAAACCTTAGCTCATATTTTTTAATTTCAACTTCATTTTCGGGCAATTTCGAATAAAATGTAAAATAAAGTGTAAAATTCAGTTATTTACAATTCATTCAGCGTCTTCATATTTTGAAATATTTATTTGTAATTTTCATAAACTCGTAGCAATAATCCAGACGAAGAGAATGTATGCGAAAATTAGTTTGTAATATGAGCAGTTGCCGAGAAATATGCAATTTTGCATGCATCACTTTTCACGTTATTTTGCCTATAAAAGAGTTAATTATTATTCGATTTGCAATATTTTTTTCCATTTGATGCCTAATGCCAATTTGGACTAGGTCAAGCCAATTTTACATTTTCACTGTGACCGGAAATGACGTCATTTGGGCAAAAACTGTATTTTTAACCTAAAAAATAAATATTTTATTCAAATGAGTCTGCCTTATAATATTTTTAAAATTATGATATTTGATTCCCATCAACGAATAAAATGAAGCCATACGACCATACAGATACCACAAAATGGTTTCTAACTTGTACGGTTACAGAGAAATAGGCGATCTTCTATAAGTCACTTTTCAAGGTTTTTGGTCTGTAAAACTGTCAATTATTATTCGATTTTTACAATTTATTTACCATTTCATGCCTTATGCTATTTATGACTTCTATGAACCAAGTTAAAATATTCAATATCACCGGAAGTAATGTAATTTTTGCAAAAAACGTATTTTTAGCCTTTAAAACAAACATTTTTTTGAAGGGATTTATATTTATTATTCGTTTAACTTTATAACGTCTGACTCTAATGGGCAGTAAGACTGGATCAATACCATCATATTGATATCAAGAAAAATCTTCTAGCATGTTCCCTTGTCGAATAATAACCAATTTTCCGAGGGTCACTTTTCAGTTTTTTACCTTCTTAATTTCAGTTTATGGGTTATAGGTTATTTTATTTATTGTCCGATATTTATAAAAAAAAGTTTGTATTTTGTATGTTGCGAATTTTCGACTTATTTTTCATCTATAAAAATTTCTTTCGGCACCGGAAGTGACATACTTTTGCCATAATTTACAATTTTGACCGGTCTTTTAGCCAGCAAATATTACTTTTAGATATGATAGAGGGTGTCACTGAAGCAAAACAACTAAAGTATAGTTTGGTAGCTCAATGGATAGGCTATGGTATAATAAACTTCCTGTATGATTCCTGAAAGCCGGTTCAGTGCTGCTTGCAGGTCTAGTTATTATTATTATTATTATTATTATTATTATTATTATTATTATTATTTACCGCGAGGGCCTAGATCTCCATGACCGAAAACAGATATCGATCTGGAATTAGCTTTTCTATCGGGAAACCATGTGGTGGCTACTTGATAAAATATTTTTGAAATTTCTGCGCATACCGGAAGTGACCGAACTTTGTACTTTCCCTAAAAATTGAAAATCGGCCATAGTTTCGTCAATTCTTTATCCATTTTCAAACAAATTACATTTTTGGAATCCCTGAATCTTTTCTGAGACAATGGCTATCTCACATTTTTCAATTTCGAACATTCGTCTGTGATTTTTATCGTTCGAAAATTGAAAACATGTTGTTTACGAGACAATTTTTGTTATTTTTCAAAATTTTCAAATTTGACCTACATTTTTGGATACCTGAAGTCCATCCGATTCCAGTAATATAAGTTTCATTCAGAGTTATCGCCCTTTATTTTTCGATTTTTTTCGAATTTTCTTCCCATTTTGTGAGCTCCGGTTTCGTTTTATGGCAGAATTGACGTTTCTGAAACTTCTGGAACATGAAGTTATAGTCCAATACCAACTGATAAAGCAATTTCGACAAGAATCCTTAAACCGGAAGTGGTCGAAATAATGTGCAATATTTTGAAAAAAATGCAAAAAATGGATATTTTTGGGGAAAACGCTATTTCTCCGTCCGATATCAATGGATTAAACGAATGAAGGTATCGTTTGATGGCACGATTGCTGGACTATCATATGATATCCCATTCATATGGATACTATGAACAGACAGCAAAATATGGCACGCTGAAAATCAAGTATTTTCTGATTTGGAGCGTTTTTGGACGCCTGTATCTCGAAAACTTAACCTGCAATTTTTTTCTAATTTTTTATATCGAGAGTCCTTTTGGAGGTATTTTGCATAAAGCCATCCAATAAGACTTTGAAATGTCTGGAATAGGATAAAAAAGGGACTGAAAATCGAAAAAAGTCGAAAAATCGTGAAATTTTGGAAAATGCTCTACTATTTCTTTATTTTAAGAGATTTTTAAAAAGACGTTGTATATTCAGATAGCTGACCTAATTACGATTCTAACGATGTATAATATGTATGTAATTATTAAAATTTAATTTTCGATATTTTAAATTTTTTGCATTTTTGGCACTTTTGAACATAGGATTTCTCAGGGGCATTTTATCTGATCAGATAATGTAATATATCATTACAGAGCCCTGTGGCTATTTTAGTGCCCAAACCGGCCATTAAAACTATTTCGACAATAATAACCATACCGAAAGTATTCAAAAAATGAAAAAAAAAGAGTAAAAACATTGTCGCACTTGCGAAAAACTTGATTTCTCTCTTAGGTAATAGCGGACCAAAAGAACTAAAGTGTCGCTGGATAGCGCTATTAATGGACCATCATATGGTATCTAAATAATACGATTTCGATGGTAAGGAAATAAACTATTGTATGCCAAAAATGTAGTATTTTCCAATTTTTTAACATTCTGAGACGCCTTTTTCTCGAAAACGACGCCTACGATTTTTCTTAAACTTTTCTTACTCAAAGTCCTATCGGTTGTCTATATAGGGAATCCAAAATGAAAAGCATTGAAATAATATAAGTGGTCGAAAAATGGCCTCAAACTTTGAAAAAAATTGAAAAATCGTTAAATTTTTGGAAACGCTCTTTAATTTATTTTTTTTTCCAAAACTACTCAATGGATGTTTCTGACAATTCTGGTACAGAAAGTTAAGTATCCAAAGAACTTCGTAAAGCTATCACAACAACGATCGTAAAATCGGAAGTAGTCGAAAAAATGTCCGATATTTTGAAAAAAAAAATTTTTTTTACGAAAACCTTTTTTATTTATGAATATTTTTTGATGATCTTTCACACAGGGTTAAAATATCATCGTACTTGAGCAGAAATAAGAAAAAAAATTGTCTCGGTAATTTGCGTTAGCCGCCATCGGCTAATTAAGTTTTTCGTACCCAGAAAAATTATTTATTGTTCGATTTGTATAAAACAAAGTTCATATGCACCGTGGTCCCAATTGTAATTTTTTTTGTTACGGTGAAGTTTTTCTGTCGGCAACGGAAGTGACGTAATAATAACAAAAACTACAATTTTGACAGTTCGGTACCACATTTTGAAAGCAAATATTATTTTTTTTCAAAACTGATATAACTAAAAGGATGCACCCTGCAAAGGTGCACAAAATCCTTAGCTCATATTTTTTAATTTCAATTTCATTTTCGGGCAATTTCGAATAAAATGTAAAATAAAGTGTAAAATTCAGTTATTTACAATTCATTCAGCGTCTTCATATTTTGAAATATTTATTTGTAATTTTTATAAACTCGTAGCAATAATCCAGATGAAGAGAATGTATGCGAAAATTAGTTTGTAATATGAGCAGTTGCCGAGAAATATGCAATTGTACATGCATCACTTTTCACGTTATTTTGCCTATAAAAGAGTGAATTATTATTCGATTTGCAATATTTTTTTTCCATTTGATGCCTAATGCCAATTTGGACTAGGTCAAGTCAATTTTACATTTTCACTGTGACCGGAAATGACGTCTTTTGGGCAAAAACTGTATTTCTAACATAAAAAACAAATATTTTATTGAAATGAGTCTGCCTTATAATGTTTTTAAAATTATGATATTTGATTCCCATCAACGAATAGAATGAAGCCATACGACCATACAGATACCACAAAATGGTTTCTAACTTGTACGGTTGCAGAGAAATGGACAATTTTCCCTAAGTCACTTTTCAAGGTTACAGAGAAATAGGCGATCTTCTATAAGTCACTTTTCAAGGTTTTTGGTCTATAAAAGTGTCAATTATTATTCGATTTTTATAATTTTTTTAACATTTGATGCCTTATGCCATTTATGACTTCTATGAACCAAGTTAACATTTTCAATATCACCGGAAGTAATGTAATTTTTGCAAAAAACGTATTTTTAGCCTTCAAAACAAACATTTTTTTGAAGGGATTTATATTCTTTATTCGTTTAACTTTATAACGTCTGACTCTAATGGGCAGTAAGATTGAATCAATACCATCATATTGATATCAAGAAAAGGCTTCTAGCATGTTCCCTTGTCGAATAATAACCAATTTTCCCAGGGTCACTTTTAAGTTTTTTACCTTCTTAATTTCAGTTTATGGGTTATAGGTTAATTATTTATTGCCCGATATGTATAAAACAAAGTTTGTATTTTGTATGTTGCGAATTTTCGACTTATTTTTCACCTATAAAAATTTCTTTCGGCACCGGAAGTGACGTAATTTTGCCATAATTTACAATTTTTATCGGTCTTTTCGCCAGCAAATATTACTTATACATATGATAGAGGGTGTCACTGAAGCAGAACAACTAAAGTATAGTTCGGTAGCTCAATGGATCGGCTATGGTATAATAAACTTCCTGTATGATTCCTGAAAGCCGGTTCAGTGCTGCTTGCAGGTCTAGTTATTATTATTATTATTCAGATTCCAATTTGAATAGATCTCAGCAACTACGTGTCGCATCGTTACGATCTCTTCGGTTTTACTGGGAAAGTGGGTGTGACTTAGAGGATAAAGCTATTTTGAACGTTCTGCGACAATGCGAAATGTCCGAAATCACTGAAGTTATCGTTTTTGAAAATATTGCAGTAATTTTAACAATGATCATTGGATTTTAACTTTCGATACATTTTGGCATAGCCTGAGACAGGGCACATAGCTACGCTACTTTCGATTTTTTATTTTCGGCAAATCTTCGAAGATATTAGGCGCCAAATTTCGAAAATTTAAAATTTTACAAAAAATTTTTTTATTTATGAATATTTTTTAGTCGTATTGTGCACAGAATTAAAGAGTCATCTGACTAGTGCAAAAATGTTAAAAAAAATTGTCTCAGTAATTTTCCTTGGCCGCCATTGGCTAATTCAGTTTTTCAGTCCTAGATTAATTTTTTATTGTCCGATTTGTATAAAACAAAATTCATATGCTTCGTTGTATCAATTGTCATTTTTTTTATTACCAAAAGTGTTATCTGTCGGCACCGGAAGTGGCATAATTTTACCAAAAACTACAATTTTGACAGTTATTTTCCTACTTCGAAAACAAATATTATTTTTTGGAAAAATTATTTGACTCAAAGAGTGTGCCCTTTCAAGGCGCAAAAAATGTAGGAAGCAGTTTTTTTAATTTCGACTTCACTTTCGAGCAAATTCGATTAAGAGGCTAAAAATGGTGTAAAATTTACCTATTTACAACCTATTCAGGCTTTTCAGATTTTAAAATATTTCTTCGTAACTTTTATAAACTTGTAGCTATAATCCATACGAAGAAAATGTATGTTAAAATTCGTTTGTAATATAAGCAGTTACCAAGAAATGGGCAGTTCTGTACAAGTCACTGTTTTCGTTATTTTGCCTGTAAAATAGTCAATTATTATTGGATTTTTATAAAAGTGACACCATTTGATTCAAAAAGCATGTAGCGTCATATCAAGTTGATTACAATTTAAAATTGACACCGGAAGTGACATCATTTGGTCAAAAACTGCATTTTAAACTTTTTAAATCAATATTTTATTCAACCAAGAATAACTTAATATGTATTAATAATTTTAACTTTTGGTTTAAATTCACATATAAACAAAACTCATATGGTCATATAAAGATCATAAAATTGTTTCTAACTTGTTCGGTTGCCGAGAAATAGACGGTTTTCTACAGGTCACTTTTGAAGGTTTCGGGGCCATAAAAGTGTCAATTATTATTCGATTTTCATAAACGTTACACCGTGTTATACCTACTGCCATTTGGGATTTCATTCAAGTAATTTAAGATTTTCATTATCACCGGAAGTAACGTCATTTTGGCAAAAACTGTATTTTTAGCCTTCAAAACAGATATTTTATTCAAGTGAGTCTGTTTTGAAATCTTTTTCAAATTATGGTATTTGATGCTAATCAACAAATAGAATGAACCCATACGATCACACAGATACCACAAAATGGTTTGTAACTTTAACGGTTGCAGAGAAATAGCAGATTTTCTACAAGTCACTTTTCAAGTTTTTTGGTCTTAAAATTTTACATAAAATTTTCACTATATGATATCGTATGCCATTTCTGATTTCATAAGACTAATTGAACATTTTCATTAACACAGGAAGTAATTTAATTTTGTCAAGATCATTTACAAGTAACAAATGTATAAAATGAATTGATATTGTTGGATTTTGTTGATTCTGCGTCCATTTTATTTGTGTGCAATGTTAATTTGGAAACCTGTTTAGTGGTTTCGCTGGTACCGGAAGTGACATATGTTCAAGGGTAACTTGGCACCGGAAGTGACATGTTTAAGGGTAACATGGCACCAGTGAAACCCGTCATTCCTGCATGCAGGTCTAGTTTTATTTTATTTTATTTTATATTATTTTATTTTATTTTATTTTATTTTATTTTATTTTATTTTATTTTATTTTATTTTTTTTTTTATTTTATTTTATTTTATTTTATTTTATTTTATTTTATTTTTTAAATTTTATTTTAATTTATTTTTTTTAATTTTTATTATTTTTTTTTTTTTTTTTTTTTTGGGGGGGGGGGGTATTTGATTCCTTTTCTTATTATTAAATTATTAAATGAGAGAGAGAAAGTGTGTGTGTGTGTGGGGGGGGGGGTAACGTTTCAATTGACACAAACTATAGGTCATTATGGTTCAATTTCATGTCATTAATTCGCTTGCGCGGTAGGTGTCTTTAGCAGTGGGAGGAAACCAGAAGACACAGTGAAAACCCACGAGGTTGGACCAGCGACCCTTGTAGTCATGTAGGCTAGCCTAGAATCAGTGAATCGAAACCACACCAGTTCACTCAATGGCGGACCTTATGATAAAAACGCGCACGTGCTAACCATTTAGCCCCCCCCTCCCACCCCGATTTAAAAAAGAAATATATTTTAATAAATGGAAGTAAGCCTAGGCTGCTAATAGGCTAGCGTAAAAAAATTGTTAAAATGGCGTGCGGCTCTAATTATCTTTTGAACCTTAAAATAAACGAAATTGGATCTAAAAGCACATATTAATGTTGGCGTAATTTATAGTGTGAATGCATAATAAAGTGATTTATATTCATTAAAAATATAGGCTATATATTGTAGTTTCTAATCAATGTTTGTTGAAATACGCGAAAAGTTCAAATTTAAAGGCCATCTTTTACGTAGGCTATACAAAGTGTAGGTCCTATTTTACACGTTTTTAATTATTATTTTGTCGTCTGTAAATCAGCCATTGTAGGATATAATGGCGTCACAAACGATAGGATACACGACACGTGTTCTGATTTTAAAATGTTAATCATGTCTTAAAAATAGGATCACATAATTCCACGGCAAGATAACAGTAGCAATATTGATTAAAATAGACCCATACTGAATTCCATTCCGTGGGTTTTTTTTTTATTTTCGAATATTATAAACAATATTACAGTTAGAGACTTGGCTCCTTTAACACAGAAAATAATTGTTGTCTACAGATTTAAGTGGAAAGAAGCAAATGAAATTATTGGCGCATAAAATTAATTTATCTAAAGTATTATAATACATGTTAATATATTCAAAGATTTAGGATATTCTAATTATCCAGAGATTTATCTGATTGCTTTAAGGCCATAATTTGATAAATTAAAGATATAGTAGTTTAGTAGAGTTTAACTCCATTTTAGGCCTATAGTAAATGAAATGTACGTTCGCATTACACATTCGCTGTACTCAATCACGTGCCAATCAGTATTGTCACCTGTTTCCCTAAAGTGATAATTACGTCCGTCACCAAACAACGAACGCACAAATCCAGGAGAATAAGTACCACCAATTATGTCTAGACAAAGGTCTTCACAACCGAATAATCCTTTCCAAATATCACAAGTTCGCATATTGTCAAATGTAGATTTCTCCTTTAAATACCCCCAAATAGAAAATTTCATCAGAACTAAATAAAGAGTAATTTCTAACGGATTTGTGTTACCAGAAATCTATCATTATGTCTTTAAGTATTATTTACATGCCTAGTGACGATCTTATGTGCATGGATGAATATGGTTTTATATTTCCACATAGAAAAATCTACACCGACTGTATTGTACCGGAATTAATGCAACTAGAATATGAAAGAGATGACTTAGAACGTGATTTTCCGGATTGTCTACAAAGATCCCATGAATTTTATTCTCCGCTCAACCGACTTAGACGATACATTGGAAAATATCATATATTTGGAACTATGAAACCGAAGACATTTCAAAGAGAACTCTTGATTTCTGCCACCAGAAGAAGTGAGCGTAACAGAGATGAAAGAACGGCCAAAAACTTTCTATCGGTACGAAAATTCATTATTATTTTTTACTACATCAAAAAGAACTTTTCAACTCAATATTACGTACGGATCGCACTGTGGCAAATGCCTCTTCGGATCCCAGTGTTTAAAAAAACATTTTGCATCAATGAGTTAATTTAGTATATTTCAGAATGTAGTTACTTTACAACAGCCATTTGTGACAAATTATATTTACTATTAGATACAGTTGTTTGGTGACGAATAAAGGAGAAATAAGTCAACAACATGATTTGCTTTCAAATTTTAATTTTCTGATATCATTTATTTTTTAAGGACTTATTGCATAGACAGACGCGCAATTAACAAGCGCACTGATGTTGGTAATAACCCTGCCAGAATGGTTTCTGAATTTTGTTGAGGGGGGATAAAATGTTATTTTCTATTAATAATAATATCTCAATATTAGTAATAATAATTATATATAGTGGACTATATATTTTATTTCTATTTATAGAGTTGTATACGAAGTGTTTTAGCAGATCTTTCACATGTAGAGATAAACGATGAGATCGAAGATTCCATGAAGTACGGAGAATTGTTGTTGGAGTCGATACGACAGGTAACGCAAATTAAATTCTTCGAATCAGTCCCAGAAAAGGTGGGGTTTGCGATATCCCTAGTTACCCGACAGACTCGGTTCCATGCCCATGTCACGCGATTTCATACAATCTATTTTATAATACCCAAGAATCGGTCTATGCTCCTGCCTTATTGTTTTCAATTTTATTAGAGTGATTTTCGGCATCGCAAAACGTCGATTATTTTTCCATTCCTGTTTATTATTAGTTCTTCTGCATTGCACATGGATATTATGTACATTTCACCCCGCTCTGCAATATACGCCATTTCCCAAAACATCGATCTTATTTTGCAGTAATGTTATTATTCACTCTATTTAATCGTAATCTATTTTTGGCGTTAATATGAATTCATATGAATCTTGTAATATAATATATACATGTATTTTGTTACAGGTATTCCTTTTGAATCCAACGTTAAACCAGGAATTAGATACAGATTTGGTTAGAAATGCAATTTTCAAACGAGCCAGTGCTGTTATTAGAGCTTATAAAAGGTGAGTATAATTTTTTTTTCATTTAGCTTTGGTGTGTGATATATTGTTAGTTTGTAACAACAGCCCAGTCGACGCTTGCTGTCAAATATACACTTTTATCTCCCAGCTAAACAAACTTGTTTAATTTCAGGGGAAATGTACCATCTACATCAGTTGTAATTGATACAATAAGCAGAATTGATACACCTCAACAATCATCTAAAATGTAAGTAATTTTATTATACCTATATTGGATGCTTAAATTATGGATTTATATAATAATATACTAGATACAGTAGTGATTGAATACGCATCTGGATATACATAGTTGAATATACATATTGGTTGTGAATACACACAGTGGGCGATATACATTGCTGGTGTGAATATACACAGTGGTTGTGAATATACACAGTGGTTGTGAATATACACAGTGGGCGATATACATTGTTGGTGTGAATTAACATGGTCGTTGTGAATATACAGATTGGTTGTGGATACACACAGTGGGCGATATACAATGTGGGAGCGAATATACACGTGTGAATGTATAGTGGGTGGGACGATTAATACACACTATAATGAATATTATTGCCCATCGTTTGATCTACAGTAGTTGGGAGTGATGCGAGCATGCTAACACAAACCCTAACCCTAACCCTAATTATGTAAATTTCTAAATAAATAGCTTATTTAGAACCAGACCATTCCCCAAACCCAACGCAAGTTGAAGAAAGTATACCCATTCAGTACAGAAAATGCGGCATGTTAAACATTTTGTTTTTTTTACAGGGAGTCCAAGATGGAATCAGACGATGAACATTGTCAAGAAGTTCCTGAAGTTATACTAGATGACTAAACTGACGATTTCCAGCTTACAGTGCTATTGATATGTTGGGAATTTGTGCTATTATACAATGACTATTTATTAAAATGTGTTTTAAAATATTGTAGACTATGAATGAAGTTAGAAAATGTGCTATGAAAGAGTTACTGTTTGTATTTTGAGCAGTGCTACGTTGTGGATTAACATCGAACCGAACTACTTTGTATTTTTAGCGAGCGATGTCATTTAAATTCATATTTGAATAAACATTATGTCCATCCAACGAAAAGTATAAATTGTGTTATGAATAAATATATTTTTGAATATCAATTTTATATACATGTGCAATAAATGAATGAATTATTGTCCCTGTACATTATTGTCCTTTTCCAAGATCATGTCCATTCACTACTACAGCAAAGTGTGAAAGGGAAGGGGGCAATGAGTGATTGGTAGGGAGGGCTTTGACTTGCTATAATCAGGTCTCGGGTTCCAGGAGAAAGCTCATCTGGATTTTTCAGTCTGGCAATGAACAGTATCAGGCTTGACAAGGGTTCCGTGTACACATTATACTGGCGTGCATGTAGAAGAACCTTAGTTTAACAGTCGGAATTCGAATAGACTGTGATTGTCCGTATGTCCGGACAAAATATTCCCCAAAGAACACTAAATGACGTATACCCCCGTCTTTATCAGCCCAGGACTCCCATTCTTGATATACACACAAGGATTGGCCCTGGTTCCTCGAGTTTCAGAACGTACATGTAATTAGATTGATGTAAACCCACCCTTGTCACCGGCCATACACTATTTTTAAAATCAATGGCAGCAGCCATATCAAGCTAAGGTACACGTCATACAGTCTCCGAATATTGCAAAACTGGAATTCATTGTTGGGTAATATGTATTAAGAATGACATCACACCTGGGGTTTGCTCCAGTGGGTTAGACATTGACTTAATACCCAAAGTTCACAAAGCATTCTCAGACTTAAGTTAAGAATTTACTCAACTTTCAATCACGGTTTATAAGATAAATCTTTGACCCAGAAACACAAAACTTTGCACATAATTTCTTATTGATGCATTTGATACATTAAAACGACAAATTTTATAAAGGGCTATACTGTAGTTAAAATAAGGCGAACAATTTTCAGTAAATTCTTAACTTAAAGTCTGAGAATGCTTTGTGAAATGGGGGCCGGGTGTTGGCCAAGAAATCCTTAGGGTTTTTGGGTGTGTTTTTTCTGTTGTCAGTAGTTCGGGATGGACGACCTTGCAAGGAAAAGCGTCTACTTGTTAAGTCATTAAAAAACCATTGATAGTTGGAATTTGAAATAAATGTAGCCACAAGGCCGCTGTTTGGGTAAAATTTTCTCAGAACAAACAATTAGTCTTGTATGCCCAGAATAATAAGCAGATGTTAAACGCATTAATTTCCAATCCCCGGATGTTAGCTGTTGGTAAAATACAGTCCAGGTATTATTCCTCAAACCAATGACAACAATCAATTAACTTATTTGTGCAATGAATGTTTATTATACAAGTTGTAAAATATAACAGTAATATATTTAGGAATGTATAAAGTGATAATAAATATATAAATCTCACAATTTCAAGAAATATAAAACTAGCACATTTTGATGTCATAGTTCTGAAAGGTCTTAAGTCTCAAAAATTATCGGATTTAGTTTTTGAGATATGAGAGGAAAACCCAGTCAAATCTTAATAACGCAATAAGGATATCAACATTTTAATAGCAATGTTTTTGTGAAAGTTACGACCTTACAGTTTTGAAATTTTGCATAGAAATGCCTCGAAATGTGCTTAGTCATCCTATGCAAAAATGCTATTTGGGTCATAAGTGGCACTTACAACCTTCCAGAACTATGGCAGCGATTTATATATTTGGTATAACTACTAGCCAGCAACAAACATTGTGTTTAAAATGCTTAACTTAAATTTGCATTTTAATAGTCCAATTGATTTTCAGAAAGACTTATTTCACTGGCACATACATTTATATATTCTCCTAACATAAGAAGCAATAGTGTACATTCAAAAAAACATTATTAAAACATTTTCTTTATTGGAAGTGGGAGTAACACAAGGTAAAAAAATACCAACAATTCATATCCCTTTGTTATATTGACAGCAAAATGAGTTGCAGATATATAAGAAAGGAGGCACGTCTCACGATACTTATTTTGAATACACATATTTGCCATTACTCTTCCATGTATATACATGTATTTGAATATTATCGTGGCAAAGAAAGACATTATAATTATTACCTTGAGCTGCTCCCATCAGCTTATAATACTTCTTTAAGTTTTATTATACTGCCATTTAGATAAAGTAAAAAAATAAATCACACAAATCTTTATAAACACAAACATGGTATAAAAATAAAAGGATTTCTATTCAAGATTATCATATAAAACATATAAAAATATATTCCACTTTATCTCTATATTGAAACATATATATGAATATAGATGAATTATTATGAAGACAGGTATGGAAGGTGATGTTATTAGTAAAAAAAGAAGTGAATAATGAAGTGAATAATTAGTCATAAAACCAATTTATAAACAGTAACAAAGTAATATGTTATTGCAATTTTAAGATAATTTTACATCCAGCAGATGTTACATCATATACTTTCTCTATCAAAGTTTCTACTTGTTCGTAATGTCATGGTCTTTTCTGTACGTAAACCATAGAAACCATCATATACTCTACTGTCTGATTCTGTTGATGTATCGCTATGTCTTTTCTTTGTAGCAATTGTTCTTCTGTAAAATAGTAAAATACCAAATACATATAGAGAGAGTACTGGGGTTTAACGTCCACTCGACACAAACTATGTCATTTTGGGACTAACATATGGTTTAATTTTATTTCAATAATTCGCTTGCGCTGTTTTTAGCAGTTGGAGCAAAATCAGAGAACCAGGAGAACCAACGAGGTTGGACAGGCGACCCTACTCCGTGTCACGTACAACTGGGGATTCGAAACCACATGCTAACTCTTCGGCCATCCAACTCCCTACATACCAAATAGGGTAATATATAATCTGAATGTATTTATCATGGATCTATTAATCAATAGGCTTTAGAAAGCATATTTGTCCCACAGGCATTGTATCTGATATAAAAAATCTGTGTATGCTGTCCAGTTAAGGATGCTGACGCCTCCCTCCCCCGCACCAAGGAGACTTGTCAATGACAAGTTGTCATCAATTAAGACCATGAATGAATAAAATGTAACCTACTTGTAAATAATAACTGCTACTATAACTATCAATAATAACATACATCCTGCTACAACACCAACAGCTATTATAACTGATCTAGAATTAAACTCCATATTATCATTATTAGATACAAAGGGTTTTTCTGTTGTTGTTGCTTTAGGTGGTGCTATAGATGGACAACCAGAAGCTGAAAGACAAAAAAAAAAAAAAAAAAATGAAATACATTTCAAAATAATGATTGTCAATTTTTTGTTAGTTTTGTTCATGTCAGCCTGTTGTCTCTGCTTTGACTGCAATGAATATTAGACTGGACAAAGATTGTAATCTGGATGTTCACATAATATGTAGTTGACACATTGATTTAAAATTTAATTCATAGAAATGTTGTCTCAATCCACCAGTTAACAATGCAGTCTGAATATTTCAAATACAAGGTGAATTTTAAGACATTGGATAGATCTGTAGAAGACACATAGATGCAAAGGTTGACATCCAAACAACATTGCTTCAACAAGGATCCCACAAACCATTCAGAGGTTTATCGCCTTCATATGGTGATGTTGCATGGTATGTGTTGCTGCACATGTTAATGAGCTTTGGTCAGTTTCTTTTACCTCTCAACAAGTTATATAGACACCAATACATACAGTTTACCCCACTATATACACTAAAGGCAGGATTTTTATCTCCTAATTTGTCCTTTATTATTAAAATATTACAAGTCTCTTGTTAACTATATAATATAATATTACCTCCAGTACTGGACCAGGTAGTTGTAGATAAATCTACTTTACATATAGAACATGGTTCACCAGTTTTACTATCACCATTATTATAACATACATTGTCTATCTTACATGTCGACGGCTAAAATAAACAAAAATACATATATACATGTTGGTACCTAATTATATATATATATATAGCAGTAACTAAAAACTTACATGATTAATTGTTTGTCTACTCAGTTTGTGGTTGCATTGGTAGACTGATGGCTTACAACAGTAATGGCATCATGAAGAAAAGTAAAAAATAGAAAATAGAAAGTCCCCATCATTGTAATTTAAACAGCCTTTAATCAAGGAAATGGACACAGTAAAATTTCTTAATCACTGCTTTATCTCAATCCTACAAAAGACAAGTCTCTCCATTTCGACTTGCTCCTAGGAAACACACGTTGGAAGAAGATGTTATGCCTGACATGAAAAAAACAATGATTTACTATGTTATGCCTGACACGAAAAAAACAATGATTTACTGACGAAAGATAAATTAATTAGTGAAACTTACTTTAGCAGTACAGGTAGCTGTAGAATCTGTTGAACTAACCATACAAGATGTACATGTAGAATCATATACACTGTATATAGCTTCTCTAACTGATTTATCTCGACCATTATTACTAACACGTATAGCATAACTTCTCTTATTACTATCAGGCATAGGACATTGTACTTGATATAAACTTCTATAAACAGCTGTAGTAGTATGTACAGTACCTCTATTTATTATTCCTGTACTATCAATCTACAAAACAAAAACAGATGATAACTTATCTCAATAAATCTCATTTCACTACTCGGAGCTTTTGGTGAATCAGTAAGCAATATTATAATATTCATAAATTCTAATAAAATAATACAAAGATTTAAGTGGTATTAAACGAGCAATAACTGTCCCCTTGGCTCTAGCTTAAACAATAACTATTTGTCTCCTACATAATCTTAATCTACTTTACATCAAAAATATTGAAAAATTACAAAAATCTAACAACAGCTTCTTAAAACAGAGTATAAATGAATATCAAATTACCAAGACAAATTAGTAAGAAATTCTTACCTCTATTTCTTCCATGTGACATATCAAATTGTTTCCTTTAACAAAGTTATCACCGGTTATTAATGTTTGATTACATTCTAATGTTGTAGTACATAGTGTATTACTAGTAGGTAAAACTGTTGGTGCTATATTAACACCTACAGAACAACCAGGTCCTTCCGATCCTGGAGTACAGCTACATACACCTAAAAAAAACATAACATAATAATATACATGGATTCATTGATCTGTGGTACTAATTAAAAATTAAATTCTATTATTACAAGTCAACATTTAAACTACCATTTTAAGTGCAAATTTTGTTAATTCAGCTATAAGTAACTATCTGTTTCAAAAAATGGCATTTACTCAGCAGATACAGAACTAATTAAACTTCATTAAAAGTTTCAACATACCAGTTAAATGTTTGTCTATTGAAACATCTTAATTCGAACAATATTGTAATTGATAAAAGCAATTAAGTTATGAGTATTTAAAGTATGCATTAGTTTGTTTTGGTTTCACATTGACATCTATATAATGTGTCTAAGATTAATGACATGCTTTATATCAAAAGAGTGCATAATGACTTTTAGAGATAAATGTTAATAAATCTGAGATGTCGTATCTTTAATAAATCTTGACACAAGCAGAATGAATTCAAATAAAGATTAAAATAACAATACTTTGTGACTAATTGTTTTGTCTCATTAACCAAATGCTTAATTCATTTCCCAAACCCTCCCCTACTGTGATAACGTCCGATATTATTAATGTTATGTAAGTATATTATAAACCTGGTACTTACCATTATTACAGGTACCAGCACCACTGCAATCATTGAGACAGAAGGTACTGACCAAGGCAGCGGGTAAAGATGGAGGTTTTGTTGGATCAGTAGGATTATTATCTACCCATGTAGTAGGATCTTGTAGTGTATTAATCTCACATTTTTCTTGTATATCTGCTAATGTTCTATTAACCCAGGATATATCATCTGTCAACTACAACACACACAAAGTCATTATATATAGTTAATAAATACATACCTCTTACTTTACATTAGTTCACTTAAAGACTGGTTTCAAAAAATGAAATGAAATGAAATTGGATTTAACGTGCCCCTGTTCTGCTCCGAACTGGACTAATGAAGGCGAGCATATGCCATACTGTGAGAGAAATTTTGCCGTGACATATACTCTATATATTGAATTCCAACTGCGAAAGGATGTTTTACGTGCATGTCAATGTGTACATGGGACCTTGGTTTTTCATACCATTGAAAAAAACTAAACAGCTGTCCTGGTATGGCCTTCTGTCCTGCATCACTAATAAGGGGGAACCACGCCTGAAAATCTTGATGAACTTTCTCGACCAATGCAGGGATCGAACTCCATGCAAGCGAGCCAGCGTCTTACCCACTTAGCCAGTAAGTTACATAAGGGTCTCGGGTCTCATTTAAATAGATATCTAGTCATTGAACACAAGAGAAGTGATACTATAAAGACTAAATACCTTGATATCTCTAACACAGTTACTTATTTCTACAGCATAGGCATCAGCAGAGAAGTTGGAACAAATTTCGTAAGATTGAGTTGATCTTATTTTACTGGTACACAATTCATTAGCTTTAGCTTCAGTTACACCAGAAGCAGTTGGCCAGGTTGCCGTCTGTTGAAATAAAAACAATAAATTATTCGCATGGTATAATAAAAGACACTTTATTATATAAAACTGAAATAAGAGTAAACAAAATAATTTTTTAAGTACACGTGATTTGAAAGGTTTATTGATTATGAAAAAGAATTAACCTATAGATAAAGATTGTATCACTTACATAGACTTTGGTTGTTCCTTATTTCAAACAAACACTTAAATAATAATTGCAGACATAGCACACAATATACAAAGACATTACGAGCAGTCAATAACAAATGTATACATGAGTGTATGGATCTGGGGGGCCAGAAATAAAGTAGTAAGAAAATAAAAAAAAAACATTTCATCAAAAAATACTCCCTGAAGAATATCAAATCTTAAATCTTTAACGGAAATAATCCATCTTAAATTATGGGTTAAGCATTCAACCCACATGATGTCTGAGTATAAAATCAACCATATTGGAAAATACCAGACTTCATTGAAGATAGCTTAAAAGCAAACAAAATCACAACTTACAGCAGCAGCGTTAAAGTTAGGATTATATGTAAAACTAGTAGTAGCACGTTTACGTCTGGTTGGTGTTTGTTGAGCAGCTCTAGATTCTGTTACCAGTCTCTGGGTTATATCTTCACCTGAAAATAGTAAAATAACAAATCATTTAATCTATATTTTGAAGTAGGTTCCAAAGTATAAGACACATTTTATATAGAAGATTAAAAAGAAATATAAAGAAATAAATGAATATTACCATTTGTAGTGACACCACATTCATCTACATCATAGAAATAACCACAAGCTGATTCTTCTTCATTATAACAATTACAATATATAGGTGTAGCCATATTGACAGTTCCTGGATAACCATTATAATTACTATCACTATCAGCAACTCTATAATACAACAACATAAATATTCAAAATCTACAGCATTTCAATTTACATATTATCAAGTCAAGTTTTTAAAATAAATATAGTAAACATGATTAAATATTCATTATGTAAGCTAAATATTTTTTGTTTGGCTTTAAATTTTTGTACACAATGTTGATTATGATCTGACTTGACATTACACAATTATCGTTGAAGAGGAATTATCAGTTTGTACAGGTAAATAAATCTTATGTTACATATACCTGTATGCTATTTACAAAAATATTTAAGCACTGGCCTACTTAAAGTATTTTAGATGAGCATTGGCTGAATTGTTTGAAAACATCTAGCTCAAAAATCTCATCTAATAATAAAACAATCACTGATAGATCTGACCAGTCAATATCTCAATTCACTAAAGTCTCTTTAAAACATACAGCTTTATTGTTGTTTGAGATGGTCAACAAAAGCACCAGTTCTTACCTCCATGTTAAAATAAAAGCATCATCAACATCAGTTTTATCAATCATGTTATATAGTACACCGTCTTGTCCTGTTAAATCATCAGCATCATCACCATTATAGTTACCACATAAACCTAAAAATATATAATATAATTAACACCATCATATCACATTATAGTTACCACATAACCTAAAAATATACAAGGATATAAATTATTACAAGGTAATTAAAATATTATGCACAAATACAGGGGCAGATCCATCATTTTCAGAATGGGATGGTTGTTAGAGTATGGTTATTGAAGGCGTGTGTGCTTGTATTTCTTAGCACAATCACATAATAGTGATAAGTTAATGTAAATAAAAGCATTTCTAACAAAAGTCCCCCTAAGCCTGCCTTTAAGAGACAACCACCCTCAAGATCGATCACATTAATTCTTTTATTTTTTTTTTGTAAATGATTTATTTTATCATGTTCATCATTACGGCACAGTGGAATCTTAAGTCTGGCCCCTATATCCATTCGCTTGACTAAATGTTTATTTCTTGTAATGTCTATGTAGTTGACTTTGTCTGCAGGTTTGTCTTGTTGGCTCCCCTTTGCATATAGTGTACAATACAGATATACTAATTAACCACTATATACCTACCTTTGACCTTGCCAAAATCTTTACCCGATGGTACAATCCATATGTTCATTATTTGTTTATCATCATTTCTTATTATAACTTTAGTACCAGATGGTAGGATGATCTGTTGAAAACAATATTTACTATGGTTATATACAAATAAACAAAGTATTGGTAATTCTTTTCAATTTTAAAAGGGTATCCGTAAGATAAGTTTATTGAAGTATACATATTTAAAAAACAGCCAGTTGTCACAACACATATCTCTGCGTTATAGACATGTTTATCAAGAAAACAGGTTGATTACAAGGCAAGACACTTGCATCAAACTCAACCAGACAACTGGAGTAAAAAAATTTGGGTTGTCAATGTCACTTACTTGTGACTAGAATTGATAAATTTTATTAAATGACAAATATCTGTGAATGGCAGCAACAATGTACTGTTTTATATAAAAATCAAACAAAAAATGAAGAAAAATAATCTCTATAGTGAGATAAATAATCAATTATCAAACAACAAGTAAATAATACAACGAATAATACCTTAAATTTCTCTCCACCTTGTTCTTGATATATTTTAGTACTAGGTGTCATGTCACCTTTAACAAATAGTTGTGGTATAAAGGGAAACGACTCAGCATCATCTTGTAGTTCACATTTACTAATTTTAAATACATCATCACCAGATCTTATAGTATAACCACATCCACTACTACCTTTACCTGTCTCCACATAAAAACCTCTAACCTGTAATTCACAATAATAATTTATATTTTACTCCTGTTTACTGTCGACCAATATACAAAGATATCTGCATATAGTGTACTTGATTGAGAGAGATTTAATTTCCACTCAACTCAAACTAGATCACTTTGAAACTAATAAATGTCCTAATTTTTATGTCAACAATTCACATTGGGAGGATAATAGATGATCCTGGAAAAAACTACTGAAGTAAGGCAGACAACTTTTCTTCCAGGCCTGTACCATGACCAATCTACATGACCAATCAGCACCAAATCCCCAACACTTAAACAAAGACAATGATGTCATCATATACCACCTAGCCCAATCCTCATCCTCCTTGCAAAATTTCTGTCATACTTCATTTAAGTTATTAAAGGGTAATAATACATGTATCATCCATATTATTTGTTATGAATTATTTTGGATCTTACCTCTACATCCATGGTCGTATGTTGATATAGAATAAATTCACCAGTTCTCATATTATCATAAGTTCTGAAGATATAAACAGAGATTAAATGAATGATAACTATATGTAGTGATATACCGGTACATAGGAATTCTAGAAGGGAGGGGAGAGAGGTTGGGTGGTGGGTGTCATTAATTTGATTAAGATAATTATTGGTTACGTCTGGCATAAGTCAGATATTCCACTGGTTTACAGATGATCAAAATTCTACAAATATCAATTACAGACCATAAAGTTCTTATTTTATGAAAAGAGGTGAATGGTGTGAAGATTTGTCCTCTTCACCACTCTAATTAAATGTTAAACAACACTTCACGTACCAGGTTTATTAACATTGCATATTGAAATTTATTGCACTGTTTTGAACAAATTAAGTAATAAGTCTATTATACAAATTTCAAAACTTCAAGAAGTACATAATATTTGAATATCAAAATGAAAAACATGAACTTACTTTCCATCAAATGTTTTAATATGTGGATCACCAACTGAATTACAGTACGTTGATCTTAAATCAACACTCTTAACAGATACCTAAATAATAAATTCATATATCTCTTATTATATCATATATCTTCTACAATAAACAAATTCTTTAAAAATCGTAAATCTTAATAACGATCCCAATTCACGATATTTTAGAAAATGGAAAAAATATTAAAGCATGCATAATAAAAATGGTAGAAAATATTATATTTTTTCACCCACCTTAAAACTATCAATCAATTCTGAAGATTCAGTACCTCCATAAGTAACATGTTCCATAATTTCTACTTCATTTTCTAGATCAGAAGCCTTATACTGACGATCAGAAATGGCCGTCAGAGACAGAGTATGAACCAATGAGCTTTCTTTGATCGGAGTGCGACAGGAAGCAGAAGCCAGGTCACCAGGGTAACCAACAACAACAGTGTTAATTAGTTGTCCACTAAGACATTTATTTGGTCTTGTTCCTCGCATTAATTTGGCTTCAAATGAAATTGTACAAGTTTGACGATATTTGAGTAGACAATAATAATCTACAGGTTTATTGAATGTTATAGTAACATCTTGAGCTTCACCACCTTCTATCAGGACCATGTCTTCAGTTTTAACAACCTGAAATTTTATAAATGATGTAGGTATTTATACATTTTTAGCATAAATAATCTTAAAATTGAGTAAAACATATACATGTACATGTATTGAAATACTGCTTTCACACAATCTAATCTGGACACACTTGATGGAGAAAAACAAGCGAAGAGGAAAACTATCCGCAACACTTGACAATATTTCTATAATGAAGAATGAAAGATGGTTGACAAGACATAGTTTTATACTCTTTTATCAAATCTTTCAAAAAAATGTATAATTCGTTTCATTTGTGTTATCTTAACAGATTTTTTCTTGGTTATACTTAATATAATCAGATTTTCGCTCTTCAGCCAGAAATTTATTACAGAATTTGATAAATCAGTCTTGTGTTTAGGTATAGGTGATTGTAACCTACTCAGTAGTAAAGTATTCTACCATTACAAATCATTCTCAATCTCATTCCCAAAAATGCGACTGAATGAGGGGGTAGGTATTTATATCATGACTGATTCACACAACAAGAAAGATATACACTTTATTATTACAACATAAAACTAATAACAATATACCTGTTTAGAGAACGTTACTGGAATACTAGCTAAAGGTGGACTTGTTTCCACTGTACAACGTCTAGGATTACTAGCTGTAACTTGACATGATATCTGTAAGATAAAATAAGCTAACATCAAATTCACTGAAAACAAATCAGCTTTCATTAAGTCCATTTGGCACCACTGGCATTTAATGCCATGTACCAAAATATACTTCTACACAAAAACATATATTTATTGAAAAACAGCTACTTATTTATTTGGGCGACGTTTTGAAGAGTATTCTCTCAACGTTATCAAGCCTCTAAAAGATCAAAATATAGTTCTTGTAATAAACTCTTATGGGACATACTGTAGTACTAAAAATGGCTTGCTCATTACATATGAACTAGTATTAATGATGTGAGGGAAGGTAATTTGACAAACATTATGTATGGGATAGTAAAATAAAATGATAACATCAACTTACTCCATTAGATAAAACAGCTGTTGTATTAGTTATATCTTTATAATCTAACACATGTGATTCTTGTGTTGTTATATCTGCTTGTTTAATTGTAGTATCACCAACCATCCAACTTATACCATAAACTACACCCTCTTCATTAGCTTTCTGTGGTTTACATATATACGATAGTTTATCACCATTTAAATCATAATTTAGAGCTGGAGCACCAGGCATTTTAGGATAACTATCTGCTGCAGCTGTAAACAATAACATTATATGGAATCACAATGTAAATGATTGGAAGGTAACAGTTTAAGAATATGACTGTTTGAAAGAATGATAATTCCTATAATAATGGAACTAGTTGCAGAATATATTTGTATTTGTCACAATGTAGTATTGGATTGGATTGAAGTGTGTTCTTTCGATCGTATTGGGGCAATCTCTAAATGAATAAGCCAAAATTGGTTTGTTTACTAATTTTAGTTTCATTTTTTAACTCTATAATTCATTCGACAGTTTTATTTTTGACTAAAATCTAATGTAATTAATCTTGTATAACATAGGACATGATGTGCATCTTAAATCATTTTGTCGATGGATCACCAGATATACCTTATATTTTGCATAAAATATTATCTGAACACTTCAGATGTAACTGTACAGTCAAATCAAGACTCTAAATGCCTGTATAATTTGGTCGTAAATTTTCACTCTTCTCCCAAAAAAGTCTTACCCAAAATGTTGAATTAAATTACAGTACTCTTAAAGACAATCCATTATTTTTTCATAAATCCTATTCTATTATATAATATTTAACAACATAGTACATCATATCAAAACTACCCAAGGTAAAATCAAGATAAATTCCACATATCAACATTTCCCCACTTTTACAAAACAAAATGTTAATCAAAATTTTAATAACAAACTTACAAATGCAAGCAGTAGTTGCAGCAGTTGTCCCTGCAGTTATTTGAGTTGTGTCAGCAGTGGTCTCTAGGCTTGTATTAGTTGTCTCAGGAGTTGTTACTGGTGTTGTGACCGTGACTTCGTCAGTTGTTACTGGTGTTGTGACTGTGTCTTTTTCAGTTGCTCCAGGTGTTGTGGCAGTGTCTTTTTCAGTTGCTCCAGATGTTGTAGCAGTGTCTTTTTCAGTTGCTCCAGGTGTTGTGGCAGTGTCTTTTTCAGTTGCTCCAGGTGTTGTAGCAGTGTCTTTTTCAGTTGCTCCAGGTGTTGTGGCAGTGTCTTTTTCAGTTGCTCCAGGTGTTGTAGCAGTGTCTTTTTCAGTTGCTCCAGGTGTTGTGGCAGTGTCATTTTCGGTTGTTTCAGGTGTTGTAGCAGTGTCTTTTTCAGTTGCTCCAGGTGTTGTGGCAGTGTCATTTTCGGTTGTTTCAAGTGTAGTAACTGTGATTTTTTCAGTTGTTTCCGGCGTACTGACTGTGACATTTTCAGTAGTGTCAGGTGTTGTGACTGTGTCACTTTCAGTTGTTGCAGGTGTTGTGACTGTGTCATTTTCGGTTGCTTCAGGTGTAGTAACTGTGATATTTTCATTTGTTTCAAGTGTACTGACTGTGTCATTTTCTGTCGTTGCGACTGTAGTTGCTTCAGTTTCGTTTGTAGGTGTTGTTTCTGTGATATTTGCAGTTGTTTCTGATGGAGCTACAGTTGTTACTTCTGTAAAATATGATAGGTATATTAAATCAAGTATAAATTGTAACTAGTGGAGGATATCCATAATCAATGTACAGAAGCATCGCAGGAAAACAGCACAACTGCTTTAAAATAAACACATAACAAACATCAATGAATACAGCATGAACGGACAACGTAAATATGGATGGTCACATGATAGCATTGAAAAAAGTGTGTTCTGATCACCTATGGCCACCCAATCCCAATAATGATGACAGTATAGTAGTACTATTGACCGAAGACAACAAATTTATTGCTAGAATAATTATGACATTTCAAAAAATTCAGCAGAATTCTCAATATCAAAGGTGCGATTGGTAACTTGATCTTGAGCCCAACAATCACAACCTCTGCAATATAATGTGCCTTACACAGTCGTGGAGTAAAACGCCACAAAAATAATGGAAAGAAATGTTTGTATAATTTTGTTCAAACTTAGAATAATCTCATCTTCTATGAAAAAAAAACCTCACAAAATACTATGTAATATAATTGCTAAAGCTTTACCTTCTGCTTCAATATTCAGAGCTTTTGCAACAGGTCGGGTAGAATTAATAACCTTTAATTCACTGATAGAGACGTTAGCAAAATCGTCAACTTCTGCAGCTTTTCCAATGATAAAATCTGGGGTTTTGGTTTCAGAGACATTACGGGGGATGAATTTAGTTGTTTCTGCTGCCATCTCACCATCAAGATAAAGTGTCAAACCAGATTGGATGCTCCATGATATATCTATAGAAATGTAGATGTTGAGTTTTATATCTGTTGTAAAAACAGTCCATTCTTTAGTTTGGGTACTGACTGTAACTTGGTAACGGTTTCTACGGTAACACATGGCTATACCATAACTGTTGACCAAATCCCCTCCATTTGTTAATATGTACATATCCTCTTTTACTCCTGTTACTTTTAAGTTGAAGGAAACAGTCATTCCAAGTAAACAATTTTCTGGGTTCATCAGACATGGTGGTATATTATCTGTAAATTTGACGTACTGATCTATACCGTTCAATTGTATCGCCATATCAGTATTTTTACCAGGTACTAAGACCGGATTGCCGTATACCGTCAAGTTGGTAGTGGTAGTAGTCAGGATATTGTTTACAATGTTGATGAAGTAAAAGTTAAATAACATTATTTCAGGCCCTGAAAAACATAAAGATATTTACTAGTTCATCAGACATACAGATTTACCTGATAAAACATCAAAGATTTAAATAAATAGTATACATATATAGGTACAAATCTTGTAGTTCTTAGTGAGTTACAATAGTTTACACCTGACTTAAACAAATTAAGAATACTGTATTCTTTTCATTATCAGAGGGATTGGCCTCTAGTTGTAGAAATGCAGCTCAGACTTGACAAAATTAACATTAATCTTTCTTACTTGTAATTGGTACCCAAGTTGTTATTCCACCACTACATTTTTCCAGTGTATTAGCAGGGTTAATGAAACCTTCACCATAACAACTACCTTCTATATCACATACATCAGACTATAAAATAAAACAAAATTAATTTCACAACAACTCTATTACATGTATAGTGGTACATTAAATATCAATGTGGTCTGAAGCCTTATGTTAAATTAGATATAAGTTGTCTCCCTTAAGTTGCAGTTTTTCTGCCTTTTTGAGTACGGTAATAAAGATAGCGAATAGTGGTTTTCATTTTCACCCACAAGTTTACTATATTACCCCTGGATCCGAAGAACAAGCTGGAGTTGCTATGAAAATGTTTTCCAGATTCCATCAAAATACATAATTTCAATAATATCACCTACATAAAGCATGATTACAAACACAAAATAATGTCACCGGCATTTATAAATACAAAAGAAAGCCATAAATCTACAATACCTTCAGAGTACATCCATCTTCTGTACAAATGTAACAAATAGAATCAAATGTTATTGTACGAATTGATTTAGCACTGACACGTTGACCATCGTTACTGACAGCTACTTGATATATATCTGGTTTATCTACATTACATATGATTTGTTCATCACTGATAAATACAGCTGAGACATCTACACTCGTACTAGTCTCTGTAAATGATGCTCCTGATTTCTGAAAAAGATATATGCAACGACTGTTAAACACAATGCTACAATTTCGCTTTATGAATGTATAGAGGTCAATTCTTTGCATTACATTGTAACGTCAAGCCTTTTCCCTGGATTATCACTTCCTTCTAACAAAATGACTTAGTCTAGAAAAGAAAATTTCTTACTGTAACAGTAAGGTCCGCTTTATGCCAGAAGCAAAATACTGAGATTTCTGTGCGTAATTATTTGTATTTCATGTGTATTGAAATTGCTGAAGAGTTGGGGGAATTATGCGTAAATGCTGTCATAAGTGAGGCTTTCACTTTTCAGCATGGAGGCCAGCATTATTTTATTTATTCTCTGGAACAACCTGACCTTCCAGCATCAACTAGTCTAATCAGTGAATCATTCCGAGATTACATAATAGAGAAAACAGAACACAGAAATATTTCTACCAGTCAATCTATTTTACCTCCCACACTATATACTTTAAATTCTGAATTAAATGAATTACTACATGGCATAAATCATGCTCCATATACTCTAAAGTCTGAATTAAAGGAATTACTAGGACATAAATCATGCTCCATATAGTTTTATTTCTCTATTAAATGAATTACTAAAAGGACATTTATTATACGCCATATACTCTTAATGCTTACTTAAATGAATTTCTTACCTGTAATAATTTAAGTTTACAGACAAGTGTATTTAGGTCTAAGAATGATTCGCCAAACACAGATATTTGACTACAGTTGAACAAACGACTATCACATAATGGTCTAGCTGTACTATAAACTGTAGGTGGCTGTGATAAACTCACTGAACAATCTGGAACACTGTAGTCATCATCACATACACATTCACCTACAAAATCAAATAAAAATGGAACAAATTTGATTAACAAAGTACTTCAGTCAGATTGAAACAAACAAACATACGGTACGCAATGAAATGAAATGAAATGAATTGGGGTTTAACGTCCTACTGTTCTGCTCCGAACTGGGCCATACAGTGTGCTACGAGGGAAATTTTGCCTATAAAGCGGCGCTATGGCCTACTCTTACATCGAATTCCAACTTCCAAAGGATCTTTTACGTGCTTGAATAAGTACTCGGGACCTCGTTTTTTTGTCCTGCATCACTGACAAGGGGAAACCACGCTGGAAAACCGGTGTGCAATGCAAGGAAAGGAATTATCTTGTATTGTCCATCGCTTTTTTATATTGACAAATTTGAAGCATGATATTTGGATTTGCAATGGACACTGAATATAGCTGTATTGCAATTTGCATTAACATACTCTTTGAATCTCAAAGACCCTGCAAGTTATTAGAAGACTTTAAAACTTACCATTTTCACATTTACCATGTCCATTACAGTCGCCAGGACATAATTTATCTATAATATCTGGTGGTGGTATAATTACTTCTTCTCCATTCACAGTTTGATTTACCCATAGTTCAACATTATATTCTATAGCAGTTCTACATTCTTGTATAAAATTATCAGCAGCGGATTCAGCCCATTCAATCAGATCTGTAATCTGTAGTAAAAAATTATGCTTATTTACAAATATTCTCCATCCAGAAAAAACACACATTTAATGAGGAATAATAAATTCAAAATAACATTAGACTCACTACTTCTTAAAGAGAAATCAAAGGTTTGGCAGGTGACCCTACACATTGTCAATGGCAGACATTATGATCACACAATTCAGCCACCTATAGACAAAGAATTTTACATAATACAGGTTAGGAAAGCGATTCTGCTCTGTGTTTTGTACAAACATGAGAGGAAACCATGAGATAGATGTTCATCAGGTCAATATTAATTAAGTAATTGCCTAAATACATACCTTAATATCCTCAATACAGATTTCTATACTGTCTGTTATTTCAAGACCTTTAACTTGTTTACATGCTAAACCAGATGTTGTATTCTCTATTATATTTCTACATGTCTTAGCTACTTCAATCTCGGTTTTATTAGTAGGTGTCGGGAAATTAAATGTCTGAAAGGGGATTTTACAACAATATCAATATGAATGTTGAAATTAATTAAAATGTTTACCTACAAAATAATTAATTAATCCAGTATCTGTTCGAAGCTGATGAGCAGTAATAATATATTATTATCCAACACTCTATAAATACTTTGCCTAAGTCTATCTCAAATATTTCAACAATACTTTGTCTAGAATCTACCTCAAATACTTCATCAGGACTTTTATTAAATTAACGCAAATACTTCAACAATTGGCCTGAATTTTTCTCAAATATTTTGTCCATGTTATGCCTGAATCTATTTCAAACACTTCATCATGACTTTGTTTAAATCTCAAACACTTCGTCAATAGTTTATTTAAATCTCAAATACATACCTGTGATATATACTTTTCATCAAATTCAAATATCTTTAATGTTTGTTTAGTCTGGCATTTTTCTGGAGGATTCTGTGTTTCTGTATCTAATAATAACTGTTCGGTAATATCTTTACCTGAAAACAAATTATGACCAACAACATCACTACTATTTCATAAAACAAAATCACATATATAACATTTAAAGGAGAAATCTTAGTTAAAATTCAGTGAATAAAACTGGTAAATTCTGAGTTGAAGGTTCTTAGCTTGGTTTAAAATTATTATATTGTATTAACATTTCATTGTACAAACCAAAAGAGTAAAACAAAAGTTATAACAACTTATAAACGTTGTCTCCTAATAAAATAATAATTCTTAAGAATATGTCAAGTGATAAAATCATCTATTCTGGTCCCAGGCAATTGCACCCAAGCTCTTTGATGTATTTTCACAGAAATATCAACGTCATGACTAGCAGTAAAGATGAAGCTAGATAAACCTGTCTACAACTCAGATGTGAGGGTGGTAATCACCTCTTGGTAAAGTTTACAAACTGTATCAAATAGTTACAATAAGAATTAAATTACCTTTAGAAACTAAATGTTACAAATATAATATTTCTTATTACCTCTTTTAGAATTCTTTGCAACAGAAGCACAAGACGTGTGTTCTGGTAAAATATCACAGATTTCAGTTTTATCTTGACAACTGCAGAACGTCATTTGAGGTGTGAGCTTGGGGGTTTCTGTTGTACAATATCCAGTGTACATAGATTCTTCCTTTGATACTCTGTAAAAATATAATTTTTTTTTACACAAATAAAATATTTTATCCATCTTCAAGTATTAGACTGATAACATTATATTAATGATAAAAATTATATTTTAATATCAGTCTATTTCTGCTTACAGGAAGTCGAATGCATCTAACTGATTCATTTTCCTTTTTAAGAAACTCAGGACTTTGTTCCAACCTAAATGATGAGGCATAACCAAACATGATGTTGTTATAATTTTTAAATAATCAAATGGCTCTATTATGATTTTGTTAGAAATAATCAAATGACTATCTCCTCTCTTCTTTTTAGCAAGTGAAATGAGCAGATAACTCCAGAAACAAGCTGTCTTGGAATACTTGTAAGGTAGTCTATTGCTTGTATTACAGAATTTTGAATTCCTACCTCCAGCTTCTAGAGAACTCTGTTGGTTGTTTGGTTCTCTTTGTAAATAGTGCTCCAGTCTGTCTGATCACTAAATCATTGGTTTTATCTTTATCAAAGGTACCACATAATCCTTCTGTCTGTTCATAATCCATAGCAGACGCACGGAACCAGGCATCAAGATATCTTCCCCCTACAGCTTTGGACTTTTTGATGGTAACATATCCTCCTGTTGGTAGCATAACCTGTACAAATATATCATTCAAAAAATCTCATAAATACTCTGACTAATCCTAAAACATAATATTAAGCACATATTATTCTTTAATATAAGAAATCTGTCGGTGGCCCAATGTCTATTTCCATTGAGTACTATACATGCTTTCTGGTGGCCAAAATCATTTAGTGATTTATTTAACTGGGTGTCATTACATTCCGCATTCAAATATCACAAAGAGCTGTATTATAAAATTTGCTACAAGTAAATCAAGTAAAGACAGGGATTGTTCAATTTCAAAGTTTGGTGGGAAGGATATATCGTTATTACTTTGTCCATCATTACGTGTTGGATGTTAAAATATGATTGGTTTCCTGGCACAAATATATTTTCAGTAGATGTCAATTATGTACCTTTATCTTTTTTCCATTTCTATATCTGAGAATCCTGGTTCCTGGAGTAAGTTCACCATTCATGTACAGATTGATGGTGATTGGGGTCTTTCTGTTGGGTTTTCCACGACTAGGACCACAGCGATCTACAACTATGACATCATCGCCCGATTTAATGGCGACAGCACAGGTACATGAGGCTTTATTCAAACAGCTTCTGAACAAACCGTGAACCTGATAAGGTAGGGTCTTGTGACGATACATCAAAAATTCTCCTTCTAGGAAGTTATTATATTTTCTGAACAAAATAAAAACATTTTTTGAAACACATACAAAAGGAACTAGAGGCAATAGCAGCATGTCATTACTGTGTGGTCTTAATTTTCCATATTCAGTTCAAACATTACATAATGAAAAAAATGGAAATTTTAGCCCTTGAGATTAAACTAGACTGTTTTGAGATATGCCACCAGAAGATATGACAAGCCATGTTACGAACAAAAGGAGTGGAGTTAAATTTACAGAAATGAAAATATATTAACAAGAATTCCAATAAGATGCAAAAGTTATAAAATCTCACCGTCCATCAAATGTTTTCATATGTGGATCACCAGTACTTCTACACATTGCTATTTGATCTCTGTCTATAATTTTAACCTGTAATAGGTAGAAATATTCTTGTTTTCAATGGATATTAATTTCTACAGTTATTCATTGTATATATCTTTAATAACTTTACGGTAATAATATAAGCTATAGCACTGTAGGACAGCTATGGTGGAATCTTAGAGCAGACAGCATTTGTTGTCTGTGACAATTTGTTGACCTTTCTGCTATAGTATATCATGTATGTCATGAACTATCAATAAATATTGTTTGTCTGTTCTTCTTTTAATATATTTTATCATTGATAACAATATAGTTACTACTGTTTGATCGACCAAAAGCAAACATTTCATTATTGCTCCTTTATTTAAATCAAACACTTTCAATAGACTTGCAGTTCAACGAAAATAAAATGGATGGGGTTTAATGACATAACTATACTTTGGTTATTTAGGGACTAATAGGGCACATTATGTTTTCTAATTCTGCTACATCTGAATTTGAGGTGTATCTGTCCAATCCTAGTGATCATTTGTAGCTGAAACTTTCAGACTATTTTACATACTTTTATGAATTTATTCACTATGCAATCTGGGAATGCTTCTTGAACAGGTTAGCATAAGCTGAGCTGAATGATCATAAATTAAGGAACTTACCGTGACTGTAGACATTGCTTGCATAGAAATACTTTGACCATCTTTCATTACATAAGCAATTACATCTAAAATTCGTGTCTGGTCTTTATCTTTCAGTGAATCAATGGCAGCTTTGACTGGAATACGTACACCAGAAATCCAATTTAAGGATGTGATAAGAGCACCACAGAATTTGTTCTCATTTTCCTGAGTCCAGCCAATCAAAGCTTGAGGTACTTGACGTCTGTCGGCACATTTGATTTCACGTCGAACCAATCGGAAGAATGAAGTGATCTTAAAGGTGCAGTCACTAGATGCAGGACAGAACAGTCTTGGAGGGAACAAGCCTTTAACAAAGAAATATTCTTCCATACCACCCTCATATACTGTTACTTCTTTAGTCATTACCTACAAAAGTATACATAATAATTAGTAAAGATTGACAAAGAGAGAGAAGTTTTAAAGTCCACTTGATAATCTGGTAATTTTTGAAATTAGTTCCATTTTCTCCAAAACTGGGCGAATGAAGACGGTTTGAGTGGGGCAGTATTTTGCAGTGGTCTCCAGCAGAGAAGCTGGAGAGTCTAACTCTTTGTGATTCCAAATGAAATGGGGTTTAACGTCCTACTGCTTTGCTCCGAAACTGGGCGAATGAAGATGGTTTGAGTCCAAATGTGGGGCAGTATTCCAGACACTTTGATAGAGACCTTATGATATATAGTGCAAGCCTACCAACCTTTAATCATGTGCAGAACGTGAGGTATGAATTTTAAGTATCAATATATCTTGTCTCAGTTGATTACATGAGACCAATATAAATATAATCTTATTACCTGTAATGTTGCTGTGATGGGTTCACTCTTTCTTTCTGAACCAGTAGTTTGATCACAATCACTAATATAACATGCTGACACACTACATTCAATCTGTAATCAAATACAAAACAATTTAAATCCTAATCCAGAAAGTTTAAAATATATGATCATTAAAGATGTATTATGTAAGAGGTAAATTTACCTATTGCAAGTCTTTATTCTGGCTTCAAATGTTATATAAATTTAAACATTCATTCCCATGACAAGCCAATAATCTACCCACTAGGCCATCTGATGGCTTGAATATTTAGAGGATTTATCCTGTTAAAACTTTAAACACTCATAACTTTGCTCTGAATAAAGTAGTTTTACTGAAATTCTAACTATATACATCCCCAAATATCTATTTTCAGATGGAAAAAGGGAGAATAATGGACAATGTATTGTAATCGTATAAAACATCACTTAATCCTCATATGGGTGACCACTGGAATATGTATACAGTGAGTTCCATATTATACACTGATTGTGTGTTGAGTGTCATTAAATAAGTAGTCTTACCAACTATTTTACTTCATAAAATAAATTCAACACAAATACAATGTTTAATGTGCAATAGCTTAAATGATATAAGCTTTTTAAAATATATGTTGAAGTTATGACTGCATCTACAATTTAACATATTTTCCTCAGCCATTCTATCTTTTTATTTGTCCCAATAAATTTTCTTCTAGAAAAGAACAATTCTAAAAGCTTATTACTTACAGCATCACCATATTTCAACAGCGGTAGATTGGTTTCCTGAAGTATGCTTGATGTTTCGTTTATGAGAGATTCACTTATAACATTAGCTTTACCATGATACCATTTAACTCTATATTGTACACCTTCAATATCTAATGCCTCAAAACTACAGCTTAATGATATGGCTGCCATGGGATTGGCCTTGTCGACAATAATAGACACTTTAGGTGCTTTTTCAAATATTGGCAGAACTGAAAAAAATATGTGTAAATTATGGAATATATGAAATAAAGAATAATATTTTTTAATAAAATTTATAATAATTCTGAGATTATCTCCATGATAACCGATAATAATATATGAGCATCACTTAGGATTCAATAAGATGGTGTGATTTGAAAGATAGATGCGCTTCCAGAGAATTATTCCTTTTGTTATGGACATTTGAGAGAGAACCAATTAACTAAATTAAAGATCAATGGGATATATGATGACCCACCTGTTAATACGTTGAGTTTCTCTGTGGTTTCCTGTGTTGCATAAGCAACATTTAATCCTTCAACTGACATCTTAGCCTTCTCAAATTCTCCAACTTCCACCGGGCTGCCGATATTGAACTTTGTTGAAACTGTAATATCTTTCCTGGTTCGTGTTATATACCGTTCTGTTTTACACACCATCTTGTCTTCTAGGTAAAACTTGAGACCGAGTTGTTGACTCCATGACAGTTTCACATTCATAAACACATTGATGGTGAATTTACTTGTAGAGCATGTCCATTCTTTATCTTTAGTATTCACACGCAAATTAACTCGGCCATTTTGTAACCACATAACTAAACCATATTTATCAGGAATTTCTGCACCATTAGTGAGGATTATTGCTTTCTCTTTGAATTCAAGGAATTTAACTCTAAATGATATGGTCAGACCAAGCTTACATTTAAGAAGATCCCCCATACATTCTGTTGATTTGTCACCTACGTCGATATATTGGGTAGCACCATCTAATAGAACAGCTAAACCACCCAATGGTCCCACATCAGCTTTTGGTGATCCAATCAATGTAAGATTGAAAGATTTTGTAACTACTACATCGTTGACAATATTCTCAAAATCTAGTCTCCTGACTTTCACATCAGTTGCTGAATAAAATAAATTGATTATATTAAAAATAGATCTGACAGAATAAGGCTATTGCCAAATTTATACTGCATGCAAGTATTTTCATTGGTCTAGTCAGTTCTCTTTCAGACTAATCAAATAAGTCAATAGATTCCCTGGGTGATTTCACCTCATACAATTATTGTCACCACATCAGCAACATCATCCACTACAAATTATCATCATAAATTATATATAATACTGAGTTGGATGATAATAATATCCAATTCTTTCTATTTAAAGTATGGGAGAAACTTTATATACGCAGCGTAATGTGACATATTCTTTAAAAATTGAAATATATTAATAGCGGCAATATCATGTGAAAGCCTAAGGATTTTCAATAAAATGAACATGACATGCAACCTTTGTTATATAATAGCTTTGAAGTTGTGACAACTAAAATCTATCATGAAAAGAAATGGTAAGGTAATATAATCAGAATTTTCCAATAAGCCATTGATTGGCAAAAATTTTTCAGCCATGGATTTCAAATCGCAAGTGAACATTGATGGTCAAATTAAAAATAACAATACCCTTAAGAACTGTCCATTGTGTGCTGCTTGAATCAATCTGACAGATTTCTTGTTCATTATCTCGGTTAGAGAATCCATCTTCATAACACACATTGTTAATCTTACATATAGAAGTCTTGAAAAAAAAATATATAGATATTTAATACAAATTCAATTTTAATCAAAATAATTCTATAGCAGACTTGCTGAACATAAATCACCAACTAATCATTTATTTTTGACGCAAAAAAGAAAAATATTCATTTTAGGTTTTGGAGAAAAATTGTTATATTTGAAAATACCAAAGAAGTAAAACAACAATTATTTCAAAGAACTTCCAATTTGACATATTTGTATTTTTCAAATAAGAAATGAAGAGCTTATTTGCAAAACACAGTATATGCCATTCCTGCCAAAAAATGAGATAATTCTGCAATCGCAGGTCATTATAAAAATTTATCAATGCTAGTTCTGTCCACTATAGAAGCAGTTGTGTACATTATATATATATATATATATATATATCACACATTAGACAACTTTCACACAAAATGAGTAAAATAGATATACCGTCAAATAACACAAATCTTATTTAGGAAACAAGCTCTGTTAAAGAGAACTATTGTCATTTCTACACTATTTATAAGATTATACAAAAAAAAACCCAATTTTTGTATATCAATAATTAAAGTTAAACTTACTCTATCTTGACAGCCATTGGTAGTACATGTCTGACAAATTGAGTCATATCTAATAAAGTTGAGTGGTGTACTATACGTTATACCATCGTTACTGACACTGATAGAATAACTAAATGCATCATTTGGTAATATACATTCGATCTCTTCTTCTAGTTTAAATATAGCTGAACTTGTTACAGCTGTATCACTTGTTACTTCAAACTTATCCATCTATAATAAATAATAGATTCCAGCTAAATATGGCGACTCTAAATTTCAATATGGTTCAAGCTCATCAAGATGAATCTGAATTTTGACAGGGTTTTGCCATGTGATTAGCTGAATAATTCCAGCAAGTCTTAAAAAACACTTTAACTAAACTGAGCTTTAGAGGGCCAATAATGTGACATAAAATTGATGCAGATCTTCAAACAGTTCCAATTATGCAAAACCCTAAAATTATATTTAGGATGTAAATGGTGAGGCAGTTTTGACTTAAATTTTAGAAAACAGGCTATATGTCAAATCTTTCAGGTATTTTCTATCAATTTTTAGATTGTGAAATTATTATTTACTTACAGTTAATCTTTGATATTTACACATAAGTTGATTTGATGGTGAGAATCCTAGACCATATATAGATACAGTAGAACAGTTAGTTTGATGTAGATTACACAACATATCACCAGCAAAACTAATTAACGTAGGTGGTATACTGGGCAACACAGAACAATCATCACCAGTATAATCTCCATTACATACACATAAACCTAGAAATAATCATATAACAATTATACACACATGTAACAATACACATGAACCTACAAATAATCATAACATACACATACACCTACAAATAATCATATAACAATTAACAGAACATATTTTATGCTCAAAGTAAAAGGGTTGGATATCTCCAAGTTCTCGGGTTTCCACAGCTTATTGGAAGACCCTGTTTAAAAGCGAATTATTAGAATAAAAATATACCATATATTTCACATTTTTATTTTCTTTGTAACTAATTGAATTATAGAAGTAGAAAAGAAATAATCACCTTCAACACATGTACCATTACCACTACATTCATTAGGACAGATTAGATCTACAACTGGTGGTAATTTAGGTGTACCATCTTCACCTTCTATCCATAGATCTACATCAACTTCTATCTTTAATAAACATTGTTGTTTTACATTCTCTAATAATACATCTACCCAAGTATAATCTCCAGTTAACTGAAAAATAAACCATACAAAAAAATAAATTCAAATTATAAGATTCTTATGAATTAGATAGCAATGAAGAAAATATCAATATTGAAAAGAAGAGAACAAGCCATCATAATACTAGACAACTGAAACCAAGAGCAGTCTTCTCTTGGAATATGAACCTAGACTGCTTCCTTGATTCTTAGCTAATTGCATTGATGTATACATTTTTTTAATGACAAAGCAGATCATAAAATATTTCTATAACTCCAGAAGATGTCTTGCTTCATGTTGCACTGTATATTGGGGTACATACAGTCAAAAATATAGACTTGAACAATAAAAGGAGTTAGTCAGTCTCATAATGTTCTTTTGCAGAATTTTCTAGATAATTTCTGACTCAAGAATACAGAAAGAAGTTAGCCAGCAAAGGTGAACAAATGGTTCCCATAGGAATACCAATGACTTGGTGGTGGAACAATCACCAGACCCTAGAACACAATTTTAACTTACCATGATATCCTCTACACATAGCATTACAGATGCTTCTACCTCATCTTTGCCTAATATGGCATTTATATCTTTAGCAGAAGGTATAAGTGATAGTTTATTCTTGCAATGATTTCCTGCTTGATCAAATGTTATACCATAGTCAACAATCTGTGTAATATAGTAATTGATAAAAACAATAGTCATTTCAATTTAATTATAAAAGCATAAATACTAGATATATTGTTTTAATAAGTGCCCACAAGATGGTTATACCTTAAAAGTGTGCCTACACGTTTGCTAGAAATTCATCAACTGTTGAAATAATTGATTGAATGCAGGGCCCAGTTTAGGAGGCCCCGTGGTTAATGTAAGAAAGAGAAACAATTCAAATTCCAGATGAAATTTTCACGGTATTAGATCTAGCGGTGCGAGGGCTGAGACTGGGCGATCCCTCTGATGATGATCGGTGTAGGCTTCTAGCGGCGAATTCACTTGTTATAACAGTTCCCGCCTATATGTCATTTCCACGCATTGTATGCCATTTGTAACTGACGTAATTTTTCTTGTATTACATATCCTGTAATTTTGTGCTACGCATGCGTGCCATTAAAAAGTGTATGAAATAATCTTTTCATCTGGTCAGGGGCCCTGTGATTCTTGTCAGGCCCAGGGCCCTGCTCCGGTTAAGCTGGGCTTTGATTGAATGATGATAATTGTTATCTGTTTAGCACCTTAATGCCACAGAAATCTGAAAGATATTGTCCTAGATTTTGTTATTAATATTAACCCCAGAAACTCATCAGCACCCTCAAAAGCCCTTACCCCCTCCGTCAACATTTTCTGGTTAGCTACAGGCCTGCTGTTAAACCTTTGGTTAGTTTTTGATGCAATAAGCACTTCTTATCTAAACCAATAAATCCACCAAAAGCAGAATTAATGACATGTGGCATATAATTGTAGAATATAATATTTACCTGATGGATATAGGTAATATTGAAGTCAAACAGTACTGCTGGTTCAGTTGAGACACATTTCAATGGTGCTGTGGCTTTGGTCATAAGTTCAGCAGTCATATCCTTTTCTAAAATAAAATAAGGAAATTAAGTAAATTATAAACATCAAGCATTAAAATTATGGATGCACAAGTTGTTAAAAGAATTGCTCAAGTTGTATTTAAAATAAACTAACCTCTTCTAGATCCTTTGGATTTTTTGTTGCAGTCAAAGACATCTAGACCAGGTGAACAAACGGCATCCTCACCATACATACAATCACAGAATATAGGAGCTTTGAGATCTACAACTGACTTGCCACAATATCCATCATATAATGTTTCTTTCGATGATACTCTTTAATAATATAAACACAAGTCAAATCATTACCATCAAATTTCAACTTAATGACACATATTACATAACTACACAAATTTGAGTGCTTATAAATTATGTATATATAAAAATATTAAAAAAGTTGTTTTTAAATGGAAACTATTGTTGGATCCATATGAAGAATGTTGAATTGCAAATCCACAACTTAATCAACTGAGAGAATTGAAATGGAATATTACCAAGACATTTATATTTAAATGAAGGAAAATACTGGCAGCATTTAGAAGTGAGGTTTTCATTTTTGTATGATCCAAGATTGGACATACTTTTATAAAATATCTAAACCACAGGGTGCTTTACAATGTTGAAGTGACGTGGGCAGTAACTTGGCTATAAATTGTTGTTTTCTCTAAACTATGATGGAGTTTGTCTTTAGGACTAGCTGAAAGAATCACACTATGAAAACATACCTCCAGGATTCGGTAAAGTCATCTGGATATTTTCCCTTTTCTTCTGATACTATACCATCTGACATCACTAAATCATTGCTAGAATCGCCATCAAAGTTTCCGCATAAACCTTCACAAAAATACATAATATTATCATTGTCTGATAATCTGAATAGTTTTACAACCTATACATATTCTAAATATCCAAATGATAAACAATAACCAAGTAATTGTGTAAAACATTTCATTGAATCATTTTTGCTCAGGTATTTGCAAGAAGTAAGATGGAGTCTGGAGAGAGAGGGAGAGAAATGGGAACTAACATATGGTTTAATTTTATTTCAATAATTCATTTGCGCGTAGAGGTCTTTAGCAGTGGGACGAAACCGGAGAACCCGAAGTAAATCAACGAGGTTGGACAGGCGACCCTACTCTTGTCACGTACAACGGGGGATTCGAAACCACTCCAGTTGACTCAATGACTGGCTTTATGATACAGCGCGCACATGCTAACCATTCGGCTATCCAACCCCCCTTAGATGGAGTCTGGTGTGCTTTTTGGTTCAGTTATAATGTATGATATTATAATTTACCTTCTATATTACCAGTATCACTACCAGTTGATGTAATCCAAATATTAATTAAACTTTTACGTCTAGATGTTCTTACAATTACTTTAACACCATTAGGTAAATATATCTACAATCATAAACATTAATTATATCTTAAAATGAATAAAACTCATTAAATCTAAGTTGAAGGTACTTAGAACCTTTTCGTCTAGTCCCAACAAACTATCTATTATACATTTTAAAAGAAATACTAGAATCCAGTTGTCGAGTAGAGTTCGAGATGAGGTTTTTGACTAGCAAGTAATGGAATCTGCAGGTTATTCACTGTTTAAAAATAATACTCTTGGTACCATTTGTGCGTGTTGGTAAATGTAGTGACTAGAATTTTTAGACTATGGATGTTCAAAGACTATAACGCATTACCCCATATTCTGAGTGGAATCATCCGAACATCGGCAAATGATTGGCAGTTCTTACATAATATAAGTAAAGTAGAATTTTTTTATACTGAAAACATAACTGCAGCAGCAAATTGTATCAAAACATGTTCAAGTATGTGTTTTTCTTTGTTCTGTGGCATTTTATCCCATGCACTAAATGACTTACACTTTATATATATAATAACATAATTATATAAATACTTACCTTATATTTATTAGATTTATATTTAGTTATAGTAAAGCCTTCTGTCAATTCCTCATTTTGATAAAGTTTTATATTTAATGGATAGCGTTGAGTTGTTCTTTTAGCACCACATTTATCAAAGAGAATTACATCATCGTCTACTTTAACTGCTACAGCACAATTACATGATGCGGTTTTATGTTTTTTATTACCACATGCCCGATAGAAAGCATGAACCTGTAAAAACAAAAACCCATTTCTTAATATATTAAAGGTATATAAAAGATATTTCAAATGTAAAAATATTTCCATTACCAAAACAGTGTTTCTTGGTGATATGTGAATTGAGTACAGCTCATGTCTTCATGTCTTCTAATAATAACTATCTTTGAGTTTCAGACTATATTTTTCGAGTTAATCAGAAAAATCATAATTTCTGTTAATTTGCACTAGTAAATATCTAGTGTTCAATCAAACACTGCTAATTTGTCATTGTGAACAAAATGTTGTTTGTGAAAACTTAGCATCTAAGTGATGGGTCATTAATTTTAAAGTGAAAAGAAAGGATTACTTACAGAATATGGTAATGTCTTATGTTTGTACAATACAAATTCACCCTCAAAGAAATTATTGTATTTTCTGTAAAAAACAAAAACAAATAAATCAATTTTACATTTTCATGTAAAGTAGGTTTGTTTCAGAAAGACACAAATTTCAAAAATTAAAATTCAAATCATATGAAATTGAATGAAATGGGGGTTGAACGCTTTATTTTTCTACATCACCTGTTCCATGCCAGGTCCTTCATCCTACGCAACGAGAAACCACACTGAAAAAAAAAATTACCAGAAACTTTCTGGGCCAACACTGGACTCCAACTCAGAACATCCTTGTTAGTGAGGTGGCATATAACTCGCTGAGATTATTTGAATGATACTTACCTAATCCTTATATGACATGTAGAAATAGATGGCTTCCAATACAGTTTACCTATATATTGCACCACATGTTTGTTAACTAATCATTATTTGTTTCATAATGATACCTGTATGATTATTGAAACTTAGCAAGATAATAAAATTCAGAAGTAGAACATCCATATAAGTGTTCTGATACTTACCTTCCATCAAAAGTTGTAATATGAGGATCATTAATGGATCTACAAGTTGATGCTTTATCACTGTCTTTAATCTTCATCTAAAAAATTAAATATACAATGAAAATCAATAAGTCAGATATAAGTTACCTCCCTTACATAATGCATTTATTAGCCTTGAAAAAATAACTCAAAACCATGTGACTGAACAGAATTTGAAATATTGTGGACAAATTTGAGGAAATGAAGAATATGTACAAACACAAAATGACATCAGTATTTGTAAACTGATTTCACTTACTTGCACTTGTCCGATTTCTACTGTCGTTCGTCTAACACCACTAATCATAACAGATGCTGTTATATCCACCACTCGATTCTGATCTTTGTCTTTTAATGCATCTACAACACCTCGAACCTTAATCACATGTTCTTCCTGCCATTTCTCTTTACTGAGTGTAACACCACAGAATGGAACAGTACCTTCCTCTCCAGTCCATGCTATTACAGCTTGTGGGATGTACCTCTTATCAGGACACTTCCTTTCCTTCGCCGCACGGATACTGGCTTCTATTCTTACTTCACATTTCTCAAGTTCATCAGATGGACAGAAGAAAGATGGAGGTATGTTACTCTTGAAAGAGATCATTTCATTGGAAGAGCCTTCATAAATTGTCAGTTTCTCTGTAAGGATCTGAAACATATATAAATTGGTACAATTAAAGTCAGCCATTTGTAATTGTTTGTTGATGTAATAATCATTTCATTGCAGTACTGAAACTGGACTGAACTGAAATGGACTTCAATGTCCTCATTTATTGCAGCATCATTTTCACATTTTTTTGAGTGCATGCTAACATGTACATGGGACCTCTGTTCTTCATTCTATCCAAATAACTAAATGATTTTTCTTGCCAAGCCCTTGGACATGCATCACTAATAAGGGGGAACCACATTAATAAATCCTGTGGAACTTACTCTGCCAACAGCTGGATCGAACACTGGACCTCCTGGACAGTGAGATATCACTGGCAATGTGGTATCCCACAAAGTTCCATGAGGAAAATTTTGCCCAGACACTGGCACTAAAGCCTACCCTGCTATCGAATTCCAACTCTTAAGGGATCTTTACATGCATGCCAATATGGACACAGGAGCATCAATGGAAATCCTAATCTTACTTACCTGAATACCTAGTTGTACATCAACACTTGTTACAGCTGGACCAGTACTAGGTTTACAATCATCTTTAAAACATGCTGTTACTGAACAATGCAACTAAAATAAAATATACATTCAAAATTATAATATTTATTCATGACATCTGACACTAAATAAAATTCGAACTAATTATTTCAACCTATGGAAATATATCAATGGGTAACAAGCAGATAGCTGATCAATTGTGTTTGAAATAAGGAGAGTTGCATGAACAGTTAACATCATATGACTGTAACTCTTCTCAAGAAATAATTTTTTTTTAACAAGCTTACCACTTTCTTACTTAAATCAATTCTGCAGCTAATAAATTTGACATTAAATCAGGATGAGGATGCAGCTTCTCGCTGGTTTTAAAATATTCAGATTAGGCTAAACTAATTTGGAATTAGATCTTCAGGATCTTGACACAGAGTCTCATAGGGGTATTTATTTCATTAGAAAAGAAAGCCGCCTCAGAAATGGGAAATATCTTTGAAATTCCAAGTGGTTTGGCCTTATGTATTTATTGCTCTATTAGTCAAGATATTTTAGTGACTTGTGATACTAGTGTATAGTACTGAGTACCGTATATAAAATACTAACCTTATCACCTGATTTAATGTTATTTATCAGAGCTTTAGTGATTATGGGAACTCTACCATCTTTCAGTGTATCTTTTAACAGAACCTTTTCTCCCATTAAATACTCTACTGTATATTCCACATCATAGCCTTTTATTAATTCAAACTGACACATTATATTAATATCTCCTTCTATCATTTCTACTTTCACTTTCGGTAGACTTGGTAGTTTGGGGTAACCTAGAAAAAGACAACAAACAATGTATGTCCAATCATATGTATGTTAACTACATCGTAAAATAGTTTACATAAGCCGAGCACTGTAAGGTCTTATCAGTGACATGGGATGCTCGATTGTTAGCCTGAAATATTTCAAAGAATTGTAATTCAATGACACAGAATTCAGTTCTGCCACAGTTCTGTCAAACACACAACTGAATTAGTGTGGGTAGAACTACAGTGTAAACACAATGAATAGGTAATGGCTGGTTCAATCCTTTTATGCTGTTGGTTCATGTTAGCCAAAATTCCCCTTTTTACTTGATTATCATTATTTTGGGGGTTGAGAGAATCAAATCCCAGAATGTTCAATATAGTATCTGTATATATACCATTAAGAGTTGTGATTTATTTAGTAAAACATTGTAATTTTATCTGAATATCATTCATCAAAATCTTTTACTCATATTTTCTACATACATACAACTCAACAATAAATGTGCAACTTACCAACAACAACATCCAATTTTTCTATGACTTCTTGAGCAGCAAATACTGTCTGCCATAATTCTAACTCAAATTCTGAGAAGATTCCTAGAACTTGTGGACGACCTATGTATAGCTTACAACTACGAGGATTGGGCACATCTCTATCTTCATATCGCTTTGTTTTCTTGTCTTTCTTTCCGTTGATTGATAAACTCAATCCTGTCTGTTGACTCCATGACAAAACAAAATCATTATATTTTTTGGTTTTAATTTTGGAACTGATGAGTTGCCATTTACGTTTCTGAGTGCTGACCGTGATATACAAACTTTTCTTCCTGTAGTAGATTGCAAAACCAGTCGAATCATCTTCATCTCCACAGTTTGTCAGTAGATAAGAGTTATCTTTTATGGTTTTGAGCTTCAGAGAGAACGACAAGGAAATTCCGAGACCACACTTCTCTGGACTTTGGAAGCATTCATGAGCAAGGGATGTCAAATCTAAGAATTGATTTTCTTCTCCAATAACTAAAGCTAGTTTTTCTCTTTCATTTTTCTGTAGTTTGATGTCACCACCAATGGTAATATTTCCTCCAGTTGTTATCAGAAGGTTGTTCACAATCTCTTTAAAGGTAAAGCGCTGTTCTTCGATCTGGTCAACTGTAATAGATAAAATAATAATGTCATTTATAGACTTTCACACAAACTTATTTAGGTGTGATTAATAATCATAAATCTCATACAATCTGGCACCGGATCAATTGTAACTCAACCATCTTTTCGGACCATGGAATAATATAGATCTAAAACATGAGTACACACCTCTTAAAACAGTCCAATCTGTTTTAGATATTAATACTGAGCACACTTGAGATGCATCTTCAGGGTTGAAGAAACCATCAGCATAACAATTCCCATTTATTCTACAAACATCATCCTTCAAATAGAAATAGTTACCACATAATAAAACCAACTATTGTTAAAAAATAAGTTAATTATTTCTGTAAAAGTGGTTTGAAGCTGATTGGGGCTTGACTAGAAATATGAAATAGATTAATTAAGTATATTCATGGTCAAATTAACATACTGACGGAACTAATCATTACCTAAGCTAGAAATAAGCAAACATTATGTAAGGCAGAAGCATTGTTATGATCTTTCTCATCTTGATTGTTGTAGGTTACAAACTTATAAATGCTTCATTACATGACATAAATAGAATGAGTAAGGAAAATTTGTTTCTTAATGTTCGATTGATGGTATTGTAACTTATATATTGTTAAATATACACAATGTTTAGATGTATATTATCTATATCAAGTACTTACCCGATCTGAGCATGTATCACCGACACATGTAACACATAACGAGTTGTACACCTGATATTTGAAAGTTGTACTAAATGTGAGATTATTGTTACTGATACTAATATCAAAGATTCCTGTTTCTGGTACAGTGCATTGAACAACTTCAGGCCCCATATATATAGCTGGTGTTTTCATCTTTCTCTGAAATAAAAGAAAGTAAATTTTACATTATCTCAGAGCTATTTTGAATGCATAACTGGATTTTTTCTAGTATCTATAACCCGACCTTTGTCTGCTAAAGTGTAATAGTGGTACACGTGATGGACATATTTTGGAATCTTAACGCCTTCAAATGGCTTAACCTGATTACCCCCAGAATCCATCTACTGAGGAGTAATAGGTTCAGTTCACTAAATTTTGTTATCGCTTGAGCTTTTATATTTTGAATGATATAGCCAGTTTAAATACTACTGCTCATGCTATTCTAATGTGAATACTTCATTCACAAACAGATGGTTTAGTGGTAAAATTTGTCAAAACAGAAACCAATTTAATTGCCATTGGAGCAGAAATTTACAAAGGAATATCCTTTCTTTAATATTATAATAAAGAGTCTAATTCACAGATTCCATATGAAACTTATTTAAAGGTTTTTATCAATATAACATCTTTCATGGAAAACTTACCCCTCCATATTTAATTTGACATACAAGAGTTGATACTTCTACAAAGTCGAGTCCATATATAGTCATTGTTTTACAGTCGTATCTGTTAATATCACACTGATTGCCACCTGATATTGATAGTAATACTGGTGGTTCTCTTGCTTTTACATCACAGGATGCCCCTATCCATTCATCACTACATATACATACACCTGTAACATAAACACATAATTACATTATGTACACATACTCCTGTAATATAAACACATTGTGGTGTGTACATACTCCTGTAACATAACATGTCTGTAACATAAACACACAATTACATTATGTACATACTACATACCCCTGTAACATAAACATTTAATACGATAAACACATAATTACATTATGTACATATTCCTGTAACATAAACACATAATATGTCTGTAACATATACACATGATTAAACTATGTACATACTCTTGTAACATAAACACATAATTACATTATATACATACTCCTGTAACATAAACACATCTACAAATAATTATAGCTATCTTAAATATGATGTTATTCAGGATTGATAATATTTATCAATTTTTAGAAAGTTTAAAATTGAATCTAACCTTGTTGACATTTGCCATGATTATTACAATCATCCGGACAGATAATATCTATTACAGCTAATGGTGGTCCGAACTTTCCTGCTACATTCACCCAAAGATTAACATCTACTTCTAGAGTTGCTACACATGTAATCATTACATCATCAAATAAACTAGGTAATGTTCCTGTATCATCTAATATCTGAAATAACGACGCAATAGAATCAGCTTTAACAACTAAATCAACTCTTAATTGAGTAGAAATGAGATAAACTCAGGGTAAGTCAATTTCGTGTCTATTCTATTGTGTCATGATATTTTTTGTGCATACACTAAGATACCATGGGAAAATAATGAGGATGTGAAATTACAGCTTTAGATCTTTATTTTTTCACAGATCAAATCTATTTATGAAAAGCTTAAATGCAAAATGTGACATATGCCATGCATGCCAAAAATGAGAAAATTTTGAAGTAAGATATGACCAGTACCAGTAGAATTGACTGTCCAAATTTATAACCTGTCATAGTGTGATAGAGGCCATATATTTATATACCTTTTACTTAAATTGACTAAAATGGATATACTACTTATTGCATGAAATGTATGTACACTCTTGATATATGGACTGTAAAAAAACCATTAGTACAACATACATCACAGTAGTAAGCTCAATGTGACAGACCAGTTGTCAGGGTGCCCAGGCCACCTTCTTAATATCAAGGAACTGTCAGTTTTGAATAACAAGACAAATAATAAAGTATAAATCTCTTACCTGAATATCTTCAACACATGATTCTAAGGCTAGTTCAAGATCTATGTAAGCACGACATTTTGAAAAGATAGGACTAGCTTCGATAAATACTCTACATTTATTCATAGCTTCTGTCTTTGTTATTCCACTTTTCGTCGGCCATGATACAACCTGCAGTAAAAAAAGTTTCAAAAGATGAAAATGTATAATTTTCAAAAACAATTAACCCTTTTTTTTTCAAAAATGTTCTAGTGGAAGAACTTTACAGAAAGAAGAACTTTAGTCAAAATGTACATTGGTGAACAATATGGCTAGTATTTTGAAACTATATAAGCCAAAACTTACAGGAGAGGTATAGTTGAGATCAAAATCTAATTTATCTACTTTGGTGGGTAGACAATGTTGTACTTCTCTTGCTTGTTCGATCATAGAATCTGTAATATCCTTCACTATAAAAAAAAAATTGAGACTATATTGTACACAAAGTTAGGGTATTAATGAAAAAAAGAATCAGTAACATTCACTATAAGCATGCGTTTCTTTCAAGGTATTTCAAGGGAACCTTTGTTTTTCAGTCAACAGGTATTAAGGTAGCTGCTGTAACGTAATACACTCATATTGTAGGATATGGACTGTACTGTACAGTTACCCTAGCTAGGCATAGGTAAACAGTAATTAATAATTAACATAATTGTTTAATTTGTTGGTGGGGGGATGAAGATAAGGGGGTAATAGAATATTTGTTTTTCCTGGACATTAAAAATATTATACATTCAAATAGAAATGAGGATCAAACAAACGACCCAATTACATCTTTGGGAGTATATCTTTAATGCTACCTACCTTTTCTGCTTGTTTTGTATTTCTTATAATTACAGTTAACAACATCAAGACCTACAGCACACATTGGTTCACTATCTTCTACACATTGACAATATTGTGTAGTATCTGTTAGTTCTATCTCTTCTTCAGGACATATACCATTAAGCATACTCTTACTCTCTTCTTCAACTCTGTTATTTATTCAAATAATTTCAAATAAATTAATTAGAAAAACAACAACATTTATGACCGATTTTTTGTCTTCAAAAAAAATGAAGATATATTTATAAGGTGAAAACTTATCAGAAATGTGTCAAAATTTGTGAATTTTTGTGTGTAAATGAATATTTTGGGGTGTACCAACTTAGATCTAAATATTTCAACCAATTAAAAGGTGTTTGAATATATAATTTAAAATCATGCATAACTGTGTCCACATATTTCTTATTTTGCAAGTAAATATATACATTGATATTATTAAAAAAAAAAAAAGATAAGCTACCAGGCAATGGAACATACATCAACAGTTAAATAAATAGGACTCTTCATCTCACGAGCATAAACACAATGTATAAATTTAAAGTCAAATGAATGACAGCTTTAGCATTCACAAGCAATGAGGGAGAGAAAGACAAAAATGGGGTTTAACGTCCACTCGACACAAACTAGATTACTTTGGGACTTTAGGTGAGGGAAGAAATTGTAGGACCTGGAGAAAACAAATATTATTTCCCTCGTTTGACGTAGGAATTAGAGGGAAATTATTTTCATATTGTTGCAAGAGTGTTTCCATAGTTGTGTATGGGCTTCCGTAGATTACGTGTAAATGCATGTGCATTGAGCTGTGTAAGTCACTTCAGGCGACACTAGTTGACACGTCAACACTGGTTTTCAGCTGGTTTCTAGTGTCGCCACAATGCCATTATTGTGTTATGTTATTTGTTGGTCGTACGAGGAAGTACGGGGTTTATAATGTGAAATATTATTTCCCTCGTTTGACGTAGGAATTAGAGGGAAATTATTTTCATATTGTTGCAAGAGTGTTTCCATAGTTGTGTATGGGCTTCCGTAGATTACGTGTAAATGCATGTGCATTGAGCTGTGTAAGTCACTTCAGGCGACACTAGTTGACACGTCAACACTGGTTTTCTAGGGGAATTTATGTAAATTGTTCAAAATAATTTAATGGGGATTTGTTTGTATATTACGTATTTATGTTTATTTTTGATATAGTTTGTACTTGCCTATTGTAAATACAGCTGGTTTCTAGTGTCGCCACAATGCCATTATTGTGTTATGTTATTTGTTGGTCGTACGAGGAAGTACGGGGTTTATAATGTGAAACAAGGTTGGACAGGCCATGCTACTCCTTGTCACATACAACCAGTGAATCGAAACCATGCCAGTTGACTCAATGACAGACCTAATGATAAAGCATGTAACCATTCGACCATCTAACTTCTTTCCCAAGCAATGAACCAGGTTGACAACAATATACAACCACATATCAATGTGGACCTATAGTGAAAAAAAAACAAAATGGTTTTACCTCCAACTGTATAGGAAACTTTGTGGTTGCTTAGCACGTCCAGGGAATAAAGAACCATCTAACAACATGAGATCATTAGTTTTATCATCATCATATGTTCCACAGAAACCTGGAAATATAGTTCACAATTATCAATAGAATATGAAAGTCATCCAATTCTGCCAAATATACTACTCATTAAAAACAAGTTAAATATTTTTGGAAATTTTTAAAAATATTACTAGACACAAATTTACATGTTTGATGTGTGGACAAAGTTTTGCACATGAAATCATCTTAAATTAGTTTCGCCTGAGAAACAAATCTGTGGCAGATACACAGATATTATACCCCCTTGACTAAGCCTCAGCCATAAATATGAAAAGTACTGTTAATACATTCTGTATATACTTGCCTTCTGCGTTCATATAATCCAATGAAGAAGCCTTAAACCAAATACTAAGATAAGAAGAATATTTTCCTCTCTTATGAGAAACAGTTATAATACCACCAGTTGGTAACATAACCTGTAAAATACAACACATCATCATCTTTATAACATCTGCTCCATGATCTATGTCAAGTTAAAAGAAAGCTGCACAAGAACTAGCAGCTCTATAAATTGAGCACCATTTAAAGCTTGGCTCTTTACACCGCACATTTTGCAGGGGACATTTATGTACCATAGGGTAAAACATTAGCAGTATATTTGAATGTAAAGAAGAACTATCCTATTACACAAGTGAAGAAGTCCTGCTATTGGATTATTAATATGACCAGAAATTTATCAATTTACAAAAACATTGGACTTGGAACAAATTTGGATTAATGCTGTCTACATTTCTAATAATTCGATTGATCTAGTAGAATTCAAATACAAAAGAAACAAAAAAAAAGTTGTTAGATTTTAAATCTCCTCAAAAGGGGTATCTAGAGCTGCAGATGTGATATCACCCCCTATAGACATGGACCATAAGCCCTCAAAAAAGCAAACAACAACCAAATAAAGACTTCTAGACAGAGAAAGTATTTAAACTTCTTCTTTGGACATTGCTCAGAGAAATGATTATATGCCTCGCCTCATATTTCTAGGGTAGTTTGCTTAAAGAGAAAAGATTACATTGTCTCACCTCATATTTCTTGGGACAATGATTATATTATATGTCTCACCTTATATTTCTTGCCACCTCGGTGTCTAAATATCTTGGTGCCTGGTGTAAGTTCTCCATTTAAGTAAAGTTTGGGCTGAATAGGTACAAACGATCCCCTCTTATTGGCACATCTATTCATGAAGATGACATCATCACCAGATTTAATAGATATAGCACAGTTACAGGAGGCTTTACCACAACTTCTTAAATAGGTACGGATCTACAAACAAATTTAATTATTAGCGCTGATCGTTTATTATCATAGCAACAGTATTCAACAACCGAGGCCCAGTCTTAACAGAGGCAGAGTCTTAATTATCCATGCTATCATTACTTTATTTCACCTTGCAGGTGTTCAAATCCATCTAACTCTGGGCCATGTGATAGTCTTTATAGGGCTTTGCCATGGGCTCTGCAACAGACAGATGTAGCTCTTGTAAAATACATTTTTAATTCTTTTATTGTGCCATATTGGGCCTTTGATAATCCTTACCTCATATGGTAGTGTCTTATGTCGATACATAATAAATTCTCCTTCTAAATAGTTGTTATGTTTACTGTAATAATAAAAATACAAGTTATCAAATTTGACAATTACAAAACAAACTGAGTCGACTAATTGCTGCTTAAATAACCGTTTGTACTCTCAGTTTCAGATTAAATGTTTACAGAAAGTAATAATAATTAATATTCAAGTGCTATGGAAACTTGGGAATTTGAAAACTAACATTACCACAGAGATTTTGTGCCATTGCTAATATGTATAATTTCTACTTACTTTCCATCAAAACTAGTTATATGTGGATCACCATAAGATTTACATAATGAGAGATTATCACGATCTTTAACTTTCAACTAAACAAATATAATTAAATATAAGCTGTAGATTCTAGCAAATAAAAGTAGGAATAGACATTAGAGATATATATATATATATATAACCATATCTGACATAAACAGAAGTTTGCAATAAACTATACAAACAAGTATTGCTGTCCATCCAGGGATACCAGTAATATCAAGATGAACATGAGTATGATAACAACTTACTACAAATAGTGTTAATCATTTGCTTTTGATAATTGATTACTTACTTCAACAGAGCCAATTTTAGCAGACTGGAAGAGTAGCTCTGCAGCAAATATCTGTACTGATACATAAATTTCACGTTTCTGATCACGATCTTTGAGTTGATCGATGGTGCCTTTTATTGGTATACGTAGCTTATTAAACCAGTTAGCAGAAGTGATGGAATAAGAGCATGGTTGCTGTTCCTCTTTAGATTCCAGTACACCAAAAACTGCTTGAACAATTTCTTCTCCTGTTTGACATTTCTGTTCCTTTGTGCGTTCTATTTCTGTTCTAATGTACAGTTTACATCTATCACGATCTTGTGATAAACAGAAGAGTCTAGGTGGTATGGAGGATGAGACTTCAATATAATTAAATAAACCACCTTCATATACTGTTAGTTCCTCAGTGTGAAGCTGAAACAATATAATAAATAAGTTATCTAATCTTTTATAAATTATGGGTAAAGGTCAGCTAGTTGTGAGAATCTCTTAATCAAAAATGTTTTGTTATTTAGCCCAAGACTCCAAAAATAAGCAGACAATTAAAATGAGTGCAAAATTATCACAATTTGATTTCAAATTGTGTATATACTCCAACTAAATGTATGAAACAGAGTAATAGACTTGTGTTTTACCTTCATGTTAGCTACAATGGTTACACTCTCTCTATATGGTCCACAATTATCATCTTTACAAACAGCTACAGCACAGTACAGCTGCACAAAAACAGTATCATAATTAAACATAGCATTACCAGACAATGAAAATACACCAACCATACGTTCTTTCATGTTCAGGGGTAATAATCACAAGGTATCAGTGACAAAATTATAGTGCAAACCTAATTTTTGATACATTTTTGTCTCAGACAGTTTAAAATAAAAATCTCCAAAATTGGACTAGAAGAACGTTTTAAAGAATTGCAGCCTTAAAAAAATTAACAACTGATTTGCAAATTTTATCAGGATTTGTGCTTGGGACTAATTGAACAATCCCAGCAAGTTTAAAAAAGAAATTGTTCACGGATGTACGGATATCCGGCTTTGTGGGTTTTCTCCAGGTCCTCCCACTGCTAAAGACCCCTACGTGCAAGGGAATTATTGAAATAAACTTGGATCGTATGTTAGACTCAAAATGACTAAGTTTGTGTTGAGTAGATGTAAAACCCTATTTCTCTCTCTTTTTGCTAACCCAATGAAGACAGGTTATTTAAAATTTGTGTTTATCCAAGAAATTCATTGCAAATATTTGAAAAAGGATAACATATAATTAAGTACCTTGTCATTGATTTCTAATGATTTAATTCTGTCTTCTGTAAGAGTGATATTTCCTTCTTCACCAATAAAACTTGTTTGGACTTGCTGTAGTATATCTTTATTATGGAACCAAGTTACTGCATATTTTAGGTTACTGGGTTTATTCAAAGTTTTAAATTTACATTCAAAACTAACAGCTTGGGTTACCTTATCAACTATCATTTCCAATTCTGGTCTTGACTCTAATTTTGGAGGTTCTGAAAAGTCACAAAATTCATGCATGCATTAAATGTTGTATGAAAGCAACCATTATAAGATTCATAATTCATCTCCTTGCAATTCACCATTCCCTAAACAATATCTATCTATTCAACAAATAAATTTAGGAATGCAATTCAAATGCCTAAGTGATACATGTACGCGTTCATGGTTACTTTTGTAAGCGGGACGCAAACTCCAGAAGATGAGATTGTGTTTTGTAAAAAACAATTGTATATCTGAAAAAATATGGATGTTTTTCAGGTCATAATTCATAGTTCAAACAGCAATTTGATTAAAATCGGATTTTATTTATTTTTCTATGTTTGTATTGGTTATATGTGCCCAATGTAGTTGATCATGGGAAAGTGTTTATAGGAGTGATACTGGGGTTTAAACATTTGGATTCAATGGTGGAATGAAAATACAATATGATCTCAGAATATCATGGTTACTGACTAAGTGAAAAAATAATAAAAATATAATAATGAAATTAAATTATTCTTCGAATAGAGGACTTACCAATATTTAGATCAAAATTCTTGACAATTTCTCTTTCAGCAAAGACAACATTCCAATCAGCTATAGCAAAACAACCTCCTCCAATGCGTAACCTTCTTAACAGATTCGGTAATTTTTTCAACCGTCTGTATTTTCTATCAGAGTCCACTAATTGATCATCAAAATATATCTTTAGACCTAACTGCGGACTCCAGCTGAATTCTACTTTAACAAAACCTGTTATTTTCTTCTTGTTGTATTTAGGCTTAACATCCCATAATCTATTGCCAAGCAACACTTGTAAATATAATCTGTTACCTTTCCACCACATAGTTATTCCATCACTAGACATAATCAACATTTTATTCACAAACTTTTGTATTTGTAAATTAAAAGACATTGTTAAACCTAATGGACAACGATTTAAATCCACGAGACAGTTCTGTTGATTAGTAAACTCAAGGTAGTGTTTGTCACTGGTGAATAATACAGCATTTCCACCTACAGGTCCAGGTATAAAGTTTGGATTACCAAATATGGTCAGGTTATAGGATGATGTAACGAGAATATCTTTGATTATTCTCAGGAAGATAAAACGTTCAATGGTAACTTCTTGTGCTAAAAAGAAAAAGGGGAAGCAAATTTCTGGTATGTTTTGATCAAAAATTACGGAATCATTATATCGGGTATTCTAAAGCTACTATATATCACCAGAAGATCTCAAAATAATAAGTATTTCATTTACCATTTTGGATGACCTTGTTATTTCCTAAAATAATGGATTTTCAAAAAGTAATTAATTTCAATAGCTCAAATGTTCACAGCTGTGATCTCCTATTAATGGCCTTTACAGTGAACAACACAATCTTATGTTTATAAATAACACCAAATACCTTTAAATATCTGCCAGTCCGTTAATGACACTTCAGGTCTACATATCAAACCTCTATTGTTAGGATTGATAAAACCATTGGCATAGCATTTAGAATCAATCACACAGATATTTTTCTGCAAAAATAAAAAATATTAGTCAAATCAAATTATTTATTAAAGCCCATCAGCTTTATACACCATACACACTGCACCCAAAATCATGATTCTCTTGGTTTTAGAGAAAGATAACATAACCTATGATTCTAATGTTTATACTATCCAAATTAAACTGAGTTCATGTAGATGTAAAATTCTTATTGAAAGGTATTTATATTAAATGGTTGATGCATCATTTAGGGCTATAGGAATCCCTAGCAAAATATAATATGGTTCAATTCTGTTCAGTATTTGACACCTTTTATTGGTAGCGATTGAAACCTGATGGGCTAGGTTTAAATCAGATATAATTCCAGCCGGTATGGCGTTGGTATTTTGATTTGGCTTTCTTAACTAATAATGCATCAATAACTTAAATGGCATATTATATTCTATATTGAGTTCTAGCAACAAGCATTAATCATTCTTGAGTTGGTTTTTAAAAAAAAGTAGCTTATAGACTTATGAATATTTATTTCACCTGGTAAACAGTTTGTGATTTTTGAGGTAGGCCCTATATTACATTACTTACCTCCACCACACAAAGATCATTGACACAAGTCATACAAACAGGATCATAGGATACAAAGATAAGTAAATCACTCTTAGTAACACCATCATTACTAATACTGACTCTAAATGATGCTTCTCTACCAGGTCGACATATAACAGATTCAGAACTGACGAAAATAGCTAAAGATGTGAATGTTTCATCTCTATTTGTGAAAGTTCCTTCTATTAAATTTGGCTGTAAAATAAGCGAGACAATATGACTTTAAAACGTCTAAAATACAATGTTTACTGTCTTCATTAGCCGAGTTTAGGACCAGAACAGTAGGACCTTAAACCCAATTTCATTTCAGACAATGTTTAATTGGTATTCAGTCTAATTTCAATTGGAGGGAGGGGGGCAGAAGAATTTGCACATTGCTTATCAAAAATATGCTTAACAGGATAAAACTAAAAACATATACATTGTATGATATAGAAAAACTATCAAAACATTAGAAATAGACCCAGCATTGATTATTGTACATAAGCTTTAATTAAAAAGTCTGGAATTAAAACTGCCAGAATCAAGGTTAAGACCATACACAAGTCAAAAGTGCTTTTATTAATTTTCACCACCATCTTTATGTGTCTTGGTTAGATAAATAAAATAATAATAATTATGCATTCTTTTAGTAAAAAACAACTCATTCTACATGGCGGGGGGGGGGGGTGTCTTTTAATAATTCAATATGCATAATTACATAACAATCTTTACATTAAGTAGTACATATCTTTACATTAAAATCTTTCACTTTTCAGAAATATGCCTACGATTCATTTCACATTATAACTAGTTGTTAGTGATGGTAAACTTGGTAAATGATGGTAAAGAAAAGAAAGTTTAGAAATCCCTTAAAAAGATATATATTGGTGTTATTTATACTCTGTGGGTTGTCGAAAGGAATAAATACCCTCCCCACCTCTCCAATATATACTTTCTTTACCTCAACTAATATAAAGTGACAGGTCAGACTTTCATCATCTACAAATCCACTTCCAACAATTTTAATTTCGGTGCAGTCATCTTCTATCAAGTTACAGGTTTTGCCACCCTCTATATATTCTAGAACAGGTGCTTTGTTAACTTCTACAGAACAATCATCTCCAATATAATCCTTATCACACTCACAAATACCTGATAATAAATATAGGTTTTAAAAATATATACTAAGTCCTAATAAATCTATCCATTTGTGATATTATAATCCAAATAGTGTGCATAAGCTAAACACAGAGTGCTCAATGAATAAATCCAGAGAAAAATATAAATAATCAAAAATATGAAATCTGTAAGTTCTTTACTTAAAGTTTCATGTGGTACTCCACACTCATCAGAAGAAAAATACAAATGAAGCTTGATTGAACGAGGCATGGTAACGGTTGGCGTGAGTGATGTCCACAGTATACAACAAAACATAACAAATTATTTAAGAAAGATATCACTGAATTATAACTACTAAAACATCTGTGTCTTTGATGAACCAAGCTTTAAATGTTGTTGACTATTAAATTTACTACATGTAGTTTATAGTGTATACAAACCTTGGACACATTTTCCTTTACCCGAACAATCCGCCGGACATATAATGGAGAAAATATTAGGTATCTGTAGTGTACCAGTTCCAGTAAACCATATAGATATATCTACTGATAATACTTCTAAACATTGTTCTTTTATATTATCCAACATAACATTACCCCAATCACGATCATCAGATAGCTGAAAATTTAAAATCCCTAATCTTAATCATAAAATATTACAGGTCTACGGGTCATGAAGGGGACAGCTTACACAGTTTCTAATTTTTGAGAGATTTGCCCTGGCAGTGGCAATTGTGTATACATCTTAAAATCCAGGTTAAATTTGTATAATGTGCACTGCTCTTATTCATCAGATGTATGTAACTGTCCAAACAAAAGCTACAGATACAACCCCCTTCCCTCGAAATAAAAAAGCTGCATTCCATCTGGTTAAAATAAGAGATCTGTTTTAAAAAGGTAAGGACAATTTAACACTGTATTTACATGCCTTGTTTCAATGACTTATTGTATGCTGTACATTTTATTGGTTTCCTTTAATATAGACTAACAGCTCTGATGTTAATTTTGTAAGTGCCAACACCCTATAGTTAATGGCCTATGTACATTAAAAATTTTCAAAACCGCCACATTTCATGGAACATGCAATGGTCAATTTGAAAGGTTTAAATGTTCAATACATGCACGTGTATCCGAAAACTGAAAAATCAGGAATCCCTGGATAGTAATATTTTAGACCCTCAGATCATACTGGAAATTTTTATTAAAAATACCTGAACATCCTCTATACAAGATTCTAGTGCATGATCAAAATCCACACCATCTAAAGCAGCACAATCTTTAACAGCTAAAGATGACTCTACAAACTTCTCACATATTTCTTTAACATCTTTTTCTTCTAAACCACTAGGTGTTGGCCATACAGGTTCCTTAAATATGTATAAATAATTTACACTTAAAACAAATGTCAATAATGAACATACAAAAATTAAGAGTTACAGTTATCAAAATCCTTCACACTGCCAACGGGACTGTTACTTTTTCTGAAGTTGTACACTTATTAGCCCTTTCAATAGGTAAGGTTTATGCAACCCCATGTAAAAGTTCCTTTCCGGGACTGCCGATTTGACAAAGGGGGAACCATGCTGGAAAATCTTGATGAACTTTCACGGCCAACGCACTGATCGAACACAGAGAATCTGGGTTAGTGGGCCAAGATCTTACTCACTGAGCCACTGTGACTCCTCCCCCTCCCGCCCCCTTAATTACCACCAAATGAACAATTCCTGCAAAATAATCAAAGGGGTGGCTGGAATGATGGGTGGAGCTCTGTGGCACTAAATATACTTTAACTCTAAATGTGGACAGATATAAATTACAAATGTAATTTTCAAAATGAACAAAGAATCAACATTTGGTAAAAAATATTCTACCTTGGCAACATAGCCTATATCATATTCAAAGATTTCTTGTTCATCAGGTGTAACACATTTATTTGGTTCAACAGCTAAGTTCCAGTATTCATCAGTTACATCCACATCTACAAGAAAAAAATAGAAAACATCACCGTAAAGTTGATATCATTGACTTTTACAAATGAAAAAACATTTGACAAAACAGATCAAAGTCATTATTTTATATACATAATGTTTCTGAGTCAGTTAAAATTGATAGTAATCTGGCAGTACTCATTAAGCCATACTCCTCGCAGTGTTCCATTTGATTAGAGCGAATCCCACTACTCACTGCTGTAAAAAGAGAAAATTCTTGTTTTGAATTATTATTGGTCAACAGTCTCATTAACAGAAGCCAATCCAGCAATGGGTAGAGAGGGATTTCTCGGACCATTGCTTCAGTATTATTTCACTACACTATTGGTTGAGTTTGTGTATCCATTGACCACTTTCATGAATGATATGAGATATAATTACTATTTAGATGATAGCTTAAGACAAGGTGTGAAGGTGCTATAAAACTTACATCTAGATTTGCGTGATTTTTTATTGGGTGGACGACAATCTAACCTATAACTGTCTAATTCACATAAATTATTTGATTGACAACTACAGTAAGACATAGATTCTGGTTCATCTTCCTCATTATCATCTGGACAATAACCATTGTATAAAGTCTCTTCTTTAGATACCCTACAAAATAAATAGTATACATATCTATTCTCGATTGACTTTCAATCATCTCTATCACAATTGATTCTGAATCATTTCAAGTTGATCTAGGATAAGTGACATCCCCTTTTTTAAAAATCAAATATTGAAAGGGATTGAGAAACAGGCATAGCCTATAGCCTGTCATTCCTTTGTTTTGAATGTAAGAACTGATCCACAATAAATATAAGTGTATACAAATTTCCTATTTAACTTAATTTAACTATAAATAATATGAGTTTATAAACAAGCCTTGTGAATATCCTACCTCCAAGATTCAGAGAATTTGTTGATGTATTTTTTACGCTCTGTAAATAGTTTTCCGTTGGCCATAAGCAGATCATTGTCATCGTCTCCATCATATACACCACATAAACCTATTACATAAAAAACACATACATAAACTGTTATATAAAACACAATTATATATCATATAGAACACACATATATCTATCATATAAAACACAAAAGTATATCATTCACCATATACACCACATAAACCTGTCATATAAAACACAACAGTATATCATATACACCACATAAACCTGTCATATAAAACACAACAATATACCATATACACCACATAAACCTGTTATATAAAACACAACAATATATCATAAACATCAAATAAACCTATACATGAAGCAGAAATCACATTTACGGAACAACATATTTTATTAACTAAAGATGAAAGAAATATTACCTTGTGTGTGTTCAAAATCAGCAGCAGACGCTTTAATCCATACATTAATAAAATTAGATTTAGTTTTATAAGATTTAGCACCAGACTTGATACTAACAGTTGTACCAGTAGGTAATATAATCTGAAAAAAGCAACAATTTAATATAATTAAATACTACCTTAGAGATCATTATGTATTAACACACACTTTATATACTATTGTACAGTATTTTTAATACCAACAGAGGTGTGAAAGAATCATTTATGATAGAGAGCTGTTGATATGATAAACCCCATTCAATTTCATATAAAGCCTTTAGAGTCAACATGGTCTACATCTGTAGAATTCTGATCTATGGTGCATTTTCAAGAATTGTGAACAGATAGAAAGAAGGATAGATAGAAAAGGGGGATGACAATAAATAATCAATAAATCTCACCTGATATTTGGAGCCTTTGTATCTTAATATCTTCAATCCCCTAGTCATTTCTCCATTTTTATATACTGTTATTTTCATAGGTGTCCTTTTTCCCGTATTTTTGGCACCGCATCTGTCAACCAAGATGACATCATCACCAACACGAACTGCTACAGCACAATTGCAGGAAGCAAAACCATTACAAGATCTATAGAATGTTCGAACCTGTTAAATATAAAAGTATTAGATCTGAAATTAACCACTAAATATACAACACCATATGAGAATTTAAGTCAACTACTACCAAGAACGAAGAAAAAGAATAATGATAGGCATTCATATTACTACTTTCATTCTCCCAAGCAAACCAACAAAATGCAATTAAAATATTCTAGCTATAACTATATATTCTTTTAAATAAAATACAAGGGGAAATAAATATATTATTCAACAATGTTCAGAAAACTCTATTGCAGAACGTAATGCTAGAAATGGGGTATTAATACAATGTCATCATTTTAACATCAGAGATGTTATTCCCTTTTGGTTTTGTTTATCTTAAACATCAATTGTTTACCTCATATGGCATGGTGGTGTGTCTGTACATAATAAATTCTCCTTCCAAAAAGTTGTTGTATTTCCTAAAAATAAACATGGATCATTTACTCCCTACAAATTAATATGGATGTTAATATTTTAGGTTTCAAATGACTAATACTTACAATACATATTGACCGGAGTTTTAAATTCTCAGTATATAAAAATTTATCTCACCTTATGCTTACATATTTCAAAGGAATCTTAATACTATGTTTAATAATTAGACTAAACTAAATACATTTGGTTTTTATTGCTGTCTTATCTAACAAATTTAAAGGTAACAGCTAATACTAACATTTTAAAGTGAAAATGAATTAAAGACATTTCAACCCACCTGCCATCAAATGTTTTCAGATGAGGATCATTAACTGACCCACAGATAGATTTTTTATCTTTATCTATAACATCAACATCAACAGTAATTGGCTGTGTGGTTGTGTCTGTACTACCATCACATATTGTCTTAGCTGTTATAAGTAACTTTCCTTTAGAATTACCATCTATAACACCATCAATAGTAGCACGGATTGGTATCTGATAATAAAATACAATAATAATCTAATTTCTTTCTATATTGTAATCTCATTCCATTCTGAATTGTAAATCTCATAAATCTCTCCATTGTAATCTCATTCATTTCTCAATTTTAATCTCACAAATATCTCAATTGTAATCTCATTCATTTCTCAGTCGTAATCTCATTCACACCGCTTTCATTTATCAATTGTAATCCCTTGTATTTCTCCATAATAACCTTTTTATTTCTCCATTATAATCTCATAAATTTCTCAATTATAATCTCATAAATTCTCAACTATAATCTCATTCATTTCTTAATTTTACTAATGTTATTTGTATTATTTAATATCAAATTTAATGTACTTAGGCCTGGCCTACCTTCAAGTTTTGATTCCAGTTGTTTGATGTGATTGTAAATTCACATTGTGAATCACCAGAAGTACCAATTACAGCTTGAAACAATGGGTTTCCTTGAGGACATTGTTTCTGTTTACCAGTAAAATCTGTCAGTTGTGTTTGTATTCTGGTGACACCAGATGTTCCATGACCAGTAGGACACAGTAGATGTGGAGGTACGGTTGATTGCAAATAGATGAAAGATGTCATGGCTCCTTCATATAGTTTTATCTCGGTTTGATTTAAATACTGAAATAAACGGATAAAATATTCTACAATAATTAAATAGAATGACATTTGTTTTTCATAATTATATTGCTAACATAATCAAATATTCTTAGATTTTATGGTCTGATTCATGTAAAATTTGAATATTTCTACCCCAATAAAAATCAACATTGTCTAGGGCAAAATTTACATACCAGTACCAATATATTTTTTAAAGCAGCAATAGCCCTTTCAACCAGAGAATGAATGTAATTAATTTTATAATACGTCATATTCAAACCAACCCATGACTCCTAATTATTGATTATCTGATCCTTCTCCCACTTATTCAGAGCAAAGCACCTTGTTCGAGGAGGCTATGCATGGGGTTCATACTTGTAATGAATCGCATACAAACTATAAATAAAGAACTCTTTAAACTAACATCTGGAGAACATGAACGTTTACTTACCCGAATACCAGCAGTTAAGATTAGACTTGATTGACCTGCTCCTTGTGTATTATCACAATCATATGAGAAACATGGTATAACTAAACAATAGGTCTGTAAAAATATCAAATATTTACATAGTCAAAAAGATGAATATAACAAGCAAAAGTATTATAATCTTTTTTATTTACTAGAAAGCTTCAAAACAAGTGGTATCAGGGGGTTGGATGGCTGAACGGGTAGCACGCACTCGCTGTATCATAAAGCCTGTCGTTGCATTGAGTCAACTGGCATGGTTTCGAATCCCCGGTTGCACATGACAAGGAGTAGGGTTGCCTGTTCAACCTCATGATTTTTCTTTTAGGGTTTTCCTGTTTGCTCCCACTACTAAAGAAAGAACCCTACACGCAAGCGAATTATTGAAATAAAATAGTTCCGAAATGATGTAGTTGTGTCGAGTGGACGTTAAACCCCATTTCTCTCTCTCTCTCTATTTATAACTAAATGTGGCAATATCAAAAATTGAAGGTCCCATGATTGATCCCGGTGATGGCTGAGAAAGTGCGTTGTGATTTTCTGCCATAGTTTCTACTTGTCAGTGGTGTAGAACAGGGAGTCTGGTGAGAGACAACAAATTGTTGTTCAGATGGGACTAAAAAAACGAGGTCCCATACACACATTGGTTATGAATGCAAAAGAACCCCTGAAAGTTTGGATTTCGAAATAAGGCATGTTAAACCTTAATTCAATTCATTTTCTACTTACCTGTACAGCATATGTCCATTGGGTATATTCAGTTTCTAGTAAAATACCCTCAGATTCAGTTGTCAGTTTCTCCATTTTAATTTCTTTATTACTGATAAACCATTTAAGTTTATAATCCACATCTCCTCTCTCCAGTCTTTTAAACTGACATCTAAATTCTGTTACATTTTTATCAGAGTTAAATGTCACATTTATGGTTGGCTTTACAAATATAGCAGGAAGTTCTGAAATAAAAATAAAATATCTCATAAAATTGTAAAAAAACGATATCTGATCCAGGTCATAATAAAATATTGATTGTTATGATCTGATGTGAACAGTCGAAGATACAGTATGTTAATGTTAGGTTCCGACTACCACGATTCATGTTGCCATTGAAATCATGCTTTTAATCGTGGAGTAATCATGGTGATCCTATCAGGTCTTATCGTTCATTGAGGTCAGTCGTAGCATTTGAGTTGATCGTATCAAAACGTATTTGCATGTACCAGATCGTGGATTCAGGTGGGACAATTCTATTGTAATACATCGCACGACAGTGCGCACCTAGCGTTACGAATTTCAGTTTTGGGGGTTTTTTTTACTAAAATTTTTATATGTGAAACACAAAATCTCAACATTGAGACCATCAGTGAACATTAATTTATAATAGTAGACATATAAGCACCTCAAATTTGATCAAATCAACACTTTTATTTTCTTCAAAATCAAAGGGTTTTGTCAGTTTAGTTGATCTTTTGATGTAGCAATATTTTTACAGTTACAACTTTAGATCCAATGTTGAGTTAAAACCAATCTCGTGTTAAAGACATTAAAATTGAACTTGCCCAAACATCTTTCACTATATAAATCTGCAGATATGACTATTTGATCATCTTATTTTGACCTAAATATTGAATTGCTTATACCAGGATCTATGTGTCTAGAATCAACTATTATGTGAATATCCACTGTTTCAATATTTCTATTATCAGTGAGTCAATAGGGCAGAAATTTTTGTTTTTTGTTTATGAAAGATTTGAGATTTCTTGAACTTGCCTGTTATAACATTGAGTGTTTGTAGAACGGTAGTGGGTGCATTATACACTTCTAAACCTCCAAAAACAAAAACACCATTACATTCATCTCTACCAGATCTATAACCACCAATTCTCAATGAACTCTGTTTCTTTCCTCGAGTTAATCGTTGAAGATATTTCATGGATTTTCGAGTCTTACCACCCGTTTTCAATTCTAATCCTAATCCACGTTCCCAATTGACTTCATATTCATCAAAAACATTCAATTTCTTGTAGGGCAGCACAATGGTCCATTCTTTATCCTCTGTACTGACGGTAAATAGAAGACGGTTTCGTTGGTAATAGACAGCTATACCTGTAGAATCAGCAGCATCTCCACCAGTGGATATAAGATACATGTTCTCACAGAAAGACTCAAATTTGTTGTAGAATTTAAGTGTGAATCCCTTTGAGCAGTTGTTTGGAGCAGAGAGAATAGGATGCAGATTAGAAGTTTGTACTGATTCTTTTCCAGCGTTACAACGAACTGCTTTTCCACCTCCAAATCCTTCTACAAGACTTGGTTTTCCAGTCAATGCCCAATCCAATGATGGACTTTTCAGCATAGAATCAACAATATTTTCAAATGGATATCTGTTTGGTCTTATGCTTGAAGCTAAAAAGGGTAAAATGAAACAAAATAGAAATATTTGGAAATATAATGAAGGTTTATACTTTTTATAAAAAATAATTTATTCAGAGTATTCTGAAAGTACTATGGAACAGCCTATCTCTACACACATGTAAAACATCTTGTTTAACATTTTAAATTAAATCAATACTCATAATTGTCGAGTATATTCATAAATATTAGTATTACCTTTAATTTGTGTCCACATTGTGTTATTGGTAGCTGGATCACAGAATAGAGTTGGATCATCTTTAAATATCTGTCCACATTCATAACACTGACCAGATATTAAACAGATATCATCCTGTAATAAATATATATGTATAGATTGAAATGGGTTTCATATCCTACTTTTCTGCACTGACTGGGCTAATGAAGAGGGATCAATTAATATACCATTGATCGATCAATGGCTGTGACACTACATGATAAATATTCAAGTATTTATTCAAATTTTTAGATGCGTTTATCTGTTTACACAAATTATACATCCTATAATGAAATTTAATTCTGTTCTTAATTGATACTAAGGATACTGATTCATAATTTTTTGTATATTCTGTATATGGTGTGTGTTCAATTATCGATACAAGATTTAATAATTTTTAGTTCAAATAGCTGCTAATTCATTAATATTACCCTACGTTACATTAATAACTTTTGTATCCAATGGAAGGATGGGGACAAATTCAATTAAGTATCTTAATCTATCCGTACTTCATTAAAATTCAACAATTAATTGAACCTTAAAAAGAGCAGAATTAAATAACTTACCCGCGGTTGACAAGCTGATGGCGTGCAGACTTCACAGGAAGGATTATAAACTATATGTGTTAGCGGTCTTTCACTGACTAATATACCATTATTACTAATAGTTATATTCACATTTACATAGTCTGGTAGCACACATCTAACTTCTTGAAAACTAACAAATATAGCTGGTACACTGGTTTCATTCTCAGGCTGGTCATATTTACCACCAATCTAAAACATACATTTTATACCAATTTTATAACTTGATTTTGACAATCTATAGCAGACATAAAGCATCAAGGATAATCTAATGTCTATCTTCTTCCAAAAGACAAAATAATGTCAGGTTTCCCAGTTTTGGCACCAAAATTTCCCAATGTGTCTCAATAAATAATTGTATAATAAGTTCCACATTTTCATTTTATTGAAATGTTTGGGTATCAATTGGCAATTATTATTTTCACCACACAAACAATAAATGTAGTGAAAAGTATTTGAGAATCGAATGACTCTGACAAGAAAAGGTAAATCAGAGCTCATCCAAACACAGTAAGTCTGATTTTGATCATGGTCATTAAGTAACTTTTTTTACTGTTGCTATTCTACTAAAATAGAAATTTAACTGCGTCAAGTGCTCCCTCAATATATTAAATAATGAATTTTTTCACAAACAGGTGTGAATATTAAATTATCCAATATAAAGGTAGGTGCTAACATTAATTTGGTTACATTTTATCAGGTTATGTTACACATTTGTGACAAGGAGTTTTCCTTCAAAAAGCGAGTATCTTGGACAATCTCTGCTGAGCTGTTTACTGATGTGTATACAAAAACAATATTGTGGTGCACATTACAAAAAGCATATATCACAGTATTTTTCTGCATCTGTTCTAAAGTCAACTTATACCATGATAAGTCAAAATAATAAAAGATGTAAATTAAGTTGTTTTTACCTGTATTGTGTTAAAGTGACAAGTGAGATTATCATTATCTATAAATCCACTGCCAATTATATTGACTATATTACACTTGTCTTTTAGTATATTACATGTTGTACCAGTTAATATATAGTCTAATATTGGTGGTTTACTTAGATCTATAGAACAATCTTCACCACCATATCCACTGTTACAAATACATTCACCTAAAACACCATAGCATAATTTATATACAAAACCATCAGAAAAATGTACACCACCCCAAAAAAGTGCGAAATGACTGATCCTGTGGCTGAACTTGCAGACATGAACAGAATTTTAATTAGATAACACTTCAGGCCAGAGAAAGGCCTGTAATATATAGACCAACCTGATTAAAATACAGATCTATATTTCGTTTAGTTCGTTTATACTTTCTACCGGAAGGTCGTGTCAGAGGTCATACAGATGACTTTTGACCCTATGACGTCAGGCATAGATTAATCCATCAGCATTGATGTTTCTAGTGGCTTACCCACAGTTTCGTGCATGGGACATGCTCTAACAGAACGTTTCATTGGCTAATCCCTCACTTTAACTAAAACATTGGTAATATAACAACTCTTCTAGATCGTAGTGTAGTAAAAACAAGTAAATCAAAATTTTGAACTATAAAAAACAAAAAGAAATAGGATCTATGTTTAAATCAGATTGTTGGCAGATATAGTTCTTGAATAATACAAGCTTAATAAAAGAAATCAAATAAAATAATAATAAAACATACCAGCAACACAGTTTCCTTGTTTACTACATTCATTAATACATAATGCCTCTGTTATCACTATATTAGGTTGAAATACATCTCCTATTGTAACCCACAACTCAACATTAAATGTGATCTCAAAGAAACATTCCATCTTGAGATTTTCTAGAGCTGTATTTGTCCAGTCAATATCATCTGTTATCTGTCAAAAAATGTATTAACAGAATAGAAAACTCAAAAAGAATATATGCATTTTAAAAATACTTTGGATCTTGTGAATTCTATTTTTTTCTATTTAAAATGTTTGGATTTCAGTACAAAATAATTAAGAATTTACTAAGGCCTCTATTTGTATGGCAAATTGATAATAGGTAATGAAAAATAAATTCCTAAAAATGGAGATAACAGACGTGGCTTGTAATGACAACAGTTTATTTATAGCTTGATCTATCTCTGCATGAGTTTTGAGAGAGATTTGAAGCATATTTTTGAGAAATTAATTAGTTTTAACATGTTTTTAGTCCAAATAAAAACGGAGTACATTATACAACAAAGATGGTGTAGAATAAGTAATCATTAAAAACATTGTCTAAAATTGAGAAAGGAATGGGTTTTAACGTCCCCTCAACAAAAACTAGGTTATTTTGGGACTTTATTTCAATCAAAATCATGCTAGTTGATTCAGTGACAGACCTTATGATCTAACCAATCGGTCATACATACCCATCCCCTCATAAAAGAATAACTAAAAAAATAAAGAATATTTTTCATACCTTGATATTTTCCATGCAGGATTCAACAGTTGTAATGAAATCTATATCTATTCCTTTTAATTCCAGACATTTAGCTCCTATAGATGTTGATTTCATAGCATTAGTACAGAGAATTCTAGCTTGTTCTTCTGTTATATTACTTGGTGTTGGCCAATCTACATCCTGTTCAATAAATAGACAAATTAGTCAAATATTGTTTCTTAAATTGTTAAGATTGATTATCAACTATTGATTATGGTGAGTCAACAATTATTTCGCACTAGATAAATTGTAACTTTTTAGTAAATGAAGATGGTGTATTCCATGTGGACTATTCTATGACATCTTTATCATAATCTCGTGCAACTATATAAATCTCAGAGCTATGTTTTTGCAGAAAAAAAATTTCAGTTTTCTTATTTTGTCTAGTGACAAATCCAAAAATTCCAGACAATTTTTAAGTGCCGATATCTTTTAGTCAACTTAAACTGACTATAACTCACCATCTACCTTTCATCAATTTGTCGAGCATTAACTAAAAGTGATAAATTATTGACTGTAATAAAAACACTGTTAAAACACTTAAATCAATTTGAATAATTTTTAAAAATAAAAATTAGCTTACCACAGGCACATAATTGATATCATATTTAAATTTTTCTGTTGTTATCTGTGATATACATTTTCTTGGTGCCACTGCTGTTTCTATTAAAAATGATGTTAAATCAACTCCTGAAAAATAAGCAAACCATTATGGGTTAGTTCCCTTTTTTAAATATTTGTTTGCCTAGATAGGTTATCTAAATATTATGATTTGTACAAACAGCCACACATTTGTATATTAGGAAACTTCGCAAATGTGACTAAACGGCAGTATGTCATATGACCAAGATAAAAAGGAAATACTGGTAATCGCCAAAACTGATAATCATTAATTTTACATAAATGAAAACTTTTATGGTTTAAACCAACAACTTGTGAATCATATTTGTACCTCTTCTGAAGCTTCTCTTTTTCAAACTCTTTGTACCAGCACAGTTGAATACATCCAGGCCATTGCTACATACGCTATCCATATTTTGTGTACATTGACAGAATTGTGGTAGTTCAAATTCGTCTCCTATGTCCTCAGGACAGAAACCATCGTAAAAGGTACTCGTAGCTCTACAAATATTGAAATAAATATGGGAGGTCATGAAAAAAAATATTCAAATCATAAACAGTGATCAAAATAGAAGCATTGGAGAAATACTATGAGAAATCTATATACATGTATACAGGTCACAATTCTATAGAATGAAAAAATATGAAAATATGACAATGAAATATATTTGATGCTAACCAACCAGAGATACCCCTGTGCATAAAGGGAATCTAATCTAATTAAAGGATTATAAAGTTTAATGCTAATAACAACATTCAAAAAGACCGATGTTTCACAATTTATATACATGTAAATAATAATTTTGAAAAAAAAATACCTCCAGCTATTAGAGAATTTGTCATGATATTTTCCTGTTTCAGATGATACTGTCATATCAGGCATCAACAAATCATTAGATTTATCACCATCAAAACTTCCACATAATCCTATTAAAAAAACCATGGTATTTGATAAAAAAAAATCTACAAAAAGTCAAATTAATCATAATGAAGAAATAACTAAACATTTACTTTGAAGGGAAAATAACAACAGAAATTGTACATGAGGTTTTTTTTATCAATAATAAATAATATGAGTTCATTTATTTCGTTTAATAATTTTACAATTAATGAATACCACACTAACCATATGATTTCAGTTATTTCATTTAGAAATTTTACAATTATTGATTATTAAATAGCTATATGATTTCAGTAATTCAATTAAAATAATTGTACAATTAGCGAATATCACAATAATTATACTTTTACAAAACGAACAGAGAAAATTGAACAAATTACCCATAGATTGTTGATAATCATAAGAAGAAGCCTTCACCCAGATACTAATAAATTTCTTTTTATCCTCCTTCACAGAAATCGTAGTTCCTGTTGGCAAATAAATCTGAAAAACACCAACATATATATATATACTTTAAACACTATCTATAAGCTGTTCCTGTATTGAAGATACATGGGAGATTAGATAATGAGTTGGCAGTTAAAAGTTAGGTAACGTAAGGCAATTTGCTGAAAGTTTCAGTCAAATTGATCCAGTATGAGCCAAGAACTAAATGAATGAAAGTTCCGCTTAGCCTCGATCATCATCACTAAAGTCGGTAAGACAAAACTAGTAGTTTCGATTATCCATTTAATCATTAAATCACGGTGGAAAATTTTGCAGCAAATCGAACTACAATCCAACAAATATCGCAGGCTTTCCTTGACATCGAGAGTTAATTATAGTCTGGATAAGTTAATATATGTCTAATTAATAGTTTTTATAATTTTTCAGGCCTAATGAAAGACCTACAATAGGCAGATTTTGCTCTTGCATAATGTATGTTTAATTAGCAGAAAGCAATATCAATAACCACTAATTCTCTTCCTAATTTTTCTGGAACCAAACCAGTCAGATGGGGACATAAGATCCTCAAAATAATTGTCTATTACTATATTATACATTGGATAAGTATAAATTTTTTAAGAATTATAAAAAAAAAGCCTAAATTAAGCTTTCTGACTCTAAAATAATTACCATATATCTTCGTCCACCAGAGTATTGAATCATTCTCGTCCCTGATGTTAGTTCTCCATTTAGATACATCTGAACCTTCAATGGTTTTCTGCCTCCATCTTGACAACGATCTATAATTATGATATCGTCTCCAGATCTAACTGCCACACCACAATTACAAGAGACCTTTTTACCACCACATGATTTGTAGAAAGCATGTACCTTAAAATAGATCATATGCACAAGATTCACATCAAAACATTATCTCATATTTCTGCTAAATATTCTCCAATACTGTGTTTACTAGAAATATTTTTAATCTTTTCATGTTTTTGGGTTGTTGCGGGTAGGTGGCAGTAAAGTGATTATTATTATTATTATAATAGCTGACTTGGGAAATAACTAGTTCCAATTACTAACAGTTGTATCTTTAGAGTAGAAAACATCAATATGTTTGACAGAGAAGATAAAACAGATTGATTCATTACTTTCAAAGACGATTGACAAGAGTAAGAAGATTTTTATATAAACAGAGAGAGAGAGAGAGAGAGAGAGAGAGGTTAATGTCCACTCAACACCCACCAGGTCATTTTTGGACTAACATATGGTTTAATTTTATTTCAATAATTTGTTCCTGCGTAGGGGTCTTTAGTAGTGGGAGGAAATTGGATGACCCGGACAAAACCCACGAGGTTGGACAGGCAACCCTACTCCTTGTCACGTACAACCAGGGATTTGAAAGCACACCACTTGACTCAATGACAGGCTAACCATTGGCCATCCGATCCCATTATATATTTATAATGTATGTCGTTCAACCTATTTAATATAAATTTAGTGTTAATAAATTACCTTTCAAATTCACAAAATTACCTTTCAAATTCACACCAATTTATCCAATTCATAACCCTAACAGAAGGGCAAACTACAATATTAATATTTGTAAAAACAACTCACCTCATATGGAAGTGTTTTGTGTTTGTACAAAACATATTCTCCCACCAATAAAGCATTGTATTTCCTGGAAAAAAAATGTATGAAAAAAATATCTCAAGCATGGTTGTTATATTTTGTTGGGTGGTGGCACTGCATTGTATAGTAGTAGTAGTTCTATTGATGATACATTATGGGAGCTAGCAGTTCTCACTATAATAGTTACAAACTAGAGATGATTATGGTCTGGATAGGTTAATTTTAATATGTCTTATTAATCACTTAGATAACATTTTGGGCCTAAAGAAAGACCTGCAATAGACAGATTTTGTAAATATGCCAGAGTGATATGTGATACTGAAATGCACAAAATGTTCCCTGTGACTAGAAAGTGTTGTGTTGAACTTACCTGCCATCAAATGTAGTTAGATGAGGATTATTAACTGATTTACACAAGGCTTTCTTATCAACATCTTCAATAGTTAGCTAAAACATCAAGTTTATATAATCATATCACATATAGACATAGAGACAGATATTTAATAATAACATAAAAGCTCATTAATAGATTTGTCCTACCCTTTTACCCTAATAGTAAAATAATATATCATAATATTGGTGTTAGAATAGCTATTAAATTCTGTATTAAGGTAACTCTGAAGAATCATAAATATGTTTCATCTTTACTCTCAACAATTATAAATTTTGTTTTAGGGCATCTTGAAGTAATATTGTAAAGTGATCTATTTGTATAATTTCTTACCTCTATTGTAGTTATTGGTATATTAGTGAGGGCTGTTTCTTCTTTCCAACTTGAAGTATGTATATCAAGATTACGTGTCTGTTTTTTATCACGTAAGGTATCTGTAGTAGCTTTAACAGGTATCATTAATTTACTATCATAATTCTCTGAAGTAACCTTAATACCACATGGTGTATGGATCATATCATCAGCATAACCAATCACAGCTTGTGTTACAGTCTCATCTTGACATTTCAGTTCTTTGTAAGTCTGGATTTGAGTGGTAATTAGAATGTAGCATTGTTTCCAATCAGATAATTTACCACAGAAGAAACCAGGTGAAATAGGACACTTGACATGTATCATTTCTGGTAATCCACCCTCCACCACAGTTAAACTCGATTCTTGGATCTAAAATACAAAAAAAGGTTCTTATTAAGAAACAAATTTAGTGACACATTTTGGATTATGATGGAATTATGATGGCATTTCCTCATTCAGGATATATTCAATATTATCTGAAAATATGTCAAGAAAAATAAAATCATTAGCCTAAAGTATTTATCTGGCTTATTATTAATGAAATAAGAAGGGTATTATCAACCCCTACATTTACATCAAATATAACATATATATACACTGTTTTATACAGTATATGTAGCAAGAAAGAGAAGTGATAATATCAAATGAATATATGTTGAAAGTCTGGTCGTCATTCGGACACTTTTGGAAAATATCAAGATTTCTCATGGCTTAATCCATTTAATTAAGAAAATACAATCACAATATAAGTGCTAGGATAATGTTGGATTAAATCATCAAAGGCTTTTTACCATATCGTCTACTGAAGGTGTTAAAAGATGAGAAATCATCAATTTATCATATCTTTGTAAATACTGAACAGAATTGAACCATATGAAACTGATATTCCTAATACAAAATTCAACTTTCACAATACTGTACCTTGCACAAGATTAACAGTCCTTCAGATGATGAAGAATTTTTGCAGTTTGCACATAATATTAATGAATTTGCACATAATATTAATGAATACCTATGAAATTCTATTTGAGTGAATTAATTTATTGAAAGCATAAGACTTACCTCTACTGTAGCTTTTATAATAGAACTGTTTCTAGGTGGAGATTTGGTTGTATTGCAGTTTAATGTAAAACAAGCTATAACAGCACAGTGGACCTGTAAACATTACATTATAAATACTGAACAGTGTTTTTCATTTTTTATTTAACCCTCTCAGTTCCAGAAATGTTTGATGTCAACTGTGATGATTTTACATGTCAACAAGCAAGAGTTAGTCTTTATTTATCTAGAAATGTTTGCCGTAAATGAACTTATATTTGTTTGTACAACTTTAATTTTAATAAATACTAATCAGAATTTACTAAATTGCTTATTTTTTATGTTATCTTTTGTAATACAACATTGTCATCATGCCTCAAAGAAAACTTGAAAAAATTAAAACTATGTCTTACAAAGGAATATAAAATGGAAGTATAAACATTAATGTAAATATCTTGGACAATAATCGAAATAGTTCCAAACATGTGGTACCAAACATGTGATTCCAATATTTAGATTTACAGCATTAAAAATCGTAACAAACTGTCAAATATATTTCACTTTCTAATCTCTATGTCATCCATGCAGAATAAGGATTATAATAAAGAAACAACTAACATAATCAAACTATGTTTACATGGAAGAGAATTTTACCCATTTGTTCATAAATTTTAGTTACTGAAATTAATTATTATGTTGAATACTTACCGATTCACCTAGACTGAAGTTAGAAAAGGTTTCAACAGTTGCTATGCTGACGTTTGTCTCAGTAAAAGGACCTTCATCTGTTACAGTTTCTTGTGATGTATACCATACTACTGTATATTGTATATCCAGTGTTTCTTTACGTTCAAACTCACAATTTAGTGTCTGGTAAGGACTTTCTTCATGATTGACAACCCTCAACACAGGTGTTTTCACATTTGGATAGGCTGCAAAACATCAAACCCATCATTGCCATTGAATTCAAACAAAAGTAAAAGCACATTCATTTCACAATTCATTATTCAATGGTTTTCAAGGAGGTATTGAATTAAATATTTGCAATCTAAGAGATTATTTTTATTTAGATAGATACGATTTTAAACATAAAAGTATCACAAGGCAAGTTGTTTGTAAAACTACTTACAAGTTTGTTGTGAGAACTGTGATTTACTAACAGATGGTATACAGAACATGTCAGCTTCATCAGGTTTAACATCATTTACTCCATAACACACTCCATTAATATAACATGTATCAGTCTAAAATATAAACATTTATATAACATGTATCAGTCTTAATTATAAACATGCTCTATCAATAGTCTAAAATATATAAACAACTTTATCAATATTTCATGTAAAAGTCTAAAATATAAAGATCTCTTCAATATAACATGTAAAAGTCTAAAATATAAACAGCTCCATCAATATAACATGTATCAATCTGAAACATAAACTTACTCCTTTTATATAACATGTATTAATCTAAAATATAACATATTCCAGTTATATAATATGTATCAGTCTAAAATATAAACAAACTCTCTCCATTAATATATAAAACATTATAAAAGCTTATTAAATTATAACTTACCTTAATCTGACATCCATCAATTGAACATGTAACACAGTCAGTGTTGATAATAAATATATTAACATATTCTCCAAATGTAACACCATTATTACTGATACTGACAGAATAACTGGAGACAGTTGTTAGAGTACATGATACAGTGTTTATATTAATAAATGTTGCTGTAACTTCAACTATTTTTGTTGATATTTCCATTCCATTGCTCGAAAACTAAAATAGAAGAAAGTATCGCGGCTGTAGTAAATAATCCCCTGTTTCTCCTATGAGTTACTATTTTCTTAAATTCGAAAACTTAACAAACAAAAATTTATTCATGGGCTCTTGAGACGCATTAAGCTTTTATTCTCAAAAAAATAAGAAATAAAATCTTAATACAATCCCAAAGAACATAAATTCAAATTATGATTTACATAACATTGTAAATCTTACATGTATTTGTTTAGTAGCACAGATTAATTTATCCGACTCGAAGAAGTTTTCACCATAGATATAGACTGTATTGCCACATTTTCTAGCTTTTTTATCACAGTGAAATGGAGTGAGTGTAGAATAAATGGTTGGTGGTTGATTTACATCTACGGAACAATCATCTCCTGCATAACCTCTATTACACAAACAAATACCTAAAATACATTACAACAGTATTTCTTTATTACACAAATACCGAAAACATATAAAGATAGGTTGCCAGGCAACGAAACATACGCCCACAGCAGCTAAATCGTCCGGGCAGTCAACAAGGGTTGTCGCATATTTTTACTTTTTTTTGGTAATGAAACATTTGTAATACACTAAAATCTGAGTAACAACTCATTATGTAATTATCAGAAAATCATGAGAATTTGTTTGCTTTTTATAAAGTTTTGCCCCACGCTAACAATTAGTATAGGAAACATTTAATATCATGGATTTAGCTGTTCAGTTATCAAAATTCATTGAAAATCAAAATACTTGTTCGTTTCAACACCTTAAACTCTGTGTATCAATCTGAAGTCAATCGGATGATAAGTTTGGCATCTACAGCGCAACAAGGTTTTTTGAAGTGATCAAGGGAGATAACTCTGGAAGTAATTATTTGAAATTGATGAAAATCAGTAGGCTTCTTCCTCTCAGGACCTTAAACAGTGTGTGTAAATTTAAAGTCAATCGGATATTAACTTTGGCCTCTAGAGTGTCCACAGGATTTTTTGATGTGATCAAGGGCCATAACTCTGGCACTAATTATCGGAAATAGATGCAAATCAATAGGCTCTTCATCTTATGACCTTAAACATTGTGTATAAATTTAAAGTCAATCTGATATTAACTTAGGCTTTTAGAGCGTCCACAAGATTTTTTGAAGTGATCAAGGGCCATAACTCTGGCACTACTTATCGGAAATCGCTGAAAATCAATAGGCTTCTTCATCTTATGACCTTAAACACTGTTTATAAATTTAAAGTCAATCGGATATTAACTTTGGCTTTTAGGGCGTTCACATGATTTTTTGAAGTGATCAAGGGCCCTAACTCTGGCACTAATTATTGGAAATCGCTGAAAATCAAGAGGCTTCTTCGTCTTGTGACCTTAAACACTGTGTATAAATTTAAAGTCAATCGGATATTAACTTTGGCTTTTAGAGCGTCCACAAGATTTTTTGAAGTGATCAAGGGCCATAACTCTGGCACTAATTATCGGAAATCGCTGAAAATCAATAGGCTTCTTCGTCTTATGACCTTAAACACAGTGTATAAATTTAAAGCCAATCGGATATTAACTTTGGCCTCTAGAGCGTCCACAAGATTTTTTGAAGTCGTCAAGGGCCATAACTCTGGTAGTTATTATCGGAAATCGCTGAAAAACAATAGGCTTCTTCGTCTCATGGCCTTAAACACTGTGTATAAATTTAAAGTCAATCTGATATTAACTTTAGCCTCTAGAGCGTCCACAAGCAATTGTGGACGCCGGACGGACGGACGGACGGGGGCGACGACAATATACGACCACATTTCAATGTGGGCGTATAATAAAAATAGTATTAAACATGCATTATGCAAGAGTTAAATAAACCTATTGCAAGTTTTTCTTTAGGCCTGAAATGTTATTAAATCATTAATAAGACATTATTGACCTTATCCAGACCATAATCAACTCTTGATGTCATCTCTAGCCTGCGTTATTTACTGGATTAGTATCCGATTTGCTGTTCAACTTTCATTCATGATTTAATTGAGACTATGTTTTTTTTATCGTACTGACTTTAGTAATGATGATCAAGTAATCATAAATTAAAATGAAGGTGGACTACATACTTTATAATAATACATCATCCACCATTGACCACCTTAGTTAGATTTCATAGTATTTTTCATTTATAACAACTTACCATTTTTACAAGTTCCTTGATTGTTACAATTTTCAGGACACAAGATATTATCTATCTCTGGAAATATTGTCACTTGTCCTTGAACCACTACCCAGAATGTGATATCAAACTCAATCACTATGACACATTGTTGATTTAATGTAGCTAGAGCTGTTTCAGCAAACGATGTGTCATCTAGGACCTGTTAAAAAAAACAGACAAGTAAAACTAACGATTATCTCAAGATCTTATAAACTAGAGAGCAATCGCTTAATTCAAACTAAAATTATTGAGAGTAACAGTTATTTTCTACTTCTATGTGGCAGTGCCATGGAGTGAAACTTTGCTAGGGCAGCAGCATTCCCACTTTCACTTTATCCAATTCCAGCTTCAAAGGATCTTTTATGCCAATGTGCACATGGGTTGACCCCTGTTTGTCCTGACAACTATACAACACATTACTTGTTGGACTCATTCATTGACAAGTCAACCCCAGACTTCTAAATTTCTGAGGCTCTTCATTTCCCGTTCCCAGATAAAACAACACAACTAGATCATTTTTATACGTCCACATTCATAATGTGAACGTATTATGCCGTCGCCCCTGTCTGTGTGTTTGTGTGTGTGTGTGGGTGTGTGTGTGTGTGTGTGTGTGTCTGTGGTTCGCCTACAGGGCGCAATTCTTCATTGATTTTCTTCAAACTTGGCATACTTATTCCTTATACCCCAAGGAAGATCCCTATTGTTTTTGGGGCATGCCCGACCCCCAGGGGCCGAGCCACGCCCATTTCTAGTATTTGTTTGTTTGTCGTCTACAGGCCACATTTCTTAACTTATAATTTTGAAACTTACCATACACATTCTTTGTACCCTAAGGAACATCCCTATCGTTTGGGGTGTATGCCCCACCCCCAGGGGCAGAGCCACGCCCATTTTCTTTTCGTGTGTCTTTGTGTCGCCTACAGGGCGCAATTCTTACTGGATTTTCTTCAAACTTGGTATACGTATTCCTTATACCCTAAGGAAGATCTCTATTGTTTTTGGTGCATGCCCAACCCCCAGGGACAGAGCCACGCCCATTTCTAGTATGTATTTGTTTGTCGTCTACAGGCCACATTTCTTAACTTATAATTTTGAAACTTAGCATACACATTCTTTGTACCCTAAGGAACATCCCTATCATTTGGGGTGCATGCCCAACCCCCTGGGGCAGAGCCACACCCATTTTCTTATCGTGTGTCTTTGTGTCGCCTACAGGCCGCAATTCTTATTGGATTTTCTTTAAAACTTTGTATACTTACTCTTTATACTCTAAGGATGATCCCTATCATTTGGGGTGCATGCCCAACCCCCCAGGGGCAGAGCCACGCCCATTTTCTTTTTGTGTGTCTCTGTGTCGCCTAGAAGCCGCAATTCTAACTGTATTTTCTTAAAACTTTGTATAATTACCCTAAGGATGATCCGTATTGTTTTTTGGTGCATGCCCGACCCCCAATGGCAGAGCCACGCCCATTCCTTGTATTTATTTGTTTGTCGTCTACAAGCCACATTTCTTAACGTATCATCTTGAAACTTTGAATGATTATTCTTTGTACCCTAAGGAACATTTCTATCATTTGGGGTGCATGCCCAACCCCCAGGGGCAGAGTCACGCCCATTTTCTTTTTGTATGTCGCCTACAGGCCACAATTCTTAATCGGTCATCTTGAAACTTAAAATACTTATTCCTTATACCCTAAGGATGACCCCTTTTGGTTTGGGTGCATGCCCGACCCCCATGGGACAGCAACACCCATTTTGTGTATTTGTTTGTCTGTCGTCTACAGGCTGCATTTCTTAATGTATCATCTTGAAACTTTGAATACTTATTCTTTTTACCTTAAGGATGATCCCTATTGTTTTTGGTGCATGTCCAACCCCAAGGGACAGTGCCACGCCCATTTTTTGTTGTTGTCTGTCTGTGTGTCACCTACAGCCCACAATTCTTAATCGATCGTCTTGAAAACTTTTTTTATACTTATTCCTTATACCCTAAGGCTGACCACTATTATTTTTGGTGCATGACGGACCCCCTGGGACAGAGCCACGCCCAATGCTTTTGTGTCTTGTGTTCGCCTACAGGATGCAATTCTTAACAGATACTTTTAAAACTTTACAAACCTATTCCTTATACCCTAAAGATGACCCCTATTGTTTTGGTGATTTCCTAACCCCCAGGGGCAGAGCCATGCCCATTTTTACTTCGTGTCTATGTGTGTTGTCTACAGGCCACGATTCTTAATGGATCGTCTTGACGTCTTAAAACTTGGGATATGTATTCCATATAGCCTAAGGACGTCAACTGCATGTCCCGACTCACACAGGCAAGATACGACCAATTTTTGTGTTTGTCGTTTACAGGCCGCAATTCTGAATGAATCAGCTTGGTATTCCTTATAGCCTGAGGGCGTCCACTATTGATTTTGATGAATGTCCTGACCCTCAGGGTCAGAGCCACGCCCACTTTTTGCCTTTAGTGTTAGGAAGGCACAATTCTGAATGGATTATCTTGGTATAGTTATTCCTTATACTCTAAGGACGGCAACTATTAATGTTGGTGCACGACCCTCAACGCTAAACAAACCAAACGCCTAGCCTTCTTGACAAAGTACCATATCAATCAAAGTAGGAATGTGGACGCATATTGTAGCGTTAGCGTTATGTTTTTACTTGATTTGACACAAGACAGGTGAAATGTAAACAACTGTCATTATAACATTAAATAAATTGCTTTTATGCCAATGTGCACATGGGTTGACCCCTGTTTGTCCTGACAACTATACAACACATTACTTGTTGGACTCATTCATTGACAAGTCAACCCCAGACTTCTAAATTTCTGAGGCTCTTCATTTCCCGTTCCCAGATAAAACAACACAACTAGATCATTTTTTTACTTGATTTGACACAAGACAGGTGAAATGTAAACAACTGTCATTATAACATTAAATAAATTGCTTAAAAAATATTTTTTAACTTTGATATTATACTGAAAAAATTAACAACTGTTCAAAACAAAGAAAAACTTATGGCAACACAATTTTTACCTGAATATCTTCAACACATCCTGCTACAGTTGTAGCACTATCTATGCTAGGGATTTTACTTGTACATAAAGAACCAGTTTCACTCTCCAATATAAACTTTCTACAATATTCAGTTGCTGATTGTAATGTCCATCCTCCTGGTGTCGGCCATGTTGGTATCTGTAAACATAAAGTTACAATTATATGCACTATTGGTATTCATTAGTAAAGGGACTGCAGTACAAAAACAAAAGTAAGCAGAATTACTCCCCTCTCAATACAAATACATTTGCCTCGGGCCACAATAAAATAGTGTAAGACAAAACATATCATTTATCTTTAAAGATCAATTCCACTTTGACACAAAAATTCACAAAATTGAAGTTTAACCATGAGAAAGCTGATTTCTGTATCCCTCTTTATATGTTTAATGGATTAAAACAGATTGAGATTGATAAAATTTAATTAAAGTAAAGATTTTGAATTACCTGTGGAGTAGCTGTCAGAGAATATTCAAAGATTTCATTTGGTTCTTCATCACAATCATCACCAGGTTTCATGGCTGATTCCATCAGACGACTTGTTATATCAATCCCTGAGTAATTAATAGTAAAATTATATAAGTATATCTATATTGCATCCATATCACATATTATTATCTTCTGCTTACTCTTTCTAGAATTCCAACTGCCAAATCTTCTCCAGGCCCTCCATCCCACAATACTGATAAAGGGAAATCTGGCTTTATTCACCAAGCCACTGATTACATATGAATGTCATCCAATATTTATTGTGAGTGATTGTTGATATAACTATCAATATCATTAATATCACAGTTTTTAATCCCCCCCCCTCCAAAAAAAATACCACCTATTACTGTTTGTTTGGAATATGTATTGGTGTTAAAAGTCTTCTTCAAGACGATTTTGTTAATGAGATAAGAGTAAATTGGTCTATGCACTTACCCCTTCGTCTTTTACTAAGTTGCTCAAAACAAGCAGACACATAACCATCAGCACCACAGCTTATGGCATTTTCAGCGCCACATGAACAGAAAGTCTTGGTCTTAGTAACAGCTTCTACAGTTCTAGCACATGTTCCTCTATACAGTGAATTCTTTAGACTGACCCTGTGAAAGTTAAATATATAAAACTTTATGTAGTAAGGAGGTGATAAATATCTACTACAAGGTCCTATTAGTTAAATACAGAGTGAGGGCTTTAAAATAAAATTTCCAGTTCCACAAGCTGATTCCCTTAGTTGGTGACTAATATCCAATTTGTGCCATGAAAAACACCTTTATTGTATATTCACCATCTAAAATATTTAATCCCTAAAACTATCACACTTGAGTGACTAAATATCTGAGTTTTACGTTACAAATCTGAGCTTTAAAGTAGAAAAGTCTTGAAGATTAGGAACGTAACTGGTAAACACAATTTAGCTTTATTCAGTAGTCAGTAATTTGGCATTCAAAGTTTTTAAAAATCTCAAAGAAGAAAGTCTTACTACAGACAGATGACATGACAGCTATTAGCTGGAATCAATATTCACAATCTGGCATTACTGACAATGTTACTAATGTGTCTTTGAATTAAACAAATTTTCCAAGAAGTTGATTTGAATTGCTTCCATTATTATTGAACTCTTGTTAGAATAAAAATGAAGATTGACCGCACCAAGAGCTAATGTATAAGAAACATTTCCATATCTCATTTAATGTGCCTCTCTTTAATCATACGTTTTAAAGCGTGAATTTCATATTTTCTAAGAAAGTCAAAACATAATCATTTCTATGTCTTTTGCTCAATAGGTTGTCAACTCACTATTATACGATCATAGGCATTATTTCCCACTCTTATAAATTATTAACACAGGAAATAATAATAAAACAATTACCTCCCTTGTTTTTCTATCCCCCCCCCCCCCCCCCATGCAATAGCTATCTTCAAACGTTTGAATTTGAAGTTGAAAATAATATTTTTGCCAATTTCTCAACCAGCAATAGTGAATTATAGGTAAGACTGTTTATAGATAACATCTATTTCAAGGCTTTATTTTGATACATTTTAAAAATAGAATTTAAAAATATGAAATTACTGCTTTAAAGTATTAGTGAATTTAACAGCCCATTGAGGAAAACTTACAAGCTGTCTGTTTATTGGGATTTCTGCTTAAAGTTCTATAATTATCATTTTCTTACCTCCAGGTCTGTGAGAATTCATCAGGATATTTTCCTTTAAGTTCTAGATATTCTCCGTCAGGCGTGAGAAAATCATTTGATTTATCATCATCAAATGTTCCACACAATCCTGTACAATTATAAATCAAATAATGAATATATGGCAAAAATACTTTTGTTAAAAATCAAAAAACACTCAATTCTACAATTTTGGCTAAAGTCTAAATTTATCTTATTTCAGCTTTTGTAGAATAAGAATTTATCATGATTAAAATTATGCTTTCATTATTACAAACCTTCAGTCTTTTTATAATCTATAGTAGATGCTTGTATAAAGATGTTAATATTTTTTCTATAAACTCGTACTGTAACAGTTGTACCACCAGGTAACATTATCTAGAAATATATCATCACAGTTAAACATATTATTACTCACACCTGTATATAGACATCAGTACATGTAGGTCTATAGATTTATTTTAAGCAACTTTGGTCTATAATGGTAGTTTGTTTTCGAATGGTAGGATGTCTAGCTATGTTTAGTTTGATTTATATCATTTGCAATAATTGAAATGACAGTTTACAAAACAATTCACAACCCTTCAAGCAAAGTTTAGGAATATAACAAATCGAGAAATCTATGACTAGCTTGATACTTACAGAATATTTCTTTCCGTGGTTATATTGCATTATCTTAAACCCTGGTGTAAGATCTCCATTTTTATACATATTAACTGTTACAGGATATTTTCTACTATAATCAGCTTTAGGTCCACATTTATCTATTACTACCACATCATCATCAACTCTTACAGCTACAGCACAATTACATGATGCTACTTTCTTTCTCTTACTACTACTACATTCTCTATAGAATGCATGAACCTGGAATTACAATGTAACACCAAGAATATAACTAACCTTTTTACACCAAACACAATATTTATCAATCATATTAAAACCTTCCATTCGTTTCATATTGTCAGTCCATCACCATGTAAGTAAATTAATGTCTACATATTCAACACCTATCTAAATACTTTTCTGTATCACAGGTAGATCATTTTGAGTTAACCAAAATGTTGTTATAATTCTAATAAGACTAGATATTTTTGTCACCTATACAAATCCGAACGCGTAAAAAATTTTCACAAAAATACATATGACAATTTTTTTTCAAAAACAATTCTCTGTATGTATGTGTGCGTTATCCAGAATTTTCCCTTAAACAGGGTTGATTCCACTTCAAAGGAATATTTACAGCCTTGAAGCTGGATATGGTGCTTGACTTTCCAACTTACCGCATAATCAAATGTTGTATGTCTGTAGAGAACAAATTCTCCAAGAAAGAAATTATTATAGTATCTGAAATATAGAATTTATTTATTTAGGTGACTAAATGAGTTAACACAACATCAGTGGATTTATTTACAAGGTTAAATCTCACGCATTCTTTCTCTTTGAAGTGAATTATTTAATTGTATCTTTTGGTTGTTAAATTGATAGATTATCGACTTAGTAATGAATATTAATAAAGTTGTTTATATTTACCTTCCATCAAATGTTGTAATATGTGGATCGTTGATAGATTTACATAAAGACCCTTTATCTCCATCTTCAATTTCCAACTATAATATATATATACACATTATATATATTACTACATACAATTTGAATCACTGCAGTCATTTACAGGGAGATCACGGCGGTGAATTGGGTAAGATGCTAACTTAATGGTCTTGACGTCAATGTTCGATCCATGCATGGCCCAGAAATTTCATCCAAATATTCCGCCGGGGTTTCTCCTTGGCAGTGATGCAGGACCGAGGGCATGACAAGGACAGCTGTTTAGTCATTCGGATGGTTTGGAAAAACAATGTCCAATGTACTCATTGGCGTGCACTTAAAACATCCCTTGGCAGTTGGAATTCGATATAAGACTAGGTCGTAGCGCTACTGCCCAGGCAAAATTTCCCTCATAGCACACTGTATGGCGTATGGCCATTTTCATTAGCCCAGTTTAGGAAAAGAAGAGTAGGACGTTAAACCTCATTTCATTTCATTTTATTCTAAAGGATCTTTAGTACACAATGTCAATTTCTAAACTTCAATAGAGCTTCAAAAATTATTTTTAAGAGAAAGCAATTAATAATGTTGTGTACACAACCAGTGTTTTGACTATAACAACACTATAATGACTCAATCATAACTTTATCAAAGCACATATTTTCAAAATAAACATATTACCTCTATTTTGCCAATTTCATAAGTTGTCATCTTTCCGACAGTAGTACGATGTGGTATGTTGGTATTGATCATTACTTTACGTTTCTGATTCCGGTCTTTCTTCAGATCAACTGTAGCACGAACAGATACTGTAAACTCATTCATCCAATTCTCTTTAGTTAGAGTCAATCCACAAGATGGCTTACTGTTGTCTGCATCTACTAATTCTATAACAGCTTGAGGAACGATGAAATCTGAACCAGGACATTTGATGTCTTGTTCTGTTTGTGGAATATGATAGTTTAATGGAATCGAACAGTCTGTGTCATTACATAAAACAAATGGTGGGAAGTTGGACTTGATTCGGAATACTTTACCATCATCCCCTTCTTTAAGTTTCAAACTAGATTTGGTGATGACCTAAAATTAAAAACAAAATTCAATAATTTTTATATAACATGATAATCTATTTCATGAAAACAAGCTAAGCTTGTTATATATAGGTTTCCTGGGATATTTATAACTACCAATAGGTACCTTTGTTCGTTTTTAAAATAAGAATCCTTTTTTAGTGTCCCTACATGACCTACATACATTACAAGATTAACAAATGGGACATTATTGTGGTAGTAGTGTCTGAATTTTACTCTTTTAAATTTCATTATCTTTAAAAAATAATTTTGGAGGGTGTGTGCATTCATTTTTGATTGGGTTTGTGTGTGTGTGTGTGTTTTTAGGGCTTTGTAATAGTGCCTGTGGTTTTTTTATCGTTGTTATGTAGTTGTTGCAATTTGATAAATAACAAAGGTTGAATTGTATACATTACCTCTACTTGAATGGTGATTTCTGGACTTTTAACAAAAGGGCTTCTAGTATTGTTACAATCTGATGTACTACATACAACTAAACCACAAAATACCTACAATATATAAACAATATCTACATATATAACAAAATCTTGTTATATCACCTGGCAAAATAAATTAGTTGACAGAATTACACCTTAAGTTGAGTTCGACAACCCAAAATATCAAATACTTTGATAAAAGGAAATTTTGTACATGGATAAAAAAGACAAAATATGTATTTCTACCTGACATTGTCCATGACTAGTGATTTATTTAGGCTTGATATCATGAATCTAAGAGTGGTGATCACAAATTTATGACAATTCAGTTTTCTTTAGAAAACCAGTCGTTTACGTTTTTGTTAAACTATACTTACTCTAGAACCGTAATTAAGGTAAGAATCTAATGTAGTATGTGATACAGTATTCATGGTGACATTTCTCTCTATTTCAACTTCTGTGACTAGTACATCATCAACAAACCACTGTGTATATATCGTTAGAGTTGTATCATTATCTACATAGTTTGACCAATCACAATCAAAGTTAAATATAGACTCGTTTTTATTATAACTAGTAGATAATGTTGGCACCACTCCAATATCAGCAAACACTGAAATAAAGGTAATGAAAAAAACGTTCAAATATGAATAATTTGTCAGATTCGGTCAGAAGCAGTGTTAAATCGATAAGACTACCTTATTTCATAATTTTGATAGATGTTAACTATTTAGGAGATAAACACTTCCTGTTTCGCATTTAGAGGGGTGTTATTGTCCAATAGACATTTCCTGAAATCATTAGGACCCGAGACGCGTAGCGTCGAGTGTTCTAATGTAAAATCTCAGGACATGTCTATTGGACAATAACACCCCTCTAAATGCGAAACAGGAAGTGTTTATCGACATTGTAAAATGCTTTTTAGGATTTTAAAAGACATTTCTAAAACAAAAGGATGTTATTGTCCTATAGACAGTGTCTAATTGACCAATCAAAACGCAGGGTTTTCCCTGAAGCATGTTACAATGAACCATAATCAATGTAAAAGCAAACAGGAATCAGAGCATGTTACATAAAACAAATGCAAACGCTAACATTTCAGTGCAATGGTTTCATATACCGTTTTTCACTATATTAGGTGCATGTGTAGACTATATTTGTCAGAGTGGTTACAGGAAAACTAGAAATCTGATGGTTTAGGTACTTTGTTTTACCTTTCTCTGAATATTAAAAACTTACTTAGTCGACTTGTCCATGATGTAATGTTACGACTTGGATCACACAGTAAAGTTTTATCATCTTTTTTGGTATCACCACTTTTATAACAACTATCAGCAATATAACAAAATCTTGGCTGGAAAACAGAACATATTCATATAGTTTATACAATTCTATTCTCTAGAAAAAATCTTGTCAAATCCCACTCTCGCTAGACCACTACCCTTGGTAAACATGCTTTTCTGTGAGCATGTTGACATTTTAATTTTTTAATGTTTTAAAACTATTCCTTTACGTTGTATATAATTCAATCGTAGTGAGCACCCTGGAGCAGCTTATTAGCTGGAATTATCAGCACTATACAAATTGATTATCATTATCATTAACGGTTACTGGATGATCAAGATTTGAATTAGGGAAATCAAACGTATATATGGTATATTTTTTTAAAAAATTTTTTAAAATTTGCCCGTGCACAGTGATCATTAGTAGTGGAGTAATTTACTTACCTGTAATTGACAACCATCATCAGAACATTCAAAGCATCTGGTATCATAGACTTTAAGAGATTGTGGAGGACTATATAATATACCATCATTAGATATACTGATAATATATGAACCTTTACTAGGTAATTTACATACAATATATTCATAGGTATAAAATACAGCTTGTGATATAGACATTAATCCTGTTGGTACATAATCATACTTTCCAGCATACTGAAATATAACAATAGAATTCAAATTCATTTTAATATTACAAACAATAGGAAATAGACATCACAGAAATGGGATTTAATATCCACTCAACACAAACTAGGTCATTTCAGGACTAACATATGGTTTAATTCTATTTCAAAAATTTGCTTGCACAAAGGGGTCTTTAGCAGTTGCAGGAAACCAGAGGACACTGAGAAAACCCACAAGGTTGGCATGTGCATCCTGGGAATCGAAACCACGGCAGGACTCAATGACAGACCTTATGATACAACTCCCACACGCTAACCATTCGCCCCCCCTCCCCCCCAAAGGAAATAAATAATCTGACACAATCCCTGTTCTGTGCATATCAGTTGCTTGTTTGTAGAGGTTTGAATCCATAAAGTCAATTATAAAATCCAACATGTTTAACTACCTGCTAAAATTATTACTTTCTAATACAGATATTCAATAATTAAAACAAATCAAAGTCTCCTTACTCTTAGTGAAATCAAATTGCATGAACTAAGCAATGGTAAATATAATCTATTCATCATTGTACAAAAAATACTAGCACAAGTATTTATACAAGGATATATAATTATGTATCATCTTTAATTAGTCATATCAGAAATACATCATACCTCTTGTTTCTCAAATTTACAAGTTAAGTTGTCTGATTTAACAAATGGTCCACCAATAATACCAAAACTCATACAATCATTGTCTTTTAGATCACAGCCTAATCCTGGTCGGAATTCCTCTAATACTGGTGCTACAGTTACATTAACAGAGCAATCATCTCCAACAAAACCATCATTACACTTACAGGCACCTGGAATAATCATATTATGAACAAATTATAAAACTACTAAATGGATTAAATCACTTTTATGTACTAAGCAGATGTAAACGACTGTTGTTCAATTCAGACTGTTGACATATTTCACCAAACACCATTATTGAGAAATTACAATAGATTTTTTAAAAAAAAGTGGAATATAAATCACTTTATATACATTTCGTGTTACAGTAATATGCGCTTTCAGTCCAATTTTTGTGTATTATAAGTTTCCAAAGTCATAGAATAGAGCCAAGTGCCCTTTAAGAATGATTACTCAAAGGTGCTTATACTGATATAATTAAGACTTGATTGTGTGACTAATTTCCATTATGGAGAGTTTGACATTGTATATTTGCAGAATCCACTGGGCCATGTCAAAAACCAAAACATTCCATGAGTGTACAAAACCTAAAGCTTGTAGATCTGAAGAGAATAATAATGATGTCAACTTACTGCGGCGACAAAAACCATTTCCACTACAGAGATTTGGACAAATTTCTTCTACAACTTCTGATACGCTACCTCTTATAAACAGAGAAACATCTCTACTGTATACTGATAAACAATTCTCTACAAAATTATCTAATGCTGTCTCAGCCCATGATTTATCATCCAACATCTGAAAATATTACCACAAAAATCATGTCATATGACTGAGTTTATAAGTTCATCGAATATAGACTGGACAATTTTTATAACTGTCATTTTTCAAAAATATTTTGCATTTTCAGCATTGGTGCTGCTTTTCGGTTATCTGTATATCTTTTACTGTTCTTTTTTTACTTATTGTTAGTTTTATGGTGGTACTGTGTTGTATATTGTTAGTTTTACGGTGGTACTGTGTTGTATATTGTGCAGGCAAAGCAAATATCCAGGTTAAGATAATTAGTCATATTGTAGTCAAAAGTGAATCTACTGAACCAAAGTTGGACACCCATACCAAATCATGCCACAGGTAGTGTTAAACATCTGCATGCCGATTAAAATTATTTGAAATTTGAAATTTAACTTGTACTCTAAATCTAGAACTCTAAAACATCTCTATTGTTTTGGTTTAAATGTGAAGAGACATGCTAAACTTTAAATACATAGTTACAATCTAAAGGATCAAGTTTTAAATATTTTAAGGATAAAAACAACGAATTTAGTCTGTGTCACTACAGCCTGGGACTGTACAGCGCAGTGGACGCTTAAGGCTAGCCCTCGAATCCATTCACTCTTTTTGAAATTGTTTATTTGTGGTTTCTGAGTATGATGTCTTGTACCTGTATTTGTTTTTGTGTAAATTATGTGTGGTGCATCCCCCTGCACTTAATATTTAAGGTCAAATTCTTCAGAATAGTAAAAATGAACAATAAAACGGTATAAAGATCTATATTTACCTGTATATCAGATACACAAGATGTAATTGTTCTCTCTAGTTCTAGTGATAATAAACCTATTTCTGAACATGATATGCTCACTTCTTTGCTAAATATATAAGAATAACATATGTCTTGAGCTTCAGCTTCCGTTATACCAGATGGAGTTGGCCATACTGATGGCTACAAATAAAAACACAGAAAAAATGGATTAAATAAATTATATTATAGTGAATTAATTGCATAGTTGTATGTGCACTACCAACATCATAATATATCTTCAAATTCTTTTGTGAAAGTGTATTCAGCGATTCCAAAAAATATGAGCATATAATTAAAGCTTGTATATTTACATACTTCTTTGCATTTGCATGAATTCTAATTTGAACATCTCTGATTGAATTACATGGCCAAACCATATCATAATGAACATTACTTTTTACTGATTGCCAAACAACTCAAAATTAGAAATTCTTTTATTCTTTTATAAATTTAAATAGAAAAATTCAGGTGGTTGAGCATCAAAGGACTTACAGGTGATACATAGTCAACATCATATTCAAACTCTATTTTAGTGACATCATCAGTACAACCGATTGGTTCTTTAGCTTCTTCGAGATATAGATCAGTCACATCAGTACCTTGTAATAATATAAATAAAATTTGCTAGATATCAAATTATTCACTTTTCACCTTGAGACCCAAAACTTGAGCGAGTTTTGGAAGATAAAAGATTAGAATATTATATGATAAGATTGCAAGTTGATTTCAATTTTTACATGTCTTATTTGTATTTTAGTTTATTCATTCTATTTGCAAAATAATTTCTGTACTATATTTTGTAAAACACATATGAGCATCTGTCATGGAAGTTGTGCACTATATAATGTACAATAATAATATAAAAGATGCTAAATTATTTTCACAAGTCGGAAGTTAAGAAAAGAGAAAATTTTGCTTTTAAGATATGATCTGATATTAAACAAAATATGGATTACCATGTACACAGGGAAAGACTGAGGAAGAAATGCACAGATAAAGTAGTCTTTGATGAAAATATCAAAAGTCAAATTTTGATATCAGCTTTTTATAAACAGGTATTGCATTGGTATACAATTACTCTCAATTATTCCATTTCTAAAATTATGACTTTACTTTAAAAGAAGGTCGTGCATTGAGACTGAAGAAATACACCTTCACATTAAATACAAAAAAGTACCCTTTCATTAAATAAATACAGTTTGAGTGTTGATTACTATATATGATAATATTTTACCATCTGTGTAACGTTTCTTGTCGTCTTCACCAGAACATGTTGCTATATGATTAACAGGTGAACATTGTGGTCCAGTTGGTAGACATCTACAATACATCACTGGTTTACTGTCTTCTTCTACTGTATCAGCACAAATACCAGAATAATGACTGTCTTTCACATCAACTCTACAAAATAAATACATTTATATCTTATTATAGAAGTTGTCATGTTGCAGGTTCAATTATTCAACATCTTCACTATTCAATTTAACATTTGTACGTAGTTTATTCAATGTAAGGAGATTGACTTGCATTGTTTATAGTTATAGAACCAAAAAAATATCAAAGACACAAAGCAGTAGTGAAGCTACAAGTGGTACAAATATTTTTGTTTTCAACCTAATCCAAATTACATAAACTTTCTGATATAAGCAAGTCATGGTATTGTTTTTTGATGATTTTAACCAAGTCTATATGAAATGGTATAAACATAATTACCTCCATTTTAAAGAGAAACCATATGGTTCTTTTTCTTTGCCTGTATATATGGTACCATCAGGTAATGTTAGATCATTATCTTCATCTCCATCAAATGTACCACATAATCCTACACAATATAGTATGGTAATCATAGGTAAAGATATATATATACTGTATACAACATCTTATTTATAATCATTTCTGGATTAAAAGTAATATTTTACTCTGTACTGGTGACGTTAATTCAAGGTTATTTATAGACCTTGTTTTGATGTTTGCCTATATTACATTCAAATTGGATTTCAATAATTAACAAATCTCAATATTAATATTATAATATTACAGTATAATTGTGGAAACTGAAAAAGATTGGTTTAAATCATTTTAAGTTTCATCAGTTATAAAATCTGCTCTTACATTATCAATATTTAAATCTAAATTAAAGACATTCCTTTTTTTCTAAATACCCATCTTTATTAGCCTAGTCGAGCTTGTTTAGGAGTATTAACACTGCATAAGGTCATCATCACCATTACTGAACTATTACTTACCATGAGTTTGATTGTAATCATTAGATGAATCTTGAACTATGACTTACTATGAGTTTCATTGTAAATGTAAATCATTAGATGAAGCTTGAGCTATTACTTACCATGAGTTTGGTTGTAATCATTAGATGAAGCTTGAATCCAGATATTGATATAACCTATTTTTTTTCTTGTCTCGGGTTTAATATTGATAGCTGTACCACCAGGTAGTTGAATCTGTTAAGATACATTTTAATATCAATATTAGTTAAATTAAATTTATATTCTATGGATGACAATCTGACCTTATTGAGAATCATATTTTTGTAGATACAGACAATTGATTTGGTGTTGCAGTAATCCAAAAAATGAAACATTAATTATTAAAAAATAAATCACCTACTTCGCCATTTGAAATGAAATGTAATGACTTTTAACAACCTACTGTCCTGTTCAGTTCATATTTTGAAACTAAAATTTAATCATATAAAGCTTGTCCCTTCATTAATCAATATAACTCTTCAGATCAACCAGAGAGGTTTAGTTTCTTATTCAATTTACAATTAATATCTTTAGTATCTTGTCCAAACAAACTATGACATTCAATGTTTTAAACCTTTTTATTTGTAATCTAGGAATTTGAATAAATGGTTATTTTTCTTGAGATATCAACATATCATGTTGGTGTATAATCATAAAAGCAAAAAATTCTTACTTTAATTTTCTTTCCTTCTGAGTATCTGAAGATCTTTGTCCCTTGTGTAAGTTCACCGTTCTTGTATATAGTTATAGTTGTTGGTGAACGTGAGGATCCCAAACGAGAACTACATCTATCAACTAATATGATGTCATTACCAGACTTAACAGTTACAGCACAATTACATGCCGCTTTTTTACCACAACGTCTATAGAATGCATGCACCTGTAGATTAAATTAGACTCTCATTATTCTAAAGTATTATTCATTATGTTAATACAGAGCCACTTGAAGCAGCATTGCAACAAGATTGGAGAAAGATCCCACAAGTGATGGTAAATGATGGGTGACTGCTAGCGATGGACACACACAAGTTAATGGCTTTTGATTTGTACTCCTTGTTCCTGGGTTTGTTCATGATTTTGTTGTGTCTTTAATCAAATGTTCATCCTACAATCATGCCAAACAAATCACATATCAGTTGTTTTATGTCTCCCCAGCACTTCAAGTCAATTGAGTGATGCATTTTCATTGAGTCTCAGTATATTCTTAGACTCAAGCAATCTCATGATCTCATTAATTTATTATTTATTATTTACAAAACAAGTTGTTATTTCATTGTTAACAGAATAAATGTTATCATGGCCCTCAGGTAATTTTCAATTGTTAGTAAATAATGGTAAAGATGAAATCCTATACAACATACCTCATAAGGTAGAACATCATGTTTATATAATACAAACTCTCCTTCTCTAAATATATCATATGTTCTAAAATATAATAATAATATCAATAAATGATTCTAAAATATAACCAATTATAAAATCTATAAATGATTCTAAAAACTATTAATAAAATATAACATCAATGATTCTAAAATATAACAAAATATAACATCAAAGAGTTCAAAAAAATAATAAAATATAACATCAATGATTCTAAAATATAATAAAATATAATATCAATGATTTTAACAGGCATTAATATTCATTCAAGTTCATAAATATACAAACAAGTGTCAATACAGAATATTTTAATCATAAATATATAATCATGTGATAAAGGTTTATATTTACCTTCCATCAAATGTTGTTATATGAGGATCATTGATAGAACCACATAAAGCTGTTGTATCTCTATCTTCTATTGTTACCTTTAAATATCAATAAACATTAAATAGTGATATAGTTCTATCCGTGAGTTTTAAGAAACAAGGAATCAGTCTTAATCTATAAGATTTCAATGTATAATCTATAATCATACTCAGTGTATAAGATTACAGAGAATCATACTCATGTAAATAAGACTGCAGTGAATCAAAATCAGTTTATTAGACTAAAGTTAATCATACTCAGTTGATTAGATTACAGTGAATCATATTCAGTCAATAAGACGGGAAAAATTTTGGAATTTATCATTTAACTCTCTGATTACTGTGTAAGTTTAATTATCAAATATGTAGATTTTTACTTTTGAATTTTTTCAAAATCATCTCCAAAAAAGCACCAAAATAGTCCTTATCACAGGTCTATTCGAGCACTTGTATTTGCAACAGCTATCTAAGGATGATATAATTTGTATACATCATTTTACATCCAAATACCGGAATGTTATGATGTAATATAACAATTAAAACTGTAGTCATATACAACAGTAACTTACCACAGATGTTGATATGGTTCCATTAAATTGTAAGACTTCACCAGACATGACAGCTGCAGTAATTTCTACCTTACGCTCAACTTCACCATCAACCAGGCCATCGACAACAGCTTTAATAGGTATTTGTATGATGTCTTCTGATCCTGTTACTGATATCTGACATGTTGGTGTTTCGTCAGCAGAAACAAAGACCGTCTGATAATAGTTACTCGTCGATGAACAGGCATATTCATCCTCATCTTCTGGTAAATTGACATTCAGGTTAAGACCACACTTCTCTGTACCATGACACAGATATTTAGAAGGAACTGTTAACTGTGCTTGTATAAAGCCTGGTTCTTTTCCTTCAACTACAGTCAGCTTTTCAGTAAGAACCTAGAATTAAAATTAAATAAAATGTACTTCAAGCTAAAAGACAATCAAAGAGTATTTATACCAAAATATATTATCGTTTCAAAATAATTCAGATCAATCAATTTGATAAATCATATTGAAATTGATGGTTTTTTTTTAAAAAATACCGTACTTTCAGGTCACGTGTCTTGAGTGTGAAATCGAACAGCAAATGGCTGAAATATTGCCAAGTTCAATCTACGATTCTGAATTACTATTTTATGTCAATGTATTACTAGCAATTGTATTGTAATAGTTTAATGTGAATCTCGATATCTGCAAAGATTTAGGCTAAAAAATTATCGAAATGTAAATTATCTGACATCACGCGACCTAGAATTTTCCATTGCTACGACCCACTTTATTGGATTTCCGCACGTTAGTTTCCGGCCGATTTTCATATAGAACCAATCAAACGATAGATAACATTTTAGGGATTATACCGATATCTGATACCACGTGATCTGAAAATAACCACCGGAGAAAACAAGATTTATCTGTTTTGATGACTGAAATTTGCTAAATTTCGACTAAATATAGCCTAATTTTTTGTGGTATCATCCAGATTATAAATAGTTGACATATTATCATCAAAATTATTACGATTTTAATAAATCTTAGCTGACAATAACATGCGGCTTTCAGTTTTAAAATTGGTACTAGCGATTCTGAAGGGAAAATTCCCATTATGACGTCACTCAGATATGACTGAAAAGCACTTATTTACGTCCATTCCACGCATTGACTGGTATAGAGCGTTTTGATTACATTTTTGACGTTGATCTCGGTTTTTCAAATTCCATAACTTCGGATTTAATTGGAATATTTTGATGAAATAAAAAAATTTGGGTAGCATTTTATGTATATTTTCACAAAATATTTTAAAAATTTTTTTTCTGTCATTTGAAACTTTGACCTGAACCCCCTACTATTAACATGGAAGCAATGAACTTCTATGTTAATGCACCAAAGGAAACTTGTACTAAAATATCAGGTATTTACTTTTCTGGTTTCAACACTAATCCCAAAACTTAAATAGAAAGTTGTTTAAACATATCGAAAGATGAAATGATAAAATGTATTATATAAATAAATGATTACCTTCACTTCAGCAACAAATGGTTTACTTTTCTTTGGTTGACTCATAGAGGCATTACAGTTACTGACATAACAAGCTTTTAATCCGCACTCAATCTATAATAACAGATACAAATTAACCATGAAATTAAAGGAATGAAACCGATTTGGAAAACTTTCTATTGATCAGATCAAACAAGTTCCAAATCAGTTTGTTTGGTTTTAAAAATATACACTGTGGATAATGGATTTAGTTACAGCACAAGTCAACTTATTATTGTTTTGTTTTTCATTTTGATTTGTAAAACCACACGTATATTGCAAAACTATAAACCAAATAAATGTGTTCAGATTCCAATACTTTCAACTTGAAACTAAAACCTGTTTCCCATTGATAATCCTTTGATTTTTATTTGGAACTATCAGAATAGAAACTGGGTTTTTTTTTTAATTAGTTTCAAATATGACTGAAATAAGTTCATTCAATTTTTATACAGTATTTGATGACATATCACCTTTGTTATATTACATATAGTATTAAAGACATATTACCTTTGTCTTTATTATATATACAGTATCAAAAATATATCACCTTTGTTTTTATTACATATACAGTATTAAGATATATCCCCTTTGTTTTTATTACATATACAGTATTAAAGATATATCACCTTTGATCCATATGTGATGTTCTGTACATCTTCAATGTCTAATTCCACTTGTGTTTCACTACCAACTAGATCTATAGTTTTAATAACATTGTTATGAAACCATTCTATGTAATACTTGACATCAGTTAAGTTGGGTAGTTGGAATTCACAGATAAATTTAAACTCATCATCACTAGATACTATACTTATATTAGGTGTTGTCTGTAGATATGGGAAGTCTGAAAAAATCAAAAACAAAAATATCATTTTCAAAAACAGGTAAATCTTCCTCAATGACTACCTTAGTATTACAGGCCACTCAAACCTGAATCTTGGGATTCTAACTTACTATAAACACATATTCTTTCCTCTCCAGCTGCTGGCCTTGGAAAGTGTGATTTCACTGTATAAGTTATAGAACAAAAACAGCAAAATATAGAAACCTGTATCACTTATCATACCTTGTATCGTGCTCCAATCACGGTAATTTTGTTGTGGGTCACAAATCAAACTGTTATTATCTGGTTTTCTGACACCAAAATCATAGCAGACATTGTTTATAAAACAGGTATTATCCTAAAAATATACACGTAAATAAACATAACCATATATCATATATCTTTATTTATTTACATGCTGACATTCCACAGGGTCAAGCTTTCTGACCGTGCAATAAACCAGAACATAAGGAAATTTAGAAATCTAACTAGAAATATATATCGATGTGATTAAAATGAAATTTTCTGACTATATTTTAAAGTTATTAACTAAACAAAGACGAAGATGAATTTTTGAAGTTATTTTTGAAAATTTAAATTTACCATACCTCTAGAATACAATAACCAGATCGGTCACATTTATGACAATTTGGTGAATAAACTGTAAATATACTGGGTTCAGTAGTATATAATGTTTGATCATTACTTATGTAGATAATATAACTATCTACATCAGCTGGTAGAGGACAAACTATCTGATTAAAATTAATAAAGATAGCAGCTATTTCAACCATAATATCTTCTACGATAGTATAGTTCTTCTCTTCAATCTGAAATAAATCAAACCATGGCATGGTTATTCAACTCACCATACAATTTATGATTTTTTATATAAAAACCATATTTGTTCAAAAGTATTCATTTATAAGTGTGGATAATTCTTGAAACACCATGGATATATTTTCCTAATTAACATTATACTAACTTTAATTTCCTACTCTTCTATCACCCAACTGTTATAAATATCAATGCTTACAACATAAGATTACATTTTGTTGAAACAAGCTAACAGTCCCCCTGACTTAATTAATCCCTGATAAATAAATGTACATCATAGAACTGGCATGGTTTCTTACAATGTATTATCAGTCCCCTTGTCAATTTCAAATCTCAACTTAAAATTCATCATTTCAACCAAGCTTATTCTTGTCAGCAGTGAAAGGGTTTGGTCAAATTTGAAAATCGTAATAAAATAATTTTTCGCAATATAAATTGAAAATTATTATTAAAGTTACATTATGGGAGATAAGATAAAGAGATGGCAGTTCTCACTATAATAGTTAAAAACTAGATAGTGTAAAGATAATTTGCTGAAAATTTCAGTCAAATTGATTCACTAATAGCCGAGAAAAAAGCGTTAGAATTTTCACATAGTCTCGGTCATCATTACTGAAATCATTAATATAAACAGCATAGTCTCGAATATCCACTTGATTGATTTAATTATCAACCGCCATTAAGCGGCATATACGATTTTAATCTGCCAACATCGAAGGCTAGCCTTGACATAAAGAGTTTATTATGGTCTGGATATGTTAATTAATGTCTAATTGATTATTTAGATAACATCTCGGGCTTAACGAAAGACTTGTAAAAAGCAGATTTTGCTCTTGCATAATGCTATTTTAATATAATCATGTTATCAATACTTACCAGGATTTGCTGAAATTTACAGGTAAGATTTGGTGATTTCACAAACTTGTTTCCATAGATAATAACTTCATTACATTTGTCAACGGTGACATCACACAGTCCAAGATTATATAAATTATATATCATAGGTGGTTCGTCAGCTCTTACTGAACAATCAGCACCAATTAAACCATCTTTACAGTCACAAACACCTGAACAAAACATGATTTGAATAAATCTAAAAGTAATCAATCTAGTCAATGAGATATGTATACATTAAGTTTCTAAAACTAATCAAACTAGTAAAGTATATCGAATAGTGGAGTCACTCCATTATGAGTTACAAATACTTGCAGTCAAGTGTCATCACGTGTGTCAGTCCCAAAACCTAATATCAATCAATTAAGGTAAATAAGTTACAGTTGAGCCAATTGGTGGAAACATCTACTTCAAAATTTTGATGATTCTGCTCGACTCACATTCTAGCTAGGTGGGTGTGCAATGTTCGACCAACGCAAATACCAAAACTTGACAGTAAAAGGTTTAATCGCAAAGAAATCATATCTATAAAGTATTTATTGAAACGTACCTTTGTTACAAGTACCGTTATTAGAACAGTCATTAAAACAGATAATATCTAGTATAGTTGGATCAGGTACTTGTACATCATCAACAGTTACCCACGTGTTTATATTACTATATAATTCTATAACACATTGTTCTAATACACTAGTTATATATGTAATAGCCCAATCCATATTGTTATTCATCTGTTAAATAAACAAAGACAATATAAACCAAAGATAATAAACATGATATTCAAGAATACACATCCATTTGAGGTTTTATTCTAATAAATCCATTCTTTAATTTTGTTAAGTAACTTTCAACACAATGGTCAAGCAAGAGTATTTTAAATGAGCTGTCAATACAAGTTTTAGACCAAAACCCCCTGACAATATCTAAGGGTTTTCTTCTAGAAGGAGTTATAAATTTAAATGTCCAATTCTGTGAAATACATGAGGTGTAATGCATATTTTACCCCCCCCCCCCTCCAAAAAAAAAAAAATATCTTGGAGATTTCTTGTGGAGGGATATCTTAAATGTCTTATTCTGTGAAATTTATGCACATGAATATACTTTCTAGATTCTAACAACATAAATTTACTTCTAAAATAGGGCAGGAAGTCTGCACCACACACAATATGAAGACAAACATAGATACAATAGGGAATAAAATCTTACCCTGATATCAGAAACACATGATTTAAGCATTAAATCCATCTGTAGATCAGGTACTGTAGAACACATATTGGCTGGTTTGGATTCAGTCAATAGCTTGGTACAATATTCTGTAGCATTATCTTTAGTTAAACCGGACAATGTTGGCCAATCTCGTTCCTTTAAAGACAGATAAAGATATATTGTTACAAACAAAATGATACAAACACTTCTCAAGAAAAAAAAGTTCAAATTGCTAGGTTTATAGGCTCTCTTCCTCTTAATATATTTGCTTTGTTTCAAATTTATTATATTTCAAAACTTTAATCAAATTAATCTGATGTCTTTAAAAACAAAGAATATAAAATAATACAATTTCTTTGTTTTCTTTTTATGTTGTGAGTCCCATTAAGACAGCAAAAATATGAAAAATGGTAAATTTTAAATAATATCATATATATTTTGTTTCAAATTTAAATATTCAAAATGTACCTGTAACTGGAAGTCTTCATTATAATCAAATTGTTGAGCTGTTTTATCACATACTGCTGTTTTAGATCTCTTTACTAATAGATCTGTTATATCATCTCCTACAAACAAAATAACATACTTATATAATAAAACTTGCAAATGGTAATACAATGGTTGAATAATGACTTGGTATAGCTTGGGTTCTTGGTTCTTGTGAATGAGACTCAAAAGAAAAAACATTTTAAGAAACTACTCTATATCATTAGTACAAATCGCCAACAAGTATATATATCCATTTGTTAACAAAAATATAGGTATCAAACCAAACAGGGTACAGAGTCAAACTGTGACACCAGAAAATGAAAACTAAATTAATTCAATGTAAAACATGTTTTATATATTTGTAGATCAAAAAACTGAAGAAATAATCTATATCAAAAAAATAAGCATTCAAGTTACCTGATGTGAAAGTGGCTTTCATGTTGTCATGGTTACAGGGATATATTTGTAACATGGAATCACAGGTATCGGTATCGTTCTGTAAACAATCGCAGTATACTGATTCCATAATATCCATTCCTACACCTATCTTCTCACAAACACCATTATATATACTCTCATTCTTCATAGATCTAAATATATACATATTAACATACTTTAAAACATCAACAATAACTGTAGATTAAAATCTGCACTAACCAGCATGCAAGTTAAACAGAGTTACATAGTAAATTTCGATCTATGCTTTCTGAAATAGGACTTGGGCCTGGAAATTTCCTAAGATATATGCATTCTTTAAAATTGACTTTTGGCACTAATTACATCTTTCTGGAGAAAATGACATACTATATTTAAGTATATATACAGTACATGTATACTATCGCACGGAACATAATAATGTGTCATCAGTGTTAGACTGGAAAAATAGTCAACACATCTATATAGTATGGTAGTTTTATCTATACATTAATACTATGTCTTTGTATGATTTTATTGATCACTTAACTTACTAACTCTTACTATTTATATAATTGATGTTGAAATAACCAGGAATAAAACCAATATACATGTATCATTTAAATAAATATAAGAACTGTATTTTTACCTCCATGATAATGTAAAAGCCTTTGGTGTAGTTTCTATTGGTTTATTGTTTGGTATTAAATCATTGGTACTATCACCATCATAACTACCACATAAACCTGTAATATAGTCATATAATACAGCATACATATAAATACCATTATGATTTAATGCAAATGATATCAAATTATTGAAACTACCTTCTTACTCATTAAGGAGTGAATAACAAGCTATTTCATTTCAAATTTATAGGGCTTTCATACAATGTAAAAATTGTAGATGTTTGTAAGCAAATTATTTAGTTTTGAGAAGACCAAGTGACATAAAACAGTCGTACTATTACACTGAAAATGTAATGGCCTTCATTCGTGCTCTACACTGAATCTAGTATTTCTGAAAATCAACACTCTTATGTTTCGTAACTGATTATAGACATTCCTGTACATAAATATCTGTATTAGCAGTATTATTTCGAAGTGCTGCTCTGTTATTCTGAATAGCAAGACAAAATAGATGCAAAATATCATTAATACCATACCTTTTGTTCTGGTCAGATCGTAAGCAGACGGTCGAATCCATACATTAAGATATTGGGATGTAACACCTTGACCTATACGTACAGTAATGACTGTTCCCGTTGGTAATACAATCTGTTAAAAGATACGTCATTTTTTCATTAACTTTCAAGATCACCAGAGAAATCTCTGACAAAAGGTAATCTCCCCTTGCAAACTAATTCTATTTACTATATCAGCAGGTTAGTTTTCATTTCATGCTTTGGAAGGGTGGAAGGTGGCCATAGCCAGTTTATTTCGTAATCTTCAGATTTTGAAAGACCTTTCATGTCTTAAAGGGCTAAAGAAAAGAAATAACTTTTTATCTGTGATGCCTTCATGATAAAGCTGTTGTCTAGTGGGTTGGACAAGAAGATTTAAGTGAGACTAAGATCCTAGATCCAATTGTCGAATTCCAGTTGATCTTATTGAACCTCAAAATTTACAACAGATAAAGGATCAATATTCTTATTAAGGGCGTTGAGCAGTCTAAGATTCGCACTAACTTTTCAACGCCAATCTTATTAAGTCTTTGCAAACTTGTTCCACTTATAAAATAACTCAGAAAACTCTCGAAAGTCGCGTCGTTTTATGTGTAACAATGGAGATACGAGGCGGAGGAATAAAACTATTTATAGCAAACGAGACTGATTCCCCGACCTAGATCGGGTGTTGAATAAATTATGACGTCGTGCACGCCAGTCACGTGATCAACACAGACGTGGCTTCAACGGGAGTGGAAGATGTCACGTGACCAGAAGGAATTCCCTGTATGACGCGATTATCCAGGTCTATTTATCTATCACGAAAGGAACATGACGGATTATTTTTTTTATGGTCAAAGATTACTATTTTTTGAATGCATAACATGATTTACAGTGCGGTGGAGTGGTGCAGTGAAGTAATTATTTACTTTTACATCCGAATTGTTGTATTTTAATACTTGTTGTCGACGTATTCAAAGAATTAACCCAAAATCGCAAAATCTCGTTTGAAGGTAAATAATGAACAACAATTTTAAAATACTTTGAGTTGGTATTTTTTAACGTTTTTGGTGTCGAAATGTAGCTTATAACCTCCACTTTCGATCTACTGGTGGGATTATCAATAAATCTTTTGAGCTTGTACTAATAGAATTTCCAAGAAAACGCATCGTTTTTTTGCGTTTCCATGGATACAAGACAAACCACAACCTATAGCCAAAAATTGACCAGTGTATTTTTGGGACTTGCTATTAGCATTGTTCATGCGAAATTTGATGAAAATATCTGCAGGCATAACTGAGAAAATTCTACTTTTGTTGTCATCAATACCCCTTTTTATCATGCTTTTGGGCCAAGTTTGGAACATAGTTGGTAAATAAAATTGGTATTTATTTGGTGATTAATATGTAGTTTATCACCCCAAATAACAAAAAATGTCATATCTTATCAACAAAAATTACAGTGCTAGCTTTAAAATTTGCATTTTAGACTACTCAACGCCCTTAAGACAATATCTGGGGTGAAAAAAACCCCAAACAATCTAACCTTGTATTTGAGTCCATCCCCCAGTCTCATTACTTTCGTACCAGGTGTCAATTTACCGTTCAACAACATCTGAGTGTGTAGTGGATAATTTTTAGGTGTCTTCTGGTTAGCTCCACATCTGTCAATTATGATGACATCATCACCTGATTGAACAGACACAGCACAGTTGCAGATGCCATGTTTCAAACAGGAACGATAATATGTATGAACCTGTAAGAGAAACAAGCAAAAATAAGCTGCATGAGAAAGTATTAACAACAAAAATACTGTATTTCTGATAAAGATCTTGTTTTTCATTTTAAAATAACGGCACCTCTCTTAAAATACAAATGATTTAAACAATTCAAAAAGTGGAAAAATGTAATGAAAAACTATATGATATATCTACCTGTAATGGCATTGTTGTATGTTTATACAGAACAAATTCTCCTTCTGAGAAAATATCAAAGTATCTGGAAAAAAATCAAAGAAAATATTTTCAGCAGTGGGGCTAGCACAGATTACAGTATTCTACCGTTATTTGCTCATTGCTTGCATTTGTTTTCCCAACTGCAGTATTTTTACTTTCTCTGGCCTAATAGTTAATGCCCACACTTGTAAATATAAAATAATTCCATTGTTGAGAACAAAAAGTGAAAGAAAATAAAAAACTCTCCAAAACTAACCTGCCATCAAATGTTGTAAGATGTGGCCCATTGATAGATGAACAAATAGCAGGTCTATCTTTATCAATGATGCTCAACTATAAAAAAACAAATCTATGTATAAACAACACTTTTCTACAATTAATAAACAAATAAATAAGATAAAAGAACTAAATGTTGAAGGGTTTATTATTATGCTATGTCAATGAAAAATCAAATTTATAAAATAAAAAACATTCAAACAATGACACAAAGAATACAAACACTTCACCTGGAATGTCTGCAGGCTTGTTTTGAAAAGTTCTGTTTCTGCTAGAAGTAGTTGGAAGTTGAAACTCAATTCTCGTGTTCTATTTCCATCATATATGGAATCTACTTTGGCTTTTAGCGGAATCTTGTGTTTTTGCATCCAGTTTTCTGCCGTTATTCTTAATCCACAGAATGATTTAAATCCTAGAACAGCTTGACTGATGATACCACCACCATTAGGACAAACGGTATCATTGTCGTCTGCTCCTAATTGGGCCATGATAACAAAACTACAATCGTTATCATTAGTAGTTGAGTTATCATTAGTAGTTGAGTTACAGAGAAAAGATGGTGGCATGTTAGATGTTATCTCTAATTCTTTCCCTTCTTCACCTTCTGTTAGTTCAATATCCATGTCATTTTCAAACTGAAAAAAACGCACAATTTTCACAGATAAATCTTAAAATTCAACAACTGCCAAATACATCATTTGTAATTGTATGATCACTGATTTTATACAAGTTCTTCTTTTAGTTATGAGAAAAATGGTATGGTAAAAGGTGTTTACTGTTTTTCAACAGTTTTCAGCTCATTTATTTCCATTGATAGTTGAGAAACCTACCTACTAAGGGATCTTTATGTACTCAATATTCTATTACTATTCAAAAGGGGCTTCAAATCCTACAGATTCTTCTAATCTTAGGAATTCCTTACCACACAATTACTGTGATCAAGAACTTATTGAACAGTTAATAAATCAATTATTACCTCTATTTTAAGTTCTCTGATGTTACTTCTCCTAAAGGCACCATTGATACAGGCTTCATTCATTACTTCACAAGCACTGACTCCACATGATAACTATAAATTATACAAAAATCCATTTCAATATTTATATTTCAAAGATGATAAATATAAATCATACAATTCCACAATACTATTTTACGATTTATGTTTAAAACATGATAAATACAAATTATACAAAAATATAATACTATTTCAATGTTTATGCTTATGAATTTGTAAATACAATCCAATTCCTGTAGCAAATTTTTATGTGTAGTTTTTATTTACCATTTACATGCTGCAGAAAGAGAAAAGCATTCTGATTTGCTTTGATTAAGGATAAAAGTTTTGTTCACATACCTTCATACCATATTGTAAACCAGTTAAAAGAGATGAATCCATGTATAATTTTCCTGTTTCTACACCAGACATTAATGTTATTACATCTTCTTGTACAATATGGTTATCTATCAACCACTCGACTGTATAGTTTACCATATTATCTGACACAATCGCAGCAAATTCACAAGACAATGTATACTTGGTTGGGGACAGCGATCTCAACTGGGTTTGGGTTGGTTCTGGTTCGACATTAACTTCAGGGTTCTTGAAGAGTATTGGAAGATCAGCACCTAAATGTACATTAAAAATAATTTGGTTAATTTTATTATTGAAAAATTCATCTTTTGAATACAGTCTTAATTTTTCACATTTTTAAGCTGATAAGCAATTTATTTTCATTTCATTAGTCAGTTTAGTTGTCAGACCTATGATGCAGTGTGCGCACACTAACCATTCAGCCATCCAACCTGGCTCACATCCTTAAAATAACATGTCCTATCTCCAATAAAGAAAAGGTGATTCAAAATTGAGTAGCAATTCCCTTACCTTTAGCACAAGTCCATTCTTCAAATATATTTCCTGGCCATTTAACAAATTTATCTCCAGCTTCCATCATAGTAACATTAAACAATGAACATGTTTTAGATGAAGCATACAACTGGTATGATCTACACAAGAATTCTGTTTCTCTAAGACACAGATTACGACAGGCTGTTAATGAAGAAATCTGTTTGGTTGTTTTCATGGCTAGACCTAGTATAGCATACCCTGGTCGTCTGTTCCATGTTATACCTCTCGTACTGCATGGATCTATAAATCATAGATATATTTACAGATCAGTTGATAAATAATATTTTAATACGAACTTTCCCAGTCAACACTGGGATTAAACAAGGGAAATCCAGGTTAGCGAACCATTATCTTACCCATTAACCCACCTCAGCTCCAATTATATTTTAAGAGGAAATTCACTCTTCTAAAAATTCAGATTAAATATTCACTGAACCCATCATTTAATATATAACATCTTACGAAAGCAACACAATGATTATTTTCATCATAAATTATAGTTCCATAAATGTATGTTAAAATGAAATCCTGGTAATTTTGTATTATAAATGTAAAACACTTACTGTTTTCACAGATCCATTCTTCATAAGATAGTTTGTTTTCATCGTCTGTCATGTAACGTCCAGGTTTGGTATGTTTGGTTTCAGAATTTAATGTACAGTTGTTATTAGTATTATCATGATTAAAAGACAAGCAGGCATCGTTACTTTGATCTAAACAAGCCATTCGACAATCAGATACTTCCGCTGTTTGAACACTTTGTACAGAATCCTGGAGGTAATGGTTCATTTGACTTAACCACATGAGGTCAAGGGTTTCACATGAATCTATGGAAAATATAAAAAATGTACATTTAATGTAGAAATACAAAAGTAAACTTTTACATCAAACGGATTTTAGGTTTAAACACAAATGGTTGAAAGATGCGCCACAAAGTATATTTGGTGTCAAAGTAAATGTAATGAAGAATATATTGAACCTACCATTAGCCATTTGCCAAATACTAGAATTAATAACAGGATCACAGAACTCTCTAGAATTAACAGGATTAAATTCACCAGCTTCATAGCAACGTTTTTCGATGAGACATGCTGTATTCTGAAAATATATGGAAGAAAAAGCCAATGTTAACTTGAACCAGACAACTTCAAAAAACAATAAAAATAATATTGCCCAAGTTCCTCCAAAAATATGAAAAAGAGATGCAAACAAAATAACAAATACTAAAGAAAAAAATCTTGCAATAGCATTGCTTGTTCTTTCTTCAATTTCATACATTTTGAAAAAGACAAAAGAGAAAAATATTCTTATTTCAAGACTTTGCTGGTATTTAGAAAGGAACTGATTGAAGTATATAAGGAAAAGCATGAGATTAGGCAGACATCACTATCCCTTGTCAGGTACAAACTTGGGATTGAACCAATGTCTTGCATAGATAACAGGTTTGATCAAATACAGCAAATTTGTTAGCTCACTCGATCACCAAACATTTTAATAAAGAGAAGGAGGGAACTCGAGATTAACTTCCACTGGGCACAAACCTGTTCAATTTTATTTCAATAATACACTTATGTATTATCTATTGGAGGAAACTGAAGGAACTATAGAATACCCCCAAGGCTGGAAAGGAAACTCTACTCTTTGTCCTGTGGGATTGAAACCAATGACAGACCTTCTGATCTAAAGTGCAAGAATTAGACCACCCGACACCCCAATTTCAATAAAACCATATAAATTACCTTTAGTTGACATGAACCCTCTGTGATATTACAGTCATAACATAGAGAATCATAGACTAGTAATAAAGCTGGAGCACTGAGTATAGTTTTATTATTACTAATACGTATACTGTAACTACTTTTCTCTGGTAATGGACAGATAAGTTGATTGACAGATATGTATTCAGCTCGCCGTAACTCTTCTCCACCAACTATACTATAGCCTGTTGCATTCGTCTGAAGTTTAAAATAACATAATACATTTTTGATTATCCATCATTTTTGCAAAATATTCAAAGTATTCAAACTAATTATTGGACCATAAGAAAAACACAAATTTGCAATACAAATACATAAATAAATCAACCACTAAATAAATTGAAATAATTTGTACTGAAAACTTCAACATTTTAATACTAACCTCAACTTTGTAGAAATGACAGAAAAGCACATCTGATTCCACAGTATTGTTATTGAAAACATAAACTTCATCACATGGATTATTCTGTAGATCACATATTCCACCATTTCCCAGGAAAAACAGACTTGGTGCCTCATCTTCATTCAAAAAACAATCTGGGCCTGTGTATCCTTTCTGACACTCACATTTACCTAGAAACAGGAACAGACTTACATTATTACAATCAGTTATATTAACAGTACCAAAGATTAGAACATCCTGGAATAAAATCTTTCAATAATACATGGACTAAGACTAGTAATTATTTCCCCTCATTTCATGATGGACGAATGTAGTGCGATTTATAAATAGACAATTTTTCCCTTATTTTTTTTCTCCCCTCTTCCTGCATTTTTGGGTTGACTTTTTGGTCTAGAATTGGAGAAAAGGCATCAAATTTTCAATTTCATAGCAGTTTTGGGTAATACTGAGGATATTACAGCAGAGGGATAGGGGTAGTAAAATGTCTTTCTGCGGAGCAATCATTGTGTCGGAAGTGAGATTTTCACCCCAATCAACTTAAAATTCCCATAGCAAAAAATCTAAATGGTCAACCCCCCACAAATTTATGATGAGGAGATTGCCAAATGTGGTCCCCATTGTGCCTAAAAAGATTGGAAGCAATGGAATGTTGAGAAAAAAACTACAGCCTGTGATGTTACAGGCATTTAACATTGAAGTCAATGGGCAAATAATTACTAATCTGAGTCCACATGAGCTTTGAAATTACCTCCCTTGACACATTAAAGGGAGATAACTGAATCTTAAGTTATTTAACCAACAAATATCTATCGAAAATGGATATAATCAAAAAGGCTCTATGCCTCCTCACTCTTACTTCAGCAGTGATATAATATGCAAAGGCGAAAATTCAAAGGAAATTTTATATAGATTATTATCTAATGTTAAATATGTTTAGTCTAGGCCTTCAAATTGAGAAATTCCTAATCGCATAATTGTCATAAAATGATATTTACCTTTGACACATTCACCGGCACCACCACATTCAGCAAGACATAGATTATCTAATATATTTTCTGGTGGTGCTATAGAATTATTACCATTATCTACCCACAGACTTGTATTCCAGTTTAACTGTATCTCACACTGTACTTTTACATTCTCTTTAGCCACTTTTTGCCACACAATATCACTGGTTATCTATTATAAAAGTATTAAAATATCTTGTACATTGGACAATTCGTATTTATAATCATTACAGTTGATCATAAACTTTTCTTCCTACACCCTTTTACAATGAGCTCTTTCTATAATTAACTGTTCTTTTGTTAAAATATCTGATTATCATGATGAAAGTAAAACAATATATTATATATGTACATGGAATTGTGAAATGAACTTGACATGGGTCAATAATGCACTATTCAACATTGATACATATGGCTTAATATGTCTAAACAGTCATAACAATTTGATTGAACAATCATTCATCAGCTGCATTGCTTTTGAAGTACTTAATCATGTGGTCATCAGAACATAACTGTCTATCTGATATCATACAAGAAACTACATGAAGATTATTGAATAAATAAAGCTGTACATAGGAAATACACAGAAACTCTGACAGAATCTGGTTGTATTTAGGTGACATATTTAACCACTGTTTCAGCTCCAGAATCCGATTACACATGGATATAAATATAGTCAGTCTTCTTGTAGATTAGTCTAGTTAAAATAAATGCATATCACTAGGTTCTTAAATAAAGGAACTACAATTTACCTTCAAATCTTCGACACAAGATTCGTGTGCAAATTTACTATCAACATTTGGTACAGATATGCATGGTTTTAGAGAGTCTGTAAAACTCAATGTATATGTACACATCCCTCGTACATCTTTCTCAGATAAACCACTGGCGGTTGGAAATGATATAAGCTGGAAATAAAATACCATAAAAACTATAAACTGATTTCAGTATTATATATTGTTTACATAAATTTAGTTTATAACATAGATGATACAATGTTAAATACTGATAACAATAAGAGAACACTTGTCAAAACATTGTGCTTTTATTTAAAAAAAAAAAAAAAAAAAAACAGAGATAAAATACAGATCTTTCGATGGCCTACAATACATAAACATCTGACCGGTTTTACTCGAAGGTTTTGTCAGGGGTCGAACGAGTCAGACATTGATTAATCAATCAGCGCTGACGTTTCTAGTGGTTTAACCACAGTTCCATGCATTGAACGCCAAGAATACGCCATAACAGACTGTTTCATTTGCTAATCCTTCACTTCAACCAGACACAAGTAATATAACAATTCTTCCAGATCCTAGTGTCGTAAAGACAGGTAAAACAAAATTTTCAACAATATAAAATGAAACGAAATAGGATCTGCGTTTTAATACTAAGCAGAAAAGCTTTCATCTAGTACTAAAATAATCCTAATAAGAAAAGAAAAACATTTACCTCTGGTTCAGCATTCCCATCATATTCAAAATCAGGATACGGTTGACCCAGGTTATCTTCTATACACTTGGTTGGAAACAGAGAATCTCTTAACAACCGGGATTTAATATCTACACCTAAATCACATTTAAAATGATTAAAGCTTCATTGTAAGTTATTATAGATAATTTGGTTTACATTAATTCAGCACATCTCAGGAATTCACAAATTACCAGCTTTTAAAACTAGAAAGAACATCAAAATGTTATCAATTTTTCTTCTGAAAAATGACTTATGTCAGGTTATGTATCTTACACAATTATTTTCAAATAAAAAGAGTGATAAAATTTCTTACATATTTGTTTTTTTTATTAATAAGAGTCGATCTTCAGTTAACATGGACATTAAAAAATTTAAAAAAACCCAGATTTCAGCAATACAAAAATTAGCATTGAAAAACAAATAACAAAATATTGTGAAGCCAATTTCCTACCCATTTTTTCAAAGGGACACATTTTTAGATCGTTGCCTGGCTGACATGAATCATTGGTAGCTTTTTGACAGTAACAATATGTGTCTTTAACTGTTGGTGTTGGTGGTGAATCTTCTGTAGGACAAACTCCAGTATATAAACTATCTTTTACATCAACTCTGAAATCGAGTACATTCTCTTTAGAATTTTTAAATCAAGGATCTAGCACAAGATATTTTAAATAAATATACAGGAAAGAATAAATGACAACAGAAATCAACATAGGACAAGAAATATTGGATAAAATGGCCATTTGCTATATCACATATGGTCGATAGACTTGACAATGTTATCTAGGTAGTAGGACGTTAAACCCCATTTCATTTGATTTCAGTTTTCTAGGTAATAACAAATACAAAATTCTTTCTGTACAAAATACTGGAAATCAAATCTATCAAAACAACACCAATAGAAAAAATTGAAATAAAGCATTTACAATAACAAGAATTAGTCTAAACATAACTAAGTGCTGGTGTAATACTTATTGCACAATAAATTAATCTAATTCCATACAAGAATACAATGCTTACTGAAATCACATTTTCATATTATTTGCATTAACCCCAGCAATCTTACCTCCAACTTTTTGAGAAAGTATTTGGTTGATTATTTGATGCATTAAAGAGAGTACCATCGGACATCATAAAATCGTTACTAGCATTATCATCAAATGTACCACATAGACCTGTATAAGACAAACATATTTAAAATTTGTAATTTTAAGGTAGCTACATGTTGAAGGAAATCACGTAATCATTATAATGATCTGTGATACACAAAAAATATTATAACTTGCTGGATCACCACTCAAGGTTTAAACTTGCAATACAAATTGACTTTTGTCTTCTTACAATTGAAAAGTTCACAATTTCTATAGTCCCATAACTGAAATCAGCTTAGTTTACCTTCTGTTTGTTTGAAGTCTGCTGCTGAAGCTTTCAACCAAACATTAATATAGTTGTACCCACGGATAACACTTCTCCCTACATACACTGTGGTACCAGATGGTAATACGAGCTATAAACAATACAAAAAAGCTATTTATTCATTCACAGCCATATTCAAAGACAAATTCATGCTTGTCTTGTTTAATTTTTAGTTTATCAATAATATCAATTGCATCTAACTTTCCAAAAAATAAGCATAGGACACAGATTTATAAAAATTCAGTATAATAAACTAAATTAAATCAAAATAAACACTAAGAATATATCAATTGTAAAACATGCTAATGGGGCATAATATTCTAGTGTCTAGTAATGTAACATAAACAGACACTGTGACTCAGAAAGAGCGACAACCAAACAACTTTAACTTCCATTTGGAGCACTTCCTTCCAGACACTGATAGGCAAGAGACCATAGCCACCCTGGCTTGAACAAGCAACCAATATAATTTTTTCAGTGCAACGTAAATCACATGTTCTGTTAAATGTAGAATTCTTACCCTATATTCTCTGCCACCAAACTCACTGTATATTTCAAATCCTGGTGTAAGAAGACCATTACGATATAGTGTGACTGTGATAGGATAAAAACCTATTGTATTTTCTATCTTCGATCCACATTTATCTATAACTACTACATCATCATCAACTCTTACAGCTACAGCACAATTACATGATACACGGCCATCACAACTACGATAAAATACATTTACCTACAAAAATAAACAATTATATATGAATAATATCTTGACAACTGAGAAATGGGTCACGCATTTTACATCTATAGGTAATTCTTATATTCATGTATGCCATAGGTACTTGAAATTTTTATCTTTTTAAAGTAGCATTTTACGGTAGTTCTGTAAAATATGCATTGCCTATTTCTGTCCAGCACCTGGAGGATGCTAAATGTCTGAGTTGCACAACACGCAAAAAAGAAATAAGACAATCCAGGGCACTACACAAACAACACAGAAAACATAAGAAATAAACAACTTTTATAAGTTACACAATTTTATTTTAGTGAAGTAGTCTAAAAGTTAAAAGGAACACAATGTATACTGTTTCATTGACTTAATGGTTTATTTGAGAGATAAAAAATATATTATTTGGGCTACAAATTCAATTTAAAAACGCTGCAGATAACTCTTGTTTGTCCAGTGATTAAAACAAGGTAAAAAATAAAAAAAAAACAACACAATTTATATGGAAAACAATCGCATATAGCATAACGTTTCAACAAGTATTCCCTTATCTTTATCAAATACAAATGATATATTAGTAAACTAAAAGGTAATATTTATAGTCTATATAAACTGTGTTGTGTTTTTTAATGAACTCAATCAATAAATGCCACACAAGGATTATATTTGTCATCAGGTAACAAATAATTGACTTAAAATACTTACCGAGTAAGGTAATGTTTTGTGTCGGTATAACACAAATTCACCCTGATGATAGTTATTATAATATCTGAAATAAATAATATATATAGTTAAGTAACAAATGATTATCATTTCTTTCAAACATGACTAATTATTCATTTGTAAAAATTAGTTATCTCATAATCACACACTACTAATTTATTTGTTTTAGTCATAAACTGGACCCAGGCAGCATGAATCAAAATGTCTTTGGAATTTTCCCAAATGAATACTCATGTGATTTACGGACTCAAACCAACTGGTACAGTCATTGCAATAGTATGATAAAATATGAACTTAAAAGTGGAAGAAAAATAAAATGAAACAAAGTATTAAAAATGTATTTAAGGATAATATGTAGATACTAGATAGTATATTATGGTTCTAAAAGTGAAAAATATCTTTCAGTTACATTCAGTTTCATACATGTAGAAAATTTTCATCATCTAGTTGGGAATAAATTATGAAGAAATAAAAAAAACAATAACTACATGAATGCTATTAAATCAAACCAGTTTTTTGGCATATTTGTTTTTAAAATAATGTCACCCGAAATGCGGTGGGCTACGAGGGCTTCCAATTATGCCACTGTCTGCCAAAAAGGTTTATAATACTGTATGTGATGTACTTACGTGCTATCGAATGTTGATATATGAGGGTCATTAACTGACATACATAAAGCACTTCTATCATTATCCATAATAGATAACTGTAATATAATCATACATCAATAATAATATACTCTTTATGTTGGATACAGAATCGAAAAAAAAAAAAAAAAAAGTTGACAAAAACTGAATTTCTATATATCTACAGACATTAAAACAGTAGTCATAACAAAGGCCTTAAAAACAGAAGTATTTCTATTTATTCTTTCCTATTTATAATGGAAAAATTCATAAATTATAACCATTATTTTTTACGCAGACTGCTGGTTTTATTCACTTAAATCTATCTGAGACTATTCTTTCAAAATAAGTGATCTATCCACATAGGCCTACTGTGCATTATTACAATTTTGAAAATAAATTTAATATGTAAATGGTTTACCTTGCTGCTGAGGATGGTATCAGTTACTTGTGTTGCATCATTTACTCTATATTCTGCCAATACTGTTAGACTACCGGTTTTATCTCCATCATATTTATTATCCGTTGTGGCTTTTACATTCAGTTCATATCTTCTCTTCCAATTCTCATTGGTTATAACTAAATGACAGACGGACAATTCTTTTTCTCCATCAGCAGTAATTCTAATAGATGTCTGAGGCAAGTCATTGCCGTTTGGACAGGTGAGTTTGTCATCATCAATAGCTTCAACCATGATTGCTATTTCACACACAGCTTTGTCTGTAACAGATTTGTTGCGACATAATATGTATGGTGGAGCTGTGGCATGGATATGAATCATTTCTCCTGCTTCACCTTCAATTAAGGTCAGATCCCCATTTTTAGAAACCTGTATTGTAAAAAAAAAGAAAATATTTCTTCATGGCAGCAAAGTGGTAAAACTTCAAAATATTAGAAATAAAGTTAATAAGGTGGCAGGGGGCACAGTGCCTAAGATGGTAAGGCACCGACTAGCTCACCTGGAGGTCACTCATTTTACGAGAAAGTTCATCCACATTTTCGGGGGTGGTTCCTCCTTGTCAGTGAAGCAGAACAGAGGGCCACAGAAGACCAGCTGTGTACACATTGGCGTGACAGTAAATGAGAAGGCCGTAGTACTGTTGTCAGGGCAAAATTTCCCTCATAGTGTATGGTGTATACCCATCTTCATTAGCCAAGTTCGGAGAAGAACAGTAGGGCATTCATTGCCACTTCATTTTAATTCATTTCATTTCGTTTCGGTAATAAGAGTTTGTCGTAAAACAGAAGTATAAAATAATTTACTTACTGCTAACTCAACTGTATATGTTGGTGAAACAGTCAGTTTACCTCTAGAATCTTCACACGCTTCATCATAGCAAACACTTACTGCACATGTTATCTACAAAAATACATACAATATATACATGGGATCAAAGACATACAAACCTTTTAGCTATAATTCTAAATTATTTCATACGATAAAAGGGTGATTTTTCCTCTATTGTGGTTTTTAGTTTAGTTTAGGATAAATTCAACATATAAGAATAATTTGAATAATCAATGAGGATTTGTCAAAAGTGGCTCAATCTCTACACTTTCATTCTTTAACGCTGTAAAATCTAACAAAACAAAGTAACCAGTATATATCACACTTAATCTAAATATATAACTATCATTTTCTCAGTCCTATTAATGAGATTCTGCTCAATCGAGCCAAAAGAAGGCTAAAAAAACTATGAAAAGGACCTACTTGTGTTCCAGCCGTCACTTGTTGAGCATAAGAATGAGGTAGAAAGGACTCTGTAACATTATCATCTGGTAAATCTTCATAGATCCAGACACCATCAACCTTCCATAGAATGTCAAATCTCATCTTCTTTTCTTCATCAGTTATCTCATCAAATTTACATTCAAATGTATCATTACCGTCTGCTCCGACAAATGTGGGTATTACTGTAGCCATTGCTACTTCTGGTCCATTACGATCACTAGGAGAACCTATAAAAACAATCAATTAAATGATTTTATATGTCTGGATAAAAAATACACGTTCCCAATATCAATGCCTATGTCTAATCTAAACTGTCTATGACAAAAAATCCAATGTTTATTAACCATTTTGTTCCACAGAAAGTAAGGCACAACTCACTAACCAGGACCCCTATAATTCGATCCCTTTGTTGGATCAAAAAAGTTATGTGAGATTTTCCAATGTGTCTTTTCCCTCGAATGTGAAAAAAAAACCAAAGTTCTGTGTAGTGTTGCTGGCCGCGCAACATTCTTTCCTGCATAGCACATTGGCGTTCGTGTGTCTTGATTAGTCAAGTCGTTGTAGAACAGTAAGACTTAGAACCCTATTACAATTCTTGCCAAATAAATAAATAGAAGTCATTTTGTTTAAAATGACATTCAAAATAACCCCACTTGTATAATAATAAAAAAAACCTACATAGAGAGTAAGATAATTTTCACTAGCACTACATAAGCTCCTTCAAAAGTCCTTCAAACTTTGTATGTGTATAACTGAACAATATGTCAAATATTTTATAATAATAATTAATTTTTCATATGGCGAATTACATAAAAAAGCTTAAACCGCTGTATATAGCATTTAAAAAATTGTCTAAAAAGGTAGGTTTTTGAAGAGCATTTAAAAGATATCAAATTCATAATATACAATGAAACTGCATAGTGAAATAGAAAATTATTGTCTAAATGCCTCTTTATGAAATACACATAAGCTTGTCAATCAATTTGCTAATTAAAACTAACCTTGTGCACATTCTATTCTATGGTAGGTCCATCCTGGAGCTGATGCTAAACCAGTTTCCTCAGTAACCATATCTGTTGACCATAAACAAAGACCTCTCTCAGTATTATGTAATATATAATTACAAGTTATCTCTGCTAAACATCGTGTTCTACAAGCATCAGATGACCATATATCAGATATAGTTGTATACTTTGAATTATTAACAGCCATATTGGATTCCATTTTCCATTCAATCTTAGAACCTTGGCAATGATCTGCAATAGAAATACAAAGTTCAATTACTAGAAAAAATGTAACATCACTGAACTCTTTATTTTTAGGTAGTTTTCTACCAAATTCTAAATATACTGCACACCAACAAAAATAGATAAAGTTTGTTTTCTGTGATGGATAGAAATACTGAAAAGACAATATTTGTAGGAGATAAAGATCAAAGCAGGGGAAACATAAAGAACATTAAAATTTCACTTTTTGAAAGTGGACTACATTCATCAGTCTGAACCATATGTGTCATTGGTTGGCTGTAACAGTTCATGAGCACTGCACCACACAAGATCATCCTATGGATGGAACACAATATACACAGACACATCAAACAACAAATGTAGATATGAGATCACGTGAATGGAACTGTGCGCTAGTCATAAGCAATGTGCAGTCCCTACAGTATAGTCACAGTCGTTATGATCCAAAGACTATAAAAAAGTGGGATTCTACAACATAATCATTAATACCATGTCATAATAATCAATTTGTCAAGTAGAAGACAAAGGTAAAACAGAATTTAAAAGGATAATACCTGCATCACAATACCATTCAGAATTTGTGAAACTGTCACCAAATGTGGAGTAATATTTCTGTACGTCTGTTCTGCGATATTTGGAAAGGTGACAATTTTTGGTGCTTGAATCGTAATCTGATGATTGACAAGCAAATTTGGTTTCATTAACACATAAATTTTTACAAGTGTTGATATCAGCTACATCTAACAGTGTTTTATGATTGTGGAAACCAATGGCCATAGCAGTAGTATCATTCCATACTCCGGTACTTCTGGCACAAAGAGCTGAAAACAAAAGAAAGACAATTGAACCAAATCTGCAGTAGGTAAAACAGCCTTCAATGTTAGTGTGGCACTGAAAAATGTATCTCCTCTACACTAAAGACTAAACAATCATATTTCCGAAATGCATTTCTATTTGACTAAACCACACTATATCTTTAAAGGGACAATAACACTCTTGCTGGCTTGGCAGCTCTAGAAAATAAATAACAGTCTTATTCTAAGTACTAGATGTTTATGTGTCCTACCTGTTGTGTAAATTATCCATTACATCATATTTTACTTATCCAGAGGGTTCGAAAATATTTTAAAATCCAAGTCACATTTGAAAAGGTTTACGTTAACCTTTTCAAATCATGTAGTTGAATTTTTCCAATCTTTTAAATTAGGTGTGTTAAGATGAAATTTGTATCATCCATTAATTTGAATATTGTAAAATAATACAATGTACTAGTACTTACAGCTTTTTAAAGTCCATTGTTGAAGATCTTTAGTTGGATCACAGATCAGAGAGAAATTATCTGGTTTGTAGGTGTACTCAAAATAACATTTGTCTTCTATTACACATGCATTACTCTGAAATAAATAAAAATCGTAAATCATATATATATACTTTGGTGTATTGTTCTATAGGCCTCTTTTGTTCAATATTCATTACTATATGATACAATACTATAAGTAATCTACCCACAGCGAACTGCACTACAAACAATCAACAAACAGAAACCCAGAAGACAAACGCACAGACACCCACATCTCACAAATAACACACAGACATTGTAAGTAATAAGTACTAAACAATAAAATTTAATCAAGTGAATGGAAACATAAGTGTGAACTGTTTTGTAAAGTCGCGGGTCAGGCTACCCACAAAAAGAATATAGACTAACAATAAGGCATGCAACCCTATCGAAATTCCTAAACATTGCATCATTTTAGTATACATATGTCTTGATGATCGCAATGTGTTTGCAAGAAAGCTTAATATTTGTAGTTCAAACACGGGAAGAAATCTATTGGGTTAAAAAGTGTTTAGAAATGATATCATACTATAGAGCATGAGGCTAGAGTACAAGAAATTAGAGTGCAAAAAAATGTGACCAGTCTTGAAACAATCAACTATAACACAGCCAAAATAAACATTTAATTCACTTGTATTGGAATATCTAGAGTATAAACTTACCCTTTGCTTGCAGGTTCCATTTTGTGAATCACAGATAAAACAATCTCTATCCCGTGTTAAGAATATAGCTGATTGACTCCAATCTTTACCAGTATTAGTAACTTGTATAAGATAATCACCAGATTTAGGTAAAGAACAAGATATTAATCCTATATTAACAAATACCACTTCTTTTGATTCCTTCCATTCTCTGTCACTGGTATATCCTGTAGAACTCACCTATTTCATATAAAGGAAGTATATTAAGAAATTATATCATAAATTAAAGCGTAACAATTGATCTGACCCTTGAGAACATACTATTGGTTTGGTGGTTTTGTTTATCTTTGTACTCTGCTTGGGACTACATATCAGGCTATCCAAATTTTAATAGTTGCAATTTTTGTTAAAATTTTAATCTATCTTTTTTTATGTCATCAAATTTAATAATTTTATCTTTGGTACTCTATTAATAATAATTTCATTTTTTTTTTTAAAATTAATAATTTCATTTTTTTTTGTAATCAATAATTTCATTTTTTTGTAATCAATAATTTCATTTTTTTGTAATAAATAATTTTAACTTGTTTTATTAATAATTTTACCATTTCTATTTACTGAATTGGGGGGGGGGGATCTCACTAATCAAAATTATGTAGGATAAATATTACACAATAATATTTGCACAATGAATTTATACCAACCTCAATTTCTTTGTATTGATATTTCAGACTGTCACTCTTGACAAAATGATATCCTTCAACTGCTACCGAATTACAGGAATATATTCTGCTATTACATACACCATCATATTGTAATCTAGTAATAGTTGGTACTATAGTGCTATTTATAGAACAATCTTCTCCTATATATCCAGGATTACAAATACAAAAACCTAAAAATAAAAATAAAACTTCTGGTCATTTTATCAAAAAGCAGGAAAATAAGGCAACCACAAAGTGTACTTAGCCAAAAGTTCAATCTAATTAAAATCGGAGATGTTTTACATTCTAGTTTTAATTTTGGATGGCCTATAACATATTACAGTACATGAAGATCTAAGTAATTTTTTATCAATTTGCTGTCTAATTTTAGCCGCTGAGATGGGTTAGCTAATTCCAAAGTGTTGAGGCATCAGTTATTTTGAAAGATCTGGATATGTATTGGAAATGATTACTTTAATTATCACTGCGCCAGAGAGGGAGAGGAGGAGAGGAGGGTGGAACTTCTATTTTACAATTGGACTCTTTCTCTAGTCCTTTTCTGTAGAAAATTAGAAGCCAATGAATAATAATTTCACAGACAATGTGCAAAGTCTTAAAGGAGTTATTCTTCAACAAAAAATGGTCACAAAGGTGTTAAGATTTTTATGAAATATCTAATAATTTTGATATGTTTTTATCTTTATTTACTCAATTGAATATTAAAGTACCTTACCATTGATACAATCACCATTGTCATTACAGGTACCAGGACATAATTTATTGACAATATCTAATGGAGGTGTACTGGCAGGCCAACGTGTAATATTATAATATAACTGTGAGAAACACCGTACATACATGGCATCAAATAACACAGTATTCCATCTATCTGTGCCACCACTATACTGTAAACCCAAAAATATGAATATTTAAGCAGCTGTTTCAAATCCTTTCTTCAATTATCTAACTATATCAAACTTTTTACAACTGAATCCACGCCATGATGAACTCAAAATATTTATTGAAAATTCAAATCATTAAAATCAAAATATCAACGGAAGATCTTCTTGCAGATTAACACCTAAAAATATTTGTGAAAAGTTTTACGAAACTTCTGTTATACTTGCCTCAAGTTCTCCACATGATTGATCAATCTTCTGTGGTCATTGGCAAAAAATCATCAGAAGATTGGCCAATCATGTGCACAACGTATGCATACCATTACTGTCAAGGCTGAGGTGGGCCAAGTCAAACAACATTATTACACGGGTATGTAAAATTATTTCACTCAAATATTAGAACATTAAAGTTTTGTAATTTAACAAACCTTGACATTAACAATACAATATAATAAATCATCTGCTTCATAGTTGGTTGTAACATTACCACAGACTTCTGCTAGTTTAGATTTGTCTATATAGTCTTTACAAACTGATTCAGCTCTAGTTTCACTCCAATCAGCAGGAAATGTGTCATCCTATAGTAGAAAATTAATACATACATAGGAACAACATTATCTACATCTCTGCACATAAATTAGGTGGAGATTAAACTAAATAATTTTAATAGATCATTGGGCAATACTATCGTGGTAATGACCAATAACTAAATCACATATACCTTGAGAAAATTTTGCAATAATATTTTGAATTTGAAACCCTCTGTAAAAAATTTTTTTGTTAATACAAAATACTATATCAAGGGAAATAATAGGCTGTAGCTACAGTGATACTTCTTTGAACTCCATGTATCTTATTTTATTGATAACATTTCCACATGACAGTAACTGTGGGTGAAATTTAAAAACACTGAGCAATAGTGTCTTCTGGTGTCTTTTTATACACCAATCTGTTAGTTTAAATAATAAGACATTGTCAAATGCTTATGAGAAACATTATTATTGCTTCCCGTGAAACAGAGGATAGCACTTGTCAGGGTCTCTTTAAAAACATTAATGGTAAATATATTTACAATGGTTTTATCTTCATCTTGTTTAAATTCATCAATAACAGGAACACCGTCTAGACAATTTGTGGGATGGAATGATGAATATTTAATAAGCTCAGATTTTATGTCATTTTCTGTAAAAAAAAATTGATTTCACATTCAATTATCAAATGCAAACTGAGTAACAACTCCAAAACATAATTCTTCGCTCAACAAGATTTCAGTTCTGATCTGACAATACAAAACATAAACATTCCAGACGCTCAACTGATTGTGAGCTCTTACCCTATTTAACCAAATGCAATGAAATCCAATTATAACCAATAGGTTACCTGGGAATTAGTTAGGTACTTGACAGATTGGATTGTATGTTACCTGGAAAGTAGGAACTCAATGATGGACATGTGATAACTTGTGATGTCTGACATCTGGTACTGTCAGCTGATCGACATTCACACTTCTCTGATGGCATCATTTGCATCACTGACATATGATCAGAACATATACCATAGAACATAGTATCAGATCTAGAAACTCTGAAAGAAACAATCATCATTGGAAATACTAGTAGGACTCATAAAATCTAGATATCTCTGAGAGAAACACCTTAATTACTAAAGACAATCAATTTTTAAGGCATTGTGAAAACGTTTGCTCACTAGCACTAGAATGTATCAGTATTCTATGGATTCCAAATCAAAGACTTTGTGGTTGATAAAGTCTTACCTCCAGCTTGTAGCAAAATCATCAGGTCTTTTAACATCATTATTTTGTGTTGTCCCATCAGGTTTGAGCAAATCATTGACTTTATCATTATCATACAAACCACACAATCCTGTAAACATTACAAATCATTGACTTATACAAACTAACACTGTCTTGTATATATTACAAATCAAAATAACAGCACATGTCAAATATAGATTCCGGTACTACTGAGTACATTTTCCAAAATGAGAAAGTCAAATCTTTATAAAGAACGGATTGAATAAAATCTGATGGCTAAAGACAAAGGGTAAGGATCAGATTCATTTGTATTCACATTATAAAAGAATGTTAACTGTTCCCTTGTAAATTATAATTTAATGAGATTTTTACCTCTTGTGTTGTTAAAGTCTTGAGGTGCAGCATAAATCCATGTATTAATAAAGTTATTGTTATTCTGTTTTACGAATAAATTAGTACCAGTTGGTAAAAAAACCTAGAAAATATTTATACAAATATAAGTAATACATAAAGCATCAAACGGAAGGCTTTGCCAATTCAAGTACGCCTGAATGGAACAGGGCATGTCTGTACTTTGGGCAATTGCGCACTGATTAATGGGTTCTGATTTTTTATATGATGTCACAATTCCTAGATGCTTGGTGCCTGGTTTACATTATAGAGTACACTCATACTCGTTTACAAACAAATACAGAATGTGTCCAATTTCAAGATCATAGAATAGAAAACTTGAATCCATTTATAAATTAGTCTTATTTACCTCGTACTCTCTGCCACCATTAAAACTGTAGATCATTGTATTTGTATGAAGGTCACCATTTAAATATAGAGAAACTTCCAGATGATCTTTATTTTGACAACCATTAATAACTATGACATCATCCATAGATTGTACAGCTACAGCACAAGTACATGATACAGACGAACTCTCATCACACAGTCGATTAAATATGTTAACCTAAAAATAATTCAATTTCAAGTGAAGCATTCTTGATAAAATCTCCAGAATATTCTAAAGAGCTCAACTTGTCCAAATCTTCACATATTATCTCAAAAGTCAAAACTGTTTGAATTGTTATTATTTTATTAAGTGCATCTGAGTATAATACAAAAAAAAACTTCATGTAAAAAATTGCAGAATTCATTACTTTCTTTGTTAAGACAGGCAGAGATGATGGCTTGAAGTAAAAATAATACCAGATGAATATTCAAACTGGTCATAATTTATGCAAGAATTAACAGAATTTAATAATGTTTGGATCAAATTTTCTTTATTTTTAATCTTTATTGTAGCATTGTTGACGGTTAATAAAAGAATATATACACTGACTCAGTGTGTGAAATAATGGTTAAAGATACATGTATATGTTTATATAATGTTTTATTTATTATCAAATCAACACTAAAGGACGGAAATTATAAAAACTTACAGAGTAGGGTAGTGTTTCATGTTTATATAAAACAAATTCACCATTATGTTGATTATCATAAAACCTGAAACACAATGGTTGAGAAAAACTAAATTATTAAAACTAGTTATCCCCCTTTTATGTTTTAACACATAATTCAATACACGTTCAATTTGATCCATAGACAAAGATCAGAATAAAATAATAGGGAGATAAAGATTAATTTACCATATGATATCAAAATATCAGACATTTAAAAAGAATAGAACAGATTTATGAATATATTCAATTAAACATGTTCTTACGATTGATCAAAAGTTGATACATGACCAGTGTTGAGTGATTTACATAATGCTGAAGGAGTTTTGTCACAAGTTTCAACCTATAAATAAGATAAAACAATCAATTACTCAATAAAATAAATAAAACAATTAATTACTCATCAGAATAATCAAAACAATCAATTACTCATCAGAATAAAAAAAAACCCAAATAATATTAAATAAAGAATTAAATCCCTACTGACACATGGCAGCTACGATTAAATTTTCAGCTTGCAAAGTTTTGAAGTGTGAACAGTGTTCACATGTAATAAAAGTTGAAAATGTCACAGGAAATGTCCCTTTGTTCTAGATTCAGTGCTGGAACTTGTGGTTAAAATTAATAATATGTAACTTACTTTGACAGTTTGGATAGATTTTAGCATACAATCCACACATCCTTCAGGAACAATTGATAATGTAATAGTACTTGTTCTTGTCCCATCAAGAAGGGAATCTTCATTTCCTCTGATTGGAATTTGAATGGTTTTATCCCAGTTAGAATCATCAAAAACTGTATTGCACTGGGCTTGTTTGTTAGAGGAAGTTAGGACAGTTATCTGGGGTAATACCCGATCATTGCTACATCGCACCGGTTCATCATCTGTTATGATCGTGTGAAGATTAATGGAGCAGTCAGGTTTTTGGTTGTTTATGAGACATATCAAAGCTGGTGGTGCATTGCCAGTAATTTCAACATTACCAACTTCTCCTTCACAGATTTCAACATTTCCTGGATTTAACATCTGTAATGGAACCAAAGGGACATAATTAAGTAAATAATCAATGGAATACCACAAAACATGAACATAATCTGTAAGTCTACATTATTTTATAAAGCTAAATAAGAATGTCTAGAAACTCAAGAAGGTAGAGAGACAGAGACACCCCCCCCCCCCCCTTCAACTGGTAGGGAACTATTAAAGCGACAATTTCATATTTCCAAAGAAAGTCAAAACATAATTATTTTCTATGTCTTTTGCTCAATAGGTTGTCAACTCACTATTATACTATCATAGGCATTATTCCCCACACTAATAAATCATTGACACAGGAAATAATCACACAATTACCTTCCTTGTTTTCCCATTCCCTCCATGGCATAGCTATCTTCAAATGTTTGAATTGGAAGTTGGAAATGATATTTTTTTATTAATTTCACAACTGGCAGTAGTGAATTATTGGATTAATAAGTTTTTCTTTAACAAGGTAGCACTGTTTATAGATACCATCTATTTAAAGGCTTTATTTTAATACATTTTAAAATTATAAAATATGAAATTGCAGCTTTAGACATGTTGGTCTCAAAATGTACATAATAAGAGAAATACTGTACCTTTATTCCTGGTAAAAATATATCACTCTCAACTTTAACACTATAAATCTCACTATCACAGTCTAGGGAATGACAGGCCTTGATAGAACATCGATGCTACAAAAATATTGATATATAAATATGAACGTGAAACAACAAAGAAATACTCAGTGGTCTGACCCCACATTCACATTTACTGGTAGTTGGAATATCAATTGAAGTCATAGTAAGCAAATGATTTGTATATATTATTTCAAAGTCAAATTCAGCAAAAGGGAATTGTTTAATTCGAAATATAATGATAATATTCATTTACTTACTGTTTTTTGATTTTTAAAGTTGTTGACAGTAACGTCTAGTTTTTCCTGTTGAACTGATCTAGGTAAAAGTGTTGATTTAATTGCAATATCTTCTCGATACCATGTTACCTGATACTGTATACCTAGTGATGGTTGATCTGTTATTTTACATACTAATTGTATACTATCAACAGAATTGTATTCTAGATCTAACACTGGTTTACCAATACCAACCGGGGCTGATTTATCTGAAATGTCAATAAAATAACTTGATAAAATCAATATTGTGGAATTAATGTCAAATCTTCATTATTTTTCTTAAATTTTAGGATATATATGTAATTATTAATAAAAATGAAAATTGTAATTGAGGTAGACAATCCAGATGCCATATGTGTATTCTAAACACGAAACTAAAAAAAAAATTACGGTATAATAGACAATTGGAAAAAACAAGGGCATTTCATTATTTTATTGAGATTGATGACTTGTTATAGATTTCTTGTTGAATGCAGATTACTGTTAATGATTTCTATAGTGCTTTTCCCTCTAAAATACCAGATAAATATACTTTTCAACATTACATGCAATTATATAGTTTACTGGTTTATTCTAATGTCTCTTAAGGACAAAAAATAAAGTATTGTAAATACCTGTTGAGACACATCCTAGAACCTCCATACGAAAGCATGGTTTAATGTTAAACTCTTCAACAACAACTCGAATTCTTCTAACTGTGACAATGTCAAAGGTCACATTGAACTCAGTTTCAGCGTTTAGAGTTGCATTGATCACCTGCAGCATAACAAAGTCAAATAATTGTAATAAACCATAATAATTAAAAATAATAATGCAATAACAATAATCTGGGGAAATGAACTAAAACTCTTATTCAATACATACACAGACAGTATCAGTGATGGACAGAACAATTGTAGGATATACTAAAACAACAAATTTTGAAATTTAGACATAACTTTTGTTTCCTTTTTATACATGTAGTTTACATGCAATGTACTCTAAGATCTTTGACCTGACCTTTCATATCTAGCCATCTAGCCAATGAAATTAAACGATGCTTTGGAAAGACCATGGGATGTATTAGCCAATAACAGTGGCTAAGTTGTAATTGGTCTAAGAATTTTGAACATAGAATTGATAGAGAAGTAGTGTGAGCTTGTAGCCTAATGTATATGCCACCAAAACTTAAAATTAGAACAAATCTTTAAAAGGATTGAATTTTTTAGGTAAAGATCAATTATCAATTATTGTGTTTCTACATGTATATTTTTCAACACAGAAGGTTGTGTATCATAAAGTCCATCTAACCTCAGTGATATTGGTAAGAACTCCTGGTTGCGAGGAAATCAATTCAACATAGACACTGAATTTTGTCAAGTTTCCTTCTATGGTGCCAACTGCTTGTGGAGACTGCAACTTGATTCCAGAAACTGACGTGGGCTGATAAAAATTTACCTCCACCCATTCTCCAATCTTATTGTCAGCAGGGCACCAAGCTGCAAATTCTTCTCCTAATAAATAAAATAAAAGTATAAATTATTCACTTGTTAAATCATATTATAACACATATATGAAGGTGTCCACCAGGTCCTGGACATCGCAGGTGTAATCTTTGACAGGGCATAATCCCTCTAGCTAACCATGCTATTGCCATAGACAAACTGCTGATAAATCGAAATAGACATCAAAAGGATAAAGTATTTTGGACAAATTTAAATTCAAGTACATATAAATAAACTTACAAAATTTTAATTACGGTACTCCTATTGTTAGCCTATACAATATCATTTAATAGCATGAAGCTGACATAATACATTAGTAGTTGCTAGATACAAAAACAGAGCGTTTCTTTTGAATTTTCAAAACCGAAAGGGGTTCACTTGTCCCTGGGTGTCCGCTGCTAAAGGAATAGCTATCAATAAATAAATCTAAAGCAACCGTCTCCCATAACAATAGGATATCGATGGACTAATGAACTCTAACCCAACCAAACCCTAAAGCTAATATTAATAATAGATATCAGTGAACTACTGAATCAGTGGACTAATGAACTCACACACTAGTGCAGTTAGTTAACCCACGGACCACGTAGTACTGGCAGAGCAATAGTTAGTTCAGCTCTGAACGTACTCAGTCTCATTACAGTGTACTCTGTAACTTCCGGCTTTTGATCAATCCGCCACTCGCCTAGATCCGCCCAAAACCTCTGGTCCCGATTTCTTTCCTTCTTGATTGCTTGTAAAACGTTTTGTTCTAACCGCCATTTTGTCACTTCCGCCTTTCGCCATCGTATCGAGGTCCGATGAGTGATTATCCATTGTTATTTAATCCTATAATCCGCCACTGTCAACTCCCCAATCACAAAAACACCACAGTTTATCAGACACTAATAATTAAAGTATAAACAAATAGTACTTGACAAATCGTTTAAGGGTTCGTTGATTGGCAATCATTTTCAATAACTACCGTAACGTTAACACGTAACCGTGTCGGTGTCTTTAAACTCCCAAATTGGTCTTGTCGGTTTCTTGAATTCCCGAACAAAGCATTTGAATTTGAGTTTATTTATATGATAGTAAAAATACAGGTGTTAAATTAAAAATGGGTATCAGTTATTTGATATATTATTCTTATGCGCTATTCTCTTTTATGATTTATTTTGTGATATATTTTGTGAATTATTATGTCTGAACGTCTTGCTAACTCTGGATGTAAAGCGTCAACTTATTGCCGATTCAGAAAAATACCGCGACCAACACAAAAGGACTTAGCAAGTAAATATGGAATAGGCCGTACTACAGTGGGTGATATTTTGAGAAATAAATTTATAAAGAAGATTTTAAAACCAGATCAAGGGACTGTACTCTGTTTTACAAATATTCCATTCACTTCCTGTTATTGGATAAACCCACTCGGCTAATCTCGACAGTTTCCGTAAACTACATCTAGTCTCGGATGTATGACAGTAAGTGATATGTACCTACGCCCATACATTTGCGATGCGGCTACCGGTTTACTTTGACAGGAAAACTTGACGCTATTACACAAATTGGGAACCTATTCAGCTAGCGACCTATTCGACCGATCGAGCTGCAACCTGTTCGTTGGAAACCTATTTAGAGTAAAGACAACAGTTTCTATTTATCAACCAATAAAATCCAACGTTATGTCTATCAAATGAAAGTAGAATATATTATTTTTTATCCATTCCTTCAGCTCAGAATAGAAGTGTAATTTCGTCATTATTCTTACAGCTGGATCGGTCGAATAGGTCGCTAGCCAAATAGGTCGCCAACTTGTGTTTGGAATGGGCGCAGCCATGTTTCATCCGGGACCTTTAAAGTAGTTCCACTATGGCGGAATTCATCATACAGCCGAGTTTAGATTCCCGAAATCTGCCGAGGTTTGCCGAGTGTGGATAAACCGCCACTCGCCGATATCCGTCATTTCTATTTGGTCCTGCTTGATGCTGGAAGTTACAGAGTACACTGTATACTCACCTGTTCAGTGTAATGAGACTGAGTACGTTCAGAGCTGAACTAGGCAATAATATGTGCAGCGAAAGTCAGTGTAAAACCACTCAAACCAGGCAAAGACCAATAATTCACATACTAACTATGTTAAATAAAAGTATAAAAAGACTAAAATCGACAATGCTAAACTCAAAAATTGACAATAGCTTTTAACTATAGTCAGCTGACGGTAATTTTGTCTAAATTTCACTTTTGTGCATTGAGCGTGTTTGTAAATAACGACCTTTCAGATCTTCCCACCAAGAGATCTGACCAAGAAAGAGAACTCCATTCTCAAACCAGGGTAAGGACTACTAATTCATCAGTACGGACCGCCACATATTTTCTTATTGACAATATATATTCGAGCCTCGGTCTAAATATTACTCTGTTAAATGAAGGTCACCGGTCCAGTATAACTATAAGTAACAACCGAATCCCGTATGATTTCTACTTAAAAATTATGAAAACCACAATGTGTGGAACATCTAATCTACCAAAACGACACGCTTGTATTGTTAATTGGGTTCATCTTCAAATGTGCTTTCCGCATTTATGTACATTTCAAATTGAAATTTTGTTCTTTCCAACAATCGACACTTTGATATATCGGTAATCAGCATTAATTTTTTTTATAAAGTGAACAAATTACTACGTCATGTTTAGCTTTGAATACGATTCTGTGAAAGTAGTTTATTTGTATTGTAAGGATGGTGTCTGTGAACTGGGGTAATTTTTTTCCGAATTTGTTACTGTTTAAACGAAATTCCAATATTCTCGAATCGTAGCCCAAAACAACGATATAATAGAGAGACATTACACAGTATTCGTAATTAAGAATGTCCTTTCGTAAAATAAAATAAAACAATATGTGCGATAAAACACCCAAACTCGTTTACGTTGAAGAAAAAAATGTTGGTTTCGCCTGTTCCAGCCAAGCCTCGGTGTTGCGCCGCCCCCCACCCCCACACACATATAAACAAGTCATTTAATTCATTTTTCTTATGATATTCTATCATTTTAAATGAAAGATATATATTATTATTAACCCATTGATAATTATTAAAGGTTTTTTAACTGTGAATTAAGCAGACGCACGGTTTCCTTCGCGTATTTCTTTTAAAAAGCAATAGAACCAGAATTAGAAATAAATCGCCTAAACAAAGCAGTAGACCGCGGCGTATTCATGTTAGAGCGTTAGTTGCTACCATTATCATGTGATAAACTAATAACGCTCGTTATCTGCTGTTATTTTCGCCCCCTCGATAACAAAACGTAAAACTACACATGGGGCGTTTACCAACAATTTTCCATTCTAAATATCTGATAAAAAATAAACAAAATTGAAATGGACTTAAGTGAATACTACTCTATTATCCATACAAGTAAATATGATTACATCTAGTTCATGACTCGATAAATGGCACTGACCTCGCAAGTAAATTCTTGTGGATTAAAGCCGGCTTTATGTGGGTATAATTATGAAACGAGTGTTGAGAGATAATATCTTATAAAAGTCATAAATAATGATACACACAAGATAAAACTTACAAAACATTACACAGCAGACGTTTATAAAACAGGTCTACCGTACAAATAGATATAGATATAATATATAATCTCGTTTACTATTTTAGGGTAATGCTGGCGATTTATTCAATGCCACCATATACTGCCAAGTGTTCAAAACCATATACTGCCAAGTGTTCAAATGCAAATCCCCAAAAATGTATTAACTGAGATAAGGACTGTGTGGAAATAGCATACCTATTAGTAGCAATGGTTGAAGGCGGTACAACAGTTTAACAGTACATCTGCCGTTTTGCAAGGACACGAGGAACTCCGAAAGAAACTCGGTGTGGATTTCACATTTTGAGGTCCCCATAAAGTACATTTTTATTAAATAAAAGCAAAATTTTCATTCAGATTAGTATGAATAATATTGCGGAACCGTCTGGTGATTTCTAAAAACGAGTTTTCCGTGTCGTCAATTATGTGCAGTAAGATATTATAGCGCTTAGAAGGATAGTAGGAAAATTATTTAATGTATTATTGCGGGAATGTGAAGATAGGGAGCAATTCGATGAATGTTCAGTATCTTCAAAGTGACAATCACGTTTACAGGACGTGAGAATATGACGTGAGAATGTATGTTCGTTTCGATTGCTGCAAGAGACGCAGTTTGGAATGACTGATTTGGTTTACTCACTCGGGATTCAAAGTTGTTTGGTGGTGTTGAATCTTGAGCCATAAGTTTCGAATTGAAAATATTTAGAGATACTAAATTCTTTGTGTCTGCAATTTCTGATTAGGTTTATATATTCGTTTCTAATACATGTAGCTCAAAATTTATGCCAATCTGATTCTAAATTTCCTTAAACTGTATTTCATTTTTTCGTTCCACTCAACTTTCGAATCGCTTTAAATAGTCATCCATGGTTGGTCATTGGGTCCGATAGTTAATGTTTTATTATGGGATTTTGCTAGCTTTGTCAGCTCACTTGCGATGTTAACACAAGCTGTATTTAATATATTTGATGTTCATTAAACTTTCCCAGTCCATGTCAGTGACTTTCAGTCGCAATTAGTACTAACTTTCTTTCTTAAACACAGCGCACAACTTTCTTTATTAAATAACGTACATAGCCCATGGCCCTATTTTTGGGGACCTTAAAATAGAAGAAAATGAGTCTAAAACACAAAATGATATTGACTCTGACAACAAGGAACCCAAGGCTAAAGACACTATTATACAAAACAGCGACGGTTTTAGGAATAGGGTTCGAAAATTCGTAAGTGTATAGCGGTCGATGTGGGCACAAATAAGTTAAAACATGGTCGCTAACATCCTATAAAACCAATAAATTTCCTAATCATGATGAACACTGTTCAAAACTCATTTTGATAAAGGAAAGGGAGCTTTACTTGTATTAGACTGAAAAACGACACAATAAGGCAAACTTCACTTTACCGTAGGCCTACATTTTTATCTTTGGATATTGGGGTGTTGTGCAAAAAGAGTAGAAAACAAACAGTATCGATTAAAATTGTATTGCCAATAGCTATGAATTGGGTTTATTAACAAACCAAACTTCACGCTGACATATATAATATGTAGTATTACAACGGGTTTGTCTTCTATCCACCAAGTTTGTGCGACGTTTTGTCATAAAACTGTATTTTAAAACAATGGTCTGGTATTATTGCTTTAATTTGTTGTGAATGATTTTATATTGAGAATCTCCTACCAGTGTTTTGATATCAAAAAGTATCAACACAACTTGATGAAGTAAAAAAACGACGCTCTGCTGAGTTTTTTTTTTGTTTACTTTATCAACGAGTGTTGATATTTTTTGATATAAAAAAAACACGAGTTGGAGATTTTATTTATCACCAAATCCTTTCTTATATACATAAAGAAATAAATATAATTCTTTGGTATAGATTTCAATTTTACTGAATCTAATTACATTACAGCGTAATGATACATCATTTTTTGACATCAGTTTAGCTAATGCAAAGTCCTATATATTGACCCAGTAAAAACAGATTCTTATTGGGTTTTTTTTAAAAAAAAAAAAAGTCACTTTTTGTTTAAAATAAGTGGTTTCTTTAAAATAAAAGAAAGTAGTTCAGTTTTGATTGACCAATCAAATTCATGTAAAAGCGATATCGCAGTAGATTATCTATTTTATCACACAAGCGATATCTACAGTTAAATGTGTTATTGGGTGATAAAGTAATACATATTAGTCTAAAGTGCTTTAAAAGATATAAGCTTAGTTATTTACATGGTGGCTATTCAGATGTGTTAGTAATTTTGCCATTTCTGAGAAAAATGGCTTTTATAAGTTGTCTATTTCCTTGAATTGAAGAAGGACTTTAATTTTTAAATATTTTCGGTTATTGTCCGTTAGTTTCCAACTCTTATTTGGTTTTCTAGGAAGGGACCTAGATTGATTTCCCATCTTCATTAGCCAAGTTGGAGCATGGCAGTTGGACATTACGTTATAAATTTCAGTTATTTTCAGTTTGATTTTCAATGATAACGTCCATAGTTTTCCCCCGTTGTCACAAAATCTTGTAATCGCCTAAGAGACTTTATTTATGACTTTTTACATGACAACTGATCAGCTCATTAATTAGGTCTTAGGGCCTAAAGACGGAGAGTAATGGAGGAGCTAAATAGTCAGAGCCATTCTGACAGTGTGTTATATTTTGGAACATCAACAATTTTTATACGCACACGTTTCGATGTGGGAGTATTAGAGACTTTTGGCAAGTGGAATTTTCCGCATCCGTATCACGTATCCGTATCGCCACGTGATACGTTGCGTCAATATAGTTTTAGAGTTTTGGAAGATTTTCGCGTCGTGTACATATGGGTAGCTGAGCTGAGCTTAGTTCAAATACAGCATGGTGGCAGTTATCTACCAAGATCTTCAGTACTAGTCAAGTGTCTACTATGATACAACATTTCAGCGTCTAAAAGTAGCAAAAAGTATGGTAAAAAGACGACGATGTTATATGGACCTTTTCCGTATGAAAGCTGTTCGATACGTGCTGCCGTATCCGTGTGCCATATCACGTATGAGAAATACACAAGCATTGTTGACGTCACACACAAAATCGATACGGATACGCGATACGGACCAGAAATTTACGCTTGCCAAAAGTCTCTATTGTGTCGGTTCGCTGTCTTTTGGCCTGTCTTGTGAACGTGATAGAGATTACATTATTAACTGATTTACATACATTTGTTGAGAATCATTGGGTTCTACAAGCTTCTGTTCCAAATTAAAACCCTGTGAAACACGATAAAGGCTATCGCTTTGAATGAATTAGTTGTCAAATTTGGCATAAACTCGTTCTGGTACGAGTGGGTGCGCTTGGCTGCGATATGGTCACGATTGGTAAATTTCTTGTGACTGGTCTATTATTAGGAAGTGGTCTCCCGTTCAGATGAATTCTGATAAGATCGTCCCTATTGATTGAGTCCACGATTTGGTACGGTCGCTTACGTTTTGATACGATTAGGATACGATTGTGGTCGCGATTGGACCCCGGTGAGTATATTGATTATACAGGCCGACTGACCATGTACGTCAGTGTTTCCAGATATTCCAGAGAGATCGCAATGTATCTTAACAGAGCATGGCGTTTTCGTTGTCCATGACTGATCCCGATCACCAGGATTCGGAAACACGGTGTTACGATCCGAAACGATGATCACTTTTGACAATTAATCGTGTTGATTGAAGAAAATTTTTGAACCGTTCTAAATTTTTTCTACTATCAACATATTGCTGGCACTGACCTCAAGATATCATAAGGCCTGACATGATTACCACGATTAAAACCACAATTTAAATCATATTATAGCGCCAGTGTTGATAGTGGGAATCTTTAAAGATACCTGCGATTTCGTCTGATAATAATAATATATTCAAACTAATTTTATCAAATCTGGGTTCCATTCAGTATTCGCGCATATAAGACTGCATTTTTATAGCTTATGAAGCACCTAGAAATCGTTCATACCGTAATTCGGGCCCGTAGTCAGCTCAGAAAACTTGGTGGGGCTACGGAATGTTTTGGAGGGGCTAAGGATGTGGCTAAAAACAATCCTAAGAAATCATTATTGTTCGCGAAATATTTGGGGAGGTTAGTTGAGATCGAATTTTGTGAAATCGGACCAAAACTCCCCGTCAAAGTGGCCACTCACCTTTACGCAAATAGTGTTTAAGCATGTAATACCAAGGTTGTGGGACCTTAAGAGTTCACAATTTTTATCCGATTTATATATATGATTACACGTATAGCTCAAAGATTTAAGTTCCTTTTGATATTGACGTATGTAGTCGAACCGTAACATTCAGGTTTATGGCCCCTATGGTTGCTTGTTCTTTGTCCATCTCTTGTAAAATGTGGGCGAATCTTGCATGACAACCACTTATTTTAAATATTTTTGACGCAATTTAAGTCATTGGTTATATACACTCATAAAGTTCTTCACTATCACTTAAATTTACCAATTATCGCTAAGCGGTTATATCATCTTTCTTATTTACACAATAAGGGCTCGTGACTATGTGTATAACTAAGATGTGTTTTGCTTATGTTATATACTATTACTAGTATATATGTCGTTGACCCTTTTTATTCCCAGCTCCGTGTGTGTCCTAGAAAATATTTCACCATTTGAGCATTATCCCAAAGCATGGGATAGAGTACCCGATATTTCAGTGTTTCCGAATGGAGGTCTGCTGAATCATAACTTTCCAGGGGCGGATCCAGGAATTTTTGTAGAAGGGGGTCTGCCAGGCTCCGATAAAGAAAATCTGACAGTGACAGTTGACAATGCATGATGCCATTATCATCTCTAAATTACGTAGGTCACATACACATTGAGCGCCCGTCTTCCATTAGCCCAGGTTAGGACGTTAAACCCCATTTCATTTCATTTCACACATTGAGCTTTTAAAATGAGAAAAATCTAATACCCCGCTTGACGTCAATTTTAATGATATATACATGTAGGATCACATAGTGATTTCATCGATGCAAGGCATTCAATTTTTTTTCTGTACCAGAGTAGGGTGGGGTTCGGACCCCCCATACCCCCTCCTTCCATGGACCTGCCCCTACTTTCGGCGCAACGGCGATTTTCCTGATCCATCACTATGCTTATACCGTCAACACCAATGGGGCAGTGGCGTGGCTAAAGGGGTTGGTGGGAAATTGTTGGCCGATAGGAAGGGTGATAATAAGCTGTACATGAATGTTATCCTGGAGATGGAGAAGCCAAAAAACATTAGTATCACAGGCGGATTAAAGGAGGGGGGGTGCAAGGGGCGCGCACTCCGCCCTTAATTTTCGACAGTGCCCTTTTTACTACTAAAAGTGCCTTTCAACTAGCTTTTATGCTCGATTTTGAGGCTCTTTTTCAACGATTTTCGAACGTTTAGACGAAAATATCAGCCAAATAGCTCTCGCAATGGATACAGATGTAAGGAAATGACAGATAATTTTCTTGGGGCCCCAAACCTCAGCGGCGTGCCCAGTCTCCGCGGTCAGTGCCCTTATTTTACGGCGCCCCCCGTTTTCAAAATTCCTAGATGAGCCCCTGACTATAGTTAAGCCAATGGCAGTATCGTCGCCTGAAATTCACGACTATGCGAAAATGTGTCTATTTTTTCACCTCAGGGTTTCTGGATTCTTAAATATTTTATGTTATTATCTAAGGAGCACGACAGGTGTGTTAATTCTCGGTTCTGTGCAGAAAATCTAAAGCCACATATTAATACACGGATTCGGTAGTGGTTAATTTACAGCTATACTTGCATTGAGTGAGACGACTTCTACATGGATGTTAAAAACATTCAAATAAAAAAAAAACTTACCTGTACAGCAATTATATCTTATCTTCGAAAGAGATTGGTCAAGGCTGACGGACGACGCCCTGATTTGCTCAGTCTTAATATCGCCATTTTGTAATCCGAGCGGTGTATTGCAAACTGAAAAAAAGATGTAAGAAGACATTAATTAATTCATGTGGTGATATGACACTGCATAATTTCTTGTCACTCTTTCAACACACATTTTTTTTGTGGAGGGGGGGGGGGGGTGTTCTTATATTACTAGACCTATTAGCAGGCGCGGATCCGGGGGGGGGGGGTGCTGGGGGTCCGGACCCCCCCTGCTCAGACTTGAAAATTTTTTTATGCGATTTTATTGGCGATTTAGACCTGTTATTTTGGAATTTACCTTCCGGAAATACGTCAGAATGAACCAAATTGAATCTAATTTACCAAATTATCGGTTGAGCGCAATTAGTTAAGCAATTATCAAACCTAGACCCCCCCCCCTGCAAAAAATCCTGGATCCGCACCTGCCTATCCTCTGTGGAATATTTAGGGAATAATATGGCGCTAATATTTCTATCTTTCTAATATCGACATATTATTCCACATACAGTTCCTTTGATACCTTGACTGAATTTGTCGATTCAATGCAGCTTACGAATAGCAAGAACTTTATAACAGAACGACTCAAACCATTGCGCTTGGTCTTTATTTGTTTATATGAAACTTTTGAAAATATTTTTCATCCAATAATGTTTTGATATCAAAATAATAATTATTTTGTCAAATGTTTACGTTCTGTTTGTGCGCGTAGAGATGAATATGTTTCGCGAAAACGAAAAGAAATCAGCATAATTACAATGTATAGTGACTTCAATGGAAATTTTTATTTTTTAATCGAATGCACCAGCCCAGTCGGTGCAGAAAAGTAGGTCATTAAACTCCATTTCATTTGTTTTAAATGGTATATACTCAAAATTTACAATATTGTTATATAACATAAAAAGTTTAATAAATCATTTCGAGTGGGTACCAAGTAACTATTAACTTCAAGTACCCAGTACATATAGGATTGCTGCTAAAATAAACATTTAAAATGTTATAAAATTTAATGTCGCTGTTCGTAATTAGATCAGAGAAGGTCATTATAACTTCATATAAATGTACATATATATCATAAATTAAAAATAACAGTTCATAAAAACTTATCATAGCCGTGTAGTTTTATTTACATGTAAACAATATTTTATTCATTTAAATTTACAAAATAGCTGGATAGTAAAAAAAAAACTAAACCGGCCAGACGAGAAGGCGTGAATCCAAAACATAGATTTGCAATAAATTGCTTTTATTATACAATACCGCTTTCCCATAATATAGAAAATTGGCCCGGGGTAAATTTTCTCTAAAGAGAAGCATGCTTAGGTTTGTGAAAAGAATCTACAGGCGCAGATCCAGAGGGTTGGGGGGGGGGGGGCGCACCCGGCGCACACACCCTCTTTTTGAGGTGGCGAACAATTTTTAGCTCCACATATTCTCGCAGAAAAGGAGAACAAAACTAATTTAGGTTGGAAATCGTAAACTACAGTACGTATGAAATTAGTCCTTGTGGGCATTTTTTCCACTTAAAAATGGGGTCGGGCTTCGCACTCCCAAGTGGGCACAGCACACACACCCAGGCCAATATGTATCCCTCTGCCCCTTCCTTGATCCTATAGACCTAATTATTCTATAGGACACAGTCTTGGCTAACGGATATATTGACGGGGGGTGCTGGTTCGTTCGCTTATTAGTAAAGCTCCAACATGTTAATCGAGAATGTTCCTCGGGATTTCCCGGTCTCTATTTCCCTAGTCAGTGTTGCAGGACAGAGTGCCTGGTGTGAAACATAGTCTAGTTGTTCGGATGTGACGGAAGAGACAAAGTTACGTGTACACATCGACATGCACGTTAAATATTTCTTGAATGACAAAGACAAATTTCTAGTCGTTCGGATTGGACAAAAAACCAAGACCCCATGTTCACATTGGCGTGTAGGCCTGCGTAGCACACTTATTAGCCCTATTGGAGCAAAACAGTAGGAGTATGAAAGACGTTAAATCTAATTTCATGTCACTTCGGGTAAGGTACTGGCACACTTACCAGGTAGACCCGGGTTCCAGTCTGATATTGGGGTAATCGTTGGTGAACACGAAAAAGAGCCTTTTCAAATTTGGTACAAATAAAGAATTAGTTTAAAACCTTGGTAGATTTTTATTATTTCGATTATTTATAAGATAAGCTCTATAAAATATTTTTTTTTTTGTTACGAAAGATTAAGACATGCTTGGACGGTTTGCTAATTTCATTTTCGTTTTTGGCATAATGTTATATTCTAATCTTACTTTTTACCCCGAATCAAAAAGGTATAATATATGGATTTATATTGAATAAAGGGTATTTGTTAATGGGTATACAAACCCGTAGGCGGGGTCGCTATGTGGCGTGGAAGGTAGACTAGGTTCCTTTCATATACTTATTTCAATGGGAAGTAAAAATGTCGAGGACATTTTATTAAATAGTAAGTGTCAACATAATTATGATATCTGACACGACATTCTTCAATGTAAAGACTCACGCCCATGTACGGGTATTGACGAGTTATTTATAAGTAATAAATGATCAAGCAGTGTATATAATGTATTAGGGACAGACTTTTGAAAGAATTATATAAAGACATCTCGTGTTGCAAAATGAATTTGCGTTTGGAAAAAAAAACTTTTGAGATAACCTCTATATTGAATTCTTTATAAAAGAAATCGAGTGTATCCTTATTAATGAATTTGGTATATTTTTCGTAATATTGAACAACTCTGTCATTCGGTTCAATATGAACTTGTTTTATTTTGTATCGCTTATATAAATAAAATTAAAGATGCATTATGTAACTCTGCCTGTAGCAGATCATTCTTTCGCTCAGAATAAAGTAATTCGATTGAAATCTTCTATATATTCTCTTTTATATATACTTTTAACTGTTATAGCTAGGAATACCAGCTCTTTATCGAAATCTTGCACAATGCATCTTCAAGTTTATTGGACAAGCAAAAGAAGCTTCTCATCATGATGTTGGGAGCGACGGTTATAAGAGGAAACCCAAATGCATCACCAATTCAAGTACGATGGAACTGTGTGATTATCTACGATCTGACCCCAGGTGGAAGTGGACGTAAAACCACAAGAACGAACGGCATGTGTGCTCAGCGGACCATTATTGTGCATCGATTGACTGACATCGATAAGACTACTACGAAATACTTGTTTTATCTTCTAAATGATCCAATGAGTGTTAAAGCAGAAGTGTATGGAGGGGGATCCTCGCCAAAACTCTCAATTTGTGAAAATACATTTGTCGATTTGTGAAAGTACATTTGTTAATTTGTCAAAATACAAAATACATTTGTCGATTTGTGAAAGTGCATTTGTTAATTTGTCAAAATGCAAAATACATTTGTCGATTTGTGAAAATGCATTTGTTGATTTGTCATACAACAAAAATACATTTTTTCATGTGTGAAAATACACCTGTCGAACCTACAAAGCACAAATTTTGAAATAACACAGCTTAACTTTATAGTTTCAACATTTGTATTTTCAAGATATGTAATTTCAAGATATGTAATTTCAACATTTGTAGTTTCAACATTTGTAGTTTCAACAGTTGTATTAACGACACTTGCATTATCGAGCCTTGCATTAGCAAGCCATGCATTAGCGAACTATGACCATATTTGGGTTGATGACGTTGATCATTATGGAGGGGGATCCTTGCCAACGATGCTGCAAGGCCTGGATGCCGGCCAGGAAGAATATTTTTTATTTTTTATCCCCTCCCCCTAAAAAATTTCACATAGCTGAAATGGCGTCATCTTAACTAAGAAAATGAGAGCTGACAAGTTACTTTTGTACTAGGGTTATCCTTTCAGTGGTAGGTATTTGATAGCTGCCCTATAGCCAGTTTTGTCCATTTCTGGTGATTCCTGATGGGTTAATCACACACAAGATGGTCTGGTATGAAAACAATATTAACACTACAGGTGCAGTTCTTATGAAATGAAATGAAATGAAATGGGGGTTAACGTCCTACTCTTCTGCACCTGTCCAGGATTGTACTTTCTTGGTGTCAAAAGTCTGCTTCAATCTCGCCTCACAATACCATTTTATGCATTTTGTCAGTTTGAACCATCATCTTTTATGGGTCATTTCGTTATCAGCGAGATGCACACTTTTATTTAAAATTAAATTGAACCGATACCTCGAATGTGTGAATATAAATTTTTCTCGAGCCTCGGGGTCGATATTATGGTGTCAGCTTGGCCCCCAGGGCCGAAACCAACTGTTATGGACAATTTCAAACTCAGTGAGATGTACTCTTCCATTTAAAATTGGTTTGACTGATACTTCGAATATATGAGTATAACCTATTTTTGACCCTTCGGCTCTGCGGTCCATATTTAGGGTGTCAATTTGGGCCGTCCAAGGGCCATAAGCGTCTGTTATGGGCAACTTCGTACCTAGTGAGATGTACTCTTTCATTTAGAGTTGGTTTTGACCGGTACCGCGAATTTATGGCCCCATCGTCTTAGGGCGCCAATTTGGGCCATTCCATGGGCCCAATCGTCTGTTATGGACAATTCCGTAATCAGCGGCATATACTCTTTCAATTAACATTAGTGTCTACTAATAACTCGAATGTATGAATATAACCCTTTTTTTAAGCCGCCCAGGGAGGATGGGGGGTCATATTCGGGGTGTCAGTTTGGGCAGTCCCAAGGCCAAAATCGTCTGTTATGGGCAATTTCGTACTCAGTAGAGTGTATTCTTTCATTTAAGATTGGTTTTGACCGGTACCTCGAATGTATGAGTTTAACCCATTTTTGGGGTCATTATAGGGGTCACCAGGGTCACACCCATGGACTTGGCCCGACAGACGCCCACTTCTGTGCATCCCAGGTTAGTATGTAGATGCCTATATATATGGTCAGATATTGGTACCTCGTTCGCCTAGGTTCGACCCTCTGGGCTCCTACTCTAGTGCCACCTAATGTTAATTGAAAGAGTATATGCCACTGAAAGGACTAACCCTAACACAAAAGTAACTTGTCAGCCCTCATTTTCTTAGTTAAGATGACGGAGGGGATAAAAAATAAAAGAAATTCTTCCTGACCGGCATCCAGGCCTTGCAGCATCGTTGGCAAGGATCCCCCTCCATAATGATCAACGTCATCAACCCAAATATGGTCATAGTTCGCTAATGCATGGCTTGCTAATGCAAGGCTCGATAATGCAAGTGTCGTTAATACAACTGTTGAAACTACAAATGTTGAAACTACAAATGTTGAAATTACATATCTTGAAAATACAAATGTTGAAATTACATATGTGGAAACTATAAAGTTAAGCTGTGTTATTTCAAAATTTGTGCTTTGTAGGTTCGACAGGTGTATTTTCACACATGAAAAAATGTATTTTTGTTGTATGACAAATCAACAAATGCATTTTCACAAATCGACAAATGTATTTTGCATTTTGACAAATTAACAAATGTACTTTCACAAATCGACAAATGTATTTTGTATTTTGACAAATTAACAAATGTACTTTCACAAAACGACATATGTATTTTCACAAATTGAGAGTTTTGGCGAGGATCCCCCTCCATAGAAGTGGGCCTGTTTCATATTTCTTATTTTAAACATTTGTACAAAAAATGATTAAATTCGGTCAACCTTAATAGCTATTTTGTTTCTGTTTTTTAACCTATATGATTTCTTTTTTTTTTTTTAAAAAAAATACCGGTTTAATATAACAGGGTGTGGGTTGCCGATATAAGAAGAAAGTTAATAGTAAAAAAGTACATATTGTATAATAATATAAGTATTACTTACATATATAAGTAAATAGATAATAGTAGATATGAATAAAGTCACGGTGGGTAGAGTTACCATTCAGACGGTAATATGAGATATGATATATCAAATCCCGTGGGTGTTTTAGATCCTGGTTCTTTAAAACGAATTAAAATCTACATCAACAAAAACTTGACGTACTCTTAAAAATCCAACACCCCATTGTAACGCCCCCCCCTCCCTTATGTCACAAATTTGTTCTTTATAGGCTTCGAAAAAGAAACAATATGTACATCTGAGGTGAAATAGCCATTAATTGGTGAGAAATTACGTTAAGATTTTCTCAAATATTTGTTTTCGAATTATATAGGATAGTCCGGAGTATTTAGCTATTTCCTTATATTTTTTTACGGCTGACGACAGCATGGGAGCCGGACAGAGGCGCTGTTTCGGGATTGTGAAAATGTTCATTTCATTTTGTCCACGTGATATAAAGCAGGTCATTTGGGAAGTAACATAATATACTCTTCAAAAAAAGAAACGCACAACCCATTTTTCATCATTTTTTTATTTGAACGAGGTCTTTGTTTCGGTAAATCTTACTTGTATTTAATGCCATTATGTAAGGATAAAAGAAATTCATTATTGATTTTAAAGGTAGGGTCACTATTTGTGACTGGTCATACTTTTTGTCGAAATTTTTTATCGCACCAAGAAACATGAATTTAACAACTTCGCGAGCTTTTCGCGTGGAACCTAAATCTAGGTCTTTAAAATCCCGGGGTTCTCGGTTTCCAAATCAGTTGCACATGTAAACACTCAAAGATACAAGTGATGCCACATCCGAACGAAGACCAACGCAACAACAGTGTTGGTGGATTACAAGCAGGTGACTCCAAGACAGATGTAGCCAGGCTGCTGAATGTTTCCCTTAGTTCCATTTCTCGCCTTTGGGATAGGTACCGACAGCGAAGTTCAACACGTGAACGCCCTAGTTCAGGCCAAACAAGTGTGGTCCCACTTGTCCTAGATCGTCACTTCCGGTTACGTCATTGGCGTAAATGGTTTTCAACTGCAGCCGCAATTCCCGGACGGCGTAGAATCTCGTACCAGACATTAGGCAAACGCCTACGTGAAACCGAATAACGAGGCAGACGTCCCCGTTAGAGCGTCTGTTTTGAAATACGCCGACACCATGAAATCCAACTTTAATGGGTTCCGGCACTGAGGGTATGGTCACAGCAACACTGGAGAACAGTTTGGTTCAGCGACGTGTCGCCGTTCTTGTTGCAACAAGGCGATAGTAGAGCGAGGATATACTGACGACGAAATGTAACGTTGCGTTTCTTTTTTGGGAGAGTATATTGTAATATTTGTTTGTCTTTTAGCAGCCTATAACAAATTCTTGCAAACACAGTTTATTGCCTCTTCCATACGTTTTAGGTATTAATATTCTAAGCATCCTGGATATTTATTTTATTTATTTAGAACACGGGAAAAGGAACCCGCTTGTCTATCTTAGTGGGGCGTGACATAGGGGCGTGTCTGTTAGGGGTAGCCCACCGGACAAACTGTCAGGTTCGCGGTTCCTGTGGTGGTATATTGAACAACTGCAAAGCTGTTTAAGGTGGTACAGAATGTAGCTAATCTTGCCTGGTTCAGGTGTGGAAATTAGGTAACATACCCGGCAGAATTACATTCTAATGATACCAGTAATTCATGCACTAATACCATAGGAGAAAATTTGTATACTTTTCAGCTAGATTGCCCCCCCCCCCCCGGGCACCTGCTTTTTTCTCGTTTTGAAGTGAAATTAAAGCCAAACATTACAGACACGTGTTTACACCAAACAAGGTGGCTCGGTGAGTAAGGCGTTGAAAAAGTTCATCGAGGTTTCCTGGTGTGGTCCCCCCTTGTTTGGGTTGCAGAACAGTGGGTGGATGGGATGAACAACGAGGTTCCGTGTACACATTGGCGTGCACGTAAAAGAACCGTTGGCAGTTAGAATTCGATTTTAAAAGTAGACCGTATAGTGCCTATATTTCATTTCACATCGAACCAGATACAACCTAAATAATATATGCTTTTGACATAACAGTTATAGGCCTGTATAAATATGCAATAGTTCGATTTGTACAACATATATACAGTTAAACCTGTTTTGGGGGTTTTAAATAGATTGGCAGATAAAAACATGCTTTTAACAACAATAAACGAATGCACGTGGTTCAAGAAAAAACAGTCTATAGACTTGAAATAAAACTTGTCCTTTTCAATGTTCATTTCATCTGGAGTACACAATGACATGAGTACTATAGTCAAAAACGATAATCAATCATTCGCCCAACATTCGCCCAACAAAGGCGCAGTTCGTATTTGTAAATCATTGAATAAAATTATAAAGATTAAAAAAAAACCGATTCAGCCGTCTATCTTAGATCGAACAAGTTAAAATCAAATAAAACGAACAAACACGTTGCGTTAAAATTCTGACATCAAAAATATTCATATGAATTAGGGTTTGCGCAATTGGGAATTTGACGGGTTTGCAAGTAAAATATTAGGAATACGTATTATATAATAATAAGTAAAAAGAGACAAAATCAAATCCACTTCATAAGAGATTTAAACTTCTTTGATATATGAGTGAAAATTAAACGTCTATTTGACATTATTTTTTCAGTGTAATAATCAATCGATTCAGTATTCCACCGTCGACGCATAAAACCCAACTAATAATAATAGTTACTATTTTGGGTTTACTCAATCACGTAGCAAAATATCACCAGATCAAACCCAATTTAACACTTTATTTGAGAGAAAACTAAAATATTTACCCCAAATAAATGAACTACCCCCCCCCCGCATTACAGGTAATTTATTTTATAAATTGGGACGTTTGAGTACAGGTTTTTACGAATGTTTTAAACATTTTAAGTGAATAGTTCAGTCAATTACTAGATCATTTACATAAACCGTATGCTGAATTGCTAACCACTTAAGTAATCTTACTGATAGTACGGCGAGTCATGATACACCCTAAAATATTGCATCCTATCAAATATACTGTATATTATCAACCCAAAGCCTCAATATTATCACTTTACCACATCGCATTACTTAATACAACTAAGTGTGTGGGCTAGTGATAGACCACACTATAATTGCATTTAATCGTTGCATGATAGGGCATACCCCGCGCAATGTTTCGTTTGATTAGAGGTAATCCCACTACTCACTGCTGTACTGAGTGGATATTGTTGTTTTAAATTTTGATTGGTCAGTAATCCGACTACCAACCAATGACTAGCTGCTCTACAAAAGCTCTACATTCAAAACGAGTGCCAATATTGGACCAAATATGTTTACATAACGTTACGCCACGGCTCACGATTTTATTAAGCCCAATTAACCCGTGCATAGCAGAATACTGCAGTAAAACTAATTGCGTGACAAACGAGGCTATCAAGTCGAATGAAATGTAAACAATAATACTGTTTGGAAACGAACATACTTTCATCGTTCTTAATCTAAATCACTGTCCAAAGTTTTAGTGAAGACCCAGATTAAACGAAGGACTGTCATGTTAAGCGATAGCTTTGATTGAACGGGGAGAATATACATACTTCCGCAAAAGTTCAAAAATCAGACGCTAATACATCAATGGCCACAGAGGGATTTCTCGGGCCATTGCTTCGGGAATATGATGATAGGGTATCTTCGTTATAAGTGCAGGTCTATAATCATGTATTTATTGTGCATAAGAAATGTCATATTTTCGATTTCCTAAAAAGGTAAGTGGGTATAATAGATCAACAAATTAATCTGAACGGAATATACATGTATCTTTAAAGATGCCTTATGTAAGATTCAGATATAGAGTTGGTTGTTGTCGCTATAATAGTTTAAAAATAAATAATAAAAATAGGTTGCCAGGCAACGACACATACGCCCACACAGCAGCCAAATCGTTCGGGCAGTCAACAAGAGTTGTTGCATTTTTAGTAATCACCAGAAAATCATAATTCAAACTCACCCATAACTACGGTGTAACTGTGATATAATCAGATAATAATTGTGACCTCCAGAGGGACCACAAGCTAAAAATGGTGATTTTTTGTACAATGAGGGGCCATAATTCAGGAAGTTACGATCCAATATGGGCAAATATGCAATGGAACCAAGACCATTAGGTTATAAACATGTATTTCAAGTTTCATCAAAAAAAGTTCAATATTGTGACCTCTATAGGGTCCACAACCTTGATATAACATATTTTCACACAATTCGCGTACAAACGGCGGCCATTTTATCCGTCAACTCTGGTCCGATTTTCACGAAATTCAAATTCTCTCTTCATTACCATGAAACCGTGATATAATCAAACGTTTTTTTTTTTAAATCGGATAATAATTTTGACCTCCAGAGGTACCAAAAGCTAACAAAAGCGATTTTTCTGACAATCCGGGGACATAATTCAGGAAGTTATGATCCGATGGGCGCAAATATTATAAAAATACATGTCAAGTTTCATCAAAATTGTGACCTCTATAAGGTCCACAACCTTGATATAACATATTATTATTTTCACACTATTCGCGAAAAAACGGCGGCCATTTTGTCCGTCAATTTTGGTCTGATTTTCACGAAATTCGAACTCAACCTTCATAACCATGAAACAGTGATATAATCAAACGGTTTTAAGTCGGATAACAATTTTGACCTCCAGAGGGACCACAAGCTAAAAAGGGTGATTTTTCGGACAATCAGGGGCCATAATTCAGGAAGTTACGATCCGATTGGCGCAAATATCGACAGGAACCAAGATCTTTGGGTTATAAACATACATGTCAAGTTTCATCAAAATCGGTTCAAAATTGTGACCTCTACACTGTTCACAAGCTAAAAAACGTGATTTTTCGTACAATCAGGGGCCATAACCCATGAAGTTACAGTCCGATACATGCAAATATCGAAAGGAACCGAGATCTTAGGGCGATAAACCTATATTTTAAGTTTCATTGAAATCGGATAAAAATTGAGACCTGTAGACTGTTCACAAACAATTGTGGACGGCCGGACGGACCGACGAACAGGGGCGACGACAATATACGTCCACATGAAAATGTGGGCGTATAAAAAATGAATATATTTAAAATTTCAGCCAAATTACTTTATTCTGGGCGAAATTATGACTGTTTTGATAAAAATAGCGTATACATGTACATGTACCCCATTTTCCATTCAGCGTTAACAGATTAGGTGGCGCGGGTGCTCTAATTCAATTAATCCAACAATCAAGCTCACTTGACGACGATTAATTAAACCGACTGGCCAGTGTAAGCTAGACTGTCTCTAAAGCAGTTCCAATGCCTGCAATAGACAGTGTCGCAAGCTTACATCTGAAGGCCTAGAACCGCCGTAATCACTGACGATCGGCGGTTTCAACCTGTGTTGGGTTACGCGATTGGTCGTATGACCTCGCTACGCAACAAGAGAAGTTTTAAATGCCTTTTATTCAGTTGAGATTGGGAGAAATTGTTAATATCCTAAAAGAAGGGGGAGGGGCATTGTGTTTTTTAACATTTGTCTGTAATTCTTCAGTTATTGTTTTCAGGTAAATTTACATTTGGAAGCTAAAACACAAACTTATTGTAACCGTTCATTTACTGTGTTGCGGTGACTTTACATTTCAAGATTAAAAAACAAACTTACTGTTACCGTTCATTTACAGTTTTGTGGTGAATTTACAGTTCAAAACTTACTGTATCCGTTCATTTACAGTGGTGTGGTAAATTTACAGTTCAAAGTTAAAAAACAAACAATAGTTATTTTCCATTTACTGTTTTCAGGTAATGTTACACACAAAGTCAAATTACAGAAAACTCTGTAATTTTACTGCTGAATGTTTATTTACAGTAATTTTACTGGCAACTATAGCTGCCAGTGTTTTCCATGTAAATTTACCAGATTTTTTCTAACTGTGTAGCCACCCGCTGGTCCAAAGAATTGATCATGGGATTGTCATGTAAATAAATTTCTAAATAATAACACTTGAAGCCAGAAAAAATTGCAATAGGCAGATTTAGCTCTTGCTATAATGCATGTTTAAATTCATTCGCATGGACATCCTCTTTGATGGCAGTTTACATCAAAACAAATTTATCTGTTCAGAAAATAGAAGGAGTGGGTGGGGATAAGAAATTAGATTACTCCGAAAGTTAAACAATAAATTGTGGGGTTTAAATAACACGTAATTAGATACGATAATCCATGTTTCTAGTATTTAACACTTACAACAATGTGTACAGTAAATTGGGAGCGGTATCGCAGGGGTGAAATTTTATCAAGCGTAGACACCAAAGTACCTTAACATAAAATGACACGGGGAATAATAATACATGCTTGAACCAATTGATTGTTTATGTTCTTATTATAATATATTTTACAATACTATATTCTGAAACCAAAGGTATATTCCTCGACAGTCGCGACTTTAAATACATAACTATCAATATATTTTCAATCTACAAATCTCAACGTATACTTCATTACGAGGATTGGACGGGCGCTGGTGTTACTATGAAATGAAATGGGTTGCGCGGGCAGCGGCACTATGGCCTACTCTCAGGCCAAGGGAATTTTACGTGCACGCCAATGTGTACACGGAGCCTTGGTTTTCCGCACCATACGAAGGACTAGACAACCGTCCTTGTCAGGCCCTCGGTCCTGTACTTCCTCGGAAAATGCCGATGAACTTTCTCGGGCAATGCAGGAATTAAACACGCAACCTTCAGTCATCGTAGCTCCCTGGTGTTACGTGGAAACGAGGTCAAGATATGAATTGCATGAGCTACGATATGAATGAATGGCTCAGTGATTGGCTCTTGATACTAATTAACGTGTATAATTAATAATAATCTTTAAATCGCTTTTAGTATCTTGATAGAGTAAAAATAAAAACACATACGTATGGAAAACAGAGTTTTATAGGGCAACCTTTATAAGCTAACGGGTTCCAATAAAGTGTGGAAGAACATGTACATATCATAAAACCAGACTCATATTTCCCTTTAACATGGTAACGTCTTACAATAACACATTGGAATGCAAAGATAGCAACTTTCGCGGAAATTATTCAATAAGCGAATCACTTATCTGACAAAGGAGCCGTTCGAAATGATATCGAACTAGTTTGACCTATTAATAGTCAATATAATATAAGATATTGACAAATACATGTAAAGAGGACCGTCTTTATTCAATAAGAGACACCAATTATCCAAAATTATATTGATATTTAACGGTCAGCGAGGGGTCATCTTTACAACGCACCTCAAAGTCAAAACATAAATATTTTATCAGAATGTATTTAGCGCAGATAGTAGACAAGTCATTGAGAACAATTTACATGTATATATATAAGATTAAGGGCGTTTATCGTTTTAAGATATTAAGATAGTTATCTTTAATAGAAATGTACATATAATCTCATCTTAGCTGTTCTTTTCTTACGTCAATTTTGAGACTAAGACCCACCCTGTTATACACCCTCGGGTATAATAATTTATTGACCTCCTCCCATCCGTTCACTACGGAAGACCATAAAGGTCAATCAAATTTATGTTGATGAGAATCGTCTTAAACCGCTGAAATGTGAACTATCATTGAACATTTCAGGAATTCCTTGACAGATGTTTGTAGATACACCCAGAGAACACTCCTAAAGTTCCGGGTTCGGAAGGGTTTTATCAAATTCAAGAACGCAAACCGAATGCCACGAACAATTAGTATGCGACCCCATTATTTACATATATAGATAAAGTTTATTCATCTATTATAAAAGTTATATGCCATTTACATTCCTCTGTTAAAAATGCCCAAACATGAAGCCCATTGTTATTGATGTTTACTTTTATCATTGAATTGAACACGACATACGGGTAAAATCACAAAATATCTTGAGAGAGAAAGTGTGTGTGTGTGTGCGGGAGAGAGAGAGAGAGAGAGAGAGAGAGAGAGAGAGAGAGGTGAGTCTTCCGAAATGACATGGAAACTCCACCATTCTTTATAGTGTGTAATAAGGTGGTTTATAAGGTTTTTAAGTTTGATTTTGTTCCAAAGGAATAATCTCGGGTTCAAAGTAACTTTATACTAAGTTTAGAGAAACTAAACACACACACCTAAAAAGACTGCATGTACCAAGCTTTATACGGGATTTTATCATTTTCTCACGATCGAGTTAAATCTGAATCCTATGGTATATTCCCCCGTCCTCTATTGTATATTAAACATCAACCAACCAGAAACACAAAGCATTTATACAAAAACGACACCCCAGAAAGCGTCAAATTATTTACTTATCGAAAAAAAGGGGATAACCTTTCAGATGTAGCTATCCTCAGATTTGTTGTGCAAGGATGAACTAAACATTTGCTGCTCAATTCTAGATTTACACACATTGCAATGTCGGAAATCCCAAAGTACTATTATGGAGTAAAATATGTTGTCAGAACTGTTTCTTTGTGCATATTGAACTACGTCCAAAGTAACCTTACCTAGGACTTTAGCCATGTTTAACATATGAATACGTACAACGTTCTGGTTTATGATTTTATTGAGAGTAAACTGAGATGTTATGCTTAATTTCACCACATTCTCCCTTCCTGATCACTGGACATTTATATAGAACTTTGCACGATTTATTTATAGGTTTAGAGGGAAAGCAATTTTTATGTCAGAATAAGGCGAATTGACCTGGGCGAGGTATATAACATCAAGCACTGGAATCACCGATTAAAATGTTGACATAGGTTCGATTTAATTGGATGCATTTGAAGCTAAACCGAATTCTGAAACTGTCCACTATTTTTTTTTCTTAAACTACCTGTATAACAAAATGGGTATAACGTGACAACCTACACTTCATTCTGAACATAAATAACTATCTATATACTTTTCGGATAGATCTCTGTCCTGGATGGCCACCATATTGAAAAATTAGTGCGGGCTACACTTTTGTAATAAACGTTTTCAATTTAATTACGACCAAATCTATTTGCTCTTTAGGTCGCTGAGATGTAGCACATGATTGTTGGCGAGATTTTAGATTAGGGTTAGGGTAAGCATTAGGGCTCTGTCCAGGGTTAGGGTTAGGGTTGGGATTAGCGATAGCTCTGTTTACATCTGGTGACCTTTGACCAAACTTGAAGATGATGGCCTTATCAAATGCACAAACTATTAATTAAATATCCAAGTCGTCGCAAGTGACAATCGGCATTCGGGTGTTTATTTTCTTTAATATGATCATATTTAGTAGACTTACGACAGCAGAAGGCTATATTTCGATTTACATGTACGTGCAGATAGTGTTACAGAGTGGTAATGCGAGTTGCGTATTTATTCTAGACCCTTTTCGTTAGATACGAATGACTAAGCTACGTAATCCAATCAGCCTTGAATAGTAAATTTAGGGAATTTCAGACGTTTTTGAGTGTATACTAGGCACCATGTAGACGCAAGGCTTGACTTATAGAAAGTCGGAGAGTTCATTTCGCATTAAGATGTAATACTTGAATGAAGGGATATTTCATTCGCTAGCCCAATCTCTAACGCTCCATCGCCCCCATAACATGTTGAAAAAAACCCCACTTAATTGGAAATTTGTAAACTGTAAATTGGTTTGGGTTGATGTTATAGATTTTCATATATATGTTAAAATGATTGTGCATCTATACCAATTATCATGTATACAGTTACCTTCAGGCTATTCGTCACATCGCCATATTAAATATCAGTAATACAATACGTGACAACATAAAAATTTGGTTAAACAATTTATATTACAGACTGACTTAGAAATATGGGAGGCTATTTAACGAAAAATAAAAAAAAAAATTGGGTGATATTTTGGTAGATATTTACTAATATGAATATGTTCATTAGATCGAATAAATAAAAGTGGATTGGTTTTTAATCGGCCGCATTTTATATCTGGCACAGAAGGACTACAACAGATAATTCAGTACAACTCGGAATGTGTGTGCTGATCATTAAACGTGTCATTAGAATTTTACGCTCATTGAAAAGTTTCCAATCAATCAGCATAAAACGTAAGTTTTACTGGTAGAAATAATTTCTTTATAGTTGAAAGTAGAAAGAGAGTCTAACACGGTTGAATAACTATGATGAACAACAATAGTCTATACTATTGTATAAAATATGTGAGGAGAAGAAAATAAGAAATTCTCAATATTGCAATAAAAGGCGTCAACACAAATAGATTTATACCTGAATAAATCTTATGGCCAAATAATATCATAACTTAATTTGTATAAAGTATTCTCCTTTTTGATGCTTCTAAAGTAGACAAGAAGTTGTTTGAAATACCAAAAAGATAATGAGCTGTGACAATACACCTGTGGTTCAATAACTGTTTAATGGCTCCAAAATAATAACATTGTATACTATATCAACATGAAGTAAATTAGAAAATAATAAAACATAAATAATATAATAAAACATAAATAAAATGATAAATTATGAAATTATTAATTGCATACCTTCGTCTGTTTTTATTGAAGATATCAGTTGCTGTAAAAGCAGCCAAACAAATATTCTGTATTTCATATCATCAATTTCATATCACACAAGTTACTCGGGAGACATCAGCACTTACCAACAATGTGCGCCGACTGACAGATACTCCTTGCTAAATCCCTATCTTATATAAGTGTATTTTGACGATAGTTCGTATCCGTTACACCCTATTATTCACCGGTAAGATAGATCTGTATGTAGTTTTCAGCCACATGTGAGTATAAAATCGCGTGAAAAAAAGTAAGACCCCTATGCGTGACGTTGACAATGAGCAAAGACCCTACACACTCGAGCGTTCAATGTTAGTATTGTACCCAAATTCCCCTCGTTTATATTTCTGTATTGTTTACATGGAATACAAAAGAACATTTTTATATGCAATTATATCACAACAGCATGGCGCACATACAGTTAATTATAGGAGCATTAATAATAATCAAGCCATATCGATTTAGGAAGTGGTATCGATAATTGATTATATATCAAACTTATCGCAATATAATATGATATGATGGATCGACAGCTTTGATTGGTAAAATGACCCCTAATAGCACAACACTGACCAGTTAGTTGTATGGAAGATATTAATAAACAAAATAACACTGTTCACAATGTCTATGATCGATATATGAGGCACGAGACGTAAAATTCACATTATCAATAACACATCATTATCATCTTAAATAAATACTTTAACTTAACCTATTTAAACATTTTGAATTGTGATATATTTGGTGCAATAGTGCACGGTTGGTACTGATCTGTCATTCATAAAAACACATTTCATTCATTCATTAAGATATGAACTTGCTAGCAAATGTGTTCTCTAAGAGTGTGGATGTGAGTGCATTGACCTTACAAATGATGACAAAACTTTGACAAAACCATAAAACAAATATCTAGACAACTCCCTCATACATCGGTTACCATCAACGTAATCGAAGATAATGATCTTTATAGTCCACAGGCATTATATTTATAAATAAATTCAGGGGAAACGTGAACTAATAGTGAATAGTTTACAGTTCAACACAAACAACCACAAACCGACAAAAACAAAACCAACCCCCAAAAGAAACCCAAAACAACACAGATAATCCAAAATAGGAGCAAATCTACAAAATATCAAAAATCTATATATTTTGCTACATAAAATGAAAGGAAATGAGCCAGAAAGCACATATTTAACGAAATATTCATATTACATTCATATTTTAAAACTTTTATTGTAATTTCTAATCAGCTTTTGTTCGTCGAAATACGTGAGCAGTCCAAATTAGACTTCTAGAGTACACATCGGCGTGTTCTGCTTTTAAAATTGTTTACTGTGTCTGAAATATCAACACCAAACACCATCACTATTGAAAAGTACGTGTTTATAACACGAATTTGAAACACATAACTATACAATTATTACCAGATGTACAATGAATCAAGCTTTACGATAAAGATGCATTATGTAAGAGATGTATCTTTCTTCTGGTTTCATATCCAATAAAATTCTTTTTTCGACATTTATTCAAATGACAAGTCCATAATCATCGGATGACTGAGATATTGTGTGGATTCGATGACGTATGCCACATCTTAGTTAAACGTAGAAATGGAAAACCAAGGCTTCGTTTATTATTGTAGCAAATGTGCTTGTCATTCGAGAGTATTTACGCGATTTCTTGTCAAAACTCATACTCCTGCGCAGTGTTTCGTTTGATTAGAACTAATCCACTTCACACTGCTATCTTGAGAGAACATTGTTGTACTAAATTATTATTGGTCAGTAGTGCCATTACCAACCAATGACCTATATTGTAACAAACATTATCGGGGTTAACCAGACCTGAAAATATGTTACCGCAATGTATCTAGTGACAATCGCGACTTGTTTACGTCATAACCCGCAAAATTTATTATGCTCGATTATCCAGTGCCAACATGTTTTCTTCGTCGGCCATTTTGAAAATTATGCCGAATGCGAGAAGAGAGGAGGGATTTGATTGGACGTTAAAAAAGAGACACGCCCCGCCCAATTTCAAGAATATGACTTCTATCCAGCAATGGTAAGAGAGGGATTTCTCGCGCCATTGCTTCAGGAATATGGTCAAAACTTGACATAAATTTCAATGCATTAATTTTCCATTATCTATTTTTAAAGCATAATTGCGTGAACAGCCAGTTCTACACTGCCCCAGTTTTATACTGTAAAACAAAATTGTCGACTGCTTGAATCTGCTATAAGATAAAATCTATATCACGTCTGCGCCTCGTGGCACCTGGTTGCATAATTTTAAATGGGAAATCTCAGAGACAATAATGCCCCAACAAAAATTCAAATGCCGAACTTCTATACATCGGTGTATTTACCCAGTGGGGATGGAAGCATTGGATCATACATGGAATATGATACCCGACAAAATTTCAATACTGTGAAAAAAAAAAATATTACACAATGTGGCAGATATGGTTTTTCGACAACATAATCTAAAGAACTTTGGAGTTTCACAACAATGTCCCATATCTTTAACATTCCAATGAACGCAACAGCTTTCAAATTATACTGAATTATATTTGAATATTCTTTGAAAAGTACAACATAGAATATATAAAGTATTTTAATACTTTATATATAATTTATTTCAGGAGCTATACATGTGAGCTCTTCAAATGAATTATATCAGCTGTTTTAGACAGAGTAGGCATACTATGCCTTACGCACACACGCGTCACTATTTTCTGTAATCCATAGCAGTAGTTTGGACCACAGAGTGGTGAAAAATAAAACTGATTCATGAATATTTATGAACGAAATGAATTGGGATTTTTTTTATTTCAATTGTTTCCAGTAAACTGCGAGGGGAAATGGTCCCATGAAATCCGTGATCTTTTACGTGCACTCCAAATTCACACTTCAGACTTTTGGTTTTCGTTCCATCCGTACGACTAGATACGCGTTGTTATCGGCGCCTTTCCAGAAACAGGCGGGACGTAGAAAATCCCGCCGGTTCTTCTTCGCTCATGTCGGGATTCGAACACGGTGTCGTATGATTTAAGTGGCCTTACCCAGTACACGTGTACACATTTTACAAAAAAAAAAAAAAAAAAAAAAAAAAAAAAAAAATGGAAAAACAGATTATGGTTTAAATAAAGAATGTTATCTAAAATAGATTCTTAAAAAAATAAAAACAACTTTCTTTCCCAGCGGCTGTTCTTCGTTGGCTTTACGTCAGTGTCTCTAACGGAAAAAGGGTTGTAACAACTTCAATAGAAAGCCACAATAACCCAAGTGCAATAACTTATTACACAAGTTTGATTTATTTAAATAAACCATTATTATCATCATCGGAAAAGTAAAATTCCCTAAGTCTCCAATAGAGAACAGAATCAATAGTATTATAATGAAAATTTTATAAAAACACGGTTTCATTAATTTAATATGTCAATATCATTAAGGTCACACCCATGTTTATTTGGATATGTAAAAAAAACGCTATTAAGTAGTACAGCCATACGCCATAAGTTATATGGACCACGTGAAATATATAATGAAATAATCATCGTATTATGAGCTCTTTTCTGTTGACGGGAAATTTAATCTTAGCCACTTCATGAGACTATTCAGCTGAGCAAATGAAAAGGGGGTTTGACGAATAAAGTAAATCCTTTTAAATATGAAGCAACATTATGTATACAGGTAAACTAAAAAAAATAAATAAATAGCTTTTGACAAAATAAATTGAAATATAGTTACACGCTCAAAAATTTCTTTGTCAGATATATTAATATTACAACTCTCGTTCGCTTGTTGATCTATAGAAATTTCAGATAAATTCGGTTAAGCTGTAAGGTGGGCGTTTTAAAAACTTAAAGCCAAAGTAACTTTTTTTAACCTATAAGGGCCTTTCTAAAAGAGAACACTATACCAATAATGATATCATATTAATCCATTCTGGACATATAAACTGAAAAATACCGAACTTTTATCAATGAATCAAGCTGTTTTCATATCATTTTTAAAAGTGTTTTAAATAGGAAATGTAGAAACTCCCAAATTAAATAAATGTACTTGTAGTCATATCAGATGTTGACCTTATCAAATAAGGACCCATGATCTGGAGGGTGACATTAATAAATAAATTACTGTACCCAGTAAGCTTATACTCATCTATATAGTGGTAAGTAAAAAGTAAACGGATATGTCTACATAACATATATAGAGAATCTCCTACGAGTGTTTTTTGATATCAAAAAATATCAACGAGTGTTGATATTTTTTGATATCAAAAAACACGAGTTGGAGATTGTATTTATCACCCAATCCTTTCTTACATGCACAAATACATAAATATAATTCTTTGGTATAGATTTCACTTTTACTGAATCTACAGCGTAGTGATACATCAGTTTTTTGACAGCAGTTTAGCTATTGCAAAGTCCTATATTTTGACCCAGTATTTCCTTCAAGGTCAATTAAATTAAAACAGTTTCTTTTTAACAAAAAAAAAAGTCACTTTTTATTTAAAATAAGTGGTTTCTTTAAAATAAAAGAAAGTAGTTCCTTTTTGATTAGCCAATCAAATTCATGTAAAGCGATATCTCCTAAGGAGATATCGCAGTAGATTATGTAATTTATCATAAAGGGATATCTACTGTCAAATGTGTTATTGGGTGATTATGTAATTTATCATACAAGCGATATCTACTGTCAAATGTGTTATTGGGTGATAAAATATAATAGACCATGAAGTCCTGGACGTACGGGTCAATCTTACATGGGGGTGTTTCATTTTTGACGGAAAATACGGCGGCAGCGCCCGAAAAATGCACCTCAGTAGTATAATCAGCGAATGAAGTAAGTGTTCACCGTATACAGTGGTAACAGCTCTTCAGAAAAATTATTCGTCATTTTGTGGTATAGATCGTTATTCGACAATAGTAATATGTGACATTCAAAACACCAATTCATTCCTTTACAAGGCTATATAATCACCTTTTTTTTTTACAAAGTTGAATAGATCAGCGTGGTCTGTATATTAAATGAAGATAACAACCTTAGAAATGTTTTAAAAGTTTTGTTGACGTCAACGCATTGATTGTAATTCAACCTGTTGTACGGTATAACACAACAAAACTGGAGGTGGGCTTTTTGAATTCCATTCAAAGATATTTTCCTGTGGCCTCGCCCGTCCTTTACATTATTTGTCATATTATGTTATTCAAATAATTAGGGTTTCACACTGCGTAGCTTGTGTGAAACACTATTGTTTTTGTTAAAATTATTATTCTTATTATTATTATTATTATTATTATTATTCAGATTCCAATTTGAATAGATCTCAGCAACTACGTGTCGCATCGTTACGATTTCTTCGGTTTTACTGGGAAAGTGGGTGTGACTTAGAGGATAAAGCTATTTTGAACGTTCTGCGACAATGCGAAATGTCCGAAATCACCGAAGTTATCGTTTTTGAAAATATTGCAGTAATTTTAACAATAATCATTGGATTTTAACTTTCGATACATTTTGGCATAGCCTGAGACAGGGCACATAGCTACGCTACTTTCGATTTTTGATTTTCGGCAAATCTTCGAAGATATTAGGCGCCAAATTTCGAAAATTTAAAATTTTACAAAAAACTTTTTTATTTATGAATATTTTTTAGTCGTATTGTGCACAGAATTAAAGAGTCATCTGACTAGTGCAAAAATGTTAAAAAAAATTGTCTCAGTAATTTTCCTTGGCCGCCATTGGCTAATTCAGTTTTTCAGTCCTAGATTGATTTTTTATTGTTCGATTTGTATAAAACAAAATTCATATGCTTCGTTGTATCAATTGTCATTTTTTTTATTACCAAAAGTGTTATCTGTCGGCACCGGAAGTGGCATAATTTTACCAAAAACTACAATTTTGACAGTTATTTTTTTATTTCGAAAACAAATATTATTTTTTGGAAAAATTATTTGACTCAAAGAGTGTGCCCTTTCAAGGCGCAAAAAATGTAGGAAGCAGTTTTTTTAATTTCGATTTCACTTTCGAGCAAATTCGATTAAGAGGCTAAAAATGGTGTAAAATTGACCTATTTAGAACCTATTCAGGCTTTTCAGATTTTAAAATATTTCTTCGTAACTTTTATAAACTTGTAGCTATAATCCATACGAAGAAAATGTATGTTAAAATTCGTTTGTAATATAAGCAGTTACCAAGAAATGGGCAGTTCTGTACAAGTCACTGTTTTCGTTATTTTGCCTGTAAAATAGTCAATTATTATTGGATTTTTATAAAAGTGACATCATTTGATTCAAAAGGCATGTAGCGTCATATGAAGTTGATTACAATTTAAAATTGACACCGGAAGTGACATCATTTGGTCAAAAACTGCATTTTAAACTTTTTAAATCAATGTTTTATTCAACCAAGAATAACTTAATATGTATTAATAATTTTAACTTTTGGTTTAAATTCACATATAAACAAAACTCATATGGTCATATAGATATCATAAAATTGTTTCTAACTTGTTCGGTTGCCGAGAAATAGACGGTTTTCTACAGGTCACTTTTGAAGGTTTCGGGGCCATAAAAGTGTCAATTATTATTCGATTTTCATAAACGTTACACCGTGTTATACCTAATGCCATTTGGGATTTCATACAAGTAATTTAAGATTTTCATTATCACCGGAAGTAACGTCATTTTGGCAAAAACTGTATTTTTAGCCTTCAAAACAGATATTTTATTCAAATGAGTCTGTTTTGAAATCTTATTCAAATTATGGTATTTGATGCTAATCAACAAATAGAATGAACCCATACGATCATACAGATACCACAAAATGGTTTGTAACTTGTACGGTTGCAGAGAAATAGCCGATTTTCTACAAGTCACTTTTCAAGTTTTTTGGTCTTTAAAAGTGGCAATTATTACTCGATTTACATAAAATTTTCACTATATGATATCGTATGCCATTTCTGATTTCATAAGACTAATTGAACATTTTCATTAACACAGGAAGTAATTTAATTTTGTCAAGATTATTTACAAGTAACAAATGTATAAAATGACTTGATATTGCTGGATTGATTGGTTGATTCTGCGTCCATTTTATTTGTGTGCAATGTTAATTTGGAAACCTGTTTAGTGGTTACGCTGGTACTGGAAGTGACATATGTTCAAGGGTAACTTAGCACCGGAAGTGACATGTTTAAGAGTAACTTGGCACCAGTGAAACCCGTCATTCCTGCATGCAGGTCTAGTTCTTATTATTATTATTATTATTATTATTATTCAGATTCCAATTTGAATAGATCTCAGCAACTACGTGTCGCATCGTTACGATTTCTTCGGTTTTACTGGGAAAGTGGGTGTGACTTAGAGGATAAAGCTATTTTGAACGTTCTGCGACAATGCGAAATGTCCGAAATCACCGAAGTTATCGTTTTTAAAAATATTGCAGTAATTTTAACAATAATCATTGGATACACTTTCGATACATTTTGGCATAGCCTGAGACAGGGCACATAGCTACGCTACTTTCGATTTTTGATTTTCGGCAAATCTTCGAAGATATTAGGCGCCAAATTTCGAAAATTTAAAATTTTACAAAAAACTTTTTTATTTATGAATATTTTTTAGTCGTATTGTGCACAGAATTAAAGGGTCATCTGACTAGTGCAAAAATGTTAAAAAATTTTGTCTCAGTAATTTACCTTGGCCGCCATTGGCTAATTCAGTTTTTCAGTCCTAGATTAATTTTTTATTGTTCGATTTGTATAAAACAAAGTTCATATGCTTCGTTGTATCAATTGTCGTTTTTTTTATTACCAAAAGTGTTATCTGTCGGCACCGGAAGTGGCATAATTTTACCAAAAACTACAATTTTGACAGTTCTTTACGATCTTCATAAACAAATATTATTTTTTTGAAAAATTATATCACTCAAAGAGTGTGCCCTTTCAAGGCGCAAAAAATGTAGGAAGCAGTTTTTTTAATTTCGATTTCATTTTCGAGCAAATTCGATTAAGAGGCTAAAAATGGTGTAAAATTGGCCTATTTACAACCTATTCAGGCTTTTCAGATTTTAAAATATTTCTTCGTAACTTTTATAAACTTGTAGCTATAATCCATACGAAGAAAATGTATGTTAAAATTCGTTTGTAATATAAGCAGTTGCCAAGAAATGGGCAGTTCTGCATAAGTCACTGTTTTCGTTATTTTGCCTGTAAAATAGTCAATTATTATTGGATTTTTATAAAAGTGACATCATTTGATTCAAAAAGCACGTAGCGTCATATCAAGTTGATTACAATTTAAAATTGACACCGGAAGTGACATCATTTGGTCAAAAAATGCATTTTACACTTTTTTAAATCAATGTTTTATTCAACCAAGAATAACTTAATATGTATTAATAATTTTAACTTTTGGTTTAAATTCACATATAAACAAAACTCATATGGTCATATAGATATCATAAAATGGTTTCTAACTTGTTCGGTTGCCGAGAAATAGACGGTTTTCTACAGGTCACTTTTGAAGGTTTCGGGGCCATAAAAGGGTCAATTATTATTCGATTTTCATAAACGTCACACCATGTTATACCTAATGCCATTTAGGATTTCATACAAGTAATTTAAGATTTTCATTATCACCGGAAGTAACGTCATTTTGGCAAAAACTGTATTTTTAGCCTCCAAAACAGATATTTTATTCAAATGAGTCTGTTTTGAAATCTTTTTCAAATTATGGTATTTGATGCCAATCAACAAATAGAATGAACCCATACGATCATATAGATACCACAAAATGGTTTTAACTTGTACGGTTGCCGAGAAATAGCCGATTTTCTACAAGTCACTTTTCAAGTTTTTTGGTCTTTAAAAGTGGCAATTATTATTCGATTTAACGTTTTTATTTATAAATATTTTTTAGTCGTGTTGTGCACAGAATTAAAGAGTCATCTGACTAGCGCAAAAATGTTAAAAAAATTTGTCTCAGTAATTTTCCTTGGCCGCCATTAGCTAATTCAGTTTTTCAGTCCTAGATTAATTTTTTATTGTTCGATTTGTATGAAACAAAGTTTATATGCTTCGTTGTCCCAATTGTTATTTCTTTTATTACCAAAAGTGTTATCTAGCAAATTGGATTAAGGGGTGAAAAAAGGCGTAAAATTGACCTATTTACAACCCATTCAGGCTTTTCAGATTTTAAAATTTTTTTACTTAACTTTTATAAACCTGTCACTATAATCCATACGAAGAGAATGTATGTTAAAATTAGTTTCTAATATAAGCAGTTGCCGAGAAATGGGCAGTTTTGCATAAGTCACTGTTTTCGTAATGTTGCCTGTAAAATAGTCAATTATTAATGGATATTCACAAAAGTGACATCATTTGATTCAAAAAGCAAGTGTGCGTCATATCATGTTGATTACTATTTAAAATTGACACCGGAAGTGACGTCATTTAGTCAAAAACTCAATTTTTAACTTTTAAAATCGATCTTTTTTTCAACCAAGAATTATGTCACATGTAATAATAAAATTAACTTTTGGTTTAAATTCACATATTAACAAAACTCATACGGTCAAATAGATATCATAAAATTGTTTCTAACTTGTTCGGTTGTCGAGATATAGGCGATTTTCTGAAAGTCACTTTTGAAGGTTTTTGGCCCATAAAAGTGTCAATTATTATTTGATTTTCATAAAATTTTCACCCTTTGAAGCCTAATGTCATAGACGATGTTATAAAACTAATTTAACGTTTTCATTATCACCGGAAGTAGCGTCATTTTGGCAAAAACTGTATTTTAAGCCTTCAAAACCGATATTTTATTCAAATGAGTCTGATTTGTAATGTTTATACAATTATGATATTTGATTCCAATCAACAAATAGATTAAACCCATACGGTCATATAAATACCAAAAAATGGTTTCTAACTTGTACGGTTGCCGAGAAATAGACGATTTTCTACACGTCACTTTTCAAGGTTTTTGGTCTATAAAAGTGGAAATTATTATTCGATTTACATAAAACTTTCACCATATGATGCCTTATGCCATTTCTGATTTCATAAGACTAAGGGAACATTTACATTATCACCGGAAGTACTGTTATTTTGTCAGGATCAATTACATGTAACAAATGTATAAAATAAAATTGCTGGATTTGTTTGATTCTGTTTCCATTTTATTTGATGTGTGCAATGCTTATGTGGAAACCTGTATATTGGTTTCATTGGTACCGGAAAGGACATATGTTCAAGGGTAACGTAGCACCAAAAGTGACACAAGTTCAAGTTCAAAGGTAACATGGCAAAAGTGAAACCCGTCATTCCTGCATGCAGGTCTAGTTTTATTCATTATTAAAAATTACATTTCAAGAGAAAATAAAACCAGCGGCAGGCAGGCACGATACACCCACGGATAGAGAACATGCTAGACAAAAAGCGATTTTTCGTACAATCAAGGGCCATAATTCAGGAAGTTACAATCCGATATGCACGGATATCAACAGGAGGGTTCACTTCCTTGATACACCAAATATTTACACTATTTGCGTACAAGGGTGGCCATGTTGTCCGACAGTTTTGGTCCGATTTTCACGAAATTCGAACCCATTAGGGTGTAACGATGATAATATATTCAAACGTTTTTAAATCGAATAGAATTGTTACCTCTAGAGGGACCATAAAATAAAAACGCAATTTTTCGTACAATCAAGGACCATAATTCAGGAAGTTAGGATCCGATATGAATATCGACAGCAACCAAGAACAAAGGGTTATAAACATGCATTTCAAGTTTCAATAAACTCGGATCAAAATTATATCCTCTATAGGGTCTACAATCTTGATATTGCATAATTTTACACTATCTGCGTACTTGTAGCGACCATTTTGTCCGGCAGTTTTGGTCCTATTTTCATGAAATTCTAACCCAAGCGTCATTACAGCGTAACGGTGATATATTCCTATAATATTTGTGACCTTTAGCGGGACCACAAGCTAAAATCGCGATTTTTCGTACAATCAAGGCCTTAATTCAGGAAGTTACGATCCAGTTTGCGTAAATATCGACATGAACCAAGATCTTTGGTTTATAAATATGCATTTCAAATTTCATCAAAATCAGATGAAAATTGTGACCTCTATACAGTGCCCACAAGCTAAAACGTAATTTTTCTTACAATCAGGAGCCATAATCTATGGTCCGATATAATGCCAATATCGAAAGGATCCGGGATCTTTGAGAGATAAACCTAGATTTTTGGTTTCGTCAAAATCGAATAAAAATAATGATCTCTAGAGACGGACGTCCGGAGAGGGGCGACGACAATATACGTCCACAAGAAAATCTTGGCGTATGAAAAAAAAAATTGACGATATCATTTTGGGACTGTATTAATAAGTGTGTAACGGCGTAAATAAGTTGCCCTTTTAACGAGCGCTTATCCAGCGGTGATTTTCCACACAGATTAGGATTTCCTACAAAAAATTAAAATTGAAAGAAGTATTTGCTATATAGGGATGTAAATAGCTAAACTATTAAGATATTTCTCCCCAAAAGTTTCTCATTATTTCTATTTTGTTTGGAACACTTAAGTTACAGTCGAGCGCTTTAATTGTATAACACAATAGAATGGGGTTTAACGTCCTACTTTTTGTACTGACTGGCCTAAACTGTTAGAAATAAATGTTAAATTACCGTAAGAATATGGTAAAATATTTACGTAGTTGTATGTTATTTTACATATGTATGTTTTATCGCAGCAAAATAGGAGTGATAGTAAATACACGTAAAAAACCCACATTATACAGGTGATTTTACCCTGAAATAGGTCATTTTACACACGTAACGTCAAAATACAGCAATGTACAGTCTATTCCAACTGTATTAAGATGTATCGTAGCCCAAATTGGTTGTCGTAAAAATGACTAAAGATAGGTTGCCAGGCAACGAAACGTACGCCCACAGCAACAAGGGTTGTCGCATATTTTTACTTTTTTCGCTAATGAAACATTTGTAATACACTAAAAACTGATTAAGAGTAACAATTCATTATGTAATTATCAGAAAATCATTAGAATTTGATTGCTTTTTATAAAGTGTTACCCCACGCTAACAATTAGTATATACATGAAACATTTAATATCATGGATTTAGCTGTTCAGTTATCAAAATTCATTGAAAATCAAAATACTTGTTCGTTTCAACACCTTAAACTCTGTGTATCAATCTAAAGTCAATCGGATGATAAGTTTGGCCTCTATAGCGTAACAAGATTTTTTGAAGTTATCAAGGGAGATAACTCTGGCAATAATTATTTGAAATCTCTGAAAATCAATAGGCTTCTTCGTCTCATGACCCTAAACACTGTGTGTTAATTTAAAGTCGATCGGATATTAACTTTGACCTCTAGAGCTTCCACAGGATTTTTTCGAAGTGATCAAGGGCAATAACTCTGGCAACAATTATTGAAAATCACTGAAAATCGATAGATGACTGTAAACACTATGTATAAATTTGAAGTGAATCGGATATTAACTTTGGCCTCTAGAGCGTCCACAAGATTTGTTTAAGTGATCAAGGGCCATAACTCTGGCACTAATTATCGGAAATCGCTGAAAATCAATAGGCTTCTTCGTCTCATGACCTTAAACACTGTGTATAAATTTAAAGTCAATCGGATATTAACTTTGGCCTCTAGAGCGTCCACAAGATTTTTTGAAGTGATCAAGGGCCATAACTCTGGTAGTTATTATCGGAAATCGCTGAAAAACAATAGGCTTCTTCGTCTCATGACCTTAAACACTGTGTATAAATTTAAAGTCAATCGGATATTAACTTTAGCCTGTAGAGCGTCCACAAGCAATTGTGGACGCCGGACCGCCGGACCGACGGACGGACGGGCGGACGGGGGCGACGACAATATACGACGACATTTCAATGTGGGCGTATAAAAAGTTGATATCAAACAAACGTTTTATTTAGTAGTAATGAAATAAAAATTATTGAGATATTTTTGTTAACATTTCTCAACACACAACCAATTAACAGTGATCGTTGAAGTCCACAACCAAATAGTAGATTTTGCACCACAATTGTCGGTATATTTTACAACATATACTACTTTTACCAAGTCTGATGTATTTTTACCAAGTCTGATGTATTTTTACCGTGTTTCGTGTATGTTTATCGAGTTTCATGTCTTTTTTGTCAATAAGCAGCGATGAAAATAAAGACATTCAAAATCCGCTAAAAAGTACGTTCTTACATATTATGCAATAAAATTGAGCTGAAAGTAACGAAGCATGAATGTAACTTTTATTCACATTATTATGTAATTTACTTTTAGGCAAGAAATATATGTCAAATTACAGCAGTTAAAATATTTGCTTTTTCCTTAAAATGAATTAGGAATATTTACCAATATTCACAAGGCACATTATTATGTAATATTGCATTGCATGTATATTGCATGTCATGTATATATTGTTTCCATTATTTATAAAATGTATAAAGTGTATTAATATTTAGCGCGCGTTAATCAGTCTGTACGTTTTTTCTTAAATGTATAAGAAAATGTTTTAAAAGGTTAATTTGATTCAAATTCTATCTTCGAAAAGGGTTAGGTCAGGTATTGAATGGACAGAATAATGTCAGTCATATCTGTTTGACGGAAAGAATTTTCAATATTATACCCATTTCTCATTATCTATTTTCAACCCCTTTAACGGTGGTAAAAGGCGAATCAGATTTAAGTTCTGTCTTCGAAAAGGGTTAGGGTCACAGTTAATATTCCTCAAAAATGTCATTGATATAAAGCGGTCATTTTGGACATCCGAAATACCTGAACTTACCGTGTTCATTAGAGCTTTTGTTTTATCATGATGAGTAGAAGACACAGGAAGGAACAAAAAGCTTTAATATCCCATTAACACACAATACCTAGCACATTGCAAAATTTAATTTGTAGTTTGTCCAATCATGATCATCTTTGAAATGTAATTCATAACTGATGGTTCTGTACTTTTATGTTGGTTTGTCAAGGAAATGAGGGTTACGATCGAGTGTGGCGAGATATGTTGGTGATGGCAGTGGATTTGTCACGTCAAGGGAGGTTACTCGATTTACGCTACTGCTGAAACAGGTGGCAGACCACCATTAATTTCACCATTGACTTCAATGTCAATTTTGGCCTCTTTGCACATCTCCATCTTTTCCCAAAACTCTTGTTAGACTGAATGCTTGTCACTACAGACAGAAGTAAAAATGGTAATGTGCTTACACTAAAATTTGTATGAGGTTGACCACCAAAATGTTGAGATATTCAAACTTGAAGAAGCGTACTCAAACTTGTAACTTGTTGCCGTACATATCACCTTACCAACCTGAGTGATAACCCCGTTATCCTTCCGAGGATTTCTCGAAATAGATGAACTACATTTTACCTGGATGGTGAAATGTAACGGTGAAATTTAACTGATACATCTTTCTAGTGTAAAAATATAGATGTCAAGATCTTACCTCTTCTCAAATCTGCACAATATGTAATTCTCGTCCGTCCAATATCTGAGCAGTCCTGAAATATATTCCACCAGGTAAATCATTGTAAATACCTGTATATGTATTTGAGCGATTATTACGAATTGAAGTTACAATTGGGAGTGAGGTCCGTTAAAAAAATTCATCGATGCTGAATTCAAAATAAAGCAATATTTTATTGAACATTAATACGTTCATTAAAGCCTCTATACTTAATAGATACACATAGATTCTTGACTACAGATTTTATGACTTTAGAACTTGTTATTTACTAGTACAATAAAATAATGTACCTTATTTATAAATTCAATTCTCAGACCAGCCATCATCATATACGAGTCGAACCTGCTAGTACCAAATAACAGTACAGCAAAGTTAACATTTGGATCTACATGGGAGATCGTATGACCGCCAGGGGTTATAGCCAAACTGATGCCTTTATACTCATCGGTTCCTTCCACTTCTTGCCAATTCTTGTCAGATACATTTTTTCCATCCAATTTTAAACCAGAAGTATCATTAGCCCTTATCACCACCGACACTGAGTTATAAAAGTTACTGCCATCATTAGTTTTGGGTGTTGCGAATGAATAATTAACGAAATAGTGTTCAATGGAAGGAACTATAACCATCGCTGGATCTCCATGATTCGCCGTGGTTGTTTTTGAGCGAACGAACATGGCCACCAGGACAGGTTTGTTAGTAGTTATTAAAGCGAATGTTCGTCGTGGAATGGTAAGTAAATTGTAGTGACCTCTGTGTATTGGGCCTATGGTTTTGTTGTAAGGCATGGTTATAAAAGTGTCGTCTTCACTAGCAACAATTTTTATATAATAATCCGCCCAACCGTTGTAAGGGGGTATAGTTATGAATGTCTTGCCCCATGACTCAACTGGTAGCATTTGCTCAACAAGATGGTCAGAACTCGTACCGTTAATGGATACTCGTTTATTTCCACTGACGATGGACACTGGTTGGTTGCTAATGATCCGAAGTCCTGTTAGATCAAACTCAGACGATTCGTTTAGGTACGTGAAGGTTTGAAAACGGTTGAGTTGAAACGTGAATGAATCATTAAAAGCAACACCATCAACTTCGAGACTGACGTCTGCTGGCGGCATGATGGTGATATTTGTATTATCAACAACTCCTATGATTTTGAAAGTAGCTTTAGTCTTCCAGGTTAAGAGATAATACTCGCTACCTAAAGCATCTACGGGAAGGACTAAAAATGAATCACTGGAAAATTGCTCACTATTGATGGCATGAACAACAATTTCACCACTGGCAGTAATATAAATTCCTTTATTCTCCACAGAGTTCGAACTAAGTTGTAGTTCCAAAGGAATTATTTTACGAATGTTTTCTCCAGCTAATATACTAAATGTGGAATCTAAACCTAGTTCTTTCATCAAAGGGGCGCTTATAGAAACATTAACATCCGTGTCTGCGATATTTGTTATATAAATCTCCATATCCGTAGTTAGTTTTCTATTTACGTAACCAGAATTTTCTAGAAACCCGAAGATAAATTCTGTTCCACTGCTATCTCGTCCTGAAATAATTAATGATTTTATTCTATTTTCTGGAAGAAACAATGAATTGGTAATAGCTGTAAGGAATTAATCATTAGAAAATAAGAAAGCAGATAAAGATTATTCTTGGTGATTAAATCTGTTAGGTTTGTGAAGAAAGCAATGTTGCCCAAGGGCCACTGAATTGCATTAAAGATGTGAGTGTTATGCCCTGCTATAACATGTGCGGTCTATGGTAACATCAAAATAGAGTTTCAGTACGTAAATCAGAAAACAAAATGTGTGGTATGAACATATTTCACTGGTCTGAATGTTCGTTTGATTCGAAACTCATTCAAGATTTTGTATTCTTTTATTGCATGCGAGGAATGATAATCATGGGGTCAATAATAAACATGGCTATCCGGTGGGATTAGGGGTATATGACCAACTAATACGACAACTAGAGTTCGGGAATGAGAAAACGGCTCCATTACAAGATCTCGACGTTAGCCTGGCAAAGACATCCTCAAATACATGTACAAGGAAAAGCGTCTGGTTGGTCAATGGGGTAAAAGAACAAAGGTCCCGTGTATACCATTGACCAACACGTTAAACACCCACTGAAAATTTCACAATAAAACCAGGTTAGAGCTTTGCGACCAGGGCAGATTCCATTTAAAAATGGAGAAGCTACACTAAGACTCGAATCTCCAGTACGGTGTTTACCATCAATACTTTAAACATTTTGCATTATATATTTTTGCATTAAAATAAAAATAGGTCAGAATCTCGCGACCAGGGCAGATTCAATTTAAAAATTGCGAAGCTACACTAAGACTCGAATCTCTGCATTATCTATTTTTGAAATATTTTGTTCTTCATTTATATAGCCAATTTCCGTGCAGCTTAAAAAAAAGATCCCCAGCTGTCCAGACAAATTCCACCTCCAGCATATTGTACACGTAATATGAATAACTGTATGGAAATCCTACCTTCAATTTTTATACTTTGATAGAGTAACATCAATATTCCATACAAAAAGAAACTATCATATAATATTGAAGACATTTTGGATAGGTTTCACATGAGTCGTATCTCCATCGACTCTACTCAAAAATGAAAAAAATATTTAATATTTGGTCAAGGTTTATGCAGGTTCAATCTTGATCTTGGACAGTAGTGGAGAACCCTCAGATTAACGGTTTTAATCCGTTTATTTCCTAATCTTCACCCAGTAAAACAATGGATATATCATATCGGTAATCTGTGCAGATCCCCATTGCTGTTACTGATTGACAAAATTAGTGCAGTATTTAATTATAGTATTCATTTTGTTAAATCCCCAACAACAGTGATAATTCAGTAAAATTTAACATCCGCTTTCAAAAAGATTTGCCATTTATACAATACGGATTTTGAGACACAGATTGTTAAGAAATAGTAAATAGTTTGAATTCTGATTTAATTTTGTAATATGTCCGTCACTCAAAATTTAACTTAATCTGTATAATATGACCGTTGCAATACCCAGAAAAAAAAATTTATACAGAAAAACGCCCGAGGATATGCTTTTCTACTTGAAATATGATGCTACTTCTCATGCTGCTAAGAAACATTTGTGTTACTTTATTATTTAAAATCGGGGGTTGGGATGGCCTAGTGGTCTAGAGTGCCGCGCTTCGACCTCTAGCTGGCCGGTAACCTCTGGCTTGCGGCTGTGGTTTCGAGCCCTGGTGTGAGCGTATGTGGCATGGAGATAGGAGCGCCTTCTCAACCGCGTGGGTTTCCTCCTCCCACTGCTAAAGACCCCTACGCGCAAGCGAATTATTGACATAAAAATGGAACCATATGTTAGTCCCGCAATGATCTAGTTTGTGTGTGTTGAGTGGACGTTAAACCCCATTTCTCTCTCTCTCTCTCATTATTAAAAATCAACTGTAAAACCAACAAACACAAATTGGAGTTATCTCCCTTAAAACCCAGACATGTTATCGAAAACATTTTTGGTCAAAAAAGTAGTTTACTGTGTTTCTATTCTTTTCACAACGACATACAAGCAAGGAAATTTTTCACGAATTTTAATTAAAATCGATTTAAAGATAAATGACTTAGTTTCATTTGCCCAAAGAATAAAATGGCTGTATTCGCGGAGGCGATAATGTGTGATTTGATTGAAGATGGAGAAGAAACAGCTCGTCAATTTGTTAAGATGACCATTTCACTCCAAACACATAATAACATTATATTTAATTGACACCACAGACAATCCAAAATATCAATCTAGGAGGCAAAGTCTTCCAGAAAAAAATAGTAAAACAAATTTGGGTAGTAGTGGAGAAGAAAAACTGTCATAATGTCAAGATGAATACAACACTGTCAGCGAAGCCTGGAATTCTGATTGAAACTATTATACATGTATTGTAGTTCACTCCTCGTCGTTTAAATATTTGGTTGTGAAGAAGTATTTAAAGAGACATTATGTGAGAAGTAAATATACCTATTACAGGGTGTTATTCTTGATTCAAGTGATATACAAATTTATTCGCCCACAATCAACTCTCTAGGTCATCGGATGGATTAGGTATTGAATGGATAATGCATGACGTCGCTCACGTAGTCTGCCGATAAATGAATGAATCATAGAATGAATGAAATGTGGTTTAACCAAGAAGCTTTAAAGTCTCTTAGGTTTAACGTCCCACTTTTCTGCTCCAATCGGGCAAATCAAGACGGCCTGTTGATAAAAGGACCAGCCAATAGCGTTATAGATAGCTTTCAATAATTGAAGCAATGCAAAATTGAATTGCACCCTGTCTGAAACCAGATAAAAATAACCTTTCACAATTTCGCTCCGAATGAAGTAATTTGACGGGAGGAATTTTCAATACATTCATTTCTCATTAACTATTTTAATCTATTATAGAAATAACGATCAGCTCTTTGTGTAAATCTTATATAAAGCATCTTTAAATATCAGATTATAAATCAATCGTACAGATCTGGAACTTGTGCAAATATTTCAGGTAATAATGGAATTTAATTTTTATAATTTTGAATGTTCGCCCCCACGTAATCGTCCTTTTATGTTTGAATCAACTGTGCTAATATGTGGTTTCATTGGGAGTCGCGGTGGTTCAGTAGGTAGAAAGTGGGCTGGCTAACCTGGAGGTGCCGTGTTCGATCATGGGAAAGTTCAAGGGACAATGTATAGTCCTTCAGATGGGACGGAAACCCGAGGTTTAATATTCACATTGGACGGCTAGTAAGAATTGGTCGTAGCACCGCTTTCCGGGCAAAATTTGACTCATAGCAAACTGCGTGACGTATACCCAATAAAAGCAGGGCAGTGGCACGTAAAATAGCATTTTATTCCATTTGTTAATTGAATTAATGTATCTACCGGCAAACTCAGTCGACAGACGCCAGAATGTTCCAATAATAATATTCTTTCGATCTGCGAGCGATGTATTCATATACAACTATACATCGATGCTTTTTTTAAGCGTTTAGTGCTAAAAAAATTTTCGGTAGTTTTGACCCAAATAATGTATTTTGCCATGTATATAGAAATAGAGTCGTGGACAATGCGACTGATTTTGTGCTGGAGGGTAACAAATGGAGTTTAACGCTATACTTTTCTGCACCTATTGGGCTAATGGAGACGGATATATTATACACCATTCCGTGTGCTGTGAGAGCAGTTTAGGAGTATTTAGCCATCACAACAATACATAGCCGTGAAAAGGCTCTATTTTGGTTTATTAGTTTAGGAGGTGTGTCAGAATACCGTGATAATTGGTATTTAACTATTTGACCTTTTCATGTTATATTTAGCGTAAAGAGGTCAAGTTCAACGTTTTGAAACTTGGGGAGGTACCTTATATATTATAATAACATTAGTTTGAACGAGGAGGGTGGTGTTTCCCGATCAACGTAACGTGAGATAAACTTCTTTCATTGAGGTCACACTAAAATCCGATTGATTACCAAATCTGCATATTACAGGTCGTTATTTTGGCTTTTTAAAAATGCAATATAATAAGCTATTAATCAGACACTTATTCACAAGACACGTCTATATAACCAACTCGCTAGAACATCGAATGGCTGAGATTAAAATGGATTAAACACCCGCGAGATATAAAATTAACGATAAAATGGATTTATTCACAAGACAAGCCTATAATCGACTCAGGTAACCATCGGATGGTATAGAAAAACATTAATACACCCGCGAGATTTTAAAAAATCAACGATAGAAATGGACAATGGAGACTTAACCGCGAATGTTAAGTACCGTTTCTACGATAATAAACAATATACGGTTCATCTTTCAACATTCACAAAATCACCCAGTAATTTAAATGGAATTTTCAATATATTCATTTTTGATAATGTATTTTCGAACTATTATAGCAGAGCGACCGGCTCATTATCTAAATCTTCCTTGACACATTAATGATTTAATTCCTTCAAATTTATACATAACTATATTGATAAAATTTCATACCTTAATATAATAATATAGCCTCTTTAATGGTGGTAAACCTGATTGCTTAGCCAAAATAAAGTATAGACTTGAAAGTAGAGACTACATGAACTTCCAAGGCGAAAAGTCAACGACACGAAAGCAAGCCAAAATCATAGGTCGCTAATATCGCCACCAATACTAGACTTTATCATACAGACGGTTTTGTTAACGCTAATTGTATGTCACCTCTGGCTTGCGGCTGTGGTTTCGAGCCCCTGTGTGAGCGTATGTGACATGGAGATAGGGGCGCCTTCTCAAATTCGTGGATTTCCTCCGGGCAATCTGGTTTCCTCCCACTGCTAAAGACCCCAAGCGAATTATTGAAATAGAATTAACCATATCTTCGTCCCGAAATGACCTAGTTTGTGTTGAGTGGAAGTTAAACCCCATTTCTCTCTCTCGCGCTAATTGCATGCATGTATCCAAGTGGGACATGGAATGTAGAGACTACAGCAACTTCCGAGGCGAATCTCGAAGAGTCGTAGTTTCGGTCACCCAGAACCCCCAGTCTTCAACGTACGGAGGGTCTGGGTCCGTTGTCAATTTTTGACGAAAATTACTGGATAATCTACCACATAAAAAAAAACAAACCCCCGGTTACGCATGGACAATGGGATCTTTTGGCTAAAGTCTCGAAATATATCCCACAATTCACTTGGCACATCTATTATTAGAAACAATATATATTATATTCAGACTATTATTCGTAGAATATTTGTTTGGATGATAGAAACTCGAAAAGTCGACAGTACGACAGCAAGCCAGAATGAAAGGTCGCTAATAGCGCCTTGTGTTTATTTCTATAATGTCTAATTTTTGAGTTGCATTATGGCTTGGAATGCGTGTTGTCGCCTTCTGTCTGACATCAAAAATACAGAAATATGACTAAGTAGAAAGTCGACAAGACGGTAGTCAGTCAAGTTTAAATGCAAGTCGAAAATAAGAAATTGGGAAATAACGAGGGACGCTATTATCGCAGTGTATTATTTTTACGTTTTGGCTTGTATACCGTGCTGTCGCCCCATATTTTGTCGTGACTTCTACTTTTCGACTTTCGTTTTTTCAAGGGGCGAAAAGTAGAAGTTATGAATGGTAGTTATAGGCTTCTATACCTCATCGATCACTGGAAGGCATGCTAAAATAGAGAAGTTTCTGTAATAAGGATTCATGGGTATGGATTTATCTTAATGACTATAGTCATTTAACAATCACAACCAAACAAACTACACATGCGTTGAGGTATGCGATGCGCGGGCCATGCGATAGACATCCTAAAATTCTTGTGTGGTGGTGTTAAAAATTATGTATCTTCACTCCACAAAAGCAATTTCAATATTTTGACAGCGGTCTGAGAATTTTAACCCTATATGAAGCAAAAGAGATGACAGAGCATAGAAATTTTTGTTTTACAAACGATGTTTTCACAAACATTACACTGGTGCTCTAATCATCAGGAAATTGGTTTGGTAGAATGACCTGTCCAGAAACTGAACATCCAGTGACTATGAAATCAGGATACAACGACCAACATTTTACTCAAAGAATAATCCAAAGTTCCTATACCCTTGTACACTGTTCAGTGTACATAAAGCATGGCACAAAAGGTGTCACGACACTCCTAACTTCAGTCCCAGTAAAGCGTAGGCGAGACCTTACCCTCAGCCTCATTCCATTTTGAGCTCGGATACGTTTTTGGGCAGTAATTATTTGAATGCTCATAAAAGGTTAAAACATACAAGATAAAAAGAATTATTCACGTGGGAACGGTTAATTTTATGAGTTGAATACGGTGGTTAAGTGGGTGTAAGACGCTGGTTCGCTAGCCTGGAGGTCGGATGTTCGATCCCTGCATTGGTCCAGAGAGTTCATCCAGATTTTCCAGTGTGGTTTCCTTCAGTCAGTGATGTGGGACGGAGGACCTGACAAGGACAGGTGTCTAGTCGTTCGGATGGGACGATAACCCGAGGTCCCGTGTACACATTGGCGTTCACGTAAAAGATCCCTTAGCAATTGGAATTCGATATAAGAGTAGGGCGTAGCGCCGCTGCCCGGTCCAATTTTCCTTCATAACACACTGTATGGCGTATACCCGTCTTCATTAGTCAAGTATAGGAGCAGATTTATATCGAAATATTATGAAATACTTGATTGCGGTAGTGAATTACTCCGAATATTATGGCGGTATATTAGTGCCAAAATTCTAACATGCTATCGTCTAATTTCTAACCTCCATTCATGTAACTTCTAACCTCCATTCATGTAACTTCTAACTTCCATTCACGTAATTTCTAATTTAAGACAATGTATAATTCAACTTCTTTATTTGTTCAGTGTAAATATCAATTCTATTTCATCTTATTTCTATTATTGAGGCGAAAAATGTCTACTTCATTGTGGTATTACATGTTAAGCATGAACGGCAAACAAATTTAGAATTTTGATACTTCTACCTAGCAACCATCATTATGACATCGTTTGGTGTCGCCACTGTGTGCTCAATTGGATGATTGCGCACCTGATCGGGACAATAATTGGTATAAACGACCCATTCTTCGTTTGGTTGAAGGTTGGAAGGAGTGCTGAGAGAGAGAGAGAGAGAGAGAGAGAGAGAGAGAGAGAGGTCACTTAGTATTAAACTCAGTATCTGTGTAGGCCTATCCATAACATTTATACCCTGTGTTAATATAGACCAACTGCATATAGATATTAATTATTGGCTCAACCGTAAAAAAAAAAATAAAATAAAATTCTCCAAATCCCGTTTAGCTTATATTTGAAATAGAAAATGAAATGAAATGAAAGAGGGTTTAGCGCCCTACTGTTTCGTTCCGAACCGGGCTAATGGAGACGGACATACGCTATACAGTGTGCTTTAGGGAAATATTGACCGGAGAGCGGATCTACGACGTGGACTTATATCGAAGTCTAACGGTCACGGGATCTTTTACGTGCACGCCAACATGTACATGGAACCTCGGGTTTTCATCCCATCGGAACGACAAGACAAGACAGAAAATCTGGATGAACTTTTTTCGACCAATGCAGGGATCGAACTCCCGACCCACAGCCTAGCGAGCCTGCGTCTTACCCACTTAGCCACGGTATTCGAAATAGTATTTGCAAACCATACATTTATATCACGTTCAATGTTGTTTAGAGGGTAGGATGGCCGAATGGTTAGCACGTCGTGCACGCTGTAACATAAGGTCTGTCATTGAATAAACTGGCGTGATTTCGATTTCCCGTTTTTACGTGACATGGAGCAGAGCCGCCTTTCCAACCTCGTGGGTTTTCTCCGGGTCCTCCGGTTTCCTCCCACTGCTAAACACTCCTACGCGCAAGCGAATTATTGAAATACAATGAACGGTGTTAATACCGAAATGACCTGGTTGGTGTCGAGTTGATGTTAAACCCCATGTCCCCATCTCTCTCTCCCGATGTTGTTTTCAATTTTAACACTCAGGCAAGCCACTCAATCTGACGAAGAGGGAGTCGTTTGTATCAATAGAATGGTTCCGATCAGGTGCTCAATTCCCAAACTGAGCACACGGTGGCGACACCAAACGATGTCATAATGATGGTTGCTAGGTAGATGTATCAAAATTCTAAATTTGTTTGCCGTTCATGCTTAACATGTAACACCACAATGAAGTAGACATTTTTCGCCCCAATATTAGAAATAAGATGAAATAGAATTGATATTTACACTGAACAAATAAAGAAGTTGAATTATACATTGTCTTAATTAAGAAATTACATGAATAGAAGTTAGAAGTTACATGAATGGAGGTTAGAAATTACATGAATAGAAGTAAGAAATTAGACGAAAGCATGTTAGAATTTTGGCACTAATATACCGCCATAGAATATTAGTCTAGAACAATACCAAACCCCAGCGATTCGTCTGTTCTTAGGTAACTTGTCTTCTTTTAAAGACAAACATTAAAGATTGTTGTTTTTTTAGGTGGGTATAGCCACTTGAGGGCCTATCTGAGTGTTTTGCTTGAGGCTGAAACTGACTGCAATGGTTGTAAGCCACATATCATTCCACAGTGACAATTAAGTCCGCCCCACTCCCAAGTATAATTTATGGTCTAAAGTTTCGATTATAACACCACTGACGAGGGTCCCGTGGAAATAAGCAGTCGGGTTAAATAGACGCGAATATTCAATATTTCATCTGTCATTATTAACCTTAAAATAGTGCCACTGCCTTTGATATCCATGGGAATCCATTGGCATCCTGTAACAGCGTATATCGCGGGCATGGAGGCGATTTGGTCGAAAACAGTTAAATTGTTTTTATCTGGTGTTATTTATCATTTGAGGTGTTTACTAACGTTTGCTGTACTTTTACTTACAAGATATTCTTCCTTTACAGATGCCGTTTATTTAACAAAAATGTAGTGAAATCAGTCATGTATGGTGTGTCTGTGTATGTGTATTTGGAGGAGCTGGTAACGGGTTAAGGTTCTGGGAAAAGATTGGTCTAATACTTGTGTTTTAGACAATAACGTATGCCACCAATTCAAGTATGGTTTCTATCCCATGCTTGTCATTAACAAGTAAGTGGTGGTGCCTTCGGCTTGGATTTCCATATATAAATCCACATTAGCTGTATAATTGATCACAATATGAATTATATACCTAAGATACTTATATTACTGATATAGGAAAGAGAGAGAGAGAGGGAGAGAGAGAGAGAGAGAGAGAGAGATGGGTTTAACGTCCACTCGACACAAACTAGGTTATTTCGGGACTAACACACGGTTCCATTTTATTTCATTAATTGCTTGCGCAAAGGGGTCATTAGCAATGGTAGGAAACCAGATGACCCGGATAAAACCCGCGAGGTTGTCACTGATAGTAGAATACAGCTGTTTTCGTCTCGAAGGACCATCTCTTTAAACTATTTAATGTTTTACCTAAATAATTAAGACCTTTTTTTCACGGAAGTTTGATTGTTTTTCTGACATTTTGTTTACAAAAAGTACGGTAAATTCTCCAGCGTGAGAAAACGTAATATCACGTTTCCTAGCTGTGAGCAAATATTATAAGGGTTATATATCGCACTTTGTGCCGAGCTTATTTTCGTGGGATATTCCTCGCCTTGGCTCTATGATTAATTACGTTTAGTACACACATTTCTTACCGATCGAAGCGACTCACTGACCTACTGGATTTCGTTGACCCGATCTTATATTTTTGGATTTGGAACCCAGTATCCAAGAAACGCACTCTTTAATATGACGTAAACATACTTTCATTTCTCGTGAGATGGGCGGTGTTAATGGCTAGTTGAATGCGCGAGCATTGTTACCGCTACGCACGGTAAATCAAAGTCCTGAATTTTATAGTGAGTGTAACAGACTGCTATAGTAATACTGTATCATATTATGTGGAGTGTCTGTACGAACGGAGTGTTTATATTTGTATCAAACCATGCAAACAATATCGTAATATGACATCGACAGTATTGAGCCATATATGTTTGACCTCAACGTGATTTTACCAGCTAATATTTTTATGGATGTTCACTCAGTCCCATAACTTTTGATTTTTAAGTGTAGTGTTACGTCAGTTACTAAGTTGGGGTGTAGATCTTGGCGCTAGGTTTTGTTGATACGGTGTATAATTTGTCAACAGTAAATGAGGAAGTACGTGCAGGAGATTGTTTGATTGAAAGCCAGTCACAGGTAAGGTTATAGTCTATATCAATATTTTAGGCCGATGTTGTTGAGGATCAATAGTTCGACAGTTGAACGTTATAGACATATATTTATAGAAAGTGTTATTTATGTACACTTCGTTATTGATGTATTGCAAGCTGTCACTTGTATATATAAATGTTCACATATATTTGAATAACCACCATGAAAAGCAAAACTGTAATACCGGATATGTGCAGTATATACTGCTTGGTGGTTATCTCGTTGTAATAGTAACTGTTGTTTTCATCACACATCGTTATAAATGATTTGCGAGACAGGGGGCTGGCATAGGACAACGTATCTAGTCGTTTGGATTGGGCGATAAACCCCGGCCCGCCGTTAACATGGGAGTGCACAAAAAGAACCGTTTTAGGCCGTATTGCCCATTTCACCGTTGAGCGGCCAAAATTTTCCCCCAAAACACACTGTATAGCGATCACCAGAAACAGTGTTCCGTTGCAAAGAATCTAATTGATCGCACCCTTTATTATTAAAACGTCTTAAGTGTCTTTATCGGCCATAGAAGACTAGTGTCTACGATAAGGAGCCCCCATCAGATATAGAAATCTCGATTTAAAACTCAGTTTACTACTATTTTATCATTCAAGTTGGCGCGAGATAAGGAACATGTTCCCGAAAGTATGTTCTGGCCCAGATAGTATGTCAAGTTTATATATGAACAGTATTGGGCGTAGTTTACATTTGATTTGCCTTGTTCGAATGGTGCTATAGACCCGAGACTCGCAGACTCACCTGTGTACATATTGGTATGCTCGTAAAGGAACTCATGGCAATCGAAATTCGAAAATAGATGGAAACTACATTGCACAAGCAATGGCCAGTCTCAGAATAACTACAATGTTAAGAAGGTATTCAACTGTCTATCTACGCCATGCTGTCATTTGATTTGGGCGGGTGTAATAAAATTATACCACCTCTACGATTATGTGTGGATTAAACATGCCCTTAATTCTTTCGTGACTTACAGTTCCAAGACGCCTTAGTCTAGCTAAGTACCCTTGTCTGTCAAAATAAGAGGGGGGGGGGCGAATGGTTAATAGGTGCGCGCTGTATCTTAAGGTCTGTCACTAAGTCAAATTGCGTGGCTTCGATTACCCAGTTGTATGTGACAAGGAGTAGGGTCGCATGTCCAACTTCATGGGTTTTCACCGAGTTCAACCTCCGCCCCACCCACACACACACTTCTAAAGACCCCTGCGCCCAAGCGAATTATTGAAATAAAATTGAACCATATGTAAGACCCGAAATGACCTGGTTTGTGTCGGTTGGGCGTTAAACCCCATATCGCTCTACTCACTCGCTGTGAAAATAAATATCGGAAGTCAGGTAAATGAATCATGACTGACAGGAACACAATAAAATCGTGTTGACCCTGATTTGTATTTTTACCGTTATAATGCATGGTCGTATATATCCAGACGCAGTAGGCGTAGAAGAAAACTAAATAAACTTGTTTACAAGAAATAGTTATTTATGAACCTTAATTTGACTAATATTCATTGTAATATTCATAGAACTATGTCTACTATTATTCGCATGATTACAATGAAGGAACGCTAAATGAATGCCAATGAACAACAGTTTTGTTTTTTAAGAGCTTGCACAAATCCACTATTCTTATGAAAGCTATTTATAGACCCATTAACGTAATTAATTATTGAGATATATGTCATAATGGCATGTTATTTATTACGACATATTTATGCAGTTGGTGCCGTATCTCGTAGAACTTATTCTGATTCTAAGACAACACATAAGACGTTTTTGATTCGTGTATATAATCTAATATTATATACAATAATAAAAGGGTTGAGAGAAATGCACGGCATCACGTGTAGTTAGTTGTCGCCCTATTTCTTCCGGAAATGTTGCGACATCATATGATTTCGAAAGGTTAACTATTTTTTTCGACCTAGATGATAGTTTGTTGAGTATAATTTACTGTCTCAACCCAAATCATTATTACACTCCAATGATTTTCTCAGAAGATCCCAAATAATGATAATTTTAAGATTGTCTGATATAAGGTATATGAAATGATTATTACTGTTAAGTGAAGCCATTCAATATATTGATATATACAAACTCAAGATGTATATCTAATTTATAAGTAGGTATATAATTAATATACCTGATTACAATTATATACTCATGTATACTGTTGACGTTGGCAGTGAATCTGTCAAGGTCTCTATCATTGAGTCAACTGGCGTGTTTTGGATTGACAAGGAGTAGGGTCGCCGGTCCGTCCTCGCTGATTTTTTCCGGGCTCTTCCCACTACTGTAAGACCCATACGAAATATTGAAATAGAATTGAACCATTATGTTAGTCCCAAAATGACCCAGAGTCACTCTCTCTCTCTCTCTCTCTCTCTCTCTCTCTCTCTCCTTGCACCACTGGCAGGCGTAAATCACCCCGCGGGATGATAACGAAGGGGGAGATATTTTAAATCTGAAAAATCATAATATAAATAGTGATGGCTTGGGGTGTTATGTATAGATAAAAATTCAACTTGTATTATCACCCAGTCGATGTTTAACTTCGAGTGTATGGAACATTGTTTTGATTGTTTCAGTATAGAATTAGTCATAACTTCAAGGAATGAACAACAAATCTAATTTGTTATGTACTTTTTAGTCTCGATTATGAAAGTTGCCAGATGTTTACGTAACATTCCATCGAACCTGTTGAAATATTTAGAATATCTTTTATTTCCAGACATACCAGGAATTCTTAGACTAAATAATAAATATCTCTATTGTTGGTATTGAACGGTCGGGGTTATTAGGTGCTTTATATGATACGTCACTATAACGATATGGACATACAAATGACAATATAATTATTGAAATAATAATGACGTAATAATAAATAGTTTCGTGGTATTGATGATGGGTTATGTATATTTGAATATGCAATGTATTGAAATCGTTTAAGTTATAGAGAAATCGGTTTAACGTCCACTCGAATTATACCTAGGTCATAATCCGGCCGAAAAATTGGATATATTTCAAATTCGCTTTCGGGATGTCGTCTTCTTTTGGAAACGGCAACGAATAGAAACCCCTGTTCCAATTATATTATCGTCAAGAAGTGGATGATAATAATAACGAAATAAATTGGCCTTTATGTCCCCAGTATGGACGTCATAAATTTACCGAAGGGTAAAAACGGGTTGCCGTTTACCACATTTTTGGCCGATTTATTTCGTTATTATTATCACCTCCTTCTAAGCGGTAATAATATTGGATCGGGTGAAAGGAGCACCCAGAGAAAAAATGGACACTCTTGATATTCCATATGCATATGCTAACATATTTATATAGCGAATGTATTAGTCCACCGACGCCAAATACTCCTGTACACATCTCCGACGTAATCTCCAATGTTAAAGGTACATTATGTAAGATTTAGATGGAGAGCTGTAATAGTTCACAAATAGATAAATATTGAAAATGAATATTATATTTAAAACTACTTTAGGCATAGCTTTGATATCATAGCAGCGGTACTTGACAACCATTACTATGTTTCGATTATCAAGTTTATCGTTAATGTTTTAAATCTTGCAAGTGTTCGATTCCATTTAAATCTCGTTTATCCGATGTTCTAGAGAGTTGATTGAAGCCAGAAAAAAGACCCGCAATAGGCTGTTTTAGCTCTTACACAATGCATCTTTAAGGTGCTAAATTTTGGCATAAGCAAATTACTGCAGTCATTGAAAGAAATGTGCATTAATCAATTCTATTTCTAACCAAATCCATTAGGATTTTGTCTGTTTGAAAAATCAAAATACAATTCAGAATAACGAAATTTCGGTTTTCAGAAAATGCCGTTCTGGACAACTTCACGAAACACACTATTTGAACAATCATTATTATTTTATCATGTAATCTTAAAGTAGCTATTGTGTAATACAAGACGGAGATTGCTAAAACCAGTCTATCCGGTTTTTAGTCGATTAATGGTTAATTTAGTCCCGAAATGACCTAGTTGTGTTGAGTGGACTTTAAACCCCATTTCTCTCTCTCTCTCTCTTAATGGTTAATAATCTGAAGATTGAAGACAAATAGGTTTCTTTTAATCTTTGTGTAATGTGACAGAATAGAATTTGTATTTTATTTTGTATCTATATGTCATGTATTTACACAGTTTGAAATGTTTGATGGATAGCTGTAGGACATATGTAAAGCCCCATTTCATACCATTTTCTTCCACAGCTTGTACATTGCGAAATCTATTCCAAACATCACCACATATTATTTTAGCAAAAATGTTTTTTCAAGAGGTATTATTACTCTCAACAAGCAAATCAAAATCACCTAGTCACCGTAAATCCAAGCAATTACTTAAAGTAAAGTATTTTGGCTCCAGTGTTCGTTCAACTGCTTTGACCAACTAGCCAAGATATTAAAGCACTAATGCCTACTGCTTCATAAACACTTCCTGTTTCGCATTTAAAAGGAGGTTATTGTTCAATAGACATGCCGTGAGATCATTAGGACCCAAGACAATAACACCCCTCCGTTTTGATAATTTCTTTAAAATCCTAAAAAGCACGTTACAATGTTGATAAACACTTCCTGTTTTAGGGTGGGGTGGGGTGGATGGCCGAATGGTTAGCGTGCGCACGCTGTATCATGTGTCCTGTAATTGAGTCAACTGGCGTGGTTCCGAATCCCCGGGTGTACGTGGCAAGGAGTAGGATTGTCTGTCCCATTGCTGAAGATCCCTACGCGCAAGCGAAGTATTGAAATAAAAAATTGAACAATATGTTAGTCCCGAAATGACCTAGTTTTTGTCGAGTGGACGTTTAACCCCATTTCTCTCTCTATCTCCAATAGACAGTGTTTAATTGACCATTCAAAACGCAAGATTCACCCTTCAGCATGTTACAATATATCTTGTTATCGGTATTATAAAGGTTAAATGTGACAAAACCTGTTCTGATATATAGATGTTATATGATATGCATTATGGCGGTATATTAGTGTCAAAATTCTAACATGCTTTCGTCTAATTTCTTACTTCTATTAATGCAATTTCTAAGGTCCATTCGTGTAACTTCTAACTTCCATTCATGTAATTTCTAATTTCCATTCATGTAATTTCTAAATTAAGACAATGTATAATTCAACTTCTTTATTTGTTCAGTGTAAATTTCAATTCTGTTTCATCTTATTTCTATTATTGAGGCGAAAAATGTCTACTTCATTTTGGTATTATATGTTAAGCATGAACGGCAAACAAATTTAGAATTATGATACTTCTACCTGGCAACCATCATTATGATGTTGTTTGGTGTCGCCACCATGTGGCTCAGTTTGGCGATTGAGCACCTGATCAGGACCATTTTATTAATACAAACGACTCGCTCTTCGTCAGATTAAGTGGCTTGTCTGAGTGTTAATGTTATGGATAGACCTACACAGATACTGAGTTTAATACTAAGTGACCTCTCTCTCTCTCTCCCTCTCTCTCTCTGTCTCTCACAGCACGCCTTCCAACCTTCGACCAAACGAAGAATGGGTCGTTTATACCAAATAATGGTCCCTATCAGGTGCGCAATCACCCAATTGAGCACGCAGTGGCGACACCAAACGTCTTCATAATTATGGTTGCTAGGCAGAAATGTATAAATTCTAAATTCGTTGATGTTGATGCTAAATATGTAAAGCATCTATTAAGAAGACATTTTTCGTTGAAATATTAGAAACAAGTTGGAACAGACTTGAAATTTACACTGAACAAATAAAGAAGTTGGGTTATACATTGTCTTAAATTAGAAATTACATGAATGGAAGTTAGAAGTTACATGAATGGAGGTTAGAAATTACATGAACAGAAGTAAGAAATTAGACGATAGCATGTTACCGCCATAATGCATATTTTCTGATGAAATATGGATGCTTTTATTTTCTTTATATCTTTCTGCTGATTTGATGGCGTCATGTTTAGTGTTTAACGTGTGTCAGAATGCCAAGGATTGATTTTTTTTTGGTCTTGAAAAGACACCACTTTCTGAGGACGCGATCTATCTGATATAGTGTCCTTTTCAGGGTTTTTTTTAATGCATTGTCAAAACCTGATTTTCAAATGTATAAAACCTTTCATATTAGCCGTATAATAAATCTCTAAAAATAAGACCCTGGCCTCTTAATTTGACGAATTCTCCTCCTCCATGACCATAGAAAAAAGATATACCAATTATTTAAGAGGGGTGATATATGCCTTGTCCTGTTCCCCAATCCTTTCAGTTACCTGAATAAATATTGTTTAAAAAAAAAAAAAAAAAAAAGATTATTTAAGGCTCTATTTGATCAAATTCACTGTCATTCCTCATATTAGCTTCCTATAATATTACGAACTTTATAAATGGCTATAAATCAAGTTATAATATTATGAGTTTCTGGTTGTATTAGTTTGTCAAATATTGTTATCTGTAAACGTTTAATATTTGGAATATTTGTGCTAGTTCCTTGCTAGATGGTGTCTGTGATGTATTATGTTTTTCTACGTATGGCAATATGGCTTGTATGATAATTATGTAAAATGCTCAAGTAAATTTTTCTTGTTAGTTCCGTCCTATGTAATTCTTTCTGTGTTGTCCTATATATTTTCATCGATTATGTCAAAATTACTGTTATGACGCTAATATAAAATATTATGTTTTGGGGGTACTTCTGCACTTACATTAAGTATTTCTGCACTTTAAAAATGGCCATTTATATGACAGATTAAAACTTTTTTTTTGGAATCAAACGGAAAGAAACAAAATCAGACGAAGAGTACCAGGTGCTATATCTACGTGGTATTTAGATGAGAGATTGTTAGGAAGTTATATGAGTGTTTATTCAGGTGCTTTATAAGGTGATTTATAACTTTTTGTAGTAGCCACCTTGCATATCAAAAACCTACTTCATTTCACAATGTTTCCCTCCTACATAATATTAATATTATCATTACAATTGACATTGTTTTCTTTAATACATGGACTCTGATTTATGAGTATCCAAATTCGTCAAGTATATTGTCTCCGGTACTGAAACACAAACAAAGAATGCTCCTTCACAAGACAAATTGTTTCTACGTGCCTTTGAATAAAAACTAAAAGTAAACAATTAAACACTCAATAATGACCTTTATTAAGGTTGGAGGTTATTCCCGATTCAACAGTCATCTTTTCAAATCCATCGATTTTTATCACTGTCTTATATATTGGTATAGATGACGTGTTACAACGAGAGTCCTTTTGTCCGAAAGTGACGTTTGTTTACAGCTGTTGACCACCATGTAGACATCCAAGTTTTGGTATAAGATCGGGTAACATCTTGTCTATCTGTAAATGTTGGACTATAGACCAGTAAATATATTGATTTCAACTAATATTGCTGATCTAATCAGGACTTACACAACTGTCTGGTTTTATCATTTTATTTGATTGATCCAATCATATATTGCTTTAGATTTCGATTCGATAGTGGCTTGTACGTCAGGGTCACCAGGCTTGCTTGCATCACTACTACAGATATCATCATGACTTAGAATACCACCATCTGATGTTACGGATATTACCATGACTTGCAATACAACTTGGTATAACCATCTCTAATGTTGCAGATATTATGACGATTTACAATGCAACTTGATATTACCATGTGATATTATCATGACTAGCATGACTTGGTATAACCATCTAATGTTACCGATCTTAGCATGACTTACAATACATCTTGGTATAACCAACTGATGAGACCGGTTTGGTATTTGTACCACAGAATGGTTAGCATGTGCGTGCTGTATCATAAAGCCTGTCATTGAGTCAACTGGCATGGTTTCCAATCTCCGGTTGCACATGACAAGGAATAGGGTTGCCTGTCCAACCTCGTGGGTTTTCGCTGGGTCCTCTTGTTTCTTCCCACTGCTGAAAAACCCTAAGCGCAAGCGAATTCTTGAAATAAAATTAAAACATATGTTAGTCCCGAAATGACCTACTTTGTTCTCTCCTCCCTCTCCCCTCTCTCTCGCTCTCTCTCTGGTGTAATCGTCGCGAGCTGCTGATCAGATTTTATTGTTTATATGATCATTGTTAGTATTTGTAAAAATGACCTGATTGCCGACATTTTATTAGCCCGCTTTGTCCATGATACAGGATATGCTTAGTACAGCCCCTTTTACTGTTTTTACGTTTTTTGAGATTTTGTCCCAATATATGTTCTGCCTTTAATATTAGCCTTTTGAAATCATACATGATAATATATCTGATATTAAATTTCTGATTTGTCCCATTCCGTGTGTAGGTAGACCATAGAAACTTATAATATCTAACTGTATGTTACATTATTCCTGTTGTATTTGGAATTTCAGTGGTGGCAAGGGGTGCGGTGTTTCTCATTAAAATCTTTTGGATGCTGTTCCCCCTTGACACTATGTTATAGTTTAACATAGAATACAACATGGCCCATGAGAGAAATAAATGTGCTGAGGCGAGAAGTTTCTGCTCCCCCCACCTTTCCAAGACTGGTCATATCTAGATAATTCAGTTGCACTATATTTGTTCCGAGGAATTAAAAATCTTTTTACACGGGTCTCATAGACTCTTCTTGACTCTGGGGTGGCGCACCGACCGCAACCCCCTCTGATGAGGTCTGCAATGTATCATATAAATGCCCAGCAACACACAACATTATACTAATCCAGCACAGAACAAGCAAAATAAATGTTAAAGTGAGCAGCCAAAAAGTCAAGTCAACCGAATGTCAAGTTTAATACAAGAAGTCCGAAAAATGAAGTAGGTGAAATTGTATTTTCATTTAAAAGCGGTATTAGTCAATAAGAAAGTTAATTTTGATTTCCAGACACGCTTACATCATATAAGCCTATATTAGGCAGGAGTATGAGTATTAGGTGGTATGCAAACCTTGAGACTAATCTGCCAATCCACCCTTGACATATATATACAATTATGTTTCTCGTTAAGAGTGATAATACCCCTTGAATTAGATGGAATGAAATGAAAGGATTTGTCACCTCTTGTATTTATTGAATGTTTTGAGTTTTATTAGTTGCCATTATGTTAATATAAATTGAACCCAACAGATTGTATACTGTGAGATCATATTGATTATTGTCACGGATATACGACTATTTAATGTCAGCTCATATTGATTCTTGTCACGGACATTGGGCTATTTACGTTATTCATAAATATTGTATGAAGATTGTAATTAAATACATGTTTAATAAGTAGTGCGATAATTTATATATGACTGGTATCAAGAGACGATGTCAATATGTCAAGGTTTTGCCGCGTAATTTAGTACACATAGGAATATCCAGATTTTACATCCAGCGATTGGCGTGAGTTGGGAGGGGCGTGTTGATAACTTTGTTTAAATATCAGAAGCGTATTAGTTTTATATCTGTATGCTGTGGAGTTTCCATGGTAAAGAAAATGAGGAAAGTTATTATGATCTGATCATGGTTTGTAATAATATTACAGTCTGTAAGACATCGATAGTTACTGGTCTACTCAACACTTTCAACACTTTAAGGTTTTCATCTAATATTTCTTCAGATGGTTTGCACTACTTTATGACGTAGTTATATCAAGGGTCACCCATCGTGAGTCTTATCGTAATGTGATCTGACTATAGTTAGTGCCACATTTTGAGTAAACTATCTGCTGTAGCCGATTGTATCACTGGTGGCGTCTGTTAATCTCGTCTTATATCCTCGGTTTGGTCATTGTCAGTATTTGTTAAATAAATTTGATGTCCTTGGTATGGTCATTGTTAGTATTTGTTAAACTCATCTGCTGTCCTTGATGTGGGCATTGTTATTATAATCTGTTAAACTCATCTGATGGTCATTGTTATTATCTGTTAAACTCATCTGATGTCCTCGGTACGGTCATTGTTATTATATGTTAAACTCATCTGATGTCCTCGGTACGGCCATTGTTAGATTTTGGTAAACTCATCTGATGTACTTGATATGGTCATTGTTAGTATCTGTTAAACTCATCTGATGTCCTCGGTATGACCATTGTTAGTATCTGTTAAACTCATCTGATGTCCTCGGTATGACCATTGTTATTATCTGTTAAACTCATCTGATGTCTTTGTTAGTATCTTGTAAATTTATCCGATCGCATTAAGTATAATTTAAACAGTACATGTATTTATTAAGATTTGTTATATACAATCATAACGGGAAATACTATGCATAACCGGATACAGTTAATATCTGATCAGTTCATGTGTAGACTATCAGTTGTGTAAGTTATGTAAGAGAGATCGCCTGTTACATTTTGTTGTTGTTACATTTTGTGAAAACTATTAAAAATATTCAGACTTTGTAGGAAATGCAACCAACATGTACACAACACAATACATACGTAACTAGACAAGACTTCCTGATAAATACTCATGTCCTATTGTTTACATATTATGTCATGTGTAATTCATACAGCGTGTTTACATTCTATTTGTCTAAAATGTTTCACGTAAGTTAGTCATAAAATACAGTTTGTAAAAAGCTGACAAGCGCTCGTGTGTCCATGCCTTGTACGCCTGCAGTGGTTGTCACTGTGAGCTACGAAGTGTGGCATGTTATTATGAACGTATACGCCTACGGATGTAATTGAGGTAGATGATATGCTATTCCTTTTGTCAAGACATTCAATAAATACACAACTCCATCTAGTTAGAATATTCTACCCCAGTTGTTGATGTGTGGGGGTGGGGGTCAACAATAAAGATAAACATTTTAATTTTAGATTAAATATTCAAAACACAGTCTGGTTGTTGGAATCTAGTAGATGTTGCATGGCATGTCTTATAAGAAGCAGCTTGTGCTTACTCGTGATACAACGTTGTCCTGAGAAATCCAGTAAGTTTTTCTAATGTTGTTATAATTGGGGCGTTATTATATAGCATCGTTTTTTGTGTTCATCAACATATATTCCGAAAGAGCTAAATCTAGCCAAGGTATTACAGGTCTTTCCTTAGGTCTGAAATGTTATTTGTATAAACCCCTTTGGCACCAACTCCCCCCCCCCCACTATTAAAATACAAAAAATGAAGCTACGAAAGTAACTCTAACTCTTCCATCTCCCTCCAAATCCCAAACGAAACTGTTAGAATCCCCAAACTTGTTAATTTAGTGTTACATTATGTCACTTTAAACCCGCTTGTTTTGTTGCTGTAACGCAGTATTTGTTGTGTAATGTATACAACTAGTCCAAATGTAAATAAACTAAACGAAAGTAGGGGAGAAAAAATATTTACTAGACACCTTACACTTACAACAAGTGAACAAATATACAGAAGGAAATGTAGGGATAAAAAACCGTTAATCTAAACAACCACGATGACGTATTACACACTAAAAATAAACATGGCTACCAAAGTTATGTTTTATGTACATGTATGAGATCGTGATTGTTACACCGATTTGCAATTTGCTAATTTTGGTGTTTTTTCGTTGAAATACCCAGCGTACCGGTATTCAGAATACGTTGCCTGTCCAAATAACCCACTGTCTAATATTAAAGTTTAATGAGGCTGTCACTTCGTTTTTCATCCCTCATGTTCACCAATATTATTGGAGCTAATTATAGCCAAGATATTTTGATAAGATAACTAACAAATGAAGCAGATGTCATTTTGTCAAACAACAATTCCACGGCGCTGTGTAAAATTCACTGTATGCAACATGTGAAGCATTTTTTTTTAAAAAGGCAAATCTATGTAACAATTTGTGAGAATAATCAATAGTCGACATGTAATGAAAGAGGTCCCTCCAAGCCCGGTTGTTTTGATGTATTAGAACGTTGAGATTGCTTGTGACTCGATCGAACCAGACATTTAATTATCGTTTAGGCGAGTTCTCCCCTACATATTAGATTCTTGTACCTAAAAAGAAGACACTGTTTTGGCATCACAGAAACGATATATTGTTAATAATCAGCTAGTTTGGTATTTGATTTACGGTAATTGAAATCATGGATGTCATACAAAGATTCATAGAAACCTTGTAGACCACTTTTGGTTCTTCACAATGAGCACTTTGTTAATGGATATTGAGAAGAGAATACGACCACTGATATAGACTTCAGGTCGTTGCTGCTGAATGCTAAAACTGAAGAATTAATGATATTGATTTTCCTTTGTATTGAACTTGGCTTTTACATCACACTATAAATTGTACCACGAACCTCTATCACAGTTTCATTTGTTATCTGGTTTGGTTCGATACCACATTCTTTTAATTAGGAAATAAATAAATGAAATTAGTGTTCATAAGTAAAATGGTAAACGTACATAATATAGTATGTAGGAGTCAACAGATCTAAGTAGACCCAATAAAAAATGAAATGGGCGTACGCCATACAATGTGCTATGAGGGGATTTTCCCCCGGAATTTCACCTGTTAAGGATTCCTTAGGCGTACGCTTATGTGTAACTGGGACGCGTTTTTTGTCCCACTCGATCAGTTAGACACCGACCTTGCCAGGCCCTCCGTCCTACACCACGGACAAGGAGGAACCGCGCAGGATAATGTCTAGTAATTTTATCGGTCAACACTGTGAGCGAACCAGAAACCTGGTTAGTGAGCCCGTGTCTTACTCACTGAGCTACTGCATCTCCCATTCTAATGATAGATATTTGGATTATTGTAAATATATGGCATGCAAAATGGGAACCATTTGAAATAGGTACGTGTCTGATGTTTTTTTCGATTCATATCTCTTGCACAACTGCACGGGACCAATCTAAAACGGGTACCGATTCAAACCGCGACACCAGCTTTGGCAAGTTAACTGACTGTATTTTACTGTCTTTTTAAGGTGTTGTTTGATTACCATTGATCTGGTCAATACACGCGATTGTCCTGCTAATTTTCACGAAAGATTGACCGACTCTATTTTGTTGGTCTTCTATTAACCGAATATTCATCTTCATTAGCCCGGTCGGAGCAGAACCGCGGGGCTTCAAAACCCACTTAATTTCATTTCATTCCTTTCTGGGAGTACTGTAAAATGTATGGAGAGAGAAACATGGTGGTTAGTTGAGGTTTAAAATATTGTGGTCAGACCTTGTAAGGATAAATATAAAGTGATAGTATTATGTATGTTTTTTTTGGATTTGATGGTTTTGTACTATTTGTGTTAATTTAAGTCCTCTAACTTGTCAGGTCATTCTAGGACTAACACGCCTTATATTATATTTAAATAGTGATAAACGTTCGTGTAATTGTGGGATTCGGTAAACGTCCCTTAGAATCTAAACGATAACAGCATCAGCAAAAGACAACAACAAAAACAAAAAATCAAGAAAAACAACCCACAACACGACGAAACAACATCATTAACTGAGCCATTAACTTTTACGTCTATTACAAAAGTCTCGTATTTTTACACAGTAGTAACCTGTCTTCTTTGATAATTCACCCGAAACTAGTTTTTACTTTTTACCAGAACACTTAACATACATGTAGAAATGCAGTAATGGATTTTTGAATACGCATGTACGAACCATTAATTTATACATAAATTAATTATGTCTAACACCTGTGTCTAGTATTTCATCAACAGGTGTTTTGTCTTCATTAAGATCATTCGCCATTTTGTTAATATTTATTTTTATTTGATAGTTTTTTTTTAAAATTTATGATTTAACCTAATATTAAAATCAATATCTAGATCAATATGATATAGTATACATTAACTGTACTTTCTAAATAATCTGGTCCTTATTGTACACCTAATTTACCCCAGTCGCATCATAACATTTGGACGTTAAACCCCATTTCATTAGATCTTCTGTTTGTAACGTCTTTGGTGTTTCTTGGGGCGCATTACAATTTAAACAGTATACCGACCCAGGCTGCAATACCTTCTATTTCTTGGTATTTAAATTATTATGTATTGGTGGTTCCAATATTTTATATCTTGTAGAGGTATTTCAGCTACCGGTGTAACTTCTTTAATTTGAATGTAGAACTTAATGTCCACTGGCTTTAATCGACTGAAATTCGACATCAGTCAAACAGCATTCCCTGATATTTCTTTGGATGTGATTTAACGACATTAGAGTACTGCTAGAACGACGCGTATTAGTCGATTTAGCAGTTTTGTTTAAATAGAACATTTGCAACGATGACTTCCACCTTGCTTCACGATGGGCACGCATTGGCCTAGATGTGTATGTGCTATGGAATGGTGTTGTTTGTATGTACTATGGTTTCCCGACTTCAAAAAAAAAAAAAAAAAAAAAAAAAATGTGGGCTCAACTAGTGAATTAAATACACGGTAAATTTAGCATCACTATCGCTTTAACAATACACGTGTTTCATCTTTTATCATCAATGAAATCAATGGAACGAGAAAGCAATTAATAGTTAACATGGTTATAATTTAAACTTGACGATAACTATAGCCTGTGGGTAGGAAAACTGTATAGATCTATATTAAATAGGTGTGTTCAATGTTAACCTGTAATACCTTCATGTTCATCGTGACCTAACCTCATTAAAACATCAACAGGTTGCTCTTTGAATATTAATGGGTGTTCAAAGTGGTGAAACGTCTCTTAACAATGATTTCTTACCCTGTACACAGATATGAGTTGATTTGTAATACTGGGGGGAATATAGACCATCGCTAAGAAATACGTGTACAGTATACATGTGAGCCTTTATTACTTTAAGTACACTCACAAGTTCAGTAATATACAATGATGAATCAGTGATATACAATGGGGTTTAACATCATGTCTTTCTGTCCTGTCTCAACCGAGCTAATGAAGATTGTCATACGCTTTTCTGTGTGCCATGAGAGTAATATTGCCCGGGCAGCAATTGAATTCCGTGCAACTGTCAAGGATTATTTTATGTTAACGCTAAAATGCATACAGACCTCGTTTAGTACCATCCGAACGACGTTATGTTGCAGAACGGTGGAAAATCCTGGGTAGCTTTCTCGGCTAGCACATGACCCCCGCCCCCTCCCCCCCTGGTGGTGTTAATGATCCAGCGCCTTACATATGTCCAGGAAGAGCAGTGTGTAAATTGGTATAAATTTGTGCCGTTTAGAGCTGAGATTGCAGACGACAACCACACGATTGAACCCTGATATCCCGTTATTGTGCTTTGGTCCGGATAAAATTAGATAGTGTTGTTTATCAATGAAAACTAACAATAGATTCATCTGTAATTCAGAGATCACAGACGATTACTCTATTCATTATTCAATGTATGTCTGAATTTGTCCTGTGATTCGGTCAACCGTAAACCGAAGATGAATTGTGAAATGGAACTTAAAATAATTCTGGCTAATCCTAAGGGATGTGACCCGTTTACAGGTTAATGACCACATAATTCACCTAGTTAAAGAGACACCCTCACTGTTTCGTCGAGATTTAATCTTTTGGCATTAGAACCTGTGATAGGCGTTACAGGCCGTGTTCTTATGGTAGCCTACAACCGGCGTGCATCTCTCTTGTCCGTGGTGCAGGACGTTGAGTCAGGCGTGTAGTCGTTCGGGTGGCACCAAAACCCAAAATACGGTGTAAACGAACCCTTGGCAGTTGGAATTCGATATAAGAGTAGACCATGGCGTCGCTGTCCGGGCGAAATTGCCTTCATAGCACATTGTATGGTGGATGCTCTTCTTCATTAACCCACTCGCAGCGTAGATCATTAAACCCAATTTGATATGATTTCATTTATATAACACAAACAATCCCCCCCACCGAAAACATTACTGTCGTTGTTAATTCATTTTCTTGTGAAATTACGTTTGATAACTTTCTTGCTTTAATAGAAAATATATGTTGAATAATGTACAGCGCGGACCACATTGAATCTGGTTTGCGTATTCGGTACATCTGGAAACTTATGTTTTATTTCTTCTTTCATTCTTATGTTTTTATCTGAATTACATGTAGATAAACTAAGTAAAGTTATGTGTTTAAAAATAGAAAATAATTATGTAACTCTGGTTTATATCCACTTTTCTTGAAATTAGAGAACTGCTCCAGGACAGTCTAAATTAAATTTGATCATTATTCTGTTTTTCTTCCATACGGTCGATGCTCAAAGAGAGAGAGAGAGAGAGAGAGAGAGAGAGAGAGATTTTGGAATGGGGGTTAAAATTGTCTCAATTTATATTTCTTTCCTTGGTTGTAATTCGAGGATACCCAGTGTATATTTTACTCGGATTAAGAGCTCCTAGTTTTTTACCCAGGAAACACGGCACCTTTAACGTGTTATGATTTTCCTTATTCATCAAACGTTATATAATTTTGTATGTTTTTTTTTGTTCTTGTATCTTGATGAGTTGTCATCCTAGTAATCAGTGTATTGATTTTTGTATCTTCTGAATAAAGAAAAGATTGTCCGATAAAAAGAAACAAAAAACCCACCCAGTTAAATAATATTACATGAACGGCTATAGCACCATACATAATACTTGTCGATACTAGGAAATTCTTGACAAAGTATGCTGCAATACATGGCCCGTGGCTTTATAGAAGAATGCTATTTTTTCTACTTCTTAGATGAATAGCATGTAAAAGGACGAGGAACTTGAGTTCAAGGACAGCGTAACATTTTCTTCCATACTAATCAGCCATTTTGATGTCTTTGGCGCAAAATGAAATGTAGTATGTAATGTAATATTTCCAGGATTTCCGAAGTGCGAAGTGCAGAGGGGACTTCCATAGTGCAGAGTGCAGAATTTGTTGTTTTTTTTTAAATCTCCAATATCAGCCTACAAGGTTGTTTTTTTTTTTAAGTTCCATTCAGTATTTACAAAGATATGGCGAATGTAAAAATCCATCGATCTATGCAACAAGACAACCATGTATTTTACCGTGAACCAAATTATCTAGCGCTGGTATCTTGATTCTGCTATCTTAATACATGTACATAAAATAGTGGATTAAGACGTGAGAAATTTGATATTTTCTGAGAAAAGAAAATCGCACATAGTTACATTGTCAGACAATTGTATATTTTGTTGTTTGTAGCTGTTTTACCTAAAAAGGGCGTTAGCGTCTGAAGTTCATCTTCGGACATATCTCCAAATATTTCGTACCGAGATCAAAATTGATTGTCTCCATTGTGATTATCTCCATTAAAGTAGTACGCATAATACTAATACCCAGTGATTTTTCTAATTTACAAGGGGTGTTATTGTCCAATCGACGATGTCTAATCGACCAATCAAAACGCAAGATTCACCCTCAAGCATGTTACAATTTACAATAGACCTATGTATTATATTTCTCAGAAATCTACATCTTGGTTTTGAGAAAGTGAAAAGGAATAGATACAATAATTATGCATGGGGGGGGGGCGGAGGGTGATAGACATGCTTTTTTTTAAAGTACAGAATGAACAAAACGAACTTTTAACAAATAATTGTCACAGCGTTAGTGACTTCGATATTATTGTCAATAATCACATGGTGATTTGATTTGTAGAATTACGTCATGGTTACACATAATAATTGATCTTATGACATGTATGATCTTTATTAATAGAATATGTGATGTTATATAGATAGGTCCAACTGTTTTCTTATACGTCAATAGGTTTTATCTTAAAACAATAGAGATTTCTTGAGAAAAATTATCAATTTACCGGAATCTCGAGTGCCAGTCATCGGAAACCTGTGCACTCATTGCTCGTGATTCATAAATTTAAAGGACCATACGTGAAGATATTTCATTGGAAGGCGATCATTGGTACAATTCTTCTGGACCAGAGCTTATTTCAGTAGTGAATATGAAAATTATCATTATAATTCATTTTGATGGATGGTTTTAAATTAAGATGCATCTGACCAATAAAGACCCCCCCCCCCCCCCAGGATGAGAGAGAGAGAGAGAGAGAGAGAGAGATGTGGTTTAACGTCTACTCAATCAAACTAGGTCATTTCGTGACTTACATATGGTTTAATTTTATTTCAATAATTCGCTTTCGCATAGGGGTCTTTAGCAGTGGGAGGAAACCGGACTGCCCGGAGAAAAACCCACGTTGCTGGACAGGCCTCTCCACCAGGATGAACATCCATGTCTTTTATAGTGTATGGTCATAAACTATGCATATAACCCTTATTCTGACTGAAGACACGGTGGTTGAGTGGGTAGTACGATGCCTCGCTAGCCCGGAGGTCGCAGGTTCGATTCCGGTGTTGACCGTAAAAGTTCATCTAGATTTTCCGGCGTGGTTTCCACTTGTAAGGGCCTGGTCAGAACGACAGAGGTCCCGTGTATACATTGGTATGCATATAAAAGATCATTTGGCAGTTGGAATTCGGTATAACAGTAGACCGTATCGGCACTGTCCAGGCAAAAATTGCCCCCATAGCATATGTCCAGTTTCATTAACCCAGTCGGGGCAGAACAGTAGGATGTTAAAGCCCGTTTCATTTATTTTTTTTATTCTACCAGAGTGGTGCTTTAAGACACACATAGGCTGCAAAATCAATTGATATCCCGCCCATCTGAAGGATACGATCTGGCCCAGGTTTATTACCTTGGATTGATTTTGCTTGGTTTTCATTCTGAATTCACACAGGGTCCCGTCACGTTGCGTCATTATGCGATGTGTAGGTCTAATATATTTTAAATTAGACTTAAAAGAACCAATTGCGGAGCAGTAAAATGTCGATTTTCTGCTCAATGAAACAACCCTTTAATGTAAATAAAAACTTACGACTCGAGCCACTTAAATGAATCCATTGTAATTCGATGTTTTTTTTGTAAACATTGGCTGTTGACTTCTCGGTAAACTGGATTGATTTCTCCACGCATTTCTGCTCCAATTTCATAACCAAGTGTGCGTACATGTATGTGAATAGATTATGTCATTTACCACACTCCGAATACACAATCATATCCATTGTCACTATATATCTGTGTTATATTTGACTTGCGTTATAGCCTTGTTATAATTTTCGTATTATTGGATGATATTCCAGACGAAATTGATTACATGGTAGCTGTATTAAATCTATGCAACTACTATAAACATACTGAAATTGTCACTTTGAACTACCCATGAAAATCATATAGGATTGTTTCGCGAAATAACGATTCGAATTTCGGTGGCTTCATCCGAGAGGAATTTAAAAAACATAATTTACCACTGGCATGTTACTGTAGAAATTCTTACACGGGACAAACACACTTTTACACATCGATCTGCATTGGACCTTGCGCTAACATCACCACAAGGCTCGACACATGGAGAAACATATTTGTGTAACAAATTTATATTTCATGAAAAACTGATGTCAAGGACTACAATAATGGTGTGGCGAATCCGATTTCAACTCTTTATTTGTACACATATATAACCATTACTTATAACTATTATCCTATACTATTTATTTCAATACATTAACTATTAAATTATATACGAGGAATCATATTTTGTAACTTTTTGTTTATAATGTGTCTCTAAAGCAGAATTTCCATGTCTGCAAATTGACAGTGCCACAAGCTTATACCTGAGACCGTGGAACCGGTTAATCACTGACTGACCAGTGGTGGCTAGGTATCGACTTGCTCAGTGGTTAAAAGTTTCAACCTTTTTGTCAATACGATATCACCCTTGGTTGAAGTGGACGTTAAACTCGAGAAACAAACGAACTTGTCAACCTGTCTATATAAAGAGACTGGCATGATAGTTTTCGAATAGCGCCCGAGTGTGAACCTGTGTGTCATGGCTTCGTTACCGACAGATGTACACATTGTCATTGTAACTGTCTATATTATACTGCAGACATTAGCCATTACACAATATACCTGTTTTGTTTCTTTTGATTTTCACCTTGCTTTGACGTGATTCTTAACGAAGTGTTTGGGCCACAAATCTGTTCAGGGAGGTGTTATCTTTAGTGGACACATTGCAGTCGTCTACCAAACATGACTAGGATATCCATTGTGCGCACGTAAGCGGGAAAGGGTTGTGCATTAAGTCAACGGTAAATCTTCGAATACACTACAGTGGTATAACTTTTACCTATATTTTCTTACGATTAGGGACATAAGTACACTAAATGGAGTGGGTATTCTCCATTGCCATACTACCAAAAGAACCGTTTTAACATATGACAGCGTGTACATGTATTAGATTCCCTAAAATTGTGATCTATAATTTTACTGATATGTGATTGATTTGATAAACCGGAAAATAACGAAAACCACAAAAACTGGCATAGTGGGGTAGGTGGTTAATTACAGAAATGGCAGTAAAAGGATTTTGTTTTCATAACAATTCACAAATTGTTGCTAATTGATATCTTGAAGAAGAACTATTGCATAAAATAATACCATTAAACAAAGCTAAATCCTGTTGATTTATATAACTTGCTTCATTAATCAGAAATTATTGTGTATACGGTTACAATAAGATCTTTGTGGTAATAAATGAAACGGTTTGACGTTATCTTCAACAGCTCTTAATTTAATTTAAGCGTGAACAATCGTCTGGTTTAATTAACACAACTAGTTACTAATAACAACATTCAGATTTTATGTAACAACTACTCCCTCTTCTTGCGTGTTACAAAACAATCAGTGTCCAAATCCAATATGGCGCCAGAGGTAAATCGCAGACGCGCTCAGTTCTTTAACATGGCTAATACGTCTGGACACCATAATGGATTTCCATTCAAGTACCAGTATAGACTTCCAATCTTGAGTATTACCGGTACATTATTCTATTTCAGTAAGTTCAAGTATCATTTATAAATTGGAATAGATCATTTAGGGGTTGGCATGACACAGTTGCCTCCAATTTTCAGAAACACCATCCTTTTAGACGCGTCTGATATTCAAATAAAAAAAGCTCGACTAATAATATTAGCTGGGTAAAAGATACCAAATAAGTGAGAGAAAAGTGGGCTTCAGCGTCCACTTAAAACTGAGTAGGTAATTTCGGGATAAACATAAAGGTGTATATTTAAATTGGGTTTAGGCCCTACAGGAAACCGGAGTTGTGGGGAAAGTGGAAAATGCATACTTCAACTTTAGCCCTGAAGAGATTTATAGCTAAAGTAGATTGAATTTCATTAACTCCCAGTCCAGCAAGTTTCAAGACAGAGTAGAGAAATAGTAGTGAAAATCGTTGGTCTTTCCAATATTGAAGAATAACAGAAAAATTGGTCAAATTTCAATAACTTCGAATTCCGTAAACATTAAAAAAGGTTTGTTAGTTATCACACATTTTCAAAAACAATTTAGTATAATCTGATTAAAATATAAACCTATATATATTTCATTTCGTTTTTTTTTAACCTTCGATGATCTAAACACTACATGTACATGAAGATCTGACAAGCGAGAGGCTTTTAACCCCATGAAGTCAGGCATTGATTAATATACCAGCGTTGACGTTTTTAGTGGTTTACAAGTCCAAGAACCCACTGTAAGAGACCGCTTAATTGGCTAATGCCTCACATCACTCAGAACACGTCAATGATAACAACTTTTCCAGATCCTTTTGAACTATAAAAACGAAACGAAATAGGATTTGTGTTTTAATCAAATTAAATTTAGTACGACAGTACTATGTGGACGAAAACCCGAGGTCCCGTTTACACATTGGCGTGCACATAAAAGACCCCTTAGCAGTTGGAATACGATATAATAAGAGTTGGTCGTAGCGCCCCTGTCCGGGCAAAATAGTCCCCATAGCGCTCCTCATTTCAGATATTTCCACAGAAAGGCCACGTTGATGATTTTCAACTTATATAAAAAATTTTGGATTTTGTCGGCATTCATATTCCTATAAGAAGGCTCTTCAAGAACTTGTTGTACAGATGTTTGTTACCATGCTTGTACAGAGAAGGCCCCGATCTTCTAATTATCTCTACTTCTTTCATTTCTCAATTTGAGGAAATAAATCATATTGTTGACAAATTGCTTAAAACACTATTTATGTGTACACACATCTGCACACACGCCGTAAGACCCATCTCCCCACAATGATTTCCAATAATTATATCAGAACACTGTCTCCGCTTTCTTCCTTCCTCAAAACCCAAGAACGTCCGGTTACCGCGTAATCCCTAATGGCACAATTCGACAAATCGTATTTCTTGAAATTAACGAGAAAACATCTCAAGACACCCTTTTGAATTAATGATGTGGTTAAACCACGCAGGGACATGTTGCGATTGTAAAAATAGAAATAGTTTATTTTACAGACACTTCAGTCAGATCACAAGAACTAGATCGTGTCGCGAATCGATCCATCATACTTTAGGATGTAATTGGGCCGGCGATGGTCAGTATCAAATTTAGAAACATAAGAACAACATTTAGTTAGTGTAATAAAACATATTCTCATATACCTCGTAAAAGTAATTGGAATAGTAACAGCGAATGTCTCGTTTATTAAATGACTAAAATGTTCATGGTATTAATAAACGACTTGCAACCCCAACGTGCCAAAATATAGGTCAAAAATAGAGTCTTTAGACAAAGCACAATCAAAATTACGTTTATTAAAACTCATTTTTGCTTAAAAAAAAAAAAGAATTCAGTTCTAACTTAAGTTATGTCTATTTAAAGATTACACCACTTTATGTATTTGTATTAGATAAAAAAGCAATAATAATTATTATAAACATAGAATGTTCCAGCGCAACAAATAATAAAACCATTCTTGTAGACACGTTTTATCTATTTTCGAAGAAACTTATATTATATGTTTATAACCCGATATATTTGCGCATATCGGATCGGATATTCCTAAATTACGACCCTTGATTGTACGAAAAATCGCGTTTCTAGCTTTTATTCGATTAAAAAAAAAACCTTTGAATGATTGGGACAAGTTACGTGAAAATTGGACAAAACTGTTGGATCGTAACTTCTTGGATTATGGTCCCTGATTGAATGAAAAATTGCTTTTTTAAAAAGCTTTTTTGTAGGTGTATCTTGCACGGCAACCGCTTTTTTTGCCAGATGGGTAACTCAATAACTTGTCATGTTTTATAATGAGATGGAACTTACGATGCCGAATAGATATCATGCTTTAGACCATGCTGCCATACCTGATTGTATTCAGATTAGTTTCGTAAATCTCACTGTTTAGTTTCGTATATATAAATGGTTTGAGCGATGTCTTCTTCGCCTGGTCAGAAAGTTAACAAGTTAATGAACGATAATGACTTCTCTGTCGAAAGTCGAGACATCTAACATACTATTGTATAATTTACACGTTTAGCTTTTACCTCGTCTGTTCTGTAAGCCATACAATTACTGACATTGGTGGATCTTTGAATATTCTGAAGACTTCCATTATATCTCCGACAACAACCACTTTTATTTGCGTATTTTTATTAGGGTTGGAGTCTGATCAATGTATTTTTAATTAGAATGTAAATACAAGAAATTCCGTCATATTACACATGCATAGCCATAAGGCTTTATCAAGACTCAAATCAGAGAGTTTCATATCCTATCAATTTTAGAGATTGACAATTATTGTATTATGACTCATTGGACGCGATATATAGAGATCGTTTATCATAAAGATAAGAATACCACAAAACGAGATATAATTGTCAAGAATTCTTCAGAATCTACACCAGAGTAAACATGGAACGGAAGACTATATATATATACACACGTTTTCATTTTATATCGAGTTTTAGATCCTACTGGACTAATGAGAAAGAGAGAGAGAGAGAAATGGGGTATAACGTCCACTCGAAGCAAACTAGGTCATTTCGGGACTAACATGGTTTAATTTTGTTTTACTAATTCACTTGCGCGTAGGGGTCTTTAGCAGTGGGAGGAAACCGGAGTACCCAGAGTAAATCCTCGAGGCTTGACACTAGACAGGCGACCCTACTCCTTGCCACGTAAAACCCGAGTTTCGAAACCATGTCAGTTGACTCAATGGCAGGCCGTATGATACAGCGTGCGGACGCTAACCATTCGACCATCCAACCCCCCACTAATGAATTCCGTATTATGTCTTTTTACGGGTGCACTAACGGGACCTTGGTTTTCCATTCCGTCCGAATGAATAGACATTGTGTCTTGCAAGGTCTGACAACATGTACCTCCTGGTTAATGCAATTGTGACTTACCGAACCACCGCGGCTTTGTTTTAATAATCACAGAAACGAATCCGTTGTCGAGAATCATTTGAAACTGACATATTTTATTTTGTTGAAATAAAAATAGACTAAATAACTTTTGGTTGATAAATAATTGATAGTGTGGGGCTTTAAATTCTCATCTAAATCATGCCATATACCAATGATGGATTTGGCTTAGCTTAGAAATAACTTGGGCATCTATTTATGAATACAGAAAAAATGCATGTTTTCTTCAAAGGAACTATTTGACTCGAATGACACGGAATCGAATCCACGCGTGGACCGAAAACATTTTTCGGATTCATTAAAGTCGATTCCCCGCTAGTTGTTCCAAGGAGCCAGGAAACCCCAGGTCCACGTTGACAAGAACACAGTATAACCCTTGACAGTTGGAAATCGAAGAAGAATATAGAATGAACCGCCACTAGCCGTGCAGAGAACCATATATTTGACCAACAAAACCAATGTATTGTATTGACAAGAAATCCAAGTCCCATTCCATTCCGTTACATTCGTATGAATTATAGACATAAAACCAACTATAACATATATCGTCCAGACGTATAGATATATTTGATGCTTTAAGCGGGGCTTATGTCGACTTTGCAACCCAAAGCAACTAGTTGCAGTCAGTTGCAAGAGTGCTTATGTCGATCATATCAGCAGCAACTGAGGACAACTGGGAGCAACTGAATTCGGAGCGCTTATGTCGACTCGGAACTGATAGACTGATAGCGATCACACTTAACACGTGACTGTTAATTTATTCATCACGTGATCAACAAAATGGCGAATAACTTAAAAGAAGCAATTCAGGGGCATGGTGGGTCTTACTACAATTCTATTAGTATATTATTGTCGACATCATTAACATTTGAAAAGTGGGTGTCTTGCCTCTTTATAAAGTCACAAAACACACGTCTCTTATCACGTGATGTTATTTCCATGGAAACGAGTTGACGCCAGTTGCAACAACGCTTATGTCGACCGCAACTAGTTGCCGCTAATTGCAACGAGTTGCAGAAAGTTGAACATGTGCAACTGACTGCCACTGATTGCAACTGACTGCAACTTGTTGTAAGAGGCGCTCAGGTCGACTTTTTTCAGTTACATTCAGTTGCTTTCAGTTGCTCCCAGTTGCCGAAACGCCAGTTGCTTTCAGTTGCAAGGCCGACATAAGCCCCCCTTTAAACTCGCATCAGCTCGAAAAACACTGTATCATAATTATTTAGTGAGTTAAAAGAGCTGGAGGCCATGCAATTAATTAGTTGTATCACCCGTAATCCACGTCTATTTGAAACAAAATACGTATCATTTTCCACATCATAAGTCTAGAATCCTTAAGATCGGGATATTGATGTTCATTATAAGTAAAAGATCGTGGATTATATTTCAGTGTTAGGCAGGACAAGTCGACCAGTTCACTCAGAACGTTTTCGTTATTCAACCAAAAAAAAAAAAAAAAAAATAAAATAAATAAAACGTCTATTTAACTGATTTTTCAAAGGACCCCTAATACATTACTTAAAGATATATTCCCTTGACAATATAATCGGTAATCATACTGTACCCCACACCTTGACGAAATATATCCAATTCACCCTAGTTTGTGTCGAGTGGACGTTAAACCCATTTTGTTTCTCTCTCTGTGTTTGTATTGGTATACAAGGCTGTGTGTATTATTGTGCATATGAATATACACTGTAACAAAAATATCCGTGAAAAAACGGAAAAAAATCCGGAAACAAAAATTACCAGGAAAATTTTATCCGTATTTGTTTTTCCGGTAATTTACAGAAATTCCCTCAATTAACATGACATAAAAAATGGATATTTTTTACAGTGTAGTTGTCTGTACTACTTGCAGAACACTGTCGTTATATTGCAATATAGTATAAGTTCGAGAAAATAAACAAAATGAAATTTTAATTAATGTTTTCCTTTAGCTACTTTCCAATTAAAAGCCGAACAACTGTGTATGATCTTCGACGTATACTGAAATGGCTGATAGACACCGATCGACGCAAATTTCACTCGGGACTTATGATTTTAGTGTTCTTGTTTATTAGAAAATCCATATATCCTAATAAAATGCATTTGATATATTTAAAGGAGTTTCTCTTGAATGGGCAGGTCTTCAAAATACTTGTATAGGGCTTAAGAAATAACTAGGTCTTCAGATATTTTAACCACACTGTCAATATTATGGCTAGGGAGGGCTTTGTGTTTATTGAACTCGAGTGCAATTTTGTTATACACGTTAGTTAAAACGGGGAATATTGCGGTCATGCTCAATGATGTATTTTGCTGCGTCGTTCAAGTTTATGTCAATAAAACATGGCACCGTGAGGGGCTATCCTCGCTGAAGATTTAGAGATTGCCTCACAAACCGTACAATAGACAGACATTAAGAAGTCATTCACGGCTCAAACAGGTTTACTTAAGGTCAATAATAGTCATATACGAGCTAAATCAAGTTAAATGTAATGAAAATCTTGTAAATTGGATTCGTCAGAGTCGACCAAGTAAATTGAATCTTAAAATACATCTATCTCACCAGTTTGTTTAAAACGTGTACATTAGTCTCTCTAAAAAAATACTTAGAAATTATTGCCAGTCGAAATATTGTATGGCAAGTAGCCATGTGACTAAATCAAACCGTATTGTCAGTCAATGCTTGATTCAATTTGTTAGCTGATGTTGTAACCATCATCTTAAAGATTTCAATCCAAGAAATGGTTAAAGAGGCTACTGTTCGACAGATTTTCGCTTGTCGGTGAAATAAATTTTCGATTCGACTTGAGTTGATCAAACAGTTACAGTTCATATAAGGTTATGTACCTGAACTGAGGCAGCTTTGTCTTTCCATTATTAAGGAATTGGCCATCTATTTTTTTTTTAAAAACTTAGTTTGACGTCCTACTTTTCTGCACACTAAATTTGGACTGTTTGTCTACAGCTAGCACCACTGGAGAACAAACATTAACCTAGTTAAGTCCTAAATCGACGATTTTAGTCGAAAACACTAAGCATACTTTGAGAATTTTGCTAAGTATTTAATCTACTTTCATTTGATAAAATTGAACAAGTTCAGTTAGTGTTTGTGTGTATGACGGGCGTGGGACGGAGTAGAACCACATCACAAAACAGTATACTACTACATGTATTCTATTCCGACTGGGCTAATGAAGATGGGCATACCTAGTGTTGCGAGGACAATTTTGCCTGAACAATGGTGCAACGGCATATGCGAATTCCAACTGCCCAGGGATTTTTTACGTGCATGCCAATGTCTTTACGGATTCTAGGTTTTTCGTCCCACCCGAACGACTATTTAGTTTAATGAATTTTACGACAGTAAGTCCAAAATACATTCCAACTGCCAAGGGATCTTTTACGTGTATGCCAATGTCTTTACAGATTCTCACTTTTTCGTACCACCCGAACGACTATTTATTTTAATGAGTTTTACGACAGTAAGTCCAAAAAACATTTACTCTGAGTGGGTCGGTGCTTGGAGTTTAGGTAACGGGGCAACTTTGAGGTCACTTTGAGTATTATTCAAAATTACATGTGCATATAATGAACTATTTTTTTCTGATGAAAGTAACAAAGTCCTTGAAGAATAGCCTACACAAAAACAAGCACCATGTGTGACGGCGTAATACCATACACAACTGATCTCAGGAAATTGAGTAATTTTCTTAGAACGCGTCTAATACTCTCATATTGTCCATTAAGGCTTTTAAAATCCACACACTGTCTGCAAAATGACTCCACATGACATTTCAATTGCTCGATTTGCCAAAAGATTTTAAAATATCATTACGATATAATATTTATAACTTGATAATATTTCACTTACAATTTGAAAATCGCTTTGTAGGATCCTTTTATTTAAGAATTACAGTCTTCCCCATTGACAATAAATGATCGGTTTATAAAAGTATTAAGTCTCAAGTCTTTGAAAGTTTGTCGACAACGTTCGCATAATCCTTTGGGTGTCCATGACGAGTAGATGAACCTAATTTCGTTTCATTTCGTTTGCTATAACCGGAGTCGTGTAAACATTCGCTCAAAATATCAAATAGATTGTATACGCATGAGGTCGGCTCGCGTCTACTGTTAACAGAGGCCAAGTAAGGGTTAATGTAAAACGTATTATCATGTATAAGAAAAGTAACGAAAAGTAACGGAAGTTTGTATATGACGTTTAAAAAAGATCTATTAATGTAAATTGTTGTGTTTGGGGGTAAGCATGAATTAATCCCGTTATCGATTTTTTTATAAACACGACATTAAACATTAGTCTCCCACTGTCATCTTAATTTACTCACATGTCAGCCTTCGTATAGTCTGAGATTTGTAATTACGACTAGAAACTCGTGGTCAAGTTATTTAAAGAGTCTGGAATTAACCAAAAATAGACATACAAGATTACAAGGTAGGAATCATTTATTTTGTTGATAAAGGTGCACTGCCACACAGTTTGGCATGATATCAGGTCCACAATAGCTCATGACATTTAAATAAGAACTCTTTGGGCAGCACTGAACACGATTCGTAAATTTAAAGTTAAAACGTTGAGAGATCTGGTTTATAAAAATTAAACCATATTTTAGTCCCGAAATGACATAGTTTGTGTGGAGTGGATGTTAAACCCCATTTCTCTCCCCCCCCCCTCTCTCTCACACACACACACAGCGTGGACGTGCTAACCATTCGGCCATCCAACCCTCAGTGTGCAGTTTCTAATATACAGCAGAATAGGCCTACTGACAGATAGTGGTGACGTATATATTATTATTAGGAACGTGCACTTGTTAACCAATGTGAAGTGGCATCGAATGGTAAACATAAGCTGTCCAGTACACGACATCCATCAATTAAAACGATAGTAGATTTCTCGACCCATTTTCGTCGTATTCCGGTTCCCAGCTGTTTAACCTACACGTTTAGGATCAAATTGAATGTGAATTAGACCATTTATCCAATTTAAACGAGTTATGGAATCAAATAGAGAAATCTAATGTGTCTGCTTCTTAATCAATTAAAGAGAAGGGAAATCTAACGAGTGTATACTGCAATATTCCTGGAGTTTGAGTCCAGCTCTTGAATAACGCACTGTTTAATATAAAGACAGCCCGAGAAAACCAAATAATTTGTTGACAGAAAACAACCAAGTAGAAAAATCGAACGATCCACGAGGAGTCTGGCAATGTTTTTTCTCTTCACCTACACGTGTGGATTTTAGAATAACACGATAACCTCTAGTCAAATATACTTTAAGTTTATTTCAAGCTGTTTGTAGACTTAAGGATACTGATAGGAACATGCTGATCTTTAAATGAACTTCCCAGTCAAGGCTAGACGAAGTGTAATGACCGATTATATATAATCATGTTCGACGAAAGCGTGGATTCCCTCTGGTGTCTGTGTCGCCTGGTTTTTGATAGAGATTATATCACAAAGGCCGATAAAGTCATGATACCCCGGGGTGGCATTTTCCCCTTATATACTTAACACTATATTATTATATATAGTAAATACTCGATATATCTACATAATATACAAATATATGCACACAATGCAATTAATAAAAGGGTTGGAACTAACGCGCTCTTTCAAGTTGGAACATTTAAAATACCAAGGGAAATCCAGACGAGATGCAGGGGGCAGTCAAATTGACCCTTTCCAGTCATTTTTCGGTGATGTAACGGGTGGGGACAAATTGTACAAAAATTACACCCCGTCATTTCACTCAACTTGAATGAACTGGAAGGAATTCAATAGTTATATTATAGTTACACGGTTGTTTAACGCTAATTAATGTAATCTTTATATTATGATCAAACGATATACTGGGATCATGTCAAAGTCTATATAGTAAAATATATGTTAAGAAGATAACTCCATAAATCTCTCAAGATGCTATCTAGATTACACCAAAGTCTATTACTGTGTACTCGAGGTCGAGGAAAGAATTACACCAAAGTCTATTACTGAGTACTCGAGGAAACTAGAAATCCTAAGAAGATTCAATCCTTTCGTTACTCCCGGGAGTATTGCCGCTTATATGGACGCTAAATATATATCGACTACCGTGGATGGTGAGTTCAGGGCAGACACGCATTATACATGTACCATCGCCCAATCCGCTTCATCACAAGATGTCCGTTTATAAATGATGAAAGAAAAAAACCCACGTTTTGTAACTGCTTAAAATCAAAAGACATCCATGGCACCTTTCGGAGTGCTGTGAAATTTGCATCGAAAAGTCAATCCAGGCCAGACTTTTGAAAGTCAAAGACTCAAAGTGATATAGATATTGTCTTATCAGTAACCGATCAGATAAACACATTTAAATACACTTTCTAAATCAGGGCGGTTTAGCTCCCTTGGAACCCCAATGCACCACAATAAATCAATTTTCTGTATTTGAATTTAACAGAGATGAGAGCTATTATTAGATATTATTCTAATCGATTAAAACAAAAAACCTTATAGATGACAATTGACATCGATGTACTCTAATAGAAACGGGCTATTCTTTAAACCTTGACTGAAAATGGCTGCGGTTATATAATCAATAGCCATAATACATTAGATGGTCATAACTTATACTAGAATTAGTCGAGTTTTGGACCAATGTCTTTTCTATTATTACTACTTTGTGATGTTTATAGCAGTGGTTGTCAACCTTTCTGTGGCAGAGTACCACTTGGAGGTTCCGTACAGTCACCGCGTATACCACCTGGTTCCTTAAAAACCCAATTCAATCAAATATCACTTTTTTTAGAAGTATAGAAATACAATATAAATAACGATACAAAATAAAAATACGAATAGTAACATCACACTGAGAAAATAATCGCTATAATCTTGTGTTGGGCAGTAAACATTTTTGTGAAGTAAAAAAAAAAAATAACTAAAAATTGTTCATGGCCCCGAAAGTGCTCGCGTACCACCTGGAAGGCCCTCGCGTACCACGGGTTTGGAACCACCGGTGTATAGTCTGGAAGCATGTGGTCTTTTGTCTGGATCGGATGACCTTATATTATACACACGTTTTATTTTACCCCAAATCAAAGAATACACACGTATCTGAATATAATTATATCGGAAATTGTTTTTTTTTTTAAAAAGAACAATGACAGAAAAGAAATCCTTAACATGCCATTTCCAAAAGATGTAACAACATCTTTGTTCAATAACTGAAATGCAGTCTGCTTTATTAAGATAGTAAAACTATCAAAATTCTTCGCCGACTTGAAAAAAGACGTATTCTAGTTCTATTTCTAAAGAGAATTAACTAATTGGTCACAAAAACTACATACTGGCTCCTCAAAACATGCAAGTGCTGTGAAATAATTATCTTTCAAGCATACTTGCATCTCCTTAATTGTTTGATCCAAAAATAAAGACCCGAATTCCTCAAACATCATTTATTCCCATAAGAAACCATGATATACTAGTGAATTCTGTTATTAACAGTTGAGTTCAGGTTATTCCATAACGATGTATTATGAAAGAATTAATTCTACCTTTGTTAGACTTTTTACGTACTTTGAATGTTTTAGGTGCGTTAAATCTTAATATGGCATTATGAAAGAACCAAATCTGTATAATATTGTCAGTCTTTTATTGGGGTCTAAACGTAATATTAATTATATTTTTCGCATGACATCTGGACCACCAGATGGCTTCGATATTAGAAATACCCGTCATGTCTTTAAGGTTAAACGGTAATATGGTGGCACTTGACAATCTAGAATATGAATGAATAGAGATAGGGGCGCCTTCTCAACCTCGTGGGTTTCCTCCGGGAACTCCGGTTTCCTCCCACTGCTAAAGACCCCTACGCGCAAGCGAATTATTGAAATAAATTAAACCATATGTTAGTCCCGAAATGACCTAGTTTGTGTCTAGTGGACGTTACCCCCCCCCCCCCCCTCTCTCTCTCTCTCTCTCTCAAACATTCACATCTATTTTAAAACTAGAAAAAACTAGAAAAGGTATGCTCGTTTTCGAAATCGTATGTAAGGTTCCTTTAATTAGTGTTCTGTTACAGTTCTCTGCATGTTTTACGGCTAATTGTTTATATTACATATATTTTTGTTTAAAGGAGCTAATTCGCCTATATTTGGGACCTAGAAATTGACACAATTGGGTCGCAACGCACATAATAATGTAATATGAATGTATATAAACTGATTTACATTCAATCCTTTCGGTTTTTACTCTCATTTGAAATCAATTATAATAATGTAATGTGAATGTATATAAACTGATTTACATTCAATTCTTTCGGTTTTTACTCTAATTTAAAAAATCAATTATGTTCGCTGAAATACGCCAGAAGTCTCAATCGAATGGCAACGTCTATTGTCTGGTTATTCCAGTTTGCACTGATAGTATTTGTTGCGTCAACTTTCGGGATTGGATCAAACCTATTTTGTGGCTTCCCCTGGCAAGTTTCTTGGAAACACTTGTCTATGGTAGTCTACACACGACGACGACCAGATAAGAATATGTTGTCAGTGTTTGACATGACTCGTAGAATATATATATCCTTGTTCTTTGAGTCCCCTGTTACAAATGGCGCTGAAACGCATTCGTGTACCAATGGTAAAATGTTTATTTTGTCTTAAATATTGGATATCAGAAGCCGATCTTTTCCCGTTAAGATCACAACATCAATGTTGATTTAAATTGGCAAATAATTTATGTTTTCAATGTAGACGATTTTGGAAGATATTGAGTTGGAAACTTACCGACTTTAAGTTCGTGATATAGAGAAATGTAATACAAACTTGTGTTCTTAAACGTCAAAAGCAAGACAAGGCGATCTCTTTATCTATATCTTACATAATGTCTCTTTAAACTTAATACTATACAGCTCTTTACATAATGTTTTGCTATGTTTAATGAGTTTTAACTTATGTGATACATATATGTGTTTTAGCTCACAAGTAGAGTAATGTAATACATAATAAACGCGTGTTCTTATTACCTGAGGTGTGAAGCTGGTCGGTTTTCAGCACAGAAAATCATGTTTGCTCGAGTATCATGGATCCAGGGAAGGGAACTAGAGCATTAGCTTAATCAGACTTTCAAATTCATCGTTTTATTAGATAAAAACATACAGTATCAAGCCACCATTTAGCTCGTCCATCGAAAATTTCCTGAGGGAATTTTCCATTTAACATATATAGCTTAGTATAGCCATAATAGCATGCATATAAATGTTTTTCCCTGTGGAGCACGGGCCAGGTAGTGTGCTTTGGAATATAAAACCATTCACCTACTCACGTATCGATATTTCGCCGACATCACCACCAGCTAGCAGCAGGCGCAGATCTCAACCCACACACTCTCTTTACCCGATGTATTTATATCTTGTATTTAGATTACACTCCCAGCTTTAAGGATGACGTCTTAATCCTCCAGATACACGTGAAAACAAAGGATTTGGATTAAAAAAAAATCGTCTTGACTGTTGTCTTTTTAACTGGTTCGAATCGATTGGCTTGACTGTTTATTACATTTATACTAATTTATGAGTGTGTGAGTGTGGTGGTGGTGGTGGTGTGATAGCTACGAAAACGCAGCTAAAGACGTTTAGATATACTGATGTATTTGTATTTAGCGCACACATTTTCTTTAATGCATGTGACATCTTTAAAGATAAATTTATACTGCTATGACTAACTTAATTTGCAGAGGCCAATGTAGTGGCACAATTATTGCTTAACTTCAAATATTCGCTTATAGATTAATGAAGCGTTGTTTTTATCCGACATACACCACCATGCGCCAACACCACACGCCAAATCTTGTCGGTAATCATCCTTCTTGCCATTTATTATCAGGTCCAAAATAGTTTCTTGTTCGGGTTTTAATTCAACGAGATAGAGAGAGAGATGTGTGAGGTTGCCCTGGACTAACATGTCTTTATTCTAATAATTCGCTTGCCCGCAGACGTAGTTTGCTGTGGAAAATAACTTGTGAACAAAATCAGCCGATTGGGGTGGGGGAGGTCCATATTCGTACTCGTAGCCACGAAAATTGCAATTACAATACATGACTGTCTCATAAAGTGATCATGTGATCTAAAGCGCATACGTTATGACCCAGACAATGAAGTTCTACCACCGCCATGTTTTAGTGCACACCCAACCAATTAAATCTACCGTAATATAAATTGTTGGTGTCAAATTGTCTATGGCGTTAAATCAAACCCCGTTATATTATTGATATTATGTAATAAAACATATTTTGTTTGGTTTTAAGTTAACAGTTATGATTGATGGATAAAATTCTCGTGATATGTGTACGTAATAACCTGTTTATTTTATTTTATATTAGCCTGGGGGGTACATTATACCATATTTGAGTATAGATCATTTACTTATTGAGAGAGAGAGAGAGAATGGGGATTTTTTGGGGGAGGGGGGGGGAGTAATGTGCACGCAACTTCCACTGATCTTGTTATTATTCGTGTAAAATTGAATTCAGGTGGGCTACGCTACTGCGTGTACGGCAGGCGCGGATGCAGGATTTTTTGCAGGGGGGGGGGTCTAGGTTTGATAATTAAATAAAATCGCATGAAAAAATTTCAAGCCTGAGCAGGGGGGGGGGGGGGCGGACCCCCTGGACCCCCCCCCCCCGGATCCGCGCCTGTACGGTATGGTATGCCTTGGTATGGAGCTATTGGTTTGCATGGATAGCAGGTCTTCTGTCCACTGGGCCATTCAAAACCTATACAAAAAACAAGACATACAATCAAACAACGTAAGTGTACACCCATTATATAATGTACCTAAATATAACTGTGTGAACGGTTGCCAAGTGTTATCAGGTATTCTACAAAATTGCATATAATGCTTTGTACCCAACATCCGTCATTTTTTGAGGAAAAACCTTTATTAACCTATGTCTGTTATTTGGATTTTGTAAAAGTCATCTACAGTTTGTTTTATGCTTTTTAATGCCAGGATCCTTTGTACTGTTTGTTATTTGTCTTAATAAGGATAATTCATGATTCTAATATTCACAATACTGTTAATCTCCAACATGGTATGGCCGTTACTATGTCTCAGAATAGTTCATAAATCCATGGCATTTTATTCAAGATGTGGACACAGAAACCTTTTCCATTTCTTAATCAGTTCATTAAGATGAACATTGACATAAACTATTGCACGGACATCTTTGATATCTTACCGTTAGTGGCAATTTGATCTGTTCTCTTTTTTATTTGTGCCTTTGATGTTTGTTTTTTAGTACAGCCGCTAGTCTCTACTTAGACGAGTGTGATTGATGGATGAATATGAACTGAGCTTCAAAGAAACAGTTATGATATGATTACATGCAGACATAATTTATATACATATCAGAATGATTTTATTCTTATAACAGCAAGTCCCAAAGCATAACGCCTCTTTAACTTGACACATGTGTATAGCGATTGGGTTGATCTAATTTTACTGAGTCCCAATCAATTATTTCATAGAATATTATGTTCGCTGAATTCGGATGAATGTGTTTTCTGATACTTAACACTGGGGACATTAAACACCCACACGTATTCAGATTGTTATAGCTATATTAAAGTAGCTAAGTCTCTAATTCAATACCATCCAAAGTCTTACACGTTGAAAACACGAATTATTTGTCAATTAAAATCAACATTGATGTTGTTATCTTATCTTGAAAATAGAGGCTTCTGACATTCAATATTTAAGGTAAAATAAACATTTTACCATTGGTATACGAATCGGGTACCATAGTGCGTTTCAGTGTAACAAGTTACCGGAAAGACATATTCTACAACTCATGTCAAACGGCGACGCTATAACTTATCTTAAGAGCATGCGGATAGACTGGAATAACTAGACGCTAGAAATTTCTATTCGGTTGAGTCTCACGCCGTATTCGCTGAACAAAACGGAAACACTTGAATGTAAATCAGTTCATATACAATCAGAATACATTATTATATGTGTTGCAACCCATTTGGGTCAATTTCTACTTCCCAAATATTAGCGATTTATATCCTTAAAACAAGGAAGTTTAAGTTTGATATTTGACTAATTATATTATCAAGGTGGCTATATATCATTATTTTGAAAGATAAGGTGTTTAACAATACATGAGAGAGGGGGAGAGAGGGAGAGAGAGAGAGAGATGGAGAAAGAGAGGGGGGTTGAACGTCCACTTGACAAAAAGTAGGTCATTTCGGGACTAACATATGTCACGCACAACCGGGGATTCGAAACCATGCCAGTTGATTCAATGACAATGTTTATGATACAGCACGCACGTGCTAACCATTCGGCCACCAAACATCCTCGGAAAGAAATAAAACTACTACTAACAGTCATTATTTACCGTTTGGTGAAGAATTATAGACGCAGATGAATCATCCCCTTTAACCAAACTGAAGACTAATAAATGAACTTCGGTCAAATCTCCAATAACCGATGTTAAACTAGTTTATAAGAGGTTGTATCACGATGTACATCCCACGTGTACCAACCACCGCCTCGGTTAATCCCGACACAAATTGCTTAAAGATTTTTTGTTTATCGGATCAAAGAAGTCAATGTCCAATTTCATATAATGCATAAATTGTGTTATTAACCAATTCCATTACATGATAGGCCCTGTGTGAACTAAGGTTAATGGGCTATCTTTTTTTCCTTTTAAATAACCTTTTGTCGAATTGGTTTAAAGGAGCAGTGCATCTTTGGTTTAGTTCAAAATGAAATATCTGCTTTACAAACCTCCTATGTTTCTATGTTGTATTTTTGACTGTGATAAAAATGAATAAAAATGTATAATCCTTAATATTTCAGAATAAGGATGGGTTAATAAACACAGAGTCTTAAAAGACCATACGCAATCCAAAGTACTAATATTAAAAATACATTATGGTCACAAATTATATGGCCGCTTAAAGTTTCTATCGACATAGGTATTTATTCGTGTCTTAGAGAAAGACAATAATAATAATAGTTCTGACAGCTCTTTATAGTCGGATGTGTCTAATTACTTAATACCAACAACAGTTTGGACATTAAAATAGTATACTCATTTTTGACTTTGTGTATATATTTGTATGATCTAGTTTGTTGTGCCTTTAAGACTTAAATTTAACCAATTCGGCAATTTCACTTTTTTCCCAAACATCAAATGGATCACATTCCTTTAAAGCTCGCAAACACGGAAGGCAATGACAATTTACATTTTGCTCTCTTTGATACCGTTTACGACAGCCGTAAAACGATCGTTAGCGTTGCTTTATGCGATTGACAATGGCGTGAATGGTAATAATGAATAGATTGAAGATATTGTGTTATTTATATTAAAGTATGTCTGTGCACGTTCACCACTGCGCATAATAAACTCACTTAGTGTTGTCCATGAAACATATATTAAAAAAAACATAAAAACATTGTTACGCATACGTCAAATATTATAATATACAGGATATAATTTATAATAATATTATTTGAATTATTCAGTTGATTTGTTGAATAATGTAACATACATGTGTTACCGATCATATTATAAATGCAGGTGTTTTGTTTTCATTTTAGGTGCCAATTGGATTAGTTGGTGAATCCTTTCAAAGGTAAGAGATATGTGAATTCTGTTATTTTCTCCTAGGCGAAATACGAGATTATCACTTTTACTTCATGCGTATATAAACCATGGAATTCAATAAGCCAAACTGATAGACATAGATATATTACAAATCAGCATGTTTGACATACATACACATGTATGTGATTATGTTGAAACATTTTGTTTTTGAATGTTTAGACATATTGATATGTTAGTATTAAGCATTACCAAACAACTATTTCAGGGTCTTTGTGCTATTTATTTGGTGAAATGAAGTTTAACGTCCAACTGTTCTGCTCCTAAACTGGGCTAATGAAGACGGGTATACGCATTACAGTGTGTCATGGGGGGGGGGGATTTTGCCCGGGCAGTATTTATTTGGTTTAGGAGAATAAGAATTGTGTTTAACGTCCAACTTTAATGCACCAACCAGGGTAATGAAGACGGGATCATTAAATTGAATTTTTGTTCGGTCAGCGACATTACGACCTGCTTTAATTTCGAACCCAAAGTGTCAATGATTCTTTTACGTCCATGCGAGTGAGTACCCGGCACTAGACACTGTTCCTTGCAGTTCAAAAATAGCTAAATCCGTTCAGTATTTAGAAAGACATTATAAACTTAAAAAAAAAAAAACGTCCGCATTGGACATCCACCGCAGACGATTATGGCCAACCCGAAATCATTTGATACGCGCCATTTGACCTGATTGAATCCATGTTGATATCATGATTTTGTTTTCTTAATTAAATGTTAAATAATGAATTTGTACATTTTCGTGTCAAATAAATATTATCCACAACTCGCAAATGATGTTCGGCGAATTTCATATTAGCGTATTGCAATTTATATGACGACCCTTACAGTGTCGACATAGTTACATTTAAACTAGATCTGATATATCACGAACAAAATCCATTTTTGTCGAGCTGTTTGTTTTATAGAACTTTGTATTATGGCAAAATGGAGTTCTAGGTTATTGAAGAATACTCATTTATCTTGGAGCATTAAAGATACGAAACAAAAACAAAAAAAAAAACAAACACTTTAAAAAGTCCATTTTTATTTATACAATTTTCGATTACACATCTGTGAGCAGACTTGGGTTTTGTTTTAATGAATCTTCTGTTAAAAGGTTTTGAAAATATGTGAAAAAATTGACTCGTATTCCTCCGGCAATTGCCTAAATATTGTGTTGATATGAAACTCCTTTCGCAGCGCTGTATTTTTCCATAAATATCTCCTTCGTTCATTTTGAATGGAAGTCACGGCACCATGTTTTAAGATACCGCCCGTTAAGTGCATTGTAGCCATGTAATATGAAATTTCATTTTACATAAATGATGCATTACTTCTGTTCGTGTCTGGTGATTGATTGAATGCCCTTTCTTTATTAAAGGAGATCTATGAACTTTGAAAAAAGTCAACAAGACTCCATAGTTGTGTGAAACTGAGAAATCGGTACATGGTTATAACTTTTAAATGAGGCTATTAACGAATAGAGAGAGAGAGAGAAATGGGGTTTAACGTCCACTGGACAGAAACTAGGTCATTTCGGGACTAACATACGGTTTAATTTTATTTCAATAATTCGCTTGCGCGTAGGGTTCTTTAGTGGTGGGAGGAAACCTGAGTGCCCAGAGGAAACCCACGAGGTTGAGAAGGCGCCCCTATCTCCATGCCACATACGCTCGCACCAGGGATCGAAGCCACAGCCGCAAGCCAGAGGTGACCGGCCAGCTAGAGGTCGAAGCGCGGCACTCTAGACCACTAGGTCATCCCAACCCCCTCCATACGCACTACGCCCTACTCTTATTTCGAATATCAACTGTCAGCAGAGGTTCTTTTACGTGCCTGTCAATATGTTCGCGGTATCTCGGTTTTTGTCTCACCCCAACGACTATAACATTCTGCATCACCGATAACGGATGTCGTGCACAAAACATCATGGACTTATAAGACTGACCGAGTTTATGAATCTTAGGCCGATATTAATGTATTATACGGGTAATATTGGGTGGGCTTTTACTATTAGGCTGTACATTTTGTTCAATACGCTTTACTCACAGTCCCACGGAATTCTGAATTGAATAGAAAATGCACTTGAGCCATATATATCTATTATACCTACTATCTCTGTGAAAACAATAGAAGTATAACAGATGTAGATATATTTACCAGAAACTGAGTTCAAACCGTACAACTAATACCTGATGTACTGCATCACGTATACATTTCTTATAAGACTTTCAATCGGTGTATTTGCATAGGGTAGGGCCTATATTTTAGTAAGGAAACGTGTTATTTAAGCAGGAAACATATATTGTTGAATAAACCTATGTGATAAAATTACAATAAATGTGCGGAATACAAATCTTGTATTCAATATTGTGACCATATTATTAATGTGATGTGTCAGTTCATATAATATATTATGGTGAACACATTACCTTGCACATTTAAAGACTCTTTTGTAAGTTTTAGTAATATTTGCCCGGTCTGTTTACTTTAAAGTAAAAATATATATTAATTCAAAAAGACTAACATAATACAAATTGTTTTGTATACGCCCACATTGAAATGTGGTCGTATATTGTTGTCGCCCCCGTCCGTTCGTCCGTCCCTCGGTCCGTCCGCCCGTCCATCGCTCCGGCGTCCACAATTGCTTGTGGACGCTCTAGATGCTAAAGTTAATATCTGATTGACTTTAAATTTATACACAGTGTTCAAGGTCATGAGACGAAGAATCCTAATGATTTTCAACGAATTCTGATACATAACTACTGCCAGGGTTATCTCCCTTGATCACTTTGAAAAATCTTTTGTAACGCTCTAGAGGCCAAACTTATCACCCAATTGACTTCAGATTGATACATAGCGTTTAAGGTCTTGAGATGGACAAGTATATTGATTTTCAATGAATTTTGATAACTGATCAGCTAAGTCCATGATTTTAAATGTTTCGTACACTAAGCGTTAGCATGGGGCAGAACTTTTTAAAAACCAAACAACTTCTAAATACTTCATGAATTGTTAATCTTAATCAGATTTCAGAGTATTATGAATGTTGAATTACCGAAAAAAGTAAGAATATGCGACAACTCTTGTTGACTGCCCGGACGATTTAGCTGCCGTGGGCGTATGTTTCGTTGCCTGGCAATCTATCTTTTTTTTTTATTTCAATGATTAAAGTTGATGTATAATTTTAAATCCTTAACGCATGCCCGTTTTTCGTGTAATATAGATCAAGTTATCGATGAACGTATTTCTAGCCTCTACAAAGTGCTTATCCCCCCCCCTCACCCTTAAATTTAAACACTCGCAGCGGTTCACTCGCATCAGATTATGCGTCGTCACATAATAAGTTTACTGCTGAGCTGGCAATATATTAATTTACCCTTTTCTACTTCCGCTTAGCTGTTAGTATTGAAAAAATAATATTCATCCAAACGTTATCCCATCACTTTATTTGGCATATATACATGGAGGCTTATCCCACTTAAGTCAATTCGTTTCTGGGACATATGCAAGGATATTTGAATAATTTTAGAAATCTCGTTTTACAACATTATTAATAATGTGCAATGCTAATGTCATTTATTTCTTTATATAATGTTCACTATTGATAAAACTAAGTACTAATCAAACAATCTAATATAAATTGAATCAAATTACTTACGTATAATATTTGTGCAAATTTTTATTAGATCAAATATGTTATTGGACGCTGCATATTTCACGAAAGGAACCAATTCCACGAGATGAATAGTAATGAAGACACATTACACGTTTAGCGTGTCAGATCTCTTATACAAAATTTTAAAAATAAATGCGACTTCTTTTTATAGGCGAGTAATTTCCTGTCTGTGACAGTAGATAATTCGGTCTTTATTGAGAATAGGAAAATTATTCATTCATGCCATTCTTTAAAGATCCCAGAAGGTTTCATTGCTAACAAAATAGCAGCGGTTGATCGATTTACTCTGGAGCTAAGGTCGAATATATCGGCCGGGGTAATAAGAAATCTATAGATGTTTCCAATGACCACCCGACACTCTTTAAGAGAGAGAAAGAAAGGGAGAGAGAGAAAGTTGCGAATTCAAACTTTCCATCGGCGGTCACCGTCAGTGTCGCCTGTCGTTATATTATTGTTTATAACACATTTCTTACTAAGTGATCTGATGATCTAGTTGTCATGTGATTAAATTTATCTATAACATTCAAAGCCCATGAAAGGCCCAACTATAAGCAGAATTGATTCTTTCATAATGATCTTTAAAGAATAACCCGAACTCAACTGTTAATAGCGGAATTCACTAGTATATACAGCCTCTTTATGGGAATGAATGATGTTTGGGGAATTCGGATTCTTTATCTTTTAATCAAACAATAAGGAAATGCAGAAATGCAAGTATGCTTGAAAGATAATTATTTCACAGCACTTGCCTGCTTTGGAGGAGCCAGTATCTAGTTTTTGTGACAAATTATTTTATTCTCTTTAGAAACAGAACTAGAATACGAATCTTTTCAAGCAAGCGATGAATTTTGATATTTTTACCATCTGAATAGAGCTTACTGAATTTCAGTCATTGAACTAAAGTGTTTTTGAAGTGACGTGTTAAGGAATCCATTCCTATCATATCTCTTAAAAAAACGATATCAGACACAAACCAGACCATTTCGTCATGCACTAACGTATGGTTCGTTTTATTTTCATTAATTCACCTGCGCGTAATTGTCTTTCGGCAGTGGTGGGAAACTACACTGAATTGAAACCACGCCACTAAACTCAGTGGCAAACCTTATGATCTAAAGCGCACAACACAGGCCATTTGGTCATCCAAGCCCCCACTGTCCTTGTGATTTTAAGGATTTCAAAGACGGTCATTTCCTTTTATATTTAGAATTTATTGTCAGTAAATAATACCTTACTATGATGTTAATATATGGATTTAATTTTTATTTTCTCATTTCTTTTACAAGTGACGTAAATCCTCTTGACGACGTTTTTACGGACATCTCCATCCCTGGGTTATAAGGGGGCAAACGCTTCACCATTCAGTGTAGTAACCTAACCCACAAATTAAAGAAATAACTAAACTTGACTCGGCTTTCCGATCGCTATTCAGTTGTTTTATGAATCTTTTGTGGAAATTACTAGTGGTGGCGTAGTAATATTGCTAATACTGTAGCTTTTGTAATGCTTTTAAAGACATAATACAAGCATATAAACTAAATCCAGAACAGTATTAAAATACAAAACACTTCTCCTGTTTATGTGTATTTATTTATTCGGTGATAAATAATGAATTTTAATCATTTACATTTATATAGTCACTTCAATTCAACAATTAATGGGAGTCGGGCAGACGGATTATCGAATTTTGCGGGTTCAAATAATATATGGTTGTAGGCGAAAGCAGACAAAATGCCAATTCTGTAAGCTAAAGTAAAATTCCCAAACCTAAGGGGTTTTCTATGCTCTGTCTATAACCCACAGCTAAGAAGACCTGTTTTACACGTGATCAAATTGTACTTCGGAGTACTTTGTTAAATGGGCATTAGATAAGATTTAGATAACAAACAGACAGTTCTCGCTATAACAGTTAAAAATAGATAATGAAAACAGAACATGCTGAAAATTCAGTCAAATTGCTTCAATCTGAAACGGGAGTACAAACGTTGTTACGATAATAAACAAAATTTCGATTATCAATTTCTATGTTCAATATCCTCCAAAGACTTATTCAAGTTCAATTAATATCGCAGGCTGGCAATGACATAGAGAGCTGATTATTGTCTGGATAATTTGATTATTGTCTAATTGATAATTGTGATAACATTCCATGCGTAGAGTAAGGCCTACGATAGGCAGAGTTAGCTCTTGCATAATGCATGTTTAATAAATGTATTTAGGAACGGAAAATGGGATTTATTTTTTTAAAAAAGAAACAAATGCAAGACTTTTGGAAAAGTAGGATTCAAGGTGCTGTTTTAAAATAACAAATAATTAAACATTTTCTTGAAATGCTTCAGAGATATACTACCGATCGAGACACTCAGAGAAGATGAAACGATCTCCAAAGAAGAACGAGCCAATCATAGGAATTATAAAAAAAAAAGCTTCACTTCCTTTAGTAGGTAAGGTGGGGAGCCACTAGTCCCGAATTCTCGGGTTGAATTCCGCTGTTGGACGCCGATGCTCCTCGGGATTTTGATTCGTGGCCCCTCCTTGTAGTGATGCAGGATAGAGGACCTGGCAAGGACAGTACCTATTCGCTAGGATGGGACGGCTAACTTAGGTTGTCGTGCACGTAAAAGTACCTCTGTCAGTGGGAGGTCAACTGTCTGACGTATGATCTTCCTTATTATCTCGGTAGGTGCAGAAAGTAGGACTAATATGCAATCTCAACAATCTCGTGCCCAAACATCTCAGCAGCCTTGACGAAATCCGTGTTCACATATTGTATTGTTTACAACCATATTCTTCAATAAACTGAAGTTTGATTATAAAACATACAATTTCCTTCACTCCATATCTATTATCTATTGCATTGCTACTCAGGTTCTCGAGACCCTCACTTCAGGAAATAGTGTTAAAAGTCTCAATTTACAAGCGTGGGTTTAGGTTAATAAACAGCAACAATAGGCGAGTAATATAATGTTTAGGCAACGTGAGCCGTATAACCAAAGGGTCAAATTAGTCAAAATCCCTCAATTCTTGGCTCCGCTGTAAAAATGTAGGAACCGAGTCAAGAATAGTCAGCGCGTTCTGACTTGATTATCCCTATGAGTGGGTTCGAATTTTGCTATGATTTTGTACGGATTTTTATATCGAAATTTATGTTCCTTGGCTCATCCAAAAGGTTTCTAATATTTGAGGGATTGGAATGTCAAGATTGTCGAGAATATTTCATCTAAAAATTCGCTGACTTCATTGTAACAGAAATCTCTGCATCTATAGATTAAATCGATGGATTCGCAGCTTTCCACCGTATATATTGACATGCTTAATCATATAGTTACTTCTTGGGTTTCCCAATACGTCAAACAATTTTTGATGACACTGATGACGCTATCGTACAGTTCTAGACAGGGCATTGCCCTCTAAACAGCATTTTGTTAAAATCTATTCTGCAGGAAAATATTATGTTATGAACCTTCTCTACATTGTATCTCCTCGTGTCTGTATCTGCGTGATTCCACTTACTGATAATGCACTAGACTTAACATAAAGATATATAGCTATGACCAATACAATATACACACATGCAGCCTTTGTTTTCCCCCAGTAATTAATTGATATCTAACGTATTTCAGAAAAATCCTAAATTTCACCAACGTATAGGCTTTGTAGTAGTGTACCCAACGGGCTATAATGAAGATGGACACCAACGTATAGGCTTTGTAGTAGTGTACCCAACGGGCTATAATGAAGATGGACATACACCACGCTGTGTGCCGCCAGTCCGCCTACTCTTCGTCAAATTACAAATGTCAAGGTTTTTGTTTAACAAGCCGCCAATTCTCATTACGCCAATATTCAGTCCAAAATCATAACAGAGCTTCTTAACCAGGGGGGCCCGGGTTCGACCCGGGTTTTAACTGAGAAAGATCCTCTCCGTGGATTTTCTAGCCTGGTGTCACCTTTTCAGTTCTGCAGGATAAAAGCGTCCCGTCGTCAAAGAGGACATGCCGCATACAAACCGTGTGATATGATATAAAACTATTTAATTGATCTGTCAAAAGTTTGTTAGAAATCTCTCTCAAAACATTTTAATTGGACGAAAACTACACCATGTCGCGGAATCTATGTTATCGCGTGACTTGATTAAGTGCGGATCTTTTTCAGATTGTCGAAGTCTAAATAAATCTCGGTTTGTCTTGTGCGCGTCTCAAAGGCGTTATTCTGGAAATCCAGTATTTTCTGTTAAGATTGTCATACTTTTATTGGAAATAAATACATGATAGATACTTTTGTGGGAATGCATCTTTAAGCATTACACATATTCGTATAATCAATCGGCCCGAAATTCCACACAATAATTTGATTCGCCATTCTACGTAAGACTAACAACTTTATCAAACATGTCTGCGTTCAGTCAAATAAAACTTATTAGATCAAATCCCGGTTGTCCAAAGCTAATAATGTTAACATAAACATTATAAGAACGTGTATGTGACAAATGAGCCTTCTCAGATATATGTCACTAAACAAATAAATGGAAGGTTCTAAGAAACCTATATTCTAGACCTGTACATCTATTTCAAATGAAATTGGGTTTAAAGTCCCACATTTCTGCTCCGATTGGTCTATTGATAACGGGTAAACGCCATACAATGAGAGAGAGAGAGAGAGAGAGAGAGATGGGTTTCACGCCCACTCGACACAAACTAGGTCATTTCGCGACTAACATATGGTTTAATTTTATTTCAATAATTCGCTTGCGCATAGGGGTCTTTAGCAGTGTGTGTGGGGGTGGGGTGGTGGTGGCGGAGTATCTGGAGAAAACCCCACGAGGTTTGACAGGCGAACCTACTCCTTGCTACGTACAACCGGGGATTTGAAACCACCCCTACTCCTGGCCGTATTATACAGCGCGTGCATCTAGGTTAGTGAGCCTACGCCTTATTCACCGAACCACCGTGGATCCCTTAACTATCTGAATCTCGAAAAAATAATTCAGCTGTTTGAATCTCGCATATTCATGTGGTTAGGCACCAAACCTGTCATGTCCCTTTATGGCAAATCATAATTGCACGATTTGATTAATTCTAGACCAGAATTTCACAAGGAATAAAATTGATTTGATTTTGTATGGTCTTTAAAGCCGGAATTTAAAATTTTCTAAGAAAGTAAAAACATAATTTTTTCTATGTCTTTTGCTCAAAAGGTTGTCAAATTACTATTATACGATCATGGACATTATTTCACATGTATAAAAATCAGTGACACAGGAAATAATTACGCAATTACCTCCCTTGTTTTTTCATTCGCCCCCATGGAATTGCTATCTTCAAACGTTTGAATTTGAAGTTGAAAATGATATTTTTGTCAATTTCTCAACTGGCAATAGTGAATTATAGGATTAATAGGATTATTATTTAACAAGGTAGGACTGTTTATAGATACAATCTATTTTAGGGATTTATTTTAATACATTTTAAAGATATAACTTAAAAATATGGAATTGCAACTTTAACTCTGTCTGTAAAACTTATGATGACATGTTGGTGTTATAAAAGTAGTGTGAATGATATTGGATTTATCTAAGCCACAGGAGAAATATTATTGACAATTATACATGTTGATACATAAAACATAGAATTATACTGACGAGAATATTGTGGTGAATGAATAAATCTCGAGAGGAAAGGTCAACCGGTACATGTTCTTCCCCAATTTCAAGGAATTAAAGTCTATTGAGTGATATTTATAATATCCGTTCTGTCGTTTTAATAATGGTAATTGCTTCGTCTTGTCAAATCTCTTAAATAACTTATTGGAGCCATGCAATGTAAATCGATAACTCTTAAGATCCTTGCTTATTTATGCGATCTCATGTTCGATTCACCCAATCTATTTACTAGCCCTATCATTGACCAATTTCCCGATCTGTGTCATGCTTAATTCCCAACAGTCTGTATATGTGAATTCTTGCCAAGTAAACTGAAGTTAAAGAATATTTATAGTACACTTTCTCTATAGTCCTTGATCGTAGCGAGACATTCCTTTTAGACTGCGTTAGTAAATAGCAAATAATGTTCATTAAACAAAACCGTACCTTGCCCAAAACTATAGTGCCCACCGCCATATCCACTCATATAGGAAAGGACGGGGCACATCTGAAAGGTTACATAATAGATTTCTTATGTTATTATAGTTTCCAGTCTGAATATTGAAAAATAAAATAGTAATTCACCGCAGATCATGGTGCAAAGCGTCTAGTCGTTTTTTCAATTTAATTAAATTGACAATCTAGCAACGTCTAGATGTTGCAAAACCTTAGACAACGTATTCCCTACCCAGAGCTGGATTTACAGATTGAAGTCTTGGGTCGCAAAATCTAGGGGGCCCTCCACCAAGTTTATATTATTTTATACCAACACTATAGTCTTCAACACCCGCCACGACCAGCGAGTTTGCTCAGGTGTGTTTAAAACTCCATCTTCCTTAAGTCGTGATGGTAGGTGTTTGCATGGGCCCCATAAGTGGAATATCTCGGGGCTTGTCATAATCTAAATTAGACACTGGCCATCCATGCCAGCTTGTTATTTAACTCTTTAATACTGAACAGTGGTTTTACACAAGTTTCTTTAAAGGACCGGTGGATGGATGGACCTTAAATACAGCCTACAGTATGACACGAACATATACTATTCATTAGTGTAAAATGGTAAAATGACGCGAGATTGAATCTTGGTCTTTATCGATCATCTATATGAATAAAGATATCCATCAGTCTTTATTTATACTCGAAGGCTAAAAAAATCTAAAGAAACTGAATTACTTTCTCCTCATTTTGCCGTCTCTTTGAATGTGCCCACGATCCTAATTAGAAATCTTATTGCTGATAATTCCACTTTTTCTTTTCCGTTTATAGTTATATCTAGACACAGTGTCTGTCATAAGATACAATAGTTATCAGAGAGCAAAGATCGAGACCCTAGCTGCTATGGTTATACGACAATATATACAGCCTATTTAAAATCCGGATATGCTGATTTCGACTCGGAACAGTAATTAATTTATAATAGATAAGAGAGAAAGCATTCAAATCCATAGACAGAATGACTTCATGTAGCTAAATTTTGATTATAAATGGTTGATATTTGAACATGAAATCTATATTTGGAAATATACATGGCTGTCTGGAATAATGTACTCAGTTCAAGTTTATGTTAAAGCCCACCACAATTCACAATTATCCCCGCCTTTCATTCGTCAAATTTCTTAGTTAAACCGTTAAGCACGAACATGCACATTATATGGGGACTGTTAGTTAAGGGTTATTTCTTAGGATTAAATCATTAAGACCTGAATATTAATACCAAAAGCTGAATAAACTGACAGATGCATTAAATATTTACCAACTTATATTACTGACAATGTTAATAAAACACAGATCCTATTTCGTTTCGTTTCGTTTTTTATAGTTCAAAATTTCGTTTTACTTGTCCTGACTTCTATGGGATCTGGAAGAGTTGTTATCATTGGCGTGTTCTGGATGGTGTGGGAGATTAGCTTGTGAAACAGTCTGTAACGGCGTGTTTAAAGTGTGTTTTGCACGGAACTGTGGGTTATCAATTAGAAAAATCAATGCTGATTGGTTAATCAAATATCTTACGGCATAGGGACAAAAGCCGCTCGTATGACCTCTGACGCGACATATCGCTAGAACCAATCAGAAACTGATGTAGACAAGGCGTTCGAAAGTATAAAAAACGAATCGAAATATAGATTTGTATATTTATCAGAATGTATTAGTGACGGGTGTCACACACAGACTGGCTAACTTGTACAACAACGGAATTCAAATATAGCCATGATACTGTTTACGTACGTTTTTGTTTCTAAATATATCATTTAGAATAATTTACTTTATAAGTAGCTTGCTGAAACGCCATGCTAATACTACAATTATGATAAATCTGTTTTATGAAAAAATATTTAAACTAGACCTGCATGCAGGAATGACGGGTTTCACTGGTGCCACGTTACCCTTAAACATGTCACTTCCGGTGCCAAGTTACCCTTGAACATATGTCATTTCCGGTACCAACGAAACCCTTAAACAGGTTTCCAAATTAACATTGCACACAAATAAAATGGATGCAGAATCAACCAAATCCAGCATTATCAATTCATTTTATACATTTGTTACTTGTAAATGATCTTGACAAAATTACATTTCTTCCGGTGTTAATGAAAATGTTCAATTAGTTTTATGAAATCAGAAATGGCATACAATATCATATAGTGAAAATTTTATGTAAATCGAATAATAATTGCCACTTTTAAAGACCAAAAAACTTGAAATGTGACTTGTAGAAAATCGACTATTTCTCTGCAACCGTACAAGTTAGAAACCATTTTGTGGTATCTGTATGATCGTATGGGTTCATTTTATTTGTTGATTGGCATCAAATACCATAATTTGAAAAAGATTTCAAAACAGACTCATTTGAATAAAATATCTGTTTTGAAGGCTAAAAATACAGTTTTTGCCAAAATGATGTTACTTCCGGTGATAATGAAAATCTTAAATTACTTGTATGAAATCCTAAATGGCATTAGGTATAACGTGGTGTAACGTTTATGAAAATCGAATAATAATTGACACTTTTATGGCCCAAAAACCTTCAAAAGTGGCCTGTAGAAAACCGTCTATTTCTCGGCAACCGAACAAGTTAGAAACAATTTTATGATATGTATATGACCATATGAGTTGTGTTTATATGTGAATTTAAACCAAAAGTTAAAATTATTAATACATATTAAGTAATTCTTGGTTGAATAAAACATTGATTTAAAAAGTTTAAAATGCAGTTTTTGACAAAATGACGTCACTTCCGGTGTCAATTTTAAATTGTAATCAACTTGATATGACGCTACATGCTTTTTGAATCAAATGATGTCACTTTTATAAAAATCCAATCATAATTGATTATTTTACAGGCAAAATAACGAAAACAGTGACTTGTACAGAACTGTCCATTTCTTGGTAACTGCTTATATTACAAACTAATTTTAACATACATTTTCTTCGTATGGATTATAGCTACAAGTTTATAAAAGTTACGAAGAAATATTTTAAAATCTGAAAAGCCTGAATAGGTTGTAAATGGGTCAATTTTACACCATTTTTAGCCATTTAATCGAATTTGCTCGAAAATGAAATCGAAATTAAAAAAACTGCTTCCGCCATTTTTTGCGCCTTGAAAGGGCACACTCTTTGAGTCAAATAATTTTTCCAAAAAATAATATTTGTTTTCGAAAAATGGTACCTAACTGTCAAAATTGTAGTTTTTGGTAAAATTATGCCACTTTCGGTGCCGACAGATAACACTTCCGGTAATAAAAAAAATGACAATTGAGACAACGAAGCATATGAACTTTGTTTTATACAAATCGAACAATAAAAAATTAATCTAGGACTGAAAAACTGAATTAGCCAATAGCGGCCAAGGAAAATTACTGAGACAAAATTTTTTAACATTTTTGCACTAGGCAGATGACTCTTTAATTCTGTGCACAATACGACTACAAAATATTCATAAATAAAAAAGTTTTTTGTAAAATTTTAAATTTTCGAAATTTGGCGCCTAATATCTTCGAAGATTTGCCGAAAATCAAAAATCGAAAGTAGCGTAGCTATGTGCCCTGTCTCAGGCTATGCCAAAATGTATCGAAAGTTAAAATCCAATGATTATTGTTAAAATTACTGCAATATTTTCAAAAACGATAACTTCGGTGATTTCGGACATTTCGCATTGTCGCAGAACGTTCAAAATAGCTTTATCCTCTAAGTCACACCCACTTTCCCAGTAAAACCGAAGAAATCGTAACGATGCGACAAGCAGTTGCTGAGATCTACTCAAAACAAAAGAAGAATAATAATAATAATAAGAACTAGACCTGCATGCAGGAATGACGGGTTTCACTGGTGCCCGTCACTTTCGGTGCCACGTTACCCTTAAACATATGTCACTTCCGATACCAATGAAACCATCAAACAGGTTTCCACATAAGCATTGTAAACATCAAATAAAATGGACGAAGAATCAACCAAATCCAGCAATATCAATTCATTTTATATATATGTTACTTGTAAGTGATCCTGGAAAAATTTCATTACTTCCGGTGATAATGAAAATGTTCAATTAGTTTTATGAAATCAGAAATGGCATAAGGCAGCATAATGGCGAAAATTGTATGTAAATCGAATGAGAATTGCCACTTTTATAGACCAAAAACCTTGAAAAGTGACTTGTAGAAAATCGTCTATTTCTCGGCAACCGTACACGATAAAACCTATCTTTTGGTATCTATATGATCGTATGGGTTCAATCCATTTGTTGATTGGAATCAAATATCATAATTTGAAATATATTACAAATCAGACTCATTTGAAAAAAATGTCTGTTTTGAAGGCTAAAAATACAGTTTTTGCCAAAATGACATTACTTCCGGTGATACTGAAAATGTTAAATTAGTTCTATGAAATCATAAATGACACAAGATATCATATGGTGAAAATTTTATGAAAATCGAATAATAACTGACACTTTTATAGACCAAAAACCTTGAAAAGTGACTTAAGGAAAATCGCCCATTTCTCTGCAACCGTACAAGTTAGAAACCATTTTGTGGTATCTGTATGATCGTATGGGTTCAATCTATTTGATCAATAGAATCAAATATCACAATTTGAAAAAAATAACAAATACGACTCATTTGAATAAAATATTGTTTTTTGAAGGCTAAAATTTAAGTTTTGAGCAAATGACGTCATTTCCCGTGGCAGCGCAAGGGGTAAAATGGTTTGACATAGTCCACTATAGCATTAGGCATCCAATGGCGAAAGAAAATTGAAAATCGAATAATAATTGATTCTTTTACAGCCAAAATTACGTGAAAAGTGACTCATGCAAAATTGCCTATTTCTCGGCAACTGCTTATATTACAAACTAATTTTCACATACATTCTCTTCGTATGGATTATAGCTACAAGTTTATAAAAGTTACGTAAAAATATTTTAAAATCTGAAAAGCCTGAATGAGTTGTAAATAGGTCAATTTTACGCCTTTTTTCACCTCTTAATCCAATTTGCTAGAAAATGAAAAAGAAATTAAAAAAACTGCTTCCGACATTTTTTGCGCCTTTAAAGGACACACTCTTTGAGTCATATAATTTTTCAAAAAAATAATATTTGTTTTCAAAAAATGTACCTAACTGTCAAAATTGTAGTTTTTGGTAAAATTATGCCACTTCCGGTGCCGTCAGATAACACTTTTGGTAATAAAAAAAATGACAATTGAGACAACGAAGCATATGAACTTTGTTTTATACAAATCGAACAATAAAAAATTAATCTAGGACTGAAAAACTGAATTAGCCAATGGAGGCCAAGGAAAATAACTGAGACAAAATTTTTTAACATTTTTGCGCAAGTCAGATGACTCTTTAATTCTGTGCACAACACGACTAAAAAATATTCATAAATAAAAAAGTTTTTTGTAAAATTTTAAATTTCCGAAATTTGGCGCCTAATATCTTCGAAGATTTGCCGAAAATCAAAAATCGAAAGTAGCGCAGCTATGTGCCCTATCTCCAGCTATGCCAAAATGTATCGAAAGTTAAAATCCCATGATTATTGTTAAAATTACCGCAATATTTGTAAAAACGATAACTTCGGTGATTTCGGACATTTCGCATTGTCGCAGAACGTTCAAAATAGCTTTATCCTCTAAGTCACACCCACTTTCCCAGTAAAACCGAAGAAATCGTAACGATGCGACACGTAGTTGCTGAGATCTACTCAAAACAAAAGAAGAATAATAATAATAATAATAATAATAAGAATAATAATTTTAACAAAAACAATAGTGTTTCACACAAGCTTCGCAGTGTGAAACCCTAATAATAATTTTAACAAAAACAATAGTGTTTCACACAAGCTTCGCAGTGTGAAACCCTAATAAATAATAATGTATTATTAGTATACATTGTTAATCGTAATGCATGGTGAGTTTGCATGAATCATTTGTCTAATAGAATGAACGATTACTATATTGTTATCTATTTTCATAGATCGTGTTGTATTCCTCCAATCCACACTCTCAATAACTATCACCTTTTCATCATGGAATAACCGTCCTACAATGTTTTATTTCTACTTGCTCACGTTCTAGTCTTTATTTATAATTTCGACGTTTTCAAATAGAACGGCACCCACTCGAGTGATATTATCAGCACTCTTGGTCTTACTGATTAATTTGGTAAATGTTCTGTTCATCCCACACTTTATCCTTAAATCTGATAGTGTTTACCCACCAATCAATATGGGGTTGTATAGCCACGATAATTTGTAATAAAATGATGAAAATTGTCAATTATTCGTCTAATTTTGCACGCACGGTAAATTTACTGTATGGTTTGTTCAATTGATTTATTGGAAATTCTGGTAGTCAGTTGAATTAATAGTATTGTCTGACAATCTGCGATCGTGTTGCTATCATGTAGTCAAATTTATATAATAACTAACCCTATACGTGGCTTTAAAATGGGAGTAAACACACAAAATGGCGCTTAAGCGGAATATCAGTTTTTGGATGTGGTCGAGAAATAAGTGTACGTTATAAATGTGTTTAAAGCTGCTTCTATTTCTTGATCGTTTGTTTTACAAAGTTCACCAAAAGAGTCCATACATAGATATAAAAGTAAGGGGAATTTTGAGGTAGAATATTAAAAATTTAAAACGAGTTAACGATGAGCATTATTCAGTATGATAGGCAATAACAATATTTAGATGTTTTTTTAAAAATATATACATGTGCAAGTTAAATGAATTATTGTCATCAATGTATTTTTGGATTAAGGCGGAGACATGTTATAGACCATATCCTGTATTTAAAGTATACTATTAAGTTTATTGCTTGTTTTTATGTTATGTTTAGTATTGCGATATCTTTCTATCAAACTTGACAGATTTAGTGCAAGTATATTACACTTTTTTCTACATCATTTCTATGACTTTTATTGATCTATATAATATAACTGTAAGTTTATTTATCTCTAATTTTATTATTAAAAAGAGAAATTTGTGTGGTTTCTATAACTAATTAAAATGAAAGCTGGGATTATTTTCTTAATATTTATCACATGGTCCTGCATTAAAATCGTGATATGCTGATCTAGCATTTTAAAGATCACATGCATTTTGTATTTTATTTCAGTTCTTTCAAGTGAAAACTTAACCATTAAGTAATCGATCATGCAGTACAACGTGATCGGTATGAATCAAATTCCCTGGGAAATTACAATATATGCAAACTATCGTCGGTGAATAAGGCCTCTGAATAGTCTGGATAATCCAGCTCTTTCCACAGACGGGCAAGACTATCGGCGGTCTAAAAACGACCGCTTCTTTTAGTGGCTGGTTCGTGAGAGGTTATGACCCCGTTGTGAAGTTTGTTAAAGCGATATTACTTTAAAGTTCTTGCTATAATAGTTAAAAATAGATAATGAAAGAGATATCGGTAATACAATTGTAGCCTAGCCCCGATTGTCATTACTACCAATGTTGTTATTATAATAAACAAAGTCTCGATTATCTATTTTTACGGTAACCGCATCGACCACAAAGCGTATTTAAATCTGTATGGAATCGAAAGTTGGTTATGGTCTTGTCATTAATAATCTATATAACATTTCAGACCTAAGTGAAGACCTGCAATAAACATATTTAGCTCTTGCAATGCCTCTTTAATACACACGCACATGGCATCATAGGAAGTGTGCCATGTAGACAGTCTTGGACTAATATGCATAGGGTTACGGATACATTGGGGTTTTTACTGGATTATTATATTGGAGGTTATAGCGACATTCAGTAGGACTACACATTGGACACCAGGACCGATATATAAAACGGAATAAAATACAAAACGAAACGAATGTAATTTAGATGTTAGACTGTTAGTTCTAGGGGGGTTTAATCTGGATGGTTATTATAAAAATATATGGTATCAATAACCTGTATATAACTCTATTCACTGATAAATCTAATTTAATCAAGTTACGGTGGGACGCGTCTGTTATATTAATTCCTTTAATATATCCCGGAGGAATGACGTGAGTATTTATTGTAGTCTGTTATCAAATGTGTTGTATTTATCAAGGGATTATGATAACAACTGGTATCTATTATTCCTGTTTAACACGGTGGTATATGCTATATCGTTTTGCAAATTTGAAGTGATCACACCTATAGAAAACTGAACGACCTGTGTTCAAATCAAGTTATGTAAACGGCGTGAAGCTGAATATGATTGATCTGATAAACGCATCAACTACACAGCAACAGGTTGGTAGGTTAGCAAACTTGCTGACAATTACACAAAGAAGAAATGAAATGGGGTTTAACATCCTATTGTACTGCACCGACTGGGTTAATGAAGATGGACTACGCCAAACGGTATGCTATGAGGGGAATTTTGCCCGAGCAGCTACGACCTACTTTTCAAATGCCAAGGTGTCGTCAGACTCTCCATCCTGCATCACTGACAATGGGAAACCACGCTGAAAAATTTACTCACTTAGCCACCGTTCCCCCCTTCACAAAGAAGCCAGCTATAAATCTGTTGGTAGTTTAAAGAGCACTAGACAATTAAACGAAATTACAAAAGACACGTTTTTGTCATAAAGTCACATCGGGCCTATGGGACGACCAATTTAATCTTCTCTACTTTCTCTTTCCCACAATTCCTAGAATTCAAATTTTCGTTTATCTTAGTATTGAAGCCGAAATATGGCGTACTTTTAATATATGCAGTTTGACAATTGATTGAATTACTAAATATAGGTATTGTCGCGAAGTCGCATTTCACAATCTGTTGTTGACGTAATCATTACATACCTAAAGGTTGGAGAGTTCATCTAGAAATACAGAACAATGCTAGTTTACAACATATTTTAATGAAGTTCTGTCCAAACGTCTCCTATACTTCCGTAAGCCGTGAATCCGTGAGGATTTACACAATTCCTTTCTTTCAAATAATTGAATCAGTCGACATTGAATCTTGTACAGAAGACTATTAAGGTCAGTAGATTACACAATAGAAACGAATAAATATCGACACCAACTGATAGCATTCATTTCATTTCTACTTCTTGCGTAATAATGAGCAAAAACGATCTTCAAAAATGCATTATATAAGCGCTAAATCTGTCTATTACAAGTCTATTTCTGACTTCGACTGTTATAAAGTTATTATTTAGACATTAACTCAAACCCATAATCAATTTTCTAGATCATCGGACAGCAAATATATTGATTAGATTAGACAATGCCCGACATATATTTGTTAAACGTTATGTTAGCGCCACTCACGGAGATTTCCGATTGCAGGATTGAACTCGAGACTTCTCTTAATATCACAGTGTCAATATTATTTTGGCTAATTCCTGTCAAAGCTTCGAATAATCATAACTTGGCTCATTATAATGTAATTTGAAATGTTCAATATATTATTCCATTTATACCTGTTTTAAACTATTATAGCAAGAATGAGAGAGAGAGAGAGAGAGAGTGAGAGAGGGAGAGAGAGAGATGAGGTTAAAAGACCATTCGCCACAAACTAAGTTTTCTCGGGACTAAGACACGGTTCAACCCTATTTCAGTAATTCGCTTGCTCGTGGGGGTCCTTAGCAATGGGAAGAAACCACAGGACTCGGAGAAACCCCATAAGGTTGGACAAGCGACACTACACATTGTCACGTATAACCACGCCAGTTAACTCAATCTTATGATACGGTGCGCACGTGCTAACCATTCGGCCACCCCACCCACCACTCCGCGGCGGTGCCAGCCGTCGACGGTTGAAGGAGCAAAGCTGAGCCAAAGTCCAAGGTTAAGGGGGCAAAGCCACAAGTTTCAACTAGGGTTAGGGGGGGGGGGGGCGCTCCTCCAGTGAGGGCTGCCGGAAATGTATTTAAAGCAATGATTGTTGAGGTAACGAAGGGCTTGAGACACTCGACGAATCCCACTCACGAGCGCAAAAGTAAGGGGTACAAATGGGGGGCATGGGGGACCTCCACCAGAAAATTTTGAAAAATTGACTGTCGAAAATGCTATGGTGGGTGTGGTACCAGGCAGGGTAAGCTTACTCTTTTACCACTGTTTGTCGTGTATTTTGTACACGGTGAACAGTCCATTATGCTGATTACACTATTATGCCTATAACGTTTTTTGAGGACTTCGAATTTTGTCTAAAGGTTTGGATTGTTCGTACTTGGTTTTATTTCATTTATATTTACAGTATTCAGCCAGGCACCGATCGTCGAGATAAATTCAGATAATATTCATCGAAAAATCACCAGCTTATCCGAACAAAGAGGGTGTCAATCGAACGGAGTGAGTGTATCAAGTGAATGCATATTCTCGTCGCGTTGAACCTATACCCAAAAACTTTGAGGATCGTAAAAAAGCACTTCTCAAATATGTTTCGGCAGGATGGGCTTGGAAAAAATCACTCATCATGCAAGTCTATGACTGGGTGGGGGTGTGGGGTTTAACCAAATTATTGGTGGTGGGGAGGGGGCAAACAGAGGGCAGAACAGATTTATGAGGGGGCTTGGAAAAAATCACACATCGTGCAAGTCTATGACTGCTCCCACTATCTATATCTTGCATAATACATCTTTATTTAATTTTAATTAAATATAAGACACATGCTATGTCTATTCATAATTAATGATATACTTGATTGCATTTCTTACACTTATTATGTAATAATGAGAACAAAAACTACTATTAATTAATCAATAAGACACATGCTGTCTGTAAATTATATACAAGAATACAAGTAGGGTTGTAAAAATATATGTTTGATCAATTGTTCTATTGAACGGGTGAAATTCAAAGGGGCATAATTAAATTATGTATGGCTCACACTTCAGCTGGAGATTGAAAAAGAATTGAGTTATAAAAATCCAAAATGTTACTTCCGGCTAGTATAATTCAATGTATATCTTTATTTCGTTTATGGTTCTGTTTCTAGACTAGATAAAAACTGACAGGGGTGGGTGTGTGGGTGGGTGTGGGGGTGGCAGAATGGTTAGCATGTGCATGACATTGAGTCATGTGGTTTCAAATCCCCGGTTGTACGTAGAGTCGCCTGTCCAACCACGTGGGTTTTCTGCGGGTCCTCCAAATAAAATAGAATTAAAGCATATGTTAGTCTCGAAATGACCGAGTGGACGTTGATGTTCAGGCCGGTTGACGTCAACCCTGTTATGCACTCGACGTCAGTGAGTATAAATAGATCAAATAGACAATGCGATACATGATAATAAAACTTGTCAGATGCAAAAACAACAAAAAAGAAATGAACATTTAATTGAAAAACTTTAAATTTTAATCAGTTTGCTTCTAGGCCCAACCCCAGAATCCATAGAGAATCCAGTGAAAGAATTTAGAATTTAAACTGTCCATTTGGTAGTCTATCAGGAAGTTCAATCCCTTTTATGTAGCACTTTTGAGTTGATGTTTTGCTAGAAGCAATTTATCTACAAAGTCGTATTTAATATATAAATAGTTATTTCAAATAAACATTAAGATTATACAAAAGAAAATAGTCGTTCTGATAACAATTTAATTCTTAGTTTTACCCTTGTCATCGTTTTTCATCGTTATTTTGTCCTTTAGGCTTACATTTGTAATTCTTTATCTGGCATGACATGATAGATTAAAGCAATTATATTTGAATAAGTTATTTACAAACCGTTAGTAACAACTGCAACTCAAATGATTTATAGTTATGTCTTTGAATCATTAGAAACACATCATCTACGTTCCGATATTATGAAAGAATATTCATAAAAGAATTCCCTGTTGTTATTCAATGATACGGGATATACTCCGTTGTATTTCAACTGTTTTTGGAAAGTCATCGACCTGTATATTAAAAAATCATAAGTAATGGGATTGGGATTAGTTTATGTTTTAAAGTTAACGAGCGTACTATTTTGGTCGATGTCGTCCAATAGTTCAAACGACTTGGTTTACGTTTGTGGATGTTCATGTAAACGATAATGATTAAACTATTTTCAAGAAGGCGAAATCTAATATTGTACAAAGGTCTTTGGCAGGCAAGATGTGAGCTATAAGGTGACATGTGCTAGCTTGCTCGCTTGTGGTGGCTTAGTTCTTTAACAAAAATAATATTGCAGACGATACGTTAAAGGAAATGATCATCCCATTTTATACTTTAAGATACATTGATGAACGCTACTAGACGCCATTGTTTAAGACAAATTTCAAACAAATCTAGACGGCAATAACAGAAGCCAAAGCGGGCCCGTAGCCAGGTCGTAAAATTTGATGGGCTATTGAAGTTTTTGGAGGGTCTGAGGATGTTGCCGAGCCAGGGCCTAGAAAATTTGGTGCTTTCTCCTCGCATCTGAAGTGCCTCATGCAGGGTTTTATATGACTGAATTTTCTGAGGGTAGTAGAGAGTGTCTTTTGAGATTTATTCAGAGAACCCCAAGCCGGGGGAATACAGTTGTAGTATAAAATAGGTATTCTATTATTCTATTCATAGAATTACGGTATAGACTGCACAATACGCACATTATGTTAGACACAATATGTACCTACATTTTAAGCGCTCGTAGACACCCTACATCGGATGAAGACAAATGTAAACTTTTGAATCGACGATTTGTAGGCGAACAAATACACCAGAGCCACTTTTAAATCCAATATCCCGGTACAAAATGGTGATAAATTATCCAGCCACTGGTACCATCAAGAGTTCGAGCTAATTTTGAACTATTTCTTCTTCCTATAGCGTAATGTGGTGGACAACCATTTCCTAATAGTAATAAAGTGATGATGACCAGGCAGGCCTCGGTGTACCATGCTACGAGCCCGCGGGTCGCCTACCGATTTAAACATTACTGTTGGCGGGGGGGGGGGGGGGGCTTAGCCCGGGCAAAAGCCCTCAAAACTTAAAGAAAACGAAGTGTTCATAAAAAAAATGAGTATGGAGAGTCCTCATTGGAATACACTTTTATTGGAATACACTTTTAAGTACAAGTATGGCAGGAATGAACTATAAGCCTTATATTTGGTACCTCGTGAATCTAGTACCAGTTTTAATACCCCGGCCTAGCACAGGCACTGTTTCAAAATAACTAACCCAAGAAATACCATTCCTATTATTACATAGTATATATCAACAACAATATCTCACGCAGACAAAATAAAATAATAATAATCACCTTATTATAACAGTCTATATATGTATTAAGCATATTGATTACAAATTGTATAACCTTGTGTGTGATGTCAAAAACACATTGCCCATCTTCAATGGCGGATATATCAATCACAAGTACATACATATCTTCTTAATTTAAACATTTTATAGGATGTTTCTCCTGATCTTTCGTCTACTTCCGGCGTTAGTTCGATCGATGCAGAAAAGTATCGAGTTAAACCCAATTTCATTTCATTTCATGTGCTCATTTTAAAGGAAATCGTACAACGTTCTCAATACCCCCCACCCCACCTCAAATATATTTCTAAACACACTAACCCCTCAACAAGATTACTACGCCAAGAATAGTCCGCAAGCATGGAATTTACGTACGCATGTCGATGAACGTCATTTTGTAATTTGACTTTACCATTCACTGGCCAGAACTAACCAGCGTCTCAAGTGTATGGACAGAGTTAAATCAATGTTTACTGAGCTTTTTACATTGTATTTACAAACCATCTTTCAGTCTGTCGGTCCATACAGGTAAAACTCTCCCAAAACATCTTTATACTCAGTAATTTAATATTCAATATTACACTTCCCCCACATCCCGCCGGCTCCACACTTTCCCCCCAACTATAACATCGTGGTCAAGGCAGGCATATTCCAAACTTAGACGATAGGCCAGGCACAAGTCATATCTGATGTAATTCTAATAAACTACATGACAGACCCCCTGGTATAGGACATGAACAGGTCCTGGACGGCACAGCGTAATAGACGCTGTTATTCATATTAAGTGTTAGATAGTTTCGGCACCCCACCCCCCACGCCCCCACATCTACTTTATTTTGTAATAATAATTTGTTATTAAACATTAAAGGTAGATCGGGCAATAGCAACTAAATGGTGCATATCTGTCTTGAGGGCGTTGTAGGTCGTTAGGCTATTGATTTACAGGTTGACGGATATTTTCTTTGCTAATGAAAGGCCCAATTAAAGAATAATATTCGTGATGTTTCATAAGCGATCATTACGAACTAAATGATTCTAAATAGACGTAATCTTTTGAAAATAGGAATAATCCATCTTAATACTGATGAGAGCGTGCGTGCCAGTTTCTGCAGTACAGTGTAATATCGTTCATAATACCTTCATTAGATCTCGACAAGAAAGTAAAATCCTTGGTATACATTTCCATGTTTTAATTATTTGCGCAGTTTTTTCTTTAGTTTATCATAAATGTAACACGATCAAGATATCGAAAGCTAAATCAAAATGACATTTATTGTCATTTAAATTGTGTTATTTTCACATAACTGACTAATATTCACGACACTGGTTATATTGATATTCATATTGCTCCACGTGTATAGTAGGAGACTTTTAAAATCAACGATTCTTGCACTCCTTCTGTGCCCAGCAACTTAAATTTGAAAACATTCAAGATTATAAATACAATTCGTGCAGTATTGTTTCATTGATTTCATTGGAATAGGACAAGCAGTTCAGAGGACTAAATGTCTAAAAAATTGTGCATTCAATAATTTCAATGCGCCAATAACAAATCCGATTAATCAAAACGCAAACAAAATACAGGAGTATATGAAGAAGAATTTAAAGTTATTAATTGGGCAGCATCCGACACCTATCGGACTGAGTTTGCGAAGATGGAGGCGTAGGGTTAATTGCGGTTGGTGGAAAATGAACAGAAACCAGACCATAGGTCGTTGGCTCAGCAGGAAAGCCTTTACCACTAGCCTTAACCCCCATTGATAAGATGGCCAAGAACTCATAATTATCGACAAATTTTGTATAAACTCTCCTTTGATGTATACATGATAATACTGTAGTTCCAATCCACATAACATGCTTTCATTCCGTTTTAATGAAAGTCACATACTTTTTCTATGGAAAAACAATGGTACCGCCGTTTGGGTATTTTGAGATTTTATGACATTATTATACTTACATCTATATGTCTTACTGATATTAACCAGTAAATAAAGGTAACACCAGACAGCAGTTGTTAGATTTGACATAAAGATAAATAAATCTTACGATAATAATCATTTTATATATAAAACAGTTATGTGTATCTGTTTACTATCTTTGCTCAGACACTGAGATATTGACATTAACATGCGCGTATATATATAATAAACTCTCTCTCAATTATGATTTAATGGGGGGGGGGGAATGACAAGACTGACAACGCCCTTTCTGAAATCTGCAAGATTCAACTGCAAAGAGACACGGTATTCATGACTTAAAAGCAAAATAGACATTTAAAATTGGTTTTACAGGCCAAAATTTCCAGAATAAACGATGACAAATAAGTAATCTTACCTAACAGGTAGAATGATCTTTGAGTTTATATTGCCCTTTTGATGACATTTATATCTTATGTTCAATATATTAGAAAAATATGTTATTAGGCGCACAATTTTAAAGATACATTATGGGAGATTATATAACGTGTTGGCGGTTCTCACTACAATAGTTAAAAACTAGCAGTTGTAAAGGCAATTTGCTGAAAATTTTAGTCAAATTGATCCAATATGAACTTACAACTAAGCGAATGAAAGTTCCGCTTAGCCGCGGCCATCATTACTAAAGTCGGTAAGGCAAAACTAGTAGTCTCGGTTATCCATTTAATCGGTAAATCACGATGGAAAATTTTGTAGCAAATCGAACTACAATCCAATAAAAATCTCATGCTAGCCTCGACATCGATAGTTGATATGTTAATTAATATGTAATTTTAACAGTCGTACAGAAATATTGTTTATGTCAAGGAGTACAACTAGGTTAGCCATGTGAATTATCCGAATAAGAAATAACACAAAATGCTCACATTTATTGGGCCAACTTTGCAATACATGGATGGAAAGGAAAGAAACGGAGTTTAAAATGTGGTCAACACAATACTCTGGTGACTTTGGGACTAACACAGCCGTTAAGGTTTTTTTTATATCATCACGGGTTGAGTGGGTTTTTTTTATTTGCTAAAGTTCTTATCCTATCGTAACAGCAACTAGGGAACAAATTATATACTTGTAATCCATGCGGGCTCTATCCATCAGGTGGAATTCGGATTTGCAAAATCTCGAGATACTTCCACAGACCACGACGGGATTCGAAACTGGGATATTCTTATTGAGAGTCCAGTACACATATCACTCGACCTCCCCGCTACCCCTGCGACCTCAGATACGTAAATTATTTTATACAAGACTAAGCTAGAAAGAGTAAGCATACCTTACCTTGTGCAGGGTTCCACTCTTAATTGAGACAATAGTTTAAACTAAAGTTTTAGAGGTTAACATTAAACAAAAACAGAGTCACAAGTAAACTTTTTTTAAACGGGCGTCACATGTGTATTTTAGGGATAAAACGAGTTAATTCTGTGTAAATATAAGTACAATCTTGTAAGCAGTTGTCGCGATCATGAATTCATTCATTCAATTGAACAATAGCATATCCTGAAAGAAAGAGTAAGTTAAAACTGGATATATAACTATAATTGCTCCAAAACTAGGTGATAGCTAGCTGTTTTTGACATTGTAGCTTATCTCCTGTGTTCAGAATGGTAACCCTGTTAAACAAAACAAATCAAAGGATAAAATCCGAATGGCCCAATATTTTAATTTGAAACTTTCTGGAGAGAAAAATAGGGTATTTTTTCATATTTTAACGTGTGATATGCATAAAATATATTGTTAGCTATTTGAAATTCTCAAAAAGTTGTATTATGTCACCATTATAGTGATTCCAGAACCTAAATCCAAACTGTATTTTTTTTTTTTTTACTCAACAAAAAAATTTCGAGTCGACCATTCATCTGATTCGGGAATAGTATTTTTTTGCAAAGAAAAAGTTCGCTATTTATTTGCTTTATCTAGAATGCTGAATTAGGTTGATCCGAGGTCTTCTCTCGAGTTATGATAGAACATAATATAGACTGTTTAATTTGTGATCGAAAAATTAAGCAGAAGTCAGTTTATTTACTAATTTCAGTTTCGTTTTTTGTTTAAAATCAGTTACATCGCGACTCGATCTTGATTTCTAGGCGTAAATTTTCGACAAAGATATATAGCTATCCCACTAAATAATACAATGGCTCTATATATGTAGATGTAAAATCAACCCGCCAAACCTTAATAAATCGACAACTTTTATTGCATATTCATTTTAGATCTTTTAAAATTTATTAACATAACTTAAACAGGAAATGTGCGATGTTTTTACTGTAGCTGATTATACATAAATAACGTATGTTCGTTGGTTAAAATTTAAGCGGTAATATGTTATTCAGTGGCTATCGGAAGTCAAGATAATGAATAATTGATTAGCCTTTTGTGAAAAGTTATTCGAGTTGAATAGACCAGGTAACGGTAAATGTATAATATATGTAACGACGTCGCTGTGATCGGTCAAGCGAACCCAATTAAGGTTCTGTTTAATAGGCGAAACCAATTATTGTCATTATATATTGATGGTAACAACTTTAATGGCAGTGTATCTTATTCTTTTATTTGTTTTCAGTTCATAATGGCAACAGGGAAGAGTTCAGCCACACAAAAAGCTACGCTGACCGTCAACCAGCAAGAATCGTCGGAGAAATCGTCGACAACGAATGGACCCCAACAACAGCCCGTTCGACGGAAGTCAGGAATGTTATTGGAGCTACGAGATTATGAAGAAGACGAAATGTACGGTCCGGAAGCTGGTAACTCCTCAAGAAGACCCTCCACATCTTCATTATCAAGATATCGCTCGTGCCCACAATTAGCTTCAGCTTTATCAAAGCCGGATTCCCCAGGAAGTGATCTCCTAACAATTGACGAACCCTCCACAGACGATATTTCGCCTAATATCAGTCGCACGTTTCAAAGTCCAGATTCGGATCGGTCGTGTACACCGACTCCCCCGTCTTCTCCGGGTAGTCGCCGCAGTGATACTAGCAGATCAATTCCAGGTAACACAACCCCTAGCTGGGACCCCTCGTCTCCAAGCTCCACTCCCAAGTTACAGAGAAGGGCTCGAAAAGAACATAAATACGACAGGATAGCGTCTACAGAGAGCGCTCCAAGGGAGATAAATCTAAGATTGCCTTTACGCGAAGACACATCTTCCAGGTTCGACAGACGACGCGAACGCGATTCCAAAACGTTTTCTGATTTATATGATAGCCCACCTGAAGTCAGTATTGACTATCGCGTTAGTGAAACGTCGGATGACGATTCTATAAAATATCATGGACAGAACCATTTACCGGATGATGGACGTGACAAGTGTGAACGTTGGTTACAGACATTGAAATTAAGCAATGCCGATAGAATAAAATCTAGAAGTCAAATGCAACTCCCGCCTATGTGATGAAACGTGAATTTAGTTTTGTTGGAATTTAACAGGCATATTACGTTGGTTCTCGGGATACGGAAACGATTTGAAAATTCCATGAACGTGTTAATAATTTCCTTTTTATTGGATTATCTTATGCTCATAAATTATGTCGTACCGAGAAGTGGTATAGCATGTGTTCCTGTCTCGTGCAGTAGGCTATATATCGTGTGTTCCAGAACGAGTAAACATACCCTGCCCCGTGCAGTATATTTCATTAACAATTGTAAAGAAGGGAATTGAAAATGTTGCCGCTTGTCAGTGATTATAAAAATGGTGATAATGTGTTCCTAGTTAATAAAATGTGTTCTCTGTTTAAAATAATTTATTGTGTTCGTCTTTGAGTGAATCGAATTATGTTGTCTGGCGTTTTTACTTATGGCGGATCGGGTTAAAAATCCGCCCGGCCTTAAAATGTCCTCCATCGCTTTCCCAGCTGTTTACCAATGAAATTACAAGGCGTGTCGCAAGGACATTTATCTGCGATATTCTCTCTATGGAAATGGAAATTATGACCCAGGAAAGAAGGACAACAACGCAGTAATAGTGACACCACTCCATGTGATTCCCCTCGAAAGAAGGGCAACAAAGCCCTAAAATGTGACATCAATCCACGTGATTCTACTCCGAGACCCTGTTCTTATTCTACAGAAAGTTGAAATTTAATTAAGAATAATGTTCTGGGGCCGGTTGCTCAAAACTAAGTTATTTTAACGATCCGTTAAACTAACGGATCGTTATCTTTCACGTGTCGTTTGTTAACGGTCCGTTAAATTTCTGTAGCTGGAAAGTCAATTTCATTATCCGTCAAAGTTAACGGGGCTTCCAGCAACAACCTTCCTCTCCTTTAAAGTTAACGATCCGTTTACTCCATGTTAATGGAACGTTAAAAGTTAACATATCTTTGAGCAACCGGTCCCTGGACTATTAGGACGCGATATAAGGGTAGTTTAATTTGTTAAAGGGTTGGGTTGGAATGGGGGTACGAGCAGGAACTATAATAATGTTCAGATTGTATTTATAGGCATTCTTACTAACTACTTAGTTCAAGAGTGAGGAACACTTTTAAGTACCATGTGTCATATGTACACGGCGAAGGATAGGAATCTCCCCACAAAATTAGTTTTACGTTTTGGACTGCCAGAGGCAAATATATATGTAGCTACCGACAACTTGGCTCTTTTTCGACAGTCCCCATATCTTGGAATATTTAAATCGCTTATATTGTATGTGCTGTGATTCCTTTTTAGTTTTTGTTGAGTATATAATATATGAAATGAATATGTAAATACGAGAATTGTAAATAATAATAACCTGCTTGTAAAGTGGTATAAATATAATATGAATATTATGGTCTTGTGTAAAAAAAAACCCAACAAAAATCACAAAAAACGTTGATTTTACACTGTATTATGGAAATAAATATTATCTATATTTTGTGAAGCAGTATGAGTCAATGTCTTTAAATTTCTCTCGATATGCCATAGATTTAAGTATCATAAAAAAGTTAAAGCATGGTTTTGATGAATTTAGGAACAATGAATACATTGGATTCCTGGATCCGGTGCGAATGAGGTGGGGTGGATTTGTTTATTGAAATGGGGTCTGTCATTCATACAGCCGACAATATGATGTTTATTTCTATAATTGTGAATTTAAACAATCTAGGGGGGCTGCGGTGGTTCAGTGAGTAAGACGTTGGCTTGCTAACCTGCGGGTCCCGTGTTCGACCCCTTTGTTGGTTAAGAAAGTACCCCGGGATTTTCGGGCATGTGTGATAAGGGAGGGGGAGGGTGGCAAGATACGGTGTATACTAGATTTATTTCCCAATATCACCTTAATATGCTTGGGAGTGCGCCACCTTGTTGAATCATATAATATGTCGAATTACAACAATGAAATCTATTTTTTGTTTGCTGTTAATCGCCGAGGATTACCTCATAAGAGTTATCCCCCCTGACGACTTGTATGGTATCAGACTAGTAATTATTTGCCCGTTTACGTCAATGTTAAATGGCTGTAGCTTTTCGCCCAACCTTCCGTGGGTTCCAATCTTTGAGACCACATTTGGCAATTTCCTCATTATAAATTTCTAGGGGGTTGACCGTTTTGATTTATTGCTACGGAGATTTGAAGTTGACGGGAGTGAAAATCTCAATTCCGACACAATGATTCCTCTGCAGAAAGACACTTTACACCCCCTATACCTCCACTGCAATATCACTAGTAGTACAGAAAACTGCAGGAAGAGGTGAAAAAAAACTCGAGGGAAAATTGTCTCTTTATACTCGCAATGCATTCCTGAAATAAGGGGAAATAATTACTAGTCCTAGTCCGTATGCGGTGTATAAAAATCTTTAAAGTATTCTCGGTCCACACAATTAAGGACCCAGGGAGAGGGAAGGAAAGAGAAAGCGAGAGAGAGGAATGGATTTAACGTCCACTCGACACAAACTAGGTCATTTGGGGACTAGAACATGGTTCAATTTTATTTCAATAATTCTTTTGCGCGTAGGGGTCTTTAAGCAGTGTGACAAAACCGGATGATCGGAAAAACTCCACGAGGTTGAGGAGGCGACCCTACTCATTGTCACGAACAAACGGGGAATCGAACACGCCAGTTTACTCGAATGAAAGATCTTATCACACCATGCGCACGTGCTAACCAACTGCCCCCATCCATCGCCTTTAGTGGCACATGAACTAAGAGGCAAACATAAATCGTGCCATAAAGATCTGTAGCTTGTTGCTATTCGTACTATATTGCATTGATGGCCCAGAATAAAGAAGTACATTATTTAAAGTGGAATAATAATTCAATGCATGTTAACCATATTATTAACGTTTCACATGTGGTCAATTATGGATTATTGACAACTTCACTCCAAACAGTGTTAACATATAGTATGTGACAAAAGAATGTTAAATCTCTATTTTCAAGACTTAGAAGTCACATCACATTACATTCAAGCAAATCTTAATTTGACATACGTACTGTGTGGTCCTGTAATTTGGAATGGAATGAAATGGGCTTACGACCTACTGTTTTTCTCCAGCTTGGCTTTCTCAATGGAATCTTGCTAAGGGGCCCCTGAAGGTCTTCCAAACATAAAACGCCTATTATAAAACAGTAGGTCTAGAGTAATTAGCATAAATCCAATATGGCCGCCATTCGTACCCAACTATTTTCAACAAGGTTTTCATAAATCTTAAATATATATTGATAAATAATCACCACTGTAACACAAGCAAAAAAGTTTTTGTAAGGGAAAAATTCTGATTACAACGGAAGTGACATAGTTGGTTTAACACGCCCACTGGACTCTAAAATAAGCACACAGATTTGGCATAAGTTTACTGCTGTATTGTGTTCGCGTGACTTCTTTTGGCCAAAATTCTGATCAAATGGGCTGTTTATTGAGATATTATAAACACGAATTTATGTTTTTCTAATGTTTAGTACGCAAAGTTGTCCCGTAAATTCACTCATACTGAGCAGTACATTGTGCCTTAATTCACTCCAATATCTCGGGAGTTTGGAGGATGTAAATGTATTATGGGTAGACAGGAAAGTGGTACAGATGGCTCTGACAAACATAGCTAACTGGCGTCCCTGTGTCGCCAAACCGTCATACGGCAAACATTAATAAGCATAATTCCAATATGGCCGCCATTGAAACTTGAAACTCCGAAATATCGGAAATGGTTGAGTTTGGAGGATGTCAATGTATTTCGAGTAGGTATGAAAGTGATATCAAAGAACTAGAAAATCAATGTCAGCTGACGGCATAGATCATAGGACAACAATTGGCATAAATCCAAAATTACAAAGATAGGTTTTGGAGTAATTAGCATAAATCCAATATGGTCACCATTGTCCACTTAAAACACACACCAATATTTCGTGAATGATTTGAGTATATGGTGTAAATGACCATCACTGCATAGTCCCGACCTCTAATCCCACTCCAAGATCTCCATTTCGTGACGAAACAGTGTGCTAATAAATTGGAAGCAGGAGTCTTAGAATAGACCCTGCTATTAAGATTTGCATGCATAGTTTCCTAACAATTTGCTCTCCGCGGTAAAGAGTCAAGGGACTATTTCGTGACTAATGGTTAGATATCAAAAACAACGACCAGAATATCTAATATTTCAGCAAACAGTTTTATGTTATTGACCGCGTTTGCTTGTAAGGTACCTACAACTAAATCTAATTGTCAATCGTTTGTAGGTAACGAATTCAATACGTTGAACAGAACAACATTCAGCGAACTATATAACCCCAATAGATACATATTATAGTATTATACTATGAATAATGAGTAATGCGATTTGAATTTGAAACGTATAATGTTCGTATTTAGGGAAGTTCCCATACGGCTATGAGTTTTCTAGGTTTCCTATGCTAATTGTTAGTCGTATGCCGGTATGACGTCACATGGACGCCATATAACTTTGTTATTGTGGGCCTTCGTACCGCTTTCCTATCTACCCTTGATACATTTACACCCTCCAAACTCAACCATTCACGAAATCAAATCGGAGTTTTAGGATTCAATGGCGGCCATATTGGATCTATACTAATTGTTGGACGTATAACGCCACAAGGGACGCCACAGGGGTGTAATTTAGCTATGTTTTTCTGAGCCATCTGTACCACTTTCCTATCTACCCATAATACATTTACACCGTCCAAACTCAAACATTCTTGAGATATTGGAGTTTTTAAATGGCAGCGATATTGGATTTATGCTAATTACTCGAAAACCTATATTTTTTTGGAGGGTGGGGGTAATTTTTGTTTGGGAGACCCACCGAGAAAAATTATGTTGCACTTTGGCAGGAAATCAGTGGAACTTGGAAAAGGACAGAATGTCAGTAGAATAAATTGTGGGCCATTTCTTTCTGTTTAACATTGACTAACTAGATTTATCTCTCTTCAAACGTATTTCATCAGAAAAAAACCCACAAAGCTTTGTAAAACTAATAATAAGCAATACAATCGTTTGAGACTAATAGAAAACAATACTGCCAACAAAGCGCCATCACAAGTGATTTCACATTTTTGTATTTGTCAATATGAACAAAACGAAACATTCTGAACAGGTTTCCCAAAGGTTAAAGAAGCAGTGCTCCATCACCAAGGAAATCAATGTGAGTAATATATTGAGAATATTATATTCAAGATGAAGTATACTTACAGATCTGTGCCGGTGGAATAGCGAAGACTTTGCTTTAAAAAGATGAGGAATTTAGGATTTGCCAATGTCAGTTTTTAAAACATATTTTATTGGAAAAATATTCTCTACAAGAGCTAGGATAAGATAAATTGATAACAAATTTTGAATCTTCTCCCATTATATTAAACATTTATTGGTGGACTTTTTGAATGAACAATTGGTTTCCCTAATAGAAAATTTGATTACCAATATGATATTATTGTGGAACTGCGATCTACACCTTTAAATTCTAACAACAAAAACGGAATTTACAGTTTCCTCTGTATAAAATGATCCGGCTTTAAATTTCATCAAGAATTTATTCAACAAGAATGCATCGAAATATGGCAGTAAATCGACTGTAATGGTTCTCTTTAGCTGTCATAACATTAATCGAAGCTAGTCAAGCGCACTATTTTTATAATTACCCTCAAGAAATAAACAAGGATCTCAAAGGAATACACAATGGAGTCTTATTCCGCTTTGTATCAGATATTATAAAAATCAAAATGGTGGGATATGAAACCGGTTAATATGAGATTGACAAGGACAGTCAAGCTGCCCCAACATCATCATGAGGAAAGAAGTCATTATGCATTCACATTTATAAATCTTCTCTTTATCCGTTATTATTTCAAGTGGTACTCTCACATCGGTGATTGCCGCCAATCGGTAAATTTGTGTGCAAAATTAGAGACCAATTTCCTAATATTTAGTTGAGATATAGGGACTTCACTATTTGGTTCAAGGTAATCGGCGAAGCCCGGGAGCGTTTTACTATTTGGAACCTGTTTAGCTGTAAAATTAAGTTTTTTCTTCAACAGTAGAAGGAACCTTTCGCGGTTTAGGCAGCGATAAAATGATATCAAACTATTCTTCACCAACCAGGCTAATTAATGAAGATGGGTATTGCTGTTTTTGGTACTAACCAAACTACTAGATGCTGTTTATTCCCAGGTTCTCCGCCCTGCACCACTGACACGAGGAACCAGACTGAACCATTCCGAGAAACTCTTTCGACTAACACCTGGAACGAAACCCTGACATCCTGGTTAGTGAGTCAGCGTCTTACTCGCTGAACCACTGTGACTCCTTTCTGGTTCTAGTGAGTGAAGCGGTCGAGAAAATGTTGTAGTTTGCTCAAATACACTTTTCACGAGTCCATAATTTTACTGGCACGATGCAGCATAGCGTCTTGTTTTTTGTCCCACGCAGGGGCAGAACCCTGTCGCTGATAACAGGCCCATGTTATGTCATTTTTTTCTTTGGGCTATAGTATAAATCCTTCAAGGTATGTCTGGTCAATTTGTGCTCGGATATTTGACCATACTTCTGACAAAATGCTGAACCAATAGACCTTTCTCACGCTAAATTCGAAAACGAGGCTCGGTATACAAACCCACCGCATCCGGATGCAGACATCGTCAATGTAAACAATGGCACTTCACTGCTGTGTCCTGTTATGTACAAACGATTCTCGGTACGACATTGACAAGAAGCTGTCCTTTCACAACATACCGAAAGACGAAAAGCTACGGAGAGAATGGATTGTTAAAATAAAAAGAGATGAGAATGCTTTGTTCAAAGTAAGTCATGCATTTTTAATTTCATGACCTACGATTGCGAGAATTATCATCGAATGTCAATATGCATTGATTAACCTAAATCGCCGATCGTTGTACGCCCCGTCAAATAAATATTCCAAAATAAATACTTTATTATTTAGTTCTATAATATGTTTAATTTTTTTATTGGCATTTTCAAAATGAAATTATCAGCATCATTGTTAGTTATTATTAATGTGATGTAGGCCTAGGCTTGAGCTATATTTCATTATTTGTTAAACTTTTACTTTTTTTTGCCATTGCTAATGCCATAACTCGGCATAATTCAGTAACAAGTACCCGGTACCGTATGTATAGGCCTTATATCTTTTCATAGCCTTATAGTATAGGCCTAATGTTTGTTACAAAAATGTTATACCTAATTATTTATTTTTTTTTTCAGATTACAGAAGCTATACCCATGTTTGTTTTCTACATTTCAGTTCAAATGACTTTAAAAAGACACTCTCTGGAATTAGAAGACTAAAGAATGGTTCTGTTCCGTCCGTCGCTTTTTAATTGGACAATATGTCATGTGGAAAGGCCTGCACCCAAACAAAGATTACCATTTAATAATTACAGGTACAGGAACCATACATAATGTGACAGAATTAGGTTCTTTAAATCATGTTCTTTGATGGCAACACTGGTATAACTTCTAATAATACTTTTATTCTTCTTCTTACAATATTAGGTACAAACATCGTAATGTAAACGGCCCCAGAAATATCATATATGGAGGGAGTCTTAGCTTAGTTTGGCTTAGCACGAGTGTGCTAACTCGAGAAGCTATCGTCTCGTCTCGTTCCAAGGCGCCCATGGCCTTCGTTCAGTCCTGGCCGGACCTAACTCCTAGCCCTGACTGGACGTAACTCGTATCCATTAGGTACCTTCATCTAGGCACCCGCCTAGCATGGCCACCTGGACCTGACTGTAGATTCGTTTCTGTTCTGAGTTTATTAACGCATTCAAGTCAAAGGAGCTCATTAGACACCTGTCTAATGTATCAAGCATCATATCAGGTTTAACATTCAATATAGTTTATCAGACAAAGAATGTTACACAATGACATAAGGAATGCTACCAAGATCTCCAGCCGAGTGTTGATAGCAACAGGTTTATGTTACAATCACTAACACGTATTTTAATATGGCAGGAGGCCTCTATGACATATGTCATTGTGTTATAATAAATATTTGAGATTGTTAGTCGATGGCGTTCCCTTTAATTTTAATAATAGGCCTACATCTATGTACTTTTATGTAGTTGTTAAAAAACTACCCCCACCCCCTAAATAATTTGCTCACTAACCAAGTTTCTGGTCCCTCCCGGTTTGGTTCAATATTTTATGGGGTAGTTTCCTCTTAACAGTGTATATTTGTTCAGATGAAATGTAAAACTGAGGCCCATGTTCACATTGACATGCACATATAAGAATCCTTGGTAAACAGCACTAAAAATAGGTTGTACCATCGTAAAACCACTGTCCAATCCATCTACACAGTAGATAGAAAAGTAGAACGGCAAACCACATTTCATGTCATAATCCTATTTTTATAATTTAATTCAGTAATGACATGGTGAAAGAATTTATACCACCACCATTTGAAGATCATGATTATGCTGTTTCACCTTTAAGTTTAGAAGAAAAGTTTATTTCTCTTCAACAACATAATAAAGTTTTAGAAGATCGTGTTTTAAGTTTAAGTACCGGGGGTATTCAGAATTCAATGCATTTGTATGAATGATGATATGGTTTTATTTTATACAGGTTTTCTGATTATAATAATTTTTATCTGTATTTAATGCTTTACAGTCAACTGCGGTAAACATGATTAGGTGGAGCCAAGTTCAGAGACGGCGCAATCAGTCATCACAATTTAATAGTACTGCTTTTCGTTCAGAAAGTCTTCTGCTGATTGATCAATTTTTTATGTTTTTATGTCGAGTTCGGCAGGGTTTTTCTAAAAATGATTTAGCAGTGCGTTTTGATATTTCTATCAGCTCTGTAAGCAGATTTATTATGACCTGGTCAAATTATCTTTATGCAATGTTATGCATATTACCAATATGGCCAGATAAAAGTACTATTAATAAATATATTCCCGAGTGTTTTAAGGTTTTATACCCTAATGTACGAGTAATTTTTAGACTGTACTCAAATTAGAGTTCAAGTTCCAAAGTTCGTAATTCTGAAATGTATTCTAATAACAAGAGTCATACAACATTGAAGGGCCTTTTAGGAATAACACCTAATGGTATGATTAGTTTTATAAGTTCTTTGTACAGAGGCAGTATTTCAGATAAAGAAATAACACGATTATCTGGGATTATTGATCTTTTAGATGTTGGGGACGATGTCATGGTTGATAAAGGTCTTTTAATTCAGGATTTGTTGACTCCTAAGGGAGCTAAGATTGTCATTCCACCTTTTTAAGACAAATGGATCAATTCACAAAAGAACTTAAGGAAACTCAGGAAATAGCTCGACTGAGAATACATGTAGAAAGGGCAATAAGGCGTTGTAAGGAGTACCATATTTTTGACTCTGTAATTCCTCTTACCATAGCGGGTTCAATAGACCAAATTTGGACTGTTTGTTGCTTATTTGATGTAAAATAGTAATAATTATGTATTATGCGAACAACAGTAATATAATGTCAACAATAACATTTATATGTTTATTATAAATAAAGTATGTTATTATAAGGATAATTTTACTGTTGTGAAACAATATTCACCAGGGGCCGGTTGCTCAAAACTAAGTTATTTTAACGATCGTTAAACTAACGGATCGTTATCTTTCATGAGTCCTTTGTTAACGGTCCGTTAAATTTCTGTTGCTGGAAAGTCAATTTCATTATCCGTTAAAGTTAACGGGGCTTCCAGCAACAACCTTTCTCTCCGTTAAAGTTAACGATCCGTTTACTCCATGTTAACGGATCGTTAAAAGTTAACAGAGCTTTGAGCAACCGGCCCCAGATCATTTCGGTATAAGAGTAGGCCATAGTGCCGCTGTGAGAGCAAAATTTCACAGATAGCACAACGTACAGCGTATGCCCATATTTTTTTTCATGCCATCTGGAGCTGAAAAGTAGGATGTGAAACCTCAATTCATTTCATACTTAAAAATAAAAAAATATGACCTAATGAATGATGATTTAGATAGACCTTTGAATAAATTCAATTAATTATCTGTCACTCTATTCACATCTAACAAATAAGAATCAATTTAGATACATGTATAAATAATTCTAGCTTATACATATGTTTTAATCTAGTCATCATATTGTACATATAAATAATTATTAAGTTTATACATCACAACCTTGTTACAAGTTATTTACTTATATATGTAAGATAATGCTCAAAATAAAACAAGTCCAATTTTTCTTTTATTTGATTCCACTTGTTTTGATTAAAATAAATTCGCTCTAAATGAAAGTCATCTTTACACATCACATAAAAATCACACCATAACAACCCAGTAAGTGCCATTTGACCTAGAACTTGATAATAATAATCATGTGTCTCTTTAAGTTTATATGACTGACCATGTAATTTTAAATATTTAACATCAGATATAGATACAGAGGTGGGACATTTTATTTCGAGTAGTCCATATTTTGGATTTGCAGTGATGTCATAAACTTTACGATCTGGTAAAAAACCAAGATGGGGACAGCTTGGGTTTTTACAAATCCACAACCATACACATTATTTCCTGAAAGGGCAGCATATTTAGATGCTGCTGCACCCTCATGGCCAATGCCATACTGCATTGCAGCGGTGGTTATACTTTTTTTACTAGCTAAAGACTCTGCCAGTTTTAAAAAATCACCCTGCCTAGAAACTATACGCTTAAAAATAGAAGACGTTAAGCGGCTATACCTGAATTTGTGCCACGTGCTGTTCGATGACTGGTCACGTGTAGTTTTTTCAATATGTAATGAATCTGTTTCAGAGACAAAAAGCCCACCAAAAACATCTTGTTGGCCATGCGTTAATACAAAAGAAACACAAGAATTTAACTTAGGCAATTTAAAGGGGGGGAATCAGTAACATTTGGATGGTTATTCAAAATATCCAATGTGTTTTCAGTGTCTAGTATAGGCTGGTGATAAGATAAAACACATCCTTTAGGCACTGGACCTAAACTACAATTAACCATATCCATGCATTCAATATTTGTATTTGACAGAATTGCTCTAAACTGAGCGCTAGAGTGCCAATAAATTATTAAAATGAAAACATGGTAATGGAGTTTCAACTGGATTATAAAAAGAAGATTTTACACCATCAAGTTTTGCTTAGGTGATTCCTCAAGTGATTTTGATAAAGAAATCTTTTGAAAATTAATGTCCTGTACTTGTTTTGGTGTAATACCATTTGTTCTTGCAGGAATATGCCAAGTTTGTTTTAGAGATGCCCTAGATTGAAGTATATTGGCACGGTTTTATATCCACATTTGCAGTAATGATGTAAAAGATAAAGCAAACCTAAAATATGATTACAGTCCACCTCTCCAGCTTTACATGAACATAAACATTCTGATATTTTTACACAGCTATCTATTATTGATAATTTTAAATTTAAAGAATGGGATGGATCATTCTTTTTCATAGACTTGAAGCATTTCGCTCTAACACAACATCCATCAATTGCTGTACGAACTGAAATTAAACAAATGTTAAAAATTTCAAAAATGCGTTAAGAGGAATTTGAAGCAAACTTGTCTGTTTAATAATTATGATTTTCATTATTTCCATTCTATGATTCCACTTCAAAATCTATAACAACACAAGAGACTATTATAACAATAACAAATTAAAATTGTGCTGCACAGCCTATCCTATTGGGTATAGGAATACTCTAGCCTACGCCAAAAGATAAGGGGGGGGGGATATACTCGAAATTTGAATACGAACCAAAGAGAAGTTTTTTAAAAAAATTCTTCCAATTAAAGGTTTATAGGCCACACGGGGCTTCTTTTCTGCAAAAAACACTCCTTTCAATAATACCGTGGAATCCGCTTGGGATGACCGTGACCTGTCAAACGACAGTTTTATTTATAGTAACGAGAAATTAATAGCGTCGAACGAAGGGAATTCCCCCCTTCTCGTGTTTTGATCATGGTTGGGCATTAAACAATTGCTCACATTTGCCGAGAATTTTATTATTAATGAAATAAACAACTAAAATAAATTACCTTCAACATCATGTACATACGACTCGGCAAAATTGCCGTAACCCTTGGTGTGAACGGCTTTTGGTATTCGGCTTTGATTAGCCCACAGTTCTATATATATATCTTGATTTTAAAGCTGGTAATGGATTTAGACTAAGGGTTCACTGTGGTAGGGAGGGACCGCAACTGATCATTTTGTAGTCTTACGTGTTTCGGTTACCGAAATAATAATATCTAGACAAGTAATAAAAGTAAAAGAAGACTTTTTTCTTGTTCATAAAAAAGGGCGTCTGCTACAAAAAAGTAAACAAATATGATACGTCACGATCTCCTGGGCTATGTATACCGAGCCTCGTTTTCGATGTAAAATGGCCGACGGGTGAGAAAGGCCTATTGTAAATACTTTCACGTATAGTGGTCTGATTTGTGTAGAAGAAAATAGCACCGGTGAAACCAGAAGAGATTATAGGTTTTGCCCCAATCCATCCGTGTGTCTCTGTAAGATTGAAATACACTTAGCTAGTAAATCAAGTTGGGCTTTCATGGAATTCCATTAAATCCATTTATTTTTACTGAATTATGACGTGTTGTTGAAATAAATACAGTGAAAATGTTGTTTTCCGCCCATGGAATTGTTTCAGGTGTGATTCCATTAAATCTTTTTTATTATACTACATTGTATTTGACTGAAGGTTGAAGTTGGCACACTGAGAGAGGGAGAGTGAGAGAAATGGGGTTTAACGTCCACTCGACACAAACTAGGTAATTTCGGGACTAACATGGTTTAATATTATTTCAATAATTCTCTTGTTCGAAGGGGTCTTTAGCGGTGGGAGGGAACCGGGGTGCCCGGAGGAAACCCACGAGGTTGAGAAGTCGCTTGTATCTCCATACCAGAGGTGACCAGCCAGCTAGAGGTCGAAGTGATTCATATAACAAATTCACCAATCGTAAATTAAACTCTATGAGAAATTAGTTTTCCTGAATTATAGGGCTTTACATGTATAATGCCCCTGGTTTTCCTACCATACGATCAATCATTTCCTTACTGATTTGTAGTCAATATGGTTTTCCTACCATACGACCAATCATTCCCTTACTGATTTGTAGTCAATAACTTCAATAACAAAAACTCTCGAACTTCTTATCTGAACTATAGTAATTATAAACATCTCTAATATCCATATTCTGGCCTTGTCACAATTTAGTTGTCTTATCAAGAGAATGAACATTCTCGAAATTTATGTCAAATGGATCTAAATTACACAATACGCGTTTCTTGGATATGTTCTCGTATTATATCGTCAGAACTCTAATTATAGACATACAATTTTTCTGGAGTGGCCTAATAAAAAGTAGTCCTTTGTCAGAACATTAAATATAGAAATACAATTTCATTGAATGGCCTAATAAAAACCAATCTTTTGTCAAAAAGTTAGGTATTTTGTTCCGGTTTGGCAAAAGCTACAAGGATTATTTAAGATGTCAACCTCAGTAGATGTCCAAGAACTTATAATATCAGGTACAGTGATAATGCAGTAAGCACTTTATTTTCAGCTTCTACTTATGTAAGTGTTTGTTTTAAGCAGGAATCTTGAATTTACGTACAAACAACATCGAAAAAAATTTGCCATCGATGAGCAATGGTGGATAAAGCGTTTCATAAAACAACACTTTCTTTATGATGATGCAAAGCATGTAGTTAATAAATAATGAGATATCATTACATTAAGTCACTTTGGCTTTCGGTTAGACCCAAATTCGTATTGTGTCATTTTGTTATGTATAATCAATCTTCTTTATATTGTTTAAAAACGCTGGGTTAATGATGAATGCACCATTTGGTGTTGAATGCATTGAAGGGCAACTGAAGGTGATTGAAAATGGGCCATGGAATATTCTCCATTCAAATCTATTCAAATTGTGAATGCATTTAGCCGTTTAATCTTTACAATTTCGTATTTAAATATCAATTCGTATTTAAATTCAAATACACCAAAAGCCTATTATATATTAATATGTGTAAAAGCTGTATACCAATTGCTATTTCTGTATAGAATTGAATTATTTACATGTATTAAGTTCAAGTTTATTTCAATGTATCTTTAAAGAGCTTCCACCAGATACGAGAGATGTCTATAATTCTGGTGTTCCACCACCCAGGGTTACTGAGTTACCCCCTGCGTATACCCCCACCCCTCAGGGAGGCACGTCAATGATAAACTGTAAAGTATGCCAGGCCATGATCAACACTGACGGAAGACACAATCAATATGTTGTAAAATGTGGCGTCTGTAATGAAGCAACGGTACGTATACACTTCCATCTAGCTGACATCAGATTAACAAAAAATACATGATCATATAATCGCAACAAAAATGAAATGTACATCGTCTTTACTCAAGTAAGTAAGCATTGATTTAGATCGAAATTTCTGTCAAATTGACTATGAGTTGTTATTATAATATGACTTTTTACAATAGATACTGTACATACTTTGTTGTCCCCCGCCTTACGAAGAAAGTTGGGGGACTATTAAAATGGGTCCGTCCGTCTGTCTGTCTGTCCGTCAGACTATTTGGGACACAATAACTCTCTTCCCAATTGAGCTAGAATGTTCAAACTTGGTGTATATGCTTATTAGGTCAATGCCTTGATGGAGTTCGAAGATGAGCATTTTCCGCTTAGGGTAAGCAGAGATAAACAATTTGATTGGTTGATGCTTTGGGACACGATAACTTTAGTTCTAATTAAGTGAGAGTGATGAAACTTGGTGTATAGTTTCATTACAGTAATACCTTGACTAAGTTCGATAATGAGCATTTTCTGCTCAGGGTAAGCAGAGTGATACGCAATTTGATTGCTCGAGACTTTGGAACACAATGATTCTCCTAATTGAGTTAAAATGTTCAAACTTGGTGTATGTGCTTATTAGGTCAATGTCTTGATGGTGTTCGAAGATGAGCATTTTCTACTTAGGGTAAGCAGAGATAAGCAATTTGATTGGTTGATGGTTTGAGACACGATAACTTTAGTTCTAATTAAGTGAGAATGATGAAACTTGGTGTATAGTTTCATTACAGTAATACCCTGACTAAGTTCGATAATGAGCATTTTCTGCTTAGGGCAAGCAGAGCGATACGCAATTTGATTGGTCAAGACTTTGGAACACAATAACTCTCCTTCTAATTGAGCTAAAATGTTCAAACTTGGTGTATATGCTTATTATTATTAGGTCAATGCCTTGATGGAGTTCGAAGATGAGCATTTTCCGCTTAGGGTAAACAGAGATAAGCAATTTGATTGGTTGATGCTTTGGGACACGATAACTTTAGTTCTAATTAAGTGAGAGTGATGAAACTTAGTGTATAGTTTCATTACAGTAATGCCTTGACAAAGATCGATAATGAGCATTGAGTTAAAATGTTCAAAATTGGTGTGTATGCTTATTAGGTGATGGAGTTCAAAGATGAGCATTTTCTGCTTAGGGTAGACAGAGATAAGCAATTTGATTGATTGATACTTTGTGACAAGATAACATTGGTTCATCTTGATTTATGATTTTTATGCCAATACAATGACTGCATTCTCATTCAGTAATGGATTCGACAGTAATAGTGTATAGAAACGATTGACTCAGACACTAGGGCCCTTTCCCTTGTCCAGAGGGGCCCTTTTGTCTGCCTTTAGGGTCCCCCTAACTAGGGTACATTTTCATTTTTCACATCGGTTTTAGCATTTTTCTTTATAATACACTTTTGGATGACACTTCGTGTACAGTTTGATTGCTTGATTCGTTTGAAAAAAATAAATGTGCGATTAATTAATATGTGTCATCTATTTATTTGGGGATTTCGGCGGGGGACATCAGCCTCACTGTTGGCTTGTTTCTCTCGTTTTCGCGTACGTGATCGTTATAACATTAAAATAAATTCTTTTAGCAACACGCTCATCCAAACTACAGTTCACTACAGATGCAATACTTAAAATCCTTTTGATTTTTCTTTAAATTGTACCACAACCCCCGCCAACTTCCTCAAAATTTGCGCCTAATTAAACATCACGCTCAGCCAAACAATACAGTTCACTCGGTACTTAAAATCATTGGAATTTGTACATTATTGTTTCATCTCTACATTTATTTCAGTATTATTGGTTTTACAATTTGTCTGTTATTTATGGTAAATATTTGACATGTATTGTCTGGTGATCTGAGAATTAGAGTGAAAAAAGTTTTGTTTTAATATATTAGAATAATGTATGTCGTTCACTGAAAAAAGATGTGCGTTAATCAAATGAAAAACCATGTTGTTTTTACAGCCTATTAAATCTGCACCACCAGGAAAGAGATTTGTCAGATGTCAGTGTAATTGTTTACTAACATGTAAAGCCCAAGCTGTAAGAATTGCTTGCCCACGATCAAATTGGTAAAATATTTCATTATATTGAAATCGCAAATAGCAAAACAGAAGCTATGGAATCACAATCAAATATGCTGTTGCTATAAATGGACAGAAAGGGTGGTTTTACATTATAGGCCTATTAGGTATAGATAGATTTTAATTAGCGTTTAATTAGCTGTACTTTGGGAGAAATTGGTAAAATCCAAATCGATAAACAAGAAAATCCTAAACGGTTGGTTTCAGTGAGACCTTATATGTATTAAGAAATAGGAATATGACAACCAGCACATCTACGTACTAAGACACTTTTGAATTCAAAATTTTCAACGCCGGTCATTTTTGATAACGCCCGAAAACTTTGCAATTTACTTGCCTAAACGTCACTTTGTCAGCATGGGATACACGACAAAATATATATTGGACTTAGCGGAATATTAGTAAGGCTTGTGGTAATTATTTATTAACGCGTGAAGAAAAAAGATTTAGGAAAAGACTCTAATCTTTTGCACGGAGATTTTCACGTGATTTATTTTATTGTAGTCAGAACCCATCTGCTTAAATAACTGCAATGGTCAGGCATCTTTATTTTCGGTAAATATGTCCGACAATAAAAATTTGGAAAGGCAACACTGGTCCTCAGTGTACTCATTCCGTTCTACTCCAGTATACCCTGGGTTAATCCATAGTGTTTCCACGATTTCAAATTATCTGCGCTGGCGGATTGTGATATTTTTATCGTTTAATACCATAACTCATTACTTGGAAAGGTAATACGCGAAGGGAAGTAACTCTCATCGTGTTCCAACCAAGAATACCCCAAACATGGCTACCTCAGTCCGTTCTTGCACACTTTACAAATATGTCATATACCTACCCCCCTAGTAGAATAATCAGTGTCATTTAGGAATTTCATGACAGAACTTTCCCTGCCATCTTTTTGTGTGCATGTCAATTCTTTTATATTAAATCTTTTACAAACTTTATCATAATCGATCAAACACGCCGCCACATTGTGTGATTAAACAATGTAATTCTATGACCTAAAAATGGCGCTAAAGAGTCTACACAAGTCTGGTTTGTAAACTGTTTTTGATTGGTTAGTTTGAAATCGTGGAAACCCTATGGATTAACCCAGGGTATAGTGGAGTAGAACGGAAAGAGTACACTGGGTAACGGAGGAAGCTTCAGTAGCTACCTTTATCATGTCAACATTAGCACCTGCAGATGTTTGGAAACATTGCAAACCCTTTTAACTCCAATTCATTACATAAATCCTCAGCCACATGTATCGAACTTGGGAGGTTTCTATAGGTTCTACAGATATATAACATCTGATGCAACATATAGGATGACCAAATCTGCTATTAAGAAACAGTAACGACCTAGGCCCATTCATATAATATGTACACTCAAAACTACCAGAAACCATCCAAAAACTTTATCTTGCAGTTATTTAGGAGTTGACATCTTTTTGGTCATAAACTGGCTGGTCTAGTGATAGGCTTTGCTTGTTCCCCATTCCCTGATTAAAAATTATCCGAAGGAAAATATTGATGGGAGGGGGGGGGGGGTCAGTGGTTACATATGTAATGTGACTTATTTGATGTCCAACTTTTGATGACCTTGTTGTAAATGGGTACATGTAAGATGGTGTATATATTTATAAAGATAATTAGCGCATTTTTCAGGAACACACATTTTATGCCTAATTTATCAGAATATCCCTGGGTTGGGGGCGGCGTAGTGATGTATGCTGATTAGACACAGGGTATACACAACCGTTGGGCCGTGAAAAGGGACCCAAATCCCCTGCTCTACTACAGTTTCTCCCAATTTCAACTTCAGGTTTTTTAAGCATTCAGGAACATTTAACATGCTGTATTATATTCCAGTGGTCGTATTGTTAATCTGTGTGGAGAAACAAGTGTGACAGTTAGATCACCAACTTCAGTAAGAGCAACTTGTGTGCATTGCACTCATAATTTCATCGTGAGTATATAAGAAAGTTTGTTTGAGCGGCTGTTCGTTATATGAAACCAAACATCTGAAATAAAATAACTTGTTTGTGTGATATTAAATAGTTCTTTATTTTGAGTTCGGTGACAATTCTGTCATTCCTGACAGAAGGAAACTCCATTTGCAATATTGGGTCATCAGTGTTATTCACCTTGTACTAGATAATTGCTCCCTTGACAGATTTTACAAATCCCACATATGACCTTGTCAGTCACCTTTTACAATAGTTTGTATGCCGTCGACAAAAGAAAAACGCTCGTCAGTGATTTGGAATGGTTATACATGACCACGTAAGAACCATCCCAGAACATTCTTGATTTCTTCAATAACAGACCCAGTACTAAATTACGTTCTACAACAAATTCAGTGTAAATATTTATTGTGTAATTGGTGTTGTATTTAATGATGGAATTGATAATGATTATTGGGTTATTGTTGATGTTACAAAACACAAAACTGACACAACATTTAAACTGAAATCGCCTTTGATAGAATAAGCAAACTCACTGTTTAAACACACGAAGGACCACAATATTCCAAGTATGTTGCTAAAGACGTCGACCCTATAAATCTATTCATATTATGTGGTATATAAGGTATATATTTTTTATATTATAGTTTGATGTTGCTAAGAAATCACTAGCAAGATGTCCACATTGTCGAAAGTTGTAAGTATACCTCTACCAGAAACGTAGAATCAAAACAACATTATCTCTACTTTTAGGAGGATATTATATACGTTATTTTCAGAACACCTTCGGGATAGGTTTAATATAATCATAACATCGAGGGTAATTACCAAACATCGTTCACTGAAATTATTCAATAGCGAAGCAGGTCTAAAATATTTAGTTTTCAAATGATACTGAACTATATAAATTTCATTCTTGAAATGAGCAGTTTATAATTGGAATCAGACCAGTTATTTGATAATCTCGCTTACGAATATGGACATAATAGACTTTGTGTGTATTGGTCGTAGCCACCTAGTTACTATACACTATACTGTGTGTTTAACGTTACAATTGATACAGTCTAAGACTCCTTACGCAAGTTCAAATAGGTTCAAACCCACAATTGCCAACACATATCATTACAGTTTCTATTGGAAAACGTAATTCTATCAATGAGAAGAATAGATACCATTTACAACAACACATTGCTGCCTACCAATAAAATAACTTTCTAAAAGATTCAGAGCAGAGTTTATAACGGAGACGATTTAAAAGAATGCTGTGATCGGATGTTTAAAGGCAGCAGACGGGTCTAATAATAATAAAAGAATACATTTTTGGTCATCAAGGGATGAAAGAATATCATTTGAAACACGAATTACGGCAGTTTCAGTACTGTTGATTTTTTTTATGTGCGCTATGTAGAGGCTCGTGAAAGGAATTATCTTCAATATGACACTTCAACTGACTGGCAATTCATTTTTCAAATATTTTAGATATAAAACATAAATTTGAGATCGGCCTGTAATTTTTCAAAACATTACAATCAAGATTAGTCTTTTGAATTAAAGGAGTTACAAAGGCAAGTTTGAATACATCTGCGTGCAAAGGCGAACTTTCAATGTGACAGTTTTCTTTGGAAAGTAGCATCTACTATATGTTCAATTCTATTGTTGTAGGCTAGGGCTTTTTCATGAATATTGTCTAAAGATGAAATCTGATTAAAATCTGAGTTTTCTGTATGGTCAGATGTAAGTTTATCCTGTATGTCCAATCCTTTTAAAGTTAAATTTTCCATTCTAGTAATTACTAAATCAAGGGGGTGTCCAAGATTATGTATGAGTAGGTGATGAAACGTGTTGAATAAATGACTTATTGTTAAGAATTTCACAGAAATGAGTCGTATCAGCATCTGTCAATCTCGCAAAGTCTATATTAGAGTCACCAAATTTAATATTTCACCGTTAAAGGTCACTAGATCACCCAGAAGTGATTATTATTATTATTATTACATCATATTTATAGTGCACCCTTTCATATAACATGGTCAGGGGCACTTTACAACGCGACAATGTAATCATAAATAAACAACAAGATGTTAACGATTGCATACAGAGTCAGTTAAAAGCCTGATTAAATAAATGTGTTTTAAGTTGTTTTTTAAAAGAATATAAAGATGTACAACATCTTAAACTAAATGGTAGATTATTCTATAAAACAGGTGCTTGATAACTAAAAGAGCGCTGACCATAAGAGACTAGTTGAATAGTTTTGGGCTTTATAAGTAGTTTATCTGATGTACGTAATGTTCGGCCGGGTGTATAAAGTTCTAAAAGATCTGAGAGTTAAACAGGAGCTAGATTATTTAAGCATTTAAAAGTAAGTAACAAAATCTTAAAATCAATTCGATATTTAACAGGTAACCAGTGTAAATTGTATAAAACAGGAGTTATGTGGTCACATTTTTAAGTTAAAGTAACAAGTCTAGCAGCAGTATTCTGTACTTTTTGTAATTTATGTATAAGCTTTAACGGTAAACCAACTAAAAGTTAATTAAAGTTATCTAATCGAGAAGTGACAAGAGAATTAACAGGTGACTTAGTGGCCTCTTCAGTTACAAATTTACGTATTTTACCTGTATTTCTAATATTAAAATAGCACAATTTACAAATATTATTTACTTGAGCTCCCATAAGCATAAAACTATCAAAGATTGCGCCAATATTACGAGCAGAATCAGATGAAAATATATCACAATTACCTATTACAACAGGGGGATTATCATGTGCAAATTTCCTTAAGTGATGCCTTGAGCCTAATAACAAATATTCAGTTTTATCATCATTTAATTTTAGAAAGTTCTTTGGCATCCATTTTCTAATTTCACTAATACAGTTCTCAAGTCGCAGTTTTGATAAATTGAAAGAGGATGGACAATTAGGTTTAAATGAAATATATAATTGAGTATCATCGGCATACAAGTGAAAGCTGAGACCTTATTTTCTATTAATATCACCTAATGGTGACGTATAGAGGGTAAATAAAATCGGTCCAAGAACTGAACCCTGGGGAACCGCAGATGACAAAACAGATTCAGAAGACGATTTACAATTAACTAAAATACACTGCTTTCTACCCACAAGATAGCTTTCCAAAAGATTTAATGCAGAGCCACAAATACCGAATTTAAACTGTAGTCTACGTAGAAGAATGGAATGGTCCACTGTGTCCAGATAGATCCAATAAAATTAAAAATGTACATTTTCTATTATCAATTTCCATCAAAATATCATTTGAAACCCGGGTTCAGGCTGTTTCGGTGCTGCGAAATAGAAGCACTTTGAAATGGTTCATACAAACAGTTATTATCTAGATGGGCCTTTATCTGAGAAGCAATACATTTCTCTAATATTTTAGAAATAAAACTTAAGTTAGAGACAGGTCTGTAATTTTTAAAAACATTAGGATCCAGTGTAGACTTTTTAATTAAAGGGGTAACATAAGCTTGCTTGAAAATGTTGGGAGCAGTAGCGGATGATATACAACAATTAATTATATTAGTGAAAACTGGAATAACTTCGTCTAGACAGTCATTAATAACATGAGTCGGAATAGGATCTAATGAACAAGATTTAGGAGCAGACGATTTAATTAACTGTAAAACAAAAGATTCACTAACCAAATTAAATTTTTCTAAAAAAACAGAGTTTTCTAATCATGAGCGTTCAAGTCAATAGTTTTATTTAAACCATCAAAGAATAATTTACACATGCTCTTCTTTGGGGGTCTATATACCGTAAGAATACGAATGTTCCCGGTTGAGAACTTAGAAATACATTTCAAACATTCAGTTGTTGTAAACTGTCCATTGTTAAATTAATACAGTTTACAATAGCCATCATTACATTAACACTTTTCAAAAACAGCAGTTAAAATCAATTGCAACTGATTTTTTTTAAAAAACATCTACGAAAACAACTGTTCCGGCAGCGAATGCGTACTATCATAATTTATCACACATTATTGTCATATTATTCTCATACTTTACAATGTGATAATTCGACATTTTCCTATTATTGACAACTAAAATTTTAATAGTGTATAGTGAGGCTCTTAAGGCGACATGACTTGCGTGCAACGTGAGTAATTCGTGATTTTTGGCAATAGATACAAATGCTTTTTGGCTAATGTTGGTATTCCATATTTTAAGTGTGCAGTTAAGTTTTTCGCATAGCCAATATAATAGAGCCTTTGAATACCGATTTAAGGTAAGACACTTGGTGAAGTGGAAAAATTAAGTAATGTTCACTTAACTTAGAGTAAACCTTTGAATTCGGATCCTGATTTATATCTTTGGATAATTAGTTACATCATGTATTGGCCTATATTTCCAGATCTGCCGTAGGGAAAAACTCTACGAGAATTAGTGCTCATGGTTATTTAATATTTGCTCTCGTTCTGATTTTTGCTGGTATCGGAGTAACTGTAAGTATAATTTCTTAAATTACAAGTCATATTTTTATAAGATCGCACAGAAATTTAAATGAACAAATCCCAAATAAACCAGAAATTGTTCTTCCTTAAGTATCTGTTATAATTTATTCCCATAGCAATATTGATGTTTTAAAGATGTTTGTTGTAAAAGAGAGAATAACAAATAATTAACATTTTTTATGACCAAAATATAAAAACTAACGCCATTATATATTAAGTTTAACTCAAATCTTTTGATATGCCCCTTTCTAATATGAATGATTCGATGGATTCTTTTTGACAAATTGCCGAAAACGACCAAATAAAATTAATGCGTCTTTCCGATCAAGACCGAAGGCCTAGTTAAATATGCTCAGTTTGATGCTTGTGTACGCGGCTGGGTCCCTTTTGTTTGTGTGGGTCCCTTTTGTTTGTGTGTCCGTCAGTCCAGAATTGCTTGCCTGTTGTCTTCACACTACAATTCTGTACGGATTTTTAATAAAAGTTATTATGGGTACGTGGTAATTCGAAGATGATCCGTATCTCTGTTATGAAGATCCAAAATACATTTTCACACATAAACGATGCCGAAATTTGCTTGTCCTCACTTAACTGCAATATTTGAAGCGGTGATATTGCAAAATTTTCAACACCTTCCATAAACTTATCTTGCTGAACAGTTTTTCTATATTTTTGAGGCTTGTCCTAATTTCGGCAGACATTTAAAAAATGACAGAATATCGCGTAGCCGTTGCATTTTATTAAATTTATGAATTAAGTGGCGAGGAATCGGCTTTATTTCAATTCATTATTGTTGAGCTATGTGCAGTACAGTTTGATTTCGTTTAATTGGAAATTAAAGGAAATATTAGCTGGAGCTAGACGGTAAACATCAATAATCGAATCATTTCTACTCTACCGTATTCATGGATTTTTTTTTATAAAAAAAAAATTATAAGTCACAGCCAATGCAAAGAGGACCCGTATCGATTTTCGTGTCGACCAGATACGAAACAGGAAGTAGCGAAATAATAAGTTTTTCGAATTACGCCCACTCTATTAGTTGTAGTTATATATGGGTCTATTCAGTTTGTTTTGTAGGAACCCTGTCGATCTTTAAGTTGATCAAATACGTTTTCGTGCCAGTAAATCAGGACGTCAATTCCAGAATGTCTTAAAGAAACTCTCAAACTCGATCAAAAAGACACATTTTTTGCACTTGATCGATTTCGCAATTTGAAAATAGCAAAACGAACCCGTGGGGACTGATTCCAAACCAAGAAATTATCTACTGTTTATATATTTATCTATTCGTTAATAAACCTTACATTATTACTTTGAGTAGGTGTTAACGTAGATTAAGCGGTGAAACATTTTATTTTTATCCTCAAAATGCAAATAACGAACAGCGACTTAAAATAGGTGCTTGAGTCTAGTTTCATACTAATAATGACATGTTTATGACTCGCTATACACTGTCATTAATGACTACTTCTGGTCACTTTAAGCTGATATTACATAATGACTACTTCTAATCCTTTTAAGCTGTTATTAATGACTACTTCTACTCACTTAAACACTGTTATTAATGACCACTACTAATCCCTTTCAATAGTTAGTAATGACTATTTCTAAGCACTCCCGGGGGGGGGGGGGGTTGCGATGGCCTAGCGGACTAGAGAGCCGCGCTTCGACTTCTAGCTGGGCGGTCATCTCTGGCTTGCGGCTGTGGTTTCGAGCCATAGTGTGAGCGTATGTGGCATGGAGATAGGGACGCCTTCTCAACCTCGTGGGTTTCCCCCGGGCACTGCGGTTTCCTCCCACTGCTAAAGACCCCTACGCTCAAGCGAATTATTGAAATAAAATTAAACCATAATATGTTAGTTCCGAAATGACCTAGTTTGTGCTCTCTCTCTCTCTCTCTCTCTCTCTCTCTCTCTCTCTCTCTAAGCACTCTCTGTGAATGATTGAACTAGTTTAAATTAAAAAGGTCTGAAATCATTTTAGTGACATACAATTTGATTTGTAAATGCCATTGGTTCATTAGTGAACGTAATCGGTTTTACAGTGACTTTGCTGTATTTTGGTATTTAGGTGGGTACGTTTGAAGCGGCAAGTAAAGCTGGTGGAATATATATTGTGTGGGTTGGTAAGTTGTCATCACATATTTTGTTTTAACACATTAATTGTTTGAAATAGAATACTTAAATACGACTAACACAAAGATGTGCCTTGATAAGCACAATTTTGAACAATGATTAAAAGATTTCCACTGAGTTATGTTCGAAATAGAACAACTACAGACATAGTGTTCTGGTAGAATAATGTTGACATTGGACATGTATTTCTTGCCGACATTGTATAAAACTTCACTAGTTACTTGGATCCATTCGAAAAGTTTCAAGGATGTTATGTGTCAATGATTGTCTAACAATGATTGATCTGCTTTTTCAGGAGCGTTTCTAACAGGTATATCACTGCTCATTAAAGCCATTTATTTGTATACGATCAGCAGAACTAGTACCATAATCAGCGAAACCTAGATGAGGAGAGGACAGTTATCGCCGATTTACTGTTAAACTGTAATTTTACAATTTAAAAATAAAATATATTTCGTGATTCGTTTATATTTTTTTCGAAACTATTTTCAAAATGAATATTTAGTGTCATGAATGTAATAATAACCATCTGGTTATATGGTTAATAAGAAAATATGCATTTATTTATATACGCCTACGTGTTTATTGAAATCGACCTGTCCGACGATGATTCTTGTAAAGCGTTATAATGCTTGTATTGCTTGTCTTGCTTGCCCACCTAATATAGACCAGAATGTCGACCGATTTTTCTGAAACTGTCAAGGAACGTGTGTTATCCCAAACTGGCCCCACTGTGAATATTCGCTTGGCCGCTACAATCACTGATAAGCATGGCATCGACGAGACTTAATGAGTTCGGCATATTAAATTTTTTACTCCAACAAATTAAATTCTCATTCATTTTTTTTGAAGTATAAGAAAAATAAATAAAGACGTTTGAAGTATTTGTAGTTAAAAATATTTCCTTTTTAGTGTAATTTTCCCCGAAGCTGTTAGGTGTTATGTAAACAATGCACGAGTCGTTGAGCCAATGACTGACGCCAGGTGAAGTCAACGCACGTGTTGTGGACAGTCATCTGTTACAGAGATAATTCGTAAGTAATTCTCTGTGAAACAGATTGGTATTATCCCTATTCCAATTTGTAAACATATAGAGTGTAAGAGTTATGCACTTTTTGCTCAAAACCTGAGTTTGATTCTAGAACATTTTTTTGCGGTGAAGCATTGATGTCATGTGTCAATGAACCCTTGCGCGCTTATCATGAGTAATTATGCCGATTATCCGAAAAGCCTTTAAGGCGTATTCCACAATCTTTATGAACTAGCGAAACCTCTTTGATTTCGGTTAATCAGGAATTTAATAAGATTTTGATGTCGTGACATTAAGTGGAAAGGGTTGTTTACCTTTGCGGCCATTGTCGGCAGTAAAAAAACACAACCGGTTATATATAATTAATAGATTTATCTGTTTTACAAGCAAATATTTCATCAAACGGCAGCATATTGTCATGGCAACAAAACAAATCAACACACAAAATCCAAAGAAATCGACAATTTAATGTTGGATCCAAAATGAAGGAGGTGGAACCATTTTAAGTTTATGTAACAGTTCTCTTGCTAACTATTTAATATGTACTCTGCTTCCATTTTCCCATTTATTTATATCATACGCATAGGCCTACTTGGAGTAATATTTATAATTATGTGTTTGGGTGTATGTATATTGTCGTCGCCGCTGTTCGTCAGATGCCAGCGCTTCAACCTCCACACTCTAGCTGTGGTACAGAAGTGAGATAACTGGTCCCGAGAAGTAGTTCCAGACTTACTGACTGTAACGTGATTAAATTTTATACTTAATATTAGAACGAAATGAAATGAAAATGGAGTTTAACGTCCTACTGTTTTGCTCCTAAACTGGGCTAATGAAGACGGGCATACACCATACAGTGTGCTATGAGGGAAATTTTGCCCGGGCAGCGGTGCTACAGCCTACTCTTTTATCGAATTCCAACTGCCAACGGACATCATACGTGCACGCCAATGCGCGATCCCTAGTATTAGAACGAAAGCGGCGTCTATCGATGTCGAAACGCAGTTCCAGAGTTATTGTCCCTGGCAAATTGATAATTGGTTAAGTATATTACAGTACGAGTAATCTCTCCAGAGTGCATACATCTCGACTGATTTTCGCAAGTTTTTTTTTACGAATCGTATAAATAGGAATCCGATTTCCTGAATATATTTTTAGAGTTACTGCCACCGATATAAGATCGGTGACGTCTTACTAGTGCATACTGTGTAGAATATGCTTTTAAACACATTTTCATAAAAGTCATCAGAGTACCCAAACTGATCCCGCAGCTACAATCACTGATAAACATGACATCGACGAGACTGAGTTCGACATATTAACTTTTTTACTCCGACAAATAAAATTCTCAAACATTTTTTTGAAGTAAAAGAAAAAAAAATAAAGACCTTTGAAGTATTTGTAGATAAAAAATATTTCCTGTTTAGTGTAAATGGGTATTAAAATGAGTAAAATGCATCCTTTTGCCAGAAGCAGTTAGGTGTTATGTAAACAATGCACGAGCCGTTGAGCCAATGACTTACGCCACATGAAAGCTATGTACGTGTTGTGGACAATCATCTGTAACAGAGTTAATTCGTAAGTAATTCTCTGTGAAACAGATTTCGAAGTACCGTGTACCGCAGTTGGTATCTATATATATCTCCCTTTTTTCAAAACAACTTGTAATCATCCACAGCTCAAAGTGTGGTGTTATGATATTATGGGTTGTAACATAAGTGTAATGGCATGTCTTGTAACATAAATGTTATGTCTTGTGACATGTTCCCTTGGGAATACTAAATCTCCCTTTCAATTTCCTAATTTCTCACGCGGTATACGTTGCTTGGTTAACCATTGTTATAATAACGACGTGTGTACATGTTGTGTAGAATGTGGTTCATAATCAATTAAGTTTATGCTGACAATGAAATGGTCCCAGTATTAACCCTCATTTCATATAATGGATCTGTCTGTAAAACTTCCTATCCAATAACATATGTTATGCGGGATATCTTTTTCTTCATTATAATCTGTCCGGTGATATATCAAAGCAAAATTTTATGTTTTCCTGTAAAGCCCTAGGCTATACAACCTTTTTAACTCTGCCGAGTCAACAAGTGCTTGGGTAGTTCGCCCAGATGCCGACCTAATACGGCATTGAGCTCCTATACATTTCCTGTAAACATCTAGGCTATGGAACTTTACATGTTTACCGAGTTCGCCCTGGTCCCGACAGTCAAGTCATTTACAAATTAATATTAACAGCTTAAGGGCACCCGAAAGTAGATTTTGGCATAAGATTTTTTAAAATGTAAGGAATTATTATTAAGCTAATCTGGGTATCAAAATACCGTAATAATCTACGCTTCGCCACGACACCAAATTATGGTCAATAAATTCAACAGCACAATGTGAGAAATGTAAAAAAAAACTAAAAGAAAAACCTACTATCAATAAAGAATATATATTAGAATTTCGTGTTTTAAAATTATGAATTAGTAAGTTTAAAAATGTGTTTATTGTTATTTTGCACTTTACAGATGAACAAATCGATGTTGCAAGATTGACCAATGTGTTTTGTCAGAGGCGGATCAAGGCTCTGATGGACCCTAGGCAGCTTGACCAGCTAGGCCCTTTGTCGGACACATTTGACGTAAAACTAAGACCGCTGTAAGAGAAACAAAATTTTCGAGGATATACGTCCATGCTTTTCTATTCCCCCTATCTTCTTAGAAGTGGTTAGTGAACTTGTTATATTCTGGCAAGCTGTAAATGTTGTCACTTGTAGTAAAGTACTCATCTATAGGCGTGCGGGCTCGATTACAGTTAAGGAAATTTTCGGAGCTGGCCTTGTATGGATCCCCAAGATAAATTTGGCATATTGAACGGCCACAAAAGCATTTTCCTCTTATTCCAGCGCGTAAAATTAGTGTTTTATTAGATTCTTCGCACTTTATTTTGCCACGTAGATAAAATAATTTTTTTTTTCACTTTACCCGTTTGCCCGAAAAGTCAGATTGCCCCCAAAGTTAGGGGGTGGTGGGCTCCTGTCCCCATGGCTCGTACGCCTATAACTCCCCCATTTCCTCACTTACATAGACCCACATCAACAGGAAAGGCATTTCTAACGCCCGCCCTTTCTTTGTCAGGTATATGCACATCCCCACCTTCATCTGAGTCTGCTAAGTTGTCATCATCACTTGCAGAAGTCACCCCCTTCTCGTCGGTCGGCGAATCATTCGTGTTTTCATCGTAATGAAAAAATAAATCGCCCAAATCTTTTTTAAGATGAAAGCGAAATCGGATACCAGGCAGGGCGAGCAAGTGACCAGTCCCTCATTTGGATTGATCGATCACGCTAAAGCTCATCTCAAGTGCTATGGTGTAAATTGCCGTGTTCGTCGGAAGCGTAGTCTAGTGAATTAAATGATGTAAAAAAAATAAAAAATAAAAAGGTCGTCGAAAATTTTATGGGCCCTATTTTGTGTTGGGCCCTAGGCAGCTGCCTACTCTGCCTATACGGTAATCCGCCCCTGTGTTTTGCAACATTCAATTCTCAAAGAAAGTTTATAGAATGAATATACCAACATTTATACATGCCCCTCACCTATACCCACAACCCCAACTTGAAATAATTGGTACCTGATCCAAACACTCTTATATCATCTATCTGGAGGCTATGGGGCGCCACAACTGAGGCCGATGCAAAAGGATCAACCGCCTCTCCTAAAAATCTTCATATAAAATACAAATTCGACTCTTAGATATCACCACAGTGGCCGAAAAATATGTTTACAGCAGCGTTATTTTTCAAAATTTTCTGATGGCGGACCTTAGACGTGAGTGCGACCCCTATAAGCGAAATGACCCCCCATCACCACTTTCTTGTCCAGTGTATGCCCCACCACATGACATTAGAGCATTCGTTTTGGTCGCCCTATCCACATTTGAAAAGACCTTCGCGGTCGTTGGGGGCGCCGTCACCGAATGACATTATAATAGATTCAAGTTCTGGTCGCCCTATCCATGACCTTATTGGTGGTTCAGACTAGTTCTAGTCTACAGGACAAGATGTTCTATATTTTGGTGCATTTAACATCAAACAACGCCACCGAAATTGACACAGAGAATCACTTGTTAGTGACTTTGATTGCGGCTTCAAGTGCGTGGAAAACGCGTTTACGACAGTTTAATTTTCCAAATGTTCGCGGTTCTGGGGCTCGCTGATTCGCGCTCAGTAACTCGGACATTATATTGACGCCACATCCACAACTGCTGCACCCCCACTTTTAAAATCTTACAGGATTTGATGGAATTCAGTTCCGGAAAGGTCAATGGAGCAAATCACCAGTCAATGCGATAGAGGCCACAGTTTTAACTTGTTCTTTTCAACGTCTTCTTGTGTACAGCATTGGGATCATTAAAGGATGACTCTTATAATTCAAGAGTTAACAAATTTCGTCAACTTCCAAGTACAGATATTGTTGCTTTGTGGGCTCATTTCCACGCTTTGAGAGGCTATCTTTTATATTTATTGAACTTTAATAACAATATGATATGCACAATTAACATAACAATATGATATGCAAAATTAATAAAACAACAGTAACAATTAATATAGCCATATATTATAATTATATATTTTTAAAATATATATATCGTCGGTGTCATTCTAAAACCTCGTAAGTCCGATCAACAAAATTTTACAGGAGGAACAAAAAACTTCATAACTTTGCAGATACTTGGTGGATTTGCTTGAAATTTTATTTTTGTACATTTGAAAATAACCCCGATTAGATGTTCTGTCAAATATAAGCTGACGTTTGTTCATTTGTACGATTTCGGAGTTACGAGGTTTTCATCCCCTAATCTGTTTTTTTTCTGACGACATACGAGCTTTCTGAACGTTTTTGTGTTAGAACTATATAATTTACCAGCTTTTGTTTTTCTCGTGGTTACAGTATAAATGGGACATACAAAAGTAGGGAAATCATTATAAGTATTGTATTATACCATTTTCTAGTCGGGTGTCGATAGTAGGTAGGTAGGAACGGTAAGTTACGTGCGAATTTTGGCAACAGGTAGGCGTTGAAGTAACGTAGATCTAGGAGCTAAATACCTTGAGGGATATTGAAGCCTAGTTACGCTAAAACACTGCTAACTAGTAGGCCTAGATGCCTAATGGATTACCTTACTTGAGTGTTATTGCATGCAAGTAGGTCAGACCTTCAGTGGGGTAAATTACCCGCGGGGGGGGGGGATTGTCCACAAGTAGGCCTAGATGTTCAGTGGGATAAGTTACATGAGGAATGTTGTCAACATGTAGGTCTAGATGTTATATATAGTAGGTTATCTCAAAGATAGTATTACCCACGGTAAGTCTAGATGCCCAGTAGGACAGGCTAATTAAAGGTGCTGCCGATAGGTAGGTCTAGATGCCCAGTCAGACATATTACTTAAAGGTATTGTCCACAGGTAGGTTTAGATGCTTAGTAGGGTAAGTTAATTGATGGGTAACGCCAACATGTAGGCCTAGATGCTCAATGAGGTAATTTACCTGAAGGGTATTTCTTACCGATAGGTCAAAATGTTCCAACTCGCAAAGATATCAACTACAGGTAGGTTTAGATGCCCACAGTTAGGTCAAGATGCCCGGGGTTATTGTCCCACAAATGGTTCTGCTCAGTCGGGTAGGTTACTTGATGGGTGTTGCCCACAGGTAGGTCTAGATGCCTGGTGGGGTAAGTTATCTGAGGGTTATTGCCCACAGGTAGGTATAGATGCTCAGTTGGGGCAATTACCCAAGGGGCATTGGCCGCAGGTAGGTCAAGATAATCAGTACGGTAACCTACGTGAAGGGTATGTCCAACAGGTAGGTCTAGATGTTCATTAGGATAACTTACTTACGGCTCACAGACCCCCCCCCCCCACGCAACTTTCGGGCAAACGAGTAAAGTGGAAATGAAAATTATTATCTCTGATTTTTTGATATATGATGTATTCCATGTTATTAATTTAAACTATGCAAAAAAGTGATTTTCGAAAAAATGCCGTCTTACGAGGTTTTGGAATTACACCGACGATATTGTGCTCTACATTTCATACATCCGTATCTTTCAAATCTGGTAAAGATCACATTTTTTTCATTAAGTCTTTTTTTTTTTTGGGGGGGGGGGGTTAGGTTCATGTTCCGTTTTGTGGTATTTAACCTCACTCAGTTTTATCTTTAAAACATCTAACAAGTTTATTATGTACTTAGTTGTGTACTCTAAACAACCAATGAAAGCGTTCCAATCACGCCACAAACAATAAAACAAAACTCACAAGCTGTTCTGCATATAATATGTTAGATTTTATGACGTGTAGGAATTCAGAACCACATAGACGAAGTGATCTACCTATAGTTGGGTATTTTTGAGAACTTTAAGAAAACTCTTGAAAGTATAACCACTACAAAAAAGCATATTTAATTTATCCACCAATACTAATATCAACGGCATGACACTGATTAATGAATTTAAAGAGTAGTTGACAGGGAAAATCTACATATTGTTTATATCATATACAACGTAAAATATTTTTGTAAAAACGTTCAGGTCACCTACAATATAATACAGTTAAAGCGGTCATGTTTAACATTTTTTAAAGCTGATTCTCCCCATCGGTAATTTTCTGTTCTGTGTCCCTCTGGAACTGGTACGTGAATATTTTATCGGATGTAAGGGGTTGAAAATTCACACAGGTTCAATATTTACCAGATGTATGCAAACCTCATTCACAAATTAATATATTATGGCACTTGCATCGAGCAATCATAATGATCTCTACTTAGCCTAAATAGAAAATGTTCATATTCTCTAACAATCACAATCACAGTTATCGTTTCGCAAATTATCCGTAAATAAAATTGTTTCTATCTGCTTAGCCTATAAGTACTAAGTAGTAGATGTCTTTGTCAAGGCATACACCTACACTATTCTAACTGAAACGTTACTATGTTGAAAAAACTGCGACGAACAGAAAGATAGGCGGGCACACAGATGGACATAATAAAAGCAGTTTAATACATACGGCACACCGGTTTAAAAGCACAAACAATATCGGGTAAGCGAATCATCAACGTAAGTATTATAAAATTGACCTGTTTGTAATTTGATCACCATAGATTGTGTTCGTGCACTCATAGCACAAGAATCATAACTTTTATAAAGTTTAAGGCTACGTATTGATGAAGGCAGTTAAATATATTACGGTAAATTTAAATTACGTAATTTAATTTTAAACAATGGCAGAAGTTGAACCCAATTTTATGTCCGCGTTATTGGCCATGTGGATATTAGACACTTCCGTTAAACTAAATGACTTTCTCCAATCGGAATTACCAAGACGTCGACGACCGACACGGCTCAGCAGATTAAGTAATCCATGTTTTAGCGATGGTGTATGAAACACTGACTTGGAATAATTCAGTGAAGAGAAAGAGCTATCAATGTCACCACTTCCTACGCCTTCACTACATGTCAGATTTGAACTACTCTCATGACTGACATTCAAATGTTCATGCGCATCGCTATTATCTACATTTCCACTTCCCCTCTGTCCTGGTTTTGACCTTTTCTTTCGTTTTATTGAATCACTGACGTCATTATATGATCTCGAGATTTTGATAGGTATTCGGGAATATGGTGTTGTGTTCAATTTCGATTTTGAGCAATTTCCATTAAGATTTGTTTCGCGTGAACACTTCGTGCGTGGGCAAGAAATGTTTCTTAGTTCAAAGCTTGATTTAGCTTTTCCTTTCCCCGTCCATTTACCATTGATGACATGCTCGGAAGACGGGTGTGCCGAACCTTGAGCATGTGATGGCAATCCCGATAAACTAGTGGTTGTTTTCGGCAGCTCAATGTATCGCTCTTGTTGATCAATATTAGAATCTGGCGGCCATGAATGATCGTCACACTTAAAAGACAATTTACCAGTATTGTTCTGTAGCAGGGTGTCATTACTATAAAAAAAGAAAAACTTAGGTAATTGCAAAACTACACAACTGAAATAAAATCTTATTGTTTTGATAAATAATTACTGACTGGTTTTCCTTTCGCTAGCTACCTTAAACTGTTGTATGGCGGTAGTTCAACTTTTCATAAACATTTTTTTTTCCATTGTTGAATTTGATTTAGTCGTTCAAACATCGTATTGCACGGCGTTGAGTTGGGGTGAATTCATGTATTGGATATATTGATATGTACAGATCAGTTAGTTGTATATGAAATGTATCCAAATATAGCAATTCTGGCTTCAGGTATAGTAACTGGTGAAAATAAATTAACACGGGCCATTGGCGTATTTGGTTTTAATAATTAAACCAATACTTCTTTTCCAGGGCCATGACAGTTAAAGAACACTTCTTGGCTCGAAAACTTTTATATATTATAAACATTTACCCATAGTCAATGTGGCCAAACCTCTTTGATTCGGGGGGGGGGGGGATAGTGGTCTAGAGTGCCGCGCTTCGACCTCTAGCTGGCCGGTCACCTCTGGCTGGCGGCTGTGGTTTGATCCCTGGTGTAAGCGTATGTGACATGGAGATAGGGGCGCCTTCTCAACCTCGCGGGTTTCCTCTGGGCACTCCAGTTTCCTCCCACTGCTAATGACCCCAAAGCGCAAGCGAATTAATGAAATAAAATTGAAACCATACGTTAGTCCCAAAATGACTTAGTTTGTGTCGAGTGCACGTTAAACCCCATTTCTCTCTCTCTCTCTCTATCTCTCCCTCCCCCCTCTCTCTCTCTCTCTCTCTCTCTCTCTCTAATTCGACTCTTAAATAAAAGCTCCAGTTTCATTGGGTTTAGTATATAGATTTGTTTTGTGGAATGCCATCTATTTTTATTTTAAAGAATGTACATGTACGTGTACATCTATTGATAAAGCCCGTATTCTACTTACCACTCAGTAAACCAAAATGAAATAGTAAACTTCCACTTTGAAACAAAAAATTGAGCTGTCTCATCACTAATCAGATCTATACAATATATGCTGTCGTTTCCGGTGCCTCTAACCACCCAAAGATGGAACTAACTTTTCGACAAATATTATTTAAAGGTACTGTGTGGTTGCGTGGTTCAGTTCTTGGGCGTTAAATTGTGATGTATGCCAAGAGGTCCCGGTTTTGATCCCAGGTAACTCCGTGACAAAGAGTAACACCGCTTTCCGAACCTCGTGGGGTTTCTTTTGGTTGCCAGGAAACGTAATATACATGTATGTCAGCATACATCGCTGTTTACTTTTCAAACTGACGACCACAGCTTGAAAGGGCAGTAGATATGACCTTGTACAGGTTTCTGTACGAAGATAGACTTACAGACAGTAATTTTACCTTGCAGAATTATCAGGCTGATAATAATCGTCACTAATCATAACACTTAAATCTATATATGGCTGGGTAGCTTCTAATAATCTCTCTAGTTTCAGGCGTAACTGTTTAAATGTCGGCCTATTAGAAGGTGTAGGATGCCAACACGCCAACATCATTTGATATCTGAAATATATATTATTGTAACCTTCTTACTGCCATTTTTTATTGCTCTTTATATCCACAAAATATAGGTTTATATATATATATGAAAAGTTTCTTTGAACTACTCCCAACGTCTTTTCAATGTCTACATCGACATAATTAGTCCATGGTGCGATTTTCATTTCAGTTTCACCGTGACTTCAAGTAAATCACTATTTTAATTGATATTATACGAACGTTAACGGGGGGGGGGGGCAGTGGTCTTGAGTGCCATACTTCGACCTCTAGCTGGCCGGTCACCTCTGGCTTGTGGTTGTGGATTCGATCCCTGGTGTGAGCGTGCGTAGCATGGAGATAGGGGCGCCTTTTCAACCTCGTGGGTTTCCTCCAAGCACTCCGGTTTCTCCCACTGCTAAAGACCCCTACGCGCAAGCGAATTATTGAAATAAAATTAAACCATATGTTACTCCCGAAATGACCTAGTTTGTGTCGAGTGGACGTTAAACCCCCTCTCTCTCTCTCTCTCTCTCTCGCTCTCTCTCTCACACACACACACACACGAACGTTAACCACTTTTGGCGACCAGTCGAGAAAACTGTAATTGCATGTTAAAGCAAAACTAAGACGTAAGTGAATCTAAGCTAAAAATATATCACATAGACGATAAACTACATATTAAAAATAATAATAGTGGTAATTGTTTGGATTTAAGATAATAATAATATATCACATAGAATATAAAGTACATATCTAATAAACATAATTTACGTGGGCAGCATCACAGACACATATATCTTACTTACAGTTCTTGTCCGCAATTATCTGGTTTCTCCATGCGGTAACCATCTTTTAACAATTTGAAAAGATTTTCATTCGGAATGCCAGGATACGGACAGCCACCCAGAGTTACAATTTCCCACAAGACAATCCCAAACGACCACCTGTCAAGAGAAACCGGAAATAAAAAAGTGCGACATGACACCTGTCAATGAATCTTTGCATATTTAAAATCAATTATTAACAAGCAAATTAGAGATCATTTTAGATTTATAGTATTAATTTGTTCAATGGAAATAGTTCCAATGTCATGTCTACTGCAGGAAACGGTCTTCGTATATATACTGTGATGTTTAATTAATTTGTGCGAATGTTACGCAATAGCCATCTCCGCCAACTTGTTTCCTTTTATTTACCGGCTTCATAAACAAAACGAGAGGGGATATGTCGACATCTGAAGACGTAACAAAATCCAGTTTCTTGTTTGTCATTGTATGTACAAAACACAAATTTTATTATTCCATTTTATGTGGAAACTAATAAATTTCATCTGAAACCTGAAATATAATACTCTCCTAGAAGACCAATTGATTTGAATAAGTGGGGGAGATTGAAATGAAACAATTGTAATCTTTCCTCTATATTCCCAGAAGTTCGGCAATTGGACTATTTATTATAGAGATAATTCAATAGATCGATAACTTACACGTCGCTTTTGACAGTGAAGACTTGATCAAAGATCGTCTCTAAGGGCATCCATTTATAAGGCAACTTCCGACTAGACGTCGGCTGATACATATTAGTTTCGTAAACATCTCGAGTCAAACCGAAGTCGGTGATTTTAAGTAGTTGTTTAGTGGACAGAAGAATATTTCGGGTGGCCAGGTCTCGATGCACAAATTTCTTCTCAGTTAAATATTCCTAAAACATAGGTATCTATATACATGTATATTGTAAATTGTAAATATTTTGTAATACCATATTATAGATACACGCCCCCGACCCGAACCCCAGACGTATCTTTAATGCCAAATTGTCGTCTATTGCACTATGTAATACTCTTGTGCGCATGTAATCCTTTACAGGCACCGAGTTAGTAAATGGGTAGAGCTATTAACTATAACGTATACTTATGGAACAAAATTACTAATTAATCATTTAGTTGAAGCAATAACAATAACAAATGTGTAGAGCAAATACATATATAAAAACAGTAACAATGAATAAGTTTCCAATTAGTTTAATTCTTACCATTCCCATTACAATTTGTCTGGCATATGATAACAGGGTGGTGGGATTAAAATCCGCGTCTTTACTCGGCTCTGGGTTATAAAAAGAGAATATATTTTGTAATTTCCGAATATAAGTTTAATCAAGGAATATTTTATCCAAGAACATACGACAAATGTAGACTTTCCGACTGCACACAGTAAAAACTATTTCACTTAAAGAACAATATTGGTTTCAGTTAATATCATCTTATTTGATAGACCTGGTTAACACATTTCAAATACAATTTTAATACAAAGATCGTTGCATACGATTAATTCGTAAAACAGATTTGAAAAATCGATAAATTACACAAAATTAAAACACGTGTAATAAATATTTACTTTTGAAGTAGTAAGTGATAACAGATATAGTCGATTTTCAGTTCAAATACGTTCCAAATATAATTCTATCACAGAGACCATTGCTACGAAAGATGTGTAGTGTAACTTTCTACAAATGAATGTGACGAACACACGAATTGTCACATATCCTCTTACAGTCTCGTGTAACAACTTTTGGTCTTTGAACGAATTATTAGTGAGCAGAAATTCGCCCGTATATCTGTTATGACTCGTCATTACAGTCAGTTATATAGAAGGATAACTTGTGTTTTTCTTTTATGTTCGTCACTTCCTTTTGCAGAAACCTTCAAAACGCAATTATCGTAGCAATGAACTCTGTATTAAAATTATATTTGGAAAGTGTTAAACCAGTTCTATCACATATGTTATAACGACTATCACCAATGTTGTCCTTTAAGTCGGCGACCCTATAAATATAGACATACTATTATTTTATTTTTCTTATATGGTTATGGGTAAGAATTAATATGGTAAACATCTTTCTCAGTTTACTTTTAGAATAATAAACCTTACTAATAAATATTTACCTGTATCACATTTAGATGGATATGGTAAATGCACTGATAATAATTTATCATCTATATCAACATCGTGTCTATGTTCTACAAGAAACAATTATATACGTACATCTCTACATATATATTAATTTATTCAATCCTTTTTATTTTACTTTGTTATAAATCGTTGAAATTTTCAGCAAATTCCCTTTGCACAATCTAGTTTTTAACTATCATAGCGCGAACTGTCAGCTCTTTACCTAATCTCCCATAATGTATCTTTAAGCGTATCATAGAATGAAAAAATAAAAAGAGGTGTCTGTGGATCTTACCGTTAGATTCCAGTCCAGCATGGCTTATACCACTATCAGAATTTCTTTTATAACCAATAGAGGGCTAGAAAATGTAAGAAAACTTATCAGAAAATAGCAAGACCACTTTCATGGGGTGGTTTTTTTTGTATTTATGCTGAGATGCAGCTAATGCTGAGATTGTGTTTTGTTCCTGTTTCGTATAAGATCTCTTGGCAGTTGCCGCTGCCCGGACAAAATTTGCCTCGTAGCAAACTGTATGGCGTATGTCCGTCTTCATTAGCTCAGTTCGGAGCAGAACAGTAGGACGTTAAGAGAGACAGAGACAGAGAGAGAGAGGGAGACAGAGAGAGAGAGAGAGAGAGAGAGAGAGAGAGAGATGGTTTAACGTCCATTCGACACAAATTAGGTCATTTCGGGACTAACATATGGTTCAACTGTATTTTTAATAATTCGTTTGCGTGTAGGAGTATTCAGCAGTGAAGGAAAACCGGAGGACCCGGAAAAAACCCACGAGATTGGACAGGTGACCCCACTCCTTGTCATGTACAACCGGGGATTCGAAACCACGCCAGTTGAATCAATGACTGGCTTTGTGATTCTTATTTCTTCATTTGTTGTCGTGTTTGACATTTGTACAATAAATTTAACATTTGCAATGTCAAATTTATTTTAGAAAATTATTTAAAAAATTACATTTCATCTAAAACAAACGATGATAAACAAATCTCGAACACAAAAAAATTCCAAATACAATGCTTGCCAAATATCATCGAACATGAAAGTTAGCGGTGAAATGAAATCAACCTGGCATGCAATAATGTAACAATAATGTCGTTCCGACATTGTTCTCATATTCATAATTCATAGACAAGGAATGGAGAAATCTGATAACTGAAACAATTATTTATCGTTATCTTTAAAACTTATTGATTCTAAATGCATAACCAAAGCGATTGTGTGAGTTTAGTGATATGATGCATGAATTGAACTATAGGTTAAACATAATTATGCAAAAGCAAATTCTGCATATTGTATGTCTTTCTTTACGCCTGAAATGTTATAAAAACTATTAATTAACCTATCCAGACAACAATCAACTCTCTATGTCGAGGCTAGCATGAGATTTTTGTTGGATTGTAGTTCGATTTGCTGAAACATTTTCCTTCGTGATTTACCGATTAAATGGAAAACCGAAACTACTAGTTTTGCCTTACCGGCTTTAGTAATGATGACCGAGGCTAAGCGGAACTTTCATTTGCTTAGTTCTAAGTTCATAGTGGATCAATTTGACTGAAATGTTCAGCAAATTGCCTTTACATTAGCTTGTTTTTATTTACTGTAGTGAGAACTGCCAACTCGTTACCAAATCTCCAGAGCTGCCAACCTAAAATGAATTCAATGAGTGAGATTTAACCAAGCTGGGGTCCAGGGGCCGCAGGCCCCTGGTCAAGTCCAGGACGAAGTCCTGGCGGGGGCCCCAGGGGGGCGGAGCCCCCCAGCCGAAAAAGGATTTAGTACTTTTAAAACACTTTTGGAGACCGGAGAATAGAGATAAAATTATTCACAAAAGAGATACATTTTAAAAGTTTTAATGCATATCATTTAAACACTTGAATCGTTGTCAGTGTCACTCATCTTGCAGGCTTTTCTCTCACTGAAACGCGCGGGAAGGATATTCCAGTTTCTGAACAGTGGTAATGAAACAAATAATTTCATTGGCTGATCTAACTTATCCAGCCAATCAGTGGTGTCGTACTTAAAACAAACCGGAAAAGAGCGACCCGACATTCGGAATACATCGCGTTTGACTAATTGCATCTGATCAGTGTGCATCCGAATTTAACTCGTACGTGGAAATCCCTTTTATTTTATTTTTATACTATAGTTTTGAAAATGCGTGAGATTTCACTATGTGCTCGTGAGAGCGTGATTTTGATTAAAAATGCGTGATTCTCACGCCAAATGCGTGACAGTTGGCAGGTATGAATCTCTCATAATGTATCTTTAATAAACACCTACCTTAATGGTCGGGAATGGAATGTGTCTGTTGACCAATTTTAGTGTATGAAAGCAATGGGGTATGTCTATGATCTAAAAACACGTGGTGGGCTTTTTAACCAGTCATTATAGTTAATTATGTAATATTTGGCCAATTGAATACTTAGTAGCAGAAATCTAGGCATATACAAGAACCGGAATTAGGCGCTACGGTAGACAGTCGTGTAGTTCTTGTAGGGAGAGTTGAAAGAATTTCCATCAGTAGACTCGCTGAGTCTGCATGGCGACCGGTTACAGGCAATGACTTTATTATAATGCTTGTAATAATGTTATCTATATGTAACAGTGCTTAATATAAAGTGTAGAAACGAAATGTGGTATTTAATACGCCATAATCAGTTTATAAAGAGAATATTTTGGACTCTCACACAATAAACTGTTATCTTTTTACATTTTATAAATTTCTGTTCCATAATTGTGAAAATACGACAGCAAATGAAGAAATAAGGAATTAAAGAATATGAATTAGAGCTGTTTGGTCTCCCATATATGATAGTCAAAACGTAGACAATGACAATTTAATACGTATTGTCAATTTAATATATATTTGTATATAAATGATTTCCTTTATCGGGTTTCATACAATGTCGGGTGCAACTAAATTGTTTATTAATAATTTGAACTATTTTTCATCCAAATTAGACTTTTAAATAAAAATAGAAATGTCAGACCTTCTATCGACAGTATTTCTAGAAAATTTAACACAGATATGGTAGGCTTTATGTAATCTACACAGTATGTAAGACATTTGCTCGTCTAATAGTATTCTTTTCTGTCTGATTTGCCCACCCTTGACCTGCAGATGTATGTATTGGGAGTCATAGTGCGTTCACCGTGATAGAGGATTTTTTTTTCTTTTTTTGTTTGCCTGGACAGGTTCTATGGCCTACCATTATTTCAAATTCCAACTGTCAACGGTCCTTTTAGGTGTACGTCAGTGTGTACACTGGACCTCGGTTTTTCGTCCCAACTGAACGACTAAAATTTAATATAATAATAATGAGGGAATTTAGAAAATCGTATGATATAAGACCCATACCGGGTATATACATTGATAAAAGTTCAGATAGTTAAGTTAAAGGCAACATTAAGACATTTAAAACTGACAACGAAGTTAATTTTAAAATCTAACAATTCACTCAACCAGATACTGATAACAACGTACAATTTTTAAAAAAACAAGAAAGCCTGTGAAACACTATAAACCTCAGAATGCCTCGTTTGTCTGGAGTTCCAAATCGAGGTTTTTAAAATTGCCCTGTTTTTGGAACGAGGTATTTTGTTCAGAACGAGGCTTGGTAAAATGCCTCGTTAACTAAACGTGTTTTTTCAAGATAGTTATTAGCGGTATATGCTATCAGCGAATTTGTAAAAATTTAAGTTAGATAAGACAAGAATACACGCCGTACCATAAAATATTTTCGCATTATTAATATCCACACGTCCTCATAATTAAACGTTTTAATTAAATTCTAATGTATGAGGTGTGCTGTGTTTCCCATTTAATTGACAATTGGTATAAGCCGACAAATGTATCGCTGTGCGTTTATATAACTTTGCTCCAATAATGTTTTGTGGAATGCTATTATTAATATTTTCGCATTATTAATATCCACACGTCCTCATAATTAAACGTTTTAATTAAATTCTAATGTATGAGGTGTGCTGTGTTTCCCATTTAATTGACAATTGGTATAAGCCGACAAATGTATCGCTGTGCGTTTATATAACTTTGCTCCAATAATGTTTTGTGGAATGCTATGGGGTTCCAACAGAAACAGTCAATGCTATAGTCAAGTTATTTTAATTTTTTTTTACAATAAATATAAAAAATAAACTGGCGTATTGGAAATATGAGATGAAATTTTGTGCCTCTTTGATTATTAAGAATTGATTATTTGTTGTATTTAGATAAAATAAAAACTAATTTGTTTTCTGCGATGTCAGTTAGGTGGAGGTGTAAAACTATTGCATACACACTGCTACCTTGATTAATTTATAACCCCAATTTAGCTTTCACAACACCCCATTTGTTACTTAACACCTATACCTGATTGGGGCTATAAATTAATCAAGGTAGCTGTGTGTCTGCAATAGTTTTACAACTCCACCTATGGTGCGTATTCTTGTCTTGTCTATTTCTCTGATTATAATATCATAGATTGGACTGGTTTATTTCCGTATTAAATAACATAAATTCAATTTTTTACAAATTCGCTGATAGCAAGTAAACGAGGCATTTTTACAAAGCCTCGTTCTGGACAAAATACCTCGTTCCCAAAACAGGGCAATTTGAAAAACCTCGTTTTAAAAATCCAGACAACGAAGCATTTTTGTTTTACCTCGTCTGGACAGAAATACCGAACGAGGCATTATGAGGTTTATTGTGAAACAATTATAAAGTTTTCTGGACGACGATATATCACAAGAATGAAACATGATAACTTCATCATAGTCATGTTATGAAACAAGACTTCGTTATTTGCCTTCTAATAGCTACTAGAAGCGCTTTTATCTAACAGAAACCTATAGAAAGGGACAAAATAAGAGGATGCAATATGACGCTACTAGAAGCGCTTTTATCTAACAGGAACCTATAGAAAGGGACAAAATAAGAGGATGCAATATGACGCTACTAGAAGCGCTTTTATCTAACAGGAACCTATAGAAAGGGACAAAATAAGAGGATGTAATATGAAGTATGAGAAACATGTATTACTGTCTGATAGCCTGATCACGGCACAATAAAACAGGGAAAATGCACTCTTTGATTAGTTTGGAATAACGTAGCCATATACGTTTTAAAAATACACCTAAATGTATGGCTTTGCGGTTTATACCTGTTGTAGGGAACTCCCTGGTCTTTTTTAATTGGAATCCTTTCAAAGCGTACATAACAGATCCCTTCATGAAATATCCTCAACATAGATGTAGTTGCGTGGCAGGATATTTACACATTATAAAACATTCAAAACCAATTATCATACTTTTCTATTCCAGACTAAAGAGCAAATAAAGACTTTCCGGTCATACACCATACAAGGAAAATGGTCAAAATGTGTTAAATTCATATTTGCTTTTTAACTGATTTTACGTAGCCGCCCAGTTTTCATCTGATCGTCACAACTGTATTTTTTAGCCCTTATTTATGTTATATTTAAATATCTATATTATGAAAATGAATATTGACTTTCTAGCTCCAGATACATTCACCCAATGTATAGAACCCGAATGATATATTGAACACACACTTATGGCACATCAGCAATATTCAAAATTCTGTTAATTTGGGGTTTTTATTGCAGAAAGCTTTCTACAGATGTATAGTAATTATAGAACGTTAGCAAGAGAAATAATAACTACATTAATCATCAGGGACTACATACAGTTCGGTCTACCTATTAAGCCGGACATTATTTTTATTGCTGTTTTTATTATAAATGAAAGTTGTTTCGTTTATAAATTCTACAAAGATGAGTAAAAACCTTGTAATATTACGTTTAATCGATGTTACTGATATCAATCGGAAATGCGGACATCCAGTCTGGCCAAATTGATATCATTTCCACTGGACAATTTTGCCTTGTTACGTTCTGAAATCGCCTTCGATCAGTTAATGTAGTCTGAAGTGTATCGGATAATTTCTTGTTACTAAAACTGTTTAAAGACCCCATAGAAACTTTATTGACGCTTAGAAATGACAGAATATGTAATCTTGGTGTATATTGGATTTTTAATGTTTTACAGATAATGTTACCATCATGCAAACGTGTGCTTGTTTGGGTTTCAGCGGCCTTAAACCACCGTGTGACGATTCCCCGTCTGGTGGACAGGCCTTGGATTTCAAGACAATCTTATACGAAACATTAAAGGCAGCTAGACATAAAACTAATATGTGGAGATCACGAGTTAGATTTACCTACCGTTTGTCGAAAACTGCGCAGATAATTTCTCAAGTCCCCTAAAGGGCAATAATCCATAATTAGGCAGATTTCTGGACCAGTGGTACAGCAGGCGATGATACTTATAAGGTTTTGGTGATGACCTAACTGCTTCATTGCGTCAATCTCAAGTAGTAAATTACGACGTTCCTCGGGTAGGGCATGCGCTGAAAATAAATGGCACGTCATGGCATAAACAGTTAATTAACAAATAACCCCATTAACCCGAAATCGAACAAGTCGTTTTAACCACAAGGTAGGTCTATAGGGCACACTGAACCCGCTTTCTATCAGTAAAAATTTCAGAATATTACATCCTTTGGGATATTTGAAACCATAAGGTAGGTCTACAGGGCAAACTGAACCCGCTTTCTATTAGTAAAAAAGTTAAAATTTCCGAATATTACATCCTTGGGGATATTTGAAATGTATGCAGTATATATATTTTACAACGTATTTTCATACAACTAAAACTACAGGCGATTCAAGTAACAATAGATTTCTGAATATAAAATGTAGAGGATACGGCATAGAACACCAAGCCCTCAGTAGCAAAGTCGTCCGGTGGTCAAATATTGACTCGTTAGTTGATTTGTTGTCAGTCAGCGAAGATTGATAGCTAGAGCGCCCACAAGATGTTTAGGGCTGTCAATCGAACTAACTGTGTAAGTAATTATCAAAATCGTTGACAACCAAGGAAGTTCTTATGCAACATGCAACAGTAATCTCACAAGAAGAAGATCTCCACATGTTATTAATTACAGTGACAGTATGGGAGATTAGATAAAGAGCTGACAGTTCTCGCTTTAATAGTTAAGAAATAAAGAGAATTACTGAAAATTTCAGTCAAACTGATCCACTCTGAACCGATATAAGTAGCGATTGAAGTTTAAGCCTAATTCGGTAAAATAAACAAAGCCTCGATTATCTATATTGACATTAAATCCATCACCAAATGTATTCAAATCCAGTAAACACGGCATTCTACCGATGGCATCGAGAGTCGATTATTTTTGTCTAATTTATAATTCAGATAACACTTCAGGCTCTTGCAAAATTTAGATTTCTAACGGTATAGGACCAGTTAGTTCTTGATTATAAGGGTTTATGCAGGAGCTTAGACATAAATGTATGAATGCTATTTTAAACAACTTCTGAAAAGATGTTCTGCCAATAACGTTAAACCATCTACCGGTCGGTGGTCTGAGCTATGACAGATTCGTCAACAAAATTTGTTATTCCTAATGGAATATCTCAATATAGGATGAAATTCTATAGTATTCTACAGTTTCAATCAGATTTATGCTAAAATGTCTATAAGAGAATGCTATAGTATTCTAATCCTACAGATATTTTAATCAAGTTTTGTGAACAAATTGGACATGTACAGTTGTACCACTTTTTGTCAGTTCCTCGCTAGTACTAACTTTCTGGAAGTTGCAAAAAAATGTACATGACCAAACAGTCTTCTCTTGTATTAACCCTAATCAGTCAGATAATGAAATTGACTTTCATTCAACAGAAAAACGTTGAGTTAACCGTGACGTTGTGTGTTTTCTGCAACTTATAATACAGTAGCGTAAATGTGAATTATGTAAGAGCTAAATATGTCGATTGCAGATCTTTCTTTTTGCCTCATTAGTTAGACATTTATGTGCATGAACCTTTGTCCACAAACAACTACCGATCGGATCGCTATTATGAAAGGATTGAAAACACTATGACAATGGTTTAAACATGCATATCTCCGCTAAAATGGAATTAATTTAATTGAAATTTCAATCTATCCCTTTTCATTATCTATTTTAAAAATAATATAGCGAAAACTGTTAACTCTTTATCTGAATCTTACATGAAGAATCTTTCATAAGAAAGTCGTCACTTGACAACAACTATTGAATTTAACATTTATTGTGAAATTTCTTCTGTTTCATTTATCAGAGCTTTACATAATTTGGAAATTATCCTGCTTCTACTTCTGCCTTTTAATGGCCACTATCAACTTGTTGATTTTCATGCCATGTAGGGAGAGTGCATTAGATTCCAATTTAAGATTTTAAGATGCTGTCTGTTGGTAGCAAATATATACATTTAGAACTAAATACACTTGTTTGTTTCTACTCCACCATGGCCGCTACTTTCGCCTTGAAATTGGTTATTGCTGTGGCGGAAACGATTTATGGAGGAAGTGAGTTCCAGTACATGATTCACAATTTACAGTTTCTTTGCAATATGCTATACACATTATTTCAAATAAAATCATGGCATCTTTTTCAAGTCAGATTATTTGACTAATTGTTTTTTTCTGTGGATGTAGGATTTGTGATATTCTTTTTATACTTAAAGCAATACTGTTATTAATTGATAAAAAACGTCCCCAACCATCTTCAACCTTTGCACAATCCTCTACACTTTGCAAGCACAACTTAAATTCTTAAATTTGGTAGACTACAAAAGCACAGTTTGTTTACTGTGGTACTATGGATGCCTGTTACGACTGATGGGAAGTAAATATCAATTGGAAAATTAAAATTTGTAGTTCATGGTCTGAAAACTATGCCCGATTTCACACGCAAAAGAAAATGGTTGAATATCATGTGATTTCAATAAATAGATGAAATAAACTGATGTTTAACATTCAACTTTTCTACATGGGCTAACGAAGACCGACATAGGTTCTTTTACGTGCAAGCCAGGGTGTACACTGAAACTCAGTTTTTTACGTGGTAAGGAGTAAAACCATATGTTAGTTAGTTCCGAAATGACCTAGTTTGTGTCGAGTGGGCGTTAAAATCTCCCTCTCTCTCTCTCTCTCTCTCTCTCCCCCTCTCTCACTTAAATCTCTCAACGATAATATTTCAGTTATACTCATAACAGGTATGTATTCACGAGGTATTCTCCCTGGTTCATATTTTAAATATATAATATGTTAGTTTTATGGTAATGATTATTTTATGGTAAAGATTAATTTGACATGTATGTACGTCTATTGTTTCGCTGACCATCTACGACAATTATAATTATTGTATTGGAGAGGACCCTTTTGTAAGGTTTAGCAACTTTTGTCCGACCCGTTTACTTTAAAGTTATAACATATATTTAAACTAAAACTAGAATCAAATCAAAATATTGTCCGGTGTTTTTATTTTTCAGAAATATAATTATAAATATGATAGCTGCTAGATAGAATAATTATTATATTCAGTAAGAATGAATTTATTAATATAATCAATCAAATTTGAAGAACCATGTCTTTAAATTGATAAAATACGCGTGCGCTTTGATATCTATTAAATTTTGAATACAAGTATAAACCCTGTGCACTACCTGATTAAGATCTGTAAATATTCTCTTGGGAATTATAACCATGCATTAAATCAATTATTATGCGAGGTAGACTAACTAGATTATACATTGTTGATCGAAATTCAATTTGCATTCAAAATTCAACGGCTTATATTGCCATTAAACTTGAGACCAGGAAACTATTTATGCACGTTTAATAATAGTACAGACCTTAAATACGGCACAATAAGTGGAACGGGTAATTCGATAACCCATTGACGTAATATTATCGTAGTTGTTAACTTAGAATCAAAGAGCCGTAACAGTAATCTAATGGTATTAAAATCCATGGGGGTTATTAACTTTAAATTATTTCTACGCAAATTGCACTTTTAAAGGACAATAATGGTGTCCGTCATTATCACATATGTGATAGAACTGGTTAAAAACGTACCAAATATAATTTCACCCCAGAGACCATTGCTACGAGAAATGCATTATGAAGGTTTTAAGAAAGGGAAGTGACGAAGGCAAAAGGAAAACACGAGTTATCCTTCTATATAACTCACTGAAGTGACGAGTGATAAGAGATACACAGGCGAATTTATGATCACTAATCTAACGATACGAAGTAAGAATATTGCTCCAAAACATATCTTTCGACAATTAAACAAGAATGGGGGGGGGGGGGTAAGTTACCTCATCGAAGGAAAAACATATATTTCTAGTTACTTTAAGAAAACTTTAATGTCATATTTCACGCTTGCTAGACGTTGAATGGACGGCCGCTGGCGGTACATGGTGTCCCGTAAGTAATGTACGGATACAACATTGTCTGTATTTCTAGAGTTTGCTGCTCCATAATAAACGGTCGCAAGAAAATGGGGTTGAAAATATCTAAATGAACCCCACACTAATTACATTCATACTAAATTTGACAGGCCACGGACGTCCATGTATTGATCGCTAAACAAATACAAATTTAGCCCACGGGAAGGTTAAAATCACATCCTTACCTCTTAAAATCTTTACAGCAACTACCTTTCCAGTGGACGATTTGGTAGGCTCTTCTGGAGACATGGTCGCCTTAAAGACTCTGCCGAAGGCACCTTCCCCAATAGCTTCAGACAAGGTCAATCTTTTTACGTCTAATTCATATTCATCTCCTAACAGGCTTTTATCATCAGTGAACAACTCGGGGCATCTGGAAGTCTCATATATCGGATTAATCTCCTGAAAACCGTTTTAACTCATTATTTTTGTCCATTTGTGACGTAAGTAAGGCATGCTTTTTGTTCTCCGTCTGTTTGATAGCGTACCAAGTACCACCCAACAGAAATACAAAAGAATACAAACCAATATCAAAGTAATCGGTAAAGCCCTTCACAGAGCCATAAAATATAGGACGGGTCTCTTACATATCATCAATCAACAAATGGTATCAGATGTTCTGGAAATCTTAAGGATAACATGTCGCATGTACGGCACTCGTCCCTAAGGGGATGGAGCCAAATTGGTCACGTTCATCCAGATTTGGCGTCGCGGTTTCCCCTTGTCAATGATGCCGGATGGGGGGCTGATAAGGACGCATTGGCGTGGACGTAAAAGATCCATTGACAGTTAAAGTTTGATAAAAGAGTAGACCGCAGTGCCACTACCCGGGCAAAATTTTCCTTTTAGTACACTGTATGGAGTATACCCGTCTTCATTAGTCCAGTTCTGAGCAGAAGAGTTGGACGTTAAACCCTATTTCATTTCATTCCGAACGTGAGTATATTATGTGTTCAATATGAGATAAACAGCAGGTTTTAAGTGAAGCAACAGGTATGAACATGAATGTTTAGTGCACAGTGTACATGTAAACTGGAGTCATTATTGTCAAACTTAAAATCGATATATATGTAGTTTTTGCGGCACGTATTCCATTTCCTGGACACGTCCCAAGAGAGACATGAAGGCTTGAAATAGGTTCTAATTTACATATCCCATGAATAATACTTGGAACATTCTTGTTTGTTTTATCACTTAAGCTTCAACCGAATGAAATATCAGTAAGTTAAAATGAAACCGCTAGATGTAACAATTTGTTATATCTTTCGAACCATTGTAAATTGTCTTCGATTGACCGTTTTTCTTCAACAAACAAAATAATTTTCTTATATTGTATGCGCGCCGTTATGTAACATTACATTCAAAGTGTAGTACCATGGGCCTTTCTGTCAGACGTGGAGAAAGGGCCATTGTCAAAACCGGTCGCCACATCCTACGTATAACCCATGCGTCTTTTCATACTTAGTAGCCTTGTGATCGTCTAGAATTTGTCTCTGGTTGTCTTCCTTTAGCTTTACGTTGTGTATTACTTCTTACTGTTTTCTAAAGACGATTGTCTTAGCGGGAATAACAATGCAACTGTTCGTTTCTACATTTTATATCAATCGGGATACAAACAAGCATAGTATAGATCAATACTAACTAAAGTCATTCTCACACTAGCCAGCCAAACTTGCTGGACGAGTTTTCTGCTGTCTCTGAACTCAGATGGTAATTTCTCTGGAATCTAAATGCAGTTTGTCTTAATATAGTTTCTTTTATAGCCTCACGGATATCACACAGAGCGGAGCGTGTTCATGCTTAAATTAAGCCAAATGACGCAATAGGAATATTTCGAATGACATGTATTTTGTTGAAAGATAGAATCAGTTCTATAACTCTCTATATAACAATATGTCACTCAATCATTAGTTTGATTTAAGTACGTTCAGTACATATATGTGAATCTACTGACTTGCCAAAGATATTAATTAATGAAATATTAAGCCATCTTATTTCCCGAGCAAAAAATATATTAAAAGTGTAACAAAAGTTCCCAATGCCCGATTACGGAGTCTGAAAATTGAAATGAAATTATGAAATGAGGTATAACGTACTACTGTTTTACTCCGACAGACCAAGCGCCATGCAATGCCCTGTATCACTGACACGGAGAAACCACGCCAGAAAACCCCGATGAACTTTCGCGGCCAACACCAGGGGCGATCCGCCACCCCGACTCCAGCGCCTTACTATCTTAGCCACCGCAGCTCCTTATACAGTGGAGACACTTAATTAAATAATTTGATTTGAGTGATTGATGTCACGTTTAGGCTTCTCTTACCTCTCCTCTAGAAGGCCAAGGTTGTCGAGGTTTATGTTTCATTGTTGTCTGTCGTCTACAGATTAGCGCTAATACAACAGCTATTATACTTAATATAGCTGGTATTAAAAACAGATAATATAGACTAGTGGTGCCATTCGTTTCGGGAAGTGCTAAAAAAACAAAAATATAAATCTAGAATCGTAAGAAAGCATTAGACCATTCATTAAAATGTGATATGATAAAAAACGGAATACACCTACATATCTAACATAAAACGGAAACATAAAAGCTTGATTAACCACATTACAACCCGATTTCGCTCGTAAAGTTAGACTGCCATTATACCAAGGCTGAAAAACACTCTTCGATTACAGTAATATTAGAGAATACATAAGATGTTTAGGTATCAGGAGTAATTCTATACTTACCACTATTTGGCTGTTCATTTTTTGGTATTAAAATTAAATCGGAATAGTTTTCGTTATATTGTTCTTTATTATAGGCGTAGCCTAAAATAAAAGAAATCGTTTTTTTGTATATTTGTAATCAGAAGTAAACCATGTTAGGGTTTTAAATAATGAAACATTATAATCAATATCCAGTGGGACGTTCAGTGGTCAAGCAAAGTCGACATACATGTATATAGATCGTGAGTAAAAGTGCTTAGATATCTTGGAGTCTCTTGGTATGATTGGTATATTTAAAATATGCAAGCTTAGAAAAACCAAGACACAATACCCCCACCGTCTAGCCCCCACGGGTTTCCGGGGCCTAGGCGATCACTGGATCCCCGTATAATGTCCTAGGATGGTAGCCTGCAATGAAGAAATGCTGTCACCGACTCTGCAATTGTGTTCTTTTCAAATACCGTTCCAACTGTCTAATCAATCGGTAAGAAAAATCTACACGCATTTAATTTTCTTTAAGACACGAAATAAAATAAAATAAATATTTCTATAGCCTCATACTTGTTCTTAGTAAAACACTGTCAAACGATTCCATAGATTATTATAATGCATATTGTGTTGAATGTGATATACTTACCTAAAACAGCATGAACTGTGAATTTTCTACTAATACCACCCTTTGATCTGATCTGAGTAGTAATAGCATATACACTATTCCAATGTAATCCACGTATTGTTACATTCTTCACATCCTGTAAAATATTGGACATATGACATAATTGCGGTGGACGTTGCTTTCTACTTAAATACACATCCTTGTTGCTTAATGTAGAACTATTCGGTCAAAGTTTTGTGGTATCTATTAGTGAATGGCCGATTTCTCAATGTTTTTAAATTTCTCCTGTATAAAACGATTTGATAAATACGCCAAAGAATACAACATGTGAATTGCAGTTAAATTTAAGATTTTCAATCTAGACTGTTTCGATTGTTAAAACAAAGAAACGAATTTATCAACCCATGATAATTTTGGTAGACGGAGATTTATCGTCTACTGTTCGCTCGTTGGAAAAAAAATCTGAAACAAATACTCGGTATTTTGCGATTCGATGACCAACATGTAATAGAAAGTGCGCCTGACAGAGTACGGTACTATGACCATTATTACCGTTATATACTCTAGCGAACTAATAAATTGTCAATATTTGTGTGAAATTGTAATGTCCGAGTAAAATTATTATAATATAGGATATTTGAGTTAACTTTTCAATATGATTAAAATATCGATCTATATTTCGTTTCGTTTTTGTTTTTTTTATACTTTCGATGGGTTCTACTACATGAAGATCTCACCAGTTGTAGTCTAAAGTCGCACGGCCATACCGGCTACTTTTAATCCTACAGCATCAGATATTTGATTAACCAACCAGCGTTACTACCCATAGTTCCATGCATCGCACGCCCAAAATTCGCTGCAAAACGTGGGTCACATAACAACTCTTCCGGATCCTCTTGTACTAAAGACAAGTAAAACGAAATTTTGAACTATAAAAAACGAAATGAAAAGAAATAAGCTAGGATCTGTTTTAATCCGGTTGATGAACTTGTACTCTATAAGTAAAATCGTTATGATTTAATAAAGTAAGTTTTGAGCACTCCAATAATGCACGTTTTAAGCACTCCAATAAAGAACGTTTTAAAAGCACTCCAATAAAGAACGTTTTACGCACGCTTTATTCTTCTGGCGCCGTTATTGTTATATATTACCCTGCGATTCTTATATCTCACCTTTGGTAGAATCAAATCATCATGGTGTGGGGCAATATATTTACTAAGATGAATTGGTGGTTCTTTCCTCCATATTAACACGATATGGTCTATAGGATTAGTAGCACTAACATAACTAGGTAGAGCCCATCTTAAAGTTACGTCAGATAAAACTTGATCGTCAACCTTATATGTAGGTCCTATTGTACCACTTAGATTGAGGAGTCTATCTGGGGCTGAAACAAAGGATACAAAAATAATTTTAATATAAACAAAATATCTGCGTCAGCCCAAAGCATTTCTTCTGTTAAGACAGTCTGGAGGAGAAGTAACCATCAGCAGTGATTGCACCCGCTGCGCTGATCTAATGAATGAAGTGACTCTATTTACATTATTTCGAACTCTCTTACTTTCTATCATTTTGCATCGAAGAATAGTGTTTAAATTCCCAATTTCTGTATGATTTTGAAGCTATCAGAAAGTAAACAGACACGGCTTGGGGTGATCGTCCACCAAAATCAAGTCACTGCCTATATGTTCCGTTGACAAGGTCTAACAAAAAGTCGAAACGGCCAATCCCCCCACCCCCATATTTCAATATTTGTATAGATAATTGTGACATGTTGCTATGCAGATTAAGATCATGGGAATGTATAAAATATGTTTAAGGCCCAGTAATGGAGAGAATTCATGTCGGATGTGACATTCCCAGATAACTAACGGCTACTTTTTGTAAACAAAACCATGTGGGCATGTCCTAATAGTCATTCTTCATATTCTGTAATTATGTGGGTAAGGATGAATCACTAAGAAAGTTATTCAATTGGTGTTCGTTACTTTCTAGTGTCCTTTATTATACACATACGGTTTATAACACACCATCCCGTAGACGAACTCCACTCCATCCTCTTACTCAAAATAGAAAAGATGGACAGATACGAAAGCGTCGTCTTAAGAGCTTTCTACATCATTTCCCGATCACTGTGTGTGGCCAGATCATTTTTAATGCGCTTTTCGGATTATATTATTTCAGAAATTAACACGTATCTTTTTTATAAAAATGTGCCAAGGTTTTCGTGTTGGTTTAAAATACTTTGGCAAAACATGAGTTTATAAAACTGCACTTAAAATACGTAGGTTGACACACTTAATCAGATTAGTTCGATTTTGTGTTATAATACTGTTTCGATCTTTCTGCTATCAGTGAGGATTTTTAAAATAGACATCACCATGCCCTTCTTTCTCATATATCTTTATCCGGCGTGGTTTCTCCTTGTCAGTGATGCAGGACGGGGGGGGGGGGGCTGGGCTGCTAAAGACAGCTGTCTAGTCGTTCGGATGGGACGAAAGCCGAGATCCTGTGTACACATTGGTGTGCACCTAAAAGACCCCTTGACAGTTGAAATTCGATATAAGAGTAGGTCAGTGATGCAGGACGGGCAAAATGTCGTTCATCGCACACTGTATGGCGTATGTCCGTCTTGATTAGCCCAGTTTAGGAGCAAAACACTAGGACCTTAAACCCCATTTTATTTCATATATAGCTTAATATAAAGACGTAAATGAAATAAACCCCAGACACTAATTAGTGGACAAATTAAATTTAATATCAAAATGGTAGTTGGATTATATCATTCAACAGTATACTTGATAAATGTTCAAAATAAATCAGTTCAAATGCGTATGTTTCGTCTGAACTCGCCTACACAAAGCCAACTTATAAATCACGACATTTTGCGTGACGAACGCGGTATACCTGTATCACCCACTGCTAAATTAAAGCGAAATGTTACATAAAAATTGAACCATATGTTAGTCCCGTAATGACCCCGTTTTTGTTGAGTGGACGTTAAACCCCATTTCTCTCTCCCTCTAGTATGACTGTAAGAGACTGCTGGTCTAAAAAAAGTTTAGAATCGACCACAACTTGCGGAAATCGAAGGTTTGTCAAATGATATTCTAGAAATTGACCAATTTAAAACAGAATATATATTGCAAGTTGTCAAACTGGGACTCTGCGTGTGTGTGTGTGTGTGTGTGTGTGTTGGAGGTGGGGTTGGGCGTGGTAAGCCATACATAGGCGCCATACATTATGCTAGACCGTTTAATATTAATGGGTATCTAATTGACATGAACACCTTACGTCGTCAGCCTTACTGCGTCAGATGTGAAATGTGGAGTGTAGAATATATCAACGTAATCGTCTAAATCGTGCAGAGAAATTGTTGAAACTGCTTAATAATGGCAATTAATCTATGATTTCCTGGAGAGAAAATGATTATAGTCATGAAAACAATTATGATGTTACACCACGGAAGTTCAATCTCTTATGGGTAGTTATTCTTGGTATATGCTCATTTCGTTGTAGTCCACTTATAAATAAATATGATGGTAAATGTATCAATGATTGTATCCATTCAGTCCTTAGCTACAGACAGAATTTTTATTACATTTATTAGAGGTCGTAGATCCCTATAACAACTTACAGCAGGTGTTCGTGCAAGTTAAGGTACACCCATATATATTATCACATATTCCTGAAGCAATGGCGCGAGAAATCCCTCTCTTACCATTGCTGGATAGAAGTCATATTCTTGAAATTGGGCGGGGTGTGTCTCTTTTTAACGTCCAATCAAATCCCTCCTCTCTTCTCGCATTCGGCATAATTTTCAAAATGGCCGACAAAGAAAACATGTTGGCACTGGATAATCGAGCATAATAAATTTCGCAGGTTATGACGTAAACAAGTCGCGATTGTCACTAGATACATTGCGGTAACATATTTTGAGGTCTGATTAACCCCGATATTGTTTGTTACAATGTAGGTCATTGGTTGGTAATGGCACTACTGACCAATAATAATTTAGCACAATGTTCACTCAAGATAGCAGTGTGTGAAGTGGATTAGTTCTAATCAAACGAAACACTGCGCAGGAGTATGATATTATCACAGAATTTAAAGAACGAATTTTCTTTCACAGTTTCTAAAATCCCACGAAGACAGACTTTACCTTTATTCAAATTGGACTGCGATTCAGGACAAGTCTTTACCTAATCTACACACATTCAGTAGTATCAATTCATAGCCATTCCCGTCCAGAAAAGCTGACGTTATTTTCAACGACTGCTAAGATGTACCGGATGATGTATGAGGACATTCGCCCAAACGCCAATCCGTCGCTTGTCATAACTCCGTCAGATACTCAAAAGAGATTAACTTAGTCCAAATTACATCGTGGTTAGCAAGGATTCGTTTTATAATCTTCATAAATCAGCTAGTAACAGTCACAATTATAGTATAGGAAAGTGTACAGATTGAGTATGTCTCTGCCCTGGAAGAGGATAAAAAGGAACACAGTTGATAGTTAATCTAATCCCCCCCCCTTAATCCGTTGATTGGATGACTATTTATAGAAAGTTGAACATTTACCACCGGACTGTATAGAATCTATGTATGGTCTACGAACACGAGTTTTTGTTAGGCTGAATAGTTATCTCGCTAAGTAGGTAGCTGTGTTGATGGAACTTCGGATACGCTCGACCATAAATGGATCGAGTGTCGTCGAAGACTAGAAACCCAACCGGGAAACTCGTCATTACTGATGTTCCCATAGCTTGTACCCTTAATAGCGCTTGAAATATTTGGACAGGCGACACCATGGGCGGATTGGGGTCGGGAACCAGTCCGGTCTCCCGTGTCGGAGCGGCCCCTTTTACTTAAAATTGAACCCCACATTTTGGTAGCATATCTGATTATAATCTCTGTCAAATAATATATTTTATAAATCGATTAACTTAGGCCAAAACCCCGACCTGCAAGTAATTTACAATCATAAACCTGTGAAATTATCATATCTTCATATGAACAATTAACGTTATCATTGTATCTTCTAGGGTTAAGACAGTCACGAGAATTTAACAGGTTAAAAAAATGGGACTAGTTGAGAAAATTTTGACCATTTGATTAACCAGTTAGGAATATAATGAAGAATTAGAAATATGTCCCATGTTTGTTGCTCGGGGCGCTAGCTGATTCCTCCTGTGATGGAAGGCCACGAGACACATTGGTATAGAGCTGCTTTTAATTAATAAAAGCTGCTTTTTGAATTTGGGATTCTGGCGTATCTCCACAAACAGGTTGCAGGTGACTTAACAATTAGTAAATTTGCGGGCGACAGTGGTGGTTGAATCCGATGAAATTTTCGGATGAAATTCGGAATCCTGCAACGGCTCCCACCCAGCACAGATTCCAGTGATGGTGTGGCGGCCCGTTTAAGCCACCGGCCAAATACAACCTGATCATCATCGCGCCATGTCCGGTCCAATACCCCCCTTCCACATATAATGTTCAGTTGATTCAATGACAGAGGCTGTGATTTGGCATTAAACCACTAGACCTATCCCACACAGACTCTTTCATTTCATATAGTCCGGTAATATTATCCATTGACGAATTCAGATAGACACACAGGGTATTCATATCAAACATTTTGATGAACCATTCTAGTCTAGTGGGTTTGATTTGTAGTCAAAATTGAGATGAACGTGTCACAATTTCCTCTTTGCAATGGGTATACTGGGCTGGCGAAACTGAAAATTTACTGGGGGAAATTAAAATCGTTATGCGTATTGTATTGTAAAATCGTAAACTAAATCGTTTTAATTCGGTCAAAATAGAGACAAGGTCGTTATTATTGATGACATGAAATTGGGTTCAATGTTGAGTCGAACTTTTCGTTCGGGTGGGACGAAAAACCAAGGTCTCGTGTACACATTGACGTGCACGTAAAAGATCTCTTGGCAGTTGGAATTCGATATGCGTGTAGGCCGTAGCGCCGCTGTCCGGGCAAAATTTCCCTCACAGAATATGTCCGTCTTCATTAGCCAAGTTTAGAAGCAGAACAGTAGGACGTTAAACTCCATTTCATTTCATTAGCCCAGTTGGAGCCGAAATGAGTAGGACCTTATTTCATTTCATTTCAGACGCCCTTCCTTGCAAAAATGCACGCATAGCTCCGATTTCGGGAAAAGTATGGATAATATACCTTAACCATTGTTTTCTCTATGAAGTGTATTTTTGCTTGATAACTCTTTCCGACGTGAAGGGTTTACATGTACTGAACAACTGGCCTGGGAAGAGATTTATAAATTAATGGAGTGTGACTTTAGACAATTTACAGCATTTGTTTGCGAGTCGATTTACTGTCGTCTGTTAATCCTTATCTAGATATACTAGTTGCCAGGGGTGATATTTAATGTGTTGAACCAAGGCTTCTTTAATTACCAACATACCATATGGGAGACATCTTCAAGCTTAATTATAATATAAATAGGGCTTCTTATAGAAATGAAATTAATGGGATTTAACTTGTCTGCACTAAGCGCGCCCCAGAATGAGATATAAATATGTAGGTGTTCAGACTTTATATAATTACTCATAGGTCAGTTTACATCATTGATTATGCATCATTGATTTGAGACCGAACCAAAATTAAAAATTTGCTCTTAATTAATATGTCGAGATTTTTTTGTGTGGATGTAACCAACACTTTTTTTCGTAAAAGAAGTTTAACAGGGACAGCAGTAAATAATCCGACTGTCTGGTGTAAAATTATGATTAATTATGATAAGGAATCTTTGAAGCAAGATTGTCCAGACAGTCTATATATTTTGTAGTTATGATTAGTTGAAATTATATCTGAAATTACAGATCTGATATTTTAGATCGACTAATGTGCTGAAATGACCTGCCACAGATCTAAGAGATTACACCGCCTAATCTGTTAAAGTACCCTTGCTGCATTAGCTGGATTTGGGCCATCTTAATTGGTGAAAACGAACTTACCACAGATCTGATAATTGTGATTGGTTGAATTGAGACAATCTAATGTACTGAAAGTGGTAGTGGCTGCTTTACTACTGCGTACAAAATCTTTATCATACGTATAGACTTCAACTGTATAGTTGGTATTAAACGCCAAATCTTCTAATTCCATTTCATACTTTGACCATTCCTAAATATGAATTTAAAAGGTGAAAGGTTACCGATGACCATATGTTATCAAGATGACAGGTTATTGGGTGGTGCTGGCGTTTGATAACGGAGTATACACAAATTATGTATCACAATCTGCCACAGCCCGGAGCAGTAAAATCTTCAACAAAGCATACCAGTGGTTGTTTCGAAATGTATACACTATATGTATAGTGTGCTATGAAGGAAAATTCTACAAGATAACCTCCTATTACAATTGCGGATTCAAACTGTACACGAGACGTCGTTTCATCGTCCTGAATCACAAACACCGCGAAACCATATCGAAAAGAAGGAGAATAGAGAAATATATACGAGGGTTGTCTACCTTGATTTCTTGAGTTTTGTATTTGCCACTCTTAGGTCTCATCCAGTACATTTTGAAATAACACCCTCCATCTAAATATAAAATCATATTCAAGTCAAATAATTTTTTTTATATAAAACACAGGCCAAAAACTTAAAAGATATAAAACATTCGACAAACCTTTGTAAAATTCTAGGCTTTACACTCTGTGGTTCTCAACAATGCGTGCCACGATAGCCAGTTGTGCCGCAAGACCTTCCTAAGTATGCCGAGAAATTTTGAACGACACACTGGAAATGATGCGAAAAAGGACGTGATCCCAATTGAGTAGTCACTGGTGTCTACTGTTTTTTACTTTATTTAGTTTCAGTCGTTCAATGTTTTTTATGTGTCCCAAGGTGTGTCGTTGCCAAAAAAGGCTGAGAACCACTGCTTTACACGAACATACATGCGTAAAGTTTTTTTTATTCTATCGCTTTTCATTTGTGTATAATAATAGTTTAGGATATAGCGAATGATTGTATTGCTGATCACAGATCTGTTCATTACCGAGTTGCAGTTAAAGGAATCAGTAGAAAACCATTTTCTCACACAGATCATTTCACTCTCTAATTTGAAGGCTTTGTGCTGCTATTACAAAACAGGCCAAACACTTACTAGTAATTATGTGTATTTACCCGGTTATCGACACTAATCAACATATTCAAGTAGACCAAGAATTAACAAATTTGATAATAATCGAAATAGGGATGGCCAGCTCCTTAATGTGTCAGGTGAACTTACTTTCTCCCGGATCCCATTTGACAACGGCATGAACCGATTTTCCTTTAACATATTGTTTCACAAGCATCAGTCCCACAGGTTTATCTACATTCTTTAATGCTGAAAAAAATGATGGTAACAGTATACTTCATTCATCAAAATAGGAGTTGGGAAGTGGCAGCAAAACAGGAATCGGGCGGTTATATTATCAATGGGCAATAGCAACTTCGCAATAGTGCAGGATAAAGATGAATAAATATTTACATATATAAACTGCCTGTCATGCCAATGAACTGGGGTCACAGGAATGAAACTGTAAATGGTCGATGCACGTAAACATAATTTATTTTATCTCTGTTCAAACATGAAAAATATGATGTACAACAAAAATTTATTAACACAAACAGCTACATTAACACAAGTCACAACATACCATGATTAGCATGGGCCGATATGTTCGTGGGGCCCCCTCGCAAATCCTCCTACGCCCAGTCATCTGTGACCAAAACAGAGGCAGTGAAATATATGAAATAAGTCGCTTTTTAGGAACAATAAATAAAACATAAAAAAATCACAATTTTTACTTCATTAAAGATTCCGTTCCTTTCAGCATCATAAGATCATCTACTAAGCAAATTAACAGTATTTTTGTCCATAAATAACCAGAAAAAAAATCAAATTATTGACATAAATTGCCTATAGCAATGGCCAAATTAAATCAACTTAGTCAACAGCGAGGCTGGTGTCCCTCGCCACAATCCAAAAAAAACTAGATAGCCTTTATTATTTAATTGCACATTAATTTATCTTTTTGAAAAGAATCGAATATTCATACTGATTACCTATATCTACACGAAGTTTGAACATTCTAGCTCAATTAGCACAAACCCTACTTTTTCGAAAGGCGGGGGACAAGGTGTTTATTACAGAGCGTCAACTTAATATGTCGGCTGCTGCCGATAACAGTAACACTCATCTATTCACCGTCTGTCAAATGTATAACACAATGGCGACACCATTAAATAGAGAAAATTCAACTAACGCCAACTTCTTTAGTAAACCAACCTGTTATTAACATCATTTATCATAAACTGAATATCCTTAAACAAATACACTGCACGTTGCTTCAACGCACAGAAGATAAATAGCACATTCGTTTAATACCGAGTTAAGTTTTTTGTAACCACAATACACGCAGTTATGAATTTATTTGGACATTAAAAAACAACCTAGCATTATAATGGCTCATCTGTAGAATAAATTGGGTAGTTTATTTTTTTATTATAGATTATTATCGATAATAAATCGTCTTATTTTTTTTATTAACATGATCATTAAAGATGTCCCGTGTAAGAGCTAAATTTGCCAACTTCTTGTCCTTTTCTGGCTTATGACTTAGAAACATCTATTCACATAATCAAAGAAAATCTGCGGGCTAAGATATTGAGTGGATTAAACGTTAATATGGACACAACATACAGTGACTGCCCTTTGAAGGCCCAACGTTGTACTACTGACTATTTCCTCGACTTCTCCTTTATGCTTTTCTTTACGTGATCAAACTACAGACTGCAGTTCAAGTTTTATTCTTCTAACAATCGGAGGCAATTGGTCATCACAACTCTCCGCCGTTCCCAAGAAGAGTATCTGGCTTGTAATAACTGCTATGATGGTCTGCGTGGGTTCTCTCGAATTCCATCCCCGCTTTCTCTTTTATTGGTACGTATTCTTTTGTCTGTGGTATTTATACGTAAAAGACCGATACCCAGCAAACATGGAATGTACATGTACCATACCCTGAATATCGACATGGATTGTTACCCAATTAGGTCAACAAATATGACATGTGTTTATTATTTCATAACAAAAAACAACATTAATCTATAGCTAAGCCAGCGTATCGAAATAACCAGCATGACATGCTACAATATCTGTCAATTTTAGAATCAATAATTGTTTAAATGTCACAATAAGGTTATTGTTACCACCATCATAATAATTATTGTTACATTTAAAATCAAAACAGGGTTTATTATGGTGACAATAATACTTGAAAATCATTCAAACATTCATAACTAAGAATAAAGAGAGAGAAAGAAATGGGATTTAACGTCCACTCGACACAAACATTGTCATTTCGGGACTAACATATGGTTTAATTTTATTTCAATAATTCGCTTGAGCATGGGGATCTTTAGCAGTGGGAGGAAACCGGAGGCAACCCACGAGGTTGAGAAGGCGCCACATACGCTCACACAAGGGATCGAAACCACAGCCGCAAGACAGAGGTGACCGGCCAGCTAAAGGTCGAAGCGTGGCACTCTAGACCACTAGGCCATCCCAACCCCCCAACTAAGAATAAAGTAACTTGAATGGCATTGTCAATATATTCATTTCTCATCAAGGAATTCTTACATAATGCCTAATCCAATTTCACTTATATAAAGTCATAATAAAACTAGCATGTGTTTTTCGTTAGATGAAAATCGATCTTATGGCAATCCAATTTTCCAAAATAACTTATGATCTTAATCATCTTATTTGGTACAGGCTTCTACAAAAAATATAGTTTATTATTGGAATAAGTTCAATCACCAATTTGTTGTCCCCCACCGCAATTTCAAAATAGATGACACATATTAATAAACTGCACATTTATCTTTTTTAAAGTATTGAACAATCAAATTGATTATCTATACTTAGTCTAAGCAGAAAATGTTCACAATAAAATAAAGCCAAGTACGAACAATCGAAACCATTAGTCACATTTCGAAGTCCTAAAAAACGGTTGAGGCAAAATAGTGTAAGCAACAAATGGACTGTTTAGCGTGTACAAAATACACGACAAACAGTGGTAACAGGTGTCCGGAATAGTAAGCTTACCCTGCCTGGCGCCACACCCGCCATAGCTGCATCGAAACTATTAGACGAAATCTCAATAAAATAGCATGATTGGCCAATGGACTATAGTATGTAAAATGAACATGATGAACAGTGTTAACGATGTGGTAGACAGACATAATTAGGGAGATAATATACGAATCAATTACATATATCTTAGAATGTTATATTTACCAATTAAGTCAATATGACGGCCATAATTTATTTTTAAAGGTTTTAAAGAGTTTAGTGTGCAAGTATCCTTGTAGTTGAAGCCGAGATAACAAATGCCTCGATCTACTTAAAAAGTCAGAATAAAAGGAACACGCTCTCGCGTAACGAGTTAGCTGAGACACAAACACTCCATAAACTGGTGATATTGAAATGTTACTACTAATAAATGGAAAGTTAACGATCGGAAAGTCAAAGTCATCACGTTTATCGTACAATTTAACACTAAGTTTATGGCAATTGTCGAAATCGAGATGCAGATCCAATAGTAAGTGCAGGAGGACCGCACTACACGAAAAACAGAAACATAAGATTAACCTGCCGAAAATATAAAATCAAGTGAATGGATCCAGTAGGAAGCGTGATTGTCACTGTCAGTAGTGTTTTTCATTTCGAGCTCATCAGGATATATGAATTCTACGTAATCACTAAATTTTGGATTATTCAGTGATAGAACATCATAGATGAATCGCTAAGCGAAATTAAAAGGTCTGACTAATCGTTTATTAGTTTTTACGAGTGCCTGTATGTAATCGGCTTCGTATGAAATAAATCAGCAAGCAAAGGTGCACAGTCGGTACCCATGGGGATACCTACCACTTGCTGATATATTCCCCCTCCAAATTTAACAAAGATATTATCAATTTAAAAATCCAACACCTGAATTATCTTGTTGGCGGTGAATTTATTTTTGGAGTCACTATGGTTCTTGACAAAATATGTGGAATTAACGACTAGGTATTGATATCTAGTAGTTCCTGATGTGAATGAAAAGACACTATGAATAATGTCTTTTAACCGAGCTTTTAATTTACTATGGGGAATTTTAGTGTACTATGTAGAAAAGTCAAACGTTTGTATAGATGAAACTGGAGCAAGTGATCTAGATTGTAAACCATCAAGTAATTCTTTGGCATTTTTTAATATCCACATCTGATAAATACCACTACGAGAGTATATTTTGTCACAGTGTTTTAGAATACCTTTTTTAAAGGCTGTTAGTATAGATGTCAATACTTTTGAAATTGGTTTAGTGGAACAACGGGATGAACCAGCTATAAAACGTTGCTTGTGGGGATTTTTATGTAGTTTAGGCATCCAATATAACAAGGGCAGATCTGTATATGTATCTCCACATGGAGTACCAAATGAAGTTAGACTACAGATATCCTTACAAACACTATGTTATTGGACGCTTTGTCAGCTGGAACAATGGCATACTTGTCATGTAAGGCGTCGAGATTTTCAACAATGCTAACATCATTGAAAATAGATTTAGGCCCTGTGTCAACTAACAAACGTTGCGTGTAAGTTCTTCGTTTTAGTAAACGACTGATAGACTTAGTCCAATCTGAGAGGGTATCGACGATAACATGATCTAGCTTAGTCCTCTACGGCATCCATAATAAGTTTGAAATTTTGATCCCATGAAAATGATTGCGGTTCCCAGTATTTGGGTCCTTTACACAAAAGCTCACGTAACTTATTACTCTGGACAATGTTCAAATCACCAGATGGCTGGTAAAGGAAGGACGACGTAGAGCAAGAATAGGGCGGAGGGTTATCATGTAAGTCCTTTGCATTGGTGTCAGATAATGCGTTTCTGTAATTAAATATCTTGGATGCAATGTGTTTAGTATAAGTATAACAAATCCTAAGAACAGTAACAGTTTTGAAGTAAGGGGGGATGTGTTTTGTGACGTGCTTATGGTGTAATAGTTATTTGGCTCAACCCGATAACATCAATGCCTTTATTAGCAAATTTCAGTTTTAGAAATGAACTGTTGGTGTTAGATACATCGGACTCAGTCGCAACGTCCAAGCGATGGTGGACAATGTCAAGAACAATGGGTACAACCCTGTATTCAATGGGTGTTGAATCAGTACAATTTGAATCCAAACATTCAGAAGAAATTTCTAAATAGTAAGTGGAATAGAATATAACTTAGCACGGATATGGTGTGGCCCTAGTGGTTCTTGGATAATTTCCAAAAGGGCATCAAGTCAAATATTGTTGAGCTTGGGTGGTGTGTAGCGACGATGTCCATGACTGCGTTTTCGACGACGAAACTTTGGGAATAACGTCATGACATTAACATTGCTACATGTAGGACTAGACAAATTTCCAATACTAGCTACATTGTCATTGCAGCTGTAAGGGGTGGCGGTAGCTAATGTTCGTATCCAATATTCCTCTCGGCTTCTACGAAATAGAGTACTCAAAGTAGGGCTGTTCGTATGGTGGTAAATTTTCTCCAATAAAGACACTCTCATTGGTAGTATAGAGTGGTTAAATGACTATAAAGAATCTGGTTACTACCCTTATTAATGTTGTGACGATGGGCGTTAATGCGTAAATGTAAATCCCTTTAGTTTCGCCAACATAAACGAGCCCACAGAGTGTACATTCTGTACAGCAGATAACATTGGCGGTTTTACATTTTAATTACTCAAACCTCCGTCAACGTTTTGTCAGTGGCTGATCCAGGAATTTTTGCAGAAGGGGATTTGCCAGGTTTCGATTACGGAAATCTGCCATCATCGTCTTTAAATTTCATCGGCATACATACAAATTGAGCTTTTTAAACAGAGAAATCGTTTTTATACTGATGTAGGATCATTTTGTGATGTAATTTCATTGAGGTAGCTGTGTTCCAAATACAATTGTGGACATAAATCCGGTGACCCATAAGGCAGAAATAAATAATAAACATTTATATATAATTTCGTGTATTAATTATTTTTTAATGGAATACATTAATATGAAAATTATGTAGCTATGTAAAAGAAACCCTAAACGAGCAATGAATAAAAATACCAGTTTCTGGAACAATGGTTTATACCCTTTCGAATCTCATTATCACTGATGTGTTCTTGCTGGCCAACTAATATATCAGTTAGATATAGATAGTATGATTTTAATTAAGATCGTTGCAGGATGCTTATTATGGTATTACCGCACTTTATATAATAATTTGATATTATTGGGACATAACAATAAGAAGTCTGACATTGGTCGGGTGCTGAGGACAATAGATTACACAATGATTTCGTGCAAAGTTCTTATATCATGTCATAATCATAACGAACCCCAGAGATCGCATACGGTTAGTGTTACATCAGCATGTTTTGAGATAAGGCGGTAGAAATTGCATCAATCTCGATGCCGTACGAATAGAACCGAAAGAGTAAGTAATCCAAATTTGTCAACAACGTCTATAATTTGGATTTATTTTCAAATCCCTTAATATAGATGATGTTTTCGCTGATGCATGCATGATTATTATGAAGTATAATATATATCGAGACAGGTTAATTGATATGTTCATAACTAGACGAAGATTAAACCGTAGCGACGACATTGAATGTTCAAAGGCAGGTGGCCAGAAAAGGGTATTAGACACAGATTCTTGTGTCTGATTTCTTTTCATTTCCGCACTATCACAAAACTGTATGGCCATTAAGTCTTAGACTGTTCTACTTATTAAATCTAGGCCAATAGCTATAAATGGTCGACATTTGTGGTAAATATTATGGTATTGTAATATTGGTCATACGGTAATATCATGTGGGTTAATTAGGTGTACAGGTAATTAACTATGAATTAATAAACTCGTTTATTAGCGTGAAGTGTCTGGCTCTACAGATTCTGGCATAGTTTTTATTAGCTCGTGATGAAGTTGAATTACCATGGCGTATGTGGAACTAGATTTGATATTTTCTAAACCTGTATTTCAAACATTTGAATTTTAAAATCAAAGTTACTATTTCTATGTGTTTCTGGTGGATTATATATACAACACGTCATGCTTGTACAGGTTGAAATTATTAGGCATCGGTTCAGAACACAGCCATCTCGAATTGGTTGAACGGCTTCCATTATGCCCACCCGGTTTAAGCGTTTTCCCGATTTAATTATCACCTCATGACAAATGAGGCAGTATCTCAATAAGATACTATTATAAGGCGATCAATGACGAAAATGATTCGAATACATTCTGACCATCTAGCAACAATCGAATTTAGCAGCAATTAATTAAACGATTGGTTTTAAATTACTGGCGTCTACAACACCTCTCCGAGTGATAAAGCTACCTACCTACCTTTTGGTATTTTTGTCCATCCTGATGCTTTAGGTTCATCAATTATTCCAAGTCGCTCGACAACAATCGAATTTAGCAGCAATTAATTAAACGATTGGTTTTAAATTACTGGCGTCTACAACAGCTCTCCGGGTGATAAAGCTACCTACCTTTTGGTATTTTTGTCCATCCTGATGCTTTAGGTTCATCAATTATTCCAAGTCGCTCGACAGCTGTGATTTGAAAGTTATACTCGTATGCAGGTGACAGGCCAGTTATTGGAACAAAGCTAAAGTTTGTCTGAAATGGCAACAAATCAACTTAATTACTTCAACATTATTGTCGTTTATTTAATGATGGAAGGAACTGTTTATGTCTTAACAATATATGTTTTACGGCAGAGTTGATTAATTAATCGAGTTCATTTTATAAATGAAGATTGGAAATTGGTTTGGCGACCACCTGTCTTCACGAATCATCGGTTTAATTTTGTAAACGTGAGCGTATAAACGAAGGGAGTGGAAAGTCGGAATGTCTAGTTCTTCGTGGCAGCAATGTTCACCCCTTTCTGCCTTCAAATGACATAGATTTGAACTAATTCCAGAAAATGTTTATCATCCTAAAATGACATCCATCTTTCTCTTACCCAATTGATTCATTTCAACCAGATCTGTCGTAGATGTTTCCCATTCAGATCTGTGAAAATGGCGTGTGAACACGGAAAAATAGAAACTTTTCATACTTGTTAATACCATCTGCTTATTCAAATTTGTTGAAGTAAGAGATGGCAAGATTGGATTTTCCACAGCGGCGTTGAGTCAAATAAATTGTAACGATTTATCTTCTCTTACTATTACCGTTAAAACATTCCAGTCTTTTTCTCAAGCCATTTTCTTTAAATCACTAAATGCCCTTAATGGTTCGTACATTTTCTTGATGCATCAATAATGTAAGGCACGTAGAATAGCTGACAATCTCATTTGTTACTCTAGAGAAATGTACTCATTTACATTGATAAAGACAAATCGTAATTACATAAAAGGAGTGGTTAATTGTTGTTTAGGTATATAGTGATTAACGAGTACCTTTCCTTATTTCAATTTAAAGTTAAATGTCATATCACGCGACGATGCTTACTACCAGTTTATTTTCATTGACCCGTGGTTTCTATCCGTTCGACGATTTCTAAGTAACACTCCCAATTTCAACAAGCAATTAGCGTGATATAAAAAAACTCTAATATCTGACAATAACCAATGTTTTAGAATTTTATCCATAATTGGATAGGCCTTTTGCTTTTATAAATCAACTGTTAGTGATGCGCTCCCACCTACTAACTGCTTCTCCTAATGTATTTAGACTATAAACATATTCAAACTAATTCGTCTATCAACAGTTTGCTTCAAATCCCTCTGAAACCATTTTAACCGGAAGAATATACTACCGTACATTTTTGTATTCAACACGCTCCATAGCTGTTTTTCAGTATTTATCGAGTGTCTCTTTCCATACACCAAATGTGTCATACTTTCATTGAAAATAACTACCTATAAATACTTTCACGGGAATGTATCTTTAAGACCAGTTAGCTCAATTACATAAGAAGGTTAGTTAGTATGCTACATACAATAAAATAACCGGTTATTGTTTAGTAAATTAGGTTCGAGTTAGAAAACGCATGGATTTCCTCATCGTAGTATAAGTAGTTATGTATCAGCGTTAAACGCACTTGTCATGTCATCAGTTTAGCTATTTGGATATCAAAGAAAGGAAGATTTGCTTTTATTTATATTTTTCTTAACAAACTAAATTCGTTTTTCCTACGGTTTATTCGTAACTGTGGTTTGACTAAAATGGAAGGTAGTGGCACTAATTGGTACACAGCGATATAACTGGGCCCTGTTTCACGAAATTTTAACTAAAGATAAAATCCAAATTTTAGTAGATATTTCAATTTTGATTGGCTAAGAACTAAAATCAATCTAATATTGTCCAATCAAATTACTAAAATTTGGATATTATCTTAGTTAAAATTTCGTGAAATAGGCCCCAGATACACGGTCTGTTACAGCCAGTTTTTAGCATGAGGTACACGGAACTTTTTTTAATTTGGTAAACCACTATAGTCTGGTCGCCAAACCCAATATTTCGATAGAACCTGGAAATTGCATACAAGTTTTATTTATGATCGATTTAAGGAGCCTATGGTGGTCCTCTTTTAAAGTCTGCTAAGAGTTTAAAGACTGTTTTCCCTTTTGTGCCCGTTGTCATTAGCCCAGTTCGGACCAGAATAATAGGACATTAAACCCAATTTCATTTCATCTCAATTCCTTTTTTGCGGTACTTCACGATTCTTCAAATAGTTTTTACGTATCAACCACATCAAAGACCTGTGTGTGCTAATTATATTTGGAACACATATTTAAAAGGCATTCTATTTTGCCCCTTAAAACTTGAAAGTACAAGTTGAAACTTACAAACGCTACTGTTTTCCATTCGCTCTCCTTGCCTTCAAATCTACTCTTTAAACTTATTATAAAAGCCAGAGGTATAGACGTTGGTGATCCATCAGATTCCACTGTATTCCACCGTAGATATACCATACTACTATTATCATCATCTTTAACGGTACCTGTATATTCACTGGAGCGACGATATTTCAACAGTTTGTCGTACATTGCTTTGTCAGTTAGTAATGGCGTGTACTTGCAGACAACAGTCGGTGGGGTTAAAAACAACGATTTATTTATCTTGCTCTTCTCTGAAATGGAAAATATAGATAATTGCAATAATGTGTTTTGCACACCGGGTACCAACGACCGGAGGCACACTAAGATATTTTCCGGGGGGGGGGGATCTCCCCACACAGCATTACTCATTACCACCCTTTAGGTTGAAAAGTATTTAGTAAGTATAACATTTTGTAATTTTTAAATGGCTGGAAAACATTTATACTTTATATTTTCTGCATGTTTAATATAAAGTGAAATAAGAAAAGAAAACATATAAACTTTTAAGAGTTGACGATAGTGTACAGCTAGTCATGTGACATGTGACCACATGGGCATCGCGAGAACTGTTTTCTCACGTTTGGCGAATACATTAGTGTTTTCACAAATTGTATAGAAACATTATTCTAAATTATTTGTGAACTTTCGTTATTTACGATACCGACTTCAGTTAATTGCTTCCAACTCTCTCTAAAAAGTAAAACTACACGTACACGTATGTGAAGTCATATTTAATCGCACTAAACAATGAAGGAATTGAAACATGGAACAGCTGGGCTAATACAAATTGAATTGTTTCTAAATATAGGTCTGCATATATAAACTATTCTGAAATCTGTCGAGAGTATTACTGGCAATCTCTTACCAGACCCCCTGTTAGTGATGACGAGTGGTTTCTATATCGAGTTACTTAAGAGGAGATCAGAATATTGCTAAAAAAATATACATAAGCTCAGAACAATCAATTTCACAAGAGAAAGATAAAATGAAATATTGCTTAAGTGCAGGTTGGCTTTGCTTCGGATCGCGACTCGACCCATTACCCGATCGTAACCATAACAGTAAGCATGGCAATACGTGGTTTAAAACGTTGGTAAATACTGTGCTGTGTTTGCGTTTAGCTACCATTGGATCCCTTTAGTTATACCTGACAAACTTCATTTCTTTATTAATGCACGTAACATCTTAAACATAAGTTAATGTTATACTCTTAGTTCTAATTAAACATAATATAGTCTAATGAAACAACTTTGGTTTATCTGCAATATTGTTAGTAAATTTAATCAAGCGATACGAACATTCATAATTACGGTGCATTAGTGATGCTGAACTAGTTTTATATCCCGTATCTTGGTTGTTGTTCACGACATATATATAGCACCGCCTTCATGGCGTAACTAGCAGTGAATTTAAAATGTTTGGTAATGTCGGCAATTTTTGCTTGGATTTAAAAGTTTGTACCCGTGTCTTGTTGGATTATATGCTGAATTGTAGTTGAATGTAACAGAAATATTACACAAGTGCATAGTGCGATGGAAGCCAGTTGTGTTTGTAGCTGGTTTGTGTATGTACCCTTGGAAACGGTGAACATTTTGTTAAAAATGCTTCTGGAAACCAGAGTATAAACAATTAGAGTCAATCCCCAAATAGGCATATTGAAAATGTTATGACATTAGTATATTGTCTAAATTTCTCTCTTAAAGATGCATTGTGAAAGGTTAAGATAAAGAGGCGGTGGTTCTTTCTATAACAGTTCAAAATAGATAATTCAAACATTCATTCGAATTACTTATTTATTCTGAGCCACGGTATAACTGTTTAAAGTTTTGACATATATTGTTTATTATAGTAGCAACATCACTTGATAATCGCGGGTGGGGGTCACGTGACTAAATGGGTAAGGCGCTGGCTTGCTAGCCTGGAGGTCGGGTGTTCGATGCCTGCATTGGCCGAGAGAGTTCATCTCGATTTTCCGGCATGGTTTCCCTTTGTCAGTGATGCAAAACGGAGGCCTGACAAGGACAGCTGTCTAGTCGTTCGGATGGGACGAAAACCAAGGTCCCGTGCACACATTGGCGTGCACGCAAAATAACACTTGGCAGTTGGAATTCGATATAACAGTAGGCCGTAGCCCCGCTAACGAGGCAAAATTTCCCCCATAGCACACCGTGTGGCGTATGCCCGTCTTCCATTAGCGCAGGTTAGGTGCGGAAGAGTAGGACCTTCAACCTCATTTCATTTCCTTTCATTGATAATCGCGACTCAGCACCTTTTTTCCACTTTTAAATTAAAGATTTGAATGTCGACCGTATTTTAATTGATTTACATCTGCGCCATCCGATGATCTAGTCAGTTGGTCATATTCTTGTCATGCTAATCAGTGTCTAAATAATAATTTATATAACATTTGAAGCCAATATAACAACTCTTATATAATACACAAGTATGCACTGAAATGACACGAATTTGACCAGACAACATCATTTGATTGAGAAAGACGAGAGAGTCCACGTTGAAACCTGTATTCCATATCATTGTGCCATGTCATATCATTTTGAGGAACTCGGAATAATCACCACCCAAGAAGCATACCTCCCCCACCCCCAAACGTTCGGCTACACTTCAAGAGAAGTGAAATGTACATTGTCACCACAACACCTTTGTTTGGCATCCATTCAGGGGTTTTAACTGCTTCCCAAAGAAAAGTTGAAAATCCTAAACCTTACCCATAACGCCGATCAATTGAACATATTGGGATATGCATCACACAGGCAACACACAAACCACAACATGTGGTTGTATAAGTTACGGAGAAGTGGAAGATTAAACATAAAATAGCGATCGACGGTCAAGGGGTATAATGTAAGAGTTTGACCCATAAAAATATCCAAACGATAAATCAGTTCTCGGTTGTTGTAAAATAGGTTTCATATGCAGCTCACAATTAATGGCGAACAACCTGGTTGTCATTTTTCGAACCGATAAACCCATGACCGACAATAAATCAAAATGTATTTGCTACATACAGGTGTGTATACCATTGCCATTTCAAAACAAGCGGAAAGAAAGCTTAATGAATAGGAACCAATTTGAAAAACGGGTGCCACTTGAATGAAGAAGGAAAAGAATATCCTGTGAGACAATGGGAAGTAATTGCCAATGGATAATTCACAAACGACTACAAAAAAACGTGTAGGAGGGACTAAGACGGCGTAAACAAATGTCGTTTAATTTGGACTGTTCACGTCCTTCGCCGAACATAATTGACTAAAAATTACTATAATATTATTTTCTTTTAAAAGAATTGAATCGAAATACATTTATATTCATCTAGATTCATTTAACAGAAAACATATTCTTGAAGCAAACAAGCAAATTATTGAACATTAGCCAAGGGTACTTATTTGAGCATGATACTATTTGTAGAGAGTTCAAAAAATATATATGTATATTAATTTGGACAAGTTGCGTTGATTCTAAACCATTAGCTACACAACTATGTACAATGCACGTCATGCAGTATAATTTATACACCAACTGCAACGATTATATTAATATAATCAGCGTGTCTTAAAGATAATATGGATAGCGTTGTAGATATAATAACGTTAGGAAAGGGCGGAAATCACGAAATATGAATAAATATACATGTTTTTTTTTCTTGTGATGTCTGGGGGGCTGTGGGCGGTATCCCTGCGGATGCGGTTTTTGTTTAGACAATATAGCCCTGTATTAAAAAGTTCATAAATCATGTCCTTCAGTGTTAAATGTACACAATTACATGTAAATATTTAATAGAGGTGTAAAATCACTATTACACAACCATAGGAATCACGTTAGCAATTAAAAACATTTTCATACAGATTTGAAATATTTTCTAATTGCTCACCGTAAAATTCCACGTGTTCAAGATTTTATTTTACCATTATGTAACCTTCACAAATATTTATTGGTCAACATTGATATGATCATCGGTAGATCTAGACCACCAACTACTCTTGTCTCCCGCCGCAATCCCAAATGTAAAATAACATTTATCTTTTTAAAAGTATGGAGCAATCAAACTGGATATCTTTACTTCGTCTAAGCATAAAATGTTCACGATCGAACTCAGTCGAGATTTTGAAGTACCTGGTAGTGAAACTATACACGAAGTTATCTTGCCCCAAAGCATCGAGGGGTGGATGGTCGAATGGTTAGCGCGTGAAGCCCGTCATTGAGTTAATTGGAGTGGTTTCGAATCCCCGCTTGTACGTGACAAGGAGCAGGGTCGTATGTCTAACCTCGTGAGTTTTGTCCGTGTCCTCCGGTTTCCTCCAACTGCTAAAGACCCCTACGCGCAAGCGAATTATGAAAAAAAAAATAACCATGTGTTAGTCCCGAAATGACCAAGTTTATGTCGAGAGGACGTTAAATCCTATTTCCCTCTCTCTCCCTCTCTCCAAAGCCTCGAACAATAAAATTGTTTCGCTTAGCTTAGCTTTATTAGCTAATGTTAACCAAGGGCGTTCGCCCAATGAACATCTACACAAGTTTAAGCAAGCAGGGTTGTTAGAATAAACTGTTATCGAGATCCAAAGTCTTGACCAATCAAATTGCTTATCGTTATGCTTACTTTGAGTAGAAAATGATCATTGTCAGGTATTGACATAATGAAACTATACACCAAGTTCATCACTCTTACTGAATTAGAACCAAAGTTATCATGTCGGGGTCCAAAGCATCAAACAATCACATTGCTTATCTATGTTTACCCGAAACAGAAAATCCACCAAGGCATTCACTCAAGAAACAAAACATCAAGTTTGAAAATTCTAATTAAATTAGAAAGAGAGTTATTGTGGACCAAAACGCGAAACAGCCGGATTGATAGTGTCCTGTTTCTCTAAATCTTAACTCAAGATACAATCCAAATTTTAGTAGATACTTAAATTTTGATTAGCTAAGCACTAATATCAATCTAAAATTATTCAATCAAATTTGGATTTTATCTTAGTTAAAATTTCGTGAAACAGACTCTAGATCTGTAACTTGCATAATATTCGACCCAGAACATATATTGACTGGGGTTTTTTGGTCCTCATATCACGTAGAAAGGGTTAATTGTGGATGGTATTTATGGTAACTCGTGAAAACTATGCGTGGTTTCAGAGGACACTTAAACGGGTTATTACTTGAATAGTAACCATGTATTCCTATAAATGGCCAGTTATATAATATCCACGAGTATTTATGTTAATTGGTAAGTATTCCTTACTTGCGTCAGTAATGTAAAAATAAAATGAGTAATTAAATAAACATGAGTTAATCCGAACAGATCAATTGTCAGGCGCGTCCAATATCTAGATCAAACTGCCAAGTTTTTTTTAACAGACATCGGCACTACATCATGAAGTAACAATTAATTATTTATAAATATTCTTGAATCCGGGGCAAAGCGGGGTACAAAAATGAACTACCAGGGCAGTTGTTATATTCAAAAGACAAAAATTATTCTCCATTTTAAAAATAAGTCTGTTTATTAAAAAGTCAAATTATGCAAACTCCAAGTAAATTTTAGAAAATATAAATCTTGATAAACAAATAGTTGGAAAATATAAAGTAAATTTATTATGAAGTATTGCTGTGTGCTCATGACTAGATCTATTTCTTAAAGATTTCGTCAAAGTTGGCCGGTTTATAGATTAGAGTTAGGATAAGCGTCAGGAATGGGATTGGCGCTAGCTCGGTTTACATCTCGTGACCTTTGAGCAAACTAGAAGTTGGTCCTAATAAACAAGATATAACTGTGTACTCACTGCTCGTACACTCCTGATTTAACCCGTGGTCCATGTAGGCCTCATTATGAAGAAAACTGAGTCTTTAGCTCTTCGGGTGCACAAAATTGCAGAAAAAAATAATAATGGTTGGTTATTATGTGTGGTGATGTACCATGGCTATGATCATCCGGTTGGCAGTGATTATCAAAGTCACGGTTCCTCTTTAAAGACACTTCCCCACGTTCAAACTGCGTGATTTGATGGTATGTGTTGACTAAAAACGTAATTAAAACCAATCACTCTACCATCAAACATTTGCTTCAAATCCCTCGCAAAACTTCAAAGCTCGGGTAGATACCATAAGCTATAAAATGCCTGTTTTTAGAAGTCATATTTCTCTTTTCCGTCCATTACTTGCAGAGTCTGATGTACGATTACACCTCTCGGTGTTCCAAAAACCGCGTTATACCTCTCAAGTGTTCCCAGAACTGCCTAACATTGCGGCCAAGAAATAACAAACGCTGCCTCAGTCAATCTAGCATACATTTGGTGATTTGCCCCATGGCGGCTGTTTCGGGTAATCGAGTATTGTTCTAGTAAGATTGGGCGTCTATTCTTCCATATATACCAAATTTGCCTACTTGATTTGGAAATAACCACCCGATAAATACTTTCGTGACAATGTACCTTAAAGTGAAGGTGCGTCCTCTTTTTCTGGCACTATTTATTCAGTAAATATTTACATATTATAAAAGTACACTATATAATTGTGCGATCTGAAAACAAGCCAGAGCTTATATAAATTCAGATCCCCAGGAATATAATAAAGTACAATGTATAAGATTGTAAATAATACACTGGTAAAAAATGACAAGGTAAATGGGTTTACTCTTATTTAATTAGTCAAAAAGTTGTATTGGATATGGTATATTTTAGCTAAAGTACAGAGAGTAGTAGAAACGTGGTGTGGTTAGTGAAACGATTATCTGATGTTCATAGTACGAAAAAGGTATGTGGAACTCGAGAAGCGTCCTTTTGACATTATAGTGCTGCAGAACGAGGGCCTAACAATGCCAGTGTCTTATCGTTGGGATGGGACAATAACGACTGGTAAACTCACTGATCTATACGTAAAAGCTCCCTTGACAGTTGGTTTTCACAAATATTATCAGACTGTACAGCCGGGTATCTTCGTTAGCCCAATCGGTGGAGAACAGTAAGGAGTTAAAACCTTTTCATTTCCCCTTAGATGTTGTCATTTGCGATGTACAACCAGTAAATTAATACCTAAACATGTAACCGAACTAATCGGATTATTTTCAAGAAATTGTTAAGCTTTGCAATAACAAAAATCAATACATTACATAAAACTACTTAGTTGACAGATATTGTAAAATTGCTGGTTTCCGATGTTCCATTAAGAAAACTGACCCAGATCTTGTATGTGTCAATATGATAACATTAATCTGTCTTACTTCATAACCAAATTATTTCATGAAATGGTGGTTTATTTTACAAGAATCATGAGTAAAACTAAAGACTTGTTAAAGAAATAATCATATTCTTAACAGAGACAAAATAGAGAACATTGACATATTTTATAACACTGATTGTATAAGGTCAGAATTGTGCTCTTTCTTTATCCGAATCCCTTCTAAAATTGTTAGAAATAATCGTATCGTGAGCGTGACCACGTGACAAAACAACATAACCATCCAAAATATAGCCACATAAGGCAGTGACAGCTTTCAATAACGAAATGATAATGGGTTTAACATTCGGGACTAACATATGGTTAAATTTTATTTTAATAGTTCGCTTGCGCGTAGGGGTCTTTAACAGTGGGAAGGAACTGGGGGACCCGGAGAAAAGTCACACTTTCTGCACGGACTTGGCATACGTTTCCACCTTTCTTTGAACGTGTTTATGGGAATACGGTGCTTGGTCCTATCCGACGTCCCATTAGACATCGCTCCTTGCCAGATCTTCCATCATGCGATACTGGCAAGGGGAAACTGCTTGAAAATTCTGATGAATAGTCTCGGCCAACATCTGTTTAGTTATTGTGCATCTAACCCATAGTCACCGTGGTTCGCTAAAGGCCATTCAGAATGTAGTGCATTCAATCTATGATTTTACCCATAACAAATTGCAAGAAAAGGTTTTTATGCATTTTTGCGTTTATTTAGGTGTACTTTATGAAATCCCAAAATTTACCAAATTTTGCGCACCGGATAGTGGTAAAATCATAGATGCCGACATTTACCTAATTAATGTTCAAGAAAACCCTAAACTGTTGGTTTAAGACTCTATAAATGTTTAATGAACATTTTAATGAATGCTTTTCGGGTTGCATTTTCACTTAAAGATATAGCCAGAAGTGCTCACTGGTCCGCATTAATGTTTTGAGGTAGTGGATTCCAGAAAATTGTATAAGGAACCACTTAACACCACTGGGCATATCTTCAAATGAAATAATAATTTTGAGACTACAATTGCTATTTTATAATAAAACAATGCAGAGTTCTGCCCCTTTAAAATCTGGATTCTTGTCAGCATGTTTCTCGGGTAATGAAATTCCTGAAAATGGTTCAAGAGAGCACCAGACAGAAAACCATGCCATGCAAACGTTTGACCCCGACAAGCTAATGTATGGTATCAGTTTCATGTGTTTCTGTTAAAAAAATGATGGTTTTTTGTTTGTCTGAAGTTGTACGTTTTGAAGGAAAATGGCTTAAAACTCGAACTTTGCCCTTACAATTTAAGACTTTCATGTACTTAAATTTTGGTAAACTTTTAGGATGTTATTCAGTACACCCAATGCTACGAAAAAAACATTAAAAAAACCTATTCTTGCAATTTGTTGGGGGTTGACTCCCTTTTTTTCATAAATTGACTGGACTAATGGTTCAATTATACATTATAGCCATCAACGGAAATATATTCTCTACTAAAAATTAAATAAATTTAAATCTAAATAAATGTTAAAATGACAATATTTGATTACTACCGTACTCTTTTTTGTTACGAATCTCATATCGCAAGATTATTTTCAAAGATATGTAATTGCGTACATGCTTTACAGATTATAGGGTTACAAAATACATGGATGTCTCCAATGCCGGATTAAATCCTATGTTGAGTCCTTTATATCGAAACATAACTATATGAAAACTATTATCATATTATTTATTTATTTGAATGCACAATGTATATTCAACAGAAAAAGTAACCCAAATTCAGTGAATGTCCCAAGGTTGGCAATGTATGTCAAATACAAAATTGGTTTAAATTACTTGTTTTCGTGCCATTGCTGCACTTAAATAATCGATGGAATTCTGAAATCCGAATTCTGAGTAATGCCACCAACAGTGCCATATTATTCAGTTTCTTTTGTGTCATGGTGAAACGCAGAGTTAATTTGATTTAATTCGTTTACCGATGCAAATATAGACTAGGGTGGTTAAAACAACCGGAGAATTATTAACAAGTTTGAAAATGAAAGGCTGAAGTTGCTTAATAGCATAAGGTCTAGAGGGTTAATGGGTGAACACACCGCCTGAGACTCAATGAGTTTAATAATTTATGTTTAATAAATCTTTCCGCTGAAACCATTCATATTTAAAGCTTCAATTTCATATTTTTTGCTTAGTAGCATAAGGCCTGGAGTGTTAATGGGTGAACACACCGCCTGAGATTCAATGAGTTTAATAAAACTTTCCTCTAAAACCATTCATATTTAAAGCTTCAATTTCATTTTTTTTTAAACTTAAAAATTGTATTTTCAAACTACATGTACATTAAAATAAAGTCTTAAAATTGATGGTATCATTAAACAGCCCTACTTTGTTAAAGAGTAATCCTTTTAATCCAATAATGCCAGTTGAGAAATTAGCTAAACTAGCTTTCAACTTCAAATTCAAACGTTTGAAGATAGCTAATGCGTGGAAAGAAATAGAACAGATTTTTAAAGTATGGGAAATAATGTCTATATCCTATAATAGTGAGTGGACAACCTATTGAGCAACAGGCATAGAAATAATTGTTTTAACTTTCTTAGAAAATATAAAATTCTCGCTTTAACAGTGCCCAAAGACATATTCTAGATCGTTACCTTCAAGGTCAGCCACAATCTTTGGTAATTCGTCGCCAACAATGTTAGAATGGACACTTATTCGACATGTAAGGTACGAAATCAGAGAATCTACTATGACATATGAATGAATTTGAGATGGATGTGGAGCTTCTTGGCAAAAGCGTCAAACTTTCTGCACATGCTACCATAGCTTTTCACATCGGCATCACTTTTGTCGCATACATTTCAGCTTCTAAACCACTTTAGGTCCCCGTTTGATGTCTAAACCTACATTTGCAAAGAATACAATTATACCCTGTAAATAAATCATCACGTTATCGATTCCCCGCTTGTATGTGATAAGTGGCAGGGTCGCCATAATATGTTTGGAGGAAGTGAAGCCTATCGTAAAATGAATACGAGGGTAATGGGTAGCATCTGTTGGATAGTGGTAATTTTGACTACAACGTCCACATCTGCCTACCTATACAAATGTTGTCATCTGTAAGTTGTACTGATAACATCGCATATTTATATAATTTTATGTAGTCTATATTCTAATTTCCCAAAAGGCCTTAATGCCCCAAACTTCTCTTCTTCTGTTAGTAAAAACAAGTTGTCTTATTGTACTATGCTCCTGTGGAAGAAATCCCGAGTACCTGAAGTAAGTATTCCTGGAACAATGACCTGAGAGGTATTGGATTGACTTCTGATACTTGAGCTGTTGAGGGAGTGTGTCTTTTCTTTCTGTTCAATCAAACATATCCCCAAGTACAACAACTTGACAGCCCTTTAATCTGCAGTCTTCCCTAAAACGTTGTATTAAAAACGGTGCAAGTTCGTCTCCATATAGTATTGATTATATTGTATCAGTGTTGATAGACTCGTTTGTCATGCAATTAGTCTTTCTGCAATGCACTGGTTAATTAGGCATAAAAAATGGTGAGTCATGACGTAACGTTAAAGATATTTGGTCCAATTTTGAGCTCTATTTAAAGCGTAGTGATATTGTTACGCAGTTAGCTATTGGTTGTTAATCGAAGTATTGGTCAGTTTTAATTTGGAACAGAAATTTACTTCCTTTACAGCAGTGTTAAGTGGAATTAGCGCTAATCAACCGAAACACTACAAAGAGTATGAGTAAAGCCAAGAGGTGGAGAATCTCGCCAATGCACCAATAGGGTGATGGGCGACACTCTTGACCACTAGGCCATCCCTACATTTGTGCACTACTTTTGTCCCGCTATGTTAAGCTATTTGTGGTAGGGGGTATGTAATGTGCCATATTCTGATCATTTGGTTGGGCGGTTGATTTTATTGGTAGTTTGGTGCAGATAAACAGGTCGTTATTTCTATTGGTTTATGTCTTATATAGACGGAAACTAACGTTGGTAACACACCACATTTCAGCCATTAAATCTAGTTGTGTCATTTAAAATAGATAATTTACATCATCTTTTTAAAGGTGGGGGGGGGGGGGGTCACGTGGCTTATATTTAATTGTTGAAATGTGGCGTGTTAACAACATTAGTTTCCGTCTATTAATGAAATAAAATTAAGCCATCTGTTAGCCCCAAAATGACCTAGTTTGTGTCGAGTGGACCTTAAACCCCATTTCTCTCTGTTTCTCTCGCTTTCCGGTGAGATAACAATCAGCGAACAACTATGTAGGCGATACGACGTCCGTGTGTTCCACCGGGGCGATCATTGTTGTTGTTTAGGACTAGAATTTTGACTAATGGTTTGGATTGTTCGTTCTTGGTTTTATTTTATTTCATTAAGTATTCATCGTGGGGCGGGGTTGTATATGGTGCCTAAGATTGTGATTTACAATCTTCAAGTACAGAGTATTTTCTATGTTGCGTGAATTAAAGTCTACAATTTGAATATGAGCTCGGAATTATAATGTACATCGTACTCTTATACATGATTATGGTTATTATCTAACAGGTATATAACAAACCCACGCGTAAGATAATTTAGACGGGGTCAATAGACGAGGGCCATACTTAATTATAAACAACTTGATGACAACTGAGACATTCATGTATTGTTTAATGTTATAAACGGATCAAATATAATTGTTCCACTACCAAGAGGAACGTGGGTAGAAAACCGAATTAGACGACCTCTATTGAATTTGTCTAAATACCTTTTCTGCCGAGAGCCTGACTCTGGTATCCGGTAAACACAATTTAGATAAGAATGCAAGCAATTATATATTCTTTGAAGTTAATCCACTTTTCCGATTCATATCCACAATTACCGTAATTAAGCATAATATTATCAAATATAGTAATTCACACGGTTTCGAAATAGTCCCTAAGCAAATGCATAAATAGTGCCAGGGGTATAACATTCATTCACCGTTCGTCAAATACGTTAACAAACAATACACAAGTAAAACAAAATGTTTATTAGCGATTCGAACTAATCGGTTGTTGATAGGAGTATAAAGTGTTCTAGAATACTAAACATATCTTGCCTCGTGTACGAGACTCATCCCACCTTCTGCTAAATAATTCAGACACAAATATTGCCCCTTACAAGTCGTGAACTAGGTTATCAATGTATATGTTAAATTAGGTTTATAAATATGTCATCAATATGTAATTAGGTTTATAAAAAGGTTATCAAAATAGTAATATATTTTAAATTAGGTTTATAAAAAGGTTATCAATAATATATGTTAAATTGTTTCTGGTGAATGAGAAAATGTCTACATTGATCTGTTGTTGAAATCTAACAAGTTGTTCAAGTTTTAAGTGATAATAAAATAAGAAACGGTTACAATAGAATCGAGCTACTTCATTTGAACAAACGAGCACCGCCCAAGCAACATACATGCCACCTTCGGATTAAATCCGCCAAGTTGTACAGGAGAAGTTGCAAATTGTGAACAATTTCAAATGGACAACCTTTGTAGATGGCCGGTGTCTATGAGCCCAACCAACTTTATACCCATAAAAATATACTGCACCAAGTCCAATATGAGGTGCCTATCAACTTTTATTAAAACGGAGTGGACACCACCCAAACAACATGGTTTAGAAGAAAATTAGCTACATCTTCCAGCTTCATTCATGTCATCTCTAAAAAAGATAATATTATATATTCGCGAAAAGAAGCATTTAGTATAAGACTTGATTCTTCAAACTTAAAAATTCATTTCGTTCTATATAAAAAAAAAGAAATTTAGAGCTGTATTTTAACCAGATTGGAATTGAATTGACGTTAATTTGAATGCTGTGGAGATTTGACTAACTTTGCTGGATGAGTTACGCACGGATTCTAAACTAAGGGATTTACTGATTGACAATATTACAAATAATAATATAATTATGTAAACAAGAAAACGCATTTAAGAAAGCCGTTAAATTATACTTACCATTACTTATTATGTTCTCATTTAATAATTCGGTACAGCTATCGTGGCATGTTTTACTTGACTGAAAACAAAAAACAAACAACACTTCATTTAAAAATAAATAGGCACCATATCAAATGGACATAAATGACAAGCTTTGTTGGTTATTCGTTACTGTTACACAATACTATATCTATCCACTGAATGATTAATTGCTCGATAGACAATAAATCTGAAACGGGCTATTATCATGGAAGTCACTATTCGCAAAAGTATATTGCCAGCACCCATTGCAATTGGGTCGTCATACATTGTTACTCTTTCGGTAAAAGAAAGAGCAAATCCATTTTGATTTAAACAATATTTTATTAATTGTAAAGTAAAGTAGGTCAATATACAAAGAATACAAGGATACGATAACAAGCTAAGCTTATAAACACCGCTTCCTTAAGGGATAGTGTAAGACTATGTAAGCAAATCCATTTTAATGGTATCCAGTCTGACAAAATTCACCATGCATCAATTTCCAGAAGACCCAAGAATATATTTTGTGGCACATATACGTTAACAATGATAAGTAATGAACAAGCAATTTTCCTCACCCGAATAACCTGTAAAACGCAGACAAAATTATACTTAGGAAAACCTAACAAAATTCTGCCAAAAATTAAGGCCTTGTAATAAAACATAATACTTACACACGTTTGATTACATGCACCTATACCAGAAGATGCACTGTGGCATGGCTTTGAACACTGTAAGAAAATGGTTTACGTCAGTTAAGATAGGACTGGACAATAAAAGCTAATAATCTCAATATGTAAATTTTATTGGCAATATTATTTAGACCAGTGGTTCTCAAACCCTTATGAAAGCGGCACACCTTGGAGCACGTGAAATTTAGCGGCACATCTGGCTAAATATATATATCAAAAATATTTGAATTTTGCAAAATAAAAACATGGCAAGCCATAGACGACATACAACCGTAGACATAGACTATTCATAAACACATAAAATAACCCAAACTAAATAAAGAAAAACACAGCTATGGAATTGGTAACACGTGGTTTTTCGCATTTTTTTAGAGTACTGTGTAATAATCATTTACCTAAAAACATTCTCTAAACGTTTATCGCATTTTATTGATATACAATGTGAATCAGATTGGTCATACATACGACTTTATATGAGAGAGAGAAAGAGAAAGAGAGAAATGGGGTCTAACGTCACTCGACACAAACTAGGTCATTTTGGTACTAACATATAGTTTCATTTTATTACATTAATTCGCTTGCGCGTAGGGGTCTTTAGCAGTGGGAGGAAACCGGAGTGCCCGGAGGAAACCCACGAGGTTGAGAAGGCACCCCTATCTCCATGCCACATACGCTCACACCAGGGCTCGAAACCACAGCCGCAAGCCAGAGGTGATCGGCCAGCTAGAGGTCGAAGCGCTGCACTCTAGACCACTAGGCCATCCCAACCCCCCGACTTTTATATGAATCTACGCTCAACATTGGTTTGCTGTTGGTCAACAATTTCATTAAATCAATTAGTCACGATAAGTAAAATTTATTAACATCACTGACAAAAGGGAAACCACCCTGGAAAGTTCATCCACATTTATCAAATACCTTACCCAGGTGTGTTAGAGGGGCATCACTGAACTATGTATAATAGCAAATTTGCCTTACCTTTCTATATGCGCCACTGAATTGGCAAAGCTTGACGTTGATGTTTCAGGTTAACATGAAAAATTGGGCGATTTCTCAACTGACAATACTGAAGGTAGGACAATTAATTCGCCAAAAATGGTCTTTTCGGCGGTAAAGTCACCCTAACGACCTCAGTATGAAGACGTATAGGTTTCCATAGATGCACTCTTAATTAATTGGAGCACAGTATTATTTTCTCAATAATGATCTGTAACGATTTGAATGCCTTAGATTTAGGTTGAGCTCCCCCTTAAAAGTGGTCTTTTGTCTGGGCAAATTTACAGTAATCCAAGACGCACCAGATTGCGCGAAAATAAGTGATTTATTATCGTAGCAACTACATCCAGTTTATCGTTAAATTTTAAATCTCTGCCACAAATTGGTCTAGGATGTTGATTATGGGCTTGTCATGTTAAACGCGAGCATCGCTAACGCTGCAATATGGGTTTGTTTTGCGTTGGGTTGTCGTGCTTCAACATCAATTGTTGCCGTCTTTTAGAGTATAAGGAATAAGTATACCTAGATAATCCATTCAGAATTGTGTCTTTCGGGCGCTAAAGGCACCAATGGGCATGGCTCTGCCCCTGGGGTTCGCCGCGACATTCACCAATCCATAGTTTACGCCCTATCAGGAATACATATGCCAAAATTGGGCATGACTTGCCCCTGGGGGTCGGGACATGCAGTTGTCTCCCTTATGTCTAAAAAAATAGTATATTAAATTTTAAAGCCAAACTAGAATCCTTAAATAGGACGATTTAGATCGAGATCATACATAATGTATCTTTACATTGTGTATGTCTGTAATTCTAGTGGTGAAATCCATTCAAGTTTCGGGAATTTGATTTCATTTCATTCAGAGGGAATTTGATTTCATTTCATTCAGACATGTTTGAAAATGGCTAACAAAATCGGGAAAACAAGTAAGATACTTTTACGCATGTTACACAAACAATAGAGAATTTGAAGACTAAAATGACCACCTCTATGTAAAACATATATATTAAACTGATAATTGATATACACAGTAGATGTATGATGAATCAATTATACCCCGACTCGCCAAATCATACTTAATTTGATTTTTAAAATAAATTTTAAGATAGGCTGCCAATTAAAAGGTGTACAGCAGCTAAGTCATCCTCATAAAAATAATTATCTAAAATGTCAGACTTCGCGTCAGTAATTCGAATACGGCATATAATAATACGATGACATATCGGGTGATAACTTTTGTCTTTCTAGAGTTCAGAAGATTCTATAAGAAGAAATAAAGAAAAGATTGAAATTGGATAGACTCACACAAGTTTGAAAATGATCAAGTGATAAATAGAGTTCACAAGAAATTGTTGAAGACGGAAATATCGACGGCAAAATACTTCAATGTCATCTTTGAATGTGAGTCTATAAAAAAGAAGTGGGCCACTTCCAGCCTTTCCAACCCGCACATATTCCAGTTTTTAACAGCAAATAATTCGTTTTTGGACAATATTACTAATTCCATGATTTGTCATGTATGTTGAAATCTTGAAAAGAGGTGTCAGTTAGATGAATAAGTCAAAAAAAATATATTATGCTACTGCTTGGTAATAAACGATTGATCATTATCTGGGTATAATTCGAATATTCGTGAAAAACATTAACACATAGAAAGATTAATTACCAACTTGAGTTGAGTGGGCAATCTGCAAATACTCAGTAGCCTTCTTGCAACATATAGTTCATATTCAAGGAGACCTAAATGTTTACTTGGATTTAAGTTCAGTGTCCGTAACATGTTCAAATTATTTTCTTTTTTTTTGTATTCGTTCTAAATCCCCATGTTTCAAAAGATTTATTAAGGGTTAAAGCATCCAAAGTACATTGAACCTGCATTTTCATTTCAATGACAATTTTAAAGTGTGGGCGTGTAGTGAAATTAACGCATTTCGTTTTGTTTTGTTTTTTTTTATAATAAAAAAAATCATGGAGTTCAAATAAAAACCGAAACGACTTCATCATAATGATTTTTTTTTTTTTTGTTTAATTTCGGAGACTATATATCATAAAATTTATTACCTGTTGATGACCGATCGCGCAAGAAATAAGATGCAAGAGTAAAGCCAAAAAGGGAGATAATTACAGCTTTATTGCCATTGTGCCCTGACAGCGACACTATACGGTCACTGGTTCTTTTACTGCACATCGACTTCGTTTTTTCGCCCGTCACCCACTCACAAGACGAAACCACGTTAGGAAATTCGGAGGAACTTTCTCGACCAACACCGGTATCGAACCTGGAGCTTCTGATCAGTACGCTAGCGCCTTACTCACCAAGTCATATTTTATTAGACTTCATAGTTATAATGAGGTTTTTGATACTGTGTATAATAAAAATGAATTATAACAAGTTCATTACCTGTAAACACTCTAGTTCATTTTTTCCACACATGTATGGTCGATAAACATCAAATTTGTCCCGAGAAGTCGCATATCTCTGTATTCCAAACTGAAAGATACATTAATTCATAACAATGAAGGTTTACATCTAAATCGTGGATGTCAACAATTTATTTATTTTTTATATATTTTTTTTGATTCCACAAAAGACCTCACTTTTATAAATATTTGTCGTAGATAAATAATCGTCGACAAATAATTTTTATGTTAACAAAAATGATCCCGTTTTCTTTGCAAAGGTTTTAATTAGTTTGGTTACTGTTTATACACTTCTAGGTTAAAGCTATTTTATATTCATATTGATATCTGTAATCAATCAACCAGAGAGTATAATCCCATGGAATAGCTTAAAGATGCATAGACCCAGGTGTTCGCAAGTATAAGGATATTCTACACGATGTTGAAAACTGGAATGCGGCTGAATATAATAAATGCATGTATTTTATCCAAATTCGCAGAATTGCTTTAGTCCCCAATTTTGCATATTAGAACTCTCTCGTTTGTTCGGTCTAGAATTATTCGTGTGTAAGAATATCCAGGGTTGTCGTTACCGGCTAAACTTTAAACAACAAAATGTGTATGTCATTTATTGGTGTACAAAAGAATTAAACTGTGTAAGGATCCAAGGTTGCTTCACGATTAAAGACATTAACCTAAAAAACAATATTTGTATGTTATTAAATTTACACTGACAACTAGTAAACATATTTTTATGGGTGTAAATATAAGAATTATTTAAAGAAAATTATCACCTTAATTGTAATTCAAAGCATATCATAATGCGTGTATGTATATCTGGATACTTGGCCTTTCTTATTTGTAATATAATCTTAAACGGTGGTCACATATATGGTTGTTATCTCAATTATACTATTCAAAAAAAGTAGGGGATATTTGGTTTTTAAGTGTTATTAAAGTCACCTAATGAAACTGACGAAGAAACAAATGACAAAATGAAATGAAGTTCACATTCATCGATTTATTCCAAATGATCGTTAGACTAAGTAAGGCACAGACTGACCATTATACGGGTAAAATGATACCCGGGGTCAAACAACAAAGTTACCACAGCATCACAACAAAGTCAGTAACGGGTAAATCCTTCCCTGTTTGCCAAACAAGCATTGATCCGACGTGGCATACTCCTAATGAGACGTCTAAGGTCATTTTGGTCCAGATTGTCCCATTCCTGTTACAACACAGCAGCAAGTTCTTGGACATTGGCAGGACGTTGTTGACGTAACCTCTGTCAAAGCATGTCCCAGACATGCTCGATGGGGGAGAGGTCGGGACTCAGTGCTGGCCAAGGTAATGTTCTGTTGTTGGAGGTAACCTGTAACGATCCTGGCCCTGTGACATCTTGCGTTGTCATCCTGGAAGATGAAACGGCGGCCATGACGTCGTGCGAACGGCACAACATGGACTGCCAAGATGTTGTTCCGGTAGTACTGGCCTGTAACACGCCCTGCAACAACATGTAAAGCCGTTCTTCCAGCAACAGTGATGCCTCCCCACACCATAACAGAACCACCCCCAAATCGATCATGTTTGATGACGTTAACGTCTTGGAAGCGCTCGTTTCGACGACGCCACACCCTCCTACGTCTGTCCAAAAAATCAACAGTGAACCTTGACTCATCTGAAAACATCACATTGCTCCAGCGTCGATTATCCCAGTGTTGACGATCCCTACACCAACGACGTCTTGCCTGAATGTGATGATCTCTCAAACAAGGGATCAAGCGAGGGCGTCGGGCGCGAAGGTGACCCCTATGCAGTCGATTCCGAATCGTCTGGCCACTCACTCTCACACCAGTGTCTGTTTGGAGACGAGCGCTGAACTGATTTGCTGGGATGACACGATTTCTCAAGGCCAAGGTACGGATAAATCGATCCTTGGCTTGAGTTGTCGACCTGAGCGTGGTCTGTCCTGTACAGATTGTGTATCACGGTATCTGGACCATAGCCTGCTTATGACAGACTGAGAAACATTCATCGTCCGCGCCACAACCGCCTGTGTTGTGCCGATCTGTAGCATGCCAAGGGCACGTAACCTTTCATTTTGGGTAAGCCGACGAATATCAAAATTTGTTTTCTGGTCACTAAAACAATTAAACTGATGTTTCCATCCTGGAATTCAATGCCACAATGACTTAACATTCAAAGTCAGAGTCGTGCAAATCTTGGGTTGGACCCCCATGATGATCCCAAGCATCACCTGCATTCCATGCGGTAGCTATTGGTGCGTTTGGGCGTCATATGTAACTGGAAATGTTTCTTCTGTTAGGTTCTATAGTGACTTTTTTCGTAGTCATTTGCATATTTTTGTATTATGCCCCCAAAATCAAATATCCCCTACTTTTTTTGAATAGTATATATATTTTGGGATAAAATGAGACGCAAACTGGTTTTGTTTAAAACTCGAGTACGGTTAATAATCAATTATGAAATCAATCGGCAAGATGACCACATTGCGGTAGGCCAGACTTAAAATTCAATGTTAATTATTTCTTGGTCACTATCAGTTTTAAATCAAAGGTATATATTTATATTAAATGAAATGTATTTTTAGTCAAATTTTAAAAGCATTGCGTTTTGTTGACAGTGATTAAACCATGTCAGTGTTAGTATTTATCATTACTAAAAACAGCAGATGCCACCGTAAGACATGTCATCTACTCTGTTCTTACAATGAGGATTCTCAATGGAATTTAAAGGTATGCGACACCTAAATGTAAAATAAGAGACGAGCATCACGAAAGAGGCATTAGACTGGAACCCACAGGGACACAGAAGACAGGGGTGTCGAATTCATAGCTGGAAAGTAATAAGACTCAAAGAACTAGTTTGTGTAGTCAAAACCAGGATTGGTGCAAAAAGAACAACCCAAATAGATGGAAATGAAATGGATTTAACGTCCTACTCTTTTGAACCTAACCTGGGCTAATGGGAGACGGGCTTACGCCATACAGTGTTCTACGAGGGGAATTTTGCCCGGGCAGCGGTGCTACCACCTACTCTTATATCGAATTCCAACTGCCAAGGGATCTTTTACGTGCACTGCAATGTGTACACCGGACCTCGGTTTTTCGTCCCATCCGAACGACTAGGCAGCTGTCCTTGTCATAGCCCCCTTCTGCATCACTGACAAGGGGAAATCACGCCGGAAATTCGAGATGAACTTTCTTGGCCAATGCAGGGATCGAACACTCGACCTCCGCTCCGCGAACCAGCGCCTTATCCACCGTGACCCCCCAAAATAGATGGAAGGAGACTGCAACAACTCTATGGTCCTCAAGGAATGAAAATGGCTAAATTAGCATTTCGCACCTGACATATATAGAGCTATCACCTTCAAGATCTCCGCTTTGATTATAAGTGCGCCAGTGTCCACTACAAAGTGCTGTGAAGCGCATGCTAATTATATTCGACAAAAGGCCAAAAAGAATTCTCTTTTTTCTTTATATCATTCTAAGGGGCTGTTTTAGATACACATGTTGGTCGCTATGTTGGACTAAATTTAGCGTGAATAGTTATTTCCCTGTTCTGGGCCAGGGGCGCAAGCATGTGCTCATCTTGCTGTGTATAGGGTGTCGTTTTTCGTTGATATTGATCCCGATGAAGTTATGAACATTTACGCAATTCAGAAAGCTATAAAGAAACCTATGTAAAATACCCCTAGTGAACGAGTGTTTGGCTCAACATGTTAGCTATGTAACGTTCTGGAAGTTATCCAATGTTCACGAACTGCCCAGAGGAAACACTAATAATGCAAAGATGGAAATAAAATGAAGTTCAAGTGGAAGTTTTAATGTTTTGTCCAGTTCACAAATAGAGTCGGATAATAATGAAACCAATTTCAAACACCTATACCTGGTACATGTCGTATGGAAATCCTACGGTTATGTTCAGGTTTTCTATAGACCAGTCTAGACAGTGAGAAGTTCAATATCTACTCTTAACTCTGCCCATCTGTTTAACTCCCCGCCACATTGGCAGAGCAAGAAGTACTGTTTCATTCCTGCTGTAGTGACAGGTCCAAATTCTACACTCATGGATCTAACAGGTGGGCATTACGTCTAAGAATGTTCCAGTTATGCTCGATTCAGTTCGGGCCAAGGATTCAGACCTTCCACAAAAGTGTAGCAAATTAACAACGGCGCGGTGTCGACTAGTAGTTCTTGTGAGAAGATGATTGTCAAAGTGAACCAATACAACTCTGTTTCGCCAGCCATTGAGATTACTTTAGTTACCAGTGAAAGTTTACAGTCATGTGGAGGGCAACCGCATATGATGATAGAGCTGTCACCGAATGTAACCTACTTTCAGATGCTTTCTATGCTTACACCATGTCTGTGCGTCGCCAAAACTGTGATCAACCATCTGTTATGAACAAGAGATAGTGACTCTAAATCGACCAGGGACGATTTTGTCAAGATGCCATCCATAACCTCATTATTATATGTTTGACTGGTATACATGCGTATATAGAATTTATTACATGTACGTCACATATATGTATTTACGTAATAAATTTCTCTTAACATTAGGATATTACCATAAAAAATATTTTTCTCTGTATGTGTTCATCGTCCCATACTTAGTGGTATCATAGCATTATGTGTGATTTTTTGTGGGTCACTTATCTTTTGTCAATTTTATTCTCATGAGTGGGTGATTTATCCATTAGCGCGTCTATTATGTTTCGAACTTCCTTTTTTTTCATACGCAAGCGCTTAAAACTCCGTACTCATTGTGAATTCTGAAGAGCCGTAAAAGATGCTTTCCTTTTTTTATAATGCGAGTTTCATCTTTTATCAAGTAGAAAATGAAAGACGATAACTGAAAATCAGGATGTTAACCTTGTGTTTCTTCGGTTCCAGAATGTATCTAAACCGACAGGATGGGGTCTAAATCTCATCTACATCATGTAATATCCAGTATTATCTGAGATGCACCCCACGAGCTCTCAATATGCCCTCTTAATATGGACCAAGCCAACGTTTATGTCGATTGTAGATTAGACATATATGAACTGATTTTAAGTACAAGAATTTCCTAGGCTAAACAGTTGACATGTATAGAAAATCATAAGTGGAAGTAGTGCATTTTCACTTTTAAGCGCTCTTTTGAAAAAAATACATTGCCTAGAAACATAATTGATAGCACATGGCTACTGCTTATTGACGATGAAATTGATCTAAGAAGTAGTCTCACTCCCATGTATAGTCTTGGGTTTTCTAGTATTATTTATAAAGGATATATCCATGGTAGTTCAATGTGCCCCGATCTCCCATGCCTTATATTATAAAAAAGGTCATGCACGGACGCCCATGTATCTGGTTATCACTCGTCACTTCAGTCTGTTATATAGTGAGATTATTCGTGTCTTCCTTTGGCGTTCGGCACTTCCGATTCATGAACCCTTTATTATTCATCTATCGTAGCAAAGATCTCTATGTTAACATTATATTTGGATAGTGTTTAATCAGTTCTATCACAAATGTGATAATGACTGACATCAATATTGCCCTTTAACTTAGTTCAAACTGTATGGTAAATGAAGCTCGTTTAACTTCCCGTTTGTATGCAGTATCGTACACAAACAACCACAGTGCGTGGTATGGGTAAATACTTTAAAGATAAAGTCGTTTACCCCCCCCCCCCCGGTATCAACCATGTTCTGTGAGAGAGGTGGGATTAACGTCCACTGTGACAGTATTTGTGTTTAAAACAACTTGTGGATGACAACACTGGTATAACATCTTATCATATTACTTTTATTCTACTTCTTACATATTAGGTACAAACATCGTAATGTAAACGACCCCAGAACTAACTTGTATGAGGGAGCCATGTCTTAGCTTGGCTTAGCACGAGTGTTGTCTCGTCGCCTACTCCTAGACCCTGACTAGTACCCCTGAGGTACCTTAATCTAGGCGCTTGCCTAGTCTGGACTCCTAGACCTCACTGTTGATTCGTTTCTGTCTCGGTTTATAATACCCTTCTAGACAAAGGAGCTCATTAGAAACTTGTCTAATGTAGCATGCATCCTATCAGGTTTAACATTCAGTACAGTTTATCAGACAAAGAAAGTTATATCAGACATGCCAACAACAAGTTAAAGTTGAAATCAGTTCCACATGTCACTATGTCACAAAGCGTCTGTAACATCTGTCATTATGTAATACCACTCGAAACAAATTAGTTCATGAAAGAGTAAACACACTAGTGAAATTCTATATCACCTTTAAATGACAATATTGGTTTCAGTCTTTATTACAGATGTGATATAACTGGTTAACCACATTCCAAATACAATTTAAACATAGGAGGTCACTTCCGTTTCTTCTAATTATATTTGGAATGAGTTTAACCACTTCTGTCACATATGTGATTATAGTTCTAGCTTACACGAATATTTACTTCTTACATAATAGGTACAATCATCGTAATGTTAACGACCCAGAACTAACGAGTGTGCTAACTACAGACTCTCTCGACCCCCGTCGTTTCCCGTCTGGGTTTTTAAACCTTCAGGACAAAGGATCTTGATATCAGACACCTGGGTAATGTATCATAATATGAGGTTTATCATTCACGAGAGTTTTCTTATCAAAGACTGTTAAATAAGGTTGCATAATGACATAAGGAATCTTACGAAGAACACCAGGGGAGACAGGTTGATTTCACATGTCAAGATGACACGAAGTGGCTCTAACCTGTCATTAAGAGTAGCATGCCATCCTTTTTTATTGGAATATAAATGGAGGCGATAGTACCTAGCCTAATTAAAATATAAACAACAATAAGCAGTCGAACACAATAAAAAACAGCAGTAATTAAATGTCATACTATTCACAAATCAAAAGAACAAAACACTAATTTAAGAGCTATATATACACAAATTATTTTTCACACCAGTATGTCTTACACGATGCAAATTCTCCTAAATGGTCACACACGCGGATTATCGGAATCACATACAATACAAATTCTTTTCTTCACCTCTCAAGTTTCTGAAATCACATATCTAACACAAACGCGAGTTAATGGAAGCACATGTAATACAATTATTCTGTTTTTCCCCACACGAATTATTGAAATCACATAAACTATTTCCATGGTCACATACGCGATGCAGAAATTAGAACACTCTTTAATTCAGGACATCGTCGTTGTGGTCAAATTAAAGGGAGATAAAAAAAAAATTCTTTTCTTCCGTCGTCTTCTGCTTTTATTTCTGCTGTTTTTCGTTTAAGTTTTCCATAATGGCGAGGGATCAGTACTGCCCTTTCTTAGAGTAGTTCCTATTTTTGTGGCCCGGTAGGTAGCTTCCCTTGTTTTTAGAGCAAATGTATTTCGTGGTTGACTTATTTCGTTTAATTAGTATAATAATTGTGTAGCAATAATATTTTCATCACGTCCCATGGTCAGGAGGTAATAGGTAGTTGAAATGTCGCTAGCCGGATGTGGACAGTGTGGGTGACAAGAGACACACTGGATGTGGGCGTGGCCTGCCACTGTTTTCGTACGCCGTGCAGTCGCCATACTTCTTCTACAAAATTAAAACAAGTATGGCAATTATGTACGGCGGTATTTTTTTAATTTAATTATTTCTGTAGTTTTGTAATCGGAGTTCAGCTTTAACTGCGTTCCAGATGATTAAATAATCATAAAACATTTCACTTAGCAGTTATTAGTCTGATAATACTTAGCTACTAGTAACTTTAAAAGCCAAAATGATAATACTTAGCTACTAGTAACTTTAAAAGCCAAAATGTGTGAATCTTTTAAAAACAACATGACGCATTGTAAACCAAACAATACATACAATTTTGTTTTAGTCATTTTCCTTCAAAAGAGTTAAGTACTGTTCCACTTCGAGCTTTAAAGGCAATATATTTAATTTGTTTAATTAGGGGCATGAGTTGAAAGGTCATATTACTTAATTACCCATGAGGTACCTTCTAGGCGCCCGCCTAGCCTCCGACTCCCGAACCTAACTGCCGATGTCGTTTCCCTTCAGGGTTTATAAACCCAAGACAAAGGACCTTATTATCAGACACCTGGCTAATGTATCATATCGGGTTTATCATTCACGAGAGTTTGCTTATCAAAGACAGTTAAATAAGGTTACATAAGGAATGCTACCAAGAACACCAGGGGTGTGGATAGCACACGGGTTGATTTCACATGTCAAGATGACACGAAGCGTCTCTAACCTGTCATTATGTAACAATATTTACTACACCTTATGGTTTGACTAATGAAACGAGAAACGCAACCTTTAAAGCGAGAATTTCATATTTCTCAACTGGCAATAGTGAATTATAGATACCTTCTATTTTGGGGCCTTATTTTAATACCTTAACAATATGAAATTGTGGGTTTAACAATGTTATATAATAAAATACACAAAAACAACATGGCTTAACATCTATATGGATAAAAGTGATGTTTATAAACAGACGTTAAATGGAATGTGTCAGACAGAAATGTTAAAATTATTAATGAAAGGCGCGAGAATCGAGAATTAAAAATGATAGACGTTTTAATATGAACCTGTCTGAGGTTGTAAATAAAACATCTATAAGTTGTAGTATGTTTTTATACGCCCACATTCACGATGTTGACTTACATTGCCCTCACCCCTGTCCGTGTGTATGTGTGTCGTCTACTGGCCACAATTTTTAACTGATCGTATTGAAACTGTGCGTACTAATTCTTTATACCCTGTTATGTCCCGACGCCCATTTTTGAATTTGTTTGTTTGTCGTCTACAGGCCGCATTTCTTAAAGGACTCACTTATTCCTTATACTCGATGGATCATAAGAATTGATTTATTGGTGCATGCCCAAACGCCGAATTACACTTTGTGTATAGCCTACGGGCGGCAATCCCGAATCAATGTCTTGAAAATTATTCATACCTAATCCCTACATTATACGGATGACGTCTATTATTTTTTTGTCTATGCCCCACGTCCTGGGATAGAGCCACGCCCAACGTGTGTCGCAATCCAACCAGATCACTTTGAAACGTTACTTACGTATTCCTCAATAATACCATATGAATGCCCCCTATTGTTGTCGGTGAATGCCTGACCCCAGGGACAGAGCCACACTATTTTTGTGTGTTGTGTGCTGCATGTACGACCCAATTCTTAAAGGAGTGTCTTGTGGTCAATGCAGTACATAATTATATTTTTCATCTCCAATTTTAGCGTTTATTCTGACAGGATCACCTTGGAACTTCGCATATTTATTCTTTATACCGCGAAGACAGCAAATATTTATTCTGGTGCATTCCCCGGTCCCCTGAGGCGATGTCACACCCACGTTTATGTTAATAATTAGTCTGTTTATTTTGGCAAAGCAAACCTAACACCTAGCCTTCTGCCTCTTTGCCATATTACAGCCATTTCATGTTTTTTCTCTTCATTTTAAAAATACCTCATCAATCGAAGCAGGAATGTTGGGTGTATATTACAGCAGTATCCAAAAATAAAACAAATGGAATGTTTCTTCTAAAATAAAACTGCTTTTAAATACTCATAACAGTCATGAGTAACAACTCTAGGAACACAACCTTTGTTTTAAAGACCCAAGCCCAATCAACCCTCCACCATACAGATACTCATACGCCCTGTTTAATAAAATGGCCGACAATAAAATCACCTTTCGAGTCAAGGGAATTTTTGCAATTAATCTATAGTGGTTTTCAACACACTGTCCCGAATATTGAGATGCTCGGAAGCAGTGTCAACTATAACCAATAATATATGGGCGAATTCTTTCAAATAAAGAAACATCAATGGTATATGTACTCGACAGATAACAAACTCCCATCGTTGACATGTAGTTTCCAAATGTTACAGTCGGGGCAAGAGAAATAAATGATATGAAATGTTGTTTAATGCCACGTCAGCTCCAACCGGGCTATATTGCGCCAAACATATGGCGAGATTTTGCGAGACAAACTAGAAACAAATTATCACAATATTATCTATACATATACATAAATAAAAACAAATATCACAGTAAATATCAATTAAAAATATATATCAACTTTATGTATATACTTAAAACATGAAAGTGAAATTCAGATATATACAATTAAAATTTTCGACAAAAATTTGTCTCTTTTAAAAAATCTAGCCCTCTACAATATAGACCCGGTTGGGCAAAAAATTTGATGTAGTGATTGGCAACGGTAATGCCGTAATCTTGTATCTTTGAGATGCTTGCACTCAATCAAAATGTGCTTCACTGTCAAAGGAACATGACAGTGTTCACATTCTGGTTGACGCTCTCGCTTTAAGATGAAAATATGTGTTAAAAAGTATGACCTATGCGAGAGCGACACAAGACAACTTCAATATCTCCTGCTCGTACGATAGGAGCTTGACCTGTCTGTCTCCTAAGAGAGGCTTGATGTGATGAAGTTTATTTGTGTCTGCAAGATCCCAAGACTGTTGCCCAGCGGTCATATATAAAACAGTTTATGGGTGATTTAAAATCTGTGAATGGTAAAAGGAATTTTGAAATAGGAAGATCTAAAGCAGACTTAGCAGCTTAGTCTGCTTGATCATTCCCCTTAATATCAACATGACGGGAGGGGGGGGGGCAGCAAAGGACTATGTCCCTGCCGTTAAACTCGTTTGATAGTAGCAGACGATAAATGTCTGCTACTAATGGATGTACAAGCATGAATATATGTATTATGTGCCGCATCGACTCTCCACAAGACATGTCAAGACAAATAAAAGACATTGGATCAAATTTGGGAATTTGAAATCAATTTCACTCTAATATATTATATTGCACCAATGTCTTAAAATATTGGAAATAATGTCAGTCACAGAACTACTTTGGAATTTCGCGTCAAATAATGGTCCCTCAAAACTTAAACCCAATACTCAGTACACATTATATATTTTCTTCCCATCCAGTTGTACCAAGTGAATATCAACAGTTTTATGATATAACTTATACCTTCAATGTCAATGTACAACTCTCCTATTTTAGAAACTATTTATAAGAAATGAGAAAAAAGACCATACATCTTTATCGGTAAGAAATGCATTCCTAACCAAGTTATTAAATATATAATGATTTTGAAAGTCCGTCTTCGTGACTTTTTGTTTTGGATTTATCGACATGGTTCTCCCTTTCATTTCATTTCATTTTTGGTATTTGCTAATATATTAAGTGTACATATCCATTATTAAGTGTATGATCGTTTAGTGCCACATATTCCCGGAACATATTTTAAGTTGAAAATTGACAATCAGCCAGAGAGTGTATAACGTTATAAATGTGGTTCTACAGATCTGGTTTTGGCTTCTTGGCGTTACGTTAATTACATTAACATGTCTATAAGTTGTTCAAGCAAAATGATTTTTAGGGAAAATGATATGTGATCGTGTGGAGTTAATTCTTTAACTGATGTGTCTTGACAGTGTTCGTCTAGTCACAGCTGGTGGTGGCTACAACCATATAAACTCATATAATTCATTTCCCAACTTCCTTCACCCTGTACGTTGTCAAAAAAAAACTTCCTCTACTTGAATTAAAGTAACCATGCGTGATTTCCCTTTTCGGTGTATAAAAAATTTAAAACTGCTTTTAATATGTACCCAGATTAATTATTTAACACTTGACTAAATACAAAATAACATCAAGGCTAAATAAACCCTAGATAGGATCCGATGGGAATTTAAAATATGTCCATTAATTTCGTTTACGGCCAAACTATATCATCTTGGATCCTTGTTTCATAGTGAGAGCAACATAGATCGGTTAGATTTTTCAATTCGTCATATTTCTGTAAATAGCCTACTCGACGGAATTGAAGTAGGTGAACCAGTTTCTGACATATTCCTTTAAGAGATTCCACTTTCACAATATTATAATATACAAAAACCTCTAGAGCGCTACCATCACGGATGTCGTTTTTATTTTTAAAAATGTAATATAGAAGGATTCGTGTTTGGCGAGAAAACATTAAAATTGATAGCTTTTGCTGATGAGTGTCCATCCGCCAATTATTCACATTCCATGATAGCACAATCGAGACAATAATAATCCACAATATATCTGTTTGAAATTAATATGTGTTTTCATACTCATTTTCAATGATATTTCCATAATTATGTTCCTTTGATACTAAGCCATCGGCCTAGTTAAACTCGTAACTTATTGCGTAAACACTTGGTAATCTTTAGATTCATGACGCACTTCAAAAAGACGTCTAAGGCTCCACCTTTAAGATTATGATCGACACGAGACTTGGCATGGTTGCTCGATGGACATTTCTGCATTGATAATGTCACAATAAATATTATGCTCATCAACCGGTTTTTCGCCTGCAATTGCACTCCAAACTTTTCTTAGTATAAGTGTCTGTAAGCGGTACAAAGATTCAGGACATGAGCTGCAAATATACTGGCGGGGTTGATTGATTGTTCGGGCATGCGACTGAACAACATTAAAAAAGGTAATCATCGAGTTATCCCACACCCTATAGAAAATGTGGTAAAACAAAAGCGAAACCACAAACAGATCTGTCATTGCAAGATATACACTTTTTTCTTGAAGAATTTGGTTGTTTAGTTTGATAGCGTAGTCAATGAGTTATAGACAAACGATACTGTATGGAATCAGGCCATAAATACAATGCATGTATCGATATAAATGGTAACTACATGTATATGAAACCAGTGGCCTCTACTAGATGTGACATCAATACCCCACCATATAATTAACCAGGGCGCTATACACAAAATCTAAGATCTACTTTAATACGTTATAATGATACTTTTACGAAATAAAAAGTAATCATTTACTCCGGTAAATATTACCGTTGTTGTCAGTCTGGCTTGTTATTTATATATCTACAGTCCATACGAGTGCAGAATTTAATAGAAGGAAATCAGATTACACCACATCCTACGGCAACTAACAGAGTGTAAATGTAAGACAACTCAGAATAATTGACAGAGTTTGTCCAGACACCGGGGTAGCTATTACAGGTCTTTTACACATAGTTTAAGACGGAATCACAAGTTGTGCTTCGTTCTTGAGCCCAGATACTCTTTTGTTCAGAGTGAGCATGGATCGAAATATACGTCCAATGATTTTACCGTATTTGAAATTCACACATTAAGTTGTGAACCACATTACTATGGCGCCGCGAGATCCTAGATTTTCAAATGTAACTTTCTATGTCTATATTTGGGATTTGAAAGAGCATGCTTATGCCAACATAATGTATTTGCGGAATTTAAGCCAGAAGACGTACGGGGGAGGGGGGCAACGTTATGTTTGACACGAGGCTCGGGGGATTACCTGAAAAATTGGATTAAATCAGAAGCTAACACAACATTTTTGCCCATTAAGGTGCTACATATATGTGTCTAATTAGAGTGGAGTGAGGCCAAAACCGCGAAAACGCCTCGCATGTTTGTTGTGTCTAACCTAATTATTTCGAGGAATGTAGGCGAAAATTAATGTATATATTTTAATATGTCAACTAAATGAGGAGAAAGCTTTAGACGATGATGATAAACGGTGGTTATTATGGTATATTTAAGATATATCACCTGATATAGAATGTCGTGATGTTATTTTTTGAAAGAAACAATATCTAAATTATTATTGCTCTTGTCCAAGTTTATTATGACAAAAATGGCTAGTCTAAAATGGTCGAAGGAAAATAACGGTGGTTATTATGGTATATTTAAGACAGCTCATCTGATATAGAATGTCGTGATGTTATATTTTGAAAGAAACAATATCTGTATTGTTATTGCTCTTGTCGAGTTTATTATGACAAAAATGGCTACAGTCTAAAATGATGGAAGGAAAATATTATATTCTTTTGATAAATAAGCCCCAGCCATTACACAATAGAATTTGATCATATTACAGTCTTCTGATACAATTGTACTTCAAACAAAGTAGAAGCTAAGAATCCTATCCTAGATAAATACACACAAAATTGCAAGTTGACTATGCTTGGGCACCTTTATAGTATTGCGTCAGGGAATTAGGCTTCCACCTAGGACAGGTATATTCCACTGTCATTGCAGCATGTACCATAATTTATCAATGTGAATAAAGTAGGGTAATTGTATATATGAAGATTACATCAATGAAGAGATGTATATTTGTTGAAGAAAAGCACATTAATAATGGTGTTTTGCCACATTGACCAGGTGACATTAGAAGAATTTATAATGAAGGTTTATAGCAAGTGCTATTTGTCAACCAGAAATAAATTTATTGCGTTTCAAATGATCCATCAATTACATTACAGTTAATTAATTTAGTACGAACAGATGGGATTAATGTTACTCTGTTGGCAGGACCACCAGAGCAAATTTAGTTCATATCTTAGTATAAAAAAGAAAGCTATTGCATTTGAAAGCGTCGACCCGGTATATAACATCAAATCACACTATAAGTATGTATGGACAGCGATTATGTACGAAATTTGACCCGACACTGATAATCGATTTGAATCTGAAAATCCATTCACGGGAATCAAATACTATGACCCAAGTAGGGCTATCAAATTAGTGTGACTGACCAGTTTCGGTGACTGGAAAACTTTACGGTAGCTTAAGCCAAATCCATTAGCTATCGAATAATCAGATTATGGTATGCCATTTACATACGCGTCGGTAGCCTTGTAATTATAAAGGGATTCCTGTGGTTCCTGTTTAATTAAAATTCATCCTCTTTTCTATAGGAAATATTCCAAGAATCAACCACTGAAATATGCGCTGATGGGAGTTGAACTGAACTATTTTAAGGGGTTTTATGGGGTTTTTTTAAAACATAATCAAATGAAATTAAACCAGAAATGGACCCTGTATTTGATAACACGTTCTGTTTACAGTTCCAAATAAAGATATTTTTAATTCTGTATGGAAAAGTTGAGTTAATTTGGCAAGCAGATGGTTCTTCCATGATGGTCGTGATGGAGCGCCCTTTTAGTCCAGTTATATCGATGACAAGTGTCTTCTATCTCTTCTAGAATTCACTAAGAGAGTCTTGATAAGTAATTAGATGTTCTGATGAAGTATGAATGTCTCTATAAAGAGCTTTGTTACCAGCCGTCTGGCTCTCAGCTCATTTTATTCCACTTCCCATTTTCCGTACATCTTTATATAAACCAAACCGATACGAAATGGAAAAGCTTCACTGTATTTATTAACGATTCGTCATACATTTAAACGATAGTTTTAAATTTTACCGACGGAAACATGTACATAGAAAGGGGCCTTATAACTATGCCTTAACTCGAACAAAATGCACTGTCAAACACTCGCCCAAACTGAACTTGGTACCTATTATGGTAATGGATTCAGATCCAGAGAAGATAGTATTCATTCAGCAGAGAGTAACAAAACATTTACACCCAACTGATGTTTGTACATTTTGTACTAGATACTTCAATAATAATTGACAGAGTTGTTCGTCTGATACGAAGCAAATAACATCTACTCCGATTTCGATGCAAACAAATTTGAACCCGAAAAACAAAAGATAATTTTCACCGGTTCTGTTGAAATGTTTTACAAGTTAAGTTAACCAGCGGTTGCCAGGCAAGATTTGTCCACATTATACAGGAGATGGACAGAGATCAAGCTATAATCAGAGCCACAATCCCGAAAATTATGGTCGACCAAGCTATAATCAGAGCCACAATCCCGAAAATTATGGTCAGAAATGCGCCAATATCGGAAGGGACCGAGATCTTTAGGATATTAAGATTTGCAACCTTCGTATTAAATACTTTTGCATAATTGGCGTATGAAGAGCCGGCAGTTTTGTTTCAATTTTCCCGAAATTTGAATTCACTTTCCATTATGGCGGAATGGTGTTTGAAATTAAATGAAATTGTGACCTTTAGAGAATCCACAAGCTAAAAAAGACAATCAGGGATCGTCATACTTCAGGAAGTTACATTCTGATAAATCGAAAGGAACGAAAATCCTTTCGGTTATAACCATACTTCTGAAGTTTCATTAATATCAGATAAAATTTCACAACCATAGTAATACATACTTTTACACATTTGTGTACAAGGGATGGCCATTTTGTTCGACATTGCCATGCCATATGTTTACATTAATTTGCGTACGAGGGTGGCCATTTTGTCGAGAAGTTTTGGTTCGATTTTCACAAATTGTGACTTCTAAAGTGACTGCAAACTAAAAACGCGATTTTTCGTACAATCAAGGGTCGTAATTCAGTAAATTACGATCCGATATACGAGAATATCGATAGGAACCAAGATCTGTGGGTTATAAATATGCATTGTAAGTTTCATCAAAATCAGATGAACCTTGTAACTTCTAGAATGCCCACAAATTAAACCCTGATTTATCGTACACTCACGGGTCATAACTTATAAAGTTATGATCCGGTACATGCCAATACAGAAAGGAATCGAGATCTTTTAAAGATATGTCAAGTTTCGTCACACTAGGATAAAAATAGGTTGCCAGGCAGCTAAATTGTTCGGGCAGTCAACAAGAGTTGTCGCATATTAAGGAATTATCAGAAAATCATTAGAATTTGTTTGGTTTTTATAATCAAACGGTTTTTTTTTTAAATCAGGTAATAATTGTGACCTCCAGAGGGACCACAAGCTAATAAAGGCGATTTTTCGTACAATCAGGGGGCCACAATTCAGGACGTTACGATCCAATATGCAATGGAACCAAAATCTTTAGTTTATAAACATGTATTTCAAGTTTCATCAAAATTGATTTAAAATTGTGAAAGGGTCCACAACCTTGATATAACACACTTTCACACTATTCGCGTACAGACGGCGGCCATTTTGTCTGTCAATTTTGGTCCGATTTTCACGAAATTCAACTTCTTTCTTCATTACCATATAACGGTGATATAATCAAACGGTTTTCAAAATCGGATAATAATTTTGACATCCAGAGGAACCACAAGCTAAAAAGGGAGATTTTTCCGACAATCAGGGGCCATAATTCAGGAAGTTACGATCCAATGGGTGCAAATATTGAAATGAACCAAGATCGTTGGATTATAAACATACATGTCAAGTTTCATCAAAATCATATTAAAATTGTGACCTCAACCTTGATATAACATTTTTACACTATTCGCGTACAAACGGCGGCCATTTTGTCCGTCAGTTTTGCTCCGATTTTCATGAAATTCGAACTCAACATTCATTGCAGTGTAACGGCGATATACTCAAACGGGTTTTTAAAACGGATAATGATATTGACCTCCAGAGGGACCACAAGCTAAAAAGGGCGATTTTTCGGACAATCAGGGGCCATAATTCAGGAAGTTACGATCCGACGGGCGCAAATATCTAAACGAACCAAGATCTTTGGGTTATAAACATGCATGTCAAGTTTCATCTAAATCGGTTCAAAATTGTGACCTCTACACTGTTCACAAGCTAAAAACGTGATTTTTCGTACAATCAGGGGCCATAACCCATGAAGTTACAGTCCGATACATGCCAATATCGAAAGGAACCGAGATCTTATGGTGATAAACCTATGTTTTAAGTTCCATTGAAATCGGATAAAAATTGTGACCTGTAGACTGTTCACAAACAATTGTGGATGGCGGACGAACAGGGGCGACGACAATATACGTCCACATGAAAATGTGGGCGTATAAAAATTGTGACCTGTAGAGTGTCTGCAAACAAAATGTGGACGAGACAGGAGCGACGGTCTATTACCTACACAGAAGATAAATAGCAACCTACCATTGTAAGCAAATAATACTAATTCCGGATTTAAACAGGCTGAACAATTAGAATCAAGTAGAAATACATGACGTCCGTAAAAATCTTTAATATTTCGAATGTCACGACATAGGAAACATTTGGCATCGAATTTGAATCGAAACGAAAGCTAAAAATACACTGTAAGGATAAAAATAAACACACTTATATGGATATACTACTTCTGAATTTTATTGACATGCTACGTTTCAATACACATACAGGTATCGTTAACAAGCATATATTGATTATAAAATTCAGAAGTAGTATATCCATATAAGTGTGTTTATTTTTAGTGAGATCTATTTCTATATGTCTTATAAGGATTACATATTTTATGTCTGAGCATAAAATATTGATCGGCCAAAAAATTCCATGTTACAATACATGTAATTCTAACGTAGCAATTGAATTACTTTCAGGCAAACGAATCCGTAAGATAAAAACTAATTTTTAGTCGACAAATACAATATATTATTACATTTACATGAAATGGAATATTTTTTTATTTTTTTGGTTATATCACAACAAATAGTTTAAATTAAAACATTGAATGGGTTTTTATGTTCGAAATATTATATCAAGTCAAATACAGTAGTTTAACCTTTAAAAAAATTAAACGGTACTATTTTGTTTGTATTTGGTGCATTATTTAATTATGGAATAGACAATTGACTTTGATGGGCTTTAAAGAGCCTGATGATTTTCCAACATGGTTTCGCCTTCCAAATGAGGATGACACATCAAGAAATAAACGCGTCAATTCGTTGAGTAGGTTTTTTTAAGTCAAGGCCCACCTGCGTACTCCCTGACGTGCATTTTAAAGAACTCCCGGCAGTCGGAATTTGATGAAGGTTGGACGAATACGTAACAAAATTCATGACGATTACTACTTTTTGATGCTAATTTAGAATGTCGTAATTGATTACATTTGCGATGATCACCAGTACTTAAACGTAATGTTGGTTATTGAATTACCATTATCGGGTCGAAATCATTGAGGTAATCCCGCTATTTAAAGCTCTAAATGTTTTTCGTTTTGTATTTAAATACTAATTCTGACCATATCATGCAGGAAAAAAAATTAACTTTTCACTTGAGATTTGCTCATATTAATTTATTAAACAAACAGAAAACATGACGGTTCAGTTCGAATTTCATGTATCGAACCGTAACTGCAAAAAGAAATGGCCGCAACCTGTATGGTAAACGTTAAAGTATGTAATATCAAGGTTGTGAACCATCTAAGGGTCACAATTTCTTTTATTCGATTTTAATGAAACAAAAATAATCATGAGTTTATATCCCAAAGATCTCGGTTCCTGGTCACAATGTTTATTCCTATGTTCATATACCCACACTTTTTTTTATAGTTGACTGAACACTGTCAAATAGATAATGAATGAGAGCAGCAAGCTGGAGGTCATTAAATGATTTTCCATTAACAACCGTATTTATTAGTATAGACATTTATTATTGGGGGTATTGATTTATGGTTAATTTCATATTTTGATTTTTTTCCGTTTCAATTATGATAATTTTATAAGAAATTGTGAAATTTTATATTTTTCCAATTTATGACAATTTCACGAGAAATGACGAAATGTTATGAAAATATAAATGTGATTTTCCATTAACAACCGTATTTATTAGTATAGACATTTATTATTGGGGGTATTGATTTATGGTTAATTTCATATTTTGATTTTTTTTTCCGTTTCAATTATGATAATTTTATAAGAAATTGTGAAATTTTATATTTTTCCAATTTATGACAATTTCACGAGAAATGACGAAATGTTATGAAAATATAAATGTTTTTATATTGTACGGTCTCTGTATATCACAGTATACAGCTACGTAAGAAATCATAAATTGCGACCATCAACATCTTCAAATGATAGGCTTAAATTGTCTAGATTATTAAATATAGTCCAATCTGTATTAAGATTCACATTGAACACTTTGCAAGAAGTGTACACGAGAATTCATTTCATATAATGTGGTCAACTTTATATTACTTTTGATGGCTTAGGAATCAATTTGACCATCTGTTTCAACGTTTTCGTATTAAAAGTTTTGTTCATGTTCATACCATATATGAGGTGGGATATCTATAATGAAAGAATAAAATTATCGAAAGAAAGTAACGAATTGGATACAGATTGTCAACCAGTAATCTCGAGCATTGATGTTAGAGCGAATTTTTCCCGGTGGTTTGAGTATTTAGGATAACGTGCTTTATAACGAACGACAAACTAAAAGAAGACAAGATCATAGACATGTAAAACACAGCATGTTTTGTATTTTATGGCGATATTCTTGTAACATGACAAGATATCTATGTTATATAACCATGGATATATGTGTATTTTTCATGACACGAAAAGAGATCATTTAATTGGGCAAGATGCCAGTACGAGTAAGTCAGGGGGGAATAACGCTTGATGACAACCCTAAAAGTTATACACGTAGTTAACAAGGAGATCTTACAAATTAACTATTCCTGCTAAGTCTAAGAAATGTCGGGGGTCGACAATTACAGTCAATACCAACGTGTCTTCGAATAAACTATAATGAAATCAAACAAATTGATTCTGCGTCTCTGTAACCCAATATATTAAACAGGTTATTAATGAAATTCAAATGCTCTATGTACCATTCCGCAATACATATTATTATTATGAATGTAGTTTAGCCAGACGTATTCTTGTCAACCTAGATCTTATGATGATTGTGGATGTCAAAATAGTAAGCTGACTGTCACAGAATTTATGACACATTGTAATAAATCAAGACAAGATTCGTCCAGGCCCGAAGGCTAAAGGATAACCCACAAACACGGTAATTAACGTCTATCTGTTTCTTTACACTTAGCATTGTTTCGTTTATTTTGAACTCGATACAGAACATTTATAAAACTCGAGGTCATCATTAACGAGAGGTGGATCGGTATCGATTTTCAGTATTTCCCTCTTTTTCTAAGACCATTCTAACTGTATTTAGGGCTACCCTTGTTTTTAAGTGCATTTGTTCAAATTCAAAGCAGGGGGATGGGACGGGGATTTGTTTACAAATTTGGTGTGAAGAATTAGTGCCCTAGCATTTTCAGAATTCTTCGACTTTCTGCCCGAAAACACACGAGATATCAATTTAAAGTAGCTAAGTCTCTAACTCAATATCATCGAAAGTCTTCGAAGTTGAAAATACAAATTATTTGTCAATTTAAATCAACATTGACGGTGTGGTCTTACCAGGAAAAGATTGGCTTCTGATATTTAAGACTAGGTATACTCCACATTACAATGTACATCTCAAACAGTGAGCATACGCAATAAATATTATGTGGACTGGAATATCCAAATACTATATATATATATATTGTTATCCAATTGAGACATCTGGTGTACTTCGCCAAACATAACTGATTTGATATTAAGAGTATCGGAAACGATTGAATGTAAATCAGTTTATATACATTCATATTACATTATTATATGGCTTGCGACCCATTTGTGAAATATTAGCGATTTAGCTCCTTTAAAAGGCATATCCTAACCGTCCCAGATTTGGTCCAATTAACTGTGCTACACTTATCAATATTTCGAGCAAATTCTAAAAATTAATTTGATATTCACCACTCAATCTCGAATACGAATACGTGTTCATCAATATCTTAAATGTACAGTTTACAATCACTTCGTCTGCTCTAAAGTATGTCATACGTTTCTTGTAAAGGGGTGGCTGTCCTAACAACTATTGTACATTTGTAATTACAAACAACAATCTTACCGAAGACATTCATGTACAGAAACGTAAAAAAAAATTTAAGCCATGTACATGTAAGGTATCCTTTCGCCATTATTGCGATCGATGTCATAGGAAATAAAATATTTCCTTCCGTTTTAATTGTAATCTGGGAGAAAGTTGTAGCGACCGAGTTTTACTTTCAGGAACTGAATTTAAAATGGAGACCTTGGGGGAGTTCTTATCTATCCAAATCTAAAACTACCGCCAATTTGAGAATGGTGAATTGGAAAGCTATTCTGCACTAATTGGCCTGACAGGGTTCCTATGATTCTGTTCTTTGACACTCAGAGTAAACAGGGGAATGAATATTGGTCCGCTACATTTCGGGTACACAATTACTCGGGTTCCAGTTGCTATTCAATAGTTAAACTAAGGGCACATGTCTTCCGAAATGGAATCTACATAATTATAAATAATGGGATTGCAATAAATCTGGTTAAAAACGTAGAAGTAGAACAAAAATGAATCAAATATTGCCTTTATCTATTTGTGATTTTACATGTGCTTCCTATTGGTAATCGATGACAAGAGAGGGATAAACTGAATTATCTAAAATAATTCCCAGGCGCAAGGTGTTTAATTGAGTAGTTCAAACTATCAGTCTTCAATAAACTAATTACCTGAATCTGAACCATACGAGACAACCAAATAAAAGACCAACTAATTGATTATATCAACTGTATTAGACACAGACTAATGGGAAAATAAATAAGTAATATTACTTAAATATATTTGCAAATAGAAATATCGGTTATGGTCATGTCTTAAATTTTTGCGAGGTTCATAGCCTCATGCACTGATAGAGGTATTGCGTGGTCGAGTCAGCCCAATGAGTGGTCGATTGGTCTAACACGTCTCGCTCGCCAAATTATTAGGGACCTTTGAATCGTCGACGAATTTTCGGCGATCAGTCGATGACCTTTTGGTAACACAGCATCCCCAAATATTCGCAGAAATTTCGGCTACGATTCAAAAATGCATTTCCATGGCACTGATTGGAGATTTTGCAAAAAGCAAACTTCTATTTGAATTGGTTATTCGTTTCGATTATGAGTAAGTCCCACTGGGCATTTTTAAACCTCGAGGATGTACCACCGATAGAAACTGAAGGGCCTGAGGTCTATGTCACATTGGGGTTTTAGTCTTCGACTATACATGGCATGTTCTCATATTCCACTAATTTTCAACTGGCCCATCTCAACTATACAAAATTCTTAATGTCAAGTTCTCTCAACAGTATTCCATGGTGCGTCTCAATTGAAAACACCGTGCTGTATGATTACAAGATCATTTTGACTAAATATTAATGGTCAGTGTCTCAGACTCAGAAATAGAATTGCATTTTACGTTAATTTTTCTAGATTAAATGTGTATAAGCATGATTAATTAGTAATTTAAACGTTATATAACAATGGTCAACGTGTGTATTTTTAGCCTTTCTAATACTGACGTACAATGTAATTATTTACTATATTGATCGGTTAATGTTATATGAATATTGACGTATTTATCAATTATTTACTATATTGACCAATACCTAAATATAACCAGGTACTGTTTACATCACTTAACCTTGGTCTTAAACGTATACTTGGTTCTATTTGGATGTTAAATAGAATTGCAAAAAAAAAAAAAAATATGTCCAGGTATTCGGCAGTTGTGATAGGAATCAATCCGTTACAGCGTATTTGATGAAAATTTTGGTATAAAGGTGGTTACTGTGTCGTAATTTGAATATTCCATTATCTGATTATTTCAGACCATGTTTATAAACCCGAAATAGGCACAAGAATCATTTCGCTTTGAGATGATCGATCTGTCCGTATGGCTGAGAGCGGTTGCACACCATGATGATCTATCCGTGATTTGCCTGACTACGTGTTCATTGTCGGTTGAAAGTTAGCTCCGCAATGTGTTTAATTTTTAAGACAGCGGTGCTAAAATGTTTATAACACAGCTATTTCAACTTATTTCCACGTCTAAGCGATACAATTTAGCGCCGAATCGGTTGTCTTGTATAATTCCGGTTAAGTTAAATCGGTCGGATTGTAGAGGAGAAGTATTCTCTAGTCGGGTATAGGCCAATAGGGTGACCTGTGTAGCCTACAGAAAGTTAGTCTGGAAACTATGAATTGCGAGCAGTGGAGTCTATGAGACTATAAATAGCCATGCATGTGGAATTCTCTACAAATCTGTCAACAATAACCCCCGTCAAAAATCTATTGTTGATGATTTTTAATAGCAGTAAAATTTAGATTCTTTGTTTTTTCAGATGCGTTAAAAATTACGTTCATTTTATTTTTAAATTGCTTTATCATTAATTGTACCGTTAGAAGCGGAATCTTTTGGCTAAGTACAAATAATGTCTGAAAAACTTTGGTCAGCATGAAAATGATACTAGCAGTGTTTTCATTTTACTTTTACAAAGTTCTTGAAACATTTGTTGAGTTGCCTAACGTGGGTATTTCTAAATTCATTTTCTTGTTCCAGCCTTCTGGTATGTTTCGTAAACAAGTAGTCTTGATTATCCCGACCTATCAAACAGACGTAGAATGGTCGGTAGACTGGTTAAGCGAGACTAATTTCAAAACAAGGGCACGTAACCTATCTTTTACTCAAAAGTGCCTGGATGTTATGGACGACACTCGGGGCTAGTTTTCAGTCTATAATTATTTATAGATTAAACGGTCATATCTTATTAAGTACAACATGATCGTTTATTTAGTGACTATAAATGTGTGAAGCTGATTTAAGACTTGGTATATATATATATATATATAATATATATATATGTTATGGCGTAATTGGCGAGATATTTGGAGATATTTATTTATGGTGGGTTGCCCTACGTCAATTGCTAAACCGTCGTTGGGGCTTGGAACGTCATTGGCATGTTGGCAAAAAATCAGTTATTTTCCCCCGCCTTTCGAAGAAAACTGGGGACTATCAATAGTCCGTGTTATAACCGCGGGAGGTGTCACCTGGACAGGTAGAAATTCTCATGTGGTCTTTCTAAACCAATTTTTTATTCTTAACAAGAATATATGCGGTAAACACGCGATATCCATGACCTCTTTCCAAGGCGGCGCTTTTCAAGAGGGCCGCCCAAATCTCATATATATATATATAGTGACTAAATGGGTTAGGAGATGCATGTTTGACCACCTTTTGCATTAGTTATTATTTTGAGTTATTCCCAAACACGCTGCAATTGTATTCCAGACTCTTAAAGTGATACAAAGCGAGGGCGCGCTTCACATGCCGCCATAAATGTAGATGCATCGTGGTCTAGAGTGCCGCGCTTCGTCTTCTAGCTGGCCGGTCACCTCTGGCTTGCGGCTTTGGTTTCGAGCCCTGGTGTGAGCGTATGTGGCATGGAGATAGGGGCGCCTTCTCAACCTCGTGGATTTCCTCCGGGCACTCCGGTTTTCTCCCACTGCTAAAGACCCCTACGCGCAAGCGAATTATTAAAATAAAAATTGAACCATATGTTAGTCCCGAAATGACCTAGTTTGTGTTGAGTGGACGTTAAACCCCATTTCTCTCTCTCTCGTAGATGCATCGTATACATTTTTAAAAAGCAATTATTAGACCACGCAATGGTCACCTTTTGCATCAATTGTGATTACGGTTATTTACAAACCATCTTCATTGTTATGATCCACACATTTTATGGAGATATAAAACGATGAGGGCGCTCTTCAAAATGGCCGCTAACATCTCACGAGAAAGCGACATGGGTCGGAGTAGGTTTAGAAAAGATTATTGCTGGTTTGACCTCTTTTTGCATTAGCTTATCATAAAGTTATTTAAAAAGAATCTACCCGTGTGACAAATAATCTATAAGGACGTGAAAATAGCATGTATATATTGAATTGTCCTTACAATGTATTCTGGTATGACAAATCACCTTGCTTCAATGACATTCTTAATCGTTACTCCGTACAGCAGTGATACATATTATTCAAGGCCCTCACGCATTTCTGATGGTAGAGCGCCTGAAGCTGCGGGTATGTTGGAAGTTATTAGAGACCAAGCCCAGATTTGTTAAGTCATCCGGTCTTCTAGAAGCCTATTGAAAATGAGAACGGTACTAATCAGAATGCAGTAATCTGAGCGACTTTGAAAATTAATGATACATGGCATTGTATAACATTGTGAGTAATTTGTCATTCCAAGATACATTTTAAGAACAATTCAGTATAAGCCCTTATCCTTTAAGATCCCTAAAGAATGAGAGGCCAAACATTTTGTCAGTGATCATATAGAAACAACTTACCAAATTTTAACTAACTTTAGATATTACGCGTTGTAATGCTTATTTAAAGTGTAATGACACAACCACGTAGAGCCAAAAGACTTAAAGGGCCAATCCCGATAACTTTTTGGGGAATAAAACTGCTTAATTTTGTGTTAAAATCCCTTAAAACCCATTACCTAAGGCCGACCAACTACCCCGATATTTGTGATACGCTTGTAAATAACCTAAACCTGACCGTCTTCATCTGGAAATGGAGACCGTTGTATTATACAGTATCTGGATAAAACTAGACTTTTTTTTTCTATAAAAACAAGCCAACAGTGAGGCTGATGTCCCCCGCCGAAATCCCAAAATAAATAGATGACACATATTAAATTAATCGCACATTTATTTTTTTTAAACATATCGAGCAATCCAACTGTACACGAAGTGTCATCCAAAAGTGTTTTATAAAGAAAAATGCTAAAACCGACGAGAAAAATGAAAATGTACCCTTGTTAGAGGGACCCAAAGGCAGACAAAATGCCCCCCACGCTGGACAAAAGGGCCCCCTGGCCATGGGAAAGGGCCCTCGTGTCCGAGTCAATCGTTTCTATACACTGTTACTGTCGAATCCATTACTGAATGAGAATGCAGTCATTGTATTGGCATACAAATCATCAATCAAGATGAACCTAAGTTATCTTGTCCCAAAGTATCAAGCAATCAAATTGCTTTTCTCTGCCTACCCTAAGAAGAAAATGCTCATCTTCGAACTCAAACAAGGCATTGACCTAATAAGCATACACACCAATTTTGAACATTTTAACTCAATTCGAAGGAGAGTTATTGTGTTCCAAAGTCTTGGCAAATTAAATTGCTTATCGCTCTGCTTACTCTGAGCAGAAAATGCTCATTATCGATCTTAGTCAAGGTATTACTGTAATGAAACTATACACCAAGTTGCATCACTCTCAGGTAATTAGAACTAAAGTTATCGTGTCCCACAATCTAATTAAAATATAGATCTATATTTCGTTTCGTATACTTTCGATGGCCTACACTCATGTAGATCTAACTAGTTATAGTGGGAGCTCACGTTCTATGACGTCAGGTATCAAGCACGGGACCTTTGACCCGATAACGTCAGTCATTCGATTAACCAATTAGCGACCGCCATGCTTTTTAAAATCTACTTTTGTTTTGATTTCTATCCGCTGGTGTTAGTATAGACGTCTCTACCCACAGTTCCAAGCATGAAAAGGTCAAACGGTCGATTCGACAGACAATTTGATTGGCTGACCCCTCATTTCAGGCAAAACACAAGTTAAATAACAAGTCCTCCAGATCCAAGAGTAGTAAAGACAAGTAAAAACGAAATTTTGAACTATAAAAAACGAAACGAAATTGGATCTGTGTTTTAATCAGATTGCGTGTCCCAAAGCATCAAGCAATCAAATTGCTTATCTCTGCTTACCCTAAGCGGAAAATCTTCGAACTCCATCAAGGCATAGACCTAATAAGCATATACACCAAGTTTGAACATTTTAACTCAATTAGAAAGAGAGTTATTGTGTACCAAAGTCTCGACCAATCAAATTGCGTATCGCTCTGCTTACCCTGAGCAGAAAATGCTCATTATCGAACTTAGTCAAGGTATTACTGCAATGAAAGTATACACCACGCTTCATCAATCTCACTTAATTAGAACTAAAGTTATCGTGTCCCAAATCATCAACCAATCAAATTGCTTATCTCTGCTTACCCTAAGCGGAAAGTGCTCATCTTCGAACTCCATCAAGGCATTGACCTAATAAACACATACACCAAGTTTGAACATTCTAGCTCAATTAGGAAGACAGTTATTGTGTCCCAAAAAGTGTGACGGACAGACAGACAGATGGACGAACCCATTTTAATAGTCCCCCAACTTTCTTCGAAAGGCGGGGGACAATAATATGTAGGTGATATTTACCTTTTGTTATCAAGTACAGTACATGGGTCATGCACTGTATAGACCTCTCAAGAAACGGGAATCGATTATCAGGTTACCCAATGAAAAAATTGTCCCGAAAACTTAAAAGGGTTACGTGTCAGGATAAGCAGTGTTGACGTTCACGTCCAAACGACTCAATATTTTGAACTGACATTTTGAGAAAAGGTAAATACACCATGCATTTATATTTTGGTCCATACATTTCATAAATACTCGGACTTTAATTTTTGAGACTCTGTTCTTATCGGGATGGTCCCTTTAATGTATTCCAAAGTCTTTCGGCGACTGACATCAGCCTCACGGTTGGCTTGTTTGATTGTAAATCGGACACATGCATGTTAAAATTAGATATGCAAAATTTGAGAGAAATCGCGTAAGTGAGCATTGTGATATATTGGTATGTTAACATTTTTCACAGTTTTAATTTAACTCGAGTGAAAACATCTTAAGGTCATATTCGTAAATAGCTTTATTTAATAGTGACAATGAAACAGAGTAGTTGAGTTGGTGATGTGGTTTGTTGACATTACTTAATTTCCTAGGGAAGTGTATATCAGTAATCGATATCAAGAATGGTACCTTTAAAGAAAAGCTATATTTTGTTAGATTAAATGCAGCAAGTTACCCGAAAGGTTCATTGTCCCTTTTAATTTCCTCCGCTATCCACCATATTCATGACACTTCGATAACCGTGAAACAGGCTTTGTAAGTTGATTATGAGGTTTATTAGGGAAATAATATTCAATGCAGCATGATATACACGATACTTTGGTAACAAAAAACTCATGGCCCAGGTTAAGGGCAGAACAGTAGGACATACCCATTTGATTTCATTTCACAATAAACTTGACGGGTGTCAAGGCTAAATCAGGCTTCATTTATTTTAACAATTTAGAGAGATATAATACATTCTCGGTTTGATTTAACATCACCACTAAGAACATTTTGACATGCTGGGCCGTTTCCTTCTTGTGGAAAGATGACCTCTGAGCGCAGTTGTTGGGGCCTATGATAGATGAAAACGCCTTCTGGGGATGTTTTGCACGCTTAGCAAGGTTTATAGTGGATTAATTTAGTATGGCATACAGTAAATCCAATCTAGCCACGGCTTCATAATCATTGTATTTCGATTTTTCATTTGATGGGAGAATAAATTCCTGATAATAAATATTCGTTATTCAGAATGTCAGTCAAGACCAGATTATAAGCATCTAAACCATTTCATTGGAGATCCCTTTCGTAGATATGATACCCCCCTCCCCCACTTTATTGCTTACAGCATGGGATAAATTCCTCCCAAGGAGAAGTTTCATAAACAACACTTTGTGTGAAAAGTGTAACGGTCCACACCCTTGCGAAAGACCATATTTTTACACTATTCAATTACATACGACGGCTAATTTGCCCAGCAGTTTTGGACCCATTTTCACGAACTTTGAGCTTAACCGGGTAAATCAAGGTTATGGACCCCGTAGAGGTCACAATTTTACTTCGATTTTGATGAAACTTAAAATGCATGTTTATAATTCATTGGTTTTTGTTGATATTTGCGCATATCGGATTGTAACATCCTGAATTTTGTCCCCTGATTGTAATAAATCGCATTTATAGCTTGTGGTCTCTGTACAGGTCACAATTATTATCCGATCTAAAATAATTTCTGAATATTACACCGTAATGACGGTTGAGTTCAAATTTCGTGACAATCGCGCTTAAACTACCGGACAGTCACAATTTTCATCCGATTTTGTTGAAACTTGAAATATAACTTAATAACCTAAAATTGTTTGTCCTGTCAATATTCGCCCATATCGGATCATAGCTAACACAAATTCAATGCAGCATGATATACATGCTACCATGATCACAATAAACTCGACGGGTGTCAAGGCTAAAAACAGGCTGCATTTATTTAATAATAATATAGAGATTTAATGCATTCTCTGGTTGATTGAGCGGGCTCCTAAAATGTAGGTGCCTATTGTGGTGTCTAACTGTAATTCTATAAATAGTTCTCTGAAAATCTGACACTACAGTTGTATTGCCCGGCCTATAGTTCTCCGCGTAAATCAAAACACATTATCTCTGCTACTCTCAAGACCCTGTCTGAGGCTCAGGAATGCACTCAGATGCGAGGAGACAGCACCAAATTTTCTGGGGGAGTACCCCCAAACCCTCTGACCTGCTCCTTCGACGCTTCTCAACCGGCGGCTTAAACAGACCACATCTTCAGCACCTCCAAAAATCCAATCAAATTCTGTGTGAATAGATGCTATCAATAATATTTGATACGACACACGCTCCTTTACAAATTAAAATCAGTATGCTCGTAAGTTTTGGTGGATTACATTTTCCTAAATGCATGTTTAGAATGAATAATGTTTTGCTGAAATAATAATGGATTTATTGGCTATCTTAATACACTGCTCCGGCAAATGCTATCTTCGAAGATAATTTAGGTGTTTTCAGTGATAACTAGTTGTAAGTCAGTTCGATTTAGTGCAAGTAAAGAATAACTGAAATATAGTCATCTATGTTGAACCAACGCCATTATCCTCCCAAAAAACAAATGCAAACCATCACATCAAATGATTGAATGTGACAAATTTTCCTTTCCTTGTTTTTGCTATAAAGAATTTCAGCATAGACATGGAGCGCCTGGTTAGATTCTTCTACTCGTCACGAAGTAACCTTGGTAGTGTTTTTTTTTTACCGACAATCGATTTTTGCTTGATTAACCGATTAATAATCGATGGCGTGAGAAAAATTGGGTAAGGAGTTCAAAAAGGCCAACTATATTGTATTTATAATTACCCCTTTCCCAACAGCAATCAGGATAAGTCTTCTTTTCAGAAATCATGTGAAGCATCGCAATAATATTGCAAGGAATATTTTAGCAATCTCAAAAATACCGGGGAAAAGCTATTGGTAAAAATAATTCTTTATTAATGAAAACTCAATACAAAAGAAATCCTACACTATTAAGGATATCCGTTTTCAATGTGGCCGAATTCCGTAGCTTAACTACTTTTTTCCTGTTAATCGGTGGCTTTTTTGAGAAATTGTGTGAATTATTTCTTCAAATCACGCGTTTTATGTATTTCTATGGAATTTTCAGTAATGTAGGGATAAAACTTTTACTCCCTTCTATAATGAACTTAAGTATGTTATTTCACGGAATAAACGGTTGAATGACCAGTAAGTTCCGTGAAATTTAGGGATACAATGTTTTATTCTATTCTATAATGGACTTATTTCTATTTTATAGGGGATCAACGGTGGAATTTTTTCCGTTTTTCTCCGGATATTTTTGTTACAGTGTAGTGTAAAAAATAAATCACCCATTTCCACTGAAAAAGAAATCCGATTTATTGCACACGCCGTCGGTGTTCTCTTAAATTACAAGAAAATGGTGAATTCGGTTATACAGTTTAAAGATATATTAGAACTTTCGGCCAGTATAAAAGAATTTTGTTTTATTTGACAAAGAATTATATTGGAATGTTAAAAATTCAGCCACGTCTGTTAATATATCGCTGAAATGTGGGCATTAATGATTCCGCGCTCGTACATAGATAGCTTGCAGTCACTTCCAAAGAGTTCAATGGATTTCGATTATACATCTACCAATTAGATAGATGAAAAGAGCAGATTATAAGCCACTCTTGGCAATGACTGCCACTACCAAACAATATTCCCCACAGCTAACAACAACTTTCGGGGTTTTCACATCGCCTCGATACAACATATAGGTTCAATAAGTGCTAACTGGTCCCATAGGGCGCTAACCAGTTGGGTTGAGGGTTGAATCCATATGTGACTGACATTCCAACCCCTGTTAGCTACACTAGTATAATAGCCAAGATCGATCATTGTGAAAGATCTACAATTCAACAGATTGGTTTAGATTAATCAACTGATTAAGACAATGTGGAATACTCCAACAATTTGTTCTGGCTATAGACGATTTATAAAGATTCCTTAGCATGTCACAACCAACTTTCGAGAACCATTATGCAATTGATTAATAAGTAGACGTCTGCATCAAGTGGGATGGAATAGGGTCTTAAAAACCTCGACAGTGATCAATATGACAACATATCTATCACTTTTATAGCAGAAAAAAACAATCTTTACTCACAAACAGTGAACAGTTAAAATGATCAAATACCAAATTCTCGTTCAGTATAAATTATTTTAATTTGATCACGGAGTCTGTTCTTATTAATAATTCTCATTAATTTGCCCTCCCTTGTGTTTATGTGTCACTAACAAAAACAAAAGTTTCCTAATCGATTTTATAGTTTCATAGTTGTTTCATACCTTGCAAGAATTGACAACACGAAGATATATCTATTAACTCCATGGAAAATCTGGATTATTGATCATACTTTTTATCACATACAAGCCTAGGATATGAATTACACAGAGAATGATCACACTTATTGTTAAACCAGGTCCCCAAAGTCATAATTCGTGCTTCGATTGAAATCGTAGTGATCGTACCAGGTCTTAGCATATATTGAGGTCAGACGAAACAATCTTGTTGAACTTATCGAAACGTATCCGCAGGTATCTGCACGTAGCGAATGGTGGACCCAATATGGAGAATCCTATCGTAACACACTGCGCGGTAGTGGGAATCTACCAGAAGCTCTCTCATATGGCGAGCAAGTCTGATATCCGTTATTCAAGAATATTAAAACCAGATGTTAACGGACTCTCAATTAAGGTTACCATTTCGGCATTGGTGATCCGTGTAAATGAAATTCTTGTTTGTAAGAATAAAAGCACTGAGCCATAAGCACTCAACATTTCCATCAAGGAAGTCAATGCCTATCAAGTCGCGTTATCGTCGGCGTAATTAGTAATTAGTTTTCATCATCACGAATCGTGCTACAATTGGAATCATGAAGTACTCGTGGTGATCCTAACAATTTTTATACACTGAGGCCAAATCCCAGCTGAGGGGGCCCGCGGTTCATGGCAAAAAGAAAAAAAATCAAATTCCAGATAAAAAATTCACGGTAATCGATCTTGTGGCGCGAGTGCTGAGACTGGGCTATTTCTCAGTCTCCTCTGTGAAGTTCCACTCGGTCATCACTGATCGGTTTTGATCGAGGTCGGTCGAACCAATCGTGGTGACCGTATGGAAGCGTATCTGCGCGTAGCAGGTCGTGGACTCGATTGGGACCGCCAGTGGGAACTTGGCAGAAACGAAATAGTTAACTAACTTGAGGGATGTCAATGGTGCATGAAACCCCTTTACCTTGTGTAATAAGACACACTAATTTTCAATAAAAAATATACTTCAGAAGTGGTTTGATTATTCTGTTTACTTTGGACATCACGGTGTCGACATTATCTAACAAGAACTGGGTGATAAAACTACACAATTATCAATGTGAAAGAGAAATGATGACCATGAAAATGTATCTTATATGGCTTAAGTCAGTTTCTCGTTTATCTTCATGAGAAATAAACAAAATGGGTGACACTATAGTCTCCGAATGATTAACACACTATTATTAGTTTTCCGGTTACTACCCATTTGACCTCTAAACGAGCAACAGAACATCTATAAAAAAAAGAAGGGACAATATCAGCTCAAACGGAATTGATTTTCTGTGCTGACATAAGCAGAAAAGGCTATCCGCGGAACTCATCCAATAGGGGACACTAAAGAACATCTACGAAGCAAGTTATTTTGTGCCAAAATGCGTGAGGAAACGATCTCCGCACTTGAACATTTACCCAATGAACATCTACATCAAGTTGAAAGAGTGTACCTGCAGGGTTATTGTGTCCCAAAGACTCGACTAATCAAATAACATATCTCTGCTTAACCAAAGCAGAAAATGGTCAACACTAATTCCAGTCAAGAAATTCACAATACAAAACTCAACAGAAAGATACGACATCATCCAAACCCATACTAATAGTCATCTGCTTTCTGTGTTCTTTAATAATATAAAATGGTTTCATTAGGGTTTTACATGACGGTTGTTTGTCTCCGACAAATGGACACGAATTTTCCATGTAAATCATATAATATGTATGCCGTATGAATTAAAGGCATAAACGTAAAGTGTGTATTATATATCATTGATTACCACGCAACGACAAAGTTTATGTAAGAGTGGTTATAAAAGAAAATACATCACGGATTAATAAAAGAAATGTCACGATGTAATGGGGGCATTACTTAACAATTTAATAATCGATGTACATAGATGTATTGCACAGGCACTTGAAGGATTAAAATAAAACTTCTTACTACTGCTTGACTATATATACAATATAATTCAAGGTATTACAGACGACACCTTTGTTATGACTTTTTTATGATATATTGTCTGCTGTCATCTCGCAATACTCTCTAGTTCTAACACTTCATGTCATTTTTTATTGCCAACGAGACTTTATTTGATCATTATTCACATTCAGATGTAATTAAATTGGTCCATTTACAGCGTTATTAATAACAAATCAAACTTAAACAACTATCATTTATCGATATTCAACTTTGCGAGCCCGGAAGTAACCCGAAATAGGTCAAAAGAAGTCAGAGTCACCCAGTCCCTTTATAAACCTATCATTACTCGATATGTGCATAGGAACTGGGTGATCAAGTCTCGCTCAACAGCGGCCTCGCTTCGTAGTCTCTATCGCGTGAAAAAATAAAGTCTCGTTGGCGACAAAAATGACATGAAGTGTTAGAACTAGTGAGTATTGCGAGATGACAGCAGACAATATATCACAAAAAAGTCATAACAAAGATGTCGTCTGTAATACCTTGAATTATATTGTATATATAGTCAAGCAGTAGCAAGAAGTTTTATTTTAATCCCTTCAAGTGCCTGTGATGTATTGTGCATTAATTGCCTCAGGCGGTCTACGGTTCCTCTGTTTTTCAGTTTTCATGATGTCTAATCTCGTTCCCAGAGGGAGCCGAAGGCCCCTGGCGCATTAGACCGTCCATTTTTTCCAAACCTAAGCCCCGCCCATTATGACCCCTGATTGGTCAATCTTTTTGGGTCGATTTCTCGTCGTTTCGTTTGTTTTAAAATGATCCTTGAGTCAAATTTAACTCGCTGACATAAAAAATTAGATACTACACAAACAAATTCAAGTTTTTGTAAAGATCTATTTTTCTACGCGTGGGTATATTTTTAAGTGATTCGGTCATTCAGGCACGTAAAATCAGGGGCGTACGTCGCAAATAAAGGAGAAATTTCGCGCGTAGGAATTACATGTCACCTTCCGGGAAAATGGCTACCTCGATTCACCAGAGAAATTTTTTTATCATGGGTTAAAAATTTTGCAGTTGAACCTTGAACCTAAGCCTTGAATAATGGTACAGGATGCAGAGCTACATAATCTATAGGTCTTTCCCGTCTGACAGTGTAAACTATAGTTCTCCCACGTCTTGTCAAGGGGATCACGTGGCTAAGACGCTGGTTCGTTAGTCCGGAGGTAGGGTGTTCGACCCCTGCATCGGTTCATCCCAATTTCCAGGCGTGGTTTCCTTTGTCAGAGATGCAGGAAGAAGGGCCTGACAAAGACAGCTGTCTAGTCTTTCGGGTGGGACGAAAAACCGATGCCCCGTGTATGCATAGGGGTGCACGTAAAGTATCCGTTCGAATTCGATATAAGATAGGCTGCCCGGGCAAAAATTTCCCTGATAGCACAGTGTATGACGTTGTCCGTCTTCAATAGCCAAGGTTATCTAGGAACAGAACAGTAGGACGCTAAACGCCATTTCATTTCCGTCTTGTCAGTGTAGGCTGTACCAACAAGAGTTCTTCTCCGTGTGTCAGAGTAAGTAAACTTCTCCACTTGTTGACAGTGTAAGCTATAGTTGGTATCGTGCCATTTTACATTTCATTTATCTATAATTTTGTTAAATTTAAATTTTGGATATGATATCTAGAATATATATGTATTATATATAATATATCTATAAAATATCTTTCCTCTTCGGTCCCTTTTTGCAATACTTTGGGCGTTTTTGACAAATAATGCGGTGATTGGTAGGACCCTGGAATGAAGCCAAATAGTGAATGATTGGTGAAACCATCTATTAATGGTAAATACGCCTTGCCGCTGACTTAAGTATGTTAAGTACGGGGTGTGATAAACAACGACGACGTCTTCATCTTTGCTGGTTTGTTGCCTCGAGAAAATTGAAGTCAACACTGGTCATTATGTTCATTAAAGTGTTGAAGTAGTACCAGCATTTATAAAATAATTGATTGCGCCAGGGGAAGGATTTAATTAACCACAAGTTTGTTCGTTCATACACCCTACATGTCTAGCTAAATCTGTGTGACGCTAGATCTATCATTTAAGACAACCTGCTAACGGGGAAAGAGAGAAAAGGGGTTTAACTTTGTAGTACATTCTACTCGACACAAACTATGTCTTTTCGGGACTAACATGGTACAGTTTTATTTTAATAATTCGATCTACGTCTTAAGCAATGTGAGGAAACCGATGGACCCCGAGATTACCGACGAGGTTGAACAGGTAACCTACAATGTCACGTTCGGATCTTAACCATGCGTTAGACTTGGGTTGGATCGCATTGCCACTTACTTTAATGACATCATGCTCTGTGTTTCTGTTAGTTTATTGATGTTTAGAAAAAATAAATTTTCATAAACGAATGGTGATATCTTTGAAAACCGTTACGATAAGTTTTTGTACAGTGACCAATTTGTTTCAACTTTGACATACAATCTGTCGAAATTCAATTTTTTTTTTCGAACGTGTAGGTAGGTTGACTTTACATATGTTGCTACACATAAATAATGATCCACCTTGTTAACTCCGTACAATCCCTTTATTCTTCAGAACATATGGTGCAAATCCCTCCTTGGCTTGTATTGCGGGAGCCCTAGCCTGGTGCTCTGGCCCCGCCTCGGGACCTTGTTCCAACTAACTCATATTATGTCGGAGTTCTGGTCTTAACTTGCGACTTGATTCCAACTTAAAGGAGCTAGATCGCTAACATTTGGGAACCAGGAATTGGCACAAGTAGGTTGCAATGCATATAAGCCAGCAGTCTAATGCGAATGCAAATTTCTAGCGTGTGGTTATTCCAGTCTACTTACACCGTTTGATTTGGTGCAATATGTCTTGCCTCGTCCCTCTTGTTACGACTGAGGCTGAAACGCATTTTGGTACACGATTGGTGAACCTATGGTAAAATGTTTATTTTTTCTTAAATATCGGATATCAAAAGCCCACCTTTTCCTAATAAGATCACAGAATCAATGCTGATTTTAACTGACAGATAATTCGTTTTTTCAATGTTGAAGATTTTGGATGATTATTGAGTTTAGAGACTTGACTACTTTAACTGTCGAGTTTCGATTAGATCTCTGCTTTAAAGATTTTGGTTTGGGCAGATGCCGAACCCTCAAAAGTACTTTTCTCCGGCCCTGACTCGGGATCTTGTTCAAACCAACTCCCTTAGTTTGGCTTTCCATGTAGATGGCACCTTTGTTGTCTTGAAAGATAATGATGAACCTATGGCCCTGTTGGATCATCTCAACAACTGGGATCAAATTTGCCATAGAGAAAGAAGAAACCTTACCATTTTTATACGCCCACATTTTCATGTGGACGTATCATGTCGTCGCCCCTGTCCGTCCGTCCGCAATTTGTTTGTGGACTCTCTACAGGTCACAATTCTTATCTGATTTTGACGAAACTTGAAATATAGGTTTATCCCCGTAAGATCTAGGGTGCTTTCGATTTTCATGTGGACGTATCATGTCGTCGCCCCTGTCCGTCCGTCCGCAATTTGTTTGTGGACTCTCTACAGGTCACAATTCTTATCTGATTTTGACGAAACTTGAAATATAGGTTTATCCCCGTAAGATCTAGGGTGCTTTCGATATTGGCATGTATCGGTTCAAAACTTCATGGATTATGGCCCTTGATTGTACGAAAAATCACGTTTTTAGCTTGTGGACCCTATAGAGGTCACAATTTTGAACCGATTTTGATGAAACTTGACATGCATGTTTATAACCCAACGATCTTGGTTCCTTTCGATATTTGCGCCTATCGGAACATAATTTCCTGAATTATGGTCCCTGATTTTCCGAAAAATCACCCTTTTTAGCTTGTGGTCCCTCTGGAAGTCACAATTATTATCCGATTTATAAAAAAACAACGTTTGATTATATCATCGTTACACCCTAAGAAAGGTTGAGTTCGAATTTCGGGAAAATCGGACCACAATTGCCATACAAAATGGCCGCCGTTTGTACGCGAATACTGTTAAAAAATGGTGTATCACGGTTGTGGACCCTGTAGAGGTCACAATTTTTATTCGATTTTGATGAAACTTGAAATAACCCAAAGATCTTGGTTCCTTTCGATATTTTCGCATATCGGATCGTAACTTCCTGAATTATGGCCCCTCATTGTACGCAAAATTGCCTTTTTTTCTAGTATTTGTTTGTTTGTCGTCTACAGGCCACATTTCTTAACTTATAATCTTGAAACTTTGCATACACATTCTTTGTACCCTAAGGAACATCCCTATCGTTTGGGGTGTATGCCCCACCCCCAGGGGCAGAGCCACGCCCATTTTCTTTTCGAGTGTCTTTGTGTCGCCTACAGGGCGCAATTCTTACTGGATTTTCTTCAAACTTGGTATACGTATTCCTTATACCCTAAGGAAGATCTCTATTGTTTTTGGTGCATGCCCGACCCCCAGGGACAGAGCCACGCCCATTTCTAGTATGTATTTGTTTGTCGTCTACAGGCCACATTTCTTAACTTATAATTTTGAAACTTAGCATACACATTCTTTGTACCCTAAGGAACATCCCTATCATTTGTGGTGCATGCCCAACCGCCTGGGGCAGAGCCACACCCATTTTCTTATCGTGTGTCTTTGTGTCGCGTACAGGAGACAATTCTTATTGGATTTTCTTTAAAACTTTGTATACTTACTCTTTATACTCTAAGGATGATCCCTATCGTTTGGGGTGCATGCCCAACCCCCCAGGGGCAGAGCCACGCCCATTTTCTTTTTGTGTGTCTCTGTGTCGCCTAGAAGCCGCAATTCTAACTGTATTTTCTTAAAACTTTGTATACTTACCCTAAGGATGATCCGTATTGTTTTTTGGCCCAATGGCAGAGCCACGCCCATTCCTTGTATTTATTTGTTTGTCGTCTACAAGCCACATTTCTTAACGTATCATCTTGAAACTTTGAATGATTATTATTTGTACCCTAAGGAACATTTCTATCATTTGGGGTGCATGCCCAACCCCCAGGGGCAGAGTCACGCCCATTTTCTTTTTGTGTGTCGCCTACAGGCCATAATTCTTAATCGGTCATCTTGAAATTTAAAATACTTATTCCTTATACCCTAAGGATGACCCCTTTTGTTTTGGGTGCATGCCCGACCCCCATGGGACAGCAACACCCATTTCGTGTATTTGTTTGTCTGTCGTCTACAGGCTGCATAAAGATGACCCCTATTGTTTTTGGTGATTTCCTAACCCCCAGGGGCAGAGTCATGCCCATTTTTACTTCGTGTCTATGTGTGTTGTCTACAGGCCACGATTCTTAATGGATCGTCTTTAAACTTGGGATATGTATTCCATATAGCCTAAGGACGTCAACTGCATGTCCCGACTCACACAGGCAAGACACAACCAATTTTTGTGTTTGTCGTTTACAGGCCGCAATTCTGAATGAATCAGCTTGGTACTTGGTTTATGTATTCCTTATAGTCTGAGGGCGTCCACTATTGATTTTGATGAATGTCCCGACCCCCAGGGGCAGAGCCACGCCCACCTTTTGCCTTTAGTGTTAGGAAGGCACAATTCTGAATGGATTATCTTGGTATAGTTATTCCTTATACTCTAAGGACGGCAACTATTAATGTTGGTGCACGACGCTAAACAAACCAAACGCCTAGCCTTCTTGACAAAGTACCATATCAATCAAAGCAGGAATGTGGACGTATATTGTAGCGTTAGCGTTATGTTTTACCGTGTGGTCCCTCTGGGGGTCGCAATTATTTTCCGATTTAAAAAAAAACGTTTGATTATATCACCGTTACACCTTAAGGAAGGTTTGAGTTCGAATTTCGGGAAAATCGGACCAAAATTGACAGACAAAATGGCCGCCGTTTGTACGCGAAGACTGTTAAAAGAATGGTACATCATGGTTGTAGATCCTGTATAGGTCACAATTTTAATTCGATTTTGATGAAACTTGAAATGCATGGTTATAACCCAAAGATCTTGGTTCCATTCGTTATTTGCGCATATCAGATCGTAACTCCCTGAATTATGGTCCCTGATTGTCCGAAAAATCGCCTATGGTCCCTCTGGAGGTCACAGTTGTTATCCGATTTAAATAAAACGTTTGACTCCATCACCGTTAAACCCCACGGAAGGTTGAGTTCGAATTTCGAGAAAATAGGACCATAATTGCCAGACAAAATGCCCGCCGTTTGTACGCGAATAGTATAAAAATATGGTACATCAAAGTTGTGAACCCTGAGGAGGTCACAATTTTAATTTGATTTTGATGAAACCTGAAATGCATGTTTATAGCCTAAAGATCTTTATTCTTTTCGATATTTGCGCATATCAAATTGTAACTATGGCCTTTGATTGTAGGAAAAATCACTTTCGGTATTGCTTGTTCTCTATCGATCTCTCGAACAATTATTATCCGCTTTAAAAAAAAACTCTGATTATATTACTGTTTCACCGTAAGGAAGGTTGAGTTCGAATTTCGTGAAAATCGTACCAAAATTGCCGGACGAAATGGTCGCCGTTTGTACGCGAATGGTGTAAAAATATGGTATATCAGAGGTGACAATTTTAATTCGATTTTGATGAAACCTGAAATGCTTGTTTATAACCTAAAGATATTTATTCTTTTCGATATTTGCGCATATCAAATTGTAACTTAATCTGAATTATGGCCTTTGATTCTAGGAAAAATCACTTTCGGTATTGCTTGTTCTCTGTCTATCTCTCAAACAATTATTATCTGATTTAAAAAAAAAACTCTGATTATATTACTGTTGTACCGTATGGAAGGTTGAGTTCGAATTTTGAGAAAATCGTACCAAAATTTCGGGACGAAATGGTCACCGTTTGTACGCGAATATTGTAAAAATAATGTATATCATGGTTGTGGACTCTCTACAGGTCACAATTCTTATCCGATTTTGACGAAAATTTCATGAATATCAGACTGGAACTGACCAAGAAAATGGCTGCCCCCAGTACAGTATGAAATACAGGACTTAATGACGTAGGAAAAATCACTTTCGGTATTGCTTGTTCTCTATCCATCTCTCGAAAATGTGGGCGTACCCTGCCTGGCAGTGCCAGCCTATCTTTAGATGTCCACGTCTACAAACAAAACAGCAAAATGAAGATTTACCGTAAACCAACCCACACAGATCAGTACATTAATTATAACTCAAGCCATTAGCTACCGGCAGGTAGTGGGGTGTGACCACATTAGCAAAGGATGCCTTTGATGGGAGAGAAATGGGACTAACATATGGTTTAATTTTATTTTAGCAGTGGGGGGAACTGGAGTATCCGGAGAAAATCCCACTCCTTGCCACGTACAACCGGTGATTTAAAACCACGCCAGCTGACTCAATGGCAAGCCGTGTGATACAGCGCGCGCACGCTAACCATTCGGCCGTCCAACACCCCTAATGACAGATGAGCTTTCTGTACCAGTCAACGGACATAACATAACACCATCTGATAATTGGTCGACCATCTGAGTGTCACAACTGACATAGGGATATTCAACTAATTCCGCTTTCATGTGTCAATTGGGACATTATAACGTATATATATATTACCCCTTATTCTCTAACATAAACAACACCTCCCCACCTCCACCGCACAAATTTTGTCATGTAAATATATATTGTATTACATTTCGTTGTTAACAGAATAGTACGACACAAACTATTTGTCACTTCGGGACTACCATATGGTTCAATTTCATTTCAATAATTCGGTTGTACACCGTAGGACAGAAAACACACGAGGTTGAACAAGCGATCCTACTCCCTGTCACATAAGCGGGAAATCGAAACCACGCCGCCTGAATCGATGACGAGCCTTATGATTTTACACGAATTAAAGACAAATTCGCCTGGGGAAGTTTAAGTTACCCTGAGCCCTTAATTAATATTGATTGACATCAAAATACTAACAATTATACAATTGTAGATCAGATTATTTTTGTACCGTTTTACAATCTTCTTCCATATAGTGCTAAAGGTTGGATTTTAACTGTGAATTGGACAATGATTTATTTCTAATTTGCGTGATATTTTTTATTCATTTAATATTTACAGAATATAAAAATGCAACATCCAATTATGGGATCTGAAAACAAGTCATCTCTTCTAAGAAATTATTTCCAAAAATATAGCACATTGTTTAAAATTATGATTATAAATCATGTAAAGAATTAAATTACAGGGAAAAGGAATGTAAATACATTGATTAAAATTAATTGATATTAAGGTTTATATTATAAATGAGTTAAAGGGAGTATGGATCTATTCCTTTGAACATTAAAATAGACGAAATGGGACTAAAACAGATATATATGTAAAGTAATACATATTAAACTTTTATAATTCATTGTAATTTATAATCAAATATGTTCGGTAAAATGTGTGAACAGTCCCGAATTAACGACTGGGGTTTACGCCTGCTTAGTCCACACAACACGTTTTCTTTGGTTTTTTGTCGTTGTTTTCTTTGTTATTAACAAAAGAGCTCTAAACCATAGACAGTTGTTGGATTTTAGGATCCCATATTTTCACGGCAGGTTAACGGCGTGTTCTTCCTCCGGCAGACTGCTAACCCTTTAATTGATCTTAATAGCAATAATACCGATTGAAATGGACCAATATTGAATTCTAATTCCTTTTGCAAAATTTCGAATGCTATGGAAAATAGTCAGTTAGCGATTTAGCCCCTTTAATTTATTCCGAATGTATGTTTAGCGACACGATTTCTGTTTATGGGAGTGTTTAAAAACGAAGTTGTGATAATAAAAAGACAAAGGCTAAGATCAATAAATTTTAAACGGCGAAAAAAAGACATCCGATGTGATAGATGGGCATTGTAAAGTTAGTAGACGTCGTCCAATAATGGACCATTCTAGATCGCCAGGGATAGATATCATCAATCAAGACGGTTTTACCGGCAACTGTCTATGTCGAAGTCGATTTGCTAACGGTGCAAAAATCAAAGCTTAAAACGGATTCAACAGGATAAAGTGGTGAATACGTGAAAATTCGTACATTTGATTCTATATTATTAATTAAATCGTTTTATGTTGGCGACGAAAAGTAACGGTTCTAGTACTTATCCACGTGGCACCCCTGAATGAATCGTTGACGAATTTGAAGATACTCCGATCACACCACATGAAGTCTATTTAATAAATGGCTTTCTGTTAGCCAATGAATGTTGCCACGGATGACAACACCATAAAGCTTATTTAAAAGCTTATTTTGTTGTATCCTCGAAAAACCTGGTAAATTAAACTTTGACGTGTAAAGATCCAAATTGTTACTCGCACAATATTTAAGGAAGTAATCCTTCGAATACATTGGTTTCAAAGAGAGAGAGAGAGAAAAAAATGGGGTTTAACGTCCACTCAACACAAACTAGGTCATTTCGGGACTAACATATGGTTTTGATTTTATTTCAATAATTCACTTGCGCGTAGGGGACTTTAGCAGTGGGAGGAAACCGGAGTGCCCGGAGGAAACCCACGAGGTTGAGAAGGCGCCCCTATTTACATGCTACATACGCTCACGCCAGTGCTCGAAACCACAGCCGCAAACCAAAGGTGACCGGCCAGCTAGAGGACGAAGCGCGGCACTCTACATGTAGACCACTAGGCCATCCCAACCCCCAGTGCATTGGTTTCAAACGATAAATAGTAGTAATAACATTGGTAAGGTACCCTTGATATCGTTTAACACCATTTGAAATGTGCAGAAAAAGAAATACCATAGTTTGTCTATCACGGTTTTTATTTCAATAATATAGATAATGAGAAAATAAGTTAGCACGCCCTGACATACAACGAACATTCGATATAAAACTAACATTTAATTGTTCTTTTCAGGTTCCGGTATATTTAGCATGATTTTCCGGAGTATGAAAAGTGAAGAAACAACATTTCAGCCATCGAGCCAATAAAGACTTACTTCTATGAATCATAGTTCAATACTTTCGTCAGAAGTGATTTGTCTGTTACCAAATGCGTAGGTTCTACAGGAAATTCTTTGAATTCGTAATAAGCTGATTATTTACACGTGTACTAAATAGTTGGCCTTTATGAAGAAGAAACCTATTGCAATCAATCTATACTATGAGTTTTAATGTCCAAATGCTGCACCGACTGGGCTAGCGAAGACGTACATAAACCATGCAGTGCGCTTTCTGGAAAATTTGTCCGGAAAACGGCGTTACGGCCAACTCTTCGAATGTTGAGGGATAATTTACGTGCATGCAAATGCATACACGGGGTCTCGTTTTTTACCATGTCACCCGTACTGCAGCACTTACAAAGTGAAGCAACTCAGGAAAATTTTGAATCACTTTCACGGCCCACATTCTAAGCACATGTTTTGGGCAGCAGCTTGTCCGACACAATCATTTTGTGACACATAAATAGCATATCGAGCACACTGATTTATCGAAATAAAGTTATCATGCAATACATGTTAATGGGATTATCGAACTCGAACTTCAAAGTATAATACAATTCCATTTTTCTCAGAGCATTTCTCTGTAAGACCGGTTTGCAGCCTATGGATAATACTGTCATTACGAACTTGAGAACGACAAGAGGAACTTGTTGAAACGTAGTGTGAAATAAACTCAGTGATTGTTTTCCATATAAATTTGTGTTATTTATTTATGGATAATACTAGTTATCTCAAAAATATATTGTCAGTTGATTTGCTCTTTGACGGTGATTGATGGAATACATATCAGTTTAAAGGCGTCTTTTTAAAAATACAATCAACAATAACAGCCCAAAAGGCTAGCCCACTACCCGTTTTCTATGGAAATATACTGGGGTGTGGGGGATTTTAGTAAACCCCTGGGACCCCTGTGCGAGCCTCACGAAACGCTGCAAGACGTCGTAGTCTCTACAAGAATGATAAATTGAACTGCAAGTATCGGAGAATTTCATCATATATTTTTGACACAACAGTGAAGGGTTTATTGAGTCACAAGGAATGGCATATGGAACGATTGTAGAAATGGTTCCACTACTAATGTCTCCTTTGAGCAAGGGGGTCGAATGGTTAGCGTGCGCGCGCGGTATCAAACGGCTTACCATTGAGTCAACTGGCGTGGTTTCGAATCCCCGGTTGTACGTGGCAAGGAGTAAGGTAGCCTGTGCTAGCATTGTGGGTTTCCTCCGGGTAGTTCGGTTTCCTCCGAATACATTTTTGGCCTTTACGTGGAAATATAGCCCACCTAGTGTTTTTGGGTGGATTATATATCTTCTCTATGTGTAGATTAAGAATCCGGATGATGACCCCCTTGGGGAAATTAAATTATTCAAGATGGCCGCCATGAGGTTTATTTAGTGGGGTAAAATATGTGACAGATTCTCTCGGAACCCGGTTTGTGGATGGTTTCTATAAGAATTCGACCCACCGAATCCAATGAATTTTGGTATTCATCCATAAAGGGTTCCAAATTCAAAGTTGCTTATTTTGGCATGAAACTTATAAAGTTCCCTAAACGTGTATGATATATTGAGATATATTTTTCGATGTATTACATATCTTCAATATGTGTAGTTTCAGAATCCCGAGGATGCCAGCTTAGCACCACCCTTGGGGAATTAAAATATTCTATATGGCGTCATGAGGCATTTAATGGTTATTTACTTCACATTTCTATCGGACCTCGGTATGAAGGTGGTTTCGGTATGAATCTGACCCGCTGAATCTAGTGAGCTTGGGTCTTCCTCCTAAAAGTTCCGGTTAATTCCACTAAAAAGGGGGGGGGGGATTCCAACTAGCGGCTGTTTTTTAGGTTAAAAAAAAATGCTCCCTAATACAGTGTGTAATATATTGAAGGAAAGGTTTTCGTTGTCAATTTCTTGAAGATACATTATGGGAGATAACATAAAGAGTTGGCAGTTCTCATTATAATAGTTAAAAACTGTATAGTGGAAATGTAATTTGCTGAAAATTTCAGTCAAATTGATTTACTATACGCCGAGAAAGTAGTGCGTGAAATTTCTGAATAGCCTCGGTCATCATTACTAAAATCATTAATAAAAACAGAGTAGTCTCGATTATCCAATATTGTGATTTACAATGGTCGTTCAGCGGCATATTTGAATCTAATCCAGCTTACATCGAAGGCTAGCCTTGACATCGAGAGTTTATTATGGTCTGGATAAGTTAATTAATGTATAATTAATAATTTAGATAACATTTCAGGCCTAAAGAAAGACACGTAATAGGCAGAGTTTGCCCTTAAATAGATATAAACATAACAACATTTTCGAACAAAAGGTGTTCCAATACGATGATATTCCTTCCCTTATATTATTATAAAGACAGAAATTACACACGGACAATCGGGAGTTGAAAGCAAATGTTTCTAACAGCTAACTGGGGCTCACATATTTCTGTTGTGCAACTTCCGGTAGTTGTCTAACACATTTTACTCCACTAAATAACCAGAAAATGCCTCATGGCGACCATCTTGAATAATTTAATTTCCCCAAGGGTGCCATCATCCGAATTCTTAATCTACACATAGAGAAGATATATAATCCACCAAAAACATTAGGTGGACTATATATCCACGTAAAGGCCTAAAAATGGAGTTTGGCAACTGCACTACATCTGATATGTGAAATTTCTGATAGCTTAAAATACCTACCGAACCAGAATCACAGAAAAAACTGTTCTGATAAGATAAGATTATAATTTCAGTGTTCCATTCTTCATGATTTGCAACATAATTACTTATTTTCATGCAAACTGTGATGATTTGTGTTGAAAATTTACGATTGAACCTAATTTTACTTGCCCAGAGCCTCGAAACGTGTTAAAATTGCAGTTGTAGATAAGAATTATCACGACAGAAAACGTAAAACAGGGACACTTAAAAGCACGGTGTGGTGTTAAATTTCGCGGTTATGAGCAGATAGGGCAGAGCGGGTATTTTTGTGTGAAACTACTAAATTAATGATGCAAGTTCCGTTGCGCGATTAACCAAATAGAATATGAAAATGCGCGCTAAATTTATATCAAACATTAACCATTAATAGAAATCACCACCCGGCACTCCACGACAGACTGCACCGATTCTATAGGTTTACAAAATATGTTATATCCTGGCTATTTAATTCATAATCCATTTACCGACTAGTGGAACTAATATTATACCCAGTACTTATATGGAAGTCGATAATCCATTTTGTAAATATACCACCGTTAATGCATTTTATATTTTCACATTTAGAATAATCCATATTCCATAGATTAAAAGTTTGCCAATGTGTACTTTTGAGTTATCCTTGAAAATGTGATAACCAAACTGTTACTTAAAGAACACGCTTTATTTAAGAGAATAATCCATCGGCTAAGAATGGTTCAAGACAGAACTTAAATAACAGTAATAAAGACTAAGTAATAAAATTAGTTACCTTTGACACTGTTAAGCCCCTGTAAAGATAGTGAAAGCGTTTACTGAAGTGTACCAAAATGACCGACTTGGACACACCAGCTGTTCGTGGGAATAATTGTTAAATTTGATTAGTAACGCATCGTTTGTAATTAACGTACTTTTAGATGTGTCTGACAAAAGTACAAAATAAAAGATTATTAAATTTCATTTCAACATATTTAATGAAAATAAAGAATTAGCACAAGCGAATGCACAAGTGTTCGTTTCTTAACGTTTCAATTATCACGATTAGGTTCACGAAATAGTAGTGAAATGACCATAGTTTACCATTCACGAACCTTTCGATTGCTGAATGCTGATCCCCGTAACCGTGTGGTTATGGCCCTGTGTCTGACAAAAGAAGAAATAGGGGTTCAGTAATGGAGACATTAAAGGCTTACTTTTTTTATGAATCGAGTGTTATTACTTTTGTTAGAAGAGATTATTCTGTTAACAAATGACTGAGGTCTGTCAGTAATACTTTCGATTCAGTACAGCTCGATCATTGAACGTGAACTAAATAGTTGGTGTTCATGAAGAAGAAATATTAAAATCAACCTGCAAATTGTTATAAATCTTCGTGTACAAATCCCGGGGAAGAATTGATAAATTAAAGGCCGTTTGAGGAAGCAATTTTGTCACCCACTTGTTACAGACTTACATGGTTAAGGCGTCAACGTATATATTGTTCGTACGCATAAAAACGTGATCCTATAATTCTAACCTGTCCGTTTGCCACCGCCACAAGAATTTATTTTTAAAAAAATGTATGACCTATAATCGAGAGCACTACTATCGGGAGTTGGACAATTTTCGTCGGACAACTGCGTCCGAAGACAATTTCCGGCAATATTGACACAATATTCCGGCTTTGCATTAACTATTACGATTTGCCGTCTTTCTTATTTATTCATACGTTTGGTACATTTACCCGTCTGCATTAGCCCAATTGGAGCAGAACAATATGACGTTAAACCACTTTTTTTTCAGTACATGTCGACTTAAAAAATATCATTCTAGTCCATTAGTCCCTGGAGGTACAACTGAAGTCTTTTATTTCCTGGCCTATTTATTTAATCAGGTATGGCTTATTTATTTTCTATAAACTATAGCTGCTTTTTATACAAATTTCTCTTAGAAGATAAACTTCAAAGTAAACTTCCAACTGTGGTTATTTCTACAATTACCTTGTTTACAATGCCATTATGTACTGATAATGCTAACATGTATGATAGGACGTATTCATTAATTAATAAACTTTACTCAGATCCGTCTTTATCGTATAAACCTTGTAAATATACTCCATAGGTTCAGAGTTTTGGACATGTTTTTTTACAGGCTTACTAAGAATGCTTGGCTAGTCAAAATTTGGGGCTACAGTCTGATTTTATATGCTTTTATGTCACTTACATCTTGTAAGAATTCTTACCACATATTCAAGTATTTGAGAGTGGACTTGTGCGGTTTGAATTAATTGAGCTGTTAATTATAAGGAGAAACCTGTCGAATAAAGTTCAGATTCCTGACGTCAATACCAAAAAAAAACCCCAAGACTACAATCACAGTTTTCGTGGATCATTCTATGATTATTTAAATAGTCCTAAAGCGAAAAACAAATTAGTCTCTCGGCGTTATTTCTGTAATCCGAACCAACATTAAGAAGCTCACGTACGTGTATTTGTGGGCCTTGGGTGTCTCTAAGGTCAAACTAATGATGTCTTTTCAATGCATGGGTAAATCCTAACAGTATTTTTGTTGTGTAACTCACAACGTAGGTATTTACATGTATAACGAAAATGACATTGATTTCCATACCATCGACAATAATCCGTATTTGAAACATTACAATTAAATTGTGTTTGGCAGTTGGACATAACCCTTTAAATTGCTTCAATTATCGTAATATAGTTATAATGAAATTCATTTCATGGGATTTTCGAAGATCACAGTATTATACTACATTAAATGCATATCTCTGATAAGACCGGACTCAGGGACGGACTGGGCCGTTGGGCGATCGCCAGAAGGGCCAGTCGGACAAAAAATGAAAAAATAATTTTGTCCAATTCGTCAAAAAAAAAAAAAAAAAAAAAAAAAAAATCTGATATATGGGGGGGGGGGGCATGGAGCGATGATGATCATGTTGTATGTGGGCGATGGCTTTAACGGGCCGCCACGCCATCACTGGAGTCTGAAATGGGCTGGTGTAATAGACTTTCTGTGCCGGAATTCGGAATCGTACAATAGGGTTTCCGAATTTCATTGGATTCGCCCGGCACTGTCCCTCTTAAATTTACTAAGTATTAAGTCACCTGCACCCTGTTTATGAGATATATTATTTGACAGAGATTATAATCAGATATGCCACCAAACCGCATATTTGGGGTTTATTTTTCAAAATTTCCAGGTGGGGGGGAGGCCGATCGTCCGACACACGGGAGCCTGACCGGACTGCAATCTATCGATAATACTAGGTATCTGACAATATTATACTAATTTGCTTGTCGTTTTGACGGTGACTGATGGATAAAACAGCAGCTTACTGGTGGTGTGTTTGTCATGATTCCATCAGCAATGGCAGTCTAGCGTATCACCTAATCATAATATTATTCGGTTTGTAAGTACCCTATGCTGTCAATCTCTGATCTTCACGCTACAACTGAACTAATAAAATAAAAATCTTACATGGCCATCGCTTTAACAATTTTAGTACCGCATGTAAATGTGAAATACTTTTTAATTTTGTATTATGTCACCCATGTTTATAGCTTGTTAAAGCTGCAGTAGGGCTACTCTACGTATACCACATTCTATAGCATGTCGTGGTCTTTCTGTACAGGAAACTCGAAGATATTGACAATTTTTTATTCGAATTATTTTCTGTATTCTTTAATCTATTTAAAGCATAAAGTTAATTGGAAAATCATTATGAAAATCTGTATTCGCTGGATATGCGTTTAGGGAAGATGTCTATACGTGTGTCCCTTTGATCAGTTAATACTTTAATGAAGATTGTTCTATTAAGTACATAATAACGATAAATAGAAATGATAATGACCAATTACTATTACAAAGATAAATTAATTCACTGGAATCAATCAATAGTGTATCTATGATGTCAGGACCGGATTAGCCTAGTGGGAGCCCTGAGGCCTCGGAACTGTGGGGGTGGGGCATCACATTATGCCCGATGAATGAGAAATACCACAGAGGATCTGCATCCAAGCAGTAGAAGATATTCGAGGTCCAAATGCTTATGGTGACTAAAGATACGGAGATTAAAACAATCGTAACGGCGAATGAAACATATCCGTATTTTTGAGATCACTGGTTTAAAGGGACAATAACATTCTTGTTGGCTTGGTAGCTCCAGAAAATAAATAATACCCTTATTCTAAGTACTAGATGTTTAAATGTCCTACCTGTTGTGTAAATTATCCATTACAACCTATTTTATTTGTCCAGAGGGTTCGAAAATATTTTAAAATCCAAGTCACATTTGAAAAGGTTTACGTTAGACTTTTCAAATCAATAGGTTGAATTTTTCCAATTTTTTAAATTAGGTGTGTTAAGATGAAATTTATATCATCATTTAATTGGAATATTCTAAAATAATACGATTTGTTGACCAGAATGAAGATTGGGACATATTTTTCAGTTACAACAAGAGTGTTATTGGGGCTTTAAGTTTACAACGAAGAATAGGCAACGAAACATACGCCCACAGCAGCTAAATCGTCTGAACGGGCGACAAGAAGGGTTGCAGCATAATATGCTCTGTTCTTATGGAATTACACCCAGTATCGATACGAGTAATGTATATTTACACCAGTGTCGATACGAGTATATAATGTATATTTTCCCAGATGGCTTGCTTTGATTTTACTTGATCCAAACACCCGATATTCCGACACAAGACCAGATCGGAACTCCCGACATTCTCTGCAATATACGTGCCATTGTATAACTGGTATTATATGAAGCAGCCCCCCCCCCCCTTTTCCTTTCATATTATGTTTCAGTTCGGGGGTCTATAGCTATCATTCAGTTAGGAAATATTTACGATGGTGTTAAATTGGGGCTTTCACTTAATTTAAAAGCCAGTTTAAAAAGTTTCAGACATTACGTGATCAATTACACGACCAATGTGTTTATTGGTTAAAATTCGTGTTTCTAGCGGAAAAAAACACATAATCAACCTTCTACGTACCGAAGATCTTCACACTTGTAATAAAGTCGGGGTGTTCTCATCCAGCTCAAAATTTTGATTAAGGGTTTAGGGCTGGAAGTGTCATGTGAACTGTGTTTAATAAGTGTCATGTGAAATGTGTTTAATGGGTGATTCTTTACAAAGTAATGAACCAATTTGGTTCAATTAAAACCTATTATTCAAGGGAGTGACATCTTCAGTTGATATGTCAAAATGTTGGCCATCCCCATCCGAATATCCATAAACTTGTTATTTTGCTGAAAAGAGAGCAGACGCTGACTGAAATAAGAATTGTACAGCTCAGTGCTAGTGGCATTTCCAGGCCAAAGAAGAAAGCCTATCGTGAACTAGAAGAGAGACTTCAAGCATTGAAAGATCAGTTCCGAAATTGTCAAAGAGACATCATGCTTTATGTAGATGCGGTATCTCATCTTGTCCATTTAGAGTAAAAGGTATGAAATGTTGATGGACATTGTTATTAATGTTACATGTATTGTTATTATTGTTATGAAATGCTCATTTCATAGTGCTATTTAGTTATTTATTTTTTATATTAAGTTTTTCCATTTACATTAAAAGTGTTAAAATAAACATGTTTTACTGTAATAAATGTTGAATAAAACATTATCAAGTGATTTTGTTTTACTATTAGGTTTAACCACACTACAGCTAATCCTTCTTTAGAAATTCCAATTGACAGTTTAGTCACGCTAACGTGATTATTTAAGTTTAGAGCTGGGTGAGAATGAACCAATAAAGTCATAGCACCTCGGATTGCTATGGCTCACACAGTTAATAACATTTGAAAAACAGATTTTGGTTATTTCATTTTGGTATATTTTTACGATCGTCGTCCATTAGTCCTGTACAAAAATATTGGACAATTTATAACAATAAAAGTTTCACCTTTATTTGAAAGGTTCATATGTATTACTCCGAATAGTTAAGTGTCTTATTCATTATAAAGATAAATGCTTCCAATTATGTAAGTGGGCATAAACAATAAAAATATTTTGACGTGTATCTCCCCATCTATGAAACCTTTACTAAGTTGCACATGACAGACGATAGTACAGCTTCATAATCGTGTGACTTATTGCAATCCATTCTTTTTGTCACCACGACACTTGCATCACCCTTATGATCTATGAAACTTCTACCACTGTTTTCGTGTGATAACTTGTGCAGTATTTAACATACGGTGCACACGAATAATATGTTCACATATTTCATTACTTTAAACTGTTTACTTCATTTTTATCACAAACTACATTATTCATAGCTGGTGCTTTAAACAATTGTCAAGTTAAAATGATGGTATCCGGCCATGCATGACCTACGAGCTTCTACTCTAGGTACATGTTAATGGCGATTCAATCGGTGAATTACACGGCTGCAGAACGGACAAAATAGTATTCCCATGGCTACAGTACCACGATTCGATTTAAATCCAGATAAATATTCAAATTAGGAGTGCGATTGGGTAATTGCTATTCCGTTTTGACAGCTGAATGGGTAGAGTATGAACAGGATGCTTTAGTGCATTTTAAAGAAAGATAACCAAATTTCCGTACAATCCCGCCCCCTTTATGTAAATATGAAAATGACATTGTTTTTATCGCCCCACTGTTTCCGCACCGACGGTATAGTGTGTGTTAAAAATAGGGACTTCGTGACCGGACAACGGCACTACAGGTTACTCTTTCGTCGCATTCCAAGGGTTAGTGGTCTTGACGTATACACTGTTAGGAAAAATCTGGTAAATTTACATGGAAAACACTGGCAGCTATAGTTGCCAGTAAAATTACTGTAAATAAACATTCAGCAGTAAAATTACAGAGTTTTCTGTAATTTGACTGTGTGTAACTTTACCTGAAAACGGTAAATGGAAAATAACTATTGTTTGTTTTTTGCCTTTGAACTGTAAATTCACCACAACACTGTAAATGAACGAATACAGTAAGTTTGTTTTTTTTAACTTTGAACTGTAAATTTACCACAAAACTGTAAATGAACGGTTACAGTAAGTTTGTTTTTTAATTGCCAAATGTAAATTCACCGCAACACAGTAAATGAACGGTTACAATAAGTTTGTTTTTTAGCTTCCAAATGTAAATTTACCTGAAAACAATAACTGAAGAATTACAGACAAATGTTAAAAAACACACCCACTCCCCTTCGTTTAGGCTATTAACAGTTCCCCGTAAGAAAAAAGTCTCAACTGAATAAAAGGCATTTAAAATGTCTCTTGTTGTTGCGTTGCGACGTCATACGACCAATCGTGTAACCCAACACATGTGGAAACCACAGGGACTTGAAGGGATTAAAATAAAACTTCTTACTACTGCTTGACTATAACTATATGATAAAGGGATGGCAGACGCCATCTTTGTTCTGACCTTTTTATGATATATTGTCTGGTGTCATCTCACAATACTCACTAGTTCTGACACTTCATGTCATTTTTATTGCCAACGAGACTTTATTTGATCATTATTCACCTTCCGATGTAATTAAATTGGTCCTTTTACAGCGTTATTAATAACAAACCAAACTTAAAAAGCTATCATTTACCGATATTCAACTTCCCGAGCCCGGAAGAAACCCGAAATAAGGTCAAAAGAAGTCTGTATCACTCAGTCCCTTTATAAACCTATCATTACTCGATATGTGCATAGGAACTGGGTGATCAAGTCTCGCTCAACAGCGGCCTCGCTTCGTAAGTTCTATCACGTGATAAAGCCTACGAAGCGAGGCCGCTGTTGAGCGAGACTCGATCACCCAGTTCCTATGCACATATAGAGTAATGATAGGTTTATAAAGGAACTGGGTGATACAGACTTCTTTTGACCTATTTTCGGATTACTTCCGGTCTCGGGAAGTTGATTGTCGATAAATGATAGCGGTTCAAGTTTGATTTGTTATCAATAACAGTGTTAAATGACCAATTTAATTACATCGGAAGGTGAATAATAATCAAATAAAGTCTCGTTAGCAATAAAAATGACATGAAGTGTTAGAACTAGTGAGTATTGTGAGATGAATTCAGACGATTCATGGTAAATCAGTCAAAACAAAGATGTCGTAGTGACTTACCTTCTTGTATATTAAGGAGTGGTAAGAAGTTTTATTATAATTTATTTTAATCCCTTCAAGTGCCTGTGGTGGAAACCGCCGATCGTCAGTGATTACGGCGGTTCTAGGCCTTCAGATGTAAGCCTGCGACACTGTCTATTGCAGGCATTGGAACTGCTTTAGAGACAGTCCAGCTTACACTGGCCTGTCGGTTTAATTAACCGTCGTCAAGTGAGCTTGATTATGAGATAATACAACCTATGGCCGGAATGATAAAACTTTTTTTTAATACTTTTATGAACATACTTACAATCTGATTATTTTACGATGAAAAATAATACACCTTATAGATCGTTTAAATAAAAGAAATTAGAAATACATAACATGCAGTATACCAAATTTAACAAAATGTGATTGTCCATATTATGGTTAATAAATTAGAATGAATAATATTAGAAGATAGTTATCAGGAATGGTTCGTTGCTATGGAATACTAAAAGAAAAGCTGAGGCATTAAATTTACCAATAAGTAAATTTACAAAAAAAAAAATGAATAAACGTAAATGTGTAAGATTACCTTCTCGTTTAGGTATACATATATAAGCATGTATTTTTACCGGGTTTTAATGTGCCTTTGTTTTCATCAGAGTTTATTCGAAGGTAGAATGAAACTTGGTAAATATACACCATTTTGGTAAATATTCCGAACATTTTGGTAAATATTCCGAAAACAAATGGTAAAAACAAATACTTTAATTGCTGTAATTTTACTAATGTTTCTAACGTGACAGTTTACAAAATAATGTGAGTAAACGTAAAATCTGTAAGATTGCATGCTAATAATAGACAATAAATTTACCGAATATGATAACTACCAATAAGTTAAACATACATTATGCAAGAGGTAGATCTGCCCATTGCAGGTCTTTCTTTAGACCTGATATGTTATATAAACCATGAATTAGAGATTTATTAACATGAAAAGACCATAATCAACTCTTTATGCCATCTTTTGTATCGGATTTTCACTGGATTTGAGTCGGATCTGGGAGTCAACGCTCATTGGTGATTAAATTCAAAAATGGAACAATCAAGACATATGTTTTTTTTTCAATTTTTCTATTGTACAGACTTTAATAATGATGATCGAGGCTAGGCCTACGATTCAATCGCTAATATCTGGATTCAGAGTGGAGCACTTTAACAAATTTTCAGCATATTCACTTTACATTATCTAGTTGTTAGCTATTATATTTCTAGCCTAAAAGTAAATTTACAAAAAAGAAAATGAGAATAAACTTAAGATCTGTAAAATTACATGCTTGCCTATTTATTTCCGGTTCAGTTTGTAAATATTACATAAGTAAGAATGTACTTTTACCGATTCTGAATGTGTTTTTGATTTCATCACCGTTTATTATAAAAAAAAAGACACGAAACTCGGTCAACATACACGAAACTCGGTACACTTACACGAAACTCGGTACACTTACACGAAACTCGGTAAACATACACGAAACTTGGTAAATATACACGAAACTCGGTACACATACACGAACTCGGTAAACATACACGAAACTCCGTAAACATACACGAAACTCCGTAAAAATACGCCACACTTGGTAAAGCTACTATATTGTGGAGAATATACCGACAATTAAGGTGTAAAAACCACTTGTACTTTCTAACGGTGTACGCCAATATGTACACGAGACCTCGGTCTTTCTTCCAACCCAAAAGAATATACTTTGGCGGTCGACATAGGGATTGAAGACGGGACGTTCAAGTCAGCCCCTGGTTCAAGTTAGCGAGCCAACGTCTTACTCGCTGATTTAATGTGTTACCCCCTTTATTTAAATTCTGTTTTTCCTGTTAAGAGTGTGTATTTGATGTTTTATCTGCTTGGAGATTGGGATTATACATTATATTGTGTAATATCAGGGTCTGGATTTCAGATCTGACCAGCAAGAAACAAAAAATACCGGATCTGTTTCTGTGATACGAAGTCTAACCTGTTACAAAATTAGAAACTCTTTATCTTTGATGAATGGCCAATTATTAAGCATCCCAATTAATTGTTTAGCAGCAAATAACACTAAATAACACAACCCGATGATATCATTCAATCTATGATTTTTATCTTAATTATAAATTTCAATTTCGCATGATCAAAATGTTTAGGCAATGATACAACAATGCAAAGTCTTCCTTTCGAGATGAAAGCCATATTTTTGTTCTGACAGAATAATTGTATTAATAACATTCGAATCCCAAACTATTTAACATAATTGTACATTGATCGGTATCTGGTGGGTCAGGACACGTGACAATATATAAAAATGAACGAATGAAATAGAGTTTAATGTCCCACTTTTCTACTTCCACGTGACTATAAATTAAAGGTATATGGTCTCATTTATCTGCCTGGAAATTATAGAATGTATATATTTTCTGCAGTGTTGAAAGTAGAGTTCTGTCTTACAATTCAAGATACATTACGTATGATTTAGATAAAGAGTTGACCATTCTTGCTATACAATAGCTCAAAATACATAATGTAAAATTAAAATATTGAAAATTTCATTCAAATTACTTCTTTTTGAACCAAGTTATCACTGTTTGTAGTTCTGACAAGAAGTGGGCACCAGGGCACTGGTATATTCAAGTCTTAGCCTCGCTTTCCCAGTTTTAAATTAAATTTTTAATGGCGAACCGTTCTAATCTAGTTAGAATCTCGAGTATCCGATGCCATCGAGAGTTGACTATGGTCGTGTTTTGTTAATAATTGTCTCTAGCTTTCCCATTTTTAAATTAAATTTTTAAATGGTGAACCGTTCTAATCTAGTTAGAATCTCGAGTATCCGATGCCATCGAGAGTTGATTGTGGTCGTGTTTTGTTAATAATTGTCTAATTGATAGTTTATAAACCATTTTATGCGTATGGAAACACCTACAATAGGTAGATTTAGCTCTCGCATAATATATGTTTAAATAGTTAATCAGCAATTGAAGTAAATCAACTAGAATGTATATATTTACTTGTCGTACAAAATAATTGTAGAAAGGTATAGGTACTGGATATTGTTGGAAAGACCCATCACAATGAAAAATATAACAAAGCGTGGAGAAACAATTGCAACGAAACGGAACAAAACTAAATTATACGTACTTGGTTTTAATGGTGTGTCACTTGTTGGTTATAAAATGAAGAAAGGCAAAACGAGAAATACGGCTATAATCAGTATTTTCGTATTTATTTGATCAACTTAAATTATAACCAAAGAGGACCACATATGATATTTTGATAAGAATATTATTAACCACATTAGGCAAAGAGGGAATTCCAAATGGGAATACTTTGCTCTTATCTATAAAAGTAATACTACTGCATCAAGTTTGTAACATGGAATTGAAACAGCTACCATTATGCCACAATTGATTCAAAAAAATACATAAAATGTTCGTTATAAACCGGCAATGGCCTATGCAAAATAACAACGCCAATGGTCAAAAAAAGGGTCTGTCATTGGGTGAACTGACGTGGTTTCGACTCCCCGGTTTGCATGTCCAACCTCGTGGGTTTTCTCTGGTTTCCTCCCACTCCTTTCAGACCAATTTCATCTATTAAGGTGGGGGATCACGGTCTGTAAGTGGGTAAGACACTGACTCACTAGCCTGGAGATCGGGGGTTCGATCCTAGCATTAGTTGAAAAAGTTCATCCACATTTTACGGTGTGGTTTCTCCGTGTCAGTGGTGCAGTGCGGAGGGCCAGACAAGGACAACTGTTTCTTCGTTCGGAGAAATACCGAGGTCCTGTGTACACATTGACATGCACGTAAAAGAGTCTTTTGGCAGTTGGAAGTCGATAGAAGAGTCGGCTATAGCACCGCTGCCCTGGCAAAATTTCCCCCATAGCACACTGTATGTTGTATGGTGTATGCCCTTCTTCATTAGCCCAGTTTAGAAGCAGAACAGTAGGACACTAAACACCATTATATTTCTACTATAAGGTTGCCAGAAATAGGCCCACTTTTGTCTATGCTCCACGTGATAAATCCATTCTTTCTACCCTAGAATATCGAGGTGGTCTCTGGTGAACTTAAATACATGTTTACACAGTTAAAAAATAAAATGGAATGGGCTTTATCGTCCTACTTTTCTGCTCCGAACAGGGCTAATGAAGATGGGAAATTGTGCCCAGACGATTGCGCTACAGTATTTTCTTACATCGAATTCCAACCGACAAGAGTTTTTTTCTTTCAAATTAATAATATCCACAAATTGTTAATTTTTATTCCATACTTCAAAGCAACGACCTAATAACAATGTGTTTTAATATACGTTACTACCATCTTATTAAGATCATGTCTTAACAAACATTTCTTAATAAGCAATTTATTTTGAATATTCGCTAGGACAATCCATATTTTAATCTCAGTATGGTGTATACCGTTGCATTACGTTACATACATGGCTGCGCTTTTATCATTTGATACTTCCTGTATACTTAAGGCACGGCAATAACTAATTAAATAACGATATAATGGAAATTACTTATCCGGTAAAAAAATCTATATTTTAGAAAAAAACCAACAAAATGTAATATATAATATTCTGATAATCAAATCACGACTAGCTTTAACGCTATTGGTTCATTAATATCTGAAGATGAAAGGCGGACATTATGCAATGTGGAATGAAAAACGCAACAGAATGTATACTGACTACTATCACAGTAGTGTGTAATATTGAAAACCAGTGATTTATTCCATATGCATCGCTAAAGTAAATTCCAGTAAAGTATAGTCGATGTAGAAATGGGGTCTTTCATTTCCTCTTACATATACATTATGGGAGATTAGATAAAGCGTTGATAGTTCTCACTATCATAGTTAAAAACTAGGTAACGTAAAGGGTATTTGCTGAAAATTTCAGTCAAATTGATCCACTCTGAACCAAGATTTTAGCGATTGAAATTTGGGCCAAGACCTGCAATTGACAGATTTAGCTCTTGCATAATGTTGAAGGACTATTATGTGGTATAACTACTGTCTGTTCCAGGTGATACTCTAACTCGAAAAATGCTTACCATGCCTTTATTTTTTAATTAAAATGGCTAAACCTTTGGGACATACCTGGAATTGACGTCCCTTTGATTTCTTCCCTTAGCCTAAATGACTAGAAGTCCGATAAAATCCAGTATTCTCTTGTAAATTTCACATATTTAGACATTGTCACTTTCTCAGAACATCAACATTACGAATGCGCGTGCGTTAAATGGGGCACATACATTTCGCATTAGGGTAGTCAGGTACTTTACAAATTTGGTGCATTCGGTTAGAAATGTGACACATGTCTAGTGAAGGAGAATTCGCCCGTCTTTTTCACGACAATAATACCTGTTAGGGTTTCACACTTTGAAGCATGTGTGACTCGGGCCCGTAGCCAGTTTATAAAATTTGGGGGGGGGGGGCTGTGGAATGTTTTGGAGGGGCTGAGGATGTGGCCGGCTAAGACACTCCTAAGAAATCACTATTTTTGTCGAAATATTTTGGGGGGGGGGGGGGGGCTAACTCGAATTTGTGGGGGGGGGGGGGGCTAAGCCGGTGTGACTGTGAAACAATATTGTTTTTGTTCAGATTGGTATGGCTTTTTTCTGTTTCCACCTAGCTTATTTCGCACAAAAATTCTCATTGGATAATTTGGAGTGACTTAAAGATTAAAACTATTTTGAAAAGTCGGCACATGCCATAACCATGCGAGCTCTCAGAAATAAGTAAATTGGTGTAAAAGGTTAGCCTTATTTAAATATATATATCTGGTAAAATAATTCCGAATTTTGTTTTCTGCGATTTTACAGCTCTGTTTAACTGGATATAGTGTAAAATTATCTTATTTTTAAGATGTTACGTGCATTAATAAAGAAACTGAGTTTGCCACTTGGAACTAAAGACAGGCATCCAATCGTAGCTATAAACAAATAGACCTACATCAGAATATCTGAACGTTTTTAGCTACGTTCTCGTATGTCTTGCAGCCACCTTCCACAATTTCATTGATAGCGGGTTAAAATTTACATGTAGCTTGTACCGATATCAAAAAATTACAACCCCCGGACGGAGGGCGACTAAATATTCAAACTAGACCTGCATGCAGGAATGACGGGTTTCACTGGTGCCACGTTACCCTTAAACATGTCACTTCCGGTGCCAAGTTACCCTTGAACATATGTCACTTCCGGTACCAGCGAAACCACTAAACAGGTTTCCAAATTAACATTGCACACAAATAAAATGGACGCAGAATCAACAAAATCCAGCAATATCAATTCATTTTATACATTTGTTACTTGTAAATGATCTTGACAAAATTAAATTACTCCCGGTGTTAATGCAAATGTTCAATTAGTCTCATGAAATCAGAAATGGCATACGATATCATATAGTGAAAATTTTATGTAAATCGAATAATAATTGCCACTTTTAAAGACCAAAAAAACTTGAAAAGTGACTTGTAGGAAATCGGCTATTTCTCTGCAACCGTACAAGTTAGAAACCATTTTGTGGTATCTGTATGATCGTATGGGTTCATTCTATTTGTTGATTGGCATCAAATACCATACTTTGAAAAAGATTTCAAAACAGACTCATTTGAATAAAATATCTGTTTTAGAGGCTAAAAATACAGTTTTTGCCAAAATGACGTTACTTCCGGTGATAATGAAAATCTTAAATTACTTGTATGAAATCCCAAATAGCATTAGGTATAACATGGTGTGACGTTTATGAAAATCGAATAATAATTGACCCTTTTATGGCCCCGAAACCTTCAAAAGTGACCTGTAGAAAACCGTCTATTTCTCGGCAACCGAACAAGTTAGAAACCATTTTATGATATCTATATGACCATATGAGTTTTGTTTATATGTGAATTTAAACCAAAAGTTAAAATTATTAATACATATTAAGTTATTCTTGGTTGAATAAAACATTGATTTAAAAAGTTTAAAATGCATTTTTTGACCAAATGATGTCACTTCCGGTGTCAATTTTAAATTGAAATCAACTTGATATGACGCTACGTGCTTTTTGAATCAAATGATGTCACTTTTATAAAAATCCAATCATAATTGACTATTTTACAGGCAAAATAACGAAAACAGTGACTTGTACAGAACTGCCCATTTCTTGGTAACTGCTTATAGTACAAACGAATTTTAACATACATTTTCTTCGTATGGATTATAGCTACAAGTTTATAAAAGTTACGAAGAAATATTTTAAAATCTGAAAAGCCTGAATAGGTTGTAAATAGGCCAATTTTACACCATTTTTAGCCTCTTAATCGAATTTGCTTGAAAATGAAATCGAAATTAAAAAAACTGCTTCCTACATTTTTTGCGCCTTGAAAGGGCGCACTCTTTGAGTCAAATAATTTTTCCAAAAAATAATATTTGTTTTCAAAGAACGAAAATAACTGTCAAAATTGTAGTTTTTGGTAAAATTATGCCACTTCCGGTGCCGACAGATAAAACTTTTGGTAATAAAAAAAATGACAATTGATACAACGAAGCATATGAACTTTGTTTTATACAAATCGAACAATAAAAAATTAATCTAGGACTTAAAAACTAAATTAGCCAATGACGGCCAAGGTAAATTACTGAGACAAAATTCTTTAACATTTTTGCACTAGTCAGATGACCCTTTAATTCTGTGCATAATACGACTAAAAAATATTCATAAATAAAAAAGTTTTTTGTAAAATTTTAAATTTTCAAAATTTGGCGCCTAATATCTTTGAAGATTTACCGAAAATCAAAAATCGAAAGTAGTGTAGCTATGTGCCGTGTCTCCGGCTATGCCAAAATGTATCGAAAGTTAAAAATCAATGATTATTGTTAAAATTACTGCAATATTTTAAAAAACGATAATTTGGTGATTTCGGACATTTCGCATTGTCGCAGAACGTTCAAAATAGCTTTATCCTCTAAGTCACACCCACTTTCCCAGTAAAACCGAAGAAATCGTAACGATGCGACAAGCAGTTGCTGAGATCTACTCAAGACAAAAGAAGAATAATAATAATAAGAATAATAATTTTAACAAAAACAATAGTGTTTCACACAAGCTTCGCAGTGTGAAACCCTAATTAGTGGGACAAACAGCCGTGGTCTGGGATTCAGTAAATAGCTCTTTCAAAAAAGTTATATTCTACTGGAACGAAACAGCCAACTGCTAATCAAAGTAGGGTAAAACGACTTAAGCGAACTCAGCACCCCTTGTCCAGTTAGGCTTGTCCAAATAACTAGGCCAAACATGGCAGATTCAATTAGTAAGATGTAAACAAATAACGATTTTTCATAAAGCATGACCTGAACTGAGTTCTCACAAGACAGAAAGCAATGGAATGACCATCCCAGGTATTTCACGAAGTTTTAGCCATTTTAATTAAAATTTGAATAAATGACAAGCGATTTTGGAGTTGTAGTATTACCTGGAACAGATATTAATAATGTTCTCCCCAGTACTTTCAGTGACCAATGATACAGCTATCAGTAAATGATAAAAACAAATCTTAATTACTACCTGGAGATGTTCAGACAACATATGTATCTATATCTAGATTTATAAATTGAAAAGCAATTCTTAAAACAACAACACCAATTAACCATCATTGGATCAAGTTAATATTTTAACCGAATTGCTATATTCGCTTGGGGAAATATGAAGATATATTGGAAGTATAGCTGCAGAATGAAATATAGAACTATAATTTTAATTAAATCATTATATCCGTACCCTAAGATGATTGGCGTGTGTCTTGGTCTGAATATATTACCATTTATAAATGCATAAGTAAGAAAGTGACACAAAATCGAATCTTGACATTGTGCCATACGGTCACTATACTCAGTCGTGACCGATGAAATTCCCATCACCTATCATTTATCATTTGATATTGTAAATATCCATCTTCCTGGTTTTTTTATATATATATATATATATACATATATTTATTAAGCATAAACACTTTTTCAATGTGAATATATTGTTATGAATACTCAGGTATCCAGCTGTGCAGAATTATTGACACATTTCAATTGGCATATTGCTTATAGTAGTTTAAGATCAAAAAATAATATTGGTGTTTTATTTTAGGTTTACCGTAAAGATAAACTAGCTCTACCGTGTACCATCGATGCTACAATACAAGTTATGTAAAGAAATTGTGTCCAAATTAGTTCTACTGGGTATTATTTATGTAATGAAATGATTTTAAACATTTTTTGAAGTAAGATTGATGGTTTAAAAACACACACATTGTCAAAAAATAAGGATTAAAATACATTTAGCATTATGATATGTAATGGAATAAAGTTCAGTTGCTCATCAATACTACTCAAGGCCTTTGGTTCAGTAGAAAAATAAAGAAGATAAAATATAGTATACATTTTTTAAAAGCTGTAGTCATAGTGTATATATACCATGTATAGCTGATTTAACTTATCATAATTTAAAAAATCTAATTAGTCAAACATTTCCGCATATCACTTACAACCTGGCCTTGCTTTAATATACATCTAAACGACCTTCCTTCTTGGTTCCACTGTGAGAAATTAGGGCCAGGAGTGAGGGAGGGGGCATTAATAGATCCACAGACCAGACTAGATAACCCAAAATATTTTTAAAATCGAAAATAGGCATTATCTAATGAATTTTAAGCAATTTTGAGCTAATGGCCTGGAAATGTTTTCAAAGTTTGGTGTCGTGAAATACATATAGAAACTTGTGAAATATATATAATCTTGGTAAACAACCACACTTGAGCAATGTTCACACTACAAATATAATGTTAACACAGAGATCATAGCTACGGTAGATGAGTAACCATGGTTTGAAGAAACAGGAAGTGACAACAAAAAATGGAAAACGCGAGTTATCCGCATATATAACTGATTGAAGTAACAAGCGATAGCAGATACACGATCGATTTTAAGCTAACCGAGTGATAATTCCTTTGAAGAAGAAAAGGTGTTATAAAAGATTGTGAGAGGATATCTGACAATTCATACACAGAATTGATTGTCATGAGATACGAGATAGCGAGAAAATTAGAAAAAGGCAGTGAACTGCCTTATTTTTTTTTATCCATTCTCTACTTAATAATGGCTGACACCAACGTTGTCCTTTAAAATAAATTCAAACTTAATATCTTGTCTGTTTCATTTTCCTAATAGTTGATTTTGAGATACACAATAAACTGACAAATGCCTTTGATGTCGGTGTATAATTATGAGGTGAGTTACAGCTGTGTTACATTACATGCGTAAACATCTGTCTACCAAACTTATTGAATTCAAACGCAGAAAATTATTCACCCAAGCACAATATTCGACAATATAAATACATACATTTTAGCAAAATTTAAAGTGTTGTTATGTGCTGACGACGCTATCCCAGAAACCTCACCCAGTTAACGTATGGTCAGTCAGGATAATAAACTATTGTTTACCCCATCCCACCCCCGGCCATTTCTCCACGTCTGGATTCTGTTGGATTACATTTAGGTCCACGCCAATATGTTATTGAATTCTATAGGTGGCTTGTTTGATTATATCAGCAGGTCGAGGTTACCGAATATTGAGAAGTTCAAAGGTAATTACTAATTGATGCGTTTTTGTGACAGATGTTCATTTCAGTGCCATATCTGTCACGGGTGCGGGGGGGGGGGGGGGGGGTAGTGGTCTAGAGTGCCGCGCTTCGACCTCCAGCTGGCCGGTCAACTCTGGCTTGCTGGTGGTTTTGATTCCTGGTGTAAGGGTGGGTTTCCTCCCACTGCTAAAGACTCTTACGTACAAGCGAATTATTGAAATAGAATTAAACTATATGTCCCGAAATGACCTAGTTTGTGTTGAGTGGACGTCAAACCCATTTCTCTCTCTCCCCCTTTCTCTCTCTATCTGTTAAATATTGGTGTTTAAAGAAAGGGGATTAAAAATCCAACAAGAGACTGCCACAGTATTTAATAATGAGATATTGTAGGAGATTATTGGCCCATCAGGATATCTACTAAGCCAACTTTCCATTTCAAATTATCTTATCATGCAGTCCTTCTATATACGTGTTCGCAGTGAAGTTTTCTCTATGTGTCATGGTGATACTATCTTCTTGATTATTCAATGTATCTAATGATCATTCTCTCCAACATCGTTATTTAATAAATCATTCTTTCCCAGTCTGTATCTAATTCATCATTCTACTCACTCCATCATCTAATAACCATTCGCCCCCATCCGTGTCTACCCCCCCCCCACCACCACCACTGTTATCTAATAACCATTCTTCACCACCGTTATCTAATAAATCACACTTTCCCAACATTATCTGATAACCATTCTTCTCCCCCATTATCTTACAATCATTTCCCCACCCCCACTGCTAACTAATAAAGCATTCTTACACCACCGCACCGGTATCTATATAAACCATTCTTCCCAAGTTATCTATAATCATTCGTCCCCACCGTTTATCCACCGCTATCTGATAAATCAGACCCCCCCCCCACACACACACATACACACACACACACGCACATACACACCACAGTTATCTACCGCACCGTTTTCACCAAAAATCAGACCCCCCCCCCTCCACAACAACATATTCCCGACAGTTATCTACTCCTCTCCCCAACACTGTTATCAAATCATTCATTTTTCCCGACCCTTATGTAATAAATCGTCAACTGTCCAAAGAAACCGTTACTATTTTCTTTAGATGTATTACCCTCTGCAATCGAAAAACAAACACACTATGTCAACATTAATTCCATCATTTTGTGTGGGAGATATATATATCATGTCGAAATATTAATCATAAAATTTATATGAAATGCCTTACCTTTTCATTACACCGTGCCTGACATCTAGCTTTTAGCACAAAATTCTCATATTCCGAAGCATTGGAACACGTAACAAACAAAACTAACAAAATCCAGGTATTTGCCACTCGTTCCATAGTTAGCTTAGAAACAGACACACACTACAGCTTCTTAACCATTTCTACAATCGGATGACACAACTGATTCTTTTGTATGTGGATGAAATCCGATATTAATAAACTACTATTATGACTGTCCGTTACATTATGTGAACGGCAATAAAACTATGCGCGGCTTTACAATCCATTTTGTAATATAAAGTTATTTTTCGCCCAATAAAACTGTCAGAGTAGGACAGTACTTACAAAAGAAATGTACTACATAACTGCCAGTTTCACTCCACTTTCATTAATAAACGTCACATGGATCGTGTTTCTACAGGAAAGTATTCTTCAAAATTTTGCCTATTACTAATTTTCAAACTACGCACATCATAGAAAAATTCGCTTTTTGTGGCATAAATCGATAAGAAATTACAACATGTTACAATAAATCAAAACTGTTGCCCTGACACATTTCGTGGGTGTTTCATTCTCACAGTATAGCCGTTTACTACATTAATGTCCCCTTCTGCTTATAAAATATACTTATTTGTACGCATACATTTCGCCAATGAATGAATACATCACAGATGGACTGATTATGTACCCTATCTATATAGCTTGAACTTGTTTTTGTTTAGTACGAAATAGTAGATATTGACTACTACTAACTGTATATTATATACTGCTGTTTTTTTTTTATCTATAAGTGATCAGACCTATGGTATTGTGAATCGATAAACTATTAATACAGATTGAAACACGTTGAGCAGACGATCGTCACACGAAACTTTTAGTTTGATATATTATTTTCATGATATCGGATATCCTTTCTTTTCAATATGTCACGAATTCGTTTAAAGACGAATTCTTTTTCGGTTTGCACATGTGACGATTGATATATACAACCAAGTGTTTATTACTTTTGTTGCAGGCGGATACACGATTAACTTGTTCAATTTAAAATACACTTTTAGAAGAGTAATGGAATAATAGATCAACATTACGTTCCTTACGTAATCCGTAATCAACATTGAAAGAATAATTCGAGATAGATATGACCACATCAAGCGGTAGCTTACAAATATATACGTAGATGCTGGCCCAGTTCCTTAAACCACTGTCTTTAGTAATATAACAATTTATTGAAGTCTAATCGACGATCTTATTCCTTATCATTTACGTCCGGTTTCCAATGAATAATACTAAAGAAGAAACGATGAAAGTACCATTATATTGGCATTCATAGTTCCTTTGGTACCAATCAATAGCCCCGACATACATCTAACTCAGTGGCATATAAAATATAACACGAATCATTGGTCCAGTAAAAACCACTCCTCGTGTAAACATATTTCCTCTTTGAGTCATTTCTGAGACTCGCCTGTCCAACTTGGTGGGTTTTAGCCGGGTCCTCTGGGTTTTCTCCCTCTACTAAAGACCCCTACGCGACAAGCGAATTATGGAAATAAAAACATTGAACCATGTTTCTCGCGAATGACCTACTTTGTGTCGAATGGACGTTAAATCGCGTTCCCTCTCTCTTTATCTCTCATTTCTGAATTTCTGAGACTAATCGTGAATACGATAGGAGAATATCTCAGTAGCGTAATAATGTTGGTTAAAACAGGTTAACAGTCGATGGAGTCAGTATCCAGCAGTACATACAAACCCACATTTCCGTATATCCTCAATTCATGACAGCAGATACAAACACTTATTTCATATGTTTTAATACAGAAATAATTCATCATATCGGAGATGCATAATATAAAGTTGACTATAAATTATTTTCAAGATAATGTTTCTAGCTCTCAGCTATTCTTGTTCAAATGTGTTACAAATAAACACGATTTGATATGTATCAAGATTCTCCAATGTGTCAGATGTCGTTCTCGATAAATAAAAAAAAAACAAACGTAGGTTTACTACCCCATTCATTTACTACAAACACATTTCATACCTTAATATCGATGCATACTTAAAGGAATATTCTAATATTAGATATCGAATAACATAGCAAACAGAAAAGAAAGTACTTCCTCTTTTACAGCGCGTTGATTTTATGAGGGAGGAAACGATGTATCGAGACGATCATTCGTAATTTCATCCACTCTGTTCACAAATTTAGATATCTTGGGCTGGCTATACTTTCAATTGAAAACATGCCATTTTGAAACGATTTCTCTTCGTCGTAAATGAAAATTGGACAATCACTTTGGTTATAACTGATGTTGTGCAGGGTTTTTCGTGGCCTTGAAGGAGATATTATTTTCTGGAGTAGCCAACTCTATAGCATCTGTATGATATGAAATAGGGGTACGGCTTGCCTTCAATCGTAATTTGAACCTTCGCATCCCGTAGCGATCGGGTTTAGGATGACAAAAAAACGCTTTCACATCCTTGCTTCTCTTTTCGCAACTTTAAGCCAACTTAGAATATGCCCCGTCATTCCCGCTCTAGTTAAAAATTTGGTTTCCTTTAGTGCATTGTCCGGAAGAATGGTCCGATGATCTTTGAATGGTAATTAGCTATTGAACACAATATAACACATCCCGGTTCTATGTATAACAATTACTATATTATACCCACGGCTAGCGAATCTTGTTGAAACTTCGTGCGTACATGTTTATAGCGATTGTTATCCATAGAACTATGTTGTGCTGTGGTTGGATGAGTTTATCTTGTTTTTCCTACAACAAAATTTGATATTGTATAACAATGGGGCAAATTATTGGATCATTAGAACAATAATTGTATAATGAAATTACATGTATGTGTACTGAATAGAAACTACTATAACTGGTATCGCCTGTCCAACCGTTGTTTTATTGTGAAACAAAAAGGAAACAATGTACACATTCATTATTAAATCTGTTTTCCTATCACTACAATCACTCTTGCGCGAGGTATTGTGTGCTATTATCTCCAGATGTAACTGGACTAAATTTACATCGTATGTAGCTTGTGGGCATCGAAAAAAAAATAATATAAATTCTTTATAATTTAGAAATAGTGACTGGTATTGTGGGCCTTTTTTCTGAGTTTAAATTTGATAAAAATTATTTTATTTAGACATTTATTCACATGGCAGGTCAAATTAAGTCTCTTTAACACCGGACAGCATGGATGTTGAGTGACAGTGGAGACTATCTATTGACATGCTGAAATTAGAAACCTCGAAGCAAATCATTCATAACTCTGCTGAGAATAAGTAATTTGACTGACATTTTCAATATATCCATTTCTCTTTTTTGAAATATTACTATAGCAAAAAGGATGTATGTATATATATATATATATGTATATATATATGGACACAGATCACTAAATATTCATGGGCCGTCACCTACGAATGTAGGGCGAAAGTTATTTTTAGTCCTTCTCTCCCTTTCCCTTTTTCCCCCCTTTAGTATGTCGATTTTTGTTGACTTTTTGGTGTAGAATTGAAGAAAAGGGTTTAAAAATACATTTTCTGCCAGGTTTTGGTGAATATTCATGATTTTGAGGCGGAAGGATACAAGGGTTGTGAGGTTGGTTATGTTGAAAGGGAGGGCCGAAAATTGCTTGTTTAGTTGTCTGGACTTCCAGCCTGTGTATCTCAAGTTTTTCATGGTGAACCTCATACATGCTTTTGGGCCAGAGTTTGCCACATGTTGCTCCATCTGTGGCAGAAAGCGTTCTACCCAACGAATATTTGGGAAAAAGTTACAGCCGGTCTAAGAGACGAGAATTAACATTAAAGTCAATGGGGAAATAATTAGTGATCTGTGGCCATATAGGATGTACGCCGAACTGGTAGACGGCCATTTTTGTTACAAAAACTATAGACAAATCCCGAATGTTTTTCGAAATTTTTTAACGTTTCCAGCATCAACCCAATAACTGATACGGTTCACTTGTATTTAAATAATTCGCTTGCGCATATGTGTCTTTACATATGTGTGGGAAGAAACCGGAGAACCCGGAGAAAACCATGGGGCTCAACAGCTGATTATTTAGACAATCCGTTAGTAGAAGTGGAACACGGACATATCAATGAATTGAGATATAGATACTTGAAAGAGTAAGACGTCGGACCCGCATTGCCAAAAGGGGCCCGGAGGTATGTCCAGAAAAATGATTAAACATTTTTGGTATAAATTAATAAAGAAATGCACCGTTACTTGGTTGTAAAGTACGGCAAAACCTGTGGATACCTACTTGCGTTGGTGTCATGAGAATCGGATTCTGCAAGTCAACTATTTTTGAGAAAAATGGCAAGTTAAAACTATACGCCACCTGCCCGCTTCTCGTTCTGGTCACCGTCAGGGTAACGGACCCAAGAAGGTGATGATGGTGCGTACGCCAGTGTCTCGCTCTGCCATCATGCATGCAGTTATCGATCGCTTTAGATAGACTAAAAAAGGCAAAATTGTTGCCAATCTCAGTTTCCCTAGATAACTTTAGATCATGGATCTTTCAAACAGTTACGAGTCCGGATGACACGTTGCCCCCCCCCCCCCACCGAGTCGCTCTTCCCCGGGACTGGAGGGCTTGGTCACGGATCTTTGCTCTGTGAAACGAATGTTGATAGTCAAATAGAGCCGCGGTTGCGCAGTTAGTGCGCCCTGGTGAACGCCAACACAGTATAGAGTCACGTGTCACTATAAACCTCAGATTGCCTCGTTCGGCATTTCTGCCCGAACGAGATACAAAAATATGCCTCGTTTGTCTGGAGTTCCAACGAGGTTTTTTAAATTGCCATGTTTTTGGAACGAGATATTTTGTTCAGAAAGAGGCTTGATATTATAATCAGAGAAATAGACAAGACAAGAATACATGTCATAGTTGGAGGTGTAAAACTTTTGCAGACACACAGCTACCCTGATTAATTTATGTATTGCCCCAATCAGTTATAGGTGTTAAGAAACAACTTAGGTGTTGTGAAAATTGATTGGGGGCAATAAATTAATCAAGGTAGCTGTGTGTCTGCAATAGTTTTACACCTCCACCTAACTGATATCGCAGACAACAAATTAGTATTTATCTGATCTAAATACAACAAATAATCCATTCTTATTAATCAAAAAAGCATAATATTTCATTTCATATTTCCAATACGCCAGTTTATTTTTTATATTTTATTGTAAAAAAATAGCTTGACTTCTAATTGGCTGTTTCTGTTGAAACCCCATATCATTGCACAAAATATTATTGGAGCAAAGTTATAAACGCACAGCGATACATTTGTTGGCTTATACCAAATGCCAATTAAATTGGAAATAAATCACATCTCATACTTTAAAATTTAAATAAAACTTTTAATTATGAAGACATACGGGTGTTAATAATGCGAAAATGATTTATGGTATGGCATGTATTCTTGTCTTGTCTATTTCTCTGATTATGATATCATAGTTTGGACTGGTTTTCTTTTCGTATTAAATAACATTAATTTTAAGTTTTACAAAATCCGCTTATAAATCTCTTGAAAAAAACACGTTTAGTAAACAAGGCATTTTTACCCAGCCTCGTTCTGAACAAAATGCCTCGTTCCAAAAACATGTCAATTTAAAAAACCTTGTTTTGGAACTCCAGACAAATGAGGCATTTCTTTTACCTTGTTTGGACAGAAATGCCGGACGAGACATTCTGAGGTTTATAGTGTGTTTTTATACTTCGTGAACATGTATTTAAAACTCGGCAATTACCTGTGAAATAGAAAATTATTACGAAATTATTAATATTGCACCAGTAGTCATGCGCAAGCTTTATTCAGATACTGGTTGACTAGTAGCTAAAGAGCTTGTCTCCAACCTTGATAGACCTATTTCCTTGATAATATTTTTCGGAGATCTAGATGGGATCTACCGTACGGGCCCCTTTAACTAGTTTTATTCACTGAAGTATATTTAGGATAATTTTCCTTTTACGGTCCATTTGAACAGGTTCAAGGTGTCGTAACTAACCAGAATTGTTCACTGAAATGTATCTGGAATTTCCCCTTTAAGGATTCAGTAAACTGTGCTTAATTGTAAAAAGAACAGATGGAAGACATGCTGCTAATAATTTTACTTGTTGCCATTAGGGTACAAATATGGATGACAGTAATAAGTTACATGGCTTAAAGATATGTTCCCGCGTACCGAGTGATTTGATGGTATACTTTGACTAAAAACATTATTGAACTAATAATTTACATGCATGGTGTGCTTCAAATCTCCCTCAAAACATTTAAATCAGAAGAAAACTATTTATATGACCCGTTTTAATCATGTGATTTGATGGAGGTAGAATCCTTCTTAGATTTTATTAGTTGTTAGTCGCTGTCCATGTACTCAAACATACCGAAGTATTAGTAAATTCCTGGACTATGCACTGCCAACTTCTTTCGCCAACGTTAAATCGCGGACTACCGAATGTTTTAGTGTTTCAATGATCTAACAAAAGTTAACCATAAAATCCGGAGCACCCATTGCTTCAAATGAGGTTGAATTTTACGGATACACTCACATTTTTGTCTTGAGCCAGCCCCATGTGTGTGTGTTTTTTTTTTCAGGGATGGCCGAATGGTAAGCTCGTGCGCTGTATCAAAAGGCCTGTAAATGAGTTAACTGGCGTTTCGAATCGCCGGGTGTATGTGCAAAGGAGTAGGGTCGCCTGTCCAACCTCGTGGGTTTTCTCAGGGTCCTCCGGTTTCCTCCCACTGCTAGCCTGAAGACCCATACACGCAATCGAATTATTGAAGTGAAATTAAACTACATGTTAGTCCCGAAATTACCTGGTTTGTGTCGAGTGAACGTTAAACTCCATCCCCCCCCCTCCCCAATAAAATGTTCCTGCTTCATTATTTGCAGGCTAAATGTGAAATAGATAATAAAAGGGGAGAGGGAGGGGGATATGCTTTTCACATTCACAACTAACGATAAAGGGTCAAGATTCGTCACTCCTTATTCCTCATGCCGTATGATCAACAAAACAATGTGACATTATGGTGTGGGGTGGGGTCATTTGTCCATATTTTCAAGTTAAAAAAATGTAAATATTGTACTATTAAAAATATATTTTATTAAAAAAAAAGGAAAAATATCAGTGAACATATTAAGGTATAATAGTAAATATGCTACAAAAAAATGTACAACAATACAATTATGATAAAAAAAAAATAACTTTAGAACTATTTTCTCAGATCTGGTTAATTATAATTCATGAAATTGTGAGATTTAATTTAATTGAAGCATAAAGAGACTACATTTGATTGCAAAGCTGTTTATATAGATAAAATGCAAATAGGCCTGTACGTTCTAAAATATATACGTACATGTAATATGAAAAATTAGATCTATATTTTTGGAAGAACACGTAAATAACATGTACACGGGTAATTCTACATATAAGCTGTTACATGGTAGGAGACTATATTTCCTTCTAGACTCACATTCCAAAAATTCTGAACTCTCTGTACAACTGTGATTCTTGGATCTCAAAATCATCCGTCTGAAAAGAAAATTAAGATTAACATGTGACAATGTCAATGAATTAGCCTATTTACTCAGCAAATTAATGGTAGCTGAGCCTGTATAAAGAATATTATGTCAACGAAACAATACTTATCAATAAGTGTATTTGTAACAAAAAATTGAATGTGACGACAACGAAACATCTTAAAACATTCGGCACATTTTAATCCATTTAGGCTCAATATGGGTAACCTTCAATATATTTAGCCTTATTGTCATTCGGCACCATTGGTTACAGTATTAAAGACATTCCTGGATAGTCTGTTTAATGTTATAGATATATTATCTTTGTTTATATTTAATACTAACAGTGATATCATCGTTCTATTATTTTCCTCAAAATGACAGCTTCACGAAAATTGATACAAAGGGAGATAACAAAATTTAACCTTTTCTCTCCTGTACTACTACGCAAGTTTAGTTTGACATGTGGGCCGTACAATCCAAATGGATCATATTTTGCTTAACAAAATCAAATGAAACTACATTATTTTAGGTAATACACATGTTTGTACTTCAATGTCTAAATCAAATGGGCTCTTAAAGTCATTATCACATATGTGATAGAACACTTTCCAAATATAATCTTAACACAGAAATCATTGACACGTGCATTACCACATGTTTTAGGACTATTTCTATTTTCTTGTTTTCCGTTATCAAGTGACATTTAATTACTTTTTTGAAATATCAGTCATCTTCTAACAGCCTCATATAAGAGATCTTAGTTTTCGAAGGAATTATTAGTGAGCAGTGTATCTGTTATCATTCGTTACTGCAGTGTTTTCCTGTTGCATTCGTTACATTCCTTTCTTGAGAGCTTCATGGCGCATCTATCGTAGCAATGATATATGCTTTAAAATTAGATTTGGAACGTGCTTAACCAGTTCTATCATATATACAGTGAGTGAAATTTTGTCTGGGCAGCGGCGCTACAGCATATATCGAAGTCCAATTGACACGGGATCTTTTACGTGCAAGCCAATGTGTACACGGGACCTCGGTTTTTGTCCCACCCGAACGACTAGACAGATGTCCTTGTCAGACATCACTGACTAGGGGAAATCACGCCGGAACATCTAGATAAACTTTCTCGGCCAATGCAGGGATCGAACACCCGACCTACAGGCTAGCGAGCTAGCGTCTTACCCACTTAGCCACGTCACCCCCTCTCTAAATAGAACATATATTGTACTTACAGGCTCATCATCACAGTAGCTTGGTGGATCGAAAACCTTTTCGTCTTCAATTCCAGCCGTTACGTTAACATAACCAATGATGTCCAAGAAAGAGACTAAAACAAACATTATATCTATTTGAATATTATGTATGCATAAAAAATATATTAACTCAATCACTTTCACTTAATATAACAATATAGTTGTTGATAAGCAAGATCTTTTAATAAATATATAAATCAAAGAGAGCAGGGGCGGATTGGGCCGTCGGTCGGACGATCGCCAAAAGGGTCGGTCGGGCGATCGCCAAAAGGGCCGGTCGAACAAATAATGAAAAAAAAATCTGTCCAATTCGTCTAAAAAATCCGTAAGGGGGAGGGGGATTGGACCGGCCATGGAGCGGTGATGATCATGTTGTATGTGGTCGGTGGCTTTAACGGGCCGCCACGCCATCACACTGGAATGGGCTGGTATAATGAACTTTCTTGGCCGGGTGTGCTTGGTGTGGGCCAGAATTCTGAATCCTGCAATGGGGATTCCGAATTTCATCCGAAAATTACATCGGATTCACCCAACACTGTCGCCTGCAAATTTACTAATTATTAAGTCACCTGCACCCTGTTTGTGGGGATACGCCAGAATCCAAAATTCAAAAAGCAGCTTTTACGAATTTCACTTTCGTCACTCTGTACCAATGTGTCCCGTGGCCTTATATCACGTCAGGAGGAATTAACTAGCGCTCCCGGCTCCAAAAATGGGACATAGTCAATGAAAATAGCTCTACTTATTCAATATTGCTAACTGGTCAATCAAAAATTTACAGGGGAAGAACCCCCGGTACCCCCCCCCCCAAGACCGGTCTCCGCAGTCAGTAAAAGGGGCCGCTACGACACGGGAGCCCGGGCCGGTCCCGGCCCCAATCCGCCCCTGAAAGAGAGGCCTGCATATATGTTTCAACTACAGTGAGTCGGGTTCACAAAGGTAAAGTCACTTCCAATGTAGAAATTGAAAACGTCACTCATCCCAATGTTGAAATTAAAAAAAAAATGTAGATTGTGGGGTTCCAATAGATCAATATGTTTCAATGGTGCTTTGTATTTTTCTTGAAGCTTTATAATAATAAGATTTTTCAGAAATAACATTAGGTTTAAAATAAATCCAAATGTAGCGCTTGATCTTTAATCAGGCAAACACAGACATGTGTATTTCGGATTATCCGAAAAGTGTTCACAAGGTTCTGCTGAGTGATCAAAGGCAATAATGCTGAAAGTTATTTACAAGACATATATTCATTTTGTGGTCTGTAGAGTATTCACAAGAAATCGGTTCTACATTCTCTTAAATGGTTAAAATACTGACCTCCTCTAACACTTCCTGTTAGTGTTTCACTCACTGGGATGCAGCCTTCTGTAGTAACAGTAACGAAGGCATCCAACAAAGCTCGCTTTTTTTTGTTGTCAATTCTTAAAGCATAGCCTGATATGCCCAATGTGTTGTCTCCTGCACCAATGTATGACTCTGACATCAATTTAGCACGATCTTTAAATACACAAATCAATGAATTAAAAAGTTAATTAGAAAATGTACTGAGCGCCATGGAAAACGCATCACTTTTAGTATAACAAAATGATCTTGTAAACATATCTTATTTATTTTGCTTCTGATTGTGAACAATATTCAAATGGGAATACATAAATAACAACACATTTGTACACTTATGGATGTTTAATATGTAATTAACGGTATAAAGTCAGAGGGGTCGAAACCAAACGTACGACAGAGATGTCAGTAGCGCGTGTGTCCTCCACGGGCTCTTACGCAGGCTGCGCAGTGACGTCGGATGGAATTAACCAATGTTAAGGCCTGGGGCAAATTGTTCCATTCTTGGACAAGAGCACTTTCTAAAACAGCAATGGTGTGCATCTGTGGTCTCCGATACAGACGGCGTCCATTCTCATCCCAGACATGTTCTATCGCTGCCATGTAGCCCATACTGACACGGGCGGTATGCGGACGTGCATTATCCTGCTGGGAGTGCTGAAGTTGTGGGTGCGCTCGAAACATCGGAGCAACAATTGGTTGCAAGACATCATCGCGGTAGGCTACGCGTTCTGAACCAGGGCGTTGACGGTCACGTGTTGATCCAGTAACACGAACACGTTCCACCAACCTTACAATAGTGGACTGATGACAATTGAAGTGTCTGGCAATGCTGCACGTGAATATTGGGTTTTTCATGTGCATCTCATGTAATTTTTTTGTGCACACGGGCCAATATTTTTTGCGTTTTCAGCATTGAGTGAAACAATAGTTCATAGTATTGCATTATATTATACATAAAAAAAACACCTAGAAATAAAATATTTGGGAAAAAACTGATGCGTTTCCATGGCGCTCAGTATACATTCAAATATTAAGCAATAAATGGGAATAAAGCTCTTTACTGTATCACTGTTTTTAATTTCGGCATACATTAGAGGGGTTTTGAGATGTAACTGCCTCTTAATTTGTGATGTTTGACAATACGTACTACTTTACAGCTCACAAATAACAAACTCTAAAAACGCGTAATTTTCATTTGACACCATATTTTTACATTGCAGTGGGTTATGTCTTGTCAGTAAAAGCCCAACTACTTGTGCTAAAATACCCTAATGTGACACGCCACGCAGGCCTGTATGATCCTCCCCCCCCCCCCTCCGAAAAAGGGAAAGTTTCGGAATATTTGACGGCTGTAAATGGGGTTTAACATCCACTCGTCACAAACTAGGTCATTTCGGGACAAGTCGCAGAAAGAAAAGTGGTTCCAGACAAAACTTTTAAATCCATAGTCAACTGAGTACAAATTCGTGGTATTTAATTAAAAGAAAAGTAACATATAAGTGTTAAATTAGGGCTCCTTGGCAGTTAGGGAAGCAAAACTAGAAATGCCCGAAAAAAATTCGAATTTACAGATTGCGGCGCCGGTTTTCTTAGAGAGGCGAAGAAGCGGAAGGGACCATGTATGGGCCCCGGGAAAATTTTGGAATATTTGACAACCGCAAACGCGTTTTCCTGCTTTTCCACCCGGTAAAATTAGTGTCTTAATTATTTTATTAGATACTGGGCACTTAATTTTGCCAAATAGATGAGTATTACAAAATGATCAATTGAAGTCTTCACTAGTACTACTTTCAGACAATTGCCTTTCATTTTCTGTGGTAGCTGTGGCAAACAGATCGCCTCTATTTCATCATTAACTTATTGTATTATATGCTTTTGATTAATATTTAATGACGATATTTAATACAAAATAAAATATTGAGATTTTACGTAATACATGGCTCACCTGGAATACAAGCTTTACGGAACTCTCGTTCTAACGGTAGTTTTCTGCATTTTTTTCTTGAAAGATTGATCATGTACAAAGTGCCCTGAAAAGAATAAAAATTGAAATTAATCAACAGTCGATGTCAACGCTAGCCTGCGATATTTAATGAAATGGGATTCTATTTGCTGCTCAACTTTCATTAATGATTTAATCATGAAATAGATAATCGACATGTTCTTTATCGCACCGACTTCAGTAATGATGAGCGAGGCTTAGCCGAAAATTCAATTTTTAAAATCTCCCTTCAGAGTGAATCAATTTGACTGTAATTTTCAGCAAATCCCCTTTACAACATCTAGGGTTTTTTTTAACAATTATAGTGAGAACTGCCAGTTATTTATTTAATCTCCCATAATGTATATTTAAAATATATTTTATACCTCTGAAAAATTTTCAATGACTCGCACAAGAAACCGTCCTCGCTTTGTCTGTACGCTGCTTACAGCTGCAACTCGTTTTCCCATTCCGTCATAAGCCACCCTGGAACCACTCTGTAAATGTAATAAACAAATAATATTATCTTTTCGTACATGCAAGGTGGTATAGATGAATCGTCAGACCAGTCAAATGGTAAAGTGTCGCATATTATTGCTAACAAAACCTCTACTTGTAATCAGATGATGACTTTAGTTAGCTGTCACCAACAACATTTTAAAAATTGGCTAAGGCATAGGATTTTTCATCTCATATAATTGAACACCATATATAAATTTTAAGTCATCTCATGAAAATGAATACTATGTATAAATTTCAAGTAAACCTAAGGCGCCCACTATATTTTTTTTTAAAAGTTGACCAAGGATCATAAGTGTTATATTCGTGGTCACAAAGAACAAAGGTCAGTTTTTTGGCAGATTAACATATCTTTAATGAAAGAATGATTACAGTAGCTAAGTCTCTAACTCAATGTCAATCCAAAGTCTTACACGTTGAAAACACGAATAATTTGTCAATTCAAATCAAAACTGATGTTGTTATCTCACTTTGAAAAGGTAGGCTTCTGATTTCCAATATTTAGGACAAAATAAATATTTTACCATTAGTACACGAATTGTGTATAATAATCCGTAACAGCATCATTTAGTAACAAGTGACCAGAAAGATCAAGGCTAGACATATTCAACTATTCATGTTAAACGGTGAGGCCATTACTTCACTCGGCTAATCTCGACAGATTCCGTAAACTACGTAAACCAGATCTAGTCTCGGATGTATGACAGTAAGTGATATGTACCTACGCCCATACATTTGCGATGCGGCTACCGGTTTACTTTAACAGGAAAACTTGACGCTATTACACAAATTGGCAACCTATTCGGCTAGCGACCTATTCGACCGATAGAGCTGCAACCTGTTCGTTGGAAACCTATTTAGAGTAAAGACAACAGTCTCTATTTATCAACCAATAAAATCCAACGTTATGTCTATCAAATGAAAGTAGAATATATTATTTTTTATCCATTCCTTCAGCTCAGAATAGACGTGTAATTTCGTCATTATCTTACAGCTGGATCGGTCGAATAGGTCGCTTGCCAAATAGGTTGCCAACTTGTGTTTGGAATGGGCGCAGCCATGTTTCATCCGGGACCTTTAAAGTAGTTCCAATATGGCGGAATTCATCATACAGCCGAGTTTAGATTCCCGAAATCTTACGAGGTTTGCCGAGTGGCCATTACTTATCTGGAGAACATGCGCAATAGACTGGAATAACCAGACACTAGAAATTTCTATTTGATTGAGATTCATGCCGTATTTCGATTTGAAATTAAAGTCAGAACGGAAACACTTGAATGTAAAAAAGTTCATATACAATCACATTACATTATTATATGCTTTGCGACCCATTTGGGTCTATTTCTAGCTCCCAAATATTACCGATTTAGCTCCTTTAAAGTATGTTTTCATGATATAAGCATAAATCACAGGACAATATATATCTCTGAATGGTTGAGTATTCATTTGACTAGAATTATGGGACTCAACTGCGGACAGTTTGCCACTCAGCAACGTAAAATAATTCCTTTAGAAAAGTTGGGTCATTTCATACTCCCACCCAATTCGGTCTACATCGTTCGTATTCTCTAATGTTAATGTTTCTGCCTGAAAAACGATATTACATTGCCCGAAAAATGGTTGGTTTCTCTATTCGATGAGTGTGTGTTGGGGGTGTGTTGGGGGGGGGGTCTTTAAACAGATTATAGATTTGCAGGATAACTTTGTTCTTTTATAATAAAAAATAAACCTCCAGGTATCAATTGAAAATCTCATTTATCGGCACACAACAAGCAAACGTTAGACTTGAAGGTCCACCTGACCATTAGTCGAGTTTATACATCAAAACTTCAGGTAAATACAACATCTTAAACAATGGGACTTGCTACTTAGGAGAGTACCCGGCAAGATATATCTCCCTCAACTTCTGTATGTTAGAATATGTTCTGACTATTGGGTATATCTTGGTATTTTCTTATTATACGCTAGCTGGGGCAGAGCAGTAGGACGCTAACCCCCAATTCATTTAATTTCTTTTTATAAATAGTGTTTAAGATCAGTTAGCAATGATTAATATACTATCGCATTCATAGCATATCCTATATCGGCTAAATGCTATCCAGGTTAAAATTTGTTATCATTAAACTAAATGGGTCAAGCATGTTCATTGAATGTAGACACACATAAACCCAGTAGCTTTATAGTTACATGTTAAGTACAAATGACCAAAATATACGGTTTGGATTGTTCGTACTTGGTTTTATTTTATTGTAAAAAAAAATTCTGCATCAAATCGTAAAGATAGTCAGCGAAACATACATCCTCAGGAGCTAGGCCCCCCGGAGAGTCGAAATCTTTAGACGGCGAATAAATGAAATTGTTGAAATTCAATTTGATTCGTCGTCTCACTATAAATATAAAATACATGTACTTACAGATCCGATAACATTAGTTGCTGAAGCGTACACTAGATTTCATGAAATCAAACAAGGGCCATAACTCGAGAAGTAATGATCGGAATTTGTTGAAATCCAATGTGCGTGGCCTGACAAGGACAGCTGCCAATTCGTTCTGATGGGACGAAAACTCGAGGTCCCATGAACACATTGGCATATACATAAAAGATCCTCGCTCCACTGATTCAAATAATACCTATCAATCTACAATGTGAACCAAGGGCCATAACTGTAGAAGAAACTAATCGATTTTTCCAAGTAATATTTATACATTTCATATCTTTTATCGTTAGAGCGTTAACATTGTTCTACACAATGAAACACGGGTCAAAAATCCAAAAGTAATTTGTTGAAATTCAATATGCATGACATGCACGTAAAAGATCCCTTGACAGTTGGAATTCGTTATATGAGTAGGCCCTGTCCGGGCCACTTCCCTCATAGAACACTGTATGGCGTGTGCCCGTCTTCATTAGCTCAGTTTGGGGCGGCAGAACAGTAGGACGTTAAACTCCATTTCATTTTAAAACAATGCATATAAATTTGATACAAATGCGGTAATTTTTGTTGTCGGAACATTCACAGGGTTTCATAAAGGGAAACAAGGGGCATAACACCAGAAGTGATTTACTAAAATTGTTCAGACCAATAGCCTTCATCGTCTCACTAATGTTAACAAGATATATATCAACTTTAAAAAGATCGGATGCTAAATGTAGTGTAGACGACAGATGGGTGGGTGGTTAAGGTCCCCGTCAGACCAGGATGGTGTCCTTGCGACGCTGCTGCGACCTGAAAATGCATAATTTCGCCGGCAAACATGAACACAATGCGAGAAAATGTCCAAAAACTTAACAAACTTGAAAAGGTCGCGTTCTCACAGCTTTGTAGGTCAAATCGCAGAGCGTTGGCGTTTGTTTTGAATATGCGCAAAACAATAGCCGTGATTCGGCGATCATTGGCGACCATGGAGACCAGAGCACGATATCTAGCGTTTCCATCCCGCTTATGAAAATCTTAACGTGCTCTAAGACCATTTTCTGTTGCAGCACAGTAAGTTCGCCAACCCGGTCTGACGGGGGTATATAAGCCTTTGTGACGACAATGTCCATTCGAGCGTATAAAAAAACAGCCTTCGATAAACACCCCCAATATATTCATATGACAAAAGTCGGCATAGCACATTTGAGATTTACTTTGAATAATAATAATTGTACACAAAAAAACTAATTATAAAAGTCAAATTTTTCCCCCACCTTTAAAAATATAATACTACTTCTTGAGCGTACAAACCTTCACAGGTCCCAGATATATTATGTCTCGGTAATAAAAATTAAAAATTGGTTTACATCAGTTAATTTTGTTTAGAGGGGTTCCTAAATATGATTCAAAAAGGAACCCCTTAACTTCCCCAAAAAAACTTACGGAAATGAGTGATGGTCTAAACCACCGATAGTAGCCTCCAAGTAATCCTTCGGTGCCCTCCCATTGTTCAGGCGTGCAGCAACCACAATTAACCGAAGGTGCGTTGCTCAATACATACAAGGCACAAGCCGATAGTAATGCTAATCGTAACATTTTCTAGGTTGTTATACAACTACGAAGCTCTGAGAAATGAAGCCCGTCAATGTTATTGCTGTCTATAGTATATCTTACACAATACCTTTACCGAGTGACTAGCCAAGGGTAAGGTCGCGCGAGTTGCTATATCTGTAAATACCGTCAAAATCATGTGAGAACGACGCTCGATTAACCAGTCGATTGATCATGTGACATTGATAAGGTCAATATCAAGGACTGTTTTATCCTTAACTACATGTACAAGCACGTGATGGAAGTAATAAGAAACATTTCACATAGTAATGCATTCCAATATCTAATTAAATATCTTGCATAATAAAATTAATTTTCCAGACGTTTGGTACATATTAATGTTGATGTAACCGTCAATATTTAATGTCACATTATAACTTAACAAAGCTATATACATATTTCTCTTTATTTTTCATTAGTATATTAATTTAGTTGAATTGAATCTGTTATATGAGACTATTGATAAATGGTGAAAGATATTTGATGTCTCAAATTATCATAAAATTGACATTTTCTACTAAGGGTGTGTGGGGGGGTGGGGTCGTGGGTAAAACGCTGGGTCAATAGCCTGGAGGGCGCGGCTGTTCGATCCCTGCATCGACCGAGGGAGTTAGGACCTGACAAGGGCAGCTGTATAGTCGTCTGGATGGGACGAAAAACCGAGGTCCCGTGTACACATTGGCGTGCACGTAAAAGATCCCTTGACAGTTCTAATTCGATATAAGAGTAGGTCGTGGTGCGGCTTCCCGGGCAAAATTTCCCTCAAACTACACTGTATGGCGTATGCCCGTCTTCATTAGCCCAGTTAGGAGTGATCCCATAAGACATTAAGCCCAATTCCATTTCATTACTAATTGAAGGTTGCGAGGAATAAGGGGTTTGCTGTATCATCTCTTAGTTTATGTGAATCATCTTTTTTCATTTCAAATAAAAAATTTCCATGTTATATGCATTCTTCATATTATAATAATGTTTTGAATTGGATTTCATAGACCATTTAGATGATGTACATAGTCTTACGCTGCGGATATATGCAATCGGGTTTTAAATAAGATAGTGATATTAATGGATTGTAACTTCAGATACTTTCTAAATCCTAACTGACTTAGTAGCCTATTTTGTGAATTTTCAAACTTCTCATACACAAATTTAAATGTAGCTTTTCAATTTTAACGCTGTTATTATTGTTTGTGGTAATAAAATCCCCCAAGCATCACACACATACAAGATAATAGGTTTGAGTCAGAACAGTTCAAATAATATAATACGAGGAGAAACATTAATATGAGGAAAAGCTTTTATAATCTTAAAGTATGCCTTCAATGACTTCTCGATTAAATACTCAACGCCTTTGCTAAGAGAACTTGAAAACTGACCTGTTATACCAAGATATTTGTATTCACTAACATTTTCAAGTTTAGCATTGTTTATATATAAAATTTCTTGAAACATATATTGCTACATTTATTGAAAAACATTATTTGTGTATTGCTAATATTAATCTTTAATCTCCATTGTTTACAATATGAGCCAACAATATCAAGGGATGATTGGAGTCCCTATAATATAATAATGTCATCCGCATATACTACCTTTTAAAGATTATATTACGCCCCTGTACATGTACTGTTACATATCACTTTTTCTTCAGTGTCTTGTCTTGCTAATCAAATTTGTTTTTGCCATTAGCACCCCATGAAAATATTGCACAAGGTGACCGAAAGGGGAACCATTACAAGATAGTATAATGATTTTAACAGAAAACATGACTTTCAAAACCACGGTTTAATACAGCCAGGTATAAGTAACCTTGGATTTTGAGACATACAAACCGCTTTTATCGCATTTTATATTTTTCCACGTTATGATAATTTTATGAAAAATGACCAAATATTATGAAAATATAAATGCTTTTATATTGTTCGGTCCGTGTTATTTTGATTATACCGATGGCATATATGTGCACTACTGTTAAGTACAGTCTGATACTGTGACAAACCATAAAAGAAATGAAATGGGGGTTTAACGTCCTACTCTTTTGCACCTAACCTGGGCTATTGGAAGACGGGAAACCATAAAAGAAAACTACTGGAATTTTACAACCTCCAAGTGCACAAACGACCAAACAATTATAGTTCCATGCGACAAAGTTGACTAAAATAAGCAAACAACCATAGACATCAAAATTGTTATATACTGTAACACGCAGTGGTTGTATAGTTGAGATATATCGGTGTGTTTGATTTTTGAAATATAAATTTAACAGATTCTTAAAAGAATTAAACCAACTGGTATCAAACTGACGTTCAACAAGTATTCCATCATAACGTGGAAACCTTGACAGAGGTTGTTTACATGTATGAAACATATTAATAGTTTTAGCTACATATAAATGGATTAAACATTTTTGGGAATATAATAAAACGTTTTGCCCCCCCCCCCAAGACTTTATAAACACACCAAATGTACTTCACCTGACCACCATCAGACTTTACATTCTTAACAAGTGGAATAACTCCGAATTAACGAATTATGCATTGTCTGCAAGTCATGTTCTTAAATGAAATTATCGATTTAAGGGAAGCGAATCTGCTTATCATAATTAATATGACTCATTTAGAATCTACAGTAATATACATGTATAACCAGTATTCGCGGTAAAAATTTAGGCCCTACTACCATATATAATCGAGCAGGGCGTTCCATTAAAGCCACAAAGAACGATGTCGCCAACTTTTTCAGCGCTAGCTATAGAGCAAAGAATGGATGTCGTATAGTTCAACAAGACCTCATCATTGCATCGCGTTTAATTTAAGAATAAAAATTGGGGAAGGGGCGTCTACCGCACAAGCTTCAAGCTATAAAGACTGTCAGGTACGATGTTTCATCGATCCTAATTTTGTACGGTATTCGGCAAACAATGGCATAGCAATACAAGTTTTCTTCCAGTTGTGGAAAACAATCTGTATTGACTTCTACTATTTTTTTTAGGGAATCAAATGCCTATCCTCCTCGCAAAGCTTTTAACCAACTTCAATCTCCCAGACATGACTGGAAGTTCAAAGAAGAAAACGAGTCAAAGAACAGCATCAGTAATATCTTGCAAGGAAGATTAAATCTCTAGGATTACCCTAAAACTTTGGAGATCTGTACCAGTTGGCAAGGAAATAATTTTTTTTTTTGTGATGATTTTACTATCCACTTTTCAAGGGGAGATTAGAATTTAATTTTAAAGTCGTGTCCCCCCCCCCCCTCCAAAGATCGATGACCATTTTCCTTGCAACAAGGTTTGACGATTATTCTGATAAAAGGGGCCCTTTTAAAATATATTTGTAGTTTCCTACCTTTGAAAACTACGAGCTAACTCCAGGGGAGTCCGAAATTGACCTTGACAACCATTGTTGGCGAAATGAACAGTGTAATATATAAATTTATATGTTTTGTTGGGCACCGGACCCATTTTGACTTGTCCAATTCATCTCATAATATGGCCGTCAAAATGAAGAAATGGCAACACAAATTGACACGAATAGTATTCCTTCAATATAATGGAAAACACGAACATGTCATTTCCATGCCGAAATTCGCTAGTGCAAGGGGCCTTCAACAGTGGAAGGAAACCCATGACGTTGGACCCCTTGACACGTACAACCGGGGAATCAAAACAATTGTAATTCAGTGAAGATGGCCTGATGCGGGCAAAATTTCCCTTCCTCGAACAACATCGAATGGCAAACGCCCGTCTTCATTGTCCCAGTTTGTGCAAAAAAAAAAAAAAAATAGGACGTTAAACCCCAATTCAAGGTAATTAGTAGCACCATTAGCGTTTTTTATACTCCCACAACCTTACACTTACTGCATATGTGGACGCATATTCGATACTTACAGGACCGTAACTTCCGGGATTGTGGCACCCGATTGTACGAAAATTCAAGTATTTAGTTCGTGTTACCCCTAAATGTCACAGTTTATCTCATTACAAAAACGTTGGGATATATCACCGTTACACATACGTGTACGTATATTAGAGACTTTTGGCAAGGGTAAATTTCTTGTCCGTATCGCGTATCCGTATCGATTTTGTGTGTGACGTCAACAATGCTTGTGTATTTCTCATACGTGATATGGCACACGGATACGACAGCATGTATCGAACAGCTTTCATACGGAAAAGGTCCATATAACATCGTCGTCTTTTTACCATACTTTTTGCTATTTTTAGACGCTGAAATGTTGTGTTATAGTAGACACTTGACTAGTACTGAGATCTTGGTAGATAACTGACATCATGCTGTAAATAGAACTAAGCTAGCCCAGTTACCAACATGTACACGCCGCGAAAATCTGCCAAAACTCTAAAACTACCTTGACGCAACGTATCACGTGACGATACGGATACGTGATACGGATGCGGAAAATTCCACTTGCCAAAAGTCTCTAGAGTCGTCACCCCAAACATTTCGGTTCCTTGGCATTTATCGGATGGAAACATCGTGGATTACGGCCACTGATCATGTACGAAAAATCAAGTTTTTAGCTTGTGGACACAAGAGATCACAATTTTGTCCACCAAAATAAAAAAGACCACAATTTTTTTTATGAATTTTAATATGTGCACCTTTATTGTAGAAAATACCGACGCTATTCGTCTAGAATCTGAAAAACCCTTCGTTCCTTGCAATAGATTTAAATAATGAAGGATCCACCTGGAATATAAGAAAAAAAAAACGGTTGTAGATTCGGCATGTTCATTCATACCATTCCACGATGCAATGCCGGTTTTATTACTGTTCACTGGTGAGATATACGGTATTTATTGGTTAAAATTAAAACTGGAAGTCAGTGGTTGAGAGAAAGACAATCAGTCATTACAAAATATACTGGCGGTTTAGGAATGGGCAGCAAAGAAATTCTGAATTATTAATTTAGTAATTATTTATGTAGGACAAAAAAATACGTCACTGAGGACACTCAAAATTAAAACTTGCATAATATGTTTTGAAACTAAATAAAGATAAGTACCAATGAGGCTTCGAAACGAGAAAAAAAAAATAACTTCAAACAATCTGTGAATTATATTAACAAGTTTTAAAGTCATGCAATACCTGTTTACATATAGAAGGAACATTAAATATAGATGGATCACGAATACCCACTGTAAGATCAACAAATCCAGTGAATGTCATCTGTGCGGCTAAAATGTACAAAATCAGAAATAGTCAACAAGAAAACATAATATCGGGAAAAACTTATTTCCTATTAAGGGTCATTTCTTAAAGATTTTTTATTGGCTCGTCAATGGATAAATTTACATCGGGAAGCAAATTCGAAAAGAAACCTCAATTACACAGAATATTAATTTGAACTAGCATTGTTAATTATTATATATATACTACTGATTGAGTCCTGGTAAATAATAAACGGATTTCTTCGATTATGAACATACCAGTTAATTTTGGTTATTATAAACTTACCCGTGTGTTTGAAATGAACTCACGTTAAATAAAATCCACTGCACCAATAAAAATCCCAATGAATAAAACGGTTCTCTCTTGAAAGATTTGAATATTTACTTGTTATTTCGACAGAGTGGATAATAACATTGCTTTCGTCACATATTGGACGAATCCAAAACACGGATGCGGGGTTGTTTAGATTTGACGCATATTAAGTCAAGCACGCGCTATACTCAAAGCAAAGCGCCAGTTTTGCAATCGTTTGAGTTTGGGCGACGAAAATATCAATTGAAGGCAATTACATAGGAGCTTTATATTGAAACCATTGATCGTCAGTCTATTAAATTTTATTCACAATGAAAGAATCACTGATTGCACGGATACTCGTAAAAATAAAGTCATAAAATATAGATTTTAATATCCTATCTTCTTTATGCTATAAATAGTTTAACACGGATCACGAATCACATCTCCGAAGTGGCTAAGGACTCTGAGTGTATTATTAATTTGATCTCATTCTTTCGATCAAATAATAACCGCTTCAGTGACAATTTTAAGCGTGTTGCGACAGCGTTCAAAGTGCCTAATGGCATTGTGTGGCGTATGCAATGCCGATAAGTCTGTAACGCCCTGTAAGAAGCGGAACATTGATTGTAAATGGCCTGCATATATGTAAAATAATAATATTATCATACCATATAAAGATGGGTAATATTTAAGGCCCGTGAAAAGAATGTAGTTATTTTTGTTCCTCATGCGTGTTAAAAAGAAAATTATCCCATCCGAGTCGCTAATCAAATAATTAAGACGGTAACAAATTTTTAAAAAATACAGGTTGTTATGTGTGCGAACGCCCAAACTCAATGCTGAGTCGAGACGTGCTTAACTTAAACCAAACTTGAATTGACGTAAAAATGCCACATTTCCTATGCTGTCACCCCTAATACAAAGTGATATCTCCCGAGGTGTGACGTAACCAGCTGTCATTGATATTTTTTCTCAACCGAAAGTTTGTGGGATTTCAATTTTTCAAGAGAGAACTGTTTTTATACGTTGGGACATTTAGTGGTGCGATGGATTTTTATTTAACGGGAGTTCATTTTAAACACACAGGTAACTTTATAATAACCAAAGTTAACTAGGTTGTTCGTAATCGAAGAAATCTGTTTATTATTTACCAGGACTCAAACAGTAAGTGAGATACGCTGCTTCGCCCGGGTCCACACTGAACGGAATCATAGTCTTAAACATTCACAGGATCGTTCTGGTTACTTCGATAGCACATGTGCGGTTGGGTCGCGGCGAACATGCACATCGAGATTTTGGAAGGAATCTGTATAGATATGTACAGACTACGACATGTGCCGACATTTAATATGAGCAAGGATTGCTACACAGATATCCGTGACATTAAAGGAAAGAAATATAACAATGCGCAAGGTATGAAAAGGGTGAATCTGGACATATGCTAACAACAATATAGGCATCATTGATAATCATTAAAATAAAACGAGAACACTTACTTCCCATACTGCTGTCTTTCACCCTAAGAACATCTATTACAGGAATGCAATCATCAGGTGTTCCTACCACAGTTACGTTAGTTCCATGAGTATAATATGTAAACGAGAGTGCATCAAACCGATTAGTGCCAATACCAAAATATATCTTTCCTGCTAATTGTGCGTCGGCTAGAAACAAACAAATATACATGCATCTATTATATGAATCGTCAATCCATACAAGTTACCTCTTGCTAAATATTATGATAATTTAAAGGTAGATACTACCAAACTCAATTATGTTGGGTGTTTGTGTTGCCTTAAATCAATATTAGTACCAGGAAGAACAAATCTATGTTGTTTAGTCCCACACATGCATTCACATTTCTAAAGATAGGCTGACACTGCCAGGCAGGATACGCCCACATTTTCGAGAGATGGATAGAGAACAAGCAATACCGAAAGTGATTTTTCTTACAATCAAAGGCCATAATTCATTAAGTTACAATTTGATATGCGCAAATATCGAAAAGAATCAAGATCTTTAGGTTATAAACATGCATTTCAGGTTTCATCAAAATCAAATTAAAATTGTGATCTCTACAGGGTCCACAACTATGATATACCATATTTTTACACTATTCGCGTACAAACGGCGGCTATTTTTCTGGCAATTATGGTCCGATTTTCTCGAAATTCGAACTCAACCTTCCGAAGGGTGTAACTGTGATAGAGTCAAACATTTTTTTTTTTTTAAATCGGATAATAATTGTGACCGCCAGAGGGACCATAGGCGATTTTTCGGACAATCAGGGGCCATAATTCAGGAAGTTACGATCCGATATGCGCAAATACCGAAAGAAACCAAGATCTTTGGGTTATAACCATGCATTTCAAGTTTGATCAAAATCGAATTAAAACTGTGACCTATACAGGATCCACAACCGTGGTATACCATTTTTTAACAGTATGCGCGTATAAACGGTGGCCACTTTGTCTGTCAATTTTGGTCCGATTTTCCCGAAATTTGAACTCGAACCTTCTTTAAGGTGTAACGGTGATATAATCAAACGTTTTTTTTTTTTTTTAAATCGGAAAATAATTGTGACTTCCAGAGGGACCACAAGCTAAACAAAGGCAATTTTGCGTGCAATCAGGGGCCGTAATCCAGGAAGTTACGATCCGATATGCGCAAATATCGAAAGGAACCAAGACTTTTGGGTTTATAACCATGCATTTCAAGTTTCGTCAAAATCGAATTAAAATTGTGACCTGTACAGAGTCCACAACAATGATATACCATTTTTTAACAGTATTCGCGTACAAACGGCGGCCATTTTGTATGGCAATTTTGGTCCGATTTTCCCGAAATTCGAACTCGACCTACCTTACTGTGTAACGGTAATATAATCAAACGTTTTTCTTAAATCGAATAATAATTGTCACCTCCAGAGCGACCACAAGCTGAAAAAAGGCGATTTTGCGTACTATCAGGGGCTTTAATTCATGAAGTTACGATACGATATGCGCAAATATCGAAAGGAACCAAGATCTTTGGGTTATAACCACGAATTTCAAGTTTCATAAAAATCGAATTAAAGTTGTGACCTTAACAGTATTCGCATACAAAAAGCGGCCATTTTGGTCCGATTTTCCCGAAATTCGAACTCAACCTTCCTTAAGGGTGTAACGGTGATATAATCAAACGGTTTTTAAGACGGATAATAATTGTGAGGAACCACAAGCTAAAAAAAAAAGGTGATTTTTCGGTCAATCAGGGTCCATAATTCAGGAAATTACGTTCCGATAGGCGCAAATATCGAAAGGAACCAAGATCTTGGGGTTATAAACATGCATGTCAAGTTTCATCAAAAACGGTTCAAAATTGTGACCTCTATAGGGTCCACAAGCTAAAAACGTGATTTTTCGTACAATCAGGGGCCATAATCCATGAAGTTTTGATCCGATACATGCCAATATCTTTTGGGATAAACCTATATTTCAAGTTTCGTCAAAATCGGATAAGAATTGTGACCTGTAGAGAGTCCACAAACAATTGTGGACGGACAGGGGCGACGACATAATGCGTCCACATGAAAATGTGGGCGTATAAAAATGAATTTACCTCGGTAAATTTAATACAAATTCCATTCAAAGAACAAATCCTATGCAGTTTATCACTACAAATGCAAACATTGAATCAAATCTGTTATATTCGACAAAGGCAGTGTCTTTAGTATACTCCTGAATTACTGTTTACGTATCCTTCTTGAGAGAGAGAGAGAGAGAGAGAGAGAGAAATGGGGTTTAACGTCCACTCAACACAAACTAGGTCATTTCGGGACTAACATATGGTTTACTTTTATTTCAATAATTCGCTTGCGCGTAGGGGTCTTTAGCAGTGATATCTTTCTTGAAGTTGCCGACTTAGATGCATGACAGAGCTCTAAATTCGGTGCTTGGTTCCACTTTATCTAAACCCAAAGAACATGCCTCTAAATCTGATCTACAATATCATGTAATCCGCCCGTGGTCAACTGGGCCGTTTAGAGGAGTTGGGATATAATTTGCTTCAGAAGTAAAGTAAATGAAATAAAATGGGGTTGAACATCCCTAGTTTCCACAGTACCGCCAACTAGCTGAAATACGTGTTATGAATTTTCTTACCTGGCAAGCAAATCTTTGGGAATTGTTGACTAATCGGAAAAGATGAACAGTTTTGCTTTTGAAGATCAATAACATATTGCATTCCCTGTGTTGAAAATGGAAAACAAAAGAGACTAGCATATCACAGGGTGGTCGGCTATATGAATTGATGTATGGTGTATCCAATAAGATTGAAGACTAGATGTAAATGCTAGTTTCAATTACCCTTATTATATATGTCAGATTAGGCTTGAAATGGATACCAATCAAATGACGATAAAGAGGAGGAACCATTAAGACCTAGCTTTTGTCGTTCTACGACGGGATAAAACTGACGGCGACTAGTTTACGATCAAGTGGAACTGATCAGTAGTGACTACTTGGGCGACCTGAGCACTCTTACGACTGGTGTAAATCGGACGCCAACCAGTCGCTGTCCAGTTGTCTCCAGTTCTACTCCTACGACTGTAGACAATGTCCCTAGTCGCAAGTGGAACTGACCAGTAGTGACTACTTGGGCGACCTGATTGCTCTTACGACTGGCGTATATCGGACGCCAACCAGTTTAAGTCCGTCTAGTTGTCTCCATTATGCCGAGTCGCACATGTTCTACTCCTACGACTGTGGACAACTAGTTGACCCTAGTCGCAAGCGACATAAGCCAGAGGCGGATCCAGGATTTTCAGAAAGAGGGGGCGTGCCGCACGGAACAGTGATTTTTGAGTGGAAAAAATGCCCAAAAGGACTAATTTCATACTAATCCTGTAAATTAGGATTTTCAACCTAAACTATTTTTGTTCTCCTTTCTCGCGAGAATATATGGAGCTAAAAATTGTTCGCCACCTCAAAAAATAGAGGGGGCGTTCGCCGGGTGCGCCCCCTCTGGACCCATGCCTGTAAGCACACCTACGACTGGCCTCGCTGACATAACCAACAGGATTCGGTTATTTATTCAAGTGATACCCAGGTGACCATAGCAACCATGGAATGAGGCCATTTAGAAGGAGATCACGTATCAGTTGTGACTCCGATTCTTCAACTGCTCGTGATCGCATCCAGTCGTGGATGAGCCGTTAGTGGCCGTCAGTTTTATCGCGTCGTGGGGCGACATAAGCTAGGCTTAAGAATACGAGCGCCTGCTATAATCTTACATAAAGCGCTTACATGTATGTATATTCAAAAACCCACCACATTTTTGAAGCAATAGATTTCAAATTCCTTTTTAATGGGATGAAGTCTAATCAACAGAAACAGTGCGCGAGGTGGGCCTCTACTATCTTATTTTAAAGTAATTTGAATGACTATTGGTGTTTCTATTAAGATAAATTACACGTATATAAATCTCCAAATCAATATTAATATTGAATTAGTAATGCGCCAAGACTAGCGGATAAAAGTACGAATACCTTTGCAAAATTTTGTATGATTTTTAAATATTGTGTGACACCTTCTGTCTCAGCTTCTGTTTCGTAATACACTCGTTGGTTGGTTTCGTCATATGACATAAAATAGTTGGCCTGAAATATACATATACAATCATTATAAATCAACTGATATACCATATAATAGATGCCAATCCTGTAATAAGCATGATAACGTTAAATATGTATCGGGAAGCGCGTATTATATACAATTCACTTACAGATACAGCATATACGATTCAGATAAAGGGTCACCGTTCTCGCAATAATAGTAGAGGAAAATGCATATTTTCAAAATTTCTTCAAATTATTTCATTCTGGCGCAAGGCCATTAGACTTGGCAGGGTAAACACGTTGAGTGCACTGATTGTAACCACTGTACTGGTTGTTCGAAGTTTAGCCTCGCTTCCGATTAGATCATTTAATTTGGAGCCCTCTTAATCTACTTAAAATCGGACCTATCCAATGACTTCTAGGCTTGATTATGGTCTTGCCACGTTGATAAATTTCTGATAGTTTATATAAGCTGATTTAGCCCTTGCATATAAGGCCTGTTGTAAGGGGCATACAATCTTTACAAATACAAAACCAAAATGCTTTGTTATCATTCATAAGCTTTTAATGATTTTTTATTGTGTCCCGTGTTTCGAATAAAGCAGGGGACTATTAAAATGGACATGTCCGTTCGTTTGTGAGTGTCGGTCACAATTTTTGGAACACAATAACTCCCCTTCTCATTAAGATGCATCCCCGGTATCCCCAATGTTCTCATTCTGTTCTAATCTGATCCATAGAGTGATGAAACGTGGTGTATATTGAATCCCCCAATACACTCGCTAATGAGAAATTTAGCTCAGGTTTAGCAAATCAATAAGCAATTGTATCAGTCGATCCTTTCGAACACAACTCCCCTGCTAATTCACCTAGAATAGCTAAATTTGGTATTGGTGTGTTTTGTTTTGTTTTTGTTTGTTTTTTTTTGGGGGGGGGGGGTGATTGCCTTGATTGCGTTCGCATGGGCATTTTCTAGTTAAGCTACGCAGATTTAAGCAATTTGATTAGTTGAGAGTAATGAAACCTGGTGTATACATGTAGTTTCATTACCCAGTAAAAGTTCGATAATGAGCATTTCCTACGAAAGACAAGCAGAGTAATAAGTAATTTGATTGGTCTAGACTATGGAGCTAAATAGCGTGCAGTTGCATTGGTGGAATTTGGTCGTGTATAGTTTCATTACATCAATACCAGTCGTCATTTTATATACATAATGTGTACTAGTGCGTTAAAATTGTTAGTAATCAGGCAGTTGGTGTTTTGTCACTAAGGCGTTTAACCCATGAATATTGAATGATTTACACCACTAATGACATCTTTTGCAGCTAATTACACCTGTTAATGACAACTGTATCACTCCTCACCATTTTCTATACACACTAAACATTAATTTTTAACAGTAACCACTTATATGATTTAGTGACAAAAATTGTTATTACAAAATAGCCCAGGTTCATATAAGTCAATGGAATCAGATTAGTGGTGTTGGTATATGGTTAATCGGGATTTAAATGAAAATAATACTTACATTGGTTACAGACGTAGAACCTTTATTAACCGATCCAATTATGGAGCCCTGCCTTCCTTCCCATTGGGGTGGCACACAGCAACCCGGTCTTGTTGGCTCTGCAGCAGCAAAGACAGCAAACGTTGCAAACACGATGAACATCATTTTGAACAGGTCTTATTTTATCAGTTGAACCTGAAATATGTGTACCTTTCCAGTGATACAATTTTATCATAGCAAGTCTCGCATTTTATAATGGTTATTGATGAAATTCCACGTGACAAATTGTTTATTAACTTAGATAAGAAATCGGGACACCGTACTCTGATTCGGGGTCATTTTAGTCTCGAGAACCCCAAAGTGTATATCTTTCTAAGAAGGGTTGTAAAAGTAGACTGTTATAGTAAACGTTTAATTTCATCATTGTGTAACGCATTTTAGATTTTTTTTGTTATTTTTCTTATTAAAAATTTAGTAACAAATAACGTTAAAAACATTTTCGGAATGAAGGCTGCCCGGTTCATGAGAAGAAACTTAAACTATGTGATAAAGATCAAAAATTCTTGGATGAGTTCGACTTCGGTACGCATGGTCCCTGTTGATTTCACCTTTTCACGTTACTTGTCATGGAAAATGTGGACGCATTTTGCATAGCAACCGCTTGTTTTAACTGGTCGTAACTGACAGTGAATTACTTGATAGATAAGGGACACAGGGAAAAAGTGTGGGAATAAAAAACTGTATTCCGACTTTTTTAAAAAAAATTATCCAATGTCTTAATCTGTCATAGATACGACGATAGTAAGATGGGGTTGAAATAAAGTTCGGCAGTCAAGTTAACTAATAGGGACCCTCGCGGGTATCTTTACCCACGGATCAGTATATACCATAGCAGGGGTTTCTTCTAAAAGTCTACTTTGTATATTATGTCTCGCTTCTATGTTAAAACCAGACCTGGTTATTACTCGGGTGCAATAACCCTGAGAAAAGAATATAGCCCCCCCCCCCAAAAAAAAAAAAACAACAAAACACATACACTATTCCGCCGGGCCTGATTTGACATGCCATCGTTAAAGACGTTATTCTTCGAAACTAGATTTAAATACGTGTTCAACGAAGATAAACTTTGCACCACTGTCGATAATCAGCGTTCTGGGAGTCATACCGGAAATGTTGTTAACGGTGTGCGGGGGGGGGGGGCCATTTTTTGTCCCGCTACTCCCATTACCACAAACCTTGCGAACGCTAGTTTTCAACCGATTTTTTTTCTATGATTGTGAAGCATTGGTGCAAAAAGAGGAATAGGGTCGATTTTCCTAGTTTTATATTCTCAACCTGGTCGATTTTCCTAGTTTTTTATTCTCAATGTCTTGTAAAATCTGGGTGCGCCCACTCCTCTACGATTTCCAACTGAAAAGGGATATTTTATATACACGTCAATCGCGGCGCCTGGGGCACCTCTCTGATAAGATTAAGATAAATAGCTGACAGTTCTTACTATTCTAATTAAAATATAGATAATAAAAGGTGACTATGTAGAGAAAAATCCGTTGACAGTTCTCACTAATTAAAAAATAAATAATAAAAGTTGACTATGTAGAGTTGATAATTGGCTTGTCATGTTAGTACATGCTTAATTAATAGACGTTGCATGATGCACCTATAAGTTATTTAATGCATCAAATCAATTTCATATAACAATGCAGGGCGTATGTCCATCTTCAATAACCCGGCTAGGGTAGCGTGTTAAACCGTATTTCATTTATAACCAACTTTAAATATAAAGTTCTTTATCAAGTATTCACATTTTAGAAAAAGTTATCTGTCAAAACCCGATAATATTTACATTTATAAATAGCCATAACTGAACTTTAAATGATATTGAATGAAAAGATAACAATTTCTACATACAAGTTTACAATAACGATCGTATTCGTGCTGATTAATATATAAATAGCTATGACTGAACTTGAAATGATACTGATATAGCTATCAGTTATGATGACATTGCATTATCTCCATGTAACCTTAAATATAGGTCTCACATTCTTAATGCTGGAGGTTCATTTTTATACACCCACATTGAAATGTCGTATACCGTTGTTGGCCCTTCGTCCACATTTTTTGTGGACACTCTAGAGGAAAAAGTTTTAGTATCCATTTGACTTGAAATTTATATAAAGTGTGTAAAGTTATGAGACGAAGAAACATATTGGATTTTAACCTGATAATTACTGTCCGAGTTATGGCCCTTGGTCACTTTAAAAATATAATGTGGGCGTTTAAATAATGTGGGCGCTTTAGCGGCTAAAGTTAATATTAAATTAAGCACAGTGTTTATGGTCATGAGACAAAAAATCCAAACACATTCTTATAAATCATAATGGGTTGTTACTCATCACATTTTCGTGTATTGTTTGTTAATGTTTTCATTACTAACAAAATAAAAAATATGTGACAACCCATCTTCTTTAAAATGACCTATTTTTCAAATGAATCCGGAATATGATTTCTTTGATAAAACGTTGCACAAGCGGTTGTCATGGAAGATACGGAAAAAACAAATTAATGAGATTGTTCAAAAGGGGACATAATCCAGTAAGTTACTACCCGAATATCATAGTCCGGCAGCCAAACCCCATTTTAAGTCTTAACCTGGAAATAGGCTGTGATTTAGCCACAAAAATCGTTTCATTTTGTCTCCGCAAATTCCAGGCGAAAATCCGACGCTTTGCTGCACAAGTAAACAAGAAAGTCGTCACTGTAGTACACATTTCTATTGCGATGTTTTGAACAATCAGACCAACACTCGAATTACGCCTCGGACTATATTTGTCAAGTGTAGCCATAATGTGGTGAAGAAATCATATTCTAAGCCAATCAGAAACGATAAAAGCAATCAACGTCATTAGGTCAGGGGTCAATAGCCATAAATAGACCAGGGAATACCTTTTACGAGACGGAACACGTTAGCTTTTTTACATTTGTATGAGAGAATTTTTCTGCAAATATGCCTGAATTACGACAATAACATCAGATAAATGTTGTGCTGACACCGTGAACACGGCTAGCCCCTGATTTGCGGCAAAAATATGGTCAAAAGCGAAATTGTATCAATGAATGTGATATTTCCTGGAAAAAGTATTTTTTCCATTTTATTTCAATACAATATCCAAAAGAAATATAAATATAGTATACAGATGAAAACGATTTTGGCATGATTGAAATACTGGTTCGGTATAATAATTATATATAATGTTGAGAAAAAAAAATAATAATAATAATATCTGAGCCCACTGATACAACAGAATATTAATAATGATTCACTTAACAACCCTTGTTTTTTTTTAAAAAAAAAAAACCAATAAAGACAGATTATAAGAGATGTCAAATAAGTATACATTTATTTAAAGAAAGAAATACAGTACTAAAAAATAAGAAATGAATGCAATTTTATATACTTCCTCATACAGTATCAACAACACTCGATGGCATGAGATTTCTCCGATATTAAATAGATTAAAATGATTCAGCGATACTTTGATTTAATCAAATATGGAGGACCGAGACTTAGTTTTGATCAAACAGTACAGTGGTTGAAATTGTTGAACACGTCTGTCAAACCTTCAAAGGCTAATATCTTTGCTTGCAATAGAGTAATTTGAATGAAATTTTTCAAATTGGCTAGTTCTTTATCTAAATTTTATAATGGGAATCGTATTGAAACAAACACTCGTCTGGCTTTATCGAGGTCATCAGATTACTTTAATAATGTATGAGATTTACAATTACAGGGAGAACTGACATTTGACACAGTAGCAATATTCGAAACATTTCACTGAAAATGAGCATTACGCAGAAAATGTATGACAAAGGATTAGCTAAAAAAAAAAATATTAGTTTTCTTTTGGGAGATTCTTTGTTTCTGTAAGAATACCTGCCAAACCGTAAACCGTGTAACTCAAACCACTTTTTAATATAATTTGTTTATCTTTTTCAGTCATCATTCCCCAAGAGCGTAGCTCAAAAAATTAGACATATACGTCACAATTTGAAGTCTAAATCTCTAGATAACATAACCGACAACTCCGTGAAAAGATCCTAATTTATTCCTGTTGTGGCAGATCCCAATATAACGGAGGAAGATACAAATGAGGATCAGCTTCGCCACCAGGAAGAGCTTGTCAAAGAGTGGGCTAAACAAAGATCTAAGCCACATAAAATTGCTTATACAGAAATCTGGAGCATATTACAAAGATCTTCTGAAGAAACACCCTGGTGGGTAGACAGCACTAATTATAAAATAATTTCCGTGCTTTAGCGACGATAATATGGTAATGAACTATACAAACAATTGACGTCACTCTAACTATATAAAAATTTCATGTTATTATCTGGGCACTACGGTGCAGACCTACGAAATATTGACATTGGAATAGTTATCTTGTGTCAGTGTTGTTGTATCTTGTTTAAACTGCGTTGTAATATGATATATGAAATAACTTTTCGGCCTAAAAAGAGAAGTCTTAAGCGGGTTATAATAATACGGTCCTGAAAATCACCGACAAAGACCGACAGTAAACGAAAAGACCTTTTGTTCACACTATATCCTAAATTCAAATAGTTTCATATAAAATTGAAATGTGTGGATAATTGTCAATTTCACTTATCCATAATTTTGTCGATTTATTCATGAAATCGTATATATTTTTTTGTGTGTAATGCAAAGATTATGAATGTTTGAACATATCTTTCCTTGTTAGTCGGATTCGTTTGGGTTTTTTTTTTTTTTTTTTTTTTGCTATTGACCAAAAAGACGTTCATGTCGGTGATCAGCAGGGCCCCAATCGTAGGCACATACTTGGACCGAAGAAAATACCCGTCCTTTAAAATTGTGTTGACGAATTGTACAATAAGCCATTTTTATAATTGCAGATACTCAACAAACTATCATTGAAAATTGGATCTAAAAAAGTACAAAAGATCAACAAAAACATGGATATACTTTTCCAGGCAGCTGAAAAAATGATGGGGGAGGATTATTCTGTAAGTTCGAATTTCACAAAACATATTAAATGTACATGTACTTGCATATTACGTACAGCTATTTATAAAGAATCATTTAATTCTGATGAAATTGAAATTCGAAATTTCCTAAAAACAGTTGACCGCGAAGCTCTTAAAATTAAAATCATTGAAGTTGAAAACAACATCCAATCGATCAATTTGTGCGGGGATGGTTGTACCATTTCTTGCAGTATTGAGAATGGCGTGTGGGGGCCCTGAAAACACTGATGGCTATTTTTGATTTCGATTTCCCACGACAGTATTCAATGATGCTGGGGCTACTACAACACGTGGTCTACGAGGATCCGTACACATCAACATCACAAAGATACAAATTCTTTTTCAGCAAACTAAACTCGGAAATTAATTCAATGTCTGTAAATTTAAATGATTAAATAAACTGGCTTCTATTGCAATATTGGTTTTAATTTTCGTTAGTTTTGAAGTTGATTTAGCCTGGTTACAGATTACCGCCAATTTTAAATTTTCAGGTAGTCTACCATCCCCAGTATGCAGAACATTCAACGTCTTCTTTTAACGCTTAATACCCCCTATATGTGAAATTCTGAACGGACAGTGTTCAAAATCTCGTAACGGAAATACCTTTTAGTGTTCATTATCTGTTTTACTCGGCTGAACACCTTTTTGTGTTTTATCACAAACACACATTACGCGTCATATGTGTTCTAATACCCAGGGGGGTAAATGCATTTAAAACTGAACATATAGTGACTTGATTTAGTTCGAAGATGAGCATTTTCCGCTTAGGGTATCCAGAGATAAGCAATTTGATTGGTTGATGCTTTGGGACTTGATAACTTTAGTTCTAATTAAGTGAGAGTGATGAAACTTGGTGTATAGTTTCATTACAGTAATGCCTTGACTAAGATCGATAATGAGCATTTACTGCTCAGGGTAAGCAGAGCGATAAGCAATTTGATTTGCCGAGACTTTAGAACACAATAACTCTCCTTCTAATTGAGTTAAAATGTTCAAAATTAGTTTGTATGTGTTTTAGTTCAAAGCCGTGATGGAGTTTGAAGATGAGCATTTTATGCTTAGGGTAGGCAGAGATAAGCAATTTGATTGGTTGATAGTTTGGGACAAGATAACTTAGGTTCATCTTGATTGATGATTTTTATGCCAATACAATGACTGCATTCTCATTCAGTAATGGATTCGACAGTAACAGTGTATAGAAACGATTGACTCGGACACAAGGGCCCTTTCCTTTGGCCAGAGGGGCCCTTTTGTCAAGCGTGGGGTTCCTTTTGTCTGCCTCTAGGGTCCCCTTAACTAGGGTATATTTTCATTTTTCTTGTCGGTTTTAGCATTTTTCTTTATAAACACTTTTGGATGACACTTCGTGTACAGTTTGATTGCTCGATACGTTTGAAAAAAATAAATCTGCGATTAATTAATATGTGTCATCTATTTATATTGGGATTTCGGCGGGGGACATCAGCCTCACTGTTTTTTGGTTTTTTTTACAAATCTAGATATTCTGTATTTGTTCCCAGAAAAGACCATTGTGGCATATGTATTGGTTTCATGCACCAAAATGTAACCACGTTCTCACAAAAGATGCTGTTAGGAATGAACAGAGAGATGACGTATATAGCAGCTCTAAAGACAAAATTCTGGTATCTTGTGGTCCATGGATTTACAAGCCGTTCTCTTATACTATAAACTGACGCAAGCTGTATATATTGCAAAACAATACTGAAAACGCACAACTTTACTCTATACAACATGAATTAACGTGATGGTTATAACTATGCACGGGGGGGGGGGCATCTACTTGTGACCTAATCAGTGATGCATTTGCCTGGCTCCAGTACTCACATTTCAAACATCATTATTTTAGAAAAATACCAGGAATTTTAATAATTTGGTCGGATGGCTGTGGGTACCAAAATGGATATTCTGTTGTTAGACATGTTTACCATACTTATTTAAAACATGGTTTTCCTCAAGTATCTAGTATACATACTGGAAGGTTGTGGACCCAATTGTGCATACCCTCAGAGCTTCAAGTATATGCTTCAAGTATATAAGTGGCAATGGCTAATTTAAGACAGATCTTCGTGATCCCTGAAAACCACTACCACAACGTTTGCCTGCTAACTAACACGGATGTCAATCTTGTATTGTTATTCAAGGTAAACTGCCATTAACCAAAAGAAAGTTTGAAGATCTCCAAGCTCTCAAAACTGTTATTCCACCCGAGATTAATGCTTTTTATGACAATCTCCCTTGTGAGTGAAATCTGCCATAACATTTTAATGGTCTGCGTAAATTTATTCATGTATAGTAGGGTTAACGTCCTACTCCGACTGGGGTAATGAAGATGGGCATACGCCATACAGACTACTATGGGGCAAATTTTGCCCGGGCAGCGGCACTATGGCCTGCCCTTCCAACGAAATTGAACTTCCAAGGGACTATTCATATTCATGCCAATGTATACACGGACCTCAGTTATTCGTCTCCTTCGAATGACTTAAAAGCTGTCCTTCGTCCTGCACCACTCACATAGGGAAATTACGTCGGAAAATCTCGATGATCTTTCGCGCCCAAAGCAGGGATCGAACACGCGACCTTCAGACTAGCGAGCAAGCGTCTTGCCCACGTAAGGGCGTTGCCATATTTAAGATTATCACTGACTTTTTAAACTATTTGTCGGTGATACTTTAGGTGCCCGTCTCCTTTTCCCCTAAAACATAAATCCTCAACAGAAAAGACGTTCACTTCGCCGGATAGGTAAGGATAGTCGGTCAAAGGGATGGAATCCCTGATCTAAAAATAGCTTCGAATTTGCTTTGAAAGTCATTATGGTAAGTATAGTAACTCTTCGCTCTTGGTTTGTACATGTTTCTGTAGCCTGGTTTGGGTCATTTCTGATACACACTAACTAGACATGGGTGGGGGGATATTTCTTCTATCTCAAATTTCCGTCTTTATGACAGATGCCAATTATGAAAAATGGCCCTTTGTGTTCTTTTTTTTATTATTGTTTCAGACCAGTTTACATAATCTAATTTTTTTTGATTTTCTGGAACTTTGGCATTATTATTACCACCATGAAAAACACCCCCGTAATTTTATTCAACATTGTAGCCCAAAATGGAAATTTCTTGGATTCTGATTGGTCTAAAAGTGGCATCGAATAAGTATAACAGTACTCTTAATTTCCTGGCGACTCACTGCGAATGAATATTTTGTGTGTGCTAGATTCTGTTTGCGGTGGCCAAAAATTGTACTCCTGTTCCAGGAAATCTTTATGAACATGAAATTCAACCATTTGCTTATTGAAACACACACCTGAAAGACACAAATAATCTCGAATTGATTCTTATATAGAAACCGTTATGGTTACTCCAACCATATTGTTCGGAACAAACGATTTATATGACTCATTTTGGTCATGTTGAGATCAATCCAATTCAAATATTTTTCCACGATAGTCTTTTTGACCGTGTGACCACAGTGATATAACATTCGGATTCGTTTACGCCATTCCTTAGTACACTATTCTAATGGTTAATGTAATGACTACCTGTTCCCAATAATACAAGTCTATTAGGGTAAGAATCGCCCAAAGTCAGGATTGTGCAAAAGTACAAACATTATCTTATTACTCATGTTAAAACATGATAAATGCACATATTAACAAAACACCATTTCCATCGGCTAAATATCGTTAGAACGTAAAGCAAAATTTGAACTTAATGGGATCACAACCTTAGATTTAAAGCAGTTTTTTTTTTTGTCTCGCCTGGAAAATTCTGTGAAAATGACTTGGGTAATCTTTGCTTTAACTTGATGATATGGTTCAATTTTATTTTAATAATTTGCTTGCGTAGGGGTCATTAGCAATGGGAGGAACCAGAGAAAACTCACGAGGTTGGACAGCAGATTTTTAAACGTTCAGAATGGGGACATACATAGCCCCTATCTGTGTGTCGCCTACGGGCCACAATCGTGTCATCTTGAAACTTATTCTCCATACCCTTAGGAACAACCCCCATGTTTGTAGTTCATGCCCAACTCCCAGGGACAGAGTCACGTTCATTGTCTTGTTTGCCGCTATTCTTAATCGATGGTCTTATTTCTTACACATTAAGGATGACCTCTATTTTCTTGGGGTGGGGGGCAATGTTTTTGTGTCTGTAAATCGCCTACAGACCGCAATTTTTGACAGACCCTTTGAAAATTTGCATACCTAATATTTTTAGTTATTGCCTGAAACCCAGCAGTGGTTCTCAACATTTTTTGCTAACGGCACACCTGGTGACACATAAAAACACAGCGGCTCACATGACTCAATATATAGGAAAACTATTTGAATTTTGCAAAATATAAACATAGCAAGTCATAGACGACATACGACCGTAGACACGGACAAGTCATAGAGATATCGACTGACTGAAACTATGAACTTACCAGAAGACACCAGTGAATACTCAATTGGGATCATCTGGTTCTACGCATTTCCTTAGTGTGTCGTTCAAAATATCGCGACACCGTTACACCCTAACGACGGTTGACTTCGAATTTCGGGAAAAGCGGACCAAAACTGTCAGACAAAATAGCCCTCCCTCTTATGCAAACAGAAGTATGGTATGTGAAAGATATGGGCCCTCCAGGGTACACGATTTAGATTCGATCTTGATAAATCATTAAATTTATGTATAAAGACCTTGGTTACTTTCGATAAATTTATCTTGTGTGCTAATCGTCACAATTTATATTCAGTTTTAAAAATCATTTAAATACACATCAATGGAGGTTGAACTACGTAAAACTGTGACCGAAATTTTCGGACAAAATGGCCGTTCCTTGTACGCAAATTGTGTAAAAGTATGTAATACCAAGGTTCTGGACATTCCAGAAGTCACAAGTTTTATTCAATGTTGATGAAACCTGAAATATAAGTTTATGACCCAAGATCTTGGTCCCTGTCAATATTTGCGCAGATTAGAACGCAATATTCTGTACTGTGGCCCCTGATTGTACGAAAAATCACGTTTGTCGCTTGTAAACACTATAAGAGTTCATGTTTAGTATCCGATTTTATAAAAAAAAACGTGTAATTGTATCATCGTTACATTTTAAAGTCGAACCGATATGACTGCCCCTAGTTTCACCGTTACATTTTCAAGTCGAACCGAAGCGGTCAGACAATATGACTGCCCCTCGTACGTAAATTGTGTACAAGTATTTAATACGAAGGTTGTGGACTCTCTCACGGTAACAATTTTGGGGAATAACAAAATATTGACCCTAGTCTAGAACATAAAGACAAATCGCCTTAAAATGAAAAAGGAGGAACTGTCCGAAATTAGAAACACGAATATGACGGGAGATGGGTGGAACAGGGTGAAAAAAAAACATTTTTTTGTACCTCATGCGTGTTCAAAAGAAAATTATCCCATTCGAGTTGCTAATCAAATAATTACTATGGTAACAAAACAAAGGGGGTTGTTATGTGCGTGAGCGCTCAAACTCAATGCCAAGCCGAGACGTACTGGTTAGTCATAAACCAAACTTGAAGTGACGAAAACCATTTCTTTTCCTATACTGTCAGCACTAATACGAAATGATATCTCCCGAAGAGTGACGCGACAAGCTTCCATATTGGTATTTTTCTCCGCCCAAAGTTTGCGGGATTTCAATTTTTCAAGAGAGAACTTTTTTATTCATTGGGATATATTGTTGTGCAATGGATTTTATTTAACGGGGGTTGGTTACATAGTCGTACACACAGGTAAGTTAGTAATAACCAAAGTTAAGTAGTTTGTGCATAATTGAATAAATCCGTTTATAATTTACCACGGTTCAGACCGTTGTAAACTGTCATTGTCAATAGTTTGAATAACTAATAAAATCCACGACTATTAACAACGCGTGTATCTTTATGACTAGAGACATAATACTATAAGGTCAACTCGTAACACAATACAAGTATTTATTTATTTAAGATATTTAGTGTACGTGTGATATTGAATGTGTAAACTTAATAAAAAATATTTCGCACCAATCACCCCCTTTTCCTATCATTATCATAAGGATTACTATATATATCGATATGACCAGACTTCAAGTGATATCCATTACTGCTGACATTGCATTAAACTTATAGCTTCTAATAACAATCGGGGGATTGGGATGGCCTAGTGGTCTAGAGTGCCGCGCTTCGACCTCTAGCTGGCCGGTCACCTCTGGCTTGCGGCTGTGGTATCGAGCCCTGGTGTGAGCGTATGTGGCATGGATATAGGGTCGCCTTCTCAACCTCATGGGTTTCCTCCGGGCACCCCGGTTTCCTCCCACTGCTAAAGACCCCTACGCGCAAGCGAATTATTGAAATAAAATTAACCCATGTTAGTCCCGAAATGACCTAGTTTGTGTTGAGTGGACGTTAAACCCCATTTCTCCCTCTCCCTCTCTAATAACAATCAAAAGTAAATATGCATAAAACAAACACATGTTTAACCAATTTCTAATAAATAGATATGTGCTATTTAACAACATGTCTTCGAGTTCCAATACGATATCTGCGAGTATACCTGAACTACAATGCCAATTTTCGATGGCTGTTAAATATATATAGAAACATGTTTAATAAATTTATGTTTCAAATGTTGGTTATTGTGTGTTGTATTGTGTACCTGAACATTTAAACATGAAGTCCGTGTGTTGTTTAGCTAAAGTTACACGAATACCAATATTAACTCACTAAATGCTAAAGGCCTTTCCGTCCATTCAATAGCACCTTTAAAAAGATGATCCAAGACACTGACCTTTGGAAGTTTACATGGACTCTGTGACAAGGCGCATTTACAAGAATTTGTAAACATATCGAGTGAAAAGATCATGTGTAATCACATCTTTTATGGCTAAAGGCGATTTGTGAAGGAGGGCCATGGATAAAATTACAATGTGAAATCAATCATGTGATTCGGTCAAGGCGATATAAAAGATTTCACGTAGTCCGTGTTCAGCACATTGGATTTCAAGCTTCTTGTAATATCCCGAAATCACCTTAACGTTCAGATCATAATTATGCTGTTCTTGGTAGTCGCCGTCCTGTTTGGATTCACAACAGCTGACCCAACACAGCCAGGGTGTTGTGTTCCACCTCAATGGGAAGGTGTCGAAGGAAGCATTATCGGGATGGTACGAGGTGGTGCCGCATCAGTAACTGATGTAAGTATTTATGTGAACTTAACAAAGTGAACTGCGTATGCAATGTATACCGGGATGATTGGTGCAACGCCCACATACACCAATGGTATAAACACAATTTTGATTACTTTAGTTATAAGGAAAATGAATGAAGTTAAATATGTTCTAGGAAAAAAATAGATATCTAGCCATGTACGTTGAAAAAGCGTTTGAATTTTTAATCGAGGCCATACACGTTTGAATCGTGGTTGATCGAAATCTGCAGTCATATGACCATTAGCGTTTTCAATAACAAGAAATGACAATTTGATGGCGTTGAAGACCTAGCTTAATTTTCGGTTCATAGTAAATCAATATGACTGAAATTTTGCCTTTACATTATCCAAATTGTAATTATCATAGTGAGAACTGCCAACTCGTTATCTAATCTCCCATAATGTATCTTTAAGAAAAGAGGTCCAATGTATCATACAATCTCGTGCAAGTAAACGAACCCTTATAAATTTTTTGTCTTCTTTTAAATTTCAGACACAAACATTAATATCATATGATGAAACAAACCAAATGATATCGGCCAACACATACACTGAAGCTGCTGGACAAAAAATTAATGTAAAGATCCTCCAGGACTTTAACAAGGTAAGGTGTCTTTAAATAAGTCTTATATATCGTCATGAAAGTTGAATTCTGTGCTGCAATATGTTACTTAATGTCTCGCTATCGACCATTATTAAACCACACATAATGCCAGCTATGCTAAATATTTACAGATTAGCAAATTTATTACCTTATAAGTTCAAAGATATGGTTTTGGAAAGAATTATATTTATATACTGAAGTTCAAAAAGAAAATTATGTATTTCAGACAGCAATTGCTTATCTCCCATGCAGTATACTGTACTTTTCTATTTTCAAAGGGTATGCAATATATGATAAATGTCGACCAGAAAACATGTACAGGAACACCCATGCCTGGACCATTCACAAAAGTCTGTCTACCAGGTGAGCATATACATGATTCAGATAAACCTTTTGACGGTAGCCCACCATGCGGAATATCCTTTTAATGCGGTAAAATTACATTTTCTGATATGTTATTCTACACTTGCAGGATGACTGAATACTTGATCTTAGTCCAACGTATATTTATGTTTATTTAGATTATGTTTAGTCAGTCCCGCTGTTAATTGTTAATAATTTGCAACCTCAAAAAATTAAACTTAACAGAGCTAAATCGCTAACATTTGGGACCTCGAAATTGACAGAAGTGGGTCGCAACGATTATAATACTGTAATATGAATGTATATAAACTGATATACATTCAATGGTTTCCGTTTTTACTCTAATTTCAAATCAGCTATGTTCCACGAAATAAGCCAGCAGTCACAATCGAATGCAAATTTCTAGCGTCTGGTTATTCCAGTCTACATACGCCGTTTGCTTTGGTGCAATGTCCCAAGCCTCGTTCCCGGAGTGTCTTGCTAGAACTGGGACTGAAACGCATTATGGTAAAATGTTCATTTTGTCTTAAATATTGGATATCAGAAGCTCATCCTTTTCTGGTAAGAGCGCAGCATCAATGTTGATTTAAATTGGCAAATAATTCGTGCTTTCAAAGTTGAAGATTTAGGATGATATTGAGTTAAGAGACTTAGCTACTGTAATTATTGTATGCTTACGGTTATTTTATTTAAAGCAGTGCCGCTAAGTGCTTTTGGTGTTTTATTTCTTTCAGCTGATGCTGAACTTCTAGGAAAGATTTATTTTGGTATTGGAGACTATATATTTGACGCCCTTTCTTTTAGGGCAACAGTTAATAACACTAGAGTCACTGTAGTTGCTACCCGTGAGGATTGTATTCCTGTATTGGAGACTCTTACAGGAAATTTCAATGAAGGTAATCTAAGTTGGTTATGAAATGTGCGGTGTCTAATTTGAAATAGCGACGTTGTGTGGAATACGTATACTATCTGGTCCTAACTTTATATTTAATATGTTTATAGCATTTTCTTTCTTTATAAAATTCTTTTTTTCAATTACCCCACTATTCTTTGGACCCATATCGATAACATCCCTTGTTATTTCTGCAAATGGAATTGTTCTAAACTTACGGTCATTTTCCATAATGGTATGTATCTACCTTTAAGCGCATTATAACGGAGCTAAATCGCTAATATTTGGGACCAAGCAATTGGCGCAAGCCCAATCTCGAAACCAGAAAAATTTTTGAAGAAATTTCTCTGGTGAATCGGGGTAGCCATTTTCCCGGAAAATGACATGTAATTCCTACGCGCGAAATTTCTCGTTTATTTGCGTCGTACGCCCCTGATTTTACGTGCCTGGATGGCCGAATCACTTAAAAATATACCCACGCGTAGAAAATAGATCTTTACAAAAACTTGAATTTGTTCGTTTAAGATCTAATTTTTATGTCAGCGAGTTGACTTTGACTCAAGGATCATTTTACAACAAACGAAACGACGATCCGACCTCTAGTTTTCGAGAAATCGACCCAAAAAGATTGACCAATCAGAGGTCAGAATGGGCGGGGCTTAGGTTTGAAAATAATTGGAAAAAATGGACGGTCTAATGTGCCAGAGGTCTTCGGCTCCGCGGCAGCCTCTGGGAACGAGATTGGCGCAAGCCATATAATAATGTAATATGGATGTATATAAACTGATTTACATTCTATCTTTCCTTTTTTACTCTTACTTTCTAATCAAATATGCTAGGCTAAATACGATTTGTGTACTAATGGTAAACTGTCTATTCTGTCTTAAATATTGAACATCGGATGCCCATTTCTTCCCGCTAAAATCACATTAAATAGTTCATTTTTACTTATTTTATGATTCAGCGTATTAATTTATTCTACGGTTAAAGCTGAACTCAGGTTATAAAACTACCGAAATAATTAAATAAAAAAAGGTAACGCCCAAAGCAACCGCCATACTTGTTTTCAATTTCCTGAACTAAGATGGCGATCGCTTTGAGCACAAACACACAAGCAGGCCACGCCTACTTCCACAATATACCTTGTCAAACGAAGTGTGCACTTACGGCTAGGTGGTCAACACTTGTCAACAGCCAATAACCTCCTGACTGAGAGAAATTTTTGTTTACACTATCAGCTCACAGAAAATATTATTGCTACACAATTGTTATGTCTGATCAGGTACATATTATTTTACTAATTAGACGAAATAAGTCAACCACAGTGTACTTTTGCTCTAAAATTACTAAAAATTACAGAAAAACTGCCTTACCCCAAAACAATAACAAATCTGCAGCACCAACCAATTTTTTTATTATTTGGTGAAATGTTTTGCAGAAACACCAAATAATTTTCTGCGTCATAATGTCTAGTATTTTCGTTCCAAAATATCTCCAAAACAGCAATAAAACTGTAGTCCTCCCCATCAAATAAGTATGTAAGTATGTTTTCAATTCGAATTGTTATAATGGAGATCAAGGGAAATAACTTATATTTTTCTGGACATTACAATAAAGGGACATTACTAATCCTTTATCGGTTATTGTTTGGCAGCAGGCAGTTTTCTGTTATCTTTAGAGCAAAAGTACGTTGTGATTGACTTATTTCGTATGACTAGTAAAGTAATAAACCTCATCAGACAAAATAACTGTGTAGCAATAATAATTTCTGTGAACCAATAGTGTAAAAAAAAAACTTCTACCAGTCCGGAGGTTATTGGCTGTGACCACCTAGCCGGAAGTGCACACTTCGCTTGACAAGGTATATAGTGGAAGTGGGTGTGGCCTGCCTGTTTGTTTGTGCTCAAAGCGATCGACATGTTAGTTCAAGAAATTGAAAACAAGTATGGCGGTTGCTTTGGGCGTTACCTTTTTTTTTTATTAAATTATTTCGGTAGTTTTATAATCGGAGTTCAGCTTTAATGCGATATATGCTTGCTGCAAACCTACGTCGAAATGATTCATTTTCAGAGTATGGTTGAAGTAGGGCACTTTAATTTCTGCATGGCTATATTATTGAATCTACATTACAGAATGACACCCCCACCCCCTGTTCTTTGAGTCTATTCCACATTAAATGTCAATCCGAAATTCTATCTGTTATATATTCAAAACAATATGTTAATCGCTAGGCCACTTTTCATTGTCCGATTGTTGGAATATGGCGAGTCCAAATGATATGATGTGTGTCGTTTTAAGAATTCGCCCTTTGTGTTTTGACTTTTGGTTTGTGATGATTTTTTCTATTTTTTTTTTTCTTCTAGTGCCAACGATGGATACCATTGGTTTTGTCAACCTAACAAAAGGAATCAAGGATCGATCTGTCTTCGATGTACCAACTTTCTGTACACAGGTATTATTATATTTTACATGGTCAGTGCCATGGTGGTCTCGGTGCTTTTGCGCTAATTATATACGGGGTTTTGCTTCTAATACTTGCCCTAATTGACCATTTAAAGTTTAATTAAGAACAAATTAATACAGATTTGAATAGAAATACCCGCATTGGGATCATTCAGATTAAAAAGGGTCCATCAAACGTACAGATTCTACAAGTGTCCTCTTTTTTCTTTTTTTTAAAGAAAAGACACTAAAATTGCCATGATCTGTGAAATTCCGTTCCATTTTAATATTTGATCTATTAAATCAAAGCCTATTTTACGGTGAGCAAAAACCATGCGCTCAGGAAGTTTAAATTGGGAAAAAACGCGCGCCAGGCATCACTCAAGAGAGGCCCACCATGGTACCAAATCTATATGCTGTACCCTGGGTGGATCTAGTGGTGGCGCACCCGATTGAGTTATGATGGTTAAGGGCGTTGAGCAGTCTAAGATTCGCACTAACTTTTCAACGCCAATCTTATTAAGTCTTTGCAAACTTGTTCCACTTATAAAATAACTCAGAAAACTCTCGAAAGTCGCGTCGTTTTATGTGTAACAATGGAGATACGAGGCGGAGGAATAAAACTATTTATAGCAAACGAGACTGATTCCCCGACCTAGATCAGGTGTTGAATAAATTATGACGTCGTGCACGCCAGTCACGTGATCAACACAGACGTGGCTTCAACGGGAGTGGAAGATGTCACGTGACCAGTAGGAATTCCCTGTATGACGCTATTATGCAGGTCTATTTATCTATCACGAAAGGAACATGACGGATTTTTTTTTTATGGTCAAAGATTACTATTTTTTGAATGCATAACATGATTTAGAGTGCGGTGGAGTAGTGCAGTGAAGTAATTATTTACTTTTACATCCGAATTGTTGTATTTTAATACTTGTTGTCGACGTATTCAAAGAATTAACCAAAAATCGCAAAATCTCGTTTGAAGGTAAATAATGAACAACAATTTTAAAATACTTTGAGTTGGTATTTTTTAACGTTTTTGGTGTCGAAATGTAGCTTATAACCTCCACTTTCGATCTACTGGTGGGATTATCAATAAATCTTTTGAGCTTGTACTAATAGAATTTCCAAGAAAACGCATCGTTTTTTTTGCGTTTCCATGGATACAAGACAAACCACAACCTATAGCCAAAAATTGACCAGTGTATTTTTGGGACTTGCTATTAGCATTGTTCATGCGAAATTTGATGAAAATATCTGCAGGCATAACTGAGAAAATTCTACTTTTGTTGTCATCAATACCCCTTTTTATCATGCTTTTGGGCCAAGTTTGGAACATAGTTGGTAAATAAAATTGGTATTTATTTGGTGATTAATATGTAGTTTATCACCCCAAATAACAAAAAATGTCATATCTTATCAACAAAAATTACAGTGCTAGCTTTAAAATTTGCATTTTAGACTACTCAACGCCCTTCAACTTGATGCAGATGTTCATAAGTTGAACGTATTGACTGAGTTCATTTCACGCTAAAACGCCGTAAGACCGAAAGATCTTGGCAAATTTGTAAATGTAATTGAAATATAGATTTTTCCATCAAAATCTTTTTTGGAATATAATCCCGAGAGCTGAAATTCAAAACTTTTATATATGTACATATTTAAATATCTATGTATTTTATCTAACTGCAGTACAAGCCAACTGGATTTGACAAAATTCATCAGAAAAGAGGTGTTTTAGTATTTTAATACAGCTGAAGAATGCAAACCTTTGTTAACTTCCCAATAAATACTTACTGATCTGTTTTCAATGTTTATCATTAGTGTATGTGTCGAATTACCGAAAGAATACATTTTGGCAACATCTGTTTTAATTTTCAAGCTCAGATAAGATAAAAAGTAAGATCCGTATTTCTTGATATATTTATACGTAAGGCAATCAGTCTTTTTGCAGGGTTACGGCCTCATTGTCATTATCCCCTTTGTCTACGGAAACATAGCAAATTTAACCGTGCATAGGCATATTTTTGATTGAGCATTCTGCTCCAAATTTGCGGGGGTCGGGTGTTCGATTCCTGCATTGACCAAGAAAGTTTATCCAGATTTTCCGGCGCGGTTCTCCCTTGTCAGTGATGCAGAGCGGGGTTTCTGATAATGATCGCTGTGTGGTCGTCCGGATGGTACACAAAATGAGCTCCCGTGTAGACATTGGATTGTACGTAAAAGATCCCTTGACAGTTGGAATTCGATATAAGAGTAGACCGTGCCGCTGTCCTGGCATATTTCCTTCATAGCACACTGTATAGTTTATGCCCGTCTTCATTAGCCCAGTTCGTAGCAAAACAGTAGGACGTTAAACCCCATTCCATTTCCATCTTTGAAAGCGTGAAAATTGTGTACAAATTTCGGGTTTTGAAAAGTTTTACATATATGTCGCGAATCCTGATTGTGCATTGTTACTGGGAGATCAGACCCTATATCTGTTGGAATATTTAATCGTAATAAATAGAGCAAGTGGTGGGGGGCTAGTGTAGCTATGCTGGCAACAGTAGTTTGGGCAGTCAGGGCATCCAGCAACCTCATGTCGAACCATGCCTTTAAATTAGAATGTGGGTATCACTGGTTCTGGACTAAAACTAGTTATTATTTCCCCTTATTTCACGAATGTAGTGCCAGTTACAAAATTTTCCCTTAATATATTTCTCAAAACTCCTTGCATTTTCGGATAAAGTTTTGGTCCAGAATTGGAGGAAAGGGACAAAATTTGCAATTTTATATGCTGCTGTACAAAGTACCACTGAGCGTATTCATTTATGCCTGTAGCTGCCGCTAACTAGACATACGGCGACTACTAAAATTACGGTAGGTTTGCTGAATAAGTTTCCAAACATCAGAACATTACTCTATGACAATGTTTAATGACGATAATATTTCTGAACAACTATCTCATAATATGACAGGTCAATAAGATATAGATCTGATCTGCAGACTCAGAATAACATCATTTTAACATCACATCAGCAAAGACATTCTTCTAAATTATGACATTATAACTTCAATATTGTCTGGTGCATGGAAGACACAAGTGTACAAACATATTAGCTGCAACGAGACAAAAGCAACAATAAGAACACACATCAACATCTAAAAATCTTAACTTAATCTGTCGTGGACTAGACTGTCCCTAAAATTTAGGCCTGTTTGCGTACTGTCAAATAATAGACTACCAACAAGGTTTACAGTAATTACTATACACTTCACAGACACAGCTTAGACGTAAATCATGTTTACATCAATCAATTATCAATACAAATTCGTTTTCATACGAAATAACAGACAGGCAAACTCATCATTTCATACATGATATGCTACTGCTATCACGGGTATGAAGTTATATGGCTGTCAATTTGCTACATGTGGGCAGCATGCAAATATCATACTAACAAATCTCCAAATGTACTTAAATATATGACTTAGTTGGCACGAATGTTTAGGCAAACTAAAGAGAGGCGTTTTATCTATCTTTTCAAGATAAATTTAGTTTACATACCAAATTGTGTCCTACCAAAACTGTAAATTTCAACTGGAACTAGACTAGCGTGTTTGCAACATCAAAGGCTTACCAAAGAGATTAAACCATATCCAGCGACTGAATCAGAGAAGAAAGTTGTCAGTGCTGATTTACAGAAACTAGTTCAATTAGGAATTCTCTATGTGGGACATCAGTCTTATACGTCACCAGTTTAAGTCCTTCCTAAAAGTGGAACAACAGGAAAACATGTAGTTGTTAACTTCAGGTATTTAAATTCTCCTATAAAAAACACACTCGTATAAAAAAACGCAATCATCCCTCCACTTTTAAGTGAAACTCTCAAGCGCATTGGTCAAACTAGTCCGGTAAATTTAATAAAAAAACCCTGAACAAAACTGCAACATAATTTTTCGCGGCGAAGTCTTGTTGAAAGGCCCCTAAAGGTCTCCCAAACAAAAATATGCCCAAATAAAAAGATATTTTTTTAAAAATAATTAGCATAAATCCAATATGGTCGCCATGGGCACCTAAAAACTCCAATACTACGGGAATGGTTGAGTTTGTAGTGTGGAAATGTATTACGAGTAGATAGGAAAGTGGTGCAGATTGCTAAGAAAAACATAGCTAAATGACGTTCCTGTGACAACATACGACTAACAATAAGCACAAATCCAAAATAGCCGCCACTCCGATATGATCTCGGGAATGGTTGAGTTGGAAGGTTGTAAATGTATTATGATATTAGACGTCCCGATTAACACGATTTTGTGATTTTTAAGCACAATAGATCGAGGCACTGGATTTTTATCAACACCACAAGGAGGGTAATTCGGAAAAACCGTAGAATCTTGATCAGCAGGCATTAATTTTTTATTTTGAAGATCTATCAAAATATCATGTTGGGTATCAATGTTCTGCTTCAATATTCCAGACATTGGTTTCACGTCTTGAGGTATACTGAACCTAATAATGATATCCAGATTTTGCTCCTAGTGTATGGCAGATTCTGAGTACTGTTTTAAAGCGTGAATATCATCCTCTAGCGGTTTGATTGGCTGGGTGGTTTGCAGATCACGTTTCACTTGTTTCGCTGAATCAAACGCCTATTGTTTTAATATATTATTCGCTAATGGTTGTACAGCTTGAGATATACTCATGGACTTAATTTCTTCATATATAGAGGTTGTGGGGTTTAATGACGCGGAAAGATTGTTGTGTAAAGTATCAAAAATGCTGAGCTGTATTAATTCACTGTCGTAAATTCTTGTATCGTTTTGACGAAAGAGCTTTCGATACAGCAAGTGAAGTTGTCAAGTTTATCATTAAAAATGATGCGGTGTTATGTGAGCGTAAGATTTATCTGATGATTTGCGATTTCTGTATAACCACCCGGTTTGTCTTCTTTGGAAACAGATGCGTGATACTACAAGTACATCTAGGACTACTTGTCGAGATATCATTAGCATTCTGAGGGTTCACAATTTCGATAGTTTCACATGAATTGTCTGAGCCTTCATTGCCAGTAGTCTGTGGCGCAATATCGGCCAGATTTTTCTGTGGTAATAATATGTGATCCGTTCGATTATCATTGCTCACTTTTGATATAACAACCTTTAGAATTGTCCGTCGACGATTGGAAGTTGTCCGGATATAGTTTATACTTTGATCCTTGGACCATAACGGTTCATGTGGGGAGTAAGAAGGGTTAGGCTGTGTAGTAGCTTATTGCATAATGTAGCTGAATTGCTCTTGGGTTACCAGTATTTTCTCGGTCTTCTTAGTGTGAGGGGTCGTCTACCCATTCAATATTAAGATTATTATTCAAACCCAAATTATCAAAATAAAAAATCTCCGAAGTGTTAATCAAACGGGTGTATTCTATCCATGGAGGTGTATTGTGCGAAAATATGAGCCTCAAACAGTGAGTATTTCGTTCGCTTTCCCGTTTTCAATGTCGAATTTTTAATTCATTCATATTCGGAACCACGGTATTTTTGTCCCACGCTTTCGAAGAAAGCAGGGGACTATTATAATGGGTTTGACTCTGTCTATCTGTCCGTCACATGTTTTGGGACTCAATAACCCTCCTTCCAATTGAGCTAGAATGTTCAAACTTGGTGTAGGTGTTCACAAGGCCAATGGAGTTCGAAGATGAGCCTCTTCTGCTTATGGTAAGGAGAGATAAGCAATTTGATTGGTTGATAATTTGGGACACGAAAACTTTAATTCTAATTAAAGATGGGTTCCCAGAAAAATATTTTCGAGTGGTTATTGCCAATAAAAGTATGACAATTTTTTGTATATATTGAAATAGAGATATCCAATCTTACAAGAAAATACTGGATTCCTTGGAAAACACTCATGGAGCGTATACAGCCCGAAGATTATGACTATTCGCATGCGTGACGTCGAGGGCTGTACGAGTACATTTCGCGCTTAATGTACATGTTAGATGTACAACACTTTCGGAGATAAAAATGACGGGAAAAAACCCGGGTAGTGGATAATTCGAGAATTTAAGTAAGATTCGATATTTGTAATAAATAGTGAGCGATTACAGACCACATCGTGTTGTGTATGCAATAAATTCTCACCTGTCTCAGGCCGGGGGGGGGGGTAATCCTCTGACGCAAACATGGCCTCGTTTGATCGATTTTTATACGCCCACATTTTCATGTGGACGTATATTGTCGTCGCCCCTGTTCGTCCGTCAGTCCGTCCACAATTGTTTGTGAACAGTCTACAGGTCACAATTTTTATCCGATTTCAATGAAACTTAAAATATAGGTTTATCACCCTAAGATCTCGGTTCCTTTCGATATTGGCATGTATCGGACTGTAACTTCATGGGTTATGGCCCCTGATTGTACGAAAAATCACGTTTTTTAGCTTGTGAACAGTGTAGAGGTCACAATTTTGAACCGATTTGGATGAAACTTGATATGCATATTTATAACCCAAAGATCTTGGTTCTTTTCGATATTTGCGCCAATCGGATCGTAACTTCCTGAATTATGGCCCCTAATTGTCCGAAAAATCGCCCTTTTTAGCTTGTGGTTCCTCTGGAGGTCAAAATTGTTATCGGATTTAAAAAACCGTTTGATTATATCACCGTTCCATGGTTATGAAGGTTGAGTTCGAATTTCGTGAAAATCGGACTAAAATTGACGGACAAAATGGCCGCCGTTTGTACGCGAATAGTGTGAAAATATGTTATATGAAGGTTGTGGACCTTATAGAGGTCACAATTTTGAACCGATTTTGATGAAACTTGACATGTATGTTTATAACCCAAAGATCTTGGTTCCTTTCGATATTTGTGCCCATCGGATCGTAACTTCCTGAATTATGGCCCCTGATTGTCCGAAAAATTGACATTTTTAGCTTGTAGTCCCTCTGGAGGTCAAAATTGTTATCGGATTTAAAAAACCGTTTGATTATATCAATGTTCCATGGTTATGAAGGTTGAGTTCGAATTTCGTGAAAATCGGACCAAAATTGACGGACAAAATGACCGCCGTTTGTACGCGAATAGTGTGAAAATATGTTATATCAAGGTTGTGGACCTTATAGAGGTCACAATTTTGAACCAATTTTGATGAAACTTGACATGTATGTTTATAACCCCAAGATCTTGGTTCCTTTCGATATATGCGCCCATCGGATCGTAACTTCCTGAATTATGGCCCCTGATTGTCCAAAAAAATCGCCCTTTTTAGCTTGTGGTTCCTCTGGAGGTCAAAATTGTTATCCGATTTAAAAAACCGTTTGATTGTATCACCATTCCATGGTTATGAAGGTTGAGTTTGAATTTTGTGAAAATCGGACCAAAATTGACGGACAAAATGGCCGCCGAATAGTGTGAAAATATGTTATATAAAGGTTGTGGACCTTATAGTGGTCACAATTTTGAACGCATTTTGATGAAACTTGACATGTATGTTTATAACCCTAAGATATTGGTTCCTGTCGATATTTGCGCCCATTGGATCATAACTTCCTGAATTATGTCCCCGGATTGTCCGAAAAATCGCTTTTGGAGGTCAAAAATTATTATCGGATTTAAAAAAAGGTTTGACTATATCACCGTTACATGGTAATGAAGAGAGAGTTTGAATTACGTGAAAATCGGACTAGAATTGACGGACAAAATGGACGCCGTTTGTACACGAATAGTGTGAAAATATGTTATATCAAGGTTGTGGACCCTATAGAGGTCACAATTTTGAATCGACTTTTGATGAAACTTGACATGTATGTTTATAACCCAAAGATCTTGGTTCCTTTCGATATTTGCGCCCATTGTACGAAAAATCACCCTTTTTAGCTTGTGGTCCCTCTGGAGGTCACAATTATTATCTGATTTAAAAAAAAATGTTTGATTTTAAAAACCAAACAAATTCTAATCATTTTCTGATAATTCCTTAATATGCGACAACTCTTGTTGACTGCCCGGACGATTTGGCTGCTGTGTGGGCGTATGTTTCGTTGCCTGGCAACCTATTTTTATAACAGGGTATACTTGGAAATTACAATGTATTGAGAAGGATTTGAAGCAAAATTATGATATATTACTGAGTTGAATGGGGTTTTTTTTTATCCTAATACATCACCAAATCACCCAGTTTGTACACAGGAATGTAACTTTAAGTGAAGGTGATGAAACTTTATAGTTTCATTACAACAATACCGTGACTAAGATCGATAATGAACATTTTCTTCTCGGGGTAAGCAGAGCGATAAGCAATTTGATTGGCCGAAACTTTGGAACACAATAACTCTTCTTCTAACTGTGCTAGAAAGTTCAAACTTGGTGTAGGCGTTCATTTGGTGATGGGGTACGATGGTGAACAGTTTCTGCGCACAGTATGTAGAGATTAGCAATCCGATTGATTGAAGCTTTGGGGCATTATAACATGAAGTGAGCGCGATGAAACTCGGGATATAGATTCACTGTATCTTACCTTGACTAAGTTCGATAATGAGAATTTTTTGCTTAGGCTAAGGGGTGATAAGCGATTTGATTGGTCAAGACTTTGGAACCTAACAACTCTGCTTTTAACAGAGGTATGTTCATTTCTGCTTAGCTCCAGCTCAAAATGTTAATCATTGAACTCAGTCAAAGCATTCACTCAATTAGTCTTGTTTGTTGTTGATTAACACTTCACATTCCTTAAGAAAATCCCATGGTTTTCTTTAATAATAATTTTTGAAAATTATTTTTCATAAAATAATCATTTCCAAACTATTTAATCTGGAATAATGGTTGAATGAGAAATGTATATAATATACTGACTGAACACAATTTGTATTGGAAAACAATCATTGGGTTTATTCTGAAAGCACGACGTTTCGACAAGTAGGACTTTCCCCTTATCATTACACTGGTTTTATTCTAAAAACAGAACGTTTGATTGTTTTCGCATAAACATTGTGTCCATAATATATCTTCCAATCGCTAAATGTCATTTAAAGATTATATATTATACTGATAATGGGGAAAGTAACAAAATCAAATGGCTGTAATTATGTCACTATTTTTAATAGTTTTTTGAGAGATTAAACGGTTTGCCTATTAAGGTTTTGTATGAAATGTAAACATTACTTTTCATGATATACACCAAAAAGAATCCCAATTAACTGAATATTTTAAGATTAATATCACATCAATTTCAAGAGATCTACAGATACAAAGTGATGTAACTGTCCATTGGGTTTATCTATCAGAATTTTTGTTTTTGTCTATTCGTTAAGAAATTTCCCATGGGTATTTTTTTTCCTTTTTTTTTTTTTTTTTGATCATTTTTTTTATAATTATATTCCATAGAATTTGTGTAATCTGATATAATGATGGTTATATTATGACAACGACTGTAAAATGTTTTGGGCATATTATAGGGATTTTACATGAAGGATTTCAACTACAGTATTATGGAATATATACATAACATAATTTGTCATAAAATGGCATCCAAACAAGCCTCATTAATTGAAAACTATTGTGGGATTAATACGACATCAATGTTTAAATGCTGTAGATGATAAGCGATATTACCATCCAACCATCTATTGAGTTCCTCTACCAAATGTACATGTATATGTATTTGGTTTTTTTTCAGTGACCACTTTAACCGAGCGGCGTGCTTCGAAATCGGAAGTTTTTGGGGATATGCCATTCCTGGAACTGTTTTCTTTTCAGTGGGTGCATGGCATATTATTCAAGCTTCCCGAATATATTTGCAATGTAAAAGTAAACAAGAACCATTTAAAAGTTCTACGTGGTATGCAGGGGATTGTTGTTTTAATAACCTTACCGATTTTGCGATGGAACCGTGTTTCAACGACAACCAGCCATATGGAGTATCTGGTCACCCTTTAAACGAGAATCAGTCTGTAATCTATATATTTTTTGATTAAATGCACTGTTGGAAGTGATAACTCACCATAACCTAATCAGCCTTCCTTTTGTAAATGATATCAGTAGTTGCTTATGGTGTGGAATTCATACTATTTTATTTTATATGTTCAAAACCGGGTGCGAATATCCGGGTGCATTCTTTCTTGTTATTTATCATACTGATATCCATCATTTCTGTGTTTAATATGATAATATATCAACATTATATAGTACCCGCTTTTTCGCATTCGTTTGGATTACTACTACAAGGTACATGGCTTTGACAAATCGGTTTGGTTTCATACAATCATTTTAAACTTGGATAATAACATACTGTAAATGAAAAAGGAAACAAATCAACACTTGACATTTTGGATCTGTTTTATTTTTAGTGCTGATTATTCATTTCATCACACGGTGGTTCAACAGCGATAACAAAGTTACTTTGGATGAAAACCGAACTAAAAATCATTTTGCATCAAGTTGCAAGTTATGACAAAAAGAAAGTTTATTACTTTCCAGGATCTTGTGGTTTATATTATACGCTTAAAATAGTTTTAATTGATTGCCTATATCTAGCTTATATAATAATATATTATGAAAAGTAAAAAGTTAAGAAACAAAACACACAATTATATGGCTCGTGTTATAAGCGTAGGCGTACGAACCAGGGGGCAAGGGGGGGGGGAGGGCAGCTTCCCTAACTCTACTTGACCCCTAATAAAACACTAATTTTACTTGTCTTTTAATTGAAAACCACGAATTTGTACTGAGTTGACTATGGATTAAAAAATTTTGTCTGGAGTCACCCTACTTTGTGCAACATTTTTCGGGCATCGATTAGTATTTGTGAATGCAGCTGCTACAGTCTGATTGGATGGTTTGAATTCGGATTGGTAACATTTTTTCCGGGATGGTGAGAACCCCATACGCTACGACGATTGATTGGTTGTTTGGATAGCTTTGGTAAGATGAGAGAGAGAGAATGGGGTTTAACGTCCACTCAACATAAACTAGGTCATTTCGGGACTAACATATGGTTTAATTTTATTTCAATAATTCGCTTGCGCGTAGGGGTCTTTAGCAGTGGGAGGAAACCGGGGTGCCCGGAGGAAACCCACGAGGTTGAGAAGGTGACCCTATCTCCATGCCACATACGCTCACGCCAGGGCTCGAAACCACAGCCGCAAGCCAGAGGTGACCGGCCAGCTAGAGGTCGAAGCCTGGCACTCTAGAGCACTAGGACATCCCAACCCCCCTTGGTAAGATGAACCATAGCCCAATGAACCGTAGCGTCCGTAGCCCAATAGAAATGATTTCAAATGTGAAAGGTTTTTGTTAACATTTCACAACACAACCAAATGACAGTAAATATTTAACCCCTTAACCAAATAGCTTTCTCCCTTTTCGATTTTCGCCAATACGTACATGAGAATACATTACATAAGAAGATTCGTGAGTTTAACATAGAAGAAATGAAAACCATCCTTTGCGGGGTGACTTTTTTTATTAGGCCTTATAGTAGTTCGTTACTTTTTGACTGTGAGTGACATTCTTTGTAACTAAACTGAATGTTGTGGCCTGTTCGGTGGATTTGAAGACTGGGGAATAATCGGCACACCTTCCAACGTAGAAATGGTTTCACTACTGATGTCTTCTGTCTTGCCCCAGCAGCAGTTTTGGATCGTTATAAGGATTTCCTTTGAGCACATTTTGTCAAAATAGCAACTGGTCTATAATTCTCTTATTGCATCTCTAAATATCATTGGTTGAGATTTCCCAAACTACCAACAGTACAAAAAACCTATTAGACCTTGCAAGTCTTTGCATTTCTCAAGTTTCCCCATAAACCTATGTGTTGTAAAATGGAATTCCACTTGTAAATTATAACACTATGGACGATATTCAAATTCATCAAAATATATAGAAAGGTCTATTTTCTATGTTATCATTACAGTGAGAAACAATGACTGGTCCCTTACAAATTTGTTAATTTTCAAATAAATTTTATCAAAATATTTTAAATATCCTTTTTTCTATAATATAAGCAAATTAAACTACAATGACTAGTCCTTTGTGTGGGGGTAGTCTCACTTTAAATGAAGGAAAATTGTGCCCATATTTCCCTTTAATTTTTAGTATTTTTCCCAATTCAACATGCGAATTATTGTTAATATTGGACTCTTATTATATCAACAATGCATACCTTAATGTCAATACAAGACCTGTTTTGTCATCTGTAGAAAAAGCTGTCTGCTTTTGTTGGGTTTTTGTTGTTTTTTTTTTTGGGGGGGGGGGGGTCAATTTGAAAAAAAAAAATAATAATAATTTTGGTTTATTTTTTTTTTTCTTCGATTTCAATTTTTTTTTAAATAAAGGTATAGAATACTGTAGACTTAACAGGCTAATAGTATCAATTCCATGTTGATTTTATGAAAAACTTCATGTGGTGTCCTCACATTAAACCTTTATTTTATTTTACATAGCATGGTTAATTATTCTTGGGAAAGTATACGGCAGAGGATCTACTTACAGTGAAAAATATTATTGAATACTACGCTCAAGAGAAATGATTTTGTTTTTTGGGGGCCAAACATAAACGAATTTTAACGGAAATTTTCACCAAAAAAAATAGAATTTGACTTTTATCAAGGTCACAATTGAAAATATAAAATTACAAAATAATTTCAATGTTAAAGAGTTACTTAAAAGTTTGTTTCTCTATTACAGAAGTTATGTGCATTTAACTTCCATCTGTTGGTACGATTTGGGCAAAACACCTAAAATGTGCGTGGTCAACGGTCATGATCCTTGCGCATTTTATTCGAATCCTTCCCCTAGAAAATCCAGGTATTTTCTTTATTTTTTCTGATAACTGTGTGGCATACTCAGACTTACAATGATATGTGTTTTGGTGGTCTGACTCTGCCCAGGACCTAATACCATCCCATATAGTAAGACGCCCATGGTCTCAGGATCTGCAACCCTATAAGTCATCGTAAACAGCTAAACATATTTGTCCCGCAGTCTCTATTATTTTTTAAAACAAACTCAAAAAGCGTGGACGCCATCGTACACTTTGTTCTCCCAGACATGCCATGGCATTGGGGCAGATAATTAGTGGCCCTCGTTATTTCGACCCCGAGGATCTTTCAAACTCAAACTTTGGGCCCTGAAATGAATGCAATTGCATAGTCATGGGTGTATCAAATATGGCGACCCCCTCTCTTCATATTTATCTGCAACAGCAGAGGAATCGCATTCATCCATTTCGAAAAATAATCTACACGACATATATGAATTTCCATCGTCAGTGAACGGTAACAGTCCTACTGTGTCAAACGCCCTCCTTTGGTAAGGCGCGCCTACAATGTGGAGCGACATTGCACTATAACATTAACGTGTACTACAGCATTGACATAAAAAGGCGCCCTTCCGTAATAGCACTGGTTAATATACTATTCAAAAAAAAGTAGTGGATATTTGATTTTTAAGTGTTATTAAAGTCACCTAATGAAACTGACGAAGAAACAAATGACAAAATGAAATGAAGTTCACATTCATCAATTTATTCCCAATGATCGTTAGACTAAGTAAGGCACAGACTGACCATTATAAGGGTAAAATGATACCCGGGGTCAAACAGCAAAGTTACCACAGCATCACAACAAAGTCAGTAACGGGTAAATCCTCCTCTGTTTGCCAAACAAACATTGATCCGACGTGGCGTACTCCTAATGAGACGTCTAAGGTCATTTTGGTCCAGATTGTCCCATTCCTGTTACAACGCAGCAGCAAGTTCTTGGACATTGGCAGGACGTTGTTGACGTTGACGTAACCTATGTCCAAGCATGTCCCAGACATGCTCGATGGGGGAGAGGTCGATACACAGTGCTGGCCAAGGTAATGTGGTGATGTTCTGTCGTTGGAGGTAACCTGTAACGATCCTGGCCCTGTGACATCTTGCGTTGTCATTCTGGAAGATGAAACGGCGGCCATGACGTCGTGCGAACGGCACAACATGGACTGCCAAGATGTTGTCCCGGTAGTACTGGCCTGTAACAAGCCCTGCAACAACATGTAAAGCCGTTCTTCCAGCAACAGTGATGCCTCCCCACACCATAACAGAACCACCCCCAAATCGATCATGTCTGATGACGTTAACGTCTTGGAAGCGCTCGTTTCGACGACGCCACACCCTCCTACGTCTGTCCAAAAAATCTGTTGTTCTGTTGTTGGAGGTAACCTGTAACGATCCTGGCCCTGTGACATCTTGCGTTGTCATCCTGGAAGATGAAACGGCGGGCATGACGTCGTGCGAACGGCACAACGTGGACTGCCAAGATGTTGTCCCGGTACTACTGGCCTGTAACACGCCCTGCAACAACATGTAAAGCCGTTCTTCCAGCAACAGTGATGCCTCCCCACACCATAACACAACCACCCCCAAATCGATCATGTCTGATGACGTTAATGTCTTGGAAGCGCTCGTTTCGACGACGCCACACCCTCCTACGTCTGTCCAAAAAATCAACAGTGAACCTTGACTCATCTGAAAACATCACATTGCTCCAGCGTCGATTATCCCAGTGTTGACGATCCCTACACCAACGACGTCTTGCCTGAATGTGATGATCTCTCAAACAAGGGATCACGCGAGGACGTCGGGCGCGAAGGTGACCCGTATGCAGTCGATTCCGAATCGTCTGGCCACTCACTTTCAAGCCAGTGTCTGTTTGAAGACGAGCGCTGATCTGATTTGCTGTGATGACACGATTTCTCAAGGCCAAGATACGGATAAATCGATCCTGGGCTTGAGTTGTCGCCCTTGGTCGACCTGACCGTGGTCTGTCCTGTACAGATTGTGCATCACGGTATCTGGACCATAGCCTGCTTATGACAGACTGAGAAACATTCATCATCCGCGCCACAACCGCCTGTGTTGTGCCGATCTGTAGCATGCCAAGGGCACGTAAACTTTCATTTTGGGTAAGCCGACGCATATCAAAATTTGTTTTCTGGTCACTGAAACAATTAATTCCACCCTGGAATTCAATGCCACAATGACTGTAACATTCAAAGTCAGAGTCTTGCAAATCTTGGGTTGGACCCCCATGATGATCCCAAGCATCACCTGCATTCCATGCGGTAGCTATTGGTGCGTTTGGGCGTCACATGTAACTGGAAATGTTTCTTCTGTTAGGTTCTATAGTGACTTTTTTCGTAGTCATTTGCATATTTTAGTATTATGCCACCAAAATTTTTTTGAATAGTATATATACTAAGATACAATTGGATCAATTGCGAGCTTGGTTTTCGACAGTTTAGAATGTAAACAAACAGTAACGAAATGAAATTAAATGGGGTTTAACGTCCTACACGGCTTATGAAGACGAAAGCAGCAACGAGCTCAAGGGACGTTGAATATTATAATAATAATAATCGTTTTCTGTAGCGCTGAACATTCAGTCAGTCTGACTGCTCTGTGGCGCTTTCCAATGTAGATATGTTATAAAATAAGAAAAACAAAACAAAACATACATGTATATACAAATAAACACAATAATAAAAAGGAATAGTTAAGTTACAATATACAATATATTTCTAACAATATAAACGTTAGAAACAACAAACGCGTGGATTTTTTGTTTATCAAATTCGTTACACTAGGCAATTTCAACTAGAAGGCCTACATCAACCTGCCAATGTAAGATATTCATGTACCACTAAATTCTGCCTCTAAGGGAAACTATAAGTAAAAAGTATAATAATAGTAATTTTAGGTTCAGTCATTGAGTTACATGTGGGTGCCTTCCATAAGAGGGTTTAATTTATCCTTTTCTTCGTCGTCAGATTTGATGTAATCTTTTGTAAAGCGGAAAGTTATAGCAGTACACATCATACATCCATAACAATTAATCGTTGAACGTAGACGATCACTGAAAAAACAAATTTAAAAGTTTATAGAACGAGATGTGAACATTTGTATTTAGTACATCTTTCTATCGACAGGAGTTCACAACACTGGCATTATGATTTTAATCACGAGTTCTCCCTAGTGACAACATGTCTGCCACGCATTTTCCATTACAGCCGTGGTGTCGCTGTTGGTTGTGTTCTACGCACAGGAATTCCCCATTAGTATGACAATTTGTAACGTTCGCCGTTACAAGTAGTTTTTTTTAACAACCTTAATAGTGGATCAACTTGCTTAACAACCCATCTCCGCCACGAAAGTGTGTGTTTGTAAATATATTCAGCAACTTTGGTTTGTCTGTCGGCAGTGCACGCTGGGCTGACCAGACTTTGTTCCGAAACATCACATTACCATAACTTCAATATACCAATCCAAGCACTTAGTGATACAAGAAATTGTGTGACCTTTCGCCGACCACAATATTATGTTTTGTTTCTTGAATATAATCCCACTAGGCAATAGATTTAAGCAGCAGACTGGCAAATATATTTCAATATGGCATACAGTCCAAACTGAACAGTTAATACAGAAGTATTTTCTGACCTACGGGGTGGGTTGATATATGAATGTAGTGGGGTTATTATAAATAAAGGATTTAAATCTTCAATTATTTGGTAACAGATATTTAAAAGAAAAAATAAATACGTACGTGAACCATTCGAGAGCCATAATTAAACCTATATTGGCAGGAGGCACACCCAACGATGAGAGTATAATTATCAATGTAACAATACTAGCACTTGGAATTGCTGGGATAGCTAATGAACCAACAAACGCTAAAATCCTGCAAAACATTGTAACAATGTTGGTATGCAAATTACTGTTAAAACAAAACTCTCCTTGGCTCCGTAATATTTCTACAGGTTTTACAAGGGATGGACAGAGGAACTGCGGTCATGGTAGACTCGTCAGAACATTAACGTCATTGTTTTGAATATGAATGGTTTTGGTAAAATTGTCACATATTAATTGTGTACAAAAGCTAGAAACATCCGGACAAATTCTAGTTGTAAGTCCCGGGGTGGGGGGGGGCACTACTTATAAGCAAAACCGATAAGCCATCATAAGCAATAAAAAATTTTACACTGTGCCATAATCTTATAAATGCCATAATACAGTGTTAAAAAACTTACCCAACCATAATCACATTGCCGGAATGAATATTGCCCGTGATTTCACAAATATAAATCGACGTCACACAAATAAAAAGGGCGCTACCATCACGATTCAGTGCAGCAGCTAATGGAAGAACAAATCGGGAAACTTTCGGGTCAACTTTGTTTTTGTTTTCAACACACTTTATCATTTCAGGAATAGCAATGGCCCTAAAAGTATATAATCATTTTATACCAATGGAGAGCGAAGGTGAAAGGTGACCAAAGTTGGGTAGTTCAAAATAATCTCGAAACCAAAGGTAACAAAGAGAATCATCCTTGGTTTTAGTGCATAATTAAAACGTAGTTCTTTGTATTTTAGCTTAGCTTTCTGTACGTTAGATAGCAGTCATAACAGCAGTCATAATCTTTATAATTGTAATCATCACCTTTACTGATACATCGGGTACAAAAGACAATGATTCATTATTCAATTCAATTAAGTTGTAACCTATTGGACTTTAGAAGCTATTATTTTATAATAATACATATTTTTAATACGCTGCATATGGACGGAATCCTATCATAATTATCCCTAGTTCAGTTTTATGAAATGTTAATGCATACAAGCTGTTCGCATCAAATATAAAACAATCAAATCAGCAATGTCACCGACCCAGTGACTTACTAAGGGAACTGCTCATTTGCTATGTAATTTCAATCTTAAATTGAATAGATTTAAACTTACGTGCTTAGTGCCACAAATGCAGTCATTATTGCCTTAACTGCCGTCAGATGGAATCTGTAGGGGTTCTTTCTTACGGTAATGAAGTACATTAATGGCATGAACATAAATTCGTAGACAATCACAGCAACGGTCAGTGTAAGCAGGAACATTCCTAAACTGGTAAAACTGGTAACAATACTACTTGCCTTGGCTATAGCATGGGCTATTAAACTAGCTACACCAAGAGGCGTATACCTAGAAGCAAGTATAATATAATATTTTTTTTAAAAAATACAACAATAGCAGGCGCGGATCCAGGATTTTTTGTAGGGGGGGGGGTGTCTAGGTTTGATAATTGTTTAACTAATAGCGCTGAACCGATTAACGGGGGGCCCTCCCCCAGAAAAATTTGGTAAATTAGATTCAATTTGGTTCATTCTGGCATATTTCCAGAAGGTAAATTCCAAAATTACAGGTCTAAATCGCCAATAAAATAGCATAAAAAAATTTCAAGTCTGAGCAGGGGGTCCGGACCCCCCCCCCCCTCTGGATCCGCGCCTGCAATAGTTACATACGTCTGAGAATTAAAAAATGTTGCAGTCCATGTATACATGAGGTTCCATATGGTCTTGTTTTCAACCAATAAAAAAAAGTATGTTGTCTAGTGAATTAACAAGTCTTATTCACAATAATTAATACCGAACGGGGGTATTAGTTTACACACTTAATTACAGAGAATAAATACATGGACCCCGAAAACTTTTTTGCTATATCTTACCAAATTATCCATCCCAAAACTAAGCTGATCACTGTTTCAGTTGCTTTAAAGAATTTGATAAAAGGTTCTGTAGCTTGTTTATTTCTACCAGCCGCCATACCAAACAGCGCACACAAGATAATTAAACCTAAAACAAACAAGTTGAACATAACGGTAAAAAATTATGAGAGGCGAAGTGTCAAATCTGTCCTCGTTTTTGTGAAGTCGCATTAGGAAGGGCAATGAACAGCTGCGGGTCACTCGAGACAGAACAACAGATTTACATATGACCGAGAATGTACGCATCTATAAGGAGATTCCAACCTTTTCGCAGTTAGGCACATTTTGATTCATCCTCGGTATACCCAGTGGTGTAGTTTCGCAAAATGATCCCGCAGTGAATATTCGCTTGGCCGCTACAATCACTGATAAGCATGACATCGACGAGGCTTAATGAGTACGGCATATTAACTTTTTTACTCCGACAAATTAAATTCTCAAACATTTTTTTGAGGTAAAAGAAAAATAAATAAAGACGTTTGAAGTATTTGTAGTTAAAAAATATTTCCTATTTAGTGTAAATGGGTATTAAAATGAGTAAAATGCATCATTAAGTAAACATTGCACGAGCCGTTGAGCCAATGACTACGAGGCGTGCAAGTCAACGCACGTGTTTTAGACAGCCATCAGTTACAGGGATAATTCGTTAGTAATTCTCTCTGTGAAACAGGTTGGTAGTTTCGTTCTACTCCACTAACTGGGTTAATTCAACGGGAGGCAGACCACCATTAATTTCCCAATTGACTCCAATGTTAATTCTGGACTCTTAGCCTATCTCCAACTTTCCCCCAAATTTTCGTTGAGCGAAATGCTTTTCACTACAGACAGAGGAACAAATGGCCATGTCTTTGCACTAAAATTTTTATGAGGTTGACCACCAAAATTTTGAGATACACGAACTTGAAGAAGCATACTCAAAACATTTATCTAGTTGCCGTACATATCACCGTAGCCAACCTCATAACGCCGTTATCCATCCCCCTCAAAATCATGAATATTTACCAAAACCTGGCAGAAAATATTCATTCAAACCCTCTTAGTCCATTCTAGGCCAAAAAATCAACAAAAATGGGCATGCAAAAGGGGAGAAAAGAGACAGAGAGAGAACCGCTATAAATAGACGAACTACAATTTGTGGGTACCGAGATGGTGAAATTTAATGGTGGTCTGCCTCCTAACGGGGTTTTCACGAATTCAAATTATCCGCCCTTGATGATTCCATTGGACACATTGGTTGATTCTACGAGCCAAGCAAAACGTAGTTTACATCCCAGTCTATGTACGTCCACAACAGCTGCCGATTTTGATTGAATGCAAGTATTAGATTTCAAGTACTGAAATCGTCATTTATCATAAGCATCACTAGGTTGTGTTTACATAATTGTACACTTTTAGCCCTTAAACCAACATATTATGTATATCAAATAAACTTTTTATTTGGAAAGAATTTTATTATATACTTTCACAATTTTATTATTTAATATCAGAATATCAATAGTTTCAACTATATGTATGTATTTAAGTAAACTAATTGTAATTATTTTGTTTTGTTGAAGGGGGAGGGGTGATATACTTGTAGGCCTAGCTTGTTCCCCTGTCTTATTCTTATTGAATAAAATGTAGTTTTAAAAAAATATTTAAAGGATGTGAGATCAAAGTAGTACCGTTGCCAGTCATTAAAGAATGTATTAATCCGGGTTAATATTGAAAACAAATCGACTTTTATTTGAAATTTAATTTGATTATATCGTTAATTCTTTTTTCTTCTGTGGCCTGTTAGAGCCATACGTTGATTTATACATTTTTCTTGAAAAAATTTACTCCATGTGAGAAATCGCTGGGAACCCTACGATAAATCCCCCCCCCCCCAAAAAAAAAAGAAAAACCTTTTCTTTGCGGAAAACCATTTACATCTCGGAAAGGGTTACACCGCGAAGAAAACTTTAGACCGCGGAGGAACTGTATACCGCAGAGAAAAGGTTTGTTTCCACCGCGGAGAAAAGGTTTACATCGCGGAGAAAACTTTCTACCGTAGAGAAAAGGTTTACACAGCAGAAAAATGTATACCATGCAGAAATAGTTTCCACTCCGAAGAAAAGGTTTAACCGCTAAAAAGGTTTAAAACGTGGAAAAAACTTTATACCACGTAGAAAAAGTTTACATCACAGAGAAAAGGCTTACACCGCGGAGAAAAGGTTTACAACGCGGAATAAAAGGCTTACACAGCTGAGAAAACATTGCACAACAGAGAAATGGTTTACACCGTGGAGAAAACTGTATACCGCGGAGAAAATTTTATGCTGCGGAGAATTTTATACCGGGGAGAAAGGGTTTACACCATGGAGAAAAGAGTTACACCGCGGAGAAAAGTTTATAAAGCGGAGAAAACTTTATGCCTTGGAGAAAAGTTTTACACCACAGAGAAAAGGTTTACACCGTGGAGAAAAAGTTTACACAGTCGAGAAAAAGTTTCCACCGCGGAGAAAGGGTTTCCACCCTGGTGAAAAGAAAAGTTGCACACCACAAAGAATAGGTTTATAAAGCAGAGAAATGGTTTACAAGTTGGCGAAGACGTTAACACCGCGGACAACAAGTTTACATCGCGGAGAAATTTGTTTAGCTGTGAATATGAATGATATATATGTGTCAATTTAGCCCGTCTCATATATTTCACCATATATCCGGATGCATTATATACCGGCTGGTAAATGACGTGCCAGTTAAACATCATTTCAAACCTTCGTTCAACTAATGAACCAATCATGAATCAAACTTACCAAGAATGTTTGTGCCCTGTATGGTACCCACACTTTTAGTAAAAACGTCGGAGGTTGTATTGACCAGTATACCAGATACATTCTCAACACTTGGTAATTGTTTTATTTTATACTTAGTCTGAGATTTCTGAAACGTTGATCCAACAATATTGTCCGGAAATAAATTCCTGAAAAATTGACAGAAAAAAAAATATAATGTAACGAATTTGCCCCTATCCTTTAATTTCGGCAGACGAACATGATATAGCTTATTAAAAAATCCACACATAAGTCAGAAAAAATCAGAACAATTTAGAAATGGAACAATAATAACATTCAAGGTACAGTCGTTTAATATAGCGTAGGGTCCAGTGCTGGATCAAGCCCCGGGGAAATTAAAAAATATAATTATCCAATTTGGTTCATTGTGAGGTAGGATCCTATCTGGGAAACCCTACTTAAATAAAATAGAAGTATTAAACACATTGCTGTCAGTCCATTTTAAAGACAGCCACACGCATGCCAGCGGAGTTATAATTACTCATGGGGGGGGGGGCTTTCTTGATGTAGAAAGAGTCATATCGAACAGCCGGAAGTTAAAATGGGGTTCATGTGGATCTAAAGATAATAACATTCATATTTTAAAATCTAAATTAGAATAGCTTGGTCATCCTATAGAACTTTTAAATGTGTTGGGGGCGGAGGCAAATTTGAGGAGCTCGGGACTTCGTCCCATGTTGCGCCTCCCTCCCCCTCCCCGTAGATCAGGTACTGTGAACAGTGCATTTCTATTGCAAATTCTATGAGATAATGCTACCAAAAAGCATAAACTGTGTGAAATAAATCAAACACACGTCTTTTATATACTTTCCGGGGTTTTTTTCTACATGTAATTACCTGATTAAATCGGCAAATATGTCTTCAGTCTGTAAATTTTGTGTATCTGGTTGAACTGAATCATCAACAACCGACTGCCCAGAACCTATAATGTAAAGCAGTGTGTATATTAATCTTTATTATGTATGCTGAAATCTGGCTTTTGAGGTGAATAAGTGGAATTTTAAAATCCAAGAATACGATCTGGTTCTGGTTGAGTATGACTGGTTGATATTATATAGATCTACTGCTATTATACTGTCATTACTCACTTGAGAACGGCAAGAGGGACTTGTTGAAACGTAGTGTGAAATAAACTCATTGATGGTTTTCCATATAAATTTGTGTTTTATATCATACATATATCTGCCAGTGACAGGACTCGGTGTTGACAGGACGTGGTTTAATTAGGGTGTAAAAAGCGGAATAAATGGAAATATTGGATAAAAGAAATGACAAGTATTCCGTTCTATAATAGGGAACAAGTCCAACTAAAGATTGACTATTTACCCCAATTTTTATACTAAGGTGTCATTATGCTGGGAATCACCGTGGAGCTGGCTTTACTAACAAGAAGGTCGAAGGGACCTGTGGACAAAGCGCATCTCCTTCTCAATCAGCTCGTTTGATAGAGAAAACGTTTATTACTATGGGGATATAAAGAACGCGAAATTACCTGGTTTTATAATCACAGCAAAAATCAAACCAAACAAAGAACCAAACCCATTAGTTAGAATGATGTAACCCAACGCTATTGCACTTATTCTACCATTGGCTTTAGGATCCACAGATGCGGCACCTGCAGATAAATAATATTTTACGTTCAATATTTGAAAGTATGTGTAAGAGAATAATAATTAGGTGAATAAAATGAGCGGTAATTTTTGAATGATGATGAGTAGTTTCCAATACAATAAAAACAAACGCGTGGTGTTATCAGTGGCTATAGTCAAAATCCAGTTCAAGATGTACTTCTTTTTCAATTATACAAAAAAGGCCAACCGAAGACAGTAATTTTAAAGAATAAAACATGAAATGAAAGTGGGGCAAATCGAAAGTATAGTCAATTTATGATTTCCTAATTCAATTTTTTTTTATTTTTATTTTATTTTTTTCTTTCTTTCTTTCTTTATTTTTTGAGGGGTTAAGACTGCTTTTTAATGTGTGCTGTCAAAATGGCCATAGTTAGCGTTTAATGTTAGCATAAGTTAACTTACCTACAATGACACTGCTTACAATTAGTGGTAATATTGTTGCTGTTAATATCCTCATGTACAGTTCGCCTGGTAATCCTAAAAAAATAAATTACTATAGTGTTTTGTAGACGAATAGACTAGAAAGGTTCTTGTTCTCAGTTATTTTTAAATGTGCATGATTTTGAATCTGTATACTCCCACACCTTTAAATGTTAGAATTGTCCACCCACAGTGTCCTGCGTCAACAAGCTAGAGAACGATATCCCAACTATTCACTTTTATGAATGGCGATGCTTGTTAAAAGGAATATATCTTTTGGAAATAGAAAATATCGATTAGGATAGTCTTCGGGAAGCCCACATTTTAAAGTATTTTGTAAACAACCTGGAGGTCACAACTGTACGTGTTTATTTCCAAAATACTACGGCAATGTTGATTACGAAAGTATGTGAAATGTTTAGATTTTTTTATGTGTGACAAACACAGTTATGAGTTATCCTTAAAACCACATTCACCCTCGGTTAGGACTAAGTTACCCTCTCAAGATGTTACTCTGCTGGTTAGACTATCGTATAGGACATTACTCAAACATTTAATTATTACCATGTGTGGATGGTAAAGCTCATAATCTTGGTGTGTTTAGTTCGCAGCGACTCATGTGAGATTCGTGTAACCGCTTTGAGTCTTTTCGCGAAGACCAAGGTTAAGTAACATAGTATATTAACCTTTGCATGACACCACTTCTATGTGTTCTCAAAACAGCCTATATAAATCGGCTTATCTACACTGGATATTCGTACTAGTCAACCAGCCCTTGATTATGTTCCTTTGAATTGTTCAAAATAAAAATAGAATCTCCCTTAAAGATGCATTATGCAAGATTTGGATAGAGCTGACCGTTCTTGCTGTTATAGTTCAAAAATAAATAATAGCTACAACAGTGAGTACACAGAATTGTCTTCATTGTGATAGTTGATCAACGCCTTTCGAAGAAAGAAAGGGGCTATATTTATCAAAATGGGTCTGTCTGTCTGTTCGTCTGTCCCCCTGCGTGTACGTCACAATCTTGGGACACAATAACCTTCCTTCTAATTGAGCTAGAATGTTCAAACTTGGTATAGTTATTTATTAGGTAGGTCGAGGCCTTGATGGGGTTCGAAGATGAGCATTTTCTGCTTAGGCTTACTAAGCAGAGATATTCAATTTGATTGGTTGATGCTTTTGGACGGACACGATAACTTAAGTTCTAATTAAATGAGACTGATGAAATTTGGTGCATAGTTTCATTACACCAATTTCTTGATCAAGTTCGATAATGAGCATTTTCTGTCCAGGGTAAGCAGAGCGATTATCAATTTGATTGGTCGAGACTGTGGAACACAATAACTCTGCTCTTCGAATTGCGGTAGAATGTTCAAACTTGGCGTAGGCGTTGATGGGATGAATGCTTTGATGCAGTTCGAAGATTGGCATTTTCTACTTAGATTGGTTGTAGTTTTGGGACATGATAACTTTGGTTCTAATTAGGTGAGAGTTATGAAACTTGGTATATAGTTTGATCACATCAGTACCAAGATGAGAGTATTTTCGACTCATGGTAAGCAAAGGCAGGCATAAGCAATTGAATTGGTCGAGACTTTGGGGTTGGGCAACTTTGATTCTACTTGGGCTGATAGTGGTGAAATTGCGTGTATAGTTTTACTACACCAATTGCTTAAAGATACACTGTGGGAGATTAGATAAAGAGTTGACAGTTCTGTAATTGTTGAAACTATATAATGTTAAAAGAATTTGCTTAAAATTTCAGTCAAATTGATTCACCCTGAACCGAGAATTTGGCGCTTTGATTTTTGCCTAGCCTTGATCATCATTACTAAAGTCGGTAGGGTAAAACATGTAGTCTTGATTACTCTGCTTTTAATTGAGGTATATATATTTTCCAATAAAGCTAAGCAGAGCTAAGCCATTTCTTTGGTCGATGCTCTGGGATAGGATAACTTTGAGATTCGAAATGATGTTAAGTTTCACTCACTACCGGGTACTTCAAAGGCTGATAGTCAACATCTAATGCTAAGACTAAGCATAGATAATCAGTTCGATTAATGGATACTTTTGAAAAAGATAAAGGTGCAGTTAATTAATGGCTCAGCCTTATTGTTGGTTTGTTTATTTTAGAAAATAACTATCATCGATAAGATATTATAACAAATAAAATTTAATAAATACATGCCAATCCTTGAGAGCATCTTATGATAATTAATCTTCACAAGCCCAATACTTGAATTTGTTATGTACATACCTATCCATAAGAGTGCAGAGTCGGATAGTTGAAGGCCGTTTAAGGCAAAGCCAGCTATAAATCCCACGGACACGCCAATTATGGTCAGTAAAGTTAACAGTTTGTTTTTGCTTCTCGAAAACGATTTTATTCTTGAAATAATTCTCTCAAGCTTCCTGCTTTCGACAATTTCAGGCAAGACATCGTTCGTTGTTGTCACGTCATTTAGATCGCAAGCCATTTTGTTACAAATACGAACCGGACGTCTATGTTATATATATTACATATATGTATATTATATATATATTAATGCCGTGACACGGAGCTAGATCAGCATAATATATTAAACACATGTGCATTTAAAGTAACGATGCGTCATATGGAGAGAGAGAGGGAGAGAGAGAGAGTAACTCCACTCGACACAAACTAGGTCATTTCGGGACTAACACATGTTTCGATTTATTTCGATAATATGCTTGTGCGTTGGGGGGAAACTGGAGGACACGGAGAAAACCAAAGATATAGGACAGTCGATCCTACTCCTTGTCACGTACAACAGGGGAATCGAAACCACGTCAGTTGACTGAATGACAGAATTAATACAGGGCGCAAGTGCTAACCATTCGGCCATTCAACTTACATTTAGTGAAGTAAACAAAATCGAAATAGCAACGCTTGATAACCTCCCGGGTTGGAGCCAGTCGGGCTTAAAGTGGAGAGAGAGGGAAAGAAATTGGTTCAACGTCCACTCGACAGAAACTAGGTCATTTCAGGACAAATATGTTGGAATTTTTATTTGCACGGATTTTAGCAGTGGGTGGAAACAGGAGGACCAGGGGAAAACTGCGAGGCTGGACAGGCGACCCTACTCCTTGTTTCGTACAAGCGGGGAATCGAAACCACGCCAGTTGACACAATGACAGACCTAACGGTGCAACGCACACGCGCTAACCATTCAGTAAGTAACCCCCATTATAAAGAGCCATGTCGAGTATTAATGTATACATTAACAGTAATGATATACCTCAATGATAGACTTCTTATGCAAATCGCACACGTTAACCATTCCGCCACCCAATCCCACAGAGTTAAAATAGGCCTATCAATTACTGTTCGCGGACAACAAATGGGCTTATTACATAAGTGATCAGCATACATCGATGGCATATCAATTCAATATATTTTTGTAAATACTGGAATTGAACCATTTTGGACTGTTTTATTAAGATTTTCAGCGTTCTCACTAATGGAAAGAACGATGACTTTCAAAATATTTGGTGTAAAAGAAATTTTGTAAACATAAACGTTACGAGTAATTACATTAAGCGAGATAATCCACATTATTAATGGCTCAAACAGACACAGCATTTAACGCTGGTCCAGAAAGTATACTATATATACTAGTAAGGCTTGAACTTTAATAACGTGGTGGCGAAAATGACGTCATTTTGATAGGGTCATAATTTACCCGAATGAACTATCCAGCTATTTTACTTTTAGAGACAGGGGGGGGGGGGTGTTTAACATGCATTCGGCACAAACTAGTTAATTTCAATAATTCGCATGGAGGCTATAGCAGTGAGTGGGGCCGGACGACCAAGCGAAAACTCACGAAGTTGAACAGGCGTCACGTCCAAGAGCGGGGTCAACTTCAAGGCATGAAGTTGACTACATTTTGTAGCTTATATATTAATATCGCCGAGACTCTCCCGTTACTGAAATGAGTTTAAACACAAGTGTTGTTTTACAAGCACGACAAAAAGTACAGAAGTGTGCTCCAGTTTATCGTCCGATCCGAGAATCTAGAGATGTATTTGAGACATAAAAACAGCGGAATTATTATAAAGAACTACATATATTTATGTTAAAATAAGTTGAGCAATTTTGAGTAAATTCCCAATTTAGGTCTGAGAATGTTTTGTGAACCCGGGGCCCGGTCTCGCTTCTCCATTTTGTTTACGCTAACATTTTCATGTTCGTTCACAATTAAAATATATATTTAAAACCCACAAATCTAAGTTCCTTTTGATATTCGCGCATATAGAACCGTAACTTCCTAAATAATAGCCCGCCTGGTCAGTTCATTTTAATTTCGTCAGACCGTAACATCCGTAAAGTCCGGTGGGTGTGTTCCCATTTAGCCGGCAGACTGTTAATCCTTTGATTGATCTTAAAACTATAGTCTGTTTAAAAGGGTTACATCTCACCGTGCTCACTTTTGATTAATCTAATTAAGGTCTAATTAGGATAAGTGTATTAAGCGGATTAGGATTAGGTGTTATAGGTAATTAGATGGAAAAAAACAAATATTGAAAGTGACTAAATATTCAGTCTTATAATTGGTGAGATGAACTCACTGTAATCGTTAAAGTGATGAATTTTATTCAAAAAATGACACTTGAATATAATATGAATTATGTTCAGTAAGCCTACACATTACACGGTCTTTATAAGGACACACAGAAGTCAGTCTGTCATATTTCACCATGGCAAACGTTCAAGTAAACATCCAGTACATTAAATTATAAAGTGCTAATGTGATGTATGATATATCCATGTATGTTATATTTTTATTACATATTTTATATATAAAACATCGAAAATTGTTATATTTTCATTAAATTATAAAGTGCTAATGTGATGTATGATATATCCATATATGTTATATTTTTATTAAATATATATAAAACATCGAAAAATAAAAAAAAATTACATAAAATATTTGGGTTTTTTTTCATCTAATTACCTATAACACCTAATCCTAATCCGCTTAATACACTAATCCTAATTAGACCTTAATTGGATTAATCAAAAGTGGGCACAGTGAGGACACACCTTTAAAAGTAGTCACTCAAGAACTGTTCACTAGTGTTCAGCGTTAATGAGCTCTTAATCCCTCTTAATAATAATAATATTAGGAAGAACCCGTAACATTGGTTTAAATTTGAACCCATCAACAATATTTACCGATTTTGAGACCGCAGCACAAAATGCCGCAAGGATTGTTTTTAATGCTGATGTTAAAGTGTGCATGTTTCATTTTCGCCAGGCCATTTGTAAAGCTGTTCAACGTTGTGGACTCCAGACATTATTCCGGGACAACCCTTTTCTAAGACAATTTGTACGCCACGCATAAGCCTTGCCACTGATATGAATTTGTGATATCGAGGAGTTTTGGTTCTTTGCTTTGGAAGCTGTAGATTTAAACATTCCAGAAGTAGGGCGGTTCGCTGATTATATGACGGAGCAGAGGGTTGATAACAATGGCCGTAATGTGTGGAACCATTTTGATACAACAGGGCCCAGTACTACCAACCACGTAGAAGGTTTGCATTCTAAGTTGAAAAAAATGACAGCATGCCATCCTAATATTTACAAGTTCATTAACTTAATAAAACAAGAACAATCCTATGTCGAAATCACCATTTCACAGATATTATTTGGTGGTACCAAAAGGCCTCCAGTTAAGAAATAACGACAACTTGATACAAGAATTGAACATTTGAAAATACAGTTATTAAAATGGCTATTTAGGAGATAAACACTTCCTGTTTGGCATTTAGAGGGGTGTTATTGTCCAATAGACATGTCCTCAGATCATTAGGACCCGAGGGTTCTAATGTAAAATCTCAGGACATGTCTATTGGACAATAACACCCCTCTAAATGCCAAACAGGAAGTGTTTATCGACATTGTAACATGCTTTTTTAGGCTTTTAAAAGCCATTACTAAAACAGAAGGGTGTTATTGTCCAATAGACAGTGTCTAATTGACCAATCAAAACGCAGGGTTTACCCTGAAGCATGTTACAATTAAGTGTAAATCGGTATGGAACAAATATTTCCTATTTAGTGGGGCTGTAAAATGATTGTTATGTTGTAAGGCATTTATTTATAAATTATATAATGCTATTTAATGAAAGTTAAATGTGTAAATTGTAATGCATTTTGTATGTGTAAATCATTTAATGCCATTTAATAAATATTAAATTTGTTAAAACCAATATATTTTTATATGTGTAAGCTATTTAATGTTATTTAATAAAAGTTAAATTTGTTAAAATCAATACAATTTTAGTCTTAAAAAAGATATGGACTATAGTTTATAACACCATTGTTCTAGGATTAACTCTGGATTAGAGGCAAAATTTGACATCAAAGCCTGCCGGCTAAGTGGGAACACCCCGTCCGGTATTGTACGAAAATCGACTTCTTTTTTTAGCATGTTCTCTGTCTACCTCAGGCAAAGAGAGCTGGTATTTTTAATAGCGATCGTATTTCAATCCTCTAGGGAGTTAAATACACACTTCTCGTGTAAATAAAATGTCTAAAAATCATTTATAGAACATTTGAAGCCAAAATAAAAACCTGCAATAGGCAGATTTAACTCTTACATAATACATCTGTACAACAGATATACACTCAAAAGAGAAATATAACTTATTTTAACATAATTTATATTCAATTTTCAAAGTTAAATGGATTCGTTATGTACATACCTATCCATAAGAGCGCAGAGTCGGATAGTTGAAGGCCGTTTAACACAAAACCAGCTATAAACCCAACAGACACTCCAATTATTGTCAATAAAGTTAACAATTTGTTCTTGCTCTTAACAAACGATTTTAATCTTGAAATAATCCCATCAGGCTTCGTCTCTTCCACAATTTCAACCTGGGTATCTTTCGCTGTTGTCACTTTATCGACTTCGCTTGTCATTTTGCTACACATAGGTACTGGGTGTCTGGATTATATATGGCTATCAATGCCCCCAACACAGTGTTTAGTTAGCACATACTAAACACACATATTATCAAAGCTATACACTATCTAAAGATATTGGGGAATAATTACATAATGTAAACATAAACTGTATACAACATTTGAATACATAAGTATAGATATTATGTACCATATCATACAGACGAAAATTAACTATTATTTCTTGAGTGGATAAAGTGTGTGCATTGTTCTCAAAAGAACCAAACAATGGTGGACATTTTCAACCTGTGGTTAATTTGACTCTTTGAATAACCTGAGACCATGGTGAAATAATTGTACATTTGGCACATTGGTGCCAAAATTCTAACATGCTATCGTCTAATTTCTTACTTCTGTTCATGTAATTTCTAACCTCCATCCATGCAACGTCTTACTTCCATTCATGTAATTTCTAATTTAAGACAATGTATAATTCAACTTCTTTATTTGTTTAGTGTAAATATCAATTCTATTTCATCTTATTTCTAATATTGGGGCGAAAAATGTCTACTTCATTGTGGTATTACATGTTAAGCATGAACGGCAAACAAATTTAGAATTTTGTTACTTCTACCTAGCAACCATCATTATGACATCGTTTGGTGTCGCCACTGCGTGCTCAATTGGGTGATTGCGCACCTTATCGGGACCATTATTTGGTATAAACGAACCATTCTTCGTTTGGTTGAAGGTTGGAAGGCGTGCTAAGAGAGAGAGAGAGAGAGACCACTTAGTATTAAACTCAGTATCTGTGTAGGCCTATTTATAACATTTATACCCTGTCAGGCGCGGATCCAGGATTTTTTGCGGGGTGGGGGGAGGGTCTAGGTTTGATAATTTCTTAACTAATTGCGCTCAACCAATTAATGGGTGGGGGGCGCTCCCCCAGAAAAATTTGGTAAATTAGATTCAATTTGGTGCATTCTGACGTATTTCCGGAAGGTAAATTCCAAAATTACAGGTCTAAAAATCGCCAATAAAATCGCATTTCAAATTTTCAAGTCTGAGCAGGGAGAGGGGGGGGGGGTCCGGACCCCCTGGACCACCTCTCTGGATCCGCGCCTGCCTGTGTTAATATAAACCAACTGCATATAAATATTAATTATTGGATCAACCGTAAAAGAAATAAAATAAAATTCACCAAATCCCGTTTAGCTTATATTTGAAATAGAAAATGAAATGAAATGAAAGAGGGTTTAACGCTCTACTGTTCTGTTCCTAACCGGGCTAATGGAGACGGACATACACCATACAGTGTGCTTTAGGGAAATATTGCCCGGAGAGCGGATCCACGACCTGGACTTATATCGAAGTCTAACGGTCACGGGATCTTTTACGTGCACGCCAACATGTACATGGAACCTCGGGTTTTCATCCCATCGGAACGACAAGACACTAATAAGGGGGAACCACGCCAGAAAATCTGGATGAACTTTTTTCGACCAATGCAGGGATCGAACTCCCGACCCACAGCCTAGCGAGCCTGCGTCTTACCCACGGTATTCGAAATAGTATTTGCAAACCATACATTTATATCACGTTCAATGTTGTTTAGAGGGTAGGATGGCCGAATGGTTAGCACGTGCACGCTGTAACATAAGGTCTGTCATCGAATAAACTGGCGTGGTTTCGATTTCCCGTTTTTACGTGACATTGAGCAGGGCCGCCTTTCCAACCTCGTGGGTTTTTTCCGGGTCCCCCCACTGCTAAACACTCCTATGCGCAAGCGAATTATTGAAATACAATTGAACGGCGTTAATACCGAAATGACCTGGTTGGTGTCGAGTGGATGTTAAACCCCATGTCCCCATCTCTCTCTCCCGATGTTGTTTCCAATTTTAACACTCAGACAAGCCATTCAATCTGACGAAGAGCGAGTCGTTTGTATCAATAGAATGGTCCCGATCAGGTGCTCAATCGCCAAACTGAGCACACGGTGGCGACACCAAACGATGTCATAATGATGGTTGCTAGGTAGAAGTATCAAAATTCTAAATTTGTTTGCCGTTCATGCTTAACATGTAATACCACAATGAAGTAGACATTTGTCGCCCCAATATTAGAAATAAGATGAAATAGAATTGATATTTACACTGAACAAATAAAGAAGTTGAATTATACATTGTCTTAATTTAGAAATTACATGAATGGAAGTTAGAAGTTACATGAATGGAGGTTAGAAATTACATGAATAGAAGTAAGAAATTAGACGAAAGCATGTTGGAATTTTGGCACTAATATACCGCCATATGTTATGGCTTAGTGAACAACATCGTATCTGAACCCGATCGATATCTATCTCATAATTCTTATCATAGTGTAGATCCCTGTTTGACCACCTGGATCCTAGTTCCTTTTGGAACTGTCCTTGAGCGAACGATATATTCGCTACACGGTTCCTATCCGGCCTTATATAACTGCAGTATGAAAATACCGTTCTCCCCCACCTCTGTTCTAAGGCTAATTTGGAATCCTTACCTATTATTTTTCACTTAATTCGCCAAAGGAATCATTTCTTGCCACAGCTGACACACATTTATAAAGATTCAACACTATTTTCAAGTAGAATTCTGCGATAATAAACATACACCAAATACGTTTAAACTGAAGAGACATTACGAGATCCGGACATGCGCAAACCAAATGTTTATTTCATCGCTAAATTCTACTTGAAAATGGAGTTGAATTATTATAAATTTGTGTCAGATATAGAGAGAAACGATTCCTTTTGGTGGAAAATAAAGAATTGTGGTAACAAATAGACGGTAAGGGTTCTAAACAGCCTAAGGACAGGGGTGGAGAATAGCGTTATTTATCGTGTTTTCATACTGCAGTTATAGAAGGCCGGATAAGAACTATCAGCGAAAGTTTGCTCAAAGACAGTTCTGAAAAGAACTACCTGGATTCCAGCATGGAAACAAGGCCGAAGTAGAATATTTTAACTATACATTTACGAATGTAGTATAGCAAAACACCTCAAAAGAAATACAAAGCAAACATACTTGATGGCGAGATTACCTTTCCCATATCCCAGTTTTCTCAGTTCTGAAAGTTTCTGTTGTTCGACTATAGTAAATTCCCCCAAACTGTGATTTATTTACTACTAGTATTCTAATCAATTCTATCACATTTGCGACATTTGATGGACGGCAACATTGTCCTTTAATGTTTGTTTCATGTTTAAGATTTTTATTTGGTGTGTGCATAATCCCCTTCAAAATAACTCGACTGAATATTTTGAAACCGAATATGTTAAAGGGGAAGACCAACGATTTTCAACAAGGTTTCCATAAATCTTAAATATATATTCAGAAAGAATTCCCTCTGTAATACAAGGAAAAAAGTTTTTGTAAAAGAGAAATTAATTTTTATTAAAACCGGAAGTGACATACTTGGTTCAACACTCCCACTGGACTCTATAGAAAGCATACAGATTTGGCATAAGTTTACTGCTGTATTGTGTTCACGCCTTGGGCCAAAAATCTTATGAAATGGACTGTTTGTTAGGATATTATAAATAGGTGTTTTAACGTTGAGTACACAAAACCGTCGCGTAAATTCACTCACACTGAACAGTACGCTGTGGCCCAATTCACCCCACATGGCTAAATATTTACATCACGTGGTTTGATTGACAGCTTACATGTGACATGTATGTCGTCTGCTTCGGTGTGTTTATGCGTGCTGAGTCTGCTGACAGTGTTTGTATTTACTTTAACGGAATTGTGACACATGCATATTCAAATAAATATATTAATTTCCAAAGTTTGTCAACGTCTGGCACCAACGTATTGGAATATAAGATATCTCTTCTATGGGTCTACGGTAATGCCGTATAAATATTCGAGCCCACTCATTCTCAAGAGGAAATGGAAGAAAAAAAAGGAAAAGCAGCTCATGTCAACATTATGTGCCATAATGCACTATAATATATGTCTCACATGCCCATAATTTTGGTCTGTTTATGTTGAAAAACGCTGTCATCAAGCACAAAAACATCGAAGCAGACGATATATATGTCACTTGTAAGCTGACAATCAAACCACGTGATGTAAATATTTAGCCATGTGGGGTGAATTGGGCCACAGCGTACTGTTCAGTGTGAGTGAATTTACGCGACGGTTTTGTGTACTCAACGTTAAAACACTATAAATTCTTGTTTATAATATCCTAACAAACAGTCCATTTCATAAGATTTTTGGCCCAAGGATGAGGCGTGAACACAATACAGCAGTAAAATTATGCCAAATTTGTATGCTTTCTATAGAGCCCAGTGAGTGTGTTGAACCAACTATGTCACTTCCGGTTTTAAAAAAATTAATTTCTCGTTTACAAAAACTTATTTACTTTTGTTACAGAGGGAATTCTTTCTGAATATATATTTAAGATTTATGGAAACCTTGTTGAAAATCGTTGGTCTTCCCCTTTAAACAGCGTAGCCTATATAAGAGTGACCTACGGCTTTAAATATGTTACTGCATAAACTGAGCTGTTTCAACAGTATGTTGTCACCCGGGTCAAAACATGAGAAAAGTTCAGTCACGGGCTCCCTCGTGCACTACAGACAGCCCAAAATAGACATTCACGTTATAACATTCATTCATTTATTCATAAATGATGCCACGAAAAAAATGTCTTCTTTACGCATATGAGTTTTAAAAATGCGTAGTTACGAACTTAATTAAAATTTGGCTAAAACTCGGCGATTTAATTTCTAATGTAGTTGGTTGTAACCAATGACGGTTTTTGGTTCAGAGTCACCTTATGTAGTTTCGTTCTTTTTATGTCATTTTAACTAACTCTCGCGAAAACTTAGCGACCTCGCGAGACTTTGAAATTTACTTTTTTTTAACCGCAAATCCCTTGGGTTAGTTCCCACCTTAGTTAGTGTAGAACTTTCGTTTTTGCTAGCAAATACGCACAAAAAAAAAATGAGACCGGAAGTTAACGGAACGAAATGCAATTCCATTGTTTCGGTTGTGTATTTTTTTTATATATATATTTGTCTATGACAATTAATGGAAGCATAATAGGATTAATATGTCACAGGCCTTGCCTGAGTAGAGCGAAGCGGTTGTGATTGTTGCCAAATATAAAACCTAAGTTTCCCATTTGATACAAGTGAAGTACTGTCAAATAATTTCGTTTTTCCAAATTGACTCTAATTTAAATCAAAATTAAAATGATTCATTTTTTTTTTTAATATGTGACGTCATTGATAAGATTTGGTAAGGTGACATGCGCTGACGTGCGTATTGCCGATTTGGCCCAGTGTATCCGGTTCTGGTCTGAATTGTTTTTTAATCAACAGTCTGTTGTTGACATTTTTACTTACGCTTCTGTGTTACCGGAAAAGAGCTTTGCTTCGCGCGATGCTTTAGAGCTTCGCTTTATATTACAAAGGATATTTCACGTCTACAATATGTGACTGGAATTATCGTTTTCAGTCGGAAGTCGGAATCATTCATTTTGCGTTATAGGCAAAATACGGCAGTCAGTGGTGAAATTATTGATTTTCAGTTTTCATCACCAAATAATAGTTTGAAATGTTGTCTTTCGGAATTCTAAACCATTTTTAATTATTCGAACTCTAAATGCCTCAAATGGGGTGAATTGGGCCACAGCGTACTGTTCAGTGTGAGTGAATTTACGCGACGGTTTTGTGTACTCAACGTTAAAACACCATAAATTCTTGTTTATAATATCCTAACAAACAGTCCATTTCATAAGATTTTTGGCCCAAGGATGAGGCGTGAACACAATACAGCAGTAAAATTATGCCAAATTTGTATGCTTTCTATAGAGCCCAGTGAGTGTGTTGAACCAACTATGTCACTTCCGGTTTTAAAAAAATTAATTTCTCGTTTACAAAAACTTATTTACTTTTGTTACAGAGGGAATTCTTTCTGAATATATATTTAAGATTTATGGAAACCTTGTTGAAAATCGTTGGTCTTCCCCTTTAAACAGCGTAGCCTATATAAGAGTGACCTACGGCTTTAAATATGTTACTGCATAAACTGAGCTGTTTCAACAGTATGTTGTCACCCGGGTCAAAACATGAGAAAAGTTCAGTCACGGGCTCCCTCGTGCACTACAGACAGCCCAAAATAGACATTCACGTTATAACATTCATTCATTTATTCATAAATGATGCCACGAAAAAAATGTCTTCTTTACGCATATGAGTTTTAAAAATGCGTAGTTACGAACTTAATTAAAATTTGGCTAAAACTCGGCGATTTAATTTCTAATGTAGTTGGTTGTAACCAATGACGGTTTTTGGTTCAGAGTCACCTTATGTAGTTTCGTTCTTTTTATGTCATTTTAACTAACTCTCGCGAAAACTTAGCGACCTCGCGAGACTTTGAAATTTACTTTTTTTTAACCGCAAATCCCTTGGGTTAGTTCCCACCTTAGTTAGTGTAGAACTTTCGTTTTTGCTAGCAAATACGCACAAAAAAAAAATGAGACCGGAAGTTAACGGAACGAAATGCAATTCCATTGTTTCGGTTGTGTATTTTTTTTATATATATATTTGTCTATGACAATTAATGGAAGCATAATAGGATTAATATGTCACAGGCCTTGCCTGAGTAGAGCGAAGCGGTTGTGATTGTTGCCAAATATAAAACCTAAGTTTCCCATTTGATACAAGTGAAGTACTGTCAAATAATTTCGTTTTTCCAAATTGACTCTAATTTAAATCAAAATTAAAATGATTCATTTTTTTTTTAATATGTGACGTCATTGATAAGATTTGGTAAGGTGACATGCGCTGACGTGCGTATTGCCGATTTGGCCCAGTGTATCCGGTTCTGGTCTGAATTGTTTTTTAATCAACAGTCTGTTGTTGACATTTTTACTTACGCTTCTGTGTTACCGGAAAAGAGCTTTGCTTCGCGCGATGCTTTAGAGCTTCGCTTTATATTACAAAGGATATTTCACGTCTACAATATGTGACTGGAATTATCGTTTTCAGTCGGAAGTCGGAATCATTCATTTTGCGTTATAGGCAAAATACGGCAGTCAGTGGTGAAATTATTGATTTTCAGTTTTCATCACCAAATAATAGTTTGAAATGTTGTCTTTCGGAATTCTAAACCATTTTTAATTATTCGAACTCTAAATGCCTCAAAAATTGATTTTAATAAAACATGTAGAATGTTACGTAATCAAAATTCTCCCTAAAACAATCGAAATTAGTCGTCACTTAACATGTCAAATAAATTTTCAACCGGTAAAAATTTGGAGGCAATATCCCCATCCTAAGATACTGGTTGCTATAATGGTTTGAAAATTTTTAGTACCCAGACTTTAATCTGCATTTTCTCAGAATGTACTTATGTTGACCTTGAAGCTTCAAAATTTCACAACTCAGTCAATTTTTGAGATATCAACATAATTTTTGTTGCATTTGAAAGCCCACAGTTGTGGCTTTCAGAAAATGTATAGAACTCAATTTTGGTGAAGTGATCCAAGTGACTGATTTTGCTGGCACCAGCCACATATGAGTACGGTAAGTATTTTATACATAATGCGTTTATATGGTCAACTGCCAATTTCTCCGTTATTAAAATGTTTTGACATTTATAAAAAATCAGACGAAAATGTAACTGATAAATGTAAATGATAGTTCGAGTTGTTAATTTCTCTCTTTTTTTGTCTCCCATATTCAAATACTATGGAATGTGCATGCGTAGATGCGTTAAATTCAATCGGTATTTGAACGTATTCTAAAAACCGAAGAATTCCGAATAAATTATTCGTCCAAGAACAAAGTTTCAAACCAAGAACCATAACTATGAATTAGCTCTCTTGAGAATGGGAGTCGAACACTTTTTTCATCAATTTAAAAGCACATGTCCAGATGGTAATATCTTCAAAAAATCAAACGTGACCATACTTTCATAGTTGATGAATGAAGTTTTTATGGTAAGCCTTATCATAATATGTTAAAATAACACACAAATATTGTCTGTAGGATGAACTCACTCCTGACCCTGAACCACTCTACATATACCTATATATCACACTCACATGGAGAACTCCGGAAAAGACAGTCGCAGAACGCTGACTATTGATGGCCTCAATGCTTCACACCAAATTCTGAAACATTTCCTAAATAAATGTGACCTGTCATTGATGAATTGTTTCCAATTTGTGTTTCCATAGACTAAGATAGCAATCTGCTTCCATAGTAATTGTTCAATTCACTCAGATTTAATTATGTACATGTAACATATTCTAGATAGTCAATTAGTAAGTAAAGTTGTATTATGATTTAGATAGGTTTACATGCATGTTATATTATAATTATGTCCATTTAAATTTCGCGCATTGTAAACTATACGGTGTCACGTGACCAGTTTATCCAATGAGCATTTGTTAGTAGGGAAGCTCAACTACAGTTGGGTCTGAAGAGCGAGGGTGGTACGCCATATTTCAACCTCGAAGGTAATTTTACGATCTTATTTTCACGTTGTTACAATCAGTGGTTTATTATTTGATTAAGTAAGACGATGCATTATATATCGTGGAACGTGTATGTCAATAACTCGTTTCCATATTATTATATATATAAACTATTGTAGATTTATAAGACATTCTGTATCATGTATGTTTGAACTCTGGTGAAACACGGTAAATTAAAGGGGTAGTGACACGTAGTGTATTGTTATATCCTTATCACGGATATGTCAAGTGTGTTCAGGTTATTTACTTGATATGGTGTTGATCGAATGAACATTTCTTTTTAGGGTTCCACTGGATGGTTTTTACCGTAGTTTGGTTGCTTCTGTGTTCCCTTACTTAGGGTAAGAAGTTTACATTAGTGAATTATGGATATTTATAATGTATGTAGATGAAGTAGATAAGTTAAATTGTATTGAGTGAATCTGTATATGTTGTATATGTTTTAGAACATTTTTATTAAAATAATATATTTGTATTTTTCAGAGATTGTTGTCTCTGTATACTCTTAATAAATTAATTAGAACTATTGGTGTTTCTTCTGGTTACAACTTGGCGTCGCCGATAGGATTACAGAGACAACACTACATAACATCAGAGGCCACAACTACAACATATAGCCATGGAAGAAATGGTGGAACAGCTTCGGGGTGAACTCGGGAGACTAAAGGCAGAGATGCTAACTTTGCAAGAAGAGAGGAAGACAAAGGTCATCGTAACAAAAGAAAGGAAGATTGAAAAATTCAGTGGACAGACCTCAAAAGGTATTGATTTTTCTGATTGGCTAGAAGATGTACGTCAGAATTTGAACAATTATAATACTGAACCTTCCAAAGTAGAATTTTTGTTAGATAATTTATCAGGGGAGGCGAAGGACGAGGTTAGGATGCGTCCACAGGACTCACGGGATTCGTCAGATAAAATTATTAAGATACTAGAATCCATGTACAAAATGCCCGAATCAGTGGCTCATTTACAGCAAGTATTCTATCAGAGGAATCAGCGCGAAGGGGAATCGTTGCAGGTCTATTCATTAACTTTGATGAAACTGATTGATTGTGTCATAAAAAAAGATAACAAGGCTATAGGTGATCGAAATTTAATCTTGAAAGAACGTTTAATTGACGGGGTTAGAGATGCGCAGCTTCATCGTGAACTTCGGAAATTTTCAGTAGATAATCCAGATATTACCTTTGAAAGTTTTAGGGACTCTGTGTTGACGTGGACTGAGGATGGTAATCGATTTCGGGCTAGCGCATGTATTAGGAGTCAGGAAGAAGTACACCAAGATCTTGTAGTAGCAACCAAGCCGTCTGACATGGGGGGATTAAACGAAATGGTTACTTTTTGAAAACCCAACAGGAAATGCTTACCAGACAACAAGCACAGCTGGACAGATTTGAACGGAGTGGTACCACCAGACCTACATTTTCTAGGGACTCTTCGAGACTGCAGTACAGCAGTATACGATGTTTCAAGTGTGGGGGTGTCGGCCACAAGATAAACCAGTGTCCATCATCAGAAATTCCTGGCAACAGGCAGTATGAGGAAGCATCATACGCTAGAGGAAATAACTCGCAAAATTATAGACGTGGCGAATTAACATCCTACCCAGAGACCTCATACCGAGATCAGAGACGTTATTTTATTCCATCGTTTCAACGGTCCTTTCCGCCACCAAATCCCACACCCACAAGCCAAGGAAGGTCGTCTCAGAACTCGGGAAACTAACCCCTTCCCCTACTGTGAGTCGAGTAGTGGGAAGTAAGGATACAGAGAGGGATTTAGAAGACTCCAACTTAACCAAAATCGAAATAGCAGAAAACGCGATAGGTACCTGTCCAGAAGTAAACGCATTTGTCGAGGGAAAGCCGCTTCGGTCTTTAGTCGATACAGGTTCTCAGGTCTCTACTATAACAGAAACATTTTTCAACAACTTACTTGAAGGAAAGCCCCGCTTACATGATATTACCAAATGGATGAAGGTCACGGGTGCTAATGATTTACCAATCCCTTACACCGGATATATTGAAGTCAATTTGACGATACATGGAAAAACCATTCCAAGAGCCGGATTCCTTGTCGTTAAAGACCCGGACACATACAATGGACTGGAGAAGAAACAAAAATGCCCTGGGCTGATAGGCTGTAATATTTTACGTCTATTGGAGGACCAGTTACACAATTTCCCTGAAAATGACGCGATAGGAAGATTAACTACCCTTTACAGAATGGCAGCCTCGTCATGTGATAAGATTAGTTTCGTTAAGGTTGCCGGAAGATCACCAGTAAGGATTCCTGCGAATTCGATGATGGCAGTCTTATGCACTGTCAAACAAGGGCCAAGAAATCAACCCTATTCAGCAGCAATTCAAGCAATAGAAAATCCCAATGGTAGCCTGCCAAGGCATGTTATGGTCATCAATACTTATGCCAATGTTATAAACGGAAAGGTTCCTGTGCGGGTCCTTAACATAAGCGAGGAAGACAGATGGTTAGAACCACGCAGTAGGATAGGTACCTCACACCATGTAGATTCTGTCGTGGAACCCACCACTGATTATAATATAGAAATAAATGAGCGGGAAATACATGTTTCTATCATGTCTACAAATCTTGAGTTTAAACTGCCAGAGTCAAATGCAGACGGGGACTTGCCAGTCGGATTGAAGCTTGACAGAACCAAATTTGACGCTGGCCAGTGGGAGAACGTGAAGAAACTATTTACTACTCATCGGGATGTATTTTGCTGTGGAGATAAGGATATTGGTTACACTGAATTGGTAAAACACCGAATCTTCACAACTGATGAAATTCCAGTTAAAGTACCATATAGGAGAATACCACCACATCAGATCGACGAGGTACGGTCCCACCTACAAAACTTGCTTCAACAACACATCATTCAACCAAGCACGAGTCCTTACGCTGCACCTGCTGTTATTGTACGAAAGAAAGATGGCACCATTCGGCTATGCGTCGACTTTAGACAACTAAATAATAAAACCATTAAAGATGCCTATCCAATACCTCGTGTAGAGGAGGCTTTGGACACATTACACGGATCCAAATATTTTAGTTCCCTTGACTTAGCACAGGGATTTTACCAAGTGGCAATCGATGAGGACGACCAGCACAAGACAGCTTTTAGTATTGGTACAGGGGGGTTATATGAATATAGAAGACTACCTATGGGGTTGTGTAACAGCCCCGCAACATTCCAGCGTTTGATGGAAGCGTGTTTAGGGGATAAAAATTTTGATATCCTCATAATTTACTTGGACGACATTTTAGTTTTTAGTAAAACTTTCGAAGAACATTTAGCTCGTCTAAACTTTGTATTTGAGCGTCTATCCGCTAATGGCCTTAAATTAAAATTGTCAAAATGTAATTTCTTTCAAAATCAGGTCAAATATCTGGGACATATCGTATCGGAACAGGGGGTGTCTACTGATCCGGAGAAAACCAAGAGCATCGCCGAGTGGAGAACGCCCGAATCCGAAAAAGAATTGAGATCCTTTTTGGGACTAGCTAGCTACTATAGACGATTCGTAGCGGGATTTGCCAACATCGCTAGTCCATTACATGCAGTTTTAACTAAAGTGGATGGCGTTAAAGGAAAAGCAAAACCCTCTAAATCTAAATTTACCGAGAGGTGGACGGAATCCTGCCATAAAGCGTTCGAGTTACTAAAGCAAAAATTAGTGAGTGCTCCTATTCTGGGATATCCAAATTTCAAACTTCCCTTTATATTAGAAATTGATGCCAGCCTGGATGGATTGGGTGCGATACTTTCGCAAGATCAAACGAAAGGGAGGGTAACGATCGCCTACGCTTCCAGGGGTCTACGGCCGTCTGAGAAAAACATGAATAACTATAGCTCAATGAAATTGGAACTATTGGCTTTAAAATGGGCCGTTACGGAAAAGTTTAGGGACTATTTATTGGGAGCAAAATTTCTCATATATACCGATAACAATCCATTGAGTTATTTGAAAACTGCAAAACTGGGAGCAACGGAAATGAGATGGGCCGCGCAGCTATCACAGTTTAATTTCGACATTCAGTATCGTTCAGGTAAAACAAATGTAGCGGCGGATGCCTTAAGTCGACAGCGTCTAAATGAATGCAGCGTAGAAGAAATTTTATCGACTGTTACGAAAACGTCGACCATGAACTTTATATTTACATCAATGTTAATTCAACCTCTCACATTACAGGCTTATAGTTGGGGGCAGAATGCGGATGTGATTTCGCGTAAAGTATTTCCAGAATTCGAAACCGCCGATCTTGTAAAGATGCAGTGTGAAGATCCGTTGTTAGGCAGACTATTGTATTGGTATAACCAAGGGACCAAACCTAACTCTCGGCAACTCCGGTTTGAAAGTAGAGCAGTGAAACGACTGATAGGAAAGTGGGAACAGTTTGTATTTAAGAACCATGTTTTGTATAAAGTAGTTAATGATTCAATGCTAGGGGAGGTCACTCAACTTCTTCTACCGCTTAAACTACAGCCTATTGCATTAGAAAATTTACACGATGCTGCTGGTCATTAGGGGATAGAAAGGACCACAGCATTAGTTCGTAAACGCTTTTACTGGCCAGGTATGGTAGATGTGATTAAAGAGTATGTCCAGAAATGTGAGCGTTGTATACTGTCTAAATCACCCATGCCAAAGATTAAACCATCAATAGGGAGTCTGTCAACATCCCATCCTCTTCAGATCCTTGCTATTGATTTTACACTTTTAGAAAAATCGTCATCAGGAAGAGAAAATGTTCTGGTGATGACCGATTTGTTCACCAAATTCACACAAGCCGTTCCAACCAAAGACCAGAAAGCGACGACCGTGGCCAAAGTTCTTGTTCACGAGTGGTTTTACAAATTTGGTATACCCAACAGATTACACAGTGATAACGGTAGAAATTTCGAAGGGAAAGTCATCCAGGAATTATGTGGTCTTTATAATATAAAGAAAAGTAGAACAACTCCGTATCATGCCCAAGGCAACGGACAATGCGAGCGGTTCAACAGGACAATGCATAATTTGTTGAAATCACTGTCACCGGAAAAGAAATCGCATTGGCCGGATTATTTACAAGAACTTGTTTATATGTATAATATTACGCCCCACGCGTCTACAGGTTACTCTCCCTACTATTTACTATTTGGAAGGGAACCCAGCTTACCAATAGATGCTATGTTTAAACTGAGAGAGGATGAAAATGTAGCTGCCAGTGGTTGCGTTACTGAGTGGGTCGCTGATCATCAAAAGAAACTAGCCGAGGCAATCGAACACTCCAAAGTTATTTTAAAGCAGAAAGCCGATAAGCGACAAGAAATATGCAATCGCAATACAAGAGAAGCACTGTTAGATAACGGAACTATTGTGCTATTGAAAAGTCATCCCAGTGGGCGCAATAAAATTCAGGATGAATGGGACCCAACGCCATATGTGGTCGTTGATAGATTTAGTAATAATGTTTATTCTGTAAAACTAGCCGATAATAGTGGGAAAATACGAAATGTTACTCGTACGGAGTTGCGTGATACCGGTCAGCTCATTCAAAACGATTCCTCGTCGTCAGATGAAGATAGTTGGGAAATTATAGAAATGCCTTTGCTAGATATGAATAGTGATAATGATGTGCATAGTGGAAAAGTCAGTGATGTGCCTTCAGAAACCGATAAATCTAACATCGCTGAGTTAGACAACTCTTCTGAGATAACGACGGTAAGGCGCTCTTCAAGGGCAACGGCAGGCAAACACCCTAATCCCCATAAACTTCCCCAATCTGTTATACAGCATAGCGTTTGTGTCCATAAAGAAACGACTGTATAATTTTGTAAAAAAAAAAAAAAAAATGTGATATTTTTAGATTAAATTTGTATATCAAATATATATATATATATATCAAAAAAAGAGAAAAAAATATGATTGTACTAATAAACTGTATGGTTTTGTAAATTATTATGTTTTTTTAGATTAAGTTGTGCGAAAGTATAAAAAAAAAAAAAAAAAAAAAACACATGATTTTAGAAGTTGACATGAGTTGTGTATTAAGGTGGTGGTTGTGATCTTATATTGAGCCATTGATGAGGACATCTATGACCTGCTCGCAGCGCCATGTGTGACCTGTCATTGATGAATTGTTTCCAATTTGTGTTTCCATAGACTAAGATAGCAATCTGCTTCCATAGTAATTGTTCAATTCACTCAGATTTAATTATGTACATGTAACATATTCTAGATAGTCAATTAGTAAGTAAAGTTGTATTATGATTTAGATAGGTTTACATGCATGTTATATTATAATTATGTCCATTTAAATTTCGCGCATTGTAAACTATACGGTGTCACGTGACCAGTTTATCCAATGAGCATTTGTTAGTAGGGAAGCTCAACTACAGTTGGGTCTGAAGAGCGAGGGTGGTACGCCATATTTCAACCTCGAAGGTAATTTTACGATCTTATTTTCACGTTGTTACAATCAGTGGTTTATTATTTGATTAAGTAAGACGATGCATTATATATCGTGGAACGTGTATGTCAATAACTCGTTTCCATATTATTATATATATAAACTATTGTAGATTTATAAGACATTCTGTATCATGTATGTTTGAACTCTGGTGAAACACGGTAAATTAAAGGGGTAGTGACACGTAGTGTATTGTTATATCCTTATCACGGATATGTCAAGTGTGTTCAGGTTATTTACTTGATATGGTGTTGATCGAATGAACATTTCTTTTTAGGGTTCCACTGGATGGTTTTTACCGTAGTTTGGTTGCTTCTGTGTTCCCTTACTTAGGGTAAGAAGTTTACATTAGTGAATTATGGATATTTATAATGTATGTAGATGAAGTAGATAAGTTAAATTGTATTGAGTGAATCTGTATATGTTGTATATGTTTTAGAACATTTTTATTAAAATAATATATTTGTATTTTTCAGAGATTGTTGTCTCTGTATACTCTTAATAAATTAATTAGAACTATTGGTGTTTCTTCTGGTTACATAAATATAGTCTATATCACATCACAACATATCGGTGGTAGGTTTAAATAGTATCGATAGGATTCTTCTTCTTCTGTCCCCAGTGCCTCACAGTAAATTTTGAAGAAAACTGTAGCCTCTACAGCTCTCACGAAGTCTTGGGTTAAAGGGCGAGGAGGTGTGTGTGTGGGGGGGGGGGGGGGTTGGAGGGTAACTACGGAACGTATGTATGTCACATTTTATGGTTCACACAAATTCGGACCCCACTATTGAATACGTAAAAAAGAACCAATAGTGTGGAAATAATTTATTAGTCACGGCCTTAACATCTTCAGTGACATAACATCTACTTGTAATTTAACGAAGAATCACGACTGTGATTGAAAGATTTCAAAATTGCAGTGATTCTAATTGAGTGGGAGAGAGGAATACCATCCCCAGCTGCCATGATGAGCATTTACTGCTTTAGCTAAGCACATAATATTATAAGCAATTGTTTTTTTAATGGCTGAAAAACGATAATACCAATTGGGATTGTGAAATGATCGTGTATTTTAAGTCTATTAAAACGTACTGAAAACAGCATAATATTTAGTAATGATCAATTAGGGAACTGTGAAATGCTTGTAGCATAATTATCGATATATTTGGTGATTTCGTTCATCCTGTGTTCCCCGATACAAGTACAATCTTAATCAAAAGACAAGCATTAACACAGCACGTCCAAACAATCCGCGAAGCATCAACGTCACCCTATTTATTCCGCGAAGCCGAAACACTTATTCCGCGAAGTAAAAACGCTCCGCGAAGCCTGTATTCTTCATCATGATTGGCTTATACATAATGACGTTTATTTCAAGCGACTATATAAATCTCAACCACTATCCTCTTATTAACATTCAATCTATGGTCAAAAACGAAAACTAAAAAAAACAGATAAAATAAGTTACAATATTTAGAAGGTAATTATAGTTCATATACAAAAGAAATGACTTTCTGAAATAACTTTCATGAGCATAATAATATTAAATATGAACATGGATTTTTTTTTTATTGAACTGGTGAATCAACAATATTCCTTTTTTATTGCAGATAAATAATAATCAAACTTACAGTCAAGATGTTACCTCCTGGTGGATTGATGGAGATAGTTTTCTCATTTGATACAACTGGTTCTATGTCAAGTTGTTTAAATCAAGTCAGAGGTCAAATACAAGACATGGTTCAACGTCTTCAATCAGATATACCATCTATAAGAATGGCTGTATTTGCTCATGGTGATTATTGTGATAAATCTACATATGTAACTAAATATATAGATTTTACAACTGATGTTAACAAATTATGTGATTTTGTTAAAACAACGGGATCAACTGGAGGCGGTGATACTGACGAATGTTATGAACTTGTTTTAAGACAAGTAAGAGAAGATTTGTCATGGACTCCTGGTTCAAGAAGATCACTGGTACTTATTGGTGATGCTCCACCACATGAACCAAGCTATCCACAAAATACTCTTAATATAGACTGGAGAGACGAGGCTGACATCTTAGGAACTATGGTAAGTTAAAAATCACAATTTTGTTTTCTATAATATTGTTTGGGCATTTTCAAGCTAAATTATCCAATATGTACATTTATGTTGATATTTGTTCCTTTTTAGAAATTAAAGTACTTAAGATCGCATAATTATTATTCTATCTTTGATTATTATTTGAGATTTTGTCTTTCATTTTTCAGGGAGTTAAGATTTACGCTACACAATGCCAAAATAGCTCTACAGCTGAAAAATTCTATAAAACAATAGCGCAAAAAACTGGTGGTCATCATCTGAAATTACAGGAATTTTCTAATATTTTTGATTTTCTGATGGCCGTAGCATACAGAGAACATGGCGACGAACTTTTCCAAGTAAGTTGAAATGAAAGTATTAAATGTATTTGTGTCCATGTTTCTAGTATGTAACAAAAACGTTAATAAATAAACAATATTTTTGTTTACTAAAATAATGCCAATACTAAATTTGTTTGTTATTTTAATTGTAGGTTTATGAAAAAGAAGTAAGAAGTCGATGTGGGGCAGGTTTAAATAAAGATTTAAATGGATTATTTACAACGTTAAGAGATGGGTGTAGTGACTCGACGACTGGTGATACTGCAGTGACATCTACTTCCCTTCCAGCGAAAAAGAGAAAAGTTTCACCAGGAAAAACTTCTCCGGCTAAGAAGATTAAATTCAGCGGTATAACAAAAACAGCGTCAACGCCACACACTAAAACTACTTTATGTAAAGCAAGTCGAGCAATTAAGAAGGCGAAGGTGAGGTCAAATTACAAAAAAAAAATATTTTTGTATATTATAACATTTGGAAATAGTTGGTAATAATTCTTTAATTTAAATCGTTTGATATTGTCATACTTTTACCTGAAATCGTGAAATAATGTTATGTAAAACTGACTATACATAAATTCCATGTTTTCTTTAATTCAGAGAACAGTTAAGAAAGTCAAAGCAGCTTATCCACGTATCAGGAGAGAAATGATTGCCGAAAATCATTTCTATTTGAACGACAAGAAATGGTCACCATGGCAACAAGTAATATCCCATGATGCTGGTTTATGTAAAAATGGCGATTGGCAACAACTGGGTTCTTATTATAAAAAGAAAACAATATTTCAATTTGATGCTGAAACACCGTCAATGTATGAAGTGTCCGTTCAAGCTAAAAGAAGAAGCAAACGTTACGTAGTCTATAACAAAATGGCGCACAGAATTTCCGGTAAATGGGAAAGACGCCTGTTTGCACAATCTGACATTAAGAAACAAGTTAATAAAATAGCTGACCGAGGTTACAATTTATATGTGAGAAGACTTCCATTAACTTCTGCAGCTTTAAAAAGAGACACTATAACGGCTTTACGGAGATACGATTATTCATGGAGAAAAATCAGAAATGTACGAAACAACCATCGTCAAGTAAATGTCTCTTCAATAACGATATCTGACGATGTGTTATAAACTAGTATTTGAAAACTTTTGTTTGTGCTTCAACATTTCTTTTGTGGTCAATTAGCCGTTTGTACGGATTAAATAGACACCTTAATTCTTGTGTTTTTTTACGTACAAAATAGACTTAAAGTTGCAATGTTCCAATGCAGTTCTGTATAACAATATCTGACAATGTGAAAAGTGAAGTTTTGAACATTAGAACAAACCGTGTGAATCGTGTATGCGACATTGTGTTAGAAATATGTAAATAAATTCATCAGTAGTTTCGTAAACTGCCAGTAGATTGTAATCATTTTGTACTTTGTACATATTCTGACATTACATCAACATAACAGTGGATCTTTTGTATATAACACATCACACGCTTCATTCATATTGTATATTATTCATATACATGTACATTATACATCAAATCAAGTTGTTTTGTTATACATATATATTTTGATTTTACTGTACATAACTAATATTTGTGTCTGCCGCTTGTCTCTTTCTTTGTTCAAGGTTGGCGGCAACACTAGGACTGTCCCGAGACTGAAAATTCAGTATATGGGTAGCTCTGATATGGACGTAACATGCGCTAGGTCTGGGAGGTGCAAGCGCAACGGGTGCAGCGGCAGTTCATCCACTAGTTATTTATGAAATCAAGTTGTTTTGTTATATTTTGAATAAAGTTTATCCAGAATCTCATTGTTTCTCTTTGCTCCCTTTGTTCACTCTTTGACTGTGAGCATATTAGTAATTGGAAATTTGATTTTGAAGAAGACATTACGGAAACGGCATCCCTCCCCAGTACCGAGTTCACTCGGAATATATGTCGAATTGGCACTTTATTCTAATTCATAATTTATAAGGCATTAAACCAGTAAGCGGCCTGTCAAATGTACCTCTATTCATGGACCATTCCCAACAATACGATACAACTTAATATGATTGATTTTTACACAGCTATAAAGAGACAAGAGATATTGGGGTTTAACGTCTACTAGACACAAACTAAGTCATTTTTTGACTAACACAAGGTTCAATTTCATTTTACTATTTCGCTGCCGATTAGTGGACTTTAGTTTTGGGAGGAAACCGGAGGTCCCGGAGGAAACTCATGAGATTGGAACGGTGACCCTATACTTGTCACGTACAACCAGGGAATCGAAACCACGCCAGTTGACTCAATGATACACTTTATGATGCTCCACACTCGCGATACCCATTCACACCCCTACCCCACCCCCACAAACTATAAAGAGGTATGTCGAGTATAGCATTATTCAAAGCATAGATATGACGTCACCCTTTGGCGTTTTTAACCAGTATAGGAGATTGTATGATTTTCTTAAACAATCGTCTATTATTTATAAAACTGTCCATTATTTATTAATAACAGACATTTATCTGAAAAATGAACATGTATTTTCAGATAATTTATTCTCTGAACAAATTAAATTACAGTACCTGAAAGTACTTAAAAACATCATACAGTCGTGGCCAAAAGAATAGGGCCTCTCTTGAAAATGGTTGGATTTCTTACTTGGTTTGTAAATTCATTTGATCATATATCTGCCACCTGAAGGCCGATTTGCACAAATGAGGTATCGATGGATAGGTTATTTGAAGTATGGTCATTACACATGCACATGCATGCTTGGATATGAGGCCCTAAATCAAGTATTGACTACTGATCAAATGAGGTATCGATGGATAGGCTATTTGAAGTATGGTCATTACGCATGCACATGCATGTTTGGATATGACGCCCTAAATCAAGTATTGACTACTGATCATCACCGATGTTAGTTTGCATGTTAACTAATCATTTAGAAATGAAATAAATGGTCCTTGATCTAATTTTATCTCAGTTTGGTAATAATTTCTGCCACCATCCCGGTGTTACTAGATTCTAAATCTTCAGTACACTGTAAAGAGGTCATAGTCATGATAACGTCATTGTTCAAACATGCCTTCAATCTGTCCGCTATATGTCACTTTTCCATTTAATAGTATGTTCGGCACCGGAAATTCTGCAGGTCATAAATTGAAATATAGGTATATATCCCAAAGATCTCGGTTCCTTTGGGATCAAGGTAGTATGTCCGTCTTCATTAGCCTAGTTTAGAGCCGGGCGTTAAATTCCATTTTATTTCATTTCATTTTTCTTAACTGGTTTCTGATTGGTTCTTAGACTTCCGCTACAATCAAGGCCAGGGCAGACAGTTTGAAATCGTGGAAACCCTATATATTAACCAAGGGTATAGTGTAGTAAAACGGAATGAGACCATTGGGGATACCGAAGATGATATATATGTTGCTAAATTGTTTTACGGTCTCATTTGGGGTGTAAACCCAAGGCATGAGAAATTGAACGAAGCGAAGTACTAACAATAAATAAGTGTTGTACACAGTTTATCTATACCGAAATATATACATATTCAGCTAAATAAGCGTCAAATGGACTAGTGCGTTTCGTGTCTCCATTACAGGACCTTGCCTATAATTTTCTCTCGTTTTTGCATACTTGTTTTTGTTCAAATTGAATAACGACATTTCTGTAAATTTCTTTTTGCTAAATATGTGCATGGCGAGAAAGCGCGAGAGAAATGGGATTAACGCCCACTCGACACAAACTAGGTCATTTCGGGACTAACATATGGTTTAATTGTATTTCAATTAAACCAGAGGACTCGGAGAAAACCCACGAGGTTGGACAGGCGACCCTACTCCTTGTCACGTACAACCGGGGATTCGAAACCACGCCAGTTGACATAATGACAGGCTTTATGACACAGAACGCACCTGCTAACCACTCGGTGTATGGCGAGAAAGGGCTGTGACTAAAACGATGCATTATGACTTTAGATCATTAAGTTATATTCCAAATGTATTCCATTTTGGGGGGATCATGTGGCCCGAAAAGTTGCAATGGACAATTTTCACATTGCTTTGGGTCATAATTTAAATTAACTAATCATTTCCCTGCTTCCATCCCTATTCAGTTAAGTCCATTTCATTTGCCATCCCCATCCATACCATAATTTGAAAGTCCAGACTTTAGCTATGAAATGTTGTTGCAGTTGATATTGGGGGAAACCGTTAAGGAATGGCAGATGCTTCAGCAGTTGCCACTTTCTTTGTGAAAATGATATGGCACAGTGATGATAGCGTATCATTCGATTTGCCATTAAATAGATCAACCATCAGTATTTTTGCCACGATCTAATATGTCCTCTTGAGATTTGTTTTGAAGGGTGAATGCACTAGCACAGAACTTCATGACATGATCAGATTTCACTAATTTCCGGTAGGCGGATTTTATTCCGATGCCTCAAATCCTTGAAATTGAATCACAGCCTCGGTAGACATGTACAAAGAGTAACTCGTTGCAAGCATCGTCTCCAAAAGTTTCTTTCAATAGGTTAATGTTATACACTTTGTGTTGTTTTTTGGGGGGTTTTTTGACTGCTTGTTTGAACGGAAGTAGGTGATCTCATTGTCTGTTCTGGAGTAATGAAAGAGCAAGATCAGCAAATCTGTGACAATTCAAACAACACTCAAAAAGTCGATACTGAGGAGGCATAGGCACACGAGCTGCCCCCCCCCCCCAATTTGCGCACTAAATGCTGGGAAAATTTTACTTTGTAAAAGGTGTATAGAAAAATATTGTGTTCTTGAATGTGTCAAATTTAACAGCGAATTTAAATTCAGAGTGTCTATAGTTTGTCAATTAAATAGAAATCTTAAGATTTGAACTCTCTATTGTTTGGAGTACAGTAAGCCACAATTAACATTCTAAGAACTTAACTACATTTTTGGGGCACCAACCGCCCACCCCCGCCTCCCATTCAAAAGATTATCAAATTTGAGTTATAGTTATGGTTATGACCATTTTAAGACGTTTCGGAGGCCATTTTTGAAACCATTTTCAAAAAAAACTTTTCCGGGGTCCTACTTTGGTAAACTTTTAGTAAGTTATAAAGTACACTAAACCCTGCCAGAATCAGTTGAGAAACTCTTTGATGCAATTTTTGGGGCGTTGACGGGTATTTTCCATATGTTGACCTGACTAAAAAAAGTATTCTGATTCAGTATGCCTCACTAAAATCAGTTGTTGAAAACTATGCTAATCAAATTCAATGTAAAGCCGTCATAGATCAGGAGCCCAGGGGGTTAACCGAGCTGAAAAGTGTACCAATTTTCTTCTATATGTTATCGATACATGTATGTCTGGTATCATCAAAATGTAAGTCTGTCGGGTTTCTGGCGGTGGATGTGGTATTCCGCACAAACTGTATGGCAGTGGTCATCCAGTACTCCTGTGGCGGTACTGAACAACTCCAAAGTTGTTGACTAGAAATTAGATAACTCTTCTCAGGGATACTCCAAGACTAGAAATGTCTCGAAATTACATAGCTCTGTCAGGGGTGCCCCACCACTAGAAATGTCTGTCAGGGTTTTTTGTGATACCTGAAAATGTAAGGTACACTGCTGTGCGAATTTCATGTAGTACACTTTTGAGCTAATCTAGACTAGTTGAAGGGTATCGCATTTTGGGCGTGGAATACCACACCCACCACCAGAAACCCGACAGACTTACATTTTGATGATGCCAGACATACATGGATCGATAACAGCTAGGTTGACCCCCCTGGGCACCCGGTCTATCACTATTAACCACATAAAATTTGAAATATTTACTGCGGATGACCGATCTGCTGGGATTTTAGAAACATTGGTGGTCTGGTTCCAATTGAATACGATTAACACGATTTATTTTTAGCCACTCCGCGAAGCCCTTATCTAATACATTCCGCGAAGTAAGAATATTCCGCGAAGCCGAAAAATTAAAATTTTGATTGGTTGGTAGTGCATGACGTTTCATGAAATTGCCTATATAAGCTCGACAGGGCGTTATTTAACACATCCATTTAGTAAATCAAAAGGTGCAACACCATTACAATTTTAATAGAAACTATTAAGCTCTTTAAGAGGTTAGTATTTAACGATCAATCATATTAAATTCGTTACATTTCTTAGACAGTTTAGGTCGGGAAATTTATTAGATCCCACTTAATCACAACAATTTACATTTTGTTACAGAAAATATTCAAGTTAAAACGTCAAAATGTTGCCTCCTGGTGGATTAATGGAGATAGTTTTCTCATTTGATACAACTGGTTCTATGTCAAGTTGTTTAAATCAAGTCAGAGGTCAAATACAAGACATGGTTCAACGTCTTCAATCAGATATACCATCTATAAGAATGGCTGTATTTGCTCATGGTGATTATTGTGATAAATCTACATATGTAACTAAATATATAGATTTTACAACGGATGTTAACAAATTATGTGATTTTGTTAAGACAACCGGATCAACTGGGGGCGGCGATACTGATGAATGTTATGAACTTGTTTTAAGACAAGTAAGAGAAGATTTGTCATGGACTCCTGGTTCAAGAAGATCACTGGTACTTATTGGTGATGCTCCGCCACATGAACCAAGCTATCCACAAAATACTCTTAATATAGACTGCAGACGAGGCTGATATCTTAGGAACTATGGTAAGTTAAAAATCACAATTTTGTTTTCTATAATATTGTTTGGACATTTTCAAGCTAAATTATTCAATAAGTATTGTGTTGATATTTGTTCCTTTTTAGAAATTAAAGTACTTAAGATCGCATAATTATTATTCTATACTGGATTATTATTTGAGATTTTGTCTTTCATTTTTCAGGGAGTTAAGATTTACGCAACACAATGCCAAAATAACTCTACAGCTGAAAAATTCTATAAAACAATAGCGCAAAAAACTGGTGGTCATCATCTGAAATTACAGGAATTTTCTAATATTTTTGATTTTCTGATGGCTGTAGCATACAGAGAACATGGCGACGAACTTTTCCAAGTAAGTTGAAATGGAAGTATTAAATGTATTTGTGTACATTTTTCTGTTGTGTAACCAAAATGTTAATAAATAAACAATATTTTTGTTTACTATAATAATGCCAATATCAATTTTTCATTGTTATTTCAATTGTAGGTTTATGAAAAAGAAGTAAGAAGTCGATGTGGGGCAGGTTTAAATAAAGATTTAAATGGGCTATTTACAACGTTAAGAGATGGGTGTAGTGATTCCACGACTGGTGATACAGCAGTGACATCTACTTCCCTTCCAGCTAAAAAGAGAAAAATTTCACTAGGAAAAACTACTCCGACTAAGAAGATTAAATTCAGCGGTATAACAAAAACAGCGTCATATGCTAAAACTACGTTATGTAAAGCCAGTCGAGCAATTAAAAAGGCAAAGGTGAGGTCATATTACGGAAAATCATTTTTGTATATTTTGACATTTGGAAAAAGTTGGTAATGATTATTTAATAATCTTTTCACATTGACTTATCTTTATATGAAATCATCAAATAATGCCATATATAACTGTCTACATAAGTTCCGTGTTTTGTTTACTTCAGAGAACTGTTAAGAAAGTCAAAGTAGCTTACCCACGTATCAGGAGAGAAATGATTGCCGAAAACCATTTTTATTTGAACGACAAGAAATGGTCACCATGGCAACAAGTAATATCCCATGATGCTGGTTTATGTGAAAATTGCGATTGGCAACAACAGGGTTCTTATTATAAAAAGAAAACAATATTTCAATTTGATGCTGAGACACCGTCTATGTATGAAGTCTCCGTTCAAGCTAAAAGAAGAAGCAAACGTTACGTAGTCTATAACAAAATGGCGCACAGAATTTCCGGTAAATGGGAAAGACGTCTGTTTGCACAATCTGACATTAAGAAACAAGTTAATAAAATAGCTGACCGAGGTTACAATTTATATGTGAGAAGACTTCCATTAACTTCTGCAGCTTTAAAAAGAGACACTATGACTGCTTTACGGAGATACGATTATTCATGGAGAAAAATCAGAAATGTACGAAACAACCATCGTCAAATAAATATCTCTTCAATAACCATATCTGATGATGTGTTATAAACTAGTATTATGTGAAGACAATTATGTGAAGACCTTTGTGTGTAGACTACTTTAGCAACTGTTTTGGGACCAAGAAGCCCTTTGTACGGACTAAAATCAAACCTTAATTCTAGTGCTTCCAGATTTATTCTCTAATTAGTCATTGTGTGGAGTAAATTAGACTTAAAGTTAATATTTGACACTATAAAAGGTGAAGTTTGGAATATTGGAACAAAAAGTGTGAATAGTATAATATGTGATATTGTGTTGGAAATATGTAAATAAAATCGTCAGTAGTTTCGTGAACTGCCACTTTGTGCTTTGTATATATTCTGACATTATATCAATGTAACAATGGACCTATTGTATATGCATACATCATACTATTCATTCATATTGTATAATATTCATAGTTGCTTTCTTATGCATGTATTTTAAAATCTTGTGCAGTATTCATAACATCAACTTGTTATATTTTAAATAAAGTTTCCCGTCCATTTGTGGTGTATTGTAGAAGTCAAAATGGGAAGAGCCATCTAGTTTATTAAGGTTCCCCCAGCACCAAGAAATTAACATGTCGTATTGGGACAGTACAATAAAGGGAGACAACCATAATTTCCCTGTAGGGATGCAGACCACCATAATTTCAGCAGTGACGTCAATCTTCATTCTGGTCTCTTTGTCCGGCTCTAAATCATGAATATTTACCAACACATGCTAGAAATGTTAATTCAAACTCCCTTCGTCCATTCTAGACCACAAAGTCTACATAAATGGGCATACAAAAGGGGAGAAAAGAGAGAGAGAGAGAGAGAGAGAGAATTGCTCTAAATAGACGAAATACAATCTGTGGCTACCGACATGGTGACATTTAATGGTGGTCTGTTTCCATATTGGTTGAAACCACCATTTTTCAGCGTCTGCTATCTCTTTCGACACACCCCTCTTTCAATTAATGGTCTACATCAGGGTTTTTATTCAGATTTTTTTCCTTCATTTAACAGGCGAAGAATTGTTACGCATTCAAAACTAAATTAGATCCAGGTTTGAAGAGGCAACAAATGTAGTTTTTGTAGTACCAGCGTGATACCAGAGTGTGGATGTAATTTGAAATACCTTGAAGTACGTTCTGTTTTTGATATACTTTGGAATGTCGACTATTGCTGTATTAGAGCAGCGAATGCTTCTTCGGTGAGAATATAACGAATGAAGTCAATACTTGTGGGGTGAAACTAACACTTTGTCGCAGATCATTAATATAATTTTCATGATTTAACTGAGAGTCGTGATTTGGTACCTATAAGTGTTCCGTTTTCTTATTTTTTAATTTGAGCGTCTTTAAGTTCATTTATAATTTTACATTTTTTATTTTTTCATTTTTGCAAGATGTCATTTTATGCGACATTTCTGAGTTATGCCCGGAATAAATGAGTCAAATTAAGTTGGTGTGGAGTTGAGCAGCTGTCCAAGCTGCTTCATGCACATCGTAAATTACAGGGGATCGAGCAAAAAGCCCTGGGGAACGACACACTTTGACACAGTAATACATGAAGGTGAAAAATATGAATTAAACAAGTACCAGTTACATAAAAATCAGGCTTCTATGGTGCCAGTGTTTGAGATGAAATTGGCCGATTGTATATAATGCCGTTGGCAAAAAACAGAAGAACGAGGAGAGACATTCCTCTAATATCGACACATAAGATTAAATTGTTGATAACACAGTGTCACAAGCAGGACAGTTTCAGTACCATGTTTATATCTGTATACGCAGACTGAAATTCATACCGCTGATTTAGATGTTCACTGATTTTATTTTTAGTAATGACCATTAACTTGGACACTTGCCGATGTCCAGCGTTGGCTTTGCGATCCAAAGTGATCCAAAGTCGGGTTTACAATTGACAAACCAAATAAATGATGTATTTTTTAATATAATAGACCCGTGCAAAAACTATACCAGCGCGTTATATACATGTTTGTCGCTATGAGGAAATATTTAAGATTGGAATAAGATCGTTCATTGGCTAGAAAATGTGAGATTTGTTGTATAAATATATAAAAAGCCTAAACTTCCTGAAGGTGTGGACGTATTACATAAACAAGTAAATCTTTATCAATTTTCCAATATAGTGTAATAAGAACCTTTGAATAAAACCGAAACACCAGCCAAACTAATTATATAAAATAGTATACGATTAGCTATACACCCCAAATATTAAGTAATCGATACTTTAAAGATTCAGAAGCAATCGGTAGAATAAAAGTCTAGTGATTTAAACTAATGGATACCTTAACATGTTACTGTTAGAAAGTTCTAATATTTAAAAGGAAATGTATAATTACATTCAAACAAAACTTAATACACCCATTTCAACGGAAACTTTGTTTTAACAGCAGCGCTAACCTTGTGCTCCTTTTTTTCTGACAATTTTTCATTTTAATTTAACCATATATTTTTTCCGGGAGCTATGAGCCAGTAAACCTTTTGTAGTCATTTGACTAAAAAACGTGCGCAGAGGAACTCTGTAGGAAAAGCCACTACTGCGACTGGAGTAAGACGGGAGAAATCAGTAGTGGAACCATTTCTAGTGTTTTACTATCCATGGGGGTTGGGATGGCCTAGTGGTCTAGAGTGCCGCGCTTCGACCTCTAGCTGGCCGGTCACCTCTGGCTCGCGGCTGTGGTTTCGAGCCCTGGTGTGAGCGTATGTGACATGGAGATAATAATATGGGCGCCTTCTCAACCTCGTGGGTTTCCTCCGTGCACTCCGGTTTCCTCCCACTGCTAAAAGACCCCTACGCGCAAGCGAATTATTGAATAAAATGAAACCAAATGTTAGTCCCGAAATGACCTAGTTTGTGTTGAGTGGACGTTAAACCCCATTTCTCTCTCTCTCGCTTTACCATGCCTGGCTTATATACACACGTCCTTGCAATTGGCGTGAATTATATTTTAAAGTATTTAATTGATAAATGTAAAACAACTGCTGTATTTAAGTGTTAATCAACCAGTCTAATAAAGGGGTCACAAGGCACTTATTATTACGTTTTGTTTCAAATCTCTTCCTCAATTTCCTGGTATAGAGAGCTCATTGCGGAGGGCTTGTCCTGGGAATGCATGTCTAAACATTAACTATTTATAAAGCCAGAAAAATACTCCAGGCAAATTAAGATTTCGCATAAAGCACATCACTAGAATTTAAAGGTTGAAAGTTAGCTAGATACTGTTCGCAAATGCAGAGTGTGCCGCCATATCAACGATGTGACTTAGGTTTGGTAGCAATGTAAGCAGGAAGATTCTACATTATGTGTTTAACAACATTAACGGAGGAAAGACGATGAGAAATGCATGAGATTTAAGGTAACATTTTATTCAAAACATAACAAACAACTGTTTAATTTATGAATAATATACAATATGAATACATAATGGTCAAATATATACAAAATACATAATACTTATAATAGACTGGCAGTTTACTAAATTATATAAATATTGTACCTGACGATTTTATTGAAATGTCATCAAACAGAAACTGTTCCAAATGTAACAAACTACTATTTAATTTATGAATAATGTACAATATGAATATATAATGGTCAAATATAAGCAAAGTATATTCCAAACAAATGTTTTAATTTGTGAATAATTTACAAGATGAATATACAATGGTCAGTTAATTATGCAAAATACACAATAAATACAATACACTGACAGTTTATTATGATAATATTAATATGTTCATGAAAATTTTATTTACATGATATCATTAGACGCAGTAACAAGCCTAGTTCACATATTCTCATCTACAGTTCCACATGGTTAAACATTACACAAAACTGTGCTGGAACATGGCAACTTTAGTTAGTACAAATGCTAATTGTCACATCACAAACATGCATGTAAAATAATTTCAGTCCATATATCGGCTAATTAATCTCAAAATTTGAATGCACAAAACAGATTTCCAAATAAGACTTTATAACACATCGTCAGATATGGTTATTGAAGAGATGTTTACTTGACGATGATTGTTTCGTACATTTCTGACTTTTCTCCATGAATAATCGTATCTCCGTAAAGCTGATATAGTGTCTCTTTTTAAAGCTGCAGAAGTTAATGGAAGTCTTCTCACATATAAATTATAACCTCGATCAGCTATTTTATTAACTTGTTTCTTAATGTCAGATTGTGCAAACAGACGTCTTTCCCATTTACCGGAAATTCTGTGCGCCATTTTGTTATAGACTACGTAACGTTTGCTTCTTCTTTTAGCTTGAACGGAGACTTCATACATAGACGGTGTCTCTGCATCAAATTGAAATATTGTTTTCTTTCTATAATAAGAACCTCGTTGTTGCCAATCGCCATTTTTATTTAAATCAGCATCATGGGATATTACTTGTTGCCATGGTGACCATTTTTTGTCGTTCAAATAAAAATGATTTTCTGCAATCATCTCTCTTCTGATACGTGGGTAAGCTATTTTGCTTTTCTTAACTGTTCTCTGAAATAATATCAAAATCAGAAAATAAGCTAATCATGTAAGCTAAATAGATAACTTTTAAACGTTTATTTTAATGTAGAGCATATTCAAATATTACCAAATATTTTCAATTATTCACGTCACATGAATGAAAAAAAACCTATAAAGTATGCAAATGTTTGGAAATAGCTCACCTTAGCAGTTTTAATAGCTCTATTGATTTTAGATGAAGTGGGTTTTTTATATGGCGCTGTTGATGTCTTGGAGTCATCGCTGAATTTAATCTTTTTAGCTGAAGTTACTTTCCCTGGTGAAGCTTTCCTCTTTTTAAATGGAAGGGAAGTAGACGTAACTGTTGTATCATCAGTTGTGGAATCACTACACCCATCTCTTAACGTTGTAAACAGGTCGTTTAAATCTTTATTTAAACCTACCCCACATCGGCTTCTTACTTCTTTTTCATAAACCTACAATTGATATAACAAACAAATTTAGAATAGGTATTACTATCGTAAGGTACAAAGTGAACAGAAAGGGGGAAATACTGTTTTATTAACGTTTTAAATACACTGTAGAAACATAATATACTAATGCGTGTTGTTACGTTTTGGACATAATTTATACACTTAAAATACTTTCATTTCAACTTACTTGGAAAAGTTCGTCGCCATGTTCTCTGTATGCTACAGCCATTAGAAAATCAAAAATATTAGAAAATTCCTGTAATTTCAGATGGTGACCATCGGTTTTCTCCGCTATAGTTTTATAGAATTTTTCAGCTGAAGAGTTATTTTGGCATTGTGTTGCGTAAATCTTCACTCCCTGAAAAATGGAAAAAAAACTCAGATATCAATCCAATATGAAATAACTATATGATCTTAATTACTTTCACCATTAAAAAAAAATTCCTAACAATAGATTTATTTATTGAATAGTTTAGCTAGAAAATGTCCAAACAATATAGAAAACGAAATTGTGATTTTTAACTTACCATAGTTCCTAAGATATCAGCCTCGTCTCTCCAGTCTATATTAAGAGTATTTTGTTGATAGCTTGGTTCATGTGGTGGAGCATCACCAATAAGTACCAGTGATCTTCTTGAACCAGGAGTCCATGACAAATCTTCTCTTACTTGTCTTAAAACAAGTTCATAACATTCATCAGTATCACCGCCTCCAGTTGATCCGGTTGTTTGAACAAAATCACATAATTTGTTAACATCCGTTGTAAAATCTATATATTTAGTTACATATGTAGATTTATCACAATAATCACCATGAGCAAATACAGCCATTCTTATAGATGGTATATCTGATTGAAGACGTTGAACCATGTCTTGTATTTGACCTCTGACTTGATTTAAACAACTTGACATAGAACCAGTTGTATCAAATGAGAAAACTATCTCCATTAATCCACCAGGAGGTAACATCTTGACTTTTTAACCGTAATATTTTCTGAAATAAAATGTAAAGTTTTAATAAACCGAATTTATTAAATTGCATTAACCTGTCTAAGAAATTTATCGAATTTATTCTTATTGGAAAGTTGTTGTTGTTTCGGTCTTTTGTTTATTTCTGTAAATACTCACCTCTAAAGGTGTACACTAGTGTTTATTAATTGCATAGATGTTATTCGCTTTAAATTATTGTATGTTTTTATGTTTTTAGATCGCTGTCTCGGGCTTATATAGTCAACCTAATGATACGTCACATGTTTCCAGCCAATCAAAACCTGCAATGTGGTGCTTCGCGGCATGCCTTTACTTCGCGGAACGTAAATTAATGACTACCGCTTCGCGGAACAATTTTATCGCCGTGTGAAATCAACAGAACCAATCTGTATCCATTGGGTCACCAACTGTGATAAATTTTAAGTATTTTTATGAACATGGAAAAAAAATAACCATAGTTTTCTAGTACCGATTTTACTTGGGTATTTCGATCCATGCCTCGTTTCGCCCCACTCATTTATTCATCTATTAGCGTGCATTACATTTTATACCCTGAATGACATAAATGGAGTGTGGTGGGGTCTCATGCACGCGCTCGAGGTCATGAGATCTGGCATTGAGTCGACTGGCGTGGTTTCAACTTTAAGGAGTAGATTTGCTTGTCCAACCTCGTGGGTTCTCTTCTTGTTTCCCGGCTTTTCCCACGCGCATGCATGTACCTCAAAAATAAAACTAAACTTTATGTTAATCTCGGAATCACCTAGTTTATGGCGAGTCGATGTTAAGTCCTATTTCTCTGTATTTCTCACCTATGCTCTCTTCTTATATCTCTCTTTCCCTCTCCATCTACCCTCGCACTTTCGCTTAAGTATCAATACACGCTTAATTTGTATCAAATTGATTATTTTCAGTCGCCAGATTACATCCCGACTTGGGATTCAATCGGGTTTACACTAGGCCCATCAGATTTCTCAACTAACAATAAAAGATGAAATCATAGATCGAAGAAAATACATAACTTTGTAAATACTAAATTGAATTATATATATTCATTATCCCGGTTGGTGCTAAACAGCATCATGTTGAATCCACTTTCTGTGAATTCAATTCAATGAATGTCGAATTTCAACTAACAATTTCAAAGTAATGCCATAGTAACGCTAATAATGCACAAGAATTGTCTGCAAGTCTATAAATGGCGGTTAATTTATATACGGGTATAGTTTTAATATTACGAATAATTTCGCACCTAGATCTACTCAGATAAACAGGCAATCACCCCCATACGACTGACTCAACTTCTGTATCGCAGTTCTATAAAAGTTTGCTAGCTTTGTAAACTCCTGGAATGGGAAGTGATATCTGGTATTTCAGAAAGCAAAAAGCTAACATAGCATCTTTGTTTCATACATTGTTTTTTCTAAAAAAAAAAAAAAAGAAATAAAGCAATTGAGCGTTTCCCCCCATCATAATTAAGTGATTATATATACATGAAATGGCATTTTTTTGGGGGGGGATGGGATGAGTTGGGGTGGGGGGGGGTGCTAATTAAGTAATAATTTATATACACAAAAAAGCATCGTTATATTTCATCTAAAAATCTCTGTTATTATTTATTTTTATTACTATTATGTTGTTATTTAGAAAAGGCTGGGCTTTCATAAAATATACAGTCAATAATCAGACAAATACGATTGTAGTCTATCCAGCATATTTCTAATAATTAAATATGTACAAATATTTAATTTCTCTAAATATTTTTTATACATTATAGGTTTCGCACGTCTTTCATATTGAGATTTTTTAGCACTAGCAATTCCTTTTGCGATTCGACCTAACTTGTTTGCACCTGTTGATGATCTTTTCGCTGGGGCACTTTGAGATGGAGATTTCATTGACGCGGTGTTTTTCTTTTTCTTAGCGTCCCGTGAGGGGCTTTTCGGTGGAGTTCTAGGGTGTGACTTAACTGGGACCGGATGTTCTTCTTTAGGGAGTTCGATTTTGAAATCCATATCAAGCGTTATATTGTGTACCTTTTTAAGTCTACAGGCTGTATCGCAAATGTCATCAAGAAGGTCTAGTAGCAGCTTCTTACAAATATCCGTCTTTTGGGTAGAAACTGGTTGTTTTACGCTATATGATAATGCGTCTACAAGGGACATTAAATTATTTGTTACTTCATATCTTGGAATGACTTCTTTACCCTTTTGAACAGGATCTGGAAGAGTGAAAGTTGCGTCTCTTATAATGTTTAGCGGGAGAGTCCATTTATCAACAGGGGTCTCTGGACAGGCTAGTTTTGCGATTTCCATTATTTTACTCACAGGTCCGCTGTGATAAACTAAACCTGGGTTAGTGAGAGCAAACAATTCATTAGCTGGTGGTGTGGTAAGAAGCACGCGTTTATAGTGTTTAGGATAGTCTTTATATTTGGGATTTGTTGTCCTACTTTCAAAGCAAACGCGATCCAGCAATTCACTAATAATATCATTCGCCATCCTAGTAGTAATGTTACATTCTAACTCTTTCACAAGTTCTTCACCGTCTTCGCCGAGAACCCTCTTGTCTTTTGCCATACCCCAAACTGTGATAATAATACCAGCATTTTGAGATAATGCTGGTGTAGTCGTTAGCCGCCATTTCTCTGAAAATAATCCAGGGTTTTTACTTCTGAAGATCACGCAAATATTTTTTATCTGGCTAGGGAGGATAATGCCATATGCATCGTCGATGTAAAGTTTGTCGGCTGAATGTTGAGCCAAGTTGAATTTGTCTTCTCCGTGTAGTCTACTTAACTGGTAATGTATCACGCAGCTGCCACAATTTCTAATCGGCAAATTTGACATTACAATTTCCCCCGGGTGACTAATAATTCCAAGCTCCACCGGCACGAGTTTGTCATCCTCTGACCACCTGATGATCTTGCCAGTTATATCTAAAGCAGGACCTGTAGGAATCATCTTTTTCACCATTGGTATTGGATTGATTTGTGGTTTTTGTTCAGGGATTTTAGTGGATTTGTTATCTTTAAATACATCATCGGGAGCCGTAGAGTTTACGTTACTACCAAAAATAATTAAGTTGTTGACATCTGGAACACTTCCTGGGGCAGTTTGGCGATTTCCTGACTGGTAGATTTCTCGTGCGCGACTTAAGTCAGGGGTGACAACGAGTTCCCTAACTGGTGGATGGTCCTTCTCTGTGTTTGTCAAAGAGATATGAAACCCCCTTAATTCGTCCCCCAGTCGCACTTGCTGCTTCCAGAATCCAACTGGTGTCGTTATTCGTTTTTCACAAGACCACACATCTACAGGCTGAGCATAATTGGTTTTTCCCCCAAGAACAATATTCTTCTGACTAGCTCCCATTGAAAGATCCTGGGGTTTTCGTTTTGTTATACGTGAAATAAAGTTTCCCAACTTTTGTCTTTCCTTTTTGGTCTCATCAAAGCAAGATAGAGCTCGCTCTTGATTGAACTGTTTGACAATGTAGTATTTACTGCTCTTTGTTCCAGTATGATCATTCACATGCGTAAGTATTTTTGGTTTTGGTGTGACTGGCGTGGATACAAGATGACCTTGTCTCTGAGCTTCATCCAAATATTCATCAACACTACCCAATATGCTATGAGGTACTATGCCTCCACTGTCATCTAGCTGTATACCCTCGTGACCTTTAGGTATCCACAAGCTGAGGTCATCTTCCGATGCTACTTGGTGAGCAACCGCGTATTTCTTTATTATCGATCCTGGTTTGTTCACAAACTTTTTCACACAGAATGATTCAATCTTTGGCGGAGGTTTAGGTACAACATCCCGGGCTTGAATATTTCTCACGTTTTGTTTGATACGCAGCTTTGCTAGAGTCGAATCCCAAAATGCACTTGGTAAAAGCAGCTTCTTTGAAAAAGGCACGAAGTCTAGAAGAGGATGACAAGATTCTTCTGTGAGCTTTTCGTCAAGCCCACCCTTCTTAACTTTTCTCTTTTTACTGTCATCCTGAACAAAAATAGAAATGCGAAAATATTTAATTATTATTAAAAGATTCATTATGTAATATTTAGGAAAAGAGATGGTAGTTCTCGCTATAATTGTTAAATAAAGTAGATAATGAAAAGGGTAAATGTTGAAAAATTCCGTCAAATTACGTCATTCTAAGCGATTAAGAACAAAATAGAATGTCATTGCTACCGATGTTACGATAATAAACAAAGTCTCCAGTGTCCATTTTTTTACCTAACTTTTTAACTTACAATCCGTTGAAAGTCAAAACCATCCGGATTTCTAGACAGTTGATTAGGCCTAGGCTATTGGCTTGACATTTGAATGTTTATTTTATGATTTATCTAACATTGGGGTGGGTGGGGGGGGGGGGGGTCGAATGGTTAGCGTGCGCTTGCTGTATCATACGGCCTGCCATTGACGTGGCGTGGTTTCGAATCCCCGGTTGTACGTGGCAAGGAGTAGGGTCGCCTGTCCAACCTCTTGGGTTTTCTCCAGGTACTCCGGTTTCCTCCCACTGCTGCTAAAGACCCCTGCGCGCAGGCGAAATATTGAAATAAAATTAAAAACCATATGTTTGTCCAGAAGTCAGGCTGAAGTGACCTAGTTTGCGTCGAGTGGACGTTAAGCCCAATGTCTCTTTCTCTAACATTTGAGGCCAAACGAAAGATCAGCATTAGACAGATTTAGCCCGTACACATAATGCATCTTTTTCAGTAATATTACGGAATAGTATTCCTTATTCCTAACTCGTATACCATAAAGGACAAGAATCATTAACACGATGTTATTAACCAGGAAAAGAAAATCCATGGTCTATTCATCAAGTGAATCAACTCAAGACCGTATCATGGGAATTTACTTACGGCCATTCCTCCGAGAATTGATTTTTTTCGTCCACTGTCTGTTGGGCTGCCTTTTGGCTCGGCTTTTTGTTTCTTGGTCATGTTAAATGATAAAGGTACACTTCTTTATGCACTTAGGCCGAGATGCAGCAATTACAAACAAAAAAACCGTAGCTATGAACTTCGTTGCTGTACTGACAACAATAAAACCTACAGTACATGACGTCATACTCGAAAACGAATACAATACTATAACGTCATAATGTTTAAGTTCGGCATCTCTTTTTTTCAATGGAAAGGCAACATTTTTTAGAGAATTATCGCTCAATATTTGTTGAATTTTTTCAAATGATGGGAGATAACTCCTCCATTACTAAATAACTACTGAAAGGGCCTGCAACATGGCACACTATGAAATTTACCCGGTGTGTGTCGCTTCTGAGTTCATTTCATCGTTGAAGATTTAACGTCCGCTTCTACCCTACATTTAGGAGATACCACAAACAACCTAGGCTTTTGGTAAATTCAACCCATGCGCAGAGGTTTTTGCTGTGGGGGAAACCATTGAGAAGATTACCCAACCGGCATACGCTCAGGCGGTGAGTGGGGGGGGACGCATAACCACAATCCAGGGGTTTGTTTGGGTTTTTCACCTGTGTAGCACCAATCTGCTTCACAGAGAATTACTTAAGAATTATCTCTGTCACAGATGACTGTTTTCAACACGTGCATTGACATCACTTGGCGACAATAATTAAGTCGCGTCGATGTCATCCTTTGGCTTATCCGTGATTGTAGCAGCCTAGCGAATATTCACTGCTGATCAGTGTAGTGTAGCGCGGGTGTTGAAAAGTATGATATAAACTCGATATTATTACAAAATTCGACCTCGTTTCATGAATATCAGAAGTTCATAATATAAAATAGATCTGGTTTTTTTTCTGCATAAAATAATATTATTGCATGTGTTCAATCAATTATTTTAGGTCTAATAATATATCGTCTATTCACTAATACTAAAATAAACCAATCTCGAAACCAGAAAAATTTTTGAAGAAATTTCTCTGGTGAATCGGGGTAGCCATTTTCCGGGAAAATGACATGTAATTCCTACGCGCGAAATTTCTCGTTTATTTGCGTCATACGCCCCTGGTTTTACGTGTCTGGATGGCCGAATCACTTAAAAATATACCCACGCGTAGAAAAATAGATCTTGAATTTGTTCGTTTAGGATCCAATTTTTATGTCAGCGAGATGACTTTGACTCAAGGATCATTTTACAACAAACGAAACGACGATGCGACCTCTAGTTTTCGAGAAATCGACCCAAAAAGATTGACCAATCAAAGGTCAGAATGGGCGGGGCTTAGGTTCGAAAAAAATTGGAAAAAATGGATGGTCTAATGTGCCAGAGGCCTAGGGCTCCGCGGCTGCCTCTGGGAACGAGATTGAGGTTAAACGTATCCAAATAATTCACATTAAAAACAGTTGAGAGTCGAATCAACTTCGGTATCTGGACGGGAAGTGAAATGAAATAGGGCCTAACGTCCTACTTTTCTGCACAGACTTCAAAATCAAAAATGATTTTAAATTAAACCGTATTTGTGTGTGGTGTGTGTGTGGTGCGGGAGGGGGCTGATTGACAGCACAAGTAGAATTTGGGATGAAGCAAAGATATATTGCACCTAATGCAACAACTGCCGTGTGAAATTTTACAGCATGTCATTCGGGAGAGTTTCCCCTATAGTGTGTATGTACCTGCAACAATAACCCTTGATTCGACCGACAACATTCGTTGCGAAAAGCGATTTTCCTCTTTTTTTTAAATCTCAAAAGTAATAAATCTTTTACATATGCAAGCATGTCGGTTTATAAACATATTTATTTCAAGGAAAATACATTCGCCTGGAGGCATACAAATTTCCCCTTATCGTGTTCTGGCCAACGAGAAGCTAGAGTTGGCTACAAAAAACGAATTCGTGTACCAAGATATTGGTACTAGAAGGCTATCTCCATGGTGACTCATATAAAAGCTACCAACCATAGCAATTCACTTTAAAGCGGATCTCTAATTACTTCTCCTATTCTCAGAAAGGTAGTAATATTATAAAATAGATTATCATTCAATCATCTTAAAAATAAATAATATCGATTAACCGAGACACCCCTAATTAAAAGTTTAGCATAGTGCATTATATTTTACGCAATGGTAACTGTATCAGACAGGTCAAAATACAGTTATCCCCCCCCCACACCAAATTTCAAATTGCAACTAAAGGTTTCTCAACTGATTCTGGCAGGGTTTAGTGTACTTTATAACATACTAATATTTTACCAAATTCGGACCCCTGGAAAAGTGTTTTTTCAAGATGTCGTCAAAAATGACCACCAAAACGTCTTAAATAAAATGATCACAACTAAAATAACAACTCGAATTTGATGATCTTGGTGTCTTTGACGATCTTGGTGTCTTTTTTTTTTTTGGAGGGAGGGTGGGGGGGGGGGGGTAAGGAACACTTTAAGATCATTAAAAATGATGTTGGCATGGTATGTCAAAAATGGCCTCCAGCACCTCCAAATGACCGCAATTCCATAACTATTGACTCAAATTTGATGATCTTCATGTCTGTCCCAAGGTTTGGGAGGACAAGGAACACATTACGGGAACTTTGGATGTCACTGAGCTGTTCAATAATTACAACTTTTATTTCATGACCTTCAGTCGTCAACTACCACCTTATGCACAAACACATCAGACCATACAATAAGTTTCAGAGCGTTCAGTTTTGAGTTTCATCCTCCGCCTCAGTATCGACCTATCCTATTGAGTGTTCTTTGAATTGTCACAATTTTCAGTTTGACAAGGGCAACAAACAGCAGTATTTAGGGAGCCCATAGCGCCTGCAGCTGCACCGAAAGAACTTGCCCCCCCCCCCAAAAAAAAAGTTGCAATGGATAATTTTCAAGAGTTCGCCAGGCACAGCATTTCATTGGGTCATAATTGAAATTAACTGATCATTTCCCTCCTTCCGCATCCTAATCCAGTTAGGTCAATTTCATTTGCCATCTCTGTCCATACCATAATTTAAAAGTACACACGTTGGATATGAAACCTTGTTGCGGATGATGTTGGGGGAAACCGTTAAGGAATGACAGATGTTTCAGCAGTTGCCACTTTCTTAGTGAAAATGATATGGCACGCACAGTGATGATAGCGAATCATTCGATTTACCATTATTAGATAGATCAACCATCAGGTCTTTGCGAAAATCTGATATGTCCTCTAGAGATTTGTTTTGTATGGTGAATGCACTAGCACAGGACTTCACGACAGGATCAGATCTCACGAATTTCCAGTAGGCGAACTTTTTTCGATGCCTAAAATCCTCGAAGTGGAATCACAACCTGAGCAGACATGTACAAAGAGCAACTCATTGCACACATCGTCTCCAAAAGTTTCTTTCAACTTCAACAGGTTAACGTTATACACTTTAGGTTCTTTTGGCTGTTTGTTTGAACGGAAGTAGGTGGTCTCATTGTCTGTTCTGGAGTAATGAAGGAGCAAGATCAGCAAATCTGTGACAATTCAAACAACACTCAAGAGGTCTATACTGAGGAGGCGGATGACACTCAAAACTGAAAGCTCCGAAACTTATTCTAGTGGACAGCTAAAGGCCATGAATTCGATTTCATAGTGATTCAACAGCTTTGTGATATCCAAACATCATTTTTAATGACCTTAATGTGTTCCTTACCACCAAAAACTAGGAAAAGACGCCAAGATCATCAAAGTGGGGTTCATAGTTACATAGTTATGATCATTAATTTTTTTTTAAAAAGACGTTTCGGTAGCCATTTTTGACGCCATCTTTAAATAAAAAACACTTTTCGGGGGTCCTACTTCGGTAAACTTCTAATATGTTATAAAGTACACTAAACCTTATCAGAATCAGTTGGGAAACCTGTTGTTGCAATTCGGAGGGGGGGGGGGTATTTTCTATACTATTATATTGAATTGACTATATCCTGAGTTCTCCTCACCGCGAAATATTGAAATAAAATTGAATCATATGTTAGTCGAGAAACAACCTATTTTGTGTCGAGTGGACAAAGTTAATCTGTTTCTTTCTTCTTCTTCTTCTTCTTTTCTTTTCAAAAAGTGTAAAAGGTCTTTTAAAATTATTGCAAAAAAAGTCATGATATTATATAGAAAGGTGAGTTGTCAACTCTATCTCGGTATGCAAGAACATCAAGATCTATATTAAAGACTTTACAAATGATCATAGATATAGTTCTTTCATCTTATAATGAAAACGGCTGCTCATGTCACTTTCGAATGACGGATAACATTGTTTAAGCATATTGCATTTCTTTTTCAAATGTTACGATATTAAATTTAAGAGTAATACTGAGCTTTAAAATATTATCATGCTATTTTGTTCTTAGTGCATTAAATTCATGGTCTCTGCGAGTTCGAACTCTTGTCATAATCGTAATGTTTCTTCTCAGAAAATCACTATGACTGAACAGTCATTATCACTTGTGGTGAAAACTAGCCTATAATGGAAATTTCTTAACGGAATAATACCATATATTTTTTTATTGTGTATCCAATCAATACCACAATACGTTCACTGTGACATGCTCGAATTTTTCTTGTTTAGATCTATTAGAATATTGTATATTATATATTTACAGAAAGGTAAATGTTTGGGAGTTACGGTAGCTAAGTGGACAAGACGAGGTCGGGTGTTCGTTCGTTCCCTGCATTGGGTGAAGTCCATTCATATTTTTCGGCGTGGTTCCCCCTTGTCAGTGATGCGGGGCGAAGGGCCTGATAAGGACAACTGACTAGTCGTTTAAATTTGAGGAAAGACCACATTGGTGTGCACGTAAAAGATCCATTGACAGTTGGAATTCGATGTAAGAGTAGACCGTAGTGTCGAAGTCCGGGCAAAATATCCCCTTTATAATGTATGGCGGATGCCCGTTTTCATTATGACAGTTCAGAGCATTCCATTTCATTTAAGCCGTGTCAGTGATGTTTTATTTCCATACGGCAAACCTCGGCACATTCCGGTACCCAACATCTACCGAGGTTTGCCGAGTGGTTTTATTTCCTCATACCCGGTAAAAAAAATTTCCAGATTGCATTGTTTGTTTCGGAAATTCTACTATTTGTCCTATTTATTTACTTTTTTATATCTTTGGACTTGTTGAACGAAAGTCGTCTGTGATGAGGAAAATAATTTGAATAAATATACGAAAAACAAAACATCAGGAATTATTCGTTTCTTGAAATAAATTGTAAATGTAAACAAACTGTATTTTCCTTACTATATAGAGACCGCTAGTGGGCGCTGTATCAAAAGGTTTGTCATTGAGTCAACTGGCGTGGTTTCAATTCCCCGGTTACGTGACAAGGAGTAGGGTCGCCTGTCCAGCATCGTGGGTTTTCTTTTTCTCAGGGTCCTCAGCCCGCCCCCCCCCCCCCGCCGCTAAAGCCTCCTACGCGCAAGCGAATTATTGAAATAAAATTGAACCATTATTATTAAGTCCAGTCAATGGCCTAGTTTGTGTCGATTGGACGTTACACCCCCCCCCCCTCTCTCTCTCTCTCTCTCTCTCTCTCTCTCTTGGTTGAGCATGCTTTAAGCGCATTGCAGCACGCTTAAATTGTGATGATAAAACCAAAAATAACGGTGTTATTGTTTGTTCATTAAAAAAACGAACTATGTTAGATTGATATGACATTGTTGATAGGCTAATTGATTATATTACAATTCATAATTATACATTAATAGAAATTTGTTTATAATGTGCGTAACTGTCGCTGATAAAAATTACTCCTTGTTTTAGAAAAAAAATAAGATTAAACGGCAATCCCGTTACCACCCAGTAGAAACTGGAAAACTTTTGTGATAAGAAGTACATGTACGGTGGAAAATTATTCTCAATATTGATACCCAAAGTGGAATTTTAATACCAGGAGACTTCAGTCGAATGTTGGTACATTTACCTGGAAGAGGTTAGCGACAAGGTCATTTATTTGTACTAGTGTAACAACATATCCGGATGCGCATCCATGCATAACCGGTATGAAAATATGTCACAGTTGATCAATTTGATAGCTTAACCTATAAAATCCACGTGTACATGGTAGGTTTGTTATGAAACCGAGCTGGGTTTCTCCAGAATGTCATGGTTGCGAAACCAACGAAGTTATTGATAGTTTAGCAGTTTAAGCCTATAGCGCATACGAGGCGATTTCTTAAACAAAATTAAACTTTCAAATAGCATATTAAGTTAGATTTTTATCAATTTGACTAATTCTTGGACCAACATGTGTTAGATTGGCTTCATGGTTTTGAGTTTTTGCGCCCCTTTGAGTTCAACATAATATTCATAATCATAATGCCCAACCAGTGTCAAACATATACCTCGGGTCCGGGCCCGTATTTACAGGGGGGGGGGGAAATGCTCGCCCCCTCCCTCCCCCGCTCAGAAATTGCTAACAATCATTAAAGTATACACAGTATCTTATATTAACCTAAAAAAGCTAATTTTTTTTTGTTTGAATACTTATTTTGAAATGCTTATTAGACGCCTAGGTAACTACATAGCATGATGACTACAACAGTCTGTTAGAATGACCTTTTCGAAAATTTCTTCAAAATGTTCGCCCCCCTACCGAAAGGTAATGCCCCCTCACCCCCTGCTTAATGGTGTCTAGATACGGGCCTGCTCGGGTCGGATATGCTACAAATCCACTCTAGTATGTTCCACACAGTCCAATATGAACCGATGGCACATCCCCTCCCCACTCCCCCGAACACACATAAATATTGGTTTGTTTTTGTTTTTTTTGAGGGAGGGGGGGGGATCTTATTCCTCATACAAAATAATGGGTCACCACCATGGAGGTCTATGATGTACTTATAGTTGACTGTACGTTAAACTTTTGTTCTGATTTGATGTCTCTTTAATTAATGACATTGAGATCTAAGTACGTATACTGTAAACGTGATCTGTATTTCAGAGTAAATTTGAGTCAGTTAAAAACAACAGCTTATACCCCGCGAGTGTGTGTGTAAAACACCATTGTATACTTGTCTCGCGTGTTAATATATATGTCATTTATATTTATATCTATTACGACGATAGGTTTAACCATATACTCGCAGTTCAACATGGGACATGGTTTGGATCGGTGTCTTGCTTTTTTCTATACATGTACTTATATTTTGAACTGTAAGGAAAGTGATGTAGCCGTTCAGCTTCCGAATCCTGGACCAAAACATCACCCAGCTGGTTAAGCTTACATTTCCTAAAGCACCTTATACCATTTTTCGTTTGAGGGATAAAAAAAAACTAACAAATTTATGATCCGCCTCCAGAAAACGGTATCTACTACAACTAAAATGATTATTGAATAACAAATATTCTTGAAACATCAGAAATTGATTACACCAGGATAAAGTAAAGAAATAACGAATTAATCCATTCACGCTAATAGTTATTAATTTAATATGGAAAACTGGAACCTAACAACAGATACTTAACCGAGGTCGGGTGACACGAGTACAGCAGTTAGTAAGTAACCAAGCCAAACCGGGTACCGTTTTAAACCATGACATTATTAAGTCTTTTCTATATATATATTTGTATAATATGTCCCACCCCTTTTCTACGAAATGTTTACTCACTATTGTAAACTCTGACGTATTACACGACGATCTCGTCACATGATTTTTTGTCATTCATTTACTCTTCATTCACTGAACAATTCACTGGAAATTTTTTCTCGAGTTCACAATGTATGCTTTGTTTACAGTACCGAATAACTTGACTAGGTTAGAGAAAGTATCATATTAATTAAAGAGGGATTAATAGAAACGTTTTGACCTTGTGCTTATAATAGATTATCAAAGGACAAAAAAAAAAACATTGAGGGGGAGGGGTTATACATAGACTAAACCTGTTCCCCCATCGTATTCAAATACCTTGAATTACACATTGTTACAAAGATAATAATTAAACAGCTTTAAATACCATTTTACAATGTCATATAATATCATACATGTATAATACCCTTTAACGCTAGCTTCAAGTGTCTTTGACAAAACCAAGGTTGGCATTATCTCAGATAAAACCATTGAGTTATTTCTGTCATTTAAATCCACGAACATCAAAGACGAAATGGTATAGCTGCATTATAGTTCTGTTTAATCATTCAGATGACTTTTTTTACAGAAAAATTTATTGGTTTTTATTTATGCACATTTTGATGCTTTCTATGTTATTTGTTTTAATCGGAATAATATATTCAAATAAGAAAATAACATATTTCCAAATGATAAAAGGGTTGACTTCAGCGACTCATCGTACATAATGTCATAATTTTTAGAAGGTTTTCAAAGAGGGTTTCATTTATTCCAGCTGATATCGTTTATAAGCAAAATCCAGAAACTATAGATGAAATGTCCCTTTAAAGTTAAAGATACCCAACGCATCGTAACCTATATATATAAACTATACATCGGTATTAGTGACCAACTCCACTGATCTCATAACCATCACGCCAATCTTAAGAATAGTAAATTGACTTAAAGTCATACGACATTTTTTTACATCGTCTGTGTCATAACACCTCCCATAATTAGTTGTTTAGCCACGAGCCAATATCGTAGTCATATTATTAATGATGTGGTTATCGCTGTCGGTTATTTCAGAATCAGAAAAGGATGAACCGGCGTGATATTTAGTACTTGTTTTGTGATTCTAATAACTGATATGACATTTTTCTTCTTAAAATAAGCATCACTATCACGAGTGTCCTTACGTATACGTGTGCGATGTTTTACATAATAAGTTCGAAGATAATTCCAGAATGACGTGGTTTTGTAGGGGGGTTCGGTCGTGTGATAACATTTACTGTTCTACATTTCCGTGTTGATGGAACATCTGACATTTGTGAATTTAGTTGACCGGGTCAGATTTACGTTGGTATTGACATGCATTTTATTATTATAAACATCAAGGATCAATGGTCAAACCACGGAAAGTCTAATAACATGACTGGAAATTAACGGAATTTTTGGTACAGAGTGAATGAATGTAATAGGGTTTAACGTCCTCTTGTCATTACATACAATGTTAGGTTTCTGATTTGACATTCTCCAGATTTTAAATTTGGCGAAAACAATATGCCGATTGGCCATGAACGGTTGGGGTTTATTAAAGATATCTATATATTTGGAGTAGAAAGCAAAGGTGAAGGCACTGTAAAAAAACAAAACAAATAACATTTACGCCGTCAGGATAATAAATTATCATATTACAGATAGTATAAATATTACACCAAATGATATAAAGCCCATCGTCCAAGTGGTTTAATGATGCGCTCTAATTTAAATAGTAAACAATAAACACGTAAATACCGGCTAAATCACAAGTGTCATGACACATCATGGTCAGCAATATAATTATTATGATTGGTCTACACTCGCTGCAGTTTCTACGCAGTATGCACGCTAATCCTGGACGATTGTTTCTCAAAATTTGAAAGGAGAGGTGCAAACGGCTTGGTAAAGGATCTTTCTTGTTGTGCATTGTTTGACTTGAATATGTTTACTGTTCAAATTGACGTCATAACCTGGACTTTACCCAATAATTCATTATATTTTTATGTGATTGTCTTTGAATTTTAAAGTTATTTGTTAACCAAAAGAGATATTTTAACGTACACTATACGTACGTAACGGAACTTTGGGATTTCTTTTGTTTCGATTGGTTAGACATTACTTTACAGTTCAGTATTTTACTTATTTACTTATTTCCACCTGGAACGGCAGAGCCAAGCACCTTGCTTCTTGTTTTTCGCGTGGCTATTCTTGGAAAAGGTCTAAGACCCCGCCAATTCAAGTACGACTTGTTCATTGGGCAACTGGGCATCGATTGACGTTCATTTCGAAGATGGCGACGATGATGCCACCCTAGGTTCTTGGTCTGCATTACCTCGTATTTATCCATTTGATTACCACTCGACCAGGTATCAACTCCATGCACAAATACAGTTTTTTCCTTTTAAAATTTTAACTTTTTGTGGGTTTTTTTAAAAGATACGATGGTTATTATCAATAGTTTTTAGTAGAAGTGTACTATGATTTACGCTTCACAACTTTCAAATGAGTTTCCATTCATGTAGCTTTCTTTTTTCTTTTAAATAAATAATATTCTATTCACAGAAAAGGATTGAGGACCAGGCGCTGGGTCTATATTACCTCTCTCGAGTAGCTTTTAACGGACCCATTTGTAATTTAAACTAAATATACTAAATAAGTCAATGGTTGGATATGTTTGCTCATTTAGTAATCAAGGGGTGAAGTGGGGCCATTCATTTAACAATGACCTATAATACTAACCCAAAGTATAAATTTAGACACAAACAAAATTCATAAAAATGAGTTAGATTTAATGTCAACATGACCATGCACTTTAATAAAATTGTCGCCTTACTTCCTTTTAAGTGTAGGTTTCAATCGTAGCTTTTTAATAGTATAATACGTAAATAAATAGGCGGAAAGAAAATAATCCTTTATTTTCAACAACGTTATTCTGACGTGAGTAAAGATTGCATTATTTATTTATATTTAGACACCATCAATGGAGCCTCTGACAATAACCGTATGTCGTTCATTTTGTTACATTGCGCTTGGCGATTTAGTCTAGATTTGTATGGCATTGACGTTCGATTGTTGGAAGTCGTCATGGGCCTTAGGCAAATTGACTTTATGAATGGACGGAGCAGGTTATTATTTATGATCTCATTGCTAGTCCTGGTGATGTCTGTTTTTAGAACTGACAAGATCTTAAAATAACTCTACTACAAAGGAATATGTGTAATTGGACCAAAAACATCTTCAAATAATAAGTTTTTTGTGTTCTACGTAAACGTTTGGCGGACTGACGTTACGCGGGCATTTCTGTGAGGTCATGATCTTAAATCACGACTATGATAGACGCATTGCTATTACTAGCTTCAGTTGTTTACGTTAGCATCTTCCAGAAATAGTAAATATAATAAGAGGTAGGTTTTTGTGTTACAGTTATTTGTGCGGACGAGTTACATCAATTCGGCTGACTTATGACAGCATTTCAGAGCGCCCAAGGATATAGTGCATATTGGCGGAGTCTTCTTTACCTATTAGATTATTCTGCACCCGTACTCGCCAAATAATGTCACAGTATAATCTTTACAATTTTTTCTGTTTATTATGTGGTGTGTGTATGCTAGAATAAATTCATTCTGGCTCTTTCTGCCTACAAACAAGACATTTAGTCAAAAATATGGTTCTTGAACACAGGCCCATTCATCTACAAATTAAAGTTTCTCTGTAAAAAAAAAGTGACAGTTGAAATTCGATGATGTAAACGCCACTAACCGGACGAATTCCCCCTTCCCCTATTACATAGACGAAGTGTACACCCATCATCATTGGTTCGTGAGGCGTTAAACCCCATTCATTTCATTTTGTAACTTGCGTAATTGAAATCTTTTAAAGAGGCCTTATCAGTGCCACTAAGAAAATGAGTATAAATAACAACTCTAAACTTCACTAATTAACGAAAACCCAACCACTGACCTGTTTTCATCGCTTCTTTCTTGTATTTAATACTAGGGTTTCTGACCTTTTAAGGACTCTAGATTCGAACAAATTCTCCAGCTCATGGCTGTGTCACTCGTATCAAGGGCCTGTGCATCAGTCAGTCTCCTTTTTACTACCCTGCACCCCCAACCCCAAACAAAATCGATATGTACGCCCGTAATTATAAATGGATCAAGCAGAAAGATGTTTGATAATGTCGGTTTAATAGGTTAATAACCAATGTGTAATATAGATGGATCAGTCTGAAATTCTATGACATTCAATAGAATCGAACTGTATACGGCTATGCTAGAACATAGTTAATAGAGTTTACGTCCATATACAATCAAAAGTATTTTTACTATTAAAACACGTTACATACATAAGTTATTGGTAGGCCTATTTAAAATTAACATTGGTGCCTTTGGTTTTCGTCCTGCCACGTGAACGGTGACTGGCTAATAAGTTGATGTTGTCCGTCTAATTCCAGGGTAATGTTATCGCAGACGGTTAACATATCCAGTTGTATACATTCATTGTAACTTTCCTAAGATGATCAATGGAATCCAATGTCCTGTGTGGTATACATAGAATAGTCGTAAGTCACAGCGCTCATTATCTGCGACTCGCTGAGAAGCTATCCGGGTGTTGCTGTGGGTCCGTTAATGAATTGCAGGGGACACTATCCTGTAAATATATTAATAAACCGGCATTATTATACCTAACTAAAAATACACAGGTCAAGCTTACAGTTTTATTCAGCCAAAACCGTCTTAAAATTTAAAAGAAATCAATCAAGTATGTGAATGGTCATTTATACACCCTTGGCAAACCGGTTATTGGGTCTTGCCCCATCCCGCTTGAATAATGTATGGCTTAGTATTTAACTTTATAGTTAAACTGCCACTAGACCTATTGTACATTATTTGTCAATGCTGCAATAGCTCACAGGTCAAGGTTGAAAAATATAATTGTAAAGAATGGATTAACATTGGTTTGACCTAACTTCCTTTCTTTATATGCACGTTATGTGAACACATAAGAAAGAATGTACGAAACTAAGGAAGTTGAAGAGATAATATATCTTCCTCATTATTAACGATAAACTGATACACAAACGTATAGCCTACATCCTCTGTAATATTATCACTAAAGGTTCAATCAAGTATAGCATTGTGGGACGCGGGGGTGTGCCACTCCAAACAGCCTTGGCCTAAAAAAAGTTGAAAGATGTCGAAATACTACCAAATTCCTGACATAGTTTCGTTTTTGCAGTCTATACTACGATAATTTCGTATTCATAAATCATGAAGGACGTTGTACGACAGGGTGCAATAAAACGGGATTGGTCTTTAAGCATCTTTTAAATTTTGAAAAAATGGCTTCGTTTAATCCCAAGATTTTTTTTATATTGAAAAGGAATAAAGAGCAAACAACGTAAATATTTAACATGTTGCGTTTTATTATTTAGATCAGCTTTCGGCTTTTTTATTTTTTAGAAAAAAATATATCATTATCAGATTCCTTTTAGTTTGCAAGTTACTTTATGTCTCAGATTAAACCATATCAATGTCAAATATTTATGTGTTTCTATATACAATTACGTCAAATAGTTATACTAGTAGACAACAATTTAGAGCTGTATATTCAAATGAAACCAGACTACATTTTAGAAGCACTCACTAGACCTCTTTGGGTTAGATTAAAAATACAATTTTTATTTTTGGTAGAATGACAATCTGTCTTCGTTAAAAAATGTTGGTATTAAAACCATTTTGTGTTTTACCGTCGACATCAGTCAAAAAAGTAGACTTTCGCTTACTCTGTCGTGAAATTAATCAATCGCTAATCGAAATGGCCCGTCAAATCCACCCGATTATACTCGTTGTTTTTACCTTGACTGCCTTAATTCATACTTTGGTCAAACGTCTACACGATTTTGTAATAACAATTTCGACAGGAGCAAAACAACAAAGAAAAATAATGAACAGTCCATAAAGCAAGAATGAAAATATAGAAGCTAGAACATCAAATGCAATAAAATATGAGAAAGATGCAACTATAGCAACTCTTATAATATGTTTACTGATAAATAATTTGAAAATTGCGTAAACGCCAGACGTGGGACAAGTTTCCATGGTACCACTATGACGGCACAGCATTCAACTGCATGTTTATTTAAAGTTACAACAAACAAGTTTGTCTGTCTTAACCGATGACTTACGGCGCATCAATTTCGAAATATTTCTGATTTTTTTTTCGTAAAATCCAACAGAATGCGTAAAAAACGACTTATTTTTTTCTTCAATTTTGCTCACACGTTATGTAATAATATTATTGATACGTAATGAAAATATTAATGTATATAATCAAGAACTAATCGTTTCCAGACAATAAGGATTAATACATATATATACCACTTGTAGGAGTATACTGTTGTCATCCTTGTCTATAAGTTAATCCGTTGAATCACAATTCTTATAAACGTGAATAGGTCACTGTTTTGGTGTTTTTATTTCAAACTTGTCTTGAAATTGTTCGGCTAGTCAATCGGACGAAACACCTTGGACAAACAACGAATAAGCCGTCTCTCTGACACTGTTAATTCTAACAGTTTAAGCCTTTTTTCAAAACATTTTAGATGGTTCGGCTATTGTTCCAAGGAATATCCAATCAAATTTCGGATTCGCCCTTGGGTCCAATCAAAATGGAGTAGCATACTATTAAGATTCAACCTTAAGAGGATTGCAACTGCGGGCCAAACGGACGGCGTACAAGAGTTTTAACCTTTTAGATGTAGATCGGAATTTAATTTTTAACGACAATTTAAAACAAATGATGATGTATGCACTAAATATCAATGTTATCTGGCGATGATGATTAAATAAAATAAGATAATCTATGACGTATTTCTTATGATAATACTTTTATAATCTATGACGAGATACTAGCTATCTTTCAGTAGCACGCACATCTATTAATGTAGGGAATAATTGGACATAGTTCCGACATTTTTTGAGATTTTTTATTTAAATACAAAGAAATCTTACTCCTACCCCCACGCTCCTATCCTACGTATCAATTACTAAAATTAAAGTCGATCGGTAAATTGTGAATGTTAATATTCAGCATGACTCTAGTACTACCAGTCAAAAATCGCTAATCCGAACAAGTCAGTCCCGCTAATTATCTGGGTTGCTTTAGTATGAAGATCTTCCATGGTCTCATGTTCTGAATGTACAATGTGAAGATCATTAATTTGGTCCCATGTTCTTAATGTACTGTATGAAGATCTTCCATGACATCATATTCTGAAAGTACAATGTATAGATCTTCCAATGTTCCATGTTCTGAATGTACAATATCAATCAATATCCGCCGTAGTTCCATGTTCTGAATGTACAGTAGGAAGATATTATATGCTTCCATGTTCTAAATGTCCAGTATGAATATCTTCTATGGTTCCAAGTTCTAAATGTCGAGTATGAATTTTCTCCGTGGTTCCATGTTCTGAATACACAATCTGGAGATCTTCCATAGTTTAATGTTCTGAGTATACTGTGTGAATAGCCTCCATTGTTCCGTGTTCTGAATGTACAGTACGAAGATCTCCCATGGTGCCATGTTTTGAATGTACGGTATATTATATGAAGCTCGTCTATGGTTCGATGTTCGGATTGTAAGTTTGAAGATCTTACATGGTTCCATGTACGGAATATAAATATGAAGATCTAACATACAGTTTGAAAATTTCCAAGATTCTATTTTATGGGTGCACTTTATGAAGATCGCTCATGGTTCCGTATTCTGAATGTACAGTCCAAAGGTCGTCCATTGTTCCGTGTCCTGAATATACAGTACCAATACGGACTGCTGGTCTGACAAATAGTTTTCCAAATACGATCACAACATCTTTGACGTACATGTATATAGTTCACCACTTTTGTTTTTTACGTTTGTTACTAGCTACATTATAATTTACGGGGTGTATTTATATATAAGAGGAGTACTACTTAAGTAGTTATCTATAAAGATATTAGTTGTTGTTCTTAGCGTTTAACGTCCGCTTCCACCGAAGGTGATATCTTATTTTTCATTTTCATTATCTTAGCGCACGCGCAGGGGTCTCTGGTGTCTTTGCTGTGGGAGGAAACCGGAGTGCCCGGACGAAACCCACGAGGTTTAGAAGCCTACGAAGCGAGGCCGCTGTTTAGCGAGACTTGATCACCCAGTTCCTATGCACATATCGAGTAATGATAGGTTTATAAAGGCACTGGGTGATACAGACTTCTTTTGACCTTTTTTCGGGTTACTTCCGGTCTCGGGAAGTTGATCGTCGATAAATGATTGCGGTTCAAGTTTGATTTGTTATCAATAACAGTGTTAAATGACCAATTTAATTACATCGGAAGGTGAATAATGATAAAATAAAGTCTCGAGTTCAACATATCGCTGCAAGGGTAGTACTGGGTAGAGAAGCTGAGGGTCTGCGGAACAAAGAATGTTTAAAGAAACTGCACTGGCTTCCAATTCAGTTACGAATACAGTTCAAAATTCTAGTTCTGGTATACAAGGCACTACACAACACAGCCCCCGAATACATACGATCCATGTTGAATCTAAGCAACTCCTCTCGAAATCTCAGATCTAGCAGCATGTACAAAAAGCTTGAAGTTCCAACAATTCGGAAAAAAACGTTTGCGAACCGTTCTTTCAGTGTTCAGGGACCTATATGGTGGAATAGACTACCAAACATCATCAAACAGACAGACAGTGAAGATGTTTATAAAATCAAATTAAAAACAATACTGTTTGATCAATTTTAAATTCTCCTCCCCAGACATTATATGGGTTTACATTGCTTGTAAAGCGCTTTTGATGATTTTTATCCTAAAACGCGCTATACCAAATTAACTATTTGTATTTGTATTTGTAAGTGTTAGAACTAGTGAGTATTGTGAGATGATATCAGACGATACATTGTAAATCAGTCAAAACAAAGATGGCGTCTGACTTATCTTGTATTCTTGTATTAAGCAGTGGTAAAAAGTTTTATTTTAATTTATATTAATCCCTTCAAGTGCCTGTGTCCCAACCCCCCGTAAAGATAGTTTCTGACAATCTATTTTTATACTAGTAGAGAGTGACATTTGACCCCACGTTGTTCAACGACGTACGACTTAAACTCTTTAGTTGGCGTAACGTTTATGGATGAATGGATCTTCAATTATAAAATTTAAAGTACAACTGCTCAACGTCACATTTCGACCTTAACCTGAATTGACAAAAGGAGTACAGAATTGTATACGTACACGTGTATTGAACGAATAGAATAGTCTGAATATCCAATTTATATATACTTGACACTTAATAAAGAGATTTGTTCTGAAGACGTCACTGACGTATTTAGAACATAAATACGTATATAAAATACTATTATGAAAGGCGTTAACAACTAAATTACATCGAGAGAGAGACAGAGAGAGAGAGAGAGAGAGAGAGAGAGAGTGTGTGTGTTAACGTCCACTCGACGCATTTAGACTAGGTAATTCTGGGACTAAATTATGGTTCAGGTGACCTTACTCCTTGTCACGTAGAGCCGGGAAATTGAAACCACACCAGTTAACTCATCGACAGACGTTATGATACAACGCACACGCGCTAACCATTCGGCTACCCACCGCCCCTCCCTCCGAAATATACACAGACTAAATTGAAACTATAAAAGGTAGTCTTATTTCATACAGATCGCCTGCCCATCCTCTTGAGATTTCTCCGGGTCCTCTGGTTTCCTCCCACTGCTAAAGACCCTTACGCGCAAATGAATTATTGAAATTAAACTGAACCATATGTTAGTCCCGAAATGACCTAGTTTCTGTCGAGTGGACGTAAAGTCTCTCTCCTTTATTTAATAGTATAACTTACACTGGCTTATTTTAGGTATTGTCATTTTATATGTGACCTTGAAGGTACACGTGAAAACTTTTAAACGGAGCTCATGTGGAATTGCATGCAGTAGCAAGGTGCATGGTAATCTTCAATAATCAAATCATACTGTCCAGTCAAAAAGTTGTTTAGACACACAAAGATCTCTCCCGTTTCAGGATGTGTAAGTCATAAATGAAGTTTATAATAGACACCAGTTTCAGGAGGGTACACCCCTACCCACATTCTTAAGATTTTATAGATATTTATCCTTAACATGCAATATAATGTAAACAGCGTGTTTACTACTTATTACTCAAAAGTAGTTCACCAACCAGGAACATAATTGTCTTAAACATATAAATAACTATACCACCATCTAGTTTATAGAAGTGAGTGAATGAATGAATGGATGGATGAATGAATGGATCTAATGGCACCCCAGGGATAAATTGCGCCAAACATACGATGATTTATGCGAGACTTTTCAAAATATATTACAAGATAAATTATCGCCATATGATAACTTATTATAAAATAAATTATACGCATAAATAATGACACTATCACTGTAAATAAATTTAGAAATAAAATTAATCTTTTATGTATATAAATATCTAAAATATAAAATATTAATTAAAAAAAAAACACCTTTTCGTTCGTTTCTGGACTTTTACGTCCACTTCCACCTTGGGTGATGACAAAACCCTTAGAAAAGTTTACTAAATATAAAGCCGGTTGGACAAGTATGAGATGTAATGACTGACAACGGTAAAAATTTAATTTAACGATAGTCAGTTTATAAAACCTACGACAAATTCAGGCTACGACAAATTCATCTCCATGTATAACCGATTGTATTGGAACCTATTTTGTTAAGGAATCATACCTAATTATGTGGAATTCGCTGAAGGTCTGTGATACTTCTACCAAATTAGCTGCAGACTTTATGTCTACACTTGACTTACAATATGACTTGATTTTTGCACAATATGGTGAATTATTCTTATTTCTTGCACACCTAATACAAGTTTTCCATTTTTAGAATTAAGATACGGATTATCATTCTGATTATATGTAGTGTATACGCTTGATTGGTGATGTGGCAAGATCCATACAATTTTATTTTTCTATTTAGTTCTGTGGACTTTAAAGCGTGAATTTCATAAAGAATGTCCATACATATTTATTTCTATGTCTTTGCTCAATAGGCATTATTTTTCACACCTTAAACATCGGAAATAATACCACAATTAACTCCCATGTTTTCCCATTCCCCCCCTTGTTTGAATTTGAAGTTGGAAATGATATTTTTGCCAATTTCTCATCTGGCAATATAGAGAATCTCCTACAAGTGTTTTTGATATCAAAAAATATCAACACAAGTTGATAAAGTGAAAAAAACGAGTCTCTGCCGAGATTTTATTTATCACCCAATCCTTTCTTACATGCACAAATAAATAAATATAATTATTTGTTATAGATTTCACTTTTAAGAATCAATTACATTACAGCGTAGTGATACATCAATTTTTTGACAGCAGTTTAGCTATTGCAAAGTCCTATATTATATTGACCCTGCATTTCCTTCAAGGTCAATTAAATAAAAACAGTTTCTTTTTAACTAAAACAAGGACACTTTTTATTTAAAATAAGTGCTTTCTTTGAAATAAAAGAAAGTAGTTCCTTTTTGATTGACCAATCAAATTCATGTAAAGCGATAGCTCCTAAGGAGATATCGCAGTAGATTGTGTAATGTATCATACAAGCGATATCTACTGTCAAATGTGTTATTTGGTGATAAAATGAATTATAGGATTAATAGGATTAGGACTGTTTAGGGATACCATCTATTTTAATATATTTTTAAAATATAACTTAAAAATATGAAATTGCAGCTTTAATCAGTAGACAAATTGTAGTAAATTACTAGAAAGGAATTATGTTTTTAAACAAATTAGTTAAATATAAAAGTAGTCTGTACAGATTTTATGAGCACACAACGTTTTAAATCTCAAAAATCCAAACTAAGACACCAAATTAAACCAAATCGACATTACATGTTTAACTAATGCATTTTATTATAAAAGTACCCTAATTTATAACGAAATATGTGTTCCATTATTGGGAAAATCCATATTTTACCTAGTTCCTACAATTACATGACAATAATTTACTTGGTTTATATTTAAAGATGCCCTACTAACTTAAAGAATAAGATTGGGAAATTAAGACAAAGTAGATAACCATAATATTTAACTTACGTTTAAACGCCTCCGTTATGTGTCACTTTCCCCCTGAAAATTGTCATTTTTACCTATTTCAACTATTAGGTTAATATACGGTGTCATCTATTTTTCACATAAATACGTGTTTTCATAGTAAAACATCTCTTTGTCTGAAACAGAAATAGACTCTAAAAGTCATTACTTATGGTTTTCGAATATTTCAAATCAAATGAAGTTAATTCTCAACCACGCAAAATGGATTCCGGATATTCGCTATACGTTAAAGTTTTTAACAAAATTATTTTTATGAAAAATTCTCTTTCATTTATCAGTGTTACCGCTTATTTAAAAATAGAATGTGTGTTAATTTGACGCTGTACTGAAATAAAATTTGAAACAAATTACAACAGTAAGGAATAATACTAATTACACTCCATTTTTTTTTATCTAGCTTAGAATTATGTATACATTTCTCTTCTTTTTGGCCGAGTAAACTTCAACATCGCCCAACCATGCACGTTCGCCATGGGCCATGTGAACCTTTGGGGGGTTTTTTTCATGCGCCCTGCAGTGTGTTGAATTGGTAATTTTTCCCTTGTAGCGGTGCTAAGGTCTATTCTTATTTCGAATTGCAACTGGCAAAGGTTAATTTACGCATACCCCAATGTTTACACGAAACATCGTTTTGATTGTCCCTTCCGAACAACTATATATACATTGTCCGACACCAGGCCCCTCCGTCTTGCTCGTCTGACAAGGGGGAACCCCGTCAGTAAATCCAGATGAATTCTCTCGACCAACTTCGATGTCAAACACGGGGCGTCCTGGCTATCAAACTAACGTCTTACTCACTGAACCCCGGGGGACCCAGACGAATGGGGGGGGGTCCAGTGTACGCATTGGCGTGCACGTAAAAAATTCCCTGACAGTTGGAATTATATTTAAGAGTAGGTCGTAGTGCCGCTATTTTGGCGTATGTCCTTCTTCGTAAACCCAGTTCGGGGCAGAACAGTAGAACGTTAAACCCGATTTCATTTGTACATATAAATCTTAACATTATATTCCCAACAACCTCTGGTACTAATATATTTGATTTGTTATTACTTACGATTAAAGATTAGTCATGGAAGGTAAATGTGTTTTCCACCAGAACTCTATGAGATATATACAATGAATCACCAAGTCTTCATTCATGGAAAACTACTGGTATAATAACTTGTGAATAAGTTGCTTCATTTTAAACTGTGGTTGCGTAATTTATAGATCAGTCAATGAATTCATATATTGTATGTTGATGAAAATAGTAACATTTAAATAGGTTAACCATTATGCCTTTCGTATGTGCTCTGCATGAGAAAATGATTGCTTTAAAACGTACAAAACGGGGAAATTCAGAGAGATTTTACACCAGCAGTCCATAGACCATTCGAACACACAAACCACGTTGATTATAAATCACAGAAACATACTTTGATCACCGTTTAGTCGGTCGATTTGCGACGACCGGGGGGAGGTGGGGTGGGGTGCAGTTGTTCTACTCTTTTGATCGGGTGACGAAAACACTCATTCCATTATACATTCGAGTGTAACTTTAAGCTGAGTTCACTTATACTGTAAAAAAGACTTGGATTGTGTCGGTGAATCATTCGCAAATAATTTTAAAGCCACATTCAAACTTGTAGATGTACGGCATTGTGTTGGATAACGACAGAAAGATAGAAAGATGCTTGTCGAAACTTTACGGTTTTAGAATTGTTTTCAGTTGAACATTGTGTGTTCTCAATCGCTAAATGACATTTAAAGATTTCCCTTAGTATAATGTAGTTCTACCCATAAACATACAGCTCAAGATGATATTATTATAATAGACATCGGGATTTTGTTGGTATAATTCCTCCATATTGATTAGTTTTTGAAGTGTTTGTTTATTTCCACCGACCATTTTTTTCTGCACATTTTATCATGTATTTCATCGTTATACGTAAATCGTTATCATATAATCTACATAGATGTATATTATCTTTGACGTAATCGATTAATATAATTCGAATACTTGATTACAAACAATGATTATAAACATTCAGCTTTTTTAAAGAAACGCGTTTATAAATAAGAAATATTATAGATTACGTATACATTTCAACCAAAATAACGCCTGATAATATCAGGATTGCCACACGTGACAGTCATATCTTGTCATGGTTTCGGTTATAATGTTATAATCTATCTACATATTTGACTCATATCTGTATTGCTGTATTAGCTTGATAATTTTGAGAAAATATTCTTTTCGAAACGTCGTCTAAAATAGAGTAGTTGTTTCCATGTGTGTTTTTGTTTTTACTCCATCCAGATACTATGTCATTTAAAGATTAAGATCATGACTTGTAGTGTATCATACCCATTATAAACAGTAGTACCATTACAGGTACAACTATACAACCTGCTAAAGACAAAAATTCATTCTGGACTTCTGATGACAACATAACGATACTAGCGGGTTATGACAGCAGTTAGGGTTGGGTTAGGGTTGGGTTAGGATCTGGATGTCTTTAGACCAAGGCGAAGTAAATAAACGGAATGAAATGTTATAATTTTAATTGGACTAATAGTTTTTAAGTAGACTAGATACATTTGTTAAGGTCGACTAAACCTGCAGCTGTTTATTATAAATATATTTTATTGTAGAGTTGAAAATTTTAGCAGGATGTCTCTACCGGAACGAGTTGGTCATAAGCTTGAAGATAATTTTATCGCAACTTTTTATGAAACAAACAGTTAAAGAAATGATAGTTATCTTTGTTTACGAATACTTTCGAGTCGCACTTTATCAGTCAGTTTATAACGTGGAGCGAGTTATATAGCCCCGTGTATAATTAGATAACCCGAATGGACTTTTATTTGGGGGGAGGGTAGGTATGCCTAGTAGGTATGCCTTTGCCATTCGTAAATACATTTCCAATAGTCTTTGCTATTCTCATCCGTGTACTTTTGTTCAGTTGGTCACAGACTTGTCTTTACATTTAGGATAATTTTAAATAAAAAAATAACATGAAACAAACTATTGGTGAAATTAAATTAAATTATTAATTACGAACGAAACCAAAATATTAAATTTATACGGTCTTTTAAAACAGAAGTGCTAATATTCATCAGGGGCGGATTGGGGCCAGGAACCGGCCCGGGCTTCCTTGTTGGAGCGGCCCCTTTTACTGACCGCGCAGCCCCTGGAAATTTTTGAAAAATAAACCCCAAATATGCGATTTGGTGGCATACCTGATTATAATCTCTGTAAAATAATACATCCCCACCGGCAAGTAATTTACAACAATTATTTTGTGAAATTATATCATATCGTCATAATATTAATTAACGTATTATCGTTGTATCCCCAAGAGTCAGTAGAATTTAATTGGGTAAAAAAGAGACTAGTTGAGAAAATTTGGACTATTTGACCGATCAATAAAATTCGGACCACACCCACCACACCCGGCCCAGAAAGTCTACTATACCAGCCCATTCCAGACTCCAGCGATGGCGTGGAGGTCCGTTAAAACCAACGCCACATACAACATGGTCATCATCGCTCCATGGCCGGTCCAATACCCACCAATTTTTTTTTTTCATTTTTTGTTCGACCGGCCCTTCGGAAGATTGTCAGAATAGCCCTTCGGAAGATCGTCCGACCGGCCCTTCGGCCCAATCCACCCCTGATATTCATATACTTTCAATAAAGAGAATAAATAGCGGATATCACTATGGAGTTTCTTCAAATTTGGAATTGTTAGTTTTCTCTGTAAATGTCGTAATCGAAATGTTATAATATACACATATGCTTTTTTGATACTTTATTTCCATATGAATAACTACAAGCCTTGCCCACAGCGTTATAATAATTGTTAAGGATATGAACTTATACTTTAAAGCACTTACGTGATAATAGGTTACCATTTCATATTTTTTGTTTACCTTTTCATATATGACCTACGTTTTATAACCTATAAGATTAATTTGTTTAAATACATGTTACAGTTGAGTGAACAATATTGAAAAAAAAACAAAACCAAACATCTGATAGTTTCTTTTGAGTAATCAATATCCTTTTACCTGCGATTAATCATCATAAGAAAGGAATGATATCATATTTCAAGGTAAACTATGTTTCACCTTTTTCTAGGAACCGGATATCACATTTGAATCAAACCCCAATTTCACCCGGGGAAATCACCTTTGGTAAATTACTAAAATGTAAATCAGTTTGGATAAAGAACATTTAAAGTATTGACCTACATAGAGTAAGGTATTTGTCAAAAACGTCTGATAAACACCTGCAAAGCGCCACAGAGCAGTCAGACTGACTGAATGTTCAGCGCTATAGAAAACGATTATTATTATTATTATTATTATTAAAACCACTGAAAATATGACCGACTCGAAAATTGAGAGTTTACATAATAAACGGTCGAGGAAAGATTGCAACAGAATTTTTCTCGTCGGAATCTGGTAGAGGCAACCTCGAAGGTCTCTCAAAAGCAAAGTTTCGAGAAATTAACATAAAACTAAAATAGCCACCTTAAAAACCTTAAAATTCCAATATCTTAAGAATGTTTGGGTCTAGGAGCGGAGGGGGAGTGCATTATGGATAGATATGAAAGTAATACCAAAGAATCAGAAAACATAGCCAAAATATGACGTTCATGTGACGTCACAACGTCATACGCCCAATGATTAGAATAATTCCAATAATTATAACCGCCATTGAAACCAATATCTCCGGAATGTTTGAGTTTAGAGAGTGGAAATGTTTTATATGTAGATAGGAAAGTTGTACCACAGAATTGGAAAACATTTCAAAATTTCAAAATCCATGAGTTTTACATTTTTTTATGTCTGAATTTGTATTCACTCTGATTGCAAAATACCTCATTAATTCGTATGCTCAAATCAGTTAATTCTTAAATCTTTTTTACCGTCTTACAACTCCATGTCTCTTTAAACACCTTAAAGATTGCCGAGTAGACATTTACTATGATCTTAAGAATATGACTTTAGAATTCTTTATTATGGTGTGAATCCCCAAATAATCTTTATTTTTACGCAAACTCTTCAAATACCGTGTTAATTTTTAAAGAATTCCAATTCAAATTATTGTATTTTGAAGTTCATTTATCTCTGTTGGATAAATGCATGCTTGTTTATTCTTTTACGATGATGATGATAGCCACCTCAACAATGCTCTCCCGATCTTAAACACAGTTCGTACTTTCAAGAATTTCTGGGTATCACCCCCCCCCCCTCTCTCCCCCCCTCTCTCTCTCTCTCTCTCTCTCTCTCTCTCTCTCTCTCTTTTACCAATAACCACCAGTTGCAATCATCAAGGTTAATAACTACATCGTAAAAAAAACCTGCACCAATTAATTTGTTGCAATCTGTCTACATTTTGAGAATATCGTGGCTTATCATTTATATCAATATTCCGACCACATCACACCATTTTACCCAACAAACTAGCACACACAACGCCCATATTATTTTACGGTTTCAAGTCAATAATATATTGACTAAGCCAAGTGCATAATGTATTCATCTTGTCATTTTCTATTTTAAACGCAATGACTAGCCAGTGACCCAATTTTTGTTGTTTACATTATTCTGAGTTACGTGAGAATCAAGCACTATGCTGTTAAGATAAAAATGGTTGATTGGCTATAATTAAAAATCCGTCTGTATATCTTTATTTCTGAATAGTCAGTTCATCAATAAATATATCTTGTCAATATTGGAGTACGGTAGTCAATTGTTATTCTTTCACCGGTAAATCATATAATTATGTTGATGATTTGTATTTTGGATTAACATGATGTCTTCTCTGCAATCATTACCTGAAAAATATAATGTTATCTATTTACGAACAATGCTATAACATGCATAGTTTATCATAATTGTTATTTTACAGAGGGGAGGAGCGAACTCTGTCTGAGATTGGATCCGGTAGTCTATCTACACTCGACGGCAAACTTCCGGTAGAAAGTTCGAAAGATATTAATCGTTGGTGGTAGTATTCGTCAATTTATTTCTGTGACTAGGTTTTAAAGCATAATGTATGTTTAATAACAATGATCAGGCGCGGATCCAGTGGGGGGGGGGGCGCACCCGGCGCACGCCCCCTCTATTTTTTGAGGTGTCGAACAATTTTTAGCTCCATATATATTCTCGCGAGAAAGGAGAACGAAAATAGTTTAGGTTGGAAATCGTAATTTACAGTACTAGTACGAAATTAGTCCTTGTGGGCATTTTTTACACTCAAAAATCACGGTTCCGGGCTTCGCACTCCCAAGCTGGTGCAGTACGTCCCCTCTTTCTGAAAATCCTGGACCCGCCCCTGATGATCGGTTGTATCTATATCGTTTTTCGCTCATCTTGGGAGTATCAGCATAAAAAGCCATGATTTTGATATGCTAATAATAATCGGTTAACTTGTTATGGACTATGGTGGGTTTAATCGTTATCTCATAACCTTTAAATAATAGTCAATAGAAAAACAATGGTGTTTAGTGGGGTATGGGGTATTGTGCGACACCTTAAACTTATTCCTGAAGCAAAGTCTCGAGAAATCCCCCCCTGACCATAGACTGGATAGCCTGCTCTAAATGACACCAGACTGGTTCCTACGTCACGGTGCTATTCTGACTTCAATGTATTATGCAAGCCAGAAAAGGAGTAACGTGGGAGCGAGTCTGGCGCATAAGAGCAGGTTATGCAGTCTATCTCTGACCATTGCTGGATACTTGAGCTTTTGGGGGAGTGTGTGTATTCTTCCCGTTCGATCAAATCTATCCCAAGCATGGCAACATGACATCCCTTCGTTTAATCTGGATATTCTCTAAAACTTTGGACAGTGATTTAAAATATTAAAAACGGTGGAAGTATTGTTCATCTCCTAACAGCAACAGTATTGTTTACGTTATATCCGTATTGATAGCCTCGTTTGTCACGACATTAGTTTTTCTTCAATATTATGCTATGCGCTGGTTAATTGGGCATAATAACGTTATGACGTATTGTTATGTAAACATATTTGGTCCAATTAGGGGCTCTGTTTAAAGTGTAATGATACTGTTATGCAGTTAGCTATTGGTTGTTAATCGCAATATTGACCAGTCATAATTTGGAACAGAGTTTTTTTCCTTTACAGCAGTGTTGAGTGGGATTAGCTCTAATCAAACGACACACAGTGAGGGGTATGCACCTTAAAAAGCTTTGACCATTCTTGCGATGATTAAGTCGGTAATTTATAGATCAGAGATTAATCGGCAACGAGTGTCATAAAATCAGCGATGATAAATCGTCATTACGTCTTATATTTGACTTGTCGCAAACAAGTGTAAGCTGACATTTTAATGGCAATAAAAAAAAATACAGATAGAGTAGGAAATGCATTAGCAAACAAACACAGCAGACAGAATATGATAGACAGCACGTGTAATTTTAACACCGGTCATATCTCTACTACGTTTACTTGTATACGAGTGTGCATGCGTGTACTTTTATCCTTTATCTTGGTTTAAACTAACTGAACTTAGCATTTATCATTATCAATCTGTTTCAAACATGTAGTCATTCCCTTATCTGAAGGTCGCTTTATTTTGTCAAGTCATCAAATTAGTGGGCGTGTAGTTATTAGATTCGAAAAATACGATTCCATTAACAGTTTCATCAAAGATGAATAAAATTACATCCCAAATGGCTTCATATAATGTTTGGCAAAGATATTTCCTAAAACAGTTCCATTAACGAAGAAAAAGCTACTTGAAGGCCTACAAACGGCTGCTTCAAAATCAACCTTACCTGTGAAAACACGCTTTATTGGTCTCTTTTATCGAGTTACCGTCTCTTGACAAAAAAAATTACGTCTTCAGGAAGCTAAGAAACCATACTATTTTATTTTTTTAAAAAGAAAAAAAAAACGTGAATTATGCTTAGTTTCATAGTCAATACCAGGGCTATTTAACACCAGTTGTGTGTGTGTCGGGGGCGGAGGGGGGAAGGGTGATGTTTAATTCAGATGAACATATCAATGACGTCAACATGAATAACTTCTTGGAAATTCTGAATGCAAGATCTAAACTATATTTCCACGGAAATCTTTCGTATGCTTCTTAGATGGTAATATTTCATTTTCAGGATAATGAAATAAGTAAAATCTAATAATTGGATAGAAATTTATTTGCAAGGAATGAATGAATGAATAAAGGTTTTGGACAACACGCCTTTTTTCACATACCCGTCAATTGAAGAAACACACTTAACTACGTAATGTGGCATTCAACAGTATTTAAAGATGTCACGCTCATGGAGTATTCTGAATTCACTTTACGTGATTGTCGTAGTGCCAAACAGCACGGTGTTATTTATTGTAATCGTTACATGTAAAACAAAAATACCCCCATACAAATCATCGTTTCCTTAAAACACGCCGTGATTAGTACAAATACTGGTTAATTGTTTTAACTGAAGGGTAGGGGTTGCCTTGATCAAATCTTCAATACCCGACTTCAAACATTGCAAACCTCACTTTGTTAAACAGTATTTATAAGTTCAACAATTCCCATCCATTGTGATAATACCAATCAATATTAAAAGAATAGTGTAGATAACAGTTAATAATGGTGGGCGTGGTCTTTTAATAATAATTCTATTCCCCACTGTTTTCTTAACTGCAGGTATATTGACAAAGATTGACAGTATTTGGAGACCTGTAATGGCCTATATAAAATTCCTTTTAGTAGAAATATAGGTGACCCAATAAAAGTGACCAGTGTATTAATAGAGTAGATCATAGAGTAAAGTAATGTTTACTTATCATAGTCTACAAAATCCATATCAAATACATATTAAACATATTGAAGCTACGGATATATGATATGGGCTGTAAACTTAAAGTAACAGTTTATAGTTTCTTTCTGCATTTCATTTCCTCAACCAAATCGATTAAACTTTGATTTTTATTTGAAGAATATCATTAAAGATTGATCGCAATTTTGTTTCATTACTGTTTTTCTGTCTTTCTTATTTTGACATTACAGTGTAATGTATCCGAATTTTTACCCCGACCATGTTCTATTACGTTATAAATAGTTATGCTAGGCCCAAACCAATCAGAATACAAGAGTTGTGAGGTTGGTTACGTTGAAATGTAGGGCCGGAAGTTGCATGTTTACTTGGCTCTACTTCCAGCTTGTGTATCTCAAGTTTTTCACGAAGAACCTCATACATGCTTTCGGGCAAGAGTTTGCCTCGATCATGTTGATCCATCTGTGGCAGAAAGCGTTCTACCCAACGAAAATTTTGGGAAAAGTTAGAGCCGGTCGAAGAGGCGAGAATTAACATTAAAGTCAAGGGGGGAAATCATTTGTGATTTGTGGTCAAAGCGCAAAGGCTTATCGTGGAAACCCAGGGTAAAGTGGAGTAGAACGGAATGAGACCACTGGATGAACCGATAATATTATCGTTATGTACCCCCCGTTCTAGTCGGTAGATCTGGTATATGTAGATAAAAGAGTTAACATATTACATTAATGACTTTTATCATCGGTGTATTGTACGGTGTCAAGATTATCAATTTTCTCTTACAATTAATATTTGCATACATTCTTTTTGGACCACGAAGCCGTCTCTTTAAATATTGACCTAATCTTTGTGGGAGTAATGTGATAACAAAAACCTTTGGACTACTTAACACTAGTTTAAAACATGTATCGGAAAACCATTGCAAGCTTAAGTAAATAGGTCACGGAAGGGGGGCGGGGGTGAAGTTACAATTAAATCCAATATTGTTAATAGGAAGATGTAACTTAACAGAATTGATTCGAGTTATATCGTATTATTTGAAAAAGCATTTAAAACAAGGGTTCCCTTACTAAGATAACAATTCAATCCCAAGTTGCCATGTTGGCTGTGTTCAGGCTTTACTTACGTTATTGGGTCGCTAACCTGCAGATTCCGTGTTCGATTCCTGTTTTAGCCGCGAAAAGCCCGCCGTGATTTACCAGCATGATTTCCCCCTGTCGATAGTGTAGAAGACAATGTATTGTTGTTCGGTGGGGACGAAAAACCCCGTGTACATATTACTGTGCACGTAAACGAGTCCTTTATGTAGAATTGCTAAGTATATAGATTTACGTGACATCAGTATCTGGTTTAATCATTCAGAAACGTTCATGTCAAGAATTGCTTTTTTCTTGGATCATCAGTAAACATTCCCGAAATATTTTCTTTATATTTTATCAATGCCGATCATTAAAATACAGATCTATGATCTCCATTCCATACTTGGAGAGCTGTCCCGTTGTAATAGGGGGTCGTGTCAGGGGTTAAATGAACGACTTTTGACCCTATGACGTTGGTTATTCTATTAACCAATCCACGTCGGTGTTCGGAGCGGCTATTCGGAAATACAACTTTTGCTTTGTTTTGTTTTCTATCACAGCGAATGTCTACCATAGACATACTAAATAAAATAAAACCAAGTACGAACAATCCAAACCATTAGGCAAAATTCGAAGTCCTAAAAAAACGTTATAGGCAAAATAGTTAGGCAAAGTAGTGTAATCAGCAAATGGACTGTTGATCGTGTACGAAATACACAACAAACAGTGGTAACAGGTGTCCGGAAGAGTAAGCTTACCCTGCCGACGCGCCACACCATCTGATATGCTCGCACCGCACGGTAAGAACTCGACACGGCAGACCATTATTTTGATTGGCTACCCTCTCAAATTTACAACTCTTTCAGAACATGGCGTAGTGATGATAATGGAAACGAAATTTTGTTCTATAAAAAAAAAAATAAATAGTATCTGTATTTTAATCAGATTGTTAGTTTAATAAATCTATAAAATGTTTGTAGTACCAGTAATGAAGTTGAAACAGCAGAAAATGAAACACAAATGTAGAAAAATTGTTAGCTTTAAAAGCTATCCCGTAATAGTAGTATCAGTTGTAGAATCATTAAAGAATGGCTGAAATGGTATACAGGGCTGTTTTTTGTGGTAAAGATTCAGGGGTATTTAGATTTAGATATGATTGACTGCATTAATGGAAGGAACAATAAATTGTGATCTATTTAATTTTAATTGTATCAATGGTAGAAGGCGTAGAAATAATTCGTTTTATATGGTACCAGGACTGAATACTTTAATTTAGTTCTGAAAGTAAGAAATTGTATCAACTATAGACTTGGCTAGTTTTATAAAGTACTAAAGCCAATGTCATGTACTTTCAAAGAATTGTGCACCTGGATCCGTTGTTTACATGACTTTCAATAAAGAGATACCTTATTAATTTCTTTTTTAAAAATAAGTGTGACCATTGTACCCTTATCGTAAAAGATATTATTACTAATATGCATTGTGATATTATTTAAATCTGTAGCGACAATGACGTGATAGATTAGTTTAAAATTTAGATAAACATAAACACGTCAATGAAAATGATATAATATATCATGGTTGTCAACACAATTTGTGTTTCGACATAATATTGCCATCTATAAATACATAGGCCTACACAGATTACTTTTAAATTTCCATTTTAAATTTAAAAACGCCCAATAATTTAACCAATTTAAGATCTCAAGAACAAAGTCCGATATACCTGTTCATTTAATATGAAGATTTCTCTATTTAAAGGATTTCTGACAAACGCCCATCGTATCTGTCCGTCGAAATCTTTTTGACGAAATAATGTTGTGAGTAACATTACTCGATTTGTTAATAAGAATTGCACAATTAGTGTTTACTCACACTTTACTCATTAGATTTCGCAAAAATAGTTTCTGGTATCCTCCCTCAGAAGAAAACCTTCGGTGAAAGAAGAAACGTTTACTAAACGATCTACTTATTGAAAATACCACCCATTAAACTCGAATAGTCTAATTGCTATCGCCATATTTTACCACATTCATCTTCTAACATGGGATATTTCTCGTGATTAGGATCTGTACTCTTCCCTTTTAATCTAATGTGGTGTGGGGAATGAATACAAGGAGGAAATTGTATTGTCGGTAATGTTTTCCTTATCAACATATATTATATAGTTTTTATACATTTAATAATTGGTACTATGTAATAAAAACGGAGCATTCAGGGAATATAAATACTAAACAAATAGATCACGACCGTATTTGTAATGTGATGAAATAACAACGACAACAGACTCATGTTCAAATATTTTCCCTATTAAAACCATCAAATTTTATCTTTTATTTGATGTTTTGATTACTTAATTGTGTTTTTCTAGTGTTTGTCGCATATTGGTTGACAGACCTAACGCAGTGTGCAACTCCACCCGGGCGAAGCCCTAAGCTATAAATTTTACACAGAAAGGTCTCATAATGTTGCCATCAAAACACTTAATTACTTAAATAAGGGGGCCTGGCTGGGAAGTTCTACGCCTAAATAGGATAGATCAATTTAGTTGAAACAAACTTTTACCATTAAGTACAATTGACTCAAAGCCATAAGAACTGCAACTCTAGTCTTATTATTGTCTTCGTACCAGATCATGTTGTGAACCTACCAATTAAAGTCACCAGAAATGGACTAAACTGGCTATAGGGCACCAAGGACCTGCAATTGAAAGAGCCAACCCAAACCGAGATACATGCCGACATGTTCTCCACTTTGAGGGATGATCCTCCTTCTTCCGTGTTGCAGACATCTCTCATGTGAGTTTTGGGCTCATTATTGTCAACGCGTTGGGAATGACAAACGTTTCTACAAGATGGGTGCCAAATCTTGCGACAATCTGTGTCGTTTTGAATTAGATCCTGGTGATTTTTGACCATTTGTAACACATGGACGAGAACTATTTAGAAGAATGAAAAAGGGAACTAAACGGTCGTCGTGCCAGCTGTGAGTGATATTTTCAGAGTAGCTGAAGAAAATTTCTTCCTGATCGGCATTCAGGGCTTGTAACATTGTTCGCGAAAGTGTGTACACGGCGGAGGGGACTATGTAGAAAAATAAAGGGAAACCATTGATTGTTGTATCGATAGGCTTCGAACTTGATACACATTTTGTGGTGATATTGGAATAGACTTGAATAAATCGCATCATTGTAATTATGTTATTTATAGGTTCCAATTACCGCCGTAGAAATCAGCCTGAAAATGAGCAATTTTATATGGCTAGACCACTTTTACCTGGGTCAAGAGTAAGATTCTCGATTTCAGGGGATTTTAAATATCGATCAGTTTTGTGAGGTGACTTTGTTCAAAACTAAAAACGACATTCGTATAGAACTGTCAGCAATCGAAATGGCGAGTCAGCAAGCATGGTCGTGGTATCAGTCTCAATGATCACCGGCTTAGCACTGTGATTCTGGAAAACTGTAACGGACTATACCTGTTTAACTTCTGAATCTGTCTTTGGGTGAGATCCATGACATTATAATATATACAACGCACCATTCTCTCAAAAAGTAGGATATCGTGATGCGCAATATGATCTGAGAAAAAATAGAATACAGACGAGTATTAACAAAGGTTCATCGTCCATTTTATAATTGGTGCAAATACGTCGACCAAATCCTGGGGAATAGTGTTGATGTTTGTACTTCTTAATTTAGATTCCTTGAAATACTACGTAAATACAAGGTTGCATAAATGGCGCAATGTTTGTGACGCATTTGGTCAGTTATAATAATACATTAAAATGCGCAAGTCCTCAGCGTGAACATAAACAATATTATTTACAGAATTTTGTTGATGGGGAAATAAAGATGTGCCGAAGACAATATCCTACCTGACTTTACCTCTGACTGAAATGTTGGGTCCGAAGGAGTTGGATTACTGGTAGCTGTTGGATATTCCTGGGGCCTGTTTCACGAAATTTTAACTAAGATAAAATCAAATTTTAGTAATCTGATTGGACAATATTAGATTAATTTTAGTTCTTTAGAATCAAAATTGAAGTATCTACTAAAATTTGGATTTTATCTTTAGTTAAAATTTCGTGAAACAGGGTCCAGGTCCACGTGGCAGTTTTGCCCTGAACGCAAGTACCTTGTAATTAAGTTGGCAGTCTATAGTGTAATGTTTGTTGACAAATTTATTATGACTAATGCAGAGTTACTTGTCCGTATACCTACACTGCCATTGATATTCATAACAACCGTGGTGCGCTGAAATTTAGATATTCGAAATACTTGAGTATTATAAATGACCACTCATAACAAACTACATGTATGTTATTTGGGAACTAACTTATGGTACACTTGGATTCCAATGATTCGCTTAAGCGTAAAAGTCTACATAAGCAGTGGGAAAAAACTGTAATTACAGGAGAAAACCCCACGAGATTAGGCAGGTGACCATACTCTTTGTCACATACACGTGTGAAGTCGATCGAAACCACGCCAACTGACTCAGTGTCATTCGTTTTGGTCCAAGTACACGCGAGAGACCATTCGATGGGCACCAACCCCCTCCCTTTCCATGAGCAATGCCTGCTATCATGTTTGCTTTTGTCAAGCGGGTACTTCATTAAATATAAGGAAATGTCTATAATTATTAATATTTATTTAGATATAGATTTAATATGGGATGTTTTTGTCGGATCCAATTCCATATATTAATTGACGTAAAACGTGGCATCATAAATACAGAGAGGATGAAAAGTATTTTCCGCGACGATTGGCAGCAATTAACAGCGGCATAGAACACCACAACAGTTTAATATAGAAAATGATTTCTATTAAGAGATACCAACGGCTATTAAAGGCATCGCGTGCTATTTACGTATATCCTCAGGTCTATATTTAGATCGCATCAAATGAACATGTAACTGGGTGTCCAAGTAACAATGACGTAGTAAGTTTTATCAAAGCGGCTTAGATAGATGACGTAGTAGACTCGAACAAGATACCTGAAGATGTAAAAATCAATAACGAAGACGGCATTCATCACATCGTCTTTAGATCGAGGAAATGTATGCGGGTGTCTATTTTAAGCTATAGTACAGTAATTGTATATAGGTTACGTACTTGGTTGTATGTACATACTGTGTGTTCAATGGGTAAGGGTCAAAGGATTAGTTTACCAACGCGTTGCCAATTGTTCGATTGGTGCATGGAGATATCGCTCTATCCCCTTTGACGTCATATAGTCATATCAGCTTCAATGATATGTAAGCGTGTCAATGTCATTCTTGGGAAATATCCACTCTACGACACGTTCACAGTGGACGAAAACCGCTACAGGGCTTCCCTTAAACATTGAAACCAACCACGGTTGTAGTTCCTTCAGATTTCGTCTCACTATAATTTGAAGAAATATATGTTTCTCCATAAATCGTGCGAATGCTTAGAAACCGTACAAAACAAATCAGACAATAATGTACACAAATTAAATGGAATCAATAAAACCATGACTACTCGATAAAACCAAAATATTACCAGGAATCAAAATAAATAGCTTGTCATCATAGATATTGTCTTGGCGACACTATAATATCCCATTTCTTTTCTATGGGGTTTCTAATGATTCTGGCACTTGGGATTTTAATATTATCTACTAAAATATAATGGTTGTTGTTGCTGTTGAAAATACAGATCACACTCTTATTATTTAGTTAATTTTTCCCCTGTTTTTATCAGAGAATTGTCCAGGGACTTTATAACTGTTTTCAGATGTAGGGGGCGAGGTGTGTTTTAAATATTAATAAGTACTGGGTTCAGATTGATGAAAAGGCTTTTGTTAAAGCGGTTTAAAGATGACATTTAATTTACCTAAACGTGTGAATGTATTTTACCTGTAAACTTCGATAAATTTAATAGTAAACATGTTGCAATAAACATAGACAGCTACTAATGTTCCATCCACACAAGAATTTAAATAAAGATGTACCAATCAATGAACGGGTGAGTGGGTGAGTTGAGGGCTTGGTAACGTGTGTGCTTCACATGTAGATCTTATGGTCTCCCATTGTGTCAAGTGTCCGCCCAACCTCGTGGGTTTCCACCGCGTCCACAGGTTTCCTCTCGCAGCTACGGACATTTATCTGCTCCAAAATGTAACAGCCAAAGACTGTATCTTAACATTTAAACCTGTGGAATACAAGTACACACTAACCAGATTATAATGTATATTCATTTATACACAAAATCGTGAATCATTTATACGTTTATCCGACTTTAATTAATTAACGTTTTAACACATAGATAAGGGTTTTACACTAACCAGAATATGGTAAACCCTGCAATCCACAGAAATTGTTACCTTGTTACCCACCGAAAACATACACCATGAATTGGAGTAGAAAGTAAACCATAATGACAAAAACAAAAGAACGGAATATTTAGGCTTTTAGAACGCCAATATATATTGCAAACATTTATAAGAAACAACATTCGAACTGTAAAAATTCATTTGGACATCAGGTGTCTATTTTTGGTGTCGTTTATTTCAAAACCTGTTTACATAAAACTGTGTGTATCATTTGTGTCGGAAAGCATAATTAACGAACATTAAATGGAAGTATTAATAAAGCGAAAAAAGATATGTTTTGCTCTCCTACGTTTCAATCTCTTTATTGTAGGATATTCTATATAAGGGTGGATATAACCCACGCTCTTATTTTACACAATTATCACCATCAGCATTTTCCTTGTTTAATATACTTGTTTACAACACGAACAACAGGAGAAGAGAATTACATACAGCTATTAGTGTGAATGGATGTTTTCGGGAAACACTGTGTGGCCTGCGTGGTAGGAAGTACGGGATAGACGTAAAGTCCACCCTATCGGCTATAGGCCTGCATTACGCGCTTGAGAATTTATCGATCTGTTGAAGAGATTCCCCTTAGCTGTTGGCTTGTGGAAAAATTTACTATCTCTCTATGTCATTCATTGCTTAGTCACTTGTATTCAATGACGGCTAGATAGCGTCTCCTAGTGAAGCCGGTCTATTTTCAACATGTGTGTATCTATTTATGATCGATATAGACTAAAAATAGACCCCATTGACGTCAAAGGGTTTCCCTCATAGTGTTCAACATCGCGTCTTCAGCTAATAATAGTATATGACACCATCACATGATTCTGCGCAGATACGGATAGTGATTACTGACGTCAGATGGTTGGGTATTGGGGTTGCCCTATGTTAGTGTCGTACGTGGTAAAAATAGTAGAAAATAATACGTCATAAGTCAGCTGACCTGCTGGTGAATATATAGCCGGGATAGCGCGGAATTCTCTTCATTCATCTCTTAAGCCTTTCACCGAGATCTATAGTAAGCTATAGTAAAGTTGTATCACTGAACAATATTTTTGTTTTGGATACTACCTAAGGTGACATCTTAACCGCCAAGATAGATACCTTTGGACCTATTTCACCAGGGCTTTCGTGTGTTCGCGATTGTTCCCCGGTTTCACCATGCTTTAAAATTAACGGTGAGGAATATTGGGATAACGTTTCAATTTACAAATATCCTACTGTTGCTGATTCATGTGAAAAACTGTATACTGATACTATGGAACAACCTTTATATTCACCTGTTAGTCCACAAGTTGTTAACTACGACATGAACGGTTACTATAGTGGACAGACTTTTATTACTCCCGTGTCTCCGTATGAATCCAGACCGGAATATGAGAGGGAATCGGTGTTTTCGGAACTGAGAGCCGTGGATTCTATCATTGACTCAACTGTTAGTGTTCTACGCCAGTTCGACACTCTAACTTCTAACAGTACGACTCATAGACAATCCACAAGCTCAATCTCATCAATAAGTGACACTTATTCCATGACCTCAACGGACAGCGTCACAAGTGCTTGTGCTTATGTACCTCCCCCTCAAGTCATGGATATGAGTATGACAGCAAGGGGAACTCCTTCGCCAAGTAGCCCCCTCGCTCCCACCACACCGTCTTCAGTAACTTCGTTCGACGATTTGGCACCATCTCCTCGTAAACGCTTCAATCCTTATAGTAGTAAATCCAAGAAAAAGTACATTGCGCGAGGCACGAAGGAATACAGTGAGAAAAGAGAGAGGAACAATGTGGCCGTGAGAAAAAGTCGAGCCAAAGCAAAAAATCGACAAAAGGATAACGAGCGGAGAATGTGCGAGTTACAAATGGAAAACGAAAGACTGACAGAGAAGTTGGAAGGAATAAGCAAGGAATTGGTTGTGCTAAAAGGATTATTTAAAAATATGGGAGCAACAGTACCTGCTGGATTCTCAAAACTGTTTCAATCGTGACCTCAACAGCTCATAATATAATGTTAGTGATACGCCGTGTAGTTCACTTAATACACTGGTATTATCGGAGTAACCATTATACGGCTCTCAATTGACTCTCTTCTTCGTGTCCTTACAGCATACTGTTATTCGTATTGTTTCCACAGTGTTGTGGTGAAAAGCATGGTGATTGTTTTTGTTCATTCAGATTGACTGAGTTAACGTTGTAGCATCTCTAAATTATCCACCCATGTGTTTCATTGAAGGGCTAGCACGAATATAATATTCAGGACTAGTGCTATACTTAATATACCACCATTCCAAAGATTTTTTTCTATATGAAATGTTTTGTATTGTAACAGACTCCTTTTTCATATACCGTGACTTGTTGTGAACATCGTTTTCCTATCGTTGATAATTTTTTTATCTGTTGTTCTTATTAATGATAATGTTTAAATATTTTTTCACAAAAAAGTAAACGATACTGTTTTAATAATGACTAAATATTCTACCGTAATGTGAACATCTGGAAATTTTTTTTTAGTCTTTCATATTTTCTGATTGTTATTTTTTATAAATGCTTCTTTGTGAAAGAGTAGTTAGAACAACTACTACCAATCACAGTGTTATTCCCGGTAAAACAAAGTATAGTGCTTCGATTTTTTTTATTTTCAAAGATGCTGTTATATGTATTTCATTTGTTATGTTTTACAAAATCTATATTTTACAATATGATCGGATCATTGTTATTAATAGATTTAGATAAAAATGCTAGTTCTTGATGTAAGATTAACAATTGTTATTTTTATAACAATATAATTATTACTCAAGTAGATAATAGTCTGAAAAAAATCGCATTGAAACATCAAAAATCAAATTTTCACCCATACATACATCCTTCGTTTTATTAGACATTTATCTTCTTTTTTTTTTAACGTTTTCAATCAAAATTTTCACTCCTAGAAATAATTTAATTCAATGCGGTTTAATAGTTTCAGTATTTTTGTTAGAAAATATTAGTATTATTATTATAATCAAAATTCCACGGACTCTCCTCTATAAATGTTGTAGAAGTTACGTGGAAAAATAGTATTTATTTTTACTAACTTGTATCGACCTCCTCCATGCATGGTTATAATATTATGTACATTTTTATCATTAATACTCCATGTACTGTTGTAACATAATTATTATTATTATTATTGAATAAAAGAAAAATGAATACAATTACACAAATTCTTTGAGTTGTAGTTTAAATCCCCCGTTGTTTTAAGCATATATAAAGTAAATCTTCTGTATACGACAAGAGTTAAAAAATAAATTTTGAAATTGGAGATGTTGTAGCTAAATATGTAAACCAAAGCTAGTTTGAAAGTTTGTCTACACCTGAGATATTAACGTGGCAAAATGGCGCCCACCAAAGCTATCGATAGTACACAAAATGGCGGATATGATTTTTCAATGGCCCAAACTGTACTGAATTTTCACCAGTCCTTTGATTACTTGTTACTACGGCTTTCTATCGCGTGTAATGTACAATCTCGTTGCTCCAATCCCAAATGTCACTCCTTCCTTAGCTGACATTTTTGACTTTTCATATTCAGTCTCCCTCTTTTGCCACGCCCCTAAGTTCTGACAAGAAATACGACTTTCGGTGAGTCTATATTCTGTGCTGATAGTCTGCGAGATAACTCTTACAGCTCTGCTGTACCTAATATCTGGAACAGCACTTGTAAATCCTGCCGTTCTGCATTCATATAGCTTACACATCAGTCGTATCGCGATCGATCGATGCCACACCCCTGGATACAACAAAATGACAAATGTCGAGTTTTTCTATTGTTCCCCATAAATCTTCAACGCTAACAATAACACAATCATGGTGCAATTAGTGATTTAAATATGTTTTAAAGTAGAACTATCTCCCCCAGTCCACCAGGCAAGTCCCTCCCATCTGAAATTTGAATAAAAGTAAAGTTGTCATTTGATTCTCAATTTTATTTCGTCATACGGTGAGAATTTTATCGCAAAAATATCCTATACCCTTTTCAGAGTCCCGTTATATGCAATATGGCTATGAAAACGAAGGTGTCATGGCGAATGGGCTTGGTCTAGCTTGTCTAATATTATCATTATCCCTTCGTCATTAGCTTTGAATTAACCCATCGAACATAAATTTCCTCTCTGAAACAAGGCGAGTGATATGTATGAAAACGTCTGTATCGATTTTTTGGGTCGTAGGTTAGAAATTTATCTGTAACGAAAAACAACATTCCACAGATGCGCCATTTGTATTTTTCAACTTGCATAAAATCATAAATTACTTATGCTCGCCATACCACAAAAGGACACCGTAAAGCAATGATGCAATTGTACAACATAAAACCAATACTAAAAAAACTAAGAAAAAATTCATTGAAAATGACATCAAAACTTTATTTCAAAATGTAGGTCATCAGAAGCACATGCACCAAACGTGGCACAATCACATGATTGACAAATTTCTATTTTGATTTTCTCAATAATAAAATACTAACATTCATTTTAAATAAAATTAAAAATAACATTTTGAATAAAATTAAATATGTGAAGTACAACGAAGACATTAAAACATTTCCTATTCATTTGTCTAGATTAATCTAAAAAAAATGTGAGGGTTTTAACTAAAAGATTCTTCAAATCAAGATATAGATACACCCTTTTTAGTGTTATAACCAAATCTAACCCACTGAAGAATATATAGTGATATATAATGTACACTCAGACCATCAATCCATTTTGATTTTTAGCATTGGATTCACATTAAAATTTTTGTCTCTGACTTTAGACATTATTTTTTTTCTGGGTAGTTTAACTGCACAAAATGTAAACGTTTCTCTAATCATTATAGTCAGCGTAGTATGGATAGTTTATAATTTTCGTATCAACAATTATCGACAAATGTGACCAAATAATACCTTTACCTGCATAATATCCAAGATCATACCCCTTAGACTGCACAAGTAAAACAGCAACAAAATCTGTTACAATTATGTTATGTCCATAAAAGAAATATGTCCCTGTATCAAAAATTATTTTATATTTTTGCTGCATGAGTATACGAATCCAGGTAGTTACATTTCTGTCAAATAAGATATAAGGACCCAAGCAGAATACTAAGAAAAAGAGTATTAGGCCCTATGCTGATTATCTGCATGCCTCATCTGAACACACAACAAATGAGCTCGGTTAAAAGCTTTCTAATATAAAACTTCTTTACATATTAAACGCCTGATTTAAAGATATAGGGGTGGGGGTACATTTCCTTATTACATAAGAATTACAATATGTATATATTAAAAAAAACTATATAACACATACTCATAGAAGAACAATTATTGGTTTATTTATGTGACGTTTCGATGAGTAGTCTCGCAACTAAGAAATAATTCATTGAACATGATATAAAAACTTTATTTCATAATTTAGGTCATCAAAAGCACGTTGAGAGAATACATTCTTCGAAACGTCATTGCTCTATCCAGTTCTTAAATGACTCTTAATGATTAATATATAGTTTATTTGAAACATCTAGATATAGTAGGGTTCATAAAGGGGTATTTGGTAAAAATTCGTGAAAATCTGGTTTTGAAATCTAGATAACGGGGGGTTCGTAAAGGAATTCATGAAAATCTAGTATAAATTTGTCTCAAATATATCCAGAATGATATTGTATAACTTTTATAAATAGTTATTATATTATCAGATATGGACAATATTATTAATTCAACATTCAACAGTGGGGGATGTGTCAACTAAAGATATTTATATTGTGCATATAAGTTATACTGCCTGCAAAAAATCATCGATTTACCATGTTTACTCGGGGTTATTTTAAACGATTCCAAAAAGAACATAACATAAATCTTCCCAAATAAAACAGAAAAACCTGACATGAAGGGGATAGTGTAATGCAAATACAAGAACTAACTGTTTCAGATTAATTTACAAAAGTAAAGAGATTACAAACAATATTGTCACTGCTCACATGCTCCCATTTCCCAGTAACAATATTTCCAACTCACTGATGTGTGTTATTTTTTATGATTTGCAACGTGGCTCAATTATTTGGTGTTAAAATTACAAGTGCGCATATTAGACGTCCACAAAAACACTCGATTTTTGTAATATTATAATATTAAATTGTTTCAGATTCTAGAAACATAGTTTTCGTCTTCGAGTTTTTAACAAATTGTGTTAAATTTCCGATACGTCATTGCAAACTACAATATTGTGAACAAATTAATCTCTGCTAGGAATATCAGTCCACAAATTTTAATGACCTACTTCCGCTCAGAATTTACAGATACGTCGACAGCCATTTTGTTGTCCGCGAAAATTTACCAGTAGTCATTTTCTAAACCCAATTGAAAGCATGTCATCGCATTATTAGGCGTTGGTATTATGATTTAGTTTTTTGATTTAAATGCTAAATAATCAATCAGGGTTAATATTAACTTGGATTGATCCGCGATAAATTTGATACTTTAACGAAAACTGCCAATGGCACATCGGGACTTCAACTGAAACTTTCATTAAAAGATTGAAACATTTTGAAAAGATAAACTATAATAATAAACGCATAACGTAACAACGAATATTATGAAATATGGCTATAGGGCATATTTAATAAAAATGAAGAAATATCTTAACAATTCTTTTGAAGACGGAAGTCGCTTATTCTTGGTAATTTTTACCCAATAGGATCTAAAATATGAATAACTTGTAAGGAATGATAAACACAATATTAGTCATTAACCTTTTAAAAACACACTATTATGATGATATTGCATCTATATGTATTATTTTAATTTAATTGTGCAAATGCTGAACATTGGAGGAGGATGGGAGGGAAAAAGAAACGATGTTTAACGTCCACTGACACAAACTAGGTAATTTCGGGATTAACATCAATAATTAGAATACCCACAAGGTTGGACAGGCGATCTCACCCTTTGTCCGACACAACCGGAGAATCGAAACCACGCCAGTTGACTCAATGACATACCTTATGATACAGCGCGCACGTGCTAACCACCCAACCCCACCTACCGCCTGAACATTGGAAGGGATAAATCTTTATGATTTAGGTCAAAATAAAATATTTAGAATCTTTTTATCCTTGTAGTTTAATGATCGAGTGCGAGACATTGAGATCGATAATGCACGTGTGTTATAGCACGAGAGCAATATCTATATATTACGCAATGTCTTGCACGGGACCATTAAACAAGTTAAAACACAGACACTATCCAGCACGTGCATTATAATAAAATACGCCACGCGGGTTCAATATTTCAACTAGTATACATGTATGCTGTGAAATAATGGTACGCTAACATGAAAAGATGACGTCACGTCTGCATTTTAAGACGTGTGAAAATTACCAGCGAGGGAAAATGAAATGGGGTTTATTGAGGATGTGTTTACGCCATGTAGTGGGCTATGATAGAAAGTTTGCCAGGGAAGCCACGTTCGGACAAAAAAGACATCGGACATTTTGTAAGACCCATTACGATTGTATGGCCCTAGGCTTGTTTAGCTTCTGCCCAAATCTGGTAATGGACATGGACATGTTTGAAGGGGTCCCGCAAATTCTAGTTGAGTAAATTGAGGTTGCTTTGTTGTTAGCTTTTAGTTTTTAAAATCGTAGGACGCATTTTAAAGCAAAACCAAAACATTATATTTGAGATAAAACGTATATATCCTATGTTTCAGGTTTCTAAATATAACTCATACTTTATCAACTTCTATTATATATCTGTCTTTTAAGATTTCCAGCCGATCAAACAAAATCTATAAGCGAGCCTAAATCATGAAACTTTTAGTGACTTTATTAAACATACACATATGCAAGAGCTAAATCTGCCCATTGCAGGTCTTTCTGTTGGCTTGTAATGTTATCTGAATTATTAATTAGACATTAATTAACTTATCCTGACCATACTCAACTCTCGATGTCATCGCTAGCCTGTGGTATTAAGTGGATTTAAATACATTTTGTGAAAAATAATTAAACGTAAAACTGGATAATTGAATTCAGAAACTAATTTCCCGGTTCAGAGTTGAGCAATTTACTGGAAATTTTCAGCATATTCTATTTATGTTATCTATTTTGTAACTATTATAGCGAAAACTGCCAACTCTTTTATCTAATCTCCCATAATCCCATATTTGTTTTTGGACAAAATTACGATTATATAGCTATAATGGTGGATGAAACCTCATCCAGATTTGTTCAAAACATGATCATTTGTAGGAATCCTAAGGAATAGAATTAAGTGAATGGGGGTTGACGTCCTATTGTTCTGCGCCATCCTGGCCAAAGGGTTCATCTATGCGGAGACGTGTATACGCGTTTGTTTTTTGTCCCATCAGAACAACTAGGGGTGTTATAACACAACCAGTCCAGACGTGCGTTAAGTGTTAGAAGATCTCCATATTTTCGGAAAGATCTCACTGTGTCTGTAAATTCACAAACAAAGCAAGGTAGTATAACAACAGTGGGTATTTTCATATTAATTGTAGATCCGGTTATTTTTTTCAATATCAAAAGGGTATGATGTATAAAATCGGGGAAATGGTATTAGAATATATAATATGGGGCATATTAAAATATATAATATTTTGATATCACTATAGTATATAAAGGGCTTGAATATAACAATATACAATATGGAGGAAACACTATAAGGTAGTTTGCTAACACTATAGGACATGGATATAAACATTAAAATTGGCAGCATGGTGTAAATACTATTTATGGGGTATTTTATAAAAGGTATAGTATGTAAACAGGGCATGAAGTAAACACTATTTATGAGATATTTCGTAAACACTGCGCACAGTGTATGGATGTCAACAATATATCATACAGACTGCATGGTGTAAACATTATATGAGGTTAATATTTTTTACAGGGTCGTTTAATACTATAGTAAAGAGAATGATGGAGCAAACATAGCATTTTCTCGGCCTAATGTAAACACCATAATACGGGGTACTGTATAACAATATAGTATATACAGAACATGGCGTAAACTATGAACAATATTGTCGGCATGGTATATTAGATTGGGCATTTATAAACAGGACGTAATGCAATGGTAGTGTAATAGATTTCGTAATTAATACGAGGGGCATAAATTGTAATAAGAATGACATTTTTTAAACACTATGTAAATCAAGGCACATATTAAAACAATATGTACATGTACTTAATATACGAGGGGAATTTAATAAACAACTTACCTAATATACGAAAGGCATGTAATAAACAACTTATAATACGAGGGGCATGTAATAAACAACTTATAATACGAGGGGCATTCAATAAACGAGGAATATATGATAAATAAAATATAAAACGAGGGGCATGCAGAAAATTACATCATATGAGGAGCGTATAATATATAACATATTAATATGGGCATGTAATACAACTTATAATACGAGAGGCATGTAATATCCAACTTATAATGTGAAAGGCATGTAATGAACAGGGGTATATAATAAATAACATATAATACGAGGGAATGTACTAAATGACATACAATACGCGTGTAATAATTCTGGAAGCAGTTTTATATAAGCATTTAGTTGCTTGTTACTGTATCCAATTTATTCATATTATTCCCTCCATCGTTGTATATAAGAATTCTGAATAAATACTTTTAAATCGTGTAATAATAATAAGTTGTTTATTACATACCGCTCGTGTTATATAAGATATAATACGAGGGGTATGTAATAAACAACTTATAATACGAGGGGCGTGTAATATAACATATAATACGAGGGGTATATAATAAACAACATATAATACGTAGGGCATGTAATAAGTAACATATAATTCGAAGGGTATATAACAAAGATGTTATGGTATGAGGAACATGTACAAAAACAACTTATAATATGAAGGGCATTTAATGTAATAAGAACAGCATTTGATAAACAATATATAAATCAAGGCACATATCATGATCTATATGTATTTCAAGTTAATACGATGAGCATGTAATAAACAATTTATAATACGATTGGCATGTAATAAATAACTTATAAAACGAGGAACGGGTGATAGAGAACATATAAAACAAGTTGCATGTAAAAGTAACAAAAAAAAATACGAGGGGTGAAAAATATATTAGCATACAATACGGGGGGGGGGCATGTAATAAATGACATATAATACCAGGGACTTTTGATAAGTAATATTTACTACGAGACAGGACATTTTTGAGGTTTTGCCAGGGTAGCCCCCCCCCCCCCGAACTTGCCCGGGGTCTGCAATTTTGACCTTCGTGAGCTGAACAGAGAGGGTAGCTGAATTTACACCGAACCTGACCTACCCCACTAAAGGGGGTGGGGTACTGTGAGTACTAAATAAGTAGTATTTTATTTTATTTTAATTTAATGGCACGTAATACACAATATGTAACCTGGGGCATTGATTAATAATATGGAGTATCGTGGATTGGTGACGCTTTGTAGATTTATTGGTAAAAAGGACACGGACAGTAAAATTTTTGAAACAATAACTTCTACGATAGGTTACCTACGAAATTGTGATATTACTAAAACTCTTATCATGGAATATGATCTGTCTTTTTGTGGGCGTATCATGGGACGAGACAAACCACTATGTGGAAGATATCACTGAAAAGTGCTTATCATGGGCTGTGTCTTAATACGAAGTCCATCTATCTGTCAATGGATTGACTAATATAAAGTCATGGCAGAACTATATGTATATCGACCATAAAGTTTTTGAAATGTACACTGAAGTTGGTGTTAAAAGTTGTCATATTGCCAGGTCGTTAAAGTAACGCGAGAAAGGCCAAGCTTGGTGATTTATCTTTAACGAAATTAAAATCGCTATTCTTCAAACACTTCCGTGTTTACGTAACGGTGGTTGTAACCTGCAGATTTTGTTAATATTATTCCGTTCGTTGATTTTATTTGACGGACAGGTTCCTGAATGGAAAATAACCACGGCAGATTTAACTATAGATAAGATGGCCATCTATATGGAATATCGTTATGATTCGTATATCATGATGAATAACACTAGTTTATAATTACATAACGATTTAAATCACGACGTGTCTTTTATTTACATTTGTATACGTAATATCATAAAAGAGGCCATGGTGGCTCGGTGAATAAGCCTCTAATTTACGAACCTAGAGATCCGGTGTCGAGAGATCTGGTGTTTGGGGAGAAAATTACCTGTCAGACGTGAAAGACGGGTGAGGGCGTCTGCAAGCAAGTGCGAGCATACGGCGCCTGGTCGTTCGGATGGAACACAAAACGAAGTCCCATGTACAAGCTGGTGAGCACGTGAAACAGTAAAACCATCCTTTTTTAAATTCTGATTTAACATAAAATGAAGCCAAAGCTGAAATATTTTACAAATTTCATAAAAGAAGAAAATGTCATAACAAGTTACATATTATAAACTCAAATACAAGAACAGAAACTCATTTAGACAAATGGCATTGATAGTACGGTATAAGGAGTTTACACGATCGAAGGTAATCTCTTTTACATAATTTACATCAAACAGATAACCGTCTCTTTACACTAATGGAATACGTTTTATAACAAAAAAAATATATAAGCTGATCGGGGATATATTAAAACTTCTTTTGTCAGATAACATATATAACATATTATTTGTAATTGAACAAAATTGTATTTTGTAAAGGTCACTGAAAATCTACTTTATGGTTTATATAATAATTATGTCTTAATCGTTCGACACTATTTAATAAGAGAAAAAATTAATGTAAAATTATTTCAATTTTTAAAAACAATATACATCAAACATTATTTGTTATGCTTTTATTTCCACAAAAATCAAACCAGATCATAATATTTTTATTTTAAATGTTTGCAATTGAAAGCTAAATGCATCTTTAATCTTCTATAAAAAGTATCAATATTCAAATTTTAAAAAAAAGTAACCGTAAATTTATTTTCAATGCATGATATTTGGGTTTTTAATGTTTGAAACTAAACGCTAAATATGAGTTCCACAGTAATAATTTTGGGCTTAAAGATGCATTGTATTAAAATTTAGATAACGAGATGGTATTTCTCGCTATCTGCCATTCAAGATGTGTCCATATTTTACAAGAGATGGACAGAGAGAAATCTGAAGAAAAAAAGCAATTTTTAACTTTTTCACACAATCGGAGGGGCCATAATCCGGGACGTTATAGTCCGATAAGCGACGATATCAATAGAAACCAAGATCTTTGGACTGTTAACAGATATGGTGAAACGGTGATGCATTTAGTCGTTTGTTTTTAGGTTTTTTTTTTTACTTTTAATTCGGATAAAAAAAATTACCTCTCTTTATGTGGACCACAAGCTAAAAACGCGACTTTTCATACAATCCTAGAAGTTACTTTCCGATTTGCGCGAATATCCAAAAGAACCTAGTTCTTTGGTTTATAAACATACATTTCCAATTTCATCGCCATCGGATAAAAAAGTTATAACCTTTAGAGTGTTCGAATTCTTGGTAGTACATACTTTTACACGAGGAGCGGCTATTTTGTCGGGAATCTGTCTGATTTTCTCGACTCAAACTCGACTGTCATTGGGATTTAACGATGATATATTTGAGCGGTTTTTAAAATCAAATAAAAATTGTGACAAAGGGTTCCACAACCTATAAGCGCAGGGGCCATAATTGTATTCAGTTTTATTCTTTTTATAGGTAGAATTTTTCGATATTTAGTGTGTTTTTCGATATCGTTGTGTTTAGGTGTGAGTTTTTTGGTTTGTAGTCTTTCTGTGACAGTATGTGTTTTTTTTATGGGTTTTTCGGTATTTGCATTCTAATTTATTTGTAAGTAGGTTTTTTGTTATTTAGTGTGCTTTTCGATATCATTTTTTCGAGGTAACCTTTTCGGTTTATAGTGTCTATATGTGTCTTCGGTAGTTTGTAGGTAGTGTTTCTATGTTTTTAACTATTAACAATAACCGTGTGTGTGTAGCTTTTTCATTAAATATTTTCTTCTATGAATTTAGGAGGGGAGGGGGCGAATGGTTAGCGCGTGTGCGCTGATCATAAGGTCTGGCATTGAATCATCTGGCGTGGTTTCGACTCCCCTGCTCTACGTGACAAGGAACAGGGTCGCCTGTTTACTCCGGGTACTCCTGTTTACTCCCATTCTTAAAGAGTGACCGATACACCACATCTCTATCTCTCTCTGTCTCTATCTCTCTCTCTCTCTCTCTCTCTATCTCATATGTATAGCCTGACCATTACAAAATATGGGAGCATTGCTGATTAGTGTCCAAAAGAAAACAGCCCAAAGAATCGACTACAAGTATCGTGTGGATCAAGAGCAGTTTCAGCTGCCAAGTGACAATGTGTTCACGGTTGGACCAAGTCAAGACTTTGCTTTGTGAATTTGTGACAGATAAATTCGCTTATTACTAAGCTATAAAACTGTGGACATTTATTATGTATTCACAGTGGTGACATACCAAAAGTACAACTGAGTGGGAGTATAAACGTTGAGAGGATCTTAATACATGTAATTGGAATAAATTAACTGACCTTTAAAACCATTGGCATTTTATTAGAAAGTTTTCAATGGCTAGCCTAAATACGTTAATCAGTATACTACTCTAACTCCACATTTTGTTAACTTTTTCAGATCGCACGTTGACTATTTCATGGAGTTTGGTTATCTTTCGTTTAATTGCTTTTTCCAGCACCTCATCCGAAAATGCATACATGTAACTGGTGCCATTTATCCTTTCTTTGAAATATAATTGGTCAAATTGAAGGGAAAGAAATTGACACCGACTTGAAAACCCAAATAAATTTTCACCGTTTGTAATTTAGACAGCAACAGAAATAAAAACCACATTAGTTTAGGGAAATGTCCTATGCGCTGAACATACACCAAGAACGCTATAACACAAAAGGTAACTTTTGAAAAGATAGGTTTTGAGGTTTGATGTAAATAAAACTAATATTACAATACAGTGTGGTTTATTTGGCAAGGAATTTCAAAGCGTTGTAGATATAAAAAAGGACGAACCAAATGTTTTCAATTTGTATCTGAGTGTCTCAAGCAGACATTGGTGAGCAGATCGCAGGGACCTAGTTGGAAAATGTGGGTGAACAATACCTGTCGACAGGGCTAAACCATTTTTGATACATTTTGACATGTTTAAGACAGCACTTTAAATTCGATTCGTTCCTGAAGTCTAATCCAATAGATATTTTAGAGATGGAGATAAATTTAGTCCCGTGATGATTCTGGCACAACGGTTCGGAATTTGTTGAAGCCAATATAGCTGTTCTATAACTTCGAGGTTCCTGCTGACAGACCATGTCCTAAATCGTAAGGAACTGAAGTAACGTTAGGAGATTTGTTTAAGTGGTTTAAGATAGATGACTGTAAAGGTAGATATTAGAAGGTAATTTTGTAGATGGTAAATAGTGAAGATAGATAGTAGATGTTGATTGCGGTAAGTGGTACGGGGTAGATGACAGTGGCTATGGAAGTTAATAACGACATGTTCTACAGATAATGACATTAACAATACAAGGCAATTGCGTTGGGGAACAGTAGTGAAGACAGATAGTATTTAGTAGACCACAATGGTAGGTGGTACAAGATGGCTGAAGACCACAATGGTAGGCGGTACAAGACAGATGACAGTGTTATATAAAGCCGAACGTAATAACGGTAGGTGTTACAAAAATGAAATGAGGTTTAATGTCTTACTGTTTTGCTCATAAACTGGGTTAATGAAGATGGGCATTATACGCCATACAGTGTGCAATGAAGGAAATTTTGCCCGAAGAGCGGCGCGACAGCCTACTCTTATATCGAATTTCAACTGTAAAGGGATCTTTTTCATGCACACCAATGTGTACATGGGACCATCCGAACGACTAGACAGCTGTCCTTGTCAGGTCTTCCATTCTGCATTACTGACATGGGGAAACCACGCCGGAAACACTGGATTAACTTTGTCGGCCAATGCAAGGATCGAACACCCGACCCCCAGACTAGCGGGTCGGCGTCTTACCCACTTAGCCACGTGATCCAAGGTAGGTTGTACAAGACGGATGGCAGTGACGATGTATAGTAGCAGGGAATTACGGTAGGTGCTACAAGATAGAGGACAGTGACGGTAGATAGTAGAAGGCAATTACGGTAGGTGGTACAAGACAGATGACAGCAACGATAGATCGTAGAAGGTAATTACGATAGGTGGTACAAGATAGACGACAGTTCGACAGTGGAAATAGATGGTAGAATAATTCCTTGTCCGCTTCCCAATATATTTAGAATTACTAACACTGTATTTTGTTAAAGTATTTCGACACGTACATTGCGCAACGAATAAAACACGTGGAAATAACCACTGGCCCTAGCCGTTTATAACTTAACTTTATTAATTTATAAGTTCACGGGCATTTTTTGTTTGATGCAGAAAATTAGATCTGCAAATCGCTTTTCATGTCAGTTTGAAATTTATATGATTTTCAATTATTTACAATTATTACTTTCAAGGAATTTGCCTTTAGTCGCTTACAAAAAAGGCTCATGGGTGCAGGTCATAATGTTACTATTTGATAGATATGAAATTCATACACAGTGTTTTATTTCACCATTGTGCTTGGTTACTTTCAATGTGTTTGTGGAAACTGGTGAATAACGTAATCATCTGACTGACATTTATAGAATCATCCTGCTAAATTGTGTAACAATTCCCGATAATTGTTACATGGGCCATTGCCCTTTTTGTCTTGTAACGTGTAGCGGGCGACTTAGCTGCAATGCTATATTTGTGTGATTGGCAACCCAATCTTGAAAACTTTAACGATGTTTCTGTTATTTAATGAACATCGCAAAAAGTTGTGTTTATATAACATGTCGAGACGGTAAAATATTGTTTGCGTAAATTTATTAACAACGTTTCCGAAGTCGTTTGGGAGTATACTGCGTCTGACGGTTATCAGAAATATGAAATCTTTAATCCGGATAACATTATGGATTAAGGCCTCGTCAAATCTGAGTCAAACACGTGTTTATTTCTATTTCTATGATTACTTACAGATAATATAAACAGGCGTGCCTGTCAAATTCAAGATAATACAGATGCGATTCAATTTACTATTAAATCTTCAATTTTCAAAACGCAATATGGGATTAAATACACTACCCACCCAGTGAGGATTAGTACTTGATAATGCTTTAATCGATGTATCGTAATTTCGTAATAACGGTACGTACGTTGCGCAAACGTAGGTATGTATGACTAACTCGGTGGTTGACAGCTTTTACCATTGCTCCGTTCACAGTAGCTTTATATACAACAGTATTGATGTTGCCATGCATAACGCGCATTCCTAGCGACAATAACAAATGAAGCTATTTCAATAAGGGGGCGTTTATACATGTAGTGGTTTTGGAAACAGTTTTGAAGGTATCTTTTGCAATGCATGGTAAAAACAATATGACCAAAATAAATATGCTCTTTCGAAAGGAAATTTTCTGAACCTGGTGAAATGTTGCTTAACAACGAAGAAACCCAAATAAACATCTTGTTAGGAATATTAAATGAACAAGCCTTGCTTCTCCGAACATTTACTCACGGGAAAATGACGTTTCTTGCACTTTTGGAAATCTACCTAAATAGTTATTTCTACCATGTAAATAGAGATTAAAACTTCTACGCAATGGTATAATGATAACCAAGCAACCTGCAAAACTGGCAAACGTGACCGAATTCAAGAAGAGACAACAGATATCCTGCCCCTGGTATTATAATGTCAGTGTCCCAATCGCGCAATTTCGTAATTCATAAGTCTATCGTATTTTTGAACGCCCATGTCCCTGCATATTTTCTAAATGTTTAGTTCAATAGACAACTTCCCGATTTAGACCATTTAATAGTAAATCAACGGTACATTTTAATCAAATCTGGTCTGCATTTTCGGTCTCAAATTAAACTGACACGATGGTCAAGTGCGTTATAGGTTAAATATACGGGCATAATGACGGGTAACTGAAAGCCCTGACCTTTTGCCCAAAGTGCGTGAATTAATTGTGAGGCAAAGCCTATCTTATACGAGCAGGCAGCCATACTCGTATTTTTGCGGTGGCAAGAGAGCGATAAGGGAGGGGTTTACTTACAGGTACAGTGATATTTTAACAAATCGCTTGTGGGAGGAAATCAGGGGATCGGGAGAAAATTATATTAAACATCTCGGGGCACATAGTTGGAAGGTGATAAGAAAATATAATAATCTTACATATTGAGCAAGCATAAGGAATATAGTTGAATTAACAATTACAAATGAACATAATAACTGGTAAACATTTGTATATACAAATTATCATATTAAAGGGGCTAAATGTCTTTGGTTTAAATATAAAAAGTAAGGTGCAATCTAATGTGCAATTTCGAAACGTGGTGGTATTGAATCTTATACAACATGAAATTTTATGTTCGATATATCATGTGGGATTGGATTTTTTTTACTAATTTTGTTGTCAAAATATCAAGTGGGATTAGATTTTTTTTACTAATTGTATTATAGGAATAAAACTGTTCATTAATAAAACATAAGTGAGTTATACTGGGTCCATATGAAACTTTGTGAACCTTAAATTAAAAATCTAGACATATTCCTACTCTAAAGCGTATCAACACTTTATATTAAATTATTCAACACTTTAATTTGATTCAATCTAAAGGGCAACATTAGATGATTCCTTCGTGTGTAAGTATTCCAAAATCTACTATAAAAAGTAACATTTAAACATATATACTTACAAAAATTTGCGTGCGTGCATATCCGTGAACTTATAAATTAATAAAGTTAAGTTATAAACGGCTAGGGCTAGTGGTTATTTCCACGTGTTTTATTCGTTGCGCAATGTACGTGTCGAAATACTTTAACAAAATACAGTGTTAGTAATTCTAAATATATTGGGAAATAGTTTTTGAGGACTTCCGACTTATCTTATCGGGGGGTTTTGCCCTACCCAGCTTATAAGTAGGACATGCACCATTCAAGGCCTAGCTTTATCTATAATGTGGAGATTTTCTTTCTTTGTTTGTTTGTGTAAAAAATTGAACCTTGAGTGACATTTTTATAGGTTATGATGTATTTATTGATTGTTCCATCACAAATAAGTAATGACGGGTATTTAATATACTAATATGTTTACTTCTTATCGTATAAGCGCATGCGTTATACGGGCCATCTAGTGAATAGTGTGGCTTATATATCAATACCCATGAAATCCTATATTATTAGGGGATTAAGTGACCATACAGGGCAGGTTATACATTTAATACATATTAACCTTTATATCCGTCTGTGTCTGTACTTGAATTTGTAGATCCTATCATGCTTGTTGAAAGTGCATTTTTAATTTTTTTTAGACAAGAATAGAAAATGTATTAAACTTGTAATTAGATGCATTTATTGAATTTGTGTCAAATACATTAATGCAAATAACATCAATGGCGAGATAATTTGTTTTATACTGTACGTTAGTTGGAAACATTGTTGGATATGGTTGGCTACTTGATAGTAACAGGACAAAGACCACTCCGATATATACGTGTCTATTATAGATGACCGACTTTCGGACTGGTGTTTGTGCTGACTGGTCGCCAGGTAGATTATATTATCTGGGTCTCCAACAACTAGAGGCTTTATCAATAAATCTAAAAGGTAGGGGAGGTTGGTTTCTTGGGCAACTGTGGTGGCTAAACCCACAAGAACGATTTGAGTATACGTTCTATCTTGAACTATATGCGAGGTACCTAGGCCTATTAATTGTCCGAAGACACCTGTATAAATATCACAATGCCCAGCATCTAATAATATATGATATGGTGAATACGATACGAATAAGATAATCGTTAATAAAAGGTAGACTGAAGTACGAGTTCATCGATTTTCTGCTAATCGACTGGCGTTATATTTGACAATGTGTATCAGATATCATATAATCCAAACGGCGGTATGTCGGGCTTAATGTCTGCATAATGGTTTTTTTTAGTTTCATTTATGCAAACGCACAATGCATGTATATGGGCGTGGACAAGCAGTGTCGAAAAGAGGTAAGGACATTTATTTTGCACAAAAGTCTCAATCTCCCCATCCTCATTGATTCCACTTATCAATCCCCATTTACACCGATTCTAATGACAGAACTTAATATTCAAAGTATAAACAATACCTGTTTATGAAACAGTTATTGTAAACAATAAAAGCTATATAAACAACTGATGTATACTACATGTGATATAAGAATATCAGGCAAACACATAACAAAAAACATAGAACTGTACTTTTATAAATTTTATATCAATAACATGTCTAATATCTAAGTAAAATGTGTAATTAAAATCCAACCACCAATATTTGACACAATTCAGTGGTTGTAAAATTATTATAGAAAATCCTCTATAAAAGTATAAACTACTTTTAAATACACTACAACAACATGATGATGATGATGATAATAATGATGATAATGATATATCTAATAATTTGTGGTGATTGTGGTTAATTGTCCAACGGTTGCCACCAGGGTCACTTGGCACAGTTCTGGATAAAAGCACTCCGGTATTCCAATAATTATATGAATATCGATTTCCTAGATGACGAGTAAATAACGGTGATAAATGAATATCGAGTTCTGGTGGTGTTGAATTTTCACATAGCAATGTCAGTTTTCGTCCAGTTAAATTTGACACAAAACTGTTTTTGTTTTTAAGATCATTGCCTTCATAGTTCGTTTGCACATACTCATTATATAATGCCATTAAAGAATGAAAATGAACCGATGAATAGCAATCATTATGCAGAATTGTCACTTTCAGTATACAAGTTCTATCACAAAAACTACACACGGGGAGTTGATCACGACTGGAACAATTTAGTGAAACTTTCTGGTAACGCTGCCCCAACATTTACAAAGAGCCCTTTAAGGACGTTGAGTTCTTTGGTTAAAAGATCTATTTTTTTCTGGAGTCGATCGTTCTCTGTCGATAACTCCTGTACTCGACTTTCAGTAGTTTTTTGTCGCTCTTTGGCCTTTGCGCGACTTTTTCTTACCGCAACGTTATTTCTTGATCTCTTTTCTGAATATTCTTCGCTTCCCTTCACTACCACTTTCTTACTCTTTCCCCGACTGTATGGTTTGGGGCGACTGCTGCTGCTGCTCTGGATTGTTGACGATGATGAGACAGTGGGAGAGGCGGGGTCGCCGAAGCTGGTTGAAGTGCTCTCTTCGATGCCGAAATCAGTTTCTATGTCTTCGGTCTTCACTGTCAGGGTATCCCACACAGACCCTTCGTCTGCGGTGGTAGTTGTAAAATCTTCGAACTTAGGCAGATCGGTCATACCCAGGGACGTTGTCACAAAGCTTGATGTATCACTATGTAGACCAACTGCCGGCCCAACTTCACTTATTCTAACAGTCGTTTGATCTGAGGATAATAGTTTAATATTTTTTGACTCTGTATAAAGATATCCAGATAAATCGAAAGCAAGTTCGTTAGACGGATCAAGATCGTGCAAAAGTGTATCTTCAATAAATGAACTATCAACTGTATTATCTTTAGATTCTATAAAAAATGTTCCTTTGATAGGCTTCTCACCTTCACCGAACTCTGGCATGTCATACATTAGAGTTTCTAAAATATCCCCAACATTAGGACATGGTGAACCTGTGTCAATGAATAAATCGTCTTCTAAAGACTGGATCAGGGAGTTTCTCGTAGAGGTATCTATCTTGGCGGTGTCCAGGAACCAATGGTCACGTCAGTATCTCGTGTCTTCGTAGTATGTTGGTGTAACCCGTTTTCTCACCCACTCTTCTATCTTCTCAAATCTGATTCGTCGCTATTGCTTTGAATGATGAAATGTACGACTAGCCGGCGTATTTATCAATAGGCTTTAGCCGCATCACCGAAAGAGAATTTTCCTACGCCAAATAATCTATATATTTGTAACAGATGGCAGTTTATATATTTATTGTCATCAATACAAATATGCCAATTCCAGATGATACGTTGCCTTACTCTTTGGATTTTCTGATTAATAAAACACATTTAACCAATGGAATGTGGGACTAAGTTTCTGTGCGGATTCTGATATAGGAATGTCCGAGCAAATTGTCGCTATTTTTAGCATATGACGACAAGTCTTATTTTTGACGTATTCACCTAAAAATAGCTATGACGCCAAACCTTGAAAAGTTCACCACATAGCAGTATTATATTAACATACAAAATTATTCGTCCTAGGAAAAACTTTATATGTAGACATATTTTAACATAAAGTTGTGGTCATTAATTTAACACATTTCGCTCTGTTCTAAGCTGTAGTTATCAGTGTTTAAAATTAAATTGTATTTGGTAAAATTTCCGCGACGGGGTAATCACCTGTTCTAAAAATAGATTACGCTCGGAGTGAAGGGAACCGTCAATGTTGATTGGCTGATAAATCGCAGTCTTGCGTCAGCTTTTGTACTGTGAGTTTGTGTATGCCTGTGTTGAATATGAAGTAGATATCGAAGACGAAAGAGATTTAATTTGAGGTATTTTACCAGTTTAGAGACCTCCATCCATTGGTAAAGTATAATTTTATTAGTGATAGGTCTCCAAAATTGTGAATATGCTCATAAAAATTACAGAACGACATCCGAAGATAGACGTTAGTAGTGATATTTCGAGCCACGGACATAAAAAAAAAGTGTCAAGAAGTTGACCAAGCATGAACAATTTCCGCGGCGTCAGTATCTATTTTTAGTTACATAATAAAGTGAAAGTACCTGTGAAGCAGTATATTTTGTTATTATTAGTTTTCTTTGTTGATTTCAATTAAAGGCGCTAAATCGCTAATATTTGGGGCCTAGAAATTGACACAAATGGGTCGCAAGCCATATGATAAGTTATAACAGTAAATATGAATGTACCCGTATATAAACTGATTTACATTATTCAATCGTTTCCGTTTTTACTCTATCATCAAATCAGTTATGTTTGGCGAAGTACACCCGAAGTCTCAATTGAATCACAATATATATAGCGTCTGGTTATTCCAGTATACATAGTATTTATTGTGCATGCTCACCGTTTGAGATGTAATGTGGAGTATACCTAGCCTTGTTCTGTGGGAGGGGGGTTGGAATGGCCTAGTGGACTAGAGTGCCGCGCTTTGACCTCTAGCTGGCCGGTCACCTCTGGCTTGCGGCTGTGGTTTCGAGCCCAGGTGTGAGCGTATGTGGCATGGAGATAGGGGCGTCTTCTCAATCTCATGGATTTCCTCCAGGCACTCCGGTTTCCTCCCACTGCTAAAGACCCCTACGCGCAAGCGAATTATTGAAATAAAATGAAACCATATGTTAGTCCCAAAATGACCTAGTTTGTGTCGAGTGGACGTTACACTCCATTTCCCTTTCTCTCTCTTGTTCTGTGGGTCCTTAAATGAGTCTGAAACGCGGTATGGTACACGATTCATGTACCGATTGTAAAAAAAATAATATTTCGTCTTAAATATTGGATATCAGAAGCCCATCTTTTCCTGGTAAGACCACACCATCAATGTTGATTTAAATTGACAAATAATTTGTGTTTTCAACGTCGAAGACTTTCAATGATAATATTGAGTTAGAGACTTAGCTTCTTTAAATCTGTTGACTGTTTACACTAATTTCGATTGAATCTTAAATCATTATGCTACATACCTGTGTTTTTTCTATAAATAAACAAAAGAGACGGACTGATAGTGCAAGACTGAGACTTTTTAATTACGTGGAGTTAACAATGTTTGAAATTTTGATAAAGAATAACATTGTCTTGATTTTCTTTGATACCCGTGTTAGATAATTCATATAAACAATCTTGATTATTTATTGTTAAATGACAGTTATGTTTCAATCCATTAAAAATCCAGACCATAGTTATGTTTCAATCCATTAAAAATCCAGACCATTCGATAGTCCAGAGAGTTGATTATGGGCTTGCCATGTTAACAGATGGATCTCTAATTGGTACTTTATAAGCTTTATATGATGAACACAAATCTGCAGTTGACAGATTTTGCCGATAGTTAATTTATCTATAATTAAAGATGAAACATTTCAAAGAATGTGCATGGTTTATACAAGATTAAAGATGCATTATTTGAGATCTAAATCTGTCTAATGATAAAATGGATACCATAATTGAGAATTATTCTTGTTTGTCTAGTACTGACATCACATGTTCCAACACTACTAACTTCGCTCTGAGTCTGAATGACGTACATGTTAGCTTGTTCAGCCATTTATCAAATCAAATGAGTGACTGCTTAAATCCAAATTGAGCTTGACATGTAAATGAAGGTCTAATTATTAATTTCTACAGCATCTGAAGAAGGACTTGTAATAAGTAGATTTAGCTCTTAAATAATGTATCTTTAATATTCTGATTGCTTATTTTGCAGAAGTGCACTTGCCTCCTTCGCAGTCGATTTAAAACCATAGCTTCGACAGCAGCAAATTTTAAAGTATGGCACCTCGCAAAATGAATGACAGTAATACAGATGGCTCTGATGGAGAAGGCAAGAGTGGGAGAAAGCGACAGTCAGTGACCAGAGATAGTGACGAATATAGAAAGCGGAGGTGCAGAAATAACACAGCTGTTCAGAAAAGTAGAACCAAAAGTCGCCAGAAAGCTAAAGAAACTATGGCTAAAGTAAATCGACTAAGACAAGAAAATGAAATGCTTGAACAAAAAGTGCAAATTTTAACAAAGGAACTGAGTGTTTTGAAGGACCTATTTTTGGCCCATGCAGGAATTGTTGCAGATGAAAATTGTCAAAAAGCTTGTGATGATGCAGTTCAAAGCGATCACAAATATTCAATTAATGTGAAAAATGAGTCAAAAAACTTGTAGAAGTAAGACTGTATCGATACATAACAAATACGTAAGATGTATAGAATAGTGTCATTGAAGCTCACAAAGTATTGTTCACAATGCTTACGTTGTTATTTTATACATCAGGTGCCATGTAAAACAAATTGTTGTCAACTTTCAAACACTGACCAATTGTTGTACACTTTATGGGGTTATGTATGTCAAGGACACGACCTATGCCTGTAATGCATACATGTTTACTATTGGGAGTTGTCTTGATGTATATTTGTATAAACACAGGATTTCACACTGGCCTCCATGTACATGTAATCCTTTGTAAAAATACTGAATTGGGTAAACCCAAATTTGTATATGTATACAATCATAATGGAATACGAAGAAGAATTAAACGTTTCTGCCCATTGTAATCCATGGAATAATAATATATTTTCAATTAACCACTTTGGTACAAAATTGTTGTTCATACACTTGATTTGATCTTTGTCGGACATTTATGTCACTGTATATCATCAATGATGAATGTTAGGACAGTACATGGAAATGGTTAATTCACATCTTCATAATAAGTTCTCAGCCAATAAACCAATATGATGGAAGAGTGGTAAATTGGTTAACTGAATAAATTGTTTTTCACTTAGTAGGCTAAAATGTCAGACGTGCTGTTACTACATGTAGGCTAACACCATACTTTTGATAAGCTACTTGCAATGGCTAGATATAAATGTTTACTAAACAGCCTTTATACGAAAGTAAATTTGATATACTATCAATTGTAGTTATTCTGTTACTACATGTAGGCTAACACCATACTTTTGATAAGCTACTTGCAATGGCTAGATATAAATGTTTACTAAACAGCCTTTATACGAAAGTAAATTTGATATACTATCAATTGTAGTTATTCCACAGCTTTGGAACATGGAAAAATTTTATATGAGAAAATGTATTTTTGTCTTTTTAAAAAGTCAATATTTAAAGGGAGATAACCCATATCTAAGGATTTTGAAATATATCTTGTTATTTTTGTAAAACAATCACAATGTTTGTGTATATAAATATATATATATTTAGTGTAACTATTATTCCACTGAAGTTTATTATTGTTTCTTATTTATGATCAAGAAAATCATATTTATTAATATTTGTTTGAATGTTATTGAGATTATTGATGACCATGGTTATTGTGCTGACTTTGAGTAAAACTACATCATCATTTAATTTAATTACCATACCATATAACACAAAATAACTAATGAGTTCACAAAAAATTACGCAGAAGCTTAACTTTGTCGGGCAGAAAAAGTAAGTCTGTAATTTGTCACAAGTATTTAATGAGGTGTTGGAAGTAAGACCATACTTAAAAAAATATTCTGGTTCTCAGATACGTGTACTCCAGTGTGAGCTAACAAGAATCACATGACTTGTTTTTATTTCATTAATTTATAAATTACCTCATTTAAATATTGTCCACTGGTTACAGGAAGCGACTCTTATATTCTGGATGTGGACCATAGGCTCAGTTATCATCTTCACAGCCATAAATGAAACTGGATAATCATACATTTCTATAAACAACTTGAAATAAATGTAGTGCCTTGAAATGTGATATTTATGAGAAGTCATTAAGCCTATTAGTGATATGTTCATAAAATGAAAATTCTCTCCTCACATTAGATTTGTTGGAAGGATTGTCTAAGAACCAGAATATTTTGTTTTTATGACTTTTCTATTTCGTTGAAGTGACATTTAACATCCAATTGTTTGGTTGGAATCTGTTGAAATATGTACCAGGCTGTTATGTTGAATACAGTACTGAATTTTATTTTGGCAAGTCAGAAACATATATTTAACCATCAATTAACAATCAAATACAAACCTTCCAGGAAAAATAGATTGCCCTCAAATCACAGCAAAATTATTTGGAAAATCTATAAATTTTAACATAGGTACAATCATATATTTAAGTAGCAGGGTATGATGATTGAATTGTGGTCTAAATAAGCAATTTTGTTTATATTTAATTTTTTCTTGGTTATTTAGAAAATACACTTTGAAATAAATAAGTTAAGAGGGTCGATCTATGATAATGTGAAGCTGAACTGAAAAGCTGTAACAATAAGGTCAGAGTTCAGATCTATGAAAAGCTATTAAAATATTTTGATATTACTTTATGCAAATTGTTAAAAAGGTAAACAACTTTCTTTATATTACAGTTATAGATTGGTGTAGTGAAATGATGAATTTCTTTATTCATATTTGAAAATAAATCTTTTTTAAAATACGTTTTCATTACCTATAAATATATCTTCTAGAAAAAATCTTATTTTTACTGTTCAAAACCTTTTAGCTCCAAATTTGAAACAAAGCATCTTTCATGTGATTCAAGTGGCTATTTATTAATCTAGACCCTGAAGAACAGAACTATGAATCGGTATGGCCTTTCTTGTTGAGTACGGGCCGAATGGTTAGAGCAAGTATCATTAGGTCTGTCATTAAAGCATGGTTTCTAATTCCCGTCGCCTGTCCAACGTCGTGGGTTTTCTCCAGTGTGGACAGTAAACCTGATTTGTTTCTCTCTCGTTGAGTACAATTCTTGACCAAATTTCACAAACTTACTACATATATAGCAAGTTTCTGTTAACATCTATAGTTATCGCTCTTGTTGTGAATGACAGTTATGTGAAATTTATATGCATCATTTGAATTGGTCAAATGAAGAAGCCTATTAAATTTTCAGCAATTTACGTTAATTACTTCTAGAGTTATAGACCTTGTTTCATTTAGTTGAACCTAGTGAATACTCGAAAGACAAAAGTTATCAACCGATCATTATGAAATTTATATGCATCATTCAAATAAGTGAAACAAAAAAGGCAATTGAATTTCCGTCAAATTATGTTGAGAGTTATGACTCTTGTTTTACTTTGTTGAATCTTGTATGTTTTGTGGCCTGGCTAATTACCTTTAATAATGACTGATCACAGTACATTACTGTTGATCAATGTTATGGCCCTTGATACACTCTGTCGAACCCTGTGAATGCTCGAACAACCAAATTGATCATATGATCTATATTATATTTATATGCATTATCTAGATTAGTGAAATGATGTATCCTATTGAATTTCTGCAATTTCCATTAATTAGGTCTAGAGTTTTGGCTATTGTTTGTTGAACCCAGTGAATGCTTTAACGACACATTTGATTCTGTTAGCTCTAGTAAGAAAAGCCTATCATACTGCCCTGATCATTTTAGTGTCTTTTAAATATTTCTGAAAGTTATCTCTCTTTAAAAGAAATGAAATGGCTTTTTACATCCCGCTGTTCTGCACCAACCGGCTGATACACATGTAGTGTGCTATGGGGGTAATTGTGCCTGGGCTTTTCTTCGTGCATACCAATGTTTACAGGAGACCTTAGTTTTTTGTCTAATCTGACCAACTAGAATCCATTTCTTGCCAGGCCGTACACCCTCTACCACTAACCAGGGTTTACCACACTGGAAATCCTGAGGGACTTTCTCAGCAAACTCTGAACCTCCTGGTTTGTTATCGGTATCAGTTACAAAAATATCCAGATTAACAACACCAATATTCTAATCAATTTAAAAAAAAAAAATATTTCTAATTTAATTTTAAACACACACAGACTGTATTTGTTCCTCAAATGACATATTTCTAATATCACACGCACAGCTGCTAGCACTATATAATTTAAATTTAGAAACTATAAATCTTTCCACTGATGTCTTTTTAATGCAACATGTTTGTTGTGAAGTCTTTGCCATGAAGGCTTTTTTGAAAGACCATAAAGTTTTGCTAATGGATACTCAGGACCTGAAGACGGTGGTTGGAAAGGAGAAACATTTTTCAATTTTTCTTTTAAAACTTCTTCTTGTATATCTTTCACATCTCTGTATCTATTTAAATATCTGAAGAAAGAAAAATTATACATATTGTAAATAGAGTAAGATGCAATTATAATACAGTTGAAGCTAAAGGGAGGTAATTCAGTGTTATAAATAATGCTACTGTACCCAAGAAACCTTTCAAATATATATATATGCACATGTATTAAGAAAAAGACGTCCCAAATATTGTGTCGATAGTGAACATATTCGCAGATCATCTAATTAAAATATTGGTGGTTTGACTCAGATCATTTTTTTTTATTTAAAAAGATGGGTTGCTAGGCACTGAAACAGGGTCAGCAAGGGTTTTCACAGATTTATTCTTGGGGGGGGGGGGGGGGGGGGGGGGGTGCGAGCATTAAAAAGCCAATCTCATACAGATCAGTTTGTAATTCCCGTAGTTTGAGAATTAAAAAGGTTCTACAAACTGAAACAAGGGTCTTAACTCTGGAAGTAATTTACAGAAATTGTTGAAAGTCAACAGACTATTTTGTTTTACTAATAAAATAATGCATATAAACTTCATACAAATCTGATGTTAACTTTACAGAAATTGCAGTAATTCAATAGGATTCTTCGCTTCACTAATTTTAATGATGCATATAAATTTCATACCAATCGGATAATAACTTTTGTTGTTCGAACATTCAAAAGGCCCAAATAAGAGAAACAAAGTAATTAATGGAAATTGCTGAAATTCAATAGGATTCTTCGTTACACAAGATTTCTGCCTTTCACTTTTGTTGTAGATTACTTTTATCATTAGAGTGTTCACAAGGTTCAACAAAATGAAACAAGGGCAATTACTCTATTAAGTAATTGACGGAAATTGCTGAAATTCAATATACGCTTCTTCAAATAATAATTTAAATGATGCTTATAAATTTTATACACATCGGATGGTTATGGCAATCTACGACCCATCCACATTTCCATGTGGGCGTATAAAAATGAATAAAGAGAGAGAGAAATGGTGTTTAACGTCCACTCAACACAAACTAGGTCATTTCGTGACTAACATATGGTTAATTTTATTTCAATGATTCGCTTGCACGTATGGGGTCATTAGCAGTTGGAGGAAATTGGAGGACCTGGAGAAAACCCACAAGGCTGGAAAAAGAGAGAGAGAAATGGGGTTTAACGTCCGTCCACTCAACACAACTAGGTCTTTTTGTGACTAACATATGGTGTAATGTTATTTCAATAATTCGCTTGCGCGTAGGGGTCTTTAGCAGTGGAAGGAAACAGAGTGCCCGGAGGAAACCCACAAGGTTGAGAAGCCGCCCCTATCCCCATGCCACATACACTCACACCGTGCTCGAAACCACAGCCGCAAGCCAGAGGTGACCGGCCAGCTAGAGGTCGAAGCGCAGCACTCTAGACCACTAGGCCATCCCAACCCCCAGACTGGACAAAAAAAAAGAATATACTTACAAATTAAATGGTTGTTTGTGAGGATATTTTGTTTGATTAGGATGGTAATTTGGTGGATGAATAAATTCAAAAACAGGTTCCTTCATATCTGTAAATACCAAATAAATTCATGAAATAATCACATTATAAAACTATATTAGTTTTGATTTAATTGCTTCTTAAAAATAATAGGTTTTAAGAAACTGTAAATTTTTTAACTGATGTCTTAACCCTGAAGCTGCTAAAATTTTGACGTCATATCAATTGAATTGTTTTTGGTATACATGCACGACCTAGGGTGTCTCTACAAAAACGGGTATGGCTGTCAGAATCTACAAATCAGAATTGTAGCACTGACACTGTAAAATCTGAGTCAACAACTGTGATCAATTTTACACAGAGTTCACTGTCTTCATCATTAAATAATATGCACAACACTTCCTAGACAGTTAGCGTGACTGGGTTTCTTTTTTTGATATGTATCATCACATACGTCCCCAAAATCTTCAGAAAATTAGCGAAACCCCATCTATCGAACATGTGAGTTAAGTCTATTAAAACACCCGGAAATAAATACAATCGGTAATCCCAGAATATTCCGGGTGCCGTATAAGGAGGGTTCATGCCGATCCCGGAATAATCCGTGTACTGGGTGATACATTTGGACAAAAAGCATACTCAAACTAATTTATCATAATTTTGCTTCAAATCCTTCTCAAAACATTGTATGTATAGGATATTAACCTACCCGAGGTTGATATGATAGAGAACACGCGGGCGCAGCCCAAGTGTTCTATATCATATCAATCCGAGGGAGAGTAGGTTTATATCTGACATATACATCGTTCACCTTTAAATTTAATGGACTCTTCTAAAAAAAGGCAACAGTGATTGGTTAATTGCTCGATAGCATGTGACGTGTTTGTTTATACAATCGCCATTTTGTAGTAATTGAACTGAAGAAAGCTAAAACAAAATGGATAGTAAAACGAAGTCAGACGAATAATCAATCCTTTTTAGTCATCATATTGACGATAGAGTAGATGTGAATGCACCTATGATGAGGATCTATACAAAGTCTGAAGAAAATTTGGATCAAAAGGCAATCTTTTCCGATAATTCTGACCATGAACCGTGACAGAAGGTTACTTTTCGGTATGTTCAGAGAAAGATTTGACCGACTGTTTTGAGTGGATTGTAGCCGTAGCCAAAAATACTGTACAAAGGAACTCTTGGGTGATAAATACTTTCACGTCTTGGGATGTGTGGAGAAATGATTTGGGCAGAAAGAAAATTCTGAAAGATATCTTAGACATGGACTTGGAGTGTGGATAACCGATTTAAATAAGCCGATAAGTACGCCGTCTATTTAGGTCCCGAATGCTACAAACTGTACCAAAACAATTTTTTTTTTATTGTCAAAAGAATAAAATTTTATTTCTGTGTTCTTTGTATTATTTCGATCATCTACGTAAAGCGCGGTTGATATGAGCCGAATATATCGACCTGTAATGACGTCATCAGCGGTTGATATGAAATATCAACCTCTCAGGACGTCATCAGCGGTTGATATGAACTGAATATATCAACCTCTGATGACGTCACGAGAGGTTGTTATAAGATATAACTGCTATGGACATCAAAGAAAAAAACTACTACCAGTTGTATATTTAGCAGGGAATACCCCTGTTATGAAAAATCAAAAGAGACTATGTTTGTGTCACCTGGCAACGGGTGCAAGCCAGAGCAGAATTCATTTCATATGTCGTGTTTAATTGCTGATTACTTATCATAAATATCGAAACTCAATAAATTTGCGTGCAACCTTTGATGTCCCTCAAGTAAACAAACCCTAATCGTCGAGTGGCCGGTTAGGGAAACACATACAGTTTTTTCTGTAATATAATTCATCTAATTATAGTTTGAATTATACTTATGTTTAACCGAAGAACTATAATAAAAGAATAACAAAATAATGTAAAGATAGGTTGCCAGGCAACGAAACACGCCCACAGCAGCTAAATCGTCCGGGCAGTCAACAAGGGTTGTCACATAATTTTACTTTTATTGGTAATGAAACATTTGTAATACACTAAAATCTGATTAAGAGTAACAACTCGTTATGTAATTATCTGAAAATCATTAGAATGTGTTTGCTTTTTATAAAAGTTTTGCTCCACGCTAACAATTAGTATAGGAAACATTTAATATCATGGATGAAGCTGTTCAGTTATCAAAATTCATTGAAAATCAAAATATTTGTTCGTTTCAACACCTTAAACTCTATGTATCAATCTGAATGATAAGTTTGGCCTCTATAGTGTCACAAGGTTTTTTGAAGTACTCAAGGGAGATAACTCTGGAAGTCTTTATTTGAAATCGCTCAAAATCAATAGGCTTCTTCATCTCATGACCTTAAACAGTGTGTGTAAGTCAATCGGATATTAACTTTGGCCTCTAGAGCATCCACAAGATTTTTTGATGTAATCAAGGGCCACAACTCTGGCACTAATCATCGGAAATCGCTCAATATCAATAGGATTCTTCGTCTCATGACCTTAAACAGTGTCTGTAAGTCAATCGGATATTAACTTTGGCCTTTAGAGCACAAACAAGATTTTTTGAAGTGATCAAAGGCCATAACTCTGGCACTAATTATCGGAAATCGCTGAAAATCAATAGGCTTCTTCGTCTTATGACCTTAAACACTGTGTATAAATTTAAAGCCAATCGGATATTAACTTTGGCCTCTAGAGCATCCACAAGATTTTTTGATGTAATCAAGGGCCACAACTCTGGCACTAATCATCGGAAATCGCTCAATATCAATAGGATTCTTCGTCTCATGACCTTAAACAGTGTCTGTAAGTCAATCGGATATTAACTTTGGCCTTTAGAGCACAAACAAGATTTTTTGAAGTGATCAAAGGCCATAACTCTGGCACTAATTATCGGAAATCGCTGAAAATCAATAGGCTTCTTCGTCTTATGACCTTAAACACTGTGTATAAATTTAAAGCCAATCGGATATTAACTTTGGCCTCTAGAGCATCCACAAGATTTTTTGAAGTGATCAAGGGCCATTAACTCTGGTAGTTATTATCGGAAATAGCTGAAAAAAATAGGCTTCTTCGTCTCATGACTTTAAACACTGTATAAATTTAAAGTCAATCGGATATTAACTTTAGCCTCTAGAGCGTCGACAAGCAATTGTGGACCCCGGACCGATGGACGGGGGTGACGACAATATACGACCACATTTCAATGTGGGCGTATAAAAACAATACCTAATATCTCTCTGAAAACTTTTTGTACACTTGGATCCCATTCAGCTTGGAAGAATGAGAGAGCTGCTGGTGTTAGCTTATCCTGACACCGACCATAAAAATCAACTGTACTAAATGTTCTCTCTGATAAGGAAATGCTGAAAAAAAAACAGTACATGTTATAGTATATGAAATGGAATCATCAATGGGTTTAACGTCCTACTATTCTGCCCCCACCTGGGCAAATGAAGACAAACATACACATAGAGTGTTCCATGGTGGAAATTTTACATGTAAATTCTTATATCAAATCTTAACTGTCAAAGGGTCTTTTATGTGCACTCCAATATGTACACTAGATATTGTTTTTTCATACTATATGTTGTCCCGGCTAATGCAGGGATTGAACACAGGAACTTTAGGTTAGGGAGCTGACATTTTACTCAATTAACCACATTATCGTATACAGGGGATAAAAGGAGGGGTGAGTTAGGGATGTGCTTATTTGTCTGGCAATTTATAAGCTACATTCAGTTCTCAGTCACAGCGTACCCCATGGGTTCCACGTTGGCTGTATACGCCAGTCGGGTCCAAGGGTTATGGAAAATGACCGTAACTAGAATGACCCTGCGGTCAATTTGCACGCCGGAAAAATAGTCTTTTTTTCAAAACCCAATTTTCAATCATGGCTACAATCGACATCCACTATGTAACTATAACATTGTACGCTGTATCCTCTTTTATTTTTACCATCTCTTAAAATTTCTGTATCAGTACAGAAATATTTACTTTATAAATATTTGTACTTAATATTTTATTCATGACCAAGCTCCTTATAATTTTACATTCTGATTTACAAAGATCGACATCATTCCTTTACTGAAAAACAGAACTTGTATGTATAAATACTCACCAATTAGCTGTTTTCTTCATACTAGAATAATCTATTTGGCCAGTCTGTTCATACAGAACAAACACATATCTTAATAACCCTGTTCCTCTTGGGGGAAATGGTGGTAAGTAATCACATAAGACTTCTCCAGTGCTCACATCACTGCCGGATATATTGCCTCTGTATGTAAAAAATCAAAGAAGTATCAGTATATTATCTTATGATATAAATCTATCAATAATAAAAAATATTTTTTAGTAATTAAGACATTTCTGTATATAAATTAAAGTTGTAGGACAATTGCCCTTGATAACGTACAAAATTAAACTTGTCTATGCACACAAACATTCAAATTTTATATAGGAAATTTTTAAGGCAATTTATACCAATTTCTTTTGATTTTCATGTTCATCATCTAGTTTAGTAGAGCTAATAAAACTTGATGGGTTTATATTAATTCAATAAACTTAAATGGATCCAGAACAGTATATTTTTTTCTATAAATCATAAAATTTACCAAAAACAAGATCCGATAATTGATCATTTGAATTTGACCCTACAAATGTACATCTAAATAACTAAATATCAGACATATTCAGATCAGATCAAGGGAGGTTATTCTTCTACTGAACCGATAGATTTTAAATTTTGTACTAAAAATATGTGAAATAAATTTGCTTACATCATCCAGTGTAAACATTCTGCATCATTTTTTTCTAAATGACCATCTGGGCTAGACATGACCAGTGTCCACCATGTATTAGGATCACAGTTGTACTTAATATGTGGTGGGTTTTGTGCCTGAAATACAAAACATGGAAATCTAGGAACATCTAAGACAGATTCATAAGGGTAATCGCCCTGTCGTCAAGGTGTGGATTATGTTGATTACAGTCTTAGTGAAACTGTCATTACAACCAAAGTTATCGTGTTCAAAAGTCTCAAACAATCAAATTACTTATCTCGGTTAAGCCACAGTGGAAAATGAGCATGACTGAACATCGTCAAGGCATTCACCTAATAGACACCTACACCAAGTTTGAACATTCTACCAAGGTCATTTAAGGACTAACAAATAGTTCAATTTTATTTCAATAATTCGCTTACAGTCTTACAGGTGCCTTTAGCAGTGCAATCAAACTGGAAGACCCTGAGAAAATCCAAGCAAGTTGACTCAATGACAGACCTTATGATACAACTTGCCATCAAAGCCCCCATCTCAATACGCACCTTAGCAGAAAGTACTCATCATTAACTTGGTCATGGTAGTGATGTAATAAAACTATACACAAAGTTTTACCACTCTCACTCAATTAGAATCAAAGTTATCGAGCTTCAATTTCTCAACTAATCAAATTCTTATCACTCTACTTACCCAGAGCAGAAATTTAACTTAGACAGGCAGACAGATAGACACATTTTAATAGTCCCCTGCTTTCTTTGAAAGGTAATGGACAACAAACACAGCAATTGTTGGGTGTCGTTCAAGTGTCTGGGTGAATAAATTCACTTACATCCCTAGACTATATTAACCTTCAAATAACCACCTTATTTTGAATAGCTGTTGCTATCTTCTACTTAAGAGCATGTTAGCTATTTAGAAAAGGAATTACCTCGGTTGGAGTTATTCTGTTTCCAAGATACAGTGGCATGACAAACTCTTCATCTACATCATATTCAATATCCATGAAGAGTTTAGGATAAAAAAAACAATGGTCAAATAAATCCTTGTAAATTCCATAATGTTCAGCCAAGACATAAGAGTGGTTAGGCATTTGTTCTTCAACCCAACTCTGCCTCACTTCTTCCAAATTTACTTCCACTTAAAAAAAAATTCTTAGTAGAAAAAAATTCTATTAAATTGACATAGTGAGCAGTTAAACTGCTGCACCTTCAGGTAAACAAATATAAACAACAGAATTTTTTGCTAGAATAGGTATTTAAGTGACTACCATTGTGTAAATACATGTCGTGTCAAGACCACCACCAATCAAAACATTGACAAATTCCATCAATACTAATGCTTTGGGTCAAGCTTCTAAGCGGTCATAACCTAGAAATTTGATAGGAGGGCTCTTCTGAATTGAGAGTTTATAAAAATGTTTATTTCCACTTCTGTTCAGATAAATTTTGTATGGACCCAAATTGCAAAATTATCATAGACAAAATGGTAAAAATTGCCATTTTCACGATTTTTCACTTGTAAATATCACATAACACTTTAATACATTTTATGGATATTTAATATCATGAAACTATTAGTATCATAACAAAAATTAACCATGCAAAGATCTAGTTATATTTTTTCCATCTCTACTTTTTGCTTGCAAATTCACTGTAAATTTTTCATCTTAGCATTTTCAATTATCAGTTTTTCTCTGCATTTTCGACTACCAATTGCTCCAATATCAATTAAATGCTTGCCAAATGTTAAGACGATGAGAATATGCCTTCCTGTCAAATTTTAGAAGCATGTTCCCGATTTTGAAACACACCATGAACAACAGTGACTGCTCCAAAATATGTACGAATCGGTGTTGTATTGCATTTGTAAGCCCATTCACCACCAGATTGAGACCAGCTACAGTGTTTTTCTAAATGAACATTAACAACGCAGGTGTTGTGTTTAAAAGAATTGTGGACTGACATCAAACATATTAAACACAGACAATGATATATAAAACCTTCCAGAAAGTAGAATTTAAAATTATGGAGAATTCCCTTCTATAGACTTACATTTTTTAAGTCTAGAATTTTTTTCATATTTTTGTCTTTCCTTGAGCCACTTGTTATCAAGGTGCTTTCCTACATTTTGTAGTGGAAAACCTATATTATTTCTTACAACATCTTTTTCCTTTCTTTCCTTTATTTCTGAAAATAAAAATATCATGTATTGAGATCAACTTTTCTAACTTCTAACTCCTAACATTTTCTGTGGAAACTTGAATAGATCACAGGACATAACTATGATAAATAAAGGTAAAGTTCCATCAGCTGATTTTTAATTTGTAGGTACATGTAGCATGGAGCAATGGAAAAGAGGATTTTGAGTGAGAGAGTGGGACACATGTATATTCAACTTATCAGCCCTTGATAAAACTCTGTCAATGAGCAATGGGAAAATCAGTATTTTATTGCAACTTATGTAGATCGCAATATGACAAATGGTGATGCCATATTCTTACCTTACGGTGTGCTTTCCATTCGATTTGAAATTTGTGGTGTATTTCGCCAAACATAACTGATTTGAAATGAAATGGGGTTTAACGTTCTATCTATTCCTAAACTGGGCCAATGAAGACGGGCATATGCCATACAGTGGGCTATGAGGGAAATTTTGCCGGGTAGTGTCGCTACGGCCCACTCTAATATCGAATTCCAACTGCCAAAGGAACTCATTTTTTTGTCCCATCCAAACGACTAGAGGCTTTCCTTGTCAGGCCCTCCATTCTGCATCACGACAAGCCTCGTGACAAGGTGAAACCACGCCTGAAAATCTGACGAACTTTCTGTATCTGTATCTGTATTATATGACCCAGACACACTCAAAACTGAGTATTATTTATGCTGGGGCCAATGCAGGGATCGAACAACTATCAATTAAAATTAAATAAGTATAGAAGGATAACTTGTGTGTCTTCCTTTTACAATCGTCACTTCCTTTTCACGAAATATATCTTAATAACGATCTCTTCTAATATATGATGGAACGTGTTAACTGTACCATTTCATTTCTATGACAGTACAGTGACAGTACAGTGACAGTACAGTGGTGACGACAGTACCAAAATTGTCCTTTGATATTATTACCTGCTAATCTGTCTTTCAAAGACCGAGCAATATCATGTGGTTTTCCTCTAATACTACTATACAATAATCTGTAACAAGGAATCAAACACTGTGTAGTTCTTCTAGTAGTCAGAAGATCCTTGCACAGGTGTTTAAATGCATAATGTGCCATCGTGGTTTACTTTTTAACTAAATCGCCGCCATTACGAAATGGGAGGTAACTCTAATTTTTATTTTCTAAACTCACAACACCCATGAGGCATTACAAATCCAATAATAATGTCTTAATATATCAAATTATTGTTGGTATTTATTCATTACAAATAGCCCTTAAATGTTGAAACATAGCTGATTAAATATACTTTATTTACAAACATATTAAACACAATGGCAAGAGAAATACGTAGTTGCAGGTGCTTCCGGTCGGTATCCAGACAACTCATCCCTAAATAGATCTGGTCAAGAATAATGATTTAATCTAAACTAAATATTAAATGTAGGCATCCCCACTCCTAACCTACACGACAGTACACCTGTCACTATATGAATAGTTTGAATGGTGGATATATTTCAAGCGCAGTAACGAATTCTTATCGGCCCATGTGAGATATATATATATGTGGTACCTACCGCCACCGGTTGGCCCGGGCCGCCCGGTCCTAGAAGTTTTTCGTATGATCCTGTAAAAAAACCTTATTTATTTTGCTTCTTATTGTGAACAATATTCAATTTCAAATGGGAACACACCAATAACAACACATTTGTACACTTATGGATTTTTAATCCGTAATCGACGGTAGGCCTACCAAGTCAGAGGGGTCAAAACGAAAAGTACGGTATATATATGACACAGATGTCAGTAGCGTGTGTGTCCTCCACTGGCTCCGCGCCTACCCATGCTGTGCAGCGAGGTAGCATGGGATTAACCATCTGTGTCGTACTTTTGGTTTTGACCCCTTTGACTTAACATACCGTTGATTACAGATTAAACATCCATAAGTGTACAAATGTGTTGTTATTGATGTGTTCCCATTTGAATATTGTTCACAATAACTATAAGAAGCAAAATAAATAAGATATGTTTACAGGATCATTTTATTTTCCGAAAAACTAAGTGATGCGTTTTCTATGGCGCTCAGTATATAATGATATAGTATAGTGCTCAAGGCTCTCTGACAGGCCCTGGGGTTCCGGTTCATGTTCGTGGTGGAAGATACCCATGATTTTCATTGGTGTTGACCTAAAAGAATTTAATCAGTTGGCCTACTACATTTGGAATGCCATTGCTCATCATGGGTGGGTTGAATGGCACGGGAGATAAAATAAAAGTTGGCTATTTGTAGTCTTAGACTTGCACCAAAATCCATAGGCTACTATTCCAGACAACACAACACATTTGGCCCAGACATGGCCCATATCTGGCAATATCTGGCAAAAGATTGGGCCGGATATGGCATGCCACAACTGTCAAATCTGGGCCAGACGTGGCCTAGTCAGAGCCAGATCTGGCCCATATTCACTAATGCACACGATACTCGTATCTATGTTCACATCACATAGACCAGCATTATATGTTATATTATAAAAAATATTTCTCTTTTTATTGAATCATTGAAATGTGTCAACATTTTGTTAGTCCTGGTGCGGGATCAGTGGGTGTCGATCCATCCCTAGGTTATTGTTTGGACACATATGTTGAAATTTTGTGATGGTCCCTAATTCTGAATAATTGTGTTTTTACTTTCAGGATATGCAATGCAGTTGCCAGTCTTACCTGTCCGTAAATTTAACACATGGTGTTTCTGGAATTATGTTCTAGGCAAGAAATATCTTTCAGTTAACATCAGATCTCCTAGATATACATGTGCCAGAGCTCAGATATCAAGTACCCCAATTTATGACAAAAATAATGTCAGAGTCTTCAAATCTATTGATCATTTAAATTTAAATAACACTAACAGGACATGTGCACAGAAATATTCTACTTGTAATGAAAAGAAGGATATTCCTATGACTATTAACAAAGAATTATCTAAAGCTGCCCTATTGGCAGATCTTCAACATCTTTGTGAAAACCAACTTATTGAAATAGATCAATTACCCACGTATGCAAACCAGCTTGTACGAGTTGTCTATGAAGATCTTTTTAACCAGTATCCATGGTTGTTCAAAAACTTTATTGTTGCTTTTGATCAATTAGAAATTATGGGAAAACGCGAAGAATCCCTTTCTCCAGTGCTCCAGAGTCCAGGCTGCCAAATGCTTTTTGAATTGATTGAGGCTTCTGTGGATCAAATTCCGTATCAGGACTGTGCAGATGTTGCTTTGGCTTTTATTTTGCTCGGGAAGCCCCTCCATGCTACCTTCTTAAATAAATTCTTAAATCGTATCATTGACTCAAACTACAAATTTAGCTTAGAAAGTCTTGCATCAATTTCAGATCTTTCTAAAATGTTTCCAATAGGTTATCATACAATACTCTTGAATATGGTATTAAGTCAGTTATCAGAAATCATATCTAAAGACACTGTATGTATAAATGATGAAGATTATCATTTACAAATGACATACATTTATCAAATATTATCAAACACTGTTAAATTTTATAAAGGTGAAACTTTTCTTGAGAAAATCACAGAATACTTCCTGAATTCGATCAAAAGTAAGAAATATTTGTCCTATGCTGACATTAGACCATGTATTCGATTTATCAATTTACTAACTCACAAATCTTTCGAGGGATTAGAAAAAATAAAAGCACAGCCGTATGTAAGAAACATACTACACCTAAAAGATTTTGTAATGGAGAAACTTCCGCAATATTTTGATCAGATTTCTGGACAAGATCTTCGATGTCTGAAAGTTCCTGGATCAACCCCCGATATTTTATTGAGAAGACTGGACAAATTGCTCTATAAAGATGACTTGCCAATCACGGAATTGGTTCATCTTTTGGATTCCTTTTCGGCTTACTTTATAAAGACAAAGACTCTTGATAGAATGATAAGTGTCACTGTGGAAAGAATTGATGAAATGGACATTTATAGTTTATTAAAATTACCGAAATTAGTACTTGTTCCAGAAGTAGTATCAAAATTTGAAAGAAAAATCCTTGAAAATCTGGATAGTGTAGCACACTCACTGGGACATTTTCACAAAATTCTCTACATTTATGGAACAACAAGTACAGAAAACTCTGATTTTGATAACACATTTTCTGCCAAGTTAATAGAATTGCTGCATGGACAATTTGGGACAAATCCATTTACAGTTTGCTTAATTGCCTTTTGTTTGCTTGGAAATACTAAAACAGAACTGCCTGATATTGTCTTGGAGAGACTGTTGCCAGCTTTACCACAGTGCCCACATAAAGCCTTTGCTTTATTAAAGACATGTATCAGTAACAAGAAAAGATTAGAGCCGTTAAATGTACCTATAATGGAAATTAAATCTGCTATACTATCCACTCTACTCAAAAATAACAATTTAAATAGTCAACTGATTGTTTCCGCATTCTGTAACCATGGACTACTCTTCAAATTTAATCAGGATTCCTCATTAAACGTGCTACTTAGCAAAATGCTAAAAAATTTACCCAATTTTACCAAAGATATGTCACGAGTAGAATTTCACAAATTTTGTTTTATGTTTAAAGTACTTCGTTGTTATCAACCACAAGTTTTCCAAGATATGGAAAATTATTTCTTTGACCATTTTAGTGAATTACATGAAAGCCAAACTGCACGTCTTGTGTTTTGTTATTCAATAAATGGGTATAAACCAATTCGATATGAAGAGTTCTCGGAAATATGTCAAGAAATGGCTATTCATTCATTGAAAAACACGAAATTGACCCACAGTTTACTGTTTATTTTTCATTTATGCCAGATGCAGATATTTCCAGAAAAAGTTATAAAGCAACTTTTCACTCTGGAATACATGAATCACATTGACAGTCTAGAAGGTAAATATGAATAAGAAGTCTTTATTCTGGGGAAAAAGTAGAAATGCTGAAATATTTAGGACTTGTGTTGCCATCACTGGCAACTGTTGGCTGCCTGTCCATCATCGATCTAAAGTGTCTGTGACCACTCAATAAGAGTTTTACAAGTATTTACTACACTAGGATCTGGAAGATTTGTTATCATTGACATGTTCTGGATGATGTAAGGGATTAGCCATTGAAATAGTCCTTGGCGTGAGGTGCACAGAACTGTGGGTAATCCACAAGAAACATCAATGTTGATTGGTTAAGCAAATGTCTGACATCATAGGTCTAAAGTCACTTGTATTACCTCTGACAACTGGTCAGATCTTTATGTAGTGTAGGCCATCGAAAGTATATAAAAAAAAAAAACGGAATGCATTTTAATCAGAATGTTATACGCCCACATTGAAATGGGGTCAGATATTGTTTTTCGCCTCCGGCCGTCCTGCATCTACAATTGACTGTGGACGCTCTAGAGGCTAAAGTTAATATCGGATTGACTTAGATTTAATTTTATACACAGTGTTTTATGTTCATGAGATGCAGAAGCGTATTGATTTTAACAATACCCCGTAATTACTGCCAGAGTTATGGCCCTTGATCACTTTGAAATAATTTATACACAATGTTTAATGTCATGAGACGAAGCCTAGGGATTTTCAACGATTTCTGATCTTTACTGCCAGAGTTATGGCCCTTCAGCTCTTTGAAATATCATGTTGCCGCCCTAGAGGCTACAGTTGATATCTGATTGCCTTTAAATTTATACACAGCGCTTAATGTCATGAGGCGCAGAAGCTTAGTGATTTTAAACGATTTGCAAAAATTACTGCCACACTTATGGCCATTGACCTCTTTGAAAAATCTTGTAGAAGCTATTGAGGCTAAGGTTAAAATTGGATTAACTTTAAATTTATACACTGTGTTTAGAGTCATGAGACAAAGAATTCTATTTATTTTCAGCTATTTCCAATAATTACTTCCAGAGTTAAGACCCTTGATCACTTTGAAAAATCTTGTGACGCTCAAGAGGCTAAAGTTTATATAAATTGTTTAAGGTCATGAGACAAACAATCGAAACAAATTCTAATGTTTTCTGATAATTACTTCATGGGTTGTTACTTGTAATCAGATTTTCATTACAGACAAAAGAAAAAATATGCCACAACACTTGTTGACTGAACGGATGACTTAGTTGCTGTATCGTTGTATGGCAATCCATCTTTGTATAAATTTTGTAGTGTTTGTTCACTTGGTCATATTTCTTTAAACAAGCTAATTTGAATTTGTTTACTTTAATGTAAGAATAAGAGCCAGCAGTAGCACAGATGATTTTGTTGCTTGTGGGCATTAGGTGACTCTTAGAAAGTACCAGTATTATTTTCGTTGATGACACAACTCAATGTGTATTTTCTTTTCTTTTTGCTTTTCAGAAATTTCATCTCACTCTTATCAAGCAAGGTAAATTTGTAAAGATCCTTTACTATAGTGCTAAGCTGGGTGTACAAAACAAAGACCAAAGCCCAGAATGCCAAAACCACCCATTTTACAGGCCTACTGCTGCTTCATTACCTATCTGCAAAAGATATATTAAACATTTGCAAAATTACAAGGTCTTTCTTTGGAAATATGAAACAGAAATAGAAAGATGAAAAGCTAAAAACAAAATCCCCCAAAATAGTTTGGAGAGGAAAAAATTTAAAAACCTGTAATTAATTTTGAAAGGAAACTTTGTTAGTGTTTTATACATCCCAGTCACGCAGGTCTAGTTCATATTTTATTTCAATTTTCCAGGTCTTTAAAAAGTTTGCTATATCAAATAAATCAATGTGTGTCTATAGAATATCCAGAGTTAAATATTCCCATGATTTGTACTGGTACTGATGCAAGTATAAATACTGGTAAGCTGTTGTTACTACTCAATTTCTCTTCTGGAGTTCTTTTTTATAGATAAAAGGGGCATTTAAATGAAGTTGGACAATTCTTAATTGTCACAGAAGTTATAAGACTAGGATTCTTTGATTCAAACTGTAGATTTCATTGGATTTTATATACTGATTTGCTGTGCAAGATGACAAACTAGTTATGTTGAATATAAATGATTTTGTGTTCCGCTGCTGACACAGTAAGCTAAAAGTTAAACTATTAATTAGTAAACAAACAACTTCTGCTTAATCTTCTAGAACAACATTTGAATCTACAGAGCTTGACCCATCAGTAGGGGGGTTGGATGGCCAAATGGTTAGCATGTGCATGCTGTATCATAAAACCTGTCATTGAGTCAACTGGCCTGGTTTCGAATCCCCTGTTGTACATGACAAACAGTAGGGTTGCCTGTTCAACCTCATGGGTTTTCTCCGATTTCCTCCAACTGCTAAAGACCCCTAAGCGCATGTGAATTACTGGAATAAAGTTAAACTATATGTTAGTCCCGAAATGACCTAGTTTGTGCGGAGTGGATATTAAACCCCATTTCTCTCTCTCTTGACCCATCAGTAATCATAATTACACATCAGATCAACCCAATTCAGTATTTTTGAAATAAAACAAAACCAGTTTAGCTTCTTTAAACATTATATATGTCGGGCCCGTAGCTGTGGGCTTAGACCCCCCCCCCCCCACAAAAAAATCGAATTAGCCCCCCCCCCACCAAATATTTCGCAAAAAATAGTGATTTCTTAGGAGTGTTCTTAGCCGGCCACATCATCAGCCCCTCCAAAACATTCTGTAGCACCCTCCCCCTAATAAACATTCTGTAGCCCCCCCCCCCCCTCAATTTTATGAGCTGGCTACGGGCCCGATATATGTATGGATTAACTGAAAAGGCTGTTATTGTAGTCTAATTAAAAACAATCAAGTATGCTGATATAGAACAACATAACAAATAAAGAAGTATATTGGGTTGAAAAAATATTTCAAAATATTTCCATTACCTACGAAAGAGTAAAAATGTGCCATCCTTTAACCCTTGTGCGGACACATCGCACAAAAAGCGTTGTCCACAAACCCCTAATGCCTAATGTCTAATAATGTAATACTCGTTGTTTCTTGTTAAATGGTGAATGTTGTCACTGCCTCATTTCCGTTCTATTTCCAGCATTATACCCAACATTAAAGGGCCAATCCCGATAACTTTCTGAGGAATAAAACTGCTTAATTTTGTGTTAAAATCCCTTAAAACCCATTACCTAAGGCCGACCAACTAACACAATATTTGGGATATGCTTGTAAATAATTTAAATCTGACAGTCTTCGTCTGGAAATGGAGACCGTAGTATTATACAGTATCTGGATAAAACCAGACTTTTTTCTATAAAAATAAAATGTAGGTGAAATTTACCCTTTGTTATCAACTACAGTACATGGGTCATTCACTGTATAAACCTCTCAAGAAATGTGAATCGATTATCAGGTCACCCAATGAAAAAATTGACCCGAAATCTTAAAAGGGTTACGTGTCCGGATAAGCAGTGTTGACGTTCACGTCCAAACGACTCAATATTTTGAGCTGAAATTTTGAGACACGATAAATACACCATGCCTCTATATTTTGGTCCATAAATTTCATAAATTCTCGGACTTTAATTTTTGAGACTCTGTTCTTATCGGGACTGTCCCTTTAAGTAGCTGACTATGCATAAAATTCTCGCTCGAAAATTACGAACGAGTTCCTCACAAATGTTAAGGATATGGTCGTGGGGTCCTGAAATACCCCTTGTATACACACAAGGGTTAAGGATTGTTTGAATCGCTAAGAGGGAGATTGAGTGGGTTTCTTTACAGACAACTGTTTGATACATACACTATTATTTAGATACTTGTTAAAATATTGTTACTAATAAATGTGCGTATAATTATTACAGAATATACTCCAACTTTAAGAAGACTAGAACAAGCATTAGATTATGTTTTAAATGGAACTCAGTATTTTAGTTCTTCAGTAAAGAGTCCTTATGGGCACCATATTAGTAAGTCCTATTTACACTTTTTGATTGTTTTATAAACTGTTGAACTGTATTATACCAAATTTTTATTCCTATTTTATATAATATCACATTTTCAATGTAGGCGTAGATTGACATCGTCCCTGTTGGTCTTCCATCTATAAAATATATAACACCCCATGGATAGCGCATCATCAGGCCCTACCTTCATATAGCATTCTTAGACTTAAGTTAAGAATTTACTCAACTGTTAAAAAAACAAGCAATATTTTCAATAGCATTTATAAATTTCAGCACATGAATGTATATTAGACAGCCATGGAACTCCGCTGATATATGATTCTGCTAGTAAGTCAGTAACCAACTCAAATATCCAAAGGTAAGTTACATCCTTGTGCATTAAGTGTGTCCCCATTTCACATGCTCTGCCAATACTTTACTGGGCAGTATCAGAACAATAATCCTTTTATATGCAGTAAATTGTGGTCTGTTTGGCTTATACAATCAGGTACATATGTTTCCTTCTTAATCCACCTACCCAATAGTCTACCCCTCGACTCTTTCCACAAGATGCTTTGTTGGCGGCGGTACACAGTTATGTTTTGTGTACTCTGATCAGACTCTGGTGGTCTCAGAAATATGTTATGACCTAGTATTTCTTTTACTGCGATCTGGTAAATTATTAGTAATAAAATGAATCAGAAATATAGTTTTGATCACACTAAATCTAGTTACCATAATTTGTAGAAAGATGAATGCCATTATTCCTTTACATGTTCTCTCACAGTCAGTTACAAAACTCCCATGTTATTATCACTATTGTTATAGATTAATAATGCAGCGCCATTTTCATTGGATTTTCAAAAGCACTTTACAATAAAATGATTATTAATACATAAATATATAATTTAAAATCGAACTATTTCTGCACCTAACCTGGGTTATTGAAGAGGGGCATATGCCATACAGTGTGCTATGAGGCAAATTTTGCGCGGGCAGCTGCGTTACGACTTACTCTTATAGCAAATTCCAAGGACCAAAGGATCTTTTACGTTCACACCAATGTGTACACAGGATCTTGGTTTTTCGTGCCATCCAAACGACTAGATAGCTGTCCTTGTTAGGCCCCCTGTCCTGCATCACTTACAAGCGAAACCACGTCGGAAAATGTGGACAAACTTTCTCGGCCAATGCAGAGATCGAACATCCGACTAGCAAGCCATGTAGCGTAGTTTGTTTATTATCATAAAAACTATACTCAATAATAAGTCTGGATTATCCATTTTAGTCCTAATTTCTTGAATCGCACAAGTTTTAATTCAATATTATAGATTTAAAAAAATAGTTTATATATACATTTGAAGTCAAAATAAAGACTTGCAAAAAAGAAAGTGTTCAACAGGAATATACATATATCTATCATTATGTGTATGGAATAACATATTTTTGAGAATAGTTATGATTTTTCATAATATCTAATGGTTTAATATTGACTGTTTATATATGTTTTTATACGCCCACATTTTCATGTGGACGTATTATGTCGTCGCCCCTGTCCGTCCGTCCACAATTTGTTTGTGGACTCTCTACAGGTCACAATTCTTATCCGATTTTGACGAAACTTAAAATATAGGTTTATCCCCAAAAGATCTCGGCTGCTTTCGATATTGGCATGTATCGGATCAAAACTTCATGGATTATGGCCCCTGATTGTACGGAAAAATCACGTTTTTAGCTTGTGGACCCTATAAAGGTCACAATTTTGAACCGATTTTGATGAAACTTGACATGCATGTTTGTAACCCAAAGATCTTGGTTCCTTTCGATATTTGCGGCGATCGGAATGTAATTTCCTGAATTATGGCCCCTGATTGTCCGAAAAATCACCCTTTTTAGCTTGTGGTCCCTCTGGAGGTCACAATTATTATTCGATTTAAAAAAACGTTTGATTATATCACCGTTACACCCTAAGGAAGGTTGAGTTCGAATTTCGGGAAAATCGGACGAAAATTGCCATACAAAATGGCCGCCGTTTGTACGCGAATACTGTTAAAAAATGGTATATCAAGGTTGTGGACCCTGTGGAGGTCACAATTTTGATTCGATTTTGATGAAACTTGAAATTCATGGTTATAACCCAAAGATCTTGCTTCCTTTCGATATTTGCGCATATAGGATCGTAACTTCCTGAATTATGGCCCCTGATTATACGCAAAATCGCCTTTTTTTTAGCTTGGAGGTCACAATTATTATTCGATTTAAAAAACCGTTTGATTATATTACCGTCACACCCTAAGGAAGGTTGAGTTTGAATTTCGGGAAAATCGGACGAAAATTGCCATACAAAATGGCCGCCGTTTGTACGCGAATACTGTTAAAAAATGGTATATCAAGGTTGTGGACCCTGTGGAGGTCACAATTTTGATTCGATTATAATGAAATTTGAAATTCATGGTTACAACCCAAAGATCTTGCTTGCTTTCGATATTTGCGCATATCGGATCGTAACTTCCTGAATTATGGCCCCTGATTATACTCAAAATCGCCTTTTTTTTAGCTTGGAGGTCACAATTATTATCCGATTTAAAAAAAAACCTTTGATTATATTACCGTTACACCGTAAGGAAGGTTGAGTTCGAATTTCGGGAAAATCAGACCAAAATTGCCATACAAAATGGCCGCCGTCTGTACGCGAATACTGTTAAAAAATGGTATATCAAGGTTGTGGACCCTGTAAAGGTCACAATTTTAATTCGATTTTGATGAAACTTGAAATTCATCGTTATAACCCAAAGATCTTGGTTCTTTTCAATATTTGCGCATATCGGATCGTAACTTCCTGAATTATGGCCCCTGGTTATACGCAAAATCCCCCTTTCTTTATCTTGCGGTCCCTCTGGAGGTCACAATTATTATCCAATTTAAAAAAACGTTTGATTATATCACCGTTACACTGTAAGGAAGGTTGAGTTTGAATTTCGGGAAAATCGGACCAAAATTGACAGACAAAATAGCCGCCGTTTGTACGCGAATACTGTTATAAAAATGATATATCATGGTTGTTGACCCTGGTCACAATTTTAATTCGATTTTGATGAGGAAGGTTGAGTTCTAATTTCGTGAAAATCGTACCAAAATTGCCGGACGAAATGGTCGCCGTTTGTACGCGAATAGTGTAAAAATATGGTATATCATGGTTGTGGCTACAGGTCACAATTCTTATCCGATTTTGATGAAAAGTCACATTTCTAGGTTGTGTACCGTCACACCATAATCATTGTCGGTTTCGAGTTTCATTAATATCAGACTGGAACTGACCAACTAAATGGCTGCTCCCAATACAGTATGAAATACAGGACTTAAAGATGTAGGAAAAATCACTTTCGGTATTGCTTGTTCTCTGTCCATCTCTCGAAAATGTGGGCATATCCTGCCTGGCAGTGCCAGCCTATCTTTGTTAAACTGAAGGCATCATATTACTGCCAATAGAATTGTTGGTACAAATTAGGCATAGAATATATAGTTATTGACATAAATAAAAAAAATCAGTTTATATGTCAGTAATCCCACTTAATTCCGTCTTTTCAGAGTTGCAATTTTACCATTTCTTGAAAGAGATTACTGTCGACAAAGTCATTATTTAACAGGTAGTTCATTGATGTTAAAAAGACATCTAGAAATACTAGGCTATAAAGTGGTTAAGGTTAGTAATTATTATTTAGAAATGTGAATCAATAAGTTAGATTCTTGACATCTCTTTGAAAATTATGAATCCAAATTTCACAATGTTTCATTTTATAATTATGTGCATGTGTAGGCCATCACATAATTGTTCAAAATGGCTATATATTACCTTATTATTTAGTCATATATATAATTATTAACTATGCCCGATTTTCCCAGAGCAGATAAAACAGTCCTAATTTCAGAAATTGCTTCACATTTTTTGATCAATAAAAAGTTTTTATGTATAATTACTATGTGAAATGGCTCTATATAAACATCCTCAAAATATTATTTGCATATTCCATATATAGTTATACCTGTAGATAATACAAGTTCATATTATTTTATTTCTTGTATTCCTTCCTTTTATTCTTACATATTCTTTCGTCTGTTATTTTCATGCTCACTCAAAAAGGAGTGTTTGTCAGGGAAGATTTCTTAAGAACGTGACAAGCTTATTGATAATCATCAGTATCTAACAACTCTATTGAGATCTATTAAGGGGCACAACTCTTCAATTTATTAGCATAAATTTGGGAATATCATTTGTTCACAAAATTCATGTAAATTGTGAATTATGATAAGCTTCTTCTGGCATGTAGGTGAACTTTTCAGTGTGATTTCAGAGTCACAGTGTTTCCACCGAAACTTATTTACGGCACATTCATTATGGGTAATGTCATCGACTGATGGACAGATTCTGATATCTAGCTATACAAAATTTTAAGATATTGCAAATGATGAATATTGGACGATGAACAAACAGGGCAACTACAATATATCACCATATTTCAAAGTGGATTTATTTCATTCCCCCACTATATTTCTTTTATATTACAAAAATTATTGTTTTGGTGAAGATTTAAACAAACATAGCTATAACAGTGGTAGATAACTTTAATGTACAAAACATAATCGTGGCGTGGATGCAATGTTGTTCTTTTGGCCATTGGTGAAGAATAATCCTTGGTTTGTGTAGGATTTTATACCAATAATTTGATGAGTACAATAACTGTGTTTCAGATACCATATTATGAATGGAAATCAATGGCATTAACAGAACTAGACAGTCAAGTTAGCTACCTGCATAATAAGATTTTCAACTGAAACAGATGACATCAAAATACAGAGAATTTTAAATAGTAGAAGACACGAAGCATGTTGAAAAACAAAATTATGCCAATATTGGTACCCATAAAATGTCCAGTTTCCCTTATGATTGGGAATTATGATCATATGTCTGGGAAAAGCCCTTGTTTGCCGCGTTAATTGTGTGACACATCACACCCAAGTGCAACTAAAAATAATTTCTTCTATAAAGAAACTATTTGTTGAGTGTGTGAATTCAAAGTTTAAAACCTTTATATCTATATAGTTTTTGTTCAAGTTTTGTGATATTTATACACAGATAGAAATATAAATATATTTTTAAACCAAGTGATTTTTTTTATTTATTAAAGATTATCTCAAAAAAACAATGTGAAAGAAAATGTATTTAATTCTGTCTGACGTACACAATTAGTCTCCTAAGTTACTTGATGGATTTCAAAGAAACTTTGTAGATATGTAACCATACTTGACCCAAAGGAGCAGGGCATAGATACACACCTTCAACTTGAAGTGGCAGATTTTGACTTCGTTGTTCAAAATACTTGATAGATTACAACCACATTTCTCAGATATGTTATTGGGTGGTGCTTATTTAGATTTATTCACATACCTCAGGATTTCCAGTGAGGTTTCACCATGTCATTGGTGCCGTACATAGGACCTAGCAGTGAGGTCACTTATACACATTAGAATGCTCATAAAAGAGCCCTTGATAGTTTGAATTCGACAAAAAGAATGTATAAATGATTAAATGCCACTGTCCGCACAAACTTTCACTTATACCACACTGCTTGTCATATGTACATTGTGGTTAGTCTGGTTGGTGCAGAAAGTAGGACTTTAAACCCAATTTTATTTCCATATAGGTAGACCATTGCACCTCAAGACCTTTTTGAATTGTTATCAAGAAAATAATATTGACACAAAGTCTTGTGTTGTAGGGAGTCATAGTTTCGCTGGTCAAAATGTTGAATTAGAGCCGTTGGATCTCGTGTTATTGTGGGGCATTACTTGACCATTAATTGAATGTCTGTATTTCAATACTAGAACAATAGTTCATTCAAGTAGTTAGTATACAGCTCAATAAGTCTACATACACTAACTTTTCCTTATGACCAATTATTTTTATCAATCACAAGGGATATCGGCGATTCAGAACTTGTCCGGTTGATTCCTCAATTCTTCAAAAATTCTTTTTTCAACCAGTGGCGTCAACAGCTGATCATATGTTAAACCACTGCTCACAAATACTTGTTTTCCACTTTTCTTAGCTGAAAAAAAAATAGTAAAATTCTTAAAGATACATTATGGAGATGAGATACAGGGCTGGCAGTTCTCACTATAATAGTTTAAAAGAAATAGATAATGTACAGGGAATTTGCTGAGAATTTCAGTCCAATTGATCCACTCTGAACTGAGATTTTAGCCATTGAATTTTGTCTGAGCCTCAATCATCAGTTGAATGAACATAGTCTCGATTATCCATTTTTTTGATTTAATCAGTAGCAGCAGATTGGGTTCTAATACAGTAAAAAATCGCTGGCTAGGGATGACATCAAGAGTTGATTATAGTCTGAATAAGTTAATTAATAATTTAGATAACATTTCAGGCCTAAAGAAAGACCTGCAATTGACAGATTTAGCTCTAGCATAATGTATCACTATACATTTTTTTAAAGTAGCAATGTAAATATAGGTTTTAACGCAATAAAACATGCATCCACAGCAGCTTAGTCCGATGAGTTGTCCATATGAAATGTAACACTATAAGTAAATAGAAAGCCAAAAAATTTCTATGACCTGTTGTATATATAATATAATGTCACTGATGTAAATGATTCATGGAAATTATTGAACAGGCTTCCTTGTTGCACTAATTTTACGATGCATATTAATTTTTGTTTTTGTTGATCCATAAAACAATCAATGATTGGCAATTGCAAAAAATTGAGCTGCATTATACAATGACCCAGGTCGAATATAGATCTACAATATATGAAGACGAGTAAGCTATTTTGCCTAGATTCTTGAGATATTAGGCGCTGCCAAAGAGCACTACAGAACAGTGTATTTCTGAAATATTATAGTTTAAAAATATACCTTACCCAATTTTTCTGCTATGCCACATACTAAATTATTAGAACTATCTCCAAGTAAGTGCACACTGGTGGCCAAACTCTTCTGCGAAAATAAAAGAGAAAAATTACATTTGAAATAAAAACAATGGTTTTCCGGTTTGCCTTGCACACACATTGTTCGGAGGAATTATTTCTCACTACATCTGATGCAAATTTATCATAATCTAACCCTATTTTCAATTGGAGTTTTACAATTCAAAAACATTTGTGTCAGATGTTGCAAGAAATGATTCTTTTTGACAAAGAATTTGAAGAATTATGGAGGAAAATAGGGGGTAAGGTCTCTAAAATATCCCTGGAAGAGAGGTGGGATTAGTTAAAGGACAATATTGGTGCCAGTCATTATCACATATATGATAGAACTGATTAAACACTGTCCAAATATAATATTAACACAGAGATCATCGCTACCATAGAGGAGTAATAAAGGATTCATGAATCGGAAGTGACGAGCGCCAAAGGAAAACACGAGTTATTCCTCTATATAACTAACTGAAATGACTAGTGATAACAGATACATGGGCGAACATCTGCTCACTAATAATTCCCCCGAAGACCTAAAGTTGCTGTGTGACACTGTGAGAGAATATCTTACAATTCATAAAAAGAATTGACTGCCATTAGATAAGAGAACAAGAAAGAAAAACAGATTAAAAGTCCGTGCATTACCATGTTTTTATAAGGTAGGGGAGACCGGGGCACATTGAACCACCATGGATATATCCTTTATAAATAATACTATACAACCAAACACTATACAGAAGTGAGATAACTTCTTAGACCCATTTCTCTATCAATAAGCCACATGCTGTCAATTATTTTCTTAGGCATTGAATTTTTCAAAAAAGCGCTTAAAAGAGAAAAATTTCCATACATGTTAACTTCTTAGCCTAGGAAATTATTGTACTTAAGTTCATATATTATGTCTAATCTATACAATCCAGATAAACCGGGGTTTGCTCCATATAAGAGGGCATATTGATTTTTTTTAAATTTTGATCATGAAATAAAGAGATCTTCTAATAAAAACATTTGATATGAAATGAGGAAAAACATGTATGTGAACAAAGTGGTTCAATGTGCCCCGGTCTCCCCTATAGAATGAATAAAAACAAGGGGCTGTACGGAGTATTTCTATTTTTCCCGTGTTCTCTTATCTTATGACACTTAATTAGTTTATTGTATCGTCAGATAACCTCTTGCGGTCCCATATAACAACTTTTTGTCTTCGAAGGAATTATTAGTGAGCAGAAATTCGGCCGTTTATCTGTCATCACTCGTCACTCCAGTCATTCACGAGAGATAACTCGTGTTTTCCTTTGGCGTTCGTCACTTCCGATTCATGGATCCTTTATTACTCCTCTATGGTAGCGATGATCTCTGTGTTAATATTATATTTGGAAAGTGTTTAATCAGTTCTATCACATATGTGATAATGACTGGCACCAATATTGTCCTTTAAGTTCCTTTAGGAATGGTGTCTGATCAGACATTGTCCACAAACTGTTCCTATCTGTCCCAATACAGCTGCCAATATGAAAATATCGCTCTTCTTCACCTCTGTTCTAAGGCTATTTCAGTATTTATTTATAATAATTCTAATTTAACACTATTTTTAAGTAGAATTTTGTGATTAAAAAAAATGCTCTCTGCGCATATTTGAGTCTCCTAATGGCTGATCAGTTCAAACATATTTTTTTGTATGTTTTTTAATCGCAAAATTCTACTTGAAAATGGTGTTGAATTACTATTATCTGTGTCATATGAGGCAAAAAATGATTCCTTTGATTGATGAAAAATAAAGAATCACAGTGAATAAATAACCTTAAAACAGACGTGGGGAAGAGCTGTATTTTCATATTGGAGCTGTTAAGGAACTAGGTTTAGTTACAGCATGGGTCTATACAGTATCAAACTGATCCCGCTGTGAATATTCGCTTGGCCGCTACAATCACTGATAAGCATGACATCGACGAGGCTTAATGAGTACGGCATATTAACTTTTTTTACTCCGACAAATTAAATTCTCAAACATTTTTTTGAGGTAAAAGAAAAATAAATAAAGACGTTTGAAGTATTTGTAGTTAAAAAATATTTCCTATTTAGTGTAAATGGGTATTAAAATGTGTAAAATGCATCATTTTGCCCGAAGCAGTTAGGTGTTAAGTAAACATTGCACGAGCCGTTAAGCCAACGACTACGAGGCGTGCAGTCAACGCACATGTTTTGGACAGGCATCCGTTACAGAGATAATTCGTAAGTAATTCTCTGTGAAACAGATTGTTACAGTATAAGGTTCATGGTTACAGCAAAATTTTCGTATCCATAGGCTAATGCTATAGCAATGCAGCTTCATATTATAATAAATTATAAAGGATGCAATCCCACATCACAGTAAGTGAGAGAGTTAGTGAGAAGGACTAACCATAGATCGTATAATACAGTTCTATGGTCTAACCTAACACTACTAACAGTACAGTCGAATCAACAAAAAGGGTGTTATAATAGTCAGGCAAAAAATATGATGTACGAATTTATCGTCCTTGGCTTCCCTTGACGTTGCATAGCTTTTGAGTCTAATCGCTACTTTTACTTCTGTACTTACTACTTTTTTTTTTTACTTTATTACTATTAGTATATTAGTTTAGAATTTAAAATTAAACTTACTTCTGAGCTAGGCATCATGGCCAATGACATGTTACCCATTTCAGCTTCGTTTCCAATCCATATGTGAAAGCTGTCTTCCATCTTCAACACTTGATAATTTACTTGAATATCCATTATCTTCTCAGAAAAATTATGGATAGATAATGTCGATGGACATGGAACGATATTTTCAGCCATGCTTACTTTGTTGTTTGTTTACAAATGAACAACTTCCCGATAACTCTAGACGTAAAATATTAGATAAGATTATCCAGTCTAATGAGGGTGGGGAGGTAAAAATTCTTTTTATGTACCAACGTAAAGTTCGGGCCCGTAGCCAGCTCATAAAACTTTTGGAGGGGGGTGGGGGCTACGAAATGTTTTGGAGGGGCTGAGGATGTGGCCGGCTAAGGACACTCCTAAGAAATCACTATTTTTGGCGAAATATTGTTGGGCTAAATCGATTTTTTTTTTTTTTGGGGGGGGGGGGGGGGCAAGCATTAAGAATTAACTTTACCCCCTTCCCCGTGGCTACGTACGGGCCCGGTTAAGTTAATTTTTAATGTCTAGGTAACCCTGGATATTTTTCTACGTTACCATGATGGTGACCCTTCTAATGCTAATACGCCGTACATAAAGCAATGAAATGAAATGAAATTGGGTTTAACGTCGGCTATTTGGTAGCCTACATTTTGCCCGGGCAGCAGCGCTACGGCCTACCCTCATATAAAATTACAACTGCCAGGGGATCTGTCTGTAGGTCGCCTCATCCCGAAGAGCGCCCATATTACCGAGATTGGCGTGCCCGTCTATAAAAGCCGGAATCCAGCTCAGAAAACCCGCGATTTCTCCAACAAAATAATTTATTTAATTTTAATAGTAGTATACGTAATACAATAAAGAATAATTATTTCGGCTTCTCAGCACATATCATCAGACTTTGATAACAAATTTGTAGGACTACGTTTAGGTCTGTTTTAAGCATAAAATGTAAATAAACTACCGAAATTCATAAATGCGTGGTAAAATGTTACCAGTATACTGTCTAATGAAAGACCACTTGAACACACAATATGTTGACACAAAATATTCTTATAGTTTCCGCAATACAGACTATTGCAACACTAAAAGAATCAAATCAATGATGTCCAGGAGAGTGTCAAATTGTTTAGTCTTTCATTTATCTTAGCGGAACACAGAGTTGTATAGGAACGATCAACCATGCAAATAGGGGCCGTGATGGTAAAAGAACGACCACAAAATTATAGAAGCATTGGATATAAAGTCGTTAAAGCCTTTTTAAGTGTTTTAAGTGTAATTCGCCCACAGTAGGTGGGCCCACCCTCGATGCATTTCCCACGCTGGAGGTCGGGTGTTCGATCCTTGCATTGGCCGAGAAAGTTCATCTCGATTTTCCGGCGTCGTCTCCCCTTGTCAGTGATGCAGAACGGAGGGTCTGCCAAGAACAGCTGTCTAGTCGTTCGGATGGGACGAAAAACCGAGGCCCCGTGTGCACATTGGCGTGCACGTAAAAGATCCCTTAGCAGTTGGAATTCGATATAAGAGTAGGTCGTAGCGCCGCTGCCCGGGCAAAATTTCGCTCTTAACACACTGTATGGTTTATGCTCGGTGCAGGTTAGATGCAGAAGAGTAGGACGTTAAACCCCCTTTCATTTCTCATGGTAGCAATATTATACGTTTTAGTAACAGATGCAACTATCTCTATGTTTCAATTCATTTATTGAACAATAAGTTATTTATTAACCGCTGCAATCTGACAATCTGAAAAGAGCATGTTAAAACTGTTGTCTCAATGGTAGAGAAAAATAACAAAATGAATAGACCAAGATATAATATTAAGTTATGTTCGCAAATTAAGCCTATATCAAACTAAATTTGAATCTTTATGATCTTTTAATTTAAAAAATGCATTTGCTTTATAACATGCTTTAATAACGTTAAATATTTCAATAAGCACTTTTTTTTAAAAAAAAATAAAAATAAAAAAATACGGAAACAACTGTTATTGCTGTAGAATTTGTTCAGCTGCCTGGTAAACAAATACTGTATCGCTACAAATTATAAATCAATTAAGCATCATCAGCTTCTTGCTCCTCTTCATCAAATTCACCCTCCTCTTCAGCTGTAGCATCTTGGTATTGTTGATATTCAGATACCAGATCATTCATATTAGATTCAGCTTCTGTAAATTCCATCTCATCCATACCTTCACCAGTATACCAATGGAGGAAAGCCTTTCTTCTGAACATAGCAGTAAATTGTTCAGATATTCTCTTAAACAGTTCTTGAATGGCTGTACTGTTACCAATGAAGGTTGCAGACATTTTAAGACCTCTTGGTGGAATGTCACAAACGGCAGTCTTTACGTTGTTGGGGATCCATTCAACAAAGTAACTGCTGTTTTTATTCTGGACATTCAGCATCTGTTCATCTACTTCCTTCATGGACATACGACCTCGGAACATAGCAGCAACTGTCAAGTATCTTCCATGACGTGGATCGCAGGCCGCCATCATGTTCTTGGCATCAAACATTTGTTGAGTAAGTTCAGGTACTGTCAGGGCACGGTATTGTTGACTACCCCGAGATGTGAGAGGAGCAAAACCAGGCATAAAGAAATGAAGACGAGGGAAAGGTACCATGTTGACAGCTAATTTACGTAGATCAGCATTAAGTTGACCAGGGAATCGAAGACAAGTTGTTACACCAGACATGGTAGCCGACACCAAATGATTCAAGTCACCATAAGTTGGTGTAGTAAGTTTTAAGGTACGGAAACAAATATCATATAAAGCTTCGTTGTCAATACAGTAAGTTTCATCTGTGTTTTCTACAAGTTGATGTACTGATAGAGTAGCATTGTATGGTTCTACAACTGTATCAGATACCTGAAATTATACAAAAACTTAATTATATTGTTATTCATATTTTACATGCAGTAGGATTAGGCCTAATACTTTCCTTGCCAATCTACAAAAATTTGAAAAAGAGAAAAAAAAACAAAATGCTGTTTTAAACCAACCATCAGAATTTGAATCAGGACATTTTTGGATATTGGGAATCTTGTGTCTTATAGAAACGAATACGATTAAAAACGCCACCTTCTTTCTTATATTTGTCCCGATCTCCGTTATGCTTACCTTTGGGGATGGTACGACAGAGAATGTGTTCATGATTCTATCTGGATATTCTTCTCGGATTTTACTGATGAGAAGAGTTCCCATTCCAGAACCAGTTCCGCCACCAAGGGAGTGGGTAAGTTGGAAGCCCTGCAGACAATCACAGCTTTCAGACTCCTTTCGGACAACATCTAATACTGAGTCAACCAATTCAGCCCCCTCTGTGTAGTGACCTTTAGCCCAGTTATTACCAGCTCCACTCTGTCCAAAGACAAAGTTATCTGGACGAAAGATCTGGCCAAAAGGTCCAGACCTTACTGAGTCCATGGTACCTGGTTCAAGATCCACTAGTACAGCTCGGGGTACATATTTGCCCCCTGAAATTATTAGAAAATATATGTAAAAAAAAATTTAAAAAAAAACATATATTATTATTGATGTCTACAAATGGTATATGGTAAAATATATTCAAATATTTAAGAATAAATAAATCATTGATGTCTACAAATGGTAAGTGTGCAAACACAGATTTTGAAACACCATATATTGATAGTGACAAACAATATACATGTAATGTTATTGTTGCTATTTGTCATCAAATCCCAGCAGATAATTAAAACGAGGGTATAAAACCAACCTGTAGCTTCATTGTAGTAGACATTGATTCTTTCCAATTGGAGATCAGAATCGCCATGGTAGGTTCCAGTTGGGTCAATGCCATGTTCATCAGAAATAACTTCCCAGAACTAGAAGTATAAAAAAATAACTTTGCGAATAAGTAAATCATAACAAACTACACATAATCTAACATTGCTTTCGGAAACCCAATCGGAAATGTTTAATATATACGAACATATTTCTGAATTCAGGTCAATAGCAATTAAGAATCAAATTATGAGTAACATGATAACACTGACATTTTGGTGTTTTTCATCGGAATAAGGTAAATTGTCAAGTTTCTATTATATTCAGATAATGCGAAAAGAAAATCTCTGTTTGCATGAATTGAATCGAATATGACAAGTGAAAGTGGTATAAATTGACTTACCTTAGCCCCGATTTGGTTGCCACATTGGCCAGCCTGCATATGAACGATTTCACGCATTTTAAATTATGAATGATACAAGTAAAGAGAAATGAAATGTCTTGTGGCGGTTATTGCTTGCGTGGCGGTTTCTGATGTTCTACCAAAATCGTTGCTTGGTTTTATAGCTTAACACCTTACCAAAACATATATCACCAATGGCAACACTAAACATACATGTAAATAAACTGGACTCCTCATTAAACCTGTATAGGCCTATATAGACAGTAATTAGAATATTTCGTTATCTGAGCGTAATTGGGTTGCCTCAAGGGGGTAACCACTTCAAGATACGCACTGGGCCATTTCAAAGCTTTAACAAACAATAATAGGGAATATAATTTTATTAAGCGTGATCAATCAATGTAAGCTGCGATTTTAGACAATCCCTCGGATTAAAATATTAAATTTCGCAGGTCCTATTCACGAAGTATTGAGATACTGTTATATATAATAGCTCGAAATTCATGTGGACGTCTAGTCGTCGCTATCCACAGTAATTGTGGACACGTTACAGATTATAATTTTTTTATCTGAGTTACTAGTATGAGATTGTAAATCAATGGTAAACAACACATAAAAATGTTTTTGATTTATTATGGCTGCCAGAAAAATTAGAAAATTTAACTGTTTCAAGTGTACTCGTTTATCACGATCTCATCTTAGCTATGTTACTTCAAATCTTTATTAGTCCTGTGTGACTGGGTCATGAAAATTCAAACTGGTTTGAACATCTCATAGTTTTTGTTGAGTGGTGTGAGTGATGTTATCGCATAAGGGGGGAGAAAGAGAGAGAGAGAGAGAGAGAGAGAGAGATAGGGGTGGGGTTTGACTGACCTTACGATACAGCCAACCATTCGCCCCCATCCGAGGATTGGTTAATTTGGAACATGTGAGGACCACAAACGAGTTTTCCTGCTATTCCAAATAACTAACCAATCGTTTACAAATTACAATCCACGGAGACGCATCGTTGGGAGTAAACTTTGAACATTTAACTGCCGCAAAAGTGTTGTACTGCTGCTATTCAAGACCTCGAATCCATTCACAATTGACAACAGACAATCGACAACCTCCAAAACAACCATAAAACAATCCGTTGTCTGTGTATGATTAAATCTCCATAAACAACGCTTAAGTTATTTCCAGTCCCCCATATCGTACACTCGTCCAATATACTCACCTTTCTTAACTGGTTTTGTGAGATTTGAAGAAATTGGACGATTGTACGTTGTACAGGCCTTACCATACCCAACATTACCAAGCAGCACTTTTAAATAGAATGTCATCAATATTTCCACTAAAATATTTATTACAAAACAAAATAAAAAAAACAACAAATAAGAGTCCCTATATTATCCATTATGTATCATGTTCTATATTTATTTATGTAATTATGTATGTTTGTATATATTTTTATAATGTACACATGTATGTAAATCAGAGAGGGGTTACACATAGGCGTAGCCTGTTCCGCAATCCAAATTCAGATTTAATGAATAAAAATATTGTAAAACTAGCGATTTATTAGATTTCGGGTACTTTATTTTGCCAACTAGATCAGATGATAATTTTTAATTCCACTCGACCAGTTTGCTCGAAAGTTAGGGGTAGCTGCCCCCGCCCCATGCCCCGTATGTTTATGCTTGTTAGAAATAACATGGAACGAAACAGACAATTTACTTAGTGATAGATCCTGGAATCTACAGCATACGCTTTACTTTAGAACACTCGGCAACCACAGCCACCTTATCATATAGGTGTGCCTGTTACGATATCTATATACTGGGTTTGGTACAAAATGAAACATGTCCAAATCTTAACTAAATACTGGTCGAGTGTAAAGACCATGTAAAAAGAAACTATAGGCAGGCAGCGAAAACATCAGCATTGTCAGGGGCGCCGGGTGCAACTTTGGGCGGAGGTAGCTATTCAGAAATTAATAATATGCTAACAACCACTTACAGAAAGTGCTATTCATGAACAGGGGTAGCGACAAATGAACGGCCAAAAGTGATTTCGCATATCAACTGTACACCGCGAGCAAAACCAACTGGTGGATTAGGAGGCGTTTTGAATAGCGCAAATAATACTTCGACAGCGTCAATAATGCGCTTTAAATGAAATGAAATGAAATGAAATGGGGTCTAACGTCCAACTTTTCTGCTATGACTGGGCTAATGAAGACGGGCATACGCCATAGAATGTGCTATGGGTAAAAGTTTGCCCAGAAAGCGGTGCTTAGGCCTACTCTTATGTCAAATTCCATAACTACCTAGGCATCTTTTATGTGAACATCGGGTTTTGTCCCACTCGAACAACTAGACAACTGAGGCCCTCGATCAAGGGGAACCAACGCTGGAAAATCACGATGAACTTTCGCTGCAAGCGGCTTACCCACTCAGTCACCGTGGCTCCCCTAATGCGCTTTAAAGTTTTACTGTTTATTTTCGTCAAATAACGTGCGTCTTCAAACGTGACTTGAATATAGATCAGTGATGCTTTACGGGCGTGCCAGGGCACACGCGAGATCTTCCTAAGTGTACCGGGAAATTTTGAACGGTACACTAAGAACATGTGAATAAACGCGTGATCCCAACTGAGTATTCACTAATAAATTCATCTGCTTCCAAAGTGGGATGAGTGTGTCCCCTTTTCATGCCTGCATACGCTGCTTCCGTCTTAATGAAATTTGATTGATGCTTGATGAATGCCATCATGTTAGATCTGAGGCAGTCTCGATTTCTCGTAATCTCCAAAGGGATTGCCACATATTTTGACCCAAAAGAACAAAATCATTACCAAGAAAAAAATTGTTGTCGAAAATGGAATCAGCTGCCCCCAAAAATGTATATTTTGACACCAAATGTGGACATTTTGTTAAATTCGAATTTGCCCGTCAAAATTAACCTCCATCTGGAATTATTTCTCAATATTGACTCCGCGGTATAACTTATTACCAAAATGTGCATGGCAATGGATTCCGCTACCCCGAAAGGATATATTTTGATGCCAAACTCAGCCATATTATGATTAGTGGATTAAAATTGGCATTTTCCAGTCAAAACAGGCGGTCATTTTGGATTTGGGCACTTTGACTTTTTGGGGTTATAACACGTATAGACCGAACATAAACCGTGGTCGGCCTTTCTATTACAGCAACTGCCACAGAATGGTGCGAAAATGAGTTAAAATTCCTTGACAGTCTCAATAATCTAATCGTCAGGAACAAAGCGGCTGGTCAGTGCAGCAAGGCCGACTCAAAGTACAATAAAGGTAGCCGTTAAGCAAATGAAAGGTATTAGGGTTGAACGTCTCAATTTCCTTGACATATGTTTCTTATGCACTTTATGGGGTGTGGGATGGGGCTATTGTTTTATGTCCAGACACCAATTCTTAAACTTTACTCCCCAAAAATTGATCTGAAACATTGGTTTTCAAGTGAACTAGAAATTAAGAGTGGAACCGTTTTGAATAAGCAAATATATTTGTTTAATAGAGCAATGGGTGATACGAACAATAAAAGATGTTTATAAGAAGAATTCTTTATTCTGGAATTGTCTTTAGTGTAATGGCAAAAATCGTCACACAATCCAGCAAAAATCACATGAATTTACTAAAGAAAAAGACCAACAAGAACATTTTCAGAATCGTGACCAAAAATAATAGGAATTAACAACAGATTTCAATTTCTACAAGATATCGAAACCCACCAAGTGAATAAATTGCAGAATGGCTGTATTTTAATGGAATACAAGCTAGCACCCAAATCCTTTACAAGACGTATTCGCCAACACGCAAACAATATGTCAGAACGATAGACAAGATAAGACAGTTTGTGAATGTATTCAGGTAAGGTTTCTTTATCTATTTAAGCTTCCTCGACATCCCCCTCATCTTCATCAAATTCGCCCTCCTCTTCAGCTGTAGCATCTTGGTATTGTTGATATTCAGATACCAGATCATTCATATTAGATTCAGCTTCTGTAAATTCCATCTCATCCATACCTTCACCAGTATACCAATGGAGGAAAGCCTTTCTTCTGAACATAGCAGTAAATTGTTCAGATATTCTCTTAAACAGTTCTTGAATGGCTGTACTGTTACCAATGAAGGTTGAAGACATTTTAAGACCTCTTGGTGGAATGTCACAAACAGCTGTCTTTACGTTGTTGGGGATCCATTCAACAAAATAACTGCTGTTTTTATTCTGAACATTCAGCATCTGTTCATCTACTTCCTTCATGGACATACGACCTCGGAACATAGCAGCAACTGTCAAGTATCTTCCATGACGTGGATCGCAGGCTGCCATCATGTTCTTGGCATCAAACATTTGTTGAGTAAGTTCGGGTACTGTAAGAGATCGGTATTGTTGGCTACCTCGAGATGTGAGAGGAGCAAAACCAGGCATAAAGAAATGTAGACGAGGGAAGGGTACCATGTTGACAGCTAATTTACGTAGATCAGCATTAAGTTGACCAGGGAATCTAAGACAAGTTGTTACACCGGACATGGTAGCCGACACCAAATGATTCAAGTCACCATAAGTTGGTGTAGTAAGTTTTAAGGTACGGAAACAGATATCATATAAAGCTTCATTGTCAATACAGTAAGTTTCATCTGTGTTTTCTACAAGTTGATGTACTGATAGAGTAGCATTGTATGGTTCTACAACTGTGTCAGATACCTGAAATTATATAGAAAACAATTGAACACAACAAATAGGTTATAAAGGGCTAGCAAATAGCCATAGAAAAAAACCTCAAAGAGATCAGGGAAATGACTGCTCTCTCTGTTTGATATTGTGGAATTAAAAAAAACTAGAACTGAATAACCGACATACACCAAGCCACCAACGCCAACTCCTGTCAGAGGGTCGAACATGAAAAGATATTTACAGATGGGGATCTAGATATTTTTGCAGGAGGAGCTTTGCCAGGTTTCTGTTAAGGAATTCTGTCATCATCGTCTCTTAATTACATAGGCATACATACAAATTGAGTTCTTAAACTTGTAATCATATAGGATCATATTGTAATTTAATTTCATTGACGCAAGGCATTCAATTTTTTTATGTAGCTGAGCAGGGTGGGGTTTGGATCCCCCGCCCTCCTTCTGGATCCGCCCCTGGTTCATACAACTTTGTAATTCAGCTCTCTATTTAGAACGTAACCTGTAGACGATGGTCATCTATGCATTATGCCTTATGAATTCAAATGTTCTAACCTTTGGTGATGGTACAACGGAGAAACTGTTCATGATTCTATCTGGATATTCTTCTCGGATTTTACTGATAAGAAGAGTTCCCATTCCAGAACCAGTTCCTCCACCAAGAGAATGGGTAAGCTGAAAGCCTTGGAGACAGTCACAGCTTTCTGATTCCTTTCTGACAACATCTAGTACTGAGTCAACTAATTCAGCCCCTTCTGTGTAGTGACCTTTGGCCCAGTTATTACCAGCTCCACTCTGTCCGAAAACAAAGTTATCTGGACGAAAGATTTGGCCAAAAGGTCCAGACCTTACTGAGTCCATGGTACCTGGTTCAAGATCCACCAGTACAGCTCGTGGTACATATTTACCTGCTGAAATTATTAGGAAATATATGCAAATATTTAAATATACATGTTATTGGTGTATATAAACGGTAAATGTGCAAACACAGTTCTTGAAATATTAATGTATTTAGTGCATGATGAAGGTATTACCAAATTATTAAAAATTTTCATCAAGAGGAAAGCAGTGACCAAAATTTTTACATTTCGTTGTAAAGAGTAAAGAGAGCTTCGAGTTTTATCCAAATCTGATTTAAAAAAAAAAATCACACATAATCAGTGAACCGGGTAGCAGAAATTTGCCTGATAAAACTAATATTTAAGTGTGATGGGGACGACGACATAAAATACCTCCGTTTTGCTTGCATTGTCTGTGACTAAGTGTTAACTATTTTGGTGATAGACCAGCATGGTCAAAATTTCATTTACAAAGACAACTGATTATGACCTTAATATTAGCATTCGAAACATAAAGCTTCCCTAAATGAACTGAAATGGGGTTTAATGTCCTTCTGGTTTGCTCCTAAACTACGCCATGCAGCGCCGCTACGACCTACTCTTATATCGAATCCCAACTGCCAAAGGATCTTTTACGTGTACCCAAATGTGTACACGGGACCTCCGTTTTCGTCCCATATGAACGACTAGACAGTTGTCCTTGCCATGCCCTCCGTCCTGCATGACTGACAAGGAGAAACCACGTCGGAAAATCTGGATGAACTTTCTCGGCCAATGCAGAGATCGAACACCCGACCTCTAGGCTAGCAAACCACGCTTCCCCAAACGGAGACAATTGAAGTTATGATACTCCCATTCTGGCCTAGCGGCCCTGATAATTTAGCTATCCTGTTGTATTTTTCATTGCCTGACCCTAATCAAATAGGTTCCTAAATCATTGATTTTACACAAAATAGACAAACCTGCAGCTTCATTGTAGTAGACATTGATTCTTTCCAATTGGAGATCAGAATCACCATGGTAGGTTCCAGTTGGGTCAATACCATGTTCATCAGAAATAACTTCCCAGAACTGTTAATTAGAAATTTAAATCAATATATAAAATGAGAATGGATGAAATATAATTTCTAAAAGGTTAAAGATACATCACGAAAGGATTTATCGGGTAGTTATTTCCATCAAAATTATTGGCAATTTTGACATACGAAGAGTAGTAACACTTGGATAGTGCGCAAAAGACACAAATGTGAGGGTGTCCCTGACAGACAGACCCTCTGGCTAACGGTTGTGATAACATTAAGAGAATTAAACGGCGGAAAAAGAAGCTGACAGGGGATAATCGAAGAATATACTTAGATTGTGACTAACGACAAATACAAGCTGTAATGGATTCTCCCGCAATGAAGTCGCGTGATAAACAAGGGTGATAAAACAGTTTTCGTCGAAAAAAATGTTTAGAGAAGGATTTGAAGCAGATGTTCATAGATAAATTAGTCTGAATATGTTCTATTCATCAAAACACGAAGGTTTGTGCAGGAAAATATCTTTAACATTTCAGATCAATTCATAGCTTTTATTTGCTTGTAGAAATTGGTAACTTATACAGCTCGTGCTATTAACATTTTACTTACCTTGGCACCAATTTGGTTACCACACTGTCCAGCCTGAATATGAACAATCTCACGCATGATGAAGGTTGGCAAATGAAATGAAAAGTGATGTCTTTGGGATCGCAAACTCGCAATATATAACTAATAAACAACAATAAATATTATCTCTAATAGATACCAGACATCAACTACTAGTAACTAACGCTTTAATCAATAAAAAACAAACTCCATGGAAACACTGAAAGCAGTGAAACTCTAACATGTGTTATGGGTTTAAATAAAGCTGATTAACAAGACAATAATTACATTAAATTTAACAATATTAATTTCTACAATAAGCACTAATCTGCAAGATAAATCTATCATTAGTATCAATGATCTAAACCTACCAAGTGAGCTAAACGTCTTTGATTTAGGTAAAATAAAGTACACGATTAAACCCATTTTTAAATATTCAGTTTGTTCAAGTTCTGATGCATCATTGGAATTTGTCGCTAAACTAATTTCTCGAGGTTTAATCCACGTTAGTATATTTATACTCAGACGGATTGTTTAACATTAAATTAAGAAAACGAAATCAAATTACAAACAATATCCCGGCTTGGATTCAGTCAGATTTAAAATAGTCCCATCAACATAGGCATAGGGGGTCAATCTCATTTGGGGGAGCTGGGGGTATAATATTTAAAATAGTCCCATCAACATAGGCATAGGGGGTCAATCTCATTTGGGGGAGCTGGGGTTATAATATTTGTCCAAACATCTCTTATCACCCGAACTTTCACAATGAATCAACCATTAACTAAAGCAAATTTTCCACAAATCGGTGTTTATTCTTAATTAATTACACACTATAAATTTTCTATATGTTAAGCGAAAAACAACTAAATGTTCCCCATTCTCTAAATATTTGTACCCGAAACGGAAATACATTACCCGGAAAATGAAGCGTTCAACCCCCCCCCCCCCCTCAAACGCTCATTCTACTCCTATACCGGTCAGGTTTCTCCGCTACCACTAAAAAGATGACGGCGACTTGTTTGTAGCGAGCAAGGCCCAGTTTCTCGAAATCTTAACTAAAGATAAATCCAAGGTCAGGTGTTCGATCCCTGCATTAACCGAGAAAATTCATCTCGATTTTCCGGCGTGGTTTCCCCTTGTCAGCGATGCAGAACGGGGAGGGGTGACAAGGACAGCTATCTAGTCGATAAAACCGAGGTCCCGTATACACATTAACGTGCACGTAAAAGATCCAATGGCAGTTGGAATTCGATATAAGAGTAGGCCGTAGCGCCGCTGCCCGGGCAAAATTTCCTTCATGCGTATGCCCGTCTTCCATTAGCCGCGCAATACAAAATAACCTAGTGCAGTGTTTGGTATGACACGAGTGGTAGACAGATTCAGGTGTCAAACCATCATTTTTGTATCTAAAATTTTGTATTTGGTTTCTTATTTGTGTTATATTATTTAAATGTTTACGTCTTTAATAACCCATATCATACGTGGATGAATGTTGGCACAGAATTGAAGTGGTGTTTATTATGACAACGCTTGAAGCTATTGTTTATATATTCTAACGGAAATCAATGAACTGCATATGCTTTAGTTTAGTTTATAAAATTTTTATGAAGCTCCACTTTACAATTATCCGAAGCATTCGCCTGGAACAATATAACTGCCTCAGATTAATTCAACCATAAAACAATGTTTTAAACGGTCTTTATGATATTTTGTAAAACATTTGAATGAGTTCAAAATACCACATAGACTGGAATACCTCTTATCGTTATTAAGATCACAATCAAAAATCACGTGTCAACAAATAATTCAAATTCGTATGAAACAAAAACAACAATATATAAAGTACTTTATTATCTTTTTTTTTCAGGCAAGTTCTGTATGATCATTTAACAATAACAATAAGAGACGGATACAATCCAATCATATCGTTATTTTACTACCGATTTTACCACCATACAACCCTCAATTCTTATTTCCACTTCTTCAAAATAACACTGGTATCGAAATTTTCGAGAGCAGGTCCTTGCATGGTGATCCTTATAAGTTGGTCCAGAAAGGCGACGTACTATTTGAGCATTGCCTTCTTGAAGGGGCCACTGTGGCTGAGTGGGTAACACGCTGGCTCGCTAGTCTAGAGGTCGGGTGTTCGACCCCCGCATTGACCAAGAAAGTTCATCCAGATTTTCTGCCGTAGTTCCCCTCTGTCAGTGTTGCAGGACTGAGGGCCTTACAAGGGCTGCTGTCTAGTCGTTCGGGTGGGTCGAAACACCGAGGTCATAGCACAAAGTACGACTTGCTGCGAGAACGTAGCTAAAAACGTTGAGATATACCCTTGAAATAATCATTAATTTGTTCGTATGAATGGTCTCGTGATTTACAAACAAATGGTTATATTCACGTCTAGGCCTGTAGTTATTAGATATCGTCTCCAGAACCCAGCTCAGCTGATAAGATTACAACAAATAATTTGATACTCTCAACATGCTATCTTGCACGTCTGCCTGGTACCGTACCTCGGCCCGTGAAAAAAATGTCGACAATTAGATATATATTGAACGTCGATTTTACAGCACCCCTGGGAATAGAGCCTACCCAGGGAACACTTCCAACCACCTCGTTGCCCTGAGCTAGTTATTGCAAAAGGTCTTATTATATCAATTCAAAAGAAATGGGGCAACAATGGAAGCAGACTTCCGAATCTCATATCGGATTCATATAGACAACATTCATCATGTACTAATTTCTAAAATCCAACAGCCCGTTTTATATATCATGACATGTAGCTGTGGTGACCAGTGTCATTTCAGTGATACGATTTGGTCAAAAGTCAGATATCTGTACCAGTTCGCAAGCAGAACTTCAATATATTTATAAGCAGTATAAATGCATGTATGGCGTAATATGAAAATATGTAATTTTTTAAAAATCCCCAAGAAATATATTGTATATTTTATCTGCAGCTATTAAGAGTCATTATTCTTTTTTAACTGATAAGACAAAGTAAACAACAATATCGAGGATTGCCGCCACAGGCTATCCTTTTAAATTAAATGTGTTCCTCATTTTGGAATTTTTTGTCAGTATTGTTATATACATGATAACTGTTATCAGATTCTATAGTATTTTTACATTAAGGATAGAGGGTGGACCGTAAAAAAAAATATGTTTTGCGTATAAGTAATATCGACATCATTCTATTATCCTCTCACAATGTGCGGGTATTGGGTTCATATAGTTAATTACACCTTACTATTACCCTACCTCAAATCAATGTTGATAACGAAAAGTAAGTTGTGACCTTTGTTTACATGCAAAGACACCAAAGCAAAGAGTTACGTCCCATCCACAGTTTTGGCGAGAAAATTAAAAAAAAAAACTCTATTTGAAAATGCGGTACAAATCTATTAACGCACAGTAGAGCGGTACATGAAGTAGAGTTGGCAGGTCTGATAATTGTTGATGCTTTGGGACATAACTTTGGTTCCAATTGAGTGGTAGTGATGAAACTTGGTGCAAGCATGGACTACATCACATCAATACCTTGACTAAGTTTTATGCTAACGTAAAGCAGGATGATACACAATTTGATTGACTGCAACTTGTTTGGAGCAAAATAAAAGTGCAATTGATCATAATGTATTTTACTTATAGCTTATTTATATTTGATTCTCATATAGCTTACCTTTGGTGATGGTACGGCGGAGAATGTGTTCATGATTCTATCTGGATATTCTTCTCGGATTTTACTGATGAGAAGAGTTCGAATTCCAGAACCAGTTCCATCACCAATAAATGGGTACGCTGGGAGCCTTGAGGGCATTCACAGCATTCAGACTCCTTTCGGACAACATCTATTACTGAGTCAACTAATTCAGTTTCAGCTCCTTCTGTGTAGTGGCCTTTGGCCCAGTTATTACCAGCTCCACTCTAACCAAAGATAAAGTATCTGGTTCAAGATCAACCAACACAGCTCTATCAGTTAGAATCAAGATTATCTTGTTCCAAAACATCGACCAATGAAACTGATTAGCTCTGCTTAGCTTTAGCTCGAAATTTTAACCATTGAACTCAGTCAAGACATTACCTATTGAATATCTACATCAAGTTTAACACTCTAACTCAAATAATGCAGAGTTGTATGTTCCAAACTCTTGACCAATCAAATTGCTTATTAGCGTGAGCAGAAAACACGCACTATCAAACTTAGTCAAGGTAATGATATATTCTAAGTTTTATCGCTCTCACTTCTATAACTAAAATTATCTTGTTCCAAAGCATGAACCAATCAGATTTCTTATCTCTGCTTACCCTAAGCAGACAATGTTCTCGTCGTCAAATTCCATCAAGGCATTCACCTAATAAATGCCTACACCAAATTTGAACATTCAACCTCAATTAGAAGTAGAGTTATTGTGTTCCAAAGCCTCGAGCAATTAAATTGCGTATCGCCCTGCTTACCCTGAGAAGAAAAGGCTCATTATCCAACTTAGTCAAAGTATTGGTGTAATGAAACTATACACGAAGTTTCGTCGCTCTCACTTAATCAGAATTAAAGTTATCGTGTCCAAAATCATCAACTAATCAAATTCCTTATCCATACTTATACTAAGCAGAAAATGCTGATCTTCGAACTAGATCAAGGCATTGACTTTATATACACCTACACAAAGTTTGAACATTCTAGCTCAATTAGGAGGGTTCCCAATGAGCAGACAATGCTCATTATCGAACTTTATCAATGTAATGATATAATGAAACTACTCACTAAGTTTCATCACTCCCACTTAATTAGAACTAAAGTTATGGTGTCTCAAAGCATCAACCAATAAAATTGCTTATCTCTGCTTACCCTACGCAGAAAATGCTCATCTTGAAACTCCATCAAGGTATCGACCTAATGATCGAAGACCTATACCACGTTTGAACATTCTACCCTCAATCAGAAAGTGAGTTATTGTGTCCCAAAAAGCAGGGGCGCAGCAAATATACACAACCTGTGGATCCGTATAACTAAAGGATATGCAGCTTTATTAAAATTCTATTCAAGTGATTTTTTTCCGAATCCGCAACGGGATCCAGTCCGACTCCGGTCCGGGAGCAGACATGGTACACGGCAGGTTGTGTAGGGTATCCATGCGGTTATTCAAGCGGAAGGGCTCTGTTTTCAACATGGCACGTGTCTAAAAAGCTGCATTTCCTTTAGTACGGATCAGGTCCGGGAGCAGACATAACACACGGCAGGTTGTATATCCTTATTTAATATGCAGTTTTTCAAGCGAAGGGTTACTCAAAGTGTGTTTCCTTATGTGTGTTTACGGACACGGTTCCGCATGCGTTTCCGTACCGAACGCGACATGGTCCGTTTCGAAAAACCGCATCGGACGCCGCATAGAGAACCGTATCCGCACCAGCACATATCAGGGAAACACTCTTACTAAAATTCTATGAAAGAGATTTTTTTTTTCCGTATCCGCAACCGGAACGGAGTCGGACCGGATCCATACTCAAGGAAATGCAGATTTAGAATCTTTGTCACTGCTGGACTTAAAATCCACGCCCCTTAACGATTGGTAAAATAAAAAACTGCGATTAATCCCACGAAACGAAAAGTAAATTAATCCGTATGTATTTCATTAAAATGCTATTATAAAACACAAAATATAACTTTGATAGCATCATGAACTCGATATTTTTAAGTAGGAACAATTCGCTGAGGTGATATAATAATTAATGATACTAAATTGCCATATTTTTGTAAAAAAAAAAAAAAAAAAAATAAATAAATTGTAACGTTTTTGTGTCAATATTTGCACTCAAAATGTGATTTCCAAGCAAGATTGTAAGTTGTCACCAGGGGACATAACTCGTGTATGGCACGAAATCGCTTGGTTGAAAATTGCATTTAGGGGAACATTTTACGTTTTTAAATTTAAAATAATTTGGCATAAAGAACGATATCAACAAATAGAGATATAAATTATTATTATAGGAGTTGAAATAATGGTGGATTTAGGTAGATTTGGGAGATGAGGTTTCCTATGATCTACCGCTTTAGTAATAGTAACATTACGTGACTGGAGCAAGAGACGGAAGACATCAGTGGTGCAGTATTCTAAATACGAATAAGATTTTTAAAGTAGCGATTGTGTCAGTATTTCACAAAGAACAAATTTAAAAATGATTTGGATAGACATATTAAAAATAGTACACACATTTTACATCCAAAAATGTATAAGTACGTTTTTCCAATCTGTACGTGTTACCTTGGACGTCACATTTCTTATACGGAACTAGAATTCCGGCGGTTTCAAGTAATATATTAAACCAAAATATTATTACAGAGGAAGCTTTTACGTGCGATTTCCGGTATTTTGAAAGTTAATTCCGGTGTTTGCACTGTGAATTCCTGTGATTATCTTTGCTTTATAGTAATTTATTATTAATGTAAATTATGACTTAATAAATAGGAAGGTCTTAGTGCGAATTCTAAAATTTTGAAAGTGAACTCCAGTATTTATGTATTTTTTTTACAATTTAAGTGTTTTTACAATTTAAAATACAGATGTGACGTCCATCCTGTGATGTTGGTGTACCATTATTTCAAATAATGGCACATGCAATGTGCCAACCGTACATTATTCATAAGAGTTGAAATATTGTATCCGAGTGACGTATTTCATGGATAGTGTCTGGATTAAGTTGTTTAATGGTCTCATGCAATACATTGCGTAATATATAGATCACACTCGTTCAATACCAATACATGTATATTACTTAATGTCTCGCACTCGACCATAAAAGGACAATATTGGTGTCAGTCATTATCACATATGTGATAAAACTGATTGAACTCATTCCAAATATAATTTGAACACAGATCATTGCTACGATAGAGGAGTAATAAAGGTTTCATGAATCGGAAGTGACGAACGCCAAAGGAAAGCACAAGTTGTTCCTCTATATAACTGACTTAAGATAGGTTGCCAGGCAACGAAACATACACCCACAACAGCTAAGTCGTCCGGGCAGTCAACAAGGGTTGTCGCATATTGTTTCTTTTATCAGTAAGGAGAACATTTACAACACATGATAATCTTATTACGAGTAATAGCCCATTAAATATTTATCAGAAATGATTAGAATAGTTTTGTCTCAAGGCCTTTGTCCCCAAGATATTTCAAAGTGATCAAGTGCCAGAAATTATCAGATATCACTGAAAATCAAATAGGCTTCTTCGTCTCATGACCCTAAACACTGTGTACAAATTTAAAGTCAATCGGATATTAACTTTAGCCTTTAGAGCATTCACAGGGTTTTTCAAAGTGATCAAGGGTCATAACTCTGGCAGTCATTATCGGATATCGCTGAAAATAAAGAGGCTATTTTGTATCATGACCGTAAATAGTGTGTATAAATTTAAAGTCAATCGAATATTAACTTTAGATTTTTCAAAGTGATCAAGGGTCATAACTCTGACAGTAATTATCAGATATTGCTGAAAATCAATAGGCTTCTTTGTATCATGACTTTAAACACCGTGTATAAATTTAAATTCAATGGGATATTAACTTTAGCCTTTAGAGCGTTCACAAGATTTTTCAAAGTGATCAAGGGTCATAACTCGGGCAGGAATTATCGGATATTGCTGAAAATCAACAGGCTTCTTCGTATCATGACCTTAAACACTGTGTATAAATCTAAAGTCAATCGGATATTAACTTTAGCCTCTAGAGCGTTAACAAGATTTTTCAAAGTGATCAAGGGTCATAACTTTGGTAGTAATTATCGGATATCACCGAAAATCGATAGGCTTCTTCGTCTCATGCCCTTAAACACTGTGTATAAATTTAAAGTCAATCAGATATTAACTTTAGCCTCTAGGGCGTTCACAAGATTTTTCAAAGTGATCAAGGGTCATAACTCGGGCAGGAATTATCGGATATTGCTGAAAATCAACAGGCTTCTTCGTATCATGACCTTAAACACTGTGTATAAATCTAAAGTCAATCGGATATTAACTTTAGCCTCTAGAGCGTTCACAAGATTTTTCAAAGTGATCAAGGGTCTAACTCTGGTAGTAATTATCGGATATCACCGAAAATCGATAGGCTTCTTCATCTCATGCCTTTAAACACTGTGTATAAATTTAAAGTCAATCGGATATTAACTTTGGCCTCTAGAGCGTTCACAAGATTTTTCAAAGTGATTAAGGGTCATAACTCTGGTAGTAATTATCGGATATCGCTGAAAATCAATAGGCTTCTTCGTCTCATGACCTTAAACACTGTGTATAAATTTAAAGTCAATTGGATATAAACTTTAGCCTCTAGATCGTTCACAAGATTTTTCAAAGTGATCAAGGGCCATAACTCTGGTAGTAATTATCGGATATCGCTGAAAATCAATAGGCTTCTTCGTCTGATGACCTTAAACACTGTGTATAAATTTAAAGTCAATCGGATATTAACTTTAGCCTCTGGAGCGTTCACAAGAAATTGTGGACGATGGACGGACGGACCGACGGACGGACCGACAGACGGACGGACGGACGGGGGCGACGGCAATATACGACCACATTTCCATGTGGGCGTATAAAAATTATATTTGGAATGTGTTTAACCATGTGATAATGACTGTCACCAATATTGTCCTTTAAACTATACTTATTATGCAATGCCTGAAGCTCAAGACCACTAAACGAGTTAAATTACAGACACTTGCACGTGCTTTGCAATGAAATACATCACGCGGGTTCAACAATGCCCCTACGATTATTTGAAATAATGGTACACAAACAACAAAGTGCTCAAATTTTGAATATGTGAATTCCAGTTATTTAAGTAATTAATTTAGTATTAATGCAAAGTCTAAGTAATTCAAAATTGCAGCGTTTATAATAGTCCGGTGGCTGAAGGGGGGGAGGGGAGTCGCCAGACGAGCTGGGGATTTATGAGACCCAAGTTTTTCTAGACAGTTTTTTGTGTAGATTCCGAATCTCAGTGGTGATAAGGCGTTTGAGATATAGGGGGTCAAATGTCTACAATTGACATGTGTGTGTGGTAGGGGTTGAGGAATGCCATTTTGACATATTATATTAATAAAACAAATTTCTAGGACGGCCCATCTTTAAATAAGTGTTTATGATGCCCTTGACAACTTTTGATTTGTGGTGGGGTTTGGGTGGGGGTGGTAATTATGTTGACATATGATGATCATGTTATATATTAATAAAACAAATGACTGGAATGAAGCTTTACAATGTGAATTGCTTTCTGCGCCACCAAGCAAGAAAATATTTATCTCAGTCGTATGAACTTTTGATTTCAAATCTTCTGATGAAGATTATGGATTAACTAATAACTTATCATATCTCCGAGTTACTGGTTTTTGATTTACATTCCCAGATCTCTTGAAAAAAACGCCACAATAATTTAATTCTTTGAACGAAAAACGCTCAATTATGAACAAAATGACTTCTGACCACAAATTAGGTTGCCAGGCAACGAAACATGCCCACAGCAGCTAAATATTTCTGGCAATCGCAACAAGGGATGTCCAATATTTTTACTTTTTTGGTAATGAAACATTTGTAATAGACTAAAATCTGTTTAAGAGTAACAACTACTAACAACTTATTAAGTAATTATCAGAAAATCATTAGAATTTGTTTGGTTTTTATGAAGTTCTGCCCCACGCTAACAATTAATATACGAAATGTTTAATATCATGGATTTAGCTGTTCAGTTATCAAAATTCATTGAAAATCAAAATATTTGTTCGTTTCAACATCTTAAACTCTGTGTATCAAGCTGAAGTCAATCGGGTGATAAGTTTGGCCTCAAGGCCTGCCATAGACTTTTCAAAGTAATCAAGGGTGATAACTCTGGCAGTAATAATTTGAATTTGAAATCATTGAAAAGCAATAGGCTACTTCGTCACATGATCTTAAACACTGTGTATAAATTCAAAGTCAATCGGATATTAACTTTAGCCTTTACAGCATCCACAAGCAATTGTGTACGCCAGATGGACAGACAGACATCCTGACAGGGGCGACAATATACGACCACATTTCCATGTTGGCTCATAAAAATACATGTCACGCATGATCCCCCCTCCCTCCACCTTCAACGACTACCCTCACCCCACAAATCAAAACAGTTGTCCAGGGCATCATTTATTCATAAACACTTATTTAAAGATGAGCAATCCTAGAAATTTATGTTTTAATAATCGATGACAGGTGAAAACAATCTATGCCCACTCAGAACATGTCTTAATTAGTTGCTTCTAATTTACTCAGAAAACGAAATGGGGTTTGACATTACTTAAGAGGTAAAGCTAGTGGCTTAGCTGAAGTGTGTGACACTTGGTGGCGTTCTTGTACCCCAATTAGAAGGAGAGTTATTGTGTTCCAAAGTCTCGACAAAATTTATCACATAGCCCATTGTATGGCGTATGTCCGTCTTCATTAGCCCCAGGTTATGAGCAGAACAGTAGGACGTTAAACCCCATTTCAAACTTGAAATGAAATGGGGTTTATCGTCCTACTGTTCTGCTCATAACCTGGGGCTAATGAAGATGGACATACGCCATACAATGGGCTATGTGATAAATTTTGCCCGGCAGTGCAGCTACTGCCTACTCTTATATCTTATATGCCAATGTGTATACGAGACCTGTTTTTTTTGTCCTATCCATATGAATAGACAACTTTCCTCAAGCTCTCGCTGTCCTGCATCACTGACAAGGGGAACTACGCTGGAAAATCTGGATGAACTTTCTCGATCAATCCAGGGATTTAACACACGACCTCCAGGCTAGCGAGCCAGCATCTTACCCACTTAACCATGTGATACTCCCATTTCGAACTTAGTCAATGTATTGATGTAATGAAACTATACACCAAGTTTCATCACTCTCACTTAATTACAACTAAAGTTATAATGTCCCAAAGCATCAACCAATCAAATTGCTTATCTCTGCTTAGGGTAAGCAGAAAATGTTCATCTTTGAACTCCACAAAGGCATTGCCCTATAAACACCTACACCAAGTTTGAACATTCTAGCTCAATTCGAAAGACAGTTATTGTGACCCAAAAAGTGTTAATAATAGACAGACGGACAAACCCATTTTAATAGTCCCCTGCTTTCGTCGAAAGGCGGGGGACAAAAAAAGCATAAGATGTTTAATATAAAGAAATCTTTAATCAGGAATTGTCTTTAGTGTAATGGCAAAAATCGTCACACAATCCAGCAAAAATCACATGAATTTACTAAAGAAAAACAGCAAGAATTTCAAAATCATGTTAAGACCACAACTGACGTAAAACCAAGTTAAATAACAAAATAAACAACAGATTTCAATTTGTAAAAATTAATGAAACCCACATACATGGCGATCACTAAAGTGACTTACCAGTAATTACTCAATGACTATACTTCAATGGCACAAAAAGCTGGCACCCAATACTTCCAAAGACTAATTTGCCAACACCAAGACATTTTTCAGAAAGATAGACAAGAAAGTAAAGTTTGCGAATGTATCCAGGTATAATTTCACGTTCTATTTAAGCTTCATCAGCCTCTTGCTCTTCTTCATCAAATTCACCCTCCTCTTCAGCTGTAGCATCTTGGTATTGTTGATATTCAGATACCAGATCATTCATATTAGATTCAGCTTCTGTAAATTCCATCTCATCCATACCTTCACCAGTATACCAATGGAGGAAAGCCTTTCTTCTGAACATAGCAGTAAATTGTTCAGATATTCTCTTAAACAGTTCTTGAATGGCTGTACTGTTACCAATGAAGGTTGCAGACATTTTAAGACCTCTTGGTGGAATGTCACAAACGGCAGTCTTTACGTTGTTGGGGATCCATTCAACAAAGTAACTGCTGTTTTTATTCTGAACATTCAGCATCTGTTCATCTACTTCCTTCATGGACATGCGACCTCGGAACATAGCAGCAACCGTTAAATATCTTCCATGACGTGGATCGCAGGCAGCCATCATGTTCTTGGCATCAAACATTTGTTGAGTAAGTTCAGGTACTGTAAGGGCACGGTATTGTTGACTACCTCGAGATGTGAGAGGAGCAAAACCAGGCATAAAGAAATGAAGACGAGGGAAAGGTACCATGTTAACAGCTAATTTACGTAGATCAGCATTAAGTTGACCTGGGAATCTAAGACAAGTTGTTACACCAGACATGGTAGCCGACACCAAATGATTCAAGTCACCATAAGTTGGTGTAGTAAGTTTTAACGTACGGAAACAGATATCATATAAAGCTTCATTGTCAATACAGTAAGTTTCATCTGTGTTTTCTACAAGTTGATGTACTGATAGAGTAGCATTGTATGGTTCTACCACTGTATCAGATACCTGAAATTATAACAAGGCTCCTTAGCGGCGAGATTAAAGCCATAAATTCTCCACCACACCCTAAAAGAAGGGGAAGTATTGAGATAGGGAGGAAATAGGAGTTAACATCATCGACACAAACTAGGTCATTTTTGGACTAACATATGGTTCAAATTTATTTCAATAATTCGATTGTTCGGATCTGTTGCAGAGGGAGAAAACATAGGACCCACAGAAAACCAACGAGACTGGACAGACAACTCTTGCAAGGATAAAATCGGACTAGTGCATAATCTAAATCAGTCATCCATCTAAAAAGCCTCTTTTGGTGGATATGTGAATTCAAAAGCGAATGAAATTCATCTATAGATAAACATAATCTAGGCAGTATGTATGTAAAATGAACTAAAATTTGCTTACTTTTGGTGATGGTACCACAGAGAATGTGTTCATGATTCTATCTGGATATTCTTCTCGGATTTTACTGATGAGAAGAGTTCCCATTCCAGAACCAGTTCCTCCACCAAGGGAATGGGTAAGTTGGAAGCCTTGCAGACAATCACAGCTTTCAGACTCCTTTCGGACAACATCTAAAACTGAGTCAACTAATTCAGCTCCTTCAGTGTAGTGACCTTTGGCCCAGTTATTTCCAGCTCCACTCTGTCCGAAGACAAAGTTATCTGGACGAAAGATTTGACCAAAAGGTCCAGACCTTACAGAGTCCATGGTACCTGGCTCTAGATCAACCAATACAGCTCGGGGTACATATTTACCTCCTGAAAAAATCAAAGAAATAATTCTGTGAAAAATATTCAAACACTTCCATCTAAAATGGGTTTTATGTTTTACTCAAGATTGTTTTTGATATGATTTCACCCCAGTACAATCAGTCACGCTTGACTGTAGGAGCAATTTCATGAAACATAGGTTCCAAAATCATTGACTTTACACAAAATAGACAAACCTGTAGCTTCATTGTAGTAGACGTTGATTCTTTCCAATTGGAGATCAGAATCACCATGGTAGGTTCCAGTTGGGTCAATACCATGTTCATCAGAAATAACCTCCCAGAACTGTTAATAAAATAAATATTAATATTAATATATAAATATTTTTTTTTAAAGCGATCTTATGTGATCTATTTGTTACGAATTCACTGAGATTTGAAACATGTACAAATCAATCACATTTACTTACCTTGGCACCAATTTGGTTACCACACTGTCCAGCCTGAATATGAACAATCTCACGCATGATGACGGTTGACAAATGGAATGAAATGTGATCACACACACTGGTTATATTTACCTGAAAACAAAATAGATTATCTATAATAGAACATATATACACTAATCAAACATAGCTTGCCAGACAATGAAACATACAACAAATATGTCGTCCAAGCAGTCGAATATTTATTCTTCTGTAAGTAATAGGTGTATTTACAAGACACCAAAAACTGATCACGAGTAAAAATATTAATACATTAATTTTCAAAAATAATTAAAATAGTTTATTTTCTGAGATTGCCAACATCTATCACTCAAATCATGCAAGCCTAATAATTTTCAGAATGCAACTGTTTCAAGTCTTTGAAATTGTTGAAAATCAATAGGATTCTTTACATAAATGCTGTATCAATTGGGCACCAAAAAATAACAGTAAATGTATATACTGGTGTCTAGTATATGCACAAATTTAGCTGTGGCAATCTTATAAATTCATCAAAGTCAGTAATGAAAATAGCTACAATACACTAACATCTGATTAAGAGTAACAATCCATTAAACAATTATCAGAAATCAGTAGAATTTGTTTGGCTTTTAGTTCTTGCCCATGCTTACCTTTGGTGTAAAAAAAAATATTTAATATGAATTCAGCTGTTCAAGAAATTTTGAAGAAGTGATGAAGGATTTAAGAATTGACAAATTAATAGATAATATTGTAGCAGGATAATATTGTAGCAATGTTAACACTGAGAAAATGGGGTGTGTAAAGGAATTAAACAGATAAACCATTGCATGTAACATTATTAATTTCTATTATATGCAATATGTCCTAGATGCATCTATCAAAATTATTATAAGAAGGAACATTATATACTTATATTAGGAAAGTTCTACATAGGAGCTTCTTCAAAATACAAATTCTCCTTGTTTTCCCAACACATTTATATAGACCTACAGCTGAAATCAATTCGGCCCTGACAGAGAACCCAATTCATTTTTGATTCATGTATTATTTTAAAGATCATTCCACATAATTTAGATGATCAGTCTGTATACATTATATAATTTATCAAGAAAATTTTGGAAATTGGCATTTTACAAGTTGTAAGAAGTGAATCGTTTACAAATTATTAAGTCCAAATATTGTGGTATACAGTAAGCAGCGGATTGTTATATAAAAGCATGTTTTTCATATTAAAGCTGAACTCCAATTACAAAACTACAGAAATAATTGAATAAAAAAAAATACTGCCATACATAATGGCCATACTTGTTTTCAATTTGCAGAAGAAGTATGGCCGCTGTACGGTGTACGAAAACAGAGACAGGCCACGCCCACATCCAGTATACACTGTGTCAACCACACTGTCCACATCCGGCTAGCAATATTTCAACTACCAATTACCTACTGAGTGAGCGTTTTTTTCTCTATAAGTTTACTGAAAATATTATTGCTACACAATTATTATGTCTAATCAGGTACATATTGTACTAATTGTACGAAATAAGTAACCTACGGTATATTTTTGCTCTAAAAGTATGGGAAAAATTGTCTTACCCCAAACAAACAACAAATCTACCGACATCATCCAACCATGTTTATTCTTATTTCTTGAAAGGTTTTGCACAACATGTTAGAAACACCAAATGATTTCTAGTATTATAAAGTTCAGTATTATCGTTCCAAAATATATCCAAAGCAGCAATAAAACAACTGTTCTCTCCATCGAAGAAGTATGTCTTCACTTCAAAATATTTTTCATCTTGTTATTTATGACGGATCAAGGGACATAGGTGGTTATGTCAACATGTTAGATGTTATGTCAACAACATTGTTGTTGTTTGGAGTAGTTTTCTTTCATTTTTAGAGCAAAGGTACACCGTGCTTTACTTATTTCTTCTAATTAGTAAAATAATATGTACCTGATCAGACATAATAATTGTGTAGCAATAATATTTTCAGTCAATTTATAGAGAAAAACCGCCCAGTCAGTAGCTGGTAATTGGTAGTTGAAATATTACTAGCCGGATGTGGACAGTGTGGTGGCCAAAGCGTATACTGGATGTGGGCGTGGCCTGCCTCCGTTTTCGTACACCGTACAGCGGCCATACTTCTTCTGCAGATTGAAAACAAGTATGGCGATAATGTTTGGCAGTAATTTTTTTTATTTGATCATTTCTGTAGTTTTGTAATCGGAGTTCAGCTTTAATATAAACAGTGGACACAATTTGTTTTATGAATTTATAACATTAGCTAATCTAAAATGTAATTCCCCCCCCCCCCATTTCCTAAAAATTTTGACAAATATGCATGTCCAAATTAAAAGCTTACATTTTAGTTTGGTAAACTTTATCTGCATGGCAAGATATTTATTTTTTAGAAACAATTTTGGATCTGTTAAGATTTGGGGTCAAGCCACTTTTAATATTCCTGATATATTATGTATTTGCTTTCTTTAATTTCCCAAGTCATTGATGAGTAATAGCACATGGTTGAATTAATGTTTATTATGGCAACACCTGGAAGTATTATTTTTGTGCTAAATAAGAAAATCAATGAACTGCATACTTTCTACGTTTTTTCTAATTGGGCAGTTTATAAAATCTTCATGTGGCTCATTCACAAAGAACTATACAACTGAAAGTGTACTAATTTTACTTAAACTTATTCAAGTCACCTTATTCAAAATTCGACCTTTTATTCAAGTCAAATTAACACTAAAATATTATTCAATTTTCATAGTCCACGGTCAAGCTCTCTTGCTTTTACAATATTTTACAAAGACTGCAAGGTAAAGGCATTCAAACTATAGACAAGATGGAAGATAATTTAAGTTGACCTTAAAACAGTCCTCACAAAAACTATTGATAAGCTGAAGCACAAAAAAAATATATTCATATCTATATCTAGAAAATATCCTCATGCACATAAGATGTAGTTGGTATGCAACAGATTTTTATAGACTTTGTTTCTTTCCTATGCATTTTATCAAGAAAACAAATTCCTGCAGATGTGCAAGTATATTTAGTTGGTAAAAAGCACCCCTTTTCACAGCTGGCATGTCAGTATTGCATTTATCAGTTATTACCATCTGGAATACTGTACTGCCTTCCTCCTAACAAAAAAGAATCACTTCAGTAGGAAATTTAATACCCTATACAAGCTAATGTAGCATGACTAACTGGAGAAATTGTATCTATATCAAATTACACTCTTCCAATTACTTATAAACTGAACTACAAATGTGTGCAGGATGAATATTTTTTTTTTTATTATTTTAGTGTGGCGAAAAACTATAGATGGGATTTTGAATCCCTTGCAAACTATAATGAATGTTGAATCTCTGAATAATTCTTTATTATGAATCCAATGATCCATATTTACACAATTGTTGCCCGGAAACAAAACAAATGCCAACAGCAGCCATTCGACTGGCAGTCAACAAAGGTTGTCACCTATGTGTGCTTTTGTAGGTAAAAGGACCATTTACAAGACATTGATATCTCATACAGATTAAATGTTCACAAGGTTCAAACAAGAGAGAAATGAGGTTTTCGACAAACTAGATCATTTCGAGACCAAAATGTGCTTTCATTTTATTTCAATAATTCGCTTGCGCATATGGGTCTTTCGCAGTGCGAGGAAACCGGATGACCTGGCAAAAACCCAGGCGACACTACTCCTTGCCACGTACAACAGGGGATTCTAAACCATGCCAGTTGATTCAATGACCGGCTTCATGATACAGCTCGTATGTGCTAACCATTTGGCCATCCAACCCCCCACCCAAGGTTCAAGTGAAACAAAGGTCATAACTGTACCCCTTATTAAATGAGAGAGCCTCAAATCAATAGGCTTCTTTGATTAATAATTAATCTTAATAATGCATTGAAATTTTATACAGATCAAATATAATAACTGTACCCGTTATTAAATGAGAGAGCCTCAAATCAATAGGCTTCTTTGATTAATAATTAATCTTAATAATGCATTGAAATTTTATACAGATCAAATATAATAGGGCGATCACAAGGGGTTCATAACAGTGAAACACGAGTCATAACTCTAGCAGTAATAAGCATAAATTGCTCAAATTCATTAGACTTCTTCGTTTTACTAATCAATGCATTTAAATTTTATACAGATTTGATAAGGGCTTAATTTCTTGTATTTACCGAAACATAATTTAAAAAATTCTGCAACATTAGGCATCCTCTGATCAATTGTGTAAATATGGATCATAATAAAGAACGTTTCATTGGTTGTGTGTTTGGGGAGGGGAGGGGTGTCATTGTGGCCAAATTGGCAGATGTTGGCTTTTAACCTTGAGGTCCGATGTTAAATCCCTGCATTTTCCAGCGTGGTTCCCCCTTCTCAGTGATGCAGGACAAAAGGCTTGACAAGGACAGCTGTCTAGTCCTTCATTGAGGTCCTGTGTACACATTGGCATGAACGTAAAAGATCTGAGTTGGAATTCAATACAAGTAGGGTGTAGTGCTGCTGTCCGGGCAAAATTCTGACAGCACTCTGGTGTATGCCCGTCTTTATTAGCCCAGTTTGGAGCATAACAGTAAGACGTTAAACTCCATTTCAATTTATTTGTTGTAGGCCTACTTATTTTTTGTATGGAGGTTATGACAAATGTTTAAGCCCTTTTTGGGTTAATCCATTTGCTAAAACCAGTAACAATATTCCTAAATATTTTGGTGTTCCGCCCCCCCCCCACAATTGAATCCACGCTGGGAGATTATCTACCACTGATGTTCTCTTCACCGTTTTAAAGTTATGAGCTATTTGAAGTAGATTAATCTGTATATAATTTAAAATGTCGAAACATTCAAATGACAATCGATAGCTTTAACACCCAAGAACATTTTAGTTGGATCAGAGACACAGATGTGAGAGCAACTTCAGGTTGAAAAATTCCCAGCGTTATTTAGGAACCCAAGTTAACACAGGTTTCTCTGGATAATCAGTGGTGCAGGATAGAGGGTCTGGCAAGGAATACCATCTTGTTCAGAATGGTACAAATACTGCAAGGCATGTAAAAGAACCACTTTGGTGCAACTGTCAAAGTAAAATTTCGCCCATATCAAAAGAAATGGGAAAAATGTTGAAAGCAGAAGACAAGTTCACAGGACAACATTTTCCAGCCTTATTAGTAATAAGATTTGGTCTAACGATATACAATTTTGCAAGTAGAGCTTTAATAAATATAAGCATTAAAAATGTAAGTAGACATAGTATGCAGATGTTCTTTTAAAAAAAATGCCAAAGAAATATATTGCACTTTTATCTTCAGCTTTTAAGTGTCACTAGTTTGTTCTTTTTTAACTTCAATAACAAGAGTAACCAACAATATGGAGGATTTCCACCATAATAGTATTAAGCCATTGGTTTGTGAAATGTTTCTTAATAAAGCTTCAATTCCATAAAGCTATTTTATTCGGCTTCATCAACTTCTCCCTCATCTTCATCAAATTCACCCTCCTCTTCAGCTGTAGCATCTTGGTATTGTTGATATTCAGATACCAGATCATTCATGTTAGATTCTGCCTCTGTAAATTCCATCTCATCCATACCTTCACCAGTATACCAATGGAGGAAAGCCTTTCTTCTGAACATAGCAGTAAATTGTTCAGATATTCTTTTAAACAATTCTTGAATGGCTGTACTGTTACCAATGAAGGTTGCTGACATTTTAAGACCTCTTGGTGGAATGTCACAAACGGCAGTCTTAACATTGTTGGGGATCCATTCAACAAAGTAACTGCTGTTTTTATTCTGAACATTCAGCATCTGTTCATCTACTTCCTTCATGGACATACGACCTCGGAACATAGCAGCAACTGTCAAGTATCTTCCATGACGTGGATCGCAGGCCGCCATCATGTTCTTGGAATCAAACATCTGTTGAGTAAGTTCAGGTACTGTAAGAGCTCGGTATTGTTGGCTACCTCGAGATGTGAGAGGAGCAAAACCAGGCATAAAGAAATGTAGACGAGGGAAGGGTACCATGTTGACAGCTAATTTACGTAGATCAGCATTAAGTTGACCAGGGAATCGAAGACAAGTTGTTACACCAGACATGGTAGCCGACACCAAATGATTCAAGTCACCATAAGTTGGTGTAGTAAGTTTTAACGTACGGAAACAGATATCATATAAAGCTTCGTTGTCAATACAGTAAGTTTCATCTGTGTTTTCTACAAGTTGATGTACTGATAGAGTAGCATTGTATGGTTCTACCACTGTATCAGATACCTGAAATTATACAAAGATCAAAACAAATTAGGATAAAAGATGTGAACTGAGTAAACAAATAGATAATAAAGAACAATTAACTGATTGAAAACTATAGTTCGATAGAGTATAACACACATAATTGAAATTAAAACGGGCATTAGGTTAATCTCCAAAGGTATAGTCAAAAGTTCCTGATGCAAAATTCTTTTTCTTTTAAAACTTTTAGAATCAACTTACTTTTGGGGATGGTACAACAGAGAATGTGTTCATGATTCTATCTGGATATTCTTCTCGGATTTTACTGATAAGAAGAGTTCCCATTCCGGAACCTGTTCCTCCACCAAGGGAATGGGTAAGCTGGAAGCCTTGAAGACAATCACAATTTTCAGCCTCTTTTCGCACAACATCTAAGACTGAGTCAACTAATTCAGCTCCTTCTGTGTAGTGACCTTTGGCCCAGTTATTTCCAGCTCCGCTCTGTCCAAAGACAAAGTTATCTGGACGAAAGATTTGACCAAAAGGTCCAGACCTTACAGAATCCATGGTACCTGGCTCAAGATCCACCAGAACAGCTCTGGGTACATATTTACCTCCTGCAAAAATCAAGGAGGCGATTTCAAAGTTAAAATTACTTCATGAATCTAACAATAATGTCTACTGCATATGGCTAGAGATACATTTGAGAAATGAGAATGTTCTTTGGTATTAAATTTTCTAAGCTCCCATTAAATCCTTTAACGTTAACTGGGAACAAATATGGTGCCAAATAAAATGGTGGAAATACAATGTTGTAATGCATGAAAATGCATTGGGTATCCTAATCAACTTAATTCTGAATGGAAATAGGCCCAATTTAATTGTTGACAGTAAATAAGTAAATTAACTACAACTTTACAAAAGAATGTTTGTCAGACTGTGTTGCTAGGCGTAACATCCTGTTTCTTACTGGTAATATATTATCAATAAGTTTCTATTGTCAGAGTATTTATCTACATTTATTAATATCAATACAAACCTGTAGCTTCATTGTAGTAGACATTGATTCTTTCCAATTGAAGATCAGAATCACCATGGTAGGTTCCTGTTGGATCGATACCATGTTCATCAGAAATAACTTCCCAGAACTGTTCAAACAAAACATTAATAACATGCTTTATATGCACCTAACAAATGTTAATCTAGATAATCAATTCTATTCAATTTATTCCAAGATAAAGTTTGGAGACCCTTGCCAAAACATTTATTTTGTATGTTCAAAACATTTTTACGAGAAACTTTTAATGCTGTTGTATTTTATATTAAGTAAAAACCCTGAACAGTAAATCAAAATATGCTTTTATGAAAACAAAGAAGTTCTACTTACCTTTGCCCCAATTTGGTTGCCACATTGGCCAGCTTGCATATGAACAATTTCACGCATGTTTCCTGGGTAAGAAAGTCACTTAACAGTGAAACTTAGTTAACTCTGATGAACGTACCAATACACTGAGGCCTTGGCACGACTTGTTGCTAAGAAACAATATAATAAACACCTGAATTAGTTGATCTGTGATGTAAACAAAATGGCAATATGTTAATTAGCAACAGAATGGATTAGACATTAGAAAATCACAGATCAGTCATGCTTGTCAAATGCTGAGAACACTTTGTCAGAAAAACAAAAAACAAAGAGACATCACCAATCCAAGTCATATTTTATTTCCATTTCATTCCAAGTAACAAATATATTTTGCTATTCGAAGATAAAAATGTTTGATACATAATTTATTAAATATCTAGAGAAAACTATTAACATGGAAGCTTATAAATAAATTATGGCCAATATATACATAAAGTGAGCTTATGAATAAAAACATTTCCTAAGAGGCAGTTGGAATTCATAACATCCTGGTTATTGATTGTGATTGGGGTCTCCACAACAGTCCTGGCTATGGCAGACATTAACAGATTAAAAGTCTACTTCATGTGAATGAGTCCCCAGTGAGTCATCATATATAGTCAGACAATGCCATAGATTCTGAATTAAAGCAGGCACAATATAGAACCCACACCAATAGCAAATCGAGCAAATTCTATGTTCATTTCACAAGTTCAAGTATAGTCTTCTCTGGTCACAGAAGAGCAATAAACCTGTCAAGATTTGGGTCCTTCATCTTAAAAAAAGCCCCAGGACATGCACAGAAACAAGTGAGGCTTGGTATACAATACATTTTTTATCCCAAATCCGTAAAGTAAAACATAACAGCTTGCCTGGGTAATATAAAAGTTGTTTCAGAAAATAGATTTAATATAAGATCAATTGTGTCAAATAAAACACAATCATGTGAAATCAAAAAGGTTTTATGTATTCAAGATAAAATGCTTCAACATTTACGGATATACTGAAATGTTTCATCTGTATAGTAGAACAATCTTATGTCACTGCTTTGGTTGGTTCTTAATTAACAAGGCTACTGTAATTTTGTGTATTGGATGTATTAATGAATGTAATACATATATTTTTGAATGCAGATAAATAAATCTACAATGTTTGTTGTGTTTTGTATTTAATGTCTATAGTCCAAAATTTGTTTTACTATAACAAAATACTTAATATACTCTATATCTATTTAAGGCATGAGGTTGCCGATTTCAACAATATTCAACAATACTCTGCAGTGCAATTATCATGAACTTCTTCATGCAAATATTCAGTAACTCCCGGTCGAATAACTTTTAAGCAACATTTACCGGCATAAGCTATAGAAATTTTATGCACCATTTATAGACATACTCGTTATCATAGTTATGTCCTGTGAGTGCAAGTGCTTTGCCGATATAATAGTCATCGGGGTTCGCATTATGATTCAAATTTTACCGCTAAAAAGGCGCATCATTTGAATAATTTGTATTAGGAAATTTAATAAACGTAAAACTCGAATCTCAATAAAAAAAACAAATTCGACAAATAAAATACTATGAAGTGGAGATATAGTAATGTATCTTTTTATGCACTCTCGACGTAGATAGGCTAATGAACAGAGCGAGTGTATTAGTCATCTGTCTGCCCTGTAATGAGTTGTTGAATGAAAAGGCTTGGCTCGTGTGCTGCTTTAGATAGGGAATAACACGCGAATATTTCAACTTCCATGTCCGAAAATTACGCTTACAAAAACGATCTAACTTCAATTCCATGGACAAAATTCCACACATATAAACAAATCCAGCAATAAGAAACAAATAAATTAAAATTCATAAAATAAGCTAATTCTCACCAAAGTGGACTACGTCTTCCTACTACCAGCTTCGCTGCAAAGAGAATGTGTCTTGAGCTGATGCGGGAATGAGTTGGAGAGGGATGATGTCATTTGCTAGTTAATGTATTCATACGCTTAAGCTAGTCCATTAAGTTTTGACAATTGGATAGAAACTACAACAATTAATAGGCGTTAAACTGAATAAAAATCAACAACCAATAAATCGTAAGTTTAACTGCTTCGACATACTTGACGTGTGATTGACAGTTATCGGGTAATTAGGCCGTCTGGGTGCAGGTTCGCGGAATAAGAAAACGATGCTACAAGGCTATACATATTATAATGAAGTTATTCTCGAATCCGTTAACAAGTTCGTGACCTGTTTTATTTTGCGGCTGTCGATTTGGAGTTTGCGGCCAGCTTCCTAGGCGTAATAAATATGCTAGAAATAGTTCATTTATACACGTCGGTAAATGTAATTAATAAATGCGGTTGCATGTTGTTCTCATAGTCATATAAAATAAATACGATGATTTATGTAGCGTAAGAAGGGTTTAAAATGTTTTATCAACATAATAAAAGTTTTGAAAACTAGATTTGGGATTTGTCGAACTGTATATTATAGTGTAACAAATGGGGCTCTATTGTGAATTAGTTTCTATGACTAAAGAACGTCTTACGACGAGAAAGTCCCATTTTGTATTGGTATTTGTGTGGTAAAACCAATGCCGGTACAATTAAATTGAAGAAAAAACTCACAAAAAAACAACATAATTTTAAATATACTCTTTGATTGACAAATGGATGCCTGTCATTGGTATCACGCCTCCTCTGTCTCTGTCTGCTGCAACCATCGTTGCACGCCACTGCTCAGAAACATCGTTGTTAAAATAATCAAGAATTGTTTGGGAAAGATATTACGATAATTCAAAAATCGGATCAATAAATAATGAACCAATGCCCGGGAAATTGCTAATAAACTGATGGGGACAATATTTAACGACTTGTCTGCCATATCACCTCAGTGGAAGCAGACGTTGAATAAAGGTATTTCACACAAGTAGGCCTATATATTCGAAACAGTTCCAGAGGAGTTATAGGGGGGGGGGGACAACTGGGTGTCGCTCTATTAAAGCTGGCGATCCGTCCCCCACATAAGACAAGAAAAAATAACTAAATTTGTTAATTGCATCAATACATTCACAAAGGACAGCAGGCATACAGGTAAATGTACATTTAAACACTTACAATAGCCTACACTACAGAAAACATGAGGCACATGTACATACGAGAAATACAATGTTGGTACAAACAATTTGATATTACATTTTTAAAAATTCAACTGTATATAGTTCCCACCAAGATTGATGTTGACGTAAGTTATCAAAGTAAAGCCAAGAACAGGAACTATAATAATAATATGGTGGTTGGATAGTTATTATAGAGAGGGGGGGCCCAGGGAGTGAACCTTATAGTTGAAAAATATACCAATTTTCGCCTTACGGTATCAATACATGCTTATCTGGTATCATCAGAATGTAAGTCTGTCTGGTATCTGGTGGTGGATGTGGTATTCCACGCCCAAAATGGCATCCCCCCCCAACTAGGCTAGATTAGGTCAAAAGTGTACAGCGTGAAAATCGTACAGCACCGTAGATTTTCAAGTATTACAAAACACTCTGACGGGCATTTCTAGTATAGTGGAAGGGTAGGCTACACCCAGCAAACACAAAACATTTAAAAAACGTTTTTTCTTGGTTTCTAAAAGGTTAGGTAAAAAAATATGTTTATTAAACGTTTTTTAAACGTTTGAAGTGAAAGTTTTTACGAAATTTTCGATAAACATTGATAAAAACGTTTAATATATGTTTAATCAACGTTCATAATTAACGTTTTCTTACAAAACATTTTTTTAACGTTTGCACTGAAACGTTGTAAATATGACTTTTTTAACGTTTATGAAACGTTTATAAAGTCCCAATAAATAGGTATAAATTACCCTACACGTCATATGAAAAAAATAAATTTTAAAAACATTTATTAAACGTTTAACACACGTTTATAACTTACGTTGCCTGACAAACATTACTTTAACGTTTACGTGAAACGTAATAAATATATATTTTTTTTATGTTTTAGAAACGTTTATAATAAATGATAATATAAACGTTTTTTAGATGTTTCTTTAAGGTTTTTATATATTTACCAAAAAGAATAACTGTAACTATAAAGATCGATAAAAATTTTGTTTTTGCAAAATAGGCCTATACCTATATTTAATGAATATAAAAAAACCAATAGGGGTCCAGATTATCTTATCTTATAAATATTTTTTAAAACACTCCCAATGTTGACAGTTGACCCAAATTTAAGCATCTTTCCGCCATAGAAGGAATGCCAGCCAAACTTGATGTCTGTACTTTTATAGCTGTGGTAAATTATCAAGTTTAAGAGGTTGTTGCAGGGTGTAGTAATTGACAATTTGGTATGTTATTAATTAATATTTTGTGTCCATTTAGAAATAATTATTATTTATAACAATTAATTGTGTCGATAATTATATAGATTATTTTCGACTCGTACCCTTTCATTTTATTATAGAGCCCTCCTTGCAAAGTAAACTGACTATTTTAGGTTTTATTACATCCTAATTGATTGATATAATGAATGCATTTGTCTTGCACATATATTTGTTTTACTTTAGTCCAGAAACTTTTGTGTTTTTTATTTTATAATTATAATGCATTTGAATCATTTAGTTTTGGGTTAATTGTTATGTCTGGAACTGGAAGAGTCTATTTCAATTGTAGTATTGTATAATGGACTGTTCTATTATCTATCATATTTAAATTGATAGGGTTTCAAGTTTCATGATTGTTCAGAGAAGTTAATTTCCCTTAGTTTCCACATAGGCCTACTGTATAACTTACGATTTGTATTTTATCTATTTTTACAGTTAATCCATGATCATCCCAACTGATTGTTTAAGTACAGAATAGTTACCTATTATAGAACGTTTTAGTCTTCTTTTATCATTTAGCGATTACAGTTATTCTAAGAGGTCGACTGAATTGTGTACTGTTTTATAAACTTTCATCTGTTTAGTGGAGTTGTATTGGCAAACGCCTACTTATTATAAAATGATTAACACTCAAAATTTATTATAGGCTAGAGTTTACGTCGGTGTTTTAGTTGAATTTGAAGCCGAGAAATGCCAAATTGGATTAATTATTGGAATTTTTAATACTATTTAGGAAATAAAATTTTTACCTGCGCACATGGATTTGTGAAGAAGATTATGTTTTCTACCAATTACACAAAAAATATTCTAGAATATTAATAAATAATACAGAAGAAGATTGTGCAAAATATCGCAAGTTTTCAAATATCCAGAACTCGTTTTAATACAACTTAATGGAAATTGTAGCCGTTGTAAGCTATATAGTCATATTCATACAGTGTATTCATGTATGTCTGTCTACAGTTAAAAAAGACAAACGTCTGGATCAGTGACAGTGGTGGTCTACTTCAATGACTGTTGAGTGTTGTCGTAATGTGTTATATAGACTATTAGCCCTAGTTTGATTTATCCAAATGCAATTAAAATAAATATATGTTACAATATTTATTTATTTTCTTTTTAGCTACCAGCTTTAGATTTTTTATGGTCAGTCTTGTAGGTAAAATATTGCAGTTGGTAGATATTTAATTTATTTCAGTGATGGGATGGAGTGGGTGGATGGTTGAATGGCCATTGAGTCAACTGACGTGGTTTTGATTCCCCGGTTGTATGTGACAAGGAGTAGGGTTGTATATCCAACCTCGTGGGTTTTCTCCGGGTCTCCCCATTGCTAAAGACCCCTACCAACTTTAAAAATTTTTAGTTCATATTTTATGACTCGCATAAATCTGAGGATTCCTCTGGTGTCACTTGTTTGAATCAATATGGGTAACGGAATGAAAATATAATGAATACAGAGGTGTTTCTATTACCTAATGACATCAACATTTACAGTCAACACAAACGCTAAAGTAATCTACAAACAAAAATATATGACTGAGGAAGAAACTATTTTAAAGGACCAAAAAAACGTTTTTTATATTAAATTAAAAAACGTTGATAAAACGTTCAAATTAACGTGTCCAAGAACGTTTTTAAGACGTTTATTTTATGTTTTTTCAAATGTTTTTTTCAACGTTGTTTTAATGTTTCTATTACGTAAGAAAAAACGTTTAGCCAAAACGTTTTAGAAACGTTAAAAAGAGTCCACAATTTGAGGTTTTTTAAACTTTGAAAATAAACGTTTTGGAAACCTAACTAAAACGTTTTTAATACGTTTAAAAGATGTTTAATTGTTTGCTGGGCAGTACCTCTGACAGATATGTAATTGGTAATTGCCGGATATTTGCACTGTTGGAACATCGCTGACAAAAGTTACTACCTCAGAGGGAGATGATTACAGCTGTATTTTAATTCAACTGTGGATAAAATTACAAGGTAGACAACACTATAGTGTTACCTGAAACAAATTCAAACATATATGCTATAGCTTTCACTTCTCCTGCTTAAATATTTTCTTGACTAATTTCTTAAGAAATCTCAGATATTGTGTATTTTGTATAAATTTTGAATGGCTGTAAATATTGAATAATGATATTATTTGATAAAATAACATTTTATGAAAAGTAGATACGTATTACTTTTGACCTCGATACAGTATTAACTTAGAATAGATTATTGGAGCCCATGGTGTTAGTTCAATAGGAAAACTTCCATGGGCTGTGATTAGGGAAACTTGTGTTTGATTCACTTCACTTGATTACAATCTGAACATCATATTACGGGGCCCAAGTTAACTCTTTAATGTTACTGACATAAACTCTATTATAACACTATTTTTTTGTTCTGACCTCACCCACTGCCATGCCAATCCATTTTGTTGGGTCAAAATATGAAATCTCTGGATTTGCTGAGAAGGTTGGGTATAATATGATCAGACCAGATCAGATAAAAACTTTTTCTGCGATATCACCCAAGATGTAAGCGGGCGTGAAACTCGACGAAAACAGGGGTGGATTCAGGAAATTTTGCAGGAGAGGGTTTACGAGGTTCCTGTTAAGGAAATGTGACAGTTGACAATGCATGTCGTCATCATCTCTAAATTACATGGCATACATAAACTTATTGCGATTTTAAAAGAGATAAACCCAAAATACCATTTGACGTCAATTTTAATAATGGTGTAGGATCACACTGTGATTCAATTTCATCGATGCAAGGCATTCAATTTTTTTTTTTTTGTGTAGCTGACCCCCCCCCCCCCAAACTGGATCCGCCCCTAGAAAGAACAAACTATCGATCGGATAAAATGGTTATAATTGTGTCAAGACGCCCATAAGGTCAGAATACACATGCATCACGCATTCATAGCACAAGGGACACGTTTTTACGTCTTTTGTTTTTGTAAATCATAATTTTTAGTGAAGCCTGTACACAGGCCCGGGACTGTGCAGCGCAGTGGACGCTTACGGCCCCCGAATCGATTCACCTGATTTGATGTTTGTTTATTTTTTGCAATGTCTATTTTCTGTCTTTAACAACTTATATTAGACCCTGTTTGTTTATCGGACCACTTATACTGGCGAAGTTTACATTCTTCAGTCCAGGCGATAGTTTTCTGTTTAAAGCCCAAACATGCAAAGATATATAATCTGTATATATATATGCACGTCGAAATGTTTTTTGTACTAATTCGAGCCTTTAGTTTTGGGTGAGTCGATGACAGTGACATTATAAGACTTGACTATCAACGACATAGCGGCTATGACTCAGCCACCAGGATAAACAAATTGTAGTTTGTTCAACACAACCACCATGCCCTTTTTAAATATCACCGTCTTATTTGGTACGTGATAGCTGTGATAGCATGCAGTGACCTATGGCTATGATCGAAGTGTTTCCGCGTGGGCATAATAATATTTTGTATTGATCATAATTATATAATAATACCAACTGTAGAATATATGTAAAATTTCAAAATAAATCCACTGTGCAAATAAACAGAGCTTAATATTAATTGGCTAAGTGGGAAGACGCTGACTCGCTATATATATAGGACGTTCGATACCTGCATTGGCGGAGTAAGTTCCCCCTTTTCAGTGATCCAGGACGGAGGGGCCCGACAAGGACAGCTGTGTAGTCGTTCGGGTGTGACAAAAACCCGAGGTCCCTTGTACATTGGCGTGCAGGTAAAAGATCTCCTTGACAGTAATTGGAATTAGATATAAATGTAGATTGTAGTGCCGCTGTCCCGGAAAACTTCCCCTCATAGCACACGACATACACGTACATAAACAAATTTACACAGAGTCTCGAAAACATTTTATGAAATGTGTTAAAAATGCCAAATCACAGTATTTCAACGAAGAAATATCATCATGCTCACGAAATCCGAAATTATTGTTCTCAACGCTAAACTATTTACTGGGAAAAGAAAAGAGTGTCATTATTCCAGAGGGAGATGATAGTACTGTTGCTCAAAATTTCAGTGATTATTTCATTGATAAAATCGATAAGATTCGTCATGGTCTTGGTTCTATCAACGCACAAGGGTGTGATGACAGTAGGTTCGTAGTTCCATCAATTCAATTTGACTCCTTTAATCCAGTCTCACCTGAGGAGATAAGGAAGATAATATGTCAATCCAAACCAACGTCTTGCTCCTTGGATGTCATACCAACACATTTCCTGCTTAAAATTCTTGATACAATTTTACCCATTATTACTAACATCATAAATACGAGTTTGCAGTCTGGAATAGTACCGGTATGTTTTAAAACTGCAGTAGTCAAACCACTTATAAAAAAGTCGACACTTGACCCACAACTACTGAAAAATTATCGACCAGTATCAAATTTGACCTTTCTGTCTAAAATTCTGGAGAAGGTTGTCAAGCAGCAACTTCTTGGTCATTTAGAAAAATTTCAACTTCTTGAGGAGTTCCAGTCCGCTTATCGCTCTGGCCACAGCACTGAGACAGCACTACTATGTGTTCTTGATGCCATAAAATCATCTGTTGATGAAGGAAAGATCGGAGTGCTGGTCCTGTTGGATTTATCAGCAGCTTTCGATACTATTGACCACGGCTACCTACTGAATCGACTTTCATCAGATTATGGACTAACTGGAAACATTCTAAAATGGTTTTCATCCTATCTCACAGGACGATTTCAGTATGTTGAAGTTAACAACTCCTCATCAAGTCATCAACAACTCGTATGTGGTGTTCCCCAAGGATCTGTCTTGGGCCCGATAATCTTCACAATGTATACTAAGCCGTTAGGCAAACTTATTCATGGTGACAATCTGCTGTATCATTTTTATGCTGATGATTCTCAGCTCCTTGACAGCTTCAAGCCACTTCCGATCGATCAAAATGCCATCATTAAGAATCTGGAAGGGTGTCTTGAAAATGTCAAAAAATGGATGTCATCCAATATGCTTAAACTCAACGATGAAAAGACTGAGTTTCTTCTGGTGGGTCCTGCCAGCAGACTTAAGAAATGTGACATTCGAAAGATCAGCATTGGAAACACCGAAATTCCTATGTCTAAATCTGTGAGAAATCTTGGAATTCTTGTCGATTCTCGTCTCAGCTTTGAAAACCATGTGAACAACATTTGTAAAATATGTCATTTCCATCTCCGAAGGATAGGGTCCATTCGTCATCTAATAACTGAAGATGCTGCTGCAACCTTAGCTCGATCCTTCGTCCTGTCCAGAATAGACTATTGTAATTCAGTACTAACTGGTATTACGAACGAACAGATTTCAAAACTCCAAAGATTACAAAACCGTGCTGCTTACATTGTCACAAAAACTAAATCAAGATCACACATCACCCCAGTCCTGAACAAATTACATTGGCTCCGTGTTCGAGAAAGGATCAACTTTAAAGTCTTATCGTTAACATATCAATCGATAAATAAATCCGCGCCAGGTTACCTTCAAAATCTAGTATCACTGTATCAACCTAAACGATCATTAAGATCAGAAGGGAAACTATTATTAGATGTACCTGCCTATAAATTTAAATCTTTTGGGTCTAGAACTTTTCGATACAGTGCATCAATTGTTTGGAATACACTTCCAGAAAATATCCGACAATGTGAATCTCTGTCGGTTTTTAAATCCAAAGTGAAAACTTGGTTATTTAGTCACTATTATTAACACTCCAAAGTGAGAACATTTTCCAGCGCCTAGTGCATTCCCTAGTGGATTGAATAGCTGCGCGATAAAAATATCATTATTATTATTATTATTTATTATTATTACACGTCTTCATTAGCCCACTTAATCAGGGCGAAACAGTAGGACGTTAAAGGGACAATAACATTCTTGCTGGCTTGGTAGCCCCAGAAAATAAATAATACCCTTATTCTAAGTACTAGATGTTTAAATGTCCTACCTGTTGTGTAAATTATCCATTACAACCTATTTTATTTGTCCAGAGGGTTCGAAAATATTTTAAAATCCAAGTCACATTTGAAAAGGTTTACGTTAGACTTTTCAAATCAATTGGTTGAATTTTTCCAATTTTTTAAATTAGGTGTGTTAAGATGAAATTTATATCATCAATTAATTCGAATAATCTAAAACAATACGATTTGTTGACCAGGATGAAGATTGGGACATATTTTTCAGTTACAACAAGAGTGTTATTGGGGCTTTAAACTCCATTTTAAGTCAATTTGGGGTCAATTGAGAGAGTTAAATCGGCTAGTAACTTTTTTGTAGACAAACAATCTCGTTAAAATATAGATCTATATTTCGTTTCGATTTTTATACTTTAGATGACCTGTACACTACGTGAAAATCTGACCGATTGTAGGGATAGGTCGCGTTAGAGATCATAATTATATGATTAACCAATCAACATTGATGTTTCTAGTGGATTACAACAATTCCTTGCACCACACGCCTAAAGCTCGCCGTAACAGACCATTTCATTGGCCAATCCTTCACATCATCCAATACTCTTCCATATTTTTTCTTTTACTCCAAAAATTGCATTTTGCTAATATTACGTGTATGTTTCGTACTTCAAGCCAACCTATTCAACAACTTATTGCGTGGCTTTCTTTTAAAACTATAATATGCAATTAGAATCCTGCGATAGACGACATGACAGTCTTGAGATTAATAACAGCAAGTATTTTTTACTTTTGTGCTTATAAAACAGGGGCCTGTCGTGGTGATGGTCATTGGGGGATGAGCATGGCTGAGACACAGTGGCGCAAAAATATGCCTCGATTCCGGCGAAAAAGACACTCTTTCCTTGGACATGCACGCCCCTTTCCGGGCAAAAAATTGAAATTGGAAAGTTGAATTGAAAACAAGGGATATGGAAAATGAGAATGATTGTTTTTTTAGAAATTTACTAATTAGGAAATACAATAACTTTTCAACTTCAACTTTTTTTATTTGCATATTACGTCCATTAAGAAGGGTACACAAAACATACAGGTATACACCAATACACATTCACAGGGGCGGAACTAGGAATTTTGAAAAGAGGGGGGGGGCGCCGCAAAATGAGGGCACTGACCGCGGAGACGGGGCACGCCGCTGAGAGGGGGTGGGAGCCCCAAGAAAATTATCCGTCATTTCCTTGCCTCTCTAGCCAATTCAAGAGCTATTTGGCTGATATTTTCGTCTAAACGTTCGGAAATCGTAGAAAAAGAGCCTCAAAATCGAGCAAAAAAGCTAGTTGAAAGGCACTTTCAGTAGTAAAGAAAGGGCACTGTCGAAAATTAGGGGGGGGGGCGCCCCTTGCGCCCCCCATTGAATCTGCCTCTGCATTCATACAAAACACATATGGTACGAAAAAATCACGGTTACTCTGAAAACAGTATTTTCCAGAGTGACCCTCACTTTCCACAGCAATAACAAAAAACAATGATCGTATTCAATCCACTTCAAAAATTAATGTATTATTAATTGGGGGGGGGGGTAGTGTGAATAATTTTATTGTTTATTTCTGTCGCAAAGAAGGGAAGCGGCAACACTCTCACCACTTGACAAGAAACTAAAAGTAATTCAATATCGGAAACAAAGGGCCTTGCCCCTCCTCCCTCCTCGCCTTTAAATATTCTATTGGTTACAAGTGGCAAATCTGTTCTGCGCTCGGTGCAAGCTAGATGTATCTGGAACATCTCCTACTGATGATATTGTGTTGATCATTCTAATCTCCGAACTCTACCTACCCGATCAAAAATACCATATATTTCCTACGGTCTTCACTGTTATTACCTCAAATATTATTTTACTTTGATTGATTATTATTTTATCCTTATAATATAGGCTATGAAGCTCTACTTTGTTCGTATTGGAATAAAATTATACATCCAAAAACCTATTTATATCTGGGGCCTTAGATTACTATGCGACGTATTTGCACAGTCACTGGTTAAAACGCCGACGCCAGCTTCTTAATCCTTTTATTGCGTTTAATGGCATTTTAAGTGCGTTATTTGTTGCGCGACTCTCTGCCTATGGCTTTTATGGCTATGCCCCCCCACTCCAAAATGTGAACATGATAGCCCTGTGTAGTATGTCTTCCGTAGACTATGACGATAACTCTGATGTTGATAATAATGCTGGCCTGCCTGTAAAAGAGGTAGACAATTCCCGAGTCCCGAACGTGTAGATCTATTGACTTAATGATATGAGATGAAAGTGAAAGTGAAAACAAGGTATTGCAATCCGCACGTGGTCATGGCAGCGGGAGACGTTATGTTCATGTTCGTGGTGGTATTGCTCGTGTCTGCTATTGATATTTGTGTTCATGTTATATATCTTTATCATAATCCAGTGATAAAAACTAAATCCCATAAGTATTTCATGGACAAAAATCCGTTTTAGTGTTAGATTTAGTGAGAAATGAGAAATCCAAAATGGCCGCCATGACTATATGAATATGGGTCATTCCATAAATGAGGGGTCCAATTGAAAATTCATACATATCATTGCTCAAAGCAGCAAAAATACCTATTTTCTGATCACCAATTATTTAAAAAAGTAATTCATCATGTAATATGTTTATTATTTTATACTTATGTTCTATAAAAACATAGAAAATCGGTTTGTGGTTAAATATTTTTATGTTGCAATTCATGGTGTCCCTGAAATTTTGTGTACGTTTTGGGGACATTTTTTACTTAACATTTTAACAACTGGACCATGTTGAGCAAAATACTAATATTTCCAAATATTTTCATAAGACATACAGCAGAAGATGTAAAATTTCGTTTGGTAATTTTTCATTTCTAAACAAATGTTAAATAATCTCAGTCGGAGGATTTTTATTCACGCCTCACAACGTAAATTTTTGTGTCCCCAATATTTACGTTGTATTTTTGTCAGTTTAGCCACGATATTAACATGAAAAATAAAACCAAAATGTTTCATCTCTATTCCATCTCGTTGGCGTTGTAATAAATAACAAATTCCGAATACGTAATCAGATGTATAGTGTAAAATTGTCCGTAAAAATTTTATTAGCTTTATCGATATTCAAAATTGCGTCCCTCGTTCAATTTACGAAGTGCTTGTTTATGCCACCGCTAACGCCGTCTATTACCTGTGAATTACGTCAGAGAGAGATGTTTGGTTTACGGTCACATGATACACACATCCAAAGCAGTCGGTGGCCCGGCGAATGGATATTTTTCTGAATAAGTTCGAATCAAAGTTTAGTGTCCCAGTATTTACGTTGTGATCGAAATTACGTTGTGACGCGAATTTTCCTCTTGCATACGGTGCATAAATGCTGAACGTTATAATTGCCGAGTCTAAGATAATAGTATTCTTCGATACCTGAAAATTATCGCTTCCTTGGTATTCGGGGATCACGTGACAGAATAGTTGAGGTGTCGGAATATTATTATAAAAATGGGAAACCAAAAATGTCGTGTCCCTATCATTAACGAGATATTGTATTAGTATACACTTATGTAACTAATGCTCCATTATTTTCTTTGCTTCCCTGTGACAAGCTGACAATTTTGAAATGTTACCTTGCTCTTTCAAGTCTTTTTTAATTATTTTTTTGGCTAAACGGGTTCACAACGTAAACTATTGAAAGGGACACAAGCAATTCTCAAAGACTGCTACTCATTTTGATTGTTGAAAGTTTTATTTTTTTTTAATATTTGAAAGTTCATTCATTGTTCAAGTTTTAAAGTTGAAATACTACTTAATATGGCTTGATTAAATTATTAGTATTCAAGTCGTCAACATTTGGTGTCCCTTTACACGTGAAACTGCAATACTCCGGATCACATTAAACCTTTCCTTGGTAATTTTTCATGATACAATACTGATTTTCAAGTACAGTAGTTCATGTCAAGGGTTAGGGTCATACAAACTTCAACAATTTTGTAAAATCTTTTTTTTTTAAACATCTAAAGACACTTTTAAGTTTGTATGGAGAAGTTGGGAATATCCATGTAATCGACAATGGCTGACAAGTGGTGTTGGCACAAATATTCACTATTTCTGCTTAGATTTCTTATGAAGGTGCCTCATTTGAAAAATAATACATCATAAACACATTAATATATCTTATACATCCACAGAAATTTAGCATTAAATGTCTAATTTGGTGTCCCTTTACACGAGAAATCTGTACGTAACCTGTCATGTAAAATCGTTCATTACTTTTTTTTGGAACTCAACAATGAGAAATCATTAACTGTCCCGCAAATGGCATACATTACTCCTCTTATTGGTATAAGTTTATCAGTGATTGAGATTACTTAAAATTTTAGTACCCATGTCCCACTTTGGCCCCCTCATTTATGGAATGACCCATATGCAATTTAATGAAATTCTATATTTTCCTCATAGCCTAGCCCAACCTCATGCTCATCCCAAAACACAAAAAGAATTTTCATAAAAGCTTCCATACGTACTGTTTGACATTCAATTCCAAACCCTCTTTTTTCCTCAAAAAAGGGTCCAGCACAGGCAGTGGATTTACGTCTAGCATTTAAAGGGTTAAAAGGCGACGCGCAACGCGGAAGAAGTGGCCGAAATAGAACACCATAGTCATAGAGACTCGAGTGTCCAGATATTATTGAATCAGATTAGACTCGGTTGTCAAAAATAAAGAAATGTTGTGGGAGGAATGAATGTGACCATGAACAATTTATCAAGAATTTAAGAAATGGCACTGATAAAGAGAGCTTCATGTTTATCTGCACAATTAGTACGGACCGCCTACATCAGCTGTATCAGAAATTTGTCCGATGTCAGCGAAGTTAGTACTACTGAACGGTAGGAGATGAATTAAAAGTGCTTATTCAACTTTGACCTATTAATATTATGTTGTTGTAGCCTACTGTCTGCAGTCTGTATAGAGTAGAAAGCAAAGCCCATACAATTACAATTCGGTACCGGGGGGGGGGGGGGGGGGGTCGGGGGGGTCAAAAGTGGCGCGCTTCGACCGCTAGAGCTGGCCGGTCACCTCTGGCATACGTCTGTGGTTTCGATCCCTGGTGCGAGGGTATGTGGCATGGAGATAGGGCCGCCTTCTCAACCTTGTGTGTTTCGATCATCCAGGCACTCCGGTATCCAACTGATAAAGACCCTTATAGGCGCAAGCGAATTATTGAAATAAAATTAAACCATATGTTACTCCCGGAATGACCTAGTTTGTGTCGAGTGGACGTTAAACCCCATTTCTCTCTCTCTCTCTTGCAATTTGTTACCGGTACTACTAAATGTAACTACCGGGTACGTTCTTAGTTCTGGGAAAAGGGTGTTTTATGTAATAAAATCTATCCATCTACAGGTTCGTATACTAGCAGGGGATGGGTCAGTGGACTCCCACGGACTAACCATATCAGTATGGCCGCCACATAAAGCCAAGTGACATTGATTGAGCGCCTACAACGAGATTGGCGGGGCGCGACAACTTGATAACGGGGTGCCCAAAGAGGTATAATTAGTGAGGCACCTCATCCCGAAGGGGCGCTCATATTGCCGAGATTGGTGGACTGCCCACGACGAGGTTGTAGGCGCCCATAAATGTGAGTGAGATTGGTTAGAAGTCCATAAATGCATTTATCGCCTAAAACGGTGTGATAATCTTCAAAATTCAAACAAATCGTACTCTGACCCAACTCTAAACTTTTCGTTTTTCTCATAAATTATCATGGGTAAATTAAAGTCGTATCCCTAGACCCTTCTCTGAAGGGATGTGTATCTACGGTACCATTTGCCGTGTAGCGTTAAGTGTAGATACATCGGTGTCCCCAGAAGCCCCTTGGATTCCCATGCATCCATCAAAACAATTTAGATGATAAATTAGTTAAAGCGGAAATTTCATATTTTCTAAGAAAGTCAAAACATTATTATTTCTATATCTTTTGCTCAATAGGTTTTCAACTCACTATTATATGATCATAGGCATTATTTCCCACTTATACATCTGTCACACAGGAAATGATAGCACAATTGCCTCCCTTGTTTTCCAATTCCCCCCCCCCCCCATGCAAAAGCTATTTTCAAACGTTTGAATTTGAAGTTGAAAATGATATTTTTGCCAATAATTCTCAACTGGTAATAATGAATTATAGGATTAATATAATTCGTATATTTTAATATATTTTAAAAATATAACTTAAAAATATGAAATTGTAGCTTTAAGTGTAAACAAACTTTTAATCAACCGATCAATTAAAAAAATGACCATGCATATACATGTAGTCATAAATCGAATTGAAACAAACCACAAATATATTGGGGTAAACCCACTTGTAATTCTGTTTCCAAATTCACCATTTTTTCAACTCATCATAGTCAACTCATAATAATTTACAGGTATATCAATATCTGTTAATATTTTTACCATTTTTTATGCCAAATTGTCATTTCAAATGTAAAATCTAAAGAGTTTTTGTTTAAAAAACGCCTCAAAAAAATGTAATTTTTGTGGACACTCTGGAAGAATTTCATTCAAAGTTCTAATCTGATTAGCTTGAAATTCATACTTAATATTTAAGGTCATGAGATTTCATGGCAGGGTTATGTTTTTTAATCACTTTGAATATTCTTCAGGCAAACTGTTTCACACTGTTTCTTTATCAGATGACTGCCTTCTAATGTGTCGCCACATTATATTGAAGAAGCTTCTATCATTGGCCCAATGACGTGAGCACATAATAAAATGTTGTGGGAAGAATGCCTTTTACTCATTTTATATACCCATTTACACTAAAAAGAAAATATTTTTTATCTAGATATACTTCAAACACCTTTATAAATTTTTCGAATACTTCAAAAAAATGTTCTAGATTTAACTTGTAGAAGGAACAAAGTTAATATTTTGTGAGCTCGTCAAGACGCACCAATGTCGTCCCTACTGATTGTAGTGGACTAGCTTATATTCACTGCTGATCAGTGCATTCTTTCAGTGAATGTAGCGATCTAGCAAATATTCATTGCTGATCAGTGTGTTCTGGAGGATGCTCTGGAGACCAAAGTTGTCATCCGATTGACATTAAATTTATATGCAGTGTTTACTGAGATAAAGAATTTCTATTTTGAGAACTTGAACAGCCAAATTTTAATGATTTCTGATAATTTCTTAATGGGTTGTAACTCCAATTTTTAGTCTAGTTAATACTTTCATAATCGACAAAAGAAAAAAAAAAAATATGTGATAACTGATAACCCTTCTGGACTTACCTGCTGTGGGTGTATGTTTTGTTGCCTGGCAACCTATCTTTTATTTTGGTTATTAGATTCAGGTCATTTTTATCATCTAGGGCGATAGTTCATGTTGTGGTCAAACTACTGTAGGATTAAGATTAAAGCAAGTGTTATGACGTCCATGATAAAAGGCATAGTTATATTATGCACTGTTATTCAATTATATGTATTTGGACAGTATATAGGCAGTGGCTTCAAGTTCAATATTGATAGTGGATAGAATTGATAATTTGCATGTAGAGAGGACTTACACAGTTAACCTTGAATCAGCTGTTAAGACAAGTGATTGGACAAAGATAAACAGTGTCAACTCAGCATACAGATAAAATAATCCCAAATTAAGGATAAATAGAGCACGAAAGTTGTGGAGTAAACCAATTTTTATTGTGATCAATTTGACTTCATTAATTTGATTGCTAATTAAGCAATGATAAAAAGGATGTTTCTGAAAAAACATTTAATGCAAGTTTTGAGGACATTTTATAGATCATTATATGACGAACCAGGAGTATATAGTAGGCAAGTCGCAAATAACTTCTTCTTTTTTTGAAAATAAGCAGCTGGATACACAACGGAGAGAAGGGTTGTCAAATGTGTTAATTTGGAATAATCATGGACATGATTTTTATTTGCCCACATTGAATTATGGTCGTTTACCGAGTATTGTTGTTGTACCTGTCCATTAGTCTGACAAATTCTGAACGCTCGACCTAGTCTAATGGCTAAAGTTCACATCCAATTGACTTTAAATTTATACACACTGTTTAAGGTGATGATGCCCATGTAATTTCAACAATTTCCACTAATTACTGTCAAGAGTTATGGCCCTTTACCATCCGATTGACATTAAATTTATACAGTGTTGAAGGTCATGACGTGGAGAAGCTAATTGCTGCCAGAATTATGGCCCTTGCCTTTACCACTTTTTGAAAAATCTTGTGGATGGTCTCCACAGACCAAAGTTATCATTCATTTGACTTGATTTGTACAGAGTGTAGGGTCTTGAGATGAAATAGATAACTTGAACAAACAGCTAAACCTATGGTATTAAATGTTTTGTATACCAAATGTATAGAGCAGAATTACAGGGGGGTTGGGTGGCCGAATGGTTAGCGTGCGTGCTGTACCATACGGCCTGCCATTGAGTCAACTTGCATGATTATGAATCCCCAGTTGTACTGGCAAGGAGTAGGGTAGTCTGTCCAACCTCGTGTGTTTTTTCCAGGTACTCTGGTTTCCTCCCACTACTAAAGACCCCTACGCACAAGCAAAATATTGTTATATAAAATTAAACCAGATGTTAGTCCCTAAATGACCTACTTTGTGTGGAGTGGATGTTAAATCTCATTTCTCTCTCTCTCTCTCTCTCTCTCTCTCTCAGCAGAACTGCAAGCCAAACAAATTCTAATGATATCTGTCTGATAATAATTTCTTAATGAGTAATTGTTACTCTTAAACAGATTTTAGTGTATTGTAACTGTTGCATTTATAATCCGGGGTTTATGGACCTCGCTCAAAGCCAATCTTTGGATGATGGGTTATATGCTCAATTTAGCTGGGGGTGTAAGATTGAACATATAATAATTCAACAACTTATATTCTGTAACACTATTTAAACAATAATAATATATACACACTATTGACCCACAGGCTAGGTGACTTAATAAGGAACAGCATCTAAGAAATAACTTATCAGAGACCTGCCCTTCAGTATGTCCTACTGCCTGCCTGTGGTCAACTGTCTCACATCTACAGTCATTCCTCTAATATAACATTAGAGGTTGCTTAGTAACAATAAACAATTATATATATATTTAAACTTAATAATATTTTATAGTTGTTAATAAGGGGTAGTATTTAATTGACATCCATTCATCCATTTGCTGAGGTGACTACATGGCCTTGATTATGTGTTTATAGATGGATTATCTCATTACTACTATTGTCTCTAATCTCTATCATAGCAGCTGGCCATGGAGAACTGACTAGATAATCCATCTTGGAGACAAGTTGTGGTGTCAGTCTAAATTCTAATACTGGGTGAATGGCTGTATTAAATACTACCTGGTCATACATTACCGAAAAAACAAAAAATGTTCAACAACACTTATTTACTCCCCGGATGACTTGGCTGCTGTGGCTGTTTGTTTCGTTGCCTTGCAGCCTATCTACAATGGAACTTCCATTTCAGTAAAGGTACATGCTATGTCACAATAGTGACCCTTATAATGAAATTTAAAGGCAGTATTTATATTCATGAAACAAAAAAAATACTAAATTTATAATCAGATTACTGGTACACATGTTGTTTTTTTTCTGGAAATAAATTGAAGTCTGTATTTGATTTTATTTGTTCCTAATTACTGTATGGATTGTTGCACTTGATCAGTTTTTAATCTTTAGTAATGATTCCATATGTTTTTTTCCCCGGTAAACCCAACTTCAAATAATTATTATATAAAATATACACAAACTCTAATCCTAATTCTATTCCTCTGTCTCAGTCTTACTTACATTCTTATTTTACCCAACTACAGCTGTTCACATTACAGATGGATTTTTGTGACCATATAATATATATCATAATATTTAAGCTTGGCTTTTATTCCCTTTTGCTATATAGTAATTTGTAATGTTTTTAATTAATTAACTTCATTCATTAAATCTATAACAAACATCTACTTGTCACGTAATAAACTAATTCGTTTTATACGCTTTCTTTTTCAGTCTCCAAATTATCTCAATGAACACTCTCTCAAAACATGCAGATGAGTTTCAAAGAAGGTATATTTTTTCAAACCAGCAAGTTAACCTCCATAGCACTGAACTACTAGACAGCGATTGTTGAAATAAATACAACTGGCATATTGTTTTGGATATGGCTTTGTCATGGGATTGGTAAATGCCTCATGGACATGACACTAACTAAGTTTTGATTGGCAAAGCAAGTTGTAATATCTATAATAATGGAAGTTGAACATGCACAAGTTCTGCAATGCCAGTTGTTTAAGTGTCACAACTATCGCTAGTCTTAAGGCACTATGTATATTGAATTGGACTATCCAAGGCTTCGACAGTGGTTCCAAGAGCTTGACATGTCTACTAAAATCATACACACTGCCAAATTATTAAGTAATTGCCTTTATTTTTTTACAATTGACCGAATGAATTACATCTCAATTTGATAGTAAAAGTTATTATTTTATTTCGGATAGACGCAGGATATTTTGAATTATATCATCCGAACCACCAAAAAGCTCAATTTTACACATTTCATAGTAACACAATAATAAATGAATATTTTTGTACTTCTATTTAGTAGCCTCTATGGTCTCCTATCTCGATCTGCCACTGAAAGAGGTGGTCAATATTTATGTACAACAATTATACAATTATTTCAAATTTTGCAGTCCTACTAGCGATCTGAAACAGTCCTTTTTTTATTGTTATCCAATGATAAAATGGGTATACATACCTGTTTGTTATACCCTTTATCCCAATCTGTCCATCCTTTCTCATTTTCTAACAAAGCAAAGTCAAATTGAAAGAATAATTTTTGCGGGATGTCTCTATTGCTCTTGATGTAAAATTGGCCAAACTTGACAAAACACAAGCATGTAAAAAAAATATGTTCCTGCAACCATGATCATGATTGAGTCATCTTAAACATATTGTATTTTCTGTTAATAGTATTTTTAAAGATCATGAATGAACAATCAAATTATAGGCTCAGATTGCTTAATAATCCCACATTATATTGAATTATTATAGAGCGTCAGTGACAGTGGCGAATCCAAGATTTTTATGAGGGGGGTGACAAACCCATGTTTTGTCTCACCGACCGCGGTTTACGGAGCTAATTTCTGCCGCTAGTAACATAGATGATGATTGTTTGTCTGATAAGATGCGTAGTGTGTGCTATATAATATATATACGACCATGCGTGCATGTCCTGTGGAAGCTTGTTGGACCCAGGATTCCTATACACGGGTGGGGAGGGTGGTGACTAGTCACCCTAGTCACCCCCCCTGGATCCGCCCCTGAGTGACTATGCAGTCTATTGCATTACACATGTATTTCTCAGCGAAGCCAGCACATTCATGATCTTGAATGCATAATACATCATCACAAATACATTAAAATTTGTAGATTTTCAGAAAGAGTTTCTCTTGAATTATCTCAAAGTAATAAAAATATATTGTGGAATATTAATGAAATATTAGTAGACAATCTATCACATTCATTGACAGTGTGGGCAGTGGATGTATATTATCCGGAATGTAACATAGTCTAATCAGGAATTGCTATGCTTGATAAAGATGCAACAACAATGGACTGAGATAGAATCAATTATGATTTAAGATTGTTTCGACTAAAGCTTTCATTTTTTAATTTGTAGTGGTTTAGAATCACAGAAAGTTCAAGTAAATGATGCAAGAATACATTATGTGAAATCTGGTGTGGGTAATCATGTGTTATTATTGTTGCCAGGAGCACTTGGTGAGAAATATTCATTATTTATAATTAACTTAATTGGTAGATTGATCATTCATCAACTCAATTATCCTAGAATGTCTGGCCTCTATGCATCTAGCATCATTTAGATCAATAGGAGATATAGTATAGTGTATTTTTCTTAGCTCTTAAGTGAATAATTTCCAACAGATTAGTCTTCAAAAATGACTTCATATATATTTCACTAACTCTAATTGGCATAATCTTATAGTAGAAATTCACAAAATTTGCTTTTTTCTGGGTTGAATGGATCGAGTGTAGTATTGTTTAACTTGGTAGCCATTGAGGTTCAATGAGAAAGACAATGGATTGATAGCCAGGAGGTGTTGGTTTCTGCCCCCATGTTGGCCAAGAAACTTCCTAAAGATTTGACGGCATGGTTTCCTTTGGCCAGTGGTGCAGGACCGAGGGTCTAGTTGTTCAGAAGAGACAAAAAAACCTAAGGTCCAGTGTACACATTTGCTTGTACTTAAAAAAAAAAACAACTAGACAGTTGGAATTTGAAATAAGAGAAGGGATGAAGTGCCACTGTCTAGGCAAAATATTGGTTATGGTGTATGCAGTCAGTCATGTAGAAAAGTAGAACATTAAACTTAATTTCATTTAAATATTTTGCAATGACTATTTTTTTTAAAAATAAATATTATGATGTATAACAAGTTCAAAACTAAATATCTCACTTATCTAGAGATGGTCATAAATATAGCTAAAAGTACTGTTATATAAAATTGTGCTATACTTGTCTAACATTCTAGGTTCGTCTAAAACCGATTTTGAACCTCAGTTAACTGGTTTCAATAAAGAGAAGTTTACTTTGATATCATTTGATCCACGGGGTTTTGGTCAAAGTATTCCACCAGAAAGAGACTGGCCATTAGATTACTTTCGAAGAGATGCTGATGATGCTGTGGGATTAATGAAGGTAATTTCTCTTTAATGTGAATATAAATTATGCCAATATAAATTCATGTAGATGTGTATTTTCCATACAAGTGTCCAACAAAGGACAGATTATAATAGAAACGGTGCACCACATTTTCATGGACATGCATTATTGTTGCACCTGCTCATTCGATTGTCTGTGTGCCTATTCACATTTTGTTTGTGGACACTCTACAGATCTCCATTTTTATCCAGTTTTGACAAAACTTGAAATATAGGTTTCCATCTTGGTTCTTTTTTTATATTGGCTTGTAGCAGACTGTAACTTCATGAATTATGGCCACTGATTATACAGAAGATTATGTGTTTAGCTTGTGGACACTGTAGAGGTCACAATTCTATCTGATTCTGATGAAACTTTAAATGTATGTTTATAACCGAAAGATCTCGGTTCCTTTCAGTATTGTTGCATATCGGACGGTAACTTCTGGTATTATGACCTCTGATTGTACAAAAAATATATCGCTGTACACCCTTATGATGGTTGAGATTGAATTGCACAATTTTGATTCAAGCTTAAAATATGTTTATATCCCAAAGATCTTGGTTCCTTTGGATATTGATGCATGTCAGACTGTTAACATCTTGAATTATGGCCCCTTATTTGTACGAAAAATCCTTATTATATTATATGATGTCAAATGACCAACACATAGAGAGACACTGCACGTGGATTTTGAACTACTTCCATCCATTGTTAGTAGTACATGTAGTATAGTTTTTGTCAAGTTAATGTTAAACACTCTTGATCTGACAACCTTTCGGATTCGGTGTTAATTTCTGTTGTATACAATATATTACAGAGATTATCCTATAAGAAGTTCTCTGTTCTGGGTTGGAGTGATGGTGGTATAATAGGATTAATATTGGCAGCTCAGTATCCAGAGTTGGTTCATCGCCTGGTTGTGTGGGGATCAAATGCATATGTGGCACCTACTGATGTGGATTTATTTAAAGGTAATGTGATTTAATGTTAAATATTAGGATTTTCTTTTTAACTCTGAAAAGTTGTGTATTTTCAAATTAAAGAACTGAGCACTGTAAGTAAGAAAACTTTATTTAGTTTGATTGTTCTGTCTGCTTATTTAGGGTTGTCGAATATTGATACATGGAGTGCCAGAATGCGTGAACCATTTATCAAGGTTTATGGTGAAAAATATTTTAGAGCTCAGTGGAAGAATTGGATTGAGGCATATTGCAGATATTATTATGAGAGAGATGGTGGGTAGTGTTTCCTTTTTATATATACAGATATTAATGCTGCTGATCGTCATTTCCATGTTTCAGACTAAATATAATTTTCCACTGCGTAATCCAAGCATTTAATTTAGACACAATATTCAAAATATCAATGACAGATAATCACCCTGGTTGGATTCAGTCAAAAAGATTCAGTAAATACTCCTACCTTGCCAAGCATATGCAAGGCTCGCACAATCCTTGAAAATCTTGGTAAAATGAAAATCTGATTACTCCTTGAAATTCCTGGAAAATTAGCATTTGTCGTTTCGCTATATATTATAAGATATAAAATCATGGTAAAATGAAAATGTGATTACTACTTGTGTGGTTTTGCTACATATCATAAGATATAAAACTGGAGGTAGTCATCAAATGTTCCTTCAAAAATTCACAAGTTATTGCCGTAAATGGTCTTCAAGCTTAAAAAAAATGCATTATGATGTAGAATCTAGTATATAACTCCTGGAAAATTCCTGGAATTTTAAGTGTTCTGAGTTGTGCACACCCAGTCTATGGTAAATAAAAAAGCTATGCAACTAAGCTCGTTATCCAAAAGTAAAATCAGCCAAAACTTTGTGCAAGACTGGTCTGAAAGGGACACAAGAATTTAATTTGTACTGTGTGATTCTACTGATTCCTAAGACTGATTATATAAAGTGTCAACAAAACATCAAATGTCTTATCAAATTCAGATATTTATTACCAGCTCACTCAGCAGGTCATCCAATTCCAGAAGGTTTCAAAATGAGCCTCAAATAAGAGTGTTACATAAGTTACATATTTGTTCATATTTAAAAACTATAACAGAATTTCTACAGCTATATAATATTTATGTTTTTGTAGGTGACATCTGTAAAGGTGATTTAAAGAATATCAAATGTCCAACTTTTATCATACATGGGAAAAAAGATCCTCTTGTTATTGAAGAACATCCAAATTACTTGCATGAAAATATTAGCAATTCAAGGTAAATTTTTTATATGTAATGTATGCAAGTTATAAACCATCCACCTGATTTTTCACCTCAGAATAGGGCAGGTCTTCACTTCTACCCGATCAGTGCATTGCTGTTGCCAATATTATGGATAATGTGCCATTTACGACAAGACCCCCTGTTTAACAACTGTAGTCAATGACCTATACATTCATCTAATATTACCTTATTTTCTGTTATTTCACTGGATAAAGAACAACCTGTTCAGTGAGTTTCAGTAGCTAAGAATAGCTTTTACTGACCACTGTAAGGTCTATCATTGAGTTAAAATATTGAGAAGCTGTATACATTTATAGGTAATCCATTGTAGATATACAAGATCATACACCCAGGTCCTTATTTTTATATGGTCAAGAAAGTGATTGAAAGGATTATTTTAGAAGTGCTTACATGGGATATTTACCATTATTGCATTATTTCCAAACTACATCTCAGGGGGAGATATCTGAACAGCTAAATTAATTAATTTAAAATTTTTAACAAACTGTCCACAGATTGGATAGAATAATACAAAATGCAGCGAAATGGACATTGACAGTTCCCTATATATATACTTATTTTGTTCTTAGTGATTATTATTATATTCCTACAGCAATCATCATTACTTTGTTTTGTGTTGGATTTTCTTTTTCAGATTACATGTCATTCCAGAAGGAAAACACAACCTACACCTAAGGTATGCCAAAGAATTTAACCAACTGGTCCAAACGTTTTTAGACGAAACGTAATTCTGCTGAAAATGGTGCATTGAGACTTAAATTGTTGATGATGAGAATGAAGATTGTAATAAATTGTGTTTCAGATTTTCTTTTCTTTTCAGAGTCTGTGGAAGACATTTAATAATACAACATGATTGTAGATTTAGTTTTATTTAATTATATTTACTACATGTAGTATTATAATAATTCTGTATTTACATAATGTTTAAAATAGCATTATGCAAGAGCAAAATCTGCTTATTACAGGTCTTTCTTTAGGCCTGAAATGTTATCTAAATAATCAATTGGACATTAATTAACATATCCAGACCATAATAAACTCTCTATGTGAAGGCTAACCTTCGATGTTGGCGGATTAAATTCCTATATGCCACTCAATGGCCGTTGATAATTAAATCAATCAAGTGGATAATCGAGACTATGCTGTTTATATTAATGATTTGAATAATGATGACCAAGGCTATGTGAATATTTTTAACGCTTTTTTCTCGGCTAATACTGGATCAATTTTCAGCAAATTACCTTTACACTATCTAGTTTTTATACGCCCACATTTTCATGTGGACGTATTATGTCGTCGCCCCTGTCCGTCCGTCCACAATTTGTTTGTGGACTCTCTACAGGTCACAATTCTTATCCGATTTTGACGAAACTTGAAATATAGGTTTATCCCCAAAAGATCTCGGCTGCTTTCGATATTGGCATGTATCGGATGAAAACTTCATGGATTATGGCCCCTGATTGTACGAAAAATCACGTTTTTAGCTTGTGGACCCTATAGAGGTCACAATTTTGAACCGATTTTGATGAAACTTGACATGCATGTTTGTAACCAGAAGATCTTGGTTCCTTTCAATATTTGCGCCTATCGGAATGTAATTTCCTGAATTATGGCCCCTGATTGTCCGAAAAATCACCCTTTTTAGCTTGTGGTCCCTCTGGAGGTCACAATTATTATTCGATTTAAAAAACCGTTTGATTATATCACCGTTACACCCTAAGGAAGGTTGAGTTCGAATTTCGGGAAAATCGGACGAAAATTGCCATACAAAATGGCCGCTGTTTGTACGCGAATACTGTTAAAAAATGGTATATCAAGGTTGTGGACCCTGTGGAGGTCACAATTTTGATTCGATTTTGATGAAACTTGAAATTCATGGTTATAACCCAAAGATCTTGCTTCCTTTTGATATTTGCGCATATCGGATCGTAACTTCCTGAATTATGGCCCCTGATTATACGCAAAATCGCCTTTTTTTTAGCTTGGAGGTCACAATTATTATTCGATTTAAAAAAACGTTTGATTATATCACCGTTATACCCTAAGGAAGGTTGAGTTCGAATTTCGGGAAAATAGGACGAAAATTGCCATACAAAATGGCCGCCGTTTGTACGCGAATACTGTTAAAAAATGGTATATCAAGGTTGTGGACCCTGTGGAGGTCACAATTTTGATTCGATTTCGATGAAACTTGAATTTCATGGTTATAACCCAAAGATCTTGCTTTCTTTCGATATTTGCTCATATCGGATCGTAACTTCCTGAATTATGGCCCCTGATTATACGCAAAATCGCCTTTTTTTTTTAGCTTGGAGGTCACAATTATTATTCGATTTAAAAAAACGTTTGATTATATCACCGTTTCACCCTAAGGAAGGTTGAGTTCGAATTTCGGGAAAATCGGATGAAAATTGCCATACAAAATGGCCGCCGTTTGTACGCGAATACTGTTAAAAAATGGTATATCAAGGTTGTGGACCCTGTAAAGGTCACAATTTTAATTCGATTTTGATGAAACTTGAAATTCATGGTTATAACCCAAAGATCTTGGTTCTTTTCGATATATGCGCATATCGGATCGTAACTTCCTGAATTATGGCCCCTGGTTATACGGAAAATCCCCCTTTCTTTAGCTTGTGGTCCCTCTGGAGGTCACAATTATTATCCAATTTAAAAAAACGTTTGATTATATCACCGTTACACTGTAAGGAAGGCTGAGTTTGAATTTCGGGAAAATCGGACCAAAATTGACAGCCAAAATGGCCGCCGTTTGTACGCGAATACTGTTAAAAAAATGATATATCATGGTTGTGGACCCTGTATAGGTCACAATTTTAATTCGATTTTGATGAGGAAGGTTGAGTTCTAATTTCGTGAAAATCGTACCAAAATGGTCGCCGTTTGTACGCGAATAGTGTAAAAATATGGTATATCATGGTTGTGGACTCTCTACAGGTCACAATTCTTATCCGATTTTGATGAAAAGTCACATTTCTAGGTTGTGTACCGTCTCACCATAATCATTGTCGGTTTCGAATTTCATTAATATCAGACTGGAACTGACCAACTAAATGGCTGCTCCCAATACAGTATGAAATACAGGACCTAAAGATGTAGGAAAAATCACTTTCGGTATTGCTTGTTCTGTCCATCTCTCGAAAATGTGGGCGTATCCTGCCTGGCAGTGCCAGCCTATCTTTAACTATTATAGTGAGAACTGCCATCTCTTTATCTTATCTTCCATAATGTAACTTTAATTTAATGGAATGTATGTTTTAGTGATAGTGCCTTACATGGATGATTGTATATATGTTAATCGAAGATTATTGTCTGAATAAACAGGGTTTAATTATTAAACTAATGTTATGTTCTTACCTGCTATCAATAGACTTGAAAAATAGGTTTATCTTCAAAAGAATTTAGTTTCTTTCGATATTGGCATGTATCAGATCGAGACTTCATGGGGAAAAAATATTTGAAAGATTTACTTATTAAAATATAGGCAACTAGATTTGAGGATATAATCTTTCTCTAGTACAAAAAGAGTTAGTTCCCCTTAAAACATATCAATCTTTTCTCAACAAATTCAGAACAAAAATTATTCAGTTTTTATATGTCCACAATTTATGTGGACTTATTTTGCAGGACGTCCATCCACAATTTATAGACACATATTGGATCATAACTTCATGAATTAGGGCTCCTGATTGTACAAAAATTCATGTTTTTAGCTTGTGGACAAGAGGTCACAATATTCAGTCGATTTTGATGAAACTTGAAATGCATGTTCGTAACCCAAAGATCAAGGTTCCTTTCGATTAAAATTTGCATATTCACAGATATTGGATCGTTACTTCCTGAATTGTGGTGCCTGATTGTACGCAAAATTGCGTTTTTAGCTTGTGATCTCTCTACAGGTGACAATTATTATCCCATTTAAGAAAATGTTTGAATATATCACCTTTACACCATGATGTTAGTCGAGTTTAAATTTAGTGAAAATTGGACCGATTTTGATGAAACTTAATATATCACAAAGATCTCAGTCCCTTTTGATATTTGCTCTTTTCAGACCATATCTTTCTGAATTATGTCTCCTGAATGTACGAAAAATTGCTTTTGTTTTTAGCTTGATATCTATCCATCTCTTGCAAAATGTGAGCGTATCTTGCCTACCAACCTCTGGTATTGAAAAGTCATAGCCAAAAATAAAAATTCCATTTGTAAACTTTTAAGCAATGACAGAAGGTTCAATGTCAAACTTCTTTAAAGCGTGCAACTTAATAATCTAATACTTTTTATATACCCACATTGAAATGTAGTCGTATATCGTCGTCGCCCCCCTCCGTCCGGCATCCACAATTGCTTGTGGACGCTCTAGAGGCTAAAGTTAATATCCGATTGACTATAAATTTATACAGTGTTTAAAGGTCATGAGACGAAGAAGCCTATTGTTTTTCAGCGATTTCCGATAATAACTACCATCGTTATGGCCCTTGATCACTTCAAAAAATCTTGTGGACGCTCTAGAGGCCAAAGTTAATATCCGATTGATTTTAAATTTATGCACACTGTTTAAGGTCATGAGACGAAGAAGCCTATTGATTTTCAGCGATTTTCGATAATTAGTGCCAGAGTTATGGCCCTTGTTCATTTTTTAAAATTTTGTGGACGCTCTAAAGGCCAAAGTTAATATCCGATTGACTTTAAATTTATACACAGTGTTTAAGGTCATAAGACTAAGAAGTCTATTGATTTTCCGATAATTAGTGCCAGAGTTATGGCCCTTGATCACTTCAAAAAATCTTGTGGGTGCTCTAGAGGCCAAAGATAATATCCGATTGACTTTATTAATACACAGTGTTTAAGGTCATGAGACGAAGAAACCTATTGATTTCCAGCGATTTCTGATAATTAGTGCCAAAGTTGTAGTCCTTGATCACTTCAAGAAATCTTGTGGCCAAGCTTAATATGCGATTGACTTCAGATTGATACACAGAGTTTAAGGTGTTGAAACAAACAAATATTTTGATTTTCAATGAATTTTGATAAATGAACAACTAAATCCATCATATTAAATGTTTCCTATACTAATTGTTAGTGTGGAGAAAAACTTTATAAAAAGCAAACAAATTCTAATGATTTTCTGATAATTACATCATGAGTTGTTACTCTTAATCAGATTTTAGTGTATTATAAATGTTTCATTACCGTAAAAAGTAAAAATATGCGACAACTCTTGTTGACTGCCCGGACAATGCTGCTGTGGGCGTATGTTTCGTTGCCTCATAACCTATCTTACAAATTGATGTTGATCTATAAAATTTATATTAGTATACAAAATTTGTTCCCTCATAAAACTTATAATTTCACAGTTTATTTCACCTTTATTCTGAGTCTATATAATACCAATCTTTAAGAATAGCTAACTGTTCAATTTGTTTATCATTTAACTCATCCCAGTCTTGTAGATATTGTAAAATCGTCAAAAAAGCTGACTTGTGTAAAGTTATTGATGCTGCCTTTGCTTTCATCATTTCATCAAAAACTTCATTAACTTCACCATTTTCACCTAAAAATATATTTACAATGTCGTAAGTTGTAAAATATTAGTAATTTTTCCAATGATAACGCTTAGTACTCTTAGCAGGCTATCCCTTACTTTTATTTGAATACATATGGACATTAAAAACAAAAGCATTTATTCTTTTTTCAATGAATTAAGTTATATCACATTTAAGAGTATTTATATAATAGCATTAGACTATCTTATAATAGGTAGGAATGTAACATATGAACTTACATAAACTTTGTATATATGACTGTAAGATTAATGTCCTCAGTTTTGTTTTAATTGGCAGATTGGAACTCAAAATATTTTTAAACACCACAACTTTATTGAAATCCACATTATTTTTCTTGGATGCAATATCATTGATCATCAAAGGGATAAACTGTTGAATATTTTCCTGTGACTCTAATAATTCATTAGCTTTATCAAAATGTTCTGTCAGCAGGTAACTTTTCCACAAGGCTGCCCCGGGCTCTAGAACTGCTGGATCCATTTCACGACAATCTTCCACAAACTCTTCTATCACATTTATTTTGTGTGGAAAATGATTAATAACCATAACAGTCAGTAGAGTGAATAAAGTATCTACACTTTGATATCTCCGTGTTCTATGATATAACAACCGTAATACGGACATACCCTCGTCAACACGACCACTGTTATAATATGCCTCTTGTAAACAATGAAAGAATTTAGTTTCAGAACACAATTTTTCATCTATCAAGAATTCGTGCAGGCTTAACAAACCCTCAACTTCTCCAAGATTGGCAAGTTGTTGTAATAAGTTTAGAATTATATTCTCGTGGGGCACAACGCTATTTTTAACCGAAGTTTTCAGTAATGCTACAGCTTTTTCTACCTCCCACATATCCATGTGTTTAATTAGTTTTTTCTCAATAGTTTCATGTTTATTATAACTAGATTGGCATCTTTGTGAAGTAGTGAAATTATGTACACTTTGACTTGTTACATTTATTCCGTAGCAATGTAAGTTCCAATTGCAAACATCGCGGCACTGGTTGATAGCTCTGATAGTTAGGCCTATAGGCCTACAGGTGTTATAATACTGACATCTTGGCAGTAAATGGCATTTCTTGAACTTACCTAGCGTTACTGGAAGTATGCTGTTTTTTAATATGACTAACCTGCTACTTTTAAAAAAAGATGACATAGTTACTGTTTGTCACTAAACACCCTTTCGAGATAAAATAGATAAAAGTCCATCAATCCGTTGTACGAGGGAATTCCCACGTATTGTTGGGAAATACCGTCTGATCTTTATTATCAGATCGAGGCTAAAGAGGAATTCCTTTCATTGTCCAGTTAAGATCTATTTGATACCAACTTGAAGTTTGGTCAAAAGCCACGAGATGTAAACAAACCTCGAGCTAATCCCAAACCCAAATCTGCAATATGCTCACCCTAACCTACAATCTCGCTATCAGTCACGTGTCCTCCTATTTACACCTCAACGACCTTGGCGAAAATTGCCCTTTTAAGAAATATATTTCGCCGGACTTGGGGTACTGGATTTAACCTACATTTATTTTACCATGTTCTGTCTTACTCTTTCTTGCCCATTGGGTGCAGGCTGTGTCGTACGTAACCTGACTGTTTCGTATCTAGCGTATGTCAAGTTACTTCAAGTAACGTAAATTTGTTTTCGCTCCGCTTCCAAATTACGTTACTAGTCAGCCTTATTAACAAGTAGTATGAAAATAAGGCTTTTCCCGGATTATTCCCAATCTCCGTTCTAAGACTATTTTGGAATCCTTACCGTCTATTTTTCACTGTGATTCTGCCTTGGTCGCCAAAAGGAATCATTTCTTGCCATATCCATCACAAATTTATAAAAATCCAAATCTATTTTCATATAGAATTGTGCGATACAAATGCATAAACGACATATTGACTTTCATTGGAATAGAGCCGCCATTTTCAAACTAACGCTCAGCCACTCTTGCAAATTTGGGACTGGAATTTTACCGTAAACGAAAATTCTCACTGTACACGAGAGTAACATATAGACTATTTAAAATATTTATGAACGTCAATATAATTCGTTGTTCTATTTTATAGATTTTATTGAAAAATTATTCATGTATGTGGACCGTGTACAACACGAATTTTCGTTTACGGTAAAATTCCAGTCCCAAATTTGCAAGAGTGGCTGAGCGTTAGTTTGAAAATGGCGGCTCTATTCCAATGAATGTTGTTTTTGTATTTGTATCGCACGATTCGACATGAAAATGGTGTTGGCTTTTTATAAATTTGTGTCAGGTGTGACAGAAAATGATTCCGTTTGGTGATCAAAGAGGAATCTCGGTGAAAAATAGACGGTAAGGATTCTAAAATAGCCTTAGAACAGAGATGGAGAAAAGCCTTATTTTCATACTACTTGCGTATAGAGAGGATCAATAACGGACAGAGATATATCTATCTCTGACAAATCCGTTATTATAATAACTAGCGTATGTCATAACTACCACAAATTATAATTGTCAATAGGCCTATTCCCCATACTCGCTCATCAATTTATCGTCAAAAATCCCAAACTGACCTATATCAGAATGGTTCAGTGGCAATATTTAGGGCCTATTTGTTTTGGGGTTGGGTTTGTTTTTGTTTTTTTTTTTTTTGGGGGGGGGGCAGGTCTCAAATACTGTCAATAATCGCAATTTACTCATCAGCTGCAATATTATTATGGTAGCCGTGTCATGCCTTTTAAATACTCAGTTGCTTGTAATCTAGCTAGGTGACGTAAAGGCGCGTGCGTATTCTAATTCAAATCATTTAAATTATGCGGTAAGGTTTCACTTTTATATCAATTTATTTTAGCAGCATCAATTTCAGGTTCGAATGAACTATAGGTACGAAATATCTGACATTCGCCCATTGACTTCCCAAATGATGTAGGAATAATTATGTAAATATATCCGCCCGCTAGCATAATTTTATCCTTTTATCCAGTCTAATAATAAATTCTGTCACAGTAGTGAATATATATTAAAAGCTACCAGTACTAGGCTACTTTTATGAAATAACCGGGCAATGAAGATGGCCAACATGCAGTGTACCATGATGAAAATTTTACCAGCATATATAGCGGCGTTTATCGTCGAAGCAATTGTCAAGTGTTCGTTTACGGACCTCGGTTTTGAGTCTCATCCGAACGACTATATAGGCGCCTTTTACAGCGGCCCTCCTTTCTACAGCGAAAACAAAAAGAGACCCGCTGCCTATAAAATCCCGAGAAAGTTTATTAGACACACTCGCCGAGCCAAAGTTCGCGAAAAACAAAATGAAACTATCTCAGGTAGGCTACACGTGGGAGTTTCTTTACTAAATATTTTAAAGCCAGAAAAACTTATTTATTCAAGTCCGCAATGATTTAGCGCAAACAAAGCAGTCTATACCAAAGATAGCACAGAAGCCATGCAACAATGAAGACGGACATATAGACCTCGCAGGAGATTTTTTCCCGGACACAGCGGACAGCCGCGTTTCCACCTGCTCTTCATCGAATCTCATCTGCCTATATAGGGTCATTTTACGTGCACATAACGTGTACACGAGACCTCGGTTTTTGTCCCATCTGAACGACTAGATACTGTTCCTTACCAGTCACCAATCCCGCGTCACCGATAATAAACCCGTTGGAATGGAACAACATGTGCTAAAATTTTTAAAAAAAAACATATATGAGAATTGGTGATGGCCTGGTTCTATCTTGTACAGGACAGTTATCCATAAATAATATTTTGGCTTTTTACAACGTGTGATATATTTTTATTATTTCAAAAATAATTATATCTATTGGTCTAAATTAGTTAGCGGTTATCCGGATACGACGTCTCAGTACAATACAAAACCCTATAGCTGATGCCAGGGATAAATAAAACAAGATGCCAAATACAATTAAAACAATTTGCCATGGCTTTAAAGCAGATTTGTCCTTGCCATCATGGCTATCACATTGGCTATCAAAATCTTTCAGTTTAATATTGACAAGTTCTTTTGGGTTACTGCATGTGACCATGTCTATATCTGTAAATTTATTCTCTTTTTCGATTATTGAACTTTTAATTAAAGACACCAACCAGTCTAATTCACAATCACATTTCCAAGAATTATTTTTCAAATGGACAGTTTGCATATTTTCAAAACTACTTTTAAGATCCATGGGAATTTTTTCTAAACTGTTATTTTCGATATTTAGTTCATTCAGTAAAACACGATTTTTTAATTCACTGGAAATCGTACGTATCTGATTATTGCTCGCATCCAGAATAACAGTGGTGTATTGTTCATAGCGTCTAATTACCAATTCGGTCAATTCATTGGAGGAAACATTGATTAATAAAGAAACGTTTTCGCATATTGGTACTGTAACTGGGCTCTGTTTTCTGGCATTTCTGCTACAATCTACTGTTAGATTTTCATTTTTTATATCACATGTACAATACTGTGGACAAGTTGTCAGATCACATGATAGAGAGAATTTTAACATAATAAAAAACAAAGGAAACACATTCACTGTTATTTGAAACATGAAAATATTTCCCAGGAGTCCTGAAAAACGTCTGATATATTTACATCGCTACCAAACGTGATCTGTATGCCATATCCAGGAATCCATATTCTGAAGAATGAGATAACAATAGATGATTTTAAAAAAAGATCATTGGAGTTAAATGTTTCTGCCAATTAAATATTTCTTTTACTTACCCGACATACCAATACATATTATAGTACTAAAAATACGGTGAATTTATTTGTTTCTAAAGCATATATATAGCCATGGCTATAATTCCTTTTTAAAAATCACAAGTGTAAATTTTACCGTTATATATCATTCCCATATCAATAACGGGGCTAAATTACTGTAAATCAGTACACACTCTCAATAACTTGTATATGCGCTGTTCAAACATACATTCGGCTTGAGACATATCTTTCTGTCATAAATATTCAGTGACATGTATTTGAAATTCATAAAGTATGGCAAAATAAAATACGCTCACCTAAATATATAATTTCCAATTTAACTACACACGTTATTTTGTCGTCTGAACAGAGTTTTTTTCTGAACTATTTATCAATACGTGTAAATAATTCATTTAACCGGGAACAGGTCATAATAATTTCGCTATTGGTTCATATTGTTGTGAAGCATTGACAGTAAAAGAGAGAATCGATACTTCACAACACTTTGTTTATCCACGCCATGGTTACGAGATGAAAACAATTTTATTACCTCCTTCAATTATAGCGTCTATCCTACTCTATTCGTTATAGATAGGGAATACCAGAGACAATGAATGGTATTGCATATAATTATAAATACTTAAAGTGACAGTCCCGATTTGAACAGAATCTCCAAAAATAAAATCCCGAGTACATATGAAATCTAAACGCCAAAATATAGGAGAATGGTGTAATGACCTTGTCTCAAAATTCCAGCTCAAATTATTGAGTCGTTTGGACGTGAACGTCAAAACTGCTTATCCGGACACGTAAACCTTTTAAGATTTCGGGTCAATTTTTTCGTTGAGCCTGACCTGATAATCGATTCTCGTTCCTTGGGGTCCATGTAGTGAATGGTCCATGTGCTGTACTTGACAGCGAAAGGCAAATTTCAACTATACATTATTTTTATTTAAAAGAAAGTCAGGTTTACGTAGACACTGTTTAATACAGCTTGGGACACTGGTCTCAATTTCCAGAAGACGACTGAGTGACGTGTTTAAGTTATTTGAAAGCGTATCGCAAATACTGTGTTAGTTGCTCGACCCTTTGGTAAGGGATTTTAAGGGATTTTAACACAAAATTAAGCAGTTATATTCTTCAAAAAATTATGGGGTTTAGCCCTTTAATGCATTGTGGAAAATAAAAGATCCTGGTTGTGAGCTTTGGAAAACGGTGTGCACCCTCCCCCCCCCCCCCGGATCAGCCCGTGCTCTGTCTTGAAGATTGGGAGTGGGGTAGTTTGGGGGTCAATCTCGTACCTAGAAGGGGGGGGGGGCGAAGCTTCCCCTGTGAACAAAATATCGACCATCAAAACACTATATTATACATTGTCCGTCAATTTTACAGCACCCCTGAGAGCACTTCCCGCCCCCGCCCTCTCGTTGCTCTGAAGTCACGGCCCTGTTGGTGCATGCTTTGGGGGCCATTTTCGAAAGAGTGATGTTTTAGTGGTTTGAATTTTAAAGAACTTCTCCACGTGTTTTGGTGGTCAAAGTCACAGAAATCTCGAGTCTTAATCCTGCATTTATTTTCAATTAGTGTAATAAATTCCTAAGGGGGCCATGATGGTCCCCCCCCCCCCGGTCTCTTTATAGAATATCACAAGACGTAGCATGCGTCAGCATTCTGTGAGCAGACAGATGCCTGCGTCCCTAAGTCTAAGCATTTTGCTGACACAACCCTTTTTCCCGAGAGGAAAATCGCCGGCAATAAATATCGCAACTCTCCTCTGGACCCCCACTGATATTATGGTATCGGTGAGCTCTCTTTGTGTTCTCCGTTCACAACAACTCACATTATACGAATGCACAGAAAATGCATAAAACTTTAGTATTGTTGGGTGTAGTTGGAAAATGTAATTTAACGGTAATATCGCTATCAAATAGTTTATATCCAAGTTCAAGGACAGCAACTCCAACAGTAATTATTTGAAATCGGTTGGGTTATATTATATACTCTTATAACGCACAACCCATTTTTCACCATTTTGTTATTTGAACCAGGTCTTTGTTTCGGTAAATTTTACTTGTTTTTAATGCCATTATGTAAGGATGAAAGAAATTCATTATTGATTTTAAAGGTAGGGTCACGAATTGTGACTGGTCATCCTTTTTGTCGAAATTATTTATCGCTTGATTGCACCAAGAAACATGAATTTAACAACTTCGCGAGCTTTTCGCATGGAACCTAAATCTAAGGTCTTTAAAATCCCGGGGTTCTCGGTTTCCAAATCAGTTGTACATGTAAGCACTCAAAGACCCAAGTGATGCCACATCCGAACGAAGACCATCACAACAACGATATTGGTGGATTACAAGCAGGTGACTCCAAGACAGATGTAGCCAGGCTGCTGAATGTTTCCCTTAGTTCCATTTCTCGCCTTTGGGATAGGTACCGACAGCGAAGTTCAACACGTAAACGCCCTAGCTCAGGCCAAACAAGTGTGGTCCCACTTGTCCTGGATCGTCACTTCCGGTTACGTCATTGGCATAAATGGTTTTCAACAGCGACCTCTACTGCAGCAGCAATTCCCGGACGGCGTAGAATCTCGCACCAGACAGTAGGCAAACGCCTACGTGAAACCGAATAACGAGGCAGACGTCCCCGTTAGAGCTTCTGTTTTGAAATACGCCGACGCCATGAAATCTAACGTTGATGGGTTCAGGCACTGAGGGTATGGTCACAGCAACACTGGAGAGCAGTTTGGTTCAGCGACGTGTCGCCGTTCTTGTTGCAACAAGGCGAGAGTAGAGAGGATATACTGACGACGAAATGTAACGTTGCGTTTCTTTTTTGGGAGAGTATATTAATATTATAACGTTCATCTAATTTTGGCCAAAACTCTGTTGGCAGTTATGAGAATTTGTTGAAAATTAATGGGATTATTCGTCTTATGGACTTAAATAATATCTATTAATGAATATACCAACTAAGGTGTTTACAACCGAGGGAACCGACAAATAGTGCTTTAATTCGTTTCACCTTAATTATTTATGTATCTTTTTGTGGTCTGAAATTTAGCGTCTACCGCTAAAACACGTGCTTCCGGTTTAAGTTTAACGAAGTAAACACGTTCTTTGAAATAAAAAAAAAACAAGTTATTTTCAACAAAACCAGCTGATATCTTGATAGAATGTACTTGAAATATTATCTTAACGAAGAAGGTAACAGGGTATATACAATGAAAGTAAGTGTAATTCCCACAGTTTTTTACTAATCGTTGTTAATTCACAATCAATATAAATTGCAATAATAGTAGTGCCAATAGTCATCATCATGTGTGATTTAGAAATAGTTCCACTACTGCTGTCTTCCTTCTTACACCAGTCGCAGTAGTGGTGTTTCTTGAGAGGTCTATACAGTTAATGACCCATGCCCTGTACTTGATAGTAAAAGGTAAATTTCACCTACATATTATTTTTATAGAAAAAAAGTCAGGTTTTATCAAGATACTGACTACTGAGATGTTACTATTATTATCCATCATCTTATCCATTTTGAGTTTCTGCGCTTCTTTGTGTAGCTCCGCAAGCAATAATTAAAATGGAACTGGTATATTTATTCGAAATATATACAAATTCCAAGCTTGCATCGGAATTGGTTTGAAGTTTAAAATACAAAAATAACAAAGCCGGGATTTACAATCTCAAGATTAAATAATTTAAACAACAACTCAATAATAAAAAAAACAATTTTAATACATCAAACACCAATCATCCATAATAATAATCGTATAGGCTTCTATCCACACTGATGAGTACTAATTAGCACCTTTATATACCGACCAATCAACCCTATAATATACTGGTCATGAATACGCTGATTTTACCGGTAATGAATTAGCCTGGTATTGAATACGCTAGGATTCCATAATAAAACATTCTCCATTTCCAGATGAAGACTGTCAAGTTCAAGTTATTTACAAGCGTATCACAAATATCGGGTTAGTAGGTGGGCCTTAGGTTATGGATTTTAAAGGATTTTAACACAAAATTAAGCAGTTTTATTCCCCAAAAAGTTATCGGGATTGACACTTTAACTTTTAGTTTTACTTTCAGGAAACAGACCCCAATGGTAAACCAACGTTATCTGCACATCCCGCAAAATTCTCACCGGAGGATAAATTTTCAAGACATAGGGTGACGATTAAGAAGAGATTTGGAATCCTTTTAACACAACAAGCAGCTCCAGTGATGTAGAAATGAAAATGTAAAAGACAATATCTGTTTTAATGACTTAAATTGATACGGGAATAGTATAGTGTACTGATATGACCAGACACAAAAGCTAACGGATTGAATCATTTTGACATCTTTGATTGTCTGCATCGTCTGTTGGTATTAAGAAAAAAAAAAGAATGTTCCATAAATGTGTTTGTTTATTTAATGTTCAGATTGTGGTAGATTGAAGTACAATGTATGTACCATATGATTCATTATCATTTTCATATTTTACATGTAGCATGCAAGTAGCTTTGCTCATAATGTATAATGTATGCATGTACATAACAAATAAATATTTCAATAATCTATTTGTTGTCTTAGAATTTGGATCCACCATGGTTAAGCCAAACTTTGACCATTAATCTCAATGTTATTACAGTATGTACAAAAAAATCCTCAATAATTGCAGCTGTGTGCAGATTGCCAATATAAAGTTCCATGTAAAAAAAAAAGCTTTCTTTATTACAAATAACATCAGAGTCAAACAAGCTTGTTTACTATTTGATAAAAGAAAAACAATATTTTATTTATTCAGCATTTATTAATATTGTCTGAAACCTAATAACTGTGAAGCCAGAAAAGTTGCCAGTCAGTTCCGTTGTTTGTGTGAAGTCAGAAAGGTTGCAAGACTGATATCAGTTCAACTACATACAACTTTCTGCCCTAGAGAGCATTTACAATGTTTCATTGAAAGAGATAATGTACAGATGAGCCTGTGTAAAATCTTGGTTTCACACTGGCTCACTAGACTGCATGTCCATTGGTCGCGAAAGTTCATTCAGGTGAGGTTCCCCCTTGTCAGTGATGCAGGATGACAGCTGTCTAGTTGTTTAGATGGGATGAAACACTGAGATCCCTGTACACATTGGCATTCAATATAAGTCTGTAGCCAACAAAAAACACAATCTAGAGAGTTCAACAGGCTGCAGCGATAGTGCAGTTATATGACTTTTAAGTTAATGTCGGTTATGTTCTTTCTTATGACCTACTGTGGAAGTTGGAATAAAAATTCTGACTGTTGAGCATTTACAATGGTTCAGCTGATAAAATTGCTGTGTAGTTTTGACATGGTTAGTATCATGAACCAAACAAAGCCAGTAAGTTTGAAAACATTATCTTGTGTTCTCTATTCCAAACAAAACCGATAATGTCTCTCTTGATATGAAGACATTTTGTTGAAATCATTTCAGCAAGTCAAATATATGTACAATGGATGAGTGAGGAACAGAACTAATGACATAAGCCATCAACGGAAAAAAGCTAAAACAATATCATATTTACACATATTTATTATTGACATTCTAAAACTATAAGTTACCATGATACAAAATATATTAATGTATGATTCATTATATAAATTATATTTACAGCAATCTACCAGTATATACATCTTTTAACTGTATATGTACCAATTATAACATTTTGATGAAAATGTATTTAATTTTAAGAACCAGTCCCAAATTTCACCAGCTATCTGTTGTTATAGATGTGAATTTATGAATGGAAATTAGACAGCAAAACAGACTGTTTTTCCTTTTCTAAATGTATTGAAATTATTGTAAAAATAGGTTAAAGGAGGTAAATCATTAATATTTGGGACCTAGAAATTGACACGAATGGGTCGTAAGGCATATAAAAATGTCATATGAATGTATATGAACAGATTTACATTCACTGTTTCTGTTTTTACTGTAATTTCTGATCAGTTATGTTTTGCATAATATGCCTGAAGTCTCAATAGAATGGCAATCTCTAGCATCATGTTATACCAGTCTTAATCAATATTATTTATTGGGCATGCTCTCAGATAAGAATATGGCGTCACCATTTGACATGAATTATCACTTTCAGATATTGCATTATGATACATGTTTCATACAGAATTAACTGGTTTTGTTCACAAAACTATATGTGGGAGAGAAATGGGGTTTACCGTCCACTAACATATGGTTTTTAATTTTATTGGGAGGAAACGAGAGAACCCAGAGAAAACCCACGAGGTTGGACGGGCGACAACTGGGGATTTGAAACCACACCAGTTGACTCAATGGCAGGCCGTATAATACAGCGCACGCACACTAACCATTCGGCCATCCAACCCCCCTAAACTATATGTGAAACAGCTCCTGAATTATAACTTGATATTAAATATAGTGAGAAGATATCCATTCTAGCTATGATGAAGAGCAATAAACTATTCTAGCACCACCAAAGTTTACCAGGCATGTCCTTAGTCGTTGTTTAGCATTATTATTTCAGTTAAGATACAAATAAGTGTATAAAAACTTTCTAGTAATTAAAAATGGTAGAATTGTATAAAATAGATTATTTTCCCCACAAAAGCAGAGTGTTCTGCCTACTATTTTGAATATTGCACTAACCGTATGTCAGATGATAAATTTATAATAATATCCTACAATACAAATATTTCATCAATATATACAACAAAGCTTAGTTTATTCTTGAATAAACTCTCATCAAATATTTATTTCATCAGCATAATTTGTAGGTGCAATGCTAGAACTGTTTTACAACCAGCTCTAAACTTCTGTGTTGATGTGTAAGACATTAAGATTCAGTTCTGGTACAATAATTATAAGCAAAGCTTGCGTAGAGTACTGGTAATAAAACTTTTGTATAGTATTGTCATGAGGATCTAGATTTAGCACTAGGAACGTGAGGATCCGTTTCTTCTTGTATTGCCCAGTTAGTTAAATCACTATTCTCGGTTCCTGAAGCAAAATCATACAATTTACAAGTTGTACAAATTATGTGGTAGTTTTAATAAATTTTAAGAGTGCTGGCCAAAAATATTGTGCTCTTAAGAAGTTCAGTGTCATGGATTTTCATTCTGGTTATTTTGAATATATTATTATTTAACTCTATATAATATAAAAGTAAAAAGAAAGTACCAATGTAATTTTAACATATTTCTCGCCAGATACGGTGTATGTTTTCAAAATTACTGACCTGATTCTGGTATTCTTGATTTTAAAGTACTTTGAAAAGATGTCATCGTATCATGAAACTGTTGTCTTTCCTTCCCCTGTATCAAAAAATATTATGATATAAATCGAGTATTTGAGTGGACTGATGGCTTGGGCTAAGTTATCGATACATTAAATTTCTGTCTATGAATAAATGTCTACATATACCTGTTCTTGAATACCACCAATTCAAAATACCTACTGAATTTGATTCAATTCATTCCATCAAAGGGGTTTGAAGATTTTCAAAATGTCTAAATTTGCAAACTTTAAAATGTCCAAATTAAAGTGTAAAAAACATATTTAAGATGCCCCTCCGATTACCCTTGGTAACCCATAAAATTCATTTAACTTTATTGGAATCAGAACAACCCAATATTTCTTTAAAAAATCTGGTTGAAGGCCCATGAAAATAGATAATTTCTTTTTGGAACATTTACTGATAAAAGGGTTGCTTTTTCCCATAATATTAGATTTTTGTAAAGTGATGTGGACAACAGTTATTGCACATATACATTATTATTAAGTTTTGAGTAGCATGCAATAAATAATCACAATACAACTTCTTACCTTGCCTGTATTAAGTTCTGAAATAGCTGATAATATTTGACGTCTTGAATGAGATTGGGCGATACCAAGTTCCTCTAAATCATTTTCGGTTAGAGTTAGAAATGCTTCCATATCAACCTTAGAGATAAATCAAGAACAATAATTATGCAATACCTTCAAGCTGTTTGCATATAAATTAAAAGGTGATGAAGCAACTAATTATTCCATAGTCATTTATTCTTTTCATCTTTGTAACACAGGGTATCGCTTTTCATTGACAAACATCTGCAAATTACTGTATATTGGCGGGGATAATAATATCTGTATTGGCCAATATTTCAACATAAAGTATCTGATACGGAGATAACCAATATTGGCTCCTCACAACACCTACTTTGTGGTAATACTACAATATTTTTTGTTGTTGATGTTTTTCCAATATTGAATAATGTAATAATATGACATACCTCCTCCTGTTCAAAAATAGGTTGATATTCCTCAAGTGACAGTTTCTTCAATATTCCAGATAATTCTGCTAAAACAAATACATGAAAAAATACTATGTATACATATTTATATTATGTTGCTTTCTGTACTTCCTCTTATATTATATAGGTGTAGTTAAACCAGAAATTTTTTAAAATTTGTTTCTGGTTTTCTAGTAGAAATTTCTACTACCAACTTAACAAAACCAACTTAACTCATCGGGTCCGATAGCTTGAATATACGGGCCAATTAAACCCCTCTCCTATACCGATAGCTTGAATATACGGTCCACTGATTATTAGTGGCATCCCCGAGAGACTTAAATTCGCGGTCTATTTTTTACATTGTTTCCTGGAACCATAAATTGTTAAATTAAAGCCAATTGACTAACTAAAAGTAGTTAATCTAATCAAATATAGTTTTAACTAACGAATGATCATAAAAAATGCATACGTCACAACAAAACTTCAGGGGTTATAAGGTCGTGAGCTCACGAGAATATTCTGTTCATATCGGTCGCCATTTTAGGGGTCATAAGGTCGCGAACTCTAAAGGAAAAATATTTTCAGGGGTCGCCATTTTGTTAAATGAATGTCAGTTTTGTACGCCTAGATTGTTAATAATTTCGTTGGTATGGACAATGATTCCGACTCAGACTCTGAAGGATTTTTACTGGAAGATATATTAGACGCAGAAATTAGCAATAATAATATCCTGGACAGCGAATTGACTGACAATTCGAGTGAGGAACACGAAGGCTCCGAAATAGCTAGTGACGAAGCGAACCAAAATGGCGGCCAATCTTCGAGATTCAACTTTCAACAAGGATTTTATTTGGAATGATGCACTGAATTCCGTTAGATGCCCATCATTTTTAGGAGATGGCTAGGCCCATAATACATATTAGAACGCGAGAAAAACAAATTTAATTTTTTTTTAGTTTATCTTTTTGACCAAACTTGCTTGACGAAACCAATGGGCAATAGATATCACATTGAGAAATTCAATGGGGTTCGAAAAAAAAAATGCAGGAACATAACGGTTGACGAAAGTTGTGATTGCCAACATTATTTACAGTGCCAATCCTAAAAACTGGTTATGGACTAAATTAATCAATTGTGCTTACTGTGTGATGCATGGATCAGTAAAGTGTAACTTCATACTTCATAATTATTAAATTAAACGTACCCGGTAATGTTATTTTACATTCATAGTTCTTTTTATGATAAGGAATAACTTTGTTATTATTTGGTATTTTTGTTTCAAAAAAACACCCTTGTAAAGCTTGTTTTTAATTCTACATTTGGTAATATAATATTTTTTGATTGGAGTAATAGTTTTTGTTTTGTTTTGGGATATCTGCAATAGGTGAGATTAGTGGATAATCTTTTAATTAACACTAGGGATAGAAGCCATAGTCTGGTTAATTGGCTTAGGAGATTAAGCATTAATTAACATAATTAGCTCTAGGGGTCAATGAGTTAAGTATTAATATTTTTTAGCCATCATCTGATCAGGTATTAACCAATCATATAAATCATCATTAAATGACTATGAATTATAAATCAACTTACCATCACAAGATTCTTTTTCTCTCAATGATGCAAGTGCTATCGTAGCTTCTTCTCCGACCTACAATAAAAATACGAGTTACTGAATATTGGCCAACTGTTTGCTCAATGAACAGTGCAATTGTTGTAATTTATATGAAATTCAACTGATAGATAATGAAGTACAGAACACCTTTCTTTGAGTGACAAGACCTTTAATTGGGTGAGCTCCCGAAACAGCTAACTATTATTTTTGGCATTAATTGTTGCTATGATTATCCAACTGTCTTGCTTACTAGGTCGAATGAAAATCATGATTTATGAACCCTGATAGATAACCATTACATAAGTTGGTAGATCTCCATACAGTGTAGGCCAACAAAATTTTAAAACCTGAAATGAAATAATGATCTAATTCTATTTTTACTGTCCTACTGTAGTCAAATTGAAAAAAACAAATTCAAAAATTAGCAACCTTTCCAGGTGTCGGGGATGGTGAAGGAGTTAATGTAGACGTTGTACTATCTTTAGATGATGAACTTTTCTTTCTAGAAGCTGGTTGAGGTGTAATAGATGAACTACCACTAGTGGAACTATTAGGTGATGTGGTTGTCGACGTATTCCGAAAAGCAGCTGGAACGCTTGTTGACTTTCTTCTGAAATCATGAAATAATAAATTTTCATTATGTTATAATTATGTTGATATGTGAACACAAAACCCTTTCAATTTAAAACTTGTATAATGGTTATGTGACATGTGTATTAACTAACTGTAGTTTCTAGTTTTGCTTTGCTGGATATTATAACTATACATCTAGATTATTAACATCAGAGTTCCAGAGAGTTATTATGTGAAACCCAGTGCACTATTTAATCAAAACGTCATCAATGGCCCATAATCAATCTTCAGAAGAGACATAACAATAGTGACAAAATAACATGAGTAAATTAAATGTGAATTTCATATTCAAGATGTGTGGGATTTTAGAAAATTACCAATTGATTGTATTACAAGATTTCCAAAAGTGGGTTGGGAGGTATACAAATTCTTTTTAAATACTAATGTCAAAGTGTTCAATTTCTTTTTCAGGCGGAATAGGTATTTAATTCCAAAACAGCTTTTAGGGTAGGAAAATCAAATCAGTTACTGGGTATGTCATATTTAATGACTGCCCTCTCGAAAATCTGTTTTTACCTTGGATGGAATAATCTAGAGGGAGTCGAATGTTGCATATAGCGTAGAGTATTTGGTGTTGATGGCATCTGAGGGCTTGGGCTGTATAAAGGACTCTGTTGGTAATCTGAAATGAAAACAACACTTTCCATTTTCTATTATTACCATAGAATAATGGAAGAAAAAGAAACCAATATTTCAGTGTAACAATGAAAAAACATATAGATAGTTGTTTGAAATGAAAAAGACCATAGGCGTACAAGCCAGGGGTAGCGGGGCAGCTGCCCCCCTAGCTTTTGGGCAAGCTGACTTTTCGCGCAGACGGGTAAAGTGAAAAAAAAAATATATTTCATCTACTTGGCATAATAAAGTGGCCAAAATCTAATAAAACATCAATATTACGGGCTGGGAAAGCAGGAAAACGCGTTTGCCGCTGTCAAATATTACAAAATTTTATTTAGGGGTCCATACAAGTCATTTCTAATTTTGCTATGTATCTAGTCTTAATAAAACACTTATTTTACTTTTCTTTTAATTGAATACTACGAATTTGTACCGAGTTGACTATGGACTAAAAAATGTTAGCTGGAGCCACTCTACTTTGTGTGACATTTTTCGGGCATCGATTATTATTTGTGAATGCAGCTGCAACAGTCTGATTGGATGCTTGGAATTCAGAGTGGGATTTCGGTTACAAAACCATTGTATACTTTTGTAGTTTTCACGGTCTAGAATAGCAGAAAACGCATTTGCGGTGGTTAAATTTTCCAAATTTTCTCTGGGAGGATATACTTCCGACAATTGATTGGTTGTATGAAATTCCGGTCAGCCAGGTAGGCTTTATTGGACCAAATTGAAGTTGCTGTATTCACAGGCTGGAATAGCAGGAAAACATGTTTGCAGCAGTTAAATTTTCAAAATTTTCTCCCAACAATCCCATCTTCATGGACTGTAAACGATTTATTGGATTCAAGTCAGCCACATTAATAAGGCTATATTTCAGACCACTTTGAAGTGACTTTGTTCACGGGCTGAAATAGCAGGGAAATGTGTTTGCAGCCGTCAATTATTCCAAAATTTTCTTTTGGCTTGGGAGGGGGGGGGCACAAGGAAGACCAACACAGCACTCTGTAAACCCCAAATTTATTCGGGCATTTCGGGTTCTGCCCCCCTAACCGTCATCGAGCCCGTACGCCTATGAAGAAGACTATATTATTGTCAAAACTAATTACTTGATGGTGAATTTTATCAGTAGTTAATTTAAAGATAGGTTGCCAGGCAACGAAACATACGCCCACAGCAACTAAATCGTCCGGGCAGTCAACAATGGTTGTCGCATATTTTTCCTTTTTTTTTGGTAATGAAACATTTGTAATACACTAAAATCTGATAAAAATTAACAACTCATTATGTAATCATCTGAATATCATTAGAATTTGTTTGCTTTTTAAAAAAGTTTTGCCCCACGCTAACAATTAGTATAGGAAACATTTAATATCATGGATTTAGCAGTTCAGTTATCAAAATTCATTGAAAATCAAAATACTTGTTCGTTTCAACACCTTAAACTCTGTGCATCAATCTGAAGTCAATCAGATGATAAGTTTGGACTCTATAGCATCACAGGGTTTTTTGAAGTGATCAAGGGAGACAACTCTGGAAGTAGTTATTTGAAATCGCTCAAAATCGGTAGGCTTCTTCGTCTCATGACCTTAAACAGTGTGTGTGTATTTAAAGTCAATCGGGTATTAACTTTGGCCTCTACAGCGTCCACAAGATTTTTTTGATGAGATCAAGGGCCATAACTCTGGTTAGTAATTATCATAAATCACTGAAAATCAATAGGCTCTTTCGTCTCATGACCTTAAACAATGTGTATAAATTTAAAGTCAATCGGATATTAACTTTTGCTTCTAGAGCATCCACAAGATTTTTTGAAGTAATCAAGGGCCACAACTCTAGCACTAATCACTAGAAATCGCTGAAAATCAATAGGCTTCATCGTCTCATGACCTTAAACACTGTTTATAAATTTAAAGTCAATCGGATGATAAGTTTGGCCTCTAGAGTGTCCACAAGATTTTTTTAAGTGATCAAGGGCACTAATTATCGGAAATCGCTGAAAATCAATAGGCTTCTTCGTCTCATGACCTTAAATACTGTGTATAAATTTAAAGTCAATCGGATATTAACTTTGGCCTTTAGAGCGTCCACAAGATTTTTTGAAGTGATCAAGGGCCATAACTCTGGCATTAATTATCGGAAATCGCTGAAAATCAATAGGCTTCTTTGTCTTATGACCTTAAACACTGTGAATAAATTTAAAGCCAATCGGATAATAACTTTGGCCTCTAGAGCGTCCACAAGATTTTTTTGAAGTGATCAAGGGCCATAACTCTGGCATTAATTATCGGAAATCGCTGAAAATCAATAGGCTTCTTTGTCTTATGACCTTAAACACTGTGTATAAATTTAAAGTCAATCGGATATTAACTTTAGCCTCTAAAGCGTTCACAAGATTTTTCAAAGTGATCAAGGGTCATAACTCTGGCAGTAATTTTCAGATATCACCGAAAATCAATAGGCTTCTTCGTCTCCTGACCTTAAACACTGTGTATAAATTTGAAGCCAATCGGATATTAACTTTGGCCTCTAGAGCGTCCACAAGATTTTTTGAAGTGATCAAGGGCCATAACTCTGGTAGTTATTTTCGGAAATCGCTGAAAAACAATAGGCTTCTTCGTCTCATGACCTTAAACACTGTGTATAAATTTAAAGTCATTCGGATATTAACTTTAGCCTCTAGAGCGTCCACAAGCAATTGTGGACACCGGACGGACCGACAGACGGACGGGGGCGACGACAATATATGACCACATTTCAATGTGGGCATATAAAAAATCAAAATCTTTTACTCAACCACAGCGTTGTAAGATATCAATTCCTTTCATGCATTAATAACTACTATTAACTAAGATGCTATAAATTTCAAATGCAAAGCTACATCAAACAGGATAGAATAGGCTGGGTGGAGAGGGTAAAAATAATTTTTAGTACCTGATACACAAATAACAAAAATTATGAACTGTCACTGAATAGTTTGTAGGTGTGTACAAGTTATAACATAAATGTACTATTAAATGTGTTTAAAAGACACTGCTTATGTAATGAAGTTAGTATCAATTTTGCAAATGCTTATCACTGAACTCATCAGGGCATTCACTATGAACATCTACCCCAAGTTTGAGCATTCTTCCTCAATTAGAAGCCAAGCTATTGTGTCTCGACCAATGAAATTGCTTATCTCTGCTTAGCCTAACCAGGAAATGCTCATCATTTATCTCAGCCAAGGCATTCACCTCATCTAATTTAGTATTTATAATACAGTCCAAATAAAATAATATTAGTATTAAAATATTAACCTTTAATGATTATTGGAGGGTTACCATTGGTTACTTCAGTACTAGAACCAGTGGTAAACTTGTTATTTATGGCAGTTATACTACTAGCGCCACCTGATGATGTAGGACTAGAATTAGTAATGGCAGGATTAGTATTACCATGGTTACCTGTACTGCGATCTGGCAAAAACTTGGCAGGATGAAATGATGTCGGTCTTCTTGGTGTCTGAAGGAATCAATAATTCATTTTAAGTTCTAAAAGCATATGTAAGAGTTAAATCTGCCAATTAAACTATTATTTTAGTCATTTATTAACACAACAAGCCTATAATCAACTCTCTAGACATAGGCATAGCCTGTTCCACAATCCAAATTCAGACTTAATGAATAAAAACATTGTTTAGAAAAAAAATAAATAAATAAACAATCTTCGATACATCATCCAAACTTTGCTCAGAATAAGGTAAATTGAAAGAAATTTTCAATTTATTCATTTTTCATTATTAATTTTTAAACTATTATAACAAGAATGGCCAGCTCTTTATCTAAAGCAGGATACACACCATGCGAATCAATTGCTGTTGAAATTCTCAGAGTCACAATGCCGAATTTGTATTCGATCAAATAATTGCTGTCTTCTCGTGTCACTCTTATTCTCCCACCTCCTTCTACGCTCACGCACAGGTATGAAATCGACAGGTGAATTAGTGCCAAAAGATTTGGGCAGAAACTCACCTTGTGTGTCTGCCACTTTATGCATTTTTAAGTTAATACTTATCTGGGTTTATTTACACTATCCTACAAGCACCCAATTACTGCTGAGAAAACTGTAACAAAGATTTAACACCCAGCAATTGAACACAGATCTAACATACTAACCACTGTTCTGTTACCCTCCGATTAGCCCAGTACAGAGCTGAACAGTAGGAAGTTAACCTCCATTTCATTTCATTAAAGATATTATTATTATTATTGTTTCTCTCCCATAAATATGTAAATCAGTTGATTTAAGAACATACCAGAGTCTGATCATTATCGACTGATTTTGGCGTCTGCCACTCATTTCGACGAGCATATTCTGAGGTATCTAAAGCAAAGGAAGGTGGAGGCAAAAATGGTGGAATAACTGGTTTTAATGTTTCACTAGATAAATTGGAATGTGGAGGGTTAATATCCTGTAGATAGAAGAAAATATATCAATATTATCAAATATTTAAAAACACATGTTTACACATTCAACAATTTATATACCAAACACTACAAAGTAATAAGAATTCACACATTTGTTACTTTTCTGTCCAGTGCTGGTCTTGGTGATAGTAAATATATTAGGCATTAGGTTCGTGTCCAGTGCTGGTCTTGGTGATAGTAAATATATTAGGCATTAGGTTCGTGACAGGGCAATAAATATATTTTTACTTTTTCACCTATTTTAAGGTTAAGTTGCCAGAAACTACAACACCAATTTGCAGACTTGTGACTGCCAGAATGGTGTATAAAAACAATGCCCATCTATTCACACATTGGGGCTCATGTAAAAGAATAATGTCAGTTGCAATGCACAGAAGAGTAAGTGAAAACTCTGCTGTCAGGGCAATATTATCCCCATACTAAACATAACATGGGTTTTCATTGTTTCATTTATATAACTATGAATGAAATGATATCTTACCAGTGTATACATAACATGGGTTTTCATGGTTTCATTTAACATATTCTCATAACTTGTCATCGGTATTTTAGCATTTTGTTGTCTTCTCTTGATTTCCACACGGGCCGTCTGTGGCGTCATTGGGATCTGTAAAATATAAGATCACTGAATCAATGTTTCACAATTCACCTTCTTATGATTCACATATTGAATCGTGGGATTTTAAATCAATTTCTCACAATGCTTTTTTATGTCTTTTTTGTCGCTTCTGTAGTAACCCATTAATTAATTAATAAATTTTATTTGTACACTAAGTACAATAACTTACATGAATAACTTAAAAATCATTATCTAAAAGTCGTATTAAATTATATGTAACAGCTCTTTAATGTGTATAAGACCTGACCCATGGATTCTAAATGCTTTTAGCATAAAACTATAAACTAATGTTTTCAGCTGTTTACCTGTGTCTTTGGCTGTTTAGACATAGTCAAGTCTTGAACAGAAACTGAGGTTTCATATGGCATAGGACCTAATCTGGAACTATTAAATGTCCTGCCCAGTTTCAAATTTCTAAATCGATTTGACATTCTATTCCACCAACCCTGAAAATAGGGCATTTTCAATATTTTTATTGCACAGAAACAAACTAATATTAAAACTATTAGATAAAAATATTCAGTAGTTGTTTAATATTTATCAAATGCACACCATAATATTGAAGGCATATAACAATTTGCTTGATTTAAATTAAGCTCTGTGCAAACATGCCAGAGAAAATAATCTACACTACCGGTAATCAAGCTTTCCAAACAACAATGGCTTTGTTTTTGACAGACAGATCTAAAATTCTATTAATATGAAATTAAATTAATACAATTACATTTTAACTATTATCTTGAGGTTGGATAAAGTTTCAAAGTTGTCAGTTCAACATAGCTTTTTGGAAGCAAACTTATATATCATACACTATCCACACCTAGTTATTAAATGTGGTTACTTACTTTTAAACCAGTTTTTGGTGGATCGTCACAGCTGTAATAAAGCAATTCATTATAATATAATCTGAACCATAAAGTAATTTTCTTATACATACAGGCCAGAGGATTAAAATATACAAAATTTTAAAACAATGGACATACTGGTATTAGAAGACATAAAAGTCGACAGTCCAAAACACTTTATCGTTGATAATTATTCTATGCTTATGGTTATCCGTGTTCAATTTATTATCCCTTAAAATGTGAATCCCTGAGTACCACTCTATCAATCTCTTACATAAACAGATTTTTAATTTTTCTCATTTTTCCTTAAATAATCTAGAACTTGAATTACTTGACTTACCCAAAATCTGAGGGTAGAAAGGTATTAGTATTACCAGGAGACCGGTTCCAGTTCTTTTTACTTTTATCAACTCTATTGACTTGCATGGCTTTAGATGCTAACAGACGCACAAGCTCTGTATCTACATCATCTGTTCACATAAAAAAAATTCCTTTACTAATTATAATCACATTTAACATTTTTACAGAGAGAGAAACATTGTGTGTCATCACTTTAATTGTTTGCTTATTTATCAATACTAATCAATGTCAGCCTTTGGACTAGGATCCAGTCATACAGTGATGACATTAAGTAGAAACCTGCAATCTGAAACGTGATCATTGACTGTTATTTCACCCTAAGAACCAAAGAAAGTAGCTTTGGACTGTCATCAGGAGATATTCACTTTGATGATGGTATATTGCAATGGGATACATCCACTTTGAAGATGGTATATTGGACTGAGATATATCTAAAGGAGAAATTATTAATTTTTCTTAATGAAATTCTTACCAATAAGAGAAGCCATATCAAAAGCTGTACAACCATTTTTAGCTTGAATATTTACATTAGCGTCATTATGTAACAACAACATAGCCACTTCTTTTTTCCTTAATACATAACAAAATAATAAAATAACACCACATGTTAGTCTCACCATCATATGCTAAACAAGTAAGCAATAACTCAGACCTGTATTGCCTCATCAAGATTTTATAAATCTGAAAGTAAGCATTCTGGATTACTATATGATATACGGTTGTGAAATTTTGAATTTCATTAGGGTTTCACTCATAGCCCAATGAGAAATCCTTCCAAGAAATTGTGGACAAATCTAAAATTTCTAATTGTTTGAATTATGACAGATTGATGGTATTGTACTTTGTAGGTACCAAGTATACACGAATCAAAATATTTGTGAACAGTATATCATTGACACCGACATGATCCTATGAAATAATCATGTGAACAAGAGTCTTAACTCTGGAGGTAATTTATGTGAATTGTTGAAAGTCAACATAACAGGCTTCTTTTACTATTTTAAACAATGTACATGTACATGAATGGGTATTTGTCACCGCATAATAATCAGTCATAAATCATGACAGTCAAACTAAACCTAGCGGTTGAAATTCATGAAGCGCAAACTTTATAAATCATTAAACAGTGTATTTGACATACATAGTTGCGGGGAGAAAAAATACAAACAAATTCACATACTACCCCCAGGGAATATTTTAACCGGGTTCGTATCGCAATTTGTGACTCAAACGTCCGATTTTGCGAATCAAATTCATATTTGATTAGCATTTTAGCATAAAACCCTGCTTCAGCGCGAATCAAAGTTTTGAAAATTAATTTTAACTTTAAAACCATTCAGTATCGTAAAACACATCAAAACAAATCTCAAATCTCGCAATTTTATTGTCTATATCATCAAGACTCTTTACGTGCCTCTGCAACGGTCCAGTGGAACGAGAGAAGTACATGTTGTCGTCTGCTATTTATAGACGTAAAAGGTTTTGATGATAGAGATTATAAATTACTTGCTACGCAACACTACATACTTTCTATATCTGTGATGGTCACAGACGTGAAAACAGACATTCAAAACACTACAAGATAAAATGACCGGGTGATCGAGGGTACGTCGCGAAATTCAAGATGGCAAGTCATACACATGATAATGTTCTGTCTTCAAATTCGACATTAAAATTAGCAACAGTTCAAGATTGGGTGAGGAAATATGACCCAGAAAAGATCTGGCTAGAGTATGAAGTAAATAAAGAATGTCCAGGTTTCGTACAAAGAATAACATGCGGTCACATACTTTTTATTTTTATTTTATATATAAATATAAACAACAGTAATACAAATAATATGGGTATTGTTATTGTCACATAATTATGTAAAATAACAATTCTATTACATACTAAAAAACTGCTAATCAATTGGTAAATTTTGCTACTCAATTATACAATTGATTAGCATTCTTACACAATTTTTCTAGAAACTGCTAATCAAATGTAAAAAAGTAAAATATTCCCTGACTACCCCAAAAAAATGCAAATAGAAATTTTACCCATGATAAGTGGCTTGCATTAGAGCTGTCCAACCACTGACAGTATCTTGTTGATTTATATCACAACCTCTAGATAAAAGTAGTTCAGCCATTTCTAATTGACCCGTCATGGCAGCAAACATTAAAGGGGTAGCACCATCTTGAGGAGAACATGCATCTCTTTGATTTATATCATTGTTGAGTATTTCCTGTATTCTTTGTAAATCACCTGAAAATTTCAGTAGAAATTCTGCTATCATAAAAACCGTTTGTGATAATTCGTAAACATTTATCAACTGTTTGGATTATTCCACAAACACTTCTGTTTAAGAGAAATAGAATCAGGTTTAAGATCCACTGACCACAAAGTAGGTCATTTCAGGACAAACAAGTCACTTGTGTGCAAACAAGTCACTTGTGTGCAAACAAGTCACTTGGATACAAACAAGTCACTTTGTGCAATGTCTTGAACAATGTCAGAAAGTGATCAGTACCCTGGTTACCTGGCCCAGGTCAAAAATATCTTAAAGATTAAAATGAGCAAATTTAATGTTAGGGCAAACCAAAAGCTATTTCATCAATATTCATTTTATCCAACCAAAAATAATTTTTGTGATGTAAATATTAATCTTACCCTGTTTAGCAGCTTCTATTATATCTGGTTTTACATCATCAATAGCTGTAAAAAGACAAATGTATATCTTTAAAACAGTAATTCACCCGTCTATGCATTATACATGTATACTAGCATCATATTGGACATACCGGATCACCAATAAGGATCTGAGATGGCTTCCTAACAAGAAGTCACAGGTTCGATCCAAGTGTTTGCAAAGAAGTGTTCGCACAAGTTTGCCACATGTCAGTAGCGCAGGATGGAAGGCCTGGCAATGACTTTTGGATGGGACGAGCTTGGCACTTGGAATTGTTAATAGGAGTAGGCAAAAGTAATTGTGACAATAGATTCTGTTTCCCGCATCTTTTTTTAACATTACATGTAGATTTAATTTTGTCATAATAGCCTAATAATGATAACTTTCAGTCTATTCTACATTCAAAATGAACAGTCTCTATTATAAAGATGAGTTTATATCAGAAAATTAACAAATACAAATATTATCATTATTTTTAAAAATAGACCGGAATCTAATTATTGTCACTGTAACAATACCTTAAGAAGCAGTACATTTAGTACTATCTATTAAAGAATGTAAATATGAAGGTGAATTACATGAGAAAAATGGAAAGATAAGTAAAAAATAAGAGAGAGAGGGGGAGAAATTAGGTTTAAGCTCCACTCAACACAAATTAGGTCATTTCGGGACTCACAAGGTTTAATTTTATTTCAATAATTCAATTGCAAGTAGGGGTCTTTAGCTTTCGGATGACCTGGAGAAAACCCATGGGATTGGACAGGCGACCCTACTCCCTGTCACGTACAACCGGGGATTCGAAACCACGCCAGTTGACACAATGACAGGCTTTATGATACAGCACGTATGTGCTAACCATTCAGCCATCCCCCCTAAGTAAAAATAAAATTGTGATCATAAATAATAAAACATGTGTGGTAACAAATTAGTATAACAACATCCAAAGCTTGGCTGTACAGATAACATACATTTGATTTAAGTAGTCAAAGCGTCCAAATGATTAAAACTTACACACTGTTGGTTTATTTGTAGTTTTTCTGTCCAAATATCCACGTACCTCTCTCTTACCACGCATTTTGGCAATTTCTAAAGCCGTTTTTTCACAAACATTAGTTAAATTTGGATCACCACCCTTTTCTATAAGTATCTGAGCCGTTGTCATATGACCATTTAAAGCAGCTAACATTAAAGGCGTCACACCAGTGGACGGATTATGAAAATTGACATCACAACCTTTATCTATTAAAAACCTAACAACAGCATCGTGTCCATGTAACGCTGCTGCCAATAATGGTGTATATTCACACCCTGTACAAGAAATATCATTTAACTCAGCACCGGCATCTATAAGTTTTAATGAGGTTTGGATATGACCACCTCTACCCGCTAATGTTAAAGCTGATGCCCCATACCTTGTCTTGATGGAGACATCAGCTTTATGCTGCAATAACAATGACACAACACCAACATGGCCATAACGACTGGCTTGCATTAATGCCGTCCATCCCTGGGAATTAACTTTATCCAAGGCAGCCCCTCTCATAATTAGCAACCTCACAACCAGTTCATAACCATTAGCAGACGACACGTGCATCGCTGTATTGCCATCTTCATCGTTACTGTCAATGTCCACTCCTTGATCTAACAATGCCTTTACCGATTCCACATCTCCGTGTTCACATGACCGAAACAGCTGACGCACTCTGTCCATAGCTGTGCCCTATTACACTGGTTGTGATAACATGTTGAATTATTTACATCTTTCTGTGCCATTTGTAACCGTTACAATGTGTTGCTATTTGTATAAGTCGACGCCATTCACTGATTCCTGGAAATGACAGTTTTGTATTCCTCCAGGAGAGGCCATTTTTTCAAAGATTCCATGACGTATATTACCCAGAATTCAGTATTATAAGAGCGCGGTCAACAGGTGCACGTTCGGCGGTTCTCTTTGAATCATCTCAAGACGATCTTGATGAAATTTTTAAAAAAATACGACACAATAATTAATTCCGTTTGTTTAATATGACGCTTCTCGTGGGTTGAATATTGGAACTGTAGTCATCGAGCTTCTAAATAATTCCAAACTCTTTATCATATATAGGCCTAATTTCAGTATCTTTGGAATTTTTTTTTAAAAAACCCAAATAAATACCGTTTTATTGAACAAGCCCCCAATTATGAATAACCATTTTCGATATTACCAGATTCCATCAATTAATTAACGAGTGAAATATAAAGAGCGGGAAATATAATACACTGTTAGTATATGTGGGTTATTTAAACGATACGGGGTCAAAACAGTTAGCGGTGTATGTCGATGGAAGAAACTGAATCGTGACGTATTACATAATAAATAATATGCCCCATGACGGTGTGCATTATATTCTGATATTTACCAGCAAAATAATAACAAGAAGAAATTTTGAATTATCGTGTATTAAATTAATTATGCAGAGAGAGGGGTATTTCGACACCTTAAACACTGTCCATTTATTGTACATATTTCAGATAACCAGAAACTACGAACTTTTTACAGGTTTAAGAATAATATCAACGCTACCGTGCCTTACCTGCAAGTTGTTAAAAATCCTAAAACTAAAACCGCGATGTCCCACCTTAGACTAAGCACACATTCCCTTGAAATAGAGAGAGGACGATACAAGGATATACCTGCACATCTGCGGTTTTGCACAAAATGCCCTCAACAGCAAGTTGAGAATGAATATCATTTTCTCATTGAGTGCAACCGGTATGAGGAACTACGAAAGACAATTGTTTATGGGGCATTTGAGAGCCAAAACTATCCATTTTCCTTTGAAAATATGTTCAACCCGCCACTTGCTTTGGCAAAAACAGTGTGCACCTTTGTGCAACATGCTTTTAAAATAAGGGATGTGGCACCCACTTCTATATAAACAAAAAATATAATAATTATAATCAACAATTCGTTGAGCTCATTACTTTAAGTTCAAGCTATATACATGTAAATGTACATCTCATCTTTATGTAATTTTCATCCACTTTTTATGTTTTTCATACAGTCTTTTACTATTTTATATTCACTTTTTATGTACATGTATGTCTGTTTTGTATGCATAATATGTACTATTTACATGCTGCCCGAAATGGGTGTTTTATGTAATAAACTATCTATCTATCTATCTATCTATCTTTCTATCTATCTATCTATCTATCCTTCATTTATTTTAGTGACAAATTAAGGAACAATGACTAGTCGTTCAGATCGGTCAAAAAAACGAGGTTCCATGAACAAGTTGGCGTGCACATGATAAAAATATTATAATCAAGATTTCCATGTCTTGTATATTTCATAACTTAATTCATACTGCTTATGTTTCTTGCATTCCTATCAGAGGCGGATTCAAGGTGGAAGCGCAAGCCCCCCCCCCCCTCTACTATTGAAAGTACCTTCAACTAGCCTAACGTTTAGACGAAAATAGCTAGCTTGGATTGGCTACAGATGCAAGAAAATGACGGATAATTTTCTTGGGACCCCACCCCCATCTCAGCGGCGTGCTCAAAATTCCTAGTTGCGCCCCTGCCTGATAATATAATATTTTCATGAAGGCTATCTATAGGCCCTATACTGTATTTTTTCCGTTATTTATGTACTTATAAAATTCATGCCAATGCCTTATGTTTGTATTGAATGTTGTCTCCAATGAATGTTGTGATACAATTATTGAGTTTGCACATATTTGAATTAAAATTGTGACCAATCTAAGAGAAATCTAATTCTCGAGACTTTATAAATAAGGTGGCCACGGATTATAATTATACATCCCTTGATTACTGATAACAGATTCGTCTATCGAATTTCCCCAATTTCCGATAGCACGTCACATTTGTCGCCCTTACTTAATTTATTCGGTTAATATGGCATTAAATTGGGAGGTTTTTCGTTCACTCATTAAAAAATCATGCATCGAATTAGAACAAAAATAAACGATATTGATGTGAGTTATATAGTAAGGGGAGACAACTCTGTTTTGTGTCCTAAGAGTTCAAAATGGCTGCCCACACGAGGTTGTTGGCAAAGTTATTGACAAGAAATGGTTTGTATTATATATTGTTTCTATGTTTGACTGTTTTATATTTACTATGTCTTCAATGCAACAATCATAGCGGTAGTCTGTGGCCGTGGGTCCATTTTCGAATCCTTGCTGTTGTCCTTGCTAAATAAACGTCAAGAATCATGATTCGTGTTTCAGGTACTATCGACTCTACTGTATCATACCGGTATCGTACAAAGTCTAGTAATTATGCCGACCCCCACCCCCCTCTCCGGTGGCTGAAATGTCACTGGGAACGGGCCGCACCAGTGTGGGATCTTTTCCTTAGGCCAAAATACTCATCATGATGATCATGATCATGTGTGTCTTGAGCTATAATTGTTATATTGTTTTATTTTATGTACATGTTTATATTGTATGCTGCCCTCAATGGATGTTTCGATGCAATAAAATCTCATCTTATCTTATTTTACCCATGTCCTCCTACTCTATTTTCCAAACGTCTGACTGGGAATATCTTCAATCGACGCACTCACACAAATGCAACATAATAGGCCTAAATTACATATTAATTAATGGTACAAATATCTTTATGAAAATTAATTTTAGAACCCCAAATTTGACTCTGCATATAGACTAAGACACACATTCTTATCCGGTATCTGATGGTTAGGGAAAACCGACAAATACATGACCAAACATTCAATTTAATATGTGCCCTATCGATTATTCAGTTTATTTCAATTCAGTGTTTTGTTCACATTATAGGTACCACTTTCAACTGTGTCTTGCGTTCTGTTCATACTAGCCAGTGTTTAACCGCAGGTTATAAAAGAAGGTTACAGTAAGTAGATTTCATCTTTTTCTTAGCCATTTCCATGACTGGTAATTAACCTCCAATAGGGTATCCTATCCCTTCAATGTATTACTTGTCTAAGTATTTATGATTCTGTTTAAATGTTGTTCTTAATGGATGTCTATCTTATTCCTACCTAAAGTTTACATAATCCATCCATGCATAAACTATCTGACTGAACATCATAGATTGTTGACCAATTGCTTGCAAAATAATAGCAATAAATGACTTAACATGGTATAGTAAGGAATAGGTTTAGACACTTAAAAAGACTGCCATAGCAGAAAATGTTTTGTGCAATGAACTTGGATATTGGAATGAGCTATGTTTTTATTATACCAGTAATATTTCTTCTTCTTAGAAAGGGTGAAGCAGCAAATAAAACAAGATATGGTCCTTTAACAGATTTACCAGATTATACATATTTAGGTAAGTAAACAAATTCAAATAGAAATTCTGAAACTGATTGCATCTCGGTCACTAGTTGGAATATGGGTGATCTCCCTTGACACATCAAACTGATACACCAGACCAGTTCATACAAGTATAGAAATTACTTTCATTACAGATGGAAGACCCACACCATTAACACTTGGTCAAAAGAAACGAAAAGAAGACAGAATTAATGTAGCTGTGAGTATTTATTTGTTAATAGCATATATGCTTTAGGGCTTTTCTAATGGGCCCCATTTTGTAATGGAGTCATATATTGTCATCACCCTTGTCCAGAAATGTTTGTGTACAATCGGGAGGCTTAAGTTATCATCCACACAGTGTTTAAGGTCATGAGACAAACAAGACTAATAATATTGATTTTCAGCAATGTGCAGTAATTAACGCCAGAGTTATGGCCTATAATCACTTTTAAAACGTTGTGGAATGTGGACGCTCTAAGGCAAAGAATCCTATTTAAAGTTTTCCATAGAGGACCTTGATAAATTAGGGGTTAGGGTTCTCATCTGATTGACATGATATTTATTCAAAGTTTATCGTCATGAGACACGGCAACCTATTGATAATTACTGCCAGGATAGTGGTCTAACGTGCACTTTAAATCGTAGGTCTGTCAGTTAGCATGTTTTTGATTCAAATATGTACAATGTACATGACAAGCAGTAGGGTACCACTTTGATAAATGGATGATATTATCTCATTTGAAAATTATACAAGAATCTGAGCATCACAACTTCAATTCATGGCAATAACATGTAAGATTGATGTTTTCACGATCCCATAAACACACCAAAAATCATTTCTCTCGAACACAAAAAATTGAATTTGACAGAATGGTAATGTTGAATATATGGTACAGACATGGGGTATGAAATGTGGCTTTTAAAAAGCTGTGGTCAGTACGCCTATAGTTCTGTGGAAGATGCAACGATATGACAAGGTTAAAACTTGAACACACTATTGTATAAGAGAGCATGAGTACCAGAACTACTGGAAGCAGCATGTCTGATTGTCTGTCTGGCAAATTAAGTCAAATCAGTGGTGTGTCTTCATTACATAATACTGTTGTGAAAAAATACTGATACTTTGATAGGGTTAAGGTTGATATAATAACATGGTAATATTTCAGAAACGTGTGGTTGAACTTGTACAGGAAATACAGTTTGCTAAAGAAAATCATAAAAATAGAACTTTGCAGCAAGAAAAAGAAAGACAAGAAAAACTTTCTAGAAAATTAAAACCAAAGGTGGGGTCATGAAGAAATGTTAACTGTTTTATTGTGACAATTAATAAACTAATGTAGAACAAGTTTGGAAAACAACTGTAATGAAGATAGTAATGGAAAAAATTATAGAAACCAGTGTAATGAAGTTCTAAATTGAAAAAACTTAGAAAAACAGTGCGATCAATTTCATCTACCAAATATTAATGGTTGGATTGTTGTGTTGTGGAAAGTGACAGTTTTAGTAAATGTATATTATGTGTAAAATGTAAATTTCCCAAAATATAAATTATGCAACACTTCAGTAGTATTAAATGAGTTTATTATTAATGGTTTCAATAACAGAGAGCATTAATTAATGAAGTCAGAAACAAACAGATTCCCTAATAACTCCTGTATGTATCATGGAAAATACATGTTATGCAAAACAATTAACAAATCATTTATTTGTAAATAAATAGAACTTGTGCTTTGATACATAACAGACAGTTCTGATGATGGATTGAATTTACTTGAACCCAAGTATGCCTGATTGAAAATATACCTTAATTGTTTGTACATGATAGAAATAATTAAATTAAGTACTTGATTTTAGAGCATCACAACAAATGGCTTTACTTTTGCTAAAGTCTTTTGTCATTATCTGATGTCATCTAAGATACCCTCTGAAAAGTGATAGTTGTTTCGTTGAGAGGAAACTAGAGCTGTAATAAAACACTCTAGTAATCCGGTCTTTAGATTAAAGATCAACAAAAAGTAAAGTGGAGGATTGTAAAGTAATGTCTAAACCATGCACTTATTATACAATCATTAAATTACATTTTGAATTAATTTAATTGATTTTCATGAAAGTTTAACATCAGCAAATTTTGTTGCTAGATCAATAACTTCTTTCAGAGCTCCAACATTGGTCCCAGTTGCTTGAGCAGATACATCTTTTCCCCCACCTTTGCCATTTATAACTGTTACAACTTGATCTATCCATAACTTGGCAGATAAACCAACATTGGCAGCTTCCTGAAAATATAAGTTAACAAAATGTAATGCTGTATATCCTTACATAGCAAATCATTATGCTCAATCCCAGCACAGGGTTGGATGGCCGAAAGGTTAGCAAGTGCACACTGTATCATAAGGTCTGTCATGGAGTCAACTGGCATGGTTTCGATTCCATGGTTGTATGTGACAAGGAGTAGGGTCGTCTGTTCAACCTCGTGGGTTTTCTCTGGGTCCTCTAGTTTCCCACTGATAAAGACCCCTATGCGCAAGTTTGTGTCGAATGGACATGAAACCCCAAGTATATAGCATGCAAACTATATACTTTCGGGTCTGGACATAAATAGCAATTTCGGTCTATTCTTTTCAATTCTTGGTATCAGGGTACTTTTTGATCACGACTAACAATTCAGTCATCTTTGTTCTACTGGACAGTAAATTTACATGTCATAAAATTGAGGTATTTTTAAAAACTGATCATTAAATTGAGATATCACATACTCATTGAAAATATTTCTAGCCTACTAGTTGGCAAATTTGAAATGGAATCTCAGAGTCTGATATATATGTACTTCCTGTGTGAATAGAAATAAAATCAAATGCAATGAGGTTTAACATCCTACTATACGAAACAGAAAACTTACCTTAGGAACACAGCTCATACATATTATTTTACCACCTTCATTGTCTACTGTTATAAAGAATGCTGAAGTTTGAGGACTTGAGGCTTTATACTGTTTCATAGCAGCATCTAGCGCCTATAAATATATCATATGGGTAACTTTAAACAGGTGAAATATAAACTCTTTATATCATACACATGAAGCCGAACATTAGGTCTAGAAGTCCCTATCAAATAGTTGATTACTATAACATAAAATTTATTCAAATAATAATTTGTTTCGTTCAGGCAATACAGATGATTAATGAACGTACCTTTGCACTAGACCCAGCTTTAAATTCATGTACAATATATTTTACATTAGGATTAGCTTCTATCATTTTCTTTGCTTCTTCAATAACCTAGCAATAAATAATAAAAACAAATGAAATTAATTCTACTTTTTTTATGTTTAAAACAAAACTAATGTCGAAGTAATGTACTTGTAGAAAGACAAGCCAACAGCAGGGCTTTCGCTGAGATATGAGTTATTACTCTAGCACATGCCATGCTTGCACAAAGCAAAATCTATCTGAGTAAATAAGTATAAATTTTTATGAAATTTCATTAGTGTATTTTGGATAAGCTAGTAGAAATTATCGGATATTTGTTGTCTATTTAATGATTACGGTTAAGCACTTTTTATGGTGCATTTTTTATGTGATAAACCGCACAAAATATTTTGTTTTGTAAAAAGAGGCACAATTTCCTCCTCTATTTAACAGGATACAGTAATGCAGCTCGCTAATATTTTTGTTCATGTATGGAGTTGGTCTATTTCAATAATTTTAAATTCATTGTCCAGTTTATCAAATGTACAAAACATAATAATACAGATTGCACGCTAAACAGTGCATAATCCATAATATGCTGCACTTAATGACTATATAGGGGAATATCAATTTTTTTCGTATTTCAAAGGATTAGAGAGAAAGTGCATGTTATATGTAGGTGTTCACATTAATAGAAATTGTAAGAAATAAATGTAATTGAAAATACCTCATTCAAGATTGCAGTTTTCTTAACTTTATCTAATTCATCCATCTTTTTTTTTAATATTTTTAAACTGGAACGTAGACTGTCTCTCTTCCAATAAGCTATCGTTGATTGTGCTACTTCCTAATAAGGAATAATTATCCATATTGATTATGTATAAACACATTACATTGCTTTGTCATAGTTGTACTTGTACTAATTTTGATTCAAAATGGGCATAAACGATTTCCATGAGCAAATATTTCCAGTTTAACAGTGCATCATTTCATTTTTCGTTAGATAAACAAATCTTAATCCATTCTTATATGTACTCAGATTGATTATGATATAATTAACATAACGTAATCAAAAAAGGCCTATTCATTTCTGTTCGACAAAAACAAAATGGCTGCAGATTTATTACATAGCAAGCAGCAAAGATAAATTAAATTTCAATTCAACATTTTTATAAATAGGTACTTAATAGAATTGAAACAATTTTGAACTGATATTCCTATAATAGATTTATCTTTCACAATATTGTAGTTTGCAACAGTTTCCTCTTGCTTAAAATGATTCATCAAGACTTTAATGAAAAGTGAAAAATAGAACCTTGATATTTTATCTACTCCACTAATTTCGAATGAATTTAACAATAAAGTAAATAACATTACTTACATCATCTAACTGAACAATTCTCTTAGTTAATTCTTTATCATTGATTGTCCTAGAATTATCTTCTAATATCTGTTGTAATTCTTTGACTGATTTTTCTAAAACTTCTACTTTATGATGAGATTTCAGTGCTTCAGAACCTGTTACTGCTATAATACGTCGAATTCCTTTTGAGATAGCATCCTCTGATACAATAACCATAGCACCAATATGACCAGCACGTCTTAAATGCCTGAAAACCATTGCAAGGAAGAATAGACAACCCCCATTCATTGTATCTTAAATTTTGTTGGCCATGGACAACCATTACTTTTTTTTTTTTTTAATTGATAGGTTTAATTTCAATTAATGGTATCCACTCTCATGTTTTTTTACCAGTAACCTTTAGGTGAAATGAAATCGGTTTTCAATGAAGTGGTTCAATTTGGCCATTACTACACTTTAAGTACAGATGAATATATGATAAAAGAAATGATCTTACGTTCCTCCACAGAATTCTACAGTTGTAACTGAACCAGCTGGTCCCATGGGATCACTCTCCATTTGTTCTACTGGTATACCAACAGATACAATCCGTACTGGATCAGGATACACCTATATAATATGTTTAATAAATTCACAACATTAAATCAATTCCTATTAATAACAGAACATGTAATACTGTAATAGTAAGTGCAGTTGAACTGCACAACTCACAAAACAAAACCGATAACAGAAATGTGCAGACAAGACAAACTAAACGCACACTGCTTAAGAAATAAACAATGAACATCAAATCAAGTTAATGGATCTGGGTATATGCCATTAGCGCCCCAGGCCTGTAAGTGGTCGCCTTCGGAATCGCGATTGTTTGCCAGTTCAAAGAATGTATTCCTTGGTGAAATGTTAATGGAGCAAAATGGGGTAAAAAATTATCCACTCTCTGAATATAATAGACTATTTTAATATACAGATAAATATTTACCTCATCAAACACAGCTCTGAGACCCTGAATGGTTTTAGCTACAGATAAACTTGCTTCTTTAGCATAAACTTCTTCATTTTTAGACGCCATTTCATTAACTGTATCTTCCACTTTTTTAACTTCTGCTGCAGTCATTGCACCCTAAAAGAAATATAATTGATACATCACATTTGTCAGAATAATACGGTTTATGTTCAACTTTCTGCAAAACTTCTAATTTCTTTATCACACTTCATTGAAATCTCAAAGTTGATCATTTGGAAAAAAAGGAAAAAAAAAACATATTAAAATATCAAATACTGGTCATTTTGAAAATCACATATTAGACTATCTTAAAAATGTTATATGATTTCAAATGAATTTATGCATACTGACAGAAATAAAATTCATGGCTCATTCAAAATCCCCAATAGTATAACTTAACATTTCATACCTTAGAAGTAAAATCAAAACGCAATCTTTCAGGAGCGACTAAGGAACCTCGTTGATCAGCTTCTTTTAATACACATCGGAGACCAAAGTTTAACATGTGAGTTCCAGTATGGTTCTTCATTACAGAACATCTTCTTTCCTGTATAAATTAAAAAGTCAGATGAAATTAACCCTCAATTCTCTCATCAAAAACTTTTATACGGTTAAATATAAAAGAGAACTGATTTTGTTTATCTGAAGTTAAAGTTACAATATTTAAATTCTTTATCATTTCTGATCCAGTGAAACAGTTATCAATATTTTTAGGAGTATTTTCAGATATATCTTAGTAAATAAAATTGTATAAAAAATTCCTGGAAATACATTTCATAGTAACAGGCAACTGTTGAAGCTCTGTTATACTTTTTTGAAGAAATGCAAACTTTTTTATTTTCATGTGGTATTAGCAACGCATCCCCAAATTCTAAGCAATATACCGATAAGTGCCTAGATATGCATGTTTATAGTGGTAAGTGATCATTTCAAGTAACTCATATTGACAAATGAAATTATATAAATGACATATCTAACCCTGTTAATCATATTTAGTAACTTATCTCTGGATGGCTCAATATTTATTTTACATATAATTACTGCTATTTCGTAACATGATTGCATTTCCATTGAAATAATTAAACCAATTTGTGAAATCTGGGATTACTCTTTTATTAGATTTATCTACTGTAATATGGTTTTGATTATCTGCTTTTGTTTTCATCCGTCAAGTTACACTAAAACATAAAATACATTAAACTAACCTCATCCACAGAAAGTTTTACTTTATCACCAACATTTAATACTCCTTCTACAGTACCTATATGTAATACATAACCACCACGAACCTGTACATTCTTTATACGTAATTCTACCTCCTGAAACACAACACAATATTATCAGTTCTTGATGCACTACATTCTATGAAATTCAGACTGGTACAAAATGATTATTAGTATACGCAGATCTCAGATCATACAGGATATGGTTAGCTCATAAAAAATAATAGCCGAGCAGCCTAGTTTCAAGAATTTTAGCACTGCAGAAACCCCCCAAATCAATGACTCTACACGCTTATAAACATTGCAGCAAAACTGTGAGATTTGAATTGATGACAGACATGATCTATAGCAAAAACATTTAATCACTAAGTCGCCACATACAGGCCAGTTTTACTTTTTCAAAAACTCCATTGCAATTTAAATATAAATATTTGTGATTGTGTAAGTAATGCAATATACTTAAAATTACCTCTTCTCCCTCTTTAACCATAAAACCTTCATCATAGATTTGTCCACCTTGTTCAGCATAAAAGTTTGTTTTATCTAATAAAACACCACATTCCTGTCCTGTTGATACTGACTGTACAAATTCTTTATTATATCTTAATGCAATCACAGTTCCACTAGCTGGCTCAAATACTGAAACATGTAAGATAAACACTTTGATGGTATACTGATTCTTTGAGCCAAAACTTTCACACAAATTGTATCTTTACATTTTTGAGTTCCATACTAAGTTAATCATGCAACACCACACAATAATTAGCAAAGTGGGAAAAAAAAACCAACCTAAAAAAACTGAACAGTAACATATTTACCAGAAATGGGGGAGAGACAGACAAACCTACAAATGATGGACAGGGGTGTCAACAACAATATACTGCATATAAAAATAACTATCAAATCAAGTGAATGGGCAGACCTTAGGACACAACGAGCATGCACTAACTATTCAGCTACCCCCCCCCTCCCCATTATAAATTTATAAATACAGCTAGACATATAAATCAATTCAATTCTAAAATAAATCAAAATAAAATTTACCATAATTTCCCTGAAGATCAGCTGTATAGTTATATTTAGCACTATCATCTGTTGGGGGTATCTTCTTATTTTGAAGATCGTTTATAGCATGTACATCCAAATTAATCTTATCATCTATAGTTCCACCAGTACCTTGAGACAGCAACTAAAAATTACATTTAATATCAGATAAATTCTATTATCAATCCTGATACTTGTAAAACCTTGTCAAAACTCATGAGATTAATTTTATATCCATATTCAAGATATTCAATGACTGATTTTTTTTCAAATAAATTGGATGTCAACTAAACTATCATCCGACATCTATAACATACGGAACCATTAATATTCTGTTTAAACAATATATCCTGAACGATAATATTTACTAAACTAATACAGCTAACCTGAGCTTTCTTTCTAGCTTCTTCAAAGGCAACCATGTCTATATTTAAACCTTTTTCTTCAGCCATTAATGATGTAAGATCAACAGGAAAGCCATATGTATCATACAAACGCCATGCTACGTCACCTATAAATCAAACAAATAGTCAAATTACATCAAGATATTAAACAGATTATCAATACAAGTGTGTATGTAGACAATGTAATAGATGTACAATAGATCTCAGTTAACGAAATGAAATGGAGTTTAACTCCTTATTGTTTGCACCAACTGTGCTAATGAAGAAAGGCAATGAGGGAAATTTTGCCCGGACAGCGGTGTTAGGGCCAATTCTTATTTAGAATTCAAACTGCCCAGGGTTTGATTTAAGTGTATGACAATGTGTACAGAGGACACCTTTTTTGTCCCATCCAAAAGACTAGACACCATCCTTGTCAGGTTCTCCGTCTTGCACCACTGACAACTTTCTTGGGAGCAAACCCAAAACCTCCTGGTTAGAGAGTCAACATCTTAGTCACTGAGCCACTGCAGCTCCCTGATCCTATTTAACACAAATCTTTCTAGTCACTACTTACAAAAATCATATTGTAAAAGTCAATGTTCTTGAAGCTGTTGAATCAATGACTAGTTTGTAATCAACAATATGAAATGTACATCAACCATATAGAAGAATTTCTCTGAATCACAAAAAAGTAGTACAGTAATATAGGAAGAAAAGGGGCTGGGTTTACCTGGTAAAATATTGGTATTTCCTAATTTTTTAATAGTTCTCTGCATCATATGATGACCTCTGGTTAAAGTCTTCAAAAACTGTACTTCTTCCTCGTTGATTATAGCTTTAACCTACACAATATAGAATCTCAAGTTATATTGACATTTTACGCCAGTCACTTTCAGAGACCATACAACTTTACCAATATTTATCACCAAACATATACCGGTACAAACAATTCATTTACTGTTCTCCAAAATCTACTACTGGTACTGTTGTTCATTATTTTTGGAAATAGTTTTAAAAGTATTGTGTGCTTACTGTTTCTGGATCTCTTTTTACTTCTGGAAAAGCATCTCCCTGAAATTTGAAAATAATGTGTTTACACTTCGACAATTCTTATATTGTGTAACTTTTGTTCCTGTTTTATTTTATAACATACACAATTTACCTTTGTCGATGCCAATTCGTCGATGATTCAGAATCATTATAAATAAAACTCACCAACAATTCAACAACAGTGTCAACTAGCTTAGAAAACATTCCTGGTTTGCAGTTTAATTTTTCTGTACCATATCTAACAGCTCTACGTAATATTCTTCTTAACACATATCTAATATAAAATACAACCATATCTATTATAATAAAGCATTTTCTCTTTCATCAATATCAATAAATTTAGTAATCAAATCGGCATCAGCAAATAATTCAAGGGGCTCGAAAAGACATAACTTTGAAGCATTAATATATAATAATGGGAACAACTTGGAAATATAAATGAAGCTCTGATTCGAATTTGTATGTCTTCACCACCCACCCCCCCTCGGCCTCATGATAGGCCCATATTTAACCCTTTGAACACTGACTATACATGGGGTGTTGCACGTCCCTCCCTGGATTTACAGGACGTCATATTAATTATGACGTCAACGTAATTGGAACTTGACACGCCCCAAGCAGCAAAACCGACATTTCAGGTATATGCGATACAACGTCAAGCCGGTTTTGGGGCATTTCGTGTTCTAAGGGTTAAAGTGGATGTTTATTATTGTCACCTACAAGTCAGAGTTCTTCGTGTTATATTCGCAGGGATTGTTCGTCGGGCCATAAGCAAGAATCATATCGAAATTCAGAATATTTTCAATCAAAGAGCCGAGTTATCTCTCTATAGGACAGAGTTCTTCATAAAACTCATGAGGAAGAATCCCATGATATTTCTAAATGTGTGGATCATAAATCTGTGTTATCTTTTCAGCCATAATTTAACTTTTAAAAGTCTGTGAACGTAATACAGTAAAAAGTGTCTAAAACCATATGGGATTGTTGAAGGCCACTAACATGAAGCAAGTTAGTAAATGACAAACTTATTGCCCTCTTAGTTCATAGTTATGCTTCTATTCATATTTTGTCTTAAGACTAGACAGCTGTCCTTGTCAGGCCCTCCGTCCTGCAAAACTGACAAGGGGAAATCACGCCAGAAAATCTGGACGAACTTTCTCGGCCAGTGTAGGGATCGAATGCATGCCAACCTCTAGGCTAGCCAGCCAGTGTCTTACCCACTTAGCGATGTGATACCCCTACGTTAAGGAATTGAGTAAATTAATATTCATAACACTACATTTTATTGTTGTTTGTCATTTTATGACGATAAGCAGTTTCTTGGCATGATTTAAAAATAAGTTTTAGTTTCATGTCCTCATACATTTAGAACAGTGTATATACCTACCCTCTACCAGTGTTATCTGGTCGGCCACCATCTGATAATGTAATGGTAATAGTACGACTGTGATCAGCTAGAACTCTATAAGCCATGTCTATACCATCAACATCCTCTTTACCAACTTTACCCTCATATGGTCGTGTTCCTGTCATCTAAAATCATTCATTAAAAACTTGAAACTATTTGTAACTTTACAGTTTAATAACAAGATTCAGGCATGCTGAAAACTGACGACTCAATTTCATAATAAAAGTTTTAATTTGTTTATCAAAAACACCATTTCGTTATTCTTATCCCCTTTATGTTTCTGTCTACCAAAGAATACCCTTTCTTACAATCACTTTAAAATGTCATATATTAAAGTGGCCGTCTGGTATATCTGTGTGAACAGTATAAAGATCCACTTACTTTATGAATGACATCAAATATAGGTGTAAATAGATCAGTATCATAGTTAGATCTTTTATCTTGAATAACAGAAACTAATCTCTCTAATCCTAAACCACAATCTATATGTTTCTTGGGTAGTGATTTTAAACTTCCATCAGGATCTCTGAAATGAGGAAACAGAGAAAAATTAAATAAAAGTTTTCAAAACTAATTCACCTATTTTCAGAACCAATTCTCCTAAAAGAATTTTTTATATTATAACATAATCATTTCATATCATCAATTAATTCTTTTATACTCATACCTATTGTACTGTATGAACACCAAATTCCATATTTCTAAAACATCAGGATCATCCATATTTACTAGTTCAGGTACCTCTCGTCCACCTATACGATCATAATGAATCTCTGAACATGGACCACATGGGCCTGTCTCACCCATTTCCCAGAAGTTGTCCTTCATATCAAATGGTAAAATTCGGTTAGCTGGTAATCCAAGACTGAGCCAAATATCCCGAGCTTCGTTATCAGGTTCTAATCCAGATTCTGGTTTACCACCAAAATATGAGACATATAAACGCTTTTTATCTAAACTTAGTCTGTCTGTTAACAATTCCCATGCCCAGGTAATTACTTCTTTCTGAAATATCAATAATTAACGCATGATAAAAAATGTTATTATTAAATAAATAACCAATAATCCGCATTTTAATAATCAAGATATAATATGTGATTCGAAAATTCATATTTTCAAAAAGCTTTTTTCTTGACCACTCATCTTCTTCTTGTTCTTATTCAGGATAAAGTTCTATGAAAATAGCCTAAAGCTCCAACAATTAAAGTACAACCAATGATAATATCTAATACATCCAAATTTTTAACACACATCTGCAACTCACCTTATAATAATCACCAAAAGACCAATTGCCTAACATTTCAAAGAATGTATGATGATATACATCCTTTCCGACATCATCAAGATCATTGTGTTTACCTCCTGCACGAATACACTTCTGTGAATTTGCTGCTCGGGTCCATTTGGCCATATCACTATTGGGATCAACAACACCAAGGAATATCGGTTTAAACTGAAATACAATATAGGTAAGAGGCTAGATTACATACTTGAAACCCGGTACATATACCATTGCTGCCTAAAAGTCAATTTTGTATGAGAAATATCTTTATGACAATATAAGAATTTAACAGTGTTAGTTTCTGTCAATAATGAGGCAAGACAATCCATGTTGAGATGTCATCAGAGTCCATTGTGTGGCTATGCCTAATACTGCATTTCAACTTTTCATATCCTGTACCAAGTTCAAAGACTTGAGAAGTAAAAATGTGAATAACATGTAGGGGGCAATAATTAACTTCATGATTTATACTGAAAAATTAAGAACTCTTGATCTGTAGAGTATTCACAACACACTGTGGATGGACGACAGGTGATGAAAATATTATGTCCACGGTAATTGTGAGAGTATAATAATACATCCATCCCAAAATTGCACTGCATAATGACATGCCAGGATACTAATACAACAGTACTGTCGGTCAAACAGAAGGAGCACTGTTATAGATTAATATATTCTATAAGATTTTACCTGGTTCATACCAGCATTTGTAAATAATAGAGTTGGATCATCTAAAGGAATGGTGGATGATGAGTGGACATATGTGTGTTCCTTTTCTTTAAAGAAATCAATAAATAATTTTCTAACATCACTGCCGGTCTGGTTTGCCATCTTGCCAAACTAAAACCAAATGTATTTTGCAAGATAGGCCTGTAATGAAAATTAAAAAACAAAGGTTCATGGAGACAGGCAAGTGCCATACAATGTGCTATGAGGGAAATTTAGTCAAGACAGCGACACTACGGTCGACTCTAATTCCAAATTCCAACTGTCAAGGGTTCTTTTAAGTGCACACCAACATGAACATAGGACCTTGGTTTTTCGTTCCATCTGACCGACTAGACACTTTTCCGTGTCAGACCCCCCTGTCCTGCCAAGAACCTGAAACTCCCTTGTTAGTCAGCCAGCATCTCCCTCACTGAGTCACCTAATCTCTTAATCTTAATAGGGTTTCTACTCACTGTAGGCCTACTCAGTAGAATTTCATCAATAACTCTTGACCAGTATGATCTTATAAATTTGAAATCAATTTGCCTGATTTACAGATAATATATTATTCTTCACCTAAAATTTCTTCAGAATAAAAATCAATACAAATTTTTACTCCCCTTAAAATTTCTTTTTCTTTGAAGTTCACCTCATCTTCAAGTGTGAATTTATAAGTAATTTTAGATGCATGAACTAAACTATTTATATCATTATTAAAGCATTTCACAACATTTCATCATACTATTTTTAGATATTTATACTATTACAGCAAATTTCATTTGTTTTATTATAAGATTATATTATTATTATACTAGTATCAATTTCATTAGTGAAGGCTAAAAATTTAAATGTTTTATCTATGGTTGTAAAAAAATCCAATTAAACCAGTAATTTTAATCCTGATCCTATCAGAGAGTTCTTGTCATCAATCATGTCTGGTCATGTGTGGCCATAGTCATGTGTTTTTTTTTTGTTAGTTTAACAGAAAAAAAGTAAGACACTAGCCAGTCATCCGAGTCCCGACTCAAATCATCTGATTAATCAATGTTGATTATTTCATGCTTATGGTTGGGGGTCGGGGCGATAAATACAACAAAAATCCTAGTCTTATGGGTTAACTACTTTAAATCTACTAAAAGTAAAATAATTGCTTCAAGTTTTAAGTAGCTCCACCCCCTCCCCATCTAGTGGTATTACAATTTAAAATAAAATTAAAGAGACCGACTGGGTTTGGGCTCGGTGGATTTGGTGAATCCAGGCTATGAGATAAGACCATCTAAATTGAATTTAATCTATAACATTTGATAAATATATATTTAAAGATCCTTGCTGAGGCTCATTATTAAACATCATTTTATGCGAGAAGTTATTAGACCGTGGAATTCTGTATCCGCATGATGCAAGCAGTGTTTATAAACAGAAACACCACATTCGTCCATCTATAGAGTCATTTTTGGTTCTATTTCTGAGATCTCAATTTCATGATATAAATTCTACATTATATGAGCGATACTTACAAGTTTTAATTACTGGTTTTGTCCCGATCTAAACTTAGACGCACAGTCTGTTCAGTTTTGTACCAACGTGGGCTAGCGGTTTATGAGAACTTCGTCTACAGGTGTTATCTACCCGCGTTGTCCTGATCGACCCGGTATACTGAATTTTATAGGGGAATATAGGCGCGCGTGAAGTCAGTTTGTTCCAGCAGACATTATTAGAATATCTATGCAATCTTCACACCAATGCAGCCCTGGAACGTCTGTTTGTTAACAAAAATGCCACAAGCGCACACTGGACTAACTATAAACTGAACCATGGACCAGGTCCATGAGATGACTGAACTAACCAAGCCCGAGCGACTGCCGCTCAATGTGAACTGCTCACGTATTTCCATGAACTTTACTGATTAGAAAATCCAATCATTTTTTTTTTAGGAAAACATGTCAATCAGTTTCTTATATAAGCGTTAGTAGTACATTAATATGCACTTTTTGGTCTATTTTCATCTATTTTAGGTTCCAAAGTAAAGAGAAATTATCAAATAGGCATCATATTTTTGGAGAAAAGGGCACTTTCAACCGTTGGGTTGAACTGGCAAATTTCACCTAACCTTTCTACAGGTCACTTATCGCTGTATTTTTACAATACCCGTACCTACCTTAGCCTATATTAAATTTTTCGGAACATCGGACAAATAAATTTTCGAAATCCATGGAATTCATTCTTGGAGAGGTAAATAATAACATTTTTAATCTAGAAATTATATGAGATATGCTAGCGAGCCTGAGACATAATCATTGTAATAAAAATCTAAAATAACTTCTGAACCTACAAAGTAAAATTTTGGTTCGATGAAAGGAACTTTTGACTAATTTCCCACATATTGCATGCTCCACTTTCTTCGTGACCTTATGAACCCCCTTCCTACATGCAGTACAGCAAGACAAGTTTTAAACACAAATTTGTAAATAGTGTAGTGAACAAGGATGGATTGAGGAGGAGGGTCTGGGCTGCATCCTGGAGCTGCAAAATTAGTTATAAAAACAATTTTGTATCATAAATAAGTAGATCATTTTCAGCCAGGGACCTCATGGAAGATTACTTCAGCCCTGGTTGGAAACGGTAGACCTTAATCAAAAGGAAACAAGACATTTCACTGATAGAAATGTAACTGATACTGTTACAATTAATTGTGGTTCTTAAAGTAAGGAGAGAGAGAGAGAAATGGGGTTGAAGGTCCACTCGACAGAACTAGGTCATTTCGGGACCACTTAAAGTAAGGAGCTAGCTCACTAAACTGGAGGTCTGGGAGTTTGATCTAACGGTTGGTCGAGGAATTTTCATGGGATTTTCCAGTGGTGACAGGGCCTGGCAAGGAACAACATATATTCATTTGGATAGACAAACATATTGGTGTGTACGTACAAAAAACCCTTGACAGTTGTAATTCAATTACTGTTCAGCCATAATTTACGTCAAAGCACACTGCATGCCTGTCTTCATTAGCCAGGTAAAAGAGGATATTAAACCCCTTTTCTTTCATTTATTTTTACAATGAATAATATAAAAGCATATTCTTTAAGACAGATAACAAATGTTTTTGAACATAATCAAATAGTTTAATCTTTTTACTATATACAATAATATACTGTTATACAGTATAAGTAAGGCACAATAATTAATATCCAAGTTGGTTCTACAGAAATCCTGTCTATTCAACTTCATAACATTATCAACATTGTTATGCTTTCAAACACAAACTATGAAATCAATTTGCACACAAATAGTTAAAAAAAAAATAGGTTGCCAGGCAACGAAACATACGCCCACACAGCAGCTAAATTGTCTGGGCAGTCAATACGAGTTGTTGCATTTTAAGTAATCACTAGAAAATCATAATTCAAACTCACCCATCACTACGGTGTAACTGTGATATAATCAAACGTTTTTTTTTTAAAATCAGATAATAATTGTGACCTCTAGAGGGGCCACAAGCTAAAAAGGGTGATTTTTCGTACAATCAGGGGCCATAATTCAGGAAGTTACGATCCGATATGCGCAAATATGTAATGGAACGAAGATCTTTCGGTTATAAACATGTATTTCAAGTTTCATCAAAATCAGTTCAAAATTGTTACCTCTGTAAGGTCCACAACCTTGATATAACATATTTTCACACATTAGCGTACAAACGGCAGCCATTTTGTCCATCAATTTTGGTCCAATTTTCACGAAAATTCAACATCATCCTTCATTACCATGCAATGGTGATATAATCAAACGTTTTTTTAAATCGGATAACAATTTTGACTTTCAGGGGGACCACAAGCTAAAAAGGGCGATTTTTCGGACAATCAGGGGCCATAATTCAGGAAGTTACGATCCAATTGGCGCAAATATCGAAGAGAACCAAGATCTTTGGGTTATAAACATGCATTTCAAGTTTCATCCAAATCGGTTCAAAATTGTGACCCCTACACTGTTCACAAGCTAAAAAACATGATTTTTCGTACAATCTGGGGCCATAACCCATGATACATGCCAATATCGAAAGGAACCGAGATCTTAGGGTGATAAACCTATATTTTAAGTTTCATTGAAATCGGATAAAAATTGTGACCTGTAGACTGTTCACAAACAATTGTGGACAGGTGGACGGACGAACGAACAGGGGCGACGACAATATACGTCCACATGAAAATGTGGGCGCATAAAAAATCTAACATATAGATTTAATTCTAAATCTTGAAAAAAGAAATCTACATGAAAAGTAATAATAATACTGTTATAAGAAAAAATTTGTTTATATTAAAACAAATCTGCAAATATAAGTATCATCATCTTGATAAAACCATCCATGGTCTTTTACTTACAATGCTTACTCTTTACAGAACATCTTATATCACTTCTCATGTGAGGAGTGCCCATAACTATAACAAATGTTTACAGTCCATGTATTATTACAATCATCCTTATGGTTAGTTTAGTCATAACGTTGTTTCTATGTATTGAAGACACTGACGTCAAATAATTATCCATGTAAGTGACAATGTACCTTGCGCAGCAAGTACCATACCTTATAATGATGGCCGAGATATCACCAAATATGTCCAAGTCAATTGGAGAGAATTTCAAAACTAGATTTTGAGAAAATCAAAGTTAAAAATGAGTAATTGAAAAATAAAATATCTATAGCAAATCCATTCTTGGGATATATAAATAAGGTATTTATACAGCTTTTTTGTGAAGATCTGAGAGTCAACCAAAATTTACATACATTTTTAATATGAGTATTAGCACAATACAGGCCTATGCGAAGTACTGCATGTTTTGATGTGATGGGTCACATATAGTTCAGGTCTTATTTCAGAATTACACAACAAGGTACAAAATAAATTTAATTCTTTATAATATAGCTATGTAATGAGAACACCACCTAATCAAACATTAAAAGATGCAAGTTTAATATTATAGAGATCATGACTAAATTTGCCAATATGGATTTTTGAGATAAAATGTAACTGTTAAAATAAAAATTATCCAACAAACATGAAGCTTCAATAAAGAAAACACAATGTCTAAATAAGAGTTTCAATTGAGATCATCAAATGCAATTAATTAGTGCTCAACCTGTTATTTGAATGAAGATAATATTTATTGTGTTTAAAGATCCCCACAAGGTTATTTATCTCAACAATTACAACCTGTAACTTTGATTCTAACAGAAAAAAATATTTAACAGGGCTTAAAATACAATGATAGACTGTAACAGTGCTTAAAATGCCCATAATAACTCAAATAACAAAGAATCCTAATCTGTCCACCATTAGATTTGATAATATGGCATTGAAGAGTTACATCTCATAATTAGCAGTAAAATAAATTTTCTTGGTTCATTCAATCTTTTGAAAATAATGTATTAGTAAAATGACTGTACCATTAGATTTGCAATAGAAAATACAATATATTTGCTAAATATTAATAGTATATGTATATTTTTCTTAGTTGGGGTATGAACTCTATTCAGCAAATATGTAATTATTAGAACCTTGGACATCTTTAAACCAAAACAGAAGAAAACATATTTCTCCCATACTCTTGAACAATTAGGCTACATATTATTATAGCACTTTTAAGCAATTCTTCTTTCCCTTTATTTATGCTTATTTCAATATTTACCCCATCCAAGAAACAATAAGTAACTATTACTCAATGGCTTGATAAATGAATTGCTGAGCAGTGCACCTTTAATACAGCAACTCTACTCGAGTAGATTACTTATCATATACCCAATTGCTTATTTCATAGAATACATTTTTTAAAAGGTTACATACTGACAGGAAGTTTGACTTTGGAGGTTAACTAGATTTTAAATCATTTGTCAACTGACAAGCTAGGACACTTCATGTATGGAATAAAGTCTGAAAAATAGATGAATTGAATGGTTACTTTGGTAGTTTTGCATTATTTATATTGAAATCATAAAGAACATAAGAAATTAATGTGTCTTGATATTAATGTGAGATGAAAGTAATCTGACATAATTGCATATAGAAGTATATACAACCTGCTGTATCCTCCTTTTTTTTGAAAATTACAGATGACTGCGTGATTAAAACCAGTTAATCAGATAACGGCATCATTGTTATGTTACAAAGGACATTGGATTAGCCTTTCACCCAATTTATTAACATTTATTATTTCATTGTTGGGAAAGGTGTTTATTTTGTAGACAACTCTTGATATATATATATATATATATATATATATATGGGAGAACTCCATTCTTTATTTGGCTACATAAAAAGAAATATGCTTTTTACTCAATGTCACTATCGAAATTGTTCATACATTGTTTTTAAGTTTCATGATGTATTGGGTAGGTAGTCAAAAAAAATAAAATAAAACAGCAACTTACAACCAATCATTGGCAAGTATTATAATGAGAATAGATCCCCAGCAGATGGTAAAGGGGCTAGACCACCAGTTACATCAGGTAATAATGTTAAATCAGGTAAATTCTGTACATGTGACTTTAATTCATGACGTATAGCATTCATTTTAGACAATTTTAATCTATATTCCTGAAAAAAAAAAAAAAAAAAAAAAATAATACATCCACATAGTAAAATCATGCTGTAACCTAGAAAATTTTGATAGTCCACACCCCGCCCCCTTGTTCAAGAAAGGCTTACAGAGGTCACTACCACCAATCACTGAATCAGAAGAATTCGTTTAACTAAAAGATACAATGGTTAACAGAGACCAGCGCAGCCAGTCAGAAAACTTGAATGCAAATATATCTGGATAGTTTGTTTATTCAAAAGACATAAATTTAAGATTCATTTCTGATTAGTTCTTTCAATTAACAATATTTTACTTAATCCTTATAAGACATATAGAAATAGATTTCACTAAAATAAACACACTTATATGGATATACTACTTCTGAATTTATTAACAATTCTACGTTTCGATACACATACAGATATCGTTTTCAAGCTAATACAGATATCGTTATTAGCTTGAAAACGATATCTGTATCGAAACGTAGCTTGTTAATAAATTCAGAAGTAGTATATCCATATAAGTGTGTTTATTTTTAATATTTTACTTCAAAAAATAATTTTGAATATGAGGATTATAGATTGTTAGTGGTTGTTAAACCTGGTACCCTAATTCTAATGATATGAATATTACCATAAGTTTAGATTCCACATGCTGTAGCTGCTCTTTCTGTGTTGTGATAAAATTACGTAACATGACCGCTACTTGTTTTCTCTCTTGTAATTCAGCATCTAAACGTACATTATACTCAGCTAATAATTTACATGCCTCATCTACTGTTGCTGACAGGTTATCAGCCGATTCTTTATCTACAAACAAAATATTCATTTATAACAGCCATTCAACGAAATATGATGAAATATATGGGTTAAAACACACCTTTTGGGAGTGGAAGCCCCTAACCCTATTAAGTGTTTTATCGTTATTTCAAAATGCCCAGAAAAGTATGTCCAATGATAAAGCGATCCATGTTAAAATTTAAAACTGATCTAAATCATAATGTAGTAATAAATCCATACAATATATACTACATGCCATTTTATATTATTAGAAATATGACCATTATTTAGTCTCATAAATACTGAATTAGATTTCTTTTGATTGCTGCCATGGCCAACTATCAGGTCATATGACACCAGTTTCGTGTTATGTGGATCTCATAAATTGTTACCACATTCATAAACTGTTTATATTGATTTCATGACCTTTTTACAGAGAGTTCATAAACTTTTTACGCAGAGATCATAGTAAAGAAAACTTATTAAATTTCAGTTAGCTCTTAATGGGATACCATTTACTGAATTTTGCATAAAAAATGCTATTCCTAAAACAAGATTTAAAAACCCGAAAAAGTATGAATCAGCTAGAATGGTTTGAACTAAAGAATATATTTGTATGGTAGAATACAAACCAGTTATTCTTTCTAGATTGGACATATCAGATACTTCAGGTGGTAAAGCAGCTATTTTTTCACGAACACCAGCATCACCAGAGGCTGTAGTTTCTAAATCTGCCAACCGCTTCATTAATTCCTCAGCCTAAAAACATTGAAGTAGTAAAATCATTATTACTTAGCATTCACACAATTAATCAAAGATAATTAGACACATTTCTCCTGATTTTTTGGTCACATCCCCTTTTACATGTAAAGTACAATGTTGTCTGTTACATGTATACTAGTTGTGGACAATACATGGTCATTGCTTGCCAAGATATGCATATGGTGTGTGTCTATTTAAACACATTAGACTTGATTGCTTACAAAGTCTCAAAGTAACACAGTAAGCTATTTTGCATTTTGCTTCTCATCGGGTAACTCCAGTTAATGGCTACATTCTTAGTAATGTACTAACATATATACATGTATACATTAAACTAGAAGTCTTTAGGAGATTTCAAACAGACTGGATTATGTAGCTTACATCTGGTTTGACTGGATCTTGTCCTTCTAATAAAGCATCTACTTCTTCCTTTAAACTTAATATCTGTTTCTTCTTTTTACTGGGTGGTTGATCTGATTTACTATCTGTAACAAATTATGTACTCCTAAGATACTAATAATACAATGGTTATACAATATTCAGCTTGCTTAATTGGAAAATCCATAGCTACTTCCATAACAGAAATCAGATATGATAAGTAAAAATAAAAAAAAATGCTGAATATAACATTTTAAGAAAACATCATGATCAAAGGTATGTGTTGAAGAGATGCTGAAACATCAATAAATATCTACCTGTTTTAAGGGAACTTTTCCTACTTGGTGTTTTTTTCTCAGTAGGAGGAATGTAAGATGTTGTTGGTTGACTTGGTGAACCAGTCAACTGTTTTTGAAGATCTGCTACAAATTCTTTTTCATAGACTCCTCTTTCCCCCCAAATAGTCAAAACTCTGCCTACAGATCCTTTTAGTTTTTCATCTGTTTCACTAAAAAAATATGTTCAAAGCTATAAATACTAATACATTGCTCTTTGCCCCCGGAAATTCTGACAATCAGTTGTTTCACTTGTAATTTGTAATTAATCATATTTAAATACATGTAATTTGACTGATTCAAAGGTTTTGAATGCAGAAAATAGTTCTTTCGACAGTATGCACATGCATCCAACGGTCTGAACATGTCAGAAGTAGGTGGGGTGTCATATCTCATAACATGCGTTTGTAAATTCTATCAAAATGTTTTATATCCCCAAAGTGCACAACAATGTTTTCATCAAGCAATCACTTACTTTTTTATTTCTGTAAAACGTCGTAATATGTTAAAGGAAGGGTGTAGATATTCATGCGGCCCCAATACCCTTTGTATTATAGTAAACTATTTGCAAAAATAACCACAAGACAGTTGGTCATTTGACATGACGTTATTTTGAACACATTTTCGCAAAGAAGCACTTTCAACTGAACCTATGTTTTATCATAATAATATAGGTAAATATACATGCATATAAAGGTCATAATCCTGAATACAGGCTGAATGATTAAAGCACTTTCCTGTAATAAAGGTCTGGTCATCTATCTACATCATTACATATACATGGCTATTATTCTATCAATTGAACCAAATACTTATATGACTATTAGTACATTACAAAAACTACTGGTAATCAAATTAATTTGAAAAAGTGTGTAATTTAATTGTATCAATAAACTAATATTGAAATAAGTACAATGCAATTACTGATCTTAGATTCCTGAGTATGTTAACTTCAAGTATCAAAAAGTTTTTTTGACTTACTTTGAAATCACTTTCATGGAAGATGGCAAAACAGTCATAAAATCTTTTGTGAACTCAGGTCCTTTCTTTTTACTGTTTTGAATGACATCATTAGCTAGATAAACAAACACCAGTTTCTTACTAATTTTAGCTTCAAAAGAAAAAAAGTATTGATTAAAAATCGAATCATTCCCTGTCTCTCGTTACAGGGGTACCTACTACATAACAACTAACATGTCCTGGGGGTGGGGTGGGGTGGGGGCAGAATCACACAATCCTTACATTCATCAGTGGAGGTCAGTCAATGGGTGAAAGAATCCTTGGTTCAGTGCAAGCAAAAGGAAGAACAGGTCTTGGTCGGGTGAGTGGTCTTTCGTCCAGCTTGTCATGGATTCTATAAATGAAACTGGTATGATGTGAATTAAATGTTCTATAGAGTATGAGTATTTAAGTTTATATAACACAATCAATAGCAAGAAAATGTACTAGGATCAAAATAATAAATGAATTTGAAACTGATATTTGAACTAATATAAATGGGGTTTAACGTCCACTCGACACAAACTAAGTCATTTCAGACTAACATATGGACGGGATGGTTTAATTTTATTTTAATAATTTGCTTGCGCGTAAGGGTCTTTAGCAGTGGGAGGAAACAGGAGTACCCGGGGAAAACCCACAAGGTTAAACAGGCGACCCTACTCCTTGCCACTTACAATCTGGGATTTGAAACCCATGCCAGTTGACTCAATGGCAGGCCGTATAACCATTTGACCACCCTCCGCACCCCCCCTCGAACTCTAAACCTAACCTAGTAGCAGTAGGAAAGCAGGACAAAGAGATGTCTTGTTGACATTTATGGGAATACAGGTGTTAGAACTTTGAGATATCAAGTCGATCGACATGTGCCCATGTGGCATACTGGCACTGGGCTGGGAATGGAATACAGTACCATAGAGTTGTCAAACTCAAAAATGCTAGCCAAACTTAAACTGCAATCTATGTGCAACCCACAAAAAACGCATTTACCATCATGATGTGTTGATCACCCGTGTTTGTGCTGAGTGGACGTGTCAAGAAGCGAGCAACTCATTCCTCAGTGAGTGAGGAAATCCTCAGCGTTACATTAATCTTTAAAATTACCTTTACACATTTCCCTTTGCCATACATCTACGATGGTTTTAGAATGCTTTCTGTGATGAATTAACCATAGCGATAGAGTCTGTATGCTCTGTTGTGTATTATTGAGTTCAGAAAGTTTCTTTACAAAATTAGCATCTGTAAACGACGACATATTATTTCAGATCAGATGGCAATTTGTTGTTGGTTTTAAACCGGAAGTAAATCTAAACCAGCCCATTCCATTTTGTGATGTTAAAATAATCATAAGAAATATAATCGTGCAATTAACAGAAGCGTTTCACGAGTATTCTATTAGTTAAAACATTTTCAGAATTTCAAGTTAACATTCAGATATTTATATATTTTTTTGTATTTTTGGAATTTACGCTCTAATATATATTTATTTAGGAAACTGAATTCACTACACCCCTTTAATTTAGATGAGTCCATCAATGCCGCAGGTGGCGCTTTCTACATCCTATGTCTTTGAAGCATGAGAGTAGAAGAAAGTCTGTGTGGAGTGTTATTATAGTGACAAGACCTTAGTTAAAATGCCATACGCCAATCAACCAACTGTCTTAATTACCCAAATAACAGCTGAAAATATAAAGTTTGTCATCGAGGATACAGATTTAAGGTGCATTCATCGTCACAAATAATTACTAAATATCCTTTATAAATAATAAAGAAGCGCACATACATAAAACGCCCTTTATTCTTTATATTATGATACTTTTATCATTTTATGAAAGTTTATGGTACTATGATGAATATAGTATGATTACATGTACTTTCACTCTTGCAGCAACTTCAAAACAATTCATAATTAAATTCGCAAATGTAGAACTCTACTTAAAACAACTTTAATGACTTTGTCAATGGAAAACACTCCCCTCCCCCGGGAAGCTAGTAACTATACTTGTTACCGTACCTTAAAGCCCCAATAACACTCTTGTTGTACATCATAAATTATGTCCCAATCTTCATTCTGGTCAACAAATTGTATTATTTTACAATATTCCAATTAATTGATGATATAAATTTCATCTTAACACACCTAATTTAAAAAATTGGAAAAATTCAACTAATTGATTTGAAAAGTCTAACGTAAACCTTTTCAAATGTGACTTTGATTTAAAATATTTTCGAACCCTCTGGACAAGTAAAATAGGACGGAATGGATAATTTACACAACAGGTGGGACACTTAAACATCTAGTACTTAGAATAAGGCTATCATTTATTTTCTGTGGCTGCCAAGCCAGCAAGAGTGTTATTGTCCCTTTAAACTGTTACCTCAAATTCTGTTTTCAGTATTTGGAATTTCAGATAAACACGAGTACGACAGTAAAACAAAATGTAAATGAGACAATTTTTCTTCTTCATAAAATAACTAAAGCTTTTAAGACATATAGATATACATTACAGTATTAAATTCAGCTTTATAGTAATTGTATTATTAGGGATAAATGAAAGACAGGTTTTACGTTACGAGTACAGTACGTTTTCTCATTCCGAAATGATGAAATGAAAGGAACCTATTACATACATACAGTAGTAATAAAATCATGTGACTTCTTACAGTATTTCAAATTTTTATGAATAAGAAGTAAGAACTATTGAATACGGCACTTGGATAAATACAAAACTATTTTGAGTTTTTGTTAATTATCAGCAAATATTGTTATTTCAATCTTTTTCCTTGTGAGATTTCAAATTCCATTAAGTCATTATTTACTTCCTTTACAGAGGCATTATTCAAGAGTCAATTCTGCCTATTGCAGGTCTTTCTCTAGGCCTTGAAATTTGTATGAATTATTAATTAAACATTGAATTAAATGACAAGATCATAACCAACTCTAATAGGCATTAGGTGGCTCTGATTTTAAGTAGATTAGAATAAGATAGCATAACCAACTCTGTGATTACAATATATATAATAGGCACTCAGTGCACACACCATGTCAAAACTACAATCAATGATGACTCTGCTCAGAAAAATGTACCGGTAATTTGAATGAAATTTTCAATATATGTGACCATCCGCTACAAAACCAGTCACATGTTTCAATTTTTAAAAACTGTGATTTAATGCTTGTCTTAAAGGGGACTGAAATTGCTCCCTGTTGATATATAAAATATGCAAATCACAAAAAAATTGGCTGAGTTATGGCCATCTGAAGTTTCCATAGATGTGGTGCTGCCAAATACAAAATAATGAGAAATTTGCATTTTAAAACAGCCAAAATAAATCCAATAGGAACACATATCTATTGCATACATCAAAATGAATTTTTGTGCATATAATAATGTGTTGTGTACCAATATTTGTACAAAATTTTATCAACATATTTCTTTGGTAACATTTTTTTTTTATTATTTTATTTTTATTTTTATTTTTTTGGAGGGGGGGAGGCTGAAATTTACCTAAAATCCATATTTCTTCGAATTGGCTTTGTTATGGCTACAAATGCCTGGTTCCACATCTTAAATGTGATTTTTGCCTCAAAAAATCATTTTGCCCAACTTAATCTGCTATGTTTTTTAAGTGATAATGTTTCTAGAGTCCCCGAAATAAAATTATTTTTGCCCGTTACCATGGTAACAGTTTTACAAATAATTGGTTTTACATCAAATTCGAAGGGAAAAACCAAACCAAACCCCTCTTATTAGAGTAGAAATATTACCACATGGCTCATTTTCACACAATCTTATGCAGTGACATTGAATTAAACAATCACAATAACAACTCATTTTTTTTAATAACTTTCTAAAATACCCGGAATCACATGTTTTATTTTAGTTTTTTCACAAAAACGGAGTCCCATATTAACTAAAGTTTGACACATTAAAATATTAGTTTTATACATCAAAACAGATTAGCTTAGGTTTGTGTGTGATATCTAAAAACTATAAAGTCCTGATTTTGGATGGTTACCATGGCAACATTTTTCCAAAAAACGAATTTTAATCATATTCAAACCCACTTTATTTGATTGAAGTCCTGGAACGACACATATGAATTTCACCTGATTATAAATTTTCTTTTCTACAATGATTTACATAATTAGCAACAGAGTTACAGCATTTACGGTTCTTTTTGTTTTCCACAGCGTCCACAAAATACCCATTTTTATGCATTTTTTTATTATATTTTCGCAAAAACTTTCGAATTAATGAAAAATACATGCTTTTTTATACGCCCACATTGAAATGTGGTCGTATATTGTCGTCGCCCCCGTCCGTCCGTCCGTCGGTCCGTCGGTCCGTCCGTCCGTCCGTCCGTCCGTCGGTCCGGCGTCCACAATTGCTTGTGGACGCTCTACAGGCTAAAGTTAATATCCAATTGACTTTAAATTTATACACAGTGTTTAAGGTCATGAGACGAAGAAGCCTATTGTTTTTCAGCGTTTTCCGATAATAACTGCCAGAGTTATGGCCCTTGATCACTTCAAAATATCTTGTGGACGCTCTAGAGGCCAAAGTTAATATCCGATTGACTTTAAATTTATACACAGTGTTTAAGGTCATGAGACGAAGAAGCCTATTGATTTTCAGCGATTTCCGATAATTAGTGCCAGAGTTATGGCCCTTGATCACTTCAAAAAATCTTGTGGACGCTCTCGAGGCCAAAGTTAATATCCGATTTACTTTAAATTTATACACAGTGTTTAAGGTCATGAGACGAAGAATCCTATTGATTTTCAGCGATTTCCGATAATAACTACCAGAGTTATGGCCCTTGATCACTTCAAAATATCTTGTGGACGCTCTAGAGGCCAAAGTTAATATCCGATTGACTTTAAATTTATACACAGTGTTTAAGGTCATGAGATGAAGAAGCCTTTGGTTTTTCAGCGATTTTCGATAATAACTACCAGAGTTATGGCCCTTGATCACTTCAAAATATCTTGTGGACGCTCTAGAGGCCAAAGTTAATATTCGATTGACTTTAAATTTATACACAGTGTTTAAGGTCATGAGATGAAGAAGCCTATTGTTTTTCAGCGATTTTCGATAATAACTGCCAGAGTTATGGCCCTTGATCAATTCAAAATATCTTGTGGACGCTCTAGAGGCCAAAGTTAATATCCGATTGACTTTAAATTTATACACAGTGTTTAAGGTCATGAGACGAAGAAGCCTATTGATTTTCAGCGATTTCCGATAATTAGTGCCAGAGTTATGGCCCTTGAACACTTGAAAATATCTTGTGGACGCTCTAGAGGCCAAAGTTAATATCCAATTGACTTTAAATTTATACACAGTGTTTAAGGTCATGAGACGAAGAAGCCTATTGATTTTCAGCGATTTCCGATAATTAGTGCCAGAGTTATAGCCCTTGATCACTTCAAAAAAATCTTGTGGACGCTCTAGAGGCCAAAGTTAATATCCAATTTACTTTAAATTTATACACAGTGTTTAAGGTCATGAGACAAAGAATCCTATTGATTTTCAGCGATTCCCGATAATTAGTGCCAGAGTTATGTCCCTTGATCACTTCAAAAAATCCTGCGGACGCTCTAGAGGCCAAAGTTAATATCCGATTGACTTTAAATTTATACACAGTGGATGCTCTAGAGGTCAAAGTTAATATCCGATTGACTTCAAATTTATACATAGTGTTTACAGTCATGAGACTAAGTCGTCTATCGATTTTCAGTGATTTTCAATAATTGCTGCAATAGTTATGGCCCTTGATCACTTCGAAAAAATCTTGTGGAAGCTCTAGAGGCCAAAGTTAATATCCGATCGACTTTAAATTAACACACAGTGTTTAAGGTCATGAGACGAAGAAGCCTATTGATTTTCAGAGATTTAAAATAATTATTGCCAGAGTTATCTCCCTTGATAACTTCAAAAAATCTTGTTACGCTATAGAGGCTAAACTTATCATCCGATTGACTTTAGATTGATACATAGAGTTTAAGGTGTTGAAACGAACAAGTATTTTGATTTTCAATGAATTTTAATAACTGAACAGCTAAATCCATGATATTAAATGTTTCATGTATATACTAATTGTTAGTGTGGGGTAACACTTTATAAAAAGCAATCAAATTCTAATGATTTTCTGATAATTACATAATGAGCCGTTACTCTTAATCAGTTTTTAGTGTATTACAAATGTTTCATTAGCAAAAAAAGTAAAAATATGCGACAACCCTTGTTGACTGCCCGGACGATTTAGCTGCTGTGGGCGTATGTTTCGTTGCCTGGCAACCTATCTTTAAAGCGTTTAGTGCTAAAAAAATTTTTTCGGTAGTTTTGACCCCAATAATGTATTTTGCCATGTATATAGAAATAGAGTCGTGGAACATGCGACTGATTTTGTGCTGGAGGGTAACATATATATATTCCAAATCTTACATAATGTCCATGTATCTTTAAAAACAAATATTTTTATGTTTCCATTACAGTGTTGCAAATGGGTTAAGAAGAGTTTGTCATGCTGAAGTACCAACAATAGGTAGGTGTTTAGTAGTGTACTTAATATCTAACAGTCAAAAGCTTGGCGCAATATTCGGTCCATTTTACAGAATATTTTTTATTATTCATTTTACGAGATTGCCAAAATTCATTACCGACAAGAAACAGGTAATGACCTTTTAGGTTTCTGCGGAAAATTCAAATTCCGAAAAGGATTCCACAAGAATCGAAATTTATCTATTTTCAATATTGATTCATTTACATTGTTTTTGTAGAGGTGGATGGGTGGCCAAATGATTAATTCATGCGCGTTGCTGTTGTATCATAGTTCATACGGTCTGTCATGGTTTCGATCCCCTGGATGGAAGTGACAAAGAGTTGGGTCACTTGCCCAACCCTATGGGTTTTCTTCGGGTCTGGACTCCTGCGGTTTCCTCCCACTGCAAAAGAACCCATTTGTCTCTCTCTCTCTCTTGTTATTTTATTGATCTAAATTGTCCTATCCAAACATGGTTGTAGTGTTTTTATCTAGGAGGTCTCGGTGAAAGTGACTTTGGATAGGCATGTTTTACTGGGCGATCGTGCTTGTCAATGTGTTTTATTATTGTTCAATGATTGCTCATGCAATAAGCTAGGACATGCATTTGTATTTGATGCGCCAAAAATTCAAGAGGAACCTGTTTGAAGATCCTTGAGGTTATGTGTGAATAAAACCTCATGGCAACCTTGAATGTAGAAAATATTTCAGTTTTTATGGGCCGACTGCGTTTATCATGATCTTTTTATATTTGTTTATTAGTAGGAATTTAAACCTCATTTAATTTCATTTCTATATTAGTTTATTGCTCTTGATCACCTTGTAGAATCCTTTGGACCATTTAATGACAAATACTTTATTTTGACCTAGATCAGAAAGAGCTATCAGATTCCGCAACATAGAACTAGTTTAAAACCGGTCCATTTTTGCTAGTAGTAGACATTCAAATATTTCAATCAACATTTCAACTGCAGTTTATACCAATACACCTGTCACTGAAATTGTTACAAAATAGTCCAATGACATGGTGGCAGGATGAAGATTTATTGAACAGAAGTAACACATGCAGTTATTTCTCCTTCATGATAGTAAAAGTAGTATTTATAAATACATGTCTTTTTCTGTGAAAAATGACTTCCTGTGTGTCTAATGTGGATAGTTGAAACACAGTCAATATTTCAAAGTATGAATGATTACTTTACAATTATTAATGATAATCTATTGTTTATTCAGCCATTGATTGGGTACAAGTGGAAGCCAATTCAACGGTTTTATTTGATGAATTTATTGCCCATCGTCTGGGATTAATACCTCTTACCAGTGATGAAGCTGTTGATAAAATGCAGAATAGCAGGGTATGTATCATCTTCAATAGAAGGCTTGATCTCGCCTTAACTACATACAACTTACCAAGCCCGTCATGTAATACCCTACAAGTTCGATTGGCACAAGCCCAGCTAGCCCAGCTTGGGAACCTATCAGATTCATCGGTCGCCGTGAATACCAAGTCTCATGCTTTTAGCTAAAATGCCTACATGTGTCAATCGAGTTGCAATGTTCAAAGATCGATCGGTGTCAAGGTTGCTGGTTTTCCATGAGTTTCTCAATTTGAAAAACCCTGTTTGTTTATAGTGTGTTATGTGCCACGAACTCTGAATGGACAATGCTAATTAGTCACGTGTAAAAACAACGGGTGCGAAGATCGGGAATTGCTGAGTATTGAAGCAACGATTAGATGTTGTAAAACTCGCGAACGTTGCTTAAGGAACATACATGTATGTATGAGAAAATTTATGTAATTAGCAATATCTTCTTGCAAAGCATTGATATGTCTAAAGAGAAGGTTGCTCACTCTCTGGTTTAAATATATACCTACATTTCATGTGGGAATTTGAATATTTATGGGGGGAGGGGGCAACCTATTGAAATTGAAGACTGTTTTTGACACACTCATGACTGCTTTAAAAATGCTGATAATCAGAGAACATTCATAATCCGACAATGCTGTCTTTTTTTCTTTTTATATTTTATATACAAACTTACAAAGAGGAAAACACAAGTAGATCTATACCATACCAGATAACTTGTATTACTGCTACCCACTATAGCACTACTCTTTATTCATTAAGAAAAGAGTTCCTGGCAACTATGATCAAATGCTAAATAAAATGAATTTGAAGTAAAAGGAATATAAAGTGCCATGTTTGAGAGTTACTGAATTGAATATTGTTAATTTCTAGGACTGTACATGTGAAGAGTTTTGTCCAGAATGTTCTGTTGAGTTTACGTTAGATGTTAAATGTATGGATGATCAAACACGACATGTTACCAGTGCTGATCTCATCTCAAGTAATCCTAAAGTTATTCCAGTAAGTGTACCTTTCTCATCATCAACCTTAAAACAATCTAAATTTACAGACAGATTGATGGAGAAAACACTGATAGGGGACTAATAAATAGTTTTAACTGTTTGACAGTGGTAGGTATCTGTCCACAAACTGTGAATATAATTTGTTGTAGAATTTAAGTGATAAAATATAAAAAATTAGTAAATGCATTCTTTTTAATCTGATTATTGTTTTATAATAATAATGTGAATGTTTATATAATAGTAAATAGTAAAAATCTATTAAAATATACTTTGTAAAATTAAGAACTACTAAATATATTCCTAACAAATCATTCGTTTAAAATTAATATTCTAATAAATCAACAACAACAATGCGTGGAAAAAACAAAACAATAATAGTTAACGATTGTTGAATTCTTCAGCCTCAGCATGAATATTTTGAACTGAAGGTCTATCAGCTGGTTCTGTTTTTAAGCATTGCCACATGAGATCAGTGATGTATGGAAAACTGTTGACTGGGGGAGGAGGTGGCATCTCCCCTTCCATAATACTCATGATAACAGCAAAAGGGTTGAAGCCTTCACGATCATAGAAAGCTGGTTCTAAAGCCAATAACTCATAAATGATACATCCAATTGACCAGCTGAATGCTTTCTCATCTGGATCATTTCTTGTGATGACTTCAGGTGCATCATAGACAGCTGCAGCTGCTCCCATATCTACATTAGTAACCTCCTGATCCTCTTCTTGATCGTTAATCTCAATAAATATGCTGCCAGTATCTGTGAAATGAACATTAGAGGTCGTAAGGTGACCTGTCGGTGAAGGGTGTTTAGTAAGCACATGATAACAAATAGCTCCTAAAACTTTCCATATAAAATCTTCTTGAAATGTGGTGTTATCAGCTTTACACCGTAATATAACATCTTGTAGAGTCTCGGTCTTAGCATAGATTATAAACTGTGTATCACCTTCCTCAAACATAGTTAGATAACTTGGATGACTTACGTCTATTGAACAACCTACAATAACAAAAATCATGTCAAGTATATTATTATTATCTAATTTTTTACCACACGTAAAAATATTTCTCTATTGAAAAAAAAAAAAATCAGCCCCAAAAAACTGGCTCAGTGAGTAAGACGTTGGCTTGCTAGCCATCAGGTTATGTGTACGATCCTTGTGTTGGCCGAGAAATTTCATTGGGATTTTCCAGGGTGGTTTCCCCTGGTCAGTGGTATAGGATGGAGGGCCTAGCAAGTCGTTTGAATGGTCCCAAAAACCCTGGCATGCGCATAATGACTAATGAAATGAAATGGAGTTAAACACCCCATTGTTCTGCTCCAACTGGGCTAATGAAGACGGGCATATGCCATACAATGTGCCATAAGGCACAATGGCCTACTCTCATATCGAATTCCAAATGCCAGTGTACACAGGTCCTCGTTTTTTTTTTATCCCATCTGAACAGCTAGACAGTTGTCCTTGTCATGCCCTCCGTCCTGCACCACTGAAAAAAACTGTGTTTAAATGGATGACAAACTTTTTAAAAAAAGTAAATTCAATAATAGAAGGGGATGATAATATTATATTCTCCTTTGATAATTATTATCTTTTTAAAATCATTTTATATGGTGTTACCTTTTGGTTGAACTTTAAGAATAACATCCGAATCAACAACAAGACAAGTAGCTGGATAGGTGTGAGTTAAATGATTTTCACCATTTAACATATCTGGATCAATAACAAAATCATTCAGATGCATTGTGCTAACCTTGGCAGCTATTCTATTAGGTAGTGGTAACTTATTTAAAGCCTAAAACAACAAACACAAAATCAAAAAAAAAACTTAATGTATTATAATATGTACTACAATATGAAATGTTTAGCATGCTGGCATTGAAGACATACAACTACACATACGACACACCTGTGCTTGCCTACTCCATGATCAAACACGATAGCAGATGGCTTCCATCTTGTTTACTGACGGTACTACTTATTTTAAGACAGACTCGGCTTTCCAATTTATAATATCTACGTCATTGGGGATTTCCAATGTATACTCACTGGTTGCTATGACCCGCTATGGCGTTGTCTAGAAACGCGCGTGCTCGCGTTAGTTTAAAATTTTTGCTATACGTTTAACATGGACTATTTGATGTAATTTGCCTGATTTGATTTGGCCCCATTTCCATAAATTTAGGTTGTTTTTTTAGAAATTTTTAGCAAATGTTAATCTTAGGTGTTTTTTAATTCTAGCCGAAGTAAATTTTTTTACAATTTATAGCGAGTTAAGTTATCGTCTCTAAGAGGCGGGCGTAGTATTTTAAATGGCGGCCATTTGCCATCATGTGTATTCTTGAAGTAGGTACACATGATGTAATCGTATGACAACTACACTATCTTTATTATGTGGACAACACTATCTTCACATTCCTGAAATGATGAGACCTCATGATTTGGGAAGATGTATAGCAGCTGAGATCCTGCGTTTAATAATCCTGTTGTTGGAAGAGTGTGTGCCTTTAGACTTTCGGGGGATGTGTGCCTTCCACTCAATTAGAATATGATGTCAATTAGAATTTGATGAAGAGTAGATCAAAATGCCACTGTTCCAGCAAAATTCCCGTAATATTATAATTTTACTGTGCAGAAGTGTAGGATGTTACAGCCCATTTCATTTCTCTTAATTTTGATATAAATTTGCCAAGTTTATATCTGTCTATATTGACCCTATATTGAGGTACAGTAATGCTTAATTTATTTAAGCCCCCCAAAAAGACACCAAATTTGTAAACCAACTAGCGCTCTATCATTTGAGATGGAGATTTAAACATAAACAGCTTAAGTGCAATCCCCAATTGAAATAACACTCAGATCAACCTGATTATTTTCCCCTGAATCGTAGAAATTGAAACTATAAATATTAAATCTTAAGAATACTACATACCTCATTCATACGTTTTAGTGTGACTGATTGTAAGATAGATCTACGACACTGAGCTTGTAATGAAGATGGATTGGTTGTTTCATGAAGATGTATTATTGCCTGTGTTATAGGATTAAAACTTTTCTTCATCTTTCTGTAATACAATATTTGATTAAATAAGCTTACTGGAATTATATGAAGATAAAAAATATGATATACAAGAATTTGAAAATATTGTGTAAGGTGTAGAGATTAGTTACAGTTCTGGATTACAACTATGATCCAACCTGATGGGTTTTTTACTGATCCTCTCCCTGATGTGCGCAAGTGAATTATTGAACTAGGATTAAACCATGTTAGTCTTTAAATAACCTAGTTAGTGTAGAGTGGACATTAAACCAGTGTTCTCCCTCTTTTACAACAGTGAGAGGATGAACTTAAAAGCTCAATAACACTCTTCTTGTAACTGAATAATATGTCCCAATCTTTATTCTGGTCAACAAATTGTATTATTTTACAATATTCCAATTAATTGATGATACAAATTTCAAATTAACACATCTAATTTAAAAAATTGGAAAAATTCAACTAAATGATTTGAAAAGCCTAACATAAACCTTTTCAAATATGACTTGAATTTTAAAATATTTTTGAACCCTCTGGACAAGTAAAATAGAATGTAATGGATAATTTACGCAACAGGTAGTACTTAGAATAAGGCTATTATTTATTTTATGGAGCTGCCAATCCAGCAAGAGTGTTATTGTCCCTTTAATTGATTTCGTAAATGTGAAACATTGATATTGGAGAGGAGGGAACCAAGTCGATTTTTAGAATTGTAGGACTGTCTGTGCCATGGATTAACACATGCACAAGACCTGTCATTGAGTCAAATGGCTTAGTTTCGATTCCCCACTTGTACATGACAAGGAGTAGGGTCGCCTGTCCAACCTCAGGCCTTTCTCCATGTCACCCGATTTTCTCCCACAGCCAAGTCCCCTATGCTCAAGTGGTGTGGTTTCGATTCACCACTTGTACGTTTCAAGGAGTAGGGTCGTCTGTCCAACCTCAGGTCTTTCTCCATGTCACCCGATTTTCTCCTACAGCTAAGTCTTCTATGTGCAAGCAAATTATGAAATAAAATTAAACCCAATCTAATTAAAATATAGATCTATATTTCGTTTTGTTTTTTATACTTTCGATGGCCTACACTCATGTAGATCTAACAAGTTATAGTGGGAGCTCACATTCTATGACGTCAGGTATCAAGCATGGGCCATTTGAACCGTTAACGTCAGTCATTTGATTAGCCAATTAGCAACCGCCATGCTTTTTAAAATCTATTTTTATTTTGTTTTGATTTATATCCGCTGGTGTTAGTATAAACGTCATTGGCTGGTAATATCTACCCACAGTTCAACGCATGAAAAGGTCAAATGGTCGATTCGACAGACCATTTGATTGGCTGACCCCTCAATTCAGGCAGAACACGAGTTAAAGAACAAGTCCTCCAGATCCAAGAATAGTAGAGACAAGTAAAAATGAAATTTTGAACTTTAAAAAACGAAACGAAATTGGATCTGTGTTTTAATCAGATTGAATTAAACCCAATGTTAGTCCTGATAAGTTTGTGTAGAGTGGGCATTAAACCCCATTTCTCTCTCTCTCTTTAGAACTTTGTAAATTGCAATAACCTTTATGTTAAACACTTACCTGGATTTAATTGGACAATATGTGCAGGTGATAATACAATGACAGGAACCTGTTAATGGAATGTGTAGCATACACCTGTAATAGATAATTTATTTAATCCACATTACAAAAAGAGAAATATGATTGTATCCAGATTTTAAGGCCAACCATCAAAGCCATCGCTAATTTTTATGTTGTCTTGGATTTTTGATAATCCGACAACTTATCTACTCATGGATCTTAAATTTTAAAGTAATGTTTGTTTTCAGGTAACATCTAAACACAGAGAAGATGCAAGCGAATTTGAAGAAACTGACGGTAAGCTTATTACAGAGCATGATTGATTCAATCATTCCCCCAGCCCCACCCCCAAACCATTGTTTTTATATTTTGAGTAATACACTGTCTTTGTCTCAGTCTTTTCCATTATTCTAGTATAGCTTTTCCAAATTACTTACTTACTGAAGTCATTTCCCAGGTAAACAGTACTAAAATTATTAATGCCAAGTAAATAATTCTGGCTGGAAGAAGAACTCCAATCACACTCCTCATTATTTAGGAATAATCATTTTAATAAGATTTGTTGTTTAAATGATAAGCAATTCCATATAGTTATTTCTGTTTATTTATAACAAGCTTTTTTTGTACATTTGTAATGATACAGAGAGCTTCATTTTGTTGTTTTAACATGTGTCCATTGTATTTTAGATATACTCATAGCTAAATTAAGAAAAGGTCAAGAGTTAAAGATTAGAGCATTTGCAAGAAAGGGCATAGCTAAAGAACATGCTAAATGGAATCCTACTTCAGCTGTATGTTTTGAGTATGATCCTGATAATGCTTTACGACATACAACTTATCCTAAACCAGAAGAATGGTAAGCTCTTGGAATTGATGTGATTCTAATATAACCAGAGTTTTAAAAAAGTAACTTAAAACTGCCCCATCTCGTGTGTATTCAAACTTTTTTTTACTTAATATTCAATTGATGCTGATTATTAACATTAAATAATTATTATTAACTATGAAGAAATGTGATTTGTATTCATATTAATAATTATGAATTATGAAAAACAATATTTATTTTAAGTATACTTTCATTCTGAATGCCTCTGACTCTGAACCTAATCAGTGAGTTGTCAGCAGAACATCCACTAAAACTAAAAATATGGTAGTGTTTTTCTGTTCAGTAATCCACAGATTCATACATTATCATTAGAACTATATGTTATTTTATCATTTTGAATTATTTCCATTTAATTTGCTTAATTACTGTTCACTGTGGTGGATTGCATTACATCAGTGGATGACTTTTAATCATGTGTGGAATATGACACATTCATAATGTGGACCTGTGCTTATGTTATAATCACATTGTCATAATCTTTTTATTCAGGCCAAAGAGTGAACATTCAGATATGTTAGATGATGATGCACGTAAGTATGATAAGCATGGTTGTTCCCTGCCTGTCATAGAAAGCAGGGGATTATTAAAATGGGTCTGTTTGTCATACTTTTTGGGACACAGTAAATCTCCTAATTGAGCTAGGATGTTGAAACTTGGTATAGGTGTTCACCTAATGAACACCTATAATTGGCATTTTCTGCTTAGAATAAGCATAGATACCGGTAATCAATTTGACTGGTTGATGCTTTAGGTGTATAGTTTTATTACATCAGTATCTTGACTAAGTTCGATAATGATCATTTTCTGCTAAGAGTAAGCAGAGCAATAGGCAATTGGATTGGTTGAGACTTTGGAACACAGCGACTCAATTGAGGTAGAATGTTCAAACTTGGTTTAGGCATTTATTAGGTGAATGGCTTGAACATTTTCTGCGCAGGGTAAGCAGAGATAAGCATTTGATTGTTTGCAGTGGCAGATTAAGCTCCACCAAGGCCTGAGGCGGCAGTTTCTGGAGGGCCTATTTAAAAAGGCGTTGGCCTAATTAATTTCAGGTCAGGGCCTATGTTGATTCTCGTTGGGCCTAAACTCCACCCCCCTAACATTCATTGTCTATGCGTTGTAAATCGTATCAGACAAGTCTAAAAAAAATTTTTTTTACAAAATCTTTGGGCCTGAGGCTGCAGCCTCATCAGCCTCACTGATAATCCGCTACTGATTGTTTGTTGCTTTGGGTCACAATAACTTTACAGTTCTAATTAAGTAAGAGTGATCAAACTTGGTGTATAGTTTCATTACATCAAAGTTTGATTTTGAGCATTTTCTGTTTAGGTTAGGTAGTGATAAGCAATATCATTAGTTAAGACTTTGGAACATAACAAGTTCAATGATAGACATTTCCCAATAAAGCTAAGGAGAGCTAAGCAATTTCATTGGTTGATGCTTGGGACAAGATAACTTTGATTCTAACTGATGGAGAGTGATAAAACTTAGTGTATAGGCAGTTTGACTACCAGGTGCTTCAAAACCTTGACTGCTTGTGAACATTGTTTGCTTAGACTATGTATATATAATCAATTTGATTGCTCAATACTTTTCAAAATGATAAATGTACAATTAATCAATTTGTGTCATCTATTTTTTTTTCTGTCAACTTGTTTTTTGTTTTTTTTTGTAAAGTTTTCCTATTTATGTAGAAATACTGTTCTTGCGACTGACGATAGAGGATAATCATAAAATAACATAAATAATTCATTTTTACAATAGATTTGTATTATTGATCTTTGTTATATTTTTGTCAATATTTAAACTGAATGTAATTTGACGGATTGAAGATTCCCCCAGCGAATTGTGGTATTGTGAAAGTAATATCAATCCAGGCGTGGTTCAGCTTTGTTCATTATTTACAAAGATGTGATGAACTGAAAATTTGTCATTCTGCAAATAATATAAACAGGATTTGGTCAAAACAAGCTGGTACCACCTAAAAAAAATTTTGATTTTACAGGCACACATAAAAGTCCACCACAGGACCATTTCCAATGTTGTTAACATTCTTTCAATCTTTTATTTCAGCTGAAGCCCCATTTACACCTGGTGTTAAACCTAACAAATTCTTCTATAATGTTGAGTCTTCTGGTGCACTTAAACCAGAAACTATTGTATTTTCTGCTTTAAATAATCTCAAGAAAAAACTCAGTGATGTACAAACACAACTCAGTCATGAGATACAGATCGATGTGTTAACTATATAATATTTATTACAAACATTGTATATAGCATCTCTCATTATCATATACCATTTGTCAGAGTGGGGTGAGAAAAATATCAAAAATCCCATTTTGTGAAAAATCTTATTTTGCCCTTATTTGCAAACTTATTTACTGTTGTAAATCCCCAAATAGAATCAAAGAGATCACATTTCAGAAGGCACCATATATCTATCATATCAATAATAGAATCACAGGAAAAATACTTGATTCAAGCAGGGTTGAGATGGTCTAGTGGTCTCAAGCGTTGTGCTTTGAGTTTCAGCTGGCCAGTCAGGCCTGGCTTGGGGTTGTGGTTTCGATCCCTCATGTGAGTGTATATGGGTTGAAGATGGTGGGGGGGCGTGTCTGTGGATTTACTCTTAGACTGGGTACTCCAGGTTCCTTCCACTGGAAAGACCCCTGAGTGATAAGATAATGAAAATAAGACAACTGGTCTGCGATATCACCTTTGATCTAAGCAGACCTTAAAACACTAATAGAAGAAGACTCTATTATTAAAGGAGTTATCTTGAGTACTGATGAACAGAAAATGGTCCTTTAATGCAAAAAGCTCAAGTCAGAATGTCAACCCTTATTTTATCATTCTTATCTTATCACTTAAAGTGATATAATCTTTAATATCAGCATGTAATTCATACACATATAATTATAATCCTTGAGTGGCATTTTTTTTTCACATATAATTATTGGATCAATCATCGTCACAACTATTTCATTCATATGTAAATAAAGATGTAATGAAGAATGCAAGGTTGTTGTGTCATATTATGTCCACATACTAATGTGGTTGTACCGGTATAATTGTCCTCATGATCATGCTCATTAGTGATCATTATGTACTGTTGATATACTGAGCCCCATTGAAAATGCATCACTTTTCCGTATAACAAAATGATCCTGTAAACATATGTTATTTGTTTTGCTTCTTATTGTGAACAATATTCGAATGGGAACTCATCAATAACAACACATTTGTACACTTATGGATGTTTAATCTGTAATCAACGGTACAATAATTTATTAATTACCATAAAATTTATGGCCTTCAAACCTTTGGTTTTGTGTAGGGTTGGCATGCGTAAGCTAGAATTTTATTGAAGGAGAAAACCAATAATTTCAATTGCACACTGCATGACATTTTTCATTTTTCCCGGTCTTGATAAGCCTAGTTTGTACAAACAAGTACGATGTTAAAACGTATCTCATTTCATTTTGTTAAATTCTATAAGACGTTTACTCTCTAATGACATTGATAGTTCAATACTTGCACAGATAATATTTATTTCTCCAACATACATCGAAATAATCCAACAAAAATACATGCGAAGCAATGCAGCCGTTTTGACCTCGCACTACTCTAATTTTGCACCTATATGAGTTGATATATTGTCAAATTTTATAAACATTCTTTGGTCAACTCCCCACTATGCAAATACCTGAACAGCCCCCAACATGAAAATTATTACAGCTGTGAAAATTTCCGAGCAAAATGCACATCTGCTACGAATTAATGTATATACAAATTTTCCTCAGGGTATTTGTTCCGGAATAAAAGTTATATACCAAGAAGGAAGTCAATTTAATTACTATGAAAACACCCCAAAACAAAATTAAAATTCAAGAATATCTAATTAGCAACAACAAAACTACTAGAATAATTTGGTAATGGTATGTGTATACGAAGTTTGATAAAGGATGGAATATGAGATATTGTCCACAACAATAGTCAATCTCGTTCTTGTTTCGAGATTGAACAATAGTTGCATATCGAAATACAGCCAAATTTCCCAGCTACTATTATAGGTTGTTGAGTACGGTGGCCTTTTAGTGCCATACGTTGCTTTATGCATTTTCTTGAAATTTACCTTCATAATATAAGTCGCAGTAAAACTGATAAATAAAAAATTACGAAAACACCTTTTTACCACGAAAGAAAAGGTTTTCACCGCGGAGAAAACTTTTTCTCCACGGTGTGTACATTTACCTGCGGCGGAAACCTTTGCACCGTGGTGTAAACCACTTTCTCCATGATGGTAAACCTTTTCTCTGTGGTATAAAGGTTTCCACTGCGGAAAAAAGGGTTTTCATATTTTTTTTTTTTTTATTTTCACTGCCATTTCTCATACGTGGTAAATTTCAAGTAAAAACAATGGACAAATGTGTTTTGTATAAAAGATATCCTGATGATTAAATCAGACACCAAACTTACCTCTTGTAGTTGCCGACAGATTCTTGCCTCAGCAATGGTTATTGTGATGTCATAACTGGAAAACGTCATAACTTATTTGGATTTTAAGCCATTCTCAAAGCTTAGTTCTTTATTTGATAGACACCTCTTTTATTTGCAGCAGCCTAACTTTCGGGCAATCTGACTTTTCGGCAAGACGGGTAAAGTGAAAAAAAAATTATCTCATCTACATGACAAAATAAAGTTCCCGAAATCTAATAGAACACTAATTAATTTTACGGGCTGGAAATGCAGGAAAACGCCATTGGGGCCGTCAAATATTCCCAATTTTTTTTGTGGTCCATACATGATCAGCTCCGCTTCGTCGCCTCTCGAAGAAGACAGGCGTCGCTGTCTGTAAACCCGAAATGATTTCGGGTTCTACCCCCCCCCCCAAACAGTCATTGAACGATAATAAAACACTAATTTTACTTTTCTTATAATAATTGAATACCACGAATTTGTACTAAGTTGATTATGGATTAAAACATTTTGTCTGGAGGCATTCTACTTTGTGCGACATTTTTCCAGTGTCGTTTATTATTTGTGAATGAAGCTGCAACAGTCTGATTGAATGGTTGGAATTCGGAGTGGGATTTCGGTTACAAAACCATTGGACACTTTTGGAACACAGGCTATAGAATAGCAGAAAACGCATTTGCGGTGGTTAAATTTTCAAAATTTTCTCGGGGAAAGTGTGGTCCACATATCCCGCGACGATTGATTGGTTTTTTGGAATTCGGGTCAGCCAGATAGGCTACATTGGACCACATTGAAGTTGCTGTATTCATAGGCTGGAATAGCAGGAAAACGCGTTTGCGATAGTCAAATTTTCAAAATTTTCTTCCAACGGTCCCGTCTTCGTGGACTGTAAACGATTGATCTGTTGATTGGAATTCGAGTCAGCCACCTTAATTAGGTTGATTAGACCACTTTGAAGTTGCTTTGTTCATGGGCTGAAATAGCAGGAAAATGCGTTTGCAGTCGTCGAATATTCCAAAATTTTCTTGGGGTTCATACTATAGCTAAGTTCTGGAGAGGCGAAGAACAACGGCGTCGCTGTCTGTAAAACAAGATTATTTTTTTCGGGCATTTCGGGTTCTGCCCCCCCCCCCCGCGAACTGTCATCGAGGCCGTACGCCTATGTGTACTCTGACAGAGCATTCTGGAATAATAATAGACAGATAGATAGATAATAGATGGATAGATTTTATTACATAAAACACTCTTTCCGGACAGTATGTAAATTATACGTTATGGTATGCATGATAAATACATTAAAGATACATTATGGAAGATTAGATAACGAGTTGGCAGTTTTCACTATAGAAGTTAAAAACTACATAAGGTAAAGGCAATTTGATGAAAATTTCAGTCAAATTGATCCACTACGAACAGAGAACTAAGCGGGTGGAAGTTCCGCTTAGCCTCCCTCGATCACCATTACTGAAGTTGGCAATCACGATGGAAAGTGTTGTATTAAGACTATAATCCAACAAATATCGCAGGCTAGCCTTGACATCGAGAGCTGATCATGGTCTGGATAAGTAAATTAATGTCTAATTAATAGTTTTTATAACATTTCAGGCCTAAAGAAAGACCTACAAGAGGCAGACTTTGCTCTTGCATAATGTATGTTTAAAAAAATAGATGAAAAATATATAAAAATTGAATGAAAAACACATAATAAAAATGATGAAGAATATCAAAATTACATAAAAAGTTGTCGAAGTGTAACCTACATTAAATTGAGTGAGTATGTGCAAAATATAAACTAAAGTTATGAATATCATATGCCATTGTCATTTGATATAATATTATACCAAATTTTTAATTGGCCCTATACTGATAATTTTATGCACCAATTGGTCTGAATTAATTTTATATCACCATTATCTTATTTATCATTTTAATACTATAAGATTGTCGTTTATGCTATCAGCAAAACCGATAACAGACGGGATAGGTCACAACGAATCATAACTGTATGACATTCTATAGTTGTTGTGTACGTGTGATATTTCCATAAGTTTAAATAATATCATATAATATCAGCATATTCTAACATTTTGTTTATAAGGAACCACTGTTGCTGATTTGGCAGTCCTTTAAAATTATATATCCTTTAACATGGAGAATCAATCATATTTTTCTAAAGGTTGGTGAAGTTTTGTTGTTTTTTTCCATCTATGTCCGTGCATTAAATACGATCATACAATGTGCCAAAAAGCCACTAATATCCCCCTTATTATTTGGATAACGGAACTGAAATGTCACCTACATGTAAATTCAACTACCTTTCACAGTCTGAATTTCCACATCTTTTGAACAGTGTTGCTTTTTGAATAATCTCTCAGATGTTTCAGTGTAGATTATTTTAGTTGTCATGGAAACAAGAAATGAATTCGAATACGTTTATTTTACTTATGTTGTGTGTGGAGGCGCGGAGTGGGTGTGTCTTTCAACATGCCATTCTTGATAGCCTACCAATTAATAATTCCAGCAGTGAACCCAGTCAGATAGTCTTTTTTTTTAAAAAACTTTCTGGTTGGGCGGGTGATACCCGTTATTTGAAGAATTGGCTGGTATGTAGGCCTATGAAAAAGGTGGCATCGCATAATTACTATTTCCATTGTTTATTTAATTTTAAGACACATAATGGTACGTCAGCTCCAGCCGGGAAAATATACATAAAGAAACCAATGTAAACATGAAAAAGTGATAATTAAGGTTAGATAAAGACCTAACCGGAATATGTTAAAAATTTCAGGCAAATTTTAATTACTTCCCATGAGCCTTGTTATCGGCGAAACAATTCTAGTGTAGTCTCGATTGTCATTGCTACCTTTGTTAGGATGAAAAAACCCAACAATGTCTAGATCAGGGGCGTACATATCGATTTCGTTTGGGGGGGTGTTTAGCCAAAATGCGACCGACTGATGCACATACCCCCGCCCCACACACCAGTGGTACTACAAACTGGGCAGTTCACTATAATCGTGAATATGATAGTGCTGAGACAGTATAAGACAACTGACGAGTAGAATAATGATTTTAAAATGGAATCGAGCGCCGCAGGCGCGAAAAAATTTCAGATATGTAACCGAGTAGAAGAATGATGTTATAATGTAACCGAGTAGAAGAATGATGTTATAATGGAATCGCGAAAAAATTTCAGATATGTAACCGAGTAGAAGAATGATGTTATAATGTAACCGAGTAGAAGAATGATGTTATAATGGAATCGCGCCAAATGCGCGAAAAAAAATTTCAGATATGTAACAGAGCTTTTAAATATTTGGGACTGGGGTTGATAAGAAATGGGACAGAATCTTAAGGCTTATCTGTCAATTTCGCTTGTTTTATGATTGTATGTTTATTTCATTAATTCATTTAGTCGGAGACCGACTGCGGTGACGACTATTTTTTGCCGTGGTAGAAAACATTTTATAGAACAACATACTCACAACAGAATAAGAGTGACAAGCAGACATGGTTATTTTATACTATAGTTTTGAGTGACGTATGCAATTTAGGCACAAGGATTCCCGCAAATACATAGCATTTGGGATCTATTCTGGCATTGTTTTTGAGACCGACTGCAGTGACTGCACTTATTTTGTGACCGGCTATTTTTCTCCCTTGGTGAAATTTTGTTGTTAGACCAATTTAACATACTTACAACAAAATAAGAGTGACGTATGCAATTTAGGCTCACGGATTCGCGCAAATATACAGTATTTGGGATCTTTTCTGGCATTGTGTTTGGGACCGACTGCAGTGACTGCACTTTGAGACCGACTATTTTTCTCCCTGGGTTACATTTTGTTGTAAGACTAGCATTATACTCACAACAGAATGAGAGTGAAACACAACATCTTTTCAATAATGATAAGTTGACAAGGTTATTTTATACTAAGACTGCTCCTATTTTGCGACCGACTGCACTGATTTTGCAACCGACTATTGTTATACTAAAGTTTTGCGTGAGTAGCGTGACGTATACAGTGAGTACTTATTTTGATACCAACTACCTCTACTTTGTGACCGACTGCACTAATTTTGAGACCGACTATTTTTTTTTTTTGCGGGAGTAGCGTGACGTATACAGTGAGTACTTATTTTGATACCGACTACCTTTACTTTGCAACCGACTGCACTGATTTTGCGACCGATTATTTTTATACTAAAGTTTTGCGTGAGTAGCGTGACGTATACTTATTTTGATAACGACTACCTCTACTTTGCGACCGACTGCACTGATTTTGCGACCGACTATTTTTTTTTGCTGGGGGGGTGTACCACCCCCCCCCCACACACCCCCCCACATTTACGCCCCTGGTCTAGATTATCTAATTTTACGTTAAATCATCAACCGCAAAACGTAGGCCTATTTAATTGTACTTAACATTGGAGCCATTCCATGATGGGCCGTTAATTATGTTCTTGGTAAGTCCATTTGATCTGTGAAGGTATTCATATCAACGTTTAGAATACAGGGTCTATAGAGAAGAAACTATGTCGAGGTATCAAAACTGACGTTGTACCCCGTCGACTAAAATATTTATAAGCCAAAAACGAAACTAATCATATTAATAAGCAACCTTAATATTTCAAACCATATCAGAGAACCTAAATGTTTTCTAAAAATAGTTTTGTATAAAAGGCTCGGTGGTACTTTTTACCGCCGACCACCGCCGACCAAATGCTTTTTTACCGCCGACCAAATACTTTTGACCGAATTGTAATGACTTTCGACCGTAAAATAATTACCGCCGCCAAATACTTGTTACCGCCAACCAAATGCTTAACGATTCCTTGTTATCGCCGACTATTTTGCGGTTGTTTTTTTGTGTTTTTTTTTAATATAAAAAAAGAATATAACAAGAATGTTACTTTTTATTTGAGCAGGGGCGGATCCAGGGGGGGGGGGGTCCAAACCCCACAGCATCATAAAAAAAAATAATGCCTTGCATCAATGAAATTACATCACAAAGTGATCCTACATTAGTAACGGAAACCTGGCAAACCCCCTCCTACAAAAATTCCTGGATCCGTCTCTGTTGAGGTGTAATCACGTAGGCCTATAAAACTGTCGAAAAAATATTCATATATATTTTAAAGAATATGGAAGGACAAACCTACAATTTAGATATTGAAGTACAAATCAAGATTGTTTCAGCTACTGGTTATAAATAAATAACATTTTAGGCCTATCTTCTAATGCTTTATTTACTACACAAATTTTTTTGTCTGTTGAACAAATAATTTCTTCTTCGTCGCGCTTCCTTTTCGAGTCTTTATGAAAATTTGCAAAACATTTTTATTTTTGCTCTTCGCGGAAACAGCGCCACTTTACTTCAGAAAAGAATATTATGCTTTATAGTGACCACAAATTTAATAAATTGAAAATTCACACACATAATATACAGCTTCTCGATTAATTCTGGGGCCTTTTGGGCTTTCCAGTCGATGGCACATTTAAAAATATGGTTTGCGGATTCCGCGTTGTTATAATTTGTCCATAATTTGACTTCGTCACCTTTTCTCTTTGGTATAGGCCTATGAAAGAACTTTGTTATTCTATCTTTCACGGTTTCAAGATACTTTTTTAGGTCTTGGTAAAAAGTATTGATCGGCGGTAGTCGGTGGTGGTCGGCGGTAAAAATTACGCCTACCACCATAAAAGGCTTCTGATGTCTGATAACCATAGAGTTTCTATTATAACCCAACCCCCGTATTCAAAATTTCAGCTATCGGTTTTGGAAACTAATGATGACATCTAATTTCCCCAATTTCTCAATATTTTCCTATTTTCGACTTTCAATTTACGAAATCTATCCTATTATCTCAACTAATTTCATAAGTGACAGCTTATTTCAACATCATGTGGATGACCAAACATTTTTTATCTGTATATTAGGGCATCACATGACATGTCACATGATCTGTAGTTTATCCGTTTTCCAAAATGTCGGGCGGAGAGGAGGAACGAAGACCTTTGTTGACAAATAATAAACCTGATAATGCTAGTCCACCGCCTCCCTACACAGCTAGGGGAGGCATTTCAGGTATATATTGACGACATATGTATGTGTATTTTACGCATGCCATCAAATTATTTTATATGAAAGAAATCATGTTGATTTACTCTCTATATAATATAGTGACAGTCTATATTATATAATATTATATTTATGCCGTATCTACACAGTCAATAGACTACTGTCTGACTAGTGAATGAACCATCTACTTTATAAATTGTAGATTTTGATTTACATAAAAACTGAGGAATAATAATTTCTAAATCCCGTACCACTAAACATAGTGACATCCCAGTCGTTGCTTATAATTGATCTCACAATATGATATTTTCTTAAATAGATGAAACTATTCAGACTTTCAGACAGTAGAGTGTAGGGGTGTGAAAATTATTTGTTCCAGATATCTAATATTTGTGACTTCATCTGCCTTTGTCTAAATAAACGACAGGTAGACATATGTCCACCAGACATTTTTGTTAATCTTCTAGAATGCTATATTTTTAAGTTACATCTTTCAGTTTAAAGTTGATCATCCCCCTAATCTAAAGTCTATGACAAGAGACAATTCTATTTTATTATTTCCAAAGAGTGGAAATGCCATAAATACTATTAAAATACTATGTAGCTGTCTTTATTTTGATACATATGTAGAGCACAAAGTTATGTAGTTTAGTTTGGTGATATTCTTATCTGTTATTGAGGATCTAATACTAATAGTATTAGTGCCGATATAATATAATTGATTCTTTAGCTATAAGTGATAACACAGTCTACAAAGTACCAATAAACATTTTGTAAAAAGAGGTAGACATTTGAAAAATGGTACAGTTTTATTTTATTAAGCAAACGTTTGCTTATACTTTCATAGTGAGTTACTAAACCCTATTTTTTTCATATTTGGTGGTATTGCTGGAATCTATAATAGACTCTGAAAGTATAATTTATCAACCCTAACATATATATAGACCCATTTTATTCCATTGAATGTTTTTCATACCAGGACTGTTATTTTGATATTTTCCAGTCCAGACTAACTGTTAATGAAATTCACAAACTGGAGAATTTTACATGCCATAAATTAGAATTTCAAAGAATTTATCCTTAAAACGCAATAAATACAGTTAATTTTATAATTTAAGAATTGGGATTATGCTAAAATTTGACCTATTATCTGTTAAAAAAAATATCTTCCTAATCTAAAGTAAGTAAAATGTATTTAAGAGCGTTGAGTAGTCTAAAATGCAAATTTTAAAGCTAGCACTGTAATTTTTGTTGATAAGATATGACATTTTTTGTTATTTGGGGTGATAAACTACATATTAATCACCAAATAAATACCAATTTTATTTACCAACTATGTTCCAAACTTGGCCCAAAAGCATGATAAAAAGGGGTATTGATGACAACAAAAGTAGAATTTTCTCAGTTATGCCTGCAGATATTTTCATCAAATTTCGCATGAACAATGCTAATAGCAAGTCCCAAAAATACACTGGTCAATTTTTGGCTATAGGTTGTGGTTTGTCTTGTATCCATGGAAACGCAAAAAAACGATGCGTTTTCTTGGAAATTCTATTAGTACAAGCTCAAAAGATTTATTGATAATCCCACCAGTAGATCGAAAGTGGAGGTTATAAGCTACATTTCGACACCAAAAACGTTAAAAAATACCAACTCAAAGTATTTTAAAATTGTTGTTCATTATTTACCTTCAAACGAGATTTTGCGATTTTGGGTTAATTCTTTGAATACGTCGACAACAAGTATTAAAATACAACAATTCGGATGTAAAAGTAAATAATTACTTCACTGCACTACTCCACCGCACTCTAAATCATGTTATGCATTCAAAAAATAGTAATCTTTGACCATAAAAAAAAAAATCCGTCATGTTCCTTTCGTGATAGACAAATAGACCTGGATAATCGCGTCATACAGGGAATTCCTTCTGGTCACGTGACATCTTCCACTCCCGTTGAAGCCACGTCTGTGTTGATCACGTGACTGGCGTGCACGACGTCATAATTTATTCAACACCTGATCTAGGTCGGGGAATCAGTCTCGTTTGCTATAAATAGTTTTATTCCTCCGCCTCGTATCTCCATTGTTACACATAAAACGACGCGACTTTCGAGAGTTTTCTGAGTTATTTTATAAGTGGAACAAGTTTGCAAAGACTTAATAAGATTGGCGTTGAAAAGTTAGTGCGATCTTAGACTGCTCAACGCCCTTAAGTTGACAAACGAAATAGTAAAAAGGGAAAGTCTGCCTTCAACTGTACTGATGATTTTGTTGTAGTCCCTATCTGCACATCATATCTGCCCAAAATTAACGCTTTGTTTCCTAACAATTGGTTTACAATGTAGCCTATTGGGCATCTAATTACATTATATTAATAAAATTTAAGTTTTCAATTTGAAAGAAGTTACACATGCATTGTACAGTAAATGTAGATAGATGTATTTATGTTCACTGTATAATGACACATAACAATGATAATGATTGAATGAAACTGGAAAAAAACGAATGTGGATCCAGGTTGAATTATTGTTCAAGATATAATATACATGTACATAAAACACTGGTAAGGGCAAGTGTTTATTTTAATCAATTAGTCCAGGTTGTAATTTGTTGTTTTGTTGGAAGAAGCTGGAGCTAAATTATTGTGTTTTCAGCATGACATGTTTAATTTCAGCACTTTTCATCATCTTTGTCATTATACTCAGAACAGCTGCGATCATTGTCCCTGTGATATGCTGACTGTGGTACAAAATAGATCAATGGACAAGTTCTTGAGAAACATCTGATTTTAACCAAACTGATATATGAAAGAATGATAAGGGTTTTATTTAAACACTTAAACATCTATGTATATATTTGTAGAATTGCCACCAAATGAAAGTAATACTGGTATTGCTGCAAGTGTTCCACCAATCAGTCCTGATGAGTTACCCCCTCCTTATACTCCCACCCCACAAGGTGGTATACCTATGATAAACTGTAAAGTATGTCAGGCCATGATCAATATTGAAGGAAAACAACATCTGCATGTCGTAAAATGTGGTGTCTGTCAGGAAGCAACGGTATGTATAAACTTTTAGAGTTTGTACCATATAAACAGAAAATATCTGATAATAAAATCAAATCCTACAAATTTTAGAATTTAGAATGAACTGATTTGTTACTTTGGTAAGCTCTAAACTTTTGCAATTTAGTCGTTTTGTTAACAAAACAAATCAACATACATCAAAGAGGAAGTGAGATTTTGAACATTCATTTTTTAAAATAAGCAGTTTGTAGTTTGTAGTAAACAATGAATAATGAATTAGACATGAAGACCATGGGATTATATAAAAAAAATAAAACGAATGGATAAATAATTACATTTTACCTTTTAGTTTACTAAATATCATCATGGACCTTATAATATGTGTTATAAGGTCCATGGTATCATTTATGCTTGAAAACGATAAAACAGTACTTGTCGAAGCATGCTATTTGTCTATAGACAGTGGTTGTTTTCCATATAAATCGTGTTGTGTTTTTTAATGTGCTCAATCGCTAAATGCCACTCAAGGATTATATGATTTTAAGAAATTAGATTAACAAGTCCCACGATAAGTAAATGCCTGTGTTTGTTTTATCTATAAATAAGCTCTTTAAACCTCATACGATAACTAACAGATAATAATTAATTTCTTTTTACAGCCTATAAAAGCTGCTCCACCAGGAAAGAAATATGTCAGATGCCAGTGTAATTGTTTGTTAATATGCAGAGACAGAGCTGTGAAAATTGCTTGTCCGAGATCAAACTGGTAAAAAAAAAAAATTTTAAACACTGACTTTGCAGTTCTAGTATATCAGAATGGAAACCATTGTCAAGAGCAAAACCTTAAGAAATATATAGACATTATCCTACACACACTTTTCACTGTTAACAAATTAACAACCAAATTAATTATTGATGTATAATGCTTAATTTTTGAACAATGGTCAGAAAATAAAACAATTCTAAATTGAACACTCACTATCAAAATTGATTGTTCAGCTTTAAACTGTACATACAAATTAGATGACTATTGGTGTATTGAAATGATTTTCATTTTTAAAACAAAGATTTAATATTGAATAAACGTGAAAGGAATTAGTGCTAAATACACAAAATTGAATGATATCCCGGGTATAGTGTGAACTTTTGGGAGAATTGAAATAATGGTCGGAGGGTTAGGATTGTATCTTACAAATGATCATGTGATAGCTCTGACTTAAGCATGATCATAAAATGGCCAATATTCAATTTCAATGATATCATCTGGCATACCATTACTGAAACTGGGTAGTTTGTTTTAAGTGTGATGGGCTTTAAATGAGTTATTCATTCAACAAATAACATTTTCTTGGTAGGTTGAATAAATTTCTTATCAATAGTTGTTCAATTAAACTCTTCAATGTGTCAAAGGAGTATATCTTGAATACAATCAGAATAAAGTAAGGTATTTATTATGCCCTTTTAAAGCGTGCAGTATTTCTAATAGGATATTTTGTATTACAGTGGTCGTATTGTAAATCTGGGTGGTGTTTTTCCAAGTGTAACAGTTAGATCACCAGGCTCAGTTAGAGCAACCTGTGTACATTGTGCTCAAGTTTTTATAGTAAGTAGAAATTAATATAGCTATTAATTTGGAAATGAAGCTATTGTTCGTAGAGAAACATTACATGGAAACATTAATACAGAAAACACTTTAAATTTCGGGTTGTGATTGAAAAGGACGGTCTGTAATGAATAGTAATTGCGTATTGATTAATTTCACAGAGATATATTTATGTCTGATTTGTCCTTCCCATTGCAGTATATGGCATTTGTTATATTACCATAGAATTTTTATAAATCCAAAAGTGCAAGTTGTAAAGTGTTCTATATTAGGAATAAAACTGAAAAAACACAGGACACAATTCTGTGGAAGACAATTACTGTTTTTTGCTGATTGATTTCTGGACTAAGTTTCCCTTATCTTTAAAAGAGCAGTCTAGTCGAAACGACATTCGGTAATAAAATGTAATTTTATGTCAAAGAATTCTGTTCTTTGTATCCGTTTCCAACAAGTTTATACCCCAAGAATCGTAAATAATTTGTTGACTGTCATCTTATGTACAAATATTAAGTTATATTGTTATTATATTATAGTTTGATGTTTCTACTAGATCATTAGCAAGATGCCCACATTGTAGAAATCTGTAAGTAGCCTAACTTTTGTTATTCCTACATTGCCACATTGAATGTTATTTCAAAGATCTATTACTAGTATACTATTAGAAAAACTGGAAAATGTGTAGATTGAGTCGGTTCATAGAATACAAATAACGGTTTTGTTGTATTGATATTCTCATCCAACCAAACGAATTTGGCATCCATTTCAAAAGAGGTTTAAAATTTAACAATGACTCAATATTTCAGAATAAAGGGAGGTTAAGTCTTACAAAAATGCATATTGATCTTAAATTATTCAGGTCTATCATAACTGAAGTTTATTATGGCAACCATTACTGTTTCTCAATTTCATCCAGCTTTCGTTTTTCATCTTAGTTCTGAACAATAATTCACATCAGGGCCGAAAAGCCATCAACCCTCCTTTTTTATACGCCCACATTGAAATGTGGTTGTATATTGTCGTCGCCCCCGTCCGTCTGTCGGTCCGTCGTCCGCAATTGCCTGTGGACACTCTAGAGGCTAAAGTTAATATCCGATTGACTTAAAATTTATACACAGTGTTTAAGGTCATGAGACGAAGAAGCCTATTGTTTTTCAGCGATTTCCGATAATAACTACCAAAGTTATGTCCCTTGATCACTTCAAAAAATCTTGTGGACGCTCTAGAGGCCAAAGTTAATATCCGATTGGCTTTAAATTTATACACAGTGTTTAAGGTCATGAGACGAAGAAGCCTATTGATTTTCAGCGATTTCCGATAATTAGTGCCAGAGTTATGGCCCTTGATCACTTAAACAAATCTTCTGGACGCACTAGAGGCCAAAGTTAATATCCGATTGACTTTAAATTTATACACAGTGTTTAAGGTCATGAGGCGAAGAAGCCTATTAATTTTCAGCGATTTCCGATAAATAGTGCCAGAGTTATGGCCCTTGATCACTTAAAAAAAATCTTGTGAACGCTCTAGAGGCCAAAGTTGATATCCGATTTACTTTAAATATAAACACAGTGTTTAAGGTCATGAGATGAACAATCCTATCGATTTTCAGCGATTTCTGATAATTAGTGCCAGAGTTATGGCCCTTGATCACTTCAAAAAATCCTTTGGATGCTCTAGAGGCCAAAGTTAATATCCGATTGACTTTAAATTTATACACAGTGTCTAAGATCATGAGACGCAGAAGCCTTTTGATTTTCCGATAATTACTGCCAGAGTTATGGTCCTTGATCACTTCAAAAAATCTTGTGGATGATCTAGAGGCCAAAGTTAATATCCGATTGACTTCAAATTTATGCATAGTGTTTACAGTCATGAGACAAAGACGTCTAATATCCGATCGACTTTTTAAATTTACACACAGTGTTTAAGGTCATGAGACGAAGAAGTCTATTGATTTTCAGAGATTTCAAATAATTACTGCCAGAGTTATCTCCCTTGATAACTTCAAAAAATCTTGTCACGCTATAGAGGCCAAACTTATCATCCGATTGACTTCAGATTGATACACAGAGTTTAAGGTGTTGAAACGAACAAGTATTTCGATTTTCAATGAATTTCGATAACTGAACAGCTAAATCCATGATATTAAATGTTTCATGTATATACTAATTGTCAGCATGAAGTAAAACTTTATAAAAAGCAATCAAATTCTAATGATCTTCTGATAATTACATAATGAGTTGTAACTCTTAATCAGTTTTTAGTGTATTACAAATGTTTCATTACCGAAAAAAGTAAAAATATGCGACAACCCTTGTTGACTGCCTGGACGATTTAGCTCCTGTGGGCGTATGTTTCATTGCCTGGCAACCTATCTTTTAAATTTTAGTCGTCAACATTACAATTATTAGAATTTAAGATTGACTTTTGGGATCTTTTTCAGGTCTGCTGTGGGAACAAACTATGCGAGAAGGAGAGCTCATATTTGTTTAATATTGGCTCTGGTTTTTATTGGTGCTGGTATTGGAGTAACTGTGAGTATAATGTCTTAACTTACCATAGTCATTTCATTTTAAAATATGTCACATGATTGAAATGAACCAATCTCCAAAAAGTTACATTTGATGAAAAGCAGACAATGTGACCAGTAACCCAAAAGAAAAACACACAAATATGTAAGCCATACAAAAAAAATGATATGAAATTGGGTTTAACATCCTATTGTTCTGCTTCAACTGGGGCCAATGAAGGAAATTTTGCCCGAACAGTGGCAGTACGGCCTACTCTTACATCAAATTCCAACTGCCAAGGGATATTTACATGCATGTCAATGTCTACATGAGAACTCATTTTTTGTCCCATCCGAGTGACCCATATAACAGAATAATTTAATCAAGTGAATAGATACAATGATGCATTACCAATACTCTAGAGTTAGCTCCAAAATCTTTATTCCCAGTTTACCAAATTAATTCTGTTTTTCAGATGGGAACATTAGAAGTTGCAAGAGAAAATGGTGGAATATATGTTGTGTGGACTGGTAAGTTGCTTTTTTTAATAGGCAGTAGGTATCAAGTGCCCTAAAACAACACAGATAATCCAAATGTAAAATAACAATGTGAAATGTTTTTGGTGTAAATTCAAAAGGTACATTATGTAAGAGATAAATCTGCCAGTTCCAGGTCTTTCTTTTGGCCTCAAATGTTATATAAATTATTATTTAGACATTTATTCCCATGGATGGCTGAGATTTGAATGAATTGAAACATGATCTCCATTTGATAATTTAATTGAAAAATTGAGACAGTCTCAATTGTAAAGTACCTTTGCTACAATAATAAACAATCTATTCTACATCTTTTCCAAACTCAGATAAATACACTTAGAGTAAATAATTTGAATAAAATGTTCAATATATTCATTTTTTAATGTCTATTTTTAAACTATTATAAAACAAGAACTGACAGCTCTTTATCTTCTGTATGTGAAATAAAATTAAACCAAATGTTATTCCCAAAATGACCTATTTTGTGTCAGTGGACATTAAACCCCATTTCGCTTTCTCTCTTTCTTCTCTCTGACATATGCATCTTTAAAGTCGCTGATGGTTAAATTTAGGTTGAGCATTTACAAAAATTTTCAGCATAAGCAGCACAACCTAAGTGTTGGGTTAAATATTTTGACAGGCTTCTTTTTAATCTGATGGAATCCAAGCCGCTATATTATGTACTGTTGATATTTCCAATTTTATTTTCTTAATTCAATGTTAAACAATGATTAAAAAGAACCCCGTAAAAATATTTAACCAAACACTTAATTTGTGCTGCTGATGCAATCTCGAAACCAGAACAATTTTTGAAGAAATTTCTCTGGTGAATAGGGGTAGCCATTTTCCCGAAAATGACATGTAATTCCTACGCGCGAAATTTCTCGTTTATTTGCGTCGTACGCCCCTGATATTACGTGCCTGGATGACCGAATCACTTAAAAATATACCCACAAGTAGAAAAATAGATCTTTACAAAAACTTGAATTTGTTCGTTTAGGATCCATTTTTTTATGCCAGCGAGTTGACTTTGACTCAAGGATCATTTTACAACAAACGAAACAACGATCCAACCACTAGTTTTCGAGAAATCGACCCAAAAAGATTGACCAATCAGATTGCAGAATGGGGGGGGCTGATGCTGAAAATTTTTATAAATGCTCAACGGAATATTTTTATGACGATATCTGATTGTTCACTTTTAAATTATTATATTTAAGTACATTTTAGTAAATGATTAAAAAATGAACAGTCAGACATTGTCATAAAAATGTTACGTAACTAGGATCATTTTGAAAAGGCTGTTCGTTCTCTTAAATGATACCTGTTGTTTTAGCAGCTTTGCCCCTTGGTTATGAAACCTTTATAACATTCGTAATGGCCACAATCTCCCAGAATTGTGAATCAGTTTGAATATTGGATTGATTTTTTGTTTCAGGAGCTTTTATAATAGGTTTATCGATGTTGATCAGAGCATGCTATTTCTACACGGTAAGAACTAGTACAATAATCAGTGAAACCTAGATGATGATTTGATTTACTGTAACAATGGAACCTTGCCTTTCTGACAATTAAAAAATATGGACTAAAAAATATCTTGCATGTATTTTGAGTTAGGTGTCAGGTTTAAATACAATCTGATTAAGACACAGATTCTGTATCATTTGTTTGTAGTTTTAGTGTTTCTTTGTCATCACAGCAGTAGGACCTGGATTAATTCTTAAACATACATTATGCAAGAGCTAAATCTGCCTATTGCAGGTCTTTCTTTAGGCTCTAAATGTTGTCTGAATTATTAATTAGATATTAATAATCTTATCCAGACCATAATCAAGTCTCGATGCCATTTTGTGAAATAAATAAACAAGTCTTTGTTTTATGTCATACTGACTTTAGTAATGATGATGAAGTGCCATCCCTTGCCTAAAATTCAAAAGCTAATATCTTGGTTCAGCATATTCTATTTACATTATTTATTTTTTAACTATTAGAGCGAGAACTGTCAACTCTTTTATCTAATCTCCCGTAATACCCCTTCAATTCAAGCATTTTCTCTTTGATGAACGAGATTAAACCATAGAATGGTTTGGGCTTTTTTCAAGGTTTACTGCTCAATAATGTATGTCATTTACTCATTTGGTGACTTCCTATGGCAACCGGTCAGATCTATATTTAATGCCAATCCTTCAAAGTATATAATAGAACAGAAATTGTTTTCTATGTCTGTGTTTTAATCAGGTTGTATCTCCTTGCCGCCACTCTATGAACCGTACTCTCAACAGATTTTTATTATTCAGTATCTTATATATTCCAGTAATAGAACAAATTTTTTGTTCCCTTCATTTTTATAAAATAGATCAAGATTTTGACTTTTATTTGATATTTAAGTATTAAAACGATAAAATGTATTTTTCTCTATCTTGAATTTAAACTTTTGACTCTTTGAGTATCTTAGTTGCATTAATTCTGCCTCCCCGTTTTGACCAAACTATCTGTGTTAAGAAATTGCGTGTCCTTGATGAATATAACTATTGTACTAAATTCTGAGATAGATATCATAAGAATCTGGTTACCTGGTAAATGAGGAAGTATTAATTTTTATGAAGTAAAAATCCATATTGGTGCAATCAAGTAAATTGAATTATATAATAATTACTGATAATTTAAATGTACTTAATGTTTTCCGGTTGATTGATATCAATTTTTTTTGATATCAGAAATACTTTTAATTTTTCTTTGTTGCATAAAGTTGTGTGATATATTTGTTTGCAAGACCTATATTGGTAATTAGTAAAGCATCATTTGTTTAATAATACGTCAATGAGAGGTCATTTGAATGATTGTTTTCATGGTTATGAGTTTGTTAAATTTTTGTTTGGATGGTTGACCAAAATTTGGTATTTATTTTGGTTTAAATGTAAATAGTTTCCCCTTATATATAGATACCGGTATGTTGTGCCATATACATGTATCCTTGATATTCTTTTTAATAATGTATGATAACTTGTTAATTTGTTGTTTGCTCATATTACAAAAATTCCTACACTGAGAACAGTTTTGAATTGTTGAGGCAATATTGTTAGGTTTATATCAACCTAATTTGCTTACATGTGAGCCAAATATTGTATTATTATTATATATCCATTATAATTTATTTAAGACATTTGCTTAACTAACATGAAAATCCACAGTTTGAATTTTTTTTAGTTCATTTTCATCTGTGGATCTTGGCACCACAACAAAAATAGTTTATCTAAAATATTATTAGATTAGTGAAAATATGAGGAGTTAACCCTATTTTTTAATTTACATCAAGACCATGTAAAGGTAACACTTCAATCTACATGATTTAAAGTATTTAATTTTACCAAGAGATAAACAAATCGATTCATTGTAAAGATGTATTTTGTTGTACAGAAGCTAGATTTTGTTATCCATGACTCTTATGACCTTGTAAATTGTTACATTAATTATTGATTTTACACATTTTTGTCTTACTGATTATCGTCATTGAGTTTGTGGTTAATTTTAATAACATAATAAATGTCAGTCATATAAAAGGAGTAGCAGATTAGTTTTCTTATACTTTTTTTTTTTTTTAAATCTTCCAAATGTGTGCGAAAAATTGATCAGTGAGCGAAAAAATGATCAAAGTTGTACAAAATTTGTTTGTATATAATTATTGTTTAGTTATTCTGAAGTAGATTGAATAATATATATATATTGATGTTACAAATATTTATTGCAGATTATGTTTTTAATATTTTTATTTTTTTTAATGTTACGCTTATAATACAAGCAACACCTAAGAATTTCCATATCAAGTGCTATGTACCTGTACTTTGTTAAATAAAACTTAGCAATCACATGCATGTACATTTATATTCTCACTTAAATGAACACATTTTTGACTGCACTAAAAATTCAAAATTCTCTGATAAAGAAATTATTACATGCATAAATAATGTGAAATTGCAATCATTAAATTTTTGTTGAAGTATTGTATTTTTCGTATTTAATTTGCATACTGTGAATATTAATATACTTTGTTGCATAATTTGTGAATGAATTCAAGAGATTTCGAACCTGAGGCTAACAAATTTGTTTACTGGTACACTTTAACACACGATATTTAGATGAAGGTTTGTTTTATCGTGTACAAATGTGGCCATATTTCATGTACCCATATATTGTAGTTAACAAAACACTCACTGAAATGTGGGGGGTATTAGGTCGTCACTGCCCGTTTCAAAAAGCATTAGGGCCATGAGCCTTGATGATACTTAGCATTTAATGACCTTCCATTGTTCAAATGCAATATTGTGATCATATGAGGACAACCCCTATGAATATCAAGTTATCCTCCCACAGACCCCTTGTTTACCAAAAAACTTGTGAATGTGATATAGCTGGTTTTTATTCAATTCAGTGCGAAGCATTGTTGTCACCGACAACAACCATATCAATTTACAGCATTCCAATACCTTCTGTTCAGATAACATGGATGCAGAGAATAACCTGCATGCTCAAATAAGTAACCAGCATCTCACCCATACCATCACTTGTCAAACTACCAATGCATATCGTTATCGGGGGATAACAGGCTTTGACTACATCATACCAAGAATGCGTTTCCTATACCCCCCCTCCTCAACTTGCAGACACTGTTTTTCAGTCCACATAAGTCCAACCTCTTGGGTTTTCTCCTGTCCTCCCACTGCTAAAGATCCCTATGCGTAAGCAAATTATTGTAATAAAATTAAACCATATGTTGGTCCCGAAAGGACTTAGTTTGTGTTGAGTGGACGTTAAACCCCATTTCTCTCTCTCTAGTCCACAAAAGTATGTTAACCCAGCCATAGGAAATTCCATAGACAGCTTGACGAACTCTAGCCTTAATCTCCTGTCTGGGGTAAACAGCCACCCCATTAGCAGAACAACTGCCAAAACCATCAATAGTTCTTTATCTCTGTCCATGCACTGAAAATATATGGTAAACCTCTGAATATACCATTTGGATACATAGAAGAGACATCCATTGTGGATGGGTTTTTGATCTTTGCTAATACGGCAAGTCAAGTGCTATTCGGAATAATAAATTTCAGTGAGAGAAGTAAGCTGCTTTTAACAAATAAAGTTGATCTTTATAACGTGTTTCAGTAGTTTATTGATGTCAATACAATCTTCTGAAAAATAAAATCACTATCATGATATACAATGATATATGCTTTCTTATAGCACTTAATGATTTGTGAGAAATATTTACATTATGACAACATGAAGTAGTAGAAAAGAAATTTAAGCTATATAACAGAAATGAACAAGTGGGCTAACAAAGACCTAAATTGCCCATCAATTTAAAGGACCATATTGGTGTCTGTGATTATCACATGTGACAGAACTGGCTACACACCTTCCAAATATAATTTTAACACAGATCAGTGAAGATTTCAAGAAACGGAAGTGATGAAAGCAGAAGAAACTGCTCACTGATAATTCTCTTGAAGATATTTTATCGTAGAAATGATCTGTGTGAAAAATTATATTTGGTATGTGTTTTTAAACACATTCCAAATATATGTGTAACCACCATCGGATCTATCCGATGTCATGTTCTGTTTCAATCAAATCCTTTGATACTTCCCTTACTAATTGAAGCATGTGATAATGGCCAACATTAATATTGTCCTTCAAAATTCATCGAGGCCTTAACTATTATCAAGAACATGAATAAAACATTAGCCACAGATCATAATGAAAAATACAACCCTCACAAAAGAGATTGCCTCCATAAAATATTGTTAAATTTTGGGTTTTATTTGCTGAATAATAGAGGGAGGGAAATGGGGTTTAACGTACACTCGGCACAAAATAGGTCATTTCGGGACTAGCATATGGCTTTCAATATTTCAATAATTCACGTGCGCATAGGGGTCTTTAGCAGTGGGAGGAAACCGGAGTGCCCGGATTGAATAATAGAACTATCAGATATATCGGGATATACCATGAAGGTTTATGCCATGTTTTTAACTGAGAAAACCCAATACCTACATACTATGGACTTAAAATATTAAGTTTGGATCATACAGACTGTTGCAAGATGACTTACTAAAGTGAAAGCATAACCTTTGAACCATGGAAATGATGAGTTAAAAGATGTACAGATTCATTAAAAAAGAAATGCTTTATTAATGAAATAAGTAGAAAATTAAGCACAGAAAAAGTCTCTTGACAGCACTAAGAATGATGTATCAATTGAAATACAGCAAATAATTTGGCACAAAAATCAGTCTAAATAAAAAAAACACAACCCAAAACAATTGTCAGGATTGGAATTGTTTGTGGCATAATAAATCCTTTATAAACAAGGCTTGATTTGAGTAGACTATAACTCACAAAATGGACGGTTTTGTTGACAGATAAACTGTATGCTATCTACATGTATCGACTCACATCAAGTGATCTTAAAGGGTCATTGATAAGTCCAAATTCTGCAATATCGTCTGTGATGAAATTATTAACAGGACATGTGAAGTCATCTCTTGCAGAACCAATGGAATTCATGGAAGCATCAAGGCAATCAAGATCATAACATTTTTTATTATATGAACTAATATTATTCATGGAGGAATCTAGACATCTATCCTTGCCGAATAATCTTTCTACTGGTTTTGATCTCTTGTGCATAAATTCTCCCCCATAGAAATCTGGTTGATTTATCATTTTCTCATCCTTTTTATATATCATAGGACTTATTTTCTTTGGGGAATTGTCTTCTACAAAGTGATCATGTGGCCAGCGCTCATCTTCAACACCGCTATTTTGTCGTTGAGTATTTTTCTGGTATCCATTTGTCACTATTGCAGCTTCATTCAATTTTGGAATATCAGAATTCTGCTTTACATTTTGGTAGTTTGAATGGCCAATTAGATCTTTCAATGTCTTCCTACTTGCGGGTTGGTTTTGATTATTGACTGATTCCTTGGGTATGGTACTGGCACTTCTTGCAAAGGAATTGTTTTCAGTTTTACTGGAATAATGTTGTCGGTCTGCTAAATGATTACTAATTGATGCTGGATCTTTATTTCTAGGTCTTTCATTATGATTATAAATCAATGGTTGATTTAAAACACCATAATCTTTTGGATTAAAAAACTTTGGATCCTGGAAAAAAAAAAATCTTAAGGGATTATTTTCATCTACCGGAAATTATAGCATATTTTACTTTTCCTGAAAGATTCTTATTATTACAAAAAAAAATATGATAATGTGTTCAAGGGTACAAGATGAATTACCTTTTCAACAATATCTGGTATTTTATTTTGAATGTCTGGCCATCCAGCTGGTTGTTTTTGACATAAACTGCTAGTTGCGAGATGAATCAGTTCTTTTGTGGTATAGATGTACTTTCTTTTAATATCTGTAAATTTAAAAATTATAACTTTGATCTACAGAAAATAAAACACCAGAAGATGGCATTAGATTGGTTGGAGACATTCTGACCTTGGGAAAAAACATGATTTGGGGGGGGGGGGAGTGGGCACGTACATAGTATTCCAAGAAACAAATCCACCTTGGGCAATTTTTTTAATAGACAATTTAGTTTTGGTATCCAAATCCAAATGAATGATCCTCGAAAAATCGCCTTAAGTTACCCCTAACGTTACGCACGCTAACTGTATTATCAAATTGCAAGTAACCATAAACACTAACACCACGATTTTTCAAAAATAATATTATTACTATTAGCTTAACTATTATTATATAATAAATAATATTTTATTAGCTTAACTATTATATAATAAATAATAGTATTAGCTTAACTATTAATATCCATCATACTCGTCTGATTTGGTAGGATGAACTGTCATTAAACTGTATGACTCAATTTTGTTGACTTTATGGAGTAGAGTAGCAGGTGGGGCCAATTGGGGAAGCCCAACGACTTTACCCACCACTGACAATATCTGACAGATGGCAATTTTAATGCACGTCATTGTGCTGAACTTTATGCAACAAATTTCATGCAGCTGGTAAATAATACACTGATCTGGCATAGGTTTTGGGATAGGGCAGTTGTGGACATCTTTACAATTAAGATTTACTGATTTTGCTGATGGTCTAATAGTTGAAAAGCATTTGTGATGCACAAAAATATACTTGGCATTCAAAAAAAAGTGACGAATAGTTAGAAAATTGTGGATTTTTAAGTCGAATGGGTACAGATTTTTTTCCCCAGCTCACCTAAATCCAAAGTTCTTCAACCAGACTACATATAAAAATATCTAAAGTGAAAACTTTGGGGCACGAGAAAGGTCAGTATTGTACATTGGCGTCTAAATAGTGGAGCACATGATAATAGCAATAATATCTCCACATAGATCAAATATATCTTATGAAATACAGCATGAAGGAACATTTGAATGGTTAATGAGATTAAGAGGGATCTAGCCCAACCAGGTAGGATTGTTGTAAATATAAATATTGTGATAAGCATGGGTGGCACCAAAACTTGAGTCACAAACTAATATACCTGTTTGTTGAGCAGTTGATTCAGGTGTTAGATCCACAGCCTACAATAAAAAATCTCATAAATATATAATAAAATATGAGAAAATAAGACAAAAATAGGTTGCCTGGCAACGAAACATACGCCCACACAAGAGCTAAATCGTCCGGGCAGTCAACAAGAGTTGTCGCACATTCTTACTTTTTTCGATAATAAAACATATATATAATACCCAGAAATCTGACTAAGATTAACAACTACTTGTAAAGTAATTATCAGAAAATCATTAGAATTTGTTTGATTTTTATAAAGTTCTGCCCCATGCTAACAGTATACGAAACATTTCAAATTATGGATTTAGCTGTTAAGTTATCAAAATTCATTGAAAATCAAGACCTTATCAATTAGATAAGTTTGTCCACTAGAGCATCCACAAGATTTTTCAAAGGACTATAACTCTGGCAATAATTATCAGAAATAGCTGAAAATCAATAGGCTTCTTTGTCTCATGACCTTAAACACTGTGTACAAATTTAAAGTCGATTGGATATTAGCTTTGGCCTCTAGAGCGTTCACAATATTTTTCAAAGTGATCAAGTGTCATGACTCTGGCAGTAATTAACGGATATTGCTGAAAATCAATAGGCTCATGACCTTAAACACTGTGTATAAATTTAAAGTCAATCGGATATTAACTATTGCCTCTAGAGAGTTCACAAGATTTTTCAAAGTGATCAAGGGTCATAACTCTGGCAGTAATTATCGGAATTCGCTGAAAATCAATAAGCTTCTTCGTCTCATGACCTTAAACACAGTGTATATATTTAAAGTCAATCAGATATCAACTGTGTGTAGCCTCTAGAGTGTTCACAAGATATTGTGGATGACGGACGGAAAGGGCGACGACAATATATATAAATATAAAAAATACATTCTATTTCTTCTGTCTTCTATTCCAGTGATCCATTAATTCAACAGAAGTATAATCATGCTACTAACGGATTATGTGCTAAAATAAAACACATTGCCAGGACTGAGACATACACCCATAAGCAGCTAACACAATCAAACAGTTACAACTAATACAAGCTAAACATATACTCTGAAAATTGTCATAAAGTGTTAAAAATCAATGTTTCTTCTTTAAATCATGTGGACAACCAAACAAAATTTCAGAAGAGAGAGAGAGAAAATATATGGGGTTTAATGTCCACTCAACACAAACTAGGTCATCTCGGGACTAACATATGGTTTAATTTTATTTCAATAATTCGCTTGCGCGTAGGGGTCTTTAGCAGTGGGAGGAAACCAGAGTGCCCGGAGGAAACCCACGAGGTTGAGAAGGCGCCCCTATCTCCATGCCACATACGCTCACACCAGGGCTCGAAACCACATCCGCAAGCCAGAGGTGACCGGCCAGCTAGAGGTCGAAGCGTGGCACTCTAGACCACTAGGCCATCCCAAACCCCCAAAATTTCAGAAGATAGGCTCATAATTGTGGGTTCCATGATGCTGACAAGATTTCGTAAAAGAACGGATTATCGATGGAATTTAATGAAAATCTGTAGGTTTTTTCATTTTGGAAAGATTGATATATATATGCAATATGGTAGTGTCAACATGGATGCTTGTGCAAGTCAAATTAGTTTCAAATGTCATCACGATTTATGTTGAAAAAATGTTTTATCACAAACTATAAAGAATAAACCATTAAAATAGTAACCAAACAGTTTGTATTAGATTTTAACATTTTCGATTACAAAACCTGTTCACAGGAAGGCCTCGGAACAATTCACTATTGTACTGTAGCCTCTCTTATGTTGATAAGAAATGCAAAGAACAACAATATACAGTCTATTAAATCGTGAGCCTATAATTAATAATGACTTATCATAGATCACTTTCTTGATTAAAATTAGCACACAACCGCCTTAAGCTGGATCAGTTTCTTTTGTACTTTTTATATTCGTTACTTTAACCATTTTCAAAAATAAACACTTTTTCCAAATTTCAAATAAGGATCTCAGAAATTCATTAGATTACAATTTTACTATAGTTCATGTTATGACTATCACGATCAGTTTGTTCAAATTTGTTTGTAGCCGTTTTCTTTGACATTGACAAATTATAACGCCTCTAAATTTAAAGAACATGTGATAGAGAAATTTATGTGCTTAGCTGTTACTTCAAAGTATGTCTTTTTTAAGTCAAAAGGGGGTAACCTTACATAAATAACTAAACATTTGTTGAAAATAAAACATCTACAAGTACCATGGCTCGAAATGTTCACCTGTCTACTTGTCGCCGACAGGCGATTTTTTCGTCCGACAGGTAGCAAATAAAACTACCTGTGGCTTGCGACATGTGGACTAAATTTTACTCGATGTTCAGTAAATTGACCACAATACTCACGTCCACGTCATGTACATGCAGGCCGTATTTATTTATTCGTAGAGTCGTTTCTAAATGTAAGAATTGAGCACGGAAATACCGCGAAAAGCCGCCATTTGCATTGTTTACATTTGTATTGGGCGCCGTTTGTAAAATAATTATTTAATTTTTTTATAGCAAAAAACATTAGATTTAACTCCGAATACATATATTTAGATAAATATTAGAACAAAAATGTCATATATGTAGGCTAAATATCAAAAAATATTGTAGCTAAAAGTCGAGTTTTTGGTCTATGAAAAACTTTAAATGTTATATCTTGATTTCACATCGCTTAGTTAAATATATAGCTAAATGTGCTGTTTCTCGTAGGTATAAATGCTAAATACTAAATCACTGAAAAATCTAAAGTTAAATATTTAGCTAAATATATAAACATTTAGCTAAATATATAAACATTTAGCTAAATATATATTTAGTTAAATATAAATATATATATTTAGTTAAATATATATATTTAGTTAAATATATAAACATTTAGCTAAATATATAAACAGTTAACTAAATATATAAATATCATGCTAAATATATATGTTTAGCTAAATGTATAAATATTTAACTAAATATATATTTGTGGTCCCGCCAATATTTCTATTATCGTAAGCGACACAAAAAACTGCGCATAAAATGATGACGTGTACCCGACACGTTAACCCGTAATATGTCGTGAAGTTACCATATTTATGAGTGATCGATGTCTAACGTTACATATATGTAGGCATTATTAACGAATTGCGGATGTAAGAACTAAGCTGAGCGTTCAGGTACCAGATAGTACTGTGTCGTGCAGTCAGTGGAAAGTTGTACACTACGTCATCGTTTAGTGTGAAGTCACTTACAACAATAATTATTTTACAAACGGCGTGGTACAGTTGCGCTTTGAAAAATTTAACTATATGTTTAGCTAAATATATAAATATTTAGCTAAATATATAAATATTTAGCTAAATATATAAAATACTATTCATAAAAAGTAGGGGATATTCGATTTTGGGGGCATAATACTAAAATATGCAAATGACTACGAAAAAAGTCACTATAGAACCTAACAGAAGAAACATTTCCAATTACATGTGACGCCCAAACGCACCAATAGCTACCGCATAGAACGCAGGTGGTGCTTGGGATCATCATGGAGGTCCAACCCAAGATTTGCACGACTCTGACTTTGAATGTTACAGTCATTGTGGCATTGAATTCCAGGGTGGAAACATCAGTTTAATTGTTTTAGTGACCAGAAAACAAATTTTGATATGCGTAGGCTTACCCAAAATGAAAGGTTACGTGCCCTTGGCATGCTACAGATCGGCACAACACAGGCGGTTGTGGCGCGGACGATGAATGTTTCTCAGTCTGTCACAAGCAGGCTATGATCCAGATACCGTGATACACAATCTGTACAGGACAGACAACGCTCAGGTCGACCAAGGGCGACAACTCAAGCCCAGGATCGATTTATCCGTACCTTGGCCTTGAGAAATCGTGTCATCACAGCAAATCAGATCAGCGCTCGTCTTCAAACAGACACTGGTGGGAGAGTGAGTGGCCAGACGATTCGGAATCGAGTGCATAGGGGTCACCTTCGCGCCCGACGTCCTCGTGTGATCCCTTGTTTGAGAGATCATCACATTCAGGCAAGACGTTGTTGGTGTAGTCAACACTGGGATAATCGACGCTGGAGCAATGTGATGTTTTCAGATGAGTCAAGGTTCACTGTTGATTTTTTGGACAGACGTAGGAGGGTGTGGCGTCGTCGAAACGAGCGCTTCCAAGACGTTAACATCAGACATGATCGATTTTGGGGTGGTTCTGTTATGGTGTGGGGAGGCATCACTGTTGCTGGAAGAACGGCTTTACATGTTGTTGCAGGGCGTGTTACAGGCCAGTACTACCGGGACAACATCTTGGCAGTCCATGTTGTGCCGTTCGCATGACGTCATTGCCGCCGTTTCATCTTCCAGGATGACAACGCAAGATGTCACAGGGCCAGAATCGTTACAGGTTACCTCCAACAACAGAACATCATCACATTACATTGACCAGCACTGAGTCCCGACCTCTCCCCCATCGAGCATGTCTGGGACATGCTTGGACAGAGGTTACGTCAACGTCAACAACGTCCTGCCAATGTCCAAGAACTTGCTGCTGCGTTGCAACAGGAATGGGACAATCTGGACCAAAATGACCTTAGACGTCTCATTGGGTGTATGCCACGTCGGATCAATGCTTGTTTGGCAATCAGAGGAGGATTTACCCGTTACTGACTTTGTTGTGATGCTGTGGTAACTTTGCTGTTTGACCCCGGGTATCATTTTACCCTTATAATGGTCAGTCTGTGCCTTACTTAGTCTAACGATCATGTGGAATAAATCGATGAATGTGAACTTCATTTCATTTTGTCATTTGTTTCTTCGTCATTTTCATTAGGTGACTTTAATAACACTTAAAAATCAAATATCCCCTACTTTTTTTGAATAGTATATTTAGCTAAATATATAAATATTTTAACATTTAACTAAATATTTTAACATTTAACTAAATATATATATTTAGCTAAATGTTAAAACATTTAACTAAATATTTAGCTAAATATTTATATATCATCAAATCTCTTGTTTTGGTCTTAATATTCAATGTTAAATGTTAAATATGAAAATAGAGACAAATCGAGAAATATTTATATATATTATGTTAAATATTGAGTTTTTGTTGTATTTTTAGTTTAAATATTAAAAGTGAAAAGTTTGCACACAAGTCGAGATTTAACTATACATGTATATATAAATTTAAATTAAATCTAGTGTTTTTTACTATATAAAAAGCTAAATAATTAATTTACAAACGGCGCACCATAGGGTACCAGTCAAATCGTCCACAAGCAAAGTCGTCCACAGTGAAGTCGTCCACAACCGTTGGTGGAGTCGTCCACAGCCGTTGGTTATGTCGTCCACAACTAAGTATAAGACTCGTGCACAACTAAGAATAAGACTCGTACACAATTTAATCGTATCCACAACCATTGGTGATGTCGTCCAAAACTAAGAATAAGACTCGTACACAAATTAATCGCATGGAAGAAATAGCTAGTACTATTCTGTTATTTGATTTCAGATCGAATTACGGTTGTTTTTGTACTAAAGTTAATCGTATGGTCATTGTTGATTGTTTGATTAGTATTGACGATTTGTTTTGTAATAAAGTTAGCGTAAATTTGTCGAATGTGTGAAAGAAATTTGAGGGGGGCGTGATCGGCTGTCATCTGGCTCTGCACAGGTGTGACGTCGTGTTTGATATTCAATTTTATACCGATGCTTTTGAATCCGAATTCTACACATTTCTTTAATGGTAGTGTCATATTTCTTTTTTTATTTGAAACCATTAAAACACACACTTATAGTTAAATTATAGAAAGTCGCACGAGAAGCTTGATTTCTCGATTGAAGGGTGTAAGTGATAAAAACCACAATTTTTTGATTGGTCAGAGGCGTCTAACCGCGGGAAAATTTACAGTTACTATTGGATGACAGCATGCATGCACGAATAAATCTATCTTATTTGCATATTGCATGGGGGGATGTTTTTATAATAAAGTTAATGTTAATCGTATTGTTTGTTTGATCGTATGATCATTGTTTTGTTGTTCACCGATGTCTTTTTTAATGAAGTATTCTTGTATTGTTTGTTAATTGGCGTTATGATTTTAGCAATTTTGATTGTTTGATTAGTGTTTATTGTCAGTATCAGAAAATGCCGAAGTTAAAATCAGAAAATGCCGAGGTATTTCTTTATAACACAATTTGTAGTCCTTCGCGTAACAGTCATGTAACTTGCAAACGTTTTTATTCATCCGTCGATTATAGACAATGATCACGTGACAACCATAACTGAAATGGCTATAAAATAAAGTTCTGTACGACTGATGATATAGCCTACAATATTTGTTAACATTAACCCCCTGTCAATACGTACGTAACTAACGTACGAAAATAAAATGGTAATAGGTAGGGTGAGTCTGTCGTTCAGATTGTCTGTCAATAGCGTATAAAATAAAAAATCGATATAGAACTGCTTTATTGGCATAATGCCACCGATATGTCACGTATCATTGGAATTATCCAATGGAGATTCTGTCGGGGAAAACATCCACTGTTTCTCTCTCTGTGTATTCGATGTTCCATCAGGGAATTATATCCAATGACCATTTAAATTTACCTAACAACTAGTCAGTGAATCCATCAATGTATTATCCGGTTATTATTTTAATATCTACCGGTACCTGAATTTCACACGGACAGAGCGTGGAAGACGTGCAATTCTGAAACCAAGCCGAGACTGTCTTCAATGTCCACGTGGCTTATTTTAATTTAATGCACCTTTTATGAATAATCAACAAGCTTGTTTTGAATATTTTACCGGATTATAGAAAGAATATCCATATCCCGAATGTAAACTATGTCGTGTGGACGACTCCACCAACGTATTACTATATCTTCAAAATTAAACTAAGTCTTGTGGACGACTCAAACATCGAGTGTGGACGACTCCACCAACGGGTGTGGACGACTTAACCAGGTTTTTCGTGTGGACGACTTTGCTTGTGGACGACTTGACTGGCATTCGCACCATACATTCGCTCTGTCGCAGTCTACAGGTACTCAGTTTGGAAGTAGACAATTTTATAACAATGGATTTCACAAATTCTACGCTTGTTTTCATCTACTTGGCACTAGTTTATAGTATTATGGAGTATTATATCTAAGTAAATTAAAACGTCACCTGAAATAATTCTACCGTAACGACACCACTCAACTTTGAGTGTGTCTTGGTCAGATACAGATACAGATACAGATACCACAGTATAAATTATTAGAAAGTGGCCGGAGTGGAAGGGAAATACACACGGCTCGATAGATCGATGCTTCGTAAGTTCGTGTATCTATTCATTTCAATAATTTACAAGACAATTCGACAAAATCAAATAATCAGGCCGGAAAAATATCTCGGATATTAATATAATTTGTAGCGAAAATATAGTCCCGCGATACATTGGATGTGAGACGGGAATTCCAGGTGGCGCAATATGTCTTTCGCACGCGGTATATTTCTTACTGTGCGGTGCACAGGTGTGATTTGTGTTTTGATATTCAATTCAATACTGATATTTTAAAATTTGAATTCTACACCTCAACGTCCAACTATTCGATTTAACACGGAGGTGTGCGTGATACCATGATAATTTGCGGAATCCACGTGGCTACGGGTGACAGGAATTAGAATTGTAGTTGTACGAATCTTCGACTCGCTAGGCCAACGCAGATTCGCCGACTTTCAAGAATTTTTAGGCATTCCGATGTCGAAGAAATAAAAAGGTTTTTATATTACAATATTTATATGAAGCAATGTACGTCAATACCTAAACAAACGTGTGTGTAGTACTACATGTATGGATATGTACTATTACTTAGTTTTTGGGTTTGACAATTGAGAGTGACAGGTTATTTACTGAAGCGACAGGTATGATAAAAAGCTTTTTTTCAAACATTTCGAGGCCTGAGTACAAACTAGATCTGATAAGCAGATATTAAAGCTTTCATATTTAGTCACTTCTTGTCATATGTCATGGGTCATATAAATAATCTGAACAAGAAAAAATAATCATTAAAATCGGTCACAATCTAGTGAAGTTAATGTGATATTTCACTAGTAAACAACTTAAATTTGTCGGCAAAATTCAAATTTTTGAAATATTCTAATACAAAAAATTCGACCCGTATCCTGGCTATCCTCAAATGTATTTATTTCAGAAATAGGAGACACATTGAACATACTATTCCCTATTGTGTTTGTTTACAGGCCAGTAAATCTCGATATTTTACTATTTATCCTATTCACTTCAAAATGGCGACCATCAGTTGATCTGAATCAAAATTCTGCTCTGAAAATTTTTTAGGCATATTCCTTCAAGGATTCAGAAAATATAGCTTCCATGTCTATAAGTAAAATATCAAAAAAGCCGTGTGGATTTTTCACATTGCACGATGGTGGCACTTCCGGTTCGATCAACAAACTTCATATTTTGTGTACGAATCAGTAGTAATTACTTATCTAGTATCAAAAAAAAAAAAAAAAAAAATTGTCATTCTAACCTATATTTCAACAATTTTTTTTCAAACTTTGATCATTAGATAATTTAGAAAATTTCTAATGATCTCTTAAGTCTCATCGATAAGATCTACTTACTTACATACTAAATTGCAGATTTGAAGTAAATTTTTCAAGGTACTCAAAGAAAAAAAAAATTAGTAACATAGGTAACATATGTCACATAGTCACAGAGATATGGGTATGTAGGTCAATTTCTTCATTCGTAAAATTTGGTGATTTCAGATTCGTAAAACGTTTTGAAAATATATTTAATCAATGTTCACACCCCATTTTTGGAAAGGGGGAGGGGGGGAGGTCAAAATTTCAGAAAGATCCTATGGTTAGATTCTGAGAAAATAATAATAATAACTTTAACAAAATCAATCAGCTTTTATATGAAATATGAAAGCTTAATAATAGCTTATTCTTTAGAAAATAATAATAATAACTTTAACAAAATCAATCAGCTTTCATATGAAATATGAAAGCTTAATAATAGCTTACTTCTTTATCACAGGTTTCAATTTTGATTACAGTGCCATCCATATGATGATTGATCAGAGTTGTTACTTTCTGAAATATTATAAATCAAGAAATTAATGCATTATGAAATTAATTTAATTTGAAAAGCAATACTCTCTTCCAAAAATATTACAACAATGTCGAAAGATTAAATCAGATAATTATATACACCACTCTAGTGTTACCAAGAACAATGAACATTAATCGCCATCTCAAAACACATAAATTGATCCATACAATTCTATATATTGAAAGCCATCTTTATTGGATATATTTTCTAGTATCTATAAATAAGAGAACAATACCAAAATTGACCATAAATTAAATTGTAAGGTTCTTATACGATCTACATGTAACTAGAAGTGGACATATGCTTTAAATATTTGGATGAATTACTTACCATAAGAGTTCTAATAGAACTGCACGCCACAACTAAGATACCGTCCAGTTCTAGGGTAGCTGTATAATATCTTTCTGCTTTTTCAGGGCTAAAAATGTAAGTTTATTGTTCATTAGTAGAATTAGATGGGTTTTTTTACAAAGCCAACCGCTGCACAAATTATGAACTATTTAATAATAATATATCAACACTTAGTCCAGTATTATGTGGAATGCTGAAAAGCAATAGGGTTCATCCTCTCATGACCCAGTGCTTCACTTCAAATTCAAAAACTGAAATGTGGGCTATAAAAATTATTTCCCACAAACAATGTCAATGTGAATGTGTTACAAATAAAAACTTGTGATCAGTTTGTCTTTTATAAATAGACAGACCTTTCCATACTTGGGTTAATATTGCCATGATTTTCTATACTTTGGTTCAAGTTACCATGGCTTTCCATACATGGGTTCAGATAACCATGGCTTTCAGTGTTGGTTTCGTCAGATGGTTCTTTCTGAAAAATAAATATTCAAAATATATTGGGCATTAACTTTACAAGGCTTATTTGACATTTAATCAAGAAACCATCACTAGTATTAAGTATGGGATATGACATGTAAAGTAACAAAATGTTTCAACACTGGATTATATATCTGCATTATACCTTTATTTGTCCTGATTTTAACAAATTATTCTGATTGGAATTACATTCTCTACTGCTACTAAATAACTGGTTCTTCTTTATCCGTGCTTCCTGAAATACATTATATTGTAGATAAATTAATCTCATTTATTAAACAAGCCTCAATTTGAAATCCTTTATAATAATGTCTTTGAAGATGAAAAAGAAAAAAAAAGTTACTATTAATGAATATCAAAGACGGGTTGACAGGCAACGAAACATGCTCACAGCAACTAAATTGTCTAGGGCAACCACAAGGGTTGTTGTATATTTAACCTTTTGTAAGTGGGCACATTTATAAGACACTGTGATATATTCTATATGGATCAGATATAACTTTTGAAACAAGGACCATAACTCCAGAAGTAATTAAAGAAAATTATTGAAATTAAATAGAATTCTTTGACAACAATGAAAACATTTAAATTTCAAAAAGATCACAGTAATCAATTCATTTATGATCACAACCATGTGAGTTGATCAAATATGAAAGATAGCATAAATTTCTATTTTCAAGTAAACCTAATGCTTTTTACCTGATCAGGTATGCGGCGCGGTGCCCTGAATTTCGATACAGGTACTGTTATTGCTGCCATTCTTGCTAGAATAAAGAAGTTTGATTGATTGATTAAACCATAATGGTTAAAAATAAGTTACACACAGGAAAAAAAATAAGTCTTACCGGATGTGTGCAGAAAAGTGTCAAGTCTAAATCTTTCCCTAGAACTATATAATTTTTAAAGCTACTGATCCTCATTTCCATTTATCTAAATTTTACACAGCTTAGTACACCTTAAAACCTACACATATAAGTTATTTAATTAATATAATTTCATTTAAAAAAATAAAATCAAAATATTAACAGTAGACATTATCCAAGTTTGGATTAAAAAGAGGCCTACGAGTATCAAAAGATATAGCAATGATTATTGATGTTTTGTTTCGACTATATTATATAAACAGTTCCAATTTGTTGCTCTCTGATAAAATTTCCATTTGAAGAATCCTTTAAAATTTAAATGACAATAGTGTCAAAAAATCCATTATCTATGGCCTACAAACAAAACTGAACTATGCATTATGTAATCTAATTATGCACATTAATTAGGCCTTCATATCTAAATCGATCAAGATTTTAAAATTGAAAGATAATTAAAATGGATAATCAAGGATTAGTCTTGGATATGAGTACACTGTTATTACCATATTTAATGATCTAAGCTACAGAACTCCACCCAGAAAAAAAAAAGTAATTTTTTTAATAGAATTTTAATTTTTTTTAACTAGAATAGATTCAATAGAACGGTCAGCTCTTTACTTACAAAATGCACAGACTAATCATTCTTTACATTTACGGAGTTAGTCATCTACTGATTTAGCCTATATTATTCTATTTGAAATTTCAATTGAAAACAATTGCACTCCTAGTTCCGTAACTTCTTATAGACCTACCAATGGTAAAATATTCATTTTGTCTTAAATATTGAATAATAATAATAATATTGGTAATATGATTATGATGATGTATTTTCACACCTACTGGTTCACTTACTTCAATGATATCCTTGTTCAAAATAAAATTTAAAATAGACATTTAATTATGAAAATTTAATTACATCGTTCATTGATGGCAAGCCTGGAAAAGCATCTAAAATATCTGAAGGGAGTCTATTTCGTTCGTTCGTTCATGGGTTTAACGTCCACTTCCACCTAAGGTGATATCGTAGACAAAAGGAAGTCTAGGTAAAATAACTTTTATATAAGAAATTTATCGTTTCAAGCTGCGTCACACTCCACTCAGTCACAGAGTCAGTGCCAGGGATTGAGTGGTGCTTCGTTGACACTTTAAATTGACTCACTTTGAGTCGTGGCACCACCAACCAATACTGTCACAATGGAGACTCAATAATAATGAACACGAGGAAATAAAAGTGTTGGCCCACAATAAACTATGTCAATGTATAATAAACAAAGATGGTCAATCGTTACCACAAAATAATAACCCAGACACCTGTGCACTGACAACTGTCCGTTAAGGTGACAATTCCTGCTCTGCACGTGCATGTAATTGAGCGCCCTCTGGTTTATTTAGCAAGGGAGACGGATGGTCACTTCACACAGTAGGGGTGTTGGTTTAACAAAAAATGGAACCGTCCCATGGTGTTGAACCAATCAAGAAATAGAACCACCGACAGTCTCGCCTCCGCCAGCAGAGTTTTAACTGTAAGTTGATAAGGCCAACGATACAATTAATTAATCGTTGTGTTTGTTTTAAGGGTTTGGGTGTTGGAGCCATGCGAGATTATAAATAACATTTAGGGCATAAATATCATCTAGATGGCGGACAGGTGGACGGACAGACAGCTAACTGCTAAGCACTGCTCCCTCACATTCCAATAATAAAAAGATGGTTTGGGCAAAATAAGACTTTATTGAAACAAGGCAAAATTGCATGCTGAGCAATAAAGGCATACCGTACATGATGAAACAATTTGTAACAATAAAATCCCAAAGCCCAAACCAACATAGGGCCTACATAGTGTTAGTAGGCCTAAGTGTAAGTAGGGGCCTAATTATAGATGTTTTGCCATCTGCTGAACTACATCAAGTCGGAGGGAGATGGAGGGGTCAGCGGGGACCTTGCATGGATCGAAGTGCAAAGGAAGCCCCCCCCCCCCCTCGGCGAAAACTATGCCCTGCAAATTGAGAGTGATTAAGGCCTGAGGTGCTGCGCAGCTTCCTCAAAAATTTGGGGTAAAGTAAGGGCACTAATTTCCCGTTACAGAGAGAAATATGTGAAGGCATGGGCAGTAGGGGGGGGGGGCCGGGGCAGGGATGGCCGCAAAGGCTAGCCTAACGGCCCGAACAGGGCAGAGGGGGAAGTTGTGTATACTGGGGATAGGGATTAGCAGTTCTCGTTGCTGGAATTGAATAACTTTCGACCAGCGTACTCTAAGAAAACAGGCCAATGGGGTGAAAACAGGTGTCCGTTCTAAACAGTATGGTTTTCGCAAAGAATACACAGAAAAGCTATTTAACTTTTAAGCCAGTTGAACTCCTATTTTTTTGTCATTTTGCAGTAAAAGCAACATTTCGCCCCTTGACATTAGCTCTCAGAATCTTCTGTGCTATATTACATGGTTATCTCACCGATAAGTTTTAATTCAGTTAAAGCCTATAATCTATAGCCTATGTTGGGTTGCTTCACCCAAACTGCTGTTTGTTACCTGCTACTGGGGCGCCAGGTAAGAGGTTTGATTTCCGGAGAAAAGAGAAAAACCCAACAAGACAGTCTGCCCAAGAAGGGCGGAGCTAAAATTTAAGGTTTTTGACATCCATATAGAAGAATATCAGGCGTAATAGGTAATTTAGGCTAAATCACTTGTCCTAGTTGTCGATGGACAACCTGTAGGAAATTTTCTGTAAGCCAGGAATCCACGGGGTTGGGCAACCCGGCTTGTAGGTGTAGCAACCGTACAACATTTAGATAGGCTTTAACGGAATTAAAACTTATCGCTGAGATAACCATGTAATATAGCACAGAAGATTCTGAGAGCTTATGTCAAGGGGCGAAATGTTGCTTTTACTGCAAAATGACAAATAGGAGTTCAACTGGCTTAAATAGCTTTTCTGGGTATTTTTTGCGAAAACCATACTGTTTAGAACGGACACCTTTAGATCTAGTTGTAGCTGGAAGGCTGACCGACGTTCTGAAAAACAAAAGATAACGCACGACTAGCTAGACATGTGGTTACTAAAAGTTTGGACCGGCGTATGGCAAGAGAACAACTGCCCAAAGTGGCCCGGTATATGGAGCTGAGATAAACCGTCCGCCAAGGTATTAGACACACTGGGAATATGCCTAGCAGTAACATAAAAATTAAACACCGTTAACAACAAAAACAAATATCGAAGGGCATGCATAAGCAGGTTATTGAACCGACAAGTGCCCTTGTTAATACAGGACACTGTGAATGAATTATCCGTAAAGATGATCACACGCTGATTAGCTAAGAAAGGAGCACCGCGACACAGAACTAGGATCACAGTCATTAATTCTTTATAGTTAATGTGCATAGGGGACATATAAGGCAAGTCACTCTCCCAATGGACTTAAAACCAATCACCATTGTAATAGCCACCACCTGCGACGGGGCAGGCATCCGTTGTAATGCTGGTTACCGGAAAGGTTGAAAGCAATAGGGTCTTCCCATTAAACAAAGCGATACAATCGTGCCACCATTGAAGATCTAACAGTAATTGTCACGCGACACGGACACGATGTCTCTTATGTGCTAAGCTGTTCGTCACATTAAGGATCCGTCGGGTAAATACTCGCCCGCCACGGATCACGCTAGAAGCAAAATTCAGCTTTCCAGCAAGCAATTGCAAATAATGTTTGGATATGCGATGCAAAGTTAGGGTGTGTGCTATATCTGTCCTTAATTCACCCAGCTTTTCTTCTGGCAATCGAAGAGACATATCGCTAGAATTGATTTCAATGTCCCAAAAACACTAGACATTGACACGGGTCCACAACTTTTTTCCAATTGATAGCGAATCCTAGGTTGCGAAGTAGCTTTATTAACACATTCAGCGCCTCTGAACATGTCTCCTTTGATGGATAGCACAGGAAAAAAGTACACAACGACATTAAGGTAACCAAGGCGACTCATGATCCTCCTTACTGCCTGAGTTATACGATGAAAGATTCCTGGGCTACGCTTGGCACCAAAGGGGAGTTTACTGTCGAAGAAATACTGCCAATTGCAATCAATTAACCATGTCAAACCAGTGGCCTGTCTGCCATGCTGGCTTATAGGGACAGATCTATATGCTGATTTAAGGTCACATTTTGCTAAAAAAAAAATATCCTTGCTTAACAAGATTGGCTGCGTCGTCAAGAGTTTGAAAACGGTGATGTTCTAAGCTCGAGACATAGTCATTGACAGCTGACCCCGAGGGATAACTACAATCATGGATCAGCCGTACACACCGCCCTATTTCAGAATGGGGCTGACGATTGCTGGTTTTCGGCTGCCGGAATGGGAATGTAGTTCCCATTCATAGTTTCATCTCGAATCTGAAGAGAAGTTTTTGTAAAATAAACACTGGAGGGCAAGGCAGAAGTAAGGTTGTTTGATTCAACAGGTATCGGGCACAAATCCGGATCAATGATGTCGAACTCATTGTGTATTCCACCCAGCAAAAATTCCCGATCGCGATCGCCATACAAGTACTCTGCCCAGGCGGGGAACGCTGCTTGAATACCTTTTGAGGGCAACTGTATGGGATGCGAGGCAACTAGCTTCTGGAGGGCTGGGTGGCCGGGCCGTTTTTATACGCCCACATTTTCATGTGGACGTACTATGTCGTCACCCCTGTCCGTCCGGACGTCCGTCCGTCCGTCCACAATTTGTTTGTGGACTCTCTACAGGTCACAATTCTTATCCGATTTTGACGAAACTTGAAATATAGGTTTATCCCCAAAAGATCTCGACTGCTTTCGATATTGGCATGTATCGGATCAAAACTTCATGGATTATGGCCCCTGATTGTACGAAAAATCACGTTTTTAGCTTGTGGACCCTATAGAGGTCACAATTTTGAACCGATTTTGATGAAACTTGACATGCATGTTTGTAACCCAAAGATCATGGTTCCTTTCGATATTTGCGGCTATCGGAATGTAATTTCCCGAATTATGGCCCCTGATTGTCCGAAAAATCACCCTTTTTAGATTGTGGTCCCTCTGGAGGTCACAGTTATTATTCGATTTAAATAACCGTTTGATTACATCACCGTTACACCCTAAGGAAGGTTGAGTTCGAATTTCGGGAAAATCGGACCAAAATTGCCATACAAAATGGCCGCCGTTTGTACGCGAATACTGTTAAAAAATGATATATCAAGGTTGTGGACCCTGTGGAGGTCACAATTTCAATTCGATTTTGATGAAACTTGAAATTCATGGTTATAACCCAAAGATCTTGGTTCCTTTCGATATTTGCGCATATCGGATCGTAACTTCCTGAATTATGGCCCCTGATTATACGCAAAATCGCCTTTTTATACGCCCACATTTTTATGTGGACGTATATTGTCGTCGCCCCTGTTCGTCCTTCCGTCCGTCCGTCCGTCCACAATTTGTTTGTGGACTCTCTACAGGTCACAATTCTTATCCGATTTTGACGAAACTTGAAATATAGGTTTATCCCCAAAAGATCTCGATATTGGCATGTATCGGATGAAAACTTCATGGATTATGGCCCCTGATTGTACAAAAAATCACGTTTTTAGCTTGTGGACCCTATAGAGGTCACAATTTTGAACCGATTTTGATGAAACTTGACATGCAAGTTTATAACCAAAAGATCTTGGTTCCTTTCGATATTTGCGCCTATCGGAATGTAATTTCCTGAATTATGGCCCCTGGTTGTCCGAAAAATCACCCTTTTTAGCTTGTGGTCCCTCTGGAAGTCACTATTATTATCCGATTTAAAAAACCGTTTGATTATATCACCGTTACACCCTCAGGAAGGTTGAGTTCGAATTTCGGGAAAATCGGACGAAAATTGCCATACAAAATGGCCGCCGTTTGTACGCGAATACTGTTTTAAAATGGTATATCAAGGTTGTGGACCCTGTAGAAGTCACATTTTTTATTCGATTTTGATGAAACTTGAAATTCATGGTTATAACCCAAAGATCTTGGTTCCTTTCGATATTTGCGCATATCGGAACGTAACTTCCTGAATTATGGCCCCTGATTATACGCAAAATCGCCTTATTTTAGCTTGTGGTCTCTCTGGTGGTCACAATTATTATCCGATTTAAAAAACCGTTTGATTATATCACCGTTACACCCTCAGGAAGGTTGAGTTCGAATTTCGAGAAAATCGGACGAAAATTGCCATACAAAATGGCCGCCGTTTGTACGCGAATACTGTTTTAAAATGGTATATCAAGGTTGTGGACCCTGTAGAAGTCACATTTTTTATTCGATTTTGATGAAACTTGAAATTCATGGTTATAACCCAAAGATCTTGGTTCCTTTCGATATTTGCGCATATCGGAACGTAACTTCCTGAATTATGGCCCCTGATTATACGCAAAATCGCCTTATTTTAGCTTGTGGTCTCTCTGGTGGTCACAATTATTATCCGATTTAATAGAACGGTTGATTATATTACCGTTACACCGTAAGGGGGGTTGAGTTCGAATTTCGGGAAAATCGGAATAAAATTGCCATACAAAATGGCCGCCGTTTGTACGCGAATACTGTTAAAAAATTGTATATCATGGTTGTGGACCCTGTAGAGGTGACAATTTTAATTCGATTTTGATGAAACTTGAAATGCATGGTTATAACCCAAATATCTTGGTTCCTTTCGTTATTTGCGCATATCGGATCGTAACTTCCTGAATTATGGCCCCTGATTGTCCGAAAAATCGCCTATGGTCCCTCTGGAGGTCATAATTATTATCCGATTTGAAAAAACGTTTGACTCTATCACCGTTACACCCTATGGAAGGTTGAGTTCGAATTCGAGAAAATTGGACCATAATTGCCAGAAAAAATGGCCGCCGTTTGTACGCGAACAGTGTAAAAATATGGTATGTCAAAGTTGTGGACCCTGTAGAGGTGACAATTTTAATTCAATTTTGATGAAACCTGAAATGCTTGTTTATAACCTAAAGATCTTTATTCTTTTCGATATTTGCGCATATCAAATTGTAACTTAATGAATTATGGCCTTTGATTGCAGGAAAAATCACTTTCGGTATTGCTTGTTCTCTGTCTATCTCTCGAACAATTATTATCTGATTTAAAAAAACCCTGATTATATTACTGTTGCACCGTAAGGAAGGTTGAGTTCGAATTTCGTGAAAATCGTACCAAAATTGCCGGACGAAATGGTCACCGTTTGTACGCGAATAGTGTAAAAATATGGTATATCATGGTTGTGGATTCTCTACAGGTCACAATTCTTATCCGATTTTGACGAAAAGTCACATTTCTAGGTTGTGTACCGTCACACCATAATCATTGTCGGCTTCGAATTTCATGAATATCAGACTGGAACTGACCAACAAAATGGCTGCTCCCAATACAGTATGAAATACAGGACTTAATGATGTAGGAAAAATCACTTTCGATATTGCTTGTTCTCAATCCATCTCTCAAAAATGTAGGCGTATCCTGCCTGGCAGTGCCAGCCTATCTTATTAGCTTGGAGGTCACAATTATTATCCGATTTAAAAAACGTTTGATTATATTACCGTTACACCGTAAGGAAGGTTGAGTTCGAATTTCGGGAAAATCAGACCAAAATTGCCATACAAAATGGCCGCCGTTTGTACGCGAATACTGTTAAAAAATGGTATATCAAGGTTGTGGACCCTGTAAAGGTCACAATTTTAATTCGATTTTGATGAAACTTGACATTCATGGTTATAACCCAAAGATCTTGGTTCTTTTCGATATTTGCGCATATCGGATCGTAATTTCCTGAATTATGGCCCCTGGTTATACGCAAAATCCCCCTTTCTTTAGCTGGTAGTCCCTCTGGAGGTCACAATTATTATCCGATTTAAAAAAAACGTTTGATTATATCACCGTTACACCGTAAGGAAGGTTGAGTTTGAATTTCCGGAAAATCGGACCAAAATTGACAGACAAAATGGCCGCCGTTTGTACGCAAATACTGTTTAAAAAAATGATATATCATGGTTGTGGACCCTGTATAGGTCACAATTTTAATTCGATTTTGATGAGGAAGGTTGAGTTCTAATTTCGTGAAAATCGTACCAAAATTGCCGGACGAAATGGTTGCCGTTTGTACGCGAATAGTGTAAAAATATGGTATATCATGGTTGTGGATTCTCTACAGGTCACAATTCTTATCCGATTTTGATGAAAAGTCACATTTTTAGGTTGTGTACCGTCACACCATAATCATTGTCGGCTTCGAATTTCATGAATATCAGACTGGAACTGACCAACTAAATGGCTGCTCCCAACAGTATGAAATACAGGACTTAATGATGTAGGAAAAATCACTTTCGGTATTGCTTGTTCTCTGTCCATCTCTCGAAAATGTGGGCGTATCCTGCCTGGCAGTGCCAGCCTATCTTTTTGGCATCTGGTTATGGCAAGAGGCTGGATGCAGTTGGTAACACTCAGTAATATTGCACACATGTCGAAATCTGCAGTCGGTTAAGTGACACCCGCGGGAATTAAAGTTTCTGCAGATAACGTCCCCTGTACTGGTGAAGGCACTACTGCTGGATGCATGGCTATGTGACGGAGTGGCCTTGCAACTGGTCCGATTTGGATTAGTGGTTGGAGCTTTTTGAGCCTTGTCTTGGAGGTGCAGTGTCTGGTGGTGGCTCACCATTGTGCCCCATCTAAACTTGTGCACCGCTTGCAGCTGCCTGTATTCTCGGTCATAATACAGCACCGATATTCTATCGAAACGGGCGAATAGCTCCTACACACGTGTAGTGTAGGACAGATAGTCCTTAATGTGGTTTGCAGACATACCTGAGTTCATATAGGTCACTAAGATGGCTGTATTTGCCAGAGCCCATTGCGCAATAGTAGTGGCCTCTGACTTGGGTTTCCTAATAGTATTTATTTTCAAACACAATAAGCCCACAGTTTTCTTTCTACTTTAGGCCGTGTAGCTTAGCAGAATGATCATGCTGGATCTGTTCAAGAGTCTGCTAAACGGAAAATATTTAGAAACGAAAAGGCGTCTAGTTATTCGGATAAGTAAAAAAAAACTGAGGTCATCCTGAAGGGCGTTCAACCCCAAGTCATTTCCTGATGAGATTAATCAATATAGAGAGGCAGCCCAGAGCACTTTGGTCAAGGTACCTTGCTGCTTGCAATATCCGAGTATCGGTAGGCTATGAATATACTATGGTATTGTAACAGTGTAAATCTTCGGTAATAAATACACACTGGAATTATCCTTTAAAGGGACAATCCCGATAAGAACAGAGTCTCAAAAATTAAAGTCCGAGTATTTATGAAATTTATGGACCAAAATATAGTGGCATGGTGTATTTACCTTGTCTCAAAATTTCAGCTCAAAATATTGAGTCGTTTGGACGTGAACGTCAACACTGCTTATCCGGACACGTAACCCTTTTAAGATTTCGGGTCAATTTTTTCATTGGGTGACCTGATAATCGATTAATGTTTCTTGAGAGGTCTATACAGTGAATGACCCATGCCCTGTGCTTGATAACAAAAGGTAAATTTCACCTACAAATTATTTTTATAGAAAAAAGTCTGGTTTTATCCAGATACTGTATAATAAAACGTTCTCCATTTCCAGATGAAGACTGTCAGGTTTAAGTTATTTACAAGCGTATCACAAATATCGGGTTAGTAGGTGGGCCTTAGGTTATGGATTTTAAAGGATTTTAACACAAAATTAAGCAGTTTTATTCCCCAAAAAGTTATCGGGATTGGCACTTTAAACTGTTTAATACCGGAAAACATAAAATATCATATACACAGAACAGCACATCCGACAGGCAGAGTGACTGTCCTGGAAACGGGATGAAACCTAGAATCATGAATGAATGTACAATTCGGTATTTAAGGAAGCTCGTATCTAAGGATTAAATAAAATATACACAATTAACGAACGTTGGTAATGATAAAACATAAAAGACAAAAATTACATATAATAGAAATAACAAGGATTAAGCTTATCAATATCTTACTGTCTAAACTATTAATGACTTGGCTGTCCAACATCGGTTACCAAGTTACATGATTAATGGCTTCTAGTAAGTTCTAGTATAATCGCTATTAAAAGACATCTATTGAAAATTAAAATAAGTTATTAAAATAACACATGGGACATTAAATGAATGGATGAAAAAATAAAGAAACAAATGAATAAATGAACGAATTATATCCCTATTAGCCTACAGTATTCTACTTTTTGTAGGAAAATCTATAGGCCTACAGTTATGTATCGTGTATGCCTAGTATTCTGTAATTGGGGGAGGGGGTGAATATAATTTGCCCATGATTTCTTCAAAATTGATAAGCTTATTTTTTTCTATCATGGATTAATCTGAATTCTGTTGATAATTCACCCATCGGAACCATGGCCATTTTTTTCATGGAAACAAATTTTCATAAATCGTCACGTAACGGACAATCGTCATCAGGTGTCTGTGTTATTATTTTGTGGCATTGGGCAGTGGTAAAGATGGACCAATCTTTAATGAGTTAATTCGAATTCCGCGTACAACATTATTTTTTTCGTTTAGACTTTCGCTATTGGCCCGCTAACATTGCAATAGCTTATATTTATTATCCAAGAGCCAAGTGATTATAGCGTCAGTTAACCGAAATAGAAGGGGATTTCGCGTTCTTATCTTGTAGATTTTTTGTTTTGCGTAGTGTGACCCTCCTGCAACTACTATTTAGTGTTATGTTCTAGTGAACCAATAGTCGCGGAATTCGAATTAACTCATAACACACACTGTGTGTGTGTGGGGGGGGGGGGGGGTGTTTTTGATGACATCTGAGGTTGGTCGACGTACGTACCAAAGTGATCGCCGGTGTATTAAAAGTCGGATTAAATCGTTTTTTTGGTCAGTTCACCTAATGGCCTCCCGCTCCCCCGTTCTTATCCGGGATAGAATGGTATTTCGCATTCTTAAGTTAGTGTTGTGTTCTAGTAGGGCAATAGTGAAACTTTTAAAGGGACAATAACATTCTTGCTGGCTTGGTAGCTCCAGAAAATAAATAATACCCTTATTCTAAGTACTAGATGTTTAAATGTCCTACCTGTTGTGTAAATTATCCATTACAACCTATTTTATTTGTCCAGAGGATTCGAAAATATTTTAAAATCCAAGTCACATTTGAAAAGGTTTACGTTAGACTTTTCAAATCAATTGGTTGAATTTTTCCAATTTTTTAAATTAGGTGTGTTAAGATGAAATTTATATCATCATTTAATTGGAATATTCTAAAATAATACGATTTGTTGACCAGAATGAAGATTGGGACATATTTTTCAGTTACAACAAGAGTGTTATTGGGGCTTTAAAGGAGCTAAGTCTTTAAGTCAGTATCATCCAAAATCTTCAACATTGAAAACACGAATTATTTGTCAATTTAAATCAAAATTAATGCTGTGATCTAACCGGAAAAAGATGGGCTTCTGATATCAAATATTTAAGACAAAATGAATATTTTACCATTGGCACACGAATCGTGTACCATAATGCGTTTCAGCCCCAGTTCTAGCAAGAGACTCGAGGAACGAGGCTAGAAACACTGTACCAAATCAAACGGCGTATGTAGACTGGAATAACTAGACGCTAAAAAAAATGCCTTAGGTTGACACTGCTGGTTTATTTCGCCGAACATAACTGATTTGAAATTAGAGTAAAAACGGAAACCATTGAATGCAAATCAGTTTATATACACTCATATTACCTTATTATATGCGTTGTGACCCACTTGAGTCAATTTCTAGGTCCCAAATGTTAGCGATTTAGCTCCTTTAAGGAAAAAATAATGTTGTAGGCGGAAGTCGAATAAACTCATCTCTCAGAGCATCCACAACTTAAGAATCAAGAGATTGGACACTAATGTTCACTCATCTAGGCCAATAGTGAAACTTTAAACGAAAAAAATAATGTTGTAGGCGGAAGTCGAATTAACTCATCTATCAGAGCATCCACAACTTTTGAATCAAGAGTATTGGACACTAATGTCAACTCATCTAACAGAAATTTTGTATGCGATTTTCGAAACAACCCGAACCTACTAATATAGAAAAAAAAATAGTTTTAAGATTTACCATGGTTTTCAATTTTAAAATTTAATATATTTTCCAAAGTGTAACCTTTTTTCTAACCGGAACATCCAATTAAGGGGCGTTTACCGACAAACTCTAAACACTATAACACTAACTTTTAGTTCTGACCTGACCTCACCCAATGTCGCCTTAGCCTATTTTTAATTCTAAAACAACTTCACCGAGCTGAACCTCTCACCCGTATTCCAGCACCCGGATTCGAGATCAAGTTAGCACCCATGTTCTCTCATCTTATTCCAGCACCTGGATTCGAGATAAAGTTAGCACACCTATTCCTAGCGCCAAGAAAAAACTAGATATAATTATCACGAAAATAATTGTTACCCTCATATTACAAAATAAAATTTTAAAACATATTAATGCAAAGTATATATCTAATAGATCCTCCGACCAACCCCACACCCCATAATATACTATTACCGTAAACATACTAAAATATCGCACACCAGGAGAACTAAGCATACAAATAAAGGTGTACGTCCATTCTGCATCAAAAAGCACCCAAAATCAGCTTTGGTGGGAAAATGTCTTTTGATTCACGGAATTAAAAGATGAATAAACTACTAGAATACAAAATTTCAGAAGGCTCCTATGCTGGCGTTTTGAGATATATTACCGTAAACATACGAAACATATGCCAGAATACAAAATTTCAGAAGGCTCCTTTGCTGGCGTTTTGAGATCACCCGATTCGCCTTGCTTGAATAGAAGGTTGTTCTTTTAAATTATTGCTGTTAAAAGGGGCCAAGTTAATAATTCATAACTTAAATTATAATTTATTACTCTTGAAGGGGTCGATAGATGCACTGGCAAAAAAGACCAATCAAAAGACGGAATTAGGAGTTTGCGCAGAAGCCCGCGATTGGGTAATTGTACAAAATGGCGTCGTTAGTTGTTGCCGTTGATGAACAGGTAGGCCTAGACGAAGTATAGCCTAGTAGAATACGATGAATGTTCTTTGGGCTGGCCTTACAACCAAGTAGCAAGTATTTCAAAATAATTGTGTGTGGGGGGTGGGGGTATCTAGAGCTTTGCTATGACCCTGGCCTAGACAAGTAAATCAAAAAAGGAACACCCATTCCAACATTAACAAAACGAGGTCTGAACTGAAGTCGTGTGCAAGTTGCAAGTGTCAATTCCCACTCTGCTAACAGTTTTAACCTAGTTTATCAATAGTAGGATAAGCACCAAGGGTCTACTGTTTATAATTTAATTAGCCTACATGGCGTAACGGTAACATGGCCATTGCCTAGTGACATTGACAATCCCGCCAATTTCCATATGTATATGCATGAAGTGAAGGGCTGGTCTTCTTAGTCTTTGATTGAAGAATCATGCATAGGCCTATATAAAACGGAAGCATTGAGCTAGACCTAAAATTTGAATCATGTTGATGATGTAGTAATATAATAATTAATATACTGTTACCCGCAAACACTGAAGAAAAGACAATTTTTATACTTTTCAAATAACTTTATTCCGAGCGGTCAAGGATAAAGTATTACAAAGGGTGGATAAGAATGACATCGACATTCATTTACCTGCACAACCTGTATAGATTCTACTTTAAAGTTTAATTAGATAAAACTCCCTGAAATTACCATAGAAACAACCTTCCCTTAATCTTGACAGAGATAGGCTTCTCTGTAATATTAAAACAGAGGTACTTTTCCAAGTCAAAAGTTACCCTTAACTGATGTTGTTCTTGGTGTTTAACGTCCGCTTCCACCGAAGGTGATATCGCAGACAAGGCTTATTCTTGATTTTCATTATCTTAGCGCACGCGCCTTTGCTGTGGGAGGAAACCGGAGTGCCGGGGGAAACCCACGAGGTTGAGAAAGGAGCCCCCTATCTCCATGCCACATACGCTCACACCAGGGCTCGAAACCACAGCCGCAAGCCAGAGGTGACCGGCCAGCTAGAGGTCGAAGCGTGGCACTCTAGACCACTAGGCCATCCCACCCTTCAGGTTTACTTGAGGAAAGTCTTACAGCAGACATAGAAATACTGACTAAAATGAAGGCACGGACGGTTTAACATGAAGGCAAGAATAATAGTTTCCCTATTAATTAATACAACAGACAAGTTTTAAAAGTGTTTTGCCTTGAAGTAAGAGTAACAAAATCAGTGCCCCCTCCCACCATTCATCAAATTAGCAGACAGTATATGTATTAAAATCAAGATTGGTCACAATACTACTTACTAACTAGTACTAGTAGTAGTACTAGTGTTACGTTAGCACATAATATGATGACATATAGATTGTGGGTTAGGCTTAGGGCTGGGACCTGTAGATTTCGTAAAAGTCTCGAAAAATAAACAGGGCTAGCCCTAAACCTAACCCTGGACCAAGCCTAACCCTTACCCTAACCCACACTCCACATATGACGTCATAATATGCGTAGTGCCGTCTCAGATCTATCTAGCGTTCTCCGTTGTGGTAGGCCTATGTAGGTTTCACATGGTTTCTAATACTTGTGTAGATCTATTTTGAAACTAGTCTTTTACTTTGATGAAATAATTTGCTTTCTTATCTTTAAGGATAATGTACAGCCAAAGTCTTTCTATAAAAAAGGATTGAGTGGTTTTAACTGTTTTGTAAGAGAAAATGCTGGTAAAAGTTATTTAATTATATTTAATTTTATACACACTGGGCAAAATCGAGTGTAGACCATAATAATGACATTGATCAAAACACCACTTGATTCCGAAAAGTTATATTATATCATGCTACATGATCTGAATTTTGCTACAGGTTTATAATGGTACAGGTTAAAAGGATTCCGTTCATCACCATAAAACTTAAGTCTAGAGCATTAATAACATTAACTCTGACAGTAATTATCGGGAATCGTTGCATATCCATAGGGCATGTATTAATAATATCATTAAAAAAAAACAAATCAGTGCCTTACAAAATGACAGGCACCAGAGGTTTTGTGGAGGCCTGGAAATGACGGTTTTAGATGTACCTGACAAAATGTCAGGCACTTATGAAATAGTACCTGACATTTTCAACGTAGTGCCGGGCATGTATTGATAATATCATTTAAAAAGACAAATCAGTGCCTGACAAAATGACAAGCACCAGAGTTTTTGTGCCTGAAAAACCTAAATCTGTGTCTGACATTATCAGTGACAGGTTCCTTATTTTCAGGCTTGGTTTTGTGACTGAAAGGCTGGGTCTGCGCCTGACATTGTCAGTGACAAGCGCATTATTTCCTGGCTTACTGGCAACCTATCTTTGAACAATTATACCAACGCCCAGCTCTTTTCATAAATCCTGCATGTATCTTTAACAGGAAAATTAAATGGTATAAAAACCTGGGGTAAAAAGTGGATGGAACTGGAGGAAGATGAGAGGCTTCAATTTTCAAAAAAGGCCAAAGAAGAAACCCAGAAAGTGATGATGTCCAAATCATCTTTACTAAAACAACTCTCACTCGTAGTAAGTCGGAAATTGGCCAGTTTTGAATACCATATAAGTAACTACTTAAAACATTAGCTTGCACATTATTCCAATTCTTTGATGTTCACAGAGTTCACGATGTCACCCCGCCACGTCCTACATTCCAGCCAGTAGTATCAAATTAACAATAATAGTCCACTAAATTCTAAACCCTGTGTGTAGATCTCTAAATTAAATCTGATTTTCTTATCTTATAACCAAAAATAGATCGGATATTACAAAAACTACAAACGCCAATTTCAGGCCACGTACAATTAATATAAAAAAAATATATATTATGAAATATAGATTAGATACCGATAAGTTTATTGTTTTAGAACTATCTAAACTCGTCGAGCTATTAACTAAGAGTCATACTAGTTACGATGTTTTGAACATTCGCGCGCCGCTGAGAAGCGCAGCGACAAGTTCCTATATAGTACCCTTCCTCAACTGGACATGCGCAGTATCGAGAATTGGGTCACTTTATCTCTACACTCTTTATGGTTCATTCCGAATGAGAGAAACCAAATGTTTTAAAACCCAAGATTGGGAAAAATATTTTAGATATCTATTTTATATCCTTATCATATAATTTATAAGAATTCTTTTTTTTCCATTTTAGCTTCAAGATTTACATGAACACCACAAGGTGGATCTTGTGTGTTTAGGTCATGACCAAGATCTAAATGACCAATACCACTTTGGCCATGGCAATCCATACAAGTATACAAAAAATAAGCTTGTAGATTTATACAATTATTGCAAGTTAAGTGAGTGAAAAAAAAATGTTTATCACCCCGGTCCTACTAATCAGGGATGCATATTCTCAACATCATATCCACATTTTAAAAAATGTCAGAAAACTTTACAAAATTTTGAAATCATGAACACGAGATGTATATCATATGAAACACGGATTATATATTGCAATACAATCCTCAAGGGCAGCTGTCTATTTGTTCGGCTGGAACGAAAAACTGAGGTCCCGTGTATACGTAAAAGATCCCTGGCAGTTGGAATTCGATATAAGAGTAGACCATGGTTCCGATGCCCGGGAAAATTTGCCCCTCATTGCCCACTATATGGTGTAGGCTCGTTTTCATTATCCCTGGATTAGCCCAGTCGGAACAGAACAGTAGGAAATTTTTGCATTACTTGCATTGTATAGTAGATCATAAACGAAATTAATAGATCGTTAAAAACCTATGCCTAACAGTTTTATTTTTGTAAGTATACGTTCATCCAGATATCGGCAATTATGGTTTATATATCGATGTCATAGTTCTGAAAGATCTTAAGTGGCAAAAATTGTCGGATTTAGTTTTTGAGATATGAGAGGAAAACCTATTCCAATCTTAATAACGCAATAAGGATATTAACATTTTAATAGCAATGTTTTTATGAAAGTTACCACCTTACAGTTCTGAAAGTTTGCATAGAGAAGCCTCTTAATGTGATTAGTCATCCTATGCAAAAAAAAAGTATTTGGGTCATAAGTGGCACTTAAACCTTCCAGAACTATTGCATCGATATATTGATAGCTTACGTTATGGCTATTATCACCAAATGATTTGATGGGTCATGTGTGAATATATTTTCAAGGATAAAACTGTTTGATATATGTAATGTATATCAAATGAAAATAAAACACAGTAAGAATGTAGATTTATTGAGATCTCGTCGGTACAACACCAGTGAAAGATGGCCTTTAGTGAAATATATTGTCTTTTTTAGGGACAGCAGGTCCAATTGAGGATTCTTTGGGTGATCTGAGAAAGAAAGCCCAAGCACACCTTAACAATCTCTTCAGTAAGTTGCGTTTATGTAAACATTTATGGACAATGGAAATTGGTCCCCGTTAGACGATATAAAACTGCTGTATGGACATATATTGACTTGAGGGGTGAGATGGCCTAGTGGTCTAGAGTGTCGTATTTCGAGCTCTAGATGACAGGCCACCCTGGCTTGCGGTTTCAATACCTATGGTTTCATGTGATTTCAATACCTGTTGTGTTGTAATCGTATGTGGTTTGGAGATAGGGTCGCCTTCTCAACTTAGTGGGTTCACTCCATGCTTAAAATAAGGCAACTTGTCTGCGATATAGCCCCCGGTGGAAGCAGACGTTAAACACTAACAGAAGAAGAAAAGGGATATATTTACTTATAGAGTGAAGTAGGGCTATACGCTATGATGGTACTAACATGTTTCTTATCTTTGATTTTTCAGAACAAGGCAATGGAAAGGGGGAATGTTTTCCTTATAAATCATATAAAGACGGCCATTTCCAAATTCTTGGCTTGCCGGATGTATTAAATCCTTTAAAGTCTCCTTCATCATACGGCAAAAAAAAATTAGAAATCATACTGTCGTTAACATGTTTACATATTGTGTGAGTATGATATTCATTCAGTCAAAATATTTGTTCAAATTGAAATTATCAGAGATAGATTTATTGTGTTAGTCTTCAAAAGACAGATTATTAGTTGATATAAGTTATATTATAACTTCTATTTGATGTAGACTCAAAAGTTCTTGAAAGTACATGGAGCTGTGCCTTATATGGTTGTTCAACTATGCCTCCAAATGATATATGTGGAAAAATTTAGAGGTTTATGTTACTTTGACCTTATTTATTTTCTACAGTTATAAAGATGCAGGGGAAGTGGCAACTGAAAATATCAACACAGCACATCATAACACACAAACATCACCAAACACACCAGCACAACATGACACACAAGCATCACCAAACACACTACCTCAACATAATACTCAAGCATCACCCAACACATTATCAGACACGCAAATACCATCAAACACACAAACATCAAATAACACACAAGCAGACACGCAAAGACCACCAAACACACAGACATCAAATAACACAGAAGCAGACATGCAAAGACCATCAAACACACAAACATCACAAGCAGATACGCAAACTTCACACAACACGCTGAAAAACATACAAACATCACCCGTCACACAAACATCACCCACGGCCAACACGCCTACAGAACAATTACACACACCTTACATACTTGGAGATTCTTTCAACATAACCACAATCCCAACAGATGCACCATTAGACGCTACTGGTAAGTTAGTAAATATTTTACCATAACCATTACACACAATTATATCCATATATCCTTGTTTTTGAAGTTATGTTGTAGGTAAATGGTCCAAATATTTGTATCGTTCATTGTGAATTCTATTACATGTATTTGAGAAATGAACCCACTTTTTATTTCAGAATATGAAGTTGAAAGCATCATTAAAAAGAGAAAGAGAAATGGGAACATTGAGTATTTGTTAAGGTGGAAGGGTTTCCCTCCATCATCGGACACTTGGGAAAGACAGAAAAATGTTAATAAACATTTGCTAAAAATTGGCAAAAAGATGAAAATCTCCATGTAGATTTTCATCTTCTTAATAAAATTGTGAAACCAATAAGTCAGTTTTTCATTTAATGAGCTTAAATCTGCTACAACAAAGTCAATCAATTCCGATCAAAAAGTCGCCGTATAATATTTGGTGCTTAAATTGTAAGGTCTGTCATTGAGACAATTGGCTTTTTTACTTTCGCAGGTCAGTTCGTGACAAAGGCGTAGGGGCGTCTGCATAGCTGTGTGTGTTTTGTCTGGTTCCCTACCACAGCTGAAGCCCTTGAGTGCAATTTTTTTTATTGAAATAGCAATAAGTATACGAAAAGTTAGTCCCGGAACGATCTGGGTTGTGTTGGGTGTACTGGCCTGAATTTTCTCATTCAATCAATAAACAGGCACCATAAGACTGCCAAATACAATGAAATTTAGATCAGTTCATTTGCATCTTATTAATGAAATACTGTCCATATGTTTAAAACGTTCTCTTCCCGTTATCCGCATTTATGAAAACCCACACTGCCCAGATTGTATTTGAAAATAGGATACAAATATGTGTAAAAACATGAAAAAATTCATCCAATAAATCTGTACTGAACATTTGGGTTTGGGCCTATATTACATACGCGAGATTAAAAACAACCCCACTTAACTGCCAACATTAAAAACATTAGACACATACTGCCCACTTTACGAGCAACCCAAAACGCCCCGCCCCCTTTCAATCGACCCTTGCGAGTTACATGGTATAAATATCAATTGACCTCGAACTCTGAGTGTCGAAACAGGCTCGCCACTCCCCCAGGGCCGATTTAATGTAAAAGGTCGCGAGCTTTATGGCGATGGAACAGGATGGAGGTATACCAGCATTAAATTTGACAACCAATCACTTTTCTCCCCCTTTTGCATGCCCACTTTTTGGTCTAAGATGGACGAAGAGGGTTTGAATTAATATTTTCTGACAGTTTTTGATAAATATTCATGATTTTGAGGCGGAAGGATAACTGAGTTGTGAGGTTGGCTACGGTTATATCTACTAATTACATGTTTTTAGTGCGCGTCTTCAAGTTTGTCTATCTCAAAATGTTGGTGGTCAACCTCATACAAATTTTAGTGCAAAGACATGACTATTTATTTGTTCCTTTGTCTGTAGTAAAAATCATTTAGGTAAAGTATGAGGTGGGCTAAGAGGCCAGAATTAACATTGAAGTAAATGGGGAAATTAATAGTGGTCTGTCTCCGGATCGGGTTGCCCGAGTTACCTCCCCTTAGACCACATATGTCAAAACTAAGCTTTTTCAGTGTTTTTAAGGGAGATTGACAAAAATTTTGTCCGATCGAGCCAGCCTTTGGTGAACTGATAGATCAATCCCACATTTGTTCTTACATTTTTAAAATCACCAACCAAAAGTTGTGACCTTGGCCTGCTAGACTCTCCGAAAATATTTCAGTTTTTGTCCTGTAGTGGTTCACCAAATAAGGCCACGCCCACTGGGCCTTGATGTTTTGACATGGCATCTCAGCCCAAGTGACCTGGGTAGGTCAAACACCGACTAATAACCTTTCATGCCATGGTTGCCTGAAAATTTAGAGCTGACGCAATAGCAGGAACAATGATTTTTCGACCCTCCGCCCCCAAAATAATAATTAAATTGTGTATCACATAATTATATATGCAGTGGACATTAACCACTTTTAGTGAAAATAATATACTAATATGTATATTAATTATATTGGAATTCGATATAAGAGTAGGCTGTAGCGCCGCTGCCCGGGCAAAATTTCCCCTCATGGCTCACTGTATGGCGTACGCCCGTTTTCATTAGCCCAGTTTAGGAGCTGAACAGTAGGACATTAAACCCCATTTCACTACATTTCATATATTTTCATTAGACATTAATACTGAAAATTGCTTAGCGACAGTTTGTCAGGAAATTTTGGGGCTTGATGGGAAGAGAAAATGCTCACTGTGTACCAATACTATCTTGTGTTGTAAAATTTATCAGAGAGACCATAGTAAAAGAAAATGCCATGCAGGATTTAACTGGAAATATAAACAATATGTATTCAGACAATTTTTTATTATTTATTTGCAGAATTCCCACATCAATCAACCACATGCAAGTACTATTTGGTACCATATTGAGCTAAATGTTGTTTTTTTTATCTGTTAGTGATGGGCTGGCAAAAATTGGGCACTTTGAACAGAGGCTCAGCAAATGTTCTTTCTCCACTATTATTCCTGCAAATGAAATCGACAGTTGTGTATTAAAATATAAGTTTGATTTATAGAAGAATACATATGAATTCTTGTCTAGTCACCACTCACAAAAATCCACAATATAGATAATGGCCTTCACCGGGAACGAAATAAATGTATGACTGGCAATGAAAATCAAAGTATACGTAAAATTATTAAATGAAATGGGACTTCAGCCCAAAAATATGCAAAGAGTTACAAGGAAACTTTTGCCCAGATAGCAGCCTGCTATGACCCACATTTATTCTTATTTTTAACACTGTCAAGGGTTCCTTAACGTGCACACAATTTGTACACAGTACCTAGACAGACATTTTATCTTGCCAGGCCCTTCGCCAAGCACCACTAACTTGGAAACCACACCGTAAAATCCTGTTTATAATTATGTACTTTATTTACCTTGTTTAATCACTAGGATAGGCATACTTTGTGAATGATGGCCTCGAATTCCTAAAAATCTAAATGTTCAACATCACTGTCATAACAACATTTATTTGCTTCAATAGTCTCTGGTGGTGGAGTCACTTGAGTTTTATTGCTCTTCACCTGTATGTTAAAAAATAATTTGCAAAAGAGAAGAATTTTTCTTAATATTTTTTACAATTGTAACAATATAAGGGTATCTTAGTACTAAGAGAGGTGTCCTGCTTAATATATAAATTCTTTATCTACATGATGTATAACGAAAACTAGGGTAATGAAGTGGCTTGTATTATTCTACTACTATCTTAGACAAACTCGGGAGATATCACTTTGTATTAGGGGTGACAGCATAGGAAATGTGGCATTTTTACCACAATTCAAGTTTGGTTTAAGCACGTCTTGACTCGGCATTAAAGCAACTCGGATGTAACCATTCGTTTCACGCTTTAAATATTACCCATCTTTAATATGATATGATAATATTAATATTTAACATATGTGCACACCATTTACAATTCAGATTCCGCTTCTTAATAATACACCCAGACATTTCGGAGGTGTTTTTCGTGATCCTTGTTAAACTATTTATAACATAAAGAAGATAGGACATTAAAATTTATATTTTATGACTTTATTTTTACCAGTATCGGTGCAATCAGTGATACTTTCATTGTGATTAAAATTTTTTAGACTGGCGATCAATGGTTTCAATAGGCTCCTATGTAATTGCCTTCAACTGATATTCGTCAAAATATGCGTCAAATTTAAACCAACCTGGCTTCAGTGTGTTGGATTTGTCCAATATGTGAAAGCAATGTTGTTATCCACTCTGTCAAAATTACAAGTAAATATTCAAATTTTTCAAGGGAGAACTTTTTTTATTCGTTGGGATATTTAGTGGTGCCATGGATTTTATTTAACGGGAGTTCATTTCAAACACACAGGTAAGTTTATAATAACCAAAGTTAAAGATATAATATGCGTGTATTCTTGTAATTTATGTAGACCTACGTAACTCTCGAAGCAGGCGAACAGAAAAAAAGTGATCCGATGGGGCTTCAATTCAGCTGGTTGATGTTAGCTGCGATGTTTATCAATTTCCATAATTTTACTGTAAACGCAAGTAACGAAAGAGCGACAGAGTGTTCACCTAATTACCTCGCACAACAGCGGCCTCGCTTCGTACACTCTATCATTAATAGCCTCGATCTAGGAGATGGACGTCAAACTAACTGTTAATCTCCACTCAAGACGCCATTTATAATTAAATCAATCAATGAAATCCTGTTTAAATCCACGAAGCTCAATCCAAACCATCCTTGGGTCTACAGGGTTGATTTTATGCTTGATGTTTAAATAAAGATCTAATTCATCATTTCTATGACATAATCTGACGCCTAAATAAGGACTTGCAATAATCAGATATATAGCTCTTGCATATGTAGGCCTATGTTTAACTAGTTTGTTCATAATCGAAGAAATCCGTTCATTATTTATCATGGGTCAGTAGGTAACGTTTATCTTGAATACTCAAATTAATACTAGTCTCTTCCGAATAGAGAGAGAGAGAAATGGGGTTTAACTGCCACTCAACACAAACCAGGTCATTGTGGGACTAACACATGGTTTAATTTCATTTTAATAATTCGCATGCGCGTAGGGGTCTTTAGCAGTGGGAGGAAACCGGAGTACCCAGAGGACACAAGTTTGAGAAGGCTCTAACGGATAGGCATTACTTAGTAGATATTGATACTTAAATTTCTACCACACCGTGACCATCATCATCATGATTAGCTAGGACTTAGGTACGTCGTACGTCAACGTGCATCTGTGAATCAACCATCACATAAAATAAATTATACTGACGTCGTAAATATCAACAAACGTATGTATGTAACTGTCAGGACGAAGTAACTGCAGCCAATACTCAGGGTCTAAAATAAGATACGTTTACCGCTGATATTGTCACATCATCATATCAGCTAAAACAGTTATATTTCATGCATAATGTCACCGTTAAAACAAACTTCATCCGGGGAGGAAGATGTGCGCTGGAGTAATCCTTAATATGCTAGAGCTTACGATAATTGCTTAAATTAATAACAGGTCACTTAATTCGTGCTCAATAAAATAAAACATAATATAATAAATTAACCACAAGGTATATGTTGGTAACAAACTTATTAATTAATTAGATAAAGATAGAACAATAATTAATTGTAAATTAAACAATGAATACTCCAATTTCGAGCAAACACTCTATAGTTACATATCGCCGATATAAAAAATTTAGTTTTCTATCCATATCGAGAGAACGAGTTGACGGATTTCGTTAAAACTTTTAGGAACATTTTATAGGGGCATTTGAGATATAATAGTAATAAAATACGAGGGGTCTCTGGTTGATTATTAAAGATTGTTACGTTTTAGTAACACGTTCAAAAGGTATACCACCGTGCACGACTAACTTTCGATTAGGTCGGATTTTATCAAACGACCAGAAGGGCCCATTGGCGGGGTCCAAGCCTTGGAATTCTTGAACTATATCGACCCCGGGAAGACCTCCGGTGGCGTCAAAATTGACTTCCAGTGACCGGAAGTGTGCGAAATCGATATAAATATCACGAATAACCTTGACCCTAACCTTCAAAGGTCAAATTTAGGTGATCACGCGCGTCCCAGGGGTCGATTTAGTTCAAGAGGCCGCGAGCTCTGGGCCGTGGGTACAGATCCGGGCTGACCGGGTGGGTATTTCCGGACTCAGACTGGGGGCGTGGGTCAAGGTCATCCGATCGGGTCACAACATTTGTTCTTCATTTTTTAAAATCGTTAACAAAAAGTCAAAACCCTGATCTGCTGTGGGCACCGGATTTTTTGGGGTTTTTTTGTTTTTGATTTTTGACCCTATTACCGAGCCCCGGAGGAGGTCACACCCACCTCATTTATTTGACCTCTGGACATGACCTAGGTAGGTCAAGGTCATCTAAAAGGTTCAAGTTCACCGATTCATTGGCCGAATTTCGCTCTGAAAAAGGGTCTGTACTCAGCGCCTATGGGCCCGAGGGGGTCCATTTTTTGCTGAGCAAAAGGGTGATTGGTTGAGGTATTAGTGCTAATAATTAAGTGTCAAGCACCCTCTGGAAGGCGTCGGGTGGAACGATAATCCACCTTAAAACAAGGCAGAAAAGGGAAAAAGCCGATTTTTGGCATTTCGGTATTCTCTGGAAAAAACCCATAACTCAGCCCCTATAAGAAGTAGGTCAATAAAATTTGGAGGGTTCCCGGTAGGGGTCCGTGAGCAGGTGCCCACCGAAAATGAGCACAATCGACATGGGGGTTCTGATTTCAGTTGAAGTCTCCGGCAAAACTCGAATTTAGGGTAGGTAAGTACTGGATCCAAACTCTACTAGACGTTTTCACTTGAATATCCAAAAATAACTTTTTTCAAAATGGTCTAAGCTCTTAAAAATTTCGGCTACTCCAACATTTTCGACCCATCTAGGTCCGAATCTGGTCTCAAAACCAAAATCGGAGCCTTTTAAGATTTTTGAAAAAAAAAATCATTTCGGTAACCTCTAGAAAATGGCCACCACTCGACATGTAGAGTTCAGAATTGGAAGTGAGTATTATGCAATCCTGTGGAGGATCCTATGGCAGGTACCCAATCAATTTCAAGCTGATACCCACGACAGTACCGAAACTGTGAGCATACGGGCACGCGTATTTCGATTTTCGACCAAATTCGACTCAATTTTGCTTTTAAAAAGGGTCCACACTTAACCCCTATAGTCCTGAGGAGATCCACATTGTCGGAGCAAGGGGCAAAAGGCTGAGGTACCCGAGCTGAGAATTTTGTACCAATCGTCCCTGTTGAAGGGGTTGGGCGTAGCAGTACACCCCCTGTAAACAGGGAGAAAAGGGAAAAGTTGATTTTTGCCCCTATGGGTAGTAGGTCAATAAAATTTGGAGAGCTGACGGCCGGGGTTCTAATTTTATTAAAATTCTCTGGAAAAACTTAACTTGTGGGTTGGTAATTATAACGTGTCGTATCATAGCTATATAAGACGTTTTCAATTGAAAAAGGTCTAAGCTCTTAAAAATTTCGGCCATCCCCCATTTTCGACCTTTGCACGTCCGAATCTGCCTCAAAATAAAAATCGGAGCATTCTAAGACTTTTGAAACAAATAAGACCCACCTCTCTGACCAGACATTTACTGTGAACAGGTCGAATTTTGCCCAGAAACTAATGTATGCATCTAACTGAGTGACTTTTACAGCCTAACCATCGAACCAGACGTTTACTTATTCGACTAGTTTAACAACCGCACGAAATCTACAGCCAAAACCCACCCTCGGACCAGACAATTACTGTATCAGTTGAACAGAACGGCAATCTAATTAAAATATAGATCTATATTTCGTTTCGTTTTTTATACCTTCGATGGCCTACACTCATGTAGATCTAACAAGTTATAGTGGGAGTTCACGTTCTATGACTTCAGGTATCAAGCACGGGACATTTGACCCGATAACGTCAGTCATTCGATTAACATCCGCTGGTGTTAGTATAGACGTCATTGGCTGGTAATATCTACCCACAGTTCCACGCATGAAACGGTCAAACGGTCGATCCGACAGACCATTTGATTGGCTGACCCCTCATTTCAGGCAGAACACGAGTTAAATAACAAGTCCTCCAGATCCAAGAGTAGTGAAGAAAGCAAAAACGAAATTTTGAACTATAAAAAACGAAACGAAATTGGATCTGTGTTTTAATCAGATTGAACGTTCTGGCTGTTTCCAAGATGTGTAAGGTAAGTGTAGCAGGATCGACGGACAGACTTCCACTTTTCCAAGTCGTGGGTTGAATCGTAAAGAGACAGACAACAGGAACACTACAAAACAGTTTATTTACACATAACAAAAGATCAAAAGAGCACTGAAATAATAAAAGAACGCAATTACTTTATATACCAAAGTGAGAAAAGTTAACATCACCATTATGTAATAATATATTTTATAATGACTATTAAAGATACATTATGTAAGATTACGATAAAGAATAAAGAACTACACTGTTAAAAATATTCTGGTTATTTTACCCTAAAACTACGGACAGCAAAAGTTGCCCCTAGATCATACGTAAAATTACATCGATAGTTATTTAACATTTTACTGTAGAATTACATATTAATTTACAGTTCTTGTAAAAATACATCACTATGTTAATTTACATTTCTTCTAAAAATACATCACACTGTTAATTTACAATTCTTGTAAAAGTACATCACACTTTTAATTTAAACTTTCGTTAAAAAAGACTAAATTTTGGTAATATTACATGCAGGATTCTGGCAACTTTTGCTGAATGTTATCAACCAGCAGCCCCGGTGTAAAATATTTTCGTATTAACATTCCTTCGGTATATATTGAATATCAATAACCCTGTTTGGTAGACAGGGGCGTGGTTCCAGGCTTTCAGATGCAAGCTCGCAGTACTATCTATTTGCAGGCATTAAAATCCTGTTTTACAGACAGTCCCGTCCAACATACACTGGCCAATCGAATCGGTTTGATTAATCTTCCTCAAGCGAACTTGAAACCGAGATGATACAACAGCCACTAATCGTTCGTTCGTTCTTGGGCTTTATCGACCACTTCCACCGAGGGTGATATCGTAGACAAAACGACCACTAAGTCAAAACATTTTTCTTATACATTCAAGAAAAAACTTACAGACTGATTAACGCACGATAAATATTAATGCACTTCATCGATTTTATAAGTAATGGAAACAAGATATACATGACATGCAATATACAAATATTTACAAAATGTGATTGCCCATATTATGGTTATCAAATTGACATGAATCCTATAATAAGATATTATAAGGAATGTTATGTTGACATTTGGAATATAAAATAAAATAAGAGATAGTAAATTTACCGATTACGAGAACTCCCAGTAAGTAAATTTACAAACTAAGGTTGCTAGACGTAAATCTGTAAAATGACATGCTGGTTATGTTATATACCGTTCAATTATGAAATATTACATAATAATGTGCCTTTTGAATATTGTCTTTTACAGGTGGTCAACACATATGGAAGAGGATATCTAAGCAGCTAGCTAACAACCCTATATTTGATACAGATCCTTATTGTGAAATCACCAAAGAACAACGCTGTATGATTGATGTTTATATGCTTCTTGAAAGATCTAATCTTCTTCAAGCGAACTTGAAACCGAGAAGATACAACGGCCATTAATCGTTCGTTCGTTCTTTGGTTTTAACGTTCACTTCCACCGAGGGTGATATCGTAGACAAAACGGACACTTAGTCAAAACATTTTTCTTATACATTCAAGAAAAAACTTACAAACTGATTTTAATTTACAAACTAAGGTTGCTAGACGTAAGTCTGTAAAATGACATGCTGGTTATGTTATATTACGAAAACTCCCACTGGGTAAATTTACAAACTAAGGTTGCTAGACGCAAATCTGTAAAATGACATGCTGGTTATGTTATATTCCGTTCAATTTTGAAATATTACATAATAATGTGCCTTTTGAATATTGGTAAATATTCCTTACGTTTTAAGGTAAAAGCAAATACTTTAACTGCTGAATTTTTAACTATATTTCTTTCCTAAAAGTAAATTACATAAATGTGAATAAAAGTTACATGCTTGCGTCGTTACTTTCAGCTCAATTTTATTACATAATATGTAAGAATGTACTTTTATTATAACTTATAAACCTACATGACATAATGTGTCAGAGGTTGTTGAACTAGAGCACATAATCTTAATAATAGCATTAGATCATTCAAAACATTATATGCTCATACTTTGTGTGTATAAAAATCCAACTATATAGGCCTACTCCATAAAAAAAAATATAACTTTTAAAAACTATGGAAGGAATGTGGCAATGTAATCAAACTAAACACAAACTAGATCTGGACCAGATTCCCCGAAAATTCTTAAGCACGTTCTTGTGCTTAGGTTTCAAGTAGACTTTGCATTTAAGTAAACTTCTCGCATTTTGTATTCCTAGAAAATTCTTAAGAACGTCCTTGGATTTTAAGTAGACTTCAGTGTAAGCACAAGTACGTTATTATATGTTCCAAGAAAAAACTGAAGCGCAACTTTCTTCTTATCTAAGCAAAAGTCTCAAGCTAGGTATTGGGCTTGCTAAATCGCTATCATTTGAGACCTAGAAATTGCCACAAACGGGTCGCAACGCATATAATAATGTAATATGAATGTATACAAACTGATTTACATTCAATCGTTTTCGTTTGTACTATAATTTCAAATTAGTTTCTCGGAGTAATACGCCTGAAGTTTCAGTTGAGTGGCTACTTCAAGTGTCTGGTTATTCCAGTCTACGCCTTTTGATTTGGTGCATTGCATAGAGGATATCTATGGTGCAATGTTTCTAGCCTCGTTCCTCGAGTCTCATCATTTGGTACGTAGGAGACAATTCAAAGACGGTGAAAATCCTTTAGAAACATATTCTTGAGAAGTAGGCATATGTGTATCGGGGACATGTCAAATGTATCAAAATCGACTATTCGGCGGGAAGCAGACGACAAGTTTATGACGTAATTGGCATACCAAAACTGTTTTTATGACGTTTGAAGGCACCATAGTCTCATTTTACCAGTCACAATGTGCTTAGACTCCTACATGACTTTTGCTTACGTAAGAACGGTCTTGAGAATTTTCTAGAGACGGTATTTTATTAGGATTCTTACGTAAGAAAATGTGAGGCATAACTTTGTGCTTACTTTAAGAATTTTCAAGGAACCGGGCTCTGGATCCATAGACACACAAATATTTAAGAATATGATAACAATAGTTAAGAGTCTTCATCAGTACTCTCATCTGCACCAGTGGGATCACCATCCTCCTCATCTTCACCAGGATCCTCATCAGATTCTACATCAGAATCATTGATGGGTTTTAGATTCCATTCTTTAAATAAATTTTCTAACACGAAAATGTGGTAATGGAGAAAGTTAGACACACCATTATTAAATCGAGAATTGTCAGTATATTTTATTCTATCAATTTCTTCATTTAGCTTTACACATTGGGAAGAAATGTTATCAATGAGTTTTTGTTTCTCAAATTCTGTGCTTTCTAACTCTTGATTAGATCGTTCAAGAAGCATATAAACATCAATCATACAGCGTTGTTCTTTGGTGATTTCACAATAAGGATCTGTATCAAATAGGTTCGAGTTAATGTCGACAACATCTTTAAATCCGATTTTCACAAATGGCGCCAGCTGCTTAATTTTTTTGTTTATCAATGTTGTGTTGTTAGATAACTGCTTCGAGATCCTCTTCCATATGTGTTGACCATCTGTAAAAGACAAATAAAGGGACATATATTTATCAAATTAAAACCGGACATAAAAAAGTCAAGAATACCATTTGATTATGTATTCAGTTTGATTTGCTTAATTCTCAATAGGGAGTGTCAAAAGGTGTGTATAATAGAAAGTGCGCACGCTGTTTGCGGGGCTTTGGTGATTGTTGGAACTAGAGTCGGAACTGGAAGAATAAATATGACTAAATACCCTTGCATTGAGAAGATGAAGTTAGTTGGTTACATAAACTTACCGGCATATCTCTTCAACATTATAGTTAATTGTTGGCGTTCAATTGACAATTGTCGTAATTTCCTCAGAAGCATATCTCTTGTACCAGATTGATTACCTGAAATAAAATATATAGATATACCGGCCGTTTTGATTTCGGCAGAATTAATTATCTATGAGAGAGTTCAACTAATTTGTCATATAAAAACACTTATTAGTTCTTAGCTGAATGTCAAATAGTGGTATGTACTGTTTAAAGGGGTGAAAAATGTGTAATAATTAAAGGCATCAAAAATAAAAAAAATTAAATGATCTTAAATTTCATACCTTTTTGGTGGCTTCTATTAACTTGATTTTTCAAATGTTCAATCCACTGTTTTACATCTTCATAATCTATAAAAGAAAGGATTATTCTATATGTTAAAATATAGAAGGGCGTGGTGAAAATTGAAAATGTACAGGAAACGACTTGTAATTTTATCAGTCAGGATATATTCACATATAACTGGAAAATGTGTCTTTTACATTATTTAACAATACATGTATTTAACACTGGTCTGGGCCAACATTTGGAACAAGAACTGACAACCTACAAGGCCTCGATCAAACAATTATTATATCTACCTTGACCTAGTGGCTGAAGATCAATATCTAATTTCTGTTTGCACTGGTTAACACTTTTCTTCGCTTCTTCCAGTTTATTATCCAATTTGATACCTGTTAATGAATGAAAAATGGACGTCAAGACTGGTGTGGACTGTTATCTTTTGTCACTGATGTAAATCACCATGTCGTCTATGAGAAACTAATCTGTGCAGAAAATGAACTCTTGCATTTTAAAGGATTGCGTTAAATACAATTCTGTACATCGGGTCAATAGTTAAAATACCAAAGAATTGAAATAAAATGATAGTGCTGGATAAAGTTGTCTTTCCAACAATATTAATGAATCTTGTATCGACAGAAGATATTTAATAACACTTGGTGGCACTATTACGTGGGTTTTCCTCTCTTCACATTATTAGGAAGTTAGTACAACTAGAGCAGTATTTGGTTGGAAAGATCCTGACTTTCAGAGGCAAGTGAATGTATATAAAGTCGAAATAATTACCTAGTTTTAATGCTGCCTTTTCCGAATAATGGAACATGGCTTCTGTCAATAGATCCTGTCTATTAACAGATCTCATCTCCTTAGTAATTTTTTTGAACTGTCGGAGAAAGGACCAAAATCTTTCTATGCCCTCTCCATCCACTAACCCTGTCTCTTTGACAAACCTCTGGCCAAAGTTTAACTGAAAATGTGAGGAAAGCGTCAATTTTAAAATCGCGGACATTTAATTTTTTTGCATGTTATTTTCATGATATATAAGTTAAATTAAGTAAAAAAAAAAATGGATAATTAGTTTGTATCTCATTTCCCAGGCCCTATATAAGTCTGTCTTGTCGTGATTTTCTCTACAAGAATTCCAACGCTGAAATTTCGATATTATATAAATTTCCAAAACTACAGACTTTTTACGCATATTTAAGTCCATTAGCTTAATGGAAGCAGTAACATATATTTTTATGGTTGTTACCTGGCAAGATAAATTATGTGCAAAGGAATGAAAAACTGGTACAGTAAGGATTATCCTCTCAAGCAAATCTTTATTGTTTTTCTGTAAAATAAAAGAATATATTAGTTAATAATCATCTTTTATACAGACTAATATAACACTAACAATAAGATTTACGATGAACCACTGGATCGTGACTTTTTGTACGTATCACATATAAATCATCTATGAAATATCAATGCATATCATGTCATAAAATACGATTTTAATTCTTACCAACCTTCAAATGTTTTTCAAGAGAGCATGCAATATCATAACTGATGACAACCTTTTCTGATGACATATTGGAAAATTCCATTGCCAGAAAACTGGAATAGGCTAAGCTGAAAAAGTTAACTAAATTAAAGGTATAAATCTCTGCATGTCATCTACATCCAATAAAAGTATTGCGCATTTTGGAGTCACGGTTTACATTTATCAATCAGAATCATGGTGCCTCGTTTGTGTTGATCATATTTATGGTAAAGGAATTGTGGTTAAACCACAAATACAAACTGCATATGGGTCGTCTTTATCAGGCTGCCTGTCATGTGACAAACTAGTTCCTTTAGGAACTTTCTCTGAGCGGACGATGTCCACTGACAGTTCTTATCTGACCCTATATAGCTGCAATATGAAAATATAAGTATTTTACCGTATTTTCATATTGCAGCTATATCAGATATTGCATCTATATAAGGATCGTTGTAACTGGTGACAAACATACCTACTTAAAATAGGTTTGTACGTTTTGTATCGGATCTTGTGGTTAAAATGTTTTAATTAATTTAAATATGTTAAGAGTCCACATATATCACCAAATTCACTTGGTTTGATATTATTTGTTGTTTATTTATTGTCATGTCCATAGTTTGCACTTACTAATCTAATAGAAGAGTGAATAATAAAGACATTACATTGAAAACACATTACCTTTCCCCTCTATTCATATTCAAAAACTGCAAGGGAACATCATGCTTGCAAACAGAACCAAACAAACCAGTTATATCTAACTTGGAATTAGTTTGGTTAGATCGTAGAGCATTGCCAGCTTTAAAGTTGGAACAATTCTGGAATAAAAGACAATTCTGTAGTATGCAGTTTCTGAAAGAAGGTAGCTGTCGAGGCTATGTAACATTAAATATAAATTATGGGAGATTAGATAACGAGTTGGCAGTTCTCACTACAATAGTTAAAAACTAGCTGATGTAAAGGCAATTTACTGAAAATTTCAGTCAATTTGATCAACTATGAACTTAGAACTAAACGAATAAAAGTTCCGCTAAGCCTCGGTCATCATTACTAAAGTCGGTAAGACAAAACTAGCAGTCTCGGTCAGGCGCGGATCCAGTGGGGGGCGCACCCGGCGCACGCCCCCTCTATTTTTTGAGGTGTCGAACAATGTTTAGCTCTATATATTCTCGCGAGAAAGGAGAACGAAAATAGTTTAGGTTGGAAATCGTAATTTACAGTACTAGTACGAAATAATTAGTCCTTGTGGGCATTTTTTACACTAAAAAATCACGGTTCCGGGCTTCGCACTCCCAAGCTGGTGCAGCACGCCCCCTCTTTCTGAAAATCCTGGATCCGCCCCTGTCGGTTATCCATTTAATCAGTAAATCAAGAAGGAAAATTTTATAGCAAATCGAACTACAATCCACCAAATATCTCATGCTAGCCTCGACATCGAGAGTTGATTATGGTCTGGATAAGTTAATTATAATGTCTAATTAATAGTTTTTATAATATTTCAGGCCTAAAGAAAACCTACAATAGGCAGATTTTCCTCTTGCATAATATATGTTTAACCTTATGAACAAGTGCACCAATTAGACGCACAATCACTGTCGGTCAGACAGGACAGTCCGATTTTAATAGTCCTACACTATGGAGGCAGACAAGGAACTTACATATTCCTTAGGTACAACTGCGTAATCTTCTACAAAATCTAAAAAACGTTTCTGACATCTGAAGAAGGGACCTTTGTGTCGGGGCTCTTGATCATACGAATTGCCCGATGAAGCTTTCCTTACCAATCCAAAATTGGCGTCTAAAGCAATACAACTAGGATTCTACAATACAAGTATAAGTTGGAGTTAAAAGTTCAGAAGAGTAATGTAATGTTTATCTTTATCAAAATATTGTTCCATTCACTTCCATTTGAATTTTCAAAAGGGAAAATCTAGTAGATTTAGATAGAAATCCCACCTACCTGCTGACAAACTAGACATTCTTTTAGGAACGTCTCATGGGTAACTGTATGTCGAGTATTGAGACTGCTTCTATTATACATATATTCCATCATGCAGTCTCCCACCAAACTACGGTAAATATCTCTGTCCTGAAATATAAGTTAACAGAATATTAAAAATTAATTTAGAAAAGAAAGTTGGAACAGTCAAACTGAACCACAAAACTATTTAGTTTTAGACCACCTGGCTTTTTAAAAATACATTTCACCGATGTGGTTACTTGTGGTCTATTTAAATTTTTACTTCAATTTGCTTTGGCATGTGGCATACGGCAGATCATGAAACAGCATAGTGGACGATGACGGTTACCCCCCCCCCCCGTATTTTTACGGCAAGGTTACAACATCAATATTGATTGGAATTCACTACAAATTGATTTCGTGGACAAAGGCCATGAAATGTATATTGGTGGGGGGGGGGGGGTCCGCAAATGAAATTGTATAAAATGTTGACAATCTGTGACGCCGGCGGCACGATGTAAGCGCAATAGGGAGAGTGTAGGTGGGTCACCTGTCTTCTGTAAACAATGTTTTGGCATATTTTACGGGGTTAAACTAAACCATTACACCAATGAAATGTATTTCAGGTTAAGTATTTATATTTGTTTCATGATTTTTACATATTTAATGTTACGCTTGAGTTATGGACAACACGACAAACAATTTTACTGAAAGCTAAATTCCGTTAACTGTCGCTTCTTCACACGGCATGTAAAGTAGGAAATGCATATTGGATATTATTGTTTAAAATTCTCTTTATCACCAAGGGTCGAAAAAATGAAAGTGGACGTAAGCTTTCTTGACTAGATGAAATTGACATCTCTATAGGGTCTCATATTTTGATAACGTTACGGTACCTGAAAATATTAGAGACTTTTGGCAAGTGCATTTCTCTTATCCCTATCACGTATCCGTATCGTATGCGTGATACGTTGCGTCAGAGTAGTTTCAGAGTTTTGGCAGATTCTCGCGTCGCGTATCGTATGCGTCATCAGTACTAGTCAAGTGTCTAGCCTACAATTTCTCAGGGTGAATGAAGTCGCTCGACAGTCGCTGAGCTTTTTTAAAAAAAATAATAATGTCGCATCTTATTTAAAAAATCGTTGACATCGACTCGACAGCAATTTTTGGTTTCATTAATTTATCATGTATACCCCTTTACTATAGATTAGAATCACATCATTTACAGATTTGGAAGGTCCCATTTCTACTTAAATTTATCACGTAGTTCTACCAGCATATAGACAGACGGGAAAAGTATGAAAATTCAGAGAAAACCCCATCAAAAATAATGATTAAATTCCTGTCTTTCTTATGGTTAATATCACATCAAATATACACCTTCGTGTTCTAGAATACACATAGATTCATAAAAACGCCATGATACAACATTTCAGCGTCTAAAAAAAAACGACAATGTTATACGGACCTACTCCGTGTGAAAGCTGTTCGATACGGGCTGAGAGAAATACACACACATTGATGACGTCACACGCAAAATCCATACGGATACGCGATACGTACTAGGAATTTACGCTTGCCAAAACTCTCTAATAATAGTCCTATCGAACACGCAGTCTTATTTAATTCACGTGTGAAATGAACAAGCGTATAGCTGTGGCGGTTGCTTTGATGATTACGCAATCAACAATCTAATCTTCTGTCCACTATGTAATTTTTTTCTGTGTGTGTGGGGGCGGGGGCGGGGGGAGTATATTCAGACTCCCCAGAAAAACAATTGACGCCCATGTCTGTGGAATATCAAAACTCATGACGAAATCACTTGTCTTGTCATATTGTAATAAGCAATTAAATATAAAAAGACAATGTTTTGCCAACTCACAATACTTAATTCTGAATTAATTTGATAGGTCTTAAAAAATTTCAGTGCTTCAACAAAGCTTTTTGTTGGCATTTGACATTCAAGCTGTAGCACAGTGCATAATTCCATCAGCTTGAAGTCAAATGCCAGTTTTGGAGATGTTGGGGTTGCCGGCCAAAGGCTGTATCTGATAAGCGTTACAGCCTCCATTTCACACGAACAAAACTGTACTCCTACCACACTCTTCCTACCTATAAAGATATAAAAAACAAAAAAAAAATTTTTATTTTCAAGTCCACGGATATCAAAGACACCTGTGGAATTTTAGAACGTTTGCATAAATTATTCACTATCACTGAACTATAGAGAACTATAATTGTCTGAATTATATTTGGAACCATTTCTCAGAGTTAAATTTGTTCCAAAAACCATGCATATATATATATTTCATGTAGGCGAATCTTACACATTGATACATATACATTTAATTTTTTTTTAATAAAGAAAATTTAAACTAAACTTGTGGGTAACTTGGTAGAATCGCAACTTCTTACCCATTAAGTCAACAGCTACAATGTCAGTTAAATATTGGCCATTATTACACTCATGGTCTTTTCTCCGTAAAACTGTTTTATCAAGGGGAAATGGTAAAAAAACCTTGCCCTGAAAAAAACAGATCATACTACTATTCAAAAGGGCAGGATTGTCAATGGATTAGAATTTTTAAAACATATTTCTAGGCCAAATAATACGCTCAACTATATCTCGGAAATCGACTGAAACAAAATAACATGTTTACGTAATGTATACACTTACGTTCCAGATACGTGGAGAATGGAATACCACTTGCTGGTGTTGTGTTATAACACAGGATTTACAAAAGTGAGTCGTTGGCCCACAGTCATCACATTTTATAATGTTCTCTTCTTGTCGTCCACAGTAATCACAAACCAGGGTCATGGGAGAGAATTCTTCAATTCTGGTATCTAAAAGTTGATAACGGATACGCTCCCATGACTCCACAAACTTCTTTTTCTTGTCGTGATAAGAAACTATAAATAATACAAAGTATAAGTTGAACGTTAACTGGATTCAGCCCCCCCCCCCCCCAACCAACGTAATCAGTAGTCTGAATCCCTAATCATTACGACGACGACGACAAAGAGTTGTCTTTCTTGCTTTTATTGGCTTTTTACGGTAAACGTTTTTACCATCCACCGGAGCCTGGTCTTATGACGTCATATGTGGATTGTGGGTTAGGATAAGGGTTAGGTTTGGCCCAGGGTTAGGGTTAGGGCTAGCCCTGTCTACATCTCGAGACTGTGACGAAATCTGCAGGCCACAGCCCTTATCCTAACCCTTATCCTAACCCACAAGCCTCATATGACGTCATAAGACCTGGCTCCGGTGGACGGAAAAAAAATGCTTACCGCTTTTTACGGTCACGTCTAAAGCAAATCCCTGCAGATTTCGTCATGGTCGCGAGATGTAGGAATAAATAGGGTTAGGGCTCGTGATTTCTGACGAGATTGGGGTTAGGGTTATTGTAAGGGTAAGGACCGGGTCTAGGGTTAACATTAGAGCTGGGCCTGTTTACATCTCGTAGCCTCTGACACGAACGACTACACGGTACACGTCGAGTACGAAGCCGAAGGTGGCCTTAATATAACAGTAACAGACAATAGGGTCATTGGCTAGTATAACACAATTCGCTATTATTAGTAGTAGTAATATTTTGGATCGTCTTCACTCGCCATTTTCATTTTCATGCTGGGTGTTTGGTTCACTTTCTTTTAGTTCTTCTTGCTGCTGACCTATTATGTCTATATCTGGGCCAGGTAGGCTAGCACTAGAAGCTGGACCATCTTCAAACGTTGAGACCTTAATTAACTTAGATTTTTTCCGGCCGTTCTCAAACGATATACATCTTATTTTAGGTGTCTTTGGCATAGGCATCTTCGTAATCCAAAATATGTTTTCAAAAAGGAAAGTCACGTGACCCATTCGTCATTTGTATTTATCCATTCGACAAACTTCAGCAGATTCCAGCACCCTACATCTAACCTCGCCTGTTTGACGAAATGAAAAGAAATGGTGTTTATTGTCCTATTGTATACTATGAGGGAAATATTGAACGGGCAGCGGTACGGCCTACTCTTATCGAATTCCACACTGCCCCCGGATTATCAACGGCGTTGCCCGTGGCGACGTATTTGAATAATGTTTTATTATACAAAACAAAGATTTCAAAGTCTGAGACTATTTTTCTCTAGAGAAGGCCAAGTTTGCACTGAAAATTCTACACTCTTATAAGGGAGCAATTGTGAGAACTACTTTTGTAAAAGCGGCAAGTTTTCTTGACAAGTAAACTGGTGCCTCATCGAAATTGTATAGGCGTAGGCAAATATCACTTTTGCCGTAGGAATCTGCCTAGGTTTGCCGAGTGTTTTATATATCTACAACGCTACTTTCAATTTTAGGCTAACGACATTGTAACTATTCTAATCATTATAATCTTTATGTTTAGGCCTATGTCCGCTATCACTGTTCCTAAACTAGGCTAGTCGTTAGACTAAACTGGAAGGTGGTTGTCGTATTAAAACACTTGGTGAATGGCGGTAAACGTTTTTTTACCATTCATCGGAGCCTGGTCTTATGACGTCATATGTGGGTTGTGGGTTAGGATAAGGGTTAGGCTTGGTCCAGGGTTAGGGTTAGGGCTAGCCCTATCTTCATCTCGAGACTGTGACGAAATCTGCAGGCCACAGCCCTTATCCTAACCCTTTTTCTAACCCACAATCCACATATGACGTCATACGTCCAGGCTCCGGTGGATGGTAAAAAACGTTTACCGTGAATGGCGGTGCATATCCCGTCACGTGACTTCATGTCCCCGACCCCCGAGTCCGACCCCTGCATGTATGTACCTAAAAATGAGCAGTCAGTATAGTAGGACTACAGAATTTATAAAATTCTCAGCTAAACACCTCGTCCTCCCACTTTGGCGTCCCCACCCCCCGCCCCGCCCCACACACCAACGACCCTTTCCATTCCTATGCTCAAATTTCTGGACACGCCTTCCTTTACTCGTTGTCGTACTTTGCTTTGTTATTGTTGTATTTTGTAATTATCAGTAGGCCTTTAATCTGCCTTAGTATATTATTATTATAATTATTATCATCGAACTCGTAGCCTCTGGTATTGTCAGTAGGTCTACTATCAGTCTTCTTCTTTTCTTATTGTAGTTGTTCTTTTTCTTCTTCTTCTTCATAATCTTATTATTATTATTATTATTATTTTCATCATCAGAGCCGTAGCCTATATTAATGACGTTATACCTATAATCCCGTTTGATTGGCTGTAACTTTCTCAACTGAAATTCAATACCCCCCCTTCAAGAGTAATAAATTATAATTTAAGTTATGAATTATTAACTTGGCCCCTTTTAACAGCAATAATTTAAAAGAACAACCGTCTATTCAAGCAAGGCGAATCGGGTGTTTGAGATATATTACCGTAAACGTACGAAACATATGCCATAATATGGGGAAATCGGGTTAGGGTAGGCTCACTTCACACGCCATAACTTATGAACTGGCTCAGGTGGTTTCAATATCTTTATTTCACTAAATGGACAGATGCATAAGGCATACACGTGCCAAATTTCATTAACTTTCTATCTTGGCCTATTGAGTTGCACCGCCGCAAAGTTCCTAGCACCCGGATTCGAGGTGGAGTTTGTGGGTTCAATAAACAACGGGTACGCCCACGCTGCATCAAAAATCAACCCAAACCAGCTTTGGTGGGAAAATATTTTTTGTTTCATGGAATCAAGTGATGAATAAACTACCAGAATACAAAATTTCAGAAAGCCCCTATGCTGGCGTTTTGAGATATATTACCGTAAACATACTAATTATACGATATGGGGCAATTGGGTAAGGGTAGGCTCACTTCGCACGTCATAACGTCTCAACTGGCTCAGGTGGCTTCAATATCTTTATTTCACTACATCGACAGTCTCATAAGGCATGCACATGCCAAAATTCATTAACTTTATATGTTAGCCTAGTGAGTTATACCACCGCAAAGTTCCTAGCACCCGGATTCGAGGTGGAGATTGTGGGTTCAAAAATCGACCCAAACCAGCTTTGGTGGGAAAATGTTTTTTATTTCATGGAATCAAGAGATGAATAAACTACTAGAATAAAAAATTTCAGAAGGCTCCTATGCTGGCGTTTTGAGATATATTACCGTAAACATACGAAAAATATGCCATAATATGGGGAAATCGGGTTAGTGTAGGCTCACTTCACACGCCATAACTTATGAACTGGCTTAAGTGGTTTCAATATCTTTATTTCACTAAATGGACAGATGCATAAGGCATGCACATACCAAATTTCATTAACTTTATATGTTGACCTATTGAGTTATACCACCGCAAAGTTCCTAGCACCCGGATTCGAGGTGGAGTTTGAGGGTTCAATAAACAACGGGTACGCCCACGCTGCATCAAAAATCAACCCAAACCAGCTTTGGTGGGAAAATATTTTTTTTTTTCATGGAATCAAGTGATGAATAAACTACCAGAATACAAAATTTCAGAAAGCCCCTATGCTGGCGTTTTTAGATATATTACCGTAAACATACGAAACATATGCAAGATCGGGTGGGGGTCGCTTTAGGGTAGGCTCACCGCGCACTAAATAACTTCTAAACTAGCTCTGATGGCTTCGATATCTCTATTTCGCTAAGTCGACAGATGCATAAGGTATTCACATGCAAAATTTCATTAACTTTTTATGTTGGCGTATCAAGGTATACCACCGCAAAATTCCTAGCACCCGGATTCGAGGTGGATTTTTTGGGTTCAATAAACAACGGGTGCGCTCACACTACATCAAAAAACGACCCAAACCAGCTTTGGTGGGAAAATGTTTTTTGTTTCACGGAATCAAGACATGAATAAACTACTAGAATAAAAAATTTCAGAAGGCTCCTATGCTGGCGTTTTGAGATATATTACCGTAAACATACGAAACATATGCCATATTATGGGGAAATCGGGTTAGGGTAGGCTCACTGCACACGCCATAACTTATGAACTGGCTCAGGTGGTGGCTTCAATATCTTTATTTCACTACATCGACATTCTATGGCTGGAATAAGGTGAGAGAACATGGGTGCTAACTTGATCTCGAATCCGGGTGCTGGAATACGGGTGAGAGATTCAGCTCGGTAACAACTTCTATTTAAACAAGCTCTGGAAAATATGAAATGATATAAGAAAACATTTGAAAAAAAAGAAACTCAAAACAACAACATATTTAATTCGTATTAGATTCAGTGTTAAACGGAGCTCCGTGTTCAGCATCCCAAGCCGTCTTCATTATCCCAGTTGGAGCAAAACAATAGGACGTTAAACCCCATTTCATCTCATTACACTTCTTTAAAATCGTCCATGCAGTTTATGTCCTATTCGTTATTTCGGTGTGGTAATATCCGGGCGTGTTACTCTGTAAGTGTAGCTGGAGCGGAACAGGACTGTGCGACACCATGAAATTCATACTTAAAGTGGATGGTTGCATGGGACGGTCTACAGATGGCGCGTGATTCCTTTATTTTTACGCATCTGATTATGGTGAAGCATACGATACATCAAAAACATAAAGCGAGATTTTCATAAATATACACATGTGTTATGAAATTATATTTACATTGGTTCTACAGTATTTAATGATAGGATTTACATCACAAATTTAATGATATTTAATGTCTATTTTTAAACATTTCATTAACAAAGGTTGGAACATCGTGTATACACCATTCCGTGTTCATTATATTATACTGCATGGTCCATTGTACAGTGGGGCTTTAAAGGGCGCACGGCTCCATTTTGGGGAAATTTGAAATATTATATTTTACCGAGATTTCGTCTAATAGTTTGGATGCAGCTATGGCGGGTGTGGCGCGCCGGCAGGGTAAGCTTACTCTTCCGGACACCTGTTACCACTGTTTGTTGTGTATTTCGTACACGATGAACAGTCCATTTGCTGATTACACTACTTTGCCTAACTATTTTGCCTATAATGTTTTTTTAGGACTTCGAATTTTGCCTACTGGTTTGGATTGTTCGTACTTGGTTTTATTTTATTTTATGAATGAATGTAATGTGATTTATATGCAATTTTTGATTAACAGTTCAAAATGAACCCCAATCGTTTACGCCTGCATAGTGCATTCTGCACGGGTTTTTGGTTTGTTTTTTTTTAAATAATTGTTTTGTTGTTTGTGAATCAACCTTTACTTATTACTTCTATGTTGTGTGGTGGGATTTTTTTTTTTTCATTACAAAATGACACCGAAACCATAAGGTACACGACTAGTGTATTGTACTGATTATAAAATGTTAGTTGGGCCTTAAATATTGGATAATATAGATCCTTGGATATATAGTTTCACGGCAAGGTAACAACATCCGTATTGATTGAAATTAATCAATATTGAATTCTAATTAGTGTTTTTAATTTCGAATTGGAAAATATTTAGTTAGAGACTTAGCTCCTTTGAAAACTTTTGTCTGAGAATGGAAAAGAACGCGTGTTTCGTATATTCAGCTTCACCGCTGTTACATTTTACACAGATCTTCTTATCCATATGGGAATGAATAAAATGTCCTGTAAATTCAAATATTTCTCATTATCATAATTCCTCTTGATTTTATGATAAAAATAACTTTTTGACCATTCAACATACATTATGCAAGAGCTAAATCTGCCTATTGCGGGGTTTTCTTTGGGCCTGAAATGTTATATAAACTATTACTCAGACATATATTAACATGAACGGGGCTTGATCAACACTCAATGCCATCTTATACATGTATATATATATGTCAGATTTTCACTGGAATTAAATCCGATTTGCTGCTCAACTCTCATTGATGAATTAATTAAAAATGGATAAAATTGAGACTATGTTTTATCGTCCCGACTTTAGAAATTATGAAACGGTTGAGAGTGGAGCAATTTGAAATTTTCAGAATATTTGCTTTAATTATCTGTTTTTTAACTATTGCAGTGAGAACTGTCTGCTGTTTATCTAATCTTCTACAATGTATCTTTAATTTATCCCCCAGCACAACTAATCTTCTTGTTATTCTTCGACTGGGGAAACTTAATACATAAAAAATTATTATCAGGTCCTCGACTCACACCATTTAAAGCTGGGGCTTGTCTTTGCATTGCAGGCCAGCAGATCTAATTCAAATCCAGGCTAGCGATAACATCGAGGATTGATTATGGTATGGATAAGTAATGTCTAATTAATAATTTAGATAACATTTCAGGACTAAAGAAAGACCTGCAATGGGCACATGTATCTCTTGTTTAATTATAGGGATGCGCTGAAACTGGATGTTTTTATTGTTACGTGTACTTGCTATTGGGGTTTGTTTGCATTGAGTTTAGAGCAAGTGTAAACTATGTAGATATTATGATATTCTAAGAAATTAATTTACAGCTACATAAAATTACGAGAGATTATATAAAGAACTGGCAACTCTCACTATAATAGCTAAAAACTGTATAATTTAAATGGATTTTGGTGAAAATTTCAGTCAAATTGATCCACTTTGAACCGAAATTTTCGGTCAAGTCTCAATTATCATTACGAAAGTTGGCACGATAAAATGCATAACCTCGATTATCGAGTTCATGATTAAATCGTGAATTAAAGTTGAGCAGCAAATCTGATCATAATCCAGTAAATAACGCAGGCTATAGTTGACGTGGAGGGTTGACTATTGTCTGGATAAGTTAATTAATGTCTAATTAATAATTTGGATAACATTTCAGACTTTAATTTCAATGTGCTTATGGCGTCGCTTTCAACGGTTTGCGCTCTAGTAACCAGGCTAAACCGCCCGAATCTCGCCACTGAAGAATTTGCTCTCAGTTTTGTGACGTCACATAAAATTAGAAGATGGCGTTGACGTAGACACTCCCTCGGATCAATGCTGAATCTCTATAATTTTTGTGTAGATGTGACATTTATCTAAATCAACCACCGTCAATAAATGTGCTAGGACAATAGGAGTGTGCAATCATGGCGGCACCAAGTAATATACCAAAAGATATTCAGGGTAAACGTTCTGTTCTAAACTAAAGTTATCCGAGAGCTTTGACTTGAAATGTTTCCCGTTTGTTTTGATTTGGCTATGAGTATGACTAACTATGTCATAAAACCACCTGTAAATTATCTTGGTTATTAATTATTAGGGATAATTATAACATCTTAACAATTTGATTTTAGATAGTATCAAGGATGTGATGGATAAGCGGATTAAACTGGGGATTAAACGAATGGTTCGACAAGAAATCAGGAATGACCGTACAGAAAATCGAATTTTGGTAAGCCATCTAGTCTTTTACTCATGTTGACCTACTCGGCCTATTAGACCTATAGCATAATCTATCTTATTCTTACTAAGTACTGCTAGTATTGGTACCAGATATTAACTTAATCTGTCTTTTTGCAAACACTACTGTCACTACTAAAAACAACATTGATATTAAAATTTGTCACCCTCTTCATGGATTCCATACATTTTTCATGAGCATCTAATTCATATTAGATGTCATTTCACTCAGTCCCGCGTCATTTCAGACTTACGACATTTCGGATTCCAAAAAATATGGCCTTGATGTTTCGAACTCGGGTATATGACATTATATGACGATTCGAGTATATGACATTTCGGACACGGGAATAAGTTGAAAGGAAAGGTAGAACACAACTGTCAAATCAATATATAATAATATAATACGCCGTGGCTATTCTTAATAGCCCAACAAAAAATAACTTAAACTTGCAGGTTAAATTATCAAGTGGGCCTTCGGCGTGGAGTCGTGCATCACGAACCTACACGACAAAAATTCCAATGTTGAATGTTTACGAAAAGAACGTTTTACTTCTTTAGTTCTTTATACATGACATGTATCGCTGTACTGATGAATTTTTTAGAAATAGGCCAATTTAAAACACGAAAGAAAATATTTATTAACATGAAACATGTGGTTAGTAAAAGGCTCCACCAAACAATAGAACATTACCGGTAGTTGCACTTACAGTTTTTTGATAATCATCGTTTCCCGTAAAAGTAATGTATTTGTTTAAATCCAATAATATGCTGATGAATTTATTTGAAAAGGACCTACACAAAAACAAAAATTTACACGACATGCACTCTTGTTACAAGTCCCTAGAAATTGTTTGCGATAACCCGGTGAGCCGCATCACTGATCGATAAATTAGTGCGTACAAAGCAAAGTGTTTCTGAGGAAAATATTAGAAATAGCAACGATCAAAGCAGGATAATTAAAGCTGATTAACCAATAATCCTGATGTTATTGTACATGTAGTATGTGCAAAGAAATCTCGCGGTCTTTGGTGGATGATGAAAAACGTGAGTTGTCAATCAATGATAATGGCGGCCGTGTGTTGATTGCAAAAAAAACATTTCCACTGTATCCCCTTATTCAATCAAGATTACTTTATGGTATGGTCAGGTTCTATATCATTATCTTAGTGTTAATTATGTATTATCTGTAATAAGTGCTTGGGATTAAAACTTAAGTTCATTTTAACTTTTTATGGATCATATTTTGTACTTTCAATCATATATATACAGTGTATTCTAAAATTTCTATCAATTTCAATGTGTATGCCCAATTCATTAGGTAATACTGTTAACTTGTAAATTAGAAAAGTATGGTACTATGCCATGGCCAAGGTTTTATTTTTTTAGATAAGTAATGACGTTGGATTAGACTGATTAATTAAACGCAAATGCCCCAAATATATAAGTAATGAATTGGGAGAAATGTGAAAGGTGTTTGCTGTTACAAGTCAATTGTGCCACAACATTTGGACAACTTGATGCTTAAATGTTGACATCATATACAGTGTACATTTGTACATGTACTACATGTACCGTAGACTGTACATGTACCAGAACTCCTTGAATATGTTGATAATAAATCCAAAACTCCAATTTGTCTACATAATTCCTTTGATTGACAGCCAACAATTTCCCGTCAAATCTTGTTTTACAGTGTATTTATATATCACTAATCAGTACTTATATTTATAAAATAACCAATATTTTTTACCTTGCATTTGTTGCTAAATAGTAAAATATCATATTCCTTATGGCTTGTGTTTTGATTGATTATTAAAGTTTAATTAACAAAACAAAATGAGATTAACGCCAAATAATACCCAGGCTTTTCATTCCATTGGATTTAAGGTGGCCTACCAACACTCTACCTACATAATATAAACCCAGAATTTATATCCCCCTTCAGAAAATGCCGGCACAGCACCTGAATATCCTACAGTAATCAGCCATATGACAAATTGACACCGTTCAGTCCACGATTTATGTGATTAACACATTTTATGGTAATTTTGACAATACACACTGAATCATGCACTGTAGGCCTTATGCACTCTGCAAACGTCGGCAGATTTTGTCACTCTAGTTCTAGCCTTGGCTGTATGGTGGTAAGTGTACTTACACCTATACAATTGCAATGTGGTACCGATTTACATATTAGGAAAAGAAAATCAAATAAACTTGAAAGAAAAACAGCTTCAGACTTAAAAAGCTTATAAAACATTCTTCAAATAATCAGGGAACTTGAAAGTATCCAATGGCAGACTTTGTCATACAGCCGAGACTGGATGTAAATTACTGGAGTCTGCTGAAGTTTGTCGGGTGGACCTTATGCCGAAAAATACCATTATCCATACTACATGTATGTCCAGTATATTGTACACCACCAATCAGGTTGTTTATTTATGAATTTTTGTGAAATTATAATTAATGTGTCAGTAACAAACATGGTAAAATTAAGGACAGTACTCATCAATCAACTTAATACTTCAACCAGTATTGCTTGAAGCAAATATAATTTCAACTGTTGAGAGTGAGGTTACATTATGTCATTTACAAGTAATGAATGGTATAAAAATCAAATTTTCTTTACACACATGTACATGTACTACTAGGGAATCTTCTGTTTCAACTAGATTGTAATTGGTCAAGTAAAAGTTTACAGTGGATTAATGAATTAGTCCTAATGAACATGAAGGTCAAATGCATTGGTTATTGAGCACTTGTCTTAACAATCAATGGGAAATTCTCTAAGACCCATCTGTCAACTCATATTCCTGAAGCAATGGCCTGAGGAATCCCTCTCTGTCCATTGCTGGATTGGTTTCTAATACTTGAACTTTTTAGGATGTGAGTCTTTTCTTTTCGTTCAATCAAATCTATCACTTGAGTAGAGCAACATTAATCTGGGGTCTTTCCTAAAACTTTGGACATTGATTTCAGGTATTAAAAACGGTGAAAGTTTGTTCATCTCCATACATTATTGTTTACATTATGTCAGTGTTGAGTGTTGATACATGTAGCCTCATTGTCATGCAATTAGTTTTACTGCAATATTCTGCTATGCACTGGTTAATTGGGCATATTGAAATTGTGAGCCATGACATAACATAAACATATTTCCAACTCCTTATTGATGTTCAACATACATGTGTACTTGTGCACATTTGATACATATTGTAATTAGGCAGAGTTATCGAAATTTGTTTTACCAGTACTTGTTCCTTTCGGTCATTCATTAGTTGTCCCCAATGTGCGTTCCTGTGACAGCCAAAATAAAATTCTATAATACTAATGCATATCTTGAGTTGCTTTTTGTCACCTGCCTTTCAAAGAAAGCGGTCGAACTTGGAGTAGGTGTTTATTAGGTCAATATCTTGATGTAGTTTCAAGACGAGCATTTTCTGCTTAGGGTAAGCAAAGATAAGCAATTTGGTAAGTTGATGCTTTGGGACACGATAAATTTAGTTCTAATAAAGTGAGAGTGGGGAAACTTGGTGTATAGTTTCATACATCAATACCCTGACTAAGTTCGATAATGAGCATTTTCTGTTCGGGGTAAGCATAGCGATAAGCAATTTGATTGGTCAAGACTTTGGAAAACTCTCCTTCTAATTGAGCTAGAATGTTAAAACTTTGAGCAGGTGTTTATTAGGTCAATGCCTCAAAGTGATGGAGTTTGATGATGAACATTGTGGGGTTGATGCTTTCGGGCATGATGACTTTGGTTAGAATGAAGTGGTTGCAATAACTTTTTACTTATAGCATTCAACCGGTTGGACTTTTAACATGATGAGATATGTCACACTTTATAAACAAGATATGATTGAAAATTAACTGTGAGGATCTGCCTACTTAATCCTATGAAAGCCAGAAAAATGTACTGCTGCTAGATCAAGTTAAAAAGATTAGGCAATTAAGTATAAGCTTATCTTACAAAATTTGTTGCAATATTTGTCTTATGATCAGTGTTGGAAGTGCAATTGTATACTTGTTAAAGGTACAAATATAATTTGTTTTACTACACTAAAAACAAACAAGAGGAGTGATTGATAAATATAGGGTTGGAAAGTTATATTGGATCATGAACATGTTAATATCATTTGCTTGGGGAATTTAGAAAGAAGATACAGTAAAAATGTCACTATCTGACACTTAATCTACATGTATATTTAGGCCGGTATTTTAGATCAGTATAAATACACACCTTCTGTACTCAACACCTATAATATTACATACTTCCCTACTTATTATTGTAAAATAATGAAAGAAGTGACTAGATACTCCCATCAGTAGGTACGTTAACATGGAGCTTCTGCTAAGTTTAATCAGACAGAATTGACCTTTTCCTTGTGTCACACACTATATTGATGTTAAGTACACATGTGTAAAGGATTAACTCTCTGGTGTTCTTTGTACAATTGACGACTTGACCATTGCCCGCATAATTTTACATGTACATGTACCTAACAAATACATATGTGGATGCATTTTTCACTGTAAGGAAAATATTAGTTTCAGCTGAATGAGATTTTGTTTTAACAACAGGAAATTTTGTCACTGTCCTATACATTCGGAAAGTGAAATTATATTTTACAATTGCTATCTTTTCCACAAATTATAATTTCACATTTAAAGCCGGAATTTCATATTTTCTAAGAAAGTCAAAACATAATTATTTCTATGTCTTTTGCTCAATAATAGGTTGTCAACTTACTATTGCACGATCGTGGGCATTATTTCCCAGGCATTAAAATCAGTGACAGGAAATAATAACACAATTACCTCCCTTGTTTTTCCATTCACCCCCATGGAATGGCTATCTTCAAATGTTTGAATTTAAAGTTGATATAGGATTAATAGGATTATTCTTTGAAGTGCACATAAAATAACCCTAAAATTTTTTCTATGTTTAGTCCATGGTTATTTTATCCACTTTACGGCAAATTCACATCAATCCAACTAAAATTAATCCAGCTATCTTCACTCAAAGTCGTATCCTGTAAAAACGACTTCGCCAATATCGAAAACACTCTTAATCCCCTCAGACGCCCGGCAACGATTTTAATGCAATCTACCATCAGTTCTTTGGGATTTTCACAAGTATAATAAATTGATAAGGGTTGAAAGTGTGCACTGGAATACCATCATAATTACATAAGTACAATGTAGGCACATGTAGTTTTGATACTTTTATTTCTCTAGAGTAAATTGAAGGACCAAATCTGAACAAGTCTCGTTGTCTCTGACAAAATTTTGTCTTTATATGCAAATCAAATGCCAAAAATGGAAGAAGTAGCATGTTTACATTGTCTGAAAGGTTCAGCTCAAAATATGGAGTCAATTGAAAATGACTACCAAAACAGTTGTTGTAGATCTTTTATTAGAGTGCATGACTCCAGTTTTATTGACTGACTGATTAATGTGACTGTCAAGAGGGGATTAACCTACAATATTCTGTTACTTTTGGAAAGAACAATATATATTTAATAACCAAGGCATAAGGAGTTGTCACCGCACATGTATCTTGGTTTATCCAGATGCAAGGTGATTGCTTGTCTAGAAGCTTGTATACAAATCCATTTGACAGCTTAGCATTGGTTTTTCTGTGGAAATATGTCACGAAGTTACATACAGTGTACATGTACATTGCATGGGACTAGAAAAGGCTTCCCATCGGGCCCGTATGCACAGGGGGGGGCTGGGGGGCATGGCCCCTCCGCGTGAAATGCTCGCCCCCCCACTCAGAAATTGCTAACAATCATTAAAGTATACACAGTACCTTATATTAACCTAAAAAAGCTAATTTTTTTTTGTTTGAATACTTATTTTAAAATGCTTATTAGACGCCTAGGTAACTACATAGCATGATGATTACAACAGTCTGTTAGAATGACCTTTCCGAAAATTTCCTCAAAAGTTCGCCCCCCTACCGAAAGGTAATGCCCCCCGCTTAATGGTGTCTACATACGGGCCTGCTTCCCATAAGACTTAACTTGTTACATGACTGAAACATGTGTGATTTTCATTAATTCCAATAAAATACTGAATACAAATACTGTATGTGGGTACTATTTTATTTACAATGCCAGGTTTCTTAGTAGATATGAATAATATTTAATTTGAGGTTGATATTTCATAGCCTTGATTATTAACTATATGATGTAGTATTTAATACAAATGTTTTATCACCTGTTCATGGGAATGAAGACAAACGTCTTATTATATGTTTATGGGACTAAAATTAAACAAGATGTCAGAGGTAAGATTGTCTACCTATTCTTAGTAGAATACAACCATCATCTAGAATGAGTTGACTTGATCACAAATCAGAGTTATCACCAGATTTAACTTTGTTGTAAAGATTTTGAGTTATCTTTACTTGGACACATTTTATAAAGGCCAAAGTTTGTGACAGAGAATTCTTTGAAAGTTTGTGAGATTGTTTAATGAAATTCAGAGTTTTAAAATGTCTCACTGTTCTTGGGGGAATTTTAATATACAAATGTAGCTTATTATACAGGATTGTTTTTTGGGTCACGTTAATTTGGAGAATACTGTCAAATTTTCATATGGAAAATTTTAAAATGAATTACACTATACAAAACATTGTCAATGATTTATGCGAATCTGTATTTAGCATTCAATCCACAACAAATTGGAGTTAATTAGTACATGTGTAATTGCATTTGTATTAAAGTTGATAGACAAATGGTTATATTGCATTGGGAGCAATGGCATTTTAGTTTATTTATCTAACAGCTTTTCGTTCATCTTTCTACAATCTATTTAAGCCAAGAACTAAAAACAGGGAAGTTGAGGTTAACTTAAGAGACTAAGTGTTGATTTTAGTATTATTATTTTACAACCAGTTCTTTGTTTTAAAGAGTTGACTAGTAGGGTTGTTAATGATATACATGTAGTTATAGTAGATCTACCTACTAATAGTTAGCTGAGGTCTTCAAAAAGCTCAAGATTCTACTAAATATCAGAAAACTTAATCTTCACTCTTGTTTAGAAATTGTTTAAAATGATGTACTAAGTTTATTTAGACGGCAAATTTGTCCAAGCTCTTACAAATTGGCAAAAGAGAGATATTTTCCCTCTTGGTTCAATATTTGGGTGTAGCTTGCTTAAAATCTGTTTTTAACTTCCTTCTAAACGTGCCACTAAAGTAGAATCAACACATTGTTTTTATTTGGAGGGACGACTGTTTCAAATATAAACGAAGATTGAATATGACTATTATAACATTATCAGGTTTAAGTTTAAATGTTTGTGTTACTTTTTCCCCTTCTTTAATCACCATGTTTACAAAGGGTTTTACTTTTGTTAGCTTGGATTGATATAAAGTATTTTGTCTGTAGGTTTTTTTGGGGGGGCTGACATTTTCAACTTAGAGCCGGACATGTATTAATATATCAACAAAATAGACAAATTGGTGCCCGACAAAATGACAGGCACCAGGGGTTTTGTGCCTTACAAAGCCTGGATCTGCGCCTGACATTGACAGTGACAGGTGCCTTATTTCCAGACTTGCCTTGGATGAAGATTTAAAATATTAGATATATGCATATTTATAGATATTTATAGATATTTAAATCCAAATAAAGGTGCTGAATTTGGTTGATCTGACGTGTTACTCCAATTTGTTACCCAGAAAAAAGCATACAAATAAGAATTTGAAAGAATAAGTGGGTGTTGATTTTTGGTTTTTAAGAGCTTTAACTAAATTTATTTTTTTTAACTCAAAATTTGTTATAGCTTAGGTTATGACCTTCTAAAGATTTTTATGACTTTCACCTTATTGGGTCAACAAATAAAATTTAGTCTGATTAAATCCAAAGATTTTGCCTCATTTGAAGTACAGTTAATAAAGCTTAAATATCCTTATACTTATAGTATCATAAGGGTTGGTGCAAAATGGCTTTCTTTAACTTCTATTCTGTAGACCCTGTGCAAAAGCTAGGAATTGGATTAGTCTGTAGAGCAGTTTTAAAGCAGGAAGGCGTTTTATCACTTCCTTGCAAGAATTTTGGTTTATTGTTTGTTGTTCAGTATTAATATTTCCTCTTTGATGTGTATTACATCAACACTGTGAAAAAATGTGTTAAAGATAATGTATTTTGGGCAGGCAATCAAAGTTCCCCCTCAAATTTCAACAGACAGGTTATATATCACCCCACAAAGGTAATCAATACATAACATCCAATAAATCAACATTATTATTTTTGACCCAAATCAAAGAGGTTTAGCCTTTTTGATGTGATAACCTGTATGAACTGTCACCTATATAAACTGCTCTGATGAATGACTGTGGATGGATGTTTTATTGTTTTGCAACTTACCTTTATTCAAATGTACAAAATCTTATACCTGATAGCATGTAGCATTTATCCTTTCTTAACCTAGGTTATGGTAGTTCTAATTTTCTGTCTTTCTCATGTAGATTTTTGCATTCAAATAAAGAATAACTCTTCCCATTATTGCTATTGACAAAATAGGACGTTAATCCCCAGTTGATTTCATTTATATTGACAAAATGGTTGCAGTACATAACTCACATTTGGCATGACTTTTTGTGAGATTCAGTTAAGAAATAACTTTAAATTTTAACCTGTTTATGTTGTCTAAATGTAAATTAATTTGGTTGTTTTTACAATTGTACTCATTTTTAAAGTGTTATTCTTTCTATTTTTACAGGCCTTTTCACCATGTCGGTTGTTTGTATTAGCTGCAAAAGTGCCTTCTAAGGTAAGAAGAATGAGTTTAGTATTTGTTTTAGACAGTTAGCTTTTCTTATTGTGTCATTTAATTTCTTGTGTCATTTAATTTCTCCTTGTAAGTAGTAAAACAAGATTTCATTATTAAACACAAGATTTACGATGGCAGTTCACGTATTTTAATTATTGTATGAATTATTCAAAACTTTACTAATACTAGCCTGTCAAGCCCCTTTTTTGACTTTGTGAAAATTGAAATGGCATAGTCATTAAGAAAATAATATTAGCAATTATTATACTAAATATAATTTATTGATTGTATATTGTCATCACCCAGGTCTGTTGGCTTTATGTTAGTCCACAATTTAGCTGTTTATGATGCTTTTTAAACCAGCAGATTTAGATATTTTTATTTTTTGTCCCTATCCCAGTCCATAATTACTAATAATAAAATTGATAGACACAGGAATGAGGTAGCGGCATCAACAATTCAATTGGCAAATTTATATTATGACTAAATGAAACTCTTTGATTAAGTTAAATGCACACATTATTGTACTATAATTTTTGTGTTATAGAAATTTTGTCAATATTTGATGTATTTTAAAATACAAAATCGGATCAACAGAAGAAAGAAGACAATTTTTGTGTTATAGAAATTTTGTCGATAGTTGATGTATTTTAAAATACAAAAACACATCAAAGTTTTATTTCCTGGTTTATACCCAGTAATAATAATAATACTACAGTAGAACAGTTTTTTTATGAATAATAATTTGCATTTCAAAAAGACAAGTGCTTTGCTCTACATTTCAGTTAGAGCATACTTTTCATTATTTGGATATTCAAGCCATAGAGAGTCGTAAACCTAATCAGGTAACTATTTATTTTGTTCTGTAAGTGTTTATCAGATATTTAATAAATTAATGATATGTAAGTACTTCATTATATAGTAACTCTTATATATATGATATTTGAAACAAGTCCTGGTATACTCTTATGCAAACATTTACATGTACACATGTGTATTTTTTCAATTGCCTGTTCACTTTTGTAATATTTGAGTCAGAGATCTTTCATGTGACCAAATTTGATATATATAAAACAATCCATGTGATTTGTGATTTCTTATTTTGATGAGTAATTCTTTGTTACAATTATTCCCAAGTTAATGTACTATATTTCTATGTTCACAGCATATATTTTTGATACGTAATTTTAAATTATTAAACATGTTCGTTCTTATATCGATCAAATTCAGCAGTGTGTACCTGTAGATCACATACTGGTAACATTGGTCTGCAGTGGCTTTTTTTAAGGGTTGAATCTATAAAAAATATACCCCAAATTTTTATGGTTGATAGAAAGTTCTATTTCAATAATATTGATACAGTACATGTAATTCCATATTTCAAAATCACTTGAAATGATGTATGTCTACTTGTACTTGAAGAAAAATCTATACACTTTCCAAATTCCAGTAGCAGTACAGCATTAGCAATCATTTTCTCTCTCTAGAATATGATAGATAGTTTTCTGTATTAATTGTAGATGTTCTACAGGTATTTATAAGTGTCAAATAAATGAATATGTTAGAAGAGACTAGCTCTCTTATCTATCTATGTACAAGACTATTTAATCTTTTAATTGCAGCTTCAGGTTACAGTAGATTCTAAAATCTACTCTTTTATCACCCAAGATGCTGAGACAGACGAAGTTAATCATATGATCACTCATATTGGTACCTCTCTAAAACATATTTTTCCCACTTTTCCACTAGAGTAAGTGACTGTATTAATTCTTTTAAAAAAAGTATTTGTGACTTTTGTATGTGCCAACTTTTAAATTATGTTGTATATAACCATATCATTGGGGCTAAAGTTATCACATCTGATTAACACTAATATATCCATGAGACAAATATATAATAAATCTATATAAATAAAATCAAAGTGTGTATGTTCGCGCATCACGCTTTGTCGCAGCGCGTCACCACCACAAATTAAACAGCATGAAACCAAGAATATTTTAGGCCATTGAATTTGGTCAAATTGAGCTTGGGCCCTATGCGAATCACGCATTTCGCCAATGCTCCACTTGCCTGTAAATCTATATAAAAAATAATTGAAGTGTGTATGTTCGCCAATGCTCCACTTGCCTGTAAATCTATATAAAAAATAATTGAAGTGTGTATGTTCATCCATTGTGCTTCGTCACCGCGCTCCATCCCAACATACATGATGTATTATGGTATTAAATTAACCAGCGTGGCCCTGTGAATGTTTTTGGTCCTGGGTGAATTAAGCTTGGGCCCTGTGCAAATCAATCTTTATCGCAACTATCCACAAGCACAATCGTGTGGTATCAAATTAACCAGCGTTGACCCTGTGAATGTTACCAATAATTTATGATAATTACTTGCTGCATGGAACTTGAAGCCCTTCAAGCTTGACTTGAAATTTTTCAAGAATAGTTAGTTTTGGACTAAAGAAATTCTTTATTGACTACCATATAACTACCATTTGTAATTTCTACTTTGCATCCCTTGCATGTTTTCAAATGTGACCTTGAATGTAAAGGCGACAACAACTTTCCGAGGATAAACATGAAAAGTTGACAGCACGACAGCAATCCAAAATAATGGTAGCGCATTGTGTTGAATTCAGAATTTCTACTTTGATTTTTTGCTTGGTATGTGTGTTGGTGCCTTCTTGGTCTTAGTGACATGAATAAATATGTTAAGTAGAAAGTCAACATAATGCTACACAATCCCAAATGCTTATATATTGCTTCATGTTTATTTCTTAGATTCCTATTTTCAAGTTGATTTTTGCATGGTGTTTGTGCTGTCACCTTTACATATTGTTGTAACGTCTATTTTTCGACTTTCACTTTAAAAATGGGCAGAAAGTAGATATTGCAAATGGTAGTTGTTTACATACATTGGTGTCCATGTGTTTGTCTTATTGTTTTCTGGTCGGTTTGATCTTGCATGCTGTATATATGTGTAAATCAAACTGTATAGTAAAATTTTCTTATCCTCTCACTTCTTAGGCAATGTCAGATTTACTGTTGCTTTAATTTGGCTGAGTTTAGTTATAAGAACGATTGACAGGTGAAGCATGAAATATAAACCCGGAAGGATATACTATTGACACAAGGTGTTCATTAATAATAATGTTTAATAGAGATATACATGACTCATTATTTACTATTTATGTAATAAGTATGTTCTATGACCTAGGCCCATTCAGACTTTACTCAATACTTACTTTGATAAAATTAAGTGTGTCCCTAATGTAGGTCATATGCATGATAAATACATCAAAATTGTTACTCAACTAATCTTGCTAATCATTACCAGGAAAGGTTTCCTTATCTGTTGGTATTAGGACAATGCTAATGTCTACAGAGGATACAAATAGAACATTTTGTAAATATTGCGATCAAATTATAAAGTAAATTATATCCTGGTTACCATAAATTGTAATGCCTTAAATATACTACTAACTGCTTTCAAAAAGAAACAAATTTGCATTCATGTACATTTATGTCTACTAGAAATATTGATCATTTTGTTACCTCATTATTCAAATTCATCGAAAAATCAAATAGAAATGATATGAATGACATTACAAGGTTATTATATATTGTAACATTTTTCAGAGGGTGAATCTTGCGTTTTGATTGGTCAATGATACACTGTTGATTGGACAGTGTAACACCTCTCTGTTTTAGTAAATGCTTTTGAAATGCTAAAATAGCATGTTAAAATGTCGATAAACACTTCCTGTTTCACATTTAGACGCTAATATGTCATGGGTCCTAACGATCTCCTCAGCACAAGTGACAAGTCTATTGGACAATAACACCCCTTGACTCTAATGCAAAACAAGAAGTGTTTATCTACTAAATATCTTCCTCACTTCCACTCTTCTCCTCCGCAATATGTTATTGTCCCCCGCCTTTGGAAGAAAGTTGGGGGACTATTAAAATGGGTTCGTCTGTCTGTCTGTCTGTCTGTCTGTCTGTCTGTCTGTCTGTCTGTCTGTCTGTCTGTCTGTCTGTCTGTCTGTCTGTCTGTCTGTCTGTCTGTCCGTCCGTCCGTCCGTCCGTCCGTCCGTCCGTCCGTCCGTCCGTCCGTCCGTCCGTCCGTCCGTCCGTCCGTCCGTCCGTCCGTCCGTCCGTCCGTCCGTCTGTCCGTCCGTCACACTTTTTGGGACACAATAACTCTCTTCCTAGCTAGAATGTTCAAACTTGGTGTATATGCTTATTAGGTCAATGCCTTGATGGAGTTCAAAGATGAGCATTTTCCGCTTAGGGTAAGCAGAGATAAGCAATTTGATTGGTTGATGCTTTGGGACACGATAACTTTAGTTCTAATTAAGTGAGAGTGATGAAACTTGGTGTATAGTTTCATTACAGTAATACCATGACTAAGTTCGATACTGAGCATTTTCTGCTCAGGGTAAGCAGAGCGATACGCAATTTGATTGGTCGAGACTTTGGAACACAATAACTCTCCTTCTGATTTAGTTAAAATGTTCAAACTTGGTATATATGCTTATTAGGTCAATGCCCTGATGGAGTTCGAAGATGAGCATTTTCCGCTTAGGGTAAGCAGAGATAAGCAATTTGATTGGTTGATGCTTTTGGACACGATAACTTTAGTTCTAATTAAGTGAAAGTGATGAAACTTGGTGTATAATTTCATTACAGTAATACCTTGGCTTGACTATGATCGATAATGAGCATTTTCTGCTCAGGGTAAGCAGAGCGATAAGCAATTTGATTTGCCGAGACTTTGGAACACAATAACTCTCCTTCGAATTGAGTTAAAATGTTCAAAATTGGTGTGTATGCTTATTAGGTCAATGCCTTGATGGAGTTCGAAGATGAGCATTTTCTTCTTACGGTAGGTAGAGATAAGCAATTTTTATACGCCCACATTGAAATGTGGTCGTATATTGTCGTCGCCCCCGTCCGTCCGTCCGGCGGTCCGGCGTCCAAAATTTCTTGTGGACGCTCTAGAGGCTAAAGTTAATATCTGATTGACTTTAAATTTATACACAGTGTTTAAGGTCATGAGTCGAAGAAGCCTATTGTTTTTCAGCGATTTCCGATAATAACTACCAGAGTTATGGCCCTTGATCACTTCAAAAAATCTTGTGGACGCTCTAGAGGCCAAAGTTAATATCCGATTGGCTTTAAATTTATACACAGTGTTTAAGGTCATGAGTCGAAGAAGCCTATTGATTTTCAGCGATTTCCGATATTTAGTGGCAGAGTTATGGCCCTTGATCACTTCAAAAAATCTTGTGGACGCTATAGAGGCCAAAGTTAATATCCGATTGGCTTTAAATTTATACACAGTGTTTAAGGTCATGAGACAAAGAAGCCTATTGATTTTCAGCGATTTCCGATAATTAGTGCCAGAGTTATGGTCCTCGATCACTTCAAAAAATTTTGTGCACGCTATAGAGGCCTAAGTTAATATCTGATTGGCTTTAAATTTATACACAGTGTTTAAGGTCATGAGACAAAGAAGCCTATTGATTTTCAGCGATTTCCGATATTTAGTGGCAGAGTTATGGCCCTTGATCACTTCAAAAAATCTTGTGGACGCTATAGAGGCCAAAGTTAATATCCGATTGGCTTTAAATTTATACACAGTGTTTAAGGTCATGAGACAAAGAAGCCTATTGATTTTCAGCGATTTCCGATAATTAGTGCCAGAGTTATGGTCCTTGATCACTTCAAAAAATCTTGTGGACGCTATAGAGGCCAAAGTTAATATCCGATTGGCTTTAAATTTATACACAGTGTTTAAGGTCATGAGACGAAGAAGCCTATTGATTTTCAGCGATTTCCGATATTTAGTGGCAGAGTTATGGCCCTTGATCACTTCAAAAAATCTTGTGGACGCTATAGAGGCTAAAGTTAATATCCGATTGGCTTTAGATTTATGCACAGTGTTTAACTCTTAAATGACCCAGAGGTTTGACGTTATAACGTCATAAAAACCCACGTCATAATGGCCAATAGAGTTAAAATATAGGTATGCATTTTAAAATCATATAATAACTGAAAATAGACCCCTTCTGGGCCTTCATGTGTATGTAAATGGATGAAATATTCTAAATTGCCATTTTCATAAATATGAATTTTGTACAAAAAAAAGAAAATAATAATAATTTAGACATTTCATGCACAATTCATGTAGACGTCTAGGCTACGGTTATTTCTATTTTTTTTGTTCGGCTTTTGTGAACTATAAAACATTTAAAAGTACCGGTACCCATATTAAAAAGTTTTGTGGATTAGCCTAGCTTCTTCGTCTATCACGTTCTAACGCAAAACTATAAATATCTACACCACCGATAAAATCTGAATCAATAGGTATTGTATTTGTAACCCGTCGTACGGAGAGCGTTGTCGTATAGGCCTAGACATATCACCGTTTTATTGTAATTTTTCAAGAAGAAACAATAATATTTTTAACTGTCAAAATGTCAAACAGGAAGTAAACAAATGATAAAAGGCCGCCTGTTTATAAGGGGAGTAACTCTCATTGTGCTAGGAACGTTGCATTCGGTTTAACTGGTTTTGTCGACAAAAGTCGCCGTGGGTACTTAACGGTAACGTCATAAGTGTCGACAAAAGTCGCCGTGGGTCAGTTAAGAGTTAAGGTCATGAGACGAAGAAGCCTATTGATTTTCAGCGATTTCCGATAATGAGTGCCAGAGTTATGGCCCTTGATCACTTCAAAAAATCTTGTGGACGCTTTAAAGGCCACACTTATCATCTGATTGACTTCAGATTGATACACAGAGTTTAAGGTGATGAATCGAACAAGTATATTGATTTTCAATGAATTTTGATAACTGAACAGCTAAATCCATAATTTTAAATGTTTCATGTATATATACTAATTCAATTGTTAGCGTGGGGTAAAACTTTATAAAAAGCAATCAAATTCTAATGATTTTCTGATAATTACATAATGAGTTGTTACTCTTAATCAGTTTTTAGAGTATTACAAATGTTTCATTACCGAAAAAAGTAAAAATTTTCGACAACCCTTGTTGACTGCCCGGACGATTTAGCTGCTGTGGGCGTATGTTTCGTTGCCTGGCAACCTATCTTTGGATGAAACTTTGTGTTCAGTTTGATTGGTCGATACGTTTGAAAAAAATAAATGTGCGATTAATTAATATGTGTCATCTATTTATTTTGGGATTTCGGCGGGGGACATCAGCCTCACTGTTGGCTTGTTATTATTGACATTTTTTTTACATCAAAATATTTCAATTGATAAAACTAATATAAAAATTGTTCTAATATGCAGTACTATAATAATAGGCCTAACTATGTACATTTTTATGTTTACTCAACAATACTTTTTGTCTGATACATGCATATGGTATCAACATATATCGGTAAGACATTTAGTTATTGAACCATTAAGAGTTTGGAAAGTATGCAGGAGTATTATGAACACAATTCTCTGCTCAAATTGGATTCCCGGTCACCTCTGGCTTGCGGCTGTGGTTTCGAGCCCTGGTGTGAGCGTATGTGGCATGGAGATAGGGGTGCCTTCTCAACCTCGTGAGTTTCCTCCGGGCACTCCGGTTTCCTCCCACTGCTAAAGACCCCTACGCGCAAGCGAATTATTGAAATAAAATTAAACCATATGTTAGTCCCGAAATGACCTAGTTTGTGTTGAGTGGACGTTAAACCCCATTTCTCTCTCTCTCTCTCTCAAATTGGATTCAATAGAGTTGTTTCAAGATTGACATTATGTGTTGGTACTTTCTGATGGCTGTTAACAATGAAGATACTCAACAATGCATAGCAAATACAGATAGTACATTAATAAACATCCGACACTGAAGTGAAGCAAACTGTTAAATTTATGAGAGCGATAAAAAGATAATATCCATCTAACTGCCATAGGCGAATAGTATCAGGTGTTCGGAATTAAAAGAGCTCCCTGTTTTGTGCTATGCCTAGTATATTATATATATCCAGTTCAGAGGTTATGACAGCAACTGTGTCCCAATGAAATATTTGTCACTAAAAATTTTAGTAACAGTTTAGTTATGTTTTTATGTTACAGAAGAATCATATTAAAGATTGATGTGCAGCCAGTAGAAAGATTAAAGACTATGTATGATATGATGAAAGATATTGAAAGTAAAGAACTTGGACCATGTGGAGGCTTTACTATGATGTATGCCTGTATGTGTGATTATCATTCATTGCCTTATAGAGAAGAAGTGGCTTGGGTAAGTTCTTTAATAATGTGGATACCTAGAATTTTAAATCATTGAATTAGTTGTGAAAATAGTTGTAGTGTTACAGGATTGAAGCCGCAATTAGTTAAGGAATCTTAATCGTGGAGAGTACATGTTTCTATATTTATCAAGCATTTTATAGCTGAAACTTGCTAATTAACAAGAGTGATATTTGACTTTTGTAAATTAAGGAAGAGCTATTTTTTGTCAGTTTACCAGGCAAATAAAGAAATCTATATTGGGCCCCAAATCTCTTTTGAAAAGCTTTTTTATATGCCCACATTTTCATGTGGACGCATATTGTCATCGCCGCTGTTCATCTGTCCGTCCGTCCACAATTGTTTGTGAACAGTCTACAGGTCACAATTTTTATCCGATTTCAATGAAACTTAAAATATAGGTTTATCACCCTAAGATCTCGGTTCCTTTCGATATTAGCATGTATCGGACTGTAAATCACATTTTTAGCTTGTGAACAGTGTAGAGGTCACAATTTAAAACGATTTTGCTGAAACTTGAAATGCATGTTTATAACCCAAAGTTCTTGGTTCCTTTCGATATTTGCACCCATTGGATCGTAACTTCCTGAATTATTGCCTTTGATTGTCCAAAAAATCGCCCTTTTCAGCTTGTGGTCCCTCTGGAGGTCAAAATTGATTTTAAAAGATGTTTGACTATACCACGTATCACCGTTACATGGTAATGGAGGTTGAGTTCGAATTTCGGACAAAATGGCCGCCGTCTGTACGCGAATAGTGTGAAAATATGTTTTATCAAGGTTGTGGACCCTATAAAGGTCACAATTTTAATTTGATTTTGATGTTTATAACCTAAAGATCTTGGTTCCATTCCATATTTGCGCATATCAGAATGCAACTTCCTTAATTATGCCCCTGATTGTACGAAAAATCGCCTTTATTACTTGTGGTCCCTCTTGAGGTCACAATTATTACCTGATTAAAAAAACGTTTGATAATATCACCGTTACAGGGTAATGTAGGTTGAAGTAGAATCTTGGTTCCTTTCGATATTTGCGCATATATCGGATTGTAACTTCCTGAATTATGGCCTCTGATTGTATGAAAAATCGCCTTAATTATCTTGTGGTTCGTCACAAATATTACCTGATTTAAAAACTTTTGATTATATCACCATTACACTGTAATGAATGTACGGTTTGAATTTCATGAACACTGGACCAAAATTGCTGAACAAAATGTCTGCCATGTTTACGTTTCGTATACTAAACGTTAGCATGGGGCAGAACTTTATAAAAACCAAACAAATTCTAATGGTTTTCTGATAAGTACTTAATATGCGACAACTCTTGTTGACTGCCTGGATGATTTACCTGCCATGGGCGTATGTTTCGTTGCCTGGCAACCTATTTTTTAAAATTAATTTCACAATACATAGTAGCAAACCAAAACTAAGATATTGTACTATCATTATTTGTATTCAAAAGTATATCTTGATTAGGCTTTTGTTGTAAGAAACAGACAATACAAAATGTCTCGTTTAGTGAATTGAAGTGGTATACTGTGTACATAAGGCTGACACATTGGTTTAAAAAAACACATTCTTTACTGTCCAAATGTTACAAAATCATTGCACTGTTAATTAGCTTTATCTCTTTGTGTATTTTAGGATGTGGATACAATTTACTTATCACAAGATTCTAGGGAGCTATGTCTGCGAGACTTTGATCATCTCAATTTAAAGTAAGCTGACTTTAATGATACTTTTTGTATTGAGATGAATTTTGGAGAATTTCTCTCTAAAGTATAAATGTAATTATAGTGTTGCATTAAATTAATCAATGAAGAATCATTATTTTATGAGCTTTTAATGCTGAAATGGAATATTTACATCGTGTTCCATTTTTAGAAGTCCAATATTCTTACAACATCTGCACAGACTATAAATAGTGTGAGAAAATAAATAAATCTTGTTTTTTCTTTCAGAGATTTGATTCCTATCATCGGTGCTTTAGAACATAATTCGTGGTTCACAAAATTGAACACAAATAATGTTAAATTAGTGAGTATTATGCAGGGCTGGGGCCATTACATTGACAATGTAATTAATTACATTACAATTACCATTACTTTTTAAATGTAATCATTACAATTACTTTTTCATTTTTAGCAATGTAATTAATTACCATTACCCATTACATTGAAAGTAATTAATTACCATTACCCATTACTTTATGACTATATAAATAAAAATCATTTTTCACATAGAAATTAAAAAGAGAACATAATTTTCTGCCATGAACAGCCTACAAAACCAAAATAATCCTTGCATCACTTTAATAGATATTTGTTTATGAATTGTCATTTCTATAAAATATAACTTCAAGGCAAATTTTCATGTGACAGACAGTGGTGACAAAAACTGATGAACTTCGTCGAACATAACTGATAAGAAATTACAATAAAAACAGAAACGATTGAATGTAAATCAGTTTATATGTATTCATATTACATTATCAATTGCGAGCCATTTGGGTCAATTTCTGGGTCCAGAAAATAGCAATTTAGCTCCTTTAATAAGTAATCTTATGAGATTCATAATCAATCCAAATAGTCTATCTATAATTTACATTGTATAACTGATAACCATAAAATAATGAGATGCTTGAAAGCCATTGTTTGGTTTGTCACTTGTTACCTTGAGATTAAGATTAAAGGGTAGTAAGACTATTGTCTTTTAATCTAACTGATTGATTGATTGACTGAGTGATTGACTGTAAATTAACACTAATCTTTGATTAAAATATACTTCTTTTCAAAGTTTCACTTTTTAGGTTACATGTCTAAAGAAGGGTCCTACATAAAAAGTAATAAAAGAAAATGTTGAATGCCTTCTTATTATAATTTATTAAATCTGATTTAAACCTTTTTTTATTAAAAATATTATAATAAATTGGATTTTGTGTCAGATACACTTAATTTTCTTCTTTGTGGCTATAAAATTTGATGTTTATCATATGGAAATATTTATATGCACCATAAAATGTAATTGAAAAGTAATTGAAATGTAATTGACCATTACATGATTTTTGGAATGTAATTAATTACATTTCCATTACTCATTACTTTTGAAATCTTCCATTACTCATTACATGGCCATTACTTAAAAAATGTAATGATTACATTCCATTACCATTACCCCAGCCCTGGTATTATGTTTTTATCGATCTGAATGTTATTTTATACTTTACTTGTATTTGTCAGTATTTTATTAAGATGAAAAAGATTAGAAATGGTGTCAAATCAATAAGTTGATTATTCTTTGTTTACATTAAAATAATGTTAAATAGTCACACACTCCTTTTTATACGCCCACATTTTCATGTGGACGTATTATGTCGTCGCCCCTGTCCGTCCGGATGTCCGTCCGTCCACAATTTGTTTGTGGACTCTCTACAGGTCACAATTCTTATCCGATTTTGACGAAACTTGAAATATAGGTTTATCCCCATGAGATCTCAGTTCCTTTCGATATTAGCATGTATCGGATCGGAACTTCATGGATTATGGCCCCTGATTGTACAAAATATCATGTTTTTAGCTTGTGGACCCTATAGAGGTCACAATTTTGAACCGATTGTGATGAAACTTGACATGCATGTTTATGACCCCAAAATCGTGGTTTCTTTCGATATTTGCGCCCATCGGATCGTAACTTCTTGAATTATGGCCCCTGATTGTCCGAAATATCGCCCTTTTTGGCTTGTGGTCCCTCTGGAGGTCAAAATTATTATCCGATTTAAAAAAACGTTTGATTATATCATCGTTACATGGTAATGAAGGTTGAGTTCAAATTTCGTGAAAATTGGAACAAAATTGACGGACAAAATGGCCGCCGTTTGTACGCGAATAGTGTGAAAATATGTTATATCAAGGTTGTGGCCCCTATATAGGTCATAATTTTGAACCGATTTTGATGAAACTTGACATGCATGTTTATAACCCGAAGATCTTGGTTCCTTTCGATATTTGCGCTTATTGATTCGTAACTTCCTGAATTATGGCCCCTGATTGTACGAAAAATCACCCTTTTTAGCTTGTGTCCCTCTGGAAGTCACAATTATTTTCCGATTTAAAAAAACGTTTGATTATCTCACGGTTTCACCATAAGGTAGGTCTTAGTTCAAATTTCGGGAAAATCGGACCAACATTGACAGTCAAAATGGCCGCCATTTGAACGCGAACACTGTTAAAAAATGGTATATCATGGTTGTGGACCCTGTATAGGTCACAATTTTAATTTGATTTTAATGAAACTTGAAATGCATGGTTATACATGTAACTCAAAGATCTTGGTTCCTTTCTGTATTTGCGGATATCGGATCGTAACTTCCTGAATTATTCGAATTTCGTGAAAATCGTACCAAATTGCTGGACGAAATGGTCGCCGTTTGTACGCGAATAGTGTAAAGATATGGTATATCATGGTTGTGGACTCACTACAGGTCACAATTCTTATCCGATTTTGCCGAAAAGTAACATTTCTAGGTTGTGTACCGTCACACCATAATCATTGTCGGCTTCGAATTTCATGAATATCAGACTGGAACTTACCAACAAAATGCCTGCTCCCAATACAGTATGAAATACAGGACTTAATGATGTAGGAAAAATCACTTTCGGTATTGCTTGTTCTCCATCCATCTCTCGAATATATGGGCGTATCCTGCCTGGCAGTGCCAGCCTCTATTTGGTTATGGCAACTTATTGGTGACTTGGTGTTTTGGCATTTAAACCTGCAATAAAATATCCTGTATACAAATTAAGAATAAAGAGTTGCTTCATGCTTATTTTGTTAGTTGAATTATCAGTGTCTAAATCTCTGGAACAAATTTTAGAAAATAGGTAACCCAGGGGCGGATCTAGATATCTTTTTTTAAAAAGCTCAATTTGTATGTATGCCTATGTAATTTAGAGACGATGATGACAGATTTCCGTAACAGAAACCTGGCAAACCCCCTGCCCCTGTAACCAGGCAACGAAACATACGCTTAGTTGTCCAAATCACAAAGTTTGCCACACATTTATTCTTTTATAGATAATGGGAGCATTTACAACACTGATTAAGAGTAACATCCCATGAAGTAATTATATGCAAAGATATGCTTTTGGTTTAGAGATTTACTTCTAAAGATATTGATAAATTAATTTAATTTTTGTATTTTATCAGACGTTGGGTTCTCGGAAAAGGGAATTTTACATCTATCTTATTTTCAGACATCTGAATGTTGTAATGAAATATTAAAAGTAATGAGGCGTAACGCAGTAATAGAACATCTAGGTTTATCTAATACAGGAATTAAAGTGTAAGTACTTATTTTTTGGACCTGAATAAGAGTGTAGAAAATTTGTTATGATGTTTGACATATCTTTCATATTATAACCCGATCAATTAAAAAATTCAAAACGTTAATCAAATAAAGACAGTGAAATAGCTAATATATTTGAATATAGTAAATATTGAATTAATTGATATTTGTTGGGGTTTTTTTAACAGAGAATTTGTTCAGAAATTATCAACGGCTATATTATCTAATAGTGGAACACAAATATCCAAAATAGATTTATCTAATAATATTTTAGAAGACAGAGGTAGGTGTATTTTACTGTAGTATGATTTATTCCTCTGTTGACAATATTTTGCCATAATACACATACTTAAGAAAATAATTTTAAGATCAAATCAAAGTAATAAATAGTTCATTTAATTACTATAAACCTATTCACTAACATCCAAACTTCATTTTCTATACTTTATATATGCACTATTGTTTTAATAATAATTTTATTTGTTTGTTTTCCAGGTATTATTCATCTTGTAGGTTCACTCAGTAATTTATCTAAAGGTCTGACGTCCCTAGACCTATCTAAAACAGGTCTAACTACAAAATGTTTGAATAAAATAGCTGAAAGTATGTCTCAGAGCTCAACCATATCATCAACATTACAAACATTAAAATTAGCAGACAATAGTCTTAAGGCAGAAGATTTATCAGTATGTATAAGATATTTTAATAGAATGGTTTTTATGCGTCCACATTTTTATGTGGACATATTATTATGCCGTCGCCCCTGTCTGTCCGTCCACAATTTGTTTGTGGACTCTCTACAGGTCACAATTCTTATCCGATTTTGACGAAATTTCAAATATAGGTTTATCCCCATAAGATCTCGGCTGCTTTCGATATTGGCATGTATCGGATCGAAACTTCATGGATTATGGCCCCTGATTGTACGAAAAATCATGTTTTTAGCTTGTGGACCCTATAGAGGTCACAATTTTGAACCGATTTTCATGAAACTTGACATGCATGTTTATAACCCAAAGATCTTGGTTCCTTTCAATATTTGCACCCATCGGATCGTAACTTCCTGATTTATGGCCCCTGATTGTCCGAAAAAATCGCCCTTTTTAGCTTGTGATCCCTCTGGAGGTCAAAATTATTATCCGATTTCAAAAACCGTTTGATTATATCACCGTTACATGGTAATGATGGTTGAGTTCAAGTTTTGAAATGGTTATCAAAAGATCTTGTTTTCAAAGCATTCCCTCAGTATTAGTGTATATATTCAACATTTGTCAATATGTATTGGTACACCAAATTCATAATAACCTCCATCAAATCTGAGTTATTGTGTTCAAAAGTCTTTGCCAATCAAATTGCTTATCTTGGCTTACCCAAAACAGAACATACTCATTATCCAATTTTAGTCACGTCATCGATGTAACAAAGATCTTTATCAATTCTTGTGTTCCAAAAGATGTGGACAGCCACATAGTCATGTTATTGGTGAAAGCAGCAAACATAGTCAAGATATACACCAATTTTGAATATTTTACCTCAATGTTCCAGAAGGTCAGATGCATTCCTGTTTTGCCTAAGCAGAAAATGTTCTTCACCGAACTTTGTCAGAACCTCTACACCAAGTTTGACATTTAAACAGAGTTATTGTGTCCCAATGTCTCACTCAATGAAATTGCAGAAAACATTCATCATCAAACTCAGTCAAGGTATCTTCCTAATTATGAATAATTTCACCATGTTTGAACATTCTACCTCAATTAGAAGCAGAGATATTTTGACCCTGTAAATTTGAGAGTAATGTTTTATTGAATGGAATTCAATTCATATAAAATCATTATGAATAATTGAAACCTTTTCATTTTGAATAATTTCAGAATCTATACACATTTCTGGCAAGACCAAATGGTATTACACATTTAGATTTATCTTCTACAGATATAGCTCTAGATATGGTAAGCATTGTTACTTCTAATTTTCAGTGATTTAGAAATGGATTTATTTATTTAGAATATTGTAAACTTTTGAATCACATTTCAGCGGTTTTCCTTGAACTTGAAGCTGCCATTTCAATATCCCTTTTTAGACAAGAATGGCACTGTTACAGTGTTTGTAATGATATATTTGTTAGTGGTTGTAATTACTGGTGAACAGCAACACTTTAGTTGGTATATTTACATAGTGAAACATGTTAATTAACGTTATTAAGTTTTATTTTCATGGTCAATGAGAGACCCTCCAATATCAGGTTCTGAAAGTGGTATTTGATGTGATTTGACAACATACATGTATGTATTTACATCAGACATGTTAAAATTTCTAGTCATTGCTGAGGCCTACCAACTTTCAATTTATAATGTTTTGCAAACATCTAGCTCTATGTATTTCAGCTGAGGCCTACGAGCTTTCAATTTATAATGTTTTTTTAACATCTTGCTAAATATTTCAGTTCTGCATTAACATGAATAGTATTATTCGAAATGAATTATGTTTGTTTTCTTTATGAAGGTTTTAATGCCATTTTAAATTATTGAATTTTACTTAGAATACTTATGAAAACTAGCAGTAGCACATGATAAAACATAAATGTCCGTAGTTTTCATTACCTTAGTACTGATAAATACCTTCTATATTTACAGATGTGTGGAGCATTATTAAGAGGATGTATCCATCAATTAACTTATATGAAACTAAGTAATGTAGTGTTCTCTCATAAAAAATCTAAAGACGTAATAATACCTCAGACATGGAAACAATTTTTTAGCAGTGTAGCAGTATTAGAACATCTTGATTTATCTAATTGTAAATTGCCACCAGAAGCTGCCAGGTATGTTATACTATAATCCTGCTTGAATTAGATGCACTGATTGTAAGCTAATCCAATGGATACACTCATTTATTCACAGAACATAATGTTGTAAAAGTTCATTTTTATACGCCCACATTGAAATGTAGTCGTATATTGTCATCACCCTCGTCTGGCCAGCCATCATATGTGGATGCTCTAGAAGCTAAATTTATCATTTATACACAACCTTTAAGTTCACAAGGTATTCAAGTGTATTAAATTTCAATGATTTGTGTTAATTAGCTGGATTTATGGCCCTTGATCACTTTGAAAATTATTATTCGCTTGATAGTTATACTTGTATATTGTTGTTGCCCCTGTCTGTCCGGAGGTCCATCCACAGTGTGTTTGAGGACACTTTTCAGTTAGCATTTCATATCCTATTTTGTCGAAATTTGAAATATAGGTTTATCTCCAAAAGATCTTAGTTCCTTTCGATATTGACATTTGTCAGATCGAAACTTCAGTGATTATGGCCCCTGATTGTACGAAATAGAGGTCATCATTTTTATTTGGTTTAGTTGTAACATGAAACGTTTGTTTATAACCCAAAGATCACTATTACACCATAATGATAATTGAGTTCAAATTTTGTGAAAATTGGCCCAAAACTGACGATTAAAATGGCTGCTCCTTGTATGCAGATAGTGTTAAAGAATATCAAGGTTGTGGACCCTCTTCTGATTTTGATGATGAAACTTAAAATATATTTCTATATTCTAAAGATTTTGGTGCATATAGGAACATTACTTCCTGGATTACTTCCCCTGATTGTACAAAATATTGCATTTTGAGCTTAAATGATCCCTCTAGAGTCACTATTTTTGTCTGACTTAAAAAAAACCCAAAACATTCAAATGTGTCACCATTACACCATAATGATAATTGAATTCAAATTTCCAGAAAATTGGATCAAAACCTCAGAAAAAATTGGCTGCTCCTTGTATGCAAATAGTTTTGTAAAGTATGAAATATCAAGGTTTGATCCGATTTTGTGTTTATGTCCTACTGATCTTGGTTTCTTTCAATATTTGGTCATATCGGAACGTAACTTCCTGGATTATACGAGAAATCACTTCTTCTTTTGAACTTTTCCACTCTTGCAAATTGTGGGCATATCTCGCATGGCAACCTCTTGTTATGTTCTGTAAGACTATGGTCTTAGGTCTTTAAGACCATATGGTGTCTTTGGAAAATTATTAAATTCTCTGTCTATAAAATTAAAATCTCACGTACCTAGTAACCTTGAAATATAAGCTATACATAAAAAGTCAGTGATGCTTTGGTAAAATCATAACCTGTGACAAAACTGTCCATCACGTTCCTCCTGTTATTGGACCTTAAATACTGTGGTTTTGTTAGACGATCACAAAAACACAACAAAGAAGAAGTCCTAAAAGTAGCAGTAGTACTACAGTTCATGAGACAAAGAAGTCTTTTTTCAACCATTAACCATTACTTTGAATGAGATATATTATTATCCGATTGACTTGATATCTGTACACAATTTTTATGATCATGAGACAAAGAAGTCAATTTTCAACCATTCTGAGAAGTTGAACAACTAAATTATTTCTTTTGTTTGTGTAATAAATGTGAACATCAGGAATAACTAGAAATGAAATCAGGTTTAACATCCTACTGTTCTAGTCCGATTGGGCTACTAAAGACCAGCATTTGCCATACAGTGTGCTATGAATAAATTTGCCCAGACAGAGAAGCACTACGGACTACTCTTATTTCGTAATCTGGCTCTCGAGGGATCTTTTACATGCACTTAAAACGTGTACACAGGACCTTGATTTTTGGTCCCATCATGGTTCCTTACCATACCTACCATCTTGCACCACTGGTAAGGGAGAACTGCACTGGAAAAATCTGATGAACTTTCTCGTCCAATGCAGAGATTGCAGACCGGACCGCCAGGTTAATGAGACTCTGTGAATCCCTGGAGAACTGATAATTACTTTGTGGATTGTTTTTACTCTCATTCAATTTTTAGTCTCCACTAAACTTTCACATTACATGGAAAAAGACAAAATATGTGAAAACATGGTCAACTTAACAGCTCAGGACGAATCATGTCTTTGCCTGTCGTCCCATCTTTTTTGTATCTTATAACTTAAAAATCACTTTTTATTTTATAGAGAACTGCTACTGGGTGTGGCAAGTAACCGTCATATCGATAACCTCCATCTTGATTTAAGTAATAATGATTTAGGATCTCAGGGAGCTCAAAATATAGGAGACACCATCGCCAATATAATTAATATTTCTAGTTTAGATATCAGCAATAATGGTGAGTACATTCTGAAGAATTGGATACTCGGTCATATGTACACTGGGGTATGGTGCCCCATACATGAAGAAATTGGCTCTTCTAATGAGAGTTGAACCTATTCCGATGAATATTCAACCTCAAAATGACTATTTCACAACTGATTACATGATGCAGCTAATGCATTGTGAGCAGAATCATGTTTTAGCTGATACATGATTATAACCATCACACATTTCTTTCTCTTTACATCTACAAAATGAAATGAAATGGGGTATAATGTCAGTTAGACTGGGCTTACACGGAATACTGTAGAGTGTGCCTGCTATTGCCTACTTTTATATCTAATTCCAACTGCTGTGGGTTCTTTTAGTGCAGTGCTTTTTTGATTCTGAACGACTATCTATCAAATGATAAAGCTTAAAAAAAATGATTTTATTTATTTTGCATAGTATTTAAGTGGATGGGTGGTGCGTGGGAGCAGGAATTTGTATGGTTCTTGAAATCTTTACCTTGGTGACCTTTTAAACTTGTTAAATATAATATTACTGTTAATTTAGTGATGATAAATGGGTGAAAGCTTGTAATAATGTATATGAAGATTGTGGCATGATTAATGTTGATCTATTTGGAGATGTTTTTTTGTTGTGAACACCCTAATTATGATTCTTAAAGCTCTACTGTTTATTATGTTTCCAGGTTTTGACCAAGAGTTAGTCAATCTTCTTAAAGCAATAAAACATAACCATTCAATACGTCATTTAGCAATTGGTAGAAATTTTACTGGTATAAAGCCAAAGTAAGATATATTCTTTCTATTGAAATATCGGTGGATTCATGTGATTAATAACTGACTTAAGCTTGTGTCCTCAAAATTAAACAAACAAAAAAATAAATTAAAAAAAAGATCTGAAAAAAAAAATTTTCCTCAATTAATTCCTCTTGTGGAAGTTTCTTTTAAATGGCATTTCTTATCTGAAATGTTGATTTTTCTACAAAATCATAAACTTCTTGAATTATTCATGTTTAATCTGGCATAGTAGTATGTTAATGTTTCACATTCTTAAAGGTAATTTAGCAATGATATATTAAACATACATTATGGAAGAGCAGAAACTGACTTATGTCGGTCTTCCTTTGAGCCTCAGATGTCATAGAAATTATAAATTAGATCTTTATTTAAACAACAAGCCCAAAATGAACTCTGTAGACCCACGGATGGCTTGGATTGGGCTCGGATTAAAACAGGATTTCGTCGACTGATTTAATCACTATGGCGTCGTGGGTGGGGTTTCTCCGTGACGTTGACGTCATCATACTTTTGGAAATTATTCATAAAAGACAGTGATGACCGAGGCTATACACAAGCTTCACTAGATACTGTTTAAACATTACTTGATGATCGAGACTATGTAGGTGGAGTTAACGCCTGTCAATCAACAATCGGCCATAGTGGAAAAAGGGTGTTGATGAAGTTAACTACCATTTCTAGTAAAAAATTATAGTGGTAACAACTTTGTTCAGGATAAAGTAATTTGACTGAAATTTTCAATATATTCTTGTTTCAACATCTATTTTTGAACTTTTATAGCAAGAATGGCTAACTCCTTGTCAAAATCTCCCATAATGTATCTTTAAAATTCATATTTTACTAAAGGTACCATGTAGAAATATTGCGATATGTTGTACATCTAATACAAGAAGAAGATTCAGTAAGTTGTTCAAGTATTGTTTTTTTGGGGGTTTTTTACCCCACCTTTCGAGGAAAAAAAAGCAGGTGACTATTAAAATGAGGTCTCACTGTGTGTCCATCACATTTTTTTGGACACAATAATGGTACTTTTAAGCAATATGATTTGTCGATACTTTTGAAACCATGTAACTGTGCTTCTAATTGAGGTAGAATGTTGACAGTTGATTTAGATATATATTCATTAGGTAAATATTTTCACTAAGCATCACACATTTTTGATCACAATAACTGTGCTTCCAATTCGGATAAAATATGTGTAGGTGTTTGTCAAATGAATGTCATGACTAAGTTCAGTGATTACCATTTTCTGATTAGGCTATGCCGAGATAAGCAATTAGACTTTTGGTGTATAGTTTCATTACATCGATACCTTGATATTGACTAAGTTTGATAATGAGCAATTGCATTGCTTGATGATTTGTGAAAAGATGAAAGGGGATTTAATTGATGAGTGTTATCTTTCTATTATGGGATAGCAGCTTCATCATTTGCTTGTTATTTCAACTATATGTACATATATCTTTATCTTGCAGATGATACAATCTCTATCTTTAGCTGATTCTAAATTAAAAGCAGATACAGCATATGTTGTTAATGCACTAGGCAGCAATAATTCTTTACGTGAAATTGATTTAAGGTAATATTTTTACTGTTATATTATTTTCATATTTTTTGCTATTTTATTTATAAATGATTTAATTAAAACACAAAAACAAAATTATTCTATGGCAAGCTTTGTTCTAATTCTAAAGCTGGATTTTCTTGTATTTGAAAATTTGAACCCAGTTTTAAAATATGTTAAATATTTTATTTGAACAGTAAACAGTATGGTCAATGAATAATGTGACATAAAATAGACCTATTAAACTTGTTGATAATAATGCCTGGCACTGTTTGTTATATGACAGACTCTGCTTACGTTAACTACTATCATCAGTCTTTGTGTCTGTCATGGCAGTGACAAAGTAAAGTTTAAACCAGTCAATTAGACCCAATTTAACACATGTCAATCGAAGAACAGTTTCTTATATTGGCAGTATTAGTCGTAAAATTGACACAAAATTTTCTTTTCTTTACAGTGGCAATCTGATGGGGGATTTAGGTGCTCGGATGTTAGCCAAGGCTTTACAAATCAATACCCATATGCAAACAGTACGCTGGGACAAAAATGCAACAAGTGCTCAAGGATTTGAGGATATAGCAGATGCACTAGAAAAGTAAGCACATTAATTTACTCTTGGGGTTTGTTATATTTTTTTTCAATAAGTTAAAATAATTACTAATTGTATTTAAATTATCTGTAACCTTTACTGATTGGCAGGGTTCACACTGGCTTTCATTTTTTTTTCCGCCAAAATGGATCCTAATTTTTACGTAAAACAATAATGATATTTTTTTTCCGCCAACTTGAATATTTTATCTGCCAAAAATATATGATAAAAAAAAACACATGTTGTAATAACATAATATTTTATTATTTGTTTAACATTCTTTAACAACCATATTTACAATTTACAAGATTCTCCTTTGCTTTACATTAGCCCATTTTGTAAATGATGTATTGAGATCAGGTTGGTTTTTTGTTAAGGTGATTGACATCAAATTTGACAAGCCAAGGGTTGCTAAATTTCCGTTTCGCGTGTACAATAGGCCTATTGTTGATTTCGGGTACGGTCACGGTATCAGCATCTGAATCATTCATCGTAGCATCAAGTTCATTTCTTCTAGAGTAGCCGACGTCAGACTCTTTGTTAACTTTAGAACACTTCGGCGGCGGTAACAATAAAAAGGCAGAATCGTCGCTATTCAACTCACTCTTTCGTTTTCGACCCATTGCGATATATAATTTGGAATAATAATGTCCAATTAGCCATGCTGTAATATTTGAACATGATGTATGAAGCCACGTACAGTAAACGAAATTCAACTATCAAATCATGTAACTCTCGTTTTCGACCCATTGGGATATATAATTTGGAATAATAAATTTAATAATGTCCAATTAGCCATGCCGTAATATTTGAACATGATGTATGAAGCCACGTACAGTAAACGAAATTCAACTATCAAATCATGTAACTCTCCTTCAAACGAGTTGCCGGCATTGATCAGCCATTTTGATTACTCCCCTTTTTTTTCATTACACAACATCAAATAGTCACCGCTAATCTATTTGTTAGGGTTAATTAATGATGAACAATGGCTAGATATAGGCTTTATGATCGACAGTTATCAATCAGTTGAAACCATTAATCCTAGACAAGTGTTTAGTGTTACTCATGACACGTTCGGGATTATCAACAAGTTGATTGATTTATAGTATGCAGCTATATGGTTAATCTAGGATAAATACGATTAGAATTTTATAATTTTTTTTTTCGCCAATTCTAAAAAAGAATCGCCAGTACCCCAAAACTTTATCGCAAAAATTTTCGCCAAAATGAAAATTTAATCGCCACTTTCATAATTTAATCGCAAATTGCGACTTTGGCGACCGACAGTGTGAGCCCTGCTGATTGGATCTGTAAGTTTTCTGTTTTGATGTTTTGTGATTTAAATTTGGTTTGTTACTATTTCCTGATATTCAAGTGATAAACATTACTTTTAGGAATTATACTCTTAAAAAGATGCCATTCCCAGTAAATGATGCTGCTATTGTTATGAGATCCCAACCTGAAAGAACAGAAGCTGCCTTACAAAAGGTAAACAGTTAATATAATCTACATTGCTATGAAGTTCTGAATTGTTTCTTTACTTAGTTTAGTTGAAATTGTAGCATTCAACATTAACTGATAAGTGTGAAACATTGATTAAAAATCTCCAATACTTTTTTGGGGGATTCTTAAAGAAGTCTTTATTGTTGACGGAAGTTATATTTATACTTTTAATGAAAAGATATGTATAGTTAAGGCTATTGAAATTTTCTTTTCCATTTTCCTGCCTACTTTTCAGATTGAATCTCTATTACAAAGGAACCACAATCCTCGTAAGTTTTCATCTGATCAAGCCTATAGATTACAACAGGGATTTCTCCTTAGTTCAACACAACAGGTAAATATATATATTAATTTTAATACGTTACATCAATTGCATTTAATGTGGACGTATATTGCCGTCGCCCCTGTCTGTGTGTTTCTGGGTTACAGAAATTTTTTAGAGACATCTTGAAACTTTACATACTAATTCCTTATACCCTTAGGATGATCCCTATTGTATTTGGTGCATGCCCAACCCCCAGGGGCAGCATTTTTAAACATATCATCTTGAAACTTTGCATACTTATTGTTTGTACCCAAAGGAACACCCCTACTGTTTGTGGTGCATGCCCAATCCCCAGGGGGAAAACTAAGCCCATTTTCTTTTAATGTGTCACCTACAGGCGGCGATTCTTAATTGATTGTCTTAGAAAAATGTTCACATTTATTCTGTCTAATTATGATCCTTATTGTTTTTGGTGCATGCCCAACCCACAGTGGCAAAGCCACTCCCATTTCTTATATTTATTTGTTTGTCACCTACAGGTCACATTTCTTAATGTATCATGCATAGTTATTCCTTCTATTCCTAGGAACATCCCTATTGTTTGGGGTGAATGCCCATCTCCCAGGGGCAGAGCCATGCCCATTTTCTCTTTGCCTGTCTGTGTCTCACTTACAGCCTGAAATTCTTAATCGATCTTCTTGAAAACTTTTCATACTTATTAGTTATTTCATAAGGCTGACTTACTATTTTTGGTGCATGCACGACCCACTGGGACAGAGCCACGCCTTTTTTTGTGTGTGTCTTGCCGTCAGGCCAATATTCTGAAAAGATCCTTTTGAAACTTTGCTTAAGGTTGCAGCCATATCTTGGGGATGCTGCATTATTGCGATTATTTTTTAAATTGTGATAACATATCGGCTAAAAAATCAAATTAACGCAATCCCGGGTAATTCGTGAAAAATTCTCATATATCGCTATAAATCTAATAATCGCAATACCTTGATTATCGAAAGAATAGAAGTTATCTAATAAACAAACTTCATCAATAGTACCGTTGACAAGTTCATTTCTGGTGTGACGGAGGATGCCATTGTTAGGCAACTATTACAACAGATCATCCAGCCTCATTTCTCTTGTAAACAAATCAATGATTAGGTTTAGCAACCAGTGGGGGAATATTTTTTTAAAATACTTTCAAGGTTTTTATTTTTACAATTTTAGTTGCTTATTTTAATAATAATTCAAACCAATATCAATCACAAGCATATTTGAGCTGATATTTTCGTATTTGATCAATTACGCTTATTGGAAGCACAGACAATCACGCTAACATATATAAGGCTGGTCAATCTAGTCAATTCTCCCCCCCCCTCCCCAGGATATTTGAATTTTCTTTCTCGCGATGCTGCCATTGAAGATTTTCTTTAACTTTAGAATTAATATTGTTTTCTTTAACTTTAGAATTAATATTGTTTTCATGAAATGGAAATCACCTGCAAGCTGAATAGAAATTCAGACAGATACCAGTAATACATCTATGCATGACTAGACCTTAGCCCCTTTGTTCTCATTTTGCTAATAAGATGATTATTATATACCTCGTCACAAATCAAATTATCGTGATAAAAGAGAATTATCATGATAAAATACATAATCACAATACTGCTATTTATCGCGATATTTCCAACTGCCGTTATTGTGATTAATTGCTATAAAATAATTTGATATCGTTGCAACCTTACTTTGCATCCCTATTGTTTTTGTCGATAGCCTGACCCCCAGGGGCAGAACCACCCCCAATTTTTGTGTTTATCGTTTACAGGCCGCAATTCTGAATGGATCAGCTTGCCTCTTGGCGTATGTATTCCTTATAGCCTAAGGACTAAGGATCAGCTTGGTACTTGGTATAATGGCTGCAATTCTGAATGAATAATCCTGGAACTTTGCATATTTATTCCTTATACTGTAATTGGTGCATGCCTCGACCCCCTTTATGTAAATTTGGCAAAACAAACCAAACGGCAAGCCTTTTTATACGCCCACATTGAAATGTGGTCGTATATTGTCGTCACCCCCGTCCGTCCGTCCGTCCGTCGGTCCGTCGGTCCGTCCGTCCGTCGGTCCGGCGTCCACAATTGCTTGTGGACGCTCTAGAGGCTAAAGTTAATATCCGATTGACTTTAAATTTATACACAGTGTTTAAGGTCATGAGACGAAGAAGCCTATTGTTTTTCAGCAATTTCCGATAATAACTACCAGAGTTATGGCCCTTGATCACTTCAAAAAATCTTGTGGACGCTCTAGAGGCCAAAGTTAATATCCGATTGGCTTTAAATTTATACACAGTGTTTAAGGTCATGAGACGAAGAAGCCTATTGATTTTCATCGATTTCCGATAATAACTACCAGAGTTATGGCCCTTGATCACTTCAAAAAATCTTGTGGACGCTCTAGAGGCCAAAGTTAATATCCGATTGGCTTTAAATTTATACACAGTGTTTAAGGTCATGAGACGAAGAAGCCTATTGATTTTCATCGATTTCCGATAATTAATGCCAGAGTTATGGCCCTTGATCACTTCAAAAAATCTTGTGGACGCTATAGAGGCCAAAGTTAAAATCCGATTGGCTTTAAATTTATACACAGTGTTTAAGGTCATGAGACGAAGAAGCCTATTGATTTTCAGCGATTTCCCATAATTAGTGCCAGAGTTATGGTCCTTGATCACTTCAAAAAATCTTGTGGACGCTATAGAGGCCAAAGTTAATATCCGATTGGCTTTAAATTTATACACAGTGTTTAAGGTCATGAGACGAAGAAGCCTATTGATTTTCAGCGATGTCCGATAATTAGTGCCAGAGTTATGGCCCTTGATCACTTCAAAAAATCTTGTGGACGCTATAGAGGCCAAAGTAAATATCCGATTGGGTTTAAATTTATACACAGTGTTTAAGGTCATGAGACGAAGAAGCCTATTGATTTTCAGCGATTTCCGATAAATAGTGCCAGAGTTATGGCCCTTGATCACTTCAAAAAATCTTGTGGACGCTTTAAAGGCCAAACTTATCATCTGATTGACTTCAGATTGATACACAGAGTTTAAGGTGTTGAAACGAACAAGTATATCGATTTTCAATGAATTTTGTAACTGAACACTACTACTACTACTACTTAGTGTTTAACGTCTGCTTCCACATAAGTGATATCGCAGACAACTTATAACTGAACAGCTAAATCCATGATTTTAAATGTTTCATGTATATATACTAATTCAATTGTTAGCGTGGGGTAAAACTTTATAAAAAGCAATCAAATTCTAATGATTTTCTGATAATTACATAATGAGTTGTTACTCTTAATCAGTTTTTAGAGTATTACAAATGTTTCATTACCGAAAAAAGTAAAAATATGCGACAACCCTTGTTGACTGCCCGGACGATTTAGCTGCTGTGGGCGTATGTTTCGTTGCCTGGCAACCTATCTTTTTCATTCTTGTCATATTACTGCCATTTCATATTTCATTTCCTTCATTTTAAATAAGTACCATATCAATCAAAGTATGAATATGGACATATGTTGCAGTATTAGCCATGCCATTCTTGTTCACTAAAAGTAAATGTACTAAAAGATCAGATTCCCACAGCTTAGTCCATACCATTTAAGTAAGAAGGTAAGAAAGCAAAGCAAATTTTCATCGCTGGATAACCACCTGACATGGATTCAATTGGATTTGAAATCGGCCTTATCAATTCTTTCACCTACAACCTTATTATGGCAGGCATATTACATAATGAGAAGCATAGATAAATGAAATTTCAATTCAACATATCTTTGTAAATACTGAACGGAATTGAACCATTTTTGGACTGATACTGTATTTTTCGGTGTATTAGGCTCACTTTTTTTTTACCAAATATTTTATTTTCTAGAAGGGGTGCGCAAATCCAGGCTTTTTCTGTGTCGACGCCGAAGTCGGGAGTTCAAGAAATAATTACCCTACAATCAACAAATGTCAGCCCGGTGACGCTACCTCAAAAGCTTATGATATATTATCACTCAAACTAAACACAATATTGTTCCCTTTCATCTCCATTTATATTTGTCATAAATGTTTTAGATATTTTAAAATGCATCCATGTCATCAATAACCTTTTAGATACGGTTAAAATATGTCAATAATTCGTGCTTAAAAAAAAGATGTGGTCCTTTTCTACTATTCCGTGTACGGTATAGTGTTAGTCATAACCAGCAATGCAAACACCATCGCCCGATAGCCATTCTACTTTAACGATGTTTTAAAAAATAGTATAAGTATCGTTACTATTTCTTGCTATTGTATTATATTACTGATAGATCTAAATGGCTATAATTTAGATATTGTCATGCCACGTGTAGTGGGCGGGGCAATGGACACCGTCGTTTCATTGTCGGTTGTCTGGATAGTTTAAATGAACTTGAAGTATTGTTTCTCTTTTACCGGTAGTCAGGATTTTTAGTCATGGATAGCTGATCATAATAAATTATTTCTACAGTTATTATTTAATTTGTTTATCATCAATAACTACTCATTTATCAAAGCCAATTGCTTGTGAATTTAACAGAAAGTAATAGTCGGCCATGTTTGATTTGGGCGGGACTTTGACGACAATTTTACTACCGTACGAGCGCCAGAATTACCATTAAGTAAAAACCAATTCAATAGAAAGTTATAATAAATAAAAAGTCTTATGCAATGCAAAAACTATAAATGTTGTTTCTTATTTTATAAAGAAATATATATATAAAGCTTGATACGGCTAAATATCAGTAGTTATTACATGTATAACTGTAAGCAGTAAGTTTGGCCCAGTTACTGGAGATCCAAGTGTATTTGAATCATGTATGGTATTGCACGTGTTTCACAAGACGCCGAGAAGGGTGCGCCTAAAGCATGCACTTTTATTTTTTCCTGAAAAGCCTCTGCCAAACTCGCCCTGCACCTTATCTATGCATGCGCCTTACACACCGAAAAATACGGTATTCCTATTAGAGACCAATCTTTCACAATTTAGTAGATTACGAGGGATCTTCTTTCACAATTTAGTAGATTACAAGAGATCTATTTTGTGCTGAAATGACGTAGTGAAACTTAACCATCCTAATACACTTTTATGTATTTTTTCAGATGGTAGACCGTCTAGTAGTACAAGTACAAGATACAATCAATGCCTTGAATTTTGGACCAAATGAGGCCTTTAAAACAGATATACAAAAAGCAACAGAAATAGTTAAAGATGCTGACAATTCTAAACAAGTAAATAGAAATAATAATTCATTCTTGATTTTTTTTTTTTTTTTTTTTTGTTGACTGTCCTAAGCTGAAAATAAAAGAATCAGATTCATTGACATGCTCTGACATATATATTGTTTTAATTTAGCTGTTGCCAAGGTTACAAGAAATAGCTATCAAATCTCAGGATAGTGGAAATCCTGTAGAGAATTCGCTACAGAAAATAGCAGATGATTTAAGACAGGTGATGGAGAATCAAATGAAGGTAATTGACTTTCCTACACTGCAAAATTTACAAAACGACCATTAATCTGAAACACTGATAGTGATGTCCAGCAATAACAGTGTAAAACAATCAGTAAACTGTTCTTAAATCAGAGGTACCTGATCAGAATTATCTTTATGTTAGGCTATAAATGAAGAGACATCTTTTTATTTTCCAAATAAATATACAGAGCTTATTATTATTCTGATGTATGAATTTTTGTAGAAAAGTGTAGAAGATATGTTAAAGTGCACATCCTCTCACTGTACCGCTGTCCTAGCTGATAAAGTAAGTTGTTATTTATTTATGTCTTCATTTTCAAATGAATTGACATTGATGAATCATTTTTTGTGATTTCTTTTACACTAGCAATTAAATAATTACTCTCACTACTCCCCCCCCCCAATTCAATGTAATTGTAATTATTGTAAATAATATCACATTCAATATGAATATAAATAGTGGAAAGGTATTTTGTCTTATGCAGAAATTTTAAATGATGACAATTTTGTGTAAAATGAACATCTATTTTCATTTTGTCCTTTTTTTTCTTCTATACTTTTAATAGACATTCCAATCTGAACTGGAAGATGGCTGTCATTCCAAAAGTTCAATACCCAAAGATTTCACTAAGTTAATGTTAGATGGAGTTGGAAATGATATGTATAATAAACTTAGGTATGTCAGTAGTTAATGTTTAAAGCTCCTTTTTATATAAGATGCTTAAAGCTGTAGATCAGTGGTTCTCAACATTTTTTGTCATTGGCACACCTTGGGACACATAAAGTATATAGCGGCACACCTGGCTAAATATATAGGATAATTTTACAAGATAAAAACATAGCAAGTCATAGACGGCATACAATCGTAGACACAGACTAGTCATAGACGCATCGACTGACTCCAACTAAATAAAGAAAAACACAGCTATGAACCTACCCGTAGACACCAGTGAATAGGTATTTAGTATCTTCTGTTTTTTTGCATTTTCTTAGTGTGCCGTTCAAAATTTCGCAGCATACTTGGGAAGTTTTGAAAAATGGTCAGTTAAGGTCTAACTCAATTGGTAAATATTAACATTTATCTTCAACTTTCAGTGAACTTAATCTAGCTGTAGCAGCCTATTTATCAGACAGTACCATTGACCAAGTCATAGAAGTTCTTTCTAACAGTCATCGAACACTGGTAAGGAAATATAACATCAGTAGCAAGATCAAATTACTTTTTTCTGATCACCTATATTTCTTCCCTTGGCTTTATTTGGAATCTTATGTCTAAAAGTTTCCATTCAATCTGCTATTGGTAATCCATAGTTTTATTTTTTACCTGCAGAAACCTGAAATGATTTTAAGGTCTCTTTAAATCAACCATTTGCATCTTGATATATATACCCCCAAGATAATCTTATTACATTTATAATTAAAGACAAATCACTTAAACTTGAGAAAGAGTGGACATTATCCTGTTAAAGAAGAAAAAGTTGATACAGAAACAGAAAAAAAAGCCTCAAGAGAATCTTTAGAAATAGAATTAGACAATAAACCTTCACCTGGGGTAAGAGTTTTATATCTTGTGATGCACAATGTAGTACATGTATTATTATATATATTCCATTGTTATAATACTGTTAAATCAAGTCAGGGTTTTAGTGATTGTAATTAGGAGAGCTCGTTCTTTGTATTAGCAGGTTGTGTCAAAAAATATTTATGTTAATCTGTATGAGAATATAAACAAAAATTGTTATTATACTGTACTACAGTTATTTCTTGGTCTACTCATCAAGTTATTTCATTGCCTGCGACACATTTCTTGGCAAAAAATATTTTTCATTAATTTAAGTAAACAAATACACTTTCTTTTACTAACAATTTTTGTTTAAGCTACCACAAGAGTAGTATTTAATTTCATATTATGGCTTTTTATGTAGTACCTGTATATATATTTAAGAACTTGTTTTCAAAAAAGGTGACATAGACTTGACTTAACTGAAGAGGGAATGGCTTTATGTACTCTGTGTGTGTATGACATATATCTCTCATTTGCATAGTCATGTATTTATTGTGTGTGAGTCTCATAATAATAAACATTAGAACTAATTGAACAAATATTAATATGTTAACTCATTAGGTACCAAATTTCGGACATCACTAATCATAAAAATTACCAAATCACACTGATTACATATTACTGACTTTTTTTTATCACATTATCCAAATAGTGACGATAAGAATGCATATATTGAGTTTTACTAACCTTACGAAGACATCCAAGTGATAAATTGTCCTGCAAGAAAATTTTCATTCAACTTACAATGTAAATGAAGATCATTAGAAGTGTCTTGCATTTCGAAAATCAAAATATATATAACAGAAACACAATATTTTTGAAATACGAACCTCTTTTTACTTTTTGACCAATAAACTATAGTTCAATGTAAATTATGAGCCTTTGACAACATGACATCATTTGAGTTGACTTCAAGTATTTGAGGTTGTGTGGAATTTTGAGGCTGTAGTGTGAATTAGTAATAGCTTATGTCTTAAGAGGGGACATGCCAGATTTAAATGGTATAACTTAAAGAAATTTGAAATTATAATAATGCTTAAAAAGAACATTGACAATAAATTTCAAAGTTATTTTATTGGTAAAAAATATTGTAACGAAAATCGGTATAATATATTTAATTCATTTAAATCAAACCTGGCACATCTTCTTGTCTTCAATTATGGATTCATTTATTTGTCATCAATTATGTTATTGAGTACATATATTATTTCCCTGAAAAATGACCAATTAACTCAATATATCCATATAAGAAATTATTTAATTTAATATTGCTTGATATGTTGATACTTGAAACTACTATAATCAGCTAAATTAAAAACTTCACACTGATGAATTTCAGTGGTAAGTCATATAAATTTTAAATTGTTTCTAACGATAGTAAGTAGTAAGAAGCCTTTAATTTCATAAAATTGTAAAGTCACATGGATCACGTGACTTTTGAGCATATAAAGATGAAAAACCTGAAAAACAAGTGCAAACACAAACTTGTGAGGTCAATCGATGCAAGTTGGCTTAACTTAAACCGAACACGCACACGTAACTTGAACTGGAAAAACAAATTAAAATTGTTATTTTCATCTTTGTTAGAAAATGCCGCGCCTTTCAAATGTAGAACGTCTACGTGCTATAGGTAGGCTCTATGCTGGTCATTCTGTGGTCACTGTTGCAAGAGCCTTTAATTGTTCACGCCAGACAATAATTAATCTTAGAATGAGAGTGCTTCAAACTGGAACTATTGCTGACCGTCCGAGGGCGGGAGCTCCACGTGTGACGTCACTCCAGGAAAATCAAGCAATACAATTACGTCATCTTAGAAACAGATTTGTCACTGCAACCTCCACAAGTAGAGAGATGTTTGGTGGGAGGGTAACTGCACAAACTGTTCGAAATCGCTTGCAGGCTGCTGGTCTTCGAGCTCAGAAACCCTATAATGGACCAATATTGACACCTCTTCATCGCCATAACCGACTTGTGTGGGCCACAAGACATATAAGATTTACTCAAAGACAGTGGAATTCATTTGTCTCGACTCACTTTGAGATTTGCCGAGTGTACCGCAGACGAGGTGAACGTTACGCTCAAGTATGTGTCAGAGAAGTTGACCGATTTGGTGGCGGCAGCATCATGGTTTGGGGTTCTTTTTGTGCACATGGACGTTCTCCTCTTGTTGTTGTCCAAGGGAACTTAAATGCTGTCCAATACAAGGATCAGATTTTGCAACCTGTTCTTCTTCCGTTTATGCAGAGACATGGGCCTGGATTAACGTTTCAACAAGACAATGCTCAACTCCATACGGCAGTTGCTACCCAGAATTTTTTAAGAAATACTGTTGTCCAAGTCTTGGATTGGCCGTCGCTTAGCCCCGACCTTAATCCTATTGAACACATCTGGGACGAACTGGGTCGACGTGTTCGTCAGCAAGTGAATCCACCCTTGACGTTGCAGGACCTTCAACATGCTCTTGCTGAGCAGTGGCTACGTCTTCCTCAGGTAGTGTTAACTAATGTTCTCTGATCCATGAGAAGACGTTGTATGGCAGTACGAGACGCTAGAGGAGGCCACAACCGTTACTAAACTACCACTGACGTTGCAGGAACTTCAACATGCTCTTGCTGAGCAGTGGCGATGTCTTCCTCAGGTAGTGTTTACTAATGTTCTGAGATCCATGAGAAGACGTTGTGTGGCAGTACGAGATGCTAGAGGAGGCCACAACCGTTACTAAACACTTTATTCTGATTGTCCTCCAAGTCTGTGAATTTCATTTTGGGGGGTACTGTGACATCACGAACGTCAAGGACTTTCGGCGAGACGTATTCTTGCTTTCTGTTGAAGTCAAGGTCGTCTGTGCACAACATAACACTTAAATAGTTGCCTTAAACCAAATATTAAAAATCTAGTCACAAAAATTCTGAGTGTCAAGTTTTTAATTTGGCTGAGTATATATGCACGCAGAATTTTATTATATAATGCTTTGTAATGTATATTATTAATATAGCAATTCTTACTATCGTGCATGCTTTTTCAGCCCTTTTTTATGGACTCACACCCACAGCCAGTAAGTATACTGCCAAATCTATTAAGCAATGTGCTATTATCGCTATAAACCGGGGGATCATATTGTTGTTAATTAGCTTTAATTTCTTTCACATTCATTCATTCAATCAATATGAAATTATTGTTTGAAAATTCGTAAAAAAATCAATTCAAACCACCAAAACTCAGCTAATTTGTGCTTGTGTCGAGTTAAAAGCTGACCATTCAGTTTTGATAATGATTGTCTAATTTACAAGCATTTGATTTCCTGACCACTGTTCAAAAATTAATCATAATGGTTCAATAAATTAAACGTCTGTAAATTGGACACTTATTATATATTAAAGCTATACTCAAATTTGATTAATACATAACCAAATAATTTTATAGCATAATTATTTATTGTGACATACAGTTCTTTAAATTTAACGTATTGATTTATTTATAATGACTTGCACTTAATGTTGTGCATGCTTTATTTCTGGACAATGAAACAATATTATAAATGACAGAAGAAAAGTATTCAAAAACAAAATTTGTATAAGCTTATTCATTCAGTCATAATAAATAAAATGTGTTCTTGTTAAATATATGTATGAGATTTGTTTTATTAGTGTCATGAAGTTATGGGATTACTTTAAAGTTCTCTCATTTTTCAGAAAAATGTCTTTTTAGTTCCACAATATAAGAAAAATGATTTTGTTCGTCTGAAAATATTTGAAAAAAAATCTTGACTAGCTTTTAAATTTGATGCCTCTTTACCTGTTCTAGTTTTCATTTGCCGCTTTACCTGTGCTAGTTTTCATCTAAAAATGAGCTTTTGACAATGATACACGTATATTATTAAATTGTATTTATTCAGTTGGATGGCTACCAGTTTTCAAGAAACATTAACTTGTATTGTCATTTTAAAATCTTTGAAATGTGAAGAAAGATTTTGTATATTTTTGTTTTTTAAATTTTCAAACACTTTTTGACATTCTCTGAAATAAGGAACTTCTATATGTTATAATCTTGGCCCCTGTATATGTACATACAGTTGTATCATTGCAAGTATTTGAATTAGGTAAATTGTATTTTCAATTTCCAGGATTCCCCTAAATTGTCTCACAAAAGAAAGAGTTTGTATGGAAGAAAACTTCGCCCTCAATCTGTTATAGGTAAGACAATTGTTTTTCTTATTGATTTATACAAAGTTTGGATTTGAAAATGTGTGCTCGTGTAGCATGGGACATATTAATCCATTTATTACATATGTATGGTCATATTTACAGAAAATTGTCTTTATATTTTATTATTTTGCATAATATATATTATTATTAGCGTGGGACTGAGAAATTATGATAGGGTTCATAGTTTCATACACTGTATTATACTAGTATTGAATGGTTATGAAGTATAAAATATTATCTGGATACAATATATATTTCAAGGTGAAACTGATTATTTTTTTGATGAATCAAATCCCATGATGTCGAACAAGAAAATAGAACATGGTATGTTGTCGAAATAGTAACCTCAGTGAAATACATATCATTTTCAAATTACCAATTTGTTTTAGTTTTCTGACCTGTCTTTATAGATTATTATCCTTGCTATTATTTTCTGTTTACGACATAGTCATATTCTTATTTCAGAACCTACATGTAGTTCACTATGTTGCTTCAGAAATCTATTCTTAAACTAAAACACTCAAACACATTTCAATACAAATTATATTCTATTTCTTTTAATATAATGATCCATGGTTCAATGCGTTACATGATTTTCAGTCCTATTTTAATAATATTTGTAAACTTGCAACTTTCCAAACAATGTTGAATATTACTAATACATAATTCCCTTCTTGGTTTCAATGCATTTATTTGATTTCCATTGCTAATATAAGATTTTGTAATCACATGATCCATAATCTTATATATAATCATGATTGAGGGTTGATTTTACCTATTATAGACAATAATGTTTCTAATTACCATGACCAATATTAGTCAGGCTAGCAATATGAACAATATTAACTATATAGAACTTTGCGACTGGGTCAACATTTTGCTTATATAATAGAAATAAATAGTTTTGGCAGTCACTGTATGTCTAATCACCTGTACTGACCATTTATATATCTAATATTATTAGTAAGTTACTATTTCTACTACTAGTTTATTTCTTGGTTGTACTTGTATATAATTAACTGTTAGTTTAATACCACTAACTCGTATATAATATATTTAAAGTTCACAATTTGATGTTTGGTGTTTTTTTGCTTGGATTTGCTGTGTTTTATTACTAGATCGGGACCAAGTTCAAAAAGCGCTGAAAATGTGTGAAATTAAGACAGAAAAGGATTCAGTCGACAGTCATTCTGATATTAGGTCACAAATAGAAGAAGGTACAGGACATAGCACAGAATGTTTGTTCTTTGGATATTTGTCATGTTTGTATTTTATTTGATTTTTGTGGGATTTTGTTTTTCTAACCCCTTAACATTTGATGCTAAGATTTAATTGCAATACATTGAATATTAATTTGTTATTTTAATGTTAACATGGTTAATAATAATTAATATCATTCAGTTTGTTGATTTACCGAGTCTAGCTTGTGATATAAACGAATTGTGACACAATGTTTTAAAATAACAAATCTGAAGATTATGATTTAAAAAAAAGAAGAATTTTTGTAATTATTGAACAAAATATTTAATCACCTGTAAATTAAATTAACTTCTATTAGATTTATGGATTTACACTGTACCGTACTTATATATCAAAGACAATACCATGGCATTACTGAGCATGCGGGCATCTTGGTAGATTTGAGGCATGATACTTAGCAATTTGATTTGTCAAATATATTTTCAAAATTATCTTAAAACATATTCTATTATTGTAATGACAGGCGTGGGAGCCATTATATTCCTGAATTGCCAACTGCAAGGTTTACAACATTTACATGTACAGTAGAATCTGTATGAGCAGTCACTCATATTCAGCCTCCTATTATATTACATACAGAGTTAAACCCCGTTTGAATCGGTGGAAATATCACTAATGTTTTTTTGTTCATATGCTTTTTTGATGAAATAAAATTAATTCATCGATTTTCTTCACAAAAATGGATAAATATTATCGAATGCATCACAATGATATACAGTAGTATTGAAGGTGGGTACAAAATGACAAGTTTACAGAAGTTATGTCCGAGATTCAGCGCCGACCAAATTTACCGATGCAAGTATTGGTGCGTGCTTCCAATGCATTCAAGCGAAATATTAATTGATGTCGGCACAAAAAACACAAGATTTTATTAAGAGACCTCTCCCGTTAAGTGGTCAATCCTAAATTTTCCAATTGGGTGGCTGCTGAATGCATATTCTACTGTAGCTGTTGCTCGATAAAGCTGAAATTCCTATACTTTTTACAACAATCGATTTAACAACAAACAAATAGGAATATACTGACTATTTCCATGGTTTACCTTAACATTCTTATTTCAATTATATCTCTAAAAACTACCAACATCTTAGTAGCCCCAGGCGTATAAACACTTAGCTAAATTCTATAAAATTATATTTCTATATATTGTTGGTATATATAACAATTTTTTTATTTATTTTTTCTTCCTGTAAGCTTATCAACATTTTGTTTTGTATGACCACAACTTCATGGTCTTACACTTGTTTTTCAATTGATTTTTATAGTTATTTGTCTGGTACATTACGATCCTTCTTTATGTCATTATTTATAAATGTGTTTTTGTTCTGCTGTCTGTCATCTACAATTCTTAAAGTTTTAATAGATATAATTTATTGTATATATAATAATAACAGGCTGTTGTCCTTTCTGTGTTAACCAGACAGATCTTCCTCACACAAAATTTGAAATGAGCCATATTAAAGTAGCTAAGTCTCTAACTCAATATCATCCAAAGTCTTTGATATTGAAAACACAAATTATATTTCAATTTAAATCAACTTTGATGTTGTGATCTTACTGGGGAAAGGTGGGCTTCTGATATCCAATATTAAAGACAAAATACACATTTTACCATTGGTACATGAAATTGTCTACCATAAAGCGTTTCAGTGCCATTTATAACAAGGGATTCAAAGAATGGGGCTAGACATATTTCACAAACAATGATGCTATATCTGAAGAGCATGAGCAATAAATAAATACTGTCGGTTAAGACTGGAATAATCAGATGTTAAAGACTGCCATTCGATTTAAGACTTCTGGCCTATTTCGTCGAACATAACTGATTTGAAATAAAGTAAAAGCAGAAACGACTGAATGTAAATCAGTTTATATACATACATTCATATTGCATTAATTAGACCCATTTGTGTCAAGGTGTATCAGCATGTTTTAAGTTAAAATTCTTAGGATAGACTTTATAAAATTATTGCAGATATGTTTTTTAAATAAAGTGCAATACAATCTGATTGAAATACACATACATTGGTTTCGTTCAATTAAACTTTCGATGGCCTATGCTACATGAAGATCTAAAGGAAAAGGTAGCATCAGAGGTTGTACAAACAACTTTTGACCCTATTACGTCAGGCATTGATTAATCAATTAGCGTTTTTGTGGTTTACCCACAGTTTCGTACGTCGCAAACCAAGAACTTGCCGTAACAGACCGTTTCATTGGCTAATGCCTCACTTAAACCAGAATGTGTGGTATATAACAACTCTTCCAGATCCTAGTGTTGTAAAGACAAGTGTAACAAAATATTGAACTATTAAAAAATGAAACGAAACAGGATCTGTGTTCTAATCAGATTGAGTGCAATGTACTACTGATGATGTATGTTTGTTGTCTTTATTTTTGACTTAACATTTTGCACGTTATTAAAATGTTTTGCCAGTTTTGGAATTAATTGCATGACTATTTATGATTGAATATCAATATTTTCTCATTATACATTAGTACTTTGTAGTTGAGTTCCCTTTTTATTAACTTATTAACATTTTGTGGACACCAAAATTTATTTGTTCCTAAATATGTTTGCTATACATCTTCATTAGCCCAGTCGGAGCAGAACAGTAGAACGTTAAACTCCATTTCATTTCTTTATGGTCAGAATTTCCCTCATCGCACACTAAATGGCATTATGCCTGTCTTCATTAGCCTGGTGGGTGCAGATGAGTAGTGTGTTATACTCCATATATTGTCTACAGAAAATGCTGAATATCGTAATAATTTTGAATCTAATTGGAACATTCTCAATGTAACTTCATAGTCAAATCACATTAGACTTAGGATGGATTCTATACTCTGTGAATGTAAAATTAGAGGACTGTGCCATTTATTTCTAAATCTGAATAACAGTTTTATAAATATTTACTTCTGCATGATTCCCAAAGTTCGCATTTTCACATCCTAATACTTATTATTGAATGTTGATAACAGTATTTCTAATTAAAATTCTCATTAATTTCCAATAAAATCATAAGCTTGTATTTTGTTTTGTTTAAATTGTATTTCATAGCTGATGAAACAGTCATTATTAACAAAATTAGAATCTACACATAAGGTTTTGAGATCAGTTACTAAATGAATGAATGCCAAGTGGATTCATATTTGATACTATTTAATTAATAATAATAGTTACAATGGATTGGAAAAGAACAATGTTGTGTTAGTTTTGTTACTGATATTTAAATTTTATAACATTATTGTATACATTAAGTATGTTTTGATTTTCCAGTGGATGAACTTGACTTAAGTTTTGAGAAATTGGACAGTTTGGATGAATCTTCAGAAAGGAAAAAGAGTACAGGTACTTACTTTATATAGATTTTCAAATATTAAACAGTAGTCCTACCAAAATGCATCAACGATATTACATGCTTGATTTTGGTGTAATCATGGGCAATAATCAAAAAAGCTATGATTGGATTAGCTTCAAAATTTAACCCATCACTATTGGAGATCTTTGGGATAAAAACATATTTTAAGTTTAATCAAAATCTGATAAAAACTGTGACCTGTAGGGTGTCCACAATCAAATATGAGCAGACAAACTGAATGATGGTCAGGGGCAAAGGTATAACAAATATCCACATAAAAATGTGGTCCTATCAAAAGCACCTTTATTGACTTAAAATCATCAGGCATTGACTGAAGAGCAACTTATTTTTATCCATGAACATCAAAGTCAAGATGGTATCCAAATTACTTTTTTGTTTTGTCTAAAGTTTAGATATATTTAACACAGAGTGAGACCAGTGTCCTGTCCTTTCTAACAAGATCCATAAAATAGATTGTCTGGTCTGATTGCTTTTGGATTTTTTACATTAAGTTACAAAATTTGTATTTTTTGTCATAAAAAGTATGTATTGTAAACATGAAATTGCAAAAGTTTGAAAACTTAAGTATGAGAAGTATGTTCAACATGATGGTAGTTTTATTTATAACTATAAGAAGGGATAGAATGCCTTCAATGTTACCTGAATGCAAACTATGATGGTTCATTTTGTATAAACGATGATATCAAGCAAGTTTTATTTTAATTTTATAAATATATTGTGTCATTATAGACTCCTCTTTTTCGTTGGAGAAACTTGATGGAGACAATGAAGATTCTACAGAAGCAAAACCATTAAAACATTTGGTGAAATCTAGACCTAAACGACAGAAAACCAGAGCACCTACAAGGCCTGTAGCACCAGGAATTACTCCTCTTGATGATGCTACTGATGATGGTATTGGTGCCTTCTATGTTCCACCCACAATTTCTGCAGAACCTATTACTTCACCATCGAGAAAATCTTCTGATACTTCTACTAAATCTAGTGGCAATCAATTACAGAAACCTACAGAAACATCGTAAGCATGTTAATTTTGTAATTTGTGTTTTATGTTTTTACAGACTGTGTTTTACCTGTCTACAGGAAATGTCTGTGAAACAAAAATGTCCACTAAAATCAAATGCAAACGTCAGCTGACTTCAGCCAAAACAGCACCTGCTCTTAATATATTTTCAGTCGAATTTAGTGAAGAAAGTCAATGCCATAAAGACAAAACAAATCAGAGATACAATTTTAATTACAATTGATTAACTAATTGTAAACTGCAGCCAGCCACTCTTGATATATATGTTAGAAAATCGAAACCATATATAGACCGGATGAAATAAAAATATCATTTTAATTAGATTGATGGACTAATACTACTAATAGTAAATGAGAGAGAAACAATTAAGAAAAATAGAATAGAAATCTCTGAAACATGAATAATAGTTTTTATTTTTTATACGCCCCCATTTTAATGTGACATATATTGTCATCTTCCCTATCAGGATGTCCGTTCATAATTGTTTGTAGACACTCTGCAGGTCACAATTTTTATCCTGTCGATATTTGAGCTTATCAGACCTGAAAGTCATGGATTACAGCCCCTGATTGTATAACAAGTCGTGTGTTTAGTTTTGTGGATCCTCCAAAGGTCACAATTTTTATTGATTTTGATGAAACTTAAAATATATGTTTATATCCCAAAGATCTTGGTTCCTTTGATATTTTCACATATCGGACCATAACTTTCTGGATTATGGCCCCTGATTGTACACTCTTGCCAAATGTTGGCATATCTTGCATGGCAACCATTTGGGGTTTTTCTTTTATTGTTTCCTGTAATTTAAATTTTGATTTGGTATAGAAAACCTGAGAAAAAGAAAGGATGGTCACCACGTAATCTGATGAAAGATAAGGATAAGGATAAAGACAAGGAAAAAGAGAAGGATAAGGAAAAAGATAAAGGAGAAAAGAAAGGGTAAGTAAAGTTGACATCCTTTGATTTTGACTGTTGATTGGTTACAATATATATATATATACATAAAATAGAATAAATAAAAGATTCTACTCTCAGGTAAAAGTATACAGAAATATGAAGTTTCTAGAAAGAAAAAACTAATAATTTCATCTTAGCTAGCGCTTTCACCCACTACGGGGATCGTCAGGCATAATGAGATAGTATACAATTACATGACACCATGGCGTTATAAATACATAATGTACATGACAATAATAATATAAATTATGAATATTTTATAATATCAAGATATCATATAAAATTATGAAGCATTTAATTTAGGGTGATACTTGTTAATAAAATGCTGTTAGCAAATTATATTATCCAAACAGTTGAGTCTATATAATTGGAATACCCTAAATTTTCCCTTTCCACATGTATCTAAGTGTTCACTTAAAGGGATCATTCTATTTTTTGTCCCCCGCCCTTTCAAAGAAAGTTGGGGGACTATTAAAATGGGTTCGTCCGTCTGTCCGTCTGTCTGTCCGTCACACTTTTTGGGACACAATAACTCTCTTCCTAATTGAGCTAGAATGTTCAAACTTGGTGTATGTGTTTATTAGGTCAATGCCTTGATGGAGTTCGAAGATGAGCATTTTCCGCTTAGGGTAAGAAGAGATAAGCAATTTGATTGGTTGATGCTTTGGGACACGATAACTTTAGTTCTAATTAAGTGAGATTGATGAAACTTGGTGTATAGTTTCATTATAGTAATACCTTGACTAAGTTCGATAATGAGCATTTTCTGCTCAGGGTAAGCAGAGCTATACGCAATTTGATTGGTCGAGAATTTGGAACACAATAACTCTCCTTCTAATTGAGTTAAAATGTTCAAACTTGGTGTATATGCTTATTAGGTCAATGCCTTGATGGAGTTCGAAGATGAGCATTTTCCGCTTAGGGTAAGCAGAGATAAGCAATTTGATTGGTTGATGCTTTGGGACACGATAACTTTAGTTCTAATTAAGTGAGAGTGATGAAACTTGGTGTATAGTTTCATTATAGAAATACCTTGACTAAGTTCGATAATGAGCATTTTCTGCTCAGGGTAAGCAGAGCGATACGCAATTTGATTGGTCGAGACTTTGGAACACGATAACTCTCCTTCTAGTTTAGTTAAAATGTTCAAACTTGGTGTATATGCTTATTTAGGTCAATGCCTTGATGGAGTTCGAAGATGAGCATTTTCTGCTTAGGGTAAGCAGAGATAAGCAATTTGATTGGTTGATGCTTTGGGACACGATAACTTTAGTTCTAATTAAGTGAGATTGATGAAACTTGGTGTATAGTTTCATTATAGTAATACCTTGACTAAGTTCGATAATGAGCATTTTCTGCTCAGGGTAAGCAGAGCTATACGCAATTTGATTGGTCGAGAATTTGGAACACAATAACTCTCCTTCTAATTGAGTTAAAATGTTCAAACTTGGTGTATATGCTTATTAGGTCAATGCCTTGATGGAGTTCGAAGATGAGCATTTTCCGCTTAGGGTAAGCAGAGATAAGCAATTTGATTGGTTGATGCTTTGGGACACGATAACTTTAGTTCTAATTAAGTGAGATTGATGAAACTTGGTGTATAGTTTCATTATAGTGATACCTTGACTAAGTTCGATAATGAGCATTTTCTGCTCAGGGTAAGCAGAGCGATACGCAATTTGATTGGTCGAGACTTTGGAACACAATAACTCTCCTTCTAATTTAGTTAAAATGTTCAAACTTGGTGTATATGCTTATTAGGTCAATGCCTTGATGGAGTTCGAAGATGAGCATTTTCCGCTTAGGGTAAGCAGAGATAAGCAATTTGATTGGTTGATGCTTTGGGACACGATAACTTTAGTTCTAATTAAGTGAGAGTGATGAAACTTGGTGTATAGTTTCATTACAGTAATACCTTGACTAAGTTCGATAATGAGCATTTTCTGCTCAGGGTAAGCAGAGCGATACGCAATTTGATTTGCTGAGACTTTGGAACACAATAACTCTCCTTCTAATTTAGTTAAAATGTTCAAACTTGGTGTATATGCTTATTAGGTCAATGCCTTAATAGAGTTGGAAGATGAGCATTTTCCGCTTAGGGTAGGCAGAGATAAGCAATTTGATTGGTTGATGCTTTGAGACACAATAACTTTAGTTCTAATTAAGTGAGAGTGATGAAACTTGGTGTATAGTTTCATTACAGTAATACCTTGACTATGATCGATAATGAGCATTTTCTGCTCAGGGTAAGCAGAGCGATAAGCAATTTGATTTGCCGAGACTTTGGAACACAATAACTCTCCTTCGAATTGAGTTAAAATGTTCAAAATTGGTGTGTATGCTTCTTAGGTCGATGCCTTGATGGAGTTCGAAGATGAGCATTTTCTTCTTACGGTAGGCAGAGATTAGCAATTTTTGGATGACACTTCGTGTTCAGTTTGATTGGTCGATACGTTTGAAAAAAATAAATGTGCGATTAATTAATATGTGTCATCTATTTATTTTGGGATTTCGGCGGGGGACATCAGTCTCACTGTTGGCTTGTGGTATTAGCAATGTGGGATCTGTGTATGTTCATCCTTATGTGTAGTTGTGATTCAGTTTTGCCGATATATTCTTCATTACAACCTGGACATATTATCAAATATATAACATAATAGTGAAAATTAATGGAAATGTACATTTTAAAGTAAAACAATCTATGAACTGTAAAAGTAATAATGTTATATATTTGATTATATGTCCAGGTTGTTGTAATGAAGTATATATCGGCAAAACTGAATCACAACTAAACATAAGGATGAACCTACACAGATCCCACATTGCTAATCCCAAAAATAGAATGATCCCTTTAAATGAACACTTAGATACATGTGGAAAGGGAAAATTTAGGGTATTCCCCTAATATAGACTCAACTGGTCGGATAATAATTTGCTAGAAAATAAAGAACAGCATTTTATTAACAAGTATCACCCTAAATTAAATGCTTCATAATTTTATATGATATCTTGATATTGTAAAATATTCATAATTTATATTATTATTGTCATTTACATTATGTATTTATAACGCCATGACGTCATGTAATTGTATACTATCTCATTATTAAAAGCCTGACGATCCCCGTAGTGGGTGAAAGCACTAGCTAAGATAAAAAATTATTAGTTTTTTCTTTCTAGAAACTTTTAAATTTCTATATATATATATATATGTACAGGTGGGATTTTAGAAGCAAAAACATAACTACATGTATAGTCCAAAAGTGACCAAAGCCCTGTAAAATGAGTGGAAGAAATGTTCTTCCTGTAGTATGAGTGAAGCATTTGATTTTTGATATTGCAGGTCCTTGTTATCTCATGGCTTATCAAACTTTTTCGGAAGAAAGAGTGGAGGAAAGGGTAAGAATCCTATAGACCCAGAAGCAAAGAAGCTTGCTGAATCACCAGCAACTATACCTGAGGAAAAAAAGACACCAGTAAAACAACAGCAGCAATCAGCTGTTTCATACAATAAGATATCAGAGGAAGTAGAGGTAGACCGACCAGAAGTTAAAGCTCCTATAGTTAGTGCAGAATGTTTTGATGATGAGAAAACACTTAAAGAAAAAGATCAAGAAAAAGAAAAAGAAGAAGGTACTGTATTAAATTTGTTGTCTTGAAACCCATATTGTAAATGCTTCACCCAAAAAGTGTGTGTGTGTGTGTGTGTTTCAAAACTTTCTACAGTTGGTTAAAATCTTAATTGTGAGATAACCGTCAAATATATTACTATTAGATTGACATTCAGAATTCAGACAGAAAGCAAGAACCTACCTTGTCAATAGCCTCCTGGACCAATATTCTATTACAACCATTTAAGTTTTCTTTTTCCCCATTTAAGAGCATTGAGTAGTCTAACTTTTCAGCGCCAATCTTAGTAAGATTTTGCTTACTTGTATGAAATAACCCATTGGGCACATTAACAGTCCGATGATTTGTTGTGTAATAATGGAGATACAAGTGGAAAGGCATGATTATCCAGATCTGCCATCTATCACGACTGGAACATCGCTGCATTTATTTTTTTGATGGTCAAAGGCAACCATTTTTGAATGAATAAAAATGAAATGATTTTTAGTGGAGTGTAGCCTACCGTAGTCTAGTGCACTGAAGTAAATATTTATTGTTTACATCCAATTTTTTTTAACTTTAAAACTTGTTGTGGTCCAATTCACAGAATTTACCCAAAATAAAAAAATTATACACTTCAAAGGTAAATAATGAACAACAAATATTTTAGAATACTTTGAGGCGATAGTTTTTTAATGTTTTTTGTGTGGAAACATCACTTATAACCTCTACTCTCTACTTTCAATATACGGTTGGGATTATCAATACACTTTTCATATCATGAACTTATATAATTTCCAAGAAAACTGGTCATTTTTGTAATTTCTCTATGGATACCAGACAAACCATGGTTTGCATTTCTATGGATACCAGATAAACCATGGTCTATATGGGGCGCCATTTGTAAAATAATTATTTAATTTTTTTATAGCAAAAAACATTAGATTTAACTCCCAATATATATATATTTAGATAAATATTAGAACAAAAATGGCATATATGTAAATATAAAAAAATATTGTAGCTAAAAGTCGAGTTTTTGGTCTATGAAAAACTTTAAATGTTATATCTTGATTTCACATCGCTTAGTTAAATATATAGCTAAATGTGCTGTTTCTCGTAGGTATAAATGCTAAATACTAAATCGCTGAAATATCTAAAGTTAAATATTTAGCTAAATATATAAACATTTAGCTAAATATATACACATTTAGCTAAATATATACACATTTAGCTAAATATATACACATTTAGCTAAATATATAAACTTTTAGCTAAATATATATAGTTAAATATATATATTTAGTTAAATATATAAACATTTAGCTAAATATATAAACAGTTAACTAAATATATAAATATCATGCTAAATGTTTAGCTAAATGTATAAATATTTAACTAAATATATATTTGTGGTCCCGCCAATATCTCTATTATCGTAAGCGACACAAAAAACCGCGCATAAAATAATGACGTGTACCCGACACGTTAACCCGTAATATGTCGTGAAGTTACCATATTTATGAGTGATCGATGTCTAACGTTACATATATGTAGGCATTATTAACGGATGTAAGAACTAAGCTGAGCGTTCAGGTACCAGATAGTACTGGGTCGTGCAGTCAGTGGAAAGTTGTACACTACGTCATCGTTTAGTGTGAAGTCACTTACAACAATAATTATTTTACAAACGGCGTGGTTAGGTTGCGCTTTGTAAATTTGACTATATGTTTAGTTAAATATATAATTATTTAGTTAAATATATAAATATTTAGCAAAATATATAAATATTTAGCTAAATATAAATGTTTAACTAAATATTTTAACATTTAACTAAATATTTATATATTTAACTAAATAATTATATATTTAGCTAAATGTTTAAACATTTAACTAAATATTTAGCTAAATATTTATATATCATCAAATCTCTTGTTTTGGTCTTAATATTCAATGTTAAATGTTAAATATGAAAATAGAGACAAATCGAGAAATATTTATATATATTATGTTAAATATTGAGTTTTTGTTGTATTTTTAGTTTAAATATTAAAAGTGAAAAATTTGCACAAAAGTCGAGATTTAACTATATATATAAATTTAAATTAAATCTAGTGTTTTTTGCTATATAAAAAGCTAAATAATTAATTTACAAACGGCGCCCCATAGGTCTATGGCCAAAATGTGAACTGTTAGTTTTGGGCTTGCATTTAGCATTGTGCATGCCAAATTTGATGGAAATCCATGCAGGCATAACTGAGAAAATTATACTTTAATTTTAATATCATTATCATGCTTTTGTGCCAATTTTGTAACATAGTTGATAAATAAAATTGATTTTATTATGGTGATTAATATGTAGTTTATCACCCCAAATAACAATATATATCATATCTTTAACTTATGAACAAAACTTACAGTGCTAGCTTTAAAATGTGCATTTTAGATTACTCAACCGCCTTAAGTGAAAAACTGGCATCCTCTCATAACAAAGTTGACTAAGCAAATGACACCTTCACAGCAGACGCAAATTTCAATCAATTAATAAGGGGGATAACTCTATTTGCATTCTCAATAGTAGTCTTGGAATTTTGCATATTTTTCCAAATGAATTCATAACTAGGCCTATATTTGTTGTGTTTAAGATTAATTTTCTTAGAGATTTAGGAGTTCAAGTAATTCAAGATTTTTTTTAATTAGATTTGTTTTAGGGGAATCTGTTTTATTTATAAAAATGTTCTTGAATTTAGTGGGCGCACAGAAAGCTAAGACACTCATTGCATTATTTAATGAATTGTTGGGGGGGTCATATTTGTATTACCTCTTTGAAAACTAGGGAGTTAGGGGAGTAAGCTTAGACTAAAAGCAATTTGGCTTTTGCACAATTCCTTGTAAACACTGTATGTGGTTGAGATTGTTAAAAACTATAGTTCATTATATTGCATATTATCCCACTTGAAATTGACAATTTTCTAAAAGGGTGATGAAATATATGCCCATAGGTTGCTGAGGGAAACCATTTAAATCTTACTCATTCATTATACGAAAATTGTGTTTTTTAGCATGTGGATTCTCTAGAGGTCACAAGTTTTATCCATTTCTTGCAAAATGTTGGCGTATCTTCTGAACACAGATAGGTTGGTGGCTCAATGGGGTGTATTGCTACCCGAGAAGAGAATTTATGAGACTAAATTTTTATAGAGCTGCTTTTGACGTAGATTATGTTTTTGAGTGGTGATAGGTGTTTTAAGGACTTTTCCAAGCCGTGGGACTGGGGATGAGGTTTCTCCAATGTCTAAAATTAGTAAAATTGAAGGAAAATGTGATAAGTTGATGATCATTCTATAGCACTTTACAATTCTAAATAAGTATATAGGATGCTCTTCGCTAACTATTTTGTTTTGCAACAGAGGCATGAGGTGGGACGGGGTAGCAGTCTTATGCCTAAAATGACGGGCAGTGTGATAATGTAGATATAAATGATGGTCATATTTTATAGGTTAGTATACTAATTTAGTAATACATTAATTTACATCTAGCTTTTCATTCACCAGAGTTTGTCTCAACACAATGTGTGGCTAGTTTTAAATTCCCCAGCTTACCTTAACCGTCTAATTTTTTTTTATTAAATATATTACTTATTGTATGCTTTTATTATAGATTTAAGTGAAGAGAAAGAAACAAATGATACAGTGAGTAAAATACCAGCTAGTTCATCTCGTACTGGTATGGGTTTAGGTGGTAATATATTGCTAGAAATGAAACAAAAACAAGAAAAACGATTTTCTCAGCAGGTCAAACCTAGGACATTGGTAATTATTGTAACTTTTTATACTCCTACACAATTGAGGTAGAATGTTTAAACTTGATTTAGATGTTCATTTACCTCTAAAGCACAGGCACTTGAAGGGATTAAAATAAATTAAAATAAAACTTCTTACCACTGCTTAATAAATACACTTGAAGGGATTAAAATAAATTAAAATAAAACTTCTTACCACTGCTTAATAAATACAAGAAGGTAAGTCACTACGCCATCTTTGTTTTGACTGAGATACCATGAATCGTCTGAATTCATCTCACAATACTCACTAGTTCTAACACTTCATGTCATTTTTATTGCTAACGAGACTTTATTTGATTATTATTAACCTTCCGATGTAATTAAATTGGTCATTTAACACTGTTATTGATAACAAATCAAACTTGAACCGCTATCATTTATCGACAATCAACTTCCCAAGACCGGAAGTAATCCGAAAATAGGTCAAAAGAAGTCTGTATCACCCAGTTCCTTTATAAACCTATCATTACTCTATATGTGCATAGGAACTGGGTGATCGAGTCTCGCTCAACAGCGGCCTCGCTTCGTAGGCTTTATCATGTGATAGAACTTACGAATCGAGGCCGCTGTTGAGCGAGACTTGATCACCCAGTTCCTATGCACATATCGAGTAATGATAGGTTTATAAAGGGACTGAGTGATACAGACTTCTTTTCGGGTTTCTTCCGGGCCTGGGAAGTTGAATATCGGTAAATGATAGCTTTTTACGTTTGATTTGTTATTAATAACGCTGTAAAAGGACAAATTTAATTACATCGGAAGGTGAATAATGATCAAATAAAGTCTCGTTGGCAATAAAAATGACATGAAGTGTCAGAACTAGTGAGTATTGTGAGATGACACCAGACAATATATCATAAAAAAGTCAGAACAAAGATGGCGTCTGCCATCCCTTTATCATATAGTTATAGTCAAGCAGTAGTAAGAAGTTTTATTTTAATCCCTTCAAGTCCCTGTGCTCTAAAGCTAAGCAGAGCTAAACAATTTCATTGGTTAATGCTTTGAGGCAAGAAAGCTTTGATTATAACTGACGGAGAGCGATGAAACATAGTGTATAGTTTACTACTGGTACTTCAAAACTTTGACAGATTGATCGTGAACTTTTTATGCTTAGACTAAGTATAGATAATTAGTGTGATTGCTTTTGAAAAAGATAAATGTTAAATTAATTAATATGCATCATCTATTTATTTTGGAATTTTGGTGGGGGAACATCAGACTCACTGTTGGCTTGTTTATTAACAAAAGACAGGGCCATGGTCTAGCATTGCTGAAAATAACTGCTTTACAGCACCTGATTTTAAGGAATTAATGATATCATATTTTTTTGTTTGTCACTTTTGCTTAAAATTTTTATTTTAAATTATTTTGTTTTTGATTACAGCCAAAGGAGAAAGACGACCATGAAGCAAATAATAATGTGATTGATAAGAATAAAGCTCAGAAAACACAAGAAAATAAAACAGTATTAAAACCTGCAAATAATGAAACAACGACGGCTGTAGATAATGGTTCACTAGAAGCATCTGATGTAACATCATCTAGCAAGTCAGATGACACAAAACGAGCCTTAATACCCAACGCAAATAAAGCATCAAGTGATGTTAAAAAACCTTTATGTATACCTGTAGAACCAGTAGTTACTGAAAAAAGTCCGCGAGCACCACCACGAGCCTTACAACCACCTAAGAAACGTGTCTCACCTACACAACCTGCTGATACTGAAGCAACAGTAACTCTTGATACCAAACGTAAGTCTAGATACAAAGGCTGATTTAAGGGCTCTGGCAGATCTCTAATTTAGAAAAATTAAAGTTTACTATCAGATTTGGAACTTGTCATAGAAATATTGAATATTTGTCACTTGACCATACACTTTTATATTCGGATACCCAACTGTTAATATTGGTGTAGTAACTTGTAAAAGCAAAAGTGTAATCTCGAAAATTTGATTTTATAATGTTTATTAATTGCTTAATTATTATATTTGAATATTATGCTTTATTTGTTTATAGCTACAGTTGTTCCTAGATCTGTTAAGCCACCCCCACCAACTAAACCACGACCACCAGCTCTAGCACCTAAACCTAGAGCTAGTTTGCGTACATCTAAAGATGTCACAGACAGTAATAGTAAGTACATCATGAATATAAGGAATAATGAAGAGTTTAAATGCTCTGTAGCAGGGCTCACACTGGCTTTCATTTTTTTTCCGCCAAAATGGATCCTAATTTTTACGTAAAACAATGATGATATTTTTTTTCCGCCAACTTGAATATTTTATCTGCCAAAAATATATGATTAAAAAAAAAACACATTTTGTAATAACATAATATTTTTTTTATTTCATTAACATTTCTTTAACAACCATATTTACAATTTACAAGATTCTCCTTTGCTTTACATTAGCCCATTTTGTAAATGATGTATTGAGATCAGGTTGGTTTTTTGTTAAGGTGATTGACATCAAATTTGACAAGCCAAGGGTTGCCAAATTTCCAGTTTTCTTTGAATTTCCATTTCGCGTGTACATTAGGCCTATTGTTGAATTTGGGTACGGTCACGGTATCAGCATCTGAATCGTAGCATCAAGTTCATTTCGTCTAGAGGAGCCGACGTCAGACTATTCGTTAACTTTAGAACGCTTCGGCGGCGGTAACGAAAAAAAGGCAGACAGTTTTCTCACTCTAGAATCGTCGCTATTCAACTCACTCTTTCGTTTTCGACCCATTGCGATATATTATTTGGAATAATAATGTCCAATTAGCCATGCTGTAATATTTGAACATGATGTATGAAGCCACGTACAGTAAACGAAATTCAACTATCAAATCATGTAACTCTCCTTCAAAAGAGTTGCTGGCAATGATCAGCCATTTTGATTACTCCCCTTTGTTTTCATTACCAAACATCAAATAGTCACCGCTAATCTATTTGTTAGGGTTAATTAATGATGAACAATGGCTAGATATAGGCTTTATGATCGACAATTATCAATCAGTTGAAACCATTAATCCTAGACAAGTGTTGAGTGTTACTCATGACACGTTCAGGATTATCAACAAGTTGATTGATTTATAGTATGCCGCTATATGGTTAATCAAGGATAAATACGGTTAGAATTTTATAAAAAAAAAATTTTCGCCAATTCTAAAAAAGAATCGCCAGTACCCCAAAACTTTATCACAAAAATTTTTCGCCAAAATGAAAATTTAATCGCCACTTTCATAATTTAATCGCAAATTGCGACTTTGGCGACCGACAGTGTGAGCCCTGCTCTGTAGATAGTCCTGATCTTTCTCCACCAAATTCTGTATGCCACATGTTCTGTGCATAATTGGATTGTTCTGCCCTTAGAATTGTAAATATGTACAGTAGTTATTATTCAAGTTGATGAATGATACATGATAGAGGTTGAGCCAACGAAAACACACATAAATTGTGTCAGCTTAAAAGTATTGTTATGTGGAGACCTGTTTGTCAACTATGGGCCAGTTTTCTTGTGCAGAATACATTGAATGTGACTATAGGTTGTGCTTTCTTAAGACTCAAATAATCAAGTGTAGGCCGTAGCGCCGCTGCCCGGGCAAAATTTCCCTCATAGCACACTGTATGGCGTATTCCCGTCTTCCATTAGATCAGGATAGGTGCAGAAGAGTAGGACGTTAAACCCCATTTCAGTTCATTTCATTTCATTTCAAAATAGTAAATACAAGAATATATTGGTTTCTGTATATAAAGATTTTCTTTGTTTAGTTCAATCAGAAGAAGTAAAATTACGAGATAAACCAGAAAGTCAAATAGTAACAGATTCAGCAACTTTAAGATTATCTGTTCGTGAAAAGGTTAAAAGATTAAGTAAAGCACCAATAGAAGAAAGTCCTCTTATTAGTAGTCCCACAAAATCTAAATCTAACTCCACTGATAGTAAACCACATTCTAGTTCAGGTAGGCACTCTTTAATTTGATTTTACTGCTAATATCACATTAATAATTTAATATCATTTAATCCATTTTTATATGCAAACATTGAAATATGGTTGTATATTGCTGTTATCACTGTCCGGCATCCACAATCTGATTGACTTTAAATTTATGCTCAGTGTTTAAGGCCATGAGACGAAGAAACTTTTAGATTTTCTACAATTTCCAATAGTATCAGTCAGAGTTATGGCCCTTGATCACTTTAAAAAATCATGTGGACACTCAAGCTGCTAAAGTTAATATCTGATGGACTTTAGATTTATACTCCGTATTTAAGGCCACATTACAAAGAAGAAACCTGTTGATATTCAACAACTTCCAATAATTACTGCCAGAGTTATGGCCCTTGATCACTTTAAAAAATCATGTGGACACAATTAAGCTGCCAAAGTTAATATCTGATGTTCTTTAGATTTATACTCAGTGTTTAAGGCCAGGATACAAAGAAGAAACCTGTTGATATTCAACCATTTCCAATAATTACTGCCAGAGTTATGGCCCTTGATCACTTTAAAAAAATCTTGTGTTTAAGGCCATGATACAAAGAAACCTATTGATTTTCAACAATTTCCACTACATGTAATTACTGCCAGAATTATGGCCCATGTTCACTTTAAAAAATCTTATGGCTATGAGATGAAGAAGCCCAATGCTTTTCAATGATTTCCGAACATTATTGCCACAGTTATGTTCTTTGATTACTTAACAAATCTTGTGGACATACAAATGTACTGGAGGCAAAAGTTAATATAAATCTATACACAGTGAGGCAAACAATGACAAAAAAAGTTCTAATGGTTTCTAATAATTAATTAATGGGTTATTACTCATAATCAGTTTTGTGCATGTTGTAATGTTTTCATTACTGAGAAAAGAGAAAATATGTGACAATTCTATTGACTACCCAGTTTCTCCTGTGCTGTGGGCATATGTTTCGTTGCCTGCAGCCTATCTTATTTTTAGAATTACAATAATGGAATATTGTGTACTCTATTGGAAAGAAGACTTCGTCCCTTTTCAATAATTATTTTACTTCTGAATCTGTCGTGCAACATTATGTATAGTATAATAGAAAAGTCAGTTTAAAATAAAATGTTGACAACTTATGAGCTGGTGCTGATTGTCCCATCTGTCACGGTCCATTTACATGTACAAGTTTGTCCTTGTTCAGTATATAAATTTAAAACATATTCTTGTTTTGGTTGCCAATTTTTCAGATGAAGGTGAACATGTATCGAGCCCCTCTTCATTAGACAGTATTGATGGTGAGAGTAGTGAGACGTCAAATAAAGATTGTGTAAATAATAAAACAACCCCTCAACATAAATCATCTAATTCAACTGATTCTACAGACAGTGTTAACGATAATGACAAAAATCATGACGATTCCTCACCCAAAGAAGAACATAGTGTTCCTAAACGGTCTTCCAGAGCAGAAGATGAAATCATGGTTTGATAGATATGTATTAAAAATGTTATTATTATACAGCATAAGCGTCATTTCAGGTTCCATTTGTTTGTTAGTCTTCATAATTCATTCTTCACAAAAAAAAAGAGAGACATTTGCTTGGTAGATTTTCATTAAATCAAGTGAATATGTACATAGTACATATGCAAAACATATTCGTGATAACCTATATAGAAATTAAGTACAGGCATTCACATTGTAGGAGATCGGTCACAAATTTAAACTAATTTGATTTCACGTGAGATTTTAATTCCTTGGCAGAAATATTTTTAAAAAAAGCAAAATCAAAGAGGAAATATTTCACTTGATCTTTATTCAATCTAAACTGTATCCGCAAGCACTTAAATATCTGGGTCGATAGTGTGAATTAGGTAACTATAGGCTAAACTGTCTTTTATGACTTCTTGTCATTTTGTGAATTTTATATTGAGTCGATTTGGACTCGAGCATAATTTCAGTTTTTCTGGAATTTGCCATTGTGAAAGCCTACAAATAAAAACAGTTTAGAGAATTCATTCTGCATGCTTTATTATCGCTCTGAAAATCAAACCTATGTAATGTAGCATAGAATAAAATGATGACATTGTCTTTCACTTGGTCACAGTAAAATAATATATAAACAGATGCCAGATTCTTGCTTGGTTTTGGATTATGTAAGCTTAATCAATTAAAAATGGTAACAATTGCTTATATAAATGTAGGTATATGTAAATAGATTATTGTATAGTTATATAATAATAATAACTTATTGTAAATAGTACAGTAGATGTGTACATCTAGTTTAAGAACAAGTTTTAGATGAAAAAAAGCTCTAGGAATTGGTCAATTGATGATTGTGATAAAGAAATATATTTCAAAAATGGAACAGTAACATGTTTCATGGTTAAGAAAATTATTCCATTTTTGATGGAGCTGTGAGGAAAATAGAATAGTTTCCGCTAGTTATAAACAAATCTATATCAAATATTCATTTGGAATATGGATCAAAATTACATGTTTTAATCATGTCAAAAACTGTTTGACAGTAACTTCTGATAAATGAATTAAACCAAAGTATCCAGACTGTCAAAGCATAATTACTGATTGTTTGTTAGTAGATAATTTGTATGTAAATAAAACATATATTATGCACTCACCATTTTAATATATTGAGTTTACAATGCCTTATAATTAATATATTATGTAGTAATTATATTTTCTTTAAAATTATTTCTTTTTTATATGAATCAAAAATGATTTTTGTTAAACTCTTTTGATACAACTATCGTAGAGTCACAGGCCTTTACTCACATTTTACTATATATAAATTAAAATATATACATAAAATATTGTATTTAAACGTAGTTGATATTTATGGGGTTTTTTCTGATTACAAAAAATTGTAAGCTGGCCTTACAAATAAATATATCATACTATACAATCATGATATGGTTTTGAATAGTCCTAGAAAGGAAGAGGAATTGCCAGAAATCTAAACATTGTCTTTACTAAATACTAAATTATGGGCTTCATATATGTGTAGGATACAAATTAAACTAATGTAATAGGGCACAAATTCACATTGTATAAATCATACAAATCTTTTCTCAGTGAAAAATTAATATATTATATATTTTTTATTTGTTTAATTACTACCAAAATGAAAGGAGAGTCCCAGTTTTGACAGGGTCACTGGAATAAAATAGGTAAGCAAATCAAACTTCAAACTTTTACAAAATAGCCGATTTACCTTGTTGGAAAGTTTTAGCTAAAAGGAATGTGACTTATGTATTTTTTGTAAACTTTGACTGAAGGTAATTAATAAACAGCAATAAGCTGCAGTTTGTATTAAGACACAAGAAGTTCATCTCCAACTCCATTGGAGGGTTGGTATGTTGTAGCTGACATCACAGAACTTCAGATAATTGCTTGTGACTAGAATAATTCTTGCACATGCATACACAATTTTCCAGTTACATTTACTGAAATAATAATATATCTGGGATTTCTCTTTTATCGAAACCAATCATTTTTTTCTATTAGAATTTTTTGTGTTATATGTTGTTCATTTCTCTGTACATGTATGAAAGGTATTCTAATATATCAAAGCTCAATTTTGCTTCTTTTTTTCTTTCTTTCATTTTAATCCCATCCATTTTTATACATCCACATTTTCATGTGGGCGTATATTGCGGTCACCCTCACCTGTCCTTAAGTCGTCAACAATTTCTTGTGAACACTCTACATATTACTTTTTATCATCTGATTGTTCTGAAATTGATATACCAGTATGTTATTTACATTAGTAAGATGTAGAAGCCTATTTAATTTTAATAATGTCGCTGGGAGTTATAATCTGATTTGTATGAAATTGTCCTGTAAATGCACCCCATTTCCTACAAAAGAAAAAATATGTGGCAACGCTTGTCTTCCACTTGGACGACTTAGATGCTAAGGACGTATATTTTTTTGCCTCACAACCCATCTTTAATAACCTTGTTTGGATTTGCGACCATTCTGAATTTGTATTTCGCATAGTCCAAACATCAATTAAGATGAGCTTCAGTTCATAAGTATCTTCAGGAATTTCATACCTCATGTCATACCTATAATACATACCAGTCTTCCTGTGTTTTATGTCTAATAAGTTTCAATTGATGATGTCACATTTAGTTCATTTTCTTGGGAATATGTGGGTCTGACAGTAATTAACAAAGCACATGTACATTTTCATTGTGCACAGATGTATTCAGATCAGTCATCTGTTAATGTATTTCCTCAAATTAGATGTTAAAACAAGTGGTCCTAAAGTTTCTATTTCTTTGAATAGCAATCACAGAGCTTCAAATGGCTGCACTAGACTAAGATTTAAGGGTCTGGGGGTTTGTTAACCGGCAATAAATAGTTTTATTTCTTGGAATATATCTGGAACTTCTCCACTGCTTTAAAATCAGTTCTTTGCTACCATTTTAAGTACTGGTATGAGAGTAAATGTATACTAGAATGATTCATATCCAGATCATTGATTTTTGTCATAGTTTTTATGTATGTTTAAAATTTAAATCTATTTGCTATGGTAAACTTTATGCTTTGCTACTTTTTATAAACTAGGACTACAATATTCAATATGTTAAGTATATTTTATATGCCAATAGTTATTAAAGGCTTACAACCAAAATGAATCAATCCTGATATTGTTTATTAAAAATGAAGTGTTGACAAAGTGTCAACATTTTATAACATTTATTGTATAATTAACAAAATTTGTATTAATTCATTGATTGGAAAGTGTAAAGCCTATATGAGAGGTGAAATTAAATTCTTTTTAGAGTCTGTTATAAGAAGAAAAAGTGACGTATGTATTTAAATTTATTACTTTTATTATATAAAATAAATAATATCATATACTTTATTTTTAAGAAGTAATCTTTCATAAATTCATGGGCACTGTCTTTTCTAATTGTGCTAATAGAAATGTTTCTCTAAACAAATGGGTGCTATATTCTGATTGCTCTTTTGTGCATCTTATGTGTATTGCTTGTCAACTGTATCGTCAACTAAACTCAAATTAGGTGAAAATTTTGAGAGCCATTTCTTGAAATCAAGGTAGAGTTTAACATTAGTTGCATCAAGGTGTTGCATTGCAGTACAAAAGATCCACCTGTTGTAACTAATTTTAAGGACTAATTCTGTATTCAAGAGAAATTTCCGCATTGTTTGATTAAAGACTTTGTGTTTAATTTCTTTTTACCTTTTATATGTATTGAATATGATGTATGCAGCTTTATTTGCACTCTATTATATATAAGCAGTTAATTTCTACATTTTGTTAATGATGATTTTAATAGTCAACTTGTCTTATTATTGACCATTATAATTTATTACTTCAACCTATTATATCAATATATACACTTTAGATACTAATAAAACATTTTTACCATTAAAATATTATCATTATATTTGTGCTGGGTTTTTTTTTTTTTTTTTGAAAAGACACAGGCATTCTCTGCTAGTCTTAAAGGACAATGTTGGTGTCAGCCAATGTCACATGTGATAAAACTGGTTAAACATGTTCCAAATATAATTTTAACACATGAATCATTTCTACAATAGATCCGTAATAACGATTTGAAGAAACAGAAGGGAAGAAAGTAAAAGGAAAATATGAGAGTTATCCTTCTTTATAACTGACTGAATTAACTGTGAGTAGATAGCGAAAATGAAAAAAAACCCTAAAACAAAAAGTCTGTGCATTACTGTAAATATTAAGTATAGAATAAATAAAAACAAGGGAATGTATGGGCTATTTCTATTTTTCTTGTTTCCTCTAGTCACAGTCAATTGGGCATTTTTAAATTGTCAGATATCCTCTCGCAGTCTCATATAACACCTTTTGATCCCTGAAGAAATTATCAGTGAGCAGAAATTCACCCATGTGTTTGTTATCACTTGTTACCTTGGGGCAATTCGATTATGCAGTCCGGACTCTCCATTTCCAATCGTTTATTGGTCACGTGACCATTTTTGGAGAGTTCGGATCGTCCAACCTCTCCAATTTTTCAACCGGTGCGATTGCGGAGAGTGACGTAACAAGATGGCGGCAAGGTAAGAAATTTCCTTCCAAATTTTACAAATATGAATCAGTTTCGTTGTTTTCTGACCCCACAGTCGCCTCAATCGCTTTGTAATCTTATTTGTCGATAGAATTTTGCCTCGCCTCACGTCAAATCGCTGCATTTCAGCTAAAAACAGTTGTCTGTCTCAAAATCAGGCATAGGCTAAACTAAATTTGATTTTGAATTTATTTTTTTTACCTATCTTCAAAATACAGCCCATAACCCGAGATCCAGATATTCATTATACCCCCAATTGATTAATTTAACCGACTTACAATGTTGACAATAAAGCAATACGTCGTCTTCTTTTGACGTGCTCTCGCTGGCAATTTGATGGATCCAGGGGATTCTCTAGAATCAAAACTAGAGTAACAGTCGCCATTTTGGTTCTCCACCTGTACTCGATTACACCGTAAACGCGGACAATCCGGATTGGAGAACGTGGAGAGTCCTGACTGCATAATCGAATTGGCCCCTTGGTCAGTTATTTAGACGGATAACGCATGTTTTTCTTTTGCTTTCGTCACTTCCGTATAATCAAACCCTCAAATCGTAGAAATGATCACGGTTCCATGTCTTCCGTATATGCCGGTCGGGACCGAGTGCTATGGAAAATGACCGTAACTAGATGTGACCCAACGGTCATTTTGCACGCCGGAAAAATAGCCTTTTTTCAAAAACCAAATTTTCAAACATGGCTACGATCGACACGGACATCCACTATGTGTAACCATTGTACGGCCAGTGCAGAACATTGTACGGTCAGTGCAGAATATTGCCTTTGTAAAGATAGAAGCCACAATATCTCATGATTGGTGTTACAAAGTTGTATACATAGTCGTCAATAGATTATACTGGGCATTATGTTGATAATTAATGATGAGTGTCGTGCAGTAGAACAATAAAAGTTAATTGATATTCGGTAATCTTATCAAAGGTGTGAAACAGCCCATTCTTAGTCAATCATGTATTGTCCACGTGTCATAAGTATTTTCTACAACAAATCCGTTTACCGCTATTACAGATACGCACTATGTACACGAGATTGTTACGATCTTCGAAAAAAGGAAAATTAATATGAAATACTGCTCTCCGAATCCAACCAACTGTCATATTAAATATAACAGCATAGAAATTACGTAAATCCTTAACAACGTACATGTTGTCATTATAATTTTTTATAGTGATATTACGACCTTGTGGAAATTGTAGAAATAATATCTAGAGATTAGTTAACTTGCTTACCGACAAATTAAGAACATTACATATTCCAGTCCAGTGCTATTGTGTAGCAATATTGATAATTCCACGCGTTAGAAAAATTGGCGTGCATAAATATATGGTAAATCTTATACACGACGATATTCTAGGCGGCGCTATTGTCGCTTGATGTTAGCAGACATGAATGCCAAGTTAGCTATCCGACAGTTATTCATTACTAAGATTTTCGTCAATATTCTACGGACCGTAACGCCGTAAGAGATCTTCTAAAACCAATAAATGTGAAATATATGCCGTGGATAATTATATATTTATCTTCATATCGAAGCTATTGTATTACAACTCATAATTATCCAGGTCAGTGTGTTTCTATTGAGCGCGTGGTAATATGTGTCAGCCAGTGACATGGTTTTTCTTCAGCCATTTCGATTATTTAAGTACATGTATAAGTAGCCAAAAGAGAATATTTAACTTATAAATAATTATCACAAGCCTTACAATGAATATTTCATTTTCAAGTCTAGTTTATAATTTTTTGTGTACCTCATGCTGACAAAGTGTTATCGACACGTGAATTTACAATACCCGACCGTGAATAAAAAACAAGAAATATGGATTTATTTCGCAAAGTTTTTGTGCGTTATCAAAAATGACCGGTAGTAACTTAAAATTATATTTGGAACGTGTTGAGCCAGTTTTAGCACATGTGTGATCATCACTGGCACCAATATTGTCCTTCAATCAGATGAGCTAAAGCGATCTCATGTCGTATAACTACTTCCATTACCAACTAAAGAATACCTGTTTTATTGCCTTCCAATATATTTATAAAGCTTCAAGAAATAAAATTCTCGTTATCAAACATGGTCAATATATTGAAACTATAGGCCATTGATGTTGTTATCCTATGGTCAAAAAGCGGACATTTGATATCCAATATTTAGGATAAAATGAACATTTCAAATTTGCACACCAATCGAGTGCCAGAATGCTTTCGAGTACCATTTTTAATGAAGTGACTTGATGAACAAGTCTAACATATCCCTCATGGGAGAATACTATCAGTGTAGACTGGAATAACCAGACACCAAAGAGTGTCATTCAGTTTAAATTCTCTTCAAGTATTTCAAAAAACATAAACCATTGAATGCAAATCAGTTTTTATACATTCATATTTATTAATCCTTTTCAGTTTTATTAAACGAAAGCAGAACATATACTTCTCAAAATCTTAAAATATCGGTCAACTAACTAAGTGTCTGTTCTCGAACTGAGGTAATTGATGACAGACAGCCGAAGTTAACTATGGTGGTTATTACTGATTTATGGTGTGATTTGCTAACATTCTTAAAAGTGCCGGTACTAATAACATGCAGCATATCCTGCTCGATTCATCACCTGAGATTTAAGGCAATATTTGATTGATACAGTGTCAGTAAACTGGGTGATAAACTCTTTAAAATAAAACAATGGATAAGCAGTATTCTTCCTGCATTGTATTGCCTGTTAGTATGGAAGCCATAGATTTGTATGTTAACATACATTATAGTATACGGGACCTTTAAAATAAATAAAATTGTAAGGAAATTGTAAAATGATGGAATAAATGGTGTAACAAACAGTTAAACATCAATATTTATTTAATACATGTATTGCATTATTTTAATATAAACATTGAAATAAAATGAAATTGCTTCCATGGATAACCTAATTCTCCCTTGAGTCTAACGATTCGACATTCATTTTATTACCCACCACTTTATGCTGCAAATCAAGACATGGTAGGTACAATATCTACTAAGTTAATAATTCCAGGTTTGATATTTTATTCAAAAAACATAACCCCCTTTCGTCTGTAAAATAAGTTCCCGCCATCTTAATAAAAAAAAAATAATAAAATTCATTTGAAATTGCAAATAATAATGTAATTATGAACCAATGTATATGGCCTATAACTTTGTTCAAAGAATATTGAAACGTCTGTATTCTTTTGGGCGAGGCTGTTGGTAAACTCTTGTAACAGATCAGATGCAAACCCTTTCCCTATATTCCAAATCGAAGGAATATTTAAACAGCTCAGGATGTACCATGTCTCTTGTCATTGAAAGATAAGTGCAGCTCTGAATTATGGGAAAATATTGAATAGCTATGCAGACGCCAGTGCTGTGAGAAATGCAGGTATTTTGACATTGGCCCATTGTTACGCCCATTGTGTCATCGAGGGTTGCTAGTGTTCCGTCTATATAACCATTAACCACATTTGAGTAAGCACTTCGAAGTACACATGCATCTAGAGAGATAAAAAAAAAATCAATGTATTATATCTAGATTTTTGTAAGAGCACCACAAGCCTATCAAATACAGTGGAACTTTTATATTTTCTAGGAACGAAAACACAAACGATAATAGGTTAACTGAGCCCCCGGATTTAATTCTCGACGCCCAATTGCACTAGTAGAGCAATAGTTACTGAACATTGGTCAGTGTCCTTAGTTCTGTGATTTTTGATAGGCCAATCGAATATACTCCTTTAAATGTTTGCCCTTTCGGAATTGTTCCAACATAAACTTTACATTTTGCGCGCTTAATGACCGCATGAAAACCAAAACCTCACCTCTGCATTTAGGAGAACACCGGTTTTGTGAAACGCAAGCAACTGAATTCTGGTACAGTTTCATCTCCTGAAATTCAACGAATATTGCTATAACCATAACTATAAATCTGTAACTTCCTGATGTATTTCTTATTTCTATTACTTGTTATGCTTTTGTTTTTTTAGGGTATTGTAGGCCCTAATATTATTTATGTCTACTGTTTTACTTTCAACAAATTCCTAGACTAACGTCGCCATTTTATAACTAAAATATATAATATCCCTGTCGAACAGGATACCATATCCAATCGCTACATCGGGTTCTAAACCGATTGCTGTCAGAGAAAAACTTTCAGAATTTTTCAAGCCAAGCTCTTACTTTTTGTGATTTGAAAAGGAACAAAAGCGTTTTATAGCTGAGGAGCTAGCCTCCTCTCGAAAACAAATCAAAGAAGTTGAAAAATAAAACGGAAAAAAATGCTAAAACCGATGAGAAAAATGAAAATGTACCCTAGTTAGAGAGGGCGCTAAAGGCAGGTAAAAGGCCCCACATCTGACAAAGGAGTTCCTCTGGCCAACGGAAAGGTCCCCCGATTGCGTCTCAATCGTTTTCTATACACTATTACTGTGGAATGCACCACTGACTGAGAATGCTATCATCGCATTGGCATTAAAATAATAAATCAAGAAATTATCCTAACAGTCCAAAGTGTCGAATTAGGAATATTCATGCGAATGTGCTGAATGGAGAGAGTCTGTAGGCATATACCATACGTGAGGTAAATATATTTTGCATGGTATGTCCTCCCACCTTGAGTCTGAAGATAACGCCTGGGGTTCCCCTTTGAGAATATTGCCATCACCATGTTATAATCCAAAAGTGTGGAGGCTATTTTAATTAATAATTTGTATATGAAGATAGCCATATGGAAGTATAGAAGCCCCTTGAGCCAAATGCTCCCATTAATATCGATGCCAGGTGCAATTATTTCTGTTGACTGACGCCGAGATACGCCCACATTTTCCAAGAGACGGGTAGAGAACAATCGAAACTAAAAATCGATTTTTCGACCAATCAAGGTCCATAATTCAAGAAGTTCAGATCCGATATGCACGAATATCGGCAGATCTTTGGGTTATGAAGATATATTTCAAGTTTCATCAAAATCGGATTCAAATTGTGACTTTTAGATGGTTCACAATCATCATATACCAGATGAGGTAGGAGGGAGAATAAAATATTGTTTATTAAAAAAAATATACCAGATTTTAAACTATTTGCGTACGAGAACGGCCATTTTGTCTGGCAGTTTTGGTCAGATTTTCACGAATTTCAAACGTAATCATCAGTAGGGTGTAACGGTGATATACTAAAACGTTTTTCTTAATCGGATAATATTTGTGACCTCTAAAGGGACCGCAAGCTAAAAACGCCACTTTTCATACACCCTATACGGCCATAATTCAGGATCCAATATGCGCGAAAATCGACAGCAACCAACATCTTTGTGTTATAAACATTAAATTGTGACCTCTGCAGAGTCCACAACCTTGATATCACAGAGGCGATGCCATGACCAGGAGGTATGAATGGGCGACAGAAAAAGCTTTTTTCAGCAATGAGTAAAGCAACAGCAAACAGTCCAATATTCGTCTAGCTTTGGAACCAAATCCCATTCTGTGCCGGGGGGGGGGGGGGCGTTTGGTATCATAAAGCCTGTCATTGAGTCAACTGGCATGGTTTCGAATCCCCGGTTGTAAAACCATATGTTAGTCCCGCAATTACCTGGTATGTGTCGAGTGGACGTTAAAACCCATTTCCTGCTAAAATGGTCCAATATTGGACACATGAACTCCGCTGTATTCACATGACATTCGAAATTTCACTGATGGAACAAATAATGATACCCGAAAAATATGTCCGGCTCAGAGCTTGGTGACTACTCTATTAGTAAGTGCAGGAGGACCGCACTACACGCAAAACAAAAAGCTATAAGATTAACCTGCGGAAAATATCAAATCAAGTGAATGGCGCAAGACAGTGCTTGTTACATTCATTTTAAATTTAAAGAAATTTCGATTTTAAAAAAATGATAAAAATAATGATCGATGCCCAAAACCTGTCGCACAATGAAGCGTCACTACACACTAAAAAGTGGTGGGATTTAGGGCTTTTGATTCCGGGCCGAACGAAGTTAGGGAGGGATACGGAAACGGGGCCCGTCCGCCCGACCCGAATTCGTTTCCGGAGCATATCTCATAAACCTTTTAAGATATCTTTCTCAAACCTTGTACACACTTCAACCTATTAAAGTAGTTGTGCCTTTTGCTATTTAGGAATTTCTAGGATTTATATTTCTGTGCTTTCTTGGAAACATATTTGACTTAGTTTTTGGTGTATAAATTTGTTTCCAGAGCATATTATCTCATAAACCGTTAAAGATATATTTTTGAAACTTTGTACACACATCAACCTATTACAGTAATTGTGCCTTTTGCTATTTAGGAATTTCCGGGATGTATATGTTTTGTGTTTCCATGGAAACAAATTTGACTTACTTTTTGGTGTAAATATGAACAAAATATAAAGAGAAACAAAAGTACTTATACCTTTAGCAACTTTAACAGACCAAACAAACAATAGAACCGCAAGGAACAACAAAGATATTTTATGAAAATAATAGATTGTTGTGTAAAAGCAAAGAGCATGTCACACATTAACTAACGAAACTTACAGTCATTTGTGCAGAACTGTTCATGTATTTAAAGAAATGACATTGTGTCTGCAAAGAGTAATCAAGTTCATTATGCATTTTGTGACATTTCAAATTTTTAGACGCAATAATGGGCTGCTTAATGGGGCATTAATAGACATAGAAATATTATACACAACATATTTTAAAAATTTATGTGATATTAATGGCTTGTTTTTACTTTAATCTGTAATTAATTGGCAAGAATTTTAGAGCAGCTAGAATCTATTATGCGTTATTATAATGTATCGTTAGATCTTGTAATCACGCAAATTTTACGACGTTCATTTCGTTAATCAATCGTTGTTGATAATTTCAGTGATTATTCAAACCACATTAACGGTAGTAATCAAATAATAATTTATTTTTTAAATTCCATTCAAGAATCTGTGATTAATTATCATTTTATCGATTAATAATAAATATTCTCTCACCAACATCAAATAACAAAAATGTACTATGACTATAATATGTACGCAGAAGCACTTTCTGAGATTAAAAAGAAAACTCCCTACTACTGCTTAACTTGTCTACGATATCACCCCTGGTGGAAGTGGACGTTAAACTTCAGAAACGACGGCTACTGTTTGACTTTTTAACATACTGCAATAACAAAGTGTATAAGCCGCCATATTGTTTTGACTCGTTTAAGACATTTCGTCTGCTATCATCTCACAATGCTCACTAGTTCTAACACTTTATGGGAACATTTGGGTCTGTGGGCCGTTTTCATGGGCCTGTAATCACCCAAATCTGGGCGACAAACTGACTTTTATATTTCAGAAAGAAGAAAGTATTCAGTTGAGACCTATATGGACCAATAGAGGTCCATATAAACATGCCACAGACACAAGTGTGTGTTTAGGGAATTCAATTGGGTCTCATCTATAATTTTTGTATTCGACTTATTAGGTCAAAACTGATAAATTAGTATTTTGCATAGAATTAATTACCTACTTACGGCATTTTCTCAAAACGCACAACGCTGAAAATGGTCCACTACCAGAAATGGAAACAGTGAATCTTGTTCCATAAGAAACCGTCGCCAAAAAAAAAAAATAAAAAAAAAAATACGGCGGCCGATCTCGTTAGCAACTTGAATTTTCAAAATGGCCGCCAAATGACCAAAATTGTACCAGACTGTAACTTGCGTTATGGCCTTTGAAAACTATAATATAGCCTACTCTTCAAAAAAAAAGAAACGCACAACCCATTTTTCATCATTTTGTTATTTACATGAAGTCGTTCTTTCCATAAATTATACTTTTTTTAATGGCATGTAAAGATAAAAGAAATTCATTATTGGTTTTAAATGTAATGTTACTAATTGTGACTGGTCATTATTTTTGTCGAAATTTGTTATCGTTTGATTTCACCAAGAAACACGAATTTAACAACTTCGCGAGCTTTTCGCATGGAACCTACATCTAAGGTCTTTAAAATCCCGGGGTTCTCGGTTTCCAAATCAGTTGCACATGTAAACACTCAAGGAACCAAGTGATGCCACATCTGAATGAAGACCAACGCAACAACGCTATTGGTCGATTACAAGCAGGTGAATCCAAGGCCGATGTAGCCAGGCTGCTGAATGTTTCCCTTAGTTTCATTTCTCGCCTTTGGGATAGGTACCGACAGCGAAGTTCAATACGTGACTGCCCAAGCTCAGGCCAAACAAGAGTGATCCCACCTGTCCTGGATCGTCACGTCCGGTTACGTCATTGGCGTAAATGGTTTTCAACAGCGACCTCTACTGCAGCAGCAATTCCCGGACGGCGTAAAATCCCGTACCAGTCCGTAAACACCTACTTGAAACCGAATAACGAGGCAAACGTCCCCGTTAGAGCTTCTGTTTTGAAATACGCCGACACCGTGAAATCCAACTTAATGGGTTCAGAAACTGAGGGTATGGCCACGGCAACACTGGAGAGCAGTTTGGTTCAGCTGTTCTTGTTGCAACAAGGCGATGGTAGAGCCAGGATATACCGACGACGAAATGTAACTTTGCATTTCTTTTTTGGGAGAGTATATATGATTAAATAAGAAAATTTGACGTGACTCCATCCCCAAAAATTATATTTTGTTGCCTAAAATTCGATGATCTAGAAATTGGCTTTGGTTAATATACATGTACTTTTTCAAAAGAGAAGTCGTCACGGAGTAATTTGTGCAAATTTTGATATTTGTTACCACGTTTCTCTACCTTATGCTATAATAGCTTCACTTTACAAAAGTCATGACATATAGCATTGTTCCATTCGATCGTTCGATTAACCGAAGTTTATATCTTATTCCAGTTAAAGATCGATTGACTTTTTGTTTTGAACTTGGAAACAACTCAGGGAACTCGCTATAACAACCAGACTGCTAAATTCTAGACATTGTAACCATAAAAATTAAAAATATCCGTGTGTGTTTCATTCTGCTAAGATGTTAAATATGTTTCTTTACTTTCTGTTAGAGTTTATGTCCTTTTTGGCTGCTGTCTAGTCGTTGACGCGCACGTAAAAGATCCCTTGACAGTAGGAATTCAATATAAGAGTAGGCCGTAGTGCCGCTGTCCGGGTAACCCCCCCCCTCCCATAACACACTGTATGGCGTAAGCCCGTCCTTCATTTAAATTAGCCCAGTTCAGAGTACAACAGAAGGACGTTAAACTCTATTTCATTTCATTTTTTGGGCAACGATGGAGATGCTTGTGACGATTTTTTTTTGTATTTGCGTGGGTTTTCCCGGGTCCTCCGCTTTCCTCCAACAGGCACGGACCCCTACGCGCAAATGAATTATTGAAATAACATTAAACCATATTATTAGACCCGAAATGACCCGGTTGGACTTTAAAGTAGCTAAGTCTCTAATTCAATATCATCCAAAATCTTCGACAATGAAAACACAAATTATTTGTCAATTTAATTCAACATTGATGTTTTGATCTTACCGAGAAAAGATGGGATTTAGGACGAAATAAAAAAAAATTATCATTGGTACCATAATCCGTTCCAGGCCCATTTTTAACAAGGCACATAGAGAACGGGGCTAGGCGGTGACGCATGGAGAGCATACGCAGTAATGTAGACTCGAATAACCAGACGCTAGAGATTGGCATGCTATCGAGACTTCGGGCGTTTTTCGCCAAACATAAGTGATTTGAAATTAGAATTATTTTATGCGTTGCAACCCATTGGGGTAAATTTCTATGTCCCAAATATTAACGATTTAGCTCCTTTAAATCCCATTTCTCCCTCTCTTATGAATTAAATACTTACAGGGAGCAGACAATATTTCTTTAAACAAATTAGGAAATAATATTTGTAGAAAACTAAAACAAATACCCTCTGTGCAATGCATGTACTTACATCAGGCTGACGATTAAAATCCACATCCATATATTTAAATCCGGATTCTGATTTGAGTACATATGTATTATCTTTACAGTAGAATGTGTCCAATAGTTGACATGTTTTATTTTTATGGTAATTAATAGATAAACATCTTACATCAGTAGCACATAGTTTTACACACATTACAGAAGAGGTCAGTGTTTCTTCTATTGGTACAACATCCAGATAGTGATCTGTAGACGTAACCGCTCGCGCGTGAACGTACCTGATATTAGCTGACACATCCGTGGATGTAGCTACTAATAATAACACTGCAATAAACGGAATTAAAAAGTTCATCTTTTCAAGTTTATAACTCAAAATCTTTCAAAATCTCTGAAAACTCCTCTGTTAACTCTCTCGAATCGACAGTTCGCTGAAAATAAATAAGACCCCAAACCGGAATCCTCCTTATAAAAACTTTATGACATTGCTTACGATGGTCCCATTCATATACTTTAAATGAGCTGTAAAATTGTTAAACATCAAATGGCCATTTTATGTTGTAATGAACCAGTGGAAATCGGGTTGAAATATAAACATTATATATTAGTCAACCACGATATCGTTATTATACGCACCGATAGATTTAATGAATTTATGGCATCAAAATCACACTATGCACTCAACGAAATCGATATAGAAATTGATTTTTGGTAGCCTTTAGAATCAGAGAAAAATCACAACACTTAGTTGAGGATGTCTTAGAATATTCTATTCAAATTAAATTAACCTTTCATTACCGTTATTTATGTGTCCATCAATGTTCACCCATAAAGATGTCTAAATTGCGAGTAGTAAAATTTCGAACTGATGTAACCGGAACTATTTTGTTCTGATTTTACGGTAGATTAGTCTAGCATATACGTTTAAGGATTTAATAGTTTTAAAATGTCTTAGAGACAGTGGCGGCGCCAGCCGTCGGTGGTAGGGGGGGGGGCAAAGCTTGGGCGAAGTCCAAGGTTAAGGGGGCAAAGGCACGAGTAGCAACTAGGGGTGGTCTCCCCCAGTAAAATTTTGAAAAACAGGCTGCCGGAAATGTAGCCTGGCAGTATTTCAGGCAATGATTGTTGAGGTAAAGTGTCAAACGAACGGACTAGCGTACCTCGATAAATCCCACTCTCGAGCGCCAATGTAGAGAGTACTTAAGGAGGGCATGGGGGAACTCCCCCAGAAAATTTTGAAAAATGGACTGTCGGAAATACTCTCTGACAGCGTATTCATCCAGACACCGATCTTCGAGATAAATAAATCTGACCACATACTGTCCGTAGGCTGATCACTAGTTTATACGACCAGAGACCAAAATGGCAAACGAACGGACTTGCGAACCTCAAAAAGTACCTTTGTAAGCGCTAAAGTAGCGAGTCCTTGTGGGAGTTTTAGGGACCTCTTCAAGAAAATTTTGAAAAATAGACGGTTGGAAATGCTGCATGACAGTATTCAGTCACCGATCGTAGAGATAAATAGAGCTGATTGGATGCCATCTGTGGCCTGATCACTAGTCTTTCCGACCCCAGAGAGGAAAGTGTCACATGAAACTCAATAAAGTCCCCAATAATTTGAAAAGTAGACTGCCCGAAATGCAGTCTAACAGTATTTCAGGCATTGATCGCCGAGATAAAGTTACCGCATGTCGCCAGATCACTAGTTTATCCGACCAGAGACGAAAGTGTCGAGCGGGCGGAGTAAGAGTGACTCTAAGTGAATGAATATTTTCGCCACTATATTTTGTAAAATAGACTGCCGGGAATGCAGCAAATGCCCCTCCTTGCTCCTTGACCCCCCACCCCCTTGACGCCGCCACTGCTTAGAGATAATAAATGAGCAGCCAAAAGAGTTGACTTTGATTGTTCCCTTGGGTTTTTAAGAGCCTACAGTTTTGTTCCTATTCAATATCTTATTGCACTTAATAGACCATCATAATACGTGATTTTGGAGTACTGATATACATGTATTAAAAATTATGACCGCCATTTTACGGTACTAAAATATATCAGAACTAGAAATACGATGGAGCTATAAAAAATAAATACTTTTGAACGGAAGTGCGGCACACTATGATTTTTTTTATTGTAACTGATCTATATGACTAGCACATAAAAAACAAAAACAATTGAAAGCAAAACGCTTAAATATTACTAGTCACAACGAATTCCCGATGAACATGCAATTTCAAGTAGAGTGGAAAAATTCAACTTTTTATGAGATTGATGAATAAGCTACGGAAGCCCATAAGGGTCAGTCAAAAGAAAAAAAATGATTATCTTGTAATTACAATATAGGCTATCTGTCTTGTAATTACACTCCTTGAAGCCACAGAACGCTATTTATACTTTTCGGAAAACTTCTTTAAATTTTGAATTTTTGGAGAGTAAGTAAGGAAAATGATATCAATGGTCTTCCGTATTAAGCTGGTGTATAATAATATATGTTGAATTCCTTACCCATTAAAGGAGGTAAGTCGGTAACTCAATATCAATCACAGTTTTCGACATTGCAAACACGACTTATTGTTCAATTTAGATTAACATTAATAATGGTGTTATCATACAGTGATGGGCTTTTGATATCCAATATATAAGAAAAATTGAAAATTTTAAAATTGACATGCAAAGAATGATTTTAAGCGCCATTTGTAACGAAGTTACTGAATGAACGAGGCTAACCGTGTCCCACAGGACAATACTACCGGTCTACATTGGAATAACCAGACGCCAAAGACTGCCATTCATTGGGACTTGTCTTGTATTTTGCCGTACATAACCGATTAGAAATTACTTGTACAGTAAAACAGAATCGGTTGACGCCTTTATGTCACCCTGGCACCGTTTTTACCATCCATTTAGCATGTCTGTCCTTGGAAGGGTGAAACTTCGCACACTTACTGGCCTACAAAATCGAACAAAAATAAATTTATTTTATGTATTTCGACCCGATTTGAATTTAGTTCAGATTAATGTTTTGGTTTTGTTTCCATTATCCTGTTTGGTTTTTTTTTTTTTTTTTTTTTTGGGGGGGGGGTGGCCTTGACGGTCATTTTAATTTTTTTCTGTATGAAGAATGTGGAGTATGTCATTATAAAAATAACACATTTTCAACGATATAGAAAGTGACCTCATGTTGATACGTAACACTTAGACTACATACTTTGGGAAAATACATAACCCGTATCAAAAAAATTTTGAATCACCAATAATAATTAATTAGTTCAATCTCGTTCAGAAATAATTAATTTGTTCTTTTTCGGGAACGGGTATTTAAGTCGATTTTGGGGATAAAACATATCTTTGCTCGTGTTGCTCACGTATCGCGTTAGGCCCAAATCTAAAATATTTATGGAAACTGCAGTGGCGCTTGAATCACAACATTGTTTTGATTAATTAAGTTATTTGGCGTTATTGCTAAAATATGTTTGGCGACTTTAGGAGGGTGCTCCTTTGTCTTAAACATACATTATGCAAGAGCTAAATCTGCCCATTGCAGGTATTTCTGTAGGCATGAAATGCGATCTAAATTATCAATTAGACATTAATTAACTTATCCAGACCATAATCAACTCTCGGTGGCACCGCTCTTTGCTCAGCTACATAAAAAAGTAAAACAACATTGTTTATGAGAATCGTGTGCTTTATGCGTTATCGTCAGATGGTGAGATAGAATGGGCATATAGGCATATGTACTAACGACTTGACCCATATTGACTTTTGCGGTGAAGTGACCAAATGCGCCGTTATAGCCCTTGGATGTAATGCTGAAAACAGAATCGTATTGTCGTAGTAGGGTGCGAAACTGCTGATGAACAGGAAGTGAAAGAGAGAGAGAGAGAAATGGGGTTTAACGTCCACTCAACACAACTAGGTCATTTCGGGACTAACATACGGTTTAATTTTATTTTAATAATTCGCTTGCGCGTAGGGGTCTTTAGCGGTGGGAGGAAACCGGAGTGCCCGGAGGAAACCCACGAGGTTGAGAAGGCGCCCCTATATCCATGCCACATACGCTCACGCCAGGGCTCGAAACCACAGCCGCAAGCCAGAGGTGACCGGCCAGCTAGAGGTCGAAGCGCGGCACTCTAGACCACTAGGCCATCCCAACCCCCGAACAGGAAGTGAAAGTATTCCATCCGGATCCAGCTGAACAGCAGACGAGGGCGGGTTGGGCATGGGTGTGGACAGTGTGTGTATGGCATTGGCTGAATTCGGTGACACCAGCGGATTGTACACAGGTGGCACCTGAGAAAAGTGGCTGTGTTTCTGCGAACGATGTTTGGTAAATCAGTAGAGTTAGGTAAACATAACTTTCCGCATATCGGTCGTAAGACGGACGGAGTAGGCCATAATGCTCCTATCTGTTAGAAGGGATATCTAGCCGGGGTTCTATGGCCACTGTGTCAATGTTGTGGAGTTCAGCTGGGACATCTACTTCTTTGAATTTAACAGGCCAAATAGTGGTAGCAGTATTCGATCTTAAAACAGAAGCTTGAGTTCGTCGTACCGATGGGCTTGTCTTTGAAGAAGAGGAATCGTATGGATAAATATGACCACCAATAAGTAAGTGTTGCTTGGAAGGTCGCACGGCAACATCGTTGACAGACATGAAAGAGGTTCCTCCAAGTAGTTCCACATCCATAGAGGCCACCGGCCCACGACTAATGCGGCGAATGATAAGATATGGTCGTCTCTTGTCAACTCGAAGCGAGTTTCTCCTACGACGTTTAACAATGTTCGTCCATCAGCCTGAGTAGCGTATTGTGTACTTTTAGTAACAGGAATGCCCAGCTGGAGAGCAAGAGGATGACTAATCATATTCGTTTCGGAACCAGAGTCGACGGTTATGGGGATGGCATGGTGGTCGTAGAATGCATCGAGATAGGGAGACTGGTCGTGATGAAACCGACAAAGCTGGAGTATCAGCATTATTAGCATCTGAAATGATATCAGTGTTCTCATCATCGTCAGAATCGACGAAAACCTGCCTGGCTCGTGACATAAACTTTCTGTCGCTCTCAGGCAAATATGGACATAGACTGAGGTAATGGTCGGTGGAACCTCTGTTTGATGGTAAGAATAAAGGGCAAATTGTAGGCGACCTTTTTGTAACACGTTGTGCCTCGGCCTTGGCGGAGGGTTATGTAGTCTGGAGTCTGGGCGAAACGGTGGTCGGGAACCCATACGCATGCAACGAACCTCTTCTGCAGTTTCCACCTTTTCTAAAAGGGATGACAAGGCCGTTGATAGTTCTGGTTTAAGTGACGCGATAGTACATGTACGTAATTGAAATCCATACCGTTGTTTAACGAGCCTGGGCAAACCGAGGTGGATTAAACGAAGCCATAAGACTGTTACCATATTATCTAAGGATGGAGACATTTCTTCCTCGGTAACTTGAGTTCCAAAGTGTATAAGACCGCACCCTGCAGTTAATAGATAGACATCAACGAAAGCGATCAGCCTCTGAAATAAGTCGTCTGGTTTTTCATCCATTTCGAGATTCATTTCACAGATGTCAAGGAACTGTGCCCCACTGTTCTGAAATCCATAGTGAGCATAGATGGACTGCCAAACAGAGCTTATACTCACAGACTTGAGAATAACGGTGTTGCGGGGTATCACCGGGCAAAAATTTGCGATTTGACCCAACATGAGCTCTAAAAAAACACCTTTTGTGCTGCAGTCTTTCCACGTTTCTTAGACCATGCAACAATATCGGTAGCGAAAAATGGGGCGAAGTTGTCATCCAGAGATAAAATGTATGTAAAGTTCTGTTTCCAGGCCTCGAACGATGTGATAGTTTCATCTTTTGTCAAAACACGCTGCTTTGGGGCGCGAGTTGAAGCCATTGTATTGATGGGGGTTCGTCTTAAAAATTATAAAGATGGCGCGCTTCTACGCAAGCCAACAGAAATCTATTTACAGTACACTGCAACCTGCCTGTTGATATTTCTTGTTTGCCGAGTCCTGCAGTTCACGGAAACGTAAGGAATAAATCCACAATCAGCCACCACGACAGTTTAGTGTTGATAACTTTAATAGACATGTCACCATTACAATGATGATATATAGATAACCCTGATGTCTCGTATCACGAGAACTAACAATGAACGAAGGCACTCGGCAATCCTTAACAGATTTCGGAACCTACAATGCCTACATCTAGTCTCGGCTGTATGACGAATTCCGCCATATTGGAACTACTTTGAAGGTCCCGAATGAAACATAGCTGCGCCCATGGTGTCTTGGAACTACTTTAAAGGTCCCGGATGAAATATGGCTGCGCCCGCGGTGTCTTGTTTGTTTGTAATAGCGTCATGTTTTCCTGTTAAAGTAAACCGGTAGCCGCATCGCAAATGTATGGGTGTAGGTACATATCACTTACTGTCATACAACCGAGACGAGATGTAGGTTCCGGAACGTTCCGGAATCTGTCGAGATTTGCCGAGTGTGAACGAAGGGACCTGTAACCTACAGGGACTTTTAACACATACAATTAACTATAATGGCTTCCCAGACATCACGACACCTCGACAACCCAACATCACGACATTTTTTTAAAACCCGTTAATACGACAGTTTTTAAAATCCGACAATACATTATTTTTACGCGACATTAAATTTTTAATGTGGTGGTTTCTGCTGAAAAGTGGTATTGTCGGGTTAAAATGTCGTGATATCGTAGTGTCGGGTTAAAATGTCGTGATGTCGGGTTGTTGGACTGCCAACTCGTGAAGGGCGACACCACATCACGAAATGATACCAATCAGCCAACATAGTAATTCATCTCGACGCAAGGCAATAAAAACGTATTATCTCAAAGGGGCCTTCTCGGATATATTTTATTTGTGTGCTAAAGTGTTTACAAAAAATATTTTCTTTGTCCCGTACAGATGGAGTTACGTGATATTTCGTCGCAGAAACACAAAATTGGGTAACAGACATTGTTACAATTGGCTAAAAACTGGTTTCGATTTGCATGATGTGGGGCCTACATTAAAATCCTGAATTATCATTCGAAACTAAACTAAACAAGTTCTGTGAAAATTAAACGTTTAAGTACACCATCGTTGTCTGTATTCAAAGTCAACTGATTGTTTGAATGAGTCGGGGTTTGCCATATCTCGTGTTAATGATAGCACTGTGCAGCGCTGAATAGCAGCATAATAAACAATCGCTCTACAAACAGAATAATAGTTGGAAATGCAATAATTTCTACATCCGCTGCTTGTTGCGCGTGTCGTTACTTCAATTATTGCCGCTGTCTGATCTATATAACCATCTATTCTGTTGTGATAACCACTCCGAAGGGAACAGTCTGAAAAAAATAACATATCATTATAAATGGTTGTTTGAATAAAATACCCAGGCTGATTGTGTGAGTAGAAATTACACATTCGAGGGATATCCTTAATATGATTGGCATGTACCAATAAAAAGGCGACACTGTCATTCAGTTTGCATCATGTTTGAAGAATCTTGGTGTGCTACTGGATTTCTCGTTAACCATGGAGAAACAGGTTGAACAACTTTGCCGTACGTGCAATTACCTTCTTCGATGTATTGGCAATATTCGACACCTATTGACAGTTGAGGCCAATCTGTTTCACAGAGAATTACTTACTGTAGCGACCTACTAGCGAATATTCACTGCTGACCAGTGTGAGGTGAGGCCTGTAAGCTACTTGTGCGTTCCTTGATATTCTCGAGGCTCGATTACTGCAACAGTACTTTGATTAGAATTGCCCAAATCATGTCCGCAAAATAATAACAAGAACACAAAAGTATTCTCATATAACTCCAATCTTAAAATCACAACATTGGTTACCAATAAAAGCCCGGAAGAGCTGCATATTTGTTCATACAAGCTCGATGAAAAAATACAGTAAAATCTGAAGAATTTCTCTCTTTCACAGGGGTTTCTGAAGAGGGTTAGCTTGGTGAGGGTGGGGTGGGATGTACTGTATTCTAGTCTGATGAGCGGAGAACAAGTAACCTTCATAATGCGTTATTTCTACAAGGTCCCGGTTGTTATGACATTTCCACTTATCTGCCAATTAATATTTTCGATAGAAACTTATATATGTGCATATGCCCTTGATGTTCGAATTCAGACTCTTTATCAAGATATATTCTTGTAGCGCTGAACATTAAATAAGAACACGGCGTTGGTGTAAGGCGATACACTGTTAATAACTTTGTTCGCGGTGTACAAAAGGATTCGATTGTGTTAGTCTAATTAAGAATGTACCAATGATGCAAGAAAATATGAAATTACACGTTATAATATCGTTTTAAAATGTGTTTCACGCAATTAGTCTCCGAACGTACATTAAAGCTAGTGGAATAGAATGACAGAACATTACCTGTACATTTAGGAGAACATCTGTTACGGGAAACACAGTCAACTGAATTCTGGTATTGGTTCAACTCCTGAAATTCCGAGGATACTGTTAAAGTTGAACATTCGATATAAAAACGGGTAGAAAATCAAACTAAAATACAGTCTGGTCATATCTGGTCGCCCACCATTGTGAAATGACCACCCGTTCCAATATTATTACCGGCTATAAGGAGGTAAACAACAATTCGTTTTTACCGTTCGGTATATTATGACTTCCATCATATGGACATAGATGCCCACTTTCCAGAATATTGGTGTCTTCTGATATACAACCGGTGGTAATTTATTAAAATGGGTTCATCCGTCCGCCTGTCTGTCTGTCTGTCTGTCGATCTGCCCATTCGTCCGTCTGTCCGTCACACTTTTGGGGACACAGCAACTCTACTTCTTATTGGGCTAGAATGTAGGTGTTTGGCGTAGGTATTTATTAGGCAAATTCCTTGATGCATTTTCTGCATAGGGTAAGCAGAGATTGGGTTGGTTGATACTTTTGGACAACAGCAATCAGGGCCGTATCTAGCGGGGTTGCTGAGGGTACATTGCACCCCTAGAAAAATAAGACGCCCCCCCCCCCAAAATAATAATTTGACAAACTTGAAATAATTTGAAAAATACATTTGATTGTGATCACACAGTGAAGCTCTTTAGGTACTGATCAGTCGGTCGGTTTTAAGGGCGCCCTGATCCAAACTTCCATATATCACTTATAGGTGGAGGTTATGGCGCCCCACCACTCTGCTGCACCCCCACTTTTAAAATCCTACATGCATTATTGAAATATAATTATTGAATTAATCCGTATGTTAGTCCTGAAATTACCTAGTTTGTGTGTACATTACCCCCCCCCCCTCTCTCTCTATCCCTCTCTCTAAAGAAGGGCTCGTATCAATGGTACATATTACACAGTACCTTGATCAAACCAAAGAAACGCTCCGAGGGAAAATTTTTAAGAAAAAGGTCCCGTTCACACCGCCCTGTATGCATGTAATGCAATTTTTAAGTACAATGGGCGAATAGAAAATATTTGAAATTACCACGATTCTAAAATAGTGATTTGACAGCCTATTAAGCAACAGGTTCAGAACTAATAATATTATATTTTAACTTTCTTAGAAAATATGAAAATATCGCATACGGTAACTACCATCTCCGTATACACAAATGGCATGGCTATTTTGTTTTAAAATTGACTTCCCATCGACTGCAGCAATTGCAGACTTATATCTCCTTTTAATACTGTAGTAAAATATATTTTACTATTTATGGACTACTAAAAACACTTCAAGGTAACTTTCTTTCTGGTGATAAAATTATGTATCAACTACGAGGTCTGTGAAAAGAAAATGGGGTTTAGCGTCCAACTGGAGGTCTGTGAAAGAACTGTACAAAGTCAATGGTTTCAATTTATTTTACTGCAGAGACCCTTTAGGGGTGTACACACTTTAGCCAACGATGTTAAAGAGCCTGGATGCCGGTCGGGGACATATCTTTTTCGGCCATCCTAAAAAATGTCATTCACATTGTTATAGGAAAATGACGACCGTCTTGATCCTTTTCACTTTTGGAAACAGGTCCCATCCATGATTACATAACTGGCTAAAACTTTATTAGGATTTGCTTCATAAAAGACGCAGGTTGTCAAGGAACGTCAGACATCTTTCGGGTGATTTCAACGGGTAGGCTCACAAGATAGCCTGTTACGAAGACAATAATAACGCCACATTTGCAGTTCTTATGTCTATGATTCATTCAATGATTTTACTTGTTTGTGGCAAAAGTTTGTTTCAACCCAGTTAATCTATCATTTTCAGGCTTAGAACTTTACTCCGGGTTCCCCCAACTGCTGAAGGCTCTCGATGCCATCGCTAGCCTGTGATATTTACTGGATTAGGGTCCGATTTGCTGATCAATTTTCATTCATGATTAAACCATGAAATGGATAACCGAGACCGAGATGCCATCGCTAGCCTGTGATATTTACTGGATTAGGGTCCGATTTGCTGATCAATTTTCATTCATGATTAAACCATGAAATGGATAACCGAGACTGTGTTTTTATCGCACCGACTTTACTAATGATGATCGAGGCTAGGTCGAAAATTCAATCGCTAAATCCTCGGTTCAGAGTTAATCAATTTGGCTGAAATTCTCAGCAAATTCCGTTCATATAATTTAGTTTACTTGTCAACCGAGACTATTTACGCTATGATTTTCTCTTAAAGCCCCAATAACACTCTTGTTGTAACTGAAAAATATGTCCCAATCTTCATTCTGGTCAACAAATCGTATTATTTTAGAATATTCCAATTAAATGATGATATAAATTTCATCTTAACACACCTAATTTAAAAAATTGGAAAAATTCAACCAATTGATTTGAAAAGTCTAACGTAAACCTTTTCAAATGTGACTTGGATTTTGAAATATTTTCGAACCCTCTGGACAAATAAAATAGGTTGTAATGGATAATTTACACAACAGGTAGGACATTTAAACATCTAGTACTAAAGATAAGGGTATTATTTATTTTCCGGAGTTACCAAGCTAGCAAGAATGTTATTGTCCCTTTAATTTAAAAACCCTATTTCTTCCATCAGAACAAAGTAATCTGACTGAAATTTTCACCATATTCATTTTTCTTTATCTATTTTTGAACTATTATATAGTAAAAACCACTGGCTCTTTATCTAAATCTTACATAATGAATCTTCAAGGAATATGGAAAGACAAGATTAATGTTCGATTCATTTCATTATCTCTGAATTTATCTTACAGTATAGAATAGAATATTCTATCGATTCATATGGACCATGCAAATGTTTTGTTGACTTATCTGTATGTGTTATTGTTTTAATCAATATTATGTTTTACGGTAAGATATATTATTTATGTGTGAAAATCAAATAAGTCAAAAAAGAAAAAATATTCTTAAGCGACTAAGATTCTAAAGTGACCCATATAGATCAACTTGTTCCATTTCAGCTGATTTAAACAAAGTTTTTATCAGTTAGAGCAAATGTCTAAGAAAATGTATATTTACAGATATTAATTATAACTCACTTTTCAATTAAAATTTTAATTAAAGTTACAGTTATTATTATTCTTAGAATATATTTCAATGAAGATTGGAATTACAAAAATTCCTTAACTTGTTTCATATCTACTAATTATTTGGAAAATTCCCAACATATCGAATATCCCTATCCAAAAATTCAGAACTAATATATCGGCACGTACTTTGCATTCGAAGGAAACTCTATCCAAACTAAAGGCCCAGAAGCTGTCCATGACGCGAGGAATGACGACGAAAAACGTTAAAATTGAAGGCTGAATTCACAGGCGTGCAAAAAAACAATAGAAACCGGAAAGTTTTGACAGTGCTCGAATCCTATCAGGTTTCTTACCAGGGCGTGTGTGGGAAACTAGTTGATTCACGATAAGTAAAAATGTTGATAAATGTTTCAGGAAAAAAATGATCAAATACTTACATCGGGGGAACGATTAAAATCCACATCCATATATTTAAATCCGGATTTTGGTTTGAGTACATATGTATCATCTTTACAGTAGAATGTGTCCAATAGTTGACATGTTTTATTTTTATGGTAATTAATAGATAAACATCTTACATCAGTAGCACATAGTTTTACACACATTACAGAAGAGGTCAGTGCTTCTTCTATTGGTACAACATCCAGATAGTGATCTGTAGAAGGTACGGCTCGCGCGTTGACGTATCTCATACTAGCTGACCCATCAGTGGACGTACACAGGAACATCAATCCAGCAGTGAACAAAAATAAAATTTTCATTTTCTTATTTAAAAAATACAATTTTTATGGTGTCTTCTTCGTTTTATCGGGGAGTCAGAGGAAATGAAAACCAAACATGGAGATTTCTCTCATTTTCTTCTCAAATGCTATCGTTGACCACATCCATGTGATTGCAATGAAATGTTGTAGGGAATGACTATATTCACTTTATCATCAATCAACCACGATGATACCGGACTTAACGCCCCAAAAGCTTAAATGAATTCAGAACAGCATAATCAAACTATCAACTCCAAGCAATCAATACATCATCATTCTGTAGTTTTAATAGTCATCGATTTTGATGACTCTTCGAAGCGCACAAAAACACAACACTCAGTTATCTATCAATAAAATTTCACAAATATTCCGTTTAATTAAAGTTCTATCATAAATTCCAACTGGATATGGTTTCACTGATGGAGTTGACACGATTATTCACACCATATAAATCTGTAGTGGATTTGATTTTGAAAATTCCTGTCAATACTTGTTTATATTAGATCTTATAGTACTGGTTCTTTTCTTGGTAGTTTGATTTTGTAACATAAATGTCTTAATATACACCTTGGATATATCCAGATTCCTGCCAGTTTATAGACTTAATTTGGCTCATGTGAAATGCTTAGAGGCGACAGAAATGAATTTTATTAATAATGGTCTAATCGTAAAATGTTTTATTCAAACGACTATGTAACGCAATGACTAGGTGCCCAGTTTCGCTCGGTATCTTATTTTTCTTAGCCCTAAGAGACACAAATGTGAAATATTATTCGTAATAAAATGGAAAGTTGACATATAATACTTTTTGCTTATTAATAAAAAAAAGAGAGTAAACAGATGAATAAATACAACACGATAGCAAAGATTTTTCTAATTATAAACAGTTTTTGAATCCATCGCTAGTAAAGACATTTAAAACTAGACCTGCATGCAGGAATGACGGGTTTCACTGGTGCCAAGTTACTCTTAAACATGTCACTTTCGGTGCCAAGTTACACTTGAACATATGTCACTTCCGGTACCAACGAAACCACTAAACAGGTTTCCAAATTAACATTGCACACAAAGAAAATGGACGTAGAATCAACCAATCAATCCAGCAATATCAAGTCATTTTATACATTTGTTACTTGTAAATGATCTTGACAAAATTAAATTACTTCCGGTGTTAATGAAAATGTTCAATTAGTCTTATGAAATCAGAAATGGCATACGATATCATATAGTGACAATTTTATGTAAATCGAATAATAATTGCCACTTTTAAAGACCAAAAAACTTGAAAAGTGACTTGTAGAAAATCTGCTATTTCTCTGCAACCGTACAAGTTAGAAACCATTTTTTGGTATCTGTATGATCGTATGGGTTCATTCTATTTGTTGATTGGCATCAAATACCATAATTTGAAAAAGATTTCAAAACAGACTCATTTGAATAAAATATCTGTTTTGAAGGCTAAAAATTCAGTTTTTGCCAAAATGACGTTACTTCCGTTGATAATGAAAATCTTAAATTACTTGTATGAAATCACAAATGGCATTAGGTATAATATGGTGTAACGTTTATGAAAATCGAATAATAATTAACACTTTTATGGCCCCGAAACCTTCAAAAGTGACCTGTAGAAAACCGTCTATTTCTCGGCAACCGAACAAGTTAGAAACAATTTTATGATATCTATATGACCATATGAATTGTATTTATATGTGAATTTAAACCAAAAGTTAAAATTATTAATACATATTAAGTTATTCATGGTTGAATAAAACATTGATTTAAAAAGTTTAAAATGCAGTTTTTGACCAAATGACGTCACTTCCGGTGTCAATTTTAAATTGTAATCAACTTGATATGACGCCACATGCTTTTTGAATCAAATGATGTCACTTTTATGAAAATCCAATAATAATTGACTATTTTACAGGCAAAATAACGAAAACAGTGACTTGTACAGAACTGCCCATTTCTTGGGAACTGCTTATATTACAAACTAATTTTAACATACATTTTCTTCGTATGGATTATAGCTACAAGTTTATAAAAGTTACGAAGAAATATTTTAAAATCTGAAAAGCCTGAATAGGTTGTAAATAGGCCAATTTTACACCATTTTTAGCCATTTAATCGAATTTGCTCGAAAATGAAATCGAAATTAAAAAAACTGCTTCCGACATTTTTTGCGCCTTGAAAGGGCACACTCTTTGAGTCAAATAATTTTTCCTAAAAATAATATTTGTTTTCGAAAAATGGTACCTAACTGTCAAAATTGTAGTTTTTGGTAAAATTATGCCACTTCCGGTGCCGACAGATAACACTTCCGGTAATAAAAAAAATGACAATTGAGACAACGAAGCATATGAACTTTGTTTTATACAAATCGAACAATAAAAAATTAATCTAGGACTGAAAAACTGAATTAGCCAATGGCGGCCAAGGAAAATTACTGAGACAAAATTTTTTAACATTTTTGCACTAGTTAGACGACTCTTTAATTCTGTGCACAATACGACTAAAAAATATTCATAAATAAAAAAGTTTTTTGTAAAATTTTAAATTTTCGAAATTTGGCGCCTAATATCTTCGAAGATTTGCCGAAAATCAAAAATCGAAAGTAGCGTAGCTATGTGCCCTGTCTCCGGCTATGCCAAAATGTATCGAAAGTTAAAATTCAATGATTATTGTTAAAATTACTGCAATATTTTAAAAAACGATAATTTGGTGATTTCGGACATTTCGCATTGTCGCAGAACGTTCAAAATAGCTTTATCCTCTAAGTCACACCCACTTTCCCAGTAAAACCGAAGAAATCATAACGATGCGACACGTAGTTGCTGAGATCTATTCAAATTGGAATCTGAATAATAATAATAAGAACTAGACCTGCAAGCAGCACTGAACCGGCTTTCAGGAATCATACAGTAAGTTTATTATACCATAGCCGATCCATTCAGCTACCGAACTATACTTTAGTTGTTCTGCTTCAGTGACACCCTCTATCATATGTATAAGTAATATTTGCTGGCGAAAAGACCGGTCAAAATTGTAAATTATGGCAAAATTACGTCACTTCCGGTGCCGAAAGAAATTTTTAAAGGTGAAAAATAAGTCGAAAATTCGCAACATACAAAATACAAAGTTTGTTTTATACATATCGGGCAATAAATAATTAACCTATAACCCATAAACTGAAATTAAGAAGGTAAAAAACTTAAAAGTGACCCTGGGAAAATTGGTTATTATTCGACAAGGGAACATGCTAGAAGCCTTTTCTTGATATCAATATGATGGTATTGATTCAATCTTACTGCCCATTAGAGTCAGACGTTATAAAGTTAAACGAATAAAGAATATAAATCACTTCAAAAAAATTTTGTTTTGAAGGCTAAAAATACGTTTTTTGCAAAAATTACATTACTTCCGCTGATATTGAAAATGTTAACTTGGTTCATAGAAGTCATAAATGGCATAAGGCATCAAATGTTAAAAAAATTATAAAAATCGAATAATAATTGACACTTTTATAGACCAAAAACCTTGAAAAGTGACTTATAGAAGATCGCCTATTTCTCTGTAACCGTACAAATTAGAAACCATTTTGTGGTATCTGTATGGTCGTATGACTTCATTCTATTCGTTGATGGGAATCAAATATCATAATTTTAAAAACATTATAAGGCAGACTCATTTCAATAAAATATTTGTTTTTTAGGTTAGAAATACAGTTTTTGCCCAAAAGACGTCATTTCCGGTCACAGTGAAAATGTAAAATTGACTTGACCTAGTCCAAATTGGCATTAGGCATCAAATGGAAAAAAATATTGCAAATCGAATAATAATTCACTCTTTTATAGGCAAAATAACGTGAAAAGTGATGCATGCACAATTGCATATTTCTCGGCAACTGCTCATATTACAAACTAATTTTCGCATACATTCTCTTCGTCTGGATTATTGCTACGAGTTTATAAAAATTACAAATAAATATTTCAAAATATGAAGACGCTGAATGAATTGTAAATAACTGAATTTTACACTTTATTTTACATTTTATTCGAAATTGCCCGAAAATGAAATTGAAATTAAAAAATATGAGCTAAGGATTTTGTGCACCTTTGCAGGGTGCATCCTTTTAGTTATATCAGTTTTGAAAAAAAATAATATTTGCTTTCAAAATGTGGTACCGAACTGTCAAAATTGTAGTTTTTGTTAATATTACGTCACTTCCGTTGCCGACAGAAAAACTTCACCGTAACAAAAAAAATTACAATTGGGACCACGGTGCATATGAACTTTGTTTTATACAAATCGAACAATAAATAATTTTTCTGGGTACGAAAAACTTAATTAGCCGATGGCGGCTAACGCAAATTACGGAGACATTTTTTTTTCTTATTTCTGCTCAAGTACGATGATATTTTAACCCTGTGTGAAAGATCATCAAAAAATATTCATAAATAAAAAAGGTTTTCGTAAAAAAAAATTTTTTTTTCAAAATATCGGATATTTTTTCGACTACTTCCGATTTTACGATCGTTGTTGTGATAGCTTTACGAAGTTCTTTGGATACTTAACTTTCTGTACCAGAATTATCAGAAACATCCATTGAGTAGTTTTGGAAAAATAGATAAATTAAAGAGCGTTTCCAAAAATTTAACGATTTTTCAATTTTTTTCAAAGTTTGAGGCCATTTTTCGACCACTTATATTATTTCAATGCTTTTCATTTTGGATTCCCTATATAGACAACCGATAGGACTTTGAGTAAGAAAAGTTTAAGAAAAATCGTAGGCGTCGTTTTCGAGAAAAAGGCGTCTCAGAATGTTAAAAAATTGGAAAATACTACATTTTTGGCATACAATAGTTTATTTCCTTACCATCGAAATCGTATTATTTAGATACCATATGATGGTCCATTAATAGGGCTATCCAGCGACACTTTAGGTCTTTTGGTCCGCTATTACCTAAGAGAGAAATCAAGTTTTTCGCAAGTGCGACAATGTTTTTACTCTTTTTTTTCATTTTTTGAATACTTCCGGTATGGTTATTATTGTCGAAATAGTTTTAATGGCCGGTTTGGGCACTAAAATAGCCACAGGGCTCTGTAATGATATATTACATTATCTGATCAGATAAAATGCCCCTGAGAAATCCTATGTTCAAAAGTGCCAAAAATGCAAAAAATTTAAAATATCGAAAATTAAATTTTAATAATTACATACATATTATACATCGTTAGAATCGTAATTAGGTCAGCTATCTGAATATACAACGTCTTTTTAAAAATCTCTTAAAATAAAGAAATAGTAGAGCATTTTCCAAAATTTCACGATTTTTCGACTTTTTTTGATTTTCAGTCCCTTTTTTATCCTATTCCAGACATTTCAAAGTCTTATTGGATGGCTTTATGCAAAATACCTCCAAAAGGACTCTCGATAGAAAAAATTAAAAAAAAATTGCAGGTTAAGTTTTCGAGATACAGGCGTCCAAAAACGCTCCAAATCAGAAAATACTTGATTTTCAGCGTGCCATATTTGGCTGTCTGTTCATAGTATCCATATGAATGGGGTATCATATGATAGTCCAGCAATCGTGCCATCAAACGATACCTTCATTCGTTTAATCCATTGATATCGGACGGAGAAATAGCGTTTTCCCCAAAAATATCCATTTTTTGCATTTTTTTCAAAATATTGCACATTATTTCGACCACTTCCGGTTTAAGGATTCTTGTCGAAATTGCTTTATCAGTTGGTATTGGACTATAACTTCATGTTCCAGAAGTTTCAGAAACGTCAATTCTGCCATAAAACGAAACCGGAGCTCACAAAATGGGAAGAAAATTCGAAAAAAATCGAAAAATAAAGGGCGATAACTCTGAATGAAACTTATATTACTGGAATCGGATGGACTTCAGGTATCCAAAAATGTAGGTCAAATTTGAAAATTTTGAAAAATAACAAAAATTGTCTCGTAAACAACATGTTTTCAATTTTCGAACGATAAAAATCACAGACGAATGTTCGAAATTGAAAAATGTGAGATAGCCATTGTCTCAAAAAAGATTCAGGGATTCCAAAAATGTAATTTGTTTGAAAATGGATAAAGAATTGACGAAACTATGGCCGATTTTCAATTTTTAGGGAAAGTACAAAGTTCGGTCACTTCCGGTATGCGCAGAAATTTCAAAAATATTTTATCAAGTAGCCACCACATGGTTTCCCGATAGAAAAGCTAATTCCAGATCGATATCTGTTTTCGGTCATGGAGATCTAGGCCCTCGCGGTAAATAATAATAATAATAATAATAACTAGACCTGCAAGCAGCACTGAACCGGCTTTCAGGAATCATACAGGAAGTTTATTATACCATAGCCGATCCATTGAGCTACCAAACTATACTTTAGTTGTTTTGCTTCAGCGACACCCTCTATCATATGTAAAAGTAATATTTGCTGGCGAAAAGACCGGTCAAAATTGTAAATTAAGGCAAAATTACGTCACTTCCGGTACCGAAAGAAATTTTTATAGGTTAAAAATAAGTCGAAAATTCGCAACATACAAAATACAAACTTTGTTTTATACATATCGGGCAATAAATAATTAACCTATAACCCATAAACTGAAATTAAGAAGGTAAAAAACTTAAAAGTGACCCTGGGACAATTGGCTATTTTTCGACAAGGGAACATGCTAGAAGCCTTTTCTTGATATCAATATGATGGTATTGATTCAATCTTACTGCCCATTAGAGTCAGACGTTATAAAGTTAAACGAATAATGAATATAGATCACTTCAAAAAAATGTTTGTTTTGAAGGCTAAAAATACGTTTTTTGCAAAAATTACATTACTTCCGGTGATATTGAAAATGTTAACTTGGTTCATAGAAGTCATAAATGGCATAAGGCATCAAATGGTAAAAAGATTATAAAAATCGAATAATAATTGACACTTTTATAGACCAAAAACCTTGAAAAGTGACTTATAGAAGATCGCCTATTTCTCTGAAACCGTACAAGTTAGAAACCATTTTGTGGTATCTGTATGGTCGTATGGCTTCATTCTATTCGTTGATGGGAATCAAATATCATAATTTTAAAAATATTATAAGGCAGACTCATTTGAATACAATTTTAGTTTTTTAGGTTAAAAATACAGTTTTTGCCCAAATGACGTCATTTCCGGTCACAGTGAAATTGTAAAATTGGCTTGACCTAGAACAAATTGAAACTAAGCATCAAATGGAAAAATAATATTGCAAATCGAATAATAATTCACTCTTTTATAGGCAAAATAACGTGAAAAGTGACGCATGCAAAATTGCATATTCCTCGGCAACTGCTCATATTACAAACTAATTTTCGCATACAATCTCTTCTTTTGGATTATTGCTACGAGTTTATTAAAATTACAAATAAATATTTCAAAATATGAAGACGCTGAATGAATTGTAAACAACTGAATTTTACACTTTATTTTACATTTTATTCGAAATTGCCCGAAAATGAAATTGAAATTATAAAATCTGAGCTAAGGATATTGTGCACCTTTGCAGGGTGCATCCGTTTAGTTATATCAGTTTTGAAAAAAAATAATATTTGCTTTCAAAAAGTAGTACCGAACTGTCAAAATTATAGTTTTTGTTAATATTACGTCACTTCCGTTGCCGACAGAAAAATTTCATCATAACAAAAAAAATTACAATTGGGACCACGGAGCATATGAACTTTGTTTTATACAAATCGAACAATAAATAATTTTTCTGGGTACGAAAAACTAAATTAGCCGTTGGCGGCTAACGCAAATAACCGAGACAATTTTTTTTCCCATTTCTGGTCAAGTAGGATGATATTTTAACCCTGTGTAAAATACCATCAAAAAATATTCATAAATAAAAAAGGTTTTCGTAAAAAAAATATTTTTTATCAAAATATCAGACATTTTTTCGACTACTTCCGGTTTTACGATCGTTGTCGTGATAGCTTTACGAAGTTCTTTGGATACTTAACTTTCTGTACCAGAAGTGTCAGAAACATCCATTGAGTAGTTTTGGAAAAAAAGATAAATTAAAGAGCGTTTACAAAAATTTTACGATTTTTCAATTTTTTTCAAAGTTTGATGTCATTTTTGGACCACCTATATTATTTCAATGCTTTTCATTTTGGATTCACTATATAGACAACCGATAGGACTATGAGTAAGAAAAGTTTCAGAAAAATCGTAGGCGTCGTTTTCGAGAAAAGGGCGTCTCAGAATGTTAAAAAATCGGAAAATACTAGATTTTTGGCATACAATAATTTATTTCCTTACCATCGAAATCGTATTATTTAGATACCATATGATGGTCCATTAATAGGGCTATCCAGCGACACTTTAGTTCTTTTGGTCCGCTATTACCTAAGGGAGAAATCAAGTTTTTCGCAAGTGCGACAATATTTTTAACCTTTTTTTTTCATTTTTTGAAAACTCGCGGTATGGTTATTATTGTCGGAATAGTTTTAATAGCCGGTTTGGGCGCTAAAATAGCCACAGGGCTCTGTAATGATATATTACATTATCTGATCAGATAAAATGCCCCTGAGAAATCCTATGTTCAAAAGTGCAAAAAATGCAAAAAATTTAAAATATCGAAAATTAAATTTCAATAATTACATACATATTATACATCGTTAGATACGTAATTAGGTCAGCTATCTGAATATACAACCTTTTTTTTAAAAATCTCTTAAAATAAAAAAATAGTAGAGCATTTTTCAAAATTTCACGATTTTTCGACTTTTTTCGATTTTCAGTCCCTTTTTTATTCTATTCCAGACATTTCAAAGTCTTATTGGTTGGCTTCATGCAAAATATCTCCAAAAGGACTCTCGATAGAAAAAATTTAAAAAAAATTGTAGGTTAAGTTTTCGAGATACAGGCGTCCAAAAATGCTAAAAATCAGAAAATTCGTGATTTTCAGCGTGCCATATTTTGCTTCCTGATCATAGAATCCGTATGAATTGGGTATCATACGATAGTACAATCCTAGTGCAGTCCAATGGTACCCTAATTTCTTTAATCCATTGATATCGGGCGGAGAAATCGCGTTTTTCCCCAAAATATCCATTTTTGGCATTTTTTTCAAAATATTGCCCATTATTTCGACCACTTCCGGTTTAAGGATTCTTGTCGAAATTGCTTTATAAGTTGGTATTGGACTATAACTTCATGTTCCAGAAGTTTCAGAAACGTCAATTCTGCCATAAACCGAAACCCGAGCTCACAAAATGGGAAGAAAATTCGAAAAAAATCGAAAAATAAAGGGCGATAACTCTGAATGAAACTTATATTACTGGAATCGGATGGACTTCAGGTATCCAAAAATGTAGGTCAAATTTGAAAATTTTTAAAAATAACAAAAATTGTCTCGTAAACAACATCTTTTCAATTTTCAAACGATAAAAGTCATAGACGAATGTTCGAAATTGAAAAATGTGAGATAGCCATTGTCTCAGAAAAGATTTAGGGATTCCAAAAATGTAATTTGTTGGAAAATGGATAAAGAATTGCCGAAACTATAGCCAATTTTCAATTTTTAGACAACGTACAAAGTTCGGTCACTTCCGGTATGCGCAGAAATTTCGAAAATATTTTATCAAGTAGCCACCACATGGTTTCCCAATAGAAAATCTAATTCCAGATCGATATCTGTTTCGATCATAGAGATCTAGGCCCTCGCGGTAAATAATAATAATAATAATAACTAGACCTGCAAGCAGCACTGAACCGGCTTTCAGGAATCATACAGGAAGTTTATTATACCATAGCCGATCCATTGAGCTACCGAACTATACTTTAGTTGTTTTGCTTCAGTGACACCCTCTATCATATGTAAAAGGTCAAAATTGTAAATTATGGCAAAATTACGTCACTTCCGGTGCCGAAAGAAATTTTTACAAAATAGAAACTTTGTTTAATTCATATCGGGCAATAAATAATTAACCTATAACCCATAAACTGAAATTAAGAAGGTAAAAAAATTAAAAGTGACCCTGGGAAAATTGGCTATTATTCGACAAGGGAACATGCTAGAAGCCTTTTCTTGATATCAATATGATGGTATTGATTTAATCTTACTGCCCATTAGAGTCAGACGTTATAAAGTTAAACGAATAATAAATATAAATCCCTTCAAAAAAATGTTTGTTTTGAAGGCTAAAAATACGTTTTTTGCAAAAATTACATTACTTCCGGTGATATTGAAAATGTTAACTTGGTTCATAGAAGTCATTAATGGCATAAGGCATCAAATGGTAAAAAAATTATAAAAATCGAATAATAATTGACACTTTTATAGACCAAAAACCTTGAAAAGTGACTTATAGAAGATCGCCTATTTCTCTGTAACCGTACAAGTTAGAAACCATTTTGTGGTATCTGTATGGTCGTATGGCTTCATTCTATTCGTTGATGGGAATCAAATATCATAATTTTAAAAATATTATAAGGCAGACTCATTTGAATAAAATATTTGTTTTTTAGGTTAAAAATACAGTTTTTGCCAAAATGACGTCATTTCCGGTCACAGTGAAAATGTAAAATTGGCTTGACCTAGTCCAAATTGACATTATGCATCAAATGGAAAAAAAATATTGCAAATCGAATAATAATTCACTCCTTTATAGGCAAAATAACGTGAAATGTGATGCATGCAAAATTGCATATTTCTCGGCAACTGTATATATTACAAACTTATTTTCGCATACACTCTCTTCGTCTGGATTATTGCTACGAGTTTATGAAAATTACAAATAAATGTTTCAAAATATGAAGACGCTGAATGAATTGTAAATAACTGAATTTTACACTTTATTTTACATTTTATTCGAAATTGCCCGAAAATGAAATTGAAATTAAAAAATCTGAGCTAAGGATTTTGTGCACCTTTGCAGGGTGCATCCTTTTAGTTATATCAGTTTTGAAAAAAAATATTTGCTTTCAAAAAGTGGTACCTAACTGTCAAAATTGTAGTTTTTGTTAATATTACGTCACTTCCGTTGCCGACAGAAAAATTTCACCGTAACAAAAAAAAATACAATTTGGACCACGGAGCATATGAACTTTGTTTTATACAAATCGAACAATAAATAATTTTTCTGGGTACGAAAAACTAAATTAGCCGATGGCGGCTAACGGAAATTACCGAGACAATTTTTTTTCTCATTTCTGCTCAAGTAGGATGATATTTTAACCCTGTGTAAAATACCATCAAAAAATATTCATAAATAAAAAAGGTTTTCGTAAAAAAAAAAATTTTTTTTCTAAATATCGGACATTTTTTCGACTACTTCCGGTTTTACGATCATTGTCGCGATAGCCTTAAGAAGTTATTTGGCTACTTAACTTTCTGTACCAGAAGTGTCAGAAACATCCATTGAGAAGTTTGGGAAAAAAAGATAAATTAAAGAGCGTTTACAAAAATTTAACGATTTTTCAATTTTTTTCAAAGTTTGATGCCATTTTTGGACCACCTATATTATTTCAATGCTTTTCATTTTGGATTCAATATATAGACAACCGATAGGACTTTGAGTAAGAAAAGTTTAAGAAAAATCTGCGGTGTCGTTTTCGAGAAAAGGGCGTCTCAGAATGTTAAAAAATCGGAAAATACTAGATTTTTGGCATACAATAATTTATTTCCTTACCATCGAAATCGTATTATTTAGATAACATATGATGGTCCATTAACAGGGCTATCCAACGACACTTTTGTTTTTTTGGTCCGCTATTACCTAAGGGAGAAATCAAGTTTTTCGCAAGTGCGACAATGTTTTTAACCTTTTTTTAAATTTTTTGAATACTTCCGGTATGGTTATTATTGTCGGAATAGTTTTAATAGCCGGTTTGGGCACTAAAATAGCCACAGGGCTCTGTAATGATATATTACATTACCAGATAAGATAAAATGCCCCCGAGAAATCCTATGTTCAAAAGTGCCAAAAATGCAAAAAATTTAAAATATCGAAAATTAAATTTCAATAACTACATACATATTATACATCGTTAGAATCGTAATTAGGTCAGCTATCTGAATATACAATCTTTTTTTGAAAATCTCTTAAAATAAAAAAAAAGTAGAGCATTTTGCAAAATTTCACGATTTTTTTACTTTTTTCGATTTTCAGTCCGTTATTTCACCTATTCCAGATATTTCAAAGTCTTATTGGATGGCTTCATGCAAAATACCTCCGAAAGGACTCTCGATAGAAAAAATTTTAAAAAAAGTTGCGGTTAAGTTTTCGAGATACAGGCGTCCAAAAATGCTAAAAATCAGAAAATACTTGATTTTCAGCGTGCCATATTTTGCTGCCTGATCATAGTATCCGTATGAATTGGGTATCATACGATAGTACAATCCTCGTGCCACCCAATGGTACCTTAATTTGATTAATCCGTTGATATCGGACGGAGACATCACGTTTTCCCCGAAAACATCCATTTTTTGCATTTTTTTCAAAATATTGCACATTATTTCGACCACTTCCGGTTTAAAGATCCGTGTCGAAATTGCTTTATCAGTTGGTATTGGACTATAACTTCATGTTCCATAAGTTTCAGAAACATCATTTTGGCTGTAAAACGACACCACAGCTCACAAAATGGGTAGAAAATTCGAAAAAAATCGAAAAATAAAGGGCGGTAACTCTGAATGAAACTTATGTTACTGGAATCGGATTGACGTCAGGTATCCAAAAATCTAGGTCAAATTTCCAAATTTTGAAAAATAACAAAAATTGTCTCGTAGGCGACGTGTTTTGAATTTTCGAACGATAGAAGTCAGCGACGAAGTTTCGAAATCGCAAAATGTGAGATTGCTATTGTCTCGGAAAAGTCTCAGGCTTTCCAAAAATGTGATTTGTTTGAATATAGGTAGAGAATTGACGAAACCACGGCCGATTTTTAATTTTTTATCAACGTTCAAAATTCGGCCACTTCCGGTCTGCGCAGAAGTTTGAAAATTGCTTTATTGGGTAGCCACCACCTAGTTTCCCGATAGAAATATGGATCGCAAATCGGTATCTCTTTTCGATCATAGAGAAATAGGCTCCGGCGGAAAAGAATAATAATAAAAAAAATAATAATTTTAGTAATCTCAATAGGCTTTCAGACGAAAGTCTGAAAGCCTAATAATTTTAGTAATCTCAATAGGCTTTCAGACGAAAGTCTGAAAGCCTAATAATAATAACTAGACCTGCAAGCAGCACTGAACCGGCTTTCAGGAATCATACAGGAAGTTTATTATACCATAGCCGATCCATTGAGCTACCAAACTATACTTTAGTTGTTTTGCTTCAGTGACACCCTCTATCATATCTAAAAGTAATATTTGCTGGCTAAAAGACCGGTCAAAATTGTAAATTATGGCAAAAGTATGTCACTTCCGGTGCCGAAAGAAATTTTTATAGATGAAAAATAAGTCGAAAATTCGCAACATACAAAATACAAACTTTTTTTTATAAATATCGGACAATAAATAATTAACCTATAACCCATAAACTGAAATTAAGAAGGTAAAAAACTGAAAAGTGACCCTCGGAAAATTGGTTATTATTCGACAAGGGAACATGCTAGAAGATTTTTCTTGATATCAATATGATGGTATTGATTCAGTCTTACTGCCCATTAGAGTCAGACGTTATAAAGTTAAACGAATAATAAATATAAATCCCTTCAAAAAAATGTTTGTTTTAAAGACTAAAAATACGTTTTTTGCAAAAATTACATTACTTCCGGTGATATTGAAAATTTTAACTTGGTTCATAGAAGTCATAAATAGCATAAGGCATGAAATGGTAAATAAATTGTAAAAATCGAATAATAATTGACAGTTTTACAGACCAAAAACCTTGAAAAGTGACTTATAGAAGATCGCCTATTTCTCTGTAACCGTACAAGTTAGAAACCATTTTGTGGTATCTGTATGGTCGTATGGCTTCATTTTATTCGTTGATGGGAATCAAATATCATAATTTTAAAAATATTATAAGGCAGACTCATTTGAATAAAATATTTATTTTTTAGGTTAAAAATACAGTTTTTACCCAAATGACGTCATTTCCGGTCACAGTGAAAATGTAAAATTGGCTTGACCTAGTCCAAATTGGCATTAGGCATCAAATGGAAAAAAAATATTGCAAATCGAATAATAATTAACTCTTTTATAGGCAAAATAACGTGAAAAGTGATGCATGCAAAATTGCATATTTCTCGGCAACTGCTCATATTACAAACTAATTTTCGCATACATTCTCTTCGTCTGGATTATTGCTACGAGTTTATGAAAATTACAAATAAATATTTCAAAATATGAAGACGCTGAATGAATTGTAAATAACTGAATTTTACACTTTATTTTACATTTTATTCGAAATTGCCCGAAAATGAAGTTGAAATTAAAAAATATGAGCAAAGGTTTTTGTGCACCTTTGCAGGGTGCATCCTTTTAGTCATATCAGTTTTGAAAAAAAATAATATTTGCTTTCAAAAAGTGGTACCGAACTGTCAAAATTGTAGTTTTTGTTAATATTACGTCACTTCCGTTGCCGACAGAAAAATTTCACCGTAACAAAAAAAATTACAATTGGGACCATGGTGCATATGAACTTTGTTTTATACAAATCGAACAATAAATAATTTTTCTGGGTACGAAAAACTAAATTAGCCGATGGTGGCTAACGCAAATTACCGAGACAATTATTTTTATCATTTCTGCTCAAGTACGATGATATTTTAACCCTGTGTAAAATATCATCAAAAAATATTCATAAATAAAAAAGGTTTTCCTAAAAAAATTAATTTTTTTCGAAATATCGGACATTTTTTCGACTACTTCCGGTTTTACGATCGTTGTTGTGATAGCTTTACGAAGTCCTTTGGATACTTAACTGTACGTACCAGAAGTGTCAGAAACATCCATTGAGTAGTTTTGGAAAAAAAGATAAATTAAAGAGCGTTTCAAAAAATTTAACGATTTTTCAATTTTTTTCAAAGTTTGAGGCCATTTTTCGACCACTTATATTATTTCAATGCTTTTCATTTTGGATTCCCTATATAGACAACTGACAGGACTTTGAGTAAGAAACGTTTAAGAAAAATCGTAGGCGTCGTTTTCGAGAAAAGGGCGTCTCAGAATGTTAAAAAATTGGAAAATACTAGATTTTTGGCATACAATAATTTATTTCCTTACCATCGAAATCGTATTATTTAGATACCATATGATGGTCCATTAATAGGGCTATCCAGCGACACTTTAGTTCTTTTGGTCCGCTATTACCTAAGGGAGAAATCAAGTTTTTCGCAAGTGCGACAATGTTTTTACTCTTTTTTTTCATTTTTTGAATACTTCCGGTATGGTTATTATTGTCGGAATAGTTCTAATAGCCGGTTTGGGCACTAAAATAGCCACAGGGCTCTGTAATGATATATTACATTATCTGATCAGATAAAATGCCCCTGAGAAATCCTATGTTCAAAAGTGCCAAAAATGCAAAAAAATTAAAATATAGAAAATTAAATTTTAATAATTACATACATATTATACATCGTTAGAATCGTAATTAGGTCAGCTATCTGAATATACAACCTTTTTTTAAAAATCTCTTAAAATAAAAAAATAGTAGAGCATTTTCCAAAATTTCACGATTTTTCGACTTTTTTCGATTTTCAGTCCCTTTTTTATCCTATTCCAGACATTTCAAAGTCCTATTGGATGGCTTCATGTCAAATACCTCCCAAAGGACTCTCGATAGAAAAAAATTAAAAAATATTGCAGGTTAAGTTTTCGAGATACAGGCGTCCAAAAACGCTCCAAATCAGAAAATACTTGATTTTCAGCGTGTCATATTTTGCTGTCTGTTCATAGTATCCGTATGAATGGGGTATCATATGATAGTCCAACAATCGTGCCATCAAACGGTACCTTCATTCGTTTAATCCATTGATATCGGACAGAGAAATAGCGTTTTCCCCCAAAATATCCATTTTTTGCATTTTTTTCAAAATATTGAACATTATTTCGACCACTTCCGGTTTGAAGATCCGTGTCGAAATTGCTTTATCAGTTGGTATTGGACTATAACTTCATGTTCCAGAAGTTTCATAAACGTCAATTCTACCATAAAACGAAACCCGAGCTCGCAAAATGGGAAGAAAATTCGAAAAAAATCGGAAAATAAAGGGCGATAACTCTGAATGAAACTTATATTACTGGAATCGGATGGACTTCAGGTATCCAAAAATGTAGGTCAAATTTGAAAATTTTGAAAAATAACAAAAATTGTCTCGTAAACAACATGTTTTCAATTTTCGAACGATAAAAGTCATAGACGAATGTTCGAAATTGAAAAATGTGAGATAGCCATTGTCTCAGAAAAGATTCAGGGATTCCAAAAATGTAATTTGTTTGAAAATGGATAAAGAATTGACGAAACTATGGCCGATTTTCAATTTTTAGAGAAAGTACAAAGTTCGGTCACTTCCGGTATGCGCAGAAATTTCAAAAATATTTTATCAAGTAGCCACCACATGGTTTCCCGATAGAAAAGCTAATTCCAGATCGATATCTGTTTTCGATCATGGAGATCTAGGCCCTCGCGGTAAATAATAATAATAATAATAACTAGACCTGCATGCAGGAATGACGGGTTTCACTGGTGCCATGTTACCCTTAAACATGTCACTTCCAGTGCCAAGTTACCCTTGAACCTATGTCACTTCCGGTACCAGCGAAACCACTAAACAGGTTTCCAAATTAACATTGCACACAAATAAAATGGACGCAGAATCAACAAAATCCAGCAATATCAATTCATTTTATACATTTGTTACTTGTAAATGATCTTGACAAAATTAAATTACTCCCGGTGTTAATGCAAATGTTCAATTAGTCTTACGAAATCAGAAATGGCATACGATATCATATAGTGAAAATTTTATGTAAATCGAATAATAATTGCCACTTTTAAAGACCAAAAACCTTGAAAAGTGACTTGTAGAAAATCGGCTATTTCTCTGCAACCGTACAAGTTAGAAACCATTTTGTGGTATCTGTATGATCGTATGGGTTCGTTCTATTTGTTGATTGGCATCAAATACCATAATTTGAAAAAGATTTCAAAACAGACTCATTTGAATAAAATATCTGTTTTGGAGGCTAAAAATACAGTTTTTGCCAAAACGACGTTACTTCCGGTGATAATGAAAATCTTAAATTACTTGTATGAAATCCCAAATGGCATTAGGTATAACATGGTGTGACGTTTATGAAAATCGAATAATAATTGACCCTTTTATGGCCCCGAAACCTTCAAAAGTGACCTGTAGAAAACCGTCTATTTCTCGGCAACCGAATAAGTTAGAAACCATTTTATGATATCTATATGACCACATGAGTTTTGTTTATATGTGAATTTAAACCAAAAGTTAAAATTATTAATACATATTAAGTTATTCTTGGTTGAATAAAACATTGATTTAAAAAGTTTAAAATGCATTTTTTGACCAAATGATGTCACTTCCGGTGTCAATTTTAAATTGTAATCAACTTGATATGACGCTACGTGCTTTTTGAATCAAATGATGTCACTTTTATAAAAGTCCAATCATAATTGACTATTTTACAGGCAAAATAACGAAAACAGTGACTTGTACAGAACTGCCCATTTCTTGGTAACTGCTTATATTACAAACGAATTTTAACATACATTTTCTTCGTATGGACTATAGCTACAAGTTTATAAAAGTTACGAAGAAATATTTTAAAATCTGAAAAGCCTGAATAGGTTGTAAATAGGCCAATTTTACACCATTTTTAGCCTCTTAATCGAATTTGCTCGAAAATGAAATCGAAATTAAAAAAACTGCTTCCTACATTTTTTGCGCCTTGAAAGGACACACTCTTTGAGTCATATAATTTTTCAAAAAAATAATATTTGTTTTCGAAATAAGAAAATAACTGTCAAAATTGTAGTTTTTGGTAAAATTATGCCACTTCCGGTGCCGACAGATAACATTATCGGTAACAAAAAAAATGACAATTGAGACAACGAAGCATATGAACTTTGTTTTATACAAATCGAACAATAAGAAATTAATCTAGGACTGAAAAACTGAATTAGCCAATGGCGGCCAAGGAAAATTACTGAGACAAAAAATTTTAACATTTTTGCACTAGTCAGATGACTCTTTAATTCTGTGCACAATACGACTAAAAAATATTCATAAATAAAAAAATTTTTAGTAAAATTTTAAATTTTCGAAATTTGGCGCCTAATATCTTCGAAGATTTGCCGAAAATCAAAAATCGAAAGTAGCGTAGCTATGTGCCCTGTCTCAGACTATGCCAAAATGTATCGAAAGTTAAAATCCAATGATTATTGTTGAAATTACTGCAATATTTTCAAAAACGATAACTTCGGTGATTTCGGACATTTCGCATTGGCGCAGAACGTTCAAAATAGCTTTATCCTCTAAGTCACACCCACTTTCCCAGTAAAACCGAAGAAATCGTAACGATGCGACACGTAGTTGCTGAGATCTATTCAAATTGGAATCTGAATAATAATAATAATAATAATAATAATAAGAAGAATAATAATTTTAACAAAAACAATAGTGTTTCACACAAGCTACGCAGTGTGAAACCCTAACTAGACCTGCAAGCAGCACTGAACCGGCTTTCAGGAATCATACAGGAAGTTTATTATACCATAGCCGATCCATTGAGCTACCAAACTATACTTTAGTTGTTTTGCTTCAGTGACACCCTCTATCATATCTAAAAGTAATATTTGCTGGCTAAAAGACCGGTCAAAATTGTAAATTATGGCAAAAGTATGTCACTTCCGGTGCCGAAAGAAATTTTTATACATGAAAAATAAGTCGAAAATTCGCAACATACAAAATACAAACTTTTTTTTATAAATATCGGACAATAAATAATTAACCTATAACCCATAAACTGAAATTAAGAAGGTAAAAAACTGAAAAGTGACCCTCGGAAAATTGGTTATTATTCGACAAGGGAACATGCTAGAAGATTTTTCTTGATATCAATATGATGATATTGATTCAGTCTTACTGCCCATTAGAGTCAGACGTTATAAAGTTAAACGAATAATAAATATAAATCCCTTCAAAAAAATGTTTGTTTTAAAGGCTAAAAATACGTTTTTTGCAAAAATTACATTACTTCCGGTGATATTGAAAATTTTAACTTGGTTCATAGAAGTCATAAATAGCATAAGGCATGAAATGGTAAATAAATTGTAAAAATCGAATAATAATTGACAGTTTTACAGACCAAAAACCTTGAAAAGTGACTTATAGAAGATCGCCTATTTCTCTGTAACCGTACAAGTTAGAAACCATTTTGTGGTATCTGTATGGTCGTATGGCTTCATTTTATTCGTTGATGGGAATCAAATATCATAATTTTAAAAATATTATAAGGCAGACTCATTTGAATAAAATATTTATTTTTTAGGTTAAAAATACAGTTTTTGCCCAAATGACGTCATTTCCGGTCACAGTGAAAATGTAAAATTGGCTTGACCTAGTCCAAATTGGCATTAGGCATCAAATGGAAAAAAAATATTGCAAATCGAATAATAATTAACTCTTTTATAGGCAAAATAACGTGAAAAGTGATGCATGCAAAATTGCATATTTCTCGGCAACTGCTCATATTACAAACTAATTTTCGCATACATTCTCTTCGTCTGGATTATTGCTACGAGTTTATGAAAATTACAAATAAATATTTCAAAATATGAAGACGCTGAATGAATTGTAAATAACTGAATTTTACACTTTATTTTACATTTTATTCGAAATTGCCCGAAAATGAAGTTGAAATTAAAAAATATGAGCTAAGGTTTTTGTGCACCTTTGCAGGGTGCATCCTTTTAGTCATATCAGTTTTGAAAAAAAATAATATTTGCTTTCAAAAAGTGGTACCGAACTGTCAAAATTGTAGTTTTTGTTAATATTACGTCACTTCCGTTGCCGACAGAAAAATTTCACCGTAACAAAAAAAATTACAATTGGGACCATGGTGCATATGAACTTTGTTTTATACAAATCGAACAATAAATAATTTTTCTGGGTACGAAAAACTAAATTAGCCGATGGTGGCTAACGCAAATTACCGAGACAATTTTTTTTCTCATTTCTGCTCAAGTACGATGATATTTTAACCCTGTGTAAAATATCATCAAAAAATATTCATAAATAAAAAAGGTTTTCGTAAAAAAATTAATTTTTTTCGAAATATCGGACATTTTTTCGACTACTTCCGGTTTTACGATCGTTGTTGTGATAGCTTTACGAAGTCCTTTGGATACTTAACTGTACGTACCAGAAGTGTCAGAAACATCCCTTGAGTAGTTTTGGAAAAAAAGATAAATTAAAGAGCGTTTCAAAAAAATTAACGATTTTTCAATTTTTTTCAAAGTTTGAGGCCATTTTTCGACCACTTACATTATTTCAATGCTTTTCATTTTGGATTCCCTATATAGACAACTGACAGGACTTTGAGTAAGAAACGTTTAAGAAAAATCGTAGGCGTCGTTTTCGAGAAAAGGGCGTCTCAGAATGTTAAAAAATTGGAAAATACTAGATTTTTGGCATACAATAATTTATTTCCTTACCATCGAAATCGTATTATTTAGATACCATATGATGGTCCATTAATAGGGCTATCCAGCGACACTTTAGTTCTTTTGGTCCGCTATTACCTAAGGGAGAAATCAAGTTTTTCGCAAGTGCGACAATGTTTTTACTCTTTTTTTTCATTTTTTGAATACTTCCGGTATGGTTATTATTGTCGGAATAGTTCTAATAGCCGGTTTGGGCACTAAAATAGCCACAGGGCTCTGTAATGATATATTACATTATCTGATCAGATAAAATGCCCCTGAGAAATCCTATGTTCAAAAGTGCCAAAAATGCAAAAAATTTAAAATATAGAAAATTAAATTTTAATAATTACATACATATTATACATCGTTAGAATCGTAATTAGGTCAGCTATCTGAATATACAACCTTTTTTTAAAAATCTCTTAAAATAAAAAAATAGTAGAGCATTTTCCAAAATTTCACGATTTTTCGACTTTTTTCGATTTTCAGTCCCTTTTTTATCCTATTCCAGACATTTCAAAGTCCTATTGGATGGCTTCATGTCAAATACCTCCCAAAGGACTCTCGATAGAAAAAATTTAAAAAATATTGCAGGTTAAGTTTTCGAGATACAGGCGTCCAAAAACGCTCCAAATCAGAAAATACTTGATTTTCAGCGTGCCATATTTTGCTGTCTGTTCATAGTATCCGTATGAATGGGGTATCATATGATAGTCCAACAATCGTGCCATCAAACGGTACCTTCATTCGTTTAATCCATTGATATCGGACAGAGAAATAGCGTTTTCCCCCAAAATATCCATTTTTTGCATTTTTATCAAAATATTGAACATTATTTCGACCACTTCCGGTTTGAAGATCCGTGTCGAAATTGCTTTATCAGTTGGTATTGGACTATAACTTCATGTTCCAGAAGTTTCATAAACGTCAATTCTACCATAAAACGAAACCCGAGCTCGCAAAATGGGGAGAAAATTCGAAAAAAATCGGAAAATAAAGGGCGATAACTCTGAATGAAACTTATATTACTGGAATCGGATGGACTTCAGGTATCCAAAAATGTAGGTCAAATTTGAAAATTTTGAAAAATAACAAAAATTGTCTCGTAAACAACATGTTTTCAATTTTCGAACGATAAAAGTCATAGACGAATGTTCGAAATTGAAAAATGTGAGATAGCCATTGTCTCAGAAAAGATTCAGGGATTCCAAAAATGTAATTTGTTTGAAAATGGATAAAGAATTGACGAAACTATGGCCGATTTTCAATTTTTAGAGAAAGTACAAAGTTCGGTCACTTCCGGTATGCGCAGAAATTTCAAAAATATTTTATCAAGTAGCCACCACATGGTTTCCCGATAGAAAAGCTAATTCCAGATCGATATCTGTTTTCGATCATGGAGATCTAGGCCCTCGCGGTAAATAATAATAATAATAATAACTAGACCTGCAAGCAGCACTGAACCGGCTTTCAGGAATCATACAGGAAGTTTATTATACCATAGCCGATCCATTGAGCTACCAAACTATACTTTAGTTGTTTTGCTTCAGTGACACCCTCTATCATATCTAAAAGTAATATTTGCTGGCTAAAAGACCGGTCAAAATTGTAAATTATGGCAAAAGTATGTCACTTCCGGTGCCGAAAGAAATTTTTATAGATGAAAAATAAGTCGAAAATTCGCAACATACAAAATACAAACTTTTTTTTATAAATATCGGACAATAAATAATTAACCTATAACCCATAAACTGAAATTAAGAAGGTAAAAAACTGAAAAGTGACCCTCGGAAAATTGGTTATTATTCGACAAGGGAACATGCTAGAAGATTTTTCTTGATATCAATATGATGGTATTGATTCAGTCTTACTGCCCATTAGAGTCAGACGTTATAAAGTTAAACGAATAATAAATATAAATCCCTTCAAAAAAATGTTTGTTTTAAAGGCTAAAAATACGTTTTTTGCAAAAATTACATTACTTCCGGTGATATTGAAAATTTTAACTTGGTTCATAGAAGTCATAAATAGCATAAGGCATGAAATGGTAAATAAATTGTAAAAATCGAATAATAATTGACAGTTTTACAGACCAAAAACCTTGAAAAGTGACTTATAGAAGATCGCCTATTTCTCTGTAACCGTACAAGTTAGAAACCATTTTGTGGTATCTGTATGGTCGTATGGCTTCATTTTATTCGTTGATGGGAATCAAATATCATAATTTTAAAAATATTATAAGGCAGACTCATTTGAATAAAATATTTATTTTTTAGGTTAAAAATACAGTTTTTACCCAAATGACGTCATTTCCGGTCACAGTGAAAATGTAAAATTGGCTTGACCTAGTCCAAATTGGCATTAGGCATCAAATGGAAAAAAAATATTGCAAATCGAATAATAATTAACTCTTTTATAGGCAAAATAACGTGAAAAGTGATGCATGCAAAATTGCATATTTCTCGGCAACTGCTCATATTACAAACTAATTTTCGCATACATTCTCTTCGTCTGGATTATTGCTACGAGTTTATGAAAATTACAAATAAATATTTCAAAATATGAAGACGCTGAATGAATTGTAAATAACTGAATTTTACACTTTATTTTACATTTTATTCGAAATTGCCCGAAAATGAAGTTGAAATTAAAAAATATGAGCAAAGGTTTTTGTGCACCTTTGCAGGGTGCATCCTTTTAGTCATATCAGTTTTGAAAAAAAATAATATTTGCTTTCAAAAAGTGGTACCGAACTGTCAAAATTGTAGTTTTTGTTAATATTACGTCACTTCCGTTGCCGACAGAAAAATTTCACCGTAACAAAAAAAATTACAATTGGGACCATGGTGCATATGAACTTTGTTTTATACAAATCGAACAATAAATAATTTTTCTGGGTACGAAAAACTAAATTAGCCGATGGTGGCTAACGCAAATTACCGAGACAATTATTTTTATCATTTCTGCTCAAGTACGATGATATTTTAACCCTGTGTAAAATATCATCAAAAAATATTCATAAATAAAAAAGGTTTTCCTAAAAAAATTAATTTTTTTCGAAATATCGGACATTTTTTCGACTACTTCCGGTTTTACGATCGTTGTTGTGATAGCTTTACGAAGTCCTTTGGATACTTAACTGTACGTACCAGAAGTGTCAGAAACATCCATTGAGTAGTTTTGGAAAAAAAGATAAATTAAAGAGCGTTTCAAAAAATTTAACGATTTTTCAATTTTTTTCAAAGTTTGAGGCCATTTTTCGACCACTTATATTATTTCAATGCTTTTCATTTTGGATTCCCTATATAGACAACTGACAGGACTTTGAGTAAGAAACGTTTAAGAAAAATCGTAGGCGTCGTTTTCGAGAAAAGGGCGTCTCAGAATGTTAAAAAATTGGAAAATACTAGATTTTTGGCATACAATAATTTATTTCCTTACCATCGAAATCGTATTATTTAGATACCATATGATGGTCCATTAATAGGGCTATCCAGCGACACTTTAGTTCTTTTGGTCCGCTATTACCTAAGGGAGAAATCAAGTTTTTCGCAAGTGCGACAATGTTTTTACTCTTTTTTTTCATTTTTTGAATACTTCCGGTATGGTTATTATTGTCGGAATAGTTCTAATAGCCGGTTTGGGCACTAAAATAGCCACAGGGCTCTGTAATGATATATTACATTATCTGATCAGATAAAATGCCCCTGAGAAATCCTATGTTCAAAAGTGCCAAAAATGCAAAAAAATTAAAATATAGAAAATTAAATTTTAATAATTACATACATATTATACATCGTTAGAATCGTAATTAGGTCAGCTATCTGAATATACAACCTTTTTTTAAAAATCTCTTAAAATAAAAAAATAGTAGAGCATTTTCCAAAATTTCACGATTTTTCGACTTTTTTCGATTTTCAGTCCCTTTTTTATCCTATTCCAGACATTTCAAAGTCCTATTGGATGGCTTCATGTCAAATACCTCCCAAAGGACTCTCGATAGAAAAAATTTAAAAAATATTGCAGGTTAAGTTTTCGAGATACAGGCGTCCAAAAACGCTCCAAATCAGAAAATACTTGATTTTCAGCGTGTCATATTTTGCTGTCTGTTCATAGTATCCGTATGAATGGGGTATCATATGATAGTCCAACAATCGTGCCATCAAACGGTACCTTCATTCGTTTAATCCATTGATATCGGACAGAGAAATAGCGTTTTCCCCCAAAATATCCATTTTTTGCATTTTTTTCAAAATATTGAACATTATTTCGACCACTTCCGGTTTGAAGATCCGTGTCGAAATTGCTTTATCAGTTGGTATTGGACTATAACTTCATGTTCCAGAAGTTTCATAAACGTCAATTCTACCATAAAACGAAACCCGAGCTCGCAAAATGGGAAGAAAATTCGAAAAAAATCGGAAAATAAAGGGCGATAACTCTGAATGAAACTTATATTACTGGAATCGGATGGACTTCAGGTATCCAAAAATGTAGGTCAAATTTGAAAATTTTGAAAAATAACAAAAATTGTCTCGTAAACAACATGTTTTCAATTTTCGAACGATAAAAGTCATAGACGAATGTTCGAAATTGAAAAATGTGAGATAGCCATTGTCTCAGAAAAGATTCAGGGATTCCAAAAATGTAATTTGTTTGAAAATGGATAAAGAATTGACGAAACTATGGCCGATTTTCAATTTTTAGAGAAAGTACAAAGTTCGGTCACTTCCGGTATGCGCAGAAATTTCAAAAATATTTTATCAAGTAGCCACCACATGGTTTCCCGATAGAAAAGCTAATTCCAGATCGATATCTGTTTTCGATCATGGAGATCTAGGCCCTCGCGGTAAATAATAATAATAATAATAATAATAATAATAATAATAATTTTAGTAATCTCAATAGGCTTTCAGACGAAAGTCTGAAAGCCTAATAATAATAATAATAATTTTAGTAATCTCAATAGGCTTTCAGACGAAAGTCTGAAAGCCTAATAACTAGATCTGCTACTGTCCCATGCAGATATGAAAGCTTTCATATTCATCGTCACGTGTCATTGATTGTATCAAATATCCTAAATAAAAGGATAAGAAGAAAAAATTATTAAAATTGGTCAAAAACTCGCGAAGTTACAAGTCTAAATATAGTATGAAACATTGCACCCAGGCATAACAATAATCTGAAAACTAAAGGGAAATAACTGAAACTTGTATTACTGTAATTAGACGGATGAGAAAATGGTATGAAAATGGCGGGAAAAAAAAATTAAAAATGGCAGGTTGGACAGGCGACCTTACTCCTTGTCACGTACAACCGGGCATTCGAAAACACGCTAGTTAACTCAATGACAGGCGCGCGTGCTAACCATTCAGCCACCCAACCCCCCTTTAAAATCAGACACGTGTAATATGTCATAGGAAAAATAACAAGTGGCTCACAAAAAATGGTAAATTAATGAGTTTAGGTCAAAAGGTTGAGCTACTGTTTTAGAGTATTTTTTTTATGTTTTAAAGAGACACGTTAAGGGTTGTTCATACTTAAATGAAAGTTTAATTTTAAATAAGACCAATAAAATTAGGATTTAATAATGCCAGACTAATATTAAAATAAAGTTTTCAATTAAGAATAATTAATTATTGGTCTAATGCAATGAAATGCTTTGATTTGACGGATGAAATGTACGATGGGTGTCCACACTATGTGGCTAAGGCGTTGGCCTGCTAGCCAGGAGGTCGGGTGTTCGATCCCTGCATTGTCCGAGAAAGTTCATCTCGATTTTCTGGCGTGTCCCCCCACCCGCCGTGTACACATTGGAGTGCACGTAAAAGATCCCTTAGCAGTTGGAATTCGATACTGTTGAATAAGCTCTATACGATGACTAAATGTGCAGATTGTAGCCACCCACACTGCATGTTTTGCTTAACAATGAAAGGGTGCCGTTTTCAATGTTCGATCCTTTTGTTCTTCTACTCCTGATATGTTGGATTGTTGATCAATGGTTTTATACAAAAGACTACCCATAAGACTCTTTGTAGAAGAAGTTCCCCAAAAATATTAAGTTTACTTTACGAGAAAGACCTCTAAACATGCTCCAAATTGTAAAAATACGACTTTTTGGATTTTCAATCTCTTTTTTTCGCCTATCCCTGATATTTAAAATAAATGATACAATGATTTCACACAACAGGCTAGCTATTGGACTCTCTATTGACAACAGTTTCACAGCCCTCCCTTCATTATAACCGAAGTTATCGTGCCCTAAAGAATCAACAAATCAGCATGCCTATCTCTGCTTACCCTAGGCAGAAAATGCTCATCTTTGAACTCAATCATGACATTGACCTAGTGAACGTCTACACCAAGTTTGAACATTCTAGCTCAATTAGAAGGAGAGTTATTGTGTTTCAAAGTCTCAGCCCTTCAAATTGCTACTACTTTTCATTTTCAATTCAAAATGGTGACCATCACGTGACCGAAATCAAAATTCTGCTCCCTACGATTTTTGGGCCATCCTTCAAGGATTCAGAAAATATAACTCCCGTGTCTGTAAGTGCAATATCGCAAAAGTTCAATTGTTTTTTCACGTTTCAAGATGGTGGCACTTCCGGTTCGATCGACAAACTCCATATTTTGTGTAGGAATCAGTAATTACTTGTCGAGTATCGAAAATTTTTTTTAGGTCATTCTGACCTATATTTCGACGATTTTTTTGAAAATTTTGATCCTTAATTTCACCAAGGGGAGATAATTTAGAAAATTTCTAATTATATTTTTGAAGTCACATCGGTAAGATCTACTTGTATACTAAATTTCATGAAAATCGTACAACTATTAAAGAAGTTGTCAAATTGGTCTAAACTTCCGGTTCGAAATCACAGCGACGAATTTTCGAAATTCGAAAATGTGAAACTGCAGATGAAAACGATTTTTTTCAAGGTATTCAAAGAAAAAAGAATTAGTAAAATCGGTCAAAAAATAACAAAGTTACGACTATGCATTGTCAGTTTTTTCGTTCGTAAAATTCGGTGATTTCGGATTCGTAAAACGTTTTGAAAATATATTTAAACAACGTTCGCACCCCATTTTTGGGGGGGTAGGTCAAAGTTTCAGAAAGATCCCATGGTTAGATTCTGAGAAATCCGATTTGCAGAAAATACACAAAAAAAAAAAAATAATAATAATCTTAACAGAAACAATAAGCTTTCATATGTAATATGAAAGCTTAACTAGATCTGCTACTGTCCCATGCAGATATGAAAGCTTTCATATTCATCGTCATGTGTCATTGATTGTATCAAGTATCCTAAATAAAAGGATAAGAAGAAAAAATTATCAAAATTGGTCAAAAACTCGCGAAGTTACAAGTCTAAATATAGTATGAAACATTGCACCCAGGCATAACAATAATCTGAAAACTAAAGGGAAATACCTCAAACTTGTATTACTGTAATGAGACGGATGAGAAAATGAAATGAAAATGGCGGGAAAAAAAATTAAAAATGACCGGTTGGACAGGCGACCTTACTCCTTGTCACGTACAACCGGGCATTCGAAAACACGCTAGTTAACTCAATGACAGGCGGGCGTGCTAACCATTCAGCCACCCAACCCCCCTTTAAAATCAGACACGTGTAATATGTCATAGGAAAAATAACAAGTGGCTCACAAAAAATGGTAAATTAATGAGTTTAGGTCAAAAGGTTGAGCTACTGTTTTAGAGTATTTTTTTATGTTTTAAAGAGACACGTTAAGGGTTGTTCATACTTAAATGAAAGTTTAATTTTAAATAAGACCAATAAAATTAGGATTTAATAATGCCAGACTAATATTAAAATAAAGTTTTCAATTAAGAATAATTAATTATTGGTCTAATGCAATGAAATGCTTTGATTTGACGGATGAAATGTACGATGGGTGTCCACACTATGTGGCTAAGGCGTTGGCCTGCTAGCCAGGAGGTCGGGTGTTCGATCCCTGCATTGTCCGAGAAAGTTCATCTCGATTTTCTGGCGTGTCCCCCCACCCGCCGTGTACACATTGGAGTGCACGTAAAAGATCCCTTAGCAGTTGGAATTCGATACTGTTGAATAAGCTCTATACGATGACTAAATGTGCAGATTGTAGCCACCCACACTGCATGTTTTGCTTAACAATGAAAGGGTGCCGTTTTCAATGTTCGATCCTTTTGTTCTTCTACTCCTGATATGTTGGATTGTTGATCGATGGTTTTATATAAAAGACTACCAATAAGACTCTTTGTAGAAGAAGTTCCCAAAAAATATTAAGTTGACTTTACGAGAAAGACCTCTAAACATGCTCCAAATTGTAAAAATACGACTTTTTGGATTTTCAATCTCTTTTTTTCGCCTATCCCTGATATTTAAAATAAATGATACAATGATTTCACACAACAGGCTAGCTATTGGACTCTCTATTGACAAAAGTTTCACAGCCCTCCCTTCATTATAACAGAAGTTATCGTGCCCTAAAGAATCAACAAATCAGCATGTCTATCTCTGCTTACCCTAGGCAGAAAATGCTCATCTTTGAGCTCAATCATGACATTGACCTAGTGAACGTCTACACCAAGTTTGAACATTCTAGCTCAATTAAAAGGAGAGTTATTGTGTTTCAAAGTCTCGGCCCTTCAAATTGCTACTACTTTTCATTTTCAATTCAAAATGGTGACCATCACGTGACCGAAATCAAAATTCTGCTCCCTACGATTTTTGGGCCATCCTTCAAGGATTCAGAAAATATAACTCCCGTGTTTGTAAGTGCAATATCGCAAAAGTTCATTTGTTTTTTCACGTTTCAAGATGGTGGCACTTCCGGTTCGATCGACAAACTCCATATTTTGTGTAGGAATCAGTAATTACTTGTCGAGTATCGAAAATTTTTTTTAGGTCATTCTGGCCTATATTTCGACGATTTTTTTGAAAATTTTGATCCTTAATTTCACCAAGGGGAGATAATTTAGAAAATTTCTAATTATATTTTTGAAGTCACATCGGTAAGATCTACTTGTATACTAAATTTCATGAATATCGTACTACTATTAAAGAAGTTGTCAAATTGGTCTAAACTTCCGGTTCGAAATCACAGCGACGAATTTTCGAAATTCGAAAATGTGAAACTGCAGATGAAAACGATTTTTTTCAAGGTATTCGAAGAAAAAAGAATTAGTGAAATCGGTCAAAAAATAACAAAGTTACGACTATGCATTGTCAGTTTTTTCGTTCGTAAAATTCGGTGATTTCGGATTCGTAAAACGTTTTGAAAATATATTTAAACAACGTTCGCACCCCATTTTTTGGGGGGTAGGTCAAAGTTTCAGAAAGATCCCATGGTTAGATTCTGAGAAATCCGATTTGCAGAAAATACACAAAAAAAAAAAATAATAATAATCTTAACAGAAACAATAAGCTTTCATATGTAATATGAAAGCTTAATAATAACTAGATCTGCTACTGTCCCATGCAGATATGAAAGCTTTCATATTCATCGTCATGTGTCATTGATTGTATCAAGTATCCTAAATAAAAGGATAAGAAGAAAAAATTATCAAAATTGGTCAAAAACTCGCGAAGTTACAAGTCTAAATATAGTATGAAACATTGCACCCAGGCATAACAATAATCTGAAAACTAAAGGGAAATACCTCAAACTTGTATTACTGTAATGAGACGGATGAGAAAATGAAATGAAAATGGCGGGAAAAAAATTAAAAATGACCGGTTGGACAGGCGACCTTACTCCTTGTCACGTACAACCGGGCATTCGAAAACACGCTAGTTAACTCAATGACAGGCGCGCGTGCTAACCATTCAGCCACCCAACCCCCCTTTAAAATCAGACACGTGTAATATGTCATAGGAAAAATAACAAGTGGCTCACAAAAAATGGTAAATTAATGAGTTTAGGTCAAAAGGTTGAGCTACTGTTTTAGAGTATTTTTTTTATGTTTTAAAGAGACACGTTAAGGGTTGTTCATACTTAAATGAAAGTTTAATTTTAAATAAGACCAATAAAATTAGGATTTAATAATGCCAGACTAATATTAAAATAAAGTTTTCAATTAAGAATAATTAATTATTGGTCTAATGCAATGAAATGCTTTGATTTGACGGATGAAATGTACGATGGATGTCCACACTATGTGGCTAAGGCGTTGGCCTGCTAGCCAGGAGGTCGGGTGTTCGATCCCTGCATTGTCCGAGAAAGTTCATCTCGATTTTCTGGCGTGTCCCCCCACCCGCCGTGTACACATTGGAGTGCACGTAAAAGATCCCTTAGCAGTTGGAATTCGATACTGTTGAATAAGCTCTATACGATGACTAAATGTGCAGATTGTAGCCACCCACACTGCATGTTTTGCTTAACAATGAAAGGGTGCCGTTTTCAATGTTCGATCCTTTTGTTCTTCTACTCCTGATATGTTGGATTGTTGATCGATGGTTTTATATAAAAGACTACCAATAAGACTCTTTGTAGAAGAAGTTCCCAAAAAATATTAAGTTGACTTTACGAGAAAGACCTCTAAACATGCTCCAAATTGTAAAAATACGACTTTTTGGATTTTCAATCTCTTTTTTTCGCCTATCCCTGATATTTAAAATAAATGATACAATGATTTCACACAACAGGCTAGCTATTGGACTCTCTATTGAGAAAAGTTTCACAGCCCTCCCTTCATTATAACCGAAGTTATCGTGCCCTAAAGAATCAACAAATCAGCATGCCTATCTCTGCTTACCCTAGACAGAAGATGCTCATCTTTGAACTCAATCATGACATTGACCTAGTGAACGTCTACACCAAGTTTGAACATTCTAGCTCAATTAGAAGGAGATTTATTGTGTTTCAAAGTCTCGGCCCTTCAAATTGCTACTACTTTTCATTTTCAATTCAAAATGGTGACCATCACGTGACCGAAATCAAAATTCTGCTCCCTACGATTTTTGGGCCATCCTTCAAGGATTCAGAAAATATAACTCCCGTGTCTGTAAGTGCAATATCGCAAAAGTTCATTTGTTTTTTCACGTTTCAAGATGGTGGCACTTCCGGTTCGATCGACAAACTCCATATTTTGTGTAGGAATCAGTAATTACTTGTCGAGTATCGAAAAAAATTTTTAGGTCATTCTGACCTATATTTCGACGATTTTTTTGAAAATTTTGATCCTTAATTTCACCAAGGGGAGATAATTTAGAAAATTTCTAATTATATTTTTGAAGTCACATCGGTAAGATCTACTTGTATACTAAATTTCATGAAAATCGTACAACTATTAAAGAAGTTGTCAAATTGGTCTAAACTTCCGGTTCGAAATCACAGCGACGAATTTTCGAAATTCGAAAATGTGAAACTGCAGATCAAAACGATTTTTTTCAATGTATTCAAAGAAAAAAGAATTAGTAAAATCGGTCAAAAAATAACAAAGTTACGACTATGCATTGTCAGTTTTTTCGTTCATAAAATTCGGTGATTTCGGATTCGTAAAACGTTTTGAAAATATATTTAAACAACGTTCGCACCCCATTTTTGGGGGGGTAGGTCAAAGTTTCAGAAAGATCCCATGGTTAGATTCTGAGAAATCCGATTTGCAGAAAATACACAAAAAAAAAAAATAACTAGATCTGCTAAGCAGATATTAAAGCTTTCATATTCACGGTCAGTTTCTGTCGCATCTCAAGAGTTATATAAAGAATCTTAAAAAGGAAAAAGAATTAATGAAATCCGCCAAAAACTCACCGAGTTATAACGAGAAACAATTCAACCGGTTCAAATTCTACCTTAATTAGAAACAGAGGTGTTATGTTCCAATGTGATCTGTCAAATTGCTTATTGCTCCTAAATCTACGCAGAAATTCTCAACATCAAACTTAGTCAAGGTAATGACATAATGAATCTATATTTGGAATTTTGTCACTCTCACTTCATTATAACCAAAGTTATCGTGCCCCAAAGAATCAACCAATCAGATTGCTTATCTCTGCTTACTGTAAGCAGACAATGCTCATCTTCGCACTCCTTTATGGCACTGACCTAATGAACGCCTTCACCAAGATTGAACATTCTGCCCCAATTAGAAGGAGAGTTATTTTGTTTCAAATTCTCGACCAATCAAATTGCTCATCGCTCTGCTTATCCAGGGCAGACAATGCTCATTGTCGAACGTATTCAAGATATTGATGTAATGAAACTATACACCAAGTTTCATCACTCTGACTGAAGTGAAAGTGTCCAAAATCATCAACCAATCTAATTGCTTATCTCTGCTTACCCTAAGCATATTATGCTCATCTACGAACTCTGCGTTTTTAATGTATGGGGATCATGGTGGCTCAGTGATAAGAGACACTGATTAACTAACCAGTAGGTCTTGGGCTCTCTCCCGGGGTTTGACCAGAAAGTCAATTGTACAGGCTTGACTGCCCTTGTTACCTGTACAGGACAGTAGGTCTGCCCGGTCTGACAGGGAATAGTGTCTAATTGTCAGGATGGGACGAAAAGCAATGTTCAGTGTGCACATTGGCGTGCACGTAAAAGATTCTTTGATAGAGTATATCGTGATACAGATGTCCGGGCAAAATCTACCTGTTTGTCTTCAATGGTCCAGTCGGTGTATAAAGTAGGACTTTTGCCCTACTCCGTATAAGATTTCAAATCTTTGAAGTTTTAAGATAAGCATACCCGGTCCCTGAAATCCTAAATGGGACTTGCTTTTTCGCCCTCTGTTCTGTACAGACTGGCCTAATACAGTAAAACATTGTAACAATCTACAGAGAGTAAATTTAACTTGTTGACTAAATAATCTTCAATACTTCTAATTAGCGGTATGTAGTGACAAGGATCGTGACCCAGATGGGATATACTTGAACTTTCTAGACAAGAAACCTGATATCTAATTTGGTATAGCACTAATAAGTTTCATTACATACTAAATTTTTATATGATTGCTTATCGCACTTGGCATGCATACCCATAGGTCCATCTTTAAATTTAAAACTGGTAGAAATTACCGAGGGTTGAACATGGTATTGCATCGTCACTGTTGTATTATTGCTTATCGCCCTTGACATTGTATTAAAGGCAGTTTTATATTCATAGGGCCAGAACGGTAAATTATAAAAAGTGTAAATTATTACCCAGAGTTGAACATTACTTGTGATTTTGCCTGGTAACGCCAAAACTCGATCATGTACTAAATAATGGCGGCACAGTAAAATTTCTTGATTGTCAAGTTTTTGGTTATAAATAAACCCTCGCGATTTTTTTTTAGTATGGAATCAAATCTACGGCTATTTCTGTAAAACACATGTTTTTTGTTTTTTTTTCAGGCTTTCGTCGCTTTCGCTGTCTGTTTGACAGTAGCTGCTTCCCAATACATCGATGCTAAAATCGGACACGGTTTCGGACATGGTGTTGGTGTCTTTGCAAACGGAATTGGTAAAGGATATGGAAGAGGACATGCCGGTGTTGGACATGGTCTTGTTGGTGTAGGAGCTATTGGCAACGGACTCAACCATGGTATTGGACATGGTATCCAAGGAAACCGACTCAGACACGGAATAGTAGCTGTTGGCAAAGTCGGTGTTATTGGTAACGGAATTGGTCATGGTATTGTTGGTAACGGTATCGGTAACGGTATTGGACACGGTATTGTTAGAAACGGAATTGGTCATGGTATCGTTGGTAACGGTATCGGACATGGTATCATTGGAAACGGAATCGGACACGGACTTATTTGACATGGAGAGATTGGTAACGGCATTGGGCATGGCATCGTTGGTAACGGTATCGGACACGGTATTGTTGGAAACGGAATTGGTCATGGTATCGTTGGTAACGGTATCGGACATAGTATCATTGGAAACGGAATCGGACACGGACTTATTGGACATGGAAAGATTGGTAACGGCATTGGGCATGACATCGTTGGTAACGGTATCGGACACGGTATTGTTGGACACGGAATTGGTCATGGTATCGTTGGTAACGATACAACAACGGACTATACAAGTACAACCAATACAATAATAAAGGATACAATAGTTACAACGGCCCCTACAATTACAACAACGGTTACAACAATGGCCACAATAACAACGAATATGGGAAGGGATATAACAACTACAATAACAACGGATACGGTAACGGATACAACAACTACAACCGTTATCCTTCTTACAATAACTATCAAGGTTGCGGTTACAACAAATATTAAGACAATACGGCTATTGATAGCATAATATTACCATAGCTTTAATACTTATAAATACTAGTATATAGTTTCTATTGTTCATGCATAATGTATATACGTAAATCAGGGAGTTAAGATATATATAAATTTAATAAAATAATATACATATAAACTCTTGTTATTTATCCGTTTATAGCTTACTACTAGTCCGGTCTATAGCTTGATAACCTCAATGTGCATATATACGTCACATCCTGTCTTCATTACGTTTGGTCAAAGGTCACGAGATGTAAATAGGGATATCGCTAATCCTAATCCTAACCCAAGACCTAACCTTAGCGCTTACCCTAACCCTAACCTACAATCTCGCCTGTCCAATCTCATGGGTTTATCCCGGGACCTGCGGTTTCCTCCCACTGTTAATATGCGCAAGCAGATTATTGAAATAAAATTGAACCACATGTTAGTCCCAAAATGACCTAGTTTGCGTCGAGTGGACGTTAAACCCCATTTCTCTCTCTCTCTCTCTCTCTCTCTCTCTCTCTCTCTCTCTCTCTCTCTCTCTCTCTCTCTCTCCGTGTCATGGTTATTCAGTGCATATAACTGTAATTTCGACAATTACTTCACGCAAACCTTAAAGTAATGTACGATTATTCCACCCTCGCATATTGTTTAGGGATTTTCCCACAAACAGGTCTCATCTTACCGCTCCTATGGAAGACAGCGAATAGAATGTAGCATACCTGGAATGCCGAATGATTCTTGAAGAAACGAGTGAGTTACCATTACTGGAAAAAACGGTATTATGTCAATAGTACTGTTAGTTCAAAAGCGTTTTATAGCTGAGGCGCTGGAGGCGCCAGCCTCCCCGCGAAAAAAATCAAAGCAGTTGAAAAAATAAAACGGGAGAAAAATGCTAAAACCGATGCGAAAAATGAAAATGTGCCCTAGTTATGGAGGGCTCTAAAGACAGACAAAAGGGTCCGACGAATGACAAAAGGGTCCCTAATGCCAAGGGAAAGGGCCCCCGAGTCCAACTCAATCGTTTTCTATACACTGTTACTGTCGAATCCACTACTGAATGAGAATGCAGCCATTGCATTGGGGTGACAATCATCAATCAAGAACCTCCCCTCGCGACAGAGGGCCCTCAAAATAGTACAGCCTCCGCCATGATAAACCTTAAAACGCCCCTATGCTAGTTCTGTAACTGAAAGTCAAAATGGTGAAAGATGTTATTTGGTCAACATTTATCTACATTTACACAGACATTTTCAGATGAGGCGTGTAATAAAGTGGCTTAAATATATGAAAATCTTGAAAGAACTGATCGCAACCTATACCCTGCATTTGTTAGGTGTGTGGTTGCGAATGGGATATAGCGTCTTGCGACACCACCCCCACCCCATCACACACACATATACCACCCCGATTCTTCAATCCAAACTGATTAGAACCTGAATCACAATCGATCTAGTAGCAATCATACACAGTCGATATCAAAAATTGATTTCCAATCTCAAAGACGGCTTATCTCCCCTGAAACTGTTGAGTAATACGCGATTCCCAATTCACACAACTTTCATAGATTTAAGGAAATGGAATGAACTGAACAGAAATGGTTTTAACGACCTATCTTTTTGCGCCGACTGAATTAACTAAAGTTTGATCGGACAGCGTCGTTACGGTCTTTTCTTTCGAATTCCAACTGTTAAGTAGTCTTTTACGGGCATGTAGACATTGTTCCTAGCCGGGCCATTTAGGTTTCAAATTTCACAGTGTATTGATAGCCTTCTGGTTTCTGCTATGATTCGTTCATTGTTTCGCTGTTTTTTCTACTATGAACTCGTCTACTATTAATTCGTTCATTGTTCCACTCTTATTTCGGCTATGATTTCGTTGAACGTTTCATTGTTATATCTGCTACGAATTCGTTAATTGTTTCATCGTTATTTCTGCTACGAATTCGTTAATTGTTGAAGTGTTATTACTGCTATAAATTCGTTGATCGTTTCATTGCTATTTATGGGAATCACGGTGGCTAAGTGGGCAAGGCGCTGGCTCGTTAGAATGGAGGTCGGGTGTTCGATCCTTGCATTGGCCGAGAAAGCTCATCTCGATTTTCCGGCGTGGTTTCCTCTTGTCAGTGATGCAGAAGGAGGGTCTGATAAGGACAGCTGCCTAGTCGTTCGGATGGGACGAAAAACCGAGGTCCCGTGTACACATTGGAGTGCACGTAAAAGATCCCTTGCCTGGGCAAAAATTCCCTCATAGCACACTGTGTGGCGTATGGCCGTCTTCCATTAGCCCAGGTCAGGTGCAGAAGAGTAGGACGTAAAACCCCATTTCATTTCTGCTATGAATTCGTTAAGTTTTGCACTGTTATTTCTGCTATGAGTTCGTTGATCGTTTCACTGTTATTTCTGCTGTGAACTCGATCAAGTTTGAACATTCTAGCTGACCTACAGCGAGAAACATTTCAACCGGGCCAAATTTTCTATTTTAACAGTTTAATTTGCACGGTACCTTTAGTTATCAACCGAATATTACAAAACTTTTAAAAATAAGCTCCCCCTGAACAGCTTAATCGTTCGCAATAAACGGGGTTGGACATCATATTCCATGTCACGTGCAACCTGGCGATCGAAACGACGCCCGTTGACTCAATGACAGACGTTACGATACAGCGCGCACATGCTAACCATTCAGCCATTCAGCCTCCCTGAATTCGGAAAATTGCTGACTTATAGCAAGAAACATTTGAACCGGGCGAAATTTTCTGTTTTAACAGTTTAATGTGCATGGTACTTTAATTACCAACCGATTATTACAAAACTTTTGAAAATAAGCTCCAACTGACCAGCGTAATCGTATGCAATAAAAGTTTGGCTTGAATTGAAAGTTCTGCACGGAGAAAGTTCATCTCGATTTCCCGGCGTGGTTCCCCCTTGTCAGTGAGGCAGAACGGCTCTCTAGTTCGGATGGGACGAAAACAACGGTCCCGTGTACACATTGGAGTGCACGTAAAATATCCCTAAGCAGTTGGAATTCGATACGATGACTAAATGTGTAGATTGTAGTCACCCACACTGCATGTTTCGCTTAACAATGAAAGGGTGCCGTTTTCAATGTTCGATCCTTTTGTTCTTCTACTCCTGATATGTTGGACTGTTGATCGATGGTTTCATATAAAAGACTACCAATAAGACTCTTTGTAGAAGAAGTTCCCAACAAATATTATGTTGACTTTACGAGAAAGACCTCTAAACATACTCCAAGTTGTAAAAATACGACTTTTTGGATTTTCAATCTCCTTTTTTCGGCTATCCCTGATATTTAAAAAAAATGATACAATGATTTCACACAACAGGCTAGCTATTAGACTCTCTATTGACAAAAGTTTCACCGCCCTCTCTTCATTATAACCGAAGTTATCGTGCCCTAAAGAATCAACAAATCAATATGCTTATCTCTGCTTACCCTAAGCAGAAAATGCTCATCTTTGAACTTCATCATAACATTGACCTAGTGAACGTCTACACCAAGTTAGAACATTCTAGTTTAATTAGAAGGAGAGTTATTGTGCTCAAAAGTCTCGGCCCTTCAAATTGCTTCTATTTTTGATTTTCAATTCAAAATGGTGACTCCCGGTTGACCTAAATCAAAATTCTGTTCGCGACATTTTTTAGGCCTTCCTACAAGGATTCAGAAAATATAACCCCCGAGTCTGTAAGTAAAATAGCAAAAAAGCCTTATTGATTTTTCACGTTTCAAGATGGTGGCATTTCCGGTTCGATCGACAAACTCCATATTTTGTGTACGAATCAGTAATTCCTTGTCTAGTATCGAAAAAAAAAATTAGGTCATTCTGACCTATATTTCGACGATTTTTTTGAAAAATTTGATCCTTAATTTCACCAAGGGGAGATAATTTAGAACATTTATAATTATATTTTTGAAGTCACATCGGTAACATCTACTTATACACTAAATTGAATGAAAATCGTACAACTATTAAAGAAGTTCTCAAATTGGTCTAAACTTCCGGTTCGAAATCACAGCGACGAATTTTCGAAATTGGAAAATGCGAAACTGCTGATGAAAATGATTTTTTTCAAGGTATTTAAAGAAAAAAGAATTAGTAAAATCGGTCAAAAAATAACAAAGTTACGACTATGCATTGTCAGTTTTTTCGTTCGTAAAATTCGGTGATTTCGGATTCGTAAAACGTTTTGAAAATATATTTAATCAACAGCCACCACCCATTTTTGGGGGGATAGGTAAAAGTTTCAGAACGATCCTATCGTTAGATTCTGAGAAATCCGATTTGTGGACAAAACACAAAAAAAAAAATAACAATAATAATCTTAACAGAAACAATAAGCTTTCATATGTAATATGAAAGCTTAATAATAATCTTAACAGAAACAATAAGCTTTCATATGTAATATGAAAGCTTAATAATAATAATTTTAGTAATCTCAATAGGCTTTCAGACGAAAGTCTGAAAGCCTAATAATAATAATTTTAGTAATCTCAATAGGCTTTCAGACGAAAGTCTGAAAGCCTAACTAGACCTGCAAGCAGCACTGAACCGGCTTTCAGGAATCATACAGGAAGTTTATTATACCATAGCCGATCCATTGAGCTACCAAAGTATACTTTAGTTGTTTTGCTTCAGTGACACCCTCTATCATATGTAAAAGTAATATTTGCTGGCGAAAAGACAGGTCAAAATTGTAAATTATGGTAAAATTACGTCACTTCCGGTACCGAAAGAAATTTTTATAGGTGAAAAATAAGTCGAAAATTCGCAACACACAAAATACAAACTTTGTTTTATACATATCGGGCAATAAATAATTAACCTATAACCCATAAACTGAAATTAAGAAGGTAAAAAACTTAAAAGTGACCCTGGGAAAATTGGTTATTATTCGACAAGGGAACATGCTAGAAGCCTTTTCTTGATATCAATATGATGGTATTGATTCAATCTTACTGCCCATTAGAGCCAGACGTTATAAAGTTAAACGAATAATGAATATAAATCACTTCAAAAAAATGTTTGTTTTGAAGGCTAAAAATACGTTTTTTGCAAAAATTACATTACTTCCGGTGATATTGAAAATTTTAACTTGGTTCATAGAAGTCATAAATGGCATAAGGCATCAAATGGTAAAAAAATTATAAAAATCGAATAATAATTGACACTTTTATAGACCAAAAACCTTGAAAAGTGACTTATAGAAGATCGCCTATTTCTCTGTAACCGTACAAGTTAGAAACCATTTTGTGGTATCTGTATGGTCGTATGGCTTCATTCTATTCGTTGATGGGAATAAAATATCATAATTTTAAAAATATTATAAGGGAGACTGATTTGAATAAAATATTAGTTTTTTAGGTTAAAAATACAGTTTTTGCCCAAATGACGTCATTTCCGGTCACAGTGAAAATGTAAAATTGGCTTGACCTAGTCCAAATTGGCATTAGACATCAAATGGAAAAAAAATATTGCAAATCGAATAATAATTCACTCTTGTATAGGCAAAATAACGTGAAAAGTGATGCATGCAAAATTGCATATTTCTCGACAACTGCTCATATTACAAACTAATTTTCGCATACATTCTCTTCGTCTGGATTATTGCTACGAGTTTATGAAAATTACAAATAAATATTTAAAAATATGAAGACGCTGAATGAATTGTAAATAGCTGAATTTTACACTTTATTTTACATTTTATTCGAAATTGCCCGAAAATGAAATTGAAATTTAAAAATATGAGCTAAGGATTTTGTGCACCTTCGCAGGGTGCATCCTTTTAGTTATATCAGTTTTGAAAAAAAATAATATTTTCTTTCAAAAAGTGGTACCGAACTGTCAAAATTGTAGTTTTTGTTAATATTACGTCACTTCCGTTGGCGACAGAAAAATTTCACCGTAACATAAAAAATAACAATTGGGACCACGGAGCATATGAACTTTGTTTTATACAAATCGAACAATAAATAATTTTTCTGGGTTCGAAAAACTAAATTCGCCGATGGCGGCTAACGCAAATTACCCAGACAATTTTTTTTCTCATTTCTGCTCAAGTACGATGATATTTTAACCCAGTGTAAAATATCACCAAAAAATATTCATAAATAAAAAAGATTTTCGTAAAAAAAATATTTTTTTTCAAAATATCGGACATTTTTTCGACTACTTCCAGTTTTACGATCGTTGTTGTGATAGCTTTACGAAGTTCTTTGGATACTTAACTTTCTGTACCAGAAGTGTCAGAAACATCCATTGAGCAGTTTTGGAAAAAAAGATAAATAAAAGAGCGTTTACAAAAATTTAACGATTTTTCAATTTTTTTCAAAGTTTGATGCCATTTTTGGACCACCTATATTATTTCAATGCTTTTCATTTTGGATTCACCAAATAGACAACCGATGGTACTTTGAGTTAGAAAAGTTTAAGAAAAATCTGCGGAGTCGTTTTCGAGAAAAGGGCGTCTCAGAATGTTAAAAAATCGGAAAATACTAGATTTTTGGCATACAATAATTTATTTCCTTACCATCGATATCGTATTATTTAGATACCATATGATGGTCCATTAATAGGCTATCCAACGACACTTTAGTTCTTTTGGTCCGCTATTACCTAAGGGAGAAATCAAGTTTTTCGCAAGTGCGACAATGTTTTTAACCTTTTTTTTCATTTTTTGAATACTTCCAGTATGGTTATTATTGTCGGTATAGTTTTAATAACCGGTTTGGGCACTAAAATAGCCACAGTGCTCTGTAATGATATATTACATTATCTGATCAGATAAAATGCCCCTGAGAAATCCTAGGTTCAAAAGTGCCAAAAATGCAAAAAATTTAAAATATCGAAAATTAAATTTCAATAACTACATACATATTATACATCGTTAGAATCGTAATTAGGTCAGCTATCTGAATATACAATCGTTTTTTGGAAATCTTTGAAAATAAAAAAATAGCAGAGCATTTTCCAAAATTTCACGATTTTTCGACTTTTTTCGATTTTCAGTCCGTTATTTCACCTATTCCAGATATTTCAAAGTCTTATTGGATGGCTTCATGCAAAGTACCTCCGAAAGGTCTCTCGATAGAAAAAATTACAAAAAAAGTTGCGGTTAAGTTTTCGAGATACAGGCGTCCAAAAACGCTCCAAATCAGAAAATACTTGATTTTCAGTGTGCCATATTTTGCTGCCTGCTCATCGTATCCGTACGAGTTGGGTATCATACGATAGCACAATCCTAGTGCAGTCCAATGGTACCCTAATTTCTTTAATCCATTGATATCGGGCGGAGAATTCGCGTTTTTCCCCAAAATATCCATTTTTTGCATTTTTTTCAAAATATTGCACATTATTTCGACCACTTCCGGTTTAAGGATTCTTGTCGAAATTGCTTTATACGTTGGTATTGGACTATAACTTCATGTTCTAGAAGTTTCAGAAACGTCAATTCTACCATAAAACGAAACCCGAGCTGACAAAATGGGAAGAAAATTCGAAAAAAATCGAAAAATAAAGGGCGATAACTCTGAATGAAACTTATATTACTGGAATCGGATGGACTTCAGGTATCCAAAAATGTAGGTCAAATTTGAAAATTTTGAAAAATGACAAAAATGGTCTCGTAAACAACATGTGTTCAATTTTCGAACGATAAAAGTCATAGACGAATGTTCGAAATTGAAAAATGTGAGATAGCCATTGTCTCAGAAAAGATTCAGGGATTCCAAAAATGTAATTTGTTTGAAAATGGATAACGAATTGACGAAACTATGGCCGATTTTCAATTTTTAGACAACGTGCAAAGTTCGGTCACTTCCGGTATGCGCAGAAATTTCAAAAATATTTTATCAAGTAGCCACCACATGGTTTCCCAATAGAAAATCTAATTCCAGATCGATATCTGTTTTCGATCATGGAGATCTAGGCCCCCGCGGTAAATAATAATAATAATAATAACTAGACCTGCAAGCAGCACTGAACCGGCTTTCAGGAATCATACAGGAAGTTCATTATACCATAGCCGATCCATTGAGCTACCAAACTATACTTTAATTGTTTTGCTTCAGTGACACCTTCTATCATATGTAAAAGTAATATTTGCTGGCGAAAAGACCGGTCAAAATTGTAAATTATGGCAAAATTACGTCACTTCCAGTGCCGAAAGAAATTTTTATAGGTGAAAAATAAGTCGAAAATTCGCAACATACAAAATACAAACTTTGTTTTATACATATCGGGCAATAAATAATCAACCTATAACCCATAAACTGAAATTAAGAAGGTATAAAACTTAAAAGTGACCCTGGGAAAATTGGCTATTATTCGACAAGGGAACATGCTAGAAGCCTTTTCTTGATATCAATATGATGGTATTGATTCAATCTTACTGCCCATTAGAGTCAGACGTTATAAAGTTAAACGAATAATAAATATAAATCCCTTCAAAAAAATGTTTGTTTTGAAGGCTAAAAATACGTTTTTTGCAAAAATTACATTACTTCCGGAGATATTGAAAATGTTAATTTAGTTCATAGAAGTCATAAATGGCATATGGCATCAAATGGTAAAAAAATGATAAAAATCGAATAATAATTGACACTTTTATAGACCAAAAACCTTGAAAAGTGACTTATAAAAGATCGCCTATTTCTCTGTAACCGTACAAGTTAGAAACCATTTTGTGGTATCCGTATGGTCGTATGGCTTAATTCTATTCGTTGATGGGAATCAAATATCATAATTTTAAAAATATTATAAGGCAGACTCATTTGAATAAAATATTTTTTTTTTAAGTTAAAAATACAGTTTTTGCCCAAATGGCGTCATTTCCGGTCACAGTGTAAATGTAAAATTGGCTTGACCTAGTCCAAATTGGCATTAAGCATCAAATGGAAAAAAAATATTGCAAATCGAATAATAATTCACTCTTTTATAGGCAAAATAACGTGAAAAGTGATGCATGCAAAATTGCATATTTCTCGGCAACTGCTCATATTACAAACTAATTTGCGCATACATTCTCTTCGTCTGGATTATTGCTACGAGTTTATGAAAATTACAAATAAATATTTCAAAATATGAAGACGCTGAATGAATTGTAAATAACTGAATTTTACACTTTATTTTACATTTTATTCGAAATTGCCCGAAAATGAAATTGAAATTAAAAAATCTGAGCTAAGGATTTTGTGCACCTTTGCAGGGTGCATCCTTTTAGTTATATCAGTTTTGAAAAAAAATAATATTTGCTTTTAAAAAGTGGTACTGAACGATCAAAGTTGTAGTTTTTGTTAATATTACGTCACTTCCGTTGCCGACAGAAAAATTTCACCGTAACAAAAAAAATTACAATTGGGACCACGGAGCGTATGAACTTTGTTTTATACAAATCGAATAATAAATAATTTTTCTGGGTACGAAAAACTAAATTAGCCGATGGCGGCTAACGCGAATTACCGAGACAATTTTTTTTCTCATTTCTGCTCAAGTAGGATGATATTTTTAACCCTGTGTAAAATATCATCAAAACATATTCATAAATAAAAAAGGTTTTCGTAAAAAAAATAATTTTTTTCAAAATATCGGACATTTTTTCGACTACTTCCGGTTTTACGATCGTTGTAGTGATAGCTTTACGAAGTTCTTTGGATAATTAACTTTCTGTACCAGAAGTGTCAGAAACATCCATTGAGTAGTTTTGGAAAAAAAGATAAATTAAAGAGCGTTTCCAAAAATTTAACGATTTTTCAATTTTTTTCAAAGTTTGAGGCCATTTTTGGACCATTTATATTATTTCAATGCATTTCATTTTGGATTCACTATATAGACAACCGATAGGACTTTGAGTAAGAAAAGTTTGAGAAAAATCTGCGGCGTCGTTTTCGAGAAAAGGGCGTCCCAGAATGTTAAAAAATCGGAAAATAATATATTTTTGGCATACAATAATTTATTTCCTTACCATCGAAATCGTATTATTTAGATACCATATGATGGTCCATTAATAGGGCTATCCAGCGACACTTTAGTTCTTTTGATCCACTATTACCTAAGGGAGAAATCAAGTTTCTCGCAACTGCGACAATGGTTTTAACCTTTTTTTTCCATTTTTTGAATACTTCCGGTATGTTTATTATTGTCGGAATAGTTTTAATAGCCGGTTTGGGCACTAAAATAGCCACGGGGCTCTGTAATGATATATTACATTATCTGATCAGATAAAATGCCTCTGAGAAATCCTATGTTCAAAAGTGCCAATAATGCAAAAAAATTAAAATATCGAAAATTAAATTTCAATAACTACATACATATTATACATCATTAGAATCGTAATTAGGTCAGCTATCTGAATATACAACCTTTTTTTGAAAATCTCTTAAAATAAAAAAATAGTAGAGCATTTTCCAAAATTTCACGATTTTTCGACTTTTTTTGATTTTCAGTCCCTTTTTTATCATATTCCAGACATTTCAAAGTCTTATTGGATGGCATAATTCGCAAGACTATCGAATGGACTCTCGATAGAGAAAGTTAAAAAAAAAGTTGCGGTTAAGTTTTCGAGATACAGGCGTCCAAAAACGCTCCAAATCAGAAAATACTTGATTTTCAGCGTGCCATATTTTGCTTCCTGCTCGTCGTATCCGTACAAATTGGGTATCATACGATAGCACAATACTAGTGCAGTCCAATTGTACCCTAATTTGTTTAATCCATTGATATCGGACGGAGAAGTCGCGTTTTTCCCCAAAATACCCATTTTTTGCATTTTTTTTCAAAATATCGGACATTATTTCGACCACTTCCGGTGTACAGATTATTGTTGAAATTGCTTTATTCCTTGCAATGGTCATTTGGCTTCATGCCTCAGAAATTACAGAAACGTCAATTCGGCCATAAAACGAAACCCGAGCTCGCAAAATGGGTAGAAAATTCGAAAAAAATCGAAAAATAAAGGGCGATAACTCTGAATGAAACTTATATTACTGGAATCGGATGGACTTCAGGTATCCAAAAATGTAGGTCAAATTTCAAAATTTTGAAAAATAGCAAAAATTGTCTCTCAAACAACATTTTTCATTTTTCGATCGCAAGAAGTCAGCGATGAAGTTTCGAAATATCGAAATTTTCAACTGCTATCGTCCGAGAAAAGACTCAGGGTTTCCGAAAATGTCATTTGTATGAAAATAGGTACAGAATTGACGAATCTACGGCCGTTTTTTGATTTTTTGACACCGCGCGAAATTCGACCACTTCCGGTCTGCGCAGAGGTTTCAAATATAGTTTATCAAGTAGCCAGCACATGTTTTCCCGATAGAGAATCAGGTCCCAGATCGGTATCTGTTACAGGCACTGAGAAATAGGCTCCGGCGAAAAAAAAAATAATAATAATAAATAATAATTTTAGTAATCACAATAGGCTTTCAGACGAAAGTCTGAAAGCCTAACTAGATCTGCAAAGCAGATATTAAAGCTTTCATATTAACAGTCACTATCTGTCACATGTCATGGGTCATGTAAATAATCTCATCAACAAAAAAAAAATCATTAAAATCGGTCAAAATATAGCGAAGTTTTTATGATTTTTCAATCGTAAACAACTTTATCGGCACGAAAAACATCGAAGACAAAATTCGAAAATGTGACATTTTCAAATAACAATATTTCGACCCTGATCCCGGCTATCCAGAAATGTATTCATTTTGAAAATAGGAGACATATTCTCCAAACTACGGCCTATTGCTTTCAGTCACGTACTCGATTTTTCACCTTTTCTCATATTCAGTTCGAAATGGTGACCATCACGTGACCGAAATCAAAATTCTGATCCGATAGATTTTTAGGCATTCCTTCAAGGATTCCGAAAATGTAACTCCCAGGTCTGTAAGTAAAATATCGCAAAAGCCTTTGTCATTTTTCACGTTTCAAGATGGCGGACTTCCGGTTCGATCCACAAACTCAATATTTTGTGTACGAATCAGTATTTACCTATCTAGTATCCAAAAAAAAAAATCAGGTCATTCTGACCTATATTTCTTCGATTTTTTTGAAAACTTTGATCCCTAATTTCACCAAGGGGAGATAATTTAGAAAATTTCTAAGGACATCTTTAAAGTTACATCGGTATGATCTACTTACATACTAAATTTCATGAAAATCGTACAACTATTAAAGAAGTTGTCAAGTTGGTCTCAACTTCCGGTTCAAAATCACAGCGACGAATTTCCGAAATTCGAAAATCTGAAACTGCAGTTGAAAATGATTTTTGTCAGGGTACCCAAAGAAAAAAGAATTAGTAAAATACTTCAAATAGTCACAGAGTTACAGTAATGCAGGTCAAATTCACTCGTTCGTAAAATTCGGTGATTTCGAATGCTTTAAACGTTTTGAAAATGTATTTAATCAATACTCACCACCCATTTTTGGGTGTGTAGGTCAAAGTTTCAGAAACAGTCTATGGTAAGATTCTGAGAAATCCGATTTGCAGGAAACACATGTTGACTTTACGAGAAAGACCTTTAAACATGCTCTAAATTGTAAAAATACAACTCTTTGGATTTTCAATCTCTTTTTTTCGGCTACCCCGGACATTTAAGAAAAAATGATACAATGATTTCACACAACAGGTTAGATATTAGACTCTCGATTGACAAGAGTTTCATTGCCCTCCCTTCATTATAACCAAAGTTATCGTGCCCTAAAGAATCAACAAATCAGCTTGCTTATCTCTGCTTACCCTAGGCAGAAAATGCTCATCTTTGAACTCAATCAAGACAGTGACCTAGTGAACGTCTACACCAAGTTTGAACATTGTAGCTCAATTAGAAGGATTGTTATTGTGTTCCAAATTCTCGGCCCTTCAAATTGCTTCTATTTTTCACTTTCACTTCAAAATGGCGACCATCAATTGACCTAAATCAAAATTCTACTCCGAACGTTTTTTAGGCCATCCTTGAAGGATTCAGAAAATATAACTCCCGTGTCTGTAAGTAAAATAGCAAAAAAGCCTTTGTGATTTTTCACGTTTCAAGATGGCGGCACTTCCGGTTCAATCCACAAACTCAATATTTTGTGTACGAATCAGCATTTACTTATCTAGTATCCAAAAAAAACATCAGGTCATTCTGACCTATATTTCTTCGATTTTTTTGAAAACTTTGATCCTTAATTTCACCAAGGGGAGATAATTTAGAAAATTTCTATTTATATTTTTGAAGTCACGTGGGTAAGATCTACTTACATACTAAATTTCATGAAAATCGTACAACTATTAAAGAAGTTGTCAAGTTGGTCTCAACTTCCGGTTCGAAATCACAGCGACGAATTTTCGAAATTCGAAAATCTGAAACTGCAGTTGAAAATGATTTTTGTCAAGGTACTCAAAGAAAAAAGAATTAGTAAAATAGGTCAAATAGTCACAGAGTTACAGTAATGCAGGTCAAATTCACTCGTTCGTAAAATTGTGTGATTTCGAATTCGTAAAACGTTTTGAAAATATATTTAATCAAAAACTGCCACCCAGTTTTGGGGGGGTAGGTCAAAGTTTCAGAAAGATCCCATGGTTAGATTCTGAGAAATCCGATTTGCAGAAATGACACAAAAAAAAAAAATAATAATAATAACTAGATCTGCTACTGTCCCATGCAGATATGAAAGCTTTCATATTCATCGTCACGTGTCATTGATTGTATCAAGTATCCTAAATAAAAGGATAAGAAGAAAAAATTATCAAAATTGGTCAAAAACTCGCGAAGTTACAAGTCTAAATATAGTATGAAACATTGCACCCAGGCATAACAATAATCTGAAAACTAAAGGGAAATAACTGAAACTTGTATTACTGTAATGAGACGGATGAGAAAATGAAATGAAAATGGCGGGAAAAAAAATAAAAATGTCAGGTTGGACAGGCGACCTTACTCCTTGTCACGTACAACCGGGCATTCGAAAACACGCTAGTTAACTCAATGACAGGCGCGCGTGCTAGCCATTCAGCCATCCAACCCCCCCTTTGAAATCCGACACGTGCAATATGTCATATAGGAAGAATAAGAAGTCGCTCACAACAAAATGGTAAATTAATGAGTTTAGGTCAAAAGGTTGAGCTACTATTTTAGAGTACTTAATAGTTTTAAAGAGACACGTTAAGGGTTGTTCATAGTTAAATGAAAGTTTAATTTTAAATAAGACCAATAAAATTAGGATTTAATAATGCCAGACAAATATTTCCAATATGTTTGGTTATAAGTAGGAAATCATGACGACTTCTTAAGCATGTTTTAAACAAAGGATCATAGACTGAATTATACAAGAATGGCACTCTGCAATAAAAAAAACTGGCCAAAGCAAGATTTCTATGCAGAAATTAAATAATTGCTAGAACCAGAAAAATATTTATCCACTATAATAAATAAGCAACATAGAGAAAATGAAATGAAATTGAATGGGGTTTAACGTCCTACTGTTCTGCTCCTAAAATGGGCTAATGAAGACTGGCATATGCCATAAAGTGTGCAATGAGGGAAATTTTACCCGGGCAGCGGCGTTACGGCCTACGAGGTTGGACAGGCGACCATACTCCCTGTCACGTACAACCAAGAAATCGAAACAACGCCAGTTGACTCAATGACAGACGTTTTGATACAGAGCGCACGTGCTAATCATTCAGCCACGCAACCTCCCTAAAATCGGCAAATTGCTGACCTACAGCGAGAAACATTTCAACCGGCCCAAATTTTCTATTTGAACAGTTTAATTTGCATGGTACCTTTAGTTATCAACCGAATATTACAAAACTTTTAAAAATAAGCCCCCCCCCTGACCAGCTTAAGCGTTCGCAATAAACGTTTGCCCCTCAAAATCTGCAAATTGCTGACTTTAAAGTGAGAAACATTACAACCGGGCGAAATTTTCTGTTTTATCACTTTTACAGTACCTTTGATTACCAAAAGATTATTACAAAACTTTAAAAATAAAAGAGAAAGAGAGAAATGCGGCCTAATGTCCATTCGACACAAACTAGGTCATTTTGTGACTAAATTATGTTTTTTATTTTTTTTTAAAAACTCCCCTTGCGCTTACTGGACATCATACTTCATGTCACGTGCAACCTGGAGATCGAAACGACGCTCGTTGACTCAATGACAGACGTTACGATACAGCGCGCACATGCTAACCATTCAGCCTCCCTGAATTCGGAAAATTGCTGAGTTATAGCAAGAAACATTTCAACCGGGCGAAATTTTCTGTTTTAACAGTTTAATGTGCACGGTACTTTAATTGCCAACCGATTATTACAACTGACCAGCTTAATCGTGTGCAATAAACGTTTGGCCTGAATTGAAAGTTCTGCACGGAGAAAGTTCATCTTGATTTCCCGGCGTGGTTCCCTGTTGTCAGTGAGGCAGAACGGAGGGCCTGACAAGCACAGCTGTCTAGTCGTTCGGATGGGATGAAACACAAAGGTCCCGTGTACACATTGGAGTGCACGTAAAATATCCCTAAGCAGTTGGAATTCGATACTGTTGAATAAGCTCTATACGATGACTAAATGTGTAGATTGTAGTCACCCACACTGCATGTTTCGCTTAACAATGAAAGGGTGCCGTTTTCAATTTTCGATCCTTTTGTTCTTCTACTCCAGATAAGTTGGACTGTTGATCGATGGTTTCATATAAAAGACTACCAATAAGACTCTTTGTAGAAGAAGTTCCCAAAAAATATTATGTTGACTTTACGAGAAAGACCTCTAAACATGCTCCAAATTGTAAAAATACGACTTTTTGGATTTTCAATCTCTTTTTTTCGGCTATCCCTGATATTTAAAAAAAATGATACAATGATTTCAAACAACAGGCTAGCTATTAGACTCTCTATTGACAAAAGTTTCATCGCCCTCCCTTCATTATAACCGAAGTTATCGTGCCCTAAAGAATCAACAAATCAGCATCCTTATCTCTGCTTACCCTAAGCAGAAAATGCTCATCTTTGAACTCAATCATGACATTGACCTAGTGAACGTCTACACCAAGTTTGAACATTCTAGCTTAATTAGAAGGAGAGTTATTGTGTTCCAAAGTCCCGGCCCTTCAAATTGCTTCTATTTTTCATTTTCAATTCAAAATGGTGACCATCACGTGACCGAAATCAAAATTCGGCTCCGATAGATTTTTAGGCATTCCTTCAAGGATTCTGAAAATATAACTCCCGAGTCTGTAAGTAAAATAGCAAAAAAGCCTTTTTGATTTTTCACGTTTAAAGATGGTGGCACTTCCGGTTCGATCGACAAACTCCATATTTTGTGTACGAATCAGTAATTACTTGTCTAGTATCAAAAAAAAAAAAATAGGTCATTCTGACCTATATTTCGACGATTTTTTTGAAAAATTTGATCCTTAATTTCGTCAAGGGGAGATAATTTAGAACATTTATAATTATATTTTTGAAGTCACATCGGTAACATCTACTTATACACTAAATTTCATGAAAATCGTACAACTATTAAAGAAGTTCTCAAATTGGTCTAAACTTCCGGTTCGAAATCACAGCGACGAATTTTCGAAATTGGAAAATGCGAAACTGCAGATGAAAATGATTTTTTTCAAGGTATTCAAAGAAAAAAGAATTAGTAAAATCGGTCAAAAAATAACAAAGTTACGACTATGCATTGTCAGTTTTTTCGTTCGTAAAATTCGGTGATTTCGGATTCGTAAAACGTTTTGAAAATATATTTAATCAACAGCCACCACCCATTTTTGGGGGGATAGGTAAAAGTTTCAGAACGATCCTATCGTTAGATTCTGAGAAATCCGATTTGTGGACAAAACACAAAAAAAAAAATAACAATAATAATCTTAACAGAAACAATAAGCTTTCATATGTAATATGAAAGCTTAATAATAATCTTAACAAAAACAATAAGCTTTCATATGTAATATGAAAGCTTAACTAGACCTGCAAGCAGCACTGAACCGGCTTTCAGGAATCATACAGGAAGTTTCTTATACCATAGCCGATCCATTGAGCTACCAAACTATACTTTAGTTGTTTTGCTTCAGTGACACCCTCTATCATATGTAAAAGTAATATTTGCTGGCGAAAAGACCGGTCAAAATTGTAAATTATGGCAAAATTACGTCACTTCCGGTACCGAAAGATATTTTTATAGGTGAAAAATAAGTCGAAAATTCGCAACTCACAAAATACAAACTTTGTTTTATACATATTGGGCAATAAATAATTACCCTATAACCCATAAACTGAAATTAAGAAGGTAAAAAACTTAAAAGTGACCCTGGGAAAATTGGCTATTATTCGACAAGGGAACATGCTAGAAGGCTTTTTTTGATATCAATATGATGGCATTGATTCAATCCTACTGCCCATTAGAGTCAGACGTTATCAAGTTAAACGAATAATAAATATAAATCCCTTCAAAAAAATGTTTGTTTTGAAGGCTAAAAATACGTTTTTTGCAAAAATTACATTACTTCCGGTGATATTGAAAATGTTAACTTAGTTCATAGAAGCCATAAATGGCATAAGGCATCAAATGGTAAAAAAAATTATAAAAATCGAATAATAATTGAGACTTTTATAGACCAAAAACCTTGAAAAGTGACTTATAGAAGATCGCCTATTTCTCTGTAACCATACAAGTTAGAAACCATTTTGTGGTATCTGTATGGTCGTATGGCTTCATTCTATTCGTTGATGGGAATCAAATATCATAATTTTAAAAATATTATAAGGCAGACTCATTTGAATAAAATATTTGTTTTTTGGGTTAAAAATACAGTTTTTGCCCAAATGACGTCATTTCCGGCCACAGTGAAAATGTAAAATTGACTTGACCTAGTCCAAATTGGCATTAGGCATCAAATGGAAAAAAAATATTGCAAATCGAATGTTAATTCACTCTTTTATAGGCAAAATAACGTGAAAAGTGATGCATGCAAAATTGCATATTTCTCGGCAACTGCTCATATTACAAACTAATTTTCGCATACATTCTCTTCGTCTGGATTATTGCTACGAGTTTATGAAAATTACAAATAAATATTTCAAAATATGAAGACGCTGAATGAATTGTAAATAACTGAATTTTACACTTTATTTTACATTTTATTCGAAATTGCCCGAAAATGAAATTGAAATTAAAAAATCTGAGCTAAGGATTTTGTGCATCTTTGCAGGGTGCATCCTTTTAGTTATATCAGTTTTGAAAAAAAAAATATTTGCTTTCAAAAAGTGGTACCGAACTGTCAAAATTGTAGTTTTTGTTAATATTACGTCACTTTCGTTGCCGACAGAAAAATTTTACCGTAACAAAAAAAATTACAATTGGGACCACGGAGCATATGAACTTTGTTTTATACAAATCGAACAATAAATAATTTTTTTGGGTACGAAAAACTAAATTAGCCGATGGCGGCTAACGCAAATTACCCCGACAATTTTTTTTCTCATTTCTGCTCAAGTACGATGATATTTTAACCCTGTGTAAAATACCATCAAAATATATTCATAAATAAAAAAGGTATTCGTAAAAAAATTATTTTTTTTCAAAATATCGGACATTTGTTCGACTACTTCCGGTTTTACGATCATTGTCGCGATAGCTTTACGAAGTTCTTTCGATACTTAACTTTCTGTACCAGAAGTGTCAGAAACATCCATTGAGTAGTTTTGGAAAAAAAGATAAATTAAAGAGCGTTTACAAAAATTTAATGATTTCTCAATTTTTTTCAAAGTTTGATGCCATTTTTGGACCACCTATATTATTTCAATGCTTTTCATTTTGGATTCACTATATAGACAACCGATAGGACTTTGAGTAAGAAAAGTTTAAGAAAAATCTGCGGCGTTGTTTTCGAGAAAAGGGCGTCTCAGAATGTTAAAAAATCGGAAAATACTAGATTTTTGGCATACAATAATCTATTTCCCTACCATCGAAATCGTATTATTTAGATACCATATGATGGTCCATTAATAGGGCTTTCCAACGACCCTTTAGTTCTTTTGGTCCGCTATTACCTAAGGGAGAAATCAAGTTTTTCGCAAGTGCGACAATGTTTGTAACCTTTTTTTTTCATTTTTTGAATACTTCCGGTATGGTTATTATTTTCGGAATAGTTTTAATAGCCGGTTTGGGCACTAAATAGCCACAGGGCTCTGTAATGATATATTGCATTATCTGATCAGATAAAATGCCCCTGAGAAATCCTATGTTGAAAAGTGCCAAAAATGCAAAAAATTTAAAATATCGAAAATTAAATTTCAATAACTACATACATATTATACATCGTTAGAATCGTAATTAGGTCAGCTATCTGAATATACAATCTTTTTTTGAAAATCTCTCAAAATGAAAAAATGGTAGAGCATTTTCCAAAATTTCACGATTTTTCGACTTTTTTCGATTTTCAGTCCGTTATTTCACCTATTCCAGACATTTCAAAGTCTTATTGGGTGGCATAATTCACAAGACTATCGAATGGACTCTCGATAGAGAAAGTTAGAAAAAAAGTTGCGGTTAAGTTTTCGAGATACAGGCGTCCAAAAACGCTCCAAATCAGAAAATACTTGATTTTCAGCGTGCCATATTTTGCTTCCTGCTCATCGTATCCGTATGAATTGGGTATCATACGATAGTACAATCCTAGTGCAGTCCAATGGTACGCTAATTTCTTTAATCCGTTGATATCGGGCGGAGAAATCGCGTTTTTCCCCAAAATATCCATTTTTTGCATTTTTTTCAAAATATTGAACATTATTTCGACCACTTCCGGTTTAAAGATCCGTGTCGAAATTGCTTTATCAGTTGGTATTGGACTATAACTTCATGTTCCAGAAGTTTCAGAAACGTCAATTCTGCCATAAAACGAAACCCGAGCTCGCAAAATGGGAAGAAAATTCGATAAAAATCGAAAAATAAAGGGCGATAACTCTGAATGAAACTTATATTACTGGAATCGGATGGACTTCAGGTATCCAAAAATGTAGGTCAAATTTGAAAATTTTGAAAAATGACAAAAATTGTCTCGTAAACAACATGTTTTCAATTTTCGAACGATAAAAGTCACAGACGAATGTTCGAAATTGAAAAATGTGAGATAGCCATTGTCTCAGAAAAGATTCAGGGATTCCAAAAATGTAATTTGTTTGAAAATGGATAAAGAATTGACGAAACTATGGCCGATTTTCAATTTTTAGACAACGTGCAAAGTTCGGTAACTTCCGGTATGCGCAGACATTTCAAAAATATTTTATCAAGTAGCCACTACGTGGTTTCCCAATAGAAAATCTAATTTCAGATCGATATCTGTTTTCGATCATGGAGATCTAGGCCCCCGCGGTAAATAATAATAATAATAACTAGACCTGCAAGCAGCACTGAACCGGCTTTCAGAAATCATACAGGAAGTTAATTATACCATAGCCGATCCATTGAGCTACCAAACTATACATTAGTTGTTTTGCTTCAGTGACACCCTCTATCATATGTAAAAGTAATATTTGCTGGCGAAAAGACCGGTCAAAATTGTAAATTATGGCAAAATTACGTCACTTCCGGTGCCGAAAGAAATTTTCATAGGTGAAAAATAAGTCGAAAATTCGCAACATACAAAATACAAACTTTTTTTTATAGACTTCAGGCAATAAATAATTAACCTATAACCCATGAACTGAAATTAAGAAGGTAAAAAACTTAAAAGTGACCCTCGGAAAATTGGTTATTATTCGACAAGGGAACATGCTAGAAGCCTTTTCTTGATATCAATATGATGGTATTGATTCAGTCTTACTGCCCATTAGAGTCAGACGTTATAAAGTTAAACGAATAATAAATATAAATCCCTTCAAAAAAATGTTTGTTTTGAAGGCTAAAAATACGTTTTTTGCAAAAATTACATTACTTCCGGTGATATTGAAAATGTTAACGTAGTTCATAGAAGTCATAAATGGCATAAGGCATCAAATGGTAAAAAAATTATAAAAATCGAATAATAATTGACACTTTTATAGACCAAAAACCTTGAAAAGTGACTTATAGAAGATCGCCTATTTCTCTGTAACCATACAAGTTAGAAACCATTTTGTGGTATCTGTATGGTCGTATGGCTTCATTCTATTCGTTGATGGGAATCAAATATCATAATTTTAAAAATATTATAAGGCAAATTCATTTGAATAAAATATTTGTTTTTTGGGTTAAAAATACAGTTTTTGTCCAAATGACGTCATTTCCGGTCACAGTGAAAATGTAAAATTGGCTTGAACTAGTCCAAATTGGCATTAGGCATCAAATGGAAAAAAAATATTGCAAATCGAATGATAATTCACTCTTTTATAGGCAAAATAACGTGAAAAGTGATGCATGCAAAATTGCATATTTCTCGGCAACTGCTCATTTTACAAACTAATTTTCGCATACATTCTCTTCGTCTGGATTATTGCTACGAGTTTATGAAAATTACAAATAAGTATTTCAAAATAGAAGACGCTGAATGAATTGTAAATAACTGAATTTTACACTAAATTTTACATTTTATTTGAAATTGCCCGAAAATGAAATTGAAATTAATAAATCTGAGCTAAGGATTTTGTGCATCTTTGCAGGGTGCATCCTTTTAGTTATATCAGTTTTGAAAAAAAAAATATTTGCTTTCAAAAAGTGGTACCGAACTGTCAAAATTGTAGTTTTTGTTAATATTACGTCACTTCCGTTGCCGACAGAAAAATTTCACCGTAACAAAAAAAATTACAATTGGGACCACGGAGCATATGAACTTTGTTTTATACAAATCGAACAATAAATAATTTTTCTGGGTACGAAAAACTAAATTAGCCGATGGCGGCTAACGCAAATTACCGAGACAATTTTTTTTCTCATTTCTGCTCAAGTACGATGATATTTTAACCCTGTGTAAAATATCATGAAAAAATATTCATAAATAAAAAAAGTATTCGTAAAAAAATTAATTTTTTTCAAAATATCGGACATTTTTTCGACTACTTCCGGTTTTACGATCATTGTCGCGATAGCTTTACGAAGTTCTTTCGATACTTAACTTTCTGTACCAGAAGTGTCAGAAACATCCATTGAGTAGTTTTGGAAAAAAAGATAAATTAAAGAGCGTTTACAAAAATTTAATGATTTTTCAATTTTTTTCAAAGTTTGATGCCATTTTTGGACCACCTATATTATTTCAATGCTTTTCATTTTGTATTCACTATATAGACAACCGATAGGACTTTGAGTAAGAAAAGTTTAAGAAAAATCTGCGGCGTCGTTTTCGAGAAAAGGGCGTCTCAGAATGTTAAAAAATCGGAAAATACTAGATTTTTGGCATACAATAATTTATTTCCCTACCATCGAAATCGTATTATTTAGATACCATATGATGGTCCATTAATAGGGCTTTCCAACGACACTTTAGTTATTTTGGTCCGCTATTACCTAAGGGAGAAATCAAGTTTTTCGCAAGTGCGACAATGTTTTTAACCTTTTTTTTTCATTTTTTGAATACTTCCGGTATGGTTATTATTTTCGGAATAGTCTTAATAGCCGGTTTGGGCACTAAAATAGCCACAGGACTCTGTAATGATATATTGCATTATCTGATCAGATAAAATGCACCTGAGAAATCCTATGTTGAAAAGTGCCAAAAATGCAAAAAATTTAAAATATCGAAAATTAAATTTCAATAACTACATACATATTATACATCGTTAGAATCGTAATTAGGTCAGCTATCTGAATATACAATCTTTTTTTGAAAATCTCTTAAAATAAAAAAATAGTAGAGCATTTTCCAAAATTTCACGATTTTTCGACTTTTTTCGATTTTCAGTCCGTTATTTCACCTATTCCAGACATTTCAAAGTCTTATTGGGTGGCATAATTCACAAGACTATCGAATGGACTCTCGATAGAGAAAGTTAAAAAAAAAGTTGCGGTTAAGTTTTCGAGATATAGGCGTCCAAAAATGCTAAAAATCAGAAAATACTTGATTTTCAGCGTGCCATATTTTGCTGCCTGATCATAGTATCCGTATGAAATGGGTATCATACGATAGTACAATCCTAGTGCAGTCCAATGGTACCCTAATTTCTTTAATCCGTTGATATCGGGCGGAGAAATCGCGTTTTTCCCCAAAATATCCATTTTTTGCATTTTTTTCAAAATATTGCACATTATTTCGACCACTTCCGGTTTAAAGATCCGTGTCGAAATTGCTTTATCAGTTGGTATTGGACTATAACTTCATGTTCCAGAAGTTTCAGAAACGTCAATTCTACCATAAAACGAAACCCGAGCTTGCAAAATGGGAAGAAAATTCGATAAAAATCGAAAAATAAAGGGCGATAACTCGGAATGAAACTTATATTACTGGAATTGGATGGACTTCAGGTATCCAAAAATGTAGGTCAAATTTGAAAATTTTGAAAAATGACAAAAATTGTCTCGTAAACAACATGTTTTCAATTTTCGAACGATAAAAGTCATAGACGAATGTTCGAAATTGAAAAATGTGAGATAGCCATTGTCTCAGAAAAGATTCAGGGATTCCAAAAATGTAATTTGTTTGAAAATGGATAAAGAATTGACGAAACTATGGCCGGTTTTCAATTTTTAGACAACGTGCAAAGTTCGGTCACTTCCGGTATGCGCAGAAATTTCAAAAATATTTTATCAAGTAGCCACCACGTGGTTTCCCAATAGAAAATCTAATTTCAGATCGATATCTGTTTTCGATCATGGAGATCTAGGCCCCCGCGGTAAATAATAATAATAATAATAATAATAATAATTTTAGTAATCTCAATAGGCTTTCAGACGAAAGTCTGAAAGCCTAATAATAACTAGACCTGCAAGCAGCACTGAACCGGCTTTCAGGAATCATACAGGAAGTTCATTATACCCTAACCGATCCATTGAGCTACCAAACTATACTTTAATTGTTTTGCTTCAGTGACACCTTCTATCATATGTAAAAGTAATATTTGCTGGCGAAAAGACCGATCAAAATTGTAAATTATGGCAAAATTACGTCACTTCCGGTGCCGAAAGAAATTTTTATAGGTGAAAAATAAGTCGAAAATTCGCAACATACAAAATACAAACTTTGTTTTATACATATCGGGCAATAAATAATCAACCTATAACCCATAAACTGAAATTAAGAAGGTATAAAACTTAAAAGTGACACTGGGAAAATTGGCTATTATTCGACAAGGGAACATGCTAGAAGCCTTTTCTTGATATCAATATGATGGTATTGATTCAATCTTACTGCCCATTAGAGTCAGACGTTATAAAGTTAAACGAATAATAAATATAAATCCCTTCAAAAAAATGTTTGTTTTGAGGGCTAAAAATACGTTTTTTGCAAAAATTACATTACTTCCGGAGATATTGAAAATGTTAATTTAGTTCATAGAAGTCATAAATGGCATAAGGCATCAAATGGTAAAAAAATGATAAAAATCGAATAATAATTGACACTTTTATAGACCAAAAACCTTGAAAAGTGACTTATAGAAGATCGCCTATTTCTCTGTAACCGTACAAGTTAGAAACCATTTTGTGGTATCCGTATGGTCGTATGGCTTCATTCTATTCGTTGATGGGAATCAAATATCATAATTTCAAGAATATTATAAGGCAGACTCATTTGAATAAAATATTTGTTTTTTAAGTTAAAAATACAGTTTTTGCCCAAATGACGTCATTTCCGGTCACAGTGAAAATGTAAAATTGGCTTGACCTAGTCCAAATTGGCATTAAGCATCAAATGGAAAAAAAATATTGCAAATCGAATAATAATTCACTCTTCTATAGGCAAAATAACGTGAAAAGTGATGCATGCAAAATTGCATATTTCTCGGCAACTGCTCATATTACAAACTAATTTGCGCATACATTCTCTTCGTCTGGATTATTGCTACGAGTTTATGAAAATTACAAATAAATATTTCAAAATATGAAGACGCTGAATGAATTGTAAATAACTGAATTTTACACTTTATTTTACATTTTATTCGAAATTGCCCGAAAATGAAATTGAAATTAAAAAATCTGAGCTAAGGATTTTGTGCACCTTTGCAGGGTGCATCCTTTTAGTTATATCAGTTTTGAAAAAAAATAATATTTGCTTTCAAAAAGTGGTACTGAACGGTCAAAATTGTAGTTTTTGTTAATATTACGTCACTTCCGTTGCCGCCAGAAAAATTTCACCGTAACAAAAAAAATTACAATTGGGACCACGGAGCATATGAACTTTGTTTTATACAAATCGAACAATAAATAATTTTTCTGGGTACAAAAAACTAAATTAGCCGATGGCGGCTAACGCAAATTACCGAGACAATTTTTTTTCTCATTTCTGCTCAAGTAGGATGATATTTTTAACCCTGTGTAAAATATAATCAAAAAATATTCATAAATAAAAATGGTTTTCGTAAAAAAATTAATTTTTTTCAAAATATCGGACATTTTTTCGACTACTTCCGGTTTTACGATCGTTGTCGTGATAGCTTTACGAAGTTCTTTGGATAATTAACTTTCTGTACCAGAAGTGTCAGAAACATCCATTGAGTAGTTTTGGAAAAAAAGATAACTTAAAGTGCGTTTCCAAAAATTTAACGATTTTTAAATTTTTTTCAAAGTTTGAGGCCATTTTTGGACCATTTATATTATTTCAATGCTTTTCATTTTGGATTCACTATATAGACAACCGATAGGACTTTGAGTAAGAAAAGTTTAAGAAAAATCTGCGGCGGCGTTTTCGAGAAAAGGGCGTCCCAGAGTGTTAAAAAATCGGAAAATACTAGATTTTTGTTATACAATAATTTATTTCCTTACCATCGAAATCGTATTATTTAGATACCATATGATGGTCCATTAATAGGGCTATCCAGCGACACTTTAGTTCTTTTGGTCCGCTATTACCTAAGGGAGAAATCAAGTTTCTCGCAAGTGCGACAATGTTTTTAACCTTTTTTTTTCATTTTTTGAATACTTCTGGTATGGTTATTATTGTCGGAATAGTTTTAATAGCCGGTTTGGGCACTAAAATAGCCACGGGGCTCTGTAATGATATATTACATTATCTGATCAGATAAAATGCCTCTGAGAAATCCTATGTTCAAAAGTGCCAAAAATGCAAAAAATTTAAAATATCGAAAATTAAATTTCAATAACTACATACATATTATACATCGTTAGAATCGTAATTAGGTCAGCTATCTGAATATACAACCTTTTTTTGAAAATCTCTTCAAATAAAAAAATAGTAGAGCATTTTCCAAAATTTCACGATTTTCCGACTTTTTTTGATTTTCAGTCCGTTATTTCACCTATTCCAGACATTTCAAAGTCGTAATGGAATGTTTCGTACTTCAGACTACCACAAGGTCTCTCGATAGAGAAAGTTTCATAAAAATCGCTGGAGTAGTTTTCGAGATACAGGCGTCCAAAAATGCTAAAAATCAGAAAATACTTGATTTTCAGCGTGCCATATTTTGCTACCTGTTCATAGTATCCGTATGAATTTGGTATCATACGATAGTGCAATCCCAGTGCAGTCCAATGGTACCCTAATTTCTTTAATCCATTTATATCGGACGGAGAAATCGCGTTTTTCCCCAAAATACCCATTTTTTGCATTTTTTTCAAAATATCCGACATTATTTCGACCACTTCCGGTGTACAGATTATTGTTGAAATTGCTTTATTCCTTGCAATGGTCATTTGGCTTCATGCCTCAGAAATTTCAGAAACGTCAATTTGGCCATAAAACGGAACCCGAGCTCACAAAATGGGTAGAAAATTCGAAAAAAATCGAAAAATAAAGGGCGATAACTCTGAATGAAACTTATATTACTGGAATCGGATGGACTTCAGGTATCCAAAAATGTAGGTCAAATTTGAAAATTTTGAAAAATAACAAAAATTGTCTCGCAAACAACATGTTTTCAATTTTCGAACGATAAAAGTCATAGACGAATGTTCGAAATTGAAAAATGTGAGATAGCCATTGTCTCAAAAAAGATTCAGGGATTCCAAAAATGTAATTTGTTTGAAAATGGATAAAGAATTGACGAAACTATGGCCGATTTTCAATTTTTAGACAACGTGCAAAGTTCGGTCACTTCCGGTATGCGCAGAAATTTCAAAAATATTTTATCAAGTAGCCACCACATGATTTCCCAATAGAAAATCTAATTCCAGGTCGATATCTGTTTTCGATCATGGAGATCTAGGCCCCCGCGGTAAATAATAATAATAATAATAATAATAATAACTAGACCTGCAAGCAGCACTGAACCGGCTTTCAGGAATCATACAGAAAGTTTATTATACCATAGCCGATCCATTGAGCTACCAAACTATACTTTAGTTGTTTTGCTTCAGTGACACCCTATACCATATGTTAAAGTAATATTTGCTGGCGAAAAGACCGGTCAAAATTGTAGATTATGGCAAAATTACGTCACTTCCGGTGCCGAAAGAAATTTTTATAGGTGAAAAATAAGTCGAAAATTCGCGACATACAAAATACAAACTTTGTTTTATCATATCGGGCAATAAATAATTAAGGTAAAAAACTTAAAAGTGACCCTGGGAAAATTGGCTATTATTCAACAAGGGAACATGCTAGAAGCCTTTTCTTGATATCAATATGATGGTATTGATTCAATCTTACTGCCCATTAGAGTTAGACGTTATAAAGTTAAACGAATGATAAATATAAATCCCTTCAAAAAAATGTTTGTTTTGAAGGCTAAAAATGGATTTTTTTGCAAAAATTACATTACTTCCGGTTATATTGAAAATGTTAATTTAGTTCACAGAAGTCATAAATGGCATAAGGCATCAAATGGTAAAAAAATTATTAAAATCGTATAATTATTGACACTTTTATGGACGAAAACCCTTGAAAAGTAACTTATAGAAGATCGCCTATTTCTCTGTAACCGTACAAGTTAGAAACCATTTTGTGGTATCTGTATGGCCGTATGGCTTCATTCTATTCGTTGATGGGAATCAAATATCATAATTCTAAAAATATTATAAGGCAGACTCATTTTAATAAAATATTTGTTTTTTAGGTTAAAAATACAGTTTTTGCCCAAATGACGTCATTTCCGGTCACAGTGAAATTGTAAAATTGGCTTGACCTAATCCAAATTGGCATTAAGCATCAAATGGAAAAAAAAATTGCAAATCGAATAATAATTCCCTCCTTTATAGGCAAAATAACGTGAAAAGTGATGCATGCAAAATTGCATATTTCTCGGCAACTGCTCATATTACAAACTAATTTTCCCATACATTCTCTTCGTCTGGATTAATGCTACGAGTTTATGAAAATAACAAATAAATATTTCAAAATATGAAGACGCTGAATGATTTGTAAATAACTGAATTTTACACTTTATTTTACATTTTATTCGAAATTGCCCGAAAATGAAATTGGAATTAAAAAATCTGAGCTAAAGATTTTGTGCACCTTTGCAGGGTGCATCCTTTTAGTTATATCAGTTTTGAAAAAAATAACATTTGCTTTCAAAAAGTGGTACAGAACTGTCCAAATTGTAGTTTTTGTTAATATTACGTCACTTCCGTTGCCGACAGAAAAATTTCACCGTAACAAAAAATATTACAATTGGGACCACGGAGCATATGAACTTTGTTTCATACAAATCGAACAATAAATAATTGTTCTGGGTACGAAAAACTAAATTAGCCGATGGCGGCTAACGCAAATTACCGAGACAATTTTTTTTCTCATTTCTGTTCAAGTAGGATGATATTTTAACCCTGTGTAAAATACCATCAAACAATATTCATAAATGAAAAAGGTTTTCGTAAAAAAAAATTTTTTTTTTCAAAATATCGGACATTTTTTCGACTACTTCCGGTTTTACGATCATTGTCGTGATAGCTTTACGAAGTTCTTTGGATACTTAACTTTACGTACCAGAAGTGTCAGAAACATCCATTGAGTAGTCTTGGAAAAAAAGATAAATTAAAGAGCGTTTCCAAAAATTTAACGATTTTTCAATTTTTTTCAAAGTTTGAGGCCATTTTTGGACCACCTACATTATTTCAATGCTTTTCATTTTGGATTCACTATATAGACAACCGATAGGACTTTGAGTAAGGAAAGTTTAAGAAAAATCGTAGGCGTCGTTTTCGAGAAAAGGGCGTCTCGGAATGTTAAAAAATCGGAAAATACTAGATTTTTAGCATACAATAATTTATTTCCTTACCATCGAAATCGTATTATTTAGATACCATATGATGGTCCATTAATAGGGCTATCCAACGACACTTTAGTTCTTTTGGTCCGCTATTACCTAAGGGAGAAATCAAGTTTTTCGCAAGTGCGACAATTTTTTTAACCTTTTTTTTCATTTTTTGAATACTTCCGGTGTGGTTATTATTGTCGGAATAGTTTTAATAGCCGGTTTGGGCACTAAAATAGCCACAGGGCTCTGTAATGATGTATTACATTATATGATCAGATAAAGTGCCCCTGGGAAATCTGGTGTTTAAAAGTGCCAAAAATGCAAAAAAATTAAAATATCGAAAATTAAATTTCAATAACCACATACATATTATACATCGTTAGAATCGTAATTAGGTCAGCTATCTGAATATACAACCTTTTTTTGAAAATCTCTTAAAATAAAAAAATGGTGGAGCATTTTCCAAAATTTCACGATTTTTCGACTTTTTTCGATTTTCAGTCCCTTTTTTATCCTATTCCAGACATTTCAAAGTCTTATTGGATGGCTTCATGCAAAATACCTCCAAAAGGACTCCCAATAGAAAAAATTAAAAAGAAATTGTAGGTTAAGTTTTCGAGATACAGGCGTCCAAAAATGCTAAAAATCAGAAAATACTTGATTTTCAGCGTGCCATATTTTGCTGCCTGATCATAGTATCTGTACGAATTGGGTATCATACGATAGTACAATCCTAGTGCAGTCCAATGGTACCCTAATTTGTTTAATCCATTGATATCGGACGGAGAAATCGCGTTTTCCCCAAAACTATCCATTTTTTTGCATTTTTTCAAAATATTGCACATTATTTCGACTACTTCCGGTCTACGGATCATTGTTGAAATTGCTTTATTCCTTGCAATGGTCATTTGGCTTCATGCCTTAGAAGTTTCAGATTCGCCAATTCGGCCATATAACGAAACCCGAGCTCACAAAATAGGTAGAAAATTCGAAAAAAATCGAAAAATAAAGGGCGATAACTCTGAATGAAACTTATATTACTGGAATCGGATGGACTTAAGGTATCCAAAAATATAAGTCAAATTTGAAAATTTTGAAAAATGAAAAAAATTGTCTCTTAAACAAAATTTTTCAATTTTCGAACGCTAGAAGTCAGCGACGAAGTTTCGAAATTACAAAATCTTAGATTGCTATTGGCTCGAAAAAGATTCAGGGTTTCCGAAAATGTCATTTGTTTGAAAATGGGTAAATAATTGACGAAACTATGGCCAATTTTCCATTTTTTGACAACGTACAAAGATCTGCCACTTCCGGTATGCGCAGAATTTTTGAAAATACTTTATCAAGTAGCCACCACATGGTTTCCCGAAAGAAAAGTTGATTTCAGATCGATATCTGCTTTCGATCATGGAGAACTTGGCCCCCGCGGTAAATAATAATAATAACTAGACCTGCATGCAGGAATGACGGGTTTCACTGGTGCCATGTTACCCTTAAACATGTCACTTCCGGTGCCAAGTTACACTTGAACATATGTCACTTCCGGTACCAGCGAAACCACTAAAGAGGCTTCCAAATTAACATTGCACACAAATAAAATGGACGCAGAATCAACAAAATCCAGCAATATCAATTCATTTTATACATTTGTTACTTGTAAATGATCTTGACAAAATTAAATTACTCCCGGTGTTAATGCAAATGTTCAATTAGTCTTATGAAATCAGAAATGGCATACGATATCATATAGTGAAAATTTTATGTAAATCGAATAATAATTGCCACTTTTAAAGACCAAAAAACTTGAAAAGTGACTTGTAGAAAATCTGCTATTTCTCTGCAACCGTACAAGTTAGAAAGCATTTTGTGGTATCTTTATGATCGTATGGGTTCATTCTATTTGTTGATCGGCATCAAATACCATAATTTGAAAAAGATTTCAAAACAGATTCATTTGAATAAAATATCTGTTTTGGAGTCTAAAAATACAGTTTTTGCCAAAATGACGTTACTTCCGGTGATAATGAAAATCTTAAATTACTTGTATGAAATCCCAAATGGCATTAGGTATAACATGGTGTGACGTTTATGAAAATCGAATAATAATTGACCCTTTTATGGCCCCGAAACCTTCAAAAGTGACCTGTAGAAAACCGTCTATTTCTCGGCAACCGAATAAGTTAGAAACCATTTTATGATATCTATATGACCATATTAGTTGTGTTTATATGTGAATTTAAACCAAAAGTTAAAATTATTTATACATATTAAGTTATTCTTGGTTGAATAAAACATTGATTTAAAAAGTTTAAAATGCATTTTTTTACCAAATGATGTCACTTCCGGTGTCAATTTTAAATTGTAATCAACTTGATATGACGCTACGTGCTTTTTGAATCAAATGATGTCACTTTTATAAAAATCCAATCATAATTGACTATTTTACAGGCAAAATAACGAAAACAGTGACTTGTACAGAACTGCCCATTTCTTGGTAACTGCTTATATTACAAACGAATTTTAACATACATTTTCTTCGTATGTATTATGGCTACAAGTTTATAAAAGTTACGAAGAAATATTTTAAAATCTGAAAAGCCTGAATAGGTTGTAAATAGGCCAATTTTACACCATTTTTAGCCTCTTAATCGAATTTGCTCGAAAATGAAATCGAAATTAAAAAAACTGCTTCCTACATTTTTTGCGCCTTGAAAAGACACACTCTTTGAGTCATATAATTTTTCAAAAAAATAATATTTGTTTTCGAAGTAGGAAAATAACTGCCAAAATTGTAGTTTTTGGTAAAATTATGCCACTTCCGGTGCCGACAGATAACATTATTGGTAACAAAAAAAATGACAATTGAGACAACGAAGCATATGAACTTTGTTTTATACAAATCGAACAATAAAAAATTAATCTACGACTGAAAAACTGAATTAGCCAATGGCGGCCAAGGAAAATTACTGAGACAAAAATTTTTAACATTTTTGCACTAGTCAGATGACTCTTTAATTCTGTGCACAATACGACTAAAAAATATTCATAAATAAAAAAGTTTTTTGTAAAATTTTAAATTTTCGAAATTTGGCGCCTAATATCTTCGAAGATTTGCCGAAAATCAAAAATCGAAAGTAGCGTAGCTATGTGCCCTGTCTCAGGCTATGCCAAAATGTATCGAAAGTTAAAATCCAATGATTATTGTTAAAATTACTGCAATATTTTCAAAAACGATAACTTCGGTGATTTCGGACATTTCGCATTGTCGCAGAACGTTCAAAATAGCTTTATCCTCTAAGTCACACCCACTTTCCCAGTAAAACCGAAGAAATCGTAACGATGCGACACGTAGTTGCTGAGATCTATTCAAATTGGAATCTGAATAATAATAATAATAATAATAAGAATAATAATTTTAACAAAAACAATAGTGTTTCACACAAGCTACGCAGTGTGAAACCCTAATAATAATTTTAGTAATCTCAATAGGCTTTCAGACGAAAGTCTGAAAGCCTAATAATTTTAGTAATCTCAATAGGCTTTCAGACGAAAGTCTGAAAGCCTAATAATAATTTTAGTAATCTCAATAGGCTTTCAGACGAAAGTCTGAAAGCCTAATAACTAGACCTGCAAGCAGCACTGAACCGGCTTTCAGGAATCATACAGGAAGTTTATTATACCATAGCCGATCCATTGAGCTACCAAACTATACATTAGTTGTTTAGCTTCAGTGACACCCTCTATCATATGTAAAAGTAATATTTGCTGGCGAAAAGACCGGTCAAAATTGTAAATTATGGCAAAATTACGTCACTTCCGGTGCCGAAAGAAATTTTTATAGGTGAAAAATAAGTCGAAAATTCGAAACATACAAAATGCAAACTTTTTTTTATAGATATCGGGCAATAAATAATTAACCTATAACCCATAAACTGAAATTAAGAAGGTAAAAAACTTAAAAGTGACCCTCGGAAAATTGGTTATTATTCGACAAGGGAACATGCTAGAAGCCTTTTCTTGATATCAATATGATGGTATTGATTCAGTCTTACTGCCCATTAGAGTCAGACGTTATAAAGTTAAACGAATAATAAATTTAAATCCCTTCAAAAAAATGTTTGTTTTGAAGGCTAAAAATACGTTTCTTGCAAAAATTACATTACTTCCGGTGATATTGAAAATTTTAACTTGGTTCATAGAAGTCATAAATGGCATAAGGCATCAAATGGTAAATAAATTATAAAAATCGAATAATAATTGACACTTTTACAGACCAAAAACCTTGAAAAGTGACTTATAGAAGATCGCCTATTTCTCTGTAACCGTACAAGTTAGAAACCATTTTGTGGTATCTGTATGGTCGTATGGCTTCATTCTATTCGTTGATGGGAATCAAATATCATAATTTTAAAAACATTATAAGGCAGACTCATTTGAATAAAATATTTGTTTTTTAGGTTAGAAATACAGTTTTTGCCCAAAAGACGTCATTTCCGGTCACAGTGAAAATGTAAAATTGGCTTGACCTAGTCCAAATTGGCAGTAGGCATCAAATGGAAAAAAAATATTGCAAATCGAATAATAATTCACTCTTTTATAGGCAAAATAACGTGAAAAGTGATGCATGCAAAATTGCATATTTCTCGGCAACTGCTCATATTACAAACTAATTTTCGCATACATTCTCTTCGTCTGGATTATTGCTACGAGTTTATGAAAATTACAAATAAATATTTCAAAATATGAAGACGCTGAATGAATTGTAAATAACTGAATTTTACACTTTATTTTACATTTTATTCGAAATTGCCCGAAATTGAAATTGAAATTTAAAAATATGAGCTAAGGATTTTGTGCACCTTTGCAGGGTGCATCCTTTTAGTTATATCAGTTTTGAAAAAAAATAATATTTGCTTTCAAAAAGTGGTACCGAACTGTCAAAATTGTAGTTTTTGTTAATATTACGTCACTTCCGTTGCCGACAGAAAAATTTCACCGTAACAAAAAAAATTGCAATTGGGACCACGGTGCATATGAACTTTGTTTTATACAAATCGAACAATAAATAATTTTTCTGGGTACGAAAAACTAAATTAGCCGATGGCGGCTGACGCAAATTACCGAGACAATTTTTTTTCTCATTTCTGCTCAAGTACGGTGATATTTTAACCCCGTGTAAAATATCATCAAAAAATATTCATAAATAAAAAAGGTTTTCGTAAAAAAATTATTTTTTTTCAAAATATCGGACATTTTTTCGACTACTTCCGGCTTTACGATCGTTGTTGTGATAGCTTTACGAAGTTCTTTGGATACTTAACTTTCTGTACCAGAAGTGTCAGAAACATCCATTGAGTAGTTTTGGAAAAAAAGATAAATTAAAGAGCGTTTCCAAAAATTTAACGATTTTTCAATTTTTTTCAAAGTTTGAGGCCATTTTTGGACCACCTACATTATTTCAATGGTTTTCATTTTGGATTCACTATATAGACAACCGATAGGACTTTGAGTAAGGAAAGTTTAAGAAAAATCGTAGGCGTAGTTTTCGAGAAAAGGGCGTCTCGGAATGTTAAAAAATCGGAAAATACTAGATTTTTAGCATACAATAATTTATTTCCTTACCATCGAAATTGTATTATTTAGATACCATATGATGGTCCATTAATAGGGCTATCCAACGACACTTTAGTTCTTTTGGTCCGCTATTACCTAAGGGAGAAATCAAGTTTTTCGCAAGTGCGACAATTTTTTTAACCTTTTTTTTCATTTTTTGAATACTTCCGGTGTGGTTATTATTGTCGGAATAGTTTTAATAGCCGGTTTGGGCACTAAAATAGCCACAGGGCTCTGTAATGATGTATTACATTATATGATCAGATAAAGTGCCCCTGGGAAATCTGGTGTTCAAAAGTGCCAAAAATGCAAATAAATTAAAATATCGAAAATTAAATTTCAATAACCACATACATATTATACATCGTTAGAATCGTAATTAGGTCAGCTATCTGAATATACAACCTTTTTTTGAAAATCTCTTAAAATAAAAAAATGGTGGAGCATTTTCCAAAATTTCACGATTTTTCGACTTTTTTCGATTTTCAGTCCCTTTTTTATCCTATTCCAGACATTTCAAAGTCTTATTGGATGGCTTCATGCAAAATACCTCCAAAAGGACTCTCAATAGAAAAAATTAAAAAAAAATTGTAGGTTAAGTTTTCGACATACAGGCGTCCAAAAATGCTAAAAATCAGAAAATACTTGATTTTCAGCGTGCCATATTTTGCTGCCTGATCATAGTATCTGTACGAATTGGGTATCATACGATAGTACAATCCTAGTGCAGTCCAATGGTACCCTAATTTGTTTAATCCATTGATATCGGACGGAGAAATCGCGTTTTCCCCAAAACTATCCATTTTTTTGCATTTTTTCAAAATATTGCACATTATTTCGACTACTTCCGGTCTACGGATCATTGTTGAAATTGCTTTATTCCTTGCAATGGTCATTTGGCTTCATGCCTTAGAAGTTTCAGATTCGCCAATTCGGCCATATAACGAAACCCGAGCTCACAAAATAGGTAGAAAATTCGAAAAAAATCGAAAAATAAAGGGCGATAACTCTGAATGAAACTTATATTACTGGAATCGGATGGACTTAAGGTATCCAAAAATATAAGTCAAATTTGAAAATTTTGAAAAATGAAAAAAATTGTCTCTTAAACAAAATTTTTCAATTTTCGAACGCTAGAAGTCAGCGACGAAGTTTCGAAATTACAAAATCTTAGATTGCTATTGGCTCGAAAAAGATTCAGGGTTTCCGAAAATGTCATTTGTTTGAAAATGGGTAAATAATTGACGAAACTATGGCCAATTTTCCATTTTTTGACAACGTACAAAGATCTGCCACTTCCGGTATGCGCAGAATTTTCGAAAATACTTTATCAAGTAGCCACCACATGGTTTCCCGAAAGAAAAGTTGATTTCAGATCGATATCTGCTTTCGATCATGGAGAACTTGGCCCCCGCGGTAAATAATAATAATAACTAGACCTGCAAGCAGCACTGAACCGGCTTTCAGGAATCATACAGGAAGTTTATTATACCATAGCCGATCCATTGAGCTACCAAACTATACTTTAGTTGTTTTGCTTCAGCGACACCCTCTATCATATGTAAAAGTAATATTTGCTGGCGAAAAGACCGGTCAAAATTGTAAATTAAGGCAAAATTACGTCACTTCCGGTACCGAAAGAAATTTTTATAGGTGAAAAATAAGTCGAAAATTCGCAACATACAAAATACAAACTTTGTTTTATACATATCGGGCAATAAATAATTAACCTATAACCCATAAACTGAAATTAAGAAGGTAAAAAACTTAAAAGTGACCCTGGGAAAATTGGTTATTATTCGACAAGGGAACATGCTAGAAGCCTTTTCTTGATATCAATATGATGGTATTGATTCAATCTTACTGCCCATTAGAGTCAGACGTTATAAAGTTAAACGAATAATGAATATAAATCACTTCAAAAAAATGTTTGTTTTGAAGGCTAAAAATACGTTTTTTGCAAAAATTACATTACTTCCGGTGATATTGAAAATGTTAACTTGGTTCATAGAAGTCATAAATGGCATAAGGCATCAAATGGTAAAAAGATTATAAAAATCGAATAATAATTGACACTTTTATAGACCAAAAACCTTGAAAAGTGACTTATAGAAGATCGCCTATTTCTCTGAAACCGTACAAGTTAGAAAACATTTTGTGGTATCTGTATGGTCGTATGGCTTCATTCTATTCGTTGATGGGAATCAAATATCATAATTTTAAAAATATTATAAGGCAGACTCATTTGAATACAATTTTAGTTTTTTAGGTTAAAAATACAGTTTTTGCCCAAATGACGTCATTTCCGGTCACAGTGAAAATGTAAAATTGGCTTGACCTAGTCCAAATTGGCATTAGGCATCAAATGGAAAAAAAATATTGCAAATCGAATAATAATTCACTTTTGTATAGGCAAAATAACGTGAAAAGTGATGCATGCAAAATTGCATATTTCTCGGCAACTGCTCATATTATAAACTAATTTTCGCGTACATTCTCTTCGTCTGGATTATTGCTACGAGTTTATGAAAATTACAAATAAATATTTCAAAATATGAAGACGCTGAATGAATTGTAAATAACTGAATTTTACACTTTATTTTACATTTTATTCGAAATTGCCCGAAAATGAAATTGAAATTTAAAAATATGAGCTAAGGATTTTGTGCACCTTTGCAGGGTGCATCCTTTTAGTTATATCAGTTTTGGAAAAAAATAATATTTGCTTTCAAAAAGTGGTACCGAACTGTCAAAATTGTAGTTTTTGTTAATATTACGTCACTTCCGTTGCCGACAGAAAAATTTCACCGTAACAAAAAAAATTACAATTGGGACCACGGAGCATATGAACTTTGTTTTATACAAATCGAACAATAAATAATTTTTCTGGGTACGAAAAGCAAAATTAGCCGATGGCGGCTAACGCAAATTACCGAGACAATTTTTTTTCTCATTTCTGCTCAAGTACGATGATATTTTAACCCTGTGTAAAATATCATCAAAAAATATTCATAAATAAAAAAGGTTTTCGTAAAAAAAATATTTTTTTTCAAAATATCGGACATTTTTTCGACTACTTCCGGTTTTACGATCATTGTCGCGATAGCTTTACGAGGTTCTTTGGATACTTAACTTTCTGTACCAGAAGTGTCAGAAACATCCATTGAGCAGTTTTTGAAAAAAAGATAAATTAAAGAGCGTTTACAAAAATTTAACGATTTTTCAATTTTTTTCAAAGTTTGATGCCATTTTTGGACCACCTATTTCATTTCAATGGTTTTCATTTTGGATTCACTGTATAGACAACCGATAGGACTTTGAGTAAGAAAAGTTTAAGAAAAATCGTAGGCGTCGTTTTCGAGAAAAGTGCGTCTCAGAATGTTAAAAAATCGGAAAATACTAGATTTTTGGCATGCAATAATTTATTTCCTTACCATGGAAATCATATTATTGAGATACCATATGATGGTCCATTAATAGTTCTATCCAGCGACACTTTAGTTCTTTTGGTCCGCTATTACCTAAGGGAGAAATCATGTTTTTCGCAAGTGCGACAATATTTTTAACTTTTTTTTTTATTTTTTGAATACTTCCGGTATGGTTATTATTTTCGGAATAGTTTTAATAGCCAGTTTGGGCACTAAAATAGCCACAGGGCTCTGTAATGATATATTACATTATCTGATCAGATAAAATGCCCCTGAGAAATCCTACGTTCAAAAGTGCCAAAAATGCAAAAAATTTAAAATATCGAAAATTAAATTTCAATAATTACATACATATTATACACTGTTAGAATCGTAATTAGGTCAGCTATCTGAATATACAACCTTTTTTTAAAAATTTCTTAAAATAAAAAAATAGTAGAGCATTTTCCAAAATTTCACGATTTTTCGACTTTTTTCGATTTTCAGTCCCTTTTTTATCCTATTCCAGACATTTCAAAGGCTTATTGGATGGCTTCATGCAAAAGACTTCCAAAAGGACTCTCGATAGAAAAAATTTGAAAAAAATTGTAGGTTAAGTTTTCGAGATACAGGCGTCCAAAAACGCTCCAAATCAGAAAATACTTGATTTTCAGCGTGCCATATTTTGCTGACTGATCATAGAATCCGTATGAATTGGGTATCATACGATAGTACAATCCTAGTGCAGTCCAATGGTACCCTAATTTCTTTAATCCATTGATATCGGGCGGAGAAATCGCGTTTTTCCCCAAAATATCCATTTTTTGCATTTTTTTCAAAATATTGCCCATTATTTCGACCACTTCCGGTTTAAGGATTCTTGTCGAAATTGCTTTATAAGTTGGTATTGGACTATAACTTCATGTTCCAGAAGTTTCAGAAACGTCAATTCTGCCATAAACCGAAACCCGAGCTCACAAAATGGGAAGAAAATTCGAAAAAAATCGAAAAATAAAGGGCGATAACTCTGAATGAAACTTATATTACTGGAATCGGATGGACTTCAGGTATCCAAAAATGTAGGTAAAATTTGAAAATTTTTAAAAATAACAAAAATTGTCTCGTAAACAACATCTTTTCAATTTTCAAACGATAAAAGTCATAGACGAATGTTCGAAATTGAAAAATGTGAGATAGCCATTGTCTCAGAAAAGATTCAGGGATTCCAAAAATGTAATTTGTTTGAAAATGGATAAAGAATTGCCGAAAGTATGGCCAATTTTCAATTTTTAGACAACGTACAAAGTTCGGTCACTTCCGGTATGCGCAGAAATTTCGAAAATATTTTATCAAGTAGCCACCACATGGTTTCCCAATAGAAAATCTAATTCCAGATCGATATCTGTTTCGATCATAGAGATCTAGGCCCTCGCGGTAAATAATAATAATAATAATAACTAGATCTGCTACTGTCCCATGCAGATATGAAAGCTTTCATATTCATCGTCACGTGTCATTGATTGTATCAAGTATCCTAAATGAAAGGATAAGAAGAAAAAATTATCAAAATTGGTCAAAAACTCGCGAAGTTACAAGTCTAAATATAGTATGAAACATTGCACCCAGGCATAACAATAATGTGAAAACTAAAGGGAAATAACTGAAACTTGTATTACTGTAATGAGACGGATGAGAAAATGAAATGAAAATGGCGGGAAAAAAAAATAAAAATGTCAGGTTGGACAGGCGACCTTACTCCTTGTCACGTACAACCGGGCATTCGAAAACACGCTAGTTAACTCAATGACAGGCGCGCGTGCTAGCCATTCAGCCATCCACCCCCCCCCCCCTTTGAAATCCGACACGTGCAATATGTCATATAGGAAGGATAAGAAGTCGCTCACAACAAAATGGTAAATTAATGAGTTTAGGTCATAAGGTTGAGCTACTATTTTAGAGTACTTAATAGTTTTAAAGAGACACGTTAAGGGTTGTTCATAGTTAAATGAAAGTTTAATTTTAAATAAGACCAATAAAATTAGGATTTAATAATGCCAGACAAATATTTCCAATATGTTTGGTTATAAGTAGGAAATCATGACGACTTCTTAAGCATGTTTTAAACAAAGGATCATAGACTGAATTATACAAGAATGGCACTCTGCAATAAAAAAAACTGGCCAAAGCAAGATTTCTATGCAGAAATTAAATAATTGCTAGAACCAGAAAAATATTTATCCACTACAATAAATAAGCAACATAGAGAAAATGAAATGAAATTGAATGGGGTTTAACGTCCTACTGTTCTGCTCCTAAAATGGGCTAATGAAGACTGGCATATGCCATAAAGTGTGCAATGAGGGAAATTTTACCCGGGCAGCGGCGTTACGGCCTACGAGGTTGGACAGGCGACCATACTCCTTGTCACGTACAACCAAGAAATCGAAACAACGCCAGTTGACTCAATGACAGACGTTTTGATACAGAGCGCACGTGCTAACCATTCAGCAACGCAACCTCCCTAAAATCGGCAAATTGCTGACCTACAGCGAGAAACATTTCAACCGGCCCAAATTTTCTATTTGAACAGTTTAATTTGCATGGTACCTTTAGTTATCAACCGAATATTACAAAACTTTTAAAAATAAGCTCCCCCTGACCAGCTTAAGCGTTCGCAATAAACGTTTGCCCCTTAAAATCTGCAAATTGCTGACTTTAAAGTGAGAAACATTATAACCGGGAGAAATTTTCTGTTTTATCACTTTTACAGTACCTTTGATTACCAACCGATTATTACAAAACTTTAAAAATAAAAGAGAAAGAGAGAAATGCGGCCTAATGTCCATTCGACACAAACTAGGTCATTTTGTGACTAACATATGTTTTTTAATTTTATTTAAAAACTCCCCTTGCGCTTACTGGTCTTTAGCCTTTGGGAGGAAACCGAAGGACACGGAGAAAACCCACGAGGTTGGACATCATACTTCATGTCACGTGCAACCTGGAGATCGAAACGACGCTCGTTGACTCAATGACAGACGTTACGATACAGCGCGCACATGCTAACCATTCAGCCTCCCTGAATTCGGAAAATTGCTGACTTATAGCAAGAAACATTTCAACCGGGCGAAATTTTCTGTTTTAACAGTTTAATGTGCACAGTACTTTAATTGCCAACCGATTATTACAACTGACCAGCTTAATCGTGTGCAATAAACGTTTGGCCTGAATTGAAAGTTCTGCACGGTGAAAGTTCATCTTGATTTCCCGGCGTGGTTCCCCGTTGTCAGTGAGGCAGAACGGAGGGCCTGACAAGCACAGCTGTCTAGTCGTTCGGATGGGACGAAAAACCAAGGTCCCGTGTACACATTGGAGTGCACGTAAAATATCCCTAAGCAGTTGGAATTCGATACTGTTGAATAAGCTCTATACGATGACTAAATGCGTAGATTGTAGTCACCCCCACTGCATGTTTCGCTTAACAATGAAAGGGTGCCGTTTTCAATGTTCGATCCTTTTGTTCTTCTCCTCCTGATATGTTGAACTGGTTTCATATAAAAGACTACCAATAAGACTCTTTGTAGAAGAAGTTCCCCAAAAATATTATGTTGACTTTACGAGAAAGACCTCTCTAAATATGCTCCAAATTGTAAAAATACGACTTTTTCGATTTTCAATCTCTTTTTTTCGGCTATGCCTGATATTTAAAAAAAATGATACAATGATTTCACACAACAGGCTAGCTATTAGACTCTCTATTGACAAAAGTTTCACCGCCCTCCCTTCATTATAACCGAAGTTATCGTGCCCTAAAGAATCAACAAATCAGCATGCTTATCTCTGCTTACCCTAAGCAGAAAATGCTCATCTTTGATCTCAATCATAACATTGACCTAGTGAACGTCTACACCAAGTTTGAACATTCTAGCTTAATTAGAAGGAGAGTAATTGTGTTCCAAAGTCCCGACCCTTTAAATTGCTTCTATTTTTCATTTTCAATTCAAAATGGTGACCATCACGTGACCGAAATCGAAATTCTGATCCGACAGATATTTAGGCATTCCTTCAAGGATTCCGAAAATATAATTCCCGAGTCTGTAAGTAAAATAGCAAAAAAGCCTTTTTGATTTTTCACTTTTCAAGATGGTGGCACTTCCGGTTCGATCGATAAACTCCATATTTTGTGTACGAATCAGTACTTACTTCTCTAATATCCAAGAAAAAAATTAGGTTATTCTGACCTATATTTCTTTGATTTTTTTGAAAAATTTGATCCTTAATTTCGTCAAGGGGAGATAATTTAGAAAATTTCTAATTATATTTTTGAAGTCACATCGGTAAGATCTATTTATACACTAAATTTCATGAAAATCGTACAACTATTAAAGAAGTTCTCAAATTGGTCTAAACTTCCGGTTCGAAATCACAGCGACGAATTTTCGAAATTGGAAAATGCGAAACTGCAGATGAAAATGATTTTTTTCAAGGTATTCAAAGAAAAAAGAATTAGTAAAATCGGTGAAAAAATAACAAAGTTACGACTATGCATTGTCAGTTTTTTCGTTCGTAAAATTCGGTGATTTCGGATTCGTAAAACGTTTTGAAAATATATTTAATCAACAGCCACCACCCATTTTTGGGGGGATAGGTAAAAGTTTCAGAACGATCCTATCGTTAGATTCTGAGAAATCCGATTTGTGGACAAAACACAAAAAAAAAATAACAATAATAATCTTAACAGAAACAATAAGCTTTCATATGTAATATGAAAGCTTAACTAGATCTGCTACTGTCCCATGCAGATATGAAAGCTTTCATATTCATCGTCACGTGTCATTGATTGTATCAAGTATCCTAAATAAAAGGATAAGAAGAAAAAATTATCAAAATTGGTCAAAAACTCGCGAAGTTACAAGTCTAAATATAGTATGAAACATTGCACCCAGGCATAACAATAATCTGAAAACTAAAGGGAAATAACTGAAACTTGTATTACTGTAATGAGACGGATGAGAGAATGAAATGAAAATGGCGGGAAAAAAAAAATAAAAATGTCAGGTTGGACAGGCGACCTTACTCCTTGTCACGTACAACCGGGCATTCGAAAACACGCTAGTTAACTCAATGACATTCGCGCGTGCTAGCCATTCAGCCATCCAACCCCCCCTTTGAAATCCGACACGTGCAATATGTCATATAGGAAGAATAAGAAGTCGCTCACAACAAAATGGTAAATTAATGAGTTTAGGTCAAAAGGTTGAGCTACTATTTTAGAGTACTTAATAGTTTTAAAGAGACACGTTAAGGGTTGTTCATAGTTAAATGAAAGTTTAATTTTAAATAAGACCAATAAAATTAGGATTTAATAATGCCAGACAAATATTTCCAATATGTTTGGTTATAACATTTCAACCGGCCCAAATTTTCTATTTGAACAGTTTAATTTGCATGGTACCTTTAGTTATCAACCGAATATTACAAAACTTTTAAAAATAAGCTCCCCCTGACCAGCTGAAGCGTTCGCAATAAACGTTTGCCCCTTAAAATCTGCAAATTGCTGACTTTAAAGTGAGAAACATTACAACCGGGCGAAATTTTCTGTTTTATCACTTTTACAGTACCTTTGATTACCAACCGATTATTACAAAACTTTAAAAATAAAAGAGAAAGAGAGAAATGCGGCCTAATGTCCATTCGACACAAACTAGGTCATTTTGTGACTAACATATGTTTTTTAATTTTATTTAAAAACTCCCCTTGCGCTTACTGGTCTTTAGCCTTTGGGAGGAAACCGAAGGACACGGAGAAAACCCACGAGGTTGGACATCATACTTCATGTCACGTGCAACCTGGAGATCGAAACGACGCTCGTTGACTCAATGACAGACGTTACGATACAGCGCGCACATGCTAACCATTCAGCCTCCCTGAATTCGGAAAATTGCTGACTTATAGCAAGAAACATTTCAACCGGGCGAAATTTTCTGTTTTAACAGTTTAATGTGCACGGTACTTTAATTGCCAACCGATTATTACAACTGACCAGCTTAATCGTGTGCAATAAACGTTTGGCCTGAATTGAAAGTTCTGCACGGAGAAAGTTCATCTTGATTTCCCGGCGTGGTTCCCCGTTGTCAGTGAGGCAGGACGGAGGGCCTGACAAGCACAGCTGTCTAGTCGTTCGGATGGGATGAAACACCAAGGTCCCGTGTACACATTGGAGTGCACGTAAAATATCCCTAAGCAGTTGGAATTCGATACTGTTGAATAAGCTCTATACGATGACTAAATGTGTAGATTGTAGTCACCCACACTGCATGTTTCGCTTAACAATGAAAGGGTGCCGTTTTCAATTTTCGATCCTTTTGTTCTTCTACTCCAGATATGTTGGACTGTTGATCGATGGTTTCATATAAAAGACTACCAATAAGAATCTTTGTAGAAGAAGTTCCCAAAAAAATATTATGTTGACTTTACGAGAAAGACCTCTAAACATGCTCCAAATTGTAAAAATACGACTTTTTGGATTTTCAATCTATTTTTTTCGGCTATCCCTGATATTTAAAAAAATGATACAATGATTTCAAACAACAGGCTAGCTATTAGACTCTCTATTGACAAAAGTTTCATCGCCCTCCCTTCATTATAACCGAAGTTATCGTGCCCTAAAGAATCAACAAATCAGCATCCTTATCTCTGCTTACCCTAGGCAGAAAATGCTCATCTTTGAACTCAATCATGACATTGACCTAGTGAACGTCTACACCAAGTTTGAACATTCTAGCTTAATTAGAAGGAGAGTTATTGTGTTCCAAAGTCCCGGCCCTTCAAATTGCTTCTATTTTTCATTTTCAATTCAAAATGGTGACCATCACGTGACCGAAATCAAAATTCGGATCCGATAGATTTTTAGGCATTCCTTCAAGGATTCTGAAAATATAACTCCCGAGTCTGTAAGTAAAATAGCAAAAAAGCCTTTTTGATTTTTCACGTTTAAAGATGGTGGCACTTCCGGTTCGATCGACAAACTCCATATTTTGTGTACGAATCAGTAATTACTTGTCTAGTATCAAAAAAAAAAATTAGGTCATTCTGACCTATATTTCGACGATTTTTTTGAAAACTTTGATCCTTAATTTCGTCAAGGGGAGATAATTTAGAACATTTATAATTATATTTTTGAAGTCACATAGGTAACATCTACTTATACACTAAATTTCATGAAAATCGTACAACTATTAAAGAAGTTCTCAAATTGGTCTTAACTTCCGGTTCGAAATCACAGCGACGAATTTTCGAAATTGGAAAATGCGAAACTGCAGATGAAAATGATTTTTTTCAAGGTATTCAAAGAAAAAAGAATTAGTAAAATCGGTCAAAAAATAACAAAGTTACGACTATGCATTTTCAGTTTTTTCGTTCGTAAAATTCGGTGATTTCGGATTCGTAAAACGTTTTGAAAATATATTTAATCAACAGCCACCACACATTTTTGGGGGGATAGGTAAAAGTTTCAGAACGATCCTATCGTTAGATTCTGAGAAATCCGATTTGTGGACAAAACACAAAAAAAAAATAACAATAATAATCTTAACAGAAACAATAAGCTTTCATATGTAATATGAAAGCTTAACTAGATCTGCTACTGTCCCATGCAGATATGAAAGCTTTCATATTCATCGTCACGTATCATTGATTGTATCAAGTATCCTAAATAAAAGGATAAGAAGAAAAAATTATCAAAATTGGTCAAAAACTCGCGAAGTTACAAGTCTAAATATAGTATGAAACATTGCACCCAGGCATAACAATAATCTGAAAACTAAAGGGAAATAACTGAAACTTGTATTACTGTAATGAGACGGATGAGAAAATGAAATGAAAATGGCGGGAAAAAAAAATAAAAATGTCAGGTTGGACAGGCGACCTTACTCCTTGTCACGTACAACCGGGCATTCGAAAACACGCTAGTTAACTCAATGACAGGCGCGCGTGCTAGCCATTCAGCCATCCAACCCCCCTTTGAAATCCGACACGTGCAATATGTCATATAGGAAGAATAAGAAGTCGCTCACAACAAAATGGTAAATTAATGAGTTTAGGTCAAAAGGTTGAGCTACTATTTTAGAGTACTTTATAGTTTTAAAGAGACACGTTAAGGGTTGTTCATAGTTAAATGAAAGTTTAATTTTAAATAAGACCAATAAAATTAGGATTTAATAATGCCCGACAAATATTTCCAATATGTTTGGTTATAAGTAGGAAATCATGACGACTTCTTAAGCATGTTTTAAACAAAGGATCATAGACTGAATTATACAAGAATGGCACTCTGCAATAAAAAAAACTGGCCAAAGCAAGATTTCTATGCAGAAATTAAATAATTGCTAGAACCAGAAAAATATTTATCCACTACAATAAATAAGCAACATAGAGAAAATGAAATGAAATTGAATGGGGTTTAACGTCCTACTGTTCTGTTCCTAAAATGGGCTAATGAAGACTGGCATATGCCATAAAGTGTGCAATGAGGGAAATTTTACCCGGGCAGCGGCGTTACGGCCTACGAGGTTGGACAGGCGACCATACTCCTTGTCACGTACAACCAAGAAATCGAAACAACGCCAGTTGACTCAATGACAGACGTTTTGATACAGAGCGCACGTGCTAACCATTCAGCCACGCAACCTCCCCAAAATCGGCAAATTGCTGACCTACAGCGAGAAACATTTCAACCGGCCCAAATTTTCTATTTGAACAGTTTAATTTGCATGGTACCTTTAGTTATCAACCGAATATTACAAAACTTTTAAAAATAAGCTCCCCCTGACCAGCTTAAGCGTTCGCAATAAACGTTTGCCCCTTAAAATCTGCAAACTGCTGACCTTAAAGTGAGAAACATTACAACCGGGCGAAATTTTCTGTTTTATCACTTTTACAGTACCTTTGATTAACAACCGATTATTACAAAACTTTAAAAATAAAAGAGAAAGAGAGAAATGCGGCCTAATGTCCATTCGACACAAACTAGGTCATTTTGTGACTAACATATGTTTTTTAATTTTATTTAAAAACTCCCCTTGCGCTTACTGGTCTTTAGCCTTTGGGAGGAAACCGAAGGACACGGAGAAAACCCACGAGGTTGGACATCATACTTCATGTCACGTGCAACCTGGAGATCGAAACGACGCTCGTTGACTCAATGACAGACGTTACGATACAGCGCGCAGATGCTAACCATTCAGCCTCCCTGAATTCGGAAAATTGCTGACTTATAGCAAGAAACATTTCAACCGGGCGAAATTTTCTGTTTTAACAGTTTAATGTGCACGGTACTTTAATTGCCAACCGATTATTACAACTGACCAGCTTAATCGTGTGCAATAAACGTTTGGCCTGAATTGAAAGTTCTGCACGGAGAAAGTTCATCTTGATTTCCCGGCGTGGTTCCCCGTTGTCAGTGAGGCAGAACGGAGGGCCTGACAAGCACAGCTGTCTAGTCGTTCGGATGGGATGAAACACCAAGGTCCCGTGTACACATTGGAGTGCACGTAAAATATCCCTAAGCAGTTGGAATTCGATACTGTTGAATAAGCTCTATACGATGACTAAATGTGTAGATTGTAGTCACCCACACTGCATGTTTCGCTTAACAATGAAAGGGTGCCGTTTTCAATTTTCGATCCTTTTGTTCTTCTACTCCAGATATGTTGGACTGTTGATCGATGGTTTCATATAAAAGACTACCAATAAGACTCTTTGTAGAAGAAGTTCCCAAAAAATATTATGTTGACTTTACGAGAAAGACCTCTAAACATGCTCCAAATTGTAAAAATACGACTTTTTGGATTTTCAATCTCTTTTTTTCGGCTATCCCTGATATTTAAAAAAAATGATACAATGATTTCAAACAACAGGCTAGCTATTAGACTCTCTATTGACAAAAGTTTCATCGCCCTCCCTTCATTATAACCGAAGTTATCGTGCCCTAAAGAATCAACAAATCAGCATCCTTATCTCTGCTTACCCTAAGCAGAAAATGCTCATCTTTGAACTCAATCATGACATTGTCCTAGTGAACGTCTACACCAAGTTTAAACATTTTAGCTTAATTAGAAGGAGAGTTATTGTGTTCCAAAGTCCCGGCCCTTCAAATTGCTTCTATTTTTCATTTTCAATTCAAAATGGTGACCATCACGTGACCGAAATCAAAATTCGGATCCGATAGATTTTTAGGCATTCCTTCAAGGATTCTGAAAATATAACTCCCGAGTCTGTAAGTAAAATAGCAAAAAAGCCTTTTTGATTTTTCACGTTTAAAGATGGTGGCACTTCCGGTTCGATCGACAAACTCCATATTTTGTGTACGAATCAGTAATTACTTGTCTAGTATCAAAAAAAAAAAATTAGGTCATTCTGACCTATATTTCGACGATTTTTTTGAAAACTTTGATCCTTAATTTCGTCAAGGGGAGATAATTTAGAACATTTATAATTATATTTTTGAAGTCACATCGGTAACATCTACTTACACACTAAATTTCATGAAAATCGTACAACTATTAAAGAAGTTCTCAAATTGGTCTAAACTTCCGGTTCGAAATCACAGCGACGAATTTTCGAAATTGGAAAATGCGAAACTGCAGATGAAAATGATTTTTTTCAAGGTATTCAAAGAAAAAAGAATTAGTAAAATCGGTCAAAAAATAACAAAGTTACGACTATGCATTGTCAGTTTTTTCGTTCGTAAAATTCGGTGATTTCGGATTCGTAAAACGTTTTGAAAATATATTTAATCAACAGCCACCACCCATTTTTGGGGGGATAGGTAAAAGTTTCAGAACGATCCTATCGTTAGATTCTGAGAAATCCGATTTGTGGACAAAACACAAAAAAAAAATAACAATAATAATCTTAACAGAAACAATAAGCTTTCATATGTAATATGAAAGCTTAATAATTTTAGTAATCTCAATAGGCTTTCAGACGAAAGTCTGAAAGCCTAATAACTAGACCTGCAAGCAGCACTGAACCGGCTTTCAGGAATCATACAGGAAGTTTATTATACCATAGCCGATCCATTGAGCTACCAAACTATACTTTAGTTGTTTTGCTTCAGTGACACCCTCTATCATATCTAAAAGTAATATTTGCTGGCTAAAAGACCGGTCAAAATTGTAAATTATGGCAAAAGTATGTCACTTCCGGTGCCGAAAGAAATTTTTATAGATGAAAAATAAGTCGAAAATTCGCAACATACAAAATACAAACTTTTTTTTATAAATATCGGACAATAAATAATTAACCTATAACCCATAAACTGAAATTAAGAAGGTAAAAAACTGAAAAGTGACCCTCGGAAAATTGGTTATTATTCGACAAGGGAACATGCTAGAAGATTTTTCTTGATATCAATATGATGGTATTGATTCAGTCTTACTGCCCATTAGAGTCAGACGTTATAAAGTTAAACGAATAATAAATATAAATCCCTTCAAAAAAATGTTTGTTTTAAAGGCTAAAAATACGTTTTTTGCAAAAATTACATTACTTCCGGTGATATTGAAAATTTTAACTTGGTTCATAGAAGTCATAAATAGCATAAGGCATGAAATGGTAAATAAATTGTAAAAATCGAATAATAATTGACAGTTTTACAGACCAAAAACCTTGAAAAGTGACTTATAGAAGATCGCCTATTTCTCTGTAACCGTACAAGTTAGAAACCATTTTGTGGTATCTGTATGGTCGTATGGCTTCATTTTATTCGTTGATGGGAATCAAATATCATAATTTTAAAAATATAATAAGGCAGACTCATTTGAATAAAATATTTATTTTTTAGGTTAAAAATACAGTTTTTGCCCAAATGACGTCATTTCCGGTCACAGTGAAAATGTAAAATTGGCTTGACCTAGTCCAAATTGGCATTAGGCATCAAATGGAAAAAAAATATTGCAAATCGAATAATAATTAACTCTTTTATAGGCAAAATAACGTGAAAAGTGATGCATGCAAAATTGCATATTTCTCGGCAACTGCTCATATTACAAACTAATTTTCGCATACATTCTCTTCGTCTGGATTATTGCTACGAGTTTATGAAAATTACAAATAAATATTTCAAAATATGAAGACGCTGAATGAATTGTAAATAACTGAATTTTACACTTTATTTTACATTTTATTCGAAATTGCCCGAAAATGAAGTTGAAATTAAAAAATATGAGCTAAGGTTTTTGTGCACCTTTGCAGGGTGCATCCTTTTAGTCATATCAGTTTTGAAAAAAAATAATATTTGCTTTCAAAAAGTGGTACCGAACTGTCAAAATTGTAGTTTTTGTTAATATTACGTCACTTCCGTTGCCGACAGAAAAATTTCACCGTAACAAAAAAAATTACAATTGGGACCATGGTGCATATGAACTTTGTTTTATACAAATCGAACAATAAATAATTTTTCTGGGTACGAAAAACTAAATTAGCCGATGGTGGCTAACGCAAATTACCGAGACAATTTTTTTTCTCATTTCTGCTCAAGTACGATGATATTTTAACCCTGTGTAAAATATCATCAAAAAATATTCATAAATAAAAAAGGTTTTCGTAAAAAAATTAATTTTTTTCGAAATATCGGACATTTTTTCGACTACTTCCGGTTTTACGATCGTTGTTGTGATAGCTTTACGAAGTCCTTTGGATACTTAACTGTACGTACCAGAAGTGTCAGAAACATCCATTGAGTAGTTTTGGAAAAAAAGATAAATTAAAGAGCGTTTCAAAAAATTTAACGATTTTTCAATTTTTTTCAAAGTTTGAGGCCATTTTTCGACCACTTATATTATTTCAATGCTTTTCATTTTGGATTCCCTATATAGACAACTGACAGGACTTTGAGTAAGAAACCTTTAAGAAAAATCGTAGGCGTCGTTTTCGAGAAAAGGGCGTCTCAGAATGTTAAAAAATTGGAAAATACTAGATTTTTGGCATACAATAATTTATTTCCTTACCATCGAAATCGTATTATTTAGATACCATATGATGGTCCATTAATAGGGCTATCCAGCGACACTTTAGTTCTTTTGGTCCGCTATTACCTAAGGGAGAAATCAAGTTTTTCGCAAGTGCGACAATGTTTTTACTCTTTTTTTTCATTTTTTGAATACTTCCGGTATGGTTATTATTGTCGGAATAGTTCTAATAGCCGGTTTGGGCACTAAAATAGCCACAGGGCTCTGTAATGATATATTACATTATCTGATCAGATAAAATGCCCCTGAGAAATCCTATGTTCAAAAGTGCCAAAAATGCAAAAAATTTAAAATATAGAAAATTAAATTTTAATAATTACATACATATTATACATTGTTAGAATCGTAATTAGGTCAGCTATCTGAATATACAACCTTTTTTTAAAAAATCTCTTAAAATAAAAAAATAGTAGAGCATTTTCCAAAATTTCACGATTTTTCGACTTTTTTCGATTTTCCCTTTTTTATCCTATTCCAGACATTTCAAAGTCCTATTGGATGGCTTCATGTCAAATACCTCCCAAAGGACTCTCGATAGAAAAAATTTAAAAAATATTGCAGGTTAAGTTTTCGAGATACAGGCGTCCAAAAACGCTCCAAATCAGAAAATACTTGATTTTCAGCGTGCCATATTTTGCTGTCTGTTCATAGTATCCGTATGAATGGGGTATCATATGATAGTCCAACAATCGTGCCATCAAACGGTACCTTCATTCGTTTAATCCATTGATATCGGACAGAGAAATAGCGTTTTCCCCCAAAATATCCATTTTTTGCATTTTTTTCAAAATATTGAACATTATTTCGACCACTTCCGGTTTGAAGATCCGTGTCGAAATTGCTTTATCAGTTGGGATTGGACTATAACTTCATGTTCCAGAAGTTTCATAAACGTCAATTCTACCATAAAACGAAACCCGAGCTCGCAAAATGGGAAGAAAATTCGAAAAAAATCGGAAAATAAAGGGCGATAACTCTGAATGAAACTTATATTACTGGAATCGGATGGACTTCAGGTATCCAAAAATGTAGGTCAAATTTGAAAATTTTGAAAAATAACAAAAATTGTCTCGTAAACAACATGTTTTCAATTTTCGAACGATAAAAGTCATAGACGAATGTTCGAAATTGAAAAATGTGAGATAGCCATTGTCTCAGAAAAGATTCAGGGATTCCAAAAATGTAATTTGTTTGAAAATGGATAAAGAATTGACGAAACTATGGCCGATTTTCAATTTTTAGAGAAAGTACAAAGTTCGGTCACTTCCGGTATGCGCAGAAATTTCAAAAATATTTTATCAAGTAGCCACCACATGGTTTCCCGATAGAAAAGCTAATTCCAGATCGATATCTGTTTTCGATCATGGAGATCTAGGCCCTCGCGGTAAATAATAATAATAATAATAATAACTAGACCTGCAAGCAGCACTGAACCGGCTTTCAGGAATCATACAGGAAGTTTATTATACCATGGCCGATCCATTGAGCTACCAAACTATACTTTAGGTTGTTTTGCTTTAGTGACACCCTCTATCATATGTAAAAGTAATATTTGCTGGCGAAAAGACCGGTCAAAATTGTAAATTATGGCAAAATTAAGTCACTTCCGGTGCCGAAAGAAATTTTTATAGGTGAAAAATAAGTCGAAAATTCGCAACATACAAAATCCAAACGTTGTTTTATACATTTCGGGCAATAAATAATTAACCTATAACCCATAAACTGAAATTAAGAAGGTAAAAAACTTAAAAGTGACCCTGGGAAAATTGGTTATTATTCGACAAGGGAACATGCTAGAAGCCTTTTCTTGATATCAATATGATGGTATTGATTCACTCTTACTGCCCATTAGAGTCCGACGTTATAAAGTTAAACGAATAATGAATATAAATCACTTCTAAAAAATGTTTGTTTTGAAGGCTAAAAATACGTTTTTTGCAAAAATTACATTACTTCCGGTGATATTGAAAATGTTAACTTGGTTCATAGAAGTCATAAATTGCATAAGGTATCAAATGGTAAAAAAATTATAAAAATCGAATAATAATTGACACTTTTATATACCAAAAACCTTGAAAAGTGACTTATAGAAGATCGTCTATTTCTCTGTAAACGTACAAGTTAGAAACCGTTTTGTGGTATCTGTATGGTCTTATGGCTTCATTCTATTCGTTGATGGGAATCAAATATCATAATTTTAAAAATATTATAAGGGAGACTGATTTGAATAAAATTTTAGTTTTTTAGGTTAAAAATACAGTTTTTGCCCAAATGACGTCATTTCCGGTCACAGTGAAAATGTAAAATTGGCTTGACCTAGTCCAAATTGGCATTAGGCATCAAATGGGAAAAAAATATTGCAAATCGAATAATAATTCACTCTTGCATAGGCAAAATAACGTCAAAAGTGATGCATGCAAAATTGCATATTTCTCGGCAACTGCTCATATTACAAACTAATTTTCGCATACATTCTCTTCGTCTGGATTAGTGCTACGAGTTTATGGAAATTACAAATAAATATTTCAAAATATGAAGACGCTGAATGAATTGTAAATAACTGAATTTTACACTTTATTTTACATTTTATTCGAAATTGCCCGAAAATGGAATTGAAATTTAAAAATATGAGCTAAGGATTTTGTGCACCTTTGCAGGGTGCATCCATTTAGTTATATCAGTTTTGAAAAAAAAATAATATTTGCTTTCAAAAAGTGGTACCGAACAGTCAAAATTGTAGTTTTTGTTAATATAACGTCACTTCCGTTGCCGACAGAAAAATTTCACCGTAACAAAAAAAATTACAATTGGGACCACGGAGCATATGAACTTTGTTTTATACAAATCGAACAATAAATAATTTTTCTGGGTACGAAAAACTAAATTAGCCGATGGCGGCTAACACAAATTACCGAGACAATTTTTTTTTCTCATTTCTGCTCAAGTAGGATGATATTTTAACCCTGTGTAAAATATCATCAAAAAATATTCATAAATAAAAAAGATTTTCGTAAAAAAATTAATATTTTTCAAAATATCGGACATTTTTTCGACTACTTCCGGTTTTACGATCGTTGTTGTGATAGCTTTACGAAGTTCTTTGGATACTTAACTTTCTGTACCAGAATTGTCAGAAACATCCATTGAGCACTTTTGAAAAAAAAGATAAATTAAAGAGCGTTTACAAAAATTTAACGATTTTTCAATTTTTTCAAAGTTTGATGCCATTTTTGGACCACCTATACTATTTCAATGCTTTTCATTTTTGATTCACTATATAGACAACCGATAGGACTTTGAGTAAGAAAAGTTTAAGAAAAATCTGCGGCGTCGTTTTCGAGAAAAGGACGTCTCAGAATGTTAAAAAATCGGAAAATACTAGATTTTTGGCACACAATAATTTATTTCCTTACCATCGATATCGTATTATTTAGATACCATATGATGGTCCATTAATAGGGCTATCCAACGACACTTTAGTTCTTTTGGTCCGCTATTACCTAAGGGAGAAATCAAGTTTTTTGCAAGTGCGACAATGTTTTTAACCTTTTTTTACATTTTTTGAATACTTCTGGTATGGTTATTATTGTCGATATAGTTTTGATAACCGGTTTAGGCACTAAAATAGCCACAGGGCTCTGTAATGATATATTACATTATCTGATCAGATAAAATGCCCCTGAGAAATCCTAGGTTCAAAAGTGCCAAAAATGCAAAAAATTTAAAATATCGAAAATTAAATTTCAATAACTACATACATATTATACATCGTTAGAATCGTAATTAGGTCAGCTATCTGAATATACAAAATTTTTTTGAAAATCTCTTAAAATAAAAAAATAGCAGAGCATTTTCCAAAATTTCACGATTTTTCGACTTTTTTCGATTTTCAGTCCGTTATTTCACCTTTTCCAGATATTTCAAAGTCGTAATGGAATGTTTCGTACACAAGATTACTGCAAGGTCTCTCGATAGAGAAAGTTTCATAAAAAACTGTGGAGCAGTTTTCGAGATACAGGCATCTAAAAACGCTCCAAATCAGAAAATACTTGATTTTCAGCGAGCCATATTTTGCTTCCTGCTGTTCGTATCCGTACGAATTGGGTATCATTCAGTGGTCCAATTACCGGCCGACCAAATGATACCTTAATTTGTTTAATCCGTTGATATCGGACGGAAAAATCGTGTTTTTACCCAAAACACCAATTTTTCACGTTTTTTTCAAAATATCGCATAGTATTTCGACTACTTCCGGTTTACGGATTGTTGTTGAAATTGCTTTAAACGGTGGTTTGACCATATTACTTCATGTTCCAGGAATTTCAGAAACGTCGATCCGGCCGTAAAACGAAACTTAAGCTCACAAAATGTGAAGAAAATTCGAAAAAAATCGAAAAATAAAGGGCGATGACTCTGAATGAAACTTATATTACTGGAACCGGATTGCCTTCAGGTATCCAAAAATGTAGGTCAAATTTGAAAATTTTGAAAAATAACAAAAAATGTGTCTTAAACAACATATTTTCATTTTTCGAATGCTAGAAGTCAGCGGCGAAGTTTCTAAATTGCAAAATTTTCAACTGCTATCGTCCGAGAAAAGACTCAGGGTTTCCAAAAATGTAATTTGTATGAAAATAGGTACAGAATTGACGAATCTACGGCCGTTTTTTAATTTTTTGGCACCGCACAAAATTCGGCCACTTCCGGTCTGCGCAGAAGTTTCAAATACAGTGGAAGGGATGGCCACTATATGGTTTCCTGATAGAAAATTACGTCCCAGATCTGTATCTGTTACAGACACTGAGAAATAGGCTCCCCCGAAAAATAAAATAATAATAATAAATAATAACTAGACCTGCATGCAGGAATGACGGGTTTCACTTTTGCCATGTTACCTTTGAACTTGAACTTGTGTCACTTTTGGTGCTACGTTACCCTTGAACATATGTCCTTTCCGGTACCAATGAAACCAATATACAGGTTTCCACATAAGCATTGCACACATCAAATAAAATGGAAACAGAATCAAACAAATCCAGCAATTTTATTTTATACATTTGTTACATGTAATTGATCCTGACAAAATAACAGTACTTCCGGTGATAATGTAAATGTTCCCTTAGTCTTATGAAATCAGAAATGGCATAAGGCATCATATGGTGAAAATTTTATGTAAATCGAATAATAATTTCCACTTTTATAGACCAAAAACCTTGAAAAGTGACGTGTAGAAAATCGTCTATTTCTCGGCAACCGTACAAGTTAGAAACCATTTTTTGGTATTTATATGACCGTATGGGTTTAATCTATTTGTTGATTGGAATCAAATATCATAATTGTATAAACATTACAAATCAGACTCATTTGAATAAAATATCGGTTTTGAAGGCTTAAAATACAGTTTTTGCCAAAATGACGCTACTTCCGGTGATAATGAAAACGTTAAATTAGTTTTATAACATCGTCTATGACATTAGGCTTCAAAGGGTGAAAATTTTATGAAAATCAAATAATAATTGACACTTTTATGGGCCAAAAACCTTCAAAAGTGACTTTCAGAAAATCGCCTATATCTCGACAACCGAACAAGTTAGAAACAATTTTATGATATCTATTTGACCGTATGAGTTTTGTTAATATGTGAATTTAAACCAAAAGTTAATTTTATTATTACATGTGACATAATTCTTGGTTGAAAAAAAGATCGATTTTAAAAGTTAAAAATTGAGTTTTTGACTAAATGACGTCACTTCCGGTGTCAATTTTAAATAGTAATCAACATGATATGACGCACACTTGCTTTTTGAATCAAATGATGTCACTTTTGTGAATATCCATTAATAATTGACTATTTTACAGGCAACATTACGAAAACAGTGACTTATGCAAAACTGCCCATTTCTCGGCAACTGCTTATATTAGAAACTAATTTTAACATACATTCTCTTCGTATGGATTATAGTGACAGGTTTATAAAAGTTAAGTAAAAAAAAATTAAAATCTGAAAAGCCTGAATGGGTTGTAAATAGGTCAATTTTACGCCTTTTTTCACCCCTTAATCCAATTTGCTAGATAACACTTTTGGTAATAAAAAAAATAACAATTGGGACAACGAAGCATATGAACTTTGTTTTATACAAATCGAACAATAAAAAATTAATCTAGGACTGAAAAACTGAATTAGCTAATGGCGGCCAAGGAAAATTAATGAGACAAATTTTTTTAACATTTTTGCGCTAGTCAGATGACTCTTTAATTCTGTGCACAACACGACTAAATAATATTTATAAATAAAAACGTTAAATCGAATAATAATTGCCACTTTTAAAGACCAAAAAACTTGAAAAGTGACTTGTAGAAAATCGGCTATTTCTCTGCAACCGTACAAGTTACAAACCATTTTGTGGTATCTGTATGATCGTATGGGTTCATTCTATTTGTTGATTAGCATCAAATACCATAATTTGAATAAGATTTCAAAACAGACTCATTTGAATAAAATATCTGTTTTGAAGGCTAAAAATACAGTTTTTGCCAAAATGACGTTACTTCCGGTGATAATGAAAATCTTAAATTACTTGTATGAAATCCCAAATGGCATTAGGTATAACATGGTGTGACGTTTATGAAAATCGAATAATAATTGACCCTTTTATGGCCCCGAAACCTTCAAAAGTGACCTGTAGAAAACCGTCTATTTCTCGGCAACCGAACAAGTTAGAAACCATTTTATGATATCTATATGACCATATGAGTTTTGTTTATATGTGAATTTAAACCAAAAGTTAAAATTATTAATACATATTAAGTTATTCTTGGTTGAATAAAACATTGATTTAAAAAAGTGTAAAATGCATTTTTTGACCAAATGATGTCACTTCCGGTGTCAATTTTAAATTGTAATCAACTTGATATGACGCTACGTGCTTTTTGAATCAAATGATGTCACTTTTATAAAAATCCAATAATAATTGACTATTTTACAGGCAAAATAACGAAAACAGTGACTTATGCAGAACTGCCCATTTCTTGGCAACTGCTTATATTACAAACGAATTTTAACATACATTTTCTTCGTATGGATTATAGCTACAAGTTTATAAAAGTTACGAAGAAATATTTTAAAATCTGAAAAGCCTGAATAGGTTGTAAATAGGCCAATTTTACACCATTTTTAGCCTCTTAATCGAATTTGCTCGAAAATGAAATCGAAATTAAAAAAACTGCTTCCTACATTTTTTGCGCCTTGAAAGGGCACACTCTTTGAGTCATATAATTTTTCAAAAAAATAATATTTGTTTATGAAGATCGTAAATAACTGTCAAAATTGTAGTTTTTGGTAAAATTATGCCACTTCCGGTGCCGACAGATAACACTTTCGGTAATAAAAAAAACGACAATTGATACAACGAAGCATATGAACTTTGTTTTATACAAATCGAACAATAAAAAATTAATCTAGGACTGAAAAACTGAATTAGCCAATGGCGGCCAAGGTAAATTACTGAGACAAAATTTTTTAACATTTTTGCACTAGTCAGATGACCCTTTACTTCTGTGCACAATACGACTAAAAAATATTCATAAATAAAAAAGTTTTTTGTAAAATTTTAAATTTTCGAAATTTGGCGCCTAATATCTTCGAAGATTTGCCGAAAATCAAAAATCGAAAGTAGCGTAGCTATGTGCCCTGTCTCAGGCTATGCCAAAATGTATCGAAAGTTAAAATCCAAGGATTATTGTTAAAATTACTGCAATATTTTTAAAAACGATAACTTCGGTGATTTCGGACATTTCGCATTGTCGCAGAACGTTCAAAATAGCTTTATCCTCTAAGTCACACCCACTTTCCCAGTAAAACCGAAGAAATCGTAACGATGCGACACGTAGTTGCTGAGATCTATTCAAATTGGAATCTGAATAATAATAATAATAATAATAATAATAATAAGAATAACTAGACCTGCATGCAGGAATGACGGGTTTCACTGGTGCCACGTTACCCTTAAACATGTCACTTCCGGTGCCAAGTTACCCTTGAACATATGTCACTTCTGGTACCAACGAAACCACTAAACAGGTTTCCAAATTAACATTGCACACAAATAAAATGGACGCAGAATCAACCAAATCCAGCAATATCAATTCATTTTATACATTTGTTACTTGTAAATGATCTTGACAAAATTAAATTACTCCCGTTGTTATGAAAATGTTCAATTAGTTTTATGAAATCAGAAATGGCATACGATATCATATAGTGAAAATTTTATGTAAATCGAATAATAATTGCCACTTTTAAAGACCAAAAAACTTGAAAAGTGACTTGTAGAAAATCGGCTATTTCTCGGCAACCGTACAAGTTAGAAACCATTTTGTGGTATCTGTATGATCGTATGGCTTCATTCTATTTGTTGATTGACATCAAATACCATAATTTGAAAAAGATTTCAAAACAGACTCATTTGAATAAAATATCTGTTTTGAAGGCTAAAAATACAGTTTTTGCCAAAATGACGTTACTTCCGGTGATAATGAAAATCTTAAATTACTTGTATGAAATCACAAATGGCATTAGGTATAACATGGTGTAACGTTTATGAAAATCGAATAATAATTGACACTTTTATGGCCCCGAAACCTTCAAAAGTGACCTGTAGAAAACCGTCTATTTCTCGGCAACCGAACAAGTTAGAAACAATTTTATGATATCTATATGACCATATGAGTTTTGTCTATATGTGAATTTAAACCAAAAGTTAAAATTATTAATACATATTAAGTTATTCTTGGTTGAATAAAACATTGATTTAAAAAGTTTAAAATGCAGTTTTTGACCAAATGATGTCACTTCCGGTGTCAATTTTAAATTGTAATCAACTTGATATGACGCTACATGCTTTTTGAATCTAATGATGTCACTTTTATAAAAATCCAATAATAATTGACTATTTTACAAGCAAAATAACGAAAACAGTGACTTGTACAGAACTGCCCATTTCTTGGTAACTGCTTATATTACAAACTAATTTTAACATACATTTTCTTTGTATGGATTATAGCTACAAGTTTATAAAAGTTACGAAGAAATATCTTAAAATCTGAAAAGCCTGAATAGGTTGTAAATAGGCCAATTTTACACCATTTTTAGCCTTTTAATCGAATTTGCTCGAAAATGAAATCGAAATTAAAAAAACTGCTTCCTACATTTTTTGCGCCATGAAAAGACACACTCTTTGAGTCATATAATTTTTCAAAAAAATAATATTTGTTTTCGAAATAAGAAAATAACTGTCAAAATTGTAGTTTTTGGTAAAATTATGCCACTTCCGGTGCCGACAGATAACATTATTGGTAACAAAAAAAATGACAATTGAGACAACGAAGCATATGAACTTTGTTTTATACAAATCGAACAATAAAAAATTAATCTAGGACTAAAAAACTGAATTAGCCAATGGCGGCCAAGGAAAATTACTGAGACAAAAATTTTTAACATTTTTGCACTAGTCAGATGACTCTTTAATTCTGTGCACAATACGACTAAAAAATATTCATAAATAAAAAAGTTTTTTGTAAAATTTTAAATTTTCGAAATTTGGCGCCTAATATCTTCGAAGATTTGCCGAAAATCAAAAATCGAAAGTAGCGTAGCTATGTGCCCTGTCTCAGGCTATGCCAAAATGTATCGAAAGTTAAAATCCAATGATTATTGTTAAAATTACTGCAATATTTTCAAAAACGATAACTTCGGTGATTTCGGACATTTCGCATTGTCGCAGAACGTTCAAAATAGCTTTATCCTCTAAGTCACACCCACTTTCCCAGTAAAACCGAAGAAATCGTAACGATGCGACACGTAGTTGCTGAGATCTATTCAAATTGGAATCTGAATAATAATAATAATAATAATAATAATAAGAATAATAATTTTAACAAAAACAATAGTGTTTCACACAAGCTACGCAGTGTGAAACCCTAATAATTTTAACAAAAACAATAGTGTTTCACACAAGCTACGCAGTGTGAAACCCTAATAATTTTAGTAATCACAATAGGCTTTCAGACGAAAGTCTGAAAGCCTAATAATAATAATAATTTTAGTAATCTCAATAGGCTTTCAGACGAAAGTCTGAAAGCCTAATAATTTTAGTAATCTCAATAGGCTTTCAGACGAAAGTCTGAAAGCCTAATAATAATAATAATAATAATTTTAGTAATCTCAATAGGCTTTCAGACGAAAGTCTGAAAGCCTAATAATAATTTTAACAAAAACAATAGTGTTTCACACAAGCTACGCAGTGTGAAACCCTAAAAAATAATTCAAAAAGATAAATCAATCGACTGTTAAAAGAAATTATGTAGAAGAATAAAATGTGAACCCAAATAGTTACGTCTGCTATCCATACTTCCCTGCACTGAATCGCCAGGAAATTTCTTTCCCGATTTACGTGTATTACGTGTACAGTTCCAAGGAACGCAATAGACCATTTTGATTCTTCTTGTTAATACAAATAAAATGATGACACATTCACAAGTAGGCAAAGCCCTGTATAATTAATTGTCATTTTTTTTCAGTTGGGTATGGCTTGTAATATATCGCATATATCGGCTTTATGGTTGCTGGGTTATATATATTTTTTTTTAAAACCCAGCTTATTGTCCAATATTGGGTTTAAAACTTAATTTAAGATAGGATTGTCACAAATCAAATCTGTGCGTAAGCCTGAAACATCAAGACAAATTACAGAAACATTTTTACGATCCGTTTTATATAAGCGTTCGTCATGAAACTTTTATTACTCCTCTATCGTTGCAATGATCTCTTTGTTAAAATTACATTTGGAATGTGTTTAACCAGTTCTATCACATATGTGATAATGACTGACACCAATATTGTCCTTTAAACATGTGGAAAATATGTTGGGAAAAGAAAGACTGAAGAAAACAATCTTAGAAAAAGAAAAACCGAGGCCGGTAGGCCGAGTGTTTTCTGTCGAAGGTTTTTTTCTGAAGTCTTTCTTTGAAAGAGAAAGTGATGCATTAATTCATATCTGTTTTAAATTCCTGCATTTGTTTTCTTCTTGCGGAAATCGTATATTCTAAGTATATGACAATGGTAATATTTTTATTTATGTTGTCTAGAAATTGTAAGAGTTTAAGGAAAAATAAACGCTCGAGACACCAATCGTTGGCTAGATACTATAGCCGATAAGACCACTCTGTATTCGTATTACTCGGTTCTATATTAACAGAGAAAATAAAAGAATGGCTTACATGTATTGTATAAGACTCTTCTACACATCCTATGACAATTCCAAATCTAATTGTTCAGATTCCCAGAGATTCCTTAAGATTCTTCAAAATAGTTTCATATAGGACAATGGATTGAATAGATAGCCGGATTGGCACGGTTCCTTTTCTTTAGTGGCTAAGTGGGTAAGCCGCTGACTCGCTAGCCTGAGGTCGAGTGTTCGATCCCTGCATTGGCCGAGAAAGTTCATCCCGATTTTCTGGCGTGGTTTCCCCTTTTCAATGATGCAGAACGGAGGGCCTGACAAGGACAGCTGTGTAGTCGTTTGAATAGGACGAAAAACCGAGGTCTCGTGCAGACATTGCGGTGCACGAAAAAGATCCTTTGGAAGTTGGAATTCGATATTAGAGTAGGCCGTAGCGCCGCTGCCCGGGCAAAATTCACCTCATAGGACACTGTAAGGCGTATGCCCGTCTTCATTAGCCCGGTTTAGGAGCAGAACAGTAAGAAGTTAAACCCCATTTCAGTTTCATTTCATTTCCTTTTCTTTTGGGAATTCTTGTGTAACCGCATCGGTTTTCCGATTTCTTATAGAACAAGTTTACTTGGTTGCTTCATTGTCTTTTATTGCCTGTGTGGAACTACCTGTTAAAGCGATATTCAAAGACCTCGACAGTTTATAATTACTATGAAAAATTCATAATGTTTATTTTGCTTAGGGCAGTCAACTACTACAACAAAATCATTCTAGTTTGAGCTAATAAACAGTAAAGTATACAAAAGAGTAACCAGGTACCGAGTCAAACTGCAACTGTTAATTATGAACTTCATTTAATCACAATTCTGATGTTCTATTCTCCTCCGCACTTTTTAATACGTCACTAATTATTTGGGATTGTTTGGTAAAGCATCAGGGGGTATACTCTACTTTTGCTACTTCACTGTAAATAAATCGAATCCCCGGTTGTACGTGGCAAGGAGTAGGGTCGCCTGTCCAATCTTGTGGCTTTTCTCCGGTTTCCTCCCATTGCTAAAGACCCCTACGCGCAAGCAAATTATTAAAATAAAATTAAACCATATGTTAGTCCCGAAATTACCTAGTTTGTGTCGAGTGGGCGTTAAACCCCCATTTCTCTCACTTTTCATTGTACATAAAAAGCCGGTTACACTCACCGATAACCACGTAACTAACGTACGAAAATTAATTGGTGGCTTTTGTTTCGCACGTATACAGTGAATGGCCATTTTGCACAGTAATCGTAGACAGAATTTGACTATTTTTTTAAATTTCGCTAAAGTTGAAAATATTTGTTTAGAACTAAAATAAATGAACTATTATTGAATCCCCACGCTAAAAACATTAACAGATTGTGAATATCTGATATAGACACGACCGACGCACAACATAGACGGCGGCCGCCATGAACCACCATTCGCTGAAGCGTATAACTTGTCTTTACTAAGATCTGGAAGAGGTGTTATATAACCCGCGGTCTGTTTGATGCAAGGGATTAACCAATAAAACAGTCTGGTGCAGCGAGTTCTGGGCGTGTCATTCACGTAACAAACGCTGATTGGTTCATTAAATGTCACAGGCCTCTCGTATGACCCCTGACGGGACCTCGCACTGGTCGGATCTTCTTGTAGCAGACGCCATCCAAAGTAGGCCAGGCAACGAAACATACACCCACAAGGGTTGTCGCATATTTTTACTTTTTTTGGTAATGAAACATTTGCAATACACTAAAATCTGATTTAGAGTAACAACTCTTTATGTTATTATCAGAAAATCATTAGAATTTGTTTGCTTTTTATAAAGTTTTGCCCCACGCTAACAATTAGTATAGGAAACATTTAATATGATGGATTTAGCAGTTCAAAATTCATTGAAAATCAAAATACTTCGTTTCAACACCTTTTAAGTTTAAAAACTCTGTGTATCAATCTAAAGTCAATCGCATTTATGGCAAGGTTTGGGGGCGTTTGTGTGGAACTTTTCACCACAACAGTTCCACAAGATATTGGGTTTCTTAAAATAAATACATTCCACAAGATTTTCCACTTAGAATAATATGCATAGAGTGTTTTGGGTGTGTGGGTTTTTTTTACCACTACAGTTCCACAAGATATTGGACTTTTTGTTTAAACATTTTTTTACCACAAGAGTTCCACAAGATATTGGACTTAGAAAAAAATCAATTTTTTTTTCCAAAATTTCTTCTCAGACCCTCTATATGCCTGTGTGGTACCACATTCCACAAGATTTTCGACTTAGAATAATTTTGATAGTGTTATGGGTCTGTGGTGTTTTTTACCACAAGAGTTCCACAAGATATTGGACTTAGAAAAAATTAATTTTTTTTTCTCCAAAATTTCTTCTCAGACGATCTATATGACTGTGTGGTACTGTGTATAAATTTAAAGTCAATCGGATATTAACTTTGGCCTCTTGAGCGTCCACAAGACTTTTTAAAGTGATCAAGGGCCATAACTCTGACACTAATTATCAGAAATCGCTGAAAACCAATAGGCTTCTTCGTCTCATGACCTTAAACACTGTGTATAAATTTGAAGTCAATCGGATATTAACTTTGGCCTCTAGAGCACCCACGAGATTTTTTGAAGTGATCAATGGCCATAACTCTGGCACTATCGGAAATCACTGAAAATAAATAGGCTTCTTCGTCTGATGACCTTAAACACTGTGTATAAATTTAAAGTCAATCGGATATTAACTTTGGCCTTTAGAGCGTCCACAAGATTTTTTTAAGTGATCAAGGGCCATAACTCTGGCACTAATTATCGGAAATCGCTGTTTATAAATTTGAAGTCAATCGGATATTAACTTTGGCCCGTAGAGCGTCCACAAGATTTTTTTTAAGTGATCAAGGGCCATAACTCTGGTAGTTATTATCGGAAATCGCTGAAAAACAATAGGCTTTTTCGTCTCATGACCTTAAACACTGTGTTTAAATTTAAAGTCAATCGGATATTAACATTAGCTTCTAGAGCGTCCACAAGCAATTGTGGACGCTGGACCGACGGACGGACGGACAGGGGCGACGACAATATACGACCACATTTCAATGTGGGCGTATAAAAACGAAACGAATTATTGAAATTGAACCATATGTAATCCCGAAATGAGCAAGTTTAGTGTTGAGTGGATGCTCTCTCTCCCTCTCTCTCTCTCTCTCCCACATACTGGCAAGGGCAACTTATAGTTGTTCGATTGGGGCGAAAAACCGAGGTCCCGCATATTACATTGACATACACGCAAAGAATCCTTGACATTTGGAATTCGAAATTAAAGTAGGCCGCGGTACCACTCGTGTCTGTCTTCATTAGTTTGGTCGATGCCGAAAAATGGGACGTTAAACCCCATTATACTTAAGCTACCCACGAGCATCTTCCACATACGTTTATCTGACTTGTGGAGGTAATATAACAAAGCAAGAAAATCCCATGTTCTCTTTGGTTAGATGTTAAGATCATTAACATAAAATAACTTAGGCAAGGAGCAAAGCGTTCTAAAAGATTGCTTTTGGTCTTTGATGTAGATTTCTACAATGTTATCAAACGAAAAAAAAAGAACCCAAAACGATCTTAATGTTCGACCCATTGTTAAACTAGACGTAGTAGACGTATCTATGCATGCATAGCTCTATAAAGGGATTCTGGGGACCGTTAGAACAAGGATGTGAGTTTATATAGTCTACATTAATACACTTCGAAAAAAAACTGTAGAGTGAACAAAGGATTGATTTAACATTAATATCAATATTAAAGATGCATTATTCAAGAGCAAGATTTGCCGAATGCATCGTTCGTTTGGCCTCAAATATTATATAAACCATTAATTATACATTTATTTACATTTTAAGCCCATAACCAACTCTCTAGAGCTTCGGATGATTTTGATTTTCCACAGATTTAAATACGATTCGTAGCTAATATAGTTGCTATCCGTACGGTATAAAGAATACACTTGCCAAGTTCCAAAATGATCCATTTATAATTCCCGTCTTTAGGCAAAAAAAAAACCCAGAAAAAATGGTCGAGGCTCTGCCCATGGGGTTGGACATTGACAAAAATAAATAGGTATGATGAATAATGCAACCTGTACATTTTTTACAGGCAATTATTACTAAAATGTGGGCGTGGAACCGCCCGAAAGGGGAAGGGGACAATTATGCACAAAAATCAATAGTCGTCATCTAAAAATATCAAGTTCCAAGATAATCGTCATCTAAAATTATCAAGTTCCAAGATAATCCAATCAGAATTGCAGCCTGTAAACGATAAACATAAACATTGGACTTGGTGGTCGGAACATTCATCAAAACCAATAGTTGTCATCCTTGGGCTGTAAGGAATATATCATGCCAAGTTCCAAGACGATGCATTAAGAATTGTAGTCAACTCACAGGGGGTCGGGCATCCACCAAAAATAGTTGTCCCCCTTGGGTTATGAGGAACATGTCAAGTTATGAGGAATATGCCAAGTTCCATGATGATCCTTTGGTGGCGGGGGGTAGTGGTCTAGAGTGCCGCGCTTCGACATCTAGCTGGCCGGTCACCTGGCATGCGGCTGTGTTTTCGATCCCTGGTGTGAGCTTATGTGGCATGGAGATAGGGGCACTCCGGTTTCCTCCCACAGGAATGACCCATGCGCGTGCGCTAAGATAATAATGAGATCACCTTCGGTGGAAGCGGACGTTAAACGCTAAGAACAACAACATGATCCAAAATTGCGGCTTGCCTACGATAAACAAAAATGTTGGGCGTGGTTCTGCTCGTGGCGGTTGGCACGAAAATCAATAATTACCGTCCTTAGATTATAAGGAATACGATGTCCATTAAGAATTGCGACCTGTAAGCAGCAAACAGACATACACAGAAACAATTACTTTGGCCCTGTCCCTGGATGTCAGGCATTCACCAATAACACCAGGGATTATCCTTAGGGTCATAAGAAATAAGTATGTAAAGTTTCAAGACGATCAGTTAAGAATTGCTGCTTGTAGGCTACAAATAAACACACACATATACGTATAAAAACATAAGCTATAAATAACTTATATCTTTGAATGCGGGAGCTTTGCCCACTGGGTTACCACAACGGTTAATACCACCGTATGAAACAAAGTGCCTTTAAAAGTTTGCAATGATCATAATAAAAAAAATATGAACTATAAAAACAAGTAATACATTTTACAGGACCATAAAATGAATGTGCTCGAACAGATTGGCTGTTGACTTATTTATGTTTATAGTTATTGTCTTTTACCTATAGTTTCCAATTCAACGCAAAATATCAAGAAATTGAAGAGCGAATTCTTTGGGTGATATAAACTCAAAGAGCACTTAAATGTTCTTTGTGAAACAGTCTGTGTACTTATTTTTCTCAACGAAGAATAGAAGTATTGGCAATAATTAAAACCTGTTTCAGATTAATGACGACAATGTCTTGTTATTTATAACCTTCAAACAATATCACTATGGTATTTTATATAGAGTATGCAATTTCTTTGACTCCACGTTGATCTTTGAGACATACATTTTTTTTATAATGTGGGGCGGATAGGTATTGCCTTTACCTGTAGTTTCCAATTCAACGCTAAATATCAAGAAATTGAAAAGCGAATTCTTTGGATGATAAAAACTCAAAGAGCACTTAAAATGTTCTTTGTGGTAAACAGTCTGTGTACTTATTTTTCTCAACGAAGAATAGAAGTATTGGCAATAATTAAAACCTGTTTAAGATTAATGACGACAATGTCTTGTTACATGTATTTATTACCTTCAAACAATATCGCTATGGTATTTTATATAGAGTAGGCCTATGCAATTTCTTTGACGTCAGGTTGATCTTTGAGACATACTTTTTTATAACGTGGGGCGGATAGGTAACATTTCTTGGCTGAGTTGTGCACTTTCAGAAAGAAGCATGAAAATTTGACTTAAGGGTCATATCATAAATATTGGGTTAATTAATCGGCCCCAAGATTATAGGATTTTAAGGGATTTTAACACAAAATTAAGTAGTTCTTTCTCCAAAATATTATCGGGATTGGCCCTTTAACCTAAACGGGTTTAATGTAATGAAATAACAAGTATGTAATAAAGTCTTCTATTAACTTTAATAGTTTAGAACCCGTGGCTGACGAAATCCGTGACACCACCTTCTGCTTCTGAGTTTAACCTCAGAACATCGCCTAGATTCTTATACTCTATCTTCTTGTGTACCGGGTTACGGTTACCAAGTATAGGGCAGCTTTTCGAATTTAGAGTACCCAGTAGTTTTCGAATTTTGAGTTATACTTTTCGAGTCGATATTTTGAAGTTAAGGATTTAGGATTTTCTTCTAGTCCACCATTTCAATTTGAAATTTTTAAGTGCTTGTTATTCCAGTGTATTCTTTGTCAACAATATATATATAGGGAGAAGAGCTTTGTAAGTGAATCCACTTGTCTCTAACCCATTTGATGATTTATGATCAATAAAATATGTTTAAATTATATATATATACTGAATACAAATCAAGATCGTTTAAAACAAACAAAGTTCCAGTTTACAGTCGTTCTCCAAATAAAATTGTGCTGATAAAACGCCAGAATGAGGGCTGGGATATAGCCGTTTTACCCGTGGAGCCGATTTGGTCAAGCATTGCGTTATTATGTATGTTGTGAGAAATTCTTCTAAAACATACCATACATTTGTAGACGACCTGGCCCCATCACCTTCAAGATATACCGGCAAAGATCTACAGGGTTATGTCTCTTTATGTACATTTTTGTGGATTGGACATCATCATCTTGGTGACATGTTCCTTATTTAAACATCCAAAAATGTCAAGGGCGTATATTATAATAGATAATAAAGGGTGAACTATATATACCTACAAACTCCTATATTAGACTCTATAAATAGTAGGCCTCGTAATGGCTATGTAATGACCACATAATATTCTCGTTACTTTGGTAAAATAGTTTATATTATAATTTATAGCCTACTTGTATTAAAGAGACAACATCTATATACATCCTCCAGACAAACACTATATTAATCTAGCAAAGTGTTTTACAAAGAAAATGAAAAACATTAGTGAAACAAAATGAAAACAAAAAGAAAACAATTCTCAGTCGAATAATTGGATCCATGTCAATCGGGCAACAAAAAAGATACATAACTAATCTGGTTTCTTTTGAGTATCATAAACTAATACAACATAAAGAGGTTCAAAATGCGACACGGGGGTAGCCTTTGAAAATAGTCCTAATATTGTAAGACACCTGTATATGTTTTCAAGAGCCAATAACTTAGCTCACTCCATGATCTGAATATTCATATCCATAAAGTACATGCCGGCAGATTTCTGATAAAACAATTGTAAAGGACTGAACATCGTAAATATTTCTGCGTCAGTTAGTCCAGTCAATCTAAGCTAAAGTAAATTTAGGGCAAAGAACAAATTGGCTTCTTGATACCATTCTTGGATCAGTCTCTACAACATATCCAAAGTGGGGTTGGGGATGGCCTAGTGGTCTGGATTGCCGCGCTTCGACCTCTAGCTGGCCGGTCACCTCTTGTTTGCGGCTGTGGTTTCTATCCCAGGTGTGAGCGTATGCGGCATGGAGATAGGGGCGCCTTCTCAACCTCGTAGGTTTCCCCCGGGCACTCCGGTTTCCTCCCACTGCTAAAGACCCCTACGCGCAAGCGAATTATTGAAATAAAATTAAAACCATATGTTAGTCCCGAAATGACCTAGTTTGTGTTGACCTAGTTGTGTCGAGTGGACGTTAAACCCATTTATCTCTCTCTCTCATATCCAATGTTCTCTGATAATAAATCTGATTAAAACAGTTTCGTTTTTTTACATTTCACAATTTCGGTTTACTTGTCTTTATTAGGATCGTGATGTGAGGGATTAGTCAATGAAACTGTGGGTAACCCGCTAAAAATATCAGCGCTGCCGAACGTTATAGGGTCAAAAGATACTACAGTCGGCCAGTTCTTCATCTAGAGGTGATCGAGAGTATGAAAAAAAAAGGAAACGATATATATATCAGTATTTTAATTTGTCTGATATTTCGCTACGATTTAAACATATGTAAATCAGTTTATACACACTCATAATAATATTTATTTGTACCCTTTGACCCTTTTCGTCCATTTTAGGTTCCAAAGAATTAAGCTCCTTTTATAATGAAAGCTTGTAACGTCTGTTTGAATCCTGCTTAATTAAAGATGCATTATGCAAGGGCTAAATCTGTCGGTAGCAAGTCTTTATTTGGGCTTGAAATGATATAAAAAAAAATTATTCCCGTGCCAAGCCAATAACCAACTCTCTATACAACCGGCTTGCCGAGATTTAAATGGATATGAACACCCGCGAGATATTTTTGATTGTTCATTATCGTTGCTACAACAATATCTACACTTCATCTCGCCCAAACTACAAACATCCATAACTTCGCTTGGAATAAAATAATTTGAATGAGGTTTTCAATAATGTTTATTTTTCATCATCTGTTTTTCAACTATTGCATCAGGTACGACCAGCCTTTTGTTTAATTCTTACATAACGCATTTATACTGTTACGAAAGTAGACCAAGAATAGCAGATTTATGGATATTATTTAAAAAAATTCTAATCATATGACAGAACTCTGCCATCAACTACCTACTTATGGTTTGACAAATGATCTGACAGACCGACATTTGAGCCCTGCACGTGTAGTGAAGACTTGGAGATAAAGTTATTTACAGTTTTTATCGATTTAGATGAGATGTCACCTATTTCTCGGTGTCAAATATTTCTAATGCGCGCAGCCATTTCATTAGCCTAACATCTATAGTGAAGACTTTTAAATACAGTTATTTTGAGTTGTTCTCGATTAAGATAAGAAGTCAATTATTTCTAGGTGTTTCATGAGGTATTTTATACAACCAATGTTGGCATTCGACCTTTCAATTTTCTTTTTCCATTTAATCTTAACCTGAAATAGACTTTTTAAATATATACACGACAAGAATACTAATGTTAAATCGATAGTCTAAAATCAACTATGTGCAATACGAAAGGGAAGGGATAAAGCATTAAAATCTATTGATCAAACGTGCGAACTCTTTAAATTTACTATATTCCTTAGATTTGAATTCTAGTGAAATGATTTATGAATGTTTCATTCATATTTTATTATAATTGGTGTGGGTAAACTAACTTATGAAAGGAATCACTTTTGCAATTAGTGCCAACATTGTCTGTAATTCTTAGAATGTTGTGTGTATTGTATTTTTTTCTGGTAATTGGTTTGTCTTTTTACGCATTAATATGTGTGTAAATACAAAGGCCTGAAAAAAAAATCTATATACGATCTTTATAATTATATCGTTTATTCCATTCGTTATTCCAGTTGTTAGCGGCAGCGCATCTATGGTTAATATGAAGGGCAGAAACAAATCTGGCTCATTCAAGATCTGGTCGATGGAAGTCAATATACCAAGTTGAATCACAATTGGTTAAAAAATGTAGACTCTATCGACTTCGCAAACATTTTTTGACGTATTTTGGATGAGTCAGTTGGCGAATCGCGTCTAAATTAGAACGCGGCTGGGATAGTGAGACGAAGAAGCCTATTGATTTCCAACGATTTCTGACTATTACTGCAGAGTTATGGTCCTTGATCACATTGGAATATCTTGTGGGTGCTGCAGAGGCTAAAGTTAATATCAGATTGACTTTAGATTTCTATACATTGTTTAAGGTCGTGGGACGAAGAAGTCCAGTTATAATGATTTTCAATCAATTTTTGATAACTTAAAAAGCTAAATCCTCCATAGTAAATGTTTCGCATATTAAACGTTATAGGACAGGGCTAAAAGTCAACATATTGTAATGATTTTCTAATAATTATTTGATTAGTTGTTACTCTTAATGCGATTTTAGTGTATTATAAATATTTCAACTGGTGTTGACTGTCCGGGCGACATAGCCGCTGTGGCAGTATGTTTCGTTGCCTGTTAACTTATCTTTTAATTAGGGATTAACACTTTATCGAGGTCAAAAGTAAGTGTAAAGTGATATTTAACTTCCATAAAATGTGGTTATTTTTTCGCATAACATCATTATTTAATATTTATACAAAACACACAAACTCTGAGATTTCTTTAGAAATAAGTCTAGACATTATAAGCGGAAGAGTAACACTAATGTTGTCTGGAGATTCTTTCTTGTAAATTTACTAACGGTTGAATGAAAATAAAGCCCAAATTATCTCCCTTTTTGCTGAACACTATGGCGGTGCTCGATTCACAGTCCAGAACATCCCGAATCGACAGAATTACAATCGAGTGACGCGGAATTCAGTCCTGTCACAGTTCTGCCAGTCCCGACAGCGGAGGTGGAGATTTCTTTAGAAATAAGTCTAGACATTATAAGCGGAAGAGTAACACTAATGTTGTCTGGAGACTCTTTCTTGTAAATTTACTAACGGTTGAATGAAAATAAAGCCCAAATTATCTCCCTTTTTGCTGAACGCTATAGGCGGTGCTCGATTCACAGTCCAGAACATCCCGAATCGACAGAATTACATTCGAGTGACGCGGAATTCAGTCCTGTCACAGTTCTGCCAGTCCCGACAGCGGAGGTGGAGTGAGTAGAATCGTGACGTATTCCTAGGTAAAAAATATGTTTCAGCAGTCATGATTGGTTGGGATACGTTTTATACAGTCGACGCATGCGCTGTAATCCGAAATTCTCCTTTTCACTCGATTGACACCAGTTTTGGAATTCAATTCCGGAAGTGTGAATCGAGTATCGCCTTTATTTAGGTCCAATTTAAAGTTAGAAAAAGAGTTACATTGCATGTACGTAAATCAGGACCGGGCACCAGAAGCAATTTTTGATGTGGTTCTAATTCCCTTATCATAAAAACACCGTCGATGGTGTTAAATCCTGTGATGATGACCTTGACAAATATGTGCATATGATCCCTTAATTTAGCTTAGACTTTACACGGTTTATTTTCTTGTAAAACCCGTTCAAATATATCATAGTTCCACCATAATTCCGGTTCAGTTCACATTTCGTGTAAATCGGACCGAAACTGTCCGACTAAAGTTAGATTTAAATATTAAGACCACCTGCAGATTTCGTCGAGACCTAGTTCTTACAATACTGGGCAAAAATCAATGTTCCCTATGTAACCCTGTTTACATCTCGTGACCTTGCCGAAATCTGTCGGTACCTTAATAATTAGATCTGACCATAATATCCAGGTTGTGGGCCATCCAGACGTTAGAATTTTTTTATCCAATTTCGACGAAACTTAATTTATATCACAAAGATCTGGGTCCCTTTCGATACCGACTCGTAAATGTATTGGACCGTAACTTTCTGGAATATGACCCCGTGATTGTACGAAATATCACGTTTCTAGCGTATGGGCCCGTCACAATTTTTGTCTTATTTCTAAAATTGTTCAAATATATAATTATGGTGAAGTCCGAATTTCCGGAAAATCAGACAGTAATGTGAAACATGAATGAAGTTTGTGGCCTTTTCTCGATGAAACTTAAACTATGTGTTAAAGGGACAATAACATTCTTGGTGGCTTGGTAGCACCAAAAAAAAATAATACCCTTATTCTAAGTACTAGATGTTTAAGTGTCCTACCTGTTGTGTAAATTATCCATTACAACCTATTTTACTTGTCCAGAGGGTTCGAAAATATTTTAAAATCCAAGTCACATTTGAAAAGGTTTACGTTAGACTTTTCAAATCAATTGGTTGAATTTTTCCAATTTTTTAAAATAGGTGCGTTAAGATGAAATTTATATCATAATTTAATTGGAATATTCTAAAATAATACGATTTGTTGACCAGAATGAAGATTGGGACATATTATTCAGTTACAACAAGAGTGTTATTGGGGCTTTAAGTTCTTAGTACGCACAAGAGCTTACATTATAGCGCTATAGCCCCTGCTTTTCAGCCAAGAAGTTTGATAAATTCCGTATAATCAACAAAAATGTTCTCCGGAAGGTTAAGACACGGAGATAATATTTTTCTCTACTTCAATGTGCTATGCAATGGTGGCTCGGTGCAAGGACAACAAGACAGCAACTAGATGCTGTTATTTTACTAGACATCCTGAATAGGGGACAGAATGACGATGCATTTTTAAGTCAAAACAAAATCTATCGCTTTGCTATTTTTAACAAATAAGGATCAATGAACTTGACATTTTCCATGGATTTGATCTTAATATTGATTTATTTAAAGGAGTTAACATTGATTTATTTAAAGGAGCTAAACCGCTAACATTTGGGACCTACAAATTGACACACTAGTGGGTCGCAACGCATATAATATTGTAATATTTTTTTTTTATAAACAATATTTTATTCAGGATGTCTGAATGGGATTGGGGAACAGGCTTAGCCTATGTAAAACCCCTCTCCCTAAATAATATACATACATAATATTAAAACAGGAACAAGATGGGTGTATATACACAGTTAAAATGGCAAACACATACATAAATATATTTAAATACAAATATGATTGTACGGATGGAAATATACAGTATATATTAATGGTCACATCATCTCGTAAATTTAAAACTAATATTATAAATTTAAAACTGCTAATGATTAAAATCTGTTTGACATGTCAATAAACTTGTGGACTTGATTAAAAATGTTGTTGTTTACATCGGTACAGTGGTTTGTGGAACCGAACAAGAGACAGTTAATGTTTTTATGATCGTATTGTAATGTGTCTATGGTTGCCTTTCGTGCATTTGAATGTAAAGAGCATTGCAAGAGATAGTGATCTGGATCTTCAAAAATGTGACCACAGAGACATGCAGGGCTGTCAGCAACATGTCTGAGGTATTTGTGACCCTGTAGGTCAGAACATCGCAGTCTAAGTTTACTATGGATTATCTGGAGTTTCCGCTGACCATTGTAGTAAAAAGATGGTATTATTATATCTGATTTTGAGAGATGGGCGGAGAATATTTTGAGAGTTCTTGAGTTTCTTGCAGGGAGACTGAGTTTATTCCACTCTCTTATACTGGATGGTAAAAATGATTTAGAAAATATTTCAGTACGACATCGAAATTCTCTAATTTTATCTTCGTTTCGAAATGAATATGTATTTGTTGGTTCTAGATTTATGAGATTCTTAAGATAGGGAGGGGTCAAGTTATTTATAATTTTGTATAATAATCTTAGTTTGTGTCGATTTCGTCGTTCTTTGAGTGGAATAAACCCAGTTTCAGCGTAAAGGGAAGCGTGGCTAGTACCTTTAACTGCCCCACAAATGGTGCGTAGTGCATCAAGCTGAAGGGATTCGAGATTATTAGATAAGTAGTCGGTGCACCCGTCCCAGATAACATCGGCATAATCAAAGTGTGGCAGAATGAAGGAAGAATATAAGGTATTTAGCGATTTTCTGTTTAAGCGATATTTCAGGGAGCGTAAGCAGTTTACTAATTTTGATACTTTACTTATAATACTATCAATGTGGCTGTTCCATTTACAATTTGTTTGAAAAATAAGTCCAAGATGTTTGTGTTCCGTTACTTCCTTTATTCTATTTTTTTTCATTAATAGGGGAGGTTTCACAATGTTGCGTTTAGTCGTGAGGGTTAGGGTTTCTGTCTTGTAATATGAATGTATATAAGTTTCTGTCATATTGTAATATGAATGTATATAAATTGATTTACATTCAATAGCTTCCGTTTTTACCCTGATTTCAAATCAGTTTTGTTCGGCAAAATAAGTCAGCAGTCTCAATTGAATGCAAATTTCTAGCGTCTGGTTATTCCCGTCTACATAATATTTATTGCGCCGTTTGATTTGGTGCAATGTGTCTAGCCTTGTTCCTCAAGTCTCTTGTTACAACTGGGGTTGAAACGCATTATAGTACACGATTCGTGGAGAAATGGTAAAATTAATGTTTATTTTATTTTAAATATTGGATATCAGAAGCCTACCTTTTCAAGGTAAAATAACAACATCAATGTTGATTTAAATTGACAAATAATTCACGTTTTCAATTCTGAAGATTTTGGATGATGTTGAGTGAGACTTAGCTACTTTAAGTATGACATTTCTTAAGTACATAGTATTGACTGAGGGGAGAAGATTTAATAGTTCAATTAATATAAGATAACAAAAATATATTACGATTAAAAACAATTATGAACTATGTGAAATCTCCCACTCCGCTGACTTAAAGTGACAATAACATTCTTATTGGCTTGGTAGCTCCAGAAAATAAATAATACCCTTATTCTAAGTACTAAATGTTTAAGTGTCCTGCCTGTTATATAAATTATCCATTACAACCTATTTTACTTTTCCAGAGAGTTCGAAAATATTTTAAAATCCAAGTCACATTTGAAAAGGTTTACGTTAAACTTTTCAAATCAATTGGTTGACTTTTTCCAATTTTTTTAAAATAGGTGTGTTAAGATGAAATTTATATCATCATTTAATTGGAATATTCTAAAATAATAAATGATTTGTTGACCAGAATGAAGATTGGGACAAATTATTCAGTTACAACAAGAGTGTTATTGGGGCTTTAACAATAGCCACATCCAGCTCCACAAAATAATGCCTGATCTCCCCTCCCACCCCTGGGGACCTATGTTGACTTACTCGAAGCCATACCCAGCACCAAAAAGTAATACCTTGTCTCCCCTCCCACACCAACACTATCCTTGTTTTCAAACTGACAACACCGGAAGCGCACGTGATAGACCTTTCGATCATTTCCACACCACTGGCTCAAAAGATAACAACACCGAATTATATATTTATACTTTATTAATTACATATTCTATTATCAATGTTAAGATTATAAAATAAATTGATGTCCAGTTAAAATAAAACATTAAAATCAAAATTAAAATACCATGTTTAGTACACAGTAAAGTGATGAGGTAGATCTACATCAGTATATAGGACCTAATATAGCAGACACGCTTTTTTCAGGCTCCTTCATTCACCGTCCCTTTTATTCCTAAGCCTGAATTCAACCGCTTTCATAATCAAAGAGCTTTGATTCCTACCGCTTTCATAATCAAAGGGCTTTGTGGTCGCTATAACCATTACTGAGCATGGCGGTTAGGCTCTTGTTATGATCAAGGAAATTGTTCATAACCATTCGTCTCCGTTCAGAAGTATCGAGAAATCAACATTGTAAACATAAACAAGAGAGCTTTTCAGTGGAAATTTAAAAGGGCGAAATTCTTTCTGACGTGACGTTCGAGTTATTTGTTTTTTTTCTAGTCTCTTATCATCCAAACAAATATTCTACGTGCGTTGAATGTCGTTGAAGACTAGGGGGTTCTTGGTGACCGAGACTAGTTTTTTTTCAAGAATGTAGTTATTTAGAACTCATAATAGTGCCTGACACAGGATTTCTGGTTAGGGTGGCCTTGAATAATCAAGTGTCAATGGTGATATGAGCGCATATCTGGACGCGAACATAACATTCAATTTCATGAGGTGAATCACCCAACCGACAAAAAGCTCAAATTTACAGAATAACAAATGAATAAAGACACCCCTCCCTCCCCGTCAAATTATTAATACAAAAATATAACGTGCAAAAGAACATTAACCCAGCCAGTGCTGAGAGCATTTAACTTATTAATGTGCATTAAAGGCCCACATGCACACGCTTTATTTTCAGTAAGCGACGATCTGTTGGACAAGAGATTTGTCACACACCATACCGACTTTGATCACGGATTCGTTGGTTATGTAGAATTCTCCTTAGCCTTCATGATTACATGTTGGTGTCTACGCCAATTTGTTTTAAACAAAAACATAATGGCATCCACCAAAGGCTAAATCAAACACTATACTCTATATGACAGCGTGCATACTGAAATGGATTGGTCAAACCCGATGGTTTGTCCCGGGATGGTTAGATTGCCATACAACCAACGTCAGGGACAATCTGCTCGGCTTTTATTTACCGAAGAGCCATGATTATGCTTCTGGTGGAATATCCACGACAAACAATTCTTGTCAGTGCAACCTTTAAATGTAATATAACATGCTTGACTCGTTAGATAAAACTGCGCTTGTTTCTTTGACACAACACACCTTACTAAAAATGTTTGATTATCTGTAGTTATAAGACTTGCGGTGTTGAGTAATGCCAGATTCTGTATTACACGGAAATACAGTTGCCAGGCAACGAGAAATAAGTCCATAAATTGTTTTCGTACAACATTGTCCTACTCCTCGATATAATAATTGTAATATCCATAAATTCATAATCTCATATTTATCAAAACTAATCACAAGAACGTTCTCGAAAGTACTCAAGGGTCAAAATTCTTGTAGTAATTATCAGAAACAGTTAACTTTTGATAAGCTTCTTCGTCTTACCCTTAAACAATGCATGGGCAATACACCTACTGGTGAGTAACAGAAATGAGATTCTTTGCTTCACGAATGCAAAAAATGCATGTAAAACTATAATGTTCGGGTAATGAATGCGAACTCGGGGGTATAAACAGGGACTTACAGTAGTTTACAAAATCGGACCACATAAATATGTGTGGATATAAATATAATAATACTATAATGGCACCCTCTGACTTTATGTTGACAACTGAATAGTTGGTATGTTGACAATTTCAAAACTCCTGAAAGACAATGCTGACGTTAAGCCGATCTGGTGTAGAAGTAATCAGTCATTGCTCACATGGACTAAGATTGAATACTTCCAGAACACGCCCTTTAGTCGTTAAACTGATTTGGTATTGCAATTCTTGGTCATTGCTGTAATGAACAGAGATATAACACCTCCAGAACACATCCTATAGTCAAATTGACGATAAAAAAATGCCGTTTTTTGTTGCAAAATGTATTTCAGTCCGTCTGACCGCCGAAAACCCTTATTTCAGCTTTTGTTTGAGCAATTCCCGAGCAGTCACTCGTTAATAAGGATTAACTTCTCCATAGCCGTAATCTTTTAAGTAAAGAAAACTCGATATTGATGAGAATTTTGACACATGCTAAGTTGTCTGACATGTTTAGTCTACAGGCGACCACGATGTCGTCTCTTTTTACGAAACAAATGTCGTATTTCCTTTCTGAACGTGTAACTAGTCAAAACAAAACATATGAAATTTACAGAATAGCTAGCTAGTGTCACCAAATCGGCCAACAATAACGGTACGGAGTTGCTGTTGTATGTATGCCATTGTCCAGGCCGTGGTTTCAAATTACTGACGTTCCAGAAAAAATCTGAATGGGTATTGACAAAATATTGTATCAAATGCACAATTGCGTAGCATAATTCACTCACAGCTAACCACAAAGATATTGCCAAAAATGCTGCGTTGATTGATAGTTTTTCTGGCACCATCGATGTACTGTAGGCAACACTGTGTGTCCTTCTGCGGCGACGCACTTTACACAATACTGATATATTTATAATTAAAATGGCGAATATTGGCAACATGAAGAGAATTCCCAAAACACACATTCCGTATATCCATAGTATTCGAGACGGTATGTTTGCGCGATGGGCGCACATATTGTGTTCATCCACATGCCAGATATACCCTTCCATGAAACTACAGACGATCGACAGAGCAGCCATAAAGACGATCGTTCGTCGGGTTCTGCACACTGTCAGAAGTTTATCGCCACCCAACGGGTGACAAATTTCTATGTATCGTTCTGTAGATAGACCTAGAACTAAAAGAATAGCAAAACACTGAACAGCTAGGAATAACAAATGGACGACTTGACACAGACCTTGTATGTTCAGTTGATGAATGTTCTCCAGAGCGTGAGTTAATAACACCAAGGTATCCGCCACACTTATTGCAATAAAATATTTCACGGGCGAGGATTTCACCCGGGCCCGACTCCACACGATCACCGCAAAAATATTACCTAGAAGACCGATGACGTAAACAATCTTGTATACATAGGTGGTGATGACGTATTCTATAGTATCGTAATTTGTATCATAATAATCCGAGGAGTTGAGCTGCAGACTTGAATTTTCCTCCATCTTTTCAAGGCAGCTACCTACAAACACACAAAAACAAGAGAGATAAGTCTGATGTATATCATGGATATACACTTAATTCAAGTCAAAATGATGGACGGCTTTCTGAAACAAAGAGGTTAGGCCCCTGACACCAAACGTCAGAATGACCAAGAAGTGTTATGCCTGGGGGTATTTGGTTGTATATACACGTATGTTAAACAATAAGTTTATAACAATACACCCAATCCCGAACGATATAAATGAAAAACATTCTTTAGCACTAAACTATTTACTTCGGGCTATATCAATCAACCACACAGGGAATTATATAGCTCGAAAATTTCACACGCATCAATTTCATATCACTTGCGACGGATACCTCAAGAGTTTTGACTTTTCGTTCTAAAATCTTACAAATCAGATCAACTAAGTGGCTGACACACCGTGTTCAGCAAGTGCACAATTGTTAAAAGTTAAAAGGAAGGATCCTATTTCAAAATTAAATGAAATTAAAGCGTTAGATATAGTTTAGATTTAAATATTGATATGACATTTAATTATGTGTGTACTTCAAGTTACGATATCTCTATATGATATGATTGACGTAAACCGAAATGTGTCTAAAATTACAGTAGAAACCGTGATTTGTGTTCTTGCTAACGCTGCTACCAAGGCTAGAAGGCTAAATCCGGATTGAACTTTTCGAGAGATTTCCTGTGACGTATGCAAAAGGACACAGGATTTATTAATCTTGGTTGGTTACCATTACTTATATCGAATAAGTAAAAGTATACTTGTCATTTTAGCGCAATAGGAAACCCTTGTAAACTACAATATTGTGAAATATGAATCTCTGATAGGAATATTGTCGAAAGAAAAAGGTTAAATCGCATCAATATGTATTCTATTGAAATTTCACCGATCTACGTTCCTCGCTGTGTACTAAATCCACTGCTATTTTATTGTGGACTAACAAAACTCATTGACCTATTTTAAATCCTGTCGAATCCAAGACAGAAGATTATCTAGCGTCCGTAGTTTGATTTTGTTTTCTTAAACATACATTATGCAAAAGCAAAATCTGGCTTTTGTAGGTCTTTCTGTTAGGCCTGAAATGTTATAAAATCTATTAGACATTAATTAACATATCCAGACCATAATCAGCTCTCGGTGTCAAGGCTAGCATACAATATTTGTTGGATTATAGTCCGATTAATACTCAAAACTTTCCTTCGTGGTTAACGATTAATTGGATAATCGAGACTATTAGTTTTGTCTTACCGACTTCAGTAATGATGATCGAGACTAAGTGATGATCCGCTTCGTTTTCGGTTCCTAGTGGATCAATTTGACTGAAATTTCCAGCAAATAACCTTTACATTATCTATTTTTTAACTATTATAGTGAGAACTGCCAACTCGGTATCTAATATCCCATAATGTATCTTTAATTTCAGAGGAAAATACAAATGACGCATCCTTAATTTAATGGGATTAAAGGTACTGCTAAAATCAGTTAATATTCCTTTAACTTTACTGAATTCCAAAACCAAAGACAAACGTCCTTGACACGGGTAATTATTTACACTGTTTTTGAAATGGTCAAGTTATAATGTTGAACAGAATACTCTCTTGTTTTACATACAACTTACATATCGATGACATACAGTAATAACAGTATAGTCAGAGAGGTTTACTGAAACCGGAAAAAAAATCATAAATAATTTCCAACAGCAAGTTGCTAAGAATTATCGATACGTTAGTTTGTTGAAATTTGTTCCACGAATGCCATTTAAACCCTTGGCGGGCCGGATGTGGCCCATGGGCCTCATGCTTGACATCCCTGTTTTAGATTATATCCAAGGCAATGCCAGGGTTTGAGGCATTGTCATGGGCGTGGTACTTTTACTTTTTACGACTGCTCGGATTGTTGTGTGAACACAAAGTGGTTGACTCCATCCAATATAAAGTATCCTTTCGAAAACAGAAGATTCCGATACTACTGTGTGCTTTTAATTATTAGTAGAATAGAATGATGTTCCAGTAAACCAAGTCGAAATTAAACATCAATTTGGAGGAAACTTTGTGTATACGAACCATTTTATCCTATTTTATTCTCCCTTCCCATTTCTCACTCTTTAGACGTCTTCAGATGTTTTGTAAATGGCATAACACTGATTTAGCTTCTATGTAGGATACATACAGAGGATAATATTGTGCCTGAATTGAAACTAATCAACTGTCCGCTATAATTATAAGTCTTTGGTCAGTAATCCTCTGTCAATGGCGCGTTCAGAAGTAATGCGCTCGATTTTCAGGTTGAATCTATCGTAGTCAGTCTTTGGTTGGAAATCCTCTGTCAATGTCGCGTTCAGAAGGAATGCGCGAGATTTTGAGATCGAATCTATTGTAGTCAGAGAAAGGTCCGTCTTCATTAGCCCAGTTAAGGGGCCGAACAGTGGGACATTAAACCCCATTTAATTTCATTTGAGAGAAAGGTATCAATTCGGAAATTCAGATATACATATTATATTTAGAATAAATGGGGTTGGGTTTTCTTCAACAAAATAAAGCTAAGTATACATCAAACACCAAATAGCTTATGGGATTGACAGTAATTACCACAAGACACGACTTGAAAAGAGTTCTAATGCCAGACATTAATACGCCATAAGATATCTAGCCATGGATTGTATACGAAGCACGATATAACAATTTACGAAGACATTAAACATGTTGACTCTATTTTTAGATTCGGTTTTAACTTTCCATTTCACATTTAGCCAACGTAAGACGGTCCGTTTTCGTGGCACACGCAACAGAAAACCGATTTCCTTATATTTGCACGCCATTAAAATAATACTAACCATTTCTGACATCCCTTCGTCTGGTAATTATTGTAAACGAATGTACAACAATCATATAGCTGCTTTCAATGAAATAGATACACCCTCAAGGGAAACACATTTAGCAGTGTAAAATGAAAAGAAGTTTATTAATGGCTGATGATGAATTAAAGAAGGTGATTAGTACACGTATTATGTAACAAGGTGAGATCCTGTCTGGAGTGATATAAATGTTCCACGCCGACAACAATTAAGACAATGTCGTCGTTATGGGGATGGATATTACGGACCTATTATCTCGTACACAGTTAAAAAAAAATAATAAGCTAGCTTATACGCAGAGCAGACAATTTACAAAAAATCACATTTCATTGTAGAGTTTGTGGGTTTCTTTTCAAACAAACCAATTATATTAGCCCCCAATTGTTCTGATTCTGCAACGACTTGAAATTTACAAATATACATCCGCCTGATGCAATTTAATCGATGATCTGTAACAGATATCTTTATAAATATACAATAAATATAAATCTTGATGTTTAATCAATACAGTTTATAGTATGGTATATTCATTTATGCACGTCATGTGAATCCAGAAAATATTTAGGAACACTTACACTTTATTAAACACTCTATAACAATTTTATACTATATATGTTTGAAGAAAAATAGCTTAAAATTACACGATATTATTTTGAAAGGTTTCATTTCTTTAAATGGAAAAACGCTAAATAATGATTAGGAATTACATGTAGTACACCAAGTATTGTTAATAATATTAAAATGTAAGTTCTATGCACTAATGAGCTTAATGTCAGTTATACGTCATGCTAATGAGTTTAATGTGCGTTTACTTCATGTACTAATAAGTTTAATGCTAGTTATATACTCCCTGTACTAATGAGTTTTATGCCACTTACTCTTGATGTACTAATGAGTTTAATGCCAGTTATACGCCATGTACTATTGCGTTTAAAACCAGTCATACGTAATGTACTATATATTCACGTACGAGTCTGGGATCGAAACACAAACCCCTGATTCAGAAATCTACACATGATCTGAAACTCGCACATCGACACCCGACCAATGTGCACCGACGGCCAATGTTTTCCATTACATTTTACTGTCTTACGGGCGATTTTACAATCGATAAAATCTCGAAGGTTCACATCCGGCATCGTACCCGGTTTGGCTCAATTTCAATTTTTAACCTATTTCATGTGTGATAAAGTCATGATAATATTGTATCGAAATCTATCGTTTGTTGCCATTTTAGGCGCTCAAACTTTAGAAACGTCATTTAGAAATTCGAGAAACCATGGAAGCTTCACGAAAAAGTGCTTAGAAATAATTGAAAGGCTCTGGATGGTACAGAAAAAAAGTTGTATTAATTCTCCTCCACGCTGTTATACTCATTTATACCAGTATATTAAAGCGGATACGATTTGTAGGGCCGAGCTTTTGTGTGGACCCCGAATTTGTAAACTGAAATCGATAATCGGAGGTTGCAACACTTAATCACCTTGCTTCAGTTATATTTTCATTGCCTTTCTGAAGAACTCTACAAAAGAGATTTTCACCAACCCACCAGTTTATTTCTTCTGGAGATTATTATATACCACTGAGAATTGAGTTTTCATGTTAATTTCAGGATGTTTTCATTTTCTTAATTATTATTTAATACACCTTTAGCCATGCTATTTTTTTCTTAAAAATTACGCATGTCTTATGTAACACTGTCCTTTCACATTATGCGAAGATTTCTTGGTCTCGGAGACTTTTGTGCTGATTTCAATATAATATATAGAAAGTTTGGATAAAAGCTAATATATTCTATTAGCATATTATCCCCAAACGCACAGTGACTTTGGTTTAAACAATATTTTATTTCTATTGATTCATGATTTATTACAATACTGATATTGTGGATCTGAAAACAAGCCATATAGCTTATATAAATTCATCTCCACAGTGACTTTATATGCCCTTGGTCATAATACGAGATGCAATGGGGTTTAATGTTCTACTTTTATTTCTGCTCAGACTGAGCTAATCATGACGTCGGGCATATACAATGTGTTGTGATTTAAATTTTGCCCGAACAGAGTAGCTACGGCCTACTCTTATATCGAATTCCAATTGCCAATAATCTTTTACGGGGACGCTGATTGGAACGAACACAGGACCTTGGTTGATCTTTCCATCCGAACATCTATACGTTTCCCTTGTCAGACCCCCCCCCACTCCCTGACAATCCCGGTGAACTTTCTCGGCTAACCTCCAGATCTTACCCACCAAGCCACTAAAGACCAAAGCAGAAATGGAAACAATCTCTGGGTTTGCGAGCAGCCCTGCCATATGACGAAGTTTGACAATTCTTTTACAATTAATTACAGAACACCAAGCACATTATATACACGTTACGTGCTACCCGTTACTGTCTACGGAGCTGCTATAATAGATTCGGCCACTGACAACTTCGAATAAATTGAAAAGAATCTTAATGGTAAAAATGCTACACATAGCCTACCATCTTTATCGACGCATTAGTCTGACCACCTCTAAAAGTAATATACCGAGATGTTCGAGCAAAACCAGAGGGAATTAATATGTATCATGATTTGTAAGGATACGAAAACCGTTTGAAAGCCCAGAACCGCCTATCGTTTCACAAACCTCAGGTAGCGATCTCGTTATTTAATACCTTCGAGGATATAGGCTATAGCCCATAAATACCAAACTTGTATATTTGACACCATGTGTATCCTAATTTGTAACTTACCTGTGGTCTATAACTTTAATATCTTAGTGACTTCATACTCCGTTAAATAGCGTTGACTTACCAAGTAATACAATTATCTGAAAAACACCAGAAAATAAGTTGTAATAACCCATATATCCAATTATTTTGCACGACTTTGTTTTAGTGATATTGTTGGTCATAGGTGTTATCTAATTATTTGATGCCAGTGATCTTTTATTTTAAACGAAAACGGAGAATAATGGATAATATACCAATGTCTGTTTTGTATCAGCAATGTCTGTGACCAACTTGTTGGTCTACTAAACTGTCAGACACGTATTACAGCTTGTTGTCTCTGTATACGCAGACTGTCACCGAGAATAACCCGTAGATTAAGTTGTTGTCTTCTCTTTCATTCCTTAGAAAGTCTATACCGACCTAGTATCGTGAATGGTTTACTGATTTGCCCGAAAATTGGGGAGAGAGAGAGAGAGAGAAATGGTGTTTAATGTCCACTCAACACAAACTAGGTCATTTCGGGACTAACATATGGTTTAATTTTATTTCAATAATTCGCTTGCGCGTAGGGGTCTTTAGCAGTGGGAGGAAACCAGAGTGCCCGGAGGAAACCCACGAGGTTGAGAAGTCGCCCCTATCTCCATGCCACATACGCTCACACCAGGGCTCGAAACCACAGCCGCAAGCCAGAGGTGACCGACCAGCTAGAGGTCGAAGCGCGGCACTCTAGTCCACTAGGCCATCCCCCACCCCGCCCGAAAATTGGCCTCAGCAACTTTGATGGTGGTGGTTGGGGGGTGGGGGGCGACACAATCCAAACAAGACAGACCTTGGGAATCGGGACAAAATCCAATCTTTCATTACGTAGATGTGGTTTTCCACTGAGGGCGAATAAAACTTATTTCAAATTTGTATGTGACAATGTTATAATGATTCCGTTGATTGTATCATTGACTGAAAAAATTCATCAGATTTTCGCGGGTGGTTTCCCTTTGTCAGTGATGCAGGACGGAGGGCATGCCAAGGACAGCTGTCTATTCGTTCAGATGGGACGAAAAACAGAGGCCCTGTATACACATTGACGGTCACCTAAAAGATCCCTTCGCAGTCTGAATTCGATATAAGAGTAGACCGCAGTGCCACTGCCGGTGAAAACTTTCCCTCATAGCACACTGTACGGCGCATGCCCGTCTTCATTAACCCGGAGCAGAATATAATAGTCATTTGACAACCTAACCTAGCAATAGACATATAAATAATTGTGTTTTCTCTTTCTTGGAAAATATGAAATTATGGCTTTAATGGGAAAACACCTCCAAGAATAAATTGCAACAAATCAGTAATTACCCCAAAAATCCCCCTTTGAAAGACGCCATTATACATAATAAGATTGAAATAAATTTTAATAGAAACAAAGATAGGTTGACAGGCAACGAAACATACACCCACAGCAGCTAAATCGTCCGGGCAGTCAACAAGAGTTGTGGCATATTTTTACTTTTTTCGGTAATGAAACATTTATATAATACACTAGATTACGAAACATTTAATATCATGGATTTAGCTCTTCAGTTATCAAAATTCATTGAAAATCAAATACTTGTTCATCTCATGACCTTAAACTCGTGTGTACCAAACTTAAGTCAATTGGATGGCAAGTTTGGCCTCTAGAGCGCCACAAGATTTTTCAAATTGATCAAGGGAGATACCTTTGGTAGTAATTATCAGAAATCGTTGAAAATCAATATGCTTCCTTGTCTTATGACTGCCGTATAAGTGTTGTTTTCTAGGGATGTAGCTTATTCCAACACTAACGACGAAAACTCAGATAAATAGTTGAAATTGTACTTTTAATAAACGAATATTTAAAAGTGGCTAACGGTCACAATAACGAGATAGGTATCGCTAGAGCGAGCCGGTCACCAGACTAAATTTACAGCAGAATATAGAACATATATTATACAAGCTTAGGATTATAATATTTATATAATAATATTTGATAAGATGTTAAATTGTACATAGGAAACAGATGTTTAAATATGGAAGAAGATATTGACATAGCCAGAATGCTCGTTAACTATAATTGCGTAATATATATATCGTTACATTAAGTATAAGCTCAAACAGTTAAATACTTGAAATATTAGTGCGATATCAATTCGATTGGTCAATTATTATTGTAACTAAAATCATATAATAAAATATATACAAAGATACACTATAACATGACCTTAACAGTTAAAAGACTTGAAATATTAGTGCGATATCAATTCGGACATTGGTCAATATCTTGAACTATATTTTTCCAATCGGACCCTTCTGCAAAATAACATGACAGGTCTCGTAAGTCGTTCAGGCCTTCACGACTTAATCCTATTCCCTCACAAAGCCTTAACCCCCCCACCCAAAAAAAAGTTCCGTAACTTTGGTCCTCCTATAGTGCCTATCCTCCTTTGCAGGTCCCAGCACGCATCTATTCTTTTCGACAAATCAGCCCTCGGCAACTGGTTATAAACTTACTAACATCACAGGTATTAAATTAAAACTTTAAATATATAGAGATGATAAATTAAAACTTCAACCACTACTGGTTTATTTATGGAGAAGTTGAGAGCATTTACCTCATATTGTTATCATTATAATAATTAACGGCTTTAATAACTTTCGCCAAAACAGACGGAAACGGATTTTGCACGAGACATCATGGTGTGCAGATGAGTAGTTACTTGGAAGATATAATCTTAGTGTATTTCAAAGTTATAACTATACAGCGGCTTGGTTGTATGTTTTTAGGAATGAAACAGTGGTGGCCTAGCAAGATACGCCCACATTTTGCAAAAGATGCACTGAGGGCAAGCTAAAAAAAAAGGGGGCAGTTTTGTAAAATAAGAGGCCATAATCCAGGAAGATATGGCTCGATATGCACGAATATCGAAAGGAAAATCTTTTTTTTTTTTGGGGGGGGGGGGAGCACAAACTTGGTATTACATACTTTTACACTAGTTACGTACAAGTAGCAGCCATTTTGTCCAGCGGTTTAGGTCAACCATCATTAGGGAGTAATGGCCATTATATTTGGATGTTAAACTTTTTCTTTTTAAATCCGACTTCTAGATGGTCCACAAGACCACAAGCTAACAAAAAGTACACTTTCGGAAAATCAGGAGCCATAATGCAGGAAGATACGACTCGATATGCGCGAATTGCAACAGGAGCCGATATCTTTGGGTTATAAACATACATTTCAAGTTTAATCAAAATCAGATAAAAAAAAACTGTGACGCCAAGAGGGTCCACAACTTTGATATTACATACATACTTTTAGACTATCTGCATAAGTAGCAGCCATTTTGTCCGATAGTTCCGGTCCGATTTTCACGAAATTTGAATTTAACCGTCATTATGGCGTAACGTTTATAACTTCGAACTTTTTTTTTTAAATCGGATTAAATTGTGTGAGCTCTAGAGGAACCAAAAGCCGAATACGCGATTTTTCGAAGAATCAAGGACCATAATCCAGGACGTTACTATCCGATATGCGCGATTATCGAAAGGAACCGAAATCTGTGTGATATAATATAGACATAAATTTAAAGTTTCGCCAAAAGGGGTCCACAACCTTGATATACCACACCACACTGATCAGCAGTGAATATTCGCTAGGCCGCTACAATCACTGATAAGGATGACATCGGACGCGACTTAATGAACCACGAATATAAAGGTTTTTTTCCCGACAAATTACATTCTAAAACATTTTTCTTTTATGTATTAAAAAAATAGCTATAATAAAGGCGTTTGACATATTTGTAGGTAAAATTATTTCCTATTTAGTGTAAATGGTTATTAAAATGAGTAAAAGACAGCATTCCGCCCGAACCTGTAACATATTATGTTAACAATGATAGAAGCCGCGTGACGAGACGTCACGTGTTGAAGACAGTTATATTTTATACAGATATTATATCGTCAGTGAAACATTGCGTATGAGGAATGGCCATTTTGTCCAGCAATTTCAGTCTAGTTTTCACGAAATTTGAACTCAACCGCCATCATGGTGTGTCGGTTAAATCTACGAACGCTCTGTTTAAATCGGATAAAACCTTGTGACTTCTAGACGGACCACGCTCTAAAACGCGATTTCTCGTAGATCCGGGGTCATAAACAAGGAAGTTACGATCTAGTATGTGCGAATATCGAAAAGAACCAAAAATATACATTTACAGTGTCCTTAATTCAAACGATTTTCATACAATCAGAGGCAATAATCTATGACGTTGTACAATTGGGTAGGAAATTGGCCGATATTAACCTTAATGTGATTTAGAAAGCATAAATTATTGCGGGCATTCACACTATTCACTATTATCTACTGTGGTTCTGGCGGAAGGATCTGCAAAGCTCATTACAATGAGATCCCCAAGTACCAATAGACAATCTGTTTCATAGAGGTATTACAAAAGTTTTTTAATCACATCAATTCCTCGATATTGTTTACATAAGACACTAATGGTACTATATCCGGACAGAAGGGTGCCTTTTACTCATTTTACAAACCTATTTACATGTACACTAAGCATTTTTACCTACGTATACTTCAAATATCGTGAATTAATTAAGCAGCACCAATGTCACCCGTTGGCCTTGCCATATTCCCTGCTGATCATCAGTGTGATCATTATAAAGACCACAACAACTCACTCTGACATTTATATCATATTAAACAATACAACTTGTTATCTTTCGTCATTTTTATGACCGGAAGACATGTAAATAGATATCCTTGTGGGTGCTCTCAGCATATTTCTATATAATCAATATCTAAAAAAATATACAATGCATGACTGGAAAATTTTACCGGGGGAGCGGCTCTTTTACCTACTCTCCTTTCAATTCCGCGCACTACATATACATCAGATATGTCTATACACAATTATAGTCCCGCTAACCCAGACAAGTGAGATCCACGATTGATGAACTAAATAAGATAACCATATTTTTTTATTACTTCGACACTTCATTTCACAACATTTGAACCATCTTATGTGATAACACTGAAGGGGTTTGTTTATTAAATAAAGTGTTTATATTATCGTATGCTTTTATGAAATTAAATGTTATCGAGGCAGTCTGAGTACGTTTCTTTATAGTTATCTTTTACAAAAATGCACCGAATTAACTTGTATCAGGATATATGAATTTGAAATGAAATGTGGGCAATATGCATTAGAATATTCAAACAACCACATTTGCACCCAGGTGTGACCCTCGAACTTAAATTGATCAGACAACCCTAAAAGCATCTGGTCATCTTCTAGATAAAAGGTCAATGATAACAAACTTCTTAAATGTTGCTAAAACATAGTCTTTTGTAAATAAAAACAACAAAAGTAACAAAAGGCATGAGCAAAGGTAAGGTCTAATTATTTAGACAATGTGTTTTCATCACTTACATTCTATCATAAAATTTGCAAAACATGTAAACATATTTGACATTAGTTTGCAAATATTGCATATATTATTATGTATACTAGCGCCCTTACATCACTTTCAGATTCTATACCTTCATAATCGTATGATTTTTAGTATAAATTTACATTTATATCCTTCACAACAACATAAATGTATTTTTAAATCAAATAGCACATCAATATGGGATGAATATATACATGTGTTACATACTCATATATAATTCTAATGTCACATGGTTTGTTGGTTTAAAGGAGCGGATCATCATTACAAGTAGCTTTGACAAACAGAATTTGATGGGAGTGGAGCTCCATCCACATTTTATCCGAAAAAAGAAGGGCTGTAAAATCTTTTACCGCGACACCTAAACCCCTCCTCCGCTTACCACCCATACCGCGGACAGCCAGGGGGCCAAAATCCAAAATTCTGGCAGTGTAAATTCAATTCGGAAATGTATAATAATAGTGATCACCAAACTTGCTCTTACTTGATATGTTAAACGCATGACTTCTTTGACGTTCTACTTTTCTGACCGAAAATGAAGAAGGGCCACAAAGTCATGCAGTGTGCCATGAGGGGAAATCATATCGAAATCCGACTGTCAAGGTTTTTTTTTTACTTGCACGACAGTGTGTACAAACAGTAGCGGATTATTAGTGATGCTGATGAGGCTGCAGCCTCAGGCCCAAAAATTTTGTAAAAACCAAATTTTTTAGACTTGTCTGATACGATTAAAAACACATAGACAATGAATGTTAGGGGGTGGGGTTTAGGCCCAACGGGAATCAACATAGGCCCTGACCCGAAATTAATTAGGCCCACGCATTTTTAAATAGGCCCTCCAGAAACTGCCGCCTCAGGCCTTGGTGGAGCTTAATCCGCCACTGAGTACAATGGACCACGGCTTTTTGTTCCATCCTAATGACTATACACTGTCCCTTGCCGGCCACTCCGTCCTACACCACTAACAATCACGATGAACTTTCTCGGCCAACAACAGGATCGAACACGGGATCTCCAGATTATCGAGCTAACTTATTACTGACCGAACCACTGCGAATGCGACCCGGTCTAGGTAAAAACATTTATGGCAATTGATATACTATCATGACAGAAATATTGCGTAAAATTGGATAACCTAGTCGCCAAATTGACCATTTTGGATTCATTCATTAAAATTTCGCAGGATTTTCGAGAATTGCAGGAAACCAGGGTCTATTCACTAAATCGTATCTGGCACAGCTCCTTTGACTCCAATAGAAATGTACATTATTTTATACATACCACTATTTAATATGTTGCTGTTTTCTTCAAATCCTATTGTTCAATCGTAAAATTCATCTGCATAATGTCGATTAATATTTGTCATTATAAATCGGAACAAATACAGCTTAATGAACTTGATAACAGTGCACTTGATGAGCCACTTAAGCACATTCTTTCTCGGTCGTTAAATTTGAAGAAGAAGATGTAATTCTCACGTTTATAATATATATATATATATATATAAGCTTGGCAACCAGCAATCAAAATAGTCAGCTCGTGTAGGACAACACCGAAGCCCTGGCTTTACACGACACAATAGACAGTCTAAATGAGATGTGACAGAAGGTCGGACTCCGTATTATGATTGACAATCATTCTCGAAACTGCTTGTCTTAATACTATTAACCATAAATCTCTGGCTTACTATCACCTTCGTAAACCAGGAAAAATAACTCCAAATTGCCCATAATTTAGCGTTATCTAAACGAAAAGCAATAAAATGATACTGACCTATACAGTAATCATTTGTAAATAGACCGAAAATGTCAATCCTTTATTTTTAAATAAAAAGATATAACGTAATTACCATTTACTTAGTATATAGATAACCCATCAACGCTCTCTTGGGATTTTATGTAACGTATCTAACCAACAAAGAGTCTTCTATTTCATTGATAAGACTTCTCGGTGTTACTGACCCTTCTACTGGGAGGATGGCACACATTTCAGTTTTATAGACGTATTTATATTTATGTTATATAAATGAAAACTATTACCTGTGGGTCACTGAGCTGTAGCAACACATGACGCTCTTACTGGCGTACAAATCGTGAAGCCACAGAGAAGATAAATATTGTGATGTTGACGGACTTTTCTATGGGCGCTGTATTTGAGGGAATCCTTGTTTTGTTAGATAGAGAGAAAAATCTATATAATTATTACAGATTTTGGCAATAAAGTTACATTTATTTCAACTTGTAGCAAATCACGATATATAACCCCTTGGCCGAGACATTTGTAATGCTATAGATGTTGAGATATTGTGATCGAATCTAGACAAAGCGTCTAGTCCTTCGAATTATACGAAAAAATCAGGATTCGTATTCGTAGTACGCGTAAAAGTTGGAGTTCCAACTCGGTTAGGATCGCAGTCATCAAATGTTATTGTTACGTTTCCTGTTCAGTGATGACCGAAATAGATAATCAGCAAAATACTCCCTTTCTGCACATTCCACCGCAGTACACTTTCTAGCAGTAACCAATAATTCATTTCAAAAAAAATATATTAGGCATGGCAAGTAAATCACAAACGTGGTTCAATCATACATAATTACATAACATTATACTAAGATTCGGTCGAATATCGGAGAAGGAGAATTTGAATAATTAGCATAATTCGACATGGTGATTTCCAGAAAGTTTCCGAGAGCGATATCTTGTAGTATAACCAGTGCTGTTCAGTGATGGGACAATGAATAGAGTTTATTTGAAATCTTACAATACAAAGTGGTTATAAAGGCCAAATGTTCCAAAAATTACAGATTTGAGCAAACAAGTTTTAAAATGTATTTTTTCACACGGTGCAGGCCATTTTTATTAAATAGTAATAAAATGGCATTGTCCGCATTGTCCCCGTACATAATCAGTCACTATCTCGTAAGATATCAAAATAGAATCCAGAATGGCAGATGTTAAATCTACATCATTTTATTCCTGTTAAATATGACTTCAAACTTGTCTTTCCAAAATGGCCGCGAAAATGATCATTTTCGTCCGTTGAATATGGCTTGTATTAAGTTGTATCAGGTCTTATATGAGATTTTGAGGTTACTAACTTCTACCAAAAAAAAATACCTTATTGAAAATAGCCCAAATGGTCTAAATTTAAAATGGCAATCAAAATAGAATCCATAATGGTGATTTCCCCCTGTGGAATCTTTTTGTAAACAATATTTTTTTTCATTTGAAAATGGATTGGAGAACAGGCTGGGTCTATGTTGACTCCTCTCCCCTGTGGATATTGCTTTTAAAATATATTTAATAAGGTTTTAATGGTTATTGAATTCTATTTTGGGTTCACAAAAATAATTAAAGAAATCTGAACATAAGTTTAGCGTTTGTTTTCGAGTGCAATTTGTGTTTCTAGTCTAGATTTGGTATGTCTTTGCATATCTTCACCGGGGTTAAAAATTGATTCGATTCCCCTAATTTGCACCTTGATAGTGATATTAGTTCAGAAATGAATATGCGATCCGTGCTTACAGCACCTTGTGATTTGTGGTCTCAATGAAAAGGACTATATGGTAGCTTCAGCTAACCAGAGGTCCCCGAACTATATATATTAATGTTCTTATGAATATACACATTTAAATAACGTCTAAATATAGTCTACCACCTGTAACACTTCCCGTCAGACTAACAGTAAATTGTTTATTGGAATTTTCGATGAAGCGGAAGCTTTCTTTTAACTGTAAAATACTCGACCAATATACCGATTCTGCATTTATATGATAATTTATTGTCTACAATGTAAAGCGGAAATTTGTAATACGTTTTAACACCGTATCTTTCTGCCCAAGCTAAAAAAAACTTGTTTATAATTATTGGTTAGAATGAAATAATTTACAAATTATCAGTTTAGATGGCGTATTTTTACTGATAATTAAAGTAAACAAGTAATGCAGAAGGATTGAAAAAAAGTATGATAGTTTCAGGGGTTCCTGCATTAGTTAATGTTTTAAGGTAGTTTGGGGCCACATTAATTTAGATATTAATTTACGTCGCTTTTGGTGATTTGCTAAGGTTGCCGCGCGTTTATGCTTAAGCTGGAAACACGAGGATAATATACCTTAGAAAGGACCATTAACAGTCCGTTTTTCAAAAGAAACTTCGCGGCCCCATAGAGTGGGTACCATTCACGGAGTAAAGCCAGGCTGACACTTGCACGATTCCGTGGCACGCATTGGCACGACTCAAGTCGACACGACACCGTCCGATTTGCGCAAACTCGTCGTGCCAATGCGGTAGGTGCGTAAACAATGCGCAAACTATGCGTGAACTCGTCGTGCCAGTTCGTGTCAATGTGGACACTGATGGGCACGACAAAATCGTGGCCAAAAGTCGTGCAAGTGTCAGCCTGGCTTAAGAATCCGTTTACAGAAAAGAAGTGTCGTGAAGATATGTTAAAATGTATTTACGGCTTGGCTTCACGAAAGTCATGTCTGATTTCCTCATCTGACAGTAATCGATTCAAAGTCTCCATCATCACTGTAGCTACTGGTGTCTTCTTCTGTTTCTTCTTGTACCTTTATGTAAGACACAAGCCTTATCCAACGGAAGAAAATGGCGATTAATTAAAATTCCACCACCCAACACGAAAAAATGACGATTAACTTAATATCAGCGATTTTGGATTTTAATTTGGTTGCCATTTTGAATTACTTTCAATATTTATAATTAAATCCAGAGTCTACCAATTTTATTCATATCAATTGAATTTATATTTCAGGTATACTTACAACGAGCCAATCTAGTATCGAGAACGAAATGCCATTTTCTTTCCGGGTGGGATCGAAGCCACCAATGTTCATTTAGATCAAAACACAGTTGGAATCAGACATGGACCTTTTTCATTCTACTTGGAGCGAATGGCTTATTTCGAATGCTTTAAACGGTAAATGAAGTTCTAGTCCCTCTGTAATATACAACAAATAATTGTAGAGAAAAAAAAAAGGTTCAATATGAATAAACATCATCTAACAAACAAAAAAGAGAAAAACAAACTAACAAACAAAACATGTTTTGGTAAATATTCGTAAGCTGGCATATTGGTTGATTTAGAGCCCTTCACTAGATTTAAGCTTGTGTGTACAAGACTTCAAAATAAATCAACATAGTCGCATTTTTATTACACCTAATAACAATTCTTGATTTACGAGAATGGTGGCGTACATAGCCATTTATTAATAATTATTATACCGTCCTGTCGGATTAACTCCATGTTCGTTCCGCCTCCAATCATTCATCGTAAACAAAGATTCTTTGAAGTCCGGATGGCGTCTAAGTCGGACAGCATCGATAGTGCAAAATTGAAATGTCTGATTAAACTATACCCTAATTCTATCGCAATGAAAATTTAGCCTTGTACATCCAGTAATAATGAATAATTTAGACACGAAGACAAACCACGTTTCAAGCCGGAAAATAGCCCACATTTCTGATGACCTCGAATGTTAAAGGGATATTGCACCCTAAAATAACATGTCGATTAACCTACTTTTACAAAAATATAGTTCAAAGGCCCAGTTAAATAGGAATTGCATTTTTATAAAATGTTTAAAGGTCGTCAACAGTCCAGTGTAGTTTGCGACGTCGGTGTGCAAGACGTGGATCATATTATCAAGGAAAGGGGCTGATGGTTCAATAAGTAAGATTCACAAAAGCGAAGTATGCAATGGATTGGGTTGAAACAGAACATGACATCGGATAAAAGCGATGGCGGTTACACATTGCATACGATATCGATTGTTTTATGAAACGTAAATCTCAAAGTTACTTTAACATAACTATGACCGTACTGGATTGGATATATCATATAACCTCTGAATATCGATGTTTTATTGCACTCAATGTACCGTCAACAAGATTCGTGTGATGAAATTTAGATTTTGATTGATTGTTAGTAAATAAAAACCCATAACTATTCAGACAAGCCCATATTGTTTTACAGAATGGGTGTTAGAAAGTGGGCGCCATAGAAGAAATCACCAGTGAATATATACCCTTTAAATTACATTTCGTTTTATATTACCTTTTCAGTTCATAAATAGCTCTAACCGCCTTTTGCTGTTTAAAACAGACTTTGATAGAAGGAAACTATAAAAAAGTCAATTGAAAGTAATTTCATGCGTTAATAACGAAAAAACGGATGGCACCTATTTGGGGATACCTGCAATAAGCACTTTTAAAGATTCGGACTTAAACTGAAATAAAATGGGGTTTAACTGCTCTGCACTAATGAAGACGGGCTCACGCCGTAGTAGTCAACTCAGAGATAAATTATGTCCGAACAGCGACACCCTGGCACACTATCATTCGAATTACAACTGTCAAGGGCTCTTTTATGTGCGCCAGTTTCGTCAGACAAGCACCAACCAGGATTCATTTTCATACGTCAACATTCATAATGTGGACATATTATATACTACGTGAATGTGTATGTCTCTGTTGGTAGGGAATCTTTCCATACTTATTCCTTATACCTTAAGGGTAGCCCCTATTGTTTCTGGCGCATAACCGATCCCCAGGGTCAAAGCGAAGTCCCCTGTTCTTTGTATTTGTTTGTTTGTCGTCTACGGATCATCTTGAAACTTTGCTTTCCTAATACCCAAAGGATCATCCATATAGTTTGCGGTCCATGCCAAATTCCCAGGGGCAAAGCCACGTTCATTTTCTCTTTGTGTGTCGCCTCCATCCCGCAATTCTTAATAGATAGTCTTGAAAACTTGGCATACTTATTCCTTACACCCATAAGGGCAGAGCCACGCCCAACTTTTGTGTTCATCGTATATACTGGTCGCAATTTTGAAATGATCATTTCAAAACTTGGTATATTATGTATTCCTACTAGCAATATTTGATGTCTGTGCATCTTTCAATTTGGTATACTTATTCTTATACCCCAAGGACGGCAACTATTGATGTCGGTGCACGATCCGTTCCGTATGGGCGGTACCTGCCTGGTTTTTTTTGTTAATATTTTGTCTGTAAATAATCTCCAGGTTGTAATTATTAACACCCGATTCAGCATGATCCATCAAGGGGTTGTACGTATTTATATCCAACCCCCATGGACTGAGTTAAGCCCAATTTTTTTGTTTACCGTCTACAGACTGCAATTTTGAAATGATGGTCTTGTTATTATAAATCATAAGTTTAATTCTCAAGAAAAAAAAGATGACATGGGCTCTTTAAGCAATATTTCATATTTCTGTCGTTAATTTTTAAAAAATATTTTGTCATCTGTCTTCATGACTGTACAATATATCATACCCAGTTTAAATTTGTCTATAGAAAACAATTATTATTATGGTAATTTTTGCTAACGCGTTGAATTTTATACTCGTAAAAACATAATAAAACCCTGATAAAATCTGTTTAAATATTATAACTATGTAAGTGCCAGTATTTGTGTTCAAAACAAGAATCTATTACTGGGGGTATATTGGCCCCGTTACACTGCAAGTTATCATTCAGAAATTACCCTTTTTTCAAGTATGTGTGAAGTTGAAACCGTAGTAGCGTTAATATAATAAAATAATGGTTGAAAATGTCTAAATAAAGTACTATTGTTTAATCATCTACATGTTTCGCCTGAGCTTGCCAAGACATACAAGCTCAGGCGAAACATGTAGACAATTAAACAATAGCACTTTATTTGGGCATTTTCAACCTTTAAATATACATGTACAGGACGATTTTCCGATGAGAATGTGGCAATTAAATGTCCCGGAAAGCTCTCAACTCGCTCAGTTTGGTCGTTCATTTATTCCATGGACAATAAACCCCCGATAAATACGTAACAGGAACGTGTTTATCGATATTGTAGCTCAAACATATATAGGGATTTTCTTAGGAAACATTTTTACACCTATTTTAAAAAGCCGCTATTTGCCCACGTGCTTGCGTTCATTTTTCAAAATATTCTCAGAACAGATTTAGGCCGTCCTGGCTTTCCTTCAAATTTAAAATTCTGGATACGCAAGTGGCTAGTAAATGAATTATGAAAGTAAATGTTATTCGGATATCGATATAAATTTTTTGTTAACGTTTGAAGATTTTTTTAAAAGAACGGGAAATTAGTCTTAGGCCTACTGTGGCATTTAAAGAGACGGGTGTTAGCGTGATAGAAAAAATTCTGCTATCCATAATAATAATAATAATATTTATTGTTTATAAACCATTACACAATTGTCTCAACAGTCTGTACATAGTTATATGAACATCATTTTAATGGTAACTAAATAAAACATAAAATCATGTAAATAATAACATTAAATATAAATGTAAAATAGTTTTCAGGAGCAAAAACGTTGTCGAAAGATATGGGTTTCCAGGTTTGATTTGAACAGAGAAAGTTTTGTGATAGCTATCAGATCAAGTGGAAGACTGCTCCACAGTTTAGGCGCTGCCACACTTAGGACACGGTCACCGTGCTATTTGGAGGTTTTCTTCCCATGATCTTTTCAAGAGAAGGGCAACAGCTTCACCTCAGTGCTACTCCTAGTACAATATACCGGTTGCCAAACGTTTATAATATCGGTGAGGTAGTAAGGCGCTGACTCACTATGGCGTATAATTTTGAAAATAATGCAGACGATTTTAAAAATAATTCGCTGCTCGACTGGAAACCAGTTTTAAAATAGGCGTCATATCTGTATGACGATCTAGCTTCCATCTGGTGACCAGCCTAGCTGCAGAATTCTGAATATGCTGTATTTTTTTTTTGATTTTGTAGGTTGGAAGACCATAGAACAAACTATTGCAATAATCAAGTTTCGATGTCACAAAAGCATGCACTATTTTCTCAGTGCCGACTTGATCTAAAAGATGTCGGATTTTACCAATGCGGCATAGTGAGTGAGACGCCCTACCACATACACTCTTGATCTGCTCGTCCATAAGTCCCGCTGAGTTCATCATCACCCCCAGATCTCAGACAGTTGCCGACGGAGATTTAATTACCTCTCCAACGCGCACACCACCCCGACTACTCGCAGACTTGCGTCTTTGCTGCGTGATGAGAACCGGACTATTTCGGTATTACTGTCATTTAATGCGAGCAAATTTGCTCGCATCCAGTCACGGATCTCATCAACACAGGCCTCAATTCGACCTACTGTGACAGAGTCTGTTCGAGAGTCGCAGGCGATGTACAGTTGAGAATCGTCCGCATAAATGACAGCATTCAGACCATGGCGGGTGATAATGTCCTTAACAGGAGTCATGTACAGTGCAAACAGAAACGGTCCGAAGACCAAGCCCTTGGGGACTCCAAATTCAAGGACGTGGTCCGCCGACACCATCGACCGTACTGACACTCTCTGGGTCCTACCTCGAAGGAATGAGTTTATCCAGTTATAAGGAAAGCCACAGATGTCGAACCTAGAGCGCAATCTGTCCATGAGTAGGTCATGGTCGATGGTATCAAAAGCCGCAGAAAGATCAAGTAACACTAATATTACATCATGCTGCCTATCCGAGACTAAAAGAGGGGTAACTCTTGGCAACAAAGGTGGCTTCGCTTCGAGAGTTTCATGTAAGTTTTCAGTCTTTATTATTTTATTTGCAGACTGTTATCACAACCCTGCAGCTAGTTCTTGTTCAAACAATTGCATTTCGTACTTACATCCTCACAAATACCGTATAAAACTATGACAGTGATGGCTAGCCTAAGATTTCAAGTGGTTCCTATGTATACTATTCTGACGTTGTGAACAAATGTCAATTTTGGTATGTTTAGATATTCAGCTGCTATTTTCGATTTGTATTTTCAAGCGGTTTCTTGTGACTAATGACTTATTATTGGGTAGATCATGTTAGCCAGACTTTGATCAAACCGGGATTTAAAAAAAAAACATCCACCTGATTAAGTAAACATTGATTGGTGAGTGAAGCTATATCCTACCAAAAAGAAAATAAATTTATTGTCCATACTGTGACTGCCTAGTTACGAATATATTTAGATACCTGAAAACAGTTTTAATTAATTTATGACTGATTTTCTACTGTTTTTTGTATTTCAGAAATGTGTTTTCATATAAGGTAACGTTTGAAAATGGTGTGATAGTCATATGTGAAGAATTTCTTGAAGATATTTGCCAATAAAGATTTGAGTTGAGGAAGATCATCTAGCACAAAAATTTAAAATAGTACACTGTAATATTTATACGCAGTAATTCGCCTTGATAATTCAGAAGAGGTTTATTGTCCATTCGACCACACTTTTCGACCAATCAGAATCGAGGAAATTTCTAAATTGTGCTACAATGAATCAAACCCATAAGAACTGCAACTATTGTTTTATTATTGTCATCGTACCAAACCATCTTGTGAACCTGCCGATTGGAATCAACAGAAATGAATAAAACTGGCTATAGGGCAGTCAGTACCTGCAATTGAAAGGATTAACCCAACACCGATACATGCCGTTGTGGCCTTCACTTTAAGGGATGATGTTACTTCCTTTTCCACAATAAAGAAGTGAGCTGTGGATTGTCGGCATGGCAGAGGGGGAGCCTTGACGATAACCCGCGTCCCAGAGTGCCACAAACAGACTTTGCCGTAGCCATATTACCAGTGATGTGGGCTTTTGGCATGGGAGGGTTAAGAACATTATAGCTAACGAGTTAAGAATAACAAAATTCTGCAAAATTGACACCAAAGCTCTCGATTGTGGATTCTTGACGTCCCGTGACAATCTGCGTCGTTTTGAAACAGATCCTGATAATTGATTGGCCAGAATTGTGGCCAGGGGCGAGACCTTGATTCATCACTCAATCCAAAATTCAGTCTAAACAATGAAAGCACCCTGAGTAGCCCCCCCCCCCCCCAAAAAAAAAAATGATAGCTTAAGTCTTTTGGGATCCCAGGGTTATTCGAGCAAGAGTTACGTATACGATCAATGGATATATTGTAATAAAACAATAAAGCAGAAAACGAATCTAATCAGACTGCATTAACTCTAAAAGAAACTAACATTGGACTAAATCATTTCACATGTTTTTCAACCTGAATTAAAAAATATAGTTGCATGTAAATGTATCTCATTAATTATAATGTATAACCGTTTCAGCGGTCTCATAAGGAACTACCTGTACTAAATCATTTCACATGTTTTTCAAACTGAATTACAAATAATAGTGGCGTGTAACTATCTCATTTAATTATTATATAACGTATAGCATTTTCTAACGAACTCACAAGGAACTACCTGTTTTTACTTTTAACAAACATTTTCTGTCTTGTAAGGTGGATGTTCAGATATTATCAATTTAATATTAAAATGTTTTCAGAGAGATAAATGTTTGCCTTTATATTCACTGCATGAGTTTGTATAATTGCATTATGCCGATGTATATTTCAATTATTGTAATATACCCCCACCCATCTTTCTATGAATATCAAGTAAATCTATTTAGAAAGTTAAAGACAGGATGCATAACTTCACGATCTTGACGTCTAGGAATGTTTATTCTGTTCTTTGATAATTGGTAGCATGTGGAAATCAGATACCTTCGAACATTCACAAGAGATTTTAGATATAGTTTAGGAGACCGGAAGAAAGTTTACTGACTCACTATTGTATGCTTTTGTGGTAATCTAATTAAATATTTCCATATATTTCGTTTTGTTTTTATATACTTTGGAGGGTCTACAATACATGAAGATCTGACAAGTTATGGTAGGAGTTCATGTCAGGATTAATCATTTGATTAATCAATGAGCGTTGACGTTTCTAATGGTTTACCCTCAGTTCCGTGCACCAATTGGCCAAGAACTCGCCGTAACAGGCCGTTTCATTGGTTAATTCCTCGCGTCATTCAGACCACTTCAATGATAATAACTCTTCCAGATCTTAGCACAATCGTCATCGCTTCATCTCAACACTGTTAGCAACGCAAGACTGTAACTGTATGTCTCAGATAACCTAGATTGGCAAGTGGTATCGGGTGTTCCGGGAAATGTTAGCATACCATGTCCCGTGGACCTTTTCTGTGAATTCGGCATTCATATATAGCCATTCAAATAGAAATGATGGGTTCACCGGACAACGAAAAAAGTTTATATCGCATAGTATTTTTTCTTTTGTAGGTAATGGTAATGAGAACATAATTTACAAGATAATAAATTGATCAAGAGTAACAACCCATGAAGTAATTATTCAAAATGAATACAATTGATTGTCTTATGTTTCTTCCTAGTGCTAATATGTAAAACGATCGCTGGTCGATTTATTGGAAATCGAAAAAAAAAAAGAAATAGATTGCGTAAAAATGTCATGTCAGTTAGACTTTGGACAGTGAACAAGGTACTTTAAAGGGATCAAGGGCCATAATTTTGAAAGAACTGTTGAAAATTAATAGGTCTCTTCTTCTCATGAACACAAATACCGTATATTATGTTCATGGAGGTGACGACCATAATACGACCACATTTCATTATGGGAGTATATAAAGTATTGCTACTGCATTGGCTGGTGTAATTTATTTTCAGTGGAAATCACAAAGTTGGTGAGAAATGCTGAGTTTCATTTTTGGAAGACATAATAAACTGACTAACCTTCAATAGAGGTTGTACATTTCAAAGAATGGCTCAAGCGGTGGATTCCGGTCGTTATCGCCATTGTTTTCTATTTGATAGGAATGCTTAATGATATCTCTGACGTGGTGTCGATTGCAATCTGGCGTCGTCTGCTCCGGATATCATTAAGGTCATTTTGTCATTATGCGTAGAGGAAAATTTATTCATAATTGTTTGTAACGAACTTGAGATTTATTGATAAGTATGTTTTTCTGTGTTATATAAATGACTTTATTGTCCCTATTCATTATGCACTCTTCGCGGGACGCTCAGTGGTCGCCGGTTTGTTGGTGAGTAACCTATCGTATAGTACTCCAGTTAGCACATTGCTTTGCGTTAACGAAGAGCGATGGCGAAGCCGTTAGCTCACAGGGCTTTATTCGCCTCTACCCTGTGGAAAATCAAACTAAGCCCAGTATGCCAGTAAGAATTCTTGACATTTCCTTTCTCGGCCAATAGCAGTAGTTGGTGGTGGGGGGGGCATCAAAATCCCTCGAGGTTGGGCAGCAAACCCTACTCCTTGCCATGTACGCGCTTTGGACCGAAATCAATGATAGATGTTATGGTCTTAAGCGCACACATTAGGCGATTCGATTTTACACCGTATATTGGGTGTACTAAAAATGACTACACATAAATATTCCTCTTTAAAATGTCTAAATTGTTCAAAATATTGTCGTGTATTATATCTTAATTAATTTGTCTAAATCCAGACGACGTACATACACAAATAAACCAATTTATAGAACTAAGTAATAAATGTATGAACCTGACTTCAACATTTATTCAGAAAGGTATCTGATAGCTATACGTTGGTTTGATGAGTATCAGTTCCAGTTGATGTGAATCCAAAACAATATTAACCGACGTCAGTGCAATAATTGAAAACAAAAGTCATAAAAGTTACACCCCTCTGATTTTCGCTGAAATCTGCAATAGAGGTATAATTTAATTATAAAAAAGCTGTAATTAAAGGTACATAATTCAAAGCTAAATATGTCTATTTTAATTATTAATTAAGATATTTATTAACTTGCTAAAACCGTAATCAACTCTTGATAACATGGGATGCTCTAGATTTTGAACAGATTGAAATGATTTGTGGTTAATTATTAATTTAAAATGGATCATCCAGACTTTGTTGATATCGTAGCTTCGGTGGCATTGGAAATTGAGTCTACGCTCAGTATAAATTAATTGGAGTGCAATTTTCATTATATTCCCTTTTTATTATCCCTTTTAGACTATGTTAATGATAACTGTCAACTCTTCATCTAAATCTCACATAATGTAATTTATTATACTCATGGGAGTAAACTATTTAAATATTTACGTATATTGTTACACTATTATCAATTGTCAAGTCTTAGTGTCAGTAGCATGTGCCAACCAAAATTCAATTTTTGAGCTAGGGACCCGAAACTTTGCATACAGCTAGAAAAAAATCTTAGAATCATTAATCTTTTTAGATTTTAAAAATCGGTTATTAACTTTTAATTTTATAGCTTATTTTATATATCCATAGGTAAGCAGCGTTTTGCAAAATTCCGTCAAAAACGGGCAAAATTGATAAAATGATAATTTGACTGACTAAATGACTTTGGAGCAGGCTCAGATTTTACTCACATGTTCTAGGTATACACATTAACTAAACTCAACCACAAAAATATTGTTTTTAACCTTTATTTGGACATAATTGAGAGGAAATCGGACATATTTCGTACAGAAAAGTAAAAAATAAATAACTATAACTGATGTTGAAATGATTAACAAGAACTTTAATTTAAGTTTTCTCTAAATAATTTTAGAATAACATTTCTTTTTATTTTACAATGATTTCAAGTTTTGTCTAAATAATTATAAGTACCTTATCAAAAAATAAAACTTGATAATAAATCATATACAAACAAAACCTATACCCTGTACCAATAACAATAAAAAACAACAAGGCTGCTCAATTTCAATTAAATCTTTTACCAAGTTCTAGGAACCTGAAAAATTATAGTAAATTATAATTTATATGAATGATTAAACAAGATTGATAAACAATTGGTGGGCCTATGAAAGGAAGACTGGCATACGCCGTGCGATGAATAATATTTTTATTTTAACACGAAATTTATAAAACATACAATTTAAACTAATTTTATTTATCTCGTAAATAACAAATTCACTCTCAAAGAATTAAAATTGTTAACATTTCAAGTATTTTCTCGCATTCGCACGTGAGTAACGGTCGTATAACTGTAATTTGATATAGTCTCGATCAGCAGTACTCCTCAGTGTAAAGCGTACAGCGAATAGTCGTCTGAATGATAGAGACTACAGTTCACACGCCTTCCGCCATGACAGAATGGCCGATAAAATTTCGGTCATCTCAGAACAATTGAATTTTTACGACTTTCACGTCCACATATGGAAATAAATGAAGGTGGATCTTATCAAGGAACATTTCTTCCATAATTTAGCAAGTTTTTTACCCCGGCGCATCCTCCACGAAAAAGGTTACAAAATTCCAAACTTTTCAATCGAAGAAAAAAAATATTCTTACCTTGCTATGTGTGATAAACTTTCCATGCGCCGCAACCTTGACGTCTTAACTAACTGTTTTCGGTTGAATGGAACCGGTATCAATAGCAGGAAACCGACACGGGGCCGTAATGCAAGGCCTACTTTTCGCGAAAAAAATGCGCCATATTTGTGACAGCCAATTAAGAAAAAAGAGTTACGTCCCTTTTTCGGTTGGCACACGCTAGTGTCAGTTTACACCACTGAAAATGAGGACACTTGACTTGCCACTGGGGCGAAGGTAAACTGACTTATTAACAGAGTAGCAAGACCACAACAAATAAAACTTACATGCATTTAGGCCCACAATCAGCGCCGCATGTAGAATTTTAAATGTGGAGGCGCAAGAGAATGGTGGGGCGCTGTAGCCTCCACGTGAGTGATATAGGAAAGTTTGGATCAGGGCAAACGAACCCATTGCCGAGTGTAGTGAACTTTGATCCTTTTTATTTAATTCTAATGTGTTTGCCACCTATATGTAGGAGGAATGTCGGCTTTAAATATTTTGAATAATTAACATATCAGGGTAACTCAATTGACGTCAATCTCAACTATCCTATATTTTTGCTTAAAAGTTATTCTTTTCTTTTCGAGTTATCAATATCTTTCCGTGTGGGATATTGGTGTAAAACAAGTAAAACCATTTATTATTGATTGGCTAAATTTCTCTATTGTATTCTTGAGTGGCCAATGTTCTTCGGTGGTTCAACATCCGACTTGTCATGTCAATACCCCGAGATTAAGTAGAATATGTCACTCTCTTCCTCCATTTTGTCTCAATCCTTCCTCAACAATAGATGTATGAAGATTCTGATTTTGTACTAATATGATCGATTTTAGTTCTTTGTCCACGTCCGAACAGTAGCGTTTCCACTTATTCTTCTAATGAAGTTTTGTTTTATCCGGGCTTGTTTTAACGTGGTTTGTTTATGCAGATCTATCTATACTGTTTTGTTACTGTTCTCTTTGAAGTCTAATTTTAGCCACTGGTTAAATAAAAGCCAGGTGAGGGCAGTTGAACAGAAACTCCTGAACTATGAATGTTGTTACAAATGAAAAGGAGTGTAACGTCCAACTGTTCTGCCCCTGACTGAGCTAATTGAGACAGGCATACGCCATGCAGTGTGCTATGAGAGAAATTTTGCTCTAACAGCAGCACTATGAACTACTCTTATATCGAATTTAAACTGTCAAGGGATATTTTACATGCACGCAACGGAACTCGGTTTTTCGTGCCATCCGAACGACTAGACAGCTGTTGTTGTTAGGCCCTACGCCATGCATCACTGACAGGGAGGAACCACCTTGGAATCTGGATGAACTTTCTCGGCAAATGCAGGGACCGAACACCCAACCTCCAGGCTGGCGGGCCAGCGCTTTAACCAATCAGCCACCGTGACCCCCGAATACTGTTAAAACAAGAAACATCTAGTCAACAACAATAACCACATACAGTTAACTGTGGGAATTAATCTGTGACCTGTCGGAGAAAGGAGTAAAACAATGGGAAGAAGTCATTAGCCTCACATCCTGGCATTAAATTAAATAGATTTAATCTAATTTTAATTTGACATTATATTCATTTTTGCTTCTTTTGAACAATAGTTTTCCTGTTTTAATTAGATGTGTCAGCGGTCAACGGCTGGAGGGGGCATGTTTATAGTCAGGTTAAACGTGTGTCTTTACAGTCGTACCTTTTGTTAAACAGTTAAACATTATATTAAAACCCAATTTTACCATTTACCGGACGCCAGGTTTAATGTTTTTATCATTAAAAAATACAATTTTAGAGAACATTCGGTGGCTACATCTAATATTGTGACAGACATTTGGTCACCAAACACTGTCCTGACAAAAAACAATGGTTGCAAAGCAATAAAACATATGACCATCGATCGTTAACTCATTTTTCTCATATCCATGACAATTATGTGAACATTTGAATATAGGAGCCGTGTGAGCGACTTCCATGGGCCGTTTTTTATTTACAAAAATGGATACTCGATTTCTTGGTTATGATTATATTGCTATAAGATCAGTGTCCATATACCTCTAAATACATATAAGTAAGATGACAATTTTTAATATCCCAAGTGAAAAGAGCGAAAAAAACATATATTTAAGACTATGTGGCGTGGTTGTGTACGTTACTCTTTTAATACACTGTACACGCATTCACCTATATACTGGTTCCAACTAAGAAGCCTTGATGCTTCTTGGTTCTAATAATATGTTTCAGAATGTTTCAAATTTGCTCTACCCTAGGAGGTAAGACAAACGTTTCTTCGAGTGCATGTTTTAAGATTGGGTTTATCACTCACAAGGTAAGTCGACCTACTCGCAAAATTTCAGAACTCCAACGGGGCAAGATCCATAAGAGATGGCGAAAGATATTTCCTCAAGCGATCGGAAATCTTGCCAGCTCGCATGAAAACCCTATGCTCGGGATGCATAAAAGGAGAATAAAATGGGAGGATCCCAGACTGGAGCAAGCCTCTGTCCTATAGTACACCTTGTTGTTCTGGAAGGTAGCGTTTGTTTATTCTGAGGTCTTGTGGAACTTACAGACTTGCATACTCCGCGCAGTGTTGCGTTTGATTATAGGTAATCCCACTACACACTGCTATTATGAGTGGATACTGTGGTTATAAATTTTGATTGGTCAGTAGTCCGTCTACCAACCAATCACTAGCTGTCCTACAAAAGCTCTACATTTAAAACGAGTGCCAATATTGGACCAAATATGTTTACATAACGTTACGTCATGACTTACGTCACTGTCCAAAGTTTTAGGGAAGACCCAGATTAAACGAAGGACTGTCATGTTGCTGTACTTAAGTGATAGCTTTCATTGAACAGAAAGAATAGACACACTCCCGCATAAGTTCAAGAAACAGACGCTATTCCAGCAATGGCCAGAGAGTTATTTCTCGGGCCATTGCTTCAGGAATATGACAGACTTGTAACCCTCTGTTTCCTAATTGCAAAAACAAAACAGAACAACATTGTTACCATAATTGACACGTAATAATCAGTCATTACATATTACTCTGCAAACACAATATTGTACAAATTTCGTCAGGTGAGTTCCCAAGAAACTATTTGGCGCCGGAAAATTATTTCTAATGAAAACTGAGTAAGAAAACACACACGCGCAAATATCCCCAATCGGCATAACGTTTACCACAGTGCATTTATATATGATTCAACGCTGTAGTAAAAGGAACTTCAATCATAGAAAATCAAATTATTTCTAAACAGAGGCGGATTGGGGTTGGGAACCGCCCCGGGCTCCCGTGTCGGAGCGGCCCATTTTACTGACTGCGGAGCCCGGAATCGGAGTGGGGTGGGGTTCTTTCCCTGTATATTTTTGAAAAATGAACCCAAAATTTTGACCATTTGATTGACCAGTTAGCAATATTGAATAAGTAAGAATATTTTCATTGAAAAATGTCCCATTTTTGTTGCCGAGAGCGATAGTTAATTCCTCCTGTGATGGTGATGGAAGGCCACGGGACACATTGGTACAGAGAGACGAAAGTGAAATTTGTAAAAGCTGCCTTTTGAATTTTTGATTCTGGCGCATCCCCACAAACAGGGAGCGGGTGACTTAATAATTAGTAAATTTGCAGGCGACGTTGCAGTGATGGGTGAATCCGGTGTAATTTTCGGATGAAATTCGGAATCCCCATTGCAGGATTCCGAATTCTGGCTCACACCAAGCACACCCGGTCCAGAGAGTTCATTATACCAGCCCATTCCAGACTCCAGTGATGGCGTGGCGGCCCGTTAAAGCCACCGGCCACATACAACATGATCATCACCGCTCCATGCATGGAAGGTGCAATACCCCCCTCCTCCATATAATGTTCAACAGAAAAAGGATTTTTTTTAGACGAATTGGACAAAATTACTTTTTTCATAATTTGTCCGACCGGCCCGGACGATCGCCCGAATCCGCCCCTGTTTCTAAAATAACAAGTAACTCTACTCGTAAAGTTTCTGGCAAGTGAGTACAATGACCTCAAACAAATAAAAAAAAAAACCTTTTAGTCAACTTCTGAAGTGAGAAATATTATATATTACCCGTCCACTTGTACATGTGATTGCAAACACCCTAATACTGGCTTATACTCGACCAACAGATCTATCAACCCATATTTCATACGGATATTGTACTTAACCCTCACCGTATAATATATGCTATATTTATGTATGTATTCTAACTAAACATAAGTAAACAAATAGAATGTATACATCAACAAACCTTCAGTATCCAAACATGTTTGCCAATCTTGTAGTGAAACTTATACATTTTATTTCCGTAACGTGTATTCGGTTGGTCACAAAGCAAAAGGGCAAAATATGGTGGTATAATTTTATTTATGATGAATGTATGCTTGTTGGGTATCCGTTTTGTCCAGCTTGGTTGTTTTTATGAGATATATATAAACAGTTAAAGCCTAAAAGATTCATAGATATTTGTGCCACTACGGTATCTTGTTTCTCGTGCAAAATCAGTTGTCACCACACACCATGGTCACAGAACACAACATTTACGAAACCACAATTGTTAAAATTCTATGATTTTTTGGGCCTCGCATTTTCTTATAAATTATATATTTATAAGGGAATACATGCAGTAACCTTTCGAAATAACTGTTCTTTGGATACCAATAGAATCATCTAAATGAACTGGATTGATAGTTCTGGATTTAACCACTACATATTTTGGGCTGTATTATCATCGCATGTCTAACTTCTCAAATAATAAGAATGCCATTAATCACGAACTCAATCGTGAAGAAAAATATTAACAAAAGAAAAGTGTATGAGCAGATGGCATTATAGCCGTTTTAGTCATAGTAGTCATATGATACAATTTAAATCTAGAATATTTCACATAATACTTTAATAATTTTTAAAGTGAAAGCCTTCTAATTAAAATCTGTATTCATTTAGATTGGCAATAACCATTCCATTTCTCCAAAACTTTATTTGTGTGTGTGCTACAATAAAATGTGACTAGCCAACAACGAGTTTAAGGTTATGTTATACTAATGACATGTTAATTTATTATAATCGCTTTATTGTTTCATACAACATGTTTATAAAACCTTTATAGACAGAAAGTAGGTGTCAATATGGGCTGTCTAGTGATGAGTATGCCAATAGTATATTCACCCTTGTTATACTTATTATATTGTAATTTAATATACCAATGCTTGTTTATTTCAACACTTGATTTCGACAAGTAATTAGAAGTAATTCCATATAAATAAGTATATCATGGTACGTGAGTGTTATATGTCTACCCTACTACCTGCGGTCCTTTAATGCAGATAATTATTATTATAAGCCTTCAGTATTAAAGAATTGAAGAACCATTGCAGACTGATGTAATTCCCAGAAGGACCCCTAGGTCACACAATCACCATTGTCGATATTATTATTACTAATATAACCTTTATTGCCATGTGTCTTTCTCTTTTTACTTAGAATGGACTTTAAGCACGATATACCATCTTCACATTACCAGGCTATTACCACATTAGTCTGAAATTACTTAACTAAATTAGCCAGGATGAGTGGTGACTGGGAGAACGATGTCGTTCTCTGAAAATACTTCTTGTGAAACTGAGAACAATTAACTAACCTGGTGCCATTTTAGAGCTCTACCAACTATACAATAGAACACTTGAACAATGCACATGTATAGTAAAAACTACGGTAATCATCATGACAAGTCGAAATAGAATGATAGTACTGTCTATAAACAAGGATATAAACCTGTAATAACATGCATGTTGTTACATAACGCAGACCTGTTTATATAGATATTCATATTAACATAAATTGAGATAGTCGTTATAAATCAGTTATATTGATAGAAGTCGCAGTTATCGCCATGGACACATGACTAGAGTTTATTTGTACATATGTAGACCGAAGTTGCACTTTGGTTTGGTAATAAGCAGTCCGGTATCTCGGTTTGTTAGGTTCCTGGTGCATAGGAATTAGTTTTTAAAAAATGAAATAAAATGGAATGGGGGTTAGCGTCCTCTGCTCTCAACTGGGCTAATGAAGACGGGCATACGCCATACAGTGTGCCACGAAGGAAATTTTGCCCGGACTGTGGCATTATGGCCTACTTTTATATCGAATTCCATGGTTAGGATATTTTAAGTGCACGCCAATGTGTATACGGGACCTCGGCTTTTCGTCGCATCCGAACGACTAGACAGCTGTCCCGCATCATTCTTTTGCAACTGCACAAGAGGGAACACGCCATTACGAGTACGATATTTTATGGTTGAAAAAGAGTTCTTCATCACCAGTCTATTTCAATGTCTGGAAACTTCTGCGAAATTCACCCAGTTCATTGCCAGTTCCAAACAATAGCCGGACCCAGCTCTGTGGGCGTTGTCTGAAGACATGTTGTCTTCTGAGATAAGCACCAGTGAGGATAATAAATGCAATAGCGGTATCCTCCTCATCCTTCCGATAATCAATAGTTGACTTCATCGTCGAGTTATCAATAAAACAACTGATAGTTGTGCCTTGTGTTTATTTGCTTTCTCATCAACGTTCGTATGTAGACTTTTCTTTTACCTATTTTCCCACCGTACTTTGCACACGCAACATGGGAACTTTGGATACGGTCGGGTGCAGGGTCAGGTCACAACGTCACAAGGGGACATGCCACAAGGGAACAGACTGTGGATACAGAGCGTAAGTCAGTATTGCCGAACATTTGCAGTGGTAGTAGAATCGGTGAACTTAGTCCCTTTTATCGACGATGAACCATCTTATCGGTGCACCAGAAAACTGTGGGAAGTTTCTTAAAGGACAATATTGGTGCCAGTCATTATCACATATGTGATAGAACTGATTAAACAATTTCCAAATATAATATTAACACAGAGATCATCGCTACTATAGAGGAGTAATAAAGGATTCATGAATCGGAAGTGACGAACGCCAAAAGAAAACACTAGTTATTCCTCTATATAACTAACTGAAGTGACAAGTGATAACAGATACATGGGCGAATATCTGCTCACTAATAATTACCTCGAAGACCTAAAATTGCTGTGTGACACTGTGAGAGAATATCTTACAATTCATAAAAAGAATTGACTGCCACTAGATAAGAGAACAGGAAAGAAAAACAGATTAAAAGTCCGTGCATTACCGTGTTTTTATAAGGTAGGGGAGACCGGGGCACATTGAACCACCATGGATATATCCTTTAAGCAGTGGACACATTAGCCGAATCATTCGGCCGAATCAATCGGCGCCGAATTTTATTCGGCCGAATGGGTAGACACACCAGCCGAATGCTTCGCCCGATTCACCAGTCGATTACGCCACCTTTCACGTCACATGATCAAAACATGGCGGCGTCAATGTTTTCAAACAATCACGTGACTTCTCGATATGAGTGACGATTGGCTAATGAATTCTACATTCGGACGAATGCTTCGGCGAAGCGGACACACCAGGCGAATATCATTCGGCCGATTAAATATTCGGCCGAATATATCAAACCTGTTTGATTCGGGCGAATCATTCGGCCGAATAACAGTGGACACACTAGGCGAATTTTGACGCCGATTGATTCGGCCGAATCATTCGGCTAGTGTGTCCACCGCTTAATAAAATAATACTATACAACCCAACACTATTCAGAAGTAAGATAACTTCTTCGACCCATTTCTCCATCAATAAGCCACATGCTGTCAATTATTTTCTTAGGCAGTGAATTTTTCAAGAAAGCGCTTAAAAGAGAAACATTTTCCATACATGTTTTAAAACTTCTTAGCCTAGGAAATTCTTGTACTTAAGTTCATCTATGTCTAATAATCTATACAATCCAGATAAACCGGGGTTTGCTCCATATAAGAGGGCACATTGATATTTTAAAAAAAATTTGATCATGAGTTAAAGAGATCTTCTAATAAAAACATTTGATATGAAATGAGGACAAACATGTATGTGAACAAAGTGGTTCAATGTGCCCCGATCTCCCCTATAAAATGAATAAAAACAAGGGGCTGTACGGAGTATTTCTATTTTTCCCGTGTTCTCTTTCTTATCTTATGACACTTAATTACTTTATTGTGTCGTCAGATAACCTCTTGCGGTGCCATATAACAACTTTTTGTCTTCGAAGGAATTATTAGTGAGCAGAAATTCGGCCGTTTGTCTGTCATCACTAGTGACTTCAGTCATTCACATAGAGAGATAACTCGTGTTTTCCTTTGGCGTTCGTCACTTCCGATTCATGAATCCTTTATTACTCCTCTGTGGTAGCGATGATCTCTGTATTAATATTATATTTGGAAAGTGTTTTTAATCAGTTCTATCACATATGTGATAATGACTGGCATTTATACTGTCCTTTAACATAACGTACTCCTCCGCACAAGCATTTCCATCTATTTGGTATATATACTCTTTAAAAAACCGCACAGCCCATTTTTCATCATTTTTTTTTATTTGAAAGAGGTCGTTGTTTCGATAAATCTTACTTGCTTTTAATGCCATTATGGGTTAAAGGTTAAAAGAAATTCATTATTGGTTTTAAAGAAAGGGTCACTAATTGTGACTGATCATACTTTTTCCGAAATTTGTTTTCGCTAGTTAATTACATCAAGAGTTTAACAACTTCGTGAGCTATTCACACGGAACCTAACCTCGGTATCCAAATCAGTTGCACATGTAAACACTCAACGAACCAAGTTGTTAGTAAACGAATGGTCGGTCGGCTCATATTGGATTCTGATGGTCATGGCTATACTCTGTCATCGAGTAATACCCCGTTCAGACGCTTATAACTAAACTGGTTTAACTTATCCGGCGATTTTTATCCGGCAATTTCTGCGTTCATACGTGTTTTAAAATACTGGCACTATACTGGATTAACATTCCTGACCATGTTCCTGACCTCGTCGGTCAAGGGTCAGAGGTAAACGCGCATGAGCACTGAAAAGAACAAGAAGCCGCCATTTTTCTAAGATTGTTATTTACTACGCACTGCGCATGCCCAGAGTGAAAATATCCGGATATTTTAATCCTACCCGTTCAGACGCCGAAAGTTAAACCAGATAAAAAAAAAAAGCTGAATTCAATTCACCTACGGAGGTGGATATTTTAAACTAGTTTAAAATCTCCAGATATGCGTTCAGACTACAAAAATTGCTGAATTAACTATCGCCGGATAAGTTAAACTAGTTTAACTTGCGCGTCTGAACGGGGTATAACATTTGGCCGTCAGCCAGTCTGTGTGGCAACTAACTTACTGTGGCGCTTCTCGGTGTTGAAACCTTGGTCGATACCACACCGCGCGCTCGTCGCTTTGGATTTGTCTAAGAACTCCAGTTTCGTTGGGGTTCCCAAACAGGCGATGTGGCTTTTCAGAGGAGTGGTAACTGCATCAACTGCAGTCGTCAAATCCATATCATCGCGCTGTAGTTTTTCTGAGGCATACTTAGACCGTTCGATTATATTTGTATAATTCCTCTTGGAACAGTCTTTGGTCGGACCGATCGTATTTTTGCATAAATCTCTGGACCAACAATGTTCGAAAAGTGCCCGCTGTCACTCCACCGCTGCGTGAACTTAGTGGGTTTTTTTTTATGCAACTCAAATGTTATATTATTATTAATATTAATTTGTCACATGATGTTGTATATCGTATTTAATTGGCTATATAACTTATTCACTTATTATTCAGTTTACTTGGATCTTTTAAGTATTGTATTTTTACATTATGCGAGCTACCAGTTTACTCGCAAAATGTCAAAAAACTAAGATACCGAGCCAACCTGTATACTAAGTCAAATCGATCACACCCATAACTGTCGTCAGATAAATTCAGTGATTCGACAGTAGACTACCACTGAAACACATCCGATTGCGAGGTATCATATGCAAATGAATAAATACTCAAAGCCAGACTTTGTTAAGTGGTTTGTCTATTCTATCGAAAGCAACCCGCGATACTAACTGATATTTCAATTTTTTTAAAAAAAAATCGCCTCTGCAGATAGTATGACTATTAATGTTGCCAGTCTCAAAGCTAATTTCTTCAGTTTAGTTCAAGCACTGGGTGTGATAAGCATGTTTATATCAATTTGTAATACAGTATCTAGCGAGAATTATCAATAATCAGAACGAAATGATATAATATCGCCTACTTCTTTATTACACTGTGCATAATTTTTCCTTCGGCGTTACTAGGTCGCCACGTACATGTCATGTTCCCATAGGCGTACGAGTCGGGGTGGGGGTGGGGGTGGGGGGCTGGTCAAAAAATAAAATTATTTCATCTACTTTTAAAAATAAAGTGCCCGAAATCTAATAAAACACTAATTTTACGGGCTCTCGAAGAAAACCGGGGCCACTGTCTGTAAACCTGAATATTTTTCGGGCATTTTAAGTTTTGCTTCCATAACTGTCATCGAACCCTAACAAAACACTAATTTTATTTTCTTTTAATTGAATACCACGAATTGACTATGGATTAATACATTTTGTCGGGAGCCACTCACCCATTGGATGCTAGAATAGCAGAAAGCGCATTTGCGGTGGTTAAATTTTCAAAATTTTCTCCGGAAGGGCGAGGCCCCCATACCCCGCGACGATTGATTGGTTGTTTGGAATCCGGGTCAGCAGGTAGGCTGCGTTGGACCAAATTGAAGTTGCTGTATTCACAGGCTGGAATAGCAGGAAGACGCGTTTGCGACAGTTAAATTTTCAGAATTTTCCCGTCTTCGTGAACTGTAAACGATTGATTGAAATTCGAGTCAGCCATCTTAATTAAGCTATATTAAATCACTTTGTAGTTGCTTTGTTTACGGACTGAAATAGCAGAAAAACGTGTTCGCAGCCGTCAATCCAAAATTTTCTTGAGGGGGGGGGGGGGCGCTGTCTATAAACCTGAAAATATTTCGGGCAATTCGGGTTCTGCCCCCCCCCCCCTATGCATGTTCATTAAGCAACGTCCGGGAGTTTTACAACATCTAACTTGCCAAGTATACGTGATCTTTAACGATGCCAAGAATTCGTAATGGCTATATATAAATAAACTGAATTCATTTAATCGAGGAGGGTGCAGAAATATAAAATTTTCCTTATGTGACCACAAGATATCGCAAATAGTCTGGAGGAATTTTATATCGGTTAGGGAGCCAATGTCTTGCTCACAAAACTACCCATGTTCCTTAAAGTGCCAATCCCGATAACTTTATGGGGAATAAAACTGCTTAATTTTGTATTAAAACCCTTTAAAATCCATAACCTAAGGCCCACCTACTAACCCGATATTTGTGATACGCTTGTAAATAACTTAAACCTGACAGTCTTCATATAGAAATGGAGAACGTTTTATTATACAGTTTCTGGATAAAACCAGACTTTTTTCTATAAAAATAATATGTAGGTGAAATTTACCTTCTGTTATCAGGTAGAGGGCATGGGTCATTCACTATATAGACCTCTCAAGAAACATTAATCGATTATCAGGTCACCCAATGAAAAAATTGACCCGAAATCTTAAAAGGCTTACGTGTCCAGATAAGCAGTGTTGACGTTCACGTCCAAACAACTAAATATTTTGAGCTGAAATTTTGAGACAAGGTAAATACACCATGCCACTATATTTTGGTCCATAAATTTCATAAATACTCGGACTTTCATTTTTGAGACTCTGTACTTATCGGGATTGTCCCTTTAAGCAACGTCCGCGAATTTTACAAACATCTAACCGTTGCTTCAATACTCAGCAATTCCCAAACTTTTACGCCCGTTGGGTTTACACGTGACTAATTAGCATTGTCCAATCAGAGTTCGTGGCACATAACACACTGTAAACAAACATGGCGACCTCCAGAGAAAAAGAAACAGACAAGTTTACAGCCGTTGAAAGGGTTTTTTTTTCAATTGAGAAACTTACGGAAAACCAAAAAAAAAAAAAAAAAGCAATTGAAACAGTTTTAGGAACTAAAGATGTGTTTTTTTTTTGCACTAAAACCGGCAGTGGCAAGTCTCTTTGCTATGAATGTGTTCCAATAATTCTCCGATATTTTTAACGAAGGAATCCCATTGGCTCCCAATTTGTTTTTTTAACGATAACTGAGATAGTAGATGATTCAAATACTTATTCAAAATGTCAAATCTATGTAAATCAAAACATAACATCTTTTGCGGCGGAGAAACAAAACAATCTACATGTCATTAATTTGACTTCCTGCCTGTCACATTTAATACCTTGACGGCAGGATAATAACAATAATCGGTAGCCCTGCAGCCAAAACTTCTCCCATTAATTAACCTACATTGTCTCAGGGGCGTAGGGCGCTGATTTTGTATGACGTTTTAGATGAACCCAATATGTCAATATGAGTTGTGGTGGGGGTGGGCTGGAGCTGTGTGGAACACGCTATACCCACGTTATATGTTAGAAACTGGTTGAGCAAGTCCGTGTCATTTGCCTGTCATAATTCGTATAAATACACCGAATGCGTCTGGGGCAGGAATTTACCATGGTCAATGTGGACATATAGAAATATTCTATTAAAGAAATTGAGTTGGTTAAGTGCTTTCTCATACATCCACTCTACGACAGCGGCGCCAAACTGGAATACAATGTTTGTCTAGGAAGCGGTCGTCTCTGATAAATAAGAAGTGATACGGGTGTTCTGGAAAGAATAAAGTTACCCTATCCAATATATCGTCACTAACGCTAGCACCACAAAAAAATAATATTGACATATGGGCGTAAATGGCAAAAAAATAAATAAATACTCACATGCCTGACTCCTGAGAGACCAACCAGTCGTTTAAATACCGTGTAACTTAATGTTAATTCAGAGTTATCAAGTCACGTCTGATATTTTGATAGAACACAGTCTGAATATATAGACACGTTTATCAACTTTAACTCAGCTTCTTATTATAAGTCTGTAACATTTATAACTGCACAAAATAACTGATGCACATGTTAGCTCGCTCGTATACATTTATTGTACAAACTAAAAGTAGGTATGCATTATTAAAGGACGTATCGAGTATAAATTGTCACTATATCTAATGGAAATTTGAGCCTAAAAATGAAAAACATACTACATCATCTATCTGTAATAGATTAATACTGTGGGATTCAGCTAATCTCTTATACAATTAATGTTCCTTATACTAACCAGTAAATCCTTAACCGTCATGACTGTAACTTTTGTTCATTTATTATATACAATACATGTATTGTTTAATCCTTCGTGTAGTATACATGTATCAACATTTCAATTTTAATTCGTCATAAATAATCCTATTATTTGATTTTTATACGCCCACATTTTCATGTGGACGTATTATGCCGTCGCCCCTGTCCGTCCGTCCGTTCACAATTTGTTTGTGGACTCTCTACAGATCACAACTTTTATCTGATTTTGACGAAACTTGAAATATAGGTTTATCCCCATAAGATCTCGGTACCTTTCGATATTGGCATGTATCGGATCGGAACTTCGTGGATTATGGCCCTGATTGTACGAAATATCATGTTTTTAGCTTGTGGACCCTATAGAGGTCACAATTTTGAACCGATTGTGATGAAACTTGACATGCATGTTTATAACCCCAAAATCTTGGCTCCTTTCGATATTTGCGCCAATCGGATTGTAACTTCCTGAATTATGGTCCCTGAATGTCCGAAAAATCGCCCTTTTTAGCTTGTGGTCCCTCTGGAGGTCAAAATTATTATCCGATTTAAAAAAAAACGTTTGATTATATCACAGTTACATGGTAATGAAGGTTGGGTTCAAATTTCGTGAGAATCGGACCAAAATTGACAAACAAAATGACCGCTGTTTGTACGCGAATAGAGTGAAAATATGTTATATCAAGGTTGTGGACCCTATAGAGGTCACAATTTTGAACCGATTTTGATGAAACTTGACATGTATGTTTATAACTCAAAGATCTTGGTTGCTTTCGATATTTGCACCCATCGGATCGTAACTTCCTGAATTATGGCCCCTGATTGTCCGAAAAATTGCCCTTTTTAGCTTGTGGTCCCTCTGGTGGTCAAAATTATTATCCGATTTAAAAAACCGTTTGATTATATCACCGTTACATGGTAATGAAGGCTGAGTTCGAATTTCGTGAAAATCGAACCAAAATTGACGGACAAAATGGCCGCCGTTTGTACGCGAATAGTGTGAAAATATGTTATATCAAGGTTGTGGACCCTATAGAGGTCACAATTTTGAACCGATTTTGATGAAACTTGACATGCATGTTTATAACCCAAAGATCTTGGTTCCTTTCGATATTGCGCCCATTGGATCGTAACTTCCTGAATTATGGTCCCTGATTGTCCGATTGTCTTCCCTCTGGAGGTCCCATTTAAAAAACCGTTTGATTATATCACCGTTACATGGTTATGAAGGTTGAGGTCGAATTTCGTGAAAATCGGACCAAAATTGACAGCTGTTCTTGTGAGGCCATCCATCCTTCATCACTAACAAGGGGAAACCACGCAAGAAAATCTAGATGAACTTTGTCACCCAATGCGGCGATCAAACACCCAACCTCAAGGCTTATCGAGCCAGCATCTTACCCACTAAGCAACATGATCCCCAGTCAAATTTGGAGCCTACTGAAATACACCTTTATAACCCAAAGATCTTAATTCATTTCGATATTTGCACATATCAAATTCTAACTTAATGATGTAGGAAAAATCACTTTCGGTATTGCTTGTTCTCTATCCATCTCTCGAAAATGTGGGCGTATCCTGCCTGGCAGTGCCAGCCTATCTTTCATCGTGAAGTTATACATTGATCAACAAATCTATATTAGTGTCACTAGTGTAATGTTGTATGGTGTAATTTGTATATTTCATTTTGATCCGGTATATTAAATACTCGGAGAATCATCCGTAGTCTGTTATAATATCCAAAGAGCATACATTGACATTTTAACCACTTCTAAGTCAATCTGTATGGTTTAATGGTCGAGAGGGGGACATTAAGTAATATATTGATACTACACGATGAATCAGCCGAGTGGTGTTTCAATATTTTACACAATCTTTTTTTCCTCGTGACCATTATCACATCCGAAGGAACAGACACTATTCCGCACGTGCTTTTCAATGAAATACTTCACGTGAGTCCAATATTTAATTTAGTATAAATTGTGTACGATTGGTACACCAAATACAAAGGATGACATCACATCCGTATCTTAAAGTATGTTCATAATATACATATTTCAGTAAATTGTGATAAACATTATATACGTTCAGAATTTTATCGCAGGTACTTTGTTGTTCGAAGCGTTCCGGATCACAAAGAAAAGTTTCGGGCAAATAGGTTACAGTGCATATTTTGTCCAAAGTGTATTATGAATTTAAAAAAATCACAATTTAAATGTAAAATGTTTATAGGTTACGGCGTTAAATTGAAAATTGTCTGAAAGCGTGGTTTAATGATACAATTTGCAAGTTCAGTTACCACGGAAATATGTGCTGTCAACTGTTAATGTCAAAACATGTTTTGTCTGTTGTTTTCCTTATTCCTATTGAAGACAATCTCGAGAGCATCTGAATAATCAGTTTATCAACTCCTTCGTGTTTTATGTTTATGATTCGTGTGTATGACATGTAATATGGCCCCGATTAACCAAGTTATATAACATTTAAAACGCTAATGGCATTATTAGTATAAGCGTGACACTAATTTCTTTATTTCCTGATAGCTTTTGAAAGAAGTAATATTTTGAAACCACATTTGCAGAGACTTTCATTAATCTGTATATCCTGAAGTCAGTATTGAAATAAAACCACGGTGGTTCAGTGGGTAGGGCGTTGGCTCACTAACCAAGAGTTCCCATAGATTGTCCTGTGAGAAAGGGTGTGCATTGGGCACATTTTATCTTACAAAAATTGGTCAAAAGTACGCTATATTCTGGCAATGTTGTTTAACTTCCCCAGGAACATAAAAGTTCCCGTATGCCCTTTGTGTGCCCTATACATATGTGTATAGAAATGACTAGAAGTTCGTGCTGTAAACCGGGCTTGAAAAGTTCTATAGCGTTCAGCCCGAACCAATACCTCTGATTCAAAATTGTGTATACATTGTATATATGGCGGTATATTGGTGCCAAAATTCTAACATGCTATCGTCTAATTTCTTACTTCTATTCATGTAATTTCTAACCTTCATTCATGTAACTTCTAACTTCCATTCATGTAATTTCTAGATTAAGACAATGTATAATTCAACTTCTTTATTTATTCAGTGTAAATATCAATTCTATTTCATCTTATTTCTAATATTGGGGCGACAAATATCTACTTCATTGTGGTATTACATGTTAAGTATGAACGGCGAACAAATTTAGAATTTTGATACTTCTACCTAGCAACCATCATTATGACATCGTTTGGTGTCGCCACCGTGTGCTCAGTTTGGCGATTGAGCACCTGATCGGGACCATTCTATTGATACAAACGACCCGCACTTCGTCAGATTGAGTGGCTTGCCTGAGTGTTAAAATTGGAAACAACATCGGGAGAGAGAGATGGGGACATGGGGTTTAACATCCACTCGACACCAACCAGGTCATTTCGGTATTAACGCCGTTCAATTGTATTTCAATAATTCACTTGCGCGTAGGAGTGTTTAGCAGTGGGAGGAAACCCGAGGACCCGGAGAAAACCCACGAGGTTGGAAAGGCGGCCCTGCTCCATGTCATGTAAAAACGGGAAATCGAAACCACGCCAGTTTATTCAATGACAGACCTTATGTTACAGCGTGCACGTGCTAACCATTCGGCCATCCTACCCTCTAAACAACATTGAACGTGATATAAATGTATGGTTTGCAAATACTATTTCGAATACCGTGGCTAAGTGGGTAAGACGCAGGCTCGCTAGGCTGTGGGTCGGGAGTTCGATCCCTGCATTGGTCGAAAAAAGTTCATCCAGATTTTCTGGCGTGGTTCCCCCTTATTAGTGTCTTGTCGTTCCGATGGGATGAAAACCCGAGGTTCCATGTTGGCGTGCAGGTAAAAGATCCCGTGACCGTTAGACTTCGATATAAGTCAAGGTCGTTGATCCGCTCTCCGGGCAATATTTCCCTAAAGCACATTTTATGGTGTATGTCCGTCTTCATTAGCCCGGTTAGGAACAGAACAGTAGGACGTTAAACCCTCTTTCATTTCATTTCATTTTCTATTTCAAATATAAGCTAAACGGGATTTGGAGAATTTTATTTTATTTTTTTTACGGTTGAGCCAATAATTAATATTTATATGCAGTTGGTCTATATTAACACAGGCGGGCGCGGATCCAGGGGTCCGCCCCCCCCCCCCCCCCCCCCGCTCAGGCTTGAAAATTTGAAACTTAAATCCAGGCGACTTTAGTGGCGATTTTAAGACCTGTAATTTTGGAATTTACCTTCCGGAAAGAATGCACCAAATTGAATCTAATTTACCAAATTTTGTTTGTTTGAGCGCAATTAGTTAAGAAATTATCAAACCTAGACTCCCCCCCCCCCACGCAAAAAATCCTGGATCCGCGCCTGACAGGGTATAAATGTTATAAATAGGCAGGCCTAAACAGATTCTGAATTTAATACTAAGTGGCCTCTCTCTCTCTCAGCACGCCTTCCAACCTTCAACCAAACGAAGAATGGGTCGTTTATACCAAATAATGGTCCCGATAAGGTTCGCAATCACCCAATTGAGCACGCAGTGGCGACACCAAAAGATGTCATAATGATGGTTGCTAGGTAGAAGTAATAAAATTCTAAATTTGTTTGCCGATCATGCTTAACATGTAATACCACAATGAAGTAGACATTTTTCGCCCCAATATTAGAAATAAGATGAAATAGAATTGATATTTACACTGAACAAATAAAGAAGTTGAATTATACATTGTTTTAAATTAGAAATTACACGAATGGAAGTAAGAAGTTACATGAATGGAGGTTAGAAATTACATGAACAGACGTAAGAAATTAGACGATAGCAGGTTAGAATTTTGGCACTAATATACCGCCATATGTATATAGTCTAACATAAATCCGTTTTAAAGGAAACCGGATGTATGGTCTACCTATCTGTAAATTACAACGATGCAGTTTGTTAGATGTAGCGACATGAACTTTGTCACCCAATGCAGCGATCAAACACCCAACCTCAAGGCTTATCGAGCCAGCATCTTACCCACTAAGCAACATGATCCCCAGTCAAATTTGGAGCCTACTGAAATACACCTTTATAACCCAAAGATCTTAATTCATTTCGATATTTGCACATATCAAATTCTAACTTAATGATGTAGGAAAAATCACTTTCGGTATTGCTTGTTCTCTATCCATCTCTCGAAAATGTGGGCGTATCCTGCCTGGCAGTGCCAGCCTATCTTTCATCGTGAAGTTATACATTGATCAACAAATCTATATTAGTGTCACTAGTGTAATGTTGTATGGTGTAATTTGTATATTTTATTTTGATCCGGTATATTAAATACTCGGAGAATCATCCGTAGTCTGTTATAATATCCAAAGAGCATACATTGACATTTTAACCACTTCTAAGTCAATCTGTATGGTTTAATGGTCGAGAGGGGGACATTAAGTAATATATTGATACTACACGATGAATCAGCCGAGTGGTGTTTCAATATTTTACACAATCTTTTTTTCCTCGTGACCATTATCACATCCGAAGGAACAGACACTATTCCGCACGTGCTTTTCAATGAAATACTTCACGTGAGTCCAATATTTAATTTAGTATAAATTGTGTACGATTGGTACACCAAATACAAAGGATGACATCACATCCGTATCTTAAAGTATGTTCATAATATACATATTTCAGTAAATTGTGATAAACATTATATACGTTCAGAATTTTATCGCAGGTACTTTGTTGTTCGAAGCGTTCCGGATCACAAAGAAAAGTTTCGGGCAAATAGGTTACAGTGCATATTTTGTCCAAAGTGTATTATGAATTTAAAAAAATCACAATTTAAATGTAAAATGTTTATAGGTTACGGCGTTAAATTGAAAATTGTCTGAAAGCGTGGTTTAATGATACAATTTGCAAGTTCAGTTACCACGGAAATATGTGCTGTCAACTGTTAATGTCAAAACATGTTTTGTCTGTTGTTTTCCTTATTCCTATTGAAGACAATCTCGAGAGCATCTGAATAATCAGTTTATCAACTCCTTCGTGTTTTATGTTTATGATTCGTGTGTATGACATGTAATATGGCCCCGATTAACCAAGTTATATAACATTTAAAACGCTAATGGCATTATTAGTATAAGCGTGACACTAATTTCTTTATTTCCTGATAGCTTTTGAAAGAAGTAATATTTTGAAACCACATTTGCAGAGACTTTCATTAATCTGTATATCCTGAAGTCAGTATTGAAATAAAACCACGGTGGTTCAGTGGGTAGGGCGTTGGCTCACTAACCAAGAGTTCCCATAGATTGTCCTGTGAGAAAGGGTGTGCATTGGGCACATTTTATCTTACAAAAATTGGTCAAAAGTACGCTATATTCTGGCAATGTTGTTTAACTTCCCCAGGAACATAAAAGTTCCCGTATGCCCTTTGTGTGCCCTATACATATGTGTATAGAAATGACTAGAAGTTCGTGCTGTAAACCGGGCTTGAAAAGTTCTATAGCGTTCAGCCCGAACCAATACCTCTGATTCAAAATTGTGTATACATTGTATATATGGCGGTATATTGGTGCCAAAATTCTAACATGCTATCGTCTAATTTCTTACTTCTATTCATGTAATTTCTAACCTTCATTCATGTAACTTCTAACTTCCATTCATGTAATTTCTAGATTAAGACAATGTATAATTCAACTTCTTTATTTATTCAGTGTAAATATCAATTCTATTTCATCTTATTTCTAATATTGGGGCGACAAATATCTACTTCATTGTGGTATTACATGTTAAGTATGAACGGCGAACAAATTTAGAATTTTGATACTTCTACCTAGCAACCATCATTATGACATCGTTTGGTGTCGCCACCGTGTGCTCAGTTTGGCGATTGAGCACCTGATCGGGACCATTCTATTGATACAAACGACCCGCACTTCGTCAGATTGAGTGGCTTGCCTGAGTGTTAAAATTGGAAACAACATCGGGAGAGAGAGATGGGGACATGGGGTTTAACATCCACTCGACACCAACCAGGTCATTTCGGTATTAACGCCGTTCAATTGTATTTCAATAATTCACTTGCGCGTAGGAGTGTTTAGCAGTGGGAGGAAACCCGAGGACCCGGAGAAAACCCACGAGGTTGGAAAGGCGGCCCTGCTCCATGTCATGTTAAAACGGGAAATCGAAACCACGCCAGTTTATTCAATGACAGACCTTATGTTACAGCGTGCACGTGCTAACCATTCGGCCATCCTACCCTCAAAACAACATTGAACGTGATATAAATGTATGGTTTGCAAATACTATTTCGAATACCGTGGCTAAGTGGGTAAGACGCAGGCTCGCTAGGCTGTGGGTCGGGAGTTCGATCCCTGCATTGGTCGAAAAAAGTTCATCCAGATTTTCTGGCGTGGTTCCCCCTTATTAGTGTCTTGTCGTTCCGATGGGATGAAAACCCGAGGTTCCATGTTGGCGTGCAGGTAAAAGATCCCGTGACCGTTAGACTTCGATATAAGTCAAGGTCGTTGATCCGCTCTCCGGGCAATATTTCCCTAAAGCACATTTTATGGTGTATGTCCGTCTTCATTAGCCCGGTTAGGAACAGAACAGTAGGACGTTAAACCCTCTTTCATTTCATTTCATTTTCTATTTCAAATATAAGCTAAACGGGATTTGGAGAATTTTATTTTATTTTTTTTACGGTTGAGCCAATAATTAATATTTATATGCAGTTGGTCTATATTAACACAGGCGGGCGCGGATCCAGGGGTCCGCCCCCCCCCCCCCCCGCTCAGGCTTGAAAATTTGAAACTTAAATCCAGGCGACTTTAGTGGCGATTTTAAGACCTGTAATTTTGGAATTTACCTTCCGGAAAGAATGCACCAAATTGAATCTAATTTACCAAATTTTGTTTGTTTGAGCGCAATTAGTTAAGAAATTATCAAACCTAGACTCCCCCCCCCCCCCACGCAAAAAATCCTGGATCCGCGCCTGACAGGGTATAAATGTTATAAATAGGCAGGCCTAAACAGATTCTGAATTTAATACTAAGTGGCCTCTCTCTCTCTCAGCACGCCTTCCAACCGTCAACCAAACGAAGAATGGGTCGTTTATACCAAATAATGGTCCCGATAAGGTTCGCAATCACCCAATTGAGCACGCAGTGGCGACACCAAAAGATGTCATAATGATGGTTGCTAGGTAGAAGTAATAAAATTCTAAATTTGTTTGCCGATCATGCTTAACATGTAATACCACAATGAAGTAGACATTTTTCGCCCCAATATTAGAAATAAGATGAAATAGAATTGATATTTACACTGAACAAATAAAGAAGTTGAATTATACATTGTTTTAAATTAGAAATTACACGAATGGAAGTAAGAAGTTACATGAATGGAGGTTAGAAATTACATGAACAGACGTAAGAAATTAGACGATAGCAGGTTAGAATTTTGGCACTAATATACCGCCATATGTATATAGTCTAACATAAATCCGTTTTAAAGGAAACCGGATGTATGGTCTACCTATCTGTAAATTACAACGATGCAGTTTGTTAGATGTAGCGACATTAGAACATCACCCGGTTGTAATTGACAGCATCACGAAGATCCACCCGGTCGCACAGATGAGCAGTAAAGTGATCGCTCAAATCACTCGGTGGCATCAGGGCAAGCATAATTATTCGCTTCCATTTTCAACAAGGATTGGGCGATTTTGTTTCCGAAAATTGTCTTCCATTTATTATAAAGACCGCATTTTATTTTCGTTCAAGGGTTGTATAAAACGCTCACTTTGATTAACAAAACCAACGGCTGCATATCCTTATGAAGAAGTAGCTCAAGATTTATCTCAGTCTGTCCCAATAGGGTATAAATTCGACTGAATTGTCAGTTTCAATAGGAATTAACACTGATTCCGTTTGGAATAAAAAGATGAACGGTTAGGAGATTCGTGAGCAGGGGCGTAGTCGTGAGATATATATTAGGGCCTTAGGGGGGTCCGCAACGGGAGGGGGTTGGTGGTGGACACCCATATATTTTGTTTAAAGTCTCAGTCTTCTGTAAACATTGTTTGGCATATTTTACGGGGTTAAACTAAAACATCACACCAATACAACGTTTATCATGCTTACAGACAGGGGCACCGGTCTTTCCCCGCCGGTCTTTGGAATATTTGACGGCTGCAAACACCTTTTCCTGCTATTTCAGCCCATGAACAAAGCAATTTCAAAGTGGTCTTTTATAACCTAATTAAGGTGGCTTGTCGACTCGAATTCCAGTCCATCGTTTACACCTACGAAGACGGGACCGTTTGGAGAAAATTTTGAGACTTTAACTGTCACAAACGCGTTTTTCCTGATATTCCAGCCTGTAGCCTGTGAATACAGCAACTTCAATTTAGTCCAATATAGCCTACCTGACTGCCCAGAATTCCAAAACAACCAATCAATCGTCGCGGGCTATGGGAGCCTCACCCTCCCGGCGAAAATTTAACTACCGCAAATGCATTTTCTGCTACTCTAGCATGTGTGAGAACTCCAAAAGCATCCAATGGTTTTGTAACCGAAATCCCACTCTGAATTCCAACCATCCAATCACACTGCTGCAGTTGCATTCACAAGTAATAATCGATGCCCGAAAAATGGCGCACAAAGTAGAGTGGCCCAGGACAAAATGTTTTAATCAATAGTCAACTCAGTATAAATTCGTGGTATTCAATTAAAAGAAAAGTGAAATTAGTGTTTTATTAGGACTCGATGACAGTTAGGGAAGCAAAACTAGAAATGCCCGAAGCAGGTTTACGGGCTGCGGTCAGTTTTCTTCGCGGGGGGAAGAAGCGGAGCTGACCTTATATGGACCCCCCAAACAAATTTCGGAATATTTGATGGCAACAAACGCATTTTACTGCTATTCCAGTCCTAAAATTAGTGTTTTATTACATTTCGGGGACTTTATTCTTTTGGGGGGGGGGGGGGGGGGGCGGGGGGGTCCAAGTACATTCCGAACCCCTGGAAAACAATTTGGGGGGGGGGGGGGGGCGACCCCCCGGACCCCCCATGTTGGACGCCCATGCTCGTGAGTGACGAATCTAGGTTTGGAAATTGTGGTCGTAATTCTCAATTTAGATATTAGATAAAGATGGCATGGTTCATGGGTGAAATGAAGCCGACCTTAGTTATAGACTGCACTGTTTCTGCCCTTTACGAAATAATAAGTTGGAAGTTCTATTTATTACGGTTTTTTTTTTCATTTTATACTTAGCTCTAAACGCCGCGGGCCGATTGAAGTGGTCAAGTATTTTCAACCTGTTGGAAATTTCGCTATCAGCGGCCTTGCTTTGTAATGGCCCAGCTAGTCCAGCTGTTTACATCCCATGGGAGCTTGTTGTATTCGCCTAAATAATGACTTGAGATAATGTAGGCTATATATATCTTATCAATGGTCTAATCATTAATGCAGTAAAAAATGAAATGAAATGATATGGGGTTTAACGTCCGCAGTAGCCTACAAAAAAAGGCAAGCCACTGTCGAAAATTAGGGGTGGGGCACCGTGGGGGCGGGGCGCCTTTGTCCCCTATGAATACATTTTAGAAATAAATATATATCACCTTTGTTAGAATAGTTCATTAGTTGACTATTGAGACTAGATAAAAGATTGACAACTTTTAGATTTTATATAATAAAAGTCTGGCATTAATCTAAGCACCTAAATAATTAAAATAACATGGCCAGTTTTGAAAAGATGGCGACGGGGCAGCTACGCGAAGGCTTAACAGAGGTCTGACCAAAACCGTGGCACCATAATGGTGGCACAAATGAATTATAAATAAAAGTTTATAGCCTAAATTGCCTAAATTTAAGTTTGGCGGGAAATTGTACGAGTTACCTAATTTCAGAATGTGGAAAAAGAAATGAAATAAGGCTTATTATTAATGATTATAATAGTGAATGGCTTATTTCTTCTTTTGCTAATTTTGTGTAATATGATAACATATTTTTAAATGGACAGCTCTTTCTAAACCGAGCTAACATTTTCTATGAAAGATTAGATCGTTTCGTTTCGTTTATCTCTCTAGAATTCTAAAATATGCATTAAACCACGACCGGCATAAACAAGTCCATTATCAAAGGCTCATGCTATTACTCAGTTTCCCTATTTGTATTTACTTTGTCAGCAATTTAGTCATATTTTATAGTAAGCAGCGGTATCGTCAGAATATAAGCATTCTTCAACATGCCACGGAGAAAAGGTAAAATACAACCGGTGCAGGTGACACAGAATGTAACCACATATCATATTAATTCACTAAAAAACTGTCTAAACCTTATAAGTCTTGACTAAAGTAAAGTGCATTTATTTTCCACCAAGTTGCCGAACTGTCGCCACTGTTACTGCCTGTTACTACTATTAACATTGAAGTTTTAAATTCATTATGAATTATGTAGAACTATAAACTATATAATTTCATAAAGAAAGTCAAAACATAATTATTTCTTTTGCTCTGTAGTTGTCAACTCAGTATGTAGATTGTGGGCTATATACTATCTAACAATCAATCATAGACGTTATTCCCCACACTTAAAAATCACGGACACAGGAAATAATTACCTTCCTTGTTTTTTACCCCCCCCCCCTCATGCAATAATTATCTTCAAACGTTTCAATTTTGAAGTTGAAAATGATATTTTTGCCAAATTGGATTAATAGGATTATTCTTTAACAAGGTACGACTGTTTATAGATACCATCTATTTTAAGGCTTTATTTTAATACATTTGAAAAATATTACTTAAAAAACATGAAATTGTAGCTTTAATAAAATTGTAATTTACTCAGCAGCTCCAGGTAAAATAAAAGATGAGCCAGAGGAGGAAGAAACACCAGTATTAAAAAGACAGAAAACTGACTCCACATGTACGAAAGAGGTACAATGGGAATGGGAGGACAATGGAAGTGTTTGGACACCATTAGCACCTGATGTCAATACAAAAGTCAATGATGCTTATTTAAAGGGCCTGAAAAAGGTAAACTTACATTTAGTGAAATGAAATTGGGTTTATAATATAATTACCATCGTACATTAGGTCTCACAGATACACATATAATGTTCACAATGTAGTATTCTTGCATTCGTAATTCTTGCAACATATGATAGCTCATGACACATACTGTCATTATATAATTATTTCCTTGGGTTGTAATCCCAATTTTTTTTTTAATATGAGTGATGTCTGTCACCACAGGACCGGGACTGTACAGCGCAGTGGACACTTGCGGCTAGCCCCCGGATCCATTCACTCTTTTTTGTATTGTTTATGTTTGTGGTCTCTGAGTATGATTTCTTGTCCATATATTTGATTTTGTGTAGAATTGTGTGTGGTGCAGTCCCCCTGCACTTACTATATAGACATACATGTAACCTACATCAATTATTGGTATTTAATTAAAGGGCAATGATCTATGTGATTTTCTCTTCAATCCCTACCTATAGGCCCATATTACAAATGTAACTCTTAACTGACCCATGTCGACTCTTGTCGACACTTATGACGACTCTTGTCGACACCTATGACGTTACCGTTAAGTACCCACGGCGACTTTTGTCGACAAAATCAGTTAGCCAAATGCAATGTTCCTAGTGCAATTATTAATGAGAGTTACTTCCCTTGTAAACAGGCGGCCTTTTCTCTTTTTTTTACTTCCTGTTTGACATTTTGACTGTTGAAAATCTTACTGTTTCTTCTTGAAAAATTATAATAAAACAGTGTTATGTCTAGGCCTATACGGCAACGTTCTCCTTATGACGGATTACCATCCCAACAGTGATTCAGATTTTATCGGTGGTGTAGACCTAGATATTTATAGTTTTGTGCTAGAACGTGATACAAGCTAGACTAATCACTCAAAATTTTCTTAATTACTTTTTAAATTTTAATAAGCTTAAATTAAAAGAGATTCATGATAAATGATTTTAGTTCACAAAAGCCGAACAAAAAAAAAGAAATATTCGTTAAATCTATATAGGCCTACATGTGCATGAAATGTCTAAATTATTATTTTTATACGCCCACATTGAAATGTGGTCGTATATTGTCGTCGCCCCGTCCGTCCGGCGTCCACAATTGCTTGTGGACGCTCTAGAGGCTAAAGTTAATATCCGATTGACTTTAAATTTATACACAGTGTTAAAGATCATGAGACGAAGAAGCCTATTGTTTTTCAGCAATTTCCGATAATAACTACCAGAGTTATGGCCCTTGACGACTTCAAAAAATCTTGTGGACGCTCTAGAGACCAAAGTTAATATCCGATTGGCTTTAAATTTATACACAGTGTTTAGGGTCATAAGACGAAGAAGCCTATTGATTTTGAGCAATTTCCGATAGTTAGTGCCAGAGTTATGGCCCTTGATCACTTCAAAAAATCTTGTGGACGCTCTAAAAGCCAAAGTTAATATCCGATTGACTTCAAATTTATACACAGTGTTTAAGGTCATAAGACGAAGAAGCCTATTGATTTTCAGCGATTTCCAATAATTAGTGCCAGAGTTATGGCCCTTGATCACTTCAAAAAATCTTGTGAACACCCTAAAAGCCAAAGTTAATATCCGATTGACTTTAAGTTTACACACAGTGTTTAAGGTCATTAGACGAAGAGGCTTATTGATTTTCAGCAATTTCCGATAATTAGTGCCAGAGTTATGGCCCTTGATCACTTCAAAAAATCTTGTGGACGCTCTAAAAGCCAAAGTTAATATCTGATTGACTTAAAATTTATACACAGTGTTTAAGGTCATAAGACGAAGAAGCCTATTGATTTTCAGCGATTTTCGATAATTAGTGCCAGAGTTATCTCCCTTGATCACTTCAAAAAATCTTGTGGACGCTCTAAAAGCCAAAGTTAATATCCGATTGACTTTAAATTTATACACAGTGTTTAAGGTCATAAGATGAAGAAGCCTGCATCAATTTCCGATAATTAGTGCCAGAGTTATGGCCCTTGATCACATCAAAAACTCCTGTGGACACTCTAGAGGCCAAAGTTAATATCCGATTAACTTTAAATTTACACACACTGTTTAAGGTCCTGAGAGGAAGAAGCCTACTGATTTTCATCAATTTCAAATAATTACTTCCAGAGTTATCTCCCTTGATCACTTCATAAAACCTTGTTGCGCTGTAGATGCCAAACTTATCATCCGATTGACTTCAGATTGATACACAGAGTTTAAGGTGTTGAAACGAACAAGTATTTTGATTTTCAATGAATTTTGATAACTGAACAGCTAAATCCATGATATTAAATGTTTCCTATACTAATTGTTAGTGTGGGGCAAAACTTTATAAAAAGCAAACAAATTCTCATGATTTTCTGATAATTACATAATGAGTTGTTACTCAGATTTTAGTGTATTACAAATGTTTCATTACCAAAAAAAAGTAAAAATTTGCGACAACCCTTGTTGACTGCCCGGACTATTTAGCTGCTGTGGGCGTATGTTTCGTTGCCTGGCAACCTATCTTTTGTTTTGTGTAAAATCTTATGTTTGCATGTTTGCATTTTTGATTATTTCATTCATTTACATGGAGGGTCTGTTTTCAGTTGTTATATTTAATGATATGATTTTAAAATGCGTAGGCCCTACCAATATTTTAGCACTATTGATCAATATGACCGGCGCGGATCCAGAGGGGGGGTCCAGGGCGTCCGGCCCCCCCCCCCCCCCGGTGCTCAGGCTTGAAGATTTTTTTATGCGATTTTATTGGCGATTTAGACCTGTTATTTTGGAATTTACCTTCCGGAAATACGTCAGAATGAACCAAATTGAATCTAATTTACCAAATTATCGGTTGAGCGGCAATTAGTTAAGCAATTATCAAACCTAGACCCCCCCCCCTGCAAAAAATCCTGGATCCGCACCTGTATGACGTGGCTTTTTATGATGTTATGACGTCTGACCTCTGGGTCATTTAGGCCTACATGTAGCAATGTCTGAATATAATATTATGAGCACTTAATGAACATTGTTGCCACGGCGACCTTTGGCTGCACAGACTTCCGTACTACCAATATTTTAGCACTATTGATCAATATGACGTGGGTTTTTATGACGTTATGACGTCAAAAAAAACCTGGGTCATTTAGGCCTACATGTAGCAATGTCTGAATATATGAGCACTTAATAAACATTGTTGCCACAGCGACCTTTGGCTGCACAGACTACCGTACTATTAGTTCAGCTCTGAACATAGGTCTCATTACAATTGCCCTGCACGTTCAGGGACCATGCTCTTGAATACTTGTCGAAAAAGTCTTGCTTCCCAGTCAGTTTTACTGGGCAACTTTTTACTGCGAAACGGTTGCGTGTCAGTCCCTTTGTATGCCTGATCAATGTAACTGAACATCTTATTGAGAAAATAAGACCTTGTTTACCTCACAGAACCAGTATGAGCGACACAACACTTTTTGAGAAATATGTCCCTGTCTTCCTACGAATTTGACAGATTTCATTGATGCACAAATTTACGAACTCCACCATATAAGATGAAATGAATTATAAGCAAGTTTGGGAGAAAATTTACGAACTCCGCCATATAAGATTAAATGAATTACATGTATAAGCAAGTTTGGGAGAAAAAAAAATGAAATCTTTGAAAAGTTGAGAATCTTCAATCATTGCTTTGCCTAGCCCAATTACAATTATCTACAATCAATTTTTTTCAAAAATCCCATTTCCCGCCTCCCCCCACCATACTTACCTAAATTTCGTTTCATCTTGATTAAATGCTTGAGTGCTCAAACATAACCGTCTCTGATATGTTTATAAGAGGATCCAGTTTTCAGTATTTTAACTCAATAGCAGAAAAATGGCTTGCTTTTGACCTTTGGTTAATATATAACAGCAAAGACATCTGTTTATTAGAGGATCCAATTTAATTGATCTGATTGAAATACAGATCTATATTTCGTTTTGTTTTTTCATACTTTTGATGGCCTTTTCTACTTGAAGATCTGACATTTGTAGTAGGAAGGTCATGTCAGGGGTCGTACAAGCAGCTTTTGACCCTACATGTATGCTGTCACTCAGGGATTAATTAACATTGATGTTTCTTGTAGGATAACCAAAGTTTGTGTCAATTTCATGGTCCCAAATATTAGCAATTTAGATCCTTTAATGAATGTTTTGTCATTGTACAGATTGAATTAGATGTTGTACCAGGAGTTGCTATGATATACATGTTCAATGAAAGTTTACAGAAAAACAAGCGTACCGGTTATAGCAGACGTATTAGAGTAGGAATTAAAGATGACTCAGATAAAGGTAAGTTTTTTTTTTAATCGTGTGTATGATTGAACATTTCGTCGGTAGGTAGACGAAGTGACTTATTGTCAGTTACTTACGGTATGAAGATACGTCGACACTACTTCTACCTACCAACGATTTAAGTATAACTGTTCTCCACCCTGTGACCTTAATGTGCTGTACTCTTTCAACTCCTGCTTTTACTTCTTGTGACCAGGTTAAAATATTTACGTGAAGCAATTAATGAGTCTTTATTTTTTGAAATAAAGAGAGCTCATGAGTCCCGTTTGAAGGGACGCAGAATTATCTGAGAACCAGAATTGTTTTTTCTATATGGCCTAAGATCGAATTAATTTACTACTTTTTCTTACACAGATTACTATGTCTGGCAATTTCAAGACAAGAATAAAAAGTGGAATCCTTACTCTGTTGAAGCGAACATGAAATTAACAGAAGCTTATAAAGATGACAATACAAGTACAATTACACACAAAGATGCTAAATATCATTTTACAGTCGACCTTAAGAAGTTAACTCATATCTGTAAAAGCACAGGCTACACTTGTAATGTTGAAAGAACAAAATTATGTGAGTTAAAAATTCTGTTCTTGAGTTGATGGTATTTGTTGGTAACAAGAACTTGAGTAAATGCTAGATCTTTGTCTGTTATTACATGACGTGAAAAAGATATCCACACAAAGAGTGGAAATATGCGCTCCCGCCGCTCCCGGCGTCGATGTCTCAACATGCAGGAAAACTTTGATGTTGATAAATTTTGATAAGGATCTAACATCCTTCAAGATTTCTGATCTTGGTCAAATATTAAATCTCTGTAACAGAAAATTTAAGATTACTAAAAAATTCCCTTGACCCCAAAAAACAAACAATAAACCTGCTGGTCCCACATTTCTGTATATAAACCAGTGGATTTGACTGAGTATGTACTTTTGTTGACCTCTTTTATTTTAGTACCAATGCTAAAAACCGAGGCGAATGATGACGAAATTTCAGCTACAAATGGAGCAGGTGATGCACCAGCTACTAAAAGTGGCCGTGGAAAATCTACTGCAAAGTCAGCATCAAAGTCAGGAAAATCTGGTGGAAAACTTAAAAATGATGTCGAAGAAGGTGAAACAAAGTCTGTTGGTAAGTATTTTCAAATAGCGTTTGTGGTCTAAGGGGAGGTAATATGGCTTTAATGGAGGCAGACCACCATTAATTTCCCCATTGACTTCAATGTTAATTCTGGACTCTTTGCCCACCTCCAACTTATCCCCAAGTTTTCGTTGGGCGAAATGCTTTTCACTATAGACAGAAGAACACATGGCCATGTCTTTGCACTAAAATTTTTATGAGGTTGACCACCAAAATTTTGAGATACACGAACTTGAAGAAGCATACTCAAAACATGTATCTAGTTGCCGTACATATCACCGTAGCCAACCTCATAACGCCGTTATCCTTCCGCCTCAAAATCATGAATATTTACCAAAACCTAGCAGAAAATATTAATTCAAACCCTCTTAGTCCATTCTAGGCCAAAAAATCAACAAAAATGGGCATGCAAAAGGGGAGAAAAGAGACAGAGAGAGAACTGCTATAAATAGACGAACTACAATTTGTGGGTACCGAGATGTAAAATTTAATGGTGGTCTGCCTCCTATATGTTTTTAAAAGTTCATATATCATCAAAATTCTTTTCTTTATAGCTTCACATTTATTTTTGCAAATTTATTATAATACAGAATCAAAAAATATTAATTGCAGAAGAAATGGTGACCCTTTAAAGTTATGTACTGTTTTGTATGCTGGGTTGCAGATCAGGTCCATGGACCTTTTGTTCTAGAATTGAAGACTCTTTCTTAATTTTGTCAAAATGTGAGATTTGCAAAAAGATTTAAAGAGTTTCAAACAAGTCTCATCAAAAATATTCAAAATATTGGGATATTTTTCAAAAATTGACTTTATTTGACCTTTTTTTACAAAATGGCCTATTTTTTGACACTTTGTATGTCTCAAAATGCCAATAATTCCCTATTTCTTGGAAACTCTGAGGTGAAAGGCATTTATTTCTAGAAACCTTGGCCAGTATACAAGAAGACAAGCTGCAAATTGGTTGCATTGAGGGTAACTGTAAGGAACTATAATGAAACTTGTAAGCCCACCCCCTGAAAATGTTGCTTTGATAACAAATCCAACCTGTGTCCACATAAGTAATACTGTTGATGGAATATGGCTAAAAGCCACATTTTTCTATCCCTGGCTTGTATACATACATACAAACACAGGTACTTGTAAGAAATATGAATCATTTATTAAAATATGGATTGATAAATGTAAAATAAATGCTGTATTTAGTTGACAACCAGCCACTCCAACAAAAGGGTCACAAAGCACTATTTTTTTTTTTTTTAAAATGGGAATATCTCAGTATTTAAAACACTTTAACAATCACAGGTATCCTTGGAATTATATAGTGTCAATATTTTGTGGAAGCAAGTTGTTTTAATCTTTACATCAATTTCCTGACAAAATGAGGTGGAAAAAGGGAGTTATGACATAATTCATTGCATAAAAGGAGTATGAAAAGGCTATTAATTAATATTTCATTGCTCTGTAAGTGCCACATTTTAAAAGATCACCACAAATAATAGATTTACATCAAAAATGTCAAACATTAAGCTGCAAAAGACACATCTACAACATATCCATTTTGGGGTGTGGACTCATTTGGGGAAAATGTCATAGAATAACATGTTTGGCCATAAACAAAAAGTCTTAAAAATTCATGGAATCTTTTATGTAACTATTTGTTTGTGCAAAATAAAATGCTCGGTTACAATTCAAGCACAAAATCCAATTACTGTTAATTTGGAGTCAATATATTTTCAATTGAATATCCAAATATCATGTTCAAGAAAATGGGTGGGGTGGGGAGGTTGAGCCAGTCTAAATGAAATGAAGACAGAGAAATTTCCCTGCAGACACACAGATTTTACTTTCTCGAGAAGGGAAATGCAACAATTGCAGGTTTTAAAAGATTAAAATTGTGTTACGTCTGAGGAACACCCAAGAAAAATGCAGTTCACTCATGTTTTGAAAATTCTAACATGCCTCAGCAGTACATAATTAGACAAAATTTCTTAATTTTTAAATTTCTATTAAACACATAGATACTTTTTCAATATCTGACAAACACATGGCTCCTTTCCAAGTTATTTAACAATGGAAATAAAGACATGCAAGACATTTTGTTTCATTTTAAAACAGATGAATAACTAAAATTTTGACAGTAAAATTGGGGGTAATCCGAAGAATTTCAGACAAATTATCATGATTTTTAGGCAAAATTGAGTGAAATTATAATACTTTCTTCCTATCTAGCCTTTACGATGCAGAAAAAGTCAAAATTACACATTAAAATATTTTTCACTAATTTTAAAAAGCAAATAAACACTGAAAATCACAAAATTTGGACTAAAATCAAATATTCCCCTCACAAATTTGTCAAATATTTTAGAAATTTTACCATTTCACTTTTTTTATTATCAAAATGTCATATATCACATTTTCTGACAAATTGGAGATCATAGCATCAAATTTTAGGCCTCTCACACACCGTCAGTTTGTTTACATACAGGAGGCAGACCACCATTAATTTCCCCATTGACTTCAATGTTAATTCTGGACTCTTTGCCCACCTCCAACTTATCCCCAAATTTTCGTTGGGCGAAATGCTTTTCACTATAGACAGAAGAACACATGGCCATGTCTTTGCTCTAAAATTTTTATGAGGTTGACCACCAAAATTTTGAGATACACGAACTTGAAGAAGCATACTCAAAACATGTATCTAGTTGCCGTACATATCACCGTAGCCAACCTCATAACGCCGTTATCCTTCCGCCTCAAAATCATGAATATTTACCAAAACCTAGCAGAAAATATTAATTCAAACCCTCTTAGTCCATTCTAGGCCAAAAAATCAACAAAAATGGGCATGCAAAAGGGGAGAAAAGAGACAGAGAGAGAACTGCTATAAATAGACGAACTACAATTTGTGGGTACCGAGATGTAAAATTTAATGGTGGTCTGCCTCCTATAATGGCATGATGGATGAGTTACCTCCCTTTACTCATTTAAAGATTCCTCCCAGCAAACACACTTGTAGATGAGATGATATATTTGGGCTAAGAACAGACATATTTGTAAAAATAATTAATCTATCAAAAATTGCTACAAATCTCTCTCGACCTACTGTATGTTATGACCATTAAAAGTTCACATTATTTTCTATTGATAATATGTTGCCATGTCCTTGGGGTGTTTAATATTGCTACTTTAATATTTAAGATATAGATATAATCATATTTTATGATTTTTAACCCCATTTCATATCCTAATTCTGTTATAGTTAGGAAAATAGTAAAAAAGGGAGAAGCTCCAGTTGATGCAGATTGTCCAATAGGTGAAAAAGCACATGTACTATCAGAAGGCAAGGTTATATGGGATTGTATGTTAAATCAAGTAAGTTACTCCTTTTCGTTTTTGTAAAGAGTGAATTTTGACAACTTTTTCTGTATGAAAATCTTTTCATTTTGTAATCAAGGTTTCAGGTTTTTAGTTATAAACAAATGAAGCAATAATTTGAGCTTACGTTTTAGAAGCCATGGGTGACAAAATATATTTAGAATTGTAGTAATGCTTTGTTTAATTTTAGACAAACCTTGGTAACAATAACAACAAATATTATCTGATTCAACTGTTAGAAGAAGATAACAAGAAGTCATATCATGTGTGGCAACGATGGGGCCGTGTAGGCTACAAGGGACAAAATAATCTTGTACCCACCCTTGGAGATTTAGATAAAGCTAAGAATATTTTCTGTAAAAAGTAAGTCAGGTAGTTTTTCTGTCATAATAAATTTAAATTGATAGAATAATTTTATGGGTTTTTTTTTTTAGAAATTAATAAATGATTTAGACAGTTGGTTAAAGTATATAAATAGAGTGGTGACCCTTTAAGAATACATCTTACCATTTATTCACCCAGTGCAAAAGTCTGAACATGTGAATCCATTATTGAATTCATAGTTTTTTCTAGTTATTTTTGTAAATATGGCATAGAATTTAGTTCCAAAGGGTCTCTCCTCTTTTTATACTTTTTGTCTTTTATTTACTGACTTTTGTTCTCTGTATTCTTCAAATTCCGTTTCTCTCAAGTGCACATTACCTACTTGAACTCGAATCATATATTTGGTATATTGCCCTTAATAAGTGATGTTAGAATTAGGCAAACATGACTTTGCCTTGTCCTTTACTTTGCTGGCAATGAGCAATAGGGAGGACTTTTGAATGGCCAGTTTTTCACACCATAAATCTCATTGATTTGGCTTATTCAAAACTGACTAAAAATGACTTGGTTCTTCTATCACTTTTTGATTTCAAAATCCGACATCAGTCTTGTGAAAGCTTGTATAATAGTACATGTATTATTATTCTTAGCCTCATATCAGTCAGTTAAGGCAAAGAAGAAATGTCTGGAGTTCACAGCTATTTTTAATTTTAAGAGAATCAGTGCATACACCTTAATATATTTCATATGACATTCAGCTAGTTTTTCACTATATCATTTTACTGTAAAAAATTTATGCACTGTATACATGTAAATGTAATAATTTAAACTTTAGATTCCGTGACAAGACTTCTAATGATTGGAGTGACAGAGATAACTTTGAAAAAGTTGGCGGAAAATATGATTTGTTAGCCATGGATTATAATCCAAAGGTACCATGTTTTGATTTATTTACATATATTTTTCTGTCTTGATTAAATTCTACTTGAAATGAATAACAAATTAGATCATTAAGTCCCCTTACCTTACACTTTACAGATTTAAAGATCTTTTATTCAATTTATTATCTATTTTAAACTTTTCTTTGTTATCTGCATTGGCTGAGAAAGATCATAGAATTTTCCAGTGTTGTAAGGGACAATGTATAGTCATTCGGATGGGACAAAAAACAGAGGTCCCATTTACACATTGACCGGCACATAAAAGATTCCTTGGAAATTGGAATTTGATATAAGAGTACAATGTATGAAGAGTTCTTTAAAAGTATCTGCATATTTATCAAGTGTTGAAATAAATTACATTTTTTACTTTTTAGGAAGAAGATGAAGTAGATGCTCCATCTTTAAAAACAGAGAAGTCTGATACTAAATATCCAGATTCCAAAATAGATAAACCTATTCAGGTAAATTAATTAAAAAATTGTTAAAATCAGTCAGAAATAGTGTTATGGTTTAAATTACCTCAATCTGCAATAAAGATATAAAAAATGATATAATTTTTTATTTGTAATAATAAACGTTATGAAGTTGTCTACAGATGTAGAGTGATAAATTGATATTGATTGACATCATTTGAAATTCATTTATATAGTTTAATATTGATATAAATAAATCAGTGTTGATTCGTGTAGTTTAATGTTGATCCACATTATTTCATTTATATTTTAGGATCTTGTAAATCTTATATGCGATATTAAATCTATGGAAGAAGCTGTTATTGAAATGAAATATGATGCCAAGAAGGCTCCTTTAGGTAAAATAATACTGTTTGTTAACTGTTAACATTTTGAATGACCTGCAAGATTTGATATGGTTATATGTAATGACAGGTGTCATAATGGTCAAAAATTAGCGCTAGCTTGTTTGTAACATACCCAGTTTATATTGTTTGCAGAGTTTGGGAATGTTGAAAAAAAATACAGTTCTAAAGGAATAAGACTACTTTTGGATTTGTATTCCTTTTAGAAATTTGACTGTCACAACATTGTAGTTTGCAAGGGACTTCTCAATTCATCAAATGGCTTTCAGAGACATTAAACTGAAATCACTCATGATTATAGAATTTAACAAGTCACTGATGCTGTAATTTCATCATTATAATATTTCAGGTAAATTAACAGCAGCCCAGATAAAGGCAGGCTACTCTGCTTTAAAAGTAATAGAGACTTTGATAGATAAAAATAAGATGGGTCAGGAACTAGTTCAAGCCTGTGATGCATTTTATACCAGAATTCCACATAATTTTGGGTAAGCAGTTGTTAAATATATGTATTTTATCAATGGTTTTGCCTGCAAAAATTGTTTAGTCTTGAAGTCAGTGATGTGGCTATGTTGACATACTTCATATCATTGTGTGCATGGAATCAGTTCAAAGTTTTAAAAAAAAAGGTTGACCTCCTTATTAATACTTTTATTAATTTGAGCAGAATCATAAATCAGAGTTTGAAAGGTACAGATTTTAAAGGGTATCCATTTGTAGAATTGAAATTAAAATAAGAATTTACTTGAAATGTAAATATAATTTCATATTTTTAAGTATGAGACAACCTCCGACTATCAGAACTAAACCTCAAGTTAAAGAAAAACTACAGTTGTTAGAGGTAACATATATCAACTTTATTTAAAGGGACAATAACATTCTTGCTGGCTTGGTAGCTCCAGAAAATAAATAATACCCTTATTCTAAGTACTAGATGTTTAAATGTCCTACCTGTTGTGTAAATTATCCATTACAGCCTATTTTACTTGTCCAGAGGGTTCGAAAATATTTTAAAATCCAAGTCACATTTGAAAAGGTTTACGTTAGACTTTTCAAATCAATTGGTTGAATTTTTCCAATTTTCTAAATAAGGTGTGTTAAGATGAAATTTATATCATCATTTAATTGGAATATTGTAAAATAATACGATTTGTTGATCAGAATAAAGATTGGGAGATATTTTTCAGTTACAACAAGAGTGTTATTGGGGCTTTAACGTCTGTTTTTAGAGTAATTCCTCATGGAGAAAAATAACCTAAATTTTATATTATAATATGAAATAGATGCTAAATTAGAACTTACAATCCCTGTAATTTGTTTACATGTTTCAATAGTGGAGTATTAAGTTTCAACACACTTATATAATTGAATTTCGAGCTGGCTTTTGGGGACAATTAATAATAGTTATAGAGTATAATATCTTGTTATAGAGTCATAATTGAAAATGTTCTAATACAAGGCCTCTAATGAGATTCAAGTCAGAAACATGCTATCTAAAAATACCCCATGATTAAAGGACGGGTAGCTGAAAAACAAGATTGAAGTATGCAAATCAAATGCCAAATTTTGTTAATGGATCTCAGTTTGTCACTACAAAATATAAATGTTTTATTGTGATTATATTCTAGGCATTAGGAGATATTGAAATAGCTATCAAAATATTAAAATCTGGTGATAAGAGTGAAAATCCCATTGATCGTCATTATCATTCATTAAAATGTGATATTGGTGTACTGGATAAAACTCATCCTGATTATAAGGTTTGTATATGATAAGTATTAGAAATTCTTTTCTTTTTGTTTTGAAAATAAACATTTGGGAGGTTGAATGCATACTTTGCTTCCGATTATGAATTTAAGCTGATAGTTGAGTTTTAAGTGGTTACTCTGTTCCATTAAATATTTTCAACAAGTGCTGGTGTTTCTTGTACTGAAATTGTAATAACCACCAAATTTTCACTTAAGCAATTTGTCGTGGTCTCATGCATCATGGAAAAAGTTATTTTAGGAAGGATTATTCATAATTTTGTATCTTCGAAATGTTTGTTTAGAATCTGTATAATAAGCACCCATTAATTTGTTGGATTATTTTACTAAAATTAGTATGTAAAATTTTGCATCTGTCCTTATATATGAACTGACAAGGTATTTATGATTGCTATATTTATAGATATGTGAACAATATTTACAAACAACCCATGCTACCACACATAACCAGTATAAGATGGAGTTATTAGATGTATTTACTTGTAATAAAGATGGGGAATTTGTTGATCATGGAAACAGGTAGGTTTTATTACTGATGTCAATTTATGATGTAGTCTAGGTCACAAAAAACCTCCTAGTTTTCCTTGTATGCAAAAAGTGTAAAAGTATATAATACCTGACAAAATGGTTTCTCCTTCTACGCAGATTGTTATAATACATTGTAGTTCGAATATAGATAATGTAAAATAGATTGAAAATTTTATTCAAATTACACTATTATGAGCGAAGATATTAGCTGTGCAATAACTGCAACCACCATTCTGGTTGTTCGAAGTCAAGTCTCGCTCCTCCATTTTTGAATTGAATTAAAATATGGCTGAACCATTCCAATCTATTTAACATAGGAGAAATCTGATGCCATCAAAGTTGATGATGGCCTGGATCAGTTAATTAATGGCCAATCATAATTTAGAAAACATTTCAGGCCTAAAGACCTGCATAGATTCTTCCATCCTTATAATTTAGGAAAATGTCATGCATCTGAAATAAATTACCAGTTAAACAAAAAATGTCCTGTTGCATGAAAAAAGAACCCCAACGTAAATATATGTTTTCTATTAAATAAAATGGAAGTAGCCATAGTAATAATGTATTTTGTAATATTTTAATTCAGGACTTTATTATGGCATGGATCCCGCCTAACTAATTGGGTTGGTATATTAAGTCAAGGTTTACGTATTGCTCCACCAGAAGCTCCTGTTACAGGTTACATGGTAGGTGAATATCTATAAATCCATTTGATGCTTAAATTTAAAGAAATAGGTGATTTTCATTTAATTTAAAAGATAACACAACTGTATGGTTAAATCATTGCCTTATATGCCTCGTGTAGAAATCTGTCTTGGATCTTTGCCAAGGATTAACCAAATGTCATTAGCCACAATACTTTTAAATGTGAGAAGAATAATACTTGCAGTATGTTGATGGGAGGGCAGTGACTCCATAAGTAATCATTGAACAGTATGTAAATAGTTACTGTAAGAGTTTTCAGACACTTTTCCAGGGTTGTCTTGTAAAGATAGATTTTGTTATAGTTTATCATCACATTGTCTCAGTGTCTTCAATCATCATTATTGCTATATATATATTACAGTTTGGTAAAGGAGTTTATTTTGCTGATATGTCAAGTAAAAGTGCCAACTATTGTTTTACATCTAAAGCTAAAAATATTGGATTACTTTTACTATGCGAGGTAAGAGAAATTAAATAATAATTTATATTTATGTAGTAACCCAATCTTGTTGAATAGGTATAATTGTATATTTTAAAGGGACATAAAGCTAAACCTATATGATAACTGATTTATAGAAATGGTTGCAGTTCCTCTAACAAATATGTACATGTATTATTTGAATTTAAGTGTATATATATATAAAATGTATGAATTTTTAAACAGTGTTTCTATATTATATAGGTATCTCTAGGTAATGTTAATACATTATTAAATGCTGATTATACTGCTGATAAACTACCTAAAGGTAAACATAGTGTATTAGGTGCTGGTAGAGTTGCTCCTGATCCGAAATCGAAAGTAGTCACGTAAGTATATTTCAATCGTTTTAACTGTACTACAAAAAACAACAATATAAATACAGTGTACAGTCAATCTGCAATTCCAATTTTGTTAACTCATACAAGCTGTGACTTTCTCACCTAATTTAAAAATATTGACTGTTGCAAAAACGTGGCTCCTTTAAAGACCCAACATGCCAGAATAAAGGTTAAAGATAAAGAGTTTGGTCCAAAATATTAATGTTTACATTGTTTCTGTTTCACACGGCCAGCTTTATATGTCTTAGAAAAAAAGTAATGATAATTATATCTCTTAGAAAAAAAAGTAATGATAATTATATCTCTTTTTTCATATAATCCAGCCCATCTATTTTGACTTTTACCTTTAAACATTTACATAGCTTACTTCTTGTTATTTATATTTGAGGGTTTTTTTTGGGTGGGGGGGGGAATGGTGGTCTTAACGTGTTTAAATCATCAAGCCTGGTCATTAGGTCATCTAGTTTCGATTCCCAGTTGATCTTAACTAAAATTAAACCATGTTATGTTGGTCCCAAAATGATCAAGTTTGTGTTGATTGGAACTCTCTATATAAAGTATTATTACTATTATTTGACATATTTCAGGAGTGATGGTGTAACAGTTCCTATTGGTAAAGGTCAGGATACTAAAGTTGTGAATCCTAATGGTTATACTCTAAATTATAATGAATACATAGTGTACGATACCAAACAAATCAAAATGAAATACCTATTGAAAGTTAAATTCAATTACCGATAAGGTATGGGATATAGTACCTGTCCTAGATTCACCAGGCTTCTATTCACAGGATTAAGAAAAGGGTGTGAAATTCTGCATAAGTTTAATACATTCCAATTTAAAATCCTTAATGTAATTGGGGTGAAATACCATGGAAATAATTTTGTTACTAACCGACCAAGATATGTCTGTTAGATTGTACCTAGTCCTCTGAATAGAAGCTCAGAATTCACCACTTACACATTTCATTTTATTCCTGCAATCATGTATATCATCTTAATGGCAATTGCACTTAACAATCATAAAACATTGTAATGTCTCAAGTAGGTCATTCTTATACTATACTGAAAAATGATATAACTTGTCCGTTATACATTATCTGTATGGAATGGTGTTATTTTGTAATAAAGTCATTTCTTCATCTATTCATACCATTTGCATTACAATTTCGTATGTAACCATTTTTTTTTTATTTTAGTATACATGTATAGTTGTTAGTGACTTTGTTATTAAATTTTGTTGAAATTGTACAGGTGAATTTGTTTCTTTGTAATTTACAACAAAAATGGTTAGCTGCATGTGTGGACTTTACAAATTAATTTTGGGAGTCCTGGTTGAGGATAGTGTCGTGTTCCTTAAGCAACGTCCGTAAATTTTACAACATCTAACCGTTGCTTCAATATTTAGAAAGCCCCGAACTTTTGCTCCAGTTGTGTAGACACGTGACTAATTAGCATTCTCCAATCGGAGTTGGTGGCACATAACACACAGTAAACAAACAAGTATACAGCCGTTTTTAAATTGAGAAACTTAAGGAAAAACCAGTAAACTTGACATTGATCGATCTTTGAACTTTACATGTAAATATCTTGATATTCATGATGACCAATGAATCTGATAGGTTCCTAAGCTGGGCTTGTTACCCAATCAAACTTAGTGGCGAAATATGCAGGGTATTACAAGATGAGCTTGATAAGATGTACATAGTTAAGGCAAGATCAAGCCTTCTATTGAAGATGGGATAGTGTTGGCTTTACCCATTCTATTTTTATAGCGTGACTTTAACAAAATGATATTTTACTCAGCTTTGTGATGACAAACGGTAGCTAACCTTACACTTATATCACTTTGACTGTGAACAGTGCTGGTGTTCTTGAAAAGAGTAACCATATATCGGGATAATAATTTGGCCCTGGAATTCAGAAGCCAGTCATATTTCAAATGCTTCCAATAGTCATGGGGGGTGGGGGTAGTTTAACTATCTTAGTAACAACATAACTAAGATGAATTATTTAAAAGATTTCTTTTATTACACATTTAATTGCAATATCGAGAACATTTTGTGTAATTTATCTTTACAATCATGACACTTAATCAGTATGTATAAATGATATAATGACTCTACAATGATGGTAATGAATAAAACATATTAAGCCATGCTAAAAAAAACCCATGACCAAGTGGTATTTGTTTTTCTTGAAATAGCACATTGTATACTTATTTTAGATGAGGGACATGATGTAATCTATTTTAAGACTTGTAAAATAAAAAATTATGAGCAGATAAATTTTATAAGGTATTGGGTAAATGTTTCATTCATTTAACCATGATCCTTAAATTCTGACTAGAATTTCCGAATTCCTGCTATAAATTATTAATCTAGAAGAAGTGCTGTTGACAATTTGAAAATCATGAAGCATCCTATATTTTCTTAAAATGAATGAAGATAAACAAAACTTAATAAAAATAAAGATAATACATAACATAGATTTGTACACACTACAAGGTTTTAGTTTATATAACCATTTTAATTATAATATAAATAAAAGATTCATTCAAATAGTATTAAATTAGGTTTATTTTACAAAACATTGTAACTTAAAAGCTGATCAAGATCATGCATAATTTTTTATGGCCAACTTTTGAGTTACAGTAAAAGATGTTTGACAGAATATAGTAAATTCTACCAATTAAATGATCATTGAGGGATCTTGCTGAAACTACTGTAATCTGATAAACATGATTATAACAGCAATCCAATTAAGCAAACAAGCACTATACAATATGTTTGGGTTTTAATTTTAATTGAATGCCATTAAGCAATGTCATAATTATAGATAAATTAAAAGTCTTAATAAAACACAAATACACAATGTATGTCAGAAATTTTGTTGAAAATTAACATACATCTTGCGTGAAATGCACCATTAATTTAATATCCTGGTAAATTATATCTATTTATTATTTTTTTATTTACAAATACTATATCACAGGAATAATATATTTGACCCCTACTCTCTCTCATGCTTACCACAGTCACACTGAGAAATTTAAATTTACACACAAAAAGAAAGAAAATGAACAGCACACATATTCCACCACTCAGCTACAACAAAATCAATGTACAAATTTACATGCTTATTATATACTGCAAAACAGGAAATCAATGTGAATATGGTTTCATTAATAGATCTGTTGCTAGTTGTAATAATTTCAATTACCATCTGACTGATATCTGGAACATCTTGCATTAATTTTTTGTATTTTGTTTTTAAATTTGGTTAGCCTTCTTTACATAAAGATCAAATTTGAGTCACGTTTACAATGAATTTTACACTTGAAACAGGAATAAATTAATTTAGACTTTGATAATAAATTAATTTAGACTTTGATAATCTAATATGAATGAAGAAAAAAAAGGATTTAAACTGGTCAGATTACTTTCATGGCATTCAAAGTTCTAATTTTACAGTATTTCATTATTTGTAATTGGTTGAAATTTTATTTAATAATCAAGATATTTCTTCTTGTGATTGTTGACGTTGAATATTAATATGTTCGTAATTCACCAATCTTTGTCCAACCAAATATCTGAAAAAATACAAAAGTTTTAATAACCTTTTATTAGATCTTTCAATTGAGGAAAGTCTATAATAATATAACATCTTGCATATTAAAATAGCATTATGGAAGAGCAAAATCTGCTTTTTACAAGTCTTTCTTTAAGCCTGAGATGTTATCGAAATAATCAATTAGACATTAATTAACACATCCAGACCATAATAAACTCTTTATGTCAAGGCTACCCTTCGATGCTGGCAGATTAAAATCGTATATGCCGCTTAATGGCGGTTGATAATTAAATCAATCAAGTGGATAATCGAGACTATGCTGTTTATATTAATGATTTGAGTAATGATGACCGAGGCTATGAATATTTTAAATGCTTTTTTCTCGGCTAATAGTGAATCAATTTGACTGAAATTTTCAGCAAATTATCTTTACACTATCTAGTTTTTAACTATTATAGTGAGAACTGCCATCTCTTTATCTTATCTCCCATAATGTAACTTTTAAAGAACCATAATTATGAAGCAGTTCAGGGAGACTCGAGTTCATAACTCTTTCATATGGACATGAAATATACATTTTTAAAGCGTTTTTTACTGCACAAAAAGCTACAAATGTAATCATATTTAGGCCATTTCAGGTGTATTTTTTTTAAATCCACAGACAAGATAGGTTGCTAGGCAATGAAACGTATGCCCACAGCAGCTAAATCATCCAAGTAGTCACATTTATTCTTTGTAGGTAACAGGAGCATTTACAAGACACTGATATTACTTTCATACAGATCTGATGAAAACTTTTGTTGTTAGACCTTTCACAAGACTCAACAAGTTACATACGGAAATTGCTGAAATTCTGTTGACATCTTTGATTTACTAATCTAAATAATGCACATGTAATCAATACAGATTATATGATCACAAGGGCTATAACTCTAGAAGTAATATACAGAAACTGGTTTATAAATTTCAAAAAGATCAGACAATAAATGTAGAGTGTTAACAAGACTGTGGGTGATGGACAGTGCCGGTGGCAATATACGACCAAGTTTCCGTGTGGGGGTGTAATAAAACTGTCTCTGCTTGTACTCCTGTTTTTTACTTTAATTTATGCCCATTAGTGGTCTTATAATGTACTTACTTATCATCTTTAATGTGATTGTACAGGCGTTTAAATTGACGTAGTTGGAATGTACAAACACTTATGATAACAATACAACTAAGAAGATATGGATAAATTCGTCTTTCAACAAGTATTAAAGTTGCTTCATCCATATCTGAAAATAAATGGAATTGTACTTTAGTCCCTTTGCCGTTTAAAAAAAAAAAATGACAAAAGATTGGAGGCATATTGGCACTTGGTAATTTTTGCTGGTTGTTAAAAAATTTGAATTTGATTTGAAATGATTTTATTATACAATGTGGGTATGATCATATGATGATACATGGATTAGATTGTAGGTGATATTGCAAATCAAACATCAGACAGCTATGAATAGGGCATGTTTATTGATACCCACCACCACGTCAGATTCACAGTGAAACATTTGAGAATAGTAGTATTATACTCACCAAATAAGGGCACAACACTTTTTGAGAGAACATATGGTACAGCTAGAGCCATTCCTAATGTCATGACAACTGGTAAACATAGATGACGTAATATATACATAAGATTCATATTCCTCAATCCATCATTATACACCTATAATCATTAAAAACAATAAAATATGGACAAGTTAACAGTTGTATTAGCTAGCATAGTTGTTAAAAGTTTGTTTAAATTATGAATGGGTTTTAAGTGGTAGCTTATTCCATAAAACAGGGGCTTGAAAACTAAGAGACTAGTTAAACAGCTTTATCTTTAAAAATGATTCTTCTAAAATACTCAGATCTGATTTATTGTAAAGTATGTTATTTCACAAAAACCAAAGAACAAGACAAAAATTTCATAAGCCTACAATAATAAACTGATGTATTTCTGACTTTTCATCCAGATTTTTGTATCAGAGATCTAATTGTACTCGCAGGCAACATGTGCTGATAAATATCAAAATCTGTTAAGGTAGTTTAAATATATTTTCCAATTATTGATAAGTTGTATAGTTAAAACCTAGGCTGTAAATGAGAATCTCTAAATGTACCGAATATTGGAACTAAATTTCATTAACTTTGGGCTAAAATTTGAACAAGGATTTTAACTTTTAGCCAATGAAAAGGATTTATCTGCAAACATTTTAGGCATTGGTGAACTAATTCAGCAGATAGTTTTTGGGGAATGTTAAGCCACCCACCTGTTCCATGACTCTTTTTAACCACCACTGTGGTCCCATCATAGTAACAGCACATATTATCTTAGCATGTAGAACACCTAAAGCCCAGTCCTATACAGTTGTAAAAAAAATGTAAGTATTAAATAATCTACAAACTGTTGTGAATATGCAATTAAAATTTTATGTACAGTGGATAGAATGTTATTACTTTAAAAAATGCCTCCCCCCATCAAATAAATTATCTGGACACAATATCTATATAAATCCATTAACTCAAGACCATCAAAACAATTTATCCTGCCCACAATATAAGATAATATTGTTTGGGTAAAAACACACAGCTTCACATGTTTTTAGAGGGGTGCAAGTGTTTTTTTTTTGTTTCCAATATTTAGAGTTGAATAGAAGATCTACAGGTAATACTAGACATTGTTTTAATTCAAACCTGAATCAAATCTCAACAACAAATTAAACAAGAAGACTCAGTCATCAACATATTAAAGGAACAAGATATTCTGAAAAGTTGAGATACTCGCGATTAACCCGCCTCTGCCCAGACTGAGCTCGTAACTCTGAAATTGGAAAGAGCAGGCCAGTGTTAGACCCCGAACACAATTGATCAATATTCAGCTTTCATCTCTCTTTTCCATAGAACTTGTGAACATGTTAGATACTACTGTTTTCTAACATAGCTTTATAGTCATATTTGATGTAAAGTAGAAGAAATAAACAATGAAATTGGTTGATAAAAGTTAATGCAATTATAGTGACCATATGATTGTAATATTTATGTATTACCTGCCAAGGAAAGAAGACCGGTGACTGATCTAATGGAACACGGAGTGGCGCCACTACAACTAGTTCAAATAATAAACCCAATAATAATGGTACAGCACCAATTAACATAACAGCAATAACTATAGATTTCACAGCCTGTAAAATAAATACACATGTATTAAGAACATGTAACTTGGCTTTATTAAAATGTGGGTATATAAAAACAGCGACAAAAATATAACTATGTCTTTGTAATGTTATGTATTGATAATTTGAAGGTAAACAGACTTCCTGTCATCTGATATTTGACAGACTATGTCATCAATCACCAAAATCTCACTCTATTGGAGCCAGGAGTCAAAACTCAAATATCTTGGTGGTCAGGGTTTCCTGATAAAATTTGACAGAAATTTGGGACCATAAAATAAATTATAAACAAAATTAAATACCAAATTCTATAAATAATAAAGTCAACGCAGACTTATCTACTTTCAGGGTTAACAAAAAGAGTAATGTTATTTTCAGCTCATCCTGAACACAATGAAGAGACATGTCAACTTACCAGTATTGACCAATGTCTGAGTTTATTGACTATAACAGTCCAACCTTGTGGTATCCAGTTATATAGAAACAAACTGATACGTAATGATAACCAACACACATATAAACCACAAGCCGCTGTATATAACTCATGTATTTTAGCTTCTCCCATCCACACAGACATTAAGCGTCGTCCGATAAAAACTGTAACAAATTTAATAGTTCATGTTCATATATGGATTTGGTATGTACATAAAATGATTATATGCAGAATGGATCACATATATATATTTCAGTTTTCTTTATCTGTTATCTACTCAATAGATAAGAAGCACATATGAATTAAAGGTCAATATATTTTACAACAAAGCACTTTATTACTAACTACATGTAATGGTCTTGAAACCCACTCAGTTATTTATAATATCGAATAAACTTGGTTTCATGGTAAAATAAAATCAGCCTTAAAATTAGAATCCAATTTCATAATGTTATTCACAGAGTAAATAGTGTATACCTGGTAATGTAAGAGACATAAGACTAGCAGCAAATAAAGTAATACACATTAACACCACTAACATAATTACCTACAAATATAGAAATGTTATAATAATATATATACAGAGTAATACAAATTGATGAGAGAAAGGGCTAAAAAAAATTCAAATGTACATATAATTAATAAGGTCAAAAATATCCAAGCATTGTTAATATGTTATCATTCAGATTATTATTGGACTTGGTGGCATATAAATCATGATCAACAATTAATTTTATTGTTAATGTTGAGTTGCCCTAACAGATTTCAATTCTTGTTTGCTTACTGAATAGCTTTGTTGAATCCTTAATCAACATCTACAATTTTACATACTTCTTTCAAATCAAGAAAACTCTGAAGTAACAATCTGAATTCTATAAGAAAACCAGAACTGTCAGAAGATAAACAAATGAAATTAGTATGAGAAATCAAGAGACAACTTCTGTTAGTAAGTTTCTAAGAATGATAGATACCCTGACAGCAAAGAAATTTGGTCTTTTATATGGTTGAAATCCTGTAGGTCCTCCACCCTGTAACATGGCTTGGTGTGCGGCTCCTAGCCCCTCTCCATCACCCTGAGGTTGAGCTGGTTGTGGTGCAGCATTATTAGGTGGTGGATTAGCTTGTTGGGGAGGTGGTTGGTCGCCATGTATGACTTCATCCTATCAAATAAAGAGAATTAATTAAAGGGTTTGCATATTCTTAGGGAAGAAAACATTCAAGAAAGGATAAGCATACATCAATCGTTATTTCACACCATCTTTGATCACGCCCCATCAATGAGTAAAACTATCATTTAACAAAGCATTTACTAATTAAATTGTTTATCTCAGCTTAGCATGAGCACAAACAGTGAAAAACAGAATTAATTTTAAATAATATATTCAAAAGGACTCTAGATTCAGCTATTTAATAAAAAGAATGAATAAATTTTGAAGAAAATTACAAAAATATTTGCATGAATTGTATTTGAGTTAAAATGCCAGTATCTTAGCCTTTCTCAAATTTTTCACAGAATCTAAAAATTTGAATACTACCAATGTAGCTGCACTGAAATTCCAGAGTGATAATTCCTCTCTTAATATATGTGACCCGGCGCAGCTAAATGAGTCGGAAGTCGCAAAGCAAGATTCCGCGATAGAGTGTAATGATGGTTCAGTAGGTCAAAATTTTCAAAATTCACATTTTCTCATTAAAAGCCTCAAAAGTACCTCTTTCGTCAATTAAAAGTTTAATTTTCATGAAGAGAACATCTATTAATGTTCAAAAATTGCATTTTGTAAAAGGCAGTCAGCAAAGAAGTCATTAATTATCTTGGAATAAAGCAAAACAATTGTTCATTTACTTGACGTTTTCATAAAATTTCCAAGCAACCCCGAGAACACCATATTTGGCACTATACAAGCCGTATCCTACATGTTTCCCAGAATAATGGAAAATCGTGCCATTTTGGATTTCCGCCATCTTGGATTTTTTATATTATATTTTCTGCCCATATTTAAATTTGGCGTCCCAAAAATCTCATGTTACAAAGCATGAAAGCTATGTATACCATGATCCGGACATAATATAGAGGAAGTTTCATATTTTTTCTGTCAATTTTGGCTGCCATCTTGAATTTCTGCCATTTTGGATTTTTGAAATTGATTTTCAGTCCTATGTTTGATTACAGCGACCCAAAGAACCCAATATTTGGCACAACACAAGGAATATCCTATCTCTGCTTCCCAAAATAATAGAAAATTGTGACATTTTGGCCGTCATCTTGCATTTCCACCATCTAGGATTACAACTATCTTGGATTTTTGATATTATATTTTGTGCCCATATTTGAATTCGACGTCCCCAAAAATCCCATGTTACATATACCATGAAAGTTATGTAAACTGCGATCCAGACATAATAGAGGAATTGTCATTTTTTGTCAATTGTCAATTTTGGTCGCCATCTTGGATTTCCGCCATCTTGGAATTAAATTTTTTTGTGTGCCCTTATTTGATTTCTGCGACTCCAACAATCCATGAAAGCTATGTATACCACGATCCAGACATAGTACAGAGGAATTTTCATTTTTTCCATCAATTTTGGTCGCCATCTTAGATTTCTGCCATCTTGGATTTTTGATATTTTATTTTGTGCCAATATTTGAATTCAGCATCACCAAAAATCTCATGTTACACACCATGAAAGCTATGTATACCGTGATGCAGACATAATACATGTATAGAAGACTTTTCATTTTTCTGTCAATTTTGGTCGCCATCTTGGATTTCCGCCATCTTGGAATTTTGAAAAAAATTCATTTTCCATATTTGATTTCTGCGACTCGCAACGTTCCATGTTAGACACCATGAGAGCTATGTATACCATGATTCGGACATGATATATAGGAATTTTCATTTTTTCTTCATTTTTGGCCGCCATTTTAAAAAATGGCACTGCACCATAATGAAAATATTTTTTTTTTCAAAAATTCTTCTTTATTCGTTTTTTGTAGCCCATTTCGCATTGGGAAAGCATCTGACGTTTTATTGAGTTTCCAAATAAATGTTTATTGTCCCATGAATATTGCAAAAATCTAAGTGTCATTTTCAGAGGTCGTTTTCTCCGAATTTAGGAAACCAGCAATGTCCAGACCACCCAACTTCAAATCGCAATTTCTCAGAGATGAAACGTCGTAAAGCAATGGTTAATATATCATTGAAAAGCTGAGACCAGTCTCTCTTTGGTTATTCCAAAACCTCACTTTTGAACAATTGGTCACTGTGACTCATTTTGCTATGCCGGGTCACATATATTTTTCACATTAAAATATGTACTGACCCCATCTTCAATAGTAACATCACCAATAAGATATGATCGTAGATTTAATAACCAGGCTACACCAACAGTCCAAGCTCGTACCATACTCTTCATCCATAGTCTAGTATGACCTTGTTCTAATAAAGCTGGTAAAACTACTTGTAATAATAACAGTTCTAATGATAATTCACTCACTGGAGCATCACTGGCAAACAAAATAAAAACATCATTCAAACAAATCATATTTAATGTACCATAAAAATCATGACACCATCTTACTGTTTTTTGAAAGATTAAAAGGTCAATACGGAATTCAGTAGTAAGTCATTTAAACAACTTTATCCTAGCAATGGGTGTCGTTCGATGATTTAAATATTACATTAGTCGAAGAATATAGAATATCACTGATGTTCTCAACTTCCTTGACAAGCCATATGTCTGCAACTTATCGCATTTTTGAGCTACAGTAAATATACTTGCTCTATCCTACCAACACCTAATTAAACATACATGATACATGGGTAGGCTGAAATATATAGGGATGTAGCTTCTTATTCAAGGACAATAGGAATCAAAACCAAGCTTAAGTGCAGCTCAAACATGAATCCATGTGATTACTAATCAAGTTCGCCAACAACTATCCTCTTTCTAACTTTCTATCACGATCAGCCCACGATAATGCAAAGAATGTTCTTTTAAGTTAAATGATACTCTACTTTTTAGTTTTTGTAGAGTTTTTGATAATGATTGATATATTCCAAAGAATCCAATTATGGCAAAAAACATTTTGACAACAACTCTTGCGATTGAGGAACATATTTTGATTTAATGTAACATAATATGAGTTTTGTATTCTTACCTAGATAACATAACATGATAGGGAAGAAATGTAACAAACAATTTTCGAATAACTCGTATTGGTAACCATAACATTAACAATACGGTACTACCAAATATAATCTGAAATACAAAATACATCCAAATTTGGACTAAAACAAATAATAAAATACAATAACAATGATTAAATACAATCAAATAATCACATACTAATTTTCATATAACTCTTAGGCAGCCATGAGAATATACATGTATACAAATATTATTTTTATAAGAAGGTCAACTTACCACTGATGCTATAAATCTTCTAACATGACGATAAACTGGTAGGTGAATCATCTGAAAATAAAATATCTCACTTAAAGCAATGTTATTGTGTCCCAAAGTCTCAATCAATATATTTCTCGTCATTAAAATTCATAAAGGCATTCACCTTATGAACATCTACACCTGGTTTGAACATTCTACCTCAATCAGAAACTAAGCCATTTTGACCCAATTAAAACAGGTGACATACAGACGAACGAACCCCTTTTAATAGCCCTGACTTCCGAACAAATATAACCATTAAAGAGATGAACTTACTTCTTGTATTGGGTTGAATTCCGGATCATTATGATTTCTAAGGAACCACAAAACACCAGGTCGTAGAACCTCTCTCAATAGGAGAATAAAGGAAGCAAAATAAAAAACATAAACCATTCCAACAAGCCAATGTATAAACATGGATGTTCCTGGTGCCATATGGAAACTTGTCTTTCTGTCTTTCAACATGGCATCAAACATCGACTGAAATAAACAAACAATATCCAATATAAACATGTAATTTTGTATCACTAATCTGAACATTAATACACCATCCCTTTAGCAGATGTCCTAAATTTTTAATTAACAGCATAAATAGCAATGTAAATTAACAAGACAAAAATATTATTATTATTATTTCCCTTTAAGTCTAATAACTTTATACTTACTAATGAACAAATATCCAGCCACCAACCACATATCAACGGGAAAAATCCTATTTCAACAACCACCAATAATTTAACCTTTACCACAACATAACATAATCCCAATACCCTCCGAAACCTAAAAACAAGACAAACATTTTTATTAATTTACCAAAATGTAAAGACATTTTGAAACAATTCTTTTAAATTTCTTCTGGGGACTTTATTCATGTTAGAAAAAAAAATTGATTGAGATTAATTATTGCCCTGATCATGTACGGTACCCAAAAGTAATAAGTACTGGAAATGCATTCTATCCCTATATCTAATCAGAATTAAATTACTCATTATCTTCTTTGACAAGTCTTTTTTTATACTATAATTCTAGTTATAGTGATGGCATATGTACGATTCCAAAGGCTTCTAACAATTTTGAAAGAATAGCGGTACAATAATAGCCCATGATTTAAAAAATAACTGATAAATTGATGAAGGAGGTGGTCAATCTGAATTTGCACCACTCAACGATTATCATTGTTACTGTGAATATTATTATAGACTAAATAATGGAGGATAGTAACCTGTTGCTGCCTTCTTTATAGTGTTTCCTACATTATTTTAAAACTAATTCTCAATTTATATTATACATGTACTTACTTTTTTAATTTAGCCAACGAACAGAGTAGATATAGTATAAGTAATGCTATACCAATAACTACATAACCGGATATTGTTGTTAACAAACCTTCAAAATGTGATGCAGTTACCTGTAAAATGGAAATAAAATTTATCAAGATTTTTTTTATATTATTATGAATCTTAAATACTAAATTACAGTTTGGAATCATGAAGACGTTAAAAAAAACCTTTCGTGATAGAAAAAGAAAAAAAGTAAAGAAGAAATATGACAAAAAGGAACTTACAATATCATCAATTTTGCATCCGACCAAAGTAAAATGGCCAATATGATATGGACAAAAAGCTGAAAGAGAATAAAAAATATATATATATATTTCTTTGCAAATTGGTACATATGATTTTAAGAAATGAAAGTCAATATGAATTTTAGAAATATAAACTGAAACTTACCAAAAACTAATATAAATAATGTGTTGAGTGAAACAACCCAGAAGACATGCTCTAGAAATACTAAAGATCCGTCTAAACCAAGTAACTGAAAAAAAAAAGCCCAATGTAAATTAATTCATTGATATATTATTATACATGAGTAAGAAAAAAGGATGACAATTTTTTTTTAATTTTTACCTATTATTATAGGCTCAATTTTGACTATGACCATCAGTTTAGAAGAGATTACATTTGAAAAACCACATACAATATATGTATCTGCATTGCATTTATTTGGCACTGTTCTAGGGTAATGCCGTTTTAACTTACTAAAGCTTATAATACTTACTCTCTCCCATGTTAATTCTTCTGCAGCTCTATCCCATTCTATTGGATTCCAATTAATATCATCTGCAATGCAGTTAAATTGTAAGTGTATTTTTATTATCATAATTATAACTTGGACCATGAACTTTCAATTATCTTTGACTGGATAAATCTTCTCACTTTAAATTCACATTGATTTAAGCACAATATCTTGTTATAATATGTAAAAGACATTGACATTAACCAATGGATGTCATGGTATTTCAAATTCTCTGTGCTGTGTTTATGCTTTACAAGTAATAGTACTGTGCTGGTTTAAGAGATTTATTATAAATAAATTTAGATTTCTAAATTATGAATGAACATACCTTGGGCAGCATTATTTTCATTATTTCCTCCGTCATTACCATCTGCTCCTTCCTCACCCTCTATCTCTTCTTCTACCTCATTGGCTGGTTGGTTATTTTGATCATTCTGATTGACTTGACCTCTATTACCACCTCCAGCAATTCCACCAATAAAATTATTGACAGGGTTACCATCAAGAAAATTCTAATAAGAATAAAATTGAATAATCTAGAGACATCAAAATTTATTATATTATTATATAAAATGAAATATTTGTGTCTTCAATTTGATAGCCAAGAAATTTCAATTGAATTAACTGTCATGTCTACTCTTATTTACCATATTGAGAGATCAATGGCTTTATCTATAAATGTAAAATTTTCAACAAAGGACGTGCTGTATCTCACAAAACAACAAACAACTAAATTCTATTTTGGGGGGGGATTTAAATCAAAACGCGTTTAGTTCTTTCGCACAGATTTTTCTTTATTTGACAACAGCCAGACTAAATTTTCATTACCCTTTGTTGATTGGCTTGTTGATTATCCTGTTCCAACCAATCAGGACCTCCACCATGTAGTATCTGTTCTCGTAACCAGACCAGACTAATAAATGCACACAGCGTGCATGTGACAACAAAACAGCCTTGAAAACAATCAGACGCTAAATTTTCTCTGTGGAAATAGAAAAGAAGTACAGTTAATAAATGATAATAACGGAAGTTAAATGCTGTTGATAAAATATTAGACAACTTAATAAAAAATATAACATTTCTTTTTTCTTATTATCTTATCTACAGACACAGTACAATCATTTTGTACATTTTTTGTACATAATTAAATCTGATTAAAGCACAGATCCTATTTCGTATTATTTTTTACATTCAAAATAATCACACTTCATGAACACAATAGGCTATCATAATGATAGCGATTCTTCATTTCAGCAATGTCGTTGTATTTGACTGGAGAAACTAAATTCAAATACAGAGGGCTCTCTAACAAGAAATTATAAAGTTATTAAGATAATCAATCACCAACGAACCAACACATGTTTTATGCCCACAGATAATTGATTGGTGAAGCTTGTCAGATATCACCCACTGATTGAAGGCTGCATTACCCAATGTTAACTGAACTCAAATCGTGCGACGGGACCACTGATTGATGTCATAATTCAGAATATTTAGAATTAGGATCACACAAAACTTTTAGGGTTGAGGTAATAAGGAAATGAATCGGGACATGAAAATGATGATGGATTTCACAGAACGCTGTAGTATTCAGATGCAGAGTCCACTTCTATGTACTGCCAATCTTAAAATAGATGGTAAAATCAAACACCCAGGGGAGAGGCAAAAGTCTTCTCACAATAGTAAATCATGATATTAAATTTGTATTTCACCTTCTCTGAACAGTTATATTTTAACTACTGATATTAAGTGTTAAGATCTGATAAGATAGTATAACTTACGTTGATAACATGTCTAATGGTAAAGTCAATAGAGAACTAACGCTTCCAGTAAACAAACATCTATAGATTCGACCTGTAAATGAAACAAAACCACTTGGTGTTAGTTTATCAAATTACGTGTTGAATACAACAAGAAAAGACAAAGTTAAAATAGAAATGTAACATGGGATTGAAATCATTATTTTATAAATTGTGCCTTTAACATATTCAATGAAAAGTTTACATATTTACTGAAATCGATGATGCAAAAATGACAATTTTTATAGTACCGTACTTACATGCTGTTAAAGGGACAACCCCTAGCCAGGCAAAGGCTACTAATGTATAATGGAACCAATATCGAACAGCTCTGGCCATACTTGTCACAAGGCCACTGCAGATGTCTTTGATGGGCAGCCGCTTCGGCATGTCTGGTGAATAAACTGTGAAGAAAAATCATACAAAATGATTATCATCTGTCTCAAACTTGATAATGAACAACTTGGAACACGTTTGATTTTTTATTTTATTTTATTTTTGTATATTTTGACGGTATCAGTAGGCAACAAATCTTTTAATATTAAAGCTACATGCACACTGTATTGTATTGTATAGTTGGCATAGGTTGAAGACATTAGAATCACAATTAGTCTGGAATCCTGGATGGGTGAACAACACCCTTCATTATTTGCCCACACAAGTAAATATGACCATCTGGGTGGTACGAAAATCAGAGGGACAAACATACACAGGGTACATGAATTTTGAATACTAAAAACTACACATTTGCCCACCCTGGCAATTATCTCCCCTGCATTGTACACTTAACTGTAGAGAATAAAGAGAGAAAGAGAAATGGGGTTTAACGTCCACTCGACACAAACTAAGTAATTTTGGGACTAACATATGGTATAATTTTATTTCAATGATTGGCATGCATGTAAGGGTCTTTAGCAGTGGGATTAAACCAAAGTGTCCGGAGGAAACCCACAAGGTTGAGAAGGCGCTCGTCGCTCACACCAGGGATCGAAACCACAGCCGCAAGCCAGAGGTGAACAACCAGCTAGAGGTCGAAGCGGGGCACTCGAGACCACGAGGCCATTCTTCCCCCTCCCCCAAGAGAATAGATTAACTTGGTTTGTTTTCATTTAACAGTCTTGTTTCGATAAAGCATTAAACAATATTCTCAAAGTGTGTAATAATAAATTTCTAAACTTACTTGGAGTAAATGCAAATCTGTGCTTGCATAATTCACAATATTCTTTACGACTGTATGTCAACCACTGAAGAAGGCTGTAATATATTATTTACATAAAAAAAATCTTAATATTACCAATGTCTACCTATACATTTCAGTTTCAGTACAATCAAATACTTTTCAAAAAATAATGCAAGAAGCCAAGTTTGTGTATCCTTTAATGTAAATAAGATTTTAACACTCTTTGATCAGTGATCATCATTACACAGGTGTAATAAAATTAGCTATTTTGATAACATTTGACAGTTTTCACTATATATGTTGATGTTTTACTTACCAGTCTTGGTGAATAAATTTGATACTTCCAGTACAAACACATGGATGATACAGAGCCTTGTCCGGGGTGCCTTCACAGCGACACACCCGACATATATCTGACAATATAAAGGAGAAAATTACAAAACTTATATTTAATGATTAAGGACCTACTGGTAAGAACCTGTGCACTTCTCACCTACATATACATGTACATAATCACTCACTTACATGAGCAGTGAACATCCATGTTAATAATAATAATATAGCGCTAGTAGTAGTACTCCTTGCATGGAGGAATGCTCACAGCGCATACAAGTTAATTTTAGTAAATCATGAAAACATCTCTCAAAAAGATGGGTTTTCAGTCTTGATTTAAAACAAGAAAGAGTTGGGGATAATTTAATGATTTCTGGTAGTCTGTTCCAGTGTGTAGGTGCATTAACTGAGAACGACCTGTATCCGAATGATTTTTGCTTCCACATTGGGCAACACAACTGATGAAGTCTGTTTGATCGGAGGTTACGTGAGGGAACATGTATTTGCATAAGGTCATATAAGTATTTTGGAGCGTGATAAGTCAAGGGCAGAATTTTGAAAATGATTCTTTCATTCATTGGCTGCCAATGGAGGGATTTCAGAACAGGAGTTATAAGAGAATATTTTAATGATCTGGTAACAATTCGAGCTGTGGTATTTTTCACAAGTTGAAGTTTTTAAATAATGGAACTAGATCTTTCTGCTAACAAGCTTTTACAGAAGTCAATCCTTGAGAATACCAGAGAACCTACAAATGTGGCAGTTGCTTCCTGGCAAATCAAGTGTCTTATATGGCCAATGTTTCTGATCTGAAAATAGCATTTTCCACACCCATAGTTCTTCAGTGTCTGATGGTGCAATTATTGTTTCTCCTACAACTGCACCATTTGAACCTGATTTTTCAGACAAGTATTTGGACCAAAGAAGATACATTCTGTTTCACTATCATTCCATTTCAACATGTTTCTTGGCATCCAGTCACAAAAAGGACCAGTCCTACAAGATTTAAGAAGCCCATAATTCAATTTTCCAATTACTAGCATATCTACACATGAATATGTGACTGGTTAAAGACAAATATATGCAAGAAGAAAGAAGAAAGTGGTGAACAAGATTTTTGGCTTATGTGACCTTCCCTCCAGTGGGACTCCAGGTCTAGAATCAGTTCTATGCATTAATGCTGAGTGTCATATACATCATGTACATGTACTTAATTCTACTGAGGAACCTCTTTTCTACTCATGATGATATGAAAAATACTTAGATCACAGATCTGGGTTTCCTTCCATGAGAAAAATCTTGATGGGTACCCCCCTCCCTAGAAATGTTTTCTTTGCGAACGCAGTAAACCCCTTTTCCAAGCTTCTCAGACAAGAAAATTCACTGACAGACACACAACTAGCAATTTAATATATGATTCTTATGTCATTCTCCAATAAAATTCACTTATTTAAGCAAAGCAGGATTGTTCATCGCAATGTATGTATGTGGCAGACTGCACATGCTCCGTCGGCTATTTGATATAGCCAAGTAATTGATGATATTATTTAGCAGCTTTGCCTTGCCATCCTGACTTGTTTACATTCAATGGTTTCTGATTTTACTCTATTTCAAATCAGTTATGCTTGGCGAAATAAGCCAGCAGTCTCAATTGAATGCAAATTTCTAGCGTTTGGTTATTCCAGTCTACAGGTACATACGCCGTTTGATTTAGTGCAATGTTTCTCGCCTTGTTCCTCGAGCCTCTTGCTAGAACTGGGGCTAAAACGCATTATGGTACTTCTTTTTTTCTGTGACAGCATCAATGTTGATTTAAATGGACAAATAATTTGTGTTTTCAATGTTGAAGATTTTGGATGATATTGAGTTAGAGACTTAGCTACTGTACTTTAAGTTTTCTTAAATTTTATAAGCAAATAGTGTTGGATTACCAGGAGGCTATTAGTATAATCTTATATCAGATACATATAGGCTATGTCATGTCTAGTAATCTACATTTGTATATGTGGAGGGTCGAGGGATTATTGCTTTTCGTGTACAAAAGAGAGAGAGAAATGGGGTTTAACGTCCACTAAACACAAACTAGGTCATTTCGGGACTAACATATGGTTCAGTTTTTATTTCAATAATTCGCTTGCGCGTAGGGGTCTTTAGCAGTGGGAGGAAACCGAAGTGCCCGGAGGAAACCCACGAGGTTGGAAAGGCACCCCTATCTTCATGCCACATACGCTCACATCAGGGCTCAAAACCACAGCCGCAAGCCAGAGGTGGCCAGCCAGCTAGAGGTCGAAGCGCAGCACTCTAGACCACTAGGCCATCCCACCCACCCCCTTTTGGTGTACAATGATTGAAAGAAGGATTATGGTGAAAATAAAAGTTAAAGACTCCAAAATAACTTTAGTTTGAACAGAGGTGGGGGGTGGAGCAGTATTTTCATATTGATGGTTAATAAGGATGGACAGGAACGATCACTGGACTTCCTTTATTCCGAAAGGATCTTTTTATCATGATGACCCGGCTGAGGCATCTTCTAAAAATATTATATTTCTATTAAGACATCAGTGCCTATGCTTTTTAACCTTGTTTGCTATATAATATGCATTGAGAATTTGATTATTCTTTCAAATGTTTCGTTCAATGTCCTGGAGTTTTTAGTCTCAAATCGACTCAAATGCAAATGTTACGTTTCAGTTGCCTAAAGATTTTTCCAGAATTTTTTTTCTGACAGTGTCTTTGACTTTAGTTTCACTTTATCTTCAGTCTCAGTCTGCACTCTCGACATTGCACAATACTAAATCTTGACAGATCTGGAAAATATCTTTCCGTGTTTATAGCCACAATTCTAACCCTTCAGAAAAGTTTTACCAACAATCCACCGTTTTTACAGCTTTAATTTGTATCTGACATGTAAATTGTAAACCTAACACTTGGCTAGCCCCGACACTGACTCGGTGACTGTCCTGATCTCTTTTCTGTGGGGATTTTGTGGAAAGTTTCTGGTAGTAATACGATTGAGCCATGATCTTTTTGGTGTTACCCAATTTCGAAGCACGTATATTTATCAGAAAATAAGAAATGAAACCACAAAGAATGGTATATATCTATTGTTTTTGTCAAAGAAATATTATACCTGGCTGTCCCGTGTCATCCATATTGAATTGGTGCTATTATTATGTCGTAAAATTTAGTGTCGTTAAAAGCAACATTTCTCATACAAAAACCTTTAGTTTTTCAATTGTAAATTACGAACCATAATAAAAACCATATCTATTTATATGATTTGCACAAACACAATGAAATTATCTTCTGACCTTAACCCTAAAATTACGACAACGGATTTGTAGTGATAAGAACGCTTTCTGGCACACAGATGGAAACGAAAGTTGAAAAAAGAAAACAAACCCAGAAAGAGGGACTGGTTTTTAACAAATTGATTTACAACAATCTTATGATTAATCAGTCACGGTAGATACTTTAATGAAACAAAAATGCAAATGGTTAATTTCGTATTATTGGTCTAAATAGGCCTGATCTAATAACTTTGTTTTTAGTACTATTATTAGTATTAGGGCTAGTTCAGCTCTGAACGTCGGTCTCATTACACTCACCCTGAACGTTCAGGGACTGTCCCATTCCATCAATGTCGAAAAAAAATTGGAGAACAGTCAATTTTACTGGACAACTTTTCACCGCTAAACGACTGGGTGTCAATCCGTGTGAAAGCCTGTACAAAAAAGGTGGTGCACGTCCAAGATTTCATACACATTCAAGCAAGTAGCTGGCACTCAGTTAATCTCCAAAATGTGAAAAAATAATCTTTCAGCACCGAAATATTGAGTTGTTCATTTCTAGTGATCCATTTAAAAATAATAATTTGCATTTCTTTGAACAGCATATTTTACCATTCTGGCCACAGAGCTTCACGTTATAGTAGTTGCGGTACAGGACTAAAAAGATAATGCATTCTATGAGTCTTCCATGCAGAATTAACCTGATTCTTTAAAATATACCCCGGGACAATTCCTTGAAACTCATCTGCATCAGCTCATATTCCCTTACCGATGAGACTAAGTAAAGTCCCGTCCAGGTTGCTCAGTGTCATAGTATAACATGTTAACTTGAATATAACTGCTTTCTGGCAAGATAGCGATCGGCGAGCAACTATAGAGGTATAATATGATCTATGTTCTAACGGGGTGCTCAGATAGTGTTATAGCCATTATTTTGTTGACATTCACTGTGAGGTGGAATTGTTGAAGTGCCCTAAATTTGGACCCGTCCATCACCCCTAACCCATTTTCTGTGCCATTCTTTTCTTTATGACATAAAAACACAAGATCTATTTTATTTCTATATAATTCCTTTCAGCTTGCATAATAATGATGCATCAAAATCAGTATTACTCTTAAAAGTATTTGGTGGAAGAACATCAATATTTCATCATGTCTGCTGATGACCAGCAGTCATTGGCAATAGCCAGAGAATTAACAAGAGAGTTGAATTTAGCTAATTCAAATCAGCAACAAGCACAATGGGCACATGAAGCCTTAGCACAGGTATGGCTACTAATTTATGTCAGAAATGAATACAGGTATAACCATCATGTTACTTCAAAGGGTCTTGCTTGATTTACTTTTGCAATATATGTACATTTAGCCTATGAATCTTATATTTGATGATAAAAGTTTTATTTTGTTTTATTTTTATCTGCTTTCTTAAATTGTAAATAAAAATGATATCTCTTTGATAGGAAACTTGTAAGGCCAAAACAATTTAATTGATAAATAAATAATAACCTCTTGCGCCTTGCAAAGAATGATTTGTTTAAAATCTCAAAACGGAAGAGGTTGAATTGTAATTTCTGTGGCCTAAAGAAATTTTATCTTTGAAATTTTAGGTAATTTTTACATTTACACAATGGAAAATAGATTGAGTACATTATTAGAATGATTGCTAACTATTCATTTGAATTAATGCATGCGCAAGGCATGGATTTTATTTGTATTTTTTTATGATTCTTTTTAGGTTCAAGTCAGAGTATTTAAAGAACATAATGATGTAGTTAACAGTTGTCAATTTTTTAAGAAGGATATGATATTAACAGCATCAAATGATCAAAGTGTAAAAATCTGGGGTTCTGAAACAGGGGAAGTAGAGAAATCATTTGATGGTATTCATAGTGTGGCTGTTAATGAAGCTAGATTATCAAATGAAGATCAGACTAAGTAATTCCATGTATTTATTTTTGTATTTCACTGAACTATCTTGGTGTTTTTTCTTGAAACTTATTGAAGTAAATGTTACCCAAAATGTTTAGTTACAATAGTAGGATATACAAGTTGTTAAGATTTGTAAACATGGCAGAATATAAACATAGGAATACACACTATTCTTTGAAATTCAAATTCAGGTTGAAGTAAAATATTAAATTGCTTTGATCTGATGCATTTTTTTGTTAATAATGAGCCAGCTATGTATAGGATTAAATTTTGATTTGAAAGATTAAGCGAAAATTGGTTTGTTAACTAATGTTAGTATAACTTTTCACTTACTGTGTGTCAAAAGTGGAATACAAAACTATGATTTATTCCAAATCAACGACAAAACTAATTTCAACCCACAAAACAAACAAACATATATATTCCAATGAACTTGACAATTTATTTTTTACCCAAAATATTGTCAATAAAATATTCAAATACTGTTTCATTAAGGGCGTTGGGTGGCTGTATGGTTAGCGTGTGCATGTTTTATCATATCGTCTGTCATAGAGTCAACTGGCATGCTTTCAATTCCCTGGTGGTACAAGACAAGGGGTAAGCTCGTCTATCGATCCAACCTTGTGGGTTTTCTCCGGGGTCCTGGAAAATTAAACCATATATGTTAGGCCCAAAATGGCCTGGTTTGTGTTGAGTGGGCGTTAAACTCCATCTCTCATTCTCTTTGTTGCATTTAGTTTTTTTTTTTAATTATTTTATTAGATTTGTAAGCTGTGGTTGGGATAAGATTGTTAAAGTTACCGATATTGAAACAGCAGAAACTTTGGTAAACTATGAAATTGTTTAATTTAATTGAATATAAGTTTGTACATCATTGAATTTCTGTTGATAAAAAACTGAAACTTTTGGTTTGAAGATAATATTCCTCTCTGTAAACTAAGATTATGTGCAAACGTAAGTGGGATGGGTGGATGAGTAGATTAATGCATGCACTGTAAATCATAAGCCTGCTCTCTATGCAAACGATGGGATCAATCCTGGAAATGTAACTGAGTTTTTTAAATAGAAATATTTGAGTCCCGAATGACCTTACAACGGTCAAGTGGCCTTACAATGGTCAAGTGCAAGTTAAATCTAATGTTAATTTCAATGGATATAAACAAAACAAATTTAACTATATTTGACATCTTTATTGATCACTGTCCTGAGGCTATATTTGAATGGAATGAAGTCTTTTAATTATTTTCGTAAGACGCTGGCCGCTAGTCTGAAGGTATGCTGTTCGATCCCTGCATTGGCCGAGAAAGTTCATTCAGATTTTCTGATGTGGTTTCCCCTTGCCAGTGATGTAGGACGCAGGGCCTGACAAGGACATTTGTCCAGTCGTTCGTATGGGACGGTGTATACATTGGTGGGCACATAAAAGATCCCTTGGCAGTTGGAATTGATATAAGAGTAGGCCGTAGGGCCACTGCCTGGGCAGAATTTCTCTCATAGCACACTGTATGGTGAATGCCCGTCTTTATTAGCCTGGGAGGAGCAGAACAGTAGGACGTTCAACATCATTTCATTTAATTTTTTACTTTATATAGTGGAGTGGTAGTCATGAAGGCGTTATTACATGTTGTAAGTTTTCACATAATGGTAAATATGTGGCATCAGGCTCAGATATGGATAACAGATTACAAATATGGAATGCTAAAACTGGAGAGGTGATCTTTAATCTCAAAGGTATTTCTCCTCCCTAAAGCCTATTTGTCTATTCAAGGTCTAGTGTATACCTTAGTATGTGTATGTGTACTTGATATATGCATGGGTAGAAATTCTATGAATGTTGGATTTTGAAAAAGGGTTTGCTGTGAAATACAACTGTTTATACATTAAGCTCTCTCCCCATATAAACATTGCCATCATAAGTACCTTAAGTTGAATTGGTGAATACAATGTTAAAGATGCAGTATGCAAGATTTAAATACAGAACTGGTTGTCTTACTATAATAGTTCAAAAATAGATAATGTAAAATGAATATAATGAAAATTTCATTCAAATTACTTTATTCTGAAGGAAGTTATCACTTTTTTTTTAAGATTAAATCATTAAATGGCCAAAGTGTTTTAATCTATTTAAAATTAGAGCCGTTTAATACACTCAAAATGTATCTGTTAATTGCTTTTGTCTATGTATTTTATTGTTGTGTCTTTTAGACTACCATGCTAGTACAATAACAAGTATATTGTTTTCACCTGAAGATGATAAAGTTATAACTACATCTATGGACAGAACAACCAAATTCTTTGATTTGAAATCTTGCAAGAATACCATTAAATTAGAGTATGTATTCATTTACTCCATTGGGTTTATATTCGTCTGTCTGGAATAAAACAACTTTATTTTATGATCAGTAGTGGAATACCGCGTTTTATCAGTGAAATAAAAGTGATATTCCACTGGCGGACAAAGTAGTCCATGTTGTTTTACCTAAAATGATTGTAAAATCATAAAATAAATAGAACATTTGTCGTTTTGTCGTGAATAACATATTTTATTTCATCTTGAAGCAAGAAAACGTTTATTTTTTCAATCATGATACGCATTCGTGAAAATATAAGTTTTCTTGCTTCTCGATGAAATAAAATATATTATTCACTCTAAAACGACAAATATCCTCTATGTAATTAAAATGAATGAAATTAAATTTCATTTCTTTGTAAACATTATCACATTAAAGAAAAAGAATTTAAAAGTAAACTAATGACCTTAAAACACTTTAGAGACAGGGAGAACTCTTGGATTATTTCTAAAAAAATGTTTTCTTTTTTTTTTTCAGGGGTCATATAAATGTTGTATCTGATTGTTCTATATCTGGTGGAGAGAGAAAATTTGCTACAACATCCTGGGATAAATCTATACAAATATGGGATATAGCCACTGGAATGTATAGGTTTGTATTATAGGAGATGATTTTTCTGCTTTATTTTACCTTTCTGGATCTTTTCTTATTCTTTGATTTATTGTGATTAAATGAGTATTTTTTAAAAATAAATAAAAGTAATCCCAGCAAATTACTGTATAGTATATAAGAGAGTTGTGTACAAATTGGTGATTATGAATTACTTGTATAACACAGTTTATTTTTGTTATGCAAACTGAATAATCATTAATATTTATTTCACTATAGATCAAGAGGACCTGAATCTCTAAGAGGAGGCCATGAAGGTTCTGTCAGCTGTTGTGATTTTACTCAAGATGGTACTTTTTTTTCAAGTTCTAATTTTGAAATATGTCTAGTATAGCATTATGGACCTCTAAACTACATGTTAAATGTTATGAGAGTTCTAGGGAGATGTTTCCTTTATTATATTGCTATAGTTAACTACAGTCAGACTTAAGTGATTCTACGAATTTTGGGTTGATGAACTAAAAACTCTCTTTTACCAGGTTATGTTGTCAGATAAAATATAAAGATCATATTTAATATCAAAACGAACCAATTGCAGTACTGTTTATGAACTTGGTATATTTCACCTACTGGTATTGCAGAAAATAAAAATCTTATTTAAGAGTAAAGACACGCATCTTCGTATTGCTGATTTATTAACTGAAACTCTATGTATTGTACCGGTAATGGGCTTTAATGTTGGTAAATTTTGTTGTTGACAGGACTGACATTAGCTACAGGATCTTATGATAACAGTATTATTATATGGGATGCTGATAACTTTGTCCAAAAAATCAGGTTACAGGTTAGTATTCTTGTTTTATTTTTAAAAGACTCCAGGTATAATAAAGATTAAAGAAAACTGTTTCTTGATCGCTCTATAAGTGAAGCTTTTTTTTTAAAAAAACCCAAAAAGACAGCAGTGATTGTATTCCATATAAATGGTTGTGTTTTTATATATAATATTTTATGTATTTACAGGGACATACAGGTTGGGTGAATGATATTGTCATCAGCGAAGATCAAAAATGGCTTCTATCTTGTTCTAGTGTAAGATTTAATATCATCTGTTAAGCTTCAATATAGATGCAAAAGAAAAATTAATATTTTCCGGCAAAGTGATGAAAATATAATTTTTAAATATAATATACATACATGTGTGAAAAAATAATAATTGGAATCCAATTAATAGGAATATTATTACATGTAATAATAAAAAAGACTGTTCTGTGCAGTTGCCCAACAAAATCTATAACAAACAGTGCACAAATACTGTATAAATAATCTGGAATTTTAAAGATATATTCCCTTGAGCATAATTAAGCCATCAGTACACAGATATGATGAATTGAAATTTTGTCACATTTGCATTCCCTGCAGAAGATATAAATAGCAAATGGTCAAAACAAGCCAGTGGAACCAATAATATTCACTAAAATCTTTTAAAAGGCTTGTTTTAAATCCAATGGGATTATCTATATTGGTTTTGTTTCCTTAAAGTAAAAGTTCACCCAAGAAGGTTATAGATGGGTGTTTAAATAAACTGGCAAAATTAGAAAATAAACGATTTTAAAATTGCAAACTCCAAACAGAAGACCAGTGGAAAGGCACAGAGCAATTATTTGAACAATTATTTGGTTGTGGAACATTGGTACCTGTCATAAAATTGAAAAATTTAAGTTTAGCGAGAACGCTGTATTTTTTAACCATTCGATAACCATATGCCACTCCAACCCGGTTCACTTTTAGTCACACACAGAATAAAAAGTTGGAATTGTTAATTGGTAGTCGGAAAAATTGTCTTTGAGTAAGTTCCAATTATGATGTGATGTAATACATAGTGCACTATGACGTCACACATTTGAATACAATGTCGGCACCCATTACCAATTTGTATCTTCGTATTAAATCATGATTGAATCTATTAATATTGTTATTTTTCCAGTGGACAAAAACATTTTAATTATCAGAATTATATACATGTATTTTCCGGAGAATGTTTTTACATGAAACTTTCCTTTAATTTAATGTTAACTAATCATTTTTATAAATTAGAAGGTACAGTACAATTTAGATTTGAAAATGATGATCAGCAACTTTAAATATTAAAATAATATTAATTGCCATATACTAGACTATTAACTACTCGGACAAAGTATTACATGTATATACTGATGTATTTGAGGTTTTTTTATTCTGAAATATTATTTGTAGGATAAAACAGTTCGATTATGGAATATAGAAGATACAGATAAAATACCTGTTGTATTAGAGAACAGAAAGTCAATTGGATTAAAAGTTATAAAGGTATGTGGTTTAAACTTGTGCTGTAAAATACAAATCAGAGATTTAATTTGTGATTATCAAAGTATATTCTTTTTCACCCTACACATTGACATTCACAGAAAAAGAACTTTGACATTAGGAATCTGAAGAAGAGTTGGTGAAAAGGCCAGAATCTGAAAAAAATTCACCTCTGTCGCATTGACTGTGGTAAATTACCATGGTATTCTGAGATTTTTAAATGCCATTCCTCTCTTTATAAAGAAAAATAAGAATTTTAAATTAGATTTTCTTCTTTTTTTTTCAGTGTTCTAAATGTGGTAAACCATTCTCTATGGCTCAACTAGATACGTTTGGTGATATTACTGTTTGTGTCTTTTGTCGTCTTGTCAATACAGAAGAAACATGGCTGCCAGTAGCTGAACCAGAGATTTGATAATCTAAATGTTTTAGAGTGCACATCAGTATTTCATGCATAATGTGATATTATATTTCTTTGTTGTCATTTTTATAATCTATTCCCCATGATGGCTTCGTGAACACTTAAAGTTATCATCCGAACTGCTTGAAATTAATTAATTTTGTTTTAACCATTTCTAGAGTTATGGTAGGGTGCCCCACCATATATAAATATCTCCAAATAGCTCAACAATTACACCACAATATTTATATATATAACATGTCTAAAATCTATTTCACACATTTATAGTCACTATAGTCATGTTGAACTTAATAAGTTATGACCATTTAACCATCATAAATAATACACTGAAAAATGGTTCGGAGCGTCGTCCATAACATCCAGACACTTTCGAGTAAAACATAGGTTACGTGCCCTTGTTTTGAAACTAGTCTCACTTCACCAGCCTACCGACCATTCTCCATCTGATTGACAGGCCGGGATAATCCAGACTACTTTTTTACAAACCGTGACAGAAAGCTGGAACAAGAAATCGAATTAGAAATAACACACGGTGGCCGACCCAACATTTGTTTTTCTAACCTTGTAAAAGTAAAATGAAAATACTGCTGGTATCACGTTCCTGTCCAACCCAAATTATTCAGAGATATTATTTGTACTAAACCAAAATATGTCGCTTCTAACGGTCATGTGAAGGATAAAGCAATTTAAAAAATAAAACGAACGTATTTTCTAAAGATGCCGTAATAACCAAAACGATAAATATTACTGCTACTCAGAATCGTCAACAATAGATTTTTTACGACTGTAATAGTTAATAGTGTGTTTAGAGTTTCCACGGATTTCCACGGGCTGTTGCTATTTATAGACTCAACGAGTGTGCGAGACTGTCAGAAAATTAGTAGTAGTGAACCAAGTAAAGCGTGCATATGCAACGTGTCTAGTACAACTTTTCAGTAGGCACTGGGGGCACCCTAGTTATGGGCTTATTCATTGCCTTGCAACCTATCTTAATTACATGAAGTTGTTTTGTGTTGAATAAATAAAAAATATTAAAGTATAAACAAATGGTTGACCAGTATATAAAAAAATATAAAGACATACAAATAAGGACATGGAAATCAAGGAGATAGTATTTCAGACGAAAACATTTTTAGTGTGGAAGAGGGGGTGAGGGGCGTGTAGACGTCACAGAATTTTACATCAACAATCCCACTTGACGTTTTAAGTTTGCCATTTATTTATAGAGAATGATTTATGTTCCCTTTTAACTGTGATAGATTGTGTTGACAAACAAAAAGCATTCATTCCATCCATTTTAAAGCATTAAACAGTAATTTACATTTTTTTTATTTTTTTAAAAGCTGATTTTCTGTACAGTCAAAATTTAGACTGTAATTTTATGTAATCCATCAAATAAATTTTAAAACAAGAATTTATCATTATTTTTTTTCCATGAATTGAAATTATGCTGATATGAAGTTAAGCTTTCTTGACCCGGTTTCTCAATATCTTAACTAAAGATAAAATCTTAAATGTAGATTTAATCTTAGTTAAAATTGCGTGAAACAGGCCCCATGACTTTAGCTCTAGTTCATGTCAGATTGGGTTTGAATCGGCCTGTAGCCAGCATATAAAATTTGTGGGGGGCTACGGAACTTTTTGGAGGGGCTAAGGATGCGGCTGGCTAAGAACACTACTAAGAAATCATTATTGTTGGCGATTTTTTGAGGGGCTAAGCCCCCCCATAGCCCCCACCCCCTCCCCCTCCCCCATGGCTACAGGCCCAGTTTGAATATAGCTATCGGTACGAACTGAAATTTTTGTTCACATTTATTTCATTTATCTTCATTTTGTTGTGTTACCCCACAAAATTTAGTCTATATATCTTTTTGGTTTGTCTATCCTATCTTATTAAATTGATGTCTGTCTTAAGTCTGGATAATCATTCTATATTCTAATGTAAGGGGGAGAAAACTCTATTTACAATATTTACAAGATGGCTGTTTTGTGATGTAAACAAAAACACGTGGTAAATAAATTGTAAATATAATCAATTTAAATCTATTAATTAATGAAATTAACGCGATATTAATTGAAGAAAATGATCCCTTGACTGTTGTGAAAGTAAATATTGCGAAGAAAACAATTGTCATTATTGACAAATTACAAGAAATTAGATTGTTAACATACCCCCCCCCCCCCCAATAATATTTAGAATTTGGTCTAATAATGGATTAATAATATACAAAAATGAAAGACTTGTAGAATAGTAGATTTATTGTGTCCCCAATCTGTAGTCATCATAGTTACAAATACATATAAAGTAGCCTACATGTAACACAGTCCATGAGTCTTTGAATTAACAATTGAATGGCAAGGTGGGTGAACTGTTACACAGAAACTTAGGAGTAAGTAAGGCACAAGCTCACAACTCAGAATTTCCTTTTGTTGGTGGTTTGTTGAAGGTACTGTAGCATCTATTTGTTTAGATGGGACGGAAAATTAATTAAAGGCAATCAATAAAGGTCATATGTACATAAAGGGGATGCTCGATTCACAGTCAAGAACGTCCAATATCGACAGAATTACAATCGAGTGGCGCGGAATTCAGTCTTATCACAGTTCTGCCTGTCCCGACAGCTGAGGGGGATTGAGTAGAATCGTGACATATTCCCAGGTAAAAAATATGTTTCAGCTGTCATGATGGGTTGAGATATTTTTTATACAGTCGACACATACGTTGTACTCCAAAATTCTCCTTTTCACTCGATTGACACCAGTTTTGGAATTTAATTTTAGATTGTACTGGTTTAGTACAGTGCTCCAGGCAAGTAGAATCAGGTTTTAAAAATCCTGAACTTCTGAACTGTCTTCCTGGCACTTGAAGGAGAAAGACAAATTGTCTGTCGCGACCCTGACACTCCAAAAGCAAGATTCCTCTTACAAAACTGCTCAGTAGCAATCCATTGGAAAGGGTTGTCAGATGCTTTGGTAAGAGTCATTTAATCATAATTTACACTGCCTTTGTACTACAGCGACTAGAACTTGTAGCATTTTAGGCCGTGATGTGAAATTTCTAGCAAGCTTGCTTCTGTTGCTCCATCCCGACGATTTTCAGGCGGAAAACAAACTACATAATCTAATTCTTCTAGTATTACTTTGTATTTCCACACAACTTTTCTTTTATCAATTCTTTGACGTTTGACAGAAAACGTAAAATAAAAATGGGCTTACTTATCAATGTGCGATGGTATTTGAATTTCGCGGTGATTTGGTTTTAATAGATCACGTGCGAGGCTCACCAATCAGACGCACACGACGAAAGGTCAACGGGTCGTGTAGAGTGAAAGGTTTGTTTACGTTTTGATAGTAAACAAGCGGAAGAATAACTAGAACTGTATACTCCGTGTAGATTTTGTTTAAAACACCGATGTAAAACCGTTTACTGTGAGAAACTGGGAAAAATTTAGGGTATGTGCTAACCAGTGGATCAAATTAGATGGAAATATTGATATGTTGGACAAATAATTGTAGGAATGTGCAGACAAAACTCTCTCTCGTTCTAACAATACAGACTTCTCACATACATTACCAATGTAAAAAAACCCAACAACTGTGTATGAATAAAGAACTATGTTTAGAGCAGCTAATATTTTACCAGCGAAATAAGAAAAAGAATAATAGGTCTGGTTAATTTGTTAAGGGGATCATATCTTAACATTTTCCAATTTTATTGCAAATGCAAGTTGATGATGATATTCTCCTATTCCTAAATGTATGTCAACTCAGACTAAGACAAAAGACCACTATGGAAAAGACTGTGTCACCATTGAGGTGAAATACCATGTGCATTACTTTAAAGTTGCCTTGCTGTATCTGCGAAATTTATGCTCTTCTTATTAAACTCTACTGTAACAAATGACAGGGTTAGGTTGACTATAGAGACCAAGAACCAAACAATATTTTCTCTGTGGATGCAAATCAGGCTGCATTAGGCTACAGATAGTTGTATTTGTTACAAGTGAAAGCTTTCTAGTATGGATTTGTGATAAATTGTTTGAATATGAAAGTGACAGTCAAATGATATTGATGAAATTACATGATTTTTTATAAATAGGCCTACACCTGTATACATACATATGTATTTTTGTAAGCGGTTTGGACATTGGTGTGCATGTAAAAAGACCCCTTGGCAGTTGGAATTCGATATAAGAGTAGGCCATAGTGCTGTGCCCAGGCAAAATTTCCCTCATAATAAACTGTATAGCGCACGCCTGTCTTCCTTAACCCAGTACATGTATATAGGAGCTACAGATAGATGTATTTTTTAGAAGTGAAAGTTTTCTAGTATGGATTTGTGAAAGTTGTTCAAATATGAAAGTGACAGCCAAATCATATTGATGAAATTGTGATTTTTATGAGTAGGCCTAAACCTGTATACATATGTATTTTTGTAAGTGGTTTTTACATTAAATATTCTAAACATGTTTTACTTAAATGTACTGTACATGTCGATAAATGTTCATATCATATTTAGCTATTTTAAGTTGACATATATGTTTTTATTTTCCTTTTTTATTCCAATTCAATTCGGACGTGGTTTCTCTTTGTCAGTGGTGCAGGCAGAGGGGCTGACAAGGTACAAGGACTGCTGTCTAGTCGTTCAAATGTGACGAAAAACCAAATTCCTGTGTAACATTGGTGTGCACGTAAAAAGGTCCCTAGGCAGTTGAAATTCGATATAAGAGTAGGCCATAGTGCTGTGCTCAGGCAAAATTTTCCTCGTCGTACACTGTATAGCGTATGCCCGTCTTCATTAGTCCAGTACATGTATAAGAGCAGAACAGTAGGACGGCGTTTAATTCCATTTCATTTCTTATTCATATTACTGGAACCATTTTATTTAGTTAACTGTTTGTTTTTCTCTTATATGTACTTTTCTTTACTGGCATATATCTTTTAATTTTGTACAGTGTATATGGACACAAGACCTGATCTGTGTGTAAATACATGTAGTCTGTGCGGTTTAGCCCCCCCCCCCCCCCCAAAAAAAATTGATGATTTTTTAGGAGTATTCTTAGCCGGCCACATCCTCAGCCCCTCCAAAAAATTCTGTACCCCCCCCCCCCCAATTTTATGAGCTGGCGACGGGCCGATTCTGTGGATATAAAAATCTGAAAAGCAGATTAGAAACCATTCTCCAGTATTAATACACTATATAAATGATGTTATTATTATTTTATACATTTTTCATGCCATCGAGTGTTGTTGTTGAATACTGTATGAGGAAGTATATAAAATTGCATTCATTTCTTATTTTTTAGTACTGTATTACTTTCTATAAAATAAATGTATACTTATTTGACATCTCTTATAATATGTCTTTATTGTTGTTTTTTTTTTTTTTTTTTAAAAAAAAGTATAATTGCATGTTCAGGGTTGTTAGGTGAATCCTTATTAATATTCTGTTGTATCAGTGGGCTCATGTAGATAATATTATTTTTTTTGTTTTTTTCTCAACATTATATATAATTATTATACCGAACCAGTATTTCAATCATGCCAAAAACGTTTTCATCTGTATACTCTATTTATATTTCTTTTGCATATTGTTGTGTTGAAATAAAATGGAAAAAATACTTTTTCCAGGAAATATCACATTCATTGATAAAATTTCGCATTTGACCATTTTTTTTCCGCAAATCAGGGCCTAGCTGTGTTCACGGTGTCAGCACAACATTTATCTGATGTTATTGTTCCGTAATTCAGGCGTATTTGCAGAAAAATCCTCTCATACAAATGTAAACAAGCCAACGTGTTCCGTCTCGTAAAAGGTATTCCCTGGTCTATTTATGGCTATTGACCCCTGACCTAATGACGTTGATTGCTTTTATGGTTTCTGATTGGCTTAGAATATGATTTCTTCACCACATTATGGCTACACTTGACAAATATAGTCTGAGGCGTAATTCGAGTGTTGGTCTGATTGTACAAAACATCGCAATAGAAATGTGTACTACAGTGACGACTTACTTGTTTACTTGTGCAGCAAAGCTTCAGATTTTCGCCGGGAATTTGCTGGGACAAAATGAAACGATTTTCGTGGCTAAATCATAGCCTATTTTGACGGTTTGTGATTACAGACTAATGAAGACAAATGAAATACATCATCATACATATGAAAGGTTTTTGTTTTTTTGTTTCCGGTGTATAGGAAAGCATTGCTGTATTTCTTCATGAGACTGTTGGAGAATGGAGAATTTAGCCAAACTGTTGGGACAATTACATTTGACACATAAATCATCAATATCATTAGCTAAAACAGAACCAGAATATATATTAGCAATAGCGGCACAGAATCAAAGGTACTTCTTTCTTTATGTCTGTAATTTAGGAAGGTACTTTTTCTTTAATTTACATCTATAATGTAAGACAAAAAGGAATTATATTTCCCTTAACAAATAAATGTAGAAATTCACCTAGAAAGATGAAGAACATTCTCCTTGCAATTTAAAATTGGAGACACCTTAAGATTGGAGACATCTTTTCTGTATCAAGCCCTGTATGTATGTCTGTATGTTGAACATAAGGAATATATTTCATTGAAGTCTATTAAAGTAAATAGAAACTTATCGACCGTAAGTACCAGAAGCTGACTACGACTTTTTATTAACTACCTGTGTAATTCTGGTTTCTGTTAACCCCAATCAAAAATGTCTGTCTCCACGATAAAGTTTTTGAAACAGAATCCGTGATATGTTTTAGACAAATAGTTGTTGACAATCTACCAGAACTTCAAGAGTAATATCTTTATATTACAGTGAAGACAACAGCTCTTTAATAGCAGCTACAAGTAGTAATTACTCTATACGACTATATAATAAAACAACATTAGCTGGTGCAAGACAAATACAAGGTAATTATATGATGAGATTAAATAAAAAAAAAAGAAAGTATATGCCTTTGTTAAACATAAAAGAAGAAACTTTATGCTTTTGTTAAAAATAAAAAAAGAAAGTGTATGTGTTTGTTAAAACTTGATGTAAAATTTGAAATGAAGACAGATTGTCATCCCAAGGAACAAATCAACATGTAAGAGAAATCGTCAATAATTTGACCCAAATTAAAGAAGTCTAGTCATTTTAAAATCTATATACATAAAAAATTACATCTTTTAAAAGTAGTACATGTATGTATAGAATAGTAGCAAGTTTATTAGATCAATTCTATATTATAGGTCATAATAATGTTATAACTGGTATATCATTTGGGAAAGAAGATCCAAATATATTATTGTCTTGTTCCAGAGATAAAACAGTCAAGTGAGATATATTAACATTACCATGCAAATCTGTCTAGAGTGATAGATAGTTTCGTTTTTACTGTAACCATTCAGTATTTAAATCAATGACCCAGTCTCTGTGTTGATTATTTTGTATTGATTAAGAAGTCATTGAACTCTTTCGATAATCCTTCGCATTCATACATTTGAAAGACTCAGCAAATGCAGAATCATTTTTTCCTTGTTCATGATTGAAGTAATTAGTGCCTCTACCGTAACTATAAAATAATGCTTACTAATTATGAATGGCATATCCAGTAAGTAGCTGACTGTGTTTCCCTATCTTTTCATCTAACAAACATTCTCTACATACTAAAATATAATGTGCCATACTCCTCTATTTTATCTATTGCAACAATTTTTGTCTATCACATTAACTGCAGCAGTGCATATATAAGAAACTGGACAGTTTTGTATAAAAAATTTTATTCTGTTAATGTAAAACTTATTTGTAGATGTTGGGATTTAAGATGTAAACCAGAAAACGAAGCTCAACAATTTCAAGGTTTGTATAATAGTTCTATAGAATCTTCTAAAGTTGATGATATCTTCCCCCTGCTTGGAGCTCTAGCATGTCAGTCAAAGGTGGAGACTCAAATAATGAAAAGAGTTGGGGTGGGTCTAAACTGAAAAATTGACAAAGAAAGGGATAATTTGATCTGATACAAACTTAACACATCCTCTCCTGATTACTTTGTCATTACTTAGACTTTATCAATTTTTTTGTAAGTAGAAATTATAGTTATTGTGACCACTTACAAGGAGATGTCACTGAAAAGGAGTGGTTGCTCATACAAATTCTACTGTGTCCATAGTCCATACTTTCAGATATTGATTGAAAGTAAACAACGAAAACTGTTATTAGAGCATAAATGGATACAGTAAAGTACTATGATACATTACCGTATTTGTAGTCCATAGATATTTCTATAACTTAAAACTATATTTTATTCTTTCCTAATGTGTCATTTTATGATGATAAACATTTTCTGAAAGAGATGTTAAGAATTATGAAGGAGCACCATAAGGAGGTTTTAAGAATTATGAAGGAGCACCATAAATTTTTCTTATGTTTATATATTCTAGGTAAAACTGATGTAGGTTTTGGCAGTGTTGATATAAGCTGTAATGATAGACTGATTTGTGCTGGTACGGATGTGGATTTTAACAAAGATGCTTATTTGATATTCTGGTAAGTACACATATTGATAACAGCTTGCTTTCATTGCTACAATTAGTTAAATTATTTAGTCATTGTTTGTAGTTATCATTTACCCACTGTGAAAACATCTAACATATGATCAAATGGTTTGGGTTTTTTCAGGGACCGCCGGAAAGCAGCTTTTCTTGGTTCATATAGCGAATCTTTTGACAATGAAATAGTACAGGTAAAAATGACAATGTTTCTAAGATCTATTTATATCAAAGCCAATATGAGAATAGTAACATCTTTTAGTAACATTTAGTAGTTTAGGAAATAACATCTTTTAGTTGATCTGTAGATTTTGTTTTCATCCTTTTAAAACTGATCATGTCTGAAAAGTTGATAATCCGGGGGGGGCAAACCCCACCCTGGTCAGCTACATAAAAAGAAATTAATGCATTGCATCAATGAAATTAAATCACAAAGTGATCCTACATCAGTATAAAAATGATTTCACCCTTTAAAAGCCCAATTTGTATGTATGCCTATATAATTTAAAGACAATGATGGCAGATTTCAATAAAATGAACCTGCCAATCCCCCTCCTGCAAAAATTCCTGGATCCGTCCCTGTGTATTAAATAAATTGATGGTATTTCTAGAGTGTAATTTCATCCTAGTAAAACTGATGATGTATGAAATGTTGATATTATTTGTAGAGGGAGTTTTTATACTTGTAAAACTGATTATATTTTTGTAGGTGTGTTTTCATCCTAGTAAAACAGATCATGTTGCGAGTGGAGCATCAGATGGTTTAGTTTGTATATTTAATCTAACAGAAACAGATGAAGATGATGCTTTAATAACAACATTAAATACTGAATCTTTTGTGGTAATTATTAGAATTCTCTATCAATGTATTATTCAAGGTTATTATATGGAAGGCTATTTGGCGGAATGAAGTACAACTGGTCATCATCATTATATAATTGTAACTTCAAACTGGATCTAAATTCATGCTTTTAGGATGATGTGAAATGCTTGTCGTAGTTATCAATTAGAATTATTGAAAATAGTACCATGACTCCCAAATCCCTAATTATTGTTCAAAAATAGGTTATTTTTTCCTGAATAATTTCTGAACATATTTGTGGACCACCATGACCACCTGTCTAATTCACCGATGTATAAATTTCACTCTGAAAAATATTGAAAATAATATTACAACATCAAATCTAAGTAGTACAAATCGTGTTAAGCTATACACAAAATCTCAGATAGATTTCTGGTTATGAAAATATAAAATATTTTATTAAACAGGCTAGAATAGGATGGTGTGGTGTGGATAATGAAAATATATACTGTATAACAGATGTGGATACTTATCATAGTTGGGATGCATTTGAGGTTTGTTCAATACTTTTCTGTTTTATCAAGGCCTATGAAATATTGCTGAAAGGAGAACACAGATATGTGAATAGTACACTATTTGTTTCTGTTTTGTCTGACTTAATATCTTGATTAATGTCAACTAAAAAATAATCTTCTTCCGTGTTAGAGATGCCAAAACAGTTGGAATGGTTAAACACGATTGTGATGACAGTAAAAAATCTACAATAAGTGAGTTTACCAGTAATTAAAATAAATATATACAATAATAGTTAATGTTTTATCAATATATATCTATTTCCTATATTACAGGGCGATTTATTGAAAGAAGTTTTAGATTTTAAAGATAAATTAAAGGTAAATTACAAAATAATAGAGTGGGGGAATTCTGTCTTGAAGAAATGAACCTTCAAGGAAGTAAATAATTAAACTATAACACATACTTATGGAAGAACAATTACTGATTTATTTAGGCGACGTTTCGAAGAGTATTCTCTCAACGTTTTCAAGCAAGTGCAGTAACAAATGTGTATGGCAATTATATATAGATAAGCAATAACAACAATTCTGAAACCATGCATGACAACAACAATATCAAAGGCATATAACAACATGATCAAAGGCAAGGTGCATATAAGGGATTAGTGAGGCCACTGATAATTGGCATTAATTAACATTAAAGGGATATTAATAGGTAATTGTAGGGATAAATTGTTCAACTTGGACAACCAATCATGACAAATCCGAAACCATACATGAACTAGGTTACATCAAAGGGATAGTAGCCGATTGATAATGAGTAATGATAACAACATAACCAACAAACAAAAGGGAAACCATACATGAGAACATCGGAGAACTAGTAACTCCAGATAAATTAAATGGGGATTAAATATTTGGACCATAATCAAGTTAATATAATTAAGAAAATTGAATACACACAAAACAAGACAACCCGCACAACCCTTCTTTATGGTCCCACCCTCTTCCATCTGATTGACACCGACACAGTTGCACAGGTAAAATAAAAGAAACAGTTGACCAGTTACTAAATGATAATTATTTACATGACCAGGATTAAATAGGGTATAACTAAGTAAATAATATAATAGTTTTTAAAACCTGGTAAAAGCCATTGTCAGGAATGCAAATTTGCCTGAATAATCCTTGAGTCAAAGCGGTTAATTCAAATTGTTTAAGGCGAAATATTTTTCTGTTGAAAGAGTAGCATCAATTCCTACTCTCATAACATTTGCTGAGTGGAAAAATGCTTTTATGAATTAAAGTAACTCTCGGAGGCTGATGAAAGACATTCAAATTATATTGATTTCTTAGTTTGATTGCTGTAAATATGGGAAAAAGTTTGAAGGGCGAAGGTTTAGGGAGATTATATAATAGATGTTATATTATTTAGGGATGGTGTATAGTTTATCTAATAGATGTTATATTACTTATTATAAACTATCTAATAAATGTTATATTATTTAGGGAGAAGATAGTATAGATTATCTAATAGATGTTATATTGACAGAAGATAATACACAACAGATTATTGCTGCTGGCAATAAAACGTAAGTTCAATGCTATTCTCATGTACATCTGCAGCATGGAAAACCAGCATTCTCCTATTCAGCACCATACCTTTGGAAACAGCTTACTGCTAAGTAAAGTGTTAATCAACAATAACATGTATAGTAGGTCTAAACTTTACGCGTTATTGTTGATTAACACTTAAACTCAAAACAACTATTAACTATATTATACAAAAATTATTGGTATCAATATTTTACTCAGTATCTTGTTTGTCAATGGCAGCTCTATCGGCTCATCTCTGTTCTTATCACTAGATTATAAAATGTACTGTATATTGCTTCATGCCACGGTTTCCAACTGTCAGTGTAGGAGAATGCTTACGGTTAATAGTTTTTTTTATATGCATTGATAACAACATAATTTTATATGCATTGATAACAACATAATTGTACTGTTGTCCCATTTTATTAGTTAATTTGGATTAATTTATTTGTGCATTCTTTATAATTTTAGTGGTACAATAAAATTGTTAGATATTTCTAGTAAAAGAACAGAAGTTATTTCTACTCTATCAAAGGGTCATACAGAAATAGTCCGATGTATATATTATAATAATAAGGTTTGTACCTTCTTGAATGCTTTAAATTAAGTTGAAGTCTACATTATTCTCCATGTGCCAACATAATTGTTTCTCCTATGCAACAAGGATAGGATTTCTTACTAAATTAATAAAAGATACTAAAATAGGGCTTGTGATGACATATCACAGTTTTATGATGTGGAAAAAATGTTCATTTAGAATCCCAACAAAAAAGTATAATCGTACTGTATGAACCAGGAGCCTTCCATGCCAGAGAAACTTCATATTGATTGCTCCAGTGTCTCCCCAAAAAGGAAAAAAAACAACGAGAAATTTAAGTGTTTGGAACCAGTTGTTCGTTGAAAAATCAGCATATTGTCATTGTGTTGTAAAGATTGCCTATATAGCAAGTAACACTCAGTTCAGTTATCGCATTGTGGTGATTTTTAAGCCCGTTTCTAGAAGCATGAATAGAGTTATGAACACACAATTTCAATAAAGTTGTATTAAAATTTTCAAATTATCTAAAGATAAGTGATAATAGCTGCTGTTTAAAACAGTACCCTAAGCATTATTATAAATAATAATATCTTGTATATTATAGAATGGTACATTAATTACTGGTGGAGAAGACTCTTTATTGTGTTTATGGTCATCTGATCCTGTTACTACTGCTTCTAGCATACAACGCAAGGTAAAGTATTTCCCGTCTCTACATTTGTAATTTTACCAATCCGGTGGTGATACATATATAGGAGTCAGATAGCCTTCTGGTTTTTAGATAAACCATACCAATACGAAAAAAGGAAAAAATAATAAGAATAGATGTAGAACTGTTTAAAGAAGAATGTTGACCTTTTTCTATATTTTCACATCAGATAAATTATGACAGTTAATGTAATTTATGGGATATTTTTAGGCACCATTTTTCAAATGGTATGCTTTATTAAAGAATGTGTACCTGTGAAACCAGACATTAAAATTTAGTGTGATGCACACGAGGAGGAACTTTATGGACATTTAGTTTCCAGAACCTTCCCTCCAATCAGAAAGCATTATTAATGCAATAGAGACTACTGTTTTTAACAGATTTATTTTCAAATTTAGTGTGAAACATTGGTGACCTAATTGATATTGAGCATTCTGCCACCGTCTGTTTCAGAGATAAACACATTTTTAAACAAAAACTGTTATTGTGAGGCACAGGGTGTTTAAAATTTTTTGTTTAAAGCATTGTGTTCATGAGAGGGCAAACTCGTTTTGGAGTTACCCCCCTTTTCTAAAAACGTTACACTCAATTTATTACCAGAATTCCATTACATCTGTTAATCTTGGTGAAATGGTGGAGGCTGCTGTTTGTAACCTATTTTTTCAAATTGGTGTGAAGTTTTGGCTTCCCTTTCTGAAAACTTTGTTAACATGATATATATATAGTGACTATTGTTTTTAACAGAATTTCTTCAAATGTAGTTGTGAAGCATTGTGATTGGAGAGGATTTCAGCATTCTAGGACTTTATTTTCTAATGATATTTTTGTGTTCGGAATAGCCTCTGAACACTACTGAGATTAGATTTTTGAAGGGATAAAGAATCCAAATCAAATTGGCTCAAAGTTTTTTACTTTTGGATAAGCTGCTCTCTATGATCTTTTTTTGAGACATAGTTACTGGCAAACATAATTCCATGTTTTGCATGTCTTTCTTCTTAATAGATATGAAACACAGTCAATCCCAACCAGTAGTCACAATACAAAGGTCAATGGAGGAATCCAGTAAAAGACATAAATAAATTTTAATATTTTCTTGATTTCAGGGAAAGTTAAAGATGAAACAAACACCATCAAGAAAATCTCAACCCTACTCAAGATGATCCCATAAAGTATCATTATTATCCTGTGCTGAATCAAGTTAATCTCTCTGAACATCATTTAAGGGACTGTAAACCCCTAGCAAGCTACAATTTAAGAAAGTGTAATTTCTACCTGAAATAATAATCAGGTATCAAACTTGAGAGTATGTGCGCCACTTCTAATGGCCCTGTCACACTATTGCTTACGATAAAAACTTATACACACAAAATGCCCTTGAATGAATATACAGACTTGAAACATATACAACCCGTGCCTGTCATATGTCAGGGTATAACAGAGTATGAGAGATATTAAACAAACGCTGGGATACACAAATATGATGCATAATATTGTGACAGCACCTAAACATAGTGATTGTCAATCCGGTAGCTGGGCACCTAAAGTTGATGACTGAATCTTCTTGTTATAACCTGTTATTTTTGTATTATTGTATAAAGTGTATGTATAAATGTAGGAACTATTTGTTGTTATAATTCTACGCGACAAAGAAGCTTATTGATAATTTCAATGGAAATTATTTCATTTGATTAATCTGAAAAAGCTTTTGGGTGCTCTAGTGTATTAAGTTATTGATTGATTTGATATTGAATGAAGCCATGGTGCTTAAGTGGGTGCTGGTTGAGAAAGTTCATTAGGATTTTCTGGCGTGGTCTCCCCTTGTCAGTTGCGCAGGATGGTGGGGAGGGGCGGACAAGGACAGCTATCTAGTCATTAGGATGGTATGGAAGACCGTGGTCCTGTGCATACATTGGCGTGCATGAACAAGATCCCTGGGCAGTTAGAATTCGATATAAGAGTAGACCGTAGCACTGCTGTCAGGGCAAAATTTCGCTCAAAGGATACTGAAATTCTACTGATTGATAATTACATAAAGAGTTATGGCCCTGTCTCACTTTATAGGGGATATTCGAATGAGTAACAACCGACTGAAAAATGGGATTTCAGGCTACAATGCAAGCATGAACTGCAAGAGTGCTGAAACATATTTGTTGTATTTAATTACGTCATGATTGTACTCAAATCACCTACGTTGTCTGGAGCATCCCCTTAGACAAAAGTGATCATTCAATGACTTGAAATCAATATACATTCATTATGTTTCATCTTTTAATTTATTGTTTATACAGAAGACATCATTATCACTGGTTGCTTGTTATTCTCAGTTCTTACTTGATCTACAGTTCACTTGGTCACCCATCCCCTTTTCAGAAGTAATGCCAGAAAACTGAGATCCTGTGTAAAATACGGTTATATATGTAAGATTCCTGATAAGTTGGAAATTGTAAATGCAGCTGTCTAGGCATAAGTCTTTACACTGCAAAATAAGCAAAGTATTCAACTTCATTTTACTTAGTACTACAATTACCTCCTACATCTCCTAGATAGATTTTTTCTCGTGTTTTACATGCCAGTGAGATTTAAATGTTCACACATCTCATGCAAGCACTTTATTTAATTATCCACTCACAATACCTACCTGGGATTTTTATGATCATTGCAGATATAAAGAGGTCATCAACATGGTGATTGATAAATAACAACATCAATCATGGGTTATTTCGGTTTCAAGGTGACTGTGTATTGATTTTCAATGCAAATGATGTGTTTTTATGTCTTACATTAATATTGATTGTAACCTTACAAGTGATATGTCAACAACTGATCAGATTGTTTTAATTACATGTATATCGTTAGTTTACAAACCACTTTCATGTATAATAATAAGTATAGCAGACATTCTGTATGATATGACATCATTACAGATTCAGGTCTTACTTCTTATTACTAAGAACACAAAGGTAACTCTTCCGTTGTTCTTTCTTTATATTTCCTGTAATTATCGATCTAAAGTGCTTGGTATTCTTTAAGACAATAGATAAGATCTTTTGTCATACTTTGTAAAATGGAAAAAAGACTTCACCCTAAAGGCTGAAAACAAGCTAAGTTTGTAATCTGATTATTGTTCTTCATACCATGATTGGAAATGTTACTGAGGTGACAACCATAACAGTATAGTTGAGAGATTTTATTAAAACAATCAGCTCAGTACTTTAAATTATAGATTAGTCTTGCCAGCATATAGATCAATCAATACAGCTTTATGTCACAATTGTTTTGCTATAGATCACGCTAATACCAAATATTATAGATAATGGTAATAGTATTAAAATAACTCCCTGTTATTTTACCTATACATGTACATAAATACTATAAATCAGACTAATTTTATACAGATAAATGAATTTTATTAAACTTAACACATCTTACAAATTTGGACATAGCAAATATCAGATTTTGATTGCACTACATGAAATTAATTCTCCACAAATAAATTCACAATTAACAAATACATTAATCAATAAATTGCCACAATTATAGACATTAATGGTTTTGTAAGTATAATACCTATAAAGTAATCTTAAGTAATGGTTTCTATTCTATCATTGTGAGCTATTGTTGCCCTCAATACACTGCCATGTGTGTAAATATATATAGAATTTCTGTTTTAGATCATAATCAATATTGTTTTTTGTTTAACATTAATGGATCTACTCAAATCATCAAACATTAAAAAACCGATGTCCTGTTTGTTTCCTTAGAAAATAGTTTTATCTACATTACTAATTATTTCAATTATAATTAATATTTTCAAAGAGTCATAAAGTTCTGATGTGTAACCATAAACAGATTTTACTCAAATTTCAGTCACTTGTTGATAGTGCTCATGATAAAATGTGCAATTAAATACACCAATATTTCACTTTTCACCTTATATCAACTGGGTCCTAAAATTGTGCTGAAACTAATGTAGGAATAGTACCATCATAAATTAAAGTAATCCTAAAGTTTATGGCCTTTTTAAGTGTGTCTCTGTATGACAACAATGTATCCAGTGAGATGTTTATATAGTTTACCCTTTGAGATGAATTAGATTTTGGGGATCGTATCAATTTATTCCTGAATAAAAAAAATATAATGTATACACTTTCATTCAAACAAAAGTTAAGGTTTAATTCCCCTTGAATACTAATTACATCATGAAATTAATGACAACAACTGTTGTTACCAGAGACAATGTTAACACAAACCAAGAACTATATTCTTATGTTCTGAATATTACTAAAATAGATTATTTCATCAGCTTCAAAGTTTCAGGTGGAGATCAATGTTCCATTTTATAAATATATAGATGTAAAACCTCATGTCTAAATGTCTGGTGTACCAAAATTTAGACTCAGGGTTGAACAGATTAATATTGTCAAAACTCTAATCCAATACCTTGACAAGATTTTACGATAATAAATTGAACCATTAATCTAATTTTGGATTTTAAAATAACAAGCAGAACAAACTAATAATTTGATCTACATTATACATCAAAGTAAACTAAAATTGATTTTTTGATGATTCACAAGATTAACAAATCAATCGAAACAGTTACATGGAAATTCTCCTAGTTGATGACTTTTCATCGAATTTCTATGAAAGGCTGTTTTGATTTTTTGTGAATTGCTATCTAGTCTATTTACTTCGAACTCAATTATTTAAACGGACGGAAAATGTATTGTGTAAAATTTCCAGAAAAACGTGTAAACGTTTAGGCACAGTGTAATAATAATATAACAATTTGCAATAATAACAAAGTACCTAAGGACGGCTTCAACTTATATTTACCTTGTAACAGGGGCGTGGTGAGAATGAGTTCATGAGTAGCCATACTCATGCGCCAAAAAGTTTTTGCGCCAAAATCACAATCAAATTACTCAAAAAATGAAAAACATTTGTAAGTGGAAAAATTGTTTCATCTGACCCAATTAAAAAAATTTTGAAAGAGTCAAGTTGGAAAATTTAATCATATTTTATTACCGTATTTCTTGTCTCGGATTGCTGGAGATTGCGTTTCTGGGCTTCTAATTTTCGAAATTTTCCCGGGGGAGGGCCCCCCAGACCCCCCGCCGCGGGCTCGCGCCTTCGGCGCTCGCGGTGGCCGGCTTCGTCGGCCACAGCTCCGCGGTCAGTAAAAGGGTTTTTGTGCCAAAATCTTTTTTGTTACTCATAATTTCTTCTCAATAATTGCCCTCACCACGCCCCTGCCTTGTAAAACATGTATAAATTCAATAAGCATTTCCAATGTGATTTTAAAAAAATCTTATAATTGATATGACTAATGACTAAAATTGTAAGCTATATCAACTTCACCCCCTTTGAGGTAGAATCTAGTATCTTTTTTATCCAAACTGACAATAATTTTCTTCGATTTTGAACACTATTAGCTTTAGCTAAAATATTCAATTCAACAAACTGCAAAAACATATCAAGTAATAGTGAATCACTGTGCAAACATAATAACATGCAGTTTAAACGTGTAGAAAAGATGTGTTTTGGATAAGAATCTTCTATAATTCATGTAAAATAACACAATTGTAAAGTTCACTAGGTAATGTTTTTGTGTGTGTTAATCTTATCTTTATCCATCAGTTGGGGTCAAATGTCTGTTTTATATGCCAAAATAAAGTAGAAGGCTTGTATTCTATTCTCATTTAAGTGTGATTCATGTACATTAATAATTTACCTCACTAATCAATCAACTAATCAATGCCTTTACATGATTTAACATTGCGATGAGTCGACTAGCAGAACTAAAATCTCTTAGATCCTGATTTTAATCAGAGTAAACCCAGACGTTTATGATTCATCTGATGACAGCACAATGATTCATTATCACATTATAATAAAACATAACAAAACATTAATAACATTGGTATACCTAGTATTACCAAGAAATATATGTATCTAGAGAAAATAAAAGAACATTTTAATTGCTTGGCACTACAAGATAATTTGGTTGCACTAGAGCATTTATAGTTATTTACAAATTAAACAAGCAAATTAATGTATAGTATAATAGACAATATAAAACTTCATTTACATATATATATATTTAGATATAATTATGGTATTTACAAATAAACATCATTTTACACATACATTATATATATATATATAAATATTATCAAATTGTTTTCTTGAGACAACCAAGATATATATTTTTATCATATTTACCATGTCTTGTAATAACTTAACCACACTTCATAAACACTTGCCATTTATAGGAAATGTGTCAGGACAATAAACAATCTGAGATTCAATGTTCTTTGCATGAACTTAAAATTTTATTTTCGTAGTGAATTTGAATGTTTAATAATTTATTCTAAATTTCACAACACCAAGTATCTGTAATAATGCCAGCACAGTCAGATCTGTTTCGGGTAATACCATATATTTTCATTGCTCAAATGTTAATGTGGATTTAAATGTGTATAAAAATAAAGTGAATTCTGTACAAATAGCATACTTGGATCACATATAACTCATTCTAACACAGTACCTTACCCTTTCAGACACAAATCTGTAAGAATTACCACTGTACAAAGATCAATATGATAATCTAGTGCCATCCTTGATAATTGCATACTGTAAATTAAGTTTATTGTTACTAAAGAAGTGTTGTAAGTAAAAGATACACCTGATTAACTACAAAATTCCATCCTAGTATTGATGTAAAGATGCTATATCAGCCAAAACTTCTGGATCTTTGTGAAGTTCATCGATTTCTTCTGGGAGAACTCTGTGAGGGTCAGAACGCAACGATCCCCTTGAACGATTACTCTTAACTGATTTACCCGACTTTGCACTTTTTGCACTGTTCCGGGTTGACTGCCGTTGGAGGAGATTTTGACTAATTGTTCGGTGAAGATTTTTATTGCTAGATCCAGATGCGTTTGTTAAAAGCCAAGGATGTTGTTGACACTGGATGGCCGTTATACGCATATGAGGTTCAAGCACTAATAATTTTCCAATAAAATCTTTAGCTGAATCAGACACATCCTTCCAATGCTGCAAATAAAAAACAGATCATTTTCACAAATTGTATATTATTTCTTCAACAGTAAATATGATAGGGTGCCAGTTAAAGAATCATACACCAACACCTCAGCAGCTGTCTGAGCAGGACAGATAATAACAGCTAATACTGTTAATTTAATCAACATTATATTGGTTGCATTTTGTTTGCCAGCGCCCACATTTTTGAGAGATGGATAGAGAACAAGCTAATCAGAAAGCGATTTTTCCTACAATCAAGGACCATAATTCAGGAAGTTACAATCCCATATTTGCAAATATTGAAAGGAACCATGATCTTTGGATTATAAACATGCATTTCAAGTTTCATCAAATTGGATTAAAATTGAGACCTCTACAGGGTCCACAACTTCATATATCATTTTTTTTTTTTACACTATTCCCATACAAGTGGCGGCCAATTTAACGGTTATTTATTCAAACGGTATTTTAAATTGGGTAATAATTGTGACCTCTTGAGGAAGCACAAGCTAAAAAAAGTCTATTAAATTTGCGTACAGTCAGGGGCTATAATTCAAGAAGTTATGATCCGATATGCGCAAGTATCGAAAGGAACCAAGTTCTTTCGGTTATAAACATGCATTTCAAATTACATCAAAATTGGTATAAAATGTTGACCTCTACAAGGTCCACAACCTTGATATACCATATTTTTACACTATTTTTGCCATTTTGTCTGACAATTTTGTCTGACAACATGAAAATGTGGGCATATAAAAATATTGTATCCAACTTATTTATAGGATTCTGAATGTCCAAATTACTTATCCTATCTTATAACAGCAATGCCCACTGCATGCATAACTCTTTTTACATTGGCAACATCCTGGCAAATGACTTTAAAAGGACTAAAATATTGTAAATCTCTGAACTGTTTCAATCACACATGCAGAACTTACAAGGAATCCAATGTCAAAAAGTCAACGATGCAAGCTTTAGTTAAAGCTATTGTTTACCGTTTTAATTTCATACACATGTTGACAAAGGCTAGATTCTAAAAAAAAAAAAAAGCATAAACTTTGAATTCTTTTTGTGAATGTTTGGACAGTCTTGGAAGAATACTCTTGCATACTAAATAAAGACATTTAACCATTTATTTTGTATCTAATAAATATAACAAATGAATAAATACTTTAACAACAAGTTTCTGATTTGGTTAATAATATATGTATCTGGCAAAAAAGGTCAGTGTAACAATAATTAAGAACTTCTAATCATAGACCTGTGTCAAAATATAAGCACCATTTTTATGGAACAGCGTAAACTTTCCTCCGACTCTTTATTGGGTCCCACACACTGTACCGGTCACTACAATATATTTGCACATGGTGTTTTCGCTGATGCCCTTGGCACAAACAAGCTCCCCCCCCCTCATTGTTTCTAGTCTGTATTTGACTTACAGGGTTAGGGGAGCTTCAGACCTGGCATAGAATCAGGGAGCTTAAAACCCATGTTTTTATATCTACTACAAGCTGTAAGCCAAAAATGATAAGTATCTACATGCATAAATAATTACCGTTTATAATTTTGTATATGATTGTATATTGTCCTTCATGATGGATGTAACATGCAAACAAAAATTTTGACGAAAGTTGTAGGATCACATACATTATCCTTAATACCAACAAATGGGTGTGGCGATGTAAAGTGCCACTGAGATATTTTTTATTCTAGATATCAAGAGTTACATCTGTTTGTAGTAACTGACTGTATGTATTATGTACTTATATACACTGTTACTGATAATATTTTCTGAACTTAAAGATTTATTGCAGCAGAAATTACTTTTTAAATCATTTAATTTCGAACAATCACTAAAGTCAAAACAAGTTTGTATAAAAAGCCTGAGGCTGAGCACAAAATGGTCTACATTTCTTTATGTGTCAGTTTATTTATAGCACAAAGTTTCCTAGTGCTTGAAAGCCCTCCCAGTCTAACAACCTAAACTGAACTTCTTCCTATCTTCATGCACACAACAGAAGATATACTATTTCAACATGGCTGCTCAACAGGTCAAAGTCTATTCTAGGCTACAATGCATAGAGATATAGTTTCAACAATTTCTCCTGCTGCAAATTATATGTATACCTCATGTTCAAGATTTGTCTTCAAGAGATCAGGGCTTTACAGTTCCATTCCTTTCTAAGAAAAACAAGGAATAACCAAACAATCCAATCGACTACGAAACGATTACACATACTCAACTGTAATATACCTACATCAGACATCAAATATAAAGACTACACATGGAATCAACTAGGAAAAAGATTTTTATCTTTATTTACTTCCATAACAGTGTATAAATCTTGACTAAATCAAATTCTAGCGTTGCAACTCCAACAAGCCAACAGTGAGGCTGATGTCCCCCGCCGAAATCCCAAAATAAATAGATGACACATAGTAATTAATCGCACATTTATTTTTTTCAAACGTATCGACCAATCAAACTGAACACGAAGTGTCATCCAAAAATTGCTTATCTCTGCCTACCGTAAGAAGAAAATGCTCATCTTCGAACTCCATCAAGGCATTGACCTACGAAGCAGACACACCAATTTTGAACATTTTAACTCAATTCGAAGGAGAGTTATTGTGTTCCAAAGTCTCGGCAAATCAAATTGCTTATCGCTCTGCTTACCCTGAGCAGAAAATGCTCATTATCGATCATAGTCAAGGTATTACTGTAATGAAACTATACACCAAGTTTCATCACTCTCACTTAATTAGAACTAAAGTTATCGTGTCCCAAAGCATCAACCAATCAAATTGCTTATCTCTGCTTACCCTTAGAAGAAAATGCTCATCTTCGAACTCCATCAAGGCATTGACCTAATAAGCATATACACCAAGTTTGAACATTTTAACTAAATTAGAATGAGAGCTATTGTGTTCCAAAGTCTCGACCAATCAAATTGCTTATCGCTCTGCTTACCCTGAGCAGAAAATGCTCATTATCGAACTTAGTCAAGGTATCACTATAATGAAACTATACACCAAGTTTCATCACGCTCACTTAATTAGAACTAAAGCTATCGTGTCCCAAAGCATCAACCAATCAAATTGCTTATCTCTGCTTACCCTAAGCGGAAAATGCTCATCTTCGAACTCCATCAAGGCATTGACCTAATAAGCATATACACCAAGTTTGAACATTTTAACTCAATTAGAAGGAGAGTTATTGTGTTCCAAATTCTCGACCAATCAAATTACGTATAGCTCTGCTTACCCTGAGCAGAAAATGCTCATTATCGAACTTAGTCAAGGTATTACTATAATGAAACTATACACCAAGTTTCATCAATCTCACTTAATTAGAACTAAAGTTATCGTGTCCCAAAGCATCAGCCAATCAAATTGCTTATCTCTGCTTACCCTAAGCGGAAAATGCTCATCTTCGAACTTCATCAAGGCATTGACCTAATAAGCACATACACCAAGTTTGAACATTTCAACTAAATTAAAAGGAGAGTTATCGTGTTCCAAAGTCTCGACCAATCAAATTGCGTATCGCTCTGCTTACCCTGAGCAGAAAATGCTCATTATCGAACTTAGTCAAGGTATTACTATAATGAAACTCTACACCAAGTTTCATCACTCTCACTTAATTAGAACTAAAGTTATCGTGTCCCAAAGCATCAACCAATCAAATTGCTTATCTCTGCTTACCCTAAGCGGAAAATGCTCATCTTCGAACTCCATCAAGGCATTGACCTAATAAGCATATACACCAAGTTTGATCATTTTAACTCAATTAGAAAGAGAGTTATTGTGTTCCAAATTCTCGACCAATCAAATTGCGTATAGCTCTGCTTACCCTGAGCAGAAAATGCTCATTATCGAACTTATTCAAGGTATTACTATAATGAAACTATACACCAAGTTTCATCAATCTCACTTAATTAGAACTAAAGTTATCGTGTCCCAAAGCATCAACCAATCAAATTGCTTATCTCTGCTTACCCTAAGCAGAAAATGCTCATCTTCGAACTCCATCAAGGCATTGACCTAATAAACACATACACCAAGTTTGAACATTCTAGCTCAATTAGGAAGAGAGTTATTGTGTCCCAAAAAGTGTGACGGACAGACAGACGGACAGACAGACAGACAGACAGACAGACGGACGAACCCATTTTAATAGTCCCCCAACTTTCTTCGAAAGGGCGGGGGACAATAATGCCTCAAGGGTCTGACTGGGATATGGTTTTCATTTTGTCAATTAAGTGTGGCAACAGTACTGGTAGTCATGTATGTAAGGTATTTTATAACATTAAATGTTCCGAGATTGATTTCTCTCAAATACTTTGCAAAGTGTCAATCGAGTAAAGGCAAGAATTTCAACCAATCATCACTCTACAGGTGAAATAATTACATCATGATTCTCCTCACACCACATCATTTATCAAAACTGGTAAAATTGTACAGGTGTCCAGTACATCAATTTGGGATTGTCTGCACTGAAAATCAAGCTTCGCCAATGACATGATTGAAAATGTTGGCGCATCTGTACAATATGAGCATTGGCATACTGGAAGATCTTTTGGGTTAAGGCCACCTGTAAGAAATTTTTCACCTGATTCTTGGTATGAACATGTGCCATGACAAATTTTTGGTATTTGTATGTTTATGGACTGAATTAATGGCAAATTAGACATTGGGATAGCAGGTCAAAAATAGGTAATGAAATTTACGCTCACACCAGCTAATCAGAGCAGCAATCCATGAAGATTATCTCACTCTTTAGAGTGCCAGGGGTAAGACGCTGGAGGTCTGGTTTTTCTATCCCTGCAGTGGCCAACAAAGTCCATCCATATTTTCCGGTGTGATTCCCCCTTCTTAGTAATGGAGGATGGAGGGCCTGACAAGGACAGCTGTCATATCGTTTGAATGGGACAAAAATCCAAGACCCCGTGTACAAATTGGCTTGCACGCAAAAGATTCCTTGACAGTTGGAATTAGATATAAGAGTAGGCCACTGTCTGGCCAAAATTTCACTCATAGTACACTGTATGGCGTATGCACGTCTTCAGGTCAGAGCAGAACAGTGGGAGGTTAAACTGCATTTCATTTCCTTTCTTTATAGTGCCCAAAAGATTTGTAGGCCTAATCAATGACCATAATCTTATAAAGATTAACAAAATAAATCTCATGGGCTTAAACACTGCATAAATTTCAAATTTTTTGAAAATGAACATGCGTCTGTTTGTATAAGAATGAATTGAAAGACAATTGGAAGATGACCTTAGTCACCAGCGTATCGACAAGATTCATCAAAGTGATCAAAGGCCATAACTCTTCATGTAGTGATCAGTAATAGTTGAAAATCAATAGGTTTCTTTGAATAATCATTGGATTTCAATAGGATTGTGTCATGAATGATGTGAATTAAATTTATGGTAATTTCAAGTCATATGGTTTGATAACTTTAGTCTCTTGAATGTCTACATGATTTTTCAAAGTGATCAATGGCTATAACTCTTAGATTATCAGAAATCAGTGAAAATCAATAGCGATATTTGCTGGATTGTAGTTCGATTTGCAGCAGAATTTTTCTTCAAGATTAACGATTAAATGGATAATCAAGACTACTAGTTTTATATTACCGAGTTTAGAAATGATGAAAGAGGCTAAGCGGAACTTTCATTTGCTTAGTAATCAGTTCATAGTGGATCAATTTGACTGAAATGTTCAGCTACTTTTAACTATTATAGTGAGAACTGCCAACTTGTTATATGATCTCCCATATTGTATCTTTAATATAATGTTACTAAATCATGTTATCAGGAACAGACCTAGGATGGAAGCCACAGTGGCTCACGGAACGAGGTGCTGGCTCACATACAAAGGGGTCTGTGGTTCAGTCACAGTGTTCTCCAAACATTTTCAGGCGTGGTTTCTCCTTGTCAGTACGGAGGTTTTAGTTTAGTCTAGTCACTTGGATAATATTTAAAACCAAGGTCCTTTGCATATAAGGTGTGCACATAAAAGAAACCTTGACAGTTGGAATTCAACTGCTATGTGGGAGAGAGAGAGAAAAATGGGGTTTAACCTCCACTCGACACAAACTAGGTCATTTTGAGACTAACATATGGTTTCATTTTATTTCAATAATTTGTTTGCGCGTAGGGGATCTTTAGCAGTGGGGGGAAACTGGAGTGCCCGGAGGAAACCCACGAGGTCGAGAAGGAGCCCCTATCTCCATGCCACATACGCTCACACCAGGGCTCGAAACCACAGCCGCAAGCCAGAGGTGACCAGCTAGCTAGAGGTCAAAGCGTGGCACAGTGCAGAAAAGAATGACCTTATCCTTCTTTCATTCAGTACCTTGGATTCCTAGCTTGTCAGAATTTATTTTTTAATGATACATTATGGGAGATTAGATAAATATAATAGTTAAAGATAGGTTGCCAGACAACAAAACATACACCCACAACAGCTAAGTCGTCCAAGCAGTCAACAAGGATTGTCGCATATTGTTTCTTTTGTCAGTAAGGAGAACATTTACAACACATGATAATCTTATTACGAGTAATAGCCGATTAAGTAATTAACAGAAATGATTAGAATAGTTTTGATGGTTTGTCTCAAGGCCTTCGTCCACAAGATATTTCAAAGTGATCAAGTACCATAACTATGGCAGAAATTATCAGATATCACTGAAAATCAAATAGAATTCTTCGTCTCATGACCCTAAACACTGTGTTTAAATTTAAAGTCATTCGAATATAAACTGTGCACGTTCACAGGGTTTTTCAAAGTGAACAAGAGTCATAACTCTGGCAGTAATTATCGGATATCGCTGAAAATAAATAGGCTATTTTGTGTCATGACCGTAAATAGTGTGTATAAATTTAAAGTCAATCGGATATTAACTTTAGATTTTTCAAAGTGATCAAGGGTCATAACTCTGGCAGTAATTATCGGATATTGCTGAAAATCAATAGGCTTCTTTGTCTTATGACCTTAAACACCGTGTATAAATTTAAAGTCAATCGGATATTAACTATAGCCTCTGGAGCGTTCACAAGATTTTTCAAAGTGATCAAGGGTCATAACTCTGGTAGTAATTATCGGATAGGCTTCTTCGTCTCACGACCTTAAACACCATGTATAAATTTAAAGTCAATCGGATATTATCTTTACCCTCTAGAGCGTTCACAAGAAATTGTGGACGACGGACCGTCCGGACGGACAGACGGACAGACCGACAGACGGGAGCAACGGCAATATACGACCACATTTCCATGTGGGCGTATAAAAACTAGACAATGTAGAGAGAATTTGCTGAAAATTTCAGTCAAATTGATCCATCCTAACTAAGAATTTAGAGATTGAATTTTCAGCCTAGCCTCAATCATCATTGCTAAATACATAGTCTCGATTATCCATTTCATGAATAAATCATGAATGAAAGTTGAGCAGCAAATCGGATCATATTCAGTAAATATCGAAGGCTAGCGATGACATCAAGAGTTGATTATGGTCTGAATAAGTTAATTAATGTCTTATTAATAATTTAGATAACATTTTATTCTGGTCTAAAGAAAGACCTGCAACAGGAAGACTTAGGTATTGCATAATGTATGTTTAATGGAGTACATTTTGTTTCTGGCGATGTCCATTTTGTTACTTGAAACTGTTGCAAGTGTGCAAGTATAGTAGAGAGAGATGGTTTAACTAGGTCATTTTAGAATTAACATATGGTTTAGTTTTATTTTATTAATTTCCTTTGCGGAGGGTCTTTAGCAGTGGGAGGAAATCGAAGGACCCAAAGAAAATCCACATGGTTGGACTGGTGACCCAAATCCTTACAAGTGTGGAATCAAAACCACGCATCTGACGTAGACCTTCTAATTCAAAGCGCATGTATTAATGATTTGCCCCCCTAGCAAATATAGCAGTTTTTTTTTCGCTGTCATGGTGTTTACATGTACAAGGTTTTGTTAAGTGGCAAGATGTTGGTAGTGCAAATGTGTGGAATAAGCTACTTTGTCCATTTTTATAATCCTTTGATAATTTGGTCCGACCTAACTTATCTAATTCACAATGAAGCATAATAGGACAGAGGGCTTGGCAAGGGACAGCATGTCATTCAAATGGGACAAATAATTGAGTTCCCTTGTACATATTACTGCCGACAGCTGGAATTCAAAATAGCCCACTGCATAACATATTCCCCGTCTTCATAGCCCAGACGCAGCAAAACAGTAGTACATCAATTAAACCCCATTTCATTTCTAAGGAGAGGGTGGGTGAGGGTTCCTATATCGTCACGTTTCTGGCGAACCGTCGAATCTGAAATTTTCAATATTCGAGAAAAACACCCTTGAAGTTTGACTTGAATTGAAATTATTAAGACCAATGAATAGTAGCATTTGGCTGTAAGATGAATGCTCATATCTGTAGAATAATATATTCATTTTCATTACCTAACAAGTCTAGTTGTTAATGACGGTAAATTTGACCCTGAAAAAGGTCAAAGTGCACGAGGGTCACATTCGCCGTTTCGTCGGAATAAAATCAAATTGCACATTTCACATTCGCCATAATTCGTCAGTTTGTAAAACGGAAAAAATAAAATAGGCACACATTCGCCGTACATTCGTCGATTCGAAAGAGTTTATTTCTCTCCGTTTCTCAATTCGCCATGGGGGATCACGTGGATAAGGCGCAGGTTCGCTAGCCTGGAGGTCGGTTGTTCGATACCTGCATTGGCCGAGAAAGTTCATCTCGATTTTCCGGCGTGGTTTCCCCTTGTCAGCGATGCAGAACGGAGGGACTGACAAGGACAGTTGCCTAGTCGCTCGGATTGTACGAAAAACCGAGGTCCCGTTGAGGGGGGTGGGGTGGTAATCTAGTTGCTAGGGAAATGGAGATGGCCCCCGCGGGGCTGCCAAGGAATATGATCCTAAACCCCTGATAGCTGGAATTTGAAGAAGAGTAAGTAGTTAACCCGCTGTCTTGGTTAAATGTAATGGAAACTTACTATTCTGGTATAACAGAAGTAAATTTTATGAAGGGACGTTAACCCCAGTCCATACCATACAGTAAAGCATTATAGCACTCTGCGACACTTTGTACTACTGCTGTGATAAAAAATGTTTATCTAGAAGGGTTCTAGCGATAAAAAAAACACTCACATCATTCAATTTAAGCCTTGTGAAAGGTTTAAAACAAAAGCAAATACATTTTACAAAATAATTAATTATAAGCATTAAACAATTAAAGATGACGTAAACGGATCAAATTCATTTAAATAACGGCCGCAAATAGTACAACTGTTTGAGAAAAACACTATTACATTTTTCAATATATAGTAAAACACTGTCATTCAATGCGACAAATTGGCATAGAATAATCTAGCTTTTGGAGAGCGAACAACTGGGGTATCACTCAAGCAGAGAGATTTGAGGTCCGAGTATTTGTCGACAGAGAGCCTTGGCGGGGAAGAGTATGCTCTTTCTGGGATAAATTCGGATATGGAGTTTCTTCTTCCACCGAGATTAAGTGTTGAGAACAGTGGTTGTATGTGAGACAATTTGAAAAATAACTTCATATGTTCGCCTTTTTTCACCCTTAACTGCATTATATTTGTCCAATCTATCTGATCACCCTCTTCTGATATCTTGACTCTAAGAACACCCAGGTGTTGAGAAAATGCCTTCCAGTCTTGAATATCCTGAGTGCACACCTCCGTCACTGAATATGGATCACGTCTTGCCATACGTATTAATGTTGAAAGCTGTGAAGGAAGAAGTATTTCGCCAGCCCTTTTAAGAGCCCTTTCAATGGTGCTATGTACCGCATCCCCTTCATTTTGGCCATGGCTAGTTTCAAAAAAATACAGTGTTATTTCTTGAATATATGTTGAGGTTTGTACAAACTTCAGTAGCATGGCTGGCAATATAGAATTTTTGTTTTGTCCGGAACATCCGTCAGCAAAAAATGATACCCCCTTGACACCAATAGTGTCAGATTTGTGTAAAAAGTTATGGACATGCGAGGCTATCTCATTCGCACCGCGAGCCGCAATACCCTCATGCCACAAGTAGCATTGGACTTTTTTGTCTTTGATATTACAGACTGTAAAATTATAGTTAGACAGACGTCTTTTATAGAACACTTCGCATCGATTAGACTTTGGGAGGTAAATGACCTGTTGAAGGTCAAAAGAAGCTAGTATGTGACTTGGATCATCAGCGGACTTAATCATTTCTTTTAGCTTTCTTACAGCATTTTTTTCAGCAATATGCCCCGTGTATTTGTCTTCCAGTCTCTTCTTTTCTTCCTCTCCACTTGTACGAAATACTTCACATAAACCACACATATCTTTTTTCAATCTAACAAATTTAAGTTTCATCCCTTTAAAGACCCTGTAGTACGTTGCAAGAGAGATATCTATTCGTCCTGTATCTTTCCGGAACATTTCATACATCTTGCTCACTGTAAGGTCGCCAGACAAATACTCAAAACGTGATGTTGCTCGACAGTAATGGGATTCTGTTCTTGGAAAGCGATTAATGTGAATTTTACACAATTCTCGAATTAGGTTGTCTCGTTCTTTCACCAGTGCATGTCTTCCACCCCTCTTCTCGTCATCCATTACACCTTCTGTTGTCATTTTCTGCAAGGCCGTGTGTATCTGGCGCTCTGAAATACCCGTTGTAGCGAGAAACATCATTCGACATATTTGAACTAACTCTCCTGTTTCACCTGGCAAGTAATAGTGAAGAGTTCTACTTTTCCGGCTTCTGACATCTTGATGAACAGTTGTGCGAAACGGCGCTGTCACTACAACATGAGTTGTTAGCCACCTTCTCTTCTCCGCTAATGAGGGCATATCGTAATACGCCTTTAAAATAACACTTCGCCTGTTCTCTGTAAGCGACTTGCATGAAAGGCCTCTCCTCTCACATGATGCTGAGTTACAACGATCCCCTAGCTGATTGCGTGCCGGAACAAAATTACCCGATTTTTCACTAGCATAGGGAAGTCCTTTATTCCGACCCTCCTTGACAAGTGCTCGCCGTGATTTTTTGGGAGAGGGGGCTTCAATTATTTCAACATGTACTCTTGGCTCGCCATCTATAATATAGTTTTCTGGTTCTTTATTTGTAATTTTGCCCTCCTCGACAGTAGTCGATACACTCTGTGTTTTACAAAGTGTGCACTCTTCTATAAAGTGGTCATGGCACATCATCGTAAGACATTGTGGACAAGCTGCAAATATCTCTCGTTTGCAGTTCAATCGCCCGCAACAATTTGGCTCAAATACTGCACTGGAATGCTCTGAATCAGAAGATGGCATGTAATCTTCATCGCGATCATCATCATATTCTTCCAATCCTTTTTCAAGATTAATTAATTCTTCACATGATGTGCGAGTTTTTTTCAAAATATGTGAAAGTGGAAGGTCGTCATCACTGTCACTTTCTACCTCACCCTCAAAAGTTATCACAGTTCCATTCCACCATGTTTTATCTATCCACCACATTCTGACGCGAGCTCCTTTCTTAAACTCACTTCCATCTTCAATTACCAGATCTTTCAAAATCACGACGTTTTGAGAATGATCATCCCATTCAACGAGAACATCTAGGTCTGGATCCATTTCTGAAATGAAAAATATTTCTTTCAGACCTTACATTTAACAGCACCAAACTGAATATGGGTACGAGGAATTTGCAGCTAGCAGTAGGGCCATATATTTAGAGAAATGTGCATGTTGTTTAATTATGAAATGAAATGAAACGGGGTTTAACGTCCTACTCTTTTGCACCTAACCTGGGCTAATGGAAGACGGGCATACGCTATACAGTGTGCTATGAGGGAAATTTGGCCCAAGCAGCGGCGCTACGGCCTACTCTTATATCAAATTCCCACTGCCAAGGGATCTTTTACGTGCACTCTAATGTGTACACGGGACCGGTTTTTCGTTCCATCCGAACGACTAGACAGCTGTCCTTGTCAGGCCCTCCTTCTGCATCAACGACAAGGGGAAATCAGGTCGGAAAATGGAGATGAACTTTCCCGGCCAACACCCGACCTGTTGTTTAATTAAATAGTATGGTTATTAATAGACTAGCATAAGCCCCAACCCACCACACGCACGGTGGAAGAAATAATTTCGACATCACGGTACGGGAATCTCCGACTTAAAACATAAAAATGTACGATAAAAAAGTGAGAGAACATAGTAGGGTATTCGGAGAACTGTGTTTTGTTTTGACAATTTTAACTTCGAATTTGGGATAACTTGGCCCCCAAGTAAGACCTGCTAATATTGTTTTATTTGATATAAGATAAAACAGACCAACTTACATTTCTTGTGTTCTTTGAAGATACTGTAGGCCTTGGTAAACGTACGACGGCAGACGACAAATGAGCGTAGATGACAAGATGACCTTGGGATAACCACGTGTTCATATTATTGAAATGGCAGCATGTTTATTAAAGCGAATGGTTTCTTCAAGTGTATCGATGGACAACCGATATTTAATTGTTTTGTGTATTAAAATCCATATACAATAGAATTCGCGAGTCCCCCCTTAAGTTCGACCTACGAAATGAAAGCAGGTAGGTGACGTCAGATCAAAAAATGTCTATATAGTGCCATAAAATTAACAAAAATTATGTAAAATGAAAGAAATCATTCTCTTTAATGTACCTACATATGCAACAATGAGTATTTGCAACAATGTTTGCAACAATATACCATAGTTAATAACTAATAAAGTACTGACATCATATTCGCCACCTATGAAACACGGACAAATTTGAAAATAAAAATCTGGAAAAGTGACGAACGTGACATTCGCCACAATGCTGGACCTCAACTATGCACATGGTTTCATATTCGTCACTGGATCATCAGAGTATTAGAAAATCTAGTAGTCTGCTACGAATGTAAATTAGACAACGGGTGGGGAGTACTGAATTATACGTTTTGATGGTAAAAACACAAAATCGAAAAATATGCACATTCGACGGTTCGCCAGAAACGTGACGATATATGTGTATACCCCTTTCGGATATTGTAGGCCTGCTGGTACATATTGTTTTGAATGAGAGGACTTCCTCAATGTTTGCATACTTATGACAAAGGACTTAAACAGGAATGTCTCGGGTTCGAATCATGGTTTTCATCATTTGGGTGTAACACCTGTAGGTCTGAATACAAAGTGTGTCTAGCCATATTTGCTTGGGATGAAAAAGCATACCAAGTACATATTGGCAGTGTACATTACAGATCTTATGACAACCAGAATTTAAGACATGCAGTTGTCCTGGCACAATTCCCCCACCTCCATCCCCATGAATGCACACCAACCATAGAAATAAAATTTGCACGTCAGTCTCAAAATGACCAAATTATTGCATTGACATTTAATTTCCGATATTGAATAAAATAACCAGATAAAATAACCAGTTAAAATAACCAACTGAATAAATACATTTCACTGAAACTGAACAGTCTCAATCAACATGCTCGCACAATCTTCACACAATTAATCAAGCACTATGAACTACATGTATTTTATATTACCTCTCCAACATAACTGAATTTTGCTTTAAGGATGAGTCGGTAAAGTCTACTTCGATTGTCATCATCGAATGGCATTGTTCCACTGAGTAAAATATATGTTATAACTCCAACAGCCCATAAGTCCACTTGGCACCCATAAGGTTTCCGAGCCAAAATTTCTGGAGCAATATATTCAGGTGTACCACAGGTAGTCATCATGTAATTTTCAGACCCATTTCTCATGATAGAACTTAATCCAAAATCTGTTATCATTATTTTGGAATCATGTCCTGGATGATAATATAATAAATTTTCCGGTTTTAAATCTCTGTGAGTAATTCCCAATCCATGTAAATAAAGAACACCATCTACCACCATATTCAATACCCTTGTGGCATCTCTTTCTGTAAAACTTCCTTTGGCAATTATTCTATCGAAAAGTTCACCTCCCGTGGCTAGTTCCATTACCATATAAACTTTTCCGGGAGTTTCAAAAACTTCAACTAACTGTATAATATATTTGTGCCGAACACGTCGTAAAACATTGAGTTCCGATTCGAAAACTTCTTTTCCTTGAACCCTGTCTATCATTTTAATGGCGTAAGGTTGTCTAGTCACTCTATTTTCAACCCGTACGACTCGACTAAAACTACCCCTTCCAATTAGCGCCTTAATGTCATATTTTGCCGTAACTCTTGGATCAAATTTGTCCCGATATTTTTTCACCTTTTTATTTGTCCTCTGTCCGGGTGGAGCGTTTGTGACTGTTGGGTCCCTGGTGGTTCTCGGCTGAAGTTGTGTTTGTTTGATTTTTGACGTACGGTTTGCTTTATTCTTAGCATCTTGGTGCCCATAAACTGTTTCCACCAAATGTGCATTCGGCGGCGGCGCTTCGGGTACTAACTTACTATTCACGCATCCCATTGCGTGTCGAAACAATGACTGATAAAACTCTTCATCCCCCCTGCACATAGAAAGGGGCTCCAATAAGTGAACAGAGGCGGTCCAAACGAAAGTTTACCGTTATTTTAGTTCCACATGGGTTCCACCATACTTTTCTGTACAGACTTCAAAGAACATCACCACCGAGCACCTGCTATTCTCCGCGCCTGCAAGTAGTTCTTGATTCCTCGATCAATATACTTTTAAGGAGGCGTGCGCGTGGCAATTCTATTGATATTTCTGGGACTTGAGCTATGAGAGCGTGTATCTGGCATAAATTATGGATTTTATCCCGATCATCTCCAGAGATATTTGGTAAGGCGGATATATATCTACAAATAAACAAGGACTTATTGTGACACGGTCAGAATAGGCACGTGACCATATCTTGACGTCACGAGTTGTTATAACAACAAAATCAGTTAAGAATCTCAGAGTTCTCCAGTTCTTCAACTCGAAAATCCAACTTCCCTTTCTCCACAGTAAAACATTTCAGTATACCCTAGCAGTCTGTGTGAATTACAATAGAATGTGTACGCACAGGGATTGCCACAATCATTTCCTTTGTGTTAATGAAAAAAAGGTTTGGAATATTGACCTAATTCGCATTCGACGTCATGGAATGACTAGATTTATATATGGAATGATGCCAAAAACCGATTCCCATTCTTGGTTTCAATAGTTGGCACATAACCAAGAAACTTTTTTCAACAAAGTTCCTCTTTTTTAGGGGGCAAAACTGAATTATATTTTACTGAAATCATGGTACCAACCCTGTATTCCTTTAATAATTATCAGTTCGTAATTATTAATCTAAAAAGTTAAACAATGTTTCTCGCAGTCATTATTATAAACGTTGAATAGAATCCGATACATCGTTATTTGCAGCAATCATGAGATTGTTCACGCGATACGAAGTATTATTTTTCTCCAGTCATTATGTCAAATATTTCCTGGGGTTATAAATATTCTGACCATTTCATTACCGTTTATTTTTTAGTTACCTTACGAAATTATATTTAAAATCTTGAATTCAAAAATAAAATTAATATAGGTAAGAGTGTTCTGCATATTCTCTCTTTTTTTTTAACCTAAAAATGCATATCTGTAAATACTAATTGTAAAATTCAAGCAGAACTTTAGAAATTGTAAATTTTACGTACCGGTATATAGATAAATTATTAGATGTCGCGTGATATATTCAAAGAAACCGAAATGTGTATTACTGTGTGTATAACCCCAACGTCCCACACCCCAGCGATAATTTATTTGTCTCTTGCGTATAACGCCTGGGGTAATTTATTAGTCGGGTGTGTAATTACACCTACGGCAATAATGACCCCGTGTGTATTACGCCTGCGATAATTTATATGACTTGTGTGCTTTACTGCAACGGTAATTTATTGGTCGCGTTTGTATTACACCTACGGCAATACAGGCGCGGATCCAGAGGGGGGTTTGGGGGGTCCAACCCCCCCCCCCCTGCTCAGCTACATAAAAAAAAATAATGCCTTGCATCAATGAAATTACATCACAAAGTGATCCTAGATCAGTATAAAATGATTTCTCTGTTTAAAAAGCTCAATTTGTATGTATGCCTATGTAATTTAGAGAGGATGATGGCAGATTTCCGTAACAGAAACCTGGCAAACCCCCTCCTGCAAAAATTCCTGGATCCGCACCTGCAATACTGACCCCGTGTGTATTACGCCTGCGATAATTTATATGACGAGTGTACTTTACTCCAACGGTAATCTATTGGTCGCGTGTGTCTTACTCCAAATGGTAATTATGCTAAAAGGTTTGTAAACTGTGTTAACCTGCAGTAGGCTCTGAAGCTCGATGGAAAACAGGGATTTCTAATTTGTTCTAGATGTGGTCGAAGGGTCGTTCACAGCTGACAATAACGTCATTATTACTATAAGAAAATGACGGCCGGCTAGATCTTGGTTGTGTGGCGTTAAGGTCAAAAATATGCCTTAAAAACTACAAAGTTTTTACATAGTGACTTTGCTCTCCTGATCCATAAGGATGCTTCCACTGAAGCTAGTAGGGAGAGATCTGTAAACATTTTAACATTAAAACCAGTTTAAAATCACAAAGTTTTAGGGGTTACATGGGAATGTTCTACAAAGGGTGCAAAATATGAGCTGTGGGTGCTTAAAACTAAAAAAGATTTTCAGGGACTTTGCTCCACTAAAAGCTAGGGTTGAAAAATGCAAAAAATTTCGGGGATTTATTGATTACCCATATAAAATGACAAATATTGGGGAAGATTTCCAAAATATAGCTGAAAACTGCAAGGCCTTTGGCTTTGTTCCCTTGACTCTCAAAAGAACATTTCTACTGATAGTTTTGGGTTTAAAATTGCAAAATCTTTGGTGAGCTTATTTACCAAGGTGCTGACCATACCCCCAGCTGCTTTACTTTTGACCTTTGATTGCAGCAGCTACAGACTGACAATAGGAAGTTTCTGTCCTTGATTACTTGATCAAAATAAAATCAACAAATTCAATATGGCAGTAATTTTTATATTTTATTTACATATAAACAAATGCTATCTTCTGCCTTTACCCCTTGCTTTCGTATTTTTACCACCTCCATTTTTCTGAAACTTATTTGGTGTGCTCTTTTTGCCGACTAAACCCAGGTCTTTTCTTTCCTGGTATGAGGGTCTGCAAATAGAAATATATTAATTATTGATAAAATATTCAATCTATTGCTGTCATTTTTTGTTGTGTATTTTATTTTTTGCTGGTATTCTGCATCAATCTGTAGATCTGAATGTAAATATCAACCCTTTGTTACTGATGAGTAGAAGATTATTGATTAGCCAGTCATATTATATTCTATTATGTGCAAATTTTATCATTATATTGTTGTTCAAACTTGAAGTGGATAATAGAGAGAAATGAGATTATTGATCTACTCTACGCAAACTAGGTCATTTCATGACTAAAATATGGTCAATTTTATTTGAATAACAAGCCTACACTTAAGGATCTTTAGCAGTAGAAGAAATCTGAGGACCCACAGAAAACCCCTGGGGTGGGGAATTTCTCCTTGTCACATACAGGCAAGGATATTCAAAGAGATGAGAGATAAACAATAGTCATTATTCCAGAACAATGCAAGTACCTGGACCAGATCTTAACTGTGACCTCTATAGGGGACCACAAGCCAAATTTAAGGAATTTACTGTCCGATATGCACAAATATCGTAAGATCTCTGAGTTATATAAACATGCATTTCAAGTTTTATCAAAAGCAGATAAAAATTGTGACCTAGAGTGTCCACAAGCTAAAAATTTGATTTTTAGTACAATCAGAGGCCATTATCCATGAAGTTATGGTCAGATATATGCCAAAATATCGAAAGGAACCAAGTCTTAAATGTGTCGAAGAATAAAAAACATAGAAAAAGATGTGGGCAGGGGATAATCCGAGAATTTATTTAGACTTCCATATTATGGTAAATGGACAGCAATGAAAGACAGCATTGTCTTTTATATGAAAGTCACGTAACACACACATGACTTCTTCCAATAGATTTTTATTTCTTGGGAATTTCCTTGCAAATACTGTTCTGAGAGGAATTTGAAGCAAGTTTTTGATAGATTGATTAGTTTGAATATGTTTTATATCATGAAATCACCACCAGTTTAATCTGTTAGACTTTCTGAATTAGTATGATTAAAAGCTGATATATGACAAATTATTCTGGCTTGGATAGACTTATTACTGCTTTAACATATCTTGATGCTAATCCTTACAGAGCTGCAACTTCAGGATCAAAATTAATCCTCATGTGAAATGCTTAACCGTAGAAGGGTGGATATCTCTCTTTCTGTTTTACACTGACATATTAAGTTCTACATACCCTTTTCTAAATTTCTTTAATGCTGGTTTATCTGTACTTGTGAGTTCTTTGTCAAAAGATTTCTTTTCTGAAGATTTCACTAGTTTCTTCTGTTTATTCTTAGAAATTCGATTAAGTTTATCTGAAAATAAACAAATTAACAGCCCCAATATAACTTGTCATTTGATTAAAACTAATAAACACATATTTGTCATTAACTTGTAGATCTATAATCAAATATTATATAATACAACAATTTCCACAATTAAATACATATCTAAATTTTATCTGTTTGGTATATTTTACATAAACTGTACAATGATTAGGGATAACAATGGGATTAGAAGGGATAACAATGTAGGGATTTTAAAATTCTAATGTTTTGATTTTTCTTACCTGATTTTTCCTTTGTTTCACCGAAAGCTCTCATTCTTGTCTGTTTGAAATTTTTCTTACTGACTCTATTACCATACAGCTGTGCCGTTTTCATTTCTTTTTCCACTCTTTCTTCAGGCTTTTAAAATAAACATAGTTATGTTAATGCCAATATAGTAAGGAACGTTACATTACTATCTTCAATCACACCAAGTTCAAGTTACATTCTGAAATCTTTTTTTAATTTAACATAGATTTTCACAGAGAAAGCTGAATAATAGAGTAAAACAAACAAAAATGAATCTCACCGTTTTGAACTCTTTTACTTTATCTTTGGATTTTGATTTAAAATCTGGTTTCTCACCACGTCTTAGGCCCTCTAATAAAATAAATAAGAATACATTTCATTTTCATTGGCAATACTTCATCAATCAGTGTTATACATGTAAATGAAAATAACCATCTTCCTATTACAAAGGCAAATTGAACTTTCTCATTTGAATCATTGATATTATGAGCCAATATTTTTGTTTTGATTGCTGTCTGACTGGCAACAATACAAGGGGTACTAGTATAGCAACCATTGACAGCTTTGTATCTAAATCTTACATAATGCATCCTAATGAAAGTTGACTTGAAAAAAAAATGCAATGAATTGTTTTCAAAAAAGAACTTAATAGAGAATGGCAACTTAATGCTAAGAGGGCCTCTTACAAAGAAGATGGAAGTTTACTTATTATCGGTTAATATCTTTCAAAGGGAGAAGAACTATTTAAAATGTTCATGGTACATCATCATCATATAATTACTATGTCAAAATTAGTATGAAAAGATAGGTTGCCAGGCAACGGAACATACAACCACAACAGCTAAGTTGTTCGGGCAGTCAACAAGGGTTGTCGCATATTTTTTTCTTTTGTCAGTAAGGATAACGTTTACAACACATGAATATCTTATTACGAGTAATAGCCTATTAATTATCAGAAATGGTTAGAATTGTTTCGATTGTTTGTCTCATGGCCTTCGTCCACAAGATATTTCAAAGTGATCAAGGGCCATAACTCTGACAGTAAATATTGGAAATCGCTGAAAATCAAAAGGCTTCTTCGTCTCATGACCTTAGAATAGTTAATTAAAGCTGCTCTTTGGTAATATATAATTGAAATTAAAGATGGCAAAATAAAACTACATTTTTATGCTAACGTTTTCACCGTGATAGCTGCTCATCAGGCGTTTTTTTAAACAATATATATGCGTGTACACATGTAATGTAAAATATCATTTTTTGCCCTTTCTTAGGGCCAAAAAACTTCTAGCAATGTTAAAGTTTTCACCAATATAAAGAACCTACTCTTTTCTTGACGTCTTTCTTGGTGTGTTTGAAACCAAGTGCGATCCATTCCTGTTAGATCATCCTGTTTCTGTAATCTGTCCTCAGCTTTGTTCACTTTCTTTTCTGTGGCTTTCAACTCTTTTTCTTCCTGTTGTTCCAACATAATTTGAGAAATATCTTCTTCCATACCGGCTATTTCATCACGGTATTTAGATATCACCTCTTTAGTTGTAAAAATAACTCATTATTTATTTAAATACAAATGGGATGTAAAATGTACCTGTATTCTCTTTTAGTTTAAATTTTTTTACAAAGTATTCAAAATAAATAGGTTAACAATAAACCAAGTCTCATTAAAACAAGACCGATGTTCTTGGACTTAATCCCAAAGTGGACATATTTATCTTTCTATAAAGCATCGAGAAATCAAATTACTTATAGAAAATGTTTATTATCAGACTCACTCAAAGCACTGATGTAATGAAAATGTACCCCAAGTTTCATCACTCTCAGTCAATTAGAATGAGGGATATTGGAATGAGGGTTATTTTTTTCCTAAAGGTGCAACAGACAGCCAGCCAGACAAAGAGTATGAAAAACTATGGCCCTAAACAACTAGGTAGAATGGACTTCATTTGCCTTCACTTGACTTACAACATAAAATATAATTCTATGTTTATAATATCTGTACAACATGATTATCAAAAAATCTATTATAAAGTACAACAACCATATGATGTTTAAGGAGGAACTATTAACTTGATTGGTCAATTTGTAGATCACTATACCATGGATTAAAACTCTGACCTAAACATTGTACTAATAAGGGACCGTATGATCACTTTTCTAGGAATTAGCAGATAAGGAAGACATCCTAAACATAATTATGACCAATTTTCGGGCCTAGCCTCTTACTCCTTAGACAGCTGAAAAATCTATTTAACCTCAAATCTGTCAACCAGTTGTGGGTAGGACATCGATACACATCAATAAATACACCCGAAGAAAGAACAAATATTTATCTCTGAAGTGGCCATGAAAATTGTCATACCTTGTGGAACTATTCTAACTTTCAATGGTGTAACAGCTTTCTTAACAACTTCTTTCAACATTTTACGTTCTTTCTCTCCTACTAACGTCACAGACCTAAAACAATATTCAATTAGATGATTGCAAAACCAAAGTATACTTGTAGCCTACTTATAATATAAATATTATATGTAATATTCAAAACATTAAATTTTTAAAAATAAATTCATATAGTCATTTCCTATTGTCTATTTACTTTTGTAACCTTATTATCCTATGATTTTATTTGTTTATTTACATACCTTCCACTTTTTCCAGCTCTAGCAGTTCTTCCAACTCTGTGTATATAATGCTTGGTTGTGTTTGGCATTGTGAAATTTATTACCTATGTATATAATATAAAAATATGTTCTTCATCTGTGTATAAATGAGAATTACTAATCTACTTCCAAAGTGTGCCAAGTGGCATAATAAAATCAAATAACACACTTTTATGGAATAACAATTACTATGGTTTATTTCACTGCGACGTTTCAACAAGATTTCACAAGTCGTTATCAAGCAATATACAACTGGTAGTAGTTTTTTTCTTTGATGTCCATAGCAGTTATATCTTATAACAACCTCTCGTGACGTCATCAGAGATTGATATATTCGGTTCATATCAACCGCTGATGACGTCCTGAGAGGTTGATATTTCATATCAACCGCTGATGACGTCATTACAGGTCGATATATTCGGCTCATATCAACCACGCTTGACGTAGATGATCGAAATAATACAAAGAACACAGAAATAAAATTTTATTCTTTTGACAATAAAAAAAAATTGTTTTGGTACAGTTTGTAGCATTCAGGACCTAAATAGACGGCGTACTTATCGGCTTATTTAAATCGGTTATCCACACTCCAGTCCATGTCTAAGATATCTTTCAGAAATTTCTTTCTGCCCAAATCATTTCTCCACACATCCCAAGACGTGAAAGTATTTATCACCCAAGAGTTCCTTTGTACAGTATTTTTGGCTACAGCTACAATCCACTCAAAACAGTCGGTCAAATCTTTCTCTGAACATACCGAAAAGTAACCTTCAGTCACGGTTCATGGTCAGAATTATCGGAAAAGATTGCCTTTTGATCCAAATTTTCTTCAGACTTTGTATAGATCCTCATCATAGTTGCATTCACATCTATTCTATCGTCAATATGACTAAAAAGGATTGATTATTCATCTGACTTCGTTTTACTATCCATTTTGTTTTAGCTTTCTTCAGTTCAATTACTAAAAATGGCGATTGTAGAAACAAACACGTCACGTGCTGTCGAGCAATTAACCAATCACTGTTGCCTTTTTTTAGAAGAGTCCATTAAATTTAGGGGTGAACGTTGTATATGTCAGATATAAACCTACTCTCCCTCGGATTGATATGATAGAGAACACTTGGGCTGCGCCCGCGTGTTCTCTATCATATCAACCTCGGGTAGGTTAATATCCTATACTTATACACAAATGTATTTGTATTTGTGTATAAAGCAGAGAGTATCCTTGTCAAAACATTGCTTAGTATCAAACTCAGTAATTTTGTATCCATAAAATATGTACCTTGTGTTAAATGCATTTAGCAAACCTAAAGTATACATTAACAATGAGAAAATATATAACAAATTGATATGATTGTATCCCATAAAAATTATTTTCTGTTACTGAATTCTAGATGACTTACTGTTTTGACTTCTTTTATATCTAACCCTCTAGCTGCTAAATCTGTAGCTAACATGACATCTACTAAACCATCTTGAAATTTCTTTAATGATTCCAATCTCTGAAAACAATATTATGTACAGAATATATTGGGAAACAACAAAGCCTTGTTCATAACAACACGAGGAAACCATTCATGAGACGAAGGAAAAAAAACAAAAAACCCTACCTCTGCCTGTGAAAGCCTCCCATGTAGCTCTCCAACATTAACACCAAATAGTCCTAGTAGAATATGCATTCTATGTGCTTGAGCTCTAGTCTGTATAAACACTAAACATCTATCACAGAAAGTTCGACTAACTAAAGCTGAAAAATAAAAGCATATTTAGAATCAAAATGTCAAGATTATGCAAATCAAACATTTCTTAGTCACAAAAGAGATAATGATATTTGAAACAAAAAAAATCCCCAAAATATTAATTTCCTAGTTTCTGCATGAATAAATAATTTCCCAAACAAGAAATCATTACAAAAAACTGAATACCAGAAGACAAGACATACCAGCTACAATAGCTTCTCTATCCCCTTCTCTATTTGGTCGAATTCTAATAAACTCCTGCCGTAATCCCATAGCTACATCAGTCGCTTCATTCATAAATATTTTTACAGGATTCTTTAATGATACTGCGGCCAGTTCTTGAACCTAGAATGAAATGTAAAGGTCTGTCAACTACAACGGAGTACACATAACATTTGATCAAGTCACTAATACAAATTATCCAATTCAGTATTCATGAAATTTGTATCCTTTTCATTTAAAGCTTTCTTTATAAATGAATCTATTTGATCAAATTCAAAATAAATCAGAACACTTTCAAATCAGTTGTATCTTTCATTAAAGCTTGTTATAAACAATAAAATACTTACACCTTCTGTCATAGTGGCCGAAAACAACATAGTTTGTCTCTGATAAGAACACATTTTTATAATTTCATGCATCTGTTCGGCAAAATATTCATCTAACATTCTACAAACACACAAATCAAGACAAATAAAAAGAACACAAAAGATTAACCAGCAATGGCCAGGCAAGCTGTGCCCACATTTTGGAAGAGATGGACAGAGAAGGTGAACATAATTTAATTTTTTGAACAATTAGGGACCTTAATCCAGGAAGTTATGGTCCGATTTACACAAATATTGAAAGGAACCAAGATTTTTCATTATAAATATATTTTAAGTTTCAGCAAAATCTGATAAAAATTGTGACTTTAAGAGAGTCCACAACCCTAGTATTACATACTTTTATACTGTTTGCGTACACAAAGTGGCCATTTTGTCAAGCAATTTCGATCCACTCATCTTGAAATTCAAACTAACCATCATTGGGGTGTAATGTGGCAAATTTATAATTGGCTAAAAATTGTTAAATCTAGGGTCTACTAGCTAAAAACATGATATTTTGTACAATCAAGAGTGATAATCCAGGAAATTATGGTCTGATATCCACAAATATCGAAAGGCACCAAGATCTTTATATAATAAATATACAATTCAAGTTTCATCAAAAATGGATAAAATTTGTGGCTTCTATTGTGTCCACAACCTTGGACTTATTATATACTTTTACACTGTTTGCATACAACTAGCATCCATTTTGTCTGGCAGTTTCCGTGAGATTTTATTTTACAAAAGTCGAGTACAACCTTCATTGATGTGTGACAGTGATATATTAAAATGTTTTTTAAAACTGAATACAAATCGTGGTAGGTCCACAAGCCAAAAATACCCTTTATTGAACAAACAGCGAAAATAATCCAGGACATTACATTTGGATATGCACGAATCATCGCAAGGAACCATCATCTTTGTGATCCAAATCGGAACAAAACTTGTGGCCTCTAGAGGGTCCACAACCTTAATACAGTGGACTCTGTGACATCCGATGTCTGATCACTCCGGATTTCTGTGACATCCGACATGATTTTCATGTCCCGATTTATTTCCTTATATTACTTCAGCCAAAAAAAATCTGATAAGTCCGGATTTTGTCAGTTCCGGATTACGACATCAATCAGCCGTCCCGTCACATAATTTCCATTGAATCGTCACCGTATAATCCGGCCTTAAATCTGTAGGTGTCAGGCAATTACCAATCAATTGTCCGTTAGATTAAAACTTGATGGGTGTGAAGCCATAAAAGATTAACACCAATCATTTATCGGTAAGATTAAAACTCGCTATAGGTCTTTGTTGATTACCTTGATAATTTTATAATCTCTTGTAAGACAGTAGGCCCTAATTGTAATTGTGACAAATACTCAAGAATATCTACGAATTTTCCCACGAATTCGGTCGTACAAATTATTCCTAGCACCTGTTACAAACATTCGTTGCGCATGCCGATTGAACCCGAATAACGTACTTACGAAGCCGAAGTTTATCCACGTTGAACTGAAATGAGAGGACGTTACGGTTTATGATCTTGACCCTCATCGTCAATAGCTGCGGTTAACTAAACACAGAAATGTATAACAAACGCCCCGTAGTATTTTAACCATTGACCGCAGTTTTTGCCAATGAGGGTCGGTCAAGGTCATAAAACGGCCACTGAAAACGTAATGCTGGCTCACTTCAGCTCAATGTTTGTTCACCCTACGGATTTCACCGAACCGCGTGACGAAGACCTTGACATAGGACGACAGATAATCAATGAACACGTGATAGCAAACACAAGCGTGCATCATCTGATGAAGACGAAGAAGATAAATTAACATCAGACCTGACCTATTCAAAATGCATACGCATGTTGAATGAAATAAGAATTATGTTAGGAAATTTTGAATGTAGAGAAAAGTTTATCATTTTTAAAGGAAATAACGCTCGGGTGATTCGAAGCAACATTATAATAAAACTTCCGGTTTTCGAAGTTACAATATTTCCGGGTTTGACAAAACTGTGTATTCCGACACTCTGTGACTTCTGACATATTGTCACGACCCCGTACGATGTCAGATTTGACATAGTCCACTGTATACCATATTTTTATTATCGCCATACGGCTTATGCCTACTGCTGCATTTCAATCTTGATCTTAAACCCCATTTCTCTCTCTCTCAATCTTGATCACTGTTAGCAGTATGTAGTTCTTGAATATTTCAAGGAAATTGTCATGAATTTTCTTAATATCTCTGTGATTTAATAGCTTATAAATTAGCAAGTTTACAAAGATCCCTAATATTTGGGAGATCAAGGATTTCTACTTGGCAATAATAACTTACCTATCTGCTTCATCTAGTACTAAAATTTCTATAGACCCAAGACTAAAACCAGGTGAATTATGAAGATGATCTATTAATCTACCAGGTGTAGCTATAACTATATCTGGTCCTAATCTTAATGCTGCTTCTTGGGATTTTAAATCCAATCCACCTAGCAAAGGAAAAATTACATGCATTTGTAACATTTGTCAATAAAATTTGTCATTGTAAACCTTTACAAAGAAGTTAACATTTTCTTAGGATCAACGTATAATTCTTTTTTGGAGTGAGACACATGAGATGAAAATATCTTTTTATATCATGAATAAAATAGGTTATTTTCATGCAATATCTTTTGATGATCGCACCATCTGAAGACAAGTTTTACAAAAATTTCATTCTGTCACATCAGATTAATAATATCTTTATATTAACAAATCAAAATAGTCCAGACAACAATTCTATTTTACTAATCTAAATAATTCCTTTTTTCGGCTCTTAGGACATTTCGAAAAAAAAGTTTGTGCAAGTTCTAAATCACAGCTTTGATTGGGCTTTGGATGCTGAATAAGCCTATAACCCCCTCCAGGTGACTAGAAAAATCAAATGGAATGTCAGTAAAAATTCAATCGGGCTATGTATTAATACAGATTTTTGTTCTTTTGCATTTAATTTTATAATTCATATTCATTAATCATTCAAATAATACTGTGAGAATAAAAAAACAAACATACCAACAGCTAAACATAGTTCTATTGTACTAAACTGTGCCAACTTTCTTCCTACAGTATGAACTTGAACAGCTAATTCTCTAGTGGGTACCAGAATTAAAACTCGAGATACAGAAGAGTTTTTAGGTTTGTATAACAACCTCTCCATTATAGGTAACATAAACGCCACAGTTTTACCTTACAAAATAAATGAAAATTTCAATAATTCTTACTACTGCTGAATCCATTACAAATTTTAATAAAACAAATTTAAAGCAAATCAATCTCTTAATTAAATGATTCAATGCAACAACTTTCTTCAATTTAATAAATTGATATTTTCTTATAGAATGTCCAATTGAAAGAAAATCAATTTATATACCTGACCCAGTCACCGCACAAGCACACAGATCTTTACCCATCAGAGCTTTAGGTATGGTTGCTGTCTGTATAGGTGTTGGTTTTTCAAAATTCATTACACTCAATGCCTAAAGAAATGATGAACTACCTTGTTATTTTAAAGACAATTTGTCAATCAATAAATCCATGTGCATATGCCATTTTTATGTGAAAGAGATTAAGACTTAAACTAAAAATCATTCTACCAAGAAAGGTAGGTTGCCAAGCAATGAAACATATGACAACAGCTGATAACAATAGCAAATCGTTGAAAACGACAGGCTTCTTAATCTCTCGATTACAAACATTGTGTATAAAATTCAAATGTATTGGACCACAATTTTAGTGACTTCCGATTTTTCAAACACAACATTGACAGTAATTATCAGAAAATGTCCTCTTCATTTTATTAACATAAATGAATTCATAAGTCATGAACAAGGACCAGATCTCTTGAATGTAATAATAACAAATTGTTGAAAATCAATACTCTTCTTAGTCCCATGAACTTTTGAAACCAAAGTGTATAAATTTCAAGCCAGCCAGGTAACCACTTTAGGTTATACAGCATTCGCAAGCAATTGAATTTACTGAAATATTTACCTTCATTAAAGGTCTTGTTACATTCATGTCTGCGAAACCCATATTCTCATCATAGGTATCAATACATTCTGAAAACTCCATAATCTAAAAAAAAAAGAAAAAAAAAAGAAATACTGTAACACATTCTTAAAGTGAGCTAATTCTCTGATTATTTGTTTCTTCTAAAGAATTCCAAATGATTTGAGAAAATTTCAAGGAGGTTGGATGACAACTTTTGTTGCTAGCTTGTTCATAAGATTCTGTAAAATGAACAAAGACAACAACTTTGGGGGCAATAGGAATACACAACTACATTTCAAAGTGAGGGTATAAAAAAAATCAACATCTTTGTTTTAAATTAATTAACTATTGACCTCTTCTTCCTCTTCAACTTTCTTTTTTTTCCTCTTTCGTTTCTCTTTTGTTCGTATAACATCTAAAAGTACAGAAAAGGGGTATACAGTCAGACACTTTATTACAGCAATAACCCTAATCAAAAATAATTACATTACCCAGAACAAGAATTAGGCTTAAGAAGAATTTAAAATGTTAGCAACCTGTGGCCATTTCCTCTCCAGATGACGACTCTTCTTCATTGGGATCAACATTAAGTTCATCTTCATTAATGCCATTATCATCTCCAGCTTTCTAGAAAATACATGATAATATACACGTATCCTTTCGGAAAGATCTATTTCAACATAAAAAAATAACAAAATTGTGATGTACTTTGCATTTATACAGATCTACACTAAATTAGCAAATGTTTGCAGAGTACATTGGAGATAATTTTCCAAACAGATATCTACCCATTAATTGCAGAGATTTCTTGAAATCAATAATTCCAATTTCGCAATTGTCGAAATTATACAGCAGTATGGATAACAATGAACACCAACCTCCCTTTTTCTTTTCTTTCTCACAACTGCTATTTTATCATCTAGAGCTGAAATGTGTTTCTTCCGTTTAGCTTTGTGAATCAGATCATCAAATGAAATATTTTGGTATGGATCGAACTGGAATTAAACAAATAATTTTATCGAAATTTACACAATAATAAGTAGTCATACGAAGACCAATAGAAGCTATGGTCCAATATAGTTCCCATTGCTTTTTATCGATTTAATGAGCCATCTTGTTTTTCTTTAAGATTACTAGCCGACATCTGAATGATAATTGATGTCTATGAACACTTACACCAACACAACATCAAACCTTTTTTTTTTTGTTGGTTATAATCATTTAGATTACTATGCACAAACACTTTAAATGATAAAATTTAGCCTGGGAAAAACGATTATTCGCATTATGGCGCATTCAGGTTTTAAATAATCCTATTTCCATTCCAAAACAATTAGAACAGGTGGGATTTGAAGATAATACAATTCATCACAAAAGATAGTTCAGATTATGGTTCAATCTAGGGCAATATTTCGAACATATTTATATGTGAGAGCATAAAAACAAAATAAAAAATAATCCTTAGGTACCTGATCATTAAATTGAAATGATATATTAAATTCAGAGTGGTTTGGCTTTTTTTTCTTTGCTGTTTTTGCTACATTGTCCTGTAAAAGATAAGACAATATTGATAAAAACAGTTACAATGGTCATACGTTTTCCTGTAAAAGATAAGATAATATTGATAAAAGCAGTTACAATTTAAAGATAGTATAACAAGGGCTCAGTTACAATGGATATGTGGCCATACGTTTTCCTGTAAATGATAGGAAAATATTGATAAAAGCAGTTACAATTTAAAGATCTAGTATAACAAGGGCTCAGTTACAATGGATATGTGGCCATACGTTTTCCTGTAAATGATAGGAAAATATTGATGAAAGCAGTTACAATTTAAAAGATAGTATAACAAGGGCTCAGTCACAATGGATATGTGGCCATATATTCGTGTGAAATTGAGCTAAGTATACATGTATGAGGTGATATCCTCAGTACCTGTATCCTCTGTGGTATTGTTCCCTTCTACTCCACTAACCCCTCGGTCTATTCACGGGGCACACACATAGTTGAATTAACTGCCCTTGATAATTGTGCCATTTCCATCAACCAATCAAAAATTACAGAAATAGAAAGAAAGTTGGCAACTAAGATCGTTGAATCGTTATAGTAAATATTGTCAAAATATGTTAGGACATCTTTTTGTGTGCATTTCACTAATCTGATATTAAATTTCTTGCAAACTTTCGATCATAAATGATCGTACAAGCAGCTGTATTTTGGTGAATGTAAACCACTATGCCAAGACTGGTTGTTGTTTGATTGGATCGTAGAATAAACGTATGTGGCAAATGAAATCAAGGGCAGGTAATTTGAATTTGTGAATACTGTACCCCATGGATGAACACAGGGGTTAGTGGAGTAGAGCGGAATGATGTCCCTAGGGATAACGAGGATAATGTGTATCTATTTTCCACTACCGTTCATATATTCTTGTAAACATATTCAAAGCAAAGAATGGGTTTGTATTCATGGAAGGCCAGGCAAGGACGTGCGTCCATTGCTCTCTTGGTTTACAAAATTATTAGTGCATCGTTCTTCTTTTTTACAAAATTATTAGTGCACAAAGAAAGCAGCAAATCATGACGTTTGTCTTGAACATTATTACTGAGTATTACGTTTTCTTTTTTGAAATAGTATCCTAATTTTTTAAATACAATTAGAATTGGTCTATTTGCTTGAGGCTGTAGTGTCAAAATTGCCATTTCATTGTTATCAGCATCAGTGCCAAATAAACATGCAATCAAGGTGACAGCAAGTTCATTGTACCCAATTCAATTTATAAGAGATGATTTGTACCTGTGGCAGATAGGATTACAAAATTGTAGATAGGTATGTAGGCTGGAAATGGAATAAATATCTATAACAAATCAATATTTTGAAGAAAAACTTGGCTATACTGTAGATGTCAGATGAGGTGTCTCCTATTAATTCTAAGGGTTAATTATTATCTATGGTTCTCCTATTACTGTATATGCAAATGCATGGTTTCTTTTTATCAAATTTATTGTGTTGAGCTTGCCTAAGATTGCGACTGGACAAGTCTGTTTTGGGCTGGAGTGTTAGTGTATTTGAATGTTTTTAGCTAATCTCTGAATACCGTAATACACAAAGCAACAACTTCCCCATGTTTCACACAAAATGATCACAATTATCACTTGTATAGTATTGCTACTTCTGATAACGACAATCTATATACCGTATGTTAGATAACAAACCTCATGTCGCAACCCTCTGTGTTTCGAGATAACCAACGATGATTATTATTGTTATTTATAATATTTCTGCCGCATCCAACTACAATTAAGCATATGATAAATTCCTACCTCGAAAGGGTGTAAATAAATCTTCGTATTTTAAATCGAGGTGTAGAGAGCCGCTACTAAGAACTCTATTTTTAAATGGGAAATGTACATTGTATATTATTCAAAAAAAGTAGGGGATATTTGATTTTTAAGTGTTATTAAAGTCACCTAATGAAACTGACGAAGAAACAAATGACAAAATGAAATGAAGTTCACCTTCATCGATAAATTCCAAATGATCGTTAGACTAAGTAAGGCACAGACTGACCATTATAAGGGTAAAATGATACCCGGGGTCAAACAGCAAAGTTACCACAGCATCACAACAAAGTCAGTAACAGGTAAATCCTCCTCTGTTTGCCAAACAAGCATTGATCCGACGTGGCATACTCCTAATGAGACGTCTAAGGTCATTTTGGTCCAGATTGTCCCATTCCTGTTGCAACGCAGCAGCAAGTTCTTGGACATTGGCAGGACGTTGTTGACGTTGACGTAACCTCTGTCCAAGCATGTCCCAGACATGCTCGATGGGGGAGAGGTCGGGACTCAGTGCTGGCCAAGGTAATGTGGTGATATTCTGTTGTTGGAGGTAACCTGTAACGATCCTGGCCCTGTGACATCTTGCGTTGTCATCCTGGAAGATGAAACGGCGGCCATGACGTCGTGCGAACGGCACAACATGGACTGCCAAGATGTTGTCCCGGTAGTACTGGCCTGTAACACGCCCTGCAACAACATGTAAAGCCGTTCTTCCAGCAACAGTGATGCCTCCCCACACCATAACAGAACTACCCCCAAATCGATCATGTCTGATGACGTTAACGTCTTGGAAGCGCTCGTTTCGACGACGCCACACCCTCCTACGTCTGTCCAAAAAATCAACAGTGAACCTTGACTCATCTGAAAACATCACATTGCTCCAGAGTCGATTATCCCAATGTTGACGATCCCTACACCAACGACGTCTTGCCTGAATGTGATGATCTCTCAAACAAGGGATCACGCGATGACGTCGGGCGCGAAGGTGACCCCTATGCAGTCGATTCCGAATCGTCTGGCCACTCACTCTCACACCAGTGTCTGTTTGAAGACGAGCGCTGATCTGATTTGCTGTGATGACACGATTTCTCAAGGCCAAGGTACGGATAAATCGATCCTGGGCTTGAGTTGTCGCCCTTGGTCGACCTGAGCGTGGTCTGTCCTGTACAGATTGTGTATCACGGTATCTGGACCATAGCCTGCTTATGACAGACTGAGAAACATTCATCGTCCGCTCCACAACCGCCTGTGTTGTGCCGATCTGTAGCATGCCAAGGGCACGTAACCTTTCATTTTGGGTAAGCCGACGCATATCAAAATTTGTTCTCTGGTCACTAAAACAATTAAACTGATGTTTCCACCCTGGAATTCAATGCCACAAAGACTGTAACATTCAAAGTCAGAGTCATGCAAATCTTGGGTTGGACCCCCATGATGATCCCAAGCATCACCTGCATTCCATGCGGTAGCTATTGGTGCGTTTGGGCGTCACATGTAACTGGAAATATTTCTTCTGTTAGGTTCTATAGTAATTTTTTTCCTAGTCATTTGCATATTTTAGTATTATGCCCCCAAAATCAAATATCCCCTACTTTTTTTGAATAGTATATGACGGTGTACATGTCAGATAAAAAGGTTTCATTAATTTAATTGCGAATAGTATGATAATGATAATCATGAGTTAAACGATAGTTAGTTGTGCTTGCGGCACAGTTACATTCAGCATTCGCCTCTGTGTCTGTACGTTGAACTCAACTGTAATTATAATACTAAATAGGCCCTAGTATAAAATTGTCTTATTTTGAAGATGTTCGTGCATTAATAAAGAAACTGAGTTTGCCATTTGGAACTAAAGGCATCACTATAGCTCAAAGTATTTAGCTTCGTTCTCGTAAGTAACCGTAGCACAAAAAGCCAAACAGTGAAACACGTGGGTTTGTTTTGAATCTTACGCGACACGTGTGGGTCAATGACAATATATTTGGTTACTTGTTGATATATATGATTTTTGAAATCATATATCATTATTGCAACATTAGATTACAATTACCTCTTCTTCACTTTCTGAGCTTTCTGGCTCTAATTCTATATTATCGTTCTCAGTAATTGTTCCAATAAAATCAAGCTCGTTTTTCGATGCCATCTTGAAATTCAACCGGAAGTGAACTGAATTAGTTTGGTATTTTACTTTTCATTTGGAAAGCACATAAAGTTTCACGACTAAATAATTTAGCTATATTATTAGGATATTGGTTTTTAAGTTTTTATTCACAGAAAGTGCTATACTTGCTCACTGTTTCTACAAAAACGAAGAAAACGGGAACTCACTGGGGAACTGGCAACTCGGCAACTGACAGATCGTCAAAACTATGTCACGTGACTATACAATGTTGGTAAACATATATGGCGGGAAGAGCATGCTTACTTTTGTTAGCGTAATAATAAGTCGAAAGTTTTGCCACATATACACTTAATATGGGAATAACGGGATTGTCAAAGTTGCTTGGTGATTATGCACCTGGTTGCATGAAGGAAAATGAAATTAAAAACTACTTTGGTAAGATTTTTGATGGTAGAGGAGAGTTACTAGAATTACAATTACATTACATAAAAATAATTGGTATTAATGGTAACAGTATAATAACGGGTACCACTACCAGTCTTCCATATGGACCTAGTGTACACATGGGCCGTGTACATAAAAGATACCTTGGCTTTTAATTTATGAATCATATGTATATAATTTTAGACAATATATTTATATTTTTGTGAATAATATTTTACTACTGATGAATTTACGTAAACTTAGGTTTATTTTCAAATTGGTAATAGGCCTAATAATAATGGTAGAAATATTTAGCTTAAAAAAGTAGCTAAAACTAAAGAGTAAAACTATCATCCAAATTCTTCAACATTGAAAGCACAAATTATTTGTCAATTCAAATCAACTTTGATGCTGTGAATATACCGGAAAAAGATGAGCTTCTGAGACCCACCAGAATTTTTTTCATCTCTGGAAGCAGAAAGATGCGTTTTCATCAGCCATTTTGTGACTAGTAAGGCTACACTAGAAATATATCTTGTTGTATGGGTCATTGACAGGCATTATTTGGATTGTCACATGTTAGTAATATTTGTAGGAACCCGTTCAGTTTTAGGCATGTATTAATTATGCACATTTGGAAAACCTCGGTGAAATCTACGAATCTAGATGTACAGTACCCGACCTAGTTCAGCTCTGAACGTCGGTCTCATTACACTCACCCTGGACGTTCAATCAATGTCGAAAATAATTTGACCCCCAATTTTACTGAGGAACTTTTCACTGCTAAACGATGGGTGTCACTCCGTGTGGACGCGTGTACAGTGTAAAGGAACATCTCAGTGAGAAAATAAGACCTTGCTCATTTCGCTAGAGTCAGTATGAGCATCACAACACGCCGTGTCATGGTGGCGAAAGGGTAGTTTGATAGGAGGGGACGTATTTTAAACAGCGTGTTGTTTCGCTCATACTGAGTCTAGCGAGGTAAGCAAGGTCTTATTTTGTCACTAAGATGTTCCTTTACATTGTACAGACGTCCACACGGATTGACACTCTGATGCTTCGCAGTGAAAAGTTGCCCAGTAAAATTGACTGGGGTTCAAATTAATTTCGACATTGATTGAATAGGCCAGTCCCTGAACGGTCAGGGTGAGTGTAATGAGAACTATACCCGACCCTGTCGAGGTTTGTCGTATTTATTGTGCACTGAACAGTGAACATTTTAGATCAAAAGTGGGGTGCTAAAGTAAGAGTGTTTGTAGCAAACGCTGTTTTTTATATATTAATATTAATGACTAGTGTATGTGTTTGGTGTTATTATTTCCACTTGAAAAACACCCGATTACCGGGACATTTAGGCCTTGAGAGGCATCTGGACTAGGCGTCGGAAAGGACCCCAAAATCAACGAGACGTGTGGTAACCCTAGTTGCGACCCATTTGTGTCAGATTCTAGGTCCCAAATGTTAGAGATAATTAGCTCCTTTAAATAAAGATAACTAGTAGTATGATATTGGAACGCAATAAGTCTTCAAAATAGCTGGTCATCAAAATGAAATTAACAATAAATCTATGTAGGCCTACGTACTGATGTAAGTAAACAAAAAAAAAATATAAATCAACATTCAGCTCATATTCCATCAGAAATAACATAAAAAAAGAGTCTGGTACTTATGAATTAACCAATCAGTTGATTGGAAATAGCCAATTTTGTTTCATGGTGTTGAGAAGTTGAGAATTAAAGTTCGCAATATATTAATATTTTTGGTCTGTTTTGTCCAAATTATGGCCATTTAGAGCATAGTTAGTATGTTGTACTGTGTAAATCATTTCATTTACTGATATTTCATTTTAGGTAGAAAGGTAGCTATTGATGCCTCTATGAGTATATATCAGTTTTTGATAGCTGTTAGACAGGATGGATCACAATTAATGAGTGAAGATGGAGAAACAACAAGGTTAGTTTTACTGTTGTTATTTGTACAGTACAAATTATAAGATTAGAAAGGTTAAGAAAGAAGTCTATATTTCTTTCTGTACATTATTTCTGACTAATAAGAAAAAATATTAAATAAAGCTCAATGATTTTCGATTAGAATTAGAATCTTTATGTGGTTGGATCTCTCGTGCCAGAAATTCCATTTCATTTCTATAACTGGAATTTAAAGATATTTAGATGTTAATGTTGTCCTAATCTATCAATCATTTAATTAACTGGAATTTAAGGAGTGAGATATTTAGATCTTAATGCTATTCTAATCTGTCAATCATTGACAGTTACTTTTTTAAGAATGAACTCTATGGTTTGTTTATATTGTAGTCATATAATGGGGATGTTCTACAGAACAATCAGGATGTTGGAAAATGGTATTAAACCTGTTTATGTTTTTGATGGTAAACCCCCAGAGATGAAGTCAGGAGAGGTATGAAATTTAGGTTGATTTTAGCTCATGCTAGAAAACAAAAACATTTTTTGAATGTGATTTAGAAGATTTAAACTGAACATAGTCATTTAATTCTAGTGTCTTCAATTTCATTTTAGCTATAGTTTGCAAATAATTTTTATTTATTTACCGTTCATGATTTTGCTGTATGTAAACTATTTGTAGTTAATATTGAAATGTTGTATGTTACAGTTATCAAAGCGAAAAGAAAGAAGAGAGGATGCCCAGAAAGAACTTGATAAAGCGACAGAAGCTGGTAATTTTTATACGCCCACATTTTCATGTGGACGTATTATGTCGTCGCCCCTGTCCGTCCGTCCACAATTTGTTTGTGGACTCTCTACAGGTCACAATTCTTATCCGATTTTGACGAAACTTGAAATATAGGTTTATCCCCATAAGATCTCGGTTTCTTTCGATATTGGCATGTATCGGATCAAAACTTCATGGATTATGGCCCCTGATTGTACGAAAAATCACGTTTTTAGCTTGTGGATCCTATAGAGGTCACAATTTTGAACCGATTTTGATGAAACTTGACATGCATGTTTATAACCCAAAGATCCTGGTTCCTTTAGATATTTGCGCCCATCGGATCGTAATTTTCTGAATTATGGCCCCTGAGTGTCCGAAAAATCACCCTTTTTAGCTTGTGGTCCCTCTGGAGGTCACAATTATTATCCGATTTAAAAAAACGTTTGATTATATCACCGTTACACCCTAAGGGAGGTTGAGTTCGAATTTCGAGAAAATCGGACCAAAATTGCCATACAAAATGGCCGCCGTTTGTACGCGAATAGTGTGAAAATATGTTATATCAAGGTTGTGGACCCTATAGAGGTCACAATTTTGAACCGATTTTGATGAAACTTGACATGTATGTTTATAACCCAAAGATCTTGGTTCCTTTCCATATTTGCACCCATCGGATCGTAACTTCCTGAATTATGGCCCCTGATTGTCCGAAAAATTGCCTTTTTTAGCTTGTGGTCACTCTGGTGGTCAAAATTATTATCTGTTTTAAAAAACCGTTTGATTATATCACCGTTACATGGTAATGAAGGTTGAGTTAGAATTTCGTGAAAATTGAACCGAAATTGACAGACAAAATGGCCGCCGTTTGTACGCAAATAGTGTGAAAATATGTTATATCAAGGTTGTGGACCCTATAGAGGTCACAATTTTGAACCGATTTTGATGCAACTTGACATGCATGTTTATAACCCAAAGATCTTGGTTCCTTTCGATATTTGCGCTCATTGATTCGTAACTTGCTGAATTATGGCCCCTGATTGTACGAAAAATCACCCTTTTTAGCTTGTGGTCCCACTGGAGGTCAAAATTATTATCCGATTTAAAAAAACGTTTGATTATATCACCGTCACATGGTAATTAAGATTGAGTTTAAATTTCGTGAAAATCGGACCAAAATTGACAGACAAAATGGCCGCCATTTGTACGCGATTAGTGTGAAAATATGTTATATCAAGGTTGTGGACCCTATAGAGGTCACAATTTTGAACCGATTTTGATAGAACTTGACATGCATGTTTATAACCCAAATATCTTGGTTCTTTTCGATATTTGCGCCCATTGGATCGTAACTTCCTGAATTATGGCCCCTGATTGTCCGAAAAATTGCCCTTTTTAGCTTGTGGTCCCTCTGGAGGTCAAAATTATTATCAGATTTAAAAAAACGTTTGATTTTATCACCGTTACATCATAATGAAGGTTGAGGGGGAATTTCGTGAAAATCGGACCTAAATTGACTGAAAAAATGGCTGCCGCTTGTCCGCGAAGAGTGTAAAAATATGGTATATCAAGGTTGTAAACCCTGTAGAGATCACAATCTTCATTCAATTTTGATGAAACTTGAAACACATGTTTACAACTTAACAATCTTAGTTCCTTTCGATATTTGTGCATATCGGATTGTAACTTCCTGAATTATGGCCCCTGATTGTACGAAAAATGACCTTTTTTTTAGCTTGTGGTCTCTCTGGGGTCAGAATTATTATCCCATTTAAAAAAAACCTTTGATTATATCACCGTTACATCGTAATGAAGGTTGAGGTCGAATTTCGTGAAAATCAGACCAAAATTGACAGCTGTTCTTGTCAGGCCATCCATCCTTCATCACTAACAAAGGGAAACCACGCCTGAAAATCTAGATGAACTTTGTCACCCAATGCAGGGATCAAACACCCAACCTCAAGGCTACCGAGCCAGCATCTTACCCACTTAGGAACATGATCCCCTGTCGAATTTGAAGCCTACTGAAATAAACCTTTTATAACCCAAAGATCTTAATTCATTTCGAAATTTGCACATAATATCAAATTCTAACTTAATGATGTAGGAAAAATCACTTTCGGAATTGTTTGTTCTCTATCCATCTCTCGAAAATGTGGGCGTATCCTGCCTGGCAGTGCCAGCCTATCTTTATAAGAATATTATTATTATACACTGAGAGTCTGAGACATAAGGAAAACCCACCACCTATATAAATGGATGATGTTTGAGAGATACCCTTTAATCTTGCAGTTTGAATGAAAGAACATCAATTCTGTGATAAGAACATATGAGAATGACGTTTTCATGATCATGTGAACACATCACAGATTAGGAGTGCTGCTTTATGTGGAGGACATCACATAATTTGATGCACTGCCAGATGGGATTCTACAAAATGACTTGCATACTGTTGCTTCTGGGACATGGCTACATGGATTCTTCTGTGCTGCCACTTCACCACTGACTAGACTACATTACGCTTGATCGATTCTGATTCATCACCGTTAGTCGAAAGGAAAATTGTTACAAGCCTCTTGGTGTTGTTGATTACTTGTGTCCATCCTTCAATCACATTTCGGGTGCATTTTGTCTTGCCAGCACTTTCAGCTAGTTCACTGCCTCTCAGTATAATTAATTATATTGTCATACATTGTATATAATATACATGTACTCTACAAATTTATGTACAATTTATTTGAAATGAAAAGCCCCGAAGATATAATTTCTTTGCACTTTTTAATTCTAGGTGATAGTGAAAATATTGAGAAATTTAACAGACGTCTAGTAAAAGTCACTAAGCAACACAATGATGATTGTAAAGAATTATTGAAATATATGGGTGTACCGTATGTAGAGGTAGGACATTAATCAACTCGTAGTTGTATGTTACAAATAAAGAACATCAACAATTGTAGAAGCCGTAGTATATTGTTACTTATGTTTGATTAGCTCAATCTTATTAAAGAGTGTTACCTCAAGTTACCATGGAAATAATAGTGGTTGGTTATGTGAGATAGATAAAGAGGTAGTTGTTATCCAGTGATGAATTGTACTTAATGTCTGGTTAACAGACTTGCCAGATGTTCTTTTAAAACTAAAATATTCCCATATGAGTGACAGAAGAAATCCTCTTTTTCGTGTCAACAGCAGTTTGTTTTCGCAGTCTGCCGAACTTTCATCATTAATGTTTTGATTGACATTGACAGTCCCAAGCTCTGAAGCCGTTGTATTCAAAGAATAAAATAAATATTATCCAGACGGTTTTTCAATGTAAAATATCAATGTAATTTTCAACGTGCTGGGTAATCAACATTAAACCACCTCTTCGTTACTATGGCAATGTATATTGTTACGGGCAGTTTAACTGTATCATTCCGAGTAGGGGTATCCTTTCCGTTATGATATCAATCATACATGTAATTTTTATACGCCCACATGGAAATGTGGTCGTATATTGCCGTCGCCCCCGTCCGTCCGTCTGTCGGTCCGTCGGTCCGTCCGTCTGTCTGTCCGTCCGTCCATCGTCCACAATTTCTTGTGAACGCTCTAGAGGCTAAAGTTAATATCCGATTGACTTTAAATTTATACACAGTGTTTAAGGTCATGAGACGAAGAAGCCTATTGATTTTCGGTGATATCCGATAATTACTACCAGAGTTATGACCCTTGATCACTTTGAAAAATCTTGTGAACGCTCTAGAGGCTAAAGTTAATATCCGATTGACTTTAAATTTATACACAGTGTTTAAGGGCATGAGACGAAGAAGCCTATTGATTTTCAGCGATATCCGATGATTAGTACCAGAGTTATGACCCTTGATCACTTTGAAAAATCTTGTGAACGCTCTAGAGGCTATAGTTAATATCCGATTGACTTTAAATTTATACACAGTGTTTAAGGTCATGAGACGAAGAATCCTATTGATTTTCGGTGATATCTGATAATTACTGCCAGAGTTATGACCCTTGATCGCTTTGATAAATCTTGTGAACACTTTAGAGGCTAAAGTTAATATCCGATTGACTTTAAATTTATACACAGTGTTTAAGGTCATGAGACGAAGAATCCTATTGATTTTCGGTGATATCCGATAATTACTACCAGAGTTATGACCCTTGATCACTTTGAAAAATCTTGTGATCTCTCTAGAGGCTAAAGTTAATATCCAATTGACTTTAAATTTATACACAGTGTGTAAGGTCATGATACGAAGAAGCCTGTTGATTTTCAGCAATATCCAATAATTCCTGCCCGAGTTATGACCCTTGATCACTTTGAAAAATCTTGTGAACGCTCTAGATGCTAAAGTTAATATCCGATTGAATTTAAATTTATACATGGTGTTTAAAGTCATGATGCAAAGAAGCCTATTGATTTTCAGTGATATCCGATAATTACTACCAGAGTTATGACCCTTGATCACTTTGAAAAATCTTGTGAACGCTCTAGAGGCTATAGTTAATATCCGATTGACTTTAAATTTATACACAGTGTTTAAGGTCATGAGACGAAGAAGCCTATTGATTTTCGGTGATATCTGATAATTACTGCCAGAGTTATGACCCTTGATCACTTTGAAAAATCTTGTGATCGCTCTAGAGGCTAAAGTTAATATCCAATTGACTTTAAATTTATACGCAGTGTGTAAGGTCATGATACGAAGAAGCCTGTTGATTTTCAGCAATATCCAATAATTCCTGCCCGAGTTATGACCCTTGATCACTTTGAAAAATCTTGTGAACGCTCTAGAGGCTAAAGTTAATATCCGATTGAATTTAAATTTATACACGGTGTTTAAAGTCATGATGCAAAGAAGCCTATTGATTTTCAGTGATATCCGATAATTACTACCAGAGTTATGACCCTTGATCACTTTGAAAAATCTTGTGAACGCTTTAAAGGCTAAAGTTAATATCCGATTGACTTTAAATTTATACACAGTGTTTAAGGTCATGAGACGAAGAAGCCTATTGATTTTCAGCAATATCCGATAATTACTACCAGAGTTATGACCCTTGATAACTTTGAAAAATCTTGTGAACGCTCTAGAGGCTAAAGTTAATATCCGATTGACTTTAGATTTATACACAGTGTTTAAGGTCATGATACGAAGAAGCCTGTTGATTGTCAGCAATATCGGATAATTCCTGCCCGAGTTATGACCCTTGATCACTTTGAAAAATCTTGTGAACGCTCTAGAGGCTAAAGTTAATATCCGATTGAATTTAAATTTATACACGGTGTTTAAAGTCATGATTGATTTTCAGCAATATCAGATAATTACTGCCAGAGTTATGACCCTTGATCACTTTGAAAAATCTAAAGTTAATATCCAATTGACTTTAAATTTATACACACTATTTACGGTCATGATAAAAATAGCCTATTTATTTTCAGCGATATCCGATAATTACTACCAGAGTTATGACCCTTGATCACTTTGAAAAACCCTATGAATGCTCTAAAGGCTAAAGTTAATATCAGATTGACTTTAAATTTGTACACTTCGGTTAGGGTCATGAGACGAAGAATCCTATTTGATTTTCAGTGATATCTGATAATTTCTGACGCTTGATCACTTTGAAATATCTTGTGGACAAAGGCCTTCAGACAAACCATCAAAACTATTCTAATCAATTCTGATAATTACTTAATGTTCTCCTTACTGATAAAAGAAACAATATGCGACAACCCTTGTTGACTGCCCGGACGACTTAGCTGTTGTGGGCGTATGTTTCGTTGCCTGGCAACCTATCTTAAATATTGCGGATGCTTTCTTTGTGAGGGTATGGGACTAGAAGATAACAAAGCGTAGCCAATACTTGTATGATAAAGATAAATATTCTGTGAAATGTACTTGATACCAGGAATACAGGAGACTAATGTCGGTCAGTTGGTCCTTCGTGGTCAAAAAAAATGTCTCAAAGTCTGTTGTGGAATTTGGAAAATGGAATAGATCTAGTATCAGCACTTATTACAATTTGATTTCTTCTTCATTGGAGTATTTTGAACTCATTTAACATGAATTTTGGTCATAAATGAAAATATAAATATTATCGCTGGACCTAATTATCGCAATATATTGCTGTTCCTGGGGTATCGCTGCAATCTTAGATTTCATACTTGTACTTTGTACTTAATAAATGAACCTACTTCTGGTTTCATTTTCTTGAAAGAGTTTCTTTCTATAAAGTAATTAATGAGCCCTTTTCTTTATTTTTTTTAAAAATAAAAACCAATCATAATAATTTTTGGGGTATTAAATAGGCACCATGTGAAGCTGAAGCCCAATGTGCTTCTCTAGTAAAAGCAGGGAAAGTATATGCTGTTGGTACAGAAGATATGGATGCTTTAACATTTGGTTCTAACGTTTTATTACGTCATCTTACATTCAGTGAAGCAAGGTTTGTAAAATGCTATTCTGAGCTTTGACCATGATTTTTAAAAACACCAGAGTTTGTTCTGTTTTATTTGTTCTACATTGTTTGTACCTTTAAGATTATTGTTTTAGGTTTTCATGTGGCTGACATACTGAGTGGGTTTTTAAAAAAAAAAAAAAAATACAACCTCCTTATTATAGGCCTATCAGAAATATTAAAGATGCATTATGTAAGAGCTAAATCTGCCCATTGCAGATCATCTTTTGGCCTCATGTTATATTAATTAGATATTAATTAACACAAGACCATATTCAACTCTATAAACCAGTGAAGTCTTTTTTTTATACTCTGCATCAAAATAGGACATTGTTAAAGTAAAACTTGATTCAAATTAACCAGGAGCAAAACTTGACATAGTACTTGTGTTAGTCCTCCTTATTTTACATTAATTGATAATATGGCCCATTTTCAGATGTACATGAGCACAGTTGTACTAATAGACTCTGATTACACCAGTATCTCTCATCACAAGATTGTCATGGTATCAAAATCGTTTGTGGTATATACTTCTGCGATTTATTATGGATGAAACTCAAAAAGTACGACAATTTGACTAATATCCCTCGTCCACTACACCATCAGATGTCGCAATTGAATTTTTGTTCAATACTAATAGTCAGTACTACATGTACATGTACATGATCAAAATTGAAACTAGGATAAAAATATAGACCGTTTCCAGCTTATCGAAATAAAATACAGGTATTAAGCATAAACTGTAGCAACCCTTTATTCACATGCTTTGAATTGGTAAAACTGTTAATCCCACATATGTCATACATTTTCAGAAAAATGCCAATTAAAGAATTTCACATGAACCGTGTTTTAGTCGGACTTGGATTATCGCAAGATGAAGTGAGTATTATGTCTATTTCTATTTGCACAATGTTTTGAACTATGGCAAAATATTGATTATAGCGGGAACCACCTTTGAAATACATTTAGTCCTGATAATTCTTGTTATTGGATAATAATTATAGCCATAAAAAACAAAGGAAATCTTACAAGTAGAATAACTTGTGCTGTTGTACTTATATAAGAATATAGTAGATAGAAGTGGTATGACAATGGATGTGTGTACATGTAAATAACTTCTTACTTCAAAAATGGCTATATTATCCAAATAATTCTCTGGCAATTACTAATTCCGGCAATTCTCAGAACCAAGGCCAGTTTATTTACCGCTCTTTAATCTGCCCCAATATGAACTAGTATTGGGATTAAAGGTAATATATTTAGTTAATTTTATTTTCTTTTATTTTCAGTTTATTGACTTGTGTATATTATTGGGCTGTGATTATTGTGACTCTATAAGAGGAATAGGACCAAAACGAGCAATAGAATTAATTAAACAACACAGAACAATTGATGAAATAATTAAACATTTAGATAAAAAAGTAAGTAGTAATATGTAAATATTTGTAGTTTTTAATATTTAGATATACATGTGTATAATAGAATATAGAATTGCTGAGTATGAGAAAGCCCAGAAGTGAAAATTTCAAGGAGTTAAACCATTTTAATTTAGATAGAATAAAAGCATTGAATTGGGCTGATTCAGTAAGTTATTTGGTTAGACAGGGCTCATGCTGACGCTCATCATAGTTGCAATTTTCGATATAAAACTGAAAGTGGCAATTAAAATTTGGTTTGGGCAATAAAGTTTTGTGGTAGTGACAGACAAAAATCCAATGAAATGTGTGTGTATAAAGTGTTGTTGCTCATGTCTCTCCGTCCATTGTACACAGCTTCTTGCAAACACAACAGAGTTCATATATATCATTTGATCTACTAGAATTATGACCTCTGTTCATTTTGTAGTAACTGTTTGGTGTGACCTGTTTTGTTTAGTGTGCAATACATTTGTTTCCTGGCAGAAATGGCCAATTATCGAAAGAAAAATACCAGTATCAATAATGTCACAGATGATTGACTCATCTTTAATTTTGCCTGCACACAAACTTTTACTGGACTTGTACTTTAATTCAAAGGGGTTGTCATATATTTCACAGGGCACCAAAAATAAAAGTAGGTTTAAGTATGTAAATCAGTTAATGAGATTTGTTTTTGTTAATATGGTAAATCTTTTATCTTCTTGTACAAACAGAAATATGCAGTTCCAGAAGATTGGATGTTTAAGGTAAGTTCTTTTGTATTTATGAATAGTTCTATCATTTGAACAAAGACTTAATACCGGAGAAACATAATAGATCTAATTTATTCACGGTATCGCTTAAATGCCACATTCATTAATTTATTATCTTTTTTATATAACAGGAAGCTAGGAGATTATTTCAAGAACCAGAAGTAACTGATCCAGCAGATCTTGATGTAAGTAATCTAAAATAAAAGTACATTAATCTGATTTCATTGGCACAAGGATGCAAATGACAATAGCTTATAGTCGTTAGGGATGAGTAACCAATTCTGCTAAATTTCTTCAACTTCATAATGATGAAACTTGAGTACTAGTAGAGAGCTCATTAAAAAAATTTTGCTGTTGGTCAGTGTACTTTATTACATATGTTTATTTAGAAAAAGCAATATAATTGTGTTTAATTTTTAGATAGTATATATGTTGCTCAGTGTTTAAGATTATGTTTTGTAGTCTGGTAGCTGATGTTATTGATACTAAATATTGATTGTCTTTCTTTTATTGTTTCATTGAAAGTTAAAATGTCTTTCTTTTATTGTTTCATTGAAAGTTAAAATGGTCAGATCCTGATGAAGATGGTTTGATAGAGTATATGTGTACCCAGAAAAATTTTAGCGAAGAACGTATTCGCAATGGAATTAAGAAGATTAGTAAAGCTCGCAGTGGTACAACACAAGGTCGTCTTGATAATTTTTTCACAGTCCAGTCAACTACATCATCTACTAAAAAAAGAAAGGTATGGCCATTATGTATAAAATAGTGATTGAATTTTATTTGTCCTAACTGTCTAAAAACCCTAAAATTAATCGTAAAAAAGGCAAGTCGTTAACTCAATATCATCCACAGTCTTCGATATTGAAAACATGACTTATTGGTCAATTCATCAACATTTATGGCCTTATCTCACCGTTAAAAGATGACCTTCTGACATATTTAAAATATTTAAAACAAAATGTAAATTTTAAAACTGGCACACAAATCAAATGCCAGAATGCTTTCCAGAAGTATTTGGAATGAAGCGACTCGATGAAAGAGGCTAAACATACCTCTAGATAACCATTCAGTTTGGACGTGTATTTCACCGAACATAACTGAAATGATTGAATGTAATTCACGTACATTCATAATACATTATTATATGTGTTTCAACCATTTTTGTACATATCTAGGTGCCAAATATTAGCTTGTAATAAATTCACATCTTTATAATAATTTCATTTTCTAGGCTGAAGAAACAAAGGGAGGTAAAAATAAAAAAGCTAAAGGTGGATTCAAAGGAAAACCAAAATAGACCCTTCACAGAAATTGTTTTATTTTGTATTTGTGATTTGTTATTTCTGGCATTAATCATGGATAGCTCACAGCTGATAATTGGATTTCACTCTTATCCATGATGGCCAATGTATGTGTAAAATATTTCTGTTGTCACATAATATTAGCATCGAATTCTATTTGAACTGACAATGGATAATGGTCATACACATTGTTTTTGTGAATGTTAATTCTGTATTTTATAGAAAAACCTCATTTATGTAGATTCATCACATCACCACCATATATATTTACCAAGATTTATAGGTTCCAAATTTGTGTGTTCTTTCATGAAATGTTTAGTTTGTGTTATTTTTGTAAATATTACATTGTTGGCACAAAAAATTAAAAATTCATGACCCTATTATGTACTGTGTGTCCTGCAAGATCACATTTTCTCAAGCATTTTAATGGCACAATGGAATTTTTATTATGCCATTGATTTTATGGACTCAATATTATAGTTTGTTTTACATTATAAACCAGTGATAAATATTGTTAACTTCATCTGCTTTATTCTGTAATAATAAATTAAGAATAAGTCATCACATTATAACCAGAGTGTTTTAATTCTTTATTTTCCCCAACTAATTCTTTATTTTCCCCAACTGTTATAAACAGTCCTCCAGGTATTAAAAATTCAAAATGTGCTGATGCCGGGTTTGAATCATTTAGTTAGAAAATATTACTGCCGTACATGTATACCCCGGTATACATTTTTATCTTTGAATAGATGTACCAGCATTCACCTTTAGGCAATGTACTGTATTCAATTTCAAAATTTGATAGTTGCAGTTTATTATGAACTAGTCTCTAAATAAGAAAGATTTCTGTTACAAATGACAATCATTATGCTGAAAAACACTGTCAACAAACACTGTCATACATGTTGTTGGACCAGAATTTTTTGCTGGATTTTCTGTTGTGGTTTCTTCTTGTTAGTGATTCAGGACATAGGGTCGGGCAATGATCAGCATCTGGCCGTTCAGGTGGTACTGATAACTAAGGTCCCAATCACATGTTAGCATGCACGTAAAAAAATGTTGGAATTTGATATTTCCCTCAATACACACAGCATGGTGTATGCTCGGATGTACCAGAAAATTGGACCCCATTTATTTCTGTAATAAGAAACTGGGCAGACTGTGCAGTCCCATATTGGAGAATTTCTGTAACGTGGTATATAAATTTGTGGTACCTTGAAAACAAAACTCGCTAATTCTCCATCAGTATCCATTTTGGAAAAGCTTATCCAAACCCGGATTAAATGATATATAATACTAATAATCTGATGGCTTGAATACCATAGCCATAATGAAATCATTGAACTTTTTATCTTCTGAAAATGGGTTGCCGTTTATAGAAAAAATTAAAAAAAGACTGACATATAGAAAAATTATCTGTAATAGAATTAAATGGTTTAAATGTATTGAAGCAATTATAGATTACAAAAATATAAAAAGAAATATATTTAAAAGAAAACATTTTATTGTAAAATTTGTTAACATGAAATTAAAATACCACAAAAACACCAACCAGGCTTCCCATAACAATATTTAATAAATTTAATACATTTTAACATTCTTTTATCCATTAAAACACCATATATAAATATAAAATTGTATAGAATTTAGCATATTTAAGAGATAGCATTTCATTGTAAAATCTTCAAACAAAAATTCAGTAAAATACCACCAAAACACCTACCAAGCTTCCCATAACAATACAGTATAACATCTTTTATCCATTGATACACCATTTATAAATACATATAGAATGTAAGCATATATAACAGTTTACCAAAATAGATATAGATATAATATTACATATCAAATAGTGTATTTTGCAAATAAGAAGGTAGGAATGATGGCAAGAATAAAATACAAAGGCACAATTGGTAGTAAACAGTTATCACATGGTGCATGTATTAACATAATTTGATTGTCAAATTATATACGGTGAGAAAGTAGTAAAATTAACAAGCATTCTGAGACCATAGTATAGGCTAATGATCAATAGTGGTAACAGATACATACATGTATATACATATATATTTTAAAGTAATCACATTAAAAAAACAACTGTAAATAGACACTTCATATGGATATGAATGAAATCATCTAGATTCAATGCCATTTTGATGTGAATTTTATGTCACAAATTACTAAGTGTAATGTTCTAATTTAGATATTCCATACAAAATTTATGTATAAGATAGTGATTTCCATTTTTATATGCCCATATTTCAGTGTGGATGTATTATGTTGTCCCACTGTCTGTAAATAATTGGCAATAAATAATAAATGGTATATAATTTAATAAATGTTGATGAACCAAACCCTGATTTTCCCTTTAGAATACATATAACATACTGATAGTAAGTAAACATAATATTATTGTTTTTAATAATCGAAACTATCTGCAAAACTTGATTGTAATAATTTATAAAGTCTGTGATAAATTACTTGGGTTGTTTTTTCATCTTGAACTTGTGGGCGTACACATTCCTTTAATGTGGCTTCTAAATCTGTCGCAATAGATTTTGGTGGAGATTTCAGTAAACCATTGTTGTAAGCTGGATATGAACTGGAAAACACATCTTCACATAGACTCTGAAATTAAAAAGACAGTTAAACATAGACAAGCAGCAAAGATATCCACAGTGTCTGGCACAGAATTCCATCAGGCATTACAACAAAATATGTGACATCATCTGTAGAAAGCCCTATTTTCTAAAGAATGTCAATATACAGTTCCCTGATAGGCAACCCCATCAATTTTTTGGCAAATTCCTCCAAACGTTTCAAATCGCATTCACAAAGTTTAAATGTTCAAGAAAATGGGGAGATTTCCAAAATTATCTCAGTGTTTAAAAACCTTTGAATGCCCTTATTAAATTCCAAATATTTGTATCACAAAATTCAAGTTATTATTCATTGACAAATACTGTCATGAGTTTCTCTTATTGTATAGTTCATTCGTTGAACAAGATTGTGAATAATTATGATTTTTGCATGGCAGCATGTTTGAATAAAGTAAGTTTACTTCAGCTGAATGTTGTCTCTGCTTACCTGTAAATTATTATTGAGTCTTTCTTTCTTACATTTTCCATCATCACCACACACACCATGACAGTCCCAAAAATTGCAATCTGAATGTTTTCTACATGTTTCTGTGGTTATTAATTCTCTGGCTAATTGATCGTGAAAGAATACACTATCGGTATCAATTAATTTAATAACACCGTCCATACCTACACCAAAATTCTCTCCTTTCAAATCACACATATGTAAAGTTTGATGAAATCCGCTTTCCATAATTGACATTGCATCTAAAAGTTTGAGTGCTGTTTCAGCCCTGTCTTTCCATAATATCTTTTTAGATTTCCATGGTAATAAAGCTGGGTCCAGAATATCACCAGGAGGTGACGATTCCATCAAATATATGGAACCACAAGAATGATATATTTTAGGAAAAAGGGCATTATCTTGGTTGAGTTTAGTAATTAAATATTCTTGTTGTTGAGCAAGGGACCAGACTGTTATTGATAATGCTCGGTAACTTCTTTGATCAGAGGTTTTAATATATTTGGTATAATCCTCTTCAAATATTGTCTTTATAATATCTTCACTTTTGCTCATATTTATTCCTAGGTTGGTCCATATAGTATCCAATAACATTGATCTGAGTGAGGAAATTGATGAAATTGAGTCCCTGTTACCTCCTAAAAACCTTTTGGTAAAATCATCAATATCCGGAAAGCGTGATTTTAATATGGCTGGTATAGTTATTTCAGGCTCACAAGCATCTTTACAAGTGGTAATCAAAACGGTTTTACCACTTTTATAATTGATGCAATGTTTATAATGAACTTTTTTCTCATCACCACATAACAATGGACATAGGCTCCCAACAATATAGCCTTCATTATACCACTTGCACTGTAATATTACACAGAAATTGAAATATATTGTTATACTATTAAAACAAACTCCATAAATATAAATTACCGAAAAAACATTATCTCATTCTAATTTACTAATGGTATAATCTGACAAAGTTTACAAAGGATATTCTTCAGTAAATGGGAAGTAGGAAGGATGTCATAAGTGATCAGTGTTTCAATTATGCTCAAAAATATATGAAATTAAATAATATGTTTTTTCTCTGCCACCACTGATTATGTCATGAAAGCAATGTCTGCAGTGGCAAAATTACCATTTAGTTTATTTTCTTTATTTAAATCTTGAGCTAATCTAATTTACAATTGTAAGCATTAAATTGAAATAGTATTTAACCATTGAAACTTACTGTTGTGTTTATAATATTTAAAGAATCTTTTTCCGAACATCTTATGGCAACTGCCACTTGTTGAACATATATAACTATCCATATCACAAAGATAGACACCAGCATAAAGCATATTAACAATTTGTTTCTTCTTATCTTTTGTCTGCATAACAAAATCATTCCAAAAATGGAACTTGGTAGTAACTTGAACTGAAATATTAGTTAACTTTCAATGATTATCAAGCAAAGCTAATAAGTAAAGTTAGAAACTGAAATTAGAAGTCAAAATCGATTTTCAAATTCAAATGATCTAAAGGAATACTATCTTCCTAATCATTGTCTTCGAGGCAAACATTTGTGATCTTTGCCATAAGTTAATCAACTCAACAAGTGGCAAGACACCATCCAGGCAAGGCCTATTAATTAGTGAGCTTATTTTAATTAAGAGTCACATCGACTACTTGTACACCAGTATTTCTATCAGATTTCACATGTGACTGTGATATAAGTTAAACACTGTCTTGTGTATAATATCCGATATGATATACTAGTCTATTAAGATAAGATAAGATTTTATTGTATCATAACACCCATTGCAGGCCACATACAATTCATAAACATGACATAACATAAGGAACATAAATGATAAAATAAATAGCAATATACATAAAATGAAATAACGGTTCATGATAAAAGTGAATGACATAAGGAACCGGATAAATAGCAACATACATATATTTTACATTTATAAGAGTGTGAAAATAAAATCCAGGTTCGTGATCAAAGTGAAAATATATATCAGTCATTATTTCAAGACATAGATGTTACAAAATGGAAATACCAGAGGCGGATCCAGAATTTTCAGAAAGAGGGGACGTGCGCTGCACCCACTTGGGATTGCAAAGCCCCGAACAGTGATTTTTGAGTGGAAAAAAATGCCCACGAGTACTAATTGCGGGCCCGTATCTAGACACCATTAAGCGGGGGGGGGGGGGGGGGGGGGGGCATTACCTTTCAGTAGTGGCGCGAACATTTTGAAGAACTTTTCGGAAAGGTCATTCTAATAGACTGCTGTAGGGGAGAGCGGGGCTCAGTGGGCCATGGGGCACAGTAAGCCAGGCTTTGTAATTTTACACTGTTTTGGCAAAATTCAATTGTGACATCACTAAGAAATTGTCCTCCTAAATTCAATAAATTCATGTAAACTGACTGATATTTATCAGCCATTAACCGTTTTTGTGACGCAAAAGTGAATTTTTAGTGGACTGGTTAAACTGCTTTGCTACTCCAGATTTTGTTAGAGCCCACAAACTTGATATTCCAGGTGAATGAGACAGTGATTGACTCTCATTAGAAATATTTTGTTTCATAATACTATCACATGTCTTCCGGCCATTTTCGATTTTCTGTCATGGTTGATGACGGGGCACAGTGGGACACACTTCAGAGGGGCACACTGGGCATAAGCATTTCGAGTTTAGCTAAATATCATCTGTCAATTTTAGAAAGAATCTGGGTATTTGAGCTGTTTTTAAAGAAATATTGGACCTAGGATACGAATCGTTACTGACTTACAAGTCATAGGAATTTTTCGCATAAAGGATTTTTTTTTCTTCTGTTAAAGAATTTTTTATTCAATGTTATGTTGGGATTTTTTAATTTTCAGATGTGCATCTGTGTTCAAGTCTAAAAACAAATTCATATTTTGAACTAAAAGATTAGTTTTTACAGTCCTTATGAGTTTCAGTCAATTCAGTGTGTTTTCTATGCATTTTTTTTTAAAAAACATACTTGATGGCCAACTGTGTCCCATAGTGTGACCAGTGTACCCAACATACGGGGCACATTGGGTCCAAAAAAATTTTGGTTTTTAAAACAATGATCTACACAGAAATAGTTTCAATTTATTAACTTTTTAACAGCACTATTAAATCAAACATATGGCTTCAACTGAGTACATAGTTTGGTTCTCTGTAGGATTTCACTTAGCTGGTCAATTTACTAGAAAAAGAAATCATGCCCACTGTGCCCCGCTCTCCCCTAATCATCATGCTATGTAGTTACCTAGGCGTCTAATAAGCATTTTAAAATAAGTATTCAAACAAAACAAAAAAATAGGATTTTTTAGGTTAATATAAGGAACTGTGTATACTTTAATGATTGTTAGCAATTTCTGAGCATGCCCCCCCCCCCCCCGCCCTGTAGATACGGGTCTGACTAATTTCATACTAATACTGTAAAATAGGAATTCCAACCAAAAAAATTTTTGTTCTCCTTTCTCGCAAGAATATATGGTGCTAAAAATTATTTGCCACCTCAAAAAATAGAGGGGGCGTGCGCCAGGTGCGCCCCCCTCTCGATCCGGGCCTGAATACAATGTGAAGTTTGTCTTGTCAGGTCGAGGTTTGATTCTACGTTGAAATGCTTTATATACATAATGACATACACTAACAGAGACTGAAGGGAGAGGGTCAAATAGATTTTCAAACGTTACTGCCACATTCGACGACATGCATGCATAAATCTAATACTTAGTGCAAACTGCAATAATATATAACCTGATAAACTCACCTAATAGATACTAATATGTAACTATACTATTAGCCTTTATAATATTGGACCGATATATGGTTTCGGAGAAAGTATCCTTGCTTTAATGCATGCTACTGTGTCATAAGACATAATATTACTTGTACTCCTATAAAATATGACATAAATACATTATTCCGCTATAAAATAATATACTTTCATGGGAGATAAATCTTTTCACTTCCTATTTTTGTTTTGTAGTTAGTTCCCTTGAATTGCTTATCAACCAAATAACCCATTCAATGAATAACCAACACTTTATTGCATTTTAAACATTTAACATATACATTTTGTTTTGTTTTTAACTGATAGGCTATTCATTAACAAAGTATTTTAAAAATAAATACCACTGAAAGCTCCATGGTTAGCAATTTAGATCAAATTGTTGTTCAGCAAACTTCAATGAAATAAATTGCCCCGGCTGCAATGAAATAACCAATGCGACGCCCGAAATATCCGATTTCTGAGTTAAGTCACCGTTAAGTGCATAAGAATGCAAATATGTTATCTCCAGCTTCATAGTAGCCTATCATACAGGGTTGATTTAATTTGTTTTATTTTACCGAAGAACTGTCAAACGCTCAATTATGTACTGGGGTGGTTATCAACTACCGGTTCAGGGGCGGATCCAGGGGGTGGGGGTGGGTGGGGGGTGACTAGGGTGATTATATAGCACACGGTACGCATCTTATTAGACACACAATGAGCATCTATGTTACTAGCGGCAGAAATTAGCTCTGTAAACCGCGGTCGGTGAGACAAAACATGGGGTTGTCACCCCCCTCAAAGAATTCCTGGATCCGCCACTGCGGGTATCTATATTATGCATGTACAAAGGAATTGGATGAAGTTCATTTTAAACACTGCTATAAATTCTAAACATCTTTTTTTCTCTGGGAATAATTATGTCAGGTACAGTGAAAGCTGTGGCATCCCTTAAGTTCCCTTTATCTTTAAGTAGATGACAGATGGACCCCCCCTCCCCTTTCCTTTCAACATTTTGCTAGTTACAGGTGTCTAATCTGTTCTGCAATCAGAGCTAGCATTGTATTAGGAATCGTTCTTACTGATGATATTGTTTTGGTTATTCTAGTAATCTAGATCTGAGAGCAAATCAAGGTTCACTACCAACCTCATCAAAAGACTATTCTGCATGGAAAATGACAATTACGATATTTTTAGATATGTATGTTTTCAAAAAAATCTTATCGTCACTGATAATACCTGAAATATTTTGATCTAGCCTGATTGATTATTGTTCAGTCTTGATATGAAGCTGTAGTTTGATCGAATTTGAATGAAATTATTCATCCAAAAATCTTTTATGTCTGGGGTCTGACATTACCTCTTGTTACCGACAACGTTTTTCGTGTGAAGGGTTAAGGAAATATGCCAACATCGTCTCTAAATTTCATAGGCATACATACAAATTCAGCTTTTTAAAGAGAGAAATCATTTTTATAATGATGTAGGATCACACTGTGATTTAATTTCATTGGTGCAAGGCATTAATTTTTTTATGTAGCTGAGTAGGGTGGGGTTTGGACCCCCCAAATCCCCCCTCTGGATCCGCCCCTGTTTAAGTAGGGCTTAGTGTTAGATCGCCCGCATGAAGTAAGCCAAACACCTATATATATAACAATGTGGCTAGTATCTGGTGAAACTAATTGATATATGATTATATTATATGAAGAAACAGAACATATCAAATATTTTAATATACATTCAGCAACTGCTTACAATAACTAATTTAGTTCTAGATTAGCCAATGAAAGACAACAGTTGTATACTAACTATTTTAGATTTATTCTGTATGAAAGAATTCTACAATCAATTACTTTAGTACTCAAATCAATTACTTCAGCACCTGATCACTGCCCAAAATAAAAATTGAAGTACTATTTATTATTCTTCATATCAATAATGTAGAATATCTTGTTTATTTAATAACATGTTCAGAAAATAAATTTAATATTCATGTCAGCAAACAAGGTTTACAGCCAGAGAATTTTGATTTATTATTAATAATGACATCACAGAGATCACATAAACCAGTCAGCAGATCAAATTTTTTAGTCATATTCAGAACCAATGGCAATGGCAATTTCATCTCCTTCTATTAAAGTTTGATGATACCACATATTAGCATCCAGAACCACTGAAAGATAGAAAACATTAATAAGAAATGTTTAACCTTTAATAAATTTTATACTGGAGAGTTTCAGGCACTAATATGTATTTTTTTTTTTTGAAAACACATGAAAGTTTCATGGATATTTTTGGGGTATTTACTATTCGATTTATAATATACTGAGCGCCACTTAGTTTTTCGTATAACAAAATGATCCTGTAGACATACCTTATTTATTATGTTTCATTTACAGGATCATTTTGTTATGTGATGCATTTTTTATGGCGCTCAGTATATTCTGTATTCAGAAATTTTTAACAAATAATGTTAATTCAACGGAATCTGATATTAAAAACAAAATTAACAAAGAAACATATATTTATTAGCAATGTGAGCAATTTCTGATGAGAAAGACTAAGTAGACTGTGTGACTAATATTGGATAGGTTTTAGTAAATAAATATTTTTTTTCTTTCATTGAAAAAATTGAAGAAAATTTTATTTTTCTGTTTAAAATACCCTCATTGCAATTAAACAGAATATCCTACTTGCATTAAAAGGCAATCCCCTACATTATGGATGTAATCATTAATGCTTCCAAATCTCATTTTCCTTTAACACAATTTAAAGCTATCCCTCAACTAACTTCATTATTTGAGAACCTATCTGAGCATGAAATTATGATATTAATGACCTGTCTTTTCCTGAAACTTTATTACATGACTTCACTTTCATAACAAGTTTTATTGACATTCTTATATTCCGTAGTAATGACCATTAGAGACAATCTGGTTCTAACTCACCAAAATCTATACTTAGCAAAATCAATATTTCATTGTCAAATTAGGGTGGAGAGCATTTATTTTTGTCTGAATTAAAATTAGGGATGCCAAAAAAAATCAATACTGATTGGTATTTCAAAATATTGCAACACTGATCTTCTGCAAAACATATTACAATTCAAAATTTTTTAATGTTTTTACTGTACATTCACTTTATTTCCAGACAAGATTTTTGATAGTTTTGAATTCCATTTAATAGTTTGTTTTTCGGTCTCAATTATATAATGTGGATTTTCTTTTAAAAATATCATTCAAAGAATAGCATTTCGTAGTAAATTCAAAGCATTCATTCTAACTATACTGAAAGTCTGTTTTTATATTTTATAACAAGAATCAAGCATTTTAATTTTAAAATTTTATTAAAAACATTCATGAGCATAGGTATTACCTATGCAAATTGTTTACTAAAATTACTTATTTATGCTTTATTGTATTACAGAATATTGCATAGGTCATAGGATACTCATGCAGAATGCACAATACTAACCAAAATCTTTTATTTAAAAAATAGACAATGTTGTTTTTGCAAGCCTACATTAGGGACCTATATAGCGGTTACTTGTATCTCTGAAGGTTAGAGATTGACAGTACCCAAGAAACCAGACCAGTCAGTACTTACTTATTTCTCCTGGTTGAACTACAACTTCCATATGAGATGTACATGTATAATAACATTCTGGTGGGGGTTCCAATATCCAGCGTTTATGTCCAGTTATTTGAGCCTGCCATGAAGGATTACCAACATTATCAATCTAAAGAAGATATGAAAAAAAGACAAATGAAAAACAATTTTAAAAAGAACCAACACAGTTTTAAAGATGGTGAAAAATGACAAGCTGTAACTTTATGACTATATAATTTAAAGCCATGTTAAAAGTTTAAATAAACATACATGTAAATTGGCACCATAGCCGGGACTTCCCATAAAAATCCAATCTGTTTTACTGGATTCAGCTAATACTGGCAGAAAATATGGTCGACTATAATGACGCCTTAAAATACTCCCAATAGTGAAATCACAATTTTTCCTGAAAATGATCAAAATAGGAAATGTTGTTATCAAATCAAGCTTATATTGTGCTGGGTAACTGAGACTAATGAATGTCAAGTGCCTTTGTGCCAACGATAACTAGAACTGGTTTTGATTACATTATTTGTGAACTGCACACATTTTTGTAGCTTAAATTAAAACCGCTGACATTAGAACACTATTTTAGGTGGACATCTATTAACAGGAAATAAGATAAATACTTACCATCCTATGTACCATGGTTTTGAACCATCTCTCATGTAGGCCATGTCTATTGTCATTTTAAATACATCTGCCAGTGCTTTAAAGTTTGTTTTATATGGGAAAAATTGGCAGTCTGTTCCCTTCACATTTGTTCCTGATCCTGACACATTTTCATGAATATCTTTAAAAAATTTAAAATTATACACACCCATGGCTGTCCATTGTTTTGTGGCATCTGCAATAACTACCGGATGACCAGAGTATGCATATTTTTTCTCAAAATCTTCTTGTGTTATACCAGTCACTCTTGGTATGTGTGTAACATTTTGACAAAACTCACATGACACTGGAGGTCGAAATATATTTTGTAAATCATGGGGCATATGCACCACACATTCTTCTCTTTCAAAATATTTAGAAGACACACCTTGAATGGATAACAATTTTGATGCAATTTCTTCATTCAGAATTGGCCAGTTGAAGGTCCAAACAAATCCAAAGATAATTGTTGCGAAGATCACCGTTTTTATAATGAAAAAACTCACATAAATGAGCAAACTTCTGTCACTGTCATAGTTTACTTTTAGGCGTTTAAGAGACGGAAGAGATTCCAAATCTGATCCTGTTAACCCAAGAGATTCTGTTTTTTCAAGCAGACGATTGAACCGAATTCTGGGATGGTCTTCCATAATATCACTTGTGACACCCTACATTTGAAAGTGTCTACGCTTTAAAATTTCACAGTTACGTCTATGAGTATGAAGAAATGACTATGAAGTAAAATTGAACAACTACTATTAGTCAATATTACAAAATGACGCCCGTTTCAATGAGCTAAAACCTCAAATACTTCTCTGTCCGCCATCTCCTGCTGCTTTTGTCAACAAAGAGGTTGCTTCAAATGACGAAGTAACTAAACGATTTGGCGAAACGAAATTTAATTCAAAGGTAGTCAACCGTGTAATTGGATTCGTAAAATGATTTGACAGGGGATGTGTCAATGTCATTTCTTTATTGGTACCCTGTTATTATATTACAATATAAAGCTATGTCTATTATTGATTAATGGAGAATAATGAAGGATAATGCTGTGTTCTGTGAGGCAAATGTTGGACGGACAGCGCCAGCTCCACCCTTATCAGCTCTGAACGCGAGTGTAATGAGACCTACGTGAACGTCCACGTCTCGCGCCATTCAATACATGTCGAAACTGGAATGCCCCAGTCCATGTGAACACCTGAACCAGTATGACCGACACAACACACCGTTACCCTATCAATGGCATCGGCCAAGTCGTCTAGAACTAGACGGAGACGTATTTTTTAACAGCGTGTTGCGCCGGCATACTGGTTCAGGCGAGGTAGGTTAAGCAAGGTCTTATTTTCTCACTATAAGATGTTCATTTACATTGTTCAGGCGTTCACATGGACTGACACGCGTCCGTTTAGCAGTAAAAAGTTGCCCAGTAAAAATGACTGGGGCAGATTCCAGTTTCGACATGTATTGAATGGAACGAGACCTCAACGTAGTACTGGCGAGTGTAATGAGACCTACGTTCGGAGCTGAACTATATAGTTACGTTCAGCTCTGAACTACGCCCAAACTTTTTGTCCACCGTGTTTCGAAGAAAGCATGAAGGAACTATTTCAATGAGTCTGTCTGTCTGTCCGCCAGTCAGGACATCATTGTAGAACGTGCAATAACCCTCATTTTATATTGAACACGAATGTTTAAGCTTCTTGTGGTGTTTATTGATGAAGTTCAGAGATGGGCATTTTCGAGGGTAAGCAGAGACAGGCAATTTGATTAATTGGTTGATGCTTTGGAACACGGTAAAGTTAGTTTTAACTAAAGGGAGAGTGATGGAACTTGTATATACTGTATTTTAATAGTTTGATTACATCCATGCCGATTCTAGATAAGAAACCCCATCTCCCAACCCTACGTAAAAACAAAGACATCAGTAGGCTATATCCCAACGTTTTTAGCTACCGGTACGTTCTCGTTGCTATGCCGATCCCTGCCTCGACCGTGATGCAGAACGGAGGGCCTGACAAGGACAACTGTCTAGTCGTTCGAATTTGACGAAAAACCGAGGTCTCGTGTAGGCCTACACATTGGAGTGTACGTAAAAGTTCCTTTGGCAGTTGGAATTCGATAACAGAGAAGGCCATAGTGCCGCTATCCGGACAAAATTTCCCCCTCACACTGTATGGCGCATGTCCGTCTTCAAAACAGTCTGTTAGAATGACCTTTCCGAAAATGTCCTCAAAATGTTCGCCCCCCTACCGAAAGGTAATGTCCCCCGCTTAATGGTGTTTAGATATGGGCCTGGTTAGGTGTAGAAATGGTTCCACTACTGCCGTCTTCCGTCCTACTCCAGTCGCAGCAATGGTTTTTCCTACAGAGTTCCTTTGCGCAAGTTTTTTAGTCAAATGACTACAAAAAGTTTACTGGCCTATAGCTCGCTTAATTTACAAATAAACTGGCCCAAAACAGTACTGCATGTAGCTTAACATATAATAAATCAATTCTTATTGAAATAAAGGTGAGGCCTTACCGCATAATTATATGATTTGATGAAACCCATCTCCTACGCGAAATTTCAACTGGCCGACCGCCATGGCCGCAAGTTGCGTATACGTCATTAGGCCTACAACATAAACAGCGCTATGCAGAGAAAAACTGTTCGGTAACTATTTTAATGGTTCAGTCTTCTCTATTTGTGATAGAATTACTTATTTTAATAAATGATGTGTGTTGACAATTGTGCGTTTGAACCTATTTTAACTTGCGTAAGGGGTCTTAGACTGTACCAATTGTTACCTTAAACACAGTTTATGGTAACAACTATATAGTTACTAGGTTAGGTGCAGAAGAGTATACCTTAAACCCTATTAAAATTTTCATTTACATCAATGATTTGAGTTCGATAATGAGAATTTTCAGCTCAAGGTAAGCAGAGCTACCAACAATCTGATTGATCGAGACTTGGGACATAATACCCCTCCTTTGAGTTGTGGTAGAGAATGTTCAAGTGGAACAAATTAATAAACTATTCACTTTTTTTCAGGATTTCCACAGCCATTAAGAAAGTCACTATAGTAGGCTATACACAACCTCCAAAATTGGCATAGTTATTGTCAGTCTGTTCTATATTAATCTCGAAATTCATTGCACACTGAAAATGTACAAAATTTTGGCCATGTGGGACAGAGGTTATAATTCTGAAAAAAGTTTGATAATGAAACTTCAATTACCCTACTATAACAGAGGCGGATCCAGAGCCCCCCCCCCCCTAATTTTCGACAGTGCCCTTTTTTACTGCTGAAAGTGCCCCTTTTCAGACCCAAATAATATGTCCTCTCCGAATGTTTACTTACACGAAAATATCAGCCAAATAGCTCTTGGAATGTCTACAGATGCAAGGAAATGACGGTTGTCTTGCTCCCCCTCCGCATTAAGTGCCCTCATTTTGCGGCGCCCCACCCCTTTTCAAAATTCCTAGATCCGCCCCTGTATAACATACATTAAAGTTCATGTTGTGCATTTGATAGCTTTACAACTTAAGTGGGCCGGAGATGTAAAATTCTAAAAATAAAGCCAAACTTCCTTGACACAGGGAATTGTTTTAGATTGGTTTCCAAATACATGAATAGCCAAGATACATGTATAATATTGAACACAATATAGGCCTACAGTACTGAATAATAAAAGATTTCCATCGCTAGTTTCTAAGAATACTCCACACGTTAGTTTGTTGAAATTTGTTCTACTTGCCACATCTGAAACCTTGGCAGGATCGCCGAGAAAGTTCATCGGGATTTTCAGACGTGGTTTCCTTTTGTCATTAGTACAGCGCCCTGTTTCACGAAATTTTAACTAAAGATAAAATCCAAATTTTAGCAGATACTTCAATTTTGATTGGCTAAGAACTAAAATAAATCTAATATTGTCCAATCAAATAACTAAAATTCAGATCTTATCTTAGTTAAAATTTTTTGCAGTAGGCTCCAGGACGGAGGGTCTGACAAGGTCAGCCATCTAGTCGTTCGATCGGGTGTTCGGTGTATCGAAAAACCGAGGTCCCACCCATTTATAGATTTTAGTGCACGTATAAGACCCCTTGGCAGTGTTAAAATTCGATATAAAAGTAGGTCATATAGTACTGCTGTCCAGGCAAAATTTCCCTCATAGTACACTGTATGGCGTATGCCAGTCTTCAATAGCCCAGTAAACGAGCAGAACAGTAGGGCGTTAAACCACATTTCATTTCATTTCCCTTGGTGGACCGGGTCTGGCCCGCGAGCCGTATTTTTTACACCCCGTCTAAAGGATACAAACTAATGGGTATCGCTTCATAGTTTTATGATGAGATAGATGTAAGAAAGTTGTCTAGTGTTAATAATTGGCAGAATATTATTTTAATTACTCTAGTCTTCTGACAGAAGCTTGAACATATTTCATCTTTGTTGGTTCTCAGTTCACAAATGACAAAACCCTGAGGGATATGGCGGGGGAAAGCGGCAAAAACCTAATTCTATGTAGAAATGTCTAATTCAAAACACACATGTAACATAATGACATACCAAATACCTAAAACGTCTAATGCAAAAAACAAAATACAAGAAACCTCTAATACAAAATACCTCATACGTCTATTGCAAAAGACAAAATACAAGAAACCTCTAGTACAAAATACATATAACCTCTTATGCACAATTGATTTTACAATCTGAAACATCTACCATAAGCATTAGATGACATATCTCGTTGTCATTACTTACGTTTCTCCACTGAATTATCTTTATTTAGGTCAATGTCAAGGTCACCGAACACAACTTGGCGACCTATTCGGCTAGCGAGCTATTCGACCGATCCAGCTGGCAACCTGTACGTTGGCAACCTATTCAGAATTAAGACAACAGTCGCCCAAACTCATATATTTTTAACAACCAATAAAATTCAACGTTACGTCTATCAAATGAAAGTAGAATAATATATTATTTTTTATCATTTCCTTTAGCTCAGAATAGAGATGTAATTTCGCATTATCGTACAAAATTCTAGACATCCAACTAAATATATTCCGAAAGGTAATTAAATAGGCTTTCTAAGTATTATCAGTAAAAATTGGCACATTCATATTAAAGGGGTGCACTCTCTTCCTAAATTTTAAAGGGAAAAACTGTTAATATCCCGTGTCAAAATTCGGACCATCGTACAAAATTCTGATGATCCGACTAAATATATTCTAAAAGGTAATTGAACAAGCTTTCCAAACATTATTAGTAAAAGTTGGCACTATCATATTAAAGGGGTGCGCTCTCAACCTGAACATAGCCAATTTTTCAATATTTTAAAGTGAAACAACGGTAATATTTCGAGTCGAAATTCGGACCATCGTACAAAATTCTTAGCAACCAGCTATATATATTCTGAAAGGTAATTGAATAAACTTTCTAAATATTATTAGTAAAAGTTGGCACAATCATATTAAAGGGGCGCGCCCTCAACCTGAACATATCAAATTTTTCAATATTCTATAAGTGAAGATAGACCCGTATTTTTTTCGAAGTACAAATTCGGACCATCGTACAAAAATCTGAGCATCCACCTATATATATTTTGAATACTGAAAAATTGGATATGTTCAGGTTGAGGGCGCGCCCCTTTAATATGATTGTGCCAATCTGGATGCTCAGAATTTTGTACGATGGTCCGAATTTCGACTCGGAATATTACCATTGTTTCACTTTAAAATATTGAAAAATTGGCTATGTTCAGGTTGAGAGCGCACCCCTTTAATATGATTGTGCCAACTTTTACTAATAATATTTGGAAAGCTTATTCAATTACCTTTTAGAATATATTTGGTTGGATCATCAGAATTTTGTACGATGGTCCGAATTTTGACACGGGATATTAACAGTTTTTCCCTTTAAAATTTTTAAAAAATTGGTCATGTTTAGGAAGAGAGTGCACCCCTTTAATATGAATGTGCTAATTTTTACTGATAATACTTAGAAAGCCTATTTAATTATCTTTCGGAATATATTTAGTTGGATGTCTAGAATTTTGTACGATAATGCGAAATTACATCTCTATTCTGAGCTAAAGGAATTGATAAAAATAATATATTATTCTACTTTTATTTTATAGACGTAACGTTGGATTTTATTGGTTGCTAAACATAGATGAGTTTGGGCGACTGTTGTCTTAATTCTGAATAGGTTGCTAACGAACAGGTTGCCAGCTGGATCGGTCGAATAGCTCGCTAGCCGAATAGGTCGCCAAGTTGTGTTCGGTGACCTTGACATTGACCTAAATAAAGATAATTCAGTGAAGAAACGTAAGTAATGACAACGAGATATGTCATCTAATGCTTATGGTAGATGTTTCAGATTGTAAAATCAATTGTGCATAAGAGGTAATATGTATTTTGTATTAGAGGTTTCTTGTATTTTGTCTTTTGCAATAGACGTATGAGGTATTTTGTATTAGAGGTTTCTTGTATTTTGTTTTTTGCATTAGACGTTTTAGGTATTTGGTATGGCATTATGTTACATGTGTGTTTTGAATTAGACATTTCTACATAGCATTAGGTTTTTGCCGCTTTCCCCCGCCATAGAGGGATAATATAAATTGGACAGCCTTTTTCGATTCTAGACCAGATAGCCACAAAAGAATTACCACGCGAAAAGGGAAAAGAAGAAAAAGATGAAATCCGATAAATAGTAGTAGAACCAGATAGGAAATAATTACTAGTCTGAGACCAGTTTGCTTAAAATGGACTTCCCTCCCTTCGTCCATTATATACAATATTCATCAAGTATCTTCCTGTGTTTTTTCTTTATCTATCCGCACAGTTAGTTGTTTTAACATGTTTTTATTGTGACAAAGGGAGGAGATGACAACCTTGCCTTATCACGACAACGATTTTATGAGTGTGCTTTAAATTGACGTTTTGTTTTGTGTTTTTACCAACTTTAAGGATACTTTTATACACGGACGTTTGTATGTTTTTACCACATTTCAACCCATTAAAATATTTTAATTAAATCAACCTGTCCATAATGTATTGCCCATTGGATGTTAAACCTCTATAATAAACAACAAACAACAACAAATGAGTGGGCCTTATTGCAGTGATTATCCCATCTTTATGATAAATAACCCCTCATTGTTTCTGGGCTAATCCTTTATGTACATGATGCTGGAGCACTAACACGGGGATGGAGCCTATTCGTTCGTTTGGGACAAAAACAGAGGTTGGTCCATATCCGTGAACATATTGCGTGCACGTAAAAGAAGCACAGACAGATGGAAATGCCACTATCACGGTAAAAATTTTTACACGTCGCATACAGTCCTACTTATAATAGTTACCGCATGGTGTCTGAAAAAGATAGCATTGTGTTGAGGCGTTAATCCCATTTCATTTGTGCAGTATTTGACTTTTAAACGAGAAATTTTTATTTTTTAAAAACAAAAATGTTCCATATGTTAGTAACGGAATTACCAACATGACTTTATGTGGATCTCATCCATGGAATTATCAAATTCGGTCTCTGAGGCCAACAGATAGACGTTCAATTATGTTGTTGACATTTCAAGCCGACATATTGTTTGGTATTACTTTAATTTTGTTCTAGAGTCTCTGAATCCGCTTTGCGTAATGTACCACAACAAATACATGTCTAATGGCCAATATGGAGCAATTGTGTTTTCTACCGGAAGTGTCGAGACACTTTGTCAAAAATATAATGTCAAAGCAGCATACTACAAACAGTTTAACGGGTCTTAATGTGATGCAATCCGTTCGCGTGATGTTTATCTAAATTGTGTAAGAGGTGACGGGGCAACGTTATAAAGTAATATAGAACGTGTCAGTATTATTTGGAAAAAAAAACGTCTTTTTTTTCAGTGCTATATATTTCATAAATATTTATCGGTGACAAGTTTTTTTAATTTTGGGTTATCAAGAGAGAGAGAAAAATGGGGTTTAACGTCCACTCAACACAAACTAGGTCATTTCGGGACTAACATATGGTTCAATTTTATTTCAATAATTCGCTTGCGCGTAGGGGTCTTTAGCAGTGGAAACCCAGGAGGTTGAGAAGGCGCCCCTCCATGCCACATACGCTCACACCAGGGCTCGAAACCACAGCCGCAAGCTGAGGTGACCGGCCAGCTAGAGGTCGAAGCGCGGCACTCTAGTCCACTAGGCCATCCCAACCCCCCTTTTTGGGTTATCATTTTATTATGTACAGTGAGCAGTTTTATGTGCTTAAGTTATTACTTTTTGTGATAAATTTGCTAGCTACCACTAAATTTAGATTATGTATGTTTGAACTGCACCTGATCCGGTTCTGAAGGCTAATGGGCAATTGTTTCATCAACTAGAATCAAAGTTGATCAATAACAAGTTTCTTTAGTAAGTACATAAAAGGTTATTAACTTCACTAATGTACGTTTGTTTCCAGAGTTTGTAATTCTTAATTTCCAGAAAAGGTCAATAAACAAGAGCATCTACAGAAAAAGAACTCGATTTAGCTACAGATAGAAAACAACAAGGCAAGTAATAGAGGAGAATTATAGAACCAAATTGTCCCAGGGCCAATTTTAGCCGGGTTATCTAGCAATACAATTATATATAACGATATGAATCAAACCGTCTAGTTTCTAAATATAAATTACATTTGCTCCTTCTATACAAGTCCAACGTTCGTGTAAAAATTGCTCCAAATTACACTGGTTATTAAAGAGGAGTCAAGAGTAACCTATTCCCGGAATGAAGACTCATTTAAAATTAACGAGGAATAAGTGATTTTTTGTGTGTTTTTTTTTATTAATCAGTAAAAGATGGTATTTCATCAACTATTTCGTGTGAATTTATTTTTCAAGAGGAATGAAAAACTGTTACATGACAGAATGGAGTGGAGTTTTCAACTAACACTGCACAAAAACATTATGGAAAGGTATGAAGTAGTTGTAAATTGGATATTCTCATCTGCTATCTGTTTTGAGGAGCTATTTCCTCAAGATTCCATCATTAGAAAAACTAAACGTGTTACATGATGCTGATGGCATTTGCCGCCTTTGTGTGAGTGGAAGTGTGTGTTGGGGGGGGGGGAAATTAAAGGTTACGATAATACAAATAAAACAGAAGCACAATATATTACCAACGATATTTTAATTTAAAATCAGATAAAATGCAACAAGAGTAAGTTACAAAACACACTTTCAGTATTGCCTTAGATCACAGATCACTTAATATATTATCTTTGCCCTCTTCCTAACAACGGGTGTGGGGGGGGGGCTAATGGTCTTTCGTATTTACCGAGAAAAATGGTGTTATATCCACCCAAAGTTTTCACGGGAAAAGTAGTTTCGTCTGCCCAACTGTACCATTTGTTAGGCCTGGAATCACTTAGTTTGTGTCAAAAGGACGTTATCTGCCCCCTCCCCGTTCTCTCTGGAATATTGTATCCCTGCCAATGATACCTTATAATATACCTGACTACCAAATGTTTATAAGAAACTATAACGCACATTTATTCTCCGATGATATAAAAAAACTATAACGCACATTTATTCTCCGATGATATAAAAAAAACAAGAAGAAAGAATAACAACCATGTTGTTGATTAAAATCCCTCTCGATATGTAAATTTAGATATTTCAGATCACGTATCTGATTTAAGGAGAATTGCAACGGATAAAACATCAGTTCATGCACGAAATTGACTGGATTTTTCCTTCAGGTGCTTAGGATATAACCTTAATTCTTAAATAAATCTTGTGATACATGATATCGCACATCGTTGACAGATTTTAAACGCGTAGTCCAGTACCGGTTAGCTCAGTGGTGTAATTCAAGGCAGACGATACTAAGCAGGAGATGGGGTCGCAAAAATGCCACGAGGTTGTGCATGCGATCCCAATCGTTGGCACGCACAAGCGGAGATTCGAAACCACACTACCCAGTAAAAACATTCACCCAAAGAACACTCTACCTCAACTAAAAGCACATTTACTGTGTTTCAAAGTCATAACCAATCAATTTATTACCCGTGCTTTGTGTAAGCCGACAAGGAACCACGACGAACTGATGAACATTTTCATCGAGCTTTAACACTCTACTCCAATTCGAAGCAGAGCCATGGTGTTTCCGAATATATGACAGACTAGGGAACATACAAACTCATTTTGATAAAAAAAAAATGGTATGCCGGGCACAGCGAGTCCAAAATGTTTTAGTAACGTGTTATTTTTTTCAATCCACAATATAATAACACCATCAATCATATACAAATAGAGACATATGACTGTATATGCGTTGTTGTAGTAAGGTCCAATTCTTGTATAATAGAAATAACGGTTATCTCTGGGAAGAAAATTGTCCCAACCAGAATCTGCTTTCGGGATACAGAAAGAGTTTATCCTTATAGATCGCAACTAAATGTATCATTTAAAAGTATTCAACGGTATGATGGACTTGTCACTGTTTACAAATTGCTGTTTTATTTCATATAACGATAGCATTGATTCTATTCTTGTCTGTAACATGTAATACCTAGCTGTTGGCATGTAATACACAAATTTCTACGTCTTGTCATTACGGGCGTACTGGAGAGCTCTTGAAACCTGACAGATCCAGCAAATTGGCTCTTGCACGGAGGGCTAGTTTCATTTAGTCTGTGAGAAGAGATTTTCGTGGTGCTAAAGTCATTAGAGAAGTAGTAAAGACGGCCGGGGGCAGGAGAAATCGTATTATACGGTGGTGTTGACCGTTAGATTACAATCTTATCAGCTGTAAGTAAATATCGGGTTTTCCTGTGATTTCATTTCTACCTTCTATAAAAGTCTTAAGTAGCCTGACCTATGAGGTTATCAAATTGATAAGGAAAGTTCCAGTAGCAAGTTTGGTAATACATGTTTACAGTTCGTGGATTAACGCAGTTATCGATATGCACAGATAAATCAGTCTGTTAATGGAAATGTTTAATTAGGGAGCAAACGACCTCTCTTACAATAGAGAAGTATAGTATACCACCAATAAAACCAAGTTTGACGGAATTACTCACCAGAGTAATATGCAGAGTTCAGTGACGTTCCATTATTAGCTAACATAATTGAATAAAGGAAATCTAGGAAAATATTGATTATCGACAATGCATTTGTTGGGCGCAGAGTTCTCATCGCGACCAGATTACCACCGACCGGGCTAATGAAGATGGGCAAACGCCATATGATGTTCTATGAGGGAACTTTGTCCTGATAGCAGCGCGACGCCATACTCTTATATCGATTTTTACGTATATACAAGTGTGAATACGGGAAAATGTGTACACGTCATCATATAGGTAATCTGATTATTTTTTTTTTATTTGATTTGAAAGTCGTGTTTTGGCTATCATGATAGAAAGTCTGTCAAGAGCTGTAAATATGGATGTGGTAAGGGTATGGACACAGAACAGAAACAAGCGGTTCTGAGGCAACCCTATCATCGTCTTCGGATTTAAATACAGATCTATATTTCGTTTCGTTTTTATACTTTCGATGGCCTGCACTACATGAAGATCCGACCGGTTGTCGCGCCAGGGGTCGTATGAGCGGCTTTTGACTGTATGACGTCAGATGTTGATTAATCTATCGGCATTGGCGTTTCTATTGGTTTACCCACTGGGCGGCGCATCGCACGCCAAGAATACGCCGCCACAGACCGTTTCATTGGCTAACCACTCACTCTACTATAACAACTCTTCCAGGTCCTAGTGTAGTAAACACAAGTAAAACGAAATTTTGAACTACAAAAAAATGAAACGAAATAGTGTGCGTTTTCATCAGATTGGGATGGAATACCATTGACCTGGTATATTTTAGTTTGATGGATAATAATGTCACGAGGAGATTGGGATGGAACTGACATTTTTTGGATAGTGATGTCAGGAGGAGATGTATGGTCATTACCTCCTTACGTCATCTATTTGAATAATTATGAGAATAGCATGTTTTACCAGTAGTATAGATATTATTTTGGAGAACATTTCGAAATGATCGATATTTTGAGTTGAAACCTTCATTCAGTATGGTCAAACTTCTTAAAATGTCTTTGATTTACGAACGTAATTAAGTCTGTTTCTAGAGAGCCATTGAAACCCTGTACTTGTCGTCCTTAATCAAAGAGATGTATTTTTGAAGACCCATTGAAAACTGGAAACTCTCCTTTAATCCACATGGCATGGACTGGTACGTCGTAAATCAGATACTATTCCTTTAATCAAAATAGCTTATCAAATGTAGACCTCTCTTTTTAAAAATGTAACTCAAAGCCTAACATCTCGTTCCACTATAGTATAACGGTCTGATGAAGGAGGCATTATAATGGTTGATCTATAATCTATGATATGATTGAGAGAGAGAGAGAGAGAGAGAGAGAGAGAGAGAGAGAGAGAAAGAGAGAGATGGTGTTTAATGTCAATTCGACATAAACTAGGTAATTTCGGGACTAACATATGGTTTAATTTTATGTCAATAATTCGCTTGCGCGTAGGAGTCTTTAGCAGTGGGTGAAAACCGGAGGACAGGCGACCCTACTCCTTGTCACGTGCAACCGGGGATTCGAAACCACACCAGTGACATGATTGAAGCAAACGAAAACTATGTATATATTAAAATAATGATTTTTTTTTATTTGTATGGAGGATATGGCCTGTTTTTATCAGCAATATATTGACAATATATTTTATATGATATTTTCAATCTGTTTTAATTATGTTTCATTTTATTTTCGATACCACATTGACACCCATATATATACGTCCATGGTCGTTTCGCCATCCTGTCCGTGCGTTACCAATTGGCTTGTGAACGCGATAGAATCTACAGATTTCTAAGTTTAGCGTGAAGAATTGGGTTCATGAAAGAACAAACTCTGTCGATATTCAGTGTTCCAGAGCAATGTCCCCTTTCAGAATAACCCTCTGAAGACAATAAAGGCTAATGGGTGTGTTTCAAATCCGTTGTGAAGCATCGGGGTTATGCTGATTAACAATATTAATATTGAGCATTCCGTGACGCTCCGTCCGGAGTTACCGCAAACCCCATGGCAGTGAACGCGATAGAGGTTACAGATATTTAAGCCCGTACCCATAAGCCACTGTAGAGATATAGCTATTTCCACGTTTTCCACGGGTATCCTCATAGAAGACGGCGTCCAGATCATGTGAGCTTATTGGTAAATCAAATATCTCGTATTGGTGTGCTCGTTTTGTAGTGTGATGATTTACAGGAATATTAATACTTTGATGGGTTTAGGTTTAAGAATTTTGGGAGAGGATAAAACTCGAAGCGATTTATGACCTAGTTTGTGTCGACTGGACGTTAAACCTCATTTATCTCGCCTACGTCTGGCGATTATTTTATTGTCCACTCTGAAACTCCCAGTCACCTAGTTCAATGGCGTAGCCGCTGAATGACACAACCAGCTTCTCGGAACTTCATATGGGGCTGACTAATACCAGATCTATCTAACTTCTGAAACAAATGTACAAACTCTACTACTAGATTAGTTCCTTTTGGAACTGTCTTTGAGCGAACGATATTCGCTGACAGTTTCTATGCGGCCTTATTAAGCTGCAATATGAAAATACGGTAAAATATCGCTATCCCCCACCCCTGTTTTCAGACTGATTTAGAACCCTTACCGTCTGTTTGTCACCATAATTCTTTATTTTCCACCAAAGGAATCCTTTCTCACTATATTTGACACAAATTTATAATAATTCAAGTCCATTTTCAAGTAGAATTTAGCGATGAAATAAACATGGGGTTTGCGCATGTCCAGGTCTCGTAATGGCTCTTCAGTTTAAACGTATATTTTTATGTAAGTTTTTAATCGCAGAATTCTACTTGAAAATAGTATTGAATCTTTATAAATGTGTGTCAGCTGTGGCAAGTTATGATTCCTTTGGCGAATAAAGTAGAATCAATGTGAAAAATAGTAGGTAAGGATTCCAAAATAGCCTCAGAACAGAGATGGGGAAGGACGGTATTTTAATACAGCGGCTATAGAAGGCCGGATAGGAACTGTCAGCGAATATCGTTCGCTCAAGGAGAGTTCCAAAAGGAACTACTACTAGATCATTACACCCAAAACAACCACAGCACCATACAAAAAACCAAATCCAATTCGGTTGTCCTGATTAATATTCCAGCCTTCTGCAGTCGGATTTTATAATAATGATTTTAAATTTGACACACGATATCTTCAAGGGTTCTCAAATCGATTTTTATGGTGCTGTAAATGTATAGTTTAAGTCCATGGACAATATGACGTGATTAAAATTTAAAAAAAAAAAAAACAATTATGTAATAATATATTATGTTTCCGCCAACTTGGATTTTAGAACATATAATGTGCATTTTCACCAGATTAATCCACCGGGTGTATTTGTGCCATTGTTCCTCCTTATATTTCAAAGATTTCCCTGGTAAATAAAGTCATCTGTTACAAATACCAATTATTACGTTGTTCGACTTGTGTAAAAGATAGAAAAACGGAAAGCAATATTGTTTTTGTAGTTTAAAAACGGAGAGCAAGATTGTTTAAAATGACTTAGTAATAGACTAGTGTTTCAAAAACGATGTTATTTCGTTTACAGTAAGATAAATTGATTATTCCTCTTTAACTTCACTGTTTTCTTGTAGACAAAGGCTGAATAAATTGGATTATTATATAATTTGATAATACTCGACTCAATGTATCTACATGACTTTTGTTGAAAAAAAGGGAGAACGATTTAATAAACAGGCTATTTTAAAAATTATCTTTGAACATTTAATGTACACTGGGCCACAGCTTTGTTCCTAGATGTCTATTTTGCTGAAAAGTTTTAATCTCAGATTAGGGACAAGTTGTGGAACGGATGATTTGTGGCGAAATGCGGTTCAAAATAGTCTCCGGACTTCTTGAGAGTACGAAAGTCTTGACGAACTTACAGTAATTATATTTTATTTTCTGTCAAGTTCTAAAATGGAATTGAATGTAAAAGAGGGGTTATGTTTATTATCAAAAATAATCTATTTACGCACGTTTGGAAACTTTCTTTTTGTAATTTAATAACATTTCGCTCTGAAATATTTTATTTGAAATAAACTAGTTTCTAGATAGCTATTTTGAACGTTTGGAAGGTTTTACAACAACAAAAAATATAGGAAAATTACGTAGAAATACCACGGCCATATTGAACTGAAACCAAAATCTAATTTGTCTATATAATGTCAAAAGATGAATTATTCAATTAGTGATAATGGATTCGATGATGTAAATAAAGTCTTGTAGGCTTTCAGACAAATCTAGTGTCTATTCTGTTTTATACTAGGTTAACACCAATAGGTCAAGACGTAATGGCTATCTTGGCTATCTTATGGTTAATATCACAATTTTTAGCTTGTCATTGTTAGTTGGAAATAGAGGTCTGAATTGCGGTTTGCTATTTCATTAATGATACACTAATATGTAATAGAGTCTCTTAATAATGAACTGTCTTCTTTCAGGAACGACGTTGATGACTTTTAGTTTCTAAAATTTAACCGCGCCAGACTACAAAGAGCGAAAGACAACATTGTTCTTTTCGAGGTTACCACTTAAATATACCCAAATTGCGTTTTTCTTAAATCGATTTCTTCTCTGTATTCTTTATTCTCGAAATCTAGTTATCTAGTGAAAAGCGTCCACTGAAAGCTTTTCTTCATTACTTGAGCCTTGATTATTGCTTGGCTGACACAAAACTTGCTCATTTGCTCATTAGCATCCCACGATTGCCATTTTCTGATCACTTGGAGCAAACAGAAGAGGATACAACAACCAGAAAACAAGATAGACAGTCTGTTATTTTCCCGTATTCTATTGTCGTTTATTCAGACTATTATTGTGGCCAAGATGTACATATTGTGTATAGATAAGATAATTTTCACACGCAAAAATCAAACATTACATATGGCCGTCACTCGCCTGAATATACCGTGCAATGACATACATTTCTTACACAAACTTCGGACAGTCCCGAGTATGGTGGCTGATTGGTATCATGTCGTATTGTCGTAATGTCGCCTTTCATAACGCGACAACCCGACAACCCGACAACCCCCCGAGTGTGTCGTGGTCATTTATTTGAAGATATCGACTATTTTCTTCTACATAGCCCAACAATACCAGCGATCTGTTGTGTGTCTGTAGTAACAATGCTATCTCATTTTATATCTTTCAAAAGATTTCTTGTTTTGCAACACGAGTCAAAATAAAATGTATATAAGTATGTTTGATTAAGTTTTAGTTTATTGTTTTGGTGTTCAACCACCAATATAAAATATACACATCCATTCCTTTATCTACGATCGAGCAGAAAATTTTCCGAACGCTCTAGATTCTTGCCATGTCAACACCCGATTCAACTGATGTTAGTCAGTTGAATCGGGTGATGTCAAACAGATAATTCCGCTCCTCGATCCATTTCATTTTTTTAATAGATATCGTTTTAAAAAAAAAAAAGAGTAACCTGAAATCTTTAGGTCAGACCGTCGCCTAACAAATAGTGTCTAAACGTCTAAAATAATCGCATTTTGTTAAAATGGTGACTGTCAGTGTGGGTGGTATAGGGCTAGTATAATGACAAGCATAAATGTACGTAGAGTGACTTTGATTTCCCGAAGAACATCTGTAGTATGCCCCAGTCCAAACCACTCAATACTATATTTTATGTACTTGTTTTCATCTATGGCTTGAACTGAATTATCAACAAACATTAGGTCACAAAAACTAATCTATCTACTCCATTGTTCATCTATGGTCCTAAGGGGCATGAGGTCTCTACCTTGAAGCACCATACAACTTTTATAACCGCCTTCTCTTCTGACCATTAATTTAACCATTTTCCTTCTTGCTCGTTCGATTATGTATTGTTATTATGGTAGCAGGCGTGCGACATGCATTTACTGTTACTTTTGAAAACGACAAATTTGTTTTCATTTGGAAAAACAGAATTAATCGCTAGTAAAATGGCATCCCAAGTGGGAAACGAGAGAAGTCTTATTTTACAATCGGCTTCATTTGAAACAGAAGGTGGCTTGTCCATTTCAACTCAATAAAAACTGATACAAGATTATGCCTCTTTGTAATCTAATAAATCAATGTTTTCCGTACTACGATTTCCTTCAAAGCAAATGTTTCTAGAATCAACAGTATGCTTGCAAAAGGCTAATGCATTATTAATTTCTGGGAAACGAAGACAGACTTGATTTGCGATATACATTTTTGCAATTATGTCCCGAGACACTTCTCGGTTTATGAACTCGACGAATCCTGACATAGGCTATATGGAAGAAAATAGTAATTGCATATTGTTTATTCGAAGTCAGCATGTATCACTGATTGCCAAGTGTCTCTCCCTTTTTTAATTCACAGCGAAATTTTGAATCTTGTTAAGGACACCAATATTGAACCCTGATAGCTTGTTTCTGTTTTCAGATTATTTCTACCCGTGTCCTTTCAACTTAAACTCATAAGTATTCATACAAAGTATTTTTCAATATCTGCATATGAATAAATATCTTCGTGACGAGAACGTTTCTATTTACGATTCCTAATGAACACGTAAGTCACCCATGCTTATGGTAATAAATATCAGTTTCTGGTGTACATGTAGAAACTAACTAGCAGTAATTGATCCACAAATTCAATTAACTTATGTGTGGTTTCACTTACTTGTACATTTGTATTTCAATAACTTTATTACCAGTTCGTAATATAATGTTGGGTTTCATGTATTGACCTATTGGTCATTCCTCACGATTCTCCGATTTCATTCCATTGTTGAAGGTCCATGCTCATATGCGAAAATTGGAATAAAGATATACCAATAGTCGGAACCGAAATGTAGAATCGCCTGTCTGAACCCATTTCAAACAAAAAACGGCAGCGCAATACCTTGTCCACATTAAGAAAAAAAAAATAATTAATTAACGCTGATGCGAAAATAAATGATACTTTTAATCAACGTAACCGGACTATACTTCGGTGAGGTTTAGCTGGCAATTGAATTTTCGAAAGCTACAAGGAAATGACATTACAAAACATAAACCAGGATGACAAATAAGAATAATGGACATAAGAAAGATTTCTTGTATAATAAATAGTATAACAGGGGTGGGGTGGGGGCCTAGATGGGCACCACATAAACAAGAACAACAATCAATATAATCTTAAGTGACATTTAGTCAATATCATTGTATTATGACATCAGTATCTAACATACCCAATTGTTATAGTTTAATATAATCTTGTTTTGGCTAACTGAGCAATATTCCATGCGATGTTTCAAGCTGGCGATAATTGTTTGCCAATTAACGACCAACATTCTTTTCAATTAGGCAATGTTGTTTTGGAAAAAATCATTATGTTGGCACTCTACGACAAAGTATTCATAATAGATTGTATTTAATTTTTTAAGACAGTCAGCCAACCTATTTAGTGAAGTAGATCGGTAACCTCAGGTTTGCTGATTCGTCGTCCCAGATCATTATGAGAAGTAGCCCACAATTAGAAATCCCGAATTTATAACGTCCGAATCATTACTTTGGTATCAATAATGTTTGACAGGACAGAAAGGTATAATTTTAAAACGTCAATTCGCCAACAGGCGATAGGAAAAACAAATATTATGTCTTGAATTTATCTATATCAACAGTAAATAGTCGGGGCACAGCCCCAGACTCGCGACCAATTATCGAAAAAAAGGTTTGACGATGGTTTTAATAGAAGGGACCCTTGCTACCTCTGTAATCTGTGGGCTTATACTACGGGAGTGTCGTAATCCATATTGGACAGTTGCCGATAAATCTAACAAACGGTTGTATTATACTGTATTCTGCTTTACGGATCGGAAATATTAGAAAACACGTCTCAACGGTCCAAGTATTTTGAGTCAACTATATTGGGCATGCGCACTCAGATTGAGATGTATTATTTGGGGAGTTATCGACTGAGAAGTAGTTTAGACACTAAGAAATAAGACATCGGGTGTATATCATAATAGACTAAGACTTCCAATTGACTATTTTCCAAATATGCCCTATTATAGTGGCGATGGTGGAATCAGATTGAGATGTATTATTTGGGGAGTTATCGACTGAGAAGTAGTTTAGACACTAAGAAATAAGACATCGGGTGTATATCATAATAGACTAAGACTTCCAATTGACTATTTTCCAAATATGCCCTATTATAGTGGCGATGGTGGAATCTGGAGTCAGTAATAATGTAGCATAATGTAGGATTAATAGTTAATTCTTTTGACATTTTGCCTAAAACTACCGCGGTCTAATGGCATTGTAGTTTGATGGGTCCAACTGACATCCCATTCCTATAAGAGACACACGTTTATGTCAATTCCATATTATCCATATTGCAGCTTACTTACTATTAGGCATTAAACCAATTTTTGTTACATATGTTGATAAACTGTTAACCAATAGAAACATTAACTATCAATCAAATTTATGTCCTAATGTGCTTATCAACTAACTTTCGAGAAATTATACACAATAAATGCATTTGTACAGTATATGTATGGTACATAATATAATTTCCTTGCTTCCAAGTCAATGAATATATTTTTTTCTGTTAATAGTGGCCGCTCCGGAATTGGAACATTTATGGTTGTTAAAGGGTATAGGCACTCAAGTCCAAACACATTAAATTACGAGTGAAATAGAAGTTATACAAAATGGGCCTTTTTTCCATAATAACTGAATGGATTTCTGTGAAATGTGGTAAGCATCACCCCAAGGTGATAAAGATAAAAGGGTGTCTTAAAGTACCGTAATTCAATCTTTTTAAATAAATATTGGCATGAATGTTACTTATCGAATGCTTCTGCTTGATATAACATAGTTGTTGTTAAATAGCACACTGATTGAGCAAATGTTCCACTCCTGCAAACCCTGTAATAGGTATGCTGGTTGGGCGAGGCTTGTCCAGGTTTTTCAACTGGGAAGGACATGGACCACAGGCGTGCAGTGAGGAGGAATGAGGGGGGAATTTAAGCTAAATTTAGAAGTTATTTCCAGGATTATGCAGGAGAATTTTTAAGGGAACATTTTGACTTCAATTATTTTAAAACAAGTTCCTCTTTAAAGCGGCTCCTGATGCATAACCCTGGCAATGTGTTATAAATTTATCTGAAATCCAGTATAAGCTTCAAGTGAATCAAAAAGTCAACAGTGTCGAAATATGGCCCTTCACGGTGTCCATATTGGCGACGGGAAGTTCTTTGGTGATTCCGGGTCCATTATATTTCTCGACTACCAATTCATTACCCAAATATAGGGCATACTACTGAGAAATGTGAGAAGAGAAACATTTCAAATATATGAAATCGAATGAAATAAACTTTTTACCAACGGTGAAAGCGATAATGACATACGCGGATTTTGTAATAGAACTTCTGTTTGACCCTTAAATGTGTTGGAACTTGAGCGCCCATACCCTTTAAAGACGGGTTACCATTAGATCTCGATAGTTTCAGACAAAAATTCAAAAGAGTTAACAATCAATTCTACATTATGTTACGTTACAGACTGCAGAATCTACCGAGTAGTCAAATGGTTAACGCGACCCGGCAGGATCATAGGGTCTATGATTTAGTCAAGTGGCGTGGTGTCGATTTCCTGCTTGTACGTGACAAGGAGCAGGGTCGCATGTCCAACATCATGGGTTTTCTCAGGGTTCTCCGGTTCACCCCCTATTCGTCAGCGTAATATAAAATAAAATGAAACCATGTGTTAGTCCCGTAATGACCTAGTTTGTGTTGAGTGGAGGTTAAACCCTATTTCTGTCTCACCAGGAAGCGGTGAATGGGAAGCGTTTATGTATCTGATACGCATCAAATCCCCATGTCCCATAAATCCCAAAATAACAATAACTTTCAATCTGAGTGCATATGTCCCGACAGATAACTCAAAATACTTTGACTCTTGAAGTGTTTCCCATGATTGCTGTAATCTATGAAGGATAAGATTCATGGATGCCTAGAATAACTCATGGTTGTGCTCAAACCAGTGAAGTATACAGTGTCTATTTTCAGCCTTGGCACCTACGATTTTTTCTACCAATCTATCGCTCCAGTGGTGGTTCTACATAAGGCAGGATATGCTTACTCTTACAACAACACCACTTCTAAGCCAACACATTAACATAAAGTGTTAGAATTGTGTTGTTTTTTCCATGTAAGTAAAAGGTTGCACGAATTTATATGAACATATTAGCATACGCATTAGAATTATGACGAGAATTGATTTTTTATGCCGTTGCTTAGTTATTTCATTATCTGTCAAATTATCAGAAATGTTTATAGCTAGTATAAACTTTGATATTATTTTGTATAATCTATAATTTGTTTGTTTTTTTTTGGCAATATTACCAGGTCAATAGGGTACTACACAGTTGAAGATGCTTTATCTAGGAGGTAAATCTAGATATTATTCTGGTTTCAAATGTTATATAAATAGTTATTCATATACCGTAGCATATACATATACCTAAAGATTTTGATACCCATCTCAACCGCATCAATGGTGTAGGTTAAAAAAGATAAACGGGGGTGAATGTCCGCTGTATAGTTGGACGCGTTTTCGGGACTAAGATTTAGTATGTTAAATACAATAATCCGCTTGCAGTGAGGATGAGTTGAAGATGGGGAACCTGGACAAAACACACCATGCCAGGCTGGAGGAAATATCCCACGTAACGTACACACATTGGATGGAGACAACGCTATATGATTCAATAGCAGACGTTCTATACTCTAGATCAATCTATCACCCAGCAACCCGTATCAAATATTAATTAAAATTCATAATAATATTCTTATTAATCTGTAATTATCTGAACAGAGTAGTGTCTGTGCCGTTCTTATAATAGGCCCATTTGGGTTATCTATACTGGCATGATAATCTGGACTACAAATCGACAACTTGATATAATTCATATTGCTACTTGTTATTAACATGTCTGGTCGTCGTAATATTAGCCAACCACGGATCTAGATCTATTAATCAAAGACGAAGTATACAAAACGGCTATAATTTACCGATTCGCATTCGTTAAAGTATAAAAAACCGAGTCACGTAAGAAGATATTAAATGCCTTTAGCACTTTTCAGTAGACCATATTACATAGAATTATTGGAATCTCTGACAAATGGATGACATATAATCATTATTGCTTTTTTCTATTGATTTACTCCATTATTCTTCCCTTATCACGTCATCAACTGACTGACTCAAGTCGTCTGCTTATTGCATTCCATCTGAGTTTAATACCTAGCACACGTCATCGATTATATGCATTTATGCAATGGCCGACTGTCATCTTTTATTGAATATTGGTGAGAAGCGTAGCAATGTATTCATTCTTGTGTAACTACCTTATAATATTGAGAATTATTACCTAGGTTTGTAGTGGCACCAGCACATTATATTCAACACGGTAACTCAACAAATCAGTTGTAGTTTTTAATGAAGCATATATACAAGGAAGCATTTTACAGGTAAGATATTTCACTCTAATGGATTCCTGCAAAAACCAATCTGATTGAGTTTATTTTAGTGTGGTTTGGTGTATTGTAATGTAGTGTAGTACCAATCACTTAGTGAATGCATCTAAGGTACGTTTTCATGATATGAGAAGATTGTGAGACCAGTTTATCCTGCGCATGCCTGCAAGAAACGGAAATAACCGGAAATGACTTCGTCTTGCACTACATGGCTAGATCTAAATATTAAGGCCACCTGTAGATTATGTCAAGGTCACGCGATGTAAACAGGGTTAGTGCTAACCCCAACCCACTCGACAGATTCCGCAAACTACATCTAGTCTCGGCTGTATGACAGTAAGTGATATGGCGATGCGGTTACCGGTTTACTTTAACAGGAAAACTTGACGCTATTACACAAATTGGGAAACTATTCGGCTAGCGACTTATTCGACCGATCGAGCTGCAACCTGTTCGTTGGTAACCTATTTAGAATAAAGACAACAGTCGCATTAACTCATCTATTTATCAACCAATAAAATCCAACGTTATGTCTATCAAATGAAAGTAGAATATATTATTTTTTATCCATTCCTTTAGCTCAGAATAGAAGTGTAATTTCGTCATTATCTTACAGCTGGATCGGTCGAATAGGTCGCTAGCCAAATAGGTCGCCAATTTGTGTTCGGTATGGGCGCAGCCATGTTTCATCCGGGACCTTTAAAGTAGTTCCAATATGGCGGAATTCGTCATACAGCCGAGGTTAGATGTAGGTTCCGGAGGTTACGGAATCTGTCGAGGTTTGCCGAGTGAACCCCAACATTACCCTGTGCCGAGACCTAGCCCAGTTAACATCTCGTGAACCTGGTGTGCCGTTCAGATCTAAATATTAAAATGTTTTGATTAGATTAGTTACACAAGACAATCTTTCAGGTTGTAACAAGTTTCGTCAATTACTTCTAGAGTTATCGCTCTTGCTCACTTGGTATAATTTTGTGATTGCTTTAACAGCGAAAGTCACTATCTGATCTACTTTCAGTTTCTTTAATAACTTACTCTCAAGGGGCTGTTGCACAAAGCTCTGTTAACTTTTAACGACCCGTTAACATGGAGTAAACGGATCGTTAACTTCAACGGAGAGAAACGTTGTTGCTGGAAGCCCTGTTAACTTTAACGGATAATGAAATTGACTGTCCAGCAACAGAAATTTAACGGACCGTTACCAAACGACACATGAAAGATAACGATCCGTTAGTTTAACGGATCGTTAAAATAACTTAGCTTTGAGCAACTGACCCCTGATAAACTTCACTCACTAATTGTTAATACTGAATATTGTTAGCAAATAGAACGTACAATCTTAGGAACACACTCTGTATTAAGGAACTGTCAAGTGGAAATATAGGAACCCCGGGTAAAAACTCAGAACTGAAAAATGGAAATCTGGGTGTTTCAACAATTGGGTACATCATCATCTGTTTCATCTGATACACCCTTTAAAGCGGGAATTTCATATTTTCTAAGAAAGTCAAAACATTTATTTCTATGTCTTTTGTCTCAATAGGTTGTCAACTCACTATTTTACAATCATAGGCAATATTTTCCACACTTAAACATCTTTCACGTCGGAAATAATAACACAATTACCTCTCTTGTTTTTCCATTCCCCCCATGCAATAGTTATCTTTAAACGTTTGAATTTTAAGTTGAAAATGATGTTTTTGCCAATTTCTTAACTGGCGATAGTGAATTATAGGATTGATAGGATTATTCTTTTACAAGGTGGGACTGTTATAGATACTATTTATTTTAAGGCTTTATCTTAATATATTTTAAAAATATAACTTATAAATATGAAATTGCAGCTTTAAGATACATCAAAACATATTATGACAATAATCAGAACTGTAAATATGGACTGATCTTTAAAACTTGAAAATATTTTGGGTGACGTATACCCTGCCCTATTTTCACGGCACAATTTTGCAAAAATAACGTCATTTTAATTGGAACTAATTTTCGTTGTGAATTTAATCATATATGTGTTTATAATTGTGTGAAATGGTGGAACAATGATATTTAACCAGACAGTTTAACTTTTATTCAATCTTATTTTTATCATCTGTGTCCACACCGTCTACGAGGATTGTCGATCGTTTGATTAGAAGACGATATAGATGACTGTTTAAATCCGGGTTTCAAATGATATTTTAATGAAAATTGATATTAGAAAATGAATATTTTTATATTTTATAAGATTTATCTGCTGATTTACTTTTATTCGGTATTTGTGGCTGTACATTAAATCTTTCAGAAAGCTTTCTTGTAGGTAGAAACCAGTGTATTTTAGTTAATTGTAAATCGTCGCCTGAATCTGTTTTGTCATCGTGTAATTTTAATATCAGAAATACATGTATAGGTAAAACACGCAAATTTGTAGATGTAGAGGCCCCCAAGTCACTTGTTAATTCTCTGGTCACTTCTCGATTAGATAACTTTAATTCACTTTTCGTTAGTTTACCTTTAAACCTTACAGATAATTATAAAAAGTACAGAATACTGCAGCTTGATGTTGTTCATCTCTATGTTCTTTTTTTTAAAAAAAAAATTAAAACACATTTTATTTAATCTGACTGTTAACTGACTCTGTACACAATCGTTAACATGTCCATAATCTTCTTGTTTATTTATAAATTGATCCTGTTATTTGAAAGGGCGCACTGCAAATATGCTGTAATAATGTAATGTAATTTCTTCACTTTGTCACAAATGGGAATTTTGATTTATGTGTGGTGACCGAATCCTGGTTAAAGACTCAGACGATTATGATAAGTCGAATCTTGGGGGGGGGGGGGGATGGGTATATTTTTTCAAAACAAAAGTCAATGATGTTAATGTTAATTCAGGCTTTCGAATTTGTTGAATTTGCGATTTCACTCAAAACTGCAACATTTACTGCTGTTTATCGACCACCTTATTCTGGGAACCATCCTGTCCAAACTGCAACTTTCTTTGCAGAATTTCCTGCTATTGTGACTTTGTTGGAGACCTCAATATCCACGCCAGTAACAATCAGAACAATTATGCAATATCTTTCATCAATTTATTGTACTCTTCCGCCTTAAATTAGTTCGTTAGAGAAATCAACAAGTCTCGGTTAATATTCTGGACCTCATTCTGGTTTGTGATAATGCAGACATCGCCTTTTCAAACGTTGATGCAGAGTACCACTCATTTCTCAAGGCCGATTTTTTTACATGCCGTCCAGTATTAAGAGGAAAGGAAATCAATTTCCGCAAACTTAAATCCATTAATGACGACACTTTCGAATCGGATCTCAGCGAAGCGGTGCATAAGGTAATCGAAATAGACCATCTTGAAGATCTGGTACAGAACTACAATTTTGAACTTCAAGAAGTTCTATTTATATACACGCACCAATTCAGAGTAAAACTCAACCAAGAGGGACGCCTGGCTGAACGTCGCCGAATAAATCACATAACATCACATTGTTGGAATCAGTATATCGTTACTTGGAACGAATACAGGAATATTAAAATTTTCACATATTTCTGATAAAATCAAAGCATGTGGAAATAACACAAACAGTTGTATGATACTGTCTTAAATCTAAAGGGAAAAAAAGAAGAGCAATCCATTACCTTATTATGTATCTGACGCCGAGTTTGCAAAGGAGTTTGCAGATTTATTATTCGTCAAAGTGGACAAAATTTGTTTGGAATTGAATCAGCACCCGCTTTACCATCCGCCTGTTATGCCTGTTCCTGCATTCACCTCATTTACGGAGGTAAATACAGGTGAGGTTCAGAAACTATCTGGAATGCGAAACTATCAACGTGTTACCATGGCCAATACCATGGCCAATACCATGATTTTTAGGTAAAAGATCATTGCTCCACCAATTTTGAAAATCATCAACCGGTCGTTTGAGTCAGATGTTTTCACACCAGCTACCATTGTCAAACCATACTGTATCTCCAGACATCGACAGCAATCTACCCTTCCTGTCAAAAATTGTTGTAAAAGCGATTTTAGTAACCACCTCGTAAACAACAACATATGTACAACTTACCAAGGTACCTATAGACCATTATAATACAGAAACACTGTTGTTGAATGTGTTATATGATCTCCTAGATGCTTAGGCGAACCTGACTACGATGGTCACGATTGATCTCAGTGCTACGACACCGTGCACAACAAGCTTTTACTTACGATAATGTCAAATAGTTTTAGTGTTACGGAAATCACAAGAAGGTGGGTGGCGTTATATCTACAAAAAGAGAGTTTTAGTATAAAAGTTCACGAGGATTTCTCCGATGTAAAACAAGTCAAGCATTCCTCCAACGTTTTTGTGGACGACTTTGTACGCGCCATTGAATGCATGGCAGTAATGTGCGCTATATTAAATGTAATATGTTACGTTATGTTGTAGCTAAAGTAACTGATATCAAAAAGTGGAGTAATAGATTGAGATTATGTTTTCACATTAGAGATACCATAAATACATCTAAAATATATGCACTCATATACATGACTATATAAGTCTATACATATAAAAGGGAGTTAGAAATAATTTTTGGTTTTCTTTGATTTCACTGTACGGTTATATGCCGAAATTTGTCAAATTAAATTGCATGCAAAATTTGTCGAAGTAAATTGCATGCAAAATTTGAGCCAGTTGATGTTATTAATTTAGCATTGATTTAATAAGGACAGTTACTGGAATTTCGAAAATAAGTCGAGTCTGGTGATATTTTGATATGAAATTAATTAAATATATTTTCTTGTTGAAAGTTATAATGCTTATTATGTAAGTACGAAACGTCACATCATTTCTAATAGGACGGACGTTTTATTGAACTTCGACGATTTCTGGTGGTTAATGTTGGAATTACGAAACATTGTTAATAATTAATTATAGCACGTATCTTCCATATTTGTTATGATCACTATTATATGATTCTGAGTTACATGTTAAAGGAGTAATTTTATAAATCGAATCGGATGTTCGTGATTAGAGTTTTGGAATTGGAAAGTGCTCTCTGTGGTGGAATTTAAGAACAAGCCAGTTATTCCAAGAAATAAGTCTACAGCTTAAAAGCATTACATTGTCCCAGTGGTCTCAATAAGTTTAAAGTACACGTAGAGCCGTTGGATATTATGCCAGCATTATGCTTGTATGTTACCAGATTACCGTTATTAAAAGTAAAGTAGGTGTGGTGGGGTGGGGCTAGTGGTATGTTTCAAATATCCATTCTGCTAAATCCATCCGAGAACCAATAATTGAACCTATTATGTCCATTTCTCATGACACTTTAAATTGTATGTCTGTGCATTAATTTACAGAGTTATAAATGGCCCTGTATGTATACAAATCCATATATTATACCTTATGTTGTGTTTTGTTAAGAATAGTTTACCTTGCTCTCTCTCCCTCTCTCTCTCTCTCTCTCTTCTTTGTAATACATGTCAAGTTGACATTTTATTATCCAAAAAGACTTACAAATGGCCGTGGTCAATCTGATTATGACTTATTGGTGTGTGATATCTTAAAGGCTCTTATAGAGATGTCTGGCACAGAAAGCCTACAGATATAATCTTGATGTAATTGATGTTTGTTTTGTCCGAACTGTTTCCTCCGGGTTACAGACCTTCCAACAAAATAGCAGACGTCTGCCTCGCACTCTTTTTGCCGTCTGATAATACAACGAATTTGACATGAACAGACGACTTTATGAAGCTTATTAGACACATCAGGCGAGACAAAATAAGAAATAATGACAATTACCATTGGTACTTAATATCCACCTCCGGCTTTAAGACCTGACACTACATTCCACCTCATAAAACTTCAACTCGTCAATTATACAAATAAGTGACTAGATTCCATACAAATTACCCGTATATATACGGATTGTACAAAGAACATGACATAATCGATAATATAATTTTATTATATTTTTCTCTAGGTGTGACTCAGTTGGGAAGCCTCTAATTTTTTCCATTTCCCTTATGTGCATTTACTTGGGGTTTCCTCGCAATTCTGTTCTGATCTGACAAGAAAGTGATTTCAGTTAGTCATATTAACCTTCTTTCAAAGAGATATTAAAACTTTTTTCTTTTTTTTTTTTCTATATAATATTTATTCACGGAAACTGAATTGGAGGACAGGCAGAAGCCTATAGACCCCCCTCCATAAAAGTACAAACATAAATATATATTGAAAAGTAAAGTAAAGTAGATGAACAATTAAATTATAAGATGGCTCTATACACTATTAGTAAGTGCAGGAGGAAATATACGGAATTTTCAAAATCTGTGGGAGATGCCGAGGAAGTTATGTATTGCAGAAAAAATTTATTCACAATTGTTCCTGTCTTCTGTTCCGAATAATAATTTTGAGAATTTTGATAACGTATTGGGAGTTTTGATATTGAATTGAAAAATGGTTCGTCCCATCGATTTGTGTCTGGAAAATGGTTTATTTATAAATGTTTTACATACGGATGTACACAATTAACCAACTAATGCCTTTTCATGTCTCTGGTCATTGCTAATTGATTTTCCAACGTAAACAAGTACATGTAGTATAATAATTCTACAGGGATAAGTCTTCGGCGAGGTCCTGATATATCTGGACTTAATGGTCCAGCGTTTCCATCTAAATGTATGGGAAGCTGGGACTGTAGAGCTCGTATAGGGTGATCTATTTAACCTCGCAGGTCCCCCCCGCGCTCATTCCTCCTGCTAAAATAAAAAAAAAACTAAATTTAACCGCGTCAGTCCCTAAACGTCCTATATCAAGTGGGTGTTAAATCAAACCCACTCCACCCTCTCTCTCTCTCTCTTTTACATCTGCTAAAACCCACTATATTTAACTACATGTTAATCCCTGAATGGCCTAGTTTATTTCAAGTAGACGTTGCCCCTCCCCTCTCTCTCCCTTTCTCTCTTTCTCCCTCCCTCTCTCTCTCCCTCCCTCTCTCTCTCTCTCTCTCTCTCTCTCTCTCTTTGCATCCATCTAAATTTGTTCCAAAATTAACATAGTAAATCATATTTAGAACAGTACAGACAATTAACTTGGGAAGAGAATCATGTCTGATCCACTAACCCTATATTACTGCCACGGTTCATCTTCATTGAGTTAATTTGGCCCAATACCATTGATTCTGTATATTATACCCTACCCTCTGTTAAAATCAGTACCATCATTAAGTACCGAGATTACCAAACTTCTCGATGAAATTGGTTGATTTTATAACAACTGCCAATAGATGTGTCACTCAAAAAGTGCTCAAAGAATGGAGTATTAGTTATTTGGATTTTATAGTATGAACTCACAATAATGGCTGCTGTGAACAATTCGACAGATTGTTATGCGTATGAAACTATCACTCGATGCAGTAATTAGATATGATATGCCTTCATCATGCATCATTTTGCACCTGGATCGAATATAAAGGATGGTTTCAAGTGTTTCAAATGCCACAGATGAAATCTATATTGTATACTTAATAACTTATTCATGAAAAGAAATATGCTACAATAGAGGTGATCGATAGAGGACTAGCACTCAACAATTAGAAACGTGCCTTTTTAAAAGGTTATGCGTATATGAAATTCACATAATAAAAACTGCCATTTGGATAATTACTACGTAGGGACATAGTCCAATGCGGTCGCCAGAATATGATTAGACGTGCCTAATGACTGACCTAATCTATCAGTGGATCACGATTTTGTATTATTTTGAAAAAAGGTGGCTAGATCTTAGTGCTTGCTTACTGTTAATGTTAAAGATACATTATGTGAGACTAGAAAAAGAGCTGGCAGTTCGCGCTTTAATAGTTAAAAACAAGATATTGTAAAGGGAATTGTCTGGACGCCGAAATTAGCGCTTGAATTTTCGGCCTACACTCGATCAAAATCATAGTCGCCATCATCCATTTCATGATTAAATTATAAATGAAAAATGAGCAGCAAATCGGATCCAAATCGAGTAAATATAGTATGCTAGCAAATCCATAGAGAGTTATGGTCTGGATAAGTTCATTAATAATTACGATGACATTTCAGACGTAAAGATAGACCCACAATAGGCAGATTTAGTTGTTGCATAATGTATGTTTAAGATTGTTGAGCAATATATGTTTTGCATATCAATATCAAAATTGGTGAATATGATATTGAGACAAACTATGGCGCAATAACATTTATTGAATATATATATATATTTTTTGATATCGTATTTTGATCAAATACTCTTATTAAATATTTCTCACGCGCAGCCATTTACATTCCTTTCGACAGTCATTATATAGATTGCAGACTACGTATCAAACTTTGCAAATTTTTTTGCCTGGAGAACATTTAAATGCCATTTATTTCAATATTGGACTACGCACGTGGTGTGATCGTTTCGACATTAGACAATTTTCGACGTGATGTATACCGCTGGTTAAATGACAATTATATTGACTAATCTTTTTATCATATGGAAGGTAGTTGATACCCTTAGGCACGTAGACGAACATTTATTTGTACCTCTTGTAGAAATGCTCATGAGAATAAACATCGTCTGTATTATGTCGTCTAGAATTGTCAATAATCCCCATATTAGGTTTACCATTATTTCTTTATATATACACAGACGCGAGAGACAGACGATTTAATTTCAAATCTTAACCATTTGGTTTATCTCTACTGAATTAAACATTCCTTAATTTATTTGCACAAACGATTTCTTGCTTATTGGTTGCTGTTTCTTAACCCGTTCTTGTCCAAATAAATTGATTACCCCTCAGATGAAAATAAAATGTCTGCTAATAGTTATTTCCAGGCGTGTTATCGATAGCGTAATTTGAAATACAGCTTTTATCGCGATTCTATTGAAAATTAAAAAGTTTCTCGCTTGATTTACAACATTTAATTTTGACTACCTGGGTTTTTTTTATATACATTTCACCGATGTGGTAATTTTTACTTCAATATGGTTACTTTCATATTTTGTGTAACATATAGCAGATCGTGACTCACGCTGACATTACACAATGGTTTCTCTGGGATATTCCTGATTGTTTTCAAATTTAAGTGTAGTCTGTATCACCAAACTACTACCAGAACAGAACAGAACAAAACTTTATTCACAACTCAGATCAAATACATGACATATGAGTGACAGGTTATTTACATATTTACAAGATGGAGGCTTTTCATTTCTTAGTTAATGGACATAAATTTGTTAAGTATTATCTTCAGAAACATACATAATTTTACAATTATTGATCGTTTGCTAATTGAATTAAAAAGTTTATTATATTTAAAAGTATTCGGTCTTGTATAATAATATCTGGGTATATAGTTTTCACATTCTTTAATAAAATAGGTACAATCAAATAAATAGTGGTATTCATCGCCGACTTTATTTATTTCACATAATGGACAAATTCTCTGTTCAAAATCTACACTCATCCATCTTCCGACCTCAACAGGGAGTTTATGATTACATGTTCTATATCTTATAAAAGTATATTTACAATTATCTGGCAATGAGATAAGATATGGTTCTAATTTAAATTCTGTCTTATAAATTCTATAATTAATAGATTTATTTGATTTCTGGATATTAGACGACCAAGTTTTAATATACTGATCTTTTAGTCGTTGTAACAATTCATATTTCAATTTAACTGGGTTTGGCGTCTGTTGTGAGTTCCATAAATAACTATATCCACAATCGGTAAGAGTATTTTTGATAGTAATTAACCATTTATTGGTATAATTTACGTCATTTTTTAACAGAGACTTATATAACAACAATGAATATTTGCCAACTTTACCACTTATCATTTTAATCCAAATTCTAACCATTCTATGTTTAATATAAATACTTAAGGGGTATCTCCCAAGCTCACCATATAACATGTACAGAGGGGTACTTTTTTTTTACTTTCAATATATTGCTTAAAAACTGATTATGGATAGTTTCTATAGGGGATAAATCCCCAAATCCCCATATTTCACAACCGTTCAACAATATCGGAAGTATAGTATGGTCAAAAAGTTTAAGTTGACAATCAATTGGTAGATTAAGATTATGGATCCTCGAATACAAGAGGTGTAGAGCTTTAGATGCCTGGTTTTTAATTCTTGGTTGCGCTTGTGCGAAGCTGCACCCTTTAGAGAATACAACACCCAGATAATTGTATGAGTCACATATTTCTAAATCACGGTTTAGTAAAGAGAAAGTTGCGTTAGACTGACCTCTTGATCCGAAAATCACTACCTTGGTTTTATCTATGTTTACATTGAGTTTCCATAGAGTACAATATTCACCAAAAGCATTTAGCATTATGTTCATATTATTTACATTGTCAGCAAATAATACAGTATCATCAGCGTATAAAAGTTCAAATATCTTTAGATAGTTTAGTAATTCATTTTCATAGTATTCTGTTTGAACGCCTTTACAGTCATGATTTAATAAAAAAGCTTCGAGATCGTTTAGATATAGTGCAAATAAAAGAGGTGACAGATTTTCACCTTGTCGAACACCTATCTTACAGGGAAAGGTTGCAGATATTTTGTTTTTATACTTCACAGATGACTTTATGTCTTGATACATGTTATAAATAACATTAAAACATTTACCAGTAATGCCAGAGTTCAGAACTTTATACCAGAGGCCTATTCTCCATACCTGATCAAAGGCTTTACTAAAATCTATAAATGTACAAAAAAGTTTCTTTTTCTGTGACCTTAAATAGGACATAATTGCACACAATGAAAATAAGTGGTCTGTTACGGCGTAATCTTTTCTGAACCCAGCCTGTGTTTCGTTCAGTAGATTGTGTTCGTCTACAAAATTATTTAGTCTATTATTTATAATGGAAGTAAAAAGTTTTCCAAGACAGCTGAGAATCGTTATAGGTCTATAGTTTTCGGGTAAACCGCAGTCGCCTTTCTTTTTATATATAGGCACAATGCTCCCAATAGTCCAAGAAGCTGGTACAATCCCAGAGTTAAGAATAAGGTTAAAAAATATGTAATAAATAGGTATAAATATCTCAATTGTTGACTTAATATATTCATTTATTACCATATCGGTTCCAGCTGCCTTGTTATTTTTTAAACATTTAACAGAATAAAGTATTTCCTCTTTGGAAATTTCTTTATCCAAGGTAGAGTTTTCGCTGTTTATGTTATATTCGTCATCGTTTTCGACATCAGTATAATCATTTAAATTCTTGGAGTAATCGTAAAACATATCTATATTGATATCGGCCTTAGTATCGTCATTTTGCTTATTAAGGTTATTTATCATTTTCCAAAAATCCTTTGGGTTTCTACTCTGCATACTTCTCAGCTTACACTGAACCTGACGTGCATATTGTTTCATATATTTATTCATAGTTACTTTGTAAATTTTGCTCGATTCGACCATGTATAATTTATTCCTATTATTTCTATGTTGTTGATATTTCTTTCTGGCAACATGGTACTTAGTCCTGGCTATTTGACATTCTTTACCAAACCACTGTTTATTAGCATTTCGGCTGCTTGTAAAAGTGACATTTGGAAAGTTTTTTTCGGCGCTTTCTAAGAATATTTTACACAAATCATTACATATACTATTTACATTAACATGTGTAATATTATCTAAATGTATATTACTTATACTATTGAACAATTTATCAACAGCTTCTAAATCAATATTACCAACATATGAATCTCTCCTTTTATCTTTCCATTTACATTTGTTCACAAATTTATTGTGTGTACTCTCATTAGCTTGGTCATTTGTTAAACGGCGTACACGAAAACGTAATGGACAGTGAACATCAGAAAGTAAGGGACAGAACTCCCCGACATCAAAATCCTCGATTATGGGAAAGATAGGTGCTGTAACAATAAGATAATCAACAACATATTTATCTTTGCATGTGAGTTGACCCTTAAACTTATCACTACCAACCCTTCCGTTTACAATGAACAGATTATGGTTTCGGCATAGATGAAGCAATTTCTGACCATGTCTATTTACATATTTAACATCTTGATTATATCTTTCTAAGCTAATCCCATAGTCGTTCAATACGTCGGATTTTTCTAGATACTCTCTTACATAATTATCGAATTCAAAGAAATCTGAAAGACTATCATCAAATCAAACATTTGTGTTCGTTCTACCATTAAAATCACCTACAATACAAACATTATCATACTTAGGACAGATATCACTTACTTCATTAACATATACAGAGTACAGGTCTTCATCGAAATACTTTGAATCGTCTGGTGGTATATAGACTATCCCTAAAATTGTGTCATTTTCTGTATTCAACAATCGTTTGTCAATACAGAGCCAAAGAATATATTCCGAATAACTGACTTTTTCAGTTATGTATTTAGTAAATTTGTTTCGAATAAAACAACATATACCACCAGAGGATCCCGATATTTCTGTTTCCTATCTTTTCTTAGGTTATTATCCTAAAAATATTCCCTGGATAATTGTTGTAGCAAAATCTATATAAAGGAAAAAGACCCCTATTATTCTCCTCATTAAAAAGTTGGCCGGCCATGTCATATTTTTCTTGTCAAATATATACTCCAAGGAACTTAGATTCGTCTGTAAACGGAATAAAATGGTCATGGAGTAAAATATATAAATAAGTCAGTACCAACCAACAGAGTAAAAAATTTTCATGGGCCTCTTTTTAACCGATTGAATTAAATGTCCAATAATCAGTTTATCGTGGATTATACAGTGAAAAATAGATATAGATTTAATGCACATGGTCATATCAACAACCTAATTCATAATTTATATGCCGTCAAACATTGCGACTTTGTTCAGTTATCAATAAGTTTATTCCTGCGTCCCAAGACTGTCAATGTTTCCACAGAATATATTAATCTTTCAATATTCGGATATTTTTTCTAATTGTTAAGAGATTTCTGTGTAAATTATGTATGAGAAAATCTTCAATATATCAATGCTAACATTTATTAAAACAGAATACAGTAATAGTTTTGGTTATCTGATATGTCAAAGCTTGAGGAAAAATCTGTGTGACTAGAATACCGAAGCTTAACGATATAAAGGGTAATGTTACTATTGGGACCATTTACATCAAATATGACTAACGATTCCTGTCTGAATCAAACACGAATAGTTTTTTTTTTTCAAGGTTCAAGTCATTAAATCTTCAGTTTCTCTCATTAACACAACTTGAACTGAAAATTGAGACATTTTCAAAAAGGGAAACTTGTTAAGAAATTGAGAACAAAGTAATTTGAATGAAATTTACAATATATTAATTTTTCATATTCTGTATACACATCGTATATAATGCATCTTTAAGTATTTTACACTTGATGTATGGTGATATGTATGATGTAAAATGTACAGACAGTTGGCTCATAAAGACTGATCACTGTTTGTTACATGGAATATATTGACTGATTGCCCCATAATTCTCGTTACATTTCCTAGACAAATTAAATGGCCAACATATAAAGTTCAAGGTCATACACAGCCAACATTGTTCTGCCGACAAAACTATTTAATCAAAAAATGTGGTCAGGCATAAATTCTCCAAATGTTGTATGACTTCGAATTATCTTTTAAGTGTTTTAACAGAAGTACAAAATATGTATTGCAAAATCTGGCATGCGTAATATAATATCAATAATTGTTCAACTTCGAATTATCTTTCAAGTGTTTTAAAGCAGCATTTTGGTAGAAATGTGTTTTAATATATTTATATTTTAAAGGTTCAATATGTCAGATTTGGATAAAGAGCTGGCCGTTCCTGCTGTAGTAGTTAAAAAATAGGCATATGTTGAAAATTTCATTCAAATTTCATTTGTAGTTTTATTTTAATCACGGCACTAGGTTTATTCGAATCTTAGCCTCGCTTTTGCCATTTTTAAATTAAATCACTAAAGGCCGAACCGTTCAAATCTAGTTAAAATCCGATGGCATTGAGAGTTGATTATGTGCATGGTCTTGTCATGTTAATGAATGTCCTATTAATAATTTATATAATATATGTCCCAAAGAAAGACCTTCAATGTATCTTTGATGATTTGCTACTTGATGTTTTCTGGTCAGCTGAGATGTGATGGACTTTTTTTTGTTTACTTTTTAAGATGTAGAACAGTGAGACTTTAAATCCCACTACATTATCGTTATTTTCAGATAGCAATATTTCGGCAATTATATAATTGTACAGGTTAATCTTTTCATAGTTCATGAAGATGTAAGAAAGGAAATATATATGAGTGGCATTTAGTAGTAACACACTAAAATTCTTTATGGAATACCAATTACCGGTTTATTAACATGCAACGTTTCGACAATAACGCTATCGACTTTATGAAAACTGGCGAACGTTGGTGAACTCCGAAAAAATTGGGATAATGCGACTTGATGATCAGGATTTGATCATTCTTTTATAATAGTTTTCTATTCGCTTATCTGATTTTATTTCTTTTTGTGAAAATAATAATCGTCATATTCGTCATTGAGTTTTATCTTTTGATTGTTTAATCCCGACATATTGTACAATAATGTATTCATTAATCTCTAGTTTCTATTTATGTTCTTTCATTCACCTAATTCCATAAAATACTACTACCTGTTTTACGCTCAACTTTGCCCGTTCTTTTCTTTCTGTTGCTGATGTAATGGTTGAAACCCTCTATACTGTTTAGGTCTATAAATGCATTTATTAGGGTTTCACACTGCGTAGCTTGTGTGAAACACTATTGTTTTTGTTAAAATTCTTCTTATTATTATTCTTATTAGGCTTTCAGACTTTCGTCTGAAAGCCTATTGTGATTACTAAAATTATTATTATTTATTAAGCTTTCATATTACATATGAAAGCTTATTGTTTCTGTTAAAGTTATTATTAAGCTTTCATATGTATTACATATGAAAGCTTATTGTTTCTGTTAAAGTTATTATTAAGCTTTCATATTACATATGAAAGCTTATTGTTTCTGTTAAAGTTATTATTATTAAGCTTTCATATTACATATGAAAGCTTATTGTTTCTGTTAAAGTTATTATTAAGCTTTCATATTACATATGAAAGCTTATTGTTTCTGTTAAAGTTATTATTATTATTATTTTTTTTTTTTGTGTGTTTTCTGCAAATCGGATTTCTCAGAATCTATCCATAGGATCTTTCTGAAATTTTGACCTACCCCCCCAAAAATGGGGTGCGAACCTTGATTAAATATATTTTCGAAACGTTTTACGAATCCGAAATCACCGAATTTTACGAACGAAAAAAATGACAATGCATAGTCGTAACTTTGTTATTTTTTGACCGATTTTACTAATTCTTTTTTCTTTGAATACCTTTAAAAAAACCATTTTCATCTGCAGTTTCACATTTTCGAATTTCGAAAATTCGTCGCTGTGATTTCGAACCGGAAGATTAGACCAATTTGACAACTTCTTTAATAGTTGTACGATTTTCATGAAATTTAGTATCTAAGTAGATCCTACCGATGTGACTTCAAAAATATAATTAGAAATTTTCTAAATTATCTCCCCTTGACGAAATTAAGGATCAAAATTTTCAAAAAAATCATCGAAATATAGGTCAGAATGACCGGATTTTTTTTTTGGATACTAGATAAGTAATTACTGATTTGTACACAAAATATGGAGTTTGTCGATCGAACCGGAAGTGCCGCCATATTTAAAAGTGAAAAATCAATAAGGCTTTTTTGCTATTTTACTTACAGACTCGGGAGTTATATTTTCTGAATCCTTGTAGGAAGGCCTAAAAAATGTCGCGAATAGAATTTTGATTTCGGTCACGTGATGGTCACCATTTTGAATTGAAAATGAAAAATAGAAGCAATTTGAAGGGTCGGGACTTTGGAACACAATTACTCTCCTTCTAATTAAGCTAGAATGTTCAAACTTGGTGTAGACGTTCACTAGGTCAATGTTATGATTGAGTTCAAAGATGAGCATTTTCTGCTTAGGGTAAGCAGAGATAAACAAGCTAATTTGTTGATTCTTTAGGGCACGATAACTTCGGTTATAATGAAGGGAGGGCGGTGAAACTTTTGTCAATAGAGAGTCTAATAGCTAGCCTGTTGTGTGAAATCATTGTATTATTTTTTCTAAATATCAGGGATAGCCGAAAAAAAGAGATTGAAAACCCAAAAAGTCGTATTTTTACAATTTGGAGCATGTTTAGAGGTCTTTCTCGTAAAGTCAACATAATATTTTTTGGGAACTTCTTGTACAAAGAGTCTTATTGGTAGTCTTTTATATGAAACCATCGATCAACAGTCCAACATATCAGGAGTAGAAGAACAAAAGGATCGAACATTGAAAACGGCACCCTTTCATTGTTAAGCGAAACATGCAGTGTGGGTGACTACAATCTACACATTTAGTCATCGTATAGAGCTTATTCAACAGTATCGAATTCCAACTGCTTAGGGATATTTTACGTGCACTCCAATGTGTACACGGGACCTTGGTTTTTCGTCCCATCCGAATGACTAGACAGCTGTGCTTGTCAGGCCCTCCGTTCTGCCTCACTGACAAGGGGAACCACGCCGGGAAATCGAGATGAACTTTCTCCGTGCAGAACTTTCAATTCAGGCGAAAACGTTTATTGCATACGATTAAGCTGGTCAGTTGGAGCTTATTTTCAAAAGTTTTGTAATAATCGGTTGGTAATTAAAGTACCGTGCACATTAAACTGTTAAAACAGAAAATTTCCCCCGGTTGAAATGTTTCTTGCTATAAGTCAGCAATTTTCTGAATTCAGGGAGGCTGAATGGCTGAATGGTTAGCATGTGCGCACTGTATCGTAACGTCTGTCATTGAGTCAACGGGCGTCGTTTCGATCTCCAGGTTGCACGTGACATGAAGTATGATGTCCAACCTTGTGGGTTTTCTCCGTGTTCTTCGGTTTCCTCCCAACGGCTAAAGACCTGTAAGCGCAGGGGGAGTTTTTAAATAAAATTAAAAAACATATGTTAGTCCCGAAATGACCTAGTTTGTGTCGAATGGACATTAGGCCGCATTTCTCTCTTTCTCTTTTATTTTTAAAGTTTTGTAATAATCGGTTGGTAATCAAAGGTACTGTAAAAGTGATAAAACAGAAAATAATCGGTTGGTAATCAAAGGTACTGTAAAAGTCATAAAACAGAAAATTTCGCCCGGTTGTAATGTTTCTCACTTTAAAGTCAGCAATTTCCCGATTTTAAGTGGCAAACGTTTATTGCGAACGCTTAAGCTGGTCAGGGGGGAGCTTATTTTTAAAAGTTTTGTAATATTCGGTTGATAACTAAAGGTACCGTGCAAATTAAACTGTTACAATAGAAAATTTGGCCCGGTTGAAATGTTTCTCGCTGTAGGTCAGCAATTTGCCGATTTTAGGGAGGTTGCGTGGCTGAATGGTTAGCACGTGCGCTCTGTATCATAACGTCTGTCATTGAGTCAACTGCCGTTGTTTCGATTTTTTGGTTGTACGTGACAAGGAGTATGGTTGCCTGTCCAACCTCGTAGGCCGTAACCGCCGCTGCCCGGGTAAAATTTCCCTCATTGCACACATTATGGCATATGCCCGTCTTCATTAGCCCATTTTAGGAGCAGAACAGTCGGACGTTAAACCCCATTCAATTTCATTTCATTTTCTCTATGTTGCTTATTTATTATAGTGGATAAATATTTTTCTGGTTCTAGCAATTATTTAATTTCTGCATAGAAATCTTGCTTTGGCCAGTTTTTTTTATTGCAGAGTGCCATTCTTGTTTAAACAAACATGATCCTTTGTTTAAAACATGCTTAAGAAGTCGTCACGATTTCCTACTTATAACCAAACATATTGGAAATATTAGTCTGGCATTATTAAATCCTAATTTTATTGGTCTTATTTAAAATTAAACTTTCATTTAACTATGAACAACCCTTAACGTGTCTCTTTAAAACTATTAAGTACTCTAAAACAGTAGCTCAACCTTTTGACCTAAACTCATTAATTTACCATTTTGTTGTGAGCGACTTCTTATTCTTCCTATATGACATATTGCACGTGTCTGATTTCAAAGGGGGGTTGAGTGGCTGAATGGTAAGCACGCGCGCCTGTCATTGAGTAAACTAGCGTGTTTTCGAATGCCCGGTTGTACGTGACAAGGAGTAAGGTCGCCTGTCCAACCTGCCATTTTTAATTTTTTTTTCCCGCCATTTTCATTTCATTTTCTCATCCGTCTCATTACAGTAATACAAGTTTCAGTTATTTCCCTTTAGTTTTCAGATTATTGTTATGCCTGGGTGCAATGTTTCATACTATATTTAGACTTGTAACTTCGCGAGTTTTTGACCAATTTTAATAATTTTTTCTTCGTATCCTTTTATTTAGGTTACTTGATACAATCAATGACACGTGACGATGAATATGAAAGCTTTCATATCTGCATGGGACAGTAGCAGATCTAGTTATTATTTTTTTTTTTGTGTGTTTTCTGCAAATCGGATTTCTCAGAATCTATCCATAGGATCTTTCTGAAATTTTGACCTACCCCCCCAAAAATGGGGTGCGAACCTTGATTAAATATATTTTCGAAACGTTTTACGAATCCGAAATCACCGAATTTTACGAACGAAAAAACTGACAATGCATAGTCGTAACTTTGTTATTTTTTGACCGATTTTACTAATTCTTTTTTCTTTGAATACCTTTAAAAAAACCATTTTCATCTGCAGTTTCACATTTTCGAATTTCGAAAATTCGTCGCTGTGATTTCGAACCGGAAGATTAGACCAATTTGACAACTTCTTTAATAGTTGTACGATTTTCATGAAATTTAGTATCTAAGTAGATCCTACCGATGTGACTTCAAAAATATAATTAGAAATTTTCTAAATTATCTCCCCTTGACGAAATTAAGGATCAAAATTTTCAAAAAAATCATCGAAATATAGGTCAGAATGACCTGATTTTTTTTTTGGATACTAGATAAGTAATTACTGATTTGTACACAAAATATGGAGTTTGTCGATCGAACCGGAAGTGCCGCCATATTTAAAAGTGAAAAATCAATAAGGCTTTTTTGCTATTTTACTTACAGACTCGGGAGTTATATTTTCTGAATCCTTGTAGGAAGGCCTAAAAAATGTCGGGAATAGAATTTTGATTTCGGTCACGTGATGGTCACCATTTTGAATTGAAAATGAAAAATAGAAGCAATTTGAAGGGTCGGGACTTTGGAACACAATTACTCTCCTTCTAATTAAGCTAGAATGTTCAAACTTGGTGTAGACGTTCACTAGGTCAATGTTATGATTGAGTTCAAAGATGAGCATTTTCTGCTTAGGGTAAGCAGAGATAAACAAGCTAATTTGTTGATTCTTTAGGGCACGATAACTTCGGTTATAATGAAGGGAGGGCGGTGAAACTTTTGTCAATAGAGAGTCTAATAGCTAGCCTGTTGTGTGAAATCATTGTATTATTTTTTCTAAATATCAGGGATAGCCGAAAAAAAGAGATTGAAAACCCAAAAAGTCGTATTTTTACAATTTGGAGCATGTTTAGAGGTCTTTCTCGTAAAGTCAACATAATATTTTTTGGGAACTTCTTGTACAAAGAGTCTTATTGGTAGTCTTTTATATGAAACCATCGATCAACAGTCCAACATATCAGGAGTAGAAGAACAAAAGGATCGAACATTGAAAACGGCACCCTTTCATTGTTAAGCGAAACATGCAGTGTGGGTGACTACAATCTACACATTTAGTCATCGTATAGAGCTTATTCAACAGTATCGAATTCCAACTGCTTAGGGATATTTTACGTGCACTCCAATGTGTACACGGGACCTTGGTTTTTCGTCCCATCCGAATGACTAGACAGCTGTGCTTGTCAGGCCCTCCGTTCTGCCTCACTGACAAGGGGAACCACGCCGGGAAATCGAGATGAACTTTCTCCGTGCAGAACTTTCAATTCAGGCGAAAACGTTTATTGCATACGATTAAGCTGGTCAGTTGGAGCTTATTTTCAAAAGTTTTGTAATAATCGGTTGGTAATTAAAGTACCGTGCACATTAAACTGTTAAAACAGAAAATTTCGCCCGGTTGAAATGTTTCTTGCTATAAGTCAGCAATTTTCTGAATTCAGGGAGGCTGAATGGCTGAATGGTTAGCATGTGCGCACTGTATCGTAACGTCTGTCATTGAGTCAACGGGCGTCGTTTCGATCTCCAGGTTGCACGTGACATGAAGTATGATGTCCAACCTTGTGGGTTTTCTCCGTGTTCTTCGGTTTCCTCCCAACGGCTAAAGACCTGTAAGCGCAGGGGGAGTTTTTAAATAAAATTAAAAAACATATGTTAGTCCCGAAATGACCTAGTTTGTGTCGAATGGACATTAGGCCGCATTTCTCTCTTTCTCTTTTATTTTTAAAGTTTTGTAATAATCGGTTGGTAATCAAAGGTACTGTAAAAGTGATAAAACAGAAAATAATCGGTTGGTAATCAAAGGTACTGTAAAAGTCATAAAACAGAAAATTTCGCCCGGTTGTAATGTTTCTCACTTTAAAGTCAGCAATTTCCCGATTTTAAGTGGCAAACGTTTATTGCGAACGCTTAAGCTGGTCAGGGGGGAGCTTATTTTTAAAAGTTTTGTAATATTCGGTTGATAACTAAAGGTACCGTGCAAATTAAACTGTTACAATAGAAAATTTGGCCCGGTTGAAATGTTTCTCGCTGTAGGTCAGCAATTTGCCGATTTTAGGGAGGTTGCGTGGCTGAATGGTTAGCACGTGCGCTCTGTATCATAACGTCTGTCATTGAGTCAACTGCCGTTGTTTCGATTTTTTGGTTGTACGTGACAAGGAGTATGGTTGCCTGTCCAACCTCGTAGGCCGTAACCGCCGCTGCCCGGGTAAAATTTCCCTCATTGCACACATTATGGCATATGCCCGTCTTCATTAGCCCATTTTAGGAGCAGAACAGTCGGACGTTAAACCCCATTCAATTTCATTTCATTTTCTCTATGTTGCTTATTTATTATAGTGGATAAATATTTTTCTGGTTCTAGCAATTATTTAATTTCTGCATAGAAATCTTGCTTTGGCCAGTTTTTTTTATTGCAGAGTGCCATTCTTGTTTAAACAAACATGATCCTTTGTTTAAAACATGCTTAAGAAGTCGTCACGATTTCCTACTTATAACCAAACATATTGGAAATATTAGTCTGGCATTATTAAATCCTAATTTTATTGGTCTTATTTAAAATTAAACTTTCATTTAACTATGAACAACCCTTAACGTGTCTCTTTAAAACTATTAAGTACTCTAAAACAGTAGCTCAACCTTTTGACCTAAACTCATTAATTTACCATTTTGTTGTGAGCGACTTCTTATTCTTCCTATATGACATATTGCACGTGTCTGATTTCAAAGGGGGGTTGAGTGGCTGAATGGTAAGCACGCGCGCCTGTCATTGAGTAAACTAGCGTGTTTTCGAATGCCCGGTTGTACGTGACAAGGAGTAAGGTCGCCTGTCCAACCTGCCATTTTTAATTTTTTTTTCCCGCCATTTTCATTTCATTTTCTCATCCGTCTCATTACAGTAATACAAGTTTCAGTTATTTCCCTTTAGTTTTCAGATTATTGTTATGCCTGGGTGCAATGTTTCATACTATATTTAGACTTGTAACTTCGCGAGTTTTTGACCAATTTTAATAATTTTTTCTTCGTATCCTTTTATTTAGGTTACTTGATACAATCAATGACACGTGACGATGAATATGAAAGCTTTCATATCTGCATGGGACAGTAGCAGATCTAGTTATTATTATTTTTTTTTTTGTGTGTTTTCTGCAAATCGGATTTCTCAGAATCTATCCATAGGATCTTTCTGAAATTTTGACCTACCCCCCCAAAAATGGGGTGCGAACCTTGATTAAATATATTTTCGAAACGTTTTACGAATCCGAAATCACCGAATTTTACGAACGAAAAAAATGACAATGCATAGTCGTAACTTTGTTATTTTTTGACCGATTTTACTAATTCTTTTTTCTTTGAATACCTTTAAAAAAACCATTTTCATCTGCAGTTTCACATTTTCGAATTTCGAAAATTCGTCACTGTGATTTCGAACCGGAAGATTAGACCAATTTGACAACTTCTTTAATAGTTGTACGATTTTCATGAAATTTAGTATCTAAGTAGATCCTACCGATGTGACTTCAAAAATATAATTAGAAATTTTCTAAATTATCTCCCCTTGACGAAATTAAGGATCAAAATTTTCAAAAAAATCATCGAAATATAGGTCAGAATGACCTGATTTTTTTTTTGGATACTAGATAAGTAATTACTGATTTGTACACAAAATATGGAGTTTGTCGATCGAACCGGAAGTGCCGCCATATTTAAAAGTGAAAAATCAATAAGGCTTTTTTGCTATTTTACTTACAGACTCGGGAGTTATATTTTCTGAATCCTTGTAGGAAGGCCTAAAAAATGTCGCGAATAGAATTTTGATTTCGGTCACGTGATGGTCACCATTTTGAATTGAAAATGAAAAATAGAAGCAATTTGAAGGGTCGGGACTTTGGAACACAATTACTCTCCTTCTAATTAAGCTAGAATGTTCAAACTTGGTATAGACGTTCACTAGGTCAATGTTATGATTGAGTTCAAAGATGAGCATTTTCTGCTTAGGGTAAGCAGAGATAAACAAGCTAATTTGTTGATTCTTTAGGGCACGATAACTTCGGTTATAATGAAGGGAGGGCGGTGAAACTTTTGTCAATAGAGAGTCTAATAGCTAGCCTGTTGTGTGAAATCATTGTATTATTTTTTCTAAATATCAGGGATAGCCGAAAAAAAGAGATTGAAAACCCAAAAAGTCGTATTTTTACAATTTGGAGCATGTTTAGAGGTCTTTCTCGTAAAGTCAACATCATATTTTTTGGGAACTTCTTGTACAAAGAGTCTTATTGGTAGTCTTTTATATGAAACCATCGATCAATAGTCCAACATATCAGGAGTAGAAGAACAAAAGGATCGAACATTGAAAACGGCACCCTTTCATTGTTAAGCGAAACATGCAGTGTGGGTGACTACAATCTACACATTTAGTCATCGTATAGAGCTTATTCAACAGTATCGAATTCCAACTGCTTAGGGATATTTTACGTGCACTCCAATGTGTACACGGGACCTTGGTTTTTCGTCCCATCCGAATGACTAGACAGCTGTGCTTGTCAGGCCCTCCGTTCTGCCTCACTGACAAGGGGAACCACGCCGGGAAATCGAGATGAACTTTCTCCGTGCAGAACTTTCAATTCAGGCGAAAACGTTTATTGCATACGATAAAGCTGGTCAGTTGGAGCTTATTTTCAAAAGTTTTGTAATAATCGGTTGGTAATTAAAGTACCGTGCACATTAAACTGTTAAAACAGAAAATTTCGCCCGGTTGAAATGTTTCTTGCTATAAGTCAGCAATTTTCTGAATTCAGGGAGGCTGAATGGCTGAATGGTTAGCATGTGCGCACTGTATCGTAACGTCTGTCATTGAGTCAACGGGCGTCGTTTCGATCTCCAGGTTGCACGTGACATGAAGTATGATGTCCAACCTTGTGGGTTTTCTCCGTGTTCTTCGGTTTCCTCCCAACGGCTAAAGACCTGTAAGCGCAGGGGGAGTTTTTAAATAAAATTAAAAAACATATGTTAGTCCCGAAATGATCTAGTTTGTGTCGAATGGACATTAGGCCGCATTTCTCTCTTTCTCTTTTATTTTTAAAGTTTTGTAATAATCGGTTGGTAATCAAAGGTACTGTAAAAGTGATAAAACAGAAAATAATCGGTTGGTAATCAAAGGTACTGTAAAAGTCATAAAACAGAAAATTTCGCCCGGTTGTAATGTTTCTCACTTTAAAGTCAGCAATTTCCCGATTTTAAGTGGCAAACGTTTATTGCGAACGCTTAAGCTGGTCAGGGGGGAGCTTATTTTTAAAAGTTTTGTAATATTCGGTTGATAACTAAAGGTACCGTGCAAATTAAACTGTTACAATAGAAAATTTGGCCCGGTTGAAATGTTTCTCGCTGTAGGTCAGCAATTTGCCGATTTTAGGGAGGTTGCGTGGCTGAATGGTTAGCACGTGCGCTCTGTATCATAACGTCTGTCATTGAGTCAACTGCCGTTGTTTCGATTTTTTGGTTGTACGTGACAAGGAGTATGGTTGCCTGTCCAACCTCGTAGGCCGTAACCGCCGCTGCCCGGGTAAAATTTCCCTCATTGCACACATTATGGCATATGCCCGTCTTCATTAGCCCATTTTAGGAGCAGAACAGTCGGACGTTAAACCCCATTCAATTTCATTTCATTTTCTCTATGTTGCTTATTTATTATAGTGGATAAATATTTTTCTGGTTCTAGCAATTATTTAATTTCTGCATAGAAATCTTGCTTTGGCCAGTTTTTTTTATTGCAGAGTGCCATTCTTGTTTAAACAAACATGATCCTTTGTTTAAAACATGCTTAAGAAGTCGTCACGATTTCCTACTTATAACCAAACATATTGGAAATATTAGTCTGGCATTATTAAATCCTAATTTTATTGGTCTTATTTAAAATTAAACTTTCATTTAACTATGAACAACCCTTAACGTGTCTCTTTAAAACTATTAAGTACTCTAAAACAGTAGCTCAACCTTTTGACCTAAACTCATTAATTTACCATTTTGTTGTGAGCGACTTCTTATTCTTCCTATATGACATATTGCACGTGTCTGATTTCAAAGGGGGGTTGAGTGGCTGAATGGTAAGCACGCGCGCCTGTCATTGAGTAAACTAGCGTGTTTTCGAATGCCCGGTTGTACGTGACAAGGAGTAAGGTCGCCTGTCCAACCTGCCATTTTTAATTTTTTTTTCCCCGCCATTTTCATTTCATTTTCTCATCCGTCTCATTACAGTAATACAAGTTTCAGTTATTTCCCTTTAGTTTTCAGATTATTGTTATGCCTGGGTGCAATGTTTCATACTATATTTAGACTTGTAACTTCGCGAGTTTTTGACCAATTTTAATAATTTTTTCTTCGTATCCTTTTATTTAGGTTACTTGATACAATCAATGACACGTGACGATGAATATGAAAGCTTTCATATCTGCATGGGACAGTAGCAGATCTAGTTATTATTTTTTTTTTTGTGTGTTTTCTGCAAATCGGATTTCTCAGAATCTATCCATAGGATCTTTCTGAAATTTTGACCTACCCCCCCAAAAATGGGGTGCGAACCTTGATTAAATATATTTTCGAAACGTTTTACGAATCCGAAATCACCGAATTTTACGAACGAAAAAAATGACAATGCATAGTCGTAACTTTGTTATTTTTTGACCGATTTTACTAATTCTTTTTTCTTTGAATACCTTTAAAAAAACCATTTTCATCTGCAGTTTCACATTTTCGAATTTCGAAAATTCGTCGCTGTGATTTCGAACCGGAAGATTAGACCAATTTGACAACTTCTTTAATAGTTGTACGATTTTCATGAAATTTAGTATCTAAGTAGATCCTACCGATGTGACTTCAAAAATATAATTAGAAATTTTCTAAATTATCTCCCCTTGACGAAATTAAGGATCAAAATTTTCAAAAAAATCATCGAAATATAGGTCAGAATGACCTGATTTTTTTTTTGGATACTAGATAAGTAATTACTGATTTGTACACAAAATATGGAGTTTGTCGATCGAACCGGAAGTGCCGCCATATTTAAAAGTGAAAAATCAATAAGGCTTTTTTGCTATTTTACTTACAGACTCGGGAGTTATATTTTCTGAATCCTTGTAGGAAGGCCTAAAAAATGTCGCGAATAGAATTTTGATTTCGGTCACGTGATGGTCACCATTTTGAATTGAAAATGAAAAATAGAAGCAATTTGAAGGGTCGGGACTTTGGAACACAATTACTCTCCTTCTAATTAAGCTAGAATGTTCAAACTTGGTGTAGACGTTCACTAGGTCAATGTTATGATTGAGTTCAAAGATGAGCATTTTCTGCTTAGGGTAAGCAGAGATAAACAAGCTAATTTGTTGATTCTTTAGGGCACGATAACTTCGGTTATAATGAAGGGAGGGCGGTGAAACTTTTGTCAATAGAGAGTCTAATAGCTAGCCTGTTGTGTGAAATCATTGTATTATTTTTTCTAAATATCAGGGATAGCCGAAAAAAAGAGATTGAAAACCCAAAAAGTCGTATTTTTACAATTTGGAGCATGTTTAGAGGTCTTTCTCGTAAAGTCAACATAATATTTTTTGGGAACTTCTTGTACAAAGAGTCTTATTGGTAGTCTTTTATATGAAACCATCGATCAACAGTCCAACATATCAGGAGTAGAAGAACAAAAGGATCGAACATTGAAAACGGCACCCTTTCATTGTTAAGCGAAACATGCAGTGTGGGTGACTACAATCTACACATTTAGTCATCGTATAGAGCTTATTCAACAGTATCGAATTCCAACTGCTTAGGGATATTTTACGTGCACTCCAATGTGTACACGGGACCTTGGTTTTTCGTCCCATCCGAATGACTAGACAGCTGTGCTTGTCAGGCCCTCCGTTCTGCCTCACTGACAAGGGGAACCACGCCGGGAAATCGAGATGAACTTTCTCCGTGCAGAACTTTCAATTCAGGCGAAAACGTTTATTGCATACGATTAAGCTGGTCAGTTGGAGCTTATTTTCAAAAGTTTTGTAATAATCGGTTGGTAATTAAAGTACCGTGCACATTAAACTGTTAAAACAGAAAATTTCGCCCGGTTGAAATGTTTCTTGCTATAAGTCAGCAATTTTCTGAATTCAGGGAGGCTGAATGGCTGAATGGTTAGCATGTGCGCACTGTATCGTAACGTCTGTCATTGAGTCAACGGGCGTCGTTTCGATCTCCAGGTTGCACGTGACATGAAGTATGATGTCCAACCTTGTGGGTTTTCTCCGTGTTCTTCGGTTTCCTCCCAACGGCTAAAGACCTGTAAGCGCAGGGGGAGTTTTTAAATAAAATTAAAAAACATATGGTAGTCCCGAAATGACCTAGTTTGTGTCGAATGGACATTAGGCCGCATTTCTCTCTTTCTCTTTTATTTTTAAAGTTTTGTAATAATCGGTTGGTAATCAAAGGTACTGTAAAAGTGATAAAACAGAAAATAATCGGTTGGTAATCAAAGGTACTGTAAAAGTCATAAAACAGAAAATTTCGCCCGGTTGTAATGTTTCTCACTTTAAAGTCAGCAATTTCCCGATTTTAAGTGGCAAACGTTTATTGCGAACGCTTAAGCTGGTCAGGGGGGAGCTTATTTTTAAAAGTTTTGTAATATTCGGTTGATAACTAAAGGTACCGTGCAAATTAAACTGTTACAATAGAAAATTTGGCCCGGTTGAAATGTTTCTCGCTGTAGGTCAGCAATTTGCCGATTTTAGGGAGGTTGCGTGGCTGAATGGTTAGCACGTGCGCTCTGTATCATAACGTCTGTCATTGAGTCAACTGCCGTTGTTTCGATTTTTTGGTTGTACGTGACAAGGAGTATGGTTGCCTGTCCAACCTCGTAGGCCGTAACCGCCGCTGCCCGGGTAAAATTTCCCTCATTGCACACATTATGGCATATGCCCGTCTTCATTAGCCCATTTTAGGAGCAGAACAGTCGGACGTTAAACCCCATTCAATTTCATTTCATTTTCTCTATGTTGCTTATTTATTATAGTGGATAAATATTTTTCTGGTTCTAGCAATTATTTAATTTCTGCATAGAAATCTTGCTTTGGCCAGTTTTTTTTATTGCAGAGTGCCATTCTTGTTTAAACAAACATGATCCTTTGTTTAAAACATGCTTAAGAAGTCGTCACGATTTCCTACTTATAACCAAACATATTGGAAATATTAGTCTGGCATTATTAAATCCTAATTTTATTGGTCTTATTTAAAATTAAACTTTCATTTAACTATGAACAACCCTTAACGTGTCTCTTTAAAACTATTAAGTACTCTAAAACAGTAGCTCAACCTTTTGACCTAAACTCATTAATTTACCATTTTGTTGTGAGCGACTTCTTATTCTTCCTATATGACATATTGCACGTGTCTGATTTCAAAGGGGGGTTGAGTGGCTGAATGGTAAGCACGCGCGCCTGTCATTGAGTAAACTAGCGTGTTTTCGAATGCCCGGTTGTACGTGACAAGGAGTAAGGTCGCCTGTCCAACCTGCCATTTTTAATTTTTTTTTCCCGCCATTTTCATTTCATTTTCTCATCCGTCTCATTACAGTAATACAAGTTTCAGTTATTTCCCTTTAGTTTTCAGATTATTGTTATGCCTGGGTGCAATGTTTCATACTATATTTAGACTTGTAACTTCGCGAGTTTTTGACCAATTTTAATAATTTTTTCTTCGTATCCTTTTATTTAGGTTACTTGATACAATCAATGACACGTGACGATGAATATGAAAGCTTTCATATCTGCATGGGACAGTAGCAGATCTAGTTAAGCTTTCATATTACATATGAAAGCTTATTGTTTCTGTTAAAGTTATTATTATTAAGCTTTCATATTACATATGAAAGCTTATTGTTTCTGTTAAAGTTATTATTATTATTATTTTTTTTTTTGTGTGTTTTCTGCAAATCGGATTTCTCAGAATCTATCCATAGGATCTTTCTGAAATTTTGACCTACCCCCCCAAAAATGGGGTGCGAACCTTGATTAAATATATTTTCGAAACGTTTTACGAATCCGAAATCACCGAATTTTACGAACGAAAAAAATGACAATGCATAGTCGTAACTTTGTTATTTTTTGACCGATTTTACTAATTCTTTTTTCTTTGAATACCTTTAAAAAAACCATTTTCATCTGCAGTTTCACATTTTCGAATTTCGAAAATTCGTCGCTGTGATTTCGAACCGGAAGATTAGACCAATTTGACAACTTCTTTAATAGTTGTACGATTTTCATGAAATTTAGTATCTAAGTAGATCCTACCGATGTGACTTCAAAAATATAATTAGAAATTTTCTAAATTATCTCCCCTTGACGAAATTAAGGATCAAAATTTTCAAAAAAATCATCGAAATATAGGTCAGAATGACCTGATTTTTTTTTTGGATACTAGATAAGTAATTACTGATTTGTACACAAAATATGGAGTTTGTCGATCGAACCGGAAGTGCCGCCATATTTAAAAGTGAAAAATCAATAAGGCTTTTTTGCTATTTTACTTACAGACTCGGGAGTTATATTTTCTGAATCCTTGTAGGAAGGCCTAAAAAATGTCGCGAATAGAATTTTGATTTCGGTCACGTGATGGTCACCATTTTGAATTGAAAATGAAAAATAGAAGCAATTTGAAGGGTCGGGACTTTGGAACACAATTACTCTCCTTCTAATTAAGCTAGAATGTTCAAACTTGGTGTAGACGTTCACTAGGTCAATGTTATGATTGTGTTCAAAGATGAGCATTTTCTGCTTAGGGTAAGCAGAGATAAACATAAACAAGCTAATTTGTTGATTCTTTAGGGCACGATAACTTCGGTTATAATGAAGGGAGGGCGGTGAAACTTTTGTCAATAGAGAGTCTAATAGCTAGCCTGTTGTGTGAAATCATTGTATTATTTTTTCTAAATATCAGGGATAGCCGAAAAAAAGAGATTGAAAACCCAAAAAGTCGTATTTTTACAATTTGGAGCATGTTTAGAGGTCTTTCTCGTAAAGTCAACATAATATTTTTTGGGAACTTCTTGTACAAAGAGTCTTATTGGTAGTCTTTTATATGAAACCATCGATCAACAGTCCAACATATCAGGAGTAGAAGAACAAAAGGATCGAACATTGAAAACGGCACCCTTTCATTGTTAAGCGAAACATGCAGTGTGGGTGACTACAATCTACACATTTAGTCATCGTATAGAGCTTATTCAACAGTATCGAATTCCAACTGCTTAGGGATATTTTACGTGCACTCCAATGTGTACACGGGACCTTGGTTTTTCGTCCCATCCGAATGACTAGACAGCTGTGCTTGTCAGGCCCTCCGTTCTGCCTCACTGACAAGGGGAACCACGCCGGGAAATCGAGATGAACTTTCTCCGTGCAGAACTTTCAATTCAGGCGAAAACGTTTATTGCATACGATTAAGCTGGTCAGTTGGAGCTTATTTTCAAAAGTTTTGTAATAATCGGTTGGTAATTAAAGTACCGTGCACATTAAACTGTTAAAACAGAAAATTTCGCCCGGTTGAAATGTTTCTTGCTATAAGTCAGCAATTTTCTGAATTCAGGGAGGCTGAATGGCTGAATGGTTAGCATGTGCGCACTGTATCGTAACGTCTGTCATTGAGTCAACGGGCGTCGTTTCGATCTCCAGGTTGCACGTGACATGAAGTATGATGTCCAACCTTGTGGGTTTTCTCCGTGTTCTTCGGTTTCCTCCCAACGGCTAAAGACCTGTAAGCGCAGGGGGAGTTTTTAAATAAAATTAAAAAACATATGTTAGTCCCGAAATGACCTAGTTTGTGTCGAATGGACATTAGGCCGCATTTCTCTCTTTCTCTTTTATTTTTAAAGTTTTGTAATAATCGGTTGGTAATCAAAGGTACTGTAAAAGTGATAAAACAGAAAATAATCGGTTGGTAATCAAAGGTACTGTAAAAGTGATAAAACAGAAAATTTCGCCCGGTTGTAATGTTTCTCACTTTAAAGTCAGCAATTTCCCGATTTTAAGTGGCAAACGTTTATTGCGAACGCTTAAGCTGGTCAGGGGGGAGCTTATTTTTAAAAGTTTTGTAATATTCGGTTGATAACTAAAGGTACCGTGCAAATTAAACTGTTACAATAGAAAATTTGGCCCGGTTGAAATGTTTCTCGCTGTAGGTCAGCAATTTGCCGATTTTAGGGAGGTTGCGTGGCTGAATGGTTAGCACGTGCGCTCTGTATCATAACGTCTGTCATTGAGTCAACTGCCGTTGTTTCGATTTTTTGGTTGTACGTGACAAGGAGTATGGTTGCCTGTCCAACCTCGTAGGCCGTAACCGCCGCTGCCCGGGTAAAATTTCCCTCATTGCACACATTATGGCATATGCCCGTCTTCATTAGCCCATTTTAGGAGCAGAACAGTCGGACGTTAAACCCCATTCAATTTCATTTCATTTTCTCTATGTTGCTTATTTATTATAGTGGATAAATATTTTTCTGGTTCTAGCAATTATTTAATTTCTGCATAGAAATCTTGCTTTGGCCAGTTTTTTTTTATTGCAGAGTGCCATTCTTGTTTAAACAAACATGATCCTTTGTTTAAAACATGCTTAAGAAGTCGTCACGATTTCCTACTTATAACCAAACATATTGGAAATATTAGTCTGGCATTATTAAATCCTAATTTTATTGGTCTTATTTAAAATTAAACTTTCATTTAACTATGAACAACCCTTAACGTGTCTCTTTAAAACTATTAAGTACTCTAAAACAGTAGCTCAACCTTTTGACCTAAACTCATTAATTTACCATTTTGTTTTGAGCGACTTCTTATTCTTCCTATATGACATATTGCACGTGTCTGATTTCAAAGGGGGGTTGAGTGGCTGAATGGTAAGCACGCGCGCCTGTCATTGAGTTAACTAGCGTGTTTTCGAATGCCCGGTTGTACGTGACAAGGAGTAAGGTCGCCTGTCCAACCTGCCATTTTTAATTTTTTTTTTCCCGCCATTTTCATTTCATTTTCTCATCCGTCTCATTACAGTAATACAAGTTTCAGTTATTTCCCTTTAGTTTTCAGATTATTGTTATGCCTGGGTGCAATGTTTCATACTATATTTAGACTTGTAACTTCGCGAGTTTTTGACCAATTTTAATAATTTTTTCTTCGTATCCTTTTATTTAGGTTACTTGATACAATCAATGACACGTGACGATGAATATGAAAGCTTTCATATCTGCATGGGACAGTAGCAGATCTAGTTAAGCTTTCATATGTATTACATATGAAAGCTTATTGTTTCTGTTAAAGTTATTATTATTATTATTTTTTTTTTTGTGTGTTTTCTGCAAATCGGATTTCTCAGAATCTATCCATAGGATCTTTCTGAAATTTTGACCTACCCCCCCAAAAATGGGGTGCGAACCTTGATTAAATGTATTTTCAAAACGTTTTACGAATCCGAAATCACCGAATTTTACGAACGAAAAAACTGACAATGCATAGTCGTATCTTTGTTATTTTTTGACCGATTTTACTAATTCTTTTTTCTTTGAATACCTTGAAAAAAATCGTTTTCATCTGCAGTTTCACATTTTCGTATTTCGAAAATTCGTCGCTGTGATTTCGAACCGGAAGTTTAGACCAATTTGACAACTTCTTTAATAGTTGTACGATTTTCATGAAATTTAGTATACAAGTAGATCTTACCGATGTGACTTCAAAAATATAATTAGAAATTTTCTAAATTATCTCCCCTTGGTGAAATTAAGGATCAAAGTTTTCAAAAAAATCGTCGAAATATAGGTCAGAATGACCTAAAAAAAATTTTCGATACTCGACAAGTAATTACTGATTCCTACACAAAATATGGAGTTTGTCGATCGAACCGGAAGTGCCACCATCTTGAAACATGAAAAATCCCTAAGGCTTTTTTGCTATTTTACTTACAGACACGGGAGTTATATTTTCTGAATCCTTGAAGGATGGCCCAAAAATCATAGGGAGCAGAATTTTGATTTCGGTCACGTGATGGTCACCATTTTGAATTGAAAATGAAAAGTAGTAGCAATTTGAAGGGCCGAGACTTTGAAACACAATAACTCTCCTTCTAATTGAGCTAGAATGTTCAAACTTGGTGTAGACGTTCACTAGGACAATGTCATGATTGAGTCCAAAGATGAGCATTTTCTGCCAAGGGTAAGCAGAGATGGGCATGCTGATTTGTTGATTCTTTAGGGCACGATAACTTCGGTTATAATGAAGGGAGGGCTGTGAAACTTTTGTCAATAGAGAGTCCAATAGCTAGCCTGTTGTGTGAAATCATTGTATCATTTATTTTAAATATCAGGGATAGGCGAAAAAAAGAGATTGAAAATCCAAAAAGTCGTATTTTTACAATTTGGAGCATGTTTAGAGGTCTTTCTCGTAAAGTCAACTTAATATTTTTTGGGAACTTCTTCTACAAAGAGTCTTATTGGTAGTCTTTCATATAAAACCATCGATCAACAATCCAACATATCAGGAGTAGAAGAACAAAAGGATCGAACATTGAAAACGGCATCCTTTCATTGTTAAGCGACACATGCAGTGTGGGTGACTACAATCTACACATTTAGTCATCGTATACAGCTTATTCAACAGTATCGAATTCCAACTGCTTAGGGATATTTTTTAGAATCTAACCATAGGATCTTTCTAAAACTTTGACCTACCCCCCCAAAAATGGGGTGCGAACCTTGATTAAATATATTTTCAAAACGTTTTTCGAATCCAAAATCACCGAATTTTACGAACGAATGCTTTTGACCTACAATGCTGTAACTTTGTGACTATTTGACCTATTTAATTAATTCTTTTTTCTATGAGTACTTTGAGACATTTACTTCAAATCTGCAATTTCGGATTTTCGAATTTCGAAAATTCGTCGCTGTGATTTCGAACCGGAAGTTTAGACCAACTCGACAACTTCTTTAGTAGTTTTACGATTTTCATGAAATTTAATATGTAAGTAAACCTTAATGATGCGACTTGAAAAAATACTTTGGAAATTTTCTAAATTATCTCCCCTTGGAGAAATTGAGGATCGAAATTTTCAAAAAAATCGACGAAATATAGGTCAAATCATCTTGAATTTTTTTTTTAGGTACTAGCTACGAGACCACTGATTAGTACACAAAAAATGGAGTTTGTAGCTCAATCCGGAAGTGCCACCATCTTGAAATGTAAAAACCTCAAACGCCATTTTGCTATTTTACATACAGACACGGGGGTTATATTTTCTGAATCCTTGAAGGGATGGCTATAAAATGTTGGCAGTAGAATTTTGATTTAAGTCAATGGATAGTCACCATATTGAATTGAATATCAGAAATAGTGAAAAATGGACATTAACGGGCATGTAAATTATCAGAACAGACCGTAGTTTGTTGAATTCGTTTCTTATCTTTGAAATTAATACATTTGGGGATAGCCTAGCTCATTGTCGAATTTTTGGTATTTGCAAATTTCAAAATTTCAAATTTCGCCTTTGATGTTTTCCGTGCCGACAAAGTTGTTTTCGCGTGAATAACTCCGATTAACAGCTTGAAAATAATCAAATGGATCGCAGTTTCGCGATTTTGTCTCAAATCTGGGAAATCAATACATTTCTGGTTAGCCTCCTTTCAAAAATGGGTGGTGGCCTTGGAATCAATATATTTTCAAAACGTTTTGCGAATCCAAAATCACCGAAAACAACTGATCAAAAAATTGACCTTGACAGCTGTGTTACTTCGTGATTTTGTGATCTATTTTACTTTTCTGGTTAGCCTCCTTTCAAAAATGGGTGGTGGCCTTGGAATCAATATATTTTCAAAACGTTTTGCGAATCCAAAATCACCGTAAATAACTGATGAAAAAATTGAGCTTTGATGGAAACTATATAGAAAAATAAAAGGAAACATCAACAATATATAGGTCTTGCACACATAGGCTTAGAACTTTGCAGCCAGTCCTCATATTAATTGAAATTGAATAGGTTTGATTTGATATAATTATTTGTTTTCTATTTTAAAACTATCTAAAAAAAATATTTTTAATCATTTATGTTATTGATTTAGATTAATACTGTTTATATTGTGTACATTTTAACACCTTCATCGATTAATAATGGTTTGCATAGTCATCGTATAGAGCTTATTCAACAGTATCGAATTCCAACTGCTTAGGGATATTTTACGTGCACTCCAATGTGTACACCGGACCTTGGTTTTTCGTCCCATCTATATGTTAGTTTGTGTCGAATGGAGGTTAAGCCGCATTTATCTCTTTCTCTTTTATTTTTAAAGTTTTGTAATAATCGGTTGTACTGTACTGTAAAAGTGATAAAACAGAAAATTTCGCCCGGTAGTAATGTTTCTCACATTAAAGTCACCAATTTGCTCATTTTAGGGGGCAAACGTTTATTGCGAACAATTAAGCTGGTCAGGGGGGGGGGGGCTTATTTTTAAAAGTTTTGTAATATTCGGTTGATAATTAAAGGTACCGTGCAAATTAAACTGTTAAAATAGAAAATTCCGCCCGGTTGAAATGTTTCTCCTTGTAGGTCAGCAATTTGCCAAATTTAGGGAGGTTGCGTGGCTAAATGGTTAGCACCTGCGCACTGTATCGTAACGTCTGTCATTGAGTCAACTGGCGTTGTTTCGATTGAAATGCCCGGTTGAAATGTTTCTTGCTATAAGTCAGCAATTTATCGATTTTAGGGAGCCTGAATGGCTGTATGGTTAGCATGTGCGCGCTGTATCGTAACGTCTGTCATTGAGTCAACCGGCATCGTTTCGATTTCCAGGTTGCACGTGACATGGAGTATGGTGTCCAACCTCGTGGGTTTTCTCCGTGTCCTTCGGTTTCCTCCCACGGCTGATTTCAGATTATTGTTATGACTGGGTGCAATGTTTCATACTATATTTAGATTTGTAACTTCGCGAGTTTTTGACCAATTTTGATAATTTTTTCTTCTTATCCTTTTATTTAGGATACTTGATACAATCAATGACACGTGACCATGAATATGAAAGCTTTCATATCTGCATGGGACAGTAGCAGATCTAGTTATTATTATTTTTTTTTTTGTGTGTTTTCTGCAAATCGGATTTCTCAGAATCTATCCATAGGATCTTTCTGAAATTTTGACCTACCCCCCCAAAAATGGGGTGCGAACCTTGATTAAATATATTTTCGAAACGTTTTACGAATCCGAAATCACCGAATTTTACGAACGAAAAAAATGACAATGCATAGTCGTAACTTTGTTATTTTTTGACCGATTTTACTAATTCTTTTTTCTTTGAATACCTTTAAAAAAACCATTTTCATCTGCAGTTTCACATTTTCGAATTTCGAAAATTCGTCGCTGTGATTTCGAACCGGAAGATTAGACCAATTTGACAACTTCTTTAATAGTTGTACGATTTTCATGAAATTTAGTATCTAAGTAGATCCTACCGATGTGACTTCAAAAATATAATTAGAAATTTTCTAAATTATCTCCCCTTGACGAAATTAAGGATCAAAATTTTCAAAAAAATCATCGAAATATAGGTCAGAATGACCTGATTTTTTTTTTGGATACTAGATAAGTAATTACTGATTTGTACACAAAATATGGAGTTTGTCGATCGAACCGGAAGTGCCGCCATATTTAAAAGTGAAAAATCAATAAGGCTTTTTTGCTATTTTACTTACAGACTCGGGAGTTATATTTTCTGAATCCTTGTAGGAAGGCCTAAAAAATGTCGCGAATAGAATTTTGATTTCGGTCACGTGATGGTCACCATTTTGAATTGAAAATGAAAAATAGAAGCAATTTGAAGGGTCGGGACTTTGGAACACAATTACTCTCCTTCTAATTAAGCTAGAATGTTCAAACTTGGTGTAGACGTTCACTAGGTCAATGTTATGATTGAGGTCAAAGATGAGCATTTTCTGCTTAGGGTAAGCAGAGATAAACAAGCTAATTTGTTGATTCTTTAGGGCACGATAACTTCGGTTATAATGAAGGGAGGGCGGTGAAACTTTTGTCAATAGAGAGTCTAATAGCTAGCCTGTTGTGTGAAATCATTGTATTATTTTTTCTAAATATCAGGGATAGCCGAAAAAAAGAGATTGAAAACCCAAAAAGTCGTATTTTTACAATTTGGAGCATGTTTAGAGGTCTTTCTCGTAAAGTCAACATAATATTTTTTGGGAACTTCTTGTACAAAGAGTCTTATTGGTAGTCTTTTATATGAAACCATCGATCAACAGTCCAACATATCAGGAGTAGAAGAACAAAAGGATCGAACATTGAAAACGGCACCCTTTCATTGTTAAGCGAAACATGCAGTGTGGGTGACTACAATCTACACATTTAGTCATCGTATAGAGCTTATTCAACAGTATCGAATTCCAACTGCTTAGGGATATTTTACGTGCACTCCAATGTGTACACGGGACCTTGGTTTTTCGTCCCATCCGAATGACTAGACAGCTGTCCGTTCTGCCTCACTGACAAGGGGAACCACGCCGGGAAATCGAGATGAACTTTCTCCGTGCAGAACTTTCAATTCAGGCGAAAACGTTTATTGCATACGATTAAGCTGGTCAGTTGGAGCTTATTTTCAAAAGTTTTGTAATAATCGGTTGGTAATTAAAGTACCGTGCACATTAAACTGTTAAAACAGAAAATTTCGCCCGGTTGAAATGTTTCTTGCTATAAGTCAGCAATTTTCTGAATTCAGGGAGGCTGAATGGCTGAATGGTTAGCATGTGCGCACTGTATCGTAACGTCTGTCATTGAGTCAACGGGCGTCGTTTCGATCTCCAGGTTGCACGTGACATGAAGTATGATGTCCAACCTTGTGGGTTTTCTCCGTGTTCTTCGGTTTCCTCCCAACGGCTAAAGACCTGTAAGCGCAGGGGGAGTTTTTAAATAAAATTAAAAAACATATGTTAGTCCCGAAATGACCTAGTTTGTGTCGAATGGACATTAGGCCGCATTTCTCTCTTTCTCTTTTATTTTTAAAGTTTTGTAATAATCGGTTGGTAATCAAAGGTACTGTAAAAGTGATAAAACAGAAAATAATCGGTTGGTAATCAAAGGTACTGTAAAAGTCATAAAACAGAAAATTTCGCCCGGTTGTAATGTTTCTCACTTTAAAGTCAGCAATTTCCCGATTTTAAGTGGCAAACGTTTATTGCGAACGCTTAAGCTGGTCAGGGGGGAGCTTATTTTTAAAAGTTTTGTAATATTCGGTTGATAACTAAAGGTACCGTGCAAATTAAACTGTTACAATAGAAAATTTGGCCCGGTTGAAATGTTTCTCGCTGTAGGTCAGCAATTTGCCGATTTTAGGGAGGTTGCGTGGCTGAATGGTTAGCACGTGCGCTCTGTATCATAACGTCTGTCATTGAGTCAACTGCCGTTGTTTCGATTTTTTGGTTGTACGTGACAAGGAGTATGGTTGCCTGTCCAACCTCGTAGGCCGTAACCGCCGCTGCCCGGGTAAAATTTCCCTCATTGCACACATTATGGCATATGCCCGTCTTCATTAGCCCATTTTAGGAGCAGAACAGTCGGACGTTAAACCCCATTCAATTTCATTTCATTTTCTCTATGTTGCTTATTTATTATAGTGGATAAATATTTTTCTGGTTCTAGCAATTATTTAATTTCTGCATAGAAATCTTGCTTTGGCCAGTTTTTTTTATTGCAGAGTGCCATTCTTGTTTAAACAAACATGATCCTTTGTTTAAAACATGCTTAAGAAGTCGTCACGATTTCCTACTTATAACCAAACATATTGGAAATATTAGTCTGGCATTATTAAATCCTAATTTTATTGGTCTTATTTAAAATTAAACTTTCATTTAACTATGAACAACCCTTAACGTGTCTCTTTAAAACTATTAAGTACTCTAAAACAGTAGCTCAACCTTTTGACCTAAACTCATTAATTTACCATTTTGTTGTGAGCGACTTCTTATTCTTCCTATATGACATATTGCACGTGTCTGATTTCAAAGGGGGGTTGAGTGGCTGAATGGTAAGCACGCGCGCCTGTCATTGAGTAAACTAGCGTGTTTTCGAATGCCCGGTTGTACGTGACAAGGAGTAAGGTCGCCTGTCCAACCTGCCATTTTTAATTTTTTTTTCCCGCCATTTTCATTTCATTTTCTCATCCGTCTCATTACAGTAATACAAGTTTCAGTTATTTCCCTTTAGTTTTCAGATTATTGTTATGCCTGGGTGCAATGTTTCATACTATATTTAGACTTGTAACTTCGCGAGTTTTTGACCAATTTTAATAATTTTTTCTTCGTATCCTTTTATTTAGGTTACTTGATACAATCAATGACACGTGACGATGAATATGAAAGCTTTCATATCTGCATGGGACAGTAGCAGATCTAGTTATTATTTTTTTTTTTGTGTGTTTTCTGCAAATCGGATTTCTCAGAATCTATCCATAGGATCTTTCTGAAATTTTGACCTACCCCCCCAAAAATGGGGTGCGAACCTTGATTAAATATATTTTCGAAACGTTTTACGAATCCGAAATCACCGAATTTTACGAACGAAAAAAATGACAATGCATAGTCGTAACTTTGTTATTTTTTGACCGATTTTACTAATTCTTTTTTCTTTGAATACCTTTAAAAAAACCATTTTCATCTGCAGTTTCACATTTTCGAATTTCGAAAATTCGTCGCTGTGATTTCGAACCGGAAGATTAGACCAATTTGACAACTTCTTTAATAGTTGTACGATTTTCATGAAATTTAGTATCTAAGTAGATCCTACCGATGTGACTTCAAAAATATAATTAGAAATTTTCTAAATTATCTCCCCTTGACGAAATTAAGGATCAAAATTTTCAAAAAAATCATCGAAATATAGGTCAGAATGACCTGATTTTTTTTTTGGATACTAGATAAGTAATTACTGATTTGTACACAAAATATGGAGTTTGTCGATCGAACCGGAAGTGCCGCCATATTTAAAAGTGAAAAATCAATAAGGCTTTTTTGCTATTTTACTTACAGACTCGGGAGTTATATTTTCTGAATCCTTGTAGGAAGGCCTAAAAAATGTCGCGAATAGAATTTTGATTTCGGTCACGTGATGGTCACCATTTTGAATTGAAAATGAAAAATAGAAGCAATTTGAAGGGTCGGGACTTTGGAACACAATTACTCTCCTTCTAATTAAGCTAGAATGTTCAAACTTGGTGTAGACGTTCACTAGGTCAATGTTATGATTGAGTTCAAAGATGAGCATTTTCTGCTTAGGGTAAGCAGAGATAAACAAGCTAATTTGTTGATTCTTTAGGGCACGATAACTTCGGTTATAATGAAGGGAGGGCGGTGAAACTTTTGTCAATAGAGAGTCTAATAGCTAGCCTGTTGTGTGAAATCATTGTATTATTTTTTCTAAATATCAGGGATAGCCGAAAAAAAGAGATTGAAAACCCAAAAAGTCGTATTTTTACAATTTGGAGCATGTTTAGAGGTCTTTCTCGTAAAGTCAACATAATATTTTTTGGGAACTTCTTGTACAAAGAGTCTTATTGGTAGTCTTTTATATGAAACCATCGATCAACAGTCCAACATATCAGGAGTAGAAGAACAAAAGGATCGAACATTGAAAACGGCACCCTTTCATTGTTAAGCGAAACATGCAGTGTGGGTGACTACAATCTACACATTTAGTCATCGTATAGAGCTTATTCAACAGTATCGAATTCCAACTGCTTAGGGATATTTTACGTGCACTCCAATGTGTACACGGGACCTTGGTTTTTCGTCCCATCCGAATGACTAGACAGCTGTGCTTGTCAGGCCCTCCGTTCTGCCTCACTGACAAGGGGAACCACGCCGGGAAATCGAGATGAACTTTCTCCGTGCAGAACTTTCAATTCAGGCGAAAACGTTTATTGCATACGATTAAGCTGGTCAGTTGGAGCTTATTTTCAAAAGTTTTGTAATAATCGGTTGGTAATTAAAGTACCGTGCACATTAAACTGTTAAAACAGAAAATTTCGCCCGGTTGAAATGTTTCTTGCTATAAGTCAGCAATTTTCTGAATTCAGGGAGGCTGAATGGCTGAATGGTTAGCATGTGCGCACTGTATCGTAACGTCTGTCATTGAGTCAACGGGCGTCGTTTCGATCTCCAGGTTGCACGTGACATGAAGTATGATGTCCAACCTTGTGGGTTTTCTCCGTGTTCTTCGGTTTCCTCCCAACGGCTAAAGACCTGTAAGCGCAGGGGGAGTTTTTAAATAAAATTAAAAAACATATGTTAGTCCCGAAATGACCTAGTTTGTGTCGAATGGACATTAGGCCGCATTTCTCTCTTTCTCTTTTATTTTTAAAGTTTTGTAATAATCGGTTGGTAATCAAAGGTACTGTAAAAGTGATAAAACAGAAAATAATCGGTTGGTAATCAAAGGTACTGTAAAAGTCATAAAACAGAAAATTTCGCCCGGTTGTAATGTTTCTCACTTTAAAGTCAGCAATTTCCCGATTTTAAGTGGCAAACGTTTATTGCGAACGCTTAAGCTGGTCAGGGGGGAGCTTATTTTTAAAAGTTTTGTAATATTCGGTTGATAACTAAAGGTACCGTGCAAATTAAACTGTTACAATAGAAAATTTGGCCCGGTTGAAATGTTTCTCGCTGTAGGTCAGCAATTTGCCGATTTTAGGGAGGTTGCGTGGCTGAATGGTTAGCACGTGCGCTCTGTATCATAACGTCTGTCATTGAGTCAACTGCCGTTGTTTCGATTTTTTGGTTGTACGTGACAAGGAGTATGGTTGCCTGTCCAACCTCGTAGGCCGTAACCGCCGCTGCCCGGGTAAAATTTCCCTCATTGCACACATTATGGCATATGCCCGTCTTCATTAGCCCATTTTAGGAGCAGAACAGTCGGACGTTAAACCCCATTCAATTTCATTTCATTTTCTCTATGTTGCTTATTTATTATAGTGGATAAATATTTTTCTGGTTCTAGCAATTATTTAATTTCTGCATAGAAATCTTGCTTTGGCCAGTTTTTTTTATTGCAGAGTGCCATTCTTGTTTAAACAAACATGATCCTTTGTTTAAAACATGCTTAAGAAGTCGTCACGATTTCCTACTTATAACCAAACATATTGGAAATATTAGTCTGGCATTATTAAATCCTAATTTTATTGGTCTTATTTAAAATTAAACTTTCATTTAACTATGAACAACCCTTAACGTGTCTCTTTAAAACTATTAAGTACTCTAAAACAGTAGCTCAACCTTTTGACCTAAACTCATTAATTTACCATTTTGTTGTGAGCGACTTCTTATTCTTCCTATATGACATATTGCACGTGTCTGATTTCAAAGGGGGGTTGAGTGGCTGAATGGTAAGCACGCGCGCCTGTCATTGAGTAAACTAGCGTGTTTTCGAATGCCCGGTTGTACGTGACAAGGAGTAAGGTCGCCTGTCCAACCTGCCATTTTTAATTTTTTTTTTCCCGCCATTTTCATTTCATTTTCTCATCCGTCTCATTACAGTAATACAAGTTTCAGTTATTTCCCTTTAGTTTTCAGATTATTGTTATGCCTGGGTGCAATGTTTCATACTATATTTAGACTTGTAACTTCGCGAGTTTTTGACCAATTTTAATAATTTTTTCTTCGTATCCTTTTATTTAGGTTACTTGATACAATCAATGACACGTGACGATGAATATGAAAGCTTTCATATCTGCATGGGACAGTAGCAGATCTAGTTATTATTTTTTTTTTGTGTGTTTTCTGCAAATCGGATTTCTCAGAATCTATCCATAGGATCTTTCTGAAATTTTGACCTACCCCCCCAAAAATGGGGTGCGAACCTTGATTAAATATATTTTCGAAACGTTTTACGAATCCGAAATCACCGAATTTTACGAACGAAAAAAATGACAATGCATAGTCGTAACTTTGTTATTTTTTGACCGATTTTACTAATTTTTTTTTCTTTGAATACCTTTAAAAAAACCATTTTCATCTGCAGTTTCACATTTTCGAATTTCGAAAATTCGTCGCTGTGATTTCGAACCGGAAGATTAGACCAATTTGACAACTTCTTTAATAGTTGTACGATTTTCATGAAATTTAGTATCTAAGTAGATCCTACCGATGTGACTTCAAAAATATAATTAGAAATTTTCTAAATTATCTCCCCTTGACGAAATTAAGGATCAAAATTTTCAAAAAAATCATCGAAATATAGGTCAGAATGACCTGATTTTTTTTTTGGATACTAGATAAGTAATTACTGATTTGTACACAAAATATGGAGTTTGTCGATCGAACCGGAAGTGCCGCCATATTTAAAAGTGAAAAATCAATAAGGCTTTTTTGCTATTCTACTTACAGACTCGGGAGTTATATTTTCTGAATCCTTGTAGGAAGGCCTAAAAAATGTCGCGAATAGAATTTTGATTTCGGTCACGTGATGGTCACCATTTTGAATTGAAAATGAAAAATAGAAGCAATTTGAAGGGTCGGGACTTTGGAACACAATTACTCTCCTTCTAATTAAGCTAGAATGTTCAAACTTGGTGTAGACGTTCACTAGGTCAATGTTATGATTGAGTTTAAATATGAGCATTTTCTGCTTAGGGTAAGCAGAGATAAACAAGCTAATTTGTTGATTCTTTAGGGCACGATAACTTCGGTTATAATGAAGGGAGGGCGGTGAAACTTTTGTCAATAGAGAGTCTAATAGCTAGCCTGTTGTGTGAAATCATTGTATTATTTTTTCTAAATATCAGGGATAGCCGAAAAAAAGAGATTGAAAACCCAAAAAGTCGTATTTTTACAATTTGGAGCATGTTTAGAGGTCTTTCTCGTAAAGTCAACATAATATTTTTTGGGAACTTCTTGTACAAAGAGTCTTATTGGTAGTCTTTTATATGAAACCATCGATCAACAGTCCAACATATCAGGAGTAGAAGAACAAAAGGATCGAACATTGAAAACGGCACCCTTTCATTGTTAAGCGAAACATGCAGTGTGGGTGACTACAATCTACACATTTAGTCATCGTATAGAGCTTATTCAACAGTATCGAATTCCAACTGCTTAGGGATATTTTACGTGCACTCCAATGTGTACACGGGACCTTGGTTTTTCGTCCCATCCGAATGACTAGACAGCTGTGCTTGTCAGGCCCTCCGTTCTGCCTCACTGACAAGGGGAACCACGCCGGGAAATCGAGATGAACTTTCTCCGTGCAGAACTTTCAATTCAGGCGAAAACGTTTATTGCATACGATTAAGCTGGTCAGTTGGAGCTTATTTTCAAAAGTTTTGTAATAATCGGTTGGTAATTAAAGTACCGTGCACATTAAACTGTTAAAACAGAAAATTTCGCCCGGTTGAAATGTTTCTTGCTATAAGTCAGCAATTTTCTGAATTCAGGGAGGCTGAATGGCTGAATGGTTAGCATGTGCGCACTGTATCGTAACGTCTGTCATTGAGTCAACGGGCGTCGTTTCGATCTCCAGGTTGCACGTGACATGAAGTATGATGTCCAACCTTGTGGGTTTTCTCCGTGTTCTTCGGTTTCCTCCCAACGGCTAAAGACCTGTAAGCGCAGGGGGAGTTTTTAAATAAAATTAAAAAACATATGTTAGTCCCGAAATGACCTAGTTTGTGTCGAATGGACATTAGGCCGCATTTCTCTCTTTCTCTTTTATTTTTAAAGTTTTGTAATAATCGGTTGGTAATCAAAGGTACTGTAAAAGTGATAAAACAGAAAATAATCGGTTGGTAATCAAAGGTACTGTAAAAGTGATAAAACAGAAAATTTCGCCCGGTTGTAATGTTTCTCACTTTAAAGTCAGCAATTTCCCGATTTTAAGTGGCAAACGTTTATTGCGAACGCTTAAGCTGGTCAGTAGGGAGCTTATTTTTAAAAGTTTTGTAATATTCGGTTGATAACTAAAGGTACCGTGCAAATTAAACTGTTACAATAGAAAATTGGGCCCGGTTGAAATGTTTCTCGCTGTAGGTCAGCAATTTGCCGATTTTAGGGAGGTTGCGTGGCTGAATGGTTAGCACGTGCGCTCTGTATCATAACGTCTGTCATTGAGTCAACTGCCGTTGTTTCGATTTTTTGGTTGTACGTGACAAGGAGTATGGTTGCCTGTCCAACCTCGTAGGCCGTAACCGCCGCTGCCCGGGTAAAATTTCCCTCATTGCACACATTATGGCATATGCCCGTCTTCATTAGCCCATTTTAGGAGCAGAACAGTCGGACGTTAAACCCCATTCAATTTCATTTCATTTTCTCTATGTTGCTTATTTATTATAGTGGATAAATATTTTTCTGGTTCTAGCAATTATTTAATTTCTGCATAGAAATCTTGCTTTGGCCAGTTTTTTTTATTGCAGAGTGCCATTCTTGTTTAAACAAACATGATCCTTTGTTTAAAACATGCTTAAGAAGTTGTCACGATTTCCTACTTATAACCAAACATATTGGAAATATTAGTCTGGCATTATTAAATCCTAATTTTATTGGTCTTATTTAAAATTAAACTTTCATTTAACTATGAACAACCCTTAACGTGTCTCTTTAAAACTATTAAGTACTCTAAAACAGTAGCTCAACCTTTTGACCTAAACTCATTAATTTACCATTTTGTTGTGAGCGACTTCTTATTCTTCCTATATGACATATTGCACGTGTCTGATTTCAAAGGGGGGTTGAGTGGCTGAATGGTAAGCACGCGCGCCTGTCATTGAGTTAACTAGCGTGTTTTCGAATGCCCGGTTGTACGTGACAAGGAGTAAGGTCGCCTGTCCAACCTGCCATTTTTAATTTTTTTTTTCCCGCCATTTTCATTTCATTTTCTCATCCGTCTCATTACAGTAATACAAGTTTCAGTTATTTCCCTTTAGTTTTCAGATTATTGTTATGCCTGGGTGCAATGTTTCATACTATATTTAGACTTGTAACTTCGCGAGTTTTTGACCAATTTTAATAATTTTTTCTTCGTATCCTTTTATTTAGGTTACTTGATACAATCAATGACACGTGACGATGAATATGAAAGCTTTCATATCTGCATGGGACAGTAGCAGATCTAGTTATTATTATTTTTTTTTTTGTGTGTTTTCTGCAAATCGGATTTCTCAGAATCTATCCATAGGATCTTTCTGAAATTTTGACCTACCCCCCCAAAAATGGGGTGCGAACCTTGATTAAATGTATTTTCAAAACGTTTTACGAATCCGAAATCACCGAATTTTACGAACGAAAAAACTGACAATGCATAGTCGTATCTTTGTTATTTTTTGACCGATTTTACTAATTCTTTTTTCTTTGAATACCTTGAAAAAAATCGTTTTCATCTGCAGTTTCACATTTTCGTATTTCGAAAATTCGTCGCTGTGATTTCGAACCGGAAGTTTAGACCAATTTGACAACTTCTTTAATAGTTGTACGATTTTCATGAAATTTAGTATACAAGTAGATCTTACCGATGTGACTTCAAAAATATAATTAGAAATTTTCTAAATTATCTCCCCTTGGTGAAATTAAGGATCAAAGTTTTCAAAAAAATCGTCGAAATATAGGTCAGAATGACCTAAAAAAAATTTTCGATACTCGACAAGTAATTACTGATTCCTACACAAAATATGGAGTTTGTCGATCGAACCGGAAGTGCCACCATCTTGAAACATGAAAAATCCCTAAGGCTTTTTTGCTATTTTACTTACAGACACGGGAGTTATATTTTCTGAATCCTTGAAGGATGGCCCAAAAATCATAGGGAGCAGAATTTTGATTTCGGTCACGTGATGGTCACCATTTTGAATTGAAAATGAAAAGTAGTAGCAATTTGAAGGGCCGAGACTTTGAAACACAATAACTCTCCTTCTAATTGAGCTAGAATGTTCAAACTTGGTGTAGACGTTCACTAGGACAATGTCATGATTGAGTCCAAAGATGAGCATTTTCTGCCAAGGGTAAGCAGAGATGGGCATGCTGATTTGTTGATTCTTTAGGGCACGATAACTTCGGTTATAATGAAGGGAGGGCTGTGAAACTTTTGTCAATAGAGAGTCCAATAGCTAGCCTGTTGTGTGAAATCATTGTATCATTTATTTTAAATATCAGGGATAGGCGAAAAAAAGAGATTGAAAATCCAAAAAGTCGTATTTTTACAATTTGGAGCATGTTTAGAGGTCTTTCTCGTAAAGTCAACTTAATATTTTTTGGGAACTTTTTCTACAAAGAGTCTTATTGGTAGTCTTTCATATAAAACCATCGATCAACAATCCAACATATCAGGAGTAGAAGAACAAAAGGATCGAACATTGAAAACGGCATCCTTTCATTGTTAAGCGACACATGCAGTGTGGGTGACTACAATCTACACATTTAGTCATCGTATACAGCTTATTCAACAGTATCGAATTCCAACTGCTTAGGGATATTTTTTAGAATCTAACCATAGGATCTTTCTAAAACTTTGACCTACCCCCCCAAAAATGGGGTGCGAACCTTGATTAAATATATTTTCAAAACGTTTTTCGAATCCAAAATCACCGAATTTTACGAACGAATGCTTTTGACCTACAATGCTGTAACTTTGTGACTATTTGACCTATTTAATTAATTCTTTTTTCTATGAGTACTTTGAGACATTTACTTCAAATCTGCAATTTCGGATTTTCGAATTTCGAAAATTCGTCGCTGTGATTTCGAACCGGAAGTTTAGACCAACTCGACAACTTCTTTAGTAGTTTTACGATTTTCATGAAATTTAATATGTAAATAAACCTTAATGATGCGACTTGAAAAAATACTTTGGAAATTTTCTAAATTATCTCCCCTTGGAGAAATTGAGGATCGAAATTTTCAAAAAAATCGACGAAATATAGGTCAAATCATCTTGAATTTTTTTTTTAGGTACTAGCTACGAGACCACTGATTAGTACACAAAAAATGGAGTTTGTAGCTCAATCCGGAAGTGCCACCATCTTGAAATGTAAAAACCTCAAACGCCATTTTGCTATTTTACATACAGACACGGGGGTTATATTTTCTGAATCCTTGAAGGGATGGCTATAAAATGTTGGCAGTAGAATTTTGATTTAAGTCAATGGATAGTCACCATATTGAATTGAATATCAGAAATAGTGAAAAATGGACATTAACGGGCATGTAAATTATCAGAACAGACCGTAGTTTGTTGAATTCGTTTCTTATCTTTGAAATTAATACATTTGGGGATAGCCTAGCTCATTGTCGAATTTTTGGTATTTGCAAATTTCAAAATTTCAAATTTCGCCTTTGATGTTTTCCGTGCCGACAAAGTTGTTTTCGCGTGAATAACTCCGATTAACAGCTTGAAAATAATCAAATGGATCGCAGTTTCGCGATTTTGTCTCAAATCTGGGAAATCAATACATTTCTGGTTAGCCTCCTTTCAAAAATGGGTGGTGGCCTTGGAATCAATATATTTTCAAAACGTTTTGCGAATCCAAAATCACCGAAAACAACTGATGAAAAAATTGACCTTGACAGCTGTGTTACTTCGTGATTTTGTGATCTATTTTACTTTTCTGGTTAGCCTCCTTTCAAAAATGGGTGGTGGCCTTGGAATCAATATATTTTCAAAACGTTTTGCGAATCCAAAATCACCGTAAATAACTGATGAAAAAATTGAGCTTTGATGGAAACTATATAGAAAAATAAAAGGAAACATCAACAATATATAGGTCTTGCACACATAGGCTTAGAACTTTGCAGCCAGTCCTCATATTAATTGAAATTGAATAGGTTTGATTTGATATAATTATTTGTTTTCTATTTTAAAACTATCTAAAAAAAATATTTTTAATCATTTATGTTATTGATTTAGATTAATACTGTTTATATTGTGTACATTTTAACACCTTCATCGATTAATAATGGTTTGCATAGTCATCGTATAGAGCTTATTCAACAGTATCGAATTCCAACTGCTTAGGGATATTTTACGTGCACTCCAATGTGTACACCGGACCTTGGTTTTTCGTCCCATCTATATGTTAGTTTGTGTCGAATGGAGGTTAAGCCGCATTTATCTCTTTCTCTTTTATTTTTAAAGTTTTGTAATAATCGGTTGTACTGTACTGTAAAAGTGATAAAACAGAAAATTTCGCCCGGTAGTAATGTTTCTCACATTAAAGTCACCAATTTGCTCATTTTAGGGGGCAAACGTTTATTGCGAACAATTAAGCTGGTCAGGGGGGGGGGGCTTATTTTTAAAAGTTTTGTAATATTCGGTTGATAATTAAAGGTACCGTGCAAATTAAACTGTTAAAATAGAAAATTCCGCCCGGTTGAAATGTTTCTCCTTGTAGGTCAGCAATTTGCCAAATTTAGGGAGGTTGCGTGGCTAAATGGTTAGCACCTGCGCACTGTATCGTAACGTCTGTCATTGAGTCAACTGGCGTTGTTTCGATTGAAATGCCCGGTTGAAATGTTTCTTGCTATAAGTCAGCAATTTATCGATTTTAGGGAGCCTGAATGGCTGTATGGTTAGCATGTGCGCGCTGTATCGTAACGTCTGTCATTGAGTCAACCGGCATCGTTTCGATTTCCAGGTTGCACGTGACATGGAGTATGGTGTCCAACCTCGTGGGTTTTCTCCGTGTCCTTCGGTTTCCTCCCACGGCTGATTTCAGATTATTGTTATGACTGGGTGCAATGTTTCATACTATATTTAGATTTGTAACTTCGCGAGTTTTTGACCAATTTTGATAATTTTTTCTTCTTATCCTTTTATTTAGGATACTTGATACAATCAATGACACGTGACCATGAATATGAAAGCTTTCATATCTGCATGGGACAGTAGCAGATCTAGTTATTATTATTTTTTTTTTTGTGTGTTTTCTGCAAATCGGATTTCTCAGAATCTATCCATAGGATCTTTCTGAAATTTTGACCTACCCCCCCAAAAATGGGGTGCGAACCTTGATTAAATATATTTTCGAAACGTTTTACGAATCCGAAATCACCGAATTTTACGAACGAAAAAAATGACAATGCATAGTCGTAACTTTGTTATTTTTTGACCGATTTTACTAATTCTTTTTTCTTTGAATACCTTTAAAAAAACCATTTTCATCTGCAGTTTCACATTTTCGAATTTCGAAAATTCGTCGCTGTGATTTCGAACCGGAAGATTAGACCAATTTGACAACTTCTTTAATAGTTGTACGATTTTCATGAAATTTAGTATCTAAGTAGATCCTACCGATGTGACTTCAAAAATATAATTAGAAATTTTCTAAATTATCTCCCCTTGACGAAATTAAGGATCAAAATTTTCAAAAAAATCATCGAAATATAGGTCAGAATGACCTGATTTTTTTTTTGGATACTAGATAAGTAATTACTGATTTGTACACAAAATATGGAGTTTGTCGATCGAACCGGAAGTGCCGCCATATTTAAAAGTGAAAAATCAATAAGGCTTTTTTGCTATTTTACTTACAGACTCGGGAGTTATATTTTCTGAATCCTTGTAGGAAGGCCTAAAAAATGTCGCGAATAGAATTTTGATTCCGGTCACGTGATGGTCACCATTTTGAATTGAAAATGAAAAATAGAAGCAATTTGAAGGGTCGGGACTTTGGAACACAATTACTCTCCTTCTAATTAAGCTAGAATGTTCAAACTTGGTGTAGACGTTCACTAGGTCAATGTTATGATTGAGTTAAAAGATGAGCATTTTCTGCTTAGGGTAAGCAGAGATAAGCATACTAATTTGTTGATTATTTAGGGCACGATAACTTCGGTTATAATGAAGGGAGGGTGGTGAAACTTTTGTCAATAGAGAGTCTAATAGCTAGCCTGTTGTGTGAAAACATTGTATTATTTTTTCTAAATATCAGGGATAGCCGAAAAAAAGAGATTGAAAATCCAAAAAGTCGTATTTTTACAATTTGGAGCATGTTTAGAGGTCTTTCTCGTAAAGTCAACATAATATTTTTTGGGAACTTCTTCTACAAAGAGTCTTATTGGTAGTCTTTTATATGAAACCATCGATCAACAGTCCAACATATCAGGAGTAGAAGAACAAAAGGATCGAACATTGAAAACGGCACCCTTTCAACCTTTCAGTGTGGGTGACTACAATCTACACATTTAGTCATCGTATAGAGCTTATTCAACAGTATCGAATTCCAACTGCTTAGGGATATTTTACGTGCACTCCAATGTGTACACGGGACCTTGGTTTTTCGTCCCATCCGAATGACTAGACAGCTGTGCTTGTCAGGCCCTCCGTTCTGCCTCACTGACAAGGGGAACCACGCCGGGAAATCGAGATGAACTTTCTCCGTGCAGAACTTTCAATTCAGGCGAAAACGTTTATTGCATACGATTAAGCTGGTCAGTTGGAGCTTATTTTCAAAAGTTTTGTAATAATCGGTTGGTAATTAAAGTACCGTGCACATTAAACTGTTAAAACAGAAAATTTCGCCCGGTTGAAATGTTTCTTGCTATAAGTCAGCAATTTTCTGAATTCAGGGAGGCTGAATGGCTGAATGGTTAGCATGTGCGCACTGTATCGTAACGTCTGTCATTGAGTCAACGGGCGTCGTTTCGATCTCCAGGTTGCACGTGACATGAAGTATGATGTCCAACCTTGTGGGTTTTCTCCGTGTTCTTCGGTTTCCTCCCAACGGCTAAAGACCTGTAAGCGCAGGGGGAGTTTTTAAATAAAATTAAAAAACATATGTTAGTCCCGAAATGACCTAGTTTGTGTCGAATGGACATTAGGCCGCATTTCTCTCTTTCTCTTTTATTTTTAAAGTTTTGTAATAATCGGTTGGTAATCAAAGGTACTGTAAAAGTGATAAAACAGAAAATAATCGGTTGGTAATCAAAGGTACTGTAAAAGTCATAAAACAGAAAATTTCGCCCGGTTGTAATGTTTCTCACTTTAAAGTCAGCAATTTCCCGATTTTAAGTGGCAAACGTTTATTGCGAACGCTTAAGCTGGTCAGGGGGGAGCTTATTTTTAAAAGTTTTGTAATATTCGGTTGATAACTAAAGGTACCGTGCAAATTAAACTGTTACAATAGAAAATTTGGCCCGGTTGAAATGTTTCTCGCTGTAGGTCAGCAATTTGCCGATTTTAGGGAGGTTGCGTGGCTGAATGGTTAGCACGTGCGCTCTGTATCATAACGTCTGTCATTGAGTCAACTGCCGTTGTTTCGATTTTTTGGTTGTACGTGACAAGGAGTATGGTTGCCTGTCCAACCTCGTAGGCCGTAACCGCCGCTGCCCGGGTAAAATTTCCCTCATTGCACACATTATGGCATATGCCCGTCTTCATTAGCCCATTTTAGGAGCAGAACAGTCGGACGTTAAACCCCATTCAATTTCATTTCATTTTCTCTATGTTGCTTATTTATTATAGTGGATAAATATTTTTCTGGTTCTAGCAATTATTTAATTTCTGCATAGAAATCTTGCTTTGGCCAGTTTTTTTTTATTGCAGAGTGCCATTCTTGTTTAAACAAACATGATCCTTTGTTTAAAACATGCTTAAGAAGTCGTCACGATTTCCTACTTATAACCAAACATATTGGAAATATTAGTCTGGCATTATTAAATCCTAATTTTATTGGTCTTATTTAAAATTAAACTTTCCTTTAACTATGAACAACTCTTAACGTGTCTCTTTAAAACTATTAAGTACTCTAAAACAGTAGCTCAACCTTTTGACCTAAACTCATTAATTTACCATTTTGTTGTGAGCGACTTCTTATTCTTCCTATATGACATATTGCACGTGTCTGATTTCAAAGGGGGGTTGAGTGGCTGAATGGTAAGCACGCGCGCCTGTCATTGAGTAAACTAGCGTGTTTTCGAATGCCCGGTTGTACGTGACAAGGAGTAAGGTCGCCTGTCCAACCTGCCATTTTTAATTTTTTTTTCCCGCCATTTTCATTTCATTTTCTCATCCGTCTCATTACAGTAATACAAGTTTCAGTTATTTCCCTTTAGTTTTCAGATTATTGTTATGCCTGGGTGCAATGTTTCATACTATATTTAGACTTGTAACTTCGCGAGTTTTTGACCAATTTTAATAATTTTTTCTTCGTATCCTTTTATTTAGGTTACTTGATACAATCAATGACACGTGACGATGAATATGAAAGCTTTCATATCTGCATGGGACAGTAGCAGATCTAGTTATTATTATTTTATTTTTCGGGGGAGCCTATTTCTCAGTGTCTGTAACAGATACAGATCTGGGACGTAATTTTCTATCAGGAAACCATATAGTGGCCATCCCTTCCACTGTATTTGAAACTTCTGCGCAGACCGGAAGTGGCCGAATTTTGTGCGGTGCCAAAAAATTAAAAAACGGCCGTAGATTCGTCAATTCTGTACCTATTTTCATACAAATTACATTTTTGGAAACCCTGAGTCTTTTCTCGGACGATAGCAGTTGAAAATTTTGCAATTTAGAAACTTCGCCGCTGACTTCTAGCATTCGAAAAATGAAAATATGTTGTTTAAGACACATTTTTTGTTATTTTTCAAAATTTTCAAATTTGACCTACATTTTTGGATACCTGAAGGCAATACGGTTCCAGTAATATAAGTTTCATTCAGAGTCATCGCCCTTTATTTTTCGATTTTTTTCGAATTTTCTTCACATTTTGTGAGCTTAAGTTTCGTTTTACGGCCGGATCGACGTTTCTGAAATTCCTGGAACATGAAGTAATATGGTCAAACCACCGTTTAAAGCAATTTCAACAACAATCCGTAAACCGGAAGTAGTCGAAATACTATGCGATATTTTGAAAAAAAACGTGAAAAATTGGTGTTTTGGGTAAAAACACGATTTTTCCGTCCGATATCAACGGATTAAACAAATTAAGGTATCATTTGGTCGGGCTGTAATTGGACCACTGAATGATACCCAATTCGTACGGACACGATCAGCAGGAAGCAAAATATGGCTCGCTGAAAATCAAGTATTTTCTGATTTGGAGCGTTTTTAGATGCCTGTATCTCGAAAACTGCTCCACAGTTTTTTATGAAACTTTCTCTATCGAGAGACCTTGCAGTAGTCTTGTGTACGAAACATTCCATTACGACTTTGAAATATCTGGAAAAGGTGAAATAACGGACTGAAAATCGAAAAAAGTCGAAAAATCGTGAAATTTTGGAAAATGCTCTGCTATTTTTTTATTTTAAGAGATTTTCAAAAAAAAATTGTATATTCAGATAGCTGACCTAATTACAATTCTATCGATGTATAATATGTATGTAGTTATTGAAATTTAATTTTCGATATTTTAAATTTTTTGCATTTTTGGCACTTTTGAACCTAGGATTTCTCAGGGGCATTTTATCTGATCAGATAATGTAATATATCATTACAGAGCCCTGTGGCTATTTTAGTGCCTAAACCGGTTATCAAAACTATATCGACAATAATAACCATACCGGAAGTATTCAAAAAATGTAAAAAAAAGGTTAAAAACTATGTCGCACTTGCAAAAAACTTGATTTCTCCCTTAGGTAATAGCGGACCAAAAGAACTAAAGTGTCGTTGGATAGCCCTATTAATGGACCATCATATGGTATCTAAATAATACGATATCGATGGTAAGGAAATAAATTATTGTGTGCCAAAAATCTAGTATTTTCCGATTTTTTAACATTCTGAGACGTCCTTTTCTCGAAAACGACGCCGCAGATTTTTCTTAAACTTTTCTTACTCAAAGTCCTATCGGTTGTCTATATAGTGAATCAAAAATGAAAAGCATTGAAATAATATAGGTGGTCCAAAAATGGCATCAAACTTTTAAAAAAATGGAAAAATCGTTAAATTTTTGTAAACGCTCTTTAGTTTATCTTTTTTTTTCAAAACTGCTCAATGGATGGTTCTGACATTTCTGGTACAGAAAGTTAAGTATCCAAAGAACTTCGTAAAGCTATCACAACAACGATCGTAAAACCGGAAGTAGTCGAAAAAATGTCCGATATTTTGAAAAAAATTATTTTTTTTACGAAAATCTTTTTTATTTATGAATATTTTTTGATGATATTTTACACGGGGTTAAACTGTCATCCTACTTGAGCAGAAATGAGAAAAAAAAATTGTCTCGGTAATTTGTGTTAGCCGCCATCGGCTAATTTAGTTTTTCGTACCCAGAAAAATTATTTATTGTTCGATTTGTATAAAACAAAGTTCATATGCTCCGTGGTCCCAATTGTAATTTTTTTTGTTACGGTGAAATTTTTCTGTCGGCAACGGAAGTGACGTAATATTAACAAAAACTACAATTTTGACAGTTCGGTACCACTTTTTGAAAGCAAATATTATTTTTTTTCAAAACTGATATAACTAAATGGATGCACCCTGCAAAGGTGCACAAAATCCTTAGCTCATATTTTTAAATTTCAATTCCATTTTCGGGCAATTTCGAATAAAATGTAAAATAAAGTGTAAAATTCAGTTATTTACAATTCATTCAGCGTCTTCATATTTTGAAATATTTATTTGTAATTTCCATAAACTCGTAGCACTAATCCAGACGAAGAGAATGTATGCGAAAATTAGTTTGTAATATGAGCAGTTGCCGAGAAATATGCAATTTTGCATGCATCACTTTTCACGTTATTTTGCCTATGCAAGAGTGAGTTATTAAAGTGTAAAATTTAGTTATTTACAATTCATTCAGCGTCTTCATATTTTGAAATATTTATTTGTAATTTCCTTAAACTCGTAGCACTAATCCAGACGAAGAGAATGTATGCGAAAATTAGTTTGTAATATGAGCAGTTGCCGAGAAAAATGCAATTTTGCATGCATCACTTTTCACGTTACTTTGCCTATGCAAGAGTGAATTATTATTTGATTTGCAATATTTTTTTTCCATTTGATGCCTAATGCCAATTTGGACTAGGTCAAGCCAATTTTACATTTTCACTGTGACCGGAAATGACGTCATTTGGGCAAAAACTGTATTTTTAACCTAAAATTTTATTCAAATCAGTCTCCCTTATAATATTTTTAAAATTATGATATTTGATTCTCATCAACGAATAGAATGAAGCCATAAGACCATACAGATACCACAAAATGGTTTCTAACTTGTACGTTTACAGAGAAATAGGCGATCTTCAATAAGTCACTTTTCAAGGTTTTTGGTATATAAAAGTGTCAATTATTATTCGATTTTTATCATTTTTTTACCATTTGATACCTTATGCAATTTATGACTTCTGTGAACCAAGTTAACATTTTCAATATCACTGGAAGTAGTGTAATTTTTGCAAAAAAACGTATTTTTAGCCTTCAAAACAAACATTTTTTAGACGTGATTTATATTCATTATTCGTTTAACTTTATAACGCCTGACTCTAATGGGCAGTAAGAGTGAATCAATACCATCATATTGATATCAAGAAAAGGCTTCTACCATGTTCCCTTGTCGAATAATAACCAATTTTCCCAGGGTCACTTTTAAGTTTTTTACCTTCTTAATTTCAGTTTATGGGTTATAGGTAAATTATTTATTGCCCGAAATGTATAAAACAACGTTTGGATTTTGTATGTTGCGAATTTTCGACTTATTTTTCACCTATAAAAATTTCTTTCGGCACCGGAAGTGACTTAATTTTGCCATAATTTACAATTTTGACTGGTCTTTTCGCCAGCAAATATTACTTTTACATATGATAGAGGGTGTCACTAAAGCAAAACAACCTAAAGTATAGTTTGGTAGCTCAATGGATCGGCTATGGTATAATAAACTTCCTGTATGATTCCTGAAAGCCGGTTCAGTGCTGCTTGCAGGTCTAGTTATTATTATTTTTTTTTTTTCCAATTTGCTTATATCTCAGGAACTACTTGTCGGATCGATGCAATGTCTTGGGTTTTACTGCGAAAGTGGGTGTGACTTAGAGATTAAAGCTATTTCCGGCATTCTGCGACAATGCGAAATGTCCGAAATCACCGAAGTTGTCGTTTTTTGAAATATTGCCGTAATATTAACAACAATAGTTGGATTTTATCGTTTGGCAGTTTTTGACATAGCCAGAGACATGGCACATAGCTACGGGTCTTTAGAGTTTTAAATTTCGCCGAATCTTCGGAAAAATAAGGCGCCAAATTTTGAAAATTTAAATTTTGACAAAAAACTTTTTTATTAATGAATATTTTTTAATGACCTTTTACCAAGGGATAAAGGGTGGTCTGATTTGGGCAAAAATGTGAACATTTTTCTTCTGGATAATTTTCCTTGGTCGCTATTGGCTAATTCAGTTTATCGGTTCTATATAAATTATTTATGGTCCGATTTGTATAAAACAAAGTTTAAATGCTCCATGGTCCAAAATGTAATTTTTTTTGTTACCGGCAAAGTTTCCTGTCGGCACCGTAAGTGACGTAAATTTAGCAAAAACTACAATTTTAACAGTTCGGTACCACTTTTTGAAAGCAAAACTTATTTTTTTCAAATTTAATATGACTGAAAAGATGTGCCATATAAAGGCGCACAAAACATCGCGCTCAGTTTTTTTAATTTCGATTTCGTTTTCGGGCAATTTGGATTAAAGGGTGAAAAAAGGTGTCAAAATAAGCTATTTACAACCCATCCAGCGTCTTCATATTAAAAAATATATCTTCGTAACATTCATAATCTCGTAGCAATAACCCATACGAAGAGAATGTATGTGAAAATTAATTTGTAATATGCGCAGTTGCCGAGAAAAAGTCAATTTTGCATGCGTCACTTTTTAGCATTAAAAAACAATATTTTATTCAAATGGGTCGTACTTGTTATTTTTTTCAAATTATGATATTTGATTCTATTCATAAAATAGAATGAACCAATGCGATCATACAGATATCACAAAACGGTTTCTAACTTGTACGGTTGCAGAAAAATGGGCGATTTTCCACAAGTCACTTTTCGAGGATTTTGGTCTATAAAAGTGTCAGTTATTATTCGATTTTCATAAAATTTTCACCATATGATATCTTACGTCATTTATGATTCCATAGAACTAATTTAACATTTTCAGTATCACCGGAAGTAATTATATTTTGGCAAAAACTGTATTTTTAGCCCTCAAAACAGATATTTTTTTCAAATGAGTCTGATTTGTAATATATTTAAAATTATGATATTTAGTTCGCATCAACTAATAGAATGAACCCATGCGATCATTCAGATACCACAAAATGGTTTCGCACTTGTATGGTTGCAGAGAAATAGACGATTTCCTACAAGTCACTTTTCAAGGTTTGGGGTCTATAAAAGTGGCAATTCTTATTCGATTTACATAAAATTTTCACCATGTGATTAATATTTCTGATTTTAAGAAACTAATTTAGTATTTTCATTATCGCTGGGAGTACTGTGATATGGTCAGGATCAGTTGCATGTAACACATGTATAAAATGGATTGGTTCCTGTGGTAATTAGCGCATATCGTAACTTTCTGAATTAAATATGATTGTATGAAAAATCGCTTTTTGTTTAGCTTGTTCACTATCCATCGCTTGCAAATTGTGTTTGTTAATTTGTTGGAAAGATTTATAAAAAAAACTCAGACCCATTTGTGGGCTATGATCTAGTATCTTAATGTTATTTATTACCCGTCGGCGTCAGTCATTATGTACATGTCGTGTATCCCTTAGTACGTTTTTCACATTTGGCCAAAATGGGGAAAAGAATGAAAGAAGGGATATTATATTTGTTTCATGTATTAATCAATGCATACTTTTGAAGGGTCAGATTAACGTGTTTGTCTTTATTCAAATGGTGAGCGTAGTTTGTTGATGCCCAGTCCACAATATTATGGACACGGTGCGCTTTGGTCTTGTGCATCGATCTCCCAAGCAGAGTTGTCTTCGCTTGCTGTTCACACCTTGTCTCAATTGTCATTTTTTTTTGTTACCAATAGTTTTATCTGTCGGCACCGGAAATGACATAAATTTACCAAAAACTACCAAAATCTACAATTTTGACAGGTACCATTTTTCAAGAGAAAATATTTTTTTAAAAACTTGATATAACAAAAAGAGTGTGCCCTTTAAAGGCGCAAAAAAGTGTGAGCTCAGTTTTTTTAATTTCGATTTCATTTTCGAGCAAATTCGATTAAGAGTTGAAAATAGGTGTAAAATTGACCTTTTACAACCCATTCAGGCTTTTCAGATTTTAAAATATTTCTACGTAACTTTTATAAACTTGTAGCTTTGATCCATACGCAGATAATGTATGTTAAAATTAGTTTCTAATATAAGCAGTTGCCGAGAAATGGGCAGTTTTGCATAAGTCACTGTTTTCGTAATTTTGTCTGTAAAATAGTCAATTATTAATGGATATTCACAAAAGTGACATCATTTGATTCAAAAAGCAAGTGTGCGTCATATCATGTTGATTACTATTTAAAATTGACACCGGAATTGACGTCATTTAGTCAAAAACTCCATTTTTAACTTTTAAAATCGATATTTTTTTCAACCAAGAATTATGTCATATGTAATAATAAAATTAACTTTTGGTTTAAATTCACATATTGACAAAACTCATACGCTCATACAGATATCATAAAATTGTTTCTAACTTGTTCGGTTGCCGAGATATAGGCGGTTTTCTACAAGTCACTTTTAAAGGTTTTTGGCCCGTAAATGTGTCAATTATTATTCGATTTTCATAAAAGTTTCATCATTTGATGCCTAATGTCATAGACGATATTATAAACTTAATTTAACATTTTAGTAACACCGGAAGTAATGTCATTTTGGCAAAACTGTATTTTTAGCCTTCAAAACAGATATTTTATTCAAATGGGTCTGTTTTGAAATCTTTTTCTTTCAAATTATGATATTTGATGCCAATCAACAAATAGAATGAACCCATACGATCATACAGATACTACAAAACGGTTACTAACTTGTACAGTTGCAGAGAAATAGCCGATTTTCTACAAGTCACTTTTCAAGTATTTTGGTCAATAAAAGTGGCAATTATTTTTCGATTTACATAAAATTTTCACTATATGATTGCTTATGCCATTTCTGATTTCATGAAACTAATTGAACATTTTCATTATCGCCGGAAGTACTGTAATTTTATCAGGATCAATTACATGTTACAAATGTATAAAATGAATTGATATTGCTGGATTTTTGTTGATTCTGTTTCCCTTTTATTTGATGTGTGCAATGTTTATGTGGAAATCTGTTTATCGGTGTCATTGGTTCAAGGGCAACATGGGAGCGAAAGTGACATAAGTTTAAAGTTAACGTGGCACCAGTGAAACCCGTCATTCCTGCATGCAGGTCTAGTTTTTGTATAATATTGTGTTCCAAACATAGACCTAATAGCATGGAACAAAACAGTAAGACGTTAAACCCCATTTCATTTCATTTCATTTCCTACAATTAGCCAACCCCCGGTGTTTGTTGAACACTTTATAAATGTTTAGGGCAGCGACGTAAATTAACCCTTGATAGTTGGAATTCGAAATAAGAGTAGGCCGCAGCGTCCCTACCCGGGAAAATTGCCCCCATAGCATACCGTGCGGAAAGTACGTAAAACCCATTTCTTTTAATTTCATTTACAATTCGCCAACCGGGTTCAACGGTCGTTGATGACTAACCGTTAAATTGGATAATGGAGACTTATCGTAACTAGGTAACAATGACAATCGAGGCGACAGTGTTATTAAAATCAGCATTTCTCGTATTATCAACACATAGTATTTCTTCGTCTCGTTGTGAATTTTCCGGAAGTCCAAATTATTACAGCAGAAATCCAAATATTTAAGTCGTATTGTCCCTTTTTTTTGGGGGGGGGGGGAGAATCAACGACAGTGAATCGGTTAATATATTCTCAAGCAAAACATACTCCTCGCAGTATTTCGTTTGATAATAGCTAATACCACTTTACACGGCCGTAATGGAAGCAAATTTCTGTTCCAAAACATTATTGATCATTAGTCCGATTAACAACCAATAGCTAACTCCGTAACAATAACATTACGCTTTAAACAGAGCTCCAAATTAGAAAAAAACATAACGTTACGCCATGACTCACGATTTATTATGTCCAATTAACCAGTGCATAGCAGAATATTGCAGGAAGACTAATTGCATGACAAACGAGACTATCGAAACGGGTGCAATGTAAACAATACAGTTTAGCGAAGAACAATAAGTTCACCATTTTTAATACTTTTAATGATTGTCCGAATTTTAGGGAAGACCCCGTGTACTTGAGATAGAATTGATTGAACGGGAAGAATACACACACTCTCTCAAAAGTTCAAATATCAGCAGCCAATCAAGCAATGACCAGAGAAGCATTTATCGAGCATTGTTCTGGAATATGAAGCAAGAAGGTTCACTGATTTTCCCAGACTGCGTTTCCCTTGACAGTATGGTATGGTTAGAAAAACCACTGCCTCGCGTATACTATTGGTGGCACGTTAAAGACCGGCAGTTGGGAATCCAAATAAGAGTATACCTTAAAACTGATGTTCGGAAAAAAGTTTCCGTAAAACCACTATAGGCCAACACAGATTATAAACAATCGCTTTTGACGTTCTTTCATTGCTCGGTACCCCTTTGGATATGGTATTAGTGGTTGACCGTGTTGCCCTTTAAATAAACACGTTGTTTTCAAGGTATACTTTTATGTGGTAGGGTGATGCATATATTTATTAGCGAGAAGTTTAATTTTTCCTTGTAAAAACATGTATGATTTCACTATCACTATAATCTCCCAGACACGCAATTAAATACAAAGACTATATTGAATTTTAAAGCTCAGTTGATCAGACTGGAATCATCCGACCAAAGATAATTTTTTTCCCTAAAATTCAAGAATATCCTACTTGTATTTCACTCTCATTAACTCCACACAATGAACCTATTTAGATTCCTTTCTGGTGTCAGTGAGTAGAATTCGATAAAAAGATACGAACGCTCGTAGTTAAAAGGGAACGAAATAGAGACGTCAAATGAAACAATTGGACCAACTTTTCCACTGGACAGACTGGCATCAAAACAAATTAAGAGGGGATAAAAGGTGTAGAGATCGGGGAAGCGTAATTTACACGTAAAACGGATGTTAATAGGTTCAGATTGTGAATAATTGATACTATTTATCACACAGTATTAGGCTATATAAAACATGTCTGTTTAAAGCGACATTCTATATGTTTCGACCAGGAACTGGACGCTTACCGCTACTCATGTTGTTGTTCTTCTTCTACTTCTTCTCCTTCCGCTTCCTCTTGGGATGACGCTTCTTCTGTGAACGATAATAACTGGTGGTATTCGTGGTTTAAAATTCTCTGTACATGGATAAGGTTGCTGTTGATTTTACATCGATTTAGTGAGTCAGAGTTTAGAATGGGGTTGTAACGTCCACTCAACACATCCTAGGTCATTTCGGCTCCAACATATTGTTCAACTTTATTTCAATGATTCGCTAAACCACAGGACCCGAGACAACCCACGGGGTTGGACAGGCGATCCTACTCCTTGTCAAGTCCAACCGAGAATTGAAAATACGTCAGTTGACTCAATGACAGACCTTATGATACAGAGCGCACGCGCTACCCCCCCCCCCCCCCCCGCAGAAATGCAATTAAATACAAATGTTATTGATCTCAACCATGACGTTGTTTACAAGAAGTATTATCCAAGTGTCCCGAAATGACCTAGTTTATGTCGCGTGGACGTTAACCCCCCCCCCCCCCTCTCTCTCTCTCTCTCTCTCTCTCGCTCTCTAACCCCTATTATGGAAGAGGCAAAAAGTCCCCTACCCTCCCGTTTCAGATGACTCTAGATGACTTTTACATGTTTCCCTTTTTTTCTCTCCATACGCAATTTAATTTTTTTCCAATGTTACAGTTTGTCTTTTTCAACAAATTCTCCTCTCGAATCATTTTAAATTCTTTTTCTAAATCTTTATTAAAACATGTTAGTTCTTGAAAATAAATCCTATTTTTTTCTGGGCATTGTGTTCACTTTCGCGATATACGAGACGTCATTAAACACAGTTTAAAAAACATACATCCTAATAATCCCAGTTTTTTCTAGGCATTGTTTCCAGTTTTGCGATACCCGACACGTCAATTACCCGTGTTTAAAAATCATATATTCATGTAAATTGTATTCCCTTGTGATGTTTTCGCTTTCAGTTATTGTTAATTCAAAAACAAAAATCTACACTAATAATGAAAAACAACATTACAACTAATGGAGACAAATGTGCCAGACATTCGCAGATTGTGAAAGGTTTTGTAAACTGAAAAATATTTGGAAGAATACGGTCACCATTGTCATACGTAATCTATATGGTGGCCCATGGTTGCCAAATTAGAATAATAGTATTTTATGTGAAATTTTATATATTCTGTCAAAAAAAAGTTATGGAAAACATTTGTTTCAGAAAAAAAATATATTAATTTTTAAAAGAAGAAATCATAAATTCTATTATAATGCTTGTTTTTTTTTAATGGAAATAAAAAATTTAAGAGACGAAATGAAATTATAAGAAAATTGAAAAGAAAAGCAATCATACATTCATTCTATAACAACGTTTGTTTTGTTTTTTTGTTTTTATTTTTGTTTTGTAAAAATGGAAACCAAAATGACCCCAGAAGATAAAAAAAAAATCTGAAAAATCACACAGGTACACCATTAGCAAACATATTTTTAGCCAATGAAATCGAGATATCTGTACCACGATAATAATTGTTACGTGTGTATTAGAAAGTAGCATTTTATGGCATATTAACGTATAATAAGTTAGTGCCATACTATAATATCGCCCACTTTACATCAAAAAGTCTGCAAACCAGCTTTGGTGGCAAGATGTATTTTATTTCATAGCATCAAGGGATAAATAAACTACTAGACTGCGAAATTTCAGAAGCTTCCGTGCTGCATTGACGTGATATTTTACCGCAAACATAACTGCGAAAATAGGGTTAGGGTTGGCCCACTGTGCACAAAAATTTTTCTGACTTTGGTGGCTTCAATATATTCATTTATCCGACATTCCAACGTATATTAACTTTCTATGTTGCATTGTCGAGGTATATCCCTTCAAAGTGTCAAACGGAGCGGAGATTTGGGCCAGACTATAGAATCGTTATAATCCGCTATAAGTCTGCCGTGTAATGTGTCTGGCGAGGACCTTTGAAAAACTGCTTTCTCACGATTGACTACGTCACAGAGAAAGTTGAACGTTCGCAGGAGAGTAGGCCACAAGATAATGGAATTAGGCCACATGAGACCTCGGTTTTTCGTCCCATCCGACCGCCCCCCCCCCCCGTTCGTCCCGTCTTCTACACTAACAAGAGGAAACTACGTCGGAAAGTCATGACAAACTTTCTCGGGCAATGCAGGGATGGAACACGCGACCTCTAGACTAGCGAGCCAGCGTCTTACCACCCGAATTTGTAAATATAAGCGTACATGTACTTAAAACAGTTTTTATTTTTTTTAAAATTTGCATTTTTAACAAAAATTGTAATTAATATATTTCTGAGGGATTCTCGTTATTCTAATGTGGCAGCCATGGGCCACCATACACCTAATTAGACGATTGTGAACGCTCAGCTACGGCAACTTGTCTGCGGCAACATAAACAATAATACGGAAGTATACAACATATACCATTCTTTGCCGTTTATAGACATCATTATAAGCAGACACATATGTTCTCACACTCAAATATAATACTTATCTTGAAAGATTCCTTTGTCCATTTTACTTTATTCATTTAATTTTGTATAAACTATGCGGCGGGCGTATGGAACTAAATCAAAATACACACGTTCACATTTATATACATACGTGTACAAGCTGAGATATCTAAGGCATTTGAAAACAGTCATCATTCGATAATTTAATTCCTCAAGTTTCTAGAAAGGGGGAAATGTCAGTCCCTCCTAGCAAAACTTTTTAACCTCGATATATACAAATATTGATTCGTATAACATGCGATATACTTCCACTTGGACGGGGGTAAATATAAAATGAAATGAAATTGGGTTTAACGTCCTACCGTTCTGCTCCGAACTGGGCTAATGAACACAGAATTGTGCTATGACGGAAATTTTGCCCTGCGGTCTACTTTTAAGTACACACCAATGCGTACGCGGGACTTCGGTTTTTCGTCTCATTCGAACGAGTAAACAGCTGTCCTTGTCAGGCTCTCCGCCCTACATCACTGACAAAGGGAACCCACGCCGGAAAAATCTGGATGAATTTTCTCGGCCAATGCAATGATCGAACACCTGACCTCCAGGCATAGCGAGCAAATCAGCCTATACCCACATAGGTACCGTAATCCGCCCCCCCCCCCGGTAAATATAACGGGAAATATTTATTGAGCATGGGATGGAGTGTGTGTGTGTGTTTGGGGTTTGGTGGTATCTGCTCCACCAATAAAACTTTGGATGGCCTGTAAAACGAACAAATGAATATCTTTATTGTGCAAGTTTATCATTTATCATATGACTTTCACTATTTTTAATTCGAATGAATGCTAGCCTAGAAATTACCTTACGTTGCTATTTTATCTTTGTTCAATGTTCAATTTGAGTGTAGTTTAAAGATGCATTATATACGAACAAAATATGTATTTTGCTTCAAATATTGAACTATGATTTCGAAACTAAGTATTCACATGACAAACCTATAATCTACTATCTAGAGCATCGATTGGTAGAGATTAATGATTTAATTTAAAAATGGCGAATGGAGGCTAAGTCTCGTAAACAAGTACCGTTGTTGTGATAATAAAGAATCTATGCCACATTTTACCCAAACATAGGCAGTGATAACTTGACTAAGATTGAAGTAGCTTTATATATTTTTCAATAATATATTCATTTTTCACTATCTTTTTTTGGAACGATTATGACAAGAACTACCAGCTCTGTATGCAAATCTAATATACATAATGCATCTTTAAGCTGCGAAGGAATTGATATTGTCCGAAATACGCAAATGATTACCGACTTTAAAGGAGCCGTATTTTAACCATGTCCAGGGGCGGATCCAGGAATTTTTGCAAGAGGGGGTTTGCCAGGTTTCTGTCACGGAAATCTGCCATCATCGTCTCTAAATTACATAGGCATGCATACAAATTGAGCTTTTTAAACAAAGAAATCATTTTTATACTGATGTAGGATCACTTTGTGATGTAATTTCATTGATGCAAGGCATTATTTTTTTATGTAGCTGAGCGGCGGGGGTGGGGGTGGACCCCCCCCCCCAACCACCCCTCTGGATCCGCCCCTGATGTCGAGAGAATTACATTCGTTTCTGAAAGAAATAAAATACAATTATACTATAGCCATCAAATGCGATAATCACATATGTTTTTACATACGAAGGATTTTGTCTCTTTAACGGTGAGAAATTGAATTAATTTGGTAATAAAAAGTAACAAAAAAAATATCAACTCAGCAATTTCGTTATATTCAATAAAAATTTTCCTTGGAGAAAACATTCATTATTTTAAATTGATTTAATCAAAATGAACGGAAGGAACTTTACTACTGATAAACAAATAAACAGGGAACAATTATTTTATTGTTAACAAGATGAACATTGATTTGTGATTGCAAGTAAACATGAAATAAGTCAGTTTACAAATTTTAATTGCATTCAAAATTACATAGCGGTAATTAATTTGAAAGCCGAAATAACTGCTCAATGCGCTTACAACCACAATAACTCCATCTTTTCAGAAATGATTTAAATTTTGATTGGCTTTATGAGGATATGACTAAAAGTGCATGGCGAATCTGTGATTTGGCACGATATGATCGTTCAGTGAAGTATCAAATTTTAAAGGCACATAGATTATCTGTTATCAAGATACTTTTATTAATCAACAGTATTTTGTTTATATTTGGAAACATATCATAATCACTGAATTTATTTCGGATTTAAAATCTGACTTAAAGGGGAATTAATCCCCCAGAAAAATACACCGAACTTTACTAAAGATTTGTTGAAAAAAGCAGCAGTTATGCAAAGCTCTAAATGCCATTTAGCGATGTTTTACCAAGCGTCAAATAACAGTTTTATGAAGTGAGCACATACACACTTCAAGTCAGATCTCAAACTTTTTTCAATCCCTTCCAATCACATTTCGATGAAAAAAATAGTGAATTTCAATTTCGTGTTTACACGATTGAATGAATATATAGCGAAAATTAAATGAGAAGGTAGAAAGTGTAAGATGTCAAAAATACTTGAATTGGTGTCGAAAATGAAATGATATTCCGTATGATTTCAACACCGCGTTGCCATTCAAACAAATATTACGCCTTCTATATTATAGCCATTTGGAGTATTCTTTTTAGGGGCATTTGTAACTAGAGTACAAGAAACTATGACGCATTTTACATGTTTTCCATAGTGCGTGTTATAGTTTATAGTTCTTTGAAGTTTGACCAGAATCTTGCAGTATACAGCTGTATATGATCACAATAAAATAAACAGGAATTTCAAATACAAAATCGTGACCTGCTGACCTTTATCAAGGTTCCGTTGACGGAGACACAAATTCCGCCTGAAATCACTGCAAAAGAAATGTAACGGAAATGTATAAAGTGACAACGTTCACAAACATGGACAATAAATCAGCGTAAAATCCATACGTACAGCGCGGAATTTCGAAAAACTAGATTAATTAAAATTACCCCGAAAGTAATGTACGAAGCCACCGGATACTTTTGACATTATTATATTTAGTAATACATGTCCGCCCACCGTCAACAGTCACAACTGGACGATCTAGAGATTATCAAAATACAATCTCATCTAATTTAAAAATCACTTCGAAAGATCTTTTCCACGCTCCAGAGGATAAGGTTATCATCATCCTATTGACTTAAAATTCATAAAAGCTCAGAATTGATGAAAAATTATTTTTGGTTCATACTTCACTTGCTGTTGTTCTTGATCATTATTTTAGTGTCTTGTAAAATGGTTCTACAACACACAACTAACAGACAGCTCGGGTGACTTAGCTGCTGTCGGAGAATCGTTTGAATGTGAATAACTCGTCAATTTGTTTGACGAACTCGTGAATAATGACACTTTGGCAAACGATATAATATTATATTGGCTGAGTTGTGGCGCTGTATTCCAAATAACATTTTACAAGAACTGTTAGAATGTTGTATTTAAGTCGCCATTTGAATTCGGCACGTTCTTGACAAGAAAGGCAACACAAGTGAAAAAATATAAATCTTGATTAAATACCGTTGTCTCAACCATGAAGAATTATAAAACGGCCTACGTGACGACTCTCGAAATATGATGTAATTTTAAAATAGAGAATAGAAAACTTAGAATCTCTTTGGTATTATGGTATCATCATGATAAGACAGGGATGTAACTAATCAATGACTCTTACTTTCTCATTATATTTCTCCTATTCGTGCATGGATTCACGTATTCCAACTCAGGAAGTAGGTGGCTTATGGAAACTGAGAAACTCGATACTTTTATATTGACTCAGATGATGTTAATGATGTATCAGAACCTTTCACTTTATTTTATATGTTGTAAATATGACAAATGTCAATAGAAGAAACTTGAACTAAGATTAGGCGAAGCGTCTATTTTTCTTTTCGGGCAATGTATTTCCGTTTTTTTCGGGCACAAACATTAGAGTTCCATTAGACCATTTATCACAGCTGGATTGGCTTCAGATATTTGAACTTTTGAGGGAGTGGGTCTATATTCTTCCCGTTCAATCAAATCTATCACAAATGCGGCAACATGACAGTCCTACGTTTAATCTGGGTCTTCCCTAAAACTTTGGACAGTAAGGTATCAAATAGGTGAAAGTATGCCCCTTTTCCAAAGTATTGTTTACATTTTATTCGATTTGATAGCCTCGTTTATCACGCAATTTGTGTTACTGCAATATTCTGCTATGTGCTGGTTAATTGGGCATAATAAAATCGTGAGCCATGCCGTAACGTCATGTAGACATATTTTGCCCAATTTGGCGCTCTGTTTTTAAGCGTAATGCTTTTGTAACGCAGTTAGCCATTGGTTGTTATGTGACTATTGACCAATCATAATTTAGAACAATAATTTTTTCTCTTTACTGCAGTGAGTAGTGGGATTAGCTCTAATCAAACGGAACACTGCGAGAGGTATTATTTAGCTCTTGCATAATGTATGTTTAAATAATTGAACGGAAATATGAAAAACTTAGATAGCCCCGTTCCGTATAAATCCAGTAGAATATATCATTTTCTAAAGTTAACCAAGAGACATTAAAGCCATGTGAGGTCTCCCTATATGATTTTCCTAATACCATATAAGCCGATTTGACGGGAATGCTGGAAAATTATGTAGTGATCCACGAACGATGTAGTATTAAAACCTCTTTCTTCAATGTGCAACGACAGGGATACCGATGAATAATGACGAAAATATCATTACTGTCTAGTCTGTGATAAGGTCGCGAAGCTCCCCATATTTTATAGAATGTTTAATTTGATATTAGGCCATTATTCATTTGTCCTCTTTATGACTGACTTTCCACATCTTGTGTATAATTATCAGATATAAAAATTCTCATTATATGGTAATAGTGTGTTATTTTATATACGTTTTAATCATCGATAATTTGTACATGTTAATTTCTAAACTGATGAAAAGTAACCCAATTCACTAATACACGCTTTAAATACTCAATATTCAAAACTAAACATTCTATTGACTTTACGTCGCAGTCTTTCTTCTTATTAAAAGACAAAATAGAATATATCATGTTCTAAAGCCAGCTGAGAGACATCATTAAAGTTCTGTGTAGTCATCTTAATACCACATAAGCTGATTTTGTGGTTTAACGCTCACTGGACATGTGCTGGGTCAATTCGGGATTGATAAAATTAGCACAAATTTATCTTAAGCGTAGTGGTCCTCAGAAGAGAAAAGAAGCGGACTAGTAAGGCAAATTAGCTCGTTGATGTTTTTATACATCGCTTTCGATTTCCATTTCTAATAGACACCCTCCCTCCAAACATTTTTATGTTATGGAGACCATCTTGGATTTTCATGATGTCTGCTATGTAAAAATCTCGATACCCACCAATCTCGAGATCTAAACCTACATTTACAGGACCGAAGAATACAGTTATATGCTCCAAGCATATTGTGGTGGGCGGTTGCCATCATGGATCTTCAGGTTTTCGGCCATGTTAGAAACTATATATCTACCAATATGTCAGCTTCTAAACAATGTAGAATCGCAATCTGGGTGTCTTAACCTACGAGTCAAAAAATACGCGTATACAATCTAAAAACGGATGAGGTATTTTTTTTTATTAGCACAAACAAGAAATGGTTCAGAAATGGTGTGAGAGACAGAGAATGGGGGGGGGGGGGGTAACGTTCACTCGACACAGATTATGTCATTTCGGGACATTATTTCAATAATTCCCATACATTTAGGGTCTTTAGCAGTGGGAGGAAACCGGAGGAACCAGAGAAAATCCACGCCGTTAGACAGGCGACCCTACTCATTGTCAGGCGCAACTGGGAAATCCAAACCACGCTAGTTGACTCAATGACAAACCGTGTCATACAGCACGCACGTATTAACCATTCGGCCACCCAACCACTCTTCATACCATATTTGAATGAATTTGGGCTGATCAAAAGTGTAAAGTTTAGGTAGTAGGTTGCATTTGTTTTGAACTTCCATCTCAAATATGCTCCTAAGCTGCATGACGTCAATGACCTGGAGGAAACGCACAGGTGTCCCCACTCCTTTGACGCTTATATATTTGAATCAATGACTTGACAGTATAACTTGGCAGGCCCTCTGTCCTACACCACTAACAAGGGCGAGTGAGCAGTGTAATTTCCAGACCTTCCTCTACGCCCTGTACCACTGACGAGGGGTAAGAAATTGTCTCGGCAAAAAACCGAGATGTTTGAGCCTGATGCTCATGGAGTAAATGACGTGTCATCATTGCATTGGTTAAATGAAAAAGAAGAAGTGAAGTCAGTCGAAGGTCTAGTCTGGAATATTGAGTATATAAACCGTGGATGAGTGAATTGGGTTACTTTTCATCAGTTTAGAAATTAACATGTACAAATTATTGATTATTAAAACGTATATAAAATAACACACTGTTACCATATAATGAGAATTTTGTTAGTAACGGTGATTATTAACACTTTATATCTGATAATTATACACAAGATGTGGAAAGTCAGTCATAAAGAAGCAAATGAATAATGGCCTAATATCAAATTACGCGACTTAATAAACATTCAATAAAATATGGGGAGCTTCACGACCTTATCACAGACTAGCCAGTAATTATATTTTCGTCATTATTCATCGGTATCCCTGTCGTGGCACATTGAAGAAAGAGGTTTTAATACTACATCGTTCGTGGATCGCTACATAATTTTCAAGCATTCCTGTCAAATCGGCTTATATGGTATTAGGAGAATCATATAGGGAGACCACACGAGGCTTTAATAATGTCTCTTGGTTAACTTTAGAAAATGATATATTCTACTGGCTCTATACGGGATGGGGCTATCTAAGATTTTCAAATTTCCGTTCAATTATTTAATGCATTTTTCTCTATTTCCGGTATGTTTTCCATCTATGAATATCTGTAGGTTTTAATATCCTTTCCGATAAATACCCACATCGTATTGGTAACAATTTAACATTTACCATTAAATTCAGTTATTTATGTTTATTTGGCTGTTTTCTGCGCAGAGGAATACGGATCTTAATAGTCATCTCATGTTGGTAATAATTTATCATCTTGTTAACATTTACCATTAAATTCTGCCAAGTTATTTTTGCCAGGCTATTTTTGCTTTTGTTTTTGTTCATGGGGGAATACACATCTTGATAGTCGTAGTCCCGTCCGACAACAAATACAGACCAGATTCTGCTACATTAGAGTCGACTGGATGTAACGATGCTATAGGTTTCAAAGGTTGTCGTTGGGTTTGGGGCGCCAAATGAAGCCTGGTATCTCTGGATGAGGTTTTAAAAGTTGATTGGTCATTGACAATCGTCTGGGGACAAAGATATCTCTAAATTCCGGTAAAATATACGCCAAGGTCAAAAAGAGTGGCGAAATGTTTTCCACACCCGATCGCCAAAGGAACCCAGCTACCCTAATGGAGTAGTTTGATAACACCAAGTCTGTGATTTGTTTAGACGACTTGAATTATTTTACTTTTCGCTTAATATATTTCTTTATTTTGTGAGAAATGGGTATATCAAATTCATCAATATAAATTCTTGATCTCTTTTTACCAGCACATTTTATATTCTTTAAGTATATTCTTGCATGCTACCCGGCAACTTTGCGTATATTATAGTGACTTGTAGAAAGAAATGAAATGAAATGAAATGGGGGTTAATGTCCTACTGTTCTGCTCCTAAGCTGGGCTAATGAAGACAGGCATACGCCATACAGTGTGCTGTGGGGGAAATATTGCCCGGGCAGTGGCGCTACGGCCTACTCTTATATCGAATTCCAACTGCCAAAGGATCTTTTACGTGCACGCCAATATGTACACGGAACCTTGGTATAGTCGTCCCATCCAAACTACTAGACAGCTGTCCTCATCAGGCCCTCCGTCCTGCATTACTAACAAGGGGAAACACGCCGGAAAATCTGGATGAACCTTCTCGGCCAATGCAGACTAGCGAGCCAGCGTCTTACCAACTTAGCCACGTGATCCCTCTTGTAGAAAGAGACCACAGCAGTATGTCGATAACACGACGTTATGGCAATCAGCGGATACTGTCGCAACGCTTCTTAAGGTCGTGTTTTAGACAATGATATTGTCTTGAAGTCGGGTTACAAAAAAGGCGAGTCTTTACATGGCTACTATCAGCCAAATTCAGGAAGGATGCTGTAAGATAAACTTAAAGATTTTACGTGAACGGAGTAAGCATTATAACAAACATTACCAATTTAAGAGTTAGAATTATGTCGTGAATTCTGCAACATACGTTATATTGGCCGCATCGATGCATTAAAATCTTGAAACCGAAAAGTTCTAAATGTTATCCGCTAACATTTACCGAAGACTTGCAGAGATTAACCCAAAAAACTAAACACAACTATTTGACATTTATAAACCCCCTCCGCGAATTTCTACCATATCTTTGCTGTTAGCATGACAATGTAATAATAATCCTATCAAGTTGGTTGTCTTTTTTGTTCAATTAACTACACTTTACAATAATGACTGTTGAATTTCTTATAGAGTATGAGCTCACACCGGACATTACGGTCGGCGTCATGCTACGTTCATTATATAAAGATCTAACTGTAATCACTTTGATTCCATGTGTTCCAGAACAAAAACAAATTAGATCTGAACCGTCTTCTATAATGCCAGAAAAACAGATACGCGACTACCAGCTGAGTGGTCTAAAGTAAAATGTTTTTTTTATGCTGCTATTACTTCTTCTAATCTCTCCCTGAGATAACTTTGCCCACTCGCTTTGCCGAGAAGAGTGCTAGTAAAATTTCCCCTTCAAGTACAAATTCGTCATCTGCTGTAACTCTTAGGCGTTTCGGGGGGGGGGGGGGCGGTTGGTTATAAACTGAGCGTTGTATCTTAAAGTCTGTCATTGTGTCAATTGGCGGGGTTTCGATTCCCCGGATGTACGTGACAAGGAGTAGGGTCGCCCATGGGTTTTCTCCAGGCCTCCCAGTTGCCTGCCAACTTCAAATCCCATCGTTATTTTTGTCAGTCATTCGATTCAAATCTTTAAAAGTAATATCTTTTGTAAATGACTTTTCATGGTTTTAGGAGCCATTCGCTCTAAATTTCAACCCACTATTATAAGGGACCCTTCAGCGAAGTGTACAGCCGCTATGGCCGCAACACCAGTAGTTTTGTCGCATTTTGAATTTGTAATGTGTTATGGTCTGAATACAGTGCATTTTGAATCTTGAATCGCGAAATCTTTCTTATATCTTAATTGAAAAAGCATTCTAAGCATACTCAACGGAGTCCTAGCTGGTTTTATTCCCTGAAGTATATCTGGGTTTTATCATCTATTCTTTGTAGAACAAGTCTCCAAATTCTTGATGATACTTTGCTATGTCACTTTCTTAGACGTTAGAAAACCATAAAATATATGACGTTTATACGTTGTATGAGTATGGATATAGCCATATACAAACAATGTCTGGTGTTTTTAATAAAAGATAATGATTGTTTATGATCATTAATCGGCATGTTTATGGTATGCTCCATTGTAAACAGGCTTTTCGAGTAAGTTAACCAGTAGTGTTATTCTTTCCTCCTAGGTTAACAATGGGAGCGATCTAATATGCCTGGGATGATTGTACCCAATCAAAATGTCTTTAACTGCCAAAGGAACACGACAGTGTTCACATTCTGGTACAAAATCTCGCTTCAAGTATGACCACTGTTGGTCCTATATATAAGAAGTGTGGCCAATCTTCCAAGAGAGGTTTAATGTGAGGACCTTTCTTAAGGTCTGAAAGATCAGCCATAAATGAAGTGATTAATGCAAGATTGCAAGATCTAAAATCCATGTAAGAAATGTAAAATTGGGATATGGGTAGACCTTAAACAGACTTGGCATTCTCCTTAATATCCACATGACTGGGAGTCAAAAAGGACAATATCTTTATGGTTAACATTTTCTACTAATAGTCCAGGAGCTAATGACAAAATAATATGGTCATCAGTTACAAAAGGTTTGACCCCCCCAAATTTGTAGCAGTCGTCCGTGCGAGTAAAAATCAATTGGTCAGATCGTGCACTGCTGGGGCGTTTAGCCACAGCAGCACCTTAAAGTAGCGCCCAGGGGGCCTAAAATTAGGTCATAAGTTACATGGCTGAAACTTTCTAGGGACAATGGTATCCTTAGTCCGAGTAAATATTTCACAAATCTAACCAAAATTTCTGGGGCTTTCCCCAAGTCAGACCACGCCCAATATCGCCTCACGGGACCAATAATATGGTCATAAGTTACATGGCTGAAACTTACCAGAAACAAAGATCCACACTTGGTAATTATAATTTTCAAAAATCTTACCAAAAGTTTGGGGGCTTTCCCCAAGTCAGATCGCTCTAAAGTATGGCCGACCACGCCCTAAAAATGGGACTTTTTATATGGTCATAAGTTACATGGCTGAAACTTACCAGAAACAAAGATCTACACTTGGTAAATACAATTTTCAAAAATCTAACCAAAAGTTTGGGGGCTTTCCCCAAGTCAGATCGCTCTAAAGTATGGCCGACCACGCCCTAAAAATGGGACTTTTTATATGGTCATAAGTTACATGGCTGAAACTTACCAGAAACAAAGATCTACACTTGGTAAATACAATTTTCAAAAATCTAACCAAAAGTTTGGGGGCTTTCCCCAGGTCAGATCACTCTAAAGTATGGCCGACCACGCCCTAAAAATTAGGCTTTTTATATGGCCATCAGTTTCATGGCTGAAACTTACCAGAAACAAAGATTCCCACTTGGTAAATACAATTTTCAAAAATCTAACCAAAAGTTTGGGGGCTTTCCCCAGGTCAGATCACTCTAAAGTATGGCCGACCACGCCCTAAAAATTAGGCTTTTTATATGGACATCAGTTACATGGCTGAAACTTACCAGAAACAAAGATTCCCACTTGGTAAATACAATTTTCAAAAATCTAACCAAAAGTTTGGGAGCTTTCCCAAAGTCATATCGCTGTAAAGTATGCCTTACCACACCCTATAAATGTGACTTTTTATATGGTCATCAGTTACATGACTGAAACTTACCATACTTGGAAAATCTAACCCAAAATCTTGGGGCTTTCCTCGCGTCAGATCGTCCTAAAGTCCACCTGACCACGCCCTAACAATGACACTTTTTATATGGTCATCAGTTACATGGCCAAAACTTACCAGAAATATTGTTCCATGCATGGCAAATGTATTTTTTTGAAAATCGAACCTTAAATGTGGGGGCTTTCCCCAACAAAGATGGGCTTTAAAATTGCAACCCCACTCACCCTTTCTATATCATCTAAATATATTTACATTTCTTCGAAGGTCTCTTAAAATTGCTGATGAATGTGGAAAAACATGCATCTGTGTAACATATGATTTAGCTATTGCAAAGGTTGCACTACAAATCCAAGCTGAAGAATCACCAACATTTGATTCTGTATGTGTTCAACTTGGTGCTTTTCACACTGAATTGGCCTTTTTCAAAGCAGTTGGGAAATTCATTGCTGAATCCAGAGGACCGTATCTTTTAACAGAATGTGGAGTGCTGGCTTCTGGTTCACTTAATGGATTTATTAGTGGAAAACATTAAAACAAGTATAGGAGAGTACACCAGTTGCTTTCTTTATCAATGGAAACATTACATTTTAGATCATTCTATTACAGTCAGGATATTGATATGCAGGAGTCATGTAATCTTGAAACTGAAGTCAAAGCCATGCAATCTGCTGAATTTTTTAATGAGTGCGCCATTTCTATGGAAATGCAGAAGATTTTGACAAAAGTACAAACATTTTACCCAAGAAACATTAGATTTGCAGCTAAATACTGGATGATATATATCGAAATGATTCACCTGTATCATCAATTTTCTCGAAGTATTCGAACTGGAGATTATGAATTATACATACACTGTTTGCCAAAATTAACCAAATTTTTTATTACATTCAACCAGCCAAACTATGCTAGATGGTTAGTTCGGTTTCATGACAACTTGTTGGAGCTTAAGGATACACACCCCGAATTAGACAGTGATTTCCGGAAAGGACGCATTTCACTGAAGAGAACTTCGATGCTCTTTTCAAGGATGCCTGTAGATTTGACATTGGAACAAACTATTAACGCTGCTAGCCAAAGAACAGAAATCAGTCCATTTACGAATTCCATTTTAGCTTGGCATAGATGGGTCAATAGCCATTCAATGCGCGTCAGTATTCTTTCCAACTTATTTGATACAAAAGAAGATATTTACTGGGATTTAAAGTTCCAATTTCACATTTTCTAAGAAAGTCAAAACATAATTATTTCTATGTCTTTTGCTCAAAAGGTTGTCAACTCACTATTATACGGTCCTGGGCAAAATTTTTTGGGCATTATAAAGGGTGACACAGGGTGATTGAGGAAATAGTTATTCAATTACCTCCCTTGTTTTCCCATTCCTCTCCATGGACGGCCATCTTCAAACGTTTGAATTTGAAGTTGAAAATGATATTTTTGCCAATTTCTCAACTGGCAGTACTGAATTATAGGATTAATAGGATTATTCTTTAACAAGGTAGGACTGTTTATAGGTTCAATCTATTTTTGGGCTTTATTTTAATACATTTTAAAAATATAACTTAAAAAAATGCTATTGGAGCTTTAAAGGCAAAGAAATGCATGTGGTGTAGAAACCATAATTCTAATGAGTGAACAGCTCATGAGTCCATTCACTTAAGATGAAACAAATCATCAATTTCTTTTCAACATTGGATCAGCAAAAGCAGCCACCATAGCAACAAATGAATTCCTGTTAAATGTTCCTGATATAGGTCAAAGAGAATAGAAGAGCCGGTGCAACCAATAGAGAATTAGAGTATGATATTGTTGGCCCGTGCAAAGAAGACCTACAGATTTTTTACAGGCCTTAAGAAATGACAAATTCAAAGAGGCCTCGATTACCTTTCATGTAAATTTGCATGTTATTGTTCCGGGGATTAATGTTTGGCTGGAAGCAGGTCTTTGCAGCAAAAACACACTTCGTTATATAAATGTGAATGAATTAATCAAGAATCTGGGCACAACCTTATCTAAGTCTATACCAGCATATCATACACTCACTGGCTGTGATTATTATACTGCATCAGTTAGTAGGAAAAGGAAAGTCCGACCTTTAAAATTATAACGAACGGCAGTTGATGCCCAGAAAGCCTTGTTTTCTCTTGGTAAAAGTGAATCCATTCCTGCTGGAGTAAATACAGACATTGAAAGATTTGTTTGTAATATCTATGGGATGCCTATAATGTCCTACATTCTTTGCCGCCATGCTCACAGGTATTAAATTTGATAACCGAGAGAGCGAATTATATTTGTACTGTCTGAATGAATGTGCCAAGGGAACAGTACCCCCCAATTTCCACCCAGAGAATAGTGGAAGGGTTTTACATGATGATGGGATGTACAAATTAATGTGGTGTGATGGTGATGTATTAAAACTAGAAATAGATTTGATAATTTATCGTTGACTTACATTTCTAAAAAATCCATTAGATTGTCATTCATTAACGAAGATCAGAAAAAGCAAATACTATCGAATTCAAACCAAAGCAACTTATTAATGCCATAAATACTTTCCACTTTGTTATAAGATGTTAAATAACATTCTGAATCAATGGGCTGTTGTGGTGGAATATGGAACGTTAGAAGGCATAAATTTCAGGCGCGGATCCAGAGGGGGGGTTTGGGGGGTCCACCCCCCCCCCCCTGCTCAGCTACATAAAAAAAATAATGCCTTGCATCAATGAAATTACATCACAAAGTGATCCTACATCAGTATAAAAATGATTTCTCTGTTTAAAAAGCTCAATTTGTATGTATCCTATGTAATTTAGAGACGATGATGGAAGATTTCTGTAACAGAAACATGGCAAACCCCCTCCTGCAAAAATTTCTGGATCCGCACCTGAATTTACAGCAGTCCAGTCCTAACTATATATTCATGACATGCGTCGTGAATGGATTATGATATGCTTACTCTTCCTATAGCACTTGATACCATTGTCCATTTTAGGACTCCACATAGCTTATAAAAAATTATTCTATTTTTGTGCCTATAACTAATAAACATTTCTTCTATTTTTGTGCTTCAACAATGTATTATCAATATTACATTATTGTAAATTTGTATAGAGGGGGTGGGTGGGGCTGCAATTTTAAGGCCCACTTCACTTGGGGAAAGTCACCACATTTATACTTAGATTTTCGAAAAATACATTTTCTACGCATTGAGCAATATTTCTGATAAGTTTCGGCCATGTAACAGATGACTATATAAAAAGTCCCATTGTTAGGGCGTGGCCAGGTGGACTTTAGGACGATCAGACGCGAGGGGTTCGATTTTTGAAAAATATGTTTTCCAAGTATGGATCTTTGTTTTTGGTAAGTTTCAGCCATGTAACTGATGACCATATAAAAAGTCCAATTTTTAGGGCGTGGTCGGTCATACTTTAGAGTGATCTGACCTGGAGAAAGCCCCCAAACTTTTGGTTAGATTTTTGAAAATTGTATTTACCAAGTGTGGATCTTTGTTTCTGGTAAGTTTCAGCCATGTAACTTATGACCATATAAAAAGTCACATTTTTAGGGCGTGGTCAGCCATACTTTAAAGCGATCTGACTTGGGGAAAGCCCCCAAACTTTTGGTTAGATTTTTGAAAATTGCATTTACCAAGTGTAGATCTTTGTTTCTGGTAAGTTTCAGCCATGTAACTTATGACCATATAAAAAGTCCCATTTTTAGGGCGTGGTCGGCCATACTTTAGAGCGATCTGACTTGGGGAAAGCCCCCAAACTTTTGGTTAGATTTTTGAAAATTGTATTTACCAAGTGTAGATCTTTGTTTCTGGTAAGTTTCAGCCATGTAACTTATGACCATATAGAAAGTCCCATTTTTAGGGCGTGGTCGGCCGTACTTTAGAGCGATCTGACTTGGGGAAAGCCCCCAAACTTTTGGTTAGATTTTTGAAAACTATAATTACCAAGTGTGGATCTTTGTTTCTGGTAAGTTTCAGCCATGTAACTTATGACCATATTATTGGTCCCGTGAGGTGATATTGGGCGTGGTCTGACCTGGGGAAAGCCCCGGAAACTTTGGTTAGATTTGTGAAATATTTACTCCGACTAAGGATACCATTGTCCCTAGAAAGTTTCAGCCATGTAACTTATGACCTAATTTTAGGCCCCCTGGGCGCTACTTTAAGATGCTGCTGTGGCTAAACGCCCCAGCAGTGCACGATCTGACCAATTGATTTTTACTCGCGCGGACACCTGCTACAAATTTGGGGGGTCAAACCTTTTGTAACTGATGACCATATTATTTTGTCATTAGCTCCTGGACTATAATGGGTATTTCAGCTGTGTCTGTTGCTTGAAGCGGGGACGGAGTATCAGTAAAAATGACTTGCTGTGGTGTATTTGATGATTGAATGAACCCAAAGGCCACCTGACCACCATCTTTATAACCATCTGCGTAAATAGGAGTATAATCACTATAGTTAGACCATAGCTCACCAAAGAGAGATTGGAACACCATCGAGTTAGAATCTCTTTTTATGTTGAGTAAGATCGAAAACGATCTTTGGGGAGTTAATTACACAAATATGGTATGGAATAAATTGGTTGGCGGTTATGGATGACAATCTAAACGCTTTCAAATACCCTGACCAAGTTCGATGATGAGTAATTTGATTAATCGACACTTTGGAGCTCGACAACTTGGATACAAATTGAATGAGTATGGTTAAACTAGGCGTATATCATTGCAACAATACCATGACTAAGTTCAATAATGCGCATTTCCTATAGTTTCATTAGGTCAATACCGTGACTAATTTCTATAATGAGCATTTTCTGCGTAGATGTTTTGGGACATGATAACCTTGATTCTAATTGATTGAGAGTGGTGAAACTTGGATTAGAGTTTCGGTACATCAAACTCGGAGTATAGTTTCAGTACATCAATACCTTGAATAAAAAATGTGTCACCCAATTACTTTTTAGCATGGTAGGGGCCTGTTGACATGCGAACATTTGCATTCTAAATGTGAGTAGATCGTGGTACCCAGTGAAATACCGCGACGTTAGGTCAGCCAACTTTACTCTCAATGTCATTTACAAACCCAGGGATCGAACTCTTCGTCTTCAGAGTTATTATCATGCTAGAACTGAACATCGTCTGTCTTCTTGTAACTGCTTTCTATGCCAATTGTAACAATAATTGATTTCCTTTTTGGTATCACTTTTTGAATCTTTTGTGTTAAAATTGTTATAGAATCCGTTTAACCTTTTCTATTACAAAACTAGTGGACGGCAACATTGTCCTTGAAATGGTTAACCTGGGATAGTTGACCGCTAGATATACGAAGAGCTGGTGGCAAATTAAAACTGCTCTGATAATCAACCGTGATGGCGATATGCGAATAGAATGGATTTAAGTTGTTTAAGCGGCATTTAGTAACAGAACGAGAGAAACACACGACACAATTATATGGAATACAAGTTACTGTAAAGATTTATTTCTGGCGACGTTTCGACGAGAGTTTTCTCGTCTTTGTCAAGCAAATACTGGGTTCAACGCATACGCAAATGTCTTTCCTGTAAGACGAAACTAAAGTATCATTAGTAAACCTACGAGGTTGAGAAGGCTCCCTTTTACTGCTTTGTACTAGATGGAGTTTCTGGGGCACACAAATAGCCTGAATTTGGGTGGTTATTTGTTGTTTTTGGTGGTGTCTCTGATATAAGGCGGGTGGGGATAAGTCGGTTTATGTTGGTAGAATAGCTCGTTTGAAATCTGGTTCTGATCTTTAGGGGATGTAGGGTCTCTCAGGTGCTTTGTCAGGTAGGCAAAGTAGGATTGTACGTGGATTGGTCTTTTAAGAGGGGGGGAGGGTATAACCATTACCTTCCTTTGTCCGCGGTAGCTATGGTGATGTATCTGTCTTCTTTGAGGGTTTAACGTTCGGTTTTAGTGAGGTTGTTGGGTTGTTTTGACAGTTTTGTTAATTTATTCATCCGTTGTTTGTTTGGAAGGAGTAAGATTGGTTAGATGTTTGTTGTTGCGTTTCAATTGGTTGAGCTGGTGATGTTGATCTTCCGTTAATTACGTAATTTCATGCAACTGGTGAGCCCTTTAAGCACTAAACAACTATCACTACATGGCATAGGAAATGTTAAATTGTTACACACCTTGATGCATTTACCTTCAGTCTTACTAATCTTGACTAATGAGATTGGTTGCCACATCAAATTGTCTAATTGATATTAAGCAGTGGACACATTAGCCGAATCAATCGGCGCCGAATTTTATTCGGCCGAATGGGTGGACACACCAGCCGAATGCTTCGCCCGATTCTCCACCTTTCACGTCACATGATCAAAACATGGCGGCGTCAATGTCTTCAAACAATCACGTGACTTCTCGATATGAGTGACGATTGGCTAATGAATTCTACATTCGGCCGAATGCTTCGGCGAAGCGGACGCACCAGGCGAATATCATTCGGCCGATTAAATATTCGGCCGAATATATCAAACCTGTTTGATTCGGACGAATCATTCGGCCGAATAACAGTGGACACACTGGGCGAATTTTAACGCCGATTGATTCGGCCGAATCATTCGGCTAGTGTGTCGTAACTCAATTAGAATAACACGTGACATAATGGAATACAAGTTACTTAGAATATTCATTTCTTTAGGGCGATATTTCCACATGACAACCATAATGAGGATATTCATACACACAATATGGAACAATGAAAACATTAATATGCAACGAGAGATAGTCATTTGTAACCACCAAACGGAATGAGAAGATATATATTTACACTAGTATTCCATATAATCGCGGCATGTGTTAGAATTGATTTTACTTACCACTTTTAATTATTAATTTGCTCACACGTTGATGTGTTAAATACATAACATGAAGATTCGTGTTAAATATATCACCAGTGCCGGATTTACATGTCTTATCAAATTAGAGCTGTAATGGTCCTTTCTTTCGAACAATGTAATCTTAAACACTCATCATCATCACCCTCAGCTCAGCTATGCTCCCATAGCTCCTTTTCATCGAACAAAACCCGGCACTAATCCTCATTATATTTTAGCATCAAGTGTAGTTTTAGTTTTCAATATATTTTATCAAATTTTAAACACTCTTACATTATTGTTTACCTGATAATAATTATGTACAAATTACCTAAGTAGTCATCGAACTCGTCCTGTAAGACAGTCAATTTATGATTTTACTCCTAAAAAATTCAAAGGAAAGTTTTTAATGCATTTTTGCGTTTATTTAATATACTTTATAACATTCCAAAAGGTTTACCAAATTTTGCATCCCGGAAAGTGATAAAAATTGGTTAAATCCAAGATGGCTGACATTCGACGACCCAATTTTCAAGAAATTACAAAATTATTACTTGGAAACATACTCTAGATATATCATACACAGATTTTTCGCTCTTTGTCTGAACGAAAATATAATCTGTTTGCATGGATATTAATATTTGCTCTTGCAGTATTAGAAGATATGCTTCCCCCCAATCAATTTCATGGACTGCAAATCTACAACTTTTGCCTTTCCTATAGTTTCTACGGGTGTATAGCAGTTCATCCGGTGCGAACTATAATGTTGTATAGCACAACAATCGGGTATTAAGGCGTATTTAAGCGAAAGATGCACACTTAATGAAAAGCGACATCATTTAGATGTCAGCGCTCTTCATTCTATGTAGAGCAAATTGGTAAATGATTCCTTGCATATCTATTTGCTTGTCTTGCTCTACTTTTTTCCTCTATACAGCATTTTATGGGGTTATTGGTAACCCCTCAAAACATGTTCATATCGAATAAGCCAGTACGCGATGAAGTACCCCCACAATGGGGTTAACACCATTGGGCATAACTTCAAATGACATACTGCCCCTTAAAACCCCATTTCTCTCTCTTTTCTCTCTTCATTTGTTTCGGAGTTGGCCTCCCTTGTTTCATGAATTGACTGATGTACTAAAAGACCTAACAATTAATCTCGAAATTAGGAACTTTCCGGAAGCGAAAACATTTCAGAATCTCAACAGCAGGAAATATAACTATAAACTTCTCCCAGGATATGCGCGGAGCAAGTAAAAACAAAGATAAACATAAAGTTAGAATCACTACGTTATCAGAATTATTCTCAAAATGTTAAAACCGGAAAATATCAAACTACTAAAAGCGGTAATTTCATATAAAAAATAAGGCAGTACAATTGTGTTATTATTTCTGGTGTTAATGATTTATAAGAGTGGGAAATAATGCCAATGGTCGTATAATAGTGAGTTGACTACCTATTGAGCAAAAGACAAAGAAATGATTATGTTTTGACTTTCTTAGAAAATATGAAATTCTCGCTTTAAATCGGTAGTACCAATTGTCGTAAAAATTGTATCCCCTCTCTATCCTAAATTGTCGTCAGTAGAGGGACCATAGTCTGGACAAAATGACATCCATTATGTATTTGGTAAAGGCCCGTCACATCAGAAATCAAGCTGAATTAGTTGGAATGAAAAATTCTCAAAATTCGCGCCACCTTAGTCAGGTAATTAGAATGCGCTTGAGTCCGACTCGAATGGAACATTTAGAATCCAGTCAGAATATTTAAAATGTTGTTCGAATGCAGTCGCATCCAGTGTGAAGTTCCTTCTTGACTCTCAGACAGTCGTAGGCTCGCGACTTTTGACACCGTATGCCAATTTAGAGCTATTTTTTTCCAGACTAATGTTCTCGGCAGTCGGAGAAAATTGGGGATGTTGTGAACTGGACTACAATGGACACGGTCCACCATTACAACTACTAAGATAATTTGTACGATTAGCGCCTCATTATTTTGATAAGACGAACAAAATCTCAGAAAATCTAATTTACATCCTCATGCATCTACTCACGCATGTCCCAGAATACCACTTCGGGACATATTATCACCGACGTAATACCCAGATATGAATCAATATCATTATACAACATCTATCTCTTTTCATTTAATGAATTCAAATTTAACATCTAAACTTAAATCACAAACCTATTTTTCGGTAAGACATAAGTCGCAGATGCAACGGTTTTCTGCAACATAAACATTTATTAGGATTTACGAGAAACCAAACCGTGACAAATGATTCAATGAAACCGAGAGTTTTTTCTTAACGCTTTATAAGTACATAGTACAATAATCGATTATTGGAAACCACAATCACCACCGTACATTCCAAGACGAGCTAATGTTTATTTTATTATTACACGGTATGTCAAACCCATAAAGCAATTAGCTGAAGTTTTTGAATAAATATACCAAGTTTTTAAATCAAGATATCCAAAAAGACTGATATATCACACATATTAATCAACCTATATCACAACTTTGATCTTGGCGTAATGTTATTGATTATAAATCGAACGCTGTCAACACAATCAGTGTAATCGAACAAACTCTCTTTGGCGTGAGCAGGAATGGTGAGAGACTTTAGCAGCAAACTCGCTTGTCGTCAAACCGAGCCAAAGATCCATCTTGTTCATTTAATATTGCGTGCTGGCGTTTTATTATGGACTCTCCAGTAAGAGCAATGACGCGTGCATGATAACATCGGCGACAGTTGATTAAGGCGGACGATTTGTGATGAGCACCATTCCCTCTTTTCAACCGGACATTGGCTGATGGGTATTCTGGGTTTCCATGGAATTCGGAGGAACATGTATTTTTAATCCGTGAAAGCCACATGTTGCCGTTTAGCGGTCGATCACAGTATATAGATCGTATACAAACTTAGGATAAACCGACTTCACGTCATAGGTAAGATAAGTTTCTTGTTGAGATTATTTTCGTAACAAAACCATCATGTTCTTTCTTTTATACATATTTATGATATATTGTCTATTGTGCCTGATTATTATAAATTAATAATCAATAATTATAAGAAAGATGGTGATCTTTGACAATGATGTCTATATGAAGAATGAAATGGGGTTTAACGTCCTACTCATGATGTCTATAATAATCTTATATAGCTAGTGTATTTATAATATAATTGATCTGCACATTAATAACTTGTTCTTGGGCATTGCGCAGTTAATTAATATTTTGTGGTGTTCATAACAACACTGCGCATGATTTAAATGTCGAATAATCAAAACAGAACGACCCGGGATTGGTTTTATTGTGTTTGAACAAAAGGTTATAATGATACTTTCAATCATTTATGGTTGTGGTGAAATTTTCCAGAATATTGATTTTAATAATCCATTAGTTTAGTGTTGACGTTTTTTTTTTTATTCTTCAATATTTTGGTTTGTAATTAATGCCACTAATAACCAATTGAATTTCATTTAGGGGTGGGGTGGGGTGCGGAAATGATACAAAACGTGCATATTGTTTGACTTTCCTATCTGCGTCAGTGCAGTTGTTGATTTTAATATGAGAACACGTATATGTGATAATGGAATTCGAAATATGTGTTTTATTAATTATTCAAGATTAATTCGTGACAACTGGTTTCAGAAAAAATAATTTAGTCAATGATTTCACAATGGGTTGGTAGGCTACCAACAGTCTGAAGTGGCAGGTCAGATCGTTTGAAACACGCTATACGAATCGTAAAATTAAATGGAGGCGCTCGAGTAAAAATTACTAAAAGTTCATTTAGTAGCGGGCATCGTGATAGGTGGACCATATCTTTAATATTCACGTGATCTATTCTAATTTTTAACTTTCACCCATCGCTGTCAATGATTCAATTTGGGTATTTTATCTTATACACAACTAAAAAATACATTTGAATAATTTTTTAATTGATGGAAGAATTGTCTTTTGTGCTACAAAGAATACTTATATAGTGTTTCCTCACTGTTTTAATATTGCGGCGTACAAACCATTGTATAAGCCAAACGGCTATTTCTTACTCATTAAATCCCATTCAATATTTTGTCGAGGAGTGAGAAGAATGCCAGTTTCAGTTGATAGATCATTTCTCATTACATTCCCTTCACGACCAACGGTACACACTAAGACATTGATTGTAATTATATCCAATTAGAAGATGGTCCCGGTACTGTTGATTTGAACTTTGTAAACGACGTATTAGTATCAAAATCATTAGCAATCTGAAAAAGTGTCAGAGAAATGTACTGATCGATTAATTTACAGTACCGTAGAGATAACGATGGGGATATTGAAATACAGTCAAGTCATTGTTCAAGAAACTACTGTCTGTTCCAGGAAATACTCCAACTCAAAAGTTGCTTCCCATTTCATCAGTTTTTAAACAAAATGGCGAAAACTCGGTGGCATTCCATGGAATTGTCACCCTATTGTTCTCTTTCTTCGTCAATCTGAACAACCAGAATTTTGATAAAATTCTTATTCTCTTGAAAATTTTACTTATTTCGACATTGTGCCATTTGCGGAACATCAACATTACGACAGTTGCAAATCACACCAGACAGGGATCTACAATTGTTTATGTTCGGAATGTTTTTTGTTATATGCCCACTTTGCTTAAATCGCGAAACGGCTTTGTTAGTTTTCAAAGGTACATTTTTATCTAAATTATCTCCCTTTGGCGATACACTTTTTAGCGTTAAAACTGGATAATAATAGAGACAGAATTAACGACATATGATACACAATGCCATCAGTTATAATGAATATTGACGCAAAGTACTATTTAATCACAATTTAGCTGATATATCTAGATAGTCCTGGTAAATAAGCAGAGCAAGACGGGAGTCGACTTTCGAATTGTTCATTATATTATGTAACCTATTGATCACTAGAAATGAAGCCATTTTGGCAAACTTGTATTTTTACCTTTATTAAACAAACTTTTATTTCAAATTGACCTGTTTCTTTACTTATTTAAATCATTTATTCCATTCATCGAAAAACCCAAAATGAGAAAGAGGAAGTATAACTTGAGGAAATTGGTCCAACCCATTTATTTATAGTGATTTTGAATAAAAAAAACAACATTTTATTATCGTTTAAAACAACCCCCTTTTCTATGGAGTGTTATTTGTTACCCTTTTATAATACTGTTTTCTAACATCCTTTAACTAATATGATCAGTAAGGTATCACAAAATAATTTGTAACTTTACCCACTGAGAGAAATGACCGAGTTCGCATTACTTACTTTGTAAAATAGTCATTTTGCATTAATTTTTAACACGCGTGACATGCTCATATGGGAATCTGTTAAATTGTTTCATTAGTACGGTAAATGGTTCAGTTAAAGGGTTACAGGCACCGGTGAAACCTCAAGCTGCATCGCATTCATATTTTTGATTATTTTCTGAACTGTTTCTAATCCTTTCTTGTAAAATAAATGTATTCTTACAACAGCAATATCTTTTTGGTCTCCGGTAATTTAATATTCCTCACAGTTCACTGGATCATGGATATTGTATTGTATTGATACCAAAGTGTTTCCCAAATAACTGTTATTGGCATGGCAACCTTAGTAGCAAGTGTAAATTGTGTACAATATCTTATCTTATAGTTTTACATAAGTTACAAGGGGAACCACGCCGGAAATTAGCAATGAACTGTATCGGACAACGCAACTATCGAGCGCGTGACCTCCAAACTAGCGAACCAACGTCTTACACACCGAACCACCATGGCTCCTGGATTAGTGAGAAATTAGGCTACCTATACAATAAGTTTGATCAACCGTCCAGCCTAATATTACTGGGTATGTCCTATCGCCCCCTTCCCAGTTTGTATCACGTGTCTGTTCAGGGTAATCTTTGTTTATATCAATATTAAAACGACACATCCCTCAAACGGAGAGCAATTAAATATTCAAGTCAGTGGGACAAACAACTGTAGTAAATATCGCTTTGAAATAAATTTGTATTCTACTGTGCCGAAACAACTACCTTAACCTCCAAGTAGGCTGAAATGACTCAAAGACAAACCAACGCCCCAAGTTCTCTTGGTCTAGTCCTCTTGGACTGCTCCAGATAAAAATGCTAAAATGGCTTTTCAGTACCGCGATGTAAACAAGAAATGGCAAGCATTGTTCTAGTCGAAGTATCACCTGGAACAGACAGATAGCAGACACTATTCAGAATATTGGACTACTACTATGTGTAACTGACATACAAAGGGCAATAAAGCCTAAAATATCAAGGGAGTCGCCGTGGCTCGGTGGGTAAGCCGTTGGTTTGCTAACCATGAGGTCTCGAATTCGCCCCGTGTGTTAGCCGAGACAGTTCTTCGTGATATTCCGGCGTGGTCCCACCTTGTCGGTGATGAAGGACGGTGGATCCGTGTACACAAAGTCATTAGCATATACCCGTTATTACCTTCGACAGTTGAAATTCGAAATAAGAGCAGGTTGTGGTGGCACTGTCATTGCACACTGCATGGATTATGCCCACCTTCATTAGCCCAGTCAGTGCAGAAAACGGGACATTAAACCAGATTTCATTACTTAACTGGGCATTTCTTACTATATGTGTAATCAGTTCTCTTAATTTAACAAAAGTGCTGAATGATTCTAACCATAGCCTGTGTGTGTCCCCGGGTATCTATAGTTCTTCACATAATAAGTTAAATTATGATTATAATTCCAAATGTAATTTTCTTCATATTAAAATAAGGAAGGTATATTTTTTATGAAACCAATTATTTCTTCCAAACGATTTATCAGAAGTGGGTGAAATAAATAAATAGGTTAGCAATTGATCGAAAATATTTGTTTTTAGACTGACTACCACACATGGAATAAATAGGTTAGCAATTGATCGAAAATATTTGTTTTTAGACTGACTATTCCACACATGGAATAATTCTCTTCAGATTATATCCAGGCTGAGCACATATTTGAGCTTTTTGAGACTAGTGCTGTAGTAGTAGCTTTGCTTTGTATAGAAGATCCACTGAAAAACAACAACGTGCTGCTATCCTTCATGTATATACAGATGAACGTCATCCAGTACTATTGTCAGTTTCGATTATAGTGGTATTGTGATTGTCAATCTCTAGAACCAACATCAATAACTGAATTTTACTACTCCCGTGTGAAAAGAAAGGTATTTGGGTTTTTAAATGTAATCTAAGATACAATATATAAGAGAAAATCACGAATTCATGTCTCCCTACGGAATATCTACGTTCGTCGTTAAAATAGAGTGATTGACGGTACTGAAATGGACGATTCTTATAGAGAATGTAATTTCAGTTACACAAAATTCGATAAGAATTGTTCCAAAATGGCTCATGGGATTACTCGTTTACCATTTTCTAAAGAATGAAATTCCCCCATTTTCTGTTAGTAAAGACAAGAAACTATGTGATTGACGTAAAGTGGATCAAGAAAAGACAATTTAGTTGCTCGACATCTACCAGTAAAACCTCTGCGGAGGTCAAATTAGGCAACATTTATTCAATTACGGCAGGATTTCTTGTTTGATGTAGTTTCTTTCAGAATGGAACCGTAGAATAACCCTCTCTAACTATCTCGTTTTATCTAATTCGCCTTTATCCTCTGAGAAAAATTACCCTGTCTGTGTTACTGATGTTTACATTTCGTTGCGATACGTGAGGTATTTTCAAGTTTTCAGTGCTGATAAGTCAGGTTTTTACAATCATACTGAGGTCCCCGTTGTTGAGATTTATCTAGCATATTTAACTCCTCAGTATACATTCTATGATTGAAATGTTTCATGAATAATCAAAAGTTTAAATGATGAGATGTCGATCTTTGTTGAGTTAGTTACATGTTGATTTAATTTGTGAAATGATAATACGCATTCGATGGAATTTTACATCCAGAGAAAAGCCAAAGATAAGAAGATTAGTAAACAAAGCAGACTCTGTATAATATTTAGCCCCCCCCCCTCCAACATAGCCAACAACAAAACTCTAAAATTAATCGTGTGCGCGTAGAATTTCAGATCAACCTAGTTCAATATTATTTTATGGACCTAAAGTATGGGGATTTAATTTCTTTAACTGTAACTGTTTGTACAGGATATGCATAAGCCATGCTATCTAGAAACGTGACCATACAAGATTATAGAGGTCTTTAGCAGTGGGAGGAAACCGGAGTGCCCGGAGAAAACCCGCGAGATAGGCGCCCCTATCTCCACGCCACATACGCTCACGCCATGGATCGAAGCCAGGGGTGACCGACAAGCTAGAGGTCAAAGCGAAAGGCCCATGTAAGTACACACATGGGTTGATATGAAGTATTACCGTATGACGTGTGGGCGTGTGGCATGACGTGCCCGAGCGGCAAAAAGCGTGCACTATAGAACATAAGATGACTGTTATCTTTACAAATTCTGGGTTGAATCCGGTATTTGTACTTGTCTGACGAGGATTAGGGTAGCCTGCCCGACTTAGTCGATTTTCTTCTACTACAAATAACGTCTGCGAGCATGTGGGCGGTAAACCCATTTATTTTTCTCTCTCCCATTACTATGTTTTATATCTGAAGTGTTTACATCATATACAACTTGGGCTTAGAAACGTTTCACAAAGCAATGTTTTTCCGATATATGTCAATAAATTTTCCTGCATTGTTTGGAACATAAATGTAAATTTACCTGAAGATCAAGATAAATATTGTCTCGTGTTGATAATTATATAGATGCATATTTTATAATGTAAATTTTAGTAAAAATAATACTGTAATTATCAGTATTGGTGTGACGTGTTGAATGCTTTGGTGGGTTTTTTTTAATAATAAACATGACACCAGGGGGAATTTGTTTTAAAAAAATTAAATATGTATTTTATTGCAATTCCTTTGTTTGTATTTTGAGTTTTGTCGGTTAGGGGTCACGTGGTTAAGTGGGTAAGGCGCTGGCTCGCTAGCCCGGAGGGGGGTGTTCGATCCCTGCATTGGCCGAGGGAGTTCATCTCGATTTTCCGAAAGACTAGACGTCTATCCTTGCATCACTGACAAAGGGAACCACGTCGGAAAATCTGGACGAACTTCCTCGGATATTGCAGGAATCGAAAACCCGACCTCCAGCTTAGTGAGTCAGCGTTTTATCCACTTAGCCATCGTGACCCCTGGACGGGCAGAAAAGATGTTCTCGTAAAAAAATAAATGTATGAAGTTACATGTAAGTCACTTTAAAAAATGTTTCATCAATGTGTATTCTCCAGAGGAAAAATGCTTATGCCGAAATCAATTTCTCAAATACAACGTGATATAAACATTTCGTTCGTGATTTGCTAGAAAATCGACGATGTGTAATATTAAGCTATGGTATTTAACAAAATTTGATATCTTGCTATCGTCTAGACGTCTCTTAGCCAAGGCTCAATCTGGAATACGTCATTTTGACGTTAATGGCTTATTTCAGACAACTTAGTCTCCAGAATACCTTAATACTGACCAAAGTCAGTTTATGAGCATTATCCACCAAAAACCCTCCATTTCTTCCTTAACTACCGGTACGCTATCAATTATGTAAAATATACATAGAAATTCGTAAGACGCTAGTTCTAACCACCAACCTGATGGTTTAAGAAAACAAGCAAAAATAGAAATTCAAACGAAATAAAATCCAAATTCTTCTGGCAAACGTAAATATTTGTTTCTGGTAATAACGTGGCATTACATTGTGGTTTTTAAAGATACTTTCCCACAAGAGTATTTATCGGGTCATTTCCAATAAAACTACGACAATTTTGGTATATATGGAAAGTGGAAATATCCAATCTCACGAGAAAATACTGGATTCCCCGAAAAAAAAACATGGGCCATACAGGAAAAAACTGTAAGGGTTTGCCTAACACGCAACCCGACGATGGGGATGTCTGCTCGAGTGACGTCAAAGGTTGCACGCGAAGATTGTGAACACAGGACCGGATATTTCAGCGTTAGTGAGCGCTTGGTGTATATGTTGACGAGAACTGCAGAAAAGGGCGTGGACGGTGGATATTCCGAGAATTTTAATTAGGCTTCGATATTTATGATAAATGGGGGGCGATTAAGGACAACATCGTCTTGTATATAGAATGAATTCCCTCCCCCGGTTTCGCACACGCTGCTAGGCAACTCCTTAGCCAAGTCACTTGACACAGAAATGACCTTTTTCAACAGTTTTTTTTTTATAGCAGGGATATTCCCTCGCGAAGACAATGTTTAGAGAAGGATTTTGATAGCTTATATTTTAATTAGTTTGAATATGGTTTTGTCGAAATATATCATCAAATTACTCAGTGTGTACACGGGAATGTATCTTTAAAAACAATGCATTTGTTTAAAATCAATATGCTGTGTCATTTTTGAGTTCCAAACGTTCCAAACTGTCGTTTATCACTATAGTTATTAATGGGGTACTAACATGAGGCATAAATGTCTTCATTCAGCAGAATACCCATTATATATAGCTTTATGGCACGAAAACCTATTGGCAACAATGTTAAAATCAATTGTCAATAATGTCTTTACATACTCGTAGGTGTGAGATTAAGACATTATTGATGACATTGCTAACAGTAACTCTCTGAGTAACAATTTTTCAACAGTCTTACAAATGGCTGACGTGGTAAGCGCCTTCAGTGTGGACTTGGTAGTTTAGTTCAGTATTGAACAAAAAATTTCAGATTTTCTCTTTATAAATATATATCAATCTGATATTTTTCTTTTGTGACTTAATACTCTTTGGCAGACAACTGAAAAAAAACAGACATTTCGACTTAAAAATTAAAAAGAAATATGTACTCTAAATATTTCTCGTTCAGAACTTCAAACTACAAATGTACCTAATGACTGATTTACCCATCGATAAAAAAAACGTAACATGAAGGTGCCTTTTATTTCATGTGAAAATGGTGCCAATTTATCGATTTCTACCAGTAAATAATCCAATTTTCAAAATCCCTTTTCTGTAAATAATTTCTTTATCTTGTTATAAAATTGAATGTTTTAGACAGAAGCGAATGATGTAAAAATAACAGAATGAGATATATCCTTGTTTAACCTTTCTGCTGTTTAAAATCTTGTTATTCTTACTGTGAATTCTCGTATAGATAAATTTTTCCCATCTTAGTATATGTTATTAATTGATTGAAATCTCTGTTTAATATCTCATCTGTTGGGAAAACATCATTTGCTGAATAATTTATATGGATGAAACTAAAGGATCGATGAAAATAAATAATTCTACCTTCGAGCTGCTATTTCCAAACGGACGGTGTCTACCGTTTTAATTTTATAGCCAAGATCTTTTATAAGAGTAGTATTAGATATGGCAATCCGTACAAAATCTAAAAATCCGTATGATGATACTCTAGATTGTTTCTTCACCTGTACTATTCAGTGCGTTTGGTGAAATTTTGGACATTGGGCATTGTAAGGGATTCGGTGGTTTTCTTCTTCCACGTGAAAATAAAACATTTTTTGGTAGATATAGTATTAATTTCTGTTGTCTTGTTAGAGTTTCTGATCTGACCAAAAATGTTTTGTGGTTCCAACATAATAATATGTACATGTAGTTTTAATCTGAAAACAATGCCACAAGTTCTTACAAGAACAGTTCGTTCTTTGTAGTTTATAATTCGTTCAGGTCGTCAATTTCTGCGCTCCAAGGAATTTTGACACAGTTTGGCTCATTTTATTATTTTGGCTTATTTCACCGGAACTCTGTGAGAAAAGTTCACGCATTTCAGAACATATGAAGAACTCGGTTACTGTGTTGAATACAATAGTATATGGTATAATATGCTTTAGTTTAATGATTCTCAGATGATGCATGCAATCAATCTAAACCACGCAACTGGTATTACCTACGCAATATCAAAGATGAATTATTGTGGGTAATTTCAGTTTGGTGTTATATGACTATTCGATTACACCGAGCTTGTTCAAATTAGATTGTATGCAAAATGTAACCAGATCTACCAAGCTATTATTGGGGCACACAATTAAGCGTACAACTAAGAGAGTTTAATGTTTTTTTAAATTATAAACACGACCATAAATATAGATAGAAACGTGCTATTTTGCTGAAACTAAAGTCTAGTAAAGAGAGAAAATAGTTATTATCCCTAAAAAAAATTGCGTTACTGCAAGGCGATCTATAATGAATCAAACACTTTTACGTCACGGAAGAGATTTTTATAAGTATGCTTATCTTATAGAGTCACTAAGCACACACTTCAATGTACGAAACAGAAATTAAGTTGAGTAAAAAATTAAAATAAATTGATACCAACCCCGAACCGAAAGTATTCAACGTTATACATGATGATATCAACTTCATACCTTTTTCTAAGGTGAGTTAACGATAACGGATTTTATTTTGTCTAAACTAACATTTCAAGAGCTGTCCGTTCTTGTTATAATAGCTCAAAGATAAATAATGCAAAATGCGTTTATTAAAAAAATGTCATTCAAGTTACTCTATTTTGAGCGACATCAGGGTTTGAAGTTTTGAGAAGATCTGGCATAGATTGTTTATTGTCGTAACAGCGGTACTTGTTATTCGAGACTAAACCTCTATTCGTCATTTTTAAGTTAATTCAATAATTAATGGCGACTGTCTTTTTATCCGTTTAAATCTCCGCTATGACCACTCGGACCAAGACAAGTCGACCAACTGATAGACTACTCGGACCAAAAATAAAGTAATTGTGTTTGTTTTAATATGACTATACTCAGTGACAAGGAGTAATTCGCGAGTTCTTTCCTCTTGGTTTTCTTATGTGTTGAAAAAATGATTTTAATCCGTAAATGACATATTTTGTGCGCTACTTCTCTTACCGTATTGGTGTTAACTAAACGTCACTTGGGTTAAACAAGATAAATAATTAAAGTCTGGATGATCGATGCTAAATTAAATTCTCGTTTACCCTGACATTTGGGTACTGGTAAAGAAACTATTGTTTTCCGTGTCTGGATTAGTTTTCAATTCTTGGTACTGCAATATGTGAATTTCTAACCTGGAAATTCAAGTATTGTCTGTTTTGTTCGATTTTTCCGTTATTCATTTAGGTTTACTTTTAGAGTTTTAAATGGCCCCTTAAGTATGCGCAGTGCCAAGTCAAGTTCAGCAGAAAATGACATTATTCTTGATGTGTTTATCTAATTTATGTTGTAAACAACCCTTCCTGCATGTGCAACAAAACACATTAGATTAAAAATGCATTATGTAAGAGCTAAATCTAATTGCAAATCTCTCATTTGGCCTCAAATGCTATATACATTATTAATTAGACATTTATTCACATGACAAGCCGATCGGATAATTGTGATTTTGAACGGACTGAATTAGGATTTAGTCCAGTTACTAAACCCCATTTAAGCCTTGACGTGGAAACATTTGTCCACATAATGTTTGTTGGTGGATTATATATTATCTTCATTATGTGTAGATTAAGTATCCCGATGATGCCACCCTGCACGCTTATGAAATCAAAATATTCAAGATGGCCGCCAAGAAGCATTTTCTGGTTATCTAGTGGGGTAAAATGTGTGACCTTGGGTTGAAGATGATTTTATAAGACTTCGACACGTCGAATCCAGAGAGCTTGGATATTCCTCTTAAAGATGATGGCTAATTCCTCTAGGGGGTCAAAAGATCCCTTGACAGTTGGAATTCCGTATAAGAGTAGGCCGTAGTTCCGCTGTCTGGGCAAAATGTTCCTCATAGCACACTGTATGGCATATGCCCGTCTTTCATAACACAGTTCGGAGAAGAACAGTAGGACGTGAAACCCCATTTCATTGGAACAACGGTAGCAATGCAAATGAAGACTACGCTATTCTTCCTTCCACAAAGACAAGATTAGTTTGCAGCTGTAAGCTGGTCTTAATTATACTAAACCAAAGTTAAGCCTTAAAATCTGAAATAAATTCATGGTCGGCGAATAACTTCAAATTATTCAAAATCCAAATGAAGAGTCCAGGGGTAGAATGATCGAAGTCACTTTTTCGATGAACCCCTGGTCTTAATTATACTAAACCAAGGTTAACCCCTTGAATCAGAAATAAATTTTTGGTCGACGAAGAATAGCTGCAATTATTCAAAATCCAAATGAAGATTGCAGGGGTAGAACGATCGAAGTCACTTTTTCGATGAACTCCAGTTAATGGCGCCATCTTGCAGCAAAATTCAGGTAAAAACGATCGGAGTTACATCGAACCAAGGCCCTGCTGAAGTGGCCTCCCCTACCCTTTTTTTAACGTTAATTTGTCTGAAAAGTTAAAGTCAGTTATACTAGTAATTATGGTTCGTGTTGTACACCATTTTGAAGTTGTTATTAAACCCACTCGTTGTTCTGTTCGCGTCAAACATTCTCGACCAAAAGTCTGTTTTGCGTTTTATGTGACTTAGATCGTTCTTCATCGGGACTATTCAAATATGTATCAATTTAACTTTTATTCGGGCATGGGTTGGGGGGTGGGGGGTGGGGGGTGGTTGGGGCTGGTGTCGCAAGAGGTATTTCCCAATGCGAGAAGATAACTTGTCACCAATGCTTACTTTGGGTTTGTAACTTAGAAACCGTACGTTTTTCACACATGTGAGAGGGAACATTGCAATGTGCCATGTATCGAAAGAAAATCGGCGTCATCACACCCAATATAATGCAATTTTCGAATTTTTTTTGTTCACCATTTTCCTAGATTCATTTAGCGATATAAAAAAATATGTCGATTTAATTTAATATAACACGACACATAGGGGGGTGGTCACGGTGGCTAAGTGGATAAGGCGCTGATTCGTTAGCCTGGAGGTCGGGTGTTCGATCCCTGCATTGGCCGAGAAAGTTCATCTCGATTTTCCGCCGTGATGTTCCCTTGTCAGTGATGCAGGAGGAGGGCCTGACAAGGACAGTTGCCTAGTCGTTCGGATGGGACGAAAACCGAGGTCCCGTGTACACATTGGAGTGCACGTAAAAGATCCCTTGGCAGTTGGAATTCAATATAAGAGTAGGCCGTAGCGCCGCTGCCAGGGCAAAATTTCCCTCTTAGCACACTGTATGGCGTATGCCCATCTTCCATTAGCCCAGGTTATGTGCAAAAGAGTAGGACGTTAAACCCCATTTCATTTCATTTCTGTCACACATAAGACTAATCAGGTCATCACGGCAATTGGAATATGATGGCGTTGACGCGTACAATATCCCAGAGTGTTTTAGATAATTCTTTCAAAATTTAAAGTCACTCTTTAAAGAATGGCGACACTTTTTCATAAGATAGGGCACTTTTTCATAAGGGAGGGGGGGGGGGGGGGGGTAGGAAATCTCATAGGATTCGCCCGTTATGAAATATTTCCGGTTGCTCTTGTTTTGAGATTTATTAGGGCAAGAAAGGCGGTTGTCCGTAATCGACCTAGATATCAATACTAATCCAGTAACACCATTAGCTCCACACTAGTAAATCAATAGACCAACTGAACAGTTTTTATTTTTTTCGTTCTAATTTACTTCACATAAATTCATCTAGCACCTTATTATATAAACATACAGTTTACGCTTGAGTTCCTGTCCTTCATGTAATAAAAAAGATTTATGTAAATCGAATGATTAGCTACATGCACCATAGTGTAACAGGGCGGAAAGAATAAAGACAGCGATCAAGTTTTTGTTGATATTAGCGATTCAGAGTTCCGTTGCACGCTATACTATTACTGTATAATGTTCTTTTCCATGCAAATTGAATGATTTTATCAATAAAATTTCATATGAATTAATATGGCGCATCACGCCACAAACAAGTTATTTAGATTAGATTATTTAACATAATTTTGATCTACACAATGGCATGGAATCCATTTAAGAGGGAATATCATTAGTTTGAATTATTAGTTTATTTCATCTTTCTTTTGCATATTTTAAAAGAGAGAGAGGGAGAGAGAGAGAGAGAGAGAGAGAGAGAGAGAGCTTAATGTTATGATTCAAAGCGCACGCGCTAACAATTCGGCTAAACCTCTAACTGAATATTATCCATAACTTGGAAACGTCGTACATTCTATTTCTATGAACATACTGGTTTCGAGCGCAATTTGTAAAGATCACACAATGCTAAAGTAATTAAGAATGACTGGATTGACATTTCTAACATTTATGATTACTAGCCCCGAGTTTACAAAGCATTCTCAGACTTAATTTAATAATTTACTTAATTTCCGGTCACTGTTTATGAGAACATCTTCGGTACAGAAACACAAACCATAGTTGCGTATTGGTGTATTTGATGCATTAAAACAACAAAAATGTAATAAAGTGTTATATTTTAGTTCAAATACGATGAAAAGTCTGAGAATGCTTTGTGAACTCGGGGCCTCGTCGTTATTCTTGAGTCTTGGGGGCATACACCCCAGGCATCACAGAAACTCTACGCGGCTCTGAATCTGCTAATAGCGAACGTTAAATTTTATATACTTATTGTCTGGTGGAAGTTTGAAATTGACAGGCAGCAAAGAACAATTAAATTACTCGGTGTATGTATCGTGTCTTAAACAAGGTTTGGGAATTTCGTCAGAAATGCAATTGCTGGGTTGATTTTTTGTTAGTTTTATATTACGCACCGTAGTGATAAAAGAAATTAAATGATTTTATGGTACATTACGTAATAGATAAAGATGATAAAAGTTAAGCTTATTTAACATCTTTGACCTGTAATTCTTAAGCTGATAAATAGCTAGCTGTCTTTGTAGTTCTCGAATGACCATCTTTCCTAAGACTCGATGGCCCCACAAATCACCAATAAATTACCGTAACAACGAGTTTAGTGTACACATCACGCAATATTCTCGTTCACCTAACTGAAGTTTTATCTGCTTTAGTACCGTTTATCTACAACGGGCAAGAATCATCTTGTTAAACCCTAGACCGATAATAATACGGTATGGAAGCTATGTGCTTCGGCTTGTAACAATAAAAAAATGCATGGTTAGAAATCTATTGAACCTGTAGGAGTTTCAATTTCTATTTGCATGATTCCGCCCCCACCAACTTATTCTTTTTTATTAAATGGCTGTAAATATTTTTAAAAAAGACATTTATGTGCAAGTGCCTTATCTTTTATTCTAATCTTGCAATCCCACTTTCGCAAATTACCATTTGCTCGTGTCAGTGTTTAATTCTTGAACTTCACTCAAATTTAAAGATTCATACAATCAGGAATTTCTTGATGCCATTCTCATTTCATTATAATAACTTTGTGGACTAATATATCTATATACTTGCTTTCCTTGATCAATTATAAGGTTGGGCTCTATAGAAATTCAGAGTTGCCTATTGATTATAATGATAACCCCCTTCTAACACTATGCGCTTTTAACCCCCATATCTTAACCACCATCAACAAAACGATTTCATCATAACATTCAGCATTACCATTATGGCCCCCAACAATACTCCACCATCCGTATCCTGAACACTAGACTACAATAACAACCCCTTCCCATGACATCCCCCTTCCTTCAGCATCAATATCGTCCCAACAATACCCCATAAGCCGTATCATGAACACCAGACTACAGTCACCACCTACTTCCATATCATCACCTTTCAGCATCCCAACTTTCAGCATCATCATTACACTAAAACTTGTATCCTGAACACCACACTACAGTCACTACCCCTTCCATATCATCACCTTTCAGCATCCTAACTTTCAGCATCATCATAATCCGTATCGTGAACACCACAGTACAATCACCACCCATTCTTATACTGACGTTCTTCACCGCCAAAATGATCATCACACACAATACTTACAGCATCATCACTGACGCTGCATTGATGATGAATACATTTTATTGCAGAATAAATATACAAGAGGGCTAGCAAAAATATACAAGTTACGGACACCCCTTCCTGGCACTTCCACTTCCATTACCGTTATTCCCATTATATGCGGCATTTAAAAAATATAGCAACTCAAAGCATGTGATTGATATTTGTATTGTAAGTATGTCGAGTGGGATGTAAAAACAGCCAGCTACCAAAAAGGCAGCATGTTTTAGTTACCCAGAAACAGCCTTTTTCACCCGGGATTTTAAGTGGACTCAGTGGACTGACCCGAAAAGTGGGTTTGGTCGTTCCGGTGGGTTGAAAAAAAAGAGATTCCAATACACCATGACACTTGTAAATCGCATTGTAACCACATACACGTCAAAATGGCCTAAGTGTAATTGTGGTAGGGACGTTAAACCTCATTCTAGTCCTCCATTAACTTGAAAAACAGATGAATTCTATTCGCGTGTGGTTCTGTTAGATTTTATTAGTTGAAATAATAAGATTCGGTGGTTTTCTCAATGTGTATAATTTGAGAAACAACAAGAAATAAACACACACATTTTATGATAGACATTAATTGTGAATTCTAGAATAACCTCTTATTACCCTTTGACAAGAAAATTCTTATGATTGTGATTTAATATATATTGAAGAGGAGGTGTTTTTCGGATTAAATGAACGCCCTGTCAATGTATAATGTGGATACTTTATAATATCACATTAGCCTAGGTTTCTATAGACACGAAGTATTTAATTAGAGAGTCTGTAGCAGGCATTCCGTTATTTTCTGGGTCTTACATAATTGAATCTATCTTCAAAACTTGAAAAATAATGAAATGAAATTGTGTTTATTTTCGGGGCCTTACACAATTCAATTGTGTTTATTTTCAGGATCTTATACATAATTGATTTATCTTCAAAACTTGAAATATAATGCAATGACATTATGTTTAAAGTCCTGCTTTTCTGCATCGACTGAGATAATGGAGACAGGTTTCACGCCGGAATATGGCAGTAACTAGAACAAATCATTAGATATGTAGACATCTATGATAAAAGCATTGGCTGCCAGGCAACGAAATATACGCTCATAAGGAGCCGAGCATCATAAGAACTGGAGCCTTGAGATCTAAAAATCCCACAAGTGTCACAAATTGCTGGAGCTTTTTAAAACACCCAACAAATGTTTTTTAATAGTCTAAAGTCGCAAATGTTCATTAAATAAGGTGTGTTATTATTAATTTACTCTTGTAACAAACAAAAGATTTTAAAGAATTACTTGTTCTTCTGGTATCATTAATTTACGCCAAATTACCCAAACTAAAATTTATGTAGGTTATAAATGTTCAATATCTATTAATTATACATTTGTTGAGCAATTGTCACAATTCTCATATTACTTAGATAAATTAACTTCGGAATCGTTGTCAGATTTACTTGAATATTGGACATCATTTGATCAAGGCTCCAATTCTATAGGGCTGGAATGTGCAAAGTCACTCATGTAATTATTATCAGATTGAGAAGATGTAATGTCAAACTCCTCTAATGTTGTCGAATCTTCAGCTAATAAAAAAACTTCAGCTGCCTTTAACTAATTTAATTCATGTGGCAGACGTCAGAATGATGAATAAATTCAACCAGGATTTTCTGTTAGCCTGGTTGAAATTTGGTTATTTCATTGATATTGTGTGCGTCGGGGAAACTTTCATACCTCTTAAACAGACTGATCTATGGGTATGGATTATGGTTCACGGTGTCCGCAAGTAAATTCTACATCAGCTGCTATGTGTAATGATACTTGTTGGAGTAATCATACAGTTTCCAAATCAACAGATTATTCTGAAAAAAAGATACGTTTTTGGCTCTTTTTTTCTAGACTTATTTGAAAAGTTTACTACCAAATCATGATTAGAGTAATTGTAGCCAAATTATGTGTGGGCTGCTTAAGTTATTTATTTGGCATAAATAAATACCCCCATTGAACTTGTCAGTACTACTGCGGTGGCCGAAAACTCAACAGAAGTCTTGGGTAGACTCTCAAATTTAAAATGTTGAACGTCGGCGAGGCACATTACCAACTTAGGCACATTACGAACATAGTAAACGCTTAGCTAGGGGTGTGGCAATCGGAGCAGAAAATTGTCGATTATCTAAAAATTACTTATTTAACGGAAATTCTGGCCGCCATTTTGAATTTTCGCCATCTTGGATTTGTCAAACTCTATTCATGAAATTAGTAATGAAAATCTGCTTGTCACATGGACTAATTTTCAGTATGCGGTCTTTTACCCAATCTGGACATATGGAATGCTTTGGGCTTATGTAGCTCAGTTTTGCTTTTAGTTGAGAGGACTAACGCACAGGACATAATGTATTTTATGTGAGGTCTGCCATTGTATTGTATTTTCATAGACAGTCTGGAATATGTCATCATGACAGACAAATAGCTAAAACCATTTTCTATTATAGTATTGGTAATACCAACTAACATTACAGGCTCAGCCAGAAGTCATATATTTGGAAATTGTTCAGACTTGCCCAAAATTAAAATTTTCCATAAAGATTTAGGCTATTGCAAACCACTGCCTGTCTTTCAGAGGAATCAAAAATTGAATTTGTGATTTTTCAAAGGGATTTTGAAATTTTCATTAGTTCAACTTCTATATCAGCAGTTTCGTCGCTCCACATATTGTTTTTCTTACATTTTATTACTTATATTTACTTGAATTACTTCAAATGTATCCTTACTGCTTCATGTAACCGTAAATTTGTGAGGTTTATTTAGCAAGGTCATGAGATAACCTCTTTCGATCAGAGATTAATTTGTTCACCAGTTTCAAAACGTTCAGTTTTTATGATTGCAGAAAGAGAGACAGTTTTGATATTCTTGCCAAAACAATAGAGTACAAACATCACATTGTAAAAATGTAAAGTCAACGAGTTTCTTACGCACACCTAATATTTTAGAATTAATATTTGAGTATGAGTATTTCTTATTAGCGACTGAATTTCCATCCATACACACCCTTTGTAATGATCAATTAATCATATTCCACTATTTTTTGGAAATTTATAAACATGAGCTTGTAAAATCTTGGCGGCATTTCCTTTTAAACTTTCCCGATCTTTTGAATATAAAATAAACTGTTACCCATGAGATCTTCAATTTCCTTAAGTCTTTTCTTTGTGTAATATATCTTTGACCGCTAATTCAATTCGATGACATACACAGTGTGTTATCAACATCCAATGTTTGTCTTCTTGTTTCTTCCCCTTAGTATTGTCCATTATAACAACCCATATATACCGAGGCGCCATCTGCTTTTGCTACAACAGATTTCTCTGTATTATTCTTGCTCTATGGATATAATATATTATTTTATTTATTATTAAATTTTCCAGCAGTTGCGTCTCCAAAGTCATCAGGACAGTGAAAACTTTAGAGCTATCTATAATCTTGCATAGTTTTTATTTTGCTGCTAATGCCAGTTTATGAACAAACTCTCTTTCCTTGGCACTATGGTCAACACCACCAATTAATTGTACCCATTAGAGTTTTGAGCATGTACAAGTGTTCTACACGCTTCTAATGGCATCCCATCTGTGGCAAGAATATACGGTGTGTTCAGTAGTTTTTTTATAAGCATTGCGTGTAAAGGGGTTAAGAGATGCATTAATCCTAGGTTGACTGGATGATGCTGAAGCGGAAGCGGTGTAGACGATGATTGTATAGAACTAGCAATTGTGTCCCCACCATCTGTCGTATAATTTGAACTTGTGGATCCACCCTAGATTCGCTCGAACTCCTTAACTACTGCACGTGCCCGAAATAAGAAAACAGAAATAAGTTTATACTTGTAAGACTAAATAGAGAACTTTGCTCAACGTGGATGGAAAATGATGACACAAATAAGGTCTTACTCTTTAAATAATAGTAATCTGAGAGAGCGCCACCTCCTTTTTTCTAAAATATTTTTACGGTCTTATTTTAAGTCATTTTTAATGGAAGAGGGATGATCATATTGATATAACCTTTTGTTTAAGTTACTAAGCCAGAGGCCCTAGTACACCACTTATCAATCCATCATTCATTCAGAATAATATTCTATTATATCTCATTATCATTACGTTAATTTAGAATTAACGAATATATGTTTTATGCAATTTAAAGCATGTTTGCCATTTTTTTCAAAAAAAAACAACATTACAAGCGTGACAAATTAAAAGACGATTGTTAGCATGTTTAATGAAAAACTTCTCATATTCAACCAGGATCCTCCACAATTTCTGACTTCTCGCGACTTGTCCAAAATGTTTAGCACAAACTTTGCACCATAAATTATCTACTATTGCTCGGTCGTGTTTAACCGCAGCCTGATCGCACCCGTCAAATCTTAAGGCCTGGGACCTTAGTGACAAAATTTGCCACAAAAATTGACCGTCCAGCGAATATGCCATGCAATCACATATCACAACGAACATAATAAATTTCAGAAAGGAATTGTTCAATTCTCAGATTTATCACACATTTAGAGGAAGTTACTGTTAATGTCTTAAGGAAAAAGATTTATTTTATCTGTCCCTTTTAATAGATGTTTTCACATTTCATTTGTTATTCCTGTGTATAAATTTCCCAGGTAATTATCAATGTCTACGATGTAGTAATAACCAATATTAAGTATATAGATTGATGAAGCCAAACACACCGATTAATAATTGGTTTTTGTGAGAGAACTATAATTTGCTTGGCCATATCTGTATTCGGCATCTTTATTATACTGTTTTCTCATTTTTTGTTTGCAGATGTTCGAGCCAGCCGTAATATTGATGGTATCTCTTAAAGAAGATGCGAATTTTGATAGCAGACAACTTTTAAAAAAGACGGACATAGATACTGCATCAAATTGTGTGGTGAATGTTGAGGCCTTCTTCTCGTCGGCTTTATTTTATTTGTAGTGCATTGTACTATCGACTTACAGTCAAAGACCTTAACAAGCCAACAGGTGGCGCAGGTTTAAGTTCAAAGAGATTAGAGATTGTCACATTGGTTTTCATTGTGCTTTTGGGATTATTGTATTTCATGTTTAGAACACGACTCTTCTAATTACTTACAGCGTTGTCTTGATAGATGAAACGTGTTCCCCATTATTCCGATGTTCCACGGCCCGATTTTGTAATTGGTATTGACTGGGTCTAGCTGCTTCTTGTATAATTAATCACGTGTAGAATAGAGGATGTAAACAAGCGAGGGTTTTTCCTAGTCGTAACCAGTCGTTTTTTATTGACACGAACTTTTCACTTGTTCTATACCTCTGGTGCCGAAACAGTATTTAGTGGTAAAATAGTTACTCTGTGTAGTTTGCTTTCTAATAATCGCCAATATGACCGAGAAGGTAGTTGATTTCAAACTGGAAGAGGCGGAAACGACACAGAAGACTAACTTTAGACAGGAATTGATGAACTACAGAAGTTTTATGAACAACAATGTGTACTCTTTAATGGGAGCAGACGACAAAAGACCTCCAACATGGCGGAACTTTATAACATTGTGTGTGGCTACGTTTTTAGCCATCACATCGGTGATGCCGACAAGAAATTTACAAGCAAGTGTGTACACCGATTCACATTTAGGAAAGTTATCATTATGTTGCATGTACGGTTTTTATTTAATTGGATGCTTCTCAGCCAAGCCATTGATGGACCACTGCAGACCTAAATGTATAATGTTGACCAGCCTCTTTGTTCATGTGCTTTATTCCATTTCAAACGCAGTTCCATCATTTTACACGGTTCTGCCCACAGCCGCCATGTTGGGTTTTACCCATCCAGTTATGTGGTCTATACAAGAGCGTTTGATGTTGGGATACTCGCTCAGTTATACCGCTTCCTCCACGCTCACTCTCCAAAACTCGCTCCATTCCTTCCAAACTCTTATGGTCATCATCATCCATTCTGCTCATATCATGGGAAACCTTCTCAGTGCTGGGCTTATCTCGGTTTCTCACATACACTGCCCCGGACTATCCCTGTGGGGGAACGAGACTGTCTCGGGTGGTTCCCATCGAATCCACACTTCTGGAATACCAAATACTGAAGATCGGTGGACCTACACGTTACCATTGATGCCCATCCTTACACGCCAGGGTGGAAGTAAACCCCACGAATTAGACTATTATCAGCTACTAACTGTACTATTTGTCTGTTTCTCGGTTATTGCCATGGGAGCGCTATTGGTATTTTTTGAAAATCCAGATATTATCATACAGAAGAAGACGGGAAACTGGAAACAGAGAGTGGGGAAGTTATTCTCAATTTCTAGAGATCCCGGATGGTTTATGGGTCAGATTGGCGCCTTGTTTAACGGCTTTCTGCAGGGAATGCTGATAAGTGATATACTAAAGGTGAGTTGTGTAGTTAGTATGTTTTCTGCTGTCAAAATTGTTATTTTTAACCATAAAAAAACCTTTATCTTGACACACCTTGTATATTTCGTTTCATTAAATCAAACGGTCTAAACTGCAGTACCTGACCACCGTTGTTATCTATAACAACCTTGTCGAACAGCGTGATGTAGTGGCTAAACTCATTTATATTAACATATTTTTAGTTCCGGTGCTTTTGACCGGAAATACCAACCACATAATATAACAATTTGCCATTGCCGAAAATCTATTTGCACTGCCAGTCCAATGCCAACACATTTTTTATTGTAAAACTTATCTCTTCATGGACCATATCTACGTTCTTTTATTAATCCTAATCCGTCGTCACGATTCATGTTTGTTTATATTAATGCATGGATTATGGGATTTATTTAGGGAGGGGCGCAATTCTTACTCTACTGGATAATCAACATAATCAAAGACTTCCGGTAACACACGGGACATGGAATTTTTAAACGAATGTTGACAACCGACCCAAACTCTCCTTACGTTGAACCATAGAGTTCTGGGTAACTTATGGAATATATTCCACTGCCAAACTTCCAATGCAAGTTATGCACCTTTAAGGGAAATTTTATGCTGGACATTGCCTTTGAATACCACCTGCCCTTAGCTGGCAGGAGGAAGTTACGTGTATTTAATTGAAATCTAATACCTTAGGCTTATGATTTCCTTTAAATACGGACCCAGAAGAACCGAAACATATCAAGTAGAAACCCATAAGAAATAAATTGAAAAACAAAAAAAACAACAAAAAACAATGCGCTCCTAGCAGTCAAAGCAATCAAATCAAGTGAGCTTAGTTCCCAACAATAATGTTGAAATTGTCGAGCTATGTGCATCCTACTCTCCAAATTGCTGCTTCAAACCCCTTATAAACATACATCATCTTTTCTGCGATAGCCGCATTGTCAATACTCGCCCTTTCCCGGATCAAGCTAATACGGGGACTTTATTTAGATTTTTACTTGAATGACGTGTCTTAATTTATACATGCTAACTGAATTTGAAAAACGTTTGCCATTATCCAGATTTCGCTTTCACATGTTAGCCACGCTTATTATGCCTTTTGACTAAATCTGTTGGACCAAACATTCAGTAATCTCTAAAATGTAAGATTAGTTTAACGTGTAAGTTAACATACCGCTAGTGGAAATTATTGACACCAGAATTGTGTTCTTCTGTTTGTCAATTTTTGACCTTCTACATGTAATGACATCTGTTCTTAGTATTACGATTAATGCATATTTTAGCTGGCATTATTACGTGACAAAATGAAGTCTTTAACAAAGTAAAAAATACATGATCACAGAAAGATTAAAGCCTCTTCTCGACAGTGTAGATCAGAAAAAAAATATATAGTTTAACACTTTCTATTTGTTACGAGCAATAATACGACCCGTATATGGCTTGTTGCGTTCTTACTTTTAATGTCAGATACAAAAAGAAACGCCATCAAAATCAGGATTCTACATGTTTTCCCATTTGATAATCACAATAAATTGAGAAGCACTGGTATGTTTCGCCTTTGTCAACCTTCAGACGGAGTAATTATAGTATTGAACAGAAAATAAAACCTAACATAAATACTCTTTATTTGGTTAGAATTTTTAATATTGGTTTTGTATTACAAATAGCCATTTCCCCGTTTTTAATGATCTTTAAAAATATTTTACAAATACATAAAAGTTCTTTTTTTGCTTTTATCCATTATTATATAATATTTCTTATTATCTATTTTTTGTCTAGAGCTTTTTACTTTTACGTAAAAGAACTTTGAAAAGGTTCTTTAAGCAGATATTACCACCATGATAAGATAAAGGTTTCCCACTTACTTCCTTAAGATGCGACTCGAACAAGAGGGTCTACAGTCAAAGGTTTTAATTTAGCAAATTAACTGTTCTGTACACTGTAATCTTAGAAATATAAGCAGTCCTTGGACAAAGTAATTTCAAGTGGATTGTCTATGAGGTTTTTCGGACAACCTGATTTAATCACCTTATATTTCTTGGTAGTGATAATGGCCTACTGACTCCACGTGATAGTAACACATCTCGCTTGTTCTATTGATCATTTAACACAGAATGGCGTCCATTGTAAAGACTTGCGTAATCATTCGGGGCGCTGCTGGTAAAACTTTCTATTCCAGAAGCACCATTAGTTACCGTCTAAAAAGACCATTATAAGTTACCCACTCTATATATAGCCCGTATCTCTCATTCCCCCCTGGCGATTTTTGTTGACGTTTTCTAGTAGAATCGTAGAAAAGAAGTTGAATTTACATTTTCGGCTAGAGTTTGGTGAATATTTATGATTTTGAGGCGGAAGAATAACGTAGTTAAGAGGTGGGTTTTACGTTGACGTGTAAGGCGGATAGTTGAATGCGTAAATTAGTATGTTAGTTCCAGATTAGGTACTTCAAGATTTTCAAGGTCAAATGCAGTCAACTACCCTCATCCCCAACTACGACCAACTATGTGCCAGACCGTAAGATGGATGTCAAGTCATTCCAATTTTTAACAGCTGTGTCAATTTCTATGTAATTTATAAATTGTAATTTTAAGGATTTGATTTTTGAACATATTATCTGATTAAAACACAGATCCAATTTCGTTTCGTTTTTTATAGTTCAAAATTTCATTTTTACTTGTCTTTACTACTCTTGGATCTGGAAGACTTGTTATTTAAGTCGTGTTCTGCCTGAAATGAGGGGTCAGCCAATCAAATGGTCTGTCGAATCGACCGTTTCACCTTTTCATGCGTGGAACTGTGTGGGTAAATATTACCAGCGGATAGAAATCAAAACAAAACAAAAGTAGATTTTAAAAAGCATGGCGGTCGCTAATTGGTTAATCGAATGACTGATGTTATCGGGTCAAATGTCCCGTGCTTGATACCTGACGTCATAGAACGTGAGCTCCCGCTCCCATTGCTGTATATCTATGGTGAAATAAATGACTGCAGCATACATGTTAAAATGCTGCTCACAAATGTTAAAATGCTGCTCACACCCCTTCGGCTCCGCGTAACAATATTTGTTTTAACCCCCAACCCTGGCATGTGTATTCGTTAGATTAAACTCGATTGTTTGAAGAGTCGTGCTACTAAAATAGCCACCGGGAATTCTATTCCAATTATGAATTATGAATATTTCCAATTAGTTTAATAGCATGTGGGTGCTGAAAAGGAAGAAGAAAAACAAGGAGATGAGTAACGCTTGGAACCCAGTTCCTAGTCAACATTTTTTTTAAATTTATGCCTTTTACCCCTTCTAACACCTCGCACAAAGACCTAATGAAACTTGCCCGAGGTATATAAAACATACCGTCGAAGATCCGCCAGGACCTCTCTGCTTTGAGTTTAATACTAACTTTAAACCACAGGCACTTGAAGGGATTAAAATAAATTAAAATAAAACTTCTTACTACTGCTTGACTATAATACAAGAATACAATGTATTTCAGACGTCATCTTTGTTGTGACTGATTTACCATGTATCGTCTGATACAGCGTTATTAATAACAAATCAAACTTAAAAAGCTATCATTTATCGATATTCAACTTGGCGAGCCCGGAAGTAACCCGAAATAAGGTCAAAAGAAGTCTGTATCACCCAGTCCCTTTATAAACCTATCATTACTCGATATGTGCATAGGAACTGGGTGATCAAGGCTCGCTTCGTAAGTTCTATCACGTGATAAATCCTATTAATAACGCTGTAAAATGACCAATTTAATTATATCTGAATGTGAATAATGATCAAATAAAGTCTCGTTGGCAATAAAAATGACATGAAGTGTTAGAACTAGTGAGTATTGTGAGATGATATCAGACGATACATGGTAAATCAGTCATAACAAAGATGGTGTCTGAAATACGTTGTATTGTTGTATTATAGTCAAGCAGTAGTAAGAAGTTTTATGTTAATTTATTTTAATCCCTTCATGTGTCTGTGCTTTAAACCCTTGACCCCACCCGCCGGCCCAATTCTAGTTTCATAATCGCCCGGATGTCGGCGTTAGACAAAACGTTGTTGTTTTAAAATTGATGTTTTGAAGGGGTGTTTTCATTTTGTGATCACATCCCTTCCTTGAAATCTACATTACTCATCTATCGTAGCGATGATCTGTGTTAAAATTATATTTGGGGCGTGTTAACAAGTTCTATCACACATATATGGCCGAGACCAATATTGATATGGCTGAGACCAATATTGTCCTTTAACGCTGAACATTCCTCACTAGAACTGAGTGACACGTTTTATACACAGTATAGATTTATCATTAATTGACGGATTAACAGTCGACATTCCGGGAACGAACCGTTTTCGTCACAAGAGTATTGGAGAAAACATTTTACTACTGTTTAGTAATCTCTTGCAGCCCCACATCCGTGTATTCGGAATTGATGGAAATTGTCTTACGTTTGTGTAGATCAAGTAATCTGACTTGCTCAGGGGCGGATCTAGGAATTTTGAAAAGGGGAGGGGGGCGCCGAAAAACGGGGCGCGCCGCTGCGAAGGGGTTGAGGGGGGGGGGGGGGTCCCCAAGAAGACAATTATCCGTAATTTTCTTGCATCTGTTGACATTCCAAGAGCTATTTGGCTGATATTTTTGTCGAAGTAAACGTCCGGAGAGGACATATTTGGATCTGAAAAAGGCACTTTCAGCAGTAAAAAAGGCACTTTCAGCAGTAAAAAAGGGCAATGTCGAAAATTAGGTGGGGGGGGGGCAACAACCTACAAACAATCTAGAAATCTGTCCTGTACTGCTCGTAATAGTTAAATGAAAATGAAATAAACACACAAATAAAATATTGACATTAAAAGGAACTGTAGATTAAATTTTAAAAAACGTTTTGCATCCGGTTTGCTACAAACGCACACACAATTGCTAACCAGTAAAACATTTTGCTTCGAGTTTCCTATAAAAGCATCATACAATTGCTAAGTTCAGATTTTGTTGGACAATATATATGTGGGATATCGGTATTGAGAAAATTGATTTTATTTTGCACAAAGCAAAGAGGAAAACGTATGTGAAAACAAGGATGACTTCCTGGCAATTACTATTAAGCAAACAGTTTGTTACCTTAAGAAAAATTAAAAAAAAAAAAACAAGCTCATCAATCATTCTACGTACTTAGACCGTTGACAATTACGTACATGTATATCGAGATTTTTTAAGAAAAAACATAACATATTGTCAATTCATCTTTCTTTAATCATATCAAATAATACATTGATAGTTTTTAAATCAACCCTTTTTTCCCGCAGTTTCATATTATACAGTGCAACCCAATTACTTCAACTACCATGAATTTTGTTACTACAATTTTATATATCAGTGAGCCTGTCTCGGTCAAAAAAAAAATTCCTTAGTTTGATCCCGGAAATAGGCCACATATGCGCTACTAGACTTATTATTATTAGAATTATTGCTATTATTAGAAAAGAAACCTGACTTGAAGCACTGTAGTGTGTACCACGTGTATGCCACTAAATTGCTGTAGGTCAAAAGAGCTGACTATCAACCCTACATTTTGAAAGTAGTGAATAGGAAGTGTTTGTCCATTTGGTACACACCCGATGCTCTATAAACGGTTAAACAACTTCTGGGTCGATATCTCCCTAATTAAAAGTAATCCTCCACAATTCCTGAAACGACATATCCCACGTGTATGTACTTTCCATCCAATTTCTGATGCCATTTTGGATTTTGGAGGCTATATTGGATCAATCGTTTGTTAAACGAATCGGAAACTGTTCCAAATGGGTGGAGTGACAAACAAAACTGATAAAATGAAATATTACAAGGGTCATTTCGACAACAATGTTTGTCAAGGGCATTTTCAGACCATTTTCGGCCGCCATCTTGGAATTTCGACTCTCTTGGAGTTAACCCGTAGATTTCAAACTTCAAAAATCTTCACTAGAATCTCTTCCACCAGAAACCATAGCCAATCCTCGTTCCACGAGAAATGGTCACGGATCTGAAGATGTGATACGACAAAATGGCCAACGTCTTCCTCGGCCAAGTCTCATCGACGGACCCCGGTTTCCACTCAGTCACTCCTACTCTCCCACCCATTTCTGCAGCTATTTGTTTTCATTTTCTTGGTCACTGTCATGTTTCATCATGTGACGTGCAAGGTGATTCGACCGACTCATTAATCAAGTGGAGAATTCGCCTAGTGTAAACCATTCATTCGGCCAAAAAATCGCGTAGTGTGTCTACCGCCTTAGGTGACGCTGTAAGATGACATAAATATTTGTTATTTAAAAGCATAATATTATAAAGACGTTAAACAAAACCCCCGAAAGTTTGTTTGCAATTACATTCTTCAAATATTAGGCTTTTAAGAAAATGAAAACATTGTCTGTGGATAAATCCCACCTTTGTTGATTTTTTTTTTGGTATTGATGTTGCGGCGTTTCGCTTCGTTTTGCATTATGCCGCTTCGTTGAAGCCTTAGGGGTTTCTATTATACAAATAGCTAACATGTTGGAACATAATCTCAGTTAATACCAAAATGGGTTATGTTAGTTGACAAACCTTTTGTTCGTTCTTGGATATTCAATATCAGACGGCCTCATTAATGGGTGTTTTTTTTATCTGTTTGCCAACATTGACCTTTTCCTAATGACGCACAGGGATATCAGATGGTTATAAATACCTGTTTTTATGCTTAAACAGCTACTATTAGTTTCATTATGATATAGTGAAAATGATTAGAGAAAAAATGAGCGTAATTCATTAATAGTCTTGGTATTAAAATACGCAGTATTCGGTTAGAAACATGCAATATGGGACCACTGTGTATGTGTGGGTAGAACACTATGGACTCCATAGATTTTTGCAGGTTTGAATCCCCCCACCTTGTTTAAAGAAATAACCCTTGTGACATGTTCAAGACCGGTTCTCACTTGTCAAGATACAGTCTGTGTAGTTAAAGTGCCAATCCCGGTAATTTTTGGGGGAATAAAACTGCTTAATTTTGTGTTAAAATCCTTTAAAATCCATAACCTAAGGCCCATCTACTAACCCGATATTTGTGATACGCTTGTAAATAACTTAAACCTGACAGTCTTCATCTGGGAATGGAGAACGTTTTATTATACAGTATCTGGATAAAACCAGACTTTTTTCCATAAAAATAATATGTAGGTGAAATTTACCTCTTGTTATCAAGTACAGGGCATGGGTCATTCACTGTATAGACCTCTCAAGAACCATTAATCGATAATCAGGTCACCCAATGAAAAAATTGACCCGAAATCTTAAAAGGGTTACGTGTCCGGATAAGCAATGTTGGCGTTCACGTCCAAACGACTCAATATTTTGAGCTGAAATTTTGAGACAAGGTAAATACACCATGCCACTATGTTTTGGTCCATAAATTTCATAAATACTCGGACTTAAATTTTTGAGACTCTGTTCTTATCGGGATTGTCCCTTTAACAATACAAGTGCAAACCCCGGGCAGCGGCTCTACGACCTATACTTATATCGAATTCCAAATGCCAAGGGATCTTTTACGTGCAAGCCTTGTCAGGCCCTCTCGTCCTACATCACGGACAAGGGAGACCACGCCGGAAAATCTGGATGAACTTGCTAGAGAGTCAGTAAGGTTGAGAGATGAGGTTTCTTATATAGTTAAAAAAAACATTTCATTTTAAACCCCCTTCCATTCCAAGAAACGCCCTTGCAACCAATTTTCGCCCTTCTTCAATAACAAAACGTTATTGTGAAAAAGTAGGCGGTTAAACCCCCTTTTATTTCACAAAGCTAACACATAAAACGCACTGCAAATAAAGAATAAAAACGTTTATGTATTCCCCAATAATATTCCGCTCAAGCACACTGTGTTTTTCAAGACAAATAAAGCCGACCCTCTTTCGGTTTTTCTATGTATTTCTTATGATCTGATAACCATTGGAAGAGAACCAGATAAAACACTGATTTGATTTCGAGTTGATATCCTAATAAAAATGGATTACAAAGCAACGAGTTTCGTGGCTTTGCTTAATGGGCAGACGGCTTAATGTCTTTTCATTTTTCATGTACATCTATAAAACGTTTTGGACACATCCAACTTACACGTTCTTGAACCTAACAAAACGTATCTGTTGACAAACATTTCCGTCTAGGATTTTCTTGTTCACTTATATTTTGAATTGAAATTCTGTGAAGTATCCAATAATATAGCTGAAACTCTCGTTTGTGGTATTTAGTTGTGTTTCAGCCAAATTGGGTCGTCTGGATTAAAGCTGAACTCCGGTTACAAAAATACCGAAATAATGTAATAAAAAAAATTAACGCCCTCTAGCCGCCATACTTGTTTCCAATTTGTGAAATAAGTATGGCGAACATGGAGGCTTATGACCTGGAAAGGTTAGCCGATCTCACTTCCAGTTTATTTCTTGTCAGCAAGCTATACACATCCGGCTTTATTCTCTCCCAACGGTTCACTGATTGCTGTATTTTTCCGAACAGTATACCAAATTATTGAAGATTGCATAATGTCTGATCAAGTAAGACTGTAAATAATTATATTAACTACCTAAGAGCTATCAACTTAAAACGTGTAATTTTTATGGATGTATAATAATACACACACCAACCTTTCAGACTGACTCGGAGCAGAACAGTAGGACGTTAAACTCTTTTTATATTTCGTTTCAGAATATCACCAGTCGATAATAGGAGATCTATTCTACTTGGCTACAATATGTTTGATTAAGTTCAATCCATACCAAATTGTTTAACCGATGTTAAAGATGCATTATGTAATATTATGATAAATGGTTGACCATTCTTTGCTATATATAATAGATCAAAAATAGATAATGCAAAATGAGAATATTATCGTAGCAACGGTACTTATTAATCTAGGCTAAACTTCTGTTCACCATTAAATCTTTAAATGGCGATCGCATTCCAAGCCATATAAATCTCTGACATCCGATTACCTAATTGATTAATAAGTTATATAACATTTGAGGGAAAAGAAAGATCTGTGATAGGTAGATTAAGCTCTTACATAATGCATCTTTAATGTGTTACTGAGATATCGCAGTCTGAAAGCAAGCTATATGTTACTAATTGATGATCCTAATTTCACCGCCAAAAGCAGCAATCGCCGATTACTAGAAAAACATGCCTAAATAGTGCAAAATAACTTAATCGAAGACCCCTCCCGTATTTATTTATTTCAGTCCGTTTCTTGATGTAAGCAAACGGAAGTTACAAAATTAAAACCTGGGGCTGCGATCTTATAAATTGACATTTAATTATACAAAACATAATGGAGCTTCTCAATATTATTATAACTCCAATAAAATAAAGCGTAAAAAGAAAATAAACCGCGAGCAAAAAAACCCGGATGACACTGCAAAAACAATCTGATAACTGTCATATTGTGTTTACATTACTGAAACTGCATCACGATGATGATTTCTTTTAATAGGCTATAGGAAAACATCATTAAGCAAATACGTAGATTTAATATATTAAAACAAATATCTAATATATTAAACTAAACATCCTCAGGTTCTTAATAATGCGGCCGAGTCACCTCTGATAAAACGTATGATTCATTTTGATCAAATGTGTTGATAAATACCGAAAATGATTTTCTTTTTCCTAACAAGTTTCACGATCTATCGTCACCTATTTGGTTAACTCATCTTTTTCTGATAAAAAGGCGAGAAAGGAAAACTGGTCAGTTCTAAAATGTGTTTTATTTTAATAATCCTAAAAGCATTGATTGTGAGATTTGTGTTTGAATATTACCATTGGGTAGCTAAGGTCGATATGACATAATCTATAAGTTACTTTATTGTTATTGAGCAAAGAGTCCTTAATAGAAAGAGCAAACATCTAAACGATTGGTGTATTCAGAAGATGTATTGGTCTGTCTGCTGGCAAGCATCGGTTGTTAAAATAATGAATTAGTTCTGTAATTCTCATAATGATATCTTTTATTTACTAGCATGTAATCATAAAACAATTTTGGTTGTTTTGCTCGAAAAAAATATATTCTTTAGATACGGACTTTAGATTTTATATTAAGGCAAGTCAGTTTTAAAGTTCCAGATGTGGTCGGTTTGTAAGTATGGAATACACTTGGTAGAGGTAATTGTCTTACATTAACAGACACATTTTACTTGATTAATTAGCTCAGAAGCGCAATAAATACCATAATTATATGGTTTATTTTACGAGTTCAATAAACATACATTCTAGATGTCTACCCATCTAGTTATTCTTTTGGGGGTCAACGCCAAAGGCTCCGATAATTCAAGTACGATCGTCATGAAACTTGTCATGTCTGCTCCTTGGTAAGTTGTGCTTCGAAGTGCGGACTTAGATTTATGAAGTCACGATTCTAAGATGGCGGAAAGAAAGAGGAATGGGTTTATCATCCACTCAACACAAAAGTAGATCATTTCGGTATTATCACATGGTTCAGTTTTATTTTAATGTAGGGGTGTTTTGAAGCGGAAGGAAAATGGAGGACCCGAAGTAAACCCACGAAGTTGGACAGGCGATTCTATACCTTGTCACGTACAACCGGGGAATCGAAACAACGCCAGTTCAACCAAGTCGCGTAACTTGTGGTGGTACCTTACATCATTTAAAGTCTGTATCCACAGACTTGTTTTGCTTTTGAATCTGAATCGTTCTACTTCCCGTCAAAAACTTATATATTGATGAACTGAAGGTTTCAGATATATTCTGACGATAAGGCCATAATATACTGTATTTCCGAGATCTGCGCTGTTAAAACATTGTGACGACTTGCATAAATGCTTTTTGATCGATAGATGCTACACAGCCGCGGATACAGGATTTTTTGCAGGGGGTGGGGGTGGTCTAGGTATGATAATTGCTTAACTAATTGCGCTCAACCGATTAACGGGAGGTTTGGGGGGCCTCCCCCAGAAAAAAAATTGGTAAATTAGGTTCCATTTGGTTCATTCTGACGTATTTCCGGAAGGTAAATTCCAAAATTACAGGTCTAAATCGCCAATAAAATCGCATAAAAAATTTTCAAGCCTGAGCAGGGTGGGGGGGAGGGTCAGGACCCCCTATCCGCGCCTGCTACACTGCCAGAAGAGCCGTTAAAGAGTTGTTGAAATATTTCTAAAGAATATTATTACTGAGCGACGTTTGACAGGGATTCCCTAGACTTGATCAATTTTACAATTTTATATCCAATCCAATTACTAAATGCTTTTGAAAACGATTATCTTTAGGATCAAGCTCGCAGTTATTTTGGATGATTGCCAATGTTTTAAAGTATTAAGCATAGTAGTACTTCATTATATGCCACTAAGAATTAGCGCAACACTGTTGATGACTACAGATTATTAAATTGGTGAACATTTATAGCGCATACAGGATGAGTTCTACAGTTTTATTTTCCATTTTATGTTCAAATTTCAAACAACAGATAACTCTCTTTCGATATTCCGCAATACACGAGGGAAACATAAAACCCATCTGAAAGGTTGATAAACACATTGCCTTGATATGTAACACATACATGGCGGTTGAAAACCCTGATATCTATAGCCTGCAAAGAGCGTATTCAGAAAACTAAATTGTTTAATCACTGTACGAAATAATAACTTTCAACAACTACACTGATTCAAACCTATGCTTTTTGAAGAAAAAAAAATGGAGTTAGGAATGGATTTAGAGGAATATCTGATTTCACATAACCAACAATTTTAAAGGGCGTAAAGTTCTAAATCAATATTATTGAGAGTTCTTGATATTACACATAAGAATTATTAATCCATTCCAATCTTACCGTGAAAATAGAGCCAGATGGCGTCGGCGTGCATTCTTTGCTCGTCATCGCTATTTGTAAAAATAATTAGGCGCCTTGATGAACGCGGTAAAACACCTGTGCGGAAGTGACATGTCAAACCATTGATGTCATATATCCATAGAACTAAATACAGTGAAACTATACCCCCGATGCGGACTGGAATAACCAGGCGCAATTAAGTAATAGTTATTAGCACACTTTCCGAGGTGTATCGGTGAATATCAGGACAGTTTTGGTCGGGGGCTCAGCCGATACTAAAAATAGTATTTATTATCGAGTCGTTTCAACCGAAAAGTGACAAATAATTTCAGCTCTTTTATTTATCCATTTCTGTGCCTCACGTTACATTTCATGGTAGTATTTACACGTGCGTCTTGTTTGGAAACCCCGAGAGTGAAACAGCCACGTGTTTGTTTAGACCACATCGTCAAAACAATTTGTCTATGGCGTAGAGGACTGCGATGATATTAAATGTAGTGTAAAGGAAATTCGAAACGTGGGTCGTTCCTGGTGAAAGTATGCATCGGCGCATAGTTCGTCCGTTGAAATTTAATTGTAATGAAATTTATAACTTTCTAGGCGGTTTTTTTATATCCTGCTTATTTTCAAGGCTTGTGAAGTGTCTAGCAAGAGAATCACAATTAGTTAAAATAATTATTCAATATTCTCATTTATATGTTTTGCATAATAAATCTAACCAAATTATGGAATAGATGCCAATTGATATGTGTAATAATTGTTTTTTGTAATATGTTGTTATGTTGATTTTATGTCATTGCATATATTTTTGCACTGCCATGTAGTTCCTACCGGTTTGTTTTGTTACTATGATTTTGATTAGTTGTCTCATGTACCTTAGCCTAGTGCAGTATGAAACAAAAAGTTATCATTGCGATCTGGGGCGGACTAAACGTCCGCTTCTTATTGCTTGATAAGTATCTTTAACGGTGTGAAAGTATCCGTGTATCAGAAATGAACAGTACTCTTTTTAAAAAGTGTACTGTTCATTTCTGATACACGGATACTTTTACGCATGTATTGGAAATGAACAGGACAGTTTCATCAAAGGTTGCCATTGGCAACGAGTAGAAGTGGGATGTAACTTATGCAATTTGAACTACTCGCGTATTTCGCCTTAAATAAGTGATTAGAAATTACAATAGAAATTATTGAGAGTCTTTTACATTATATAAATGAAATGGGGGTTAACGTTCTACTGTTGTGCCCCTTCTTTACATTACAATCAATTACAATCAACAGTGTTGTTATTACCATGAAAATCAATCCCATACACGCCGTCGTGTATTCTTTGCTCTGCATCGCTATTTGTAAAAATATTGTGGCGCAAATTACTCATTCAATTTGAGCTACTCACGTGTTTTGCCGAACATAATTGATAAGAAATTACGATACAAATTTTAAAATTTAACATATTATATATACTATTCAAAAAAAGTAGGGGATATTTGATTTTTAAGTGTTATTAAAGTCACCTAATGAAACTGACGAAGAAACAAATGACAAAATGAAATGAAGTTCACATTCATCGATTTATTCCAAATGATCGTTAGACTAAGTAAGGCACAGATTGACCATTATAAGGGTAAAATGATACCCGGTGTCAAACAGCAAAGTTACCACAGCATCACAACAAAGTCAGTAACGGGTAAATCCTCCTCTGTTTGCCAAACAAGCATTGATCCGACGTGGCATACTCCTAATGAGACGTCTAAGGTCATTTTGGTCCAGATTGTCCCATTCCTGTTGCAACCCAGCATCAAGTTCTTGGACATTGGCAGGACGTTGTTGACGTTGACGTAACCTCTGTCCAAACATGTCCCAGACATGCTCGATGGGGGAGAGGTCGGGAGTAAGTGCTGGCCAAGGTAATATGGTGATGATGTTCTGTTGTTGGAGGTAACCTGTAACGATCCTGGCCCTGTGACATCTTGCGTTGTCATCCTGGAAGATGAAACGGCGGCCATGACGTCGGGCGAACGGCACAACATGGACTGCCAAGATGTTGTCCCGGTAGTACTGGCCTGTAACACGCCCTGCAACAACATGTAAAGCCGTTCTTCCAGCAACAGTGATGTCCCCCCACGCCATAACAGAACCACCCCCAAATCGATCATGTCTGATGACGTTAACGTCTTGGAAGCGCTCGTTTCGACGACGCCACACCCTCCTACGTCTGTCCAAAAAATCAACAGTGAACCTTGACTCATCTGAAAACATCACATTGCTCCAGCGTCGATTATCCCAGTGTTGACGACCCCTACACCAACGACGTCTTGCCTGAATGTGATGATCTCTCAAACAAGGGATCACGCGAGGACGTCGGGCGCGAAGGTGACCTCTATGCAGTCGATTCCGAATCGTCTGGGCACTCACTCTCACACCAGTGTCTGTTTGAAGACGAGCGCTGATCTGATTTGCTGTGATGACGCGATTTCTCAAGGCCAAGGTACGGATAAATCGATCCTGGGCTTGAGTTTTCGCTCTTGGTCGACCTGAGCGTGGTCTGTCCTGTACAGATTGTGTATCACGGTATCTGGACCATAGCCTGCTTATCACAGACTGAGAAACATTCCTCGTCCGCGCCACAACCGCCTGTGTTGTGCCGATCTGTAGCATGCCAAGGGCACGTAACCTTTCATTTTTGGTAAGCCGACGCATATCAAAATTTGTTTTCTGGTCACTAAAACAATTAAACTGATGTTTCCACCCTGGAATTCAATGCCTCAATGACTGTAACATTCAAAATCAGAGTCGTGCAAATCTTGGGTTGGATCCCCATGATGATCCCAAGCATCACCTGCATTCCATGTGGTAGCTATTGGTGCGTTTGGGCGTCGCATGTAACTGTAAATGTTTCTTCTGTTATGTTCTATAGTGACTTTTTTCGTAGTCATTTGCATATTTTAGTATTATGCCCCCAAAATCAAATATCCCCTACTTTTTTTGAATAGTATATATTAATATTGATATTACATTTAATCGTGATTTCGTTCTTTTTAGCTTCCAAAGAATATCGATTAAGCTTTTTTATTGAGTCCTACTTTAGTGTTTACATTTTGTCATTAGATAATGATAAGAAATTTGAGATGACATAACAACATAAATCAATAAAAAGTTAGCAAAAATAAACGAGAAAATATCACGACAAATTGAAATCTAGGACAGCTTTATATTAATTTGACAAATTTGATGTTAATAATATTGAAGATATTCTGTATTGATAGATTAATAACATCGATCTCGTAAATATCAAATATCAGTCATGCAAGTTTGATAGATAGTGTGTTGGCGCTCTTTGTTATCCTGGTTAACAGTGAATAGGTTGCCAGGCAACGAACATATACCCACAAATTCATCGTCTAATTAACATGAATAAACACTGTATACATTTCAAATCTATCAGGTTATAATAACTTTAGCTTCTAATCTCTAGAGCGTCCACGTGATGTATTTGCATGGGAACAAATGTAGCATTATCACTCCACATATGTTTTGTTTTGGCTAGTGATCGTCTAGATTTGCCTCTGGCGTGGATATTATTGCAATCCATATTCTTGGACTTCACTTGGAATTCATTCGGACTTCTCTCGGAAATTTCAATTAACTTCCCATTATGTACTTCTTAGGAAAGCCAAGTCATATGTTTGTCAGGAACAGTCATACAATAGTCGCTTGTATATATTTTTATATAAAAGAAGGTTATTGCATAGGTTTATACTGTAATCTACTTAATTATCATTCTTTTCATCCCACTCCTGTACAGGCTAAACTCTTAACAGCGTGCCTGGAAAACCCTTCTTTACGACTTCCGAATGTGAAATGATCGTCTGGGAATCAAATTGTTGTCTAAATAACCCAATCGATGTCTGATTTTTCGAGCCCCGGTTTGCACTGTTATAGTTGCCGAACTCGTAATTGCTTACGTCATAGACTGACCTCAGTACTAAATTCTACACATGGAATAGACTGCCCCATATCTTGCATACCGACAAGGATTATTACCTAGTTTGGTCAACAAAATACACTTCATCATCGTTGGTGCAGTTTCACGAGCAAAAAGGGAAATGATATGTTTTTGAACACGAAGAAGGCACATGGCAATGTGTTCATTAACCGACAGTCTATTTAGGGTATCAATACCCCACACATTTCCCTTAAAATTTACGTGCTATAAATCTTATTTCTGAATTTGAAACAATGTTAGGTCGACTGTTCCCTTACTCGTCTGACTTTATTATTCATATGGCATATTACTCAAGGCCCATAACTCCATCAACAAATACTGGAAATCATTTAAAACCATTAATGGTTTGGTTTGTTTTGGGGGGGGGGGGACTTTTTTTTTTCCTCGCGAACAAAACACCGTATATATATTTCAAGCCGATCTGGTCGTAATTACAGCCAGTCGGGTAATACTTCAACTTTGAAATTGAAAGGTAACATCCTAGAGTCTAATACAAATATATTGTGTTGTGGAGACGCTAAACCCACTGTATAATATAAAGTATATTATTAATCTTAATCAACACATGCGGTTTATAGATATTATATAGCCAGGAATGGTGCCATATAGTCAAGATGTCTGAGCATGCTTTTAAAACTGACATCCGAATTCCGTTGCTAGAGAAAATCCATGCATAATTAACATGTTGTCGTACATATGTTTACAGCGTAAAACCCTAGGGAACAATTCTGTATTAGTCATATATAGTAAGAGAGATTTATTTTCATCCTGAAAGTTATTGTTCTAAAATTAGACAAACCGTCTGTTACTTAATCCCCTTGCTATTAGCAGTTGGTTATTTATAGTCTCCTTAAATGGATTCAAATGTTATAGAGGGAAATATACTTACCAAAGATGGGAGTGGGAAGGAACCTTTTTGAAGGCGCAATTGTCAATTATTTAGACTCCTAATCAAAGTTTATCCGTAAAGTTATATAGGTTTATTAAGCCTGAATTGAGAATAGTTCCACTAGCAGAGCTAATTATAGGTTAATGTTACTTTCAGATTGAGAACAACGTATAATATGTACCTCTCATAGGATAAGTTAGTGTCATTGTAATGCACTTTTATTGATCATTGCACTTTTGTACTCGAATCGCCGTTGAGTCATTTGGTACAGTTTATAGTTGTTTTACAGTTTATAGTTGTTTCTGCGTAAATGTATTTTTTTTTAAAAAAAAACAGATTCTGAGCACTTTTTGGCTGGTGAATAAAGGTTCGAAATGCCATTCCAAAAAGACCGTCGATGAGTCTCGGAGTATATTGTTATCGATTTAAACCTAACAGATAGTGTTCTATCAGTCAATTATAAAGTTAATTACCCCGATTCTTTCTGTGTGGTAAACTGTCTACTGCAGTTGACACGGTCAGATACCAATTGGCTGAAGAACTGACTTAGGGTGAAATTAATCGACCAATAGTAACCCCAATCACAGCCAAGTTTTTGAAATCCCCAAGCAAAGATTCTGACATTTGGTAAGTAAGTAAACTCGTATCTTTGCTGTTGGTGTCGCATTAAATTATTTGGTTGTGATGATACTTTAAGGGATTATCCCGGTTTGAACAGTCCCTGAGTGGCTATGACATTTAAAGGAGCTAAATTGCTAACATTTAGGACATAGAAATTGACACAAGTTGGTCGCAACGCATAGTATACTATAATATGAATTTATCTTATCCGATTTTCATTCAATAGTTTCCGTTTTTACTTTAATTTCAAATCAGTTATGTTCCTCGAAATAAGCCGGCAGTGTCAATAGAGTGGCTATTTCGAGTGTCTGGTTATTCCAGTCTACATATGCCGTTTGATTTGGTGCAATGCTACTAGCCTCGTTCCTCGAGTCTTTTGCTAGGAATAGGGTTGAAACGCATTGTGGTACACGATTCGTGTACCAATGGTAAAATGTTTATTTTGTCTTAAATATTGGATATCAGAAGCCCATCTTTTTCCGGTAAGATCATAGCATCAGTGTTGATTTGAATTGACAAATAATTCGTGTTTTCAATGTTGAAGATTTCGGAGTTAGAGACTTAGCCAAAATATAGAAGAATGGTGTATTTACCTTGTTACAAAATTTCAGGACAAAATTTTGAGTCGTTTGAACGTGAATGTCAAAACTGCTTATCCGGACACATTACCCTTTTAAGATTTCGGGTCAATTTCTTCGTTGGGTGACCTGATAACCGATTCTTGTTCCTTTAGGGTCGTCTATAAAATGAATGACCCATGTCCGGTACTTGATAACGAACGGTAAACTTCACCTACACATTATTTTTATAAAATAAAAGTCTACTTTTATCCAGACACCGCAAAATACAGCTTGGGACAGTGGTCTCCATTTCCAGATGAAGACTGACAGGTTTAAGCTGTTTGAAAACGTAACAAAAATATTGAGTTAGTTGCTCTGCCCTAAGATAGCAGTTTTATTCTCCAAAATATTATCGGGATTTGTCCTTTAAATTTTCCAATCGCAGGTAGTTTTCGATATCCCGAAGCAAAGATGTTGACATTTGTCCAGTTAATAATCTCATATCTTCACTGTTGGTGTCGCTTCAATTATGTGGTTATGATTGTATACTTAAATTTTACTTTAAAATCTACTCTTCAAAAGACAAGCCAGACATCTTTGCTCATTTTCTCAAGTAGACTTTCGTGTAGGGTTTCTTTCCACTTCGGTGTTCCACGCGACTCGCAAGTAGGTCTAAACATGACAAGTCTATTTAGTTAGTTTGATTAGAAAGACTGTTTACTCTCACAAGAAATCTTAATAAATATAAAAAAGTATATACCCGACTCTAAATCATATAAGCTTATCATTCGTATCCTAATATAATTCTCGCGTCTTTTTTTATGTTGAAACCATCTCAGTAGAGATTACACTATAACTTACAGGAACTCTTGTGTATGGAAGCGTATATACAGGCCAATAGAGTGATAAATACCGCGGTATTAATACGGTAATATTATATGTCAACCTATAGTGATCGATACGATATTTGAACCCTGAAAAAGTATATTATATTTGATGTAAAGGACTGTTTCGAGAGATGACTACAGCACTTCCAATGGCTAGATTCTTGGCGAATGACGGGAAATCAAGATCTCGCATGACATTCTTGATATTTTGGAGATACTGCCAGTGATGCATTGAGAAAAATACATTCTTTTAGATTATGAAAGGTGAAATAAAAAATTGAGCTCTTTTTATAAAAAAAGAAAAAAAAGGGGAATAAAAAATAATATTCAATTTTCTGAACGTCTAGAAAGTAGAGCTAAAACAGTCATGTACTGACACGAGCAAAGAATACTCTTTCTGTGGATGGTTTAATGTTGATAGTTTCCAATAAAAGGCTTGGTTTGTGGACACTTAGAGAATCCCTCTCTTAAAATTAAAAAGGGATTTGACCACACCATTAATACTCCCGACGGTACAATTGCGCCTGCTCGTATCCCGTGGTTTTATTTCAATGTCGTGTCCCTGAACTACCGGACGTCTAAAACGATGCAATACTTCGTCGTACCACTTGAAAGCCACGATTACTGCTTATGTAATAAAACGAAGATTTCATAGATTGATTAAACAGCAACATATATGACTATATGTCAATTGGAAACTTCGAACGGCGTAATTTTACAATATTAAACATTATATCAAAGAAAATAGAGCTGTCTTATCTCGGCTGAAGATCTTATTCAATAAATTCATCGATAACTATCTAAGACTAGAAATAATTCAGGCAAGCAAAAAGATCAAAGAAAGATGGTTATTACGTGCTTGCTCACAGCTTGTATATAGTTAGCGATTTTATATGACTTTTTAATGACACAAAAGATAATATCGATATTAATAATATAAATTATAGTTCGGCTTCGAAGCATGAAAACCTTGGATGTTGTTATGAAGGTTTATTTGATGAGAGTGGGATTTAGCAACCAGAAAATTGCCATATTGTCATCTTCTATTATACCTGGTTCTTGCTCATGTTGACTAAACGTTTAACCATTTCTTTATTCCATTATTTGATTCTCGAGCATGCAAAATTTCTAAATAATCCGCGAGAGACAGTAAAGGTTTATTTCAATATAAGTAGGTGTCCTTGTTTACTTTCCTGATAAGTATATTTACATCGATGTGCATGTGTCTCTTCGAGAGGCAACAGTTCGGTTTACCCGATTAATGTTTGGGTACAAGGAGGGAAATAGACTATCTTATTATTCATATTTACGGTTTCATACAATATTTAGTCTCGCACTTTACGTTTAAATGAATTGCATATACTTCAGGTCTAATATGGCGAACTAAAAATGTTAGCGAGACAAAATGTAGTATAACAGATATAGGTTTTATTTCTGAATAAAGCATTTGGTTTTGGAATAAAAGTGTCATATTATGAAATATACAGCGTACCAAGCTTGGTAAATTGGCTACTCTTTCGGTTCTGCTACTGAATGAAGAAGTAACCCCTACCACAAAGAGATATGCTTATGACCACCCTCAGAACCAACTTAAAGCGGAAATTTCATATTTTCTAAGAAAGTCAAAACATAATTATTTCTATGTCTTTTACGCAATAGGTTGTCAACTCATTATTATACGATCAGGGACAATATTTCACAGGCATAAAAACCCCTGATACGGAAAATAATAACACAATTACTTGAATTACCTCCCTTGTTTTCTCATTGGCCTCCATGCAATGGGAATCTTCAAACATTTGAATTTGAAGTTGAAAGTGATATTTTTGCCAATTTCTCAACTGACAATAGTGAATTAGAGGATTAATAGGATTATTCTTCAACAAGGTAGGACTGTTTAGGGCTTTATTTTAATATATTTTAAAAATATAACTAAAAAATATGAAATTGCCGTTTTGATCCAAGGAGACCCAGGCTAAAGAAACCATACTTTTTCCTGGTGGCGACAAGAAGCAAATCTTGAGAAAACACGTGTTTCTCTGTTTAATAGACTATTATCGCCAAATGTGCTCCAGGATTCAGATTTCTTTTGCCATGATTTATAGATCCTAATTATGTTAGTTGTCAATAAAGGAATCCAATTTTTACAGGATTATTCTTGCTTACAGTTTGTTGGGCTATATAGACAAATTAATTAGATTAAAAGAACGCGAGGTTTGTATTGATCAGAAAGTTAGCTATAAGACTCTTTCGATATTGTAATGATAAAAAGCACAATACTGATTTTTAGCTTCCTGGTATTGCTGATAATTGAGATGAAATGTATAATACCGAACAGGTATTAATATTCTGTGTAACATACCGATTGTATACTGACGCTACAACTCGTTCATCACAAATATAAATAACAATGATTTTTGACATGATTGTCGGTGGACCTTTGTAAGGAAACGTAGGAACATTGGGTAAAATCGAAGACAGTAACGGCATTTTGTTTGATTTGGTCCAAGCTCAACCCGTCTGTAAAGTATAGTCTGCGACAAACAGTGTCAGCATTATTGAACTGACGGTGCAAAAGTGGTACGGGAAATTGGCATCGTCCGATAATGCAAATGCTGATACGTCATTATGTCCAGGACTTGGTCGATTTGTAGCGAACCCTGTCAACTAGAAAAGGTCGGCTCCTGCCAGGATGGTAGTGTGATGGCATCCAATCTCCCGTAAGACGGCTTAAACCAATGCCCCATCCCCGCCCCGACTGTCATTGTGGCATTTCATGCGGGTCTATAGATCATCCACATGTTATACCGTGCACCATAAAAAGTCTCCACCATAAATGTTGCGATTTTCAACTTTTCCATTCTGCGGATTTTGGTGTTTCGTACGATATATTGGTGTCGTGGTGCTATTTTTTTGTTACCTTCAGAATTGCGCGGCGCGTTTTCATTGAAGCTTTACAGTGCACATGTAATTATAAAAACAACTTAAACGTATATACAAATAAACAAAAGAATTCAAAGGAATAGTCAAGTTACACTATGCAAAATGGAAACTGAAGCGTTTGGATTATAGTTCAAGGGTTTGGGTAAAATACAGTGTTTTTAGACGTCGTTTAAATATAGTCAGGTTGGGACTATTTTGGACTTCTAGTGACAATTTGTTCCATTCTTTTGGTGCTGCGTACACAAAGGCTCTGTCGCCAAATGCTGGACATACAAGGTTTTTTTATGAGATGAACGAGGAGGTACGGTACATATTGTTGAATTAAAGGGGATGGTGACAAAGGATCGCTTAAACAGTTGAAACTGATTATGTTAAATTTGAAAATGGTGCGTTGATCAAGCGGTAGCCAATGTAACAGATTTAAAACCGGTGGTCAGATAGTATGCTGCTTTAGTCTGGATTTTCTGTAGTTACATAATATTGCGTCATATATCGGCCAATATCGATAAAATATCAATAATATATCCAGATCAAGTTATCGTGGTAGACATCAAATCAAAATTCCCATTTCGTTATTACTACTGCAAATACGCGGTTTAATGTCGACTTAATCAGATCAAAACATCGCCATGATTAATTGAATTACGTCAATTAGAATATGACCAATGAAGATACCGATTTGTTTTTATTAAATATCTAGGGGTTTTCTAGTACCCGGGCTGAGAACAGAAGACATTTTAAATATGAAGAACAGCTGCACAGATAGTTTAAAATAAAAACAACTTAATTCGATTTCTCCATTATATTGAATGTCCGTTCCCTAAAATAAATGTCAAACATTTTTAATATTTTAACATCTCCAGTTGACCATCCTATTCGCCAATATAAAATGGATATCTGTATGTTTTATGAAAATGGATATCAGTATGTTTGATATTTTAACAATACTGAATGGCAATTACTATATGTTATTTCAAATCCTATCTTTGTTCATTTGAAAATGACAGTTTGTCTCAATCGACGAGCCGAGTTTGCTGAGATACTATGATTCAAAAGAGAACTCCAAAAGAGGGCAACTGTCAATTAATGCCAAAGCTATGTAACTAATGCTTTGTTTTTATTATGATACCTGCTGCTCATTTACAGGGACTGACACAGTTGGCGTGATTTACTAATTAAACAATAAATAATTAAATCAATTAAAATCAGGTTGTCCATACTTCGTCCTATTTCAGTATTAGATAATGAATAAACTATAAGCAAATAGCATTTTTTTAGTTTTCTTTCCGAATTTACCTACATTACATTTAGATTTACACTACGATTTTAGCACACTAGCAATTATTTCATAGGGTACGGTAATCCATGTGAAAAATGTTTGTCAGTGCATTAAAGGTTTCTCTCAAATTAGAGATTTCTTTCACATTTTTCTTGTGTGGCTGCATTTGTCTTAGTCTCGCCAAAGCTTTTAATACGTTTCATCAAAAAATGATTGTGTAGCTCGAATGTATTTACTTTAGTTCTATTAAAATGATGGAAGATCAATATATGAATCTAACTGAATTGAATAAGAATAAATCGAGATCAAATCTGAATTCTGTGCCTGATTCAAGTTGTCTTCACCGAAACCGGAATTGAAAATGAGTTTTGGTAAAGACTGTGAGTCCTAATTGATGTCTACACCCTGGCCTCTACACCCTGGGGGTATGATGTTCCCCTGTGAATTCCGAATGATGTCTGAGGGGAAGTTTAACCCCACTCTTTCTTATACAGAGAGCATACATGCGTCAGCTATTAGGGCGGGACACTTACCATTTTTGTTCGTGTTCGTATGGACATCTTTTTTATTTAAATGGACTAATCTGTGCACGAGGTGACTGGGCAATAGTACCCGATTTTCAGCAATTGATGATGACAGGCAATGTCTGTGGGTTAGTCTAAAAAACTTGAATCTTGAAAAATACCTACTATCTCGATGTCACCCATATTTTGTTTAACCACTTCAATACATTACACAAGGCACCTTTCATAAAACTAGAATAAACCCTATAGAATTATAAATATCAATCAAGTATTTCCAGTTTTTTAGTAACCATATTGTCTGTTGTCTTAACCATTAATTTAAATGCATATATTCTTTGCTTGTGCTATCAAAACCTGTGTGATAAACCTAAAATTCAGAATTATTTTAAAGGAAGTTTCAATTAAAAGTAAGAACTGGATATTAGTTGCGAACCACGATGTACCATTCAATATGGAATCCTATTAAAATTTAACCTGCCATAATTCTCCTTTCAGATATACGGAAGTGACGTGTTTGGATGTTTTATTGTTGGTTACATGATGATGTGTTTTGGTACCGGTAATCTCGCCGCCATTTTGTCTTTGGATCGACTGAAGAACTACAGACTCAACATAGTATCATTGATTTTTGGTATGTTTTCAAGCAGATAAATTTACATACGTTTATAGATAACCCGTGTGCCGCGTTCGAGAACAATCTCACATTAACTCTGTTGAATTTGATAACCGAAAAAATTCGAATTTCGATATGGTCCAAATCCAAACGAAAACTTGACCATGTGTCGCCTTTATACACTATGCAAGGCAATATATAGGGTAACTCAGCGAAAGACATTGAAATTGAACAATTCCTGTAAATCTGTAGAGGGTTCGCGACAAGAAATTGGATGAGCCGACGGACGCACTTTTACCCAACTGCGATATGATCCTAACCTAAGAGAGAGCGGACGTTAAGCCTCTCCAAACGAACGAACGAACGGTATGGCAGATATATATTGGATATGGTTGTGATAAACGACGGCAACTCTCGTAAAGTAGGTCTTGTGTAACTGGGGACTAGTAGTAGGGCATCTGAACTGGGATCTTAGCGATACATAGGTTGCATCTAGCTATATATTGGATATATTGGATGATAGATCAGAAAGTACATATTCTTGACATTTAGTCGTAGACACTATAGTGACAAGCTAACTTTGGATATAGCCACCTATATGGGGTTTATTTTCACTTGGAAAAAAATCAATTTCATCAGTTAATTGTTTTCTCACAATTGAAATATTTAGAAAATATTTGCCAGCAACAACAATAAAAGAAAAGCAGTGATTGAATGTGAAATGAGGTGAATTCGTGATGTTGTTACTATCTCTATAACATGTCTACACGCGAACTATTCATTTCCCTTTTCAAACAATAATCTGTTGTAAGACCTTACAATAATACTGATTACAAAATCCATCGACATCATGAAAAATCGTCGTTCATTGAAAGGGGTATTTGATCCAAAGCAAGTATGTACTACTTTCTTTTGTCTGAGTATTATATTGAAATTATATGTTTACTGAAATGAAACAGATAAATGGGAACTCGTTGTCACTACGTCTGACATAATGTACTTTTAATATATTCTGGAAAGAAAACCCCTTTCTTTGGTACAGAACCAGGAAATATCACCAACGAAATTTTCATCATCCTAGTTCGGACTTGACCTCTCCCCCAAATTATTAGACCTAACCTACAATCTTACTAACAATTACATAGCCTAACCTTATTTATATCTTGACGAAAATTGAGATGGCCTTAACAAATAGATCTAGATAGTACTTGATCGTGTTCGAATTCACTTGCTTTGCTTTTGGCAAATGGCCCTACACTGGACACAAATTTCTCTGACTTTAGAGAACTCGAATCAGATGATCTTGGAGAAATGGACACACATCTGTCACAATCCATTTTGTAATGATTCTGAAAGAACCATACCCTGTATATTGAAGAAGAAAAAGAGCCCCCAAATTAAAACAAAACAGGCTTTTTCGCGTCGGTCTAATCACGAATGCACTTAATACTGTCAATGACATTCTCGGTTCTTTATCTATTCACATTTGTTTTGTAATTGGATATTTTATCTGTATGTTAAAGAAAGATTTAAAATATTAAATGCTTCAAACCATGGATGTTCAAACTAATTCCCCGACTTTTAATCGAACATTGAGGTTAAAAATATTAAATACAACTAAATATTATATGAATATAAATAGCTGGCAGTTCTCATTATAATAGTTAAAAACTACATAATGTAAAGGGTATCTGCTGAAAATTTCGGTCAAATTGATCCACTCTGAACCGAGAAATTGGCGATTGAATTTTTGGCCTAGCCTCGATCTTCATTACTAAAGTCTAATTTTGACAACATTTATCTTTTGCATAACGTATGTTTCATGAAGTCATATATACCGCACCTGTCACCTAATTGTTGAGATGCGCTTAACAATAACAAAGTAAAAATACAATTTATGATACTAAGAAAAGCTATTTTAAAAAAAATGTAATAATAGAAGATTCCAAAAGCAAATGTGCAGAAAATAAAAAGGCCCGCTTGCCATAGGATGCTTGTCTGGCGCGATGTTGTATTATCAGAAATCATCGTTGGAAGAGCTTTTTTCCTCAGTGAATTGTAGATTTCTATTAATACAGACAAGTGTGGAGGAAGAAAACCTTTAAAGGAGCAAAATCTGTAACTTTTCCATTATATTCGAAATTAAAAACACGAATTAGAATTCAATATTAGTCAATTTCAATTAATATGATCATAATATCCAATATTTAAGACACAATTAACATTTTATAATCAGTAATGAACAACTAAAACATATTCTACAACTAATTAGTAATAAATATAATTTGTAGGCTGTCTTTCAATTTGAACTGTTCACGTATTTCACAGAGCATAACTGATTAGAAATTACAATTTTTTTTAAAAATTTTTTTCAAAAACTGAATATAAATCACTTTACATTGATTCTAAAATCACTGTTATAACATTTTCGTCTATATCAAGGTTACAAAATAGAACTATATTATATAAGGATGTGAATTCGTCCCTGGATACACTTTTTACAAATTTTCAGAAATGCTTTCTTTTCATGACTTAAAAAGTCAGATGGCTTTATGTTGTAGCTCTCATAATCGCATATACTGCCACAAACGTGATTATTTTATTTGATAAATTGATATTTCATATACAGTGTACATATATTTATCCTTTTTTCCTATTTCAGGATTTTTCCTGACGTCTTTTATACTAATTACAAGTTATATATGGAAACCTACAAAGCAAGATTCTATTTGGCTTCTTTTATTTATCGCTGGTTGGGGTTTGACAGATGGCGTCATGCAGTCTCAGATGCAAGGTATACAATGCTTTATTATATTATTGACTTTGAATCTGGATTCATTTAAACAAAGCCTATGAATATTATTTATCATTGTCAGACGAGATATTGTACGCAGTAATTAAAATCTTTGTACTGTCTGGGCAGCGGGCATGTTTATGATTGTTGGAATTGTTAGAATTTATTCTTAGTGTCGGTTGAATTCAATAAGGGGCAATTTTAGAGGCTCTGGGTTCAAGAAAGTCATGGAATAGATTGGATGGATTCAACACGTCAGACCATTCATTGACCGAGCAACAATCTGTACCGCTATTGTTGTCTTTTAGCGTGCCCAAGCCCCACCCCTTATCAAGCTATTAAACAAGAAGCTGTGTTTTCATTGGGAAATAGAATATTTCTAAACACTATTTTTAGTATTCCCCTACTCCCCAATCTGAATTTTTTTTTCCTTTCAATGTCCCTGTATCCTGTGAACTTTTCATTGTCTGTGCATTGACACCCTCTCCATCCCATTCAATAAACTCATACATGTAGTTCAGCGCATGGGCGTTAACTATACATAGGTGCTGAGATGGGCGTGATTGTATGTTATCCAGCACGGGATTTAAAACTTTCAAACTGTACAACTTCAATGGCGGATACTGTTTCCCATTTTTATCCGATTTTGACAAAACTTGAAACATAGGTTTATCCTTTCAATTATCTCTTTCCCCGTCGCCATTGGCATGTAACTTCGCGGATTATGGTCTCTGGTTGTACGAAAATTCACGTTTTCAGCTTGTGAAACTCTAGAGATAATAGTTTTTATCCGATTTTGATGAAGATTTCGGCTCCTTTCGATTTTCGCACATAACATTATTGTAACTTCCACATTATGGCCCCTGTGTCCTGATTCTACGAAAACAAAATCGCAATTTTAGCTTGTGGGCCTCTACAGGCAACTATTTTCATCCGATTTTAAGAAATCGTTCGAATGTGTCACCGTGAAAATCGGACCGACACTACCAGACACAATGGTACGCAAATAGTGTAAAAGTATGTAATATCAAAGTTGTGGACCCTCTAGAGCTCAAAACTTCTTGCGCGTATCGGACCGTAACTTTCTGGATTATTGCCCCTGGTTATATTTTAGCTTGTTCTCTGTACAGTGTATATCTTTTGCAACTTGCAAAATGTAGGCGTATCTTGCATGACAAGAGCTTGATTCTATTGAATTTAGTTTTATGTGTGCTGAAATGGTTGTCTTATTAAAATGTATTTCGACAAGACAAGAAACTGTCCGGGCAAAAGAAAAACATCTAGGTAATATTCCTCGAAGCTCTCATCCTTAGTGATTATTTATTAAAATAGAAGTTTTATACCATTTGTATTTTAAAAAAAAACGTGTGTGTTCTAAGTATAGCTTCCAGTGCATGATTAAAGAACATTACAAAATAATATGATGTTTTTTCGAGATACCAGAATGTGTTTTATAATCTTGTATTATCTTGATAAAAAGGGGGAGAGACAATGTATTCTCACAGACTTGAAATCAAATCATTTTAATGCAAATTTTACTTTAGCTATTAAATAAGAAAATATTAACTTAATTTACAGTTTCGCGTTTCCAAACATTTCCACATAGTTTTAATACTCTGGCCCTAGGTGCTTGCAATCGATTAAAAATATCAAATTATCGACTGATCTGCGTTATACAGTGGTCAATCAAACAAAACAACATAATATACTTCTAGAAAACGGTTTAAACTAATCAATATAGATATGCATATTATCTAGAAAACAATGTGCTTCGTTGATGGGCATGTCTTTGTAGTGTAAATGAATTTTCAGTTTGCCTAACGTTACATGACCTGCTGATATTATACATTACACGCGCAGTTTATATAAGGAACAATTACGTCATCTGCCCTCGCCTTATGCCAAAGTAAATACATCTAATTAAAGATCTACACAATCGAGTGTCGGTAAACTATTTTAGGAGTCATGTGTCGTGTACACCTCAGATTACAAGACAGCTTTTGTACATTGTCAATATTACCATTTAACAGTAGTACTGCACAAAAAGGGCTGCATTTGATACAATGCTTCCCATCCCCAAATAGTAGTAGTATTGCACAAAAAGGGCTGCATTTGATACAATGCTTCCCATCCCCAAATAATACAATAGAGTCTTATAAGGTAGGTGCCTACGTTATTGCGATAGTCAAATGAAATCAACCTCAGTTTAATAGAAGCTGTCGTTTGTCATCGAGAATCAAATTTGCCATTATCATTACCAGCAACAGCATTCTCAATATAGGGTTGGGAGAACAAAACACGTTACACAGCCAACACTACTGAATGCGGGCCAATAAGTACCCGAGTAAATTTTGGAAGACGTGGGTTATTTTAACAGATCTTGCTTGATCTAAGCTTGTGGTAAATATGACCATAAACAATCTGATTTAAACATATATCCAATTTCGTTTCGTGTTTTTTAGTTCAAAATTTCGTTTTATTTGTCTTACTACACTTGGATCTGGAAGAGTTGTTCTAGATAAAGTGAGGGATTAGCCAATGAAATTGCCTGTTACAGCGAGCTTTTGGTGTGAGGTACATGGAACTGTGGGTAATCCATTAGAAACATCATTGCGACCTCCCTGTGCATGTAGTGTAGGCCATTGAAAATATAAAAAAAACTTTCTTTGATCGCACCTCTTAATACCCTAGAGAAGGTACTGGATCCAAATTCTGCTTTTTACTAATAGTTGACAGTTTTGCATAAAAGGGCTTAGAATTTTACAAGGCTAATCTCCGTGACACTATTATCGCTATTCCCCTTCTCGTGTCGCATGTATTCGTGACATTTTGAGTAACATATTCCTGATTACTGTAAATGGTGTTACTTGTACCACTCCAAATGTCTGTGATTTATCTCTTATTAGTTACTATTTCTATCCATATTGTCATCAAGATGGCATCGATCATCAGACGATTGTCACATCTGCCAACGACTGTGAAAAAGTGAAAGGAAAAACGATACATTAAAACAATTCGCAAATTGAACCATATTGACGCCATGTTTTGCTTGGGGCTTTTTAAAATTTGTATAAAAATGAGATGGACCGGGAACCCCCATTATCATTTCTATTAGCAATAGATTTAGTTGGCGTCAAGGCTATGAATACAGTTTCTACAATTCTTCATTTAATTGCAGGTCATTTAGACGACAGACTTTCAGCAGGTCTAAATGTTGCTGATATAGGCTCAATATATTGTCATTAGCTAAATGAGTTATTGGTGGTCGGTCATATGGGTGCCGTCATTCGAGAAGGCTAGAGGACATGTCTTCATTTAAACGTGTAGTAGTAGAACACGATCCATAATGCACAATTACAATGTGCTTCCGGTAACCCACCTGCCCCATTCAAATTGACGTCGATCCAGGTAAAAATAAAAACAAATTACGTGATCTCGATAAATGACAAAGGCAGTTCTTTCAGGAACAAACTATGAAAAATGATGTATTGATTGTGTATGGTTTTCACAGGTTTGTGAAATTACTACCTGTGGCATTCGTGCTGACCTGGATTTAACTGACATTTCCATCGTGTGTATTTCAATTAACATTACTTTAGTATGGTATGGGACTTATCAACCATAGTAAAATAATGGCAAAACCTGGAAGACACTGCCACTAACTGATAGTCGTTTACGATTAGTTGCAAAACTGAGGTCCCGTGTACATATTTGCGTACATTTGACAGTTTAATACCGTCATACTGTCCTGCACTTACTGTGTTAATGAAGACTAGCATACGCCATATAATTAAATTCCAATTGTCAAGGGCTCTTTTACATGCAAGGAACCTCGCTGTTCATTTCTGTTTTTATACTAATATTAGAACCCCGAGCCAAAAAGAAAGATGAGTCAAACGGCGCATTTGGGTTTATGTTTGAAATTTTCAAGCTATATTTCGATTTCATATTGTGAGTATCTTATATTTCTTCCGGGATTTGAAAACGACACTTGTTTTCCTGGTAGAACAGACAATTTCGTATCTATCATTTATTTGAATTTCAGTGCGTGGGAACTTCACTTATGGCTGCGTGTGTATATTATACAAATTGCAAGATTAAATTCTCTCCAAGAATTCTATGACATCTTGACTAACATCTAAGATAAAATGTTATCTATTCGTTGTCTCTCCAGGCAAGGGAATATCCATTCGTAATACACATCCTTTAATTATTGATAATAGCGTGTTGCCGGTTATTACAGGGAAGCTTCGGGGATCGTATAGATATTAACTTTAATTATTTTCGACATTTCTTAGTTAATAATCAGACCCGAAAACAAATTATCGTGTAGTCAATATGGTGGTCTTAACTTGCATCTGGGGTACTTTCTGTTGCTGTTGTAGTTTCAACCAGTATTATAACCGAGTTGTTCATTTTTGTGACTGTAGGCTGTTGGTGGCCTTTTTATGGTATTCTATCGTAATCTGGGATTAGAGAAATATAATACCCGCTGGCGATGACAAACTCAATGATGATTTTCAGGGATTTGTTTTTTGCAAATAACTGATAAGTTACTGTTCCTTAAAGGGGAAATCATTCAGCATATACTGGGTTGTGTTTAACGATAATGTGCTTTACGTCGTGGGGTTATTTTGATAGTAATTTACACGATAAAAGTAAAATAGAGGTTCTTCAGACAAAACCACTTTTGACTTTAATCAGCAATGTTGTGGCTTTAAATGATTTGTTAGTATGTATAATGGTCTACCTATCTGCTTATATCCGGTTTGTGATTGAATAAAATCGCCTTTGTCATTGTTCATTGGCTATGCAAAAACAGGTTTTATAGAAGGCAAACTCTTTAAAGACGTTGGTTGATTGTAGTGTATTGTAAACCCCGGAGGTTCGGATATATCTTACGCCATTGAGTAATTATGGCGTAATCATTCTATCCAGTCCCAAATCTAATTTTAACCACATACGAGGCTATATGAAGTATTTGCAAATTATTCTCCAGTATAATTTCTTTCTCTATCATCTTAAATATTTGATAATAAAACAACGCGTATAATTCAGTTATGAAAAGTGGAGTTCCCCTTAAACCGTGTTGTTGTAGAAATGAATCAATAATATATCAAATGTTATATGGTACAGCCACCTACAGCTTATACCCCCATATCACCTATTATAAAACTATTATTATGTAAAAATGGTGGTAAATTGAGCGTTGTTGGTAATGCGGGGAAATGAAAATATCAGTAAGAGAGAAACCCCGAGAGTCATTGTCAATTTGCAATTTAATATAATTAGAAAAAATACATGATAGATTTTAATGTTTTTTTATTTAGGTATGGGACCCCCATTAGCACAACAATCTCAATTATTTACGCACATTTCAACAATTATAAAATACTTATGGGATACAATAGGATGACATCTTATGCTTTAATTATATGGTAGAAACATTCAGTCTAAGTATGGCAATTATTGTTCACTGTCTGAACCTTGTAGGTTTTTTCCTACTCTGTTAAGGAATACGACACTCGTCACTATTTGATAGAAAAAACGACCAGGATACTGTTTCCGTAAAGCTAACAACGAGCACCTAAATAAGTATTTTTTCCACTAAGCCAAGAGCGACAACTCCGCAATTAGTTAACTAATCTCAAACTTGTCTGACAGCTCGTGGATAAAAACGCACAAAGTTTCTTTAAAATAGGAAGAAAATATGCGATCTGTTTCGTTCACTAGTTATAGATGAAGAATTTGCAGTAAGTCAAGAGAAATTAGTCTGCTAAATATTCACAAATTCCGTTTGAGTTCGAACTTCGCAGGTGAAAAGAGTCTGACTGGAGAAGTTACTACAGTAAGTCAAATACTCCGCAAAGTCTGTTCGATTTTGAACTTCACAAATAAAAAGAGTAGACCTAGTTTAGTTCAACAGTTGCTTTTAATGTATTTGCACTGTGTCAAGGGTGATAACTCCGCGGATAAATTATGATGTAGCATTAAAATGAAATTCAAATACGTGTGATAACGGACGGGCTGGGGGTGATTACAAAGCCAATTCACAAGTTGCCATAATCGATTACCTTGGCAAAAACTCAAGTTGAACTCAGGGCAATATATATTCCTAACATGAAATTTCACAGAATTCCTGTAATTGTTTTTAATTAGGTCTTGTCTACTAAAGCCACTTTCACAGTCTGTAGTTGGTACCGATATACTGGCCATTTTACTCAATAACACAGTAATTAAACGGGAGTAACTTTTCTAAATTGTCCGGACTGCGTCATCAAAATACAGCCATCTTGTTCCAGGAATCAGCTTTAATCTAGTACCAATTTCAGAAATGATACTTTGTATAGAATATAAATTTATTCGAGAGGCTATTTTATGAATTCTCCCAGTACTTATACACAAAATTCTAACATTCACATTTAATAAAGGTACCTTATCGTTAGTTGTCCGCTGACAGTTCCTATCGAGTCCTATATAGCTGCAATATGAAAATACCGCTCATCCACACCTCTGGTCTATGGCAATTTTTGAATCCTTGCCGACTATTTTTCACCCAGATTCTTCTCTGTTTGGCAAAGGAATCATTATCTTGCCACAGCTGGCACACAATCATATTAATTCAACACTATTTTCAAGTAGAATTCTGCGATTGAAAACATACACAAAACTGAACAACCATTACGAGGCCAGAACATTTAATTGCTTAATTCTACTTGAACATGTGTTGAATTGTTATAAATTGTGTCAGATATAACGAGAAATGATCCCTTTTGCGAAAAATAAACATTCACCGTGAAAAATTGAAGATACAGGTTCTAAAATAGCCTGAGAACAGAGGTGGGGAAGAGTGGTATTTTATCGTATTTTATTATTGCAGCTAATGGGGCTCGATATGAACTGTCAGCGGACATCGTTTGATCAGAGACAGTTCCTAAAGGAACTACCTAATCGTCTGCGCCACAATAACCCGGTGGTTATCTGTAAGCTATATACACTGTAATTTGTACTAGTTCGATTGGATTTCAAGTCTTTTAACCTGATGACAAGAGTGAGGTGACAGTCTGAATGAAGTAGGACATACTCGGGGACGTGTGTCATAAGCGGATAACGGCGTCTTCGCTTACTTTCTTTTACGTGCGCACTAAAGTGTACACGGGGCCTCGGATTCCGTCACATCCGAACGACAAAATTTATTTCTTGGAAAATACTGATAAATCGAACCTAAGACTACTGTTTAGTGAGCCAGCGCCTGACTCACTAAACCACCGTGCACAGTACATCATATATGAAAGAAATGATGTATACGGAAGATACATATTATGAAACAGGCGGTGTATACAGAATATACCACGAACGCCTGTCAACTACGTGTATAATAACATATATTCCTGCGAGATCTATAGATAAAAAACTCCTTGTTGTGCCTAAACCGAAAACAGTCCGTTTTGGACAAAGGACTTTTTCCTACTCAGCCCAACGAGTGGAATGATCTGCCACTGGAAATAAAAAAAACTCTCCAGATACTGCGGTGTTTAGATCCAGACTTAAAAACCTTTTTGTTTAAGAAAGCATTCAATTTATGACAGTTGTGATCATTTTTGGACTGCGCTTTGAGCATGTTCATGCATGGATATTGCGCAATATAAATAGACTATATTATTATTATTATTATTATATATATATATAAGTATAATAAAGTCAAAGAAATATTATTCAAGATTTAGCTTGGATCGTTACTTTAACCCAAATTAAATAATAGTCATCATAGACTTAACACTACTGATAGAGACCGACTATTCTAGAACTATATGCATTAAAAACATAGTCCCAAAATTCGTACAATAATTTATATGATTATTGAGTAAAGCAAATGTTGGAACGTGTGTGGCCCTTTTAGTCTGCAAGTTATACATCACCGTTTTCATTCAAATTAACTTGATCCGTCCGTGAAGTTAGTTGCTCTCTTTTCCTGTGATCAATGGATTTTACGGCGTCTTTAACCAGTTTTTATGAGCGTCTTATATTTGCACTCTATTTATTCCAATGATATAAGGGCACGCGAATAGTGCGATAACTCTGACTGGGTTTAATTTACCGTCTGCTTCTCTAGTTGCCCATCACCTTATTGAGGATATATTTTCACCCTTTGTCATTGTTAAGCGAGAACAAAAAAAATCAGGTAGAGATATTTGTCTAAAACAGTAATTAACTTTATGGTTGAACATTTTGCGAATGGGGAAAGCAACTATTAATTTAAAAGATATATTTAGTGAGCAATCTTAAAGCGTGTTCACTCTGCATTATTTTTATCCTATTCTCAAGCAACTATTTTCGCCTTTTCGAACGAATCGAAACAAACTTTTTTCCATGAGTGATTAATAGGCATTTTGATTTTGCTAGTTTTGAATAAACGCCAAACAATCTAAGAAGTAAACCGGAAATAGATCGGAGGAAAACCCAGGTCCCATGTACACATTGACGTAAAACATCTCTTGGCAGTTGTAGGTCGATATAAGGGTAGGCCGTAGCGCCACTGTCCGGGCAATATTTCCCCCATAGAACACTGTGCGGCGTATGCCTTCTTCCATAGTGCAGTTGGAGTAGAACATTCGGACGTTTACCTCCATTTTCATTTCCAGAATTTGAAGAAATATTCTGCTGAACATCGGGGGAGGGGGTCCGAATGGTTAGTACGTGTGCGCTATATATTATAAAGCCTGTCATTGAGTCAACTGGCGTGGTTTCGAATCCTCGATTGTACATGACAAGGGGTAAGGTCGCCTGACCAGCCTCTTGGGTTTCCCCGGATTCATCCGGTTTCCTCCCACTGCTAGCTATCTTACTCTGGAACAGCCTTTCAACTTTAAGAAGTTAGAGGATTTTAAATACTCCAAATTTATGTGTACATGTATGGATATATTATTATGGGTTAACGTTAAACCCAATTCCATTTCATTTTATTGTGGGTTAAGTGTACATAATATATACATTTTCATTTTTTATCTATTCATTTTTTTTATTTTTTTTTGCCCTAGTTTGAAATATTATGCAATTTATGTTTAACAGGGAGAGGGGTTTACATAGGCTTTGTCTATTCCCCTATCCAATCAGTTTCTGAATAAATATTGTTTATAAAAAAAAACCAAAAATAATCATCAAGCCATTTGTTGGCCTAACGAAACCGTCCAACGATCCATTTGAAAAGTTCCTAGGAAGAACGATCAAAGTCACAATTTTTGTATTTTCCCATAAAACGCAAAACTTTTGGACGGGAATGCTTAACGCGAATAAAACAAGGAGTGGGTTAAGTAACAACTTTGAAAATGACTTTTAACTATAATTGCCAGTACAACTGACTATAACTTTTCAGGCAAATTAAGGTTAAATATTTGTATTTGTCCGTGAGGGCATTTCAGGGGGTCTTAGTTCGATGTGAATCCGATGCATGGTTTTTACCTGAAATTGATTGTTCCACAGAAAGCTTATACAATATGCTACAAGATGGCATCATCAACTTAGGTTTATTGAAAGAGTGACTTTTGATCGTTCTTCCCCTGGACTCTTCATTTGTATTCCTGTCTAGGTAAGTCAGTATAATACGGCGATCTACATGTATTTATAAAATGTCATGCTATTTTAAGAGATATTTTTATCGTTTCAGCTGCCTTGTCTGCTTACTTTGGTCGTCATAAATCAACAGCAATGGCAGGTTACAGGGTGTTCCAGGGCGTGGGACTGGAGACCAGTTTTCTTATGTCCCTTTTTGTTCATGACCTGAATATTTCTCTATACGTTGCTGGTGCTCTCCATATTTTCTCAGCTGTCGGTTTGGTGTGGATATCGCGCGCAAAACGAACAACGAGGCCTCTAAATGGTGCTGTGACCACTGAGTTACAATCATCGTCATCTTCGTCAATCATAGATCAAAATGGCGTGATTCCAGAAGCACAGTTTGAAGAACCTGCGTGATTTGTGTTAACGTGCATGGCGTCATAATTAAGACCAGTAAAGATAAACTAAACCACATTTTTTCGAAATCCGAAAATAATATTATCATGTTTTCAGGAACAGACTAAACTGGTTACGCAAAAGCTCTAATAAGTCGGCGTTGACTACTAATAACGGAAATACTTTCGATAAATGTGATTTTATATTTACGATCATACGCGACCAACACAGATTATCGGTGACAATTCATTGACAAACTATACATACATCAACTACTCACAAATAATCATCATATTTTCTCAACTTCAAGATGGACAAAAGAAAGAGAGATAGAGAGAGGGACAAAGTGAGTCATTCCGCATGTTTTCATGCAATAACTGTCGGGTTAAATAATATTTTGGTTTAAAGATTTTAACGACGATTATGGAGGTTCAGACATATTCCCAGTTACACCATCAATAGAGGATGCCAAATGTTGACAACTTTTCAGTTCATAACATCATTGAAAATACTGACTGAAAGTGTACCATTATTAGACGTGGTGTTCCTTTTAGAGATTCAATTTTCACAATATTATTGTGGTTCCCAGGGAATTCCCCAATCCCACAGAAGGCAGTCGTAAACTTGGAGAATCATCGCGCACATCCTCGTGTATTGCTTGTGTTGAGTGGACTGAAATGGAGAACTATGATATTTCATGAATTCTTGTATGTTTTTTCAGAAAACATTTTTGACACGTGGCGATGACATTTGCTAATTAGCAGAAGATACAGGATGTGTACCGGGACTACTTCCTGTGCGCTTCAGGTATAGCGGAGCCGATGCTGTTGCTATACCCGGATAAGACTTGATAGTATACTTGGGAGTGTTTACAAAAATCAGACTAAAACTCTTGCGATGAGAAAGAAAGTAATACAAACCCTATGTTGTATATAAACTTTCCCTTTAATCTTTATTTATATTGATATGTAACTGTTCAGTGTGCAAATATCGAATCGATATTCTTATTGATTTTTGTGGTATTAAACGTGATGATGATGAAACTTAATTTGGATTGGAATTCTATTTGCTTAAGAATAATCAATGATTCGAAACTTGATTATTTATTCATAGTAACTAGAATTCATCGACTACATGAAAATCTCGAAAAACCTGAGGTTGGGTTGGTTTTCTTATTCAATAAGGAATAAAACAACATAATACTTCAGCGTTTGATCTATTTCGACTCGTGTTTATTAGGATAATACAAAATAGTGTACGTAATTAATCCTAAGATGTAATTGTAGTGGAATATCCATGAAACAAACTGATAAACTAATTAGGCGGTCGGCATAAATCTTTATAGTTATTTTTTTAATAGAGCCCATTAGGAAAATCTAACGACTTGGAGAATAAAATATATTACTGAAAGCAACACCTGGGACCACATTGATGCATTCATTATGCCATGGAATATTAATCGTTCATACATAAACAACAATATTTGGTCTTCGCAATAGTCTTAGTGAAACAAATTTATTATTGTAATTTGATGGAATAAGTGCATCCATTAAAGGGACAGCGCCCGTTTCTTAGCTTTAGACATCCGACTGTTGTTTTCAGTCTCTATTGTACTATAAAATATTATTAACTAAAGAAACAATTAGCGCCTCTTTTACATTTATGTACATTTGAAAATACACATTGGCGTTAAATACCAAAGAATTGGAGATTAATTGATTATCCAGACATTAAGACAATGTTTACGCAGGTTGTGATTGATCGACAATTAACCCCCTCCCCGCCAATACCGCAGAAGGTTGATCAGAATTTTTGACCGGATTAATTATGGAAACATTTATAATCATGGTCGAAGGTATTATGGTGCTGCCGTGATAGGACCGAAGACGATTTTCTTTAACATGTCTTTAGACACTAATCCAGTGACCTCCCGAATAAACGGAACGAAAATGTGACCAAATCGTCTGTAGAATTAAACTGGCAGAATCACGCATTTCTATTTCCATTACTTTCATATTTACTAATGAAATCAAGCTAATGTGATTGTTTTTATTATATAAATATATAATTCACTTATAAAAGTTCATTACATCCGAGATTTCCAATTATTTAATGCTGAATAAAATATTGTTTTGGCCAAAATTGGAATTTAATTACGTGATTATAGTTTCAGTGAAATGTTATAGAATCAAAGGGAGAAACGGACATGATCACATTCCAAATGCTATTTGTGTTAGAGGGTGGGAGCAAGTTTGGTGTCTGTACAAGTGCTATATTTGTCTTGTCTGTTTTTAATTTTATCTTCATGAATGAGAGATGCCAATAAAATCCTCTTTCACTCATCATAGGTGTTTCATGCAAATTCATAAAAACATTTTGACCAATTATGCACTTGTTTAGATCTGCACCGCATGCCTCGGGACAATGCCCTTTAAATGTTTTCCCACTCACCAGGAATCATTCGAATACAATATCTATTAACTGAATGTGCCAAAATGAACTATGGTCAACTTCATTAACTTTTCACTCACCCACAAATAATTTAGAATAATAGAAATAGCTTATTATTTCGATTTTTACTGTGTGGAAGATGGCCAAAATGAAAGCAAATATTTGATGAAGTTGTCTCAGGAAAGGAATTTGATAATTGCAACAATTAATGATTACACAGGCAATAGGTACATGTCACGGTACACAGGGAACAGAACCAAGGAATAAAATGGTAACAATGGAAAATCCGGATATTCTGTACATCTTGCATAACAACAGTTTAGACATACATGATAGTTCATTGTGTAGGTGGAAAACCCAATACAGCTGTTCTCATCCACAATACACGACCATTAATTGTTCTGATAAAGTATGTTTCAATTCACCTATGCCAGAAGTACAATCTATAATGATAAAATTAATTTTTCCATAATCTGTCCAAGTCGTGTGCAATAATCGTAACCAATACACTCAGCAGCTTTCAATAGAGCAATTAATTAGATATGTCACAGAAATAGACAAATCAAGAAATCTATCTATCTTTGTTAATAATAATAACTCTATCATTTGCCTGCTCACCAGGTCTTTCGATTACATGATGATAGCGTGTTTGAGTATACACAGACCAATTAATTTAGGCTTTAAGCGATAAATTTAATTCTTGTCTAGACGATACAATGGTTGTTGTTGAATGGATCACTGGTTGTTCTTTAATTGCAAATCACCTATTGCCCAATGTCAAGTTTTCCAAATACATATCCTTGATCTACTAAACGGGATTTGCAAATGAAGGGCCACATCATACTATATAGTACATCTGTGAATGGCACTTATTAGTACTGAAATGCATTTCTTGCTGGCGCAAATCATTGCATTATTGACTTAATCATAATATTAGAAGGTAAGGGGCACACAACCCAATCAATTTGGCGTAGAACACGATGCTGGGTCACAATCAGTCCGCCTTTGGGGCGTTTTCGAGATATCCATGGTCAAAGGTCAAATGAGGTCAATGGCACTGAATGTGCAACCATTCTTATGTCGGAAAAACGTTCTGAAAATTATCGAAAGTAAGGGGCACACAACCTGATATTTGGCGTAGAATTCGATGCCGAGTGATAATCAGTCCGCCGTTGGGGCGTTTTCGAGATATTTTTAGGGTCAATGGTCAAAGGGGGTCATCGGCACTGGATGTGCAACCATTCTTGCGTCATAAAAACGTGCTGAAAATTATCGAAAGTAATCACTCTTTACTTAAAATGTAAACTTATTAAATTCACCTTTGTTCGTTGTGACCCCGAAGGCCAAAAGGTCAAATTTTCTGTTTTTTCACTAGGCGTAAAATATAAGAACTAAAGCGAAACCTGTTTCAAATTACGTAAATATTGTCAAAATGAAATCTCAATGATTTAGTTTAACAACGATTGTTATACTTAATGGAACTAGTTGTCCGAAAAACAATTTTAGTAATTTGTTTGGAAAATGTTAGATTGATTTTAGTGGTTAGTCAATTGAAATATTTACTAAAATTTGGATTTTATATTTAGTTAACATTTCGAGAAACAGGAGGGCCCTGACTACTAGCGCATGTGTTTGAAAGTACAAAATAATTGATTTTGGATACTAAACATCTTATAACTGTTCTGTGGATTTAGCTGTAACAAATTACTCATGACGATTCACAATAAAAATAATAACCTCGTCGTTAGCATTTAATTAAGTTAACTTTGCAACCAAATGGACATATAAAACTTGATATTTTGTTTAAATCATTTAATTATCTCCCTTTAATGTCATCCAAAGACGGATGTGGGTCATTTATTTGAGACAGGGAGAGAAAATTGGGATTTAATGTCCACTCGACAAAAACTAGGTCATTTCGGGACTAACATATGGTTTTTAATTTTATTTCAATAGTTCGCTGCGCTTAGGGGTATTTAGCACTGGGGGGGGGGGCGGAGGAACCGGAAAAACCCACGAAGTTGAACAGGCGACCCTACTCCTTGTCACGTACAACCGGGGATTCAAAACAAAGCCAGTTGACTCAATGGCAGGCTTTATGATACATCACGCACGTGCTAACCATTCGGCCATCCAAGACGACAAATTGTCCTCAACGTGTCGTCGGTCAGGCAGACAACCTAGTTCAGCTCTGAACGTCGGTCTCATTACACTCACGCTGAACGTTCAGGGAATGTGCCATTCAATCAATGTCGAAAACAAATTGGAGAACAGTCAATTTTACTGGATAACTTTTCACTGCTAAACGACGGGGTGTCAATCCGTGTGAAAGCCTGTACAATGTAAAGCCTGTACATTTCGTTTCGGCTTGTATGATCGACATTCCTGGATGTGAACGTTGACCTACAGTTCGATGTCATGGCGGCGAAAATATAACTTGATAGGAGGGGACGTATTTTTAACAGCGTGTTGTGTCGCTCATACTGACTCTAGCGAAGTAAGCAAGGTCTTATTTTCTTACTAAGATGTTCGTTTACATTGTACATGCGTCCACATGGATTGACGCCCCATCGTTTAGCAGTGAAAAGTTGCCCAGTCAAATTGACTGGGGCTCCAATTATTTTCGACATTGATTGAATGGGGCAGTCCCGGAACGTCCAGGGTGAGTGTACTGAGACCGACGTTCAGAGCTGAACTAGCAGACAACCCATCGTCCACAAATCATCGGGTTTGATAGAATGTACGCCATCGTTGCTGGAATTCGAAGAAGAATAGACGACAACGCCACTGTCCAGGCAAAATTATCTTACCTCGCATTGAATGCGTAACTGTCATAATGTGGGAAGTACTCTGTTGACCTTTCTGTCTCAATGTTGACTGGTCACAAGACTCAATCTATGTCCTTATCGGTTGCGCTTGTCAAGATATCTCGTTAAGTTTAAAGTTTAAATTATGGCGTGAGATCTGGTGAACATGTTTGTGGAAAATAAATGGGCTTACATTAGGTAATGACTGGTCGTTTATTTATCAGACTGATATATTAAAATAGACAGCAGCATGTTTAAAACACACATACATCAAACATCCCAGACTAGACGATCGGTTACATCCGTATTACTCAATAATCCCATAATCCTATTTAAAGTGGGACTTCTTTGACACCGAAACACCAGCCGGGTGACCAATGTCATAAACTTGGTACAAGACAAAAATCATTAATAAAAAGGAAGTGTGGTATACCCAAATAAATTAAAACATAATACATATTATGCAATTAGCACATTAATATATCAGAAAACTCAATACTCGCTTAGACAAGTACAAACTGAATCTTATGGCTCGTTGGCTGTTCCCTGATAAAACATACGCAATTGTCTTTTGAGACATGTGGTCTCAATCAACCAGTCATATCTAGTCTCAACCAATCAGAAATGTTGAGTCGGGGATGGGGGGGGGGGGTAATCAATTAACCCAAACCAACATCAGATGCTCTATGGATGTTCTCGTTGCATGTTTCTTGCTGAAATAGATTCGGGTTTTTATTTTGTTTCAATTACTAACGTCATAAATTAGAGTTTACAATCTCTGGCATAAGTACCCGAAAATGTCAAAATAATTGGTAAAATTTTGACACCCGGCCCATAAGTGCTGAACTGTTATAGCCAAGTATCAATTCTGGCATTTCTTTCCAAAGTTGTTGATTAAAATGTCATTGGGAATCTAGAAGGTTGTCTAGGTAATGTTAAACCTTGGATATCACTCTACATGCTGAAACTCAGCGATACGAAAATTGGGTTAGTCTTGTACATTCTGCTCAAATACCCAAGATGTGTGGCATGCGACCTATGAACATTGGAAACACCGACATTCCCAAAATAAGATCACACATTATACTCTAGTCTTAAAAAATTACATTGACTCTGACTTCGAGAAAGAATTAAAATCGAAATCTATCTTTAAAATATCGATCTATTGACAAACCAGCCCTATAGGTTATCTTTAAAATCAGGTGCCACTGTATCATCCAAAACCTTCATAACTATCGGGAGGCAAATGGTTAATGGATGTACCTATCCATTACTTGAAGCTGAAAACATTCACATTCCGAACTTTTCATACAGTGCATATGTGGAAAGAACTTCGGGAAAATATCTGACTATGACATTCTGTGTCAATTTTTTTTATTTATGAATTGAAACTTGGTTATTTAGTCACCATCACTAGCAATTTAAAACGAGAATCTGATTACACTACTTTGCCTAACTATTTTGCCTATAACGTTTTTTAGGAATTCGAATTTTGCCTAGTGGTTTGGATTGTTCGTACTTGGTTTTATTTTATTATTATCTTTTCGGGGGCCAGAAAACAGAGGTTTTTTGAGTGAGTGCTCCAGCATCAGCATCAATTGTTACAAAGGATTGCCATCAGCCAGACAGGCAGTTACGAAAGTAACTCAACACGAGTGCTTTGTTAGTAAGCGCTGGAGGATCGCAGTGCACAAAAACATCTAAATTAGACACACTAACTAAACCGACATTGTAAATTGCAATTAATAAGCAACAAACGCATAATTCCAACCAGGTGAATGATCCGGGGAGGGGAGGGGCAGTCGTTAGCGTCCATTGCGTTGTACAATTCCGGGTCTGTAATAATACAGATTTGACGTGACTCGAAATTCAAGCAAACTCACATTAAAACCTAAAAGATGCAACAGCAAAAAACGTGAAACGCGGCCGATTTTGAAGTCCTGTTGCTCAAACAGCCCCCCCCCCCCCCTCAAGAATTGAATCAACCTCTTCCCTTACTATAGATTCATGATACACGCTTTCAAATTTAAATTTATAGCACTGCAGTTTCAGTTTTAGTGACGTAAAGCAGTGCTTGGTTTGTCGGTTAATTACATTCATTTTCTTGGTAATAATGTTAATGATCTTTAAGGTAGAGTGGGTCGAATAATCTTGTATAATATATTAAAACCCTTAGGCAATATTTAGGCTGAGTCTAAAATTACTACCAAGTATTTGCCAGAATTTCGCCTAAGTAAATACCAACATAGATAATGATCTTAGGCCTCCAGTAAAATCAAGATGATCAATTTGTACTGAGCTTCGCAAAATTTAGATTTACAAATTTGCCGATTTTTTCACATCACTTGTTTTTTCGAGAATTTGTTCCCAAGCCAGTCGTTCCGCGTGTATTCATTATCAGGAATTTGTTCCCATGAGACGAATGTGCTGATTATCACCACTTTGTCCTTAAAATATCATAAATCAAATCTGAAGACTTAGGAGAAAATAAATGTACATTTTGTAATGAAGATAATAAATATAGAAGCATATTATAGAAAGATGCTGTTCTGCTGTGTCGTTAATTAGAACACTTCATTAACTGTATTAAGGATGGGTCAATGGTCGTATGTGATGTAATTACGGCTTCAACATATTCCGAAAATGTCAGAAGTTATAAGAAACATTAGCTAGCCTGTATGTTGCGGGTTGGATCCCGGTGTTTGCCGAGAAAGTCTATTTCCCGACGTGGTTTCCCTAATTGTCAGTGGTACAGGAAGCAGGACCCGACAAGAAGCTGTCTAGTCATTCGGATGAGACAAAAAACTGAAGCCCCATGGTCCATGTACACATAAAAGATCCCTTGGTAGTTGGAATTCAATATAAGAGTACGCCGCAGTGACGTGTGATCGTCTTTGTTAGCCCATTCGAGGTAGAACAGTAGGACGTTAAACCCCATTTCATTTCATTTATACTATTCAAAAAAAGTAGGGGATATTTGATTTTTAAGTGTTATTAAAGTCACCTAATGAAACTGGCGAAGAAACAAATGACAAAATGAAATGAAGTTCACATTCATCGATTTATTCCAAATGATCGTTAGACTAAGTAAGGCACAGACTGACCATTATAAGGGTAAAATGATACCCGGGGTCAAACAGCACAGTTACCACAGCGTCACAACAAAGTCAGTAACGGGTAAATCCTCATCTGTTTGCCAAACAAGCATACTCCTAATGAGACGTCTAAGGTCATTTTGGTCCAGATTGTCCCATTCCTGTTGCAACGCAGCAGCAAGTTCTTGGACATTGGCAGGACGTTGTTGACGTTGACGTAACCTCTGTCCAAGCATGTCCCAGACATGCTCGATGGGGGAGAGGTCGGGACTCAGTGGTGGCCAAGGTAATGTGGTGATGTTTTGTTGTTGGGGGCAACCTGTAACGATCCTGACCCTGTGACATCTTGCGTTGTCATCCTGGAATATGAAACGGCGGTCATGACGTCGTGCGAACGGCACAACATGGACTGCCAAGATGTTGTCCCGGTAGTACTGGCCTGTAACACGCCTTGCAACAACATGTAAAGCCGTTCTTCCAGTAACAGTGATGCCTCCCCACACCATAACAGAACCACCCCCAAATCAATCATGTCTGATGACGTTAACGTCTTGGAAGCGCTCGTTTCGGCGACGCCACACCCTCCTACGTCTGTCCAAAAAATCAACAGTGAACCTTGACTCATCTGAAAACATCACATTGCTCCAGCGTCGATTATCCCAGTGTTGACGATCCCTACACCAACGACGTCTTGCCTGAATGTGATGATCTCTCAAACAAGGGATCACGCGAGGACGTCGGGCGCGAAGGTGACCCCTATGCAGTCGATTCCGAATCGTCTGGCCACTCACTCTCACACCAGTGTCTGTTTGAAGACGAGCGCTGATCTGATTTGCTGTGATGACACGATTTCTCAAGGCCAAGGTACGGATAAATCGATCCTGGGCTTGAGTTGTCGCCCTTGGTCGACCTGAGCGTGGTCTGTCCTGTACAGATTGTGTATCACGGTATCTTGACCATAGCCTGCTTATGACAGACTGAGAAACACTCATCGTCCGCGCCCCAACCGCCTGTGTTGTGCAGATCTGTAGCATGCCAAGGGCACGTAACCTTTCATTTTGGGTAAGCCGACGCATATCAAAATTTGTTTTCTGGTCACTAAAACAATTAAACTGATGTTTCCACCCTGGAATTCAATGCCGCAATGACTGTAACATTCAAAGTCAGAGTCGTGCAAATCTTGGGTTGGACCCCCATGATGATCCCAAGCATCACCTGCATTCCATGCGGTAGCTATTGGTGCGTTTGGGCGTCACATGCAACTGGAAATGTTTCTTCTGTTAGGTTCTATATTGACTTTTTTGTAGTCATTTGCATATTTTAGTATTATGCCCCCAAAATCAAATATCCCCTACTTTTTTTGAATAGTATATTACCAACTCAATATTGCGAGTTAATTGCGACATCTATGCGCTCATGTGCTTCCATATAAAACAGTCTAGAGTTCAAATTCCAGGGCCCTGTTTCTCGTAAGATAAAATCCTACTTTTAGTAGATACTTCCATACCGATTGGCTAAGCACTAACTTCAATCTAATATTATCCTATCAAAGTACTAAAATTTGGATTTTTATCTTAGTTAAATTTTCGTAAAACAGGCCCCAGATATCAAGCAGGATATTGAAATCTAAACGGGTATAATCTATAAAGTATAAGAAATTAATTTACTTTTAACCCTTTATCTCCAATTTATAATGTCTGTCCATCATCGTCGGCTTTCTCTGGGTCCCACGGGTTCCTCCAACTGCTAAAGACACCTACGCGTAAGAAGCGAATTATTGAAATAGAATTAAACATGTTAGTCCCAAAATGACAGTTTTGTCGAGTGAATCCCCACCCCTCTCTCTCCAGTCATATTTATTTGGTCAAACGTATAATATTTTGCATTATTCGACATATCTTACCTGATTATTTATGAAGACATACAAATGATAAAACACACGTAAATAACCACTTTATATATAGGATAGCGTGATCAATGTTTTTAAATAAAATCATTAGAGATACATAATGGAAGACTAGATAAAGAGCTGATAGTTCTCGCTGTAATAGTTAAAAATGGATAATGTAAATGGAATTTGCTGCAAATTTCACTCAATTTGATCCACTCTGAACCAAGAATTTAGCGATTGAATTTTCGACCAGGCCTCGATCGTCATTACTAAAGTCGGTACGATAAAAAACATAGTCTTGTTTATCCATTTCATGATTTAATCATGGATGAAAGAAGAGCAATAAATCGGATCCAAATCCAGCAAATATCGGAGGCTAGCGATTACATCGACAGTTTATTATGGTCTTAGTAAGTTAATTAATGGCTAATTAATAATTTAGATAACATTTTAGTCCTAATGAAAGACCTGCAATAGGCAGATTTAGCTCTTGCGTTTACTATAAGATGGGTCTGTGTCACAAATTTATAGACTGTGGAAATTAAATCTGTTTTACCATTGTCCAGATATATGTCTATATACATTGGCTAATTCTTGTGGATTGGGAGTGAAAGAGTCACTTTGAAAAGACAGATGTTATATAGATTTCACCCATGGTGAAATGACGGAAAAATCAATTTTGTTTGATGAGATTAATTAAAGAATAACAGCCTACTGGAGGTTCCATGGAAGCCTCTATAAAGCTCTGGCTATCACTTTAGTTATAATATTTGTAAGGAAATCTCTTGGGTACTCCTTTCTCCTGTCATTCTACAGTGATGGACGACTATTTTATGGCAAGTGCCACGGTTATTTGTTTTTTTCCTGTTGATTTTATCGACTTTGGTACAATCGCTTCAAACAAAATCAAGGCAATGTTTAAAAGACGACGAATTTAAGGGCCCTCTGTGTCTTCAAATTAAGTGTTCTGAAGTGCGGGAACCGTATTGGTGGCTATCATTATTATCAGCCAATTGCTTCTTATGTCACTGAAGTGTTTTCTTCAACCATAGTTGATATACATTTATGAGAATGATGGCCATACTCTTAAGAGATGTTATTACACCGTAAGTGACATTCCACAATGACGGCTAGAGCACGAGGCAATCTAACCAATATAAAACTAAGAATATAAAAGAGCTTCAAAATCTACTTCAATAAGATTTCTATGAAACCCATCCAACCCAAGCCTTATCTATCCCACTGACAGATAGTCATAGTTTGGTCTCAGCAGCTATTTTCAATATACCATTACATTGGAAGTAAAGATCTTAATTTTGAACTGAACTAATGCTGAACCTTTTGAGAGAAAATCCCTTAGTGTCGGGATAGAACAGTAGGAATTCAAAAGAAAAAGCCCCGGGTATTTTTTTTAGTGATCAAAATGGTTAGTTCTGGGTAAAAGTGAAGCGAAACATTTTAAACCCAGACGGTTGTTAATTATAGATAGCTTCAGTCTCTATTTGATGGATTATGTGTTGTCATAAAAAAAAACACAAATACATAATTAATTTGTAAAACTCAAGACGGATATATTCACATCGGTATATTGATATAACGTAATATCAATTACAAGACTAGTCCACACAACATAAGATTAGAAATAATAATTCTCCTTCTAATCTATCGTGATTACCTTTCCCATCTAAGAAAAACAAAAGCGTCTTATAGATGTTGTGGCACTGGTTGGCGCCAGCCTCCTCGCGAACAAAAATCAAAGAAGTTGAAAAAATAAAACGGAAGAAAAATGCTAAAGAAAAATTAAATTTATCCGGGGGGGGGGGGCAAGGGCAGACAAAAGGGCCCAACGTCTGGTAAAGGGGTCCCTCTGGCCAATGGAAAGGACCTCCGAGTCCGATAACATAGATTTAAAACTAGATTTGGAGATACATGTATATCCGATTGATAAGACGGTTATTATCATGACCGGCAGTCGTTTTGGATTCTATACAGCGAATCGCTGCTTCTCATGTAGGCGTAACCTAGCCTTAAACCTAAGGGAACAATGAGGTGTCTCTGAGATTGTCGCATACGGAACCGAGGACGGAATTTAACAATTTGAGCATTTTAAAATAAACGGGGGAAGTAATGCCATTATATGTTAATAACGGCAAAACCGAATTTCAATTACCCAAAAGACGTGTAACGATTTCCCAACAGTTAAACGGTTTCTTAATTAATCCGCCAGACCATCACTAACGGGCTCATTTAGTCATTTAATTTCAACTTAAGATCACCCTTAAAATTTCTCGATTGCGAATTAAATCATGAAAGTTTGTCGGTACCGGTGGGTCTGATAAGAACATTATACAATACACTTCTTAATCGCTCGTATAAAAAAATTGCGCATGACATTTCAATATTCTGTAGTAACGAGTCCCTTTCCTAATCAACGTTATCGATACAGTTGTTCATCTGATGATAATCAGTTTGATTACATAAATAAACGCGGTCTTTGTGATCTGAGATTCAATCTAGAAATTTCAACATACCTGCCTCTACAACATTATGATGTGGGTTTTTTTTTTTACAATAACATAGAGATTATGAATATGGTTATCCGAAAAGGGTATTTTAAAGTGGGTTCGATTTCTTCAAGTCATGCGTAATCTACTCTTTTTCATGGCTAAGGGGTTTACTTTCGTATCACAAAGATGAATAATTGAATCACAAGACTGGTTCTAATTGAATTCAACAGAATTTTGCGGTTACGAACAAAATCCACCAGTAGTAGCTGGTGTTCTATGTTGACTTAAACCAGAAATTAACTATAGTCTGCGAGATAATAAAGTGTAAATGCAAATCATTTTCTTCGATTCAACACGAATCATCATGAAGGCAGGGGCGGATTGGCCGTCGGGCGATCGCCCGAAGGGCCGGTCGGACGATCGCCAAAAGGGCCGGTCGGACAAATAATGAAAAAAATAATTTTGTCCAATTCGTCTAAAAATTCCTTTTCTGCTGAACATTATATGGGGGAGGGGAGTATTGGACCGGCCATGGAGCGGTGATGATCATGTTGTGTGGTCGGTGGCTTTAACGGGCCGCCACGCCATCACTGGAGTCTGGATGGCGCTGGTATAATGAACTTTCTGGGTCGGGTATATGCTTGGTGTGGGCCAGAATTCGGGATCCTGCACCCAACATTGTCGCCTGCATATTTACTAATTATTAAGTCACCTGCATCCTGTTTGTGGGGATACGCCAGAATCCAAAATTCAAAAAGCAGCTTTTACGAATTTCACTTTCGTCACTCTGTACCAATGTGTCCCGTGGCCTTCATCACCATCACAAGAGGAATTATCTAGCGCTCCCGGCAACAAAAATGGGACATTTTTCATTGAAAATATTCCTACTTCTTCAATATTGCTAAATGGTCAATCAAATGGTAAAATTTGGGGTTAATTTTTCAAAAATTTACAGGGGAAGAACCCCCGGGTCCGGGCTCCGCGGTCAGTAAAAACGGCCGCTTCGACACGGGAGCCCGGGCCGGTTCCCGGCCCCAATCCGCCCCTGCATGAAGGAAAGCACTACATGGTAACTATTTGAGTGAAAATTTGGTTTTTCTGGGAACGGAATGACTCGATTCCGATAAATTTGACAGGGGGAATAACTCCAAAATTCATGTTTTTTTTATAAGGCCAGATCACTAATGATTTCCCCATTGAATTTAATGTTAATTCTTGTCTCTTAGACCGGCTCTAATTTTTCGCAAAATTTTCGTTGAGTAAACAAGATGGAGGTATAGATAAATAAACATGCAATTTTCGACCCTACATTTCAACCTAACCAACCTCTCAACTCTTCAAAATTCTGAATATAAAACCAAACATGGCAGATAATGTATTTTCGACCCCTTTTTCTTCAATTCTACACCAAAAAGTCAACAAAAATCGCCATACAAAAAGGGAGGAGAGGGAAAGGGAGAGAAAGACTAAAAATAACTTACGCCCTATATTCGTTGATGACGGCTCAGAAGTATTTGGTGAGCTTTGTCCATAAGAACAAATTAAACCCAGTAATTGGCTATTTAATGGCATAGTTTATTTCACTGCACAATTTTCCATTTATCCAGTGTTGTCTTAATAATTTGTACAAACATATTCACAAAAACAACTTTTATATGATACATCTTATATATGGACTAAATAAAATTACCAACTAATAAGGATTAAATTAGGGCTAACAAAAAGGGTATGGATGACATGTTAAAAATAATTGACACAATTCCCTATTTTTTTTTTAAAAAAAAAAATCATTCAAAACTATGCTAGTTAATTTTGTACATAGTCTACAATAACATAATGTCTTTGAAAAAAAGAAATCTTTCATAAATATATTCTATTTACAAGTTATTATACACAATTTTAAAAAAGCTCAACAAAGCACAGTCTGAGGTCTTAAATACACAAATAATTCACTATTAGAAATACATGTATTCAATACGTCAACAAGTCAAGCAAATTTTGGTAATTCATTATTGTCTTCATTTCTTGACAGTGGGGTGGGGTAATTATCGATTTATATAGAACTGGAAGTGTTCCATCCAAATAAGAAAATGTATGTTTCCTCGTTAAATGATAAATGCATGTGCTAAATGTATGACAACCCAACATAATATGGAAACAGGATATAGGAAATTCAAAGGATAAAGGCATTATTAATAAGACTATCCAAGCCTAACCATAGTGGTCACTAAATTCGATTGAAAACTAAGTGCTGTGAAAATATACATTCTTATAATACTTTCCATGTTTTTTTTATGAATATGGTATCTCTCCTAACATAAGCATAGTGTGACGATGACCATATGTCTTTCTCAAATAAAGTTTTAATCAAAAGGTATTTCAACCCTGAAGATGTGCAAAGTTTCATTAAGTTACATTAAAATTCTTAGCTAGCCGAAACAATTGAATGGTTATTAAAAACATTTAGTGATTATGATTGAGATAATTTGTATTGTTATATTATTCCATTGTAACCTTAATGAATTAACAGATATGCCTTAACATAGATAAACAAGCACCAGTCACCACGGCTACTAAATTGCACAAAAACTGAATAAAATAAAATGAGTTGATATCTGTAACTATAATATATAAAACACGAAATAATATACACTGTTACATATTAAACAAAGATATCAAAGAACAATTTCAGCTATAATACATATGAATGATTTTTTTGTCTTAGTATTTTAGTATTCAGAAATTCATTTAGTCCATTTTTTAAACATTAGTTATAACCATATTTCATTTGGGTACTTTAATTATATTCTAGTAATAGCGCAATCTTTGAATATGTGATAAACGAGTTACTACTAATAGATAAAAATTGTTACATCAACTAACATGTGAAATCATCATTATACATGAAAGTTGTAAAGTATGTTTGAACGTTTGTATATATTTGCACGAATTATCATATTTTGGTATCTTTTTATGTGCCCTGCCAAGGTTATCCATTATTTCACCAATTCGGTACAATTTTTCTGGGAAATAATGACATCACAAGATATTTGCTGTCATATATTTCATTTTGTTTTTTTCACCTATTAATATTTTACTACATTTTAATTAATATGTATTAAGTTTACATATTTTTATATAGAATAAGTATAAATTAACATGATATTTTCTATTATAAAAATCTACTATAATTACTGTATAAAACAGCTGACTTCTATATCTACCTGTTGTTTTACATACAATAGTTTATTTATCTACACAGCTAGTCATCAAAAAATAATTCATTAATTTATATACAATATATTAATATGATATCTGTATAATAATTCAATGACTATAACAGTTATAACATTGAAGAGATTGAGTTCAACAAACAGAAATGTACATACAACAGATTTCATTATATAACCAGTATCGTTTGATTCATTGATTGACAAGCTTAACTTATATCTATTGTTTCAATTTGTTAGAATTCCACAAAACATTCAATATCCATAATGATTCAGATACTGTGGTAAAAAAACTTTGGCAATTGGTTTTCTATAACAGAATAAGGTCAAAAGGCCACTATAAACATATTTTTTCAAAGAAGCTTACACATTATAATGGAATTATACACATGTACATGTATATTGCTACACAGTCATGTAACGGTCCAGAGATTTAAAACACCTTGATGACATACATGTACTCCTGTCACAAAAACTAATTCATGACATGTTCAGAGAGTGTAATTTGAATACATGTTCAGTCTGAAAAAATGACTTATGTTAAAGAAATTTATAGCTGAATGATTTTCACAAGGAAATTGACTTCATTACTTCTATTTGTTTTAATTATATACATAACTAAATAAAATAGTATAAATATAAAAGATACCTATATAAAATGTCTATATATATATACCTGTTGATACTAATTTTTTAATGAAGTTTAATAGTCTTCTTGTTAAACTTGGACCAGGTAAGAGACGCAACTCCAACAACGCTACATCCGGTTTTGAGGTTACACGCTTTAATCTGCTTTGTGAGCAATACTTGATAGACCCTTCAAGAACTGAGTTCTCCAGTTCCCACAGTAAATATTGAGGAAGCAAGAGAATTGCAGTTGACAAAGAGCTATCTGAACCAATCGTCATGACTTATATGATTCTTTGCCCACCACATCTTTTATCAGGGGCTGACCATGCCCACGTATGACTCAATTGTTACACTGGATTGCAATTCACTTCAGAACATTCTGGGCCGACACCCAAGCACTCCTGTAACGAGTCTGTTCAACATTGAGCCGAGGTAAAAGACTATTAGTGTCCAACTATATGACTTTAGTATGTGAACTTCAACATAGAGTGAAGCTGGACACATGTAGTACTTATCTCTAATTTTGCATGGTCAAGTTTCAAGAAAATGGATATTAGTTTTTATAAAAGATTGCTTCAAAAGAATGAATGCGATAAAGTAATCAGTCTATGCATAGTTATATATTAAATATTATCCAATAAACAATCAGTGATAGAATTAGAGCTTTCTTTAACATTTATCTCTATATAAAATCACAGATATTACAGTCTACCACTAATAACTCACTAATGGAACCAGACAAGGATTGTCTCTATCCTTTAATATCACATATCTTGTATAGTTTAGCACAATGAATGGGAGGTAAAAAAACAATTTCTACCCAGTAAGAGTTATCTACTCTTGTCCAAAGCCCTCTGTTTCCTCAATAGCATAGGTGAGTTTTTCAACCAATTGCTCGTAGCTACGGAATGGTGGGAGATCAAGTCGATTAAAACAGGTATGACTTCTCGGAAGCCATGTTTCCTTGCCAACCTTTTCTATGCAAAAACACTGAGGTCCGTTACTCCCTGTAAAATACAATTAATCACCAAATTAAACAGAATTTCCTTTACTCATACTGGTATATAAATATAGATTGCCATGCAACAAAACATACACTACCAGCTTCCAACTAAATTTCAGGTTACGTTTACCCGGTAGGGCATCCACAAGATATTTCAAAATGAAATATCCCAATCCCAAAATAAATAGATCACAATAATTAATTACTTGCACAATTTTCTTTTTATAAAGCATCAAACTGTAACTGTCAATCACACTCCTTATTAAACTCAACAGAAATGCTCATTATCATACTTAGTCATGGTATTGATGTAATGAAACTAGGGTTGCAACTATTTATTGATGAATCATGATATTCATTAAATCTTTGATACACGATGTGATCAAGGTCGATATCATAATAATTGCAGCATAATATAAATTTTAAAAAAAAATTATTTGTCTTCTGTTAAATAGCCCAGAAATATAACTTTTCGGCCAGTGATTTTCTCAGTTTCAAAACTAATAGATCTAAATTTGACTTGTGTACAGGACTTCTGACATTAAATGTGAACAGAATCGGAAGAATTTCCAGAAGATTAGGAAGATGACCCTACCCTGGTCACTCCTCACTCTTAAATCAAACCCACAACTATATTAATAATAGATCACTTTATAATCCTTTGCCATACAATATAAGGTTGATAACTCTATGTGTTTTATCTTACCCATGAGTTCAGCAAATCCACCAACAGGTAGACGACAGGTACCAGTAACAAACTGTAATAATCTAGTTCTCTTCTCATTATCAATCTCCCTTACAAACTGAAATATGTTACAAATTAACCAATATATATACAATACAATACCAATCTTTTATTACATTTGTTCATTTCATCTTGATACAGTACTATTCAGATTCTGTTTTATATTAAATTAAAGTAATTGTTTACCTTCCAGAACCAAACAATCTGTTTACTGTTACGTTGATAATGTCTATATTTAGTGTTCTTCTCCCAGTCATCAACATCTATTTCCTGCATTCCACATAACATTAACTAGAAAATAAAAACCAATGTTTAAAGCCTCATTGAAATCACACAACTCAATTTGGTAACATCAGAAACATGACCAATATCGAAACAAAAGATCAACTAGTGATGACGAGGGAGTCGAAGATAAAAAGTAATCACATAATTTGTAGTTCTTTCATAAATTTGGCCATCAATTACTACAACCAATAAGAAATTGTCCTTTATGACAGTCTTGTTGAACACGTCTTATAAAGAATTTGTGGTATGATGTACCATAATAGTAGGTAGATATTAAGTCTTCCATACCTCAAGCTCTCTTTCATCAAAATATTGTAACCACTGTAATGGTACAACTTCATTAAATCCTTCCAGGTAAGCTTTAGTCTGTTCTTCTACACCTCTAGTAAATCTCCAGTTGGTCATTAAACTAAAAATATCAAATAATTATCTGGTATTAAACAGCATTTAATTTCATAGTTATACTATTTCATAACCTTAATATCAACCGAACAGTTAAACAGCACTACAATAAGCGATATTTTAAAACGAAAGACAAACTGCCTTGGTTGCCAATTGAAATTTATATGTTATAAATACTAACTTAATATATTCTTCTTTGTTTTCATCGGTAACTTTGATATCTGCTCCACCTGGTTTTAATTCATGTTGATCTATTTTACCCAGAATCTCAAAATCACAGGCAAAATAAAGCTCCAGACCACATTCCTCTATATTATTGTCTCTGTAAAAAAACATAATCCATTTCATCATACTATAAAATAGTCTAAAGATAAGTTGCCAGGAAACAATCAATACGGCCATATAAGTTAAGTTTTCTGAGCAGTCCACAATGGTTATCGCATATTTATTCTTTTGTAGGTAATGATAGAATTTATAAGACATTAAAAACTGATCTAGAATAACAACCCACAAATTATCAGAAATAATTAAAATTTAGTTGGCGTCTAACTCTTCCTATTGCTGACATTCTTATTACATTCAATAGACAAATCATATACTAGTAATCTGATGATAACTTCAGCTCATCGTAAATTGTCGAAGATCAAGAAAATCAATATGCTTTTATAAAAGCATGTATTCTGGTTGAGTTTCAGATTTAACCACAAAAGACTTACTTGATCCATGTTAAAGATGTGTAGAATTCTGGATCTATAGATTCTAAATCTTTTATGGTTAGTTTTTTACTCAACATTCTTTTATAGAAAGGCAGTGTAAAACCACTGTCAATAAATTTACCATGATACAAAGCCTGAAAGTCAATAAAATTTGTCCCATGACAGACATAAAATATTTCATAAAAGTTTTCCAACACTCAATATGTAAATTATGCCTTCATAAGTTTGGCTGGAAGCTGGTAGTAGGGCAGTTTTTAAAAATCCAATATAACGTTTTCTCAGTCATTTAATCATACTATACTCATAAGGAATGGGCTTTCATTTTGATCAACCGTATGTAAGAAAGGCACGGATTGCTATGGCGATTTTCAAATTATATGAGAAGTTGTCACCAATATGAGAACATTAAATCTTGGAATACTATTTTCTCTTGAATGCAATGTACATGTAAGTTACCACGCTTTGCACCGTTCTGAGTGAGAATGAATGAGTAGTTGTTATACTACAACTACAAAAATAAATATTCAGTGGTTCATTTAATCACTTACCATGGCAATAAAACGGCCAATAAAGCGGAAGTAAAGTAAATGATCAGGATTAACACTAGAGGCCGGATTAATCTGTAAACTATAATTACTGTTACTAGCATACTCAAATAAACAATACATAGGATTCAATACATCATGAGACAGGTGGAAAAACCATTCTCTGAAAAAAATATACAAAACACAAATTATACAACATAACAGAAAACCCACGTGTGTCACAAAATTTAATTCAATAGAATCCACTGCGTGACAGTTAGTTAGTTGGTTAAATGAATGAATGTTGTAATGTTGTGTTTTCTTTCATATTATCATTATCAGCAGACCAGACATATCATATACAAAATAGATAATTACATCATTTTTACATAATCAACAACACTGGGTACCATAGCCTATAACCGTCTTAAAATTAATGTGGTAATCTGTAGCACACATTGAACACATTTATTAATTAAAGGCAAAAATTTCTTGTCTTACTGTAGTAAATAACAGAATGAAAAATTTTAAATCACATGAAACATACCTAGCTAATCCACCATAATCTAATCCTTCTTCGCCTTTAAATATCATGTATAATCTTCTTCTCAGATCAAATGGTTTTAACCTCATAATCTAAAATAGGCAATCAAGTATTAGTCAATAGATACATCATGGTGTTATGGATTTATTAATTCACAAATAGATCCTAGATTCACAATCCACATATGTTTCAGTTTCAACTAGCGCGACAGTTAAAACACAGACAATTCAAAATATTGAATTTAAATTTTTTACCAAATAATTTTATTTTTATCAAAACAAAGTACTCCACACAATTGCCACTAAACTATAACAACTATACGTTAATTATATATAACATCACGTTGTAAACAAATAATTAATAACACTACAACTAACCTGTGCAAAAGAATCTTCAAACATATTATCCCTAGCAACGGTAATTTTAACATGGCCAGGTAATGAATTGGAGTGACATAAATATCTAAACTGTCCTAGTTTCCAAACAAAACTACGTTCATACTGAATAGATACACCATATGCTCCTTTAGGACTGAAATTAAAATGCAGAAATCAGATTATGCATATTTTGAATACAGATACACCTACTATATAGTGTCTAGGATATAAGACAATAAGTTAACATTAATTTCTTCAACTTAAAAACCTGTATCAGTAAATCTCTATGATCTTTCAAGGTTTTTCTAAGCCCGGAATAACTTGTGATCTGATTATACTTAATTTCACACATCCAGAACACTGCACGGATTATAATTCACTGTCACTGATGATGGGTCGTTACTATAATTAAGGCAAGTACAGGGTGTTTATGTTGCGTTGAAACCGAATGGATATAACTTAGATGAGATATACATTCTGCGCAGTTCCAGGCCAGTAACCCATTATATTATTTTTAAATGTAGAATCAAATCAAATAAATTTGCATTAAAAATGCACAATGAGTAAGAATGAAATAATATTTTATCTAAATATCCAAAAAAACAGGGTTTGACTTTTATTTAGTTCTTGGTCCATAGGAACAAGATTCGTTATTTTTCTTTCATCAAAGTTCAATTTCTTGTGTGCCTCAAACTGTTCATAAGCTAGATAAAGCATGAGTCTGAGGTTATGCTGGATCAGAAAGAAACCTTCAGTTTTTCTGTCATCTTGGGTTATTTCTCCGGGTCTTTCTTTCCACAGCATAACCTCAGACTGGGCTTTATTTATGTCACCCTTTATTTAAGGAACAGGGATATAATAAGCATTCAGCCAATTGTCAGCATTTTAGCAGATTCGTTGTCAATTGTTCTATAACAAACTTGAATAGAAGACTTCAAAACTGTGCGACAATACTGAAAAAGTCCATTTCTACAGGAACAATTCTATATATTTAAGTAATGTTCAAAATACATGATTTGGGACAAAAAATCAGAACACTCACCCTTTACAAGAGCCACCTCTGGGGTCTTGGAATGTTGTTGTTCGAGTATTATGATCAACAAAATATCGAACACCTTCCGCAGTATATCGCATCTCCATTCCCTCCGGTAGCGGATCTTCTTGCATAATTCTACAAAAGAAATTATACAAATATTGATTTTAAATAATTAGTCAATTCAAAATCAGTACTACAGTTAATGTTAATATCTACCATTTTCTAAGATAAATGTGTATGTCACAGCTCCAAAGCTAAAAAATATCTACCATTTTCTAAGATAAATACATAGGTCACATAACAGCAGCTTTGAATACTGCAGCTAAATTATGCATAGTCGTATTTGGATTTTTATGGCCCACACAAGACATTTATACAAAGACTGATATTTTATAATTAATAGAAATACAATATATACTATTAATAGCATTTTGTATTCTCTAAAAATATATTTTTGTTCTATTTTCACAAAAACTTTTGGCACTTATTAATTTATCAATTAATTCAACATACCCTTGTGTTCTAGGGTCCTCCCATTGTGTTGTTCTATTTTTGTGATTTACAAAATATACTCGAGCATTAGCATCTACTCGTTTCTCTGAAACATAAACGTTTTTTGAATGTCAGCATCCATATTCATCAGGTACTCTTTAAAAGCTTTACTGAGGGAATGTGGTTTAATTTCTGTTAAATACAATAATAGTTTCTGAGTACTTTTCATTGAATTCAAACCGCCAAAGAGAGAGGGAGAGAAATGGGGTTTAACGTCCACTCGAATAAACTAAGTCATTTCTGGACTAACATATGGTTTAATTCATTTCAATAATTCACTTGCGCATAGGGGTGTTTAGCAATGGGAGGAAACCGGAGTACCCAGAGAAAACCCATGAGGTTGGACAGGCGATCCTACTCCTTGCCACGTACAACCAGGGATTTGAAACCACGCCAGTTGACTCAATGGCAGGCCGTACAAACAGCGCATGCACGCTAACCATTCCGCCAACTCCCCAAACAACCAAGGGATCTTTCTATATTTCTATATCTGTCTGCTCAGCAGGCACCACTCCTTACAAGTGGGAAGCCATCTTAATAAAAGAATCTGACGACGGTAGGATACAAACCTGGGATATTCTGGTTGTGGCAGCCAAATTCACATTATATTCATATATTTTTAAAGGAAGTCCGATCAAGATTATAATGTAAGATTTAATGTTATAAAAGAAAAAATAAGAGATCTTACCCCATCCTTCTGGCAATGGACCTAATGGATCATTATCTTGAGCTTGTGCATCTGCTTGTGGGAAGAGGAATCTTCGCTGTAGATTTTCTAATGTTCTGTTGCTCCTCCATTCTTGCCATTGTTGCCAGTTGATCAATGATTCAACATTGGGTCGTTGCCAAGTAGTGGTTCTTGTATTATGATCGACATAATAAACTCTACCTCTCTGGTCAACCCTTCTTTCCCATCTGCAGAAAGTAACCATATCATTTTCAATTACATTTTATTCGTTTTTCCTACTCTATCTATTCAAATATGTAACATCACAGACAAAGGGAACTTAGCTATGATTGTAATGTTTAAATAGCTGGCTCCTAAATTCTAAATATTATTAGCAAAAATAATGCTCTGTACACTTTCTATCAATATAAATAAACATTCTTTCTATCTTCACCAATAAATAACCATGAATAATTTTTCGTCATACTCAATTCATTCTCTAATCTACTCCATTAAATACATAAATTTACTGACTCAATGAACTTGACTATAATTGTAATGGCTAAATTATAACGGGCTTTCAAATTCTAAATGTTTTTCAGCTCATGCTTTTATTAAAACTAGAACGAATAAAAATAAGGGATGTACGGACTATTTCTATTTTTCTTGTTTTCCCTTATCTACTGATATTCAATTACTTTTTTGAGTTATCAGATATCCTCTCACAGCTTCAAATAACAATTTTTGGTCTTCAAAGTAATTATTACTGAGCAGACATTAGCCTGTTTATCTGTTATCACTCGTCACTTCAGACAGCTAAATAGGATAACTTGTGTTTTCCTTATTGTCCTTTAAATCTATTATCAATAACTATAACTTATATTCATACCCTTGGGGAAGTGGTTGTGGCTTTTCCCATGTTGTTGTTCTTGTGTTATGATCGACATAATAAGGCCTTCCATGCTGATCATAGCGGGTTTCCCAACTGAAAAATTGAAAGAAAGGGAATGATACTAATAATCTACCTTAATAATATATCACTAGTTTTAATTTCAACAATAAATTCTTGAAATAGATTGAAACATTAAACAGTTACCTGTAATTGAACAAATTAACATGATACACGACTTTAACAGGATGATAAATATGCCTTACCCTGGAGCAATTGGTTCATTATCAACTGGGGGTGTTGCTAGTGATGCACCATTAGTACCAGCAGATGCAGCCCCTGCAGTTGTACCTCCAGCAGGTGATGCACTACCATTATCATTTGTTGCTGTTGCAGTTGCAAAAGATGGTGGGCCTGCCACTAAAATAAAGCAAATCAGAACATAAACCACAAGTCAACAGCAATAAATAGATGACACAATCGTATCAATTTACTGCAAATTTATCTTTTTAAAAAGCAGAAAATGTTCACAATCGAACTCAGTCTAGGTTTTCAAGTACCTGGTAGTGAAACCCTACACTAAGTTTTATCATTCTCCATAAGTAAGAATCAAAGTTATGTTAATTGAACTCAGTTAATACTCAAGACATTCACCTAATGAACATCTACACAAAAAATAACAATTCTACCTCAATTAAAAGCAGAGCTGTTGTGTTTCAAAGTCTTGACCAATCAAATTGTTTATCACTACATAGCAAAAGTAGAAAATTCTCATCATCAAACTTAGTTTCTTAATTAGAACCAGAGTTACCGGGTCCCACAACATCAACCAATCAATCCATTTGCTTATCTAGTCTTAGCCTAAGACATAAATTGCTTATCTTCAAGTATTTTTGACAGTTTTTATATCTCTGATGACTTTATATCGAAAAACCAAAATATTGCCCAGCTCTGAGTGCATGTCCTTATTTGATGTTTAGCACGTAGAATGATATTCACACCTTCAGCTGGTGCATCAATGAATGATAACTTAAGTACATACCCAAAGGTGTAGCTGGTGTAGCTGGAGTAGATGGTGTAGCTGGAGTAGATGGTGTAGCTGGTGTGGCTGGTGTACCTGTAGCAGTAGGTGTTGTTGGTGAAACGAGTGGAGGTGATTGAAAGACCGGGTTTGATGGAGGAGTTGGTGCAGGTCCTCTAACTCCTGCAGAATTTCTTGAAGCTCTATTTGGAGGTCTCTCCGGTCGATCTGGTTTGTTAACTGAACCATTTGAGCTTTCTGAAATTAAGATCATTTAAATAAATATTAAAATGTCATATTTTTAGTATATGTTAATAATAACAACGACTACTCCCACTCCAATCCCCAAATGTGTGATAAACCAACAAAGAGACTATTTATTTGTTTATACTTATTCCAATTCTCTTACTAATCAAAGAATCTAGTGCTGTAAGGGGATTATAGTCCAAGATTCATTATCAAACCTCTTTATAGTATTGGAGAAAAAATTTTAACATGGAAGTCATTAATAAGTTTTGACTACATGTAAGTATAACATAACTTTATGGTTTAATATGGTCAAGTCCAATATATCATCTAGTTAGATAATGTAGGATTGGCAATTTGCCTGTACATTATTGGAAATAATGGTACACCAACATCAATGGATGACGTCACATCTGTACATGAATTTATGTATGTAGCATGTATATACATAAAAAGTGATGATAATTACTTTTATTTCTACCTCCAGTTGCATTTCGTACAACAGGTCGGTTGCTCACATCCATACCATTTAAAATAATAGTTAGCTCCCCCGTTTTTCCTTTACCATCAACTTTCAGATCAGATGTCTTCATACAATTATCAACTAGAAATAAAACAAACCAAAGTAATCTATTAATATCAACTGTGCCATTTTATTTCTTCTTTAGTGTGCTTTAATTGTGTATTGTCTGAAATTTCATAATTGCCTGGAATACCGTGTCGTTAATTTCAAACACAGTTCACTTCATGCATCTATTCTTTTAGTTTTACAATTTCATTTGAAATATTATTATGTCAATACTACCAACTTAATTAATAATTAATGATCTTTTTCATAAGTAGAACTTAAACTTACATTTGCCGCCATGTTTTTGCAGTAGTGGAGTGAGTTCTACCACAGTATTTCCAAGTAATGTGTCTGCTCGTATACTATTCTGACTTAAAACTCGAAAATCTAATTTAGAGTTGGGATTAACTAGGCTAATAAAATAGAAAATTCATACAATAATTTTTACGGCCTATTCATTAGTATGCACACACATGGGTGACAAAATTAAATGATTTGTTGTGTCGGTGTGTTGCATAACTTGCATAACATGAATATAACAAAATGACAAGTCCCACACCCTTGCACTTGGTTGGACGGTACAGTATAAGGAAAAACAACTTCTTAGAATGTCCATGGGACTAGTCAGAAGATTCATACTCAGATCACAGAAGCGTGGCAAGGCAGGGTCGCTACTTACTGTAAGGTTTGCACAACAATTAATTATATGCAAGTCAAATATGTAGTAAAAATTCATTCGCCAGAGAAATTTGTTTCCATGGAACACAAAAATTATTAAATCCGAGAAATTTCTAACTAACAAAAGGCATAACTACTATAATAGGTAGATGTGTGTACAATGCTTTATGAGATATTCTCCGAAAACAAAATTGTGCACTAAAAACCACGTCAAATTTTTTTACATGGACACAAAAAAAATATAAATCCCAGAAATTCCTAAAGGCACAACTATTGTCATATGTTGATATTTGTACAATATTTCAAAAACATATTTTCAACGGTGTATGAGATATGCTCGGTATATGAGATATGCTCCGGAAATGAAATCGGGTGTCACGGATGGAACGACGACCGGACAAGCAGAAGTAACCCATTTCAATATCCCTTTCAAACAGTGGGCTGATGTCCTAAGCAATCCCAAAATAAAAGATGATACATCAATTACATACTAATTAATTGCACATTTATCTTTTTGAAATGCCTTGAGTAATCAAACTGATTATCTATACTTAGTCTAAGCAGAAAATGTCCACAATCAAACTCAGTCATGGTTTTGAACTACCTGATAGTAAAACTAACCACTAAGTTTCATCACTCTCCATCCGTTAGAAATTACTTAACTGCCTTGCTTTAGAAGATAATGAATGTTAATCATTGAAGAGTCAAGACGTTCATTCACCCAATGAACACCTATACTACGGTTAAAAGCAGAGTAGATATGTTCCAAGCAATCAAATTGTTTACCGTTAGCTAGCCAAACAAGGTATTGATATGATGAATCTATACTCCCAGTTTCATCACCCTCACCCAATTAGAACCAAAGTTATCGTGTCCCAAAGATTCAATCAATCAAAATGCTTATCTCTGCTCATCTTTGAACTCCATTAAGGCATTTAACTACTGATAAACACCTACACCAAGTTTGGACATTGGTTATTGTGTACCAAAAAGACAGATTTTAATAATACCTTATATAATGTAATTTGTGGACTAGTGACTAGGTGTGTTTCATAGGCTTATTATAAAAAATAACTACATGTTTTATCCATAATATTAATAACAGATGTTTGCATATATTTAAATGTTTTGATGATGCGCAAGCGTATTGTATTTTCAATTATATAAATGTACATAGACATACATGTATGACATTGTTTTGTTTTTTTGTTTCTTTATCAACTGCCTCCCGGCAGTTAACCCTGTTCAGTAATATTTAACAAAATCAGAACAGAGTTTAAAATCTCATTAAAGGCAAGTAATATTTATATGCTAAAGCAATTATGTTTATTAACTATTTTTACAAGAGCTGTACATGTACATGTAAATGAATAATAGGTTGGAATTGACCAGCCCTGGTCTGACTACACAAAAAGATCTATTTGTTAAAACAAGGCCGGTATTATACCAAAACTATATGGCTCATAAATTTTCTACTTACACTGTAAGATGTTCATCCCACTTAGGGTTAACAGATTTTTTCTGTACGTCTGTTTTACGTGGTGGTTGACCGTCAACACTAACTTCACAGTAAGAATCCGGTTTAGCAGAAAACAAACCTCCACCTGAGGAAAATTTTGCCGATACAACTGGAAAGTAAATGACAGGATTAAATACATTTTTGTGAAGTTTTTGATTGGTTTTCATTTTTTATATTCATAATTTAATTATAATCTGATAATTTTACCTAGTTGTCAGTAATTTTGTTTTTAATAATTCAATGACTTACTTGAGATTTGCAATTGGCACAGTTGTGAGGTACTTGATCCTGTAGCGCCTGCCGCCTCTCCCATTATGATCTCTGTTCAAACATAGTCAAATCTATAACAAATTCAATGACATGCTGCTATAAGACAACAATATTACAAATACATTTATTTACTATTGTGTATGTACAAGCATAAATATATCAATTTGGGAATGAAACAGTAGTTTTGAGCTTATTACATATTTACCTATGTTTATACGCTAAACATATACTGCTCAAGTAAAGATTTATCTAAATGGCTAGACATCATTGAGTTGGGCCAAAAATAAAACCAGATTTCACACCATCATTGTAGAAATTGTTATGCCTATGTATGGACATACATGTATACAGTAATTGATTTTTTGATCAACTGTTCATAAAAGAAACAAAAATTAAACAAACCAATCAAATCAGAAGGAGTTTTAAACCCATCTTAAATTGAAATATCAGATGAACCCAATTCAAAACTTTATGTTAACCCCAATCAAGAGTTTTAACTCCTGTACATATATGCTAATTAATATGTACTTTGTCAATTCTGTCAATAATCAATATATCAAAAATTGTAGACTATTAGTACTTATATTATATGTGTACTTAACCTCTAATGGTAGTTCATGTGAAAAAAATATAAGGAAATACAGAATGTAAACGTATCATATTTAACAGATAAAATATACTACAACATGTAAAGACAACATACACTGCAGGTCAGCCAATGTCATATAGTTTAAATTTTATATAAAACATTATCATAAAATAACCTAACAATAGAAACTAGGCCACTAAACAATTTTGCATTTCCTGTATTGAAATCACTTAAGATAGGCCTGCAGCTTACTATATGTGTATGAATTAAGGGAGAACTGTATACATGATAAAATAAACTGATAGAAAACTGACAAATTTTTGGCTTAGGGGTACATGTACATGTAGGTAAAATCGGGTGAATTTCAAAATCAAATAATTGTGCATTTATAAGTTTAGAAAATATAGTGATACAGGTATTTACTGAATACATGATAAAATAAACTGATAGAAAACTGACAAATTTTTGGCTTAGGGGTACATGTACAAGTAGGTAAAATCGGGTGAATTTCAAAATCAAATAATTGTGATTTATAAGTTTAAAAAATTTAGTGATACAGGTATTTACTTTGTGCAGGAAACCTTACCAAAGAAATTGTATAACGCTCATTTATATGAACAACATCAACTACCAAATGTCAAGTTGCCCAAATTAAACAACAATGTACATGTTTTGTAATTGAAAGGAAGATCATGATAGTCAATGTTCAAAAAGTCACAACAGAAGTTTAAACAACCATCCCAGAACGAGATTTGTCAGGTCATGAACAAAACATAGAAAATATTTCTTTGGAAACTTTGTTTTTACACAAAGTATTTTTACCATACTGGTGATAAATTAAGGTAAATTGACAATAATTTCACTATTTCGATATTTTTTTAATTGTTTGATATCTAACTTTATTGGTTTTCATATTTCAACATGTAGTCATACCATATTGCGACACATGTATTTGGAGTGTAATAAATTTAAGATAAAAACATAATTTATGACAGATATTATCATTATCAACCAGATATATTCAGTGAATAAAGCTAGCTAATTATGTTGAACTTTGGGGGTTTTTTTTATAAACAATGTTTTGTTCGGGATGTTTGAATGGGATTGGGGAACAGGATTAGCATATGTGAAACCTCTCTCCCTGTAGCTAATTATGTTAGTGAATACATGAAAATACATTCTGTTTCCATGTGCTTGGCGATACATGGAATTTCACTATGCCTGGATAGCCCGCCTACCTTTGGGAAGTCATGGTGGGAAGTGAATTAAAGGGATAGGTGCAACTAGCTTTCTCTAGTCTACTGTTATCGAAAACTATTCAATATCATTAGATTAGTCAATTCAGTACTTATCTGTTTCTTGGCAAGATTAAACTGTGAATAGTGATAAAAATTAATTTTCAATAAGATGTTGCAATTTTATGAAATCTATAGGCTTACATGTACTTATCATTATCAGTAAATTCATTCATTTTGAAATACGTCCTAAAATTACTATAGTTGGATATCGGTTAAATGTACAAAATTGATCATCAATGACCATTAAAATCAAAACTACTGGTATGGTACATAACTACATCAGGGTTGAATTTAGTCTAAAACCATTGAGTAGCAAATTTTTGTGACAGATTCATATTTTGGCTAATCAATTCAAAATTTGAATAGCATTTGCTCAGATTTGAGGAGCAGTACTAAAACGTACGTGTAGCCAACATCACAAAAATTCTGATTTTTCGGGGTATAAGTAGATACTTTTTTCCGCCAAAGTCCGGCCTACGTTGCATACTCCGCTTCAACTTATGACATCTCCAAACAAAAAAAAATAAAATTCAGTTACCATCTCTCCACGAGGCACGATGGTGACGATGCCGGACGCACTAATCGTCTAAAACAAAACTACACGTACTTAAAGTTACACCATTCCATTTATTCCAATCGAAATATTTGTAGACGTGGCTTTGCTTGTTGATTTCTTTATGTAAATATCCCCCTCTCCGCCTTCAAAATATTATCAACCCGAGAATATGCCATAAGCATCAAATATTTTCAGACATTCGTCAAAAATGGCTTGTTTCAAGCGTGTCGCGAGATGTCTACTTTTAGTTTTCAGTTAAGTTAACCAATCATACTATACTGCGTTTTATTCTATTTTTAGTAACATATTTTATAAACACGTGTGATTAAAAACAGAGTCTGCATTGTCTTCTAGTTATCGGATATATTGAAATAAAAACTGGTTCAAATTAATCACTACCACAACTTGGAATATTAAACAAGTTACAGTAGTCCTGCATGGCTGCATTTATAAATTGATTCTTTTGTAGGCCTAATTATAGTCCACATTCATCCAAAATATAATGAATCGCACTTCACAAGTTTGAAAGCAATTTTTGGCTAATGAATAAAATAATTCTATTGCCGTTACAACGATTTGAGTCGCTTTTTGCAATGCGATACCGCGCTTAAATTGAACCCTGAACTACATTGTATGTTAAAATCCGCCGATACTGAAGAACTAATTCTCTTTTCATTTTGTCCTATCGAGCCCTATATATACATGTAGCTCCAATATGAAAATATCACTCACCCCCACGTCTGGTCTAAGGTTATTTTTGAATCCTTACCGACTATTTTTCACCCAGATTCTTCTTTGTTTGCCAAAGGAATCATTTCTTGCAACAGTCATATTAATTCAACATAATTTATTTAATTGCCAAATTCTACTTAAACACAGTGTTGAATTATTATAAATTTGTGTCAGATATGATGAGATATGATTCCTTTTGCAAAAAATAAACATTCACCGTGAAAAATTAAAGGTACGGGTTTTAAAATAGCCTGAGAACAGAAGTGGGGAAGAGCAGTACCGGTATATCACTGTATTTTCATATTGCAGCTCTATATATATAGACCTTTACATTATCTATGATTAAGCCTTAAACAATGCATAGTGTACTCTCTGTCACATCCGAACTCTTATCACTCTGGCGCTCTGTCACATCCGACATGATTTTCTCTTCCTGATTGATTTCCTTATTACTTCAGCCATAAAATCTCTGGTAATTCCGGACTCTGTACGTTCCGGATTACGACTTCAATCAGCCATCCCATCACATGATTTCATTTAAATCGAACAATGATTATCTAAATGAAACTTATAATAAAATCGAAATGTAAGTCAAAAATATCTTTGTGGTTTTTAGTCAAAACCTATTATTGGTACTGCAGTAGTTCATTTGGGATTAACCAATCACTTGGTTAATCATTGATTAGCCAATCATTTGGTTAACTACATGTGTAATACTCACTTCCATCCTTTCAACAAGTCAATCTGCGATGATGGATTAAGAGGATTACCGATCCGATAGTTATTATTTTGATCGTGTTATTTTTATCAAATTTTAATGAGAGCCATTTTGTAGTTTTATCCATTTTTTTCTTTTAATATTTTGTTAACTATAAGCTTATTTATTGGTTTTTCAATCAATATGTATTTTTTATCCGTTTCAACAAAGGTTTTTGGCCATTTTGACCAAATTATGTCCATTTTGACCAAAGTGAATTTTGAAGACATCCATAATAATATTTCCACCAATCAGGAAACAATTTCAATGTTTGACAAAACTCCTAAATTATTCACCAGCCCACTTGAAGATAAGATTGAATACTTTTCTTTAAATTCATACACTTATACAGTATAGTAAGTTGAATCATATTCCAATTATCCATGTACATGTAGTAAATATAAAATAAGTTGAATCATATTCCAATTATTTATCCAAATTATTCCAATCACCAATGTCATGCAGCTAAATGTATAGGCACTATAGGATGTACATGTATATTGCCAGAGAAAGGCAAAAAAATATCAACATTAGTCCTGGGGAGCTAAATGTAACTATGCCATTATAAGAATTGACAAAAGTGTCATATTTTATGCATTCTAGAATTTAAGCAAAAAAAAAAATTGTCAACTCATGCATGTCATGTACTGTGTAGGCTAACTGACTGTGAATGTCAATGTGGGGTTTTAACTTTCATTTTAAGACTGATTTACATGGTAGGCCCCAGTTCAAGGCAAGAAATGGTAGTTATATAATCAATGGTCTAATCTAATAGATTAAGACTTATAGAACTAAATAAACAGGAATCACACAGTCTAGCTTGATTTGATGTGTGGTTGTAGCCTTACGGAGTAGCCTGTATTTTATGTCAGATTCGGTATTCAGAATCATCTGATATGATATGAAGAGAGAATGATTTTGTCACAACTAAACATTCCGCCGCTGTTTATTTTCGAAGCACAAACATCATAGCCCAACTAATGAATTTTCATTAAAGATTGGATTACGTTTTTCTTGGGTTCATTAAATTAATCTAAAATACTTACTAATCATAAGTTTATGACGTAAATTGTTTTGTTTATAGTCCCTACTTTTCGTCAGAAGGTTGGCCACCATTTATGATCACATGACCTATTACGTACAGTAGCCTTGATCGCGTAAAATCTCGTAAATATTAATATTAATAATACTAAAAGTATAACCGAAACATATAGAAATATATACTTATATTTATGATTAAATCATGTTTTGTAATATTTAGGTAACATATTTGTTAAGGTCAGTTTATTTGTTTAATATTAAGGTCACATGATCTTAAAATGGCGGCTGTAAAACACGTTGTTGTTGATTCGGCTGGATTTATTAAAAATGCCCCAATCAGAGTGAGTGCAGTTGAATATTTATTGCATAATAGTCATGAAAATGGTTTTCATCAACTATAGAACCTAAAATTTTATCTTTAAATTGATAATTTTGTAAGACACATCAACGCATGGCACCACTGGGATTACATGTCATTTGGGACTCACGTCATTTGGGACTCGCGTCATTTGGGACTCAAAAAAATTTGACCGCGACATTTGGGACTCGGGTAAACGACGTTTGGGACTTTGATATACGACGTTTGGGACTTTGGTGTACGTCGTTTGGGACTCGATCAAGATACGTTGGTAAAGTCGTCAACACGACATTTTTCATAATCCGAATAATTAGCAAGCTGTTGATCATTCATAAAAGGTGCATTAAAATAAGTCACGTGGTCATCGGAGACAGTCTCGGCGGTCTCCGAATTGCGCGTCGTCCACGCTCTGTCCGTGTGAATTTCAGGTACAGGTAGATATTAAAATAATAACTGGAAAATACATTGATGAATTCACTGACCAGTTGTTAGGTAAATTTAAATCGTCATTGGATATAATTCACTGACCGAACATCGAATACACGGAGAGAGAAACAGTGGATGTTTTCCCCGATAGAATCTCCATTGGAGAATTCCAATGATACGTGACATATCGGTTGGCATTATGCCAATAAACCAGTTCTAAACTGATTTTTTATTTTATACACTATTGACAGGCAATCTGAACGACACTCACCCTACCTGCTACCACTTAATTTTTCATACGTTAGTTAACGTACATATTGACAGGGTGTTAATTTTAACAAACATTGAAGGCTATATCATAGTCGTACAGAACTTTATTTCATAATGTAGCTATTTCAGTTATGGTTGTCACGTGATCATTGTGTCGTTTGTCTATCATCGACGGATAAATAAAAACGTTTGCAAGTTACATAACAAAATAGTCTAAAGAAATGCCACGGCATTTTCTGATACTGACAATAAACACTAATCAAACAATCAAAATTGCTATAATCATAACACCAATTAACAAACAATACAAGAATACTTCATTAAAAAAAAACATCGGTGAACAACAAAACAATGATCATACGATCATAGAAACAATACGATTAACATTAACTTTATTATAAAAACATCGATGATTCGATCTGAAGTCAAATAACAAAATAGTCGAATACTAGCTATTTCTTCCATATGATTAAAATGTGTACGAGTTTTATAAATACATTTATTTATTTTAACAATACATTTCGCCGGCTTTTTGACCTAGAAATTCCAATCAATGTCACGTGTCATCGGCGGATTTGGCAATGACGGAAAAAATATATTATTATTAATGACTGTTTCTCAGTGTATTTGGTCTTCTATCAGAGGGTTATATTCAACTTAGAATTAAATTTACTTGGAATTCATACGGAGCGTCAAAGAAGCGCGATTCCCGAGCGAAATGCACAAAATATGCACGCAGCTAGGGATCCTCCGATAAATCAGTCGACGTTTGTGTCTGACTCTGGTCCAAAATATCGTTTATATCGGGTCCCAAATGTCGTTTACATCGAGTCCCAAATGTCGTTTGTGCTGAGTCCCAAATGACGCCAATGAAGTCCCAAACGTCGTAAACTGGGTCCCAAATGTCGTTTGTGTTGAGTCCCAAATGACGTGAGTCCCAAATGACGTGATACCACCACTGGCACTGTTTCAAAGAAACTCTCACGAACTCTGACGACTCTTCCGAACTCTTCCTGTGAAAAACTAGAAAATTAGAAATATGTCTCATTACACTTGCCCTCTATATGTACGTCCAGGCACCGTGCTATTGAAATCTTGTCGAAAAAGTTTGGCTTCCCACTCCAGTCAATTTTACTGGGCGACTTTTTACTGCTAAACGGTGGCTTGTCAGTCCCTGTGGTGGTGAACGCCTGGCGGCCTGACCAAGTAACTGAGCATCTTAGTGAGAAAATAAAACCTTGCTTACCTCACTGGAACCAGTATGAGCGACACAACACGCTGTTAGCAAATACATCCCTGTTTTCAAACTGATTTGACTGACATTGGAAGAGTAACACACAAATTTACGAACTCAGGCATTTTTGAAAAAATTTGTCTGTAAATATTGTAATTGGGCTAGGCAAAGCAACAAATGACAAAAGATTCTCAACTTTTCAAAGATTTTAATTTTTTCTCCCAGGCTTAACTTAAATCTTTAAAAATTTAATCAACAGTCTATCGGTGACAGTTTTTGTTACACTCCTAATGGCTCCTATGTTACCAAACAATAGGTTTGCTCAATTAGAAATGATTAATGAAATGGTTCCGCTACTCAGTCTTGAGCCTGTAGTGGATGGTTTTTAGGCCTTCCTTTGACTCAGAGAAAAAGTTTCAAACCTTAAAGTTCCAATTTCACTTTTTCTAAGAAAGTCAAAATATAATTATTTCTATGTTTTTTGCTCAAAAGGTTGTCAACTCACTATTATACGATCATGGACAAAATTTTTGGGGGGTTAAAAAGGGTGACACTGCTTGATTGAGGAAATAGTTACTCAATTACCTCCCTTGTTTTCCCATTCTTCTACATGGACGGCCATCTTCAAACGTTTGAATTTGAAGTTGAAAATGATATTTTTGCCAATTTCTCCACTGGCAATAGTGAATTATAGGATTAATAGGATTATTCTTTAACAAGGTAGGACTGTTTATACGTTCAATCTATTTTGGGGCTTTATTTTCATAAATTTTAAAAATATAACTTAAAAAAATGCTATTGGAACTTTAAAGCGTAACACTAATATGTGAGTATTTGTGACAGGCATTTCTTGAGTTAAAGCCCCGATAACACTTTTGTTGTAACTGAATATGTCCCAATCTTCACTCTGGTCAACAAATCATATTATTTTAGAATATTCCAATTAAATGATGATATAAATTTCATCTAACACACCTATTTTAAAAAATTGGAAAAATTCAACCAATTGATTTGAAAAGTCTTAACGTAAACCTTTTCAAATGTGACTTGGATTTTAAAATATTTTCGAACCCTCTGGACAAGTAAAATAGGTTGTAATGGATAATTTACACAACAGGTAGGACACTTAAACATCTAGTACATGTACTTAGAATAAGGGTATTATTTATTTTCTGGAGCTACCAAGCCAGCAAGAATGTTATTGTCCCTTTAAGCTGATTGTTGTCAAATATTAAACTTCCATCAACTAGTGATAAAAAAAAATATTAAATATTAAAATAATTTTGTTCTTTCAAATTGATTTTAATTTAAATTGTATGCGTATTGATTACTAATTCATTTTGTTAAAAAAAGTATTCCCCAAAAATCTGAGAATTATTTTTATTGATGCAATGTATACATACATGTATGTGATTAATTTGGTAAGACGCTTAATCTTGCTTGGATGAGGTTTGATAGAGGGGTGACAACTTTGACTACATGTACATGTACGTTGACATGCCCATTGCATGTTTTACCTAGTCCATCTGGTTCCATTCTTTTTTTTAAACTAACAGTTTTGTCAGCTATAAATGCTGGAACATATATCTGAACCAATTTTTAACTGATTTGATACAGACTACACAATATGAACTACATGGCCTTGCTGAACTCAACCTTACACTGAAACCAAACATTCTAAGTATAAGATTTCAATAAATCTAAGATCCGTTTGTAGTTAAATATTTGTTATTTTACTTTAGGAAATTGGAGAAAATATCTATACGCTACATTCAGTGGTAAATGAAATAAAAGATAAAACAACAAGAGATAGACTTCAGGTTTTACCTTACACAATTAAATTTAAGGAACCATCATCCGAAGCTATATTATTTGGTAGGTGTACTTTTTATGTATAGTATTTATTTACATTGATTCTGTGAGGGTACACAATTATCAAAGACCCATCTTATTATTGTTTATTATTCATTTTTCAGTGTTCATTTACCTATTGAAATACTGTATAAGAGGATGGTTTGGAGGGAGGGGGCAACACTGGTCAAGATTAAGTAGTATTTGTTTTTGGGACTTTATTTTGTAGCCTTGTTTATATCCTGGCCCTATATTGAAAAATACTTTTTGAGGAGACCTGGAGAAGCACAAACATTCAGAATGAATCTCTGAATGTTTTTATTATCATTTTATTTGAAAATTAAACTTTAATAGTCAGGGCTTTGGCGTCAGAATATCATTAAAACCAATTATGTTAAAGTATAGATCTGTATTAGGAGAATATTTTCGTATAGGCCTAGACGTCTCACCGTTTAAAGAAACGGTATGATTTTTACCTGTCAAAATGTTAAACAGGGAGTAAATAAACGAGTGAAAGTTGTCTGTTTATAAGAGAAATAACTCTCATTATGCTAGAAACATTGCATTTGGATAACTAATTTCGTTGATAACATTTAAGTTGTCTACAAAATTCTGCATGGGTTTGTTAAAGTGTTAAAGATAATCCTTTAAGGGCGTTGAGCAGTCTAAAATGCACATTTTAAAGCTAACAGTGTAATTTTTGTTGATAAAATATGACATTTTTTGTTATTTTTTGCGTGGTAAACTACATATTAATCACAAAAAAAATACAAAATTTCCTTACCAACTATGTGTTACAAACATGATCCGAAAGCATGATGATAAAGTGTGTTGATGACAACAAATGCCTAGGTGGATTTGGCATGAACAATGCTACATGTAATTGCAAGCCCACAAAAGCTACTGGACAATTTTGGGCTATAGGCTGTTGTTTGTGGGGTATCCATGGAAATTGAGTTTTCTTGCTGAAAAGAGTTATTGATCATCACTCCCGTTGATGGAAAATCTAGTTTTTGGGTTAATTCTTTGAATCGTCTACAAGTTTTAAATACAACAATTCAGACGTAAAAAGCAAATATCTATACTTTAGTGCACTACTCGACTGCTCTAAAAATCATTTTATGCATTCAAAAATGGTAGTCATCGACAATCAAAAAATAAAATTCAGCCATGTTCCAGTCGCAATAAAATGTAGACCTGGAAAATCACATCTTAATGGGAATTCCTTCTGACATCATATCTTCATGTACACGTAGATAGATATCAGTGATCCAGTGTGAAACTGCTGCTGGAGGTGGTCATGATTGTTTACATTGGATGACAACATATATGCAACATCATAATTTATTCAAGATCTGATCTAGGCCGTGGAAAACTTCTCGTTTGGTATATTAGTATTTTCCTTTCTGCTTGTACCTCTATTGTTACACAACAAACAATCAGACTGTTATGTGTCCTCTGGGGTATTTTACACATGGAACAAGTGTGTAAAGCCTTAATAAGATTGGTGTTGAAAATTTTGTGCTTATCTTAGACTACTCAATGCCCAGAAAGAATGAAATGAGAGGGCTTTTCTATATTATGTTGTAGGCATTTTAATCAAATGAACTCTCAAGTGACTGTCAGTGGGTCTATTGCACTTCCAGATCCAGTTTTTTGTTAGCCATAGCAGTATACATGTACACAAGTTAAGTCCAAACCTTATGTTGCAAAACCTCCAAAAGAAAATTATTTAAGAGGCCTTAAGGCAAGCCTAGATCTTTTGTAGAGGTAGACAGAAGACAATTTATTCAATGGATATTCAGACATCAAATGCATGTTCAGAAATTTGAGCAATTGGAGGTATAAGGTGGAGACCCGGGTTGGGACGAGTTCTGGAGTGTTGTCTGAGAATTTTATAAAACCGGAATACAATATTTCTATTCAGTTAGATGCATACATGTACATGTTTAAGATTATTGCCCATTTGTTTCTTTTACACTATTCTGATGCCTGTAGGAGGTAGGTGGGCTCTCTTGACAGTGACACTCGCCTGGATATGTACTTGTTGATACCAAAGTTGTATATTTACTTGGTTGGGTTCATACTCACATTTTCTTGATACAGTATATTTTGACAAATAACCGTCATAGCAATACTGATTATATATTTCAGTTACAGAGTTTTCAAAGAAAACTGGTGATTACAGAAGTTTATCTGGGGTTGATATAAGATTAATAGCTTTAACTTATCAACTAGAAAAACAGTATGTGGGAACAGACCACATCAAGAAAACACCTCCCCTACAGGTATAGTAAAAATAGTCTCAGCATGTCAGTTGACAATTTATATTCCTTTTCAATTTGTGAATATCAAATTATTTCAAAATGTGTATCTGTAGTTATTGTATTTACTCCTGGACAGTTTTAATAATATTTTCCCAGGCACATATAGTAACCTTTTCATCTTGATTCAAAAAAACCCCCAACAACTCATGTAATTTATATCCCTGTTCTTAGTTAAAAAAAGTGATTACTTTCCTTGATCAATCAAATTCACCACACTTATTTGTGTGGTGTAATTTATGCTAAAACTAATGGTTTTCTAACAGAATGATATCAAATTGTTTGGGAAAACATAGACCCATGTATCTGTTAAAATGTATTAATTTCTGTGAGATATTTGCAATTATGTTACAAAAAAATTGTTTGACGATGTTTTGAAATTTGTTTACATAGTAGCAGTTTGTGTCACCCATTTTAAATGTTTGTTTGTGAATAAATTAAAAATTGATTGCCTTTTCAGGCAGAATGGAATATGACAAAGTATAATTTGGAGAAACCAACAGACATTGCTGGGTTTTATCTAAAATCAGAGGTTAGTTTTGCGCTCTTTTAAAAAAAAATATTGTCCAGAAATAATGTTTTTCTCTTCCCAGCGCTTACATATAAGGGGGTTGGATGGCTGAATGGTTAGCACATGCGTGCTGTATCATAAAGTCTGTCATTTAGTCAACTGGCGGGGTTTCAAATCCCCCGTTGTACGACAAGGAGTAGGGTCGCCTGTCCAACCTCGTGGGTTTTCTCCAGTTTCTCGGGTTTCCTCTTACTACTAAAGACCCCTGTGCACAAGCAAATTATTGAAATAAATTAAACCATATATTAGTCACAAAATGACCTAGTTCTTGTTGAGTGGACTTTAAACCCCAATTAGGAAAACTATCACTCTTTTACAGCTACATTGATCATCTGGGGCCTGTTTCACAAATTTTAACAAAGATAAAATCCAAATTTTAGTAATTTGATTGGATAATATTAGATTGATTGTAGTGGTTGGCCAATCAAAATCGAAATATCTACTAAAATTTGGATTTTATCTTTAGTTAAGATTTTGAGAAATCGGGACCTGATCTTTTAAAAATGCATGTAAATATTTGCTGCTTACATTAGTTTCTAATAACTTTAGAGTTATTCCCCCTAGATCACCTCGTAGAATCTTTTACATGCCAAAAGTGATCACCTAATAATATGTATGAAATTTATATGCTGTATTCAAATTAGTGAAATGAAGAAGCTGATTACATCTCAACAATTTCTGCGTATTAAAAGTTAAAGAAGAGTAGGCTAAAATGTCGATATCTGGGTAAAATGTTGTGTTGATAAAACATTAAACCCCATTCATTATTTTAAAACATCAGACTGATTGATCATGTTTATGTATGAACCCACAAACAGTTGTGAATAGTTTTCACAAATAGTGCTTTGTTGTCAAAGTTTAAAATTATCTCATAAGTAGTAATTATTATTTTATGAAGTCTTACGTTAAAATAATTCTTTTATTTTTTTATAACAAAAGGACAGAAAGTCAAGATCACGTAATTCTTCAGAGTGTTCAAAAATGGATGTTATTGAAAGTAATCACACAGAAAAAGTGTTACCAGTCATCTCAGAAACAGGCGACAGCCCAGAAAATAATGTGAAAAATATTGAACCTGAATCTCACATAAACAATACAACAGAAAATATTTCATCAGAACACAACTCGGTTCTTCCAGCTCGGTATAAATCTAAAGGAGAAGGAGATGTGCTACGAGCAGATGATATAGAAGAGGGTGAAGAATCAGAGGAAGAAGAAGAGAGTGATGATGATGATGATGGTGGATGGATCACTCCCAGTAATATTAAAGAAATTCGTGAAAAGATGGGTGATGTTAATACAGAGAAGGCTAATGTACCAGTTGGGTGTATAACAACAGATTTTGCCATGCAAGTATGTATTAAGAAGATAGTTGATATTGTTGAAAATAAAGAGGATGGGTAGGGGGAAATACTGTTTGTTGTTGTTTAATAAAACCCAAATTATACAAGAATTTACACAACAACCAAATATAGAAAACAAATTTCATCCTTCTGAAAAGTTTTAATGTCAACCATTTTAGAAAGAAGTTCTGATCCCTCTGCACAACCACGGAAAATGGAGTAAATTGGGCTAATTTACAGAGCAATTGTCTTGATTTACGTTCTGTGTAACAAGTGTACACTTACTATAAATCAAGTTTGCCTAAACTTTCAATTTTAGACCAAAATTTTTCTTTGTATTCAAATGACTATCCCCGAACAAGAATTTTTGTGACTTGGTTTTTTTTTTGTTTTTTTTTTGGTTTTTTGAAGTAGTTGACTTCATGTTATTTTTCAGAATGTTTTGATACAGATGGGGTTAAATGTGATATCCGTTGATGGAATGATTATTAAAAAAGCCAAGAACTATGTATTGCGATGCTTTGCATGTATGAAGTAAGTAGAAATTTATGTATTGACAGTACCAGTAGTTATATGTCATGATAATTAAAGTAGTCATATATGATGCTTAAAGTTTTAGTAGTCATATGGTATATGATCCTTTAAGCTTTAGGGGGATCAAGGTGGCTAAGATGCTGGCTGATACCTACATTGGCTAATAATGTTCAGCCAGATTTACCGCCGCGGTTATGACTTGTCAATGATGCAAGACAGAGGGCCTGACAAGGACAGCTGTCTAGTTGTTTGGATGGGATGAAAAACAGGTCCTGTGTACACATTGGTGTGCACAGAAAAGATCCCTTGGCAGTTGGAATTCAGTATAAGAGTAGGCCGTAGTGCTGCTGTCCAGACAAAATTTCCATCATAACACACTGTATGGTGTATGCTCATCTTAATTAGCCCAGTTGGTAGCAGAACAGTTGAACCTTTAACCCTAATACACTTACATATAAATTTGCCTCTGAAGTCTCCGTTAAAAAAACCCTGTAAATTGTAATTCAGTGGGTTTGTACATAACCAGGTAACCCACATGACGGTCAAACATATTGGCTTGTCATGCCCTCCACCAGCAAATTCATTTGTTCTAAATCCAAGATCATTGTTTTTGTATGCTCACATCTTGTAAGTTGTAGTTTCGTATTACCGTAGCTCCCACCTCTGCCTCTTCCCTAATTTTTTAGGAACACTTTACAGACTAGAATAACGTTTAACATTAGTCTATGTTGCTGGTTCTTTACTTCTAGAGTTATGATCCTTGCTTAACTTTGCTGAATCTTGTGAATTCTTTAAAGATAGAACTTAGAATCAAATACTTTTCTGCTTATGTGTTTTACTTATTTTTGGATGTCTCAGAAAACATTTTCTTGCTATATTTTGTATTTTTTTTTTATTTCAGAATAACAAAGATATTACATAAACAATTCTGTCCACACTGTGGTAATAAAACATTAAAACGTTTATCAATGACAGTAGAAGAAGATGGTTCTATTAAATATTTCTACTCAGCAAGGAAATTAAATTGTACAAAAGGAATGAATGTAAGTACATGTAATTATATTGCTAAAGAACATTGCTAAAATATCTGATTCAAACCATGTCTACACCAGTGATGGGATTTCGTCCCTATACATGTATTCTGGTCTCCACACTAGAAACAGATAAACTTTTCCTTCTACACATTACGAAAAAAAGATAATTTATCTAGAAAAGACACTGTTGGAGAAATTGTGTCGCAAGACTTTTCGTAGTAGACTTTAATTAAAGATATCAGGGGCCTATTAAGAATAGTTTGTCGTTATTGTGTGTCTGGGCATAATTTTCAGGACACATGAACTTGGTTTATAATTGAGTCATATATATATATATAAGTCATATATAAACATAAACTTTCCTATCTTCTTTATATTACAAATATTTCAACAAGCAACATTAGGTTCACGTCAGACGTTTCCGAGTGTGTATTGTTGAGTTGGTAACATTCTTTCAATCTAATAAGAACCGTTTTAATAACATCTACAGTTTAAAAGCATGTTACGGACGTCCTGAATGTACCTATTCAGTGAGTTTACAATGTCAGGTAGCCTGCAAGATCTTGTAAGAAGCGCAACAATAGCTCCATATTGGACAGTGTGATAAGGGAAACTAACCAGTTTGTATTTCTTGAATTGAAAGAATTCTATCAAATTGACAATACAATGGAAACGCCCGACTTGAAATTCATGTTGCTTGTTAAATTATTTATAATAATAAAGAAGATATGAAAGTTTTAGATTATAGACAGGGCCCGCGTTGATGTGCCTACAAGACAAGCACCGACTTGCCACGGGATAAAAAATCTGTACTTTGAAAATCTTAAATTCACGCTTTGTGTGCTAAATGTTATTATATAAGTTTAAGTCATCAGCATATTTCACTAGAATATCAAATTTTTTATGGCTAATATGTACTCAGATTTATTATTTATCATTTAATTAAGAAAACAAATCAAAATACCAACTCAAGATAATGTCCAAGTTTCAGTCGATTTAAAAAAGTTCTATCTTTCATGGACACCACTACAGGCATATTGTATAGTGTGCACTGAGCCCCATAGATCGATGAAATTTCAATTCCACATATCTTTGTACATGTAAATAATGAATGGAATTGAACCATTTTTGAGAGATTCGTCTCTCACAATATTGTGGTTTCCAAATGATGCATCTGGTCTTAATTAGGATACTAAAACTAGCATAATTTGTCATTGCAGAAAAATTTGGGAATGCCAAGAACTGGTAGACATGCTAATAATCCTATCTTAGTAGAAGATCAACCTGTTCCACAGCAACATCCAACACGGCGCTCACAGATCAAAGTTGATGCTTTAAATCCAGATTATGTAGCCGGTTCTTCGCCATTTGCGATGAATGATGTCACAAGTAGAGCTGCACAGCTTGGTATCAATAATAAGCGTATGAGAGAATTTCATCAGAATGGAAAAAGAACTTTCATACGTAAAAAGTAAATCTACTGGATAAATTTTATAAAACAAAAGATTTGACTTGGTTTTCTGTTGAAAAAATCCCCTACCAGTGAAACAGAGGGCGGGGGGAATTATGGATGAAGATTCCTGTCAGCTTTTTCTCTTTTTTTTTAAACATTGAGATACGGGTATTTGATTGAAATATACTACTAGGCTGCTGTAATTATCAGATTTACAGTTCAAGTACATGTTTTGTGGGTCCTGTTTATTTTTATAGGTCCACATATGATATGTATCGAGAACTCTCATCTGAATACACACCTTCTAATAGCGGACCTGTGTCAACCAAGGACTTTTTCAACTTAATACAGGGCTGTAACAATGTTCAGATGGATACGGTCAATCTGAGGTGTTCCACTGTCCACATTAGACGGTATTCTTCAGCTAGGGTGTATCTTTCATGTGTGTGATCTGAAAAGAGAAAAATATGATTGTGTTTATCAAAGGTTTATTGGACAGTGTATCAAGTCCTCAGTTATCCAATTTCTACCACACACACACCATATACAGTGTATGGTCACGTAGGAGAAATACGTTATTATTTCTGTCATATCTATAAATTTAATAACTGTTTTCAATCCGGGGGTTGGGATGGCCTAGTGGTCTAGAGTGCCGCGCTTCGACCTCTAGCTGGCCGGTCACCTCTGGCTTGCGGCTGTGGTTTCGAGCCCTGGTGTGAGCGTATGTGGCATGGAGATAGGGGCGCCTTCTCAACCTCGTGGGTTTCCTCCGGGCACACCGGTTTCCTCCTACTGCTAAAGACCCTACGCGCAAGCGAATTATTGAAATAAAATGAAACCATATGTTAGTCCCAAAATGACCTAGTTTGTGTCGAGTGGACGTTAAACCTCATTTTTCTCTCTCTCTCTCTGTTTTCAATCCATCTAGTCAATGTATTACTTCTGGCTGAAATTTCGAAAAACATTTATCTGGCATAACATGTAAGATTATTGCCGAAATAATAAGGATAAAATAATAAATAATCTAAAATTAATATATTAATTAAGTCAGGCAATTTGAAGTAGTAAGGATAAAATAATAAATAATCTAAAATTGAATATTAATAAATCGTTACAAATGTCGTATATTATGCGTAGGTACCACTGGGCAATTTTTGCCTTGGGGTTGTACTACAGATAGAAATTGATGAGTCTCGGGAGCCGTCGAGAATTGGTTTCCTGGTGTCGCATCGGGAGGCCACGGGAAAATTGCGAAAAGTTTAAATGCTTGCATTGTAAGGAAAATAGGCCAGGGAGGCATCCCCCGGAGTTTCCTTGCGGATCTGGAAACCTCGGAACGCATCGTCCGGCATGTTTGTCTAATCTGTCAAAAACGTGTTGAAATTTTTGCCACAATTTTTCCACGTAACGTGGTACAAAAATTGCAACGTTTGTCTGGTGTTCCAAAACATAGTTTTTTTTTTAATTGCCATGTGCTTGGAACGAGGTATTTTGTCCAGAACGAGGCTGTTCACAAAGGTTGATAAATGATTTTTCAAAAGGGGCCATGTGGAGATCAGCTTAACCAAAGTCCCAAAGTGTCATATATTTGGTGACACTTTAAAGTGATTATGTAGAGAAGAAAACTCAAGGCAAAGTCGAATAGAAATTTCACTCGCTGCACTAAGAGTTTGTTACATTCGTTGCATATTTTCACACAATATTTCCAACAAAGGGTTATGAGAAATGAAAAAACAACATCCAAGGTCATGTATTCTTATTTAAAGGGTCGATCTCGACTTTATTTTGTGGAGAATAAAACTGCTTAATTTTGCGTTAAAGGACCTTAAACTCTTTTACCTCTTGGCCAACCAACTAACTCAATATACGTCATACGTTTCCATCTTAAACCCGTAGAGCTGCATTCCATTTAGTACGGATCCGGTCCGGTTGCGGATACGGAAAAAAACACTTTCGTAGAATTTTAGTTAGAGTGATTCCTTATGTGCCGGTGCGGATACGGTTCTCTATGCAGCGTCCGGTACGGTTTTTCGAAACGGACCATGTCGCGTTCGGCACGGAAACGCATGCGGAACCGTGTCTGTAAACACACATAACGAACATAAGGAAAGACAGTTTGGGTAGCCCCCACGGCCAAACGCTAAAAATAGGTAGGGAAATTCCAATTTTCGCCCTTTCTTAGACATGTGCCATGTTGAAAAGAGAGCCCTTCCGTTGGAAAAAAACGCATATAAGGATACACAACCTGCCGTGTGTCATGTCTGCTCCCGGACCGGAGCCGGACTGAACCCGTACTACAGGAAATGCAGCTGTCCGGATCCGGTCCGTTTGCGGATACGGAAAAAACACTTTCATAGAATTTTAGTAAGACGTGTTTCCTTATGTGCGGGTGCGGATATGGTTCTCTATGCGGCATCCGGTACGGTTTTTCGACACGGACCATGTAGCGTTCGGTACGGAAACGCATGCGGAACCGTGTCTGTAAACACACATAAGGCACACAAGGAAACAGTTTGGGTAGCCCGCACGGCAAAAAACTAAAACTAGGTAGGGAAATTCCAATTTTCGCCCTTTCTTAGACACGTGCCATGTTGAAAAGAGAGCCCTTCCGTTTGAAAAAAAAACGCATATAAGGATGCACAACCTGCTGTGTGTCATGTCTGCTCCCGGGCCGGAGCCGGACTGGACCCGTACAAAGGAAATGCAGCTGTAGGGATCCGGTCCGGTTGCGGATCCGGAAAAAACACTTTCATAGAATTTTAGCTTTTTGCCGTGCGGGCTACCCAAACTGCGTTTCTTTATGTGCGTAAGGCTGCAATTCCTGTAGTACGGATCCGGTTCGGATACGGTTACGGAAAAAACACTTTCGATTATAGCCCCGGTTATACTTAAGCTAAATCGCTAATATTTGGAACCTAGAAATTGACACAAATGAGTCGCAACGGGCACTTTTTATTAAAAAGGTCAATTGTGGCACCATTCGCAAGAAAGAAGAATTGTGTCCGCCATCATACTTGAAACAAATCAGTCTTCTATCCGGATATCGTATGTGTTCAGTTTGGAACCCGCTCTGGAGTAGGAAGCCAGGAGATTGATTGTTCTGAAGTGGCGTTTTTTTACTTTGGGACCATACCCCATCAGTTGAAACAGGAATCAAAGTTGTCCGCCATATTTGAAATAAACATGTCTATCGGAGGCAGTAGGGAGCGTTCTGTAGTACAGAAACCAGGTGATATTCTCTTCTGTAGGGTACGTTTTATTTATTATAGGTCCATTGTGTCACCATTCTCACGAAGGAAGAATTTTGTCCGCCATACTTGAAACAAATTACGTCTTCTACTGGGATATCGTATGTGTTCAGCTTGGAACCGGTTGTGGAGTAGGAACCCAGGGGATTCTTTGTTCTGAAGTTGTGTTTTATTTACTTTGAGCCCACACCATCAGCTGAAACAGGAATCAAAATTTTCCGCCATATTTGAAACCAGAAGCGCACTTCTGAAGAGCACTTTTCAAGTTTGCTTTAGCAACGTGAACATTGTCAGCAAAAATTTGAATTAAATCGACCTTTTCAACGATTTCGTACGGTCCCTAAACCCAGGGGATGTGCAACTTAAGAATTCCCATTCTGATCATCGGCCTCCGTCAGGCATAGTGCCAGTTTTGTCCGCGAGTTTAGAAATAACGGCCAGATAGCTACACCACTATAACGAAATATCGCTCTGTAATACTTCCCGAAGACTGCCATATTGAGTTATGTTAATTACGTTTTTGCACCTTGGCCGAATTTGAGTGTGATGTTGTCTGGCATATGTATCATTAAACAAAATTGCATTGGTTTCTTTTGCAATTTGTTTTGGGTAAAACGTTAGCTCACACGGGATGGGGTGGGCTAGCCATCTTGCCATCATTATATTAAATGTTGTGACATTGTGTTATTCATTGAGATAATTATAGTTCATTTATCATAAGGTTTACCATATTGTTTTTACCGAATGATACATTTGGAAAGCGAAAATCAACACTAGGTGTGTATCGATGCGTCGCAGATGTTACAGTTTCACTATCCGTAAAAGGCATGTTTTGTAACCTAGATCGATTTAACGTTTCTATTTTTCTTAGTTAGAAACGGCGTTGTTCATTTATAGCCACATGCGTGATAATTGAGTAATATTAAGGTAAGACTGTTTTATAGATTACAACATCAAACTGATAAACTACAGATTGCTTGTTTCAAAATATCTCACAGTCGAAAGCCACAGTTGGGTATTTTGCGGTTCAAATCCAACCCTGTCCTGACCAAAAACAACAGGTTACCACCACACTTGGAACTTTATCCTTTAGGTTAAGGGTAGGTGTTTGTCGCAGATTTCTCCCGCTCTCAAGAATAGTAATTGGCTTTGATATGGCGGTTATGACAGTCTGTAGAATCCAATCCCGCTCTCTCTCTTTTAAAGACGTCAACGGCCCTAATTGCTGAACAAATTTCCAAAGATGCAAATTAGCAGGCATTATTAACTAATTTGGTCAAATAGTTTTATTCCATCACATCACCATTTGTGCAGTACATTAACAAAGAAATGACGTGTTTATATTATCATTTGAAGGATGTATTGTTTGCACGATCTTTTATTATCAGCAAACGCCAAAAATACATGTAGCATCAAAAATCATTTTTGTTTATGGCTTGTTCTCTATCCATCGCTCGCAAAATGTGAGCGTATATGGTATCCTGCCTGGCATCTGAGCCGTGGTGAGGAATTTGTTACAAATTATACACGCAGTGCCGGACTGGGTCCACCTGCCCTAAGCTCATTTTGAATAAGTGGGTATAAGACTATAAAGTAAAGAAGAGAAAGAAGAAAGAAAGGGGGGGGAGGAGAGGACAGAACCCACTCTTTCTGTGAGTCTGTTATCTAATTGTATCAGGAAATCAAAAATTTGCCTTCTTCTGCTTTGGTCTGAAATGCTTGTATAATGGGTTTTCAATTTTCAAAATTTTCCAGCGGACGGGAGAAGCCCCCCACCCCACCCTCAGACGTTCGTGACGCACCTTAGGTGCGTACATGTATGTGACTTGGTCAATGGCCTGGCAGTCCGACACTGAATACACGCAGAAAATCGAAGCAAAAGGCGAAATGAATATTTCTTACCTTTGTAACTCTGGTGAAATAATATCACTCAGGTAAAAAGTTTTAAAATAACCACGCCAAGTAAAATACGCCAACATAGCAGCTATGTTTGGAAAGGAAAACATTGAATTGAAAATATACGAACACCGCAGCTTTTTTTCGGGTGAGTTATATAACTCTGGTACAATAAGTTCTAGAATATTGAAAGATAGGTTGCCAAGCAACGAAACATACGCCCACAGCAGCTAAATCGTCCGGGCAGTCAACAAGAGTTGTCGCATATTTTTACTTATTTCGATAATGAAACATTTATATTACACTCAAATCTGATTAAGAGTAACAACTCAGAAAATCATTAGAATTTGTTTGGTTTTTATAAAGTTCTGGCCCATGCTAACATATAGTATGGTATACAAAACATTTAATATCATGTATTTAGCTGTTCAGTTATCAAAATTCGTTGAAAATTAATATACTTGTTCTTCTCAAGGTCTTAAACACTGTGTATCACTTTGAAGTCAATCGGATAATAAGTTTGGCCCCTAAAGCATCACAAGATTTTTCAAAGTGATCAAGGGAGATAACTTTGGAAGTAATTATGGGAAATCGTTGAAAATCAATAGACTTCTCTGCCTCATGACCTTTGACACTGTATCAATTTTAAGTCAATTGGATATCAACTTTGGCCTCTAGAGCGTCCACAAGATTTTTGGCAGTAATTATAGGAAATCTCTGAAAATCAATAGGATTCTATGTCTCGTGACCTTAAACAATGTGTATAAATTTAAAGCCAATCGGTTATTAACTTTGGCCTCTAGACCACCCACAAGGTTTTTCAAAGTGATCAAGGGCCATAACTCTGGCAGTAATTATAGGAAATCACCGAAAATCATTGGGCTTCTTCGTCTCATGACCTTAAACACTGTGTATAAAATTAAAGTCAATCGAATATTAACTTTGGCCTTTACAGCGTTCACAAGATTTTTCAAAGTGATCAATTTTCGAAAATCGCTGAAAATCGATAGGATTCTTCGTCTCACGAACTTAAACAATGTGTATAAATTTAAAGTGAATCGGATTTCAACTTTAGCCTCTAGTGCGTTCACAAGAAATTGTGGACTCCATCAAGAAAGGATTCATGCACTCGTGGCCGCATTGCTCGAAACCAAATTTGAAATAAATCAGTTAAAAACTACATCGTCTTTCGGAAGGGGGAAGGGTAACTCCATAACTGAAGATCATTGAATGCTGCAAATCGATAGGGTTCACTCTTTTCAACCTTATGCTTTTCACCAAATTTTAATCTGATCCGCTAAAAGTTATGGATGAAAATTGAAATTAACTCATTGTCTTCCAGATGATAATTATGACAACTGAAATTGCATTGAAAATATTTAATTATGTCTTATTTGAGCCACATCAAAATTCGATAAAGCAATACATGTAGTTAATATTAGGCTATTCAAGATCAATGTCAACAGCCGTTTGTGATATATTGTTGATATTAGGCTATCTGCATATGATTATTATAGTATGTATATGCATTTCTGTCACAATATATATACATGTTTATATAGTGAGTGCATTCATGTTATATTAATCAATTTAATCGATTAGCTATGATGTGCCACGTCATTTAAGACAAATTGGTTCTATATTTTGCACAATATAATTTATTTTATTCTCACATTCATACCGAAGTACAATTATTTACGTTGATATGTTTACAGTTTTAAAGATATCTCATTCTTTTTACCAGTACCCTGGATTTCAAAATTCCGAATTTATTGTTACCCAGTTCATCCATGAAACATTTGTACAGTTCCCATAGTGGGGGGGGGGGGGGGCAAAAGATTTTAAAAGTTCAATAGCCTTGTGTGGTGCGGTTGTTTTTCTTTGTTCATTACAAATGACACTCGAAACCATGTTTATTGTCTTATATGCTGGATAGAAAGATTCCATATTTTCACGGACACGATAACAACATCAATATTGATTGAAATGTGCCAATTTTGAATTCTAATTTCGAGTATTTTGGATAATATTGATTAAGAGATTTGCGTACGTTAATTTGATGGGATAAGTATGAATTGTGCGTTAATTAAAGGGGATACATTAAAGAATTTAATTTGGTTGATCTGATCAGTTATTTCGAGTAAATTTTGGTTTCGAAAGTCTAAGCCCGCGTTTCTCAACCTGGGTGAATTCACCCCAAGGGGGGAATGACCCGCGTCCAGGGGGTGAATGGCCACACTCCCAGTAACTTCAAAGATAGGCTGGCACTGCCAGGCAGGATACGCCCACATTTTTGAGAGATGGATAGAGAACAAGCAATACCGAAAGTGATTTTTCCTACATCATTAAGTCCTGTATTTCATACTGTATTGGGAGCAGCCATTTTGTTGGTCAGTTCCAGTCTGATATTCATGAAATTCGAAGCCGACAATGATTATGGTTTGACGGTACACAACCTAGAAATGTTACTTTTCGTCAAAATCGGATAAGAATTGTGACCTGTAGAGAGTCCACAACCATGATATACCATATTTTTACACTATTCGCGTACAAACGGTGACCATTTCGTCCTGCAATTTTGGTACGATTTTCACGAAATTCGAACTCAACCTTCCTTACGGTGCAACAGTAATATAATCAGAGTTTTTTTTTAAATCAGATAATTGTTCGAGAGATAGACAGAGAACAAGCAATACCGAAAGTGATTTTTCCTACAATCAAAGGCCATAATTCATTAAGTTACAATTTGATATGCGCAAATATCGAAAAGAATAAAGATCTTTAGGTTATAAACAAGCATTTCAGGTTTCATCAAAATCGAATTAAAATTGTCACCTCTACAGGGTCCACAACTTTGACATACCATATTTTTACACTGTTCGCGTACAAACGGCAGCCATTTTTTCTGGCAATTATGGTCCAATTTTCGCGAAATTCAAACTCAACCTTCCGTAGCGTGTAACGGTGATAGAGTCAAACGTTTTTTCAAATCGGATAATAATTGTGACCTCCAGAGGGACCATAGGCGATTTTTCGGACAATCAGGGGCCATAATTCAGGAAGTTACGATCTGATATGCGTAAATATCGAAAGGAACCAAGATCTTTGGGTTATAACCATGCATTTCAAGTTTCATCAAAATCGAATTAAAATTGTGACCTCTACAGTGTCCACAACCATGATATACAATTATTTAACAGTATTCGCGTACAAACGGCGGCCATTTTGTATGGCATTTTTGGTCCGATTTTCCCGAAATTCGAACTCAACCTTCCTTACGGTGTAACGGTAATATAATCAACCGTTTTATTAAATGGGATAATAATTGTTACCACCAGAGGGACCACAAGCTAAAATAAGGCGATTTTGCGTATAATCAGGGGCCATAATTCAGGAAATTACGTTCAGATATGCGCAAATATCGAAAGGAACCAAGATCTTTGGGTAATAATTGTGACCTCAAGAGGGACCACAAGCTAAAAAGGGTGATTTTTCGGACAATCAGGGGCCATAATTCAGGAAATTACATTCCGATAGGCGCAAATATCGAAAGGAACCAAGATCTTTGGGTTATAAACATGCATGTCAAGTTTCATCAAAATCGGTTCAAAATTGTGACCTCTATAGGGTCCACAAGCTAAAAACGTGATTTTTCGTACAATCAGGGGCCATAATCCATGAAGTTTTCATCCGATACATGCCAATATCGAAAGCAGCCGAGATATTTTGGGGATAAACCTATATTTCAAGTTTCGTCAAAATCGGATAAGAATTGTGACCTGTAGAGGGTCCACAAACAAATTGTGGACGGACGGACGGACGGACGTCCTGACGGACAGGGGCGACGACAATATACGTCCACATAAAAATGTGGGCGTATAAAAATGATCATACAAAGGTTGTGCAGTTGAGATTAGCACTCTCAAACACTGTCCCGAGAATAAAAAAAAAATCGTTTGTGACAATCACCAGGAGCAAATTTCGCACTAAACTGGAAATAAATTTGGTGATTATTGAATCTCACCTTTGATTCGTATTCATTCCATATTCAATGTCAATGTGGTCATGGGGTGCAGGCCCGTACAAGGATCCGCGTTTCAGTTTCATGTCGGATGGCTTCTATAGAAAAAGGCCATTTTCAAGTTCCTATGAAACGCCTGAAGAGTGCGATTTGGGGATGGGTCATCCTGTCAATTTTGGATCATCAAGATCTTGTGTACCAGTTTGGACAACTTTGGGATGACCACGGCAACGCTGCAAAAGGACTGTCTACAAACTACTACCTCAATTTGTATGTATGCATATGTAATTTAGAGACGACGATGGCAGATTTCCCTAACAGGAACCTGGCAAACCCCCTCCTGCAAAAATTCCTGGATCCGCCCCTGAAAATTGGACTGATTAATCCTGTACATCTAATCTGGTCGACGTTTTCGGGTGATCCTGAATCCGTAAACTGCAATTGATACTGCGGAGATTGTAACAGCCCCTCCACTTCCATAGCTTTACAACGTTTTTCAATATTAGTTGGGTGTCAGTAATGTTTGCGATATGCCACATGGTATTCATCACCTCTCTCGAAAATGCTACAAATCATTTCTCAGCTTAGTCGCATTATTTAGGCCTCCAATAACCGTTATTTTCGGAGTGACGGTGGACAGTTCAGGATGTAACAGCTCACTGCATACCGGTATCCATCAGTGTCTCATCGTTTGAACCATTTGGGGAAATTAATTCCCCACGAGTTGAGAATTTCTTGAACAAGATAAGATTTCTTGTTTTAATAGATAAGAACGTTACTTTACAATGATATATATATTTAATTTAAAATGCTGTCATATAAAATTAATGAAAATGATAAAAACAATCAATATGTTCAATATAAACATTAATTTGAAATGCTTTCACATGAAAATCGATCAAAATGATAAGAAAAATTAAAAATTCATTTGAAATGCAGTCACATAAAAATTAAAGAAACACAAAAATAAAATGACCAAGCAATATTATATTATGCACTTAAAGCGGGTGTATATAATTATCTTTACAACAATTCCACACAATATAATCCTTGAGTGGCATTTAGTGATTGAGCACATTAAAAAAACACAACACAATTTATATGGAAAACGATCACTGGTTTATACACGTGTATAAACCACTGATTGTTTTCACCAGTGATTGTTTTCCATATAAATTGTGTTGTGTTTTTTAATTCCACACAAATCTGATTTTTTTTTTCGACATATGGTTTGGCAACCTCTGAGGTTGGTAACCAAACAAAATATGACACGCAGCGCAGTGGGTGGTGAGTGGTAACTTTCGACATGTCTTGCACACTGCTTCCACATGGTGGGCCAGACATTTCGGACTAGGATGATAATATTAGACGTCTAGACTAGGAACAAGTCTTTGAACGAACGATGTCTATACTGACAGTTCTTAACCGGCCTTATATATAGATGCAATATGAAAATACCGCTCTTTACCACCTCTAAGCCTACTTTGGAACCCTTACCTACTATTTTTCACCTTGATTCTACTTTATTCACCAAAGGAACCATTGTTGCCACATATTAAAAACATACACAAGATACATTTGAACTGAGCAGCCATTGCGAGACTCGAACATGCGCTAAATTCTACTTGAAAATGGTGCTGAATTATTATAAATTTCTGCCAAATATAGTGAGAAATGATGACTTATGTGTTGTAGCCTTTATTGTTCTTAATTATGTGGGTGAATACGCTCTGGTCGACTATATACCTCGTCTGCTCATTCCTTCCAAATCTTAAGACCCGTCGAATATTCGATTGGTATCTTATTCTAACATCCGAAAACAAGTTATGACTCGTGTGGTGGTAGGGGACCTGGATACGTTACTTAATGTTTAATTAATACTTTAGATAACATTTTCAGGCCTAAAGAAAGACTTGTAATTGGCATATTTAGCTCATGCATAATGTTTCTTTAATTGTTTGTTTCTACTTTTAATTAACAATAAACTAGATTGAAGGAAAAACCAAGCTGTTGTTTGAATTGTCATTTTCGTCTTTCCGTAATCGACATCTGAATGGTTGGGACGAACTAAATCTAAAATTATCTGATTGGTAGTTCAGGTTTAATGAAATCAAATGGTATTGGTATGGGGTTTAACCTCCTACTTTTTGCATCAACCGGTATAATGAATACGAGGAAAATATTTCCCGGACAGTGGCGTTTCCGCCCATACTTCATCGATTTCCAACTATCAGGGGCTCTTTACCGTGCTTACCGAATTGTTTCACTGCAGGAGAACGACTGGAGAAGCCCTTTTAAAGTAATTAGTTCTTTTAATTGCTGAAAGTTACACAATAACTTAAAGCAAATACAATGAATAAATTATTAAATAAATATGTAATGTAAAGGTGTTAATGATACAAATATACAATAGTACGAAACAAGTGTTAAAAAGTATGTACAATTCTAGGGAAGAATAGCTTCTTACACTGACGTTTTACAAATGATAAATATATATTTTGCTAATCTGTTTAAAATAACTGGTGATTTGGAAGACAAAATATAAATTTTTGGAGTTAAGGGTGATTTCTATAATAAAAAGGAATAAGCTGTCTTAAATCTTTATATAATGGACCACGACGGTAAAAAATGATATTCATCTACAACATGATTTAAATTGCGGGGGATTGGGATGGCCTAGTGGTCTAGAGTGCCGCGCTTCGACCTCTAGCTGGCCGGTCACCTCTGGCTTGCTGCTGTGGTTTCGAGCACTGGTGTGAGCGTATGTGGCATGGAGATAGGGGCGCCTTCTCAACCTCGTGGGTTTCCTCCGGGCACTCCGGTTTCCTCCCACTGCTAGAGACCCCTAAGCGCAAGCGAATTATTGAAATAAAATTAAAACCATATGTTAGTCCCGAAATGACCTAGTTGTGTCGAGTGGACGTTAAACCCTATTTCTCTCTCTCTATTTAAAGCCCCTATAACACTCTTGTTGTAACTGAAAAATATGTCCCAATCTTCATTCTGGTCAACAAATCGTATTAATTTAGAATATTCCAATTAAATGATGATATAAATTTCATCTTAACATACCTAATTTAAAAAATTGGAAAAATTCAACCAATTGATTTGAAAAGTCTAACGTAAACCTTTTCAAATGTGACTTGGATTTTAAAATATTTTCGAACCCTCTGGACAAGTAAAATAGGTTGTAATGGATAATTTACACAACAGGTAGGACATTTAAACATCTAGTACTTAGAATAAAGGTATTATTTATTTTCTGGAGCTACCAAGCCAGCAAGAATGTTATTGTCCCTTTAAATTGCATAAATAAATTACAAATTCTATCATTTCTGGTAATTTTGTCGTATCTTCCCGTTTCGTTAGCAAGTTATGTGATCTAAATTTGGATAGAGATCACAGTAATTAATTATAAAGATACATGTATTTGATAAATATTCTTTTTGTGATAAGGCAATGATGAATATATTACAATAATTTAGCTTTGAAAATGTCGACCAATCTCCAATCCATTCCTTTGAATACTGATCGTTTACAGATAAAATAACATATTGATCATCGAAAACTGAGGCGAATCCAAGAGATACCAATAAACATTTTATATTATACGCCCAATTAAAGTCTTTATTTTTATTCGTCATGGATACATCGTGAAGAATACCACTGTACACCTGATAGAATACGTGTGTGTGGTGTATATCGAGGACACGCATCTGAATACACACCTTGTAATCGCGGACCTGTGTCAACCGTGGACGCCCTCGGTTCAACCGCTCACTGTTAGAACTAAACCCAGGACAGCAACGATGTTTAGAAGCCCGGATTTAATATCCCATTTGATTTTAGGGTCAGTTAGAGGTGTTCCACATTAGGCGGTATTCTTCAGTTTGGGCGTATCTTTCGTGTGTGTTATGCACATGTAAATATTGACGTGTCTCTTTTTTAGATTTTATCATTGCTTGATAACGACTAGAGAAGCCTAGTCGAAACGTCGCTCAGTAATAAGCAAGTAATTGTATTCCATAGAATTGTGACCTGTATACTCTAGTTCAGTTACTAAATGCCATTGAAACAGTTTATTAGACACCAGTAAGGAGATGTGGCAGTCAAACTCATTGATCAGATACGAAGAACAGAGGGAAAATATGTACATGTATGTAATAATCTTACTTTCTTAATGCGATGAAGGGATGCCGGCATAGTACCCAAGGGCCTAATTATTATCCTTAATTAAATAGATTCCCTTTAGGTACAAACAAATGTAGATCTCTGGTATGTCAGCATTAAGAATGTATTGTTATGCACATGTATATATTGACTTGTCTCTTTTTTAGATTTTATCATTGCTTGCTAACGACTAGAGAAGTGTCGCCCAGTAATAAGCGTATATTTCAGACGGGTTTCCATGAACAGTAACTAACTTATTCTGCATGATTTGGGGATATTTTAACACAGAAACCAGTTAGTAAAAGCTCGGAGATCCAGTATGTGTGTAATCGTTGTAAGAAATCCAGAATTGAAACATAAAACATTATTATAACGTTAAATCATAAGTATTAATATTAAGTCAATCATAATATACTACACAGAGTCCATCATAATATATTACTATATACAACAGCTGTATGCAACACACAATTAGTCATATATTACTAGCATATTTTAAGTTTATCTAATGTGCCAAGTACGTTATCTTAAAACAGTATTCAAAAGAATATATCATTAAGAAATATGTATCTAGACAAGTCCAGAGTACCATCAACTCACATCTATATTCAAAACAATAAATTAATAAAGTACCGATATTGTACAATTGTACATAGGTAAAATAAAGTACTGTTACATTACAACAATGTTAAAAAACTATGTTTAGAGATCTGTATCTAAGCAAGTATAAAGTACTGTTATCTTTTTGAGGTCTGCACCTAGGTAATATAAAGCACTGTTATCTTACAGCGATGTTCAAAGCAATATATTATTGAAGATTTTATTTAGGTAAGACTAGACAACAGTTATCCTACATGAATGTTTAAAACAAATATATAAGGTAAGTATAAAGTACCGTTATCGTACAATAACAGTAGGCCTATGCTCAAAACAATATTTCATTGTGAGGTCTGTATCTAGGTATAAATATATTGTACCGTTACCCTAAAAAGATATTTAAATTCAAATCTGTTCTATGTAACGGCAAAGTAAGTCTTCTTACAACTATGTCGGAGACAATATATTATTATAAAGTCTGATCCCCGTTGTACGTGACAAGGAGTATGGTCGCCTGACCAACCTCATGGGTTTTCTGAGGGTCTTCCGGTTTCCTCACTGCTAAAGACTCTCAAGCGCAAGCTAATTATTGAAAAAAAAAATTAAAACATATGTTAGTCTCGAAATGACATAGTTTGTGTCGAGTGGACGTTAAACCCCAAATATTATTTTAAAGATCAGTATCTATGTACATATTAGACTATAGATGACTATCAATAATAGGCTATTATGGGGATTATCAACTACCATTAGCTTTAGTCAGTTTATTACGAAGGGTTAAAAAGGAAATTTAGGTTTCATGGAATGATTCCAAACTAAGGCAGCATTAAATCCAAATATAAAATTTATCAAAAATATTTTCCGCAGTTTCGCACAAATATCAGTTTTATGTTGAAAGTCGCTTTAAAATCAGGTGAGTCCTGGCACCCAATTTTGTAGATAAAAACAAGTAGGTCGGAAGCTTCCTTATTAAGGATGCATTATCTGTTTTTATTATCTATTTTTTAAACTATTAACTCTTTATCTAATCGTACCTGATGCATTATCTGTTTTTATTATCTATTTTTTAAACTATTAAACTATTAACTCTTTATCTAATCGTACCTGATGCATTATCTGTTTTTATTATCTATTTTTTAGGTTATAGATGTGGGGAAAGTGAGGTGTCCCCATTCTGATGCCCCTTTAATTTTATTAATAAATGGGGCCGGTCGGACAAATAATGAAAAAAATAATTTTGTCCAATTCGTCTGAAAAAATCCTTTTTCTGCTGAACATTATATGGGGGGGGGGGTATTGGACCGGCCATGGAGCGATGATGATCATGTTGTATGTTATGGTCGGTGGCTTTAACGGGTCGCCACGCCATCTCTGGAGTCTAGATTGGGCTGGTATAATGAACTTTCTGGGTTGGATGTGCTTGGTGTGGGCCAGAATTCGGAATCCTGCAATGGGGATTCCGAATTTCATCCAAAAAATTAAATCGGATTCACCCAACACTGTCGCATGCAAATTTACTAATTATTGTGTTTGTGGGGATGCGCCCGAAATCTAAAATTCAAAAAGCAGCTTTTACGAATTTCACTTTCGTCACTCTGTACCAATGTGTCCCGTGGCCTTCTATCACCACCACAGGAGGAATTAACTATCGCTCCCGGCAACGAAAATGGGACATTTTTCATTGAAAATATTCCTACTTATTCAATGATGCTAACTGGTCAATCAAATGGTCAAAATTTGGGGGTAATGTTTCAAAAATTTTAAGGGGAAGAACCCCCGCCCCCCCCCCCCCCCCCGGTCCGGGCTCCGTAGTCAGTAAAAGTGGCCGCTCCGACACGGGAGCCCGGGCCTGTTCCCGGCCCCAATCCGCCCCTGCCCCCGAGGAGAAGTTCTACGACGAGATCATGCGGTATTTCCAGTTCATGCGTTGTCTGGACCAGGCCAGGCACAGTCGCGAGGACAGACTGTTCATCAAGTACAGCTCCGCCTTGCCTAACACGCCTTCCGAGATGGGTGCATTGCTTAATAGCCGCTACGGCAATATCCTAGGGAAAAAGTTTAACAGTCGGGTCGTACGCAAGTCCATCGTGTGCTCTATGCTCGAGCAGCACCCGACCCTGGCTGCCGATCTGGCGGCACCGATGTCACATTCAGAGGGAACCCAGAAGCACTACTACCACCTCCCTCTTCAAGTGCGGCGGTCTGCCGAGATCAGCACCGCACTGAGGTGAGTTCTACGAGACGGGCAGCCCGACCTCGTGGCTCGCCAGCACCGACAGCATCCCGTCGACCGGTCCTGTAGCGCACCGGGTCCCGTCCGACCCCATAGAAAAACTAACCCAGACAAAAAAAAACTCCAAAAAATGCTATTGTGACGGCTGCCCTGTGTGTGTAGGAACGTGAGTTAATTTTTTGACGGGGTGGTCTCAGCATTATTGTAGTTCGCAGTGTCTGCAGGGTTCCCTGAAACTGTTCCATGTTTCGAAGCAGGGTGATGGGGAGCGACGCAAATAAAACAGTTATGGGCCAGGCGACAGTCACCACGCACACATATTTCACCATTAAAGCGCCTGCAGATCTCTCGACCGTCAGGTAGATATGGGCCCTTCGATTTACGAGGTGAAAATCTGGCAGACAAACGTTTTTCAGTCCTGTCATGGCTAGTTGAAGATCCAAAGGAATTCAAGACCGTGGGATCAGATTGTAGTCCCTCAATATTGTGGCTGGGCAGTATTCCAAGTGAAATTTGTGTCTCTTTGAGATTCCCTATATTCGTGGTCTGATAACAACACACTCTGCCATACGTAATTATTCGAAAGTCTTAAAACAGATTGGGTATAGGCTAAATGTTTCGACTATTTATCATATCCAGGAGGAAGCCAATACTGACATACACCCATTGTTCTGGGGTAATGTTTAGGAAACGCTTGCTCTCTCCACCAACCTGCAATTTCACTCCATTACCAATGTCAATATGTTTGTCTTCAAACATTTCGCGGGCCCCAACCCAAATAAAATCTTTTATCCTGCGCAATTTACCTGGACTAGGCCTGTGTAACTCATCATATGTAGAATCAGTAAAGTGGTGGGTAGGGGTAAGTCGTCTTTGAGGTTGCTGCGGTTGAGTGGCATTCGGTGGAGCCTACAAGTATTATGGTTTAGTTCTGGGCTTGAGACCCTCGCCAATTTCAATTCCTTCTCTAGCTCCATTTCTAATTTTCTACATGACTGCTGGAGCGATTCAATTTTCTCCTTACGAATAGGCCTGTGGGTAGCCTCATGATTGACATGGCCGATGGGCAGTTTGGGTGTGTGGAAGTCACTGTTCATTGAAGACACGTGTTTTAATTTTGCACCGATCCCAAGATCTATATCTTGTGATTTTGTATCAGCCTCGGTCGATAGGGGTGGTCGAGGCGAATTATGGACACCATTCTGGCCACTCACATCCACGTTGTCATGGACGCCATCGTACGCTAGTGAAAAATTTGATATATCCTGCTCGATATCTTCAGCAGGGTCTTCCTGTTTAACCCTATCCAAGTATTCGGACAGTTTTGCCCCTGCATAATGTCGCTGACTTCTGTTCATATTATTGAACTGTTAGTGACTTTAATTATAATTTTGTGCAATTGTAATACTAAAAACCTGATCACGTTTGCTGTCGACAAAGCACATGGTTGCGCGCATTGAACTGAAGTACGGAACTAAATAAAACATATAGAAAGCTATTCCCCTATAGTTTCGTTAAACTTAATTTACATAAAATTAACACACAAACAATGCCAAAATAGAAGGGAAAAATCTCAAATAATGTTTTTGCATGAGTCCGCGTACCTAAAAAACATGGGGGGGGGGGGGTGGACGGCTGAATGGTTAGCACGTGCGCGCTGTATCATAAAGCCTGTCATTGAGTCAACTGGCGTGGTATCGAATCCCCGGTTGTACGCGACAAGGAGTAGGATCCCCTGTCCGATCTCGTGTGTTTTTTCCGATCCCCCCACCCGCCCCCACTGCTAAAGAACCCTACCCACAAGCGAATTATTGAAATAAAATTTAAAACAATATGTTAGTCCGAAAATGGCCTAGTTTGTGTTAAGTTGGTCTCAGATTAATAAATTAATGAGGCAAACAAACAATTCCAAAATAGAAGGAAAATTCGTAAATACTTCATTCATGCACCTAAATTGCAAACATCACTCCATGCTACTTACGCAAAACTGTATATAATAACCTTGCCAACTTCTGTTTTAAAACAAGTATTTCATTATTCTGTGCCTTTTTCCCACTGGGAGCTAAATAGTCGGTCTCAAAATAAGTAGTCGGTCTCAAAATTATGCATCGGTGATTAAATAATGAAATAATGAAGTTAAAAAAACAAAACAATGCCAGAATAGAAGGGGAAAATATCAAATACTTGCGTGAATCCGTGAACGCTGTATTATGAAGTATGTCAATGAGTCAACTGGCGTGGTGTTGATTCCCCGGTTGTACGTGACAAGGAGTTGGGTCGCCCGTCCAGCCTCGTGGGGATTCGCCGTGTCCTCCGGTTTCCTTCCACTGCTACAGACCCCGACGCGCAAGCTAATTATTTAAATATAACTGAACCATGTGTTGGTCCGAAAATGATCTTGTTGTGTCGAGAGGACGTTAAACCCCATTTATCTCCTCCCCCTCTCTCTCTCTTTGACGTTCGCGAACACCTAAAGCTACGTTCGCTCTAGGGGTTTAATCTGAATTAAATTTAGAATAAAGTCTTATTCCGGAATTTGGCGCCACACTCAATTTAATAAATCCGAACTGAATCTGAATTAACAAATCCGTAAATTTTTTCGAATTCAACCCGGAACAATTATTCTGCATCGGGTTATTCAGATTAACACCCAAAATCGATATTCAGTGTTTATTAATCTGAAACGCTGATACATGCTTCAAACCCAATTTGCAATTATAAACCCTTTAATAACTTATAGCCTACACTATTAAAAATAATTCTGTAAAAAAACAGAAAAATTCTGGCAGCAGATTTACCAGAATTTTCTGTAATTGTTATTGTTTTTTAACAGACAATTTCTGTTAAGTCACAGAAGCATGTATCTGTAAAATTACAGGAAAAATCTGGTAAATCTGTTGCCAGAAGTTTTTTTTTGTTATATCACAGAAGCATGTATCTGTAAAATTACAGGAAAAAATCTGGTAAATCTGCTGCCAGAAGATTTTCTTTTCTTTAACAGAATTATTTTGGTTGAATATAAAACAAAATCATCCGTAAAAAAATAATTCATTTTCCGTAAATGTAATTTTTCAATATGAATGTACAAATATATTAAACATGAATAGAAATTAAGAGCAAGAAATTGTGAATGGCTTCGAAGTTTGAATTTTCTGAAGGCCAGGTTTACTACTTTCTGCTGTTCATCTGTCTTCTTGCAAATTCTGTTACTTCCATACAAACCTGAAACAAAATGATGAAGCACTGCATACATGACTTGAAATCAAAATGCGTTAACTTTCCTGTATATGTCATGGAGTATCCTCTCACCGAGATAACTGTTTATGGCTTAAGGGTCTTTGACATGTAGGGTCAATATAACAACGGGTAGGTTTCTTGGCTAATGTTAATAATCCAGCATTATATTCTCTGAACCATCGCCCTTCTTACACTGTAATATTGTTTACTTGGTCGCTTTCAAATTCACAATACAACACACATTTGCATGCATGGCCACTATGTGCATTGATCTTGGAAACTAAACATAAAAACAACAAACTAAACAGACAGTACAGAGGTTGGGTCTTTAAATCCAATAACATACGCAGTATCTACAATTAAGCTTTAGATTTTCACACATAAATATTATTAGAAAGACTTACATTCACATTTCAGTGTTGATTCTCCTCTGTTCTTTATTCTGCATCGTCAGTGCACATTCAAACATTCGCCGCCATAAGTTATGTCTATGACGCGCATGCGTTAACCGAATCCAACAGTATAACTATGTGAATTAACAGAACAGTACCTTTAATATACAGGTTATTCTGTAATGTTACAGATCTTTTGATTAATAATACAATTTATGTTGTTAATAAACAGTTTCTATCGGCTTATATACTGAAAAATATGTAAAAATACCGACGGTTCTATACAAAGACAGAAATGCATGTAAAACAACAGATTTTATGGTAAAATAACGAGTTATTTATCTCAAATCACAGATATTTCTGTCTGTGATAATACGGATAATTTCCTTCAAATAACAAAAAGTAGGGATTTTAAAAACAGAAATTTTTTACAGTGTATATCGGGTTCACAAAGTTTTCGGTAAACGGGGGTAACTCGACTGATACCACCCATACCACCCAATATTTATTTTTTTAATGAAATAGGATTTAAATGAAAGACTGATTGCCCTGTTTAAATAGTAATAGAATTTCTTCATGTACATGCATGTGATTTGATGTCACATGTTTCAGAAATAGGAACTCAACCATGATTTTTTCACTAACACCCATTATGTTTCAATTTTATTTTGACAAGAATGGTTTTATTTCTTTGATATTTGTGCGGGTAGCCTAACGTTTCTGTGCGTGACTTTTGTAAATGATTTATTATTATTTTTTCAGCAATGGTTCTATTTCGGCTGATAAAAACATGGAAACTATTTACTATGATCTTGATTCTTTATATTCTGGTGCAATACGCGCGCTTACTAAATTGGCCTTTACAAGGTATAAAGAATGACTTAGTAAGAGAAGAAAGCTTTCGGTTTATGGCGAAAACAAATCCTAAAACTAAAATGGGGACGGTAACAATTTCAACACAAGGAACAACAAAACCAACAAAAGCAAAGGCAATGAGAACAACAACAGAAACAGCATCACCAAAAACAACAACAACAATTCTAAGTACTGTGCGAATATCGGGCATAATTCATAAATATTTCAAAGATGGAGTTTTTAGTTCAGATATATTAAGCCTTGATTATTTATCACCTAACTACTACAGTTCACAATATCAAAATTTACTCAAGGAAAAACAAATAGAATTCAGATATAAGGATTTCAGATTAGTTGAACCCCATTTCTCAACTGAAGCTGATCGGTTGCTTTTTCTAAAAAACAGTATTTATGTTAAAGATCTCGAAGTCATTCCACCAGTGCGATTACGCGGAATAGTTGCTGTTCAGGAAAATGCAGTAGCGTATGATAAACTTGATTGTGGCTGGAAAAATAATTTAACAGATTACGAGTATACACACAATTTTGAAGAAAATAATGTGAATAATTACTTCAGTGGAACTTTGTGCCCACTTCTAATCCCAGACAGTTTTGCTTTTCAACATTTTATCGATGGTGTTTTACCCAAATTAATGCAAGTGTACGATTATGTTGCCAATAGTGACGTGTATTTTCTCATCTATAAACCACGTGACTTTTTAATTTATGATTTTTATGACAAGTTGGGTATTTCACGTGATAGGTTGGTATTTTATGACAAGAAACCAATGAGAGTAAAAACAATGATTAATACCTGTATAGCCCCACCCCTACACCCTACACTGTGGTTATCTGGTAGAGAAGCATTAGGTGGTTCAGCGTATAGGCTGCTACCTATGAATCAAACGTTAGTTATATTAATTAGACGTATTAACACACATAATGGTGGTAGAATGGTATTGAACAGTGATCAAGTTGAAAAAGTTTTGAAAAATCGATACGGAAATAATGGTGTCCGAATATTTTCAGGGGGGTTGAATTTTAAGGAGACAGTATCCTTATTTCAAAGTTCACGAATCATCATTGGTGTACATGGTGGAGCTTTGTATAATATAATATTTGCTCCTCAGCAAACTAGTGTCATTGAAATCATGCCAACATTAGAAAATGGTCAAATCCAACCCCAGAGGTTAGCACATGAGATAATCTGGAATCAAGCCCAACTTCTTGGACAATCATACTGGAGGTTGCCGATCCAACCGGAATTAAATAATGCAGTGTCTAATGTTAATGTAGATATAGACCGTCTAGAAGTGTTATTGAATAAAGTAGATGCAGCTTACAGAGCATAGACACAAACTTGACATGCTTCTTCATTCCGAAACATAATTCCACCGTCCATTTGATTGTAATGGGGAATATTTATCTAATATCCTCTAGATCAGCCTTCATAACTTCAAATTTTATTACGGTGTTTGACATAAAACAATATTTATCTACCTCGACTTGGAGGTTTCAACGCTTTTATATTTGTACATAATATTAGCTTCGTTCTGTTATTAAGTTTGTTGAAAATAGTTGTTATATTATTTGCATTAAAATGTCTCATAGTTCAAAGAGCAAGTAAACTGGCCAAGGATATGTTTGTCAATTGATTCAGAGAGTCGACATGACAGGGAGAGATGATTCTGTAATTGCTGATAATGCTACAGGCCCATTTATAGGTTCAGACAATAACAGTATATAAAACCATTTCATCCAAATCACCTGTTAACAATAGATGGCATTAACATTACTATACATTAAAGGAGTCAAATCGTTATTCTTTGGCACTAGAAATGGACACAAAAGATCACAATGCATATAATAAATGTAATATGAATGCATACAAAATTGATTTAAATTCGATCATTTCTGTTTTGATTATAATTTCTTATCAGTTATGTTCGACGAAGTATGAGAAGAACCCGAATTGAATGTCAGTCTTTGACATCTGGCTATTCTAGTCTATACCGGTAGTATTCTCCTTCATGTCGGTTCATACTAATGACACTCTAAAACATTCTAAGACGCGATGCGTGTGTCAATTTCAAAATTTTCGATATCAGAAGATAAACTTTTCACGGTAAGATAACACCATCAATGTTGATTTAATTTTGACCAATAAGTCGTGTTTGCAATGTCGAAGACTGGGTGATATTGAGTTAAGAGACTGACACCTTTAATGGTATACATATCCCAGTCAAGAGTATTCGTTTTGTTATTGAAGCAATAGCGAAATAATGTTATTACACACTTATATTACACACAATCTGGATTATTAGTTGGTGTTTGTTCCCTTATTAAAGGATCATTATTTAAAAAAAAAAACATCAAAGCCACTTGAAACAGAACATTGGGTTCAAAGGATGGAATGAAATGGGGTTTAACGTCCTACTGTTCTATCCCGAACTTGGCTAATAAAGGAAATTCTGCCCGGACAGCAGCAGTACGGCCTACTGTTAATTCGAATTCCAACTGACAAGGGATCTTTTACGTGCACGCCAATGTGTACACGGGACCTTGGTTTTTCGTACCATCCGAACCACTAGACAACTGTACTTGGCAGACTCTCTGTCCTGCATCATCGACAAGGGGGACCACGCCGGAAAATCTTGATGACCTTTCTCGGATCTAGCACCTGACCTCCAGACTAGCGAGCCAGCGTCTTACTGACTTAGCCAAAGTTACCCCGAGGCTCAAAGAAACTAACGAAATGAAATGAAATAGGTTTTATACTGTTCTGCTACTAGCCTGGGCTAATGAAGACGGGCATACGCCATACAGTGTAATATGAGAGAAATTTTGCCCGGGCAGCGGCGCTACAACCGCCTCATATATAGCAGCTGCCAAGGGATCATTTACGTGCACTCCAATGCGTAGGCTACACGGGACCTCGGTTTATTACGTCATGTAACTCATAATTTTCTTCAACTTACAGGATAACATGTAAATGTTTCGTATAGTCCGAACGAAGAACTTACAAGACCACGTTTTTAGATGCGTTATTATTGGGTGACTGTAGGGTTGATCTAAGGGCATTAATGAAATTTCTTTAAAATTTACTACCTTTGTAATTATATTTGTACATGTTTTTTTTTTATTTTTAGATAAGGCGGGGTTTTGTCATTTTAGTTATGTATGTTGTTTGATATGCCACTCACTCTTTTGGAGCTTGATGTAATGAAAGAATTCGCACACGTGTACCGTGGAACTGATCTGGTCGGATCCCTTTATATAGAATGTCACGTATGACAATATCTTTATTATCTTAGCGCACGCGTTTATCTATCGGAGGAAACCGGAGTGGCCGGAGGAAGCCCACGAGGTTGAGAAGGAGCCCCTATCTCCATGCCACATACGCTCACACCGGGGATCGATACCACAGCCGTAAGCCAGACGTGGCCGGCCAACTTCAGTTTGTCGTGGATGTACTACATTATAGATATGTATTCACGCTGGTATTGCTGAATGGTTCAACGTCACCATAGGCGTAGGAGCCGGGGGGGGGGGGGCAGGGGGGGGGGGGGCCCCCAAAAAATGAATGAAAAATTCGACGACCTTTTTTTTCTATTAACGTTTAGAGAAAAAATATAACTAACTTATTTCTATGAGATCCACACTGCCCAAAAAGTATTTTCTCATCTTTTTCTTGTCCACTGCATGCCCGAAAATATGCTCGAAACTCTCTTATGATAAGTATGTCCGAAAAAACGGTAATGCCCGAAAATAGGTATTGCTCGAAAAACAGGCATCGGGCCGGAAAACGGCAGAGGAAACGAGCCAAATGGGAAACTCCTATAGTAGAGTATAATCCATACAGTCACATTATACATTGCAGAAGTAGTGGTACCTATATCGCATTTAAACTTTTGATTCAGTACCGGACTTTAAATTGTTTTCAAAAATTAAAATTACTAGCTATACGGATAAGCTAAGCTAACCAGTCTAGCTCTGATCAACATTGAGAGGGTTTTTAGTAATAGGCTACTCGAGAAACTGGACGAAATTGTGGACATTTTTGCTGGACGTCATGGCCGTGCCTCTCACTTTTTCTAAAAAGACTATTGGACTACTTGAGAAACTGTACGAAATTGTGAACATTCTGTTGGACGCCGTATGGACGTGCCTCTCATATTTCTAAAATGTTTTACTTTTGTTCATTAGTCCTGATTTGTTAGTCTGGTGAGACGATTATCTCTGAATATCAAAGTATTGTTTAATTAATCTAATACCAAGTGGTAGAATTATATTGATTTATATTATATTATATTGATTATATATAATCAATATAATATACTATATATTGAGCATATTGATTTCGATATATATACTATATTGATTATATTATATTGATTTCGGGCAATTTTCTCTTATGCCCCCCTGAATTACTTTGAGCTTTTACGCCTATGAACGTCACAAGTATTTGTACATTAATAAATATAATATATTATATGTTATGGTTGTTTATTACAGTTTACGATGACAGCTGGTGAACATGGTTTCAGATTGTGGTAATAAAGTTTGATTTATAATTCTTTAATTTTATTGTTTATTGTAAGATGCATTGAATGCATGTGGACTGTCTTTGTTTGATTGGTTGTGAGTGAAACTGTAGTTTAGGTGGTGAAAGATATGAATCTATATTGTTACATAATGCTGGATTTGGGGAGAATCACACGTGTTCATTGATCATCATTCATGAATCATTTCTATAGATATTTCAACTAAATAGGTGTTAGACTGTGGATGGGCGTACGGGCTCGATGGCCGAAAAAAAAATCGGGTTTACAAACAGCTACGCCGGTCTTCCTCGAGTGGCGAAGGATCGGAGCTTGCCATGTATGGAACACCCCCACCCCAAGAACATTTTATAATATTTGATGGCTGCAAACACGTTTTCCTGCTATTTTAGCAAGTGAACAAAGCAACTTCAAAGTGGTCTAATATAGCCTAATTAAGGTGGCTGACTCGAATTCCAATCAGTCGTTTACAGTCCAAGAAGACGGTACCGTTGGGAGAAAATCTTGAAAATTTAACTGCCGCAAACGAGTTTTCCTGCTATTCCAGGTTGTGAACCGGGCAACTTGAATGTGGTCGAATATAGCCTACCTGGCTGACCCGAATTCCAAACAACCAGGGGGGTTGGGATGACCTAGTGGTCTAGAGTGCCGCGCTTCGACCTCTAGCTGGCCGGTCACCTCTGGCTTGCGGCTGTGGTTTCGAGCCCTGGTGTGAGCGTATGTGGCATGGAGATAGGGGCGCCTTCTCAACCTCCGGGCATCCCGGTTTCCTCCCACTGCTAAAGACACCTACGCGCAAGCGAATTGTTGAAATAAAATGTAACCATATGTTAGTCCCAAAATGACCTGGCTTGTGTCGAGTGGACGTTAAACCCCATTTCTCTCTCTCTCCCAAACAACCAATCAATCGTCGCGGTGTATGGGGGCCTGTTGAAAGTGTTGAAAATTTAACCACCGTAAAGGCGTTCTCTGATATTTTAGCCCGTGTAAGCAAATCCAAAAGTATCCAATGTTTTGTAACCGAAATCCCACTCTCAATTCTAAGCATCCAACTAGACTATTGCAGCTGCATTCACAAATAATAATCGATGCCCGAAAAAGTAGAGTGGATCAGACAAAATGTTTCAATCTATAGTCAACTCAATACATTCAATTTGAAGAAAAGTAAAGTTAAGTGTTTTATTAGGGCTCAGTGACAGGGAAGCAAAATTAGAAATGCCCGAAAAAAATTTCAGGTTTACAGGCAGCGGCGCCGCAAACGCGTTTTACTGCTATTCCAGCCCGTAAAATTAGTATTTTATTAGATTTCGGGCATTTTGATTTGCCAAGTAGATGAAATACATTTTTTTTTTCACTTTACCCGTCTCTCCGAAGAGTCAATCTTGTGACAGAACAGGGGCGGATCCAGGAATTTTTGCAGGAGGGGGTTTGTCAGGTTTCTGTTACGGAAATCTGCCATCAACGTCTCCAAATTACATAGGCATACATACAAATTGAGCTTTTAAAACAGAGAAATCATTTTTATACTGATGTAGGATCACTTTGTGATGTAATTTCATTGATGCAAGGCATTATTTTTTTTATGTAGCTGAGCAGGGGGGGTTTGGACCCCCCCAACCCCCCCCCCCCCTCTGGATCCGCGCCTGCAGAATATTTAATATTCACAATACAATCTGATCAAAATACAGATCCTATTTCGGTTCGTTTCTTAGCTCAAAATGTTGTTTCGCCTGTCTTCACAACAATAGGTCATTTAGTGTAGGCTATCTGCAAGAAAAAGATATTCTGATGAGTAATTTATTTCAAGGTCGCTATATCGAATTAATAAGAACGCACCGATTTATATTTAGGAAAGTTTTGTTCACTGTTTTTGCTGATTTTGATTTCGGGGGTTTTAACTTTACACAGTTATTTAAGTTTTGGTTGTTTTGGTTTAGCGCCATTTTGTTCATATCCCTTTTAAACTAGCTGATCTTAACGCTTCTCTTCAAGTCTCTCCTAGTTAACACTGATCGTTAGATTTATGCTAAGTTTACGTCATTGTGGTGAGACTTTGGCGTTCAAAAATGGTAAAATTTTACTGTTAAAATTACATTACAATTACGCCATAATCGTTATGGTTACTTTCAAGTCAGAAAATGACGTAAATCTAGCGTAAAATTTATAGCCGTTTTCTAACCAATTTTTGTCACTTTAAATACTTCTTGATTAAATAACCATGCCAGTGTGTGCACATTGTAACAACTGATAAATAATCTGAATTCAGGCATAATAATTGCATATGCATTATTGGTTTAAATTCTTACGTTAAGCTAACGTCAATTTTACGCCAGGCTTCTAACCGTTAGCTTATGTTTAGCTTTCTGACGTAAATCTAACGTTAGCTTTCTAAAGTTGTTAATGTAATGTCAGTTTTATGTCATAATTTTAACTGTTGATTTAACATTATTTTTCTGACGTGAATGTAACATAAACCTAATATTAGTTGTCTAACATAAAACAACTGTTAGTTTAACGTCAGGATACTAACAATTAAATTGACAGAATACAATTTTTATGGGAAACAGTCACTGTTACCCAATCGCTAAATGCAACTTAAATATTATAACAGTTCATTATCGGGATATTAAAAATTAAACTGCTGTTAGTTTTTGTTTGTTAGCTATCTAACCATAATCTAAAATAAGTTTTCAACCATGTCCGGATTAATCAAAAAAATTCATTTAAGTTAACAAAATTCTAAATTTTAAGCATTCTTGTAGGTAACTTAAACAAAATCTGTAAATAATTGTAACCTGTATAATATTTCCAGACAAAACTTTAACAAAAAGTGGGTGTGGCACCATCCCGGGGGGTCGGACCATGCACTGAAATTGATAGTTGCTAATATCCTTACGGTGTAAGGAATAAATAGCCAAGTTCCAAGATGATGCCAGCATGAGTCACGATCTGCAATATTCTACAAGAAATATGAATGTAAGCATATTGAAGTAAAGTTTAACTATACTATTCAAAAAAAGTAGGGGATATTTGATTTTGGGGGCATAATACTAAAATATGCAAATGACTACGAAAAAAGTCACTATAGAACCTAAGAAGAAACATTTCCAGTTACATGTGACGCCCAAACGCACCAATAGCTACCGCATGGAATGCAGGTGATGCTTGGGATCATCATGGGGATCCAACCCAAGATTTGCACGACTCTGACTTTGAATGTTACAGTCATTGCGGCATTGAATTCCACGGTGGAAACATCAGTTTAATTGTTTTAGTGACCAGAAAACAAATTTTGATATGCGTCGGCTTACCCAAAATGAAAGGTTACGTGCCCTTGGGATGCTACAGATCGGCACAACACAGGCGGCTGTGGCGCGGACGATGAATGTTTCTCAGTCTGTCATAAGCAGGTTATGGTCCAGATACCGTGATACACAGTCTGTACAGGACAGACCACGCTCAGGTCGACCAAGGGCGACAACTCAAGCCCAGGATAGATTTATCCGTACCTTGGCCTTGAGAAATCGTGTCATCACAGCAAATCAGATCAGCGCTCGTCTTCAAACAGACACTGGTGTGAGAGTGAGTGGCCAGACGATTCGTAATCGACTGCATAGGGGTCATCTTCGCGCCCGACATCCTCGCGTGATCCCTTGTTTGAGAGATCATCACATTCAGGCAAGACGTCGTTGGTGTAGAGATCGTCAACACTGGGATAATCGACGCTGGAGCAATGTGACGTTTTCAGATGAGTCAAGGTTCACTGTTGATTTTTTGGACAGACGTAGGAGGGTGTGGCGTCGTCGAAACGAGCTCTTCCAAGACGTTAACGTCATCAGACATGATCGATTTGGCGGTGGTTCTGTTATGGTGTGGGGAGCCATCACTGTTGCTGGAAGAACGGCTTTACATGTTGTTGCAGGGTGTGTTACAGGCCAGTACTATCGGGACAACATCTTGGCAGTCCATGTTGTGCCGTTCGCACGACGTCATGGCCGCCGTTTCTTCTTCCTGGATGACAACGCTAGATGTCACAGGGCCAGGATCGTTACAGGTTACCTCCAACAACAGAACATCACCACATTACCTTGGCCAGCACTGAGTCCCGACCTCTCCCCCATCGAGCATGTCTGGGACAGGCTTGGACAGAGGTTACGTCAACGTCAACAACGTCCTGCCCATGTCCAAGAACGTGCTGCTGCGTTGCAACAGGAATGGGAAAAATCTGGACCAAAATGACCTTAGACGTCTCATTAGGAGTATGCCACGTCGGATCAATGCTTGTTTGGCAAACATAGGAGGATTTACCCGTTACTGACTTTGTTGTGATGCTGTGGTAACTTTGCTGTTTGACCCCGGGTATCATTTTACCCTTATAATGGTCAGTCTGTGCCTTACTTAGTCTAACGATCATTTGGAATAAATCGATGAATGTGAACTTCATTTCATTTTGTCATTTGTTTCTTCGTCAGTTTCATTAGGTGACTTTAATAACACTTAAAAATCAAATATCCCCTACTTTTTTTGAATAGTATATAAACGTAACCAAAACATTGAAAAGTGTAAAAAAAAAACATGCCGAAATGGAACAAAATCTGTTACTAAATGGGGTTTAACGTCCACTCGACACAAACTAGGTCATTTCGGGACTAATACATGGTTTAACTTTATTTCAATAATTCGCTTGCGCGTTGGGGTCTTAAGCAGTGGGAGGAAGCCGGAGTGCCCGGAGGAAACCCACGTATGGGGTTTAACGCCCACTCAACACAACTAGGTCATTTCGGGACTAACATATGGTTTTTAATTTTATTTCAATAATTCGCTTGCACCCGGAGGAAACCCACGAGGTTGAGAAGGCGCCCTATCTCCATGCCACATACGCTCACACCAGGGCTCGAAACCACAGCCGCAAGCCAGAGGTGATCGGCCAGCTAGAGGTCGAAGCGCGGCACTGGAATAATAAGACAATTGTTTTAAATTGTAATCTTGTAATAACAAGACAATCGGGATTTATTTGTTTGGATTTCATTGACCCCATATAATGATCTTCCGTACATATTCGACCGTAACCCAGTTTTATTAGCTAATAAATATACCTAAAAGGTAGAAAAATATGAGCAGTGAAGTCCATTAAAAGTGAGCGGTGAACAGCTGAGCAAGAAAAAGATAATTTCGTAAAATATAATATACAAGATACACCTGGACCTGTTTATTGACCACTAAGATATAGTGTGACATATTAAATGGGAAAAAAAAAATACAAAATACAGTTTAGAAATATGAAATATTTTATTTTGCTATAAAAAAAGGATACTTGATGAAAGACAAAGGAATTTTACATGCAGGCTATGAAAATATGTACAACAATTTATAATACGATTGGTGTAAAAAAATTTACATCGAGAACAACTTTGATGTATGAATAAATTGAACAAGGGATTGTCGTGCAAGATACGCTCACTTTTACCATATTTGCGTACAATGAGCCATTTTGTCGAGCAGTTTCGGTCCAATTTTCAGTAAAAAAAATCCAACCATTTATGCAAACTGATCCCGAAGTGAATATTCGCTTGGCCGTAGTTATCTGTGAAACAGATTGCCATTTATGGTGTAACGTTGATATGTTTAAACTTTTTATTGAATTGCAATAAAAATTGTGATCTCTAGAGGAACCACAAGCTAAAACAGGGGCCATATTCCATGAAGCTATGGTCCGATATGTGCACAAGATCCAGAAGCGTGTAACGGTGATATATTTGAACTGTTTTTAAAATGGGGTAAAAATTGTAACATCTGGCAGGACCACAATCAGTGAAAATATCGAAAGGAATCGAGATCTTTGGGTCATAAATTTACATTTTACTTTCCATTAACATTATGACCTCGAGACAAGCTCAAAATGTGATTTTTTTGTACAATCAGGGGTCATAATCCACGACGTCATGGTCCGATACAAGCAAATATCGAAAAGAACAGCGATATCTGGGAGAAAATCTTATATTTCAAGTTTCGTCTAAATTGGATAAAAATAAAATGTGACCTGTAGACTGTCCACAATAAAATTGTATATGTTCGTACGGCGACGACGACTATATAGTCCACATGAAAATGTGGCCGCATAAAAATATATTACAAAACAATTACTTTTAAACTAAGTATTTATATATAAATTTATATAATTAAATTGTATTAGATCTATTCAAAGCCTGAATAACTGTACAGATGTAACAAATATTTTATTTTAACAGTTATATTTTTATAACACAACTATCATTTGTATTAACAATATAACAAAATACAGATAGAGGATTGGCAACAATTAAATGGCTACCTTTTCCTTTAAACACAGGTGGCACACTGTCATGTGTCACGTTTTGAACTGCTGGTAAAATACGTGACGCCCGGACAATTACCGGCGGGGACAACCATTTTATTACTAAGTTTCTTAGTATGTTATATAATTCTTGATTTTATTGCCATGCATTTTATTTGTTCTTTTTTATTATAGTTTTTATTAAATGAGAAATGAGCCTTATCGTGTATCTATGCCAGCAAGTAATACAAGTTGGACTATTTATGTGGTATTGCTCATAATATTCGCCTTTGATCACTTTGTATCAGTGATGGGTGATAGTCAATAAATATATGTTAAGTAAACTGAACCAAAAGAATTCAATATCAATAATTAGTATAATAATAAAGAATCAACAAAAAAGAAATAAATACAAAAAAACAAATAATATGGTCGGCAGTTGTCCCGCCGCCAACTGTCCCTTAGAAGATACACTACAATCTGATGTGTAGTAAAGGTTTTTATGTTGGTACATAAATCCTTTAGCATGTAAGACTGCCCTAAACCACCCTAACTAGGCTTCCTCTGACCACCATAAACTTCCCTGTCATCCCGCACGAACTAGTAATTAATTCTATAACACAGAAACCTATTATACACATCTCAGGGGGGTTCGAGGCAGTCTAAGGAATAGCAGTTTTGGAATGTTTTGGTCTGTACGGGTATTAATATATCTTTCACGGAATTTACCGGGGTAGCTCAGCAAAGGATAAAGAGACATATAGGGTGATAGTAGGCAATTAATTCCTTTTGGCTATAATCCGTTTTATATTTATATATTCTCATGCCTCAAATGGCAATCTGTGGATGTTTAAATTAATGTATTACGAAATGCAACTGATGCATATTATACACAACCTATACACACACTGCCACGCAAAATATGTTTGATTTCTTGGTCTTTTAAAATTTCAGTTTTTAAACACAAATATGTAATGTTTCAGTAAAGGATCAAGATCAAATATATATACATTGTCACTGAATTGTCAGTAAATGCAATGTGATGGATTGGACTTCATTTACATAAAAAGCAGTTTTATGCAAAATTTTTCATTACATTTGAATTATTTTTAAATTAGTTGACAAAATGGTATATATATAATATTTTATGAGCATATTTTGTGAAAAATGTAAAATTGTGTTGGACAATATTATCATGTTTGAATTTGATAGCTTGGGATACAAAAATAATTCATCTAAGAGTTGTCTACAAGGCAAGAGTTTGGTTAAAGAAACATTACAAAGCCCATTTCACTATCCTATCCTTTTTTTAGTACAGAAGAAAACTAAGCCTGTTTGATATTTGAATCAAGCCTGGTCATCAATTTCCAAAAGAAAAAAAAATAGTGTAAGAACAATATACTCCACACACTCCAATTATTACACCGGACTCTGAAAATATCTGTACACCTGAAAGTAAAATTATTATAACGTGTTTGATATCATTCAACATTAAAATTAATTAACTCAATTAAGTTGGTAGGGGGGGGGGGCATAAATACAGACATATCTAGAATGAGTATGATTCACAAACTCTAGCCCCAAGTTCACAAAGCATTCTCAGACTTCAATTGAGAATTTACTCAACTTTCAATCACTGTTTAGAAGGCATATCTTTGATCCAGAAACACAAAACTTTGCACATAGTTTCTTATTGATGTATATGATACATTAAAACAACAAAAGTTTTATAAAGAGCCATATTTCAGTTACAATAAGGTGGAAAATTTTGAGTAAATTTGTGAATGTTTTGTGAACTCGGGGCCTGGTCTTTCTAATTAAGAAATTTCAGGAATATTTCAGAGAAACTTGTTCTAAGCCCAAGCAACTATCCGAAGCTCTGTGAAGCTTTTTCATATTCTATTATCAGATGTACTTAGAGACATGTTTCTTGTGAGAAGTGCCAACTTCCTACTATATGTTGTTGTCTTTTTCCAGCAAGTAATGGAATTTGTAGGTTATTGCTGTATTTTAATTATTTCATGGTAATCAAGCTTTCCTGGTCAGAAAGAAACATGTAAAATATTTAAAATATGTTTTTACTTTTATTTCATGGTCCTCTGATCCCGATAATAGAATATTACCATATAAGGCTATAGTATTCACACTTCCCTGATGGCGAGATAAAGTTTGGATTGGTAGATGATTTTCTAAATTCCACATCTGTAATTTCAAATTACTCTAAATTACAAACAAAATACTACATACTCCAATTTAAATACCAACGGTTATCAATGGATAGGTTTGTTTCATTATCATATCCCGTTGTGTTGTGAATAAACCATTGACAAGACGCTGTTTGGATTGCCGGTAATGGCTAACAGTGACGGTACACATTAAACGGATTAGCAGGAATATATGTCATCATATACGTAGGAATGATAGTAATATTAACGATAATTTTGCAGATATTGTTAGCACTGTTGTTTATGACAAACGGTATACGGGGTATTTGGAGTAACGGTATCTGAAATGGCCGCCGTCTTTGTCGGAATAGCTGAAATATATGTCATCAAATACGTAGGAATAGCAGAAATATTTGCGATAATTTTGCAGATATTTTAATATCGCTAACACTTTTGTTTGGCCTCAAATGTTATATTAATCATTATTTAAACATTTATTCACATGCAAAGCCCACAATCAATGCTCTTCATCAGATGGTTCTGATTTTCAACGGAATTAAACACAATTACCAGTTTAAATGGAAAATGAGACTTCGTTTTTAATGGTACCATTGGTAGGAATAAAAATCGAGACTACAGTGTTCTTCAAACAGGCATAACTCTGCTCAGAATGAAGTAAATTGACTGAAATTTTCAACATAGTCCCTTTTCATTATCTATTTGTTATCTTTAACTGACCATAGTCCTTAAAATGATATTTTAAAATCTAAATTATCTTAATACGGTGTATATGTTTTATATGCAAATTTCCAATTCAAAATTAAGTTTGAACAAACCTGTACATTATGATCATGTGACCCTGAAAATAAGAATTTTCCTGATGGTGAAGGCACCAGAGATGTTATAGCTCCAAAATGACCTTCTAATTTAATTATTTCTTCATTGGTCTTTACATCAAATAGCTGAATATTTTGGTTATAAGAACCTACAAAGAAATACAAGGTCCTTGCACTACGCTGAATTATACAAATTGTATTTTACACATAAGCAAGCAGTCCATGTGTCCTGTCCATCTCTGTCAGGGTGTGGTTTCTGTATTCATTTTTGTTGTTGCTACTGAGAGCAATTTGGCATTTCAATGAAAATAATTATTGCTCTTAAAAACATTATGTATTTAAGGATGTATATGGGTTTTATCTTCAAGAGTTACGATTCACTTCTCTTTCTTCACCCGTGGCATTTCTTGAATACATTTTGGACTTAGTGCGCAATGCCACCTGGTGATATATTGAGGTTGCACCCCTTACATAGACGTCTTTGCTAGCCAATCAGAATCATTTTGTTATACGTATGTTGGCAAGTTGAAAATGGCAACACCCAGTACAGAAAAATTGATAGGTGATAAATTTAATTTAGAAGTACTAACTGTCAATCAGGTAAAAAGTTTAACTACTTTGACAGACAGAAAAGGCAACAAGACTCTGTGTGGCAGAGGCAACAAGACTCTGTGTCCACTGCCATGTTTGTTTATATTTCGCTGATGTACATGTCTGTTGCCATATTTGTTTATATTTCCCCGACATATATGTGCTCTGATTAGATACAGCTACTGATAGCTGTAACCAATGAAATCTTGAACCACAAATACTGAATATGAATACGAGACATGCGAACGGTAAAGAAAGGGAAGCAAATCCTTACTTTTGGCCAGCAAAGATGACAGGTTTGTACTTTAGGTAATTAAATATAGCATTCTTATAGTTTGGGAAAAAATAGAATTACATTAAATTAGGTATGATGGTGAGATATTTACTGATCAAAGAGATTAAATGCTATAATCAGTATCTGCATTGAGCTCTGAAAATACACCAAGAACGGCACTAAATTTATCACAGTAATAACATACCTGCAATGACATATTGTTTTGTAACTGCTAGTGAATATATTGAACCTAGATTATGTTCTATTGTACCAACACTTTCAAACGTGATCGTATCCCAAATATTAATAACATTGTGAGAACCACTATATAACCATTCCTTTTAAAATAAATACCATATAAATTTAAAACTTGATTGACAGATGTAAAGATATTGTACATTAACAGACCAAAGGTGGGTGGTTACATCCAATTGGTGAGTAACAAACATAATAAATATGCTCCTGCTGCATTTTCAATCATTCTAGTTGAATTTTTCTTTGGATACTCTAGACAAAAAAGTATCCATTCTGTATGTCATAACTGTCTGTGCACATTTACAGTTTATGCAATTCCATCTACAGTGATCAAGACTATTTCTTTTATACTTTACGTTTTTACAATTGGTGTATGGAACTGTTATCATTTTACTTTATTGTTATTAATTTGAACAGGACAATATTCTAATCTTACTTTTTTTGGACTGAAAGCCATTGCTCTCACCCAATGATGTAAACCAGACATGGAATGTTTTAAGGTAAGGGTTGTTCTGTTCCACACCTAAAAAAAATACCAATAAAACAGAACACTTCATAATACTCAAGTATGAACAATAATCGATTCATCTGCCAGTAACGGTGTATTATTAATACCTTGCTAGAGAAATATCTTTGATCCAGAAACATAAAAATATGCATAGTTTCTCCTTGGTGTATTTGGTACATTAAAACTTAAAACAAACAAAAATTATAATGGGATATCATTCAACTTAATAATATTTTACCTTTATTAAAGAAAAGGAAGATGTGAATAGATGATCGTCGTGAATTAACATTGAGCAGATTGTATTATCATGTGCATTCTGAAACCATAAAATATATAAACAAATATTCTTTAAAATAAAAATCAAATATACCAATAATTCCTATTATATATACAACTGACAACCAAAACATACAACATAAACGATTCAAAATGCGAAAATTAATCTGATAGTCAAGACTGGTGTCTATATAATACAGAAAAAATAAATGTGAAGTTCATGAACTTCATTAGTAAAAGTTAGTATAATTGTACCTCAATGACTTGAGTTGTAGTACCAGTCTGTAAATCCCATTGTCTTACAGATAAATCATCACCTGCTGTATATAAATTACCTCCTCCAATACATGAACAATGTATCTAGAAATAAATATAATTACATATCAAAACCCATTTATCAATATTTTAAAGTAATTCTGTGGTCCATCACAGATCTTTCTATGATATTACACAGTGAATGTGTGGTACCCTTCTCTACATGTAAGATGCCCTTTAAAGATTTCAAAACTTAAACAACAATATGTGACCCGGCGCAGCTAAATGAGTCGGAAGTCGCAAAGCTAGATTCCGCGATAGAGTGCAATGATGGTTCAGTAGGTCAAAATTTTCAAAATTAAAATTTTCTCATTAAAAGCCTCAAAAGTACCTCTTTCGTCAATTAAAAGTTTAATTTTCAAGAAAAGAACATCTATTAATGTTCAAAAATTGCATTTTGTAAAAGGCAGTCAGCAAAGAAGTCATTAATTATCTTGGAATAAAGCAAAACAATTGTTCATTTACTTGCCGTTTTCATAAAATGTCCAAGCAACCCTGAGAACACCATATTCGGCACTATATCCTATATGTTTCCCAGAATAATGGAAAATCGTGCCATTTTGGATTTCCGCCATCTTGGATTTTTTATATTATATTTTATATTATATTTAAATTTGGCGTCTCAAAAATCTCATGTTACAAAGCATAAAACCTATGTATACCATGATCCGGACATAATATAGAGGAAGTTTCATATTTTTTCCGTCAATTTTGGCTACCATCTTGAATTTCCGCCATTTTGGATTTTTGAAATTGATTTTCAGTCTTATATTTGATTACAGCGACCCCAAGAACCCAATATTTTGCACAACACAAGCCATATCCTCTCTCTGCTTCCCAAAATAATAGAAAAAAAAACTTGACATTTTGGCCACCATCAATTTTGGTCGCCATCTTGGATTTCTGCCATCTTGGATTTTGGTCGCCATCTTGGATTTCCGCCATCTTGGAATTAAATTATTTTCTGTGCCCATATTTGATTTCCGCGACCCCAACCATCCATGAAAGCTATGTATACCGCGATCCAGACATAGTACAGAGGAATTTTCATTTTTTCCATCAATTTTGGTCGCCATCTTGAATTTCCGCCATCTTGGATTTTTGACATTTTATTTTGTGCCAATATTTGAATTCAGCATCACAAAAAATCTCATGTTACACACCATGAAAGCTACGTATACCGTGATGCAGACATAATACATGTACAGAGGAATTTTCATTTTTCTGTCAATTTTGGTCGCCATCTTGGATTTCCGCCATCTTGGAATTTAAAAAAAAATTCATTTTCCATTTTTGATTTCTGCGACTCTCAACGTTCCATGTTAGACACCATGAGAGCTATGTATACCGTGATTCGGACATGATATATAAGAATTTTCATTTTTTCTTCATTTTTGGTCGCCATTTTAAAAAATGGCACTGCACCATCATAAAAATAATTATTTTTTTAAAAATTCTTCTTTATTCGTTTTTTTTGTAGCCCATTTCGCATTGGGAAAGCATCTGGCGTTTTATTGAGTTTCAAAATAAATGTTTATTGCAAATGTTTATGTCCCATGAATATTGCAAAAATCTAAGTGTCATTTTCAGATGCCGTTTTCTCCGAATTTAGGAAACCAGGGATGTCCAGACCAACCAACTTCAAATCCCAATTTCTCAGAGATGAAACGTCGTAAAGCAATGGTTAATATATCACTGAAAAGCTGAGACCAGTCTCTCTTTGGTTATTCCAAAACCTCACTTTTGAACAATTGGTCACTGTGACTCATTTTGCTATGCCGGGTCACATATGTTTGGTTTAAACATATTATTCATAATAAAACACAACACAAGGTATATATGGATATTACTACTTCTCTATAACATCGTTATTAAATTATTGAGAAGTAGTTATATCCATATATACCTTGTGTTGTGTTTTGTTAAGAATAGTATGTCATTTAAAGACTTAAACATATTTATTACCATAAAGTAAAAGGAAAGGTCAAAAGTTACATAAATTTACAACAACATCCTTTCCTTCATAAAGACCTGAGATTATTCAAGATAACAAAAGTTGCAAAATAAAGAAGAGAATTAAAATGGAGCTGAGGAATAAATCTCAAGATTGACAAAAATGATCACAAGAAATAATATCTGGCCCGAGTTCACAAAGCATTCTCAGGCTTGAGTTAAGAATTTACTCAAAGTTGTTTGTCTTATATTAAGGGCGTTGAGCAGTCTAAAATTCGCACTAACTTTTTAACGCCAATCTTATTAAGTCTTTGCAAACTTGTTCCACTTATAAAATAACTCAGAAAACTCTCGAAAGTCGCGTCGTTTTATGTGTAACAATGGAGATACGAGGCGGAGGAATAAAACTATTTATAGCAAACGAGACTGATTCCCCGACCTAGATCAGGTGTTGAATAAATTATGACGTCGTGCACGCCAGTCACGTGATCAACACAGACGTGGCTTCAACGGGAGTGGAAGATGTCACGTGACCAGAAGGAATTCCCTGTATGACGCGATTATCCAGGTCTATTTATCTATCACGAAAGGAACATGACGGATTTTTTTTTTTATGGTCAAAGATTACTATTTTTTGAATGCATAACATGATTTAGAGTGCGGTGGAGTAGTGCAGTGAAGTAATTATTTACTTTTACATCCGAATTGTTGTATTTTAATACTTGTTGTCGACGTATTCAAAGAATTAACCCAAATCGCAAAATCTCGTTTGAAGGTAAATAATGAACAACAATTTTAAAATACTTTGAGTTGGTATTTTTTAACGTTTTTGGTGTCGAAATGTAGCTTATAACCTCCACTTTCGATCTACTGGTGGGATTATCAATAAATCTTTTGAGCTTGTACTAATAGAATTTCCAAGAAAACGCATCGTTTTTTTGCGTTTCCATGGATACAAGACAAACCACAACCTATAGCCAAAAATTGACCAGTGTATTTTTGGGACTTGCTATTAGCATTGTTCATGCGAAATTTGATGAAAATATCTGCAGGCATAACTGAGAAAATTCTACTTTTGTTGTCATCAATACCCCTTTTTATCATGCTTTTGGGCCAAGTTTGGAACATAGTTGGTAAATAAAATTGGTATTTATTTGGTGATTAATATGTAGTTTATCACCCCAAATAACAAAAAATGTCATATCTTATCAACAAAAATTACAGTGCTAGCTTTAAAATTTGCATTTTAGACTACTCAACGCCCTTAACATAAAATATAGCCTTTATAAAACTTTTGTTGTTTTAATGTATCAAATACATCAATAAGAAACTATGTGCAAAATTTTGTGTTTCTGGATCAAATATATCTGTCAAAAACAGTGATTGAATTTTGAGTAAATTCTAAACTAAAGTTTGAGAATGCTTTTGTGAACTCAGGACCAGGTTATTTAACCCAAGCCTGTTTTTTTTCCTGTTATATATTACAAATAATTTCTCAATGTAAAAACAATGTGAATCATCCTAGAATTATTTTTTCAAACAATGCAAGAACCCAAATTACAACTCATTTCTCAGCAATGCTTTCTTACTCTAATAGTGTCACCACCAGGGTCTTGATTTGTTAATTAAAGTTGAAACAATTTGTACTTTGGGTTAAGCATTGTTCAAACTATTTCAATACTAGATAATGAAATGAAATGAACTGGGGTTTAACATACTAAGGAAAGCTTGCTGGAAAATCCTGATGAATTTTTTTGGCAAACACGGGTGGAAAATAATGAGGACTGCTCCTTTATTAAAGATGTCATGTGTTCCAAAAATGAATATCCTTATCAAACATTACAATGTCCTAAGTCCTTACAACATCCTAAATAAACATCACAAAGTCCTAAATAATTCAGGTAATTTTAACACACTGGTATGTGCCAAATTTAAAACCAAATGGCAATGTGAAATTCATTGATGTACTATATTATGTGGATGATCATTCTAGGTTGCTTGCAGAATGTTACATTACCATTTTTTTGTGACCTTGCATATTTTGGAAACACCCTTTAGCTAAGGAATCTAAATCCCATACTTTAATAATGGAATCAGATCCAGCACTATACAATTTACCATGATGAACAGTTAAACACCATACAACATCTTGATGACCTCTGTAGTACCGATAAAAGTAAGAAAATATATTTTAATTGTTAAAGAATATTACATTGTTATTTAAAAGACAGGATTAGAACCACTCTACTCAGGCTTTCCTTTATTATAATGTAAACCTAGCTACTTCATTATTATTAGCCAAGTTATCACTGTGTATAGTTTTGACAGCATGTGTGCAGTGTGGTAACCAGGGGAATGGCATATTGGAGACTTGGCCTCACTTTCCCATTTTTAAATCAAATTTTTAAATGGCAAACCCTTCAAATCTATTTAATATCTCGAGTATCCAATGCCATTGAGAGTTGCCTATGAACTTTTTTTGTTAATAAAGTTTATATGACATTTCAGGCTGAGATGAAGACCTGCAATAGAAAGATTTAGCTCACGCACAATGCATGTTTAGTTAAATTTGTTAACAGTTGCCAATCATGCAAACTAGCTTCTTGCTGCTACTCAGCTCAGCAAACTTATTGTTGAAATTTGAAATGTTCTGGTCTTCTGGAGCAAGTAAAGTTTTAAAACGTCACAACCAAACACTGTTTTCTAAGAACTAGACAAATATTTAACACTATTAACACTGAAATGGTTCACTATATGTGATTGTGTATTTCTAAACTGAGTGATGTGTGTCTAAAAACCATTAATGGTCGCCCATACCAGGAATGGTCTAACTAAAATAAGATTAATGACTTACCTGAGAGTACCAATACATTTAAATTGAAATGGCATCATCCAGTTTTCTAGTTTGGGGTAATTGGTGGGGCTTGAGGTAGGTGAATAACTTGCAGATGAAAGGCGGCTTGTTGAACCTGTAATAAAAACATATTTTCATGAACATAAATGATTTTCTGGTGTTCTTTGGTGTGTATGCTAAGTACAAAATTGGTTGTTCCCCAATAAACATAAAAAAAATGTCTTCATCTTGTTCTTGTATATCTTGGTAAATATATTTATTCCATTTACTTCACAGCAATTCTATAGCAGAAGGATCTATCCATGAAAAGGTTTTTCAAAATCATACCACATTATTTTCATCCGCTACAAATTTCTAGTTCTAAGGTATACCAAATATATCTTTCAACAGGATTTAACATTTATTCGCCAATTTCTATCATAAAATTATAAGCATTATGATGTTACTGGTATGTACCTGTTCCAGGGTTCTTATTCCATTTTGAAATGAACCGGCCAGAAGAATTTAGTCACATGAGGAAATGCGTTAATTAAAGATTCCATTCTTTTTAATATAGCAAGACTTCCATAAAAATAATTCTTGGTGATTTGTTATGGAGTATCAGAAAACGTTGCAGCCAAAATAAACTGATACGGATTGCAGCATGGCATTTCTTAATAACTAGCCACCATAGGTGTACGGGGAAATTTTTGACTGGTGGGGGGGGGGGCGGTGGTGATTTGTGCCCAAAAAATAGAGGTTTTGAGTCTTAAGATTTCTATTCAAATTCAGTGTTAAATTGGACACATTCAAGAACATAATAATTTTCTATACAACTGTTACAAATACAATTGTGGGCCCCAATTTTCCCTAATAATTTTCTATACAACTGTTACAAATACAATTGTGTGCCCCAATTTTCCCTGTATTTAGTGCCCAAAATCCCCCAGTCCCCTCCCCCAGCTTGAACGCCTATGCTAGCCACGTAACTTGCCCATTTTTTTATTCATTCATCGATGATAGACAAACGGCACAATTGTCACGTTACAACCATAATTGAAATTGCTGTGAAATAAAATTCTGTACAATTATGATATAGCCTCCAATAAAAACAACAATATTTTTAAAATAAGCCTTTGTTCGAATGTGTATATAATAACAAAAATCATAATGGTTAATGCTATTTAAAACTGGTTTATTGACCTAATTCCAAGCGATATATCACATGTCATTGGAATTCGGCATTGGACATTCTATCTGGAAAATATATTATTAATGACTGTTTCTCGGTGTATTCAGGGTTTTATCAGAGGAATATACTCAATGAAGATATAAAATTACCTAATAACTGGTCAGTGAATCCATCAATGTATGATCCAGTTATTAGTTTAATATCTACCGGTACCTGGAATTCACATGCAGCGTGGACGACGCTTGATTGGCAAACCATACTGAGATCGTCTCCTTTTGCCACATGAGCTATTTTTACAAAAAGCAGCTTACTGAACCTGTTATGAATAATCAGCAAGGTTATTTTATCCAAATTACCATTAAATATGCTAATAAGGCTACTCAGATTATATATACAAACCAAATGGCTGATTTTCTTTAATGTATCGCTGTTGTTGTAGCCGACAAGCAAGTTGATTGACTTCTTAATTAACAAGTAATAATTAACCTGATGTAGATTGTTTTACCAATCCGCTAGATGGAACATCAATCGGCTAAAGCCGACAAAAAACAGCTGATTAAGAACACTGACCTGATGTTTCATTTTGTGACTGCGAACTAAATGAACGTCTGCTACTCCGAGTAACCATTGATTGTTCTACCATTGAATGTAGACTATCAAATTTCTGCTGTAAACTGTTAATTGATCTACAAATAACCCAAAATGAAATATTATGGATTACTAACATACATAACCTGAATCTGCAGTGAAGCCATGAGTGAAATATAGGCAGAAGGCAAATGCTTTACTCGGTTGGGCATGTTACTTCTGATAATTAGGGGAGTCATATAATTTCTCGCTGAAAGTCATATTTTCCATGGCATTTAAAACTCAAAACCTGCAGGTTTCCTGATACAACTTTTTAAAATATCATATCACTATTAACATGTGACACTATGGGGACACTTGTCCTCTGTCCCAGCAATCAAATCTTTAATGTGTTGTGTGTCTCAATAGGACTTCGCCTTGCGTTGTGCATAAAACTTCTTTTTGAATTCAAAGTATTTTTGTAAGTAATAATGATATATTCTACAACAACAATACAGCAACTGTCTTATATGTATTTAAACATTACATGCAATAAAACCTACACTATAAACCTCAGAATGCATCGTTCGGCATTTCTGTACAAACGAGGTAAAAAAATGAGGTATTTTTTGTCCTGTTTTTGGAACGAGGTATTTTGTTCAGAACGAGGCTTGGTAAAAATGCCTCGTTTACTAAACATGGCGTTTTTTTTCAAGATAGTTATTAGCAGTAATTTGCTATCAGCGAATTTGTAAAATTAAAATTTATGTTATTTAATACGAAAATAAACCAGTCCAAACAATGATATTATAATCAGAGAAATAGACAAGACAAGAATACACACCATAGGTGGAGGTGTAAAGCTATTGCAGACACACAGCTACCTTGATTGATTTATTGCCCCAATCAGTCATAGGTGTTAAGTAACAAATGAGGTGTTGTGAAAGCTAAATTGGGGTTGTAAATTAATCAAGGTAGCTGTGTGTTTACACCTCCACCTAACTGATATCGCAGGCAACAAATTAGTGTTTATCTGATCTAAATACAAAAATAATCCATTCTTATTAATCAAAAAAGCATTAAATTTCATCTCATTTTTCAAATATTTTTTTATATTTATTGTAAAAAAAATAACTTGACCATAGCATTGACTGTTTCTGTTGAAGCCCCATAACATTGTACAAAATATTATTGGAGCGAAGTTATATAAACACACAGCGATAAATTTGTCGGCTTATACCAATTTTCAATTAAATGGGAAATAAAGCACACCTCATACATTAAAATTTAATTAAACCGTTTAATTGTGAAGACATATGGATATTAATAATGCGAAAATAATTTAAGGTATGGCATGTATTCTTGTCTTGTCTATTTCTCTGATTATAATATCATAGTTTGGACTGATTTTATTTTCGTATTAAATAACATAAATTATAATTTTTACAAATTCGCTGATAGCAAATTCCGCTAATAACTATCTTGAAAAAAACACATTTATACAAATATACATCAAGAAGATTTGTAGGGATGTTTAGTGAACTCAATTCTGAAAGCAACATAGTTTTAACAAGCAAATATCATCTCTATTTACTCACCCAATACAGGTATTAAGCTGAGAGGATATTTCATTTCTAGAACTTTCAAGTGATACAATCTTTTCTTTTAAAAAATTAACTTCTTTCTGTAGATTCAGATTACTTTTCTCCAACATTTGCGTCTAAAAAAGAAGATAAATAAGACATGACACAGTAATCCACAACTGTCCTTTTTCACATATAGAGAGAAAGAGAAAAATGGGCTTTAATGTCCACTCGATGCAAATTAGGTCAGTTCGGGAATAACATATGGTTTAATTTTATTTCAATAATTCGCTTGCACGTAGGGGAGGTACTTGGGGACCTGGAGAAAACCTGCAAGGTTGGACAGGCGACCCTACTCCTTGTCACAATACAACCGGGAATCGAAACCATGCCAGTTGACTCAATGACAGACCTTATGATACAACGGGCACACACTAACCGATCGGCCATCCAACCTCCCAATGCAAAGCAAAACAAGGGGCCAAAAGGTTTACACAGTTCATATGCTAAGAGTACATATTTCAGTTAATAATAAAATACTGAGATGCAATAAAATGCACGAATGATTTGATAAGAAGAGATAGTTATATATTATAATACAGCTGATATATGATTTTGTCATAAGTGTGCCTTGGAGATCAGAAAATAAACAACCAAGGCCAATTACAACATAACAATTTTACTTAACAGTGAAAGATTAAAAATCTGAATTCAGTAAAGTCGTTGAGTCAGAATAATTTGAACAAAAGGTTGTCTGGCATGATTCCAGCGACGAACAGTGTCAGCACTTATAAAAACCCATGTGGATTCCACACAGTAGCAGCAACAAGGGAAGCTGGCAGCATGTAATCCTAATATAAGAATTAATGGTCTGGATTGACATCAATGCCTTGGCTGAAATCTAGTGGACCATTTTTATTCAAAACAATTGGCCAAAGTAGAGTGAAAGCAGTTTGGTAATTACTCTCACCAATTCACACCCTTTTCTGTAAACATGAAAGCAATCATAGAGCTATTGTCTTTAACAGACTTTTATCAATTTTGTATATACATAATTTTGATACCTTTGTCTTGAGTTCCGTATCTGCATTGTTAAAATTGCTTGCAAAAACACAGTCAGCTACATGAGTTGATACAGCAGACGGAATGCCACGAAATTCACAGCCTGTAAATATAAAAACATTTGTATTGTTGTTCAAGACAAACCATTATCATCACATCTACATGTATAACATAAATTCCGCTAAATAAATTTGAAAATAAAGTACACTTAATAATATAACTGGTTATTCCTATATTACTGGAATGTTCTGGACTACTACCTGTACTATAATTTGGACACTTTGTATGACTGCACTGTTGCATGTGACCATTTAAATCTTGACTTTTGAACATTCCGCAGTCTCCATTGTTTGGACATAAAACTGGAACAAACTGACATTGTGCTTTGTGTTGATCTAATGAGCCTAAAAATAAAATAATAGGAAACATAAAACACATAAATATACCAATAACTCCTCGATTAATGAATGAAAAAATGGATTGGGTTTTTCTGCCCCTACAGGTCTAATGAAATGGGGTTTAACATCCTACTATTCTGTTCCATCAGTGCTAATGAAGACCGACATACATCAAACAGTGTGCTATGAGAGAAATTTCGACCGGGCAGATGCAGCTTGGCCTACTCTTATATAGAATTCCATCTGCCAAGGATCTTTTACGTGCTTGACAATGTATACGCAGGACCCCTTTTATAGTGCTATACGAACAACTAGACAGCTGACCTTGTCAGGCCCTCCGTCCTTCACCACTGACAACACCGGAAAATACGGATGAACTTTCTTGGCCAGTGTAGGGATCTCCAGGCTAGCAAGCCAGCATCTTACCCACCGTGGCTCCCCAGGTCTAATGATGAGACATGGACAAAACAGCTTGCTTGTGCCATGAATAAAATAAAAAATGAATTCCAACTGCCAAGGGTTCTTTCACGTGCCCAGCAATGTGTACATGAGTCATGAGACCATCCGTTTTTTTATCCAATTCGAAAGACTACATGAACCCCCTTGCCAGACTTGCCATTCTGTATCCTGGCTAAGGGAAAGCATTCAGGACAATGCAGCTTTATTTTCTCGGCCAATGCCAGGAAGGAAACCTGGCCCCGAGTTCACAAAGCATTCTCAGACTTAAGTTGAGAATTTACTCAACTTTCAATCACTGTTTATAAGAAATATCTTTGATTAAGAAACACAAAACTTTGCACATATTTTGTTAGTGATGTATTTGAGACATAAAAACAGCGAAATTATTATAAAGAACTATATTTAAGCTAAAATAAGGTGAACAAGTTGGAGTAAATTCTCAATTTAAGTCTGAGAATGCTTTGTGAACTCGGGGCAAGGACTTCTAGGAGGTTAGCTAGCCAGAGCTTATTCACTGACCCATTGTATTTCTCAACTACTCAATGAAATTAATGAAGTGATATAAGTTATCATTGCTTCCAAACCAGAATTTACAAATACATAAACTCTTGGTTTGAACAGTATGACTACTTTATCCTAAACTAAGTGCGATACACTTTTTCTAAGAAATACACCATGATGATTGACAACATAGATGTAATTGATGGCAAATGTGTTAACATATATTAAAGCAATTTGTATCAAAGGATAAACCATTGAAATGAAAATCTTTAATTCTGGACAGATACCTACCTAAAGGAAACTTCTCCGGACATCCACTAGGATCAACTACCCATTCATCATTCTGTAAGATCAATCCAAATGGACAGTAAATAAACAATTCATCAATCTGGCCTACAACTAATCTGAAATACAAGACACATCACAGAAACTTTTAGAAATATGCTCAACTCTTAGAGCCCCTGAGAGTAATTTGGATTTTTCCTGGGACTGGAGGAATGGGTGGCTAGTTGAGTGGCTTAACACATTCTCTTTAGATCATAAGAACTGTCAATGAGTCAAGTGGCGTGGTATCAATCCTGGGCCTATACTTGACAGTTGACACCGAGTAGGTTTGCATGTCCGACATCATGGGTTTTCTCTAGGTCCTCCTGTTTCCTTCGATTGCTAAAGACCCACACAGAATGATTGAAATAAAATTGTATTACATGTATATTAGTCTTGAAATGACCTAGTCTGTACACCCTTGCGATCGATTTGGTTGGGTTTTTTTTGGCGGTTACTTATGGGCCGAATCCATTTAGTCATTTAGTCAAGTTTGTAGCGCAAGAGAACACTATAATACTATACGGTATATAACCAGGCCTACAGGCTTACGTGTGCTGATAAAGTAAAGAAAACCAACATTGCTTCATAGTTATATCTAATCGACTAAAAATACAAACCTGTTGACAACAAGTTTACCAATGTCACAAGGTAAGGAATCTATTGGACATGTTTGTAGTGTGTTAGTGCACCGTTTACAAAATGTGTGACCACAAGAGATATTGATTACAGGTTCCTTATAGCACTTCTTACAAATGGGACACCGTAGATGACTGATTGGTTCTTCAACAAATTTTAGAGTTACGTCATCATCCATTATTATCTAGAATACTGCAGAATCATAGTGCAAAGTAATTCTCTTTTACCAGTCATTCATGTCTTTTCAGTTTCAGTCATCAAACCCGGAATTTCCATAAACAACGTGAATCATAAACATCCGGGATGTGAATACATAAAACGATTTATCTCCCTTGTACCATACATTCCACACACAATAAAAATCACATTGGTCATTGCACTGAACCTGCGGTGACCGTTATGAAAAGACGTAGTACGGTACCGTAGCGAGACTACATAATACATTGTGGTATAAGACCACATTAATTTTACCCTTGTTCTTCGATAACACCTATTTAAAATTGTCTCGTGGCAAAATAATGATTTTAATATCACAAATTATTTGAATTACGGTAGTTGGTTGTTCTTCTCAAAAGCTTTATTTATGAAATTTTAAATAAAACATCCGTTTTTGTTTTTTTTATTATTTATCATGTCTCCAAAGACCTAAAAGTAAATTATTGTCTGGCTTTTATTAAGTGTCAAATCTTTGTTTTGAGAATGGAAAAAAAGGAGAAAATAATCTGAAAAGATTTTTAAACGTTTTGGGGGGTTTTTTTCTTACAATGGTAGCCTTGTCGTCACCATCACCCAACTATATGTGTGAAATTGCTTTAACTTTATTTAAAATTAACCTCCGCTTCTACTAAGGTGACATCGCCAAAGACGCCAACACAGCCCTCTGTACTGCTGGCTTAGCTGAAAAGGCTTCACCATAAATATAATAGTGTAATAAGACGTCAAGGACAGTTGAAAAATTGATTAAAATTTTATTTCTTTTTTGTGTAAGCGTTGTCACCATTTTGACTAGCATACTGTTATTGATACAGCATGCACCAAATCCTCCTTGGCTAGTGTCAAAAGGCATTGTTGAGCCTATACCGAACTCCAGAATTTCATTGGTGCACAGAGTTAGAAGGCATTGGACAACAGGAAGCCCAAGAAAAGCTGTCCACAGTAATATGTTAACTACCGGTATCATATGCTGACAGTAATGTAGCCTATGCTGTCTGAATAGGTTGTTTTATGTAAAAAAAAAACAAACTATCTATCTACACCTTTCTTCAATTACTCTGAAATTTGCCAACCGTTTGATGGGTTTTTTTATAATAAAAGACACTAAAGGTGATATGATTTCGTGCCATAACTTCAGCTAAACAACTGTAACATGCAATATTCTTCCAGTAGTAAAAGTCTGAAATATAAATTTATTGCAGTTTTTCTTAAAGAATAAAACCACAAAACTTTGAGCAGTGAATTAAGAACAAAAGAACAACATGTATATGACAAATATATTTTAATTCAATAAAGTTTAATCTCATTGACATAAAATTGATATTTATCTTAGAAGCCAAGTAGCTCTACAAGCTATTAATATACAAACTGAGATCATGTGAAAATGGAAATATAATCAACAGATAGTGGGCCTACTTGTATACAGACTATTCATGTAGGGCCCTGGATGTTTTTACAATAATACACAAAGAAAACAATCAATGAGCATCCCGTGCATATTTTACAATAACTGGTTATGCCAGCATTGGTATTGGATTCCTGATAACATAACTACAGCAAATCATCTGTGGTTTGCAAGAAAACACCTATGACAACGTAAAAAGTTGAGATTTTAATCATGATTTTGACAAAAACCTCAACGGCAATTTAAAATCACAAAACAGGATCAACCTTTTTATGTTTTCTAATTGTCATAAGTGTCTTCTTGCAAAGCATATAGTTTTAGCAGTGGTCATAAAATATCACAAGGGTGCCTAATTTTTTCTTTGTGTATATATAACTATAATTGTTAAAATATTTAAATTATTTTTCTCAATATAATACGAAAACAACAGATCTTCTAATCCAAAGCAAAAATAATTTAGAATTTTTATATCATCAACCATGATTTACTTAAAAGAAATATATCTCTTTAATTTGGGTCAAAATAAAAAATGTCCATTTCACTCTATTTCGTAAGTTGAAATGTTTTGTGGGGTGACTATGTGCGGAAAAGTTTGAATTCCACTGCCATATGTCTGCAAAAAAGCTGATCTTTACCTAATATTTCGAAATTTGTTTAAATATTACACAGCTTTTTACATCAATAATCGAAATAACATATTACCAAATTTAATACTTCTTATTCTAGCCTAAACCAAAGACTTTAGCTTCTTCAACGAAACATATAAGAGACTTAAAATGCATTTATTGTTTTATCAAACAGTAAATAAGATCTTAATCAATAAGAGTTGGAAGTAAAATAAAGATTATTCAAAATTATTATTTCAAGATTCACATAAATACATATAAAGTCACATTTTTATCTTCTTTTTTATATATGTACATTAATAATTAACAAAAACAATTCATTTTTAAAAAAACCCCACAAAAATCCTCAGTTACACCATATAATACAACTTAGACTTTCAGTTATTAATTTTCAATGTAAATAGTATATAATTATCAAAATTCTTAGATTATAAATTTCTACGAAAGCTTAAATTCCAATAACAAAATCAATTGCATGCAATAAAAGAATGAATAATTTTAAAAAAATACCTATAAGGTATCTGTTAGGTATACTTAGTTCATCTTTTCTGCTCACATTAAATTTTGACACTTAAAGATACATTCCCACATACAAACTGAGTGATTTGATGATATATTTAGACTAAACACATATTCAAACCAATTAATCTATCAAAATTTTGCTTCAAATCCTTCTCAAAATATTGTATTCGCAGGGTAATACCCCTGCTATAAAAAGAGGTCATGTTTGTGTCACATGAGTTGACTGACAAGGTACCTAGCAACGGGTGCGAAGCAGGAGAATTCGCTTCATATACAAGATAATGTTTTCTTTAATCTCTGCCCATTTATTATAAATAACAAAGCCTAACTAAACAGATTATCCACTGCCCACATCTTTTTCTGTGGTTTTTATCTCAGAAACTGTTGTACACTTAAGCTCACCACCAAGTTTATCAACATATACATCAAGTGCTCACTTACGATGAGAAATCTGACAATCTCTGCATGCAACCTTTGACATCACTCTAGTAGACATCATCGGGTTGCCAGTTAGGGAAACGATTACATATTTGTCCTGTAAGCACTCCATGGGTGTTTTTCAGTAAACCAGGTATTTTCTAGTAGGATTGAATATTTCTACTTTCCATATACACCAAAATTGCCATACTTTTATCGAAAATAACCACCTAATAAATACTTATGTGGGAAAGTATCTTTAACATTTTGGAACATGTTAGTTTTAATAAATGAGCGAATTATTGAAATAAAATTGTGTCGAGTTTACCTAAACCCCATTTCCCTATCTCTCTTTCATAAATTGTATAAGAAGAGGGAATTCAAATTTTAAAATGAATATTACCAGTATATAAAGAAGAGTGTAAGATTCTTGCAAAGGTACAAAAGTTATGTCAAGGCATTATAATTAATATACTGTACACAATTTAACACAAACATATTTAAATAATGCTATATATCAGTGAATAATTTCCACTATATATTTTAATACTATGGTACAAGAAAAATAATTTACAATATATATATATATTCAACTTGCCTTTATTGAACAAACAAGGCACAAGTTGTAAATGCCACTCATAGACTTAACCAAGTCAACACATCATCTATCATTTATATAAAATTGTTCATCGGTGTCCATAATATCCAGCTAAAGTAGCCAAATTTACTTTAGAATTTTCAATCATTCCAAACAAAATTATTTAGACCATTACTGTCATTCATACATAAATTCCAGCAACTATTTGATAAAAACTAGTGAGAGGTATAGGTAGATATTTCTAAAGATCTTGTACCAAGAAGAATTAGCATTAAATAAATCTGTTACTAATATAACTTGATTATGGGCAAATTTGTTTAGGAGTGTCATTTCATTGATGTATTCCAATCTTCATATAAGTAAATTAAGAAATAAACTTTACATTTAGAATACCAACATGTTTTGATTTTAAACAATACAATATATAAATAAGTTCTATAGATCTAATTTTATTAGATAGATCTTATTTCACAGGGAATGAACTTGAGGCTTGTCTGGATGCAACCCAAGCTGTAAACACATCTCTGAAATTGAAAATTTTGATATTTAAAAGAACCATATTTAAGACTGTCAGATTCAGAACTATTTATGTTCTTTTCATCTATGAAATAATTTTTTTTATAAACTTAAATAAACCAATTAAAATTAGAAGAAAAAGGTATAACATACCGACAATGACTGACAACACATTCACTACTACAATATTCCTCATCCCAACCAGGGTTATTGATAGCATTATTAGCACAACCATTGCGTATACACATACCAGGGCTTAATATTCTTCCACCATAATTATTCTGAAATTAATACATGCATACTGTAGACATTTAAAATTACACCAAAAGTTGTTCAATAAACCAAATTCTTTTCACATTGCTATGTACTTCTTGTTCTGGGGTGGGATTGCAGAATATAATGATATGGAATTGTCATCTAACTTAAGCAAACTTTTTGTACCTGTTTGTCTTTTCCCTTCATCAAATTGAAACAAATTCCTTCAAAGCAAGACAATTGAAGAAAAAGAAAAATTTGCTGAACATAATATATTTTCAAAGAGTAAGAAAACAGGGCAAAAGCCCCAGGTAAGTTCATAATTGCAAACTAAAATAACACTCAAATATATGGAATTAAAGTTCCTTGGTAGTTTATTTCTGCCGGCGTTTCAACCTTCTCATGTTTATCAAGCAAAGAAATACTTCTGTTGAATTGGGGAGAGAGAGAGAGAAATGGGATTAACGTCCACTTGACACAAACTACGTCATTTCGGTAAGTTCATAATTGCAAACTAAAATAACACTCAAATATATGGAATTAAAGTTCCTTGGTAGTTTATTTCTGCCGGCGTTTCAACCTTCTCATGTTTATCAAGCAAAGAAATACTTCTGTTGAATTGGGGAGAGAGAGAGAGAAATGGGATTAATGTCCACTTGACACAAACTACGTCATTTCGGGACTAACACATGGTTCAATTTTATTTCAATAATTCACTTGCACATAGTGTCTCTAGCAGTGGGAGAGACCAGAGGACCCACAGAAACCCCACAAAGTTGGACAGGCGATCATACTCCTTGTCACATACAGGGGTCGGTAAAAAAGCATAATATATAGCAGTACACAAACCTGTTGTATAGGCTGAGGTTGATATGACAAACCATTATTATTATTATTGGTATATTGTGTATTCTGTATATGTTGTATTGACTGTTGTTGGTGTGGAGGACTGTAGTTGATCACCTGAGGTGGCGACATCTGCTCCATGGAATGAGCCATCATTTGAGGGTTATCTCCCATCCTTTGATTACTCTGTGGCATCTGCCGCGGTGACTGGTAGGGGGGTGACGGAGATTTGTCATTCATAGTATTAGCCTCTTCTACAGCCGCCTTAATAAAAAAAATATATGCATGTCCATAAATCATCATCAGTACAAAATGAAATGAATCCACTTGAAGTTCACACTGATATTATCCAATGTGAATAGGTTGGGTTCAATGTTTGCATTCACAATGCAGACAAAATGGATATGTCCGTCTGGTGTCACAAAAACTCATACAAGCCTGATGACAGTGTTGTGATGTTATGTTAGCAAGCAACACACACACTTTAACAGGGATTAACCCTTGTGGGTGCACGTGGTGAGAATCACATAGCAGGTAACAAGGGGTCCGTATGGACCCCAGTTGTAATTCAAAATTTCTACGTGCAGATGTATTTGAATTTAAAAGCAGCGGTTAAGTTTTTATTTGCATTTATATTTGACAACTGAAAAACAACTAAATTATTATACAAAATTATTTTACTGACATTTTGAACAGATTTAATAATACTCACAAAATTGCTACTTTGTGTACTATGTTATAACGAGGTTAAATGGCGATTCACGCTTGATACAAAAACCATAGAATTTTTTGAATTCATTATTTAATTTTTGGTATTTGTAACATGCAGATGTTTAAAGAGACAATAGTCTGGCATACGCAATATGGTATCAGGCAGCAAACACATTAGCAAAATTCTTACTGCGAGTTGTTAGTTTGGGGTCTGATTGGACCCCTTGTGCCCTACAAGCGTTGGGCCTTTTTGGCATGTAACATAACTCTTCATGTGGGAAGCAGATGAATACCAATCTATTCGCTATGTTTAAAAATATATTGGAGACAAAGTCACTAAATTTCAGAAAGCAGTGCCCAGTAGTTATCACAAAACACTATAAAACAAGTGCGTGGGGTCCACGGAGACCCCACCTGCACCGACAAGGGTTAAGGAATCTTCTCTGCATTCACATTAAGTTTCTACCTGAACGTTTGACTCAAGATCTGACATATCATCCAAAGTATATTAATCTAAGCGTCTATACGTCACCTTACGACAATATGAAGCCTCAGCTCAGAAAAATCATTCCACTGAAGTAAGTTTCTTTGTGAACTAAGAAGAGTGAAATCTTCTATTTTTAAAACAGGGCCTATATAAGTGATATGTCTGGAACACATTTAGATCATTTAATGGATTATAATTAAACAAGGGGACAACATCCAGATTTGAACTGGTTTGTCATCTTGTGTATAAAGTAGTTTTACAAACTTACCAGTGATACCTGACTAGCTCTATATGCTGCCAACTGTTTTAGATATTCTTTCTTTGCCATTTCCGTCTTCTTCTTGTAAACCTGTTTAATGAAAAGTGTATATGATGAATAACTGTTAGGCATAAAGCAAATAAAGTCACAAATAATATTTGAAAGAAAGCTATTTATATCTCTAATGATAAGATATACTTACATTTTTGTGTTCTGGATCTAACCCATCCCACATAGAGGCTACGATTTTAGAAACTTCTCCAAAACTAGCGCTGGGATTTTGTCCTTTAATAGCTGCTTGTGTGTCTCGGAAAAATAAGGCATAAGCAGAAACTGGTCTATAAAAAGAAATGTAGTTTTCATTAAGAAGTTAGAAGTTACACTAAAACAATTTATATATACAAAAACAAAAGTTGTTCAGGTATCAAGTATTACAGAGACAGTAAAATCTTTACGAAAATTACAGAATGTTGTATAATTTTTTTTTAAAAACATGCATCATAATCAAACAGCAATTTTAGCTTTTGGCTATCCATATCTACCAAAATATGATTTATTAAAATAATAATTTGTAGTGTGCATCAGTATTACAGTATAATTTTGTAACACTAGTACATAACTTTCAATTAGGTTGCAAAAGTCATATTGTCATATTGTTTCAGTTGAATTTTGTACAATAACTAATTTTTTGATGGTTGTGATATCGGCAAAGACGATTGAGAGCTCTAAGTAAAACTGTGTCTCATGTATGATAATGACACCTAGAACTAGTATATAGTGAAAAAATATCTGCAAGTTTAATTCTTTGCTTACTTTTGTGGTTCATTGGGATCTTTTTTTTTCTTTCGTTTAGGCGTCTTCATCTTTTTGGTAGCAGGTGGAGCTGTGACGACTTCTGGTTCTGCTGGGGGAGATGCTGAAACAACTTGTCTAGGAGTATTAGTATTAACCAAAGAAGAACTTGCTTCAAGTGCTGCTTGTCTCTTCAAGGATACCAACTAAAAGAAAAAATAAATAACAAAATTCAATAAAAACAATATATAAAATTGAAGAAGGTATTGTTAATCTAGTTAAGTAATATATAAATACAACAAATCCATAAATGAATATGATGAATATGGCACTATCTCAAAAATAAAGTTCTCAGTTCCATTCGACTGTTAATGATAATTTATTTCGTGGCACGACTTTCTGTCTGCTAAAAATGTAACGTTTACAGATAAAGTCAGTGTTGACAAGAAAACAAGCAAAAATGCACCTAGCCTGGCAATACAAAACTTATAAATCAGGTGTCCTATAACTAATAAAATAACAACTCAGATCAACTCAATGTTAAGACTTTATTTTTAGCTAAATCAAAGAGGTTTAGCGACTTTAATAATTTCATAGTCATTAAAACCATAAAAAAACTGTCATGAAAGGTCAGTGTAACAAAACAAGCAGTAACTTTAGCACACAATAGTTTAATGAATTGATACCTCTTACTGGGCAGCATTTATTTAGTGAAACAATTTGCAGGCTTAAATTCATGCAACTTATCTGAATTAAAGTTGCCTGACAAAAAGAACCATATAGCTAATAACAAATACTCTATACGAGAATTCCTCACTGTGTTGAATTTAAGTTAAGGGGTATTGTTTATTGGGTAATAAAAAATCTCTGCTACATGAATTTTCATGGTAATTTCCACAGCACTTCAAAATAAATTATCAATTTACTTTTTGCAATGCCCAAATCCTGTCTGGAATGAAATTATTGTAGTGGTTTATGTTTTGTAGAACAAATCCCATTAGGATGGAAAAAAAATACCATAAAAAAGAAGCTGTGGATCTAATGTTAACTATGATTAGAAAGTAGAAAATGTCCTTTCTAATAATAAAACGGTCTGTCAAACTATTCTATCTAACTGATATTAACTTGACAGGAAATCTCTCAAATAAATCTTGCCGTTCTTTTCCACAATACAGTGATTCACACGATTTTACAATGAATCAAGTTAATTTCCAAGGAAAAACATCTTCTAGGAGGACAATGTCATTTTGTAAATTGGTTTTTCTTTAAGGTCTGTAAAAATCAATGGTTGGTCTATTTAAGTGTAGCAGCCAATCAAAAGAGTGACGACTAGAATTACCATCACTGTTATTAGACGATGTGGAAAAAGTCAGCAAAGTTTACCATATCTTGTAAGTTCACATCCCCACATTCCCTCTGGGTATCATAAAACAATGAAATACTTCAAGATTATTTGACGAAATAGATTTAAATCTGGTTATAAATTGACTTCTTCGGATTTTATATTTTAGCTAAATAAATGCTAAGTGACTTGTCTATTCTTCCTGAACTGATTTACAGGATAACTGTTGTATTTGCCTATCTCAATCTAATAATATTCAAGTCTTGTTAATCTTTCAGTACTTATCATTGATATAGCAGCATCTTAACTTTTTTAACCAGGAATTGGTTCTGTACAATTAGTAATTTTTTTGTTGTTCTAGTGGTGACTCTTTGAAGAAAGCCCAAGGCTTTGCCAATTCAAATGTGATCAAGATGAATCTTGGAATACTTGTCCTTTAGAGAATTGTGCACCAATTGAAAGAATTTGATCTTTAAAATATTTTCATAATTCAAAGATGACTGCAATGGCGAAAAGGTCGGTTCCTGGTTCATAGTGTTTATAATAATTTTACAATTTAACAGTTTTAATGAAAGTCAGTTATCCCTATCACAAATCACAACTTTTTACAAATAATTTTATTTTCCTACATTTTATACAGGATTATACAGATAGTTCTGAGGATAATAAAGATATTTAAAAAGGGCACATAATTTGGATTATAGTTCATCACAAAAAAATCTGTCCATTTCTTTCTAAATCATCAGTACACATCTCTGATTGAATGAAAAGAATAACTGTACATTTGTATGCCAGACAAAGGTCAATCACCTATAAAACCTTTCACTTGTCTCTCGAGAAACAATTTAATTTTTTTTTATTGCTTTTTCCTTAATTATGGCTTAGTACTAGAAAATGATAGCTTTAAATGACTTGGACATTTAAATGGCAAACAGCTTTATTCCCCAGTAATAGTTGTTTCAGATAAATTTCTAGTTCACTGAATCTGTTGTCAACTTGTCTTGGATACTTGGTCATGCTTTTCGACTTCTGTTAAGTTTTGAACTTTTCTCAATGATACCTCCCCAATTTGATGGACTTATGGGCGGAGGTTTCTCAATTAAAATATTTTTGTATAACAGTCCTAAAATACATAATGGAATAATTTGTTTCTGACACTTCTATTGAAGTATTTATTAAAGAAATTCCGACAATGAAGTCACTGTGTAGAAATTAGGACAGTTTACACATGAATGTCAATTTCTTTCATTGTACTTTATCATTAAGTCTTTTTAAAACCCCAGGACTTAAAAAAATTAGGCTACAACTGAGATTGTGAATTAAAACCCTATTACCCATTAAACTCTTTTTAGGAGAGATAAGATAGAGAAAACAATTCAAATCGAAAGTAGAAGTGCTTACTGCTGAACCCGAACTTAAGTGCAGACATTTCCATTTTGTTAAGGAGTGTCATGATGTCATCAAGTTTAAAGGAAATTTCAGTTATTTACTAAACAGTATCTCACCTGAGCTAGTGGTAGACTATCATCACTGTCTTCACTTGTACTTTCACGATTAGGAGATACTGAAGTAGAATTAGACCCCATTGGTGATCCTTGGTTCATTCCTTGGATAATGCCTGGATTAATTCCCTGATTAATTCCAGGATTTATTCCTGGGTTTATTCCATGAGTTTGAAATCCTAATTGATTGGTAATCTGACTATGACAGATAGTTGATAATGGTTGATGCTGGCCAGAGGTCGCCATCTGACCTTGACTTGATTGTCCTTGAAACATTCCACTTGTTGTCATAGCAATATTTTGAAATATATTATTGTTACCATAATTGGTATTATTTCCTTGGAATGCATTTGTCATATTAATGTCTGGGTCATAAAAGTTCTGTGGAGGAAATTTTGGGGCTACATTATTAGAGTTTCCGATATTTGTAAACACACTGGATTCCCTCGTTTGCATATTTGATGCCATAGTAACTTGATGAGAATTCTCCATATTTGTTATTTGTTGATGTGAGAGAGGTTGTGTTTGTGCATTGAACATATCATGATCTGAAGAAACGCCATGACCTTGAGGTTGTTCTGATGGCAAAATCAGAGGAACTTGGAGCAAATCAAAATCTTCATCACCAAAACTTGGTACCTGAAATCCCTGAAAAGACAAAAACATAGAATCTTAAAGTATTCAGACATTTAAATCTTTTTTTTTCCTTCAAAGTTCTTTTCAGAATTTTTAGAAATAATATAATGACATACATGTATATATTCATTTCGATATTGAAATAAAATCAAATGAAATGGGTTGAACGTCCTAGCAAATCTTTTTTCCTTCAAACTTCTTTTCACTATTGAAATGAAATGAAATAGGGTTTAATGTTCTACTGTTCTGCTCTGCCTTAGCTAATGAAGACAGGCATCTGCCATATGGTTTGCTGTGATGGAAATTTTTGCAGGACAGTGGTGTTAAGGCCTACCCTTATATCGAATAACAACTGCCAGAGGATCTTTTACATGCATGGGTTCTCGTTTTTTTGCTCCATCCAAATGATTACACAGCTAGACAATTGTGATGAATTGTCTCGGCCAACACTGGGACCGAACCCACAACCTCAAGGTTAGCGAGCAAGTGTCTTATTCACTTAGCCATCATGGTTCCCTCATTTTGATATTGTAATTTCTATTCTTAAAAAATAATCTTTTGTTCACTGTTTTCAAGTAACTTTTTTTCTTTTTAAATCCTTGTAAAAATGTTTATCAGTAAGTTCTATTGAAAAATATACCGCTTTAAGACAAAACATTTATATTACTCAAATATATGAAAAGCATCTCATAATTTGAAAAAATAAAAATATTTTTAGAATAAGAACATAATTTTTTTTTCTTTCAGATTTTTTTTAAAACTTTGCCATGACGCATATGATTTTTGGTATAATATTTTTAGATAAAAATTATTTCCATGGCATAACAGTGTATAGCTGTGACTTATCAGATCATAGCATATTAACCAGCTGCCTTGTTCAAGCCTGGCATTGTCTAAACTCTAAACCCCAAACAATCTAGTTCTCCATTATATTCACTGCTTTAGACCGCCTGCTGAGACAGGGAAAATAATGTTTTGGCAAAGTGTGAAACATTTGCAGGTGTTAATTATAAACATTAATTCGCACCTCAGTTATCCACAATACCACTAATCTATTGGAAAATATTTTTTGAGTGGATCACATCACGTGCTCTAACTATTTGCTAACATTTAAAATAGCATGTACTGTAGTGCTAATCTCTAATTATTCATGTTACTCTTAATGAAATATTTACAATTAGATCTAAAAATGGCCTACATATTAACCAAACTTTTGTTAAGATAAATTAACTTAAGAGATGTCTCTTTTATATGTTTTTTTTTGTGGAGGAAATATGGTTAACTAAACAAATACGAAAATCAATTATTTAGACATCAGGATTAAAAAAACAAAGGCCAGCGAGAGACACTGACTGACGCTACTTAATCAAATCAGTTAATTGACAAAAAAAAATAAAAAATGACAACGCAATTATTTTTTTCTTTAAAGAGAAAGTTAATGAAGTATCAAATATTGATATTTTTGACAAAAACAATTGTGTAATATGAATCATCTTATTTTAGTTTTCAGAGTACTTTACGATGCCTATGTCATGAGATAACAACATCATTGATGTAAATTTTAATTCTACTGCCACATGAAACAAAGAAACCACTATTAAAACCAAAACATAAGGTAGTTGCAGAAAACTCGAAGTTTATTCATTTCATAGCTTCATCTAAACTTTATTACAATAATGAAGCTGAAGCTTCATTACAATGTGTGAGGTTTTATTACAATATGTGAAGCTTTATTACAATATGTGAAGCTTTATTACAATATGTGAATATGAAGATGGGTTAAGAGTAATCAAATGCGATGCTGAAACCACTATTACAATAAACAACAACTAGTGTACTGTAATAAAAGACATGCATTGAAAAGGTGAATCAAATGCAAAAATTTTATTCTGTAAATACCTGTATTAACACTAACAGGGTTATAATCAAATGTTATATGAATCATTAGACATTTATTCACATGCCAAGCCCATAATCAGGTAAAAATGTGAAAAGAAAGAAAACTGTGCAAAATGCATGTGACATTTATTATTCAAATGTAAAAAGGGTTCTGTCTTATGTGACAATGATCAGTCTTACACAGCCTAAGTAAAGTGGTGGATAACTCCAAAATTTACAGTCCAAATGTATGAAAACACCAGCTAGTATGTAATTGGTTTATCATAAGTATACAGAGACAACAATCCCCTTAGTAGAGGAACACAGGAGCAAATCTACTACGGTAAAAACCATTCATTGGAACCCTTCAAAGTTGAAATATGGCATACCATCCTCAAGTTGACAAATTCTCATTCAATTAAAACTGGTCAAATGACACAGTATAGAGCGAAATGTAAACTTGACAAAATCGTAATTATAATACAAACTTTCTTGAAACAACCTGACTATCCAAAATATGTTAGACATACTGGTACATTATTAAATCTGATTAATATGGAATCAGATTGCTATCTTGATCTATGGAAACCCCAATTGGTAACCATGCATCTAGTGACAGGATATTCTGAATTCCAGTAGACTCGCTTCCCTGTACATCATACCAAGTATGAACTGATACCACTGAGACCTTCCGTGAATTTTAATGAGTAAGATTTCTCCAAAATATACATGTACCCCCAAAAGTTTTTCAATAAGTATTAATGAATTCCATTTGACAACTTTATAATTTCAAGAAGGTTTTTCTTTACGACTAATGAACAATTCAACTAGAACTGTTGTGTGTGTGTAGCATTCACACAAAATGTTGGACTGACCAAAAGACAATACGTCTATATTAAATGTGGACTTAAAAGGGCAAATGATAATGATTTATTAGTATTGTGACATCTGATCATATCTTTGTAATATTATAGTATTTTAATATGGGACAATACTACTAGTAGATAATATGGCTATCAGATTGTAGGACTTCTGGTTAATTATTCAACTAATATTATCTGTCCATCCCAGGGGGCACATTATAAATGACCCATAAAATAGCAGGTATTTAAACCAAGGGTGCAGATGGAAAATATAAAGTGTGCCAAGTAGAATAATTTATAGGCTAATTTAACCCTAATAAAACTGATTTGACTAACATTTTATAGCCCATTTTTTATAACAATCTGAACAAATATTATGTTTTTCTTTATCCCCCATTCAATGGCTGGCCTCATTGTTGGACTGCCTTGGAAAATGAATCATTCAATATGAAGGATAAATGAATATTCATACTGACGTTTTGATGCAATAAACTTCTTCTTCTTCTACTGCCGTTTCATCAAAACAATCAGATATATCAACCTATCTACGGAAGGTGTGAAATCAAATTCTTACCACCAGAAGTATAATTTATTTCTATAAGTATAATCTATTCCCCTAAGTATAAATGTTAACACGATATAAACAAATAAAAAGAAAATGATTTTGTGTACTTAATTTCTCAAATATCAAATTACAAGCATTTGTATTACACCTATCAAATACAATATATATATCATCAAAACAATGACCATCAAATATCATCAATATTAGAACTCATCAATGAATGGAACATGATTAATTATCTAATAATAACCAGGCTCTTTTACATAAATGCTATGATTAATAGCCTTGTGTTTAAAGGAAATCTATTCTCATGTCAAAATGAAATCCATTTCATCAGTTAATGAGTTTTGGATGAAATTATTAACCAATAATTCTTGGTCATTATTGGATTGATTTTCTCAGCATCAACCACTGAATACTCGAAGCCAACAAAATGCAAAACAAATCTTACAAATACACTCATCAATCTAAAAATTTCACATTTTTACGCGAATATGGGACACTTTTGAGAAATGACACAAGCAGAAATTTAACCATACGCCTATCTTTTATGTTTACATTTTAACACTATTAATCGTGATTTTTATGCAAATTTTAACTCCTGAGAAGTCAGATATTTAGAACAGAGCAACCATGAAGCTACTAGGAATTAAAAAAAATAATTAGAAGCTGAATGTATAAGTGTTGGATGTTATTTATAAAATAAAAAAATTTTGATAATTTAAACATCCAATTTGATACTTCTTTCAACCTACCTCCATATTTTTCCACAACATGTCTAACTTAGTTAAATTGTTTCCTTAATCCACTATTATCAATGATGATGCCTTTTCTATTCTGTCACTATTGTCCGACTGGTGATTTTTTGTATTTTCTACTTTATGTCTCTTCGCTGTTCATTCAGGTTTTATGAATCTAGTGGAACTAAAATGCACTTAATATCAATCAATATCCACCATATTTCAACAACCAGTCATTTCTCTTCAACTTAAATTAATATTTTACAGCTTTCAAAAATTCCTCTCCATTTAGCCAATTGACAATAATTGATTTTAGCTGTTAATTTGTAGGATTTGTCAGTCTAACCATAAAACAGTTTGACAAGTATGGAAAAAGCAAATTGACAAATTGGTCCAAATAACCACTTCCAAATCCTGTTGTCCAATTACCAGGCAGTAGGCCTTTAATTAATCCAATAATCTTAAATCCTTTAATTCTGTCTGCCAACTGATAGAAGGCCCAGCAGGTCAACGCAAGATATCTCAATCATCAGTTCCCTAACTGGGACTCAATTTACTCTCAGACCATTTACAAACACTGTGTGAATTGAAAAGCCTGAGATTTTCCTGAAGGATGTGCAAACAGCATATTAAACAGCAGGCTGAGCAAGTTAATGTCAAAGTTGACCAATACAGATCAAGGCATCTTTAACAGAATTCCCTTTTAACAAATGACTGGAGTTAAAAGCTGCAGACCATTACCTCGTTTATTGAAGTGATCAAGCCAGTGTCTTGTACTGTATTAAATGGCTGACTGGGTCCAGCTACACTCCTCCTAAACCTTTAATACACCTTCACCCCCTTCATCACAAAGTCTCCCACAGTAATAATTATTTACTTAGGCCAATACAATTACACTACTACTTGTACAAATTGTTTTACAAATTTAAGGTTAAATCTGAGGAAGGCAACACTGGTCAAAATGAGTGTTCTATATAACTATAACTTCGTAGATGTAAGACACTAAATATTAACAAATGGTCACTTGTAATTATAATATAGTAATACTTGACATAATAGTTTGTTAAGTTGACCTAGACAAGTACAACATCTGTGCTCAATGACCATATGGCGTGTAAAATACGATGTCTTGAAAGAATAAAGGGAAAAGATCACATCATTTCTATATTGTTACACAAATAAAAGAAAGCTCATAAAGTTTTGTATTTTTAGTCTCTTCATTCTTTCTCACCAACAACATAAAAAGACAACAAATTATTCAACCACAAACAAATTTGTTTGATTCTCAACGTACATTTCTTTAACAGTTCTATAAGTCAAACTTAAATATTCAGAAGCAACTCAGTGTGAACTTCTTGGTGTTGTTGAAACCAAAGGGTAGTTCGCTCACTGTCCTCGGAAAATAAGACAAGGAGAACAATCCTAAATATATAAAATGAAAATTCCTATTTATGTTGAATTCTTTCTGATTTTTACTCTTGAAGTTTTTCCCCCCTTTTTTTTTACGAAACCATAACACTGTACAGGTTACTAATACAATGCAATATTTTTGACATTTTTAATTGTCGTCCAGCCACAAAATAGCCCAAAAATTCTAAAACAATTACAACAGAGGTGGATATACTTTAATTATGAACCCACTGTAATAATATAATAATCAAAGAATTCAATTCTATTTTAAATAGGGATTGGGCTGTATTCACGATTGAACATGGTCAAACGAAGACAGAAAATAGAAATTCAATTCTAGTCTTGATTACGATGCCTGTATGTGTATTGAAACGTAGCATGTCAATAAAATTCAGAAGTAGTATATCCATATAAGTGGGTTTATTTTTGAAATATTTGTTATTAAAGTATTGAGATATGATATCCTATATTATGATGTTTCTATTCCATACTATACTTGTTCGCAGTAAATCTACTTATTTGATGCTATAATCCTTTTACATGTAATATCATCAACTCATTTATTAAAATATTTGTCATATTCGTATGTAAGCAAGAGGTTTGACTGCGATTCTCTCTTATGCTATCTTTTCGTTGATTCAGACAAAGATTTAATTATTCTTTAAAAAAAATAAATTAGCTCTATTTAAAATTTGAATTCAAAAAGCTATAAATAATAAATATATATTGATAACTGCCTATATCTTATATCTAGGAATCGTTTAGTTTGATCAATTATGTGAGATGCGGTATCTAAGAGGCATGAATACAAGCCCAACTTCTGCGTCTGCCACCTGTTTCAGTCAACGTCACTCAAGCAGATCAATTGAAGTGAAATGAATGAGCACATGGTATTAGGGTATTTTCATCTATTGTAAATTGTAACTCTCTTTACCTTAATAACACACACTATAAATACAACTTATAGATTACAGTGTGAAACTTGTCACAGAGCTAATGAATCAAGAAAATAAAACAATGGGTGGCTTCTGCATCACTTAATTATCGCGTTTAATCTGTAGAATTAGACTAACTAGTGACATAGAGATCACGATTACAATGCTATAATACAGGATTCTTAGTTTACACATCAAAGTCATTCAGTACATGTTTACAGAAACTAAAGTTTTGCAATCAAAATTTTTAAACAAATTCTTTCTTTATTATATATAGTATAGTGTACCTTTTAAAACCACTGCTCTCAAAGAATCATCATTCTTCCACAAGATACAATGAAATTTAATTGCAATATAAATTCAAATTAAACTTTAAAATATTCAAATGAAAAATCTGGTACTAAACAAAAAAAATCAGACAAGTACAAAAATTGAATGATTTTACGTTTTCTATGGGGGGTAGCCCCGGGTAGTTCTATTATATAAAAGCTAACAGTTGGCAAAGGGAACAATTTGGCTAAATAATTTTAAATAAAGTTATAGGATGAATACCCCCCCAAATCCCAATAGATCTCAGAAAGAAATTATTTCAATAGATCTCTTAAAATTTATTGTGATTTACAAGCATTCATAAAAGTAAAAATATTTCTGTCTTTGCTTTAACAATGCCTGGATGTCTATTATGAACGCTTAATAGTCTACGAGGGGTCTTTATATCTCAATTACACCAACTCCTATCTTGATTTAAGGCTCATTGAACCTTTTACACAAATCATTTACCAGTGAAGTTTTCATCACAGAGAACTTGTATTCTATGTCCAAATTTGCAAAATATCATTTAATTCAACACTAAAACAGACATCTGACTTTTCATGTACAGACTTTTAATTAAATCTAAAATATTGTTAGGTAGTAAAAAAACTTGATAGATATTCTAGTTATTTATTTTAAATATATCAAATCAATATTAAACACAAAATGTGATATGTATGTTTGAAACTATGTGGAAATATTGATTATGTCCACATTAAAGGGGCATTGTGGAAAATTACCGGTAGATAAAGAGCTGTCAGTTTTCACTATAATTGCTAAAAATTAGATAATGCCAAGGGAATATGCTGAAATTGCTCCACTATGAACCGAAATTTTAGTTATTGAAATATAGGCCTAGTCTTGATCATCATTACTAAAGTCGGTACGATAAAAAAACAGTCTCGATTATCCATTTTTGCATTTAATCTTCAATGAGCGTTGAACAGCAGATCGGATTCAAATCTAGTGAAAATCAAACACATAAGATGTCACTGAGAGTTGATAAAGGTCTTTTCATGTTTTTGAATGTCTAATTGAATAGTTTATATGACATTTCTGGGCTAGAGAAAGACCTGCAATGGGCAGATTTAGCTCTTGCATAATGTATATTTAGTATAATTACTCCATAATTCTTGAAACATAATTTCGGATAAAGAGAGATTAAACTTAGTAAGAGTAAATAATTCTAATCAGTTTCAAAATTTTGGAATATGGCCCTGATTTGTTACAGATCAATGGTTTTTGGGGGGGGGGGTTCTCCCCTGTCCATATAGAACAGAGGGCCTGGCAAGAAACAATGTAAAGTCCTTTGGATGGGACAAAAATATGGCCCTGTGTATACATTGGCGCACATGTAAAAGAACCCTTTACAGTTGGAATTTGAAATTAGAGTAGACCATAGCGCCACAGTTTGGGCGAAATTTACCTCAAAGCACACTGTATGGCGTATGCCCGTCTTCATTAGCACAGATGTTCAGAACAGTAGGTCATTAAACACCATTTCATTTTCTTCAGTCATAAAATATTTGGGTTTTTCGAATAAAGGTTTTAGTTCTCAAATGTTGGTACTTTTTAATAAAGAAAGCCATATCGCAACTGTATGCTGCTTATAATTGTGACTGTCCTTGATCTATCTGTTTGTCACTTCAGGGTTGGCGGCTACACTAGAGCTGTCCTGAGGCTTAAAATTAGTGTATAGAGGTGTAGCTTGGACTGAGGATTAACATAGGCTAGGTGGTGTTGGCCTACCAGGGACAACACGGGCAGCACTGGGTTATCCGCTTGTATTCAATGTTTATCATCTATCTAAAGGCTGTACTTACCGTTCCTGATAGAAAATCTCCAGTATCTCCCCCAGTATTTGCCATTGTACATGTATACTGATAATTATTGGTACAGTTCTGCAATATAAAAAACACCAATTCATTTAATCAGCGCCTTAGAAGTATAATTTTAGAAGCACCCTTGCTCGTGAAACATTAACAACATAACTTCCAAAAATCGACAAACAACAAAAAGTATCTCTAGATTGAATACAGTTGATAAGTACCTTCATGTATTTCTTGCAGATCCCAAGAACTTGTTTTTGAAATACTAGTATATGAAATGAAATTATTTGTATTATACAATTCTAAGTCACCAAACCTGAATCTCAACTCTTCAAGACTCTCTCATGAATTGAGAACAATAACACGGACAATCTGACGAGTTGTTTTAATTTGCATTTTCAATCAAATGGTATAATATTAAATCTTCATCAAGATAATCCCTAAGTTAATTAGAGAACATAAGATGCAATGAGAAGATTAAAGTAATTAATTTTTAGAAATATTTGCAAACAGGATCTTTTAATGTGGAAGGATTGGTAATTAACTATGTCGTTACAAGCAAGTGTTTGCTGTGACAGACAATAATCAAAGACCCCATCTGTCTTTGTTCTCTCATCTCATTCAACAAATGAAGGGTTAATGCCATTGATTTATCATCCTATTGTTATAATTGGCTTCTAGTTATTATTTTACCCTTATTGATATCCGATCTGTTCAATGGTCAACAGCCATTTAGAACACAGAAAATTTAGCTACTATTCTGATTGCAGGATGTTAGGAATAAAATCAAAACCTACAATGATAATTCACAAATGAAACCGTTTCAAATTTTATTAAAAAAAATCAACAGCAAAGTTGATGTCACTTATTAATTACTTGCACATTCTATATTCGTGTAAAGCATCAAGCAATCAAATTGATTATATCTAATTAGCCTATGCAGAAAATTCGTCATGGTGTTTTTGTAATGAAAACTCTCTCACCAATCAAAGTTATTGCGTTCCAGAGTCTTGACCAATGAAAGTTGCTCATCACATTGCTGAACTTGAGAGGGATTTTTTTTGTTTAACTCAGTCGAGGTATTGATGTGACGAAACTAAACACCACATTTCATCATTCTCACTTAATTATAATCAAAGCTATCATGTTCAAAAGCATTGGCAAACCAAATCTCTTAGTTTGAACATTCTAGTTCAATTAGAAGCTATTGTGTTCCAAAATGTGTGATGAACAGACAAGATGTACACCCCAAATGAATAAATAGGCCCCTGAATTCTTGAAGAGCAAGGACAAAAATTATGTATATTGCTTGTGATAACCATATTCCCAGAACAGGATTTTTCTTCTAATCTCACAATAAAATTATACAGCAAAAGTCCATAAATTTGTCAACACAAAACAAAAATTTGAAAGTGAAAAAAAGTAGTCAGCAATTTGTCTAATTGAACAGTGAAGCACTATAAATTTACAACAAAAACCATACACAGCAGCAGATTATAGGTCAGTTCTGTCAAGTAAAATTTCAAACACTATTTTACAGAAGACATATATAACAGTAAAATGAACAACTTTGTAACTTTTACATTTTATACCTAAAAAGTATATACAATAGAAAATAATAACAGCTTCAAAATGTGTGATATTAGACATCCTTTGTAATGGATGTTAGTCAAACAAATTTTTTCCATATTTAATAAATTTTGGACAATATTTATTAAGATATATTTTCACCTTAATGCCATTGGGATTGTATATGATGCATAATCATTCAAATAAATTATATGGTTATTACTTAATCTAAATGTGCTGCCATATAAGTTTCTCTTCATTTCCAAGCGGCGGATTCAAATTTTTATTGAAAAACATTTAAATTATTCATCTTGTGTGATCATATTTCATAATCAGTTGACAAGGTTTAGTCCAGCATATAGTAATTACCAATAGATGAATGGCAAAATAAAATTATCTTGATTAAGTGAAATGAATATTCTATTGAAATTTAAAATTCTATTCTTTCCATGATTGACATAACTGATTAATCTTTTTCACAGAGGAGGAGGTTTCAAAGGCAGGATATTAATTGAACACAAAAAAAGAGGGGAAAATCAATTTGAAATTACGTAGTTTGTGGTTTTAAGACACAAAGCAGCCTCCTTCATTTTTCTCTTCTCCGATTCACTATAGAATAATTTCACCATTAAATGTTTTCTTTTTATCGATGGTGCAGCATAAACAACTGATTACTCATCTATCATGTTTTTAACACCAATGATCAGAAATTGCTAATTTAGATTCAAAGAAAAAAAAAATTCATCCAATTTTTTCTTCAAATACATATGTATTTTACATGAAAAAACAAAACAAAACAGATTTATCATTTAGTAATGACCACATGTTTTGTGTGGTCATTAGCAAAAGCAATCATTTACTTTTTCAGTGTGCAAAAATGGTTCTATAATCTTGATTGCTATATCTTATTTAACTGCAAAATCTCCCAATGAAACCACATATCAATCAATGTTACAAAGAATTAAGCAGAAAAAATAACATTCCTTTAACTCTTTTTCTGAGCAATTTAGCCACAATCAGCTTGTAATCATAATTAAATAAAGTATCCATATGGGTAAAAGTTAAGATGAAAGAAAACTCATTAACGAAGATTATAAAAACTTTTTTTGTTTTCAGACAAAATTGATAGCAAAAAAATGGACAAATGTACTCTACTTATTCCTATAAGATAACATTACATTAATTAGTTTTAATTACATCTCTTAATAAATCAGATTAAGATCAATTAGAGCCTAATGGAAGTTCAGCTCTTGTTTTTGTATCAGCCATAGAATTTGGCTGTGTTCACATTGATTTTCCTCAAAGCAAATTACCTGATATTTTGAGTTAAAATTTTGTGTTCAGAATGAAACAGTCCAGCAGAAGCAGAACTGAACTTCAAAATTGTATATAAAGTCTATTTCATGATAGATTTTAGAAAATGAAAAGGGGTTTAACGCCCTATTCTTCTGCACCTAACTGGGCTAATGGAAGACGAGCATATGCCATACAGTGTGTTATGAGGGAAATTTTGCCCAGGCAGCGGCGCTACCGCCTACTCTTATATCGAATTCCAACTGCCAAGGGATCTTTAACGTGCACGCCAATGTGTACACGTGACCTTGATTTTTCATTTCATCCGAATGAGTAGAAAACTGTCCTTGTTAGGCCCTCCGTTCTGCATCACTGACAAGGAGAAATCGTGGAAAATCGAGATGAACTTTCTTGGCCAATGCAGGGGTCGAACACCCGACCTCCAGGCTAGCAAGCCAGTGCCTTACCCAATTAGCCACGTGATCCCCTGATTGATTTTAGTTGCCAAGGGTGTCCTCTTTTAGTTCCATATGGCATCCAATATGGCTGCCATTTCAAATAATCCCTTATAATATCCATAGGGAGACACACACTGCCTGCAAAAAAGCCCCCACAAAACCAGGTACATGTACTATTCAGTTTAATCCTTTAGTCATGTTTCTGGCTGCACTGCCACAGCACAAGCGCAAAATACTGTACATCATAAGCCATTTCAGTGCAGCTACAATCGAGCATACAACACGAGGTGTCACTTTTGCATCCACATCTGATGAGCCACATGACCAACTACAGAGCAAGTTGACGGGTAGTAATGCTCTCGATTTAGTATCCTTTACCCAACAATACAGTTCCAGATCACGTTACGGCAGATTCCGATCTTCCACTGAACACCTTACGATAGCTTGGTGATGACACTGTTTTATGTTCCCTTCACAGCTAAATAGAATTGTGTCACAATGGACTCAAGGAAAGAATAACCATTGACATTGGTCAAACTACGGTGGAACATGTGTCAATTATCATTGAAAGCCTACAAGCTCTTACCCTTACTGGATATGACACGGTTACATGCTACTAAGTCGTAGGGAAAGAAAAAGCTTTGACAGTAGTGAGAGCTTGATTGTATTCTCTCTCACTTGTCAGAGAAGTAGACGCTCCAATAGAAATAGTGCTTCCACAGGTCACTGTATTTATGTCAGCTTGTTATGGACAGAGTTCTAGCAAATCGATGTCAGAAACATGCTGGAAGGTATGGACGTTCATCATCCTCCCAAAAGATGTAGTTTTGCTTAACAAATGATGCATTTGCAGAGAACAGAAAATGAGCTCATCACCAAGCTATTGTGTGGCATTCACAGGAAGATGGTAATCTGCCGGAACTTGATCCAGAACTGTATTACTGGTTAAAGATACTAAATTAAGAACAATACAACCAGTCAACTTGCTTCAGAGTCTGTCATGAGGCTCATCATATGTGGATGCAAGAATGACACCCTATGAAGTACGTTTGCTTGAAACTGCATAAGGGATGGTTTAAAATCTACAGTATTTTGTGCTTGTGGTGTCACAGTTGCAACCAGAAACACAACTAAAGGATTACTGTGAATATTGTCTAGTTTTGTGGGGGTTATTTTCGTGCTTTGGGGGTAGAATTTGGTTTTTAAAATGTTCACAAAACAGCCTGTTTTCCCCTTTCCAGAACTGGCCCATGTGTCCCTTGAATCCCTGATAGACATGTATATATGTGGTGTTATTGTATCACTCATAATATATGCTCCTATATCCAGTAATATATAGTTTATCACTAGATATAGTTTGCTTTGGTGAAATTGATCTAATTGACATTTTTTTATGGTTAAGGTCAGTTACATATTGAAGAAATAGTCCAGAATAAGTTACCAGAGTAAGAGGTCTAACAATAGTCTACATGTATGTTCTGTGACAAATTGTACTTCACTCTCCTGCAACAAATATCAACATACATTTCCTTAATGACTGTGGTAGGTGCAGTCTTCTCACATCTCGGGCAGACTGCAATCTGTGCTGCCTTGTTGTGCAGAAGCACTCTGTCTGCGCAAATTGGACCCTGCCAACGAATTGTAATCAAACTGGTGTCCCATATAGAATCTGTCTCCTATCAACTCTGTACTATTGTAATGATTTTTCAAATAATTTTCAAAATCACTGCTAAGAATGTAATTCAAATTTGAGCCTGATAATCTTCACTATTTATATACGTCAACTAATCACATGACTAAATGTCCAAAATTATTTGCTGCAATTACCTTAAACTTCAGTGTTATTTTTCAATTGTTGAAATCAATAAATTTATAACAAACAGTTGACAGATTTTTAAATATTTGATCAAAGTGCTATATATAGCCTTTGTGTTTCTGAATTCTGCCAATTTGCAAGACGATCAATTAGAGGAGAGCAGGTTTATTCAAGTGGTAATTGTGCCACCAACATGATTTGGAGTTTGTTCAGTTCTGAGAAATACGTTCTGTTCAGGTTACTGGTAAATGATATTGTCCAGTTGAGTATTTGTCGATATAAACTCTCACCCGATTTTAAGAATAATAGCCAATTTTATCAGTTAAATTTTTAAAAATGGAAATACACAAAAAGAACAACCCTATAACATGTTTAAATTAACTCTCGTTTTTTCTTTATTGTTAGTAGAATTCTGAAATCAAATTCTATCAGGAGGTACCACCCCATATAACTACGCTCTCCTAATTAGTTTGTACGAAATTATTTTTACCAAACTGAGTTTTATTTTTATTGGACACTTCTTTATTGCATCAAGATACAAACAGAACGAAAGTAGATTTGCATTATTTGTTGAATAGATGAGGAATAATAATTAGGATTTGCAACAAGGAACATAATGTAGTCTTTATTGGTAATTCAAAAAAAAAAACCCACCACAAATCGAATATACAGCAGACATTCTGCTAATGTTATAAAACAATTCCCTAAAAACATGAAGCAAGACGAAGTTGACAAATTTGTTTACCAACTAAATTACGCAAAAAACAATGTAGCAATCATTAGATTGATGAGAAAAAAAATCTGAAATGATCCGATATAAAACCAGCATAAATACATTTATTGTCAAACTGATTAATCTGATCAGACATTAGAATTAATTTCATTAAAGTTAATTTTTTAAGGTAATGATATATATTGAGGTGTTATCTGTGGTAAATAGTCATCAGATATTGCTTTTGTACTGTGTTAATTTGTTAGTCACTAATGCCACTTGATTCTTCAACAGTTTCATCATTAGTAGTTATTGTTATACATATCCCATAATTATATTCAGTAATTTGAAAATACAGTAATGAGTGTGGTAATCAAAAGAAATCAATTTATTGGGGGTGGGGGGGTTGTTCAAGATAATTATTCTGGGGTTTTTTTGTCAATGAACCACAATAAATATACTAAAGTGTTTGTATTTCAAAACAAGAGCAAAACCAATCTCGTTCCCAGAGGCAGCCGCGGAGCCGAAGGCCTCTGGCACATTAGACCGTCCATTTTTTCCAATTTTTTTCAAACCCAAGCCCCGCCCATTCTGACCTCTGATTGGTCAATCTTTTTTGGTCGATTTCTCGAAAACTAGAGGTCGGATCGTCGTTTCGTTTGTTGTAAAATGATCCTTGAATCAAAGTCAACTCGCTGATATAAAAAATTGGATCCTTAACGAACAAATTCAAGTTTTTGTAGGATCTATTTTTCTACGCGTGGGTATATTTTTAAGTGATTCGGTCATCCAGGCACGTAAAATTAGGGGCGTACGACGCAAATAAACGAGAACTTTCGCGCGTAGGAATTACATATCATTTTCCGGGAAAAATGGCTACCCCGATTCACCAGAGAAATTTCTTCAAAAATTTTTCTGGTTTCGAGATTGGAGCAAAACAAGAGCACAACTGGGCTTTATCGTCTATTAGTGTTTTAAAGGTGCATATATTTTACAACAAAAGTAATCATTTTTTCCTTTTACTTATAAATTTGGGTTAAAAATATTACCTCTTTAAATAGTAAAATAACTATCATAGATTTCATACTGATATATGGCTGCATCATTTGAATATAAATATAAGGGAATAAATGATTTGTTTGACAAAGAATAAAATTTAAACAGAAAATGTGAAATAGTTTTCCAGGTTGCCTTGATTATCAGACACATGGATATAACATTTACAATATACCTTAATTGAAATAAAGATGAATAACATACAATTGCCATATATTGTGATATTGGCAGCTCGTAATGTTGGATTTTAAATACATTGCAAACTGTTTCTTTGAACAATGTTAATTGACATTCTAGATACATATTAATGTCATATGATGTTTTACATTTATAGTTAAAATTCATTTTAAGGAATTTTGGGAGAGTCTACATTTGCCTCTAAAATCTCTACTTCCACATCACCAAGATAATTCTCTGTCTGACCTATATCAAGCACTCATAATGTTTTGGTATATAAAAAATGATCTGCATTTCGCACATTCTCAAATGCTAATCTCTTTTCTCTATAGATTAGTTAAGCTGCTACAATGACAAAATTTATTTCGAAATTTCAAGGTATGTGAAAGATATTGTTAGCAGAGAAGTCATATGGCAGATACATTGTTGTTCCTTTCAGTTTCATCTGAAATTTCATTAGTTTTACATTTCCAGAATTAAACCAATATTTGATGTTATCTATAAAAATAAAAAGTTGTGCTTCAACCTTTTACAAACATAATAGATATTTGAGCAATCTTAATTTTCTCAAACACAAACATTTTCTTAATATCATTTTCAATAAATGTGAACAGTTCACAAAAAGTCTATAATTTGTTCAACAAATAATTTGTGCCCTCCATTGAAAACTGTTGAAAAAAAACAACAAAGTAATCCAAGAAATGTTGCTCAAGTTTCAAATGTGCCATTAAAAGTCCTGAATTATTTTCTAACAAATTGAATTTTCCCATTCTCAAAGAGGCTAACATTTGAATAATTGATTAGATTGGGTAGAGAAAATGATATTAGATTCTTGTAAAATAAGATTGCAACTTTCACCTCCATATTAAAAACTGATGGTGTCAAAGAAAAAACAACAATGATGTAACCCAATTACTCGCACCAGCCCACCAATCAAATGCATATCTAATCTAATTCACTTATACCAGGGAAAAACTTAAACAGCTCCAGTTTGCCGACACAAAACCTGCTGTCACATTGTCAAATCATTTGGCGCAAATGATGGCCTGAGGCGAGGAAAAACAATCTCATAAAAACACCAAACTTAGGCAGCGTGCAAATCTAAGAGACCATCATGTATAATTGTTGTGACAGTCTGAAGCTGTAGTCTAATCAATATTGGTGCTAATTGCATACGGCCAAACTGTTTATTTTCAATCCTAACTTCTTAGCTTGAAGCTACTTCTCTTCAGCTTAATCTCTCGACCAGATTTAACTTTCATCTTACTAATATAATTTGGATACAAAGTGCATCTCGTTTTAATGCTGTTGTGAAAAGAGAGATTTTTTTGGTCAACATTAACAAATTCTGTTCCTGTCATTCTCACACACTTCCTGATCACTAAAATCTGTTCACATAATTTGAGATAATAAATATAACTTTTAACCAGTTGTTATCTGACAAACCAATATTTTTGACATTATTAAAGGTCTTAGCAAAAGTAACATTATTACAAACAGCTGATTTTGATGGTACATTTTTAGACAATATCTAATTATTCACTCCAAAATATACTTAATTAATTAATAAAACAAAAACTTATAAAGAAATGGGAGATAGTCTCCCAGTTTGGATTCAGTTGAATTGAAAAGAGACCCAATCAAACGATTCTAATCAAGAGTAAAAGATGGCGTGTATCGGCACATTATGTTGCATGTTGCAAATCTTCAATTCAAGAGATTCCACTTTAATCACAGTTTGCAAAGGATTCCAAATCTCTCAAATGAAGATCAGTGACTTAAAAAAAACTAACTCAGTCAAGTTAACAAGGTTAACCCTCTGCATAACCGGTGTACATAAAACCCTCAAAATAACAAATTTATCTACGCCAACAACCCAAGTAAATAAGAAGTGATATTAGGAGTTCTAAAAAACTGAAAATATCACTCTTTTCAAACAAATGAGAAGTGGTATTAGATGTTCTAAAAGAGAATATCTTGCCTTGTCTACTCCCTACTCTTTACGACTGGGCTAATGAAGATGGGCATACACCATGCAAGGTGCTATGAGGAACATTCTGCCAAAAGAGCTAACTAGATATCTCCTGACAGACTACCGAGCCATCATCTTACAAACAGAGCCACTGCGACTCCTCCTTAAATAGGCATTTCAGTTATAAGATATACTGGAACTCAATATTGTTTCTTATATTATATGAAATTTGAAAATAAATATTAAATCATCCACATCCATTATTTCCATCTAAAATTGCCACCCAGTTTTCTCTCCAGTCACCAAACATATTGATAGTAATGACAGATTATGAACTACAGCATAATTGTAACCAATTTTCCAATCTGAAAGTATTGTATTTGTGGCAGTAAAATACAAATCATAGAATCAAATTTCTTAATAAACTCAAAAAAAATTAAACAAGCTAATTATACAGCTTCAAACTCAGAAACTTTACTAGGTAACCACAGATACATTTTTTGCCTTGACATATCGATGGCTATATATTTGGGATAACAACTGTCCAGAAAATATATCTTTCAGTAATGTTGTTGTATATTTATTACCGAACATTAAATCTAATCATAATAATTTATATTTTTGCAATTCTAAAATTTGGAAGTAAAAAAAAATTGAGAAAATTTAGCTGGGGTATGCTCTTGAACTCTTATCTGTACCACGATAATTATTATTCCTTGAACTATGAGCATAGAACTACAGTATTATGATTATACAGCGCTGGTTTAAGATAACCCAAAATTTCCAATCAATTCCCATCTTAATTTGGGACCCCAGGGAAATGTTGTTCTGTGTGATATAGAGAGTTATATTGATTATGGTGTGTATAGGATCTGACAACTTACAATAACACCCTAACCTCTAGTCACTTCTAATTTTCCTCTCTACACTACTAAAACTTATAATAATATTTCTATACAAATACACCATTATTATTAACTAATGAAGATTGGCTTGACTGATTGAGAAGATTATACAATTAATAACTAGTTATTTGCCATTAGTATTATCAATATTTGTAATGGATAATATTATTAATAATGTATATCATTATTTCCATGACAAATCTCAACCTATCTTTTAGAATATGCCGAAGTGATATTCTCTGTTTTAATCTACACCATTACAAAGGAACTAACAGGGCCGTAACTAGCTCAGAGCAAGGAGGTGACGGACAATCTGGTCAACTATGGTCAACTATTTTTTGTCCCCCTTACTTTGGACCTGGACACTAAAATCTATATTATGTACTAGCCTCATAAAATATGTCAAATACACATATTCTTATTCTATCAAAAATAATTTAGAATTTCTTTCAGATAAAATAAACTTTTGTTTCAAAAAACAAATTTTATAACTGAAGTTTGGGCTGTTCTTGTATTCACATAACATGTACATGTATACTACGGCCGACTACAAACTTATTGAATCCAACAATCTCTAAAATTTTTCCAATACAACTTGAGTTTATGTAAGTGGGGTTATAAAGAGATAAACAAGATTCAAGATTATTACAAGTACTATACATATTTGCATAATTAAAGGCTGATTGATGATGACAAATTATTCTGACTTGCACTAACTCATAGCTAGTTTGATGGCCATTTTATTACAAGCAGGAAGAATATTGATGCATGAATCTAACATTAATTACAGATCTATTTGGTGCAGCTTAAACACAATAGTAATATTAAGGACTGGCCAGGCTGTGGGGTGACGGGAAGCACATTCCCACTTAAAACAAATTCTTGTGTATTTTTCTATCCATAATTTTTTTTTTTTCTTTTAAAGTGTACTGAAATCTACCAAAGAGAAAAGGAAATGTACCTTCTCCTGATGGGCCAACTCAATCAAATCATAACGATTTTTTTGGAAAAAAAATCCCCCATAATGAAAAAAGAGACTAAACAATGAACAATGTTCCCATTATTCCAGATTTGGATTTCTAAGTTTGACACTTAATTAATAAATTTGTTTAAAAGAAATACATTATGAATAACAAAATTCTACTTTTTTAAATTCATTTTTGGCACAAATTGAATAACTCTTCTTTCACCCAAAATTGGTTTGAAAAAGTTCATTAAATACAAATTGAAACATATTAATTCCCTACCTTCTTATAAACGTTATGATATGGAATGAAATCCAAACTTGATCCAAAGTGACAACTTTCCATTTTTTATTCTGAATTTTCCGTCCAAATCACAAGTTACATCAAATCTACTTGAGAAGTGAAAGGTTGGTTATATCGAGTCGGTTGACAGTGCTACTCATCATATGGAAGTGATCTAATATTGTGTGTATTGAACGTTACTGTACCTCGACAGGTGGTCGTCAATATGTTTATAAGATTGTAATCATTACCAGTAAATGATATATATAATTTGTTTCACTTTACTGATCATATATAGCTTTTCAAATTGCATACAGCTTCATCAACGTTCCTATTGTTATTTTCTAATTGATCGATTGGTGGATTTCTTGATGACTTAGCGTGATATAAATAAAACAGTATAATAACCACATGCACTCGAAACTGATCAAATTTCACTCAATTAAACTTTCAATAAAGTAAACTGGCAATGTTTGGTTCATTAACATCATTTGACAGCACATGTTTATTGTAGAATTCAAAAAACTGAATCTATACCACATAAATCTGTTGTAAAATCTCATACAAAATATTAATGTTATCCACTTCACCTCTATTTTCCAGTTTGTTCAAACTTTGGATTTCACGACTTAACACATCACAGCACACTAATCGTTTCACTTCAGAGTGTCTTAAGATCACCGCAACAATTGAAAGTTGAAAGCGCAAAGCTTGACACAGACACCAAGAGTATTTAGACTGTTTGTTTGTTTAAACACAAGTACTACAAAGTGTAAACAACTTGAGTTTTAAAAAATAACACCTTTTCAACCAACCATGTCCTCACAAGGTAACTATCATCACCCCGTTACACTTGAATGATTTCATAGGATGAGACTCACACGACACTGCCAAACATCACCCATCAACAAAGGCGTGATTCAAAGTATGGCTGATTAACATTGATTTCTGTCCTCCAGTGCCAATAAATGGTGCCTGATTTAACCAATTAATGAATAGTTTGAGATTTATTGCTTTACTAGTGTCCGATATTGATTTAACAGTTTCCTTCCTTCTACTTTCTGGTATTAATATAACACAATCACTAACTGTACAATTAAATCGCACTATTTGCTAAGATGAATTTCTTTTCACTCTTCATCAAACTAAATGAATCTAATTCTTGGGAAATTTTAATCAATGAATTCAGATGAGGCATTAATTGTTGTATTAATGAAAACCCTTCACAATCATACTACAATTATATTACAAGTAATTGCACGTTATAATTTTTTAAAAAATCAAGGTATATAATTCTAATCATATAATCATTAAAAGGCATCACAGTCTTACATCAATGAACACATTAAAAGCAACACATCAATTTAACTATAGGTGAGATATTCCTTCAGCTTTTACAGGTTTAGGTAGATCATCACGTTTGGAAGCATCAATCTTGATAGATCTAATGATCTCCACTGATTGTCATCATTAGTCTTATTTCCTCTCTGATATCAATGACAGGCACAAGACATGTTCACTTGCTTTTCACAAATCTGACCATATTTTAACAATAAATCCCTTCCTCAGCTTTTGTTATTTTTGTATCGAAAGCTGCTAGCCGATTGGCTTGACACAATTCTTTACCTCTAAAGTATCACCTGCTCATAAAAGAAGAAGAAAGGAACTCCAAATCTTTGTTTAACTAAGATGAAAGGCTTCTTTTTTTATTATTATTACAAGACATCTTTTTCATATTGTTAGTTCGTAAATTAGCATCACTACTAAAAATCTCAAACTCACAATTTAAATCTGACCAGGATTCTATTTAATATCTCCATAATAATTAGCAAGAGTAAGAGTCAGCTAAAGATCAAAGACTAACTTTAAAATAACATTAAATCACATCTTTTGTATATAGTTTTTGACAATTTTTATAAATTTAATGTCTTTTAGAACCAGCATAATTCAGCTGTCTTCACATGTTTTAAAACCGACTCAAAGAAAGAAATCAAAAATAAGAGAGCAACCAATTATATAAATCAAACAAGCATTCATTTTAATAAGCATCACAATCGTTGTTCCTACATATAAAATGTTTAAGTTAAATTGGTTTTTATATTTCCCTAAGTGCTTGTGCAGACGGTCTTATACCCCGTTCAGACGCGCAAGTTAAACTAGTTTAACTTATCCGGCGATAGTTAATTCAGCAATTTTCGTAGTCTGAACGCATATGTGGAGATTTTAAACTAGTTTAAAATATCCACCTCCGTAGGTGAATTGAATTCAGCTTTTTTTTTATCTGGTTTAACTTTTCGGCGTCTGAACGGGTAGGATTAAAATATCCGGATATTTTCACTCTGGGCATGCGCAGTGCGTAGTAAATAACAATCTTAGAAAAATGGCGGCTTCTTGTTCTTTTCAGTGCTCATGCGCGTTTACCTCTGACCCTTGACCGACGAGGTCAGGAACATGGTCAGGAATGTTAATCCAGTATAGTGCCAGTATCTTAAAACACGTATGAACGCAAAAATTGCCGGATAAAAATTGCCGGATAAGTTAAACCAGTTTAGTTATAAGCGTCTGAACGGGGTATTAGACAACCGTTAAGGTCAGGTAAGTCACCATAACCTGTCACATGCAAGTCTGGCTTCAAAACCATGACATGCATAGATATACTATACCATGTTATACTATTTTGGCTCACAAGTTTCGTTGGATTCTAGTATATTGGTCCAAACAATTACTCCAATTATCAAGCTATCAGATACTCTTTCTGATATTGCTGAAGGAGCAATTATGTTGTACTCAAATAAATCATCCCTGCTTTAGGTCTATTTATAACGATCAATCATAACCATTAACCCTACAAACACAGTGGTGACAATTCTGAGAAAAATCATCTAGAACTATTATGTCATCAATTATAAATGAAATTAGAAATTGGTCAACTCTCAAATGTTGAAACTTAAAAATCCTGAAATGATCCGAAAAATGACCCTACCTATAAACTTAACATAAATAATTATCAAACTGTTTTATTAACATTAAATAAACATAATCATTAAAATCCAATAACCAATTCTTACAAAGAAATGTATTGATTACTAGTAATCTGACTGTCTATTTGCTCTGAAAACAGCAGGAATTAAAGGACATCTGAATAAAACATGGCTACTGATTTTAATTTAAATAAATGTGCATTTTATGACCATGCAAACGGTAATAACACAGTTTCCTTTTAGAGGTTGTACCAGTGTTAAATGATAATAATTCATGGAGAAAACTGATTGAAAGAGATGAGTCAGAGAATAATTACTAGTTTAAAGAGAAAATAGTGAAAGCTCTTCTATCTTTTCAGAAAAACACATCCAGATATCTTTCATGACTAGTACCATATAAATTAGAAATTTGAAACCTTTAACAGTTGAATAATCAATACATTATAAGGATCTTACTTGGAAATAAAACAAGTCCTCTTTGACCAGGATATCGGTTTTAAAGTGAAAAATAAGTTTGGGAAATTAACAAACCTATACAGCTGTGTCATTTGACAGTTAGTAAGCAATATACCTGTCATTGAAATTAAATATACTATTCAAAAAAAGTAGGGGATATTTGATTTGGGGGGCATAATACTAAAATATGCAAATGACTACGAAAAAAGTCACTATAGAACCTAACAGAAGAAACATTTCCAGTTACATCGCACCAATAGCTACCGCATGGAATGCAGGTGATGCTTGGGATCATCATGGGGGTCCAACCCAAGATTTGCACAACTCTGACTTTGAATGTTACAGTCATTGTGGCATTGAATTCCAGGGTGGAAACATCAGTTTAATTGTTTTAGTGACCACAAAACAAATTTTGATATGCGTTGGCTTACCCAAAATGAAAGGTTACATGCCCTTGGCATGCTACAGATCGGCACAAAAAAGGCGGTTGTGGCGCGGACGATGAATGTTTCTCAGTCTGTCATAAGCAGGCTATGGTCCAGATACCGTGATACACAATCTGTACAGGACATACAACGCTCAGGTCGACCAAGGGCAACAACTCAAGCCTAGGATCGATTTATCCATACCTTGGCCTTGAGAAAGCGTGTCATCACAGCAAATCAGATTAGCGCTCGTCTTCAAACAGACACTGGTGTGAGAGTGAGTGGCCAGACGATTCGGAATTGACTGCATAGGGGTCACCTTCGCGCCCGACGTCCTCGCGTGATCCTTTGTTTGAGAGGCAAGACGTCCTTGGTGTAGGGATCGTCAACACTGGGCGAATCGACGCTGGAGCAATGGGATGTTTTCAGATGAATCAAGGTTCACTGTTGATTTTTTGGACAGACGTAGGAGGGTATGGCGTCGTCGAAACGAGCGCTTCCAAGACGTTAACGTCATCAGACATGATCGATTTGGGGGTGGTTCTGTTATGGTGTGGGGAGGCATCACTGATGCTGGAAGAACGCCTTACATGTTGTTGCAGGGCGTGTTACAGGCCAGTACTACCGGGACAACATCTTGGCAGTCCATGTTGTGCCGTTCTCACGACGTCATGGCCGCCGTTTCATCTTCCAGGATGACAACGCAAGATGTCACAGGGCCAGGATCGTTACAGGTTACCTCCAACAACAGAACATCACCACATTACCTTGGCCAGCACTGAGTCCTGACCTCTCCCCCATCGAGCATGTCTGGGACATGCTTGGACAGAGGTTACGTCAACGTCAACAACATCCTGCCAATGTCCAAGAACTTACTGCTGCGTTGCAACAAGAATGGGACAATCTGGACCAAAATGACCTTAGACATTTCATTAGGAGTATGCCACGTCGGATCAATGCTTGTTTGGCAAACAGAGGAGGATTTACCCGTTACTGACTTTGTTGTGATGCTGTGGTAACTTTGCTGTTTGACCCTGTGTATCATTTTACCCTTATAATGGTCAGTCTGTGCCTTACTTAGTCTAACGATCATTTGGAATAAATCGATGAATGTGAACTTCACTTCATTTTGTCATTTGTTTCTTCGTCTGTTTCATTTGGTGACTTTTATAACACTTAAAAATCAAATATCCCCTATTTTTTTTGAATAGTATAATTAATTTGATTCCTTTTTTAGGTTTCAATTTCTATAACAACAACAGTTCTTCACCCACCCAGCAAAAAAGATAGTCGGTCGCAAAATCAGTGCAGTCGGTCGCAAAATAGGAGCAGTCGGTATCAAAATAAGCGCTCACTGTATATATCACGCTACTCACGCAAATCTTTAGTATAAAATAACCTTGTCAACTGCGTTTCACTCTCATTCTGTTGTATGTTAGACTAACAACAAAATTTCACCCCGGGAGAAAAATAGTCGGTCTCACAATAAGTGCAGTCACTGCAATCGGTCTCAAACACAATGCCAGAATAGATCCCAAACACTATGTATTTGCGGGAATCCATGAGCCAAAATTGCATACGTCACTCTTATTCTGCTGTGAGTATGTTGGTCTAACAATAAAATTTCACCCAGGGAGAAAAATTGTCGGTCACAAAATAAGTGCAGTCACTGCAGTCGGTCTGAAAAACAATGCCAGAATAGATCCCAAATACTGCGTACTTGTGGGAATCCATGTGCCTGAATTGCATACGTCACACAAAACTTTTGTATAAAGTATATATTCTGAGTATGTTGTTCTATGAAATGTTTTCTACCGTGGCAAAAAATAGTCACAGCAGTCGGTCTCCTACTAAATTAAGTAATGAGAAAAAGAAACAATCACAAAGCATAACTGCCATTCTCATTCTGTTTTATTCTGATATTCCAGAGCAAAATCTGTCTCTATTGCAGGTCTTTATTTTGGCCTCAAATGGTATATAAATTTTCATAATATTATAATAGAATTGATTAACATGAAAAGCCTATAATCAACCCTCTGGACAATTAGATGGCCAAAACTTCTATGGATTAAAATACCTGCTAGAATTAAAATTTAGCAATAAAATGGTTACTCACCACTTACTATCAATTGTCAAGTACCCTTGCGACTATAATGAACAATCTAAGTTACATCTTCAAACATCCATGACTTTGCTCAGAATAAATTAATTTGAATGACATTTAGAATATCTTCATTTTTCATCATCTATTTTTGCTTTATTAAAGTAAGAACTGCCAGCTATCTAAATCTTACAAAATGCATCTTTATGAATAATCTTTAAAAACAAAAGCCAATTCATGCTTCATTTAATGTGCGGCTAATTTATTTGATGCTTTTAAGTCTATTCAAAAAATAATATAATAAATCTGCACAAAATAAAAAATGCTGTTTTTCCAGCTCATTATATTTCATCCAAATATATGATCTAATTAGTGCAAATAAATTCAATCGCATTAAATGTGTCTGTGTGTTTTTTTTATATTCTGATGAATTAACAGGAGAGAAGAAAAAGAAGCTTGTAGAAGGTATGACAATAAACGCTGTAATGACTTGCAGGTGTTTAAAATCAATAGACGCAGATAAAATCATCATATCATAATACTACAAGTACAGCTGATAATATAGAAATAAAGATAACCTTTGATTACAATCTATAAATACTTGTTAGGTCATTTCAATTTTATTAATTGATTTACACATCAAAAATATTCATGGGGATTTAAATAAGATGCAGACCACTCCGGAAAATTACCAACTGAGTTCATGATGTAAAAACCAATAAATTCAGATCATTAATTATATTAAGTTTTAAAAAGATCGTTTATAGTGTAAATATTGAGCCATTAAAAATGAAAATCTTAAACACTGTAAATACGGAATCATCTAAAATAAAAAAATTTGTATTCATAAATGTGGTTTTATATGCTATCATATACATGTATATTCATTCAAATCGTTTAAATTCATATTACTGGTAAATAGAATCAAAATTTGGTCCCAAAGTAAATATAAACACGGCAAATAGCAATCATTTATCTGGTCTGATACTGACAGGACACAGTTGACAAATAGTGTCATATTGAAAAAAATAGATACAAAAATCAGTTTCTTCAGTCCAAAAGTTTCATTCCAAATTCTGAACAACAAAGAACTTAAAAGATATGACATAATATTTACACCAATAATATTTAAAAAAATACATATTCACAATATAGCCTCCCTGGAATATCAGAATAAAACAGGATGAGAATGGCTGTTATCTGATTTTAATTATTCATTTGTTTCATATACAAATTATGCAGTATTTGAAGAAGTGTCAATTTCGGTAATGATTAGGATATTAAATATATCCTACTATTAATCATTAAATCATAAATTTATATCAACTTAATGGAAATTGGTTGAGTCACATTATGTAATATGATTACACAATTTGCTTTATCCAAACCTCAGAATGTGTTATATAGAATTTATTTGTAATAATAATAATAATCCCCTACTGCTACATGTATAATTAGATTATTAGAAAATGTATCAATGAAACAGTGATATCTGTTTTCAGTTGTTGGTAATTGCAAACACAAACCACTTTCAGTTAATTGCCAGCCATGATCCCTGTTAATAGAACATGTTTAATTAATATGAAATCTTTGGTTTTCGGTGACAACAATTTTGTTTTACGCATCACAGGATAACTTTTTAATAGGAAAAACTAAAATCTTATGGGATTATGTCAACTGATTACATCCTGATATCAAAGGTATGTCTTAAACAACAACAAGTTTTGCATGTACATGTATCTTCCATGAAACTGAATTTACAGAAGTATAAGAAGAGGGGTTTTTTTTTAAAAAAATGGAACAATTTGAAGAATGTGCTACTAACAAACATGGTTCTGTTGAAGATCTGAGATTTATTTTTGTGACAAATGTAAACCTTTAGAACTTAACTTTGAAGGAAATGGGTAACCAATGTAGATTATATATGGAAGCTATATGGTTTCAGTCATCATCTTAGCTACATAGTTTTTGCAAATTCAATTGTGAGGGACGGCAAAAAAGCAAGAGTAAAGAAATGACATTATTATGCACTCTTGATGTAACATACAAATTTATTAAAGTTTTAGAACAAGACCTGAGATTTCTTTTTAGGACTTACTGGTAACCTTCAAGAAGCTCTAACAAAAGTAAGTCTTTAGAACTTATCTCTGAAGGAAATATGAGACACAGTTGTTAAGTGGAGGTTGCATGTTTGATCCCTGCATTGGCCCAGAAAATCCATCAGTTATTAACTTAGCAGTATAATATTTCCAAAATAAATTTGTGAGGAACAAAAGAGAGCAAGAGTAAAGAATTAAAACTGCAAATTCATTAAGGAGGGCACTCTGCCATGTCTAATATTTGCACTAACTTTCCATCTATTTCTCAGTGATACCCTAAAAACACGGCTTGATTTGTATTCTTTGTTTTGTAGGATGTGGATCTCATATTATTTTTCACAAACTACACAGACAGGAGCAGTAAGTCTACACATTACTAATTCATGACATTTTATATGCATTACTTATTACACAAACAAGTCACTATTCAAAAGGACCTTTTTTGTAAAAATTCCAAGTTCTATCTCAACCAACTTCAACCATACTCCGCACCAGAGGTCGCAGTCACACAAAAATCTGCGTATTTCACGCATTTTTTTCAAAATAAACCCAAATATTGTTGGACGTTGCGTAATTTACACGCAGAAAATTTCCCCCGAGTGAGAATAATTAGATTATTCTATATTGTAGTTGGCCCAAATTACATGCTTCACGTCTCATTTACACACCTCTAGGCACGCAGTCGCCATAGATTTTTATATCTCCTCTTATTTCATTCATAAGTTTGCGGCTATCCCGAGACATCCCTAGATCGAAGACGGTCCTACCATTGGAAGCAATAAAGCGTATGTCATACAAGACTCTGGATTGGCTAGAACACGATATATATACTGTTTACATTCAGCAAATCAAATGTTGGCTTTCCTAGCGATAGTTTTCTCTTTACTTCCTGTCGAAGTGAAAGATTGAAACCATAGATCTAAGATATGCCGATGACGCTAACCTCAAGTCGTCATTTGACTAAATACAATAGGCTTATCAATGAATTAAGGACACTTAAAATAGGGTTGTTTACAAAACGACTTGACTTGCTTCTAAAGAATATTTTGAGAGGCTCTAAGTCACGCAGATTTTGACGACAAAAACGCGAAATTTTGGAATGTCTGCATATTTTTACGCAACTCGAAATTGATCCACTGCGACCTATGCTCCGCACAGAGTTTCGTTTGATTAGAGCTAATCTAACTACTCACTGCTGTAAAGAGCGAACATTCTTGGTCAGTATGATTAGTCAGTAGTCCCAGTAGCTGACAGCATTACAAAGGCTTTACCTTTAAAAGAAATACCTTTTACCTTTAAAAGAAAGCGCCAAATTGGACCAAACATGTTTACATAACGTTACATCATGGCTCACGATTTTATTATGCACAATTAACCAGTGCATAGCAGAATATTGCAGTAAAACTACTTGCGTGACAAGCGAGGGTATCAAATGGATTAAAATGTAAACAATACTGTTTGGAAACAAACATACTTTCAATGTTTTTAATACTTTAAATCACTGTCAAAGAGACTGTCATGTTCCTGTACTCAAGTGATAGCTATGATTGAACGGGAAGAATAGACACACTCCCGCAAAAGTTCAAGAATCAGAAGCTAATCCAGCAATGGCCAGAGAGGGATTTCTCGGGCCATTGCTTCAGGAATATGACTTCAACAAACTTGGTGTCAAATTGAAACTTACGTTATGAAAAATATTTTTCGGGGCATATTGTGTTTATATGAAATAAATTTTTCTGCAGGCCAGTTTCCATAACAGGGGAACTTTTTTTGATTTTCAGGAATTCTGGCAATATATTATTGGCACCTTGAAAAAACACCACTCCCTTATAGAGAACTACCTTAACTATTTGCATGCAAAAAATCATTTAATTCGGATCAGGCAAGGCTGAGAATTTTGTAGATTTATGACGAAATCTGACCACTTCTTGGCTGATTTCAAATTTAATATCTTTCAAACTGCGAGAGTTATATGCACAAATTTTCGCTTGACATTTATATAAAGATCATACAGTGGTTGAAAAATAACATAAAATCAATTTCGTAGTTAACAGAGGACAGACATGGCAATGTTCTTTCAGTTTTATTTGAATTATGTACAACATTAACATGCTTTACAACCATTATTTATCTGAGCTTTAATAGTCATATTTTCAATGAATGCTATCATTAAAAAATCTTTTAGACACCAATCAAAAGGTCTGTGTGAATTATAAAAGAACAAAAGGTCCATGTGCAGTTTATTGAAATTAGTAAGGCAGGGATCCACATTCAACGATAGATTTACAGCTATAGAGTAAGATTGTTTTTTATAAGTTTATACAACATCCTTTGTAACATTCCTATTCAATATTCCATGTTCTTTTTGCATGTCAAAACTATTGAAATTCTGAACACACCAGAGGCTTATTCTGTTTAAATTTTAAAATGTCACTTTTTGTTGTGTGACATATTCAAAATGAAAAGTATTCAATATTACCAACTGGAGAAGAAATAGGACTGAATGTATTATAAGTATTATATATGAATACAATAATGTTGCAATTTGAAATCAAATATCCATACATGTTGTTTGATTTTTTAAAAATAAACAAAATTGCAAAAATAAAATTATCAATTCTAGTACCTATACCTCAAGCAGCTATGATTTGGCTACATAGATAGCAGAGAAGGTTTGCTTGCACGATGAAAATGTACCCTAGTTAGGCGGCCCCAAAAGGCAGACAAAAGGGCCCCCACGCTTGACAAAAGGGCCCCTCTGACCAAGGGAAAGGGCCCTCGTGTCCAAGTCAATCGTTTATATACACTGTTACTGTCGAATCCATTACTGAATGAGAATGCAGTCATTGTATTGGCATAAAAAATCATCAATCAAGATCTTGTCCCAAAGTATCAACCAATCAAATTGCTTATCTCTGCTTACCCTTAGCGGAAAATGCTCATCTTCGAACTCCATCAAGCCATTGACCTAATAAGCATATAGACCAAGTTTGAACATTTTAAATCAATTAGAAGGAGAGTTATTGTGTTCCAAAGTCTCGACCAATCAAATTGCGTATCGCTCTGCTTACCCTGAGCAGAAAATGCTCATTATCGAACTTAGTCAAGGTATTACTGTAATGAAACTATACACCAAGTTTCATCACTCTCACTTAATTAGAACTAAAGTTATCGTGCCCCAAAGCATCAACCAATCAAATTGCTTATCTCTGCTTACCCTAAGCGGAAAATGCTCATCTTCGAACTCCATCAAGGCATTGACCTAATAAGCATTTACACCAAGTTTGAACATTTTAACTCAATTAGAAGGAAAGGCATTGACCAAATAAACACATACACCAAGTTTGAACATTCTGGCTCAATTAGGAAGAGAGTTATTGTGTCCCAAAAAGTGTGACGGACAGACGGACAGACAGACAGACAGACAGACGGACGAAACCATTTTAATAGTCCCCAAACTTTCTTTTAAAGGCAGGGGACAATTACATTTTGAATATATTAAACCAGTTCAATTAAATATCTAAAATTTGTTAACACTGGTATTGTCCTTGAAGCATGTTCATGTTCAGAAATTGGCTGGCAACATTTTTCACAATGGATAACCCCCAACTAGTAAATGAGAGAAGTCTTTCTTAATATTACCACTCTATAATCCAAAATAGAATGTCTATAACTCTAATTAATAATCCCAACTTTAAATCACTGTCATTATCAATTTGGTATTGTTCTAAATGAAAAAAAAAGAGATTTGCAGTTATTCCATCAACCAATGACAAAATATCAAAAGAAATATTAGACAAATATGTTGAAAGTTAATGCTTGTAACATGCGAGTGTTAATCCTCATGTGTCCATTATCACACTAGTGTTATGGCCGAGATATCATCAAATCATGCAAATTAACAATACATTGATAAAACATAGATGAATTGACTGTAATCAATATGGAATAAAGGACTTCTGTTTGACACAGCAATAATTATCTAAAATGAATATAAAAATCTGTTGAAAAAAATTCCAGTTAATCAGTGGAACGTATATTTGTTATAAATCATTATGTCAACTTTCTGGTAATAGCTTTTAACAAAAGAATGACATTATAGATACTTTGTCATTGTAGATACTTTATGTTTGTGGATATATAAAAAAAATAATATTTTCAAAAGTTAAAAATATGGATTTTTATTCATAGTTATCAGAGGACATTAATTCATTACTTACTATTAAAGACTTAACAATTAACCAAAAATAACTGCTCCTTTAGTAAAGAATAATAATAACCAGGATTTTTTTTCACAGTTATAAGAAGTGGTTTATTACTTACAATTGAAGACTTTAATAATTAGCTGAATAATTGCTACTTCAGTTAAGAATAATAAAAACCAATCCAATACAAGAAAAAAATAAACCCAATGTTATTCTATATAAACATATCAAAACAATTTGGATAATAAGTCCAGTAATTGATTTTCTAATATTTTTTTCTTGACATACTATTTAAAATAATAAGGAAGAATGAAGAAGTAAAACAATATTATATATTGTAGTGTTGTTATACATGTAGGACCAGGTGTATAGACTGACAGGTGGAGGAACCATTATCATCTACTTCACCTTAACTGACCTGTCTACCTGTCCTTACACTCTTTATTTTATACCTGCAGGAGATGTTTTGCTGTTCAGATTTTTCCCAGGGGAAAGTCAGCTCACAATTTGATAGAATGAAAACTTTCGTATCTCTTGCATTAAGATGGGCATTCTTGATATTTCCAATACATTTTTATGATTTAAGTAATATTTAGTTAAAAAAAAGGAAAAAGATATATATGGTTATTTTTTCCTATGGTTACACGCTTAAGAGCAGAACCATGACTTGCCACTGGCAATTCCACCCATTCTCTGCAAATTACAACTGTCCAGCAGATGTTAATCGCAAAGTTGGAATTAGGCTTTAAAAAATCTCAAGGTTCTATTGGTCCTACTCCAGGATTTCAAACTGGATTATTAAAATCATGGGATCTTTGCCCTTTCTGCACAACTACTGAGGCTTCTAAGAGAAATAAAACTTTAGTTCATTTAAAGTAGATTGGGTAAAAATAAAATACCATTATCGTCTTTCCATTGCATTCTTGTTGTTTCTGACACTTCTGGCCAGCTCATCATTGTTTGCCAGATTTCTCACATAGACCTAGATCTGATCATTTATCAAACAAAAGCAATAACACCAAACTATGCCAATTTACATTGGTGTAAATTGATGATTTTTCAATGATAAAAGTGTTGATTGGTGTAAACAGGTAATTATTTCGAAGGTGTTGATTAACAGTATCAGATATCAAAAAACAGAAACATCAATTCCATACATCTGATACTCAGATAATAAATTCTATCAAAAATTCTTAATTCATATATATGCTAATTTTCTGATGGTGTTTTATGCTTACTGTTATTTTTTAAAAAATTAAAAATTTTGACAGGATAATAATCTGAAAATTTTATGACTTCAATTTCAATGTGGTTATTTTTTATCAATTATTTTACAATATCCCAGGTGAATAATGAAGAAAAAGCATATTTTATTGTTAAGGAGGTAACAAAGCTATTAAGGCATTGAGATAAGCAGCTGCATTAAGTAACATAGGACATCACCAACTCATGGTATAAATATCTTACAGATTAAAGACTAACTTTGTCATAGAAATTACCATTACAATGGCTGCCATTCACTCCAAACAATATGCTTGATCTAAGATAACATTTGACACTATGGTAGAAATTGCATAGATTGAGTTGTTCACCTGCTGTAACTATCTTCATTAAAATTATAGTCAGCTTACATGATAATATTTAGTTATTCACTGATCACCTTAAACACCGATTATTGTCATTCTGAATATTTAACAAATAAAGATACATGAATTTTTGTTCAAATAAACCAAAATATCTTACATTCTGTGTTTAAATGGAAATAATAATTTTAGTTATAGCCTACCTGACAAAATGTCAGGCACTATTTAAGTTATAACTGTAAGTCTGAACTTTGTGCCAGAAGTATTAAAATATCTATAGCAGACAAAACATAGCATGCCAATAGCTTTGTCATCTGCTCTGCAAATTGCATCTCCTGATTACATGTTAAAATATAATAAATGTGGACCAGAAAAAGACATCTACTAGGGTACTGTGTTTTCAAAACAGTAATGTTTGCCTGATATTGTCAGTGACAGATGGCTTATTTCAAGACATATTCCTGTGATTTTAAGGTACTATTTTGTTCCAATTATGTGAATCAAATTTGGTTTTTAATTTTGTTTTTCATAAATGTGATGCATCTTGGCATCCTATAGTATAATTTTGTATTTCATATGACCCAACTTCTATCAATTTTTTAAAACTTTTTTTTTCATTTTTCATACATTTGTGGAGAAGAATTGATATTGCTTCAAAAATTAAACCATCATTTTTAGACTTTTGTTTGAAATCTTGTTTCCTGACAACGTACATATGTATTTTCTAACTTCTTGTACAGAAATCTGATATAAGATGGTCTGGACTTGATAACAATCGCAGTATATACACTACAAACATTTGACTACCTACTGATTAACTGATTTTATTGATGAATATCTTTATAACTTTCTTCAGAATTAAATAATTACAATTAAAAAAGTGTTTTATCATTACAAAACACTCAGATTCATAAATACAACAATTCTTTTTAACAAGCCATTAAATAATATTGCTGCATCATTTTCTACAAAAAAAATAAACTTGAGTCCCAGTAAACATATGCTCTTTACTTCCCACTGAAGTCTTAGAAATTCAATAATAATGACTTACGGCAAGATAAAAGACAATATTATTTGAGAATAATTTACTAAAAACTGGTAATAACATCACACAGATCTCATGTGTTATCTCCAATAAATACACAAAATGTTTACAAACTTAATAATGGTGCAACTATCTCTTATAAAAGCTAAAATGAACTTTTACACACCTTCAAAGGAGTACTTGGATAATTTTTCATTCCTCTTTGACATTACAGGACCAGTGACTTTGATGGGGAGAGGAGCAGACACAAGATAGGGATGACAGGTGGGATATGTAGCAAACAATGAATGAAAACCCCTACTACCATTAATTGACAGTGTATAAAGCAGACGGGTAATTAGACCAGAACAAATCATATCTTTGTTTAAAATCATTTGAACTGGAGATTTTTGGAGTCTTTGAACTTTCTTGATTCAAGGAATTATTCATATTAAAATGGTCATCATTATATAAAATTAGATTTACATTTTCAGAACTCTAGATGAATAAATATTTTGCTTAAGATTTTTTTGATAACGTTTTTTTGAAAGAAATCTTCATCTAAAACCATCACAAATAATTGCACCATTCATAACATTGATATTATCAATGACTCAATAAACTTTTGTGATTTTTTGGTATGGCCTAACATCTGTTGTTCTTAATATCTACAGTTTCATGATGAGGCTAATATTAATTGAAATAAAGAGGTGTTACGCAATCAACTCTACCTCTAATTAGCCATCTTTAATTAATGGCCGGTCATTGTTAGTAGACATCAAATTAAATGATATAATATTATGTATAATGTTTAACATCTTTGATGAATTTCAATACTGATATTTATTTTGATATTAACCATTTAGAACCTTGGTCTGCCCAAAACTACTGCTTGCTAGATCACTTCAACCTGCCTGAAGAGTTGTGAACTATATACTAGTTATGTGAATTGGCTGGTTTACCTAAGGTGGTGTAAGGAGTAGTTGTTTCAGATGGTGACAAAGAAAGGATTACAAAATTTTATATAAAAAAAACATAATTTTATATAAAAAAACCCATAATTTTATATAAAACAACACAACTTTATATATAAAACAACATAATTTTATATAAAAACAACAATATAATTTTATATCTAAAAAAAACAGTGTAATTTTTCTGAGAACAAAAGGGTGGTCAATACGTATACATAAATATGCCCCAGGAAGCCAGAGTAAAAGTTAAATACAGAGTTTATAACTACATAAAATCAAAAGTACTGGTACTTTAATTCAAAACATCTTTAGTAAAATAATTATTCACATACTGTATTACAAGTGATTTATTGATATAGTACTTTAATGCATGGCTTGCTTAATTGAAAAGAGAGAGAGAAATGGGGTTTAACGTCCACTCGGCACAAACTAGGTCAATTTGGGACTACTTAATTGAAAAAGAAATGAAATGAAATGCAATGGGGTTTAACGTCCTGCTCTTTTGCAACTAACCTGGTCTAATGGAGGACGGGCATACGCCATACAGTGTGCTCTTATATCGAAATCCAACTGCCAAGGGATCTTTTACGTGCACTCCAAAGTGTACACGGGACTTGTTTTTCATCCTTGTCAAGTCCTCTTTCTGCATCACTGACAAGGGGAAATCACACCAGAAAATCGACATGAACTTTCTTGACTAATTGTAAAAGAATGTCTGTAGTAATTAATACTTACAAATAGTTTCCTCCAATACTGTTAATTACAATACATTATGCTGTCAATTCCTGAATCTATAAAATAAAAATAGTAATTCAAATACAAGATAAAATATTTTCTCTATCTTTTTATGTTCATAAACCGATAAACCAAATCATTCACATCACCCATAGTAGTTTTAAGAGAGGCAGAGTTATTTCCCTTCAATTAGAACACAACACAGAAAAACTATAAACACACATATTGATGTGAAATAAATAGCAATTTATTAAGTTATTATCAATTAAATTTTTACCAAAACATACGAATAAATCCAAAGATGTATCTTTAAGTTAAGACTCTACAGTAAATTTAGCTTTGAAACTGCATTTTTAAATGTACAGCCTTTTATTCATTCATGATCTGTCACTATAAACCATAACGGTTGTCAAATTTCTATTCTTAATTTTGCCCAGACAGCGACACTACGGCCTACTCTTATATTGAATTCCAACTGTCAAGGGATGTTTTACATGCACTCCAATGCAATGTGTACACCAGACCTCTTTTTTGTCCTATCCAAACAATTATATGAAAAAACATTATTTTATATAAAAAAAACCCATAATTTTATATGAAAAAAACCCATAATTTTATATGAAAAAAACCCATAATTTTATGTAAAAAAAAACTAATTTTATAAAACAACATTAGTTGATAGAGTGTTCACAATTAGCAATCTTAATCTCACTAATGTTAACAACATATGTAAATTTCAAAAAGATCAAATAATAAATGTAGCCTGTAGAATGTCCAAAAGAATTTGCTGACAACAGACACAACAGCAATATACAACCACATTTGAATGTGGGCATACAAAACCCAACTATTACCTGCTAATATAGCAGTATGATCTGGTAGAATTTAATCTACCTATTCCAATTTAGAATCAAACAAGCCAAAAGTGAGGCTGATGTCCCCGCCGAAATCCCAAAATAAATGACACATATTAATTAATCACACATTTATTTTTTTCAAACGTATCAAGCAATCAAACTGTACACGAAGTGTCATCCAAAAGTGTTTTATAAAGAAAAATGCCCAAAACCGACGAGAAAAATGAACATGTACCCTAGTTAGGGTGACCCTAAAGGCAGACAAAAGGGCCCCACACTTGACAAATGGGCCCCTTTTGCCAACAGAAAGGGCCCTCGTGTTCGAGTGAATTGTTTTTATACACTGTTACTGTCAAATCCATTACTGAATGAGAATGCAGTCATTGTATTTGAATAAAAATCATCAATCAAGATGAACCTAAGTTACCTTGTCCCAAAGTATCAACCAATCAAATTGCTTATCTCTGCCTACCCTAAGAAGAAAATACTCATCTTCGAACTCCATCCAGGCATTGACCTAATAAGCATACACACCAATTTTGAACATTTTAACTCAATTAGAAGGAGATTTATTGTGTTCCAAAGCCTCGACCAATCAAATTTTGTGAATCGCTCTGCTTACCCTGAGCCGAAAATGCTCATTATCGAACTTAGTCAAGGTATTACTGTAATGAAACGATACACCAAGTTTCATCAATCTCACTTAATTAGAACTAAAGTTATCGTGTCCCAAAGCATCAACCAATCAAATTGCCTATCTCTGCTCGTCCTAAGGGGAAAATGCTCATCTTTGAACTCCATCAAGGCATTGACCTAATAAACACAAACACCAAGTTTGAACATTCTAGCTCAATTAGTTAGATAGTTATTGAGTCCCAAAAAGTGTGAAGGACAGACGGACAGACAGACGGACGAACCCCATTTTAATAGTCCCCCAACTTTCTTCGAAAGGCGGGGGACAATTAAATCAGGTGTTGTTTTTAAGTAAAAATTGATACCGGTACAGACATTCATAATTACGCCGTATTAATCCTACACAACTTATATCAGGTAAGTACTTTCAATGGCTGTCGTATGTGAAGCCCCGTCTTGATCAGGATGTCAAAAGATGTCAAGTTTAAAATTTCGGAGAGCCAGGCTATCATCGTTTCGATATAAAAAGACATGATTTGTACCTGTGTCAGGTAGGATAATATCATACTTCTTTGGTGTGGTAGTTGAATGTGGAATGAATAAATAACTGTAATCAATTGTTGTTTTGATGAAAAGTGTTGTCAGTTTTGTTTATTGAGGCCCAGTGTGAAACACGTCAGGTTTTGTCAGGTAAAACTATATATATAGCACCATCTACTTTGCCTATCTCAAAACACAGAGGTTTCTATGGTGGCTGGAAGCGTCCATTTCCATCGTCGTGTTTCTATAGATACAAGGCGAGAGTCGTCGTAAAGCCAGTAAAGAACGAAAAAGTCAATGATTGTCGCCTTGCTTAATGGTGGTTATTGGTTATCGTCTCGGAGGTTGTAAGATAGTTCCATGTGTAATGGCCGCTTTCAGGATTTGAAAGTACAAGTGTCTGTAACACAATTCATTCCGAAAAAGTCGCCGATATCATAGAGTGATCTTCGCCGATATCATAGAGTGATCAGCGCCTTTTTCGTTGTGCTGGTTTAACGCAACAGGGACTCTCGTGTTATGAAAGTCATGTGTCACCATTAAGTTAGTACAACGAAAAATTTGGCAATCGCTGGCCTTTCTTTGTGCTGGCTTAACGGCGACTCTCGTGTTCTACATTGAAAGATAACAATCTAAATGGACACTTAATTAAAGCTACCATACCATAGGTTACTTTAGTACGTACGGTACATGGATGTTGTATTGAAAGCTACATGTCAACTATGTGCATCCATTTAATTCTCCACACTCCTCGCACTTGCCATCTTGTTCGTTCTGATTAATAAAGCATAGGCCTATTTCACATGAAAAGAAAAACGTTATATACGAGCAAATAAACTAAAACTATTACTTATTCAATCAACCTTTCTTCGTAACACTGAATGTAACAGAATTAATTAGGCTTAATTATAAAGATTATAAAACTTGCATCCACAACATATGTGACCGGTAATCGATGTTTACTTCCGGTTCTTCACTAACCGGAAGTCTTCTTTCGGTTTCTAACTTTTTTTAATGTCGAAAAGATCAAATTAAACGATCTAAAGGGTCATATTGGGAATTAAGAATTGCAATATATTGTTTAATACCCTATGCAAAAGAGATTTATCCTCATTAACTTATTACGCAAATCACTAGATATTTTTATTCGTGCATCGTTTCTCTATTTCTTCACTCTTCTTGTTGAAAATATTTTTGCACACTACCCGCAAAAGAATGTCACACGAGTCGAAATGATTTGTGAAATAAAATAAGAAAAAGACACACGGAAGAATGCTAGAACACTATGTTTTTTTTGTTTCACATGAAGCTTACACCTGAGTTTAAATAAATACATAATAATGCCAGGGTATTCTGATAACAGAATAGGTAAGCTATAGCTACATACATTAATATTGTATTGTCATTATTAATTAACAGTTTATTATGCCAGATACTGAGATGATAGTGAAGATTTATTTTCGAACTTGTCACGCAGACCTTCAGTTTCACATTTTGTAAAGGAGCATTGTCACTTTCACCAAAAAATAAAAATGTAATTATGTCACATCTCAATACCACTTCGTCATTAGGCCTACCATTGTTTTCAAGATTCTTTATTGAGCTTGATATTATTATTACTATTATTAGCTGAAAGTTATATTATTACTCCTATTGAGTCCTATAACTATAAGCAGGAATATCTGTGATCGAAAAGATCTATGCCTCAACCTTATAAATGAAAGGAATCACTTTCCTTACGGTGATATAACTTTCCTCACCAAATCCTTGCCTTGTCCAGAGAGTGAGATCCATCGGAGAGCTCTCTCAAAGAACAATCTTTGACTTTCACAAATTAAGGAGAGATTTTTATAGTGCACCAGCCAATTATAGAAAACCGATACCATTCCTCCCATACATGCACCTTTCAACCTTGCATCTAAAGTGATTCACTCTGGCACTAATATCATGAAACCACTAAATCTTGCTGGCACTGTGATTAAGGTTTAAATGAGTTATGTAATGTTTTTATGTTATGATTATGGCAGTTTAGAGGAGTTTAGTGTTATTTACATTTTTTAGAAAATATAAATTTCTCCATGCAGTCCACTCTAAATTGTATTCAAATTGATTCAGTAGGCCTAATAATTGAGCTGACAAAAACAAAATCAATTAATCAACATCTGGTAATCTCCCAGCTTGGATTGAATCACCCAAATCTGTTCAAAATGGACATAATTAGTGAAAACAACCATATATTTGTCATAAAGACCATTAAAAAGTAAATGATCGTTTAAATGTTTATTCTTAATTATGAATCCAGATATGTCTAGATAAATTTTGTCCATGCTCTTGTCCGTTCTGGGTTACACTCATTTCACAATTTTGGTTTGAAAGGGATTAATAATTGAGCAAATGAAGTTCAATGACTTTTATTAATTATATTGAATGGTAAAAATTATAAAAGGCCAACTGTGACTAAAAATAAACCTACATGTATATGACCTTTGCATTTCAGTTGTATTTTCTTGTGAGAAATAGCAGCTTTTATTGTGTGATTTTTCAATGCATTTAATTACTTTTTATTCAAAATAATTTTGTAAATTCCATGTCAGCATTCTCAGCGGAATATATAATATGTTTCATAAATAGAGGTCACAGGTAAACATGTATTGAGTATATTGTAAGAAAATCATGTGTGTTGTAAGACAATCATTACTACTGTTATTAAAGTCTCATTTACAATTTAAATGTAAATGGTGTAAAATACTGTTAATAAAAAAAGAATAATATTTATTGTGAACTTCCCTTCCCTTGTGTCCCGGAATTGTCTAGTTGATGTCATAGATTTTGACATTGATAAATAACTTTCTTTTACATCATAACTTGGCAATCCTTTCATATATGTTGTTGTTAGAGTAGATTTATGTATACATTAGAGTCATTCATGCTTCTTGATTTATTTGTGGAGATGACACTAGCAATGCGAATCCGAAGAAAATAAATTGTAAAATTTAAAGTAAAGATTTGTTGAATTATATGGGTTCAAACTTTGAAATCTTCATAATGAAATATATATTGAGTGCCATAGAAAACACATCACACTTATTTTTTCATATTACAAAATGATCCTGTAAACATATCTTATTTATTTTGCTTCTTATTGTAAACAATATTCAAATGGGAACACATCAATAACAACACATTTGTACACTTATGGATGTTTAATCTGTAATTAACGGTACAAAGTAAGGGTCAAACTCAAAATTACGACAAAAATGGTTAATTGTGCCGCACAGCGTGCGTAAGAGCCAGTGGAGGACACACAGGCTACTGACAACCATCTTTGTAGTACTTTTGGTTTTGACCCTTCTTACTTTGTACTTTTGATTACAGATTAAACATACGGGATCATTTTGTTATACGAAAATCTTAGTGATGTGTTTAATATGGCGCTCAGTATAGTTTAGCTATGATTTTAGCATGAATTTGTTTGGTGGGAGTTGGGGTTGATGGTGACCATATGGCCTTAAACATTGTTCTATGGATCATAGGTCTGTTTGTGGGTGGTGTGGCGGAAGGTTTAACCATGGACCTTATGATACAAGTCTGTGTTTTAACATGCGCTTAGATGAGAAGCCTGGTCTGTCATTCAACTTCCTGATGGTACATGACAAGGAGTAGGGTCTCCTGTCATATCAAATCGTTTAAACTTTAACAATTTGGGGGTTTTAGACAGTGCTTTAAAAATATGTTTTGATTGAACATGATTTGACTGTACATTTAAGATAATCTTTAGTGGTATATAGTGATTCAGCACAATAAAAACACAATGCAATTTACATTGGAAAACAGTCACTCAGGTTATTCTACGCCGTTTTCATGTTTGTGCTTGATAACGAAATGAGAGTGCTTGTCGGAACGTTGTGCTGCACATGTACAAACCAGTTAGTGGGGTTTTTTTATATATAAATTGCATTGTGTGTATACATTTAAGATGTTCAAATTATTTTGTATCCTGTGTTGACATAAGGACTAGATGACATCGCGCCTGGTACGTTCGTGCATTTTTTATGCGCGAACTCTTAGTTTTTCTATTACTGGCACGCGCACGGGCACTATTTTTTTTGTTTTACATGTACCAAAATCTTTTGAGTTATTATTCTGTGAAGCATAACACTTGCCACTGTACCTCTGTATCGCTAATTATAAACCGAATGTCTGAAGACCATTCATATTTATTACGCCAAAAAATTGTCAGTACAGAGTTGATGCGCGCTCCATTTGTTGCAAAGCAAACCAACGGTATTATTTTCTCAACAGTGTATGAACTTATTCATAGCGATAATATCCTTACACCGAGAGAAATTATCTAGTCTCGGTGAATAGAACCATGGTTGTCTGGTAGAAAATTGCTTTTGTATTTTTTGGAACGGAGAACAGCGATTTTAGAAGCAAACTAACCTGCTGCACATGATACTCATAATAAAAGGCGAGAACTCTTTTTGCAGCGGAAGCTTATCACTGAGTAATAGGTCAAGGTTTTATACGTTTGCCGTATAAAAATCTAGCAAACAAGGTAAATACCTACGAATGTCGATAAAAAAAAATAACATTCGGATTATAACTCTAGACAAGGTGTGTTAATTAAAAAGGGTATAAATTGAATATTATAATATGTATAGGAAGCCTAGTGACGAGTGTAGTAAGTGCTGTCCGTCCGTCTTCGTCAGCTAGTTTCAAAATGGCGTACAACCAGTGCAAGTGGGAAAAGACGACAATAAAATCAGAAATATGTTATTTATTATTGTCGCACTTATTACATCACTCCTGTCTAACAAATCATAAAGCTGTGGTGTTACGGTGGCGGCATAGTATTTCACCGTAACACCACAGCCACTCTAACCATTCATAATACATCTAACCATCACTCCCTACACTCCCTCGTCTACTTTCCCAAATGTCAACAACACATCTCATACATCCATTTCGCTGATTAACCCTTGTACCATGTCTACTGGACAAATATTTTAGAGGTATTGGAGAGGTAAAATGAGTGCTGACAAAAAATAATTTATTTTCTAATATGGTCAGAAACCTATGTGGATTGATGCATTGTTGGTAATTATGACAGTTTAAAGTTATTTGGAATTATTTTTCTTGGTGAGAGGGCTATTGTCTCTTTAAAATTAAGTTAAACCTGTTCAGTAACTTTTATCATTTTATCACATTTTATTTTTAAATTCATGCACTGCCTGCCATAAGATTATATTAAATGGGATGTTTATCAGCACGTACATTTATTCACAAATTGTTTTTCAATAGCTGTTCTGTATAGTGATTAATCTCTTATCTTACACGTTCTTAATACATGTTTTAACACTTTAATCATATACTTACTGCTAATCTTTCTATTATGAAGAAATTAATCATGTTTTGAATTATATATTTTTTATATACCCATATTTTCATGTGGACGCATATTGTTGTCGCCCATGTTCGTCTGGACATCCGTCCAGACTTTGTTTGTGGAAACTCTACAGGTCAGAATTCTTATTCGATTTTGATGAAATGTGAAATATAGGTTTATCTCCAACAGATCTCTGTTCCTTTTGATATTGGCATACATCGAATCGAAACTTCATCGATTATGGCATTTTTAGTTTATGGACACTCCAGAGGTCACAATTTTCATCTGATTCGTTTATAACCAAAAGATCTTGGTTCCTTTTGATATTCGTGCCTATCAGATTGAACTTCCTGAATTGTACAAAAAATCGAGTTTTAAATTTGTGGTTCCTCTATATCCGCAGGTTTAAAAATGCCTCTGCTAGAAGCAACAATTGGCTATATACAGTTGTAAACAAAATTTGAGGGGTTATGAACATAGAACAAAGTGTGTTAATTAAATTAGTAACTATGCATTTCTATATAAAAATTGATTGACCTTGCCGAGCGGTGAATGGCCTCCCCCTTAAATTTGTAATCTTATCATCACATAACTATCAATGTAGATGATTGCATTTTAACATGTTCTTTCACAAAATAGCATGGTGTCTTGGTAACCAGAATGTAATTTAGTTTAATCTCTTATGATAGATTGAAAATTGTAGTGCATTAAAAACCACTTAGATAATATATTTACCCTTTTATGGACAAAGAATTTTGTTTGTAACACTGAAACAATTTCTCAAAACAATTTTTAGATAGAGTTCAAAAACTAGTTTATGGACTCTTATCACGCTTGTTTGTCACTCTAGCTGATATATACATGTAGTTGGAAGCTGATGTCCTGTCCTTAAAATTCATATTATTTTTGGCACTTTGTGCTGTTTTGTATATTTTTTGATCAATAGGATTTTCTTTTAACATTATGAATTATCTGTGCTGTTCTGTGTTTTTGTTTGGTATTTAGTGCTGCACTGTATACTAGACACAAGATTAGCCATTAAATTTGTATGTGTACAGGGGCAGATCTAGGAATTTTGAAAGGGGGGGGGCCCTTTTGAGAGGGGGTGGGGCCCCAAGAAAATTATCCGTCATTTCCTTGCCTCTCTAGCCAATTCAAGAGCTATTTGGCTGATATTTTCGTCTAAAAGTTCGGAAATCGTAGAAAAAGAGCCTAAAAATCGAGCAAAAAAGCTAGTTGAAAGGCACTTTCAGTAGTAAAAAAAGGGCACTGACGAAAATTAGGGGGGGGGGGCCCTTGTGGATGCTCTAGAGGCCAAAGTTAATATCTGATTCACTTTAAATTTATACACAGTATTTAAAGTCATGAAAAAAGAAGCCTATTGATTTTCAGCAATTTCCAATAATTACTTCCAGAGTTATGGCCCTTGATCACTTCAAAAAATTTATGGACATCCTATAGGCCAAAGTTAATATCAGATTGACTTTAAATTTATACACAGTGTTAAAGGTCATGACATGAAGACGCCTATGGAATTGCAGTGTTTTCCGATAATTACTGCCAGAGTTTTGGCCCTTGATGACTTTGTAAAATCTTGTGGACACAGTTTATGTCTTAAACAAGTATATTGATTTATTTATAATGAATTTTGATAATTGAACAGCTAAATCCATAATATTAAATGTTTCGTATACTAAACGTTAGCATGGGGCAGAAAATTATAAAAACCAAACAAATTCTAATGACAACTTTTGTTGACTGCCCTGACGATTTAGCTGCTGTGGGCGTATGTTTCTTGACTGGCGACCTATTTTTTTGCTTTCTAATGGTATTCAATTATTTATTTAGACAAATGGAGTCAATTAATGACTTTGAATGTTTGTATTTTCCATTATGTCTGTTAACATGGTCTTTCTACATAGGAATAACTGAAAAGACATTCTTACAATTTTTTTTATTTTTAAGAGTCCGGTGTCTATTGCATATACTTCCTCTTGGGTTATAAACATACCATGAAAATTTACATAAAAATTGATAATTACTTGGCAAAATTTGTCTTGATCATTATGTATACATATTGGAAATCAGCGGAACATGACCAGGGATGGGATTTCATTTTTTTTCTAACCAAACACTTAATACAGGATAATGGCCGATCATTTTTCAAGGGTGTGCTGAAAATTCATAGCAAAAACATTGGGGATTGGTCAATGATTTATAAGAATGTTCTCATGTCCATTATGACATTAATCAATTAATTATTTAATATACAATGTAATTGGATGTGTTTGTTAATGTTGACCAAAATTACTGACTAGTTTTCTGAATTATTGTCAACAGACATATGTCATACATTTTCTTTTTAACCATTTGAACCGAAAATCATAACAATAAATGTAATGTAGATAATATATATATATTTAGAGGATTTAATTTGTGACGTAAAACTATTTAAAGACCGACATGTTAAGCTATATGAAACACATTTGTTGATATGTGACAGAAAAAGAAGTGGGTATCATATAAATTAGTTAAGAACAATCTGATTATATAAGATTTATTAAAATGTCTCACTCTTTCCCTTGTCTTTTTTTTATACACCCACATTGAGTTATTTGTACAAGAGAAAGGTCTTCAAATTATTTCAGTGTACATTCTGTAAATCTCATATCAAGCTTTTGTATTTCATGTTAATTTTGTTTTAATTTATAAAAGTATGTTTTCTTGTAACATTAAGTACATTTATACAATGGAGAAATAATGTAATTTGAGTGTAACTTAGTCTTCTATTTTAAACTTTAATTCACATTGTTAGTGTAAATGGGAAGCAACGGACTTGAACGTGTGATTGTGACTGTTTTTAGTGAAGCAATATGTTTGTTTTAAACACAGGTTGGTATACGCCCCCAAGCTTATGAAAGGTATTTTTATCTTTTCAGATTCACAGAAGTTAGCTGACTATTTAACATGTGGTCAGTGTGCACAAGAGTTTCCCCTAAAAAATATCACTAACTTCATCCAACATAAAACTGATAATTGTGAAAAAAGTAAGTGATGAATAAGAATTTAAATATTATAAATTCTTAAAGTGACTAAGCCCCCATATAGACCACACCGATTCATGAGTAGCTTATTGTTTCCCAAAATAACTCAAATACATCGGTATTTAAACTTTAAACCACTTGGCTTTGTATTGGAAATCCACATTATTCCATTTAGCTTTAAGAAGTGATCGGTGTATCTAGAATATCTGATACCACTTCTAATCGGACAATTGTGGACTTTGTATTTGGCACAAAGATAGTAAAATTCCATTGTTACGGAATAATTCCTGTTATAAAGAGTCTGTTTGAGAAAATTTGGTGGTTTGACGTGCCTCCATATAATTCATTAGGGTTACATCAGTAATGTGATACCCATATGTGGGCTACCAAGAATAAGGATAACATAATAACCTTGTAATCATTATTTTTTTCATAATTGATTAAAATCTGCTCCACTTACCACTGTTACGGATGCCCTTGATAGCCTAGATGTTTGATTTTAGGAAAAGTTAAAGCTGGGTAAAAAGACAGCAAATGACAATCAAGTCAATTAAAGAATATATAGTGGTCTGTTTCCAACACATTAGAATTAGCTCCCTTACATCCCAATTTTGTGACCAGATGTGCACCACATTTTTATATACCCACATTTTTGTGTGGACGTATTATGTCGTCGCCTCCAGCAGTCCATTCACATTTTTTTTTGTGGACACTCGTTAAGTTATGATTTTTATTCAATATAGGTTGAATTTGTGTTTTTAACTTGTGGAAACTCTAGCAAGATAAAATTCAAATTTCTATGTTTATAATCCATATTTATTGGGGAATTTCCTTGATTATGGCCCCTGATTGAAAGAAAATCGCATTTTTTTATTTGAGTTTGAATTGCCTGAAAATTGGACTGAGACTGTATGACAAAATGGCCTTTTGATATTTGATGTATGTTGGACTTACAGTATTTTACATGGAATGGCTAGTGTATATAAAAGAATGTTTTAGAAATGCTGCGTCGTCATTATCTTCCATGAGTCAATTAGATTCTGTTCCACTTTTATATCGCTGTTGGGATCGTGCTCCAAATCTTACCATAATATGACCAGTAGCTTGATGCGCTGGATAGCAAAAACCGAACACATAGCATATATTTACAATTTGGCATAAACTTGGTTCATGGAGGCTTTATATCATACTTGTGATTTTATTGCAAGAAAAATTTACATTGAAGCTAAACAGAACCTAAAAAAGGACTTAAATTGAAATATTTTGATTAGCTACTTCCATTTCTTGTACTGCCATTGCCCTGCTGGGGTAACAAGAGGCAATCCTATTTGTGTCCATCATCCATGTGATTTGCATTGTTTGAGACTAGCATCGAGCCAAATAACATCATTTTAGTAGTTTTATGGTCAGTAGATAGTAGATGCATTTATTGAAGTATTTATTAAACATGTGTTATAGTCTTCTTCCACATATTTTCAGATTCTAATCAACCATCAAATGGTAGGCAATCGACTAAAAATGATAACACTTCAAACGGTAAGATAGAGTTAAATTTGCTTAATCTAAACATAATACCCTCTCTTTAAAATCACGATACCTCTGGCACAGGCTGCACAGCCATGATGTTAAATGGTCAACTATACATGTGACTAGAAATCAGGCTACATTCTTCCCGTATACTTCAGTTACTGAAATTAATTTTAAACTATAGCCAATCATTTATGTTGTACCTTTGTATCAATAGTTTATATTAGTAATCATCACCACATTGGATGTACATCACGACAAGATTTTGAATTTAAGGACATTTTTTAAGTCGAGTTATATTCCTATAGCAATAGTATCAATCAAATCTCTAAGCTACTCTATGAAGCTGTTACCAGTGTAATAATATTAAGCCAGATTTTTAAATCAGTAGATTAATTTACTGTATACTAATTGTAACAATTGTTGATAAGTTGGTGGTGATGTAACCATAGCTTGAGGAATACATGCCAGAAACTACATGTAGGTTAAATGATATCCACCATTGTAAGATATACCTATGTATTACCTGTCAAACATTTGTTTTATCAAACTACTTCAAGCTGACGAGATTGTTCCTTCCCATTATAGAATAGTACATGTGTACTCTTTACTCTTTACCTTTATTAAACGGTCAAGCAAATACCATTTACTTACCATAATCAAAGCCTTGTAAATTTTGAAATAATTCCACATAATTCTCTGTGTGGTAGGTTTTGATTGATAGGTCGATAAATCAAATGTGCAGATATTGAACATGCAGTTTAAAGAAATTTCTTTAGTCCAAGATGAAGAAGGGTAAAGAACCATGATATAAGATGGAATGAAATATTGGTATGATGATTAAACTAGAAATTAACAATATTGTTAGAATAACTGCTAATAAAATACATTTACAAAAAAACTTATTGTTGAGGAAGTCATGATATAAAAACTTTTGTTATCTTTGTCATAGTTTCTCTTTAAGCACTTCAAAGTCTTACACAATTTTAAAGTATTACTAGATATGGAATATAACAGTTTAATGTGAGAGTGGCCTACATTTGTTATAAAGATATGATAAATGTTGGTCATTTAGTGGGACCACACCTCTTAATAAATATGAATGTTATTCTAAGTCAGATTTTGGACATGTGGCAGATGCATGCTCATTAAGTAACCTTGAAGATAACAGATAAAATATCACTGATAAAAAATGTGGTCATAGATACTTAACTTAAAGATATATTACATCTTGGATCGTCAATATATATCCATTGATTCTAAAACATATTAAAACCCAAACGAAAATATATTAAGAGTACTGATCAGGACATCGTATTCTACTTCAATTCTATGCTTAACGCCATTGCCATTACTTTACTCAGAGAATAGTTTGCACCAAATGATCCTATTGACTTTGAGGGAATGTATCTTTAATTATTAATGTAGTCCATTTCTAAATAAAGAATTAATAAATGTGAAAATATGAATTAAATGCCAGATAACATGTGTTTATTTTGTAATTTCAGAAGATGAATCTTCCAATTTGTCTTGCTCATCGTGTCACCAAAGTTTCGTAACAGCTCGTGGTTTACTACACCATGTGCAATTCAGCCATAACTTGAATATCTTTATATCAAGAGATGAGGTCACTGACACTGGCCTACATGATAGCAACAATGATAATATTATGATTGAAAAAGAAAGCTTAAATGAAGATGATGAGGAAGATGACAATATGTGTACTAATGATTCATCCCAGGGTGAAGTTTGTGAGCCCAGTTGCTGTGAGGGACGACTGACGTCCATGACAGACAGAAAGCGTTCATGTCAAGCTAACAGATACCGAGCCGGTTCTTCTCAACAGATGACCAGATGCTCAAAAATGTCTGCAAGCAGAGGAACAACTATTTGTTGTAATAGTCAAGAATGCTGTGTTACAATCATTCCAGGAACTCATGAAGAGCCGAGAAAGTGCTGCAATTCCATCGTTCCCAAGAAACGTAAACTACACATGGTAAAACATATGGATCAAGGCGAGGATTCTAATAAATCCAATCCGGATGAAGATGAAACATCATATGATAATAAATCTTCTATGATTTATATTGATGTTGGTTCTAGAGAAGGTCAGTTTCACAATACTTCCTCAAGGGAGAGAACTCAGACTTACAGCCCTGACACTTCACCTTCGGGAACCAAAGTACAGATTTCTGATGATGATAATGAGGACAGTAATCCTTCAGATGATGACAACTCGACTGATGGCAGACGATCTGTAATTATTGAAACTGGTAAAAGTTTTTCCATTCCCATAACAGTGACATCTGGTCAAATAGTGGAGACCAGTTCTTTGAATTCTCATACTATTCGTGTTTATAAACCCTTAAATCTGTCTTGTAACACTGGTAACAGGGGTAACAGTGATGTTTCTAACATGCAACATAATTCCACAGCAAACCTACAACCTTCAACATCTCAACAATCTTCAGGAATTCCTGCATCATCAACTTTTGTACCTGTTGGTGATTCAGAAAGTGTGTGGATGTCATCTACAGGAGATATAGGTCAAGATGAGGAAGACGATGGAGAGAAAGATAACGCTAAGAAAAGACGATACCCAACAAGTCGACCATATAAATGTGAAAAATGTGATGAGGCTTTTAATCAAAGAATTCATCTTAAGAAACACATGAGCAAGCATACAGGTAAGAAACCAGTAATGAGGCAGACCACAATAGGATCAATATGATAGGTTACCCAATATAGTTCTATTTTTATATGACCCTTCTCTCTCTTTAAATTCTGTCATGTGCAGTGGTGATTTTTGTTGACTTTCTAGAAACAAAGTGGAGGGTTTGGTGAATTTTCTTTATTTTGAGGCAAAAACATAATGTTAACCCCTTGTGAACGGATGACGTGTTGACACGCAAATATTTTCCGTGCCCAGAGACGGTTGACGTGTTGGCACGTCACACGTGACACCCTGAATCAGTCATTTAAATATGCTAAACTTAGCACGGGGAATCCCCCTTTGCCTTGCGATCATAAACTAGTTATCTCCCGTTGTTCTAGATGGCATCACTTGTATTTTATTGTGTAATTTTCTCGAATTTTCTGCATATTTACGAAACAATGGCGGTTGTATACAATGGCGGTTGCCAGGAAGCGCCAGCTGTCTTTTGACGAAGTAAAATAGACAATAAGGCAAGGAAAATTCATTTTGTGAACTCAAAACATCATAAAATTACAACAGGAATTCTTTTTTAAGAATTTAAGCCAAGCAGATTGAAGATAAATTCACATTTTGAAAAAAATGATTTTTTCCCCTAAATAATCCCGTCCAGGGTTACGAAATTTCGTCGAAAATCCCGTCCACAAGGGGTTAAGAAGTTGGTTATGGTGTTTTCTGAGGTGGATTGTTACAAGTTTACTAATATGCCACTTTTGTTGCTCCATCTTTGGCCGAAGGCATGCAACAACAATTAGTGGATAAAACCTTTAGCAGTCTGCCCATATTATCTAGTTCACAGTTCCTTCCCTTAGACCTTTTAATGAATTCTTGTTTGTAGAGGGTGATCAGGAGATATTATCAACAGTTAATTACTGCAAATATTAGTGCATATTATTATTGATAACTTTGTTAATGACCAGTGTATTTTTTTTATGCCAGTTAAAGATGTATTATGTAAGAATTAGATAAAGAGCTGGACATTCTTGCTATGATAGTTCAAACTTCAAAGATAGACAATAAAAAAATGCATAAATAGATTGATAATATACGTCAAATTACCTTATTCTGTTCAAATTTATGAGTATTTAAAATTTTTACAAAACATAGTGCAGATTAAATTTTATCGAAAGAACATGTACTTGATTAAGCGGTGATTATCTATTTGATCAATAAACCCTAATATACTTACGTAAAATAGGAGCCATTCCATGGTCTAGAGAGTTGATTATAGGCTTGTCAAATATGTTAATAAATGTTTAAAAAATAAAATATTCAACATTTGAAGCCAGAAAAAAGACCTGCAATAACCAGATTTAGCTCTTACATAATGCATCTTTAAAGGAATTGAAACATTTCCAAGTAGGGTACAAAGATTTCTATTGCTTAATTGATGAAGATTTAAATATTGAATGTAGTTGTTTCACGATGCAATATTACATCAAAAATTATTTTGCTATGCATGAACTCATCATACAAATAATATTTTCAGGAGTGAAACCTTTTAAATGTGAACAATGTGATTATTCTACAGTAGAAAGAAGCCATCTTAAAGTTCACATCAGAATTCATACAGGTAAGGACATCTGTTAAGTAATTTTGGATTTAATGCACGTATGTGCTCTGTGAAGAGATGGGAAGAAAAAATTTTATGAATGACAAATTTGTTAACCTCTCTTTGACATCTTTACCAATCTCATGAGATTGGATTCTGTTGTAACTTTAATTGCATGCCATTGTGTACAATCATACTTTTCTAATTATTGAAAATTAATTCCAGCCTTTTGTTACTAAATGAACTCTTTATTTACTTGATTTCTATCTTCACATATATGCTCTTACGGGACATGAATAGACGGAAGGTCAAAATTTGACTGGTACTAATGTGCTATGAGTTTATATCTCTATTTCTTTTTACAGGAGAAAAACCATTTAAATGTACTCATTGTGAGTACGCAACAGCTCAAAACAGTACATTAAAGATTCACTTAAAACGACGACATGGGGGTAAAATGTTCCAGTGTGACGCTTGTTCTAAGATGTTTACTCAGGAATCTATGTTAAATAACCATCAAGTAGAACATCAAAGAGATCAGAATTTATCTCATTTACCATTACCAAGTTCTGATTTGGACTTGCTGGACGTTTCTTCCAACGTAGTTCCTGCGAGTAGTAATTCGTCAAGTACCATTCCTGCCATCAGTAATATATTAATACCACCAATAGTTAATCAGGACTTGCCAACTTTACCTATTAATCAAATTCTTTCTCTACAACAATCATTTACATCAGTCAACACTAATCAGACAATAACTAACACAAACCAAACACTAGCAAATTCTATATCTTTACCAAGTTTAAATTTAACTAAGAGTTCCTAATCCACGAACATTTTTTGTTTATTAAATTTTTGCATCGTAATTCTATTTATGACGAGTGCTGATTATTTAACAATGTATAATAATTAATACATATGATCTGTTGTAATGGCGACCTCTATTGTTCATGAAAGTCCGTCTCGTCTGGTCAAGTTGTATGCAAGAGGTGCCAGCATGACGAGAAACATCTTTATTGCAGTTGACAACAAAAAAAAGTTGTATACAGCTAATTTACATCAATAGGTCAAAGTTCGCCAACATTAACTTGGCAATCACATGGATTCCTTCATCAACCTTTCAGATTTATATGGAGTGGAGACTAAAAAATGTATAAAAAAAAAAATTATAGTTTTGAATTTTAATCAGATTTTGTACTATTAGTAATTCCATTCAAATAGATACATGTAGTATTGTTTTATATTCCTGTACTTTTACTGGATAGAATAATGTAATTTATTAAGCAAACTAATAACTTTATGTGTTTTAATAATCTAGCAATATTGTTACATATTCAATTAATGAAATACTTAAAAGTTTTTTTTTTGAAGATTTACATTCCTATTTTACCTGTTTGTTTTTATATTAGCATTATGGAGAGGATACTTATCAGAGTTATTTAACACCATTCTGTATTTGCATCTGGAACATTCAAACAGAAGCAATTCTAAATTTCAATATTTGTCCCCCGCCTTTCGAAAAAGGTTGGGGGACTATTAAAATGGGTTCGTCCGTCCGTCTGTCTGTCCGTCTGTCCGTCTGTCCGTCACACTTTTTGGGACACAATAACTCTCTTCCCAATTGAGCTAGAATGTTCAAACTTGGTGTATGTGTTTATTAGGTCAATGCCTTGATGGAGTTCGAAGATGAGCATTTTCTGCTTAGTGTAAGCAGAGATAAGCAATTTGATTGGTTGATGCTTTGGGATACGATAACTTTAGTTCTAATTAAGTGAGAGTGATGAAACTTGGTGTATAGTTTCATTACAATAATACCTTGACTAAGTTCGATAATGAGCATTTTCTGCTCAGGGTAAGCAGAGCAATTTGATTGGTCGAGACTTTGGAACACAATAACTCTCCTTCTAATTGGGTTAAAATGTTCAAACTTGGTGTATATGCTTATTAGGTCAATGCCTTGATGGAGTTCGAAGATGAACATTTTCCGCTTAGGGTAAGCAGAGATAAGCAATTTGATTGGTTGATGCTTTGGGACACGATAACTTTAGTTCTAATTAAGTGAGAGTGATGAAACTTGGTGTATAGTTTCATTACAGTAATACCTTGACTAAGTTCGATAATGAGCATTATCTGCTCAGGGTAAGCAGATCGATACGCAATTTGATTGGTCGAGACTTTGGAACACAATAACTCTCCTTCTAATTGAGCTAAAATGTTCAAACTTGGTGTATATGCTTATTAGGTCAATGCCTTGATGGAGTTCGAAGATGAGCATTTTCCGCTTAGGGTAAGCAGAGATAAGCAATTTGATTGGTTGATGCTTTGGGACACGATAACTTTAGTTCCAATTAAGTGAGAGTGATGAAACTTGGTGTATAGTTTCATTACAGTAATACCTTGACTAAGTTCGATAATGAGCATTTTCTGCTCAGGGTAAGCAGAGTGATACACAATTTGATTGGTCGAGAGTAGTCGAGACTTTGGAACACAATAACTCTCCTTCTAGTTGAGTTAAAATGTTCAAACTTTGTGTATATGCTTATTAGGTCAATGCCTTGATGGAGTTCGAAGATGAGCATTTTCCGCTTAGGGTAAGCAGAGATAAGCAATTTGATTGGTTGATACTTTGGGACAAGATAACTTAGGTTCATCTTGATTGATGATTTTTATGCCAATACAATGACTGCATTCTCATTTACCGGTAGTAATGGATTCGACTGTAAAAGTGTATAGAAACGATTGACTTGGACACGAGGGCCCTTTCCCTTGGCCAGAAGGGCCCTTTTGTCTGCCTTTAGGTTCCCCCTAACTAGGGTACACAATTTCATTTTTCTCGTCAGTTTTAGCATTTTTCTTTATAAAACACTTTTGGATGACACTTCGTGTACAGTTTGATTGCTTGATACATTGAAAAAAATAAATGTGCGATTAATTAATATGTGTCTTCTATTTATTTTGGGATTTCGGCGGGGGACATCAGCCTCACTGTTGGCTTGTTCTTTATGTTTTGGTATTTGTTTAGGATGTTTAAACCCACTTATCAGAATAGCCACGTGAAATCCGGGACTTCTGCTTTAACATTGTTTTACAATTTATTAACCATCACACATGTCTTTTCTGTTATTGATAACCTAAGTTTTTTTTACATCCACATTTAATGTGGAAATATACACAGGCACTTGAAGGGATTAAAATAAAACTTCTTACTACTGCTTGATATGATACTATATTATTATAGTCAAGCAGTAGTAAGAAGTTTTATTTTAATCCCTTCAAGTGCCTGTGGAAATATATTATCGTCAGTCTGTTGTCACTCAGTCAATCTTTCTTGTAAACACTCACAGGCAGAGCTTTTTGAGTTTGAAGACATATTCATGTGATAATAAGGAAGAATGTCAAAATTCAAAATTGTCTGATAGTCAATTTCATTGTGAAAAACAGGCCAGAGTGCTGGATATAAAAACTCAATGGAATTGTTCCTTATGGTATAGGGATAAGGGAACAACCCTGTCAAATTGTAAAATATTAAATCCTTTGTGCAGAGTTGTTTTTTTGGCACATTATTATTTCTGAGGCTTGTGAAATAGATACAGGACAAAGTTGGGTTGTTCATTTAATTCAGAAAATTAAAATCGTAAATTTTGGAATCATCTGCTGGTTTACTCTTTTGAACAATTTGATGGTAGATCCAACTTTGTTGCTTGTGGGCATATTCATGGGTCAAACAAGTCCCCTTCTATGTTTTAACCAATTTCATATCACACTATTATATTGTTTAACACTATCTAATCTAAAAGAGCACATGTTCTGCATCTTTGTTCTCTATTTTTGCCATGTTAAATTTGATTAAAGTTGTCAAATAAAAATCTGATTAGAAAGTTTGATAAACGAAAACTACTTTATAAACTGTCTTTCATTTTAACAATTCTTTATTTATTTACCTGTGTAGTTATCTGTATTTTAGTTGGATTTAAATTACATTATACTCTCAATTTTGCTTTCAAAATGGAGAATGGATAATACATTGACATTAGAGTTAAGTATCACGTCTTATTTCCTGAACTTGCATCCCGGTGATGAAGTAAAAATGTGAACGTCCGACTGAAGATATTTATGTAGTGTTGACCAACAATTTAAGTCTGGTAGAAAATTACAGACTAATATTAATTGTGCAAAGTTTAATCTGGTATCTTTAATATAGCTTTATTTACTCACAATTTAATATTTTGTACTTGATGAACTTGTTTGATGACATGATTTCAGTTCAAAATAGATTTAAAAATATAAAAATTCAATTTATTTTCAGATGTTCACATTAGCTGTAACTGATATTACAATTGTGTATGTGATATTTCTTTTTCTTTATATTTTTTAAATATCAAACATGAGTTTCTTGCTCTGTGATTTTACTTTATAGATAAGTTGATATAATTAATAACAAAGCAAGGAATATGTGGTGTGTGTGTTGGGGGGGGGGTATAACACATACAACATCTCTTTGAATTGTTATTGATATAATTAGAATTAATTGTGATCAGTTGTTTTGTTTAGGGGCTTACTGTCTACATTTATATTTATAGATCAACTGATAAGAGTCTGTATTGCAACATACCAGTAACTGATTTCTTCTTCCACTGTCAACAGTTACTGACTTATTAATATTTGAATAGGAATATTTAATCATTTAGATTTTGTACTTAGATTTGGTACTATTATTAGGAAATCCACATAATACATCAGATCAATGCAGTTAACAAGTTTAACTCCTTTCAGCAATTAATATAGAAAAATATGTATGGAAATCATAGTCAGTTTTCAAAAGTAGAATGTCCTGGGAGATATTGTTCAAGACATTATTGGGTGATAAATAATACATGGATAAAGTTGGTCACAATTACTGTATACATTGTGATATTGTAGGGCAAACGAGATGTATCGGTGGTATTTTCTGTAAGTTTCGTTTCGTTTTATGATTTTAATACAGAAAATATTTAATGGAAGCTACTTCTGTATTGAATGTTGTGTGACAGTAATTTTATCTTAAGAAAATAACTATTATAATAATAGTATTTATCTGTCTTGTGTCATGTTGTTAATTTATTTTTAAAGTATTGTATATGGCAATTTTAATAAATCTTGCAATAAGTGTTTAATCTTTTTCTTTTTCTGAGAGTAATTCTGTCTTGGACCAATATTTCTGAAGTCCTGGGGCTGGTTGTTAAAAACTGCATTTCTTTAGGGAATCGTATCTGAAGATTTTAATCTAATCCACCTGTTGTAGAAGAATTTCAGCAAATTTGCTTCAACATCTTGATTGTACGGCTCAGGTTGAAAACTACATTAATGGTGTTACATTTCACTTTATCCCAGTCAGGATTAACAGACTTCTTTACTACGGATCATGCATTTTTTTCCACAACAGAACAGATTAACCTGATATGGGCAATGATTTGTTACAAATCTCCCAAACTCTGATCTATGAGGGACCATAAATTCTGCATAAAATCCCGGTTTTGACAGGGTTCATCTTTATGACATGACACTAAAGACAAGACCTGAGTTCAAGTCAGGCCAAGGGCCAAGAAGAACCCCTGCCATTTTTTCAGTCAAGTCAGATTCTCTTTTAATGTTGGGTATAATTGCAAATCAAGAGTGCTTAGTAACTGGGATGGGAAAGACGGGTTTCATGAACAAGATCAATATGCAGTTAGAATTAGAAGAACTGCTGTTATTAAGGATACATTATGTAAAGATACATTATGTAAGATTTAGATAAAGAGCTCAGAAGTAGATATTTTAAAATGAAAATTTTGATAATTTCACTCAAATTACTTTACTCGGAACCAAGTTTTCATCGGTTGTAGTTTGTGTGCATACCAGGGTACTGGTATATTAGCATTCCCAATTTTTAAATGGTGAACTGTTCTAATGTAATTAAAATCCCAAGTATCCGATGCCATGACTATGACCTTGTTTTGTTAATAAATGTCTAATTCATAGTTCATATAACATTTCAAGCCTAAAGAAAGATCTGCAATAGGCTGTTATAGCTCTTGCATAATGTATATTTAATCACAAGAAAATGTTAAACAAATTTCCATTCCATTCTTCTTTCAGTGTAAGCTCAATTAAAAACTCTGACTGTTGGAGCTGGAACAATGGACAGAAGAGAAATGAAGACCCTTTTTGTATGTAGGCACATAAAATACACAAATCACAGACACAGATTTCATGGAGAATTAATATTTATCCGTTAAAACAAAATGAAAGATTATATCAATTGTATTTTATATAATAATAGGAATGTATTAAAATGAAATAAACAATAGGATTAAGCCAAGATATGAATATTAATTTAATTGTACATTTATTATGTCGATATTATTTCATTGCACAACAATGGAATTATTCCCTTTACAACCATATGTTGTCACTGTATATTCTAATTATTATCTACATATATAAAGGTAATTAAATTTCAGGTTGAACGAGCCAGTGGAGTTACTGGTACTAAAACAAAGGCTCCACTGATATGTAATATATGTGTTTCAAATGTGGTATATCAAATAATATCCAGTAGAGTTTGTATTAAATGTGCTTCACCATGACCACAAATATCTTATTTAAATTTAAATAAATTAATATCCTATAGAAAACCTCAATTATAGGAATGAGTTAAACAAGAACTAGATCACAACTAAAGCCTACATGTACAAGGCGCTAACAAGATATTATGTTAACAGTGGTTGCGCCAATATACAACCACATCAAATAAGATGTGGTGGTATAAAAATTATTTATACATTGCACATACAAACACAAAATCTACTATAGTATAGACTAAAAATCTATTGTAAAATGAATATGATTGAAAAAATAATAATAAAAAAGCAACACATAAGAAATGAAGATTTGCAATCCACATAAATATTACTATAGAGTGAAATGCCATTTGTAAAACATCAATAAATTATCCAATAACATCACAAACAGCTGGATTTACCAGATCTAACGTACATAGGTCTTCTATAATTATTTATGTTCACCTGTCATTACAGTCTTGTTTGGCCCACACATTTTTAGGACTTCATACCTGGATGAATATAAATTTGTGGCTTGTCTGAATTCCGGTACATCACAGAAAAAAAAAATCAAAATTGGGTCCACTTTTAGTGAGAGAGAGAGAAGTGGGGTTTAACGTCCACTTGACTCAAACTAGGTAATTTCGTGACTAGCATATGGTTTAACAAGCCAACAGTGAGGCTGATGTCCCCCGCCGAAATCCCAAAATAAATAGATGACACATATTAATTAATCGCACATTTATTTTTTTCAAACGTATCGAGCAATCAAACTGTACACGAAGTGTCATCCAAAAGTGTTTTATAAAGAAAAATGCTAAAACCAACGAGTAAAATGAAAATGTACCCTAGTTAGGGGACCCTAAAGGCAGACAAAAGGGTCCCCACGCTTGACAAAAGGGGCCCTCTAGCCAAGGCAAAGGATCCTCATGTCCGAGTCAATCGTTTCTATACACTGTTACTGTCGAATCCATTACTGAATGAGAATGCAGTCATTGTATTGGCATAAAAATCACCAATCAAGATGAACCTAAGTTATCTAAAGTTATCTTGTCCCAAATTGCTTATCTCTGCCTACCCTACGAAGAAACTTCGAACTCCATCAAGGCATTGACCTAATAAGCATACACACCAATTTTGAACATTTTAACTCAATTCGAAGGAGAGTTATTGTGTTCCAAAGTCTCGGCAAATCAAATTGCTTATCGCTCTGCTTACCCTGAGAAGAAAATGATCATTATAGATCTTAGTCAAGGTATTACTGTAATGAAACTATACACCAAGTTTCATCACTCTCACTTAATTAGAACTAAAGTTATCGTGTCCCAAAGCATCAACTAATCAAATTGCTTATCTCTGCTTTCCCTAAGCCGAAAATGTTCATCTTCGAACTCCATCGCGGCATTGACCTTATAAGCATATACACCAAGTTTGAACATTTTAACCCAATTAGAAGGGGAGTTATTGTGTTCCAAAGACTCTACCAATCAAATTGCGTATCGCTCTGCTTACCCTGAGCAGAAAATGTTCATTATCAAACTTAGTCAAGATATTACTGTAATGAAACTATACACCAAGTTTCATCACTCTCACTTAATTAGAACTAAAGTTATCGTTTCCGAAAAGCATGAACTAATCAAATTGCTTATCTCTGCTTACCCTAAGCAGAAAATGCTCATCTTCGAACTCCATCAAGGCATTGCCCTAATAAGCATATATACACCAAGTTTGAACATTTTAACTCAATTAGAAGGAGAGTTATTGTGTTCCAAAGTCTCGACCAATCAAATTGCGTATCGCTCTGCTTACCCTGAGCAGAAAATGCTCATTATCGAACTTAGTCAAGGTATTACTGTAATGAAACTGTACGCCAAGTTTCATCAATCTCACTTAATTAGAACTAAAGTTATCTTGTCCCAAAGCATCAACCAATCAAATTGCTTATCTCTGCTTACCCTAAGCGGAAAATGCTCATCTTCGAACTCCATCAAGGCATTGACCTAATAAACACATACACCAAATTTGAACATTCTAGCTCAATTAGAAAGAGAGTTATTGTGTCCCAAAAAGTGTGATGGATGGACGGACAGACAGACAGACAGACGGACTAACCCATTTTAATAGTCCCCCAACTTTCTTCGAAAGGCGGGGGACAATTATATTTCAATAATACGCTTGTGCACCAGGGGTCTTAAGCAGTGGGAACAGTTAAAGAAAATATTAATTATTTAGAATACAAAAAACTGAACACCCCAAATGGAATTCAAGTAAATAACCTTTAGAGATCAGCAGATGAGGTGCTATTTTGTCATTAGTTATTGATGGTTGAAAGGGAGACAAGGGACAGTAAAATTCAAAAGAGCATATATTTAACTGGAGAATATACTTATCTTAAACAACCTTGCCACTGAATCATACATGCCCAATGATCAGTGAAGTATCAAATCTAATAAAGGTTTGTTACATATATATCCAGAATAAATAAGCTAAACACAGAAATTTGTTTCAATTGATTATTCTCATGTGTCTGGTTTGCTTACATACCCTACTGTGCCTACAAATCTTGGTGGTTAAACGGAGCATGTTGAATGTGGTCAAACTGTAGCTCTAGCTACGAACCATCTGCTCAGTAAATTTTCTAATCTATTTTTGAGGAAGACCTATAAAATTTATTAATATCACATATAAATTAGATATCTACATCAGAACAGAAAAATTAAATATCCTACAGGCAAAACCATACAAGACAAAACCCATTAAATTCTAGAACATGATCAGATAATCTAATTTAGAGCATGATGCGAGACTCTTAATTTAGAACATGATGTGAGAATCTAATTGAGAGCTTGATCTGAGAATCTAATTTTGAACATGATCTGAGAATCTAATTTTGAACATGATCAGATAATCTAATTTAGAGAGGATAAAATAGAATTTCCTTGATACATTACTCAATTCTATGATATATATTTAAGGCACAATATTCCAAACTAAAGGTTAGACTTTCAGTTTATAAACATCAAAAATTAGTCTTAACAAAAAGCATATTGATCCAAAAATTATTAAAACTGATCCATACTAATGTACCGATAAGTCATGTAGATCCAATGTTACCATTACTTTCTATAGACTCTATGACATCATCTGTTTGAAATTTGGTCTTAGAACATCAGTAAATCACTGAATTAAAAACATTTTGATCCACGAATATCTGCAAAAAGATGGCATCTAATCTAACCTATTTTTTTTATTGAATCAATTAGATTACTATCTAAAGAGCACATTTAGACCTTAATATTGTTAAATCCCAAAACATTTAAAATGACTATGCCTTTTGGCATATTGAGTTTTAATACATGAACATTTTCTTACAAGGAAAATTTTTGAATAATCCATGTAGAGAGGGGAAGGTACATGAACAGAAGTGTTGCATAAATGGTACAATTAAAAACATACTGTACTTTACAGAGGTTTGTTATGATATAGGAGTTTTATCCGTCTATCGTATTAAAAGTTGCTACACACCATTAAACTATTTTAAATATACACATCTCCATTTTTCACACTGCTTCATTATTATAATAAATATTCTTTGACAAAAATATACATATATGCTGACTCAGAAATATATAAACTGTATAAAGCTTACTATAATACAAACTTTGCATACATAATTACTTCACAAGAAGCGCCTTATTAAAATGGTTTGATAAAAATATTTATACATAAATAACAATATTATTATACATTAATGTGATAACTTGTAATATAACTTAAATATACATATATATTATATCACACAATAATAAATCAACTGTATGAGTATTATATTTACCATACAATCTTTACCAGAAATGGGGTTTAACGTCCACTCGACACAAACTAGGTCATTTTGGGACTAACATATGGTTTCATTTTATTTCAATAATTCGCTTACTCGTAGGGGTCTTTAGCAGTGGGAGGAAACCGGAGTGCCCGGGAGTGGAGACATACGCTCACATCAGGGCTCGAAACCACAGCCGCAAGCCAGAGATGACCGGCCAGCTAGAGGTCGAAGCACGGCACTCTAGACAACTAGGCCCATCCCAACCCACTTCAACGATGGTACTCTCACCGACATCTTTTCATGCAAGTGGCAAAACATGCATAACTCAGTCTGTTTAACTTATTGCTTTTTCTTAAACTGCCACCCATAGTTGAACCAAATTAAAGACACTTTAAGTTGAGTCAGTGTAAAAACTTCACATTTAGTTAGTGTTAAAACATCACATTTCTAATACAGAAAGATAATGTCTTTATTTTAATCTGACACATTCCACTCAATTAAAGACATTTCACATCAAAAGCTATATACTGGTACAGTACATCAACATCAATTATTACAAATGTAGTTGAAGAATTCATCCATATTTATATATCATATAAAACTATAAAATATTATACTTATTAATCATATATTATTATTATTAGTCGTGTAGTTAGAGATCATAAATATTCATCTGAAGTTAATGTTAGATGGGATCGAGTGTCCCAAAATATATTTTTCTAAGTTAAATAAGCTATTTTGGTGTAATAATCAGAAATAGTTTAGGAAACAGTAAAATATCTGGGCAATTCAGTACACATTTTTTTCGACAGCCCTTAAAAATTAATTTATGTACGCCTGTGACAAAGATGTTGAAGGGAATTTGATTTTACACCCTTTTAGTTTAGCTATTCCAGTAGCGTAACTGTATCTAGATCTGGATAATGGTATTATTTTATAATATTATAACAACTGCTGATGATAAATACCTATAAATGATTTAACATTAAATGATATTTATTGATATATGTTGATACGAGTAATATAACAATATAATCCAATACAATGAAAACACGATACTTTAATAACTGGATGACTGTAAATCTCGTTAGAGAGTTACACCTTCATCCATTTAATTAGTAATGGTGATCGATGAACAGTTTTTCTTATAATTGAAAAGCATGTGATTGAGGAGTTAACAATATCAAAAATGACATATCCGGAAAATCTTCAACTGATCCAGATTATCAAAGATACATTATGTTAGAGTGAAAGCTGCCGATTGCAGGTCTTTTTTTCTACCTTCAAATGGCATATATAAATTAAATTCATATGACAAGCCCATAATCATCTCTCTAGCCTATCAGATAAAGCTATTGAGTGTATTAGACAACATCCGCCATACTTATGCTGACTGCCAATTGAAGGACTGAAATGGTATTTGACAATCAAGATTTTAAACACTCATGACATCAACCAGAATCCTGATCTTTAAACTATTATTGCAAAAATGGTCAGTTATTTATCCAATTCTTTTATAATTAATTTTTCATAGGCCTATTCAAAGTCAGCCTACTACTACTCATTCCTTTCAATAGTTAAACAATTTGTTTTGAACTTTTGAGTTAATTCTCAGCTATTATATATAGTAACAACATATACATTTTAAGCTATTAAGTTTACTTTTTGCGACTAAATATATTAGAGATATTAGAATCTTTAAATTTTGACATGACACGCTGGCGCACATCTTCTGCAGACATTGTGTTAACTGATGATATACTTCCACTTCTGAAATAGTAAAAATAATAAATAGAGCTTTTTAACATTATAATTATAGCAATTCACTTTTATTTAACATTCATGTCTCACTTATTGAAAACATGATTGTTAATGTGTTTATGCGTGTAGCTAAACCTACAGAGATATGTCGCTTTTCTTAGTCTCACTAAGGGATTAATATTCTTAAAGAGACTATGCCAATTTGACCAGAGTCTCAAAAATAAAAGTTTGAAATTTAAGTGCCAATATATAGAGGAATGATGTATTTACCTTGTATTAAAATTTCAGATCAAAATATTGAGTTGTTTGGACGTGAAGGTCAAAACTGCTTATTCGGACAAGTAGCCCTTTTAAGATTTGGGGTTTGTTTTTTCGTTGAGTGACCTGATAATCGATTGCCTCATGTGCTGTACTTGATAACGAAAGGTAAAATTCACAAACACATTATCTTTATTAAATGAAAGTCTGGTTTTATCCAGACACTGCAGAAAAATACATCTTAGGTCATGGGACTCCATTTTCAGATTAACCCTTTCAATGCTAGACATAAATCCACTTTCTGTGCTAGACCCTTTTTTGAGAAAAAAAAAGGGGGCTTAGAACTAAATGCCAAACAGCTTTTATGAAAATCCTATTTGTGTGTTAGGATGGGCATGTGGTTGGGCTAAGAGGAAAAAATAGAATTTTGGAAATTCGCATAATCATGTATTCACGCAATGTCATAGCAGCCATATTGGATTTCTTATTTCTCACTAAAGCTAACACGAAAACAATTTTTTCTCCATGAAATACTTATGGGATATTGAAAATGTACCTTAGTTAGGGGGACCCTAAAGGCATACAAAAGGGCCCCCACGCTTGACAAAAGGGCCCTCGTGTCCGAGTCAATCGTTTCTATACACTGTTACTGTCGAATCCATTGTATTGGCATTGTATTGGCATGAAAATCATCAATCAAGATGAACCTAAGTTATCTTGTCCCAAAGTATCAACCAATCAAATTGCTTATCTCTGCCTACCCTAAGAGGAAAATGCTCATCTTCGAACTCCATCAAGGCATTGACCTAATAAGCATAAACACCAATTTTGAAAATTTTAACTCAATTCGAAGTAGAGTTATTGTGTTCCAAAGTCTAGGCAAATCAAACTGATTATCGCTCTGCTTACCCTGAGCAGAAAATGCTCATTATCGAACTTAGTCAAGGTATTACTGTAATGAAACTATACACAAAGTTGCATCACACTCACTTAATTAGAACTAAAGTTATCGTGTCACAAAGCATCAACCAATCAAATTGCTTATCTCTGCTTACCCTAAGTGGAAAATGCTCATCTTCGAACTCCATCAAGGCATTGACCTAATAAGCATATACACCAAGTTTGAACATCTTAACTCAATTAGAAGGAGAGTTATTGTGTTCCAAAGTTTCGACCAATCAAATAGCGTATCGCTCTGCATACCCCAAGCAGAAAATGCTCATTATCGTACTTAGTCAAGGTATTACTGTAATGAAACTATACACCAAGTTTCATCACTCTCACTTAATTAGAACTAAAGTTATCGTGTCCCAAAGCATCAACCAATCAAATTGCTTATCTCTGCTTACCCTAAGAGGAAAATTCTCATCTTCGAACTCCATCAGGCCATTGACCTAATAAGCATATACACCAAGTTTGAACATTTTAACTCAATTGAAAGGAGAGTTATTGTGTTCCAAAATCTCGACCAATCAAATTGAGTATCGCTCTGCTCACCCTGAGCAGAAAATGCTCATTATCAAACTTAGTCAAGGTATTACTGTAATGAAACTATACACCAAGTTTCATCAATCTCACTTAATTAGGACTAAAGTTATCGTGTCCCAAAGCATCAACCAATCAAATTGCTTATCTCTGCTTACCCTAAGCGGAAAATGCTCACTTAACCCGAGCAGAAAATGCTCATTATCGAACTTAGTCAAGGTATTACTGTAATGAAACTATACACCAAGTTTCATCACTCTCACTTAATTAAAACTAAAGTTATCCTGTCCCAAAGCATCAACCAATCAAATTGCTTATCTCTGCTTACCCTAAGCGGAAAATCTCATTTTCGAACTCCATCAAGGCATTGACCTAATAAGCATATACACCAAGTTTGAACATTTTAACTCGATTAGAAGGAGAGTTATTGTGTTCCAAAGTCTCGACCAATCAAATTGCGTATCGCTCTGCTTACCCTGAGCAGAAAATGCTCATTATCGAACTTAGTCAAGGTATTACTGTAATGAAACTATACACCAAGTTTCATCAATCTCACTTAATTAGAACTAAAGTTATCGTGTCCCAAAGCATCAACCAATCAAATTGCTTATCTCTGCTTACCCTAAGCGGAAAATGCTTATCTTCGAACTCCATCAACGCATTGTTCTAATAAATACATACACCAAGTTTGAACATTCTTGCTCAATTAGGAAGAGAGTTATTGTGTCCCAAAAAGTGTGACGGACAGACAGACAGACAGACAGACAGACAGACGGACCCATTTTAATAGTCCCCAAACTTTCTTCGAAAGGCGGGGGACAAAAAAATATCAATAGCAGCCATGAGCAATACCACCACGAACACACACATCATGTCTTCCGTTGCTATGACCATGTGCAGATTGCAATACTTTGTTTTCACTTTCACTTTCATCCCCAAATCCCATATCATCATCACTTTAGTCAGTCAATAGATCTACACGCCTCTTGTCTACACTGTCTTGGTCAGTGAAGATGTCATTCACGACTACTAGTGTATAGAAAATACAATATATGGCACTTACAGCTATGGTGGTAATTTTAGCGAGGGCCATAGTGAATACCCGGTAATACTGGGTAGACACATTTTAACAAAATTTTATAATACCTGGTACTACCAGGTAGACGCAATAAACGGGTTAAGTCGGACAGGTTTAGGTTGTTTGAAATGTATTACATACTAAATTAAGCAGTTTTATTCTCAAAATATTATCGGGATTGGCCCTTTAAGGACTTCTGCATGCAAAATAGTTTTACAATCCATAGGATTACAGCTTGAAAAAGACACAAATCATAGATTATAAAAGATTCATTTTAAATATTAATATATTTTATACATTTAGCTTAAAAATAAATAGATATTTTAAAAGAAACTCTCTTAATGTTTTTACTTTTTTTCAAAAAGAATTATTCATATATACATTCTCCTTGCACAAAAAGAAATCCAATGTGACGGTCACCATGGAGATATCTAAAATGCATTAAATAAAGGAGAAAAGAAATGATGTATTTATAAATCACTCTGAAATATTTTCACATTTTGTTCTACCGACGACCTCCATTCTATTTTCTTGGTAAACTATAATCCTGTGGGATTAAAATGAGGCTAAAGTGTCTGTAATTTGAAACAATTAAGTGAAAGCTAATCAACACATCTATTGTCTTGTGAATTACTTTGACATCAGGTAAAGTGGGTTGAAAAAAAACAAATTGAGTAACAAATAAAGGGATATTATTGTTTAAACCCGACAGTTCAATTCTGTAGACAATGTAATACCTAAATGTCTCAATAAATTCATCGGCCATGTTAGAAATGTAATGGTACATGTAGTTGGTATACAATTTGAAGCCATTAAACAGGGTAGACATGGCTGAAGGGCATATATAGTATAAATGTATCAACTTGTTGTCCAATACAGCATAAGCTACAATATAACATTGCCAGGAATATTAATCCATGGCCACCACCAGCATTTTGATGGTACTCCTCTTATCTGTCACCAAGGTTTCTGTGACAGTGGAAATAACTAACACTGAGGCTCATGTTCTCCATCTCACAACAAATAGATGACACAAAAGTATTTGCACATTTATCTTTTTGTAAAACATTGAGCTTATAACTTATTACCGATCTTAGTCAAGATATTGATATAATGAAACCATACACCAAGTTTCATTACTCTCAATCAATTACAATCTCAAATCATTGGCAAATCAAATCGCTTATCTCTGCAAATGCTCATCAATTCACCAGACTGACTGAAAGATTTCACCAGGAATCACTCGCAAATCACAGGATTTTCTTTGCCATCTTCAGCGATTTATGTAACTGTAAAGAATATTTTTTTCTAGAAGAAAAAAGTCAAAAAACAATGATGTATTTTTTTAAAAGAAATTTCAAAACTTTCATTTCCTCAACATATCAAGTTTGACATTTTCTCACTTATTTCTTATACCATGAGAATGATATGATCACTATTGATTTTGGTGCATGCCCGACCGCCAGGGGTAGAGCCACACCCATTTTTGTATTTATTTGTTTGTCACCTACAGGTCATAATTCTTAATGGATCATCTTGATATTTTGTATACTTATGCCTTTGGGATCAACCCCATTGTTTGTGGTGCATGTCCAACCTCCAGGGTCAGAGCTACATCTTTTTCTCTTTGTGTGTCTGTCTATATGTTGCTTACAGGCCGTAATTCATAATGGATCATCTTGAAAAATTTTCACACTTATTCCTTATACCCTAAGGATGGTCTCTATTATTTTTGGTGCATGCCCAACCCCCTGGGGCAGAGTCACACCCATTTTTGTTTTGTGTGTCTGTGTGTCGTCTACAGGCCACAATTTTTAATGGACCTTTTTGGAACTTGATATAAGTATTCCAAATAGCCAAAGGATGGCAACTATTAAGGCCACAATTCTGAACGGATTATCGGGGAGCTCAGTATACCAATTTCTTATACCCCAAGTACAGCAACTATTGATTTGGTACATGGTTCGACAACTTCATATTCCTGGAGCAATGCTCCAAGGAATCCTTCTCTGCCAATTGCTGGATTGGCTTTTGAGGGAGTGTTTGCATTCTTCCCGTTCAATCAAATCTATCCCAAGTGTAGCAACATGACAGCCCTTTGTTTTATCTGGGGTCTTCCCTAAAACTTTGGACAGTGATTTAAGGTATTGAAAACAGTGAAAGCATTCTTTGTCATCATACAGTATTGTTTACATTGTATTTGTGCTGATAGCCTTGTTTGTTATGCAATTAGTTTTTCTGCATTATTCTGCTATGCACTGGTCATTGGGCATAATAAAATCGTGAGCCATGACATAACATATGTAAGCATATTTGGTCCAATTTGGAGCTTTGTTTAAAATTAACGATTTTGTTACCCAGTTCGCTGTTGGCTGTTAATCGGACTATTGACCAGTCGTAATTTACAACAGAAATTTGTTTCCACTAAAGAAGTGTTTAGTGGGATTAGATCTAATCAAACGAAACACTGCAAGGAGTATGCCCCACCCCATAGGCAGTGCCACAGCCAATTTGTTTATAATTTGTCTGTAAATAATCTACATGTTGCAATTATTAACATATTTGGATCCAATTCAGTATGATCCATCACAGGGCTGTACCTATTTATATTGGTCCATTTCCAGCCTCCAGGGGCAGAGCTATGCCCAATTTTTGGATTTTTTGTCCAAATACTGGAATTCTGAATGGATCATCTTGGAATTTGGCATATTCATTCCTTAAACCATAAACATAGAAACTATTAATTTTGGTGCATGTCCCAAACCCCATCTATCAACTTATTTTTTAGGGCATAAATAAGTTGATCGATACATGTAGTTACAAGAGCACATTAGAAACAAGAGTCCTGAAGGTATGATACTGATGACAAGATTTAACCACAGGTCCACTGCCACTACTAATGTGCATAAATATTTATATTTTCAGCACTCATCACAGTATCTTAATTTGATGTCTTAAACAACCATTACCTAACCCCACTGTCTCTTGCCTCAAATTATGTCACTGTAATATGCAGTTAGCATTTGATATAGGACAGACTATTGAATAAGATCAATAGACTGTCCACAGATGATGGATAGATTTACAGTGGTCAATACCGGTCATTATCTGTAATTAAATGAACTTATTCACTATCACACAATATACATACCTTTCAGCCATTCTATTAGTATCCATCTTAGTTTCATACTCTTTAATCATGGATACCACAACTTCTTCATGTTCTGTTGCTATAAGAGCCATATCTTGTTTTAAACATCTTAGACCTGGTAACATAGCTTCTATAATTAACTGATCATTGATGACTTGTATATGTTAAGGTTTTGTTGTCACATGAAAAAATTCTCTCTATAAGGACATGTGTTGCATCAAATAGATATAGTACAGTGATGGGATTTCGCCTGTATATTCCAGATAAGTCTGATGGTATTTTCCAAATGTCCTAAATTGTCAAACAAGAAATATGCCCAATCAGACATCAGGACGTGAAAATAAATTTCAAAATTAATATGGTGTACTGAGTGTATATCTTCACACCCTTTATGCTACCCCTTATCCAAAGTTTTTAATATTTCTAGTTTTTACTAAACATCCAGAAGGCTGCAACCTTGCAAATATCTGAAATTATATTACACTGTACATTTGGAAACTCCAATAGACCAACCTCTGAAAGGGGGGTTGGGATGGCCTAGTGGTATACAGTGCCGCGCTTTGACCTCTAGCTGGCCGGTCACCTCTGGTTTGCGGCTGTGGTTTCGAACCCTGATGTGAGCGTATGTGACATGGAGATAGGGGCACCTTCTCAACCTCGTGGGTTTCCTCCGGGCACTCCGGTTTACTCCCACTGCTAAAGACCCCTACATGCATGTGAATTATTGAAATAAAATTAAAACCATATGTTAGTCCCGAAATGACCTAGTTTGTGTTGAGTGGACATTAAACCCCATTTCTCTCTCTCTCTCCAAGCTCTGAAATACTTGTTTTGATCAATTATGCCTACTATCCACACTTATCTATAACGTTATGTGGAACTACGGTCAAATATTCTTATCCTGGTGTAAGAATATTGATGGTAAAATTTCTCATGGTGAGATACAAGCTTATAAGTCGTATGGGAATTGTTTTTCTCCTATTAAAAGGGTTACAAGAATATAATGTAGACTTCTATCTCACTTTCTAGTTTATGGTAAATATACCCCAAGGATTTGTTAACATACATATAACAATAATAGATAAGTATACTTTGTAGAAGATTAGAAGTTTAGTAGAGTATATACTGACAACAGGACATAACTCTAACCTAACATCATAATAATAAATCTTATAGAAACACCCTTACAGACTTATTATCAATATTCAATCCTCATGACGCTATATAGATCATATTGGTAACAATTAAAATTATACATTTTCTTTTCAAAAATAATTATTGTTATAATAATATTGGTTATTCATCTCGCCTGTGAAAATGATTACAAAAATCAATTTATTTTGGAGAGAGAAAAATGGGGTTTAAAGTCCACTCGACACAAACCAGGTCATTTCGTGATTAACATATGGTTTAATAATTTTACTTCAATAATTCGCTTGCGTAGGGGTGAGAGGAAACCGGAGTACCCAGAGAATACCCATGAGGCTGGATAGGCGACCCTAATCCATGCCACGTACAACCAGGGATTCGAAACCACACCAGTTGGCCATATCATACAGCGCGCACACGCTAACCATTCAGCCATCCAACCCACTCAATTTATTTTGGAAACTTGAATGACTATTTGATGGAAAGGAAAGGTAACTGTGAAATGCACTTTTCTTTTGTTTATAATTTCACACCTGTCGAACCATTTCTTGGTCCTCTCATATCTGATCAGAGAAAACCCCATTGTAATTGACATTTGTGACAAGCTAAATTAGAAACATCAGTTGAAAATGTCATTATAAAACTATGAATAAATTCAAATTTTATAATCCATAACCATTAAATTGGCATGTGACATTCTTAATTATATTACAAAATTGAAAAGATACAGATTAGAAGCAAGTGTACACCATATTAACGACAATTTTCACAAACCCAAATAACTCTCACAAACAAATAAACCGAAACTGCAGGTTTTGAACAGTTTTTGGTTTTCAATTTTAAAGTTATAAAATTAATGTATTTTTTAGAGCAAATGCTGGAGGAAACTCAAAATCAGTAAATGAAGGTTGTCAGGCAACAATACATATTTCTGAAAATCTCAAAAACTTGAGAGCTGACCAGGGCATTAACTCAGCAAATTCTGTAAAACATGTAACTTTGCATATGGTACCTGTACATAAAAAAATTGTGAAAAATATATTTAAAAAAAGTTCAATTTACAATATTTACATGCTACAATCTATTTTACGCTACTATGAGTAAGTGAATAATGCAACTTTGAATTTCGATAATCTTTATTACCAGTCAAACTATTCTAGAAAGTTCTCTATAACTGTGACTTGTAAAGGAATTACAAGATGAAGTTGGCAAGAGCAACAACTCTGTGAATAATTGATCTGTTTCTTTCAATTTATAAAAAAAAGACCAACATGTTAAAAAAAAACCTAGTGCAGAGACCTTTTGAGTGATTACCAAATAGTTGGATGAATAAACGTATAAAAATGCCTTGTATTGTGTGGTATCTGAAATAAGAGGGCTGTGTTGTGTCTTACGAAGTCAAAATTGGTCACATTTATGGCCAAATGATGTTTGTAGTTAGTTAGTAATCAATGTAAAGGATACAGCAACAAGACATAGCACTGTATGCTTCAAATAACTGCATAGCAATATCTCTTCTCTTTGTTTCATTAGCTGTATTATTATTGGCCAGAGCCATTGCAGCAAGTCTTGGTAGAAGAACTGCAAGATAAAAAACACCAAACAATTAATGAAATCGATAGCATAAAGATATCATATAAACATGATGTTCATTAAAGTGGAATTAGTGCTTTGGAGGTCTTTGCTGGTTGGTAAAACATTAAATATTAATAGAATTCATGTCCAAGGGCACACAAGTCTAGATCATGGGACCACTCAAATCCTGGCAAAATCATAGACAAATCAGCAAAGGCATTGTATAAATATTTTAGTTTTATACAAATTAGTTTTTAAGTAATTAAACAAAATATGTTACACAAAGTATGGCAGTACTCAGATTTATCTGTTTGCTTTGAATATGACAATATTCAATAGTAATTATATTTATTTTCTTGGTAGTAGTAGTGATATATAATTCCCCTTTAAGCCATGTCTCGATATAAGACAGTAATACCAATCATGGATTCAATTTTATTCAAAGGTTCTCAAATAACATGTAATTACAGAAAGCATTATAGAAAAAAACCCAGACATTATCTAAAGATATCTGGATTAAATCTCAATTCACTGCAGTATATTTTACAGCAAGATTAAAGAAACATATCAATTCACTAGAGTATACAGTTGGAAATTCAAGTTGATGAATTTAGGATGAAACTGATACCTAATGATCAATAGCACTAGATATCAGTAGATCATATAAAAATGTTTATCGAATTGAACCATACCATTCTTAGAGATCTGTTTTTTTTTCAAAAAAAACAAAACAAAACATCTCGTCTGACATGAGTTTTTGTATTTGGAGAAAGTTTTTCTGGATATTAAAAACTGTTTTTTTATCTTCAAAAACAATTATGTTTTGGAGAAAAAATGACTATTTCTGTATGTTAAAAATGATTTACGCATTTGTCTCTGATAAAATGATAAGTGTTATACAGTGGACTCTGTGACATCCGATCTCTGATAAATCCGGATCTCTGTGACATCCGACATGTCCCGATTTATTTCCCTTATTACTTCAGCCAAAAAATCTCTGGCAAATCTGGACTCTGTATCTTCCGGATTACAACATCAATCAGCCGTCCCCGTCACATAATTTCCATAGAATCGTCAGCGTATAATCCGGCCTTAAACCAGTAGGTGTCAAGCAATTGCCAATCAATTGTCCATTAGTTAGATTAAAACTTGATGGGTGTGAAGCCACAAAAGATTAACAAGCAATCACCAATCAATTATCAGTAAGATTAAAACTCGCTATTGTGTAGGTCTTTGCTGACTACCTTGACAATTTCATAATCTCTTTTAAGACAGTAATTGTGACAATTACTGAAGGATATCTACGAATTTTCCCCACAAATATTCCTTACACCTGCTAGAAACATTCGTTGCGCATGCCGATTGAACCCGAATAAAGTTAGTTTGTCCACATTGAGCTGAATGCTTTCACCTTATGTCAAGGTCATAAAACGGTCGCTGAAAACCTAATGTCCACTCACTTCAGCCCACTGTTTGTTCACGCTACGACGGATCTCACCGAACCGTATGACGACGACCTTGACATAGAACGGAAGATTATCAATGAACACGTGATAGCAAACACAAGCGTGCGACAAACTGAAGACGACGAAGAAGAAAATTAATGCCAGACGCGACCTATTCAAAATAAAATTGAATGAAATAAATATTAATGTCAGAAAATTTTGAATGTACAGAAAAGTTTATCATTTTTAAATGATATAACGTTCTGGTGATTCGAAGTAAAATTATAAAAATACTTCCGGTTTTCGAGGTTACAATATTTCTGGTTTTGACAAAACTCTGTGAAATCCGACATATTGTAACAATCCTGTACGATGTCGGATTTGACAGAGTCCGCTGTAATTTATAAGCTATTATATGTGATGTTACCTTACATTAATCAATGTATAATACAAATTACCATAAAGCAAGTCAGGTAGATTAATTTCAGATAATCAAACAGTCATATATACAGATAGTCATCACTGTTAAAATAGCTTAACTTTATTATAGGAAATATATAACTTGTCACTTTCTTTAGTGCAACATTTTAACAAGTATATCTTAAGTCATTATCAATCTCAAGGTAAATAATACAAAAAGCTGGGAGAGAACATATAAAAAAAAAGTTTTATATGTTTTAATTCTTGTCTTTATTGTTTCTTTTATTGTATCCTTAAATGCATTCCAAACAATTTACAATATGAGTTTCTTATCAATCAGAGGGTAATTGACACCACTTTAGGCTATCTAAAAACAAAATCATTTTGAGGTATGTTAATAAATCTTATCAAATCCTTCTGACTTGAATCTTTTTTTAAAAAAAAGAACTACAAAAAAAGAATATAATATGATCCAAGCTTAGATGAAATTGGAATGCTGTTAAACTCTTTCAGAATCTGGCATAAAAAAACAACTAATCTGATTATAGAACTAGACGACAAAACATCCCAAAAGATAATGATGTAAACAAATATTTGACAGCTTCTTTTATGATTTGTGTGCTGAAAATCTTTAATATCGATTGTACTGCACTTGACTACAACAGTTTGCTTTAAAAGTCTAATTAGGCTTTGTTTCCAAAGATTCCTGTTTTAAGTGTCATCTAAAAGCACTAGAAAACTGAATGCCTCGAAGAATTTATTCAAACACTGGCTGTGTTGATCGTGGTTGGACATTGTATTGGTGTTAGGAATATAGAGTGACAGTGGCCAAAGTATTATATGTAACATACACTGGAGGAAATGTTTCTAGTATTTGGACATTAGTGATAAACTGATTGGAACTCAATAATAAATGTAATTATTGTATGAAAGATTATTATATCGCTGGACTAATAGTTGCTGTTCTAAATCAATCATGTATTGTCTCTGAGATTAATTTGGTTATCATATGAGTCATTCCTAGACATCACTTCAATTTCCATTGTTTTCAGTTGACAATAGTTGATTACTAGTGTTCTGACCAGTGTTTTTTACAAGGTAAGGATCATTTCTGCTTATTTTTTGTAAATTCAGTCCGCACATATAACACTGATATAAAAGTTTTTACACATCGTGGGTTGTCACATCACATATTTATTCTTAAGAAGGTAATGTAGGCATTTTATAAAAAAAAACAAAAAAAAACCACTAAGGATTTTAGATATTCTGTTGTGCTTGAAATTTGGGGTTATTTGGCAATGATACTTATGTTGACTGCTTGTTGGGATGTCTCTTGTGTTTTACTGTGAAGATACATATGACAGACAGGCAATATGTGCAATAAAGATTGAATGACATGGAGTTTAACGACTGACTGTTCTGCTCTGACTGCGCTAATGAAGACAGGTGTCCGCCATGATATAGCATGTTATGCAGATATTTTGCCGAACGGCAGAGCTAATTATATCAAATTCAAACTGCCAAGGTTACGAAACATGGCTTGATATCAAACTCAGTAATTGTGTAGTCATAAAATTGTATGTTGTGTTAATATGTTCAATTACTAAATGGCAATGAAAGAAGACGACATAATATCTAACACTACAAAGGGGTAAGCTGGCATGAGTGACAACAAAGACATGTTCCGTGGTCCAATAAATAGCACATCAACTAGATATACCAAACAACCCCCAGACAATGTTAGCCATGATTGTGAGCAAAGTCTTGGGGACATCATGAGTTTATCTATTCTAATACTTTGCTGGGCTCTGCTCATTCATTTCAATACATAATTCTTCCTTTGCCTTTATTTAATTTAACAAACAAGTTATTTTTCACTTCAATGTACATCATTTCGCTCTATTTGGTTCTTTTCATTTTATTTTGTTCCATTTCAATACACTTTGTTCAATCCCATTTCGCTTGTTCCTCTTTTTGTAGTTAAAAGTGACCCAACAAGCACCATGGTCTCTGAGGTGTATCTGATTAATAATACCAAAAATGTCCACCAAAATCTTATAATATGTCATGATGGTCTGTCGATGCGAAACTGATTTCCTTCAAATTGCAATATGATTTTATAAAAGCAGATTTGGTTTTTGTCATCTTATGTCACTAGAGACCTCAATGTTTGCTCAGATAATTCACAGTCGCAAACTGAATTTATGTCTTATTATTCACTAGAGAGAAACAATGACTGATATTAAATTACTTGTTTCACCATGTGTCATGTGAATATCTGATGGTTTCAAGAAGACTATTTGAATATATATATGCAGGTACCCCATTACTTAGACACTACATTGTTGCAAGGATGTAAAAATATTCAAGTGATACTTAAGAATACCTGGTACCCGCATTTCAGACCAATTTCTTTTTTTTAAAGGCGCTAAATCTATAACTCAATATTTTCTATAATATTTGAAATTAAAAACATCAATAAGAATTCAATATTGATTCTAATATTCAATATTTTATAATCAGTACACAAATCATGATATTTTACAGTTTCGAGTGGCATATATATCCTACAAAACAATTAGTAATGGAGGATTCACAAATAAAATAATAATTAAAGATAGGCTGCTAGGAAATGACACATACACCCACAGAAACTAAATCTTCTGAGCGCAGTTGACAAGGAATGTAACATATATATTCTTTTGTAGGTAATGTAGGACATTTACAAGACAATTTCATACAGATATCAGATTATAATTTTTGTGGTTTACCGGTAACACTAGACGTATGAGCAGTTATCGAAAATTGATGAAATTCAATGGTTTCCTTTGTTTTACTAATATAAACGATGCATATAAATTTGATACAGATCACATAATATCTTTTGTCATTAGAACTTTGTCATTAGAACTTTCACAAAGTACACAACAGTTAAAAAAAGGCCAGTATTGAAATCATTGTAATTATACAGTATATATGCTTCTTCATCTCACTAATTTGAACATTAAATATCAATTTTAAAACAATCAAATCATAATAAATTTAGTCTGTATAACCTTATATTAATATTCTCATAGAGAAATATGTCAAAATATAAATTCTCATAATACAATAATATTTATAAGTTTCCATAGTTGTTCGTTCAGGTAATTAGCTTAAGGCTGTTTTTATCCGACAGTCTCTTGCTCTTTTACTTCTAGAAGACTTAGGCTGAAATTTTGCAAAAATATTGGTAGGCCTTATATACGTAGTTCCTTTTAAGAAAACGTTTTCTCTTTTGTTTTAGTGAATCAATTAAATGTATCAATAGCGAATCCACTACAATAGCAGTGGGTGCCAATCACGCAAAGGTCCATCTGACCTCTAGGTCTAACAAACTGGATATGTTTTTTTTGACAATTGCGAATAGACTGGCCTTCTTAAGTAAGTTTGCCCCATTTACATTTATCATAAATAAAAAACTGTTATGTTGCATTTAATAAGCTTTAATCATTTCAAATACAATAAAACAAGCCAACAGTGAGGCTGATGTCCCCCGCCGAAATCCCAAAATAAATAGATGACACATATTAATTAATCGCACATTTATTTGTTTCAAACGTATCGAGCAATCAAACTGTACACGAAGTGTCATCCAAAACTGTTTTATAAAGAAAAATGCTAAAACTGATGAGAAAAATGAAAATGTACCCTAGTTAGGGGGACCCTAATGGCAGACAAAAGGGCCCACACGCTTGACAAAAGGGCTCCTTTGGCCAAGGGAAAGGGCCCTCGTTTTCGAGTCAATCGTTTCTATACACTGTTACTGTCGAATCCATTACTGAATGAGAATGCAGTCATTGCAGTGGCATAAAAATCATCAATCAAGATGAACCTAAGTTATCTTGTCCCAAAGTATCAACCAATCAAATTGTTTATATCTGCCTACCCTCGGAAGAAAATGCTCATCTTCGAACTCCATCAAGGCATTGACCTAATAAGCATACACACAAATTTTGAACATTTTAACTCAATTCGATGGAGTTATTGTGTTCCAAAGTCTCGGCAAATCAAATTGCTTATTGCTTTGCTTACCCTGAGCAGAAAATGCTCATTATCGACCTTAGTCAAGGTATTACTGTAATGAAACTATACACCAAGTTTCATCACTCTCACTTAATTAGAACTAAAGTTATCGTGTCCCAATGCATCAACCAATCAAATTGCTTATCTCTGCTTACCCTAAGTGGAAAATGCTCATCTTCGAACTCCATCAGGGCATTGACCTAATAAGCATATACACCAAATTTGAACATTTTAATTCAATTAGAGGAAGAGTTATTGTGTTCCAAAGTCTCAACCAATCAAATTGTGTATCGCTCTGCTTACCCTGAGCAGAAAATGCTCATTATCGACCTTAGTTAAGGTATTACTGTAATGAAACTATACACTAAGTTTCATCATTCTCACTTAATCAGAACTAAAGTTATCGTGTCCCAAAGCATCAGCCAGTCAAATTGCTTATCTCTGCTTACCCTTAGCGGAAAATGCTCATTTTCGAACTCCATCAAGGCAATAAGCATATACACCAAGTTTGAACATTTTAACTCAATTAGAAGGAGAGTTATTGTGTTCCAAAGTCTCGACCAATCAAATTGCGTATAGCTCTGCTTACCCTGAGCAGAAAATGCTCATTATCGAACTCAATCAAGGTTTTACTGTAATGAAACTATACACCAAGTTTCATCAATCTCACTTAATTAGAATTAAAGTTATCGTGTCCCAAAGCATCAACCGATCAAATTGCTTATCTCTGCTTACCCTAAGCGGAAAATGCTCATCTTCGAACTCCATCAAGGCATTGACCTAATTAGCACATACACCAAGTTTGAACATTTTAACTCAATTAGAAGGAGAGTTATTGTGTTCCAAAGTCTCGACCAATCAAATTGCACATCGCTCGGCTTACCCTGAGCAGAAATTGCTCATTATCGAACTTAGTCAAGGTATTACTGTAATGAAGCTATACACCAAGTTTCATCAATCTCACTTAATTAGAACTAAAGTTATCGTGTCCCAAAGCATCAACCAATCAAATTGCTTATCTCTGCTTACCCTAAGCGGAAAATGCTCATCTTCGAACTCCATCAAGGCATTGACCTAATAAACACATACACCAAGTTTGAACATTCTAGCTCAATTAGGAAAAGAGTTATTGTGTCCCAAAAAGTGCGGGGGACAAAAAGATTGAAACAGTAAACACCACATTCAGGAATATTAATGTGCCAACGGCCATGGGTAAAAAATTAGTCACACTATAACTCACACTAAACCGTCTATTGACCATTCTCCAGCTGATTGACAGCCCTGGATTATCAAGACTAGTTTATACATAACTTTACAGAGTGTAAGACCAAGAAATCTAATTCAGATGCTCAACAAATGTTTTAAGACCCTTGTAAAAGTATTCAATTCTTGCCTGTAAGCTGGGAGATTCGGAGAATAGCTAAAAGATTCTGCTCTTGACAGTGTAGTCAATAAATATAGCAAACTGTAAAGGATATTATTAACGTAACATTCTAAAGTTGTTGTAACAACCAACAACCTAAATATTATTGTAATTCTAAATTGTTAACACTAGATTTTTTTTAGAGTTTTATCATTTGATTGATGTAAAGAGAAGGTCATGTGCACTGGCTCTGGCTATCTATAGACTATTATTAAGAGAGTGTGGCTAATGTCAGACCTGCGTCTCTATCGTTCAATCACTCATGAGATCTTCAAGTAAATCCCAATTTTATTACAGCCCATTTTTTCCTGCATTGGACACCTGCAATAAGAAACCACATTGCACGCCATCCCCTCTTTTTTTTTTTACTAGCAAGAACTTTTTTAGATTTCTGATTCTTCAAAAACCTTTCTTTGGAGTAGAAGTCATTCGTCTACACCTTCCTGAAAACCAAATTATCTCAACAACATTGAGTATTGAGCAACATATGAAACACATATTTTGTAAGTAAAAAGATGGATGTCCAACTATAGTCAACAATGTTGGCCATCAAAATAAATGAAATCAAAATTTGTGCAATGCCAAATCTCAACTACATACAATCATGTAATACACAGGAATACAGGAATAAAATGGCATTGGAATTGCAAAATTAACCAGACAGATAAGAAAAAGAACATAACAATGTAATTAACTTTTCAGAGTTTTACAAATAGACTTGCTGGTGTTAAGTCCTAGAAGCATGAAAATTTCAAACTAAAATCAATACAAATGATGCATGCTGTTAATGTTGAGCTTCTGTTGACATGCTTAATGATAATTATCAAACAACACTCCATTACAACATATGATTCTACAATTGCATCCAATAATTTGGCAGTTTCAAACATGACCTTTTTAAAGAAGACACAGTACATGTTAAGTTCAATAAACATCTCCCTGGAGGAAGGTTTAATAATTCAAACTAAGTGGTGCTTTCATATGTCAACATCAGCCAGTAATTTACTGTATATGTGGAACTGCTGTTTCTCCGTCTGCTTCACTCAATCGTAAATTATTCTATTAGAAAGCCAAATACTCCACAAATCTTGACCCCTATAAAAGCTCATCCATATTCTGTCTAATCAATGTTATTTAAAATCAATTCTATCCAAATTGACAATTAAATCTAATATTTTTGATGAACAAGAATTAATCTGTTTAAAAAAATGCAATTCAAATATTTTAAAGACCTAGGTTCTAGATAATCTGACGGAGAAAAAAATATCTGATGTTGTGAAATAGCAATTAAATTGTATTAAAGGAGTATTCACTGGGTCTCTGAAAAATAGGTTCTGTTTTCAAATCTGAAGACCTAGCCTATTTTTGCCCAAGAAAACACCAAAGATATGTTGCCAGGCAACGAAACATACGCCCACAGCAGCTAAATCATCCGTGGAGTCAACAAGAGTTGCCGCATATTCTTACATTTTTCAGTAATGAAACATTTATAAATACTCTCAAATTAGGATTAACAAGTCATAAAGTAATTATCAGAAAATCATTAGAATTTGTTTGGCTTTTATCAAGTTCTACCCCATGCTTAATCATGGATTTAGCTGTCCAGTTATTAAAATTCATTGAAAATCAATAAACTTGTTCGTCTCAAGACCTTAAACTCTGTGTATCAATCTGAAGTCAATTGGATGATAAGTTTGGCCTCTAGAGCGCCCACAAGATTTTTTGAAGTGATCAAGGGCTATAACTCTGGCAGTAATTATTGGAAATCGATGAAAATCAATAGGATTCTTCTTCTCATGACTTTAACCGCTGAAAATCAATAGGCTTCTTCATCTCATGACCTTAAACACTGTGTATAAATTTAAAGTTGATCGGATATCAACTTTGGTCTCTAGAGCATCTACAAGATTTTTTGAAGTGATCAAGGGCCATAACTCTTGCAGTAATTATTGGAAATTGCTGAAAATCAATAGGCTTCTTCATCTCATGACCTTAAATGTGTATAAATGTAAGGTCAATCGGATATTAACTTTGGCCTCTAGAGCGCCCACAAGATTTTTTTGAAATGATCGAGGGCCATAACTTTGGCAGTAATTATCGCAAATCGCTGAAGATCAATAGGCTTCTTCGTCTCATGACCTTAAACACTGTGTATAAATTTAAAGTCGATCAGATATTAACTTTTGCCTCTAGAGCATCTACAAGATTTTTTGAAGTGATCAAGGGCCGCCCATAACTCTGGCAGTAATTATCGGAAATCGCTGAAAATCAATTGGCTTCTTCGTCTCATGACCTTAAACACTGTGTATAAATTTAAGGTCAATCGGATATTAACTTTAGCCTGCAGAGCGTCCACAAGCAATTGTGGACGTCGGTCCGTCGGGCGACGACAATATACGACTACATTTCAATGTGGGCATATAAAAACCTATATCGAGAAGATGCTACTGCAAATGCATCTGAGCTACAGACAAGTTTATCATAAAGTGTTTGTTCATCAAAATGCATGCCCCTAACTCCTACTAAAAACTGGAAGTTGGTATTTCTTTGATGAAATGTATCACTAGAGCTTCAGAAAGTTACTTGGGACAAGGATTAAACAGTTTCATTTACTAAAATATATCTCTGATTTCTCCTTTAATTTGTGTTTTAAATTTTATATAAAAACAGTGGAATTAAGAAGAGTGATGAGAGATAATGTCTCTGTCTCAGTGACATTTGATCAATCACTTTTCTCTTTAATATCTGAGTGTACATCTCTCTCTCCAGCTAACCAATACAATTTACTGAATGTATAAAGAAACCAAGGATTAATATATGCTGTCATTCCAAGTTCCTAAGTAATCTTGGAGAGAAACTATTGCCACATATTCCCAGCAAGCACTGAAACAAGTATGTGTAACATTTAAACTGAAGTAATTAACCTTTTGAAAGTTTTACTTTGACATTCATGTGTTTTATGTGTGGGTGATATAACCAATATTTAACTTATAGGAAATATATTATTCAGCAATACAAGGTAGGTGAAATGAAATGGAATTTACCGTCCTACCGTTCTGCTCCAACTGGGCTAATGAAGACAATGTCACTATGGTCTACTCTTATATATCAAATTCCAACTGTCAGGGGTTATTTTATGTGCACGCCAATGAGTACACAGGACCCTGGTTTATCGTTGTACCAAACGACCAAACTCCTTGTTAGTCCATTAAATCATTAAAATTGATTCATTTACTCTTAAATATACATTATAAGACATATATTATTCAGCAATATAAGGAAGGAGTTTGTCCATTAATTCATTCAAATCAATAATTGCAGGTCTTTTTTCTGGCTTCAACTTCAAATGTATATTATAATAAATAGTTAATATATTTGGATATTTATTCACAATCAAGACCATTTACATCTGTTCAAAATTTTAAATACTAATATAGCTGTGCTTAGAATATAGAAATTTGAATGAAATTGTCTAATATATAATTTTTGAACTATTATATGTAACAGGGTTGATCTAAATCTCACATAAGGCATCTTTTAATCTTAACAATTTTAAGAATGGTCACCATATTGTATCCTGGGATTTTATTTTCATAAATACTGGATTTGATACACTATACAACTATATTAAATAAAGCATGTAATGAGTATCCCGAAGAATATGGGGCAAAATATGAAAAAAATAGCCTATAGATTTATAAATCTCATAGAAGAATAGATGCCGCCACCAGTTATACAAAAGGTATGGTACATGCAATGGGTTCCACCTCGGCCCTATATGCAGGCCGAGGGCTATGTAAACTATAGAAAATCTACCATTAAAACTAAAGAATATTGGGATGCTCACTACAAAGGTATACATATATTATCCTTAGAGGACTTGCAATTACAATTTTATTTCATAATCAAATTAGTGCTCTCTAAATTCATGGAAAATCCCCCTTGATTGTGACAAAAGACCTATTTTTCAATAAGCCTGCTTTTAAAGAACTAAGGGAAGATTCAAATGTACACAATTTGAGGCTTTTCCAATCTGATTAAAATACAGATCTATATTTCCTTTTGTTTTTTTATACTTTCAATGGCCTACACTAAATGTAGATCTGACCATTTGTAGTAAAAAGTCGTGTTATAGGTTGTACTAATGGCTTTTCACCCTACAAAGTCAGACATTGATTAATCAATCAGCATTAATGTTTTGCTATTCTAGTGGTTTACCCATAGTTCCATGCATTGCACACCAGGAAGTCAATGTAACAGATGGTTTCATTGGCTAATCCCTAACATCATCCTAAATGCCGGTTATATAACAACTCCAAATCCTAGTGTAGTACAAAACAAAATTTTGAACTATCAAAAACGAAAAAGGATCTATGTTTTAATCAGATTGGGGCTTTTCAAACCCAAATATAGAGGTAAACAACCAGAAATGAGTAGATTATTGTAACAAGTGCAGACTCCCACTTGCACTATACATTGACGTTGTTATCTAACCATGAAAAGATGCGTCTAATATCCAATATTACAATAATATTTATGTCCAAACAACTATTAACTATTGTAAAATTATGTTAAAAATGATATTTTCATCTTAATATAAGCAAAGACTTTTTCTCTCAGTGTACAATCTGCATTGTGATGATTGTATACAGTAATACAGACATTTTAGACATGTCTTTCTTATTCCCTTGGAGAAACATGCCTACAATTGGATTTTTACAAAATTAAAAACATCTTAAATAATTCAATGGCCTTTTTGTGAATTTAACAAATGAGAACAGTTCCCTTTTAAAGTTGGGGTATTCCTACGACAGAAAGGACATTAGGTCAAAAATAACATATTTCTTAAAATAAACACACTTACATGGATATTATACTACTTCTGAATTTTATTAACATGCTACATTTCAATACACAAACCGCAGGGGCGTAAATGTGGGGGGGTGTGGCGGGGTGGTACACCCCCCCAGCAAAAAAAATAGTCGGACGCAAAATCAGTGCAGTCGGTCGCAAAGTAGAGGTAATCGGTATCAAAATAAGTTTATGTCACGCTACTCACGCAAAACTTTAGTAGAAAAATAGTCGGTCGCAAAATCAGTGCATTTGTTTGCAAAGTAAATGTAGTCGGTATCAAAATAAGTACTCACTGTATACGTCACGCTACTCACACAAAAAAAAATAGTCGGTCGCAAAATCAGTGCAGTCGGTCACAAAGTAGAGGTAGATGGTATCAAAATAAGTACTCACTGTATACGTCACGGTACTCACGCAAAACTTTAGTATAAAAATAGTCGGTTGCAAAACCAGTGCAGTCGGTCGCAAAATAGGAGCAGTCTTAGTATAAAATAACCTTGTCAACTTATCATTTTTGAAAAGATGTTGTGTTTCACTCTCATTCTGTTGTGAGTATAATGTTAGTCTTAGAACAAAATGTAACCCAGCGAGAAAAATAGTCAGTCTCAAAATAAGTGCAGTCACTGCAGTCGGTCTCAAACACAATGCCAGAATAGATCCCAAATACTATATTATATTTGCGTGAATCCGTGAGCCTAAATTGCATACGTCACTCTTATTCTGTTGTAAGTATGTTAAATTGGTCTAACAACAAAATTTCACCAAGGGAGAAAAATAGTCGGTCACAAAATAAGTGCAGTCACTGCAGTCGGTCTCAAAAACAATGCCAGAATAGATCCCAAATGCTGTGTATTTGCGTGAATCCGTGTGCCTAAATTGCATACGTCACACAAAACTATAGTATAAAATAACCATGTCTGCTTGTCACTCTTATTCTGCTGTGAGTATGTTGTTCTATGAAATGTTTTCTACCACGGCAAAAATTAGTCGGTCTCAAAAAAAGTACTCACCGCAGTCGGTCTCCGACTAAATGAATTAATGAGATAAACATACAATCATAGAACAAGCGAAATTGACAGATAAGCCTCAAGATTCTGTCCCATTCCTTATCAACCCCAGCCCCCAAAATTTAAAAGCTCTGTTACATATCTAAAAAAAAATTCCATTATAACATCATTCTTCTACTCGGTTACATATCTGAAGCAAATAATGATTAGTTAACAAAAATGTGGTGTAATATATAGATGACCACTTTGGAAATCTATTTCTATATGTCTTATAAGGATTACCTATTTGCTGTCAAAAAATTTGGAAAATTGGTAAGATATACTTCTTATCAAGACATTTCATCTTTAAGCAGAAATATGCATGAGTTATATCCTAATTACAGAAATGACTGAACTGACAGTATAAATGAAGAAGTAGAAGCTCTGACTAGAATTTAAATATTCCATTCTCTTTAAAATTAAATGACAGAGGAGATATAGTTATTATAATTTGAACTTTCATAAAGATAAATGAACATTGAAGGATGTAATACCAACTATTCACATTAGTTTATAATTTATTAGATGTGAGAGAAAAAAAATGTCAAATTTTTAAAACAAAAATACATAATTGATAGCTGAGCACAAACTGCTCTATTGAAGAACATATTGATAACCATTTCCTTGAACGAGTTTAAAAATATGTCCTACTGAGACCAGATAAACATCTCATATACAGAAACCCACCAAAAGACAGCAGGATGAAATATGGCTTTCAATGATAAAAGAGGGAATAATAATATGACAGATTATAAATAAGCTGTTGAATTCCTTCCTTTGACTTTCCTTGATTGAACAAATCTGAACACCAAAGTCTGATTTACAAGAGAAAAAAAGTAAACAGAAATTAATTTATTCTTTTGTGTCCATGTTTGGCACTTTAACATAAAGAACATGGGAACAATATTTGAGACAGCAATTTTAGTAATGCAGAAAAATGAAATAAATTTTCAAATCAGTTGCAGCTGCTAGTGTCTATGTTTTACAAGAGAGAAAACTAGTTTTATATTACTGAATTAATTCTATCTACATACATAAATTCAACAATATCTGCATGTTATCCCAGAAAATCAATAATATCATTTTAAAAAAAAAATTCTATCTAAATATGTCAATCTTGAAGAAGAAACTATTGTTGGATGAAATTGAGTTCCATATATTTTTTTCCGTTTTTAAAAAGTTCTCCTTTCTCATACTGACTTTCAATGTAAGGGAAATGTAAATATTGTTCCAAGTTTCTTGTTGACTTTTGACATACACGGCTGTTGGGAACATAAACGTTAAAAAAGACCATCAACAATATCTGAATGCGTGGATTTTTTTTTTGTCCACTTTGTAATTGTAGTCTTGAAACTATTGCATGCCATTCTGCGTATTTTAAGTATGATTATATCATAGAATGATTAATGTCTGATCCGACATATCAGTCAGACAAATATGAATTATTCATACCGGTAACAATAAAAATATTATACAATAGATTTTCTTATCTGTTACAAAGATAGGTTGCCAGGCAACGAAACATACGCCCACAGCAGCTAAATCGTCCGGGCAGTCAACAAGGGTTGTCGCATATTTTTGCTTTTTTTGCTAATGAAACATTTGTAATACACTAAAAACTGATTAAGAGTAACAGCTCATTATGTAATTATCAGAAAATCATTAGAATTTGATTGCTTTTTATAAAGTGTTACCCCATGCTAACAATTAGTATACACATGAAACATTTAATATCATGGATTTAGCTGTTCAGTTATCAAAATTCATTGAAAATCAAAATACTTGTTCGTTTCAACACCTTAAACTCTGTGTATCAATCTAAAGTCAATCAGATGATAAGTTTGGCCTGTATGGCGTAACAAGATTTTTTGAAGTTATCAAGGGAGATAACTCTGACAATAATTATTTGAAATCTCTGAAAATCAATAGACTTCTTCGTCTCATGACCCTAAACACTGTGTGTTAATTTAAAGTCGATCGGATATTAACTTTGGCCTCTAGAACTTCCACAGGATTTTTTCGAAGTGATCAAGGGCAATAACTCTGGCAGCAATTATTGAAAATCACTGAAAATCGATAGATGACTTAGTCTCATGACTGTAAACACTATGTATAAATTTGAAGTCAATCGGATATTAACTTTGGCCTCTAGAGCATCCACAAGATTTTTTGAAGTCATCAACGGCCATAACTCTGGCAGTAATTATCAGAAATTGCTGAAAATCAAAAGGCTTCTTCGTCTCATGACCTTAGACACTGTGTATAAATTTAAAGTCAATCGGATATTAACTTTGGCCTCTAGAGCGTCCGCAGGATTTTTTTAAGTGATCAAGGGCCATAACTCTGGCACTAATTATCGGAAATCGCTGAAAATTAATAGGATTCTTCGTCTCATGACCTTAAACACTGTGTATAAATTTAAAGTAAATCGGATATTAACTTTGGCCTCTAGAGCGTCCACAAGATTTTTTGAAGTGATCGAGGGCCATAACTCTGGCACTAATTATCGGAAATCGCTGAAAATCAATAGGCTTCTTCAACTCATGACCTTAAACAGTGTGTATAAATTTAAAGTCAATTGGATATTAACTTTGGCCTCTAGAGCGTCCACAAGATTTGTTTAAGTGATCAAGGGCCATAACTCTGGCACTAATTATCGGAAATCGCTGAAAATCAATAGGCTTCTTCGTCTCATTAACTTAAACACTGTGTATAAATTTAAAGTCAATCGGATATTAACTTTGGCCTCTAGAGCGTCCACAAGATTTTTTGAAGGGATCAAGGGCCATAAGTCTGGTAGTTATTATCGGAAATCGCTGAAAAACAATAGGCTTCTTCGTCTCATGACCTTAAACACTGTGTATAAATTTAAAGTCAATCGGATATTAACTTTAGCCTGTAGAGCGTCCACAAGCAATTGTGGACGCCGGACCGATGGATGGACGGACGGACGGGGGCGACGGCAATATACGACCACATTTCAATGTGGGCGTATAAAAAGGGTAGACTCCACTTGTATTCATTCACACTGTAATAAATATATATCTCTCTCTATTTTTGTTTATTTTTGTCTTTTCAACACATTCTTTGAAAACCCCAAGATGCTGAAATGGCAGCAACGTCTTGAAAAGATAGCTATTATAGACAGTTGCTTATCTGACAGGAAAACTTGGATTTTGACCAAATCTTACAAGAATTTTTAAGAAATCAGAACTTTATGGTGTTCACGGGCATATAATATATTTCTGAAAAATACAATTCTCAAATGCTGAAAAAACAACAGATTTTGTCTTTTTTGCCCCCAATGCTTCACACTGAATTTGAAAATCAATAAAGAAAAAAAAGCTTTTTTATATGTACAGGGGCTTACTAAGGGTTCTTCTTAGCACCCACTCCTTTCACACAAATAGTGACAATTTCAGCCTACTTTACTAAGTTTTAGTTAACTGTAAAACGTCAGAAAAAAGTAACAAACAAATGGATTGATTAATAGTATGGAATAAACATTATATCAAGATAATTTTGGGTGTACGACAATGTGTAAACAGGACATTGTATTTTTTTTGTCCCATCTGACAGTAAAATTCTATACATCACTAACCAGAAGAAACCAGGATGGAATAAAACAAAGGCTATCCACTAGGTTAGCGAGCCTTTGCCTGACTGAATCATCATGGCTTCTGCCTTTGCCACGAACCTGTACACCTCTATGCATGTGTGAGAAAACAGTAAGCTTTTCTGTTAGGGCAAGGGTTTTGAACAAGTCAGATATTGAACAATGTTTCATCAGAACAATGAGCTTTTGTCAGTAGGTTGTCCAATATTCATAGGCTGTAAGAAAATGTTTCATAACAAATATTGACAACAGAATTGGTTGAAAATCAAGACTATTCTTCCTCTTATCTGTCCAGACCAAGGATGACAATTTTTCAGAAAATTAGATCAAAATAGCTATAATTATACTATCTGACTTGATGTAAGAAAACAGTGTCAAATTTAATGATACAGTCAATATAGAAACTAATCTTTTATTCTCAACTATCAATAGACGTAGACCTGTCTTTTTAAAGTAATTACATTTGTATTCTATCAGAACACACAGTAAGATTAAGTGGTTAGGTCTCTGTGAAGGAATCCATTAGTCAGTGTTTGAATCTATTGAATCACCAGACATCATCTTAATATAGTTGTGGTAGAATAACTAACTTAACACAGTAATGTTAAATCTAGGGAAATCTATCTCCTTTGGCTTTACAGTTGTCTCATCCCAAAAAAGTTTCAAGGATTAAAGGGGAATCACGGTAGCCAAGTGGGTAAGGTGCTTGCTCGCTAGTCTGGAGGTCGGGTGTGTGATCCCTGCATTGGCCAAGAAAGTCTGGCGTGGTTTCCTCTTGTCAGTAATACAAAACTGTGGGCACAAGGGCAGCTGTCTAGTTGTTTGGATGGTATGAGGTCCTGTGTACACATTGGCATGCAGGTAAAAGATCCCTTGGCAGTTGGAATTCAATGTATAATGTCCACGAGTCCAATGCCAGAGTAATAAAAACTTTAGATTTTGTAAGATTTGGAATTTATAGTATTATCCGGCCTGCTACTGTCCAATCCACAAAATATTTGAATGATTTACGGTCAGACTCAGCAGTCAAGACAATCTGTTATTTAAACACAGATCGTTGTCATATTCCAATCTCTAATCTTCTGGTTACATATGTTATAATTTAATATCTTGTTTTGTAAGAACCAGTGTCAGTAACACAGCTCCAACAAACCTAACAATACAATTGTTAGAATCTTTGTGCTGAAGTAATCTGTAGTTGTCAGGAAATCTTATACAAAGTTTGTCGAGGTTACCATAGTCATTACCATGTCTACCATTTGGGTCAGAAATATAATAGAATGTTGATTTGTTTTGTGGGATGGCATTCTGTCAACTTCATGTATCAATAAGTCATATTCAAACTAAAATTAGTAAACAACCAGCTTCTACTTAATCTTTTGAAATAAAAATTTAATTGTACAGAGCTTGTCCAATCATTAATCGAAATGTATAGGTAATAATAATATTTTTCTCCAATAAAACTTTGTCAAAATTGATTTCATGAATAATAGTATAATCCATTTGCAGCCAAGACAAAATTGTGAATTAAACAAATGACATCAATAAAGCAAAGAAAGAGTGGTTCTATACTAGCATGCTTTACAGAGTTATATCCCTTCAACAATAATGTTCCTATGTGAATTCTATTCTGGTGTTGTAAAAACGTTTAGTACTGTGCATTCCCATTATTCAAAAGTTGACAAAAGTTACCCTCTATACATCTGCCCATACATTTATCACTAAAATATCACTTTATGATTTAAGAGAAATATCAATACTACACTTTAATCATATTTGATATGCACATGAAGAATAACACTTAGTTGTCATTAAAAGGTTCTATTTCATTTCATTTTTATCATCTATTTCGCTTAATACTTTATTCTTTAATTGATATTCGCTATGGTCATTTCAATATTTCATACCAGCATTGTTGTAGTGTTGTCTTCTGAAATCTAACGCTATTTCTATTACTCAATTTCAAGAGCGTCTATCGCCACTACGATGTGGGGAAGGGCGGGGGATATTAGAGTGCAAACCATGAAAAATCATAAATGTCTACCCCCACCCCACCCCAAGGGCCTGTGAGGGCCTGTAATCATGTACAACAATTTCTCAATACTTTGATTTACCTTGGCGGTCTCATAGCTCTGAATAGAATGTGTAAATGAAATATATACTACATTTAGAAAACACGGTTTCGCAAGAAAGCAGAAAAAATTGAATTCAACACAGATTAGATAGCAACAAAAAAAATACAAATCAATTAATATAGTACAAAAGTCCTCAGTCAAAGGGGTATACAGATGCCAGTAATCAATACAATACAAATTAATGTAAAATTTAGCTAGATATAACAATGAATTGGTCTATAAAGATAAGATAAGATTTTATTGTACAGCAATGACCTTTTCAGGCCATATGAAGAATGTTTGACCAGTATGTTTTTCTGAGACACACTTTATTCATATTTGTAGTTTATTTGGGCATGTTGTCCCTTTAGGCTTTAATTTTAGAAAAAGATTTGTCTTTGACGTAAGTTACTGTAGCTCAAAATGGAAATTTCACCATTCGAATTACATGTACGGTTGTTATATGTCAGACTATAAAACTAAATTAATTTAGTGTCACACGTTGATGGGTAACAAAACACTTTAAATCCATTTTCATGGTTAATGATGATCTTAGTAATCTATTACAGAATAACAAACCACAAATTTGTCTCTCCATCACTCTTTTAACATAGTCTTGTAAAGCCTGTCAAAATTATAATTCATAGAACCAGATTTTTTAAAATAAATATGTGTTGTTATCACGCTTCAAGAGACAACATGGTTGAGACTTGGATTTCAGTTGATGGTTGGGGTATGGTCTTCATCCAATTCTAAAACATATGTGTGTGTTTGCATGGACGTGTGTGTGGTTGCAAAGGAGTCTTGGATTTTTGTTGATGGTTGGGGTATGCGCTTCCCGACAATTCTAAAAACGTGTTTATGTGTGTGTGTGGGAAGGGGGAGGTAGGTTTACAGGGGATCTGCCTAATTCTACTAGTACTACTTGAGTGTTCTTTTAAATAAAAAGGTTTATTTTATACTCCTTTTCATTTTAAAGCATCATTAAACTAACACAGATAGAATGTCAAGTATGTAGTTGGTGGGTGTGGATGTAAAACAGATATTGATACAAAAAAAAAAATTTGTTGACAGGAAAAATTGATTTGAGGAAAGATGATTTGGTGTTTCAGTGCTTTAAACATTGACAATGACATCAATGTTGTAATATTGTTTCACTTTAATACTTTATTTTTCTTATTGAGTTATATATATTCAGTTACATGTATTTATAGTTAAGTTTTAAACTGATATTCACTAAAACAAAATTCAGTTAATTTTTTAATCTTGTTAATAAGAGACTTTTCTTAATTTAATGAACATTTGCAACGACAAGTAACAAGCCAGCTAGTGGTATTTAATTATAAAGGGAGATAATCCTGCTACAAAAGGTAGCAATAATATCCACTGTCTTTAAATAAAGCCTCATTTGGGGACTTTAGGCAAGGGTCCTGGTGATTAGAAAAAAAATTAAATATATTCAAATTCTGTGTTGAAGTCGAAATTTAGTGGCTCTTTTTGAATGATTTTCATATCAATCCTCTTCCAGTTGTGTCATTGTATTTAATCGCATAGTTGCTTACATGCTATCAACTTGAGAAGGAATTACTTGCTTCCTCACACCCCCATTCCGCCCAACCAGTGTAACATAAAATCTAACCTAAAAAATCAAATAGCCAATTTTAAACAATATTTTAAACTTCACTGTGTGGCGCCTGCAATATTTAAGAAACTAAAAGAGGCATAATTCTGGTACTTTTATTTAACAATTGTTGAAAGATCAATAGGTTACATCATTCCGAAAAAACAGTAATTATTATAGTAAACATGGATGAAAAAGTGCAAATAAAATGAAATGAGATTTAATGTCGGATGTTCTGCTCTAATTGGGCAAACACCATACAGTGTGATGTGAGCAAAATGTTTATTGGACTGCAGCGCTACACTTTATATCGAATTCAAACTGCTAAGGGTTCTTTTATGCGCATGCTAATATGTACAGGTTTTCCATCCCATCCAAATGACTAGACAGCTGTCCTTGTCAAAAGTGCAAATAAAATTTCATGTCACTAGGATTCTTCCCTAGCAATTTCTAGCCTGTAGTGGCAAGAAAGTTAACGATACACAGGGATAATGAGAAAATCCCACCACATAAAAATGTGGGCTTAAAAAGAGAATAACAGCAATAATTTATAAAAAATATATTTTTCAGATACCAATTATGATCATGGCACGACGAAGTTGGAAATCCCCTGATTTGAAGTTTCTACCATTAATGTCACCATGTCAAGACAACATACTGAAGAGAAGATGTCATAAGCAGATGTGGACAATGTGTATAGAAAGAATGGACTTATTAGGAATGTCTTTTGTTACAACTAGTAAGTTAGCAAATCTTACATTACCTTACACAGTAATAATTTTTACACACCTCTACCTAAGCAAGTTACATTATAATGCTCTACTGTTTAACATACAAGAGGGCTAATATACATATTTCTACCTGCCCAGTACAAAGTGGAATCAAATACATAACTCAATATAAAAAAAACAAATGGGTTAAAATACACAACTCTACCTAAAAATTGGGTTAGGTCACACTAACTCTACTCAATGTGTGAAATAGGTTTATTTACAGTAACATACATGTATGCTTCCAGTTCCACTGAATACATAATACTGACAAATGGGCTTAACATAACATTTTTACCCAAACAAGTGGGTTAAAATTCAAAACTACTTAAACAAGTGGGTTAAAATACATAACTCTACCCAAACAAGTGGGTTAAAATACATAACTCTACCTAAAAAAAAGTGGGTTAATATATATATATATAACTCCACTTAAAAACAAGTGGGTTAAGATAAAAAAAAAACTCTACATAAACAAGTGGGTTTAAGAAACATAACTCCACATAGACAAGTGAGTTTAAGAACCTGGTAGTGAACCTACACAAAGTTACATCATTCTCCATCTTGTCCCAAAACCATCGACAAATGAAATTGCTAAGTTTTGCTTGGCCTTCAGGGGATAATGTTAATCATTGATCCCAACATTCTAATACCGATTACCATGCATCATCCATTCTTTTCATTCTGATACAGAAAAAACGCACAACTTAGTATGCAATTGCCAATTGAATGTTAAGGATTTGTTGACAAGTTCATTGAATCAACAAATTAATAGAAATATTATCCACAACAGAATAAACTTAAAATATCTTTAAGACAGTATTTTTGCAGTCCAAATTTATGCCATTCTACCAAGATATGACCAGAAAATACAGGCAAATCAGAATCCCTGATTCAGAATTCATTTGACAAATCAACATTTATTTTGTTGCATGTCAAGACTACATTTAGAATTCATTATTTTAATCAGTTTCTTTCAAACTCTTCAATATGGATGCGATTTTCCATCACCAACATCTAAACATTACGTGATGTAGAGACAGGTAGATTTATCAGATTTTTAGTATAAAATTATATATATAGATAAATAAATGTCATCTTATTCTTACTAAATAGAGTATATTCAAATCTACATTATTTGCGATACTTTGTTTATTTCTTCATGGTCCAATCTGATTATTTCTCAATACTGCAAAATACAGCACACATCAATAAAATTGCATTTTGGCTAAACACTTGCCTTTAAGTACACTAAAATGTCAAGAAAAAACTGAACTTTTATTGCTTGATTCTTTATAACATACAGCCCACAACCCCCTTTACGTTCTTTTTTACTTTAGTAAATAATTTTTTACTCTAACAGTCTCAATTTCAACAACAGCAATTGGAAATTTTCTTTTGTATATGCCTTACTTAAAAAATGCATTATGTGATCAAGAGTAAAAGCTAAATTTGCCTATTGCAGGTCTTTATTTTCGATCCAGATGTTATATAAACTGTTATTTGGACATTTATTCGTATGACAAGCCTATAATCAACCTTCCAGGCCGTCGGGTGGACAAGATTTAAATAGATTAAAACACAATCGCCATTTAATAATTTAACTTAAAAGGTTAATCGAGGCTTAGACTTGATTTTCAAGTACCATAGCTAAAATAATAAACATTCTATGCTACAGCTTTTCAAAACTTTCAACACAGATTACTTCACTCAGGACAAAGTAATTTGAATGAAATTATTAATATATTCATATTTCATTATCTATTTTTGAAGTATTACAGCCATCTCTATATATCTAAATCTTACATTATGCAACTTTAAATTAATAAGTGCAGGGGGTCTGCACCACACATAATTTACACAAAAACAAATCTACGGACAAGACACGGAAATCACAAACAAACGAACATATGAAATTAGGAATATAACCCAGAGAACCATTGTGTAAGCAAACCCAGTATGAGTCATGATCTGCTATTTGTTACCAGAAATACGAATGTAAGCATATTGAAGTAAAAATTACCTGTACAAGTAACCACATCAGTGAAATGTATAAAAAAAACAGGTAGTCTAAAAAAATATTCCAAGTCAAGTGAGAAAATTTTTTAATATTTAATAGAATCGAGGTATGAATATAGTTTGGGCATATGTTCCATTTACCACAAAAACAGAGTAAATATCACACAATACTTAATACATCGAAGTAAATGAAAAAATGTATACCGTCTTGAAAGACAGCTTTCTGGTGACTGAATGACGGGACGTAAAAGGCGGTAGGTTGCCAATGATATCCAAGTTTGAAAATGTAGTAAAAGCACAATAAAAAGGAAAATAATCCAGATAATATGCCAAAAGGTTAATAAACTATTGATTTAAGAACTAATCGGAATTATTCAGCTATGTAATTGCACAAAATATTATATTTAATACTCCTACAAGAAATACAAAACAGGTATGCTGAAAAAATCGTACTATGAAAGTATGTGTATTTATAAAGGCATAACACAAGGGTGATAATTCAGATAGGATTAGGAAACTACCGAAAAATTAAAATAAATATTAAATTACATCCTTATATCCAATATGTACTTGGTTTATGATGACTTAGATGACATTTACATGAAATTATACTAATTTGATGTTGTAAATATCATAAACACATGTGTTGTATTAAATCAATATCAGGAGTTTAATTACACCATTAAAACACTGACGCTATCTATAACAATCACACTACATTAACAGTTTCTATGGTGCATTAGATAGGACTAAAGTGTTTAACAAGCTGCTGTTCGTTCATCGTGTTTCCCTGGTTTTATAACACAAAATACAATGTTGCAGGAACATGTTTACTTAAATGTGGAAATTCCACCTCACGGCAAGTCATTTTTATTTTATTTTATTTTTATTTCACTATTCTGTTATCTAAATTTGAAACTTTACACTTATGTATGTGAGAAAAATGGTTAAGTACAACCAATAATGTAGGAGATGAGTGTAACCTCAATGCTTTAAGTAAATCAAAGTATATTTTAATTTGTCACCAGTTGATCTATTTTGTATTGGATGAACATTAAATCCCATTTCTCAGTTAATGTTCTCTTTATATAATTATTTGATTCTGTATCGATTCAAGATTTTCTTGTAGAAGCCATGCCAAACTTTAAATAAGCAAGGTGTGCTCACCTGGTGTCGTGGCCTCATTAAAACTCAAACTATAAGTATGAGACCAATGCTGCACACTAACAAAAAAAAAACATCTGGACATACCCAACAATAAGAATTTTAAATCTACCTTTAAAATCAATAACATGTAATGTACATTTACAGGAAATTAACTTTATTATCATTAGTAATAAATAATTCCTGTTATTCAAATACAAAACTATAGTCATCCATTCATAAATCATTGTATCATACAATTTCTGAAATATCTTAAATACACAATGCTTTGTGATATTTTAAGTATGACAAAATGTATTCGTTTAAAAGAATCTTTTTGGACCCGATGTATACCATTAGCTGCAATAGTGTAACAGTGATAGTCTTCTCCACTGCTATACAATTTGACACATTCTCAAAAGATATCATCACAGTTTGCATGGATATAAGTAATTCTGTTGTAAATTGTGAAGAGTGGACCACTGAAATAGTAACTAAACAGTTTTTCTACATTTTCAGGGTGATTATTAGTCATGTGCATGTTTTAACTCTGGTTTGGCAACCATTTTAAAAATGAAATGTATATCCTGTAGCATAGCTACGATGTGGTTTCACCTTTCAAAGAGAACTATTTTATTTAATGTTCAGTAGAATTTGGGGTCAGTTGAATTGGAAATGAAGGGGAGTTATCAAATGATTACAAAACTTGCGCTACGGAAGTCATTAGAATGATCAACTACTGTGGCTGGAAGAAAGACCGAAAACATCAGTAGTGGTATCATTTCTAATATTGTCCATTCCGGAATAGAAAGAAAACCAGAAATGGTGATTAAAAACGTCTCAACTGATACTGACCAGGAGATTCCAGGACTAACATATGGTAATTCAATAATTTGCTGGTGCAGATTAGGCAGGACTCGCACAACAACACAATAAATTATACTGATAGGAAACATTTTATCACTTAATAATGTAAATCATATTAATACAAGAAGAGAGAAAATTTGGTCATTGATGTCATCTAGATCATATGTGAAATACTTATTATAATATCCAGTCCTAACAAACACACAGATTGGAATTATCCTTCCTCTTCTCCCCCTAGCAAGTCAGTGTTTAATTGAATAAAAAAAATTTTGTTTCTTCAAGGATTTTTTATTTAATATTTCTGAACTAAGAAACTAATTTACGAACTCTCAGAGCTCAAATGGGCATGGAATCTAAAATTCCATGAATATCTTATGTATCATATTAATATATTTTTAAATCTCCATGGTCCTTTATTCAACAGATTCATGAATATTGTCACCTTAGTTGTGAAATTTCAAGCACTCTTAAATCCTTTCTTTCGTACCTTTACAGTTTTGACTTACATACAAGTCATTGCTAAATCTATTCCCAAGATTCATCAGTAACATTCCAGGATTAAAATGTATAATCATCGTGAATCTTATTGTTCATGGTAATTTTATCAACTTTAAATGTACATGACAAATTGTTCATTCCTTTATGAACAGTCGCTAAGCTATTAAGATATTGGATCAATGACATGTTTCTTCGGCAATTCAGAACTGTAGAATTTCAATGGTTGTACATTTCACTCCCTTTGTGAGTTCTTTCACTGATGAAATCCATAGGTAATACACTTAATTGCAGTCATTATAAAGCATCTGATGTGGAGTGCTTTTGAATCCAATAAAATGTGAGATAACAACTATTTTGTTCAAATTAAAATGTGGTTTTGTATGAAAAATGTTGCATTGAATTTACAGTAAATATAATTCATTGATAGCAAAGATCTTCTGATATGTTTATGATTAAATTGCAGATAATGATGAACTCTGATTCATGCAAGCATGTTACTAGTTAAAACTAAATGAGGCAATAGTTTATAAGAAGGAGATCCAAGAATATGATATATTGAATTCCTAATTCCAAGCCATGCAATAATTAAGGCTGGACACCTGGCAAGTCATCTTGTTGCGCAGCGACCCATTTCAAATCACAATACTTTTCACCCCTCCAATACGACTGCGTTTTGAGGACAGTAAGAAGAGTTCAAATTTCTGTCAAATTTGAGTTACTCCGCTGTGCACGGATGATGTCATTCAGCATTCTACACGATTCATCCCATTGCTGGGATTACCCCTACACATTTTACATAAAAATTTGATTGTATTTGTTGAAGTGAACATCACAGTTTGTTCAGTGTATCTTCGTTATAGGCCAAATATTCTTAAAAATTCAATAAAGCATCTAAGTTGCAGAAACGAGATCCCACCTTAATTTAAAAGTCTGACTGAAGTTTTAAATTTTGTTTTTTCTGGCATTTTGAAAGACAATATAATGATAGATAGGTTTTAGTACCATTAGTATTTCTTGTATTATTCTTGGAGCCATCTACTGAAATGATTTAGCTATTTAATAGAAAAATTCTAACAACCCTTTTATTATATTCGATTACCGTCTCATCAATCAGATTCACTTTTTCATCACATTTTACCTAAATTAATTTCCATCATTAACTGTTTTGTGTGGGCCTGCGTAGGAATTATTCTGAAACATTTCTTTTTAGATTTCAAACAAAAGACCAGATATATGTCTTAATTATTTTTAGCAACATGACGATATCAGAGAAGAATGGGATATATATCAAAGAGATAAAAAAAGTGACAAAATTTATTGATTGTCTTTACACGAAATGAAAAGCATTGTGTACTTGCAAATGAGAGCATCAAGAATCTATCCAAAGATAGACCCAATGGACATATTCTTGAAATCAACAATAATAATGAACACAGATTAGTCATCTTCTGGTATCATGAAATATCCATTTGCTGCAAGGTTTAATGGCATTCAAATTAGACATCTACTTTTATATACATGTGACTTGGGAATTTCAAGTTACAGATTAACTTTTCACCAAAAAGATAAAACGACAGCATTCTTACAAATCATGTCATTTAATTCTCATTTATTTTTACAATTCAATTTCCACATCAAAAGAGCATTACATGTAAGAGTAAAAATAAAACTAGAGAATGACCATTAATTAGTCTGAAAATGACGTAGTTCATGTGCTGAGTAGGCATTTCCTCTTTTCAATCTTAGATAACTTACATCTGTAGTACGAACACAGAGATCTACATGGAACCACTGATTCCAAATGAGTAGCCTGTGGCCATCAAATGTAACATAAAATATTAAGATTTTAAAACATGTTAAAGATCCATGCACCACTACTGACCAATCTTGTATTATTTTCACGGTAAAGACTTTATCTCATGTGCCCATCATTGCACAACTGATGTACATTTCAAAACATTGCATAGGACCATAGGGATCACAGCATGGTTATTTAGGTAAAGCCAATGTCTTACTGTTCTGTGAGCACTGACTGGTTGGTGGTGAACTTTTATAGACTCTTTAGATGTCTGTGGTACATACATGCATACATGTAACATGGTCTTTACATCCTGTTATTACTATTTGGCTTAAACTTCAACCCATGACTGAATGGTGGCATCTTATGTTTGAAATTTCAGAATCACTATAAAATAATAGCATTATGCAAGAGCCAAATCTGCTTATTACAGGTCTTTCTTTAGGCCTGAAGTATTATCTAAATAATCAATTAGACATTAATTAACTTATCCAGACCATAATAAACTCTTGATGTCAAGGCTAGCCTTCGATATTGGCGGATTAAATTTCTATATGCTGCTTACCGGTCATTGATAATTAAATCAATCAAGTGGATAATCGAAACTATATGCTGTTTATATTAATGACTTTAGTAATGATGACCGAGGCTATGTGAATATTTCACTCGCTTCGTTCTCGGCTAATAGTGGATCAATTTGACTGAAATTTTCAGCAAATTACTTTTACACTATCTTGGTTTTAACTATTATAGTGAGAACTGCCATCTCTTTATCTTATCTCCCATAACGTATCTTAAATGAGGAACCTTGTTTCTGATAATCCCAAAGTTATCCAGCGTAAGCAAAAATTACATTACAAATTACCTCATTCCAGTTTATTTTAACAGGTGACTTAATATAAAGATATATTGTTAAATATAATATTGTAACACCATTATAATGCATGCATTCAGTCACATATTGTGAGCTTCTAATAACAAAATGGCATTTGTATGTTTTCCATCTTTATCCAACCACAGCTCATTCTTGCTAATGATTTTTCAATGTGAGCACATCTCAAACTCCAAGATAGCCTTGTCTCCAGTGGTTATTAAATACTAGTTATTTTATGACAACCTACTAACATGATCAGTTTATTGTATATCTTATTTAATAGACTGAACCTATAAATTAAAGCCACATGACTATTTCCTTAGTAATAACTGACACTTGCATTAAACAAAGGCTTGCCTCTTGTCAGTAACACAAAAAGGTAGCAACCCAAAGGCCATGCACACAGCAGCTATTTCTCAAATAAAAGATGTCCATAGAGCTTATCCAAAAGGACAAGAAAGGGCCATAAGTCTGGAACAAAATAAAAATTGTGTTAAAATTTAATTTAAATCTTGTATATTCATAAGAATCATTCTTCTATATTATAAGGTTTGAAAAGATTTGTCAAAAACTGTAGCGAGTATGGAGAGCAGACAAGCAAAATTATCCTAATAAATGGGCCATAACTAGCGATTGTGCTCAAATTCAATCCCAACCTCTGTCCACTGATAAAAACTATTATCCTTAAGATTGAAAAAGATTGGTAAAAAATTGTGGCCTCTAGGAAACGGAGAGGTGTGGTCGTATAATAATTAGACCCTTTTCAGGTTTCTGATCTGGGGAGACCATTGTTGGTATACCAATATGCAGACTACCTTACACGAGAACTTTTAATTGTGGTATGATAAAAGTGAGAATTTCATGGAAATGTTTTGCGGAGGTGCAATCTGTTATATATTTTTCATCAACTAAAAAGATTAATTAGTTTTAATTTTGTCACAGCCTACACTCTTCCATTTATTTCAGAAAACAACTTTAAAATATCAAACATTGTACTCAATCAATTTAGCAAAAAAGAAAAAAAAATAGTTGATTCAACATGCCATTGGCGAGGAGGAACAGACAAATTAATCATTGCCTGTCTTCATAAATACATTAGACTGAAAAATAAAAGACTACATGACCATTCACATAGAATTTATTTGTACCAGATCTGAAACCTTAATGGTCTATAATAACATAATTAAGTTTCTAAAAAGGATCAATAATAGATGGTATGTATTTATTAGCATATATCTCTAAGATCATTAATAAATTCAATTCTATCTAGAGTCCTCCCACCTACTGGTAGAAAGAGGAAACTTGATAATTAGTCTAATGTCATTCGATGGAGACTTCTGCCACTTCTGGCATATTTCACTGAACATTTTGAAAATAGAATAATAACAGAAATGATTGAATATAAATCAGTTTATATATACATTGATATAATCACATTATTTTATACATTGGGACCCATTTGTGTCAATTTTTAAATCCCAAATATTAACGTTTTAGTTTCTTAAACTTATCACATGTTTTTTTTAACAAGAGATTTAAACCAATATGCTTCATTATAAAAATACTTTTCAATGTGTATGAAATTCTGTATTTTCTCATTCGTATGGAATATTTTTTGCCTTTTAATTCTGTACATATCTTTCAAAATCTTGATATGTTGGACAATTCTAGTTGGGGTTAACAGAGGCCAGAATTAGGTCATCTCTGAAATCCTTGTCAACTTCAGGAAATCGGTTCAATAAGCTTCCATTCTCTTTAATAGACTTCTAACTACAAATATTTCATATTCTGAATAATATTCATGATTATCACATAAAATTGGTGCCACATAAAATTGGTGCATTTCGCTCATTTCCATATTTAATTCACATACTGGCTTCAAGTTCATGTCAACAATATTTCTCAATAAATATGTGTCATTGTTTTTACAACAGAAAAGAAAGCCAAATTTGTGTGATGAATAAGAATAGTTCATGATATTTAAATATCATTTATCTTCATTATAAAATGGTATTTAAAAATGACATCAACAGCTTATCACTTTTCCAAATTCTTACAAGAGAAATGATTACAGTACAGATTAAATTATTGTGTCACGACGATTGACATCAGCAACATTTCATTTCCAGGATTATATAAAATTTTGGCGATATCAGTAAGATACTTATAGTGTTCGCGTATAATTATCAAGCATGTATATTTACAGGATTATCAAAATTACAATTTGTACTCATTACATGGATTGTGAACTAAATTAGTTGACCCAAGTTCATCGATGAGTAACAATCATCACTTTGACTTGTTTTTAAATCCCACCTATTTATCACTGAAAATCGGCATTAGTATTAAAAACAGTTGTACCTTCAGTTTTCCCCTGAGTTTTACAAACCCACGTCTAACAATCAGCATATGGTTTGCTTGGAAACCTGTAAGATGAATATCACCGAACAGTGACTGTGTTATAATCTTTGGGTGCCAATAGGCTTATTAAGAGACATCTTGAGAAGGTTCAAAATTTAACCAATGAAATTTATATATTAATTGAATTTCTTCATTTTGATTTGGTACAATATATTTTTTTCGTTTTACCCCTGAGTGTTCCAGCTTTGGATTTATATTTAGCCTTATAATCCTCTCATGGGTGTTACTTCGCCCTTTTCTATATACTATCTCTTTATTGTTATTACAAATAACAATGTTACAAACAAGCCAAATGCATCCTAGTTAGCCAAATTATGGACACTAGCACTTTAATCCGAACGATCTGTTGTCAATCCTTTGGACAACCCTGGTAAGCGAGCTAGGGACCCCGGGAAAAATTAGAGCAGGGTCACCTGTTCAACCTCGTGGGTTTTCTCCAAGTCCTCCGAATTCCTCCCACTGCTAAAGACCCCTACATGCAAGCGAATTAATGACAGAAAAATGAACCGTTAGTTAGTGCAGAAATGACCTAGTTTGTGTCTAGTGGACGTTAAACCCTATTTCTCTCTTTCTCTCCCATTGATAAATGAAGAATATTTATTTCTGTGGTTGTTACCTCTATTTATATTTACAGTTCTTTAAATTTAATGAATTTGTTAACCCTCCAAAAGTTCAGTTAATGTCAGTTTATTCAATGATGAGTTTATTTGGTACCAAACAAAAAACTGTTTGTGTTTGTTCTAAAATGTGAACTAAGTCATTAAGATATATAAAAAAATGCCTATGTGTAATTTTACCTCATTTGTTTATTTTGACAACATTATTTAGAGGACATGTGATGAATGATAAAATGTTTGTGTTGTTATCCTTGGCAGCTATTCTAAAAATGCTAGATTGTAATTTCCAGGAATCATCAATAATAATTCCTCAAATATTTATTTAAGGTTCAGGTGCGATTATTCAAATATAATAACTTAGTTACACTAGAAATTTATATCCAAACAGGTTGTGACACTGTAAATCTTTTATAAAATACATCATTTTAAAGACAATAAAGTAATGTGAATTTAATGAAATTTTATTTCTGTCCACAGCAGGATTGAATTTATTAACAATAATTCAAAACCAAATTAATTTGGGCAATTTTTTCTTTTTGTGGTCATTATACCAAGAATGGGCGATGTTATCTTAGTTTTTGAACAGTTCCATCAATAAATATGAACGAGAGAAAGAAAATGTTAATATTTAGTAACATGAAATACTGTGATAAGTAACGGAGATACATTTATAAAAACCCAAGTCATTCTGAGAAATTTTGAAAATCTTATTTTTTTATGGTTATCATATTAAGATAACTAATGTCAGATAATTGATGCCAAATCATTAATTATGATTCAGAGTAATTATGATTCAGAGTAATAATACAAACACAAAGTAAGAAATTACAATAAAATTATAAATTCAACATTTATAATGTAAACCTTGACACAATGAAAAAAAAAAAAAAAAACAATCAAAAGAGTTTCAGCCCAAATTTAAGCTTGACTTCAAAATATCTACATTTCTCACCATAAAAACACTATTTTTGTCCCCCTATCAACTAATTAAATTTTTCACCTAATTGTTTACTTGTGTAATTGCCCAATGATTTAAAAATAAAATAATCTGAAACTACAATATCATGAAAATAAAATTGATCATTATGACAACTTTGATAAGAACAGTAACAAATAAATTTTAACTAAAGCCGGGCCTGTGTATTTCATGGTTAAACATTTATTCGGGTTTAAGCCTGCAGAATCAATTACCCAAATCCTACTGTAAAACATTGTAAAATAAAACACTAATACACTGACAAGGAAGCATTTGTTGGCTTAAAATGTAATATTAGAGATATAAAATGCAGTGCAAGCTTACACATGTAAAACTGGTAAAACAGAGTACATGTGGTCCTAACACAGGTTATACCAAAATACCTCACTAGTCAACACCAATAGAAGAATGTTAATATAATCTTCTTAATGTGTATTGGTAAAACAGTCATTTTACTGTGGTTATCTGGTAAACATCCTTATTGTTTCTTATCCTCTGTGTAACAAGTTATAGATGATGATCATGTCTTGAACATGTCATTACTGTCATTTCCATCAACTAGTAATATGCTCACAGTTAACTTCTATAATTATAGTATAAGATTAAGAACAGTGGAGAAAATGCTCTATGCATCTGATTTACTTCAAATTTTCATAGAAATAATATGTAAAATACATGCCAAGTCCATGGGATGCCAAAACATTGCCAAAACAGTCACAGGTATGTGAGATCAAAGAGAAAGATATGTTTAGCATGCACTCAACAGCAACCAAGTCATAAAAAAGGCATATATTTAAAAAATAAGACAAAATTTTTCAAAGAAAAGTGACTGGGTGTTATGTACAATTGACAAAACATATAATTCACTGTTCATTACGATAGTAAACAGACCTAAAGTCATTAATAGAGGCTACAATACAGTTTAAATGACTGCTGTAAATCTATGAAAAGTGACTGGGTGTTATGTACAATTGACAAAACATATAATTCACACTTCATTACGATAGTAAACAGACCTAAAGTCATTAATAGAGGCTACAATACAGTTTAAATGACTGCTGTAAATCTATGGGGGAAAAGTGAGCAATGTCAATTGACAATATTGTAAAATCTTGCCTATCGCAGATTATCTTCTTGAATCAATAAATGGGACAACAATTTTCATAAGCAAATAAAGTCTTTCTCTGTGTAATAGCTGTATGAGTATTAAACCTTTGATCAGAAAATGTCAACATCTTGAATTAAATTTCTCTCCATGAATATGAAAAATGGTTTCTGTTGTAAATTGTTTATTGGTCTTCTGTGGAATTGTTAACAACATGGTATTATATTGTGTATGGTCTAAATAATCAAAATTACATTGAAAAGGCCATTTATTCATTAACTGCCATATACTTTTGAATTATACTTACATTAATATACTTAAAGATAGGCTGGCACTGCCAGGCAGGATACGCCCACATTTTCGAGAGATGGATAGAGAACAAGCAATACCGAAAGTGATTTTTCCTACAACTTTAAGTCCTGTATTTCATACTGTATTGGGAGCAGCCATTTAGTTGGTCAGTTCCAGTCTGATATTCATGAAATTCGAAGCCGACAATGATTATGGTGTAACGGTACACAACCTAGAAATGTGACTTTTCATCAAAATCGGATAAGAATTGTGACCTGTAGAGAGTCCACAACCATGATATACCATATTTTTACACTATTCACGTACAAACGGCGACCATTTCGTCCGGCAATTTTGGTTCAATTTTCACGAAACCTTCTTCATCAAAATCGAATTAAAAATGTGACCTATACAGGGTCCACAACCATGATACCATTTTTTTAACAGTATTCGCGTACAAACGGCGGCCATTTTGTCTGTCAATTTTGGTCCGATTTTTCCGAAATTCATACTCAACCTTCCTTACGGTGTAACGGTGATATAATCAAACGTTTTTTTAAATCAGATAATAATTGTGACCTCCAGAGGGACCACAAGCTAAAGAAGGGGGATTTTGCGTATAACCAGGGGCCATAATGCAGGAAGTTACGATCCGATATGCGCAAATATCGACAAGAACCAAGATCTTTGGGTTATAACCACGAATTTCAAGTTTCATCCAAATCAAATTAAAATTGTGACCTCCACAGGGTCCACAACCTTGATATACCATTTTTTAACAGTATTCGCGTACAAACGGCGGCCATTTTGTATGGCAATTTTGGTCCGATTTTCCCGAAATTCGAACTCAACCTTCCTTAGGGTGTAACGGTGATATAATCAAACAGTTTTTTAAATCGGATAATAATTGTGACCTCCAGAGGGACCACAAGCTAAAAAGGGTGATTTTTCGGACAATCAGGGGCCATAATTCAGGAAATTACATTCCGATAGCCGCAAATATCGAAAGGAACCAAGATCTTTGGGTTACAAACATGCATGTCAAGTTTCATCAAAATCGGTTCAAAATTGTGACCTCTATAGGGTCCACAAGCTAAAAACGTGATTTTTGGTACAATCAGGGGCCATAATCCATGAAGTTTTGATCCGATACATGCCAATATCGAAAGCAGCCGAGCTCTTTTGGGGATAAACCTATATTTCAAATTTCGTCAAAATCGGATAAGAATTGTGACCTGTAGAGAGTCCACAAACAAATTGTGGACGGACGGACAGGGGCGACGACATAATACGTCCACATGAAAATGTGGGCGTATAAAAATCATTCTAACAAAATATATTTCTTACATCAAGAAAGGTAACTATAGCCGGATAGCACCAGATAAAAGATAAATATATTTTATCTGCAAAAATATTTATTTTATTTTATCCCTTTCTTTCGTGAAAATCATAAACAAGTAAATTGTTTATTGTCCGTATGTTTAACTGTGCCTTTAATTTTTAATTATGTATGGTCAGTATATAATAATTGTATTTGTGTGCAGGCTGTCCATAATGGATAATTGGATGCAATAAACATCTTATTTTATCTTTTCTTATGGTCAAGAGGCTAAATGCCATAAAGTGTGGTTATTTCAAGTTCTTCACAGATAAAATAGTGAATCACTCCATGAAACATTCTACAATTACAATTGACAACCACAATGATGGATAACAAAAGGTTAAAACATTTTACAAAAAAAAAATCGTCACAACTTCACATGTCTAGAACTATTATTGTGAAATAAAACACACTTTCTAATTTGGTAATAATATTCTTTATATTCAATTTGGCTTATAATCTGCTACCTCTGCCCATATTATCATGAAAATAAAGACAATTATTTTCTCCTTTTATCTTTTGTAATTTCCATTTGACATTATTTATCAGACATTTTAAGTACCACTAGAGCTTTATGTTGCAAGAGTGTAAAGTTCTGATATGATCCTTCTTTTTGAAACCAATGTTTAAAATGATTAGACCTGTTATGATGTAGCTTCAAAGTAACCATTTTGTTTTCTTCTGTGGTTTCTCAATCTCAATAAAGAAATGAAATGAAATGGGTTTAACATCCTACTGTTCTGCTCTAACTAGGCTAATGAAGATAAGCATACGCCACACAGTGTGCTATGAGGGAAATTTTGCCCTGGCAGCAATACTATTCCTTACTATTATATCTAATTCCAACTCCCAAGAGCTCTTATATGTGCATGCATATGTACACACAGGATAGGGCTGGACGATATTTGAAAATTTCAATATTGCGATATTTTTTCAAAATTCCTCAATATATTGTCAGTATTGCGATATTTTAGTGCACCAAGCAAGTGTTGTCGAAAAGCCTTAGAAAAGGGGGTGCTAATCCTCTCCAACAGCAATGAGGCACCCCTTGAGTTTATTACCTTACTGGTTGTTTTAATTAACCATCCTGCATCATACTAAATATATATTTTATTTAACTAGAACCATGTCATGTTCCGTTCCGAGTTCAGAAAAACAGTTGATCATATTACAGCCAATTAGGCCTACTTCTTCAGAAACAAAACTCTTTTTATTTTATAATCAGCACATGTATATCAACACAAAAGTGAATAATAAAATTAATTTGTTACAATATAACATTTATCAAAAATTCATCCACACTAACAGTTATTTTCAGTTTTGTATCACCAAACAATTATACAAAAAATTAAACAAAACACGACTGCAGTTAAAGGGTTTTAAAATAAAATTAAATTCTACTTTCAACCCATTTACAGTTTTGTAATAAACTGGAGTAAACCCTCAGTTTACGAACCACGCTTGTTAATCTTAGATTTTAAAATGAAATAACACAAGACGTGATAAATTATGTCTTCTTCAAAATATTAAAACCCGAGAAGAGAGCGTACAAATTACTTGTGCTGCCATTCTTGGTAGCTACGTTTCTTCTACACAGTCTACATAAAATTTTATTTTGACCAGTATCGTTTACGTCAATCCGAAGTAGGCCCGAATCTGGCTGGTACAGTTTCTCTTCGGGACTCCGAAGTTGTCGCTTCAACTTCCAACTTCAACTATACGTTGTCTGCCATTTTGTAAATCTACCGATAGCTATAGACGTCGACGACCAGACGCAACTTTACAAATTAAAATTGAACATTGATAATCAAGACTAGATAAATGCCGAAAATAGCATCGGTTTTTCAGAGGTTTTTTATTTTCACTTTCGACTTTTTTGTTGTCTCGATGTACCAGCCACGAGATCTCATTGTATACTGTGTGACTGGACATCGACTTGTCCGGATTTACCCGATAAATATGTATATTTCTAATTAGTCCAATTAACTTTAGTTATTCGGGGGTTTCTAAAGCAAGTTCGGGACTAAATTAAGAGAATATTGCAGTGCATACCGCGGTATATGGCGTCAAACGATATATTGGAATATTGCGGTTTTTCTGGGGGTCTTAAAATTACCGTCAATATAATTTCCAAACCGCGATATATTGATTTATCGAAATTACCGTCCAGCCCTAACACAGGACCTCAGTTTTTCATACCATCTGGATGACTAGGCAGCTGTACTTGTTAGGCCCTCCATCCTGCACCAATGATAAGGGAAACCACGTCGGAAAATCCATGCCAATGCTAGTAAGCCAATGCCTTACCCGCATGGCTCCATGTAGCTTCAAATTAACATGTTGATTTCACTGGATGTTACAGGTTGATTTGTTCTGAGGTTTCTCAATCTCTGTACAAAACACTATAAAATAGTAATAGTATTTATACCAAATATGACAATGGCTGAATACCTCTCCGTGATTATTATGTTATAAATGTCTATTACTTTGATAATAAACCCACATTAATTGAATAATTAACAGTTGTGTTCTATCTGGATTAACTGTATGATTTTTTTTATATATCTTAATCCTGAAATTATTTGTGGTTTCTCCTATATCAGAGATTTTAATCCCTTTGATTTTGGTTGACGAGATGTAAAACTAGTCAGAGACATTACTTATCCTAATTACAAAGAGTTGATTATTACTTTTCAACTGAGAAGTCGATCAACATGTCAGCTAATCTTTAGCAGTTACTTGTTCACGATTCAATTAATTATTACTTTTAACAGCAATTTTGATAATATCGTAAATAACACAAGCTTTGTGTTTATTCATACTATGTCTAAGTAGCCTACCTACATGCCAAAATATTTTCAACAATCATGGAACAAAATGCTGCCATTGTCAATAATCTTAATCTGTCGTCATTTCCCTTTAGGGCATTTCTTTCACAACACAAGTTTTTAATCATTTTCCTTGAAAAGAAACTTTCAGTGGGCAACAAAACATTGTGTACACCCAGGAAAGTGGATCCATCCGCAAGTACTCCATATTACTACAGCTATTGATTAACAGATTTTAAATTTTGTTAAAATTCCTTTTAGAATATTGAGCTAGTGGCATTTTCCCACAATCTCACATGGAAGTCAATGATTCAAACTTTATTGCCATAAAAGGCCCACCACATAAGGCATTGTATGCTATGAAAACCATAGTAAAAGGTTAATTTGGCACAAAAAGTACCATTTGTCCCTTGTGTGAAAAACAACAAGACATGATAATACATGGAAATCTTGCATCTCTTTCTCGACTTTCATATCACAGACTTTTCACTTTCATATCCTGTCATATAAATGATTAATTTTTATTGAGGAATATAATTGACATGATCATGACATGGATACTTGAATTAAATATGTGTTTGTTTTGTTTTGTTTTGTTTTTTTGTAGAAGTTATAAATATTATTCATAAATATGCTACATTACAACAAAAGAAAATTGATAGTTGAAGTGGAAGTCCGTTAAAGGAATAGAAGCTTTACCGTTCCTATTTTCCGTAACTTCTCATGACTTAATACTGGCTTCTGTTAACTAAAAATATCTGATCAGCAAAATTCTGAAACAGAAACCCTGCTTGGCATACAAAAATTCTTGATGACTGAATAAATGGCAACAAATATATAAGCAGTAAAATGCCATAGTAAACCATATTTCAATTATATTTTATATCTTTATCCAGAGCATAGTTACCACCTAGCTATAAACAAAATCAGTATCCAAATTAGAAAATTGATTTTTCTTGAGAACATCGTGGTAATGATTAGTTATTTAGTAGCAAAAGAATAGACATCCAAAAATTTTTTAAAGTGACAATTTTAGTTTCGTCACAACCACCAAGGTAAAAAAAATATTAAAGAGGCTTTGCCGAGGAGCTATATTGCCTATTTTTTCATTACTGGCAATTTTCTGGCATCAAATGGTATAAACAATTGACATCATATTGAGAGAACGCTAATATGGACAGATCTCACAGAGTCTCCCCCAAAAAGCATTGAAAATCATGACTTTATTTATTTCTGTAGCAATGGTAAGCCCTACTAAACAATTGAGAATATAACTGCCAATAACCGGAAACAATTATTTTTGTCAAAACGTCTAACATTTATAACTTCACTCAGAATAAAGTAATTTTAATTTTCTATTATCTATTTTTGAACTATTATAGCAAAAATGAACCAGTCTTGATCTAAATCTCATATAATGCATCTTTAATAACTTATCCATTAACAAATTATGCATGATTCCGTTTGAAAGAGTCAATTTGGATATGTGTAAATTGTAGGCAGGTATTGTTCCTGGATAGGATCGGTTCCTTGACATTGGATTTAAACATAAGTTATATGTATATATCTATTTGATTTTATACAGAACATCATTTTGTCAGTCACAAATTGATTTATATTAGGTTCCTCTTCTTGTTTATTGTTATTTAAAATATTTCAACTGGTATTGAAATATGATATATATTTCTTTTTTACCAATGTTTATTGTGTATACTAAATTCTAAAAAGATTGCTTTGTATATTATAATACCAATCATTTTGCTAGAAAATATGTCACAGCTTACTGAGCAGGTATATTGTTTCAGGAGATTAGTTAGAAATGATGTCGCTAACCTGATGCCATTTCATGGACAGAGCAGTGACAACAACAAGAAGTTCTATTTGAAATTAGCTCATGTAAATCAGTCCAGCATTACTTTAGCAAAAACTATTATGGCTCTTCTTTAAAACAATTGTTAACATCTAGATACAATTAAGAATATAATCCTAATGCAAATGCTCTCATATTAATCAAAGCAGTGATGGTAGGCATTTTGTTTCACGTTGTATTACAGACAGCTTGGAAAAAAGGGTCTCAAGGGAAGTAAGTCATCAAATGTTTTAAGAAATACAAAAGTAAAAGAAAATATGTCTAGTATTCTACTTTTTGGAGATCTAAATTCTACTAACCCAACGGATGCTGTTCCTGGTGGCACAATAAGTAATAAAAAAGTAAATTGGATAAAAAGTACCGGTAACAACATTTTCTAAAGTTGTCGTCACCCCCCACACACCAACAATTTAAAGATTATTTGTCAGATTTTTGATAAATTGTAGAGAATGCCATATGTGTGAAGGTTATTCCATATTTATTGGCAATGTCAAGCTTCTACTGAAAGATCCTCGTCTGAGGTTGAACAATCATTGGAATAAGATCAACTTTTCTTACAATTGGGACACCCTAGCCATTGCTACTCTAGCCTGGGTATGTTAATTAATCATACCAGTAGAAAGTTATCTTAGTTTTGAGCTGTTATAACTGAAATTTTAAAACAGAACCCTGATTTACAGGTATTGTGGTTAAATAACAGTATTCATAATATTAAAGCAATACTGGTTTCAGTTTGTCTTCCTAATCATTCCTACCATTGTGATGTCATGTAAATTAGCATCTAATGGTTGCTGTTCATGTGTAATACATTATTTACTTGTTCCTTTATTTGTATAGAGATTTCCTTTACACGATTCCTTTACATGATATACATATTGTGATGAAGATAGGTTATTTGTTCATCCTGGTTCTATTATTTGATAACTTATCTTCCAGGCGTGATGATGTTTAAGATAGTCTCTTTTAACTTTCAGTAAGTGAATTTTCCGATACATTAAAATATTTGAGGACTTCTTTGAGAAGATGGGAATAAGAATAAAGATTCTAAATCTTTAAAATATACATTATTGACAAAGTATTTCCTGCACATCATAATATTATATGCCAAAAGTTTAAAACTATAATAGCTGCTCTGAAAACATGGTGACTAATTAATTTGTGATTTTCAATATCTGATCTGGAAATACCCATTACAAAAAGGATATTAGAAAAAAACTTGAGAGTCCAGTAAGTATAAAACTGATATTGATTTTTTTTTATTTTGGTGAGAATCTAATTTGTTGTTGTCATAAGAGATTCTGTTTTAAAATCTAATAATTAGACCTTATTTTTAATATAAATATAGATTTAATCCGAAAGAATTTCAAACATTTTACAAAGCAAAAAAAAAGGGAAGCTCATCAGGTACATTTTCTTCTCAATCAAATACAATTTAGGTATTGATTATTTTTTATGTAATACTATTCACTTTGAAAAACAAACATTTGGAATAATATCTGTATTATTAACTTCCTAGATCTGAACTTTAGAATGAAAGACATTTTTTAAAGCACATTTTTTATTAGTTCCTTCACCTGCAGTATGCAGGTGCTGACATAATATTATGATAAAATTATGTTTACATACTAAAATCCGTAAGTTACCTGGAATCTATCTTCACTTAGAAATGTCAGAAATTTTTATTTTCTGGTTTATTTTACTAATGGGAATTCCAAATATGATTACTAAAATCAATACTGAATTTTCATTTTGAATAAGATCTATCTTTCTACAGGAACCATGTGAGACTAAAACCCTCTTGAAATATAATTTGGATTAATTTTCAAATTAGCTGATTAAAAAGATGTCCTTCGATTCCAATTAATCAAATCTCGCTAATAGTAGTTGTTTGGAAAATATTCAAAGAATGGAATGAGCCTGGAGATCTTTGTCAACCCATTACCTAGGTTATTTTTAAGATTAGCTGGTTTCTTCTATTTATGGGAAAAACAAAATAAATAATTTTTTAATGAAATATCTTTGTATTTATCTACCATATGATTGTACAGACATTTGATTGTCTTGTCCACTGGTTCCTGCTTACAATTAAATATTTGTTTTATTGAGTGAAATATTCTAAGCGGATAATTACAAAAAACTGTTGTATTATCATTACTGGTCACGGAGACGTTTTACTCAGAATAATATTATTGTCTCCTCCACAGCTTGGTACATGTCTGTGTGGGATAATTCTCAATCTTATTTTCATTACGTATAATTGAAAATTCATTATTCTGGAATGTTTATATGAAAGAGCAATCTTCTCAAAAAAGACCCTCATTAGGTTTTGCATGGCGTTGTTATACATTATAATCTTCAAATGTATTAATGACATAAAGGATCTGAGAATTCGATAAAAGTATATTTCTTAATCTTATGCACAAGAAAAATTAATCAGCTGTAACAAATTTTTAAAATCCGAAAATTTCTTACAAGCAAAAAAAAAAAAAGAAAGAATAATGACATTGATGGATTAAGACATATAGAAACATCATCATTAAAGATTTATTAGACTTTAAAAACTAAAAGCAAGAAAATATCATCTGGTAATTATCTGTTATATGTTTCTGACGACAGGAAAAGGACATCAAAATGACATTCTCATGGATAATATATCGATCAAAAAAATAGAAACCATCAAATATATAGAGCATACATTATCATCATATCAAAAAGAGAGAGAGAGAGAGAGAGAGAGAGAATTGGGGTTTTAAATCAACTCAACACTAAATATTTTTTCAATAATCACTTGACAAACCAGAGAACCCAATAAAGCTAGGCTGAATGTGTACAGGGTAATCATACCTTTGACTTGCATACAGTGTGATGTTTGGCATGGCAATCACATCCACAAATCACATGCAAAATACTATTTACAGATATCACTTATTATATACAACAACCAGGGTCAGATTGCTATATGGTAGCCAAGTAGTATAACATGTGGACTTTAAATTACTTTCTGAAATGTTACGAAACTACTTAATTATGGTTATCATACATTTACCTGTGTTTTTTATAGCAACCCTGGTTAAATAAAATCCATTGCATAATTAAATATTCCATTAAAATGTTTTCTCTTGGAAAGTCAATATTTATGATAATCTTTGGAGGCATTTCGACCTCGAGGGTTTTCTCTGGGGCCTCCGGTTTTCCCCCACAGCTAAAGACTCCTACACGCAAGCGAATTATTGAAATAAAATCAAACCATATGTTAGTCCTGTAATGACCTAGTTTGTGTCGAGTGCACATCAAACCTCATTTCTCTCTCTCCTTCTTGAGAGGCATTTAGTAACTACATGTAGATATAGCAATCAACAATCAACAATCAACTATAACACATACTTATGGAAAAACAGCTACTTATTCATTTGGGAGACATTCCAAAACCTTGAAAGGGGGATAAAGATTGACAAATTCATACAACCACTTGTGTATTAAAATTAAAACTAAGCGTGATACTCTTCGATCACTTGAGTAACAAAAAATATTAACAGAAGGCAATAATTACATTGGAGATTAATTTTGAAACAATTGATTGTCACATTGAATTATATAACCGATTACATAGATACTCATGAAAATAATAATACTTATCAGAAAATTATCTTCTCTCCTTCACTGTAAATATACTGTATTATATTACATATATTTTTAAAATGAGTTTACAATTAGGTAACTTTGTGTCTAAAATTTGTAAGTAAACGCACTTTATTTCATGCTCTTTGGATTTCACCAAAATCGGAAGTATTTTCTGGTTGCTATTCCGTACGTTTTTTAATCCATATGAAAAAGGTCACCGCTTCTCGATAATTTCCATATTTCACTTACAGGTTATAAGTTCATGTCAATGATATTCCTGAATGATAGTGAAACATTCTTGATAAGAATAATTCAGGATGTCCAATTATCGCTTGCTTATGTCTTTATGAAAATCACTTGTCATAAAAGGAATCACCTGATTATTATCAGGCCTTGATATTAACCAGACCGCGGGAAAAACTTGTTTGCAAGTTTCGTGCCAAATTTAACTGATTTCACTACATCTGTGTACTATACCATACCTCATATAGCAAGGGAACTTTTATGGTAATAGAATTCAAAGTGTTGATTGGCTAAGGCATGATCACGATCTACACAATGCCATTGTAAAAATTCCACATTTGCCACAGAATTCAAAATGGAGTCGTTCTCATGGCAAAAGTTAAATATGAAAAGTTAACTTAACAGGTGATTTCATAATAGTTAATAATTGAGAGGGAAATCATATGGATATATTGCCCTGTGGATTTAAAAATGAAATGTGATTTTTACACTTGTTATGATGTTTATATTATCCTACAGTTCTTGCACAATAGAAATATATGAAGCGACTTGAAATGAAACTATCTGTCGATATTTAAACTGATAGAGGAATCAGATTGGTTGATATTATTGTTTATTATATAAAAATAAAACAGACTCTGTTCAATGGACATGTTTTGTTTTGTTTTTTTTTGCTGAGGAAAATGTAAAATACATGTACATCAGGCATTTACCTGAGGTATAGCAGAAAGGTGAGGCTAATTGATAGGACTGCTTTAGTTCATCAAGAAACATTAAAGGTATTTGAGGGTGAAGTTCAAGGCCTGTAAACCGTATGTTGTTCTTTTTACTCTGCAACAGAGTTCAAAAGAAAATCCTCCAATGCAAGGTTCTAAGTAAAATTGCCTGCCTAACCTTTTGTATTTTTACTGACATTCTTTGTGCATAAAGTGCACCCTGAAATAAACCAACATGCTGAGTGGATGTTTAACCTCATGTCTCTCCCTTTTTAAGGCAACTGTACTATTAAATCTATTATTTGTCTGAAAAATTTACAAGCTACAGAATATAAATTATCTTAAAATTTTTGTATACTGATCAAAAAGAACTGGAACATTACTAACACATTCACATCAACTCCTAATATTCTATTAGTTTACTATATGCCACTGTGTTCCAATGATAAATTTGAGTCATGTTTATATGTTTAAAAATGAAGAAAACCAATAACTAACTGTATTTCAACAAATTAAGTCCATATTTCATATTATCAGTATCAATTGCCTGTCAATCACTGAATAATAGTAACTTAAAAAATTCTGACATTAAGTTTTGTTTATATCTGAATTATTTATAAAATCAAAATGGTCTCATATAAATTAAATGAGCTGAAATGTATGTATATTTGTTCAATACCCAAGTAATTCTATTTCTTTAACCAATAAGAAGTATAGAATACTTTTAGTGTCTGTATTTGCTATATATTGTTTGACTGGAGGCTGAAGAGAATGAGATCATAAAAGCCTCTTCCTACGTAATCAACAACTGAAACTAGATTAATTGATGGTTATCTGGTTATCGAAAGAAATTGAACTAAAGTTCTTGTAAATATTTACATATGAAACCTTTTCTCCAGCGCTTGCCAACTCTTGTCATTCTGTGGTTCTATTCTATAGAACTGTGAGATTATGAAGTATTACAGGAAGCGCCAGCTAGTTACAAGGTTTATGAAATGCAGTAAATCACAGCGTGTGTCCTACCAGCAATGACAGCACTAGTACTGCTGCCTGCTAATGACTAGGATTATCCACACAGAACTTGGTGACTTGGTGAACTTGGTGACTCTTGTCAAAGTGATATCAAATAAATGGACTTATAAGGACTTAAAAAGCAGATAAGTAAGTAATATTTATCAATAATTTCTAAAAAAACATTTCAAATATACTTGATGGAATCTGATACTTAGACATTTTTATTATTGTATATTTTTTGATGTCTTTGGTTAATGCTAAATCCTATGCTTAGTTTAGTATAGGTATCGTCACTTATTTAATAATATTAAGTTCTATAAAATATCCATCAAACAAAACTCAATCTGTGATGAATAGTAACATGGAATATCTTTTCAATTCTAGTTTATTAACATACTATGTTTAGAAAGAATTTCTTCAAAAATGCCTCTAAAAGATTAAGTACCGGTATGGCGGTAATCTAAGATTATTTAATCACTTTACTGAATTCAAATGAAAAATGCAATATCAGACTTGATTTTGTATAGTATTAGTCATATGGCAGTACATGTATATGAAATTCTTAGAATAAATCTAAATTGATCTATTTTTTATACACCAATAAACAAAATCATGAACACAATACCTCCCCATATCGTGACCAGACCATCTACACCTAACAGAGTAGGGAAACTTTAAATGTAATAGAATATGATAAAATTTCATCAACAGCTGTCATACTGGGAACACATTCACACAGATAGTGAAAAATCATGTCATGTCTTCATTTTATTGAAGAACTTTGTTCTAGAATTATGACCTAGTCTTCATCTATCTATAATTATGATCTCCATGATTTATATTTATATAAATTTTCATTTCTTATAAGATCTTTATTATCTTATTTTATTTTACCTATAACAGGTGAAACAAATATTGGCTACCGCCCGGTATGTTAAAAATGCATTATGTAAGATTTAGATAAAGTGCTGTTTATTCTTGCTATAACAGCTCAATAAAAGATAATGTAAAATGAAAATATTGAAAATTTCAAATTACTCTTTTCTGAGCTGTTATCACTATGTTTGAAGTTTTGACAAGATGCATGCATTGTGGTAACTAGGGAACTGGTATATTCGAGACTTATCCTTGTTTTCCCATTTTTAGAACTATTTGAATCTAGTATCAAATGTCATCGAGAGTTGATTATGGTCTTGTTTTGTTTATAAATGTCTAATTACCTCGTAAAAATTTATATAACATATCAGGCCTAAAGAAAGACATGCTGTAGGCAGATTTACCCCATCACAGAATTGATTCGCAGTAGAAAGAAAAAAAAATCATATTGTTTTAAAAATTACTAATATTAATTTTGGATAGACCATGTTGATATACATGAACACCTAATTGATATCTGTATCTCAACAAATATTGGCCCTGTCAAACTTTAAGCGGTTTTTCAAAAATGAAAAAGGAACTAGCTAGTGGTCATTTTCCTAGTTATGACGTCATGTCATCTGTGAGCAAATTTTCAGGCTCACCAGAACTTTTCAGCCAGTCTTAGTATATTTTCAACCGTAATTAATCCATTAATTAATTAAGGAAACAGATTACCTGAACTTTGTGCTGGGTGAACATGCAAGTAATAAATTGATGTGTAATTTGAAAAAGATCCATTAGACTAAAATGACAAAATACTGTACCCATTAAATTTTAGATGATCAAAAACTAAAATAATTCAATAAATGAATGTTTTTGCATTTCTAAGTAAGACCTTCTTTTATAATGTTAAAGAAAACACATCAATCACTGATAATCTGATTTCCTGTGGACCAGGCATTAAATTATTGATAACGGGTAAAAACTTTCATAAATATTGTAAAATCCGTAAAAGATTTGGTTGTGTCGAGCCACTAACGAGTTTTGCGTGATTATATATAAAATATCATATCTTAGCTTTCATCTGTATTTAGTCCAGAGAGAGAGAGAGAGAGAGAGAGACAGAGACAGAGAAATGGGGTCTAATGCCCACTCAAGGAAAAAACTAGGTCATTTTGGGACTAACATACAGTTTAATTATTATTTCAATAATTCGCTTGCACGTAGGGGTCTTTTGCAGTGGGAGGAAACTGGAGTACTGGGAGAAAACCCACAAGGCTGGACACGCGACCCCACTCTTGCCACGAACAACCGGAAATTTGAAACCACGTCAGTTGACTCAATGGCAGGTCGTATGATCAGGCCTGGAAATAATGGTTTGAGGTGTACTTGACAAAATGTCAGGCACAAATGAAATAGTACGTGACATTTTCAACTTAGTGTCGGACATGTATTAATAATATCAATAAAATAGACAAATCAGTGCCGGACAAAATGACAGGTGCCAGAGGTTTTGTGCCTAACAAAACCTGAATCTGTGCCTGACATTGTCAGTGACAACTGCCTTATTTCCAGGCTTGCGTATGATATAGCGCGCGCATACTAACCATTCGGCCATCCAGCCCCCCTTTGTTTAGTCCAACTATAACTAACTATACTATAATGATCCGCAATAAACACCATGTCTATCAAATGTCACCATTTGGCCAAAACTACAACAACAGTATTTATAATATTATAAATTAGACTTTAGTCAGAGAAATAACAATTTTAGTGCCACCTGATCGCAGACACTATGAAATATGAAGTGGTATCTGATATTTTAAAAATACCAATAAAAACACAGAAAAAAGAGAAATCTGTGCTTGACAATTGTCTGTGATAGATGGTTTATTTACAGGCTTGTATCTGAGAACACATTTTCAGTTCCGTTTAATGTTTCATAATATGGTAATCTTTACAAATGTGATACAGACTACAATTTTACGGTGTATTATTCAGGAATAGATTCTGCCTATGCAAACAGTGTATCCGGATCATCAAAAGTGTCATAGTTGTATTTTTTCAATTGTAATTTGCTTTGATATGAATTGTTCAATCCTCTCAAATTTATTTCTGCATGTGTAACATATTTTGGATGGTAAATTTTTCACGAAATTGTTTTACGATTTCGCCCGGTTTACATATATATCCATTCAAACTTGGTGTACTGTGATCTCACAAATGATAAAATAGAAGAAATGTAGGTACATGTAGAACATCTCATAAAACTAACACTAAAACAGAAGCAAACCAGTATGACTAAGACATGCCGCAAACATCTCTTAACTTACAACATAGTTTCAGAGAGAGTATCATGCATTGCAATCGATGGTCGGAGAAATATAAATATAGAGCCAAATGCGCTCAAAACTGAGATTTTTTCACTACAGCAAAACGGATTCAAATCGCACATATTTTCAGGATTTGTCCCCAGCATTCCTACCACATGGTTATTTGTTTTGGCACTGCTGTGGCACCATTAAAAATATTGGCTCCCTCCCCCACTTCACTTTGCAACGACCATCCTAAAAACAATAATTACAAAAACATCTGGAACAAAGATCAGACTATCAGGATTTGGTTTACCGATATAAAGTATCCTCAGAGAATAAAATGGAGAGTATTTAATATCAATTTAATATATAAAACATGTTAGCTGTACATTAAACAAATTACTTACTCCTGTTTACATTAGTATAGCCTTAAAGGGACATTATGCCATAACCCAATTATGACATATCGTTCTCTTTCAAGACCTGTTTCAATATTTATGCCATTATTCAATCATTGGGAAATATAGTTGTGCAATCGCTAAATTATCAAAAGAATAGCTGAACCTTAAAAAGCTTTGGCATTTGCAATTGAGATATTTTTATGCATCCAAGGACTCAATGAATTCAAAGTCGCAAATTTCAGAAGGAGGTCAAACGCACCAGATAGAGAGTTGTTTTAATAAGAGGTTAAACACATCAGCATCATTATGATTTATCTTAATATGGTCAGGCATCTTTGTATAAAATGATATTTCCCTAGGTCAATACAGAATTGTTTTGGCTCAAACAAATTTCATAAATATAATATGACCACATTAAATTAAATTAAAGATGGAAATCGACTGTATTATGTCTCTTTAACTATCTGACTAAATTTATCTTCTATCAAAGGGTATTATCCCCAGATGATGAAACCAAACTTAGATGAGAGTGGGCTGCCTATAAAAACTTTCTTGATTTGATAGACAACCATTAAGCTAATTGAATGGTTTGACTTTGGTCCTTTTCTCTAAACTTCGTTCACAGTAAGAAGAGAGGTGGTTTAGTTTGATTCTATGGTGTTCTAAGTGACTGCATACATGTAACTAGCTCAGATGTTTCCGGTACGTATGTGATAATCATTCTTAATCAACACTTCAAAAACACATGGGGTTTAAAACAAGATTTCATTCAAAAATAAAACGTAACTTTATCTGATACAAATTCAGTAATAATCATCATCAAAACTATGAGAAGAACAAATAAAATATTGCACTGTTATCTATAAGATGCAAACAAATGCACATTGTTTTTTGTGTATCTTAAATACAATTTTACTCACAAAAAGCTTTCTGTATTTACAATTCCATCCACGTAATATAAAAACACACTAAAATCAATATTTTGCATGGTCTCACCCATAATTTGAATCTTAAAACTAATCACCTTTTTATCTTAGCAAATGATCATATATATAAGCATGTTCATGTTAAAAAAAATTAATCAAATCAAACAATTCCATCCACGTAATATAAAAACACACTAAAATCAATATTTTGCATGGTCTCACCCATAATTTGAATCTTAAAACTAATCACCTTTTTATCTTAGCAAATGATCATATATATAAGCATGTTCATGTTAAAAAAAAATAATCAAATCAAACAAGGTTTAACATCCCACTGCTCTCCGCCAAATAGGCCAGTGTAGGAGTATGCCATGCAGTCTCCTATGACTATGATATAAATTTTGGTCAGACAAAAGCATTTTTCATATTGTTCCTCAGGGATTTATTTGAAATACTTATCAATGAATAAACAGTTTGATGTCAAAAAGACTAAAATTAAAATTGTTTTCCTCACCAGGATCTTCCCTTCTGCTAAAACTGACAAGAGGAAACTAGGTTTGAAAATCCTGATGAAATTAGTCACATATTCAAAAAGAGGGCACTCTTCATCTTATACATGTTTAATTAAAGTTAATGACCATAATTGGCACCAAGGAAGATCAAGTATTATCCAAATATTACATCCCAAAGGAGTTGACTAATGGCTAATCGTGAATCTAGTCTCGATAACAGTTATAATTTGTTCATTACTTTAATCATTGGCCATCTTTACTTCAAGGTTGACATAGGAATAAGTCTAATTATTTATCTTCTGGAATGAATGTGTTATACATTATTCAAATGTACTGTAAAGTGTAATACCAACAGAACTTACTGTAGAAGATTCTTTATGTATGCTCCTATATACCCAATGAGGCAGTAGGTGGTGTTCTTGTATACAATTGAGGGTAATTCTCTCAGAAATTGGTAGACAACCTTCGCAAAAAGTCTACATCCACAACTATGTGCATGTATGTATAACATCATCAAATCAGTTTGAATTTGATTTATACCCAAATATACTTGAATCTGAATGTAACAACGCATAACACTTTTTAAATTTCAATTATTCCCTTGGAAAGTTTATTGAGTTGTCACAGATGACCTATGAATTAGAATTAAATCTAGTTAGTGATTACTCATGTACAGTAATACCTAATTAGTTTGATAATTTAGAATTGATGCATGTTTAACAACACATTTGTATTTTGTAACCTATCCTAGTAACAGGGCAATAATGTCAAAATACTGCTATATATATATGATGTTGTTTTTCCTATTAGTATTAATAATTAATACCATTACATAACCCCACCAATGTAATGATGGGAACAAAATAGTGGTGTGCCTGCATTTTTGTGAAATATATATTATAAAAAATTATCGAAACTATTGTGTCGATTTAAATTTAATTGAACAATAGCTAAAACTCCATAATGTATATTTATCTGTTACATAATTAAGAAAAGTTGGAGAAGTTAGGTTATATATCTTGTGTTGTAAGTGAAAACAACCCATTACAAAGAAAAACAACCTATTACAACTTTCTGAATTGATTACATTTTTTACAAGATATTTCATAATCAATTTAGACAACTACTTAGTAGTTTCAGCCAGAAAATAACTACGTCTATTTTGCAGTGGGACAATTCAATCTTGGTATACATAAATAAAATTTTAACCCTTGACAACAATTGGCTCTCAGACAATTCATATACAATTCTTTGTCCACTACATGAATTTCAGTCCCCAAAGAGTATCGTATTGGCTAGCCAACATTAAGAAATCGGAATTAGTCTATAGAGGCTTTACTAGGTGTGATATTAGTATTTAAGCAGTGAATATTTCAGAGGGCAAGTATGACGTAAGATAATGTAGTTTGAGTACTGCTCTTTGTAAGTGTAAATCTGGTACACTGGAGGAGATCTACCCCTACTTTAGACTGTAATGAGCATTATTTGTAAATCAGTTACATGAGATCGAGGAGATCTACTTTGGATTATCAAAATGTTTAAAGCAGCCTGGTGTGCTAGTGTTCGAAGTTTTCTTTAAATTATAATTTTGAAGATCTAAACAAAAATATTATGTGATATGACATCTTGACATTGGTAATCGTGATTAGAGAGAGAGAGAGAAATGGGGTTTAACGTCCACTCAACACAAACTAGGTCATTTCGGGACTAACATATGGTTTAATTTCATTTCAATAATTCGCTTGCGCGTAGGGGTCTTTAGCAGTGGGAGGAAACCAGAGTGCCCGGAGGAATAATCGTGATTAAAAATGAGTTATCCATCGGTTGTAAACTGACCATTATAAGAGTAGGAAAGACAGAGGTGTGTAATCAATACAAAAAGTAATGTGAAGTTCAGATGGTCATAAATGTACATTAGGATCGATCTACTTTAATACATTTTAGACCAATATGCTATTTATGCTTTGTTTATAGTCTGGAATAACAGTTTACAAAAATCTTTTCAACAATCTTTCTGTTTTATATCAATTGTAATTTTGTAATTATCACTCCACTTAGCCATTCTTACAGATGTTGTGCACAAGGAAGGGGTGTGTATGTTCAGTCTTTCTTGGACCCCTATATGATACCACTAAATATATTTTCGTTGGGCCTTTCACATCATCAAAAATGACTAAAAAGATCAATATGAGTAGGAAGTTTTGAATGCAAATTTATGAAAAATTACTATATTTTACTATGAATAAAATATGTGAAGTGTGATATCTATAAGATAGTGCTTTGATATATCTGACAAATTTGAGCTAACCCAATCAGTTTCTGGGCACTCAGATACTAATTATAAAATTATAAGATTTGAAGAAACATCAGAGACGAAAGAAATTCGATCAGTTCTCTCCCTCAATGAATTCTTTCCTATTAGTGAATTCTAACCAGTAAAAATGAGTTTGAGAAAAAGCAGCTAACCAAAAACATTTACCAATTCACCAACAACCTCAAATGTATTTAGTTGAGAGAGAAAAAAAAAGAGGAGTCGGAATTGACAGAAACATCGAATGTCTGTCTTTTGAGAAATCTTGAGTTACCCCAAACTGGAGGAAATAGCATGTTTGACATGTCAACCCAGTTCCTAGAGGAATGAAACATAACAGATAAGGTTGTTAGCAACATGTTCATGGCTTAATACATTGTAGTCCCTTCAATACTCCATCACTATAGGAACAAAACATGCTGAAGATTGGAAAAGTCGCTCTTCTGTAAGGCGTCTTTGTTTGTTTGAGAAACATATGAGGCTATTTCCAGTTTTAACAAAAAGAGACTACAAAAATGTATTTTGAGACTAAAGTCAACAGAATAACGGGAAGTCATTTACTTAACCAGAAATTATAGATGAGGAATGTGATCAGGGAGAAAAAATGTGAGATGCCACTTAGACTATGAAAATATCAGATCGGTATCAGGATAATCCAGGGAATAAATCATGAGAATTTATATCAGAAACAACATGTTTGCATCGTCAACTGATAAAACCTACCAAGCTTTTACCTGCTAACAATATTAAAAAGTGCTCTTGAGGATTGAAACTTTCTACAAATGAACTAGATGTTTTATCATCTATATAGTTATTAATCAAAAAGCATGTTTCTGCAACAAGGTTTACTGGATGTTCTGTTTTATGAAGTGATTAGCAGACGTACAACAAGATCCTGACAGACGGTCAGTTGTAAAAATTGGCAGGAGTTTATGTTGTTTAAAACTGATAAAATCATTTTGGTCAGTTGCTGTAGACATTCTATACCTAGATCTACAATAACCACATATATTATATACATAGTGTTATTACCTACAGAATGTAAATAGCAATCTAATAAGTAACTTGTATTATTAGTAGTTACTACAGTTTATTATAGAGACTTTCTTAGACTGCATTAACATCAGACTTCGAAGAAAATTATATTAGTGATGGAACCCCATATTATGGAGGATACTAATGGTTTTTATATGGGTAAGTTCTTTAAGTCTCTATATTAAACACACTAAATATAAAACATAACTCTATATTTATTGCACATTAATCAATACCAAGGATTCCCTCAAGAATTCTTACTCTTTATCGTACAATTTATCTTACAAAATGAAGTCAAATAAGGCAATGTCAATATAAATTATGGCAATAGATATAAAAGTTGGATAAATGAGAGCCAAACTCTAAATCAGTTAATATATTGGGGGCCTCCAGTTCCTAAGACGTAAATCAAAGATTATAGACTATAACAAATAATAGCTTTTCAAAAGTTTACAATGGATCATGTCAAAGATTTGAATGATTATAATTTCAAATGGTCTTCACCAATACCAGCGAAAAATTATTAAACACTTATTTTTTCATATGGATCAAATGAAAATTTCAATGTCTGCTCTGCCACCAAACAACATCAAGAAAAGAACTTAAATCAAAAGAACCAGGAAGAGCATATGGAATATAGGCACTTGAAATGCACGAAGTTACAAAAATCTGACAATTAGCAACTGCTTTTGACAGAGGAGTAGTCTGTGTAAATGCCACGGGGAAGATATTGATGTTATTATTCTGTATAAATAACAACCTGGCCAGCAGAAACCTTGATATAACCCTTGGAATATATAAACCACCGTATCAGCATATGTACGCGACAACAGCATCAGCATATTTAAGCGGCATTTACACGATACAATCAACCCATACAACCATTGGATGCAACCGTCGCATCCGACGAACTCATCAGACGAATGATTGGATGGACAGGATCAGTTCTATTCTCATCCGACCAACTGATGCAATACCCAATCAAATTGAGTAATATTATACGACTTCATAGGTGTATGATGTCACATCTGCCTTGACAACCAGAATTCCTGCTATCAAATAATGTCTTCTTCTGTCGCTTCGAGTGCTTCAACCACCTCTAAAATGGACCTTAGCTTAGCAGCCACTTAATTAGAGTGTCTAATAACACTTTATCGGGAACATGAACTATTGTGGAACCTGTGGCATCCTAACTACATGAAGACGGGGATGAGAAGTGTATTTAACATACCCTTCCGATTCACTGTGGATAAGCTCCCTGGCTACTGACGTGCACGCACCTATACCTTTTTTCATCAAAAGGGAACGTCTAGCCCACATTAGTTTTTTTTTACTTTGATATGTCTCCACTTCGGCCTAACACAGAATATAAGTAGCTAATACAACTCTTCTTCAAGCGACGCTGTTATATTCAGTTACTAGGAACGAACAAATGACACAGCATGCGCACGTGCATTTGACGTCAAGTTCCCATACAATGAATAGAACCATTGTATCATGTAAACACCATTCCGATATGTTGCATCCGACGGTTGTATGGATTGGTTGTATCGTCTAAACGCGGCTTTATTCAAAACACATACATACTATCTAGATACAAAACTGGTAAATGTTTGTATGAATTAATGAAGGCCTGCAAGACGTTCAATATATATATAAAATATATAACTGTCAATTTGTTATAGTCTCGAGCCACTGGTGATAATATTGAAAAAGATAAGAAAAATTTGCTTAATATTTGTGAAGATAAATGGTCAAATAATGCATTGCCTTGCAGTTGATCAGTGAATGGATTTATATGCTGTCTTCTTACTGATACTTGGCCAAATGTGAAAGCACAAATAGTATGAACAATTTCTAGAAATATTTCTGTTCAATACTTTCATTGCCAATGATACATGTACTTTGGAGGAGTTAAAGGTTAGATCTGACTGGAAGCTCTAACAATAAAACCAAATCTTAGGCAATTTTACACTAAGAAAATACCATGGTACACCTGGAACCAAAATGCTATCCAGAAATTCCAGAAGGGTAAACAGATCAAACGATACCCAGTCCTGACTTACACTACTGGCCTCATGAAGAAACATGGTCTGTGCTGAGAAGGGTTCAAGCACAATAGTATAATTTATACTATATAAATAAGAATAACTTCTTGAATTTTGTCAGTGACAGATCCATTTCTATTGGGCCCAAACAAATGGAGCAATTGTGAGGATATAACAGCGTGGAACACAAATACAAAGTATATTTTAACATGGATTAAGACAACAAGATAAATGTGAATTCTTAAATAAACAAATGTAAATAACAAATGGTTCTTGTTAAACTAGTTAACAAACAGGGTTTTTTCACAAGTTTCATATGAAACCCATCTATGTAAATAAAATACACATTTATAGGAAGCAAACACTCCAAGATGTATATTAGTGAATAAATTGTTTAAATCAAAATTTATCCCAGTCCTGAATAATTTATTTGGAGCCCTGTGATACTTTATCAAAATCATAATTGAAAATAGCAACAACTCATGAAAATATTAATTCAGTTTAACTTGTCCAGTATGACACAATAATTTGCTACACCATGTCATTAATTTACTGGTATAACTAAGTCCATTTCTCTGTAAACTTAATATTCAAGTACACTTTGATCTTTTGGGGTATCCAAGACATTTCTTAAATTAATGGTGGGATTTAGTAGAGAAACTGTGCTTAGACACCATAAGCAGGCTATTAACAATAGATATATATAGACCTAATGCTTACAGCAGAATTACTTTGTACTCAAGACTGATTATGTTTTATATGTAAGTCAAAGATAGCAACATGTTTATTATTTGCCTCATGGACATGATCATCAGAATCATTACGTTGATTAAGATTTGGCTGGACGTGTAGGTGAAAGATAATGCAGCTAAAATGTAATTTTGGTATGACTGATTCTGGACCTTTGCAGACACAAGAAAATTGACAACTTAACACACAAAGACCATTTACCGAATGGTAGCTTGTAAGATCTTTTTCCACTCTCATCACAATGGTGCTTTCAATGGGTCTGGTACTCATGCCCTCTTGAATTAATGCTTAAGTTGTACTGACTCTCACTTTATGATATATCTCTACTACAAGAACAATGAGTCTTGATCAATTTTATACTCTGATTTTACATTAACTATGATTTACTTTTCTACATATCTACTGCGTGATGGTACAAACTGTGTTATCTTTACTGATGTGGGTGTATCATATAATTAATATTTTAAAATACATAGTCCCTGTTTACAATTTATACATTGAAAAATATTGAATATGAAATAAGCAATCCATGAATTAAAATTAATTAATTCAAAATTTGAATTTCTACTTTTCCTACTGTGTGCTAGTACACAAGCTGTGTTATCTACACTGATATGGTGAGTGTATTATAAACTGAATATTTGAAAATACATAATCTATATTTACAATTTATACATTGAAAAACATTGAATATAAACTAATCAATTCAGGAATCAAAATCAATCAATTCAAAATTTGAATAATTGTTCAATTTTTTCTTCCTTTCAAATTATAACAATTAAATACTGATTTCCTGTATTGCAGATGTTGTAAGAATTATTTCCAATTTCCAATGAAATCTCTGGTTTATTAGGAATGACAATTATGTATGTAAATATAACATTAGGTCTTGTATAATATACTAGAAATAGACTGTAAGTAGAGTTCTAATGTCAGAGATTATACACTACATACCAATATCTTTATCTGAACATCACTATGGCATCTGTCTGGAGAGAAACCCCATAGTAGTAACAGTTCTACTTTAAAGATGAGTATCATTTGGGTAATTGGGACAGATACCAACATGAATTAATGACAAACTAACAAGATTTAATGACAAGTTAATTGATTTAAAATTATAAGTTTCTCCAACTTTTTGCTAATATTTAACATTATAGTAAGCTGTCTTTGAAGAGAGAGACAGAAGTGGGGTTTAGGGTATTAAAGTTCACTTGACACAAACTAGGTTATTTCAGGACTAACACAAGGTTCAATTTTATTTCAATAATTCGCTTGTGCGTAGGGGTCTTTAGCAGTGGGAGGAAACCAGGGGACCTGGAGTAAACCCTCATTGAACCTACTCATTGCCAGGGAATATGCTGTCTTTGACGTAAGATCTCTGTGTGTTCAGATGGTTATGGTTTACAAATTAGAAGTGTTGCATAATAGTGGCTTTATAGATTGCCAAAGAGCTTTATGTAAAATAGCTTGGAATGAGATTTTGCCATCAAATATATATCCCTCTAAAATTATTTATATCTATTGCATTGGCTGTTGCATAATGGTGGCTTTATAGATTGTTGTAAAGAACTTTATGTACAAAAGAGCTTGAAATGAGATTTTGACAGCAAATATATATATGTATTATCACTCCTGGTAGTTTGAAAATATTTCAGTGCAGTATTTTATTTTACATGGTCCCTGAAACTGTACGACATAAATTATGTATCAGAAGATGACCTAAATTATCTTTGTCATACCATCATATGACAATTATGACATTAAAATGACACAATGCCATGTGTTACATTATTTATTATAACATATATGTATTACCTGCATCTAAAACTGTTCACTAAACAATAAACATGTAATAAGTGTGCTAATAAACAATCACAATTACATGTGTCTGTAACATGTTGGAAGTAACATAATGGACAACATAGTCACATAAAATCCATGAATTTTGTAAAACATCTCCCAAAATGTACACAGATATCTGAAGTGTTGGTTTTTTTTTAATTTAATACTATCAAATATTTGGTATCATCGTGAATACTCTGACAGTCTCTTGTAATATTCAACCAAACAATGTCCACTCAACACAAACTGGATCATTTCTTTAGCAGTGGGAGGAAACAAGTGGCCCTGGATAAACCCATGTGGTTGGACAATTGGGGATTCAAACCCAGCCACTTGACTCAAAAACAGACCTTCTGATACAATGTGTACGCCATCAAACCTCAAAGGAGTAATGGTGTTTAATGATATTCTGATAAAAAAATTATCTTCTATGGTTACAAGAATTTTGCCTACACAGTGGACTACTCTTCTTTGAATTCCAACTGGCTTTTTTGTGTCACACTATCTTGGTATACTTAACTATGTGAATTAACTAAAGATATTCTCTGAACATCTTGCGTATAATACTGGGCTATGGGAATTAATCATTTTATGGAAGAAATTCACTTTCCACATTAAGAAAGGACAAACTTTGGCTGGTGTTAAACTTGTATTGATTTTAGCATTATACTGTAAAAATGTAATATTACGCCTTCACTTGAAAGATTAATATTTTGATATTTTTTGTCATTTCAGGCACAAATGAGACCGTTATGACAAATGAGTATTACGATTATTATGAAAATGCTTACGCAAGTTTATGTACAGAAACAGTTGATGGAAAAACAGAAGATGCTGTCAACAGTTTTTTACACACCTATGTGTTTCCCATTTTACTACTGGTTGGAACTATCGGTAACCTGATATCATTACGCTGTTTACATCAACTTAGCATCAATGTGTGGTCATCTTGTTTATATTTAAATGTTTTATGTGTGGTAGATCTGTTTGTTCTATTTGTGGATTGTGGTAATCGTTGGTTTGTGAAAGTCACGGAACAAAATCTCAGTGATAAAATCATGAAAACATCTGCAGCCATATGTAAGGTTTATCCTTTCGTCTTTCAATTCATTCTCCATATTGGTCCGTGGATATTAGTGGCCTCTTCTGTTGAGATGATGATTGCTGCACGCTATCCGCTGCTCATATATAAGATGTGTACACGAGAGCGAGCTAAAGCTGTAATGTTGTTAATGACGGTGCTTCTTATGTGTCTTAACATGCACTACTTCTGGACGCATGGCTTGGTGACCTATAATGAAGGGCCAACCCATTCGCAAACACAATGCATTTACATCGAGGAATTTTCTGAATATTTCCGAGACACTGTTTGGCCATTCTTGAGCTTAGCAGTAGGTGATGTTATTCCACTGATTGTTGTGTCGGCTCTTTTTTTCACAACAACAGCTGCCATGATGCGAGGGCGTCACAAACAAAATGATTTAAAGAAAACTTTAGAGAAATATTTTATGGATATCCACTCACTAAATGAACTGAAGACAACATTTGTTCTCATTAGTTTGTTTTATATAATAGTTATAACTTTACGAGTGATACTTGTCACTGTGGAATACCTTATTCAGCTCAGAGCTGTAGAAATACCCTGTGAAGTAGCATCAAAAGTGTATGCAGTCATTGGATTACTACATACTATAATAGACATTTTGTTCTACTGTTATATCAGTTTTAAGATTGTGATTTACTTAGCAACAAGCAGACGCTTTCGTAAAGAATTAGTTAACATGGTTGTCAGTGTAATATCAGTGTGTCAAAGAAAAGACCGCATCAATTTATCAACAAACAATCTAGCTGCTAAACCGTTAATGGAAGTTGATCATATCACACCATCCAGCCAAACTGAGGCTGGACCATCAAATATCAGTACCAATGTCTGAATTTTCTTCAAGGAAACATTGTCAAAATTATATTATAAAAGTAGTCTAATAACATTAGTTCTATTTATCAATTTTAGTTCAACTACTGCACTGTTGTTACCTATGTTTTAAAAGTTCAGAAAGCAAAAATAAAACACCAGATAACAAACAGCAGAAACTGCTGTCATATATTTAAAAGATTGGATCAAGTGAAATCTATCTAAGTACAAAAGAAATGAAATGAAACGGGGTTTAACATCTGTACTGAATATCTTAGTATAATGGGGCAAACTATTCATATACCTGGTAAAAGTAAGAATTTTAAAATATAAACCGTGCAATAAAATCTCAAGTGACAATTTATAAAACTTTACGGAATTTTCCCTTCCCAAACTACATTTAAAACGTGATGCATTTATTCGGAAGTAAGCCTACACTTAAGTCTACTGTCTAAATAAGTTGCAATCTGATTAACCATAAATAATATATTTGGTATTTTTCCATACACACATGGATTAAATTTTATATTATATCATATAAATGATGGTGGTGTAGGCTTATATTTAATACCTGTGCATGGAATATCAACGTCAAAACCATCAACAAACATTTCCCTTTGGTATTTTAAAACTGGAAAGTTGGCTCCCCTGCTAACATATTGCAGACTAGAATCTCACGAGTCAGCAACTAAATCTGAACTATAGCTACCAGTCTACAGTTAAATCTAATCTATAGCTACCAGACATACAATCATCTTACAGATAAGAGTTCACATCTTGTAATATTATTAGATCTGATAAAACCTACCTAACAGTATTTAACAACTCTACATCTCTAATATACATTGTGAGGACAGTATCACACATAACAAATACTGTATGAGGACACGTTAATCCACAATAGATACTAGACAAAATACAGATACTGAAAGCTTTAAGAAAACTAAATATCAAATCAAGTAAATGTATCCGATGCACATTTGATAAACTATTTTCAGTATTTTTATGTACTGTAAACATACTGTGCTATTAATGAATGTTCTGTATAATGTCATGTAGAAGTAATAAAATAAAATGTACATTTGTAAACATTATAATGTAAGCTTATATAAGACAATAAAATGTACTGTTTGTTGACGATATGAACCACATCTTTATTGATTTCTTATCCAATGTGAAATCCTCCTTCTGACTTATTGTTTATACTACTAATTTGATTTTTTTTTTTTATACAATCTGAATCAATTAAACACATCCTTGGCAACTTCGCCTCAAAAATCCTGAAAGTTTCCACTGAGTACTTTGTAGAAATGAGATTAATGATTAGTTTCTTCCTTTCAATAAGACAGATAACCAATATGAAATTCAGAAAGATAGATTTAATAATTGCAATTATACAAGTGGATTCCATAACAAATGATGGAAGTCATTGAAAATCACTGAAAATCAATGGGATTCTTCCACTGAATGAGTTAAAATGAATCTTACATCTGAAGTATGTGCTTAAAAAATGAGTTACTTTTAAAACAAATTGGCATGAATACAATTGTACCGACATGTTTTATATACTTCATTAAAAAAAAATTGTTTAGCACTATTTAAAGATATTCGGAATTTTAATATGGTAATTAATTTGTATAGACAACAAAATGATATGTAAATGTTAGTGATATGTGGATGTGGGTTGTTGCTGATTGTATTATGTCTCGTAATAGGCTGGTAGGAGAACTTCAGATTCACATGAGCTGTGAAAAAAAATCAAAAAAAAAATCTACTTTCTCTGACATTTTTGGCATATATTTGTGCATCAAAAATGCTTTTCTGCTATTAGACCAGATTTGAGTAAATTCCCCCTTCAGGGTGCAGAGATTTGACAGAAATTTTCAGCATATCAAGTTTTCATTATCTATTCTGTAACTATCATAGTGAGAACTGACAGCTCTTTATCTAATCTTACCTAAGCAAGGCACTTTTACAAGCATCCTTTTCTACGATATCACCCTTGGTTAAACTCCAGAAACAAATGAACGAGCATCATTCATATTGAAAACTAAATCGTCCATAAAAAGCATGGTGAATTGCAGTGGATTTATTTGTTTGATTACTATGTTATATGTTCAGTAGAATCTGTATTAAGCAGCCACCCAATTTTTACGATTGACCGCTTAATGGGAGTGGTCTCTTAATAAAATCTCGGGGTTTTTTTTGGCTGACATCAAAATTTGGCCGTCGCTAAATCTCGGACATAACTTCCGTAAACTTGTCATTTTGTACCAACCTTCAATTCTACTGTCTATCATTGTGATGCATTCAATAATAGTTATCCGTTTTTGTGAAGAAAATCGATGAATTAATTTCATTTTATCAAATAAGCACATGAACAAAAAAACATCGCTGATTTTCACAGGGGGTGTAACTCTGTGTGCAATATTATAGGTGGGGCTAAAAACGTAACTTCCGTAAACTTGTCATTTTGTACCAACCTTCAATTCTACTGTCTATCATTGTGATGCATTCAATAATAGTTATCCGTTTTTTGGTAAAATCTCATGTTTTTTTGTGCTGACGTCAATTAATATTACGCTTGAATGCATTGGAAGCAAACACCATTACTTCACTTGCATCAGTAAAATTGGCCTTCGCTGAATCTCGGACATAACTTCTGTAAACTTGTCATTTTGTACCCACCTTCAATACTACTGTATATCATTGTGATGCATTCGATAATATTTATCCATTTTTGTGAAGAAAATCGATGAATTAATTTTATTTTATCAAATAAGCACATGAACAAAAAAACATCGCTGATTTTCACAGGGGGTGTAACTCTGTGTGCAATATTATAGGTGGGGCTAAAAACGTCTATTTAACAACATAGAGGATTTTGTCGGCACTTTCAGTTTATTCCATCAGTATCAAATAATGTTCCGTTGCGTGTGAAAACAATGATCAGATTAGTCATTTAAGAAAACAAAAGATTAATTAACAGATAATCCCGGGTTAATTGTTATTTTCATATTTCTTTTTACTTGATCAGTGGGAGTCCACTTAATTGATTACTACTCACGGGATTAGCGGGGGTGTTCAAAGAACGACAAGATGGTATCATTCAACAATGGCTGTTGAATGGGCGATGTTTTGTTAAATTTTTTAGCAAAATAGTGACCGCTGGCCGCGTTAGAGGAGTGACCGTTGAATAAAGAGATGAAACAATAGAATTTTTACGGGGGGAATTTATTGTGACCGCTTACAAAGAGATGTCGCTGAATAGGAGTGGCTGCTCATACGGATTCTACTGTACATACATACCCGCTAACAAAAAAGCAATAAGCGTTCGTTTCAGATTTTTTTCCACATGTTGGAGGCTCTCCTACCTGTCTAAAATGTGTAGTCTACAATCTGCATTTCTTTCACTTTCAACTAAATTAGTGGTTCCATTTTCATTGTGTATTGGTACAGATATCAAGATGTAATAAGACAATAGTACTTACATTCTTCACGGAACTTGGGTTCTGTATTAGCACCTACTCTAGCTAAAGTTCGTATCAATTCAACCTGCATATCATGCTGATCACGATACATAGGATCATCAAAAAATGTTTGGAGTTGCATATACACTCTATCCAGTACCTACAAAACAAAAATACAGTTGAAATAAATTTGTTCAATAATAGCAAACATGACATTTCATAGTAAGGAATGAGTGTGTCATTTCTAGCTATACAATAACCAAAAAAGAGCTGGTTTATTTTTATTTTAAAAATAAAATGAAAAGATGTAATAACATATACAATCTCAAATTTTAAAATGGCAGTTCTATATTTTACATCTTACATGTGAAAAGTCTACATCTTACCCTTCTGTTTGTGATATTTTCTAATATAGCTCCGACTGATGGTATAGTTGAGATTCTAACTGGGCTAAAAATAGAACAATTATATACTTTTATTATTAAAGAATGCATTTTCACTTAGTAAAATGCAGATGTAGTTTGATGTCTGGCTGGTAGAACAAAACTTTTTTCTATATATTAATACATTAAAGGCACAATATTTCAGGGTAAAACGTAAATACTGACTTACATACACTACAGAAAGTAATACTACTAAAAATCATATTAGTCTAAAATTATTTGAATCATTTAATCAAACAGTAATAAAAAAAAAGCACTTACATTTCTGGATCATTAGCTAATGTAACTAAAGCCGGTACAACACGTGTTGATATTAATGTATCATCAATACCTTTGATTAAAAGCTGAAATTAATTGAAATATGTGTGAATTACAGTTTATATTTGGTTGGTATTAAAATTTATTAACTGAAAGCGAGGACATTTCAAATACCCCCACATATGCTATAGAATTTAGTAACTTTCAGATTAAGAACACTGATCATCATTTGCATTTTTAGGAGAATGCTTAATTTTTGACAGCTTAATCCATGCATCGGAAAGAGATTATCAAAAGATTTTAATAAACACTTACAAGTGGCATTTGAGTCTTTATATCTATGGATATTGACAAATGCTTCCGACTACTTTGTACCAAGGATATATAAAGTGTTAAATGAATGAGTGTAGGACCATTTTGTTACTTCCATGAGGAGCTCTTATCTTGTCTCCTGGGAAGTGTCGTCATTTTCAAAATAGTTGCTGAAGAGCTTATAGTACATGTACATTTATTGTTATTGATTTTGTCTCTATCAGATAAAACTAATTGACTTACAAACAAAAATTTTAGTCTAAGAGAAAGTTATTTGAATGGTTATAGATAACAATAGTTTGTGTACAGGTTTAAATATTCATTATCATTGTCCCATGAAAATAATATTCAAGTTTTACCTCAAACATAGAAGCTGCTGTTGCTCTGACTAGTGGTGAAGTATGTACTACTCCCTCCCATAATACTACCAGTAATAATTCATGATTATTTGGGTTAGATCTGTAAATAAAACAAGACAAGAATTCAATCTATCATATAATATTATGTAATTAAACCATATTAAAGATTTGTAGCTCTTCTTACTCATTACAGTGGAGAACTATATTATCAACAAAGACAAGTATGTTCAAAGTTTATCAATATCCATTCCTAGAAATAAAGCTTTCTTGCTTAAAAGAATCAAGCACTCAGATTACAAAAACTAATGAAATATACACTGATTGATGTTGATTTATGGCATGTTCGCTCCAACCCGTCTATATTCAATATTGTACAAAATCAAATTTATGTTAGAGATCATGATAATAAAGGTAATGACTGTCCAATTTCAATCAAAAGCCAATGCCTATAAAAAAAAGTTATCGCATTTCAAAACGCAACCATTCAGATGGCATCAGTGTAATCAAATATGTACAGATTCCGTTAATGTTGGAATTTTAGACGAGTGACTGTGATAATGGAGGTATATTTCACTTTGATCAAATTCAATTCACAGATGGAAAGATGGAAGAACAAAAAGACTTCATTTAATAGTCCCTACTTTCCCTGAAAAAGTAGAGACAGGTTATAAGATTTCTTGCACAGATGGTTTTACTAGCAAGAGTTAGCCTGGAATTACAGTGACAATCCCGATTTGAACAGAGTCCCAAAAATTTAAGCACCAAAATATAGAGGATTGGTGTATTTACAAGTCTCAAAATTCCAGCTCAAAATATTGAGTCATTTGGACGTGAAAGTCAAACATAACGCTAACGCTACAATATACGTCCACATTCCTGCTTTGATTGATATGGTACTTTGTCAAGAAGGCTAGGCGTTTGGTTTGTTTAGCGTTGAGGGTCGTGCACCAACATTAATAGTTGCCGTCCTTAGAGTATAAGGAATAACTATACCAAGATAATCCATTCAGAATTGTGCCTTCCTAACACTAAAGGCAAAAAGTAGGCGTGGCTCTGCCCCTGGGGGTCGGGACATTCATCAAAATAAATAGTGGACGCCCTCAGGCTATAAGGAATACATAAACCAAGTACCATGCTGATTCATTCAGAATTGCGGTCTGTAAACGACAAACACAAAAATTGGTCGTGTCTTGCCTGTGTGAGTCGGGACAGGCTATATGGAATACATATCCCAAGTTTAAAGACGATCCATTAAGAATCGTGGCCTGTAGACAACACACATAGACACGAAGTAAAAATGGGCATGTCTCTGCCCCTGGGGGTTAGGAAATCACCAAAAACAATAGGGGTCATCTTTAGGGTATAAGGGATAGGTTTGTAAAGTTTTAAAAGGATCTGTTAAGAATTGCATCCTGTAGGCGAACGCAAGACACAAAAGCATTGGGCGTGGCTCTGTCCCAGGGGGTCCGTCATGCACCAAAAATAATAGTGGTCAACCTTAGGGTATAAGGAATAAGTATAAAAAAAAGTTTTCAAGACGATCGATTAAGAATTGTGGGCTGTAGGTGACACACAGACAGACAAAAAAAATGGGCGTGGCACTGTCCCTTGGGGTTGGGAATGCACCAAAAACAATAGGGATCTTCCTTAAGGTACCAAGAATAAGTATTCAAAGTTTCAAGATGATACATTAAGAAATGCAGCCTGTAGACGACAGACAAACAAATACAAGAAATGGGTGTTGCTGTCCCACGGGGGTCGGGCATGCACCCAAAACAAAAGGGGTCATCCTTAGGGTATAAGGAATAAGTATTTTAAGTTTCAAGATGACCAATTAAGATTTGTGGCCTGTAGGCGACACACAAAAAGAAAATGGGCGTGACTCTGCCCCTGAGGGTTGGGCATGCACCCCAAATGATAGAAATGTTCCTTAGGGTACAAAGAATAATCATTCAAAGTTTCAAGATGATACGTTAAGAAATGTGGCTTGTAGATGACAAACAAATAAATACAAGGAATGGGCCTGGCTCTGCCATTGGGGGTCGGGCATGCACCAAAAAACAATACGGATCATCCTTAGGGTAAGTATACAACGTTTTATGAAAATCCAGTTAGAATTGTGGCTTCTAGGCGACACAGAGACACACAAAAAGAAAATGGGCGTGGCTCTGCCCCTGGGGGTTGGGTATGCACCCCAAACGATAGGGATCATCCTTAGAGTATAAAGAGTAAGTATACAAAGTTTTAAAGAAAATCCAATAAGAATTGCGGCCTGTAGGCGACACAAAGACACACGATAAGAAAATGGGTGTGGCTCTGCCCCAGGGGGTTGGGCATGCACCCCAAATGATAGGGATGTTCCTTAGGGTACAAAGAATGTCAATGCTAAGTTTCAAAATTATAAGTTAAGAAATGTGGCCTGTAGACGACAAACAAATACATACTAGAAATGGGCGTGGCTCTGTCCCTGAGGGTCGGGCATGTACCAAAAACAATAGAGATCTTCCTTAGGGTATAAGGAATACGTATACCAAGTTTGAAGAAAATCCAGTAAGAATTGCGCCGTGTAGACGACACAAAGACACACGAAAAGAAAATGGGCGTGGCTCTGCCCCTGGGGGAGGGGCATACACCCTAAACGATAGGGATGTTCCTTAGGGTACAAAGAATGTGTATACAAAGTTTCAAGATTATAAGTTAAGAAATGTGGCCTGTCGTCGACAAACAAACAAATACTAGAAATGGGCGTGGCTCGGCCCCTGGGGGTCGGGCATGCCCCAAAAACAATAGGGATCTTCCTTGGGGTATAAGGAATAAGTATACCAAGTTTGAAGAAAATCCATGAAGAATTGCGCCCTGTAGGCGAACCACAGACACACACACACACACACACACACACACACACACACAGGGGCGACGGCATAATACGTTCACATTATGAATGTGGACGTATAAAAATGCTTATCTGGTCATGTAACCCTTTTAAGATTTTGTGTCAATTTTTTCGTTTGGTGACCTGATAACCAATTCCCATTCCTTTGGAGGTCTATATAGTGAATGACCCATGTGCTGTACTTGATAACGAAAGGTAAATTTCACCTACACATTATTTTTTGAAATAAAAGTCTGGTTTTATCCAGACACTACCGCATAATACAGCTTGGGACAGCGCATCACAAATATTGGGTTAGTTTCTCAGCAGAGGATTTTACAGGATTTTAACACAAAATTAAGCAGTTTTAATCTCATACATCTACCTACCCTAATTCAACAAAAGCTGCCTTCAATCCATCTAGTGGTGCTCGACAAAATGATAATGTAAACAATACATTCTTTAAAAATTGGCCTAAATATTCTCGTTCTTTTTCCTGAAATATTTTTTAAAAGCACCATCATAAGAAACAAAACAGTTGACAGCCAACTGACCAATTATTATTCAAAGGTTGAAGCTGATAATAGTTAATAATTTCTGGAGTGGATATAGGAAGATCTGGACTAAGTGTTAGAGTCATTTAATAAACTTAAAACTGTTACTTCAGGAAAAAACTGAACAGATTATCTATTATCTTACAACTTGGTTGCAGGAAAGGATTTGGTAATTGGTAGTTGAGCTTAAAGGACTTTATAATTAGCAGCTGGGCTCAAGAATAATATAGTCCAACCCTGGGGGTCAAATAATTATTACCAAACACATTGATTGTAGGACATGTGTGATACAATGAATATTTGAGCAACAACAGTAACACCTAACAATAAGTGGTTGGCGAGTAACAATCAACACTTTTAATTCATTGTGGATGATATAATTATGCCGAAGGGGAGATATCTTTAACATAGCCCAAAATGGATATCTTTTAATAAGCATTTAGCCAGAGCAATGATATATTTGGGGAGTAGACAGGCCAATTTCAAGAACCTGAAAAGAGTATTGGTTCAAATGGAGTGTATAATGATTTGGAAAAGAGCCCTTATACTTCTATAACACATCATCTTAATACATTACTCAGTGTATCAAACATTAATAGATTACTTATGCAATGTGTCAAACATTAATAGATTACTTAATGTATCAAACAATAAGTAATATATTTATGTATTCAACATTAATAGATTACTTTACTGTATGTATCACACATTAATGATAGATTACTTGAAGTATCAAACATTAATAGATTACTTAATGTAGCAAACCTCTTAATATTATTAACAGATTACTTACTGTATTAAAACATGTTAATACACCTGCTGAATATACTGGTATAATACATGTTGTTAAAGCTGTATGACCTAAATTTACTTGATGATCTATAAAAAATATTCAAATGAAAACACTGGTTAAAGCTGTTCTCAATTTATTTATCAAAGTAACAGACATAATTATTTGCCATCCCTTGAAGTCTTTATTTCAAATAAACAAGAAGCTTCAAGATAAGAATTTCCTTTCATTTCAAGTTCAAACAATACATAATTTTATTTACAAACTACAGGAAGTAACCTAATCAATGTAGCCAAGTGGGTTGTCTCCTTAAATTCTCTAAACAATTTCAGGAATCTAAATACTCTGAACAATGTTCATTGAAAAAAACAAAAACAAAACACATGGCATTATTATTACCAACCCAATAAAAAGATGTGGGTAAAGTTAAGCAAGTCACAGCATGCTTAAAAGGTCATACAAATGATCAAAATCAAAAATGTCAGTCCTGAAATAACTGATTTGTGTTCTATTTCTACAATCCCATGTCAATTAAATAATTGCAGTTACATCAGATTGTGAATCTTTCACAATACTTTCAAGAAGAATGAATTTATTTTTATATGCACACATTTTCTTGTGGACGTATATTGTCGCCACCCCTGTCCGTCCGTCAACAATTGTTTGCGAACACTTTACACCTCACAATTTTTATCCGATTTCAATGGAACTTGAAATATAGGTTTATTACCCTAAGATCTTGGTTCCTTTCAATACTGGTATATACTTTTTAGCGTGTGGTCCCTCTGGAGGTCACAATTATTATCCGGTTTTAAAAAACGTTTTATTATATCACTGTTGCACCATAATGAAAGTTGAGAATAAATCTTGTGTGCAAATAGAGTAAAAATATGGTGTATCAAGGTAGTGGACCTGGCAGAGGTCACAATTTTAATCCAATGTTGATGAAACTTTAAAAGCATGTTTATAACCCAAAGATATTGGTTGATTTTGATATTCATGCATATCAGATTGTAACTTCCTGAGTTATGGCCCCTGATTGTAAGAAAATCAAGTTTTAGCTTGGGGTCCCTTTAGAGTTCACAATCATAATCCCAAATATATCCCCGTTACACCGTAAGGTTGGTTGAGTTCGCATTTCATGAAAATAGGACTTAAACTGCCGGACAAAATGGCTGCACCGCATACACAAATAGTGTAAAAAATGTGGTATATCAAGGTCGTGGGACGCTAGAAGTCACAATTTTGATCTGATTTTGATGAAACTTGAAATATATCTTTATAACCCAAAGATCTTGGTCCTTTTGATATTCGCACATATCGGATCATAGCTATCTGAATTATCTGAATTATGGCCCTTGATTGTTCAGAAAATTGCTTTTTGTTTAGTTTGTTCTCTATCCATCTCTTGCAAAATGTTGCCATATCCTGCCTGGCAGCCACCGGTTAATTCATAAATTCATTCATTATCTTACCTAAAGCATTGTCTGGTAAATTGACTAATTCTTCAAACTTAGGTTTAATCTACAAAATAAATGTCAAACTTCATTAATGGGACAAAATCTTTTACATATAATATTAGAATATGTCAGCAAGACAAGGGAAAATAATCATTTTGATGTTTTAACAGGTCATTCAATATGTTGAACTTTCAGATAATCTAGTGCAATTGTGGGTCACCTTTTTTATTTACATGTAATTGCATATATCTCAGCATCAACTAATCTGTTTAAATCAATCCAAATAATAAATTTCACTAGAAACAGAGTATATCCCTTAAACAACTGTTTTTCTATATCCATACTTTCTAAAAATAAAATAAAAAACAGACAAAAATGGGGTTTAACGTCTGGGTCATTTTCGGCTAACTTGTTTCAACTGTATTTCAATAATTCACTTGCGAACAGGGGTCTTTAGCAGCGGGAGGAATCCTGAGGACCCAGAGAAAATCCACAAGTCCGGACAGACAACCCTACTCCTTATCATGTACAAGCATGCAATCGAAACCAAGCCATCTGACTCAATGACAAACCTTGTGATCCAGCATGCATGTGTTAACAATTTAGCTACCCACCCCCCTGTGACATAAAAAAAAATTCTTACCTTATTTTGAGTAAATGACTGACCAAATGTTTTACATATTCTCTGAATTAATTTACATAATGCACCAACTACTTTATTAAATGAAAGACCAACACCTTCGCTTATTTCTAATAATCGAGGTATTCTGTAATAAAAACACATAATTAAAAGCAAGAAATATTAATTTCATTTAATTAAAAAAAAACTTAACTTACAAATTATTATCATAATTTATTATTATATGAAATAGAGCAAGAAATATCAATTTCATTTAATTACAAAAAAAAACTTAACTTACAAATTATTAACAACCCAGTTCAACTGATCCCATGATTCAAACCATTCCTGAGATATATATTCTTCATATAGATATACTAGATTTGAAAGATGTCTATCATCACCAATAATAATAGATATATCTGATAACCGACAACTTGCATCAGGAAATCTGCATACTATAAATACACAAATTACAAAATGGTCATCAAATATGGCTATTTAAAGAGATATCATTTTTAAAAGAAAATAAACATTATTTAACTTTTCATATATTGTATCTAATATAACCCTAAAATACTTGTGCGGAGTGTTATATAATATATATATTATGGTTTGTACAATTACATAACTTAATAATTCCGGTTGGTCGCTAAAACTAATAGTTTTTTAGTTTTTAAGTTTTTTTTATCTGGATTATCGCCCTTTTTATTGGGAAACTTTATCACTTTCTAAGCTACAACGTCATTACCGCTGTAACGGCTAATTAACGTCACACCATTCGGTCAGCAGATGGCTGTCTTCCAAGACAATCTACATTCCTTTGCTTCATTGTATTCAGTTTCGTTTGTTTCTGTATCAGTTGGAATATGTACCCTAAATGAATTCAATATACTTGTATGCCTAAACGTTTCTTTATTGATTTAGTGCATTTAGTTTTTTGAACTACTTCTCTGATACATTTCACCAGTGTGGTTACCTGTATAGCGAAATCAATACAATATGCTTGCATTCGTAATTCTTGCAGCATATGACAGTTCATGACTCATGCTGACATTATACAATTATTTCTTGGGATTCTATTCCCTATTGTTTTCAAATATGAGTGAAGTCTGTGTCACCACAGGCTTGGGACTGTACAACTCAGTGGACACTTACGGCTACCCCCCTGATCCATTCACTCTTTTTGAATTGTTTGTTTGTGGTCTCTGAGTATGATGCCTTGTCCATATATTTATTTTCGACTAAAATTGGGTGTGGTTCAGTCCCCCTGCACTTACTATTGGACAAAGCATTTCGCACAAGTAAAAACTACTAAACTACTATGATAAATATCTATAGTTATATGTCTTGTAATGCATCTTAAGACATCTGCATTATTTCAGCGAAGGATTTGCAAATTTGCCATAAAATTATTTGAAAACCTCCTGAACAGTAAAGTAACTAAACATTCCAATCACAGCAATAGTGCTAATGCCTCTGGTAAAACTTTTATCATATCATTTAAAACTTTGACAAAACCAATTGCACATGCCCCCCATCCCAAAGATTTGATAAAATTTTGATAACTACCATCTAATTCCTGATAATGTTCAACTGATGCCAAACTGTCACAATAAGGACCTGTTTCTAGGACGGAGAGAAAAAGGAATGGAACCAGTTCTTGTAATTGTGAAAGTAAAAGTAGAAATCTATGTTCATCTAATGGAAGATTAGTATAGGTTGATGATCTTTGTGCTGCTATAATACCCTGTAAAAAGTAAATTATTTTATCATTCATATATCTATATTTATCAAATGAGGGGGGGGGGGGCTGTTTTACCCAAAAGTCACTTTGGGTGAAAAATAAATGTGTTGATTTGGTTTAATTTGATCATTTTTTTTTAACAAGATGAATATTTTAGATTTTACACACAGATGTATAATGCAAAAAAAGTCAAAACTTAACCTTGCATTGTGAATAATGCTTTTTGCATACTCTGCTATATAGAAATCATAAATATACATTTATTGTTCAGTCACAAATCAAAATAACACATTAGATCAACCCAATTAAACTCTCTTTTTAACTAAAACAAAGAGGTGGTGCTACTTTAATTTTGAACTTTATAAATATTAACCCCTTGAATCTAAATACATGTAATCCCATCAGGTTGAAATAAAGTAACATAGGACGTACCATAATTACTTATATGGCAGAAACCAAAATATTTGGGAGCAGTACATTCAGATTGTTAATAATGTATCAAAATCAACTACACTGGTCAAAGAATATTCACCATACTTTTACAAATATAAAAAACAGTATTCTTTGTTACAGAAGAAGATCAGACTAACAATAAATATCTATTATTTTATATCTATTAATAAACTGGCTTCTACTGTATCTATATAGGGCTACTATGGGTACCTTTGAATATTAAGAATAAAGTGAAATGAATGGGTAACTTACAGGATTATTACTGCTATATTTGTTAGTACAGCATGATAAACAACCTTCCTGTTAATATTAGTATATAGGTATGTATGTATATACATGTATATAGTGTCATATATTCTATTAGTAGATTACCTTAATTTATTACGTTTAAACTATGATTAATATATTGATCTTTATTAAATGAGTATTTACCATAACTTCTTTAAGAGTCTAACTATCTAAAATCTTATGCAATTTATACTCCAAGACATTAGTTAATTACAAATATTGAGAACCAATTGATCAATTTATCAAGAGTATGACAGTTAATATAAAAAAATTGGAAATCCCATCCACAGGTAACAATTAAAGCCCTTCACTAACAGTTGTAGGTGATTGAACTATGGTTATGTTTTAGTCATGTTTAAATTATCCGATAACATTTTTTTTATCTTATACTGGTAATGGTATTGGAAAAAAATCTACATGTGTATCTCATTTTCAATCTTAAAAAATCAAAATAAATTTAAAAGTTTGATCAAAATTATATTTTTATCTGAATGATATAACAAGTCTCCAAGACAGTGACAGACACAGATTTCATAAAATATAAATTATCATTGTAGAACAAATCTGTTTTAAATGAGATTGTAATTACATAGATTCATGAACTGATGAGGTAATCCATTACCAGGAATTCTACATCATGTAAATGTAGAGTTTAAATATATTAGCCGATTAAAACACAACCATAGATAAAGGAGTGAATGTGAGTATGATGAGTGTTAATGTAAAAGATATTACACCGATAAATGTGTTGACTTTAGAAGATGTATATAGTTTACACCACATGGATTATAAAACACAATCTAGCTTGTACTCTTAAATAAATAAAACAAAGATAGAAAAAGGTTACGACTTCGAATCTACATATTGAGAAGATGGGCAAAAACAGACTAACATAATCATGTAAAAAAAACCCAAAAAACCAAAGACTAAATTCTATAGAATTGTTGAAAAGATCCTCTGGCACTGCTCATGAAGAACCTTTTTGTTTTATATTTGATATTGATAACCCATGTGTATATCGCGGCATAAATATATTTAACCAAGCGCTTGAAAAATTAGCTCGATAAATATCTGTATTTAGACACCCAAAAGCTAAAGAGGTAACATTTTTTGTGGATAAATAATTTGAAATAACTGTGTGTATTTATTTTAAATTGGAAGAGGAAACAAATATATTTTCATAAATAAGAGTACACGCCAAATTTCAGTTTGTAGTTCACATGGTGGAAACAGCAATTAGTGCAATAGCAGATGATTACATATATTACATTACATGTATATATAAAATTAGATTAATCTATATATCATATAATATAGAACACAGGAAATAAGACACAAAATAAGTGAAATTTGGTTATCTTGTCAATAGTTATTGTTTTAACAGGTTTCTTTACTACTGTATCAAAATCCAATTATTTACATTTCATTTTAATATTACAAGTGATCAACAGTCATTATAAATGATGATCCCAGATTTATAAGGGCATCCAAACAATTAAGTATGAAACTAAAAATCCACAATGTAAAAGAATATATGTAAAATTCAACTAAAAATATTGTGCAGATTGGAAATGATTGCCAAAACTGTTTGACATGATAATTAATTCAGATTAAGAATATTGTCACCGCTGCAAGTTTATAAATAATCTTTTTTCGGACATTCCTAAAAGTGTCAAATTTAGATTCTTGTCGTCAATCTCATGATAATATAAAAAAACTTTAAGTTAGGACTACAATAAAAGTTTATAAAAGTTTTATGCACAGTATAAACCTGTAATAATAGGATAACTCCTATAATATTTTTGTATACTAATTTCATTTCATTTCAAAAATATACCGGTAGTTTAAAAAATGAATATCATTTTTTCTAAGATAACCGCCAGACATATAATAAAATTAAAAACAGAAGAAAGATAAAACAAATTAAAACATTTAAAAGAATGTCTACTGGTTTAAGATCATTTCTAACACTGAAAACCAATTAATGTTTTTTGTTTTGGCTAATCTAATTATCTGAAATAAACAGGGTTTCTCTTTTTCTAATTTTCAAAATAACTTATGTGGAATTAGTCATAGATTTACTCAGGTTTTAGGCATGCTTGGTTAAATTCAAAGTATTTTCTTAGTTGAGATTAAAATAAAATTATTTTATACAGATTAACATTGATATAGATACTTCTCATTTTAACCAACCAACCCAGTATCTACATATAAATGAATAGATGTGACATCATTTATTCAACCCATTTATATTTAAACCTATATCAGATCTTTCAATTTCAAAACTATTTAGTCTTGATCTGTAAAATAAGCATGTAATGGATCAAGATTTAGGAACGCACTAGATTATCAGGTATTGTATGTAAAACTATGAATTTGTGTCATATGGACATCGCGATCACTGATTCAACCGTAGTATATTTGTAGTCATGTATTATGGAATCATATTTACAACTATTTTAACTACTCTATATTTGAATCTAGTGACCAAAAGTCTGAATCTAATGATTAATAGTTTGAATCCAATGAATGATACTTAAATCTATTGAATAATAGTGTAAATTGTTTGAGTAGGAATCATAATAATTCCAATGAATTTATATTTGAATCTATTGAGAAATAGTGTAAATTCTTTGAGTAAAGGTGGAAATTCAACAGAGATAATTTAGAATTTACTGTGTAATAGTTTGAATTCAGTAACTGATAGTTATTTGATTATATTGCGTAATAAATTGCATCCAGTGCGTGATATATGAATTTAGTGCATAACAGTGTGAATTTAGTAAGAAATAATTTAAATCTTGTTAATGTTATATTGAATCTAGTGAGTAATTACATGAATACAGTGAGTAATAGCTTGAATCCAGAAAGATATAGTGTACATCCAGCGGGTAATTTTGTGAATTTAATGATTATTATTAACTAGAAATTATTGTATCTAAACTTTAAATTTATTTTAGGAGATATCTATATTGACTAATTCCATGGACCAATCTTAAACCAGTAGAGCATACAGCAGAGAGACAAATGAGCCCACAAAGAAAAAAAAATGGAAGTGCCTTAACTATGTCCTCGAGTTCTCGTAGTATAGTATGTAGTAGATGATGTTCTAGTTTACCCAGTTCATATGACCAGGTAGCAAATGATGGAAGTAAAACATGTAGAGCTGCTGATAAAACTTTCTCAGATCCATCTTTTAATGCCTTGTGTAATAATTCAAAACCCTGAAACAGAACATTTATAATTCTAAGCTTCCAAAAATAGGTTTTCAGTCAATGGATTATGCACCCAACAGTATCTACGGTGTCAATCAATTTTATCAAAAAATATGCCACAAACAAATGGTATCCATTGTCTCATTTGATAAGCTGAACAAACTGTATAAAGTTCAGAAAGATCTATCGATAGCTGCGACTATTAGAATATTATAATAGTTTTGATCCTAGTAGAGTATTAACAAAGTGTCGACATACAATTAATTTTTTTAATACAAAAAGAAATTAGAGTAAAACCATTTTAACATATTGTCCTAATACATAAAATCTCAGCACTCAAATGACATAGCACCACCATTTTGACTCCTGTCAAACAGAAAGTAGATCTATATATCAACTGACATCACAACCTGTTTATAAATTGTGATATGTTTCATATAGTGAATGTTGTCTTGAAATCCAGTCCATGGTGTATTGCTAATCATTTATGGTATTTCTGAAGAGTACATTTCAATATAATGTAATAATTACCTGGCTATATTTATCATTATCACAGATAAAACCTATTAATAAACCCAAACTACGAACAACTGATTCTCGTACATCTTCATCCTTATCTTCATGTAACATCTGTGTTAACATTGATAATAATAACGAACTTCGTATCTCACTCTAAAATATAATATAATTATACTGCATCAGACAAAGGTAACATTTTCAGAATAAACAACAGCTGATATATTACAAATACAGGACTGTGTGACCTGTACTGGCAAATTCAGTTGCAATGAAGAAATTTTGAAAATTGAGTTATGTTTTTTTTTACATGCTGGGGAAAATAAAAGAGTCTTTGCCTCTTAAATAAACTTAATACAAGGTTATGTTTAGGAATAGTCATGTGATATGGTTATATGGATGTTGAAAACCAATTAATCTTGAGACAAAGTTTTCCAATCAAACTTTCTATTAATTGAAGCGACAATATATATTTAGAGATTTTACGAAATGAAGAACTGACTGGCAGTGAAAGGATTAATGAAATATCTGACGCAAAGAGTTCAGATCTGTTAGTGGAAGTTGCCATATTTTCTATGATTAGGAATGTAAAACGAGGTGAGAAATTTGAACTCTTAATTAACAAGAGAACTATTATAAGCACCACCAATCTTGTGACCTTCCTAAACAATATAACTGGTAACTATGAATATCAACAGTAGAATACTATTTGGTAAATATGAAGATTAAGAGTAGTATACTAACTGGTAAATAAAAAGATTAAGAGAAGATTACTAACCGTTAAATATGAAGATTAAGAGGAGTATTTACAAACCGTTAAATATGAAGATTAAGAGGAGAATAATAACTGATATTAACATTAAAAGTAGATTACTAACCGGTAAATAAGAAGATAAAGCACCACAAGCTTCAGCTACAAGTAATCTTCTTTCTACATACTTATGATTAATCTTGAAAAATAGAAACATATCACACATCAATGGATAATGATAAAAGAACAAAGGCAAATTTTATGCCGCACTAATTCGTTTTACGATAGTGCTATGTACAAAGGTTATTGTGTCCCCTTCTTAATACAAAAGAGCTCAGCGTGTAGGCCACTGGCTTTCTAACATGGAGGTCCCAAGTTCGACCCAATCTGATTAAAACACAGATCCAATTTCGTTTCGTTTTTTATAGTTCAAAATTTCGTTTTTACTTGTCTTTACTACTCTTGGATCTGGAACACTTGTCATTTAAGTCGTGTTCTGCCTGAAATGAGGGGTCAGCCAATGAAATGGTCTGTTGAATCGACTGTTTGACCTTTTCATGCGTGGAACTGTGGGTAAATATTACCAGTGGATAGAAATCAAAACAAAACAAAAGTAAATTTTAAAAAGCATGGCGGTCGCTAATTGGTTAATTGAAAGACGTTTTCGGGTCAAATGTCCCGTGCTTGATACCTGACGTCATAGAACGTGGGCTCCCACTATAACTTGTTAGATCTACATGAGTGTAGGCCATCGTAAGTATAAAAAAACGAAACGAAATATAGATCTATATTTTAATTAGATTGAAGTTCGACCCTGGTATTGACTGAGAAAATCCCTTGATAGTTGGATTTCTTTTGCTGTCAAGACAAAATTTCTATCATAGCACACTACATGGCTAATATTGGTCTTCATGTGCCCTGATGGAGATGAAAAGTAGGACACTAAACCTCATTTCTTTCACTCATTCATTAATTCACCAGAAGTTCTAAACAACCCATGAAATATTCAATATGAAGAATGTAATTATAAGCTAAGTGTAAAATTTACTATACCTGTTCCCAACATTGTGGTAGTAACTCTGCTTCCAATCGTGTTGGACCTACATGTTCCGCAAAGGCTATACACCCAGTTAAAATCATTTGTCTGTTAAAAATAATAAAACATTATGTTTACTTATATTACCATGCAAACATCCTTTACTGTTGTGTGTGTTTGAAACAAATCTGATTAAAACAAAGATCTCAGTTTGTTTCGTTTCTTATAGTTCAAAATTTCGTTTTACTTGTCTTTACTACACTCAGATCTGGAAGAGTTGCTATAACACCTGTGTTTTTCTTGAAGTGAGGGATTAGCCAATGAAACGTTCTGTTACAGCAAGTTTTTGGCGTTTGATGCATGGGACTTTGGGTATAACTCTAGAAATGTCAAAGCTGACTTTCTGTATTTTAATCAAATTGGTTCGATACGCACAGGGATATTTTGGATTAAATACAGCAGAGATAGTTTTCTTTTTTTCAAAGTTGCCTGTGGATTGTCAGATTTCTTTATGATATAACAAAAATATAGATGTTATAGTTATTGTTTTATTATTCAATTCAAGGAAACACATTAGTTGATAATTATTTTACATGTACCTTTGATCTTCATCTGGTTTTTTAATAAGATTGAATAAAATATTTAATAATTGATCTCTTTCTTTGGAATCAGAATGCAACATGGCAGTACAGATTATCAATGGAATTAATTCCTGTAAACAGAAAAAAACAACCCTTGAACCTAGAATAAAACTGAATAAACTGTAATAAGCATACAATGAAGAGGAATATGTCTGCTGTTATGTACAGCGGTTGATTGTTAGCAAATTAATATTTATATTTTATAAGAAGTTAATTTTTGGTACCTCTCTTTTTGCAAGTAAAACATTCGGAACAATATGAGGTAGACATCTTCCTAACATTGTCACCACACTTTCTCCACCAGAATGACCTATCTTTGACACTTCTGCAGCTATTCTATTATCATGTGAAACATGGAATGCAACTTCTTGTAATGCCTGTCTGAAAGTAGCTGCCATTTTCCTGTTAAAATGCAACATTTTATTACATGGCATTAATTATAGCAACAATTAATCATTGTTATTTGTACTATTCTGCATGAGATTGTTTGTCGCCCATGATTTTTACGATATCTATTCATCATGATTTTTACGATATCTATTCATCATGACATATTTCTCTAGGTCGGATACAGTAATTAAATCAAAACAACGGATCAATGGACAACAATCTACTTTTAAATTAAATGTTAGGTATAAAAAAAAAATATATTAATTCACTGCTGTAGCTCGGTGAGTAAGATGTTGGAGGTCCTAGGTTCGATCCCAGTGTTGACCAAAAATATTTATCTGGATTTTCTGGCATGATTCCCCCTTGATATTCGGTTAGGAATGAAACCCAAGGTCCTGTGTACACATTGGCATGCACGTAATACAACCCTTGGCAGGGAAAAATTTCCATAATGGTACACTGTATGGCATAATAGAGACTTTTGGCAAGTGGAATTTTCCGCATCCGTATCACGCATCCGTATCACCATGTGATACGTTACGTCAATGTAGTTTTAGAGTTTCGGCATGTACATATGGCTAGCTGGGTTGAGCTTAGTTCTATTACAACATGATGTCAGTTACCAAGATCATCAGTACAGTCAATTGTCTAGCAATTTCATGAAGGGAGTAAAGTCGCTCGACAGTTCGAGCTATTTAAAATTTAAAAAGAAATTTAGTGTCGAATCTTTTGGGGGTTTCACTAATGTATCATTTCAGAAAGTATATACCCCTTTTAAATGCAGATTTGCAAGGTACAACCTCCGTAAATTTAGCACGTAAACTGATAGACAGACAGGAAAATATGAATATTCTGCAAAAATCTCATCAAAAGTAATCATTAAATTCCAGTCTTATCAAGGTTAAAATCACATCAAATATACACATAGATTCATAAAAACACTATGACACAACATTTCAGCGTCTAAAAGTAGCAAAAAGTATGGTAAAAAGACGACGATGTTATACTGACCTTCTCCGTATAAAAGCTGTTTCATACGTGCTGCCGTATCTGTGCGCAGCACCACGTATGAGAAATACACAAACATTGTTGACGTCACACACAAAATCGATACGGATATGCGATACGCACCCGAAATTTACGCTTGCCAAAAAAGTCTCTAATATCTGTCACAATTTGCTAAGTTGGGACAGAGCAGTAGGATGCTACATCACATTTCATTTCTTTTGATCAAAAAATCACTAGAATTATTTATAGGAAAGTTGAAAATCTGAGAGCTAGTTAGTGTAAAGGGAGATGACTCACACGGAGCACAATTTTGTAACAATTTTTAGTAGTGTATCTGGTTTAATATTAGCAAATGAAAATCAAATAAACCAAATTTAGATCTGAAAAATAAATGTACCTATTATGAGAATTATCAACAACTGTTCTATCCTCTAAGACACTATGTCCCCCTCCGGCCTCATCAACAACATCTGTTTTAAAATCATCATCCAATCGTAAACTATCATCCATATTTCCATTGGTAACTATGGTAATATCCTCATCTGCACCATTCACATCACTTTGAGGAGAAGTTGCTTCGCTATCCGTGATTGGTTGATAACTAGCCTCTGAATCTGTAATGGTGGCCGTCTCAGATATATTAGAGAAACTGATGGAGCTGGTGACAGATTCTGAGCGATCTTGTTTTACCGCAATAGGTGTGGAATGGTTGGGAATGTTTCTATTCGGCCCACTGAAGAAAAAATATGAAAAGATTGAAAAATGTCTTTTTTGGTAGTCAATTGTTTGCAAAATTTATTTTGCAAAGGTGAAATCACAAATGGTAAACAACAATAAATTTCTGCAAACTTTTACTGGTAATATGCTTCTAGTAATAGAAAATTGATTCAAGATGATCTGGACAAAATTTTCAGTTGCTTGGTCTAGAACGAATATGAATTTTTTATCACTCTCTATTGATTGTCACATGGTGTATTTCTGAATAAAATGACTATTAAATATACCAAAATTTATCTCTTAAGCAATTTGCAGGTTTAATATTACATAAACATTTTCATAAAATTGTTTATTTCAAATTGAATTACTGCTGTTACTGATGACCATCTATAGATACACTTGTCCTCAGTGAACTTTTACTCGTCAGGATTTCATCCAGCTGTTTATTTCTTAATGTCTTGTAGTTTGTAAAATACCTACATTTGGAGTATTTTCACTTGTTCAGATAAAACATCTCTTTCTTGCATATATAACTGAATTTCATCTTCTAAATCACTTATTCTATCTTCCTAGTAAAAATATAAAATGTACATGTTAGTATGATTGTAAAATATTAAAAGTGTCATAAGGGTTTCTGTGATATCAGTCTGCAGTATATACATGTAGATACAATATACACATGTAAAAACAATGCTTTTTTGTTACTTTATCATAAAAAAGATTAGAAAAACCTAGTCGAAATGCAGAGCAATAATAAACGCCGTTTATTAAACGGTATTCCATAAAATGATGTCCTGCATTGTGATATTTTTTTCTGAGATTAGAACTTACAAGTTGTTTTTTTGTATCCATCCAATCCATTTCCATTTCTTCTAACTGTTCATCAATAATATCAGTTTCACATGAAACATTATGTGTTTCTTTAACAGGCATAACATGATTACCAAAATCACGGAATAAAGACAGTAAATCAGGTGGTCTAGCAACATTCAACCCTACGTCATCCCAATCTTCAAAATCCTACAATAAATATATGGTAATGTTTAACCCTTATCGCCTATTTTACATTTATATTTTTTATTTGCGTGTAATGCACATCTTTTGTACTTACTAATAGACTAACGCACTTTCTAGGATGTAATTCAACATTCATAACATTACTTAAGCCGTTTTACGAGAAACTGATTATGGCTAATCGATTTGCAAATCCTTTTAAAACACATTTACTGCAAAAATTAGCCTAATTGGTTTCACCTAATTGCCGTATTTACCACGACAATTTGCCAAATCGATTATGCAGATCCTCCAACTTGCTTGCCTGCCGGATTGACAATTTCATTTCCAAGATGGTGTCCCCAACAAGCGACACGATGTGCGTGACGTTAGTTCATTTCTTTCGAATTTCGCGCTAAAATATGTACATATGGCAATTGGAAACAGTCAACTTGTACATTTATCTTTTTATTTTTGGGCGCTGACTCCAAGAACAGTATAAAGAAAAATGATTTTTGTAACATTTTTCCCCAATTCTTCAGTCATCTAACGAGGAAACTTGTCGCGTTTATGAGAACCGATTCGAATACGAAACCAGAGACCTACGCCATGCACAAAACGAGATAGGTAGTCAAAACCGATTTGTTTTCTCATAAAAACGTCTGGTATAGACAATATGGTATTATTAGAAACAAAATAACTACTGCATTAACTACTGTCTGTCCACCCCAAATTAAGGTACACTATAACTACAACAAATTTTACATTTCTGATGTTTTGTTCATTATGAATTAATCCTCTGGGAGTAGTCCATCAAACATCAGGATCATTCAAGTGAAAATGCCATATTTTAAAACGGAAACATAACTCTATAAAACCAACTTAATCTTTTTTGTGTATAAAACAGATTCTTTTGTATCAGAATGAACACTGGGCATGCTGAAAGCAGCACAACAATATGTTTGTATATTTTTTTTTATTTTCTCAGTAAACTTTTATACTTAACAATAACTTGAATACCAACCTGTTGTTCGTTCTCTTCTGAGAAAGTAACTGATGTGAGCTTATAATTATTTAGCAAGAGATATTCATTAACAAGAAAATTAAGGGCACGACTTTCCATGGGCCTCATCACATCATCTGTAGCCATGCCTTGACTTGTGTCTGTAAATTCTGGAGTTGTCATTTCCTTTTCTGTATAATGGAATTAATCGATAATGAAAACATACTTTCTAAAAATTATTTGGCACAGTAAACAAAAATAAAAGAACTGAGAGAATGTACAAGATATTGTGTGTGACATAGGTTTATTCAAACATACATTATGCGGAGCTAAATCTGTCTATTTCAGGTCTTTCTTTAGGCCAGAGATGTCATATTATAAACTATTAATTAGACATTTATTAACATGCGAAACAATACTCAACTTACTATGCTATATTATATTAAACAGATTAAATTTAAAATTATGAGCGAGGCAATTAATGGTTGCAATTAATGCACACGTCTTGGTCAAACCTTCAAAGGCTAATGTCTTCACTTACAATAGAGTAATTTGAATGAAATTTTCAAATTATTGAATTTAGGCTTCTGGCTACATTATGTATTTTAAAACTATTATAGTGAGAATGGCTATCTCTTTATCAAAATCTTACATAAAGTAGCTTTAATAGACAAAAAAGGCACTGACATTCACTTTAAATACTACTACCACCACAATATAAAGAAATAGAGGATTAATTAAAACCGAAAAATACAAAATGTCTTTACCAGCCTCCATAGTTAAAGTTGCTCTCAGAGATCGAACAGTTTCATGAGCTTTTCGTAATTCAAATTCCAAAACTGAAATCAAAAATCACCTATGTTTAAACCAAGAAAAAAACATAATTTTAATGTGTGGTACATAGTTTTAATTTAGGGCATTTATTAAAAAAACGTACAATAGAATATTGTAACAAAGTTAAATACCTGCAACTCTTTCATCCACTTGTCTCTCACCATCATCAGAATATCTTGCAAAATCCAGTGAATCAAATGTTTGGACACTGGATGTACGAGCTGAAGAGAAAAGAAGAAGAATGTACTTTTAGGTAATACATTATTATTAATAAAGTCGCCATTTTTTTCATTCATAGTATACAGCAGAATTTAAATGAAAAAAAAAAATCTAAGCTCAGAATTACTGACTATCATTCCTTTAATTTTCTAGTTGTAACCATTGTCCTAACGATTAAGCTACTTGTCATTTATTATGTTAAATTATTTAGCATTTCTATTAGAAAGAGATATGATAAACCACCATACAACAAGCGCATAAACTCAAAACTGATCAGATTAATAGCATATATTATTTATAATATGAAGTGCTGCAGCAAAAATATATAATGATGTGCATTTATTATTGTTTTCACGGTACATAAAGCAATTGTTTTTGGTTTTTTTCAAATCAAATTTTGGTGTTTAATCACTATAATACTAAAGATAGTCGTCCAAGCTGTCCATAAAGGTTTTCACTGTCTAGTATCTATTCTTTTGTGGGTAATGGGAGTATTTACCAGATACAACAAAATCAACATGAATAACAACCTATGAAGTAATTCAATCAGAAATAATCAAACTTTGATTAGGTATTAGTTTTTTTCGAGTGCTAATATTAATTGTACAAAAACTGTACCTGTAAACAGAAAAACAGCATATAAAAATCAAGTCAATCTGATAATAACTTCATCTTCTAGTTCTCGAGTTTAAAAAGTGATAAAGAGTCGTGAATCTGACCGTAATTATCAGAAATCAACAGATGAAAATAATCACTGTGCATAAATTTTAAGTCAACTGGGATGTTTATTTGAGCCTCTAAAGTAATCACAAAAGTTGTTTTTTTTAAGTTACCCTAACAGTACATGTAATTACTAAAAATTGTTGAAAATCTATTGGCCTCTTGATCTTTTGATCATAAAAACTGAGCAGTGTGTCCACAACATTTGTCAACGTGATCAAGGGCCATAACTAAAACTTAAACAGAGTATACATTTTCAAGTCAATCTGTAGAGTGTCCAAAATATTTTGCAAAGTGATCAAGGGATATAACTCTGGTAGTAATTATTAGAAATCAGTGGAAATTTCGAGGCCTTTTCGGAAGATGAACATAAAATTCAGACGGTCAGTCATTGTGATGACAATATATGAACACATTTCAATGTGGACATATAAAAAGTGAAACAAGAGCCTTGCATTGGATCAATTAGTGATTTAAATTAGAATGGACTGTTGGATTAGAATTAGATGTCATTTTAGTAACTGGTTTTCATCAAAGCTCAATCAAATTTATCACTTTTTACAGAAGACATTACAAAAATATTTTACAGTGCATCATGTACATGTGTGTGTGGGTACGGTATGGGATTGTATTATCTGGTATCTTAACATTCAAAGGTTTTTTACCACGGTGATTAATTTTTTCCCTTGAAGCTGAAACATATCAAAATACACAGATACTATAAATTCAAGAAAACTAGAAGCACTTAGCTGTTGAGAGAGAGAGAGAGAGAGAGAGAGAGAGGTCAACTCGACACAAATTTAGTCATGTCAGGTTTGCGAGTATGTCACATACAACCAGGGAATTGAAACCATATCAATTGACTCAATGACAGAGAGAGAGAGAGAGAGAGAGAGAGAGAGAGAGAGAGGTCAACTCGACACAAATTTAGTCATGTCAGGTTTGCGAGTATGTCACATACAACCAGGGAATTGAAACCATATCAATTGACTCAATGACAGACCTATGATTCAGCACATACTAAGCATCCAGCCATCCAGTCCCCCCATTTACAACGTACCTAATAAATATTTCAATCATATTCTTGTTGTTGTTCTCTACATTATAAAACACTTAAATTCAAGTTGCATATTGTTAGCGCTAAATCTAGCTATTATTTAGACAGTTATTCACATTACAAGATCGTAATCAACTCTCTAGACCATCAGAACATTAAAATGGAAAATCAAATAGTGCTCAACAATCGAGACTATACAATATTTTTTTGTCAAAATTTCGAGCATTCAAGATTGAAAGAAAAGTGTATATAAAAAGAAAAGAAATGCACGGTATATGTACTGTATTAAATATTTTCATACTATTCATCCCTTCCATACATTTTTTTCCTAAATACATGCATGAAGGGCAATAAAAAAGTATTTACTGATTTTTAACATAGTGTCTTGAAATATAAAACTGACTTGTGGATGTGAATTATAACCAAGCTAATAGTTGAAATCATCACCCAGATAAACAGTGACTAATGATAATGATAATATCATCTCAAAATCACAGATCAAATTCTGATTATTTTGTTTTTCAAAGAAGACATGAAATGTTTATTAAGTATAATTATATTTGAGCAACTGTTCATAACAGCTGTATTGCAACAAGTGAATTTCTATTGTCATTTTTCGTCACGTAGCCTACTAAATGTCTACAATATCAAAAATCAATACACTTTGTGAAATCATAACTCTTAGCCTTGGGGTGGTTTTTAACAATAAGCATGTCATTAAGCAAGTGTAAAAATATCAATAATGGGTATACACATGTACATATAGGTAGAAAATATTGAAATTAAACAAGTCTTCTGTAGGTTTAGCCATTGTGTAAAGAATTTCATAAATTTGGATTAGTCTCAAAAAACAATATCATAAGAATGCTGCCGGTTTGTACGAATCAATTTACGATGACTTAGCACTTTGTTTAGATTATTAGGCAATAATATTTTCTATTTACTTTGCATGGCATTCTGGTTAAATATGACCATTTAATTACATGCATCAACATTTCTTAGACATAACTGAAAGGTTTTTAAAATCAAAGAAAAATTGTGACCTCTAGGGGATCCACAAGTTAACAATGTGGTTTTCTGTACAATCAGGGGCAATAATCTATGTCCATGAAGTTAAGGTTCAATACGTGTACATGCCAATTAAATTAGATAAAAATTTGGATCTCTAGCGTCCTTAAACAAAATGTGAATGTCCGGCAGTGGCAATGACATACGTGTACTTTCAAATGTTGATGCATAAAGACAGAATTCGTTATATTAATTTCCTTGTTTGTTAAATATTAATTTCCTAAAATACCACAATAAAAATAAAGCCAATTAACATATTTGAAGTTATGCTACATGTATCTTCCAATTTCTTTTTGTTTAAGTTGAATATAATTTGAACGAATAAACAAAAACAAACTACATTACCTAACTCTAATTCAAAGAGGAAATCATGTGGCAGTACCATAATCTCGGTAATTTGACTTTTTAAAGTACTGGTTTCCATAGTTCCTTTTGGAACTGTCCTATCTGGCCTTCTATAGACTATAGCTGCGGTATAAAAATAATGTTCTTCCCCACCTCTAAGAGTCTAAGGCTATTTGGAATCCTTACCAACTATTTTTCACCTTGATTCTACTTTAATCGCCAAAGGAATCATTTCTTGCCATAGCTGACACACATTTATAAAAATTTCACTATTTTCAAGTAGAATTCTGCGATTAATAACATACACCAAATACGTTTAAACTGAAGAGCCATTACGAGACCCAGACATGCGCAAACCACATGTTTATTTCATCACTAAATTCTACTTGAAAATGGAGTTGAATTATTATAAATTTGTGTCAAATATAGTGCGAAAGGATTCCTTTTGGTGTAAAATAAAGAATTGTGGTGACAAATAGACGATACTGGTTCTAAAACAGCCTTAGAACAGGGGTGGGGAATAGCAGTATTTCACCGTAATTTGATATTGTAGCTTAATAAGGCCGGACAGGAACTGTCAGTGAATATCATTCACTTAAAGACGTTCCAAAAGGAACTATGGTTTCCACATTTATATAACTAACTGTACATTATTGTATGAATAAACTATAAAACATACTTAATGTATAGGAGAGCAACTACTGATTCCCATAAGCGGTAGCAGTATTTACCCAAATGCACCATTACCTTAAAACGTCAATTTCATATTTTTTAGTTATATTTTTAAAATATATTAAAATAAAGCCTTAAAATATAAAATAGATGTATCTGTAAAGAGGTCTACCTTGTTAAAGAATAATCCTATTAAACCTATAATTCACCGTTGCCAGTTGAGAAATTGGCAAAAATATCATTTTCAACTTCAAATCGAAATGTTTGAAGATCGTCATTGCATGGAGGGGAATGGGAAAACAAGGGAGGTAATTGTGTTATTATTGTCTGTGTCACCGATTTAAACCCCCCTGAAATATTGCCCATGATCGTATAATAATAATAATAGTGAGTTGAGAACCTTTTGAGCAAAAGACATAGAAATAAATATGTTTTGACTCTCTTAGAAAATATGAAATTATCACTTTAAACTTGATTGGAAATTGCATTTCAAGGGGCATTTTGAGAAGTAAATGTAAATTAATATCACAAACAGATTAAGTTGATTTGGGTTGAGTTGTAAGAGCACAAGCTATATATAGTGTAATTTATGTGGTGGGGACAATGTTGTTGACTATCTTGAAAAGAAGTAGTCTCAAAAGTCTGAAACACAGGACCCTACTCCTAGCTTGCCCTGGGTCTCTTAATCCAACAAGTTAGATGTTACTCTTTGATATTCTGACGACGTAACATCTAACTTCCGAACAGTCAAAAGCTCGGAGCAAAAGTTGATAACTAGTTTACTTCGTTCAGCGGACGGCAAAATTCACAATTTTCAGTTATCTGCACTGCTAACACATTAAATTTACATATCATATCCATCTGTGTTCCGAAAAATATTTTTTATTGTCTATTTTAAGACATTTCACAAAAATCTTCGACTACAACCAACACAACACATTGAAAACGGAAATGACCTACATAGGTGAAAGGTGAAATCTGGGTTGATGCACATTACGAACGAATTCTTTAAACGAAACGAAATCGCATGAGACTAATTTGAAGGCGATCATTTTAAATTTATTTTTAGTGATGTTCCGATAATCCGCTCCACCATTCAGTAGACTAATCGGCCGATGAGTGGCCTATCAAAAGAAATTTTGCCGATATTTGCGTAGCCGATATCTGTTCAAAAAGACTCGGCAGTCAAATACCTTTTCATAAAATATTATTTAGATTGTGAATAAATCACTCTCTCTTACTTAAAATTGCACCCGATCCGTTTATCTTAGTTGCCGTGTGTGTGATACAAGACTCAATGCTAAATAATTATTGATATTTTCAACTCTTAAGATAGAAAGGCGGGGAAAATGTCACGTGACATTGATAACGACAGAAGCTCTCATATTCAGAATCAACCGTTTGCGATGAAACATTCTATGAATGCCGACAAATTTGAGGATTTTAAATTATATTGTAATCAACATTTTATAAATAATAATCACAATCATATAGCCTATGCTAGAAATTACCACGGGATAACGGCAATTGTCGTAAAAATAGGTTATGGCAGTCCCGTGGGAAATTTGACGAATCAATTTTAGTTATAGCTGACATGAAGGCCACCGTTATGAACACAAATAACTAAAATGACAGGAAAGCAAATTGCGATGGCTTTATTACTTATGAGGAATTGGTATAATTTATACTAATGACACCACTAAACACAATTAGGGCCAGATTAATTGACACGATATATAAAAATTGCACGTCCCGTGACGGAAAATGACAACAGTTTGTTTTAAATAAGAAGTTAGGCAGTGGTACCTTGTCAGCTAATTTTAGCTACGGCTTTTTTTAAAATTTTGTTGTTGAAGAAAAGTTTCAATTTCAAGCACTGATCTAGGCCTACTAAATAAAGAAGCAACTTTTAATTATTAAGTTCTCAATTGACATTGTGTATTTTCAACTACGCGTGAAGAGCGACCTAATTATTCCTTCAATAAACATCGTCTTCTATCCCAATATAAAATCTTTACAAAAACAGTACTGCAATCCATAGAAATATTGAACAAAAATGCATTTCGTTTCGTGTTAAAGAGGGGTCCTCAAATTTTAATTGGGAGGATATGACGTCAAACGGATGTCAAACTATCCTAACATGGCGGCTACATGATGTGTTTTTGAATGTGATATGGATAAACCTGTTTCAATGAACCTCTTGTGTGTGTCAATAAGTGTTATTGTTGTTCAGAGATGGGTCACACAATAAGGTAGGACATGCATTTAAAATTTATCGACTGACGCCTTTCAAACTTGATGCGCCAATAATTTAGTCGGACCTTGCGTATTACAACGACAGCTCCTGGAACCTTGAGGTTACGTGTGAACGAAACCTCAAGGCACCCTGGAGTATGGGTCTCTTTGCCCTCTCGAACTCTTGCTTCCAATTTCATGATTGTATTTCGACTGGTTATTTCGTTTTTGTGAAAGAAATTTGTATGACACCCAAACAAAAAATTAAATAGAAAAATATAATTTCTATATAGTTCTTACGGAGTGTTGGTGATGGACTGTCATCCTTCGTTCTTTCAAAATTTCCAGGATTAGAGAAATAATCTCTGAGGCGAGGCAATTCCCTGCCTGTTTCTACCAATTCAGTGTGCAATTCTAAAGCTGTAAGTATATAATTGTCCTTTAATAACTTAGATGCAATAGAGTCCCATGTTACATCCGTTGACTCGCGAGGTTCTGTCTTCAGAAATTTTTCTTTTTCTGGACTTTCAAATTCATTTTCTATTAGATCATCTTCGAACGGGTTTGGACCGTCCGCCATTTTGTGGGTCACGTGGGATACACTTTTCCACAAAATATAAACAATGATGAATACGAATCATTTATTGAAAATGTGTATACATACATATTTCTTTTACCTATAACAGAAAATAAATGCACATTTTTACTTTTGTTTTTATCTTTACAGAAATAAATATTACCATTATTTTTATTTTTGTCATGTGACCAATCGGCGCGAAAGTATGGTGTTCAAGATGGCGCAGTCAAAAGTCAATGAATATTTTGTTGCACGCAAAAAGACGAAGGGGACACAGCAATCCAAGCGGCGAAGGGTTGAAGTGAATCAGACCAATGACGATATATCCAATCTCAAATTAAATGTACAATCTGCACCATATTATGATTCCCCTACGACTGAGGAGAGTGCCAAAACCGTGACCACCAACAAAACAATAGCTGAACTCCCGTCCGTTTCAACCCCAACAACAAAGCAGCAGCGGTCAAAATCGAAACATAAACAAACAACTACAGCAGCACCAAAACGCAGAGGTCGGTCATCTAAAATTCTGACTATTCCTGGTGACCAACAACTGATTACTACATTTTCAGCAAAAGGGAGTCATGATCTGATCAATACAAACTTTGCTACAGAAGATATATTTAAATTTAATGACCCCACACAACTGACACACCCATTGGTAGAAGAGAAGTCACAGCTCATTACTGTTAGTCAAATTGAAAACACTCCAAAAAAGCAGATACAAGTTCCAGAGGAAAAAGCTGTGACTGTGCAGCCAAGACGAAGAAGAGGAAAGTTAGCAGATCCAACACCAGTGACACCAGAAACTGTTCAGGTTCAAGAGGCCTGTTCTAAATCGAAAAGCCTTGGTAGTGTTAGAAAACAGTTGAAGTTACCAAATGAAGAAAAGGTTTAAAAATAACAACATTGTTCGCTTTTTCATTGCACTCAGTATGACCGAATGGTTAACATAGTTAAAAAAGTACGAAGCATATTAAGGTTCTAATTCTGGTTCAGCAGCAATTTTTATAAAAATTTGCGCAACAAGCATCCATCTTTGTTTTATAAAGTTCGCGTTGCAGCCATTTTTGTAAAATTTTCGTAGTGGTGGGATATTATTAAGTCGTTGTGTTATAACATTACTTCAACTTGTAGGAAAAGGGACGAATCGGGTTACAACTTGATTTCAATAACATGTAGGAAAAGGTGCAATCATGTTTTAACTTTATTTCAACGACATGAAGGAAAGGTACGAATCAATATGAAGTATGAAAGAACTAAGTACGAAACAGCCAGGTTACGAAACAGCCTGCACTCGCCACCCGGTTTCGATTCAACAGTTGTATGTGATGAGGAGTAGGGTCGCCTGTCGAACCGCGTGGGTTTACTCTTGGTCCTCCAGTTTCCTCCCACTACTACAGACCCCTAAGCTCAAGCAAATTTAGTGAAATGTAATTCAACCATGTGTTGATCCCGAAATGTTCCATGCTGTGCTTGCTAGATGAACAAGCATTGGTGGTACTACGAATTTTACAGTTACACCTGATATATTTCAGGATCGATTCCGGGGTCGCAGCTTTGTCAGTCAATAATGGAATTGGGTACACTCTATCCATTCCCCCCCCCCCTTCTGGTTTCCAATATTTAAGACAAAATAAACAGTAGTAACAAGAGACTTGAAAGACAGGGCTAGACAAATTGCACCAAATCAAACGGCGTATATACGACTAGAATAATCAGACGCTAGAAATTTGAAATTAGAATAAAAACGGAAACCGTTGAATGTAAATCATATATACATCCATATTACAGTATCATATGTGTTGTGACCCATTTGTGTCAATTTCTAGGTCCCAAATGTTAGTAATTTAGCTACTGTAAAGGGTCTAAAATGTCAATTACTTTCATGGCAATTAAAATTGCTTTTTCTAATAATGATAATGTAAACTAACATAACGCTACAATTCTCTAATCCAGGTTGAAGTTAATCATACAGTTCACAATGAGAAAGAGAGCACCAAAATACCATCACCCATATCAAAAATACTTGCGAAGGAATTACTTCCACAAATATCACCATTACCAAATACCCCCAACAATGAAATTCAGAAACAAAGTAAAGGTCCTAGTCTACCTAAATCACCAAAAGTAAAAGCTGCTATCGAAAAGTGTAAAGAATTACAAGTACAGGCAGATTCTTCAAAACCAAAGACTTTAGAGGAGGTGTGAAATAAAACAAACATTTTTATGTTGATATATTAATTTAACTGATACTTTTAAAAAAGCTTGAAAAACTAAATTTTGTATAAGATTTAAAGAACTACAAAAATGTGGACCGATTTGCCTTTTATATTGCACAAATTCAAATATTTTTTTTAGAAAATGGAACCTGAGCAACTCAGAAGACAGCTGAGAAAATGTGGGAAACTGGAAGAACTAAAAGCGCAATTACTACAAATGAATAAATCCATAAATAAAGTAAAAAAGACGCCTAAATTAAAGAAATTTGCGGATGTTAAAATAACATCCCCTGTCAAAGTAGAGAAACCAAGGTATGTAAAACTCTTATTTATTCATTTGCAGTAGTATTTAGGAATAAAAGTTCTTTAGCCAGTGTGGATGTAGTCCATAACATTCCTGCTTTTGTGCTTTGTATTATTGGTTATGTGAAAAAATTTACTTCAACCATAAATATGATTATTTTGTATATATTTTACAGTTTGGTGGACAGTAAGAGTGCAGCTATACCAGCGTATGAGAAATACCATTCTTTAGCTACTCCGGCTGCTGCTACTCTAAAACTACCATTAAAATATCAGAAGTTAGCAGAGACATTCCGTTGCATGGACACAGTAGTTAGCATGATGCATAACCGCTATGAAATATGTACATATTCCAAACTTAAGAATGCTGTTCAAGTCATGACTAAAAAGTGAGTACATTTAAATTCATGTGACCATAAATTTCAGGATTATTTGAAATAAGGTAGAAAACATCTGTTATTTAACCCATGTCCATATACCAATAGGGACCGGGTATCATCCAGATTTGATGAAAAACGGAAAGAAACTGAGCTTACCATCTATAATCTAATACACACATTCAGTTAATAGATTGCTGTCCAGAAAGTGTTAAATACTATCAAGATTCATTCAAAAATGCTCAGATGGTAAGCTCAGTTTCTTTCCTTTTATCATCAAATCTGAATGATACCCGGTCCCTAGTGTACGGCATCTGGGATATTCTGGGGTTACCGATTGTATTTATTTCTGGACATTTTAATATAGTTAACTCACATGTTCGATTGGTGGCGTTTCACTAAATAGAAAAAGCACAGTCTGCCATCATTGTTGTTGCTTTGTTTACATTCTTTTCGCTAATTTTCCGAAGATTTGGGGGACTTAAGTAATGATACATGTCCAAAAAAAACAAAAAAAACCCTGACGTTATGTCATGGCTAACTGTCGAGGAAGTGTTGGACGTATTATTTAACAGCGAAGATTGTGAATCCTGTGAAAATCTGATCAAAGTTGTTGACTCAGCGTTTTACAGTGTCAGTGCTAAAAATCTGATTTGCAGATTCAGTTGACAATTCAGTTGACGACGTCATATATGACGTCAACAATTGAACAGCTTGAAAAAAATTGTATATGTTTTTAACTATCTGTATATTTCAGAAACTTTGAAACACATCATGTAGGCCAAGTTAAGACAGTTCATCCAGCAGCATATCATCTGAAACAAGAAAAGGGACTTCCCCAATTTGGTAGTAAATGTAATGATTATCAACTAACAATTGAGGCTAATCTTCAATCAGCTAATGGTAAATACACATTGTCACATACATTCCAATGAAATAATCTACCAAATAGTGTCACTTATTTGAACGATTGTGTTCCCTCATGCATCAACAAATGGTTGCTCATTCATAGTTTACTGGGTTTTACATTAATGAGCTTTGAGCATCTATAATAATAAGTTATGCTAATTGGTTAGAGAAAATGTTAACCCCATAACACAGCTAAATTTAGTTTGGTAGTGCCTGTTTTCCCCTTTGTTCTTTTATGTCCAATATTTTTTGACAATTACTTAGTTTGTTTATTTTATGTTATATTTTTTATCATAATAGAAATGAAAGAAGATAAGTTAAAAGGAAAACATATAATGTTCTCTGCTAGTCATCTTTTAGAAAGAAGAAATGTGTTTCATACAGAACTAATAAATCGTGTTAAATATCATCACAAGGTAAGATGCCATTAGGTATAAATATATAAAATGTAAGGTAGATATAAAATAATAACTCCAATATTTTTACCCCAAAAAGTTATTTAAATGTTACTTTCTATAGATTTACAACTACTTTTATTTCTTTGTGATTGTGGACGTCACAGCAGTCAGTGAGCAAGATTTGGCAGGGTATTGCATCATCATGTTCGTGTTCATTGTTGGGATTTTCAGTGTTCTCCACCTTTCTACTATTGATGAAGAACCCTAATCACAAGCAAATTATTGCAATAAGGACCCACATATTAATCACTAAATAATAGATTTTATGTCAAGTACCCGCTATAATTGGGTAATATTATTCTATTATGCAAGTTAACTTAATGTACCACAAGGCTTATATTTCAACTAGCAGAAGAAAAAAAACGGTGAAGGGCAGAGTTGTAAAAATCCACTAGCCCCCCCACCCAAAAAAAAAAAAAAATCAAACTGCATGGGCCAAGGGGGTAAAACAGCATAGGCCATGGTAATGAAATTTAAGCCAGCGGACAAATTATTTGGGAGCAAGACAAATGATGTTGAAGTACAGATTTCTTTTATATTTATAAATATTTATTCTGAAGAGTTTTGTCACTAAATTGTGAAGTAAATCAATTGTGTTTTATCTGCAGAATTTCTTGGACAACTTAGACAAACCTTTGTCAATTCCTGATGATAAGATAACCCGTTGGCATCCAGCATTTCCGTTAGATCAAGTTGCCGATATAGAAGCTGCAGAGTTACCTCAACCACCAGTAGTTAATAAATATCACTCAGCTAAAGATGTTCTGGATGAAAGAAGAGGAAAACTGACACCTAAAGTATGTTTTTTTCTTGAATTGTCTTAGTGTTAAACATAATGATAATTGCTTCAAATTAAATCCATAATTTGTCCCTGCAACTATTTTGTGCTCAGTTGTCACTGTTATATTTTTAAAGCTTGATGTGTGTGCAGCTTTTCCATAATTATAGTTATCGGTTTTTCTTGTAGGCACCGGGTAAAGGGGTTTGTGACAAAAGCTAAGTTATTCAAGCATCCTCCTCATATGACACTGCTAATTAAATTTGTTTTTGTGGAGTCCCAAATTGTTAACATGGAGACCATCATACCTCAGTCTGAAATTAGATAAGATTTACCATTACAAAAGATACAGAAATGCAAACAATTACTGTTTTATTCTGCTTTATTTACAATTATGAAATATATATTTTCATAAATGTTTGGTTTTACAGGTAGAAAAAGCATTAGAGAATGTAGCAGCATTAAATATAAAAATCGAGAAGAAAGACATTAAGGAAGAACCATCTGTAACTGTACCTAATAATGCTGCCTATAAAGGAATACCCGCTTCTTTATTAGAAAAGGTAAAAACTTATTCAGATTATTTATTCACTGGAAATCAGTCGTCTATCCATTGGTTTCAGGTTCGGCCATATATGTTAATTTGAGCACCCACGTATTATCAACGAGTCACTAGAATTTTCCTGAACAAAGCAGCTATACCTTTCTTACAACACACAGTGTAAAAGACATTAATTTGATCTTCTAAAATCAAGGCATTCAGATATGAAGTACGGCTTGTAGAGTCAAACCAACTGTCATATATATAAAAAAAAAGAGCATAGAAATTACGTAAATCGCCAACAATGCACCGGAAGAAAATTTCAGAACAAATGTATACAGCTGTTTTATGGCCTTGCAGACTAGTCAACTTGCTTACTAAAAAATTAAGAAAATTACTTATTCCCGTGCTACTTAATAGCAATATTGATAATTCATGTGTCGCATAAGTAGTGTAAATGTCTATTATTATGCACAACTGGTGCTAGGATGCAGGTAGCGTGTCATTATAATACAACTTTAAATGATCAAGATCAATGTGTTTTCTATAGAGCAAATAGTAATAGATGTAGTAAGCTTATGTTGTAATGATTGTTCTACGGTTATTTCAGCTTATTACTTGTCTTTAACCAAACAAGAAATTTCCATAATGAAACCTATTTAAAAAGCCAAAAGGGATTATTTCATTGATAAATAATTATTATAGACTCTACTAATATTTATGGGGAGTTCAATATATACATTTTTTGTCTGAAGTGGTATATAGACATGTGAATTCGCAATACTGTACCATAAATTAAAAAATCCCTATGAAATAGGAATTTAATTTGCAAAGTTCCATGCGTTGTGAAAAAGGACTAACAGTGAAAATCTGAAGCCCTGGTCCACCTACAATTGAATTTTTTTAATGTGATTTTCTCATTTAAATTGGGCATATCCTTCTATTTCACATGTTTTTCATATATCACTACTTATAGCTAATAATTAAAATCATCATCCTGTCATTTTTATATACTTTAGATTCGGGCTAAAGAAGCTAAGAAACTAGAGTTAGCAATGACTAGAGACCCTGAAGAGGAGAAGAAAACCATAATGATGAGCAGACTGCCGGATCTGATCAGAATAATCAGAACGTATCCTTTCACAGTTTGAAGTAATGATCATGTAATGAAAAATAGAGCGTTTCAAATGTAATCAAATGGGCTTATCTGTTCTGTACGGAATGGGCTAATGAAGACAGGATATCAAAAAGGAGTGTTCTCAGTATTCAGGTGTCAACAGTGGCATATCTCTTGTCTTCTACAAAACTGTAGGAGATGTACCACTGACCGTACATGTTACCTTAAACCATGATTTTATTACTTATTAGCCTTAACAAGATGAAGACATTTTGTTACAGAAAAGAAACCTGCACTACCTATAGATTCAGTTGTTAAAAAACTAGCTGACAGTACAAAATCAAATTTGTCAATTAGTAAGTTTGATTTATTGATTAGTAATGGCAGTTTCGCGATATATACCTGAATTATAAAGTATATTGAATTTTTAGTGAAATTTAAAAGATGTATCAATTGGATTTGACTGGCCTTGACTTTCTTATTCTCTACTCGTTTGGCTGTAACGTTGTCTCTATTTTTTAGTATTCTAATGATCATAATCTTTATTACCGCATAGAGCTCAACTGCCCATCATGTCAAAATCATCTGATTAAAATATGGAAGGGTATTGATTATTTTGTTATTTTTCAGTGCCTAATAGTGATGTGCGGTTTTTAAATTTTCTTTCGGTTTCGGTTTTCGGTTTTTCTGAGGCAAAAAACCTCGGTTTCGGTTTCGGTTTTCGTTTTTTTTATTCATTTAAACACTGTGTAATGTATGTACTGATTTATGGTTATTTTATAGGAATACTTGAAAGCCAGAAAAAATATCAAGGTTTTTTTTTTTACTGTTATATGACTTTATTAATTATGACTGGTAGTAATAACAAAGTTACTGTAAAAAAAAAGATCTGACACACACAACGCCATAGGCATAATAATTAGGGCTGGGTATCGATAATGATTTTTACTATCGATAATCGGCATTGAAATGTCGGTCGATAATCGATAGTATCGAAAACAAACTTATTTTCACGGTCGTCATCAAGACTGGATACAGTGTAAGTTCAAAGTTCAAAACCATACGAAGTTGCGAAAGATCGTTTGCTCCTGTCTAAGGATTTTAGCTTTGCCGGGAAAATCAACAAGCGTTTTGTCGTCCATGTGTGCTATTTATTGTACCGGGTACTCTATTACTGAGGCACACGTACAGAAATAGTGAACTGTACAGACGAATTCTGAAGCTTGCAAAGGGAAATAACTCTAACTTTATTTACGCATCCGGGTATCTCCGATTTAGCGATATTCAACAATAATTTCTTCAAAACTAAAGTAACGTTTCAATAAGAGTGAATTTATGAAAACGGCTGTTCAATAAGCAGTCACAATTTTGTTATGTGTTACATTGATACTTGATAGTAATTAAAGATACATTATGGGAGATTTTGACAAGGAGTTAGCCATTATTGCTATAAAAGTTCAAATATAGATGTTGAAACAAGAATATATTGAAAATTGCAGTCAAATTACTTTATCCTGAACAAAGTTGTTACCACTATAATTTTTTACTAGAAATGGTATCGACACCCTTTTCCACTATGGCCGATTGTTGATTGACAGGCGTTAACTCCACCTACATAGTCTCGATCATCAAGTAATGTTTAAACGGTATCTAGTGAAGCTTGTGTATAGCCTCGGTCATCACTGTCTTTTATGAATAATTCCCGGAAGTATGATGACGTCAACGTCACGGAGAAACCCCACCCACGACGCCATAGTGATTAAATCAGTCGACGAAATCCTGTTTTAATCCGAGCCCAATCCAAGCCATCCGTGGGTCTACAGAGTTCATTTTGGGCTTGTTGTTTAAATAAAGATCTAATTTATAATTTCTATGACATCTGAGGCTCAAGTGAAGACCGACAAAAGTCAGTTTTTGCTCTTCCATAATGTATGTTTAAAGTGAGCGGTGTATTATGATTAACTGAAAGAAAACATTGACATTTCAGACCCAAGAAAAATAGACGAAGAGCGATAATCGATAGTAACCCACCGCTATCGATAGTGCTTTTTTGGGCCGTCCAATCGATACTATCGATTTGTATCGATATTTTACCCAGCCCTAATAATAATAAATTAATATAACGACATAATATCAGTAACAATAAAGTTAGATTCTACTGTAAAACAAAAAATACCAAAATAAATTTGCATAACAAAATAATACCAATCCAACAAATCGAAAGATGTGGTCTTTTATTTCTCGTTTATAAATTATAAACTTAAAAACAAAACTTACGCAATTGCCGTTTTCGGGTGTTGTTCAAATGTTGTTCTAAACCTGACTCAAAATTGTTAAATTATATTCTTATAATTTATACAGCAGAAATAGATTTTTTACAAAGATTAAATCTACATTTTGTGTCATCTAATCTTTCATAGTTATTGAGCCAGCCATGGAGGCATTTTATTTTTTTAGAGGAAGCCATCGTTCGATATTGACAACCGGCTTCGGGTTGCATAAAATTTTGGATTGTAAACCGAACCGAATTGAGAAAATAAATAGTCTAGGCCAACCAGACTGATTAAACTATATATTATTCTATATATACGGCCTCTGGTTGATCGAAAATAAAAACGGAAGTGGTGGCTACATTAAAATTTTGGAATTATTAAGTAAACGAAATACGGCTACATAAAAATTAGGAATTTGGAAAAAAAACGAAACGCACGGTTATTTTTTTTTTAACGGTTCGGTTTTCAGTTTATTTGTAAAAACCGATACCGTACGGTTAAACCGAAAAACCGCACATCACTAGTGCCTAATTGATTTCCGTGTTAGTTAGTTTACCTTTGATCTGGCAGAAAATGTAATTTCAATCTTCTTTGATTCTAGAACAAAATGTGATAAGTAGAATTACCATAAATAGATGAAATATGAGAAATTAACTTTTAGTCATGCTCGGCACAATTGTATCAGCTCATAGACCGCGACAGAAAATAAAAGAATAGTGTATATCTGATCGATATTTTCTTTGGTTTTTCTTTGATATTTTCTATTATTGGCCTACTTAATCTATGTGATTACCTCATGGTTTCTCCATTGTTGGACATTTTATTCTACTTGTAGTCGGGCGCCTTCATGTAGATACCAATCTCACTGATCTCGCTGTCGTATGTAATTCGTCTTCTACCTTGTAGTTTACTACAAAACTAGTAGAATTGTTGATTTTGGGGGAAATTGGCAGTAAATGTTCACTTACACCAATAACATACATGATAATATGCAGAAGTTTGCTATGTCTGTGTATGACTGATTAAACTACCAATGTAATTTTGAAATAAAGAAGAAAACAATGTTTAGATATCATGTAGTATTGTATTGTCAAAACGAAGGCAGGTTATTATTGAGGAATATTTTTGACATGAACTCGAAAGCTAATACATAAATTAAATATGAAAAATAGTGAGAACAATCTTAGTTTTTTTGTACAAATCATAAATTAGAAAAACATTCAGAACACAATGATATGCTACATGAGAAATATTTATAGTTGAAATCATTAAAGGGAATATAATCGACCCACTCTTATGTGCTTGAGTAGACTTGCATTTTGGGGTTATGTTCTAAAGTATATACAATAAATGAAAGTAAGACAAGTGATCGCTTTCTGTAATCTTGTCATGCCCATACATTTTTCAACAATAGCCAAATTTTCTTTTGCACTATTCTCTAGCCATCAATGAAGTAAAAAAAAAGAAGATGTTCTCCCCTCCTTGTTATTCAGCTATAAGTTGCCTGAGAAACAAAACATTCATTTTGTGTGGCCTTATGTTAATGATCATAGTGACAATATTTCAAACTTAGTCTACAAGAGTTGTCACTGAAACTCAGGTTAATATCTTTCTTTTACATTTCAGCTGATGTACACAATCATTTAAATCTTCTCTTAAATATTTTACCAGAATGGATATCAATGGTAGAGATTAAAAAAGGCAAATATTTAAAGATTGGAAGAAATATGGATATACATGACTTGAGTAATAAAATAACCGGTTTAATTAAAGCTAGGAAGTAGATGTATTATATGTTTGAAATTTTATTATGAAAGGGACTCAACAATCTATGGTAGTTTAAAGTATAAAGAAAACCAAGCATCCATTTCTAATTTTTATAAGCCTATGATTACTGTAGAATGTCGAAAAACATCTTGCAAAACAGGACCAAAGTACTTCCAAACCTGTTTCAAAAATATGTTTACCAGAGAGATTTCGATTTGACAGTTTATACATATTTTTGAAATGGGTTTCAATGTCTTTTGGTCTGGTTGTGGTCTATTTCGACATTCTAAAGTAAACATGCGGTGCCAAGACCCCCTAAAGATAAATTTTAAATGTTCTTTAGTTTCTATATTTTACGCAGACATTTCCTTTAAATTTGCTGGTGCAAAAACGGAAAACCTGACCTTTTGACCTCCTGGGTAACAAACAAAGGTGAATTTAGTAAGTTTACATTTCAGCATGTTTTCATGATACAGGAATATGGCTAGTTTTCACTTTCAATGTAAATGACATCATTTGACCTTTGATCCATAATATCTCGAAAACATCCCACTAGTAGACTAATTACCCCTCGGCAACGTATTCTACATATTGTAGAAAAGTTGTCTGGGTTGTCCGCCCCCCCCCCCACACACAACATTGCACTGAGCCTCCAGACTCGTTTATTTAGGTAACTTATAATTCTCTGGCCTGTAGATTCCATCCAAAATTGTTGAGTCTTTTTACTACATAAGCTTGAAAAATCAAACTTTGCATTGTATTGAAACCTGTTTTTGTAATTTAATTCTGTTATATTTTTTTTTATAATAGTTATATTTTTAAAAATTAATAGTTAGTTACATCAGTTTTAAATTGTTACTTTTGATTGTAATTTTCAGTCTGCAATATCTAAGAATTTACTCATTAAGATATTTAAAATCCTCATTGAGAAATTCATTGGATATTTCAATAATTGACAGTGTTTTTAGGATAAGTTTATTCATGTTGTTTCAGAATTGCAATCATAAATTAAAATAACACAAGCCAGATTTCAAAGTTTATACAGAGTTAAAGAAGCATTAAGTAAGATTTAGATAAAAACTTGCCATTTTTTGCTATAATAGTCTTGTTTGAAAATAGAGTGTGCAAAATGAATATATTGAAAATTTTATTCAAATAGCGAATTTATCAATGTTTGTCGTTTTGACAAGATATGTGCATTGATTGATTATTATAGTACTGGTTATTCAAGAGTTAATCTTGCCTTTTCATTTTTATATTGTCGTCGCCCCCGTCCGCCTGTCAGTCTGTCCGGCGTCCACAATTGCTTGTGGACGCTCTAGAGGCTAAAGTTAATATCCGATTGACTTTAAATTTATACACAGTGTTTAAGGTCATGAGATGAAGAAGCCTATTGTTTTTCAGCGATTTCCGATAATAACTACCAGATTTATGGCCCTTGATCACTTCAAAAAATCTTGTGGACACTCTAGAGGCCAAAGTTAATATCCGATTGACTTTAGATTTATACACAGTGTTTAAGGTCATAAGACAAAGAAGCCTATTGATTTTCAGCGATTTTCGATAATTATTGCCAGATTTATGGCCCTTGATTACTTCAAAAAATCTTGTGGTCGCTCTAGAGGCCAAAATTAATATCCGATTGACTTTAAATTTATACTCAGTGTTTAAGGTCATGAGAAGAAGGCTATTAATTTTCAGCAATTTCTGATAATTAGTGCCAGAGTTATGGCCCTTGATCACTTCAAAAAAATCTTGTATCAATTTTCAGCGATTTCAAATAATTACTTCCAGAGTTATCTCCTTTTATCATTTCAAAAAACCTTGTGACACTATAGACGCCAAACTTATCATCCGATTGACTTCAGATTGATACACAGAGTTTAAGGTGTTGAAACGAATAAGTATTTTGATTTTCAATGAATTTTGATAACTGAACAGCTAAATCCATGATATTAAATGTTTCGTATACTAATTGTTAGCGTGGGGCAAAACTTTATAAAAAGCAAACAAATTCTAATGATTTTCTGATAATTACATAATGAGTTGTTACTCTTAATCAGATTTTAGTGTATTACAAATGTTTCATTACCGAAAAAAGTAAAAATATGCGACAACACTTGTTCACTGCTCGGACGATTTAGCTGCTGTGGGCATATGCTTCGTTGCCTGGCAACCTATCTTTAAATTAAGCCATTAAATGGCTGAACAGTTGTAATCTACTTAAAATCCAAGTAATCGATGACCTAGAAAGTTGATTATGTCTAATTAAAGATACATTATGTAAGATTTATATAAAGAACTGAACATTCTTGATATAATAGCTCAAAAATAGATGTGAAATAAAAATTTCGTTCAAATTTCTTCATTCTGAGCCACGTTATCACTCTAGTTTTGACAAGATGTGTGCATTGTGGTAACCCCCGGGTACCAGTATATTCGAGACTAGCCTTGCTTCCCCATTTTTGAATTAAATTTTTACATGGCAATCCTTCAAATTGAGTTTCCAGTGCCATCGAGAGTTGATTATAGTCTTGTTTTGTTAATAAGTTTCTTAATTAATAGTTTATATAACATTTTAGGCCTAAAGAAAGACCCGCAATAGGCAGATGCAAAATGTATGTTAAATAGTTTATATAACATTTAAGACTTATAGAAAAGCCTGCAATAGGCAGATTTAACTCTTGAATAATGCCTCTTTAAATTAAGAAAAAAATTAATTTAAACAATTATCTGCATGAACACACTTTAGTTTGGTGAATTTTTCGTTTCGAATGTGATAGCACAATATTAGATTTACATATTTGTATATTTTCCTTATTTGCTTTATAATAAGCGGTTCCTCAGCATGACAGAAATATTGCTTTTCATCATTTTTATACCCAACCATATAATGATAGTTTTATCTGGAATATTTAGAAATCCAATTTTAGAGATAATTTTTAATATCTATGTGCAACGTATACATCCTACACCCATGTAAATTTTCGAAAAATGTATGTTATAATTGACAGAAAAATATGCTAAAATCCATTTATTTTTGTTTTCTTATTTATCCATTGATACTGACAATAAGAAGAGCATTTCACATAAGCTTTGCCTTTTCTTAAAATTTGTGTGTCTGGATTATCATAAGTCATCATCTATTATCAACACTTAGCATTTGGAAACCTCTTAGGTGGCTTCTTTTGTGTGCTAGCTTGACTAATAGAGCGATTTTGGGAACATTGAGGGGTGTCAATGTACAAAAGACTGCAATCAAATGGTAGAAAAAGAAGTTGACAGAAAATAATTAAGAACATACTTTGGCCTCAATATTTATGGTACATGTAAATGCTGAGTCAGCAATGAAAAATGGACCCTTCCCTCACTGAACTCTGGTGGCAAATATAGCTTGAAACAACAGTTTGATTAGTTTGAATATGTTTTTAATCCAAATATATCATCAAATCACACAGTTTGTATGTGGGGAAATTATCTTCAAGTGAAATATAATGAATGAAATACCCACAGGCTCCTAAATAAATATTGTCGTACTCACTTCCACCCAATTCACACACACACTTCTTTACATAAGTTAAATGATAGAAATCATTGTCAGAACTTCTATATAATGCTGTTACTTATTGACATAGGCTACTAAATCCAGCCAGTGAAAAGAGACCATATTCAAAAGGAGTGATTTGCAATAGCAACTTAATTCATAAATCTTAAAAAAAATGAACCAACTTTCTGACTCTGAAAATGATATAGTTTTAAAAGCCCAATCTGATTAAAACACAGATCCAATTTCGTTTCGTTTTTGTACGCCCACATTTTCATGTGGACGTATTATGTCGTCGCCCCCGTCCGTCCGTCCACAATTTGTTTGTGGACTCTCTACAGGTCACAATTCTTATTCGATTTTGACGAAACTTGAAATATAGGTTTATCCCCAAAAGATCTCGGCTGCTTTAGATATTGGCATGTATCGGATCAAAACTTCATGGATTATGGCCCCTGATTGTACGAAAAATCACGTTTTTAGCTTGTTTTGATGAAACTTGAAATTCATGGTTATAACCCAAAGATCTTGGTTCCTTTCGATATTTGCGCATATCGGAACGTAACTTCCTGAATTATGGCCCCTGATTATACGCAAAATCGCCTTTTTATATGCCCACATTTTCATGTGGACGTATTATGTCGTCGCCCCTGTCCGTCCGTCCACAATTTGTTTGTGGACTCTCTACAGGTCACAATTCTTATCCGATTTTGACGAAACTTGAAATATAGGTTTATCCCCATAAGATCTCGGTTCCTTTCGATATTGGCAGAACTTCATGGATTATGGCCCCTGATTGTACGAAATATCATGTTTTTAGCTTGTGGACCCTATAGAGGTCACAATTTTGAACCGATTGTGATGAAACTTGACATGCATGTTTATAACCCCAAAATCTTTGTTCCTTTCGATATTTGCGCCCATCGGATTGTAACTTCCTGAATTATGGCCCCTGATTGTCCAAAAAATCGCCCTTTTTAGCTTGTGGTCCCTCTGGAGGTCAAAATTGTTATCCGATTTAAAAAAATGTTTGATTATATTCCATGGTTATGAAGGTTGAGTATGAATTTTGTTAAAATCAGACCAAAATTGACAGACAAAATGGCCGCCCATTGTACGCGAATAGTGTGAAAATATGTTATATCAAGGGTGTGGACCTTATAGAGGTCACAATTTTGAACCAATTTTGATGAAACTTGGCATGTATGTTTATAACCCAAAGATCTTGGTTCCTTTCGATATTTGCGCCCATCGGGTCGTTACTTCCTGAATTATGTCCCTTGATTGTACGAAAAATCATCCTTTTTAGCTTGTGGTGCCTCTGGAGGTCACAATTATCTGATTTAAAAAAAAACGTTTGATTATAAAAACCAAACAAATTCTAATGATTTTCTGATAATTCCTTATTGTGCAACAACTTTTGTTGACTGCCCGGACGATTTGGCTGCTGTGTGGGCGTATGTTTCGTTGCCTGGCAACCTATTTTAGTTCAAAATTTCATTTTTACTTGTCTTTACTACTCTTGGATCTGGAAGACATGTTATTTAAAGGACAATATTGGTGCCAGTCATTATCACATATGTGATAGAACTGATTAAACACTTTCCAAATATAATATTAACACAGAGATCATCGCTACCATAGAGGAGTAATAAAGGATTCATGAATCGGAAGTGACGAACGCCAAAGGAAAACACGAGTTTTCTCTCTATGTGAATGACTGAAGTGAAGAGTGATGACAGATAAACGGCCGAATTTCTGCTCACTAATAATTCCTTCGAAGACAAAAAGTTGTTATATGGGACCGCAAGAGGTTATTACAATGAAGTAATTAAGTGTCATAAGATAAGAGAACACGGGAAAAATAGAAATACTCCGTACAGCCCCTTGTTTTTATTCATTCTATAGGGGAGACCGGGGCACATTGAACCGCTTTGTTCACATACATGTTTGTACTCATTTCATATCAAGTGTTTTTATTAGAAGATCTCTTTATTTCATGATCAAAATTTTTAAAAAAAAGCAATATGCCCTCTTATATGGATTAAACCCCGGTTTATCTGGATTGTATAGATTAGACATATATGAACTTAAGTACAAGAATTTCCTAGGCTAAGAAGTTAACATGTATGGAAAATCTTTCTCTTTTAAGCGCTTTTTTGAAAAATCCACTGCCTAAGAAAATAATTGACAGCATGTGGCTTATTGATGGAGAAATGGGTCTAAGAAGTTATCTCACTTCTGTATAGTGTTGAGTTGTATAGTATTATTTATAAAGGATATATCGATGGTGGTTCAATGTGTCCCGGTCTCCCCTACCTTATAAAAACATGGAAATGCACGGACTTTTAATCTGTTTTTCTTTCCTGTTCTCTTATCTAGTGGCAGTCAATTCTTTTCATGAATTGTAAGATATTCTCTCACAGCGTCACACAGCAACTTTAGGTCTTCGAGGGAATTTATTAGTGAGCAGATATTCGCCCATGTATCTGTTATCATTAGTCACTTCAGTTAGTTATATAGAGGAATAACTCGTGTTTTCCTTTGGCGTTCGTCACTTCCGATTTGTGAATCCTTTATTACTCCTCTATGGTAGCGATGATCTCTGTGATAATATTATATTTGGAAAGTGTTTAATCAGTTCTATCACATATGTGATAATGACTGGCACCAATATTGTCCTTTAAGTCGTGTTCTGCCTGAAATGTGGGGTCAGCCAATCAAATGGTCTGTCGAATCTAACGTTTGACCTTTTCATGCGTGGAACTGTGGGTAAATATTACCAGCGGATAGAAATCAAAACAAAACAAAAGTAGATTTTAAAAAGCATGGCGGTCGCTAATTGGTTAATCTAATGACTGACGTTATCGGGTCAAATGTCCCGTGCTTGATACCCGACGTCATAGAACGTGAGCTCCCACTATAACTAGTTAGATCTACATGTGTGTAGGCCATCAAAAGTATAAATGATAGGCTGGCACTGCCAGGCAGGATACGCCCACATTTTCGAGAGATGGATAGAGAACAAGCAATACCGAAAGTGATTTTTCCTACATCATTATGTTAGAATTTGATATGTGCCAATTTTGAAATGAATTAAGATCTTTGGGTTATAAAGGTTCATTTCAGTAGGCTTCAAATTCGACTGGGGATCATGTTGCTAAGTGGGTAAGATGCTGGCTCGGTAGCCTTGAGGTTGGGTGTTTGATCCCTGCATTGGGTGACAAAGTTCATCTAGATTTTCAGGCGTGGTTTCCCTTTGTTAGTGATGAAGGATGGATGGTCTGACAAGAACAGCTGTCAATTTTGGTCCGATTTTCACGAAATTCGACCTCAACCTTCATTACGATGTAACGGTGATATAATCAAACGTTTTTTTAAATGGGATAATAATTCTGACCCCAGAGGGACCACAAGCTAAAAAAAAAGGTAATTTTTCGTACAATCAGGGGCCATAATTCAGGAAGTTTCAATCCGATATGCACAAATATGAGAGAGAGAGAGAAATGGGGTTTAACGTCCACTCAACACAAACTAGGTCATTTCGGGACTAACATATGGTTTAATTTTATTTCAATCAATCGCTTGCGCGTAGGGGTCTTTAGCAGTGGGAGGAAACCGGAGTGCCCGGAGGAAACCCATGAGGTTGAGAAGGTGCCCCTATCTCCATGCCACATACGCTCACACCAGGGCTCGATACCACAGCCGCAAGCCAGAGGTGACCGGCCAGCTAGAGGTCGAAGCGCGGCACTCTAGACCACTAGGCCATCCCAACCCCCATGCACAAATATCGAAAGGAACTAAGATTGTTAAGTTGTATAGGGTCCACAACCTTGATATAACATATTTTCACACTAATCGCGTACAAATGGCGGCCATTTTGTCTGTCAATTTTGATCCGATTTTCACGAAATTTTACCTCAATCTTAATTACCATGTAACGGTGATATAATCAAATGGTTTTTTAAATCGGATAATAATTTTGACCTCCAGTGGGACCACAAGCTAAAAAGGGTGATTTTTCGTACAATATTAAGGAAGTTACGAATCAATGAGCGCAAATATCGAAACGAACCAAGATCTTTGGGTTATAAACATGCATGTCAAGTTTCATCAAAATCGGTTCAAAATTGTGATCTCTATAGGGTCCACAACCTTGATATAACATATTTTCACACAATTCGCGTACAAACGGCGGCCATTTTGTCCGTCAATTTTGGTTCGATTTTCACGAAATTCGAACTCAACCTTCATTACCATGTAACGGTGATATAATCATACTTTTTTTTTAAATTGGATAATAATTGTGACCTCCAGAGGGACCACAAGCTAAAAAGGGTCTTTTTTCGGACAATCAGAGGCCATAATTCAGGAAATTACGATCAAATGGGCGCAAATATCGAAAGGAACCAAGATCTTTGGGTTATAAACATGCATGTCAAGTTTCATCAAAATCGGTTCAAAATTGTGACCTCTATTGGGTCCACAAGCTAAAAACATGATTTTTCGTACAATCGGGGGCCATAATCCATGAAGTTTTGATCCGATACATGTCAATATCGAAAGGAACCGAGATCTTATGGTGATAAACCTATATTTTAAGTTTCGTCAAAATCGGATAAGAATTGTGACCTGTAGAGAGTCCACAAACAAATTGTGGACGGACGGACAGGGGCGACGACATAATACGTCCACATGAAAATGTGGGCGTATAAAAAACGAAACGAAATATAGATCTATATTTTTTAATTAGATTATAGTTAAGCCACAAACAAAACAAAATGAAGCATTAAATACTTGAATATCTGACTAGGGCCTGGTAGTGGTAAAAAAACATCCAACATGCCACTAGGTATTGGTACACAAACATAAAATCAATTTCTCCCTTTTGTTTTCTTTACAAAATACAGCTAATAAAAAAATCCCATTTATACAAACTACTGGAATTAAAGACTCTCGTCCATGATTATTAAAACCTCATAAAAATCCAGAATATCTTCTTTCTAAATTTTTGTAGCTCATTCAATTTGTATTTAAAAAATATCTGTTCATTTCACATATTTAGAGCAATTTAAAAATACTGTAACATTGCTTTGATCATGGCCTATTTTAACGTGCCTCTGGATAAAAATTGCAAGCTTTAATAATCTGAAATCTACTATGTATCCCTGTGAATCTGACAAGATTGTATGGGGAAACTTAGCTATCATTATGGTCATTGACTGCTTTAGATTTCTAATTCAAAAGTCTTGTATTGTTGACGTTTTCTCACCACCACCTTAAAGCATATAAAGTACATAGCATAACATCGTCAGGTGCAGGTGACAGTGAAAGTTCATTTGTCTTTGGATCGACTTTGGATGTTTCGTTGACCTCTTAATTATACTGACACACGGTCATATATATGTTCATTCTGTTCTATTTTGGTTATAAAATTGTAAATGTGATATCAAGTTGTCAAAAGTCCAATTCTGGAAATTTTCACAGAACCCCAAAATACTCTGGTCATGATGCAACAATGGAGTATCATGCTGGGCCTCGTAAAATATGTGGAGTGTAAGATTCATATTCCTTGATCATTTCTTCTTTTTCATATTCCCCATTCAATACCTGAAAAATAACAATGTTTTAATAAACACCCTTTGCTTTACAAAGCCTGTTGTGATTATTATATGCCCACATTTTCATGAGGACGTATATGGTCGTCGCCCATGTCCATCCAGAATGTGTTTGTGGATACTTGACAGGTCACAATTTGTATAGGTCTATCTTCCAAAGATCTTTATTCCTTTCAAAATCGTCATTTTTCAAACCGTAACTTTATGGATTACGACCTGATTGTATGAAAAATCACATTTTTAGCTTGTGAAACCTCGTGCATATCAGACCACAATTTTTATACAATATAAAAAAAACCCATTCGAATATTACTGTTATACCATCGTGAAAATCAGACCGAAACTGTATGTTCAAATTTGAGTGAAACTAGAAGTCAGTTTCAGTCACTCATATGCAGTTGACACTATGAACTAAATCCTGACATAGGTATCAGCAAGATTAGCATACCAGCAATGCCCTTAAAATCTATGAGTTGAATTTCAAAATGAAATAAAGCAAAAATTATACCTACCAAAACAGGTGCTGGTAATGGAAACTTCTTCTTAATTAACCAATCTTCATGTAAATTGTGAAGAGTTTCAAGATATTCCTATCCAAGAAAAAAAACCTATTTATTTCATCTGTGTCATGTGCATAAGCATCCCCTCATACCTCCTCAACTCTTCATTAATTTATTCATTCAGAATATTTTCCGAAACTTTCAGTACATATTTTATTTCTTTGTTTAATAAGCATCGATAATTAAATTATACTCACTAATGGAATTTGTTTTTCTTCAGGTCGACACCTCTCTTTTATTCTTCTTAAATCTGTTTCTGGCTTTGTTTTTAAATATACTGAAATAAAAATAGTCTTTATAATTTTTTTTGGCAAAGAAAGTACCCTTTAATGATTTAGCACAATATTGGTCAATTAAAGTATTTAAACAAATTGATTATATACTTTGGGTGCTAGATGCAGAAGGTCACAGATCGTGGTTAGGTCAGGGTCATTCAAAAGTATCCACATGTTGAGACCACTGTTGTTAGTTATGTAAGCACATCTGACATTTATACAATAATCCATGTAGCATGGGCTTTCTTGTAGTTTGTACAGAAAAAGCACAAGTATGTAAGCTAAATTTGTCAATATAGAAACCAACGTAAACTTAATATGACAATAACTTGTGTAAGTTAGATAAATTTGACTATTTTGTACCAAAATGTTTTAAAATAAAAGTGCTTCTGATTGTGTATAACATTAAACTCTATATTTAACCTTTATTATGGCATGCATTATTAGGGAGCACATAAGGACTTGACATTGTTGCATCTTTACATTTAAAGATACGTTTATTTATTAATATACTTCATAGAAATCATGGTTTCAGATCAGTTCTAGTTAGTTAAAAGATATTTTAACGAATAAAGTACCTATTAAATCAACTTTGATGTCTTGAGTTTTGAGTAGAAAATCAAACCACTCTGTTAAAACTGTGTATTCAATTTCAGGCATTTTCCCACTGAAAATTTAAAATATTATTGATTATTATAATAAAAAGCATTAAATTATTCAAAAGGCAAAGTGCATTCAAAATCAATCAATATTTCTTCATCAGAAGTGTTTATCTACAAGAAATTTAATGGTGCTATTTATTTTTACATTTGGTTCAATTATTCAAAAGGCAAAGTGCATTCAAAATCAATCAATATTTCTTCATCAGAAGTGTTTATCTACAAGAAATTTAATGGTGCTATTTATTTTTACATTTGGTGCAATTGACATTTAATATTGTTATTATTGTGGAATTTATAAAATGGAGGTGGTTTTCCACCTCTGCATCATCAAATTACCCAGCTAGTTTAATATATTCCCTACCTTTGATAAAGATTTTCTACAAAACAATATTTAGCACTGTATATGGATCTCTCCATCATTTTCACTCTTTTTACCTTAAATATAAAACTAATATATCAAAAAATATAACAATACACCCAATATGCCATTCCAGTCCATCAGAATTTACATTTTTATTTTCATATGACTGCTAAATATAATTTCAAGCAAATTTCATTTGTAAGTTTACCATTTATTCAGTTTTGTTAGGAGCTGGATTTTACTGAAGAAAGAGGTCAAATAATAGTCTTTGTAGAAGTTAGAAGTTCTAACTTAGAACTTATGTTTTACTGCAGAAAGAGGTTAAATATAGGCTTTGTTATAACTTAAGAGTTTATTGTAGAAAGATGTTAATTAAGCTATTGTAAATTGTAAGTACCATGATAGATGTCTCAGAAAATTATGTTTACCTGTGGTTGTGTGTGTATCTGTAACATAGTTAGCTGGACATAAGTTTGAAATGTCAAACCCCATCTTGATGCATCCTTGTACATATATTCCTGAAATATCAGTTTAAATGTACTCTTTTTAAAAAAATGTCTTAAATTGTAAGAAATGACACTGTACTGTAGCTGATTAAATACAAACAACCCTTCTGACAATACAATACAAACTGTAGGATGTATGCATGATCTTATTGCTATAAAATTTAGAGAAAGTATTATTACATACCAGTGCATTCATTCCTTTAATATTTCTCCATTTTTCAACTGGTTCTTTTGTTACCTGAAATAAGTTATTCAATTTTATATATCATTTATAGGTTGTATATTTACATGCATCTATCATAATCAGAACATAATCTATTAAAAGTGGGTTCAAATTAGGATTGTTGAAAAGGCTGCCATTGAAATATATATGTTCCCTTCAAAATATAAAGACAAGCTGTAATAATTTTGTGTGAGGTTAAGGCTCTGAGTTTTTTCCATAATGACTTGCTGGAATCCAAATTTAAACTCTAGGTCAAACTATTAACTGAATCAGGTTGTAGTTTAAAGTTTTTGTTTTGTAACCTACCTCTGTATATGGATAAGTTGAAAAATATTCCAGTAGTGTTGTTTTACCACTTCCAATATTTCCTTCTACACAAACCTTTAAAGATAGAATGAAAACTTATTATTTTAGAATCTCAGAATAAAGATCTTAGAGTAGCGTTATCTCTCAGTCAAATATAGAAAGAGGAGCTGAAAGCTTGACACATCCAAAGGGTGACAAATCTGTTGTTACAGCCTAATGAACACCTAAACGTTTTACCTTATTTACAAGCCGAGCTATTGTGTCAACAAGTGAGTTGGACAGACAGACAAACAAACATATTTTAATAGTCACTTCTTTTCCTCCAAAGATGTATATTTCTTTGGGAATAATTCTTTTTGTTTACCAGTCTTGTTCTTCCAGACTAAATAAACAAATACATATAAAAAATATAATGCCCCCGAAAACCCCTACTTAATTCAAACCTGATCATAATAAAAATTTCCTGTTTTGTGTATGAATAATCTGGTAACTCTAATATCAATATCAGAAACTCACCGTATGTTTTTCTGTTTTCCCATCTGTACCAAAATGATGTCCACTTATTGCATTCATGATACCTTTAGAACAAAAGTAACCAAATATTAAAATGAAATTCTGTTTATTTTTATACAACCACATTGAAATGTGATCATATAATTATTGGCATCGCTTAACTTGACGGTCCACGGCGAACAAAACTGTTGACGCTGCCTCCCTAAGGGTGCCTCCCCCACAAGGTAAGTTTGGAAAATAGAGCAATGTAACGTGACGTATTAGTGAAACCCATCATCATCTTTCTCTAAACATTTTACTAACGCAGGCCACTAGCAGGGTGGGGCAAGGGCATTTGGGGGTACCAACACTTGACGGTCCACAGCGAACGGCTCTGTCCACACTGGAAGCGCCCCCACCCCCAGGATATTTTGGGAAAAGGGTTTGCACACGTGGAGAGGAACTATGAAAATGACAGGAAAATTTAATTTTGAGGCCGAACTTGCGATGTTGGCGTATCATGATATTTTGATATGATTTAATTTATATTCTTGGCTTCCTTTGCACCCTATGGGTAAGGCACCCCACCAATCATGCCTTCATTGGCACCCCATTGATCAGGTCGTGAGCACTCCAACCAGTCTCACTCAGCATTATGCATTATATGCGGCCCTACAATCATATTTTATCAGGACAGGCGCTGCACCAATCATTGTCAAAATGTGTGCCCCTTCGGATAAGGGCGTTTTGGGCGCCACATCAATCAAGTTGTGGTGTTAATCGAGTGATTCATTATTCACTATTTGGGGGCGCTTCATATTTTATGATGCCCAACCAATGTCACTTTGCACGTTCTCATTGGCTTGATAACCAAGGGCCACGTCTGCCACCCTTCATGTTCAAGTCGGAATCAAGTAGTGGATTTTGTTTAATCTGAAATCAACTAATTTTTGTGACATTTCTAAATGGGATGTGACGTCCCCTGTGAAACCCCCTTAACACTGCATACTGTAGTTTTTGTTTCGTTATCAAAAAAAAAAAAAATGTTATTATACTCATTATTATACTGATTGCGCATCGATTAAGAAGATTATTAATAAGATTAAGACTTAATTGTTATCTTCTTTTTTTTTTTTTTTTTTATTTGCATTATTACGTCAATTAAGAACAGTATACAAAACATCAACATACATATGCATGCAAAAGATACATTTGTCATGGAATACTATAATATCCTTGTTCCTTGCCAACAGATGCGTTAAAATAATAGATCATTGTTTGTAAACTTATTACCTTTAACCTGCTTTTGAAGATTCAACAGATTGGTTGTTTTTCTCCACGAGCTAAACATTGACTTAACGGTATTTGGCAAGAAAATTACACTGTTCATCAATGATTGAACTGATATTGGCCCATACAGATAAAGTCTATTGTGTTGGCAGCTTTTTAAGAGTACCATTCGTCTATAAATAACCGTAAATTAATCAGCCAATAAAAATAACAAATAACGATTCCGCGAAGTAAGACTATTTATAACAACCAATGAGATAAGACTTTTCTAATCTATATCATTGAAAGGGCTTCAGCCTTTGTCTCAATGATCATTTGACAGTAAATATGTTCCCTGAAGACGCGAATATCAGATAAAAAGCCAAGATTACATTGATTCTTCTATATAATAATGCCAATAATATGTAGGAATGCGCAGTCCTTAATTAAAATTGGTAAAGCATATGACATATTTCTGAAAGGGATATCAGTTCAGAATTGATGGAGCGCCACCGCCAGGTTATGATTAAGGATAACTCTCTTAACAAAATAAGTTGTCTGCTCTGAAACTTAATCAGGTTAGGTCAAAGTCTAATATTATGCTTTTGGTCAAGTTTTGATTTTGTTAAATCACGAAATGGCACGAAAACTTTTAGGAAAGGTAGCCATTGTCACAGCATCCACCGATGGGTAAGTTTAATGAAACAAATAATGCAGCGATCAATCAATATTAGTACAAGACAAGTTCAGTTCAAAGTTGCTTTACAGTACACGATCAATTCAGATTTAGTCACTTATACTTATAGTATACTAGCCCTAGCTAGTGTAAATTGACCCAGACTCATACTCATGTCAAACTCAGACCACGGCAGTCGAAATTAAAGGAGCAAAATCGCTAATATATTTTGGAAATTGAAATTGACACAAATGGATCGCAACACATAATAATGGGAGATCTAGGGTATGTATGATCTGACTCCCCTTTTATTTCACCGAAAAACTAGCGGCTAGCCGTCCACACACTGTGCCCACAAATGGACATTCCAACATGTACTTTCTATTAGGGTTAGGGTCAGGTATATATATAAATAAGATTAAAACCTATAACTATAACACAAATATGGGAGTCACATCAACCATGAATGGCCAATAATGTAATATGAATGAATATGAACTGACTTACATTGAATCGTTTCTGCTTTTACTCGAAGTCTAGGGAGATCAAGTGGTTGAGTGGGTGTTCGATCCCTGCATTGGCCAGGAAAGCTCATCCAGATTCCCCTTGTCAGTGATGCAGGACAGAGGGCCTGACAAGGACAGCTGTCTAGTCATTCATCAGCTGTCTAGTCATTCAGATGGGATGGAAAACCGACCCTACACATGGGCATATGCATGTAAAAAATCCCTTGGCAGTTGGAATTCAATATTTCAATATGAGAATAGGTCATAGTGCAGCTGTCCGGGCAAAATTTTCGTCATAGCACACTGTATGACATATGTCCATCTTCATAAGCCCCATTTAGGAGCAGAACATTAGGATGTTAAACCCCATTTCATTTTGTTTTTACTGTAAAAATAGGTGTTTAATTTAAATTCTGCGGCTAATTGTTTCCATGATTTGCCGCAGAATTTAAATTAAACACCTATTTTTAAGAAAATATAATTAATCCCAGTACAGGGATTAAATTTCTATCTTCTCTTTTTTAATCCCAGTATAGGGATTATTTTTTTAATTTTTTAATAGAATCCTAATCTAAGGATTATTTAATCCAACTTAAGTTTAAAGCGCATGCGCTAAATTTTGTATATATACTCCATAGATCTGGATTAATTTTTATCATATTGTTTTGTAACACCAAATTATGAAGGGCTATTAAGCCCGAAACGCGTCTTGTACTAGATTACATCCTTATAAAACTTTACAGTGTTTGATCTAGTTTGTTCCTGGGGGAATTGTCTTCTTACTTTATTCTACACGGACTGGTTCCTGCTATCCTCCAGATGTATCACTGAGATCCGAACGAGATTACACTGTCACAGGGAATCTTCCGCCCTCCTAGTTTTTTAGTGTGGGGGTTTCATCGTCTTTTGGACTTGGAATTCTTTATTAATGAATGCATGTAATAAATTAATTTTATACTTTTATAACTTATTACACATATGCAGCCCTATCTACTGAAATAACTTACATTTATCAGCAAATATTGACAATAAAGTAAATCAAGCGTTGTTTTTATCAGAATTGATAAGGACATTCAGGTTAGTAGTACTTTGATTGGCTAATTAAGTCCCCGATCAAAAAATTGAAAATGTCACATAAAGTAATCTATTACCGCTTTGTTTTTAAAAGAGGGGATTCGTACCTGTGTTAGCCTCAGGTAGGATTTTGTGCTTAATTATAGTAATAGTTGTATGTGGCAGAAATGTTACAAATAACAATAATCAAATGTTGATTTGAAGAAAAACATGTATATTTAAAGTAGCAAAGTCTCTAACTCACTATCATCCAAAATCTTCAACTTTGAAAAACATATTATTTGTCAATTTAAATCAACATTGATGCTGTGATCTTACCGGGAAAAGATGGGCTTCTGATATCCAATATTTAAGACAAAATAAACATTTTACCATTGGTACACTAATCGTGTACCATAATACGTTTCAGCCCAAGTTCTAGCAAGAGACTTGGGGAACGAGGCTAGACACATTGCACCAAATCAAACGGCGTATGTAGACGGGAATAACCAGATGCTATAAATTTGCATTTGATTGAGACTGCTGGCTTATTTCGTGGAACATAACGGATTTGAAATTAAGGGTAAAAACGGAAACCATTGAATGTAAATACCTTCATATTACAGTATTATATGCGTTGTGAGTTGCCACCCACTTCTGTCTATTTCTAGGTCTCAAATGTTAGTGATTTAGCTCTTTTAAGTAAGAGTGATGAAACTATGAGTAAGCAGAGTGATACGCAATTTGATTGGTCAAGACTTTGGAACACAATAACTCTCCTTCGAATTGAGCTAGAATGTTCAAACTTGGTGTAGGTGTTTTTTAAAGTCAATGCTGTGATGGAGTTCAAAGATGAACATTTTCTGCTTACAGAGATAGGCAATTTGATTGGCTGATGCTTTGGGATGAAATAACTTGGTGTATAGTTTCATTACATCAATACCTTGACTAAGTTTGATAATGAGCATTTTCTGCCCAGGGTAAGCAGAGCGATAAGCAGTTTGATTGGTCGAGACTTTGGAATACAATAACTCTCCCACTAATTGAGTTAGAATGTTCAGACTTGGTAAAGTTTCGTCACATCAACACCTTGACTAATTTCAATTAAGAGCATTTTCAGCCCAAGTACATCAATACCTTACTTAACCAAGTTCGATGCTGAGCATTTTCCGCCTTAGGCTAAGCATAGATAATTTGATTGATTGAGACCATGGAACTTTGGTTCTAATTGTGTGAGAGTGATGAAACTTCAAGTATTGATTCATTATATCAATACCTTGACAAAGTTTGATGATGAGCATTTTCTGCTTAGGCTAATTAGAGATAAGCAATTTGATTATTTAAGACTTTGGAACATAACAACTCTGTTTTTAATTGTGGTAGAATGTGTGAACTTAAAGATATATTTTGGGAGATTAGATAAAGAGTTGGCAGTTCTCGCTATAATAGTTAAAAATTACATAGTGTAAAGGCAATTTGCTGAAAATTTCAGTCAATTTGATCCACTATGAGCCGAGAACTGACAAAGTTTGAATGTTTGATGATGAGAATTTTCTGCTTCGGCTAATTAGAGATAAGCAATTTGATTATTTAAGACTTTGGAACATAACAACTCTGTTTTTAATTGTGGTAGAATGTATGAACTTAAATAGTACGTGCAGGGGGACTGCACCACACACAATTCTACACAAAGACAAATGTATGGACAAGACCTCATACCACAAACAAAAACAATTCAAAAAGAGTGAAAGGATTCGGGGGCTAGCCATAAGCGTCCACTGCACTGTACAGTCTCAGGCCTGTGGTGACACAGACTTATTTTGGGAGATTAGATAAAGAGTTTTTACAGTTCTGACTATAAAAACTACATAGTGTAAAGGTAATTTGCTGAAAGTTTCAGTCAAATTGATCCACTATAATAATAATAATAATAATAATAATAATCCATCTTGTATAGCGCTGGTACATTCAGTAAAACTGCTCAGTGGCGCACAAATTAATATTTAAAATCACTTAAAACTCTCCTTGAAATTTAAAAGTAAAACAGACTTTAAAAAGTTAATGATTAAAAGCACTGTAAGCACATTCAAATCACTGATTATAAGCCATATTAAAATAGTGTGTTTTGAGATTCTTCTTAAAACTTGAGGCAGAACAACTTTGTTTAATGGAGAGGGGCAATTTATTCCATTCTTGGGGGGAAGCGAAACAGAAGGCTCTTTCTCCAAATTTTGTGTTTGTTTTGTGTGCTTTGAGTTGTAGTTGATTTGATGACCTGAGGGAACGTTGGGGAATATATAAATGAATTAAATCTTTAAGATATGCCGGAGAATCAGGATTGTTGAGGCAGTTATAGGTGAGGGTGTTGATTTTGAAACATATTCTGTAATTTATAGGTAGCCAGTGTAGATCTGCAAGGATTGGAGTTATGTGTTGTCTAATGTTGGTTCTTGTGATAATTCGGGCTGCTTTATTTTGAATAGACTGTAGTTGGTGGATGAGATATGATGGTAAACCGTAAAGAAGGGAATTTGAATAGTCTAGTGTAGATGTTACGAAGGCATTGATGAGCAATTTTGTGGTATCAGTGTCCAACAAATTTCTGATCCTGCCGATCCTATAAAGATGGAAGTTCGCTTTCTTGCAGATGGTAGAAACATGTCGTTTCATTTTCAAATTTTCATCCAAGAGCACTCCCAGATTTCTGACATAGTCTGTAGTTTCGATGTGTACATCGCCAACCAAAACAGAGTTGTGCAAAGACAGTTTTGTTTTTGAAAAGAAGATAGCCTCCGTTTTGTCATCATTGAGCTTGAGGAAGTTGGACTTCATCCAGTTACGAAGGTCTTCTATACACGCCTCTAGTTTCGCCAGGTTTTTGTTGTTAGCATCTACCTCAACATAAAGTTGGGTGTCATCTGCGTACATGTGGTGGTCAAGATCGTGGCGTCGCATTATGTCAGCAACTGGTGTGGTGTAGGAAGTAAATAGCAGTGGGCCGAGTACTGATCCTTGTGGGACGCCGTAGCGAAGACATTTCGGCTTAGATCTTATGCCGTCAATGATAACTTCTTGCTTCCTACCAGTAAGGTAGGACCGAAACCAATCTAGTGCAGCACCATTAACACCAAGTCTGGAAGATAGACGTTTAAGTAGCATCGACTGATCAATGGTGTCGAACGCTGCACTCAAATCCAACAGGACTAGGGCAACGGTTCTGTTTTTGTCAATAGAGGAAACAACATCATTGTATACACGTACTAATGCAGATTCTGTGCTGTGACATTTTCGATAGGCTGACTGGAATTTAGCCCCTAGACAATTTTCTTCTAGATGATGACAAAACTGTTCAGCTACAACCTTTTCAATCAATTTAGAAATAAAAGACAGATTAGATACGGGTCTAAAATTCTTTAGAATGTTAGGGTCAAGTGTTGGTTTTTTGAGAAGTGGGTTAACTAGTGCAGACTTTAACGATGGTGGGACTTCAGATGTTGACAGAGATGTATTGACGATTGATGTAATCACAGGTAGTAAATCATCTAAACCGGTCTTGAGTAGCCAGGTTGGAATAGGATCCAAGGAGCAGGATTTGGATGTCGAAGAAGAAATCAGTGTCTTTATTTCAGATTCAGAGACGGGTTTAAACTGATTGAGCATGTGCCCAGTAAAAGTTTCATCAGGGTGGTTTAAGCCTGGTTGGTTATTATCAAATTGGTCTCTAATAGAAGATACCTTATTGTCGAAGAAATCAGAAAATGTCTGTGTTAATTGTTGAGTGGTCTGGCCAGATGGAAAGTTGGATGAGTGAGTGGACTGCAAAAGTTTATTCGTAATTTTGAATATTCCTTTTGTATTCCGTTTGTTGTCCTTCAGTTGTTGTTGAAAGTGTTGTTTTTTCGCTGCTGCGATGAGGTTATTGGTGTTTGTTCGAGTAGAGTTGTATATTTGTCGATCAATTTCCAGTTTTGATTTTCTCCACTTCTTCTCAGCCTTACGACGTAGTCTTTTTGAATGACGGATTTCATCATTGTACCATTTTGTATTGGGTCGTATAGTGATGGTTTTGGTTAAAAGTGGGGCATAATCGTTTAGTAGGTCTGTTAAAACTTTGTCGTAGACTTCAACCTGTTCGCTCATGCTATTCTGTGAGGTGATCCCCTGCAGTTGCTCATTTTTTCTCATAGCAGCTCGGAAACCTTCTATGTCCATAGTTTTTGTTTTCCTTGCTGTAAGCAATCTCTTGACTGGACCAGGTTTCAAGATGTCGAGCTCACAAAAAATGCTGTAATGATCGGAGATTAAATGGTTTACAACTTCTGTTGATTTGATGATGGCATCAGTTTCTCTTGTAATTACAAGATCCAAGGTATGGTTTTGTGTGTGGGTTGGTTTAGTGATGTGTTGCTGTAGATTAAATGATTCCAATAAATGCATGAATTTTGAAACATTTTCCTCATCCGGTTTATCAACATGGATATTGAAATCCCCTAGTATAATCAGTTTACCAGAATCAATTGCTTTGTCACTTACAAAGCTACAAAATTCTGACATGAACAAGTCGAATGTTAATCCATTTGACTTTGATGGCGGAGGGCGGTAAATAGATATTATTACCAGAGTTTCATTCCGCACTTTAACGGATATTGCCATATGTTCAAAACTTGTAAACTTTGGTGATGCTACTCTTTTACAGTCAATTGATTTTTTAAAGATATTGATTATACCACCCCCCTTTTTAAAGTTTCTATTCATTAATTCATAACCATAATTATCAGGGATGAGTTGGTTGAGTAAAAAGTCATCTTTATCTTTTAACCAGGTTTCTGTTATTATGAATATGTCCAAATCATTGTCAATAATGTACTCATACAAATTGTTTATTTTATTTTTAACTGATCTAGAGTTCAGTAAGCACAAAGTTGGTGAAACTTTGAGATTAATGTTAACAAGATTGTTTCTATTTATAGATTCAGTGTTGGTTTTAGTTGTAAGGACAGGTTTGTAGTGACAAGTAATCAAAGTTTTTATTTTTTTAGGCCACTGCTTTCCACCTCTATACCCTCTCCTAGTAGTATTAGGATGATTTGTAATCACCCCAATAGGTACACTAAACTGATCACAATTCATTGACCTGGTCATTTTAAAGTCTGAGCTGAATTCACATTAATACAAAGAAATTTTGAAAAATGTCAATAACTTTCTAAAACTTAATTTTCTGGCAAAATAAAATAATCCAGTGGATCCAGCAATAAAAGCTAAAGTTGTATGCTAAAGTTCATAAAAGTAATCCAATTGAAAACAGAGTAAAACACTAAAAATGTAGAGAGAACATGAAAAACACAGCTGCCACTGAGGCGACTCAACAAGCCGAGAACTGAGCGGTTGAAATTTCTGCCTAGCCCAGATCATCATTACTAAAATCAGTAACATAAACAGCATAGTCTCGATTTTCCATTTTTTAATTTAATTATCAATGAGCGTTAAACAGCATATAGGATTCTAATCCTGCCAATGTCGAATGCTAGCCAAGACATTGATAGTATATTATGGTCTGTGGATAAGTTAATTAATGTTTAATTAATAATTTAGATATGATAGGCAGATTTAGCTTTTGCATAATGAATGTTTAATGTAGATGTTCATTTCATTATAATATTCAAAACATTTGAGCTGAACCGCCATTACAAGAATCAAACATGTGCAAACCAGTTGTTTTTTAATCGCAAAACTTTACTTGAGCATACTGTTGAATTATTATAAATTTGTGTCAGTGAGAAATGATTCCTTTTGGTGAAAAGAAACAAATCATTAAAAGGTAAAGATTCCAAAATAGCCCTAGAACAGACTCAACAGAGGTCTCTGGTGTCATTTTGGCAAATATCTGGGATAACTGGAGGTCACTTCTGCTAAAACACTTAAACTGGGATTTAACACAACATAACAAATACATGTACAACGTTTTACTGAATATAAAAATAATCAGATATAGGCCTACACAAACAAATGTAAATACAAACATTGTGACTATCAAATGTCAAAGTATCAAAAAGAATAGTTATAAACTATTTTATATTTTTTCCATATCCAAAATCATGTTGAAGTGGATTCAAACAGAACTTATTTTACCTAGTTGAAATCGAACTTATCAATATAGCCTCATCTTAAACGATAATACAAATCTGCAGACAAGACACACAAACAAATACCCGTACAGGCTAGATGACAGTTAGGGTGGGGGGGGCGCAGAACCCGAAATGCCAGAAAAAATTTTGTGTATACAGAGAGCGGCGACGGTCTTCCTGGAGATGCGAAGCAGAGCTTACATTTTCCTGCTATTTCAGCCTGTGATCAAAACAACTTCAAAGTTGTAAACAATAAAGTGGGGGAGCCTTCGGGACTACATCAAAGTTGTCTAATATAGCCTAATTATGGTGGCTGACTCGAATTTGAATCAATCGTTTACAGTCCATGAAGACGGGACCGCTGGGAAAAAATTTAACAGCAGCAAACATGCCATTCCAGTCTGTGAATACAGCAACTTCAATCATTGCTGGGTTTGGAGGCCTTAACCACCGCAAATGCGTTTTCTGCTATTATAGCCTTTGTACACAACTCCAAAAGTATCCAGTGGTTTTGTAACCAAAATCTCACTCTGAATTCTAACCATCCAGGCAGACTGCTGCAGCTGCATTCACAAATACTATTCGATGCCTAAATAATGTCAGACAAAGTAGAGTCCATCCAGAAATTTTTTTTATTCCATAGTCAAATTTGTGGTATTCAATTAAAAGAAAAGTCAAATTAGTGTTATATTAGGGTTCGATGACTGTTAGCGAAGTAAAACTAGAAATGCCAGAAAAAATTTCGATTTACTGACAGCGGCACCAGTTTTCTTCGAGAGAGGAAGAAGCAGAACAGACCTTGTATGGACCTCCAAGAAAATTTTGGAATATTTGACAGCCGCAAACACATTCTCCTGCTATTCCAGCCCTAAAATTAGGGTGTTTTTTTTACTAGATTTCAAGCACATTATTTTGCTAAGTAGATGAAATGATTTTTTTTTTCACTTTACCCGTCTGCCCAAAAAGTCAGCTTGCCCGAAAGTTAGGGGTGCAGCTGCCCCCCCTGGCTCATATGCCTATGCACAAACTTCACAGACAGTGCAAGCAATAAACCATATCAAATCAAGTGATTAGATTACATGTGGTCACAATCTATACATCATGGTTTCATATCCCCGGTTTTACTTGACAAGGAATAGGATCGCCTGTCCACTGTCATGGGTTTTCTCCAGGTCCTCCGGTTTCCTCCCACTGCTAAAGAACCCTACAAGCAACACAAACTATTGAAATAAAATTCAACCATATGTTAGTCTCGAATTGACCTAGTTTGTGTCGAGTTGTTGTTAAATTCCATTTCTCTTTCTCAATCTATACATGAAGATGAGTGTAGTGGTAAATGTATTATGATGTTTTGTATCTGCCTGTTCTAGCCACAAGATAAACCTGAATTGTTTAACCGTGATTATATCCATTTGTATTTTCAACTGAATATATAGCCTGTAATTTGGTCAGTTTGGTACTAACTTACTAAGTAGGGTGGCTGAGAAGGTGGCACGGGATCTCTTGAGTGGTAGTGCAGAAAAGAGTTGGTCTGACAAAGGAATTCCATCAAGGTTCAGTGTACACTTTGCTGTGCGTGTAAAAAAATAACATTGATAGTATGCCCCCTGCTCAGGCTTGAAAATTTGTTTATGCGATTTTATTGGCGATTTAGACCTGTTATTTTGGAATTTACCTTCCGGAAATACGTCAGAATGAACCAAATTGAATCTAATTTACCAAATTATCGATTGAGCGCAATTAGTTAAGCAATTATCAAACCTAGACCCCCCCTGCAAAAAATCCTGGATCCGCTCCTGTTTTCACCATGGCTGCAGAAAAGGAGGATGTTAAATTTTATTTCATTATGTGATGTCTAATGTTCTAGATGATTTATTTTTTTCAGAATTGGTTTTGCTATAGCCAGAAGATTGGGACAAGATGGTGCTAAGGTCATGATCAGCAGTCGCAAGCAAGAAAATGTTGACCATGCAGTACAAACATTAAAAAAAGAACATTTGGATGTTGAAGGTGTTGTTTGTCACGTTGGCAAAACAAGTGATAGAACGAATTTAGTTGAAAAGGTAATGCTTTTGAAATTCTATCTGCACAGACATGTTACTGTAATGCTACCAGCATAAGGTCAAATAATAGAGATAATATTTGAAGATTGCAAACCAGTGGTTCTATTCGTTAAGGACACCAAGCAGATATATCCAACAATTTGTATTTTGCTGCAATCCACTTTTAAAAATATTCTTACTATTTTTTGTCACATAAAGATCGCAGTTTGAAATCAATGGAAACCAATGTAAAAAAAAACTTAAATGGCTATAAGTTAAAATTGTTTGATTTGAATAACTTTTGGACCTAAATCTTTTCTTTCAATTCATAAATAATACTTTTCATTATGTATTTGTATTGTCTTGATATCTACAAAATGTATAAAGTAAGGTAATATTTTATAATTCTTTTGTTTTGGGTATGTTCTTGCTTGACTGTACAACTTTCTAATTAATTTAGCAAAACAGTGAGGGCCAAAATTTCTAGCATTAAGTTCCGCTACCGGTACAAGGTCCTCCCTACGAAACAAACTATACATAAATGTTTTCTGCATTTTGGTTTAAATCAAAATCTAACCAATACCATATTCTTTGCCGAGGATGAATGCATTTGGTGTTTTCGCCAATATTTAATTTTATGTCAACTTCACAGTTGTTAGTATAAATATAGCATTTACTTGACAATTATCATAATGTGACTTTAGTATGTTGGTGAAATTCAAAATATTAAATCATCAAGCTAAAAATAAAGGTATTATACTACATAATTTATAAATTTTTTAAAAGACTGTAGAGAGATTTGGTGGAATTGATATACTGGTTTCCAATGCTGCTGTCAATCCTTATTTTGGACCAATGATGAAAGTGAGTATCCATTATTAGAATAAACAGTTATAGGGTGGGTGAGTTAATTTATTCATTACACTGTCAAGTCTGTCTTCATTGAAGGCGTAAATGCAACAATGAGCAAGGAACACATAAGAAAAATTAGTACAGCCTATGGTCCTGAATTGACATTGTTATGTAGACTAGACATTAAATTATTCAACATCAATTTCTTTGTTAAAGAGTAGGACATTTTTCATATAGAGTTTATGATGTGTTATGTAGACTAGACATTAAATTAGCATCATTCAACATCAATCTCTTTGTTAAAGAGTAGGACATTTTTCGTTTAGAGTTTATGATGTGAATATAATTATTCCATGCTAAAGATTAAAGGTTTGAATGTTGTTGATGATCAATGGCCTTAAACACAAATGCTGTATTCGTAGGATCAGGATCATAGCAAGGATCTGACATAAAGGAGAGTAAGCACAGAAAAAGGTGACACACTGCAAAAATGGCAATAGACAATTAAGGTCGTCTTTTGTATACAGAACTGAAAGGTACTAAATTTTTTAGTGCATTCTAAGCAAAGATTTTGTTGCTGACCCACTGCAGTAATTCAAAAGGAGGTCTAACTTCCCGATGAAAATGATACCAATACCTGGATGACTTTTTCCTGCTCCTGCACCTAGTTATTTTCTTTAATGTGCATTCTAAATTATCTGTTGATGGTTTGTATAAAACATTTTTAATTTTGAATTTCCAGATAAAAGAAGATGCGTGGGATAAGGTAATCTTTTTGTTGTCTTTCAGTAATTTCTGCATGTTTCACTATCTGTTGTGAGTGGGGATTTACACTTGGTTGTCTATCAATTATCACTGTATATGTACCTCCTTTATGCACTGTTGGTACTGCACAGAGATACTTTCTGTCATACTGTTTCAATAATGATAACTCTGTTTCTAATAGAGGTAGAATGTTGGTGTAATGTTCAAAAGATAATAGCCTTGACGAAGGTCTTGTCCGAGTTCAATATTGAGCATTTTCTGCTGAGATAAGCAATTAGATGGGACTTAGGGACATGCTAAAACTGCTAAAGACTCCAACGTGCAAGCGAATTAATGAAATTAAATTGAACAGTGTTATTCCAAAGTTTGTGTCGAGTGGATGTTAAACCCTCTCCCTCTCCTCTCCCTCTCTCTCTCTCTCTTTGGAACATAACTGATTCTAATTGTGAGATAGAGGTGAAACTTATTACCATGCCTAATTTTTATAATAAATATTTCTTACTTAAGTTCAACAGACTGTTATGTAATTTGATTGCTCGATGTTTGATAAAAAAGATGAGTATGCATGTTGAAATGAGTGTCATCTATTTATTTTGAGGTGCAGAACATGAGCTTCAGTGTTGGTTAGGTTTATAATATCATATAAACAATATTTAACACAATAAATGTTACAGTAAAACCTTTTAGATGTGTGATCTATATTTGTTTTAATTGTGTTTTGCAGATATTTGATATAAATGTAAAAGCTACCTTTCTACTGTGTCAAGAAACAGTTCCTCACATTATTAAAAGAGGGTGAGATTAGTATGCATTTAAACTCTCATATCTGTCTTACAAGGGATTACAAATGCTTATTATTAGTAGACTTTGAAAAATAAAAATGTCAGGCGCTTGTATCCTTTTCATGTCCGACAGGAAAACAACTTTTATATCAATGCATCACTTGCCTTGGCTATAATGCTACTATACTTAGTCTAAGACTAAGCAACATATATTTTGCCCCTCCTCCCCTTAGGAACTTAAACTGTTAATTACACAAAACATACAAATAATTTTGACAAAATACATTCATATGTCCAAAATATTAAAAACTTAATTGACCAACTTGGACGACTTTTGCCAAAAACTCTTAAGTACATTCTAAATCCATCTAACAGGACTAAATAAAAATATAAATAAAATTATTTTTTTTAGAAATTAGTTTAATTAAGATAATGTGTAATTTATTTGTAGGAGTGGGTCAATAGTTTTAGTTAGTTCTATAGCAGGTTATGTACCTTTATCGGTAAGTTTAAAACTTTATACCAGAAATCTATATTTCATATTCTTTTCTTACATTTTCTTAAATATGAAAAATACACAAAATATTGATTGCATTTAATATAACACCATTTATGTAAACTGTAACTACACTGTCAGTCAATTAATTTTAACATCTTTTGCTTTGAAAGAATAAATATTATAATCTTTGTTAGTTTAACCATTCTTTAATATGAATTAAAGGATTTTTTAATACACAAGTAAAAACTATAAATTTAACTGTATTTGTTTTAAGGTTTAAGTTGTTTAAAATTCTCAGTTCGTTTCATGTAAACTGGCTGTCAGTCATGACTGGCAAATAAGGCTGAAATTAGAGCCCTTTACTATAATGTCTGTGCATTACTCATCAAGACGCATGGCTTTATAATAGTTGAAATATCTTATGGTAAATTTCATAAATAACATAAAATAAAGTTTAATTATATGAAAGTAAACTCCATATTATCAACATTTATGTTCCAGTTATTAGGACCATATGGTGTTAGTAAAACAGCATTGTTTGGATTAGCTAAGGCTATGGTACCAGAATTAGCCCAGTCTAAAATCCGAGTTAATGTATTGGCTCCCGGTATAATTAAAACCAAATTTAGTGAAGCAGTAAGTGGGTTTAACTATACATCTAATGTTTTGGGTTTTTTTTATGATTTTGTTAGACTTAAGAAATAAACTGAAATGTAGTATTATTTTTAAATATAGCATAGCTGTGTGTTCATGCTTTAGGTAAAGAAAGATCCAAAGGTTGGAAAACGATAAGAGTTATGCCCCTTTATGTTTGATAAAAATGTCTGACAAGAAAATTTGGAAATTGCAACACTGATCCAACCATTGTTCTCTATTATCTCAAGTTGAGATTCTCAACCCTCAACAGGCATTGTAAACTTTACCATGGAGACTAAAAGAAATAAATACCTACTATTCCTAGAGTGAAACTGAAGAGCAAACAATCACCACAAGTGGTGCTTTATGATAGTCTCATTTGTATAAAGTTTGGAGTGTAATATAGAGATGGTATCAGTATCAAGTATTTGAGTATTACACATTTCTAACTTAATGCCTTACAACCAATATAAAGCAGAGATGGGCTAGCTTTACTGTAAGAGATTTTTCCTAATCTACATTGTTCCCCCTTCACCTCCATTTAATTATTAGTGCTTAGAAGATTTCTGTCATTGATACCCATGTGTGATGTTTTTATTTAACAGTTATGGAAAAATGAAGGTGCATATAAAATGGCATTGCAGCAAATTCCTTTAGGCAGGTATGTATATATAAAGCCTTATTTTTTGATCCCAGGAAAATAGAAATTATGTACATGTATTTAGATTTAATGTATGGTATTTAACTTTTGTCCTGTCGAATTTCGGGTGTTAAGTAGTAATAAAAATATCTTGATACATTCAATAATACATTGAGTTTTACTAACTATTTCAGAATGGCAGAACCTGAGGAATGTGCCGGAACTGTGTCCTTCTTAGCCTCAGATGATTCCTCGTATATTACAGGAGAAACTATTTTAGTTACTGGTGGAATGACAGCAAGATTGTAGGACATCACTCATAATAATTAGGGTTTCACACTGCGAAGCTTGTGTGAAACACTATTGTTTTTGTTAAAATTATTATTCTTATTATTATTATTCTTCTTTTGTTTTGAGTAGATCTCAGCAACTACGTGTCGCATCGTTACGATTTCTTCGGTTTTACTGGGAAAGTGGGTGTGACTTAGAGGATAAAGCTATTTTGAACGTTCTGCGACAATGCGAAATGTCCGAAATCACCGAAGTTATCGTTTTTACAAATATTGCGGTAATTTTAACAATAATCATGGGATTTTAACTTTCGATACATTTTGGCATAGCTGGAGACAGGGCACATAGCTGCGCTACTTTCGATTTTTGATTTTCTGCAAATCTTCGAAGATATTAGGCGCCAAATTTCGGAAATTTAAAATTTTACAAAAAACTTTTTTATTTATGAATATTTTTTAGTCGTGTTGTGCACAGAATTAAAGAGTCATCTGACTTGCGCAAAAATGTTAAAAAATTTTGTCTCAGTAATTTTCCTTGGCCTCCATTGGCTAATTCAGTTTTTCAGTCCTAGATTAATTTTTTATTGTTCGATTTGTATAAAACAAAGTTCATATGCTTCGTTGTCTCAATTGTCATTTTTTTTATTACCAAAAGTGTTATCTGTCGGCACCGGAAGTGGCATAATTTTACCAAAAACTACAATTTTGACAGTTAGGTACATTTTTTGAAAACAAATATTATTTTTTTGAAAAATTATATGACTCAAAGAGTGTGTCCTTTAAAGGCGCAAAAAATGTCGGAAGCAGTTTTTTTAATTTCTTTTTCATTTTCTAGCAAATTGGATTAAGAGGTGAAAAAAGGCGTAAAATTGACCTATTTACAACTCATTCAGGCTTTTCAGATTTTAAAATATTTTTACGTAACTTTTATAAACTTGTAGCTATAATCCATACGAAGAGAATGTATGTGAAAATTAGTTTGTAATATAAGTAGTTGCCGAGAAATAGGCAATTTTGCATGAGTCACTTTTCACGTAATTTTGGCTGTAAAAGAATCAATTATTATTCGATTTTCAATTTTCTTTCGCCATTGGATGCCTAATGCCATAGTGGACTATGTCAAACCATTTTACCCCTTGCGCTGCCACCGGAAATGACGTCATTTGCTCAAAACTTAAATTTTAGCCTTCAAAAAACAATATTTTATTCAAATGAGTCGTATTTGTTATTTTTTTCAAATTGTGATATTTGATTCTATTGATCAAATAGATTGAACCCATACGATCATACAGATACCACAAAATGGTTTCTAACTTGTACGGTTGCAAAGAAATGGGCGATTTTCCTTAAGTCACTTTTCAAGGTTTTTGGTCTATAAAAGTGTCAGTTATTATTCGATTTTCATAAAATTTTCACCATATGATATCTTGTGTCATTTATGATTTCATAGATCTAATTTAACATTTTCAGTATCACCGGAAGTAATGTCATTTTGGCAAAAACTGTATTTTTAGCCTTCAAAACAGACATTTTTTTCAAATGAGTCTGATTTGTAATATATTTCAAATTATGATATTTGATTCCAATCAACAAATGGATTGAACCCATACGATCATATAGATACCAAAAGATAGTTTTTATCGTGTACGGTTGCCGAGAAATAGACGATTTTCTACAAGTCACTTTTCAAGGTTTTTGGTCTATAAAAGTGGCAATTCTCATTCGATTTACATACAATTTTCGCCATTATGCTGCCTTATGCCATTTCTGATTTCATAAAACTAATTGAACATTTTCATTATCACCGGAAGTAATGAAATTTTGCCAGGATCACTTACAAGTAACATATATATAAAATGAATTGATATTGCTGGATTTGGTTGATACTTCGTCCATTTTATTTGATGTTTACAATGCTTATGTGGAAACCTGTTTGATGGTTTCATTGGTATCGCAAGTGACATATGTTTAAGGGTAACGTGGCACCGAAAGTGACGTGGCACCAGTGAAACCCGTCATTCCTGCATGCAGGTCTAGTTGATAATTAATTTTATGGAAATAATCTGATATCAAGTATATCCAGACTGTGAATACTAATGTTTTGAATATAGACTGATATCACTTGTGATTTCCAATCAATCTGTATTGTTTTCATTTGAATGAAATATTAATTATGATTTTTTATATTAATATAATTGAGATAATATGATTGTTTATTTGTAAATAAAGATTTTTTTTTTTTTTAATAATAAAATCTTCAAATTATCGCACAGGTTATAGCAATGGTTATAGCAATACTACCGCAATGTTCACCAACCCCACACCATTTGGTCTTGTAGAAATAGGCTGTAATATTGCCTGCTATACATGAATTAGAGTATGTCAACAGAAGTGATTGCATCTTGGCATTAATCAGAAAATAGGAACAGACTACTTATTAAGCTTTCATGTGGTCAGTTTTAAATGAAAAGTAAAAACCATTACTAACTCAGGAAGATGTTGAAAATAAATACATTAAATTTAAAGTTATTCCATATCACAAAAATCCCCCCCCCCCCGGCAATCGTACAATATCAAGATATTATTTAATGTCTCGCACTCGACCATTAAACTACACAATTGTCGTTTTGAGCTTAACAATGAATCCAATCCAACTTAAGTGGCTTAATATATACATATTATAGGTTAAATTCTTAGTAAATCAGATGTTGGAGCATCAAACACATCTTTGTTATCTCCAACAACCATATTTCACAGGGACTTGAATGGGTTTAAAATAAAACTTCTTACTACGAAAAAAATAGTATAGTACTAATACTATACTATTATAGTCAAGCAGTAGTAAGAAGTTTTATTTTAATCCCTTCAAGTCCCTGTGCCATATTTGTGTATTGGAGCCAGGTGTTATGACGTCATATGTGGCTTAGGATAAGGGCTGTGGCCTGCAGATTTCGTCACAGTCTCGAGATGTAGACAGGGCTAGCCCTAACCCTAACCCGGGGTCAAGTCTAACCCTTATCCTAACCCACAATGCACATATGACGTCATAACACCTGGCTCCAGAGGATGGAAAAAAACGTTTACCTAGGTGTAGCCGTAGCTCCTATAAAAGAAACGTCCATTATTCGGCAACAACTCTACTCGTTCGGATGTTACGAAAATGCCGCGACCCAGTGAACACCTTGCCAGTTTGAATTCAATTTCTGTCCATGCAAAACGTACGGCATAACACACTATATAACCCCAGCAGTTGTAGAAAATTGGGAAATTAACCCCCATTTTATTCATTCATTCTTTATTCCGCCTTTAGCTGTCTGCAATGAGTCGCACCGTATTTGGCACAGACACGGACCATATTTGGCAAAATGATGGGGTCTTATCTGACATTTCTATCCCGGACGTGACCCATTCGGAGCTAGATCTGGACCACAGCCGCTAATGCACATGCTGCCTGGTATGGCCAAAATCTTGCAAACAGCTGGCATGTTTTGGCTATATGTAGGCCAGAGTTAGAAGAACTGGGCCATTATTGGCCCAAATGTCCCACACATGTAGATCATGACATGTCAGATAGGTCCACTGGCAACCTGAAACCATATGGCTATTCCGATCAGTTCCATTTGTGATAGAAGATGGTAGAAGTGAGGGGTATCTTGCATGCAGCACAAACAACATATTATATTAACAATAAAAACACAATTTTCAATTATAAAATTTATTTGTCAATTTTACCCTCCAACTGTTACTTCTGCATCTGTTTTTTTTTTTTTTTCTTCCCCCATTACTATCTCCAACCCCATTGAATCAGTTTTTAACAGCATTTTTATATACGTCCACGTTTTCTTCTCGACGTATAATGTCGTCGCCCCAGTTAATCTGTCCGTTCATATTTTGTTTGTGGACACTCTGAAGGTCAAAATCTTTATTCGTCCTATCGTACCGTAACTTGATTATGGCCACGGATTGTACGAAAAATCGTGCTTTTAGTTCATGGACACTCTAAAGGTCAAAATTTTTATCCGATTTTGATGAAACTTGAAGTGCATCTGTATACCCCAAGAACCTCGATTCCCTACGACATTCGCGTATATTGAACCCAAACTGTCTGGATTGCGACCCTGCTTGTACGAAAATCGTGGGGGTTTTTACTTGTGGTCCCTCTAAAGGTCAGAATTTTTATCCGATTTAAAAAAAAAAAAACGTTTTCGTATGTCACCGTTGATATAATCAAACGGTTTTTTTTTTAAATCGGATAATAATTGTGACCTCCAGAGGGACCACAAGCTAAAGACAGGGGCGTGGTGGGAATGAGTTCATGAGTAGCCATACTCATGCGCCAAAAAGTTTTTGCGCCAAAATCACAATCAAATTGTCTCGGATTGCTGGAGATTGCGTTTCTGGGCTTCTAATTTTCGAAATTTTCCCGGGGGAGGGCCCTCCCCCGGACCCCCCGCCGCGGGCTCGCGCCTTCGGCGCTCGCGGTGGCCGGCTTCGCCGGCCACAGCTCCGCGGTCAGTAAAAGGGTTTTTGTGCCAAAATCTTTTTTGTTACTCATAATTTCTTCTCAATAATTGCCCTCACCACGCCCCTGGCTAAAGAAAGGGGGATTTTGCGTATAACCAGGGGCCATAATTCAGGAAGTTACGATCCGATATGCGCAAATATCGAAAAGAACCAAGATCTTTGGTTTATAACCATGAATTTCAAGTTTCATCAAAATCGAATTAAAATTGTGACCTTTACAGGGTCCACAACTTTGATATAGCATTTTTTAACAGTATTCGCGTACAAACGGCGGGCATTTTGTATGGCAATTTTGGTCTGATTTTCCCGAAATTCGAACACAACCTTCCTTACGGTGTAACGGTAATATAATCAAACGTTTTTTTTTAAATCGGATAATAATTGTGACCACCAAGCTAAAAAAAAGGCGATTTTGCGTATAATCAGGGGCCATATTATTCAGGAAGTTACAATCCGATATGCGCAAATATCGAAAGGAACCATGATCTTTGGGTTATAACCATGAATTTCAAGTTTCATCAAAATCGAATTAAAATTGTGACCTCCACAGGGTCCACAACCTTGATATATCATTTTTTAACAGTATTCGCGTACAAACGAAATTCGAACTCAACCTTTCCTTAGGGTGTAACGGTGATATAATCAAACGGTTTTTTAAATCGAATAATAATTGTGACCTCCAGAGGGACCACAAGCTAAAAATGGTGATTTTTCGGACAATCAGGGGCCATAACTTATGAAATTACATTCCGATAGCCGCAAATATCGACAGGAACCACGATCTTTGGGTTACAAACATGCATGTCAAGTTTTATCAAAATCGTTTCAAAATTGTGACCTCTATAGGGTCCACAAGCTAAAAACGTGATTTTTCGTACAATCAGGGGCCATAATCCATGAAGTTTTGATCCGATACATGCCAATATCGAAAGCAGCCGAGATCTTTTGGGGATAAAACTATATTTCAAGTTTCGTCAAAATCGGATAAGAATTGTGACCTGTAGATAGAGTCCACAAACAAATTGTGGACGGACGGACGGACAGGGGCGACGACATAATACGTCCACATGGAAATGTGGGCGTATAAAAATGGACGGTCTAATGTGCCAGAGGCCTTCGGCTCCGCGGCTGCCTCTGGGAACGAAATTGTAGTGTTTTATTAGATTTCGGGCGATTGATTTTGCCAAATAGATAAACTAAAATTTTAAAAAAAAATTTGTTCACTTTACCCGTCTGACCGAAAAGTCAGCTTGTCCGAAAGTTAGGGGGGGCAGCTACCCCCCACCCATCCCCGCCCCCTTGCTCATACGCCTATGATAGGATAAACCTATATTTCAAGTTTCGTCAAAATCGGATAAGAATTGTGACCAACAGAGAGTCCAGAAACAAATTGTGGAACAGACGGACGTCCAGACAAACAGGGCGAAGGCATAATACGTCCACATGAAAATACGGGCGTATAACAATGTAATGATGAGGTTGTGGAGTATGGCGGTATATTAGTGCCAAAATTCTAACATGCTATCGTCTAATTTCTAACCTCCATTCATGTAACTTCTAACCTCCATTTATGTAACTTCTAACTTCCATTCACGTAATTTCTAATTTAAGACAATGTATAATTCAACTTCTTTATTTGTTCAGTGTAAATATCAATTCTATTTCATCTTATTTCTAATATTGGGGCGAAAAATGTCTACTTCATTGTGGTATTACATGTTAAGCATGAACGGCAAACAAATTTAGAAATTTGATACTTCTACCTAGCAACCATCATTATGACATCGTTTGGTGTCGCCACTGTGTGCTCAATTGGGTGATTACGCACCTGATCGGGACCATTATTTGGTATAAACGACCCATTCTTCGTTTGGTTGAAGGTTGGAAGGCGTGCTGAGAGAGAGAGAGAGAGAGAGAGAGAGAGGGGGGGGTCACTTAGTATTAAACTCAGTATCTGTGTAGGCCTATCCATAACATTTATACCCTGTGTTAATATAGTCGACCAACTGCATATAAATATTAATTATTGGCTCAACCGTAAAAAAATTAAAATAAAATTCTGCAAATCCCGTTTAGCTTATATTTGAAATAGAAAATGAAATGAAATGAAAGAGGGTTTAACGCCCTACTGTTCTGTTCCGAACCGGGCTAATGGAGACGGACTTACGCCATACAGTGTGCTTTAGGGAAATATTGCCCGGAGAGCGGATCTACGACCTGGACTTATATCGAAGTATAACGGTCATGGGTTCTTTTACGTGCACGCCAACATGTACATGGAACCTCGGGTTTTCATCCAATCGGAACGACAAGACACTAATAGGGGGAACCACGCCAGAAAATCTGGATGAACTTTTTTCGACCAAATGCAGGGATCGAACTCCCGAACCACAGCCTAGCGAGCCTGCGTCTTACCCAGCGGCGTTTTAAGGTCTGTCATTGGATAAACTGGCGTGGTTTCGATTTCCCGTTTTTACGTGACATGGCGCAGAGCCGCCTCTCCAACCTCGTGGGTTTTCCCCGGGTCCTCCGGTTTCTTCCCACTGCTACCGAAATGACCTGGTTTGTGTCGAGTGGATGTTAAACCCCATGTCCCCATCTCTCTCTCCCGATGTTGTTTTCAATTTTAACACTCAGGCAAGCCACTCAATCTGACGAAGAGCGAGTCGTTTGTATCAATAGAATGGTCAGATGCTCAATCGCCAAACTGAGCACACGGTGGCGACACCAAACGATGTCATAATGATGGTTGCTAGGTAGAAGTATCAAATTTCTAAATTTGTTTGCCGTTCATGCTTAACATGTAATACCACAATGAAGTAGACATTTTTCGCCCCAATATTAGAAATAAGATGAAATAGAATTGATATTTACACTGAAGAAATAAAGAAGTTGAATTATACATGTACATTGTCTTAATTTAGAAATTACATGAATGGAAGTTAAAAGTTACATGAATGGAGGTTAGAAATTTCATGAATAGAAGTAAGAAATTAGACGAAAGCATGTTAGAATTTTGGCACTAATATACCGCCATAGGTGGACCCTATAGAATTCACAGTTTGTATGTGTACTGTATATCCAAGAGATCTCGGTTCCCTTCGATGGATTCTTTGAAAAATCCTGTGGATACTCTAGAGGCTGACCTAAATATTTTCAGTGATTTCAGATTATTACTGCTTGGGTTATAGCCCTTGATATTAAATGTATTTAATAGTAAACGTTGGGTGGCCAAAAAGAAAAAAAAAACCAAAACAAAAACAAATGCGCCACGTGAGTAACGAATGATAGTGCACGGATAGCGCTTACCCAATGACTGGTAAGTAGCGAATGCTCAACAAATACTCAACGTAGGCTAAGGGTTCAAGTTCCAATACGCCTCCGTTCCTGATGGCAAAGAGAAGATGCAGCCAGCCAAGCCAAATCTACATCACAAATCAAGCCACTGTTATCTCACCGTGGACATCACCAAACCGTGGATCCTCACCTCCACGCTCCTATCTCGGGACAGACCGGCGACGAACTCAAAATCGCCAACCCGCTCAATACCCCATGACACCGATACCACAGGCACTGACTGGTCACAGTTCTCCAAACGAGAGCATCGGAGATGAAAGTCAGACTTCCGCCATCATACTATATTGTATTCAGACATCAGTCAAAAAACTTAGATGGTTTTCAAAGTTGAACGACATCCGTTAAAAGCATAGACTCTATCCAGTGTCGGATTCACCTTGTGGAGGGCCCGGGACATACCAACTGTACGGGGGCCCCAAATATGTTGGTACCTACCACCCCCGGGCCCCAAATATCCCTTACTGCCCAGGACCCAATCCTCGCCCCCTCACCCAAGGTACTGGTTGGCTCCGTCTGGGATAAAATATGAGTATAACCCAGAATTGTGGGGACCCCTAAATGTGGGGGTCGGGCATCTCCCCCCCCCCCCTAGATCCGGTATACTGCCTGTATGGTTTTAGACAAAGTGGAGGAGGGGTTGACAAAGTGGTGGAGGGGGGCGGAATGAAAGTCTGGAAAGTTGAATATTCTTATGCTGTCTACGTAGTTTGAACATTTTTTGTTTAAAACTATAAACCTTATCGCATGCATGTGGTTTTCAGTGAGGTTGGGGAGGGGGTTGGGAAACGGAAAGTTGGAGAACGCTGAATATCGATAGGGGTCGTCTTTCATGATTCAAATGTTATAAAGCAAATTTCTTCTATTTTTGTTTCCCTCCGTTTCCACCAAGGGTGATATCGCAGACAAGTTTTCTTATTGTTATTATATTAGTGCACGTGCTGTGGTCTTTCCTGAGGCGGGGTGGGGGAGTAGCCGGAGTAAATCCACGAGGTTGAGAAGGCGCCCCTATCTTTAAGCCACATAAGCTCACACTGGGGATCGAAACCATGACCCAAATGCTTCCCACCAAAAACTGTAAAAACAGGGGTGGATTGGGCCGTCGGGCGATCGGGCGATCGCCTGAAGGGCCGGTCGATTAATCGATCGAAGGGCCGGTCGGACAAAAAATGAAAAAAATAATTTTGTCCAATTCGTCTAAAAAAAACCCCAACCTTTTCTGCAGAACATTATATGGGGAGAGGGGTATTGGACAGGGAATGGAGCGATGATGATTATGTTGTATGTGGACGGTGGCTTTAACGGGCCGCCACGCCATCACTGGGGTCTGGAATGGGCTGTTATACTAGACTTTCTGGGCCGGGTGTGTTGGGCGTGGGCCAGAATTGGGAACCAGTTAAATTCTCTTGAATCTTGACGATACAATGATAATACGTTAATTAATAATATGACAATATGATAATTTCACAGGTTGATAGTTGTAAATTACTTGCACATCGGGGTTTTGGCATAAGTTAATCGATTTATGAAATATATTATTCGACAGAGATTATAATCAGATATGCCACCAAATCGCATATTTTTTCAAAAATTTCCAGGGGGTGAGCCGCCCCCCCCCCCCCCCCGGCCTGGCTCCGCATTCGCAAGTTTTTTGGTAAATGGGGAATAACTGTGGTATGAAAGGTCGCAGAATGTTGAATAGCGACCGCGTTCGTCTTCTCTCGTGACCATGATGATACACCTACGGTCTTGGGGACGACACATTTCATTTCAGTGTGAGCGTACAACAATTCCCATTCTCTGATTTAGTCTTGATTTCCATTTAGCGTTTTTTCTGTTATATAGTATTTTCGGGGCTACTGGGCACGGTAGGACCATATGAATAAAGCACGGTTTAACTATCATACGATCAATATCAGGTTATGGTGAAGCTCGATGTAAAGTTAGGCCTGCTGAACAAATCCCGCTGAGGCAAATTAACGTTTGGGACCTAGATATTGACACAAATGGGTCGCAGGGCTTAATGCAATATGAATGATACATGTATAAACTGATTTACATTCAATCGTTCCCGTTTAAAACTCTAATTTAAAATCAGTAATGTTAAAGGCGAAATGCGCCAACTGTCTCAATCAAATGACAGTCTCTAGCGGCTGGTTATTCCAGTTTACACGGATAGTAGCCTATTCACCGTGCATACTCTCCATGTAAGAATGTGGCGTCACCGTTTGACAATTGTGGAATATATCTCTTGTTACAAATGGCGCTGTTCTAAGCGCATTATGTTATCTTCACGATTCGTGTCAATATCATGTGCCATTGGTAAAATGTTTATTCTGTCTTAAACATTGGATATCAGAAGCCCATATTTTCCCGAGAGATCGCAACGCCAATGTTGATTTAAATTATTCGTGTTTTCCATTTCGAAGACTTTGGATGATAATGAGTTAGAGACTTAGCTACCGGTACTTTTAACTTATGAGTTGTGCCGTATAGCCTGCTTGTGGCAGGCGCGGATCCAGAGGGGGGGGGGGGGGTCCAGGGGGTCCGGGCCCCCCGCCCCTTCTCAGGCTTGAAAATTTTTTTAAGCGATTTTATTGGCGATTTAGACCTATAATTTTGGAATTTACCTTCCGGAAATACGTCAGAATGAACCAAATTGAATGTAATTTACCAAATTAATCGGTTGAGCGCAATTAGTTAAACAATTATCAAACCTAGCCCCCCCCCCCCCCTGCAAAAATCCTGGATCCGCGCCTGTGTGGGTGTATAGGCCATTGTCTTTAATAGTAATAATAGAAAGGTTTTTTTTCCTTTTTCATTTTGTCGTCCGAAATGGGCTCAGTCGGAGCATACAATACCAGTAGGATTTTAAACATCATTTCAATTAATTTCAGCTGATGCCATGTGTGAGACAAAGTGCAAGGGACACAACTCTTTTCTGTCGGTGCGCTAAGGGAAAATAGCCTCGTTGCAGGTTCGCGGGTGAAAGACAGCCGCCATCTTGCGTCAGGAGTGTTATATGTAACCTGAAATATTGTGTTTTATGTCATTATCAGGGCCACTCATTTCCTAATGTTCCAAACTAACTTCTTATTAAACAGATGCAAGGCTTATCAGCCTTACGAATTTCTAAATGTAACACTTACAGACAAATTTCTCTGAATACAAAGGTATGTATTGCGGTGTGGTAATTTGCTGTCAGCCGCATTGTCGTCATCACAAAAAAAAACTGACGAAAGCCGAAAAAAAAAAATATATGCCGGTCCATTAACCTACCTACATAGTGTTTTGCATTATCTAATTTCAACTAAGTTTTTATTTCTTTATTTTCAGATTCCATGATACTAGTTTTCTAATTCAGTTATCCTTCATTATTTGTCCCGTATTCTTGGACACAAGGTTGTCCTAAAAAAAGTAATACGCTATAAAAATAGCGTACCGGTACGAACTTTACTAAACATGCCACCTCTTCCAAGTCGGGCAAGGGTTTATCCTGATATAAATACACACAAACCCAAAGAATATTGGGATTATGAGTCACATGTTGTGGAATGGGGGTAAGTATTTAAATATTACAATTATCAGAGTAGGCCCTATGATAATGCTATATTGCTATGTATGTATTATTTGCTTTGAAGATTGAACTGGTCGTACAGAATTAGGCCGTGCCAAAACTAATATTAATATTAATACTGCTAGTAGGGCTAAATGTCAGTACAACAGCCACGCAAAATGTGAGAAGTACTCTAAACTTATACGTATTTGCATCGGGCAAGACTAATGAACTAGGCCTACCACTATGACTATTTATCTATACGTCGATTCACGTTACCGGTACTAACAATATTTGCAGATGAATGAAAGTTGTTTCACAAGATTGGGTGATTACATGTCGTTTCATTCCCGGTCATTTGGAATAAGTAGGAGGACGGTTCGGACATACTTGACGATTTTTCGAACTCGGCGATAGTTGTCTATGGTGATATAGAACTAGGAATACGCTTTTACTTGATTTATGATCACAAGTCAAGTGTATGGAAATTTGTCAAACACGATACTGGTAGTGTTATGCAATTTTTTGTTCCAATTTTATTTCTGGAGTTGAATATTGTTTTAAAAATATGTAATAATCAGTACCAAAACATACACTAAATTTAGCCCACAGTACCAGATTGAGAACTGATACGTAGTCCGAGTGTATTGATATTTAGGGCTGTGTCGATATATCGATACACCAATATGTATCGAACCATTCCAGCGATATTTATATCGATACGCAATATGGCCGTATTGTTGAAAAAATTCTTCAGTTATGAAAGACCATGAATTGAAACCCACGTGGCGAAAGAAAACGATCTCAACATGGTTTGTCAATCGAGTGTCTTTCACGGCCCGTATTAACTCCATGTACCGCGAGATATTATAATAATCATAACTGGATCATACATTGATGGATTCACTGACCAGTTGTTAGGTAAATTTAAATCTTTATTGAATATAATCCCCTGATAGAACACCAAATACACTGAGAAACAATCATTAATAATATATTTTCCGGATGGCATCTCCAATGCTGGATTCCAGTGAAATGTGACATCAGTTGCAAATTAGGTCAATAAACCAGTTCTAAATAGCGCCTACGGTTCTGATTTTTTTTTATTTTATACACATTCTGACAAATATTTAAAAAATATTGTCGTTTTTATTGAAGGATACATGTATATCATAATCGTACAGATTTTTTTTATTTTCAAGCGCTTTGAAGTATGGTTGTCAAGTGACAAGTGTATCACGTGTCTATTATTGGCGAATGAATAAAAACTTTTGCAAGTTACGTGACTAGTTATGTGATAGATTAAGCTACAAATTGTGTTATGAAGAAATGCCATTGTGCTGTATCAGCTTATTTTAGCTATGGTATTCTCTGATACTGACTAGTAGAAAAATGCTAATATTTTAGATCATCGCCTTATGAAACGGGAACGTTTTGTTTCATCGAATGAAGGAAGACAATAATTTATTCTGAAATATTACTGACGTAACTTCAAAGATGGTATATGAAAATATAAATTAATTATGGACAATTTTCAAAAGGTGAACGCATATAATTAACCCATTTCCTATAGGACCTCACTTGCCGGTTCGTTTTAAAATGGATTTAGATGGTCCGATGCTTACACATCACAAACAAACGTCTTGAAACATAGTTTGGTATTATTTTTGGCATAATTTGTGATGATGTCGCCATATCGCAAAACGTATCGCATATCGGTTTGCCGTATCGTCAATATGTATCGTATGTCAACACAAGATGTCACAGGGCCAGGATCGTTACAGGTTACCTCCAACAACAGAACATCACCACATTACCTTGGCCAGCACTGAGTCCCGACCTCTCCCCCATCGAGCATGTCTGGGACATGCTTTGACAGAGGTTACGTCAACAACGTCCTGCCATGTCCAAGAACTTGCTGCTGCGTTGCAACAGGAATGGGACAATCTGGACCAAAATGACCTTAGACGTCTCATTAGGAGTATGCCACGTCGGATCAATGCTTGTTTGGCAAACAGAGGCTCGGATTTACTCGTTACTGACTTTGTTGTGATGCTGTGGTAACTTTGCTGTTTGACCCCGGGTATCATTTTACCCTTATAATGGTCAGTCTGTGCCTTACTTAGTCTAACGATCATTTGGAATAAATCGATGAATGTGAACTTCATTTCATTTTGTCATTTGTTTCTTCGTTAGTTTCAGTAGGTGACTTTAATAACACTTAAAAATCAAATATCCCCTACTTTTTTTGAATAAAATATCTTAGCCATGGACTGAAAGCATGCTGCACGAGACGGGGAAGTTGGCTGTGCCTTTTTACGAGTGATAAACTAGCAATGTAATTTTATTGAAATTGCCAATTTAAAAGATTTATTTCGACATATCTTTAGAGTATAAATTGAAATAAATGTACTACAATAATATACAATCAGCAGGGATAGAAATGCAATTTTTTCTCAGGGTGCCTTAAGGCACCCAATTTCAAATTTATGTGTGCCCTGACCAAACGAAGTGTGCCATCAGAGCATGGAGATGATTATAACAATAAAAATTCTAAAATAATTCAATGAGTGTTGTTTTATAATTGAGCACATTACACATTTTGCACAGTTATTTAGGAAAATGTATTTTAATTATACACTTTCTTGCCATCTAAATAAATCTTCACTAATTTTTAATTGTTTTAACACGTCCTCACTCGGGAGTCGAGTCACTCTCACTCGTATCGTCACATTTATGTTTACCGGCACTCTGATTTTCATTAGGCCTACTTGTGTCAGATGTGTTGCACTCAGCTGAACTGGTGTTAAAACTCTCAGAGTTGGCATTATTAATTGTCGGAGGTTTAAAGAAACTTAAAATTGTTTTGACTTCTCAGATTTCCTGTCATGCGCATTAGAAACAATAAACAAATTTCCCGTAGGTTCTTTTTTTTAGATTTTGTTATCCAGACGCGTATTTTTTAGTGTATACAATACAAAGTTACATTGATAGTAATAGTGATGGCAGGTCGTCGACTGCTCGACTTGAGTCTTCGTTGATTGATGAGGCACAGATGGCTAAGATTGTTGGAAAGGTCCAAAATATTTGTCAGTTTGATAAAAATTTTAGAAGTTAAGTGATTTTTCAGGCGTGCCCACAAGGCACAGCTGTTCAATTTCATCCGTGCCATATCAAATTTACCCGTGCGCTCGGCACGCAAATAAAGGGAATTTCGATCCCTGATCAGCTATACGGTGTTGACACATCATTTTATAATTTACTTATCAACAAACAATCACATGAAAAAAATCTTGGAACACCGTACAGACATTGATTGACATTATGAAATTTATACGGCATCCGATTAATCGGCACCGATGTCCGATACGATTTTTGGCTGGTCGATTAAACGATTCAAGAATTCTGTAATTGTGACAACCCTAATTTTCAATCAGACTGGAAAGGAATGTCACTCAGTGAACGATGTTGAATGATATTGATAGAAGCCTTACGTCACAAAGGTTTTCATTATGTAAAGTTGTGTTCTTAAGTGACTTAAAGCTTAAAGATACATTATGGGAAATTAGATAGAGTTGGCATTTCTCACGATAATACTATAGTTAGAAATTAGGTAATGTGAAGGTAATTTGATAAAATATCACAAATTGATTGAAATTTCTGCCTAGCCGCAATCATTACGAAAGTCAGTACGATAAAAAGCATAGTCTCGATTATCCATTTTTATTTGATTTAATTATCGATGACTGCATATAGGATTCTAATCCAGTCAATATCGAAGGCTAGCGTTAACACTTAATTATGTAAGTTAATTAATGTCTTGTTATTTAGATAAAATTTCAGGCCTAAAGAAAGACCTGTAATAGGATTTAGCTCTTGCGTAAGGCATGTTTAAAGGGACAATCCCGATAAGAACAGAGTGTCAAAAATTAAAGCCTGAGTATTTATGAATTTTATGGACCAAAATATAGTGGCATGGTGTTTTTACCGTGTCACAAAATTTCAGCTCAAAATATTGAGTCGTTTGGACATGAACGTCAACACTGCTTATCCGGACACGTAACCCTTTTATTAAGATTTCGGGTCAATTTTTTCATTGGGTGACCTGATAATCGATTAATGTTTCTTGAGAGGTCTATACAGTGAATGACCCATGCCCTGTACTTGATAACAAAAGGTAAATTTCACCCACATATTATTTTTAAAGAAAAAAGCCTGGTTTTATCCAGATACTGTATAAAAAAACGTTCTCCATTTCCAGATGAAGACTGTCAGGTTTAAGTTATTTACAAGCGTATCACAAATATCGGGTTAGTAGGTGGGCCTTAGGTTATGGATTTTAAAGGATTTTAACACAAAATTAAGGCATTAAGCAGTTTTATTCCCCAAAAAGTTATCGGGATTGGCACTTTAAGTTTTGATGTCATTTGATTAAAACCAGAAGAATGGTTCAAAGAAAAAATATTGGGCTTCAAATTTTACTATCCAGCCAGATTTGAAGGATGTTTAATGTTTTCAGGTCTGGATTTTATCTAGCCAAATAAAAACCCTGTTCCTTCATTTCATACTTGTCATTTTAAAGAAATTATTTTGCTGTGAAAATTTGTGCATATTGAAGTTACTTAAAGATACATTATGGGAGATAAGAAGATAGAGAGTTGGCAGTTCTCACTATAAAAACTAGATACTGGTAGTGTAAAGGCAATTTACAGAAAATTTCAGTCAAATTGATCCACTATGCCACTATGACTATATGAGCCGAGAACGAAGCTTGTGAAATTCTGCCTAGCCTCGGTCATCATTACTAAAACCATTAATATAAACAGCATAGTCTTGATTATCCAGATCTCAAATGTAATTTCAATGGCCGTTTCGCGACATACAAGAATCTAGTCAAGCTTACATGTACACCGAAGGCTAGCTAGCCTTAACATACAAGAATCTAGTCCAGCTTACATGTACATCGAAGGCTAGCTAGCCTTAACATCCAGAGTTATTATGGTCTGGATAAGTTAATTAATGTCTAATTGATAATTTAGATAACATTTCAGGCCTAAAGAAAGTCTTGTTATACTAATTAGGCAGATTTTGCTCTTGCATAATGCATGTTTAAATCTTTTACTTTTAGAGTTACAGTACCGTAACTCGCTAAATGATCGAAATCGGATGGCGGGATGGCCTTATCTGAGCCTATCATTTCCTTCAGTTCATCTATCCAGGATAGTTTTGTGTTCAGGGGGCAACAATACGGAAGGCTAATAACGGTTGGAAGTTGTTGTTTTAGATAATCTTTGTAATTTAGGAGATTAAAACATTAAAATTGTAGATTACTGATTAGATAATCCCTTAGCTGCAGTGTTCACAAGTACAAATCTTACTAAGTATAGCTCAAACATTAAAGACAAATAAATATGGCAGCTCGAAATCATGAAACGTAAGTTTTTAGCTTACACTTAGATTTCAATTTGTCATACTTCAGATTGGTACTACTACTACAGTACTACTGTGCCTCTTTTTTTTATCATTATTTTATATTACCGTCATAAAGCATGTCATATTTTTTATTATACATTGATAAGTGTGATCTACTTAGTGGTGCAACTTGGAGTAAGCTTATAGATTTATTGTCTCGCGTCTGTCCGTCGAACATTTTAGGACACAATAATTCTCCTAATTGATCCAGAATGGTCAAACATAGGGTAGATGTTTATTAGGTGAATGCCTTGATTGATGGAGATTTAAGATGAACATTTTCTGCTTAGGGTAAACAGAAATAAGCAGTTTGGTTGATGCTTTGGGACACAATAACTTTGGTGAGGGTGATGAAACTCTTGAATCCTGCATATTAGTTTATATCAAAACCATGACAAAGTTCGCTAAGCAATTTAATTGGTCAAGACTTTAGAACAAACACATTTGCCTTTAATTGAGGTATACTAGAATGTTTAAACTTGATGTAGATGTTTATTTAGGTGAATGTCTTGACTGAGTTCAGTGATTCCTCTGGGATTTCGGCGAGGGACATCAGCTTCACTGTTGACTTGTTATTATGTACTTGTAAGTAAGTGTTATGAAATATTAACACTTCCCTAGAAAATATTTTAAATAAGAAAATTAAGAGTGACATCTTGCTTCATTGTAGTGTAAAACAAATCTAATGGTAAGCTTTATAGAATAATTCTCCAGCACAATTTTATTAGGAAAATTTTATAGTCATGTTAATGTTGAGGCAGAAAGCTTTTACCTCTGCTAGACTAGGAGCAAATTAAACCAGTAATTAACTAATTAAGTACACCAGGCATAGTATTAAAATTTATTTCGTTTGTATAAGCATATTATTCATGTATATAGATGGTTTGAAAAGTTATCTATGTAATAATTCTTGTATAAAATTTGAGTAATAATAGTGTGTTTTATTTTTGTAATTATTTCTTTATCTATTTAGCAATCAGGATGACTATCAAATTGTGCGCAAGTTGGGAAGAGGGAAATACAGTGAAGTATTTGAATCTATCAATATCACTAACAATGAGAAATGTGTGATAAAAATTTTAAAGGTAGGATAAATTAAAATGTTGTCTTAATTACCTGTTTTATTATTGTCCCCCTCGTGTATTTTATATCAAAGGAGTATCATTTATAGTGGTTTTGTCTGTCGGTTTGTCCTTCTCAAGACATAACTCTGCTTCTAATTGAAGTGGGGGATTTAATGGTTAATGTGGTCAGGGGTTTCATTAATAGCCAGCGAATTTTCCCGCCTTCTTCGCTCGTTGCGCCGGCTATATTTTGATTCCATCTGACAATTTATTTGGATTTGATACATCATGAAAAGATTGTAAATGTAGTGGTAGTCCGTCCAGCGTTTTGCTACGTAAAAGGAAGGAACGGATAGCCGACGTGTTTACAAACTGCACGCCCAACAATAAACAGCGTCGAGGGTAGCCGTTACTGTTGGGCCCTAGACGGCTTGAAAAGTACAACGCGATAATATTAATTAAGGCGGTATTCTGTACCTCCTTTCAAAAAGAGTTACCGGTGTAGTTTAATATCGTGCCTTTCCTTTTTTCACCCGCTCGACGTGAAATAACATTTATACCAATATAATAAAATGTTAAGAGGTTTATCTTTTTATACTCGACTATTTCATACAGTTTTTCGAAAACTGTCATTATATCGACTAGGTTGCACGTATTATATCGGTAAAATTACACAGAATAAAATACGTCGCCGTCAGTGTGGAAGCAATTTTTGGGGGCGTAACTCGGCGTGTTTTAGTGGTGGCGCTTCTAGTTAAACTGCACCATAGTTATATATAGAAACTATATATATAACTCTATGAACTGCACGAATGATCATTTCTAATCACAGTCAATTGTATCTCGGCCGATATTTTCTTGTTTATTATTTTGTTAGCGAAAATAAAAAGCTGTCTGACAAGAAAGTATAGCCTCTTTCTAGGCGACCGCAGATGGCAAGCATTGTACACATTTTTAACAAGACAAAATGAAGTTTAATAGCCGATAGCCCACGATGTATTGATTGGCCGGTATTATATAATTATAGTTATATAGATAGCTACACATAAGAAGAGGTTGATAAAAGGATCGTTGAGTAAACAGTGACTTTAGTTAGATCGATTCATTTTCCGCGACTGCATCATGCAAACTGATTTTTCAAACCTGTTCACTAGTTAATTATCTAGTGCTAACTTTTTCATTCAAAAAATATTTACCTGATACTATAATAGTGATATAATTTCTGATTTAAATATAGACTATAGAGATGCCCATATTGGCCTGAAGTGTGTAATTCTTCAAGTTGTGTAAAATCAACCAAATTGCATCATATTGAATGCCAAAATGCAAAATTTTCTGCATTTGGAGGGCATGCCCCCGGACCCCCCTAGGTTACATTGCGCCTTTGGAGCTCAATTCGATCGCCTACGGCGATCTTTTCGAGCCTTAGGCTATCAAAAGGTTAGCCGTCACTCTGATGATTTACCCAGCCACAGTAATATTTAGTGAAACCCCTGTGTGCTTGTTGGATCATAAGATCCATCTTTGAGTTGAGTATCTTGGTTTCGTCTCCCTGCCAGGCAGGGTTCATACTGTCGGTCGCCAAAGTCGCAATTTCCGATAAAAAAATGAAACTGGCGATTAAAATTTGATTTTGGCGATAATTTTTGCGATAAAGTTTTACAGTACTGGTGATTCTTGATGATAACTGGCGGAAAAAAATCTTAAAATTCTAATCGTATTCATAATGTATTAACCATTATTGAGTGTCAGTCACGTGGCTGAACACAATAATAAATTAATCAACTGGCTGATAATCCGGATCGCATCGCCGAGTAATACTAATCAATTGTCTCGGATTAATGATTAGTTGATTGATAATTGCCAATGATGTATATTAAACCTATCTCAAGTCACTATTTAATCTTAATGATTAAATTAAGCAGTGATTATTTGATGTTTCGTTTCGTCTTAAAACGAAGAAAGGTAATACATGTAACCAAAATGGCCGACAATTCTATCGAAAAGAAGTAAATATAGTTCAATTCCGTTTACTGTGGCATCATACACGGCATGTAAAACGTACAAGTATGCCCATTGGATATCATTATTTCAAATTATCGTATCATCATGGTCGTAAACGCATGGACTAGGCTATTTGAATATCGGCGATTCTTGAGCGAGAAAGCGGTTCGCCATTTGTATCATATTACCGTCGCTAAAATGGCTCAAGGGGAACGACGGGTATAATTGTAAGCATTTCTTACAAATAATTGAAGTACATATCATTCTATCAGAGATTCAGATAACGTTATGGTACCTGAAAATAACAATAGGTCTATTGTACACACAATCCTTGGACGAGATTTGACGTGTAAATACTGAATATATAGTGCAATACGGCGATGTTCAAAGAGACTAAAGTTACCAAAAATAAAATCCGATCTTATTAAACCAAAACTGTGCTAAATGTATAATGATTTGTTAAAAGTTGTTGTATATTGTATATGTCAGTAATTGTTTTATAATAAGCTTAACTGAGACATAAAATTGTTAGATATTGTATAATTTTTTATCACATATTTTTGTCGGGTAAAATATTCAAGCTGGCGGAAAAAATATATGAACATTTCTTTACATAAAAATTATCCATTTTGGCGAAAAAAAATTGAAAGCCAGTGTGAGCCCTGCTGCCAGGGGTCGCATTCATGCAAAAACCAGCTCTTTTCACAAAATGTTTTCAAAATAAATGCTAATATTTACGGGTGCTGTGTAATTTACATTAAGAAAATTTACTGATGTGAGAATAATTAGATATTTTATGTTGTGCTTCACATGGCATTAACATAATGCTACTGTAGTCTCTGTAGATTTTTATACGCCCACATCGAAATGTGGTCGTATATTCCATGTGGGCGTATATTGCCGTCTCCCCCGTCCGTCCGTCGGTCCGTCCGTCCGTCCATCGTCCACAATTTCTTGTGAACGCTCTAGAGGCTAAAGTCAATATCCGATTGACTTGAAATTTATACACGGTGTTTAAGGTCGTGAGACGAAGAAGCCTATTGATTTTCAGCGATATCCGATAATTACTACCAGAGTTATGACCCTTGATCACTTTGAAAAATCTTGTGAACGCTCTAGAGGCTATAGTTAATATCCGATTGACTTTAAATTTATACACAGTGTTTAAGGTCATGAGACGAAGAAGCCTATTGATTTTCGGTGATATCTGATAATTACTGCCAGAGTCATGACCCTTGATCACTTTGAAAAATCTTGTGAACGCTTTAGAGGCTAAAGTTAATATCCGATTGACTTTAAATTTATACACAGTGTTTAAGGGCATGAGACGAAGAAGCCTATTGATTTTCGGTGATATCCGATAATTACTACCAGAGTTATGACCCTTGATCACTTTGAAAAATCTTGTGAACGCTCTAGAGGCTAAAGTTAATATCCGATTGACTTTAAATTTATACACAGTGTGTAAGGTCATGATACGAAGAAGCCTGTTGATTTTCAGCAATATCCGATAATTCCTGCTCGAGTTATGACCCTTGATCACTTTGAAAAATCTTGTGAGCGCTCTAGAGGCTAAAGTTAATATCCGATTGAATTTAAATTTATACATGGTGTTTGAAGTCATGATACAAAGAAGCCTATTGATTTTCAGCAATATCCGATAATTACTACCAGAGTTATGATCCTTGATCACTTTGAAAAATCTTGTGAACGCTCTAGAGGCTATAGTTAATATCCGATTGACTTTAAATTTATACACAGTGTTTAAGGTCATGAGACGAAGAAGCCTATTGATTTTCGGTGATGTCTGATAATTACTGCCAGAGTTATGACCCTTGATCACTGTGAAAAATCTTGTGAATGCTTTAGAGGCTAAAGTTAATATCCGATTGACTTTAAATTTGTACACAGTGTTTAGGGTCATGAGACGAAGAATCCTATTTGATTTTCAGTGATATCTGATAATTACTGCCAGAGTTATGACCCTTGATCACTTTGAAAAATCTTGTGAACGCTTTAGAGGCTAAAGTTAATATCCGATTGACTTTAAATTTGTACACAGTGTTTAGGGTCATGAGACGAAGAATCCTATTTGATTTTCAGTGATATCTGATAATTTCTGGCACTTGATCACTTTGAAATATCTTGTGGACAAACGCCTTGAGACAAACCATCATTTCTGATAATTATTTAATGGGCTATTACTCGTAATAAGATTATCATGTGTTGTAAATGTTCTCCTTACTGACAAAAGAAACAATATGCGACAACCCTTGTTGACTGCCCGGACGACTTAGCTGTTGTGGGCGCATGTTTCGTTGCCTGGCAACCTATCTTTTATATTTCCACCGATTTCATTCATAATCTTGAAGTCCATGGCACTATTATTATAGTATTAAGCCTTCTATATGTAGCTATTCTCCTAACTGTTTACATTCAGCCAATCAAGTACTTTGGTAGCGACAGTCGAAGTGAAATATTGTAATGACTGCCATCAACCATAGATAGGTCTTCAACCTCCAGATTTTACTTACTTCTATCTATTAAGTATTTTGAGAGGCTGCTCCTTGTATGCAAATAGTGTAAAAGTATTAAATTTATCGCCATAGACCATAATTACCGTACGGTTGAGTTTGGCATTCAGTCATTGGCGCTTGCCTGGTAAGAATAAAAGAGCACTAACTTCTCTCTCCCCAATTTTCATAACATTGTCTTTAAAGACTACATTCCATGATTTTTAATGTAAAGTATATATCCCAAATAACTTTTATAAAGTTATCCATAAATATATATTTTCATAAATTAAACAATTTCTTTAATAGCCATCATCGAGGTATTCTATTCCGATGACTATTCTTATGTACTACGGTAACTTACATTTTCAACTGTATTTCGAATATTTGATGACCAAGTCAACCTGGAATATTTTTGTCACCGAAAATCATATTTTTCCATCTTTATAGGAAAGACCCTTGGCTGGACAAAACAGTTACTAGTAGTAATTGTATTTTAATATCTGGCATAAATTTGGGCTTTGTCAGGAACAATTTCTCTGGGGTCTTATTGCTCTCCTAAAGGAGAATTGATTTAGAAATTGTCTTACAAGGACATCTAATACATGTCCTTGTATGTAGTGCTGATTTTCAATCTTTATTATTATTTTTTCATAGCCTGTTAAAAAGAAGAAAATCAAAAGAGAAATAAAAATATTGGAAAATTGATTTAGAAATTGTCTTCCAAGGACATCTAATACATGTCCTTGCATGTAGTGCTGATTTTCAATCTTTATTATTATTTTTTCATAGCCTGTTAAAAAGAAGAAAATCAAAAGAGAAATAAAAATATTGGAAAATTTACGTGGTGGAACTAATATAATAACTCTTCTTGCAATTGTTAAAGACCCTGTGGTGAGTAAGCTTTGAAAAGTGCAATGGTTACATTCCTGGATAAATGGCATACAATAAATACAAATTTTTAAAATATTTATTTTGACCAAAATTCAATCGAAATGATAGGAAACATTTTCCAAATTTTATAAATTTAATTCTCCCAAAATCATGATAGCAATTATTTTAAGGATAATCATGATAAAAGGATTATTGTAAAAGGAGGGGCTTATTTAATCCCCTAACCCAAAAATCACAATCGCAATCCCCAGGATATCGCTGCATCTGTACTCCTCCCACTCAAACAGTGCTGGAATGATTGGTGATTCTTGTTCCACATTATGTCTGGTTAACAACCAATACTAAATCTGAACATTGTATATATAAATATATTAAGAAATATTCTATAAATTAGGTTGAAATTCAGAGTCACTATTGTATTGTATCATGCGCATTACATATTGTACGACTGGTGGACGTAATTATTGTAACACTTGTCCTGAACACTTAGTTCAACATAACGATTGTGTTTATCAAATATAAAAATTGTTTATCAAAATATAAAAATTGTTTGTCAAATAAATTGTATATGTGTATATAACGATTTTATTTATCAAATATAAAAATTGTTTGTCAAATTATATATATGTGAGTATGTGTGCCTTGACATTTTCTTTAAGTGAAGATTTACATGACAGTCAACATTTTATTGATTAATTTTTTTGTCCCTCACCTTTTGAAGAAAACTGAAGGTTATTAAATGGGTTCGTCTGTCCATCTAACATTTTGGGACACAATTACTCTCCTAATTGAGCTTGAGGTCAGTGCCTTGATGGAGTTCAAAGTTGAGCATTTTCTGCTTCTAAGTAAGCAGAGATCAGCAATTTCATTTGTTTATGTTTTTGGACAAGATAATTTTTATTCTAACTGATGTCAGAGTGTTGAAACTTAATGTATAGTTACATTACTAGGTACTTACGATAAAGATGAATGTGCGAATAATTATGTGTCATATTTTTGGATTTCGCAGGTAACATCAGCTTCACTTTTGACTTGTTTCTTTTGTAGTCTCGCACTCCTGCCCTTATATTTGAACATGTGAATAACACAGATTTCAAGGTGAGTATTTCTTTTCTAATTAATTTCATGGAGATTTCTTTTTCCCTAGAAAAAATATATTTCAATAACTTCAATAATAATAAGATTTTACTATGTAACAAATTTGGTTTGCATACGTTTGTTGTAAGAGTAATTTACCTATCCATATTTGAAGGCAATTCACTCATAAAATTCTTCCTTTGGAAGTGAAGTTTTTGTTATAACTTCCATAACCAGTGATCTCAAAAACGTTCTATGGCATTTTCAAATTCATTCTTAAATATTATTCCCAATATACGCCCACATTGAAATGTGGTCGTATATTGTCGTCGGTCCGGCGTCCACAATTGCTTGTGGACGCTCTAGAGGCTAAAGTTAATATCTGATTGACTTTAAAAATTTATACACGGTGTTTAAGGGCATGAGATGACGATGCCTATTGTTTTTCAGCGATTTCCGATATTAACTACCAGAGTTATGGCCCTTGATCAATTCAAAAAATCCTGTGGAACCTCTAGAGGCCAAAGTTAATATCCGATTGACTTTAAATTTACACACAGTGTTTAGGGTCATGAGATAAAGAATCCTATTGGTTTTCAGCGAATTTCAAATAATTACTGCCAGAGTTATCTCCCTTGACAAGTAGTTTGATTTTCAATTTCAACTGAACAGCTAAATCCATGATATTACGGTATTTTTGGTGTATTAGGCGTAGGGGTGACTATTGTTGGTAATATTCACTATTGCGATAGTATTGCTATTGGGTAAACAGCTATTGCAATACTATTACTATTGGGGATTATATATTGCGATACTATTGGACTATTGCGATAGTTTGATCTGTTTATTAGTTTAGATTTAAAACACACTGTCCTGTATACATTTATTATAACATTTAATCAAACTAAAAATTTTGAAACACTAGAAAGTTCCAGGTAATGTTAGATAATATAATACAAGTAGACGCCCAATAATATAACGGATGCACACAACGGACAATCGCTTATACGGACACAAAAGTTTGGACCCGATTTTTGTAATAAAAATTTCTTGTTTTCAAAGTCTTTTTATAACGGACACTCGATGTAAGAGTCCATTTTTATTACGGACATGTAAGAGTCAATTTTTATTACGGACTCTCGAATAATCAGAACAAAATAATGATGTTACTGATTATATTATCGGTGACCGGAATACTTTTCCCAGAAAATAACCATACTGATTTTTAGTGTTGTCACAATTACAAAATTCTTGAATCGGGTAATCGCTTCGCCAAAAATCGTATCGGTTGGGCTGTGGAAGACATTCCCGCATTCTGACTTACCCCTACTGCTTTAACTGCTAATTAAAAATCCAGTACTTGCAATATATTACAATTCACTAGTTGATCAACATCTCCAGTCCGTAAATCAGTATGTAATATTTTAACACGGGTATCGGTAGTCTTATCGACAAATAAACCGACAGAATTAAGCGACACAAGACGGTGCAGATAAAAACAACATGTGTCTTCTAATGGTGCGGCTAAAGGGGAGGGGGGCGAATAGAAGAGCCTCCTGGCTGGTATCTCAGGTACACAGTAACGTCGCATTCTGATTGTGAATTAAATAATAAAGTAGATTGGGGTTTTTTCTTTATGTATATTATATAAAATTGTATATTATTAATATTACATTGGTAGTTTAGTAATTTGTAAAAAAGGCATAGTCAACTTTCCTGTCATATGCGGCATGCTTTCAGCATGTCTGTTATTGGCGTACGTGACCATTTTCAGCTTTTTTGCGCCAAAATCAACCATTTTACACATTCCTTAGTAAGCCATGCCTAATATGGTAGACGAAGGTTTCCATGTGACATTGAGATCGTGTAACGCTATTTTAGTGATAACGGAGCTTTTTGTTATAAATACAGAGTAATTATTCGACAAATACGAGTGAATTTGAGCCATGTTACTTTCGCTATGACAAACTATCGAAACTATCGATAGTTTGCCTGACTATCGCAATTTTTATCGATAGTTTCTTTTTACTATCGATACATACTATCGACGGTCAAACTATCGCGATGCATCGATTGTTTGATGTATCGTTACACCCCTATTAGGCGCACTTTTTTTACCAAATATTTTATTTTCTAGAAGGGGTGCGCCTAATACACAACGTTAAGCAAATCCAGGTTTTTCCCGTGTTGATACCGAAGTCGGGAGTTCAAGAAATAATTGCCCTACAACAACAAATGTCGACCCGGTGACGCTGCCTCAAAAGTTTATGATATATTACCACTCAAACTAAAGACAATATTGTTCCCTTTGTGTCCATTTATATTTGTCATAAATGTTTTAGATATTTTAAAATGCGTCCATGTCATCAATAATATGTTAAAATATGTCAATAATTATCGCACGTATTTCTGTTATTTCGTGCATAAAAAAAGATGTTGTCCTTTTATGCTATTCCGTGTACGGTATATTGTTAGTCATAATCGATAATGCAAACACCATCGGCCGATAGCCATTCTACTTTAACGATGTTTCAAAAAATAGCATTCGTATCGTTAATATTTCTTGCTATTTCCACATCATATATTTCTGCTATTCCGTGTAGATTGACCATTACCAACAGTCCACACATGTCCCCGTTCACGGTCGATGGTGCTATCAGTCAAGTTGATGTAAAGGGCGGGGTAAGCATTCATACAAGCATTTTCATTGGTTCAATATAAGTCATCGGTAGTAGGGGTGGGATTATAGTTAAACTGACATGTCATGTGTTGAAGCTGTTCAATCTAACCTGTCGTTGAAACAGCAAATCTGCTCGACGTACATCATTGACATATAGTCAACCAATTCTTTCTCTATTTGTGGATAACGTGCCATGCTCTATCTATGCGCTTCCTTACTTGGTTACTAAGTTACAAATTAATAGTCTTCTTACGTTCGACTTGCAAAAATTAAATTCACAACCCGCGACACTGTTACCGTATTCTTTAACGGTTGGTCTCGTAGCCATTCTAAATAAATAATTTTTAGAAACTTTATGGAATGTTCGTCAGTATTTTCTATACATAGCTGCAAATTTTACATCAAGCCGTTTCAAGTTACCGATAGTTTCATGCAACATAGATTCACTGATTGATACATTGTTTTAAATTACCGGTGAGTTGTCACGGTATGCTTTACGAAGTTGTTTATAGTTCACAAAATCATTATTTCTTTGATTGGTATTAAAATAATATTATATTATGTAACTGATAGATCTAAATGACTACAATTTGGGTATTGTCATGCCGCGTGTAGTGGGCGTCGCAATGGACACTGTTTCATTGTCAGTTGTTTGGATAGTTTAAATGAACTGGAAGTATTGTTTCTCTTTTACCGGTAGTTAGGATTTAAGTCGTGAGTAGCTAGCTGATCATAATAAATTATTTCTACAGTTATTAATATTATTTCATTTGTTTATCACCAATACCTCGTGAATTTAACAGAAAGTAATAGACGGTCATGTTTTTTGTTATCCTGACTTTAACGACAATTTGACTACCGTACGAGCGCCAGAATTACCTTTTAAGATATGAAACAATTCAATAGAAAGTTAATGTTATAATAAATATAAAGTCTTATGCAATGCAAAAACTATAAATATCGTTTCTTGTTTCATAAAGAAATATATATAAAGCTTGATACGGCTAAATATCGGTAATTATTACATGTATAACTGTAAGCAGTAAGTTTGGCCCAGTTACTGGAGATCCAAGTGTATTTGAATCACGTATGGTATTGCACGTGTTTCACAAGACGACGGAGAAGGGTGCGCCTAAAGCATGCACATTTATTTTTTTCCTGAAATACTTCTGCCAAACTTGCCTTGCGCCTTATCTATGCATGCGCCTTATACACCGAAAAATACGGTAAATGTTTTGTATACTAATTGTTAGCGTGAGGCAAAACTTGATAAAAAGCAAACAAATTCTAATCATTAAAAAAGTGTGTGTTCTTTCGGCCGTGAATAGTTTAATAGCTACATTTTCATGTGGACGTATTATGTCGTCTTTTTTTTAGCTTAGAGGTCACAATTATTATTCGATTTAAAAAAACGTTTGATTATATCACCGTTACACCCTAAGGAAGGTTGAGTTCGAATTTCGGGAAAATCGGACGAAAATTGCCATACAAAATGGTCGCCGTTTGTACGCGAATACTGTTAAAAAATGGTATATCAAGGTTGTGGACCCTGTGGAGGTCACAATTTTGATTCGATTGTGATGAAACTTGAAATTCAAGGTTATAACCCAAAGATCTTGCTTCTTTTCGATATTTGCGCATATCGGATCGTAACTTCCTGAATTATGGCCCCTGATTATATGCAAAATCGCCTTTTTTTTTAGCTTGGAGGTCACAATTATTATCCGATTTAAAAAAACGTTTGATTATATTACCGTTACACCGTAAGGAAGGTTGAGTTCGAATTTCGGGAAAATCAGAGCAAAATTGCCATACAAAATGACCACCGTTTGTACGTGAATACTGTTAAAAAATGGTATATCAAGGTTGTGGACCCTGTAAAGGTCACAATTTTAATTCGATTTTGATGAAACTTGAAATGCATGGTTATAACCCAAAGATCTTGGTTCCTTTCGGTATTTGCGCATATCGGATCGTAACTTCCTGAATTATTCGAATTTCGTGAAAATGGTACTAAAATTGGCAGACGAAATGTTCGCCGTTTGTACGCGAATAGTGTAAAGATATGGTATATCATGGTTGTTGACTCTGTACAGGTCACAATTCTTATCCGATTTTGACGAAAAGTCACATTTCTAGGTTGTGTACCGTCACACCATAATCATTGTCGACTTCGAATTTCATGAATATCAGACTGGAACTGACCAACAAAATGGCTGCTCCCAATACAGTATGAAATACAGGACTTAATGATGTAGGAAAAATCACTTTCCGTATTGTTTGTTCTCTATCCATCTCTCGAAAATGTGGGCGTATCCTGCCTGGCAGTGCCAGCCTATCTTTCTCATTCATATAGCGTCTGGTTATTCCAGTCTACATAGTATTTATTGTGCATGCTCACTGTTTGAGATGTAATGTGGAATATACCTAGCCATGTTCTTTGGGTCCCTAGCTGAAAATGAATCTGAAACGCTGTATGCAATCTAATTAAAATATAGATCTGAATTTCGTTTCGTTTTTTTATACTTTTGATGGCCTACACTCATGTAGATCTAACAAGTTATAGTGGGAGCTCACGTTCTATGACGTCAGGTATTAAGCACGGGACATTTGACCCGATAACGTCAGTCATTCGATTAACCAATTAGCGACCCCCATACTTTTGAAAATCTACTTTTGTTTAGTTTTCTATCCGCTGGTAAAATTTACCCTCAGTTCCACGCATGAAATGGTCAAACGGTCGAATCGACAGACCATTTAATTGGGTGACCCCAATCTGCAAAACGGATTTCTCAGAATCTAACCATGGGATCTTTCTTAAACTTTGACCTAGCCCCCCCTCCCCCCCCCAAAAAAAAGGGGTGCGAAAGTTGTTTAAATATATTTTCAAAACGTTTTACGAATCCAAAATCACTGAATTTTACGAATGAAAAAACTGACAATGCATAGTCGTAACTTTAATATTTTTAGACCGATTTTACTACTGTCTGTTCCAGGCAACACTACAGCTCGAAAATTGCTTGCTATTTCTTCAGTTTTTATACGCCCACATTTTCATGTGGACGTATATTGTCGTCGCCCCTGTTCGTCCGTCCGTCCACAATTGTTTGTGAACATTCTACAGGTCACAATTTTTATCTGATTTCAATGAAACTTGAAATATAGGTTTATCACCCTAAGATCTCGGTTCCTTTCGATATTGGCATGTATCGGACCGTAACTTCATGGGTTATGGCCCCTGATTGTACGAAAAATGACGTTTTTTAGCTTGTGAACAGTGTAGAGGTCACAATTTTGAACCGATTTGGATGAAACTTGAAATGCATGTTTATAAACCAAAGATCTTGGTTCCTTTCGATATTTGCGCCAATTGGATCGTAACTTCCTGAATTATGGCCCCTGATTGTCCGAAAAATCGCCCATTTTAGCTTTTGGTCCCTCTGGAGGTCAAAATTGTTATCCGATTTAAAAAACCGTTTGATTATATCACCGTGCCATGGTTATGAAGGTTGAGTTCGAATTTCGTGAAAATCGGACCAAAATTGACGGACAAAATGGCCGCCATTTGTACGCGAATAGTGTGAAAATATGTTATATCAAGGTTGTGAACAGTGTAGAGGTCACAATTTTGAACCGATTTGGATGAAACTTGACATGCATGTTTATAACCCAAAGATCTTGGTTCCTTTCGATATTTGCGCCAATCAGATCGTAACTTCCTGAATTATGGCCCCTGATTGTCCGAAAAAATCGCCCATTTTAGCTTGTGGTCCCTCTGGAGGTCAAAATTATTATCCCATTTAAAAAAACGTTTGATTATATCACCGTGCCATGCTTATGAAGGTTGAGTTTGAATTTCGTGAAAATCGGACCAAAATTGACGGACAAAATGGCCGCCATTTGTACGCGAATAGTGTGAAAATATGTTATATCAAGGTTGTGAACAGTGTAGAGGTCACAATTTTGAACCGATTTGGATGAAACTTGACATGCATGTTTATAACCCAAAGATCTTGGTTCCTTTTGATATTTGCGCCAATCGGATCGTAACTTCCTGAATTATGGCCCCTGATTGTCCGAAAAATCGCCCTTTTTAGCTTGTGGTCCCTCTGGAGGTCAAAATTGTTATCCGATTTAAAAAAACGTTTGATTATATCACCGTTTCATGGTTATGAAGGTTGAGTTCGAATTTCGTGAAAATCGGACCAAAATTGACGGACAAAATGGCCGCCATTTGTACGCGAATAGTGTGAAAATATGTTATATCAAGGTTGTGGACCTTATAGAGGTCACAATTTTGAACCGATTTGGATGAAACTTGACATGTATGTTTATAACCGAAAGATCTTGGTTCCTTTCGATATTTGCGCCTTTGGATCGTAACTTCCTGAATTATGGCCCCTGATTGTCCGAAAAATTGCTTTTGTTCGCTTTTGGTCCCTCTGGAGGTCAAAATTATTATCCGATTTAAAAAAAAACGTTTGACTATATCACCGTTACATGGTAATGAAGAGAGAGTTTGAATTACGTGAAAATCGGACTAGAATTGACGGACAAAATGGCCGCCGTTTGTACACGAATAGTGTGAAAATATGTTATATCAAGGTTGTGGACCCTATAAAGGTCACAATTTTGAATCGATTTTGATGAAACTTGACATGTATGTTTATAACCCAAAGATCTTGGTCCCTTTCGATATTTGCGCCCATCGGGTCATTACTTCCTGAATTATGTCCCCTAATTGTACGAAAAATCACCCTTTTTAGCTTGTTGTGCCTCTGGAGGTCACAATTATTATCTGATTTAAAAAAAAACAGGTTTGATTATAAAAACCAAACAAATTCTAATGATTTTCTGATAATTCCTTAATATGTGACAACTCTTGTTGACTGCCCGGACGATTTGGCTGCTGTGTGGGCGTATGTTTCGTTGCCTGGCAACCTATTTTTAATTTAAATGGTTAAAACTTAATGACCTACCTGGAATGGTCGTCCCGTTACTTTCTATCGCATGTTTACCAATTTCAGATCAAGATATGTAACCTTTCTCTCTTGAAAAATACCTTTTTATACGCCCACATGGAAATGTGGTCGTATATTGCCGTCGCCCCCGTCCGTCCGTCTGTCGGTCCGTCCGTCCGTCGGTCCGTCCGTCTGTCCGTCCGTCCGTCCATCGTCCACAATTTCTTGTGAACGCTCTAGAGGCTAAAGTTAATATCCGATTGACTTTAAATTTATACACAGTGTTTAAGGTCATGAGACGAAGAAGCCTATTGATTTTCGGTGATATCCGATAATTACTACCAGAGTTATGACCCTTGATCACTTTGAAAAATCTTGTGAACGCTCTAGAGGCTAAAGTTAATATCCGATTGACTTTAAATTTATACACAGTGTTTAAGGGCATGAGACGAAGAAGCCTATTGATTTTCAGCGATATCCGATGATTAGTACCAGAGTTATGACCCTTGATCACTTTGAAAAATCTTGTGAACGCTCTAGAGGCTATAGTTAATATCCGATTGACTTTAAATTTATACACAGTGTTTAAGGTCATGAGACGAAGAATCCTATTGATTTTCGGTGATATCTGATAATTACTGCCAGAGTTATGACCCTTGATCGCTTTGATAAATCTTGTGAACACTTTAGAGGCTAAAGTTAATATCCGATTGACTTTAAATTTATACACAGTGTTTAAGGTAATGAGACGAAGAAGCCTATTGATTTTCGGTGATATCCGATAATTACTACCAGAGTTATGACCCTTGATCACTTTGAAAAATCTTGTGATCTCTCTAGAGGCTAAAGTTAATATCCAATTGACTTTAAATTTATACACAGTGTGTAAGGTCATGATACGAAGAAGCCTGTTGATTTTCAGCAATATCCAATAATTCCTGCCCGAGTTATGACCCTTGATCACTTTGAAAAATCTTGTGAACGCTCTAGAGGCTAAAGTTAATATCCGATTGAATTTAAATTTATACATGGTGTTTAAAGTCATGATGCAAAGAAGCCTATTGATTTTCAGTGATATCCGATAATTACTACAAGAGTTATGACCCTTGATCACTTTGAAAAATCTTGTGAACGCTCTAGAGGCTATAGTTAATATCCGATTGACTTTAAATTTATACACAGTGTTTAAGGTCATGAGACGAAGAAGCCTATTGATTTTCTGGAATATCTGATAATTACTGCCAGAGTTATGACCCTTGATCACTTTGAAAAATCTTGTGATCGCTCTAGAGGCTAAAGTTAATATCCAATTGACTTTAAATTTATACGCAGTGTGTAAGGTCATGATACGAAGAAGCCTGTTGATTTTCAGCAATATCCAATAATTCCTGCCCGAGTTATGACCCTTGATCACTTTGAAAAATCTTGTGAACGCTCTAGAGGCTAAAGTTAATATCCGATTGAATTTAAATTTATACACGGTGTTTAAAGTCATGATGCAAAGAAGCCTATTGATTTTCAGTGATATCCGATAATTACTACCAGAGTTATGACCCTTGATCACTTTGAAAAATCTTGTGAACGCTTTAAAGGCTAAAGTTAATATCCGATTGACTTTAAATTTATACACAGTGTTTAAGGTCATGAGACGAAGAAGCCTATTGATTTTCAGCAATATCCGATAATTACTACCAGAGTTATGACCCTTGATCACTTTGAAAAATCTTGTGAACGCTCTAGAGGCTAAAGTTAATATCCGATTGACTTTAGATTTATACACAGTGTTTAAGGTCATGATACGAAGAAGCCTGTTGATTGTCAGCAATATCCGATAATTCCTGCCCGAGTTATGACCCTTGATCACTTTGAAAAATCTTGTGAACGCTCTAGAGGCTAAAGTTAATATCCGATTGAATTTAAATTTATACACGGTGTTTAAAGTCATGATTGATTTTTAGCAATATCAGATAATTACTGCCAGAGTTATGACCCTTGATCACTTTGAAAAATCTAAAGTTAATATCCAATTGACTTTAAATTTATACACAGTGTGTAAGGTCATGATACGAAGAAGCCTGTTGATTTTCAGCAATATCCAATAATTCCTGCCCGAGTTATGACCCTTGATCACTTTGAAAAATCTTGTGAACACTCTAGAGGCTAAAGTTAATATCCGATTGAATTTAAATTTATACATGGTGTTTAAAGTCATGATGCAAAGAAGCCTATTGATTTTCAGCGATATCCGATAATTACTACCAGAGTTATGACCCTTGATCACTTTGAAAAATCTTGTGAACGCTCTAGAGGCTATAGTTAATATCCGATTGACTTTAAATTTATACACAGTGTTTAAGGTCATGAGACGAAGAAGCCTATTGATTTTCGGTGATATCTGATAAATACTGCCAGAGTTATGACCCTTGATCACTTTGAAAAATCTTGTGATCGCTCTAGAGGCTAAAGTTAATATCCAATTGACTTTAAATTTATACGCAGTGTGTAAGGTCATGATACGAAGAAGCCTGTTGATTTTCAGCAATATCCAATAATTCCTGCCCGAGTTATGACCCTTGATCACTTTGAAAAATCTTGTGAACGCTCTAGAGACTAAAGTTAATATCCGATTGAATTTAAATTTATACACGGTGTTTAAAGTCATGATGCAAAGAAGCCTATTGATTTTCAGTGATATCCGATAATTACTACCAGAGTTATGACCCTTGATCACTTTGAAAAATCTTGTGAACGCTTTAAAGGCTAAAGTTAATATCCGATTGACTTTAATTTTATACACAGTGTTTAAGGTCATGAGACGAAGAAGCCTATTGATTTTCAGCAATATCCGATAATTACTACCAGAGTTATGACCCTTGATCACTTTGAAAAATCTTGTGAACGCTCTAGAGGCTAAAGTTAATATCCGATTGACTTTAGATTTATACACAGTGTTTAAGGTCATGATACGAAGAAGCCTGTTGATTGTCAGCAATATCGGATAATTCCTGCCCGAGTTATGACCCTTGATCACTTTGAAAAATCTTGTGAACGCTCTAGAGGCTAAAGTTAATATCCGATTGAATTTAAATTTATACACGGTGTTTAAAGTCATGATTGATTTTCAGCAATATCAGATAATTACTGCCAGAGTTATGACCCTTGATCACTTTGAAAAATCTAAAGTTAATATCCAATTGACTTTAAATTTATACACACTATTTACGGTCATGATAAAAATAGCCTATTTATTTGCAGCGATATCCGATAATTACTACCAGAGTTATGACCCTTGATCACTTTGAAAAACCCTATGAATGCTCTAAAGGCTAAAGTTAATATCAGATTGACTTTAAATTTGTACACTTTGGTTAGGGTCATGAGACGAAGAATCCTATTTGATTTTCAGTGATATCTGATAATTTCTGACGCTTGATCACTTTGAAATATCTTGTGGACAAAGGCCTTCAGACAAACCATCAAAACTATTCTAATCAATTCTGATAATTACTTAATGTTCTCCTTACTGATAAAAGAAACAATATGCGACAACCCTTGTTGACTGCCCGGACGACTTAGCTGTTGTGGGCGTATGTTTCGTTGCCTGGCAACCTATCTTTATTTACTTCGTGGTATTGAAGTGTGTGGATATGCCTTTGAGTCATTTCGTCCTATCTGAATGTTTAGATAGTTATTACGACCTATAGTAGAATATAACTTGCTTAAAAGAGCTATTTAAGGGAAGTAATATACATTTGTTATTTGGTTTCAGAGTTTTTTGTTCCACTGCCTTAGATATTAAATTAGCTAACACGGTATTGTTTTAGATTGTCTAGTCTATTTCTTTTTATACGCCCACATTTTTATGTGGACGTATATTGTCGTCGCCCCTGTCCGTCTGGACGTCCGTCCACAATTTGTTTGTGGACTCTCTACAGGTCACAATTCTTATCCGATTTTGACGAAACTTGAAATATAGGTTTATCCCCAAAAGATCTCGGTTCCTTTCGATATTTGCATGTATCGGATGAAAACTTCATGGATTATGGCCCCTGATTGTACGAAAAATCACGTTTTTAGCTTGTGGACCCTATAGAGGTCACAATTTTGAACCGATTTTGATGAAACTTGACATGCATGGTTATAACCCAAATATCTTGGTTCCTTTCAATATTTGTACCTATCGGAATGTAATTTCCTGAATTATGGCCCCTGATTGTCCGAAAAATCACCCTTTTTAGCTTGTGGTCCCTCTGGAGGTCACAATTATTATCCGATTTAAAAAACCGTTTGATTATATCACCGTTACACCCTAAGGAAGGTTGAGTTCGAATTTCGGGAAAATCGGACGAAAATTGCCATACAAAATGGCCGCCGTTTGTACGCGAATACTGTTAAAAAATTGTATATCATGGTTTGTGGACCTTGTAAAAGTCACATTTTTAAATCGATTTTGATGAAACTTGAAATTCATGGTTATAACCCAAAGATCTTGGTTCCATTCGATATTTGCGCATATCGGAACGTAACTTCCTGAATTATGGCCCCTGATACACAAAATCGCGTTATTTTAGCTTGTGCTCCCTCTGGTGGTCACAATTATTATCCGATTTAATAAAACGTTTGATAATATTACCGTTACACCGTAAGGAAGGTTGAGTTCAAATTTCGGGAAAATCGGACCAAAATTGCCATACAAAATGGCCGCCGTTTGTACGCGAATACTGTTAAAAAATTGTATATCATGGTTGTGGACCCTGTACAGGTCACAATGTTAATTTGATTTTGATGAAACTTGAAATGCATGGTTATAACCCAAAGATCTTGGTTCCTTTCGTTATTTGCCCATATCGGATCGTAACTTCCTGAATTATGGCCCCTGATTGTCCGAAAAATCACCTATGGTCCCTCTGGAGGTCACAATTATTATCTGATTTAAAAAAACGTTTGACTCTATCACCGTTACACCCTACGGATGGTTGAGTTCAAATTTTGAGAAAATTGGACCATAATTGCCAGAAAAAATGGCCGCCGTTTGTAGGCGAACAGTGTGAAAATATGGTATATCAAAGTTGTGGACCCTGTAGAGGTCACAATTTTTAATTTGATTTTGATGAAACCTGAAATGCTTGTTTATAACCTAAAGATTTTTATTCTTTTCGATATTTGCGCATATCAAATTGTAACTTAATAAATTATGGCCTGTCGGTATTGCTTGTTCTCTATCCATCTCTCAAAAATGTGGGCGTATCCTGCCTGGCAGTGCCAGCCTATCTTTTGATTTAGTTTCATTTTTTGTATTTTTTGAAATGCCCCTAAGCAAATGATACTTTGACAGAAAACGGAAAGGGGTAGTAGCCACACAAGGTCAACTTCCGTTAGATCAAAGGCACGTCATTGCGTTTTTGTGTTCAGACCACAAGTTATTTATTCATATTGATTAACCCTGAACTTCATTAAATTTCTGCAAGTCTACCTTTTAAACAAGAAAGCAGAAATAAACTGTTTTATAGAATCATTTATTTACACATATTCACAGAAAATGCTCCAACTATATCACTGAAGTTGTCTGGCCTACATTCATGCTATCTATTATTATACAATTTACGTACACAATCTACACATTTCACAACACTCGTTCTCACATCAATCTCCCTGCCAGTACATTTCGCATGCATCCACCTTTCACACAAATCACAGCCCACCCAATCGACAATCGCATCTGACTCACTTCCCGGTGGGTTCTCGCAATCACATACACTACACACGTCTATATTATCAGCACTTAAATCTTCATTCGCAACACCACCGTCATCCACTCGATCACAATGATGGTGTCATAAAACTTCCAACTGAAGATGTAACTGATTTACCTAATAGATTTGCTAACTTCTTTTCTTCCAAAATTACGAAAATCAGGAATGATTTAAAATATCAGCTTCATCAGGCAGCACTACAACTAAAACCGCTGAGTCTAACGTAAACTGCAGTCTAGAAGCTTTTTCACCTGTTGCAGATAATGAAATTAAAAAGTTAATCTGTTCATCAAATTCAAAGTCTTGCATCCTTGATCCGTTACCTACCTGGCTTCTAAAGGAATGCCTCGACTGTATACTTCCTTCAGTAACTAACTTGATCAACTGTTCAATCGAAAGTGCTGTTTTTCCAAATGTTTTCAAAACTGCAATCGTTGTTCCCTTAATTAAAAAGCCAACTCTTGACCCGAACCATTACAACAACTATCGACCAGTTTCCAATCTCAGCTTTATCTCCAAAATCCTCGAGAAATGCATAGCTAATCAATTAAAAACCTACATTTCTGACAGTAGTCTTCTTGAAGTATTTCAGAGTGCATATCGCAAGTATCACAGCACAGAGACTGCTCTTATTCGAGATCAAAATGACATTCTAAATTCACTAGACAATCACAATTGTGTGTTAGACCTGTCGGCCGCCTTTGATACCATTGACCACAGCATCCTTATTTCTCGTTTAATATCTGATTTCGGTATATCTGACTCTGCTATCAACCTACTCAGATCCTATTTAAATGATAGAAAACAATCTATTGTTGTCAGTGGCAAATCATCCGAAGATGTTGACCTTCTATACGGTGTCCCACAGGGCTCTGTTTTGAGCCCAATTTTATTCAGCTTGTATACCTCACCCTTGGGTAAAATAATTAAAAAGTATAATATCCAGTATCATCTGTATGCAGATGATACGCAGTTGTATATATATCTCATTCAAACCAATTGTTAAAGATGGCTTTGTTTTAACTAAGCATATTTTAGAATCCTGTATCAATGAAATCCGACAATGGATGTCAACCAATTTTTTAAAGCTGAACGATGATAAAACCGAGTATCTTTTAATTAGCTCACCAACAGTTCAAGCAAAAATTTCAGATAACATTGATATTTCGATAGGCGATGTTTCTGTGGAGCCAGTAAAAACTGCCAGAAACATTGGTGAAATGTTTGACAGTCACCTAAACTTAGTCTCATGTAAATAATGTATGAAAATTATGTTATTATCACCTATGTAATATTAGTAAAATCTGCAGTAACCTCTCCAATGACACAATATAAACACTTATAAGTACCTTAATTACCTCCAGACTGGACAGTTGCAATTCCTTACTGATTGGTCTTCGGTGTCGCATTATTGATAAACTCCAAAAAGTGCAGAATTCTGCCGCAAGACTGGTCACAAGCACGAAATATAATGAGCACATAACCCCAGTTTTATTTCAACTGCACTGGTTGCCTGTTGTTTTTAGAATTAAATATAAAATACTTTTATTAACTTTTGAATGTTTTAATGGTATTGCGCCCTTTTACTTGTCATGTCTCTTGAATATATATAATCCTTTCGAACGTTACGGTCATCCAAAGACAACTTTTAATTAATGGAAAAAAGAGCCAACCTTTCAAGTTATGGAGAACGATCGTTTTCGTTTCAAGCCCCAAAGCAGTGGAATCTATTGCCTCTTAGTATACGCAGTTGTACAGATAATCGATACTAGTCCATAAAATTATAAGATATCGTAAAATGTAGTGTTGCCTGGAACAGACAGTAATTCTTTTTTCTTTGAATACCTTGAAAAAAATCATTTTCATCTACAGTTTCACATTTTCGAATTTCGAAAATTCGTCGCTGTGATTCCGAACGGGAAGTTTAGACCAATTTGACAACTTCTTTAATACATGTAGTTGTACGATTTTCATGAAATTTAGTATATAAGTAGATCTTACCAATGTGACTACAAAAATATAATTAGAAATTGTCTAAATTATCTCCCCTTGGTGAAATTAAGGATCAAAGTTTTCAAAAAAATCGTCGAAATATAGGTCAGAATGACCTAAAAATAAATTTCGATACTAGACAAGTAATTACTGATTCGTACACAAAATATGGAGTTTGTCGATTCAACCGGAAGTGCCACCATCTTTAAAAGTGAAAAATCAATAAGGCTTTTTTGATATTTTACTTACAGACTCAGGAGTTATATTTTCTGAACCCTTGGAGGAAGGCCTACAAATTGTTGGGAGTAGAATTTTGATTTAGGTCAACTTGGAGTCACCATTTTGAATTGAAAATGAAAAATGGAAGCAATTTGAAGGTCCGAGACCTTGGAACACAATAACTCTCCTTCTACTTAAGCTAGAATGTTCAAACTTGGTGTAGTCGTTCACTAGGTCAATGTCATGATTGAGTTCAAAGATGAGCATTTTCTTCCTAGGGTAAGCAGAGATAAGCATGCTGATTTGTTGATTATTTAGGGCGCGATAACTTCCGTTATAATGAACACCCGACCTCTTGGCTAGCAGGCAACGCATTAGCCACTTAGTGTGGACACCCATTGTACATTTCACCCGTCAAGTCAAAGCATTGCGTTGCCATCAGACCAATAATTACTTATTCTTAATTTAAAACTTTATTTTAATATTACTAAATCCTAATTTTATTGGTAGACAATCGTCTTATTTAAAGATGCTTGTCTCTCTTTCACTTTTATTTCTAAAGTTTTGTAATTATCGGTTGGTAATCAAAGGTACTGTAAAAAATAAAAGTGATAAAACAGAAAATTTCGCCCGGTTGTAATATTTCTCACTTTAAAGTCAGCAGTTTGCCGATTTTAGGGGGCTAACGTTTAATGCGAACAATTAAGCTGGTCAGGGCGAGCTTATTTTGTTTTGTAATGTTTCTCACTTTAAAGTCAGCAATTTGCCGATTTTAGGGGGCTAACGTTTTATGCGAACAATTAAGCTGGTCAGGGCAAGCTTATTTTGTTTTGTAATATTCATTTGATAATTAAAGGTACCGTGCAAATTAAACTGTTAGAATAGAAAATTTCGCCCGGTTGAAATGTTTCTCACTGTAGGTCAGCAATTTGCCGATTTTAGGGAGGTTGGATGGCTGAATGGTTAGCACGTGCGTGCTGTATCGTAACGTCTGTCATTGAGTCAACTGGTGTTGTTTCGATTTCTAGGTTGTACGTGACAAGGAGTATGGTCGCCTGTCCAACCTCGTTGACCGTAACGCCGCTGCCCGGGTAAAAAATTTTCCTCATTGCACACTTTATGGTGCATGCCTGTCTTCATTAGCCCATTTCAGGTGCAGAACAGTAGGACGTTAAACCCCATTCAATTTCATTTCTTATTCTCTATGTTGCTTATTTATTATAGTGGATAAATCTTTTTCTGATTCTAGCAATTATTTAATTTCTTGCAAAGAAATCTTGTTTTGAACAGTTTTTTTTATTGCAGAGTGCCATTCTTTTATATTGCAGTCTATGAGCCTTTAATTTAAACATGCTTAAGAAGTTGTCACGATTTCCTACTTATAACCAAACATATTGGAAACCATAATTATATAACATAACCCTAACTTTGGAAGCCCGATTACAGCTATACAAGTTTCAGTTATTTCCCTTAAGGTTAAATATTATTTTTTTGCCCTGGTGCAATGTTTCTCACTACATTTTAACTCGTAACTTTGTGAGTTTTTGACTGATTTTGATAATTATATCCTTATTGTTTTTCAAAATTTACATAGTTAACGTAAATATTTAAACAGTTGAGGTCAATCATATTCAAAAAGTATTAGTTCCGTTCAAAGTTATCTCATTTAATTTTTCGATGTTTTCTTACCATTTTCATTTCATTTTTCTGAAACTTTTGAAGTGGGAAGTCATCCTGATTACTGCAACACAAGGCTCAGTTATTTCCCTTTAGTTTTCAGATTATTTTTTTTTTTTACCCGGGTGCAAAGTTTCTCTCTATATTTAGACTTATATCTTCGTGATTTTCTTTCCAATTTGGATAATTAAGATTTCTTGTACTTAATCATTTAAGATACTTGATATAATCCATGACACGTGACGATGAATATGAAAGATTTCATATCTGCATGGGACAGTAGCAGATCTAGTTGTTATTGAAATTATTAAAGACTTATAATCAGGCAACTAGAATTATTTACAGCTTGTGTGTGATCAAGATGTAATGTAACTCAACTCATAACAGTCGAACTGTTTCACACGCCAAGACATGAAAACTGCACTGACTGACTTAAGCGAGCATGTGACCGACGCAAATTTTCTTCAGCTTCTTAAATTGGCAGATTTTTAACAGTAATAATGTTGCATTAATACAGGATGCCTTGCCTTCCCCCGATTATCAAGATTTTAAGACATGGGTTGTTTCCACTGGTCGAACAGCAACACGTACCTCTCTATGCTCGGCGAAATATTCTGATTCAAGATAAATACATCGTGGAATAAAATGGAATATTAATAAAGAAGAAAGTGCCTGACGTCAGTAACTAACTTCCTGTAACTTTTAAACAATAATATTTAAAACCTGAGAATAACAATTTTTATTAGATTCCTGTAAAACAAACAACTGCTCATTGACAGGTCATACACGTTATAATACTGGGGTAACGGGGGCATCTCAAGTTGACATACCCATTGTTCAATTTTCAAAATGACGCTCTGTCGTCATGGAGATGTTTGTAATGGGAGATAACTCCATTTAATGGGGACATCTCCAATTGACTGTACCGCTCAATTCGAACCAATACAAACTGTTTAAAGGTCCAATTCTAACCGTTTACTGTTATCCGACTAACCGTAAGAGCACTAGTCTGTTGACAGTCCGCATGTGTTGTCCCTTTGAGGTCAATCTGTGATCAAAAAGTAGAAATATGCTTTAGAGCGCCAGACACATAAATGGTCATATATCAAATATTTTTAGTAAGATAGTCAATGTCATGGAATTTGTGTAAAGTGTATAGGCCAATAGTGAACACTAGCTTCAGGTACATACCACTTTTACATGATCATTTCATGTGCTCTTTAAATAGTGCATTTTCAGTGAGATTCTGTTCAAGGATATCTATGTTCTGTTGTCACCAGAGGTCGCAGTCACGCAAAAATCCGCGTATTTCACGCATTTTTTTCAAAATAAACGCAAATATTGACGGACGCTGCGTAATTTACACGCAGAAAATTTCCCGACGTGAGAATAAAACTAGATTATTCTACGTCGTAGTTTGTACAATTTATGTGCTTCACGCTTCTTTTACACACTTCTACTGCACGCTGCACGTAGTCTCCGTAGATTTTTATATTTCCGCTTATTTCATTCATAAGTTCATAGCAGTCGCAGCCTTCTATACGTAGCTTTCCTGGGATACCCCTATTTTGCGGCATTGGAAGCAATAAAGCGCATGTCATACACGACTTTGGATTGGCTAGGACACAGTATCCTGTTTACATTCAGCCAATCAAATGTTTGCTTTCATAGCGATAGTCTTCTCTTTATTTCCTGTCGAAGTGAAAGATGGAAATCGTTGCGTCGTCAACCATAGATCTAGTGCCGATGCCGTTAACCTCCAGTCGTCATTAGATTAAATGCAGTAGGCCTATCAATGAAATAAGGACGCTTTATAATAGGTTTGTTCACAAAATGACTCGACTCGATTCTATTGAGTATTTTGAGATGCTCGAAGTCACGCAGATGTAGACGGCAAAAACGCGAAATTTTGGAATGTCTGCGTATTTTTACGCAACTTGAAATTGATCCACTGCGACCTCTGGTTGTCACTACACAAAGTTTGAATGGAAGTTTAATTTAATAGTTTCCAGCATCTAAAATAGATATTGTGTAAGCTTTTTTTTTTTAATACCCCCATGAAAATGAGATGGTATACTGCGGTTGCCTAAATTGATCGTCCACAATTTTTTTCTGAACACTACAGACTACATTTATCGTATAATTGTTTTGCAATTGACATCTTGTTTACATCAGTGACATGAAAAACGCTGTAACAACAAAAGTTATCATCCAATGTATGAAATTTATATGCATCATGTGAATTAGTGAAACAAAAAAGCCTATTGAATTTCAGCAGTTTCCATTAATATCTTCTACAGTTATGGTCCTTGTTTCATTTTTTTGAACCTTTTGAAAGCTTGAATGTAGAATTGAAATAAAATTTTAAATGAGGTTTGATGTCCTACTGTTCTACTCAGGCTGGATTAATGAAGACTTGCATACAACATTCTGTGTACATGAGTGTGCAGGTTAATTTAAATAAAGTGATTGACAGGTAATCTGTGGGTTTAAATATTAACAAATTACCCTTTTGTATGTGTGGCTCTGCAATTTAATTCATGATATTTTAAAGGTACCAAGGTTGTCTAATGTAGTTTTAAGTTTACAGTTACCAAATTCACGTTGCAAATTAAAATGACTAATTTATGCTTACACTTAGTATTGGCAAAGTTATTATCGACACGATCAAAAGATTAATATTGATACAATTGAGACCAGACAAAAATAATGGTGGTACATTGTGTTACTGCCATTGGTCATGTTTTAAGATGAGAATGCTGAGCTTAACAATTATCTCCAAACCATCTGTTAACCTTACTAGAACTAACAATGTACGCATGCGCATAACATCGAATGCAAGAATAACCAATATGTATATTTGAGGATTCGTTTTACATTTTGCACTGGCACTATGACTTACACAGGACCTTAATATTTCGTCCCATTCGAACGACTAGGCAGCTGTCCTTGTCCCACTGTCCTGCACTTCTGACAAGGGGAAACCAGCAAGACAGCGTCTTACCCACTTGACCCAGGCTCAATCAAATGTTGAGAGTTACCATCTGATCTGTATTAAATTTATATTATCATTAAATTAATGCAACGAAGAAACCTATTGAATTTCAGCAATTTATCACCCTTGTTTAACTTTGTAGATCCATGTGCACGTTCAAATGATGAAAGTTGTCATCTGATCTGTATCAAATTTATAATTTATATTAAATTATAAGCATCATTTAATTTAGTGAAACAAAGAATCCTATTGAGGTCAGCAATTTCCGTTCAGTGCGTCTAGAGTAAGGTTGCAACAATACTGAAAAAATTAGAATTATCGTGATAATTACTGATGTAAAATTGACATAAGTGTGGTGTATATCTGTTTGTATGTGAGTTGCAATTGATAAAGTGAGAGGTATATTCTGGAGTAAGAATATTCATACAGTTCTAGTCACCGCAATTCTACTCTAATCAGCTGGCTTATTTCGCAAATGATGCCAAAGGTTTTACCATATTTCCGCTGGACGTTTAAATTTCCTTTTAACACACTTTACACGTTGCCATGTCCTTGTCATTGTGTTTTTCAAACTAAAATATTCGCGCATCACAGAAAATGTTTTCGTTTTCGTTGTTAGCACCTGCGGGGTCTGCAGTGTCGAACTATCACCGGGAACATAGGCATTTTCGATCTGAGATGCCCCAGAAGCCATTCATCGGACTGGGTAATCAATGATAAACCACCACTTCTTTACTATGGCGACATACATTGTCGCTTGCATCATGCCTAGTTGGGAAGGGAATACTTGCGTTAAAAATTGGCGTGTTATAATGTCTGTCATAATTATAAATATTGTGGATGCTGTTTCCCACGTGTGGAAAATTATGATTAATACTAAACTTATTTAGTGAATTATAGCTTACTTGAAACATGAGGTGACCTAGTGACAATTGACCCCTTCCTTGCTTAAAAACTGACATCTGTTATGCAGAAAAAATCTCGTTTGTGTATTATTATATCGGCACTTGTTTAAGTTTGATTTCTTCTCCATTTTTCAAGTATTATGAACAGATTTTTTCGTGAATTATGACTTAGAATTTCAATATTGCAATATTTTTTTAAATTGTGGCGTATATCGTGATATGTCGATATTTGAGATTTCAGCCGATAATTTTATCGTCTGACCTTATTAATTATTATCGCATCATTTAGATTATTCAAATGAAGAATCCTATTGCATATCAGCAATTTCTATTAATTACTTCCGGATTTAAGGCCCTTGTTTCAGTTTGTAGAACCATGTGAACCCTCAAACAACGTAAATTATAAACACATCTCTATGAAACTGTCTTGGAAATGCTCCAAATTACTTACAAAAGAATAAATATGCAACAACTCTTGTCAACCGTCCATACAATTTAGCTGCTGTGGGCATGTGTTTCGTTGCCTATCTTTTGTTATAATTATTGGCAAATTTAACAATGCGTAAAATTTTCCTTAAATCGGAAAAAATTGTTTAAGTCACAGGTATTGATGATAATATGTTTTTTCTGGTTTTATTTTCTAGCAATTATACCAAACATTCACAGATTATGATATACGTTTCTATTTATATGAATTATTAAAGGTAAGTTTACAATTAAAATTAAAACTGAAAAAAATAGTATCATTAATGTCACAATATGAAACAAGCCTTGAAATAACTGCTTACGGTTCAGCCTCCTGTCAGGCTGAACTGATTTCCGACCCAGACATTTCAGATTTTCAGCCGGAAAAATATTCTTTGTATATTATTATACTTATATGTCACATTCTGATGATTTACTACTATTGAACCAATCATTAAGCGAGAATATTTGTGATCTGGGTCGCTGTGAATAAATGTCTCTAAATGATATGCATAATATTGAGATTTATGCTTAGAGCTGTCTACATATCATTTGAATTGCTGAAAATTTCAAAGTTATCAAATGTAAAACACGGTCTAAACTAGTATCCCGTAAACCAGTCCAGGGAATGAATGAATGAATATTTTTTTTTATTTAGACTACAGTATTCGTTGCACTGCATTAGCAATTTTATTAGTTACTATCTCTAAATATATGCATAATGTTGACATATGCTCAGAGCTGTGTAGGTGATCAATTGGATTGGGGAAAATTTCAAATATAGAGCATACGGAATGTCAGTATATATTTTGCCAGATGGTAACGGGTATCCGAATAGCAGTTTCAACACTAATTATTATTTCTAAACAATCAATATTGTTTTGAAACTTGTATTATTCATACATCTTAAACTGATCATATAACTTTCCAGTCTTAATATTTAAAGTTTAATTCTAATAATTCTATGAAACAAAAATGGTAATGATCAGGCTGGAAATGTACCTGACAAAAGACTTTAATTTACTAGTGAAATAGTACCTGACATTTTCAACTTAATGCCGGACATGTATTAATAATATTAAAAAAGACAGACATGTGCCTGACAAAATGAAGGTTTTGTGCCTGACAAAGTCTGAATCTGTTCCTAACATTGTCAGTGACAGGTGCCTTATTTCCAGTGATGATAGTTTGAAATTGAACTTTATTTATGTGTACAATAAACAAATATCCATGTTCCCTCAAAAACATGTTGAGAACACTGGATTTTAATGAACAATATTTGACTCCAGTCTTAATGTTTCAGGCATTGGATTACTGCCATAGTTTTGGTATCATGCATCGAGATGTTAAACCTCACAATGTGATGATAGACCATGAAAACAGAAAGGTATTGTTTAGGACATCAAGATTATATATTCATCACAGACCTTTCCTTTATTTGTTAATCCCTGGAGAGCTACTAAAAACTTTGCATTGGCAGAATTTTCTTTACTCTAGAAAAATTTGTTCAAAATGCATACAGTCAAAAGGCCTTATTCATTTTCAGTTCGTTTTACAGTAACCATTTTTTATACGCATACACGAAAGTTATCTTTCAATATGTATGAAATTTATATGGATCATTTGATGTAATGAAATAAAGAAACCTATTGAATTTCAGCAGTTTCCCCACAATTACTTCTAGAGTTGTGGTCATTGTTGTCCCCTGCCTTTCGAAGAAAGTTGGGGAACTATTAAAATGGGTTCATCCGTCTGTCTGTCTGTCTGTCCGTCTGTCACACTTTTTGGGACACAATAACTCTCTTCCTAATTGAGCTAGATGTTCAAACTTGGTGTATATGTTTATTAGGTCAATGCCTTGATTGAGTTCGAAGAGCATTTTCCGCTTAGGGTAAGCAGAGATAAGCAATTTGATTGGTTGATGCTTTGGGACACAATAACTTTAGTTCTAATTAAGTGAGAATGATGAAACTTGGTGTATAGTTTCATTACAGTAATACCTTGACTAAGTTTGATAATGAGCATTTTCTGCTCAGGGTATGCAGAGCGATACGCAATTTGATTGGTCGAGACTTTGAAACACAATAACTCTCCTTCGAATTGAGATGTTCAAAATTGGTGTGTATGCTTATTAGGTCAATGCCTTGATGGGGTTCGAAGATGAGCATCTTCTTCTTAGGGTAGGCAGAGATAAGCAATTTGATTGGTTGATTCTTTGGGACAAGATACTTAGTTTCATCTTGATTGATGATTTTTATGCCAATACAATGACTGCATTCTCATTCAGTAATGGATTCGACAGTAACAGTGTATAGAAACGATTGACTCGGACACGGGGGCCGTTTCCCTTGGCCAGAAGGGCTTTTTTGTCAAGTGCGGTTTGTCTGCCTTTAGGGTGCCCCTAGCTAGGGTACATTTTCATTTTTCTCGTCAGTTTTAGCATTTTTCTTTATAAAACACTTTTGGATGACACTTCGTGTACAGTTTGATTGCTCGATACGTTTGAAAAAAATAAATGTGCGATTATTAATATGTGTCATCTATTTATTTTGGGATTTCGGCGGGGGACATCAGCCTCACTGTTGGCTTGTTTTATTTGTGAACATTTTGAATGACAAAAAATATCTGATCTGTATAGAGGGGGGGTGGGGGTCAGATGGCTGAATGGTTAGCACCTGTCATTCAATCAACTGGCGTGGTTTTGATTCCCTAGTTGTACGTGACAAGGGAGTGGAGTTGCCTGTTTAATCTCATGGGTTTTCTCCTAGTAATCCAGTTTCCACCCACTGCTAAAGGCCCATATTGTCAAGTAGACCTTAAACCTCATTTCTCTCTCTCTCTCTTTCTCTCCTCTGATCTCTATGAAATTTCTATGCATTATTTAAATTTGAACAACGAAAAAGCCTATGGAATTTCAACAATTTATATAAATTGCTTCCAGAGTAAAGGCACTTGTAAAACCTTGTAAACCCTCAAATGACGAAAATCATAATCTCATTTGTATGCTAGAATTATTTTAAATGAAAAAGTTATAAGATCCCTTGTAAGCAGCATGGGAAATTCTTGTGGAAAAAGTTCTGTAGTTGGTTTTCTTGGCGAGGTAATACAAGCCCACAATATACTGTCCAATATCATGTCTTAATCATTTATACATTTATGATATTGAAGTAAACTGAAAATTTCTTTTTCAAGTTACGTCTCATTGATTGGGGTTTAGCTGAATTTTATCATCCAGGAATGGAATATAATGTACGAGTAGCCTCTCGTTATTTCAAAGGCCCAGAACTTCTTTTAGATTATCAGGTAATTTCTCTTCATAGTAATAAGTGTTTTCCAAACCCATATATTTAGATAATCTGTTGAATTTAGGTCACTGATGACATCATAGGAAACAATTGCGTTTTTATTGTATGGATTATAATGAAACTGTTATTAGAAATCTATGTTTTTATTGTGTTGATTAAAATGAAAATGGTATTAGCAATCTGTTCTTTTTGAAAAATCTTTAGTGCTGCATTAATAGTGTTTATTCAGCATTGTATAGAGTACAAAATCCATAATGCACAGATGGTAAAACTTTCTGAATCACATATGCACTCAGAACTTGTCAAAACCAGATATTGTTTATTTCTTGCTATTTGAACTGGCAAAGTTTCCAATGCATTGAAATGTGTAAGAATTTCTTCAGTTTTCTTATTCTCTAAAGATAAATGGTTGTTATCCTTTCAGATGTATGATTATTCTTTAGATATGTGGAGTCTAGGATGTATGTTTGCTAGCATGATTTTTAGGAAAGAACCGTTTTTTCATGGACATGATAATTACGATCAGGTAGGTTTTATAGATCTGATTTTAGGAGTATTCAAAGTAATTACGCATCTTCATTATGGTAGGACATTAATTCGCATTTCAATCCATTTCAAAGTGATTAAATTTGAAGAATTGTTTATACAGGTTGTAACTGATTCCATCATTTGAACTTTATGGCGGTATATTAGTGCCAAAATTCTAACATGCTATCGTCTAATTCCTAACCTCCATTCATGTAACTTCTAACCTCCATTTATGTAACTTCTAACTTCCATTCACGTAATTTCTAATTTAAGACAATGTATAATTCAACTTCTTTATTTGTTCAGTGTAAATATCAATTCTATTTCATCTTATTTCTAATATTGGGGCGAAAAATGTCTACTTCATTGTGGTATTACATGTTAAGCATGAACGGCAAACAAATTTAGAAATTTGATACTTCTACCTAGCAACCATCATTATGACATCGTTTGGTGTCGCCACTGTGTGCTCAATTGGGTGATTACGCACCAGATCGGGACCATTATTTGGTATAAATGACCCATTCTTCGTTTGGTTGAAGGTTGGAAGGCGTGCTGAGAGAGAGAACTGCATATAAATATTAATTATTGGCTCAACCGTAAAAAAAATAAAATAAAATTCTGCAAATCCTGTTTAGCTTATATTTGAAATAGAAAATGAAATGAAATGAAAGAGAGTTTAACGCCCTACTGTTCTGTTCCGAACCGGGCTAATGGAGACGGACTTATGCCATACAGTGTGCTTTAGGGAAATATTGCCAGGAGAACGGATCTACGACCTGGACTTATATCGAAGTCTAACAGTCACGGGTTCTTTTACGTGCACGCCAACATGTACATGGAACCTCGGGTTTTCATCCAATCGGAACGACAAGACACTAATAAGGGGGAACCACGCCAGAAAATCTGGATGAACTTTTTTCGACCAATGCAGGGATCGAACTCCCGACCCACAGCCTAGCGAGCCTTCGTCTTACCCAGGGGCGTTTTAAGGTCTGTCATTGAATAAACTGGCGTGGTTTCGATTTCCTGTTTTTACGTGACATGGCGCAGAGTCGCCTCTCCAACCTCGTGGGTTTTCTCCGGGTCCTCCGGTTTCTTCCCACTGCTACCGAAATGACCTGGTTTGTGTCGAGCGGATGTTAAACTCCATGTCCCCATCTCTCTCTCCCGATGTTGTTTTCAATTTTAACACTCAGGCAAGCCACTCAATCTGACGAAGAGCGAGTCGTTTGTATCAATAGAATGGTCAGGTGCTCAATCGCCAAACTGAGCACACAGTGGCGACACCAAACGATGTCATAATGATGGTTGCTAGGTAGAAGTATCAAATTTCTAAATTTGTTTGCCGTTCATGCTTAACATGTAATACCACAATGAAGTAGACATTTTTTGCCCCAATATTAGAAATAAGATGAAATAGAATTGATATTTACACTGAAGAAATAAAGAAGTTGAATTATACATGTACATTGTCTTAATTTAGAAATTACATGAATGGAAGTTAAAAGTTACATGAATGAAGGTTAGAAATTACATGAATAGAAGTAAGAAATTAGACGAAGGATGTTAGAATTTTGGCACTAATATACCGCCATAGAACTTGATATAATATTTTTGAATTTCTTTGATTTGTTCAATAATTTTGAATGATTTGAAATTCATGTTTAGATTCATACTAGTGGAATCAATATAAATATTCTTGTAGCACTCATTTTTAAGATGGATAAAATTTAATATTCGTATATTGGGGTAAAAGTGAATGACGTCCTGAGTTATTGTCCTTGAAGAATTTGAAATTACCAGAAATAGATATGTAAAAATGGTCACCACAAAAGAGGATTTTCTATAATAAAACCTTTGTGTTACTCTAAGCCAATGGCTTTGCCAAGCATTGGTCAATTTTCTTCACATTGACTCTGGATGCATTACTCATTTGAAATACTGTGTATAACAGATGTTGACTACCTGCTCTCGACTCAACAGTATTGAAAAAAAATACAGAAAAAGTGTTGTTAAAGGTTATGAAAACTAGATTTTAAATAAAATTGGCATGTAACTATTGCTTTACTTATATTGTTTCAGTTGGTGCGAATAGCTAAAGTTCTAGGTACAGATGATTTGTATGCGTATATTGAAAAGTATCAAATAGATTTAGATCAACGGTTTAATGATATTTTAGGAAGGTAATGTATATGTATCAAAATACTATTAAACAACAAGGAATGAATACCAGTAACCAATCTTATAGTTCAAAATTTCATTTTACTTCACAACACCAGGATCTGGAAGAGTTGTTAAATTACCGGTGTCTTGGTTACAGTGAGGGATTAGCAAATGAAACGGTCTGTTACAGCGACTTCTTGGCGTGCCATGCACAGAACTATGGGTAAATGCTAATTGACTAATCAATGTCTGATGTAATAGGGTCAAAAGCCACTTGTACAAGCTTCGAGTACAATTTGTCAGATCTTCATGTGATGTAGGTCATTGAAAGTATTAAGGGGGAACGAGGGCCCCCCAAATTTTTTTTTTTATTTAATGTTATTTTGGGTTGAAACTTTGTATATACTATAAAGACTATTTAGTTAGCTGATTTTTTTTCACCAAATCGGACATTGGTTGCCATGGTTACCAATGAATCAAGAAAAAATGAGGAAATTCGTAGGAGTCCTAGTTCTGTTAACAACAACTCTAAAGTTCTGAAACTTTCACACCTTATAAACAATGCATAAAGCTAGGAAATGACAGAGAGACATTTGGAGTCCACTGTATTTTTTTAAATTTATAAGCATTTATATAATTGTGTGATTTTTTTTAACGAAACATGAACTAAAAACTGAATTATTTACAAAAATAAAAACAGTAAATACAAAAACTCTCTGTTATCTCATTCAAAAGACTTTAATCTATAACTGTTGCAAATTTCAAGTAAAGTCATTCGTAACTTTTTGAGATCTAGTAATTTGAAATTGCATTTTCGTCCAAAAAATCAAATCAGAGAAAAATCACATCAACATTTAATTTTAGTTTACATGGTTTTATTTTGGTCATAACAAACAAGACTAAAGACAATTACCGGTTGACAAAGTTGGACATGGCTATAAATTACGATCTCCATAAAATGTTTTAGTTTTTTATACGCCCACATTTTCATGTGGACGTATTATGTCGTCGCCCCTGTCCGTCCGTCCACAATTTGTTTGTGGACTCTCTACAGGTCACAATTCTTATCCGATTTTGACGAAACTTGAAATATAGGTTTATCCCCATAATATCTCGGTTCCTTTCGATATTGGCATGTATCGGATCAAAACTTCATGGATTATGGCCCCTGGTTGTACGAAAAATCACGTTTTTAGCTTGTGGACCCTATAGAGGTAACAATTTTGAACCGATTTTGATGAAACTTGACATGCATGTTTGTAACCCAAAGATCTTGGTTCCTTTCGATATTTGCGGCTATCGGAATGTAATTTCCTGAATTATGGCCCCTGATTGTCCGAAAAATCACCCTTTTTAGCTTGTGGTCCCTCTGGAGGTCACAATTATTATTCGATTTAAAAAAACGTTTGATTATATCACTGTTACACCCTAAGGAAAGTTGAGTTTGAATTTCGGGAAAATCGGACGAAAATTGCCATACAAAATGGCCGCCGTTTGTACGCGAATACTGTTAAAAAATGGTATATCAAGGTTGTGGACCCTGTGGAGGTCACAATTTTGATTCGATTTTGATGAAACTTCAAATTCATGGTAATAACCCAAAGATCTTGCTTCCTTTCGATATTTGCGCATATCGGATCGTAACTTCCTGAATTATGGCCCCTGATTATACGCAAAATCGCCTTTTTTATACGCCCACATTTTCATGTGGACGTATTATGTCGTCGCCCCTGTCCGTCCGGACGTCCGTCCGGACGTCCGTCCGTCCACAATTTGTTTGTGGACTCTCTACAGGTCACAATTCTTATCCGATTTTGACGAAACTTGAAATATAGGTTTATCCCCAAAAGATCTCGGCTGCTTTCGATATTGGCATGTATCGGATCAAAACTTCATGGATTATGGCCCCTGATTGTACGAAAAATCACGTTTTTAGCTTGTGGACCCTATAGAGGTCACAATTTTGAACCGATTTTGATGAAACTTGACATGCATGTTTGTAACCCAAAGATCTTGGTTCCTTTCGATATTTGCGGCTATCGGAATGTAATTTCCTGGATTATGGCCCCTGATTGTCCGAAAAATCACCCTTTTTAGCTTGTGGTCCCTCTGTCGGTCACAATTATTATTCGATTTAAAAAACCGTTTGATTATATCACCGTTACACCCTAAGGAAGGTTGAGTTCGAATTTCGGGAAAATCGGACGAAAATTGCCATACAAAATGGCCGCCGTTTGTACGCGAATACTGTTAAAAAATGGTATATCAAGGTTGTGGACCCTGTGGAGGTCACAATTTTGATTCGATTTTGATGAAACTTGAAATTCATGGTTATAACCCAAAGATCTTGCTTCCTTTCGATATTTGCGCATATCGGATCGTAACTTCCTGAATTATGGCCCCTGATTATACGAAAAATCGCCTTTTTATTAGCTTGGAGGTCACAATTATTATTCGATTTAAAAAACCGTTTGATTATATCACCGTTACACCCTAAGGAAGGTTGAGTTCGAATGTCGGGAAAATCGGACGAAAATTGCCATACAAAATGGCTGCCGTTTGTACGCGAATACTGTTAAAAAATGGTATATCAAGGTTGTGGACCCTGTGGAGGTCACAATTTTGATTCGATTTTGATGAAACTTGAAATTCATGGTTATAACCCAAAGATCTTGCTTCTTTTCGATATTTGCGCATATCGGATCGTAACTTCCTGAATTATGGCCCCTGATTATACGCAAAATCGCCTTTTTTTTAGCTTGGAGGTCACAATTATTATCTGATTTAAAAAAATGTTTGATTATATTACCGTTACACCGTAAGGAAGGTTGAGTTCGAATTTCGGGAAAATCAGACCAAAATTGCTATACAAAATGGCCGCCGTTTGTACGCGAATACTGTTAAAAAATGGTATATCAAGGTTGTGGACCCTGTAAAGGTCACAATTTTAATTTGATTTTGATGAAACTTGAAATTCATGGTTATAACCCAAAGATCTTGGTTCTTTTCGATATTTGCGCATATCGGATCGTAACTTCCTGAATTATGGCCCCTGGTTATACGCAAAATCCCCCTTTCTTTAGCTTGTGGTCCCTCTGGAGGTCACAATTATTATCCAATTTAAAAAAACGTTTGATTATATCACCGTTACACTGTAAGGAAGGTTGAGTTTGAATTTCGGGAAAATCGGACCAAAATTGACAGACAAAATGGCCGCTGTTTGTACGCGAATACTGTTAAAAAAATGGTATATCATGGTTGTGGACCCTGTATAGGTCACAATTTTAATTCGATTTTGATTAGGAAGGTTGAGTTCTAATTTCGTGAAAATCATACAAAAATTGCCGGACGAAATGGTCGCCGTTTGTACGCGAATAATGTAAAAATATGGTATATCATGGTTGTGGACTCAATACAGGTCACAATTCTTATCGGATTTTGATGAAACGTCACATTTCTAGGTTGTGTACTGTCACACCATAATCATTGTCGGTTTCGAATTTCATTAATATCAGACTGGAACTGACCAACTAAATGGCTGCTCCCAATACAGTATGAAATACAGGACTTAAAGATGCAGGAAAAATCACTTTCGGTATTGCTTGTTCTCTGTCCATCTCTCGAAAATGTGGGCGTATCCTGCCTGGCAGTGCCAGCCTATCTTTTTAGCTTGGAGGTCACAATTATTATTTCATTTAAAAAAACGTTTGATTATATCACCGTTACACCCTAAGGAAGGTTGAGTTCGAATTTCAGGAAAATCGGACGAAAATTGCCATACAAAATGGCCGCCGTTTGTACGCGAATACTGTTAAAAAATGGTATATCAAGGTTGTGGACCCTGTGGAGGTCACAATTTTGATTCGATTTTGATGAAACTTGAAATTCATGGTTATAACCCAAAGATCTTGCTTCCTTTCGATATTTGCGCATATCGGATCGTAACTTCCTGAATTATGGCCCCTGATTATACGCAAAATTGCCTTTTTTTTTAGCTTGGAGGTCACAATTATTATCCGATTTAAAAAAATGTTTGATTATATTACCGTTACACCGTAAGGAAGGTTGAGTTCAAATTTCGGGAAAATTGCCATACAAAATGGCCGCCGTTTGTACGCGAATACTGTTAAAAAATTGTATATCATGGTTGTGGACCCTGTAGAGGTCACAATTTTAGTTCGATTTTGATCAAACTTGAAATGCATGGTTATAACCCAAAGATCTTGGTTCTTTTCGTTATTTGCGCATATCGGATCGTAACTTCCTGAATTATGGCCCCTGATTGTCCGAAAAATCGCCTATGGTCCCTCTGGAGGTCACAATTATTATCCGATTTAAAAAAACGTTTGATTATATCACCGTTACACTGTAAGGAAGGTTAAGTTTGAATTTCGGGAAAATCGGACCAAAATTGACAGACAAAATGGCCGCCGTTTGTACGCGAATACTGTTAAAAAAATGATATATCAGGATTGTGGATCCTGTATAGGTCACAATTTTAATTCGATTTTGATGAGGATGGTTGAGTTCTAATTTCGTGAAAATCGTACCAAAATTGCCGGACGAAATGGTCGCCGTTTGTACGCGAATAGTGTAAAAATATGGTATATCATGGTTGTGGACTCTCTACAGGTCACAATTCTTATCCGATTTTGATGAAAAGTCACATTTCTAGGTTGTGTACCGTCACACTATAATCATTGTCGGTTTCGAATTTCATTAATATCAGACTGGAACTGACCAACTAAATGGCTGCTCCCAATACAGTATGAAATACAGGACTTAAAGATGTAGGAAAAATCACTTTCGGTATTGCTTGTTCTCTGTCCATCTCTCGAAAATGTGGGCGTATCCTGCCTGGCAGTGCCAGCCTATCTTTTAATCACAGTTTATTTGAAATAATTAAAAAAACCTATTAAATTCATAGATTAATATCGCTAAATAAGCTCACGGGACACAGCTCATAGTCTTGGACTTCTTATAAAGTAATATTGTAATACAAAAAAAGAGTGGTTAACTGTGTCTATATTGCGTGCGCATCACGGCATCCTGTTGCTAGGTGACGGAACTCCGTTAGACCAATGAGGAGATGTCGTTATTACGGATATATTGACCCCGAAATCAGGTCACCTACCCAAATAAGGAAATTCTGAAGCATTTTTCGCGCTTAGAAAGACGATTACACACGGAAACTGACAGGAATTAATAAATTATTTTTATTCCCATCATGCTATTCTTTGTTTACTCTATCCAACGATATGTCAAACATGGCGGTCAATGGACATGTAGAGGCTTAAAATCAGGATGTGCAGGTTCAGAAATGTTTACCAATCCACAGAAAAAGTACTTTTTTACATAAATAAAATTCTATTTTTGATATTTTGTTTTGGGGGACTCAAAGGGAAGGCTTCAAACTATCAAAAACTGTCATTACTTAAAAAGTGAAATTTTTTAGAAAATTTAATTTTTTTCTACCCGTGTTCTCCCTTAAAAAAAACGAAATATAAATCATGTATTTTAATCAGATTGACCAATAATATGTTATATATTACCTGCCAAATTTATTTCAGTAAACATTTTTTGTCTTCAGTATGACAAGCTTAGAGTAACTACCCATTCATCATAGCAATGGAATAATGAACTGGTGTGCTGTCCTAAAATTGAACGTTGTAATGGTTCTTGTATAACATCTCTTCAATTTAGACAAATTACATTTCAGGCATTCAAGAAAACGATGGGAAAGGTTTGTCCATAGTGAGAATCAACATTTAGTAAGTCCTGAGGCCTTGGACTTCTTGGATAAACTTTTACGTTATGATCATCAAGAACGGCTCACTGCTCGTGAAGCAATGGACCATCCATATTTCTGTAAGTTACAACAACTACTCAGATTATAAAAAGTGCAGAAAAGAATAAATGAATAAAGCTGGTTTATGATCTCGGATAAAAAGCATGATGTTTGAACTGTCTAAGGTCATTTTGATCAGATAATCTTTTATTTTCGATAAATACTGCCTTCTTACCTTAAGCAGAAGTTGATCCTTTATTTACTTATTCCAGAAACAATTTCTGGAGCAGTTACCAATTATAGTATATTTTAATACAGACCAAATATAAGACTTAATTCACACCTATTGTCACTACAATGTAGATAAATCAATGTCAGTTTTTAGTCTAGTTCAATAGACACTTAATTTTAACATACATGAAAAGAAACTAGTCTCATTAATTTTTTATTTCAATCCTTCTTAATGCTTTGTTTTCTTTTTCTGCTATCATATTCCCCCATCTTGATTTAGCTGATTATAATAAATGTTGGATGGCTTATTCTGATTAGTTAGCATTGTGCTTGTATTAACCAATTGATTTGCTGATGCTTTGTTTTCAGATCCTATAGTGAAAGAACAGGGCAGAATGTCTACAATATCTGGTCACTCATCTCCGACTCCAGTATCTAGTTCAGGACAAATTGGAGGTAGATTAGTCTCTCCCGTTCTATCTACAAGTTATAATTTTAGTTGAACACCATTCTTTCATAAGACATTTGCCAGTTTAAAAATCGTTAGTCAATTTACAGCCTTGTTGATATTCATTAATTTATTGAGTCTAACTATAACTATTCAGGTGCCTTCTTTATTTTGTGCCAAAATTTTGCAAAACGAGATCAAGTTAAACAGAGAACGCTGTCTGATGACCATCTATGGTGGCTTTTTATCATTTTCATTCATTCGTTCATTAGGAAGGCTTTAATAGACTTGTTTATATGTGATAACTATCATCATGTAGGCCTACTAATAGATGTGGAGTCTGAAGTCAATTGTTCAGTTCTGTCCCAAGTCAATTAGATTCAATGTTTTTATTAACAAACTCGTCTAGTGTTTAAAAGAGTTTGATCACGAAAGCAAATTTTGCGTTGTGGACCAATCCTTGGCTGTTACGTTTGAAGGATTAATCTTATTAATATTTCTTTTATTTCAAAAAATTATTTTTCAAAAATTCAGTTCATTTTAAATAATTTTGTTTTTTGTTTGATGGTGCTCAGTTATCAATATATTTGAATTCATTTTAATGGTAAAATGAGTAATTTGCAAATTTACACCAAATTTACCTATAGTGCTCATATTTTGTATAAAAAAAACTATCAGATGTGTACATGTTAGTTTGGTGTGAAATATAAAGAAATTATTTTTTGTTAATATAATTGGAGTGTGGAAAATAATAAAAAATGCTAGTGACATTTTATGTATCATTTGTCTTGTTATTTGCAAGAACTGCATAGAATTGTGTTCAGTCAATTATAAAATTTGATATTATATGAAATATTTGGGTGTGCACCTTAGTCCAGGCTTGGTTTGTGGTTTGCTTTCTTGTATGTCGCAAATGCTATATTGCTTTGGCTTGCTCCAATGTCAGTCATAAAAAATTTTTTGGCCACTGAATTTTTCTTTCTTTTCACCCACTTATTTGCATTCTTTTGATCTTTGATTTAACCAATTCAGAATATTTTGATCACTCTCAATCCTTAAAATTAAAATCTTAGATATACTAAACACATCCCATTTTTAGCTGTATATGATTTTTTTTTTTTTAGACAGAAAAGATTCAAGAGAAGTTCCTTACTTATCTTTAGTCTGTTCTGTTTTGTAATACGACTATGAACTTCTCTCTACTAAGCACAATGATTGAATGACTCTAAACTGTCTATCCCATATAAATTCTCAAAGCTTTTAGTCTTTTTGTTAAGATACTAACATATTTAACAGCCAGAATTGGTTGAGTTGTAAACAAAAAGCTTCAATAATTAAAAGCTCAGTGGAAATAGTTGGGAGAAGTTTACTAGTTTAATATTTAATTTGAGGATATATAGTGACTGACTGCTATCCTTCATGCCTTCAGGTCAACCGGTCAGCAGCACGGTGGGTGTGTCAAGTTCTCCGGTCCTGACACCAAGCATATCGCCCTTACCCAACAATGCCGCAACAGCGCAGACGTAATCACGGCTTATTATAGAAGCTCTAGCCGTTGTTATATCATCTTCACTGGCAGGTTGCCGGGCAACAACTTATACTGTTTGAGGGATCAGTCCAATTTGGAGCTTGAAGCAAGTTTTGTTGATTGAAGAGCTGTTTTCCAAATATTTGAACTGCTATTTGTTTAGATATTTATATAATTTGTGATTTGATAAAACTAAAGACATAACCAATATATATTGTTGTTGGTCTCTACTTCTTAAAGTCTTTTGGAAATGAGCTCTTCAGTTCTATTTTGGCTGTAAGTGATGGAATGTAGGAAAAGTGTTCATCTGTATGATATATATCATGTTATCTAATTTAAATAAGAGCCAAGAGGTGAATGGGTCCTTTGACTATTTTATTATGTACTTAATGGGCCGGATTTCCACCTTTTGTAATGGTTAAAATGTGACTATATCTCTTGGTAAGGCTTTTGGCATTTGAATTTATTCAAGAAAAAGATAAATGTTTTTAGTTTCTATAGCAAGGCAAATTTATTATTATGTGTGTATTTTGTTAAGTTACTGATGTCTATTTACTTGTTTCTTTGTTTACTTACTAAAAGAACAAAATAAAATGAAAAATAAAAAAGTGAAAATTAACCTTGCATGTGAGTATGGTTTAAAACCAACCATGTCTGCGTTTAGATGTAATCTTGCTTTATACCATGCTTCCGGTTTGCTACAGCTAAATTGCATGGACTTCTCTAAAACAAGGTGCAATGCCCAGAAAAAAGCCCTTTGTATTTCCTTACCTTCAGCTGTGAGGATAACCTAGTATATAATTTTATGAAATTAACTGTTATAGAGGCCACAGTGCTATATGCCAAATCCTAGGATTAAAGCTTATTTTAAAATTTTGTTTTCTTCAACGGATTTGAAGAGTTAATTTTATTACATCGTTGTTTAATTCTAATGAATTTTTAAATCTAAATGATACTTGGGTGTACACTGGTATTAAAGCACTTCCTCCATTTTAAGCCAGTTGGGTCTATTCAATGTTAAACCTGCGATAAAGAAACGAAAGTGACTAAATGGTTCTGTCTTGCAGCAATAGATTTGTACAGCATATTTATGCGTGATTGGATATTAAATATGTTTCAAAGCCTCTTCTTATGAAATTAAAGTATTGGAACTAGTAGTTGATGTTTTTATTGACCTTTTCTTTTAACAATTAATTCTATATATTATGAATTACAATACCGACTTCACTCTGTTATTTTACACACCCTCATTGTCATGTTGAAGTATATTGCCATCGCCCTAGCCTGTCCATTTACAATCTGTTTGTGGACAGTCAACAGGTCACAATTCCTCTCAATGTGGGCTTGTGTCGGACTGTAACTTCATGGATTTTGACCCCTGATTGTATGAAAAATCATGTTTTTAGCTTATGGACACTCGGAGGTCCAAATTTGTATATAATTTTTATACGGCAACATTGAAATGTGGTTGTATTTTGTCGCCGCCCTTTCCACAGGCTAAAGTTAATATCTGATTGACTTTAAATTTATACACAGTGGTTAAGGTTATGAGAGGAAGAATCCTATTGATTTTCAGCGATTTCCAATAATTACTACCAGAGTTATGGCCCTTGATCACTTCAATAAATCTTGTGGATGCTCTAGAGGCCAAAGGTAATATCCAATTGACATTAAATTTATACACATTGTTTAAGGTCTCGAGACAAAGAATCCTATTGATTTTCAGTGATTGCCGATAATTACTGCCAGAGTCATACCCCTTGATCACTTCAAAAAATCTTATGGACAAAATAAATATTCGATTGAGTTTAAATTTATACAGTGTTTAAGGTTATGAGACGAAAAAGCGTATTGATTTTCAGGAGTTTCCGATAATTATTACCAGAGTTATGGCCCTTAATCACTTCAATAAATCTTGTGGACGCTCTGATGGCCAAAGTTAATATCCGAATGACTTTAAATTTATACACAGTGTTTAAGGCCGTGAGACGAAGAAGCCTATTGATTTTCAGCGATTTCCGATAATTACTGCCACAGTTATGGCCCTTGATCACTTAAAAAATCTTGTGGACGCTCTAGAGGTTAAAGTTAATATCCGATTGACTTTAGATTTATGCACAGTGTTTTAAGGTCATGAGACGAAAAAGTCCATTGATTTTCAGCGAATTCCAAAAATTACTGCCAGAGTTATCTTCCTTGATCACTTTGAAAAATCTTTTGTAACTTGTCATCCAATTGACTTCAGATTGATATACTGTACAGAGTTTACGGTCTTGAGACAAACAAGTCTATTGATTTTCAATGAATTTTGAAAACTGAACAGCTAAATCAATGATTTAAATGTTTCGTATACTAAACGTTAGCATATGGGGCAGGACTTTATAAAAAAACAAATTCTAATGATTTTTTGATAATTACTTAATAGTTGTTACTCTTAATCAGATATTAGTGTATGCTATTACTAATACTATTATTAATGTTTTATTACCAAAAGTAAGAATATGTGACAACTCGCTGACTGCCCAGACGATTTAAGTGCTCTAGGCGTATGTTTCGTTGCCTGGCAACCTATCTTGAAACTTGGAATGTATGTATACTCAAAAGATCATCATCCGCTTATAGGAGCCTAACTTCCTCGATAATAGACCTGATAGTACTAAAAATCATAAGTTTAAAAAGCCATTCGAAAATCCCTGTTACTTCAAACTGATAATTCAGTTCGAATTTCGTGAAAATGGGACCGAAACTTCACAACAAAATCATCGCTTCTTGTACATAAAGGGCAGGGCCTAAAATAGCGCCGGATTTGCGAAGCTACCTGGCGGGGGGGTGAAAATTTAGAGCTTGAAACCGGTATCTGTGGACTCTTCTGGTGCAGTTTACATATATAGGAATTTATTTTGTCGCTTTAGCTTCCTGTTCCGACTAGATTTACTACTGTAAGTTGATGCTGCTGCTCACTCAACTCACCCAAGGACCGAGGTAGTCGCGAGTTAGCGCCGGGTGATCTGATCTGATCTGTGCAACTGACCACACCACAAGAAGAAACTAAACTTTTTCAGAGCACGGTTTTCTTATTTTCGAAGCACAGATTTTTAATTTCGAGGCACGTTCGTGTTCCAAGGCATGTTATTTTAGGCCCTGGTAAATGGCGTAAAAGTATGGACTTTGGGCCCTTAGCAGTTTTCATCCTATTTTGATGAAACTTGAAATATGTAATGTCCCCAAAATCTCGGTTATTATATTCGGTATTCACGCCCATTATGGCCCCTGTTTGTATTAAAAACCGATTTTTATACGCCCACATTGAAATGTGGTCGCCCCCGGCCGGCGTCCACAATTGCTTGTGGACGCTCTAGAGGCTAAAGTTAATATCCGATTGACTTTAAATTTTTACACAGTGTTTAATGTCATGAGACGAAGAATCCTATTGCTTTTCAGCGATTTCCGATAACTACCAGAGTTATGGCCCTTGATCACTTAAAAAAAATCTTGTGAATGCTCTAGAGGTCAAAGTTAATATCCGATTTACTTTAAATTTATACAGTGTTTAAGGTCATGAGACAAAGAATCCTATTGATTTTCAGCGATTTCCGATAATTACTGCCAGAGTTAGGCCCTTGATCACTTCAAAAAATCTTGTGGAAGCTCTAGAGGCCAAAGTTAATATCCGATTGACTTCAAATTTATACATAGTGTTTGCAATCATGAGACAGAGACGTCTATCGATTTTCAGCTCTATGGGCCAAACTTATCATCAGATTGACTTCAGATTGATACAAAGAGTTTAAGGTGTTGAAAGGAACAAGTATTTTGATTTTCAATGAATTTTGATAACTGAACAGCTAAATCCATGATATTAAATGTTTCATGTATATACTAATTGTTAGCGTGGGGTAAAACTTTATAAAAAGCAATCAAATTCTAATGATTTTCTGATAATTACATAATGAGTTGTTACTCTTAATCAGTTTTTAGTGTATTACAAATGTTTCATTACCGAAAAAAGTAAAAATCTGCGACAACCCTTGTTGACAGGACCAGACGATTTAGCTGCTGTGGGCGTATGTTTCGTTGCCTGGCAACCTATCTTTTTAGCTTGTGGTTATTCTAGAGGTAAGTTTTATCTGATTTTGATGCAAGCTAAAGTGTATGTATATATTATTCCAAAGATCTGTTCCTTTCGATAATCATGCATATCGGAATGTAACTTCCTGAATTATGGTCACTGGTTGTACGAAAAATCGCAGTTTTAGTCAGATCCATGTGGAGGTCACAATTTTTATCTGATTTAAAGATATGTTCCCAGAAAAGTGCCATGTGTGTAGGTGACAGAAGGTAAAAAAAAAAAAAATGAGCATGTCCATATCCCTCAAAACTCGCCTTTACCATCACGGTGACCTGGAGACAAATGAACCGGCAAGCTAACAAACACTATCTCTCGATCACAAAACGTGAGCGAGAGACAAAAAACCCTTACCCTAACCCACAATCCACATATGGCATCATCATATCCGATCTAGCGTTTTCCGATGACATCACACGCTGGGTGGAAATTCAACAGAATCGAAATTATATTATAAATGACTTGGGTGAAAATTGTAAAAAAAAAAAAATTATTTTATAAATGACTTGGGTGGAAATTATAAAAAAACAAATTAAATTAAAATTGACTTGGATGAAAGTTATAAAAAACAAATTATATTACTATTGACTTGGGTGAAAATAATAAAAATCAAATTATATTAAAATTTACTTAGGTGAAAATTATAAAAAAACAAATTATTATATTAAAATTGAATTGGGTGAATATTAAAAAAAATCAAATTATATTATTTTTCATGTCCCTTATCAGCCACCGTAATATACTGGACACAAATGTAAAGGTTGCACACAGAGATTGGGCGTTTTATGTGAAAAGATTAACTTTTGATATTCAATATTAAAGACAAAATGAAAAAATTAAAATTGGCATACAAATCGCGAGTCAGAATGCTTTCGATTGTCATTAGTAAGTAAGGACGAGGCTAAACAATCATACCCTCTCATTCAAAAATTTTTCATCGTTAACATATTTGATTAGTTTCATCCCAATGGCACAACAATGATAGTCCCTCTGGAGGGCCTACAAAATCCAGGCATAATTCAAATTTTGTGTGGAAAGCAGGGTAGCCTAAATAGGACTACTAAAAGTTTCATCGTATAAGGTCCACAAACTTTATTCATATTTTACATTTTCTGTATAAGGGCAGAAGCGCATGAAAATTGAACTCGCCCAAGTTATCTAAATTAAATTGGATCCTTCAAAAGACGGAGTGATTACACCTATTTTCTTGTTGGAATCATATTACATCATTTAACAGACACTATTTGCACATAACTTGGTAGTAGTTACTCTGAAAATATTTATCAATACTCTAGCAGGTGTTTGAGTGATGCCTAGAGACATCAATGTCGAAGTTGTAAAGTTTTTAAGTTCTACCATGGTATTTATTCTCACAATAATCATTCTACACTGAGGAAATAAGACTGTCATGGCGTCAGTTTGGTCTTTCTAAATTGAGTAAATGACATAAACTATTGCACTTTTGGTGGACTTCCTTCCAAAACTTCTCCATTCCCTTTTCTTTATGATCACAGCTACTAAATTTTTTGAAATTACAGGATGTATGGAACTGTGGATCTGTGAGATATATAATGCCTCTATTATCGATGGGCAACCAACCTTGTATATCAACTATCATTAATGCCCTTCTCGACTTGACATATGAAAAGTGAGAAAGAGCTGTGGCTAGATCTTTGGATTCAAAATCCACATCTGTATTATTAACGTAACTCCAATTATTGGTTAACTTTTTGAATTGACCATGTAAAAACGGCTCAACATTAACCCAGTCTTTGAGAACACCTTCAGCAGTCAGAAGTTGAAGATGTGCTACAGGCAGAAATTGTACACTGAATTTAGTGCTGTGGTTAGCTAAGGCTTCATTGAATTTGGTGACGTAATATCCAGCTACCATTTGACAAATGATATCTTGCATATAACAGATAGTATCCCTTTGGCGTCTGTATCTTTTACAAACATATCTAATTTTGAAGAAAGAATAAATAAAAATGTAATATTAGTAATAAACTTGTAACCAGTGGAAATGGGCTCCTGGACAAACCAGGGGTGGTATCAGAGTTATTGTCAATCGGTTAACTCTTAAAATTACTATTCTGATATCCACAATTAAAAACAAGCCATCTAATAAAATGCTTAATTTATAAGTTAGTAAAGGCAATGTCACTGAAAACTCACATTTAAAATTGATGATTATATTGGTTATGGATAACACATTAGAATGTTTCCACAATCGTTTAAATGCAGAGTGAGAGAGACAAATGGGGTTTAACTTCCACTCGACACAAACTAGGTCATTTTGGGACTACCATATAGTTTAATTTTATTTCATTAATTTGCTTGCGCGTAGGAGTCTTTAGCAGTGGGAGGATCCAGAGAAAACCCACAAGATTGAATTAAATGCACAGAGGTATAAGTGGTATATGCAATGGTTTACACCAGTCCCTGACTTCTCAGATTTTACTCAAAATTGTTCGCCTTACTTTAACTAAAACATATCCCACAAAACTTGAAGTTGTTTTAATGTATCAAATACTTGTATGCCAATAAGAAACTTTTGTGATTCTGTATCAAAGATATTTCTCATAAACAGAGTAAATTTTGAAGTCTGAGAATGCTTTGTGAACTTGGGATCAGAACACTCCGAATGTGCCATTGGTTTAAGCAAATGAGGCATGCGTTCCCTAAGATTTCGAAGCTATCAGACTACCATCTCATTTCAAACAAAGATCAGCCATGGTCTGAATCACAAGACTTGAAAATGTGTGCTAGGCGACCATACATTCGACTAATCCTGAATCTACTTCATTAATGATTGTCAGATATTTCACAGAAAAGTAAAATTTTTATACGAAAAATCACATTTCAGCTGCGTTATTTCTCAGTTTAATCAGTTGTGTGTTTTTGATGCGTCTCAGTATATTTACCTTCCTAGGGGTTCATCTTGGTGCAAGAATTTAACCTCAAATACATCTCGAAAACTGCCTTTCTTCTCTAGCTGTAATTCTTCTCCAATGAAAGCCAATGTGCTGTTTGATTGCCATTCATTATTAACAGGGTTATATGTTAATATGTGAGCCCCTTAAACAAACAAAACAAGTACTGTCTTTCAGACTTATAATTCAAATATCAAGTACATGTAGATGTATTTCAATAAGAGGAAATATCGGAAGCGTGGCACCATTAATTATCACATTAGAATAAATGTCCAGGCCAGCGGAAACAATTTTTGATTGGGAGGGGAGGGGGCTACCAGCCAAGGACTTTAAGTGAGGGGTCTGGGGCTGCCAGGTCCAGCGGCCATTTGGGTCCCGAAAGCTCATGGGGATTTAGATCATCAGAATCACTCTCTGAACAATTTCTGGCTGATAAAATTATTCAGCAATGAAGGGAAGTTTTATTTTTTTTCTTTATTTTTTTTCTTAATCCCTTACCATGATTTTGAACTAGAAATATATATGCATACCAGTAACATCAAAAAACCTATTACGAAGGGAGTTCAAATAAAAGCTTCCAACAGATATCTATTTTAGGATTTTCACTTCGATGCCCACCTTAAAAACATATGTATGACTAGTTGCAATTTTTTTGTCGTTTTTAATGCAAGAAATTGTTAAACTGAAAAACAGTGTTTTAAAAACATGGTGCCACATATGCCTACTCTAAAATTTGAATTACATCTTAAATTTTAAACAAAATTAAAGGTAACCTTAAAGATATATTATGTAAGACTTCTGGTATTTTGATAAACTACTACCCTAGATACAAAATAGGTGAATCCAGCTTTCTGAAATACATCTCGATCAAGTTCAAATCCAGATTTACTGGGTAATATTGCCAATGGGTAATCGAGTAAACATCAACACTGATGTTTTCACTCAGAATAATGTAATTTGACTGAAATTTTCAATTTATTCCTTTTTCATTATCTATTTTTAAGCTATTACAGCATGAAATTTTAGCACTTTATCTAAATCTTACATAATGTATCTTTTCGCAAACCATACAGGTGAGAACGCTAAAGACACGTACTTGATACATAAGGTGATTGACTTGTTTCTTCTATAGTTGGCAGTTTCCAGTTTAACAGATATTCTATAGAACTTGATATGGAAGCAGAACTTTCTCCAATTTGTAGCTCTGCAAACTGTTCATTTACTTCCGGTGTGTTTACATCTACTAATGGTCCTATCTCATCCTCGTGGGTATCATCACTTTCCGTTGTTTCTTGCGAAAATAAACTTGTTGTGGATGCTGAGAAAATAGATGAAGAATTATCTGAAGCTGATGGATCTGACGAGCCTCCAAATTTAGCAAGATCAACAAGGGAGTTTGAATGTGCTGCTGAATGATTTACCAACTGCATTTCCGCTTCTTCTTGTGGATCTTTTTGATTTTCGGCGACACTAAAATTTTCTACATTTGGTTGGTCATTTTCACTTCCTTGTGACACAGCTTCCCATGAAATGTCTACAAGGCTTGATAAAACCTGCTCATTTATGTTATTATCAGAATCATCATTTCTACTTTCTGATTCCTCTGAAGAATAAAATGTTTGTGGATTCACATTAAGGCCAACATATTTCTTATGAAACTTTGGTTGAAATAATTTGATACCATGCTTTCCATCACAAGGAACTGTTGAGGAAGTCGGTTTTGATGATGAATTTGCCTTTGGCAGTATTTCCCCTTGCGCTGGTTCTGTTTTAGATGGTTGAACTTGGGATGAAACCGGAATGAGAAACGTATATTTCTGTGCAGATAAATCTGGAAGTAGCTTTTCCTTTTTAATGAAACTTTCTGTGCCTTTAAGATTGGGAAGACCAAGAATTTTTAAAACACCATTCATTAATTTTATGGAATATTCGTTGTGATCAAGGTTACGATCATCTGGACAAGAACACAAGTGAGCATATAATTCTATACTGAGATGTTCAAGGTATTGAGCTAAACATCTATCTTGTGGAAGCCTTGAGAATGACAGAACTTGACTTATCACAAATACACATTTGTTGAATGCATAGAAACTCTCCACTCCTTTTAGTAAATTGGCATCTTGGTGGAGGGCCAAGCATGTTTTCATGTTAGCTATAATTGTATGAAATAAGTCATACTGCTGATGTGCTGTCTTCTGTTGGTTAGCAAACATCAATAAACACTCATTTCCAGCTAACTGAAATTAGAATCATCAATCTAGTAATATTAGGTGGGTGTGATATAGAAATTCCATGTTTTATGCATCCCCAGACATTGTAGGGTTACTGTTCTACTTTCAAGAACTTGCCAAGAGAAGATAGGTTACCAGACAACGAAATATACACCCACAGCAGCTAATTTGTCGCATACTTTTTCTTTTGTTATAATGAAACATTTATAATGCACTAAAATCTGATTAAGAGCAACAACTCATTAAGTAATTATCAGAAAATCAATAGAATTTCCTTGGCTTCTTGTTCTATCCCATGCTAACGTTTAGTATACAAAACATTTAATATCATGGATTTAGCTGTTCAAGTCATCATCGTTATTAACAACCAGTTGCCATGAAAGACATGCCTAAATTTTGCAAGAGTTGGGCAGAAAACAAGCTAAAAAAGAGACTATTTCCCGTACAATTAGGGGACATAATCCAGGAAGTTATTGCCCGATATGCGCAAATATCAAAAGGACTCGAAATCTTTGGATATATTTTCAGTTTTATCAAAATCAGATAGATATTCTAACCTCCAGAGGGTCCACAACCTTGGTATTACATACTTTTAAACTAAACTACTTTTAAACTAAAATTCAAACTCGACCATATTTTAATGATTTTTTAATTGGACAAAAATTGTGACCTGATATATTTTTACGTTTTTTTTAATTGAATAAAAATTGTATTTTTTTGTAGAATCAGAGGCCATAATCTAGGAAGGGGTCATATTCCAGGAACCAAGACATTTGGGATATAGAGAAATGAAATGAAATTGGATTTAACATCCTACTGTTCTGCTCCGACTAGGCTAATGAAGTCGGGCATACACCACACAGTGTGCTATGAGGGAAATTTTGCCCTGGCAGCGGCACTATGGCCTAATCTTATATTGAATGACTAGACAGCTTTCCTTGTCAGGTCCTCCATCCTGCACCACTGACAAGGTGAAACCACGTCCAAAAATCCTGATGAACTTTCTCTGCCAATTCAGGGATCGAACCTGTGATCTCCAGGCTAATCAGAGCAACATATATTTATCAAAGCAGGCGCAGATCCAGAGGGGGGGGGGTCCAGGGGGTCCGGCTCCCCCCTGCTCAGGCTTGAAAATTTTTTTATGCGATTTTATTGGCGATTTAGACCTGTTATTTTGGAATTTACCTTCCGGAAATACGTCAGAATGAACCAAATTGAATCTAATTTACCAAATTATCGGTTGAGCGCAATTAGTTAAGCAATTATCAAACCTAGACCCCCCCCCCCTGCAAAAAATCCTGGATCCGCACCTGCAAAGTTCATCAGAAGCGGACAAAATTTATGAAATTCGAACTCAATCATTATCAGGATGTAATAGAGATATGTTGAAACAATTTATAACCCAAAACGTAACTTCCTGAATTATGGCCATTTATTGTATGGATAAATGCATTTTTGCATGTCGTCCCTCTAGAGGTCAAAATTTATATCCAATTCAAAAAACGTTTAAATATATCACCGATACACATCAATAAAGGTTGAAATTGAATTTCGTAAAAATCAGAATCAAACTACTGAACGGAATGGCCACTCCTTGTATGCAAATAGTGTAAAAGTATGTAATACTAAGGTTGTGGACCCTTTAGAAGCCACAATTTTTATACGCCCACATTTTCATGTGGACGTATACTGTCGTCGCCCCTGTCTGTCCGTCCACAATTGTTTGTGAACAGTTCACAATTTTTATCCGATTTCAATGAAACTTAAAATATAGGTTTATTGCCCTAAGATCTCGGTTCCTTTCGATATTGGCATGTATCGGACTGTAATTTCAGCGGTTATGGCCCCTGATTGTCCGAAAAATCACGTTTTTAGCTAGTGAACAAAACAGTGTAGAGATCACAATTTTGAACCGATTTGGATGAAACTTGAAATGCATGTTTATAACCCAAAGATCTTGGTTCCTATCAATATTTGCGCCCTTCGGATCGTAACTTTCTGAATTATGGCCCCTGATTGTCTGAAAAATCTACCTTTTTAGCTTGTGGTCACTCGGAGGGTCAAAATTATTATTCGATTTAAAAAAAACATTTGATTATATCACCATTACATGGTTATGGAGGTTGACTTCAAATTTCGTAAAAATCGGACCAAAATTAAAAGCCAAAATGGCCACCATTTGTACGTGAATAGTGTGAAAATATGTTATATCAAGGTTGTGGACCCTATAGAGGTCACAATTTTCAACCGATTTTGGTTCCTTTCGATATTTGCGCCCATCAGATCGTAACTTCCTGAATTATGGCCCCTGATTGTCCGAAAAATCCCTTTGTTTTTAGCTTGAGGTACCTCTGGAGGTCAAAATTATTATCCAATTTAAAAAAAACGTTTGATTATATCACCATTACATGGTATAAATGAAGAATGAGGTTGAATTTCGTGAAAATCAGACCAAAATTGACGGACAAAATGGTCGCCGTTTGTACGCGAGGTTGTGGACCCTTTTGAGGTCACAATTTAGAACTGATTTTGATGAAACTTGAAATACATGTTTATAACCTAAAGATCTTGGTTCCATTGCATATTTGCACATATCTGATCGTAACTTCCTGAATTATGGACCCTGATTGTATGAAAATCGCCCCATTTTTTAGCTTGTGGTTTCTTTGGAAGTCACAATTATTAACGGATTTAAAATAATGTTTGATTATATCACTGTTTCACAGTAATGAAGGGTGAGTTCAAATTTCGTAAAAATCAGACCAAAACTGCTGGACAAAATGGCTGCCGCGAATAGTGTAGAAATATGATATATCATGGTTGTGGACCCTGTAGTGGTCACAATTTTAATCCGATTTTGATGAAATTTGATATGTAAGTTTATAACCCAAAGATCGCGGTTTCTTTTGATATTCGGACACATTGGACCATAACTTCCTGAATTATGGCCCCTGATTGTACGAAAAATCATGTTTTTTAACTTGTGGACCCTATGGAGGTCACAATTTTATTCCGAATTAAAAACATAACGCTAACGCTACAATATACGTCCACATTCCTGCTTTGATTGATATGGTACTTTGTCAAGAAGGCTAGGCGTTTGGTTTGTTTAGCGTTGAGGATCGTGCACCAACATTAATAGTTGTCGTCCTTAGAGTATAAGGAATAACTATACCAAGATAATCCATTCAGAATTGTGCCTTCCTAACACTAAAGGCAAAAAGTGGGCGTGGCTCTGCCCCTGGGGGTCGGGACATTCATCAAAATCAATAGTGGACGCCCTCAGGCTATAAGGAATACATAAACCAAGTACCACGCTGATTTTAAGAAAATCCAGTTAGAATTGCGGCTTCTAGACGACACAGAGACACACAAAAAGAAAATGGGCGTGGCTCTGCCCCTGGGGGTTGGGCATGCACCCCAAACAATACGGATCATCCTTAGAGTATAAAGAGTAAGTATACAAAGTTTTAAAGAAAATACAATAAGAATTGCGGCCTGTAGGCGACACAAAGACACACGATAAGAAAATGGGTGTGGCTCTGCCCCAGGGGGTTGGGCATGCATCCCAAATGATAGGGATGTTCCTTAGGGTACAAAGAATGTGTATGCTAAGTTTCAAAATTATAAGTTAAGAAATGTGGCCTGTAGACGACAAACAAATACATACTAGAAATGGGCGTGGCTCTGTCCCTGGGGGTCGGGCATGCACCAAAAACAATAGAGATCTTCCTTAGGGTATAAGGAATACGTGTACCAAGTTTGAAGAAAATCCAGCAAGAATTGCGCCCTGTAGGCGACACAAAGACACACGAAAAAAAAATGGGTGTGGCTCTGCCCCTGGGGGTGGGGCATACACCCCAAACGATAGGGATGTTCCTTAGGGTACAAAGAATATGTATGCAAACTTTCAAGATTATAAGTTAAGAAATGTGGCCTGTAGACGACAAACAAACAAATACTAGAAATGGGCGTGGCTCGGCCCCTGGGGGTCGGGCATGCCCCAAAAACAATAGGGATCTTCCTTGGGGTATAAGGAATAAGTATACCAAGTTTGAAGAAAATCCATGAAGAATTGCGCCCTGTAGGCGAACCACAGACACACACACACACACACACACACACACATACACACACACACACAGACAGGGGCGACGGCATAATACGTTCACATTATGAATGTGGACGTATAAAAACATTTGACTATATCCCTGTTACACATTAATGACGGTTGAGTGTGAATTTCTTGAAAATCAATAATTGAACAGCTAAATCCATAATATTAAATGTTTTGTATACTTAACATTAACATGGGGCAGAACTTTATAAAAACCAAACAAAGTCTAATGATTTTCTGATAATTACTTGTTGACTGCCCAGACCATTTAGCTGCTGTGTGGGCGTATGTTTCGTTGCCTGGCAACATATTTTTCTATCTGATTTTAATGAAACTTAAAACATATCTTTATATCCTCAACTTCCAGGAGTATGAGCATTGACTGTGCAAAAAATCGCTTTTTCTTTAGCTTGTTTTCTCTATCCATCTCTTGCAAAATGTGGTTGTATCTTGCCTGACAACCATTGGTTTTAAATCAGATGAAAATTGTGACATTTAAGGGGACCACAAGCTAGAAACGCCAAGTTTTTACAAAATCGGATAAGAATTGTGACCTGTAGAATGTCCACAAACAAATTGTATGGCCATATATACCTAGTTATCACAAATCCTTAAAAATATGTAGGTATCTTTATCTCATGAGTCAAGACCTTAAACACTGTGTATAAATTTAAAGTCAATCAGATATTAACTATTATTAGGCCTCAAGAGAGGGATGGACAGGGACTATAACAATATTCGACCACATTTCAATGTAGAGGCAGAAATATGATTGAGATATCTATCTGCTAGGTGAATTTAGGAAATAGATAATATTGCTCTCATATTAACAGTGCCTTGTAGCTAAATGCAGAAATAATGGAATTTGAATTTTAGAAGTAGAAATTACTGGATAAATGCAATTCTCAGAGGGCCTATAAAAAAAGACCTAATCTTGTTGACTCTTTATTGCTCAACAGCCATCAAAATAGCCATTAAAAAGGCTAGGAACAGAGACTAGCTAGATGAAAGTCAACCACATTAAGATTAATTTTGATTAACCTCACAAACTTGTAGTGTTTAAAAAAAAATAAATACCTGATGTTTTGCTGAAAACAAATTGTCAACATTATTTAGCTTACTGAGAATTTCGACACCTTCCAAACTTAATTTATAACCTTCAAAAAATGGATTATCAGAATTAAAGAACGGTGAATATTTCATTTTCATAGCCGTAAAATCTTCCATTGTTAACTTTGCCAAGCATTTAGTTAGTAAGCCTTGTGAAGAGCTGACTCCCTTATAGTCTTCAATAGACTTCATGCAATATATGGATTCCACCAAATACTCTATCGCTTCCTTCCATAACCCTACAATCATAAAATATATGCATAGTGATTGACTGATTAAAATTCTTTGTTATTATGCAATGTTTGGAGTTTCAGTCAACAATAATTCACCACAAACACCATTTGTGTGTGGCAAGAACAATAGTAAAGCTTCCCCTCCCCCGCAAAATATTTCAGAAATTGATTTCATGCATGATTCAGATCATCAGGCCTGGTATCTATGTAAGTCATAGGCACTACATCATGTTGTCACATAAACCTCTCTCTCTGCACGGAAAGATGTTGACGATGATCTAACAGTTTAATGCGATGATCTAACAGTTAGTATAATGCGTTATTTTGCTGCTACTTGGCTTATTAAGGGTATGACAAGTCTATGAGAGAGAGAGAGAGAGAAATGGGGTTTAACGTCCACTCGACACAAACTAGGTCATTTCATGACCAATATATGGTTTGATTTTATTTCAATAATTTGCTTGCATGTAGAGGTCTTTATCAGTGGGAGGAAACCGGAGAAACCCCACGAGGTTGGACAGGCGACCCTACTCCTTATCACATACAACTAGGGATTGAAAAACACGCCAGTTGACTCAATGACAGGCTTTATAATACAGCATGCACGTGCTAACCACTCGGCAATCCAACAACCCGACAAGTCTATGTTTGTGTTTGTGTCATCATTTCTCTTCTTACTAGAGAGAGAGAGAGAGAGAAATGGGGTTTAACGTCCACTCAACACAAACTAGGCCATTTCGGGACTAACATATGGTTTAATTTTATTTCAATAATGGGTCTTTAGCAGTGGAAGGAAATCGGAGTGCCCGGAGGAAACCCACGAGGTTGAGAAGGCGCCCCTATCTCCATGCCACATACGCTCACACCAGGGCTCGAAACCACAGCTGCAAGCCAGAGGTGACTGGCTAGTTAGAGGTCGAAGTGCGGCACTCTAGACCACTAGGCCATTCCAACCCCCCTATTCTTAACAGTTACATAGTTGTAAAACAATCCTCAATTGTATTTCTGGAGACGACAAGAAAACACTGGTGTAATAGAGATGGTCAAAGCCCTTAAGGATTTGGTGACAGAGAGAGAAAAATGGGGTTTAACGTCCGCTCGACACAAACTAGGTCATTTCTGGACTAACATGGTTTTTTCATTTTATTTCAATAATTCGCTTGCGCGTAGGGGTCTTTAGCAGTGGGAGGAGGATTTGGTGACAGATTCTGGTTTCAGACGAAACAGTGATACAGAGAAAGGGGCATTGACTACATCATTTTTAAAAATATAGTTTTGCCAACCTACCTAAATTATGATATATTTGTCCTTTGATTTGAACACACACAGCTTTCACATTAACATATTGTTTTTCAGTCTTGTAATCCCACCTAAATTCTAAAATTATGTATAACAGTAAAATTTGTGATGCAAAAAAAAGAGGTTTCAATTTGATAACAGAATGAACAATCTGGATAACATTATACATCCTTAATATATTAAGTTAATTACCATGTAAAATTTCAGAAGCAATTTAAGATTGGGGGACCGGGGGAAGGGAGGAAAATTAATGTAGTTTCACTTAAAGCTACCTTTTTTTATCAGTCCATTAAGAATATTCATAGCACCATGTAAATCTCCTGAATCTTTCATTAAACGTGCTTTACGTAATATTACTTGTGGTGCAGTGCATGTATCAGGTCGAAGCTGCAGGATTAAATCAACCATTTTCATAATTTGGTTACTGTTCCCATATCTGTAAGCAGCTCGATCTACAAGGAATATAATTGCTGATGCCATTTCGAAACAGTCCCATTCTAATGCATACACCAAAATACTCTGAAAAAATAACCATAGGGATTTGTTTACAACAAAACAAGCATTATACACTCTCAGCATGCAAATCTTCAGAGGAAGGCTCTGGTACTCATGCCCTCTGGAATTAACACAATGGCGCATTCTTGGTGTTCAGCTGGCATATTGTTGTGTCTTCTACAAAACATTCCAATTCTGTCGAATTCAATATTTTGTGTTTAAGAGATCGTGAAAATACTTCCATTATTTTCATTTGTTGTTGTTCCCAAATGTAATGTTGTTACATTCAGAATTACAATATAAGCCATCTGTAAAAAGAGATTTACAATCATCCATTCATAAAAATTGTGCATTTTCATTGTGTCTCAGTATATTTATTAAATATATAGATCAACACATGTGTTACCATTTTGTATATAAGTATATTATTATTATATGGGTTTTATTTACTATAAATTAGGATACTTACATATAGAATAGTTAGGTGGTCGTGATTCTTAAGGTGTGTGTTCTTAACAACAAAATATTCAGAAAGAATATCATTGGACATAAAACATAACTCTTGTGCCAGTGCTGCACGAAGTTGGTCCCTCATATTAGATGGCATCATCCGGTCTAACCATGATTCTATAGTTTCCTCATTGCTTTCCTTCCTTGGACAAACAGAATAAAGCTCATCTACAAAAAAAATATTCAAAAGTTTTATATGTAAAATGCATTGTAAGTTCTATGATCCAAACAAACATGGAAATACATCGAAAAATATTACACTCCCCTGTTAGGATTTTTATTTCGAATAACAACGTGGAAAGTGGTTGCTAGTACCTACCTTTACTGATGACATTTAAGGATGCAGTACATTGCCTCAAAAACTCCACCTTATCCATGTTATATTCAGTTGGATATATCTGTTAATCTGCAAAAAAGTAAACACACAATTATAATACAAGATAATTAAAGCTAGTATTCATGTTCAGTGAGAGAGGGAGGTTTAATGTTCACCTGATACAAACTATAGATCATCTCGAGACTAACATATGGTTTAATTTTATTTCAATAATTTGCTTGCACATAGGAGTTTAACAGTGGGAGGACAGGCTACCCTACTCCTGGTCACGTACAAGCAGAAAAATTAAGCCCATGCCAGTTGACTTAATGACAGATCTTATGATCTAACAAAGACGTATTGAACAATCTCAAAACCTATGAGATCTAATCTGAATAACCATTAAGTACATTCATGCTCCACTTGAAAAATTTGAATCTAAACCCATGTTTTCTACCATATCAATGCAAATTTTAATGTGGGTTCTTTCATACAACACCTGTTAATTAATAATTGTGCCTCTCTTTTTATTTCAGATTAACATTTCTGCTGAAATATAAATGATATTGAAATTATGTTTGTCATAACATTTATTTGGTTTTACATGTATTATTAAAAAATTTCGCTTTATTATCCAATTTTACTGGCAACTGTGACAGCAGGAGGCAATCCAGAATACAGATTGCAAAATTGTGTTGCATTTTGACAGGTTGGTATTGTTCGCATGAATAGATTAAAGAGGCAATATTCAAGAGCTAAATCTGACTAATGCAGGTCTTTCTTTAGGCCTTAAATGTTATATAATTTAATAATTCATTTATTAACATGACAAGGCCATAAGTAACTCTCAATGTCATTGGATTGCTCCGTTTTTGAATAGATTAGAACGGTTCGGCCATCTAATGATTTAAATTGTAACATGCTTCAGGGTAAACCCTGTGTTTTGATTGGTCATTTAGACACTGTCTTTTGGACAATAACACCCTTCTGTTTTAGTAATGTCTTTTAAAATCCTTAAAAAGCATATTACAATGTCGATAAACACTTCCTGTTTCGCATTTAGAGGGGTGTTATTGTCCAATAGACATGTCCTGAGATTTTACATTAGAACCCTCGACGCTACGCGTCTCGGGTCCTAATGATCTCAGGACATGTCTAATAGACATAAATGTCCTGAGATTTTACATTAGAACCCTCGACGCTACGCGTCTCGGGTCCTAATGATCTCAGGACATGTCTATTGGACAATAACACCCCTCTAAATGCGAAACAGGAAGTGTTTATCTCCTAATTAAAAGTGGAGAAGTGAGGTTAAGCCTTGAATAACCAGCTCCTCAATTACAATGCACACACCTTGTCAAAACTACTAACATTGACAACTTTGCCAGGAATAAAGTAATTTGGATGAAATTTTCACTAATATTCATTTTGCATTATCTATTTTTTTAAATATAGCAAGAACGACCAGTTACATATCTAAATATTACATAATGTGTACAAAGTTTCATAACCCATCCCCTCTAACATATTTCCCTCACAAATGTCAAAATCTAACATACAGAAAGTACCTGTACTAAGATCTTAATTCAATACTATTTTAATTAAAACCAAATATATATCTGACTGGCAACTCAAAACCAATGGCACTGTAAATTCTTCATAGATTCTCCAGGTAATTATTTGCTTAATGTACACAATAAAATCTTCAAGTCCCCTATGACCTCACTGCATGTGCACTCTGTTTGCTTTTGAAACCAGAAACTGAATTTCGCTTTCTAATTGAATGTCCACATAATGAATCTCTAAAGTTAAAGGAGCTAAATCGATAACATTTGGGACCTAGAAATTGACACAAGTGGGTCGCAACGTATTATAACACTGTAATATGAATGTATATAAACTGATTTACATTCAATGTTTTCCGCTTTTACTGTAATTTCAAATCAGTTATGTTCCGCGAAATAAGCCAGTATACTCAATCGAATGCAAATTTCTAGCGTCTGGTTATTTCAGTCTACATACGCCGTTTGATGTGGTGCAATGTTCTAGCCTCGTTCCTAGAATCTTTTGCTAGAACTGGGGCTGAAACGCATTATGGTACACCATTCGTGTACAAATGGTAAAATATTTATTTTGGATATCAGAAGCTAATAATTAGATCACAGTAACAATGTTGATTTAAAATGATAAATAATTCAGATTTTCAAAGTTGAAGATTTTGGATGAAATTGTGTTAGAGACATTATAAATTAGCTACTTTAAATCTTCTTTCTGCTAGTTTCATTGATCATTATCTAACCATAACATTTGAAAATCTATTTGGTTTCTTTGAGTGTGTGTCCTTGTATAACTATAGGAGAAGACATTTGAACTTCGACATCAAGCCAAGCCTTACCATACTAACAGTTAAAAAAACCAAAGGCAAAATTCACATTTTCTTTTCATGTGTATATATTGCTATTTATTTTATATTCTATAATGTCATGTATATGAATTGTATGCAGACTGATCCAATAAAATCTTACCTTCTATTACTTAGAACTTTTGCCTTCACCCTTCTCACAAGGAAGTTAATTAACATAATTGGCATGTTTTTGCATAAATATTATGATTAAATGAAACGTTATGGGAACCATACGAAAGGGCCGCCGGACGGATGGAGTCCATACCCCCCCCCCCCCCTCTGACTTTCTTCGACGAGTAATTAATATAAAAATTAATATAGAAATATAAATGGATGTGTTTTGTATATGCCCTACCTTTCTCGCTGAAAGTGAACTACGACCGTTACTAAAAATAGACGTTGGTTTTTCCACAAGTTATTCGTCATTGTCACGTCAGTCTCGTTCAACCAGAATCTGATTGCCTCATACGCCATACAGTGTGCTATGAGGGAAATTTTGCCAGAGCAGCTACTCTTTTATATCGAATTCCAACTGCCAAGGGATCTTTTACGTGCACTCCAATGTGTACACAGGACCTCGGTTTTTCGTACCATCTGAACGACTAGGCAACTGCCCTTGTCAGCCCCCTCCCCTTCTGCATCACTGACAAGGGGAAATCACGCCGGAAAATCGAGATGAACTTTCTCGGCCAATGCAGGGATCGAACACCCGACCTCCAGGCTAGTGAACCAGCGCCTTATCCACTTAGCCACCGTGACACCCCCCTCCCCCCTCGACAAGATAACGACAATTAGTTCGCGTAAATTAAAAGACGTCTACGGTCCGTTATAAAGTTCAGTGGCTTATATCCAAAAATAAAACAAAAAGGCCAGAAAGAATATTCGACCATCCTGCATAGAAATGGTAGATTTATATGTCTTAAATGATTTTGTTTCAGAAAATTAATTAAATTAAGACGTTAAAACTTAAATACCACTCACAACATTCATTTTACCTCTGCAGAAATTTACTGTGCACATAGAGGTGTATAGAATCTTCATAGTTTTGAGCATTTTTGTCAAGCGTCAGCTGAGGGAAACCAGGATAAAAAAATCGGCGTCTTATTTTACCACGTGGCTTTCGGTTTTTGGCTTGAAAATGGTGATAGGCCCACACAGTGTCAAATCTGACAGGGCTTATGAAGATGGCTAATTAATAAAACAAAGTACCCGCCATGGTGGTGTTGATTATTTGGACAGATCTAAACGGTATAGGCCTACATCCTGGGCGACTAAATAGTTGTTTATCCGGTGGCTCGATCGTAAGGTCAAAATGCGACCTCTAATCCAATCATCAAAATATTGGCATGACGTCTTCTCATTTTTTTTTAAGAAAGCAGAAAAGCTGTGAAATATAAATTTTGTTGTGTTTTAAATGTGCTCAATCACTGAATGCCACTCAAGAAAAGCTGTGTGTCTATTTTTATGATCCAAAATGTGTGGTATACCAATTGAAACTCAAAGTGTGTGTACTGACCTAACTTTGCCAACAAATTTACCAACAAAAGCATTAAGCGTTGTCATGGGTGAGGCTCATTTTGTAGCACCCAACCCAACTATGATTAAAAGTACTGACCGGTTGCCTTATGATACCCCTTTTAGAAGTGACATATTCCTAATATTCCTTTACTTTTCTCCATGCAGACGTTTCGGGCATTACCGACTTTGATTAATTTGTTTCACTATTGCATTAATTAATATTTCTGCTTCCAATTTCTGCCTGTTTTTCTTGCCTGGACAAATTTGGGGATATGGGTAGCATGTTTTAACTTGAACTACATATAGCTTGTTCTGAACTATAATAATTGATCCTCTTTTATAAAATTTGTCAGGTGAGATAAAGACTTTATAAACCAGAGTACAAATTTTTCATTACATCAGGTTTTGTTTTTTTACTCAATTTTTAAAATAAACAAAATTTAACAAACTTAACATGAATAAGATATCACAAATAATATATTTTACATAATACATCTCCATAAATAAAAGCAAAATTTAACATTTTTTAAGGCATTATGCAAATAATTAATAATATATTTTAAATAATACATCCCCATAAACAAAAACAAAATTTAACATTTTTTAAGGCATTATGCAAATAATATATTTTAAATAATACATCTCCATAAATAAGAACAAAATTTAACATTTTTTAAGGCATTATTTGAGATTAGATAAACAGTTGGCAGTTTTTGCTATAATAGTTAAAAAATAGATTAAAATAATTAGAATAAAATAGTGAAATTGCTCCAGTTTGAAGCAAGATATTAGTTTTTGAATTTTAGGCTAGCTTTGATCGGCATTACTCAAGTCGGTACAATAAAAAAACAAAGTCTTGATAATCCATTTTTTACATTTAATCATCTTTCAGAAAATGTATTCCAATTTGCTAAACATTTCAAGTCTAAAGAAAGACCTGCAATAGGCAGATTTAGCTCTTGCATAATATGTTTAATAATAAATTAGTAGGGCAATGGTCACACAATACAATTACTGAACCGATTTTTACAGTTTACATGGTTTAAAGAATAAATAGTTCTTATTCCCAGAGGTATGAGCATAATTAGACACAAATATAATTTATATGGAATGGGCGGTGTGCTACCAATAGGAGGAAACCACAGACCTCTCCGTGTTGCATCTCTGATATGGTGTGACAACCATGCAGTTGTAAACAACAGAGAAAATATTTGTAAAAGTTTGGAATGAAACATATATCCAAAAAGGGCAGCGGCACCAGAAACCAGAGGAATTATAGTTGATTTATGAAAAGGTGGTCTTCTTGGTAAATTTATAGCATCCTGCAAAAGTAACAATAACCAAATATTAGGTTAATGAATAGGCTTCATCACATTTTTTTGACTTTCAAGAGAATTACAGGTATATATTCTGATTAGTGTTCAAATGAAGAGCAACACATAGATTTTTATTGTTGTATGTACATTACAATTATATTTTGGCACAAAGAATTTTGGGGGTAATAAAAAACAGAAAATCACCTTTATATCAGTTGATTTAGCTTCAATAAAGTGATCCAGATCAACTCCCAAGGCCAGAAAAAAACATAGAAGTAGTGACAATATTTGGTTACCCTTAAAATTAAAATTGATCACAATCGCCCACGAAAAAAAGCCTACAATTCCATGAGTCATGTTGTCAATGAATGCTCTAGCCCAAATCATTCTTCTTTGATTTATTTGTGACGACCCTTCATCTACAATGAAGTAGTGTTCTAAACAATAGTCACCAAGTATGCAGGTTAATACTAAACACGTTTCATAAACCAAAAGGCCTACATGAATATGGTCCAAAAATAACATATTCACTTCAGCCCCCTTTTTTTAAGATAACGAATGGCACCGGTAGGCTTATTTTATTTATTTCAGGCTGTTCGCGTACCACAAGCTAAGAAGATTCTACATTCATGGAGGCTAAACTGATTTGTCAGTCAGTGAGTTATTTTAAGATTTCAAATTTACGTCTATAGTTTATGAAAATAATACGAAGTGAATTTTGATTGGGGCCTGGGGGAGTGGTACTGTACGCACACAGCTGCTGCACTGGAACCATAGAACTGTACTAGAACGATCTATGCTGGAACCATAGGTCGTTGTAGGCCTACAGTTCTTTTGCTGGACTGAACTCGCCAACAGTGCTGCGTCACAAAAACAGAGATTTACGGAAACAAGTTCAGCGACATTTCTTTACCTTCATGAATGGACTACAGTAGTAGAAGTCATATAACCAGATCTGCCGAAACACGTAATTTTGTATGTACATGTATTTCTAGAATTTAATGACAGTATGGTGGGAAAAAAAACATATTTATATTAAATAGCAGTTCATTATAAGAAAATATTGGTACTGTTCCGAGAAGCAACCATCTGAGAGTCCAACCATCTGACATCGCGGCGTTATCACAATGTGCAAAGCAAGTCCAGAAAGAGTGTATCCGGTTTTATAACCAATCAAAGCTGTTACAGCGTTTCTCTATCACCGGAGACCACACTTTCTGTAAATCGCTGTGTCAGTGAACAAAAACATTTCAATTAAATTTTGTTAACAAGCTTTGTATAAATATCAACATGTTTTTAACAAGATCTGAATATGATCGTGGTGTCAATACATTTTCACCGGAAGGAAGATTGTTTCAAGTAGAATATGCCATCGAAGCCATAAAACTTGGTTCAACAGCAATAGGAATCCAATCTTCTGAGGGAACAGTTTTGGCAGTAGAGAAAAGAGTAACCTCTCCACTCATAGAACCATCTAGTATAGAGAAAATAATGGAAGTAGATACACACATAGGCTGTGCTATGAGTGGACTGATTGCAGATTCTAGAACCCTGATTGATAGAGCTAGAGTTGAGGCTCAAAATCACTGGTTTACTTACAATGAGAGGATGAGCATTGAAAGTGTCACCCAAGCTGTTAGTAATCTCGCCCTAGCTTTTGGAGATGATGATGCTGAACCTGGAGCTATGAGTCGACCATTTGGAGTGGCATTGTTATTTGCTGGTATTGACGAAAAAGGTCCACAATTGTATCATATGGATCCTTCTGGTACATTCATTCAATATGATGCAAAAGCCATTGGTTCAGGATCGGAGGGGGCACAACAGGCCCTACAGGAAGTGTTTCATAAGTCAATTACACTGAAAGAAGCTTGTAAATCTGCTCTTACTATTCTAAAACAGGTGATGGAAGAAAAACTTAACTCCACAAATGTTGAATTGGCTACTGTTACACCAGAAAGAAATTTTCACATGTTTTCTAAGGAAGAATTAGAAAATGTAATAAAAGACATTTAGACAAAACAAAGACACATTCTTTTTGAGGATATATTATAAATGTTCACATCGTTAAAGTATTTTGATTTAAAAGGGGGATGGTTTAATTACAAGTACAGTGTGTAATATCATTATAATTTACACATGACTCAAAAACCATTTTAGACCATATCAAGTCTATAAAGAGTGAATTTGTTCCCTTGTTGGGATGTGATCATTGTTTATTTTATTGTTTATTATGTAAATTATCATACATCATAATAAAATTTGACCCCCAAAGTGAATTAAAATGAATTTGTTTATTTTTCATTGAATATTTGAATTTTGAATACCCTGGGATGGATGTATTATCAGAATCAGATATTGCCTCCCATTTTATGGTTGTAATTCCGATTTTGAGATTCCATTTTCTTTCATGTTTTAATTCTGTAAAGACAAGTTGTTATAAAACTAATTCCACATTGAATATTCACAATTTTCTTCCTTGTCTTTGTCCAGTTGTCAACGATGGAACATAACGGAATATTAATCTAGCGATTGGGTTTTAGGCAGTTTTAGTTCAGCTCTGAACGTCGGACTCATTACACTCACCCTGAACATTCAGTTACTGTCCCATTCAATCAATGTTGAAAAAAATTGGAGAACAGTCAGTTTTACTGGACAACTTTTCACTGCTAAACGACGGGATGTCAATCCGCGTGAAAGCCTGTACAATGTAAAGCCTGTACATTTCGTTTCGTCTTGTATGACCGACATTCCTGAATGTGGATGTTGACCTACAGTTAGAGTGTCATGGCGGCGAAAATATAACTTGATAGGAGGGGACGTATTTTTAACAGCGTGTTGTATCCTCATACTGACTCTAGCGAAGTGAGGAAGGTCTTATTTTCTTACTAAGATGTTCGTTTACATTGTACATGCATCCACATGGATTGACACCCCATCGTTTAGCAGTGAAAAGTTGCCCAGTAAAATTGACTGGGACTCCAATTATTTTCGACATTGATTGAATGGGGCAGTCCCTGAACGTTCAGGGTGAATTTAAGGAGACCGATTAAAATTGAAGTCCTTCAATAAGTTATACATCCAAACAGTCATTTCCCTCACTCAATCAAAGGGTGACATTCTATTTGATTTCAGCATTAGAGAGAGACTATATTATTTTATGAGAAGGTGAAATTGACCAGTTATTTGTTAAAAGACAACTTGACAAAAAAATGCAATTAAGATATTCAATTATTTTAGTGCTATCTTTGACAAAGCAGTGATCATAAGGCAGCCTGACAAAAACAATTAGTGGTCTGAATTTCTTGTATTGAAAGTGGGTTATCTCCCATAAACCAGTGTTTCCGGAAATTGAAGTCGATGTCAACAACATTGAGTAAAACTGTTTTGTTTTTGACTTTGGAAAATGCAAGACTCGGAAACATTATACATTGTATTTATACATCGGGTGTGATGAGTAAGGATTAGGGTAATTATGTTTATTTTGACGAGGGAAAAAAGTATCTGTTGAGTTAGGGTACCGTAGTTAATGATTGATAACCGCACAACATTAAAAAAAATGTATAGATTTATTTAATTTATTATGGACTGTACACATAAATCACTAAACAACTGATTGAAATTACAATAAAATTGTTAAAAATGGAATATACCAGTATAAATCATTAACTACATTCATTGGGCCTATTTTATGAGAATCTTGAAGAGAATCTGTAAAATTGTACTAGTACCCTTCATTTAATAGAAGATGAGAAAAATGCAGTTATATTGCTCCTGATAGTTTGCGACAACGATAATATCTCTCTCCATTTTCAAAAGGAAGGGGAAGTGGCTCATTGATTAAAGATACATTATAGGAGATTAGGTAAAGAGTTGGCAGTTCTCACTATAATATTTAAAAACTACATAATTGAAAGGTAATTTGCTGAAAATTTCAGTCAAATTGATCCACTTAGAACCAAGGATTAAGCGATTGAAATTTCCGCCTTACCACGAATCCACGATCATCATTACTAAAGTCATAAAAAACATGATCTCGTTTATCCATTATTTGATTTAATTATCAATCTCAGTGAGCCTTAAGCAGCATATAGGATTCAAATTCAGTCAACATCGAAGGTTAGCATTGACATCAAAGGATCATTATGGTCTGGATAAGTTAATTAATATCTAATTAATGATTTGCATAATGCATATTTAATTTTAGACACTTGGGTTTGCTACCTCATCTTGCCCGATATTTCCCCTTTTCAGTGGTTCTACACTAAGGATCTGACAAGTAAAAGAACCCTTGACAGCAGGGCTGGGGTAATGGGTAATGGTAATGGAATGTAATCATTACATTTTTTTAAGTAATGGCCATGTAATGAGTAATGGAAGATTTAAAAAGTAATGAGTAATGGAAATGTAATTAATTACATTCCAAAAATCATGTAATGGTCAATTACATTTCAATTACTTTTCAATTACATTTATTTTATGGCACATACAAATATTCCATATGACAAATATGAAATTTTATAGCACCAAAGAAGAAAATTAAGTGTACCTGACACAAGTCCAATTTATTATAATTTTCTTTAAAAAAAAGATTTAAATCAGTTTTAACAAATTATAATAAGAAGGCATTCAACATTTTGTTTTGTTACTTTTTATGTAGGACCCTTCTTTACACATGTAAGCTAACAAGTGGATCTTTGAAAAGAAGTATATTTTAATCAAAGATTAGTGTTAATTTACAGTCAATCACTCAGTCAATCAATCAATCTGTTAGATTAAAAGACAATAGTCTTACTAAACTTTAATCTTAATCTCAAGGTAACAAGTGACAACCCAAACAATGGCTTTCAAGTATCTCATCATTTTATGGTTGCTTAATAATAAACAATCATTTTGTTTTAGAGTCATGCTATATAATTTACCAGTTATACAATATATTATAGACAAACTCTTTGGGTTGATTAAAAATCTTATAAAATTATTTAGAGGAGCTAAATCGTTAATCAGGCTCTTCATGGCAGAAAACGATGTTGTCTTTTTAATTTCTATGTGAAAAGTCATAAAGTAATGGGTAATGGTAATTAATTACTTTCAATGTAATGGGTAATGGTAATTAATTACATTGCTAAAAATGAGAAAGTATTTGTAATGATTACATTTAAAAAGTAATGGTAATGTAATTAATTAGATTGGTAATGTAATGGCCCCAGCCCTGCTTGACAGTCGGAATTCAAAATGCCCTTATTCATTATCCCTGTCAGTGCAGAAAAATAGGATGTTAAATAATAGTTTATGTAACATTTGAAGCCAAAGTAAAGACTCTGCAATAAGCAGATTTTACATTATATATTATGCATCTTTAGATTTAATGAATTATGTACAATGTACATTAATCATAAAATTTTAGATGTTAATTGAATTCAGTTGCCTTTACTAAAATTTATAAGTTATATTTATAGCATGGCTTTTATGAGTTAACAGGTTTAACCACATAGGCCTTAGGCAGAGGTGATAAACCTGGTAACGAATGAAGCGCTCTATAAATGACTTGTAACACTGACACGTGCTCCTCCTTGTTATTGCATGGAAAACCCACCCCACTTCTCTATATGATGTCTACTAAAACGAGCCTAAAATAGCAAAAGTGTGCAATAACATTGAAAATGTCTAGTTATAATTGCACAATTACACCCCATTTAGTTTAGTAGAGGAAAACTAATCTGATTATTCAACGAAAAGAACAAAGGAAGATTCTCCGTTGGTGTTACAATTGCTTTTAAAGTTATATGTATATCTAATCAAAGGGAAACTCATCCTTGTATGTCTCAGATGCAGAAGAGTTCATGATTTATATACAGGATGCTCCCTATCCAATTTGGTCATTGATTGGTAGCTCTAGCTTTCAGATAATGGCAAGGTTACTGGATGGCAAATACTATAGGCACTTTTGTTTTACAGGAGGAAATATGTCAGAAGTTCCATCTCTTCACTCAGCAGCAATATTTGCATGTACACAGTCATTGTTAAAGCTATTTGATGACCACCAAGATGAATTTCGACACCGATTAATTTCAGTCTTTGCCAGTGATGACTATGGAGTAATAGGTCACAATGTTCTACAAAGGATAGTCGAATATTATCCAGAGAAACTTACAGATTCTATTCTTTTGGCCTTAGTTCAAGAAAGCATTAAGGTCTTAAATTTAAAGAAATGCATAAATGTAACTGGATGTAATATTTTAAAGGCGTTACAGAAGTGAGTTACCTACTAATTCCACTTTTTATACGCCCACATTTTCATGTGGACGTATTATGTCGTCATCCCTGTCCGTCCGTCCACAATTTGTTTGTAGACTCTGTACAGGTCACAATTCCTATCCGATTTTGACGAAACTTGAAATATAGGTTTATCTCCATAAGATCTCGGTTCCTTTCGATATTGGCATGTATCGGATCGGAACTTCATGGATTATGGCCCCTGTTTGTACGAAATATCATGTTTTTAGCTTGTGGACCCTATAGAGGTCACAATTTTGAACCGATTGTGATGAAACTTGACATGCATGTCTATAACCCCAAAATCTTGGGTCCTTTCGATATTTGCGCCCATCGCATCGTAACTTCCTGAATTATGGCCCCTGATTGTCCGAAAAATCGTCCTTTTTAGCTTGTGGTCCCTCTGGAGGTCAAAATTATTATCCGATTTAAAAAACTGTTTGATTATATCACTGTTACATGGTAATGAAGGCTCAAGTTATTATCATATTGCCAATATATATGTTTTTGTGACAAGAAACCTATCAATTTATTGTTTTGTCATTTAAAGATACATTATGGGAGATTAGATAAAGTGCTGGCAGTTCTCACTTTAATAGTTAAAAGCTAGATAATGTAAAGGCAACTTGCTGAAAATTTCAGCAATATTGATCCACTATGAACCGAGAATTAAGAAATTGAAATTTCGGCATATTCTCGAGCATCATTACTAAAGTCGGCATGATAAAGAAAGACCTGTAATAGGCAGATTTAGCTCTTGCATAATGTATGTTTCATTAATGTAAATGGTTTTTATGTGTTTTCAGGAGTAAACAACTTACAAGTCTAGATCTGTCAGAATGTGAAAAATTAATGTTGCCAGCTTTGTTTGGAGCATTTGGAAATATATTACTATGCCTGACAGTGATAAACATTTCTAAGTGTAGAACTGTAAACAATGCTTTGGTTCAAGTACATAATTTGTTTATATACATGTATACCGGTAATTAATGTGGATATGTTTAAAGTTCCAATCAATGTTTTAAATTTCCATAAACTGGTACAGGGTTTATTTTAAACCATACTTGATTGTCCCAGCCCAGCTACCCATGCCCCTCATAGGGGTCTTGCTTATGTATAATGTAACATTAACGGTAGGCCTACCACTAACATTCCTTACATATATTCAAAAACATTGATGGCATAGAAATTGATATTATCATAAAGTAAAGTTGCACACAATCATGGTTAATTTAAGTAATTTTTTATTGCTGAAAGTTGTGACACACAATCAGCAGGCACACTAACTCCTGACGGCTCCACATTGTTGGTACAAAAGTGTACTGATAATTTCGCGGAATGAACTTGAGCCCTAGACTCCATTGATCTTTAACGGTGGCTGGTGGCCAGAACACTATTGTTAATGTTTTGATTTTTGTTTAAGACATCAGAAACTTATTCCTCTTAATTAAATAATATTCATCTTTTTCTGGATCACGTATACAAAGATTGTCAACTTCATTTTGCCCGGTAGTTTATATACATAGCTCATTTCTAATACTTTCCATTATAGTCACTTCTCAGAAACACACCATGCTTACATGATCTAAATCTTTCTGAATGTAATGAATTAACAGATGAAGCATTTTTATTGGATTTAGAGGTTCAAGACAAAAATTTACTTGGATTAGAGGTGTGTATTTTTCTATTATGCATCCACCTGAGGTTAGTTTTGAAGTATTATGACCAAAATTTATACAATAAAAGGGAAAGTAGCCAATGAATTATATCAAGATGTGTAAAATAAATTGTTTTTAATAAAAGATTTGTAATGTCTATTTGCTTCAAGTAAACTTTAATGATTTTCATCATTTATATTGTGCTTAAAATGATGAGTGGCTTGCTGGTTCATGAATAACATGAATTTTAAGCCCAAATTACACTATACATTATGTATGTATTTATTTAAGACAGATGTACCAGGCTCATATCACAGATCAACAAACTTTTCTCTGAAGAGTATAAATATCTCATCCTGTGACAGGATGACAAGTTTAGCTGTTGCAAATATCTGTGCTTTTGCAGGCCTAACTCTTCAAAATATAAATATGGCATATTCAAATGTAAGTGACATATTTTATTCTTTTGCTGGGTTATTCCATGTCAAGTGAGTCAATTTTCCGAAATTTTGGAACTCGCCCCTCTCGAAAAAAAATGTTATTGTACATGTAAAACAGATCTTGCATCCTACTTCTACCTCGTTGCCAGTGGCAACCTTTGATAAAACTGTCTTTCCAATACAGGCAAAAAAGTATCTGTGTATCAGAAATGAACAGTACGCTTTCCAGAAAGTGTACTGTTCATTTCTGATACATGGATACTTTTATACAAGCATTGAAAATAAGCAGGATGAAATTAACAAACGCCAAGAAAGTCATACATTTTATTACAAATAAATTTCAACGGACGAACCATTTGCCGATGCATACTTTCACCAGGATTGACCCACGTTTCGCACTTTCCTTTAAGTTACGTTTAATATCATCGCAGTCCTCTACGCCAGAGACAAGTTGTTTTGACAATGTTGCTGGCTTTGTTCTATCATCTATCTGTAGAGTGCAGTGCAAACAAACAGGGTATCGCAGCAAGACACACGTGTAAATAATACTCATGTCGTTTCTCCACTGTGAAATCATTCTACAATGAAGTGTAACGTGAGGCACAGAAAGGGATAAAAAAAGGGGCAGAAAGTATTTGTCACTTTCGGTTGAAATAATAATAAAATACTATTTTTCACATTTTGCTTCACAATACTTGATAGACATGTGATGTAATTGACTTATTAGCACCTTTCCTCTGTGTATCGGTGAAGATCAGGACAGTTTAGGCTGAGCCCATCTAGTGTTAATCTATATATGTATTGTATTTTACAGATATCATCTCTGTGTTTGTTATATTTAAGTGGTTATTCACTGGTAACCGTATATGTGTATATGATGTCTTGTACGATAGGATCAGATTTTGAAGACAGTGATATCACACATGATCAGATTTGGTCACTTCAATCAAAATATCACATAGGTAATTTTTATGCACCCACATTTTCATGAGGACGTATATTGTCGTCGCCTCTGTCCATCTGTCCACAATTTGTTTGTAGACTCTCTACAGGTCACAATTCTTTTCCGATTTTGAGGAAACTTGAAATCCATAAGATCTTGGCTGCTTTCAATATTGGCATGTATTGGATCGAAATATCCTGAATTATGGCCCCTGATTGTCCGAAAAATCACCCTTTTTAGCTTGTGGTCCCTCTGGCAGTCAAATTATTATCCGATTTAAAAAAATGTTTGAATATATCACTGTTACATGGTAATGATGGTTGAGTTTGAATTTCGTGAAAATCAGAACAAAATTGACAAACTAAAAGGGCCACCGTTTGTACGCAAATAGTGTGAAAATATGTTATGTAAAGGTTGTAGACCCTATAGAGGTCAAAATTATGATCCGAATTTGATGAAACTTGAAATGTATGTTTATAACCCAAAGATCTTGGTACCTTTCGATATTTGCACCCATCGGATCGTAACTTCCTGAATTATGGCCCCTGATTGTCCGAAAAATCTCCCTTTTTTGCTTGTGGTCCCTCTGGAGGTCGAAATTATTATCCGATTAAAAAAAAAAAAGAGAATTACATCACCGTTACATGGTAATGAAGGCTAAGTTTGTACTCGAATAGTGTTAGAAATATGGTATATCAAGGTTGTGGACCCTAAAGAGGTCACAATTTTAATTCGATTTTAATGAAACTTGAAATGCATGTTTATAACCTAAAGATCTTGGTTCCTTTCAGTATTTGCGCATATCAGTTTGTAACTTCCTGAATTATGGCCTCTGATTGTACGAAAATTCGCCTTTATTATCTTGTGTTCCGCCCGGAGGTCACAATTATTACCTGATTTAAAAAAACGTTTGATAATATCAACGTAACACTATAATGAATGTTCGTTTTGCATTTCATGAACATCGGACCGAAATGGCTGAATAAAATGGTCGCCACTTTTAAGCGAATGGTGTAAAAATATGGTATATTGAGGTCACAATTTTAATCCGATTTTGATGAAATTTGAAATGTAAGTTTATAACCCAAAGATCGCGATTCCTGTCGAAATTCTGGCACATTGGACCATAACTTCCTGAATTATGGCCTCTGATTGTACCATAAATCATGTTTTTTACCTTGTGATTCCTATTGAGGTCACAATGTTATTCCGAATTGAAAAAATGTTTGACTATATCCCTGTTACACATTAATGATGGTTGAGTTTGAATTTCTTGAAAATGGATAATTGAACAGCTAAATCCATAATATTAAATGTTTCGTATATTAAATGTTAGCATGGGGCAGAACTTTATAAAAACCAAAAAAATTCTAATGATTTTCTGATAATTACTTAGTATGTGACAACTCTTGTTGACTACATGAACGATTAAGCTACCATGGGCGTATGTTTCATTGCCTGGCAACCTTATTTTTATACGCCCCATTGAAATGTGGTCGTATATTGTCGTCGCCCCGGTCGGGCGTCCGGCGTCCACAATTGCTTGTGGATGCTCTAGAGGCTAAAGTTAATATCCAATTGACTTTAAATTTATACACAATCTTTAAGGTCATGAGACGAAGAATCTTATAGTTTTTCAGTGATTTCCGATAATAATTACCAGAGTTATGGCCCTTGATCACTTCAAAAATTCTTGTGGATGCTCTAGAGACCAAAGTTAATATCCGATTGACTTTAAATTTATACACAGTGTTTACAGTCATGAGACGAAGACGTCTATTGATTTTCAGCGATTTCCAATATTTATTGCCAGAGTTATGGCCCTTGATCACTTAAAAAATCTTGTGGACGCTCTAGAGGTTAAAGTTAATATCCGATTGACTTTAAATTTACACACAATGTTTAAGATCATGAGACGAAGAAGCCTAATCATTATCAGCGTTTTATGTACAGTGTTTTAAGGTCATGAGACGAAAAAGTCCATTGATTTTCAGCGAATTCCAAAAATTACTGCCAGAGTTATCTTCCTTGATCACTTTGAAAAATCTTTTGTAACTTATCATCCAATTGACTTCAGATTGATATACTGTACAGAGTTTACGGTCTTGAGACAAACAAGTCTATTGATTTTCAATGAATTTTGAAAACTGAACAGCTAAATCAATGATTTAAATGTGGCGGGGGGTTGAAAATTTAGAGCTTGAAACCGGTATCTGTGGACTAATAAAATCCCATGATATGAATTCTATCATTAACAAGGGTACTTGTTTACAATGAAAACTAATTACCTGAAATGGACGATCAATTAGTATTATTTATTTGCATGTGATGTCAATTATTCAATCAAATTAAAACAATTGAAATGTGGTCGTATATTGTCGTCGCCCCCGTCCGGCGTCCACAATTGCTTGCGGACGCTCTAGAGGCTAAAGTTAGTATCCAATTGACTTTAAATTTATACACAATCTTTAAGGTCATGAGACGAAGAATCCTATTGTTTTTCAGTGATTTCCGATAATAATTACCAGAGTTATGGCCCTTGATCACTTCAAAAATTCTTGTGGATGCTCTAGAGACCAAAGTTAATATCCGATTGACTTTAAATTTATACACAGTGTTTACAGTCATGAGACGAAGACGTCTATTAATTTTCAGCGATTTCCAATATTTACTGCCAGAGTTATGGCCCTTGATCACATCAAAAAAATCCTGTGGACGCTCTACAGGCCAAAGTTAATATCCGATTGACTTTAAATTTACACACAATGTTTAAGATCATGAGACGAAGAAGCCTAATCATTTTCAGCAATTTCAAATAATTACTTCCAGAGTCATCTCCCTTGATCACTTGAAAAAATCTTGTGACGCTATAGAGGCCAAACTTATCATCCAATTGACTTCAGATTGATACACAGAGTTTAAGGTGTTGCAACGAACAAGTATTTTGATTTTCAATGAATTTTGATAACTGAACTGCTAAATATTAAATGTTTAATATACTAATTGTTAACGTGGGGCAAAACTTTATAAAAAGCAAACAAATTCTAATGATTTTCTGCTAATTACATAATGAGTTAATCAGATTTTAGTGTATTACCAATGTTTCATTACCAAAAAAAGTAAAAATATGCGACAACCTTGTTGATTGCCTAGACGATTTAGCTGCTGTGGGCATATGTTTCGTTGCCTAGCAACCTATCTTTAACTATTACAGTGAGAACTGTGGGCTCATTATCTACTCTCCCATAATGTATCTTTAATATTTTGATTGTAAATTTTCTCCAAGTCACAAATATTAACAGATTTTGGAAAAATTTTGCATGATAAATCAATTCAATGACAGGTTGTACCGTGTCCATGTCCAACCCCCTTGGGCAGAGCCATGTTTAGTTTGTAAAATTTGGCAACACAAAATTCAACTCCTAGCCTTACTTTGCCTCTTGTCATATTACAGTCATTACAGACATTTCATATTTCATTCTCTTCATTTTAAAATGTACCATATAAATCAAAGCAAGAATCTGGATGTATTTGCAGTTATAGCATTGGTCTTATCTTTTAAAATGCAATTTGTTTTATTACAGATTCAGTGAATGAAAGAAAGGAACGAGATAAAGAAAATTTATGTGAATGTTTGAATTATGTGAAACAAAAAGTAAAAGACAAATATTATGCGTTTGTATCAGAAGATCAAATCGATATTGAAATAACAGAACAAATGGACAAACAGTGTTCTTCATGTAGTAATTTAATCTCCCACCAGGAAGAGGAACCATGTCAAAGGTTACCTGTGTCTTGTATGTCTAGTAACCAAAAAATATCATTAACTTCTGATGAACAATTTACTGCCGAAATGCTTTGCAATGTCCACTCCATGGAAGATCTTGATAATGATAGTACTGGGAATGACAATCAAAATAAACATATTGTAATGAATCAGAACTCTTCGAGTAATTTAAAAAAATCAGTTCCAGAAACAGATCATAAAATATATCTACCTCCAAACAAAAGAGCTTATATATCCTCACTACAATTTGTTAATATTTTATGTATAGCATCAGAAGAGTCATTAGACACCATAACATTTCCAATCTTTTTCGCTTGTAATAAGAAATTAATCCATTTGTCAATTAACTGGCCATTTTTCACAGGGGAATTTGTAGATCAGCTGGTCGATTCACAGACATGTTTACAGGAACTTTTACTTCCTGAGTGTAATTCAATGAGTGACGAAGACATCATGAAACTTTGTAAATTGTCTCATAAGTTGAAGAAAATTGATTTGACAGGTAGGTCATTCATTTGTAGTATATGGAAAGCATTTTTCCCCCCATTAAGTCATTTTCAGAAAAAAGATTTTTTTATTCATGAGTTTGTAGTTAAGGGTCTGCATATCTAGAAGCCTCAGTTGTAAGATTCCTGTGCAAAAATAAATACTGAAAAATAAAACAACTTCAATGTAAGTTTGGTCATATATATGACATACAAATTATAATTATATAATGTCATTTGATTGTCTAGTCCAGATATTAAAATGTGTTTTTTTTTTATATGTACATTGTATAATTATTTTCTTGTTGATTATGAGATTTATACAGTATATGTTTCATCTGGGTATTAATTTATATATATCTTTGTCTACAGGTATATTTATGTTAAATGACATAGCTGTAAATAGAATTATCACAGATGAAATTCAAAGTTTAAGTTTGTCAGAGTGTTCAATAACAGACTTAACTCTAAAATTAATTTCTAGGAGAGCTGCTTCTGCAGTAAGTTTAGCATGACTTATTATCTATTGTGGATTCTGTCTCATTTGTGAATGTATGTACATGTACTAATATTAAAATCAACATGAAATACAGCCAATTAGTCGTCACATAGGCTACTAAATCCAGCTGACGAAGTAAAGGTTTGTTGCAGTTTTAAGTTAAATAAATATATACTCCTAGACTATGAAATCATTTCTTTATGTTATATTAATAAGTTAATCATGCTTCATGGTAACAGCTAGGTTGACTTTGATTCTGTAAACCAGTTTAGACTCAAGGATCTTGATTTAATTGCTGGTACTTGATTGTTCTTAATATCTGCTTATACCTAAATTGAACTATTTTATACTTTATTTATGATGTTACAGAAATATGTATTGAAATATTTCACTGGCTCACATTAATTTATTGTTTCAATCTGATTAAAACACAGATCCAATTTCGTTTGGTTTTTTATAGTTTAAAATTTCGTTTTTACTTGTCTTCACTACTCTTGGATCTGGAGGACTTGTTATTTTACTTGTGTTCTGCCTGAAATGAGGCATCAGCCAATCAAATTGTCTGTCGAATCGACCGTTTGACCTTTGCATGCGTGGAACTGTGGGTAGATACGTCTATACTAACAAAAGCGGATAGAAAACAAAACAAAAGTAGATTTTAAAAAGCATGGCGGTCGCTAATTGGTTAATCGAGTGACTGACGTTATCGGGTCAAATGTCCCGTGCTTGATATCTGACGTCATAGAACGTGAGCTCCCACTATAACTTGTTAGATCTACATTAGTGTAGGCCATCGAAAGTATAAAAAACGAAACGAAATATAGATCTATATTTTAATTAGATTGTTTATTGTTTTTAAGAATAAATATTATCTTTGTAACTGTTAGAAAAAGTTATTTGACAATTATTTAGAAGCAAAAAATGTCTATTCTGGCGCACCCCTTCTTGCATGCAATTTCTATTACAGGTAAAAGAAATTGACTTGGCATGGTGTGAAGAGATAACAGATGAAGGAATCAATGCTTTAATGTCATCCTGTTCAGCTTTGCAAAATCTCAATTTACACCATTGTTCCATTACTGAAAAGCCTCTCTTTGGCATGGCTGAAAAATGTCGAAACATCTGTACCTTAAGTCTGTCTTCTATTAAAGGAATATCTGATCAAGCTGTTATTGAATTAGCTAAGAATCCATGTCTGCTGGAAGAAATTGATATAAGTTGGAACACTGGTATGTCTTTAACATTTATTTTATTGTATTTTGAAAATTATTTCAAGATTGAAGGTCTCAAAAAATATTTTGGGTTTATATTCTGCACTTGATTTGCGATTACATTCCTCCTGCCACTTACTATAATTAGACAAATAAAGAAATATAGTTCTTTTTAAAAAAAACTTACCTGCAATTTTCTAAATTAGAAGGAGCTGATTACATACAGCAGTTGTCTGGTTGGCAGTCTTCCACAGCCAGAGTTGTCCTCATCATAAATTGTCTCAGAAGCAATATAGTCCTTTAAAGGGACTCAAGATTGTAGATTATGCAACCTAGCATATTTAAACCTCATTTGTTGTGATTATGAATTTAATTCCTACATCTATAATGATTCCATGTTTTCAGATATAACAGATGTTGGCATAGAGGCATTGTTTAAGTATAGTAAGAAATTAAAGATTGGAATATTCTCAGGCAACAAAAGAATAACATCTCAGCCTATGTATTGTTTAGTCACAGGTATATTTTTTAATTGTTTGAATAAAATTAGTTTTCTTGGCATAAGGTACTGAAAATCATGATATTTACTAAGCTATGGATTGGAGATTCCAAAAATTTCAGCTTGTGATATGTAATTTGAGATGTAAATATATACTGTTACATGAAAATCTCTTGTAGCCTTGGACAATACAAGAGTGCTCAAATAGAGAATGGAATAATGAACCCCTTCTCATCATTGGTAAGATTGCCAAATATCAATTAACTTTTATTGTCCTATTACCAAACATTCTCATTAATTATCAAAAAAAAAAACAGTCAATATAATCCCCAGTGACAACTATTTATACTATTCTGAGCTAAAATATGACTTCTAAATGTGCTCTGTAATAGGTCGTACTGTTAAATTTTATAGTTACATTTCAGAGATCAATTGTAGCACAGGTTTGAAAAATTAGAGTTTATAGAAAAATGTACTAGAATTAAAGATTGTACATTGTCCAGTGGAACCTGCGAAATTTCAGACAAGTTTTAGCACAAACAGACAAGACCGACATAAATGACTGATATGTTGATGTATATTGTTCTTATATGAATTATATATAGATCTTGAAGCATGGAGAAAAAGCCAACTTACAAAAACAAATAAAAGAATCGAAAAAATGAATGCAAGGGAGCGGAATGTAGAAAATGTTGATGATATTTCCAGTGATGAAGAGGTAAATCCATCATAGACATAAATTCCTATAAAGCAGCCCATACACACACACGCTCAATATAATTGTCAATAATATTGTTAGTATTTGATATTGACAATCATAGTGAGCATGTGTATGCGATATTGAAGCTTGAAATAATTGATGTCAATATGATTGAAGAAATAATAAGTCTGTACATTTTTTTATTGACGAACCGTCAATTTTTGTGCAACAATTGATCGTGTGTGGGCATTATCAATAATATTGACGCAATATTTCGTTTCCAAGAAGCTCTCGTAGTGGATGTGTGTGCCCAAAATTCTCCCCCTCAGTGCACCACTGTTATGACCATTTTCCATGTATTTTCCTTTTCTTGCTAATGCTAAACAAATAGTTCTGTCAATGATGGCTGCTTTCCTCAGAATGAATATTGAGACAATATAATTGAATGTGTGTGGGAAACCAAAATTTGCTTCAATAAAATTGACATCAATAATATTGACACTTATATTGAGCGTGTGTGGGCTGCTTTAAGCTTGAAATTGCCTTTAGACAAAATGTATTCATGATTATTTCAAGGATATACTCCTTATGGGACTAATTATAGTACTATTAATAGAACGCAATTTTTATGGGAAACAATCACTGGTTTATTCTAAAAGCACGATGTTTCGACAAGTATCCTCTTATCGTTATCAAGTACAATGACATTTCATAAATTTCAGATGAATATATAAGAGTGGACATGGTAAAACCATATAATAAGCTTAAATAACAATAACAATAAAGATAAAGGATTAAACAAATTCAACACAAGGGGGGGTAGTTAATTAAACAATCAAAACAAATGGAAAACATTTAGCTAATTATGAAGACCATCAAGAGGATACTTGTTGAAACGTTGTGCTTTTAGAATAAACCAGTGATTGTTTCCCATAAAAATTGTTATCTATTAATGTGTTTCCCAATCGCTAAATGCCACTTAAAGATTAATTATAGTACTGTTTGTGGAATAATAAATCCAAATTATTAAGAAAATAATTGTTTATTCTCAGAAATTTATAGCTTACAGGTTCACTTGTAACAGTGATTTGTAATATGCAAATAACATGCTAATTTGCCGACACTGTCACACATTGACCTGTGATGTTATTTAAATGACTACCATTTTGTTGTTTAATAGTTAGAAATTCTGTTATTGTCGTTTTAATTATATTTGTATCATTCAGGATGAGATTTATTTACCTAGAAGATCAACAGTCTATGGACCCAATCTAAAGAGAATTGAAGTAGATTATGTAGATTTTATGGATGATGCCTTATTATCACATATTGTAGCATTCTGTTTCGGATCTCTTGAAATTATGGATTATTATAGTGAAGCTGTTCAACCTGCAAAACTAACAGTTAAAAGAGGTCGACTATATAATATGTAGATTTTATGGATGATGCTTTATTATCACATATTGTAGCATTCTGTTTAGGATCTCTTAAAATTATGGATTATTATAGTGAAGCTGTTCAACCTGCAAAACTAACAGTTAAAACAGGTCGACTATATAATATGATGGGACTCAGATATTTATAATGCATTGTGAAACCACCAAGATTTGAATATTTGTGTTTATGTTCCTTATGTGCATATGTTTTTTTTTTAAATTCACTTTGTGAGTTATTGTAAACGTAAAGGTACCAGAAGATGAGCATTTGTATTGTCAAGTGTAACAGGTGTTTAGAAATTGTGTGCATAAGAATCTAATTCAAAACAGATGTTGATTTTTGTTTCTTGTTTTAGAGTAATATCTAAAACCATGTTTAAATGGTACAACAAATTGGTCTTGATTGTTCATGAACGTTACCATTTACCAGTTAAAAACAGTTTTTATCATTAAACTCCCGTCCATCCCCGAATACTACTCTTCATGTATAATTAATTTGGGAGTGTTGACTGAAATCTGTGATACAATTATACATATATTATTATATTATATATATTTTTATAAAGATATAATTTTGTTATGTTAAATATTGCTGTGTAATTTATATTAAATCAAAGGTCACAAGTCTTAATAAATTTATCTAAGATGAATTCTGGGATGTTGTACAAAAAGATGTCCATAAAGGCTTGATTGGTGCTTAGGAGCCTGTGCTCATAAAAGACATTTGGAAATGATGAAAAGTAGGCAGAAATGACATTCAAAACCGGATCAAAGTTACATATATGGTTTTAAAAGGGTATCAGAGAAATTTTTGTATGTTTTTCCATAAAGCTTAAGTATTAGTTGAGCAAATACTCCCTGAAAGTTCGCCTTGAATACTCTAGTAACTGTCTTTCAAAAGTATTTGTTTTTACTAAATGCCATTTAAAGATAAGTTAGAACTAGTTAGAATCAGTTGCGGACGTATTTGGAATGAGGTAGAACTGGTTAGAAACCGGTTTAAACTGACTACGGATGTCTTGGAACTTGGTGTACAGGTTTGGTAGTCCATTTTGTACAAATTAACAGATGGGTAAAACGATGCACCATATTGGGATAAAAATAAAATTGTCAGGTTAATTTCATCCCATGTAGAATGGAAATGGACGAAAATCTCTCTATTCAAAAGTCCAAAGTCGTAGAATTGTGGGAAAATACTGCTTGTTGTCTAAAAATATAAAAAAATCTATAGACTTACTGTCTTTCACCGGCTTTACCGGTACGAAAATTAAATCAACTAAATCTAGTTGTTGGAAATAAAGAGAACAAGACACATGTTTTATTTGACTTATGTAATATTAATGTAACAGTGATGAAATCATTTACAAGCTTAAAAACAGAAAGCGTGCTTAAAGATCTCGACACGGCGGCAAATAATGTGCGGTCATTACGTGCTCAGCGGCAACGGGTAGTGTAAATTTGTTTCACAGAGAATAACGAATTACCTCTGTCACAGATGATTGTCTTCAAAACGCGCAATGAAATCACGCGGCATCAATCATTGGCTCAATGGCACGTGCATTGTTTAGGCCTACATAAGACGTTACTGCTTCGGCCAAATGATGCCTTTTACTCATTTAATACCCATTTGCACTAAAATTATAGTAAATACTTTTTAACTACAAATACTTCAAACGTCTTTACTTATTTTCCTGCATGCATACAAAAATTGTTTTAGAATTTAATTTGTCGGAAGATTACTCTAGGGGACTCATTAAGTTGCGTCGATGTCATCCTTATCAGTGACTGTAGCGGCCTAGCTAAATAATATGTTCACTGCTGATCAGTGTGGAGTAGTGCGCGACGAACTCTTGATTAGATCTTAAATATTTATGCCACCTGCAGATTTTGTCAAGGTTACGAAATGAAAACAGGGCTAACCTTAACCAACATTCTTCAGCGACAAGCAGTGAAGCACGCAGGCGCGGATCCAGGGGGTGGGGGGGGGCTAGGTTTAATAATTGCTTAACTAATTGCGCTCAACCGATTAATTTGGTAAATAATTAGATTCAATTTGGTTCATTCTGACGTATTTCCGGAAGGTGAATTCCAAAATTACAGGTCTAAATCGCCAATAAAATCGCATAAAAATTTTTTCAAGCCTGAGCAGGGGGGGGGGGGGGCGCCCCCCCCCCTCTGGATTCGCGCCTGAGCAAGTGTCCTAACCCTGTTACATATGACCTTAACGAAATCTGCAAGTGGCCTTCATATTTAGATCTGATCTGACCGCGAAACCATCCCTAATCCGCCATTTGGTTGTACTAAGTGAACTAAGCAGTGCAATTTAACCTATTTTTGACATTCTTATTTCTCACATTCCCGAGAAAGAAATAAAGATGGGAAGAACTCCGAGCGTTGCCAGACAAATAAATTCATTCCAGCTTTTTTTGAAGTTTGAGTGTACATGTATATGGTGGACTATGGCTGCCATAGCAAATACATATTATTTTCATGAAATTTAAACTTTTTAGGCCTATCTATTTTTTATTTAAGTCTTTGTTCTTTCATTTAAAAACAATTTAAATTTATATTTATTTTAATTTTCTTTTTTTGTAAAAATTTATTTTAATTTTTTTTTTTTTTTTATAAATTTTATTTTAAATTTTTTTTATAAATTATTTTTTAAAATTTTTTTTTATAAATTATTTTAAAATTTTTCATAAATTATTTTTTTAAATTTTTTTTATAAATTATTTTTAAAATTTTTTGTTTCATAAATTATTTTTTTATTTTTTTTATTTATTTATAATTACATTTTGTTTTTCATTTATTTTATTTTTTTTTCTATAATTTTTCATCTTTAATATCTTTTTTTTTTATATCATTAACATTTTTTTTCTGAAAACTTTTTTTTTATTTATTTTCTAAATTTCCTAAAAAAAAAAAAAAAAAAAAAAAAAAAATTTTTTTTTTTTGTTCATTTTCCGTGCTTTGCCATAGTCCGTATTTTGCCATAGTCCGTGATTGTATGTTAAGGTAAGGGTTAGGCTTCGTCCAGGGTTAGGGTAAGGGCTAGCCCTGTTTACATCTCGAGACGAAATCTACAGGTGCTAGCCCTTACCCTAACCCTGACTCCCACAATCTATACATGACGTCATATGTGCTAAAGTGCGTAGGACCGTCTTCGATCTAGCGTTCTCTTGCTTTGCCAAAGTGAATCGGTTATCCATCTCTTATTCTTGTAGTCTCGTATAATCAGTCGACTCTACCTGCTGCTAAAACCAATGTTCGTGTTCTACAGTGTTTCGCTTTTGGGTGTTTATCAACATATATCCTTTGACGAAAGCACATGGTGTTAGTACATTCACCCCCCCCCCCCCCAAAGATATGACACTTGGACACTGTCCTGTTGGTCCAGTTTTCGATCCTGGTCTTGGTCGAACTTTGCGACGTGGTTCCACCATGTCAGTGGTGCAAGACAGAGGGTCTGACAAGGGGACATTATGGTCATTCGGATGGTACAGAAACTCGAGGTCCCGTGTACACATTGGCATGCACGTTAAAGAACCCTTGACAGTCACAGAATATGTACTTATAGTCAGATCTCATACTTACTTGTAAAAACTAACACTCTGTGCTTTCGTCAAAGGATGTATGTTGATAAAACACCCAATAGCGAAACACTGTGGAACATGAACATTGGTTTTAGCAACAGGTAGGGTCGTCTGATTATTCGAGACTACAAGAATACCTTTAGAGCTCACTCGGCTAATCTCGACAGATTCCGTAAACTACGTAAACTACATCTAGTCTCGGATGTATGACAGTCAGTGATATGTACCTACGCCCATACATTTGCGATGCGGCTACCGGTTTACTTTAACAGGAAAACTTGACGCTATTACACAAATTGGGAACCTATTCGGCTAGCGACCTATTCGACCGATCGAGCTGCAACGTGTTCGTTGGAAACCTATTTAGAGTAAAGACAACAGTCTCTATTTATCAACCAATAAAATCCGACGTTATGTCTATCGAATGAAAGTAGAATATGTTATTTATTATCCATTCCTTCGGCTCAGAATAGAAGTGTAATTTCGTCATTATCTTATATATACAGCTGGATCGGTCGAATAGGTCGCCAACTTGTGTTTGGAATGGGCGCAGCCATGTTTCATCCGGGACCTTTAAAGTAGTTCCAATATGGCGGAATTCATCATACAGCCGAGTTTAGATTCCCGAAATCTTACGAGGTTTGCCGAGTGCTTTAGAGCTGAATAACAGCGGCACTATGGGCACTATGGCAAAGCAAGAGAACGCTAGATCGAAGACGGTCCTACTCATTTTAGCACATATGACGTCATGTATAGACTTTGGGAGTTAGGGTTAGGGTAAGGGCAAGCACCTGTAGATTTCGTCTCGAGATGTAAACAGGGTTAGCCCTTACCCTAACCCTGGGCCAAGTCTAACCCTTACCCTAACCCCCAATCACGGACTGTGGCAAAACATAGACTATGGCAAAGCACGGAACACGAAAAAAAAAAAAAAATTATAAAATATTTTTTTTTTTTTAGAAATTAAAAAAAAAAAAAAAAATCTTTTAAGAAGATAAAAAAAAAATTTCAGAAAACAAAAAATATTTTGTTCATGAAACTTTTTTTTATTATTTTTATAAAATAAAAAAAAATCGTTTTCAGAAAAAAAATGTTCATGATATAAAAAAGATAATAAATATAAAAAAAATGAAAAAAAAATAAAAGAAATTTCAATAAACAAATAAAATAAATTTAGAATAAAAATGTAATAAAAAAATATTAAAAAAAATAAAATTTATAGAACAAAATTAAAAAAATAATTTATAAAAAAGATTTAAAAAAAAATTAAAAAAAAAAACCAATTTATAAAAAAAATTTTAAAAAAAAATTAAAAAAAAACAATTCAAATAAATATAAATTTAAATTGTTTTAAATGATAGAAAAAGAATTAAATAAAAAATAGATAAAATTTTTTTAAATTTTATGAAAATAATATGTATTTGCTATGGCAGCCATACATGTATATACAAATAAATACACCTTTTACGGCTCTACGCTGATGGTTCATTTTCAAATTTCATATATAATAGCCTACTTAATTTCGGCGTCATAGGGTGACCACCTTTGCTTGATCATAATTATTGCGGGACATTTCAGAAAAGATATGTTGCTGAAAAACCCTCTTACTAATATTTTATGCGGCTTCGTGGGCGTCGAAGCTTTTCACCCCGAATGCCGTAAGCCCGTTCCTGATCTATCTGACGAGGGGCAGACACAGGTACCCCCCCCCCACACACACACACACACACACACCAACACCCACACACGCACGCACAACGTAATATACGTTCTCTACAAATACAAACTTTTCTCGGTATTAACAATGTTTATATTATCGTCATCAACAGGGGCGGATTGGGCGTTCGGGCAATCGCCCGAAGAGCCGGTCGGACGATCGCTCGAAGGGCCGGTAGGACAAAAAATGGAAAAAAATAATTTTGTCCAATTCGTCTAAAAAAAAAAAACCTTTTTCTGCTGAACATTATATGGGAGAGGGGGCTATTGGACCGGTCATGGAGCCATGATGATCATATTGTATTTGGCCAGTGGCTTTAACGGGCTGTCACGCCATCACTGGAGTCTGGAATGGGCTATGGTAGCCTATAATACACTTTCATGGGTGTGCTGGGGTGTGGGTCAGAATTCGGAATCCTGCAACCGAAAATTTCATCTGATTCACCCAATAAATTTACTAATTATTAAGTCACCTGTACGCTGTTTGTGGGGATACGCCAGAATCAAAAATGCAAAAAGCAGCTTTCATGATTTTCATTTTCGTCACTCTGTACCCTTGTGTCTCGTGGCTTTCCATCATAGGAGGAATCAACATAGCACCCCGGCAACAAAAATGGAACTTTTTTCAATGAAGACATTCCTGCTGATTCAATATTCCTAACTGCAGGTTAATCAAATGGTCAAAATTTTCTCAACTTGTCCCATTTTTTAACCAGTTAAATTCTCTTGACTCTTGATGATACAATGATAATACGTTAATTAATAATTTGACGATATGATAATTTCAGTTTGATAGTTGTAAATTACTTGCAGGTCGGGGTTTTGGCTTAAGTTAATCGTTTTATGAAATATATTATTTGACCGAGATTTTAATCAGATATGCCACCAAATCGCATATTTGGGTTTCATTTTTCAAAAATTTCCAGTGGAGACCCCCACCCCTGTCCGGGTTCCGCGGTCAGTAAAAAGGGCCGCTCCGGCCGGAATCCGCTCCTGGTCATCAATATGAATGATGACATCGTCATCAATTTATTTGTCACTTCCCTGTAAACTTACATTATGGAATATAGACTGCTTTTATTTATCCTGTTTTAGGATTCTCGTACGCTTATCCAACTAACTGGACTGTCCAATCTAAGAACGGCTCAGCGCGTGGACCGATCATTTGGAAAATCAAATTTTAAATACTGTTTTAAGATAATTGTTTCGCATCGCTCATCGGATGGTCGTTTTTTCATAATGATATAAACATACAATGTGCTTTGATATTCTAACTTCTAAATGTGCAATTGACTTGTCAATATATTAGCCCATATGAAATGTTAAAAAATCTCACAAGGTAGGGCTTACAACCAATATTTTCTTTATTCTATATAAAAACGCAGAAATATATTTGTAGGACTATATCAAGATTCATAACAATACTACTGACAATATTGTGCGAACATATGAAAGGAAAATGAAAATGTCAAAACTGTTTGTAAAAATTTTACAACGTGCAACAAATTGCACGTTTAGGTACTTTGTCATGTGTTTTTCTCCGGAAAAATCGCAAAAAAAGGTTTCAAGGATTTGTCAATTAGCTCACTATAGTATAGGCCCAACTACTGATTTGTCATTATAGGCTATATAATACAAAAGAGTAACAAAAGCATATTATATAAAATTCTGTTTTTAAAATCAATTTATTCACGATTTATCCATTGGTGGTTCTTATCAGTTACCGCAATATGAAAGTAACAGACACGCTATTTCGTTTCCTGTTTATTTACATTGTCGAAATATGCATTTGTTCGTTATAAAATCAAAAGAGTCGGAATGTTGATCATAGCAACGAAATGAAACACAAAAACTTATTGTATAAAAATCTGTTTTTGAAATTAATTCTTCCATGATGTATCCATTGGTGGTTCTTATCACTTACCACTAGAATATAGGTATCATACACACTATTTCGTTTCATGTTTATTTACATTGTCGAAATATGCATCTGATCTTTATAAAAGAGCCCGGATGTTGATCATAGCAACAGAACAAGCAATATGGCTGAGTCGGAGACGTTGAGCGTCGACACGAGTAATGATACTGGTGAAGATCCTTTATTAGAGCTTTCTGATGAAAAATTATTTCAATTAGTTAACGATACAATGTAAGTACAACCTTTTGAAAAATGTAATTACCTTACCCTGTGATCAGTGTGCTTTTAATTTGAATCTACTCATTCAGGACGATCTGATCAATATAATGATATGAAATATGACAAAATTACTAATTAGGCTAGTACAGTAGTAGTATAAATCGTAAAATAAATGTTGAATGAGCATTGTTGGCAATGATTAATGATGGATATGATTTTTGTCTACTGTACATATAGTATTAGCATATCCAATTTCTATGATTTTGCCAACAAAGTAATCAATTAATGTCAAATTATAATTATAAATACTGTTTCTACATTTTTCATTCTCCGAACTATGAGTACGAGGTAGATAAAATTACTAAGTCTGCATAATAAACTTATAGACTAGTTATTATATGTAGCATTTAAAATTAATAATATTGTAGCTATTAGCTAGGCCTATTATTCAATGTTATTAATATTTCTATAATTTCATATGTCTTTTCAATGCCTATTGATGTTTGAGTCTTTAGGTCATTTTCTGTATAAGTTATAAGTATTGATTACAGAGGCATTATAAGGGAAATGAATTATAAATGTTAAATCATACTCCTGACAACTGCGCCAGTTTAGTTTCCGACAATAGTCACTAAATACTAGTATTCAAGCAACCCAGCTAGTGAGCTCTAGTAGGCTAACTAGTAACATACAAAACAAGACACAAACATAAAATTTTCTGACTGACGGTGACAATCAATAGAGCTTCAAACTGCATTTGATGAAAACAGCCTAACACCAACAGGATATTTCTGTCAAATTCATGCATCAGTTTATTTTCTGCCTCTTGTTGGTTGGAAGCAATGAGGTCCATACAAGCAATGAGGTCCATAAGCAATGATGGATAAGCGAAAATGCAACTGTCCAGGTAAAATTTTCATCGTAGCATGCTGAATGGAATACCCTTCACTCACTAGCCAGGTTGATTCAGAAATGTGGGACATTAGATTATTGCATTTTTCTCCGCAGACCACAAAAGGGTTCTTCTAGATTATTTGCAAACTAATTTCAAAATTGCAAAAAAATTTAAAAAAAGGTGCAATTCTCCCACATACTGGACACACATGGAGGATAGGGCCTTATACAACATTCTACAGTTTGGTACTTTGGTTTACTCGTAACCTTTCAGTCTGATACCGTCCTGACATGCCCTAAATATACATGATGTTACATCTGTAATGTAACCCCTTTTCAACAATCTTATTCTAATTATTTTTCAGAGAAGACAATGAAATTCTTACGGCCGAGACCCATATGTTTGAAAAATATCTCAAACGAGTGGAACCGAAAGGAGAAAGTGCTAATCTTTTGCAGTCCTTACATCCTGCTGGCGGATTGGCTCCCTCAACCTCTACTCAAGAATTACGTGGTATGGGCAGAAAAAGATCAAAATCTCGCAGCAGCAACATTGACCGCTCACTGAAACTTACAGCTGAACAAAAATGTGATATTTCACAGAGAGAGATCGAGGAGTTAAGAGAAGATAAGGAAAGAGTTCGTGAAGATTCAGAAAGGGTTTTAGATAATTTTAAGGTATTAAATTGTATTTAATTTCTGTGTTAGTAGTTCAATCTTTCATGTAATAAAAAAACCCCACTATTTTAATTCATTGATTTTATTATTATTATAAACTGACTTTATCATACTTTTTGAATACAAGTGTTTTAATGCTTCAATGACATTTCATTCAGGCTATAATGGAAGAAGCTGATTTAAGGTTAGCTGAAATGAAGAAAGAATATTATGAGTTTGAGCGAGATATAGTAAAAGGAGCTGTAAATACTAGAACTAATAGAGTAGTTTCAGAAAAAGTTATTCGCTATTTTGAAGATAAACTAAGATCAAGGGTAAGTCAATTTTTCAAAGTATTTTCTTGTGGAAGTGATACCAAACAAAGAAATGACAAATATATCTTGTACGTTACAATATGAGTATGACTGACAATTATAAGGTTGTGTTCGATACCAATGAATTTATATTCTAATAGTTAATACATACAGATTCAGAATATCATTACTTAAATTTCAGGATACACTTATTGAAAAGTTAAGATTAAAGAATTCTACATTAAAAGTACAGAAAAAGAAGTTACATCTGCAACTCAAACAGGTATGATAGTTAAATTTTTTGAAAGCTTATTTCACAATAAAGTGTATTCTGCTTAGCTTCACCACACTGCTATACTCAGCACAAATTTCTGTCCCAATTTATGACTGGTTAACGGTCCGTTTTACAACCAGTACTTAAAGACGTTACAAAATCAATCAGGATTACCCATAGCTCAAGTCTAAATATGTTACTGTAAAGTGTTTGTGAGAAGTGCGGCTGCATTACGTCAAAATGTGCTAGAATGCATAACTAGTACGTAACAGAATGCAGAGCAACTAATTGTCATGAAAATTCCCTATACTTCACTCAGGAGAGATTTGATTGGATGATGAGAATGGACATGCTCTGTCAAAGACTCAAGTTTTCAGTCTCAATACAGGGGTATTTCTCGGGTCATTCTAGTTCTGGAAATAAGGTACTTGTTACAGACAATGTCAGGCACATATTCAGGCTTTGTCAGACACAAAACCTCTTTTGCCTGTCATTTTGTCCGTACTGATTTGTCTTTTTTAATATTATTAATACATGTCCTACACTGAGTTGAAAATGTCAAGTACCATTTCATTACATGTCGGGTACATCTAAAACCGTTATTTCCAGACCTGGGCCATTGCTTCAGGAATATGATGCTAAACAGAGATAAGCAATTTCATTTATTGATGCTTTTGAACATGATAACTGTGCTTCTAATATCGTTTTCTAGAGACGTCAAAAATGAATTATGGGAAATTGGTTCATAAACCTTTTCATATAGTTGAACAAAAAATGAAGGAAAGTTCAATTGACTTCATAGTTCTTGAGAATGGGATTTTTCTTATACAGTACAAAGACTGCAAAAATGTCAAATTTCATGGCTAAAATAAGCTACGTCACCGCTGGATTGTTTGCTAATTTTGTCATACAGGGTAAGTAGAAACACCCCATATTAGTTTAATTGAGGTCTCTGTACTCTAATATAATATTGATTTTATTGTAGAAAGAAGAAATGGGAGAAGTACTGCATGAGGTTGATTTTAATCAGCTAAAGATTGAAAATCAGCAATATCTAGAGAAAATAGATGAAAGAAACCAAGATTTACTGCGATTAAAAATGATGGCCGGTAACACAACTCAAGTCCGTAATGCGTATCAGGTAGATAACATTGTTTTGAAATAATTAATAACTATATTTAAGACAACTTACCAAATAAACTGTTTAATCTGCTTTTGAAATAAGTTATGGCTGTCATCTAAACATTATTAAAAATGTAACATGGTTGTTAGTGCCGTCAGTATTTATGTTTTGGTACTATGATTTTACTGTATAGTTGTTTGTCTGGTAGAGTACATTTACTTTTTATGGAATACCTGATATAAAATATAACGTGAAGCAATGTGAATAAGTCTAAAGTATTGATTGATTATTATGTTTTGTCATTTCAGAAAAAATTACATACTTTAGAAAAAGAATCTGAAAGATTAAAGTCTGAGATCAGTTCAAGAATTGATTTGTTATCAAGAATTGATATCGAAACTACAGTTGTTGAACAGGTGAATTGTATATTATGTAGAAATTTAGTTGTAGAACTGTTGATACAATCTAGACTTTTAGTTGTAGAACAAGTGATTTGTTAATATTATCTAGAAATTTAGTCGTTCAACAAGTGAATTGTTTACATTACCTAGACATTTGTTAATGTGAAATATGTTTTCCCAATTTAAGAATATATACCCTCCATATTAGATGGTTCATAATATCAGATTATATTAATCCATTTCCTTCAGATTTTGAATGGACAGTCCAAAACAATCATTCCTTCGACTGCCTCAAACTGCCCCAGATATGTGAAAAGCTTTCGGTATTGTAGGACCATATATACTATTACCACTTCTTTAGAACTACATAACTATTCATGTGAGAGATTTGTCTATCAGATTTTTTCTCGATGGTTTTTTTTATCCTGTGGAGTGATTTACTTACTTTGTATGTATTTCCTTTATAATTTATTCTTGTTTTGAATTCACCAACCACATGCTATTTATTTACAGGAAAGGGTGAAGGCTGAGAAGATCAACAAGAATTTACGTCAACAATTAACTGATTACAAAGTACCAGCAGTTATGGAATATGTTACAGAAAAAGCTGACCTGTATGATCTTCAGAAAAAAGTCAAAAGTTGGGAGCGAAAAGTCGAAATTGCGGATGTGAGTTTCAACAATTTTGTATATTACTTGCAGTTTGTAGCACCTTATGAACTCATCAAAGGATAAAAATTAAAATCTGATCTGTATGAAATTGTCTTGTAAATGCCCCAAGTACATATGTACCTACAAAAGATGAAATATGCAACAACCCTTGTTGACCTCTCTGACAATTTAGCTGGAGTTCGCGCATGTTTTGTTTCCTGGCAACCTATTTTTAATACTAGTTTTGAAAGACCAATGTTGAACTTTCCAGGATAAATTCCAAAAATTAAAGAATGTAATACTTCTGCCATTGTGTTGAAATATTGATGTGATGAAAGGGCATAATCTAAACTATAATCTAGTGTTTTCTTATTAAATGTATGAGTTGCTGTTATTAAACAGAATATACCACAGTCAAATTTATCATCTCAGGGATAATTTTTTGTTTTCATTCAATGGACTCCTTTGAATAAAATTTGCAATCTGTCTTTTGGGGGGGCGGTATGGTCTAGTGGCCTAGAGTGCCGCACTTCAACATCTAGCTGGCCGGTCACCTCTGGCTTGCGGCTGTAGTTTCGAGCCCAGGTGTGAGCGTATGTGGCATGGAGATAGGGGCACCTTCTCAACCTCGTGGCTTTCCTCCAGGTACTCCGGTTTCCTCCCACTGCTAAAGACCCCTACGCGCATTCGAATTATTGAAATAAAATTTTTAAAAAAAAGATATGTTAGTCCCGAAATGACTTAGTTTGTGTTGAGTGGACGTTAAGCCCCATTTTTCTCTCTCTCTCTCTTTTTTGGGGTACTTTAAAAATATCTATTCTGTCAGTCAACTTTACCCTAATGAATAACATTGCTTTAGATTCTTAATTAGATGTAAGACTGTATAAACAAATCACTTATTTATACCCATGGGAACATCTCTGTAAGGCTGACCTTTCTATATGTATTCATTTGTAAATAACAATGTTTCAAATGTAATTTGATTATCAACTGTTGTTTAATGTAATAAGATAATCTAATGTGTTCTAATGTAATTAGATAATCTTGTGTTCTAATGTAATTAGATAATCTTGTGTTCTAATGTAATACATATTAATAGGGTAATCTAATGTAATTGGATAAGTGGTCTAATGTAATTAAATAATCCAATGTAATTAAATAATCTGATGTGTTCTAATGTAATTAAATAATCTAATGTGTTCTAATTTAATTAAATAATTTATCAAATTTATGTCTTCATTGCAGATGGCACTAAAAACGCATCGTAAAACATGGAAACAGTTGGAGATTGGAAGTCAGATGGCTAATCAGTGGCGTATGGTGGAACCATTGTAATTTAAGTGATAACTTCTACAAGTTGTCTGGTAAAACATTGCTTCATGTTATTAGTAGGAATTTACTTATGTCATTTATTGATGTCATAAAGCAAGATTTAAATACAAATCCTCTGCATTGTTATTTTTGGCAACCACTTTAAAACTTATTCTAAATACAGATATGTGTGTTGTGGTGTATCACTTGTTCTGTAAAGTATAAAGCTGTGAAAGCCATTTTAAAATATTTTTGTATATACATTGACATACACTGTATGTATAATGCTGTACACATCAACAAAATAACACTGTATAATTTACATTTGTAGATATGAGTTTTAACTAACCTACTATTGTGTAATTTGAGTGATTCTCTCAAAATGTTCCCTTTGTTTTATATGAATCTGTGATATTACAAGAACTGTTGAAATGCTTTTTAAATAGATAAAGTTCTGTTCAATCAGATTAAAATGTAATCTAAAAGCCCACTTCTCAGTCAACTGCTTAAAAGGTTTTTCATTGCATCTGGTCAGGGCTGGCATTTATGCTTGCATGGTGCTTCCAGGCTGAAAATATTATTGGGCCCTTGCATCAAAATCAGTGACGTGGTGGCACTTAATAAGCCATTCATTGTCACTCACACCAATGCAGTTTGTGGGTATAGTATTGTAGATAGACTATATTGTCACAAATATGTACAACATAATAAATTTTACAATCAGATGTATATGTTTAGTTTAACACTATTAATTATACTAGTATTGATATTGTACAATATTTATCTATTATATTTTATTATATCGTACAGAGATACAAGTATTAATTATATGAGGTATAATAAAATATGATTTCAGTTACCTTCATGTCAACCAGAAATGTATTTTGTTTTTATCACTGATTAAAAGTTTAAATTGGCACATCAGGAATATAAGTCTTAAAATTTAAGGTTTCAGTATTAATACAATGAATTAGAAAATGATCCCATGTGCCTGGGTGTGACTTTAAAAAGCCGATGACCGCCGACACACCAACGACAAAATGAAAATGATATCAACTTTAATTAAAAATTAACATAATATCTAGACAAAGAACAACTATAAAACCATTCATTGTACCACATAAATAGAAAGTATAATGCAGTACAGGTAAACGGGTAGCACGATTTACCTTAAAAGGTGAAATTTAAAGGCGCTTAGGGTTAGATCTAGTTAAAAGATGATCAAATCTGCAGATTACCATCAATTACGAATAATAATCCAATGTCCTGTACAACTTATTCTGTGCAATAACCAATGACAGATTATGTCAAATAATGTGAAACTAAATTCACACAATTCCAGCATTTCATTGACGAATACAAATCATATTTTTTCTTGAGCACTTGTAACCCACATTACGTTCATTCCATCTGGTAGTTTATTCTTGTGTTGTATTATCGTTAATGTATTAAATATATCCTGTTATTATTTCTTGGTGGTTGTCGGCGGTGACAAATTCGATCTGATCTACCAGATAATGTATTATAAATTTTGATTAATAAGATGTAAAGATTTACAAATCGGTAATTAATGAATTTTATTATATCCCTTTATTTATGTTACTTAAAACACTATATAATTGTGTGATGTTCAAATAAAAAATGATTTGTTTAAACTTTTGATTCTAAATCCTGTTCATCACCAATAAAAAAGTTTGTAGGGTCAATTGGCAGTGTTATAGTTTCATCTATAAAAGGCACTTCATCAGCATCAGAATTATGTCCAGAATCATTTTCTTCATTAATAGTAACACCAGATCGCACAAACGCTGCTGTAGAACTAGTATGGCCACCAGTATTGGCAGCTGAGGCCTTTGCCTGGTCATAAGACAAGATACCAAACTTTTTGAGTAAAGCGATTCCAGGCATCCACATTATAGAAAATAATACTAAAACAGCACACATTACTCCAGCATACCAAGGATACAATTTAGGTTCCAACTCGGCCTTTAAATAAAATAAATGTACAATATTTAAGCGATTAAATCAATTTCAAAATAGACGTTGATATAAATTTAGTTATTTAACGTGAGCATGGCAATTGAATGCATTTATAAAGCATACATTGTTCGCAACATACATCCGAATCGCCATTTAAAAGATCTAGAACTGAAACCGATTCTGATTACTCTGGTTCTCTGATAGCACCATTGCTGATTTAATATCACCACACAATTAATCAAGCCAAACTAACGGACAGGCTAGAATATATACATCGACATTTCAAACAATAAACGTACATCGGATCCAATTAGTGAGTAACTATAATCATTCTTTACAATATTACTGACAAAGATACTGATAATGATCCACACATGGATGTATGTGAAAGTATACTTACATTTATTTTATTGTAGGCGAAATATACTATTGGTTTACTGAATTTACTAAATAAAGTTGCTATTAATAAACACGCCATAAGTAAAGGTGAAATCACCTTCCATACTATTCTCCAGTAAAGGTTTGGTCGGAACCCTATCATCATTTCTATGTCATGTGCAAACCTGTTAACACACAATTTTACATGGATAAGAAAATTACTTTATATACTGTACAATGATTTACTTTTATTATCTTCCCTGGCCTGTATAAAATTGGTGGGGGGGGGGCTGCGCAGCAGTTCGCCATTATGTCAGATGGCGAATCTACGATTCTTGTTGGAGTGGTAGGCGTAGCGTCGTCATCTCTTCAAAGGTTATTAATGCGTTGCTACGATGTAATTAATACCCCCATGTCAACTCAATTATTATCAATTTGCGGAATAATTGTTTGCTGTCTAATTTGCAGACAATGCACAATGCAATATTTTCAAATTTCAACCAACCACGGTTCAATTTTCGTAGATAGTTTAAGTTGGATCCACCTTTTAATACTACAGTTGTTGGCGATTATCAGAAACCTTTGGGTTAGGATACAGTGTAAATCTGTGGTTAGGATTAAAACTGGTTTACTTCAATTTCCTGCCTATATAACTATGGCACGGAGTAGGGTCGCCTGTTTAGATTCGTGGGTTTTCTCAGAGTCTTCCAGCTGCAAGACCCAACTCGCAAGCGATTTATTGAAACAAAATTGTGTTAGTACACCCCTCCCCTATGTATCTTGGCCTATACTTACTTGTCTAAACCATAAACATAAGTGATACCAATTGTTTCAGCTAAAGCAATCAGAATAAGTGGAAAGGATCCAGCAAATGCATCGAATAGCGCCACCCAATAAGCCCCTGATCCTAACACAAATAAAATTCCCACAAAACAACTTAATCCACACAAAACAGCTGAAAATAAAAGAATAGTAAAAATAAGACATGTTAAAGTGCAGATCATCTTAAAATTTAAAGTTTTCACAAAACTTAAGCCACGTCACAAAATTGTCGCAAGTTTTGGATTGTCCCAGTCATCGCTGAACCACTATGGTGGAAACAGAATACTCGGTATGGTTTACGTCTGCATTTATGTGCTATATACATGTACATAAAACATAACGGAGACATTCGACAAGCTGCCTATCACTGAATTTTGTAACAGTCACATCTAACACAAACATTAGCAGCGGCATGTGTCAACAATCAATACGAGTGCACAAAACGCCCAAATTTCAATATAAAATGTAATTAAACCTGATACGAGCCACCTTCTTTTCATCCATGGAAACAGTTGGAGATCATATAGTGATGTAGCAACACCCTCTATTGTACCAAACTCACTCCCTAATCCAAGAGACAGTAACATTAGGAAGAACACAAACGACCAAAATGGCGCAGATGGTCCAAATTCATTTATTGCTTGTGTAAAGATGATGAACGCTAAACCGGTTCCCTCGGCGCCCTGAAATTTAAATTATCTAAATGAAACAATCGATGATATTTGATCTGTTTAATATTGGCTCCACTTGCCACGTTTTGGTTAAAAATGGGCCCTCCGGTGACATCAAATTGTCCACCTCCCTACCCGAGTACCACCCCTTCAGTCAATGTATTCATCAAAAAACTGCAATCCGAATCCTTGGATAGCCTACAGATTCTGATGTCTTCCGTCTTGCTCCAATGACAGTAGCAGATCGCCGTCTAAAGAGTTACTTTGAGCAGATTTTGACATGATTTGCTAAGAAAAAAGCAGCTGGTCTATAACTCTCTTAATTTCCAATTAAACCGACCCCAAATTGTTCTGCGCATAAAACCTGACATATCTTAAACCTAATCCCATTGAAATAACGGCCTAACCTTACGTATAATAATATAATTTTTTAATCCAACTTCTTTCTGTCCGTTTTCAAAATGGAAGCTCAACCAAAATATGCACACATACATACCTGGATAATACAGACAAACTGTTCGGTAAGATAAGATTAAGATTTCAGTGTTTCACTCTTCACTATTTGCAACATAACTACTTAGTGAAATTTTTGGGAAATAAACCCATTTTTACAGGAGGCCGGTCCGGTATAATAATGCAGCTAACCTTCCGCATGCTTCAGTCAGACGATCTTGTACGTGTACTACAAATTGAACACGATATCTTGGTTTGTCACCCAATCTGATCTATTAGACACACTTTCCTTGCCAAGCGCCTCTAGGAACCAGGGAATTATTCCGAACAACCCTGACCAAGGAGCTTATCTAGTTTTTAAACTCAGACTAGAGAGCAGGTCTCAAAGGATTATCGACAATAGCGATAATGTGTTATTTTCAAGTGGATTTTCAGGGGCGGATCCGGGGGGGGGGGGTCCACCACCACCACCCCTGCTCAGCTAGATAAAAAAAATAATGCCTTACATCAATGAAATTACATCACAAAGTAATCCTACATCAGTATAAAAATGATTTCTATGTTTAAAAAAGCTCAATTTGTATGTATGCCTATGTAATTTAGAGACGATGATGGCAGATTTCCATAACAGAAACATGGCAAACCCCCACCTGCAAAAATTCCTGGATCCGCCCTGCTTTTATTTGGCTGTGCTAATGACCAACAGGACCAAATGATGGTGGAAAGAAACAAAGATATACGTACCTTATCAAGATCATCTTGAAGATTACAATGTCTAAAAACTTTTCCAGTAGAATTACTTATAGAAGATAAATTATTAGAATACTGTTCTAAATACACGGTATGAGATAAAGTGCTTTTATTATAAGATGTATAAACATCTAATAATACATCTATATTACTGAAAAGAAATATACAGCAAACATGACTTCTTGTCTCACTGACTCACGTATCAACAACAACCCTATAATAACTTGTTTGTTTTAGTTTGAATATTTGTCGTTTGATACTTGTCCTCAACTCCCAAAGAATTGCTACAAATGTTTTCTCAACTGAAAAACCCATGCGCGTGCGCTAAGACAACAAAAATAAAATAAGATAATTTGTATGCGATATCACCTTCGATGGCAGCGGACGTCAAACACTATAAAGAACAACAACAAACATCGTCTCCTAAGGGTTTCGGCGGTCATCTTGGACGCAATCTTGAAAACATGAAAAAAAAACCCACTTTTCCAGGGGTCCTTCTTTGGTAAACTTTAAGTATATTAAAAAGTACACTTAAATCTACCAGAACCGGTTGAGAACCCCTTTGTAGCAATCTTTTGGGTAGTTAGTTAAACTGTATTTTGACATGACTATTGGGCCAGATTGGCACGGTACTCGGTACGGCACGCTTGTCTTTTACCTGTTTACACTACAAAAAAAATTAACCGTGCCGTACCAGGAACGGTACCTGGCACGCTTAAAATTTGTAATGTAAACGGGGTTTATTGTTCATAATATAGTAGATGCGATTTTGATATAGGATTACAATTTGGAAGATATAGAGTTAATATGGAGTTGGATACATCGTTACTGTGGTCTTACACTAACATTTATACGATATTTAGAGTTATATTATGTTTTATATACTGTCGTAGAAAAAGCCCGCCAATATTGGGCTTCATTAATGTTTCATCAAGGCAGAACTTTATTGAAGAATAACACGGAATTATTATTGATGTATCTTAAAAACGAAAATCAGGTCATACTTACTGATCTAAACAGTTTTCAAACATCAAAGTTGCCTTAAAACCAAGAATAGCAAAGATGACAGCGCAGGCATAAATGGCGGTAAACCAATTACACAAAGAAACCAATATGGCGTCTCTTTGAAAATTGTTGTTGGACGGATTATAACTTGAGAAGGCAATCAAACCACCAAATGCCAGACCAAAAGAATAAAATATTTGTGTAGCAGCATCTAACCAGCATTGTGGATCATACAATTTTTCTAACTAAAATAAAAGTACGGAAAAAAAAACATTATAAAAATTGCAATCGTATCAAGACCTCAGAACACTCAAGCTTCGTGAGTCAATTTAAGGCGATCTTCAAAAAACAATAGACTGATCCAGAGAAAGGGGACAGGAAGGAACACCAGCTTGCAATAAAATATTTATTGTAAATTGTGAAGAGAAGTGCACTGTACTTTTAAAAGACGGGACACCCCAACCCCCAAAGTCAAATCCAGCATGCACATATTTCCCGTTCTGCTTTGAGTTATACATTTATGCCCGTGTCTGTCATTTTATCATATCCTCTTAAACGTATTTAGTGTATTGTTCTATAATATGTATAATAGTAGTTTACATTTCGGCATTGTTTTGTATTATAATATTGCCATATTTTTATATTGTGTCAGTGTGTCAACATGAATGACACATATGGTGTTAAACTGTGACAACACGTGTATATAAGGAAATTGTAGACTCCGCCTAGTCCTAAATAACATAATGCTGTTCTTATATGGTTTATGTATTTAGATATTTAGGTCTCATAACATAAAAATGCGTCATTCCATTTCATTTATGTTATACACTGTTTGGTTGGTATTATTGTACCCGAATCTTTACTCATTATTCAGGGACACCGATCGTATTTGTATATTTGTATATGCTGAAGCAATGCAAGTTACGTGACTGTAGTTGTCCGATAATCTTTTATTTATAAAAGTAACAAATATATACCTTTGGTGTAAACATGTGAACTAAACCATCTGTCGCTCCCTTCAATGTGATCCCTCTGATGAAAAATATGGTCAGTACAATATATGGAAAGGTAGCAGTGAAGTAGACAACCTGAAAATATCAAATATCTACATTTCAAATAAAACAATTCTTGGTAGGCGCCATGTCAGTTATAAAGCCATTAAAAGTGGTCGAGGGTCGAATATTTCAAATAAAACACGGATTGGGATACAAAACAATGGTGTTGGCTTCGGCTGCACATTTTTGCGGTCTATGACAACAGGATGATTAAAATTAGTTTTTAACGTCCAATAACTCTAACGATTTCGTTTCGGGACAAGCATATAATCGCCTGTCTAAATGTCTCTACGGAGATTATTATAGAAATATAGATTAGATTATCCTATTAGGTTTGATGAAATGATATGGTCGTGCATGGACATCCGCGTTCCACATTCTCATTGAATTGCAACTGACCAGGATTCTTTTACGTGCACGCCGACGTGTACATACCTGGACTGAATTATTAATATTCAATTTCTAGTCCAAATTTGCTGTACAAATCGAACGTAGTTGAACAAAAGTATATACAGTCAATTTTTAGTCTGATTTTGCTGTAATGGACGAATGTTAAATTCATTAACATAAACAAATTCGTTGGAATAAGCCATCTTTGGCTACCGTTAAAGCGATTCCATTGTTGAAAAATATAGTCAGTACAATATATTATGGAATTTTAGCCTTTTTATATTAAAATAATACCATCCGCATGTTATTAAAGATTTTATATGCCAGTCGAGAATGGCAAACCGTCTAAAAGATTAAACAAAATGTCAAAATTTTCATATTTCTTATTTTGGCAAAGAATTTCATCTCGAACGTCATTTTAAGAGAGTTAATTTTCTGAAAGGTGATTTGATATGACCATGGTGTCTCAAGATCACAATGTTTGTATAATTTCCACATTAACAATCCCAACAGAATTTCAACAAATTGGTAATTGCTTTCTTGGCGTCGTCACTCGTTCCGTACAGATTCCTACAGCATTCGAAAATCGTGTTGACAATTAATTATAATGGGTTTCTTTAATTGTCCAATTAATGTAAGCATTCCAAAATATTTGCTTGAATCTCGAAGTGGTCTATTAGTTTATAGAGTCACGTTTCCAGCCCCATCGATATTTTCATTGTGCATTCAAGATTAGGGATATGTACGTACATAGTTGCATACATGTATGTGTGTAAGTAGTTCGGATGGAACGGAGAACCAAGTTCTCGTGGGTATGCTGGCGTGGACGTAAAATGACCCTTAGCAGTTGAAATTCGAAGTAATAGAATACTTCATGTCGTGTGATAAAGCTTACGTATTAACACACAATCTCAATATAATGACACTTAATTAATTATCAAAAGTAAAAGAACGCATGGTTTTATGTAATCAAGCACCAAAAGACTGTGTGTGGTCTGAAACACAATATATCGAACAATAGGTTAATAGAATTGTCGGTATAAGTTGACTGTAAGTTATTGAAGACCATTCTCCTGTGCGTTGGGCATTTACATCTGGAATTTTATAAGGGAATTCTCTATGGGAAGGCGATGAGACAAACACAAACCTTTCCAGAGCTCTTGATACCTCTACATATACATCCAAATACGACCAACCAGGCAAACACCAGACACAGCAGCATTTTCCAGTTGATACCACCAATTTCATCAATACCCGGTGAAATCACTAACGCCTTACGGTACCAGAAATATGACGTAGGTCCAGCAATATCACACTCAGGTACTGGGATCGTGTGATTCGGTGCCAGCGTTGTCATAGGACACGTTGCCCATGGTAACGGACTTTGGAAGGAATGGAAAAGGTAGTAAAAACACCACATGATGATAGCATTATAATACAAGGCCACCGTAAATGATGTTACACAACTAGCCACGCCGACACCTCCCATTAAAGGATGAATCCGATTCCACACGCCCATACTTCCGGTTCGCATCTTCTGTCCAATTGCAAGTTCTAAATACAGCAAGGGCATTCCCTCCACAAATAACATGACGAAGTAAGGAATGAGAAAGGCACCTATTAAAAGAATAACACAGAAAACATTAATTCAATTATGCTGGTACATGTATTAAATCAAGTGCTCAAAAATAGGCCTCGGGCATTATTAGCCAATGATTATTATGCATTGAATATCTCAGACGCCTTTTTCCATCTGTTCTGACAAAAGATTTTCCACAGTAACATGTTGATGTGTGACTTGAAAAAGGTTCACTTTCATGATTATAATACATAATGCACAATACCACACCTAATGTCATTTGCTGCCACTTGTCGACTGTTGAAAGCTTTGCCAATAATGGAAAGTAAGGACCAGAATGTAACACTACCACGTACGAAAGGGAATGAAAGTTTTATAATTCCAAGTTCTAATGAAAATCCGAAATGCAAATCAAACTCATATTATTGTTCGTTGTATTTGTTTAATTTTCGCATTTTAATGCGGCGTTTCTTTAGACATCCACTATACTTTTATATTGGACATTTGGTCTCCGGGTGCAGCGAAGCCAAACGAGTGCGGACAAATAGGACATACCCTTAACGTAAGTTATGTCATAACAAAGTCATATGTGTCATATATATATATATCTCTTTTTTTTCTCCATATTTTTACATAAACATTTCGTTCATATAGTTGATTTAGTGAGAGAGTTTATTGCACATTAGTTTTACATAAATTACATGAAATAGGTTAATATATAGATATAAAGCTAATGATACATCTGGATTGTGTTACATTTGTGACATGACAATTAGAAGAACAAGCCAATATTTATTATTGTGTCAGTAAAGATCGTTTTAGCATTTCTATTATTCTTCTGTCCCTCTTATACAGAGATAATGCTAATCTAGTTAATGGCGGGGCTTTGAATGTCCTTTCTAAAGCACGGGGCAATAGCCGAATGTTCTTTATAACGTGTTTCCGCTATTAGCCTTCGGCGTGAGATGGTTCACATAGGTCACCCTTTTAGACTGAACCTTGATTGGGGATCTACACTGTTAAAAATAATTCTGTAAAAAAACAGAAAAATTCTGGCAGCAGATTTACCAAAATTTTCTGTAATTGTTATTGATTTTTAACAGATAATTTCTGTTAAGTCACAGAAGCATGTATCTGTAAAATTACAGGAAAAATCTGGTAAATCTGCTGCCAGAAGATTTTCTGTTAAGTCACAGAAGCATGTATCTGTAAAATTACAGGAAAAAAACTGGTAAATCTGCTGCCATAAGATTTTCTGTTCTTTAACAGAATTATTTTGGTTAAATATAAAACAAAATCATCCGTAAAAAAAAACAAAAAAAAAACATTTTCCGTAAATGTAATTTTTCAATATAAATGTACAAATATATTAAACATGAATAGAAATTAAGAGCAAGAAATCGTGAATGGCTTCGAAATTTGAATTTTCTGAAGGCCAGGTTTACTACTTTCTGCCGTTCCTCTGTCCTCTTGCAAATTCTGTTACTTCCATACAAACCTGAAACAAAATTAAGCACTGCATACACTGCATACATACATAACTGTTTACGGCTTAAGGGTCATTTAACTGTATGTCATGGAGTATCCTCTCGCCGAGATAACTGTTTACGGCTTAAGGGTCATTGACATGTAAGGTCAATATAAGCACGGGAAGCTTTATTGGCTAATGTTAATAATCCAGCATTATATTCTCTGAACCATCGCGTTTCTTAAACTGTAATACTGTTTACTTGGTCGATTTCTAATTCGCAATACAACACACATTTGCATGCATGACCACTATGTGCATTGATCTTGGAAACTAAACATAAAAACAATAAACTAAACAGACAGTACAGAGGTTGTATCTTTAAATCCACTTAAGCTGTAGATTTTCACACATAAATATTATTAGAAAGATTTACCTACACATTTCAGTGTTGATTCTCCTCTGTTCTTTATTCTGCATCGTCAGTGCACATTCAAACATTCGCCGCCATAAGTTATGTCTGCGACGCGCATGCGTTAACCGAATCCAACAGTATAACTATGTGAATTAACAGAACAGTACCTTTGATATACAGGTTATTCTGTAATATTACAGGTCTTTTGATTAATAATACAATTTGTGTTGTTAATAAACAGTTTCTATCGGTTAATATACTGAAAAGTATGTAAAAATACCGACGTTTCTGTCCAAAGACAGAAATGCATGTAAAACAACAGATTTTATGGTAAAATGACGAGTAATTTATCTCAAATCACAGATTTTTCTGTGATAATACGGATAATTTCCTTCAAATAACAAAAAGTAGGGATTTTAAAAACCGAAATTTTTTACAGTGTAGCCGGATGTTCTTTATAACGTGTTTCCACTATTAGGTTTATTAGCCTTCGGCGTGAGATGGTTCACATAGGTTACCCTTTTAGATTGGGGATTTGAGTTGGGTATATACGTCAAAGTGCACCAAATCAGTTGCATCTGGTCTGGTGTGATTCAAATTATAATTTCTACTTTTTATCTAAATAAACAAACTATTGAAACTTGACACCCTCTCCTGATGCGTAATTCTATAAAAATATAATATTGGTAGGTAATAGTGTAGAAATCTATTTGATCGTAAGAAAATCTTAAGGTGAGCTAAGTCCTTCAACTGCACATGCGCTAAACGGTAATCACACACCAGGAACCACCCCACACTGTCACATTGGATTAGATGGCCTAATGTGCCCCTGGATAACAATATCCGTGCTTTGAAAATCTGAAATTCGTGCATCGAAAAAATATGTAGCCTTGTATATCTATCAAGATTGTGTGGGTAAACTTGGCTATTATATAGGATGCTCGACTACTTTCAATTTCTGTTTCAAAAGATTTGTATTGTTGTCGTTGACATATTCCCACCCAAACTGACCCCGCAGTGAATATTCGTTTGGCTGCTACAATTCGTAAGTAATTCTCTGTGAAACAGATTGATTCCCACCATGTTTCTTCACACCGTTAATTTAATATAAATATGTTAATTCTATTATATTTTGGTGATAATAGTGTAACTGTAAGCTTGATATGTGAGTTATTGGAATGGGATCACAGTTTGATCCCTGCGTTTCCCTTGTCAGTGATGCAGGACGGAGTGCCTGGACTGCTGCCTAGTCGTTCGATTCTTGCATTGGCCGAGAAAGTTCATCCAGATTTTCCGGCGTTGTTCCCCCTTGTTAGTGATGCAGGACGGAGTGCCGGGTAAGGACAGCTGTCTAGTCGTTCGAATGGGACAAACAACCGAGGTACCGTGTACACATTAACGTGCACGTAAAAGATCAGTTGACAGATGGAATTCGATATTAGAATAGGCCGTATTGCCGCTGTACAGGCAAACTTTCCCGCATAGCGTCCACCTTCATTAGCCCAGTTTGGAGCAGAACAGTAGGACGTTAATCTCAATTTCACTTCATTTCATTTTTCAATGTGTTATCGGAAGTCAGATTTTAACGGAACCCCCAAAGCCCGGAAACCGTGCTTCACCAATAAAATCTGACCTGAATACATCAGATTTCGTCGTTTCTGCTCATTCCGGCGCCACGGCACCTAACCATTATCACATTTAGCAAACGCACCATATTTGGAAAGTAAATTTCCTTCCTTGGTTTTTACACAATGTAATACATTAAATGAATGAAATTGAATAATAAGGTTCAACTGTGTATTCCTTTTCTTAGACGTTCAACAATATGTAAATTGTCGGAATTTCTGGATATGTTTTTGTTGGTAAACCTTGACCTTTATATAATATTATTATGAATGAAAAATGAGCTTTAAGAGGAGTCCGTTCTACAAATACAGTTTTATACGGTCTAGTGAAATCAACACGTGTTAGACACATTATGGTGACATAGTCATAATAAATAATAAATATTTGAGTTTTTCGTGTATTACTGTCCTCATGCACTTACTATTTAAAAGATATTCTATTTTCTATAAATGAATTGGAGACTGGGGAATAGACAAAATGTTCATGCCGGACCCCTACCCCTATATCATTTGTTGGTTGATAAAGAATGGTTGAAAGCATAACGTTGATGTTAAATTTTCGCCCATCTTATTTGTGTGTTAGTGTTGGGGACAAAACCGGGGTGGCGTGAGCCGGTGGGTCGATAAACATGCAACAAATCGTTTAAATAAACACAGGGAGAGAGCCAGTCGTCCCTTTCATTTTGAATGTGGCAGGTCTGGGTGCCAGAAAACAATAGTGTAGAAGGGTGACGGTGATGGCGATAGATTTTGGAATCCTTTCCGGTGGAGTGGGATGGGGGATTAGCGTATCAGAATATATACAAGGTTGGGAAGGTGGCACAGGACGTACATTCGCGGAAAATAACTCACGAATTGCACAAATCTACAACGGACGCATTATAGACTGCCCAGCCATCCACATCCATTCTTTATTTAATCCTGCGGTAAACATAACTATCGTCACACTAATTATACGGACTATTATAGTAATACAATGTCTCGATATCAGTTTGACAAAATGAGCAAAATGTAAACATTGACTGCATACTTCTACTGACATATGTGAGTTAATTCAGAATATTAGTATACAAACTGTTTTCATTGTATATCGGTATGACCACAGATGCTAGGACCGGTCCCCATTCTCGTACAGTCGTAGGCAACCTCGAGATTCAAAATTCAAAACTGTTAGTATCAGAGTAGATAAATAACACAATTAGCGGCAACTGGCTTCTCTCAGTTCGGCTCTCAGAAAATGGCCCACCCCTTAGAAAGAAAGCCCTGCTTTTACACTTCAGATACAATTAGAAGTTGTTGACGTGTCTTAGCACATTTTCAAATAGAATTCATTTATAAATAATTATTCTAAAAGAAAAAAAAGTCCGTTCATGTGTTAAAATCTTACCCCCACCATGCTGTTGTGTCAAATACGGAAATCTCCAAACATTTCCTAATCCAACCGCATATGATATCACCATGAAGAAATACTGCAATTTGGAGTCCCATGCAGCTCTGTTAGGTGGTTGTGGCAAGTCATGATCAGTAACAACATCGAGTGATGGTAAATTAAGTGGTGTGATTAATTCCGTATTGTTTATTCCATCTTTGGAAATTCTTTTACGTTTACCCATTCTATTTCTGTCCTGTACTATTCACAACTTATATACTGATATAATAATCGTATATTTATGACATTGTTGAAGACTTTGGACGAGTCCATTTAAGCCATTAATAGAGAACAGTCTTTATTTTCAAACAAACGTTCTCACGTTACATAGTAGAATTTTTGGTGTTTATAATTTTAAGATTTTATGAATGGAACTCAACAAACCGTGTCGTAGGCGGTCGGGGAGGCTAACTGACGTCCCAGATACGAAAGCACATGACTGACATTGTCAAAATATGAAAACGTCAAGGGCAGCATGCCGCGCTACGACCTCTAGCTGGCCGGTCACCTCTGGCTTGCGACTGTGGTTTCGAGCCCTATATAGTGTTAGCGTATGTGGCATGGAGATAGGGGCGCCTTCTCAACCTCGTGGGTTTCCTCCGGGCACTCCGGTTTCCTCCCACTGGTAAAAACCCCTACGCTCAAGCGAATTATTGAAATAAAATTAAACCATATGTTAGTCCCGAAATGACCTAGTTTATGTTGAGTGGACGTTAAACCCCATTTCTCTCTCTCTATCTCTCTAATCGGACGATGCCCGCTCACAGTTCCCATCGCTTGTTATAAAGCGGCAATATGAAAATATCACTCATCCCCTCTGGTCTAAGGCTATTATAGATTAAATAAACTTTATTTAATCTATACCGACTATTTTTCACTGAGATTATTCTTTATTTGCCAAAGAAATCATTTCTTGCCGCGCCTGACACACTGTCATAATAATTCAACACTATTTTCAAGTAGAATTCTGCGATTGAAAACACACAAAATGCGTCTGAACTAATCAACCAATAACCATCACGAGACTCGAACATGCGCATAGCTAAATTCTACTTGAACATGGTGTTGGTTTACCATAAATGTGTGTCATGACGAGAAATGATTCCTTTAGTAAAAAATAAACATTCACAGTGAAAACTAGAAGGTGAGGGTTCCAAAATAGCCTTAGAACAGAGGTTGGGAAGAGCGGTATTTTACTGTATTTTCACATTGCAGCTATATAGCCATAGGCGTACGAGCCTGGGGGCAGCGGAGGCAGCTGCCCCCCCCCCCCCTAACTTTCGGGCAAGCTGACTTTTCGCGCAGACGGGTAAAGTGAAAAAAAAATTATTTCATCTACTTGTCAAAATAAAGTGCCCGAAATCTAATAAAACATCAATATTACGGACGGGAAAAGCAGGAAAACGCGCTTGCGGCTGTCAAGTATTACAAGATTTTCTTTAGGGGTCCATACAAGGTCTGTTCTGCTGTCTGTAAACCCGAAAATTTTTCGGACTTTTCTAGTTATACTTTGTTATCGAGTCCTAATATAACACTTATTTTACTTTTCTTATAATTGAATACTACGAATTTGTACTGAGTTGACTATAAAATGTTGCCTACTTTGTGCGACATTTTTCGGGCATCGATTATTATTTGTGAATGCAGCTGCAACAGTCTGATTGGATGGTTGGAATTCAGAGTGGGATTTCGGTTAGAAAACCATTGTATACTTTTGTAGTTTTCACGGTCTAGAATAGCAGAAAACGCATTTGTGGTGGTTAAATTATCCAAATTTTCTCTGGGAGGGTATACCGTTGAAAGCAGTGACAATTAATTGTTTGTTTGGAATTCCGGTCAGCCATATATAGGCTTTATTGGACCAAATTGAAGTTGCTGTTTTCACAGCCTTGAATAGCAGGAAAACAGTTAAATTTTCAAAATTTTCTCCCAACGGTCCCGTCTTCATGGACTGTAAGCGATTGATTGAGATTTGAGTCAGTCACCTTAATAAGGCTATATTTTAGACCACTTTGAAGTTACTTTGTTCACGTGTTGAAATAGCAGGGAAACGTGTGTGCAGCCGTCAATTATTCCAAAGTTTTCTTTTGGCTTGGGGGGTGGGGGAAACACAAGGAAGGCCAACACAGCATTTCGGGTTCTGCCCCCCCCTAACCGTCATCGAGCCCGTACGCCTATGTATATAGCAAGCGTTAGGAAATGTCAGCGGACAATCAGTGGATAGCGTCCGATCAGAGACAGTTCCTAAAGGAACTAGAAAGGGATATAATTGGGTTGAAATAAATTTTTGTCACCTTTTCAAAAACCTTTTAACAAATATCAAAACATTCAATTGCCAAGTGTTCGGAATCAGATTTGGCTACTGATGAATTCCATTTCGGCGTAAGCCAATGGCGTCTTCAGGCTACTACAATACTGATGGACAATAATTTCCAAAACACTAATTACTTAGTTTCGTAACAATAGACATAGGAACTGCAACTGGGGGTTATGGGCAGAAATGGACAAAACTGGCTATAGGGCAGTTATCTTAAGTATCTCCAGCTGAAATGACTAACCCTAATATAACGCCGATACATGCCAACATGGTCTCCACTTTAGGGATGATGTCCCTTTCTTTGTCGCAGTAAAGAAGTGGGCTGTGGAATTTAAGCGTAGCAGAGTGAGATTTGACAATGCCCCGCGCCCTGAAATGCCATAAACAGCAACAATTCAAGAAAGGATTACCCGGGTGTATGACATGGTAAAGACTGATCGACGATTTACCACTCTACATAATATAAGATAAGATTACCAATGCTGTGGGAGTATCTCATGAAAGGGTTGAGTACATTATCGCCAACGAGTTGTAAATGACAAAAGTTTCTACAAGATGGGTGCCAAAGCTTTTGAATGTCGGCTAGAAATGTGATGGCAGAGCCTGATTTGTGTTGTTCGGATGCTACGAAATATCGAGGCCGTTATAGCGTCTTCATCAGCCAATTCGGGGCAAAACAGTTTTGAAAATAAATGTGCATTCCGGTCTTTCATAGACCAGTGTAATATCTAATAAGTTGTTTGACCTATAAATGATTGTATAAACGTTATGGTAAACAGATTGTTAGCATCGTATCGCATAATAGACTGATGTAGCCTATAGATTCAGTGTTATTGTTGTGGTTATTGCTAACTACACGTATCAACTAGTATGTTGTGCTAATCTTATAAAATGTTCATACCAGAAAAAAAATCGAAAAAATTAAAATGCGATATTTTGATAATAAGAAATAAAAATATGTTTGAAGCATTGAGAACATTTAAATTGAAATCTAATATATTGCCCCCAAAGAAAAATATTCCTCCTTATTTCGAAAAAAATTCCCTCCTTATTTCGAAAAAAAATTCCATATAAATTTTTCTTTTTTTTGGGGGGGGGACTAAACAATTTCATTACTCAAATAAACTTGTTGTGAAATAAGATTAGAATACAATGTACATAATTCAGCAGAAAATGACATTTGATTTTAATTCTCAAAAGCTGATACCAAGGACGTGACCCCGAGAAGGAAGTAGTGAATTAAGTTGATTTGGTGTGCTATCTCAATTAGTAATGAGGCAACCTTTACATGAGTAAATGGTTTCGCAAGAGGAAGTTTACGAAATATCACAAAACTAGATATATCTTTAGACGTACAATTTCGTCATCACACAAAATAAATCCCTACATAAATGCCAAATTCAGTGATTTTGAGGCAACTATATGGTTGGTGCGAGTATATGATTGATGTATATATAACATGTTCAATTTAATTCTTGAATCCAGTAGTTTTCCTGATCAATGGCGTGAATTTATCATAGCTTCAATGTACAAGAAGGTTGACATAGCGGATGTGAATAACTACAGTGGAATTAGGCTAGAACTCCTTATACTGCATTTAGTAACTGAACATATGATAAATAACACAAATTTATATGGAAAATAATCACTGACACTATTAAAGGGACAATCCCGATAAGAACAGAGTCTCAAAAATTAAAGTCCGAGTATTTATGAAATTTATGGACCAAAATATAGTGGCATGGTGTACTTACCTTGTCTCAAAATTTCAGCTCAAAATATTGGGTCATTTGGACGTGAACGTCAACACTGCTTATCCGGACACGTAACCCTTTTAAGATTTCGGGTCAATTTTTTCATTGGGTGGCCTGATAATCGATTAATGTTTCTTGAGAGGTCTATGCAGTAAATGACCCATGCCCTGTACTTGATAACAAAAGGTAAATTTCACCTACATATTATTTTTATAGAAAAAAGTCTGGTTTTATCCAGATACTGTATAATAAAACGTTCTCCATTTCCAGATGAAGACTGTCAGGTTTAACTTATTTACAAGCGTATCACAAATATCGAGTTAGTAGGTGGGGGCCTTAGGTTATGGATTTTAAAGGATTTTAACACAAAATTAAGCAGTTTTATTCCCCCAAAATTTATCGGGATTGGCACTTTAACAACAGAAATAAAATCCGCCCCCCTAAAGAAGATCCCCCGATAGCCATTTCAGTACCCTTTCAAGGGAATGTGTCTTACAAGATAAGAAGGATCCTCAAACAAGCTGGCATCAAAGTCTACTTCAAAACTGGTAAAATCATTAAAGACATCCTTGGTGTCAATGGAAAGATTGAATCCACAATAGGTAAACAACCCAGGGGCTGTGTATACCAAATAACTTGTTCCTGTTCGAAGATCTACATCGGCGAAACGAAATGCCGTTAGTTAAAAGGTTGAAGCAACATCAGTCCAGAGGCACAGACAACAAATCCGCTGCTTATGGACACCTGACACTGAACAAACGTCATCAAGTTAACTATTCTGAAATCAAAGTATTAAACCAAAATCTCCATAATAGGAAATCCAGAAAACTACAAGAAGCCATCCAAATCAAGAGATTTAAACCTGAACTTAATAGAGACGAGGGATTATACCTTCCAAGGAGCTATGATGTCTTAATTAAATTTCTGTTGCCCATTTGTAATGTTTTTATTTTTCCTTTCTTTTAGCCCTTAAACGGATTCATATCTTAATTAGTTAATCCCTATCTATATCATTGATGTCCATTCTGTGATGTTATGATTGTTTCTTTTTATTAGCCCTTTGATGGTTTCATATTTGTTACTGTTTTTGTTATCTTGTTGTATAAATTTGATTTCTTGCCATTGCACGGTCATTACTCATTTGAGAACGACAAGAAGAACTCGTTGAAACGTAGTGTGAAATAAACTCAGTGATTGTTTTCCATATAAATTTTTGTTATTTATACATTTTATTATAAATAACCATATCCAAATATATTGAATCAATGAAGCGCAGGGCTGAATCATTCGGGGTGTCAAAAGAGTAGGACCTTAAACCCCATTTCATTTCATTCGGGATGTAGAAGCATGGATCCTAACGTTTATGTTTGTTTTTGTGGATTTTTCAAAAGCATTTGATTCAGTTAGGTTCAAATGTCATCTTCTTCGCATTTACTGATACATAATGTTAATGGAAAAATATAATATCTGAATTGGTTAAGTCTATGTAAAATACATTTTATGGGGTAAAAAATAATAATTTCATTTCGAATAACATCGATTCTACCAAGTGGTGTTTTAAATCCTGTGGGATATTAATATCACTTAAGACGTCGTGTTCTCTAGTATAGTTTTGAGTACATGTACCATTTGTTATGAACCAAGAAACCATATCTCAATGTGGAAGTAATTAAAAATGGGTGATTTACAAACGAAAAAATAATTATTTTTTTTTTTTTTTTAAAGTATAGAAGAGCGTAAGCAGGAGCAAATGACTTTCGTTTAATTTGGACTGTTCGCGTATTTGATCGAGCGTAATTGATTAGAACTTACAATAAAACGTTTAAAAATCGAATTGAAAAAAATCACTTATTAATATGAACTTATGGACCCCATATTCGTCTATTTTAAGGTTCAAAGAATGGAGCTAACGCCCCCCCAAGCATAGTTCCCCCTGAATAATTAGTTTGTGGTTTAACTTCTGCTTCTTCAATAGGGATATCGAAGACAATCCTGACACTGCTACAAATCGTCCCTTTTAAATCGATGCGGTATTATAATGTTAGTATTCTGTAGTAAGATAAAATCATTTTTGTTGCATAGAAATTGTCAGTCGCGTAATGCAATGTAACTGTTAACGAAGCGAAATGGGTTTTAACGTCCTACTCTTCTACACAAGATTGCGGCGCCACGGCCTACTCTTATATCGAATTCCAACTGCCAAGGGATCTTTTACGTGCACACCAATGTGTAAACGGGACCTCGGCTTTTCGGACCATTCGAACGGCTAGACAGTTGTCCTTGCCTGGCCCCCTTTCTGCATCACTGACAAGCGGAACACCCAACTATTAATGAACTGCATAATATGGTGTAAAACACCATTTTATTAATTTATTGGACAATAAAAGCGGGAATCGCGTTTAAAAAATCTGGATACGAACCCAAGACATTGTAGTCGAGAGTTCGGTTCCCTTTTCGTTTCTTTTATCCACTTATTAGTTAGGGGACTACTATTATGGTCCCATAATCACTTGATAGTGGTGACGGTAATTTATAACCTTACACAGGCCTGTTCTTTGTTCTAAATCGACTTCAGTAGACGTCTGAGAACACGTGGGCGAAGCTAACCGAAATCTGTTTCAGTAAGGTTTTTAATCTTAGGATTATAAAAAATAAACCCAGTTGATCAAAATAAACGACCCTCTAATATAACATATGACACACTGCTGTGATTTACAGATTTCGCAATAGGTGGTTTATAACCTAATTCCATTCACTTATAACTCTGTCATATGATATTGTAATTTACCTATAATAGCAGAAGCTATCGATTCATATGGGATTAATCTTCTGACTTAACTTCACATGGCATTTGGCTTGAATTATGAAACAATATTCTCCCAGTGTTTACAAGATATTTAGATATATGCAAAATAGTGGTCGGTTGACATAATCCAAAACAGCACGTGAACTGACCTTACCAGTAGCTTATAATACTTTACAAAATTAATCATGTTTTGTCTTTTTAAATACATTGTATGCAGGACAAACGGTGCAGGATTACCATGGCGCACTTGGCACACCTGCGCCAAGTTAGAATACAGAAACCGTTTTACAACTAGACATTCAGTCATTTGAAACGAATTAAATCAACCCTGCGTTCCACAGGAGCAATCTCATTAGAATACAGATCTCTATTGCGTTTTGGTATGTATACTTTTGATAGCCTACACTACACGAAGATCTGACCAGTTGTACAGGAAGGTCGTGTCAGGGGTCACACGAGCGGCCTTTGACCCTATGACGTGAGACCTTAATTAATCAATCAGTGTTGACATTTCTACGGGTTTACCCTCACTTCCCGCTCAGAGCACGCCCAGAACTCACCGTAAGAGACCGTTTCAGTGCCTCCTGACATCAACTAGACGCGTCTGTTATAAAACGACACTTCCAGGTGCTAGTGTTGTGAAGACAAGTAAAACGAACTTTAACGCAGGCGGAGCTGGACAATTACTTAGTACCGTAAATCAACGGAGGTGACTTTACTCAGAAATTGGACTTTTAGGATCAGTGATAATTTTATACCCGAAAGACAGTTAAACCACTGTTTTAACTGAAGGTTACTGAACAACAATTTGATATAGGCAATTTTGCTAACCAGTGGGCATTCAGTAATCCACTTTCCGTATAAACTTAACCTTTTTTTGTGAAGAGGGTCTTGGGCAGGGGTACCCATTTACTTAAGCGCACGAGGACCCCACATGCACCTTAATCCGGTACTAATGAGATGCGAAACTAACGATGGCGGCCTCACCTGATTCTACACAGTCACATAGACTTGCCCATCCCATCAGACACGACACAATGTAAACCAGATTGAGGTAAATGGACAGGATTAAATAAGCCTTCAAAGACAGCCACAATCATCAGTGCCAATACATGTCCTTTGCACCTGATCAGCTACTCCATTGGTAGCCTACGCAAGACCTGAACTAAACTTATAACAACCAGGGTCGTATCTAACGGTAGTGCAGGGGGTACATTTCATCCCCAGAAAAATAAGCCCCCCCCCCCCCAAAAAAAAAAAAAATAAATAAATAAATAAATTGACAATAACATGTTTTAATTTTATTTCAAGGGCCCCTACACGCCAATGGCCACCAAGTTCGCTTGCCCTCATGTATAGCCCTGATCCAAATATTCTTATATCACTTATGTGGAGGCTATGGGGGATCAATAGGCGCGGATCCGGGGGGGGGGGGGCAAATGCGCCCTCCTTAAAAATATGCCTCCCCTGAAATAAGGTTCCCCTGAAATAAAATCGACCATATAAAATAGAAAATCGGTTGCCGTTCCGCGGTCGGTAACTTGGGCATTATATTGGCGCCCCATCATTCTGCTGCACCACTACTTTTAAAATCCTACATAATATGGGGCGCCGTTTGTAAAATAATTATTTAATTTTTTTATAGCAAAAAATATTAGATTAACTCCGAATATATATATTTAGATAAATATTAGAACAAAAATGGCATATATGTAAATATCAAAAAATATTGTAGCTAAAATTCGAGTTTTTGGTCTATGAAAAACTTTAAATGTTATATCTTGATTTCACATCGCTTAGTTAAATATATAGCTAAATGTGCTGTTTCTCGTAGGTATAAATGCTTAATACTAAATCACTGAAAAATCCAAAGTTAAATATTTAGCTAAATATATAAACATTTAGCAAAATATATACATATTTAGCTAAATATATAAACATTTAGCTAAATATATATATTTAGTTAAATATATATATTTAGTTAAATATAAATTAATATATATATTTAGTTAAATATAAATATATATATTTAGTTAAATATATAAATATTAGCTAAATATATAAACAGTTAACTAAATATATAAATATCATGCTAAATTTATAGGCTATGTTTAGCTAAATGTATAAATATTTAACTAAATATATATTTGTGGTCCCGCCAATATTTCTATTATCGTAAGCGACACAAAAAACTGCGAATAAAATGATGACGTGTACCTGACAGACACGTTAACCCGTAATATGTCGTGAAATTACCATATTTATGAGTGATCGATGTCTAATGTTAGATATAATGTAGGCATTATTAACGAATTGCGGATGTAAGAACTAAGCTGAGCGTTCAGGTCAGGCCCGTAGCCAGGGGGTGGCAAGGGGGGGCAATGCCCCCCTGAAAAAATGTTTTGCCCCCCCGAAAGAAAATTTGACAACCATAACTCTAGAATACCTACTATAGACTGTAACGGGTGTGCCCCTCCTAAAAACTTCACTGCCCCCCCGAAGCCAGCAAGCTGGCTACGGGCCTGGTTCAGGTACCAGATAGTACTGTGTCGTGCAGTCAGTGGAAAGTTGTACACTACGTCATCGTTTAGTGTGAAGTCACTTACAACAATAATTATTTTACAAACGGCGTGGTACGGTTGCGCTTTGTAAATTTAACTATATGTTTAGTTAAATATATAATTATTTAGTTAAATATATAAATATTTAGCTAAATATGTAAATATTTAGCTAAATATATAAATATTTAGCTAGATATAAATGTTTAACTAAATATTTTAACATTTAACTAAATATTTTAACATTTAACTAAATATATATATTTAGCTAAATGTTTAAACATTTAACTAAATATTTAGCTAAATATTTATATCATCAAATCTCTTGTTTTGGTCTTAATATTCAATGCTAAATGTAAAATATGAAAATAGAGACAAATCGAGAAATATTTATATATATTATGTTAAATATTGAGTTTTTGTTGTATTTTTAGTTTAAATATTAAAAGTGAAAAATTTGCACAAAAGTCGAGATTTAACTATATATATAGATTTAAATTAAATCTAGTGTTTTTTGCTATATAAAAAGCTAAATAATTAATTTACAAACGGCGCCCCATAACATACGGCCCTGATAACAACCAAGTTAGCTTTATAAACGTTGTTATCAGCTAGGTCAATGTCACCTCAGTTGTTCTGACAAGGCAGCCTTTCACTGGTCTAAATGAATCAAAATAAACTACATCTATAATGGACTAAGACTAGTAATTATTTCCCCTCATTTCATGATGGATAAATAGACAATTTTTCCCTTATTTTTTTTCTCCCCTCTTCCTGCATTTTTGGGTTGACTTTTTGGTCTAGAATTGGAGAAAAGGCATCAAATTTTCAATTTCATAGCAGTTTTGGGTAATACTGAGGATATTACAGCGGAGGGATAGGGGGTGTAAAATGTCTTTCTGCGGAGCAATCATTGTGTCAGAAGTGAGATTTTCACCCCAATCAACTTAAAATCCCCGTAGCAAAAAATCTAAATGGTCAACCCCCTACAAACTTATGATGAGGAGATTGCCAAATGCGGTCCCCATTGTGCCTAAAAAGATTGGAAGGAACGGAATGTTGAGAAAAAAACTACAGCCTGTGATGTTACAGGCATTTAACATTGAAGTCAATGGGCAAATAATTACTAGTCTGAGTCCTAATACACTGTCAAGCCTTAACGTTTCGGAGGCCATTTTAACCTTGTCCTGTCTCCAAATGCTTGTCGCTTAAGTGTGGTTGTCTATAAATAGAAGTAAATGTGACGTATATGATATCTATATATAAACCGAGGTTATATTATACGTTTGAGATTCAAATTCCTGGTTAACATTCGACTCAAATTTTTAAGGCGAACACATCTCTGGCTAGAGGTTCAGTACAGCAGTCTTCATTATGAGCTCGAAACTTATGAACTGTAGGTTTCCAAAATCCGACGCCACGGTTCGACTTTTTTGCTTTCCGTGGGCTGGAGGGGGCTCTAATTTTTATTCGAACTGGGGTTCAGCCGTTTGTGACAACGTGGAAGTTATTGGAATAAATTTACCGGGAAGAGAAACACGTATCGCCGAAAAACCAACGAACTCAGTTGAGGAGATAGTGGAAGAGGTGACAAAGAAAATGGTTAGTGATTATTCAGACAAGCCTTTCGCTTTATTTGGTCACAGTATGGGAGCTTTGTTAGCTTTTGAAACAGCGAAAGTCCTGAAAGAGAAATATCAAAAGGAACCAACCAAGATGTATGTGTCTGGTATATCGGGCCCGCACATTCAGGAAAAGACAAGAGTCAGTCGAACCGTTTCACAACTAAACGATTCTGAATTCATCGAGTATCTTGGATCATTAGGTGGGACACCGCATGAAGTGTTAAATAATAGTGATATAATGAAAATGTTTCTGCCTATGTTAAGAGCGGATTATTCCATTGTGGATGACTATCTGTATGAACTACCCGAGGGCAAACCTTTATTGTCATGTCCTATTGCGGCATTTGACGGAAAATCTGACAGAAAACATGAAATAGAAGCATGGCAAAGGGTGACAACTGGAAAACTTATTATTAATATGAGAGATGGTGGACATTTTTATTTAAAAGAACCAAAGAATATGAAATATCTTCAAGATTTCATAAGCAACGATTTTTTAGTTATGTGTGGTTAAATTGTGTTAATCCTTTGAATTAAGTTTACAAATTCAATTACTATCACGTCAACAGAATCGTTAAATTCAAAATATATACTCAACATAATAGTACTGTATAGTACCTGCTTAAGAGTGAACAAGATTATTCCAGATTGATGGACTGACTAGATTATAATGAAGACGTGTATCTTTATCATTACAATTGTATATTTTAAAAAAATTTAATTATCAAAGTAAACGTTTTTGAAGATACTATATTCATCATCTTCATCATCTAAAAAGGGTATTAATTTGGTTAATATTTTTAGTGTAACCTTCAAACTGTATGGCAGAATATCTCACATTACATAATTTATTAAAATATTATATAATTCAGTTTAAGATTTATGATTTTATAAGTCACGTGTAGTGTATAAATATATTACCTTGACAACATGACATATTCTGTACGTTTGATGTACGGTGGATAGTGCGTCATAAATCTTATTCCCGACTGACATGACATCACTATAGTTTATAGCACTGTTGTTATATTTATGTGGGCGTATATATAAGAGATGCCAATCGCTACCATGCACACATTCCGTATATTGGTTTTTACAAATGGACTACTCGGGCAAGACCAGTCCGACTAGTAATTCTTCCCGTGACGTTTCTTGGCCTATAACATGTGTTTGGACGTTCGGGTGATCTTAACTTTTATAACCCCAAAGCCCCCAGCATATCACAAAGTTCGGATAAAATATTGAACTGGGTCGACCATTCTCGATTTTTTGCCACATCTGGTCAAAGAAATCTCTGTTCTGATGAAATGACAATTCACCAAAACCCTAACAGAAGATGTTAATTTAGACACTCTTCTGTATAATTCCTTTGCGCGTAAGGGGTGTTAGCAGAGGTGGGAACCGGAGGACCCGGGGAAAACCCACGAGATTGGACAGACGACCCTACAACCGGGGACTCGAAACCACGCCAGTTAATTCCATGATGTACCTTACGATACAGCGCACACGTGCTAACTATTAGGCCATCCGACCCCCATTTGCAAAATAACCCCCTAATTAATTTGACGAATACTATTAAAGCAATAAGGATTACCAGTGTCCGGTTACTGCTGTCCGTAAAAAGGATAAACAAGTTGTATAGCTATACCCCAAAAGGTTTTATTGAGAAACAATTGGCCATGGAACATTAATTATAAATCAAAATACTTTAAAAATGCGAAACAGAAAAATTTCGGCGCTAGAGCAGATCGGTCATTTAGTTCACTGCAATAACTACATGTACGGTTTAATCTGTAATCAGTGGTAAACCGATACCTCTTCTGCTGTAAAATCCTTTCACGCTGTGATCTATTCGTGTTCTAGCCCTTGAAAATGGTTCCAGTGGGGCATTCAATCGCTTTCCATACTCTGATGATGCCAAAACTGGGACAGGCCTCTTGGTTTCCTGTTAAAAGAAAGAATGAATCATACGTTGCCACACAATGAAAAATATGCCCATCGTATGCCCTGGTCCAACAAAAATAATCATAAGTTTAATGAAAACCAATCGAGTTCTTCCTCAAGAACGGATAATAAATGCTAGCTCCATAGTGTTAACAGGGCGTCGATGAGCGTCTTCCTCTTCTATATATAAGACGTTGACAATCACACTTCCAGTGCATGCTATCCGCACGAAATTTGCGGATTATCTGTGTTGGGAACCCTAGATCAAGCCTTCTATTGAAGATGGGATGGAATTGATGGGGGACTGAAGATGATATAGTTTTGAATTTATGTCGTTTTTGACAAATTGGTAACATTGTCCTTTATCTGATGATTTGCTGCACTCCCCGGAGGCCTGGTGCCAAGGATGTACCTAAGAAAGAACGTTTCTCGCGCTCGAGGGAAAACACCTTTGCCTCCCAATCTGCCAATTATTTACAAAGCTAAATGTACATGTATTTATGTTTACACACCTCTTCAGTCACAGCAATACCAAGAGTGAGAATATTTTTACGGTCATCTCTGTGAAGTTTACTGTTGTAACCAGGTTCATTGTGAAACAGCCGTTCATAAGTAGTCGATACTTCAGCCTGAAATTTAACACGGATATTTGAAGCGACGGGGAGAATGGGAAATAAGTGAAACAACGCAAATTAGGTTATTTCGGGATTGTCATGTGCAGCAGGGTCTTTATTTGGCCTGGGCCGAAGTAGCAATGTCACTTAAAATTGACTGAACTGAAAAAACCTTAGCTCCACCAATCATAACATCCAGCTGCAGAAGAAAGGTTAAAAATGATGTTTGATATTGATGCGCGATTGTTTTAAAATTGCACAAATGGTTACATGTTTCTTACTTACTTCTGTATTTCTTGTCCTTTTACCATAGTATGATGACTTGAGGTTCTTTAATTCGTTCATGTTCCATTGTTCCATGCCACTCCAATGTCCTGAATTATCTCCTTTAGTTGCGAGATGTTCTTTATTTTTCATAGTAATGTTCTATAAATATATATATAACACACTTAGCTCCCAAAAGCAGAACATCGTAGGGGTTTATCCAGGCGGCCAATTACTGGTGGTAATTGGGCAAATTTACTTCAGAACACGTTTCTTTCCATTCGTTCGTACGGTCAAGACGGATGACCTCCGGCATCTCTACCAAAATCATCCTTTTAAGCAACGGCCAAATATTAGGAAATTTAACATACGCCTACTGAGTAGTAAGGCATCAAGAAATGAAATGGGATTTAGTTTAACGTCCTACTGTTCTGCTCGAACACCCAGGACCATGCGCCCACTAACAGCCACCGATTAAGGGGGCGCACTTAGTTTGTACCATAAATAAATATATTAGGGAACACGGTGGAATGGGTGGAAATATGATTATTTACAAACTTTTGTGTTACCTCTGCACTTTTATATAAGCCATATAGTTTCATTTATATTGTGTTGCACATTGTTAAGTTTGTGCCCAAAAAATCTATCTACCACAAATTACCAGCTATGCCCCCTTTTCGCTGTTGATGCAAGGGACACAGTGACATTTTCTGCCAGGGGCTCCTGCAAGCTTATTGCGCATTAATTTCGAATAGGATTTTTGTCATTTTGAGCAGAGCCAGTCATATACTTACACGAACTATAGTTTTCCAAGAACCCAGGACTTCAGTTGGACCTAAATCCCTAATTCCATACACAGACATATTCTTTCCTTCCATCTTTGAGTAATTATGCCGTAAATCTCAATCCACCAAACCAATAACGATTATGACGTCACAAACATGAACAGATTGAAAGTTTGGTGTTCCATGTTATTATAAAACAAAGATCGTCTATTCAAACTTGTTAGGCTACTTTAATAATTTTACTACCCATCGCATTAAGCAATTTAAAGTGTTTCTACGTGTGCTATTTCACACTGATCAGCAGTGAATATTCGCTTCGCCGCTACAATCACAGATAACGATGACATCGATGCGATTTAATGCGTCTCAAATATTATTTTTTCCTTCTGCCCAGTTCAGATTACTACGTTTGATGTAAAGAAAGCACGTGTGGCCATCAAATTGACAGTTTTCATAATTAGTTTGTTTGCTGAACACCGTTTGTGAATGACTAAACATTCTTCATAAATATTGTGTTTTGAAACTTAATAGACCGGCCTTGTACATTTCGATTACTAAAAAGATGTAAAATACCGCAGAGAAACCAAATTCTTCCCTTTCCAACACAAATGTGGGTTGTTTCATGCATAGACGAAATAGATCGATGTTTATAATCTTTTAGAGGCATTTAGTAACTGGAAAGAGCATTAAACTATAACACATACTTATGGAAGTAATTGTTCTTCCATAAGTATGTGTTATAGTTTAATGATCTATGTTTATAGTTATCCAGTTTTAACATTGGTGGAAGTTGTTTGATGACCTTTGCTTCATTTGTGTCCAACATAGCAACGCGTTAGCCCTATTTATTATTGTGTCTAAATCATTTTCCAGTGTAAGTGACTTTCTTCTTCTGTATTAATGTTCAGTTTTTGTGACAATTAGATTTGATATTTAATTATCAATTAAAATTTTACAACGGCAACATTTGGATCGGTGTTAAAGACTATCAATAGGTGCGACACAAACCTGATATAACAGAACAATATTGGAGTCTTGTCTGAAGATAAAGGAGTTTATATTGTTACCTTGCCAGATGGTCATGGGGGAAAAGTCCGATTTACACCTTATTGTCGGATATTTTGGGACAAAGAAAATATTGAGAATCCTATTGTTATAAGTCATATTGCTTTGTTGGTAAACATTATGATGTGACCTCACCGGTAGAACTATAGCGGTCTGACCTTTTAAATATTTTAAGGGTCGGTCATCTTGGACAGAGATAAAAGACGACAGTCGCACTAACTCTATAAAACATATTGTGCTATTTGTGTGTTAAGAACGCGTCCGCGAGAGGACCATGCAGAAATCGAAATAAACGATAACCCTGGGGGTCAGCAAATGTCAACCATACTTGGTCTATGGGGACCCCTAGGCAACTGAAGTCACATGATGAAGTGAAAAAATTTTGAAGTGACAACTTCCGGTATAACTGGAAATTGTTGTTTTCGGGCAAAATTTGACATATTTCGACCAATTTTTTACCCAAATTTCAAAACGCTCCTACCCGAAAAGTTGTGTCTCTAAATTTTTGAAATTGGTCAGGTATGATAGGCCTAGTAATCGTCTTAAAATCCTGGAGTCGTTTGGGATTGTATGAATCGTGTGAAATTTTCTGTGCGTGATCTTAAAGTGGTCATTTTACGTATGTTGAAAACTATGCCATCCTAAAACGCATGTAGCTACTTCTTTGCAGGTCTGACATATAATTGCTTGGTGTGGTTGTGAAGGGCATTTCTCAAAGTAAATGTCAGAAGAAAAAAACTGACCGGAACGCAACCCACTAGAGTGCTGCAATAGTTTGAAAATATGTAAAAACGGTATTTTCCACAAATTTGTATTTTCACTGATGATGGACTACTATCATCAAGAGTTCAAATGACCGTTGATTATCAACATTACTAACATATTTTGTTACTTGGACGTTCCTTGCGCCAAATATACTATCTTGGTTAAATATCATGAAGTTTTTGTGACAAAATCAGATGTTCGCGGTCATTGTAGAAAAGGGGCGTAACTGGTGTATAATTTTGCAGGGTCAGGCAACGATTATTCTAATCTGTATTCAGTAGTTAGTAGCACAGAAGAGCATGAATCCATGGGTTGGCACGGCAAGCTTTCATATTGGCACAATTTAACCAAAGCAGCACCTTTTCAGCAATGACTAACGATTATCTTCAAATGAATATTGATCATCAACATTACTTATAATATTTCGGTATTTGAACGTGCTTCGTGTCAAATAGATATTGTTTAAAATCATATTTATGTGACACAATCTGACGCTCGCTTGATGGCCAAAGGGAAAGGTCATATGTCATGTATAATTTTGCAGGAATCAGACCACTGTTATTAAGATCAGTATTCAGGAACAGATCATTGTATAGATTTATTGACTGACATGACTATCATAAACTTGATCTATTAATTTGTACACCTGCTCATGTAAAGAAACATTCAGAAGTATTCATGTAGGGACATTTAATGTTTGATATTGAAATCTCTGAAGGGGAAGATGGTATAGATCACAACAGGATTTATGGCACTCCAGGATAATGTTGCTATCTGACCTTCCTTCAAGATTTTGGACCAAAGAATTATGTTTTATTTTGTAATACTGTTTTTGGTCTATGTCCTCTTCTCCTTTGTGGATTTCAGTATGGAATTATCATAGCCTCCCGATCTCCAATGCCTCTCCGTGAAAATTTCTAAATGTTTCTGACCAAAATAACCTATTTGGCACAGTAACGGTGGTAGAAAAGTTGATATTCAGCGGGTGACTGGGCACGTGAGCCCACTAATCCTATGCTTGTTGCGTAGTCATCTTGCTGATCGTGTAACTATGATTTAATGTCACTGGATCATGTACAATCCCCTCGTCCTTAAAACCTGTTACAAGAGCAAACATGTATGCCTCAGAAAACTTCAAGACTTCAACCCATGGACGACTAATAGTTTATGATCACGAAGTTGATGCGGCGTGGCTCTCTACCACTCAAGAATTATCGCGTTTCAGGTTGTCCGGTTCTCCACAAAACATTTCCAGTCACGAGAATGTACTGAAGATGCTAATTCGAACCTTCCACAGCTATCGGCAGCGTAGTGATCTTTTACCCAAGCGCTGAAATATGCTTACTCTGAATGGTGTATCATATTTCACCTTTCATTACCATATCATATTCATATAAAATGAATTATTCTATGTAAATTGCACGACACTTGTCCCTGGTCTACATGGGCTTTAGATCATAAGGTCAGTTATTGAGTCAAGTAGTGACACAACATGCAAGTGTGGTGTTGTTTGTCCAACCGTGTGGATTTTCTATTTTCACACAAGCGATCATTGAAGTAAATCTGTAACATATGTTAGTCCCAAAGTGACCTAATTTGCGTCAAGTGGATCTTAAACCCCATCTCTCTCTCTTATGTCAAATTCACCCTTGCTAACGACTGAATGGAATATATATTAACTTTGTTATGATGTCCATAGATATGCATAACCATATGTTAGTCCCAAAATGACCTCGTTTGTGTTCAATGGATGCTAAATCTCATTTTACTCTGTTCCTCTCATGTCTATATCATAAATTTGTAAAGACGTCCATACATATACTTCATCTGGGGTATTGATAAACGGGACATTTTATCCTATTTTTGGGTGTTTTTAATTTATTTCTGATGTATTTATTATGCCCGTTCCGGTCATTTTTATTTTTTATTTTGTTAGTGGGAAGGTTGCTAGATGTGGGTAACATTCAATTTTTTTCCTAGTCCCTGCAAAGAACGAGCTATAGCATCTCAAACATTGGTTTTCATTAAATTCAATTTTCAGACAGAGTTGGGTATCATGCCAGTACCAAGGTAGAATTAGCAGTAGAAAACTTTAAACTCGGTGTATAGGAGGAACCTGAGTGGTCCTACTAATACCCAAAATTTTGTATGCCTAAATCAATTATTGTCCGAATAGCAGATCATCCGAATTTGGTTCCAAAATAGCTAATTTTTTGCTTTTTTTTCTATTAAAAAATATATTTTCAATTTTTCAGGTCGGTATCAACTGAATCAATCTAATATTTTGTGGGGATGTATCTGGGTACTAAGCCATCTCACAGAAAAAATTTGGCCCAAATCCCCAACCCAAGGGTTATCACCCCCTGCATGGTGCTCTTGCGAATTAAAATTTGACATATTTCTGGATTGGGTTAATAAAACTAAAAACAGCCAACCTGGTAAATTAAGGGACCTTATGGTAACCTGGTTAAGTTTACTTTAATATCTTATCTGAATTACAATGATTATACCAAGATTTAGACTGATTGGAGAAGGTAGGGTGGATTGAGGTACATGTATTTTAGTTTTAACTTGAAAACACCCCATAGACAGACTGTTTTCAAAACATTTGTTATGGCTGTAAATAGACTCACTGCATATTAATTGGACACCCAACTATGAAATTACATAACCTTCTTGTAATCTTTCATAATGTATCTTTTAAGTTTAAAAATCCTGGAAGAAATCTACAGGAAAAAAAAAAAAGAATTTTGGGGTTATCTACCTTGCTTGGCAAATATAAATATGTCGTGTCCATAATGTATTATGTATCTACCTTGCTGTATGGGGTTTTATGTCCTCCTTTTCTGCACATACTGGGGTAATTAAGATGGACTGGGGGCAACAAGGTGGCTTATCAATTGGTATCAATTAAAAACTTGTGAAATCAAAAACCATTAACACTATTTCTGCAAGAAGGATTTTTTTTTATTTTTAAAGATTTATTTTTTAGCCTTTGTAGACTTCTTAGTTTTCTTAGACTTGCTGGAGGCTGCAGCTGATTTGAGTTTACTGTATTCCTCATTGATCAATCTTGTTCTCTGTAATGTAAATGTAATTAAATAAATAAAATCAGCCATTTCCAATGATTATTTACTTACAAAGTCTGTGTGGGCTTAGAGATTATTATCTTATAGAAAGTAGATCACAATTTAAGTATAAACTATCACCATAGTGTTTGGTCTGGGAGTGGAAGTCTAAAATCGGCCAATCATATGCAAAATGGCCATATCCACTAAACTAATAAATGTCAAGTCAATCCAATAAACTAGTCATTCGACCAGTCAACCAAGGTTGTTGCTGTTGCATTCTTTTATCAGATATAGAAGCATTTACAAAATGAGATCAAATGAAATAGGGCTTAACATCCTACTGTTCAGCTCCTAACCTGAGCTAATGAAGAGGGGCATACGCTATACAGTGTCCTATGAGGGAAATTTGCCCAGTCTATGGCCTACTCTTCTATCGAATTCCAACTGCCAAGGGGGAGCATTTACAAAACACTGATCAAATGTAGATCTTCCTTGTACTAATAATAACAATCAAATCAATTCGATTTGAAAATCAAAATGCTCCTTTGTCGCATATTTACTATGTATGAATTTTAAGTCAATCCGATGGTGCTGATAACTTTTCATTTTGGGTGTATAAGGAAATACTGATAAGGATATTGAATTACAATTTAATCGTGATTTACAGCTCATACATCAATCCTTATTACTGGTCTTAATATATAGTCTTGTATAAACTTCCACCTCAATTCTAAACAGAGGTATTGTGTGTTCTAAAAAATCAGCCAACCACATTGCAAATTTCTAAGCAGAAATTGCTTATCAAAATGAGTCAAGACATGCATTCACCTTATGAACATTATACCTCTTTGAAGCAGTAATTGTGACCCAACAATTGAGATTGACAGATAAACCCATTTCAACAGTACCTCGTTTTCTTCAAAAGGCATCAGACAAATATTTTGAAAGAATACTTACAGCTTGTTTGGCTTTCAACACCTTGAATCTGTCAAAATCGGTCATTTTTTCACGCTGGAAAATAAAGTACATAATTTGTATTATTATAATATGGTCTGGTTCAAATTATACACTATAAATAATAATTTCCATGTTTTTCAGAATAAAATTTGTCATCTATAATATCAGACGGCAATTCCTATCAAGACATAAGGTTCATCATACACATGGAAATTCATACAATTTTATAGAAGTCAGCAGTTGTTAAGATAACTGAATGCTTCTTTAATGAATGATTTTGGATTACAGTAAATTATTTATATTTTGAAAATTCACGTTATTAACTATGCTAGTAATTATGCAAACTGATCCCGCAGTGAATATTCGCTTGGCCGCTACAATCACTGATAAGCATGACATCGACGAGGCTTAATGAGTACGGCATATTAACTTTTTTACTCCGACAAATTAAATTCTCAAACATTTTTTTGAGGTAAAAGAAAAATAAAGACGTTTGAAGTATTTGTAGTTAAAAAATATTTCCTATTTAGTGTAAATGGGTATTAAAATGACATAAAGTGATCACACTCATGGACAGACACACGTAGCCTACAGAACAGCCACAAATATTTTTCAAAGCGATCTAGGGCCATAACTCTTGAGAGTAATTATCAGATGTCATTGAAAATGAATAGACTTCAAGCTATGGACAGACAAGGATGAAGACAATATATGGCCAGATTTCAATGTGGGCATACAGTAAAACTTAGCGCTCCTACGGTTAGGACTTTTTGTTATTTGAATAACCGTGGCTATTAACCGGTTAGTAACAATTAACTGTTTGGTATCAAGTTTAAACATTAAATAAACACTCACATCACGGTATGATTTACAAGCAAGTGATTTTAAATACATCATTGTACATGTTTGTCAATATCAAGTAATAAGCTTACCGGTACCTACAAATAATATTAGCTTTGCCCCTCTCTTAAATCCTGTTTTTTTCTCTTTGTTAAGTATTTGAAAGTACTATATATAAAGAAAACAAATGTCGATCATCAAATTCAGAGATTATCATGGTGGAAGTGTTGTACTTTTGGTGATCGAGTTTATTTCACCAGTTCCACAACTCCAATCTCCACCCTCGGTGCTTTGTTGATAAAACTACTTTATTGTTATTGAAATTATTAAAGACTTATAATCAGGCAACTAGAATTATCTACAGCTTGTGTGTGATCAAGATGTAATGTAACTCAACTCATAACAGTCGAACCGTATCACACACCACGGCATGAAAATGAAAATTGCACTGACTGAGCGAGCGAACACGTGATCGACGCAAATTCTCTTCGGCTTCTTAAATTAGTATATTTTTAACAGTAATGATGTCGCATTAATACATGATGACTATTTTGCGATTGTTCTTGCCTTCCCCCGATTATCGAGATTTTAAGACATGGGTTGTTTTCCACCGGTCTAACAGCAACACGTACCTATTGACTGCTCGGTGAAAAATTCTGATTTCAAATTCAAGATAAATACATGGCGGAATAAAGTAGAATAGCTAAAAAGTAGAAAACGCTTGACCTCAGTAACTAACTTCCTGTAACTTTTAAACAATAATATGTAAACCCGAGAATAACATTTTTTTTTGTTAGATTCCTGTAAAACAAACAGCTGCTCATTGACAGGTCATACGCGTTATGGGGTAACGGGGGCATCTCAAGTTGACATACACTTTTCAATTTTCAAAATGGCACTCTGTCGTCATGGAGACGTTTGTAATGGGAGATAACTCCATTGAACGGGGACATTTCCAAGTAACCGTACCGCTCAATTCGAACCGTTTAACCGTCCAATTCTAACCGTTGACAGTTATCCGACTAACCGTAGGAGCACTAGTAAAACTGGCCAATTTTTGTTATGCGTTATTATTAGTTTTTCTCTTATACAGTAGGTAAATAACAATGATGGTGGAATGTTCTAAAATACAAATGAATAAGATAACTCTTTTGTCTTACAAAATACAAGGCAGTGCATTGAAGACTGTATAACCAATACCTCTGTCAAATCATTTAAAACTATGTATTTCAGAATAAAGCTTGTCATCTATAATATCAGACGGCAATTCCTATCAAGATAATAAGGTTCATCATACACATAGACATTCATTATGATTGACACATTCTGTTATTTCCGTATGTCCTATAATTTCACTAACTTTTGTGGATGTCAACCCAAACTTTCCATCAAACTGTCGAACTAAAATTCCCATCAATCCACACCATAGTCCCAATAAATCTTATTCAACAATGATTAAAATGATCAGGGTTTAGGCCGACATTACAGTGTTTAAAGCAGCCCTGAAATTTTCTGGATTTCACAGATTAAGGCCAGTATAGATTGGTACCCTGCTCAGCTGACATGAGGCACGGACTGAATAACCTATATTCAGAAATCTAAATAGGGTGAGGAGAAAAAAATCAAAATGTAATTTGTTCTGACGATTTCAGACCAGCATTGACAACTATGCATGACTCATTGCTACATATGTATACAATTCTCAAATAATTTGAACAGACCAGTTTTAGAATCTTCCATGTTTTTCAGAAAAAAATTTGTCATCTATGATATCAGACGGCAATTCCTATCAAGACATAAGGTTCATCATACACATGGAAAGCAATAAAATTTGGTAATGAAAGATGCATGGTTCCATTTAATAAACTATATTACAATAAATTGTCTCAAAAAACAAATAGCCAGGGACAGTAGTTTATCCAAGAGTGGAAACTTTGATGTCTGCCAAATTTGAAAAACATCTTCATGCCTATCAGAAATTTGATTTCTATCCTGTTCAAAGTTTTTGTGGAGATGAAATCAACAAGATTCGCTCACTTGATCCTAATTCTTTAAACACTGACAATCAAAAGGGTTCATATACTCCCACTGACAAATCATACAGTTCATCCCCCTTAACGTCCTTATTTTCAAACTAAATTTGAAAATATATGTAGCCTTCCATTGTTTTCACAAGGTTTTTTCAAAAGAGGGGCTAACTGCAGAATGGAGGTTGCATAATGCTGATCACACTAGTGAACACAATGCTTCACACAAAATTACGAAAACATTGTTAAAAACTGTATACTAGTTAAGCAAATTGTACACTGACAGACCCCTTCGGACAGACAGGGCTTTTCATATGTATGCACAAATATATCTTCCATGTTTTTCAGAATAAAATTTGTCATCTATAATATCAGACGGCAATTCCTATCAAGACATAAGGTTCATCATACACATATCTGGAAGACATATTTGACAGATTCCTGATTAAAATATGAGAAAATATACATTAACAATTACCCTCTGTCTGCTCAATAACTTCTTGGCCCATGCCGTTTCGGACCATTTTTCATCCATCTTTTCTCGAACCCATAGTTTTTTAAGAGCTGGGGTACCAATATTTTTCTGGATATTGACTTTAAATTTAGTTAAATGAATGGCTTTGAAACCAATTTCTTTTCTAGTAACACCAGTTGCAGGCCCATCAATCAAAGCCTGAAAAGATTACAAAATACATGTAAATTGACTATAGTTTCTTGCTCTTCTAACATTTATTGGCATAAAGTGTCATGTTTCTAACAATTGTTATTCCTTGTGCAAGTATGCAAAGCATGTGATTATTGAAGATAACATTACATCAATATCAACTCCTATTCCTAATGACTTTACAGAAGGTTGATAGAGGGAATGAACACTAGACGTTCCAGCTGTCGCTTAGCTTGCAAAGAGTACTCGAATGCTTGAAAATGCTTAAATTAAGGAGCTGCAAGGAACTATGGATGTCAAAACAATAACCCCATGCACATTTTTCATTGATTTATCTAGAGTTTTCTGATTTGTTCATTCCCGTTTCAGTAGGATCTTTCTTTAAGTAGGATCTTTCTTATGCATGTGCTGGTGACTACTTACAATTTCCCATTGACTAGACTAAGCAAGAATTTAAAGAAGTATAAAGCTTACTCTGTTTTGGTCAATGATATCTACAATTACAGCCACTTTACCACGGTCTGGGCCAAAAGCTATAAACACCACTCGGCCAACTTCGACCACACGGTCATAAAGTTTATATGTATCCTGAAATGAGCAAATTTAGATTTGCAATACAAACGAAGTTTAATTTAAATGATGGGATATTAATTCTCTAAATATGAATTTGCCTACTGTGATGATGTCTTGCAACCGATTGTTGCTCTGATGTTTCGAGCGCACCCATAACTTCTGCACTTCCAACAGGATAATGCTAGTCCGCATACCGGCCCTGTCAGTATGGAGTACCTGGCTGCTAACAACATCATTGTCTAGGACTGGCCAGCCAAGTCTCCGGACATGGTACCGACCGATAGAACATGTCTGGGAGGAGATTGGACACTGTATCGGAGACCACAGATGCACACCATTGCTGCCTTAGAAGCTGCTCTTGCCCAAGAATGGCACAATTTGGAGGACACACATCTGTGTCATACTTTTAGTTTTGACCCCTCTAACCGTTGATTACAGATTAAACATCCATAAGTGTACAAATGTGTTGTTATTGGTGTGTTCCCATTCGAATATTGTTCACAAAAAGAAGCAAAATAAAGATATGTTTACAGGATCATTTCGTTATAAGAAAAATTAAGTGATGCGTTTTCCATGGCGTTCAGTAACAGTATATTTGTAGACGAATTAACTACTCTTCGTCTGGGAGAATTTCTCTACGGACGAGTTATCAGGCCTTCTTTTACACTATAAAAATAGGCCTAGAATAAATCGTAAAATTTCTGAATTTATATTTGCTCTGTTGCCTATATTATGATTTAGATAAGCTATCAAATGTAACAAGGATGGACCACAAACAGTGGCAGTTTATTTATTAGTGTAAATAATCCTGTTGAAAACACGTGTATTCCACACTGGTAGCAAACGAGCACAGTTTTCGTTGATTGGCTAAAGAAAGTAAAAGTTTATCGTGTTGTAATTAGGAAGGATTATTGTTTATTTATCCAATAAAATGTATTTCTTATTTCAGAAACGGGTTCAATGACATATATCGTAAGAAATATATGGAAAATTAATATCACGCACCAACTTTCCCATGGTGGACCGTCAAAAGGAAGTTGAAAGCCAAGGCATGATGGGATTAAATATTCTCAATTTTAAAAATTCCAACAAAATATTATGAGTTTTGTTTGATACAATATAATAAAGTCCACGCGAGAATGTCAATGAAAAGTAGTCATAGCTATTTGATATGAAACATATTTTGTGACATTTGAAAAAAAATATATATTTTTGTCATCAAACGTCCTTGACCCTAAACCATAACAAGTGCCCGTGTGTTGTTCATGTTGGTTGGCGAGGTTTCAGATGATATGAAAAGATACCACTTCTATAAAAATTCTATATCAATTATATGTTAGTTACAATTGTAAATGTTCAAAATGTATTTATGCAGACGAATTCCGAAACACTTGCAGAGCAGTCTAAAGAACGTGAAGCACAACAAAAGCACAATTGCTCCTGAACAGGTAAATAAATAAATAAAAATTCATTCAATGATTGAATGAAATTGAAATACCCAAATAATAGGAGCATAACTAATACCTACTAATTACTATCCCAGTTTCTGTCATTACTTGTCGTAATAGAACCATTCACTGCAATATTTATACTTTTAAGTGTAGGCTAAGATCAAACAGGGGGTGGGGGGGGGGGGGGTGGATGGCTGAATGGTTAGCGCCTGCATGATGTATCATGATTCATAATATATAAAGCCTAACTAAACTAGCTCAGTAGCTGTCATTGAGTCACTGGCATGGTTTTCTCCTCCGGGTCATCTGGTTTCCTACCAGTACCACTACTGTTAAAGACCCCTAGGACAGCCTAACTGCAAGCGATTTATTGAAATAAAATTAAACCATGTGTTAGTCCCAAAATGACCTGGTTGTGTTGAGTGGAGGTTAAACCCCCATCTCTCTCTCTCTCTCTCTCTCTCTCTCTCTCTCTCTAACAAGGCAATCAATCATTCCATAATGCAGATATTCTGTTAAAATGAAGTGAAATGGAGTTTAAGGACCTACGATGAGTGTGCTATGAGGGGAAATTTTGCTTGGGCAGCGGCGCTACGTCCTACTCTTATATCAAATTCCAACTTCCAAGGGATCTTTTACATGCATGCCAATCTGTACACGGGATTTCGTTTTTTTTTGTCCTATCCGAACAGCCAGACAGCTGTCCTTGTCAGTCCCTCTGTCACGTATCACTGACAATCAGAGGGAAAATCCTGCCGGAAAATCTGGATGAGTTTTCTTGGCAAATGCAGGGATTGAACACCCGACCTCCAGAGTAACGAGTCAGCGTCTTACCCGCTTCGCTATCGTGATCCCCTTTATTTGTTAAACTTAGCTACTGACACTTTAGGTTATATAGTCACCATGGCAAATTTAGGTTTCTTTTTGGGGAATTTTTAAAAAAATCTATCATGTTATTTGATTTTCATGAAGCAAAATCACAATTTGCAAGTGTTAATTTTTTTAGAAGCTGCATTATATTTGATGTAATTTCAATTTTATATGTATCAATTTTGCAGGTACAAAGTGAATCTTCTGTTGTTGTATCATCACGACTTATTGAAGAGCTCCAAGGTGTTGTTGGAAAATCTAATATATCTACAGCTGAGGCAGTTAGAGAACAACATGGCCATGATGAATCATATCACCCGTAAGTATTCATGCTACCAGGACATGACTAAATAATCCCCCCCCCAAAAAAAAATTGTTCAAAAAAGGATTCTATAGTCTTAAAATGTCCATTGTCATTGACATTGAGGGATTTTGATTCCCTTGCAAACTACAATATTATGTTAGTTAACATCTCAGTCCAAATATGGTTCAATTCCAGTCAGAAATTACAAAAATATATGATGAATTGATAATTGAATACAAGCCATTAAGATTTTATCTACTTTGATATTTTGGTTTTCTAAATCTAAAGTGGAAAACTAGGTATAGGTATTGTCTGAAAATGAAACATCAGGATCAGCATCTTTCAGTAACATTAGTATTAATGATATCGGAACATATTCCTGAAGTAATGGTCTGAGAATTTCTGCTCTGGCCATTGTAGGATTGGCCTCTGATACTTGCAGTGTATGTACACTTGTTGGTAGAAAAATAAATTTTGTCGCAATGTGGCATGAAAAGTATCATTTATAATTTTAGAAGTGATATTTAAAACTGCAGTCATTGCTTTCTAACATTCTTACTGAGGTTCTAAACATGAAATTATTATTATTTTGCCACAAGTCAAAGGAATTGTATACATTTTAATTTTGATGTTAATAATGTGTCAAAATACGGTACTATTTATGTTATTTCTGGTTGAATTATGACTTCAGTACATCTCTACCAGACTGTGTTATATTTGCTGAAAATACAGAACAAGTCAGTCACATAGCTAAACTATGTAATAATAGCAGAACTCCTCTTATCCCATTTGGAACGGGTACTGGTCTTGAAGGTGGTATTAATGCAATTAAGGTGGGCTGTTTTCATTTAATCATTATTTATTATCATGCTTTATTTTTGTTTTACATTTAAAATTGAAGTAGAATTATATACATGAGAATGACATATTTAGTACATTGGTTAAAGTTAATCTAGAAAGCTGTAATTGACCTTGACTTTACAGATAACAGATTACAAACTAGATTTTAGTTTACAATGCTAATATTGCCCTCAACACATTATAATGTCAACAGACTTTTGTATTGAGTTAAAATAAAATGATAAATGATTAATTTTTTTAGGGTGGTGTTTGTTTGAATTTAAGTAAAATGGATAAAATATTGTCTGTTAACCAAGAAGATTTTGATGCTACAGTTGAAGCTGGTGTATCTAGACAAACATTAAATACTTATCTTAGAGATACAGGTTTACTATTCCCAATAGGTTTGTCTCTTTGGAGATTTTCTTTACTGATTTTCTTTAAACATTTCTAATATTCTCAATGGGTGTGTTTTTATAAAAGAATATTATAACCTTCCGTGCAATAACCAACATATTTTATTTACGATTTTAATGTATTTAGAGATTGAAAATGTTAAACTTAGGTTGCCTCCCTTTAATATTCCATGTGATATCGAACAAAAACAATTATTATATTGCTTTATTACTTTCATGATAGGAAAATAATCCTGAAAATTAAATCGAGCCCCTCATCATGTTTTCTTAGCTGTAGTTAGATTTTATCATATTTGATTTATTTCATGATGTGCAATTATATTTCTGATCCTGCTGTTACACTTTACTATATTCATTTTATTTCATGATATTCAATTATATTCCAGATCCTGGAGCAGATGCATCCTTATGTGGGATGTGTGCTACAAGTGCATCTGGTACTAATGCTGTAAGATATGGCACAATGAGAGAAAATGTTTTAAATCTGGAAGTAGTGTTACCTGATGGTAGAATCTTTGATACAGCTGGTACAGGAAGACGGACAAAGTAAGCAATATTATTATCTGTATCCATAAACATAAAATAACAGGGATTTTCAAATTCCTGAAATTGATTATTAGAGTAATTTTTGAATAGACTTTTAGTTATTTTAGCAATGAAATATTGTGGGTCAACTGCTGGGTGTTCCAGCTGGAGCTCACTGTTATCTTCTCATTTTAATCAAGAAATCTGTTATCAGGAAGGAAAAAGTCAGTGAAAAATCAGATAAATTCAATGTTTTAATATTTGCTGCTGCAGAATCTATTGCTTAATTAGTGAATTTAATATTTTTTCAGGAAAACTTCCGCTGGGTATAATTTAACCAATCTTTTTGTGGGCTCAGAGGGAACCTTGGGTATAATCACAAAAGCAACATTACGACTCTATGGAATACCTGAATGTGTATGTACCAGACATTTTTATACACTCACTTATAATGTAGAGTTGAGTTCTTCACAGCTAATGTTTTCAGACTGTAAATTGCGAACTTTTTGAGTTTTAAAGGTTGTTAATGCAATACAAAACAAAATTCTTAAAGCTAGGGCATAAAGTAAAACCTTTTTAAATCATTATGTTATCACCACTGTAAGCATCCAATACATTTTATTTCTGTTCACATTTTTATGTTTAAAGTTTTGTGGATGTGATGATTTTACGTAGAATTTTCTATGCAATTTTAGATCATTTTTCTTTGAAAGGTTGATCAAGAGGATTTGTTGACATTGATTTTACAGATATCTTTGTTGATGATGTTTGTATAATGCTTTAGGGGGCCTGACAAGTCCCCATCCCTTGTTTAATTCTATCTTTCCTTGATTGTACTTAAAGCATCTCTTTATTTTTAGACAACCAGTGCTGTGTGTAGTTTTCCATCTGTACAGAATGCAGTAGATACAACTGTTAATATCTTACAATGTGGTATACAGATGGCTAGAATAGGTACAGTATTAATGTTATTCTTCTTTTATTTCAAATGTACATGCTGCCTTTTATTTATTGGCAAATTGCTACATAATGATAATGTTCTTTAATTTGATACTATTGTTATATTAGTTACTTTACTTTCATACAATTATATTATTATTTACTTTAATACTATTATTTACTTTGATACTATCATTTACAAATATTTACTTTGAGCTTCCAGAAGGGTTAACTGAAATTACAAATTGAATGTTTATGATAATTTATATTTATTAAAGCATTTTATTTGTAGAGTTTTTAGATGAGGTTGCCATTGACGCTTTCAATAAATACAGCAAATATGATATGAATGTAGCACCATCGTTATTTATGGAATTCGCAGGAAGTGATGGAACTTTAGACAAACAGGTGGAAGTTGTGAGTAAGTAGATAAACATTTTAATACTTTGGAATAGTTGAATATTTAGGGCTGTATCATGCCATGCTTATTAATCCTAATCATTGTTTAAATCTTCAGTATTCCAGGATAATAGTACTTTTTAAAAATTCTGATTTAACTGAGCTTAAGTATATGCCCGGCCGATGAACTTGATGGGGGCCCTGGGGTATGTGCTAATGCTCCTTTAACATGAACATTCTAATAGCTTTATGTAATTATTCTGTTAAATACATATACTTTACCAAAGATGAACTATTTCAGGTGAAATTGCTCAAATGAATGGTGGGTCTGACTTCAAGTGGGCCCAGGAAGCTGAAGAGAGAAATCGTTTATGGAAAGCTAGACATGATATTGTATATGCATGTATGGCTCTTCAGCCTGGCTCAAAGGTAATCTGAATACTTTAGAATCAGCTTAAGTACCAGTAATTTAGATAATAATAGATTTAGATGTAATGTTTTGTGTTGCCCTGATCAAAAGGTCTTTCTCCGTCAAGGACAAACGTTGCTTAGACACAGGTAATGCTTTTCTATATGTGCTACAACTACAATCTGTTTAAATTAACCATGGTAATTTGACGTGGCAATCCAGGCACCGATTTAGGCTTTGTCCTGGACAAAACCTCTAGTGTCTGTCATTTTGCCCGACGCTGATTTGTCTTTTTTATTGATATTATAAATATGCGCATAATTGGGTTGAAAATGTCCGGTACTATTTCATTAGTGCTTGAGAGTTTGTTAGATACTTCTAAAACTGTTATTTCCAGGCCTGTGCATATTGCAGCGAAAAATTTAACATACTCAGGTCACCAGATAACGGAAGCTGTCTGAATTAATGAATCCTTAATTTAATTAGTTTCTACATGTTTGCAACAAAGGAGAATCAAAATAGGAACGATAACCAGTTAAAAAGGAAAAAATAATAAATGTCTTATATAACAACTGACTTAGACTGGTGGCCAGTCTTCTCGACACACCAAAAATTGGCCAGTCCTCTCAAAAAAAAAAAAAACGAAAAAAAAAACGTAATCTCTAGAGACTGGGCAAATAGAGCTTCATTCTCATCTAGTAGGTCAATCTGCATTATGTAGGTCGTGTGAAGTCGTGCACGGGATTTCTGCATTTGCAATGGCTAACTGGTGTAGGTGCGAGATGTTTGTTGTGGATAACAGTTATTGTTATTTAGTGATACTTTAACGATCTAAGAATTTTGTTGACGGACAATATCTGTCGAATGAACGGATACAACGTATGGGATGAGGTGAATGAACATAAATAATTACACACGACATCATTATAACAACTTAACGAAGCCAGTTCATGCGTATCGGGACGAAGCCGCATGGCGAATGGAAACAAAAACGTGACATCAGCCCGCAGACGGTTTCAGCATGACTGGTTTGCACTCCATTCGAGACGCATGATTCATGAAGGTAAATATCGAACTTAATTTATCTTAGACATCACAGTTACAAATTCGTGTCACGTGACTCGGGGCTTGCTTGACAACTGTCAATCATTCCAAATAAGGAACAACGTAAAACAGGACAAGAAACGCCCATTTTATTGTGAAGCTCGCATATTGTCCAGTCTCTGGTGCTGGTTACAGGTTTACTTAAATTTTTTTTTTTTATACAAATGGAAACGAAAGTGTTGGTTTACTAAAAATTACTACTTTTATATAAATCGAAATGTAAAATAAATAGAAGAGACTGGGCCAGTCTACAACTGACTTTAAATAAACATGGCTTCAACATTATTTGTGTCTCTATGAGATTTCCGCTGTTTAATCAGTAAGAGAGATATGTCTGGGTATGGCTGTAAGAGATATGTCTAACTCAGACCGTACAATGTCATAGTTACATTTGTGGATGTCGATGGTAGCTATGTTTGAAAATTGGATTTTTGGAAAAAGGCTATTTTTCCGACGTGCAAAAAGACTGTTGGGTCACATCTAGTTGCAGTCATTTTCCATGGCCCTAGGTCCTGACCGGCATATACGGCCGACATGGAACCCATGTGCCTCAGTATGATATTGCTGTAAGACATACAGCTGTAATTGTTTTTATTTTCAGCCATATTCTACGGATGTTTGTGTACCAATATCTAATTTACCAGATGTTATTATCAAATCAAAACAGCTTATAGATGAAGCAGGTGTAATTGGTAGGTTGTAGTAGTTTATCATCTTTTTAATTTCAACAACATGGCAGCTATGGTGGCTAAATGTGCAATGTACTAGCTCAATAACCAGGAGGGTCTTGGGTTCTATTTCTTTGTTGGTTGAGTAAGTGATTTCCTCATGTCAACCAACGGTCCAAGATGGATTGGCTCTTGAAGAACAACACTGAATCATTCAGATGAACCATTCGTTTAAAAATAGACTTGGTAGTTGGACTTCGAGGAAGAGTAGGCAGAAATGTCACTCAATCGGCAAATTTGACACATAGCTCACTCATTACACTGTAATATTAACCTAATATTATCTTGTTTCATTTATTCAAGAACATGTTCATGTACTAAACTATATTCTCGTAGGTGTATGTGCATAGTGTCATACATTTTATTCCTAGATGTGCTTATACATTGACAAAAAAAAATTGTGTGTCATTCACAAAATATTAAGGTTTAGTTAGACAAGCCCACATGGCAACTATTTATCACTTTTTATTCAGTTTTATTGTGTGCTATCAGTATTTCAGATTTTAAATTAAGATTTCTGTTTGATTTGCACTAACAGCTGAATAAGTAGTAGTTTTAGATACAATAGTGTAGTAAAGTATAAGTAAGAATGTTGGTGTTGGCCAAAAATAGTACATTTGCCCTGAATATATCTGATTTGCCCTGAACATATCTGATTTGCCCAGAATATATCTGATTTGCCATACTGCCTGAAAATATATCATCTTTGCCTAATATGCCGGTGTATGTTTTCATTTATTTTCTTTAAATTGTATATTCATCAAAAGTAATATGTATTCTTGTATATTTTCTTGAAATAATACTTCCGTTCATTATATTTCTTCTGTGTACTACTATAACTTCAGAATAGAAAGTCTTAATAATAAAGTATTATACTAAGTTACATTTCATTTTGATGAAAATTTCCAGGTCCAATGGTAGGCCATGTTGGTGATGGTAATTTCCATGTGTTTTTCCCTGTGGATCGTTCAAATCCAGAACAAGTACAGAAAATAAAGGATGTTGCTAAACAAATGGCATTGTGAGTATAGACATAAATACATCTCTTACTATTTCCCTTATTACAGGTTTTACATTGGGTCATGTGGGTGATGGAAATTTTCACAACTTATTTCTCATTCATGAAGATTTCCCAGAACAAACGGAAAAAATTAAAAAAGTGGCTTTAGAAATTACAAAGTGAGTAGTAAACAGAGAAATTAACAGGCTTACCTTTGTACTAACACACTCTCTCGTCTCCTGAAATAAACATTCTTCAATAAAGTGTGTTTATTTGTGGCATATCTGTTGGGTGGGGGGGGGGGGGGTGAATAGTCGAATGGTTAGCACATGTGCACTGTATCATAAGGTCTGTCATTTAGTCAACTGTCGTGGTTTCGATTCCTCGGTTGTACATAACATGGAATATGGTCGCCTAACCAACCTCATGGGTTTTTTCCAGGTCCTCCCACTGCTAAACAACCATATGCGCAAGTGAATTATTGAAATGTAATTGAACCATGTGTTAGTCCCAAAATGACTTAGTTTGTGTCAAGTGAATGTTAAACCCCATTTCTCTCTCCAACCTTGTGGGTTTTCTCCAGGTCCTCAGGGTTTCCTCCCACTGCTAAAGACCCCTAGCAACATGCAAACGAATTATTGAAAAAAATATGAACCATGTGTTAATTACAAAATTAAGTAGTTTGTATCAAGTGAACGTTAAACCCCATTTTTTTCTCTCTCTTTTGCATATCTGGTTGAATCCAAGCCTGGAGATTACCTACGTTGATATCTGGATTTTGTTTTCTTAATTGAATGTTATACAGTAATCAATGAGAGTACATTTTAGCATGAGTTGAAAACAGGAAAATATCGTTCAAAAATGCAATTGACAAACAGCAGCTTTAATTAACAAGTCAAAATACAATATATAAACTCATTAAAGATGCACTATGTAAGATTTAGAAAAAGAGTTGGCTTTTGTTGCTATAATAGTTGAAAAAGACATAATGAAAAATGAATATACTACCTATGTATGAGTGTTGGAAGATGTAGAGAGAGAGAGAGAGAAATAGGGTTTAACGTCCACTCAACACAAACTAGGTCATTTCGTGACTAACATGGTTTAATTTTATTTCAATAATTCGCTTGCGCGTAGGGGTCTTTAGCAGTGGGAGGAAACCTGAGTGCCCGGAGGAAACCCACATGCCACATACACTCACACCAGGGCTCGAAACCACAGCCGCAAGCCAGAGGTGACCGGCCCGCTAGAATTTGAAGCACGCACTCTAGACCACTAGGCCATCCCAACCCCCTGGAAGATGTAGCAGATTGTTATTATCATAGCAACGGTACTGGACAAATGCGACTTAGTCTTGATTGTCCATTATATGGTTAAATTTTTAAATCTCACAGACGTTTTAATCCATTTAAATCTCTGCCATTAGATGTACTAGAGGGTTAGAAGCCAACATAAAAACCTGCAATAGGCAGATGTAGCTCTTACATAAAGCATCTTTAAACATTACATTATTTCAGGATTGCCCAAGAGTTAGATGGAACATGTACTGGAGAACATGGAATTGGTCTGGGGAAGAGGGAATTATTAGAACGAGAAATAGGAGAAGAAGGTATAAGTGTTATGAAACAAGTCAAATCAGCTTTTGATCCAAACAACATCATGAACCCTGGCAAAGTGTTTTGTTAAATTAATGACACTATCTGTTGATTTTTGTTTTTATAAACAAATTTTTAAAAAATCATACTTAATTAACGCAGTATTTTATTAAAGGGAAAAAAGGTATATGTGCACAGGTATTAAAAAAACAAAATATAAACTACTGTGGTTTTAATGTCTTACATTGTAATATAGCTGTCATATATTATATATCTTTAGTAGACTTAAAATTTAGTTATTCAGTTTTTACTCACTATCAAAATCATGTTGAACACGTAGACAAATGCTACTAAATAACTTTAATTACTGATGTTTATATAAATATAGGGCAAATAAGGTGCACTGTAATTTGTTAACACATTGTTAACACATTTCTATGATGTTCTATATGTAGATGAAATAATTCCTGTATGTGATTTAGTGTCTTGTCTTTTTCTATTCAACTTGCATTCAACACAGAATATATCATGTAGAAAGCAAGCTGATTCGGACCAAGTATAAAATCTGTGCTTTATTTCCACCAATTTAAGTTAATTTCAATAAGTAGTACACATATTAAAACCATACCAGTCCCAGTAGTAAGTCGCATGATGGAAAAGTTACTATTATTGCAAATAAATGAATATTTGGCGTACTTTGTTCTGAAAATAAACATAAAGTAACATTTATGGGATTTCCTAATTTATGGACCCAATTTTAACACATATAGCGGTAACCCACCCAATTTTAACACATATAGCGGTAACCCACCTGGTAGCATTGTGGAAAATATTTTCATGAAATTGAATTAAGTGATCTGTAGAAAAGCTAGCAAAATATTAGGCTAATCTTAAAAATGAAAGGAGCTGTTGTGGCTCAGTGAGTAGGATGTTGGCTCGCTAACCTGGAGGTTTTATGTTCGATCCCTACGTTGGCCGAGAAAGTTCATCAGGATTTTCCGGCGTGGTGTAGGTTGAAGGGCCTGGCAAGAGACAACATATAGTAATTGTGATGGAAAACCAAGGTCCTGTGTACACATTGGTGTGCACGTAAAAGAACCCTTGACAATTGGAATTTGAAATAAGACTAAGCCAAAGCACTGCTGTTAGCCATAAATTATCCTCATGGCACACTGCATGGCATATGCCAGTAGGAGTTTCATTTCTTTATGAAAATTGCTCAGATCTAGTTGGGTCTTATTGGATGGATATCTGATTGTTTATTGGATTAGTACAATGTATATTGGTATTTCATTAACAATTAAGAGTGTGATCTATTGGTTCATGTATATTGGTACCTGATTTAGTTTTTTGTATGCTGACACAGTTTTACACATTTGTCAACCAATTTCGTTCAACAGTTGTCTAGATCTGGCAAGTCTCGAGTACTTAGTTAGAATTTATCAGAATGTATAAGTATTAGGAAAAAATGATGTGGAAGCCGACGTTAAAACACCAGGTAGTAGTAGTATGATGTAATATGGGGTATTTTCGTACACTTGACCAAAGCATTGGACTTCACAAAAACTTTACACAGCAAAATCAAAGTTCGCATGTATAGGTTGATAGACAATTTTCTAAACAATAGACACATTGTGTGTTAAACTGTATGAGCGCAAAATTTACAATGGAAAATGGATTGGCCCAAGGTTCCTTCATCAGTCCAACTCTTTTCAATATCATGATGAATGATCTGTATAACTTTGGTTGGCAAATTGCTGAATTGGCACTTTTGGCAGACAGTAGCCCTTTGTGGAAATCTAAATTTTCACTACTATGGGGAGGTGACTGGGGATTCAAAATATCGGAAGGAAAGACAGTAGCGATAGAAAAAATGTGTAAAAACTCAATGGCACAGAACTAGAACGTAAATCAGAGACAAAGTTCCTTGAAAAGACCATCAACTCACGGCTAACATGGAAGCCACTAATCGACAGGATCGTCAACCGCACATCCTAAACCCTGAATATGATAATACCGTACACAGTTTAAGAATTATTTAGTGTTATTTTATTTCACACTCATAAAATGATTAAAATATCATTTACAAAACACTTTTCTTTCCTAATTGCAAATTATTACAGATAATTATACTGGTATCCAGCTATTTGGTGATTTCAGGTTATCATTTGATAATCTGGGAAGTAGGCTATATTATTATGATAGTATTGGGTTATTTACTGGGATATTGAGAAATTGTCAGTTGCATTTTTTTGACATTTTTTCATATTATTAAATAACTTGGTATTCAAATAATGATCGAGAGAGCTTTATCTTGGTCTGAATGAGCCAGGAATCTGGTCAGAAAATGTCAACATATATAGGCTTTAGTATCTAAAGATAAATTTCTCAGTTGATCTTGTGTTATACAATAATATACTGCACGGAAAATGAATAAGATTTCTTGCCAACCTTCATTTGTATGTGTTGGAATATTTTAATATATTTATTATATTTCTCCCGTATTATATATACTGTTGTTGATTTTATATACTGATTACATAATATATAATCTATTGTTTAATGTTTTTATACCTTATTTAGATGAATGATTGATTTTTTGAATGGTGCATTTAGTTATTGCTTATATTTCTAACAGAAAACTAGAATATCAAAATAGAAAGATCCGTGACTATTAAGTCATAAATACTGAAAACCTTTGTTCTTTTTCATTTTATAAGCCAATGTGTTATGTGAGATTCTAATGATGATAGCTTTAGAACAAATGGAGATATTATTCATTTCCTTATTAGTTAAGATGAAATTAGAATGGACGGAATAATTTTCTTTATGTTCAAAACTCTTTTGGAAATGATGATATTATGATTAAATTTAAACAAATGGAAAATTAACGATTAAATCCAAACGTTGCCTGTGATATTTGAGTTTTTTAATTACAATATGGATAGGAATACTGCTTTTGAAATAAGTTAATGATGAAAGATTGAAAAAACTAGAGTGATCCATGTATTTTATTTTTTAATAAAGTTTTGTACTATGGAATGATAAATGTATTTTTATAAACGTTAAGAGTAATAAAAGAAAATTCAAAGCAAAATGTTGTTTTATGCGCCTACATATATCTGTTAATTACCGATAAAGCTGTTTCTTGACTTATATCTTCAAACTATATAATTATCAGACGCCTATACAAACAACCCCGTCATTTCTTCTGTATAATTAGTCTTTGAAATCTGAAACAATTATCCCAAACACAGTAGATGACACATTTGCGTTACGGGAAGAAAACGATGAACCGATGTTCTTATTAGATCATCTGAATATCCAACATCCCAAAGTTAAAGTTACTATTGAGACAGAGAAAGACGGGACTCACCTTTGTTAGCCGTACAAGTTTTGACAGATAAAAACCAAAAGAATGACTGAACACAGGTCCAAGACTACCACCAGTGATTTAGTCATAGCCGATCAGAACTGCCACAACGCATAGCCGATTCTTGGCGCTTTGTAAGTGCTTTCAGCATGCGTGTAACTAATCATGTCATAATTTGTAAATAACTTACATTTTCGGAGGGGGGGGGGGTAGTGGTCTAGAGTGTCGCGATTTGACCTCTAGCTGGCCGATCACCTCTGGCTTTCGGCTGTGGTTTCGATCCCTGGTGTGAGCGTATGTGACATGGAGATACTGGCGCCATCTCAACCCCGTGGGTTTCCCCCGGGCGCTCCGGTTTCCTCCCACTGCGAAACCCCCTACGCGCAAGTGAATTATTGAAATAAAATTAAAGCATGTTAGTCACGAAATGACCTAGATTGTGTCGAGTTGACGTTAAGCCCCATTTCTCTCTCACACACACATTTTCAGGGGCGGATCCAGAGGGGGCTTTTGGACTCAAAACCCTGAACTTAAATCACAAAGTGATCCTACGTCATTATAAAAATGATTTCTCTCTTTAAAAGGCTCAATTTGTATGCATGTCTATGTAATTTAGAAACGAGGATGACATATTTCCTTAACTGGAACCTGGCAAACCCCCTCCTGCAAAAATTCCAGGATCCGCCCCTGATGTTTGGTTTTTAACTGAGAAAAACTCTGGATTAGTTACAAGATATTCTCCAGATCATTTTTTTGTATTATCCAAATTGGCCTGATCTTGTCCATTCGGTACCAGGAAAAAATAATCATTTTTTTTTTTTTTAGGATTCTTTATATTGTTTTGTTCAAATTTTCCTGGTTTTAGCCTTTCGGTGATTAGGTAAAAAAAGTTATCGCGTATTAGGTTTACATTTATTGTGACACGATAGCTGAATAGAAAACCAGTAAAATGACATGTTTTATTTTTTTACGTTTTAGATATTGAATTAAGATGGCGGGAATATTGATAAGTGAGGGGGTAGCATGTTGATATAAACTTTACAAATAGATTCCTTCTTTTATTTCTGGTACTGTTGTCAGATATGTCAAAAATGTTATTCAATATATTCGATAATATTGACGTGAAAAGGGGTTAGTTAAGTTCTATATTAAGTGTTTAATCAAGCGGGTATAGATTTTATCAGTAAATAACGTGAGATCAACCAAGACATTTACTTACACTGATCAAAAAACATTCAACTCTTAATTGAAAATAAATCAAAGAACTATATATTATACAAATTGATGAAGCTTAAAATTCTACTATATTTAACCACTTTATTTATTCAGCCGTTGTCAATTTGAGATTAATACATTTTTCTTTAGGATAATAAACAAACATTTGTGAAAATATTCGCGTACGTTGTGTGAGATTGTTTATTATGAACATATAAAACTTTAGGTAAAAGCAACCTAGAATAACAGGTGTCAAGTCAAATTCCCGTGGCCATTCAGGACCCTCTATAACTAAAAAAATAAATTAGGTTAACCATAATGATTTTTGTTTAAATTAATTAATACACTATACATAATATATTGGTACATTTCTGGTATCCCCCCCCCCCCAAAAAAAAAAGAATAAAATAAATAAATATAAAAAACTATGCGGTATTCTGAATCCATTTTCATTGTCAAATATTATGTGCGTCATCTTATTGGCATATTGGGTGGGTGGGGGAGTAAAGGTCATTAAACTATTACCGACACGAAAGATTTCATAGTTATCAATATATTAGGATGCTCATCGATATTGGCGTCAGATTTTGAACTGACTTTTTCAAAGTAGACTTTCATAATCTTTCCAAAGGCGGTGCAATGGAATTTTTTTGTAATTTGTTTTCAATTTGATAATATCAGATGTTTTGGCATTGACAGGGGCCCGCCCTTTGCATATCGGATTTTACGGTACATCCGTTCTGTTTTCGCAATGTCTGAACCACTGGTCAACATGCTTGGCACAGATGAATGGTCCACCAAATGACTTCATTTGCCCTAAATCCTTATTTCGTCTCTTTATTATGCAATGGTTGCAAACGTGACTTCGGTTATTTTGCCGCCTGATTTTTTTTTATCTTCGCCGTAGTTTTATTTTACCATCTTTAATTTCAATTATTTATTACCCAAGAGCAGATTTAATTAACTATTCTACTATACAGGTAAATATTATACTAAGGCTTATGGGAAAGTGTCGCTTTGACAGATACATTCCTTTCATAGTCACAAGCGGCCGAGTAAGTCCATCTCGATTTTCCGGTAGGGTTTCCCCTTGTCAGTGATGCAGAACGAAGAGCCTGACAAGGACAGCTGTCTAGTCGTTCGGATGGGATGGAAAATCGAGGTCCCCGTGTACACATTGGCGTGCACGTAAAAGATCCCTTGGCAGTTGGAATTCGATATAAGAGTAGGTCGTAGCGCCGCTGCCCGGGCAACATTTCCCTCAATGCACACTGTATGGGGTATGCCCGTCTTCTATCAACCCAGGTTAGGTGCAGAGTAGTAGGACGTTTAACCCCATTTCATTTCATATAGTAACCAGCCGGGGGTGTCATTATGCTTTTAAAAAAGATGGGAAATGGGTAAACTGAATTTTATCTATCTGAAATTGAGGTATATTAGGCCAATAATAGTATTTCTTCAGCTTAGATTAGATCTAGAAATTGCCCAATAATCTATTAATGACCTTATTATCACCGGAGAACTGCATCTTTAATAGTATCAAGGAGTTGTAGGTTTTCTTTGATAATTGTTTCTATACGACAATTTGATATCAATGTAAAGTTAAAATGTAAGACAATGGAAACGGGTGGGCAATCCTACTTCTTTTCTTTATTTTCACAATTGAACATGCAGATTCATATATATAAAAAAAAATACCGTTTGTTCTGATGGATAAATACTTCCCCTGTAAAGGAGTGTAGTTACTTATGCGTCTTGTGTTAACCCGAACGCACGAATAAATCACAATATATATGGTTGAAACCCAATACGGTCTGAATTATAATAAACAATTTCGACTCGATTCATAAACAAACATTATTATCGACAAAAGACGACAAAACAGAAGAAAAAACAATCTATGAAAAATAATATGTAACCGCTCTAGACGGAAATTGACTGTCTGGCAATATCATCATTTATTACTTTTCAGTATTAATATCGCAATAAATAATGGAGTATAATAGGCTCAAGCAATAGCTGGTTGTTGTAGGATGGGACTTATGTCCCTAGAAATAATGTAGAATCTTTAAACTTTTAAACTTTATTTAAAGTGCCCAATCAAAGTAAATAAGATAAACTATACAGTCTGTTTCTTTTTTCAAATATTTACTTGCAGAGCCGGGTTAAGCAAAGGTTGGGACTGATGCTCTTTCGATATAAGTCCGTATCTTTTACTCTCCAACAGACTGCCCCCTTTACAATCCAAGATGTCGGTCATATTTTGCAGGGATTACCGGATATTTACAGTGTAACGATAAACATGACATGTAATATGTCAATTGATAGGTTTTTTGCTGATGATCTTTCGATGTAAGGTAAGTCACTCTTTAAACGATACCTAGCAAGTGCTAATTTAGAACAAGTTTTCAATGTCATAGACTTGATTATATTATGGTAAACAACAGATTTTATTTAGTTTTGGAATTGTAACAGCCCGTTGTCAGACCGCCAGAAGTGGGGCCACTGAATAAAAATGTCACTATGGCCCTTGTCATCAATAGTGAAAATGGGGCATATCCTAGCCTTTGTCCGTCACACGCATACACATGCAGTTTGAGTGTCAGTATGATGTATAGATAGATGTATTTGGCACAGGCATAGACTACTACATGGTAAATGACAGATCTATATAAGGTAAAAAAAAATCATTTGTGACACCCTCTGGGTACAGCCATTCTAATTAGATTAGTTTATTTTAGCTCTAACGCGAGGATATATGCTGATTATACCTTTTGTAGCAATGGTTTATGCATAGGCAGCTCAGCATTAAGTAAAATTAGAGAGGGAACCGCGGTGGCTCGCTAAGTAAGACGGTGGCTCGATAACCTGAAGGTCCTGTGTTTGATTCCGGTGTTAGCCTAGAAAGTTTATCGTGGTGCAGTCGATCAGATGGGACTTCAAACCGAGGTTCCCTGTGTGGTCACACAAAAGCCCCGTTGTAATTATAAGAACAGGCTGCACAGTGCCGCAATCCGGGCAACTTTTCTCTCATAGCACACTGCGTGGCATATGACCGCCTTCATGAACCCAATCGTTGCAGAACAGCGGGACACTAAACCCTTTTCATTTTTTGTCCTTACTGGTCCGACAAAGCTAGTTACAAAACACAATTAAACTTCTTTGAAGCTTGATATGGGTCGTACGTAACTAACGCACGGGAAGTAAATGGTAGCTAGCTAGGGCGGGTCTGTCGTTCAGATTAAACTTCTCTGCAGGTAGGGTTGGTCTTTTCAGAACTGTCTTTGAGCGAACTTTTGTGTAGCAAATATATCGTTTGCTCAAGGACAGTTCCAAAGGAACTACAGGTAGGGTTGATCTGTCGTTCAGATTGGATATGGATGTGTGTTAAAATGTACAAATTACCAGCCAAGAGGAATTACGCGTAAAATATTTCTTACAGTAAGTTTAATCAACAAATTTTAAGAAACAACAAAACATCTGAATTCATATTTAATATATACATTACCTAAACAAAAACAATGTAAACAATATCGAACACAATAATCTAAATAATAAACCGGCGTTTCTAAAGTGCATTATAACAAGTGCTCACTCCCAATTGAAATAAACATTATAAATACAGTAGAGTTTGCTAAAAACATTGAAGTGTAATAGATGAAATTAGTATTACTGAGCCCGTCCTCGTGGTCCGAACCATTGCTACCACTGGTAATTTGATTGACACCAGAACAGATAAGATAAGATTTGTATTGCAATATGAAACTGTTGGTATGGTGTATCTAACAGTTGTGGAACGAGGGGAAGACGAAGATGGTTTGGTAGCGAATTGGTGGCATTTCATACTTTTTCTTTTCCAGATACATGCAACAATAATTACCATCCAATGCGAAATGTACAATAGTCCGCCATAAAATCACCCGAGAACAGCACTATTCAACTCTTTCTGGCGATTGTGCCATGGTTTCTTAATAATATATTACAAATAGCACAATTATGACAACTTACCATTCTCTACGGTCCGCGTGGATCATAGAGCATGATTAGAAACTGGTTTTTTTTTCAGGACAAATACGAATCTTCTTATTGGTGTGTGTGTGTGTCAGGGGTGGGGGTGGGTGGGTGTATAGTCTAGAGGTGATATTTGGCTTTTATTCTTGAATCTTGGGGGCGGGGGGGGGGGTGTTATATAAATAAACGGTTATAAACTATAATAGTATTAAACATGCGAAGTGAAAATTTGCAAAAATAAGATATACGCTCTATCCGATAAAAACACCCGACAAATTGTATTAATGTCAGCATTGATGCAAAACAGTTAGCAAAACACAGCTACGCTAAGAAATATTTTTTTAAAAACTCCTCGAAGTTGGATGCATTGCCGACCTCGTGCATCTGAACAGCAACCGTTCTGAATAGAAAAGTGTTAACTATTATGTAGTATAGAAAAATCAGAACCATTAAAACCAAACGAAATAAGATATTATTTTAAGTAGATTGCAATACACCGCAATACTCAAAGTGATTAAAATTACTGATTCAAACTCCTTTAAAGATTTGTTGGGAATAATATATCAAAGAAAGACTGTTATTATCTCATTGGCAACATTTATAATTCAAACATACATTATGCAAGAGATAAATCTGCCTATTGCAGGTCTTTCTTTAGGCCTGAAAAGTTATAAAAACTATTAAATAGACATTTATTAACATGACAAGACCACCAAATTTTAATGTCAATGGCATTAGATTTAAATCCAATATGCCGTTCAACAGCCATTGATGATTAACCACAAAAAATGGATAATAGGGACCAAGGGTATTAATGACGATCGATACTAACCTAAAATTGAATCGCTAATATCTCGGTTCAGAGTGAAGCATTTTGTCTGAAATTTTCATTATCTAGTTTTTAACTATAATTGCGATAACTGTCAGCTCTTTATCTAATTTCCATATAGTATTTTTAAGTAAACTAGTGCATTTTTTGTCATACCAAGGCAAGGGTGTAAACAACCCTAAAATAATTGTCTCAATTACAAAATAAATAAGAAATGAAATAATATACAAAAACAATAGACCCCTTGAAGAGATCGAACACATCACCGTGTTTGATGATTTCAATGAAAACATGTTACGACGAATAGCACATGCAACATTTTTTTAATAGTTAATGACGTGTATATTATATATATCTCAACACCATGTTTCAGCGTAAGTTTGTTTTCGCTCTGCGTATCAGTGGCAAGTTGGTATAACCAAACCACAATGCACAGATCTGTAAAACCCATCATGTAATGAAGGAATCATCTCTGACGAACACAAATTGTCACGTCTGAATCGGACGGTTTCTCAATTTAAAATTGGTAACACTGTCTTCTCACTTACACACTGATACAGCTGTATATGAAATGTGATTTGAAAATGGAACCGATGTCTCTAAATTCCGAAGGCATCCCTCAAAATGGTCCACCTTTCCCTGTAAAAAAATATATTAATGGATAAGTAGGGTTTTATTTTGCTGATATAATATGAACATTGCATATACACCATAACTTAAAGGGGCTAAATTCCTATTCTTGAGCATCTAGAAATGAACACAAATGTGTTGCAACGCAAATAATAATATAAAATGAAAGTATATAAAATGATTTACATTCAATCATTCTGTTATTACTGTAATCTCTAATCAGTTACTTTCGGTGAAGTAGTCGAAGAGTCAAAATTCAATGGCAGTCTTCGCTGTCTGCTTTTTTCCAGTCTACACCGGTAGTATTCACCTGTGTTTAGCCTCGTTGATCAAATTGATTCGTTACAAATGGCGCTCGAAAGCATTTTTTTTTTATCAAAAGCTCAACTTTTCACGGTAAGACAACAGCATCAATGTTGATTTAAATTGACCAATGAGTCTTGTTTGCAATGTCGAAGACTCTAGATGATATTGAGCTAAAGACGTGACTCTTTTAATAAGATTCCTCACGAACTTCGTATGTAAGGTATATAGGATATACAGTTTCCACGGAATCTATATGTTATGAATAAGCCCAATCTTTCATTATAAACTATCTCGGATTAACCGCAAATAATACAGAAATCAGTAACCTCAAAGGCCTATACTTACCACTGCTCTGGTGACATCGTTATTATCTTCAGGAGCAATACCACCAAACACAAACGAGTCGAAGCCTCCACAATTCACTGGGTAATGTCTAAAATATGTTTTTTTATCTAGTTCAATAAAACCTTGGAATCGCTTTCGGTGGAATTGGACCTGCAGAATTCAAGAGAAATGTGAATAAGAATTTTAAGATTTGTAATTTCAGAAATTCATCCTCACCATTAGGGCATCTGAGTACTTCTATTTGAGAGTTGGATATTGTAAACATTAGACCATTCTTATTATAATCATGCAGTTTGAACTATGTTAAATTTAAAAGCAAAGTCTTTGCTTTTAATATTCTATATGCGAAACTGTTCTAATTACGTAAGTGGTTCCTAAAGCAAAACATTTCCAGAATAATGATGTTCAAGAATTCAAAACCATCATAATATATAGTTTAATTACCGTGTGCCAATGTCCGTCATCCATTCTAGTCATAATTGGTAATCTGAGTCGCGCATGCGCATAAGGACATATGATGGTATAAAACAGATGACCATTCTCCATTCTTAAGGCTATCATTTCGTCATCATTTGAAGAACGACGGGCGTAGAATAACATTCCAGATGGCCTCCTTGTTTTAAACTGAAATCTCATCTCATCCCTGTTAAAAATAAAAAAAGAAATATTATCAAGAGATAACTTTTCTATAGGGATATCACCCTGGAAGATCTATATCAATGGTGGTAAGACAAGAAAGGGGCCGGCATTAAAATTTTCATATTCAGGGCAAACTGGGCAGAAATTTTCAACCAAGGCTCAGTATCAATCAAAGCATGTACAACTCGATACGGAATACGTAGGCATATGTTTTGTAACGCGGGGAGGAGACTGATCAAAACATGTTTCCTATTTGTAGAAATTAAATCCAAAAACAAAATAAAATTTTACCCTTTATCCTCAATTCCTCGTCCTTCTATGCCGACTACAACTCTACTGATTGACACGGGTTCTACTTTAACGCCTTGGCGACCAGCCATATCTATCTCAGAACTCTGTAACGACAAAAGAACGAAAGAAAATAAATTTATGGTCTGTAGAAAATTTAATTACCCCGATCTACCCATGCATCTCACCGCGGTCTGATTTTTTTAATATTGGGACTGCCCAGGTGAAATCCTATCCCCTCTCATTGACGTCTTGTATTTCATAAACCTTTTTTATACGCCCACATGTAGATATGCATGTGTAGTCGCACGTGTCCGTCCGGACGGATGGACATCCATTCACACCTTGTTTGTGGACACTCTGCTTGTCACAATTTTTATCCGAATCGAAGAAGCTTGAAATATAGGCTTACATCTGGAAGATGTCAGTCCCTTTCGATATTGGCATGTACCGGACCGTAACCGGACCGTGGCACCCGACTGTACGAAAAATCGGGGTTTTAGATTTTGGAAACTCTAGAGGTCACAATTTGATGACACTAAAATGTATGTTTATAAACCAAAAGATCTCAGTTCCTCTCGATATTCACGCATTTCGTGCTTTTAGCTTGTGATCTTTACTAGAGATTACAACTGTTATCCGATTTTAAAAACCGTTCAACTATATCACCGTTTCACCCTAATGATGGTTGAGTTCGAATTTCGTGAAAATTGAACCAGAATTGTCCAACAAAATTGCCGCCCTTCGTGCGCAAATGGTGTAAAAGTCTATAATACCATGGTTGTGGACACCATTTTAAATTTTGATGACACTATTGACACTTATGATATATGTTTATATCCAAAAGATCTCCGTTCCTTTCGATATTCGCGGTACAGTACGGTACAGTAACTACATGAGTTTTGGCCCGCGATTTTACTTTGTGAACCCTCTTGAGATCAATTTTTACATCAAAGCATGTAATACCATGGCTGTGGACCTAATCTGTTTCATAGCAGATTGCGAAAGTTTAATTGTAAAGATCACAATATTTATCCGATTTTGATGTTTACATCCCAAAGATCTCGGTCCTTATCTATATTCGCGCATATCGGTCGTAACTTCGTGGATTATAGTACTTGGTTATAGGTTGTGGACCGACTTTGATGAAACTTAAAATAATATGTGTTTATATCCCAACGATGGGCTCTTTTTATACTAGTGTAAGAACTAAGTCATTTCGGAACTAATATATGGTTCAATTAAATTTCACTTATTAAATTGAGCGGAGGGATCTGTAGCAGTGGGGGAAAACCGAAGGACCCGGACAAACCCCTTGTCACGTTCAAATGGGGAATCAAAACCACCTCAGTTGACTAAATGGACTCGGGGTACCCTACGGCTTAGGTCGCGTCTACATCAATCGTTCAGCGTAAATAATGATTTAATCTATATTATCAAGTCTATCTACACTGTTAAAAATTTTAAGTCACTTTACACCTTTTTGGGTGGCAACTTTGCTGCCACCATTTTTAGTGTAAAATAATTAACACTTTACTTGTATCAAGTTATACCCAAAATGGAGTATTAATAACACCATATATAATGCAATCTAGACACTTGAGTTGGTGTTGTGTGAGTATACACACTCACAGTGTCTTTCATACCTTATTCCTTATATGGTGTTTTGTCCATCAAAATACACCCCAGCCCTGCTAGGTTTACACTGTAACTAGAGAAAGCATATCCTTCAAATGATGTAACATTACACTACTTTGAGGTTAAACAGCCCATTACACTTATCTCAACTCCTCTTAATTTGCACTGGACGAAGTGTAGGTTTACACTTTTTATATGTTAAAATAACACACAACAGGGAGTAGAACATTACACCTATAATGGGGTAATAAAGAAGACACACTTGGTAGGTGTATACTCTCACTTCACTTCAGAAGGTGCATTTTAAACCCACAAACCCTGTATATGGTGTTATGCTTACACCCTTCTTGGTGGCAACTTTTGCTGCCACCCAAAAAGGTTTAATATGCACTTTACACCAAATAATTTTGTTGTAAAGTAACACCTAAAACAGGTTTAACAAAATCAAATTATCAGATCTATGAAAACTTATAATATCCATCAGATAAAATCATATAGAAGACCTGATTAGAGTATGTATATATGGTATATAATAGATTTTACCTTTTAAGGAAACAAAAAGGATTATAAGATACGGAAAATAGTTTATTATAAATTTGCTTTTGATAATACACATAATTAGAAATAATACTGACATACCTACTGATATCAATTTAATGAACATTTTGAAACAATACTTTAAGTTTGGTTGAAAAAGCCCAGTAGTCATAGTAAATGGGAAGATCTACAGAATAATAAAAAGGTTGAAAACATAGTAAAAGTGAATAATTATGGCATAAATTCTGCAAGAGACTACAAAATATTATTATAAAGATTATAAATCAATGTATAAGCAAATGATTTCTACATGTCTATATATTATCTAAAGTATACAGGTAAAACATTTTGACATCAATGAAGACTCAAAGAAATAGAACCTTTCCTGCTTACAGAAATACGACCATAAAGCCGCTAAATATCTCAACAGCAGTCTATTTTATAAGGACACTTAGATGATGGATCTTCAAAAAAATCTGATCTCTATCCAGACAGATAATAAATATATCTCTGGAGCACAAAGTCACAGATTGCTTCACGCCAAATTTGAAAAATAAGGGGGTTAATCTTCAAACAGTCCTAATTATTCACATACACCAAATCTGTCAAGACCGGAATGAAGTTATGGTTCAATATGTGCCAATATTGAAAGGATCCAAGATCTTTTGGACATACATGTATAGCTATTTTTCAAAATTGGATAAAAATTGGGACCCATGTGAATGGACATACCGACAGTGGGGTGACAACATAATACATAAACATACAAATTTGCAGCCGTAAATAATGTTTTGAGAAAGGAATGTTAACTTATGAATGACAAGTTGCAGAACTCTGAAAATTGATATGGTTCATCCTCTGGTTACCCAAAAGCTTCACATAAATTTGAAAAAAAAATCTGTTGTAACTGTAGCCTGTATTGTGTCAAGGGGTCAATTGTTCACCTACGGACATGGGGGACAACATGATACACCCACACATAAATATGGGCGTACAAAAAATATTAAACCATTTTTTACAAATCCACCTTTGTTGCATTACTTCAATTCAAAATACCAATACCTGATAAAATGTAAGAATTACTATTAAAGCATATTTATAATGCACCCTTTCATATAACATGTTCAGAGGCACTTTACAAAGTGACAATGTAATCATAAATAAACAACAAGATGTTAACGATTCCATGCAGAGTCAGTTAAAAGCCTGATTAAATAAATGTGTTTTAAGTTTTTTTTTTAAAACGAATATAGAGATGTACAACATCTTAAACTAAATGGTAGATTGTTCCATAAAACTGGTGCTTGATAACTAAAAGAGCGATGACCATAAGAGACTAGTTGAATAGTTTTGGGCTTTAAAAGTAGTTTATCTGATGTATGTAATGTTGGGCCGGGTGTATAAAGTTAAAAAAGATGTGAGAGGTAAACAGGAGCCAGATTTTTTAAGCATTTAAAAGTAAGTAACAAAACCTAAAAATCAATTCGATATTTAACAGGTAACCAGTGTAAATAGTATAAAACAGGAGTTATGTGGTCACATTTTTTAGTTAAAGTAACAAGTCTAGCAGCAGTATAAGAATGTATTAAAAATATAACGAATTATGAATGTAACAATTATGACATCAAAATTTCTTAAAATATTCTCATATATAAATCAATTATATGCAAAACATTTCTTCATCATAGTTTAATCAACTCTCGATGGCATCGGATTTCTCCGATACTAAATAGATTGGAACAGTTCAGCTGTACTTTGATTTAAGCTAAAAATGGAAGGGCGAGACCTCGCTTCGAACAACCAGTACCGTGGTTGAAATTGTTGCACACGTCTTGCCTAATCTTCAAAGGCTAATATCTTGGCTCGCAATTGAGTAATTTGAATGAAATTTTCAAATTACATGTATTCATTTTACATTATTTATTTTTGAGCTATTATAGCAAGAATGTCTAGCTCTTTATCTAAATCTTACATTATGTACCTTTAATATCTAATTAATAGTTTTTATAACATTAAAGAAAGACCTACAATAGGCAGATTTTGCTCTTCCATAATGCATACAGTAATTTAAATAATAACAAGTACAGGAATTTAAGTATTAACTTAGCGAATGCAGTAACTTAAAAATAACAAGTACAGGAACTTAAGTATTACCTGTACTTGAAACCACTTTTACAACATGTACATGTCACCAAACACCCCTTATACTATTTGGAGCAAAAACAAAGACCCATTCAAAAACTACAATAACTTGCATTTGAAAAACTGTAAATACTACCGGGTATTAAAACCAAAAGAAAATGACCCCTACTTTTACTTTAGAAATGCACCTTATGATACACCATATTAGTTTACTAAGATAATCAGACGGATGGAATGCTTTACAAATCTCACCAATATATTGACCCACAAAAGTGTAGCTCAGAAGGATTTAAGAAACTAGTATTATGTCCTATTAAAAGAAGTTGGTCTCTGTAGGCTTCTTGCACACTTTCAAATGATACGTTGTTTTAATCAAAAATCGATGGGGTAAATTTCAAATATTTAAAAAAATAATTCTAATAATATCGCCAACAATAGGCCTAATATCACCATTTTTGATCACACATATTGACACATTTTTTCTTTAAGAAAGGTCTCACTTAAAAGTTGACACAATTTTTAACTGGATTCCTGTATGGTACCCACACTAGCTATATGCGGATTGGGTAAACCTTCAATTATATCAGCTGTGGATGCTGTATTCTGAAAAATAAAACATGCAAAAATAGACCAATTAAAGGACTTTTAAGATCTCAAATGTACAACAAATCAATTATATGCAAAACATTTCTTCATCATAGTTTAATCAACTCTCGATGGCATCGGATTTCTCCGATACTAAATAGATTGGAACAGTTCAGCTGTACTTTGATTTAAGCTAAAAATGGAAGGGCGAGACCTCGCTTCGAACAACCAGTACCGTGGTTGAAATTGTTGCACACGTCTTGCCTAATCTTCAAAGGCTAATATCTTGGCTCGCAATTGAGTAATTTGAATGAAATTTTCAAATTACATGTATTCATTTTACATTATTTATTTTTGAGCTATTATAGCAAGAATGTCTAGCTCTTTATCTAAATCTTACATTATGTACCTTTAATATCTAATTAATAGTTTTTATAACATTAAAGAAAGACCTACAATAGGCAGATTTTGCTCTTCCATAATGCATACAGTAATTTAAATAATAACAAGTACAGGAATTTAAGTATTAACTTAGCGAATGCAGTAACTTAAAAATAACAAGTACAGGAACTTAAGTATTACCTGTACTTGAAACCACTTTTACAACATGTACATGTCACCAAACACCCCTTATACTATTTGGAGCAAAAACAAAGACCCATTCAAAAACTACAATAACTTGCATTTGAAAAACTGTAAATACTACCGGGTATTAAAACCAAAAGAAAATGACCCCTACTTTTACTTTAGAAATGCACCTTATGATACACCATATTAGTTTACTAAGATAATCAGACGGATGGAATGCTTTACAAATCTCACCAATATATTGACCCACAAAAGTGTAGCTCAGAAGGATTTAAGAAACTAGTATTATGTCCTATTAAAAGAAGTTGGTCTCTGTAGGCTTCTTGCACACTTTCAAATGATACGTTGTTTTAATCAAAAATCGATGGGGTAAATTTCAAATATTTAAAAAAATAATTCTAATAATATCGCCAACAATAGGCCTAATATCACCATTTTTGATCACACATATTGACACATTTTTTCTTTAAGAAAGGTCTCACTTAAAAGTTGACACAATTTTTAACTGGATTCCTGTATGGTACCCACACTAGCTATATGCGGATTGGGTAAACCTTCAATTATATCAGCTGTGGATGCTGTATTCTGAATAATAAAACATGCAAAAATAGACCAATTAAAGGACTTTTAAGATCTCAAATGTACAACAAATAGTTTTTGTAGCTAATTAAATGTGTAACGGTCACTTCAAATTACATGCAGTGAGCCACGGCGGATCAGCAGGTACTATGCTGGCTCGCGAACATGGAGGTAGCTAGGGTGTTCGATCCCTGCATTGGTCGAGAAAGTTCCGCAGGATTTTCCAGAGTGGTTCCCACCTTGTCAGTGGTGCAGGACAGAGGGCCTAGCAAGGGATAACATAGTTTCTTTCTACTAAAACAGAGGTCCTGTGCACACATTGGGGTGCATGTAAAAGATCCTCTGGCAGTTGAAATTAGTATAACAGTAGTTCGTAGTGCTGCTGCCTGAGCCAAATTTCCCTCCCCAGTCGGAGCAGATCTTATCTTATACATCATTTCAGTTCATTTCATCTTCAAACTACATGCAATCAACTAAACTGACTTTTGACGTCCAATCACCCTGGTGATTAAAATGTACCATAGATTGAGCAATGACAAACATTTTCTAAAGACATATATTTTATCAAAACAAACAACCATGCGAAATGTGCGAAACCATCTTGGAAAGAGATATAACTCTTAAGGCAGCCGTTGCTATGGGATACTGTCAAAATACAAGTTACACTAACTTTGGTGTTTAACTTAAAATTTGCAATGGATTAGCCTATCAAACATAATAAACTACTTTCTAATGTTCTTTTTGACAATAAATTAAATATCGTCCGCGAATTCACAGACCCCAGTTTATTAGCAACCTACCTTTAGGCCTATTAGGCCTACTCTTGGAGATATCATCACTGTTCTGCAACTCGGTCATGACTTCATCTTGAACATCACTGCAGACTTCATCAATTTCCACGCTGATCTTCAGTGGCGGGAATGCGCGATGCATGTTGGGTACCGTAGCGTATTATATTAGTTTTATGATTATTATTATAACTTATAAAACACACGCTTTTATAGGCTATACGGTAGATGTATAGTGATTTAATTATGAAACATTTTTGGTTTTCCGATTCTCGATCTGTAGACTAACCACAGACGGAGATAGTGTGGCTCAAGGCCTACGCCTACCCACTGGACCAACACCAAATGGAGAATCACTTTACACTTGAAGTAGTTGATATGGAGTTGATTGATAACGATAGTCTATAGGCCTACCGCTGGAACCATCTACGATCTAAAGCATGACAAAAAAAAGGAGGCCCTAGGTGCAGATGGGCTTAGCATGTTCGACTTTTGACCTGGGATAGGCTAGGCCATTTTGAAAAATTCCCCAAGCTTTTAGCGAATTGTAAAAATAAAATTGGCCATATGTTAGTCCCGAAGTGACCCGCTTTGTGTCCTATTTTTAAGCTACATCGAGCTGATGTAAAGGGGCAATAGGTCCTATTTAACCCTATAGGCAGGCGCGGATCCAGAGGGGGCGCACCCGGCTCCATATATTCTCGCGGGAAAGGAGAACAAAAATAGTTTAGGTTGGAAATCCTAATTTACAGGATTAGTATGAAATTAGTCCTTGTGGGCATTTCTTCCACTCAAAAATCACTGTAGGATGTTTCAGTGGAAAATTGATCTTGCACAAAGGACAGTGTAAAGAAACTAAAAGCACACACAGGACTATCCTTACACTTTATTATGTGTCAAAATACTCGGGGTTCAGTAAAAACAGTCGCACCAAATTTAGTGTAACGAAAAGGCATGCGCTAAAAGAGAGTATCTAACACCACACACCCCAAAACAGTCAACCTAACACTTATTTTGGTGCAACATCACCGTGCGTGTAACCATCTTAAGGAATGTTACACTTATTGTGTTGTAACCATGATTTTAACCCAAACAAGGTGTAAAGATTCACACCCCTTACTGTGTTTACTTCACATAATTTTAACAGTGTACAAGTTAGATGTGGGTTGTACGTCTAGATTCAAATATAGGTTAACAATCGAGCAATTAAGAGAATAACAAAAACATATTTTCAATAAATATACAAGGATAAAAATTGTTCATACAAAACAATCAATACAAACAAAACAAATTTATTAATTTTTACATTGACATTGATTTCAATCATAGACATTTTTTTTTTCAGTGTCGTGTGCTCCAGGCAGATTGATGTAAACAATCATGGATTCAATATATGAGCCATATCATTAATTATTTAACTGGCATTTAATAAATAAACTTGTTATTAACCGCATCGGTAAATATAAAACGCGTGTAATCATCCAAAAAGTAATCAATAGCAAAAGTTCTGTTCGATAACTATCTGTCTGTAATGTTGAATAATAGAAACAGTCATTGGCCCGAATTATTTCTAGCAAGTAACTGAAACAACCATGGGCCGTATATACTGTTCATGCTGAAACAAGTAGCCAGCGGTCGTTCTTGTGACCAGAAGCTAAGCATGGCGTCATCGCCGCCCATCTTAGAATTGTGGCGTCATATAAAAATTCGATGCGCAACTTTCCATGGTAAATTCATGCCAATTTTCATGTCGATCACGCTCAAACTAAGGGAGAATATATATTTACGCCCTTTTCGATTAGCGTCGCATCCATAAAGAATCTGAATAAGATATGTACCAGCTTTTTACTTTTTTCGCAATGGGTTTTATGTAACACAATAAATTCGCAAAGTTGTTATATAACACAATAACCTCACAACGTTGTTATGTAACATAATAACCTCGCATCTTATCGGCTTGCATGTAGCATACTATCAGGGTGTCAAGTATCTATAGCATATTAACTTTGTTTAAAAATACAGAGTAATAACATTTTAGCGGGTTTGCATGTAGCACAATTCCCACTTTATGTATATATAGCATAATAACTTTATACCTATTCAATCTAATAACGTTTTATCGGGTTAACATTATGTTGGCCTATAGCACCACTTAGTCTTTGTATCGTAATAACATTTTATCGGGTTAACATTATGAATATCATAATAACTTTATAACGATTTATCCTTTATAACGTCTTATCGGATATATACAAGTTTTCGGATAGTTTGTACTTGTTGCATAATAACCCCGTTCGTCGTATATGCATAACATAACCATCTCGTACCGGTTTATATATGAAGTATGGTTATAACATTTTATCCTGATTAAACGTAGCATAATATCATGTGATCGGTTTGTTTGTTTAGCACAATAACCCGCATCGAGTTTATAGTGAAATAACATCCTAGAGTTTATACGTAGCATTAGAACAACGTGCAGGTTTTATTTACGCAAAAACATGCGCACCTTAATATAAGTGGGTATACTTACTAATACTGCTGAAAGAGTAATTATAGATTATTAAAATAGGTAAGATAACAAGGAGAGAACACCTGTGTCTAAATATCGGACATTTTAAATATCACGGTGACGTCTTAGATATAGATAGATAAAGTTTCTTTAGTTTATGAACTTGAAATACACAATTACGTATTACTTAATGTATATTATTTATCAGATAACTTTTGATCGAAATGACTGCATTGTCTAACCTTTACCTTTAAATACTTTCTAATGTTTTGGAGGCGAATTAAACCCACGTATTAGGTCAAACTGCCTATAAACTACGTTTAATTACACTAATTAAGTTTAGGACAATCTACTTTCGACCTATCCTAACCTCTGTGAATTTATAGGTAACCTTATTTTATCAATATAAATGGAGTTAGATATAAGTATGGTATAGTTGTTTAAAGTGGGGGTTATTGAGTACACATAGCTGTTATTGGCACATTATATTGATATACACGTATTAGCATTTACTTACTATTATTTAGAGTACAGACACCCGTACGTTAGCCTACAATTATTAATAATCATAATACCTTATGGACAATTATAATTTCAATAGACGGGCCTTTTACTACACCTTTTAATATAATACAAAAACCTGTGACCTGTCTGTGTTAGTGGTGGTGACGTAGAAAGACTTTACAGTAAACATTGTCAACAAAAAAAGGAACACTAGAAATTACAATCTCCCCTGGGTTTATTATTTACTTTTTATAAAATAAACCCTGGGGGTATTATTCAAAACATTTTTCAATTGCATATTCAAATCAAAGGTTAAAGTTGACAAACATACGGGGGTTAATCCACAGATTTCAATACAGCTTTTATTTTTATTGTCACAATGCAAACAAAACACCTGCACTTCTATCAATAATAGAGTATTATAATCCTCGTGTGTACAGTCATGTATATAACTTACACTGATTAAAAGATTTAAGTTCGATTTACGCATCGTTGAACTTGGAAAATAAATATGCGCCATAGTGAGATAAGTAAATCGAATATTTGTGTTTGTGACTCATATATGCATTTTATATTTTGCAATAAAGAAATTATAGCAGTTCGAAGATAACGATGCATTATGTCAGATTAAGATAAAGAGTTGTCGGTTGTTGCAAAGAGCTGACCGTCGTTACTATATTAATTCAGAAATACATAATGAAAAATGAATATAATATTGAAAATTTCAGTCAAATGACTTTAAGTTATATCGTAAATAGTCGCAATTGTCAAGTACCATTGCTACGATATTAAGCAAAGTGTCGATTATCCATGGCACAGTTGTTAAAATCCAGTCAATGACTCGGTCAATTGAATTAATATTTTACATATTATTTGAAGCCACAAAAATACGTGCTATAGGCAGATTTATAATGCTGTTATTATAGCATTAGTTTCAACTGAATTTATTCGAGATCCATTCAGTAAAATATATAATGACCAATGACCAAGACCCAATCGAACCTACACTATAATTATTAAGACCCTGGTCATTAGTTTTCTTTATTCAAGGAGCGAAAATTATTGTTGGCCTTCTGTTATATGTTACACTTTTCAAATATTTGTGTCATTTCGACGTTCCAAAGTAGTTTTTTTTTAGGGGGGAGGGGTGTGTGAAGGTCAAAGAAAATGCAATATTGACAACATAGATATCATATTAACCCCTTTCTGGAAATAACCGATATCTTGCTCGAATTCAATTAATAACATACTATTACATTTAAGAATTTTCGTCGTATATACATGTATTTAAAGTTAATTTATTAATAAGATAAGCCCGCATCGTAAATGTTCTGCATGAAATTATTCCCGGTTTATCTGCACGTTGACAAAGATCAATGATCGAATGGTTCTCATAGTGAATCTTTGATCTAATCAAAAAAAATCCGTAAATGGATTTTAATATTTCATGATATTAATAAGATTTCTTTACGGTTTTCTTTGATAATAATGCCACAAGACTATCAAAGTCTGAAATAGATCTTATTAATAACCACTGACAGCTATTTTAGACGGTGATTTTCTGATTTAATATAATTTGTCTCCTTTTTATTGATTATTATAATCAAACTAACAATCGGGTTAACATTCTATCAGAATTATCAAATAGGACAATTTAAACTAGTTGTGTGCCGATATATAATACACATACACAAAATGGCAACATGCAGATCAGAAGATTAGAACCAAGAAATACAGGGAAATTAAAGCGGACGGAAATTTAGACTCGATCATCAGGACGACCCTTAATGTCCGGATCAGTGAAGATTGATCTCAAGATATCGATTTATTAATCGCGATTAAAAGAGATGAAATGAAATGGAATGGCTTAACGTCCTACTGTTCCGACTGGGCTAATGAAGACGGGGCCTCGGTTTTTCGGTTTTGTCCCATCTGAACGACAATACGTTGTCCATTGCCAAATCCTCTGTCCTGCATCAACACAGAGAGAGAGAGAGAGAGAGAGAGAGAGAGAGAGAGAGAGCGAGAGAGAGAGATATGGGGTTTAACGTCCACTCGACACAAACTAGGTCATTTCGGGTCTAACATATGGTTCAATTATATTTCAATAATTCGCTTGCGCGTAGGGGTCTATAGCAGTGGGAGGAGGAAACCCACCAGGTTGAGAAGGCGCCCCTATCTCCATGCCACATACCCTCACACCAGGGATCGAAACCACAGCCGCAAGCTAGAGGTCGAAACACTCACAACAGAGATCTCGAACCACGCACTGGCTAATGCAGAGATCGAATACGCGACCTCCAGGTTAGCGGGCCAACATCCTACCCACCATGACTTACCAATTAAAAGAAACGTATTTTAATGCATTTAATTTAATTAGATTAGTTTGTTGATTATCATATAAATTATCATATATATACTATTTATAATTTATAAAAAAAGAAAAAAAAATATCTCATGTCAGTCAATTACGTACACTGACATGTTAGTTACATGTACATTGCGCACAGTGTCATTTCCAAGGATACAAAAACAAAAACCTAGCAAAATATTGTAGTAGGGGCGATTTATCAGACTATTTAAGCATATTTTTGAAGATTGACGAAGTAATGCAGTAACGCAATTTGTTGAAACCAGACTTTCTATACAACTGTCCTTGAACCCAAAGCTGCACAGATAGTGAGTCAATGTTTGGTATACTTTTTTCTATTCAAAAATGTAGGCCCTGTGATATGAGTCACCGTTGTGCACTGTCTTGCTAGACTGAATTTAAAACAAATTACACCTTATCTATCACCAACCTATAAATGGGTTTAATTTGAGCAAAACACTGCACTTAAACATGAACTTTCACAATCAAAATGAATCTATCAAATTCTGTCTTAACTCACCTGATGAATATAATTCATTTTGCATATCCAAAACACAAGAAATAACCAACTCTTCACCCAGCCCTGATCTTCATCAAAAGGGCATTAATAAGATAAAGGTCTTTATTTAACATGGGCGAAAATGAACGAATATCTCAATACAAACACAACCTGTATTTAAAACATCACGAATCAAATCTTGCATACCTACAGGTTTATACAAGATAGGTAATCTCTAAAACCACCATGCATCAAGCTTAACACATGATATATAAACTATACTACATATTATTGTCTATATAGTCTTCACTTTACTTACTAATGTCAACATCAGTAAAATCACTGTCAATATTGAAATAACCTATTTTCCAATTGCACTAACAAACGCCTACAATTATTCAAGGCATTCATATTATTACAAAAAACACACATTGTTTTTGAAATAAAAACAATCGCTTTAATTTGACGCGAATAGTGTAAGGGTCTGTCTCATCTGGGATTAAGCTAAACTCAGGGTTATCTTCTGTACCGTAATCGGCATCGAAGGTAATGCACAGGGTTGGTCGATCACGATTATCCTTGCTAGAACAGCCGATACCACTTCCCAATTGCAATTGAGAGTAGAACAATTTGTGTTTCTAAAACGCCTACTCGATACAACGGGGCTCAGCCTCGTGGGTTTCCTCCGGGCACTCCGGTTTCCTCCCACTGCTAAAGACCCCTAGGCGCAAGCGAATAATTGAAATAAAATTAACCATATATTAGTCCCGAAATGACCTAATTTGTGTTGAGTGGACGTTAAACCCCATTTCTCTCTCTCCCGATACAACGGGGCCATTTCGGTCACGAGATGCAAACAGAGATAGCGCTAATCCTAACCTTAAACGTGTACCTTACCCTAACCCGAACCTACAATCTCGCCAATAATGACGTACCCTAACCTTATTTATATCTCAACGATCTTGACGGAAATCGAGTTGGCCTTAACAAATAGATATCGCCGTTTTCGGCTCTCAGCAATTCGGTCCAATAGAGAGAGAGGTGGATGGGGCTTTGGTATCTACTCGACCCAGAGAAACCCCACGATTGTGCGGACAGCCGACCCTACTCCAGTTGACCCAAACCACGCCGAAACAGCCCAAACCAAAGATATTGCAGCATGCATACAATGGGGGCCCAAATTACTGTTTTGTTATGTTGACCAGAACCTTTATTATTAAAAAGCAAATAAAAATAAGCGCGTATATAGCAATAAATGACACGGGCAATAAATAATTTATGATTCGACATAATCAATAATACTTTCAATATGGCCAATATTATTATCAATACCCTTACCAAAAACCCTTTACATAGATCATATTAAGATATTTATGTTTAAGTGTATTTAATAAAATAAGGGGCACAAAGAAAACCATTGAGTTCATTTGCAGTATAACGTACTCTGAATGATTCATATAGTGACATTTTGTACTTCTGTGTCATTCAAACAGATAAAAGGAAATGTCCCTGCAAATTATCATTCCATGTTGTAAAATGTATACAGTGAGTCTGGCGTAGATTATGTACATAAAGGTATACATGCACACACTAAAGCTTATCTTTCAGATATTGTCATCATCGGCAATTTTCCGTCCTCGACGAATAAAAAGTATATGCATCTGATAGACTAACCCGGCAATATGAATTCACATTCTCATACCATCAGTATGTAGAGAAATCGGTGAGCACAGAATGTTTTGCCCAACAGATTGTCACCAAGGAGAAACAATATTTCGCGTACTTTCTATGACGCTTTAATGTATATTAGCTCATCTACAACTCTGATTGATAACGACAAGAGTATCATCATTGAAACGTTGCAGTTAATAAACCTAGTGAATGTTATCCATAAAGTTGTCTGTTTATTATTTATCGCGTTCACAATATGCCCTTCAAAGACACGAGATAAGGGCCATTTACAAATTATTTATGTGATTTACTACGTGAACGAACGACTGTTGAAATTACAAATAAAATGGGCCAATGAAGACGGGCATACGCCATACAATGTGCTGTGAGGGAAATTTTGTCCGGACAGCGGTGCAACGATCTTATTCACTGAGCCACCACGTCTGGTTCTACTTTACTACGCCTATACTATTGTATAAATAAAATACTGTAGATCAGCTGTGTTTGATAATATGCTTCTATAATCTATAGACATGAAATTTGGTTTAACGTTCTACTTTTCTATAGTCTCGAAATGACCACGTTTGTGTCGAGTGGACGATACCCCCCCCCCCCGTTCTTTTCTACGTCCAATAGAGACAGACACACGTCATGCAGTGTTCTATATGGATATTTGACCCGGAGACCCGGACAGCGGCGGTAAGCTCTATTCCTATATCGAATTCCAACTGAAAGAACTTATATAGGCTTTTCAAATGAATAAAATATTGTTTAAACTGAATTCCAAAGGTCATGGGTTCTTTTACGTACAAGGGAAATCCACTTTGGAAAATCCCAGAGAACTGTTACGACCAACACCGGAATCGAACCCCGGACGTCCTGGTTAGTGAGTCCGTATAAGTCTATAAGACCTAATTTCGAATCGTAATATTCGAATTCTTACCTGAAGACATCTAGATTTCGGTAAAATACCCCCCCCCCCACGACCCTACACACACTACATTCCCGGTCAGTATTATAGCCTACTACGTAAGATTTTATAGAGTCGACTTGTTAATGCTGTGAGGGTATTCCTTGCAAATCAATGAAAACAACAGCCAGATCAAATTCCGATTCCAATATCATCTACAAGATTGTTTGTCAACGACCAGGATTAACATTACATTTAAGAACCTAACAACGTAAATTATATACAACTTACCTCGCATCTTTTTTGTCGTCTGGTGGACACTGTTCCAGATAATATAGTTAAAAAACTGAATATTCTGACTACAGATTTCAAAAATTTGTCCGACCTCATCACGATTTGCTATGGTTACTTTTTGAAGTTTGTAACAAAAAAAGTGAGAAATCAAAAGAGTATATTTTGAAACTGGTGTTAACTTTCTTATAGAACGCCTTTCTCTCTTACTCGTGCAATCAAGTGTCGTCTGCTTTCAAAATTTCACTTTATATAGCCATGTGACAACCCATGTGTGATACTCATTCTCGTTCATTCATTACTATATCTGCTGCAATCTGGTTGGAGGAAGAAAATTAGCATTTCGATTATACCTGTATAGCCTTGCATCATCAACGTCACAATTTACTCAATTCTGATAAAGCTCCGCCTTAATGTGGTACGTCACAGACCCCTCTTAATTATTGGCCTATTTTCGACATAAGTATACATGCAAATATATAGGCTATTATGTTTATCATTATCGCGCCTTCTTGAGTCACGAGGACATTTTTGTTGACATTTTCCAACAAACGTCACGGAGATTGACAGCTTTATCTGACTATGGGGGTGGTACTTTTTGTCATTAAAATTTCGTTGCAAAATTTTACGATACGAAATTTTTTAATGTATCACGACTGATTGATACCTGATGGGGGAAGTACATGTATTGCGAAATCGTGACACCGATAACACTACCGTCTTTAGTCATAGAACACTAATATGTTGTTCATGAAAGTATCATATACGGGATTACCTTTGTTAATAGTTATTTACTTCAGCCTAAATTATTTGACATTACCTATGACTTGCATACAGGAACTGGCCATACCTTTATTGTACTTAGGGAATCAAATAGTTGACACTATATTCTGGAGTGGTGACTCTTTCAAAAACACAAATTCTAGGAATTCGACATTGGTCATCGGCACGTGTTTCCCAACTATTTTAAATAAACAGGGTTGTATTCTTTTTTTAAAAAAGAAACATTCGGGATTAATCCAATTTGGAACACTTTACAAGAAGTGATTCGTATCCTCAAATTAGTTATTTAAAAGGGTGTGTGTCTATATATTTCCTGTTTATAGCAGATTGCGGACGAAGCCTAACATGTACTTTATTTTAACCATTGTTTTCAAAATCCTTGTCCTCAAGCCTATTATACTTGTCGGAAAACATGTTTGGGTTAAGGCATTGCCCATTTAACAAAAACGGTATTAACTTCTAATACTCTCATTTTATGTCAAGCTCAAGCAATAAGATCAAAATTCCAAGAATTGACGTAGTTATGGTTATTTTGTCCGGGCGTTCGTTAAACTCCCGGAAAACGAAGCTTTCACTATAATTTGAACATCCCTAACATTTGAATCATATCGAAATGACTATCGCACCGAAAAACCAAAATGAATTACCGATTGTCAATGTGGTGTTACAGGATAAACGAATATAATATGTTATTAAAATGAATTCGAATAAATCGCTTTCGTCATTGAATTTTTATACTCACTGTAAACCCAACGTATGCCTGGCCATAATATGCTCTTTTGATAAACGTGCAGGACTGGACGCGATGTGTTCCCCCAAAACTGTTAGAGGCGTGTGGTGTTCCAACTATAAACACCAACTGTTGTCCAAATTCAAGATCACAGCAGCTCCGATACGTAAGTCTGGTAGTTAGCAGCTGATATACGTGTTATTATTATCTCAAAAGTTCATGTACTAAATATCTTTTTTTTCAAAAATAAAACTATTTGTATTATCAACAATTGCATGTTATAAATATTTCGCTTTTGGTACCAGAAGATATGATCGTACATGGCTATAATTTAATAGTTCATCATGGTTAGCATTTTTAATGACTTGTATAATTTGATAATCATTTTATATTCTATTAAATTTTGGATTTTGGATTTTATTCCCGTTCAATTTTCATTTGTTTATACCAAACAATAATCTTAGTAGAATGATTTGTTTAATTTAATACCAATACCTCATGTAAGCACAGGCAGGTAGGTGAAAACAAATATCTGATGGATATACATCAGATATGTACTTGGTCTATATCGGGATTCGATCTTTTTCGAAAGTATGCATAACCAGGGGCGTAAATGTGGGGGGTGTGGGGGGGTGGTACACCCCCCCCCCCTAGCAAAAAAAATAGTCGGTCGCAAAATCAGTGCAGTCGGTCGCAAAGTAGAGGTAGTCGTTATCAAAATAAGTATACGTCACGCTACTCACGCAAAACTTTAGTATAAAAATAGTCGGTCGCAAAATCAGTGCAATCGGTTGCAAAGTAAAGGTAGTCGGTATCAAAATAAGTACTCACTGTATACGTCACGCTACTCACGCAAAAAAAATAGACGGTCGCAAAATTAGTGCAGTCGATCACAAAGTAGAGGTAGTTGGTATCAAAATAAGTACTCACTGTATACGTCACGCTACTCACGCAAAAATTTAGTATAAAAATCAGTGCAGTCTGTCGCAAAATAGGAGCAGTCTTAGTATAAAATAACCTTGTCAACTTATCATTTTTGAAAAGATGTTGTGTTTCACTCTCATTCTGTTGTGAGTATAATGTTAGTCTTACAACAAAATGTAACCCAGCGAGAAAAATAGTCGGTCTCAAAATAAGTGCAGTCACTGCAGTCGGTCTCAAACACAATGCCAGAAAAGATCCCAAATACTGTATATTTGCGTGAATCCGTGAGCCTAAATTGCATACGTCACTCTTATTCTGTTTTAAGTATGTTAAATTGGTCTAACAACAAAATTTCACCAAGGGAGAAAAATAGTCGGTCACAAAATAAGTGCAGTCACTGCAGTCGGTCTCAAAAACAATGCCAGAATAGATCCCAAATGCTATGTATTTGCGGGAATCCGTGTGCCTAAATTGCATACGTCACTCAAAACTTACTATAGTATAAAATAACCATGTCTGCTTGTCACTCTTATTCTGTTGTGAGTATGTTGTTTTATAAAATGTTTTCTACCACGGCAAAAAATAATCGGTCTCAAAAAAAAGTACTCACCGCAGTCGGTCTCCGACTAAATGAATTAATGAAATAAACATACAATCATAAAACAAGCGAAATTGACAGATAAGCCTCAAGATTCTGTCCCATTTCTTATCAACCCCAGTCCCAAATATTTAAAAGCTCTGTTACATATCTGAATTTTTTTTCCCGCGCCTTCGGCGCAATTCCATTATAACACCATTCTTCTACTCGGTTACATATCTGAAATTTTTTCGCGCCTGCGGCGCTCGATTCCATTTTAAAATCATTATTCTACTCGTCAGTTGTCTTATACTGTCCCAGCACAATCATATTCACGATTACAGTGAACTTCCCAGTTTGTAGTACCACTGGTGTGTGGGGCGGGGGTATGTGCATCAGTCGGTCGCATTTTGGCTAAACACCCCCCCAAACGAAATCGATATGTACGCCCCTGTGCATAACAAATAATGAATGGGAAATTATCAAAAACGTTACTTACAAATTCGTTTCTCCTGAATTTGATTGGGGTTTATTTTTCAAAGCCAATTGTCACGAATGTCAGTATACTTGTTTTTTTTTCTGCCATTTACGATAACTTTCTATTCTTTTTCTTTCGTCACGGTGGTTGGTGTTAAACGTCTGTTTCCGCTAGTTGGCTTGTTATCAATAACATTTGAGAAAAACTAAGTCATTGGCTAAATCATCCGGTCATTTAAGTTAACATGTACAACATCTACTTTTTTTTCAAAATAACAAGGGATGAAGAATTACGAAGATTGTGAGAGACGCCATACGTTTGATTTTTGACGAGAGAAAATTACCATTTCAATTAAAACCTTCACAAACAAAATTTTAGAGGGTGTTATTGTTCACAAGCAAGATGTTTTGGTAGATTCATTACGTGGTAACATAAAAGACTGGATAATCCAGACAGTGACCTACTTTCCCTCAAATTTTGAGGACCAATCCAGACTAATATTTGTAGAATATTTGTTTGTATGATAGAGATTATTGTCGTTCTGAAATCTAGATTTCTCGTCAACGCAATTGATATATAGTTGGTATAAAGTATCCGCACCATGAACAGATCCCTGCCAATTCTCAGTTTTCTCAGATATTTCTTTTTGGGGGTTATTGCTCTTGTCAACCCACCCCACCCTTCGGAACTATTCCATTTTGACGTGGTTTAACAGTCAGGGCCGTATGCAGGATTTTAAAAGTAGGGGCGCAACAGAATGGTGGGGCGCCAATATAATGCCAAAGTTACTGAGCGCGGGGACTGCCACAATCAAAGTTGCTAGCAAGTAATCCTGTACGTCCGCCATTTCTCGGGGCGTCCTTTTTTTCTTGGGGTGCAATGTACCCCTTGGATTCCCGCTAAATATGGCCCTGATGACTATGTACACAGTCATCTGGATTATTCAAATTTGGTTGAATACAAACTCCTAATTTAATTTACTCATCTTATAAGTTTTGCAATGGTTTTAAGAGAATTTAACAAGAGAGACAGACAGACAGAGAAATGGGGTTTAACGTACACTCGACACAAACTAGATCATTTCAGGACTAACATATGGTTAAATTTTATTTCAATAATTCGCTTGCGCGTAGTGGTCTTTAGCAGTGAGAATTTAACAAACGCTCACGAAATATACCTTACTCTACATAGGCCAGTGCTTTGATTTTCCATAACTGAATAAGTCTATTGAATATGATATTATATACATTAAATTACATTTACCATAACGCGTTATTTGTTTGAGAGTTAATTTTGGTAGACTAGAAGCTGCTTTGTATACTGGATCTGTTTGCAGAAATATTGGTGATTGTTTGCGTATTTAAAAAAAACCTGTACCAGAATGATACAGCCCCCTACCTCGTTTTATTCTCACTTATTTGTACGACTGTAAGCACGGTAGAGTGAAAAGGCAAAACTGTGGATCAGATAACCATAATGTTTCCCAGTCTATAACTGGATTTATACGACAGTCATCGCATCTCTTTAAGAGACACAAAGACTTGTTAGTGTTACATGAGATGATGACCTTGAGACGGTTATTGTTATCAGTAAATTCGTGCACCCATTACAGTATCCTTATACAAGAATGTTTGCTCTTCCTAAAATATTGTCTGTATCTTCTTTGTAGTTTGCTGCACCCAATTTCGTTGAATGTCACATGTTATATAAATGATCCCCCGCTACTATTCTACAATATTTTATGTCCGTCGACAATACATGTTAAAGTTAAAGATTAATAGTTCATATCTACGGAAGACCATTAGGGTCACTCAAGTGAACAAAATATTTTGAATTGTGTCCCATTTACGAGAAAATTATGACGTAATTACGAGATAATCATAAGTAAAATTTATCCACGGAATTGTCCATATTTACGGAAGACCATTAGGGTCATACAAGTGAACAAAATATTTTGAATTGTGACCTAATTACGAGAGAATTATGAGGTAATTACGAGATAATCGGAAAAAAATCCTTTTGTTTTATTGCCCTTAACTGTCGTCACGTTATAACGAATTTATTATATCTTTAATTAGAGTATAGATTTTTTTTTTCATTTGATTGACCCTAATGGTCTTCCGTAGATATCACATGTTTGAAATGCGTCTTTTAATATTTTTTTAAAATATGCCGTAAACTTATCTCAGGAATTTTTTACAGTTTATGGCTGACCATTTACAAACGGTAAAAATGCGATAGATAATTAAGAAATATTAGATAAGATTGGTATGATATCTTTTTACAATTTGACACCTGGTTGAAAATTGGGGTGGAGAGACGCGATGTTATCTTATGTTATATCTCCTAGTTTAAGTAAATATGATAGAAATGCGTGATTGTATGAATGTTATGGTGAAATTTATGGGTATATGAGTAATACAAATAGAACAATTTCACAGTTTGGTAATCTATAGCAATTTAGTATAAATCATGCATGAATATTAATATTCAATATGTCCTGCTATAAAATTTAAAGCACAGAATAACACGGGGTCCTTCCTATAGTTCAACAGTTCAATAGACTGATTTCTGATAAACATTAATAACTAGATAATCTAATAGTCCAACCCTAATACACATTCATCGATAGTGAAATGACTGAGAAAATACATATCTGTTCCAAAAAACATTTTGACAAATTTATCGATCACCGTTTGGCCAAGCAATTTTGTGAAACTGAAGTCTTGGCCAATACTATTTTGTTTTATCGAACAGTCCCAATAGCTTCTCCCGAATTGTTTTGTGATATCAGAACAATTTCAAAATACTTCGCCGAAAAGTTATGGAAAATTGTGTTAAATGTTTTAGTGCTAACAATGTTTAGTTAGGTACTTATGGATAATTTAAGAACATGCAAAGTTTATATAAATACATCTCTCCTCGTTGACGATCTGTATATAAAAATGAAATGCATTGAGGTTTAGTGTCTTACTGTTTTGCTCCTAAACAGGGTTAATGAAGACGGGCATACGCCATACAGTGTGTAATGAGGAAAATGAAATGGGGTTTAACGGGTAATGGAAGACGGGCATACACCATACATAGTGAGCGACGAGGGAATTTTTGCCCGGGCAGCGGCGCTACGCCCCCCTCTTATATTGAATTCCAACTGCCAAGGGATCTTTAACATGCACGCTAATGTGTGCACGGGACCTCGGTTTTTCGTCCCACCAGACGACTAGACAGCAGTCCTTGTCAGAACATCCGTCCCGCATTATGGAATTTTAACTGTCCAAGGGATCTTTTCGTGCAAACCAATGTATACACGGGACCTTGTTTTTTTGTCCCATCAAAACAACTTTGTCAGGCTCTCCGTCCTGCATCACTGAAAAGGGAAAAACCACGTCGGACGGAATATCTTGATGAACAAGTTCTGCGTATTGAATAGATGACCCAATTATAACAAAAAGAGCTAAAGTACCTGATTCAGGTCACATCTTAATAAATAGGGATGATGTGCCTATATACATGTATTATTAACATTATTGATGGGACAATGTGATCTAATCATTCTAAAGAGAAATAAAAGATAAACTATAGCATTCAAAAACCGAGATACTGACTTCTGGGGACCATAATAGTAAGTAAATATCAAATTTAGAGAGTGTACTACTAAGAAGACAAATTAATGGGGTGTCACAAAGAGCAAATGTTAAATGTTATTGTGTGATGTTCTCCGCATTATTTTCGATTTAATGGAGCTAAATGGCTAATAAACTGATTTACATTCAATCATTTCCGTTTTTACTGTAAATTATTATCAGTTAAGTTTTTGAAATACGTCAGATGTCTTAATCGAATGGCAGTCTCTATCGTCTGGTTATTCAAGTCTAAATCGAACGTATTTATTGCACATGCTCTCCAAAAATGAATATGCGGTTTTCGTAGGACATGACTTGTGGAATATGTCTAGCCTCATTCTTATGGTACACGCATTATGATACACGAGTCGTGTACCAATGGTAAAATGTTTATTTTGTCGTAAATATTTGATATCTGAAGCCCACCCTTTCCCGGTAAGATCTCAACATAAAAGATGATATAGACTGACAAATAGTTCGGGGTTTCAATGTCGAATACTTTGAATGATATTGACTTACAGACTAACTACTTTAATACTTTTGTCTTATTACATGACTTATTAACTATGTCCTAGTACATTAGACTTCGTCATTTGCGATATTTTACCGTACTTAAAGTCTTCTTTTAAATTAACAATTGCAACAACCAGGTTCAAAACACGTGTGATACATCCAAAAATATTATCGGCGCCCACGTCCGCTCTTCAAGTTGTCTAGTTTATAATAATATAAAATAAAATTGTCTAACAGGATATTGGAATTTCATATCAAACTAAATTAACTGTTTATCCAAAATAACACCCCCGTAGAGCAACGTTCAATAGTATCAGGATTACTGATATATTTTATAATTCAATTTCTGGGCGCCTGGCCCCACATTGTCAGGCACGTTGTTGCTGACCAATGAACACTAAGCAAGGGTTGATTTGTACGTGTATCACATACTAAATTATGACGGTAAATCTTACAGGACAATATTGGTGTCAGTCATTATCACATATTATGTGAGAGAACTGGTTAAAAACATTCCAAATATAATTTTAGCACAGAGATCATTGCTACGATAGATGCGTAATCAAATTTTCATGAATGGGAAGTGACAACGCCAAAGGAAAACACGAGTTATCCCTCTATATAACTGACTGACGTGACGAGTGGTAACATATACACGGCCGAATTTCTGCTCACTTATAATTCCTTCGAAGACCAAAAGTTTCTATATGGGACTTCAAGAAAAATAGAAATAGCCGTACATTCCCTTGTTTTATGCCTTCTAAAACCTTATAAAAACCTGGTAATGTACGGACTTTAACTGTTTTTCTTCTGTGTTCTCTTATTTAATGGCAGTCAATTCTTTTTATGAATTGTCAGATACCTTCTCACAGTCCCACACAACAACTTTTTGTCTTCGGAGAAATTATCATTGAGTAGAAAATCGCCCATGTATCTGTTATCACTTGTCACTTCAGTCGGTTATTTAGAGGGATAACGCGTGTTTTCCTTTCGCGTTCGTCACTTCCGATTGTTGAAACCTTTATTACTCACCTACCCCTGTGTTATATTTAGGAATGACTGGCACCAATATTGTCCTTTAAGTCGCGGTGTAATTCCTACCGTAACTCAGCAGCTATATAGGTGATAACTATGCATATCCGAGTTTATTGGTAATTTTGAATCAGGGCTCAAACAGGACAAATAAAATGTATTATTATTCATTGTTTGTCAGATCATTTGGTGTTTAGTTAGAGATTTATTCGATATCCATTTACATTAACCTAATAAAAATTATTTTATTAAGGCACTGATAATATTTGTATAAAATTTAACCCCTCACCCTGTCTTATTTCTTTCCGGTTCGTTAAATATAGCTTTTTCACACACAGTTCTAAAATATTTTAGTACCATAAATTTTGTGGTATTTATTATGATATGCAAATGGTTTGCAAGATAAAAATATAATAATAATGATATTTATATCGCGCAACTATTCAATCCACTAGGGAATATATATCAACCATACTGGCACACAAATTGCATTTTGTGCGAGTGTAACGCACGAGCACATTAGTCCGGCACACCAATGACATTTTTCCTCCTAATCAACTTTTATTTGATATACTTTTTTCTCTGTGACCCCCTCAATTTTTCTAGGAAGGGTGTATTGTGCTGTAAAATCGAGATACTTTATCAGACTGACTTCTGTGCCTGACAGTGAGTTTGACAGTGATGGTAATTAGTTGTTCATTAATCTGTAATCTTCAGCAAGATTTAAAATGACTGTCATTACCACCTCTTTTTATTAAACATGTAAAACGACATCATAAATGCCAAAATGCCATAGTAGCGAGAACCTCAAAGTTTTTTTTTATTTTCCTGCCATTTTTGGACGCCATCTTGGATTGTTTCTCTGTTTCTCCATGGGCGCAATGAGCACTCCCATCCTAAAACAAATGGGGGGGGGGGGGGGGGCACTGTACAACAATAATCCACAGAGAAATATGTATGTATATCAACCAAAGGCAGCAACATGTATCATTAATATGACTTGCAGTTTAAACTGAAGTGGTAATTACAACTAAAGATGGGGGGTTGGGATGGCCTAGTGGACTAGAGTGCCGCGCTTCGACCTCTAGCTGGCCTACCACCTCTGGCTTGCAGCTGTGGTTTCGAGCCCTGGTGTGAGCGTATGTGGCATGGAGATAGAGGCCTTCTCAACCTCGTGGGTTACCTCCGGGCACTCCGGTTTCCTGCCACTGCTACAGAACCCTACGAGCAAGCGAATTATTGAAATAACATTAAACCATATGTTAGTCCTGAAATGACCTAGTTTGTGTTGAGTGGACGTTAAACCCCATCTCTCTCTCTCTCTCTCTCTCACACACAGACACACAACTAACGATGATTGAGCTGACTTAATTATTTTGTGTTCTTCATCACAATGTAGTGTGCAATGTACATATGTATAAAGGACCTATGTATATTTTCTGCACATTTGATAGTTATAAGAATGTGAAACCTTGAAACCGCTCTGGGTCTTATTTTTTAGTATTTTAAAAAGTCTTTGCACCTGTTTGCCAATTGTGTTAAAATGGGGTAAGTAAATCAAATTGATGTTAAGCGTGTACTGAATAACTGCACTCAACAACCAGTCTTTAATAGTCGTAATTAGAATTAGATTGGATTATTGTGAATACAAAGAGAGTTTTCAACGGAAATACTGGGAATGTGACTATAGTTTTATTACTCTTTGAAACACGTTTTCGTATGTGCCTTAACTACACAATAACATTATTTAAATTTGAAGGTAGAGGATTTTGTCGCGCGTTGTCTCTAAAAAAGATAGCCATATACACATCAAACATCAAGCTGTTCTTGACACGTAATATATCTTGGCATGATAGATATGGATATCTATATTTGAAAAAAAAATATTTAAAGTGTAGCCTCCATCGTGTTCACAATGTTTTGTAATTCAGTCTTCAGGGAGTCCCCCCACCCCCTTTTTAACGAAAGCCTGGTCATTGCGATATAGGCTGCAGTTTTTAACGGATTTGGTTTTTATGTTTAATGTCCAGCACAGGATGAACCCTATTGATTTCCAAAGTGAAACATTGAGATCAGAGAGCACGAATCCTGTTTATTTTCAGCATTCTAGGAATTGCTGTTCCAAGATAAATTGCTTGTGAACATGATTCAGATCAGATTCCTTGAAAACATAAATGGTACTTATCAAATATGACATGAAAGTTTTCCTTTCGCATAAGTTGGGTATTTTTTGGTAACTTTACTAGAAACATTATTAATGCCCATTTTATAAACCTTCAAATCTGCATTTTAACCACGGTTCTTGCTAATAGGTCGACATTGTTAGATACCCTATCATCCATGAATCATGTATGTATATACATTATAATTATGAATAACACACCTTTATGTCATTTTTATGTATTACGAACGGTTATTATTTTGCATTTTAATATCGTCGCTTTTGGGTCATTTCGATGAGTCAACGATACACGATTATAATCAGTCAATGACAAATGGTGAAGTTGATGCTTCTTGTTACTGAATTAAGTGCAAGTAACATAATCTCGTTTACATTCACGAATTTGTGCTCTATTTGGGTATATTTTGTGTTATAAATTTCTCGCATCGCTACACTCTGTGACCAGCGTCACGACAGGCTATTGTAAATGAAAAGTATTGCAGATATAAAAATTTCACTGATTGTCTCACATGTACCATATCATACCATATATTTATATATATTTTGAAAAGGGTAGCATTTTAAATTTGAACGGAAGTAGTTTTATCATGCTTATTAGAGATTCTCCAGGGAGAAAGAGATAAAGTTGTGGGGAGATAATAATTGCAAAAAATCCATTTGACCAAAGTATGAATTAAGAATTGGTCCTCTCACTTCTAGAAATAAGTCTTGATGCATGACCAATAAGATTTATCCCCTTTTTAAAAAATGTGTTTCATATGCGGCACCTAAATAGCCTGTTAAATGGTAAATCAGCCAAACTGGACGCCTGCAGATTGCCACGGCAATACATTTAGCCATGGACGTATAAGGTCCATGATTTATCTATAGCGCTTCCGGTAATGGAGGATGTCCCACCCCAAACATTCGGGTATTTTGTTAGATATTTTCGAATTTTTTAAAACCATTTTAAAAGCATTTGGGTATTTTGTTAGTTATTTTCGATTTTATAACACCATTTTAAAAACATACTGCTTGGGAGAGGACTTTATGTATCATGTCCTTTTAATACACGGCAAACTATCACAATATTCCTTGGGCAACAAGAAAACTAATTTATCGTATATGTCGGTCAGATAATATAATTAAATATTTTAAATGGTTATGTAAAAGATTGAATATAGATTTTTTAAAAAAAACATTTGGATATTGGGTCCTATTTAAACGGAAATCTCTTCCAGCTGTAGACGTCGAGAATGCGTCCTTGTTGAGAAATATTAATCCTCTCGGTGGCAATACGTCTGACTTTCATCTTTATTTTTCTCATAGAATTTGATCAATTTCGCAAACTACAGTCACGTTGCTAGAGATTCCATTTATGACGATATTAATCTGCTATCCATGACGGATAGCTTTCTAAAGGATTCTTTTGATTGCCACCCCCACGTGTAATAAACGGGCCATTATCCGACGTGCAATAAAAAGACAGGCTAGTAAATGACCTATAATTGAGAATCCAGGAGGTAGGGTATTGTCTGTCGTCTATTTTCTGCTCAACACGTCTAGTTAGCCTAATCAACTATCAAATGTCGATTGGAGCCAATTTCAATACACGTGAAAAATAGGAAGTTCTTAAGTGACATATATGTGTCTGCATACATCCCACAAAGACATTTAATGTTCAATTATTGCTGTTTGACATTTATATTCCTTAAACGAGTAAGTGTTATTTTCAAAATATATTTTCTTTCTATTCTTTCAAATTTATTTTCTAACCCTCAGAAGATCGTGTTATGGTTTTGCCAAGAATAAACCACAAACCTTGTCATCAAGTAAACTCGAGAAACTTAATAAAGAACTATAACGAAATTTAATTTATTAAACACCACTTCTAAAATCTCGAAAGTCCCCAGAAGTCACTTTAAACACCATCCGACTTTATCGCCGACTTAATAGATATTGCAGCTGTGTATAATAATTTATGCAGTTTGCACTGGAGAAAAATGAATTACTATAGCACACAGGGGCGTGTTAGCTGGGCAGATAGGCAGGGTGCCCTCTGAAATACGATAAACGAAGCCGGGAATGGTTGTGTCTGGTTATGAGCCCTCCCTTCTCAAAAAGTGCCCTCGAATTTCAGAGTTACTTCAAATATTGAAGGATGATCGACATATCAGCGTCAATGGCATCATATTCCGATTGCCTGTGGCTGTCGACCTTCTCTTGTTTCAACCTTGTCCAACGATACAAAAAAAAAACCCAAAACAAACGCGCTCAATGTACGTACATTCACCACCGATCACTCCTCGCTGCCGATTGTCTCTTAGTTAAAGATGCTGGTGATCGACTGATTGTGGCTGATATTCAAGTTTTTCTTATTTCGGTTTTAAAAAGTTCGCATCCTTTTATGGCCCCAATTCTGACCCTAGCCCCGTATTAGCACACTGACGTGTCTATTGAAGTAGTTGATTTATCACGAGAGAGAAAACAACTTGCTCTGCCCCTAAGATTCACAAAAAAATATTACCAATCATAAATATGACATTATGACATGAACTTTATGTCAATTTGAATGAAACTTCTTTATGGCAAGATAACGAACCACAAACAAATATAATAATATAGGCAATACGATCTTTGCTCTTTGTGGTTGGGATCTATGCTCATTGTACAGTGGGATTGTGGATGGCACCCCAGATTTGAAACCATTCCATCCTATTCACATCTTCTAGATATGCTACTGCAAACTGATCCCGCAGTGAATATTCGCTTGGCCGCTACAATCACTGATAAGCATGATATCGACGAGACTTAATGAGTTGGGCATGTTAATTTTTTTACTCCGACAAATTAAATTCTCAAACATTTTTTTGAGGTAAAAGAAAAATAAATAAAGACGTTTGAAGTATTTGTAGTAAAAAAAAATATATCCTACTTAGTGTAAATGGGTATTAAAATGAGTAATATGCATCATTTTTCAGTTAGATGTAATGCAAACATTGCACGAGCCTTTGAACCAATGACATGCGCCACGTGCAGTCAGCGCACGTGTTGTGGACAGTCATCTGTTACAGAGATAATTCGTAAGTAATTCTCTGTGGAACAGATTCCTGCTACTGGTGTTACCTTATATTCCGTTAAATGTACATGTATATAACAGGAAATGTGATCCAAACTATAACGTTATATAGCCGTGAAAACTGAGATTGGCGCTTAGTTAATGAAAAACACCTTCATGTGTCTTAGAAATCATAACCCTTCATTCTATGAAGAACAAATTGGTAAATAATTTTTTGAACATGATGATGGACGTTTTAAAGAGATCTGATATCCAATTTTTAATAAGTGTCTTTATCTCGGTAACTATTTCTGAACAAATGGGGGAAAATAAGTTGACAAGTATAAAATATGTACACGAAAGTGTGGGTGTATAAATATTTGGAAATATATGAATTAATGATTTGTGTGTGTTATTATCTGGCCGGTAGTTTGTGAATGTTTAATTACCTAATGTCACACACAACACCTATATTCTACATTATGCAACTCCAGGAAATTAACACAGACAGCATTTGCCAGTTTCGCGGTTTGGCTTGGTGTTGATTTTCAGCAACGCCAAGTGTAATTATCAGTATGTAAAACTGTTTTACTTATTATAATCATAAAGCCTGGCTTATGCCACATAACCGGAGCCACAGCTGACCATATGCCTGCCACCATCTCGTTATACAGCATTAGTGTTACCTGTAATGGAAGGCAACTCTGTTTGGGAGATTGGACTGTCAGGTGATAATGGCTATCTTGATACTCAAAATAATTTTTCATTTGATTGACCCTTGTGGTCTTCCGTAGATAACTTTAAAAATAGTCTCATTCCACTTGTCAGCCACCAATCTGTTTCACAGAGAATTACTTACGAATTAACTTTGTAACAGATAGTGTCCACAGCACGTGCGTTGACTGCAGTCATTGGCTCAACGGCTCGTGCAATGTTTACTTAACACCTAACTGCTTCGGGCAAAATGACGCATTTTACTCATTTTAATACCCATTTACAATATGGAAATATTTTTTAACTTCATTTACTTCAAACGTCTTTATTTATTTTTCTGTTACCTCAAAAAAATGTTTGAGAATTTAATTTGTAGGAGTAAAAAAGTTAATATGCCGTACTTATTAAGCCTCGTCGATGTCATGCTTATCAGTGATTGTAGCGGCCAAGCGAATATTCACTGCGGGATTGTAGCGGCCAAGCGAATATTCACTGCGGGATCAGTTTGGTCAGCCACCACAGAGTAGAAATAACCAGAGTGGCAACTCGCATTTCGACACAGAATAAAAATAAACTCTGTGTCGTAGGTGCGTTCATGTCGCTTGCGACTATATACACTCGGCAAATCTCGACATATTCCGAACCGTTCCGGAACCGACATCTAGTCTCGGCTGTATGACAGTAAGTGATATGTACCTACGCCCATACATTTGCGATGCGGCTACCGGTTTACTTTAACAGGGTAACCAGGCGCTATTACAAACAAACAAGACACCGTGTGCGCAGCCATGTTTCATCAGTGACCTTTAAAGTAGTTCCAATATGACGAATTCGTCATACAGCCGAGACTAGATGTAGGTTCCGGAATCTGTCGAGGATTGCCGAGTGCGACTAAACAGGGACATCTAGTTGTCTCCGGCCGTAGGAGCACTCGGCTAATCTCGACAGATTCCGTAAACTACGTCAACTACATCTAGTCTCGGATGTATGACAGTAAGTGATATGTACCTACGCCCATACATTTGCGATGCGGCTACCGGTTTACTTTAACAGGAAAACTTGACGCTATTACACAAATTGGGAACCTATTCGGCTAGCGACCTATTCGACCGATCGAGCTGCAACCTGTTCATTGGAAACCTATTTAGAGTAAAGACAACAGTCTCTATTTATCAACCAATAAAATCCAACGTTATGTCTATCAAATGAAAGTAGAATATATTATTTTTTATCCATTCCTTCAGCTTAGAATAGACGTGTAATTTCCACTCGGCTAATCTCGACAGATTCCGTAAACTACGTCAACTACATCTAGTCTCGGATGTATGACAGTAAGTGATATGTACCTACGCCCATACATTTGCGATGCGGCTACCGGTTTACTTTAACAGGAAAACTTGACGCTATTACACAAATTGGGAACCTATTCGGCTAGCGACCTATTCGACCGATCGAGCTGCAACCTGTTCGTTGGAAACCTATTTAGAGTAAAGACAACAGTCTCTATTTATCAACCAATAAAATCCAACGTTATGTCTATCAAATGAAAATAGAATATATTATTTTTTATCCATTCCTTCAGCTCAGAATAGACGTGTAATTTCGTCATTATCTTACAGCTGGATCGGTCGAATAGGTCGCTAGCCAAATAGGTTGCCAACTTGTGTTTGGAATGGGCGCAGCCATGTTTCATCCGGGACCTTTAAAGTAGTTCCAATATGGCGGAATTCATCATACAGCCGAGTTTAGATTCCCGAAATCTTACGAGGTTTGCCGAGTGGTGTAATTTCGTCATTATCTTACAGCTGGATCGGTCGAATAGGTCGCTAGCCAAATAGGTTTCCAACTTGTGTTTGGAATGGGCGCAGCCATGTTTCATCCGGGACCTTTAAAGTAGTTCCAATATGGCGGAATTGATCATACAGCCGAATTTAGATTCCCGAAATCTTACGAGGTTTGCCGAGTGGCCGTAGGAGTAGACCATGTACGACTTCGAGAAACTGAAGGCGACTGGCTGCCGTAGGACAGACATCATGTTTATACGCCTACATTGAAATGTGGTCGTATATTGTCGTCGCCCCCGTCCGTCCGTCCGTCCGTCGGTCCGGCGTCCACAAGCTAGAGGCCAAAGTTAATATCCGATTGACTTTAAATTTATACACAGTGTTTACGGTCATGAGACGAAGAAACCTATTGTTTTTCAGCGATTTCCGATAATAACTACCAGAGTTATGGCCCTTGATCACTTCAAAAAATCTTGTGGACGCTCTAGAGACCAAAGTTAATATCCGATTGACTATAAATTTATACACAGTGTTTAAGGCCATAAGACGAAGAATCCTATTGATTTTCAGCGATTTCCGATAAATTGGTGCCAGAGTTATGGCCCTTGATCACTTCAAAAAATCTTGTGGATGCTCTTGAGGCCAAACTTAATATGCGATTGACTTCAGATTGATACACAGAGTTTAAGGTGTTGAAACGAACAAATATTTTGATTTTCAATGAATTTTGATAACTGAACAGCTAAATCTATCATATTAAATGTTTCCTTTACTAATTGTTAGTGTGGGGCAAAACTTTATAAAAACAAACAAATTCCAATGATCTTTTGATAATTACATAATGAGTTGTTACTCCTAATCAGATTTTAGTGTATTATAAATGTTTCATTACCAAAAAAAGTAAAAATATGCGACAACTCTTGTTGACTGGCCGGACGATTTAGCTGCTGTGGGCGTATGTTTCGTTGCCTGGCAACCTATCTTTAGATTCTGGGTCGGTCATCAGCGAAAGCTCAACTCGGGGGATATGTGACGGGGACAGAAATTGTATGGCGATGCTCGCCAGTTCAGGGGGTATGGGGGCCATATCTCCTCTACGAAGTTTAAGACATTTTAACGGCCGAAAACAAGGTTGTATGCTATTTCAGCCCGTGAATACTGTAACCTGAAAATGTTCCAGTATATAGCCCATGTGAACTGCAATTAACCACTCAATCAATCAGACCGACGAAACAAATGACATGTTCTAAAATGTTAGCCTCGTGAACTCCCTAACCAAATACCCTGCGTAGATGTTTAGATTTAGGGGGTTTTTTTTACCTTTAAGTACTTATTTGGCGGTTTATAACGAGTAAATCTATCAAAATCGAGAGTCGTGTATCTAGTTTTTCTAGAGTTTTTGCTCACAAAATACCCCCTGATTAACCTGGAATGTTCAAATACAAATATTTCAAAGAACCTTTAGAAATTATTTTTGTTAGCAAAACATGTGAACGGTTATTCCCCGGGGTGTGGGGGTGTTGTACCTACTTAAAGATCTAGAGAATACATTTTCAAAACGTTAATATGCATAACGTTTCGAACATCAATAGAAAACTAGTAGGGTAATCTTGCGTTTTCAACAGTTTTAAAGCAATTTTAGACATGATTTTTTTTTCTTTGTTTATACTATTACATTTGATGCTATAAAATTAACTCAAACTCGGCATCTATTGGAAATATGATTCAGTATTACTTACGTGGGATGATGTGAGAAAAACAAACACAGAACAAAGAGTAACTAACGACATTTTTAAACATTAAGATATAATTATTGAAATCTGATATAATGAAATTACAACCTCTTTTATTGTCGATACATCTTGGCGAAAATTCTATAGGGAATGAAACTGTATATTTTTGATTGCCTCATTCTTCAAAACTGCCACATATTGTTAGGCGTTAATGCTATAGATCTTTCATCCCACTTGATTTCTTCTAATGTGATATTTACTCATTCTTGTTCTCCAGCTTTCCTTTATAATTACATACTTTAAATTAGGCCCTATAAAGACAAATGCTTATCGGTAACACGTCACAATTTTTACACACTGGACCCTTTGTTTTGACTCAGGTATTCGAGTTGCTGATCAACCTGTAATGTGTTGTTTTAGCGCAAAGAAGGTGTTCAATACAGATAAACGCCCCAACATACCAACTCTGTGATTGTGCATGCACTGTATTAGAAATAACTAAAAGGGGTGTTTTTAAATCTGATAAAAAAATTGCAACTTTTAGTTTTATTAGACCTATATTTCAAGTTTCGTCAAAATCGGGTAACAGGTATTTTGCACATTACACTTCTCCATTCTGAATTTTGCATTATAAATGCAAAATAGAACTTCGCATATTAGAACTAAGAATTATATTGACTCTACGACGAAGCTCATTTGCAAACGGAAATAAGTCCGGACAAGAGTGGAAATTAATCATTTTGAATTGCTGAAATATGAATTTTGCGCCGTGAACATTGAAATAATGTTGGCAACGTTATCCTCCCATTATCGTGGCTGTCATCTTTAATAGAAAGCTTGATCTCGCTTTACTACGTACATCTTATCAATATTCTCCATATTTCGGCACTAATTTCGACTGAGTACAAGCCTATCAGATTGCTCGGTTGTCGCGATTACAAAGTCTCGCGCTTTCTAGCTAAAATGTCTACCTATCATAATCGAGTAGCAACTAAGTTCAAGTTTCGTTCAATGTCAAAGTTTATGTGGACGTCGCGATTGTCAGAACCTCTGATTTGACGCAGATAACGTACTATAGCTATAAGTTCGGGAATTGTGAAATAGACAGAGAGACATGTCCACTCGAAACAAACAGATAATTCAATTTTATTTCAACAATTCGCTTGCGCGTAGGAGTCTTTAGACGTGGGTGGGGCCGAAGACACGAAATAAACCCACGACGTTGGACCGGAGACCCTACTCCTCTACCAGGGAGTCGAAATCACTCAATGACAGACCTTATGATACAGCGCACACGTGCTAACCATTGGGCCACCCAATACCCCGAATTGTGAAGTAATCTAGCAACGTCAAGATGTTGTAAAATTCGCAGTCTTTGCTTCAGGATATTGCGCGGCTTTTAGCTAAGGTGGCTGTTAACGGCCATTCTCGACAAGTCGACAAAATGAACCCAACAACGCGACAGTTATATTGTATTGGAGATGACTCTTTTGTAAGTTTTACAATCTTTTGTCCGATCATTTTACATTAAATGGGAGATGACTCTTTTGTTGTAAGTTTTGGAATCTTTTGTCCGATTATATAGTTTACTTTTTTAAATCGGAGAGAAATGGGGACTTCCACTCGACACACACGAGGTTTTTTCGGACTGACAAATGGTTTAATTTTTTTTTTTTTTTTTTTTTTTCATTAATTCGCTCAAGAGCTCTTTTGCAGTGGGAGAAAACCGGAGAACTCGGACAAAAACTATAATTTGCCATGTACAATGTACAAGCGAGAAATCGAAACCATACGATCTGACTTAAATACAGAGCTTATTTATGATGTAAAGGACGTGAAATTTTTTATATAGTTAAAGGGAGATAATTTATAGTTTCATAAATACATTAATATTGCTTCTCGCTTTATACATTATACAATATTCGAATGCAGTTGAAGTCACATTATCAACTGATTGATCTTGACTGTAAGTAAGTGGTTCTTTCTCATTAGTTCCATTCCCCTGGGCTTTTTGGAGGGAGACAAAATATAGACCTATTTTTTTTAGCGATATTATAAGGGCCTATAGTTTTTCTGCAAGCGGAACTTGCGTCGAAATGAACTATGCATCCTAGAAAAACTTATTTTGTGCTCATTTGAAGGATGTGTAACAGTTACATATTGAATAAACGGAACGTGACCAATGAAACAAAAAAAAAAAAAAAAAAAAAAACAATGATCACTGATCTTATATTACTCAAAATCATTAATATCAACACTCGTCGACCAAGAAAAAAAAATCAGCATAGCTTCAGTGTTTTGGGGTTTGTTTGTTTTTTTTTTACTTTATCGATATGTGTTGGTATTTTTTTCTTTCAAAATGGACGAGTACGAGACTCACTATTTACCATTAAGAACATAATGATTTAATTTTCCGGTATATTATTTAAGCTTTTAACATACACTAGGCCACCACCTTGTCATGATAGAATATCACCTTATTATATGATTGAATATAGCTCCGTGGATATGATTGAATATAACTCCAAATTAGATTTCTAATTTTGATTTCAGCATGTCATGATTAAATATAGCTCCGTGGACACAACCTTGTCATGATTGCATATGGTTCCGTGGTAAAACCTTGTCATATAGCTCCATGGATGTCACCATGACATGTGGATATCACTATGTCATGGATTGAATATATCGAGTTAAAGGCGTAATGAGGTTGAAATGTAAGGCGAGCAGTTGAATGTTTACTTGCATGCTATCTTAAGTATATATCTCAAGTGTTCCATGATAAAGCCCATACCCGATTTTGAGCGAGATGTGTTGCTCCATCTGTGGTAGAGAAACTTATGTTGGTGCGACTCCAGCTAAATGAATAGTGGTTATCTCCCCTGTATTATTTTGAGATGGTATAGTTTTGTTTGGCAAAGTTCAATGCTAATCAAAAAGTACTTTAGTGAGCAAAACCAGGTGCGGATGCAGGATTTTTTGCAGGGGGGGGGGGTGTCTAGGTTTGATAATTGCTTAACTAAATGCGCTCAACCGATAATTTGGTAAATTAGATTCAATTTGGTTCATTCTGACGTATTTCCGGAAGGTAAATTCCAAAATAACAGGTCTAAATCGCCAATAAAATCGCATAAAAAAATGTTCAAGCCTGAGCAGGGGGAGGGGAGGGGGGGGGGGGGGGTCGGACCCCCTGCCCCCCCCTCCCTGGATCCGCGCCTGAAAACTGTCATTTTTTCTTCAAAACTGGGAGAGCTGGAATATTATCTAGCGTTGGCATTTGGCTTTTATTTTCTTAATTCACGACCAGCGGAAGCAATTCTTGATTTGGGTGCGGCGGGGGCTACCGTCGTAGGTCTTCAGCAATCTGTTTCACAGAGAACTGCGAATTATCTCTGTCACAGATTACTGTCTTCAACATGTGCAATGACATCACGCGGAGTCAATCATTGGCACAAAGGCGCGTCCATTGTTTACATAAGACGTAACTACTTCGGGCAAAATGATGCCTTATACTCCTTTTAATACCCATTTACACTAAATAGGAAATATTATTTACCTACAAATACTTTAAACGTCTTTATTAATGTTTCCAATACATACAAAAAGAATTTAATTTTTGGAAGAAAAAAAGTTAATATGGGTGACTCATTAAACCTCGTCGATGTCATCCTTATCAGTGACTGTAGCGGCCTAGCGAATATTCACTGCACTGAAAAAAAACTTGTGTTGGAACACAACACAAGTACTTGTGTTAAAATTAATCTACACAAACTTGTGTTGTTTTGCATTGCATCAACACAAACTTGTGTTGTTTTGCATTGCATCAACACAAACTTGTGTTCTTTTTAATGCTTTAACACAAACTTGTGTTGATTTATAAAATCTCGTGTTTTTGTCATAAAATTAACACAAATAATGTGTATACTATCGTCAATAAATATTTTGTGTTTTTAATTTTAAAAATTAAACTCCATACAAAGTATTAATTTTGGGGTCCACAAGTTATAAGAAAGGTATATTTTTTTTTACACAGACAATATAGGCAGACAGACTTGAATGTTAATTGGTGTTTAGATGTCTGTAGTTAAAATAAAGTTGTTGATTTTTTTATTGGCCCAATAAACTGGTAGATCAAAGGACTGCCTGGTGAGCATTCCGGTGTGATTTTAACAATTGACTCCAAACGCGTTGACAATGGGTAAAAACTCTTTCTTAATGTAATTTGTTAATAAAAACAACTACTCTAGGCTACACTTTGTGCTAGTCTGCGATATCACATTAGTGGAAGCGGACGTTAAACATACCATTTCAGTTCCAGCTACACTTTGTCTGCGATATCACCTCGGTGGAAGCGGACGTTAAATAAAGCGATTTCACACAAAAACATTTACCATTAACAGCGTGCTGAAATGATATTTGAGCAGTGATATAATGGTCACCACAGAGAATGCAAGACCATAGGTTTGTAATTTATATATATATATATATATATAAAAATGTCATGTAGGGCCTATTGTTTCTTTGTGTATTAGTATTTTCTTTCAGTATCGCCTTGTGCGTACTTGTATCAAAGAACCAACCGTCGCAAAATTCATTAAAATGACTAATAATACTAAGGCAGTGATCCATGGTGAATACCGATTAAGATTAAGCGGATTATCATCGCAGTAATTCACTTCGCGCGCGTAGATTACTGATCAGAAGGAGATTCGCGCATGCGCGGTGATAATTTGTCATTTACAATGGCGGGACAGTGAAAAAATATTTCAGCATGATATTGTTGAATCTGTCTCATTTTTCTGAAATCTGCTTAATGAACATTAGTTGTTCGACGCCACGATGTTACAGAATCACATTAAACCAGAAACGGCTCGACTTGAGCCAGTAGGTAAGAACCTGTTTTAAAATAATACCTAGGGCGGTTGGATTGGATTTGGATTGACGGCCATGTTTTTTTTTTATATATAAAAACATTTTGGCTAGAGTAGACATAAACCCAGGGACGGACTAGAAAATAACTTTTTACACTTTTGTTTTTGTTGAAATGTAGGCCTAATCTAATTTGTGTTTTTTAAAAAAAGACCCTCTGTAATCAAATAAGCAGACATTTTCCACACAATCCGTCCAACCTCTGTGTAATTAGTTCACTGATTCAGTCAATAAAAATGATAGAATTTAGAATGAGTCTTTGGAAGTTTCTTTTTATATTCATTTCATTTTTCAGTCAATGCTGCTATTTGACTCTTTCCACCTTCCAGTTTTTAATCAATTATTGAGAAATTACCATATAGAAGAAAAACAGGTAACAATTTGAATTTCATTTAACTTTTAAAATTTATATTTTCTTCTTTTTTTTTACCAATGTCCTACAATTATTAGTGTATTTGAAGACACAATCCCACATTAAGTATTTATATGCAACAGAGAGAGAGGTGGGAGGGGGGGATTCACATACATGTAAATAAGGCTTGACAGGACCTATATGTACTTGTATTTGCCGAATCAAGTAGTCCAACTATGTCCTACTCCTACATGCATAGGCTACCGGTAATCAACTACAACGAGTAGCTGACTTCCGTTTTATTGCCTCATTCTACATGTATTCAAAACTGGTTTGTTGTGCAATATTAATTCTGCATGAATCTAGAATTGTTGTAGGATGGATCCTTATCTACTTACTGACTCTAACTCTAGGTCATTTTGCGACTAACTAAGGTATGGTTAAATTTAATATGAATAATTCACTTGCGAGTTTGGGTATTTAGCAAAAAGATGAAACCATAAAACCCACAGAAAATTCAAGAAGTTGGACAGACGATAGCACAACATTTTGGTCCAGGGTCATTTCGGACTCAACACAGACGATCTGTTGGACTCGGTATGATGACTTTTCGGATTTACTTGCCAAATTTTCGGACTCCGTCTGAAGACTGTTTTCAATTGCCCTATTTCTGATAAATTCATCAGCAACTTTTTTTTTATATACATAACATAGTACATAATATATATAAAAAGAAATAAATAAAACATTCTTTTCGTAAACATTCGAAATTGGAGACTTTGCTGTATGTGCGTGATCAAGGTGCTGTATATTGATTGTGAGCGGTAAATTTTACCTGCTTTTTTTTTTATAAATCGTTTTTGGGTCCTTTTAAATTGATTTGACAGTCTGTTCAATCTTTCCTTTCAACTTATTCCCGAGTCTGAAATGTCATCGCCTTCACAACCTCGTGTGTTTCCTCCGGGCACTCTGGTTTCCTCCCACTGCTAAAGACCCCTACGCGCAAGCGAATTGTGGAAATAAAGTTGAACCACATGTTAGTCCCGAAATGACCTAGTTTGTGTTGGGTGGACGTTAAACCCCATTTCTCTCTCTCTCTCTGAAATGTCACCCACCCAAGTCCGAAATGTCACCTACTGGAGACAGAAACGTTGAGGCCGTAGTCCGAAATGACATGTAATTGGACAGGCGACCCGGCATCGAAACGATGCATCACTGAATGAACTTTCTCGGTCAATGTAGGGATCGAACACCCGTCCTACAGGCTAGCAAGCCAGCGTCTTAGGCATGTGATTCCCCACACTGTTTTGAATATGGTAAAGTATCTTTAATTGTTAATTACATGTTATGTATTTATTTTTTCAGTTTTAATAATGGATGCATATGAAAATCAACTAGAAAAAGATCATACAACAAAAGAAATTAAAAAATGAAAGAAAAAATAGCTGAATAAATGATGATAGAGCAGCTTGTTCTTGGTGGGTAACTATTCAGTTCTAGTATAAAAGATTGTTGTTATGCTATTTTGATATATTACGTCAAAACTATAAGATTGATGCAATGTTACATCCTTTCATAATGAATATTATAAAGCCTTCAAATGTACGAATTTGTGAAATATAATTAATATCATATTATATTACTGTATACAATACTGTATTCACACTTGTCTTAGTGGAGCTGGGGATCATGTGGGTAAGACACTGACTCTCTAGCCTGGAGATCAGGTGTTCGATCTCTGCATTGGCCGAAAAAAATCATCCAGATTGGCATGCAGGGCAAAATTTCCCTCATAGCACACTGTATGGTGTATGCCCATCCTCATTCACCGAGGTTAGGAGCAAAACAGTAAGACAATAAACTCATTTATATTGTCATTTTTTCAAGAGTTTTGTTCTGGCTTCTTACCCATTGAGGCATAATAATCAGCCTAGGTCTGTAACTTAAAAAGGCACAATAAGTATTATGCAAAGTTGAAACAAAATAGAGACCCCACATGAGGCAAAATGAGTTATTTAAACATTCTGAACCATAGAAAGTATATTTATTGCCTGCTATAATAATGTATAATTTTTTTTTTCAGACTGGAGAGCATTTGATGCGTGGTTCCAGCAACAAGAGATGTCGACCATATACCTTTTGAATATTAAGCCATCAAATTATTTTATAATTTTGAAAAAGAATGTAGTGATTATAAAAGCTAATAGGTTATCTGTTGCATTTGGTCTGTTATTCAAATATTTTATTTTTGATTTTAATGTTAAATATCCTTTGCAAAAACAATTATATTGTAATTCTCTCCAGAAATTTGTGTAAAATATAGACTGTAAAAATCACTCAGAATTTGGTCATCATCCATAAAGTATTATATAGAGCACTCAGGTAGATTACGGTGACTTTCCCTTGCTTATTAAATGAAGGGGGGATAGGACGTATATGCTGTATCATAAGGTCCGTCATTGAGTCAACTAACATAGTTTCAATTCACCTTGTGTTCATGATAATGAGTAGGGTCGTGTGACCAACCTTGTCGGTTTTCTCCGGGTCTTCCCTTTTCCTCTTGCTACTCACTACTAAAGACCCCTACATGCAAGCTAATTATATGTTAGTCCTGAAATAACTGTCGAGTGGACATTAAACCCCATTTCTCTCTCTTTCTCTTTAAAAGCCGAAAAAGGGTTTAACATCCTACTTTTCTTTGTGGTTGGGGTGGGGTGGGAGTGGATGGCCGAATGGTTAGCGTGCGTGCGCTGTATCACTTGGCCTGCCAATCTGGTGTGGTTTCGAATCCCCGGTTGTACGTGGCAAGGAGTAGGGTTGCTTGTCCAACCCCGTGGGTTTTCTCCGGGTACTCCGGTTTCCTCCCACTGCTAAAGACCCCTACGCACAAGCGAATTATTGAAATAGAATTAAACCATATTATTATGTTAGTCCCACCCCTATCTCTCTCTCTCCCTACTTTTCTTTGTTATGTAGGCCAACAGCGGGATCCAAAAAGAACCATCATGGTTCCCCTTACTTATGACTTGTATATAAATATTTTGTGCATGCCTTTTATATTTCATTTGTAAGAAGTTTTTTAGTTTTTGTGCATAATTTATGTCTTTAATGCTTGTTTTGATTGTTATTTAATTTAGATATACAATGTAGGTAAATCCTATTTTAAGGGGGCATGGTGCAGGAATATTTTTGACATAGCATTTAAATTATCATTTCTTTGAAAAAAAACTTTTGGTGGGGGTGGGAATAAATTGTTATTATATAACACAATTTTTTTAGCATTGCAAGTAACTTTGTTTATTAGTATTCCAAATGTCTCAGTGCTTGTTTTGAGGGTTTTTTTTTCAATTTAAATAGCTATGCTTATGTTATGATTTGTTTATTTTTTATTTATTTATATTTATGTTGGGGGGGGGGGATTTTTGATTTTCTTTGTTTTTATTATCCATCGAAATGTCTGTTTAGTTTTGATCTGGCATTAATTTTATTGTTCATATAATTTTATGAATATATGATAATTTATGAATAAATAATAATTTTATGAATAATTGATAATTTATGAATAAATAATAATTTTATGAATATATGATAATTTTATGAATATATGATAATTTTATGAATATATGATAATTTTATGAATAAATAAAAATTTTATGAATAAAAAATAATTTTATAAATAAATAATAATAATTTTATGAATAAATAATAATTTTATAAATAATAATATTTTTATGAATAAATAATGATTTTTGAATAAATAAATAATTTTTGAATAAATAATAATTTTATGAATAAAGAATAATTTTATGAATAAAGAATAATTTTATGAATAAAGAATAATTTTATGAACAAAATTGTTGTCATGTCATTTAACAAATATTACAGTTAAAAGAGAATAAAGGAGGGGTCTGTTGGTGGTTATACACAAGTTTGTATGAAACAACACAAGTTTCAGAAATTTCAACACAAGTTTCAGAAATTACAACACAAGTTTCAGAAATTACAACACAAGTTTCAGAAATTTCAACACAAGTTTAAAAAATTTCAACACAAGTTTCAGAAATTCCAACACAAGTTTTAGAAATTTTAACACAATTATTGTGTAGATTTTCACACAAGTTTCAACACAAGTTTGTGTTGTTTGATCAATTTTAACACAAGTCTTGTGTTGTTTCGACATTTAACACAAGTTTGTGTTGTTTCAACACAAGTTTGTGTTGTTAAATAGTAACACCCAACTTGTGTTGAAAACAACACAAGTTTGTGTTGTTTCAACACAAGTTTTTTTTCAGTGTGCTGATCAGTGTGGGTCCAGGAGGCGCCTATAGGGCGAGGCCCCGGAAGCTCTTGGCGGTCTATAGATGGTCGGAGACGCTCTCTGGCCGATTTCTAGGTAAAAAAATTACTCAGCAATGAAGCAATATCGTATCGCTTTTTTAACACCCTTAAAAACATAATCTATGAAGGTTTAATCCTGTGGAACCTGTATCTAATCTCAGAAAACAAATCTATTTAGAGCAAGCTAGACAGAGAATAAAGCCGTCTTGCCTCATGAAATATTATTTGATGTACCATAAATGGTCCATACGCCCATACATTTGCGATGCAGCTACCGGTTTACTTTAACAGGAAAACTTGACACCGTGGGCGCAATAGGTTGGCAACGAACAAGTTGCCAGCTGGATCGGTCGAATAGGTCGCTAGCTGAATAGGTCGCTAATTTGTGTTCAGTTTTGGCGTAACCATGTTTCATCCGGGAATATGGCGGAATTTGTCATACAGCCGAATCTAGATCCGGAATCTGTCGAGGCATGCCGAGTGGATGTCTCGATTTTTATCCGAATTTGAGGCAACTTTCGATATTGGCGAATATAGGACCATCACTGACTTCCTGTATTATGGCCCCTGCTTGTGCGAACAATCACATTTTAGTTTGCGGCCCCTGTAGAAGTAACAGTTTTTATTTGATTGTAAAACCGTTCATTTATACCAGGTCCCAATTTTTATCCGATACGGACGAAACTTGAAATATAGGCCTATCTCCCAAAGATCTAGCTTTTGTTACTTTCGAAATTGGCATGGATTAAAGCTTACGGACACTCTAAATGTAGAGGTCATAATTTTCATCCCATTTTGGCGGAACGTGAAATGTATGTTTGTTTCCTTCCATATTTGCGCATATCGGATTGTAACTTTTCGGATTGTAGCCCTGATTGTACGAAAACTTGCTGTTTTAGATGGTGCAGGTTACAATTTATATCCGATTTAAAAAGTTTTCGAATATATCACCGTTATACCACAATTACGCATGAGTCCACATTTCCCGAAAAAGGGGGATCACGGGGCTAAGTGGTTAAGACGCTGGCTCATTAGCCTAGAGGTCTGGTGCTCGATCCCTGCATTGGCCGAGAAAGTTCATCTTGTCAGTGATGCAGAACGGAGGGCCTAACAAGGACAGCCGTCTAGTCGTTCGGATGGGACGAAAAACCGAGGTCCCGTGTACACAATGACGTACACGTAAAAGATCCCTTGGCAGTTTAAATTCGATATAAGATTAGACCGTAGCACGACTGCCCGGGCAAAATTTCCTTCATCGCCGTTAAACCCCGTTTCATTTTCTGAAATTCAAACTGATTTGCCCGACAAAATGGTCGTTCCCTAAACGCATGTAATACACATGTTAGAGCTGAATATTAAGGCCACCTACAGATTTCGCCAAGGTAGCGAGATTTAAACAGGGAAGCGCCATAGGCCTACCTAACCAAAGATCTGGCCTTTACGCTAGACAATGCCCAGCAGCCATCGAATGCCCGAGCCCTGGTCACATCTCGTGACCTCGACGATATCTGCCGGTGGCTTTAATATTTAGATATGACCGTAATACTCAGTTTGTAGACTGGAATTATTTATCCAGTTTTGATGAAACTTAAAATATATACTTACATTCCAAAGATCTGGGTTTCGCTCGATATTGGCGCGTATTAGATCGTAACTTTTTGGATAATGACCCCGTGCTACCATTGTTGAGGATCAAAAGATGTTAGGATCAAAAGATCTTGAATGAAAGAACAACCCCTGTTGATTTTATCTCTTCACCATCTATTTCTCGCAAATTGTGGACATACCTTGCTTGGCAACCGCTTGTTGTAAGAAGTCAAAACTGCTAGCATTTAATGGATAAGAGTAAAAATATAATTCAATCCCGTCATTTACCTAATATGCCATAGATACAGTGGACGTGGGATGGACTTGAATTAAAGATCGGCCGTTCAGTTATCTAATCCCCACCCACCCCCACCGCCGATCCGCGCCTGGTGATTATGAAAATGTAGACGACAATAATGATTGTACAGGTGTAGATGACATAAATGTGGAAGACGATAATGATGATATTGAAGTATGATAATGATGTCACGTATAAGATAATGATTGATGATATAGTTGAAGAAGATGATGATGAGGACGCAAATGTCAAATATACACTGTTAAAATTTTTATGTATTTTTACCTCGTTTCAACTGGCAGAAATATTGCCATCGTTTTAACTGTATTTTAACATTGCAGGTTATTTCACAGTCTGTAATGTAAATTTACCTCTAGCTATTTTACATCCAAGGTAAAATTACATACCTATAAATGGACTACGTGTAAAATTGCCATGATGTTAATTTACCTATATTTGTTCAATAACATTTAAATAAAAAATATTGAGTATTTTAACAGAGTTTATGTAAAAATACATCATAAACGTTGTAGGATTACATATTATGTAATTTGCATAGGTAACAATATTCAAAGGAATGTGTTTGTCTCGGCTTGGCTAATTAGTCCTAGGTTCCATCCTGGCGAACACAGATAGTTTAGCAGAACTTTCAGCCGAGCATGTAGACAACATTCAATAATGTAAAGAAAATTTGTGAAATGGGGTTTAATGTGCTACTGTTCTTCTTCTTATAATGGAAAGAGTAGGTGATACAATCCAAGCAAAATTCTGCACCCAACTCAATGTATGGCATATGCCTGTCTTTATTAGCCAGTTCGATACATTCAGATTTTGAATAACCCATTTCTCTAAAATAGACTAAACTGACTGACAGAAAAGTAAATATTTTGTATAATATTCGATATGTGGTCAAAGGGGGGAATAACTTATGTGACCACTATTTGAAGGTAAATTTACAATTTTCTGCAAAAAGAATATTTACAGCGGCATTTCTGTTAATATACGGCTCACGTGATGCAAACTGACATGTGGTTGTATTACTACATTAAATTTGATGTAATTTTACATAAGCCTTGTATTCTTATGAGTCTACATCGTTTTAAATGTAAGTTAACAAACCATGTGATATTACAAATGATGTACTGTATTTTTTACAATAATTATATCTGTAAATATACATATAATTTTAACAGTGTAACACTATGGATGTAGAAGATAATAGTGGTGTTTTAGGTGCAGAAAGTAATAATTGATGATACAGATATAGAAGATAGAAATGATAATACAGATGTAGAAGGCGTAGAAGATGATACAGAGGTGGAAGGTGATAATGATGTGGAAGAGGATAATGATGATACGGAATTATAAGAGGATGAAACGGCTGTATAAGATGACAACGGGTGTAGAAGATGACAATGATGATTCCGATGAAGAAGAATCAGATGATACAGATGTAGAAGATGATGCACGTGTAAAAAATGATAGTGATGATACAGTTATAGGAGATAATAATGATGATACAGATTTAGAAGATAATAATAATAATGATACAGATGTAGAAGACGATACAAGACAATGATACAGATGTATACGATGGTAACTGGTGATACAGGTTAATAAGATGGTAATTGATGATACAGTCGATGTAAGATCTATAAGATGATAATGCTGATACATAATAGAAAATGATGATAATATATATGTTGAAGATGATAATATTGATTTAGAAAATGATAGTGATAATAATTGACGATGTAGAATATGATAATTGATGATACATATAATGATGATACTAGTAGAAGATAATCAGATGGTGCATATTACGTAGAGGATGATAATAATGGCGCAAGTGTGGAAGATAAAGATAATGTAGAAGAGGGTAATGATGATACAGGCGAAGAAAGATGATACTGATTATACGAAGCAAGCACTGGGCAAAAATGCCAGGGTATATTAATTAGTTTTTATTCCATATATATCATCAAATCACCCAGTTTGTATGCGCGAAAGCATTTTAAACCATCGGTTGTCAAACAAGATACGTTTATCTTTGTAAAATTCATTTGTTTTCCTTGAATAATCTGTTAGAATAATAATGAATATTATGTTTTAACAAACAGTAGAAAATAACTGTTCGTTATCTGTATTATTACTCTAATATGTAGCCCAAAAACTAAATAAGGCACCCCTTCGCTTAGCATAAGGTTATAATTAATAATAACGGATATGTATAGAGGATACATTTGATGCACATGTCTTGACATCGTGTTCATCGTGTATGTGAGAGCCTAAAGGTTCGATATGAACTTTCTTCAAGTGTTTGGTTTTGATGGAAACATGTGTCTGTTTGAGATTAGTTGCGAAAATAATAAAAAAAGATAAGATATTTCTCACATCAACATGTGTTGAAAAGTTGTAAAACAGCGATATAGAGAGTCGGTGTTTCGTTTCTCAGTGGTTTACTGGTGTGAGAGGGGGCGATAATTAAATATTATTAATTAATGCAGTTTTAATCAATGTCGTTGTGAGTTGTAGCATTTCATTACAAGGCTTGTAGACGTGACTCATGTTATAATGTGCAGATTTTATTTCAATCTGTATGTATGTTGAGATGGGTGGCATTAAGGAAGTTTAATTTAAACGTCTGCAAAATTGAATAGAGTGGGATAAATATTGTTACATTCTCTTTGAAACGGATGTATCTAAGTCTACATACAATATACACCTCGATGCAAACGCGTAATAATTGGATAATTAGCGAAGTGTTAAGCTAATAAATAATGTAAGTAATTATCATCAATGATATTTAACTTGTACATAATGTCGGAGACTAAATACAATATGGATCAACGTGCTAAACCGCCTAAGGTCATGCTTTATATTATCACAAAACAAAAAAAGGAAGATTGTCTCTTGATAGGAAAACGAATTTAGCATACGGTGTATTTTAAAGTTCCAGTTTCTAGTAAAATCTAGATTAAAGCAAAACGATTATGTTGTGTTGAAGTGCATGTTGAAGAGTTTCGAGTTTTCGTTAATTTTGTCATGTAAATTCGCTGTGTCGAGACACTTAACAACTGCATGAGAAAACTTTATGCATCTTGAACTTTCTATTTGTTAGACTTATATATTATAGCTCAGTGATATACAATATATCCTACATTGAAGTGGATAGAGGGGTCACGTTATTTGAATAGTAATCTTTATGTTCTGTTCTGTATTTTGAATGAAATGCATTTGAAAAACGATGCCAACAATTATGTAAGTGCACGTTTGACAGAATACTCAATTTAAATTATTACTGCGACCAGGGGCGTGGTGAGGGCAATTATTGAGAAGAAATTATGAGTAACAAAAAAGATTTTGGCACAAAAACCCTTTTACTGACCGCGGAGCTGTGGCCGGCGTAGCCGGCTTCCGCGAGCGCCGAAGGCGCGAGCCCGCGGCGGGGGGTCCGGGGGGCCCTCCCCCGGGAAAATTTCGAAAATTAGAAGCCCAGAAACGCAATCTCCAGCAATCCGAGACAATTTGATTGTGATTTTGGCGCAAAAACTTTTTGGCGCATGAGTATGGCTACTCATGAACTCATTCTCACCACGCCCCTGACTGCGACAACTGTTGGAAAATATGTTCGAAAATGGTTGTAAAATTGAAACTAGGATGTAACAATGGCGCTTTAACTTTAAACGTTCTTAAGCTGTTGTGCTAGATTTGTGTGTTCTATAATATTAAATAACCTACGTAAGTTTTATTCCTTTTAAACTATTAAGAATTGCTATACACGAGTTCACACGGGGGTGAAAAGGGGACGGGGGTGAAAAGTACTGAAATATATTTACAATCCTTATATTCCAAAGCTTAAAAATATAGTACAGAGCACTAGAATGACTTCATATACAATTATGTATTAAACTTATTACGGACCATTTATGGTACATCAAATAATATTTCATGAGGCAAGACGACTTTATTCTCTGTCTAGCTTGCTCTAAATAGATTTGTTTTCTGATTTAAGCGTGTATAAGCAGCATTAATCAATAATTTAGAGCAGATATCATGGAGGATATGTTATGTTTCTAAATAACCGACAGCGTCTAGTCTAATACAGCGTCAGTTCTGGTTGTTCTGAATTTATGAATTACTTTGAAGGTTTGTTTATACGGAAAGAATCGACAACGTCTTATGCAGTGCAATTATTGTGAAGAGTATACGATTTTCAAAGATCGGATAATTAATCAATAAAGATTGGTTGATGTCTGAAAAGGATTTCTTAAGAAAACATCAATTTCTCAATGTTCTTTGAAAGCGATCTATATCGTCTGCATCTTTAATTAAAATTGTAAGCAGGTCTGGTAGTTTGCTGTAAAGGTGTGAAACGTGCTAGCGAAATACATTCAACATATTTAGTTACTTTTACATAGTAACCAAACCTGTACAGAACACTCCTGTTTACGGTTTAAAGCTGGTAGACAACGTGTGATGTTGACATGTTCTAAATATTTCATAATGTCAACTACTAAAACTATTTTTACAATTTTTTTTTTCAGTGAATAGGTCAATTGAATGGATGTAGACACTGTAAACCTGTGTATTAAAGTATCGGTATCAAGTGAACGAGAAGGAGTAATCAGTTTGAATCGTGAATCGTAATCTGTCCATGGAGGATAATTTCCGTACATGTTTTTGTTTATCTCTGTAGCAGATCGAGCGGATTAACGTCCCATCGGAATCATCGGAATACTATCATCATGTGTGCTTGGGGTGGAAAAGGCATATCAGATGTAGAAAGTTTCATTAAAAGCGTCTCTTCGGCTGTAACGACGAGATTCTGGGAATACTTTCAACCCACTGAGGTATGTAATGAAGGTTGTGTTTATGAATACTGGACTCATTGTAAACAAGTACATAGGTATACTATATTGTTATTCACAGGGGTATCTATCTGTATGTCATTTACCTTAACGGTATATATTGGGAGTCATTGCTGTATGAAAACTGATACTATGTCCATCTCTGACACTCAAAGGTGTACATGTATAGATATATCGAGACATTTAAATATATCTTATACCAACTCGTTAACCTATTATTTTCAACACGGGTTACGTTGAAGTAAAAGTTTGTGTACTTGTTGGGTGTATATGTTTGAATAGAGATTTTATTTCACTTTCAAACTTTTTACCCTTTATTGAAGAACGGTTTTGGTAGCCAGGATCAGCTTGGATTGCATTCATTGTCTGGTGGTACATGTAACAACTCACAGGCAAAATCACACTTTGGGCGGCTATCAGTATTGGATAGTTGGTATTTGGGTTTATTCGTAAATATACAGCTCTGTGGACGTCTCCGTCTTCATTAGTCTAGTTTAGGAGCAGAACACTAGGACGTTAAACCCCATTTCATTTCATTTTCATTTCTCTGGAGCTCGAACCATTTTTGGATTGATCTGTTGGGTTGCTTCTGCAACGTCTGCTTTTAACGCTGTATTACTACTACCACCACCCGTTTCCCCAATTAACCCGTCTTGTGATAAATTCATGTATAATTTCATTATCGGCCCATTTCCCTGATAATGGACGCTACCTTCTTTAATAAAAAGGGATATGAACTTGCCAGTTATCGAAGAAAGGAATATTGATCCTAGCAATGGTTTCAAATCTTGCGGGTATATTCTCATTTGAATATCAGTGAAATATCTTATCTATTGACAGAAAGTGTTCTTGGCGGGAGATTAAACGTTCCTGGAATTAGAATGGGGTTATCATTTTGATCACTACCAAACCTCGTCTGATTTCAGAATTGTATCACACGTCTGTTTATCGTAAATTATCTATAAAAACAAAATTGTCCTTTTAATGTTGAGTATTGAACTGCCGTAATATTTCTTCTAATCATACCCTGTCGTTGAGCTCCAGAAATTAAAATATATCGACATCTTTCATTTCATTGCTATTATAATGTTGGGGGGGGGGTAAGTGTGAAAGACTCTGGATCACGAGCCTCGAGGGCGGGTGTTCTATTCCTGCATTTGCCAAGAAAGTTCATTCCGATTTTCCGACGTGGCTTCCAGTTGTCAGTGATGCAGGACGGAGGCCCTGACAAGGACAGCTATCTGGTCGTTTTGAGGATCGGTGTTCGCGACATTTTGGCGTACACGTAAAATATCCCTTGACAGTTGGAATTTGGCTTAAGAGTAGGTCGCAGTGCTGCTGTCCGAGCTAACTTTCCATCATTAGCCCAGTTCGAAACAGAACAGTGCGATGTTAAACTCCATTTCATTTCATTCACTGTTATAAGGCGTACCCCCAGTGCAACCATGCATCCAGCAGTGGCGTATTATACAGTGTTTCGATGATGCCCGGGGATAACGCCCTGATTACACACTCGCTCTTTAGAGGGCCTTACCCCAAGAAATGTGAAATAGTAAAATATTTCAAATATGTTCTTTGAATGACATTTAGAAGTAGAGGTCTAATATTCATAATAACACAACTTTATTGAGTTACTACTTCTTGGTATATTACATGCAACGTTTCAATACTCTTACAGGCATCTTTATCAAGCAATGATCAATAATGAGTAACAACTCTACATTTATAGTACATCCATGAGTAAAAACAATTTAACAATAAAAACATAACATTTATTAAGATTTATAACAACAAACATTTCCCTTTGAATATGGCTTCACCATTTCTATTCAATCTAAGGTATTAAAAATGGTGACTGCATGTAATGAACCAAGAAGTAGTAAATCCATAAAGTTGTGTTATTATGAATATTTCAAATATGTTTAACAAAGTTAGCAGCAATAATTTCAAAATATTGGCAGCCAAACACCTTATCGAGACACCGTTATCTTCATTGCTGCGTATCAGTTAAATTAAACAGTACCCAGAGCATAATTTCTATTTCTAATTTTAGACCGAATCTAGGTAATAGAAAATATATAGTTTTAAAATATCTCCATGGAGTTGGCAAACTTTCAATAGAATTAGATAAATATGGAAAGAAATAACAAATTTATCAATGGTGCAGAAATGTAAACGATCTTAGAGCGGGGTGGTTTGGTTTATCTACCCCAACCGTAGAAAAATACGATATAATAATTACGCTAGATACTTTGTAAGTCAATGTTGAGTATTTTACGTTAATGTTGAGTATTTTACGGGAACCACTGTGTCTCAGTGAGTAAGATGTCGGGTTGCTAACCTGGATATCCCGCGTTCGGCACCGGTGTTATCCAGGAAAGTTTATTGGGGTTTTCCGGTGTGTTTCGGACCTGACAAGGGACACGTGCCGTCTAGTCGTTGAAATGGGACATGAACCCGAGACTACGTGTTCAAATTGGCGTGCATGTAAAAGAACCCGAAATAAGAGTAGTCTGTAGTAGAACTACCGCAGTCCGGGCAAAATTTCCTTTGCATGCTGTATAATGGTCTATGCAGGTTTGCATTTGCCCAGTCGGTTCAGAACAGCGGGGCTTTTAATTCAACTACATTTTATTTCATTTTGCACATTAACACTTGGACCATACTGAAATATGCCGTTTTATTGCATTCATAGAGATAAAGTGGCGTTTGACAAAAATAAGGAAGATGAATGTAAATATTGCAAAAATAACAGGTTTGGCATACCCCGCACAGTGTTTCGTTTGATTAGGGGTAATCCCACTACTCACTGCTGTAATGATTGGATATTGTTGTTTTAAATTTTGATTGGTCAGTAGTCCGACTACCAACCAATGACTATCTGCTCTACAAAAGCTGTACATTTAAAACGAGTGCCAATATTGGACCAAATATATTTACATAACGTTAAGTCATGGCTCACGATTTTATTATGCCCAATTAACCCGTGCATAGCAGAATACTGCAGTAAAACTAATTGCGTGACAAACGAGGCTATCAAGTCGAACGAAATATGTAAATAATATTGTTTGGAAACGAACATACTTTCACCGTTTTTAATCACTTTCCAAAGTTTTAGGGAAGACCCATATTAAACGAAGGGCAGTCATGTTGCTGAGCATAAGTCATAGCTTTGATTGAACGGGAGGAATAGACATACTCCCACAATAGTTCAAGAATCAGAAGCTAATCCAGCAATGGCCATAGAGAGATTTCTCGGGACATTGCTTCAGGAATATGCAGGTTTGGTGAAAATGATGTGATTTTTTTCAGTACCACATGCACTAGTAAACAACTTTAAGGTTAGGGTTAGGTAGTTTTTCGATTGCCGTTCACCTAATCTAACAGTAAATTGGTAAACATCAAAAAAAAAAATCCTATAGTATGCTTTTATTGGATTTGCCATTATTTGATGAATCTACGTGAACCATGTATCGCGTGGTCAGCTATAGACATACATGTAAATAATTTTAATACGAAAATGACTAGATTTATCATAATTTTTTGTTTGGTGCCGTGTTTATAGAACGAAAATGTACTGATAGTCTAACATTGTTCATCATAATCTGGAAAAACTTAAAGGGCAAATCCTGAATATAATTTGGACGAACGAAACTGCTTACTTTTCTGTTAGAAACCTTTTAAAATCCTCTCCTTCGGGCCAAGCAACGAACTCAACATATGTGATACGTTTTCAACATGTACGGATAGTCTAACATTGTTCATCATAGTCTTTAAAGCCTTAAAGGGCAAATCCCGAATATAATTTGAACGAACGAAGCTGCTTAATTTTTTCTTATAAACCTCTAAAATCCTCTCCTTAAGGCCAAGCAACGTTTTCAACATTTCAAACGACTTAAATCCGCAAGTCTTCATCTGAAAATGTTGACCAGGGTCTTAAAGCTGTATTTTATTTTACAAAAATAAGGTGTAGGTTAAATTTACCTATCGTTATCGAGTATTATTACAGTAAAGACCTCTAAAGGAACGACAATCGATTATCAGGTCGGCCAACGAAACAATTGACCCGAAATTTTAAAAGAGTTACGTGTCCGGATATGCGGTTTTTTTAAGTTCGCGTCCAAACGACTCAATATTTTTAGCTGAAATTTGGAGAAAATGTAAATACATCATTCCTCTAAATTGATTCGCTTAAATTTCCTATGTAGCCGCTTTGAAATTGTCAGATTCCCTCACCACAGGCTATAAAATTGAAATTTGACCTTTTTATTTGGAGTAAATGGTTATGTTTAGAAAGTGACTTTTTGGGACTAGCAGTGTATTTATTAAGGTGTGGGTGGGCTATTGAGGTTTTACAGTTTATATCTTGGAAATACTGCATAGATCACTGGAACTTACTGAATTTGGTGCATTCAGTTAATAATCTGTCTGTAATCAACCTGGACGTGAAGATTATTTATTATTGGCCGTATAAAGTTCTAAATAGCCATATAACTGTCATTGCTATCAGTTGTTGCGATCTCGTAAATAATCAATGGAGTTTGATATTACAACAGTCTGCTTATCAATTTGATTATGCCAAAAGGCTTTTTAATCTACTACTGTATTCTATTCCGGAATAGTGCGATCACTATACCAATTCTATTATGGGATATCTCCAGATCTTAATTTCTGATACGGGTGTATTTTTTGCTGGGGCCAGGCAGATTGATTTTTTCAAGATATTTTTGTTAAAACAGCTTACTAATGATTTATATTTAACAAAATACATTGCTATGATATTGTAAAAATCTGAAAAAAAGACTGGCCCTCGTCAAGCACTATCCATCGTGTGTGATTTGTTTAGTTGGATCCATTAGGTGCCATAATGACTTTCGAACATGAGGTAAAAAGACACACGTATATTTAATGAGCAATAAGATGGTCATTAAGTACAGATAACGGTCATCAACAACACATTATTTGACGTTTGATAAAGTTATGACCACGTCATTGATCATCGTCAAGGCGTCAAAAATGCATATTTCATTACTATATCTGCAGACTCCACGTCGCGGCATTATTGAGCTTGGCAATGGCGAAGCAGTTTTATGACAGAATTGGCATCTCTGGAACACACCACAGTGTGAGTCGTGTAGATTTACAGTTGTTCTGCATAACTTGTAATAAACATGTCTCAATTTCCATTATACTGTATATCTGAAACCGAACACCTTGAAATGTTATGCTTATGTTTCCAATGCATTACAATTATTTATGGTGTAAATGTATATGTTTCTATTGCTTTTTTGTGTTTTTTTCTTTGTTTTTTTTTTTGCACAGTTTGGTATGAATTATACCCAAAGATGTGCCCAATCAAACCATAGAAATAATGGAGATCGTTGAATACATCCTCAACCATTGAACAAATAAATGCAATAGGTTCTTTATCTGCGACAAGAAACAAGGTTAAAGTAGCTAAGTCTTTAACCCACAGTGTCAACCTGCACTGTTTTCGACATTGCAAACACGACTTATTGGTCAATTTCGACCAACATTGATGTTACCTTGTCGTGAAAAGAATGTCTTCCGGTGACCAATATTTTAAGACACAGTAACATTTTTAAATGCTTTCGAGAGCCATTTGACTGGATGAAGGGGCTAAATATATCCCACATAATAAGACTATCGAAATAGACTGGATTAGCCAGCCACCAAAGACTGACATTAAATTTGCACTGTTCGCGCATTTCATCGAATTTAACTGATTAGAAATTATAGAAAAAGCAGATACGATTGAATGTAAATCAGTTTATATACATTCATATTACATTATTATACATGTAAATGCGTTTCGACCCATCTGCGTCCATTTCTAGGTATCCCTACCAATGAATAGAGATTTAGCTCCCAGCACGGGATCTCTTTGTTGAGTTGCAACCGGAATCTTTTTCCACAAAGAATTATCAGTTAACAGTAATTGTGATTTATTTTGTAACAATCTTGGTTCTGTACTTCTATTTTGGGGTTTACCAACCAATCAAACGCTAAATCTTACTTCGTTACTCGTTTTGTACTGTGTAAATAATAAGCTGCCCAACGGGATACATGAAAATTACCATCAGTAACCTACATACGAATGTTGTCTTATTGTTTGATGTATACCGTACAAGTTGTTGCCTTTATATGATGTCAACCTTAATAGATTAGCCTGTTTAACACGATTAATCTGGTTCACTGGACCATCCAAAATTTAGCTAAGCCTATAAATTATTTCAGCTATGTAAACGGGAATTGTCAGAAATAAATAAAGGTTGTATAATTCGTGTTCTAGAATCCCGTATTTATTGAAAATCCAAGAACTGGCCCACATGGAGTAAGCATTTGTACGACTTTCCGTTGAATTCCTGAAAAAATGGGTACAGCTCGTTATGACATCTATATCTCATGCGAGAATCGAGATGCAGTGGCATTTAATTATTTGATATATTATGTCTTCTCGTCTATACACTCAATAAGACATCAGATTTACCATCGACAAGAACATTTCCTCAAACTTCTAATTATTTTTTATGCCCCCCCCCCCCAGGAGCGGATTGGGCGATCGGACGAGGGACCAGTCGGGCAAAAAAATGAAAAAAATAATTCTTTCCAATTTGTCAAACTTTTTCTGCTGAACATTACATATAGGGGGGGGGGGACTGAACCGCGCCCATGTAGCGATGATGATCATGTTGTATGTTGCCTGTTACTTTAACGAGCCGCTATTATACGCCATCACTGGAGTCTGGAATGGGCTGGTATAATAGACTTTCTGGGCCGGTTGTCTGGATTCGGGCCGGAATTCGAATCCTGTAATGGGGATTTCGAATTTCATCCAGAAATTTCATTAGATTATAATCAAATATGCCTATGCCACCAAATCGCAAATTTTGGGTTCATTTTTCAAATTTTTCCGTGGAAAAGCCGCCGGACCCATCCCCCCCCCTCCGTCTGGGCTCCTTCATGGTCAGTAAACGGGGCCGCTCCGACACGGGAGCCAGGGCCGTTTCCCGACCCAAATCCGCCCCTCCCCCGCCCCACCACAAACATCTGAGGATAAAAGAAAAACGAAAAATCAGACTGTCACTGCTGCCCGTTTTGGCATATTGCCAGGCCAGGTTAACGGGAAAAAAAACACAAAATAATTTCGTCTAAACGCAAACCTTGATTGATCTTTATCGTTAATATTATTATATTGATTAATCCTCGTGGCTCAATTAATGCTGGTCGAGGTAATTTGAATGAATGGTCTTTGATCCGAAGTCTGTCAGGACTGTGTTCAAACAGCTGACAAAGGTGAGAATAACAAAGGATTTCTGGCGCCCACTTTCTCCTGGTTAACGGCTAATATCGGCCCTGTTAGCATTACAAAGACGGCTAATATATATTCTCTAGGATTTATAAATAATTGGCACACACATTGCCGTCTTCGTGGCCACGTGTTGCGAAGTGCCAGAAGAAAAAAAATACGAGTTTAGGAAAGTGTCGTATTCGTAACCAACTCAGTAAATAAACTAGAAATTGAATGGGGGGTAATGACAGAAGAGTCCACTTTGTATAATAGGGATTATAATTTACACTAGGTCAAAACTAAGTCATAGATGTTGCTCTATTGTGGAATTTATCAGCATGACAAGTAACTTGTTTATAATTTTATTGATTAGGATATAAAATTGTTCTTAAAAACGAAATGGGCATTAATATTGTGAAATAAGTCATCTGCTATTACGAAATAAACCCCTTGAAAAGGATGAGTCGAAGTTTGGTAAAGATTCTGAGCATGGCGACTGGATAACAACAGTTGAAAATTATGTCAGAGTTAAAACGACAAAAGGTTTGTTTGTAAACATTGTCAACTTTTAATATAAAATATATTTTATGTTTAATGACCATTCTATGAGGTTATCTACTTATATGAACATACCGAAGTCATAATTTTCATTTATAAACCATTTTATTCACAGCTCCCGTCTATGTCTTTCATTTGGATCTATAATATGACTATGAGTTGTTATAGGACGATTTGTCTGAGTTTTAGATGTAAAATTTATTGATTTTTACTAGTGTGAATTTGAATAACATATATACATTCCACAGTTTTACATATTTGTATTATATTATGTAGATGCTGTACAGATTTTAATCTGTGGACATAATTTTAGATGTTCATATTTAAAATGCCAATCCCGATAACTTTTTGGGGAATAAAACTGCTTAATTTTGTGTTAAAATCCTTTAAATTCCATAACCTAAGGCCCACCTACTAACCCGATACTTGTGATACGCTTGTAAATAACTTAAACCTGGCAGTCTTCATCTGGAGATGGAGAACGTTTTATTATACAGTATCTGTATAAAACCAGACTTTTTTCTATAAAAATGATATGTAGGTGAAATTTACCTTTTGTTATCAAGTACAGGGCATGGGTCATTCACTGTATAAACCTCTCAAGAAACATTAATCGATTAACAGGTCACCCAATGAAAAAATTGACCCGAAATCTTAAAAGGGTTACGTGTCCGGATAAGCAGTGTTGACGTTCACGTCCAAACGACTCAATATTTTGAGCTGAAATTTTGAGACAAGGTAAATACACCATGCCACTATATTTTGGTCCATAAATTTCATAAATACTCGGACTTTAATTTTTGAGACTCTGTTCTTATCGGAACTGTACCTTTAAAGAGGGGAAGGGTAGAAAGATGTGCCCTTTATTAGATCGAGGTTTTATGTATTCTGCTTTAGGTGGCATGGTTTCAATCCCACACAAATTATTGAAATAAGATTTATCGATAAGTTAGTCCCGAAATGACCTATTTTTTGTTGAGTGTGCATTAAACCCCATTTTTGTCTCTGGCTCATTGAAGGAATCAAGTTGGGTCAAGCCATAAACTAATAAATACAATTTTTTATGACCAAACCAAGAGTCCATTACTTAAAAGCCTATTGATTTCCAATTCAAAAACAGCTAAAGGTACAGTACATGTTTTGTATAACAGGAAAAACTAAAAGCCAATCAAATTCTAATTATTTCTGATAACTTTGTCATGGATTGTTTCCCTTGATCAATTTTTTAGCGGTAGAATATTCCACAACTCATGTCAAATGGCGATGCCACAACTTATCTGGAGAGCTTGCGCAATAGACTGGAATAACCAGACACTAGAAATTTCTATTCGGTTGAGACTCATGCCTTATTTCGCTGGACATAACTGATTTGAAATTAGAGTCAAAACAGAAACAATTGAATGTAAATCAGTTCATAGGCAATCAGATTACATTATTGTATGCGTTGCGACCCATTTGGTTAGCGATTTAGCTCTTTGAAGGTACTGAATAAATAGTATATCTTAAACAATTCAGTTCTTGCCATGGCTACAATTCACAGTGACAATTCACACCTAATCAAGGAAAAATAAAAGTATTAAGAGGAATATATTTAGGTTGGGGACAATAAGAGTATCGTACAACTTTTGGCCATCAAGGGGGGATGGATGACTGAATGGTTAGCACATGTGCGATGTATCATAAGGTCTGTCATTGAGTCAACTGGCGTTGTTTCGATTCTCGGGTTGTATGTGATAGGGAGTAGAGTCGCCTGTCCAACCTCATGGATTTTCTCCAGATCCTCCAGTTTCCTTCCACTGCTAAAGACCCATACGCGTAAGTCAATTATTGAAATAAAATTAAACCATACATTGTATATTAGTTCTGAAGTGACCTGGTTTGTGTCAAGTGGAAGTTATACACCATTTCTCTCTGTCTCTCTTAACCATCAATGATGTCAGTGTCTTGAAATTGATATCAGTGTCTTGTAAAAACTCCCATTACCTACAAAAAAATAAATATGCAAAACCCTTGTTGACTGCTTAGACAATTTAGCTGCTGTTGGCGAACGTTTTGTTGTCTGGCAACATATCTTTTGTAGAGTGGAAGATTATTTGATCAAGGCCTCTTGAAGTTACTTCTATCTTTGAACAATCATGTCCAAGACAGACATTTTTATTGCATGTCAAATAATCAGGGCACATGTTAAAGTTACTATATGGAAGAAAACATCTGAGACTAACATTATAAGCAAGTAATATATTGAAGATTATTTTGTAAAGTACATGTCATGGTGATCATGTTGTTTCTTGCATTTTGTTAGGAGCTTTTTATTAAACATTCAAAGTAAGTGTGAACAGAAAGCCCCCCAACAAAACAACAAAAATACAACATTGGTGTGGTTCATTCCTATGCCAGAATAAGAAATACCACTGCCATATCCAGGGCTGTAGTGGTAAAGTTTTTAGTGAGTAGGCCCTCACTTTACTGACCGCGGAGCCTGGGGAGGGTTCAAGGCGTTCTCCCCCCGAAAAATTTCGAAAATCAGATGCCTGGAAAGGCCATCTGCGGCCATTTCCGAGGCCTGGTCATCCTGGAAAATCCTTCGATTTTTACCAAACAAATCTAGAAATTCTCATAAAAATGGAAAAAATTCAATCAATTTATCATAAAACAGTAAAAATTGCACACACAGTCAGTCCCAGAGAATATGAATTTCGGAAATATAATCACATTATTTTCTTGCGAAAAATGCTTGAACTGGATTCAAATCGCCAGGAGTCTCTAGCCTGTGAACTCGTGATCTGGTATCATTTGCATCTCGATGCTTCGAGAGCCACTTGGTCACAGACTGTTGTGAATCCCAAATATGGGTTGGTGGACCATTCATCGAAATGAACATCAGACTCGATAAGTTGACAATCAGAAGACAATTCCTCAGCGGAGTTAGAATCAAGTTCATTATGGAAAATCCTCTTTCTAAGGCTTCGTAATATATTAGTATTGTGGTGTAATTGTCGAGATATTTGGAGATATTCATTTAGGGTGGGGCACCCTAGCATTGGCTGGTTCCCTTCTCGCCTGAATGTCGTCAGGCCGCTCACCTTACCGTCACACTCCAAGATTAGACTGCAGCAGAGCAACGAAATAGGGCCTTTTTTTCAGTGGGCCTCACAATGCCTACTTTTTCCCACCGAAAGGAGGGTAGGCCAGGCCTACCCAACTTTTGACGAGAAAAAAGGTGGGTAGGCCGGGCCTACGTGGGCCTACGCACCACTACAGCCCTGGCCATATCTATTGTGTTGACAAGATTTGAAGTATTTGAAAGTGAACTGAGGTTTGGGAGAGAAAGAGAGATAGCAATAACTACAAAATATAACATCATAATGTATATATACTAGTACAATCCTTTTCAAGTTTTAATAAATTCCTTTCACAAGCTTTCAAATTTGAACATAAAATTAACAAAGTTTTAAACTTTGTACTTCATCACATTCCCTAGCTTTTAAAGTTAAAATATGACTGAAAATATAAATCATCGAGTACAACCAAATGAACGACCAATGTGATTGAAAAAAAAATTATCAAAAACTGTAAAAAGACATAGGTAATGACAATATTATACAACCACATTAAAACTGGGTATAATAAAAATAAAACTAGAAAAAGCTAAGTTGTGTTCTGTAGTAGAATAAGAAACTATTCTTTATGGAGATCAGACTAACTTGTGTTTACTCAGAAAACCATTTATCAAATGAGAAAAACTTATAACATGTATATTCTATAACCTGGTTAACATATAACAGGGCAAGATGAGTCATTCATATTCTTAGTATTTCAACTGTTTTATTTGCATATTTGCCAAACTATGCACTGGAAGTAGTTAGCATCATTACATGTAGATATATATGTAGCATGCAAGGTTAGTGCACTGCTCTAGAAGTGGCTGATAAATTAATGCAGTGTAGCAGATGGTGGTAGTTTCTAAGTCAGTTCAATATTATTGTCTAAATAAAGTATTTAGAAGTCAGTCAAAGTTTGCATAATTGAACTGAAATGTCTGCTTTATTGGGAATGAAATTTTAATGGCACTTAAGACTGGAATAGGATTAAGAAACATGGTAAGTAATAATGTATATATTTTTGTTACTATCATGCCCATCATCGAATACACAGAATGCTTTAAAGGGACAATAACATTCTTGCTGGCTTGGTAGCTCCAGAAAATAAATAATACCCTTATTCTAAGTACTAGATGTTTAAATGTCCTACCTGTTGTGTAAATTATCCATTACAACCTATTTTATTTGTCCAGAGGGTTCGAAAATATTTTAAAATCCAAGTCACATTTGAAAAGGTTTACGTTAGACTTTTCAAATCAATAGGTTGAATTTTTGCAATTTTTTAAATTAGGTGTTTTAAGATGAAATTTATATCATCATTTAATTGGAATATTCTAAAATAGTACGATCTGTTGACCAGAATGAAGATTGGGACATATTTTTCAGTTACAACAAGAGTGTTTAAGCTCATCCAGTCGTATATTAAATGTACTGCAATGTAATATTAAATCTATAGAGCGCCCATTGTATGGGGCGCCGTTTGTAAAATAATTATTTATTTTTTTTATAGCAAAAAACATTAGATTTAACTCCGAATATATATATTTAGATAAATATTAGAACAAAAATGGCATATATGTAAATATCAAAAAATATTGTAGCTAAAAGTCGAGTTTTTGGTCTATGAAAAACTTTAAATGTTATATCTTGATTTCATATCGCTTAGTTAAATATATAGCTAAATGTGCTGTTTCTCGTAGGTATAAATGCTAAATACTAAATCACTGAAAAATCTAAAGTTAAATATTTAGCTAAATATATAAACATTTAGTGAAATATATACACATTTAGCTAAATATATAAACATTTAGCTAAATCTATATATTTAGTTAAATATATATATTTAGTTAAATATAAATATATATATTTAGTTAAATATATATATTTAGTTAAATATATAAACATTTAGCTAAATATATAAACAGTTAACTAAATATATAAATATCATGCTAAATATATATGGTTAGCTAAATGTATAAATATTTAACTAAATATATATTTGTGGTCCCGCCAATATTTCTATTATCGTAAGCGACACAAAAAACTGCGCATAAAATGATGACGTGTTCCCGACACGTTAACCCGTAATATGTCGTGAAGTTACCATATTTATGAGTGATCGATGTCTTACGTTACATATATGTAGGCATTATTAACGAATTGCGGATGTAAGAACTAAGCTGAGCGTTCAGGTACCAGATAGTACTGTGTCGTGCAGTCAGTGGAAAGTTGTACACTACGTCATCGTTTAGTGTGAAGTCACTTACAACAATAATTATTTTACAAACGGCGTGGTACGGTTGCGCTTTGTAAATTTAACTATATGTTTAGTTAAATATATAATTATTTAGTTAAATATATAAATATTTAGCTAAATATAAATATTTAGCTAAATATAAATGTTTAACTAAATATTTTAACATTTAACTAAATATATATATTTAGCTAAATGTTTAAACATTTAACTAAATATTTAGCTAAATATTTATATATCATCAGATCTCTTGTTTTGGTCTTAATATTCAATGCTAAATGTTAAATATGAAAATAGAGACAAATCGAGAAATATTTATATATATTATGTTAAATATTGAGTTTTTGTTGTATTTTTAGTTTAAATATTAAAAGTGAAAAATTTGCACAAAATTCGAGATTTAACTATATATATAAATTTAAATTAAATCTAGTGTTTTTTGCTATATAAAAAGCTAAATAATTAATTTACAAACGGCGCCCCATACCATTGGTGCTAAACTGCAGTAAGAATGAGCGATAGCTTTAAGCTAGGGTTTGATTTGTACAAATCTATGAAAACCGGTTGGATTGATTCTGAGTGTACATCCTAGTGGGTTTTTCCATGTAGTTACTATTCCTGTGGAACTAGTTTGCCCTGTTGTAATAAATCTGTATGAAATAACTCCTTGCCACGGAAAAATCATTCACATGGCACTAAGCATTTTGAATTTTGACGAACAGATGGGATGAGTTTTTTCCCCATAATGGATAAACAAAACTCATTTGGCTTAAACCATGTCTTAAAATATTATTTGATGAATTACAGAAGCAGCATGAAGATTAGATAAAGAGCTAACATTTCTCACTATAATAGTTAAAAAATAGTTAATGTAAAGAAAATATGCTGAAAATTTCAGTCAAATTACTTCACTCTGAGCCGAAAAAAAACAAATTTCATAAACACTCTAACCTTGATTGTCATTGATACCATTGTTACAATGATAAACAAAGTCTTGATTATTCATTTCTCTGGTTAATCATGTCTAATTAATAGTTAATGTAACATTTAAGGCCTGAAGAAAGACATGCAAAATGAATATTCAGCTCTTGTATAATGTGTGTTTAACTCTTTTATGTGGAACAGTCTTTGGATTTTTGATAAAAGGGATTGTAACAGTTATTTTCTTTGCGAAAGTGATATTTTTTTTTAAAGATATTTTTTAAAGAGACCAACATGGCAAGTCAAAATTTTGTATTGTTCAATTTAAACAAGTGTACATGTAATTGTCAACTTACCCTTCATATTAGATATTATAATGATAATTAACAATGAGCAAGCTGTAACAGCTGTTTTAAGTTACAGCTGTCACTTGTCTGTATAAAATAAATTGATTTTTTTTACTTTGTTATATGCCATTACTAAACTTGTTAATGTACCAAATAAATCCAAACTCAACAGGTGGGGCACTTTATGCAAGGGAGATAAATCTGTTTTTACTGTAGTCATTTTGGACAAATAAGATATCTGCTTACAAAGAAAAAAAATATTTTAGGAAAATGCCATTGGAAATTTCTTTTAATTCGAATGAGGCAAATGAATTGTGTTTAAATACCTTATTTCCCTGGACCAACCAAGCTAATGAAGAAGGAAATTTTGCTCTGACAGTGGGCTGTCTGCCTAGTCCTCATCAAATTCCAACTGTCAAAGATTGGTTTATGAGCATGCCATCATCAACACCAGAGTCATTCTGGGCTGGTTAGCAAACTAGTGACATTCTCACTAGTTGAACTGTTCTTGAAGCAATGTTAAGAATTATCAATCTGTTCATTAAAGGGACAATAACATTCTTGCTGGCTTGGTAGCTCCAGAAAATAAATAATACCCTTATTCTAAGTACTAGATGTTTAAGTGTCCTTATTTGTGTAAATTATCCATTACAACCTATTTTACTTGTCCAGAGGGTTCGAAAATATTTTAAAATCCAAGTCACATTTGAAAAGGTTTACGTTAGACTTTTCAAATCAATTGGTTGAATTTTTCCACTTTTTTAAAATAGCTGTGTTAAGATGAAATTTATATCATCATTTAATTGGAAGATTATAAAATAATACGATTTGTTGACCAGAATGAAAATTGGGACATATTATTCAGTTACAACAAGAGTGTTATTGGGGCTTTAATGTAAAATTACTTTTCTGATTAATTATGTTGTGTTCCGTAATTACGGTAATCTGAAAGTGTTTTTTATACGCCCAAAATGGAATGTGGTCGTATATTGTCGTCGCCTGTGCCTATCCGTCTGACGCTCTGGAGGCTAATGTTAATATCCAATTGGCTTTTAAATTTATACTCAGTGTTTAAGGTAATGAGACGAAGTAGCCTATTGATTTTCAGCGATTTTCGATAATTACTGCCAAATCTTGTAGACGGTCTAGAGGCCAAAGTTGATATCTGATTGAGTTTAAATTTATACACAGTGTTTAAGGTCATGCAACGAAGATGCCTATTGATTTTCAGCAATTTTCAATTATTACTACCAGAGTTATGGCCCTTGATTACTTCAAGAAAATCTTGTGGACGCTCAAGAAGCCAAACATATCATCCTATTTACTTCAGATTGATACCCCTTAAAAAAAGAATGTACAAGTAGATTGTTTATCAACAATTGCTAAACTATTCTTCATGTATTTACAAAATACATTACAGGATTATACAAGACGATGTGTTTAGTTAAAACATGCAATTTATATTCACAGCGTGTAACAATATTTACATTCCTGTAATCAGTTTTGTGTGTTGTTTTTCAGACTGGTCCAGAAGAGGAAAGTGAAATAAGTGATATATTATGTGATCAATTAGTAGAATACTATGGTGACCAGACACCTATAGTTGTAAAACAAGTCTATCAATCTCTCTATAAAAACCTGTATGATGGAGACTATTATCTTTTTACACAGATGTGTTTTGAGCCATATCTTAAATTATTGGAGAAACTCAAACAGGTAAGTGACATTTTTCTTTTCAGTTGTAAAATATTTTGGCTGTTGATAACCTTGATTATTTGTGGATTAATCCATTCAAGTCGATGTAAACAGAACATAATTTTTATGGGAGATCAATCACTGGTTTTATTCTAAAAGCATGACGTTTCAATAACTGTCCTCTTATCGTTATCAAACACATTGATTGATCTGCCATAAAAATTGTGTTCTGTTTAATGTGTTCCTCAATTGCTAAATGCCACTAAAAGATTATATTCATGATGTATTTTGTAAGATTCAGATGTGATCGTCCTTGCCATATTAGTTCCAAAATAGATAATGAGAATGTATTGAAAGTTTGAAAGTTTTGATGTGCTGGTCTCATATCTTGATTGTCAAGGACCGTTGGTATAATAATGAACAAGGTCTTAATTTTCTATTTTATCCTTATAATATTAAATGGCAAAGGTTGTTATAATCCATAAAATATCTCAGCCATCCACTAGAGTTGATTATGGGCTCATATGAATGCATGTCAAAATATTAATTCATATAACATTTGAAACTAGAAATGCCTAATAGGCAAATTTACCTCTTACATAATGCATCTTTAAATGTGATTAAAAGTTCAAACATGGAGTCTTCGGCAATATATTTACATTTTAATCTGTGTGAGTTTTCAAATCAACTATCACATCTGTACATATATTGACCAAACCTGTATACATTAGATAGGAAATACCAGTATGAAGTGTGACATATCTTATATATATATAGATTATATCTTTATCTTCTATTGTACATTAATACCTACATCGCTGCACTACACAACACAATTCTTGTAATCCTTTTGGATTTCATATTGGACACATAACTACATGAACGTGGTAGGTCTTCAATTTTGTGGTCTATTTTTTTATGTCATGTAGCTAATAGTTTATATAATTACGTCCCTTTCTTTAAGATTTATCATTGACAACTGCTTCATTCACATTTTTTGGGCTTAATTCTGTTTGCATCGCTAGGGATATAAAAATTTGAAGACAGTGAGTAAACAAGGTGCAGTCAAGATGTTTAAGATAAAGGCAGATCCCTTTTTTGAAACTCCAATTGAAATGCTACTAATGTCAATAAATGGAGGGAAGATGATCAAAGTCTGTGCATGCCCTCTGACCTATGGTTTTTTAAAACAAAAAAAAACTGGCAACATGGCAAAACAGGATACCTGCAGTACCGAGTCCTGGGCTGCATGTTTTGAGATGTATGTCAGGAGTTCAAGTTAATTTAGTTTCACGTTATTAAAAGAATCTTCACCTTATCATCAATTCTACTTGAAAGTCATTGGAATGCATAAGATATAGTTCAGAAGTGAGAGTGCAGTTAATGGTAAGGGTTAGTACTAGATGAATAAACTTCTAATAGTAGGTAGGAACCATGGAATCTGTTAACAATTGATCAGAAACATGACCAGACTAAATCAGACATTTTGATTCTTGTTTTTAAAGTTTCTCCAGTGTTATCATCTTCTTATAATTAATAGTATGAGATATTTTACCTACTATCACAAAATCTCATTTCATGTTGAATTTCCAATAATAAAAAAATGTTTAAGATCTCTCTTACATTTGTCATAGATAAAATTGTAATTTTAAATGCAGTATTAAATTATATATTAGATATGAACTGGCATACATAAGAATGCCACAAATGAAAAGTTTATTGGAACAAGCATTGTAACTGCTGTTTCTGGGTGTAAAGTTTCTGTTATTTCACCTACTGTCGTTAAGGTTATGTATGATACTTGTAGAGTTTATCCTGTCATGTCTCATATTGTTCATTATTCTGTCAGATTAACACATATCAGGCATTTAGTATTGATGATTAACCAAAATTTATATTAATAGTGACAAAATAATTTTTTGATACAGTATAAGCATGTTGCCTTCTCTACCAATGATTTAGGAAAATTTTAAGCTACACCCTCGTCAAGTTCTGATGGTTCAAGGGCTTTGAACAGCTCAATGATAAAATGCTCTTGTGTATTTAAAAGACAAACTTTCAATCATATTTTAGATTTCTTTGTATGAATTTGCTATACTGGTAATCAATGATAATAATTCAACAAGTAATAAAACGTATAAATATCGGTAGTGTTCTGGTTTTATTCTTTATCTCATTAGAAGTTGGTCATCAAATATTGTCAGTTTTATTTAAAAATTTCTGTCATTCGTATAATTGTTTTTTTGTTGTCATGTTTTATGACCTACCTAAATATTTCCTCCATCACCTGTTAGATAGGTTTATTACTTACATTATACATGTCTCCCTCTTATCACACTACTTATTATCTTAAACGACTCTCCATTCTTTACCTGTCTGCTGACAAGATAATAACTCTCTCTCTCTCTAGATCTAGGTTGACAGAAAGTATAAGACATTATATTTGATATCATCACAGAACTGTGATCTGATCATATCTTTTTATATGACACCAAAATATTAATTTATTACACATTTTTCACATTTTTATAAGAATTGTGGTTGTGTATTGTTTTGAAACTCTTCATCATCGGTCATCCACAATTGCTAGAAACTAATCATACTACCGGTACTACTACTACCTGATGTTTTAACGTCCGCTTCCACAGAAGTGATATCGCAGTCAAGAAACCAATCATCTGATTGACTTAAAATTTATACACAGTGGTTATGATCTACAACATTTGTTTGATAAATGTTAGCGCTAAGAGTAACTAGAAAAACCTATCAGATTTTGATAATTTCTTATCCTGTAATTACTTGATGTGATGTTATCAGTTTTTAGTAAATATATCTTGCACTTGCTCCCATTACCTACAAAAAATACTATTGTGACTACTACTGTACTCAGTTGACTTAGCTTAGTTGCCGGACGACATATTTTTGAAAAGTAATTGAAGGATATACAGACAACATAATATACATATTTTTTAAGCAATTATAATGATGCATTCTTCCTAAAAAAAAATTGTGTATGTTTTCAAAGCATAGTATTTGAAAATAAGCCATTAATGATTACATCTTTATTGTGCAATCAACCAAATCTTACTCAAAGCTAGTCAGTTCAAAATAAAAACATTAAAAATGAAACATGATTTTACAAAAATTTTCATAATGTACAGCTAAATTCCCAGGGTATTATGCACTATAGCAAATCAATATCCCCCCTAATCTGTTGGTCTTAGCTGAAATATGAGAAACATGACTCTGTTCTTGGTTTGGGACAGTGTTGGATTGTTACTGTATCCTGAATTATTTTGTTCTTCAATCATTCCATTTGATCTTGCTGCACAAGTTGTTAAATTACTGAGAAGAAATTTTTTATTAGTATTAGCGAATATTGAATTACTGAAATATTCATCCTTCTTAATGTGTGCTGGTTTATTGTATCGGGCAGTTTCAAGGGACTAATAATTCACAGACCCCCATCCTCCTTCCGTATAACACAAACACAAAAAGCAGAGCCTACTTTTGCATTACAAGTGCAGATTAGGTACATTGTATGCCTATTTGCATTTTATTTGGTAACAAATTCATGGTAAAAAGACGACATAAATCAAAATTCAATACGAATATGCAGTTTTTGGCAGCTATCTCGAAATCTGACAAGATGTAGCTATTAAAGTCTCATTGATTTAAAAGCTCTAGATTTACCGACACCCATATTCGTCTAAAATTGTATTTTAGTATCACATGGCAATATGCAATGTTTTTCAATTTTCAAAATTTGACGGCTGATTGTGTTTTGTATCTTTTTGATGATTCATGTATAAGTTATATGATAAATATCCATAAAAATTGTAGAGAATATATCCAACTTGAACAGGTGTTGATAAACCTGAATCTAACAGTATCATAGATGAAATATATAGATCCTGACAGTATATATTACAGCCACTGAGCTGTGTGTCTATTCAGCTGTACAGCATATAATATAAAGTGAGAGAGACTAGTTAAAGGTGTATACAGACAATTAACAGCTCTGTTGACATTCTTCACTTACTTTTACCAGTCGACAAGAATTGACTAGAGCTTTACTTGTGGTCTTTACTCAATCAGACTTTACATCACACTCTGTGTTTCATCAAGCAGGATTACTTTTAGCTCGATGTTCATCTTTAGATACATTATTCTGTTGTGATTCTTGTATTTCCTCCTATTTTTGTGTAATTAGGGTTCTTCATGTAGACTTGTGGGAAAAGACCTATAACAGTAAGTATGTTTTAACACATTATTTGAAAAATGTTAAAATTGGTTTATTCATAATTAATAGAAAAGTAAAGATTACTACAAAGTTTATCATTGGAGAAAAATTTAAATAATGGCAAAGGTCATAGCCTTACCTAAATTATAGATATCAGTAGAACTAGCTCCTATTCATAAAATTCGCTTTCACTCTGCATGTAAATGGGAGCATAGGTGGCTCGTTGAGTAAGGCCCTAACTCGTTAACTTGTAGGTCCCAGGCTCAATCCCAGAGTTGACAAAGAAATCTCCTCAGGATTTTTCGGTATAGCAAGGAACAGAGTCTAGTCATTCAGGTGGGACGAACAACCAAGGTCCAGTCTATACATTGCCTTGAACATAATAGAACCCTTGATATTTGGCATTCAATTGCTGTCTGGGCGAAAATTTCTCACATATACACTACATGATGTATGCATGTATTCAATAGCCCTGCCCTGGTAGGTGCAAAAAAGTAGTATGTTAACCCCCTTTCAATGCATTTTCAATTCCACATGTACCGGTACATGGTTTATTGTACATTCATAATGCAAGCTTCAACACTGCGGCATTACGATTCATATCTACAACAACTGTTATAAGGTAGACAATGGTTAAATATTGTAATTGTATGCCAGAAGGCTTATTGATCGTTATTACAATTCCTAAGAAATCATTATAGATTTAGACAGGGATCATTTGAACTGCACTTTATGAACCTTATTTTCAGGCACGTATCCAGAGGGGCATATGCGGGGGGTCCGGACCCTCCTCTGCTAGCTCTGTATTGCTGCCATTTTCGTTCACTCCACTGTAATCTTATACATGTATGCACCTAAATGAGCATAAATATTGTCTCAAAGCTTGTGATTTTATGGAATTCATGAGCAGTTCCCACACCCGACATATTGCTTGGACCCCCCCCCCCCACTGCTCAAATTCTTAGACACACCCCTGATTTTATATTGTACATAATATTCAGGTATCATTTACTGCCTGCTATACAACATACATGTATGTATAAATATCTACTTCCTGTTCAAAATATACAACCTTTTATTGTTCTTGAAGTACTTGTTTGATTTCATTTTCTTATGTTTACAAGTGGTGATCTTATTTCATATGTAAAATACTTTTTGCTATATTTATTTGTGGTTGATCGAGTGGAAGTACTAACAACAACAATATCCATAGAACTTGGTTAGAAAAGATGGCTTAAAGTGATAAGATGATGTTTACCTTGAAGCCATTAAGATGTTAGCCAATCACTAGCATTAAATGTCACCTCACTTCAAGTATGTACATATATTGGTGTTTATGAACACAGCTGGAAAGGAAAGTTTGTAGATTAAACACCAGAAAGTTTTCCGAATAGGTTTGCAATCAGAATCTGGGCCAAGTCATCACATACTGTCAACAGAGTTTAATTTCAGGAAATCCCTCGAGGCACATGTATTATTTTGTTGAGGACATTGAGTAATGGCAACAAATTTGTTTTAACATAAGATTAAGAACAGGGACTTACATGCAGTGCCGGAAATAAAAGTTATAGATGTATTTGACAAAATATCAAACAATACTGAATTGACATTTTTAACTTTGTGCCAGACATGTATTTATAATATCAATAGATACACAGAAAACAAAAGTAGATCTGAGCTAGACAAAATGACAGCCACCAGAGGAAATAAATCTGACGAGACCTGAATTATTTCTGTCAATGTTTGTGACAGGTGCCTTATTTCCAGGCTTGATGACATGTTAACTAAGTACTAGTTGAAGCTTTGGGTGATAATAATATAATGATTTTATTGTGATTGAACTTATATTGTATGAGTGGTGAAGGTGGAGGCAGGGTATAAGAAAGTATTTTTTTTAAGGCTGACAGTCTATATTATAGTGTGGTTCTGTTTCTTCAAAGACCTAATTATATAAATACTCACATTTTTGCTTCGAGTATTTAAATGTTTTCATATTTGCTTTGAGTACAGAAATTACCACAAAATACAGAGTGGTTTAAATGTTTTCACGTTGAATGTTTTGAAATAGTACAGCCAACCCCATTTTTACAGATCGAGCCCACACCAAATCTCATATCAATTAAGATAATCTCACTAAGTGCATTTTAATTACATTGTTCATGCAATTGTCCTATTATTATGAACTATGTGAAAGTTTGTTTTCATTTAGTGCGTAGAAAATGGAGTATTCAAGTTTGGTACACTTATTTAAAAAATTTTAGAGATAAAGTTTGTTTAATATGACCATATTGAATTTACTTGTAAAAATATATCTAGAATGAAGGTGGAGCTTTTTCTCAAAACATTTACCTGACATTTAATCTTCCTTCTCTGTCTTATAACAACATTGTAATTCTTCATGGTTAGATTATAGTGAGTGTCTTGTTTTCTTTATATTCCAGCTAATTATATAAGTAAAGTAAAAAGTAAACTGCCAGCTAGATGGAGATCTATGTTGATTTAGTAATGCGAGAAAGTTTAAAGAGATGAAAAATGAGTTTTACTATATTTATATGAATTACTGTGACAGATGGATTTTACTCATGAAAGCTTTAGTGATAATTTTTTGGGGGGTACTGTGTTTGAAGAATGTCTTCTTGTAGTTATGAAATTAATTCTCCCTTTTGTTTCAATTTCGTTTTGTTTTGATTTTTCATTTAACCATTATATACTATGGAAGGTATCGTTTGTGCAACATTCAGTTTTATTGGCCAGGTTTGGTTGAAATTGTACTGATGGTTGATAGTGATAGTTAGAACTCTCTTCACTAATCTGAAATGATAGCTTGAATATAGTGACACTGACAACCTTTATGAATAAGCTGCTGTGGGAATATTTTAAATTGTCTGGCAATTTATTTTTACACATATGTAACAGTATTTTATTTGAATATGCCTATAGTGATGTGTTCTTATTATTTTATTTCCTTTTATTTAAAAAAGCAGAAAGTAATTTTGCAATGACAAAAGGAAGGCATTGAACAGAAAGTATTCTGTGAGATTGTCAATAAATTTCAGACACCTCTATTGATTGAATAAAAACATTGAATGGAAAATGTTATAAATGTATTTATGGTTATCTGTAATACTTTAACTCTTGTCTTTAAACAAGTAACACATCAACATCAGATATAAATAAATAAATATTAATTTTTATATGGGCCCAGCGCTTTTTTTTTGGAAAATTTCATAATCTATTAATGTAGAAATGAATTAAGTTCAAAGCCTGGAAATAAAAATTCAAGCAAATGAACTAGCACCCAACATTTTTATATTTGTGTCGAACATGTATAGATATCATTATAAACTCTGGTAAAAGATAAATCTGTGCTTATCAAAATATCAGGAACCAGAGAGGTTTTGCCTGACAAAGCCCAAATTTGTGCTTGATATTGTTGTCACAGGTGATATTTTTCCAGTCTTAGAATTACTGTAACCCTTGCAATATGACTTAAAGCACAATTGGATATATACCAAATCAGTTCAATAGCCATTTTATTAATGCATATATGAACAAAATCTGTTATATTCTGTTATATATGGTAAAATGCAGTCACTTGCACATTCCGGGAGGAAAAAGGGCACTTTGATGTGATAGCTTTTAAAGCCACCAACTTACATATATATAAAAAGGTCAAAAGTCAAGTTTCTTTGTTTTTTGTTAAGAGAGAACAGGATGTTTAGTTAAGTTCAGATTAGCTGATGTTGAAGAAAACAAAAAAAGGCCTCAAGGTTAAAAGATGGTTGAATGAAACACTAATCCTCTTAGGAGATTTTAAAGTGATGGATTTCTCGCACCTAATAGCCTTCACTCCCTTATCTTACTTAAAGATTAAGGGATATGTTACATAGGTTCAATAGTTTAATCAAATATATTCAAAACATTTAAAATAAGAACATAATGCGTTATTCTGAATTGAAGGTAACTTTATTTGCTTAAAATTTTGATAAATTGTTGAAATAATTGATACAGTTTATTAGACCGTTTCCACAGGTATATTCCTGTCAATTTGATTATTATTCCAATGCTAAAAAAAAGCACAGAAGCAATAATTAAAGTTTTAAAAACTAGGACAAGTTGTATTGTAAATAGACATTAATCTTCTTCAATGTTAAGTTGTTGAGCTGGTTCTGTGATGTACCAGGTGAAATTATGCATTTAGTACTTTAAACAAATATGCTACATTCACTGTAAGTGTGTGTAGATAGATCAACCTGTCTTTTTACATGTTTAACTCAAGTCTAACAGGTGACTCCTCTTGATTTGAACAGTGGGTGGTACAAAATCCATAGAGATGGGATATATTAAATGGACACGGACCATATGGTTTTCATGATTTTGTGTTTTGTCATAATCCACTCAAGATCGCAGGCTAGCAATACCACTGAGAGTTGATTATGGTACAGATAAGTTAATTAATATCTAATTCACTGTAAGTGTGTGTAGATAGATCAACCTGTCTTTTTACATGTTTAACTCAAGTCTAACAGGTGACTCCTCTTGATTTGAACAGTGGGTGGTACAAAATCCATAGAGATGGGATATATTAAATGGACACGGACCATATGGTTTTCATGATTTTGTGTTGATAAATTGATGTGTATCTTGTACCAGATGTATTTATTCATCTGTTTTAAACCTCATAAAAATACAGACTTCATTGCTCATCTCAAAATATTGCTGCCATATCTCGGTATCAAATTACGGAACTATGGTTTATTGAGGATTTTAGAAGTTTTGGGTATGTTGTTGTTATGAATTTACACCTGTGTTTGTTGTTTTTAGTATCCCTTAGAAGAGTGGATGATATGAAAAAAATGAAAAGCTTTCAACAAAATATGTATTATTTCGGAAAAAAAATGTCTAGGTGAAACTTGTTAAGAAGTGATTGATAACATAAAAGTATGATATATGATAGATATGAATGTATACTAATAGATAATTTTTTTTATTTCCATTATTTATATAGCCTACTATGGCTATCAGTTTTTGTCCAAAGATGAGTATCAGTTGCCATGTTTTACTTTATGCCAATTTATCAACTGCATCATCAGCTGTCATCTTGAATTATAAATTTACTTCCACCATACTCACTACAACAAGATTTTGTGAACTGTGTGAACTTCCCATTTAATTGAAAAGAGATTCAGGATTCCCTTTCATAAAGCACATGTAAATTAAAGATACATTATGGGAGATTCGTTAAAGAGTTGGCAGTTCTCACTTTAATAGTTAAAAACTACATAATGTAAAAGCCATTTGCTGAAAATTTCAGTCAAATTGATCAATTATGAATCGAGAATTAAGCGATTGAAATTCCTGCCTAGCCTTGATCCTCATTACTGAAGTCAGTATGATAAAAAGCATAGTCTTGATTATCCATTTATTGATTTAATCGTGAAGGGAAGTTATGCAGTAAATCGAGTCATAATCCACTCAAGATCGCAGGCTAGCAATACCACTGAGAGTTGATTATGGTACAGATAAGTTAATTAATATCTAATTGATAATTTACATAACATACTTGCAATAGGCAGATTTAACTCTTGCATAATGTATGCTTGAAACAGTTTTCTATACTATTGTATAATTAAAATTTACATTCACTTTGAAAAATAAGTCTCCCCATTAACCCTGATTCTCATCTCATTTATATTGTCTAAAGTTTGCTAGAAAATAACCAACTCTTCATTGAAGCCATGACTGTCAGACAAAATGGACATTTTTTGATAATGTTATTTTTCTCAAGTCATCAATAGTCACATGCAAGTGAAAGTGGGAGAAATAGCATTAGAATTTTTGTTATCAATTTCCCCTCATCAGTAGTTACAGGCAAGTGAAAGTGAGAGAAATTAAAGGAGCTAAATCGCTAACATTTGGGACCTAGAAATTGACTCAAGTGGATCGCAATGCATATAATACTGTGATATAAATGTATATAAACTGATTTGCATTCAATTGTTTCCGTTTTTACTCCAATTTCAAATCAGTTATGTTCGGCGAAAATAAACCAGAAGTGTCAACCGAAGGCATTTTTTTAGCGTCTAGTTATTCCAGTCTACATGCGCCGTTTGATTTGGTTCCACATTTTTTAGCCTCGGTCCTCGAGTCTCTTGCTAGAACTGGGGCTGAAACGCATTATGGTACACGATTTGTGTACCAATAGTAAAATATTTATTTTGTCTTAAATATTGGATATCAGAAGCCCATCTTTTTCCGGTAAGATCACATCATCAATTTTGATTTAAATTGACAAATAATTCATGTTTTCTATGTTGAAGATTTTGGAAGATATTGAGTTAAAGACTTAGCTCCTTTAAATAGCATTACAATTTTTGTTATCAATTTCCTCTCCCATATTTCTTCATTAAACTAATTTGAGGATAATTATATTACTTCTTTATTGTCTGCTAATTGAAATGGTGATTGCTGTGTCTGCTTTTAGAAAATGGTGGTCGTTTTTGTTTATCAGAATATTGAAGAATGTTGGGAGTGAAATAAAGACCATATATCCTATATTATAGTTTAAAGGATCAATTATCACATGATACCTACATGTAGAGACTGATTATATACATCTTCACACCTTGTTTAAACTGACTAAATATTAATACAGAACATTGGACTTTTAACCTGCCTGTTTGTAAATATTATCTTCACAAGTCAAAACAAGCTCAACATGAAGTCTTATTTAAAGAATGTAAATTAAGTGAAAGGTTTTATTTTGTAGGCTATAGACTTGAAATTATTCTACTTGTAGTATATTTATTCTCCTGTCATTGGGAGAAAGCAAATGCCTATTGAAATAGATTTGTCTGCCTGTCTGAGACACTTTTTTAACACAATAATTCAACTTTTACCTTAAACAATGTTGAAACTTGCTGAGATATTCTTGCTTGTGTTCAGTGATGACGTGATGAGCATTTTCTGCTTATGCTAAGCAGGGATAATGAATTTCATTTAGTCATGATTTGGTACATGATAACTTTGATTCTAGTTAAGCGAAACTTCAGAAACTTTGCATATAGTTTCATTAATCAATACCTTGACTATGTTTGATAATGAACATTTTTTGTTCAGATAATTGATAGCTTGCTGTTTCATGGAAAGACAAAAATGTCATCAATTTATTTTGGGAATAAGGTGAGGAACATCAGATGGATGACTTGTTTATTCTTGCATTAAAATGTTCAAATATAACTTGACAAATATGGAGAAAGGAGAAAATGAAAATTGATCATTTCAATAAATATTTGCTTTATTTGAGAAATTGGATATTTTCTAAAACCAATGTCTTGAGTAATCAAACAACGCTTTACATGAAACAATCTTGTTGGTCTAATTCTCTAACCAAATTCATGCATTTTTAGAACAACAATGGCATGAAGCATGCATCACGCTCGTCTGGTGAATAACATAGAATCTGATGACTAGAAGATTAACAGTTTCTTTAATTAAAAAACAGAAAAACTCTTTTGGTGATGATTTAATGTCAACAACAGCCAGTGATTTGCAATGATTTTCAATGTTTCTGATAGATTTATTTGCTTAGGTGAAGGGATTGCTGCTTTTATCACTACAGTTACATGACTTCTTGACCCTTCTCTTTAATAGCTGCAGGGAGGAAACCAAATACAGGAATCCGCCCCAAGTTTAACAAATGGTGGACATTTCTACAGATCTCAGATATAATCAGCATGGCAAAGCAATTATCGTCAATAAACCAAGAAAAGAAAATTGAAATCATGGCTGATCATTATAGTAACCAATAACTTATAGACTAAACAGCGGTACTTGACAAAAATGAGACTAAATATGATGATTTTATTCTGATTGGACCCGTTCTTGAGGCTTAAATAGCTGTAGTACAGTATTAATGAAGTCTGTCAATGTAGTCTGAAGTACCTGTATCTTGATAAGATCACACATTGTTGAGTATTTACATACTAGCTGAATTGACCATTTCAAGGATTATCCTATTTCCATTTCGTTTTTTTTCTTTGGTCTTTTCTATGATTGTTGTGTAATTTTAAGGATGGTAGACAATAGAATTTAGTAAGAACTAATCTGACAATGAAATGATTATAATACTAGCCCTAGGATTTTATTTATTGAAAGTTGTTGAAGAATACAGAATTTTCAAAGTGTTGGAATACTTACTTAAAGCAAGAATTTCATTTTTGTAAGAAAGTCAAAACATAATTATTTCAATTGTGAATTATAGGATTAATAGAGTATTATTCTACAACAAGGTAGGACTGTTTATAGATACCATCTATTTTAAGGCTTTATTTTAATACATTTTAGAAATATAATTTAAAAATATGAAATTCTCGCTTTAAAATGACCCCTGGACCTTAGTGTAGATGGTACATATTATTATCTCTCACATCACTATTAAACTATAATTTTATTAGATACATGCTGATATCTTCATCAAACATGCTTCATTAATCAATCTGGCTGTTTATTCTATCTAAATAAATAAAACTCAATCACGCCAGACGCCAAATTACCTTCATCATACAAATCCAACTGACCATTAAAACGAAATAAAGGTAATTATATGTCTTTACATAAATTAATATACTAACATCTTATCTTATCATAGTTCATAAAGTTTACCTCGTAAAATATTACACATCCAGAGAATAAGTACATCTAAATGTACGAAAGAGACAAGAAATTTATGCAGACTTTGCAAAATTTTGGGGCACTCTTTATAAGGATAAACCCTATCAAAAATTTTATTTTTAGATTAATTATTTGCTGAGCTACTGACTGCTATCAAAAAGTTCTCTTGATTTGGATCTAAAAACTGCTTATCGAAATTCCAAGTGTGAAGTTCCAATACGTTTTATTGTATAAAATATATGAATCTGGCTAGAATGTTTTTGGTATCGTCAAAAAATAGCATTTATTAATCAAAGATTGTAATGGTTTGTTGGCATTAAATGACCCCAAATTGTACTGTACATTTAATTTAGTGAAATGAGATGAGATTTAATGCTGGATTGAAATTTTTGTCCTGGGGGGAACAATTGGTGTTTACTGATTTATTGAGCATGCTAATTGACAAACAGTACTTAATCACTGGTTTTATACCTGAAGCCAATAGGTAGATTTTCCACTCTATTGAAGTCTAGTTTTATTGTTATGTTTAACCACTGGTATCAAATTCTAGATCAGTGGTTAATATTCATCTGACTTCAGTCTCGTATCTCTAAGGTTTATGTGATAGAATTTGTTTAGACAATTAGACTATTTGACCCCTATTTTAGAATGTTAGAAGAATATGGAGGACACTGACCTCATTAATTAAATTTGATCATGTCAAGATTTCAAATCCAAAGATACACTTATACTCAATCTTAAAACTGATAAATATAGGATATAATATGACATAAATAGGATAAAAATCATTTTAAATCTCAGGTTTTGCACTCATGTCAAAATAATGTCAAAAGTATATAACTAACATTGAGTTCACAAAATTTGATATCAATCTTTGTTATGATTATTTCACATTGTACAACATTAGACACAATAAATCCCAACCTTATGTAATTAAACACAAATTTAATATGTACATGTCCCCACAGAAGTGTCAACAACAGATGAAGTCCATTTAGTTTTGGACATCCCAGTAAATAAATATATGTTGATAGCTTATGTTTACATATCTACATACATATTATTGATAAAGTTTCTTTTGTACTTTATATATAGACTATATATATAGTCTTCTTACTTGATAATAAACATAGACTGTGATATTAAAGCAGACTGCAAGAGGGGTGACATAGAAAGTTTCAGTTCAGCTCTAATTTAGGAGCTATTTTTGGATTAATCCATTTGTGTGTGTATTCTTTCTTGAACTTGGATTAAGGATACTCTTTGGCATATTTAAGGTATTTGTACAAATATATTCACATCTTTTCTCAGCATTTTTTCAGACACATTTTATTTGAAATATGTTGCTATATTATATGTATGTGCAGAATGTGTTTATCTTCATATGGTTTCCAATATAGAAATTCTTAAGTTCAGTTCCGATTGAACCTTTGAATATTTTAAATCACCGCTGTTTTTTGATATATATTTTGGTGTATAAGGGAGGACATGATGTTTTTGATAAAGAAATAGTTATAGAGAGATCAGTAAAGAAATGCTATAAATTATTCATATAGCCTTAAAGATAGTGTTATGATTGTATTGATGAGATCAATTTATTCAGACAACTACTTGACCAGTATCTAAATATGTTATTGTGATTGACACTTTTCCTCACTAATCTGTTTACATGTTATTTAAGTGTGTATTGTATCCACACCTACATGGTTTTAGATTGCTTTTAAATTTAAAGTAACAATGTATGATTTCTATTTTTGGGAAAACATCAAATTAATTGTGGTGTAATCCTTGCCGATTTGTATGCGCTCAGATTGATTACTTAACATTTAATTACGAAAACCAAATCAAAATAACAAACGTAGATAATCACACAACTTGGATTCTAACATGCCCATCAATTTGGTTTACAGAAAATAAAGATGGTGACGTGCTTGTTACATATAGGCAGCAACATAAATACTAAGTACCATAGAAAACACATCACTTAGTTTTTCGTATCGTTCTCTATGGAACTCATGCAGTATATATATAGATCAATGGAATTTTCAGTTTGTAAATACTGAATGGAGCTGAACCATTTTTGACTGATATTCCTATTAGAGATTAAACTTTCCCAATATTGTAGTTTACAAGAGATTCCTGTAGCACTAAAAATATGCAAAGAATTGGTTCAGTAAACATCAAAAATATTGTTCGTGCATTAAAAAGAAATTGGCAATGTTTAATTCCTTAAAAATAAAATTAGAAAAGTCTTTTCTTGGGGTTGCTATTATTTGGTTTTATAACGACAACAAAACAACACATCACTTAGTTTGTCACAATGATTCTTCAGTAAAGATAATAATAATGTATTTTTTTGGGAAAAAACCTGTATTTTCATCAACAGCTGTACTTGCTGCGATAATTACGTATTATCTTTTAAGAAAGTTGCATGTGTATAAAAAAATGTCTTCATCTTGCCTAGCCTGGAGATATATTTCGTATTATTAGATAAAACTGTTTGAAAGAAACATCTGTTGAAAGCCAGAAATAGATACTGGTAGCTAAAAGCATGAAAGTCAAACTGAACTTTAAAAAAGTCAACGAAAACATCAAATTATCAGAATAAGTAATTGGAGAAGGATTCCCCCCCCCCACCACAACAACAACTAAAGAGTACCTGATTCAAGGTTTGGGGATCTGTTTGTTTTTCAATTCAGGTTTGGTGGCTGTCCTGAGGCTAAAATTTGGGGTATAAGCGAAGCACAAGCCGAGCAATGACATTGTTTTTCAATACAGGTTTGGCGGCTGCCCTGAGGCTGAAATTTGGGGTATAAGAGCAGCTCAAGTCAGCTAGCACTGACATTGGCCTGATAGTGATAGCATTGCACTACCACTTGTAATTTCACAAAATTCTTGTGATCATTGCAGGGCTCTACTTGCACAATGCCGGGTAATCAACTAGTAATTAAGCCTGTGGAGTATTTAGCTTAAATTTTGCATCAAGTCACATCTCTCCTCTTCAATTAAATGCACAAATTTGTGAATTTAACATTACTTAGTGGTTGAGATATACTCGGGCACATTGAAAACTTACCACTTTTATAAATGGTCATTTTTTCTGTCCATAAATATCCAGCCTACAATTAAACATGCCAAAAATCATGTTTCAGCTGTTTTATGTCTTACCAGCAGTCCCAATCGAATCAGTTGTATCTCAGTATATAAATGCTTGGATATGAATAAGAACATTTTATTCTATGTTTTGATTTAGAATTACATATACAGTAATTTCATTCCAGTATTTTAACATGACAATATTTCATTGATGTAATTAAAAGCCAATGGAAGCATTTTTTATCTGCCAGCAATCTACTTGTGGTCTTAAACATGTGCAGCCAACTGTGTTGTATTTTGGCCAAGTGGTTTAAAGTACCGTAAGCACTTCAGATCATGAGATTTGTCATTAATTCACTAACACTTTTAAGTCTCAAGGTTGTATGACAATGAGTAGGGTCGCATGTCTGACCTTATGTTGTTTATTTTTTTATTGGATTCTCCCATTTTCTGAGACTGCACACAAGTGATTGAATTCTCCCTCTAAAAATGATGGATGCATGCCTTATTTGAAGAATGATTTAAACACATTTTACAAACTTCCATGCTCAGAAGAAATTTGATACAGAATGAAATTTGCAATCAGGCTAGGAATATCAAGGTTGCATCTTTTTCTCACGTTTAAAGATGTGCTACTGATAGTGTTACAGGACTTGAAAAGTAAACAATTATATATACATGCTGGAAAAGATGATTTGATGATAAGTGGTGGTTCTTATTATACTCAGGTATTTATTATGATTATAAGCAGATTTTTCCTGGCCTGCAGCATCTTTACACATCCTCACTTCTGATCATATCAATGTATCAACCATAAGAAGTGTGCATATTAAATACACTGTGTCAAATTGAAAAAAATATGAAATAGTGTGTGGTTATACATGTAGCTTTGAATATATGTTTTCTGTTTACTTGGATTGCTTTGGTTGATGAAGAACAGAATTTGTTTTTTAAGTTATATAGTGTTACAGAAAACATTGTATGTTTCACAGATATTAATTGGAATTCTGTTATTAAAAGTTATTATTTGGAATTAGGTTGAAGAAATATGAAATTGAAATGAAATGGGGTTTAACGTCCTACTGTTCTGCTCTGAACTGGGCTAATGAACACAGACAAAAGACAAATTTTGCCTGGACAGCTGCACCACAGCCTACTCTTATATCGAATTCCAACTGTCAAGGAATCTTTCATGCACGCCAATGTGTACAGGGAACCTCGACAACTGGGATTGAATTTACTATGTAGGATTTATCAACTTTATCAACTTAAAAAAGGAAATTTTTAAAAAAGTTGTTTTAGAATATTGCCTTGCATTATATGCAGGGATTATATTTGGGACTTAGTTAATAAGTAGAAACTCTAGTTACTGTCAATTCATTAATAAAAATAACCTTAGTAGTAAATGTGGGTGATGACATTTTCAAACAAGAATTGATTTTAATAAATAAAATAAATATTTTATCATATGATCTCAAGACTAACAAGATGTTTTCAATTATTTTTTAATTTTTGTCTTGCTACAAAGAATAAATACAAAAGGAAATGTGTTTTCTCAGACGAATTCACTTTTGAGTGTCTACATTCATTGATTCAAACATTTCAGTGAAGTAGAAAAAAAAACTGGATGAATGTTGATTGTTGGTTGAGATTATGATTTGTTGACAAGAAAATACCTATATTTATCAAAACTAGACTGTGTAACAAAGTTATACTACAAGTACACAGTAGTGTGCTTTTGTATCCGGCATGTCAGACTAACCACACAATTGGAATATTGGTCTGAATCATATTATAAATATTCTATATTAATGGGTGCAGCTTGCTATTATTCTCTAACTTTATTTGCGGGTTTCAATTACCCAGTGTAGAGTCCCATTGTTCACTGACCCAAGATTTTATATTGAACAGACGTGAAATCCACCATTTTGTACCTTTAATCAGGTTTTGACTGTAGGGATTTATTGGAATCACGTTTTATTATGTATTTCCTTCTTTTGGGGTTTGTTTGAACAAACCGGAGTGGTCATTCAACCGGAAATCAATGGAATTAACTTTTTTCCCCTCTTTGTCTAATATTGCCAACATATAGATCAAGATTAACATAGACGCTTGATAACTTACTGTTCTGAAAAGGTATGATAATAGAGTTATGAAAAAGATCTTATAAAAGCATGTTTGTCACATACGATACTTTCTTTATAAACACTTCATTCATAGCAAGTGGGTTTTTCACACATATTCCCACACATATTCAATAATACCATTGATAGTGATAATAAGTTCATATATACTCCAGCTTCAATTAACATGGTACACACCCAGTATTTGTAGTCCATCTTCAACTTACATATTATTGTTTTTAGGAGTATAAAATACACTGCTTGCCAACTGGGCACCAAATACTTAGCATATTTCTTACTGTGCTTCTTATTTGGCACTGGTTGTGTATTTTTGATGGTGTAAATGCTTAGAGGAATCAAAGCTTTTGGCTTTTGCCTGGTAGATTCTCAAATTTATTTTCACCTTCCTATTGTTAATATTATCATTTGATCCATTTTTAGATGAAATTCATTATGTCTGTTCTGCAAAATAAAGAAGGCAGCCTGTAATAAATTGAATATGTCTGAAGAAAAGATTTAATTTCACTAAGAATCCAAAATAATCTGGAACAGTAATTGTACATTGTACCCCTTTTTATTTTATAAAAATATGGAACCAAAATACGCTGATTATAAACACAGCTAAAGGTTTATTTTGAAAGTTAGCTGTCAAAACTTTTGGAATTTAATTTTGTTTTCTTAAAAACTGTATTTCAGATTTGAATCACTGTGAATATGATCAATAAGTATAAGAATGGATATGATGTCTTGATAAGTTGATCTATATGTTTGCTTTGTCTTTTCCAAGTAAAAAATGAGATTATCTCCATGTACTTAAAACTAAGAGAATTAGATTGATGTTGCTATTCTAGTCGTGTAACTAAGCTAGAGAGCTGTAAATAAGATTATCAGGACATGCATGTCTTAAAGGATATTATTAGAGAGATAACTAACATGAACAATGAGATAACCAGCAGAAAATAACCCCACTTCTTTAATACCATTTGGAAGCTTTATGCCCGCCAGCAATCAGCCCTAAGGCTTGACTGAGAAAGTGTGTAGGCTGGTAGGGGTCTTCTTTAGTCACTAATCTAAGCCTTTTATCTGCTTTCGACTTGAACAGAAAACTTATTGCTATCAGCTTGTCCACAGAAATCTATCTTGGCTTGAAGCTATGCAGAGCTGTTGAACATTAGCTCAGCTTTCACTGCACATTTCTCCAATAGAATGTGTTGGTAGAGTTTGGAGTAATTATCGGAAAGTGTGGGTAGGGGTATGGTTATTGTATTACCGTAACTGGTAATTTCATTTTAGAGATAATGATATAAAGTCACATGGTGTATAACACATGCATGGGTGATTGCTGTGTACTAAATCATGGTTGACTGCTGACAAAATTGTTTTGTTATTATTCTCTGATATTCATATTGGGAATTTTATGTGGATATATAGGTGACAGTTTTTCAAGGTAAGAGAAGTATGTGTATATTGAATATTTAATTGACTTAGGCACATATGCATAATTCCAAGTGTTTAATACAGTTTTACTACATTTGAGGGTTAAGTGGGGGAGGCGCATTTTGAATCTTTATTTTAAAATCAAACATTGTCAACATAATTTTAAGAAAAATAATATTTATAATCCTAATTTTTGTCCATTATGTTTTTTTTCCACCAAATTTTCTGAAGGGAAATGAAAATATTCCAACATATTTCAACAAATGTCATAAAAAGAGCAAATTTTTGGCTTCAAATATACCAGAGTTTTTAGACATGGTCCACAGTGTTACAACAAGTATGGTTAATTGAAGATAGCAAACAGTGAAAAAATGTAAAGTATTTGTCAAATTGTTTACTTGTGCACTTGAAATTCATATTGCAACGAGAAAAGGACTAATTGTTGAAACCTGTGTTTGTAGAAATGATTTTAAATGGCTCCAGGAACAAATACAACCCATTTCCATATTAACATTCCCGTGTAACACATTTTACTGGAATTTCAGAATAACTATCAATACTGTTTGTCATGTAGATTAATTGTTATTTATCGGCCATGTTTGTTTATGTGCTCAAACATTTAATTTTATCGCTGCCTCTCTACTGAACTCATTCAATTGAACACATCAGGGGGTCTCAGGACAAACTGGGTTGGGCTCTTTACAGATGTTACAATTGATTTTATGATTTGTGACTCCATATTGAAAGACCAACTAGAAATCGAGAAAGGCGTGCATACAATTCTGTATTAAATAAAATGTCTCTATTCCTTATTTATGTATCTGCAAATACTACATTTTCCCGAAACTATGCTTGACTGTCAAAATAGCAGGATTTTCTTTTTTCAAGTAAGACCCAAATGTAATTATTCAGTTTAGACAAAAATCACTTGATCTGCTCTGACTGTTTATACATGTACATAAACATAAACACTATCCTTGTTTGACCTGTTTGGACAAAAGGAATGTGTAATTTTTGTACTACTAAGTCGCCAATATATTATGTAAGATATTACAAAACCTTTACAGTCTTTCTTTTCTTAAATCTCTTTGTTGGAAATATTATGTGGTTCCACAGATTGGTGGGAAATCATAGTTACACCACCGACTCCATTCCAATAAAACGGAAATAAGAATGTGACATGCAAAAAACTGCACTTATTTGTCAACTTTATACCATAAGGGGTTTTCTAGAAAAATCCCAGCCTTGTGGGTTTTCTCCTGGCACTCCGGTTTCCTCCCACTGCTAAAGACCCCTACGCGCAAGCGAATTATTAGAATAAAATTAAACCATATGTTAGTCCCGAAATGACCTAATTTGTGTCGAGTGGAGGTTAAACCCCATTTCTCTCTATCTCTCTCTCTAGAAAAATCACTAGAAAAAGCCAAAAACATTTTTACCTCGTTATGCTCATCAAGACTTTAATTTGCCGCCAACCCCCATTCCCTTTTTTTTAAAAACCTTGCATATGCTCCTAGAACACTATAATTTACTCGGGCCCGTATCTACAGGGGGTGCGGGGCCCCCCCCCCCCCCGCTCAGAAATTGCTAACAATCATTAAAGTATACACAGTTCCTTATATTAACCTAAAAAAGCTAATTTTTTTTTGTTTGAATACTTATTGTAAAATGCTTATTAGACGCCTAGGTAGCTACATAGCATGATGATTACAACAGTCTGTTAGAATGACCTTTCCGAAAATTTCCTCAAAATGTTTGCCCCCCTACCGAAAGGTAATGCCCCCTGCTTAATGGTGTCTAGATACAGGCCTGAATTTACTTTTATCTGTCACATATTTGTGAACACCCACATGTGGTGATTAAATATGTGCATGTTTATTAAAAGATGATTGTTAATATAATAACTTGATAAATGATAATCTACCATATTGACATTGATGAATGGATGACATGATGAATTAAAAGTCTTGTTCCCTGTCATGCACTAATCATCAATTTAATGAAGAACCCTCTTAATTTAGAGATACATGAAAAAGAGATTAATATAGATTTTGTTATTATGCAATTATTTTGGGAATTATAACCAGTGTTAAAGTGTTGATTAATTATGATGAAATCTTTCATGAGTGATAACTGTCACTTTCTCCTAATTGTGTACAGGAATGAATGTATAAAAAGAAAAGTTGATCATTAAATAATTTATATTAAGTCAGAATTCTTTACTTTATAAAATAATATTCATAGCATGTATCCTTTGATGTTGTTCCATCATCTGGGTTGTATGGAATATGGGGTAATGAAAGGTATTTTTTTTACGGTTTGTTTCAAAGTCATTTTTTGCAGTAATACATGGTGGTGTACTTGAAGAAGATCCATTGACATTAGATTAATGGAGTACAAAATACTTCTTCAGTATCAGTTATAATTATTTTAACATGAACAAGATTTGAATGAAGATTTATCACCACTTAATTTGCATTCAAAATAATAAATTAGTTTTCTATGACAATGGTGGGCTGTTTGTCTTTAAGGACCACCATGACCAAATAATAATAGGGGTGGTTGCTGCCTTACACAGCATGACTGTAAATGTACAGAGTAAGATGTTAACCCTCTAATTTATCGGTGTCGTGAGGTTGTTATATTTGAGTAATGTAATGAATATCTGGCATAAAATGACACATAGAATACTGGACCTACCTGATTTGAACTTGACTGACCAACTATTAAAATATACATGTTTCTCTTTTGATTAGATTGAAACACAGCCATTGATATACATTCATAATTCTGATTGATCTACTTGAACTATACTCAGGTATTGACGGTTTCTTTTAGGGGACAAAACTAAAATATCCAGATTCCGCTTAACAGAAAATTTGTTATTTTGAGATCAGCGAGAATCTTATAAAATATGGAGACACCTATGTAATGATTTCTTGAAGAAGTAACCCCTTGTGTATGAAGATGAATTAGTTATAAGGGATTAAATTATGGATGTTATAACTAGTGCCCCATTGATTTTCATTTCTTACTGAAGATAAAAGCTGTAGATTGTTCTTTACTAGCCCTTAAAATTAATTTTATTGATCCACGAATTCTACTAGAGAGTTTCTGTGCCATAAAACTGTCCTTCTTGGCTTCTAAGCATGATTATTCATGGATAGAATTGATAGAGCCAGGGGTCATCAGCCAGAAAGTAGACTCCATTGACCATTTTAGACTGTATGTACCAGAACCTCGACTAATTTAACTAACAAATTTTGTTAATATTGTAAAGTCTCGACTTTCTAGGTCTGTTCTGTATTATCTAGATTACTTTGTCTGTCAGGTAGTTAATTATGATTTTCAGGTCTTGGTTATCTTAGGTCGGATTAAAACAATAGTATTCATACACATTTCATCAAGATTTACAAAAGGCTTAAAGCATGGTTATTTAAATAATTCGTCAGCATGACTGACCATGCATGGGTTAACAGTGATAATTATAAACCTTCATTAATGGAGATTGAGCAGGGATAATGTTTGTCCAGTTTCTCCTGCCAGTGAATTTAGTTATCATTAGAAACCCAAGCACAGTCCGCAAGCATCGAAGACCAATTGATTTCTTATTTAAAGATGAACAGTAGACCCATCTGTGCCAGGTTCCGTTATTGGGGTTCCATTACCAGATGATGGAGATATTGATCAAGGCAGACGGATAAGACATAAAATATCCTTTGATGATAATATAGATGTATTAAAGAGTACCATATGATAACAACTAATTCCGTGTTTTATGTGATGAAGGGCTTAGTGGTCCTATTGATATAAATACTTTGCTTCTTAATAAAGTGTATAATAGGAATTCCAGAATTTCAACTAAATGAGATTTGATTGTTGGTAATAGAGATAATGTTAAGGAAGTCATTGTACTTCATAAAGTAATTTAGTGCAATAAAGACATTTCTGTCATTCATTGCATGTCATGCTCTGGTCACACAAACTTCCAGTTCTTTTGTACTTTGATACTTGATCACAAAATTAACATTAGAGACAGTAGAGGAGGAAGAAGGAAATGACATTTTATGTCAGTATGGATCATTTTATGTCCTTTTAATATCTTCTAAAGGAAATTTGGAAATACTGATAACTGGCAAAACGCTAGTTATGTTGGTCGAAATGTGCAAAGAGTCAAAATTGAATATCAGTCTTTGGCATCTGGTGATTCCATTTTACATTGTAGTATTCTTCTACATGGGATATTTTTTAGCCCTATTCATCTAGTCCCTTCACACAAATGGCTCTTAAAAGCATTCTAGCAAGCAATGCGTGTGCCAATTTTGATATTTCAATTTTGTCTTAAATATAATATGTGATATCATAAGCCCGACTTTTCACGGTAAGATAACGTCAATGTTGATTTAAATTGAGTTAAATAGTTGGCTTCTTTAACATCTAATATTGGAAGTAAGGACAGTGCTATCATGTGGTGTAATCAAAAGAAAAATCATCAAGATGTCGGCAAAAGATGTAAAAGTCACACTTCAGACAGAATTGTTAACTCGTTGTCTTTTACTCTACTTCCTGAATGAGAAACTGAATTGATGGTCTGACTTAGTATTTAATCATGTCGGTTGTGATTAGCACAGAAATCTTCACAGAGGCATAGACAGACCCATATAATCACCATCCAAATTTCCCTCAATTCACTAATTAGTTGCTTGTTTTGTCAAGTTTATAACCAACAGTTAGTTTAATTTGTAGTCTCGGTATAAATTTGGTTTAACGGTTTAATTCTGCTGTCAGTGATTATGACTGACAGTCATCAACCTGTGGGCTGTCAATGATAACTGACAGTTGACAGATGGGTCAACCATTTGTTCACATACTAATTAAAAAGAATAGAATCCTGATTATGTCCACCCACTTCCTGAAGTGATAATCTGGAAGAGATTCTGAATTGATTTTTCCCAATCAAAGGAATTGAACAGATTGTTAGATTTGATTGAAGGCTACACTTTTGTTTTTTTTATTTTGTGTGTGGCCAGACACATGAATGTAAAATGAAGGAATATATATTGATTGCAATATATATTGATTGCAAGAAAGTGTAAAACAGGAGGAATAAATTTGCAGTATCTGTCTATAGTCTTTATTGTAACATACATAATAAATATTGATAGTATAGTACTTCACTGTATTCATGCATCTGATCATGACTGCAAATGAAAATTATTTAATTGATTTTATTACATACAATAACTTGAATGCTGTAATAATGGAATGGGAAACTAGTTGTTTTTGTAATGTAGATAGGTGTATATGCCGTTTGCTTTTGAATTATTCACTGGAATGTCTGCTTTGGAATTCGATTAATGCAGTCGTTTTTCAATCTCTTTCTAGGTCTTGATGTCATAGTAGGAAAAAACAATTTCTGCATTCTTGCAAACAACATTGAAGTGCTAAGATGAGTTTTATACCAAGCAAATGGTGAAATTTTGTACTCTTGATGTCAGTGTGTTTCTTAGCAACCCAGAAACCTTTAAATGTCAAAATCTTTGCACAAATATGCAGTTTGATTTAAAGGTTATATGAGATGCACATGATTCATTTAGATTTGGAGATTATAACCCATCCAGTTAGATAAAGTCATGTGACATTTTAATGACTACAATTTCTGAGAATTAACTATCTATTTAACTGTTTTGTAAAAATAAAATGAAAATAAAAATTGCCCAACCAGCCGAATGAAGCTGGATTTATAAGATGTATTTAACTTTGTAATATAAAGTAAAATTTTGAATTACTTCAATTTACATTAAATTGGTAAGATTTTTTTTTTTAGAAAATATTGATAATAAGGTGACTCAGACGTCTTTCAAAAAAAGCCTATGGCTCTGGCAATAGAAGTACAAGCGACACAAGACTTAGTGTGATTGTTTTGGGGACAGTTCCCCATCGATTGACAGACCCTTGGTTTTTGATTTTATGTTAAATTCCAAGATAATGGCGATAATGTGATGCACAGTTCCTGACCAATAGTGTACATGTTTTCGTTTAATGTTTGATTTATGAATAAATTTTCTATGATTTTTTGTTCTTTTTTTTTTCCTGGAAAAACCTGTGATCGTGGTAGAAATACATTATGAAATCTCTGTAAACTACATTTCTGAGTATAATGTATGAATAATATTTTAGGTTTAACAATAAAATGAAAAAACAGTACCAGGAAATTATTCTTAATAAAAAAAAAACAGTGTCAGGAAATTATTCTTTAAAAAAAATAATATAATTAATATTTTAAAAAGTACAAGTGATAATAAATAATATGATTCTTTTTGAGCTACTGTTAGGATATTCTAGACCCATGTCTCATACAGCCCTTGTATTATACTGGTGATGACTCATATGCCAAGTAGATAAGAAGTTATATAGGTAAAATGTCTAAATATATCTACTTTAACTGACTTATGTATTCATTACTTATTGCATAGTGGTGTAACACGGATTAAATACACTCTTCAACTCTCCAGTTCCCATTATAACTTAACAAATCTAAATGTCAAATTTACTCTTACTACTCGGCAAGAACTAATACAGCACTGGTTTTATTTAATCAGAAATGTCATAGAATTATTTAGTTTTTATGTTATTGGCCTCTCAAGATTTGGAGTGTTTTGAACTATCCTAGGATATATAGACATTACAATAGATTATAAGGGTTGGTTTCAACAAATTTCAACTACATAGATTTAAGTTTACTTGCATATATATGTTGCAGAATTTTAGTTTCATGTATATTGATAATCGATCATAAGGATAAGACATGCTATAAAAACTCCATGTTGGAACCCAATCTCTGGAAGGAGATTCAATAGGTCCACCTACCCCTACAGTAACTGGAATGGTTAAAGAAACCATAGTTTGAAACTTGTATGATGTAGGCATGTTGAGTGATGTACAGTTTGTAGACATGAACAGTTGATAAAATGATAATTTACACATCTTGATATGATGATTGACAACATCATGTAAATATTTCAATGATTCAGCTAAGAAGACAAAAGAAAAAAAGCCATTAGTTTAAAAGAACATAAAACAGATTTAGAAATTAAGTATTGTAAATTGTTTTCTTGGAAGTCGGTCAAACTATTTGGAGAAGAACAGATCTATAGTAATAGATATAGGTGTAGTTGGTTGTATATCATATCTGTCACTTTCTGATTTACTCAGCAGACTTGAGGTTCATTCATGTTTCTAGATCACACCTACTACATATTCGAAACTATCAGATGTTCCAGAAAGATTAACATAAGCAATGTGTTAAAGGTCCACAGCCAGTTGGAAATTGAAGTAAGATAGAGGTATAGTGCTGCTGTACAGATTAATCTTCCCACCTAACACACTACATGGCATATCCCAATCTTCATTAGCCCAGTTGATACAGATAAGTGAGACATTAAAATAAAGCATCAATTTTACATAGGGCTATTGCCCCTGTAACTGAAATCTTGTAATCGCTTTAAGAATGAAGCTTTCGACATTTGTTGTTAAAAACCTTTTGGATTAGTTTGGCTAATTTTGAGAAAGAATCATTGCAAAATTTTGGATCAGGTGTGTATCACTGTTATACAGTGTTATTATTCAACAAATTTTTTAGATTTTTTATTTAAAATTGTCTGGTTAGCTATTTGGAAGATCCCTGTCAATACATCAAATAAAGCCATTGTTGTCAGAATCTTGTAAACACTCTATTTCCAAATGTTTTAATTTCATTTTTCAAATATGCTGAGCTAGTCATAAGAAAGAATACTGTCAAAATTCAGATTTTATCATTTATTTTCCACACAATTATTGCACCTGTAATTGGAACCTTATAAACAGTATGCAATATATTGTGCTTTAAACAAAATAATTTAACCAACCACTGGTAGTGATGAATTGTTTTCTTACAGGAAATATATCAATCATGTAACTAAGGCAACCAGTCTATAAAAAACATTAAACTCATATGTACTTTTAAGTGAATTGAAATGAGGTTTAAGTCCAAGATGTCTGAATCAACTGTATTGTGGCCATCAGTGTTTCCATCAGCTCTTCATTGAATTTGACTGCCAAAGTCACTTTTACGTGCATGCCGCTGTGTTCACAGGACCTCACTTTTACATCACATGCAAATGAGTAAACATTGTTCTTTTTTAAGCCATCCCTTCTGCGTCCCTTGTTAGGCCATCCCTTCTGCAACGGTAAACCACACCAAAATTTAGAGGAACTTATTAGCCAAACACAGCAATTAAACCTTGGACCTTCTGCTTACTCACTTGGCCATCATGACTCCTTTAATTTAAAGTAGATCGTATAGTAGCATAGGATTTTAATATATTTCATGAACACCTTTAATTTAAAGGAGCCAAATCGCTAACATTTCAGACATAGAAATTGACACTAGTGGGTTGCAACGCATATAATACGAATGTATATAAACTGATTTACATTCAATGGTTTCCGTTTTTACTCAAATTTCAAATCAGTTATTTTCGGCGAAATAAGTCAAAAGTCTCAATCAAATGCCAATTTCTAACGCCCTGTTATTCCAGTTTACATAGTATTTATTGCGTATGCTCTCCAGATAAGAATATGGTGACGCTGTTTGATTTGGTGTAATATTAATGTGTCTGGCCTACTTCTTATATAGAGTCTCTTATTACAACTTGGGCTGAAACGCATTATGGTACACGATTCATGTACCAATGGTAAAATGTTTATTTTGTCTTAAATATTGGATATCAGAAGCCCATCTTTTTATGGTTAGATCACAGCATCAATGTTGATTTAAATTGACAAATATTTCGTGTTTTCAAATTTGACGATTTTGGATGATATGGAGTTACAGACTTAAAGTAGATCAGTTGCTTAGGATAATAGTATATTTTATGAACACCAAGAGTTACAGACTTAAAGTAGATCAGTTGCATAGGATAATAGTATATTTTATGAACACCAAAACCCCTCTATTTGAGATATTTGAGACCGTAAGTCCCAGGGTAATTTGTTTGATTTCAAGAGAAGGTTTAGTTATTTTAAACAATTAAAGTAGTTCAAGCCCAACGATGTTGTACAAGTTTTCTCTAGTTGTGGTAAAGGAGACTATAATATCATTGATTAAAGGTGTAAACAATACCCAGATCTAATCTTGTTGCGTATGCTCCCATACTTCAGGTGAGGATTTTTGCTTGAAATATATAAGGTAATATGGTGATTACCCAGGGTTCAAATTACACAAGTAACTTGCTTTAGACAGTTTAGTCTACTAAAACAAACAGGATTTGTTTGTATTTAATTTATCATGTGGTACCTTTGCTTAATGACCAATCGCTTGTTCAACAAATTGGACAAAGGTGAGATAAAGTGTTACTATCTGTTTTGTTTGTTCATTCAATGAAATGCTTTGCTATGTAGATGATACTTACTTATATGTTTATATAGGTAAAATATTTTTGGGCCTGATCTCATGTCAGGTATAGTAGAGCTATAGTTTGTCACACATGTAAGTAAGCAAATTGTTTCATAAACTTGTGTTTGTTGTAAAATCAAATTCAATAATTTTCTGTAGACGTAAAGTATAGATCAATAGGACTGTATGAATTGTGTTGGTAGTTCATTTAGTAAAGAATAGTTGCTATTCACAACAGATAATATTCAATCTGTTACATTCATATTAAAGGTAAAAGGAGATCCTTCTTAAAGAATGTTGCCTAAAACTAAATTATTTCATATATGTCTAAGATTCTATTCACACCTAATTTATTTTAGTTATGAATATGTTTTTATGATAATCTAATCATGTGTAAGTATGTATATACTTGAGAATATAAGGTATGGAATAATGGTAGGTATAAAACATACCTGAGAATATCTAATAGTTACCGTCAATCTATACATTATACTTTAACAAATGGATTTCCCTTAATTGGATTTAAAGTAATGGGGTTTCTGTTTGAGAGTGGGTCAAGCAGTTACGAGTGGTAAATGAACCTCCATGGTATCCTGTTTATAACATCTTTTCAAATGGCAGTTTGTGGGTTGTTGTAAAATTTGTTAGGGTTTTGTCACTGGTCTCCCTGAATGATTTTATAAGAAGTCTGTGTTACCTACTGCCACAGTTTGTTCTGTGAAGTGTTATTCAAACAGTTGTACGTGAACAGACCTATATACTGTTTTATTGACTGATTGAGTATAGATAAAGAAACTTGAGTGTTTCCCATCATCTGATTTACCTAGTATAACATCATTTAAACCCAGCATGTGGTAACATATACACCCATCTACTTAATAAAACTTTACAAGATGGCTCACCTGGTCCAGTTAGTTGAGAGAGAAATGGTGTTTTAATGTCCACTTGACACAAACTGGGTTAGGGGTGGGCATGCGACCTTACTTGTGAGGTAAAAGCTTGGTATCGAAACTATATCACTCAATTCAAAGACAGACCTTATGGTCTAAAGTACACACATTAGACCACTTGGCCAACCAAACCTGATAGCCCAGTAAGCTATTAATTCAAATTAAAAGTGGCAGTGTCAAAAGCTACGGTCAACATATCATTAAATTTATCATTTCAGATATTTTGTGCTGCCTAATAATATGATGGAAACGTTAAATTATTGGCACTTCTTTGCAATGATTTAAAACTATAAATCAAAAAGAGTAAATTTTTGTTTACTTCTGTATCATTAGCTATGATAATTATATAAAACTATTTGCATATCAAAATATGGCAGTTACATTTTTTTGTTGTTGGCTTCCTGAAAACCGTTAGAAAAAAAATCCAGTAGAGCAACACCTAAATTATGTGGTGTGATTTATGTTTTGGATCTCCTTATATCAAAGCAGTAATCTCATAACTGATTGTAAATCTTGCTTTTGTCTGTAGAGATCATTATCTGTGAAAAAAGAATGGAGAAATCATAGATGTTTAAAGAGCCATTGTTTTTGTGTAATACAACCAAGTTTTCACTTGTGAATTATGATCATTGACTAATCCCCTACCTTGAGGCAACCTTTAGTCCCCGGATTTAATTTATCCTCATGATCCTATATCTGTATTATTGCTTATTACTTAGATTATATAAACATCTTGTTTTATTGCTATCATATTGTCTGCAGCTTAAATATGAATTAATTTTCCACTTGAAAAGCCCTTGAGGCTTTTAACAAGACTTTAAGTAATCAATTAGGCAGGCATGATTTGTTGTTATGCAATGCAATCACACTAGTTGTGCTTATCACACTTCTATACTATAGTTGGTTTATATTATAATAGTAAATATTAGTATACCTTTAGGCCAACCTTTGATAGCTTTATTTAACAGGTCATATTCTTTTTAATTATACATGTATGCATATATATGGAAACCACAATACTACAATTATCTATATAATATATTGTCTAAACTATAGACTGATGCATTTTATGAAGTATAGTAAAGTAATATAGATCTAATGTGAATATGAATAGTTTCCTTTGATGTTTTGTACTGAAAAGACCTACATCATACCAGCATAGAGTATGGCATATAGCTTTAGTCTCTCCACAACATTCTATAATCTAACCTTTTCTGTGTGAAGGGAGAATATGCATAGATATTGTATAACCTGGCGTTCGGCTTTGTTTTTGTATAACCTGACGTTTGGGTTTTATCTTGATATTTTTGTATGTCTCTGGCCCACTTGATGAAAATTTCAATTCATGTGGTCCCTGAATCGAAATGAGTTTGACACCTCTGCCCCAGTTTTTGACTGATAATTTCCAATAATTACTGCCAGAGTTGTGGCCTTATTTTGTTTTCTCTATACATGATATATATTAAGAAGAAGTATATTTTGTTGCACGGTGTTACAATTCTCTCAAGAAATATATTTTCTATATTTTATTTTCATTTTGTTTTTCAGATCAGCCAGGAGGAGCATGGTGAAAGAAAAACATTTCCCTTCTGCCTGCAATCTGCTGTTTTATTACATTTGTGTGATCTACAATTTGAACTACAGTCACAAGATTTCTACTACTGTGTGCGATTAAGTGAAAGTGTTGAACCAAACCTTGTTGTTAAATATCATTCTATCAATGGTGTGCAGGAATATCTCATAATGGAAGGTGAATACCATCACGCCTTCACTACGGATATCATAAAACGTATTCAGACGGCTAACGAAAGTGAAATAGTTGTTATATTACGGAATTGTATAGTGTCTGTAGCTGATGGAATAGAGCGTTTAAAATGGAATGAGGTAGCAGACGACAGTAGTGAGGATATAAAATCGACAAGTGCTTGTTCTCAAGAGAAGTCTATATCTAGTGATCTAGCTCGTGCAAAATTGAATGATTCCACTTCGAGTTGTGAAATATTTGAACAGTCTGGGAATAGCGAAACAACGATTGAAACCAGTAAGTGATGTGATAATTATATTTTCGAGTCTGTGAAATATTGTTGACTTAGCTCGTCAGTGTCCAATCATCTGGATAAATGGAAATTATGTATAGTCATGCATTGAATGAGGTCTTCATTTATGCGAAACAATGAATTACAAGATGGCATGAAATCTCCTGCTACATGTTTAGAACATTTTGGAGCAATTCTTGGTTAATGAAAGCTTTTAATTATACATCTATTGATTTCGTGGAGCAAGAAGTTGTTCCTATGAAAAAGTATTTGAAAATTAATCCTTTTGGTCAAATTTTAGATATTTTTGTTTCAAATTAAAAGGAAATACAGCAAAAATCACAAAGTTACAGAATCAATTTGATGGAAATTTATGCTATGGCAGTTTCTCTTTTTAGAAATCAAATTCTATATCGGTATTCTAAAGCCTAATACATGTACGTGTTTTAAAAGGCAATAAATTTTGTATTCCTCAATATGATCAAAGCATTTTAATGTTTTATGAAACAGAAAAAAATCTACACAATTTCCCCCACAGTTTTTTAAAAATGTGTTTCAGAGAATGGATTATATTATGTTTACAATTGATAGGCTTATCAGATACTTATACCACATGTGAATCAATTGACCTTCTGATCTTCTTATTCCGTTCATTAATTCCTCTTTTTATCAACAGAAGCAGGTCAAAAAGATGGCAAGACGTTAGAACGTAGTAAATCCAGTGAATTTTATACAAGTCGTAAATTAGATCAACCTCAATCTGTAATGGATGTTGATTATGATGTGTTACAATCAGGAATAGCTGTTTTACCAGGTTTGTACTAGTTTTTATTGATAGTTATAAAGACGATTCTGTCGATTTTTAGCATTTTGCCAAATTTGTTCTAAAGTTATTGCTGCGGACTGACTATTGTTGCTCAAATTATATTGTTATACTCATACACAGACTACAATGCTCGTCCAATTGTATAAAAAATTTGATGATCAGTAAATAATAAGGAGAAAAGGAGCCCTATTGAATTGTAGCATTTACACAAGAAAAGTTCTTATTGCTCCTGAATTATAGATTCTTGAGCTGTTATGTTTATTGCAAAACTCGTAACCACCCACCTTATACCTTTGAGACTGAGAAAAGAGTCAGACACTTTTGACAAGAATAATATGTATTGTGACATCATGTATTTCCGGAGAGAATATTATATAAGCTATTTTCAGCTTACAGATTCCTGTATTATCTTAAAATCAACAGATATTATTCAAAACACACCTACATATATACACATCATGTGTATACACAGAATCTGTATGCCACTCACTATTGTCACAAATAATACTGACCGGCAAATGTTACTGAAAATAGAGCTGTGGTTTGCAGCCTGTTGCACCCACATTGATCCACCCAGTTTCAATAACCGTTACTTATGTAATTTGAGAATTAAATATGATTATATGTAGGCTATATTATTTTTATTATACAATATGTCATTGTTATGTAATTACTAGATTAGTGATATACTGGTAAATGGAATGTAATGAACAGTGTTATACAGTCAGGATGTTATTGTTATATATTGTTATGCTGTTTTAATTTGCGGGGGTTGGATGGCCGAATGTTTAGCATCATGTAGCCTGTCACGGTTCCGAATCCCCGGTTGTACGTGACTAGGACTAGGGTCGCCAGTCCAACCTCATGGGTTTTCTCCAGGTCTTCCGGTTTCCTCCCAATGCTAAAGATCCCTATGCGCAAGCAAATTATTGAAATAGAATTAAAACCATATGTTAGTCCCGAAATGGCCTAGTTTATGTCGGGTGGCTGTTAAACCCCATTTATCTCTCTGTTGTGATTTGTCCAGAAAATAATGCTATTTTCTTCACAGTTCTGATTCCACACTTACAAAATACACCCACCACCATCCCATATTTTCTTTGTAAAAAGATCTCTCCTATTTCTAATGCTTTGACATTTTACATTGAGATCTACAGTAGCTTGTGCTCTCTATGTGCTCATTTGTATGCCATATTGCAAAGGTTACCAAAGATTACCTTCACTATCACGTACTATCATGTGGTCATGTTCAAGAAAACTTTTTTCCATAGTGATTGCATCGTAATGTCATGTTAACTGAAATGTTACTGCCCTGGAAGAATGAAACTGGTTGAGATATCATGGTGTACATCATTCAAATCTTTATTAGGCCATAGTTATATATTACCATAAGCTTTGGTTTGAGAGAACTGCATTTAACTAAGAATGTATAAGTAATATAACTTGACAGATCACTTAGACAATCAAGCTTTTTGAATTCTGTATTTTGTCTAGGGATAACGGGCTGTCTAGATAAATCATAAAAGTGGGGTAATATTGATTTCATATTAATGTTATAACTACAATTAGTCTGATCCTATCTATTAGTCTAAGCATAGACTAACTGCTTTACAAAACATAGACATTAGACAATACAAGAATACAGCAATAAATTGTCAAAGTGACCCAAGTTGTATTGAACTTTTGTTAAAAAAAATAGACACTCCACAAAGAGTTAAATGATAAATTCATATAATAATGCAAATATACGATCATGAACTTGTCACAGAACAAGGTCCTGTTTAACAGATGTGGAATCATGTGTACTATTCATTGATATTAGGGGGGAGGGGCCGAATGGTTAGTCTGTCAATGAGTCAACTAGTGTGGTTTTCATTCCCCGGTTGTACGTGACAAGGAGTATGGTTTTCTCTGGGTCCTCGGTTTCCTCCGACTGCTAAAGACTCAAGCAAATTTTTGAAATAAAATTTATTCATGTGTTAGTCCCGAAATGACCTAGTTTGCGTCGAGTGGACGTTAAACCCCATTTCTCTCTCTCTCTCTCATTAATATTATTTTAAGGAGGTAACAATCAATACAAAAGTTTGGGACCGGAACGGACCTTTTCCAAAGCTAACTAATGACAGTACTTATGTGCATTATATATGATGCATCTTATGAATACAGATTTGTATTTATAGTTACATACATTGTGGGATTAAAATCACAACTGGCATAAATGACGGACCTGTGATCCTTGGGCCATATAAATTGTATACAATAGGTAACATATAGCATATCATGACCTAAATAAGATATTAATCAGATTATAATGTTTGTTATTACAGGATGTCGAGATGTAAATGGTGGTGCTGTAATATTAATGTTTACTGGCAGTACCTTTTGGCATGATAGACATGTTGCCAGTACAGAACTAGCTCGATTACTCATGTATTTTTATACTATACCTAGGTAAATAAAAATTCTTAATTTTCACTCCCAAAATCAGTCTATTTATTTTTTATCAATTAAGACGTTCAAAGTAAAAGAATAGAAGAATATTAACTAAAAAATTTGTCTATAAAAGTTAATAAAGTAAAGAGTACAGCCAAAACTCATAATTATTCCACACATTTGGGTTCCCTACATAAATGTGTATACCGTACTAACCAAATTTTGGATTGCTCTACCATGCCCTGATTGTACAAGATTTGTCCCCCTTATACAGCTTAAATTTTTGTTTTTCTGTTTATAAATTTATGTCTGTCAGATAGAATAATGGCTTAGAATTTATTAAGAGCTTCATATTTGACAAAACTGGCAATTGTACAGGATGATAACCATTTATTGAAAGTAGAGAGTATACTATTATTTTATGTAGATGATAATTATTCCAAAATTACCCTTATACACTGCCCCTATATATTACATCTAACGGTAATTCTCAAAATAAATAATTCACAAATACCTGGTCAGTGCAGTAGTACAAAACAGATTTTAAATTGAATGGAGATAACACATATTCCAAGTCGACTGAATAATAGATTTATAACAGAGAGAGCTAGAAAGAAATGGGGTTTAACGTCCAATCGACACAAAGCAGATCATTTCGGGACTAACATGTTTTTTATATTTTATTTCAATAATTTCGCTTGCGCGTTGGGGTCTTTAGCAGTGGGAGGAAAGCATCGGACCCGGAGAAAACCCAAGATGTTGGACAGGGGACATTTTCCTTGTCACGTACAACCAGGGATTCAAAACAATGCAAGTTGACTCAATGACAGGCTTTATGATACAGCACGCACATGTTAACCATTTACCCATCCAAGCCCCCCCCCCCCCAAAAAAAATAATTTTTTTTTGTAACAAGCTGAATGTTGTCACTAAGTTAGAATTTCTTTTATTTACAGAATGGAGGTGAGAGAAAAAGAATTAACTGTAGTAGGAGATATACGAGGAGCCACATCATCTATTATAAATATATTGTTAGAATCACTTTACCTATTTCAAGTAAGTTGAGTTTTATCTAGATTAATGATTACTTGTGGTTTTGTCTATTGCCAAATATCACAACTTGATAACAATTTGATTTTGATTACATCTGGTTTTTCCTATTGCTAAATTAGCAACTTGATAACAAGTTCAAATTGGTGTCCAAAGCACAATCAGGGGAGATAACTTGTCAGTGATAACTCTTAATTTTACATATATTAAGTCGTTTGTATTGGGGATTGTCTGTGATGACTTTTTTAATTCCTAGTTGTTGGGGTTATTTTATACTTCAGGATAATGTTCCAGAATGTAAGTCCATCCTCCATCTTGTCTGTGATAAAGCTACTCAGTCGTTAGTACTGAGATCACCAGTTTATGATTCCAAATCACCTGTTAAGGTAATTCTTCTTTTTATTTCTTTATTTACTTAGGTATTATCTGGTTGTATTATATTTCTAACGAATTTGAGATTTTATTTGAGTTCAGTTCTTGTGTCTACTTTGGCCTGCGTGTGAAAAAAATACCTTGAAAGATTGAATTTGATTTAAAGTAGGCTGAATCACCACTGTCCGAGCAAACTTTCCCTCAAATACTCTGTATGGTATATACCCGTTTTCATAGGGATAAGCACTGTGTTACAAATATAAAGACTTTGCAGGTATAGATCAATGAGCTGTCATTAGAATTTCTAAATAATACTACATCAGACTTCTTTTGAAAGATGCATTATATTGAAAAACATCTTTATTTCAAGTCACTGCATACCAGTTCTGTATTATTTTTTATTGATGCTTAAAATGCCAGAATCTCACTTAATTTTATAACTCAATTTCTTCTGTGAACCTTGAATTGTTTAATGTAAATTTAGCAGTCCTTATATTACTACTTTTACCCAGTTGTGCATTGAATTCTACTTTTTGACTAATTGTAGTCAACTGTTATTTAATTCTAAATTTGTTTTGTTTTAGATTGATTTGCTATCTTCACAAGATCTGATTCATCGTTTTATTCATCCATCACAACTACCATCGGCTTTAGATGGTACATTTCCTTTCAGTCATACAGAATGGGTTCGATTTCGTATGGTAGGTTCACTTTTTTTTTTTTAGCAAAATCAAGTTATCAGAAGTTCTTGTTTGTAATTATAATACAGTAGAATCTGCATTAAGCAGCCACCCACGGGAAATTTTAGGATTGACCGCTTAACGGGAGTGGCCTCTTAATAAAATCTCGAGTTTTTTGTGCTGACATCAATTAATATTACGCTTGGGTGCATTTGCATCGGTAAATTTGGCCGTCGATGAATCTCGGACATAACTTCCGTAAACATGTCATTTTGTCCCAACCTTCAATACTACTGTCTATCATTGTCATGCATTCGATAATATTTATGCATTTTTGTAAAATCTCATGTTTTTTCGTGCTGACATCAATTAATATTACACTTGAATGCATTGGAAGCAAACACCAATGCAATACTTCAGACTTCAATTGCATCAGTAAATTTGGCCGTCGCTGAATCGCTGACATAACTTCTGTAAATTTGTCATTTTGTACCAACCTTCAATACTACTGTCAATCATAGTGATGTATTCGATAATATTTATCCATTTTTGTGAAGAAAATCGATGAATTAATTTTATTTTATCAAAGAAGCACACGAACCAAAAAACATCGCTGATTTAGCTACCGAATCACAGGGGGTGTAACTCTGTATGTAATATTACAGGTGGCGCTTAAAACGTCTATTTAACAACATAGCGGCTTTTAGTCGGTACTTTCAGTTTATTCAATCAGTATCAAATAATGTCCCGTTACGTGTGAAAACAGTGATCAGGTTTGTCGTTAAATAAAACAAAAGATTAATTAACAGATAATCCCGGGTTAATTGGGATTTTCACATTTCTTTTTACCTGATTTGTGGGAGTCCATTTAATTGATTACTACTCACGGGATTAGCGGGGGTGTTACGAAGAACGACAAGATGGTATCATTCAACAATGGCCGTTGAATGGGCGATGTTTTGTTAAATTCATTTCAAAATAGTGACCGCTGGCCGCGTTAGAGGAGTGACCGTTGAATAAAGAGATGAAACAATAGAATTTTGTACGGGGGGAATTTATTGTGACCGCTTACAAGGAGATGTCGCTGAATAGGAGTGGCTGCTCATACGGATTCTACTGTATATTTTAGAAAACTTTAGAATTGTTCAGTAAATGTTTCATAACTCTTTTTTTTTCAGAAATTGGAACCCTTTTTAAATTCATGCCGTGAAGTAGCCAAATTCCTAGTCAGCATAATGCAAGAAATATCCAGTGTTCAAAAATTGCCAAAAACTGCTCAAGAGGCTAGTCATTTAATAGAAGAACATGAAGAACGAGTTAAAAAAGCTTTTACAGATTCCAGATTAGTGGCATTACAGAATGATGGGGAAAACACCATGTGTTCATTACGGCGTGAACAATCTTCCTCTAATCACTCAGAAGATTACAGGTAAATACATCTTGTTTATGTGAATGATCAGTTGTTCTAGAAAGAATAAGCATACCATGCCTTGCAAAAGACTCATCTAAAATATTACAACAATGCAGATAGGTGCATTAATAGTATTAAGTGGTCTAGACTTTTATTTTCTAAAACACCCCATAATAACACATCTCAAAGAAATTTGTGTTGTACTTTGGTAGCCATGCTTGTTGCACAAGATAAACTATAGATGCATAAAATATATGAAGGTATTATGGTAAATCTGATTTTTTTGAAACTATCTAATTTTTGTAAATTTTGAAAACATGTCAAACACATCTAATTTATGTAAAGAAATTCCATTGGTAAAGAGATCATGCTATAGGAGATTAACTCAAATTAATGAAATAATTCCTTTCATATCACTACATGCTGAATATTTTACTTACAATTTTCCCAAAACCTTGTGAATGCTACAGTTTCTGTCAATTATTTTTTCATATTCAATGTGAAACATAGGACTAGGCCTATCGGTGTTCCTTGTTCTCCATCCTTCTCTTGCAAAATGTGGCTGTAGTTTGCATGGCAATGACTTGTTTAGTTATAAAAGTGTGAGCTAAACTGAACATATCAAATTCTGTCCAGAGGGCTAGAAATTGTCTTTCAAACAGTCAAATTTTGCAAAAAAGGGTCACCGAATGGTGTAATACATTAAATCGTAAGTGAGTCACGTGGCAGCGTTATGGTTCCCAGTTTGTACATGCTAAGAAATAGGGTCGACTGTCCAACCATGTAGGTTTTCTCAAGGTCCTCCAACAGCAAAGACCCCAACAGCAAGTTAATGAAAGAAAATTGAATCATTTTAGTCCCGAAATAGACCTAGTTTGTGTCGAGTGGACATAAAACCTTTTTCCTCACTCTTGATTTTCCAATTCTGATGCACATGTTATGAACAATTCTTAGCAAATATTTGCATGGAATGGCAGTTTTACTTTCTTGGGAGCCTGACAGCTGAACAATGTAAAACTATCATCATTTAAAGGCTCAATACCACTCTTGTTGTAACCGAATAATATGTCCCAATCTTTATTCTGGTCAACAAATTGTATTATTTTACGATATTCCAATTAATTGATGATACAAATTTCATCTTAACACACCTAATTTGAAAAATTGGAAAATTCAACTAAATGATTTGAAAAGGTTAACATAAAACTTTTCAAATGTGACTTGGATTTTAAATTATTTTGGAACCCTCTGGACACGTGAAATAGCATGTAAAGGATAAATTACACAACAGGGTAGGTCACTTAAACATCTAGTACTTAGAATAATTCTATTATTTATTTTCTGGAGCTGCCAAGCCAGCAAGAGTGTTATTGTCCCTTTAATTATTGTTACAGTCTATGTTTGAGCCCCAAAAAGGACAGAACCACTTATTGCAGTTCTCAAGAAAAAGCAACAAGTTGGCGCTTGTTGTAGCAGGGTGGTATAACATCATCCGATTTATTAAAACAGCATCTATAAACAAAAAGAACATAAACACATAAATATTGTTTTTAGAGATAGCTTATTTTTTGGCAAGTTACATTTTGTATTATAAAATGTAAAGAAGTTTAAATAAACCAAAACGGTAAACTCTTTGCATTATAGCACAAATAAAAAGATGTATATTGTACTTTGCATTATATCACAAATAAAACAATGTATATTGTACTTCTATGCTATGAAAGTATATTACAAGATAACTATACAACAAAACACAACAGAACAAACAACACATGGACATAGTATATATCACAATTAGATAGGTATTCTTGCAGAAGATAGAGAAATGCAAAAACAAAAGTTAACAAAAATATTTGTGGTTTGAAATCTACACTGAGATCTACACAATGCATGTCATGTCAACTAACTGTAATTAGTAAGATGTTATTGTGTAAAATTCATTAGATTTCACATAAAATTAGATATAAGGTTTTTAAGGATTTTTTTGTAATGAGACAATCAGATTCTCGGTATTTTCAAGAGTACATATTTATTAAATGCACAAGAGACATCTCTGGTGAATATTTGTACAAATTTCTTTAATTATTCTGTGTATGAGTTGTACTGTCTAAAACATGAGTTGCTCACTAAACAAATATAAAATGTTATTGATGAATGGACACCATTGTTGTTAAGTCAGTTTCACCTAAATTGTGCTTTTCCTGGCTTGTTGCTACAATGTTATTATGTTTAGTCCTAGCATCGTCATCATTAGGGATCAGACTAATCTTAGCCACATCCTACCTCAAATACTATGTCTTTTTTTATGACTGTACATGTACTATTGACAACAAATTCCTAGAATAATGTTTGAAAAAGGCTATCTTACTGATACATAAAAACACATTTGGGGGTAAAAATTCTTTTTACATCCAAGTAGGACATCTATATATTTAGCCATTCCTAAAAACTACAGACATCAGAAATGTACAAATATGACACATTCTTGCAGGACTTATTTTCGTGTTACTCTTGTTTAAAAAAAGACAAAAAAAACAGTTGAAACAGAGGTTGTATCAATATTGTTTACAGAATATAAAGTTTTTGTTGTTTCTAGCAATTCCTGTCTTTTTGTTATTTTGAGTCAGACTTTGAGTGGTCACGTTGATGATGTTGATAAGGGACTGTCCCGTTTAGACTAAGTAAATTTTGTTAATCGGACTTATTGACTATGGAGTTATAAGACTGTTTACAATTTGACCATTTCTGTTCTTTCCTGCCAAAAGAACACCTTTTATTGAACCCGTTTATTTACCAGTATTACAGTGACACAACTAGTTTGTCCTCTTACTCTTTTTTTACTGTTGCCAAATCAGAAGTTTTGTACTTTCAAAGAAAACTTTGTTCTAGAATGGTCATGTCAATTGAAGATTAATAATGTTTAACTAAACTGGCCTATTTATTTGGGTATTATAGTGTAATATCTTATCCCTTTCATTGCATCTACCCGGTAGTACCGGGTATTATAAAATGATGTTAAAAAGCACATACCCGGTATTGCCGGGTACTCAGTACGGTCCTCGCTAAAATTACCACCGTAGCTGCATGTGCTATCTATTGTATTTTCTATACACTAGAACATATTTCCACGTGTTTAAAAGTGGAAAACGGTAAAATGGCAGCGTGCATACTAACAACGTAGACGATACAATCTCGGTTAAATCGTGAATGACATCTTCGCTGACCAAAACAGCGTGGACAGTTTCTAGGCGTGTACTGATACACATAATTCGTTTCAAGTTAGTTGACAATGATTTTAGTCAGGAGAGTGATAGGTAGTATAAAGTGCGTGATTTGTAAGGCGACCCTCCGCCTATGGCTTTTATGGCTATGCCCCCCCCCCCAATGTGAACATGATAGCCCTGTGTAGTATGTCTGCAGTAGATTATGACGATAACTCTGATGTTGATAATAATGCTGGCCTTGCTGGATTGTAAAAGAGGTAGGCAATTCCTGAGTCCCGAATGTGTAGATCTATTGACTTACTACAGTGATAATGATATGGGATGAAAGTGAAATAAAGGTATTGCAATCCGCATGTGGTCATGGCAGCGGGAGACGTTGTGTTCGTGATCGTGGTGGCATTGCTCATGGCTGCTATTGATATTGTGTTCATGTTATATATCTTTATGATAAAAACTAAATCCCATAAGTATTTCAAGGAGAAAAATCTGTTTTAGTGTTAGATTTAGTGAGAAATGAGAAATCCAAAATGGTCGCCATGACGTCACATGACTACATGAATATGCAAATTACTGAAATTCTATATTTTTCTCATTGCCCAACATCATGCCCATCCCAACACACAAAAAGAATTTTCATAAAAGCTTCGATAAGTACTGTTTGGCATTCAATTCCAAATGCTCTTTTTTCATCAAAAAAAGGTTCAGCACAGGCAGTGGATTTACGTCTAGCATTGAAAGGGTTAAATTTGGGGTTGTTATAAATCTGGGGTAAAAACGCATTTATATCATCTTTATGTACTAATTATTTGCTGATAGATACCTATGGACTTTCATAAAATGAAAAATCTTTCAAAAATAGCATTATGTCAACAATCTCAAAGATTACTGATTTTTTAAGACAATAGTTACTACGATGTTCATTAAAAATGGTAGACTTCATTATCTTACAATGGTGTATTTTACGACCTGTTGACAGAAAATAAAGGATCAGTGTCCAAATCAAGAATTTTGATTCCACGTTTTTTTGTATAAATTTTCAAAATATGTTGTTACACCATAATGAAATATTTTATCCACATATATTATATTTGTGATGTAAACTGTCTTGTTAGAGTAAATTGTTGTGATGTTAGAGAAATTTATAGAGAACTGGACATGATATAAAGAAATTTTTCCAAGTTTTAATTTTTCCACTGATAGCGAAATTTTTTCAGATAAATTTTTTACCCCCTGAATTCAATTGCATTCTTGATATTTTTTAAAGGGTTATCCATATCCTGACCCTTGATTAGCATACACCTGCATTTTACTTGTTAATTTGGCTTGTTGATTGGATTAGAAATTTGTTTCTGTACTCTGTAATTTTGTTTTTTTGAATTCCTGAGAATTGAGAATGCAATATGTGACCTGATTAACCACAAATGAATTTGTTTTTAAAGGAACTTTTCAAAGATTCAATCATTTCTGTTCTGTCATTAAAATGTATACAAAACATTACCACCAGTACTAATTGACACGGTGTTATTTGTATTTTTCAAATATTTTCTAGGGACGGGGTTAAAATACATTTTGTCTCGGAAAATCAATGTAATTGGGAATCTTTCGATCTTTTGTTTTTCTTTCAAATTGATTAAGACTTATCTGTTTTGGGTTGTTTACCTGGAAAACAAATTACCATCAATTGGGTACAATTTCTCTGCTATCAAATAAGATGGAATTCTTTCCATTGTTATGGTTCTAGGGTGTAATGTCACGAAACTGTCTCCATTTTATCTGAAATTCACATTTTGTTTAATCTTATGGATTCTTCTATGTTCCCATCTGCTGCTGTTATGTGATATTTTGCTAGTTTTCTTCTTTAAATATTTCTGCTTTTATCATGATTGCACATTATACAAACAGATGAAGAACACTGGTGTTTCTCTAAAAATTAATGTTTTTGTTGTGATACATGAACGTACCCAGGTGGGGGGTTCTGCTGTTATAATATGTATTATAGCAAATATTTCTCACTTTAGTTAATTCATTCTTTGTAGCCAATTTTGTATAAAATGTGTGAAATACCTTCAATTGTTGATCTGTGCATATTTTTTTTTAAACGATTTTCAATTTTAAGTTTCCAAATTTGACAATATTGAATATCAGGTGTTAAGTTTAAATAAATCACATTTATTTCAATATTTATACAAAGATTAAAGTCAACAAACACATGGTTCAAAACAAATAACAAATTTCAAAAAAGAGGAACACGGTTTTTGATCTAATTTTGATTTAATTTTTTTTTTTTTGTATTGCCATGTGAATTAACATCATTCCTTTTCCATCACTTTGTTTTTCTGAGAATATTAATGGAACTCTCTACTGTTCATGTGTATATCATTAATACTTCCTTTCAACTTAATTTTTAAAAAAAATCTGTTATAATTTCTTATAGCCATGTCATACCTTTTATATTGTTACAGATTTTACTGTCCTCTCCGGCCAGATTTGTGGAAATTATGTTCATATAACTTTTACTCAAATGATTGTGGCTGTACATTATAAGGATTTATAGAGTGGCCTGCCTTACCAATTTCAATTTTGATAAGACTAGTTCTTCAGATTGTCACATAATATCAACTTAAAGTGTCTGAGCATTATTTGAGCAATGTAAGAATCCCTCGTAAACTGCAACATTGTAATACATGTAGTTGAATATCAATTAGGAATATCAGTCCCAACATAGTTCAATAATCATTTTAGTATTTCCAAAGATATGATGAACTGAACTCCCATTGTTCTATGCTGCTGCCTATTTAGATAGTAGACTTTACTTTTCTATCATTCTCTTTTCTTGCTCCTTTTTCCTGAAAGAATAAAAAAAATTTGCACACCAACGTTTCATTAGATAGCTTGAGAAATTTGGTACTTTTTCTTGTAATTGTTCAGAATTTTTTTTTTTTGTTTCCAGGTTATATCCTTTTCAATTTCAGATGTTTTTGAGATGACTGTCACACTTTTTTTTATTATTTCCAGATATGCCATGGAGAATGTTGATAGTCTGTTTCATCAACTTCAGGACACTATGATGAAATTAGTTCATCTTGCTGACACTCGTCTTAATAAAATAGAACAATGCTTACAGTTACGCGAGTTTGAAGAAGAATGCTCCAAGGTATTTTACTAAGAAATATGTCTATTTGATTTTAATAAATATTTTGGAAATGGTGGGAATATTTTTATCTTAGTGTGAAAAAAAAAAAATGAAAAAGAATAGACAGTAGGTGTGTGCTCTTAGTATATTTGATGTATATAGATATATGTACTTTTTATTGATCTATAAATGAATATTGATATACTTATTTAAAATAGCTGCCAATGAAATAAGCTGAAAATTAGTTAATTGAATCACATTCTACATGCCTTATGGTTGGTACATAATTGGCTCATCAGCCATAAACATATAAACATAAACACAACTTTAATTATTCAGATATTTCTGCAATTATTATTCTCTGTGAAACATTATAGCAGAAATACATATGGATGTACTTTATGATAATTAAATTAATATTTTCTTATAGGTAATAACATGGTTGACAACAGAGGGCAACACAACATTACAGCGCCACATCGCAAGAGCAGATAATCTGAAAGCTATTCGGTTGCAGCAAAAAGATTTTGAGAAATTTTACTTTTCCTGCATGGTTAGTACATGATTATTTTTTATACACCCACATTTTCAGTTCAGTCTACATTTTGTTTGTGGACCCTTTACAGGTCACAATTTTTATCTGTTTTGATAAAACTTGAAATATAGGTTTATAACCGTAAGACCTCGGTTGAATTGATCTCAATATTCACATATGCCCCTTATTGTACGATAAATCATGTTTTTAGCTTGTGATCCCTCATGATTTAAAATAACGTTTGTATATATCACTGACACATACACCGTAATGATGGTTGAGTTTGAATTTCATGAAAATCAGACAGAAACTGTCGAATAAAATGGCTTCTCCCTATATGCAATTTTATAAATTGACTTCAAATTTCGTAAAAATTTGGATTGAAACTGCCCGACAAAATGGCCACTATTTGAACGCAAATAGTGAAAATGTATGTAATGCGAAGGTTTTGAGCCCTTGAGAGTACCGGTACACAATTTTTGTCGTTTCTTGATGAAACTGATAAATATGTTTATATCATAAAGGTCTCAGTTCCTTTCATTTTTTGGCCATTTCAGACCATAACCTGTTGGATTATGGCCCTGATTGTATGAAAATTCACGTTTTGTTTTTTTTAGCTTGGTCTCTATCAGTTCCTTGCAAAATGTGGGCTTATGTTGCATGGCAACCACTGGTTCTAAAAATATTACATGCGGCATCTCTGCTAATTTGTACTTAAATTGAACTAATTAATATTTGATTAAAGATAGGGTTATTTGATTCGCTTTTTGAATTATTAGTAACTTTGGAGCTCATTCTGTGTGTAAGGACTCATTTCAATGTAAGCTGTATTCTTGACTTACACCTCTGTACCTGAGCCCCCTGATAGCTTCCTGGTACCCAAAGTTGACAAAAGATTTTCCACCTTTTTACGATCTGTTTTGTTGCTTGGGAAGGTGAATTCTGTCACCGGTAAAGATTACAGCCATTGTCACATACTGATCGTTGGGTAAAGAAATAAAAGATACATAACCAGAAACGGAAGATAGATTGTCTGCTGGATGCCAAGTAGCATTAACTTCACCTAAGTTGTGTTTTTTTCCCCTGAAATCTAGACTTCTACAAATTGCTGGAAAAAAAGGTGAATTTTAACTTTCAGAGATCTGTCTAGACATGCAGATTTATTTTAATTGAAGTTCAAAGTAACCTCACCAAATAGGCAGTTTTGGTATTGTGTCGAGTTGATTTTTTTTTGGTGTGAAATGTGTGTGAAGAAAAGGGTACATGCAAAGGATTTAATTGTAGAAAATCAAAAGCATCCTTTGTGCTTCATATTTGTTCAATCAATTAGATTCTGTAAATTTAGATAACCTTATTTTGTTGTTCAGAACAAGTTGGTGTAGTTTGTGATCAAAATTTAAAGAAACCTCTACCTGTTGTATTTTTTTACCTGAATTCTTTATGCGTTTATGAAAAAGTTGCATCTGGACCAAATAAAATAATTAACTTGATTATTATCAGGGTTTGATTTATATTTTTAGCTCTGATAATTTTTTGATTTTGAGAATTACAAAATTAGTAAATTTCCAACTCCTTGACGTAAGTTCCCATAGAATATTATAGAGGAAGATCAGACCTACATAAGGTTAATCTAGATTATATTTGATATCATTTTCTTGCTATGTTATGTTTGTATACAACACATAACTCTAGTTTGAAATAGGGTCATAAATTCATTTGAAATTCTTTAAGAACTTTGCACCTAATGTTTGCCACTATTGTTGATTTCACTTGGAAGTCTTTGTTTGTTCCACGCGCACCTGGAAAAAAACAATATTGTTGCATTTTATTTACTTTTTCATATTTCTTTAAGATAACAAAGTGTCAGGTCTGTTGAAATGATCATGCAGCTATATTGGAAAGCTATGGGAGAAACTTTAAGCACATCATATGTAACATTAGATATAGTTGATAATAAAATATATGTAAGTTAGGTTTATGGATGGACCATTGAAGAATCTAACGTATTTTGTTTTTATTTCAATATTGAAGTTATGCTTTGTTTTACCACATTTGGCAGACCGAATATCCGTGCCATGTGTTCCAACTATAGCTAGCTTGAAACACTGGTGCCAAATTCTTCTACAATTTCTCATCAAACACAAACATTTCATTGCTTTTGAAAAAAAGAATTTCACATTCAAACGAGAGACATTCAATAATGTTTATCTGTTCTTTTAAAGGGAAACATAGTTCAATCAACTTTGTCTTTGAACAATATGCATTGTACATTTTATTGTTTTAAATCTTATTCATGTATAAATAGTGTATCAGTCAAAATTGATATATTGTTCCAGAATAAAATGATGATAGGATGGACTTTAATTGAATACAAGAAACAGTCATATCAACATCTATCAAATAGTTCTTATGATGATTTTCACTAGCTATACTTTTTGAATTACAATGTCATGCAGTGGTCATAGAATTCTGGACCATGGTATAGTACTGTGTTAGAATCTACAATGAAGATTTTCCAGTAGCAAGCTGGCAAGGAACAGCAACTTGTCATTTGAACATGGAAAATAGTTAACACATTTAAAGATCCATGATGCCACCCATTTAAAATTCTATACAAATTTGCATATATTCGAAATAACTGGGGAATAATTTGAAGCAACCCCAATATATTTTCCCAGCTGGAAATTAAATTTGAATGACTTAGAAATAATTTTTGCCACTACAGCACTATATTTATACTTGAGTTATTTTCCATTGTACATATAATTTATAAGCTGTTAAAACATTGACAATTCCATCTACAGATTAAATGCTTATGTTATGAAATATATAGGCTATTTTTCTATGTGTTTATAATAAGATTAGTGTTTACATGTTAAAGGTCTGATTTAATACAGATAAAATAAAACCTTGTTGATTTATAAACAGACACAGTTTGATTTATCATCAACCTAGATTTACAAGTTTTTCCTCTTGAGTTATATTCCATGGGAAAATTCTGGTTTACTACTTTCTGGTTTCTGAAAAAAAAATCTGCAGTTGTGTTGTGTTCAATCCAAATCATATATTGTGGGAAAAATACATTATTCTGGAAGTCTAAAGATTTTATACTAGAGATTACAAATACATTGCCAAGCAGTTGAATAAGAAATGCATAAAATATCAACACAGCTTTATTTCTTGAAAAAATAATTATGTATATTTATTTTGTATTCATTGATGAATACATTGACAACAAAATAACAAACATTAGGATATTTTCTTTAAAAAGTAAATTTCATTTTAAGGCTATGCATTATTTAAAAACAAAAATAACTAGATCTGCTAAGCAGATATTAAAGCGTTCATATTCACAGTCACTTCCTGTTACATGTAATATAAATAATCTGAACAAGAAAAAAAAAAGTCATTAAAATTGGTCAAAATCTAGCGAAGTCACTGCGATTTTTCACTCATAAACAACTTTGTCGGCAAGAAAAACATCAAAGGCAAAATTCGAATTTTGAAATAGTCAAATACCAAAAATTTGACCTATATCCTGGCTACGAAAATCCGAAATTGCAGATTTGAAGTAAATGTCTTAGGATACCCAAAGAAATAAGAATTAGTAAAATAGGTCAAATAGCCACAAAGTTACAGCATTCTAGGTCAAATACCTTCGTAAAATTCGGTGATTTCGGATTCGTAAAACGTTGTGAAAATATATTTAATCAAGGTTCACACCCCATTTTTGGGGGGTAGGTCAAAATTTTTAAAAAAATCTTATGGATAGATTCTGAGAAATCCGATTTGCAGAAAACATATTCAGTTTGCTCATGTTCCTCCCAAAATCCTTTGCTCGGCTGAAGGAAAGGTTTGGGTGTTCAAAAAGGTCTAACGTGTGTTTTTGATCATACGGTCTGTCATGTGGTGTGATTTTGATTTTGGTACCCCGCTTGCATGTATGTGACGTGTTGGGTTGTCTGTCCTACCACCAGTGTTTTCTCTGGGTCCTCTGGTTTTCTGCCACTGTAAAGACCCCTATGTGCAAGCGAATTATTGAAATTGAATCGTATTAGGTTAGTCCTGATATGACTTAGTGTGTGTAGTTCGGACATTAAACCCCATTTCTCACTCGCCTCAGTTGAATTATGTTGTCGCCCCGGTTTGTGGACACTGTACATGTCACAATTTTTATCTGACAAAACTTAAAATATCTATTTATATTTCAAAGATGTTGGTTCCTTTAGTTATGAATTATGGCCCCTCTAGAGGTTACAATTTTTTTCCGATTTCGATGAAGCTTAAAACATGCGTTAATATCCAAAATATCCCAGTTCTTTTCGATATTATCTCACAATTAACTTTAACTTACATTTTTAGCTTGTGGACTCTCTAGAGGTCACATTTTTTATTTGATGTTAAAAACTGTTCTACTATAGCACTGTTACACCATTTATGACTATTGAGTTTGAATTTCATATAAATCTGACCAAATGTGCCAGACACAAATAGTGTAAAAGTATCTACCGGGTAATACCAAGGTAGTCGATCCTCTAGAGGTTACAATTTTTATCCAATTTTGATATAAGTTCTTTAATGAGTTTGAATTTGGTGTGCATCAAAACTTAATTCAAATTCCATGTGAAGCATTTGGACAATGGGAAGTTGAGCTGTATTGATTTTCACCCATTCTCAGTCCATTTTTTGCACAATGTGAGCAACATTTGGTTTGTTCTGCATACATCACAAATTAACTTTGTTATATTTAATAAAAATCATAATACAATTTTTAATTATAAAAATGAACTTGCAGGTCTAAGTAGAAAATATACCTATAAAATTGTTATTTTTTTTCAGCAATATATTGATAAAGGTAATGATTTATTAGAAGAAGCCAGTATGTTAAGTCAGACTGGTAATTTTGATGAGGCAACAGGGTACAAAGATTTAGCAAGAATGCTCAAAAAACATCTTCATACTTTTTCAAACCAACTTGAAGACAGAAGAGAGAAAATAGAGGGTACAGCCAAATGTTATCAACTTCTTGACAAGGTAGGTTATTTAAAACATTTTTGTGGGAAAAATCAAAGAACACCTTTCTTTAAAAAAGAAATTGTTTGATAGATATGTCCATATAATTAACATTGGAACTATTAGATATTTTGTTTATGTTTATACACAAGTGTGGTAAAATAAAATGTGAAGTGAAGGACCTCTAAAGCATTTTGACACTAATAGTAAAAAAAAGTTTTTTTCCCTTATTTTTCTCTTTTTTTTATGTAAAAAAACATATAACAAACTAATATTTAACTTGGTTCACGAAAGAGACTAGATGGTAGCCAAATTTATTTTTTTAATGATTGGTTTTGTAGTTTTCATAAGGTATTGGGAATTGTCCAAACTTGGTGCCTTTAATTTTTCCATGCATTTCTTGATACATAATGAATTAAGCCTAATTGACAATCTTTCCTTCATGCAACTACTTTAAATATTTTTTTTAGAATTGTGTTTATTTATTACTAAATGTCTTAATACACAGACTTTAATAATTTGGATCATTAAATATTTAATTTTTTTAAAACTTTGTTTATTACTAAATCTCCTAATTCATGGACATAATAGATTTGGATCTTTGTTTAAAAAATATATTTTCAAATTGTAATAAATTATTAAATAACCATCTCAAACATTGTTGTGTCTTGAAACTTAATGTCATATCCATACTTTGGGAAAAAGCACCTTTTGTTCTTGAGCAGCCTCTCTGTGATTTGCTTTGAATTAACAAGATTAAACATTGGCTAAGAGTGAAGGCCTCCATTGGGATTTATTATGTCAACATATCAATTGTAGCCAGCACTTGAGATTTTAGCTTGGATCAATACGATGGATAGGTTGGTCACAAGTTAAAAAATCTGTTAGTTGTGAGTTGAGTTTGTCAAGTGGATGCGGTTGTGGTTTGATTTTTCAATCTTTCTCTATGAATTATCATAGACCATTATCTTACTACATTTGGATTATATTAGAGTTAATTAAAAAGGTAGGGTGAAGATTTAAAAATTTATTCAAGACTGTTTCAGGTCCATTTTTTTTCTTGAAATATATATAGATATATTTATTGTACTGATTAGTTTGAAAAAGATATTTTCATTTTAAAATTGTTTGACTTTTAGAAAGAACTGACTTTTTGGAGGAGATTATTTATGAAAGCTGATTCATTTCTGCAGTTAAAAATACATAATGAAATAAGATGTTGTGTTTCCTTTTTTGCAGAGTTATGAGTGGGCTTTAGAAGCCATGAAATACGTTGCCAGTATGAAAATGGAACATTGTGCTAGTCCAGCAGGACTTGATAAACTGTTAAAAAGTCTGGAGGCTTATCTGCTGGAACATCCACCATTAACAAGTGATATTTTCGATCATATGATTGAAGTTACTCAAAGACTTCAAAATGACAAGTTACTAGACCAGTGTCGTCTTGCAAAAGCTAGGTGTGAGGAAACCTATCATTTACTTTTATTGCGACAAAATACTTTACAGCGAGCGCGAGACCAACTTATTGTAGACCATAAAACAAAGTCAGACAATTCTCATTCAATTGACCCAGATTCTGTGATAGAAATTAACTCGCAGAGTTTCTGGGAACCACAAATGACAAGCACTCCAACTAGAGGAATTACATTTATCGCAAAATCCAAAGATCAGAGGCGTTCTTGTTCACCATCTACAAGCTCAAGTTCTGGTTCTCGTGATTATACTAGTACTTCAAGCACTTCATCTAATCAAATGGCGAGACAAAGTAAGGAAAGCGGAACTGTTGTATCTCAAGATAGTTGTGCGGGTAGTGATATCAGTATGGAAAGTCTCCATCAAAAACTAACTATGTCCACATCCATGCCACAGCCAGGAAGTACTTATACAGAGAGAGACAGGCCCTTAAAAAAATTATTAAAGAGAACAATCACATCTCCCGTTCCTATCACTGGTTCACCAATTCTAGAAGACAGAGTTAGTTCATCTGGTGATCCCCGATCAATCCGTGAAAGACGTTCAGGAAAGTCTGTCAGTATGGTTACTGGTAGCTCAGAAAGTCTTCCAAGGTAAGATTAAAAAGTGTACTTATAACGACTTGTTTGCTCAAAATTATGTGTAAGGTATAGACAGCATCCCATGCTTTACCAATTCAAAAGTGTACTTAAAACGACTTATTTGCTCAAAATTATGTGTAAGGTATAGACAGCATCCCATGCTTTACCAATTTCAATTTTGATTTTACTTCAGAATTACAAAACTTATAATCTTGAAAAATAATCCAACATAGTAAAAACATGATTTAAAGCTTATATCCACATAATAGGTCACCTCTTGTAATTATCAGGCCAGGGCCTGGTTCCCAGAAGAATCAGAAGTTCCTTTTTATTCCTAACTATTAAACATACATGATGCAAGAGCAAAATCTGCCTATTGCAGGTCTTTCTTTAGGCCTGAAATGATAATTAGACATTAATTAACTTATCCAGACCATAATCAACTCTCAATGTCAAAGATAGTCTGCGGTATTTGTTGGATTGTAGTTCGATTTGCTGCAAAATTTTCCTTCGTGATTAACGATTAAATGGATAACCGAGACTACTAGTTTTGTCTTGCCGACTTTAGTAATGAACTTTCATTCGCTTAGTTCTCAGTATATAGTGGATCAATTTGACTGAAATGTTCAGAAAATTAACTTTACGTTAGCTAGTTTTTAACTATTATAGTGAGAACTGCCAGCTCTTTATCTAATCTCCCATAATGTATCTTTAAATAGACTTATATTTCAACATCAACTCATTAAACCTCCAGCAATAAATTTTGGAAAATTTGTGTGTAGAAAAATATGTAAACCATGAACTCAAATGATAATTTCTTAAAATTCATGATACAACTGTTATTGGAAATTGTCTTGGTAAAGTTTAATCTTACCTTAGGCATGAAATTGTTAAAAATATTTATTGATGAACAGACTTAAGTTACAATAGGCTATCAGTCAAACGTTAAAGCCATTCTTAACACTACATTGTATGTTTTATCGCCTTTCTTGATAATTCAATTGTGAGGATTTTTAAGATTGGGCTGGTTTACCGGTAACTACTCTGACTTATAGATCTTCACTACGCTAGCAATTTAGGGCATTAATAAACACCTTTAACGTTGCAGTAATATTCCTGCATCTAACAGTGCCACTATGAGCAGCACACTGTAATTGTATATCACACCTGATTGATTATTAGTCTTTAGATGATTGAACTGAGAACATTCATTATGAAAGTAAGACTCTCCCAGGACAGTGTTTGAAATTTGGTATATAGCTCAATATTGGTAAGATCTTGTTTGGAATGTGTTTTATTAGTTATTACCCTGAACTTAGAAACATATATTTAAATTCCAGTTCTCAGATTTTCCATATAATATTTGTATGAAACAAATGTTTCTGGCTTTATATGCATGGCTTACACTTTGTATGTCACCTAGCAATGAGTCCTTGTGTTACTTAAAAAACACAAAATTTAACTTTTATCACAAATTTCCAGTGTTTTATCAAAATTGATTATTATTTTACCAAATTTTGGTGCATTGATTGCCATTGATATAGGAGAAGGTCTGATGGGTTTTTTTTTAATTTCTTCATTAATTTTCACTTCGATCTTTTGGTATCCGGACCACTCGGACCAAAGACCACTCGGACCAAGTCCACTCGGACCAAAAAAAAGACCACTCGGACCAAAACGGAGACCACTCGGACCAACCCAAAAGACCACTCGGACCAACCAAAAAAAAAACAATATTTGTTGCCTCTCGGACCATTCAATTTACGTTGGGACCACTCGGACCAACCCCAAAAAACAATATTTGTTGCCTCTCGGACCATTCAATTTACGTTGGAAGACCACTCGGACCAACCCCAAAAAACAATATTTGTTGCCTCTCGGACCATTCAATTTACGTTGGAAGACCACTCGGACCAACCCCAAAAAACAATATTTGTTGCCTCTCGGACCATTCAATTTACGTTGGAAGACCACTCGGACCAACCCAAAAAAACAATATTTGTTGCCTCTCGGACCATTCAATTTACGTTGGAAGACCACTCGGACCAACCCAAAAAAACAATATTTGTTGCCTCTCGGACCATTCAATTTACGTTGGAAGACCACTCGGACCAACCCCAAAAAACAATATTTGTTGCCTCTCGGACCATTCAATTTACGTTGGAAGACCACTCGGACCAACCCAAAAAAACAATATTTGTTGCCTCTCGGACCATTCAATTTACGTTGGAAGACCACTCGGACCAACCCCAAAAAACAATATTTGTTGCCTCTCGGACCATTCAATTTACGTTGGAAGACCACTCGGACCAACCCAAAAAAACAATATTTGTTGCCTCTCGGACCATTCAATTTACGTTGGAAGACCACTCGGACCAACCCAAAAAAGAAACAAAATACCAATTTTAAGTTAAATAATTATTATTTTATAATAAATATATTTTTTTATATTTAATATGCCCGTAACAAATGGTACAGATAAGTAGCATATTCATATTTATTACATCAACAATTTATTAAATATTTTTAATATGCCCGTAACAAATGGTACAGGTAAGTGGCATATTCATATTTATTACATCAACAATTTATTAAATATTTTTTTTGTAGTTTTTGATAATACATTTATTAATTTTTTTTATTTATTTTTTTTTTATATTTTGATGTCTCTGATCACTGGCCATAAACAGATCCACATTTTTTTAATAGCTGGCTTGTACTTATTCTGTCTTCGCTGTATAACTTCCAAAGCGCGAACAATTTCCCTTGTATGGATCTGGTTTGTTTTTTTTGATGGCGCTTCAGCTTCCCCTCAGTTACCATTTTCATCTGTTGTGGTAGAAGACTGGCTTCTTTGTAGAGCAGGCTGATCAGTAGATAAAATTGAAGATTTCCCTTTTTTGCTTTCTGGTTGATCCGGTTGTGCCAACCTTCTACGTCGTTATTCGTCCTGATACTGAGGCCGAATACACACCATGATGAAATGGGCCACACTCTATTCTCGATCCATGTATCCTTTACATAATCCAACACGGACCTTACTTGTTCGTTGTCGGTTTTCTCATATAATTTAGTAAATGCTGGCAAGATGTGTTCTGAAGGCAAAAATGGTAAAGCCAGGAGCTTTCTAAAAAACTTGTAAATAATATCTCGTTGATTGTAAGCAACCTAAAATATAAAATATAATATAATTTATATTACTAATTTTAATTACGAAATTTATTTTACCAACCTAACGAAATATTATATAGCAATATGAAATGAATTAATTAAACCATGGCTTACATACCTGAAGACCCTTTTCCTGCACCTTTCGCCATACGGCCTGTCCCCAGTGAAAGGCACAACCTTGAATCGAAGGATCATCGAAGACGGTTCTTAGCGCCTGCCATATCCCCGCCTCGAAGTCCACGACAAACGATTTTACAGCGGGTGCTGTTGGTAACAGCTCTATGACTGCCTGGAAAACCTACAAAAGGTGAAAATACAAAATGATATGAATTATATAAAAAATACCTGATGACATTAAATGAATGTATAGTACGGGAGATCTTTATATAAATAGTTTTTTATATAAATATATATACATACCCTCTTGTAGTCTTTCTTTCTTTTTCCAGACATCATTACGAACGCCAGTGGGACCTGCTTAACATCTTCACCTGACTTAAGAAATCCATGAATCGATAGAAGTTGGTAGAATGGTTTCTTTATAACCTTGAATGTACCATCGATATACCATGTTTTGGTTTTGCTGAGCATCTCCAATTGCTGTTCTGTGGCAAATATTAAGTGGCGACTGTCGTTTCTATGGATGTCATGTTGCATAAATGTCTCTGGAATTGCTGTTCCTAAAAAGTCTTCATTTAGCTGTAGAAATATATAAAATATTTATTAATTATATAAAATCTTAATAATGAACAAACAAATGAATAATATGAATAATTTGAATAAATATTTAGTAATTTGAATAAATATTTATCTTCATACCTCAAAATCCAAGTCAGTTGGGTCAGCCGGTCGGTCTTTCTGGCGTATTCGGTTGCAATTTCTGACCAAATTGGAATAACCCGGTCTAGACGCTTCTGGTTCTCTAGTGTCACCATGCTCTTCTAAAATGTTGTCCACTATATTCTGTGCAGGCTCAAATAACTTTAATACTGCATTTACTTTCAACTGAAAAAAGACACACTTTTGTTATTATGTACATTTCGTTGTTTAATTATTATGTACATTTCGTTGTTCAATTATTATGTACATTGTCTATTTTTGTTGTTTAAATTTTTGTTTAATAAAGATCTTTTAAATAGTAGGTTTTGTAGTAAAATGTTATCTCCAGCTGCTTCTGATAGTTCCAAGTGTGAGGGTGGATCTGCCATTTTGGGGGGAAAATATATATATATATAAGCCCAATATGAAAAGTTAATTGCTGTTCTATCTTCTTCTGTCTCTAAGTATTACTCCCATTAAGCTAATATTCTTTTGTCATCCGGCAAACATGTAATTTAATTACGTGTGGACACTCTAGAGGCTAAAATTATTACCCGATTGACTTTAAATTTATACATAGAGTTTATGAAAACTCTTGTGGATGCTGTGGACGCTAAAATTGTTCCACAAGATAATATTAAAGCGGGTTAAAACAACATCAATTCACCCAAAACTCAGGAATATGGTTTTAGATCAACATCAACTAGATCTACTTGATGTTGATGATGAAAAAAAATCTTTCCTAATGTAGAAAAAAGGTTGGGGTGGGTGGTGAGTTTTTACTGGAGGTGAGGTTATATATTTTCAGTAGGCCCCTTTGATCAGCCAAGATAGGTGTGTTTGGTTTGTTTTCATTTATTTTTTATGAAATATTGTTTAGATACTCTTAGTGGAGCTGAATATTGCATTCTTCTTTGTCTTCTATTAGTGTTTAACATCCATTGCCATCAATGGTGATATCGCATACGAGTTGTCTTATTTTATTATGTTTAGCAGTTAGCACACGCCAGTGCTCACTCTGGGTTCCATTTTTTTTCCGCCAATTTTTCATTTTAATTTATCAGCCGGATATTTTTTCCGCCAAAATAAAAAAACTATTAAAAATTTTTTCGGGAATTTTATTTACATAAATACATACAATATATATCTTAAAATTTACAAAATTCTTCTCTGCTTCGCAGACTCCCATTTTTTGAAGACTGATTCACATGTTGAATAAAACATTGTTTTGTTAGCTGCATCATACCTTAACCAAGAATTTGAAAATTTCCATTCATCCCTGAAAGTGAAAGATCTACCTTTTCCAAATGCACTTATTATTTTGCGTTTTTCGAAATTTTTCTCTGCGGTGGTCTTTTGGGGTATCAGTTCAATATCTAGGGCTGTAATATCATCATGTCAGTATCATCTGTAGTCTTCGGGCATTTTGGTGGTGGAATATAAAAAAAAATCTGACATTCTTCTGTCAGACGTTGAAGAAGGCTGTTTAATTTTTCGCTTACGACCCATGGCATATGATTTGATAATACATGACTTTCGACAGTCCCAAGTTTATATACGCATTTATAAACTGTAACAACATACCTAACTTCATTTATTAACGATATCGTCAATTTCGGTATGAAATAGATCAAACAGCAGTCATAATCCAATAATCCCGAACAAATCGAGTGAGTATTGTTTACATTGTCCGCCATTTTGAATATATCGAAACCATCAACAAAGCAACCGATTCGTATTTGAAAACACACAATTCAATCTTTTTTCTCTTAATTAGTTTATTACTACTCTGACTGTAAATACTTATCAACACTAATCCCAGATTGATCAAGAGACAAAAGATAGGGCTATTATTGATACCTAATTGATTGTTGATTGACTCAACGAAGCGCGATCGACGGTACACTGTTTAGTATGTACGCGCGGAAATCAAAGCTTTGTGTCGATAATTTTTTTATTTCCAAGTAAAAAAAGAATCGCCATACAGGAAAAAAATATCGCCAAAAATTTCGCCAAATTGAATATTCTTTAGCCAAAATTATATTTTAATCGCAATTGGCGAATTTGGCGATCGACAGCGTGAGCGCTGGCACACGCACAGGGATCTTTTCAGTTGGTGGGCAGAGTACCTAGAGTAAACCTCCAAAGTTGAGAAGGCACCCTTATCCCCAAGCTACATACCTTCAAATAGCCTTCTGTTATTTGATAATTAAACTACTTTCGAAATATTAATGAAATAATTGCTTTATTTTCTGAAATGTAGTAGATTGGTTTTCATTGGACAAATGTTTTTACTCCATGGGATATAGAGGGGCAATTAAACTAAAGTACAAATAAATTAACATGATTAAGGAAAGAAATACCTCAAATATTTTAGACTTAATTGCAAGAATGCTGCAAGATTATGTTGCTTTAATTACAGTAGGACTGCTCTTATTGACATGTTGATGTATTTGTTTCTTCAACACGTTTCAAATTATTGTTTCGTGTGAATCTGTGTTTTTTGGCAAAGAGTGTACATTCTGTGTAGTTCGTTTTTAAGTTAAAATACCATTCATTTTATGTTGGGAAACATAGAATGATTACCCATTACCGATAACTAAATCATGTTTTTATCTGTCTGTTAATCGATGTCTTATAAAGTTAATACGTCTAGATTTTAACAAATAGTTTCATACTTTATAATTTATTTATTAATGATACAGTATGGGAGGAGATAGATAAAGAGCGAGGAGGTCTCACTATAGTAGTTAAAACAAGATAATGTAACGGGAATTTGCTGAAAATGTCAGTAAAATTGATCCACTCTGAACTGAGAATTTATAGATTGACTAGTCCTGATTATCCATTTCATGATTAAATCAAGAATGAAAGTTGTGAAGCAAATCGGATCCTAATTTCCAGTAAATACCGCAAGCTAGCGATGACATCAAGAGTTGATTTAGATAACATTTCAGGCCTAAACAAAGACCTGCAATAGGCAGATTTAGCTTTTCCAATCATCATGCACTTCCTGTCCATGGTGTAAACAATTAATCATTTTGACTTCTTCTCCTAAACTGCTTGACAGGGACACATTGATGGGTATATTTGACATCTTAACCAAAATTGCTTGATTAATTCCCAGGAATTTGGTAGTTATTTTGATTGGGTGAAGATTTAATTAAATAAGGAGAACCTTGAAGGGAAAACTCTGGATCTTTTTGATATCTTTTCCAATCCCACTCAATTAAGTTACAACCCAGGGGCCGGTTGCTCAAAGCTCTGTTAACTTTTAACGATCCGTTAACATGGAGTAAACGGATCGGTAACTTTAACGGAGAGAAAAGTTGTTGCTGGAAGCCCTGTTAACTTTAACAGATAATGAAACTGACTTTCCAGCAACAGAAATTTAACGAACCGTTTCTAAACGACACGTGAAAGATAACGATCCGTTAGTTTAACGGACTGTTAAAATAACTTAGTTTTGAGCAACCGGCCCCTGATAGTTAAATATGTTGCCTGGATAATATATATTCAAAAAAGTTGCTTTACTCAATAGAGAGAGACAAAAATGGGGTTAAATGTCCACTCAATACAAATTAGGTCATTTCGTGACTAACATGGTTTAATTTTAATTCAATAATTTGTTTGCGCGTAAGGGTAGTTTGAGGAACTCGAGAAAACTATCTCTCATGTTGGGATAATCAATTGCTCGAATGACAGAGAAACTGCTACAAAATAGTCAAAAGTTTGAATTTGTATTACTTGTTCTTGAAAGGACTTGGACTATAGAAAAGCAAGGAATTTCTACCCAGAACGTATCGTTCGCTGATACAAACAAACATTGTCTTTCATTGAATTGCCTTTATGTTATTTACAGTATGCCAGAAGATGATGATGAAAATAAAACAAATAATGGTCGTGTTGAAAATGTCAATCATATGAGAAAAGAATGGACACCGGTACCTGTTAATTCACATCTCCTTCGTCAAAATCGAAATAATCCGCTGTCCTCAATGTCTGAATCATCATTATCCGAACCAGAAATGAAGAGAAGAAGGTATATGTTACTTGTTTGCTTTTAAAATTGAACAAATGCCTGAGCCCAAATACACCCCACTCCTTACAATTACATATACAATCATTGTTTGTATATCAAAGTGGCACGCGATAATTTTGGTATCAGTAATTTCATATGTTTCCTTAAGTGTGTTACAAATAGTTTTTGAACGTGTTCATTCTTTATTTTTTTTGCCTGGTATTCAAATGTTACTGTAATATTTCTTTGTAGAACCCTATCTCTTATTATAAGTGAAATGGTACAGACAGAGAGAGACTATGTCCAATCATTAGAATATGTAATTGACAACTATATTCCTGAACTGCAAAGAGAGGATGTTCCACAAGCCTTGAGAGGAAAAAGAAATGTTATTTTTGGAAACATTGAAAAAATATATGAATTCCATTGTCAGTATTTTCTACATGAAGTGGAATCATGTGAATTTACACCATATCAAATAGGCCAATACATACTATCACATGTAAGTATATATTAAGGGATCTCAAGTTTAGACCAGACAGTCGATAAAGATTTGAGAAACTTAGTCTTTCTTCTCAACTATGAAATTTGTAAATATGAACAATTATAAAAAGTTAAATTTAATTGTTTTTGTGGCGTTTTTTTCAGGAGAATGCTTTCTATTTATATGCCCTTTACAACAAAAATAAACCTAAATCTGATACATTAATGGCAGAATTTGGTAAAACATTCTTTATGGTAAGTTAAGATCCTTTCTTTTTTTCTTCATGAAAAATTACTTCTATACCAATTATATTGATACAACTTGTGAGTTTGTTATTGTGAATGATGTCATATTATGTCCATGCCAAAAAGAATGAATTTATATAACTGTAATTTCTTTTTTTAGGACAAACAGTTACAGTTAAATGACAAAATGAATCTTGCTTCGTATTTATTAAAACCTGTTCAGAGAATGGGAAAGTATGCATTACTTTTGAAACAGATTATCAGAGAATGTTCAGAAACCGAACCAGAATACCAGGAATTAAAGGTAAACAAACATCAAGTAGTTTATATTTACTACTTGGCAGATTGGATTTTGTTTTCAGATTTGAAATTTCTCAGAAATCTGTAATAAGAATTCAGTTTTTGTTTACTTTTAATGATGAAATTATTGCATGAAATTTTATTAGAAATACCATGGTAGACTATTGCATAAATTTTGTGCCTTCCTTCGATCTCTTCATCTTGCCGTCCCACCCCGCCCCACATTTTAAGGATATTTTCTTTTTACATTTTAGGCAGCCGAAGAAATGGTGAAGTTCCAATTAAGACATGGAAATGACTTATTAGCTATGGATGCCTTAAAGGATAGTGATGTATGTCTGGCAATAATTCGATTTTTTTTTTGTATCTTGCATTAGACAAATATTTATACTTAACTTCTTTTGTTTATAGTTATAACATCTATTTATTGTGTTTTTAAACCATTGTAAACAAGTGAACGAACATTTTTTGTAGTCTTTTAATGTCTGAGATTTTTTTTTCGCAGGTAAACTTACAAGAACAGGGTCGACTTTTACGGCAAGATGAATTCCTAGTATGGCAGGGACGAAAAAAATCAATACGACGAGTCTTCTTATTTGAAGATCTCATTCTTTTCAGTAAAACAAAAAGAGGTCGTCAGGGTCATCATGATATGTATCTGTATAAAAATAGTTTTAAGGTAGGATTCAGATTTAAAAACGTCAGTATTTAGTACATATATAATTCATAAATACTCCCCAGCTAGATCAGGGCCGTATGTAGGATTTTGAAAGTAGGGGTGCAGCAGAGTGGAAGGGGGCGTCAATTTAATGCCTAAGTTACTGAGTGCGGAGCGGCGACACCCAGACATCCCCCCCCCCAAATTTTTTGAAAATTTGACTGCTGCAAACCCATTTTTGACGCACTTGGAGCCGCAATCCTGTGTGTCAATTTAGGTGTTGCTATTTCTCACTTGATGTTAAACATACCAGAGTAAGAAACTTCTGGTCCTCTAAACTAGAACTAGTCGAAACAACAATAAGGACATGTGCATAGGGCGATCAGAGCAAGAATCTCTAACAATATCATTTGGTGGCGGCACCCCAAAGACTGAAAAGGCCCTATCAAATATGGATAGGGCGAATAAATGCACCTGCTGATGTCATGTGGTTGGACAGCCGCTGACCCAGAAAGGGGTTATAGGAGGGGTATTTTGCCTATGGGGGTGGCACCCATGTCTGGGGTCCACCCTCATAAAATTTTGAAAAATAACGCTGCTGGAAAATCCCTTTTCGGCCACTCTTTGTATTTTATATGGACAATTTTTTTACATAGGAGGCAGACTTTTTAGGAGAGGCAGTTGCTCCTAGTGCCCCGTCCCTTGGATCGCCCCATAGCCTACACATAGGTGATATAAGAGTGTGAGTGCCCTTAAAACCAACCGATTGATCAGTGCCTTGACCATGTGCATTATTTTATAATTGAGGTGTTGTCAAAGTTTTGAGCGGGCCCATTATTCGAGGTGCCTAGTTTTTCTGGGGGTGCAATGTACCGCTAGATACGGCCCTGAGCTAGATGACTACAATCTGGTTCCCAGTGTTTATTAGCCCGGTGTTGCAAAATATAAAATGAAGACCTTTGGCTGATGACCATTTGCCTATAATGCAGCACATACACGGAACATCTACAGAAAGCCCCATCTCTAAGAATCTACAAAAACTCCAAACTTACTTCTTCCAGTGTTCATATTTATTTCCTGTAAATTTTGTCAGCATCCAATTATACTTATGTGCTCTTTAACTTGTCATCTTACAACAAGAGTGTTATTTCACTTATTGTGACAATAATGTTTTTATCAGTCGTAATGCTAAACAGAACTATCTGTACAAAATTTTGTTAGAGTTTTAATAAATTATTCAGTCAATGAGTGTGATCATGGATTGGTTGTGTTGTTTTTTTTTAGTCAACAGATTTGGGTTTAACAGAGAATTATGATGAAAGTGGGTTTAAGTTTGAGATTTGGTTTAGAAAGAGAAATAGTGGTGATAAATATATTTTACAAGCTCAAAATACAGAAGTTAAAAGAGCCTGGGTGAATGAAATATCTAAATTACTGTGGAAACAAGCAATGAGAAACCGAGGTATGTTTTTGAAATATCAGAATAATGATATTATTGCATCAAATGCACAACAAATATATTGATGTTAACTACACCTTGAAAACCATCCAATGTTTATCACTTTTAACTTTAACTTCACATCAGAAATATGAAGTTATGAAACTATTAATATGTTTTGATGTTGACTATGCTAGTAATTGTCATGTCCTGAGCTAATGTTACCTGGCAATCTGACATGAGTGACCACGAAATCTTAAAATAGAATTTAAAAGTTGTAGTGTGACATCCATGATAAGACAACTGCTTGATAAAGATACATAAGGGTACTGAATGTTGCATGTAATATAAATCCAAAAGTTATGTTATTATGAAGATTTTGATTATTTCAGAAGTGAGATTATCAGAAATGGCCACCATGGGTATGGGAAATAAACCGTGTTTAGATCTGAAACAAAGTGCTGATAATATACAAGATAGATATATAAATGTTGGATTAGGATTGAGGGGTTGTAAGTATAAATTAGATCTTTAATTTATCCTAGAATGATTTTACTCTCACTCTTTGAATATACATATTGACTGTTGACTATATTTACTGAATGTACTGATTCACTTCTTCTACAAGCATGTAGCACTTTGTAGTGAATAAAGCATTAAAATTTACTGTATCCATATTCAGATTCTCCAAACTTATCACTACAAATTTCCCACCACACTTTAATCTTCAAAAAAGCCTAATAATACTGAAAAAAAAACATGTGGAGCAGGCCACCATAATAAGACACACCTCTCAGGTATTCCTGCAAAAACACACAGCTAAGATTGAATGCATTTATTTAAATGACATGCATGGTTATTAAAATAAAACATAAGATGCATGTTGACGTGCATTACTCAATAGCAAGCCATAGCAAATTTGCTTATTCATTTTGGAAATTTTAATCAAAATAGGATTATTAAAGCTCCAAAACCGCTAATCCTGAAGTTATTGTAGTATGCGAAAAGTAATCGTAAGGTTCTTTACTGTCTGAGACAAAATGTGAGTTTTCAAACATCGATAATAGGTGACATGTGTAATACAATTATTAACAATCAAAAACATTTCACGTAAAGACAATACACCATTAATCTGTTCAACCATAAATTTGTAATTAAAGATATCTGAATAAATAGTCATTGGTTGCAGCTTCTGAAATTGATCGCACATATCAATGCTTGAAAATGTTCAAAAAGGATATTTCTGAACATGCAAATTTATTTGAATTTATGACAAATTAACATAAGTAATATTTTATGAATTTCAAGAACTATATTTAGGCATATTTCATTGTTTGAATCAATAAATGAGTTGTATTGATATCAGTCAGTCAGCGAAATACCGTATGTAGGTGTATTTTTCATCTTTTGCATTGAAAGCGGCGGGAAAAGTTCTAAATTTGTATTCCCTTAAATGGCCTACACCCCTAAATCATTGTGACTGCCCAATGCAATTAAGTGTGTGATATATATATGTGTTTTTGTGGTAGTTTAGGTCCTCTTATGTTTATAAGAACTTGCCAAAACTAATTGACTCTTGAAGTACCTAATACTTTGGAATAATGACAATTTCAACAAACTGTGAACATGTTTTGTTTTTTGTAGCACGATGTCGAAACTCCATTGCCGTCTCATCATTCGATCATTTAAGAAATGGAAACAAACGACCCCATTCCATCATTTCGGTCAGTAGTAATTCTTCATCTAACTCCAGTCACTCAAGTTTTGGTTTGTTTGGTTCCCTTAATCTGGCTTTTGATCCTTTAGACACCTTACGACATCAGCACCGAACCTCAACTCTTCTATCCAATGGTATGCATGGGTATATTATTCTTTATTTTCAGCAGTATTTTAATTTTTTTTGTTTTTGTTTAGTTGATTACTTGGTTTAAATTGGGTTTTATATTTATTTGGTCATCTAGCTCTGTTAATATTTTTTCATTATTAGTCATTTTAAATCTTATCAATTCTAAATATTCTATAATTTATCTGTTTGATAACAGAAAAAATAAATTTAAATTGAATTAGGGGATTTTATTTTTGTTACTTTGTTTACAATGCTTACTTTAGCATGGTCTTGTCTAATTTCTATATTATCTGACATTTTTAATATTTAATGGTTTGATTGAACCCTTTCAGTCTTATGTATTATTTGTTAAATGTGGAGAGAGTCTCTTCTTGTTTTGTGGCAGTCCATTGTTGCTTGCTTTTATATGTTTATTTCAGAATTTCATGGGAGGAAAAAAGTTTTTTGTTTTTGTTTGGTTTTGGGAGGTTTGGGGTTTTTAGGTGTTTTTATCATAACAGAATTAGGGGTAGTAAAATTCAAACCAGTTTAATGGTTGCTTTATGGTGGGGGGATAAAGATAAAATGTTTAAATTTTTATAGTCATAACAAAATTTAGGTGTAGATGTTTTCAGTTCTTAGTAGTTGCTTTTTTGTGTGAGAGAAAATCTGTCTTAATCTTTAGTCATTAAGTTTAATTTGACTCTGGTAGATGCTCTTTTGTTTTAGGAAAAACATGTTTAGTAATTAAATTTAGTCGCAATATGTTAGAAGTATTAGAAATTGGACTGTAGTATAATAGAGGGGAACATATTCTTATTATCAAGTGAATAACATTACTTAATTTAAACCCAGTCAGTAGATTTTATTATTTAACACCAAGTAATGGTGTATTTTCCTCTAATAATTAATTAAAGGTAAACATTAAATACTGTCTGATAGACTCCCTCTGTTCGAGAAAATTTCTGTTACTAGATAAGACAAGTGTTGTCATTCACTTGATAATATAAATATGGGAGTAAGAAGTGTATAGAAACAACTGTATTTAACCACATAAGCAGACCAACTCTTTATGTAATGAATGAATGAATGAAATGGGGTTTAAGGTCTTGCTGTTTTGCTCCTAAACTGGGCTAATGAAGACGGGCACATGCCATACAGCTAATGAGGGAAATTTTGCCCGGGCAGCAGTGCTATGGCCTACTCTTATTTCGAATTCTAACTGCCAAGGGATCTTTTATGTGCATGCCAATGTGTACATGGGACCTCGTTTTTTGTCTCATCCAAATGACTTGACAGCTGTCCTTGCCCTCCGTCCTACATCACTGACAAGGGGAAACCACACCGGAAAATCTTGATGAACTTTCTTGGCCAATACAGGGATCGCACAATATTTGCAATTTGACAGAATTACAAAGACAGAAAAAAATTTTCTCTCTTTGACTTTCAAGAAATCTAAACAGACTCTAATACCAATTGTATTTAAATTTGCTGATGTCTTTTGCAAGCAGAAAGATAATATGGCTGTGACATCACATGTATTAAAATAATGACATTTCATTGACAATCATTCGGTAGAATTTGGTAAGTGGCACCAAATGTTACCTACTTAAATATATTCTGTACACAAAGGAAAAATGTGTTGGTTAAAATAAAGTGAGTTATGTTTGTGCTGTGTATTTTTTTTTTTCTATTGTGATAACATAATAACTTGATAACCTCAATTTCATACAGAAAGTGGAGTTGGAACCGACATGTCCAGTGGATTCACCGAGCCGAGCGGGGACCTCAACACGAGTAACCGATGTGTAACACCAAATGACCAGCCCGTGACCTCATCAGCCCGCTCCTACATAAACTACATGAAATCTAAAGTTCTCAAAAAATCTCGAGAACCTGTGGTCACAGATGTAAGTTTATCAGCCATTTTACTGCGCATATGCCTTCATTTTACTGTTTCTTTTCTTATCACTAATTATGTAACCTTTTACTTTCAGATTTATTCTTATTTCCTGTCTTCTGCTCCTTTTAATTAAAATGACATAAATTCTGCAAAAAGTAAAATTTGCATTTTATAATATATTAGCTCATGACATATACCATAATAGAAATGATGACACAAAATACCTTACTCTAATTTCTTGGAATTTTGATAATAATGGGAGTCAAGGTTATTTTAAATATGATTTAAAATTAAATCATTTTTTTTCCTGGTGACAGTGGTGATAATCCCTCTTTTAATTAAAAGGAATCGAGTACCAATTTGTAGAATTTTTGTATATTTACTGTATTCCACTTACTTTCATTTTTCTATTAATTTCTAATTTTCCTTACAGTTTCAGTTCATTTTTATTTTTATTAATATTTTGAACAAAAATTCAAGCATCCATGATATGTGTTAATTAGAAAACTTCGGGAAACGTGGGAATTAGGGCACTAAATGGTGAGGTTCGGTTTGGAAGCAGGTTATGGTAGGGTTAGGTTTGGAAGTGGAGATAGGTAGTCTTAAGGTTTTTGGTATGGTTTTAGTCGGCTTGAAATGTTGCACGTACGGGAGGGAAATCAAAGAAAGAAAATTTGAAGAGTAGGACAACAGTGACTGGTGGAAAGGAAGAACAAATAACAGTGGATGTCTTCTATATAAATACGAAATGTTCACCTCAAAGCAATTGCGCATTACCCTGCTTTTGGCAGGTTTCACAAGCCCACTTTGTTTGCAACTTTGTCACAAATATTGCACAACTAACATGTAGGCATACCTTGCTCAGATGTCTAGTCGGCCATTTTGATTTAAATCAACTATACAAGAAAAATAGATGTTGTTAGCTTTTGATATTGTTTAGTAGCTGTCATTATAGTTGAGCATGTTTTATTTTTTCAGGTGTAGAGATCTTCTCAAGGATGCCAGGCTTCTTTAAACTAATTGGGCCATTGCATGTATATTTTCATCCGTTGCATTTATTTATCTTTTCACCAATGTATGCGCGACACTGCAGTTCGTTTTTACCATTTTCCAACAGGTTGCATATGGGACAAGCCCTTATAAGAGAATGGTTGCTCAAGCTAACTGTTCCTTGAACAAAGTACGATTAAGTACCACAAACTGAATCGTATTAAAGTCTCTCTTTTCATTTAAAGAGGTACTGTTATGTTCAAGGAGAAATTTAACAGCACCATCTAACTGGTCCATTCCCTTTCTAGATCGCATAAATGTTTGCTGCACATTTTTTTTCGAAGCTTTTGCCATTGTCAAACATTTGATGGAAATAGTCAGTTAGTATGAAGATTAATTTGGTTATGGGGTGAATTTGGACGCTTGGAATATGGTGATGCAACCGCATGCACAAATTAATGACACGTCATTTGAAACATTTCAGGATGATATAGAAATGGAACAATTTGTTGAATCTTGAATATAATTTATTTTTCTCAGGAATGTATATTTTTGTCTTATAATAATGTGTAAAGGTGTTTTATGTCTGTGCTATATTGTACTTGTAGAAATAGATTTTTATACTGTTTAAATATGAGTTATAATTGTACATTTATAAGGTCCATTTTCGTTCAATGAAAAATTCTTCTGTAATCATGAAATAGAATTTTAACTGTTGATGTCTTTAAACCAAGAGATTATAATTTATTTATATGTAAATGGATAAATTGTATGTACATCGTTAATTAACATTGACACACTACCTGAAGTAGGGTTCATGCTGTCCAATTGCAGATCTATATATTGTTCATTTCTATATTGTACATTGAAATTTATTTACTATACAAGTTTCTATATATTTATCAGCAAATTCTCACAGATCTTTAAATTTCATTGACTTTTTGATGTACATAACACATGTATATTCAGTAAATCATTAAAGTAGTAAGCATTTTTTTATACCAAGTTTCCATAGACTCTGTACATTAATGTTATGAATTTTTACTCCAAAAGAAAATGGGTACACAAGATTTTGCAACTTATTTTTGTACATTCACGATCCTAAAAAATGATCTGTTAGTTTTATGATGTCTTCCATTTGACAGAGTGCCTTACTTTTGGTATGTTATGTATTTACGGTCTTTGTGGTAAAAACATGTATTATTTATTGACTTAACTAATGTCTGTTGTCACAGTCAAATATTGTAAATATATGAACTATAAATAGACACATTATGCTGTTCGTACTTGTATGATAGCAATAAAGAATAAGAACGAAGTCTGTGTGATATTTTATCAATAACTGTCAGGCAAGAATTTATTGTTGTGGAATTTTCTAAAGAAAACTAAAACAAGAATTGAAAGCAAGTTTATTTGGGGTAGAAAAATGTGAGAAAAACCTTAATATAAATCTGGATACTGGTAACTACAATATTTAGTACTGTAAACTTTATCCTATCAATAATTTCTTGCTTCACAGTGTTTGGAATTTCTCTGAATGGTGGATGAGAGTTATAACATGTACAGTTTCCATAGATTTCAGAACTGAGCTGTTAAACCCAGTTAACAAGACAAGATCACATCAAGATATTTCATTATTTTTAAATTGCTCACATTGCTATGGGTTACTATGTTTGAATCAATACGAGTTTGTCTACAGAAAATATTATACATGTAGAGCTGGTATGATATTGTTATAAGCACAACTGACTGTATAAATGGCAAGTACAATATTATTAATAAGCCTAATAATATGGATTGGAATTGATAGATCGTGCATTCAAAACTTTTTTGGTAATTCACATGAATGAAGATTATAATACAATATCTTTATTTAATAACTGATACTTTCAAAATAATCTTAATGAAAATTCTGACATCATGATTATGTAAATTATCATGTTTATAGATTGGATAAAAAAAAACAGGGTTCACCTTTGTTCCTGTAAAAAGACCCTCTTACTCCCCTGAACAGTTGGAATTTGAAGATAAATGGGCGAAGGAGCACAAATCAACCTCCTAGATGGTTATGATAGTAAATAATGAGTATTGACACCAATAAACATATGACAGAAGATTAACAACAAACCACCAAATATTCATTTAACCAAATAATTATTATTGATCAAATGAACAAACACAATGTACCAGTTTGTTTTTATGAAATGGAAGATAAATAACTGCATATGTATTTATTAGAAATCATGTTAGTTTTCCCATAGGATTCATAGATACAATTAAAACAAAGTTTTGAAATATTGATATTTTTATCTTTAACCTGTTCACTAAGTTTCAAGGTAAGGGTAATAAATTAAAAAAATTCAAGGTAATTAATTGATCTGTATTATTTTTATTAAAGATGATTTATTTATGATTTATATACAGAGCTGATCAATCATTTTATAAAAGTTTAAAAATAGTGAATATATTGAAAATTTCATTCAAATTACATTCTTCTGAGTGAAGTTTGAAGTTTTAATATGATGTAGCGCTGGTTGTTTATTATCGTAACCCCATTTCCCTAGCAGTACATGTGAAATATTATTGCCCAAAACAGAATTTTAACTCATTTATTCTGATCAAATGATTTTATTTCAGACCAACTTTGATACTATCAGTCAGAAGTTAATGTTGGCAAATAAAGGAACCAGGCATGGATATTAGATAATGCTATTTAATAATAAAATTACAATTCCTGTATTGTTTTCTGTGTTTAATTTTCTGTCCAAGTTCTAAGAAAAATGTGTTGTCCACCACAAAAGGCATCAATCTAAAGTATATACAGGACACAATTCTAAACCAGTACCAGTACTGTTTATTACTTGGTGTTTTGTTTCATTACATCAATATCTTGACTTATTTTAATAATGATTGCTCAGGTTAATTTGAGTGATAATTTGATTGCTTCTTTAAAAATAAATTTGCAAGTAATTCATAGGGATTGAGGCGGGAGCATCAGACTCACTATTGGCTTATAGTTTTTTTTAGAATACAAAGATTTTAGGATTTTTATTATAGTCTGGACCCAATCAAGCTTTCTAAAACCATAGCATTTCCTCAGGACCAATTGCATTTTTTAAAACCAGGGCTCTTGCAAGGCTATCCTCTTACCTCCCTCTGAGAGACAAGTTATTCATAATCATGCAGTTAAGATCAATTTGCAGAAAAAGGTTTCAGATTAACTTTTTTGCAGTTTTAACCAATAAATATGATTCTGTAAGAAATCAGACTGTATTGTGGAAGAAGACCCAATTTCCCCATGGTGGTGCAGGCTGGAGAGTCTGGCAAGGAAACTGAGGTCCTTTGTACAATTCCCTTGACAGTTGGAATTTGATATAACAGCACACTGTATGGCATACACCCATCTTCATTAGCCAAGGGGGTTGGATAGCCGAATGGTTAGCGTGCACGCCCTGTATCATACGGCCTGCCATTGAGTCAGCTGGCCTGGTTTTGAATCCCCTGTCATACGTGGCTAGGAGTAGGGTCACCTTTCTAGCCTTGTGGGTTTTCTCCGGGTACTCTGGGTTTCCTTCCACTGCTAAATACCCCTACGCACAAGCGAATTACTGAAATAAAATTAAACCATATGTTAGTCCCGAAATGACGTAGTTTGTGTCGAGTGGACGTTAAACCCCATTTCTCTCTTATTAGCCCAGTGGGAGAAGGATGATGAACCCAATTTCATATAATCTCATTAACTGTGGAATATATAAGTACATCAATAATCCACTACCTATTGGGAGCCGGGTATATGCATCGGACAGTTGACTAAAATATGTCTGGTTTGAATTCTGGCATTGGGGGAAATGAGTTTCAACTTTTTTCCAAGTCAGATTCCTACTTGTCAGGGGTTGCACCAGCTGGGATGACAACGACAGTATTGTTTGGCTGGCTCAACAACAAACAAAAGAGGAATGCCAAATTACACATTGACATGCACTGGCAATAACCCTTGACAATCTTAATTCAATGAAAATGTTGCTTCCTGGGAAAAATTCTCCTTTGAAGTACACTCATGACTATATGCATATCTTAGTCTCAAAGTTTTGATGACATACAGAACTCCATTCAATTCCTTTTCAATGTCTGTTCAAAATAATACATGAACATTTCACAATCATCATACTTGTTAAATACATAACTACACCTATTGTCAAAATTTTGTTTACAAATGCAGAAAAAAGAGTAAATAATTTACTACAGGTAGTCATTCACCAAAAATTTTATATTGAAGAGGTGTGCATGTTTCCCTCTCAAATCAAAATTATTTTAGTTAGTTGTAGAGCGCTCCTCTAAATAGTCATTGCCTCCACACTTTGTGGTTACTGTTATAAAATGCTTGTCAGTCAGACCTTACCCATAACCAGACCCAGTTTTCATGAATTATAAAGCTACCCCCGCCACACACACACAGTCTATGACAATCCACAGAGTATTTCTCCCCAATAATAATACATACATCCTATTTACGATTTATTGTATTTTATATATGGAATAATTTACATAATGTCTTTATGAATATATTACAATATGTTATACAACTATTTACATTATACAGCTAAATGTCTCACTGTCTCTCTGGCTAGAACTTCAAATCTTACATCTAGATCGAACTAATGTTCATGTTGGATAACAAAATACAATGGAAACATAAAAGTGGTGGCAGAATAGTTTGGTTTATCAGATTTAACAAAATGATTTGAAAGATACAATATTTCTAATGGCAGTAGTCTTCAATACCAAACTGTTTCGCTATCGCGCTCCTGTGCACAGTTTGCAAGAGACAATAACTTACTGGGAGTGATACAGTCATAATTCTATACAAATAAAAATAACTAAGTTCAATTTCTCAAGACAATAATTTCATCAACTATCAAACTTTCTTAATAGAGAATGGAACAATAAATGCAGTATATCTTATCTTATAATTTATTTCTAAAATGTATACAACACTGCATACACATGCATACTCCTATACTACAGAACAACATGGATAATTTAACTGTCTGATATAATATGACATTTCCATGTGTAAAAACCAAAAAGTTATGGCCCGTAGAGGATTGCTCTGTTTTGAATACATGGGTGATGCTCGATTTTCAGTCAAGGAACATTGACAAAAGTGAGGCGGAATTCGGTCCTGTCAGAGTGTGGTCAGTTCCGAATACAGAGGTGATGTGAGTAGAATCATGATACAATTAAACATATTTAGGGGCTGAGGGAATTCAATTCAAGGAAACGTTCAATCATTGTATGTCAAACCCCAACAAAATTTTGTTGTTGACTTTAATATTTGAAACATTAAGAGAGAGAGAGAGAGAAATGGGGTTTAACGTCCACTCAACACAAACTAGGTCATTTTGGGACTAACATATGGTTTAATTTTATTTCAATAATTCGATTGCGCGTAGGGGTCTTTAGCAGTGGGAGGAAACCGGAGTGCCCGGAGGAAACCCACGAGGTTGAGAAGGCGCCCCTATCTAGATGCCACATACGCTCACACCAGGGCTCGAAACCACAGCCGTGAGCCAGAGGTGACCGGCCGGCTAGAGGTCGAAGCGCGGCACTCTAGACCACTAGGCCATCCCAAACCCCTGAAACATTAAGACATAAGTCAACATGGTCAATAAAATAGCACATTCATCAGCATTAAGGTACATATTGGCTAGCAGTACTAGGTACAGTTGATATAATATGGATATACAGCTCTTAAATGTTATTATTAACAAGTTTTATCAATAATTATATTGGCCATTCTGATAGTATTACCTGTTATTATTTCCTTCCATAAAATCTAAACACAAACCTAATTTGAGACTTACAATCCATACAGATACGAATACTCAACTGAACATTCTGAAACAGAATTCTCTCTTTTCCAGCAAAGGTAACAATGAAGCAGACAATTTTGTTCAAAAAAGTATACAATAAAATCTTGACCAATCATCAGCTCATAAAGAAGTTCCATGTGAATGATTACATCACAATTTTACTGACAAATGAAATGAGGTTTAACGTCCTTCAGTTCTGCTCGGAAATAGGCTAATGGAGACGGGCATACGCCCGCCATACAGTGTGCTATATGAGAGAAATTTTGCCCGGACAGCTGCACTATGGCCTACTCTTATATCAAATTCCAATGTGTACACAGGACCTCGGTTTTACATCCCATCTAAACGACTTGACAGTTGGCCTTGTCAGACCCTCATTTCTCCATCACTGACAAGGGGAACCATGCAGGAAAATCTGGATGAACTTTCTCGGCCAATGCAGGGATCAAACACCCGACCCCAAATTCACGGATACCTGATCTCATTTTGGGATTGGCAGTACTGTGCATCCTTGTAACAAATGATATATACGAATATGAATCTGTTCTCATTATCCATACAGCAACAAATGAATACATCCATTTAAATCTAATGAAGAATTTTTGTTTTCAGACCACAGATTTGAAAGACTAACCTACATATTTTAGTCAAGCAGTAAATTCATGATTATGTTTTATTATGTTTTATATAGTGTTTTTACATGATTGTATTAACACAGTGGTTCCCAACCATTTGAAGAACAAAGTCATCTTTTACTATGAAACATCACCATTATTTACAGCTCAAAATGTTGTAATGAAGAGAAGGTGGAAACAAATCGTGAGTGTGAGAGAGGAAAGGCGATAGGCAATAGATTAGAGATGAATAGATCAGAGATCCATGAAATCATAGCATTTTTTCAAAAGTTTTAGAGTTGTCTACCACAAACTCACAAGTACTCCGCTACCCCCGCTGGAATCATGACCCCGAGGTTGGGAACCCAGGTATTAACACAACTTCATAAATATTCTATAATACATCTCTACACAAAAAAACTTGTGAATTCAAATGATATTGTTATTTACAATGAGTTGCGATCTTACATTATTTACATGATCATCTCTTTCTCATAAAACGCCCCGAAATAAACAATGAAATAACTTAAATTAGAGATGAAACTTTTTGTTTCTATGATAAAATAATTAGTGTGCTGTAATGCAGGAAACCATTTTCACAAATCTGGTGAATAATAAAGTTCATGAATTTATAAAAAAAAAAAAAAAAATATAACAAGCTATGGCAATCAAATGAATGACATATAAAGAAGTTGTCTTTGCACAAAAAACACTGCCAAGTTGTTATAGAGAGTGCTGATATTTAAACAAAATATTTCATACTATTGTAGAATAAAATTATGGCAACCAGACGTAAAGTAAATTTATGTTTCAAGAATATTGATTTTTAACTTCCAATCCAAAATCCAGCCAAACAAATATATCCACCACAATATGCTATTTACCATTATTATTCACTGACATTACAAGTCAATACTAATTGAAAGGTGCTCTTCTATGAAACATATACTTAATTAAAACATTGCATTTAATTAATTTTCAGTTTATAAATTTGACAATATAATCTATCAAATAACAGTTCCATCACATTCTTCTTGTCAATTATTGTAAAAACGATCAAGCTTATTGTAATTAATGTATACATACATGATGATTTGTGGAAATTTCCATATAACAAGAAAAAAAATTATAATTGACACCTTTATTCCATGCATTTTCACTAATATGACCTGAATAACCAGAGAACAACACAACCTATGTATAAAGTTATTAAAGTAACCAAACACAGTTCCTACAGAGAAGAACAATATGAAGATCTTGGACTAACACCAATTTAAAATACACACATCTAAACAAAGCTGTACATCATTGCATTTTTGATTTTTTTCTTGCTATGGCATCTTCTACTGCCTTTAATTGTTTTAGAAGTTCTTCACGTCGCGAGGAATTACTTTTCTTTTGTTTAGATTGAGTCGCAGGAGCTGGTGCTGCCATCTGTGTAGCGGGAGGAGTGGGTTTATTAACAGGGGGTTTAACAACAGCAGGTGGTTGAGGTTTACTCGGTTTTGTAGTTGTAGGACCAGGTTTCTCTTTAACAGGAGATTTAGCTTTCTCCGGTCGAGTTGCTGGTTGTTTAGGTACTTTATCTGCTGAAAAAAAGATTTTATATGCTCATATTAACATTTTCCTTTAAAGAAAACTTAACTTACAATAATTCCAGATCACAAAATTGTAAAATATAAAGTAGTAAGATCACAAAATTGTAAAATATAAAGTACTCCAGACTAACTCTAATTCTTAATATCTGTCATTGGCTAGTCAACCACATGACTAATAACCAACATATGATGAGGCATACTAATAGCATATCAATTAAATTTCAAATCGACAATTTTACTTTATAAAAATTCTGCGAAAATTTGAAAACTGTAAGTAAAACATTATTTTTGGATGCCTATCCGTCAGTTGGATTTCTGTTAGTACAGTATAACTTGTCATAATTGTAGTAGTCAAAAGTAAGTGAGAGAGAGAGAGAAAGGGGGTTTAATGTCCACTCGACACAAACTAGGTCATTTCGAGACTAGCATATGGTTTAATTTTATTTCAGAGAGAGAGAGAGAGAAATGAGGTTTAACGTCCACTTGACACAAACTAGGTCATTTTGGGACTAAAATATGGTTTCAATTTTATTTCAATAATTCGCTTGCGTGTAGGGGCCTTTAGAGGTGGAAGGAAACCGGACTGCCCGGGGGAAACCCACAAAGTTGGACAGGCGATCCTACTCCTTGCCACTTACAACCAGGATTGGAAACCACGCCAGTTGACTAAATGACAGGCCGTATGATACAGCGCCGCCCACGCTAACCATTGCCCCCCCCCCTCCAAAAGTATATTATTTAAACTACAAGACATATCTATGTGACACAGTATGGTAAAACAAACATGGTGGTCAGAAAATATTACAGAAATTGAGAGTTGCATATGGCAATTCACAGCAGACAACACATATTGGTGGGTCTCTACAATCATGTCTATGAATACCATCAAAAGTATTTGCATGTAACATACCTGTAAGTTGTTTAGTAGGTGATATAGCTTGTTTTTTACTGGGTGGACCACCAGTACTAATTTCACCTAAACGTCTTTTAACTGGTGTTGATTGATCACTACTACTACCTTTATCACCCTATATGAATTATAATGAAAGTATTTAAGTTGACATCTCTTTTTTGCTTTTATTACATGCAGGTCAACGACTACAGGTGGACATCATCTTTTTTCATTCGCTACAAATAACCAGATACTTTTCTTCCATCTTGCCAATCCCTGCAGATCTAACAAAAGGAAGCCAGACCTGGGATTGAATCCAGTACCCCCAGGTTAGTGAGCCTGCAGTAGAGTCACTGTGGCTCCACTTTACAATGAACAGACACCTGCCTTTATATAATTTAATTCAAACTTTCAAAACTATTACAGTATTTGGGGAACTGGCAACCTTTTTTTTTTTTTTAGCTATATTACAGATTTATAATTGAATAATACGACATAGAAACTTTCAATTAATTCTATACAATTTGAAAAAAAGTGTGTTTGTCACTTACTTTACTTAATAACGTCAGTTTAATGTTAGATTTTTGTCCTACAAGTTTTAAAGGATCTTTAGCTTTTACTGGTGTAACTGGACCTTGTCTATTAGGTATTTCAGGACGACCAGCCTGACGTGGGGCTTTGCCTGCAGTAGCTGACCGTGGATCTGTGGAAGACACTGGCTTTTTCTTACTTTTTCTCGATCCTTAAAAATACAAATTATTTGTAAGACTCATTTCGAATACTTAGATATTCACTATAATGTGAATAACTGATTAAACGTTCTGGAAATGAAATCCCTTAGTCCCAATAACATTTGATTAAAAAAAAAAACAGTGTTTACCAGGAAAAATACGCCTACATTTTGAAAAGGGCTGAAAACAAGCTAAAAAGATAGGTTGCCAGGCAACGAAACATACGCCCACAGCAGCTAAATTGTCCGGGCAGTCAACAAGGGTTGTCGCATATTTTTACTAATTTCGGTAATGAAACATTTGTAATACACTAAAAACTGATTAAGAGTAACAACTCATTATGTAATTATCAGAAAATCATTAGAATTTGATTGCTTTTTATAAAGTTTTACCCCACGCTAACAATTAGTATATACATGAAACATTTAATATCATGGATTTAGCTGTTCAGTTATCTAAATTCATTGAAAATCAAAATACTGGTTCGTTTCAACACCTTAAACTCTATGTATCAATCTGAAGTCAATCGGATAGTAACTTTGGCCTCTATAGTGTCACAAGAAATTTGGCCTCTAGAGCGTCCACAAGATTTTTTGAAGTGATCAAGGGCCATAACTCTGGCACTAATTATCGGAAATCGCTGAAAATCAATAGGCTTCTTCGTCTTATAACCTTAAACACTGTGTATCAATTTGAAGTCAATCGGATATTAACTTTGGCCTCTAGAGCGTCCACAAGATTTTTTGAAGTGATCAAGGACCATAACTCTGGCACTAATTATCGGAAATCGCTGAAAATCAATAGGCTTCTTCGTCTTATGACCTTAAACACTGTGTATAAATTTAAAGTCAATCGGATATTAACTTTGACCTTTAGAGCGTCCACAAGATTTTTTGAGGTTATCAAGGGCCATAACTCTGGCACTAATTATCGGAAATCGCTGAAAATCAATAGGCGTCTTCGTCTTATGACCTTAAACACTGTGTATAAATTTAAAGTCAATCGGATATTAACTTTGGCCTCCAGAGCGTCCACAAGATTTTTTGAGGTGATCAAGGGCCATAACTCTGGCACTAACTATCGGAAATCGCTGAAAATTAATAGGCGTCTTTGTCTTATGACCTTAAACACTGTGTATAAATTTAAAGTCAATCGGATATTAACTTTGGCCTCTAGAGCGTCCACAAGATTTTTTGAAGTGATCAAGGGCCATAACTCTGGCACTAATTATCGGAAATCGCTGAAAATCAATAGGATTCTTCGTCTTATGACCTTAAACACTGTGTATCAATTTGAAGTCAATCGGATATTAACTTTGGCCTCTAGAGCGTCCACAAGATTTTTTGAAGTGATCAAGGGCCATAACTCTGGTACTAATTATCGGAAATCGCTGAAAATCAATAGGCTTCTTCGTCTTATGACCTTAAACACTGTGTATAAATCTAAAGTCAATCGGATATTAACTTTGGCCTCTAGAGCGTCCACAAGATTTTTTGAAGTGATCAAGGGCCATAACTCTGGCACTAATTATCGGAAATCGCTGAAAAACAATAGGCTTCTTCGTCTCATGACCTTAAACACTGTGTATAAATTTAAAGTCAATCGGATATTAACTTTAGCCTGTAAGCAATTGTGGACGCCGGACCGACGGACGGACGGACGGACCGACGGACGGACCGACGGACGGACGGACCGACGGACGGACGGACGGACGGGGGCGACGACAATATACGACCACATTTCAATGTGGGCGTATAAAAAGGTGATTTTTCTTACAATCAGGGGCCATAATTCATGAAGTTATGTTGGCTGAAAAAGGTGAATATCAAAACATATTTTAAGTTTCATCAAAAGCGGTGCAGAACCTTCGTACATACACACTTTAACACATTTGGGTACAAAGAGTGGATTTTGTCGGCAGTTTCATTTTGTAATTTTCACAAAATTTGAGTTCAACCTTCATTATTAGTTATAGTGTAATGGTGGGCGTATAAAAATTATCCACAAATTAACCCTACTGAAATATGTTCAAAGGGTTAGATGCCAGGATTCTACTCATAATATATTTGTTATTGGGACAGATAGAACTTTGTGTTATTAAATTCCAAATGTTCTAACTTCAATATATAGTTGAGCACTCCTTCCTTTTTCTGTAAAATCAAAGGGTTTAATTTTCCAAGGAATTATTATCTATGATCAAACCTGTTTTTTTCTGCGGGTTTCCTGATTTAGATCCATGCTTAGTAGGATTATCTAAATCTCGATATAAATGCTGTGAGTCGGCACTGCCACTACTACTATTTGATGATGAACTTGTATGAGTTGAGACACTACTGGCACTATGAGAGGATGATGAACGACTACTACCACTAGAACTGTGACTACCCGTTCGTGGTCTGAAAAATAAAACAATCCGCCAAAGATGATTAATTCTTACTGTCAAGAAGTCACTTGTATCATTAAAATCCTGCATCTAATAAAACATTGTTAAAGTCCAAATTCCAAGCAAAATAACTCTATCGTTAAAATCTTGACGTTCAACATCGAAACAAAATAAAAAACTGTCAATAATATCTTATATCTAGTAAAACAGTAACTGTAGTGTGCAATACCTTATATGGTATTTCTGCGCTTTGAGCATGCTCATGCATGGGTATTGCGCAATATAAATAGACTATTATTATTATTATTATATGGATGGGGCCTTATTTAGTAATAAAACTAAAAGCATGTATTGGATGAGGCAAGAAAGGGATCAATGTTTGAACATGGTCACGGTATACAGTGGGAGAATTCCATATTCGATGTGAATTTCAATATAAAGTTAAGAGCTAATAATAGAGAACTTGTTTGAATGAATATATTTTTCATAATGTAGTCACTAGTTTATTTTGTTGCCTTAGCAATGTTTTTTTCATTAACATGGAAAATGATTAAAAAATTGTACTGGTCGCGTTATGAATAATCAGCAAGCTTGTATATTTACAGGATTATCAAAGTGCTGGATTCTTGCAAAGGTATGACTGTCAAGGATTATAGTTAACAAGCTGATTGGCTTCTAAATCAACTCCTTTTCAATAAGCCCAAAATAAATTGTTGTATCACACCATAGTGGACGGTTTATCAAGATCCCCAATTTTGCATACTGTGTTGTGTGGTGGATTTTTTTAAAAGGTTTAAAGTGATATCATACCTTTTTTCTCTTTTACCCGCTAAACTTTGAACATTTCTTTGTGTAAGAGGTAATGGTGCAGCAGGTGGTCTACGTCTATCTGGACTTCTTTGAGGTTTAACTGATACAGCACTACGAGGTTCCCTGATAAAAATAATATAGCTTTGTAGTCATCATTCATAATAAAGGGACATAACACTAGACGGAAAGATTGCCAGGAAAGTTCTTGCACTGTGTTCTTTTATAAAAAAACTAGAGCATTTAGAAGAACCTGTTATTCAGGATATAAATGTAACATATCCTACTTACATATTTCTTAATGGTACAGGGGGTCTTGAATCTTGTGGATATACAGGGTTACCTCCCCTTCTGTCCATGTTGCGAGGTGGAAAATTACGACCCATTTCCCTGGAGTTTGGTGGAGGTCTTTTATTGATCCCCGGACTACGTGACCGAGATCTAGAAGACCTGAAGGAAAGAATATTTTGTTATCAGATATATACATTTTTATATATATATATATAAATGAAAATTAAAAGGTTATATAAGTATGAATTTAGCTATTGAAGAAACTTACATTTCACATCAATATACTATTATAACAGTGGAACTTAGTATGTATTTTGGACAAATATATCAGGCATACGAAAAACTTACCTAGAAAAAGAGGAAGATCTACTATATGATGAACCACTACTGTAAGAATTAGAAGAATATGATCTCGAACCAGAGGAAGAAAAAGAGCTGTAAATAAAATAATGTTTAAAATATTACGGTATATAATCAATTACTCCTTTTTGAAAATTTTGTAGACTTGAAACAGTGGAAAGCTTGGGTTATTTCATGTTTTTAGTTTATAACTACAATAATCCAAGATGCAAGCTTTTTATGGTCTAGTAGCTAAAATCATGTACAACGCGATTTAATCTCAATATAATCTTATTGTTATCCCTTGGGTTCGCAGTTTGTTTTCTACATTTCAAGATCTGTGATGAAACAATCCAACACATTAAAAGCAAACAAGATTTGTGAGAAAATGTAAATACATTTTCAAAAAATCTAAAATACCTAGAGGAGTGTGATGAACCACTGTGAGAACGCCGTCTTCGTCTAGGTCGTGAATTCCTAGGTGCTTTCTTTTTAATTGGAGATTTGGATCTAAAAATATTAAAAGATTACGGTAAGTAAAATAATTTCTTCTATTAAATAATCATCAAACTGTATTCCTACATAAAATTTGAAATCCCAAAATGCTAGAAAAGATTCAAGTCCGATGCTCACAAAGCTAATTATTATGAGCAAAGTGGATTTGGCTTCTTGGTGCTGAACTGAGTAAAATGTTGCTCTGACAGCAATAACTACAGCTTACTTTTGTTATGATTTCCTACTGTCAGACGACCCTTTAACATGCTGCCTGTCAGGTCCACTATTCTGTACTAATGACAAAGGGAAATTTAGCTGGAAAAACCTGAGGAACTTTCTCAAAATAAATAAATGTACAGTCATTTATGTTAAGCTTCATACGATTTTTTCTTCTATTTGTTGAACATAGAATTTCAAGGCAATAAAAACAACTCTGTGGACAATGGCCATCTGACCAACACTACTAATAGTATGAACAAAATCAACCAAACATCAATAAAATAAATAAAAGTAGTGATTAATCCCAAGCAAAACTATTGTATTCTGTGAATTTGCTTTAAAGTAATTATTTGTACCTTTGCCAGGGATCTCTCCATTCATCTGCTCGACCTCTTATAACAGGAGGTTGTGAATCTCTTGGATCTCTAGGTTCAGGTCGTAGCTTGGGTGATTCTGGACGGTATAATCTGTAACATCACGTGTTCAGTATAAAATATATATTGTCTTAAAAATCATGAATATGTTTGTGGTTACAACAACCTATAATAATACTAGATTATACTGACATTTCTATTTTTATACCAAATTTCAGATTTATCTGAAGAGAGAGACATGGGATTTAACATCCACTTTCGGAACAAACACATGGTTTAATTTCATTTCAATAATTCGCTTGCACGTAGACGTCTTTTACAGTGGTCGGAAACCAGAGGACCCAGAGAAAAACCACGAGGTTTGACAGGCGACCAAGCCAGTTGACTCAATGACAGACTTTATGATACAGTGCGAACATGCTAACCATTCAGCTACCGAAATCCTCCTTTATCTAAAGATCCTATTTCATTTCCAACAATATCTAATCATAACTAACCTTTCTACGTGAGATGGTGGAAAATGTTTTTCTTTAAATCTATCTTTTTCCTGAAACAGTAGAAACATGTTCAAATTATGACAAATTTATCAATTAATTCACATATTCATGATGCAAATGCAAATCAGGTAATGGTATACAACGCTGCTCTAATTTGAGATAACAAAATGTACTTACTCTGAATTCCTCCAACATATCTGGACCTCTCGTCCACCGAACTTCAAAGTTTTCATACTGTCCAGCCTGAAATCCTTGAGGTCTATCATAATATTCATCTGGCTCATCATATCTACAATATACATTAATTAAATTATGTTTTGTGTCTCCTCATCAACACTACAATAATACATGTTATCAAATAACACATTTTTTATGGAATAACAATCTTGCAGTGCCAAAAAACATAGTACTGGTATTTGTTATTCCATACAAAGTTTGTTATTTGATTATGTTCAAAACACTACATGCCATGCAAAGAATATATGTATGTTTACTGAAAATAACAAGGTCAGTTCTTGAGACTCAAATTTAATCTATCACAGCATACAGTGACAATTTTTCTGAAAATAATTATTCATTGTAACTAGAAATGAAAGGGGAAATAATTAACATCTAAAATTCGGAAGATATCTATTGTGTCAATGGACTCAATATAGAGCTAGAGGCAATTGTATTCATCAATTTTCAAGAACTCCTGATTTAAATTTATGTAGAAAAAAGATAGGCTGGCACTGCCAGGCAGGATACGCCCACATTTTCGAGAGATGGATAGAGAACAAGCAATACCGAAAGTGATTTTTCCCTACATCATTAAGTCCTGTATTTCATACTGTATTGGGAGCAGCCATTTAGTTGGTCAGTTCCAGTCCGATATTCATGAAATTCGAAGCCGACAATGATTATGGTGAGATGGTACACAACCTAGAAATGTGACTTTTTATCAAAATCGGATAAGAATTGTGACCTGTAGAGAGTCCACAACCATGATATACCATATTTTTACACTATTCGCGTACAAACGGCGACCATTTCGTCCGGCAATTTTTGTACGATTTTCACGAAATTAGAACGCAACCTTCCTCATCAAAATCGGATTAAAATTGTGACCTATACATGGTCCACAACCATGATATACCAGTATTCGCGTACAAACGGCGGCCATTTTGTCTGTCAATTTTGGTCCGATTTTCCCGAAATTCAAACTCAGCCTTCCTTACGGTGTAACGGTAATATAATCAAACGTTTTTTTTAAATCGGATAATAATTGTGACCTCCAGAGGGACCACAAGCTTAAGAAAGGGGGATTTTGCGTATAACCAGGGGCCATAATTCAGGAAGTTACAATCTGATATGCGCAAATATCAAAAAGAACCAAGATCTTTGGGTTATAACCATCAACCTTGATATACCATTTTTAACAGTATTCGTGTACAAAAGGCAGCCATTTTGTATGGCAATTTTGGTCCGATTTTCCCGAAATTCGAACTCAACCTTCCTTACGGTGTAACGGTAATATAATCAAAAGTTTTTTTAAATCAGATAATAATTGTGACCTCCAGAGGAACCACAAGCTAAAAAAATAGGTTGCCAGGCAACGAAACATACGCCCACACAGCAGCCAAATCGTCCGAGCAGTCAACAAGAATTGTCGCATATTAAGGAATTATCAGAAAATCATTAGAATTTGTTTGGTTTTTATAATCAAACGTTTTTTTTTAAATCATATAATAATTGTGACCTCCAGAGGCACCACAAGCTAAAAAGGGTGATTTTTCGTACAATCAGGGGACATAATTCAGGAAGTAATGACCCGATGGGTGCAAATATCGAAAGGAACCAAGATCTTTGGGTTTAAAACATACCTGTCAAGTTTCATCAAAATCGATTCAAAATTGTGACCTCTATAGGGTCCACAACCTTGATATAACATATTTTCACACTATTCGTGTACAAACGGCGGCCATTTTGTCCGTCAATTCTAGTCCGGTTTTCACGTAATTCAAACTCTCTCTTCATTACCATGTAACGGTGATATAGTCAAACGTTTTTTTAAATCGGATAATAATTTTGACCTCCAGAGGGACCAAAAGCAAACAAAAGCGATTTTTCTGACAATCCGGGGACATAATTCAGGAAGTTATGATCCAATGGGCGCAAATATCTAAAGGAACCACGATCTTTGGGTTATAAACATACATGTCAAGTTTCATCAAAATCGGTACAAAATTGTGACCTCTATAAGGTCCACAACCTTTATATAACATATTTTCACAATATTCGCGTACAAACGGCGGCCATTTTGTCCGTCAATTTTGGTCCGATTTTCATACAATTCATACTCAACCTTCATAACCATGGAACGGTGATATAATCAAACGTTTTTCTAAATCGGATAACAATTTTGACCTCCAGAGGGACCACAAGCTAAAAAGGGCATTTTTTCGGACAATCAGGGGCCATAATTCAGGAAGTTACGATCCAATTGGCGCAAATATCGAAAGGAATCAAGATCTTTGGGTTATAAACATGCATTTCAAGTTTCATCCAAATCGGTTCAAAATTGTGTCCTCTACACTGTTCACAACCTTGATATAACATATTTGCACACTATTCGCGTACAAATGGCGGCCATTTTGTCCGTCAATTTTGGTCCGATTTTCACGAAATTCGAACTCGACCTTCATAACCATGGAACAATGATATAATCAAACGGTTTTTTATATCGGATAACAATTTTGACCTCCAGAGAGACCACAAGCTAAAAAGGGCAATTTTTCGGACAATCAGGGGCCATAATTCAGGAAGTTATGATCCGATTGGCGCAAATATTGAAAGGAACCAAGATCTTTGGGTTATAAACATGCATTTCAAGTTTCATCCAAATCGGTTCAAAATTGTGTCCTCTACACTGTTCACAACCTTGATTTAACATATTTTCACACTATTCGCGTACAAATGGCGGCCATTTTGTCCGTCAATTTTGGTCCGATTTTCACGAAATTCGAACTCAACCTTCATAACCATGGAACGGTGATATAATCAAACGGTTTTTTAAATCGGATAACAATTTTGACCTCCAGAGGGACCACAAGCTAAAAAGGGCGATTTTTCGGACAATCAGGGGCCATAATTCAGGAAGTTACAATCCGATTTGCGCAAATATCGAAAGGAACCAAGGTCTTTGGGTTATAAACATGCATTTCAAGTTTCGTCCAAATCGGTTCAAAATTGTGACCTCTAAACTGTTCACAAGCTAAAAAACGGGATTTTTCGTACAATCAGGGGCCATAACCCATGAAGTTACAGTCCGATACATGCCAATATCGAAAGGAACCGAGATCTTAGGGTGATAAACCTATGTTTCAAGTTTCATTGAAATCGGATAAAAATTGTGACCTGTAGACTGTTCACAAACAATTGTGAACGGACGGACGGACGTCCGGACGGACGTCCGGACGGACGGACGGACGGACGAACAGGGGCGACGACAATATACGTCCACATGAAAATGTGGGCGTATAAAAAAGGCGATTTTGCGAATAATCAGGGGCCATAATTCAGGATGTTACGATCCGATATGCGCAAATATCGAAAGGAACCAAGATCTTTGGGTTATAACCATGAATTTCAAGTTCCATCAAAATCGAATTAAAATTGTGACCTCCACAGGGTCCACAACCTTGATATACCATTTTTTAACAGTATTCGTGTACAAACAGCGGCCATTTTGGTCCGATTTTCCCGAAATTAGAACGCATCCTTCCTTAGGGTGTAACGGTGATATAATCAAACGTTTTTTTAAATCTGATAATAATTGTGACCTCCAGAGGGACCACAAGCTAAAAAGGGTGATTTTTCGGACAATCAGTGGCCATAATTCAGGAAATTACCTTCCTATAGCCGCAAATATAGAAAGGACCCAAGATCTTTGGGTTAGAAACATGCATGTCAAGTTTCATCAAAATCGGTTCAAAATTGTGAGCTCTATAGGGTCCACAAGCTAAAAACGAGATTTTTCGTACAATCAGGGGCCATAATCCATGAAGTTTTGATCCGATACATGCCAATATCGAAAGCAGCCAAGATCTTTTGGGGATAAACCTATATTTCAAGTTTTGTCAAAATCGGATAAGAATTGTGACCTGTAGAGAGTCCACAAACAAATTGTGGACGGACGGACGGACGGATGTCCGGACGGACAGAGGCGACGACATAATACGTCCGCATGAAAATGTGGGCGTATAATAACAATTACCCACCCTGCGTCATAATAAGGATCTTTATATCTGTGACGTTCATTTTCTTTATTAAATTCTTTATCAGGAACGTCGTCTAAATTTAGATTCAAACGTTTTTCCTCAAAATCTATTTCTGTTTCTTTTCTTTCTGATGCTTTCTTCTTCATCTGTTGATGAATATATGAAATAAAGAACATATCATTGATTGCTACCTTAAAATCTAAATGTACAATACATTATTGCAGTTTATCATGTTGCCTTTCATCAATAACTAAATAGGTATATTCAATGAATATGGTCATTCTGTAATGATTTAAAAGATAGGCTGGCACTGCCAGGCAGGATACGCCCACATTTTCGAGAGATGGACAGAGAACAAGCAATACCGAAAGTGATTTTTCCTACATCTTTAAGTCCTGTATTTCATACTGTATTGGGAGCAGCCATTTAGTTGGTCAGTTCCAGTCTGATATTAATGAAATTCGAAACCGACAATGATTATGGTGTGACGGTACACAACCTAGAAATGTGACTTTTCATCAAAATCGGATAAGAATTGTGACCTGTAGAGAGTCCACAACCATGATATACCATATTTTTACACTATTCGCGTACAAACGGCGACCATTTCGTCCGGCAATTTTGGTATGATTTTCACGAAATTAGAACTCAACCTTCCTCATCAAAATCGGATTAAAATTGTGACCTATACATGGTCCACAACCATGATATATCATTTTTTTAACAGTATTTGCGTACAAACGGCGGCCATTTTGTCTGTCAATTTTGGTCCGATTTTCACAACATTAGAACTCAACCTTCCTCATCAAAATCAAATTAAAATTGTGACCTATACAGGGTCCACAACCATGATATATCATTTTTTTAACAGTATTTGCGTACAAACGGCGGCCATTTTGTCTGTCAATTTTGGTCCGATTTTCCCGAAATTCAAACTCAACCTTCCTTACAGTGTAACGGTGATATAATCAAACGTGTTTTTAAATTGGATAATAATTGTGACCTCCAGAGGGACCACAAGCTAAAGAAAGGGGGATTTTGCGTATAACCAGGGGCCATAATTCAGGAAGTTACGATCCGATATGCGCAAATATCGAAAAGAACCAAGATCTTTGGGTTATAACCATGAATTTCAAGTTTCATCAAAATCGAATTAAAATTGTGACCTTTACAGGGTCCACAACCTTGATATACCATTTTTTAACAGTATTCGCGAACAAACGGTGGCCATTTTGTATGGCAATTTTGGTCTGATTTTCCCGAAATTCGAACTCAACCTTCCTTACGGTGTAACGGTAATATAATCAAACGTTTTTTTAAATCGGATAATAATTGTGACCTCCAAGCTAAAAAAAAAAAGGCGATTTTGCGTATAATCAGGGGCCATAATTCAGGAAGTTACGATCCGATATGCGCAAATATCGAAAGGAAGCAAGATCTTTGGGTTATAACCTTGTATTTCAAGTTTCATCAAAATCGAATCAAAATTGTGACCTCCACAGGGTCCACAACCTTGATATACCATTTTTTAACAGTATTTGCGTACAAACAGCGGCCATTTTGTATGGCAATTTTCGTCCGATTATCCCGAAATTCGAACTCAACCTTCCTTAGGGTGTAACGGTGATATAATCAAACGTTTTTTTAAATCGAATAATAATTGTGACATCCATGCCAAAAAAAAAGGCGATTTTCCGTATAATCAGGGGCCATAATTCAGGAAGTTACGATCCGATATGCGCAAATATCGAAAGGAAGCAAGATCTTTGGGTTATAACCATGAATTTCAAGTTTCATCAAAATCGAATCAAAATTGTGACCTCCATAGGGTCCACAACCTTGATATACCATTTTTTAACAGTATTCGCGTACAAACGGCGACCATTTTGTATGGCAATTTTCGTCCGATTTTCCCGAAATTCGAACTCAACCTTCCTTAGGGTGTAACGGTGATATAATCAAACGTTTTTTTAAATCGAATAATAATTGTGACCTCCAGAGGGACCACAAGCTAAAAAGGGTGATTTTTCGGACAATCAGGGGCCATAATTCAGGAAATTACATTCCGATAGCCGCAAATATCGAAAGGAACCAAGATCTTTGGGTTACAAACATGCATGTCAAGTTTCATCAAAATCGGTTCAAAATTGTGACCTCTATAGGGTCCACAAGCTAAAAACGTGATTTTTCGTACAATCAGGGGCCATAATCCATGAAGTTTTGATCCGATACATGCCAATATCGAATGGATCTTTTGGGGATAAACCTATATTTCAAGTTTCGTCAAAATCGGATTAGAATTGTGACCTGTAGAGAGTCCACAAACAAATTGTGGACGGACGGACAGGGGCGACGACATAATACGTCCACATGAAAATGTGGGCGTATAAAAATCAATATGTGAAATATATGTAGCTAATTGAAAACCATACCTCTTTTGCCTGACGTAGACCTCTCTCCCATGCTGTTTCAACTACTGGTACCTCAATAGGTGGTGGAGGAAGAATCTCAGGTTCTGGACATGCCTGTTTGAAATACAGGGAAAAATATTAAAAGTTTGTGAGTTTATATACTGATTATCACATAATTATACATTAATTACAAATATAGAGTAAACAAGCCAACAGTCAGCCTGATGTCCCCCACCTAAATCTGAAAATAAATAGATGATACATATTAATTAATTTTATTTATTTTTATCAAAAGTATCGAGCAATCAAACTATACCCTAAGTTTCATCTTTCTCTATCAGATAGAATCAAGATTATCTTGTCCAAAAGCATCAACCCATGAAATTGATTAGCTCTGCTTAGCTTTAGCTCGAAATGTTAATCACGGAACTCAGTCAAGACATTCACCTAATGAACATCTACATCCAGTTTAACATTCCAATCAATTAAATGCAGAGTTGTATGTTCCAAAGTCTTGATAAATCAAATGGATTATCACTCCTTAGCCTAAGCAGAAAATATGGACCATCGAACTTAGTCAAGGTAATGATATTATGAATTTATATTCGAAGTTTCATCACTCTCACTTCTATAAATAAAGGTATCTTGCCCCAAAGCATCAACCAATTCGATTGCTTATCTCTGCTTACACTAAGCAGAAAATGCTAATCTTCGAACTCCATCAAGGCATTGGTCTTATAAACACCTACATGTACACAAAGTTTGAACATTCTAGCTCAATTAGATGGAGAGTTATAGTGCTCCAAAGTCTCGGCCATTCAAATTGGCTTATTGCTCTGCTTCAGCTTAGCCTAATCAAAACCAGGAGAGAACCCTTTCCTCTCCATTGACGAAAGAAATGTGTGCTAATTGAGCTACCTAGACTAACTACACCATTGCAGACGGACATATGTTATGCAAAGTGCTAGGCTGTAAATTTTACCCAGACAGTGGGGTTAAGGCCTGCTTTTATTTCGATTTCCATCAATAATAATTTGAAAATGTTTGTTGACATTTTGTCTTAATCCAAATAAAAACGTTAATCTCCGAATTCTTACTCTTCTCACTTTTGAGCTTAAAATTGGGCCATACCCATGCGTCATAGAAGCCTCAGTTTCTGGTCCCATCTGAATGTCTATATGCTGTCCTTTGCCAGGCCAGCACCAAGATAGAAGATAGGATCACTAGATTAGCGAGCCGCTGCGGCTACAGGTATCCAAAAACAGTCACTACTTATTATAGTGTTAGTAGTCAACAGGCTTTGATAATACAGAAGTTGCTGTTTGGGCCTTACATGTCTATTCTTTTGTAGGTAACAAGATAGAAGATAGGATCACTAGATTAGCGAGCCGCTGCGGCTACAGGTATCCAAAAACAGTCACTACTTATTATAGTGTTAGTAGTCAACAGGCTTTGATAATACAGAAGTTGCTGTTTGGGCCTTACATGTCTATTCTTTTGTAGGTAACAAGAAATAATGCTAGTGTCACCATATAGGCTAGTGTAACAAGACAATGTAGGCTAGTAGTGTGACAAGACAATTCAATTGAACGTGGGAACCTCTGATGTTGCATAATTGAAAAATAATCAGAGCTAAAATATGAGTAGATAGTCATAAGGATAACTTACATCATTTGGCTGCCATGCTGGACCATACTGTCCTCTAGGTCCCATTATGACATTAAAACCTGGTCTCTCTATCAAACTATAGTTACCTAAAAAAAAAAAAAATACATACTGTTTCATATCTTTTGATCAATCTCAATTGACTTTTCAAAACACCAAATGATAGGTTGCCAGGCATCGAAGTAGTCAACAAGTTTGAAATATTTACAACACATTTAAATCTGATAACTAGTAACAATCCATTAAGTAATTATAAGAAATCATTAGAATTGTTTGTCTCAAGACCTTAAAAATTTACATTATAATCTCTAGCATATCCACAGGGTTTCTTGAGTAATCAAGGGCCATAACTCGAGCAGTAATTATTGGGAATCATTGAAAAGCAACACTGATTCACTGTGTTTGAATTTATAATCAATCGGATATTAACTTGAGCCTCAATAGCATCCACAAACTGTTGTATTTTCAATACCAACACATACATTTCTTTGATTATGTGTTTATATTAAGTCTTACAATACTCCTACCATTACCTTTATCATTAATACCAGGATGTAGAAATCGACAGTTATCACCCCATGTACAGTTTCCTTTAACAAAAAATCTACAGATAGGCTTTACAAATGGTTTCTTAGAACCTGGTTCACGTATTTCCCCTTCTTCACAATCTTCATCCTAGATAAAATACATCATCTTATTTAATATTTATTTTAGTATAATAAAATACACACTAGTATAGAATGGTTCTTGCTATAATAATGCCCAAGACTGACTTAAAAAATAAAATAGACAATGTACCATTGATAAGTAGGTACAGACTAAAATGTTGTTTCCTAAATTAATTCAGTGATGTTTGGGCCTTCAAATACCAATCCTCTACCTAGGGGTATTTTACATGAACTACCATTTGCATCCAGGACTTTCAATTTTTTATCCAAATGACTAGATGCACTTTCCTCGTCACTTGTCAGTCCCACAGGCAGCAAATCAGATGAATGGGCACCAGCTAAAAACATGATTATCAGCCTACTTGTTATAAACTGGACAGACTAAAAAATCACAGGCTACTAAAAACATATTTGTTTATGAACTGACTTTTCAGCATCAACAAAATAAATGTAGTGGAAAATTATCAAAAGCGACAAATAACTGAAGGAAGGCAGAGTTTTGGTCAAAATCATCTTCACCTATTTTTAGTGACAACATGTAGCTTAAACTGAAGTTTAACTGTTCTAAGACCCCATTCCCCCTATAAATGTGATGCACAGTAATATCCTCTGAAAGTCACTGGAAAATTCAGCAATGTATCTTTTGGTTGTAAGCAAATCTACTGTGTCGAGGTTACTTTTAAATCATAATTTTAACTATTACGGTAAACAACACAAGCACTGGGCTCGATACATGCCAGGTTTCCCGCCAAGAACATTTTAGTGTCCGTACAAAATTATCAGTCAAGGTAGTAGGCTACAATAGGTAAAATATACTTACATCATCTATTTCTCCATCATCAGATTTATCCATATCCTAAAAACACAAACAAATTGAATTTTAAGTGGTTATTTTCATTGTGTATACCCCTACAGGGCTAATCATCATTTTCCTTAATCAAAAGATGAAATGTGTTCTTCAGACAGTAAATCAAGATATCTGCATGGTTAGAAATGAGTTACTTCAGTAAATTGCTGATAAAGATTATGACATAAAATCAATATCAAGTTATAGGAACTTTAGATGTTCGAATAATTAAGATCTACTTGAGGGTTGATTTATTTTAATAATATCTGGAGCAATATGTTAATTTTTGATAAGTCTGTTATTGCAGGTGCATTGACTTAAAAGTTTATATTAGAATTTCTTTATTACAAAATCGTCCAGAAAGATCATCTGAAAATTGTAAAACACACAATTTATTTAAGCTAATTAATTTGTGTGATTACCTGATCATCATCACTTCTCATCTCTCCTTCTTCATGTTCACTTCTTTCTTCTTCTTCATCATAATCTAATTCTACATGTTCTTCATTAAAGCTAGTGTTATTAGTATTGGGTTTATTATTAGTCATTTTATCATTTATCTTTTTCTCTTCTACACTACACTCACCATTTACACCTGATTTTTCTACATTATTTTTATAACTAGCATCATAGTTTAATACTTCTCGAGAGTCAGTCTGACCACTAGCAGTTACCTCCCCGTCTTCCTCACTTGTGCCTTTATTTGGAATGTTTGCACAAAGTCTTATTCCTGAATGAGAATCAAGTTGAGGTCTTTCACTTGGACTGTTGGCTTCAAGATCTAAAGTATCATCGCCAGATGTATAACCCGATGCATCTGGTTGTGGACCTTTATCGCCAGCATAGGAATTCTTAAATAAAGCACTTATATTTGCATGAGTTTGGTTTGAATCAGCTCTGGCAAACTGAACAGAACTTGAGCTTGATTGATCTGGCATGTGTAAAATTTCACTATCTGACTCATCAGATTCAATGGGTTCTGCACCTGCTTCTAATTTCCTATAGGATGAAGAATTATCAATGGATTCATCAGGAGACTCGATTTCTTCTGCATAGGGCACTTTTGAATCTAGGGAAACATTTGTGTCACATTTAAAGTCACTGTTATCCAATGATTCATTACTATCAACTTGATTATTGTCTTCTGCAATGTCAACACAACTACTTTGAGTTGAGTCGGCCACTTTGCAGGAATCTTTATCTAGGCAAACACCAACTTTTAAATCTGAGGAATCTATACTATCTGTAGTGGAGGCTACAGCTTCACTGGTCAAGTTATCTGCTGTAACTTCTAATTTCAAACTACCACTTACTTCTTCATTAAAACTATCAGCATTATCAGGAGTTCTCCTTATATCATCATCTATACTTTGTGAGTTAGAAATATTCGCATCAGAAGTTACAATTACATCCTTTTCCTCATCTTGAATATTCTCCGAAGATTCTGGATTTTGTATCAAGCATTCAGCCTCTGAGATCTGATTATCAGCAGATATATCTTCTTCCCTGTTTTCCGAATTCTGTGAATCAATATTGTCATCATTGTCCGAACCAGAACTTTGAATGTAGCTCCCATCATTTCCAGATTTAATAGGATGAGAACCATAACTGTCAGGTTCTTGATAATTTGGTGATCTTGGTGTGCCGGTTGGGGAAATCGGTGTGTCAGTTGTGGAAATGGGAGTTTGAGTTGGGGATTCTGGAGTGTCTGCAGGGGATTCTGGTGATTGTTCAGGGGATTCTGGTGTTTCTAATGGTGACTGTGGAGTTTCTATTGGTGAAGATGAAGACTGTGGAGTAGAATCTACAATATCTGAAGACGGTAGAACCATTTCAGCATCTTGAGATGGAGAAAGATCAAAATTATCATCATCAAGCATTGGTTCTCTATCAGCATTAGAATTGTTACCACCATCAAATATTAAGCCTTGCATTTGCTCCAAGTCACGGTCATTTGGAGAATTATCTTCTCCTTCTGCCATAGGAGAGTTAGCCGTTTCCATTTCTCCATCATTATCATCCTTTATCTCATCTGGGTTATCCTCAAAATTATCACCTATTTTCTGATGGTCATTTTCTGAGCTATTGTCGGCATCCATCAGTGCCAAAATGACTAATAATCCTACAAAGGTAAAAATAACAAATCATCATTAACAACAATAGAATGAACTATTAGGTATATTTATTTCTGTTGCTGTCCGCTATATCCAAACATGCACCATTACAAATTAATCTACATGAATAAAAATAAGACAGTAGAAAGTAAATGCAAGTTTGATGTAACTGAGGCATTCGATTTAAAAAGTACAATGTGTTAATATTTTTTAAAATACTGTCTGAAAAACTAAAATTCTCTTTATGTTAAGAAGTAGGAATGAATAGACTTTCTGATCAAAATGTAGAACACACACTGGCTGGGAATCTCCACAGAAACTACAAACATGGGAAACATACATAAACAGGAAAATCTATGTCAAATAGGAAATTCCAAGAAATGTGGACATGTAGTTAACGTAAAATTACATTTTTAAGAATTCAACACATAATATTGTCAAAACACTTGGAAAGATCAAGGACATCACCCTTTAAAGGGCATTTACTCAAAGAAATGGTCAACTCTGAGTTGTCACTTTCATCTGGACCAAGACCACCAATACTTTTAATAAACTGGTAAGTCAGTGCAAGTGGTTTCTATATTTCATTATAGTCTTCCTATGTTTTTAATGTTGAAATATATCACAGATAGTTTTGTCTTCCAGTAATGTGAGGACCAGGTCACTCAGGGTAGTAGACCAGTAGATAGTTCCTGTAACGTAAGCAGTATTTCCATGGACATAGTCAACTGAGTCTAGATAAGAAAACTGATTTCTCGATTCTGCATGTCTTGAGATGGTACTATATAGTTTCACCTGGCAAAGTATGATGCGAGGCATATAGTACTTCAATTAAGCAAAACGATCAATATATCTAATTAATAAAGAAATTAAAGATACATTAATTAAGAGATAAATATGCCTATTGCTAGAAAAATATTCTACAAATATCAGTCTGGATACATTTGACAATAATAGGTCATCACTGAGTCATCAGCTAGATTATCTGGTCTTTTACATTGTCTTAGATAGACAAAGTTTGAGGGAGGTAACTACCGTAGTCCTAAAATGAGATATTGATGCCCATGAAATTAATCTTATTGCAATACCAGTTCGATATCCAACATTCTTAATTGTTTTCATGGGCCACATATATGTTTTTAAAAATTAATCCTAATGCAAGAAATATGGGATTTATGGCAGGAAGGGGTGCAACTCTTACTCGACTTGGCCAAAGATACGGGATAATCAACTACATTAAACATCAAACTCCCTGTTAAATATAGACAACGGAGACTAGCCAGTCTTTCATTAGGCTTCAAATGTTATAAAAATCATTAATTAGACCTTACTATTTACATAAAAAACAGAAAATCAAGTTTGTAGACCCTTGGATGGCTTGGATACAGCTTAGATTTAAACAGCCGTCCACTTGAAGATCACGTAAGATGAAAAATCTTAATTGAATATACTTATAGACATTGGTTACTACATCCATGTTACGAAAAGTTCACATCAATCTGATCAAAATTAATTCAGTAATTAACGCTTAAGTATCGGACAGCCAAACACGGTTTTCAAATTGTATTGGCTGTTAGTGATGTGCGTTTTTTTCGGTTTAACCGTACAGTATCGGTTTTTACAAATAAACCGAAAACCGAACCGATAAAAAAAAAATAACAACCGTGCGTTTCGTTTTTTTTTCAAATTCCTAATTTTTATGTAGCCATATTTCGTTTACTTAATAATTCCAAAATTTTAATGTAGCCACCACTTCCGTTTTTATTTTCGATCAACCAGAGCCCGTATATGTATAGAGTGATAGAGTGTTTAATCAGTCTGGATGGCCTAGACTATTTATTTTCTCAATTCGTTTCGGTTTATAATCTAAAACTTTATGCAAGCCGAAGCTGGTTGTCAATAACGAACGATGGTTTCCTCTAAAAAGTAAAATGTCTTCATGGCTTGCTCACTAACTATGAAAGATTAGATGGCACAAAATGTAGATTTAATCTTTGTAAAAAAACATATTTCTGCTGCATTCTGAAACACATCTAACTTGAAGGTGCACCTAAAATACAAGCATGACAAAGAAGTTAAATTAACAATTTTGATTCAGGTTTAGTGTTTAGAACAACAACAACCGAAAACAGCAATGCGTTAGTTTTGTTTTTAAGTTTATAAACGAGAAATGCAAGACCACATGTTTCGATTTGTTGGATTCAATGGATTGGTATTATTTTGTTATGCAAATTTAATTTGGTGTTCGACAATGATTATCAGCTTTGGGGTTTTTTTTCGGTTTTTTTTTATCTTACAGTAACTTTATTGTTATTGATATTATGTCGTTATGTTAATTTATTATTATGCCTATTGCGTTGTGTGTGTCAGATCATTTTTACAGTAACTTTGTTAATACTGCCAGTCATAATTAAAGTCATATAACAGTAAAATAAAAAAACCTTCTTGTTTACTATTTACATCAATATTTTTGATATTTTTTCTGGCTTCTAAATATTCCTATAAAATAACCATAAATCAGTACATACATAACACAGTGTTTAAATGAATGAAAAAAACGAAAACCAAAACCCAAAATTTTTACAGTAACTTTGTTAATACTGCCAGTCATAATTAAAGTCATATAACAGTAAAATAAAAAAACCTTCTTGTTTACTATTTACATCAATATTTTTGATATTTTTTCTGGCTTCTAAATATTCCTATAAAATAACCATAAATCAGTACATACATAACACAGTGTTTAAATGAATGAAAAAAACGAAAACCAAAACCCAAAATTTTTGCCTCAGAAAAAACGAAAACCGAAATCGAAAGAAAATTTAAAAACCGCACATCACTATTGGCTGGTGACATCAAAGACACTACTTTCAAATTTTCAATTACAACCATAATCCATATTGGCTGGTGACGTCAAAGACATATAGATTATCTTTACAATATATCACTGTGTGTACAATATATCACTGTCACTACACACTAACAGCGTCCAATTACCATGTGACTGGACTAATCATAATCACTGAATTATTGTCTTACATTGTTATAGATTGTCTTACACTTACAGGAATACAAATGGTGCCAGTCATTCATCGATATATATTCATTATTAGCTATATATCACTTTGGAGGAAGCGGACGTTTTTCTACACACAGTATTTATCGTAACTCCATTTGAAATATTGAATTTTCAGATGACTATGCATCAAAATAGATTGGATCACCCTCATTTCTCAGCCAATTAATGCTGGGAATCGTATTACCATGTATGTTTCCATTCACTACAGGCTTAGTAACCGAGGTTTAACTTTTGAGCGAAAATTGCATGAGATTCATCGACATGGATATCAAATTCACATACGCGGAGTTCCTAATGCCGTTTGGGGAATGATTAAACTGTCAATGCAATTGTAAAATACTTATTATAAAGAAGATAAACGATTATAGACATAACATAATCGTATCAAAAATGTTTGTCATACGCACAATCTATATTCAGATCTTTAACAAGAAGTCAATGAAATGCTGTTTAAACGCCAATCAACAATTAACATGATTACAAAAACACCGGTGAGTGATCGCTCTCGAGCGCCTACACTCCTACAGCTCACCTGAATGTCTACCCCTTAAAATTGAAAATCACTCTCCTTTACAAAGTCATTGAGGGTTTATTAACATTTATCTACCAATCACTCTCCTTAATATCAGATCACTCTCCTTAATTTCTAAATCACTCTCCTTAATTTCTAAAGCATTCCTCTTATCGAAACTGGGAGAACCTTTTAGGAGAGCCATTTTTTTCAATTTGTTGATTGAGGGGAGCTTTTGTTGGCTCTCCTCTGAAATACAAAAAAACGGCTGCTAACTAATCATAGCTAACAACAAACACATCACAGTCTACACTAAGGTTGCAACGATATCAAATTCTGATATCGCCATTAATCATGATAACTGCTTTTGGAATTATCGCGATAAATAAAAGTCTACGATTATCAATTTTATCACGATAATTCTCTTTATCGTACAGTACTAACTTAACATTGAAATAAACATAATATTTTCAGTCTTGTTAACCGGGGATTCGCCGCACCGTTGCTACGGTACACCGATGTCGCGTGCGGCTTTGTTTACAAAATGTGTTTCGGGAACTTTCTCTCACCGATTTTTAATGTATAATTTTACAAGTAGTAATTAAACTATTATTTCGAATTCGATCCGGCCCCCGCACCGGTGAAAATGAACTTTGGATTTATTGCACCGACCTCCGCCCAAAAAAATCCTAAAATACCGGGGATTGCGATTATTCAACTTTGGCCGATACGATATCACTTGAAAAAAAATAATCGCGATAATGCGGCATCCCCGGGGTATCGCTGCAACCTTAGTCTACACTACATGTCATGTAGGAGTAGGCCTTTTTTTTAGTTATAGTATATCTCAACTTTTAATAGCGACGAGCAGCTATTTTTTAAATATTATTTTTTACTCTAGGAGCTGTACATCTCAGTATTGTAACAACACCAAGTTTATCAAAATCGGTGCAGAATTGGCTGAGTTACAGTCCGTTTAGTAACGCGAACCGGCAGACCCCTTGTTTGCGAAATTGGCCATTTTGCTTCAATTTTCAACCCCACTCTCTATATCAGAAACCAAAAGTCCTACAGACATAATTATTTCACCAAAATTAAGTCGATTTACTCACCAACAAAACCATGCAAACACTTCACATATAGCCCTAGAAGTTTATTTTATAATGTTTGTAATAACGGTACAGAAGATTAAAAAAGTATGTAAACTTTAACTTTAGGGTATAAGTATAAATTAGACACAATCATTTACAATATTATACAATGGAATCAACATATTCAAACAAGACTTTGTTTCTGATTATTCAAACACTAAAAATAATACAAAAGTACGTGTTAACAAAATATTAAAAAAAGAAAGACATAAATAAATACATAATATAAAAATATTTATCCACATACCCATATTTCTATATCATAAAATTTATAATACTCTCCTCCCTGCCCCAACACCACTACCACCCCATAAAATAAAAATAATTTAACTAGTAAAATCACACTACTTATCAAACATTTATGTAGCTAACTGACAGTGTCAGAATATTAAACAGTGTGTTGTATCGCTCATACTGGTACTAGCAAGCAAGGTAAGCAACATCGTTTTCTCACTGTTCTGATTCAGTGAGTTACCTTGGCAGGCGTTCACACTCACAGGGACTGACACGCGACCATTTAGCAGTAAAATGGTTTCCAGTAAAATAGACTTGGAATGATTCTACTTGTGACAAGAATTCAACAGGACATTCAGTCCCTTGGCGTAAAATGCGAGCGTAATGAGACCTACGGTCGGAGTTGAACAAGACCATACCCAGATGCTGTACCTGACTACCTGCAAAACCAAGCGGTCGAAAGGACATTTTTTGAGACATAGATAATACTCATACTTACCTCAAGTATGCTCTGTTTTATCTGTTATCTGTTTGTTTAATGATTTAATTTTAGGAAAAATAGGGTTTAAGCTATATAAAACTTTATTTAGATGGAGTAATTCAATAAAATTAATGAATTTTTGACAAAGCTTGACTCTGAGCGGAGGCTGCCATTGCAATATTTTCATTGGATAAACTCACACATGCAAACGGAACCGGAAATCAAAACCAGACTGAATCAAAGTCGTCCACGACAATAGTGATATAATTCGTCCAGATATAATAGATAACTCGCCATTTTATTAGTTGTTCGTAACATCTTGGAATATAATCTGATTTTAAAAATCCAAAAATACGAACTTTAAATCTGCTGAAGACCTACCCCTTTCAGAATTTGTCCTCTAGCTACGTATGCCAATGACCGTAATTGGCGTCTCTTTCGTCATTTATTTACGCTTGATAATATTGGGCCGACTTTATATCACGAGGCTTCCTATTTGTCCGACTTGTCTCACTTCCGTTCAAATTTCAAGATGGAGGTCGAAGAACTTCTTTCTTTCAAGGTTTGCAATGCTTATTAAAATATATTAATATTATATTATTTAGAATAAGACAACTCGTAATTCTGACGCCATACACTATTCGACCACACTTCAGTTGATGATTAAAGCTCCTATTGTAGTTGAATGATGTGGACAATGGCCATAATTCAATAAAAATAAATAGATTAAGAAGCTTCCTCCACTTCCAGCTCCTCCACCAGCCGTAGTCTAATCAACAAGTTAGATCAGATGTTATTCTTTGTCGACTTTGATAGTCTGAGGACATAATATTTAACATCCTAGATAAAAAAATTCATCTGTCAACCCTCCGTGTTTCCAGATGAAAATTCGTCCCATTTGGTTCAACGTTGCAAGTGCGATTGTGAATCGCAATCGCTCTTACTTACTAGTTACTATCAGTAACTATTACTATGCAAAATTAACAATATTTTTCATCAAAACAACGATTCATTATTGTTATTCATAATATTTCTGCCACACCCAACATGCAATTGCGTTTTTGATTGGCTGTTATAAAGCCTTACATTTAGCCCATGCCTTCATGATGACAGCACTATATACATGTAGACGTCTGTATGGTCTAAAAAGATGGCGGTCTTAGACAGTAACGGCTTAACGCCTCGATTTTAAATACAATGATTTATGCCGTTTCCTTGTAGGATTATATGCCATCTTTTTAGACCAGAGACATCTAGTGCTGTCATCATGAAGGCGTGGGCTAAATATAAGGCTTTATAACAGCCAATCAAAAACGCAATTGCATGTGGAAAAACAGGAACAAACAAAATGACATCCACGTGGATTTCAATGGCAGTGAATGTCGAACAAAAACATCGCTTCAGTAATTTAAATGTGAATATATTTGGAGTTAGGCGATAGTTGTGCTTTACTTAACTAGACCTATGGGCTTCTATATGGGTGCCAGTCAAGTCGTCCACAAGCAAAGTCGTTCACGGTGAAGTTGTCCACAACCGTTGGTGGAGTCGTCCACAACTATTGGTGATGTCGTCCACAACTATTGGTTATGTCGTCCACAACTAAGAATAAGACTCGTAAACAACTAAGAATAAGATTCGTACACAATTTAATGGTATCCACAACTGTCGTCCACAACTATTGGTTATGTCGTCCACAACTAAGAATAAGATTCGTACACAATTTAATCGTATCCACAACTATTGGTGATGTCGTCCACAACTAAGAATAAGACTCGTACACAATTTAATCGTATGGAAGAAATAGCTAGTACTATTTTGTTATTTGATTTCAGATCGAATCACGGTTGTTTTTGTACTAAAGTTAATCGTATTGTTTGTATGATCATATGATCATTGTTGATTGTTTGATTAGTATTGACGATTATTTTTGTAATGAAGTTAGCGTAAATTAGTCGAATGTTTGAAAGAAATTCGAAGGGGCGTGATCGGCTGTCCTCTGGCTCTGCACAGGTGTGACGTCGTGTTTGATATTAAATTTTATAGCGATACTTTTGAATCCGAATTCTACACATTTCTTTAACGGTAGTGTCATATTTATTTCTATTTACATATATGTAATTTCTTTTTTTTATTTGGAAACCATTAAAACACACACTAATAGTTAAATTATAGAAAATCGCACGAGAAGCTTGATTTCTCGATTAAAGGGTGTAAGTGATCAAACAACAATTTTTTGATTGGTCAGAGGCGTCTAACCGCGGGAAAATTTACAGTTACTATTGGATGACAGCATGCACGCACGAATAAAACTATCTTATTTGCATATTGCATGGGGGGTTGGATGTTTTTATAATAAAGTTAATGTTAATCGTATTGTTTGTATGATCGTATGATCATTGTTTTATTGTTCACCGATGTTTTTTTTTTAATGAAGTATTCTTCACAGGGACTTGAAGGGATTAAAATAAAACTTCTTACTACCGCTTGACTATAACTATATGATAAAGGGATGGCAGACGCCATCTTTGTTCTGACTTTTTTATGATATATTGTCTGGTGTCATCTCACAATACTCACTAGTTCTGACACTTCATGTCATTTTTATTGCCAACGAGACTTTATTTGATCATTATTCACCTTCCGATGTAATTAAATTGGTCCTTTTACAGCGTTATTAATAACAAATCAAACTTAAAAAGCTATCATTTACCGATATTCAACTTCCCGAGCCCGGAAGAAACCCGAAATAAGGTCAAAAGAAGTCTGTATCACTCAGTCCCTTTATAAACCTATCATAACTCAAATGGCTAAAAAAATAAAGTTCTGTACGACTATGATGATATAACCTTCAATATTTGTTAACATTATCATCAATACGTACGTAACTAACGTACGAAAATTAAATGGTAATAGGTAGGGTGAGTCTGTCGTTCAGATTGCCTGTCAATAGTGTATAAAATAAAAAATCGATTTAGAACTGCTTTATTGGCATAATGCCAACCAGATTATAGAAAGAATATCCATATCCCGAAAGTAAACTATGTCATGTGGACGACTTAAACAACGTATTGCTATATCTTCAAATTAAACTAAGTCTTGTGGACGACTCCACCAACGTATTACTATATCTTCAAAATTAGTCGTGTGTACGACTCAACCATCGAGTGTGGACGACTCCACCAACGGGTGTGGACGACTTAACCAGGTTTTTCGTGTGGACGACTTTGCTTGTGGACGACTTGACTGGCATTCTTCTATATATCCGATATTTAAGACAAAATAAACATTTTACCATGGATAGTCCATTGCCATTGGAACTCGAATCGTGTACCACCATAGTAATGTGTTTCAGCGCAGTTTGTAACAAGAGACTCAAGGAACAAAGCTAGACATATTCCGCAAGTCATGTCAAAATATGACGATAGCAGGTCATTTCGGTCCTGCATCATTTTGGACTCAACACAGACGACCTTTCAGACTCCGTTTGACGACAGTTCAGACTTACTTGACGACTTTTTGGACTCAGTCTGGCGACGTTTCGGACTCCAATGTCTGATATATTTGTAATAGCTGATTTTTTTGTTGGGTGTTTTTTTTTCCGTTTTATGTGAATCCAATGTTTGTATATATTTAATTTTGTTTTGTTTCATTGGCGAGTATTGATCTTGACAATAATACTGCTACTGTTTTTATACGCCCACATGGAAATGTGGTCGTATATTGCCGTCGCCCCCGTCTGTCGGTCGGTCCGTCTGTCCGTCCGTCCGTCCATCGTCCACAATTTCTTGTGTTTAAGGTCATGAGACGAAGAAGCCTATTGATTTTCGGCGATATCTGATAATTACTACCAGAGTTATGACCCTCGATCACTTTGAAAAATCTTGTGAACGCTCTAGAGGCTAAAGTTAATATCCGATTGACTTTAAATTTATACACAGTGTTTAAGGTCGTGAGACGAAGAAGCCTATTGATTTTCAGCGATATCCGATAATTACTACCAGAGTTATGACCCTTGATCACTTTGAAAAATCTTGTGAACGCTCTAGAGGCTATAGTTAATATTTGATTGACTTTAAATTTATACACAGTGTTTAAGCTCATGAGACGAAGAACCCTATTGATTTTCGGTGATATCTGATAATTACTGCCAGAGTTATGACCCTTGATCACTTTGAAAAATCTTGTGAACGCTTTAGAGGCTAAAGTTAATATCTGATTGACTTTAAATTTATACACGGTGTTTAAGGTCGTGAGACGAAGAAGCCTATTGATTTTCAGCGATATCTGATAATTACTGCCAGAGTTATGACCCTTGATCACTTTGAAAAATCTTGTGAACGCTATAGAGGCTATAGTTAATATCCGATTGACTTTAAATTTATACACAGTGTTTAAGGTCATGAGATGAAGAAGCCTATTGATTTTCGGTGATATCTGATAATTACTGCCAGAGTTATGACCCTTGATCACTTTGAAAAATCTTGTGAACGCTTTAGAGGCTAAAGTTAATATCCGATTGACTTGAAATTTATACACAGTGTTTAAGGTCGTGATTCGAAGAAGCCTGTTGACCCTTGATCACTTTGAAAAATCTTGTGAACGCTATAGAGGCTATAGTTAATATCCGATTGACTTTAAATTTATACACAGTGTTTAAGGTCATGAGATGAAGAAGCCTATTGATTTTCGGTGATATCTGATAATTACTGCCAGAGTTATGACCCTTGATCACTTTGAAAAATCTTGTGAACGCTTTAGAGGCTAAAGTTAATATCTGATTGACTTTAAATTTATACACGGTGTGGTGTTTAAGGTCGTGAGACGAAGAAGCCTATTGATTTTCAGCGATATCTGATAATTACTGCCAGAGTTATGACCCTTGATCACTTTGAAAAATCTTGTGAATGCTTTAGAGGCTAAAGTTAATATCTGATTGACTTTATAAATTTATACACAGTGTTTAAGGTCACGAGACGAAGAAGCCTATTGATTTTCGGTGATATCTGATATTTACTACCAGAGTTATGAACTTATGACCCTTGATCACTTTGAAAAATCTTGTGAACGCTATAGAGGCTATAGTTAATATCCGATTGACTTTAAATTTATACACAGTGTTTAAGGGCATGAGACGAAGAAGCCTATTGATTTTCGGTGATATGAGATAATTACTACCAGAGTTATGACCCTTGATCACTTTGAAAAATCTTGTGAACGCTCTAGAGGCTAAAGTTAATATCCGATTGACTTGAAATTTATACACAGTGTTTAAGGTTGTGATACGAAGAAGCCTGTTGACCCTTGATCACTTTGAAAAATCTTGTGAACGCTATAGAGGCTATAGTTAATATCTGATTGACTTTAAATTTATACACAGTGTTTAAGGTCATGAGACGAAGAAGCCTATTGATTTTCGGTGATATCTGATAATTACTGCCAGAGTTATGACCCTTGATCACTTTGAAAAATCTTGTGAACGCTTTAGAGGCTAAAGTTAATATCCGATTGACTTTAAATTTATACACAGTGTTTAAGGTCATGAGATGAAGAAGCCTATTGATTTTCAGCAATATCCGATAATTACTGCCAGAGTTATGACCCTTGATCACTTTGAAAAATCTAAAGTTAACATCCGATTGACTTTAAATTTATACACATGAGACGAAGAAGCCTGTCGATTTTTGGTGATATCCGATAATTACTACCAAAGTTATGACCCTTGATCACTTTGAAAAATCTTGTGAACACTCTAGAGGCTAAAGTTAATATCCGATTGACTTGAAATTTATACACGGTGTTTAAGGTCGTGAGACGAAGAAGCCTATTGATTTTCAGTGATATCCGATAATTACTACCAGAGTTATGACCCTTGATCACTTTGAAAAATCTTGTGAACGCTCTAGAGGCTATAGTTAATATCCGATTGACTTTAAATTTATACACAGTGTTTAAGGTCATGAGACGAAGAAGCCTATTGATTTTCAGCAATATCCGATAATTACTGCCAGAGTTATGACCCTTGATCACTTTGAAAAATCTAAAGTTAACATCCGATTGACTTTAAATTTATACACACTATTTACGGTCATGATACAAAATAGCCTATTTATTTTCAGCGATATCCGATAATTACTGGCAGAGTTATGATCCTTGATCACTTTGAAAAACCCTGTGAATGCTCTAAAGGCTAAAGTTAATATCTGATTGACTTTAAATTTGTACACAGTGTTTAGGGTCATGAGACGAAGAATCCTATTTGATTTTCAGTGATATCTGGCACTTGATCCCTTTTAAATATCTTGTGGACAAAGGCCTTGAGACAAACCATCAAAACTATTCTAATCATTTCTGATAATTATTTAATGGGCTATTACTCGTAATAAGATTATCATGTGTTGTAAATGTTCTCCTTACTGATAAAAGAAACAATATGCGACAACCCTTGTTGACTGCCCGGACGACTTAGCTGTTGTGGGCGTATGTTCCGTTGCCTGGCAACCTATCTTTATAATTGTGAAAGCATAAATGTCTTTTACATGACTTCTGGCGTATTTCACTGAACATAACTGATTAGAAATTACAATGAAAACAAAAACGACTGAATGTAAATCAGTTTATATACATACATATTACAGTATTATATGCATTGCAACCCACTTGTATCAATTTCTAGTTCCCAAATATTAGTGATTTAGCTCCTTTAATTATTATATTTATATTATATTCGATAAATGTTGTATTCATATACCTACCCATCAACTCACAATTATTGGTAGCTAAATCTGTGTATACTTTTATATTCCATCAGTGATTCATCTGTTTAATTTGACAAACGTATTACATTGTCTGATGTAGAGAGCGGAGTGTCACAGGGAAACCTGCTAGGATTGATCCTATTCCTGATCCATATAAATGATATGCCAGAAGCTGTTAATCTTTGATCAAACTATTTGCCGACAAGGCGATTACACAACATTATATGGTCAGTGGATACTTTGAAGAATCAAACACTATCCAAAGAGATGTCAACATCAGGATATCAATTAATCAGCTTTAATTATCCCTGTTTGATCGTTGGCATTTCTAATGTTTTCCAAAAAGACTAATTTATAAGTTGATACTGCCTTCTATTACAGGCTTGACGAGCTATGCATGTCAAAGGGCAGATAGGTATATATAGTACATGTGATACATCCACGTATTTTACTTGATGAATGCTAAACAACTGAACGAGTCCAAAACGTTGAGGACATATTTCTTTAGTACAAAGGGTCCTTGGAAATATTGCTGGACCAAAATGTCTTGTTATCCACTATGACTGACTGATAATATGGCAACCAGTTCTGTACATATAAATGTTTGATCTGTTCTGGTTTGACTCACGTCACAGCTAAATGGGCATTACTGGAATGCAATCATAAAATTCTTATGTATATATTTTGTAGATCGATAAACCAAACACAGCAAATACATTAAAGAGAAAAAAATTTGAAATTAATGATGAGAATTCAGCACCAAGATCTAAGAAGAAGGGTGGTATTGTTGGTCAGATACAGGCAATTGGTGCTGAAGTTACTGATGATGATAGAGCAAAGATAGCTCGAATGGTGGATGAACAGACAGAGGTAATGGAAAAGTTTATTTTATTCATTTCTTTGGTCTCCTTCAATTTTGTTGACTGTGTAATTTTCCTTGTACCTCAGACTGTTGCTAATATTAAACTTTTAGACATTGAGTCATGTACCGCCAGATTATTCCAAGCAAAAGATATATAATGTTTCTATGGTAACTCTCCTCCTCAGTCATCTTTTCTGCACTATGTTCCATTTTTAGCTAGCAAAGCATCTGTTTGTTTCTAAATTCCTTCAGCAAGCTCAAAAATGGGCAGGGGAAATTGCTACTCACTCAATTTATTGTGTGCAAGTAATGCATATACTCACCTCACTCATGCTAATCAATATTTTATATACACATGCTTCGACTAGAATTCACTGGTCATTATCAAGCATACAAATTACAAGCTAGGGTTTCAAGAATTTTAACTTATGGTTGCTCTTATTATTCTTTAATGTACCTATATATAATACGGTCACAGTGAATTCTTGTCAAAATGTTGAGTGTATAAAATATAGTGATTGGTATCCATAGAACTGTGTTATGGTATGTTCAATTGTAAAATGCCATTCAAAGATTATATTGTATTTTTGTTATAGGGTGATCTACTGGATGAGACTAGCTTAAAGAAACTTTTACTGCAATTTGAAAAGAAGTGCTATAAAAATCAAGAAATGAGAATTAAGTTTCCAGATTTACCAGAAAAGTATAAAAAAAATTCTGTCAAATAAAACTTGATAAAATTCATCTGCTTAATTTTTTTGTACCTACAGATTCCTTTGTATATTGTTTATTTTTGCTTATTTATGTATTAGTTTCTTGTAGAGATTGTTTCAAAATATACTTTAAGCCTTTAACACTTGGTACATGTAATACTGACAAGGCCTACCCCACTTCCTTGAAGAAAACTAGATGAAAGTGAAAGATTCATACTTGTAGACCCCTGGACACACCGCAACAGCAGTTCCTTATATTCTCTAAAACCGACCAAGATATGCGAATAACTTTCCAACCTTATACTAGTGTACAAATTGTTTAAGGAGCCTGAGTCAGGGCAGTTTGGGAGATCTTAGTGCTGAAGGGTTAAGCAGAATAGAAAGTTAATAGTACTAAATTAATTGGTACAGATGCTGTTTGTGGTATTCCTTGTAAGGGCTGAATGAAATTCACAGCAGATTAACTGTGCCAATAGATTTTGTTGACTAGTTTATTGAAGTTATACTTTATTTATAGATTTATGGAATCGGAAGTAGAATTAAATGATGTGATACAAGAAATGCATGTAATTGGAACCATTCCTGAATTTTATCAAGTTTTAATAGACCTAAACACAGTTCAATCTTTATTACAACTGCTAGCACATGAAAACACAGGTACCTGGTCAGTTATTATACTTGCATCAACATTTTTTAGTTAATGCATTATCTAAGAGCTAAATCTATCTATTGCAGGTCTTGATTTTGACTTCAAATGTCATATAAACTATTATTTAGACATTTATTCACACAACAAGCCTATAATCCTATAGGATGCTATAAATCAATGGTGGGCAAACTTTATGGGTGAAGGCCAAAAACAAAGTTTTGAAACAAAGTTAGGGCCAAGCAAGGATTATGATATATTATTTTATTGAATAAAGTAAAGTATTCAGAGAAAACCCAAAGCATGTCAACAAATCAAACAATAACATAGAATGACAGTAGGTCCAAGTAAAGTGACATCAATTGGGCAACGATATCATTTATTGATGCTGCAAGCTAAAATAGATCTACAAAGATTATTGATCCTACAGAGTTTGGCCCCAAGAATTAGCAAATTTAATTTTTTATTTCATTTAGAGTTAAAATTACTCATAACTTTTCGGACGTAGTGGAAGGGTCCACCAGGCCGGATGACAAGATGCTGCGGGCGGATTTCTTCTGAATAACATGGTCACAAAGTAATAAAATGTATCAAATTTGACAAGAGGAGTAACTCATCCTTTTTCCTGTACACATTGGGAATACTTGATTGAACGTTCTGAATTGAATTCTCCCAATTTCACAAATACTAACAATTAGAAGCAGAAAGACAGATAGATGATCCCGTTATAATCATCCCCAGTTTTCTTCAAAAGACGGGGTACAATTAATATTTGTAGTAAGCTTCAGACTGTCAGTCAAACATATTTGGTACTTTTATTATTTTGTAGATATAGCCATTGCTGTTGTTGATTTATTACAAGAATTAACTGATGTTGATACTTTAAATGAGAATGAAGATGGTGGAACAGCTCTAATAGATGCTTTGGTAAGATTTGCCACAAAATTTTGTTCATTTCAGAAAACTTTTCACTTGGTAGTTCATCAAATGTAATTGTTATTGAACTTATTTATTAAAAATTTATATTTTATTAGTGATATTCCTTTGAAGTGGAGAATCACGGTGGTTAAGTGGGCAAGGAGCTGGCTCGCTATCCTGGAGGTCGGGTGTTCGATCCCTGCATTGGCCAAGAAAGTTCATCTCGATTTTCTGGTGTGGTTTATCCTTGTCAGTGATGCAGAAGGAGGGCCTGACAAGGACAGCTGCCTAGTCGTTCGGATTGTACAAAAACCTGAGGTCCTGTGTTGGAATTTGATATAAGAGTAGGCCTAGCGTCACTGCCTGGGCAAAATTTCCCTCATAGCACACTGTTTGGCAATGAATTTCATATAATGTCTTAAAACATCAATGTGTATAGGCAATGTGTTTGGCAATGAATTTCATATAATGTCTTAAAACATCAATGTGTAAAGGAATTTAAAGTATTCTTATTATCAACTTGAATTATTTCAGCTTGAAGGTCAGATTGTAGCTGTATTAGTACAAAATATAGAAAGATTAGATGAAACAGTTAAAGAAGAGGCAGATGGAGTACACAATACATTAGGTAATTTGATGAATAATATATATCGTCTTTGTAAATGATGCATTGTATTAGTAACATAAAAAAGTTTAAACTGCAGCATCTGTATGACAGACATGTCTTTATTTATTATATTTCAGCAATTATAGAAAATATAACAGAATTTAGACCAGATGTTTGTCATGAAGCCGCTCAACAAGGTTTATTACAATGGTTGTTAAAAAGAATAAAGGTAATTTAAGTAAAATAGAACTTGTTAATTTTATCAACAAATTTCATAGCAATTGGTACTTTATTACCTAGTTCACAGTTCACACCAGTTAAAAGAAGTACATGTAGCAAAGTCTCTAACGCAATTTCATCCCAAATCTTCGACATTGAAAACACAAATTATTTGTCAATTTAAATCAACATTGATATTATGTATTATGTATTGTTTTATTTTTCAGGCAAAAATGCCAGTTGATGACAACAAAGTGTATGCCAGTGAAATATTAGCTATATTATTACAAAACACAGATGGTAAGTAAGGCTAGGATTTCCTATACTCTTTTGAAATATAAAATATATGTATCAAAAGTTTAGCTATTTACTAATAGTAAATGTATTATAAATAAAATGACATCAGTTATTTAAATATTGTTTTAGCTTTTGTTATTATTTATGATAATTTACTTTTAGTATATTTACTCTGAGGAATATAAATATATATTAATTATCTATATTAAACACTTGTCTTTTCTCAGAAAATCGACTTTTATTAGGTGATATTGATGGAATTGATGTATTGTTGTCTCAACTGTCGGTAAGTATGTTATGACATTTTATGTAGTTGACTAATGTGTAACTTTCAAACAGATTGAAAATATTTCTTTTTTGCTATTTAAAATGACAGGTCACAATGATTATGTAGTTCAAATTCATAAATTTTATATTATTTGTGCATTATTAACACAATATCAGATTAGTTTTCTACTGATCTACAGCATGAAATCTTAAGTGGTTGTATATTTTGCAATGAATTTATTATGCATGCTATAATGTTGTTTTTATATTAACAGGCTTATAAACGTCATGACCCTACTACTAAAGAAGAAATAGAATATATGGAAAATTTGTTTAATTCTCTTTGTTCGTGTCTTATGGTGCCAAATAATAGAAATAAGTTTCTGAAAGGTGAAGGTCTGCAGTTGATGAATTTAATGTTAAGGTGAGAATATAACAGATTATGATCATATTAAATGTTTAGTGACTGTATAGATGTTATAGCACTGGTGTCTACAAGGGAAAATATTTAATGAGCATGATGTGTTAATACTGTATGTTCAGTTGATCTATAAATAGCACAATATATATAATATATCCACACATATATTTTTCAGAGAGAAGAGAATGTCTAGAAATAGTGGTTTAAAGGTATTAAATCATGCTATGACGGGAAGTGAAGGAGCAGATAATTGTCAAAAGTTCATTGATATTCTTGGTTTAAGAACTATTTTCCCATTATATATGAAAACACCAAAGCCAAATAAAGAAGGTCATACTAAAGATGAAATTGAAGGTATTTTTTTTTCCTGTTGTAACATGTCCTTATATTCTTTTAAAAGTACAAATTTAGGACTAGGCTTGGGTATGAGCATCACTATTCATTATAATAGTACGGTATATGATGAATTTTTAAAATTAAAGTTTAGTTTTGAATTCTATTTGTAGAACATGTTGTGTCTGTTATTGCGTCACTATTAAAGAATTGTCAAGGTACACAGCGTCAACGTCTTTTAAATAAATTTACAGAAAATGATCATGAAAAGGTAAGTTCCTGGCATTTATTTGTCCTTTAATAGGACCAAAATCTCCTGGGTAAGATATCTAATTCAGTGTTAGCATTTTTATACGTCCACATTCATAATGTGAACGTATTATGCCGTCGCCCCTGTCTGTGTGTGTGTGTGTGTGTGTCTGTGGTTCGCCTACAGGGCGCAATTCTTCATGGATTTTCTTCAAACTTGGTATACTTATTCTTTATACCCCAAGGAAGATCCCTATTGTTTTTGGTGCATGCCCGACCCCCAGGGGCAGAGCCACGCCCATTTCTAGTATTTGTTTGTTTGTCGTCTACAGGCCACATTTCTTAACTTATAATCTTGAAGCTTTGCATACACATTCTTTGTACCCTAAGGAACACCCCTATCGTTTGGGGTGTATGCCCCACCCCCAGGGGCAGAGCCACGCCCATTTTCTTTTCGTGAGTCTTTGTGTCGCCTACAGGGCACAATTCTTACTGGATTTTCTTCAAACTTGGTATACGTATTCCTTATACCCTAAGGAAGATCCCTATTGTTTTTGGTGCATGCCCGACCCCCAGGGGCAGAGCCACGCCCATTTCTAGTATTTGTTTGTTTGTCGTCTACAGGCCACATTTCTTAACTTATTATCTTGAAACTTTGCATACACATTCTTTGTACCCTAAGGAACATCCCTATCATTTAGGGTGTATGCCCCACCCCCAGAGGCAGAGCCACGCCCATTTTCTTTTCGTGAGTCTTTGTGGCGCCTCTAGGGCGCAATTCTTACTGGATTTTCTTCAAACTTGGTATACGTATTCCTTATACCCCAAGGAAGATCTCTATTGTTTTTGGTGCATGCCCGACCCCCAGGGACAGAGCCACGCCCAATTCTAGTATGTATTTGTTTGTCGTCTACAGGCCACATTTCTTAACTTATAATTTTGAAACTTAGCATACACATTCTTTGTACCCTAAAGAACATCCCTATCATTTGGGGTGCATGCCCAACCCCCTGGGTCAGAGCCACACCCATTTTCTTTTCGTGTGTCTTTGTGTCGCCTACAGGCCGCAATTCTTATTGGATTTTCTTTAAAACTTAGTATACTTACTCTAAGGTTGTTCCCTATCGTTTGGGGTGCATGCCCAACCCCCAGGGGCAGAGCCACTCCCATTTTCTTTTTGTGTGTCTCTGTGTCGCCTAGAAGCCAATATTCTAACTGGATTTTCTTAAAACTTTGTATACTTACCCTAAGGATGATCCGTATTGTTTTTTGGTGCATGCCCGACCCCCAATGGCAGAGCCACGCCCATTCTTTGTATTTATTTGTTTGTCGTCTACAAGCCACATTTATTAACGTATCATCTTGAAACTTTGAATGATTATTCTTTGTACCCTAAGGAACATTTCTATCGTTTGGGGTGCATGCCCAACCCCCAGGGGCAGAGTCACGCCCATTTTCTTTTTGTGTGTCGCCTACAGGCCACGATTCTTAATGGATCGTCTTTAAACTTGGGATATGTATTCCATATAGCCTAAAGACGTCAACTGCATGTCCCGACTCACACAGGCAAGACACGACCAATTTTTGTGTTTGTCGTTTACAGGCCGCAATTCTGAATGAATCAGCTTGGTACTTGGCTTATGTATTCCTTATAGCCTGAGGGCGTCCACTATTGATTTTGATGAATGTCCCGACCCCATGGGGCAGAGCCACGCCCACTTTTTGCCTTTAGCGTTAGGAAGGCACAATTCTGAATGGCTTATCTTGGTATAGTTATTCCTTATACTCTACGGACGGCAACTATTAATGTTGGTGCACGACCCTCAACGCTAAACAAACCAAACGCCCAGCCTTCTTGACAAAGTACCATATCAATCAAAGCAGGAATGTGGACGTTTATTGTAGCGTTAGCGTTATGTTTTTCTCCTGTTTTTATTTTCAGGTTGAAAGACTACTAGAATTACATCTAAAATATCTTGATAGAGTGAGGTCATGTGACAATGAAATAGAACAGGAGAAATTAGTGAGTATAATACTTATTATCTTCACCAAACCTAATCAATACTAAAATTGGTATCGTATGTTACATAATGTTTAGGGGGTCAATGTGGCTAAGTGGGTGAGTTCTAGTGTTCGATTCCTGCATTGGCCGAGAAAGTTCATCACGAATTTTTGGTCGTGGCTCCATCTTGTCAGTGATGCATGACAGAGGGCCCGACAATGATAGCTGTCTTGTTGTTTGGATGGTATGAAAAACCAAGGTCCCATGTACACATTGGCTTACACATAAAACATCCCTTGACAATTAGAATTTGATATATGTCCAGGCTAAATTTCACTCATAGCACACTGTATGGTGTATGCCCATCTTTATTGTACCAGTTTGAAGCAGAAAAGTAGGGATTTAAACCCCATTTAATTTTACATAATGTGTAAGCATAGCATACACTTCCTCAAGGATACTCAATAACATTCTGAGATTTGACATTTTGCAATCTAATGGTGTCAATTGAGCAAACATGAAAAGTTTGGGTGGCAAGGCATTCACCAATATGATGTTGAAGCTGAAACAGTTTCCTTGTGGAGTTAATTTGTATGGGGCTTTTATTTCTTTACAATGTCGATGCAAATTGATTTGCATTGTCTAATTTTCAGCGTTATAAAAAACAAGGTCTACCTATAGATTCTGATTTAGATGATGAGTTCTATTTAAAGAGATTAGATGCTGGTTTATTTACACTACAACTGGTTGATTATATTATGTTAGAAGTCTGTTCATCAGGGGAACCTTCAGTAAGTACTTCTAATATAAGTTTGATCAAAAACTAAGGAAAATAAAGAAGAAGACTTCTCTTTAATATAAAAATACCAAGAATTATTTTATGTATATTATCCTATTATTGCTATCAAATCTGAAAATTTTGAAAATTCTTTTTCGTTGCAGATAAAACAAAGAGTGATGCAGATTTTAAATATGAGAGGAGGATCTGTTAAAGCTATTAGATATATAATGAGAGGTGAGTTTAAAAGCTACAAAAATTCAATATATTTTCTCAAAACAAATTTTACCAATGTAATTGATTGATCAAATCCTTCTATTGTATTGGCATCATCTCTTTTTTTAAAAGAAAAGTGAATTTGCCTTTGTTTAAATTTATCTTGCTACAATTCCAAACACTGATCTACTTTTACCCCAATGAAAAAACAAATGACTTGTAAATTCAAAATCCATTTTTTTCTGAAATAATGAAAGAAATATTCAGAGTTTAAAGTAATTATATCAAGTTGGTGGAGTTTTTTCTCTTTCAGAGTATGCTGGTAATATTGGTGATGCAAGGGATGATAATACCCAAGAAGCTGAACAGGATAGAATATTAAAATTAGTTGATCAATTTTGAGTTGAATCACACAACAGTACAATTCAAACAAGGAGAATGTGTGTTTGCTGGAGAGTTCGTAATCTGGTCCTTTTTCATAATGCCCAAGATAAGAAAAGGCTCCTCAGTCCTCCCTCTAAACTTCAGCGTCAGCATGCATACATTTCTGAAAGTCACTGGTTTTTACTTCTTGGAAGAATGGCTGAATCAGTGATCTTAGACAATTTTTTATGCCACTGACATAAATGTGTTCTTTCAGAATCATGCTGGCTGGACATTTTATTCATTACAATTTTATCACCTCCATAATCAGTCATCATAAATAAAGTGGATTGAACTCTTATATAATTGTTTTTATTCGTATGAAAATATCCTGCTTGCAAGGTCCAATGTTAGTTGACAAGCAGCCAGAGAAGAAAAGGATGATGTTGATCAAATATGATATAGATCCTTTATGTCTTCAAGAAATTTAATCTCTATTGAGTTTGCAAGCCTTCTGGACACATAATATATCTCTGGAACACAAAGTCCAAGAATGCTGAAAATCCTGAATAAAGGCTCACAAGAGAAAATTTGACAAAATCAAATAATTAGGTCGCAAAAATATTTCACATATAATTTGTAGCGTAAATATAGTCAGGATGTGAGAAAGGCATTCCAGAGGGTGCTACCTGTCCTTCCCATGCTGCCCATATAAATATGGTGCCATGCACACATGTGAAGTTCTGTTTTGATATTCAATTTATTATGGATATTTTAGAATCTAATTCTACACCTCAACGGCAAATTCTTCGATTTAGCACACAAGTTTAGTACCATGATACTTGGCGGAATTAGTGTGGACATAGATTATAGAATTGCAAGAATCTTCAAGTTGCAGAGTCAATGCAGATTCTCTCAGACTTTAAAAATGTTTTAGACATTCCGATGTCAAAGAAATAAAAAGGTTTCATATTAATACAATATTCATATGGATCAATGTACATAAAGACCTAAAGAATTTAAGAGTGTTTGTGTACCTATCGTCATTGATAATGTTATTGTTTTTTGATAATTGAGAGTGACAGGTAAATTTTTTGAAACATTTCGAGGCCTGAGCATCTACATTTCAAGCATATCACCAGGTTGATAACTCTACTACAAATAATTGTTGCAACTTCATCTGTCATGAGCATGCATGTCTCACTATTCTGCACATTAGATAGAAATTTCTATAAGATCCGGTGATCTCTGCTTATGGTTTAATTCTGAAATATGGCTTTAATTCTAAAATATGGACTATCAATGATCCCAGTCTTTGTGAACAGTTAGGATTCTGGAACCACTTCACAATTATGATTCCCTGTATACATGTATCTCTAAGTGTAAAGCCTGTCTGACACACCGAAGTTGACCAAAGGTATTGGGAGAGGTTAGAAAACTATTCAGGAATATATCGTGTGCTGCTCAATTATTTACACCCTGTATATCTTACATAAACTGCTTGCAATATTATGCATAAAAATACATTTTGAAATAGAAAATTAATATATTACTGTTGAAACATTGCTAAAATTTTATTTACAAATCACAATCTACAGACTGCATTCTTTTTTTGAACCGAAAGTGAAACATTATTTATTACATTGTTCTTACTCCTTTAAGTCAAGTAAATTGGCATCCTTTCCACGAAAAAGTATTTTTTACAGCAATATATCCAGATTTAAATTAATGATATAACAAACACACAGCTTGAGTCCATATTATTATTGATAGTCCTATTACTTGTATTAATCAACCGACAAGAACTGTGTCCTCATCAGGAAAGACGTATTCTGGTATCTCTAAATTAAGTGGAGCTGGACCTTTTCGTATTCTACCAGAAGCATCATAATGTGAACCATGACATGGGCAGTAATATCCACCATAATCACCAGCATTAGCAATAGGTACACAACCTTAAAATAAATATGTTTAAATATGATTAATTAACACCAAACATAACATGTCACAGGGGGACCATATACAGACTAACATTTTTCTTCTTTGGAGCAATGAAATGAAATGGTGTTTAAGGTCTCCTTCGGTTCTACAATACTTCACTGATCTATGACAAATGGTAGACTAGCTAACAGGTAGCTTCAGGTTTACTGAACCAAGGGCTGGTAAGCGAAAGCAAGGATTGTTTTGCTTTGTGTCTTAAATCTTTTCATTACATATGGTCTGATCACCGAGTCTTGACACACACTAATTTTTCTGACGGACTGGATTATCATGCATTTTATTAATGGAATAGAGAGGGAGAGAAGTGGAGTTTTAACGTGCTCTAGACACAAATAAGGTAATTTCGGGGCTAACACAAGGTTCAATTTTATTTCAGGGCTCACACAAGTTGTCAAAAGGTTCAATTTCATTTCATTAATTCACTTGTGCGTATGTGTACATAGATGTGGGTGGAAACTGGAGGACCAGTGAAAATCCACATGGTTGGACAGGTGACCCTACTGCTCGTCATGTACAAGAGGGGAATTGAATCCTGGCCACTTGACTCAATGACAGACCTTTTGATTTCACATTAGATCACCCAACCCACCATTATTAGAATAGCAATAGGCACAGTAAATTGGCAACCATTTTTATTATCAGAATGACCTGCACAGAATTGTGTTAGTAGTAAAACAAGCCAAAAGTGAAACTGATGTCCCCCAAAATAAATTTGTCTTTTTCAAAGGTATCGAATAATCAAACTAATTGTATAAACTTGGTTATCTTGTCCCAAAGCATCGACCAATGAAATTACTTTATTCTGATTAGCTTAAGCGGAAAATTGATCTCGGGTCAAGACATTAACCATATGAATATCTACACCAGATTTAAACAAACATTCTACCTCAATTAGAAGCAAAGTTGTTATGATCCAAAGTCTTGACAAATCAAATTTCTTGTCACTACTAAGCCCATATGCAGAAAATTCTAATCGGCAAAAAGGTTTTGATATAACGAATCTACCGGTATTGGAACTAAAGTTATAGTGGAAAATGCGCATGACAGTACATTTACCAAGTTTAAACATTCTACTCAATTGCTTATCGCTCTGCTTACCCTGAGCAGAAACTGCACATTATCGAACTTAGTATTGATATAATGAAACTTTACACCAAGTTTAATCACTCACACCACACTAGGGAGGTGGGATTGCCAAATGGTTAGCGTGTGCGAGCTGCAGCCGCTGCATCATGAGGTCTGTCACTAGCATGATTTCAATTCCCCAGTTGTACGTGACAAGGAGTTGGGTCGCCTATCAGACCTTGTGTGTTTTCTCCGGGTCCTCCCACTGCTAAAGCACCCTTACGCACAAGTGAATTAAAGAAGTAAAATTGAATCATACGTTGGTCCCAAAATGAACTAGTTTGTGTTGGGTGGATGTTAAACCCCTTTTCTCTCTCTCACCACATTAGCACCAAAGTTATCATGTCCCAAAGCATAAACAAACGAAGTGCTTATCTGAGCTTAGCCTGAGCAGAAAATGCTCATCTCCAACATGGTGGTGGACAACTATTCATAATTTGGGTACATAATACATATCATATATGTTACCTAAATGTGTACAGACGCCCAAAAGAATTAACCACTCTTCTTTTTGTACCCGATCATTGTCATGTTGAACATCTCTTAACTGACTTAAATCTACAGCTTGTTCTGCGGCAATTTCTTCAGCTGTACGATGACGAACAAACAACGGCTTTCCACGCCATTTAAAGGTGGCATTCTTTCCTTCAGGAATATCTGCTAATTTTATTTCTATTTTGGCCAAAGCTAACACATCAGCTGAAGCACTCATCGAAGAGACAAACATTGTAACTACATTTTTAGCAGCATATGCAGTGGCTACACTACCGGCTGAAAAAGAAAACGTAATTGCTATACGATGCATGTTGTTTTGATGATGTTCAATTAATAATTCAACCGAATATTCTGTATAATTCAAAATATCACAAATTTGGTTATCATAATTTCTTATCATAGCTTTTGTCATTTATTTTTATATACAAATGTCTAGTTGAAATATAGTCAAGCACGGTTTATTAAATCTAATTAAAATTACATTTTACAGGCTATTGCCACTATTGGTACATGTACATAATAGCTTGGTCGCAATGGATATTATAATGCAAAATATATATCAATTGATTTACATTCAATCATTCCTGGTTTTATTTTAATTTCTAATCAGTTATGTTCTGCAAAGAGTCTGACTTGGATGGCAGTCTTCACCAGTAGTATTCTCTTACATGTTCAGCCTCGTTTTTCGATTTGCTTCATACAACTGGCGCTCTGGCACACAATTTAAGTGCCTATTTTAAAAGTTTCGCTTTCATATCAGAAGTCCAACTTCTTACGGTAAGATAACAACAATGTCAATGTTAATTCAAATTGACCAATAAGTTATGTCTGCTATGTTGAAGAATGTGGATGATATTTAGCCAGAATGTCCCTTTAAAAAATATTCTAAAACCAATTAGCAGTGACTATTTGCTTAGTAGTGATACAATCACTGAAACAGATGATTTTGGTGAAAGTGAATTAACTGATAAACTTTTTTCGTTCTGCAAATTAAATTTTAAAACCTTGGCATATAAAATGGTATGTGAAGGCGTAAAATGAGTAAAAAGCACCATTTTTCTCACGCTATCATTTGAACTTTTAATGGTCAGTCATCTTACCTTTGTCAAACAAATGGGAACACTCTAATTCCAAGTTTCCTTTTCTTACAAATCACTGCAGATGTGTTTCAACAAAAAAGAACTAGATGTCCATGTTACATGTCATTCAAATGTTGTTTATTTTAATCATTCATGAGTGACTGTTATTCTTTTTATTTGAACTATACATGTAACAGTTCATCAATATCTTCATCTAATCAAAAGTTATCCAGAGTCTAACTTCTTGATGATAAACAGCCAGAATTAATGCAATGCAATACAAAACATATTTTATGAATAACAAACCTCCAATAACCATGTAAGTAAAAGCTCTTCTGGATGATGCAGATTCACTTGTTGGTTTATTAGAATCTTTCACAGCATCTCGTCTATAATCTGAAAAATCTGGAACTCTGAGGTCAGTGTGTGCCAGTCGTATCTGTGCTGTGGCTGAAAGAAACAAGCCTACCATGAAACTGATGTCTGCCACTTCAATCTCAAACAAGCCTATAGGGCTATAGTGAGGCTGATGTCCCCCGCCGAAATCCCAAAATAAATAGATGACACGCATTAATTAATCACACTTTTATTTTTCAAAAGTATGGAGCAATCAAAGTATACACTAAGTTTCATCACTCTCTATCAGATAGAATCAAGATTATCTTGTCCCAAAGCATCAACCAATGAAATTGATTAGCTTGAAATGTCAATCGGCATCAAAATTCGCCTAGTGTGTCCACTGTCATCCGGCCGAATCATTCGGTTAGTGTGTCCATGGTTTAATACTGGTTCCAGCGAGGTACTTGTAAGCAATGTTTTTAATGTCTCACTAAGATGTTCAGTTACATTGTCCAGGGATGTAGCCACGCTGGGCGGCGCCGGGCGCTTGCGCCCGGCACTATTTCTTGCCGCCCAGCACAAAGAAAAAATCGAAGAAACCCGCCCAGTCGTATTTAATAAACCCATTCATGATTCATCCTTCTTTCACTCTGCTGACTGTACGTACACAAACTCATCGCTCGAAATTTACCACGGCAAACGGCAAAGCCATAGTCATAGATTAAAAGCCGACGCAAACCATGTCTGCCACGGCATAATTTAATTTTGTGTGCTGTAGTAAACCCTTCCATCCTAAATTAGTTTAAAAAAGGAGTATTCATCAATTTATAATTCTGATTCTATAGGGTCTTTGAATTGTATATTTGCCGTAAATAGGCCACCCAGACCAATTTACGGCATTTCAATGTTGAAGTGTTGGATGTCGTAAATGGTGTCGTACGTTCGGTTTTACGACCAATTTTTAATGTACTCATTCTTGCGTTAATTCTACCGAATCTAAATTAAATCCGAGAGACCGTTGGGCTACAGTCCATTTTATTTACACTTGCCGCAAAATAAATCAATTAGGCGGCAAGGCGAGTGTACTGTTTTACTTATCATTCACTATTACGTTAGTCACTACATCATGTAATTAATATAAGTACGACTACCACTACAGTACCAGAGGCTTTTGACTTAGAATCTTTGAAACTGATCTTTTTTTTAGTAAATTAATTTGAAATGGTATATGTAATACCAATTACCATTTACATAAGTTTTTAGCTCCCTGCAAGAGTCTCTGTATCATTGATGAAATTAAGTTAATTTGGTAAAAATTTGATGAATATGTAAATATAAAAGTTAAGTAAATTTGATTTGTACTGAAGCAAATACAACAAAAAGGCAGCAGATGCTCTGGAAATACACCAGGAAGGATTGAATTTTCATAAAAGACCACGCCCCCCTCCAAAAAAAATTTTTTCCTCGCTTCGCTCGGAATTATTTTTTTCCACCACTCAGCAAATCCTGGCTACATCCCTGATTGTCAGGTGTTCACAGGGTCAGACACGCGCCTAGCTACGAGAGCGTAGCTAAAAATGTTGAGATATACTGATGTGTTGGTTTTTAGCTACGATTTGAGGCCTTTAGTTCCAAGTTGCAAATTCAATTTCTTTATTAATGCATATAACATCTTTAAAATAATTTAAGTTAATACTATTATCAGTAATTAAACTTACAGAGGCCAATGTGGTGGCACAACTATCGCCTAACTCCAAATATTCGCATTTAAATTATTGAAGTGGTATTTTTGTTCTACATTCACCACCATTGAAATGCACGTGGATGTTATTTAGTTTGGTCACGTTTTTCCACATGCAATTGCGTTTTTGATTGGCTGTTATAAAGCCTTATATTTAGTGCCTGCCTTCATGATGACATGGTCTAAAAAGATGGCGGTCTTAATAACAAATCAATGCCTCGATTTTAAATACGATGATTTATACTCATTCCAGGTAGGATTATATGCTTAATTGTAATTGGGTGTGGCAGAAATATTGTTTTGGTGAAAAATATTGTCAATTTTTCATATTATTAGTAATTGGGGTTCACAATCGCACTTGCAACATTGAAGTAATGGGAAGAAATTTCATCTGGAAACACGGAGGGTTGACAGATGAATTCTTTTATCTAACACGCGCCATGTAACAGTCGAAAGTTGCAGAGTAAAATTGACTGGGAAACCAAACTTTTTCCACAAGGAATACAAGGATTCAATAGAGAGGTTTGGAAAGAATAAAATTCCTAGTACGTATCCGTATGGATTTTGTGTGTGACGTTATCAATGTGTTTCTCAATTGTGTCACGGCACAAGGATACGGTAGCCCGTATCGAACAGCTTTCATACAGAGTAGGTCCGTATAACATTGTCGGGTTTTTTAGAAGCTGAAATGTTGTATCATAGCGTTTTTATGACTATGTGTATTCCAGAACACGAAGGTGTATATTTGATGTGAATTTAACCATAATAAAGACAGGAATTTAATCATTATTTTTGATGGCTTTTTCTTTCCCGTCTGCCTGTCTTCTGGTTGAATTACGTGATAAATTTAAGTAGAAATGGGACCTTCCAAATCTGTAAATGATGTGATTCTATAGTAAAGGGGTATACATTATAAATTAGTGAAACCAAAAATCGAAGTCAATGATTTTTTAAATAAGATGCGACTTTAATTTTTTTTCTTTTAAACAGCTCAGCGACTGTCAAGCGACTTCATTCACTCTGAGAAATTGTACTTTGTAGGCTAGGCACTTGACTAGTACTGATGGTGATCTTGGTAGATAACTGTTCAGCTCCGAACGCCGGTCTCATTACACTCACCCTGAGCGTTCAGAAACTGTTCCATTCGATCAATGTCGAAAGAAAATTGGCGCCCCAGTCAATTTTACTGGGCAACTTTTCACTGCTAAACGATGGGATGGCAATCCGTGTGGACGCATGTACAAAGTAAACGAACATGTTAGTGAGAAAATAAGACCTTGCTTACTTCGCTAGAGTCAGTATGAGCCACACAACACGCTGTTAAAAATACATCCCCTCCTATCAAATTACAATTTTGCAGCCATGACACTCTAACTGTAGGTCAACGTCCACATTCAGGAATGTCGGTTATACAAGAAGAAACGAAATGTACAGGCTTTACATTGTACAGGCTTTCACCCGGATTGACACCCCGTCGTTCAGCAGTGAAAAGTTGTCCAGTAAAATTGACAGTTCTCCAATTTTTTTCGACATTGATTCAATGGGACAGCCCCTGGACTAACTGCCATCATGCTGTACTACAATAGTACAATAGAACTAAGCTCAGCTCAGTGACCCATACGTACACGCGGCGCGAGAATCTGCTAAAACTCTAAAACTAAAACTACTCGGACGCAACGTATCACGTATACGATACGGATATGTGATACGAATAGGAGAAATGCCCCTTGCCAAAAGTCTCTAATACTAGTAATAGAACAGTCCTCGAAATGCCACTTGCCAAAAAAGTCTCTAATACTAGTAATAGAACGGTCCTCGAACGTACATCATAACAACATGTACACGTTACATGTACTGACGGTACAGGCCAGGGCGAGTGTACTGTCTGTAATGCGACCTACGTTCAGCGATGAACTAGCATCCGATCCAGGGACATTCCTAAAGGTGCTTCATAAATGTTTAACACTTTAATAGTAAGTGCGCTTTTACATATAAAATTTCTTTCAAGAATACTTACATGCGATTCCTGAAGTAACACGCATTGCCCCTTTTCCTGTCAGAAGTGACATTGAATAACTTGTTAGGGTGGCTTTTTTGGCAGGAGGTACAAGATATTTTCCAACAGTTGGAGCAACAGACTTTACTACTGGTTTCGTAACATTGGGAACTATTAAAGAAACGGCCGACATCATCGAGGTTTTCGGAACATTAATCATTTTTGGTTATGTTTGCCCCCGTCTAACATTTACGAAAAGCCGTGAAGAAGGTCATTCACGTAAGAGCAACGCGCAGTCTAAAGTCGCAAATATTTACGAATTCTTGTTTGCTAGTTTTTCTAATTTATTGGTATGATTTCTAACCAACAAGAACTATATCTAACCTTTAAACACATAAATGTCCTAATAATAAACGAAAGATTATTTGTATTGTCGTAAATAGGGAAAGACAAAACGTCCGCACCAAAACGATCTTATCAGGTCTGTTGTGTCCAGTTTGGTTGTGTAGTCGACTGTCGATCGTTATTGTCTCATGCGTGTCAAGCCGCCAAGCGGCGTATGGTTTCGACAGCCCTCAAATATAGGGTTGTTTCAGTCCATAAATTATTAAAAAAGCATAATATAAAACTCTAATATTTAAGCAAAAGCAATAGGTTCGTCTGTCCAACTCGTGGACTTTCTTAGCAACAATAATATTGTAGCACTAGCAGTGCTTTTCGGAAGATATCAGTAGTGGAATCATTTCTAGTAATTCTAGTTTATCGGGTTCCCTTCAATAAAGACCTCTACGTACGCGTATGCGAATTATTTAAAAATATGTACACCTTAGTCCCAAAAGGACCTGGTTAGTGTCGGGTGAATGTTAAAGGAAAGGAAACAAAGGGACGGGAACATAACAGTTCCACAACAGAATAATCATGCCGATTTAGTCGGTATTGTGGTGTTATGGAATTGCTATCCGATTCAGTAATCGGGTAATCGACCGATTCGGACCTATATATAGCTGATTCGGACCAGATGTATGACTTATTCGAACCACGACAAGGCTTATTCGGACCATTAATTGAATGGCGTGAGTAGTTAAAATGTGTTTGCGTTATTTAGGGGGGTGTTCCCACTTTGCCGTTAATCCTAGAAAAATGGTGTTATATCTTTTTAAATAATACAACTGTATTTATTTTAACAAAGTTAACTTTTATTAAATAATTTACACATATAAAACTACAGTACAATTTATACATTTAACTTTTATTAAAGAGCATATACAATTCATAAATAAATGCCTTACAACACAACAATAATTTTACAGCCCCACTAAATCGGAAATATTGTCCCGTAGGCTACTGATTTACGCTTAAAGTGCCATTTAATAACTGTGTTTTCAAATGGTCAATTTTTGTATCAAGTTGTTGATATTTCTTACCTAGAGGCCAAACAATATCTGTGAAATGGTGATTTCGACACAAGATTGTTCATGAACCTGTAAATATTAGGATGGCATGCTGTCATTTTGTTCAACTTAAATGCCAACCTTCCACGCCGTCGGTAGTGCGGGCCCCTGTTATATCAAAATGGTTCCACACATTAAGGCCATTATTATCAACCCACTCTTCCGTCATAAAATCAGAAATCTTAGTTGGTTAATAAATGTTATTAAACACTACTCTAATATCAATAGAGCTGTAAGATATTGTACTTTTTGTGACATGCACGATGGGGGATGAGCTCCATTTCATTTTAGTATGTTCTGTCTATAAGGAATATCGGAATAAGTATATAAAATAATACTACAGAAAAAACACATAAGTATATAAATTATCACTTTTACTTAGCTCGACGAATGATCCAGTCTAATATTATGCTGTATAGAGATCGTCAAATTCAGAAGTTGTCTGAATTGTGAGTTTCGTATTTCATATAGATCGTCCCCGCTAGTCAGGGGCGGATCTAGGAATTTTGAAAAGGCGGGGGGGGGGGGAATAAGGGCACTGACCGCGGAGACGGGGCACGCTGCTGAGAGGGGGGGGGGGGCAAGAACATTCTCCGCCATTTCCTTGCATCTGTAGCCACATTCCAAGAGCTATTTTGGCTGATATTTTCGTCTAAACGTTCGTAAATCGTTGAAATAAAAGAGCCTCAAAATCGAGCAAAAAGGCCAGTTGAAAGGCACTTTCCGTAGTAAAAACGGGCACTGTCGAAAATTAGGAGGGCCGCCCCCCCCCTTTGAATCCGCCTCTGCTAAAGTGATCAATAAATATTTCGTAAGGTAAGGTAAGAATTTCGTTATATTAAAGAGCAAACCTTTGTTTTCGGATTAGGTTTAGAACCTATTGATAGAAAGAAGTATAGTATTAGCATAGGTATTATCATTCTACACTTTGGCACAACGTTCACCAGGTTTCTGGAAAAGCGAGTTGCTATTTGAGATCTGTACTGTGTGCACAAGTTAAGTTAATTTTGTGACCGATTAGACTTATATATGCGGTCGATTTGACACTCCATAAAGTGGTCGCAAAAATGTATCATGGGTAATTGTCTTTTATAAAATTCAAATATGGCGACCTCTGGAAGCGACAATGAATTATTTGAGGTATTTGAAGGATAATGTGCACATAACTCTGCTTTAAAAAAGAAACATAATGTGGAGGTTTCGAACGATGCCCCTTTATATTTTTTCACACAGCAAGTGTCACTTTATATCTCAAACCATAGATAATACCGTATGATTGCCGACTCATGAATTCTCGACGTTATGTTGCGAAAAGCGTGAAACGGCGAGAAAGGGGATTGATCACTTCCGGTTATCTGTTCACGTTGTTTGTTTACTATAGGCTATCATTCTCCACGCAAGTCTCGCTCTATCAAGCATTCAAGTTAGTGTGGACTGCAAGGGAAGACAACTCTGTTTGGGAGATTGATAGGCTATAGGCCCTGTAGCGATATTTTCATTTAGCGCTTTTTTGTAGTTTTAAATATGGCACCATAATATGGTTAAATGGAAACAAGAAATAGAAGCAATTTTCGAGGTAAGAATAGAAATTAATATCTTATAATTTTGTTATCTGACATTGATCTTATATTGAATAGTATTAGTATTACACGTTATGAAAATCTCGACACGTGTGTACTCAGTGAAGTCTAAGTTTGACAGCTCTGACCTATTTTTAAAAATCGACAAAAAAGAGTTTTCAATTCATTAACATTTAAAATAATAATATTAACTGTGTGTCGAACGTGCAGAATTCTTCATTCTGGAATAAAGATAATTGTTAAAGTAAAATTAATGTCGATATAGTGTATAATTTTTAATTTATCAGGATTGTGTCACAGTCAGTGTATGAATCAGAATATAAATAAGTGTGAACTAAGATCATTAATAATAATAATAAATCACAAATGTAAAATATAGTTTGGTATGAATAAAAAATATTGCTGGGTTGACGTTTACTTACACAATTTTTTGTATTTTCAGCAGTAGCCTACTATGGTAGACCTGTGTTTTGTTTGCTACCCAGGGCTTGTTCAGCAAATGTATTTCATTTTGATTTATTGTGATACTTTGTATGTTTTATTTATTTTATTTACTTCTTTTCATCTTGTGTAGGTGTGTGTGTGGGGGGGGGGGGTATAAATATTGTGACACTACTATATTGATATCTAATCTGTTTATTTATATTCTATTTTATTATTTTTGGAGAGGGTGGGGTGATATTTTATTTTCATTATTTTATTTGATTTGTTTTAATAATCACTAAGGAAACTTTATTTAAATTGTTTGATTGTATTATATCATTATTGATTTCAATTTTGTATAGTTGAATAAAGCATAATTATTTAATATCAATTTTCTGTATTTCACTCATCAGAAAATAAACCATTCAAGCTTTGAGTAATATGTTTTTGTATGGTTATGTTAATGCTTAAATGGACAATAACACTCTTGCTGGCTTGGCAGCTCCAGAAAATAAATAATAGCCTTATTCTAAGTACTAGATGTTTAAGTTGTGTAAATTATCCATTACGATCTATTTTACTTGTTCAGAGGGTTTGAAAATATTTTAAATCAAAGTCACATTTGAAAAGGTTAACGTTAGACTTTTCAAATCAATTAGTTGAATTTTTCCAATTTTTTTAAATTAGGTGTGTTAAGATGAAATTTATATCATCAATTAATTGGAATATTGTAAAATAATACAATTTGTTGACCAGAATGAAGATTGGGACATATTATTCAGTTACAACAAGAGTGTTATTGGGGCTTTAAATAGGTTGAAAAATTTAAACCAAAAAAAAAATTTGTAAAAAAGGGGTCTGTCAGTTGGTGTTTGTATGGCTTTCAGGAAATAACAAGGTTCTGGATAAAAATTAATATTTGAAAATAGCTGTCGTTCGCTGTTTAAAGATATGGTTTTACTGTTCCATGTAAATGAATAATTCAATAGAAATATAACCTACAGTTTTTGTTTCAAGTAAATGAGGTAATCTTAATAATATCAGACTATTGCATTTTTTGATTTAAATAATTTAATTTTATTATCATTTGTGGAAGAATGAGAGTTGGTATTTCAAGCTAAAAAGGTGCTTATAAATTATATTTTATTATTCATCCATTTATGTAACATTAACATTGATCTCTTTATGTGTTTTTAAATGTTAAACAGGCATTATGTAAGAGCTAAAATGCCTATCGCAGGTATGTCTCGGGCCTATAATGTTATATAAATGATCAATTAGACATTTATTAACATGAAAAGACCAAAATCGATTCCTGATGCCATCTGATTGCTCAGATTTTAAACGGTTTGGGCATTTAATGATTTGATTTACAAATGGAAAAGCAAGACTAAGTACAGTGGTTACAATCACTGCACACATCTTGTCAAGCTTACAATCATTGATAACTTTGCTCAAAGTAATTTGGATGAAATTGTCAATATTAAATTACATCAGTTTTGAAATGGTATAGTTAATAGCGAGAATGACCAGCTCATTTTTTAAATCTTACATAATTTCCATTTATGTCTATTGTTATTGTATTACTTAAATACATTTTGGTTCTCATATAATACCAATGACCTGAATGACCTGTTTTAATTTTTTTTTTAAATAAAAAAAAGGGCATTTTAAAAATTTCACCCCGGTTACAAGAAGTAACTCTATAAAAAAAAGTTGAATGGATCTATAGGCTAATTCGTCAAGTAGGCAAACAAAATAAATGTTAATGACATTAATGATAAAAATAAAATAAAACCAAGTACGAACAATCCAAACCATTAGGCAAAATTTGAAGTCCTAAAAAACGTTATAGGCAAAATAGTTAGGCAAAGTAGTGTAATCAGCAAATGATATTATTCAACATGATGAGATAAATGTATTGCCTTACAATTTTTAAAAAAACTCATCTGTTTCAAACAAGTTATAACTCAGAGCTAACGGCTTCAAGTAGATACGTTTTGTCAAGTGCTATGAGCACAATTTTTGCAGAGTTTTGGCGCTATAGAAATGGACACTTATTTATTTTTTTTGGTTCTTCTAGAAAAATACATACTTGTATTTAAACACCAAAAGTATGTCGTTGTACAGTTCAAAAGCTTCAAAATTTTAAATAAAAAATCTGTCACATGGCTATTTCTTTTTTATATCAAAGAGCTGAAAATGAAATTGGTGTGGCTAAAATTGAAATATCAGATATCAAGGATGAAGCTGCCTTTTATTGTCAACTCTTGTTAATATCATTTTAGAACAAAAATTCATTTTCATTGACAACTAAAGCAATTTTTTTATATTTAATACTAAGAATGTTTTCATTTTTCTTAAAAAATATAATTATGTCTACTGAAGCTAATTTTAAATATAATTTCTCAGCATAAGCCTAGATCAAAAAAGACTATGAAATAATTGCTTACATTGGGGTGGATTTATATAAGTAAACTTTTTGCCAGGTGTGCAAGCGGAAAAAAAGAATGTGTGGACGAGGGGACAAGCTGCATTTATAAAATTAACTAAATTAAAAGACCAAGACAAGACAAGGGGCATAAAATAAATAAATGGACATTTTTAAAGATTATTAATTAGGCCTAGATTGGAAAATAATTTTGTCGGGATGCTTTTAGCAACGAAAGTATACAAAGTTGAATTTATTTTAAAAAATGAGCATTTGAATATATAAGCAATATTTTTAAAACTGATATACGCAATTGATGATAAAATCCAGATGTACGCAGTACTAGTAGTGTAGTAGGGCCTACTGCTAGTAGCATAATACTACGTAGGCATAGGTGGCACAGCAATGCGAGCGGGTTAGTTAACTCGCAATATTATAACCCTTTCCTTCTCCAAATTGAATTCTATAACATTTTTTGAAGTATTATAAAAATAAAAATAAAGTATTATTTAGATAAAAAATATTTCCTAATATTAGTGTAAATTCACACCCGTAGGCCTACGGTAGCCTACACGAAAAGGTCATTTTTTGCAGATTTATTACCTTTTTTTCAACTAATCGTCACACAGTGGATCATTAATCCTTTGTAAGAATCTAAAAATATTTTGGAAGGAGATATCTAGTTCTTTTATTTCATATAATTATTATATACGTATTCATTTTATATTCATTGCATAAACAAGTTTGAAAAACGTTAATTTCTCTTGTCACTGTGCGTACGTACTGTCAAAAGCTAAACCGGAAGTAAACAACCCCCCTTGCGCAATAAAATATGCGCACGAACCTGAACGCAACATCACGTAATGGGCTTAAGGCGAGTCGGCAATCATACGGTATTATCTATGCTCAAACCTATGCCTGTCGGAGTGGAATGTCTTTGGTCCTTGTTAAACTTGTAAAAAAAAACAACATCCGGTGTTTTTATTCGCTGATATTTAAGCGTCGAATGCCGAAAACAATGATCTAAAATCTAACTAGTACAACAACCAACTTTGATCTTCTTTCTGAATCAAACAGTCCTCGTCATAATGCTTTGCAAATCAAAGAACTTAAAATTGAATGAATCAAGGCGTCCTGTACTGTACAGTAGTGACACTGACCTGTTTCACAGAGAATTACTGTAACTTACGAATTATCTCTGTAACGGATGCCTGTCCAAAACACGTGCGTTGACTGCACGCCTCGTAGTCATTGGCTCAACGGCTCGTGCAATGTTTACGTAACACCTAACTGCCTCGGGCAAAATGATGCATTTTACTAATTTTAATACCCATTTACACTAAATAGGAAATATTTTTTAACTACAAATACTTCAAACGTCTTTATTTATTTTTCTTTTACCTCAAAAAAATGTTTGAGAATTTAATTTGTCTGAGTAAAAAAGTTAATATGCCGTACTCATTAAGCCTCGTCGATGTCATGCTTATCATTATCAGGGAATATTTTACTTTTTTACATTTGATTAGCAGTTTCCAGAAAAATTGTGTAAGAATGCTAATCAATTGTATAATTGAGTAGCAAAATTTACCAATTGATTAGCAGTTTTTTAGTATGTAATAGAATTCTTATTTCACATAATTATGCACAATAACAATACCCATATTATTTGTATTACCAAACTATGTTGTTTATATTTATATATAACCGATTTAAAACAAATAAATGATAATATATTTAATACTATTACCATATTGAAATAGAAATAGGGTCACAATTGCAAAGTAACAATGTATTTACAAATATTACAGGGAACTCTTTTGCGTACGATTACGGAGTGAAATGGTCGGAAATACGAACTGCCTATGTCGCCGTGCTAATTTTAGAATATAATACTATTAATACACGTGAGTTTGTTTATCTGTAGGCCTACTACGCGATCGACAGGCCCAACAATTAATTTAGAAATGTCTGTAGTTAATCCAAATCAAAGAATTATCGATATATGATTGAAATATGATAGATTAGAAAAATAACTTTGCGGGATAAACATTTCGAATTGACTAAAATCATAACGCGTTTATAACGGCAAAAACATTTCGCTGGCAGGCGCCATTTTTGATCAGCGAGACTTGCGTGGAGAATGATAGAAAGTATGTAGTGTTGTAGCAAGTAATTTGTAATCTCTATCATCAAAACCTTTTACGTCTATCAATAGCAGACGACAACATTTACTGCTCTCGTTCCACTGGACCCTTGCAGAGGCACGTAAAGAGTCTTGATGATATAGACAATAAAATTGCGAGATTTGGGATTTGTGTTGATGTGTTTTACGATACTGAATGGTTTTAAAGTTAAAATTATTTTCAAAACTTTGATTCGCACCGAAGCAGGGCTTTATGCTAATAATGCTAATGAAATATGAATTTGATTCGCAAAATCGGACGTTTGAGTCGCAAATTGCGATACGAACCCGGTTAAAATATTCCCTGATCATTATCAGTGATTGTAGCGGCCAAGCGAATATTCACTGCGGGATCAGTTTGTGACACTGCTGAGTGAGTTGAGTGAGTGTACTAGGCTGAAGCAAATATGCATACACCGGTGACCATGTCGTATCAGACAATATATTATAAAAAAAGAACAGGAATGCAATGCCTTTTGAAGACTCGATTTTACCTGCTCTAGTTTCAGCTCGTTTTTTTTTTTTTAACAATTTGTAATGCCAGGCAATCACAGCTCTGACTCTGAGGCTCTGTCGATACACTCAGATATGTTTTTTCTTCAATCCAGTCGTTTTGATTTGGATAAATACTGCCACAAAACGATATCATAGCCACTTGTTTCCAGTATTTACATTATTTTCGTCCATTTCCATTTTGTCCTCAACTCCATGTGCACTAATTGGCACCTATTCGGCTAGCGATGGTACAAAGTCAGAGGGTTCAAAACCAAAAGTACGACAAAGATGGGTAATTGTTAGTAGCGTGTGTGTCCTCCACTGGCTGTGCGGCACAATAAACCATCTTTGTCGTACTTTTGGTTTTGCCCCCCTAAGACTTTGTACCGTTGATTACAGATTAAACATCCATAAGTGTACAAATGTGTTGATTACAGATTAAACATCCATAAGTGTACAGATGTGTTGTTATTGATGTGTTCCCATTAGGGCTGTACGTTATTGCAAAAAGGGACGATATCGATATTGGCATTTTTTTCAACGATATAGTTAAATATCACGATATTTAATAATAATGCCACTTTACTATTTAATAAATTAAATATATTAAAGCTGTTTACAGCATGAGTAAGAATTGTGGGTAAAAATTAATTTATTCATTCACTTTAAACTTTGCTTTTTTATAATATAGATTTATTAAAATGTACCAACCCAGGCACGCATCCCCTCTTTTTTTGAGGTGGCGAACAATTATTAGCTCCATATCCTCGCGGGAAAGAAGAACAAAAATAGGTTAGGTTTGATATCGTAATTTACAGTACTAGGAATACTAGGATGAAATTAGTCGATGTGGGCATTTTTTTCACTCAAAAAAACACGGGCCAGGCTTTGCACTCCCAATTGGGTGCAGCACGTCGTCCCCCCCCCCCCCCCTTCTTAAAATCCTAGATCGGCCCCTCCAAAACATCCCTTTTGGAAGAAAAATGTTTCACCACCAAACACGACTTGTGCATTTTCGTTTTGGTAGTAATTTCTCTTTTTCAACTAGGCACCCCACCTCCATAATTCTCGTGGGTCTACAACATGTACTACAAGTAATAGCTAAGTTTTCCATAATTAAATTTAAAAACCGCTGATGTTAAAAATAACGTCTGCTTGTGGCCTTGTGTATGAAAATTCTCAAACTTCACGTGCAGTGGAAGTGAGTAGATGCGGTCTTCAAGTCCTGTACTTTAAGTTCAAACAGTTTAACAAATACTAAATGATCCGGACTATCTTCCATTTAAACATTCGATTGGCTACGAATATTAGTCTGGATGGGTCCTCAAAATTTGACGGAAAATAGGTCATTGTCTGGATTATCCAGTCTTTTAAGTTACCACGTACTAAATCTATCTAAACAGCTCGTTTGTCAGTCAACAATGGCACTCTTTAAAATTTTGTTTGTAAAGGTTTCATTTGAAATGGTAATTTTCTCTCGTCATGAATCAGACGTATGGCTTCTCACAATCTTAATTCTTCGTCTCTATTTTGTTTCTATTAATAGATGTGCCAAGTGAATTGTGGGATATATTTCAACCACGCTTTATAGTTATAGAATCTAGCAAAATCGGCCCGGCTTCATAAGATCTAGCACTTACCAAGACTTAAGCCAAAGGTTCCATTGCCCATGCGTAACCATTTATGTGGTAGATTATCCAGTAATTTTGGTCAAAAATTGAGAACCGACCCAGACCCTCCGTGCTTTGAAGACTAGGGACTTCTGGGTGACCGAGACTAGGGTATTCCTGGCCTAACTGTGACAGTAATCTATTTATAGATTGTTTTATTATACGCCCACATTTTTATGTGGACGTATATTGTTGTCGCCCCTGTCCGTCCGTCCACAATTTGTTTGTGGACTCTCTACAGGTCACAATTCTTATCTGATTTTGACGAAACTTGAAATATAGGTTTATCCCCAAAAGATCTCGGCTGCTTTCGATTTTGGCATGTATCGGATCAAAACTTCATGGATTATGGCCCCTGATTGTACGAAAAATCACGGTTTTAGCTTGTGACCGATTTTGATGAAACTTGACATGCATGCTTATAACCCAAAGATCTTGGTTCCTTTCATATTTGCCCCTGATTGTCCGAAAATTGCCTATGGTCCCTCTGGAGGTCACAATTATTATCCGATTTAAAAAAACGTTTGACTCCATTCTATCACCATTACACCCTACGGAAGGTTGATTTCGAATTTCGAGAAAATCAGACCATAATTGCCAGAAAAAAATGGCCGCCGTTTGTACGGGAACAGTGTAAAAATATTGTATGATTGTGGACCCTGTAGAGGTCACAATTTTAATTCGATTTTGATGAAACCTGAATTGCTTGTTTATAACCTAAAGATCTTTATTCTTTTCGATATTTGTGCATTTCAAATTGTAACTTAATGAATTATGGCCTTTGATTGCAGGAAAAATCACTTTCGGTATTGCTTGTTCTCTGTCTATCTCTCGAAAAATTATTATCTGATTTGCACCGTAAGGAAGGTTGAGTTCGAATTTCGTGAAAATCTTACCGAAATTGCCGGACGAAATGGTCGCCATTTGTACGCGAATAGTGAAAAATATGGTATATCATGGTTGTGGACTCTCTACAGGTTACAATTCTTATCCGAGTTTGACGAAAAGTCACATTTCTAGGTTGTGTACCATCACACCATAATCATTGTCGGCTTCAAATTCATGAATATTAGACTGGAACTGACCAACAAAATGGCTGCTCCCCAATACAGTATGAAATAAAGGACTTAATGATGTAGGAAAAATCACTTTCGGTATTGCTTGTTCTCTATCCATCTCGCAAAAATGTGGGAGTATCCAGCCTGGCAGTGCCAGCCTATCTTTATTGCTTTCAGAAATTAAGTTACGTAGAGTTTTGTAAAAAAAAAATATTTGTTTTTTAGAAATATGACAACTTAGCCTTTCATGAATATTAGAACTGACCAACAAAATGGCTGCTCCCCAATACAGTATGAAATACAGGACTTAATGATGTAGGAAAAATCACTTTCGGTATTGCTTGTTTCTATTAATAGATGTGCCAAGTGAATTGTGGGATATATTTCAACCACGCTTTATAGTTATAGAATCTAGCAAAATCGGCCCGGCTTCATAAGATCTAGCACTTACCAAGACTTAAGCCAAAGGTTCCATTGCCCATGCGTAACCATTTATGTGGTAGATTATCCAGTAATTTTGGTCAAAAATTGAGAACCGACCCAGACCCTCCGTGCTTTGAAGACTAGGGACTTCTGGGTGACCGAGACTAGGGTATTCCTGGCCTAACTGTGACAGTAATCTATTTATAGATTGTTTTATTATACGCCCACATTTTTATGTGGACGTATATTGTTGTCCCCCCTGTCCGTCCGTCCACAATTTGTTTGTGGACTCTCTACAGGTCACAATTCTTATCTGATTTTGACGAAACTTGAAATATAGGTTTATCCCCAAAAGATCTCGGCTGCTTTCGATTTTGGCATGTATCGGATCAAAACTTCATGGATTATGGCCCCTGATTGTACGAAAAATCACGGTTTTAGCTTGTGGACCCTATAGAGGTCACAATTTTGACCGATTTTGATGAAACTTGACATGCATGCTTATAACCCAAAGATCTTGGTTCCTTTCATATTTGCCCCTGATTGTCCGAAAATTGCCTATGGTCCCTCTGGAGGTCACAATTATTATCCGATTTAAAAAAACGTTTGACTCCATTCTATCACCATTACACCCTACGGAAGGTTGATTTCGAATTTCGAGAAAATCAGACCATAATTGCCAGAAAAAAATGGCCGCCGTTTGTACGGGAACAGTGTAAAAATATTGTATGATTGTGGACCCTGTAGAGGTCACAATTTTAATTCGATTTTGATGAAACCTGAATTGCTTGTTTATAACCTAAAGATCTTTATTCTTTTCGATATTTGTGCATTTCAAATTGTAACTTAATGAATTATGGCCTTTGATTGCAGGAAAAATCACTTTCGGTATTGCTTGTTCTCTGTCTATCTCTCGAAAAATTATTATCTGATTTGCACCGTAAGGAAGGTTGAGTTCGAATTTCGTGAAAATCTTACCGAAATTGCCGGACGAAATGGTCGCCATTTGTACGCGAATAGTGAAAAATATGGTATATCATGGTTGTGGACTCTCTACAGGTTACAATTCTTATCCGAGTTTGACGAAAAGTCACATTTCTAGGTTGTGTACCATCACACCATAATCATTGTCGGCTTCAAATTCATGAATATTAGACTGGAACTGACCAACAAAATGGCTGCTCCCCAATACAGTATGAAATAAAGGACTTAATGATGTAGGAAAAATCACTTTCGGTATTGCTTGTTCTCTATCCATCTCGCAAAAATGTGGGAGTATCCAGCCTGGCAGTGCCAGCCTATCTTTATTGCTTTCAGAAATTAAGTTACGTAGAGTTTTGTAAAAAAAAAATATTTGTTTTTTAGAAATATGACAACTTAGCCTTTCATGAATATTAGAACTGACCAACAAAATGGCTGCTCCCAAATACAGTATGAAATACAGGACTTAATGATGTAGGAAAAATCACTTTCGGTATTGCTTGTTTCTATTAATAGATGTGCCAAGTGAATTGTGGGATATATTTCAACCACGCTTTATAGTTATAGAATCTAGCAAAATCGGCCCGGCTTCATAAGATCTAGCACTTACCAAGACTTAAGCCAAAGGTTCCATTGCCCATGCGTAACCATTTATGTGGTAGATTATCCAGTAATTTTGGTCAAAAATTGAGAACCGACCCAGACCCTCCGTGCTTTGAAGACTAGGGACTTCTGGGTGACCGAGACTAGGGTATTCCTGGCCTAACTGTGACAGTAATCTATTTATAGATTGTTTTATTATACGCCCACATTTTTATGTGGACGTATATTGTTGTCGCCCCTGTCCGTCCGTCCACAATTTGTTTGTGGACTCTCTACAGGTCACAATTCTTATCTGATTTTGACGAAACTTGAAATATAGGTTTATCCCCAAAAGATCTCGGCTGCTTTCGATTTTGGCATGTATCGGATCAAAACTTCATGGATTATGGCCCCTGATTGTACGAAAAATCACGGTTTTAGCTTGTGGACCCTATAGAGGTCACAATTTTGACCGATTTTGATGAAACTTGACATGCATGCTTATAACCCAAAGATCTTGGTTCCTTTCATATTTGCCCCTGATTGTCCGAAAATTGCCTATGGTCCCTCTGGAGGTCACAATTATTATCCGATTTAAAAAAACGTTTGACTCCATTCTATCACCATTACACCCTACGGAAGGTTGATTTCGAATTTCGAGAAAATCAGACCATAATTGCCAGAAAAAAATGGCCGCCGTTTGTACGGGAACAGTGTAAAAATATTGTATGATTGTGGACCCTGTAGAGGTCACAATTTTAATTCGATTTTGATGAAACCTGAATTGCTTGTTTATAACCTAAAGATCTTTATTCTTTTCGATATTTGTGCATTTCAAATTGTAACTTAATGAATTATGGCCTTTGATTGCAGGAAAAATCACTTTCGGTATTGCTTGTTCTCTGTCTATCTCTCGAAAAATTATTATCTGATTTGCACCGTAAGGAAGGTTGAGTTCGAATTTCGTGAAAATCTTACCGAAATTGCCGGACGAAATGGTCGCCATTTGTACGCGAATAGTGAAAAATATGGTATATCATGGTTGTGGACTCTCTACAGGTTACAATTCTTATCCGAGTTTGACGAAAAGTCACATTTCTAGGTTGTGTACCATCACACCATAATCATTGTCGGCTTCAAATTCATGAATATTAGACTGGAACTGACCAACAAAATGGCTGCTCCCCAATACAGTATGAAATAAAGGACTTAATGATGTAGGAAAAATCACTTTCGGTATTGCTTGTTCTCTATCCATCTCGCAAAAATGTGGGAGTATCCAGCCTGGCAGTGCCAGCCTATCTTTATTGCTTTCAGAAATTAAGTTACGTAGAGTTTTGTAAAAAAAAAATATTTGTTTTTTAGAAATATGACAACTTAGCCTTTCATGAATATTAGAACTGACCAACAAAATGGCTGCTCCCCAATACAGTATGAAATACAGGACTTAATGATGTAGGAAAAATCACTTTCGGTATTGCTTGTTTCTATTAATAGATGTGCCAAGTGAATTGTGGGATATATTTCAACCACGCTTTATAGTTATAGAATCTAGCAAAATCGGCCCGGCTTCATAAGATCTAGCACTTACCAAGACTTAAGCCAAAGGTTCCATTGCCCATGCGTAACCATTTATGTGGTAGATTATCCAGTAATTTTGGTCAAAAATTGAGAACCGACCCAGACCCTCCGTGCTTTGAAGACTAGGGACTTCTGGGTGACCGAGACTAGGGTATTCCTGGCCTAACTGTGACAGTAATCTATTTATAGATTGTTTTATTATACGCCCACATTTTTATGTGGACGTATATTGTTGTCGCCCCTGTCCGTCCGTCCACAATTTGTTTGTGGACTCTCTACAGGTCACAATTCTTATCTGATTTTGACGAAACTTGAAATATAGGTTTATCCCCAAAAGATCTCGGCTGCTTTCGATTTTGGCATGTATCGGATCAAAACTTCATGGATTATGGCCCCTGATTGTACGAAAAATCACGGTTTTAGCTTGTGGACCCTATAGAGGTCACAATTTTGACCGATTTTGATGAAACTTGACATGCATGCTTATAACCCAAAGATCTTGGTTCCTTTCATATTTGCCCCTGATTGTCCGAAAATTGCCTATGGTCCCTCTGGAGGTCACAATTATTATCCGATTTAAAAAAACGTTTGACTCCATTCTATCACCATTACACCCTACGGAAGGTTGATTTCGAATTTCGAGAAAATCAGACCATAATTGCCAGAAAAAAATGGCCGCCGTTTGTACGGGAACAGTGTAAAAATATTGTATGATTGTGGACCCTGTAGAGGTCACAATTTTAATTCGATTTTGATGAAACCTGAATTGCTTGTTTATAACCTAAAGATCTTTATTCTTTTCAATATTTGTGCATTTCAAATTGTAACTTAATGAATTATGGCCTTTGATTGCAGGAAAAATCACTTTCGGTATTGCTTGTTCTCTGTCTATCTCTCGAAAAATTATTATCTGATTTGCACCGTAAGGAAGGTTGAGTTCGAATTTCGTGAAAATCTTACCGAAATTGCCGGACGAAATGGTCGCCATTTGTACGCGAATAGTGAAAAATATGGTATATCATGGTTGTGGACTCTCTACAGGTTACAATTCTTATCCGAGTTTGACGAAAAGTCACATTTCTAGGTTGTGTACCATCACACCATAATCATTGTCGGCTTCAAATTCATGAATATTAGACTGGAACTGACCAACAAAATGGCTGCTCCCCAATACAGTATGAAATAAAGGACTTAATGATGTAGGAAAAATCACTTTCAGTATTGCTTGTTCTCTATCCATCTCGCAAAAATGTGGGAGTATCCAGCCTGGCAGTGCCAGCCTATCTTTATTGCTTTCAGAAATTAAGTTACGTAGAGTTTTGTAAAAAAAAAATATTTGTTTTTTAGAAATATGACAACTTAGCCTTTCATGAATATTAGAACTGACCAACAAAATGGCTGCTCCCCAATACAGTATGAAATACAGGACTTAATGATGTAGGAAAAATCACTTTCGGTATTGCTTGTTCTCTATCCATCTCGCAAAAATGTGGGAGTATCCAGCCTGGCAGTGCCAGCCTATCTTTATTGCTTTCAGAAATTAAGTTACGTAGAGTTTTGTAAAAAAAAATAATTGTTTTTTAGAAATATGACAACTTAGCCTGGTGGTAATTAGCCGTGGTAGTGGGAAATATCAGGGGTTTAGTAGTCCTAAGCTTTAAATGTAGTAACAACAGACAATTTATTGTCGACTAAAAACAAAGTAAAAGTAACACATATATACGCGATGCAGTGCAAAACAGCTGGAGACACTGCGCAAGTTTTTTCAACATTTAACGATTCTTAAAACATTAGTTTTAATATAGTTTATTGCCGTCGGCTAATTCCACTGTTGTATAAAGTATTTATTATCTATTTTTATGATATTTTTTTTGATATTTGAAGTTTTTGGCGATATTTGAATCGATAAACCGCTATATCGACGATTTTTGGCCACATGATATCGTAGTTGGGTCTGAAAATACCATACCGCGATAAATGACTATATCGAAAATATTGTACAGCCCTAGTTCCCATTTGAATATTGTTCACAATAAGAAGCAAAATAAATAAGATATGTTTAGGATCATTTTGTTATATGAAAAACCAAGTGATGTGTTTTCTATGACGCTCAGTATATTATGTATACTAAATGTTAATGTAGGGCAGAACTATTAAAAACCAAACACAATTATCAGTACGCAAAATCATATTTTTGGTGTTTCGGATTATAAATGTTTTCATTACTGGCAAAAGAAAAAATATGCAACAACCCTTGTTGACTGCTCAGACAACGTAGCTGCTTCATTGTATGGCAAAAATTGGCAAGCTATCTTTTCTATTGATGATTTGTTTTTAATACAGATAGCTTCTGTCAATTTAACTGTCTGTTTATAGTAATTTGATTACTGTATCTAAGAAGATAAACTGGTGGACAGTCTTCTCCACACACCAAAAATTGGCCAGTCCTCTCAAAAAAAAAAAAACGAAAAAAAAACGTAATCTCTAGAGACTGGGCAAATAGAGCTTCATTCTCATCTAGTAGGTCAGTCTGCATTATGTAGGTCGTGTGACGTCGTGCACGTGATCACGACATATCTAACATCACGTGATAATAAACATGGCTGTCGACTAACTGGCAAGCTGGTGTAGGTGCGAGCAGAGCCTTATAAAGGCTCTGGGTGCGAGATGTTTGTTGTGGATAACAGTTATTGTTATTTAGTGATACTTTAACGATCTAAGAATTTTGTTGACGGACAATATCTGTCGAATGAACGGATACAATGTATGGGATGAGGTGAATGAACATAAATAATTACACACGACATCATTATAACAACTTAACGAAGCCAGTTCATGCGTATCGGGACTCGGGGCTTGCTTGACAACTGTCAATCATTCCAAATAAGGAACAACGTAAAACAGGACAGGAACGCCCATTTTATTGTGAAGCTCGCAAATTGTCCAGTCTCTGGTGCTGGTTAAAGGTTTACTCAAATTTTTTTTTTTTATACAAATGGAAACGAAAGTGTTGGTTTACTAAAAATTAATACTTTTATATAAATCGAAATGTAAAATAAATAGAAGAGACTGGGCCAGTCTACTAAGAAGAGTGTGGACTGTCAAATCCATGTACATCCAAATTGAAGAACCTCCTCATGCATTCGCCTCAGAAAACTATATATCTTTCATTGCAATTTCATTGATATGGTTTTCAAGTACAGTATTATCTACTATTATAAACTATTTATCAAAATCTTGTTTTTGAGGTGAATACGGTATTATGCCTTTAAAATGTCTTAAATTTAGTTGTTTACAACATCATGGAAATGGTATCTTAAAAAGGTCCTTATGCCGTATTAAACAATTGAATTATATTGTTAGTATTGTTTTATTGTTTTGAAGGTAAAAGAGATTATTAAACAGAGGAAAAAAAAAGGTGTAATTGAGTATCTGGTGAGATGGGATGGATTTGGAGAGGAAGAAGATTCTTGGGAACCTTCAAAAAGTCTTGTAAACTGTGTTGATCAAATCAAAAAATTTGTACAAGCTCAGGTTTGGATACTTTTTATACACCTCTTGTGAACGCAGTTATGACAAAGGTTAACATCGGCTATGTACATTATTTAGATTCTAGTAAAACAAGAAAGTCTATTGATATTGAATTATGGCAATTTATGTTTGTTACTTCTAGAGTTATGGCCCTTGTTTCATTTTGAACCCCTTCTGAATGCTGTGAACAAATTTACATCTATATATACGGTATGCATTATTTAGTTTGTAACACAAAGAAGCCTATTGCATTTCAGCAATTTCTGTTAATAACTGCTACAGTTAGTTATGGACCTTATTTCACTTTGTTGACCCTTGTGAATGCTATTACAACAAAAGTGATCGGTCGATCTGCTCCCATTACCCGCACAAGATTAATGACAATTTAGCTGCTTTACTTACAAAAGAATAAATATGCACCTATCTTTATGGACTGCTTGGACAACATAGCTCTATGAGCCTAAGCTTATATTTCATTGCCTAGTATCAGTAACCTATCTTTATTCCAGGATGCCAATAAAATGGAACAGAAATCTGCAAAGTCTAGATCAAAAGGTAGAGCACGCTCTAGATCAAGAGGCAGATCTCGATCAAGGGCTAGATCGAAGTCTAACACAAGAAGTAGTAAAACAAAAAAATCTAGCTCAAGGAGCAGCAAAACAACAGCTGCAGTCGTTGTTTCCTCAGATGAAGAAGATCTAATCGTGACTCCAAGAAGACAATCTAGAAGAACAGAAGTTGTAACAAGAACGAAAACCAGAAATTTTCCAGGACGTATGGAAACATCAGCCAGTTTAATGAAGGTATTTTTTTTTTTAGACCATACCAAACTAATTAATGATTAACAATGTCAAGAATCTATAATAATATCATTCAAAAACCTATTTCCCTTTCGATATTGGCATGTTTTGGACTGTAACTTCATGGATTATGGCCCTTCTTGATTGTACAAAGTATACTGTTTTTGTCCTGTGGTTCCTCTAGAATTTTTATCCTATTTAAAAAATTGGTTGAATATATCACTGTTACCATAAAAATGGTTGAATTCAAATTACATGCAAATACCAGACAAACAAATTGACCGCTCACTATATGCAAATAGTGTTATAGTATGTAATTACAAGCTTCTGGAACCCTCTAGCTAGCGCCGCTAGCAGTATCAATTTTTATCAGATTTTTCATTTTTGTGAAACTTTATGTTTATATCATTCATATAAATAAGAGATAATAGTGGCTGAGAAGACCTGGTTATCCCGAGTGTCAGTGACTAGTTTCGTTCGTATAGAACTCTTCAGACTGATTGGACTCACGTGGGGGGGGGGGGGCGTTTATTTATACTATTCCGAAATCCTGGTGGAGTTTCCATGGTTACTAATAGGCAGGGTTACCAGGGTTGGCTTCTTGGAGGGGTTTGCGAATTGTTACTGGGGTCACAATTTTTGTATGCCCGCATTGGCCCCTGTACGTTGGTCTCTCCGACTGCCACAATTCACAGACACCCGTAATCTGGAAAAACCTAGCAAGTCAAATTTTGGTGAAAATTGAGTTACACCCATATTTGGACTTAGTACACATGTTTAAAGTATGATAATAGGTTTTTATACCCCCACATTTTTATGTGGACGTATATTGTCGTCGCCGTCACACCATAATCATTGTCGGCTTCGAATTTCATGAATATGAGGCTGGAACTGACCAACAAAATGGCTGCTCCCAATACAGTATGAAATACAGGACTTAATGATGTAGGAAAAATCACTTTCAGTATTGCTTGTTCTCTATCCATCTCTCGAAAATGTGGGTATATCCTGCCTGGCAGTGCCAGCCTATCTTTCAGCTGTGGTCACTCTAGAGGTCTCAATCATTATCCAATTTTAGAAATAATATTAAATGTTTTGTATACTAAACAATAGCATGGGGCAAAATTTTATAAAAAACAAACAAATTCTAATGATTTTCTGATAATTACTTAATATGCAACAACTCTTGTTGACTGCCCGGATGATTTAGCTGCTGTGTGGGCGTATGTTTCGTTACCTGGCAACCTATTTTTTTCTCCTTCACTGAAAAGGCTTCTAATTATCTTCATCTAAAAGGACAAAATAAAATGGGTTTTATGTTCAGTAGCTTAATTCTCAAACAAAACAGTTTTCCTTTGTTTTCTCAAATCTACATTCAATAGTGTTACTAGGTTTTTCCAGATTACAGGAGAATTGCATGTGGAGTCCCATGGCTCGAAATGTTCACCTGTCTACTTGTCGCCGACAGGCGATTTTTTCGTCCGACAGGTAGCAAATAAAACTACCTGTCGCTTGCGACAGGTGGACTAAATTTTACTTGATGTTCAGTAAATTGACCACAATACTCATGTCCACGTCATGTACATGTAGGCCGTATTTATTTATTCGTAGAGTCGTTCTAAATACAAGAACTAAGAATTGAGCACGGAAATACCGCGAAAAGCCGCCATTTGCATTGTTTACATTTCGCTCTGTCGCAGGCTACAGGTACTCAGTTTGGAAGTAGACAATTTTATAACAATGAATATCACACCATCTACTCTTGTTTTCATCTACTTGGCACTAGTTTATAGCATTATGGAGTATTATATCTAAGTAAATTAAAACGTCACCTGAAATAATTCTACCGTAACGACACCTTGAAAGTGGCTGGAGTGGAAGGGAAATACACACGGCTCGATAGATCGATGCCTCGTAAGTTCTTGTATCTAATCATTTAAATAATTCACAAGACAATTCGACAAAATCAAATAATCAGGTCGGAAAAATATCTCGGATATTAATATAATTTGTACTGTAGCGTAAATATAGTCCCGATACATTGTATGTGAGACGGGAATTCCAGGTGCCGCTACCTGTCTTTCGCACGCGGCATATTTCTTACTGTGCGATGCAAAGAGGTGATTTGTAATACGGATATTTTAAAATTTGAATTCTACACCTCAACGTCGAACTATTCGATTTAGCACGGAGGTGTAATACCATGATAATTTGCGGAATCCACGTGGCTACGGGTGATAGAAATTAGAATTGTAGTTGTACGAATCTTCGACTCGCTAGGCCAACGCAGATTCGCCGACTTTCAAGAACTTTTAGACATTCCGATGTCGAAGAAATAAAAAGGTTTTTATATTACGATATTTATATGAAGCAATGTAATACATCAATATCTAAACAAACGTGTGTGTAGTACACATGTATGGATATGTGTGATACTATATACTATTACTTAGTCTTTGGGTTTGACAATTGAGAGTGACAGGTTATTTACTGAAGCGACAGGTATGATGAAAAGCTACCTGTCGCAAGCGACAGGTAGCTTTTTTCAAACATTTCGAGGCCTGATGTGGACGCTCTAGAGGCTGAAGTCAAAGTTAATATCTGAATATGGTCGTGACTCGTGAGATGAAGAAAGCTTTTATTTTCAACAATTTCTGTTAATTACTGTCAGAGTTATGGCCCTTGTTCTCTTTGAAAAATCTTATGAACGTTCTAGAGCATTTTTATACGCCCACATTTTTATGTGGACGTATATTGTCGTCGCCCCTGTACGTCCGGCCGGCCGTCCGTCCGTCCACAATTTGTTTGTGGACTCTCTACAGGTCACAATTCTTATCCGATTTTGACGAAACTTGAAATATAGGTTTATCCCCAAAAGATCTCGGCTGCTTTCGATATTGGCATGTATCGGATCAAAACTTCATGGATTATGGCCCCTGATTGTACGAAAAATCACGATTTTAGCTTGTGGACCCTATAGAGGTCACAATTTTGAACCGATTTTGATGAAACTTGACATGCATGTTTGTAACCCAAAGATCTTGGTTCCTTTCGATATTTGCGGCTATCGGAATGTAATTTCCTGAATTATGGCCCCTGATTGTCCGAAAAATCACCCTTTTTAGCTTGTGGTCCCTCTGGAGGTCACATTTATTATCCGATTTAAAAAAACGTTTGATTATATTACCGTTACACCCTAAGGAAGGTCGAGTTCGAATTTCGTGAAATCGGACCACTTTTAATTCGATTTTGATGAAACTTGAAATTCATGGTTATAACCCAAAGATCTTGGTTGATTTCGATATTTGCGCATATCGGATCGTAACTTCCTCAATTATGGCCCCTGATTATACGCAAAATCGCCTTTTTTATACGCCCACATTTTCATGTGGATGTATTATGTTGTCGCCCCTGTCCGTCCGGACGCCGTCCGTCCGTCCACAATTTGTTTGTGGACCCTCTACAGGTCACAATTCCTATCCGATTTTGACAAAACTTGAAATATAGGTTTATCCCCATAAGATCTCGGTTCCTTTCGATATTGGCATGTATCGGATCGGAACTTCATGGATTATGGCCCCTGATTGTGCAAAATATCATGTTTTTAGCTTGTGGACCCTATAGAGGTCACAATTTTGAACCGATTGTGATGAAACTTGACATGCATGTCTATGACCCCAAAATCTTTGTTCCTTTCGATATTTGCGCCCATCGGATCGTATCAGGTCACAATTCTTATCCGATTTTGACGAAACTTGAAATATAGGTTTATCCCCAAAAGATCTCGGTTCCTTTCGATATTGGCATGTATCGGATGAAAACTTCATGGATTATGGCCCCTGATTGTACGAAAAATCACGTTTTTAGCTTGTGGACCCTATAGAGGTCACAATTTTGAACCGATTTTGATGAAACTTGACATGCATGTTTATAACCCAAAGATCTTGGTTCCTTTCGATATTTGCACCTATCGGAATGTAATTTCCTGAATTATGGCCCCTGATTGTCCGATAAATCACCCTTTTTAGCTTGTGGTCCCTCTGGAGGTCACAATTATTATCCGATTTAAAAAACCGTTTGATTTTATCACCGTTACACCCTAAGGAAGGTTGAGTTGGAATTTCGGGAAAATCGGACGAAAATTGCCATACAAAATGGCCGCCGTTTGTAAGCGAATACTGTTAAAAAATTGTATATCATGGGTTGTGGACCTTGTAAAAGTCACATTTTTAAATCGATTTTGATGAAACTTGAAATTCATGGTTATAACCCAAAGATCTTGGTTCCTTTCGATATTTGCGCATATTGGAACGTAACTTCCTGAATTATGGCCCCTGATTATATGCAAAATCGCCTTATTTTAGCTTGTGGTCCCTCTGGTGGTCACAATTATTATCCGATTTAATAAAACGGTTGATAATATTACCGTTACACCGTAAGGAAGGTTGAGTTCGAATTTCGGGAAAATCGGACCAAAATTGCCATACAAAATGGACGCCGTTTGTACGCGAATACTGTTAAAAAATTGTATATCATGGTTGTGAACCCTGTAGAGGTCACAATTTTAATTCGATTTTGATGAAACTTGAAATGCATGGTTATAACCCAAAGATCTTGGTTCCTTTCGTTATTTGCGCATATCGGATCGTAACTTCCTGAATTATGGCCCCTGATTGTCCGAAAAATCGACTATGGTCCCTCTGGAGGTCACAATTATTATCCAATTTAAAAAAACATTTGACTCTATCACCGTTACACCCTACGGAAGGTTCAGTTCGAAATTCGAGAAAATCGGACTATAATTGCCAGAAAAAATGGCCGCCGTTTGTACGCGAACCGTGTAAAAATATGGTATATCAAAGTTGTGGACCCTGTAGAGGTGACAATTTTAATTTGATTTTGATGAAACCTGAAATGCTTGTTTATGACCTAAAGATCTTTTTTCTTTTTGATATTTGCGCATATCAAATTGTAACTTAATGAATTATGGCCTTTGATTGTTGGAAAAATCACTTTCGGTATTGCTTGTTCTCTGTCTATCTATTATCTGATTTAAAAAAAAACTCTAATTATATTACTGTTGCTCTGTAAGGAAGGTTGAGTTCGAATTTCGTGAAAATCGTACCAAAATTGCCGGACGAAATGGTCACCGTTTGTACGCGTATAGTGTAAAAATATGGTATATCATGGTTGTGGACTCTCTACAGGTCACAATTTTTATCTGATTTTGACGAAAAGTAACATTTCTACGTTGTGTCGGCTTCGAATTTCATGAATATCAGACTGGAACTGACCAACAAAATGGCTGCTCCCAATACAGTATGAAATACAGGACTTAATGATGTAGGAAAAATCACTTTCGGTATTGCTTGTTCTCTATCCATCTCCCAAAAATGTGGGCGTATCCTGCCTGGCAGTGCCAGCCTATCTTTGGAGATTCTATCCAGATTACTGCCCCCTGTTGTTACAGTTGTATGATAGTGTAACTCTGGATGTCAACTAACAGACAATCGCCATTCAAGAGATGATCACAGTTTCACTTTGAGTGAAGTCTAGTTGTTTTAGAGGACTGGGACTATACAGCACAGTAAACACTTGAATAGCCCCTGGCCTCACTCGGCAAATCTCGGCAGATTCCGTAAACTACATCTAGCCTCGGCTGTATGACAGTAAGTGATATGTACCTATGCACATACATTTGCGATGCGGCTACCGGTTTACTTTAACAGGAAAACTTGACGCTATTACACAAATTGGGAACCTATTCGGCTAGCGACCTATTCGACCGATCGAGCTGCAACCTGTTCGTTGGAAACCTATTTAGATTAAAGACAACAGTCGCCTCAACTCATCTATTTATCAACCAATAAAATCCAACGTTATGTTTATCAAATGAAAGTAGAATATATTATTTTTATCCATTCCTTTAGCTCAGAATAGAAGTGTAATTTTGTCAGCTGGATCGGTCGAATAGGTCGCGAGCCAAATAGGTCGCCAACTTGTGTTCGGAATGGGTGCAGCCATGTTTCATCCGGGACCTTTAAAGTAGTTCCAATATGGCGGAATTCATCATACAGCAGAGTTTAGATTGTTCGAAATCTTCCGAGGTTTGCCGAGTGCCCCTGGCCTGGATTCATTCACTTAATTTGATATTAATTTTTATACGCCCACATTTTCATGTGGGCGTATTATGTCGTCGCCCCTGTCCGTCCGGCCGGCTGTCCGGCCGTCCACAATTTGCCATGGATTATGGCCCCTGATTGTACGAAAAATCACGATTTTAGCTTGTGGACCCTATAGAGGTCACAATTTTGAACCGATTTTGATGAAACTTGACATGCATGTTTGTAACCCAAAGATCTTGGTTCCTTTCGATATTTGCGGCTATCGGAATGTAATTTCCTGAATTATGGCCCCTGATTGTCCGAAAAATCACCCTTTTTAGCTTGTGGTCCCTCTGGAGGTCACATTTATTATCCGATTTAAAAAAACGTTTGATTATATTACCGTTACACCCTAAGGATGGTCGAGTTCGAATTTCGTGAAATTGGACTACTTTTAATTCGATTTTGATGAAACTTGAAATTCATGGTTATAATCCAAAGATCTTGGTTGATTTCGATATTTGCGCATATCGGATCGTAACTTCCTCAATTATGGCCCCTGATTATACGCAAAATCGCCTATTTTATACGCCCACATTTTCATGTGGACGTATTATGTCGTCGCCCCTGTCCGTCCGGACGTCCACAATTTGTTTGTGGACCCTCTACAGGTCACAATTCCTATAGGTTTATCCCCATAAGATCTCGGTTCCTTTTGATATTGGCATGCATCGGATCGGAACTTCATGGATTATGGCCCCTGATTGTGCAAAATATCATGTTTTTAGCTTGTGGACCCTATAGAGGTCACAATTTTGAACCGATTGTGATGAAACTTGACATGCATGTCTATAACCCCAAAATCTTTGTTCCTTTCGATATTTGCGCCCATCGGATCGTAACTTCCTGAATTACGGCCCCTGATTGTCCGAAAAATCGCCCTTTTTAGCCTGTGGTCCCTCTGGAGGTCAAAATTATTATCCGATTTAAAAAACCGTTTGATTATATCACCGTTACATAGTAATGAAGGTTGAGTTCAAATTTCGTGAAAATCGGACCAAAATTGATGGACAAAATGGCCGTCGTATGTACGCGAATAGTGTGAAAATATGTTATATCAAGGTTGTGGACCCTATAGAGGTCACAATTTTGAACCGATTTTGATGAAACTTGACATGTATGTTTATAACCCAAAGATCTTGGATCCTTTCGATATTTGCACCAATCGGACCGTAACTTCCTGAATTATGGCCCCTGATTGTCCGAAAAATTGCCCTTTTTAGCTTGTGGTCCCTCTGGAGGTCAAAATTATTATCCGATTTACAAAACCGTTTGATTATATCACCGTTACATGGTAATGAAGGCTGACTTGGAATTTTGTGAAAATCGAACCAAAATTGACGGACAAAATGGCCGCTGTTTGTAGCGAATAGTGTGAAAATATGTTATATCAAGGTTGTGGACCCTATATAGGTCACAATTTTGAACCGATTTTGATGAAACTTGACATGCATGTTTATAACCTGAAGATCTTGGTTCCTTTCGATATTTGCGCTCATTGATTCATAACTTCCTGAATTATGGCCCCTGATTGTACGAAAAATCACCCTTTTTAGCTTGTGGTCCCACTTGAAGTCACAAATATTTTCCGATTTAAAAAAACGTTTGATTATATCACCGTTTCACCTTAAGGAAGGTTTGACATCAAATTTCGGGAAAATCGGACCAAAATTGACAGACAAAATGGCCACCGTTTGTACGCGAATTCTGTTAAAAAATGGTATATCATGGTTGTGGACCCTGTATAGGTCACAATTTTAATTTGATTTTGATGAAACTTGAAATGCATGGTTATAACCCAAAGATCTTGGTTCGTTTCGTTATTTGCGAATATAGGATCGTAACTTCCTGAATTATTCGAATTTCGTGAAAATCGTACCAAAATTGCCGGACGAAATGGTCGCCGTTTGTACGCGAATAGTATAAAATATGGTATATCATGGTTGTGGACTCTCTACAGGTCACAATTCTTATACGATTTTGATGAAAAAAGTCACATTTCTAGGTTGTGTACCGTCACACCATAATCATTGTCGGCTTCGAATTTCATGATTATCAGACTGGAACTGACCAACTAAATGGCTGCTCCCAATACAGTATGAAATACAGGACTTAATGATGTAGGAAAAATCACTTTCGGTATTGCTTGTTCTCTGTCCATCTCTCGAAAATGTGGGCGTATCCTGCCTGGCAGTGCCAGCCTATCTTTTTAGCTTGTGGTCCCTCTGGAGGTCACAATTATTATCGGATTTAAAAAAAACGTTTGATTATATTACCGTTATACCGTAAGGAAGGTTGAGTTCGAATTTCGTGAAAATCGGACCAAAATTGCCATACAAAATGGCCGCCGTTTGTACGCGAATACGGTTAAAAAATGGTATATCAAGGTTGTGGACCCTGTGGAGGTCACAATTTTAATTCGATTTTGATGAAATTTGAAATTCATGGTTATAACCCAAAGATCTTGGTTCCTTTCGATATTTGCGCATATCGGATCGTAACTTCCTGAATTATGGACCCTGATTATATGCAAAATCGCCTTTTTTTATACGCCCACATTTTCATGTGGACGTATTATGTCGTGGCCCCTGTCCGTCCGTCCGTCCACAATTTGTTTGTGGACTCTCTACAGGTCACAATTCTTATCCGATTTTGACGAAACTTGAAATATAGGTTTATCCCCAAAAGATCTCGGCTGCTTTCGATATTGGCATGTATCGGATCAAAACTTCATGGATTATGGTCCCTGATTGTACGAAAAATCACGATTTTAGCTTGTGGACCCTGTGGAGGTCACAATTTTAATTCGATTTTGATTAAACTTGAAATTCATGGTTATAACCCAAAGATCTTTGTTCGTTTCGATATTTGCGCATATCGGATCGTAACTTCCTGAATTATGGCCCCTGATTATACGCAAAATTGACTTTTTTTTTAGCTTGGAGGTCACAATTATTATCCGATTTAAAAAACCGTTTGATTATATCACCGTTACACCCTAAGGAAGGTTTAGTTTGAATTTCGGGAAAATCGGACCAAAATTGCCATACAAAATGGCCACCGTTTGTACGCGAATACTGTTAAAAAATGGTATATCAAGGTTGTGGACCCTGTAAAGGTCACAATTTTAATTCGATTTTGATGAAACTTGCAATTCATGGTAATAACCCAAAGATCTTGGTTCTGTTCGATATTTGCGCATATCGGATCGTAACTTCCTAAATTATGGCCCCTGGTTATACGCAAAATCCCTCTTTCTTTAGCTTGTGGTCCCTCTGGAGGTCACAATTATTATCCGATTTAAAAAAACGTTTGATTATATCACTGTTACACCGTAAGGAAGGTTGAGTTGACCAAAATTGACAGACAAAATGGCTGCCGTTTGTACGTGAATACTGTTAAAAAGATGGTATATCATGGTTGTGGACCCTGTATAGGTCACAATTTTAATTCGATTTTGATGAGGAAGGTTGAGTTCTAATTTCTTGAAAATCGTACCAAAATTGACGGACGAAATGGTCGCCGTTTGTACACGAATAGTGTTAAAATATGGTATATCATGGTTGTGGACTCTCTACAGGTCACAATTCGAATTTCATGAATATCAGACTGGAACTGACCAACTAAATGGCTGCTCCCAATACTGTATGAAATACAGGACTTAATGATGTAGGAAAAATCACTTTCAGTATTGCTTGTTCTCTATCCATCTCTCGAAAATTTGGGCGTATCCTGCCTGGCAGTTACAGCCTATCTTTTTTTTTTTGCAATATCTATGTACATAAGATTATTATTGCATGTATTTTGTAATACATTTATATTTATTTTTCAGGTGACCACAGATGATGATCCAGAAATAACCAAAACAACAACTGTTTTAAGAGAAAGAAGGGAAGTTAACATGGTGGAAAATCATAAATCATCAATTAGAGGTGGAGAGTCTGAAGAACCAAATTTTGTAGTCAAAATGTGGAATTACGCAGATACCGCTGTTCTTATTCTCTTTATATGTATCAGTGTCTTTCTCTTTAGTTTTGTTCTGGAGAAATATATTGAGTAAGTAGTTTGATATATTCATTCTGAATCAGGGCTCACACTGGCTTTCAATTTTTTTCCGCCAAAATGGGTGATAATTTTTTTTATAAAGAAAATGTTCATATTTTTTTCCGCCAACTGGAATATTTTATCTGCCAAAAATGTATGATAAAAAGGAAAAATCTAACAATTTTATGTCTAAGATAACCGATATATGTGACTGGAGACAGTGAAATGAGTCTTAATGACCAAAAATTCAAAAATGAGTTACATATGTCATTGTAAGGAGAGTGTCATAAGCTGTCTAATGATACCAGAATCGTTTCTCTACCTAACTCCTTTGTCGAGATATTCAAGTTCAAAGTCCGGGAGACCAGAAAGGCCTATTTCGAGAAAACTTTGTTTAAAGATTACATTCAAAATTTCTGCTATGCATGACAAAAATCATGTTTAAAAATGCCAAACAGCCACTAAACTTGACACAATCGTTAAGAAAAGCAGATTTCAACATAACACATGTAATTGCAATGAATTCATGCGTTCAGGAATTTTCCTATTTAACGTCACAAAAATAATCCACAATACGAGATTGTTCCATTGCTGAACACTGGCCGATGCAGACAAATTAAAAGCTGTCGACCTGTTCATACATTTCGCCACGGATTGTTCTTTTGAACAAAGCGCCATTTAAACAAGGAATGTTTGTTTACTAAAAGTACACAATTTTTTAAAAAATTAAATACAGTTTTAATTCATAACTTTATAATTGTCTGTCTGTTGACGAAAACTCGATAGGCGGCCGTCATCTTGGTTGAGACGACATCGCCGAAGTTCAACCAATCAGATGTGCGATAGACGGGTCACATCATTGACATCACCGGGTCACGACCTCCGCGATGTCTCATAGCAACTGGCGGATTTGTTTACTATTTTAAACGCTGCTATTGGCTGAGTAGTGGTTTTGAATATTATAATGAGTACTACAAATAGAAAGAGGGGATTTCGCAGGTTGTGTTGGTATAGTTTACGTGCGGGTCTTCCTTCGGCAAAATGGCTACATTGTCCATTGAAATAGGTCAATTATGGCTTTGTTTCAAGTAAATTGACCAACTTTAAGTAAACTACTGTTTGCTAATTGCTCCATTTCTACCCGTTATCAACATTTTCTTGCTAGTAAAGTGTGCCAGGCTGAATTTTAACATGTTTTGAAAATTTCTGCACTCAGACACAAATTAGCGTGTAATTAGAATTCTATTTGTGCGACTTAAGACTCATTTAGCTAACACCAGTCACATATATACAATACAGCAACTTTAAAAATCTATCTTTACATAATAGATTAGCAAGGTATGGATTGAATAAGGTTAGATTTTATTTTTGGTGAATTTTAAACACCGTACTGCACAATATATTTTGCCAATTTTCTATAAATTTATGTGTTGCGTGTACAATAGACCTATTATTTTCAGGTACCATAAAGGTATGAGAATCTGAATCCCTGATAGAATAATTTGAATTTCAATTGTATTTGTAAGAAATGCTTATTATACCCGTCTTTCACGTTTACGGTAATAAAAATATGATACAAATGGCGAACTGTTTTCTTGCTCAAAAATTGTCACTATTCAACATGTTCTTGCGTTTTCGACCAGTGGTGATAATATAATTTGAAATAATGATATCCGATAGGCATGCTTGTATATTTTACATGACGTATATGTAAATGAAATTCGGCTCTCAAAATATTTAATTCTCTTATAAAGGAATTGTCGGCCATTTAGATTACATGTAATCAAGTAATCAACACTTTGATTAATCATTAGGTGTAAATAATGACTTGGGGTAGGCTTTATAAGATATCATTGGCAATTATCAATCAACTAATCATTAATCTGAGACAACTGCCAGTTGATTTATTTATAGTATACCGCCATGTGATCGACACTCAATAATGGTTAATCCGGGATGAATACGATTAGAATTTCAAGACTTTTTTTTCCAACAGTTCTAAAAAAAAATTGCCAGTAGCGCAAAATATTATCGCCAAAATCAAATTTTATTCGCCACTTTCATATTTTTATCACAAATTGCGACTTTGGCGACTTATAGTGTAAGCCCTGTTCTGAATGATGGAAATCTGTTTTGAACTGCTATGTAGTCACTTTTGCCATTGGTAGGTCACTAGTCACAGCAACAGCTTAAGTTATCACAAATCAAAGGCAAAATCAACACAAGACCGCTGGATTTTTTTACACGCACACATTGAAATTGCTTGTGGACCTTCTAGAGGCCAATTTAAACATCTGTCTGATTGACTTTAAATTTATACACAGTGTTTAAGCTCATTTGACGAAGAAGCCTATTGATTTTCACAGATTTCCGATAATTACTGCCCTTGGTCACTTCAAAAAATCATGTGGACGCTCTAGAGGCCAAAACTATGGCCCTTGATGACTTTGAAAAATGTTGTGGACAAACTTTAAGGTCTTGAGACAAACAAGTATATTGATTTTCAATGAATTTTGATAATTGAACAGCTAAATCCGTAATTTTAAATGTTTCGTACACTAAACGTTAGCATGGGGCAGAACTTTATAAAAACCAAACAAATTCTAATGATTTTCTGATAATTACTTCTGATAATATGCGACAACTCTTGTTGACTGCCCGAAAGATTTAGCTGCTTTGGGCATATGTTTCATTGCCTGACAATTACCATCTTTTTTCTTGTCAGATTTTTTTCTTTGTGTCAGTTTTTATTCAAATTTGTAAAAATTTTGTTTTCTTTTTAAGGCCACGTATGATCTGGAAAGCTGTAGTTAATTCTTATAAATCTTCAGTAGCTTATATCATATCATCATTCGGGACTATCTGTACTATGGCTGGCAGTGCTTGGAATACCACTTCTGCAACCCTCAAAACTAATTGGAAAAATCTGTCTGGAAAGTGAAGCATGTGTGGCTTCTGGCCTGGATCAGTAAGACTGTGAATTTGTGTACTATATAACAGAGCCCTGTTTCACAAAACGATTTTAAGCATTTTAGATAAAATTCTATCTTAACTTAAAATAGTGACATTTCACAAAACTATTTTAGGGACAATTTTAACTAAAATCAATTTTAACTTAGGACACCCTCTCCTAACTTAACATGCTACTGATTAGGGAGCAATGTTAATATTGCCCATGTCACATAATTTTAACATATTCACATTAACAATCCTCTTTCAGTTTCTTTCCATAGCATCGGAAATACAGCTACGGTCAACCTGTTCATTTTTTTGCATGTATTGTAAAGCAGTAAACCAATTAGCATTTAGAAAAAAAAACAATCAAAACCACAGAAAACAAAACCCTTTATTACTGTTTTATATATTACCATATAATTCAAGTATGAATTATACCAGATTCAAATAAGTAAGAGACAAAGAAATAAAAGTTCAAAAATGTAAACTCACTTCATTCCTAATGTCATGGAAAGAAAAACACTCTTCATACCTATAAAAAAAATATCTTTGTTTAAAATGGTCAATTTCTTGGTAGAAGGTCTATGATACTATGACATGCCATATGCAAAGTATTAAATCATATGGTTAAGGGGTTATGATGATTTGTAAAAAGATAAATCAACAATCTCAAATGTGTTTATTGAAAAATGTTATAAGTTATAGGCCTATTATTCGAAATTAAATTTTAATATCATAAATTTAATATTGTTTCTTAATTAAGGCTTACGTTAATAACACAACATAAATCAGAGAAGTTTTAGGAGCCAAAGATATTTTACATTAGGAAAAAATGAATTTAATTGAGTAAGATAGATAGGGATTATCAAATAAGGAATGTGGCAAAGTATTTTTGAAACAGTATATGGGGGATGACATTTCAAATCTAGGCATTGGAACATTGGTTATTTGGTGGATTAGTTTCAGAATTGTTAAATACTTTTAAAATTAGACAACAATTTACAGCCTAGATTAGTCGTTTAAGTTACAATTATCATAAGTTTTTGACATTTCTCAATTGTTTCTGTAATCCAAGAGGCCATAAAACCACTAATTTCAAGCAATTTAGTTTATCGATACACATTATTTCCATTGAAGTCTGACAGTAAATCAAATGCCAAGGTCATGAATCAGATGCAAAGTTCAAGGCAAACCCACTGATACTTTCAAAACAAATAATAAGCAATTAACTCATTTTTTTCATCTCTGTACGACGATCTAAACATGTGCAAAGATTGCTATAATGTATGATTGCCATTACCGATAGTTTAACCTACCAACAATTTTCGGTTTTGAAGTGTATTGTGTGCGGGGGGTTGGATGGTCGAATAGTTAGCACATGCGCACTGTATCATAAGGTCTGTCGTTAAGTCATCTGGTTTGGTTTTGACTCTCCAGCTGTACGTGACCAGAAGTAAGATCGCCTGTCTAACCTCGTGAGTTTTCTCCCTGTCCGCCGCTTTCCTCCCACTGGTAAAGACCCCTACATGCAAACGAAAATTTGAAATAAAATTGAACCATATATTAGTCCCAATATAACCTAATATGTGTTGTGCGGACTTTGAACCGCTCAAGTGTTCGCAACGGAAATGTGCACTGCGGGGGCTCAAACAATTTTAGCTAAAATCTATTGAAATTACATTTTCAATTACAATCAATCTTCATAAGATGCATAAAATTTTTTAAAAAATTTTGATTTTTGTTAAAATCTTTTTAGTGATTTTAGTTAAAATCTTTTTAGTGATCTTAGTTAAAATCTTTTTAGTGATTTTAGTTAAAATCTATTTTGCTTATTTTAGTGCAAGATTTTGTGAAACAGGGCCTAGACCTTTTGCAATGTAGATGGCAGCGGCACTGAGCAGCAGTATTTTATAGAAGTATCAGGTGTTTTGTTGTTTTGCTAGTTACGCAAAAAATACAGACATTGTTTTTAGTGCTTGGTGTTTTTTAGATTTAGTTGCAATTTTTATCAGTATTTGGACCAATGGTTTTTTTTCTTCATCATGTGTGTTCATTCATTTAAATTCAGTATGTTTTAATCATTTTTTTTATAAAACCAAAGATTTATGTTTGTTATTGTTAATTACAAAAATTTGGGATGCTCAAGTTTAAATCAAAATTCAAAAAATCAATAATTCCTTCCCTGTAATAGAAATAGCCATTCCCATTGTGTGTTACTGACATAAAGAATTTTTTGTTTTTATTACTGTACATGCCTTCATTGTATTGAACACTTTATTCATTCATCAATTCATTTATTTGTTCAATAATTTGTGCATTCATTAATTTAGTTTTATTCATTTTTTAATTGCAATCAGTATTATGACTATACAAATGTTTTGTTTATATAAATTTTTCATTCAAAATATCATTGAATTGAAAGTGTACACATTTTATAATACATATTTTGGATAATATGCGAAAATGATGTGTATAGCCAAATGAAATTCTAACCTAAATAATGATGTATAGCTATGCTAAACCCAATTCTAACCCAAATAATAATGTACACATATATAGCCAAATCTAATCCAATCTTATATTTGAAAAGGATGTACATGTTTAGCCAAAGGAAATTCTTACCAAAATAATGGCATATGGCTATATTTAATTCTAACCCAAATAATGATGTATAGCTAAAAGTGATTCTAACATAAATACTGATGTTAGCCAAATCTATTTCTAACCTAAATAATGATGTATAGCTAAATTTAATTCTAACCTAAATAATAATGTAAAGCCAGATCTAATTATAACCCAAATACATTCATGTAATGATGTACATGTATAGCTAAATCTAATTCTAACCCACAAAATTGTTGCTGTTATTATGATTGCATTTCTGATATGAATCGCAAAGTAAAAATATATAAATTAATTCAGTTATGTCATAAGTGTTGTCTTAAGAGAATTAACCTTGTTATAATAAAACTAAAAACAATTCTGTTTAAATTTGTCCAAAGTATATAGCTAACTAATTTTGAATTGTTAAATTTATCCAAAAGTATATATAGCTAACTAATTATGAATTGTATATAAATACACCACATACTTGAACATGTGAATCAAATTTCCAGTTTTCTGGTAAATTGTATATTTGTTTTTTTGTTTGGTGTATATTAATCATAATTAATGGTTACATGAAATTAACATAGACATTCCAAAAGTAATTGCCATCTCTGTACCTATCAATATTAGTTATACAATTGATCCATGTATCAAAATCTATGTAAGTAAACCTCATGGGTTTCCTCCGGGCAATCAGGTTTCCTCCCACTGCTAAAGACCCCTATGCGCAAGCGAATTATTGACATAAAATTAAACCATATGTTAGTCCCGAAATGACCTAGTCTGTGTTTAGTGGACGTTAACCCCATTTCTCTCTCTCTGTCTATGTAAGTAAACAGTTATCTCCAAATAAATGTTTTGGTGGTCATGATAGAGTAGTAATTTATTTTGATGAATTAAGTTTAAAACTAGAATACAAACTTATAGCACACGGATATAAGTATAAAGTAATAAGTAAAAATTTGCTCTAAAAGCAAGTGACTAGCCTGCAGTTATACAGACTTGAAGTTAAATGAAAACAAACGAAACAAAAAGACAATCCACAAAATGCTATGTGTACAAAGTGAGCATTTTTATCACATTTTAAGTACTTGAAAAATATACAACCATTTGGGAGTGAAAGCAAAAAATACAATGTTGAGGCATAGGTCCTTTTACAAAAAACAAAGACGATAAAATGATTACAAGAGAGAGAGGTTTAATTCAAATGATGCTACCAGTCCTGACCTTGGTTGTCTGTTGAATGGCGTCATTACCAAAATATTACCAAGAATAAGGATGATCACCAGACCAAAATTTCCAAACATTAATAATTTTTCATGATAATTAGGATACTGGATCATTGTAATGGTATCAATACTGACAAAGAAAGGGGGAAAACATTTCATATTTGAGTTTTGGCATTATGGTTTATTCAGAAAAAAAAAACAATTGGTCAATAGTTAGTATTTTGTATTTACGTAATTCGTCATTTTCATATTTTATAAATATTAATTTTTGTTGGAAATTACTTTATCCTATTAGTATTATATACTGCCAAGCTTTATGATGCATAATTAATTCAATCTATACAATGTCCATAAAATTTTTGAAGTAGGAAATTTATTACTGTTAAGAATCATGTTTTAGCAATTTATTTATTTTACAATGAATTTCTCTGTGTACTCAAATATCTACAAAAAAATCACTTATGCAATGATCATTTCTTATCTAATGAACAAAAGATAATTGCATGTATTTATATAGTCAACAAATCATTTTCATACAAAAATATTTTGAGAATAAAAGTGTATTTTTCACATGACTTGTTATTTAAGGAAAAAATTTGAACCGTGGAGTGAACATGCAACAGAACAGACCATATTTATCATCTGATATTTTTGAAATTGACAAATGTTTTGAATTTCAACGATGTTTAATAACTTCTGGAGTAAGTTCCCTTGTTTTGTTATGACAAGTGAAACAGATTTCAGTAATTTCAATTAATTACTTCTTGTCCTTTTGAATCAGGGTACCCATTAGCAACTTTTAAAACTACTATTCAATACGCCCTTTAAATTAATATCTTCCTAGTAATAAGGGTTATTGGGTGTCGGAATGGCCTCATGTGTTATTAACTGCAAAATCCCTAGGGGTTACCTTTGTAAATAACATGCCAGCTAACAAACCGTGATATCTGGGGGTTGATCTTGGTGTTGGCTTAGAAAGTTCCTTGGGATTATCTAGTCAGGTTTTTTCTCGTAAGTAGTGCTGAACAGTCAAGCCCCTGGCATGGAACGTTTAGTCATTCAGTTGGGGCAAATAATAGAGGGACTGCATAATATTGTTGTACACATAAAAAAAAAACTCATGTCACTTCCTGCGGCAGCTCCTATAACCTATTGCTCTTGCTCACTTTGTAGCATCCTGTTCATGCCTTAAAGCAATGATATAATATTTTCAAAGAAAGTCAAAACATAATTATTTCTGTCTTTTGCTCAATAGATTGTCAACTCACTATTATACGATCATAGACTGTTTATAGATACCGTCTATTTAAGGCTTTATTTTAAAATAGCATTATGCAAGAGCAAAATCTGCTTATTACAGGTCTTTCTATAGGCCTGAAATGTTATCTAAATAATCAATTAGACATTAATTAACATATCCAGACCATAATAAACTCTTGATGTCAAGGCTAGCCTTCGATGTTGGCGGATTGAAATCCTATATGCCGCTTAATGACCGTTGATAATTAAAGCAATCAAGTGGATAATCGAGACTGCTGTTTATATTAATGATTTGAGTAATGATGACCGAGGCTATGTGAATATTTCAAACGCTTTTTTCTCAGCTAATAGTGGATCAATTTAACTGAAATTTTCAGCAAATTACCTTTACACTATCTAGTTTTTAACTATTATAGTTAGAACTGCCATCTCTTTATCTTATCTCCCATAATGTAACCTTAATAAATTTTGAAAAATATAACTTAAAAATATGAAATTGTAGCTTTAAGGTCAAAAGTAAGATGATCTACTTTAATTTTATGTGCTTTGTTTCAATGATTCACTATAAAAATAATTACTTAAGCCGCAGTTACTTGTCAACCTACAGTTCATATTTTACATTTACAGTATAAAGATTTTTCTTTTTAGGGGGTTGGGTGGTCGAACGTGTGCGTGCTGTTTCATACAGCCTGCCATTGAGTCAATCTGCCTGGTTTCGAATCCTCGGTTGAACGTGGCAAGGAGTAGGGTCGCCTGTCCAACCTCGTGGGTTTTCTCTAGGTACTTCAGTTTCCTCCCACTGCTAAAGAATTTAAAACCATGTTAGTCCCGCAATAACTTAGTTTGTGTCAAGTGGACGTTAAACCCCATTTCTCGCTTTTGCTTTTTATAACTTTCCTTCTAATTGAGTTAGAATTAAAAAACTTGCCATAAGCATTCAACAGGTGCATGCCTTGATGGAGTTCGAAGATGAGCATTTTCTGCTAAGGGTAGGCAGAGATAAGCAATTTGATCAGTTAATGCTTTGGGACATGACAACTTGGGTTCTAATAATTAAATGAGAGTGGTGAAACTTGGTTTATAGTTTTATCACATTTCGTATCAGGGTAAGTAAAGTGACTAGCAATCTGATTGGACAAGAGTTTGGTCTTGGAGCTGGAGCTCAACAACTTTTGATCCTAATTGAGTGATAGTGGTGAAACTTCTTGTACATAAAGTTTCATTACATCAATACCCTAACAAAGTCAATGCTGAGCATTTTCTGATTAGGGAAAGTAAGCAGTGACTTCAGTCTGACTGATCGAAACTTTGGATCACAGCTATCCTTCAAATTGAGGTAGAATATTCAAATTGGTGTAGGTGTCTGGCCTTGACATAATTCGATCTTGTGCGTTTTCTGCTAAGGTTAAGCAGAGATAAGCAATTTGATTGGTTGAGACTTTGAAACACGATAACTTCGGTTCTGATTGTGTGAAAGTGATGAAACCCTGAGTAAAGATTAATTTACATCAATAGCCTACCTTTGATGAGTTTGATGGTGAAAATTTTCTGCTCAGGCAGTGATAGCAATTTGATTGGTCAAGACTTTGGAACATAACAACTTTGCTTTCAATTCAGGTACAGATGTTCATTAGGTGATTGTGTTGACTGCCTTCATTGATTGGCATTTCCCGCCAATATTAAGCAGACCTGGGCAATTTCACTGAAGGATAACTCTGATAATGGAGAGTGATGAAACTTAAGTTTAGTGAACACCTTTTGCTTAGACAAATTAAGCATGGATTATCAGTTTGATTGCTCGATAATTTTGAAAAAGATAACAGCGTCAACAATTTATTTAGGGATTTTGGCAGGGGGGGGGGGGCAGCAGCCTTTGTTAGGGTATTGATGTAATGAAACTTTATGTACAAGAAGTTTCACCACTATCACTCAATTAGGATCAAAAGTTGTTGAGCTCCAGCTCCAAGACCAAACTCTTGTCCAATCAGATTGCTAGTCACTTTACTTACCCTGATACGAAATGTGATAAAACTATAAACCAAGTTTCACCACTCCCATTTAATTAGAACCCAGGTTGTCGTGTCCCAAAGCATCAACTAATCAAATTGCTTATCTCTGCCTACCCTTGGCAGAAAATGGTCATTCTTGGACTGCTTCGGTGATATAGCTATGTGAATCTTTCTCATTGTTACACTCTGCTGGAGTGCTTTTCAGCAATTCCAATTTTTATTATCGGTACTTTAATATGGTGTTGTGCATGTTCATATATGTACCTTACGTACCCTTTAACTGTTGCATGTCTCGACACAGTCATAATCCCTTTGGTTTGGAAGTTTTGTATATAAGTGTCAATCCGTACCGTTCAAGCCACGGAATTCGTAACGGAATATTTAAAGGCAACAGGTGAAGAGAAAAGAGCTTAACATTTCTGCAACAGAATAATGATAACAATTTGACCGTTATGGTGTTTGTTAATATAATTTACATATGCATATTTATGTGCCTTAGCTCTACTCATCACATTAATAACCATTTTGGATGGAAGATTTGTAGCAGTAAAAGTCACGAAGCTATCCGTCGGAAATAATGGAGCTGTCAAAATGTGCCGTTCCAGCCAAGGGATTTGAACCTATACTATAAAATGTAATGGGAACAAAAGAAGAAGCGCTTAAGATTTCGGCAACAGAATAATAATACCAATTTGACCTTTATGGAGGAATTGCTTTCAAAGCAATACCCGAATTCACATATATCAACTGATTAAAATTTGATGGAAATCAAAGTATACGAATATGTGGGCTAATCATGGTTTTCCATTTGTTTTCCAATCCAAAACCTAACCACACATTGATTGATGGTCCACAGACGCCCTCTACTATTGCAACAACGGAAAGAAGGACGTTATTCCCACTCGCCACCTCGCGTAGTTGATAATAATACGAATAGCTTCTTTACAAATTCATTTTCTACAGAGTTATCAATATTGAAATCACGCGTAAAGAGTATTGGGTAATAATACATCTTACGGCCACAAAAATGAATCTAATATCAATCGAATAAAACTCTTTAAATAACACATGCAGAGAAGAAATTATTAAACGTTTTTTGGTTTTGGCGAAATATACTTTGCATTTTTATCTCTGAGTATACTATTAGTATTTCGGCTTGCTGCTGGTAAATCATGTCTTACTGCTATGGCTATGGGGATTTACATTCAGAACTATTTTTCCATGCCCGCTCTACAAACTATAAAGGTATATAGTCGTGATTAGTTAGCTGCACGGTTCGCTATGTTTATTCATGTGGACAGGTCAAGTAGCCATGGGCAACCAAACTACATCGCAATCTTTTATTGCCTTCCAGGTGAAGCGACTAAACTGTGTTCGCAAGGTTTATCTATATAGTTCCGATGGGCTTAAAACCACTTAGTCATGACATTTATTAGCCATTTAGTTTTTCGCGTGTTGTTATGATTCCTGCCAAGGAATTAATTATATAGTGCTGTATATTACTCAACATTGTGCATAAAAGAGAAATATAGTTCTACATGAATTATACTGCATGTGGGTCTTCACCTTAAAATTAAATAATACACATTATACCCTCGATGATATTTGATAATTCTTGGATTATTTAAAAGTTCTTCGCCAAAATTTATTTATTAGTTTACTTTTTTACAGACCAATGTCTTCGTATTTAGAACCAAATTTTACATTTTCATTTTTTAAAATGTCTGGGAGAGAATATACTTCGACAATTTTTCAAAGAGTAATTGTATCCCTCAAAGTGCGGAACAGGATCAGAATAATTGTAGATTCGTGAGATAGATACGTAATTCAATCTCTTCGATAAATTATATATATAGTCGCTAATGTGTTCTCATGGATATGAGTCACCAAATAGAATCCTGGCACACCTATCAAAAAGAGCGCGTTCTGCTTGGTTGAACATCGTGTCGCCAAACATTGACACTTCGACGGAGTATGCCTTGCTTTGATGCACAAGATAGTATTTATTCCTCCAGACATTCCGCGGGACCTCGGACATTTTGATTGGCGGAATAAACTTTGGTGACCCTAAGCCCTACGGCAATCCGATAATAATGGGAGACCTTTAATTGTCCACAGGCTGAACTGTTGCCATGGCAAGGTGTATATGGCTGGGCCTTTGAGGTGGAATTTATGTCAAGGTGTACCCGCATTTTAAGTCTAACGTGACTATACTAGCGAAATTCATTCTGGGTGACAGTCTGAAATATCAATGCGCAAATAACGTAGAGATTGTATCAGAGAATTGTTTTAGTTTTATGTTGTAATAGGCCTTTTTTTTTTTTTTAAACAACTACCCAAACGCCCTTTCTTTTACTATATTTGATTCTGATCTTTGTTGCATATTCTGTATACATTTATTGCCCACCATTCATATATTTGTATCATTTGCTTGATAAAGACGCGAGAATCCTCGTCGAAACATCGCTTAGTATCGAACTCAGTAAATTGTGTATCCATAAAATTGTACTTGTGTTCAATTGCTAAATGTCAATCAAGGAAGGCGGGAAGAAATGATTTCTATGCAGTCCAGTGGCAACAGTTCGGCTATCCTGCACCAGGCTATAAAAGCAGAGATCTCGGTATTAAATTATTGCCGTTTTAAGGTGTCAAGTTATAAATTCCATGAAACCCACAAGAAAGTTATGGTACTCGACGCAGATGTGACATTCCATAAAAAAGTAGACCTTAAATTTATTTAGCTGTAAAAGCCAGTAATGGTACTGCACGCTGGTGTGATATTCCGGGAAAAAACTAGAAAATGAATTTATTAACTATATGAAATACCCTACCCCGTACACGACATTGGATAATTTTATACTTGTCAAGATTTTCAGTCATTATTTTATGCTTATTATAACTTATATAATAGAGAAAATATTTATACACAGCCATGGCGTAATTTATGAAAGAAAAAACACAAGGTGTTTTGCAAGGATATGAGAGATATTGCACCCTTCTTGAACCAATAACTTCATGACTTTCCAGTGTTTCCACACCGGAGGTTAAAAGTCTATTTAACTTAAAAGTAAAGCTGATATTTATAACGTCAGAAAGGATAATAATTGACTAATAAAGCAACATAGAATATCATCTACGCATTATTCATACTTGCATCATAAATTCACGTGAGTTTCATTTCATAAAATATGCTTTTCAACAAATAATGTTTGTGATTTATAAATACATGTCGCTTGAAGAACAGGCTAAATAAAATGTCCACGCCTTTCATTTATTCCCCAAAGCAACGCCCCACTGCCTGTCTTTCAGATTGCAGTACTATGACACATGAAAGGGTAATCAAGGCGGCATAGAACGGTAAATTTATACACCATAGGTAATCGAATTACGTTACATTCCTATTGATGAATAATGGCACCTAGCAGTGTTGTGTTTTCTTAATACGCTGGGTTCTGATACTTCATTAGTTGGAAATGTGTGCCCCGACTTTATTGTATCCATACTTGATTGGGCTCAACCGTAAGCGTTAATTGATCTATTTAATGATCTCTTTTGGAATTCTATTGTCTATTGTAAAGGGCGATTAACGAATGCTCTCCAAAAGTCGGCACCCCTTTTCTAAGAAATTGACAATGCCGAAAGTGACAATATCATTGTATTGTACAGTTACCATTCGATAATCCCTATTGCAATATAGAATTATCCCTATTTATACAAGTTTAATAACTCTTTGATATACACTACGAATGAAGCAGAACTAAACTTATAATATTATCGTATAGCCATCCAATAAAGTACTACAACTCCCCAATTAAAGGTTCATTACATTGTTGCAAATATTTAAATCAGAAGAATACTCTGATATGGGATCTTTTTTATTATCACAAAGAATATTCTGCTTTCATCATTATATTATTTCAAAACCACGAATTTGTAAAAACCATTTGCTAAATAAAATAAATAAAAAAACTCGTACTGGAATAAGCAATGCCTGATACTTTTTCTCACGAAATGAATTTCCAATAGGCGGCAAGTAATTAACCTGGACACGTATACTGTCACATATTTCATGGGGGCTATTAAGGATGCATGATACATTACCAATTTGGTGTTTGATCTTTGTACGTACGTATCACTTTCAGTTCATTGTCTGTAGAATTTATCGGGCTATATTATCCACGTTGACGCCGTATGGTAACAGACATGGGCATGTTTAGTCCTAAGGATTCACACATCTTACGTTGAATTAGTATCAAATTATTACATTTATACTTAAATTATGCCCGAGTGAAGTATAAATTTAAATAAGAAGACAATTAAAATATCATGATCACAAGATAAAAGAATTAATATCCCCACCCTTCATCCCCTCAAAGAGCAAAAAGACTCTTTGTTTTTTAAATTTTAAAGCCCATTTATTGAGTAATAATCACTCTCTTTAATTTTCATTTTCATAACAGCAACATTATTAACATTATTATGAAATATAAAAGAATGAACCCCTTGGTTTAAAGTGTTTATCTTTGTGATTTTAAGTTCACAAAATAATCCAGTGCCATACTGGCACAGTCCCTCCCAGCCTAAATAATTTATGAAGGCCTGAGGAAGCTGGCTTTTGTTTATTCAGCTAAAATCTTACATCGAATTTAGATTAAGGTAATGGCATCTATAGTAGTTTAAATGGGTTATAATAATGTAGGTAATTTATTTATCTTTCAAACAAACTAGGCTAAGTACTTAAATAAACTCTGAGAAAAAACACCAGCCTACTCTACTGTTGCAGAGTCTTTGTTGTTTTTTTACTTGGGGGAAAAATAATCCAAGCCGTGCCATGATAACTTGTATTCTTAGGTACTATTGTCATCTATATGTGTTATTATATGGCCCTTTAGAACAGTTGCATAAGGAGCACTAGATTGTAATTCAATATCGACACACTCGTGAATGTCGTATTTGTGTCACCAGACGAGAATCGTGGGCCTACAGGTATGAAAAGTGATATTGGATAGAACTCGTCACATACAGCCAGGTATTTTAAATTTAGCCTGAACCCAGTGCAAAGATAACCCGATTGAGTTCTAATCTATTTATTGGTCCTTTATCACGTGCGCCGACTCGCATTCCACAGGTGGGCATAATTGACTTTCCTGGCGGGACAGGTACCAAATTCCATCAAGCAGAACTTTGCGCGCCCCCTATCGACCAGTCAGCTCATATCCGTGAGAGTTGAGAAACAGACCTCGTCACTTGCAGACATGTGTGTAAGGGTGTCGGCGCTGGATGGAGCCAAAGTTTCGATGTATAAGGCAGAAGATTTATAAGTCGAATCATTAAGTACGGTACGTGAAGTTTTTATTTTAATCTCAGATTAAATGATTAAATATAGTTACAAACTTTGAAAGTTATTTAGGAGATGTCAGAAAAATTCCATTGTCGCCAATACTCTGTTTGTGCCTTGGTGACGAAAATGGCCGCTTTACCTCATTTGCCTCTCGTTTCGTTTACCATAACAGAGATGTTTATTTGAAACTTTTTATAGAAACTTATTAAAACAAAGTTGAACTTGGCAACATTGTAGACACGCGATTAGCGATATTGATATGCTGATGATTAATCCCGTATACGTCACAAACTTAGAAGTATGGAAGGGGCGGTGAGAACGCTTGACTGATTGCATTTCGTGTATCTGACGACAGTCTTTTGGCCCAATTTTTCCGTCGAATGATAAAACCGATATTATTTAAACAGGAGGCATGATAGTCTGTGACAGCTGTATATCGAAGCTAGTTTACCGTGGATGGAATCAATAAAGTTTCAGTAGAACTTATGCCAGAATTTCACGATTTTATCGATTTCTCCAACATGCGCTATTTTAGCAGACGATAAAAGTTTGCTCAAGTTTTGCAATCCACACTGTCGGCATCAGTAAAGCAGAACGACTCGGGTATAGCGTTAGTTGATAAGAGACACAGGTAGGTTAGGTACTGTGTAAACAATCCCTGGCTGGGACACCTAATAAATTGACTGAAATAGAGTTATTTGGTCAGGTATATGGAGAATCGTTGAACTTGAAATAGAGGCAGATAAAGTTGAACTAAGGCTTATTTTACTCATAGAATGACTTAGATATACATTAGTGTCATAGTTGCAATTTAGTTCAGAATTGTAATAATAATTTACAGATTTGTTTGATATTGTAAATGTTATTTTTTTTATGATTTACATTTCTTTATAAAACAAACTTTGTCATTCTGATCAAGAAAAAAGTGTAATTTTGAATAATAACAAGATTAAATTAACAGTAGGCCTATACTAAAACTAATTATTGAAAATCCAAGCAATCACCTTCTTGAGTAAGATTTTTCATGATCAGTCATTTGAAAATGACAAAAAATTGTAAATTGAACTGTATTGCTTGGCCGATATGTATCTAGTTTTATATACAATCTTAATTGTCCCCCGCCTTTCGAAGAAAGTTGGGGGACTATTAAAATGGATTCGTCCGCCTGTCTGTCTGTCTGTCCGTCTGTCCGTCACACTTTTTGGGACACAATAACTCTCTTCCTAATTGAGCTAGAATGTTCAAACTTGGTGTATGTGTTTATTAGGTCAATGCCTTGATGGAGGTTGAAGATGAGCATTTTCCGCTTAGTGTAAGCAAAGATAAGCAATTTGTCATCTATTTATTTTGGGATTTTGGCGGGGGACATCAGCCTCACTGTTGGCTTGTTTAATTAAAGATACCTTCATTCCCTTGTACAAACTGGTTGATTTGATGATATATTTGGACTAAAAACATATTAATGGATCAAAAATTTTACTTTGAATCCTCAAAACATTGTATTTGCGAGGAAATACCCCCAAACTATAAAAAAGATCTATTAAAAGAAGTCATAAGACAATGTTATCTTTAATCGCTGTTCATTTAAGCCTAATTAAATTCTTGGATGATATACAGCCAATGCCTTTTTCTGTGTTTTTTATCCCAGAAACTGTTGTATGATTAAATCTCACTTTTTCCTAGTGGACCTGTCAACAAGTTTATGAACATAAAGCTCCTAATCTTCACATGCAGAATTTGACATCTCTTGAGCAGACAGCCCTTAATCGTCACACTCTCATTTGTGTCCTGGACATGCTCTATGGCTGGTGGGTTTGAAGGAATCCAGTATTTTTCCAGAAGATTGGGTGTCCCCATTTTCCATATGTACCTAAATTGCCATACTTTTATTGGAAACAACTACCCAATAAATACTTAAAACTGATGAAATTGTATTTTGTATAATCAAATAAGGTATTATTAAGTGACAAATTCAGCAAAATAAATGTTATTTAATTAAGCGACATCCTGCTGTTACAAAGTTATTTTCTATGTTTTCTTTTATCTAAACCAAGACATGGAATTATTTTGAATAATTGAAGTGTTGTTTGAAATAAGGGAAGATTGAAAGGTATCTTGTTTTGAACAAAGACCTGCTGGAAGATAAAATATATCAATTTTCTATATTTTAAATCTAGATTCAGTCGATTCTACCATGCTCTTGAAAGTATTTGAAATTCATCAGATTGATCATGTGGAGCATGAGATTAGTCGGGTTATTTTGATAAAATTTGCAGTTCCTCAACTGGGAACAAAATGGTTGGGTGGAGGTAGGACATTATGAGTGCCCAACACCAATAAGACTTTCAAGTGGTTGTGAAGCAATAAATCAATAAATTTGCAACTATTAAATTACCCTGTTGAATTTTAATGTTTTGCATATCAGTATTTGTCTCTCCATCACACCTTTTGGGATACAGTAAGTTTTCTTCTTATCGAGGTGGTTTAGAGTATGTGAATACCTTAACCGGTCACGGTCGTATATTTGCACCATAGCAAGAACCCTTTTTATAAGCCGCATTTGAGTATTTAGTTTCGTATTTAATTGATATCGCCATGCATGCGTCTCAGACAGAAACTTGTCTTGTCAGTAACATTGAGAAAAACATATCTTCGTTTAACAATTTTTCATAATGTCAAAATGACGTCGACCGGTTAAGGGTTAACCAAATTCGGTGATTAACATTTTAGGGTAAGCAGAGATAGGCAGTTTGATTGTTTGAGACTGAGACAGAATAACCAATTGAGGTAGAATATTAAACGAAGTGTAGGTGTTCATTACGTGAATCTCTTTAATGAGTGGATGATGAACATTATCCACTTAAGAGCAGATGATATAGGAGCAATTAATTTGACAATGCTTTGGAGCTAGGGCTGTGTATGATGACAGTAAACCTAATTGTGAACGACTGGGCTAAGGGCTAATGAAGACGGACATAAAATTGTATTGTAATACATTGTTATTCCTAAAAAAAAGCAGGAGACGAATGAAATGGGTATGTCTGTCTGTCTGTCCGTCACACCCAGAATGTTAAAACTTGGTGGTGGTGTTTATTAATAGTTAATTATGCTTTGGTGGAGTTAAAGGGTAGGCAGAGATAAGCAATTTGATAGGTTGATGCTTTGGGACACAATAACTTTAGTTATAATTGAGAGTGATGGAACTTAGGGTATATTTTCGATAAGTTTGATAATGAGAATTTTTTGTTCAGGCTAAGCAGAACAATTGCTCAGGGTAAGGAGAATAATAAGCAATTTGACAGGTCGAGACTTTGGAACACAATATTATATCTTCTAATTAAGGTAGAATGTTCAAACTGAGTCATTAGGTGAATGGCTTGATAGATCAAAGATGAGCATTTTCTGCTTAGGGTAAGAAGAGATGAGAAATGTGATTGGTGATGCTTTGGGACATAACTTTGGTTTAATTAAGTGAGTTTGATGAAACTCGGTGTATAGTTTCATAACACCAATACTAGGACTAAGTTCGATAATGAGCATTTTTGGCTCAGGGTTAGCATAGCAATAAGCAATTTGATCGTTCAAGACATTGGAGCTCGACAAGTTTGATCATAATTATAAATTAAGTGACAGTTGTGAAACCTCATGTATCATTTCATTACATCAATACCTTAACAAAGTTCGATACTGAGCATTTTTTGCTTATGCGAATTCAATCTGATTGGTTGAGACTTAGGAGCACAATAATTCCCCTTCTAATCGAGATAAAATTAGCAAACTTGCTGTAGATGTTTTTTGGGAGAATCATTGCCAGAGTTCAATCGATGCTAAGAAGAGATAAGTAATTTTTTGTTCAGGCTTTGGAACACAATGACAAGTATCTCCGGCTTAGGCTAAGTTGCGCTAATCAATTGATTTGGTCAAGACTTTGGAACATAACAATTCTGCTTTTGCATTGAATGTATCAAGAAAAAAAACATAGGATGAACTGTCAACATCAATAAGAACCTAAGTTGGTTACAAAAGCTTGATACTTTTGATAAATGTGCAATTAGTTAAAATGTGTCATCTATTTATTTGGGACTTCAGCGGGCGATATCAGCCTCACTGTTGACTTATAGCAATTTGTGTATAAATCTATAATAAACTTTTTTGTCTTTGGCCACTCATTGTTTACTGTAAAATGTTGGGTTTTTTTTTATTATTTTAAGTTCTTTATGTAGCTTTTTACCTTATTGAAATGTCAACCAATAGAAAAAAAATATCATCTTGCATCAATGTCTACCACATAAACTTCTTTGTCCAAAAAATTGTATTATTTACTTTTATTCCTGTTTTCATGCGTAAGAAACTGTAAGGCGATGCCTCACTTACCAGGAGTGGTTTCCTTTGTAATTTGTGCAGGATTGAGAGTTTAACAAGGAATAGTGACTGATCATTTGGTCCAGATTATTGGTATGCACATAATAGAATCCTTAACATGATCCCTGTTTACACTTGAAGGGGAGAAGCCTGCTGTACCAGACTGCGATAAATTTCATACAATTGGCCGGTTTACATTACTCTAAAATAGCAGGTCTTGGAACCCGGCCAGGCATGCTAAATGTGGAACTCCCTACAGAAAAGTTAATTTCAGGCCCTATGCAAATTACCTGGATGAAAACAATTATTACACCGATGCTCTGTATTGCAGAAGATTGTAGTGCAATAAAGCGATGTAACAAAATGTGTCAAAAGAATTATCAGTAAAATCAGAATTAAATGTATATTTTATTATCACTTTCATTGGTCAACTGTTATATGAATCCAACAGAAAATAAGGAAATATAATATGATGAAGATGTACATCCAGTAAGGAAAACAGTGCAGTGGTTGGTGTGTTCAATCCTTACCCCAGTTGTCGTTCAAACAACTTTATCCTTATATTCCAGTCTACATACATAGCTGTAAATGGATACCCCAAAACACATCGGACTTCAAGAATTCAACACATTATAAAAAACCTCATTAACATACATTGTATTGATTACATACATATTTTGACCAATTATGATTAAATGAATTTGCAACCAACTTTGTGCACAGAATATACTGATAGCTTCCTGTCAAATAAAACATAGCATAGCTTCCTGTCAAATAAAACATACTCTATGTAGCCTTTACAGGGTTTCAGCCAGGAAAATCTTCAAGGGGGTTCAATTTATTTGGTCGCTGAATTACTGGGTGGTCTGAGGGTACTCCCTGCCCCCCTTCAAAATATTTTTCTTCATGAACGCTCTAAATCTGTTTTCCGAGGTTTTCAAACAAGAAAATTCACTGACCTAATTCCATCTTTTAAGGAGGAAAACACCGCAAATTCGACATGGCAGACCCACAAGTAGCAGTTTAATATATGATTCTTATGTCATTCTCCAATAAAGTTCAAGATTAACAGGATTGCTCAGATATTAATTGTCGATTCTATCATCATGGTGTCGGATGCATGTTTTGTTTACATGCCGACATCTGGCAGACTGTGCATGCTCAGTCAGTCGCTTAGCTTTGCATCCCCACCCGTTGAATCAGGTGTTTTTCATTTGAAAATAATAACACACAACACATAATTATTTTTATCTTGGAGAAGGGTCCGAAAATTAAAACAAAGAACACTGTGATCGGTGCTATTTGCTTGTAAAACAATTTTGAAGTGATATTCCGTCACAGTGAGGCATTGACCAATCGGCTCCGATTACAGTTTCCCTCGATTTGTGGATGCAGCGCATAGCACAATCACTCCTTATAGTCAGCAAAAGGGGGTTGGGAATTAAGATACCGTGAATTGAATAACTTGAATAAACAATGTAATAAGATTTCGTAAGTTACAGATCATTTAAACACTCGTTTTCTTACACAAAACAGACTTTTTGAAAACATTACTCAGCTGACTGAAGGGGGGGTATGCACCCCCTTCTTCAAACAAAACAGACTTTTTGAAAACATTACTCAGCTGACTGAAGGGGGGTATGCACCCCCTTCTTCAAACAAACAGACACGCACACTGCTTAATTAATGAACTTTCAACAGACAATATCTAATAATATTTCGAGTATAGCTGATCTTTCTTGCATAAACTGAATGACATCGAGTCCATCTGCTTTAAAGCTATAGTCAGACGATCGTATGTTATCGCCTGACAAATTGATCGCCAGCGTAAAATATTTGGAAAAAAAATATCTTAAATGCTAAATACGGGCGATTGGTTGAACAAATGGTTCTCTGAGCAGAATTGTCATCATCATGAAAGGCGATTTTTTTTTTTTTTTTTTAAAAATCGCTGCAGCAATCGGGCAAAAATGAGCTCGTCTGCACTAGGCCCAAACTAATTTGACCATGCGATCAGCTGCGATTCATGATGTCATTCAAAATTTGACATCTTTTCCATTACAAAGGTGAAACTGATTCTTGTCGCGTTCCAGTATTTATGACAGAAATAGCTATATCTAACAGAAATATAATGTTGAATTCAAATAAGTAGCCTACATCAATTACATGTACTGGAAATATAAAATGGACTTTTCCTGTATGTTAGGTCATTTACCAGGTCACATTGTGTGCTAATCTGTTTCGTATATTATTCTTTTTTTCATGAGAGGTACTGAGCAGGGATCTTAATTGGCTGTTTTTTGTCGGCTGTAGCCGATTGATCTTTAATGTAGCCGATTGCTAAAACAATGAATCGGCCACTATGGTATTACCATCAATCTACTTTCGGCCGATTTACAAAGAGTTAATTCTCATGCCGAATTGTAAAATAATGAAACGACTATGTACTATAATGTCATATATCAATCTATTTTCAGCCGATTACAAAGCAGTAATTATTACTCGTTGATTAATTAACCCATCAAAGAGTCAATCAATGCAATGAATACCTTCGGTGTGAATCCTTAACAGCTCATTACGTAAATAAACAACTTAGTTTAGTCAATTCATGCCAAGTAAAAGAATAGCCAAAGAAAGTGATGGTGGCGTTGACCTTGAACTTCAGTCACGCATGTCGTCATTGGATTTGGAAGTTCCAAAAGCTGGAGATCCTCCCACGTCCAATATAAGTCAACCAAAGTCAAAGTCTGGAAGATATTTTGGAACAGAATGGTTAACTACTTTCAAATGACTTTCGCTTGCCAAAAATTCTCAAAAAGTGTTTTGTCTCGTAATTTATTAAAGCCTACTTTTTTACGGGTACCAGTGACACTGAAAGTAACTAAATCACAATTGGACATGTGACTTTTCGCACATATGCGTTATGGCATATTTCCGAGTTCAGGCTATACACGGAAAATAATTTGTGCTACTTTGTTTTACTATTGACATGTGCTTACACCTATACTTTGTTAGTTTTTATACGCCCACATTGAAATGTGGTCGTATATTGTCGTCGCCCCCGTCCGTCCGTCCGTCCGTCCGTCCGTCGGTCCGTCCGTCCGTCGGTCCGGCGTCCACAATTGCTTGTGGACGCTCTACAGGCTAAAGTTAATATCCGATTGACTTTAAATTTATACACAGTGTTTAAGGTCATGAGACGAAGAAGCCTATTGTTTTTCAGCGATTTCCGATAATAACTACCAGAGTTATGGCCCTTGATCACTTCAAAAAATCTTGTGGACGCTCTAGAGGCCAAAGTTAATATCCGATTGACTTTAAATTTATACACAGCGTTTAAGGTCATAAGACAATGACGCCTATTGATTTTCGGCGATTTCCGATAATTAGTGCCAGAGTTATGGCCCTTGATCTCTTTAAAAAATCTTGTGGACGCTCTAAAGGTCAAAGTTAATATCCGATTGACTTTAAATTTATACACAGTGTTTAAGGCCATAAGACGAAGAAGCCTATTGATTTTCAGCGATTTCCGATAATTAGTACCAGAGTTATGGCCCTTGATCACTTCAAAAAATCTTGTGGACGCTCTAGAGGCCAAAGTTAATATCCGATTGACTTTAAATTTATACACAGTGTTTAAGGTCATAAGACGAAGACGCCTATTGATTTTCAGCGATTTCCGATAATTAGTGCCAGAGTTATGGCCCTTGATCACCTCAAAATATCTTGTGGACGCTCCAGAGGCCAAAGTTAATATCGGATTGACTTTAGATTTATACACAGTGTTTAAGGTCATGAGACGAAGAAGCCTATTGATTTTCAGCGATTTCCGATATTTAGTGCCAGAGTTATGGCCCTTGATCTCTTTAAAAAATCATGTGGACGCTCTAAAGGTCAAAGTTAATATCCGATTGACTTTAAATTTATACACAGTGTTTAAGGTCATAAGACGAAGAAGCCTATTGATTTTCAGCGATTTCCGATAATTAGTGCCAGAGTTATGGCCCTTGATCACTTCAAAAAATCTTGTGGACACTCTAGAGGCCAAAGTTAATATCCGATTGACTTCAAATTTATACACAGTGTTTAAGGTCACAAGAAAAAGACGCCTATTGATTTTCAGCGATTTCCGATAATTAGTGCCAGAGTTATGGCCCTTGATCACCTCAAAAAATCTTGTGGACGCTCTGGAGGCCAAAGTTAATATCCGATTGACTTTAGATTTATACACAGTGTTTAAGGTCATGAGACGAAGAAGCCTATTGATTTTCAACGATTTCAAATAATTACTGCCAGAGTTATCTCCCTTGATAACTTCAAAAATTCTTGTGACGCTATAGAGGCCAAAGTTACCTTCCGATTGACTTCAGATTGATACGTAGAGTTTAAGGTGTTGAAACGAACAAGTATTTTGATTTTCAATGAATTTAGATAACTGAACAGCTAAATCCATGCTATTAAATGTTTCATGTATATACTAATTGTTAGCGTGGGGTAAAACTTTATAAAAAGCAATCAAATTCTAATGATTTTCTGATAATTACATAATGAGTTGTTACTCTTAATCAGTTTTTAGTGTATTACAAATGTTTCATTACCGAAAAAAGTAAAAATATGCGACAACCCTTGTTGACTGCCCGGACGATTTAGCTGCTGTGGGCGTATGTTTCGTTGCCTGGCAACCTATCTTTTATATATTGGCAAGCCATTACGTATAAAATAATTTAAAACAAACTTATTTGTATTTACTTATAGTTTTTCTTTTTACTAAATTATAACTTCTGTTTTGTTGGATGAAAGCAGAAGTAGGAATATGTATTGTCGAAGTTGCTGAAATTTTACTATAAATTTTGATATTATTATCGATGTATGAATACAAGTATGCAATTACAACAAAGGTGTTGTTTATTCTAAGTTTCAGCTATTATTATTCGGAATATGTTATGCAATTATCGTGGTGAATATAGTATGCATAAAACAACATGTCTGTTGTTGAAAATATGACTATCCATTAGGCCTACAAGGGGCCGGTTCATTTCAAAATGGATTAAGAATCCTGGTACCGAGGTATATGATCGAATATGACAATATTGGGTCAGGCCTTCACGCAAAAGGAGTGGGATTGCAGTCTCCCGTACGTGCCTGGATGTCTGGTGAGGTGCATTTTTTGTTGCTAGTCTAAATTGACTCTCAATGAAAATAATCAGGAAAAATGTAGCGGTAACATAAAATACTGTCAAGCTCTACATTTACTACTTCAAGACTGATTAACTTGCACCAGTCTGCATAACATAAATTAATGTCTCGCGTATCTCTAGCTGTTTATTGTTTACTAGTCTTGCGTTCCGACATATGAAATAGACTGCAGTTGTGGCTAGGTCTGGTTAAGTTAAAAGTTAGTCTATATTGTGGCTGTTCATTATGCAATAGGACAGTGCATTGGATCATTTGACAAAACTAGCCAATCAGAATGATCCTTCTTTGACACTTTGACTTTCTTTTTCATTAAAAAATTGTATGGTCGCATGTTCTCAAATAATCTTATTTAAAGAAGCTAAATCGCTAACATTTGGGACCTAGTAAATGACAGAAGTGGGTCGCAACGCATATAATACTATAATATGAATGTAAATAAACTGATTTACATAAAACGGTTTCTGTTTTTATACGCCCACATTGAAATGAGGTCATACATGTATATTGTCGTCGCCCCTGTCCAGCCAGCCGGCAGTCTGGCGTCCACAAACAATTGTGGACGCTCTAGAGTCTAAAGTTAATATCCGATTGACTTCAAATGTATACACAGTGTCATGAGGTGAAGAAGCCTATTGTTTTTCAGTGATTTCCGATAATAACTACCAGAGTTATGTCACTTGATCACTTCAAAAAATCTTGTGGACGCTCTACAGACCAAAGTTAATATCCGATTGGCTTTAAATTTATACACAGTGTTTAAGGTCATAAGACGAAAAAGCCTATTGATTTTCAACGATCTCTGATAATTATTGCCAGAGTTATGGCCCTTGATCACATCAAAAAATCCTGTGGACGCTCTAGAGGCCAAAGTTAATATCTGATTGACTTTAAATTTACACACACTGTTTAAGGTCATGAGATTTTCAGCGATTTCCGATAATTAGTGCCAGAGTTATAACCCTTGATCACTTCAAAAAGTCTTGTGGACACTCTAAAAGCCAAAGTTAATATCCGATTGACTTTGAATTATACACAGTGTTTAAGCCTATTGTTTTTCAGCGATTTCCGATAATAACTACCAGAGTTATGTCACTTGATCACTTCAAAAAATCTTGTGGACGCCCTACAGACCAAAGTTAATATCCGATTGGCTTTAAATTTATACACAGTGTTTAAGGTCATAAGACGAAGAAGCCTTTTGAATTTCAGCGATTTCTGATAATTATTGCCAGAGTTATGGCCCTTTATCACATCAAAGAATCCTGTGGACGCTTAGAGACCAAAGTTAATATCTGATTGACTTTAAATTTACACACACTGTTTAAGGTCATGAGACGAAGAAGCCTACTGATTTTTAGTGATTTCAAATAATTACTTCCAGAGTTATCTCCCTTGATCACTTCAAAAAACCTTGTGACGCTATACATGTAGATGCCAAACTTATCATCCGATTGACTTCAGATTGATACACAGAGTTTAAGGTGTTGAAACGAACAAGTATTTTGATTTTCAATGAATTTTGATAACTGAACAGCTAAATCCATGATATTAAATGTTTCCTATACTAAATGTTAGCGTGGGGCAAAACTTTATAAAAAGCAGACAATTTCTAATGATTTTCAGATAATTACATAATGAGTTGTTACTCTTAATCAGATTTTAGTGTATTACAAATGTTTCATTACCAAAAGAAGTAAAAAATATGCGACAATCCTTGTTGACTGCCCGGACGATTTAGCTGCTGTGGGCGTATGTTTCGTTGCCTGGCAACCTATTTTTACTCTAATTTCAAATCAGATATGTTGCACGAAATAAGCCAGTAGTCTCAATCCAATGCATATTTCTAGCGTCTGGTTATTACAGTGTACATACGTTGTACGTGGTTTGATTTGGTGCAATGTGCCTAGCCTCGTTCCCCGAGTATCTTGTTAGAACTAGGGCTGAAACGCATTATGGTACACGATACGTGTACCAATCGTAAAATGTTTATTTTTCTTAAATATTGGATATCAGAAGCCCATCCTTTTCCGGTAAGATAACAGCATCAATGTTGATTTAAATTGACAAATAATTTGGTTTTCAATGTTGAAGATTTTGGGTGATATTGAGTTAGAGTCTTAGCTACTTTAAGTTTCTCATCCTTCTTATTTTATACCTTAGTTTCATAACTGGATTACTATGGAACTGTGTGGATGAAATGTCTACTGCTGCTGAAAGTGCTACAAGCCCCAAATCCCATTATCGTTTATGGTTCATGTTCACGCATGGTAATAAATACTCATTCTTAATGATACATGGAAGTAATATTGTTATCTTGTCATTGACTCCACAATAAACCAGATATTTAAGCCTCTAATCAAAAATTCGAAAAAAAAAGAAGCTTTCTCAAGAGAGTGATTCTGCTTGTGATGATTTCTCAGCTTGAATTCAGTAACTCAATTTTATTAGGTGGACTACAATTTGTACCATGTATTTATGAAACTGAAAAAGAACAAAAAGTTTCATTAGAAATTGAGAATAACCTGTTTTAGTGAATCAATACTGTCATGTCCCATCAAAGAGGGATGTAAGAATATATAAATATATTATTCTAGTTGAGTATGTAAAACTAAAACTAGTTAATTATATTATCAATACCAGCATGATGTTATTATAGAGAATCAGGAAGTGCCTGCAAGTCTGTTGATTATAGTTAACTACGGGAAATAAATTGACATTATCCCATTACATTGTCAGGCCAAACACTCTTTCCTGCCTTCAATGACCCGAACTCTTTGGCAGGAAATCTGTAGTTAGGAGACACACTTAAAACTCAGCTATTTACATGGTACTAGATAGTATTTATACAGACCATATTTCTACATTTTATAGATTAAGTGCCAAAAGTTGAAATGTAACTGTTTAGATTTAGTGCACTGTGGAATAACACCAGTTTGAATATATGACATAAATATTCCACATTAGAACAAAAGATATGTGATGACAGGTTCAGTTCAACTGCTAATTTAATGATATAATAATGTTATAATATAAAGTTTGTGAATTAATATACATGTTTCATTCCAATTGACAATTCAGGAACATTGCCCACCAGAACACCGACAGATCAAACTTAATAAAAAAAACAGAATGTATTTGTAAAAAAATGATTTTAACTTTTTCAACACTAATTTGTTGAGTAAATAAACAGAAAAAGACAATATAAACAGGGCTAAAAATTTGACCTTTTTTTGCAAGAATCTAAAAGGATTCTCAAATATGTAAGCTGATCGAATCATCTTAATCTTCATGAATAATATTCTTTACAGAAACCAGTCAAAATTATAAGTTATAAGTAAACTGTAAAACAAAAACACATTGAATTAAATTTCTAGCCCTGTATAAACCCTACTATGGATGGGCCTAGGGTTCCCTTGTTTTGTCTTACTACTTTCTTTATTTCCGTCATATGGTGTCACAACACAGAAATTTGCACAAATGTTGCCGGACAAAGGGGAATTTTCAGAGTGTGTTGTTAGTAAAGAAACGCAAGTAAACTTTGAGTAAATTAAGGGTTTATTTCTGATGCAGTATGCCAGTGCATCATTATGAAATGGTTGAAAATTTAGATACTAAAAAGTAAAATATGATTTGGAAAATACTAAAGGAATGCAAAGAAAAGCTAAATTATAATTGTTGCCAGACTTTACTCAGGAGTAATTATAGACTGGTGGCCAGTCTTCTCCACACACCAAAAATTGGCCAGTCCTCTCAAAAAAAAAACCCGAAAAAAAAACGTAATCTCTAGAGACTGGGCAAATAGAGCTTCATTCTCATCTAGTAGGTCAATCTGCATTATGTAGGTCGTGTGACGTCGTGCACGTGATCACGACATATTCTAACATCACGTGATAATAAACATGGCTGTCGACTAACTGGCAAACTGGTGTAGGTGCGAGATGTTTGTTGTGGATAACAGTTATTGTTATTTAGTGATACTTTAACGATCTAAGAATTTTGTTGACAGACAATATCTGTCGAATGAACGGATACAACGTATGGGATGAGGTGAATGAACATAAATAATTACACACGACATCATTATAACAACTTAACGAAGTCAGTTCATGCGTATCGGGACGAAGCCGAATGGCGAATGGAAACAAAAACGTGACATCAGCCCACAGACTTTATTTACAAATTCGTGTCACGTGACCCGGGGCTTGCTTGACAACTGTCAATCATTCCAAATAAGGAATAACGTAAAACAGGACAGGAACGCCCATTTTATTGTGAAACTCGCAAATTGTCCAGTCTCTGGTGCTGGTTACAGGTTTACTCAAATTTTTTTTTATACAAATGGAAACGAAAGTGTTGGTTTACTAAAAATTAATACTTTTATATAAATCGAAATGTAAAATAAATAGAAGAGACTGGGCCAGTCTAGAGTAATTACTGCTGGAATATACAATAATATATCTGTATCATCAAATGTTTATGAATTCAACAGATATAAATGAATACATCTTGTCCAGAATAATTCTATTAAAGGCTTAACACTGTGGTGCAAAACACGAATTAGCAAAATCAAAATATCTCCCCCAAAATGTTCTCACCACACTTTGTTTGATGGTGTTACAAACCTTTGTAAGAGGTTTGAAACATTTATTCTACAGTTATTGACAAAAATACTTCCTTAATTTTTCAAGTTGAACTCAGCTATCTGTTTTTCTTTATGCTCAAATAAGCCCTGTCACTTTCGAAATAGTTTTTACTAGTATGGTTGCCCAAGTATGCATACACTGTTCAAATAAAAATTACTTTTACTCTGTTAAAAATTAGAGTAACCTGTGATGTAATATAGATCTGCACAGGCTTAACATATATTCAAAAGAATAAGCTACTAGAAATTCTAAAACATTTTTTGCAAATTTATATATAATCACATTGAAATACATGTTGTCACATCTTTGATTTTTATGGAGTTGTTACCCCAAGCAGAGAAACTTTGTATACACTCTCTGTAGATCTGTGCTTAATAAGTCAAATATAATATAATTTTGTCATTTATTTCTATACTTGACATTGAAGATTAAGTGTGATGCTTGTGATATTTAGTTTTTAAAAAGAAATTATCTAACTGGAAATAAAGAAAAAAAAAATTCTTTATTGTCTCATATTACATATATCGGTATCCAAAAATGCTATATGAGGAAAGATTTTTCTTATACTTGGGTGATAAGAAAAATTAAAATGGCTGTTATATAATGTAATGAATTATGATCGTGGAGATTTACAAAGACATGTGTTAATTTGTAGAAGACTTAATAAGGAAGTGTATTTCTGCTGTTGATAGTAGATAAGACAACTTGAGTTCTTTGATACTAGCAGGAAATATGGCTTTTCTGAGTTGGCTCTAGTTTAGTGTGTGTTCACTGTGTGTTCATGTCCCACCTTCCTGCTTCACATTGATTAATTATAATACCCCTTGACTTGAATTCCTGTTCTGCTGATGGCTCACTCCACAATAACATGATTTTGTAGCTGGTCGGGTTAGCACAGTTCAAGCAATAAATTCCAGTTATGGTAGGTTTAAGTTGATTTTGTCATAAAAATTCAATTGGTTTCTTAAATAGATTGATAAATAGTATATTGTCATGGGCTAGTGTCATTAAGATTACAATTCAAGTGTTCTATTTACTAGAATTTATGCAGTGCTACATGTAGAGTATGATAATGTATAGTCAAATATTGTATTGTAACTTCTTGGTGATTTAATTTTCAAATATCCTGTACCGTTTACCAAACAGGATTTCAGTATCAAATATGTTAATAGATATTTAATAGATATTGACACTTCGAGTTCATTCGAACTAGATCTTATTTTATATGATGTTTAAGGTATTTACCAAGAAAATTTTCATCCTTGAAGGCATTAGATACCATACTGATGCAGTATATACATATTTGTTTCATACTCTGCTGGGCGTTCTGTAATTTTATGCTTGATAAAAATTATGGATTTCAGGTCGGTTATCTCCAATAAATTCCACATTAGTTTGGTGGACTTTTGTGCAATTATTACCAAGAAAATATATTGCATTTTATCATTAATGTCTATACAGTAAGGCATATTTAATTGAATTATTGAAGATGGTGTAATTGGGTACACTGTTAACCCTAGGAAATGAGAGTAAAGGTAATAACCTGTCTTTATTAGTCACGTTGGTGCAGAAAAGCTTGAAGGTGGAACCCATTTCATTTCGTATGGAATAATATTATCAATTTCTTATGTTTGAGAGACTTGAAGCTTGTTTATATGATATATTGATTCAAGTATTTATTGTATCCATCTCTTCTGTATGAATCAAAAGATAATAACTTTATATTTATAATCTTCAACAGTATATGTGGAGCATAGTTATGGCATAAATAAATTACAAAGATGGTTTGAGGTTTGATGCATAAAACCAAATGTATACAATAATTATAAACCTAAGTACTAATAAGTTAATTTGGAAGATTAGAATAATGAGCAACATTCTTGTTCATACAAGTTTTTATCATGAATAAGATATCAAATTTGATATTAAAGTAAAATTAATTTACAAACTTTTACACCAGAATGTGTTAATGTTGTGAAACAAGGAAAAAAATGGGAAGAATTTTGGGATATATTCTTTACAGGTAAATGGTTTAAAATGTCAAGGAAATGGGATGCTGTGAAAGCTTTTTGCATTGTTGACCTTTTCCTGGTTGTCCCTTCTAATGTCAGATTTCTTCAGAAGGAATTCAGGTCAAAATTTCTCTCACCTCACATTGTCTATATTTTTCTGTGCATTGGTTAACAAGAGAAACTCTGTTCCCCATGAATATATTAACCTTTGTAGATTCAATATATTTTTGCTCTACTACTTTTTTCTTGTCCTGTTTAGTCAGATGAGTCAGTTTTAGCCTTAAGAACAGGTTTTCATTCTCTCATAATGATTATCTTCACAGAAGAAAATGCCGGTAAATTAAGTTTGTATAACATTTACCTAAGAGATGTATGAAGATCAATAATTCCCCAAACAAAAATAAACTTCATTTAATATAATTTGAAATTTTTCATCAGTTAGATCAGTGACGTTTTTTGTTATAAGATCTTCGAGAAATAAGACAAACCTTTAGGCCAAATGCATCAGAAAACATGGTTCATAATGGTAATCACTGAAGTGTAACGATGAATATAGCAGGTCTACCAACAGAATCTAAAACTAGTTTGGTTATACAGTACACAGAACATAAACCTTTATTAATAAAGATGGTTACTTGATAAATTGTTATTTGTTGAAATGAAGTGCAGACCGATGAATGAATAATGCAAAAGTTAATACTTTTTTTTAGGAAGGCTTAAGATACTTTTTGATATAATGTGATGTAATTTACAAATAATCCTTTCTTTTATGAGCTTATATGTATCAAATATTAACTAAAAAAAAAAGCTTGAGGTTATGTCATTTTTAAAATTGGTATTTTTACATTTTGTAAAGTCATGTCTGTAGGTAACCGTTTGGGATTTTATAGGTGATTACCTTTTAAGTTACAATAAATCACAACAGTAGGGTGTATTTAATCCTTTTAGTTTTGAGTAAAAATCTGGTTATTATGTGAAAAGCTGTTGGCTGAATACAATCGGCAATTACTGTATAGGATATTGGTAGTTCTGATGAAACTGTTTATATAGTTTTTGTCTTGGGGAAACCACCTGTTGTCTTCAGTTTGTTGTGATACAGTTAGAATCCTGACTATAATGAGACAGTAGAATCTGGAGTTGGTAAAATACTGTTTAATTTGCAAATCAATACCCCCATCTGTAGCACATGTTGGCAAATTTGATTACATTTTCCAATATTAAACAAGTTTGGAAGTTTTGAGAAAATACATGGATATTACTAGAATGATGCCTTGATGAAGCAACTTGATTCATTTTTAAATAGTTTCCCAAAATATTTTCAAGAGAAACAAAAGTAAAAAGCTGTATTTATAGAAGAATTTTGTAATTTACAACCAACAGTAAAAGCTGGATATTAATGATTAGAAAAAAGACATCCAACAAGTGTTTTTATTTGAGAAGGAAATCCAGTCCAACCAATGTAAAAAAAAAACAACAACATTGTGCTTAGATTAAATATGTAGAGGGAAGCATAAAAAGGCGGTTAAATGTGCCTAATCCTTGGTTAGTAGTTTCCATGCTGTGTAGACATGTTGATATCTAGGGCCATTTCCTCTCTCAGTTAAGTGGTCCAACAGGCTCAAAGTACAATAGGATTGAATGTTTTGTGACTGCCTATCAGCATGAGTTGTCAGGCTTTACCTTGGTACCTGTATACATTGATCAGATTATAATTCTTTCTTCCTTCACTGTATTTAGGCCAAACATTCAATAAAACCTAAGTGTATAGCCAGTGGCCATACCACATTAGAAGTTGAACTTGATGTAGAAATAAAATCTTTTTGCATGAATTTTATTTATCTCCCTCTTTTAAAGTCTAATTATTACTATTAAAGATACACCTACATGCATCAATGAAAGAATCTTTGTTAATATTTCAGTCCCTACTCAACCATTAATTATACACTGTGATAAAATATTTGACCGTGATTGAATATAACTTTTTACTTTATTCAAAAGTTGTTTTGTATGAATATTTGGTATTATATAACTTTTGCCGTACATGGTAAAGATATGTATCTAATACAGATAATTTTCTAACATCATATTCATAGCGGAGAAATAAAAATTCCATAATTTTAAGAAATATATTTAGTCCATATAGCATATTGATAATCAATACATGTACAAATTTGTTAAATTAAATTTCCTATTGAGATTTATTTACTAAGCTATTCTAAGGTTATCTTTTAAATATATTATCACAAAAATTCTAAACATAATCCATGCGAAGATAAAATATATGTCTATTAAATAGAATGGACATGGAAAACTCTGGTGTGAATGAGTATTCTAATTGTATCAGCCTTTTATTAAGCCAATATAATAGCTTCAAAATGTTATCATGTACAGTTAACTTGTCACACCAAGATAGCTTCACACTGAACACATGACTGAATCAGTTTGCCTGCTACTGCCAATAACACCCAGATTTGAGAGCTGTGGGAAGACAGGTTTTCTTTGTCCCCCTGCTTTTAATGTCTTTAGACTTGGACTTACTATTGACTAGTTGCCCGAAATCTATTAATAGCTGTATTCAACAGGTATTGACTGAGAAGGAACTCTAGCACAAGGTGGTACGCCTTAAAGAATAGTGTCTTATTTTGTCCCAACATATTTAAGAGGCATTGAGTGGTGTTCACTGATTGGCTGATATAAGCTGAACTAGGTACCAGGATAAGAGGAATTCTAGTGGCTGTGTTACCTGACACGCACCAGGTATCATACAGTCACTAGCCAGCTTAGGTGACACTGCTTGCCTATTGATAGATTGATAACCCGCTACATGTCAGCCTACATAATGGTAAGTGCTCTCTATGTTTATCTCATATGTTGGAACAGTATATTAACATGGTGTATTTTGAATTAGAGATAGAAGTATTTCAGTGTTATAAAGTTTCTAAAAGTTTGTTATTAGTGTGTTATATTCTGGTTTTACTTGTATTCTAGAATAACTTTTACGATATTATGGAGAAAAGTAAGCTTACATTACATTAGTTTACATTAATAGAAGTACATAGAATAAAACATCACTTGTGTCGTCTGCTATTTTAAACATGTTTACTTGTTCTGTATTAAGGTAGTTAGTGTAGATGAGATTCAATGTGAGCTTTATTTGTTCTCTTTTGACTATTAACATTTCAACAGGAGAAAAAGATAACAAGTTGATTCACTGGCACATGAATGGATCTTAATTGTTTTGTAATGAACTCTCAGTTGAGAAATTTGACCTGTTTCTATTCATGTCTACCTAGTGATCATTTCAACATAGAAAACAAAAGTGTATTCTCTTTATTTTAAACTGTAATTACAAACTTTCATTTATTAATTCTGGTATCCAGTACCCACGTCTGAATTTGATTTGTTTTTGGGTTATGCGGAATACAAATATAAAACTGATTGTTATGTTAATAGTACCATGTTTATTGAAAATTTTCTAATTACTGAATTTGATGAATTTCAGACTGTAAATTTAAAAAAAAACAAACCAGTGAATTATTTGAAATAGTGAATTATTTGAATTAGTGAATTATTTGAAATAGTGAATTATTTGAAATATAAACAAAACGTTTTAAATTTTTTTATTCTTCTATGATTCAGTGGATTTGTTGAAAAATTGATACACTAATTTTTCTGTGAACTAAAGATCATTAAATGCGTGAATTTTATTGGTTGCATGCTAAAGGCTTAATAAATAGTCGGAAATGGGCATGTCTTGGTGAAATGTCTTATTATCAGTCAAGCATGACTGGCATCTATTTAAAATGACACATCCACCTATTAGATTTAGAACACTAGAGTTTAATGGCTAGGTCATAAAATTAGAGAGTCCCTTGATTAGCCCATAGGTCACCCCTTGAAACCCAAAGATGAGAGAAAGCGTTGGACCAGTAACTTTGTTTAATTACCTGAATTATGTAATAACCTATTACCTGGGGCTTGTATACAAAATAGATGAAAAATTGAGATACAACATAATAATAGAAGATAATTTTATAATATTAATGATCTTGGATTGGTCTTTATTAAAAGAAAGGTGTGATGTATTTTATGACACTCCCTCAGGACATGATTATGAAGCTTAAAAGAAATTTATTAGATCAATTTTCCCCACTCGTTGACAATCTCCTAAAATGTTTTTATTATTAAATTGGTTTGGATATATTGTTTAATAGTAGATGTTACACGATGCTTCTCATTTTTTTATTTTAATACAATTCACATGGTTGTTATGAGTTTTAAAATGTAGTACATAATATAACCTAAGACAAAGTAAAAAGGATTGTCTAGTTTCTCATTATTGATATCCTGCTAAAACTTACAATATAGGTTCAGTCAATATGGTTAACTTCTATATGTATAATCAAAGATGGCAGTATGTAAAATAGCTCACTAAACATGAGGCAGACAAAAGACTATTCGGTGAGAACCAGGCCATGTCTGTACCTGTTTGGCATAAAGCTTTGTTTGCTTTGAACTTCACCTGTGATATCTCAAGGTACTTTATACATCAGATACCTGTCTACATTTCCTATATACAGTAGATTTATAGCTTTTTGAGGACTGGTTAGAATGACACAACAAGTTAAAACTCCCTAGTTTTGCTTCATGTTAATAAACGAAATAAAAAGTCTCCAGCAAATATTTTTACCCAGTTTTTAATTTGAAGGATAATACTTAAAAGATCATGTGTTCTTTTTTTCCCATTTGTATAATTTGGTTTTCTAAAGACTCCAAACACACACATGAATTATTCCCACACTTCGTGACTAATTAAAGAAAAAATAGGTTTACGTCCTTATAACCCTAGCCTTGGAATGGAATATTCCACTGCACCTCAACATTTTTGCACAGGTAAAGCCCTTCTTTTCATGTCACCTGAAACTATTCAATTGAGGACTGTTTCTCTAGCGTGGCGATGAAATTTGGAAATAGGCCCGCCCACTTGTGCTGTGTAGTACCTGTTTTGTTTGCACTCTACTTAAGACTGGTTGTGAGCAGGAAAATGGTCCCTTGATTTTAGTGAATAGACATCCTGGCAGATAGACTGTTGACTTTGTAATCATGTACATAGTTTTCATGATTAGTTATATTGCCAAATATTGTCCAATGTTCAAGAGAAATGTCAGTTATCATTAATAAACAAATCCTTGATAATAGATTTTTTTTTCTGGATGATAAGGACAATATGTTTAATTTGAACAATTGTTTAATGTATTGCTCTTCATCTAAATGATATATTGATGAAAGGCAAGTTAAAATGGAGTATAATTGTTTACTACAAGAGTTAATAAAAAGAGACCAGTGTTAAGGGAAGATGAATGCTTGTCAGTTTTTGTCACTAAGCTTTGGTATTTTTTTTACCTTTCACCTGATACCCAGGCATGTGTAATAAAGCAGAACAGATGAGACTATGTCTAAGGTATTTGTTTGATTCTGATGTCAAAGAGTCAGAGATTATTCATGAGACACTTAAAAGTTAGTTCCCACGTAGGCACCTGACTAGTTGTGCATGACATAGCATTTGGACTAGTGCTCTGTGAAGCGAAGACATGTTATCAGATCAGAGGCTTGGCTCTTAAACTACCCTGTTGAATTTAAAGTCTTTTGTTTAACTCAGCACAAAATAACTTAACTTCATTTGTAATGCAACGAAAATTCACTGTTAGAAAAACCTATTTAGAGGATAAAATGGTTTGTATTATGTATTTTATATATTTAGCAAAGTGCACCGTTCTTTACACATACTTAATAGAAAAGAAATAGTAACGCCATTTGATTTTCAAATATGTTTAAATATTAGATACTCAATTCAATAGAATAATATAAATAGATTTATAGAACTAGGATTGATCTTCCACATACCACATAAAGTTATTCATTTACGATAGTGATTTCCCCACATTGTACAGGTGCCTAATTTGCAGTCAAAAAACTTCCCACAGGCAATTAATTGTTCACCTGTGACGAGTTGTTCTTTTGTTGTTTGCTGGTTGATTTTATGACTTAGTTCTCAATTCTCATGTTCACAAGACAAAATTACAGAAAATATGTCCCTACAGAAATACTCATGCAAAAGTTAACTGGTAATACTCCATTGAATTCTATTGAATTGAAGATAAAATGAGCTTGAACTTGGGGTCTGCTAGTTTGAGCGTATAGTTCTTTTCATGATAAACCACAAGTGACTTTATTTATAATATTTCTCCTCTGTGATAAATAAATGGAATATGATTAATTTGTATTTCATCTCTTTAGTCTCCATACTCTTTTCATCTTTGTGACTGGGTTTATGACATATTTTATATAAAATGTAATTTATGAGCATGGTGATAAATATTAAGAATATATAGTAAGAGAGTTAGATTCCTGTTTTTATTAGAATCTGGTTATTGAGTTTCTATTTAATTTGTGTTATAGACATTGATTTATTTATATTGGTATATTATCTCTGAGTCATTTTGATACCTTTTTTCCTGTAGCCAACCATTTGCAGTAAGATTTTTTTAAAAGATTATTGCTTCGTGTACAAGTATGAACATTATTAAATATGTAACAGAAGTTATTATTAATACTGGCTTAGAATAGCATTTTGATGTCTTTTATTATGCCAACATGTTGATGTTCATGTTATAAATTTATTAGAATTAGTTTTTTTATGTAATGTAGTAGAAATGTCTTGTTTTTGAATGAAAGCTGTTATTGATATCTGGCATGTAAGCTAGTATATGTCGGATGGAAATGAAGAGTTTCAAAAAATCGATATTGAATTATTAATTGAGGCACAAGGTACTATAAAAGAGTAAAAAATGATTTATCTTCAAATGGCACAATATGCCAATATGTTGGTGAATAAAGACATTTTCAGGTTCAAGCTGTTACGTACATGTACTCTCAGATATAATTCTATACAGTTTGAATCAATAAAAGTCAATCTAACTCCGCAGGCACAAATAAACCAATATATATTTATCCTGCCAGTGGAATTTTGTCACCCTGTAATTCTGGCAACAGCTGGTTTGTCTCAATTCAACATCAGAATATGGCATTTCTGTGACATTTTATGAATAACATTTCTGGTGCTGAATGCAAAATTTATGGCAATTATGGTTAATTATTTCTGGCACCGAATGGTGGTTCAACAATAACATTTGCATACTTTGATTCTGAATTACATTAATTTGGAACATCGTTACCACCACTGGTTTTATAAACTTGTTATCCTGTCAGTATTCTTACTCACAATTTATTGATAGCACCGATCTGTCTCATGAATAAGTAAAGTATTTTTAATGTATGTTCTTGAGAAATACAAAGTGTATAAAAATATGAATATTTCTAGATAGATGTTCAATAAAAAGTCATTAGTGTGGTTGAGTGATCTTGGACATTAACTTTTTAAATACATGTACGTTTGTGAATGACAGAAATAACTCTTTAATCTTCTTTGCTATGATATATACATATTTGTAGTTGCTAAAATGGCTCATCATTTGAGGAATGTTTACCTGACTGTTAAAGGTTTGCTTGAGATTCCAGGTAGACCAATGGCGACAGAGATTTGCCCTTGAGGCAATCTCTGAAATGGAGAAGCCTTATACATGTACATGTAGAGTCACTCATTTATCAAAGTCCATTTTGTGCAAGGCTTGGATTCTCTTTTTTGGGTAAAGATATCTACCTGATAATATTCACATACTGTGTTACATGTAAAATCAGTTTCCATCTATGTTTATTTTATCTTCAACATTTTTATATCTTATCATTTATAGACTTAACTGCTTTAATGTTAGCTGACAAAGATTTATTTTTTCTTTTGCAGTATGCATATAAGTTGCAAATCATAAACCTTAAAATTAATTAAAGCATAATTAGGGATGAACAAAACAACATGAATAACTATTGTTCTGTTATTAAACCAAGAATAACTCTTTGTGTAACACTAATTATGTTTTCAGATATCTACAAGAAAAACGATAATGCATTTTTTTTTATGATAAAAAACTTTGGCTTTTGTTAGCTTGGTTTATAATATAGATGAATTAATAGTAATAAAATATGAGAGATGATGAAAAAGAATTAAGTACACATATTGTATAGGATGGTTGGGAAGGTAAAGACAGAGAACATGTTGTGTCAAAACCTGACTTATAGTTGCTTCAGGTTATCAGGCATTAAAACAACTTATCTCACTTATTGTTCAGCGTTCTTTGAACTGCCAAGCTGAACTCTAACCTTCAAGTGCTAGAGGTCATGGAAACTACTGATTATTCAGCTACTGATATGTCAAGTGGAATACAAAGGTTTGATGCTTATATACAATTTAGATAATAAACTGTTTTCTCTTATCTATTCGAGTTAGAAATATCGATTTGTCAGAAACAGGTTCCAACAATAAAAATATACTCAAAGAATGAACTATAGCCTAATAATATAAAAGAATATTTATTTCTACTGCTGATTTTAGATATAAATGTAGATGTAATATGAGAATTTATAGTTTAATAGTATATATTACGATGGTTAATCAGGAAGAATCAGGGATATATAAAAGTCTACCTATAGATTATATAAATAGCTGATTGATCTGTAGATAACATCATCACTCAAACCTAGACATCTTTTAATTCTCTTTGCCCATTTGAACCTGTACCATGTATGCAGTAATTAGTCATTGATCTGCCTAAAACTATCCTACCTGTTTACGTCACTACTGAATAAGTTTATGGAATCCTGTTCCATTTGGCTGAGTAACTGGTATGCCTAATTAAAATATTTTGTGGTACCTGGTACTCCGTAACCACCTTGACTTCTAAAGAGCAAGATGTTGAAATTAAATGCACGACTAAAATTATTTTTTATAGAGTCTTTTATTGTAACATTTCTAGTTTAAAATAATTCCTACTTGACTGAGTAATTTAAGTGTAGTTTTACTAAAAACATAAAAGTTTGTTCTAATTAAAGAGGTCTTATATTATTCACTTATATTATGTGTACTGCTAGGTAAAATTTTGAGATTTGTTGGGCTCTTTGAAAGGGAAACTCTTTATAATTTAGTTGAGGAAACTTGATAAGAATTAAGACTTAGTCACTTAGAATAGGTTTTGTGGTCCAAAGAAAGATTTATAAGAAAAGCTTTGCTGTTATTGTCTCATCTCACTTCCCTATAGAAACTGTTTGTGGTTGTATTTAATCATCATCCTTTTGCCACGGGTCATCAAGTAGAAGATTTATTATCTGTGACCCAGGATGTTAGAAGCTGATTTTTATACGTCATGACTTATATTTCTTCATATTTATTGAATAGATAACTTTACTTGGAATTTTCCATAGATGCTTTGATATCAAATTTAAGAAAGCCCTATCAGATATATATATATATAATATCTATATATAGAAACTGAACAAAATTTTATCATGACCAAATCATGACACATGAAAAAATTAATCTATGAAATGCTAAAAAAGTAAGGTATTTGTCTTTTATTCTTGGATTATAAAATATCCACAAAGTTGAGAGGTGTTATTAAATTGTTTGAGTAAAATTGAAGCTAAGCTATAACCTCTAGAGTATTATGTGTCTTATATAGTAACTACACAAAGACCTGCAAGCCATAATACCTGTCAGGTAGAGTAAGAATGACCTCCAGACACTCTCTAGTATTAGGTAATAGTTGCTACCAGGTCATCATTCACTACTTAATTCTTGCTCTATTCGAACTGGTTCTCAGTCAGCCATTGTAGAGTAGTGAATAAGTCTATTTTAGGATTTGTCACTCTCTCCTCAAATGATTATCTAGTGTCAGATCTATCTTTTAGAATTAGAATGCTGGCTCGCTATAGTGACATGTTTTTATGCATTTAAAATGCACATTGTATATTTTCATAATAATAATTTCCTTCTTAGGAATAACAAACAAAATATAATAATTTCTCAAAACTCAGTTTTGTGTGTTGTGCCAACAATGATTCATCACATTTACTTACAATAAAATTTGAATCCGTGAATTATTGAATCGGGGAATAAATGTATAATTTGGGGTGTAAAAGATATTGAAGATTGTGATTGATGACTGTCATACTTGATGGATAAGTATGGTACTTACAGTAGTGGGACCGTAGTTGAAATGTAGAATTTGAAATTAATAGGAAGATTTACATGACATAATAAATATTTTTAGTTTTTTGAAAGAAAATGGTTATTTCTTATTACTTGAACAATAATGTTCTTTTTAATGGCAGTGTACACTTAGTGCAAATATTCCCTTATAATGTTTGCTGAAATCATACCATAGAAATATGTTAACCTCAGGTGTGTAATGCTTAGTTGCTACGCTACTAAATAGATCTTAACAATAGTGGCACAGGATGATACCTTAGTTCACAGGTATGCCCAAGGCTGTTACCAGTTAGACAATAGAAAGTATATTTTGTACAATTGAGGTTTTGTTTCTACCTTGGCTTCTAGTGGTTGAAAACAAAGTCTGGTGACACAGAAAGGGATATTGCTTATCAGTGATAAGCTTTAGGCTGAACTTTGATAGTATCATTTATGTGATGAAGTAAATATCTAGAAATAGTTTCACTAGTGTTGAGTGATAGAAGTTTACAAAGTAGTTTATGATTTGTTTCCATAAGCAGTTAGACAAACATGACTGTCATACACTAACAATACCAAAACTCACGCTTCCACATCAGAAGATGTTAGTTGCAGTTACATTTTTTTTCTTTAAAAAATGAACATACTAAACTATTATAATTTTAATTCTGTAATTTATGAATTTTATTGTTTGTATTTTTCAGGTTTGGGGAGCAAGTAAAAGCCTGGTATGTCTGGTAATTCACCAAGGGGGAGCAGTGATGTTCAACTAGATTCCTCTGATAGTCAAATAAAAGGGCGTGGAAGAATTCGAAGGTGTAAACACTGCAAATTTTCGTGTACAGATGCAAAAGAATTTTTCCACCATCAGATGATGGAACATGAAGAAGAAAATGATCAAAGTTTTGCATCACCAAATAAAGGTCTTCCAAAACTGACTCCTATTCGCACAAGAAATTCTCAAAGTCTTGTAGAAGAAACTCCAGAAGAAATTGTTGAAAAGACTAATGGAGATACAATTATTATTAATAGTATGGTCACAGATGATGATGAAGCAGATGAAGATGGAAGACTAATTATTGCTGATCAACAAGAAGAGGGCAGTAATTCTGAATCTGCAGTAGTTACACCCACTCGTTGTGGTAATATACAAAATAGAACATACGTTTGTAGTGGCTGTGATTTTTCTTCTACTAGTGCTAAAATATTTCTTAATCACCAGAAAGACGCACATAACTTTGATATCATTATTTATGAATGTGACATTTGTGATTACGCCACAAAGTATAAACAGAAATTACCCAGACATCGAAAACTTCACTTCTCTGGTCAAGGGTTACTAATTGGTGAAGGTCTTGCTGGAGAAATGGATGAATTTAATGGTTTTTCAAATGACGATACTTTCGACAACTTGCCGGAAGAAGATGAGCTACCAGAAGATAGCTTTAAAGATTTACCTCCGCTTATTGATAGTAATACTGTTGTTGTAACTCCTACGGATCCTGATGATGTCATCCCTGAAGTCAAAAAGACAAAAAAGAGGCAGGAAGTAGATCCAGCAAAATATTTTGAGGTTGTAGATGACACTGGTTGTAAATATGCCTGCTCAAGCTGTGGCAATGTTTACAAATGGCGAAAATCTCTAAATAAACATTGGAAAGAAAAGCATGGTGGTGAAATGCCTGACAACAGCAGGAAACCCCCAGGCTTAGTCTATCTTGTGAACTCTGGTGGACATACGATTTGTGGAAGAAGAAAAATCCTTGCTAACTCGGTCTTAAATAAAAGCCAGAATGGGAGCATGAGTGAAACCCCACACTCTTCTGCTCCAGGAACACCTTTAACATCTGTTGCTGACATGATGAACTCGTTGAGCGAAAGATCAACTACTTCGACATCCCCGGTTTCAACTGTCATTCCTAGCTTCATTGGGCCATTTGTAACTCATAGCGTTCAGCCAGTCTTTCCTGAGACAAGCACTCCTAATGCAGACAGAAGACAACAATTGCTTAAACCTAAATACAGCAACTTTCGCTTGCAAGGACAACATGAACCACTGGATTTTTCTGTAAGAAAAGATGACGAAGAAATAATGCAGTCTTCCTATATCAAATCTGAACCAAGATGGGAAAGTGAAGATCCTAATGCAGATGATAAAGATAAAGCCATTTTACAATGTACCAAATGCTCTTTCGTAGCCAAAACATTGGTTGATTACAGTTCCCATATGACACTCCATTTAAATAAGAGAGCTTTTAAATGTGCAGAATGCCAAGAACATTTTAATGGTGTTGATGATCTTAACATGCATTTTGCTGATGTTCATGCCAATAGAATTCAAGAACATAAGGAAGCCATTCAGCGCATTCCTCATGGCTTACAGCAGACATACCATTTGTTGAAAATGCCATTGAATGCTATAACTTCATTATCATCCCAAGATCTCACCACAGCAGACAATAAAAAACTCAAATGCAACATGTGCAGCTTTGTGGCTAAATGGCCTGCAGAACTTCAAAAACATGCGGTTTCTCATTCTGAAGAACGACCGTTTATGTGTATGGTTTGTGGATCAACTTATAAATGGAAGTGGGACTTAGTCAAACATTTTGAGAAGAGTCATCATACATTACCTAATCCTTATAAAAGAAGAGAAATGAATACAAAAAATGGATCCTCACCTTACAGTATGACAAAAAGTAACATGTCAATGGATGACGAAGCATTGTTGTACAAGTCTAGTCTTGAAGATCCACCACCAAAGAAAAGACGTCTATCTGACTCTGGAATGGATGGCTTTGAAAGAATGGAAGAAGATGAAAATCGCAATAGCCTTTCACATCTGACTGATCTAAATATAGATGTGAATGGATTGGCTAGCATAGGAAGAACCTTAGGTCTAGCTAGTAACAGACCATCTTCACTGCCTAGACTATCTGATATGGAGATGGAAGATGAGGATTCTGTTCATAGATTACAGATATCAAATATACAATCCTTACAAGAAAGGGAAGCTCTGCTTGGAAAACGACCAATTAATGAAACCACACAAAAAGCTATTCATGCTGCTGTGCTCAATAGACTGAACAATGGTGGTCAAAAAGAACAACAGATTACACAACTAACAGATGACTCTTCAGTTCTCTTGCCATATAAGTGCCAAAGATGTGAATACAGAGCCAGATGGCCATCAGAAATAACACAACATATGAAGAATCACTCAGAAGATAAACCCTATCTCTGCCCAAGATGTAGTTACAGAAGTAAATGGAAATGGGATGTTGTGAAGCATTTAAAGAGATGTGGTGGTGGTGGCACCATCAAAGATGTTATTGATACAACTAAGGTCAGAAGAAACGCTCCACCTAATGTGACTGTTATGCCTGAAGGTCGACTACAACAACAAACGCCCCAACCCAACAACTATACTACCAATTATCAACGAATATCTGAAAGCAGTGATAATTTACTTGGAGGGTCAGCATTGGCATCTATTGCAAGAATGACAATGGAGAAGCAGGACATGGAAAAACAGCCTAGAGCATCTAGTAGTGGGGGAAAGAAACCAGTCTTCCGAAGTTTGATCAATGATGGACTTTATTATTGTCTGGAATGCCAGTTTGTTGGAACAAGTCCGGCAGAATTAAAGAGGCATGCTGTTCTACATTCTGAAAATAAACCTTTTATGTGTGACATATGTGACTACAGTTCAAGATGGAAATGTGATTTGAAGAAGCACAGAAAGACTTACAATCATTACACCAGTGCAGCTCAGATGTTGGAATCTCAGGCATCAGATCATAATCAAAACAGTGATACAGAAGATTCTGAAAATTCATTCCGTTGTCAGAAGTGCTACTTCTCAACAGACCAATCCCATTTGTTTAAAGCTCATCTGGAAGTGCATGATGAATCCAAATCACCTACACCATGTCGCTTTAAATGTAAACAGTGCTCATTCCAGGTAAATGATCTTGCATCCTTTGTGCAGCATCGTGTAACACACACTGATGCTGTCATCTCTAGACAGTCATCTCCAGCTCAGTCACAAAACTCACCAGCTGCTTCTCATACTTCAGAGTCCCCTAAAACAGATATGGATGAAGCAAGAATCAAACATCCACGTAAACAAGTGAAGACATTCCATTGCATCAAATGTGATTTTGTCTGCAAGAGAAGAGACCTTTTAGAATCTCATGAACTGGAGCATGATGATCAAGAATCCATGTTGAAATGTGTCTATTGTGATGCCAGTTTTAAGGATAAGGACTCCCTGTTGGATCACATCAGTAATCATTCCGACTTTAACCCAGATGAATGGGAGACATTCTTCATGGAAGAAGAATTAGAAGAAAATAATAATGAACAAATGGAGTCATTGCAACAAATTAAGAAACCTGAAGGATCCAATGCATCAGATACACCAAGGCTAGCGTCTGCTCTAGCTGCTGGACCTTTGAACAAAACAGAAATCAATAATCAACCTCAAAGATTATCTGGTGGCATAATAGTTCCAGCTGTCCGCAAGTTCACTTGTGAATGGTGTGATGCTACGTTTGCTCATGTATCAACACTATATCACCATGGCAAGAATGTTCATCCCATAGAACTTGGCACTCAGGAAATGGCAGAATCAGCTCGAGATTTTTTAGTATCCAACACTAACAGAGCTAGTCACATTGATTCTAAGCAGCAGCAACAACTACAACATCATCTTCAACAACAGCAAGCAGCCTCCCAATATTCAAATGCACTTTTTGGCGGAAATCAGTATCTTATTAATCCTGCATTGATAACGTCTCGAGTATTGTCACAAGTTCCCTCAGTCAATAAAGAAAGACCTATTTTACCTAATAATTTGGATCCAATGAAAGGTAGAAGGATGATTAGCCCGCAAAAGAAAGCCAAGTCTTTCCAATGTACTAAGTGTCCATTCACAGCTCCAAATGCAGTGACTTATCTGCGTCATATTGAGAGACATGGCAGCAATTGTAAACACACATGTTGGTTCTGTGACTACAGCATTGACAGACTTAATTTATTATATCAACACATGAAGGGAACGCATACTGATCAGTGGAGAAAAACTGCTACAACTGGTGATGTTTCCCCCAAATCCGATCGAGATAACAGGGAATCCGTTGAACCTAATCATGACAACTCCAGTTTAGACATATCTCCGAAAGGAAGCCGTCTCTTAATCAAAGAAGAAATTATGCTGAAAGGTGTACCAGTTCAAATATGTACTTATGATGGAAAGAGAGTCTTTAAATGTAAGAAGTGTTCATTTATCAGTAGTAACGCTGCTACCACTACCAACCATGCTGGAGAACATGCTCCTTCTCAAATGAACAAAGATAAAATGAAAAAAGTCCAAAGTATGAATAATTTGGTGAAAGCTCTGCGAGCTCAGAAGGAAAAGAAGAAAACTTATCCCTCAAATGAAACACAATGTTCCAAATGTCCGTTTAAAGCTACAACACCAGATGGATTACTGAAGCATGCTACCTACCATGATTATGATGGAATGTATCGCTGTGAACAGTGTGATTACAGTACTGATAAGGTGATGATGTTAACTCAACACATGCAACTACATGAAAACAATCAACCTACCAAGCAAGATAATATCAAATCATTTGTACCCTTGACTAGCACTTATAACAGAATAGTCTTAAATAGAAAACCTTCAACTGGTAAAGATACCCCCAGCAGCAAATTACTGAGTATCCATGCCAAAACCAGTTTAAATAAATCAAGGAGAGTAAGATATAAATGTTCAAGGTGTCCATATAATACCTTCTGTAAGAATAATATGGTTAAACATCGTAAACAACACATCATCAAAAGCAGATTTCGATGTCCTATTTGTAACTATAGCGCAACAAGAGATTATCTTCTCTTCCAGCATATGAAGTTCCATGGTGGAGACACTGATCAGATGATTAAAAAAATGAAAGAAAGTAACTTTGAAGATGTGGTTTTGGACCCATTTGATAGTAGTAGTAGTCCAAACAGCAATCATAGGATGGATGAAGATAATTATGATGAGGAAATGGATAAATCAGCTGAAGAGGATGTCATGACAAGTCAATCAAATGATGGGCAAGACTGTTACAAATGTAAAAAATGTCCATTTTTAAGTGACTCTAGTTCAGACTATCAACAACATGCTAAACAACATTTCATTGAACAGCGCTACAAATGCGATTACTGTTCATTTAATGATGATCGCTTACAAGACCTGTTGCAGCATAGAAATCTCCATTCTAATGAAGAGTATTTTGATTGTAATCCGCCACTAAGTAGTGTACTAAACAAGTCTTACACAGATGGTGTAACTTCAACATCTTCCAACCAGAATAAAGACATTACAGATACAACCAAAGAAGAGATGAGATATTCCTGTCTACTCTGTCCCTATAAATGTAATTCTGTTAAGAGTTTCAATGTGCACACATCAATGCATGGAGTCAACAAGAAATTTATTTGTGATTTCTGTAACTGGAGCGTTGATCGACTGAACTTGTTGTATCAACATAGAAGAGTTCACAGTAATGAACCAGGCTTCGAAAATAATCCTGAAGAAATCGTTTTCATGAACAGAGAATTTGCTCTTGGAGTACCGATGGCCAATAAATTAAGAGAGCCATTGGGAGGAGTAGATATGATCGGAATGGAGAAAGATGATTTGGTTTATTCTTGTACCGATTGCCCATTTACAACAGCAAACAAGAACAGCTTTACCAATCATAAAGCTTTGCATCAAAGCCCTGCCCGTCACAAGTGTTCTGAATGTTCTTACAGTGTAGATAAATGGAGCCTGATGTGTCAGCATAAAAAACTACATGATGAAGATGATAGTTCAGCCTCCCCAAGCAAGAAGAGACTCCGATGCCCAAAATGTCCATATCATAGCCAAAATCGTCAACTACTAGATAATCATATGAAGATGCATGCTTCTGGTCACAAATACGACTGTGGTATATGTGATTATAGTATAGATCAACTTAATCTACTTCAACAACATGTCAAGGTTCACAATGAAACCAAACCATCACCTCATTCTTCTAATGTCCAATTACTTGAACCAGGTACATCTAAAATAACCTGTCCACAACTCTACTTTACTTCAGCTACAGATGACAGTGTTTTAAGTGATGCTAGTGAAGAAGAGTTCAAATGTGATAGATGTCCTTTTAGTACTCCTTCAAAACAACAATTCGATGACCATGAAAACAGGCATAATTTTAAAAATCGTGTCTCTTGCCCATACTGTGATTTCAGCAGTACAACAGATAACCAAATTTTGGAGCACATTCAGGTCCATTTTCCTGGAACACCTACTGATGCATTGAAACTGATGTTGGAAAGACGCCAAAAAGAACCCAACAACAATACAGATGCCGATGACAAAATGGCTCAAAAACTCGTCAAAAAATCTGTTAAAGTTGAAAGTGAACCTGATTCCACTGTATCAGAGAGCCAGAAGATTCAACAGCCAGAAGAAAACAAGTCTGAAAAACCAGACAAGTCAACTATTGATACTGAAGATACTGACAACTTGAAACAAACTACCAAGGTGTACGTCTGCCAGTATTGTGAGCGTGAGTTTAATAAAAAAAGCAATATGATCCAGCATGAGAGACAACATTTAATTGGACATCAATATTAGGCTGTCGGCCTCATATACTGTAAATATATCATTGCCTTATAGTACCATTAATATAATAGACAAACTTAACATGTGACTGATGATTTGGATGTTGTGTTTAAATTTGATTTTTACTTAAAGCTGAAAAGCACAGGATATAGTTATCTTTTATTTAAAATATTATCTGCTTAGAGTTTACTTGTACTTCTATTCCATTTAATATTGTAGTTATTGTTGTACATATTTTATAATTACTATATATTATAGTAAGTTGAAAAGTTGTTTCATGTGTGGGTGTAAAATAAATTGTAGATATATATAGTATATATATAAAGAGACTGAAAGTTATGTACATGTAGGTTCTGGTATATATGTTGTCAGTGAAATAAAATAATGAACTGAGTGCTTGATTAGAATTAGTCATGATATATTAGTAGATGTGCCTTAGATATGGATTGTAATAGGTTACCAATACCTTAATAATAATAATAACATTATTATTATTTATTGATAAAAGAACATGATATACTGCCAATGATGTGTGCAATGATTACAAATTAAGATTGTTCTTATCTCTTTCTCAGATCTTATTCATTATCACAGTTAAAATAATGTGTGCAATCAAGTTAGGTAATTAAATAAGAGAATTTATATTCAATCAAATTTTTGTAATTGAATAAGAATTTGTTTTATATATTCCATATGTGTCTTATCTATCTCTTTCATATCTTTATAGCTGTAGAGTAGGTTGTATTTCCTTTTTATACTATAGCTATTGTTTGATAAGTATCTAATGTTATTATTGTTCAAATTATACAATTGTGCCTTAAACTTCATTCCACTTGTAAATGGTTGTGAAATTCTGAGAACTGAAATGAGTAAATGCTCAAAATGGTTTCATTAATAGGAATGCTCAGTTATTTTTACAATATAATTATTTTTTTTGATGTAAAATTCCATAAATAACATTTATTTTAGGAGAAAAAAAATGTTACAAAAAATAACCAGGTTATATTCCATTTATTTAAATTTGTCAGAATTACCACTCACCATGTATATTATTATTTTATAAGGACAAATATGGAACAAAATATTTTTATTGTTATATTTTTTTTATATATGTATTCCAAACAAAACCAGTGATAAAAAAAACCTGCCTACATATTGTAAAGTGTCTTCCAATATATATCTGATATTACAACATGTATATTGTCATTCCAACGACTTGAGGCTTCCATATTCCATGTTTTGAATAGTTCAAGTTAAACTATGCATTTTATATATCAACTCTTCCAATCTATATACATTGTTATTAGAACCAGTATTGATGGACATCTTCTTGGGGTTATTCTCACAAATCTGTTTTTGATATTTGTGCCTTAGTGCTTCCATGAAATATAACATTCTTAACTTTTTATGCAATATTTTTGTACTTTTATTAAAGAAAAACATATATATTAATTGTCTACAGTATGCAAACAAGACTCTGTCAAAACTTAGCTTATTGAAGCAATACAGCATAATTGCATGTAATTATATAACCCGCAGTTAAGTTTAGGAAGGTAAAGGTTATTAATTGATGTGATCATTATATTTGTTAAAGATATACTGCAATTATGCTTTATATTGAGAATAAAAGAACATCTTTGCAACAACATTCCAAAATAGTGCTTTAAATGAATGATAACATAAAAATATGTTTTTATATTTTGAACAATGGCTTTCCTTTGTATATTATGAACATCTGTATTCTTTTGAACAAACTATATTTTCTTTTATACTATTTCGCATATTATATATTTTCAACCTAATTGTTATTCACTTGACTATTATTCTTTAAAATTATGTAGAATTAATTATTCAATATATTTGTATATATGATTTTATTGTTTTAATCATTCGATTACATTCCAGATGTTATTCTGAATTTTGGCATTTTTTTTCTAATGTTTATTTATTTCTATGTGCAAATCATACATTTAGCTTAACTGCGTCTTATATTGTAATGCATTAAGTTCCATTAACTAATTACTGTTAAATTTCTTACATGTAGATGGCAAAGGTATGATTTGATTGTCATTTGAATGAGTAGTTATTTTTCACATATTTTACTTGGGATAAAAAAATATTTTTCAGTTATGATTAAAATATATTCTAATGAAATATGGTTTGTTGTTGGTCATTGAATGTATGAATCTTTATGATGATACCCATAATTCTCGCTAAAACATCCTTTATCATTAAAGCATCCTTTATCATTTTAATGATGAAATGGAAAGTTTCAGCGCATATGGAGCCCTCATTAGTATCAAACAAATGCTAGTTATAGGATTCCAGGGTTGTCTACCTGACCTTGTGAGTAATGAGTACTCTTGTTTCCACCCACTGATGTTAGGATCTTACCGGGAAAAGATGGGCTTCTGATATCCAATATTTAAGACAATATAAACATTTTACTATTGGTACACTAACCATATACCAGAATGGGTTTCAGTGCCATTTGTACAAAGGGACTCAAAGAACAAGGCTAGGCATATTCCACTTCCACAAGAGCTTAAGCAATAAATACTAGGGGTGGAAACTGGAATTACCATTCACTAGACACTAGAGATTGCCATTCAATCGATACTTCTGGTGTATTTTGCGGAACACAACTGATTTGAAATTTGGAGTAAAACGGAAAAAGATTGAATGTATATCAGTTATATACATTCATATTACATTATTATGCATTGTGTCAATTTCTAGGTCCCAAATATAAGCAGATCCTTTAAAATTTGGTCTTGTAACCAGGCCCATAGCCAGCTTGCTGGCTTCTGAGGGGCAGTGAAGTTTTTAGGAGGGGTACACCCGTTACAGTCTACAGTAGGTATTTAAGAGTTAAGGTTGGCAAATTTTCTTTCGGGGGGGGGGGCAAAACATTTTTTCAGGGGGGCATTGCCCCCCCTTGCTACGGGCCTGCTTGTAACAGTTGACTTTGAAGTCTTTTTAAGCCAGTGATCTATTTTTTAAACAATAATGTGGTTCCATAGTTGATAAAAACTAGTCTGATATAACATCGTAAATACACAATACTCTTCTGTCTGTGCTCAAGTACACAAAAGATAGGTTTCCAGGCAACGAAACACACACCCACAGCAGCTAATTCGTTCGGGCAGTCAACAACGGTTGTCGCATATTTTTACTTTTTTGGGTAATGAAACATTTGTAATACACTAAAATCATTATGTAATTATCTGACAATCATTAGAATTTGTTTGCTTTTTATAAATGTTTTGCCCCAAGCTAACGATGAGTATAGGAAACATATAATATCATGGATTTAGCTGTTCAGTTATCAAAATTCATTGAAAATCAAAATACTTGTTCGTTTCAACACCTTAAATTCTGTGTATCAATCTGAAGTCAATCAATCGGATGATAAATTTGGCCTCTATAGCGTCACAAAGTTTTTTGAAGTGACCAAGGGAGACAACTCTGGATGTAATTATTTGAAATCGCTGAAAATCAATAGGCTTCTTCATCGCATGACCTTAAACAGTGTGTGTCTATTTAAAGTCAACCGGATATTAACTTTGGCCTCTAGAGCGTCCACAGGATTTTTTGATGTGATCAAGGGCCATAACTCTGGCAGTAATTATCAGGAATCGTTGGAAATCAATAGGCTTCTTCGTCTTATGACCTTAAACACTGTGTATAAATTTAAAGTCAATCGGATATTAACTTTGGCCTTTAGAGCGTCTACAAGATTTCTTGAAGTGATCAAGGGCCATAACTCTGGCACTAATTATTGGAAATCACTGAAAATCAATAGGCTTATTTGTCTTATGACCTTAAACACTGTGCATAAATTTAAAGCCAATGGGATATTAACTTTGTCTTTAAGAGCGTCTACAAGATTTCTTGAAGTGATCAAGGGCCATAACTGGTAGTAATTATCGGATATCGCTGAAATTCGATAGGATTCTTCATCTCATGACTTTAAACACTGTGTATGAATTTAAAGTTTATCGTAATTAACTTTAGCCTCTAGTGTGTTCACAAAATTTTTCAAAGTGATCAAGGGTCATAACTCTGGCAGTAACCTCGGATACCGCTGAAAATCAATAAGTTTCTTTGTCTCATGACCTTTAACAATGTGTATAAAGTTAAAGTCAATCAGATTCTAGTGCGTTCATAAGAAACTGTGGACGATTGACGGTCGGACCGACTAATATCAACTTTGCTCTCAGGATTTACTTGTCTATCATGGTGTATAAATGTGGCAGGGTGTTTTCCTTCGCTGCCAATCAAAAATCACCCATGTCCCAGCATGGTTCTAAAGTGTACAGAGTTATAACTTTATTGATCATGAGACAGTTTCCAAGAGTGCGAACAAAAACTAAAAAAAATACTATCTGGGAAATTGTATTCCAATAACTAAATCAGTTTTTTTTTCCATGAAAACACAAAGATGGGATTATCTTAAATAACAAAAACAATCTTTTATTATTGTTGCTTTATTACTTATATATGTACAATAATTTAAATATGCAGATTGGGGTCAGAATTGGGTAGGACAATAAAAATTTGTTTATTAATAAAGTTATTTTAGAATAGCCCATATTGACACAAGTACAAATAGTTATACTGCAGGTGAAGATGGGATGCTAAACAAAACAAACAGGCAAGTTGTCCCTAAATTTTATCGAATTTTGAATCTTTAGGTAAATAGAAAGCAAAATCATCAAACAGTTGACAAGAATCTATGACATAATGGATGAGCAACATCAACAAAAACGATATAGACCAGGTAACGTAGATGATGTCAAGGATGCAATTTTCCAATTGTGACATCATATTAGAAATCACAGAATGTCAATCAGTTGTCCAAGGTACAAGCATGCCAAGATTCATGTCGATCGTACTTGAATCATTCAAGCCTTAGTCCTGTTTGAAGAGCATCGCCCAAAGAAAAACAACTCTATAATAAGCTCTTGTTGACCACGTGCTTGTCCAAATAGATTTGTAATTGTTAATATTGGTATTCATGGCGATAATTAGAACAAAGAACATATATTTAAAGCAGATCACAAGTTTCCACAAAGTAATTTTAATTACTTCTGCAATACACTTATGTTAACATTGCTATTGTTTTGAAGCACTTTTTCCAGCAGAGCATTCACACAATTTTAAGAAACAATGCTAGATGTAATTACCAGAAGATCAGAAAACTAACTTTTGTCACTAGAACATTACCAAAATTTTACCAAGTGAACAAGGGTCACAACTATAGAAGCATTTAACAGAAATTGATGAGACTCAATAGGCCACCTGGTTTTAGTAATTTGAATAATGTAGACAAATGTAAAACACATGACTGATGATAATCTTTGTAATTTAAGTGTTCAGAAGATTCTACAAAGTGGTAAAGGTCAAAATCTCTGGATGTTGTTATCAGAAATCACAGAAGTCTAAAAAAAAAGCCTTTTAAACTCCACATATATATTTCAAACAGAAATGAAATGGTTTTTTTAACATCCTACTTTTCTGCACAAACCACATTAATGAAGGTCATTTTTAAATAAAAGTTGTGAACAATAGAGGAACATGGTGACAGCAGTGTAAAACCTGATTAATCTGACAATTAGTACCAGATGCAAACAAGTAATCCCATGAAATTGATGTATTATGTTCTTTGGACAGTGCTTTTTATTGGATAATCTCAATTGTTTTATTGAAAAATATTATTCATTTGAAATTAACATTATGCAGTTCAAAATCTTTTCAGGACAATTTATGTCCCCAAGACATTTCACATAGTTTCCTAATTTTATGAGAAAAAAAGCAAACTCATCATATTTCTGCAGTTGATAAAGTAAACATTTACAGATATATAGCATAGTTTCCTAATTTTATGAGAAAAAAAGCAAACTCATCATATTTCTGCAGTTGATTAAGTAAACATTTACAGATATATAGACTTTATTGTGAAAACGGCTCCTGTAATTTTTATGGGAAACAATGACAGGTTTTATCACACAAGCACAATGTTTCGACAAGTATCCTCTTTGACTTGATCAAAACATTAGGATATATTTATTATTATTGGAATCTCGTGCTTTGTAATAAAGCCAGTAACCCAGTGATTTCTTTCCTATAAAAATTCTGTTCTGTTCATGTGTTTCTCAATCAAAAAATGACGCTTAAAAATTAAAGATGATATAGTTAAAACAGACCTGTGGTGGGCAGTGTAAGGAAAATGGCTATAATTTAATTTGGTGAAATCATCAGAATAAAGAACTTTTGACCAACCAAGATAACACCCCACAAATCCAAAACCATTTTAAATGTACTGCAATTTCAAGTGCGACCCAAAGTAAATAAGATAGGTTGCTAGGCAATGAAACATACGCCCACAGCAGCTAAATCGTCCGGGCAGTCAACAAGGGTTGTCGCATATTTTTACTTTTTTTGGTAATGAAACATTTGTAATTCACTAAAATCTGATTTAGAGTAACAACTCATGTAATTATGAGAATAAAGTTTTACCCCACACTAACAATTAGATATACATGAAACATTTAATATCATGGATGTAGCTGTTCAGTTATCAAAATTCATTGAAAATCAAAGTACTTGTTCGTTTCAACACCTTAAACTCTGTGTATCAATCTGAGGTTTGGTCTCTATAACCTCACAAGATTTTTTGTAGTTATCAAGGGCCTTAACTCTTGCAGTAATTATTGAAAATCGCTGAAAATCAATAGGCTTCTTCGTCTCATGACCTCAGACACTGTGTATAAATTTAAAGTCAATCGGATATTAACTTTGGTCTCTAGAGCGTCCACAGGATTTTTTGAAGTGATCAAGGGCCATAACTCTGGCACTAATTATCAGAAATCGCTGAAAATCAATAGGCTTCTTCGTCTCATGACCTTAAACACTGTGTATAAATTTAAAGTCAATCGGATATTAACTTTGGCCTAAGAGCGTCCACAAGATTTTTTAAAAGTGATCAAGGGCCATAACTCTGCCACCGTGTATAAATTTAAAGTCAATCGGATATTAACTTTGGTCTTAGAGCGTCCACAAGATTTTTTTTAAGTGATCAAGGGCCATAACTCTGGCACTAATTATCGGAAATTGCTGAAAATCAATAGGCTACTTTGTCTTATGACCTTAAACACTGTGTAAAATTTAAAGTCAATCGGATATTAACTTTGGCCTCTAGAGCGTCCACAAGATTTAAGTGATCAAGGGCCATAACTCTGGCACTAATAATCGGAAATCGCTGAAAATCAATAGGCTTCTTCGTCTCATGACCTTAAACACTGTGTATAAAATTAAAGTCAATCGGATATTAACTTTGGCCTCTAGAGCGTCCACAAGATTTTTTGAAGTGATCAAGGGCCATAACTCTGGTAGTTATTATCGGAAATTGCTAAAAAACAATAGGCTTCTTCGTCTCATGACCTTAAACACTGTGTATAAATTTAAAGTCAGAATTTTAGTCAGTGTGCATAAAACATCGGTACCTTTTATGACGGACACCAATGGCTATATTTTTCTCTGCAAAAGATAGAAAATTGATAAACCAATAACTGTTGAATAACAACATGCTATCAAATATATTATTATAATAGAACTATCAACTGTCTGCAGCTCTTCAAATAATTACCATGAACAAACAATTCAATATGATCCTTCATATCACTAATAATACAAATAATAAAGTAATCTAAAAATATCTTAAACCTCAAGGGCAATAACTAGAAATCTGATGAGTTTGTTCATCTCAATAATGTTAACATTTATTTCTAAATGAGTGAGGAAATTTGGCAAATTTGTGTTCCACCATAAAATATAAAAGTCTTCATTAATTCTAGAGGAGTAGGACCATTTGGTTTGTATATATTTTGGGGCATCGGTCTATTATAATGGTTAAGATTGGTTTGATACTAGTGAAGCTTTATTTCATGGTAAAACATTCTTACACAGGGATAAAACAATAATCTTTCATAATTTTTAGTTGTAAAAACAGATCATATATCACAGATACTGACAAGTCCCCTCATCTGATAGACATTTATTTATAGTACAATTACACTCTAGATGTCCCATATTCGAAACACTATCTCCTGTTGATCTTCTGTCAACATAGGTGAAACTAACATGATCTAAATAAAAACATAACTAAATTTATTTTACAAATCATAAGATCTTAAAGTGTTATGTTTTTTGCCATAGATATGTGTTGACACTTCTGCATTCTATTACCTGGCAAGGATCCACCAATAACATGTAAAATGCAGGTTACATAGAATATGGTCATACTGTATTTAAGTGATTCATGTCCACTATAACTATTCCATAAATAATAAATATTAAACATTTATAGTTCACTATAAACACCGGTTAAAATACATGTTCTATTTAAACCTCATAACATCCGTACTTTGATACATGCACATATAGGCATCACCCAATAAACGGCGAATATGTTCTGGTATATGTTTATCATCATCATTTGTGGTAGCCAATTGTTCAAACTTCTCCTCTGATAACCAATGTGTTAGGTCTGGTACAGGTGCAACTTGTGGTATGTTATATCCACTTTGTTCTCCTATAAAAACAATACAAATATATCTTATACCAAATATATCTTATACCATAGGTTCAAATAATACCGGAAAAAGACAAAAATATGTTATTATAGAGCAATTGTGAACCGGAGGAAACCGGAGTGCCCGGAGGAAACCCATGAGGTTGAGAAGGCGCCCCTATCTCCATGCCACATACGCTCACATCAGGGATTGAAACCACAACCGCAAGCCAGTGGTGACTTTCCAGCTAGATGTCGAAGCGCGGCACTCACTAGGCCATCCCAATCCCTCCACGGGCCGATGGATGGGGGCGACGACAATATACCATCACATTTCAATGTGGGCGTATAAAAATGACAACAACAGTGTAAAATCATAGAATCTAAACCAATCTAATTTTAATTTACATAGCAGCATGGGGAGCTTTACTGAATTCTTATTTTATTTGGTCAAACACACTGTGTTATATCTTACCCATTCTGTCTGCCATGGAGTCGAAAAAAACCCATTGAGCATTTTTTCCACTACCACATTTAACAAATGAAACATAATGACTAGTTTGTATACATATTACAGCAAATAATTCCATTTTCTCTCGTGGCACTGTATATTCCGGTTCATTATTTGCATTCATTTTGGAATTTTTCATAATAAAGTCTAAGTAACCAGATGGTATTGAGATTTCTGTTTGGACATGCTTTCTTCTTGTTTGATGCTGATGACTCTGTAGAAAATATAAATTTTAATGTAGCAGTAAGATTAACCCAAATAACTGTGTTCTAAAACACCTATAGATACACAATACACATTTGACAAGTAAAAAACCTCTAATACACTGTAGTAAAATTCTTACTTTTGTCAAAATTTATTTTTTCCCTAACTTAATGCATGTCATGTAGTTATACATTGTCAACAGTACTTGTTCGAAGAACAATCTAATGGTGGATTATTAATCTACATAAAAAGTTCTTTCAAATCCCTAAATTTGAAGAAGAATCTCTAACTTAAAACCAGAACACCAAAATCAAGTCCTAGAAAAGGAACTTTGAAACATGCAAATGGTAACCCCAATTCAAAAGGCCATATCTCAGTCAATATAAAGGATAGATATATAACTTTTCAGTTTTTAGTAAGTCTATACTATAACATATATTACCACTTCACTTACTAATAATGTTTTACGGGGAGAGAGTATAAAAGAGAGAACCAGCGATTGCCTATATTTTGCAAAAGATGGAGTAGAGTACAAGATAAAAACAAAAGTGATTTTTCATACAATCAGGCCATAATCCAGAAAGTTATAGTCTGAAATGTGTTAATGTCAAAAGGGACTGAGATCTTTGGGATATAAAGATATACTTTAAGATTCGTCCATCGGATAAATTGTGACCCCTAGAGGGTCCACCCACAACTTTCGAATTACGGTACACTTTCACACAATTTGCGTACAAAGAGTGGCCAATTTATCAGGCAGCTTCGTTTCGATTTTCCCAAAATTCGAATTCAACTTTAATTATTGTGGAATGGTGACTTCTAGAGGGTCCACAACCCTAGCATGTCATACTTTTACATTATTTGCGTGAACACCATATTGTCAGACAGTTTTGGGCCGATTATCACAAAATTGAATTCCTACCATCAGTAGGGTGTAACAGTGATAAATTTAAACATTCTTTTAAGTAAGTTGAATAAAAATTGTGACTTCTAGAGGGTCAAAAAGTTAAAAGTGTGATTTTTTGTACAATCAGTGGCAATAATTCAGGAAGTTACAGTCCGATATGTACAAAATATCAATTGGAACCACGATCTTTGGATTATAAGAGCAAATATTGAAAGTAACCAAAAACTTTCAATTACAATTACAAATTTCAAGTTTCATCAACACGTTAACAATGTGATTTTATGTACAATTAGGGGCTCTAATCCATGACAATATTGAACGGAACCTTGATCTTTGGGAGATGGACCTATATTTCAAATTTCGTCAAAATCAGATAAAAATTGTGACCTGTAGAGAGTCCACAAACAAATTGAGGTCGCAGAGACGGATAGGGGCGACAAAATAATACGTCCATATGAAAATGTTAGGTATAAAAAGGGAAGAAGAGATAGAAACAGAAAGGGAAACAAGTTGCGGGTTCAGATCATTTCGGGACTAACGTATGGAATATCGGTATTTCAATAATTTGTTGCAAATAGTGGTCATTAGCAATGGAAAGAAAAGAGAGAGAGAGATTGGATTTACTCTTCACTCAACACAAACCAGGTCATTTTAGTACGAACATGGTTCAATCTTATTTCAATAATTCGCTAGCGCGTCATGGGTCCATATCATCCCGGCATAGATTTTAATGCAAAATAATACAAAATCCTACCCTTTCTTTACAAGCTGTGCAAAAAGCTGTAGAATTTAAACAAGGTACGCCTGCTCCTTGATAACAATCTTTACATTCATATTCAGCTAATCGACCACAAATATTACATTCTCTTGGACCTGAAATAGTTAAACAATATAAAAACCATGTATTTGTTCTCAAAGCTATTATATCAAATTGACTCAAGAAATTAATGTGAACAAGAAATATGCATTCATCCCAACACCCCTTCTGTTCACATTCATTCCATTCTGTAATCATTTCTAATCTTACAATAACATGTGGATGTACCTTAAAGGGACAATAACACTCTAGCTGGCCTGGTAGCTCCAGAAAATAAATAACAGCCTTATTCTAAGTACTAGATATTTTAGCGTCTTACCTGTTGTGTAAATTACCCATTACATACGATTTTGCTTTTCCAGAGAGTTTGAAAATATCTTAAAATCCAAGTCACATTTGAAAAGGTTTACGTTAGACTTTTCAAATCAATAAGTTGAATTTTTCCAATTTTTTAAATTAGGTGTTTTAAAATGAAATTTATATCATCAATTAATTGGAATATTGTAAAATAATACAATTAGTTGACCAGAATGAAGATTGGGACATATTATTCAGTTACAACAAGAGTGTTATTGGGGCTTTAAACAAAGACTCAATTATTTTGGTTATTCCTTTAATATACATGAACAACTATTTGTATACAGTACCACGGTTTACCACACACTTACTAATCTATAGTTAGTGCAAGATTGTGTATTAAATAAAGTGGAATGGAACAAGGAACTAGGTAACTAGTATTTAATATTAAACAACCTGTTTACCCAAAGAAACATCCAGTATTATGATGGAATTGTTCTGCATTCTAAAAGACTGAAGACTACATATGGTATTTTATACAGCTTGTGATAAACGCGTCCGGTTTTACATTTTTCTCCTCTCTCCCTAATAAATTACTGTATTCTTCAGTGTATTAGGCGCTTGCGAAGATAAGGTACAGGGTAAGTTTGGCAGAGGTGTTCCACGAAAATATAAAAGTGCATGGATAAGGTGCACCTTTCTACATCATATATGTCTCAAATCCACCTGCGATCACCAGTAACTAGGCCAAACTTGTCGTTTAAGTTACGCCAATAAGATGGTATTATTCAACAATGGCCGATGAATGAGCGATGTTTTGTTGAATTTATTAGCAAAATAGTGACCGCTTGTCGCGTTAGAGGAGTGGCCGTTGAATAAAGAGATGAAACAATATAATATTTACGGGGGTAATTTGTTGTGACCGCTTACAAGGAGATGTCGCTGAATAGGAGTGGCTGCTCATACGGATTCTACTGTATATTATATAGAATAGCAGAAATATATGCCATCAATTACATAGGAATAAGAGAAATATTGTAATTAATTATGTGGATATTTTAAACACCATTAACAATGAACTGCTATCAGTCAATGGTATAGCATTATCATTCATGACTAACAGTAAACGGAATAACAGTACCATAAATGGCTTTAATGCATGAAAACGTTGATATCATTAACTTCAGACTTTGAGTCGAGATTTGCTTAACGTTGTGTATATGGCGTACCCCTTCTATAAATAAAGATAGGTTGCCAGGCAACGAAACATACGCCCACAGCAGCTAAATCGTCCGGGCAGTCAACAAGGGTTGTCGCATATTTTTACTTTTTTTGGGAATGAAACATTTGTTATACACTAAAATCTGATTAAGAGTAACAACTCATTTTGTAATTATCTGAAAATCATTAGAATTTGTTTGCTTTTTATAAAGTTTTGCCCCACGCTAACAATTAGTATAGGAAACATTTAACATCATGGATTTAGCTGTTCAGTTATCAAAATTCATTGAAAATCAAAATACTTATTCGTTTCAACACCTTAAACTCTGTGTATCAATCTGAAGTCAATCGGATGATAAGTTTGGCATCTATAGCGTCACAAGGTTTTTTGAAGTGATCAAGGGAGATAACTCTGGAAGTAATTATTTGAAATCGCTGAAAATCAGTAGGCTTCGTCTCATGACCTTAAACAGTGTGTGTAAATTTAAAGTCAATCAGATATTAACTTTGGCCTCTAGAGCATCCTCAAGAATTTTTGAAGTGATCAAGGGACACAACTCTGGCACTAATTATCAGAAATCGCTGAAAATCAATAGGCTTCTTCGTCTCATGACCTTAAACACTGTGTATAAATTTGATGTCAATCGGACATCATCTTTGTCCTCTAGAGCATCCACAAGATTTTTTGAAGTGATCAAGGGCCATAACTCTGGCATTAATTATCGGAAATCCGTGAAAATCAATAGGCTTCTTCGTCTTATGACCTTAAACACTGTGTATAAATTTAAAGTCAATCGGATATTAACTTTAGCCTCTCGAGCATTCACAAGATTTTTCAAAGTGATCAAGAGTCATAACTCTGGCAGTAATTATCGGATATTGCTGAAAATCAATAGGCTTCTTCGTATTATGACCTTGAACACTGTGTTAAAATTTAAAGTCAATCCAATATTAACTTTAGCCTCTAGAGCGTTCACAAGATTTTTCAAAGTGATCAAGGGTCATAACTCTGGCAGTAATTATCGGATATCGCTGAAAATCAATAGGCTTCTTCGTCTCATGACCTTAAACACTGTGTATAAATTTAAGGTCGATCGGATATTATCTTTAGCCTCTAGAGCGTTCACAAGATATTTCAAAGTGATCAAGGGTCATAACTCTGGCAGTAATTATCGAATATTGCTGAAAATCAATAGGCTTCTTCGTCTCATGACCTTAAACACTGTGTATAAATTTAAAGTCAATTGGATATTAACCCTGGCCTCTAGTGCGTTCACAAGAAATTGTGGACGATGGACGGACGGACGGACGGACGGACCGACGGACGGACGGACGGACGGACGGACGGACCGACAGACGGACGGACGGGGGCGACGGCAATATACGTCCACATTTCTATGTGGGCGTATAAAAACTCTGGTAAAGAAAGTGTGCCTAATACACCAAAGATCATGGTAAGTGCAAACATTTAGGATTGATTGTCTCTCTTCGTTAAGAGTGATGTACAATATTTGTACAACTTCACAACATGCGATCTCACCTGAAAGGAGTATACTGAACAGATTTACTAATCGGTCATTTCAAGTTATAGTTATCAATTAAGGAAATAGAATCAATAATTTGTTTCATCATTAGTTCCATTTCTAGAATCTGACAATAAGAATATGTAAAAAAATAACTTACTGTTTTCTAAAATATCTGATATATCTAATTCTAAACTAGGAATAATTCTTCTATACATTTTATAATCTTTACCAAAACGTGGCATTTGAATTATCAAACATGAAGGAACCTGCAAGTATATCAATTTTGTTAGAAAAATTAAAGATAGGCTGGCACTGCCAGGCAGGATACGCCCACATTTTCGAGAGATGGACAGAGAACAAGCAATACCGAAAGTGATTTTTCCTACATCTTTACGTCCTGTATTTCATACTGTATTGGGAGCAGCCATTTAGTTGGTCAGTTCCAGTCTGATATTAATGAAACTCGAAACCGACAATGATTATGGTGTGACGGTACACAACCTAGAAATGTGACTTTTCATCAAAATCGGATAAGAATTTTGGTACGATTTTCACGAAATTAGAACTCAACCTTCCTCATCAAAATCGAATTAAAATTGTGACCTATACAGGGTCCACAACCATGATATATCATTTTTTTAACAGTATTCGCGTACAAACGGCGGCCATTTTGTCTGTCAATTTTGGTCCGATTTTCCTGAAATTCAAACTCAACCTTCCTTACAGTGCAACGGTGATATAATCAAACGTTTTTTTAAATTGGATAATAATTGTGACCTCCAGAGGGACCACAAGCTAAAGAAAGGGGGATTTTGCGTATAACCAGGAGCCATAATTCAGGAAGTTACGATCCGATATGCGCAAATATTGAAAAGAACCAAGATCTTTGGGTTATAACCATGAATTTCAAGTTTCATCAAAATCGAATTAAAATTGTGACCTTTACAGGGTCCACAACCTTGATATACCATTTTTTAACAGTATTCGCGTACAAACGGCAGCCATTTTGTATGACAATTTTGGTCTGATTTTCCCGAAATTCTAACTCAACCTTCCTTACGGTGTAACGGTAATATAATCAAACGTTTTTTTAAATCGGATAATAATTGTGACCTCCAAGCTAAAAAAAAGGCGATTTTGCGTATAATCAGGGGCCATAATTCAGGAAGTTACGATCCGATATGCGCAAATATCGAAAGGAAGCAAGATCCTTGGGTTATAACCATGAATTTCAAATTTCATCAAAATCGAATCAAAATTGTGACCTCCACAGGGTCCACAACCTTGATATACCATTTTTAAACAGTATTCGCGTACAAACGGCAGCCATTTTGTATGGCAATTTTCGTCCGATTTTCCCGAAATTCGAACTCAACCTTCTTTAGGGTGTGACGGTAATATAATCAAACGGTTTTTTAAATCGAATAATAATTGTGACCTCCAAGCTAAAAAAAAGGCGATTTTGCGTATAATCAGGGGCCATAATTCAGGAAGTTACGATCCGATATGTGCAAATATGGAAAGGAAGCAAGATCTTTGGGTTATAACCATGAATTTCAAATTTCATCAAAATCGAATCAAAATTGTGACCTCCACAGGGTCCACAACCTTGATATACCATTTTTTAACAGTATTCGCGTACAAACGGCGGCCATTTTGTATGGCAATTTTCGTCCGATTTTCCCGAAATTCGAACTCAACCTTCCTTAGGGTGTAACGGTGATATAATCAAACGGTTTTTTAAATCGAATAATAATTGTGACCTCCAGAGGGACCACAAGCTAAAAAGGGTGATTTTTCGGACAATCAGGGGCCATAATTCAGGAAATTACATTCCGTAAGCCGCAAATATCGAAAGGAACCAAGATCTTTGGGTTACAAACATGCATGTCAAGTTTCATCAAAATCGGTTCAAAATTGTGACCTCTATAGGGTCCACAAGCTAAAAACGTGATTTTTCGTACAATCAGGGGCCATAATCCATGAAGTTTTGATCCGATACATGCCAATATCGAAAGCAGCCGAGAACTTTTGGGGATAAACCTATATTTCAAGTTTCGTCAAAATCGGATAAGAATTGTGACCTGTAGAGAGTCCACAAACAAATTGTGGACGGACGGACGGACGTCCGGACGGACAGGGGCGACGACATAATACGTCCACATGAAAATGTGGGCGTATAAAAACGGTAGCTGAACAAGCAGTTGCCAGGCAACCTACATTTTGCAAAAGAAGGATGGAAATCAAGGTATAAAAAAAAGCAATTTCAAGCTTCATAAAAATGTTATAATTGTGTAATATTTTATTTGATTTTTAACCAAGACATTTTACATACCTCCTTAAATTTAACATTTCCTTGTAAACATGATATTTCTACTAGACGCTGCGTTGTGGGTAATAACAAGTGATCATCTTTTTCCATAAATAATTGATAAAAATATGTATGCTCGCCAGAACTGAAATACAAGTTAATTACTATTACAGAGATCCTCCCAGACAGATGCTCAATGTTTGGAAGTATACTTCAGTTTTAAGTGTCAAAATTCACCTCGACAGTCAAAATTCTTGTTACTAAATATCGCAGTTGTTAGGTTTGATTAATTCACATAAAATATGCAATCATTCATTAAATATACATTATGAGAGATTAGATAAAGAGCTGGCAGTTCTTGCTATAATAGCTAAAAACTAGATAATGAAAAGTGAATTTGTTGAAAATGTGGACATATAAAAATGTAATTTTAAAGATGTTAACTGAAAATATTATTTTTCATTTCACAATATTCACATCCATTACCATAATTTAGTAACTTTACCTTAGATGAAGTAATGGATCTGCTTTCATCACATCTCCAAGCAAAGCAACCAAAAATTCTTCTGGGTCTAAAACAAAGTTAAATATTCCATATCTGTACCATCTTTGCCCGAAAAATATGGCGGCAGCACACGAAAACTGAACATATATAACCTTACCATATAATAACCGTAGTAAAATCTAAAAAAAAGTAGTGTCTTGTGGAGAACTAGGCCCCTTCAAAAGATCAGAATTGTGTGATTTTCTGAAACTGATTGGGAATTGCATTACCCACCCCAATCGTTTGAAAAAGTCCCAGATTTCAGTCAATTTATTTTATGGTACGGAATTATTTGCCTTTAATATCAACTTAATTTTCTTTCTTTCATCATTTAGCCAGTGAATGAAAAAATTGATGATCACCCCCAAAACTTTGTTTTGACAAATTGTGGTTGGGCCTATTATATAACAACTCTTCCAGATTCTAGTGTAGTAAAAACAAGTAGAACGAAATTTTTAACTAAAAAAAAATGAAACGAAATAGGATCTGTTTTTTAATCTGATTGCTCATACAGGCTTTTTTTGTTTACCTTGATCTGGTGGGGTTCTTAGTTATCAGAAATTGCCATCACAAGATTTCATAAGTTTGCATGTAAACAGGGTGGGGTGAGGATATAAGGCTAAAAATACTCAATGATCATATTATCTTATCGTGATAATCCAACTGCTGGAAAGCATTCAATTCAACAATTATTTATGGCATCGATTTATTATCCGTGCGACATGATTTGGGTTGGCAGTTCGCAATAATTTTAAGCTGCAAAGTTTTCTATCTTAATCTTGTATGTTCTATCTATAATATTTGTTCAGTTGTATGTTGATCCAAAATCATAACAATTTCAATTTCAAGTGAAAAAAATATTCACCTTTCTCTTCATTCATCATTCCTAGTATAGAGCTATGTTTATCTAATAATTCACGTAACTTCATCACTTTATCAGCTCTCACATAATGATTCCTAAAATATACATAATATAATAGAAAGTTAAAATCCACAAAACCAATTACTTGAATAACAGTATGTATATGTTTTTGTAAATACGTTGTGTATATCAATGAATGAAGTTTGTTAATTATGTATACCATATTAGCATTTGGTCAGTAGGGCATCCCCATCGCTGACTAGATGAATGGTGTGTAAATCTACTTTAAAAGCCAAACAAGATATTAAGAATTTATAGCAAGTAGTTACTATATTCATATTACGACACGTTCGCAACAATCTGATCAAAATTAATTCAGCCATCATCACTCAAAGTCGCTATTATGGACCAACTGTAAATACAACTTCGTCCATTATTGACAACACTCACTAAATAAATGCCAATGACCCAATGTATACTAGAAATGTTAATTCCCTAATACCAAATACACCGATTCCTTAATCCCCTAATAAAATAAGACAATTACTCCAATATAATTTTTCTATAAATGAAATGAGCAAGACAAATTTGCATAGCTTGAAAGGGGGATTTTTTTCAGAATTTGTTTTATAAAGGCCATACAGCAAGATAGTTGTTGTATCCATATTTCTGTATGATTACAATATATTGGAATAAGCTCACAAGATTTACATAGATAGAACTCAATGACCATTGAATATTCAACACGCCAAAAGAGTCGCTGATGTCCCCCGCTGAAGTTACGACATAAGTAGATGACACATACAGTATTAACTGCACGTTTATCTTTTTCAAAAGTGTTGAGCAATTATACACAAACTTTCATCACACTATATCAGATAGAATCAAAGTCAAAGAAATTGCTTTGCTCTGTTTAGCTTTAGTAGGAAATGTTAATCATTGAACTCAGTCACCACATTCATCTAATGAACATCTACACCAAGTTTAAAAATTCTACCTCAATTAAAAGCAGAGTTGTTATGTTCCAAAGTCTTGACCAATAAAAATGCTTATCACTAGTTAGTGCTACTTAGCTCTCCTTAGTTTTAGTGGGAAATCGTACCTAACGAACACAATAATGATAAGCCTTGATAATGCAAATGTTAGATCATTCACACATCCCTGCCCACCAACTTACCGTCTAAGGGGATTCACAATACCATCTTTAATAACTTTTTGTACTGTTTCATACGGTTCCATATCTGTCGGTCTTCTTGCGCGGTATAAAATATCATCAAAAACAGGAGTAAAATAAAACATAGAAAATAACATTGAGTCTAAGTAACATGAATTATGATGTCCTTGTATTCCACGGTTTTTACCACAAATCATATCATGACCTAATGATGTCGGTGGGGAAATATCGGCATCTATATCAGGTGTCTCTATCGAACCAAATCCATTAGCAGACATGCTCCTTAAACTAGTATAAAAGCGTCTATCTTTCAGACATCGGACGAGTGGAACAAAAAATGCATGTTTTGGGGCACAGTTAAAATATCTATAACCATTAAAAGTTCCATCAGTACCAGCTACAGCCTCTTCATCCTGGAATAAAAGATAGGTTGCCAGTTAAATCATCTGAGCAGGCTACAAGGGCTATCACATATTTATGTTTTCGCAGGTAATGGGAGCATTTACAAGACACCGATAACCATTTCATACAGGTTCAACAAAGTATAAAACAAAGGTCATAGACGGAAAATTCTTAAATTTGATATGTTTCTTCGTTTTACTAATCCATATAATGCATGTAACTGTAATACAGCTAGGATAACTTAAGGTTCAGAAAAGTGAATCAAGGGCCAAAACAGTATAAGTTTGTAAGGTATAAACGGAGATGACTGAAATTGAATAGGAATGTTTGTTTTTAATAATTTAAATAATTCATGTTAATTTTATACAGATCATAGGATTGAAAACAATTCACCAGAGAACCAAAGTATGGCGGTATATTAGTGCCAAAATTCTAACATGCTTTCGTCTAATTTCTTACTTCTATTCATGTAATTTCTAACCTCCATTCATGAAACTTCTAACTTCTATTCATGTAATTTCTTAATTAAGACAATGTACAATTCAACTTCTTTATTTGTTCAGTGTAAATATCAATTCTATTTCATCTTATTTCTAATATTGGGGCGAAAAATGTCTACTTCATTGTGGTGTTACATGTTAAGCATGAACGGCAAACAAATTTAGAATTTTGATACATCTACCTAGCAACCATCATTATGACATCGTTTGGTGTCGCCACCGTGTGCTCAGTTTGGGAATTGAGCACCTGATCGGGACCATTCTATTGATACAAACGACTCCCTCTTCGTCAGATTGAGTGGCTTGCCTGAGTGTTAAAATTGAAAACAACATCGGGAGAGAGAGATGGGGACATGGGGTTTAACATTAACTCGACACCAACCAGGTCATTTCGGTATTAACACCGTTCATTGTATTTCAATAATTCGCTTGCGCGTAGGAGTGTTTAGCAGTGGGAGGAAACCGGAGGACCCGGAGAAAACCCACGAGGTTGGAAAGGCGGCTCTGCTCCATGTCACGTAAAAACGGGAAATCGAAACCACGCCAGTTCATTCAATGACAGACCTTATGTTACAGCGTGCACGTGCTAACCATTCGGCCATCCTACCCTCTAAACAACATTGAACGTGATATAAATGTATGGTTTGCAAATATTATTTCGAATACCGTGGCTAAGTAGGTAAGACGCAGGCTCGCTAGGCTGTGGGTCGGGAGTTCGACCCCTGCATTGGTCGAAAAAATTTCATCCAGATTTTCTGGCGTGGTTCCCCCTTATTAGTGTCTTGTCGTTCCGATGGGATGAAAACCCGAGGTTCCATGTAAATGTTGGCGTGCACGTAAAAGATCCCGTGACCGTTAGACTTCGATATAAGTCCACGTCGTAGATCCGCTCTCCGGGCAATATTTCCCTAAAGCACACTGTATGGCGTGTGTCCGTCTCCATTAGCCCGGTTTGGAACGAAACAGTAGGGCGTTAAACCCTCTTTCATTTCATTTCATTTTCTATTTCAAATATAAGCTAAACGGGATTTGGAGAATTTTATTTTATTTTTTTTACGGTTGAGCCAATAATTAATATCTATATGCAGTTGGTCTATATTAACACAGGGTATAAATGTTATGGATAGGCCTACACAGATACTGAGTTTAATACTAAGTGACCCCTCTCTCTCTCTCTCTCTCTCTCTCTCTCTCTCTCTCTCAGCACTCCTTCCAACCTTCAACCAAACGAAGAATGGGTCGTTTATACCAATTATGGTCCCGATCAGGTGCGCAATCATCCAATTGAGCACACAGTGGCGACACCAAACGATGTCATAATGATGGTTGCTAGGTAGAAGTATCAAAATTCTAAATTTGTTTGCCGTTCATGCTTAACATGTAATACCACAATGAAGTAGACATTTTTCGCCTCAATAATAGAAATAAGATGAAATAGAATTGATATTTATACTGAACAAGTTGAATTATACATTGTCTTAAATTAGAAATTACGTGAATGGAAGTTAGAAGTTACATGAATGGAGGTTAGAAGTTACATGAATGGAGGTTAGAAATTAGACGATAGCATGTTAGAATTTTGGCACTAATATACCGCCATACCAAAGTACCTTGATTTTTTCCATAAAATGATGAATGATTACTGCAAATATTTTTCAATTTGAGACTCACAGTATCTTTTACACTGTATCACAATGTTTTTCAAAAATTTACCTATCACTTCAGTGCAAAGAAAAATCTTGGTAGTTTTAAATACACAGTCGGCACTACATGAGTCTTCAATAGTCCTGGCTATCCAGACAATATGTGTATGCCTTCTAAGACAATATTTTCCAAAATACTGGAAGCCATCAATTTTACCTCAATATAATCGCATTTCACAGTCATTTCGCTTTCAGGATGCCAGTAGCGTGTTAGTTTTTGTTTAACTTTGGAGGTATTTTTCTTTCAACTATTATGTCCATGTCCAGGAGTATTACACTGACTGAAGTTGAGATAATAAAACCACATGCATCTTACTACGTTACCGGCAACAGGGAAGTCAATAAAGAAATTTCAGTCTGCAAAGTTTTGTGTCAATGATTGGGTATTTTGATTCAATTATGATTTTAAAAAAAAGTGCCAAAAATATTGGTTAGATATTAATATTATCTTATCTATTAATAAAAAATCAATATAGCATAGAAAGATAGGTTGCCAGGCAATGAAACATACGCCCTAGGTAGCTAAATTGTCTGAGCAGTCAACAAGAGTTGTTGCATATTCTTACTTTTTTCGGTAATGAAACAAACAATTCATAAAGTAATTATCAGAAAATCATTAGAACTTGTTTGGTTTTTTATAAACTTCTGCCCCATGCTAACGCTTAGAATACGAAACATTTAAAATCATGGATTTAGCTGATCAGTTATCAAAATTCATTGAAAATCATTATACTTGTTCATCTAAAGACCTTAAACTCTGTGTATCAATCTGAAGTCAATTGGGTGATAAGTTTGGTCTCTAGAGCATTACAAAAGATTTTTTGAAGTGATCAAGGGAGTTAACTTTGGCAGTAATTATCCTCAATTCGCTGAAAATCAATAGGATTCTTCGTCTCATGACCTTAAATGCTGTGTATAAATTCAAAGTCTATCAGATATTAACTTTAGCCTCTAGAGCGTCCACAAGCAATTGTGGACGCCGGCCGGGGCAACGACAATATGAAATTGAAATGTGGTCGTATAAAAATTATGTATTTTTTCTTTATTTCAAGCAAAATTTGATCAATTTCACAGTAAATCATGTATATCGGGCTACTCCTGTATCTAGCTAGGAGATGATACTATATCATATCATGGCACAACGTATTGTTCCATCCCTTATAAAGGTGGTTTGTAGAGTGTCACAACAAATTGTTGACAGTGGACCAATGGACAGATGGAAGCGATGGCAATCTACGACCACAAGAGAAAATATTAATTACTGGTAAATTTTGTGGTGATGATTCCCTTGCATGGGAAGTATCCAAGTAAAAAAAATAATTTCAATCCATCAATTTTCATGTACTTGAGTTTACATGTAAGACAACTTACAGTTTCAATTCCTGCCATCTCTTTCCCTTCATATTGTCCTATCCATCTTATCACACCATATACTGGTTGTTTTAATGGTACGACTACCCTCCATCCTTCACAAAGATCAGTATCAACTAAAGTCGGTCTACTTTTAGAAGTCATAATATCTCTTTCTTCATCTAAAAAAACCCATAGCACTATTACCTTGGTTTGAAAGTATATAAAACAAAAGACTAAAAGTACATGACATCTTAGTTATAGGTACCAGGTAACTTCATAGGTCAAAAACTACATAGTATAGCCTATGTTGAATTTAGTTTTCAAAATAAGATGCAACAGGAAACAAATTCCAAAAGCAGTAAAGCTTTTACACAGACTTTACCATGTAACAATAGCAGTTATTTTGATTCAGAATGACACATAAACCTTTAATTTACTATAGACCAATAATATGGTTTTCTTGGTAGAGTGGATATAAGGGAGATAACTTCTAACATTCTCTGTTATGGTGGGTTTTTCCACCAGGATATTACAAATGTATTCAAGCTATTTGTGTCTTTAATTCCCACATCTAAAAATAGCATTTAAACTGAAGACAATTTGTATCTTAGAACATAGCTATCTTGACAAAACCTGTTATGACACAATTCCATATTGTGTCTTAGAAATTTTATCTTAAAATATTGTTAACAGACATATGACAGTGTTTGTGAGTTTAATAAAACCGTGAATGACGAATTCCAAAAATAGGGATAATGCGATTTGATGCTCATGATTCCTTTATCTTCAGTCTATTTTTTATTCTGCTGTAAAAATTTGGACTACCGGAAAATTCACTGAAATGCCATGTCTTTATTTTGTTGTGAATTTTCAGCTACATCTAATTTCTACAGCAGAATAAAAAATATGCAGGAAATAAAGGAATACTGATCATCAAGTCACATCATTCTTATTTTTTTGCCATTTGCCTTTTCAGGAGAATCACAGACACCGGGCATATGGCTCTAATCTATGGAACCTTAAAATAGAATAAAATGGGTGTAAAAGCTCATATTAATGTAATATAAATGTATAGAAAGTGAATCACATTCAATCTCTAAGGTTTTCTTCTAAATTCTAATGAATTCGGTTCTTTGAATGTGCTTATTTCATTCTATAGTTTTGTTTTTTAAATATTATTGTTGTTTGAGAATTAGCCATTACTAATTCCTTCCTCACTGTCTTGTAGGACATCTTTTCTTTGTTCACTACACACACATCCTAGCCCGCCACCACTAATCTAGCGTTGATATTTTAATTTTGTTTTCTTAAATAAATTTTAAATAATTAATTCAGGGTGGATTTTTAGCAAAAATATGCAAGTTACTTTAACTACAGAATAATTTGTTTATATGAAATGCGCTCGGCAAATTAGCATAAATTATTAATAGTGCTTTAATTTCAGATCCTATTTAGAATTTGTTCTATAAATGTCATAACCAAGACAGTTGCAGAAGCAAAATTTCCTGTGTCCTTTTGATTAAAAAAATTCAACTAATCCAACAATACACCGGCAGTAATAGGCTTCCAATTAAAACAACAAGATGTGCAAAAAATTGTTATTGCACAACCCTCTGATCACACACGTGAAATATTCACATTTCCTCGATAGCATTATTTCCAATCACAGGGTTATAATTTAGAATCAAAATGAAAATTGTACACTGTTACCTATGTTTACACAGTTACCTATGTTTTATTTTTATTATTCACAACTTTACACATGTATATTACACTTTCACCATACAGTGGAATAAGTTAAGTAATAATTTAATTAGCACCTGAATTGATTGGATAATCAAGTTCAGTTTGTTGATATCAAAGAAAGCTGCCACAACTGAATTAAATGTTTATTGGAACAGTCATCTTTGTAACATGGAGACAAGCTTATGAGAACAAACTTAATGGGATGAACTGCAGAGCCGTTTGATTTCATACCATATTAATTGCATGTATTGTATATGATAGATTGAAGATCCATCCTATTGATTACTTTTTGGGTAAAATTAAAATTGAAGTGTGATATGAATACAAATTGGCCCGATACTGTCCTTTAAGTGTGTTGGAATTTACACAACTTGCAGCATTTTAAAATTCACTGTCAAGTTTTCCAGTCACTAGTTGGTAATCTTTAACAATTCAAGACGTGAACGGTCCAATCGTAACAATTCTTCTGCATAAAGTGTTTGCTTATTTGTAGCATTAGTTAATGATTAGCAGCATGTTAATTGAACCACCAATAATCATAAGCGTATATCGTTTCTGTAGCTCCTGTGCCAATCAACCGGATAAAATTGGAAGTGTTTTAGAGCATCCAACACCTAAATGGCAATGTATCAAGTGTATTATAGTAATCACTAGCTATAAGTAGATATAATTTTGTTTGGTTAATTTATATGCTCTTTAAATATTGGATATTAGGATTAAGACCACACATTTTTGAAATGTGGCAACATTGAATTCTAATTCATGTTTTTAATCTGAAATATAAATGATAATACTGAGTTAGAGGTTAAGTTTCTTTAATGACTTGCCTTGAAGACGAGAATACTCGTACATTGGATTCAGTCCTTTTTCTTTATAGTCATTTTCATTTAAAACATTTGTGCCGAAATGTGTATCAGAAGTGGATCTACCAGGTCTCTTGTTAGTACTCCCATTGTTAAGACTTAATGAATGATATCTACCATTATCATCATGGCTACTACCTCTATGAGTATATTTATTCTCAATAGGCATCCTAGAATACCTTTCAAGTGAATAATCAGATTTTTCTTTCCTGATAATATGTTCAGTTTTTGATATTTGTTTTTCAGGTTTTAAAGTTTGAATATTATTGGCTGTATATGAATGCACTTGGGGTCGTCTATTAGTATCACTGTTATCTGGTAATATAGTAGAATATGCTGTTGATTCTGTATACAGCCCACTATCAGCATCTATATTATTAGTAATTCCTGTAAAACAAAAGCAAACATATCACTCTGGCACAGTATACAACAATTTGCTGATAAATGCAAAAGCAAACTCTTTAAAAGGTTATTAAAATGGAAATGACAAAAGAAAAGATTATGTAATAAATTGAACCTACATGTGAACTGAAATAAGTAATCCGTATTAAAGAAGATCAGTAAAAATATTGTAATGCTATGTGTGTTATTCCTTCAGTATGAAACAACTTGCGTTTTACTTTTTGACTTATTGACATCATTTCAATCTGAATATTTGTCAAATAGGCTTTAAAATGTATCAATAGATAACTAATTTTCATCTACTAGCATCAATTACATGTACTGTATATAGACTGTACCTGAAACTGAGTTATTAAAATTATTCCATGCCATTTGTAAAATACCCATACCACAAGTTACACTGAATAATGTACTCGGTGTTTATGGCACAAATATATTCTCAAATATATAAATAAGCAAATTATGTTGATGTCAGACACTAGCGTATCAGAAAAAATTAGTATACAGATTCGAGCACAGCTATTCTCAAGAAGACATGTAAGAAAGAAGGAAAGACAAAAAGTCATTCACATTGAAGTAATTTGTCATAATACATTACTGTATACATGTATATGATGGTCTTTTAATGTTGAAATTTAAAACAAAAAGATACAAGGAGATGAAAGATATGGCACTTGATCAGTGTTAAACAAACCATGTCAACTAGCCCTGGGGAGCAAATTGACTCACATCATCCAGTTCTGTATGTTCATGTTTATGATATCCTAATAAACAGTTCCTTTGGTCAGATTATTAGTCAAACTATGACACAAGAACAAAATACAGCATTAAACTTATGCCAAATCTGTTTGTTTACTATAGAAACCTGCAAGTGAGGTGAACCAATTACATCATTTCCAGTTCTCCTGCACCTATTCTTAAACTTGAGATACCAATAACAATTTTGACATACCTGTCGGATAAAATTCATCAGCTTTCAATAATCCCAGAATTGGAATAAGTGAAGCATGATTTTGTTTAGCATAAAATAAACGATGATCGCTGTATTTTCCTGTCCCAGATCCGATAGGTTTGTCCTGTAAGGAAAAAAATGATAATTTGACTTTTATTTTTCGTTATAATCATCATTGTACATCAGGTAGGTATCAGTTTATATAAAAGAGAAGAATATTTTCCTAATCTTTGAAAATAAATAAATTTAAATTTACTACAATTGAGGATTATTCATCCCTTGCACTATAATGTTCTAAAAGGAATATTAGTCTAACAATGGCTCTTCATTTTAGTTCAATATTAACAAAGATATTACGAATTGATAAAAATTTGATTGGGCTGCCAAAAATCTCATCAATATGTCAAAACAAGCAAAAATTTAGTCAAAATTCATCTAAAATATGTTACTGGTTGGGGTCTGTTTTGTTTTTTTAAAGCTGTTTTGTCAGAATTATAACCCTAACAGCCAAAACGATATGTTCTCACTGAAACCATTTCATAGGCCTTTATCCAGTTGAATCCAAGCTAGGAGATAATTACCAAACTATTTAGATTTTGTTTTCTTAATTTAAAGTAGAATAATTAGGGCTGGGTAAAATATCGATATAAATCGATAGTATCGATTGGACGACCCAGAAAAGCACTATCAATAGTGGTGGGTTACTATGGATTATCGCTCTTCCTCTATTTTTCTTGCGTCTGAAATGTCAATGTTTTCTTTCAGTTAATCATAATACACCGCAAACTTTAATTACTATCAAGTATCAATGTAACACATAACAAAATTGTGACTGCTTATTGAACAGCTGTTTTCACAAACTCACTCTCATTGAAACGTTACTTTAGTTTTGAAGAAATTATTGTTGAATATCGCTAAATCGGAGATACCCGGACGTGTAAATAAACTTAGAGTTATTTCCCTTTGCAAGCTTCAGAATTTGTCTGTACAGTTCACTATTTCTGTACGTGTGCCTCAGTAATAGAGTACCCGGTACAATAAATAGCACACATTGTTGATTTTCCCGGCAAAGCTAAAAGTGCTGTGTGGAAGCACTTTGGGTTTTAGACAAGAGCAAACGATCTTTCGCAACTTTGTATGGTTTTGAACTTACACTGTATCCAGTCTTGATGACGACTGTGAAAGTTTGTTTTCGATTATCGACCGACATTTCATTTCCGATTATCGATAGTAAAAATCACTATCGATACCCAGCCCTAAGAATAATCAATTTGAGTACATTTTAGTGCTGGATTAAGTGGTGGAAAATCTTAATTCCAAAAATGCATACGAAGCAGAGGTTTTAATAGACCTTTCTAATTTCATTGGTACTAGGTTTCATGCAGGGATTCCTGTCTTCTTTAGCCCAGTTTGGAACAGAATAGCGGGCAACCCATTTCAATCATTCATTCATGCAGGGATCACCTGAGAAGATCCCATAACCCAACAATAACACTGCTGGTGCAATGTACACCTCTGTTTTTAAACTTACAAACTCCACCCCTACAGTTAAGCTTTGATCTTTCGCATCAGGTAATGTACCAATCCATTTAACTGTTCCATCAAATGGTTGAACATCTTTACCAGTATCTCTCATCCATACTACTCGATCTCCAATTAACAAACTACATTCAGGATGTGATTTATCCGTTGTTTTTCTAAGTTTGTATTGACTGCCCTTGGCTTTTGATAATTCACTCTGTTCAAAACCTTCTTTATGTTTACGCAATTTACTAATTGGTATAAAAACTGCACTGTCTTTTGGACATTTAAAATATTGATAACCTTTTACTTTTCCATCACTTGTTCCTTTTCCTAGCTGATCCTGCAATAATAAAACATAGTCATAGTGAATAAATAAAAAACATAATAATAGGCCTAAAAAGAATTATCAGAAAATAAATATTCACTTAATTAATTACCGGTACTTAAAGATACATTATGGGAGATAAGATAAAGAGATGGCAGTTCTCACTATAATAGTTAAAAACTAGGTAGTGTAAAGGTAATTTGCTGAAAATGTCAGTCAAATTGATCCACTATTAGCCGAGAACGTAGCGAGTGAAATATTCACATAGACTCGGCCATCATTACTAAAATCATTAATATAAACAGCAGAATCTTGATTATCCACTTGGTTGATTTAATTATCAATGGCAGTTAAGCGGCATATGTGAATTTAATCTGCCAACATGGATGGCTAGCCTTGACATCAAGAGTTTATTATGATCTGGAGAGGTTAATTAGTGTCCAATTGATTATTTAGATAACATTTCAGGCTTAAAGAAAGACCTGTAATAAGCAGATTTTGCTCTTGCATAATGCTCTTTTCATTAATAGGGCCTAATATGTATCTGAAGTAAAAGATCACACATGTTCCGAGGTGAACCTTTTGTAAAGGTAAGCTTATCTATTAGAGTATTAGTTGATGAAGGAAAGTAGTTGCATTTGGCCAGTGCACTCCTGGTCAATAGGCCTATATTCTCTTTTTGTTTTACTTTCACAACTATTCTTATAACATGAGATATAATGCATACTTTAAATGAATGAAATGATTTAGTCAAACATTGAATTGTGTTTCTAAAAATAGGAAATAACATGTCATTCTACGATGATAAACATTTTTTAAAGTGGTTTAAATATAACATTTACAGAATTTGAAAAAGGAAAGGAAACAGCTTTCGTAGGAAAGCAAGATAGGCTTATTCAATTAAAAGAATCATAATAAGGTTTTTTTGACTTTATGGTTTGGTCATTACAAAACCCCCTAAAAGTGAATAGTTTTAATTCACTGCAGATAAATTATAAAAACTGATTGAACTACATGTAATACTAATAATCATGACAATACATTTAAATCAGTCAATTACATAAAATATGTATAAAGAGTTTCAGCAGCGCATGTGTAGCTGACAAATAAGATAACAAATGTATTTATACATGTACAATAAGTGTATAAGTGTATAAGTGTAGACCTAAGGAATCACAATAATTACCGTTAACTCTACTCCGAAATATATTCCTTTCAAATCTGGCAGTTTTCCTACAAAACGGATTGTCCCAGGTGAAAGACAACTGTCCATCTTTAATTTGACATAGGCGGGTTCATCCAAACTTCCATTTGGTTTAGCTCTACGTGTTATTGCTAGACCCTCAGCTAACCAATCCTTGTCATTATAAACGGCCAGTCTGTCAGAACATGTTGGTATTGACTGTAATAAATCCATTACTTGTTGTTCTATTTCTTCGGCTTCTCCGGGAATACATTCTATCTCTACCGGTTCTGAATCCACAGACACTAAACATAGATAATAGGTTGAACCTTTAGTAACTTCGTCAAAAAATCTAAGCAAAGTTCCTGGCAAAACTTCCGTTTTCGATTTTGGTCTCATTAATGACGACGAAAGTTTATCCCGTTTCTTACCAGTCTTTTTACTCAGCAGAATAAAACTTTTATGCTGGATACTCATTCTCAATATATACAATAAAATATATAAAATAACATAATTAAAACAAAAATTAAATTCTTATACGTCTGTACAATCTACATTGACATAACTGGTAAATTTCTAGGCTAATTTTAGCTTCTTTTCCGGAAGTCCATTGAAATTAACTAAGTTGAAGGGGGATAACTCTAATTGGAATAGCCATCCTTACACATTTTTACTCTGTGTCCAGCATACCGGGGTAATCGACTGTTTGGGACCATGGTTGATTGGAGAACGCTAGATCGGAGAAGGTCCTACGCAAATTGTGACGTCATCTGTGAATTGTGGGTTAGGGTAAGGGTTAGGCTTGATCATGGGTTAGGGCTAGCCCTGTTTATAAGTATCTGCTAAAATTTGGATTTTATCTTTAGTTAAAATTTCGTGAAACAGGGCCCTGGTCCCAATCAACCAGGAGAACGCTAGATCGGCGACGGTCCTACGCATTTTAGCACATATGACGTCATATATAGATTGTGGGTTAGGGTAAGGGCTAGCACCTGTAGATTTGGTCAAAGTCCCGAGATATAAACAGGGCTAGCCCTAACCCTAACCCATGATCAAGCCAAACCCTTAACCTAACACACAATTCACATATGACGTCACAATTTGCGCAGGACTGTATCCGATCTAGCGTTCTCCGAGTGTAGGCCATCGAAAGTATAAAAAACGAAATATAGATCTATATTTTAATTAGTTTGACAATAAATAGAATAATTTTTTCTATACCACTGAGCTAAATCATGGAGAAGATGCTTCACATCCTTGGCTGATTGGGACCAGATTGTTCTTTGAATAATATTTTAATCAGTAAATATCATTTAAGGCATCTTGAACTAAGTTTCAAGGAGCAATGATGTGAGCTTCTTCTTCTACTTGGTGTTTAACGTCTGCTTCCACATAAGTGATATCGCAGACAAGACTTAGGAGAGCCGAAGCTGATTCCTGCAATCTGAATATGATTTTGCAATCTTTCCATTTGGCTTTAAGCCATGGATTTGGTTTAGTGGGAAATTCTTCCCTTTATTTAATAAAAAACATATCATTTGGTAGGTGATCTCGTCTGCTTCTGGATTGGTTCATGTCATCGTTTGGGGTAAGTGTTTAGGTGCCAGGCCAGTCTTATCGTGGCCTCCCCTTACTCCACTATCCCACTCTATGGATTTGGTATCGTTTTTATTTACAGAATATAGTGTTTAGGTGCCGAGTTTGTCTGACCGAAACTCCCCCTTACTCCACTATCCTGCTTAGTTTGGTACATGTCATCTTCGTAGGATTTGTGTTTAGGTGCCAGGCCCGTCTTATCGTGACCTCCCCTTACTCCACTATCCTATTCTGTAGGTTTGGTGTCTGTTTTTTGGCGGAATAGTGTTTAGATGCCGAGTCCGTCTGATCGTGACCCTCCCTTACTCCACTATTCTGCCAGTTTGGAATCAATCCCCTATGTAGTTTAGTGTTTAGATGCCGGGCCCGTCTAATCATGACCCCCTCTTACTTCACTATTCTACTTAGTCCTACTGTCTCCATTAGGGCGTGGATTTGTTCGAAGATTTGCAGTTTCAGATCTGGTCTAGGGAAGAGTAGGTTCTTAGTGTTGAATGGTATGTTGTTGGTCTCCATTGTTCTTACTAGTTCCCTTCTCTCCTACTTGTATACCTCACAGTCTACCAGGACATGGTTGGTGGTACATTCTTCCCCGCACTCACAGACGATGACTTGGTGTTTGTGGTCTCGCAGCCGCTCTCTCACCCTTAGTTTCGATATAAATCTGCATATATCTCTTCTAGGGTGATTGATTGCTGTCTTCGTGTTGATCTTGTCATCCAGCCGGAATCTGTATGTGTCAAGTTCAACAAGTTTTAATTCCCATATTGAATTGACCTGTCTTTTAACCATACTGTAGATTTCCGTGGTGCTGTAGTCTATGGTGCGGAGTGGTGCTGTATCCTTGAGACCTTCGTTTGCGAGTCGATCTGCCTCCTCGTTTCCTCTAATGTTGACATGTGATGGAATCCACACGAGCTCTACTTTGCTTCCCTTCTCTAAGACCCTCTGGTACAGCTGCCTGATTTCCAAAATGACTTCTGGTCTTGAGTCCGAGTTGTCAGTTTGGATTGAAATCAGACTGCTCAGGGAGTCGCTTGGAATGACGAACTTACTAGTCTTTTGGTGGGAAATCCATGATATAGCGTCACGAATGGCCACAAGCTCTGCAGTGTACACCGAACAGTTATTGGGCAGTTTCCTGCTTATTCCCTGTTCCCCGTTTGGCAGGTATATTCCAAACGAGCTGGTGCCCCTTTCAGGGTTGCGTGAGCCATCCGTATACACATGGTCCCAGTCATTGGACGGCCAGTTGTCTTCCAGGTGTTCTAGCGATAAAGCTCGTGCGGCAGTGGGGTTGTTTTTCTTGTCGGTTTTCTGTAACAGATCTAGATTGACCGGCGGTATAGGGAGCGTCCAAGGGGCGATCGCTGGGGGGTCGTGTTTATTTATCACGAGCTCCCCCAGTCGCAGTTCCTTGATTGTTTCCCTGATACCTTGGCCAAAGCTTTTCTTTCTTGGATCTCTCACATATCTTGTCTTTTGTAGACTGGCAAAAGTTGGAGATCTTGCGCCCAGTTGCGAGATCTTAGCCCAGTACCTTGTCGCTAGTTCTTTTCTTCTTAGGGATAGGGGCAACTCCCCGGCTTCCTGTAGTAGTGCCTCTCTCCTAGTCCCTTGCCCTACGCCAGTCGCAACACACAGAGCTTTGTGTTGGATGGTGTCAAGGTTCCTTAAGAGTAATGGCGCGCAGTTCATGAAGGCCAGAGAGCCGTAGTCTAATACAGATCGTATTAGAGCACGATACACCATCATTAGTGTAACTCTGTTGGCCCCCCATGTGCTGCCCGTTATTTTCCTCATTAAGTTTAGGATTTTGGTGCATCTATCTACAGTCTCGTCGATGTGTGGTTTCCAGGTCAGCCTTCGGTCAAAGATTACGCCAAGGAACTTGGTTTGGTCTTTGAATTCGATGGTTTTCCCGTTCATACACAGAGTCATTCTGTTTATCCCACTATCCCTGCTTACAAGCATGCCGACCGTTTTCTTCTCCGAAACTTTAAATCCCCAGTCGTTTGCCTATGTCATGAATTTGTCTAAGGCCTTTTGCATATTCTTTTGTAGTTCACAAAAATGCCTCCCTGTCCTCCATATGGTACTATCATCAGCAAATTTAGCTAACTCAGTTTTGGCGTCGAGGTAGGAGGATTTCTGTATGTCGTTGATCATGATATTGAAGAGAGTGGGACTGATAACCGACCCCTGAGGCGTGCCATTTTCTAATGTTTGCTCGGCACTCAGGAATCTGCCAACATTTACCTGTATCCTTCTATCGCTCAGAAAGCTTTTGATCCACCGAAACATTATGCCCGTTATACCAATACGTCCTAACTTGAAGAGCAGTCCGTCTAGCCAGACTAAATCGAAAGCCTTAGTTAAATCTACGAACACGGCACATAACAGGTTCCCAGAGAGGAGTGCCTGCGACATGACTTGCTGTAGTCTCACCAAGTGGTCCATTGTTGAACGCCCTTTCCTGAACCCGCTTTGATTTTCGTCTATCAGTCGGTTGCTCTCCAGATAGAACTGTAGTCGGATGTTAACCATTGTTTCCAAGGTTTTGCACAGTGTGGATGTCAAGCTTACTGGTCGATAGGACTCTGCTTTTGTTCTCTCTTTACCTGGTTTTGGGAGAGGGATGACGTTGGCTTTCCGCCATTCCTTAGGTACCTCTCCCGCCAGCCAGGATGTGTTGAAGAAGTTTAGTAGTATCCTTTTGGCATTTCTAGGCAGATGTTTGAGCATTGAGTACTTTACTTTGTCCTCACCAGCCGCACTATCCTTCTTGAGGGAAAGAGCCTTATTTAGCTCCTCCTCAGAGAAGGGTAGATTGATTGGTTTAGTCCCTTCATTAGGTTCAATTTCTAATGAAGGGTGCTGTGAGTAAAAGATTTCCTTTCTCTTCAGGAACTCTGGTGATTGGTTTTCGTCCCTGCTTGCGTCAGCGAACGTTTTCGCAAGTAGGTCTGCCTTTTCATTGCCGTTGGTAGCGTACTCATCTCCATTCTTTAGGTTTGGTATGTTGAATGATCTGCGCTTCCCGTTCATGGCGTTCAGCTTCTTCCAGACGACACCTGTTTGCGTGTTTTGATTCAACGCATTACAGAAAGTCATCCAGTGTCCGCTTTGTGCCTTCCGGGTGGTGTCTCTTGCGGCGTATTTCAACTTCAGGTAGTTTTGGTGGTTGACTTCATTGTAGTGGCGTTTCCGTAGGCGTAGAGCCTTCTTTCTTTCGTTAACCGCCTTCTGACATTCTAGTGACCACCAAGGTTTTCTAATCCTTGGTTTCCCTCCAGAAGTCTTGGGAATGGCGTCGTCTGCGGCACCTATAATAGCACTTGTGATGTTGGCAGCGTACACGTCGATGTTGGCATCGATGATGTCATCCTCTTTCCACTCAAGGCAGTTTACACGGAAGTTAGCCCAATCAGCCTCTTTTATTTTCCAATTGGGTTTCCCGTTATAGACTTCCCTGGTTGTTTCACATTGGATGCAGAATTCTATCAGCAGGTGGTCACTGCCAAGTGTTTCGTCTTCGTGTACTTGCCAGTCGCAGCGGTTTGCCATACCAAGCGTACAGAGCGTGAGATCCAGGTGTGAAGGTGGGGCATTTCCTCCAACAAAAGTAGGGCTCTCGTCGTTCAGTACGCATAGGTCGTTCCCTTCTATTATTGAGCACAGGCTAGTCCCCCGACAGTCATTCCTCGGTGACCCCCACAGAGCGTGTTTTGCGTTGAAATCTCCACAGAACACAGATTCGCCCTGCGGAAGCTGGTCGAGAAGTGACTGGAAGTCTACTGATTCTATCGTGACTTGAGGGGGTGCATAGACATTCACTATTGTCAATTTTGTATTATTGCTCAATGTGATGGCTATGCCCATTGCTTCTAGAGGGCCCGCTACGTCCAGCGTAACAGAAATATAATTTAAGTTATCACTGACGTAGATGACAAGGCCGCCGCCACGTGTCGTGCTGCCCGGTCTGTCCCTTCTCTGACAAGTATATCCGGGTAGGTAGATGTCTTTTTTGGTTGGTAGTAGCTTGGTCTCTTGGAGGCATATTACATCTTTGGGGTTGTGGGTGATGTATTTTCTCAGCTCAGCACATCTGGGGGCCAGTCCGTTAACGTTAAGTTGTAGAACTTTTACCTGGCCCGCCATGATGACTGTCAGGATTGATGCCTCTCAATGGTTGTGTTCTATTGATCTACTGGTGTCTCGCTTTCCATAGAAGGTACCTCATTGCTGTTCGCTTTTGGTGTTAACACCGGCAAGCAACTGGGCATATCGCCAGTGCTGTAGTGGCGAACATGAGATATCCTCCTACGTAGAGCGAGATTTACCTCTTGATCGTTTTTTTCAGCTTCCTCATCGTCATCTCTAGCTCTTTTCTTGACTGTGTTGATTGAGTTGATTAGAGCGTCTGCGTTGACCATATACGCTCTAAGTTTCCCTAGGAGGCTTGCCATTTTTGTCGTTTGGTCTTCATTTGATACTGCCACCTTCAGGAATTCAATCATGAAGCTCATGAAACCACTCTCCGTTTTGAATTTCGGAATGAAGTGATTTTCATCAGCTTTCGTTTTTTGTTCCTCCTTTTTCTTTGGGTTGGTCTTCTTCTTTGGGGTCTTTGTATTTGGTAGTGGTTCTGAGCGGGGAGCCTTGGGTGGTTCTTCCGGCGTCGATGTCGATGGAATTGGCTAAGTATTTGGTTTATTAACCTGAGCCGTCTTCCTGACTTCTTTTATCACCCGCTCTTTCTTTTTGAGAATTAGTGCAGCTTCACTGAAACTCACTTTCTCCTTCCCCTGTATTTTTAGGGCAGCCTTAGTGCTCTGTATCTTGGGGCAGTCGGGGAGTTCGCTGCGTGACCACCCTTGCAGTTCGAGCATTTTGTTTGAATGCCCGCCCCACACTCGGCCACCGCGTGACTCCCGCCGCATTTGGCACACACAGTCTTTCCCTTGCAGTACTTGACTGTGTGACCAAGCTTTTGGCAATTAGAACATTGCCTTACCCTGTTGGTGTAAGCGTGGGTCCTTCGGGATAGATACACTATTTTTACCATCTCAGGTGCTTTGTTGTTAAAGGTCAGGGCGACGCTTCCCTGGCCTTTACCTTCAGCGATCCTGAAACGGTATACCTCCGTGACCGCATATCCTCTGTCTTTCAAGTCTTCCAGGATCTCTTCTCCGTCATACTCAGGTGGCAAGGTTGACGGCTGGGATACCCTCACTTCTATACCGAGAAGGGATACCTGGTTCACCGCCCTGTCCATGTCCTCCTGTGTTTTAAAAGCCAGTCGGACGTGTCCAGGGACAGTTACTCTGATGTCTGGGATATCGATAATACCCCAGGTCTTCTTAATCTCCTTCCCTATCGCCGTCAGTTTCATCCCTTTGAAGGACTTGCCTTCAGCGGGCCTCACCTGGACGACGAAGGCTTGTTCCTCCCTCTTTTTAGCTGCCGGAAAGGTCGATGGTGCCGGACTGCTGTTGAACGCCTCAACCATCGACATGTTGAGCTCAGTCACGGACTCCATTTCCCTTTTCCTGCCTCGAAAGTCTAAATTAAAAAGAGGGATCAACAAGAGATGAATCTAATTAGTACTCTATAGTAGAGTGTTTAAGATTGAATAGTGATTGGTTGATTGATTAACTGATGATCTGCTATTGACCCCTTCCACACAGATCCACTAGTCAATCAGATTTGGTTATACTAATTAACTATAGGTTCCTGATGTTTGTATAGGTCAGTAGGCAGATTAGTTGTCAGATTGTCACCTCAACAAAGGCGGTAAAGCCTTTGATTTAATATCTTTGATCTGAGTGTAGTTCAATCGCTTGAGCTAATCTCTGATCGCTTGGTACTGATTGTCTAACAAAGAAGTAGAACTGAAGCCCTTGTGGCGGTAACGTAACAAAGAAAGTCAATGAGTAGAAAATATGAGAAATAGCTACCAAAGAAAAATATAAAAATAAGCAAAAAATATGAGGCTGATGATACAAGCGAAGTAAAACTAGAGACCAAAATTAAAGTATAAAACAAAGAAAAAAAAAACAAAAAAAAGAAACTAATCTAAAGTGATCGAGAAAAAAATATATGAATATGAGAGAAAAAATGAGAAGTAACTATCAAAAATATAAACAAAAGTATGAGGCTAACGATGCAAGAAAGTTAAAACTAGAAATCGAAGTCAAAGTATAAAATCAGAAAAAACAAAATGAGATGGTCCAACTAAGTGTAAAAAGGGGAAAAAATAGTAAAAAATGAAATGAAATAATTAAATAGAATAACTGAAAAGGAGCTGTCAGAAGTAAAGGGAAAATAAAATAAAAAAAAAGTAGAGAAAACAAAAAAAGATAAAATCTTATACCTTATTCAGTTATAAGAGAAAAGAAAGAAAATAAAATAAATAATGAAAGTAGAAAGACAACCTTGGGACTGAAGAATCTTTGTAGAGTCTTAAAGTCGAGTGGAGAGTCTTTCTCGAGTCTTTGCTAGGCTACTTTATCTTTAAGATAAATTTAGACGATAGCTCTGGAGCTCTGGTGCATTAGGTGTTATCAGTACGAGTACTAATTAACCTGTGATGATGTGAGCACATTTTCCATCATATTTATATATTTACTAATAAATGTAATCTAACCAACTGGCCGAGACAGAGACCTTCCTGATCTAGAAAGGTGTTGAATGCAATACACTATGGTTGAGAAATGTGTAAAATATTCTTAGCAATATACACAAATACACATGAAACAAAGTTAATTAAACTCAGGTAGCAATATACAAGAACTTAATTAATCACAACATTTATTGTTAATTACCGAGAAGCACAGTAAACCAATAAACAATCACACAAATTCCCTATTGTGGCTGTCAGTAAAAAGTAAAATGTAGTAATAAAGAACATTTTGCATGATGTTACCTTCCTGTTTACTTGTGTTAGGATTGAGTATAAATCTTTTATGTATATTTTCTGAACACTTCAGAGATTGTGGCCATCCGTGATGCTTGTCATGGATCTCTTATCAAAAGACTAGTAAGTTCGTCATCCCAAGCGACTCTCTGAGCAGTCTGATTTCAATCCAAAATGACAAGCCGGACTCAAGACCAGAAGTCATTCTGGAAATCAGACAGCTGTACCAGAGGGTCCTAGAAATGGGAAGCAAATTAGAGCTCGTGTGGATTCCATCACATGTGATCATTAGAGGAAACGAAGAGGCAGATCGACTCGCCAACGAAGGTCTCAAGGGCACAGCACCATTCCGCACCATAGAATACAGCACCAGAGAAATCTACAGTATGGTAAAAAGACAGGTCAATTCACTCTGATTGAGAGAGAGAGAGAGAGAGAGAGAGAGAGAGAGAGAGAGAGGGGAAAAGAGAGAGGGGAAAAGAGAGAGAAAGAAAGAAATAGTTTCTGTATAGGCCTATCCATAAAATTGTACCGTGTCAAACAGTATAAAAATATCAATTAATGGCTCAACTGTAAAAAAAATAATCAAACAAATTCTCCAAATCCTGCACCTGTCTTTAAAAAAATGAACAAATATAGTTTAGCTTATATTTGAAATAGAAAATGAAATGGAATGAAATGGTGTTTAATGTCCTATTGTTTTGCTCCGAACTGGGCTGATGGAGACGGACATACGCCATACAGTGAGCTTTAGGAAAATTTTACCCGGAGAGCAGATTTACGGCCTAGGCTTACATCGAAGACACTATCACTAACAAGGGGAGACCACGCCAAAAAATCTGGATAAACTTTCTCGACCAATGCAGGGATCGAACACCCGACCCATAGTCACCGTATTCGAAATAGTATTTATATCACGTTCAATGAACTGTTAAGTGTTAGGGGGGAGGCGAATGCTTAGCAGTAGCACGTGCGCGCTGTAACATAAGGTCTGTCATTGAACCTACTGGGGTGTTTTTGATTCCCCGGCTGTACATAACGCGCAATGGAATTACCCCCCCCCCCTCCCTCTCTCTCTTTCTCGTTGTTTTTAATTTTAACACGGCGCCAAACCACTCGCAATGGCGAAGAGCGAGTCGTTTGTATCAATAGAATGGTCCCGATCGGATGCTCAATCGCCAAATTGAGCATACGTTGGCGGCAACAAACGACCTCATAATGATGGTTGCTAGGTAAAGTATCAAAATTCTAAATTTGTTTGCCCTTCATGCCTTTGCGATAATTAAGTAGACATTTTTCGCTTAATAATTGAAATAAGATGAAACAGAATAGAAATTTACACTGAACAAATAAAGGAGTTGAATTATACATTGTCTTAATTTAGAAATACATAAATAAAAGTTAGAAATTACATGAATGGACGTTAGAAATTACATGAATAGAAATAAGAAATTAGACGGTAGCATGTTAGAATTTTGAATCTAATATACCCCGTGGTGGATCCAGGGTTTTGTCTCACCGACCGCGGAGTACCGTAGTCGCGAGCAGTAGAGGGGGGTATCATCGATTTCCTCGCATTTGGGTCATAACGAACAATGTTTCTATTCGTCGACAATGTTTCATTTCGTTGACGATTTTCAAAGTTTGAAGAATAAATTTCAAACTTTATATTATGTTGATTGTTGTGAAATTTTGCATACATCAAAGATAGTGCGGACTGTATACGTACAAAGAAGTTGCCACATTCACGGAAAAGTGGCCAACGCCTCTTATAAAAAAAAAACAGTAAGTTATATATCCAGATTATGAACCTAATAATGAACAAACTGTTTGAATGTTATCGAATATTTGCAAATGTACAGTCAATTTTCTTCGCCAATGATATCAGTCCTATCAATAGCATCGTAAAATAATGTATAATTTATGCATCAGTCTGGCAAAAGTGTTGATGCCTTCATTCGGCGAGGAAATGCTTCGATGAATTTCCTGCAAATGTCTTAAGAGATCAGCCGCGGTTTACGGACCTAATTTCTGCCGCTAGTAACATATGGCGGTATATTAGTGCCAAAATTCTAACATGCTATCGTCTAATTTCTTACTTCTGTTCATGTAGTTTCTAACCTCCATTCATGTAACTTTTAACTTCCATTCTAGACTGGCCCAGTCTCTTCTATTTATTTTACATTTCGATTTATATAAAAGTAGTAATTTTTAGTAAACCAATTTTCGTTTCCATTTGTATAAAAAAAATTTTTGAGTAAACCTGTAACCAGCACCAGAGACTGGACAATTTGCGAGCTTCACAATAAAATGGGCGTTGCTTATCCTGTTTTACGTTGTCTCCTTATTTGGAATGATTGACAGTTGTCAAGCAAGTCACGTGAAACCGTCTGCGGGCTGATGTCACGTTTTTGTTTCCAGTCGCCATTCGGCTTCGTCCCGATACGTATGAACTGGCTTCGTTATGTTGTTATAATGATGTCGTGTGTAATTATTTATGTTCATTCACCTCATCCCATTCGTTGTATCCGTTCATTCGACAGATATTGTCCGTCAACAAAATTCTTAGATCGTTAAAGTATCACTAAATAACAATAACTGTTATCCACAACAAACATCTCGCACCTACACCAGTTTGCCAGTGCAAATGCAGTAATCCCGTGCACGACGTCACACGACCTACATAATGCAGATTGACCTACTAGATGAGAATGAAGCTCTATTTGCCCCATACTCCGCGCAGTGTTGCGTCTGATTAGAGGTAATCCAACTACACACTGCTACACACAGTGGATATTGTTGTGTTCAATTTTGATTGATCAGTAGTCCGTCTACCAACCAATCACGAGCTGCCAATACTGGGCCAATTATGTTTACATAACGTATACGTCATGACTCACGATTTTATTATGCCTAATTAACCCGTGCATAGCAGAATACTGCAGTAAAACTAATTGCGTGACAAACGAGGCTATCAAGTCGAATGAAATGTAAACAATACTGTTTCGAAACGAACATACTTTCACCGTTTTGAATACCTTAAATCACTGTCCAAAGTTTTAGAGAAGACCCAGATTAAACGAAGGACTGTCATGTTGCTGTACTAAAGTGATAGCTTTCATTGAACAGAAAGAATAGACACACTCCCGCATAAGTTCAAGAAACAGACGCTATTCCAGCAATGGTCAGAGAGGGATTTCTCGGGCCATTGCTTCAGGAATATGTATTTGCCCAGTCTCTAGAGATTACGTTTTTTTTGGTGTGTGGAGAAGACTGGCCACCAGTCTACCCTAGATGGTCCATTACATAATTCTACACAATTTGCAGTCGAATGTCCATTTCGTCCGACAGCTTCATTTCGATTTTCCGGAAATTTGAATTCAACCTTCACTATGGTGGAATGGTGATATATTTAAACGGTTTTTAAAATCGGAAAAAAAAACTGTGATCTCTATAAGGACCACGAAATTCGAACTGAACCAGGGGCGACGACAATCACGTCCACATGAAAATGTGTACACGGGACCTCGGTTTTTCGTCACACCCAACGACTATACATTGTCCCTTTCCAGACCTCGCCACGGAATATCACTGGGTAATCCCGATAAACCTTTTTGGTCAACGGCCAACACTTTGATCGACCAGGGCATCTTCAAACAAACGACCCTACGTCTGATTCACTGAGCCACCGCTACACACCAATTAACAGTTATAGCCTTTATCGCGTGGGGGGGGTTGAGGTGGCCTAGTGGGGTCTAGAGTGCCGCGCTTCGACCTCTAGCTGGCGGTCCACCTCTGGCTTGCGGTTGTGGTTTCGAGCCCTTGTGTGAGCGTATGTGGCATGCGCCTTCTCAACCTCGTGGGTTTCCTCCGGTTTCCCCCCACTGCTAAAGACCCCTACGCGCAAGCGAATTATTGAAATAAAATTAAAAAACATATTTTAGTCCCGAATGACCTAGTTTGTGTTGAATGGACGTTAAACCCCATTTCTATCTCTTTCCCTTTATCGCGTTCACAAGGTTTTCGTTTTGGAAATAGGGACGGAACGCTGAATATTGATAGGCTGCATCCTCTCATGACCCTTATGGTCCATATACCAAATTTGACAAAAGTCTGTTAACTTAAACACTATAGCCTCTATTGTATTCACAAGGGGTGGGGAGACTCCGGAACGGAAGGTCACAGAGAACTTAATATCCATGGAATTTATCCTCTCATGGCCACACAATGCTTTAAACCAAATTAGAAAGGAAAGTCACAGAACGTTGGATATCGCACTGTAAGGTCGTAACTTTCACAAAAACATTGCTGTTAAAATGTTGATATCCTAATTGCGTTATTAAGATTGCAATAGGTCTCCTTTCATATCTCAAAAACTAAATCCGACAACGTTTGAGACTTAACATAACCGTGAGTTCGAGTTATAGGTACCCAATTTCATAAAGATATCTCGAATGGTTTATAAGATACATGTATGCTCCAAGATCAGAATGTGTAGTGTGGAAGCTTGGAGCAAAATTTAAATCTGGACACAAGCACTACCATTTAGTGTCCATTAAAGTTCATTTAACAAAATCATCAAAATGGTCGCCATTTTCCAAGATGGTTTTAATTTTTTTTTTACTTTTCTTTCAAAGAATTTTGAACACTAGACCGATTGGGAGAGGTTTTATTCGCCCACATTTTTCTCTTGAAGGTTTAAATTAGCGGTTAATTTTTTATGTCTGATTCCAATGAAACTTAACCATCTATATTAAAGATCAAAACATCTAGGAGGAGTTCGATTTTGGTCTGCATCAACTTCTTGGGGCATGGCCTATATACACAAAATAAGAATTGTACAAAGTTTGTGGGCCCCTTAGAGCTCCCAATTATTGTCCGATTTAGACGAAACTTAAATTGTATGTGTTAAAGATAAATTCTCACGAAAATATTTACAGGGTAGTTACTTTCAATAAAAGTATGGCAACATTGGTTATATGGAAAGTGACTAGCCCGAAAAACACAAACGATGCAAATCAGTCGGCAAAAAATGTCTGGGCTGTTAGCTCGATGGCTTACTGTCTGTCAGCTTGACCCAGGGAGCAGTTGTTATTTCGTGATCGAATGGATTTGCAAACATTTAGGAGTTTAAACGCAAAAAAAGATTCTGCAATTAAACGACGGATAAACCAGTTGATACGTGTACCCATTTGCTGAACGATTTTCCGGTTTTATGTTGTTCTCTTGTTTCGTTTTTGCAGAGATTCGGTGGTACCCGGGACGCCAATTATTTGGCTGTATACCCGCAAGATTCAAGTATGGGATAGTACTCAGAAATGTGAGAAAAGAAAATATATAGAAAGGAAACACATGAAATAAACTTTTAATACAAATCAAGTATAGAACAGCCTTTACATCGAAGTTAACGTCGATAATTTCAAATATCCCCCACAAAAATAATTAAATTCCACTCTATCATTGGACTTCCCCATAAATTGGATCTTTTACATGCACACCAATGTGAACAGGAGACCTCGGTTTTTCGTCCATTCCGGACCTCCGTTCTTCAATCACTGACATCGGGCAACCACGCCGGAAAGACTGTATGGACTTTCTCGGCCAATGCAGGGATCGAACACATGAACAACAGACTGACGAGTCAGCGTCTATACCCACTTAGCCACCGTGCCCCCCCCCCTCTCGCCATTCGACAAATTAACACGCAGGATAAAATTTGTTGTACTTAAAGGGATTTGTGGCACATATCTAGAAACGATTATTACATCCGATTTCACCAGCTGCATATGGCAGTAAGTGAACTTTTCATACGGTTATTTAGGATGGCGGACCAACATTGCTCACAGTTGTGTTGCGAAAACTTTAAAATATCTTTGGTTCAGCATTTTGCTTTTGAGTTTGACAGAAAAAAAAAGATTGGCAAACTGTTTTCTCTGTGGCCTTAACACCTGACAATGGAGCATGTGTCCGAGCAACTGAAAATACATAGATAGGTAAACCAAAAGTCATATGTTAAAAATTTAAAATAAGAGAATCGATCTATCTTTACATTGTGGTTGTACTCAAACCGAGAAAGTATTCGTGTCTGGTAATGTTGGGAAATGTGTGGCCATTGAAATGAAATGGAATTTAACGGAGACGGGCATTATACGTCGTAGTCTATCATAGAGTGCTTTGAGAGAAATTTTAGCTGGGCAGGGACACGACGACCTACTCTTATTTCGAATTTCAACTCTCAAGGATTCTTTTACGTGTAAGCCAATATTAGACCGGGAGCCCAGGGGGTCAGTCTAGTTGAAAATTGTACAAATTTTCTTCTACATGTTATCGATGCATGTATGTCTGGTATCATCAAAATGCAAGTCTTCCGGGTTTCTGGCGGTGGGTGTGGTATTCCAAGCCCAAAATGCGATACCCCTGAACTAGTCTAAATTAGCTCAAAGTGCCGTACATCTTCAGGTATCACAAAAACACTCTCTCAGACATTTCTAGTCGTGGGGTACCCCTGACACTCACCAGGGGCGTGGTGAGGGCAATTATTGAGAAGAAATTATGAGTAACAAAAAAGATTTTGGCACAAAAACCCTTTTACTGACCGCGAAGCCGGCCACCGCAAGCGCCGAAGGCGCGAGCCCGCGGCGGAGGGTCCGTGGGGCCCTCCCCCGGGAAAATTTCGAAAATTAGAAGCCCAGAAACGCAATCTCCAGCAATCCGAGACAAGAAATACGGTAATAAAATATGATTAAATTTTCCAACTTGACTCTTTCAAAATTTTTTTAATTGGGTCAGATGAAACAATTTTTCCACTTACAAAAGTTTTTCATTTTTTGAGTAATTTGATTGTGATTTTGGCGCAAAAACTTTTTGGCGCATGAGTATGGCTACTCATGAACTCATTCTCACCACGCCCCTGACACTCACAGAGCTACCAAACATTTGTAGTATTAGAGTATCGCTGACAAAAGTTGTAGAATTTCTAGTCAGCAGCTTGGCTGGATTAGTTGTTTTTGTGAAGATGTACGGTACACTGCTGTGTGGATTTCATGTAGTACACTTTTGAGCTAATCTAGACTAGTTAAGAGAGGTACAGCATTTTGGGCGTGGAATACCACACCCACCAATAGAAACCAGACAGACTTACATCATTTTTGTGATACCAGATATACATGCATTGGTGCAATAAAAAAAAAAAAATTGGTACAATTTTCAGCTAGGTTAACCCCCCGTGCTCCTGCTCTCTATGTACATGGACAGTTTTTTCGTCCGATCCGACAGCCTTGAACCACTGACAAGGCGAGGAGGGGGGGGGGGGTCACTGAGATCGACCATAGGATCAACCATAGCTACCGCCATAGACATAGGCGTACGGGGAAATTTTTGACTGGGGGACGGTGGTGGTTGGTGCACAAAAAATGTAGTTAGGTTCTTGCACAAAATGGGGGGGGGGGGGCGCATAGAAGAGAACCTCGCTAAAAAAAAATGTCTCGAGCATTCGGTTATAGAATAGATAGAATACAAGTTAAAGAAACATACGCCCACAGCATTTTTTTTTCAAAGCCAATAAGGGAAAAGGCAATAACGTTGAAGAGAGAGAGAGAGAGAGAGAGAGAGAGAGAGATGGGGTTTAACGTCCACTCGACACAAACTATGTCATTTCGGGACTAACATAATTATGGTTTAATTTTATTTCAATAATTCGCTTGCGCGTAGGGGTCTTTAGCACAAACTAGGTCATTTCGGGACTAACATATGGTTTAACTTTATTTCAGTAATTCGCTTGTGCGTAGGGGTCTTTAGCAGTGGGAGGAAACCGGAGTACCTGGAGAAAACCCACGATTCTGGTCATGCGACCCTACTCCTTGCCACGCACAACCGGGGATTCGAAACCACGCCAGCTGACTCTAATGCAGGCCGTATGATACAATGCGCATTCGGCAAACCTTGGCAGATTCCGGAACCTACATCTAGCGTCGGCTGTAAGACAGTAAGTGATATGTACCTACACCTATATGATTGCGATGCAGCGCCGGTTTACTTATTAGGAAAACTTGCCGCTTCTCAAAATTGCGTCGATCGAGGAGTGTGCACAATTTTCTGTGCAAACTTGTCCTTGTCTAAAGAAAACTTTGTAAGATAAAACATTGTTCAAAGGCGTCGTCATGGGTAACGTCGTTGGTAATCCGGGAACTTGAAAGCAATTGCAATGGCGGACTTCGTCATACAGCCGAGGCTAGACTGGTGGCCAGTCTTCTCCACACACCAAAAATTGGCCAGTCCTCTCAAAAAAGAAAAAAAAAAAACGAAAAAAAAACGTAATCTCTAGAGACTGGGCAAATAGAGCTTCATTCTCATCTAGTAGGTCAATCTGCATTATGTAGGTCGTGTGACGTCGTGCACGGGATTACTGCATTTGCACTGGCAAACTGGTGTAGGTGCGAGATGTTTGTTGTGGATAACAGTTATTGTTATTTAGTGATACTTTAACGATCTAAGAATTTTGTTGACGGACAATATCTGTCGAATGAACGGATACAACGTATGGGATGAGGTGAATGAACATAAATAATTACACACGACATCATTATAACAACATAACGAAGCCAGTTCATGCGTATCGGGACGAAGCCGAATGGCGAATGGAAACAAAAACGTGACATCAGCCCGCAGACGGTTTCAGCATGACTGCTTTGCACTCCATTCGAGACGAATGATTCATGAAGGTAAATATCGAACTTAATTTATCTTAGACATCACATTTACAAATTCGTGTCACTTGACTCGGGGCTTGCTTGACAACTGTCAATCATTCCAAATAAGGAACAACGTAAAACTTGACAAGAAACGCCCATTTTATTGTGAAGCTCGCAAATTGTCCAGTCTCTGGTGCTGGTTACAGGTTTACTCAAATTTTTTTTTTATACAAATGGAAACGAAAGTGTTGGTTTACTAAAAATTACTACTTTAATATAAATCGAAATGTAAAATAAATAGAAGAGACTGGGCCAGTCTAAGCCGAGGCTAGACCATAGAATTATACGATGGCTAGATGTAGGATACTGGAATCTGCTGAGGTTTGCCGAGTGATATAGCGCGCACGCTAACCATTCGGCCAGCCCCCTCCCCCAATAACATTGGAGGTAATAAGCACCGCATATATAACCAATCGGGTGAAGCTCTTTCGCAGATTTTTAAGGGCAAGACCTATAGATGGAATAATTATTGAAAATCGTTGTAATACAACATATTTATATATCTAAAGAACATAAATAAAGCGAGAGAGAGAGAGAGAGAGAGAGAGAGAGAGAAATTGGGTTTAACGTCCACTCAGCACAAACTAGGTCATTTCGGGACTAACATGGTTTAATTTTATTTCAATAATTCGCTTGCGCGTAGGGGTCTTTAGCAGTGGGAGGAAACCGGAGTGCCCGGAGGAAACCCACGAGGTTGAGAAGGCGCCCCTATCTCCATGCCACATACGCTCACACCAGGGCTCGAAACCACATCCGCAAGCCAGAGGTCGAAGCGCGGCACTCTAGACCACTAGGCCATCCCACCCCCCCCCCCCCATAAATAACGCGTGACAATGTCTAACCACATAGAACATGATAAAACCGCCCTATTTCGACAAAAATACAGTATCTACTAGTTCTTTTAAACTGCCCTTGGGCGACGATATTTGCTGACAGTTCCTATCCGGCCTTCTATAGCTGCAGTATTAAAAAACCCGTTCTTCCCCACCTCTGTTCTAAGGCTATTTTGGAATCACTACCAACTATTTTTCACCTTTATTCTACTTAATACGCTAAAGGAGTTATTTCTTGCCACAGCTGACACACATTTATAAAGATTCAACACTATTTTCAAGTAGAATTCTGCGATTAAAAACATACACCAAACTGAAGACCCATTACGAGACCCGGACATACGGAAACCGCATGTTTATTTCATCGCTAAATTCTACTTGAAAATGGAGTTGAATTACTATAAATTTTTGTCAAATATATTGAGAAATGATTCCTTTTGATGGAAAATAAAAAAATTGTGGTAACAAATAGACGGTAAGGGTACTAAAACAGCCTGAGGACAGGAGTGGGGATTAGCGGTATTTTACCGTATTTTCATATTGCATCTTAATAAGGCCGGAGAGGAACTGTCAGCGAATTTCGTTCGCTCAAAGACAGTTCAAAAGAAACTAAGTATCTCCTATGCTATATTACAAATGGCGTAGATCAGTATAAAACGACTCTGGGGCTCACAAAGACATAGCAAATGTTAAAGAAAGAAAATGGTACCGTTTATCTCCATATTACAAATAGTGTAGTCATCTTTCTATAAGGCGACGTTGGTTGCAACTGGTTGGTTTTTGTTTTTTTTTGCCAATCGATTAGTTTTTTCAATCTGAAATAAAAATAAAAGGAAAACAGTCCCTAATACCCATATCTAAATTAAACTTGGTTTGTTTTCTTTTGTTGATATCAAATAATATTTGCATAACAAGCAACAGCAATGGCTGTTCAGGCAGGATTACCCAAAAATGTGATAAAATCAGAAACACAGAGACAATATTTTTAGTCATGTTATATGTACATGCATGTACGTGTATAGGATTAGCTGCAATACTTAATTTATACATAGAAGTGATATGTCCACCGCGACAATAATAATAGAAGCCTTTGCGCAAGTAAAAATAGCTTCAATTGCAAAATGTTCAAAACAAATCATCACATGTGCACGGTAATTATGTAACAAATAGTGAAGAATAGAACCTTGAAATCTTGTTCTTATTTTATCGAACAGTTTCGCGTGTTCGATCCCTGCACTGGCCGAGAAAGTTCATCGGGATTTTTCGACGTGGCTGGAATCCGATACCGAGTAGACCATAGCGCCGCACACTGTATGGCGCTGTCTTCATTAGCTCAGTCTGGTCATAACAGTAGAAGGTTAAACCACGTTTCATTTCATTTCATTTTCTAGAATTTCGATTTGAAGTGATATCACGTACGTGTGTAATTCTGGTAAGACGGCCATTTTAAAAATATCGCACAGCTGCTGGATTTTCAATTCAATGGGAGATTGTAGTTGTAGGCCGGTTGAGGAGGTTCGGATATTTCCGGAGACCAAAATAAGAAATTGGGGGAATATCAGGCCTAACCCTAACCCTTTTAGGAGATCCAATTTACATTTTACCTCTTAAAGGGTTGGGGATAGGTTTCAGGTTAGTATATTCCCTCAAAAAAGTCATTTATATAAAGCGGCCATTTTGGCCTACAAAAAGCCTCTCCCAAATTTATTTATTATATCAACGCCAGATTAAAGGGGGCCTTGGGCCTGGAATATGTAGGGCGCCCCAGAGCACCGATCGCGGATCAATGGCCGACGAAGCCGTCCACCGCGAGTGCGGAAGGCCCGAAGCCTCGCAAGGGGGGTCTGGTTGGGGGTCTTCCCCCTGGACATTTTCAGAAATTGGATGCCGGAAACGTGATTTCCTGGCATTTCAGGCACTTGTGTCGGAGCCATTTAGAGTATCTTCCACAGAAAAAAACAAAACAAAATTAGCGCATTCTGGCGTTATTTCAGTGGACCAATCCATGCAAGTGCTATGAAATGAGGGCATTTCTAGAGGAGGGGGCTGGGGCCCATCGAGTCCGTTAAATCCACCACTGTAAGTGAGCAGAGCTACATCAAACCTAATTTTGAAGTCGATCAGTGATAAATAACGAGGTCACTTTATTTGGAATCGTATTTTATCACCCAATAACACATTTGACAGTAGATATCGCTTGTATGATAAATTACATAATCTACTGCAATATCTCCTTAGGAGATATCGCTTTACATGAATTTGATTGGTCAACCAAAAAGGAACTACTTTCTTTTATTTTAAAGAAACCACTTATTTTAAATAAAAAGTTACTTTTTTTTTTGTTAAAAAGAAACTGTTTTTATTTAATTGACCTTGAAGGAAATACTGGGTCAATATATAGGACTTTGCAATAGCTAAACTGCTGTCAAAAAACTGATGTATCACTACGCTGTAATGTAATTAAATTCTTAAAAGTGAAATCTATACCAAATAATTATATTTATTTATTTGTGCATGTAAGAAAGAATTGGGTGATAAAAAAAATCTCCAACTCGTGTTTTTGATATCAAAAAACACTCGTAGGAGATTCTCTATATATCCCCCCGCGATGATTTGATGATTGGGGGCCGTAACGTTACGACCAAGCCGAACGTCGAACTAAGTACCAAATGGTGATACGAGATAAAATCAAGAAATCCGAATATTTCGTGTGATCATGATGTGCATCTCATCAAATTCAGCTAATACTCACAACAAATTTCAACAACTGCAACAACTTCAGCTTATATACAATCCTACGTCAATCTGAGGCCAAATTCGCGCTACTCGAAATGATGGGGGAGAGTAATTTGTTCGAGTTATACCCTACGATAATTCTAGTTAGACGATGTTCGGGCCGGTAGAAGATCTCACGACAATAAAAAAACCATGTGTTACACCCATCGCCGGATTTACACCGAATTCTCTGATATCGATCGCAACACACCATGGATTGAGGTGGCCCAAGGGACTTCCGATGGAGAGCCCTCGGAGCATCGGAGGGGTCCTGTCACCGGACGAGGGGTGCAACTGAGATTTTTGTGGGGGCCCCTAATGTGTGGGGGGGGGCTGGGGCATGTGCCCCATGGTTAATCCGGCGTTGTATTATACACTAATCTATGTGTAGTACAGTTTGGGGTCAGTTTAATTGGAAATTGAGGGAGTTATGGGCCTGGGGTCGGTTGCTCAAAGCTCTGTTAACTTTTAACGATCCGTTAACATGGAGTAAACGGATCATTAACTTTAACGGAAAGAAAGGTTGTTGCTGGAAGCCCCGTTAACTTTAACGGATAATGAAATTGACTTTCCAGCAACAGAAATTTAACGGACACATGAAAGATAACGATCCGTTAGTTTAACGGGTCTTTAAAATAACTTAGTTTTGAGCAACCGGCCCCAGTAACTTTTTTTGTAGTTAAAACTGACTAAAAACTTGCTCAAAGGAAGTCCTTAGCTAAGAAAACTGAACACTGCTGTGGCTGGAGCAAAGCGAAAGACATCAGTAGTGGGACCACTTCATGTATAGGATTAGAGTGGGGCGAGACCATAACGACAGCAATGCTTCGCACGTTTGTGTGTTCGATGTTATATGAATGAATGTGTATGAGTGAGAGAAAAAACAATACGCTCTCTTGCAGCAGTGGAGGCAAACTAATCAGTAGTAAATATTTGCTTGATGACTGCTGCTATCACTGAGTGAGATGACACAAGAGAGTTAATTAGCTCCTGATGTTAACTTTTTTTTCTTCAGTAATTTAATTCTAGAAATAAGTTCTGATATGATTAAGAACAAAATAAATGAATTGTTAGAAAATATGGCCTATTTAGTTTAAATGGGTGCATAAAATACCATAAAAGGCCTAAAATGGGTAGAAGGCACCGATTCTACCAGGACCAAGTCGGTTATTTACGTCCGATATAAATCAATGCACGGTATATTGACTACGTATGACGCGACGCCATACGTATACTTTAAGCGGTTATCGTGTACAAAATGCAGATGGGGGGGGGGCTCACACGCCACTTCACTCGGTGATAGACCCTATGATCTAAAGCACATGATTTCTCGAATTGAAATCTCATCGATCTATGCTGCTCGCCATTTAACCTGCCCATCGGTTTTTGTCAGCGAATAATTATTGATATGTTTATCTAGCGTTATTTACATTTGAAATAAAAGCCCATTAGCGTGGATTGACATATTATTTGATCTGTTCGCTATAGGAATCTCCCGCAGCACCCTCTTTTACTTCTAGGGTAAGCAACACTATAGACACATGAGAAAACACACAATTTTTCTCATTGACCCAATGAACTAACAACATGTGGGCGAATAAAAAAAAGGGTTTGATTTTTACAAAACATCGTATTTTTGTTCGATGTTCACGAATGGTTACGTTTTTGTAATGTTTCTACAATGGGATAGCATGCCCAAATGGTTCATAAAACAAATTTAAGGCATGTTTCAGTACGTTATGCGAAAATAGCAGAAAATCAGATTTTATCGATTGTACGTGGAAAGATTCGAGTAGTGATTGGAAATTAATTAAAGCTGCGATTCTCGCCGAATCGAAACACTGCAATAGGTCTTCTCCAGATTTGGCGAAACGCCGTAGGCAGCCACAACGTCCACCAGAGCACTATTTAACGCCACTAAGGCATGTGTCGGAATACAATACCCGAATATAAAAGATCTCGTATAACAACAGCAACACAAGATCACTACATTTTGGTTCTGCACTTACGTCACCGAACTGCCACAGCAACGAACAATGCCAGGTTAAAGCTAGATATGAGAAGTGTGTCTGCACAAACGTACAATTCGGAACCGATTTCGAGAAACTGAAGTACTCTCTGGATACCGTATTGTAGCACGGTAAATAGACGTTTAGGTGTTCACTGGTGCAGGAATGTGTCGAAGTGTGTCTACACAAACAATCCAGAACCGATATCGAGGAGCTGATTTACTCTCTGGATAGATTATTTTGCCCCCGTCCAGTAACTTCAACATCGACGTTTAGATGTCCACTGGTGCAGGAATGTACTAGATCATGGGACACTGTCGACGAGTCAAGTCTCCTTTTCCAACGAAGTGATGGGAGAAGTCTTCTAGCAGGACAATAACCATATTCCTGAAGCAATGGCCCGAGAAATTCCTCTCTGGCCATGGCTGGAATAGCGTCTGTTTCTTGAACTTATGCGGGAGTGTGTCTATTCTTTATGTTCAATGAAAGTTATGACTTAAGTACAGCAACATGACAGTCCTTCGTTTAATCTGGGTCTTCCCTAAAACTTTGGACAGTGATTTAAGAAATTTAAAACGGTGAAAGTATGTTCGTTTCCAAACAGCATTGTTTACATTTCATTCGACTTGATAGCCTCGTTTGTCACGCAATTAGTTTTACTGCAGTATTCTGCTATGCACAGGTTAATTAGCCATAATAAAATCGTGAGCCATGACGTAACGTTATGTTAACATATTTGGTCCAATATTGGCACTGGTTTTAAATGTAAAGCTTTTGTAGGGCGGCTATTGATTGGTTGGTAGACGGACTATTGACCAATCAAAATTTAAAACAACAATATCCACTCATAATAGCAGTGTGTAGTAGGATTACCTCTAATCAAACGCAACACTGCGCGGAGTATGGACAATACCAGGCCGCATATATATGACACGTTTAACAGTAGATTTCCTACAGAATGAGAACATTAAATGGCTGTCATGGCCATCAAGACAAACAGACCTCGATACCAGTAAATATCTTTCGGGCGAACTGTGCATATATATGACACGTTTAACAGTAGATTTCCTACAGAATGAGAACATTAAATGGCTGTCATGGCCATCAAGACAAACAGACCTCGATACCTGTAAATATCTTTCGGGCGAACTGTGCATACGTTTTTGTTAGCTCGATCCGGTGCCCTGACGATTTCGCAACTGTTATATACACTGCGGAAAGCATTAACTATGTTTCCACGTGCCCGGATTCAGAGACTTAATATGTCTATGCCAAGGCGATGTCCCACAGTGTATGCTGCCCATGATGGACACACAAGGTATTGATTTCGATGCCCTGGCGCGTTGCTGTTTGGTTACGAAATGTCTCCACTCTCCAGAGCAGGGACATAGTCATGTCGAATTAGACAGTGACACAATCATAAATAACACTCATCGAAAGTATTCGACATTGAAAACACGAATTATCACGTCAATTTAAATGAAAATTGGTGTGGTCTTGCCGAGAAAAGATGGGATATCCAATATCTAAGACAAAATAAACATTTTACCGTTAGTACACGAATCGTATACCATAATGGGTTTCAGCGCCGTTTGTAACGCGGGAGTCAAAGAACGAAGCTAGGCATATTCCACAAGTAACGTCAAACGGTGATGTCATATTCTTATCTAGAGATTCACTCGGCAAACCTCAGCAGATTCCAGTACCCTACATCTAACTAGATGAAGGGTACCGGGATATGCCGAGTGTTAGAGATTATGCTCAATAAATATTATCCGTGTAGGGCCTATCCGTATTTCGCCGAACATAGATCAGTTTATATATATTCAAATTACATTATTATATGCGTTGCGACCCATTTGTGTCAATTTCTAGGTCAAAAACATTAGTGATTTTGCTCCTTTAAGGTAGGTTGATCGACAATAATTACAAGTTCTTATTTTGTCGGATGTTGTCATTTTATAACACGCCCTTCGCTATCTTAACGCGCACGCGTAATCTGATTGATGGGCGTGTTTTTATCCGTTTGAATCCATACCGGGAGATTATCTAACGTTGACATTCTGATTTATTTACTTCACTAATTTTAGCGTGGATTAAGCCGTGATAAATTTTGTATTTTCAGGAAAAAAAGTAAATCGCGCACTGTTACTTCAATGTTCCTTAATTCCTCAGATATTCCACCCAACAGTGAAGGAATTACCATATTTTCTCTTCACAATAAACGCCAGCGAACAGTGATTCAATACGTTAGCAGTACATGTACATAGGATTAACGATGTTTTGTTTTTTTTTAAAGCGAAATTTCAAGATTTGTACCATGTTCCTTAAACAACACTACGAGTTTTACAACATCTAGCCGTTGCTAAATTAGGTAGTTATCGCCACAAACACAAGATATTAACACATACAGGGCTAATAGATTTGTTTACAGCCGTTGAAGTGGGTCACAGCATAAGCATAGCGCAAAAGCGGAAAGTTCAAGCACCTAACTTTGCCACTCAATTATCACAGCTGGACATTCAGTTGGGAAGCGCCCGGCCTGATATTCGCGAATTTTCTATCGGGGAATCTGAGAGATCGACAACAATCGAAATTAGTGGAGGATATTACGTGAAATCCCTGATAAGATGTACTGAGTTAAAGTGAAAATGGAATTGTACCAGCGTTGTATATATTTATCAATCGGCATTTACGGTGGACCGGAACGAAAGTGGATTCCACTGACTTGCTGCTTCCGTCAAAGAATTATTCGAGTTTTCTCAAATTAATACAGCAGTGTTATAAGGCAAAACGGTTGGTAAATTTCCATTAGTTGGAAATTGTGGTATTTTGGTATCCAAGTTTCCGAACTGTTGTTTCCACAGAAGGGAGGCGGAGGGGGGGGGGGTCTAATGTAGATTATATAAGATGTCAATGCGCTTTCGTCGAAAACCTTCAGAGCCTCTTCCCTAGGTACATTGGTAAACAGATCTAGAACATCATATGAGACCACCTCATGCGGTTTTGAATATTCTGCAGTTTCTCGCAGAATTCACCCGAATCATTAAGGAAGGGCGATGTTGTTGTTCCAAATTAGGAAAGTAGCTTTCATAATATGGATCGTGTTGTAGAAGACTGGATCGCGGGAACACGCTTTAATTCTGGCTTTCAATGGCGTTTAATTATATAGTAGCCCTGGCATAAGGTTGTCGAGGGTGGTTTGGCCCGAGCTTGTAAATTAACAGCGTTCTCGATCTTGCCAATGTTGGTGTCCCGGCTGGGGGAATTTGTGGTTGGTGCAGGATTTAAACCCCTTTACATCAAAAGGTGATTTGGTCATCGGGCAAGTCAAGATTACTAAGTTTTATTACTGTTTGTTTAAGAATTCCTCTCTTACTTGTCTGGTACTATTCGAAACAGGGCGCCGGGGTAATGAGGATCTGAGGTTAAAATATTTATCCAGCTGCTTCTTTTTGATAGTTTCATCAAAAAGCGCATCCGAACTGATCTGTATTGTAGTCTTTTCGAGAAAGCGTGGATTGAAGTTAGGTACGCTATAGTTCAGAAACATTAAATAAAATGTGATCTTCATTTCTATGGCGCTGGATCCTTTCGCGAACTAAGCATTTGCTAGCCTTAATGAATATCCTCAACGCAGCTGGTGAGGTAGATGAAGATATGGTACTATACGCCCGCTTCTCTGTATCACATTGAGAAGGTAAGATTTGTTACATAAATGTAGGGGCCTACATATTTACCCTATGTTTTCTGTATAGTCTCAGCATATCACATGTTCCTTAAGCAACACCCACGTGTTTTACAACATCTAACCGTTGCTTCAATACTCAACAATTCCCGAATTCTTGCGCCCGTCGCCCTTAAACACGACTAATTAGCATTATCTTGTCAGAGGTCGTGGCACATAACACACTGTAAACAAACATGGCGGTCTGTCGGCCTCCATAGTTTACAGCCGTTGAAGGTTTTTTTTTGGGTTTTTTTATGTGTTTTTTTGTTTGTTTGAGAAACTCATGGAAAACCAGTAACCTTGACAATGATCGATCTTTGGACTTTCAACTGGATTGTCACATGTAGACATTTTGGATAGAAGCACGACACTTGGTATTCACAACGACCGATGAATCTGATAGGCTCACAAGCTGGGCGTGTAACCAATCGAAATTACTGGTGAAATATGCAGGGTTACGTGAAGGACTTGATATATTATAAGATGTACGTAGTTAAGGCGAGATCGCGCCTTCTACTGAAGATGAGTTTATCATTGCTTGATAAATAACTAGAGAAGACTAGTCAGGACGTCGCTGTTATTGTATTCCATTGAATTGTCACTTGTAATGTTATCTTGTTTATAGAACTTACAATTATGTTGATAAATACTATTAGATCCTAAATAATTTATTAAACATACATTATGCAAGCTAAATCTGCTTATTGCAAGTATTTATTTAGTCTTCGGGTGTTATAGAAATTATTATCGAAATTATTAATTAGACCCTTATTTACACGTCAAGCTCAAAATCAACTCTGTTGACCCACGGATGGCTTGGATACAATTTGGATTTAAACAGTAGCACATTTAAAATTAAATCAATAATTGGCTGACCAACCTAACGTTTACCGTTAGTAGCTGATGTCATTATCGGAAACTGGTGATGAATGATCTGTCAAGCGAGGCTACCATAGCCACTGAGCATGTTACTTGGTAAACGAGAATATGCGGGTGGAGTGGAGTTATCTCTGTCAATCAAAGGATTGCCAATTCTCATAAACTTCCAACAGTGACAGCTCTGTTCAGAACAAAGTAAATTGATTGAAATTTTCAGCATTTTCTGTTTTTTATCATTTATTTTTGAATTATTATAGCAAGACTGGCCAACTCTTTACAAAACTCTTAACTAATGTATCTTTAGTTTTCAGATATTTATGAAAAATGAACAGTTCTGGGCATAATTGATTCATATTAAAATCTTTGGTCTGAACTACCACCCTGTCCGGAAATTCATAACTAGCGTAAAATATTTTCAATTGCTTTTAAGATACTGTATCAAGGCAGGGTCAAGCAATTTGCTTAATTCCAATCAACTTTATGCACTGGACTGTGTAATGATAATGAATCCATTACTCCAGTAGCTAAACTGAATTTTAAAGCTACATTCTACAAGATTTAGAAAAACAGCTGTCTCTTCTTGCTATAATAGTTCAAAAGTAGATAAGGAGATATGAATATACTGATATTTTAAGCCACATTACTTTATTCAGCAGAGCAAAGTTATGAATGGTCTAAGTTTTGACACCAAAAGCCATTAATTGTCCCCCACATATTAGCATTTAGTGAAGATATGGTGGATATTGTCTAACTCACTCAATATCTAATTCATTCAATGGTCTAAAGAGTTGATTATGGAATTGCCATGTGGATAAATGTCGAAATAATAATTTTTTATAATCTTTGTAAAGTCAGAAAATGACCCTCAATATGCAAGTTTAGCTCATCTAAAATATCAAACAGTACTTAGTAATGAATATACAGCAATTATTTATTAATTTTTTTTAATATACCATTAGCACAACATAAACAGTTCTTATACAATTAAAATTATTTAAACACATTATTGGTTTTCATGTACAGATGACATCAGAGGGAAATTCATAATCTATTTCAATGGATAAAAAGAAGAATGATAAACATTTCCCTATAACAAATTTAAAAAACAACAATGCATCAAATGCTGGGATCTGTCTATAGTTAAAATGCTAATGGAGATGCAAGTTGTTTCTGTAAAAAACACTTAATATGATACTTAGCACATAATGTGAAGTGATTGGGCCAAAAAAAGAAAATTACCTGCGTTTACGGTTACCCAGCCAATCCTATTATTTTAGCTGAAAATAAACTATCTTTTTCTTTTCATAGGTCCTATTAATCGGTGTGTTTTTTTGCAGATACTTTTGGTATTTACAACGGTCATCATCTGCATTATTTTATAGAACCTTACTCAGTACTGAAGCTAGAAATGCTAGGAAATAAATAATTAACACCTTACTGTATTTAAAATGACACCAAAAAGGCTATTTACGACAAGTATCAATGTAGTTTATTAAATGTTTCATTCATTAGTTCACTTACTTCTATCCAATCTTAATCCCAGGAAATAATGAAAAAGATTTTTCGACAACCCTATATTTTATGGCCAAGTAACCGTAAATTTGAGTATTTTTTATTTGGCCTTACAGTTATGATGAATGAAATTTATAAAGTATATTAATATCGTCTCATACCAGGAGGCTGAGTGACTCCCTGACCAGCAGATGCACCATACATATGTTGTCTGCTAGCAGCACTGCCATACCCAGTAGCACTTTCAGGTGGACTTTGTTGTGTTCCAGGTCTCTGTGGGTAGGAACTAGATCTAGCTCCATAACCACTTTGTTGACTGACTGCTGGTCTTCCCCCATAACCAGGCGAGGATGGGGAAGCAGTACTCAGTCGTCCACTACTGCTAGTACCACCAGTTGAATGTGACATATTAGAAGTTGGATTAATATTCTTCAATAAATTTGGCCCAGTTTGGATCAGATTATCAAGGGCTTGCTGAACGGTTGGGTTATCAAAATTGATAAGAGCCGGATTGGCAGAACGAGTTGATGCTTGTGGCTGGGTAGGTTCAGCACGTCTATAATCTCCATATCCTACATTACTCCTATTAGGTTGTTGTGGTGGAGATGTAGCAGTATTCCCACCATTAAGAATACTAAGAATCTTATTTTTTAGCTCTTCTTGTTCTTGTTGAACTGGTGACTGAACAGGTTTAACTACAGACTCACTACGATATAAAGCTGAAATAAAATTGATACTTAGGTTACTAATATAGTGTCACACTCATTTTCAACCGATGTTGAGAATAAATGAAAACCTTCAAATGCCTGAATCAAGGTTAAATATATATAGTTTTAAGACCATACAAGTAACATAAGTTTTGGCCATTTATAGTTTACATTGGCTTCTGGATTTCACACCACAATCTTAAGGAATGTTTTTTTACCAGATTCATACATTTACAAATATTTTAATACACAAAACTTTCTTATATACACAACAACTTACGATCATCTAATCCAGGTCTCTTTCCCTCTGCTTCTAAAATTTTATCACGTCTCTCTCTAAGGTATAGAATAATCTTATCAATTTCTGTCAATGTCAACTGCCTATTGTCAGCCAATAGATTCAGCAAATATGTAACATCAGCTGATGGGGGCAAAAAGGGAACCGAAGTGTGAGGAGCAATAGGAGCTGGAGCTGCAGCAGGTGCAGCTCTTGGGGCTGGCTTCAATGCCTTCTCCTGAAGATAGGTCTCAAAATTCTTGGAAACAAGGTTGATTGCATCTTCTAATGGCATATTTCGGTGCTCTGTTAGAAAGAAAATAATTCAAATTACAATGAGGTACCATCAAAATAGGTGTATTTTATCTATGCATATAGGCATCACAAGAATAGCCCTTAATCTCTGAATATTTCTTTCTATAATGGAAGCATACATATTTCCATAATTTAAAAAATATAATTTTTATTCAACTTTTTCATTAACTTTTACAGAAAAATGTTGTCTGGCTTCATGTAACTTACCCATTAAAATGAAGAGAAAAAAAATCCATAGGTAAAAAATGCTACAAACTTAAGGATTCCATTCGCATGTGTATCCAATAGCAACATTCTCAACCACTTCCTAATTTCTTAAATTATTTTTTTATTTGTAAGCTTACTCAAAATTAAAATTGCTATATTATGATTTTGTTATATGCTCCTAAATTAGTTTATTTTTAGCTCTGATCAACGTTTACCTATTAATATGACCCGTATTATTCTTAAACTCATGATTAAAAGGTAGAAATATGTTAAATATTTCGAGCATTTGAGGCACATTGTAAACCCCGCAAGCAGGCGTCAAATTATTAGAGTTTTGGTAATTTGGTTATTAGAATGTCCACATGAATAATTATTATCATTGGCATTCAGATTTACAGAGAATACACTGTCCAAAAGTTTACAGATGTTTATAACAACAACTGGAAGCTATGGAACAGAAAAATGTTTATTTCAATAGATGTGTGGTCTTTTCAGACTGTTGAAGCTGAACTTAGGTCACTGTCGAAGTTGACATCGTGAAAGTACCTCCAACCATAAACTATATACCAGTGTATACGACAGAGTGCAGCTTCTACAGTTGTGCTAATATTTTTGGATATATATATATATACATTTATATATCTTTTTGGGTTCCTTATTTTTGAATAACTATTTTTATTACCTATGATAATCCCGACACATCAACGCAAAATTTTCGATTGTTTTATATTGTCAACGGTAAAGTTTATTTCTCATGAATTAAATTCTTTTATGAGAATTTCCATGAGATTTGGACATGCAATTTATATTTTAAATTACATATTTTAGTAAATGCACAAAGCGGATGTTTCAGCTGGATTTTGGAGCATTATTGTATAACTACTTTTATTATTTATGATAATCCCGACACATCAACGCAAAATTTTAGATTGTTTTTATATTGTCAACGGTAACGGTATATTTTAGTAAATGCACAAAGCGGATGTTTCAGCTGGATTTTGGAGCATTATTGTATAACTACTTTTATTATTTATGATAATCCCGACACATCAACGCAAAATTTTAGATTGTTTTTATATTGTCAACGGTAAAGTTTATTTCTCATGAATTAAATTCTTTTATGAGAATTTCCATGAGATTTGGACATACAATTTATATTTTAAATTACACATCTTAGTAAATGCACAAAGCAGATGTTTCAGCTGGATTTTGGAGCATTTTTAAAAAACTTCTTTTATTATTTATGATAATCCCGACACATCAACGCAAAATTTTAGATTGTTTTTATATTGTCAACGGTAACGTTTATTTCTCATGAATTAAATTCTGTTATGAGAATTTCTATGAGATTTGGACATGCAATTTATATTTTAAATTACATATCTTTGTAAATGCACAAAGCGGATGTTTCAGCTGGATTTTGGTGCATATATAGTGTAATAAATGATTCTTATTATTATTATATTATTTCATAAATGCATTCCCGAAATTCGCTGCAACAAATCCATTAGCACATTTTGCAAAGCATTATTTAGTTATCTTCAGAAATAATAGCTGCTACTTATATGAAAAATTACACGCATAGAATTCAGTATTTCAATTGGTACAATCCCGCACAAAAAGACACGACTTTATATTAAAAATCAACAAAATTCTTCCAATATTTAATTGTACGATTCAGCACGCAACTTTATCAAACTATTAATAGTCCATTTCGGTTATCCAATGTCTACACAATACCAAAACGCAAACATAAAATGTCCCATAAATATGTAATTTCTTTGAAATTAACTTCATACAAGCAGGATATCGATAAATAATAGTTAATAATGCAGAAACATTAGTACTTTGTTATGGATATGTAATCGCACAACCAATATTGTCGCTTTTATTAACAGTTTTATTATTTAATTTATCTCAGTTTGGATTTTGCGTCAATAGTTAATAATTCAGAGAAATTACCTATGGATAGGTAATCGACGCAACCAATATCCTCACTTTTATTTACAGCTTCTATATTTTATCTCCATGGATTTTGCGTTTAGCATAAAGCACAGAACAAAATTATACACTTAATAGTGTATCATTTAGGGGAAAAGGAGTAAATTGAAGACACAGGGACACAAAAGATTTCTTTTCTTTATTGCAGATATACAAAGAATTTATAAACCCACAATTACTACCACCAAGCATTTATTTGTAACCTGTTAAAAGCTGGTACTCCTTGTTCAGTGGATGCTTGTTTGCTTGAAAAGTATTTTTGTACTTACCTTGAGGAGTACCATGAAGTATGTTCAAGATAACAGAACTATGTAGTTCATTCTGTAAATTGATGACAACTGCATACAGGACACCTTGTTTAGCCATTTCTTCTAACTGCTTCTGAACATTTTGATCTTCAGGGAAAGAAAGTATTCCAGTAACAACTTTCAACGCTTTTAATTTACCCATGATTTCATCCGCATAATTTCTATTCAAAAAAAAAAGTTAATAGATTCAAATATAAGCCAACGACCCTTTTAAGGAAAGTCCTCCTGTATCAACTGGTTCCTTGCGAGAAATTTTAGCTATAATTTATATTTCATTTTCGTCCTCCAACATATCAATGGGATCTGATCTTGCCTGCACTGTAAGAAGGGGGATTGCACAAGATAAATCTAATTATAATACAGATCTATATTTCGTTTCATTTTTTTTATATGTTCACTGGCCTCCATAACATGAAAGTCTGACCGGCTGTAGTGGGGGAACATACCTTAATTTTGGATTAAGCATAATAATTTCACATTCCATTGGTTGAGGTGGACCTCTACGTGGTGGTGGTATTGGAGGTTGGTAATAGGGATCTCTAGCATATGGATCATCAAAGGGATCACGTCTTCTGTAATCATCAATAAAATCATTTATCTTGCAACAGAGCACTTTTCTCATAATCTTGAAACCTACTCTAGTCATTACATCACATTTAATAACGTCCAGTTGGTTACACGTGACAACAACGTCCAATTTAACATAAAAGTTTAATATAGGGACAGATGTTAAAGATACATTAGTGGAGAGCAAAAACTGACTTTTGTCTGTCTTCCCTTGGGCCTCAGATGTCATAGAAATTATAAATTAGATCTTTATTTAAACAACAAGCCAAAAATCAACTCTGTATACCCACGGATGGATTGGACTGGGCTCGGATTTAAACCGGATTTCGTTGATTGATTTAATCACAATGGCGTCGTGGGCGGAGATTCTTCGTGACGTTGACGTCATAATACTTCCAGAAATTAGCAGTTCATCACACTGCCTTCCCTATAATACACGCTGTCATTATTATACGCGCTTCTGTCACTTGCGTTTTAGTAAAATTATGGAAATTGATAAACATCGCAGCTAACATCACCCCAGTTGAATTGCAACCTCCATCGGATCACTGTTTTATAATAGTCTGCTTAGGGAGTCACTAAGGGCTTGCCTGAAGTACAAATGAGTACACGCATGCAACGCAAGAAGTCGGCTATATATTATAATTTATTAACAATACTGCCTCGTTGATTTGGTCCATTCCTTTCAAACTTTAAAATCCTGTCGCAGACTTTCTCTTCTTATCTATATATTAAATAATTCTAATTTGTGGTAAATAATAAATGTAATATGAATTGAATTGCAGTCACGCTAACAGTACCAGTCATTGTAAACATTACTTGATAATCCAGATGATGTTAACGCCTGTCAATCAACGATCGGCCATAATCAAAAAAGGCTGTCGATGCCATTTCTAGTAAAAATTAGTGGTAATAACTTTGTTCAGAATAAAGTAATTTGACTGAAATTTTCAATATATTCTTGTTTCATCATCTATTTTTGAACTGTTATAGTATAGCAAGAGTGGTTAACTCCTTATAAAAATCTCCCATAATGTAACTTCAAACTAATAACAGAAAAAGAAGTTTACACATTGATCAGAAATTGGGGACAGGTTTTCTGTATAATAGTAACTAGATTTGCAAAGCAGATACGAAAGCTATCATATTCATGGTCTGGTTTTTTTTTACAGGAAGGACAGGATGGTAGTTCTTTAACCAGAGTTTCTTTCACTATTTGTGGTTTTACAATGGTATAGTTTGGCTGGAAAAATTCCACTAACAGGACTGGTGTTATAACTTTTTTAATTAGAGGGAGTAGCAGTAGGATCGCCAATTCATCATGGAAATCAGAAACAGTTAATTTATTCATTATTGATGGTTGTGGACCATAAATACATGGACAGTATGAAAGAATAATAAAAGCCAACAATGAGGCTTACGTCCACTGACGAAATCCCAAAGTAAATAGATGACAACAGTTATCATCTGATCTGTTTGAATTTTATATGCATCATTTAAATTAGTGAAATGAAGAATCCTATGGAATATGAGGAATTTCCGCTTATCAGCTGTGAGTTATGGCTCTTGTTTCACTTTTTTGTACCTTGTGGATGCTCTAACAACAAAAAAATTATTATCCGATATGTATGTAATTTATATGTATCGTTTAAATTAGTAAAATAAATAAGTCTATTGAGTTTCAGCAAATTTCTGTTTAATTACATCTGCAGTTTGGGCGCTTGTTTCACTTTGTTGAATCATGTGAATGCTTGAACAACAAAATTTGTCACCCAATTTGTATGACATTCACATGCATCATTTAAATTATTGAAATGAAGAACACTATAGAATGTCAGCAAAAAAGTCTGTCGAATTTCAACAATTTCTGTAGATACTTCCAGAGTTATGACCCTTGTTTAAGTTTTAAGAACCTTATGTGCCCTCTATTGACAAAAATTATAATATTATCTGTATGAAATTGTTTATTAAATGCCCCTGTTGTCATCTATTTACTTTGGGATTTCGGCAGTGGACTTAAGCCTCATTGTTGGCTTTTGCTGATTACACTATTTTGCCTAATAACGTTTTTAGGACTTCGAATTCTGTCTAATGGTTTGGATTGTTCGTACTTGGTTTTATTTTATTTACTTTTATTGATCTTTTATACTGTTCATGTATTTATGGTCCACAACCATCAATCATGAATAAATTAACTGTTTATGATTTCCATGATGAATTGGCGATCCTTCTGCTACTCACTCAAATTACAAAAGTTATAAACACCAGTCTTGTTAGTGGAAATTTTCCAGCCAAATGAAATACATATTAATTGCTCATTTATCGTTTTCCTAAGTATTGAGCAATCAAACTGATCATCTTTGTACTTAGTCCAAGCATAAAATGTTCTTGATCAAGTACTGGTAGTGAAACTACATGTATACACTAAGTTCATCACTCTTCATCAGTTACAATCAAAGTTATCTTGTCCCAAAGCAGGATTGTTATGTTTCAAAGTTTTGACCAGTCAAATTGCTTATTGCTAATTTGCTTAAGCAAAAAATTTTCATCATCGAACTTAGTCAAGTTATTGTGTTACAAAGTCTCAAATGATATAATTTGCTTATCTCTGCTTAGACTTGGTGGAAAATGCATATGATCGAACTCTGTCAAGGCATTCACCTGATAGACACCTACACCATGTCTGAACATTCTACTTCAATTAGACAGACAGACCCAATTTATTAGTACCCTGCTTTCTTCGAAAAGTCACGTTTTCACACTGGTTTATTTATAACCTAATTAACAGTTATACTTAAGGAAAATTATATCTGTACCTACCTGTATGGATCATCAAATCGGTCATAACGGTCATCTATTGGAGGTGGACGTCTGTAGGGATCTGCATAATATGGATCATCTCTGAAATATATTAGAAATCACATGCTAGGTTGAGGTATGACAATTTCAAGAAATCCTATGGCAATGTTATGCAATCCAAGCAGGTTTCTTTATCTAAAGTCTCAACATTCCCCACCCCCCACTAGAGTTAGCTAGGCAAAACATCATTACCACAAGTAATTGATGTGAAACACTGAATTTGATGAATTTGATGAAACACCATTACTACAAGTAATTGATGTGAAACACTGAATTTGATGAGTTTCTGTTTATGACAAGTTGTAAAGTCTTAGTATTCTTGAACAAAAATGTATAAATCTTGACTTTTATGGTAGATTTATTACAAGGTTAAGATAGGTTGCCAGGCAACAAAACATACGTCCGCAACAGTTAAACTGTCCGAGCGTTCGACAAAGCTTGTTGCATATTTATTCTTTTGTAGGTAATTAGGGGCATTTAATAAACAATTTCATATAGATAACAATATAATTTTCGTCGTTAGAGGGTACATAAGGTTCTAAAGATAGGTTGCCAGGCAACAAATCATACACCCACACCAGCTAAATCGTCCGGGCAGTCAACAAGGGTTGTCGCATATTTTTACTTTTTTCGGTGATGAAACATTTTTAATACACTATAAACTGATTAGGAGTAACAACTCATTATATAATTATCAGAAAATCATTAGAATTTGATTGCTTTTTATAAAGTTTTACCCCACGCCAACAATTAGTATATACATGAAACATTTAATATCATGGATTTAGCTGTTCAGTTATCAAAATTCATTGAAAATCAAAATACTTGTTCGCTTCAACACCTTAAACTCTGTGTATCAATCTTAGGTCAATTGGATGATAAGTTTGGCCTCTATAACGTCACAAGATTTTTTAAAGTTATCAAGAGAGATAACTCTGGCAGTAATTATTTGAAATCTCTGAAAATCAATAGGCTTCTTCGTCTCATGACCTTAAACACTGTGTGTAAATTTAAAGTCGATCGGATATTAACTTTGGCCTCTAGAACTTCCACAGGATTTTTTCAAAGTGATCAAGGGCCATAACTCTGGCAGTAATTATTGAAAATCACTGAAAATCGATAGACATCTTAGTCTCATGACTGTAAACACTAAGAGTAACAACTCATTATGTAATTATCAGAAAATCATTAGAATTTGATTGCATTTATAAAGTTTTACCCCACGCTAACAATTAGTATATACATGAAACATTTAATATCATGGATTTAGCTGTTCAGTTATCAAAATTCATTGAAAATCAAAATACTTGTTCGTTTCAACACCTTAAACTCTGTGTATCAATCTGAGGTCAATCGGATATTAACTTTGGCCTCCAGGGCATCCTCAAGATTTTTTTGAAGTGATCAAGGGAGATAACTCTGGCAGTAATTATCGGAAATTGCTGAAAATCAAAAGGCTTCTTCGTCTCATGACCTTAGACACTGTGTATAAATTTAAAGTCAATCGAATATTAACTTTGGCCTCTAGAGCGTCCACATGATTTTTTGTAGTGATCAAAGGCCATAACCGGAATCGCTGAAAATCGATAGACGTCTTAGTCTCATGACTGTAAACACTGTGTATAAATATGAAGTCAATCGGATATTAACTTTGGCCTCTAGATCATCCACAAGATTTTTTGAAGTGATCAAGGGCCATAACTCTGGCAGTAATTATCGGAAATTGTTGAAAATCAAAAGGCTTCTTTGTCTCATGACCTTAGTAGACACTGTGTATAAATTTAAAGTCAATCCGATATTAACTTTGGCATCTGGAGAGTCCACAGACTTTTTGAAGTGATCAAGGGCCATAACTCTGGCACTAATTATCGGAAATCGCTGAAAATCAATAGGATTCTTCGTCTCATGACCTTAAACACTGTGTATAAATTTAAAGTCAATCGGATATTAACTTTGTCCTCTAGAGCGTCCACAAGATTTTTTGAAGTGATCAAGGGCCATAGCTCTGGCACTAATTATCGGAAATTGCTTAAAATCAATAGGCTTCTTCGTCTTATGAGCTTAAACACTGTGTATAAATTTAAGGTTAATCGGATATTAACTTTGGCCTTAGAGCGTCCACAAGATGTTTTGAAGTGATCAAGGGTCATAACTCTGGCACTAATTATCGGAAATCGCTGAAAATCAATAGGATTCTTCGTCTCATGACCTTCAACACTGTGTATAAATTTAAAGTCAATCGGATATTAACTTTGGCCTCGAGAGCGTCCACAAGATTTTTTGAAGTGATCAAGGGCCATAACTTTGGTAGTTATAATCGGAAATCGCTGAAAAACAATAGGCTTCTTCGTCTCATGACCTTAAACACTGTGTATAAATTTAAAGTCAATCGGATATTAACTTTAGCCCCTAGAGCATCCACAAGCAATTGTGGACGCTGGACGGACCGACAGGGGTGACGACAATATACGACCACATTTCAATGTGGGCGTTTAAAAATTTAAACAAGGGCCATAACTCTGGAAGTATCTACAGAAATTGTTGAAATTCGACAGACTTTTTTGCTGACATTCAATAGTGTTCTTCATTTCACTAATTTAAATGATGCATGTGAATGTTATACAAATTGGGTGACAACTTTTGTCATTCAAGCATTCACAAGATTCAACAAAATGAAACAAGCACCCCAACTCCAGATGTAATTAAACAGAAATTTACTGAAACTCAATAGACTTAATTGTTTTACTAATTTAAACGATACATATAAATTTCATACATATCAGATAATAAATTTTTTGTTGTTAGAGCATTCACAAGGTAAGAAAAAGTGAAACAAGAACCATAAATCACAGCTGATAAACAGAAATTCCTTAAATTCCATAGGATTCTTCATTTCACTAATTTAATGATGCATATAAAATTCAAACAGATCAGATGATAACTGTTGTCATCAGAGCGTTCCCAAGATTCAACAAAAATAAACAAGGGCCATAACTGTAGACGTAATTAAAGGAAATTGCTGAAATTCAACAGGATTCTTTGTTTTACTAATTTAAATGACGCTCAAAATTTCATACAGATCGGTTGATAACTATTATCGCTAGGTGCAAGGTGCAAAAAAGTGAAACAAGGGCCATCGTTCTGGAAGAAATTAACAGAAGTTATTGAAATTAAATAGGCTTCTTCATCTCACTAATTTAATGCAAAGAAAATACATCAATTTCAAAACAATCAGTCAGATGATAAATGCAGTCTGTTGAGTGTGCACAAGAAATTGTGGTCAACGGACGGACAGAGGCGCTAGCAATATACGACCAAATTTCCACGTGGGCGTAAAAAAAATGACAAAATTTGATCAGATTTACACACAGTAAAGCTATTAAAGATAGGTTGCCAGGCAACAAAACATACGCCCACAGCAGCTAAATCGTCCGGGCAGTCAACAAGGGTTGTCGCATATTTTTACTTTTTTGGGGAATGAAACATTTGTAATACACTAAAATCTGATTAAGAGTAACAACTCATTATGTAATTATCTGAAAATGATTAGAATTTGTTTGCTTTTTATAAAGTTTTGCCCCACGCTAACAATTAGTATAGGAAACATTTAACATCATGGATTTAGCTGTTCAGTTATCAAAATTCATTGAAAATCAAAATACTTGTTCGTTTCAAAACCTTAAACTCTGTGTATCAATCTGAAGTCAATCGGATGATAAGTTTGGCATCTATAGCGTCACAAGGTTTTTTGAAGTGATCAAGGGAGATAACTCTGGAAGTAATTTTTTGAAATCGCTGAAAATCAGTAGGCTTCTTCGTCTCATGACCTTCAATCGGATATTAACTTTGGCCTCTAGAGCGTCCACAGGATTTTTTGATGTGATCAAGGGCCATAACTCTGGCAATAATTTTCAGAGATCGCTGAAAATCAATAGTAGAGTGGTTCAGGCTAAAAATGTTTTATAACAAACAGACACTATTTCGGGACAGTAAAGACATTGTATATGATAAGACTTACTATAAAAACTTCATTGATCAACAATGGAAGTCTGGCCACTTCTGAATTTTGAGGATATATAATCATTTGGACATATATTATAAATGGCTCAAAATCTTCCCGGCTTCCATAATCAAAGGAGTTATCTCTTAGTGAGAATAAGAGCTATGTCCCTTGGTTGTACTAAAAAAAATATGCTCCAAGCTACGCAAGTCTCGGAAACGAAATAACTTGATCGCAGTCGGAAAATATCGTTTATTTCCATACTGCAAAGTAACCGAATACACTCTATGAGACGATTGGATTTGACATATGTACGCATGCGCGAACGCTTCGTTGTTTTAACAGTAAACCCGCGCCTTCAAATGTCTTTATATTAACCGTGTTTATAATGCTACAGTAGAAATTAAAATACATGTTAAGCTGGAGATGAAAAGATCGGCATTTGACATGAATTATTTCAAGATTAGCCTCATACATATATTAAAATGAACAGTGCGTTTACTTATTTTTTATACCCAGACACTGGCCTATTTATAACGGCATGTTATACAGAGGGAGCGAGGGTGAGAGAGGGGTCTATAAATCTAATAATGTAACATTTTAATGTTTATCTCAAAGATAACTAAATATTATATTGTGCAGTACGATGTTTGTTATGAAAAATAAATTGCCGGGTAAAGTACGAAGAAAATATAATGACATGTAATATGTGGAGTGGGAGAGAGGGATAAAAACCCCAATAAAACTATTAATTTAAGACTTTATTTTTTGTCCCTCAGATAAATAAATATTTTGAACTGCATGATGTTTGTTATGAAAAAAAACCACATTGCTGGGTAAGTGGCGTATGCGCCGAGCCAGCGATTATTGCGTATGTACCGAATTTAGAGCCAAATTTTGTAGTTTCGTCTGTAGGCCTATAAAGGGTGGTATTTTTCGCCGACTTCAAGGTTTCCTAAACATGTGGACACCGACGCGCTCACGTGATATTCTTTGAACTGTAGATTTTGATGGAGTGTAATTATATTTTCTTTTTCCGCTGCTACGTTACCATTGGAAACGTTTAGATTTTTAAGTTTCATGACCAAATTATGGCATTCTGCTGTGTATCTTTGATTTTTGAAATCATACTAAATTCCTTCGTTCATCTAAAAAGGTTTGGACTTGCAACCATTCTTTTTACCTGCCAATTGTTTTTTTATTTTCATTATTAGCCTTCATGCGAATCATTTCTTTTTTAGTCTTCGGAAGTTGATTTTTTTTAAACTTGGTGATTGTGCTTTTATGACAATTGCCGCAAATACTTTTCTTTCTATCTAAATCAGTTAAGGTCGCATCGGCAGATGTCCGAGTCTCTCTGTTTATTAAATTAAATTCACTTGTGTCTGCCGATGGAGTAACGTAAACTATCACGGAAAAAATGGGGTGTCAAGAAAATCATCGTATGATTTCATACATTTTAGTGGACTTAACCTTACTTTTACTCAGCTTCCTAGTCTTTGTCGTCAGTCTGACCAGTCTATTTTGAATGTATTTGTCACCAAAAGTCACACAGTCGTCATGTAAAGCAGTCATGATAGACCGATGCTCCGAAGTTGTCGGGAATTTATTAACATTTGTCTAGCATAAAGCCTATTTGTGATTTTTGTCATAGGTAGTTTGTTACAGTTCCCAAATCATAGGGCTACTTGTCCAATCCAATGCTGGATAGCAAATCATCCGTGGACGATATCTTGCAGGGCTCAGTCTCAAATCTAGAAAAAAATAAGTCCGTCGATCAAAGTCTATGGCTACAGGATGGTTAGATAATATACTATGATTATAAAAATAATTTACACCATGTTACCGAAAAGGGTCTGGAAAATAAAGACTACAAATAAAAAGTTTGTTTCGGTTATTTTCCGGTCTCAAATAGTTCTGCGTATTTAGAGCTAACAAATATTTATTTCCTAACCACAATAGTCGCCAGCGTAAACCAAGAATGTAGCCACTTAATAAAAGTAAATCTCGAAAGGTTGTAGTGAATTTATCTGGGCGCTTTCACCTACTTGAAAGTTAGAAATGAAACGAAGCTATTATAGCTAGCTCTGTATTTAAATCACCAAAATCGCCAAAATCAAAAATCAAATCAAGGAGTGAAATCGAAATTTTTGCTCACGTTCGCTATTGAATAAACACGTAAGTCGAAGCCCGTAATGAGTGTATTTTTTACTCCGCGTTATATACCAATACAGGTTTGTAAAAATACCTCATGTGACGTATATTTGCTGCGACTTCCTAAACCACGTGCGCGGCGCTAACTTCTGCTCACTTCAGAAGATTTCTCGACGGAGCAATCACACAGATAAGCGGGTCAGTTTTTATAAGGACAAATACTGTGTCTCTGAACCACTCTATCAATAGGTTTCTTCGTCTCATGACCTTAAATACTGTGTATAAATTTAAAGTCAATCAGATATTAACTTTGGCCTCTAGAGCATCCACAAGATTTTTTGAAGTGATCAAGGGACACAACTCTGGCACTAATTATCAGAAATCGCTGAAAATCAATAGGCTTCTTCGTCTCATAACCTTAAACACTGTGTATAAATTTGAAGTCAATCGGACATCATCTTTGTCCTCCAGAGCATCCACAAGATTTTTTGAAGGGCCATAACTCTGGCACTAATTATCGGAAATCCGTGAAAATCATTAGGCTTCTTCGTCTCATGACCTTAAACACGGTGTATAAATTTAAGGTCAATCGGATATTAACTTTAGCCTCTAGAGCATTTTTCAAAGTGATCAAGGGTTATAACTCTGGCAGTAATTATCGGATATTGCTGAAAATCAATAGGCTTCTTCGTCTCATGACCTTAAACACTGTGTATAAATTTAAAGTCAATCGGATATTAACCCTGGCCTCTAGTGCGTTCACAAGAAATTGTGGACGACGGACGGACGGACGGACGGGGGCGACGGCAATATACGTCCACATTTCTATGTGGGCGTATAAAAAGCATAATAAATAACCTGGCTGGTGGCAAAGGATCTCTATACGGATCACGGAATCTGTCATCATAAGGATCTCTTAAAGGTGATCGGTCTCTACCTCGTCCGACCGAAGGTGGATGTCTACCATTATCAGCTCCTCGACCTCCTCTATAAAACATACATCAACAAAATTACTTTATGAAATACAATAATTTTTTTAACTTTTAACTATAAATAACTACTATTTATTATGTTTATTTCCCCTTCAACTCTCCATTTGATCAAAAAACCTATAATATATATTGGAAATATCATAATTCTACCATCTCTATTTGCTGAAATATGAAGTGGCTTACACTTGTTTAGAGGAAGCTAAGGCTGGTGACTTGCTATGTAAGCCTAAATATTCAGTGGATTGCATATTGAATATCTCTGGTATGCACTTTGATAATTTGTCAGTTTTTTGTCACCCTCCAGGCATATGCCCCCCTTAGACCCTGACTACATGTAAGTAGGAAACGGATACTTACCCTCTACCTGGTCCTGCACCACGACCTGCACCACTTCTTCCTTCATTAGCCATTTTCACATCTGTAAAAATTCACATATACTATTATAATATTTCCCTTTACTACATTTTCACTTATTAAGTACCAATTTCATATCACCAAGGACTCTAAGCCCAAAAATGTGCCTACTGGGTTCCTGACCAATTTTCGCGTCTTTTTATTTTTTTTGGAGGGCATAGTTTTTTCCCAAATAATACAATAAATGTTAGCATTATCCAAATATATAAACAATTTTATTGTATTTACAAATAAAAACTATAAATTTAACTGAATTTATTGTGTTTTAAGGGTAAATTCTTTGAAATACCTAATTTATATAGCATTGAAACTGACTGACAGATCAATTCCCAGCAGTCCAATTGTTCTGCAAGTCCCACTTTGACCATGAGATTATATAAGAATTATACACCGGGGCTTTGCTACAACACTAAAGGCTCTCACTCAATAGAAAACTTTATCTATTTGATAAAATATATTTTTTTGAAAGCTATGACAAAGACTACGAAGTATCACAATACAAGGAATTATGCATTGAAGCCCCAGTGCATAACTATAAACCTTATGAAAGTTCAATGCATTGCAAAAACACGAACAGTTCAGACTTAGCTCATAAGATATCAAAAATATTAAAAGTTCATAAGTATTAATAGTATTTATTATGTAATATTCACCAGATTATAACAGCCAACATTATGAAACTTCAAAAAAAAATTACGAAAAAAGACACGCAGTATATTACAAAAGCGATTAAAGTGGATAAAGTGTTGATCAGTGTCCACTTCTGCACCCCGCTCAAAAATCTAACACAGCTTAATAAAGCAAAATCTTTCCTAATTGTTTGAGAGATGATCTTAGAGATAAGAGTCTTACCGGTAACTTTAAAACTTTGCAAATATATGAACACCATAGAAACAAATGTCAATGATTTAAGATGCACTATGTAAGCAATAAATCTTCCTATTACATGTCTCTAATTTAGCTACAAATGTTACTTAAACTATTATTTAGGCATTCATTAACATGACCAGCCTATAATCAACTCTCTAGAACATCGGATGGCAGAGATTTAAATGGATTAGGATTCTCCTGTATCATTGCTACGAAAATAACCCATTTGAGCTACATCTCCCAACACAGATAACTTCGCTCAGAATATAGTAATTTTACTGAAATTTTCAATACATTCATTTTTCACTATCTGTTTTGGAACTATAATAGCAAAAACCGTCAATTCTAAATCTTACATAATGCATCTTTATTAATGGTGTTTCACGTACACATGCTACATATTGTGATAAAAATAAAAGACAAACAATGAAACAGAAAAAAATCAAATCTTTATTTTCCAAATTAAATCATTACATACTGGACATTGTACCTGAAAAGAATGTTTTCATAAGGACTATACTAGACTAATTATGATGCTCTATCATGTTTTAGTACACAAGTACCGTTTGTTTAAGAAATTAGTGACTCAAATCAAATAATTTCTCTTTTTCAGACCCATTTTATTATCAACATGTATATGTTGTGGAGCTTTTATTACCAATAGGCTGGGCATAGCAAACTACTCTGTCAGGCCTGATTTCAATAACTTACATAAGCAGGATTACCAATTTTGACAAGTGTTTAGAGAACATTTAATAAATGGCACTGAATAGAATTCTATGCTATAAATGTGAAGAGAAATTGTGACATATTGATTAAGAGTATTTTATACAATTTTTATATGAGAATGTTGTTGATAACAATTAAAAAATTTTTTATGTCTTGGAATTTGTTGCTATACATAAACAATTTTAGTGGAAGTTGCTCTCTGTTATACAACAGATTTCAATTAGATATGTTAATAATAAATGAAAAAGTGATTATATTTTATTTATGAATACTGATCTAGCACTTTTATTAAATCTTAACTGACCCACGTCGACTTTTGTCAACACCTATGACGTTACCGTTAGGTACCCACGGTGACTTTTGTCGACAAAACCAGTTAACCGAATGCAAATGCAATGTTCCTAGTGCAACGAGAGTTACTTCCCTTAAAAACAGGCGGCCTTTTCTCATTGTTCACTCCCTGTTTGACATTTTGACAGTTGAAAATCTTACTGTTTCTTCTTGAAAAATTATAATAAAACCGTGTTATATATAGGCCTATACGACAACATTCTCCGTACAACGTATTACCATCCCTACAGTAATTCAGATTTTATCGGTGGTGTAGGCCTAGATATTTGTTTTGCGCTAGAACGTGATAGATGCTAGACTAATCGCCCAAAATGTTAATTACTTTTAAATTTTATTAAGCTTAAATTAAAAAAGAAATAACCATTAGATCTATATAGGCCTACGTGCATGATATTATATTTTCTGTGTGTGTGTGTGTAAAATTCTTATTTATGCATTTTACATTATTTCACCCATTTACATGAAGGGTCTATTTTCAATTGTTATATTTAATGATACTATTTTAAAATGCATAGGCCCTACCTATATTTTAGCACTATTGACCATTATGACATGGGTTTTTATGACGTTATGACGTCAAACCTCTGGATCATTTAAGAGTTAATCATGTAGTTATAATCATTTGATTCTCTTAATGAGTGCTTTAAATCTTCCAGTTATCAGTATAAAAAGGATTACACCATTACAGAAGTCTGTTGATTTCACTGATTTATTTTTTGATTAACCTAGACTTTTTAATAAATGAAATGGGGGTTAACGTCCTACTGTTCTGCTCGGACTAGGTGGCCATTGTAATAATAAAATGTATTCACAGTGAAAGAAGTGTCAACATCTTTGTAGTCTTTATACACAAAAATATTGGATCATCAAACAAATAAACCTTGGATCTAATGCTTACCAACTTTGTTTCCTTTGATCATTGATCCACGTTCATTTTCAACGGCTGTTTTAGCATTTTCTTCATTAGAAAATTGTACAAAACCATATCCTTTATTGTGACAAATAACATCTAGAATATAAAAATATAATAGATAGGAGCTTGTTGCGCACACTAATACACCGACCACCGGCATTCCAAAAAGTTTTAATTTCTGCAGTATTCATCTTTATGCCCTAAAGAACAATCCCAAAATAAATAGATGACACATATTAATTAATTGCATGTTTATCTTTTTCAAAAGTATCGAGCAATCAAACTGATTATCTACATGTATACTTAGTCTAAGCATAAAATGTTCACTATTCAACTCACTCAAGGTTTTGAAGTACCTAGTGGGGAAACAATACATTAAGTTTCATCACTCTTCATCAGTTACAATCAATAAGGCACAGTTATGTTCCAAAATCTTGTCTTGATCAATCAAATTGCTTATCGCTACTTAGCCTACACAGTCTCAAACAATCAAATTGCTTTTCTCTGCTTAGCTTAAGTTGAAAATGCACATGATCGAACTCTGTCAAGGCATTCACCTAATACATGTAGGCATTGACACCAAGTTTCAACATTCTACCTCAATTAGAAGGAGTGTTATTGCATTATGAAGTCTTGACCAATCTAATTGTCTATCGCTCTCTTTCCCCAGAGGTGAAAATGCTCGTTTATAAAACTGCATTGATGCATAGCCATTGAGCACCATGTACATACCTAAAATAGGTCCATATCTTTTAAAGTAATCTGACAGTTCTTCTTTAGTATATCCCGCAGGTAAGCGGCCAATGAATATTCTTGAGTTGTAATATTTAGGGTCAGTACTGCGAATTGGTGCCACAACCTCAACTACATCACTAGAGCTACTGCTGCTACTACTTGATTTTCTTCTTGATCTTGACCCACGATCTCTGGAATCAATACCATTAAAAAGGTTACAAGAGGAATATATCAAAAACTCGGTTTCAATCATATGAAAAAAAGACCAGCAACAAATTTTTTTGTCAAATATTTATTTGAATGTTTTCATAAAGATAGACTGGCACTGCCGGCCAGAATACGCCCACATTTTCGAGAGATGGATAGAGAACAAGCAATACCGAAAGTGATTTTTCCTACATCATTAAGTTAGAATTTGATATGTCAAAATATCGAAATGAATTAAGATCTTTGGGTTATAAAGGTGCATTTCAGTAGGCTTCAAATTCGACTGGGGATCATGTTGCTAAGTGGGTAAGATGCTGGCCTCTATAGGGTCCACAACCTTGATATAACATATTTTCACACTAATCGCGTACAAACGGCGGCCATTTTGTCTGTCAATTTTGGTCCGATTTTCACAAAATTTGAACTCAATCTTCATTACCATGTAACGGTGATATAATCAAAAAGTTGTTTTAAATCGGATAATAATTTTTACCTCCAGTGGGACCACAAGCTAAAAAGGGTGATTTTTCGTACAAACAGGTGCTATAATTCAGGAAGTTACGAATCAATGGGCGCAAATATCGAAAGGAACCAAGATCTTCAGGTTATAAACATGCATGTCAAGTTTCATCAAAATCGGTTCAAATTGTGACCTCTATAGGGTCCACAACCTTGATATAACATATTTTCACACTAATCGAGTACAAACGGCGGCCATTTTGTCTGTCCATTTGGGTCCAATTTTCACAAAATTTGAACTCTACCTTCATTACCATGTAACGGTGATATAGGCAAACGCTTTTTTAAATCGGATGATAATTTTGACCTCCAGAGGGACCACAAGCTAAAAAGGGCGATTTTTCGGACAATCAGGGGCCATAATTCAAGAAGTTAGGATCTGATGGCCGCAAATATAGAAAGGAACCCACATCTTTGGCTTATATACATACATTTCAAGTTTCATCACAATCGGTTCAAAATTGTGACCTTTATAGGGTCCACAACCTTGAAACAACATATTTTCACACTATTCGCGTATAAACGGCGGCCATTTTGTATGTCAATTTTGGTCCGATTTCAGGAAATTTGATCGCAACCTTCATTAAGATGTAACAGTGATATAATCAAACGGTTTTTTAAATCGGATAATAATTTTGACCTCCAGAGGGACCACAAGCTAAAAAGGGCGATTTTTCGGACAATCAGGGGCCATAATTCAGGAAGTTACGATCCGATGGGCGCAAATATCGAAAGGGACCAAGATCTTGGGGTTATAAACATGTATGTCAAGTTTCATCACAATCGGTTCAAAATTGTGACCTCTATAGGGTACACAACCTTGAAATAACATATTTTCACACTATTTGCGTACAAACGGCGGCCATTTTGTATGTCAATTTTGGTCCGATTGTCACGAAATTCGAACTCCACCTTCATTACCATGTAACGGTGATATAATCAAACGTTTTTTAAATCGGATAATAATTTTGACCTCCAGGCGGCCCACAAGCTAAAAAGGGCGATTTTTCGGACAATCAGGGGCCATAATTCAGGAAGTTACGATCCGATGGGCACAAATATCAAAAGGAACCAAGATCTTGGGGTTATAAACATGCATGTCAAATTTCATCACAATCGGTTCAAAATTGTGACCTCTATAGGGTCCACAAGCTAAAACCATGATATTTCGTACAATCAGGGGCCATAATCCATGAAGTTTCCATCCGATACATGCCAATATCGAAAGCAGCCGAGATCTTATGGGGATAAACCTATATTTCAAGTTTCGTCAAAATCGGATAAGAATTGTGACCTGTAGAGAGTCCACAAACAAATTGTGGACGGACGAACAGGCGCGACGACATAATACGTCCACATGAAAATGTGGGCGTATAAAAAGGGCAGATAACATTACATAAAGTTGTTTTCAGACATAAGTCCACAGCAGTTATGTCCACAAAAGCAATTCTTCCTTATATGGACCACGTACATGCACCGGTATTCAGACGATAACTTCAACTGTTTGAGTTATCAAAACGATTCAGTTAAATCCATTAAATTGGGATTAATCAAATTTTGAGTAATCACAGTCCCTAAAATTTTTAGAGACAAATTTATTGAAATTTAACGTTGTCTGCGAATGTAATGATACCTTGTGGGCAACACCTGAAAAGTCCAAATTTTCTTTCAGATAAGATTATGAGAGTAAGAAATATAGCTCTTCTTTTATTTCAAGCCTTTGATCCAGTTTCCATTCAAAATATCTTCCCCGGGCATCTATATCATAACTATTACTATTGATTTAAAATTTCATCAAATTTGGATCAAAATTATCATCACTAGAGGAGGATTCACAACAGTGATATACCACACTTTTATGCTATTTCCGTATGAGGAATGGCCATTTTGTTTGACAGTTTCAGTCCTCTTGTGTAACAGTGATATAGTGGAATAATTCTTTAAATTGGATAAAAATTGTAACCTTTAGAGGACCACAAACTAAAAAACAAGATTTTCCAAGAAGTTACGACCCAATATGTGGGCATATTGAAAAGAACCAAGATCTTTGAGTTATAAACATACATTTCAAGTTTCAGTAAAATCAATCAAGGCTCATATGCCAAAAATTTGTGACCTGTAGACTGTCCAAAAAAAAAATTAAGGATGTATGAACAGTGGGAACAACAATATACTTCAACATGACAATGTGTGACTATAAAAAAAAAACCTGCGATCTTGCCACGCGGTCTCTGGAATCAATACCATTAAAAAGGTCAAAAAAAAAATTGGTTCAAAATTGTTTTGACTAAGGTTATCTGTTGGACATTCAGTTCAGCTGTTAATGTGTACTGTATGTATCTCTTGGAGCCTACCTGTTTCTACTACGAGATCTCGACCTTCTATTTCTGCTCCTACTCCTGCTTCTACTTCTATGTCTATTTCTGTCATAGCGTCCTCTTGAGCGGCTTGAACTTCTATGATTTCTACTGTTACTACGCCTATGTCTTTGGTCACGAGAGCTCATTTTGTACAATCAAATTATAACAACATAAACCTTTAAAAATATCTAAGAAAAGTAGAAAATTATACATCTATTATGAAAATATTATCGTAAATCATAGAAACAAGCAAAAAGTGCATTCCTTTTCGCTAACCATCACGTGTGAAATTGGTTCTGAGAGTGAGAATAGATCTCCTCTATCCCATTTACTCAAACAAGATATCTTATTCTTATATCATGCCCCCTTCTCATACTGTATACATACACACACACTTTTTCCCCCAAAAAGGAAACTGTTGTTTCATTTTCTTTTTTAATGGTCAACTACAGGATCTGGCTAAAGTTTGGTAAAGTGGTAATCCAAAACTATTTCCGTAGTGTTTTCTTCTGAACAACCACGATAGTACTTACAGTTTTGACACATATTATAAGATTTTGCAAATTTGACTTATCAGTCAATTCAAAGATATGCATCAAATGACTTTTCAATACAATTAAGAGCAGAAAAACTATTTCACCTGTTTCCGTGTAACTGTGTACAACTTAGTTGACAATTTTCCTTTTACTGTGCAAAAATAACGTAGTAAAGATATTTTGTTATCATTGCGCGCAAAAATAACCCGATGGCAGCCAGTTGAGAATGTGGATATAAAAAAATAAACCGATGGTAGCTAGTTGAAGAATTGGATATAAAAATCAAACAATGACACAAAAAGAATTCATGCCATGGTACCCGGTGGAAATGGAGACATCGTGGCATTGAGTTTGTTTAGTTAATAAAGATATATTTATACACTTCAGGAATAACCTTTGAGTGGAAAGGTATATTTTTCTTTATCCCTTTTTTCAAACATGACCACTTATCCTAATATAAATATCAAATTATCATTCGTTTCATAAACATAAACATCATAAGAACACATTGTCTTAAAAAAATGAACAAAAAGTTCTCCAGAACACCTGCTTGTCATATCTTGGCTATGGTCAATTTCTGAGATGTGGTTTGAGCAATCGAGTAGCCTCATACATGTAGGTATGACCAAACTATGTGAATATAAACGAAATTGCCCAACCCCTCACCATCCGGGTTTTGCATTGATTTTTCATGAACAAGAGCATAATTTGCATATTGTTATATAAATAAATCACCATTCGAATATTTATTAAAATAGCATTATGCAAGAGCAAAATCTGCATATTACATGTCTTTCTTTAGGCCTGAAATGTTACCTAAATAATCAATTAGACATTAATTAACTTATCCAGACCATAATAAACTCTTGGTTGGCAGATTAAATTCCTATATGCCGCTTAATGGCCATTGATAATTAAATCAATCAAGTAGATAATCGAGACTATGCTGTTTATATTATTAATTAATGATTTTAGCAATGATGACCGAGTCTATGTGAATATTTCACTCGCTTCATTCTTGGCTAATAGTGGATCAATTTCAGTTTCAGCAAATTACCTTTACACTATCTAGTTTTTAACTATTTTAGTGAGAACTGCCATCTCTTTATCTTATCTCCCATAATGTATCTTTAACAGGATAAACCAATAATCAACCTTCTGAGCCATCAGATGGCTCCAATATTAGGTAGATTAGATCAACAAGACCATTAAAGAGTTTAACTATAAAATGGATTCAAGATGTGGCTTCGATAACATGACATGTCAAGTGGGCCAGTGCTTATATTGAGACCCCCTTGAGCAGAATATTATGAAAAAAATATATGTTATAGTAGTAAGCTACATACAAATCTATGACTTAAAGCTGCAAAGTTATACGACTCTAACTTTAATATTGATTGAGATAGGCCTACTGAATAAGGGTACCCATGTAATTCTGTCAATTTCGGAAGTTTTGGATAGTGAAATCGAGCATCCTCATTGTTATTATCGAATACATATTGACAACGGATTACCGTATACGGACAAAAATGACAATTAGTATTGATTAAAGTAAAGTCACCGCATGCAAGGTAAAAATGTAGTGCCAAACTGGCGAGCAAATCTAAAAATATTTTGCGTGCACCGATTTCTGAAAAAAATTACTTGTGCTTGCACTGCCTAGGATACTCTGCAGACTGGTTTACGGCAGCGTCAAAGACAAAAATCTTTGGACTGTTTTTAGGGTAAGGATTCGGATTACCTTCCAAGAGTTTTTGTGAGGTCCAAAGACCCTTAAAACTACTAAAACAATTCAAAGATTCTTATCTACTGTCTGAACCATAGTAAATTATAAATGGATTTCTTCAATTATGCACAAACTACTGATAGTTATTAAAAACTTGCCTATGTGTTTGAAATCACCTCCAGTACCTCCAGTTAAATAAAATCCATTGCACAATAAAATATCCCAAAAAAGAGTTCTCTCTTGTAAAGTCAATGTTTTTGCTTGTATTTGCGACTGTGTCCATCACATTACTATTGATCAAATTTCATCAAATTTGGATCAAAATTATGATCACTAGAGGAGGATTCACAACAGTGATATACCACACTTTTATGCTATTTCCGTATGAGGAATGGCCATTTTGTTTGACAGTTTCGGTCCTTATGGTGTAACAGTGATATAGTGGATTAATTTGGTGTAACAGTGATACATGTATAGTGGAATAATTTTTTAAATTGGATAAAAATTGTAACCTTTAGAGGACCACAAGCTAAAAACACGATTTTCCAAGAAGTTACGACCCGATATGTGGGCATATTGAAAAGAACCAAGATCTTTGAGTTATAAACATACATTTCAAGTTTCAGTAAAATCAATCAGGGCTCATATTCTCATATGCCAAAAAACTTTGACCTGTAGACTGTCCAAAAAAAAAATTAAGGATGTATGAACAGTGGGAACAACAATATACTTCCACATGACAATGTGTGACTGTTAAAAAAAACTGGGATCTTGCCACGCCGCGATCTCTGGAATCAATACCATTAAAATGGTCAAAAAAAAAATTGGTTCAAAATTGTTTTGACTAAGGTTATCTGTTGGACATTCGGTTCAGCTGTTAGTGTGTACTGTATGTGTTCCTATGGCATTTATTTTGGCTGTTTTAAAATGCAAATTTCTCATTATTTTGTATTTGGCAGCACCACGCCTATGGAAACTTCAGATGGCCATAACTCAGCCAATATTTTTGTGATTTGCATATTTTATATATCAACAGGAAGCAGTTTCAGTCCCCTTTAAGATAAGCTTTAATTAAATCACAGTTTTTAAAAATTGAAATGTAAACATGTGACTGGTTTTATAGCGGATGGTCACATATAATAGTTATTAAAAACTTGCCTATGTGTTAGCAATCACCTCCCGTTAAATAAAATCCATTGCACAATAAAATATCCCAAAAAAGAGTTCTCTCTTGAAAAGTCAATGTTTTTGCTTGTATTTTCGACTGTGTCCATCACAACATTACACAGGTCACATAATGAGCTAAACCATCGTAACATGTTGAAGGGGGTAAAGGTTGACAAATTCGATTACAGCACATATTCACAATGAATATATCACCGATTATACGATTCATACTCGTTGTAAATATAATATTGCTTTTCGCCCCACAATTTCACCCCTGTATTTTGTCCATCAATTTTGGTATAACTTTCACGAAATTCGAACTCAACCTTCATTACCAATGGAACGGTGATATAATCAAACGTTTTTTTTAAATCGGATAATAATTTTGACCTCCAGTGGGACCACAAGCTAAAAAGGGCGATTTTTCAGACAACCAGGAGCCATAATTCAGGAACTTCCGATCCGATGGCCGAAAATATCTAGAGGAACCAAGATCTTTGGATTATTAATACATGTCAAGTTTCATAAAATCGATTCAAAATTGTGACCTCTATAGGGTCCACAAGCTAAAAACAAGATTTTTCATACAATCAGGGACCATAATCCACAAAGTTTCGATCTGATACATGAAAATATCGAAAGCAGCCGAGATCTTATGGGGATAGACCTATATTTCAAGTTTCATTGAAATCAGATAAGAACTGTGACCTGTAGAGAGTCCATCCACAGCCTTGATATAACATACCTTAAAGATCTTAAAGGGACAATAACATTCTTGCTGACTTGGTAGCTCCAGAAAATAAATAATACCCTTATTCTAAGTACTAGATGTCTAAGTGTCCTACCTGTTGTGTAAATTATCCATTGCAACATATTTTACTTGTCCAGAGGGTTCGAAAATATCTTAAAATCCAAGTCACATTTGAAAAGGTTTACGTTAGACTTTTCAAATCAATTGGTTGAATTTTTCTAATTTTTCAAAATAGGTGTGTTAGATGAAATTTATATCATCATTTAATTGGAATATTCTAAAATAATACGATTTGTTGACCAGAATGAAGATTGGGACATATTATTCAGTTACAACAAGAGTGTTATTGGGGCTTTAAAGAGAGTGAGGCTGAGTGCGATATGCTGCTCGCTTTTTACCTCTGTGAATTTTTGGACTTTTATGTTATTTATGTACAATTAACATCATGGATTTAGCTGTTCAGTTATCAAAATTAATTGAAAATCAAAATACTTGTTCGTTTCAACACCTTAAACTTTCAAACTGATCCCGCAGTGAATATTCGCTTGGCCGCTACAATCGCTGATAAGCATGACATCAACGAGGCTTAATGAGTACGGCATATTAACTTTTTTACTCCGACAAATTAAATTCTCAAACATTTTTTTGAGGTAAAAGAAAAATAAATAAAGACGTTTGAAGTATTTGTAGTTAAACAATATTTCCTATTTAGTGTAAATGGGTATTAAAATGAGTAAAATGCATCATTTAGCCCGAAGCAGTTAGGTGTTAAGTAAACATTGCACGAGCCGTTGAGCCAATGACTACAAGGCGTGCAGTCAACGCACGTGTTTTGGACAGGCATCCGTTACAGAGATAATATTTAAGTAATTCTCTGTGAAACAGATTGTTAAACTCTGTGTATCAATCTGAAGTCAATCGGATGATAAGTTTGGCATCTATAGCATCATAAGGTTTTTTAAAGTAATCATGGGAGATAACTCTGGAAGTCATTATTTGAAATCGCTGAAAATCAGTAGGCTTCTTCGTCTCATGACCTTAAACAGTGTGTGTAAATTTAAAGTCAATCGGATATTGACTTTGGCCTCTAGAGCATCCACAGGATTTTTTGATGTGATCAAGGGCCATAACTCTGGCAATAATTATCAGAGATCGATTAAAATCAATAGGCTTCTTTGTCTCATGACCTTAAACACTGTGTATAAATTTACACTAAATCAGATATTAACTTTGGCCTCTAGAGAATCCACAAGATTTTTTGAAGTGATCAAGGGCCACAAATCTGGCACTAATTATTAGAAATCGCTGAAAATCAATAGGCTTCTTCGTCTCATGACCTTAAACACTGTGTATAAATTTGAAGTCAATCGTTTATCAACATTGGCCTCTAGAGCATCTACAAGATTTTGTGAAGTGATCAAGGGCCACAACTCTGGCACTAATTATCGTAAATAGCTGAAAATCAATAGACTTCTTCGTCTCATGACCTTAATTGTGGACGCCGGACGGACGGAAGGACGGGGGCGACGACAATATACGACCACATTTCACAACTTAGTGATGTCATCAACATATGACATCATTTTTCAAATTTGTTTCCTGTTTCTGTTGAACTGTTCCTTTGAAAAAGCTAAAAGTTATTTGACGAAACTAGTCAGGATAGTGGACATGTATGATGGTTTTAAATGGCAGTTTTATATATTTCAACAACATTTCAATGTGGGCGTATAAAAACTGACTTTTATGCAAATAAAATCTTAAGCACCACAAACAAACAGAAAGATCTCTACAGAGTTGTAAATTTCCTTTTAGACCCTAATTTTGGAAAAACTACCCTACCAACAGAAAATTGTTCTGATTTACCAAACCGATTTGCAGAATATTTTTTCGACAAAATAAAAACAAATAAAAACAATCCGTTATGATCTATCTGTAAATGCAACTCACGAAGATGTCGTCTCTGAGCCTTTTACTAATGTATGTCCTTTGAGTAGTTTTTGTGAACTAGGTGAATTGGAATTAACCAAGATAATCAGATCCATGGTTCCTTAAAACCAACCTGGTTCCTTAAAACCAACATGGAAGTGTTCTTACCGGTTATATTGAATATCATCAACACATCGCTTAAATCTGGAATATTCCCAAACCCGTTCAAAACTGCTCATGTATTTCCACTCATCAAGAAACCCTCTTAAGATCCAAACATCGACAAAAACTATAGACCAGTCTCAAACCTCAGCTTCTTATCTAAAGTACTCGAAAAGTGCATTGCTGAACAATTTAAACATCATCTTAATGAACATAATTTACTTGACAAATTTCAAAGTGCCTATAGAAAATTCCACTCCACTGAAACCGCATTATTGAAAGTTCAAAATGACATCTTAACATCAGTTGATAATAATAAATGTGTACAGCTGGTACTTCTTGATTTGTCCGCAGCTTTTGACACAGTGGATCATAATACCTTACTATCACATCTACAAGTGTCCATGGTGCTGTGCTTGAATTGTTCCGTTCGTATCTAGCTAGTAGAAGTCAGTCAGTGATAATTGATGGAAAGCAGCTGTCTAACCCCACAGATCTTCAGTATGGTGTACTTCAGGGCTCAATTTTAGATCCAATCCAATTCACTGTATACACGACTCCGCTTGGTAAGATTGTTCAAAGGTACGGCGTTGATTTTCATCTATATGCTGACGATACGCAACTATACATAGCATTCAAACTGTGTGATATAATTCTTCAAAGGCAAAACTGGAACAGTGTATCAGTGAAATTAAATGTTGGATGCCTACTAATTTCCTAAAACTTAACGACGATAAAACTGAGTATCTCCTACTAGGAAGGAACGGAATCTTCTTTAAGTAAAGCTGAAGCAGGGGGTGATACAAGCATACAAATTGGTTCCCATACTATCATTCCGGTTGAATCCGCAAGAAATATTGGTGTACTTTTCGATGAGTATATGTCCATGAATGCTCAAGTTAACAATATCTGTAAACTCAGTTATTACCATCTAAAAAACATTAGTAAAATTAGGTCAACTCTAACTATTGATGCCATTAAAACTGTCGTAAACTCCCTAGTAACATCAAGATTAGATAATGGCAACTCACTTTTAGCAGGAATCCCAGATGTTTTAATTAATAAGCTACAAATGGTACAAAATAGTGCAGCCAGGCTTATAACCAGATCAAAGTTTAGAGAGCTCATAACCCCTATTTTAATTGAGTTACACTGGCTACCTATATATTTTAGAATTCAATATGAAATCCTTCTTTTAGTATTTAAACGTCTTAACGGTCTTGTGCCTCTTTACTTACGAGATTTACTTGAATTGTATACACCGTCCCGAACTGTCCGTTCCTCCTCTGATACATTAACTTTATGTCCTAAGCGGTCGAGACTCAAAACAATTGGCGATAGGGCTTTTAGTGTATGCGCGCCAATTGAATGGAATAAGCTTCCATTTTCTATTAGAAACTCTATGTCTATTGCTGTTTTTAAACAATCTGTCAAAACTTTTTTATTTTAAGAAGCCTTTAGCTTATAACTGTTTTAAATTTGTCTTAATCTTCTAGTAGTTCTATATTTTACTGTCTTATTTTTACCTCTAGTCATTATATCTTCATAATATGTTATTTACTTAAAAATGTATGATTATATTTTTATTTTATTTTGTCTGTGATACTAGTAATGTGATAATTTATTATGTTTTGTAAAGCGCATTTGAGCACCCAGTGAATTGTGCGCTATAAAAATGTTTTTATAATAATAATAATAATATAATAATAATAATAACATATTTTCACACTATTTGCGTACAAACAGCGGCCATTTTGTCCATCAATTTTGCTCCGATTTTCCCGAAATTCAATCACAATCTTCATTAACATGTAACGGTGATATAATCAAACAGTTTAATAAATCATAATAATTTTGATCTCAAGAGGGCCACAAGCTAAAAAAGGGTGATTTTTCGGACTATCAGGGGCCATAATTCAGGAAGTTACAATTCAATGGGCAAAAATATCAAAAGGAACCAAGATCTTTGGGTTATTAACATACCTTTCAAGTTTCATCAAAATCGGTTCAAAATTGTGACCTCTATAGGGTCCACAAGCTAAAAACATGATTTTTCGTACAATCAGGGGCCATAATCCATGAAGTTTCAAGTTTTGTCAAAATCAGATAAGAATTGTGACCTGTAGAGAGTCCACAACCTTGATATAACATACTTTCACATCTTCTTGGTTTGGCTTTTAGTAATTGAACACTTGTTTACTTATACATACACACTTATCTTTATATTATTGTTTCTCTATAGCTCAGGTTAATTGGTTTTCCATTAATAATAGTGTTAATACACTCATCTTTTTATAAATAATAGCATTTGAATCCCCGTAAGAGTTTTCTGTTGTGTAGGATTAGTCCTTAATGGCCCCTAATCAAAGGTGTTAAACTTTAATTGTATTTGATTTTTATCTTAGTTGCATATTCTGTATATATTTGCCTATACTATTCACAAATTTGTATCATTGCTTGATAAAGACGAGAGCATGCTCGTCGAAATGTCGCTTAGTATCAAACTCAGTAATTGTGTATCCATAAAATTGTACCTTGTGTTCATATTTTCACACTATTCGCTTACAAACGGCGGCCATTTTGTACGTCAATTTTGGTCCGATTTTCACGAAATTCGAACTCAACCTTCCTTACCACGTAACGATGATATAATCACAGTTTTTTTTAAATCGGATAATAATTTTGACCTCCAGAGGGACCACAAGCTAAAAAGGGTGATTTTTCGGAAAATCAACGGCCATTTTAATGATTATAATTGAGGAAGTTACGATCTGATAGGCGCATGTCAAGTTTCAACAAAATTGATTCAAAATTGTGACATCTATAGGGTCCAAAAGTTAGATTCAAGGCCAGTAAAACAACTGTACATGTACTTACTTCAAAAGAAAAAATCCCATCCCCCATCGAACTCTGTAACTCTAACCAATTAATACAAGGCAGTTAACAAATAGCTGAGAGCAATAGCTGAATTGTCGTGAAAGAGCCAAACACCATTATGATAGACAAGCCTTGCTTTGACCCCCCTTACATGTATATGAAATGATCTATCCAAATAAATAAGGTAATTATAATTAGATTCCATTTTTGATTTTCTCATTGTCAAAGTTTTATTCTTAGGGATATACATGTAATTTAGTTGTACAATGGATTTTATTTAACGGAAGTTAATATCAAACACACAGGTAACTTTATAATAACCAAAGTATGTAGTTTGTTCATAATCGAAGAAATCCGTTTATAATTTACCATGGTTCAGACAGTAGGAATGGCACTGCCATAAATGGCGTAAAAATGGTAGCCCAAACTAAAGTTGAGTAAAAGTTCTCTACGAAGCCCAAGATATTCTTTACGGTTCCATAACAATAGCCACTTTGATTTTTTGAGGGTTTATTAAAATTACGGTTTATTATAATTTTTTTATACAGGCTAGTAAATGTATCTTTGAATTTGATCTGACTTCCAAAAAAATGAATATTAATATTTTTGCAAGTGTTATTTATTATCCAACATTAGAACACGCACTAGCTTTCCTTTTTTGTAGCTGTAAAAAAATTACCTACGCCTTATGGAGGCAACATACTTACAAGAAAACTGATGGAGGGGGTTTATTTAGCTTTCTATTACAATACCAGTTTTCGAATCTTCTCTCCTCGTTTTGTCTCAGATTAAAATTTGTCTTTAGCCGGAAGTACTGTTTGGTCAAGGGTTTCAGTAAACAGATATTTGATTGGATGAACGAAATTTCTTGTCCAACCAAATCAGTTTCTAAACTTGAGACTTTATTGGTTTCAAGATGGCCGAACAAACCGAAGGTAGAAGAATAAATTGTAACATTTAGCAGCTGTATCCACACTATGAGTGCAATCTTGATAAATGTTTAATATTCAACGCAAAGCAATTTCATTTTATGGAATAATTCTATATAATGCATAGTATTTTATGTTGAAACAATTTAAGCACATGTTTACAAGTGTCAGTGATAGTCTACTTTCATTTTTCAAAACTAAGCTTATTTATATTCATCTTTTTCCTATTTAACACGATTCTCTTCGTTATTATATTTCCTATATGATTAAAGTGGGTAACAATTAGAATGGAGTAGACCTTAATTTTTCATCACAATTTATAGGCCTTACGCGTCTCAATTTTCATAGAAAATATTAAATGGGCTTTGCTACTGTACTTGAGACTGTATGTTCTCCTCTAACTGAACTATTGTCATTGAGGTCAGGCATATGCCATACAGTGTGCAACAAAGTACTGCCTTCCCTTATATCAAATTTTAACTGCAATGGATTTTTACTTTCCACACTATCTGTGCTACACCACGGGGAATCACGACAGAAAATCACAATATGTCCGTCTCCCGGTCTCCATTAGCCCATTTCGAAGCAGTAGGCCTATAGTAAGACGTTAAACTCCATTTCATTTCTTACTCACTGAATTATTGTGGCTCCCCAGTGACTGTCGGTCAATCACCTTGTTTGTGTTATGGGTTTAAGGAGTCACACTTTGGTGTAATTGTAACTTATTTCTAAATAAATTGAAGGAATGAAACCTTTGTATGTCCTCCAGTTATGAAGTATCAAAGGATAAGTCTTGATCTCATCAATTTTCAAATATTATATTTCAGTCATTAGGAACAAAAAAAGAAAGATAAACAACTCTGATTATTGCAAAACATAAGTAAACCTTGAAGCTGATGTCTTCCTCCTCTATCCCAAAATGAATAAATGACACATATTGATTTTATTGCATTCAAGCAGTCAAAACTGATCAATTTAGTCAATGTATTGCTGTTTTGAAACTACTGGTACATGTATATATTTACCGCTACACTAAGTCTCATCGCTCTCTTTCAGTTAGATTCAAGTTTTATGTATTTTTATACGCCCACATTTTCATGTGGACGTATTATGTCGTCGCCCATGTCCGTCCTGACGTCCGTCCGTCCACAATTTGTTTGTGGACTCTCTACAGGTCACAATTCTTATCCGATTTTGACGAAACTTGAAATATAGGTTTATCCCCAAAAGATCTCGGCTGCTTTCGATATTGGCATGTATCGGATCAAAACTTCATGGATTATGGCCCCTAATTGTACGAAAAATCACGTTTTTAGCTTGTGGACCCTATAGAGGTCACAATTTTGAACCGATTTTGATGAAACTTGACATGCATGTTTGTAACCCAAAGATCTTGGTTCCTTTGGATATTTGCGGCTATCGGAATGTAATTTCCTGAATTATGGCCCCTGATTGTCCGAAAAATCACCCTTTTTAGCTTGTGGTCCCTCTGGAGGTCACAATTATTATTCGATTTAAAAAAAACGTTTGATTACATCACCGTTACACCCTAAGGAAGGTTGAGTTCGAATTTCGGGAAAATCGGATGAAAATTGCCATACAAAATGGCCGCCGTTTGTATGCGAATACTGTTAAAAAATGGTATATCAAGGTTGTGGACCCTGTGGAGGTCACAATTTTGATTCGATTTTGATGAAACTTGAAATTCATGGTTATAACCCAAAGATCTTGCTTCCTTTCGATATTTGCGCATATCGGATCGTAACTTCCTGAATTATGGCCCCTGATTATAAGCAAAATCGCCTTTTTTTTTAGCTTGGAGGTCACAATTATTATTCGATTTAAAAAACCGTTTGATTATATCACCGTTACACCCTAAGGAAGGTTGAGTTCGAATTTCGGGAAAATCGGACGAAAATTGCCATACAAAATGGCCGCCGTTTGTACGCGAATATTGTTAAAAAATGGTATATCAAGGTTGTGGACAATGTGGAGGTCACAATTTTGATTCGATTTTGATGAAACTTGAAATTCATGGTTATAACCCAAAGATCTTGCTTCCTTTTGATATTTGCGCATATTGGATCGTAACTTCCTGAATTATGTCCCCTGATTATACGCAAAATCGCCTTTTTTTTAGCTTGGAGGTCACAATTATTATCCGATTTAAAAAAACGTTTGATTATATTACCGTTACACTGTAAGGAAGGTTGAGTTCGAATTTTGGGAAAATCAGACCAAACTTGAAATTCATGGTTATAACCCAAAGATCTTGGTTCTTTTCGATATTTGCGCATATCGGATTGTAACTTCCTGAATTATGGCCCCTGGTTATACGCAAAATCCCCCTTTCTTTAGCTTGTGGTCTCTCTGGAGGTCACAATTATTATCCAATTTAAAAAAACGTTTGATTATATCACCGTTACACTGTAAGGAAGGTTGAGTTTGAATTTCGGGAAAATCAGACCAAAATTGACAGACAAAATGGCCGCCGTTTGTACGCGAATACTGTTAAAAAAAATGATATATCATGGTTGTTGACCCTGTATAGGTCACAATTTTAATTCGATTTTGATGAGGAAGGTTGAGTTCTAATTTCGTGAAAATCGTACCAAAATTGCCGGACGAAATGGTCGCCGTTTGTACGCGAATAGTGTAAAAATATGGTATATCATGGTTGTGGACTCTCTACAGGTCACAATTCTTATCCGATTTTGATGAAAAGTCACATTTCTAGGTTGTGTACCGTCACACCATAATCATTGTCGGTTTTGAATTTCATTAATATCAGACTGGAACTGACCAACTAAATGGCTGCTCCCAATACAGTATGAAATACAGGACTTAAAGATGTAGGAAAAATCACTTTCGGTATTGCTTGTTCTCTGTCCATCTCTCGAAAATGTGGGCGTATCCTGCCTGGCAGTGCCAGCCTATCTTTTTAGCTTGGAGGTCACAATTATTATTCAATTTAAAAAAACGTTTGATTATATCACCGTTACACCCTAAGGAAGGTTGAGTTCGAATTTCGGGAAAACCGGACGAAAATTGCCATACAAAATGGCCGCCGTTTGTACGCGAATACTGTTAAAAAATGGTATATCAAGGTTGTGGACCCTGTGGAGGTCACAATTTTGATTCGATTTTGATGAAACTTGAAATTCCTGGTTATAACCCAAAGATCTTGCTTCCTTTCGATATTTGCGCATATCGGATCGTAACTTTCTGAATTATGGCCCCTGATTGTCCGAAAAATCGCCTATGGTCCCTCTGGAGGTCACAATTATTATCCGATTAAAAAAACGTTTGACTCTATCACCGTTACACCCTACGGAAGGTTGAGTTCGAATTTCGAGAAAATCGGACCGTAATTGCCAGAAAAAATGTCCGCTGTTTGTACGCGAACAGTGTAAAAATATGGTATATCAAAGTTGTGGACCCTGTAGAGGTCACAATTTTAATTTGATTTTGATGAAACCTGAAATGCTTGTTTATAACCCAAAGATCTTTATTCTTTTCGATATTTGCGCATATCAAATTGTAATTTAATGAATTATGGCCTTTGATTGTAGGAAAAATCACTTTCGGTACTGCTTGTTCTGTCTATCTCACAAACAATTATTATCTGATTTTAATAAAAATCTCTGATTATATTACTGTTGCACCGTAAGGAAGGTTGAGTTCGAATTTCGTGAAAATCGTACCAAAATTGCCAGACGAAATGGTCACCGTTTGTACGCAAATAGTGTAAAAATATGGTATATCATGGTTGTGGACTCTCTACAGGTCACAATTCTTATCCGATTTTGACGAAAAGTAACATTTCTAGGTTGTGTACCGTCACACCATAATCATAGTCGGTTTCGAGTGTCATTAATGCTCCCAATACAGTATGAAATACAGGACTTAAAGATGTAGGAAAAATCATTTTCGGTATTGCTTGTTCTCTGTCCATCTCTCGAAAATGTGGGCGTATCCAGCCTGGCAGTGCCAGCCTATCTTTTTAAAGCTTTGAGCAACCAAATTGCTTACAGTATCTCTGCTTAAGCCTTTGCACAAAATGCTAATCATTGAACTCATTCAAAGTATTCACTAACTTATAAATATGACAAGGGATTTGAGTCAAAAGTCAGTGCTATGTTATTAATGCTATTGACCTGCAGGGCCGTACGTAGGAATTTAAAATTGGGGGTGCAGCAGAGTGGTGGGGCGCCAATATAATGGCCAAGTTATCACATAAAGAAAGTTACCATAAAGTGCAATCTGAAAGCGGAAATATTAAATTAAGTTTAATGGAAATGGTTATATCACAAAATGAATTGCACATAAAATAAATGTAATTTGTCAAAAGTCAAGATGTCAATTTATGCGATGTTGAGATGTAATACAGCTACAATTTAACTCAAATCCCTAATCATAAATAAACACCTAAATCATGTTTGAACATTCTAGCTCAATTAAATATGGATTTATTCTGTGTTCCCCCCCCCCCCCAAAAAAAAATGTGACGAACAGGCAGACAAACAACACACATTTACACATTAGACACATTCTTTGAAAGGAGGGCAAAAAAAGGTTATTGCATAGTGAATTGAAATAACTTGTAGTTGATACATGTTTTTCGAAATTCAAATTACAAAAGCTGGTAGTGTGGAGCCCCAAAAATGTTCTAATCAAACTGGTGTTATGTTGGCCAGTCTGGGCTTTCAGTAGAATATTTTTAATTTCTGAGAACTCAGACATGGTCTTCATAATTAAGGGGTCATGGAGTGAAATAATTAAGACATATTCTTTTTGTTTAAGTACTGAAATATATCTGGGATTCACTTCTAATAATAAAAGCAACATATAAATAATAAAAGACTGAGCTTTTTTTTAATTTTGAATTTCAGATTTAAAAGCATTTGAAAGAAGATTGACTGAAGTGATTGATAAATTGCAACCTGCAGCTAGATTCTGGAGAAGTAAGAATTTTGAAATATAAAAATACATCTTTCATGTGATAGAAATTAGAATTGATAACAGATTTTCAAATTTGTTTTTAAAATACTACTCTGTTCTAAGGTTGATTAGAAACTGTGACGAGCTAATTCTCGATGTCTGTGATACTCCTAAAAACGACATAGCCTAGAAATAACAGAAAACCACCAAGATTAAATATCTAGATATTTAATTTTGATAGAAAGACTGTAATAAATAAAACAGTATTCCTTATTAGGCCTATTATAAATAGTATTTGTTAATGACAGAAATTGAAAACCTACATGTAACAACAAAATTAACACATTGTTTTGGGGTTTTTTTTTTGTTTTGCCCATATAATATTATCTAATTTTGAAGAAAACCACTGAATTTCATTATCTTAAAATCTAATTTTTGTTGGAAAACTGTAAATTTTATTAATAGTGAATAGAAGACATATCTTTACTGGCATTTAAAATAGACACCTTCTCGTATTATCAGCACAGTTTATTTTGTTTTGTTATAAATTCTTTGACAATTCTATATACAAAAAATAAAGCAATCTCGATTATCAAGTCATATTATTCCTATTATTTTACGTTCACCATTTGCTGGTTTCGGGAGAATCACAGACACAGCTAGTTCTGGTTATGGCACCAATGCCACCAATAACCAAAATCATTTCATGTCAAACACCTTTCGAGTAAGGGACTGTTAAAATGGGTCTTTTCTTTCGCCTGTCTCTCTGTCTGTCTGCCCATCTCTCCGTCCGTCCATCCATTACACATTTTGGGACACAATAACTCTCCTTTGTGCTAAAATGCACAAACTTGGTTGGTGAAGGTTCTAATTAAGTGAGCGTGATGAAACTTGGCGCATAGTTTCATTTCATCAGTACCTTGGCTAAGTTCAATAGTGAACATTTTCTGCTCAGGGTAAGCAGATCAATAAGAAATTTAGATCAAGACTGGAACACGATAACACTCCTTCTAATTGAAGTAGAATGTTAAAACTTGGTGTAGTTGTTTATTAAGGGAATGCCTTGATGGAGTTTGAAGATGAGCATTTTCTGTTTAGCCTAATCTTTTATACCCATGCCAATGTCTACACAGGACTTAGTATTTTTCATTCCATACAAACAGTTATATGTTGTCCCTTGCCAGACCCTCTGTCACACACCACTGACAAGAGGGAATTGCATTGGAAAATCTAGATGAACTTGGCAATTGCAAGGATTGAATACGGGACAAAACCGAAACGTCAGAGAAACTTTAAATAGACAGGGGTCAGCTGAAGTCAATATCTTGTATATCCACCCTACGCCCTTACACATGCATGAAGTTGCCTTGGACTGGCACAGATGTCTCACTACACGCTGTGGAATTGTTTGCCTATGATTTTTGAATGTCTGTGCCAACTCTCAGCAACTCTCAGCAACTCTGCATCAGTTCGTGGTGGCACGGCTTGTATTTCGAACCCGTCGTCCAAATTCATCCCAAAGGTGTTCGTTCGGGTTCTTGTCGGGAGACAGTGAGCCAATCCATAACACGGACATAATGATTGTCAACCTGGCAGTGTGCGGTCTGGCGTTGTGATGCTGGAAATTATTTGTTGCACCAGCAATGAAAGCAACACCGGACAAAGTTGACATTGATAGAGGCCCAAACCATGACACAACCTCCCCCAAACATTCCTTTACGCAGTTACAATAAAGGGGTCAGTGTCGATGTCGGTAGATCTAGATTCATCCGTGAGAAGATGACATTTCACCGTGGTGTGTTGTGCAGATACCCCTGATTTGCGGCACATTGCAGTCTGACAATGCAAAAGCATTTGACTTTAGTAAGGTCTACGGCAGCATACCCTAAGAGCAACCAGACGCCTTCGGACTGTTTGAGGCTGATCTGATCAGATGTTGCTGTGTTCTCCAACAGTTCCCCTGGCAGATACTGTAGTCATGTGCCGATCTTGAGCAGCGGTTGTTGCAGGTGGCGGACATTAAAGTGTGAAGCCCACAATCCAGCATACCTATAGCTTTGTTCCTGTTTTCTTGTGTAAGGCGTGGCATTTTCCGAAGTGATGAATGTTGAAATTTTGATCTGTATTTATAGGGACGGAGTGCAGAGAATGCACACGCGAAACGTGCGACATGAGACTGCTTAATATTGGGTTCAAACCCAAACTCCACAAAAAGAGACCCATCATAAGTTTCACCTATGTGCCATAAGATAGGAAAACCTAAGAAAGCGTTTACCAGAAATATTTTAGGCATCATGTTTTAATGGCTTCGAATATATATAGTGAGATAAAGAAGACAATTTAATTTCAATAATTTCGGTTAATTTCTTCTGAAATCATGACTCTTGTTTTACTTTGTTGCACCTTGTGAACGACTAAATACTCATCCAATCTACAACGACAAGTTATCCGATCTGTCTGAAATTTATATGCATCTTTTGAATATTGAAACAAAGAATCCCATTGATTTTCAGCAATTTCTGTCTATTATTTCTAGAGTTATGGCCCATGTTTCACTTTGTTGAACCTTCTGAATGCTTTAACTCCAAAAGTGAACCTTCAATCTGTATGATGACATCAATATGCCGCTTTCAAATTAGTTAAACAAAGATATCTATTGATTTTCAGCAATTTCCATCAATTATTTCTAAAGTTATGGTACTGTATGAAATTTATAGGCATCATTTAAATTAGTGAAACAAAGATGCTTATTGAATTGCAGCAATTTGTGTCAATGACTTCAATTACTTCGTTTTACAATTTATGATGATTCGTGTTAACTTTCGAACGACAAAAGTTATCATGATAAAACCTGTCGAATTTCAACTATTTCAATAAATTGGTTCCAGAGTTAAGACCATAGTTTCATTTAGTAGAAATTTTTGAACACTCAGACAACAAAAATTATAAATGATCTGTATGAAATGGTCTTGTAAATACCCTCCATTACCTTCAAAAGAAGAAATATGCGAGCGACAACCACTGTTGCTGTTGACCGCTCAGACTATTTAGCTGCTGTGTGTGTATATGATATGTTTTGTTGCCTTACCATCAAAGCAGCTTGGAGATATTCTAAATGAGAATTCTGTATGTCAATATGTATATGATGGCGATACTCGACATCAAGGTCAGATCAAACAGAGGTGACTTCTTTGTCAATCTTCATATCTCAATTTAAAACTTGTCTTTTCAAAATTCACTTAAAAAATTTAGTACCAATGGACTTTTGCATATAATTTTTATCAATCTTGTTAAAACACAGATCCTATTTTGTTTTGGTCTGTTACAGCGACTCCTTCACATGCGATGAGCGGAACTGTGGGTAAACCGCTAGAAACATCAACGATGATTGATTTAACAATGTCTGACCTCATTAGGGCCATAAACTGCTCATACAACCCCTGACACGACCTTCCAGATATTCATGTAGTGTAGGCCATCAACAGAGGCGGATTCAATGAGGGGCGCAGGCCCCCCTAATTTTCAACAGTGCCCTTTTTTACTACTGAAAGTGCCTTTCCAATAGCTTTTTTGCTCGATTTTGAGACTCTTTTTCTAAGATTTCCGAACGTTTAGACGAAAATAGCTATTGAGTTGGCTACAGATGCAAGGAAATGACGGATATTTTTCTTGGGGCCCCACCCCCTGCTCAGCGGTGTCCCCCATCTCAGCGGTCAGTGCCCTAATTTTGCGGCGGCCCCCCCTTTTCAAAATTCCTAGATCTGCCCCTGATCAAAAGAATAAAAAAAACAAATCGAAATATAGATCTGTATTTTGATCAGATCAAGTTTTTATATGGGCTGTGAGTGAGCACGATTGTGGATTTGGTACTGTATAAATTGACATATGCATATTATTATTATTATTTTTAGCTAATTCTAAAACATGTGATACATAATAATTAATATTGAGATAAAGTCTCAGTCACTTTAATTTAGCCTTAGACGCTTTAATTTAGTCACCTGTAAAATTATTTGTACAGTAATATACATATCATGATTTTTATTTTCAGTAATTCTTATATTTGTGTCACTGTGTACAGCTGTTGGTGCATGGACATGGCTCTGGGACCCAGATACATCTAAGGTTAGCAGAAGTACTTTTAATGTGCACACATTACAATCATTTTCTACTATTTTTAATGATGGTCATTTAGGGACTTATAATATCTTGTAAATTAGAATATTTATAGATCATCCACAGGAGCGGATCCAGAGGGGGGCGCACCCGTTGCACGCCCCCTCTATTTTTTGAGGTGGCGAACAATTTTTAGCTCCATATAGTTTAGGTTGGAAAATCGTAATTTACTGTACTAGTATGAAAATAGTCCTTGTGGGCATTTTTTACACTCAAAAATCATGGTTCCGGGCTTCGCAGTCCCAAGTTGCAACAGCACGCCCCCTCTTTCTGAAATCCTGGATCCGCCTCTGATCCAGCACAAGAAACATAAAGAGCTGCAGTTCTTGGTATAATAGGCCAAAAGTTCAGAATAAATAGATAATGCAAAATGAATATATTGGAAACTTCATTCAAATTGCTTTATTCATAGCATGACTTGCAAAGACTTGGCATAGATTGTTTATTTTTATAAGAATAGTACTTGTTATTTAAGACTTAACCACATTCGCCATTTTTATATGCCCACATTCATAATGTGAACGTATTATGCTGTCCTGTGTGTGCATGTGGGCATGTTTAAAGGGGAAATTCCGATAAGAACAGAGTCTCAAAAATTAAATCAGAGCCTTAATGAAATTTTTGGACCAAAATATAGATGCATGTTGTATTTACCTTGGCTCAAAGTTTCAGCTCAAAATATTGAGTCGTTTTGAGGTTAACGTCAACACTGCTTATCCTGAGCCTTTTAAGATTTTGGGTCAATTTTTTGATTTGGTGACCTAATAATCGTTTCCCCGTTTCTTGAGAGGTCTATACAGTGAATGACCCATGTACTGTACTTGATAACAAAAGGTAAATTTCACCTAAATATCAATTTTATAGAAAAAAGTCTGGTTTTATCCAGATACTGTATAATACAACGGTCTCCATTTCCAGATGAAGACTGTCAGGTTTAGTTATTTACAAGCATATCACAAATATCGGGTTAGTTGGTCGGCCTTAGGTAATGGGATATAAGGGATTTTAACACAAAATTAAGCAGTTTATTCCCCAAACAGTTATCGGGATTGGCCCTTTAAATTAAATCATAAATTGGCAACAGCTAGTGTTTTAATCTGTTTAAATCTCCACCGTCTGTTAATCAAGTAACTTGATTGAAATAAATATCTAAATAATAGTTTTTATATCTTTTGAAGCCAAGGCAGATTTCGCTCTTACATAATGTATTTTTACATAATGTTGCCATCAGGCGTATATTGTTTTAGCATCAAATACACATAGATTGTAACTTTGAAGAATTAATTGTTAGCTCAGATTTAAACCTTTGAGACTTTTTATACACCCACTTTTTCATGTGGACATATACTGTTGTCACACCTGTCCAGACATCAGGATGTCCTGTCCATCCAGAATTTGTTTGTGGACCAACTACAGGTTACAAGTTTTATCCAATTTTGACGAAAATTGAGATGTCTTATACTGTAACTTCATGGATTTTTTCCCCCCCCCCCTCGATGCTTCGAAAACTCATGTTTTAGCTTGTGAACACCCTAGAAGTCACAATTTTTATCCGATTTTGGTGAAACTTGAAATGTATGTTTATTTATAACGCAAAGACATACATTATCTTATCGTAGCTTCCTGGATTATGGCCCTGGTTTGTACGAAAAGTAACAATTTTAGCATGTGGTTCATACTTAACTTTTGTCAAAAGTACAACCCCATTTTAAAATTCATTGCGTATAAGATCCATGTCATATGAGGTCTTGTATACTACACAGATGCAGTGAGGATGATTAAATTTGGCTCAAATCTTTTCCCATAGTCTAAATATAAAACAAGACATGATAATACTGCAGTCTGTGATTCCTTTTTGTACGCCCAAAGTTAATATCTGATTGTCTTTAAATTTATACACAGTGTTTAAGGTCATGAGACAAAGAAACCTATTGATTTTCAGCGATATATGATAATTACTTCCAGTGTTATGACCTTTGATTACTTTGAAATATATTGTGGATGCTCTAGAGGCTAAAGTTAATATCCGATTGACTTTAAATTTATACACAGTGTTTAAGGTCATGAGACGAAGAAGCCTATTGATTTTCAGCAATACCTGATGATTACTGCCAGAGTTATGGCATTGATCACTTTGAAATATTTTGTGGAAGCTCTTGAGGCTAAAGTTTATATCTAATTGACTTTAAATTTATCTACAGTGTTTAAGGTCATTTTCAACGATTTTCCAATAATTACTGCCTTAGTTATGGCCCTTGATCACTTTTAAATATCTTGTGGACAAAGGCCATGAGACAAACAACAGTCAAAACAATTCTAACCATTTCTGATAATTACTTACAGTAATGGGCTAATACTCGTAATAAGATATTCATGTGTTAGAAATGTTCTCTTTACTGACAAAAGAAAAAATATGCGACAACCCTTGTTAACTGCCCGGACGAATTAGCTGTTGTGGACGTATGTTTTGTTGCCTGGCAATCTATCTTTTGATTAGTGATTAAAATTAAAGACAATAAGAATAATTAAACATCCTGAACTATTTGTATCACAAATGTTTTGCTATCAGTATCTGTTGAATAAAGAAAATGTAATTTATTCAGGAGTATTATTGACATGAACTTACATCCAGTTGAGTATGTGAATTAAATATGAAAATTATCGAGAAGCAGTGACATTTTTTTCATATTTTTTGTGTGAATTATAAACTTTCAAGTTATGAAATTAAGTGTATTTATTTACTGTAATTACCGTCACTTGATATTTTTTGTTACCCAAAATTAAACAATCAAATAGATCTCGCTTTGATTTGATTGTTAGACACAAGGTTGTCATTATCTGTCAACCTTTATCCCACAACAACATATTACAATGGCTCCGCTCATCACATGACATATGTAATGTTTTGATGAACTCGGTGCCATCATCTACGACTACAAGGTATGCAAATGTCGATATCACGTGACAAAAATGCGACCGACTGATGCACATGTCCCTAATACTAGTGGTTGAGGGACTGGATGGCCAAACGGTTAACATATACGCGCTGTATTAGAAAGCCTGACATTGAGTCAACTGGCGTGGTTTCGAATCCGTTGCATTCGAATCGGTTGCTTTCCAGCCTCTTGGGTTCTCCCCAGGTCCCCCACTGCTAAAGACCCCAAGCGAATTATTGAAATAAAATAGAACGATATGGCCTAGTTTGTGTCGTGGATGTTAAACCCATTCCCCCCCGGCTCTCTCTCTCTCTAATAATCCGATAGACTAGGTCAGGAGCCGGGCACCACAGATGATAGATAAAAAACCTCATCTCTCAACCCTCCGTATATCTCAACGTTTTTCTTCGCTACATTATCGTAGCTATACAGATGATAGTTTTTTAGGGGCCGGTTGATTGTGTTATTAAATTTATGTGAACCTTGGGGGCAATGGCTATATATATATAACACTGAACAACCTAAGAAAAATTTGAAGAATTGAATCAATATTCTTGCATTTGAGGTCATTGCTATGAGTAAATTCTAGTGAACAAGAGACCCAGTGACAGGAATCAGTGGGACAGAATCTTAAAATCTGCCCCTGTCAATCCCACCGGCTTTGCAAGAGATTTTAGAACATTTGTACCGTCTGACGCCCCATGACCCAGACTTTACAGCGCGCAAGTACTAATCGTTCGGCCATCCAACCCCCACTCGTGTTAGGGACATGTGCATCAGTCGGTCACATTTTTGTCACGTGATATCGACATTTGCATACCCCGTAGATGATGGCAGCGAAACCCTTCCATAGTCTGTTGGGTCGTAGTCTACAATTTCTTGTGTATACATTTATCATCCGGTCTTGTTTCTAAGTTGCCCAACATTTTACACCAATAAGGCAAAGAAGCTGATTGAATTTCCAGAGTTACAGCCTTTGCTCCCTTCAAAAGATGTTGTAATCTCTAATGAAAAAAGTTATTATTTCATCTGATAGAATTTTATATGCATTATTCAAATCTGTTATGGTCCTTATTTACCGTACATATGAAATCTAGCAGAAGTAAAATCCAATCTGCTTTACATTGATACATTGTTCAGGTTATTGAACTAAATAATCCTACCAAAGTGAATCAATGCCCGTTTATTAGTTCTATAATTAAGGGGAATCACGGTGGCTAAGTGGATAAGGCGCTGGATCGCTAGCCTGGAGGTTGGGTGTTCGATCCCTGCATTGGCCAAGGAAGTTCATCTCAATTTTCCGGCGTGGTTTCCCCTTGTCAGTGATGCAGAACGGACGGGTCTGACAAGAGCAGCTCTCTAGTCATTCGGATGGGACGGAAAACCGAGGTTCCGTGTACACATTGGCATGCACGTAAAAGATCTCTTGGCAGTTGGAATTTGATATAAGAGTAGGCTGTAGTGCCCCTGCCCGGGCAAAATTTCCCTCATAGCACACTTTATGGCGTATGCCCGTCTTCCATTAGCCCAGGTTAGGTGCATAAGAGTAGGACGTTAAACCCCATTTCATTTCATTTCTCTATAATTATGGCCCTTGCTCAAATTGTAGAAACTTGTGAATGCTTGAAACCTAAAAGACATTATTTGGCCTACTTTATATTTATGTACTTTCTTTCAGTTATAGTAAGGAATTATAATTACAGCAATTTCTGATAACCAGTTATAGAGTATTAGCCCTTGATTGTGTTAGAGAAACATGTCTATACGCAAATAATATTATAAAGTATAAAGATTTTGTTTTATTATGAACAGCTCAGATAATTTTGTGGCAACCTTACCTCTCTTCACACAGTTGGTAATGAGCATATTCGTTGTCCTATTATAGTTTTCAAATTTGGCACTAGCAACAATACAGCTTGTATGTTCGTTGCCTAGAAAGAAATATCCATTCAAGTGCTCTGAAAAGATGGAAGTATATTGATATTGATCCTAACATTATAGTACTGGGAATAGGATGAACATGCATGTCTTTTAGAATATTATTTTCAAACAATACTGTCGTCTGTCATGCCAACTTACATTTTAGGACATCAAAATAATTTTACAGTACATTCTGTTAATACCAATATATTATAGTCATTTTCTTTCATTTTCAGGTATCTTTTACAAGCTCATTGTGGAATCATCCATTTTTTGCACTTAGTTGTCTTTTATTATTAATTTTATTTCTGTGCGGAATACACAAGAGAGTAGTAGCACCGTCAATGTATCCTTTACTTAAATTATTATCTCTAACACAGACCACCCTTCACTTAAATTGTTATCTAACACAGTCCACCCTAACTAGTAGTCAAAATACAGTACCACTGCTGTGTTGACTCGACATTAACCATTAGATTGGATCATATAGATACCTGGCGTCTGTTATATAAAATAATACTTATTATAGACTCTTCATTGAAGGATTTGTATAGTATGATTTGTTGTTATTTAGTGAAAGAAGACTGATAATAGCTCTAGCTAAATGAGACACATGGTATTCAAAGATGATTAATTTCATTATATTGCAAATGCATTCATGGTCAAGATATTAAGGTTGAAATTAAAAAGTGATTGTAAACTACTAAAACGAAGAAAGGATAAGGTTTAGCTTATGAGCATACCAGAAATAAAAATAAGCATATTTTTCAAGACAATTATGCTTAAATCTGGAAACATGTTATCAATATCCCATACCATTAGACATGTTTTGGATAGACAATCACTGTGTTATTTGAAAGAAACAACCAAATGCCGGTACTACCTTTAGTATTTATGGGGTAGGTCTTTCAAACTAATTTTAGTTTATGATTCTTTATGTCTTTTGTGTTGGATTTGCGTAAGATATACATAATTTACCGTCACTTCTAGATTGAGGAAAACTCTTATAGATATGTGTGTGAGGCTATATAGGAGCCGATGCGGGGTCCAGCAACAAAATATTAATAACTATGCTGAGTTGCACACTGTATAGCAAAATACCCATCTTTAGTAGCCTAGCTAGTGTAGGACATTAAAACAGTAAAACACATTTCATTTCATTGGAAGTCTATTTATATAAACTGATGAATTAGTGTAATTTAATCTTAACAAAAAATAATTCTCACAAAGTTATTTATCAGAATAAATTTTCTCCTACTGGTATATAGTTTGTTTCTGCTAATATTTATTCTTCGAATACAGTGTTACCTTCTTTAATCGTAATAACAGTATAGCAGCAAGGTGTCGAACAGTACTAGCAGATTTTAACATGTCATGTGATGATGTAAGTATATCTGTGGTGTTACTAAAATACCTCAACATAGAGTTATAGAATATCTAATAGATCTTGCTCTGTTAAAAGAATTTGATTAAGTGTGTAACTCAAAAATCTATTTTGGTCCATCTTCAATTTATGTTTCTCCTCATCATATGTATTTCTTCTATTTTAAACAATCATGGCAAAACAGATCCATCCAAAAATTAAATTGAAAATTACTTTGATGTTATTAGTTGTGCAATGTGAACTCATAAATTATGATGGGAGAGAGGCTTTAAAAGTCATAATTACATCTCTCCAATCGTCAATGTGTTATTTAAAGATATCATTTATTATTCAGACAGGAAAACTGATATTAAAACCAAGGCCACCACAAGATTGAAGAATATAATTAGAGACTTAGATAAAAGTGTAATTATCAAAAACATTCATAGAATCCAAGGCTTTTCTATGTGAAGATCAAATGTTGGTACATGAAAATCAGGTGCTTGTGATCAGTCATAGGCTAGTGGTTGTTCAAATAATATATTTCTCATCAAGAATGTTATGAATTGAGAAAGAATGTGAAGTACACATTCAATTCTTGTTTTTATTGTGCATTGTATTTATATTCATTAATTCATCATGGTACAGGTATAATATCATTGAAGTATTTTTTCAAATTTTGTGAATCTAACAATTTATCTTTTAATGATAGATATGTGTAAAATAAAATTTGAAATGTAGAATTTATGAAATGTTCTCTTATTTTACTGAACTGAAAATTGAGGATTAATGAACGTATGGAAAATATATATTTGTTGCCTCCCATAAAATTATATTATGAAGTATTTTCAAGGAAGCTCGGTTTAAAAAAATTTTTGGACGTGCTCTGCGGAATGCTGATAGTTACTTTAGTAATACTATATACTATGCTACCGGTACTTAAAAGTTTGTGTATCTCAAAATTTCATTTGTCAACCTGATACAAACTTTGGAGCAAAGACATGTTTAGTTGTTGCTTTGTCTGTAGTGAAAAGCATTCAGCCAATGTAAAATTAGAGAAAAAGTTAAAGCCAGACAGAGACCAGAATTAACCATAGAACTATCTGTACATTGAAGTCAATGGGGGCGGTTAATGGTGGTCTGCATCCAATTACACATTAGAGTTATATCCCCTGACAGAGTAAAAGTCATAGAAATACTATGGTGGCTGATTGGTATCATGTCGTGATGTCGACCTTCATTAGAACATTGAACTGTACTAGAACAATATTCATTGCAAATATTTACGCAACGAGATACCGATACATGAAAACGGAACCTTTTTCTTCATTTTTAACAATTGTAGATACCAACAAATAACAATCTGTTTTTTGTGTCAATCACTGAATCAGTAGCCTTCCGGCGTTTCTCAATGCAAATAACTTAATAAGTAGATGAAAAGATCACATCTCTATCTCTCAACCCTCGTGTTTAAAAACAAAAACATCAGTATATAGCAACGTTTTTAGCAACGTTCTAGTAGTTAGCAAATAAGAAGCTGCCTATACGCAATGAAATTAAGAGAAAATATTTTGGAAAATGGAAGAAAAAGTCGCTTAACCGGATGTAAGCATGTGACCAGTGTTGGGTTGTTTTTAGTGCTTGGGCTGGATATTGCAGTTTGCTGCAGTAGACAGTCGACTTAACCTCCTGCGCAAGTCGATAGGAAATAACCACAACAAGATAACGCCTGGGTTGTAGATGCTGTTCAATGACAAAGCTAATAATGGCAGGATTAGTTCAGCTCTGAACGTAGGTCTCATGTCATTACACTCGCCAGTACTGACGGGTGTAATGAGACCTACGTTCAGAGCTGAACGTAGGTCTCATATGGCTGGATAAACAATAGAGACTTTTGGCAAGTGGCAATAGAGACTTTTGGCAAGCGTAAATTTCTGGTCCGTATCGCGTATCCGTATCGATTTTGTGTGTAACGTCAACAATGCTTGTGTATTTCTCATACGTGATACGACACACAGATACGGCAGCACGTATCGAACAGCTTTCATACGGAAAAGGTCCATATAACATCGTCGTCTTTTTACCATACATTTTGCTACTTTTAGACGCTGAAATGTTGTGTTATAGTAGACACTTGACTAGTACTGAAGATCTTGGTAGATAACTGACATCATGCTGTAAATAGAACTAATCTAGCCCAGTTACCCATATGTACACGCCGCGAAAATCTGCCAAAACTCTAAAACTACCTTGACGCAACGTATCACGTGGCGATACGGATACGTGATACGGATGCGGAAAATTCCACTTGCCAAAAGTCTCTATTTTCCCTATCCGCATCACGTGTCCGTATCGTATACGTGACACGTCGCGTCAGAGTTTTAGATTTTTGGCAGATTCTTGCATCGCGTACGTATGCGTCACTGAGCTGAGCTTAGTTCTGTACAGCATAATGACAGTTATCTACCAAGATCACCACCACCATGAACTATTATAAAAAATTAATGTCGAAAAATCTTTGACTTCGACTCGACAGCAATTTCCACTAATTTATCATATATACCCCTTTACCATAGAATCACATCATTTACAGATTTTCAGGTTCCCATATCTACCTAAATCTAGCACGTAGATTTACCAGCGTGCAGACAGACAGACGGGAAAAGTATGAAAATTCCGAGAAAAACCCCTCAAAAATAATGATTAAATTCCAGTCATTATTATGGTTAAATTCACACCAAATATACACATCCGTGTTTTAAGATACACACATAGATTCATAAAAAACGCTATGATACAACATTTCAGCGTCCAAAAAGACGACAATTTAATGTCGTATACGTACCTTCTCCGTATGAAAGCTGTTCGATACGGACTGCCGTATCCGTGTGCCGTTTCACGTATGACAAATACACACACATTGATGACGTCACATACAAAATCCATACGGATACGTACTAGGAATTTACGCTTGCCAAAAGTCTCTAATAGTGAGAGGATAACTTAGCATATGCCCGAATTTCAGTGCATGTGGATAATCGCGATAAGCGTGTCCTTCTGGGCACTGTACCAGGTCGCGATAGACCCGTTTACATTACTCTAAAATAACAGGTTGGGTTTGATCGGTAACTCAAGGTGGACAATAGAGACTTTTGGCAAGCGTAAATTTCTGGTCCGTGTCGCGTATCCGTATCGATTTTGTGTGTGACGTCAACAATGCTTGTGTATTTCTCATACGTGATATGGCACACGGATACGGCAGCACGTATCGAACAGCTTTCATACGGAAAAGGTCCATATAACATTGTCGTCTTTTTACCATACTTTTTGCTACTTTTAGACGCTGAAATGTTGTATCATAGTAGACACTTGACTAGTATTGAAGATCTTGGTAGAAAACTGACACCATGCTGTAATAGAACTAAGCTAGCCCAGCTACCCATATTTACATGCCGCGAAAATCTGCCAAAACTCTAAAACCACCTCGACGCAACGTATCACGTGGCGATACGGATACGTGATACGGATGCGGAAAATTCCACTTGCCAAAAGTCTCTAATTCCTAAGAGAAACACGTGTGAAAGGTTTTATAGACGGTAGTTAATAGAGACTTTTGGCAAATGCAATTTTTCCCATCCGTATCACGTGGTACGTTGTGTCCATATAGTTTTAGAGTTTTGGTAGATTTTCGCGCCGCGTAGCATGTGTAGCTGAGCTGAGCTTATTTCTATTACAGCATGATGTCAGTTATCTACTAAGAGAGAGAGAGAGAAATGGGGTTTAACGTCCACCCGACACGAACTAGGTCATTTCGGGACTAACATATGGTTTAATTTTATTTCAATAATTCGCTTGCGCGTAAGGGTCTTTAGCAGTGGGGGAGGAAACCGGGGGACCCCGAGAAGACCCGCGAGGTTGGACAGGCTAACCAACTCCTTAACCTTGTCACGAATTAGAAACCACGCCAGTTGACTCAATGACAGGCTTTATGATACGGTACGCAGATGCTAACCATTCGGCCATCCAGACAAGTAAGAAAAATATGAATATTCTGCATGAGGCTCATCAGAAATAATGATTAAAATTTCAGTCTTTATCATGGTTAAAATAACATCAAATATACACCTTCGTGTTATGGGATACACATAGATTCATAAAAACACTACGTCTGAAAGTAGCAAAAAATACTGTAAAAAGACAACGTTTCTGTTTGGAAGCGGTTCGATACGTCCTGCCGTATTCGTATCACGTATGACAAATTAATACATACGCATTGATGACGTCACACACAAAATCGATACGGATAAGCGCTACGGACCAGGAATTTACGCTTGCCACAAGTATCTAATGCTTCGCCCGTATCTTATGCATAAGCCATCTAGGACAGTTATCGTGTAGGAGCTGGTGATATGGAACAAGAACACTATCTCCGGCTATTGATACGCACGCTCTGGAGGTATCATTTAGCGTCTTTTAATTTTGTGGAGTTTTTTTCTGATTTTTTTTTTTGCGGGGGGGGGGGGGGGCTGGGATCACGGTGGGTAATACACTGGCTCACTAGTCTGCATTAGCCGAAAAGTTCATCCAGATGCACGACAAAGACAGCTGTGTAGTCGTTCGGATGGGACGAAAACCGGTGTCCCGTGTACACATTGGCATGCACGTTAAAGAGCCCTTTGTAGTCTCAATCGAATGCAAAATTCTAGCGCCTGATTACTCCAGTCTACATTACGCCGTTTGATTTGGTGCAATGTTTCTAGCCTGGTTCTTCGTGTCTCTTGCTAGAACTGGGACTGAAACGCATTATGGTACACGATTCGTGTACCAATCGTAAAATGTTTCTAGCCTGGTTCTTCGAGTCTCTTGCTAGAACTGAGGCTGAAACGCATTATGGTACACGATTCGTGTACCAATCGTAAAATGTTAATTTGTCTTAAATATTGGATATCAAAAGCCCATATTTTCCAGTGTTGATTTAAATTGACAAATAATTCGCGTTTTCAATGTTGAAGATTTGGCATGATATTGAATTAGAGACTTAGCTACTTTAATATGTGTCATCTATTTATTTGGGGATTTCGGCGGGGGACATCGTGTCTTCTTTTAATACGCTAAGTCGGACCGACCCCTAGAACTGAGAGATGATTGACTTCTGGCGCTCCTATTACATCCCCCAAGTAGTACCGATTTAAACCCGGCTCGCTGTTAGGCTGAGGAAAATTGAGATTGCTTGGAAGTTTTAATAAATCGATGGTTCACAATTTTTATTTAAGCCGAGACAAAACAATAAATAATACGTTGTATTTACAAATGTAACGTGTGTTAAAAGTACCGGGTCATACTTAATTATGACAACGATGAAAAGGGCCGGCAAAGATCTACACAAAGTGTCTTTTATCGTCGGTGGTATAGGATCTGTGCTAGCACATCCTCGAGTGTCTTCATCTGTCAACCCGATAGGTCGAAGAAGGTGGCGGTTACGTCATATGCATGTGCCAGAAGGAAGACGTACATGTAATCTGTAGTCACGACTTCTGCTGATTGAGACGATTCCAGAGCTTGGACTGTTGGTTCTGAATGCGCACCTCAGTGTCAGTCTTCAGCGGAGCGATTGATTTAGAATGGGGATCATAGACTTAAATCGCTCTGTTGATCGCCTCCACTGTGCGTCTGTCGTGTTCATCCATAGACTTGAGCCATTTCTCATCAAATGGTAGTGAGTCGGTACCCGTGAACGTATTGGATGACAGCACACAATTTCTGCGGGACTTTTCCCACCAATCGTTGGCGTATTCTTAGCTCGAGTAAACCTTCGCAGAAGTCTTCTGACACACGACCACCTGCCTCCACCTGCCTGAAATAGACGTTTGAGTTGCCTCACCGCTGATTCACCGTTGGATTGAGGATACTCAGCCGTGGTCAGGCGATGACGTACTCCCCAATGCTGCAAAGGTTGCTGTGTTTCCTGCGGAACAAGCTGTGGTCCACCGTCGGAAAAGATACGAGTTGGACAGCCAACAAAAGGGAAAATGAACGTAAGCATCGTTTCAGAGCAGAGGCTGTAGGTGGCGCTAACAATTCGAACAGTTCCGACCAATCAGAATATCTGTATATGACGGCTACACAATGGTTTCCATCGATAGAAAAGAAATCAGCAGCTATCTCTTCAAATGACCTGTGAGCTACTGGGTCGCGTTTCAAATATTGTTCTCGATTTTAGCTTGGGAGTTGAAGCTGGCATTGCTCACATTCTCTGTACCGTGGTCCGAATGTCTGAAGTAAGACCTGGCCAGTATACAGTTTGTCTGGCACGTTTGTCTGATCGATACCTTGGTGGGACAAATGCAGGCGTACCAAGGCGTCTCGTCGCTTGGAACGCGGAATTAGTAGTCTTTGCCCCTTTAAAATAAATTAGACCATTCACGACTGTCAATTCTCCAAGTATTTTCGAAAACTGGCGCAACTCAACATCTACAGTTACACCATTATCTTCATCGTCGAGTGACTTGGCTAGAGATTGTCCACTTTTCCTGCAACCCGGATCCCTTCTAGAATAGGGTTGACCAGCGTATCTACCTGTAAATCATCGATTTCCCTTTCAATTGCAATGGTGGAAGTACGCAGTAGATCGCACACGTACCAAAAAAATCCCCCTCCTTCTTCCAGATCGTCAACAATGGGTTCGTCGACCTTGCCTTCTTCCATATCGTTGTAAAAGTGTATGGCGCTGCACATGACGACGTTCAAAAGTTGAACAGTCGATAGTCTGATGATCGAGGAATGACACTAAAGATAGGTGATCAACAATCACGGTGAAATGAGGTAGCCCGTAGAGATAAATGTAGGTGATATTTCTTCACGACCTTCTGACTGCTAACAACTCTAGTCCGACCATGGTATAGCGTGCTTCCGTTTCGGTAATGATTCGACTGTGAGCAGCGATTAGACGCCGATGACCTTAATCGTCCCGTTGCAGGAGTGCCAAGTCCTATCGTGTAAGAAGCATCTGTCTGTAGCACAGTAAGGCGTTGGTAAGTTCTGGGAATCAGCGAAATTCTGAACTCGCCTTCAGTAGTGGGCGGAGTGGTTTGCATGGTGCCCGATACACCAGCAGAGAAGCCGGCAAGCTGTTATACAAGTCCAAGAAAGGATCGCAAGTTCGTATTGTTGCTCAGCTTCGGGAAGTCTTGGGTCGCTCTGATTCTAGCTGGATCGGCCTTAATCCCTTCGCGACCACCAATGTAACTTGCGAAAAGGACCTGGTCTTGTGCACGGCGAATTTTGTTTGGATTTAAAGTATTGCCTGCAGCACAATATCTGGAGAGAAAAACTCTGATTTGGGCAAGGTGTTCATCAAGATCGGTTCCATACAAAAGCACATCGTCGACTATTTTTCCTTGCATGGAGTATCTGCAAGTGTTACATTCGTGCGACGATTATATTTCTCCAGCAGAAGTAAGTCTCATTGTAGCTCTGGGGTGTTTGAACCTTCCCCAAGGTGTGCAAAATGTCGTTAGAAGTTGGCTCTCCTCATTCAATGGCACCTGGACTGGGGCGTACATATCAATTTCGTTTGGGGGTGTTTTGCCAAAATGCGACCGACTGATGCACACCCCCCCCCCCCTATTGCGAGTGACGCAATCAGGAGCGAGCACCACGTGTGAGTTTTCTAAAATTGTGACCACGTGTGACTTTTTGAAAATTTAAATCAATGTCATGGCAAATGGAACCAAATTCTCGGTAACGAGAGGATAAGATATAGGACAGAATCTTGAGGCTTATCTGTTAATTTCGCCTGTTTTGTGATTGTTTGTTTATCTCATTATTACATTAATTCATCTAGTCGGAGACCGACTGCGGTGAGGACTTTTTTTGAGACCGACTATTTTTTGCCATGGTAGAAAACATTTTATAGAACAACATACTCACAACAGAATAAGAGTGACAAGCAGACGTGGTTATTTTATCCTATAGTTTTGTGTGACATATGCAATTTAGGCACCCGGATTCACGCCAATACATAGAATTTGGGATCTCTTCTGGCATTGTTTTAGAAACCGACTTTTTGTGACCGACTATTTTCCTCCCTGGGTGAAATTTTGTTGTTAGACCAACATGCTCGCAACAGAATAAGAGTGACGTATGCAATTTAGGCTCACGGATTCACACAAATACATAGTATTTGGGATCTATTCTGGCATCGTGTTCGAGACCGACTGCACTTATTTTGAGACCGACTATTTTTCTTCCTGGGTGAAATTTTGTTGTTAGACTAACATACTCACAACAGAATGAGTGAGCACTTATTTTAATACCGACTGCTCCTATTTTGCGACCGACTGCACTGATTTTGCGACCGACTATTTTTATACTAAAGTTTTGCGTGAGTATACAGTGAGTACTTATTTTGATACCGACTAGTCCTATTTTGCGACCGACTGCACTGATTTTGCGACCGACTATTTTTTTTTTTGCCCCACCCCCCACACCCCCACATTTACGCCCCTGCACCTGGAAATAAACATGCTTTGCATCAAATGTGGAGAAGCATCTTGCTGCTGGGGGTATGGGCGTAACGGCATGGTGGGGTGTGCGAACTGGATGATGTGGTCCTTTGACAAACTTGTAAAATGGAGAATTTCAGATTTTTAAGTTATATTTTCAAAATGTATTAAAATAAAGCCTTAAAAAAGATGGTATCTACAAACAGTCCTACCTTGTTAAAGGATAATCCTATTAATCTTATAGGTAATTCACTATTGCTAGTTGTGAAATTGACAAAAATACAGGCGCGGATCCAGGATTTTTTGCAGGGGGGGGGGGGGGGGTAGGTTTGATAATTGCTTAACTAATTGCTCTCAACCGATTAATTTGGTAAATTAGGTTCAATTTGGTTCATTCTGACGTATTTCCGGAAGGTAAATTCCAAAATTACAGGTCTAAATCGCCAATAAAATCGCATAAAAATTTTTCAAGCCTGAGCAGGGGGGGGAGGGGGCCGGACCCCCTGGACCCCCCCCCCCCCCTCTGGATCCGCGCCTGAAATATCATTTTCAACTTCAGACTCAAACGTTTGAAGATATTTATTCCATGGGGGGAATAGAAAAACAAGTGAGGTAATTGTATTATTATTTCCGGTGTGAATGTTTTTTAAGTGTGGGAATGATACCTATGATCGTATAATACTATAGTGAGTTTACAACCTATTGAACAAAAGACATAAAAATAATTATGTTTTACTTCCTTAGAAAACATGAAAGTCTCGCTTGAAGGTGTCGAAGGTCGACGCACGATCTGAAAGAATCACTTCGAGGTTTGATCTGAATGCTCATTGGGTGGAGCCAATCAGTTGGTTCGATCATCAAGGAGCTTCTTTGTTTTCTCTCTCAGGGAAATCGGTATCGGGCGTGACCCATTGACAGGAAAAGGTTTGACGTCATCAGTCAGTTCACCGTGGACGGATGTGCACTCCATCGCACGCAACTGTTTGTCACCATCAAACACATCAGCAAATTCTTCAAGAAGGACTGTTTTATTGTCAGTCAGATTCTCTGCGACGGGTAGTTTACTAGCATCGATCTAGTACTAATACTAATAGTAGGTTAAGACAATCATGTTAGTTTTAGGCCTCAAACCACAATCTCGGTAATCGTTACTTGTTCCAAAGGTGTAAGTAACTTAGTAAGTAAGGTAAGTCTTGCCCTGGCCTAATCCTGGGAATGTACCGTCGTGGAATATCCTATCGGCCACGCGACGTTGGGTTCAGGAAACCCGAGATTGCTTGGAAATTTAAAGAAATCGATGGTTCACAAACTTTTATTTATTGAAGTCGAAACAAAACAAAAAACATAACGGTGCATTTACAAGTCGAAATAATTGTATTTTGTCATCTTGCCGGATGGTGAAGGCGACAAGTTGACAAAATATATGGAAGGTTGTCGCTGCCAATATTAAATATTCTGCTACAATGTCTTTTCAATTGATTATAACAAAAAGTACAATGTATAAAATCCTAATACCGTTAATGATAAGTCAAGAGTTAAAATGTTAAGTTAATGACAAATGGTTTGTGGGAAAATGCTACATTTTACATTTCTCTCATTACATTTTACATTTGCGCTCCTACATTTGGGTTTGGTGTTGCGATCAAGTCTTCCTAATAACATTTAGTAAAGACAACTGAAGGCTTATACTAAAAGAAGGGGGCATATACAAATACGAAACAGCAGATAATTCTAGCACGGCCGTAGCTACAGAAACTTCCGGTGCAGAAAAAAATTGTTAGCCCCCAGCATTCGTATAACGCTTCAAATCGAAACTACTGAGACGAAATTCATCGTCTGGGATTCGAGGTAGAAAAATTATGATTACTCGAGAGCCACCAACCTTCGTATTACATACTTTTATGCTATGTGCGTAAGGGGGTGGCCATTTTGTCGGACAGTTTCATTCCGATTTCCAAGAAAGAAGGTCCACAACCTTGGTATTCCAGCGATCATTTTGTCGGATAGTTTTGTTATTTTCGCACTCAATCATCATTAGGCTGTAACGGGGATATATTTAAACGTTTCTTTAAATCGGATAAAATATTGTGACCTCTAGAGGGTCCACAAGCTAAAACCGTAATTTTTCGTACAATCAGGGGTCATATTTCAGGAAGTTACAGTCCGATATACGCCAATATCGAAATGATACAAAATCTATGATTTATAAACATGCAGTTTGTATTTCATCAAAACCAGATAGAAATTTTAACGCCCTAGAATGTCTACAAGCTAAAACCGCAATATTTGGTAAATCTAGGTGTTTTAATCCATGAAGTTATGGTGCAATACATGTTAAGGAATCGAGAACTCTAGGTTATAAACCCATATTCAGCCCCCACCCCCCACCCCCCCCCCTCTCAGACTTGAAACTTTTTTTATGCAATTTTATTGGCGATTTAGACCTGTAATTTTGAAATTTACCTTCCGGAATGAACCAAATTGAATCTAATTTACCAAATTTTGTTGGGGGAGGGCCCAAACCCCCCCCCCCCCTCCAAAAAAATCCTGGATCCGCGCCTGAATTTCGACAAAATCGGATAAAAATTGTGACCTGTTGAGCGTCCACAAACAAATTAGAATGGACGGGTGTCCGGACAGGGGCGACGACAATAAATACGCCCACATGAAAAATGTGGGCGTATAAAAACGTGATATGTGGAAAAGAACCGGAGAAAAGGAGGGAGCTGGGCAGCTACACCGATCGTATAGATAGTTTGTTTATGCAATTTGATGAACTCACTTCTTTGAAACCATAATGCATTTTCTGTGTAAGGTAAAATTTTCTTCGTGAGACACCTCTTTATATCAGAGACTTTTTGTCGAGATTTGGGGTAAAGCTTGTGACTTGCGGCGGAGCTCCCTCCCCATTTCAGGTTTCTATCCAACTGTCCCCACTACCATGATCTGAGTGTCCGAAGACTTGCAAAACTTCAAAACCAAATCAAGAGAGCTACGGTCGTATAAATAGCACTCAGTCGATCTACCTATTACCTATATGAATCTTGTGGGAGTATTGACTAAAGTCACTTAAATCTATTTGGTTTCAGTAAATTTCCCAATACCTTGGTATGTCCTTTTTAACTGTTTCTAATATCTAATATTTTATCACAGTACATGGGGTGGTTTCCCCGGGCAAACATGGCTACTTAATAAATCTATCTGATTTTCTCCAAACAGTATTGTTCCTTCGCCTGGTTCCTGTTATATTTTCAGAGCCCCTACTCTTATCAATACTATTTTGAATGACTCTGATTAAGTTTTATTCGTGCTTAATACAATGTAAATGGTTTGGATACATAATTTTTCAGTCTTCCCCCTAAAAATTTCGAAAGTAGAAATCGTCTGTGTGTTATGCTAGGGCGGAACCAGCTATCGTTACAGATCCATGACATTTCTTTGCCTATAACAATGTTTTAGCATTCCGATGATCTTAACTATTTTAACCACAAAAAGCCCAACAGGTCACAATCAGCTGATAAAAATATTGATGGTAAGGTGCCATTTCGATTTTATGCCAAGTCTGGTCAGATGAATCCATATGCTATGACGGCATGTTCCTGGAGATGCCCTTATTCATGTCTATTCACTTCCGCACGAAGGAATGGGGGTATTGATTGCGATACGATCCTTGTGCGGTAAGACCCCAGATAGTATTGTCTGAGATAATGCGGGAGCAAGATACGCATGATGTAATAATGTTGGGTAGTTGGTCCATGCCGTCGTCTCTATAGCGGGATGTATCGAAAGGGCGTCATATGAACAAGCTGTTTCTGTGTAGAATATCAACTAGTATATCGATCATCCGAAAATTTCCTTTTTCTTTAAATTCCTGAGGCGACCATTATATATTTCTCCCAAGGATTTGTCACTGGATAATTTCAACAAGGATTTGTGGTCGACATTGAATGATCAGATCTACACAACTAAATCCGAAGTATCGGGTCTTAGCTTGAGCGCCGTCAGCTACAACCTGCAAGGGCTTCAATTGCACTGCAGGGTATGTGAGCCATCTCCCAACGAAGGGTGCATTTTCAACCAGTGCGGCAGTTCCTTGGTAGTTACAATGTTTCTGGAAAAGCCAGGGTGATCGCCTGACCAGTCAGTACAGATATAGATTCGTTCGTTTCTGAGGTTTTACGTCCACTTCCATCAAGGGTGATATCGTACAGGTTCTTTTATTTCACGAATGATTGCTAACTTACATTCTTCAAAGGTGTATTGGACGAAGGTTGTTCCCAGTGTCAGCATTTTATCCGCCACACTGAAAGCAAATGATTTTTTGTCCACTAGCCCGAACACAAAACTATTCTGGGTTTACCCAACCGGGTTCTAAAACGGCAATATACAATTCAAACATTCTTTTATCACGTTAGGTTGGTTGAGTGTACCGTGAGGCTGAAGCCAAAGTGGTTTCTTCGGGCGCCTTCGCTTCGGCGAAATCATTTTTGTAATGAGGTAGGATCATACTGTGATTTAATTTCATCGATGCATGGCATTCAAATTATTTTTATGTAGCTGAGCAGGGTTGGGTTTGGATCCCCCAACCCCTTCGGGATCTGCCCCTGAGGTCGCGGGTTCTCTTTCTGTGTTGGCCGAGGTAGTTCATCGGGATTTTTCGGCATGCCAGTGGTGCAGGGCGTTGGGCATTGTTTAGTGGTTCGGGTATGACGAAAAACCGAGGACGTGTGTACACAATGACGTGCACCTAAAAGATATCGTCGCAGTTGGAATTTCCCTCATAGTAGACTACTACGTATGGCGTATTCCCGTCTTGATTATCCCAGTTAGAGCTGAACAGTAGGACGCTAAACCCTATTTCATTTCCAGACCCTCTCGATATTAGGCAGGCCCATTCTTCACTGGTGACACAGTTGGTCTTTAAACTTCGTCTGCCTTGGCATATGATACTACACCCTGTGTGTCATTAAGGCCATTATGGGCGATGGGGTGTCCAGCAACAATTTTTACGTCGAGGTCCGGTGTTATATGAATATGAAGCCACATCCTGGGTGTGGACACGTGGCCTACTAATGTTAATGCAGGCATTTTTCGCACTAAATGAATAGAAGACAGCTTGAATCCAATTTACATTTTATCCCTCTAAAAAACGGTTAGGGCTAGTATTCCCCAAAATACTCATTTATATAAGGCGGTCATTGTGGACTCCGGAAATCCGAATCGCCTCAATCGGCCTATAATTAGCATCTCCCAAAAATTATCAATACTGAATATATAAATATGCCAACTTCTTGGTGCAGATAACTCTCCTTACTTCTTCGATATTACCAGTTCCAGACCACGGTTTAATTAAAGCTTACTTATTCATTCGTTGAGCAAATAATAGGGCATATCCAATTCTAGAGGTCATAATTTTTATGCAATTTTGAGGAAACCTAAAATAGATGTTTATATTCCAAAGATCTCTGATAGGGTGGATTTGGGATCATATCGGACCGTAACATCCTGCAATATTGCCCTTGATTTTACGAAAACCACCTATGGCCCATGGACACACTTGAGGTCATAAATTGTATTCGATGTTGTTAATTACACAAAAAGTCTCGCGAATGATAAATATAATATATGTACCTGTGTGTGTTAGGGATCACACGTAGGCTACTCCCCCCCCCCCATTTTGGGCATCAAATGCTGGGAAGATCTGGGCACACAAATGTACTTTGTAAAAATTGTGTATGAAAAAAAATATTGTGTTCTTGAATGTGTCCAATTTAACAGCGAATTTAATTTCAGAGTGTTGGGCAATTAAATAGAAATAGTTAGTCAAAAATTTCCCCGTACGCCTATGTTAATCCAGTGCTGTATCTATGTCTAACACATACTGTACATAAAGACAAAGGTATTTTAAGCTATGTCATGGTCGGCTGCACAAAGATATATTGTTTGCTCCGCTCCTGTCTATCTGTCAGTTTGATAATGCTGAGAGAATGTCCGAATATTCTTCGGATGATATAGGTGGTTGCCGGATCCGGATGATATAGGTGGTTGCCTTCCATAAATATGTATTGTAGTTTATTACTCTAAGTGTATAGAAATGATTATTACATATAAGTCAGATATAATCACAGAAATGTGCTATAAATATGGGATATTCTTCTGATCTTATACTTTTTGTTTTTAAATCAGTCAAAATTTACCATTTCAATAATCCACGATATTAAATTACCCATGGCATACTTTTTAAATTGATTGGATGGGACTTCGCTTCATCGCACATAATTATGAAGCTAACTTCTTTCGGGTGATCGTTTCTGGGTCAGCTGTTAATTCAATTCAGTTCAGTTGTTACAGTCAGTAGTATAGTAAAGACTGACACGTACATTCTAAATTTAAGAACTTTGATAGAAGAATACTGATAATACCAAATAATTAAACTGATTTTATTTAGTAAAATTTGGTCAAATAAAACTATTCTTCACTTTCATTTTGTTTAATTATATTGGTTTAAGGTTACCAATTCAAATGATTAGCGACGTGTTATTTTGTGACATCGATGGCGCTCACTTCACAATATCTTGTAAGTTTAGCCTACTTACTGCAAATGACCAGGTTCACTCAATTCTTATCAACTTCTTTAATCGACGAATGCCTGATTGGTTGAAAAGAGCAGGTGTTCGTCACACTGGATTTACTCGTCAAGTTTTATAGACCTCATCGACTCGCAACATCCTACTATTATACTCTGTCAACACGTACTCTGTATTTCCTTGTGTTATTCATTCATGTCAAGCAGAAATCATATCAGTCGAAGATAAAGACCAAGGTTCATGTTACTTTTTTAAAGCGCTTAAAATGAAATGACACTCTTTTTTGCACAATCAGTTATGGCCTTAGTGGTAATCCCCTTAAAACCGCCGCATTGTTGTTGATAATTGGTGTAATGTATAGATAATGAAGCTAACAGTTTGTTTTTAAGAGTAAAGTTGGCTGGATAATAAGTGTTACATGTAGAAGTCTCTGATCAACTTCATAAATATTAAACTGATTACGCAGTACTGTTCATTCGATTAAGTTAATGACACATGGTAATGTTAGTTGTGCGACTTGGCAACAGATGTTCTTCATGTGTTCAGACCGATCACCTATATCGGATATTGGTACAAGGCATACTTAACATTGATTCAAAGTTGGGTGAAATTGACGAAGACGCTTATGTGTGAGGTTCAACTATTTAGATTCGGTGGACAATTACATGATAGCAAATCAACAGTTCTAATTTCCAGGATTCAAACAAAGCGGGCTGTCGGTTTATTAATGGTAAGACAATCTTTCTTGTCTGGTCTCTACTCGCGAAATGCTATATAACACTCCTGATAAATTTAGAAAATGGTTTTAAGTGATATCCCAGAAGGCGCCTGGCGACGCGTGCATTCAGTAATATGAAATGACCTTAATTTTCATAATTTCTTAATTGTATAGCCTCCGGAATAATGTCCACAGAGCCCGTGCATGCAATGACGTCACGTAGCGACCCCACAACGTGATCGATTGTGTACGGCGATATTCTGTGTGTTGTTTCAATGCAATACATTGGCATATTTTTCGACGTCTTTGTTCTGTAAGGCTGAGGCCGATTCATAAGACTTGTAATTTTTAGGGCCAAAAGGGTGTCTAATTTACCAAATAGTGAAATGATAGGGTTGGATAGCTGTTTTTAACCGCCGCCTTTCTGTATATTGCAGTGCTGCCGGCCTCGATGTGACTCGCTCTGCTGTTGATTGGACGTGAAGGGATATAGAGAATTATTACATAGCATTCACCGTATCTCGCTGGTTCACGACCGTGTCGAGATCTCACTTTTTATGCAGAAGCACAGCAAGAGCGAGTACCAGGGTGAGGAGACGGTGTTGTAGGGGGTCAAAACATCTCGGATTCTCCCACATTGTGCGGGCGGGGTGTGGATAAATTTTAATCAACACGGAAGCGGAGGTTTCATAGCAGATTTTGTGAAAGTTATAGCTGGATATTATCAGTCAGAATGGGGTGTACTCTCAGCGCCGAGGAGAGAGTTGCTATGGAACGGAGTAAAGCCATAGAGAAAAATCTCAAAGAAGATGGTATCCAAGCAGCAAAGGATATAAAACTGTTGCTTTTAGGTAAGATAATTGTAATGCAATATTGATTTGATATGCACAAAGCCGACGCTGCATTAATGAATTGAAAACATTCACCGGCTAGAGAAACATGATTGTTATTATGCGGCCGCCATTTTGGATAACTCATAGACATTGGCATTACCATTACCAAAATGGCACCGAGTACACAAGTCTGATTTTACATTTATTTCTGGCATTACTGGTGATTTTCTTGAAATTGATATCAATAAAGAGTCATATTCTTTTACTGATGTATTATTTCTTTAAGGCTGACATTGTTAACTTTCGGTTGTTTTTCTTTTACTATTTCTTAGGTGCGGGCGAATCTGGGAAAAGCACTATAGTGAAACAAATGAAGTAAGCATTTTTATTTTTATTTCTGCATACATTACTGTGTTAATAAATGACATGTCTGGAAGCCGAAGTAGGGGTCATAATTACATTGGACATCTTCACACGCCATGTGCCTAATATATGGTGATCACTTGTTTAAATCCCATCTTATTCTTACTTTCTAGTTTTGCTCACTATCATTCAGTATATATTCTGAAGGCTAAAAAAGTGTTTAATTTAGACATTCGATAATTCTAAATCTGAATGAACACATTTAAAACAAATCACAACATTTCATGAACATGTGCTTAATCTTCACCAACAAACTCTTAGGGTTTTAAGATGATTAGTCATCCTAGAATGCGTTTAAATACATTGGCTTTGGATTAATGAGCTTTGGATCAAAGTTCTTTCAAGGGTTGTATTATTTTACCAAATCTTCACCTAACAAGATTAACCGTATTAATTGGTTTATCAGTACTACGTACTGTATGAGTCTCGAATTTCGGTAAATGACCTAATCAAACTGTGAAGTATGGTTGCCAACTTGACGTCTGTCAGCTGATTTTTAAGTGATTATATATTTTGAAAGTGTAAATATCCCTGTCCACTCATCCGGATCATAGCCCATTATTGTCGGGCAGCTGGTCTTCTGATTACCCACTGTATCATTTAAGCTGTCATAAATCGCTGTAATGTCATAATAATAGATTGTCATGGCGCCATCTTCTTTCTCTGTTGTTCCAGTTCATTCTTAGCCAGACAAGAAAGCATTGGCGAGTGATATTATTTCGTATTGACAATTTTATTTAGTTTTATTAGCAAACGGTTATAATAAATTGACTAGAGTCAAGAAAATCATAGTTAAAAAGCGATAGGCAACCGTAGATGTAGATTTCACACAACCATGATTCATAAATTATAGCAGACTACTTTACTTAGCTATTCAAAATGGAGGATCGTTTTCTCAGTTCCATCGACAGCCGTGTGCTTGTTGTAAATGGAAAACCATTAAATAAGAATTTATGCCAACTAAAAGATTTAAACACTAATCTAGAACAAATATTTATTAGTTACAAATAAACAGGGGGACAAAATCAACCGTTGAAAGAACGATATTTCAGCCATATGTTCCATTTAAAGAAAGCGCAATACTCTCCACGACAAGGTCTGATTTGCAGATCGCGCGCATTACCACAGAACATGGCATTTCATAGAATGAGTATTGGTACCCGGTGTAGGTCTACAGTCTGCGCAAATAAGGATATCGATCAGGGCTGCGCCCATATCGGTGGTTGTTAAATAGTGTTTAATATAACAATAAATATTTGCTGGCTTAGCGCAATATGTGAATAGACACAAATCACCAATTTTTAAATGGTACAGGCTACCAATAGGTCAATCCGCGTGTATTTGAAAGATTTAGTATATCGTGCAAAACTCAAGATGTAATTTCTTAATCTATAATTTTGAATTAGGGCAATTGACATTAACAAACGATGACTTACGAATGAAGACATAACGACTTCCTTGTTCACATATTGTAATACTTCAAGGACTAACCTATACTTGAGTTATGTAACCAGTATGGAGCAACAATAAGAACCCTATACATCAAACTAAAAGAACAAATGAATAGGTAACTAGCCAAATTCAACTCTATGTACGTGTAGACGTGGTATCTCCATCAATATATAATTACGTATTTATTTTTCGACGTTCACTGGATTTAAATTTGTATGGGTTTAGCTAAAGAATGTATTATTATGAAGAAAAAAGCTACACATACAATTCATTTATCACATGGGAATGGCAGTATATTTTTCGTCTGTACCCGAAAACGGTAGTTATATGAATATTGTTTTTGAAACGATTAAACGTATTCGGAAAATAAATACACTACTACATTATAATTAGTAAGGTTAAAGCTACTCGTGTTATCTTATCTCACAAATTTATAAAAACTGATTATTAAGTTTTCCTTATTTTGTTGGACAAATACCCACATTTCTTAAAATTACGATATGAATAACCATGTAACGTTTTTAATGGGGAAAAGTAGGGTATTTTGTGGTATTTTTATTGCAATTTTATAAATAACAGCCCGAACGGTGAATAATTTATAAATATCATTTTGATATTGAACTTAAACCCACAACTCTTACTGTACATGTATATGTAATGACGAAAGTGGTAAGTATTGTTTGACGGTCGTCGTTTATTTAAACTGGATTATATTTCTATATTCGACCATAATAAATATACGCGCACATATAAGCAACTACCTCTTTTTTGTCCACCTCCTCATGTGTCTGCAATAAATCAGAAATGACAGATATAGCCAATATGCCAGATGATATACTGTTTATACCGTAAGGTACATACACTCGCAAATTGACTGCCAACAAAAGAAAATCCACAACACATGAAGAGATATATTTGTCAGACCTGCAGATTTTGCTATCCACACTGATAATTCTTAAAAGTTGGTTGTGTTTTTAAGTCACGGTTTGTTTTACCGGTGTAACTTTGTAATTAACACCGCCATTCGAGTTAAATGTAACATTTTAAAAACAGATGGACATGTATCTCTTAAGAGGACTTGCATCGGATTTTACAGACATTTAATTCTACCTATGTGAGCTACACATACATGTATCTGATGTGAAGAAGTGTGTTCTAGATGATTAAGCAGAGACTAGCCCTTGGTTCTGTACGTGTGGTGATTTAGATGATGGTGATTTAGATATGTTAATACAATTCTCCACGTTCCGACATGATCAAGGAAATACAGCCATCAGTTTTTCCTAATATTGGGATGTCTAGGAGATGGATGTACAATGTACCTTACATACGTTAAGGTGTCAAAATATCTGGATGTTAACCCTGTTCTACAAACTGGAAAGATAAGAGCATACATGTACATGTAACGGGACTTATAATTACATTGTATTGAGAAAGATCAGCTTAATTTTTAAGTATGTTACAGATGTGTATAATATTTATGAATTCGCGTAAAACTATTAATATGTTTCTTTTTACGTTGAATTGGACGCCTTGCACGCCAATACAGTCAGTAACGTATGTGTAATCGGATTAGGGAATGCATTACATTTCGTAGACGGTGGTGTCATCATATGCAATAGAATGGATCCATGTACACGTGCATGATCTCATAAATTGAAGCAGATCAGTGCAATGTTAATTGTTAATGTTGTCATCGAGACAGTGATTTTGTAGCTTGGATTCTATTCTATGGACCAAACCAGAACACCTCAGGTAAATGTTAAAATTTTAAAAATTGTTCACAAGATAAAAGACTAGTTCATGCTATGGCGGGGTGCTCACACAAGGTTCCGATGTACATCGCTGATGAAACACTGCTACAACCTCTGTGGTTTCTTTCATGCACACTAAACATAAGCAACATCATACACCACATTGTCTTACTGAGTATACAAATGATATTGTGTACAACACAAGTTCTTACTAATGAGTAGGACATTAAACCCCATTTCATTTTATTTCTAAATAATGAAAAATACAGCGTTAGTTAACAAATGTTTGTGGTACTGGGAAGGTGACGGAATTGTTTTTCGAAATAACTTATTGTGGATAATGAAACAACTTCAGAAGCTAACAAAGCGTCATGGTAAGTACATGTATGTACTAGGTTGGAAATCTCCGCTGTTAACATTTGGAATCAAATTATATTTTTCATCTTGGATTCTACTGGATTTGTCGATTACAGATGATTTTGGCCGATATTATTCGAACTATAAATTAGTGCTGGGTAACTCGAATACAGCTAAATATTGAGTGTCCTCGCTTAAGGTGCGTCTGAAACTGAACGTTTGTTATAGTTATGCATAATATAAAAATGGACCTCAAGCAGCACCAATCGTGCATATATGCCTTTTAAGGATCACACGTCGAATCAACGATGGTTGCTACTGGTATATGTTATCGATGCACTGTCGAAGTCTCCCATATTATTATCCATACTTGTAATTGTCTGCAGTCGTCTGTGTACTTGTTTACTACAAACGACATGTCATTTTGTCCGGCAAAGTGGAAGATGCTGATCGAAATGTTATCAAATGATTTCAGAAAGCAAAGGAGTACCGTTACCTCATCAGAACCATGTCGTGTGGTCAGTTGAATATAAGGAGTTTGATTTTCATTTGCTGATGGGTTTTTGTTTAGTGGAGGACTTTCGTCATGTTCTTCGACACATTGTTTTATCGATTATATAATATTACTCCTTACAAGGCCTCCGGATAACTGTTAACGCGGGCGTCAGGTCAGCGGTGAATTATATCGGCCTAGGTGATTCGCTTAGAATATTGATACCTTTCAAATATTCAAAGAACCGGGCCGGGAAGCATAGCAATATTACATGTAGGTTAAAATACTGTAAAATTAACATTGACCAATGTTTATTCTTACATGAACATTGAGCTGCTTAATAACGTCTAATCTTCGCAAACTTTATAAAGTGGTAGACGAAATTATGAATACGAAAACTAGCGTATATGATTCCAACTCACCCATATTTTCACGCGCATTCAGTAAACCTCACAGAGCTCGCTTCACAATTAAATACGCAAACCACTTGCATGTGGCCGTGAAAGAGAGCATTAGTCTGAACATGTTTATTTTTAGACCAAGAAGAAATAGTATCCGATAGGCATGTGGTATATAATTCTATAGTTACGGTACCGTAAGTTATTTATATACAACCGATTAATGCGCCCAATAAACATTCCGAAATAATTTACTCGAGTTTGACTCTAGCATCGATGCTTGTTGTTTCGGTGTTAACTCTTTATACCTTGTATTTCATTCAAATCTATTCTCATCTTGCCAAATCAACATCTTTCGTCTCCATAAACAAGCACACATTTGTCTTTTCATATAATTATGTTGATGATACATGTATAATGATTCAACAGTTCTGGAAGATATTTATGAGTGCCAATACAGATCTAGAAATTTTATGCCTCGATCCAAATGTTGAATGTACATGTATGTAGACGAGAAAAAAAATAAGCCCATGATTTTTAACGCATAATATTTATACCCGTGTATATTATACGAGAAGTAGGGCCTCTAGCACATTTTGTAGTGTCTAGTGTTCTTGGAAACGTACACTGCCACGAACACAAAAAAAGCTCGTCTCCAGAATTTTTATGAAGACTAGAGAGAGAAATAAGGGTTAACGTCCACTTGACACCAGCGAAGTCACTTCCAGACTAACATATGGTTCAATTTTATTTCAACAATTCGGTTGTGCGCAGGGGTCTTTAGCGGTGGGAGGAAACATGAGGACCTGGGGAAAATCCACGAGGTTGGACAGTTTAGTAAGGAAGGATACTCGCTGTTATTACACGAAGCACTTTGTCTCCCTCTGTGTCCGTCCCAAGGATGGACATTTTGATAAGGCAGTGTTTCTCAACAAATCTCCAGTAATCCCACGCCAGCATTTACTCTGTTTAGTCAGATCTCTCATTATGGACGTTGACTCATCACTTATGTCCGACACACCTTTTAGATTACAGCAACCATGGGCGTCACACATGGGGGGTGGGGGTCGGACCCTCCCAATTGTTTTCCGGGAGGGGGGCTGAATATACTTGGACCCCCCCCCCAAAAAAAAAAAAAATTGGCAAAGTAAAGTGCCCGAAATCTAAAACACTAATTTTAGGACTGGAATAGCAGTAAAACGCGTATGCGGCCATCAAATAAACCAAAATTTTCTTGAGGGGTCGAATAAAACTGGCCGCAGCCCGTAAACCTGCTTTGGGCATTTCTAGTTTTGCTTCCCTACTGTCATCGAGTCCTAATAAAACACTTATTTCACTTTTCTTTTAATTGAATACCACGAATTTGTACTGAGTTGACTATTGATTAAAACATTTTGTCTGGTGCCACTCTACATGTACTTTGTGAATGCAACTGCAACATTGTGATTGGGTGGTTGGAATTCAAAGTGGGATTTCGGTTACAGAACCAATGGATACTTTTGGACTTGCTCACACAGGCTAGAAAAGCAGAAAACGCATTTGCGGTGGTTAAATATTCAAAATTTTCTCCGAGAGGCTGAGTCTCCCATAGCCCGCGACGATTGATTGGTTGTTTGGAATTCTGGGCAGCCAGGTAGGCTATATTGGACCAAATTGAAGTTGTTGTATTCACAGATGTGGATAATGTGGCAGGTCAATTTTCAGAATTTTCTTCCAACAGTCCAGTCTTCGTGGGTGTAAACGAGTGATTGGAATTCGAGTCAGCAAGCCACCTTAATTAGGCTATATTAGGCCACCTTGAAATTGCTTTGTTCATGGGCTGAAATGGCAGGAAAAGGTGTTTGCAGCCGTCAAATATTTCAAAATTTTCTTATGTAGGGGTAAGTAAGCCACGCTTCTTCGCCTCTCAGGGAAAACCTATGCCGCTGTCTGTAAACATGATAAACATTGTATTGGTAAAATATGCCAAACAATGTTAACAGCAGACTGAGACTTAAAACGAAATTTATGGGGATACCCCCACCCCGTTGCGGACCCCCCCCCCCCCCCCTCCAATATATATTTTACGGCTACGCCCCTGACAGCACAACTGTACGTCTAATTGAGGTAAAATGTTCAAACTTGATGTTGTTCATTAGGTGAATGTTTATCTGCTGGGGCTAAGCTTTTTTTGTCCGTCACGCCTTTTATAGAACATCACAACTCTGCGTCTAATTGAGGTAGATTGTTCTAACTTGATTTGTTCATTAAGGGAATGTTTTACTGAGTTTGATGCTGAATAATTTCTGCGTCCTTCTTTTCTGACCCGACTGGGCTAATGAAGACGGAAACCTAGGGTGGACAGACCTTTATAATATTTTTGACAATATTCAGTTCCACCCCTGTGATTTTCAGAGGCCGCCATTGTTCTTTCGGATCGGACGAAAACCCTCTGCAGTTGGAATTCGAAATAAGAGTAGACCGTACCGTTGCGGCCCGGGCTAAATAAATGTTCGTCACTGTATGACGTTAACCCGTCTTCCTTAGCTCAGTCGATGCAGAAAAAATTAGGATGTTAAACCACATTTCATTTTGTTTTAATTTCGCCAAGAATATTGCTGTCGATGAAATTCCATATCGCTTAATATAACTTAAATATATGTGGTTGGGAAAAAACACTATAACGGCATCAGAAATAGAAACTTCATCGCGATCCAGATGAACATATTACCTGTCAGAAGCCCACCTTTCCCCACGGTAAGATAACATCAATATTGAGAGAGAGAGAGAGAGAGAAATGAGGTTTAACGTCCTCTCAACACGGGCCAGGTCATTTCGGGACTAACATATATTTTTAATTCTATTTCATTAATTCGCATGCGCATAGGGGTCTTTAGCAGTGGGAGGAAACCGGAGTGCCCGGGGGAAACCCACGAGGTTGAGAAGGCGCCCCTATCTCCATGCCACATACGCTCACATCAGGGATCGAAACCACAACCGCAAGCCAGAGGTGACCGGCCAGGTAGAGGTCGAGATTTAAATTGACAAATGATGGATAGCTTGTTTTACATAGTATTTTGAAAACTATATCACATTCGATGTTGTTTCAAATTTTAACCCTCTCTTCAACCATTCTACCAGACGAAGAATAAGTCGCTTTTATCCACGCAGTGCTCCCGATTTGCCGCACAATCACAAATAATTGAGCACGCAGTGACGACACCATGTAGCCTCATAATGATCATTGCCGGGTAGAATTGTCACATTTCGAAATTTGTTCGATGTTCATGCTAAACATGTAATGAAGAAGACATTTTTCGTTTTAATAGAAATAAGATAAAAAGATAATTAAAATGTACGCTGAGCAAATAAAGAAATCGTACTATACATTGTCTAAAAGTAGCAAAGTCTCTAACTCAGTATCATCCAAAGTCTTCGACACTGAAAACACAAATTATTGGTCAATTTAATTCAACATTGATCTTGTGATCTTACCAGGAAAAGATGGCCTTCTTGTGTCCAATTTTTAAGACAAAATAAACATTTTACCATTGGTACACATATCGTGTACCATAGTGCGTTTCAGTGCACTTTGTAACAAGGGACCCGAAGAACGAGGCTAGACATATTCCACAAGTCATATCAAACGGTAACCTCATATTTTTATCTGGAGAGCATGCGCAATAAATACTGTCGATGTAGTCTGGAATAACCAGGCGCTAGAATCTGCCATTTGATAGTGATTTCTGGCGTAGTTCGCTTGAACGATTGAATTTAAATCAGTTTACATATGTTCATATTACATTATTATATGCGTTGCGACCCGATTATGTCAATTTCAAGATCTCCAATATTCAATATTGGCGATTTAGCTCCTTGAATTTAGAGATTACATGAATAGAAGTTAGAAATTAACATTAACAAATCTAGAATTTTTAATCTATTATTATATAATAGACATTACATTATGGACCCAAATGCACAGCAGATATTCACATATGTATACGGGACACAATTATTATGGATTACAATTACCGTTGATTACTGTGCAACGTGTCGACGTGGCTTATTTATTTGGACTTTTTCAAGCAGCTATAAATGCATGGGGTCACAATGGAACCATTTCCAAAGTCAGCGTTCCGATACATTTTATTCTAGAGCCCCCCCCCCCTCACTAACGACCGCTTTTCCCAACACTTATTGAACACAATATTGACTACAGTTTTGAACAGATTTTTTTCGAATTCGGTGTGAATTATTCGGTAATAAGAAGACGAACCCTATGGCTACCGGCATTCTACCCACGGAGATTCACCTACTTCATACTTCGAGAATATCTCTGTCATAAATGGCCACCATATCCAAAAATAATGCGATTCTATTCCGTTTCACATCTGTCTTTCATGCAAAAAACTCTTTCAATTTTATTAAATGGAAGCAAAATACGACCAAAATCGATGACTTAAAATGTCGGTCAACTAGCTTAGTGTATATTCTCAGTGTAGCTAACTGTAGACAGACAGTCTTCGTTTAGTTTGGGATATCCAGTGCCCACCTCCCGTTTCGGAGATAACCCCAGTAAGTCTTTAACAGTAACAGATTATTTTAGTCAGATTTTGTGTAAATCATTAGGTCCATTAATAGAGGACAGACCCTATCGATATTCAACTGTCCCGGCGTTCGCGAGTGTCAAAATTATATCAAGTTTTAGCCCCCGGAAAAGCACGTGAACACATTAGAGATTCGATTTCTTGAACGCATAAAGCATCCTTTTAAAATTTGGTCAACATCCAAGTCTTACTTTCGGATAAGCTGATAGCATCTATGGCTCAGGCTATCTTTTTTTTTCGAGACACAGCTATAATCCGTTTCACAGGTACTTTACTTTGAAAGTTCTAGCGAATATTCTCTGCTGAATATCGTGACACAGCTTTCTGTGTGGGCGTATGTCCACGCTTTTCGTTTCCATCATTTGGTAGGCTACGGTGAAGAAGACAATATTATTTTCAGAAAATTAAACATACCAAGATCTTATCGAATGTTTATGCATGTAAAAAAGCAATGAATTCATAGTTTTTTAGTGTGCCTGAACCCTGAATAGACATATAGACAAATCGCATGGCATTCAGGTTAACCAACTGTTTCTGCTCAAATTATAAATATTGTATTATTAAAACATAAAAACTTAGTGCCGAGTTGTGTATTTATTTGGTAAGAAATCAGTAAAATATGGATTGGACTGCACAGATATGGTGAAATTCAGATCTCAAGGAAAAGTATAGGTAGTATTACTTACGAAATCCAAGCTACGAGTTTGGCATGCATTGAAAAGTTATCGTAGTGGTTTGAACCACTGGGTACTTAAGAGGATAAATGCTATCAATTTTCAGTGTCGTATGTCAACAATCTGAACAATTTTAAACGGACAAGTTTATTCGTACGTAACTAACGCACACAAATTAAATGGTAGCGTGTCTCAGATGTTCAGATTGAAGTTTTCTGTGATAAATTGGAATCATGTGTGCCCGTAAAGGGTTTTTTTTTTTCTTTTTTTTTTAAAAAAAATGTATGCCACACAGTGTGATAGTATTGTTCATTATACTATACAATACAGTAGACCATGGGTTTCTATTATCGTCCGGTAAAGATTATTCAATTACCAGCAACTTAAGCTTGGCTGATACATGTATGCTCGGCCACTAACTGGCACATTTTCGAAGCCCACAGAACAGTCGTATCTGAAGATGGACCATTCTTTGTAGGTAAGGTAAGGAAGGTCGAAAGTCTAAATTGCGTGCATGTTATTATTCCCAACTGTTGCAGCCAAGCGAATTGTTGTAATTATAATGTACAGTAGCCTATTTTGAAAGATGTGTTGATAAATTCAAACGTTCATACATGTACATGACAGCATACAATACAAACGTATAATGAATATATTAATAACAAGGATGTAAAATATATTAAATATTATATTAAATGTGTACAGAATTTTCTAGATTTCGTTGCATAAAAACGACTTGCCAAGGCAGCATTACATGTACATATACAAAATTCTTAATTAGCATACTTAAAAATTGAACACTTTGACACAATCAACAAAGACGTGTCTGTTTTGAGTTGGCGGTATCGATATATAAATTGGGTCTTGATTTAGTTGCACCCATTCAGTTTACAAGATTTTGAATTTCGTATATATATGTTGTTGTGAAGTGAGATTCTTTTTACATGTGTCGGTACCAATTCTATTCAACCACATCTCTTTATTCCCGTAACGTTTTAGCATTACGAAAAATACAGATTGTTTTGAAATAAATTAATTACGAGAACAGTGTAGTATAGGCTGTGGCAATGATGATAACATCAGATCCAACTTTCAATAATGCCGTCCTGTAGGCCTTTCTCCAACTGTGTCGTATTTAATAGACAGTTTTCTGTTCTAACTGGAAGTGTATAGTACTGAATGCTGCAAAGGCTATTTTTAGAAGCCGTGTAAAATATTGATTTCTCTGAAGCAGTTATAGACTAGCATTGCTGGTAGCTTCAGATAGTATAATGAAGGCGAACCTTTTTCAACAGCCATATCTAGAGGTGTTTGTCGTGTCATAATTTGTTATTCTAATCTATAGTTGACTAAATCCATCTCGGTAGTCTTTCTGTTACTCTGTGTGTCTGCTTCATATATGTTCATTTTATATAAACGTTATAGACAGCTATCTGAGAATCAAGAACCAGGGCAATGTTTCTTTTAAAGTACTGCCATAACATAGTGCCAGATTAACATTAGCAAGGAGTTCAAGACACAAAGTTTTAAGATTATCACATTTCAAATCTATGGGTGTGTCTGATAGCCCCCTCCCCTTGCCCCAGACCAAATATGCACCTAAATAATAAGTGTGTCAGTTTAAGGGATGGGGTAAAAAATAAATTGACATATAAAACAAATTTGGCATTCCTCCATTATATCTGGCCCCGTACTTCATTTATCCTCTTTAATATTGAATTCTATTATTTGTGAGTGGGAGTTTTGATTTTACTCTGTCATACCACTCTGTTGTACATACTTACAATGTATAAATGGTAATCAGGTAAAAATAGGTTTTTTTTGATAGAACTGAATTTGAATCTTGATTAACGATTATTATATGTGTGTAATAAATATTTATAAATTTGTTTTTAGAATAAACATTACATACAAGCACAGTAAAAATAATGTGATAACATACAATGTATGTCTAAAACATTGAAGACCATATAAAATGTATTTTAAAGCTATCACTTGATAATACCCAGTTTTTTTATATTGGAACCAAAAAGTTTTGAATAAAAGAAAATAGTTCCTGCATTATTGCTTGAGAAATGTTTCTTTGAGAAAGATATTGTATTTCTTCTTCTTCTATTAGTGTTTAACTCCACTTAGACCGTTCGTTAAGATTATGACGATGAAAACTGCATTTTGAGGGGGCACAAAAACTTGAGGGGGTGCACAATCTGAAAACTTAGCACCTGACACCAGTGACCAAAAGTGACAATCTTAATGAACTACTTAGACAACTACGCTAATGTGGGTATGGTTTCTTGTCTGGCAACTTTTCTTCTTTTTTTTAAATTGAAGTAAATTACCCAAACAAATGCCATTTTCAACTCTAAGCATACTTCTTGGTGTTAAAAGTTATCCTAGACAGTGAAACATGTCTAATATATATTGCTTATCATTTTCTCAGTTATGTTTTCTGGGTTTTTTTTTAAATTATCAATCGGCAATCAATCAACAATCTAGTAATTAATCATTCTATTTGTTTACAGAATTATTCATGAAGGTGGTTTTACCAGTGAGGATAATAAACAATTTAAACCTGTGGTGTACAGCAATACTATACAGTCCCTTGTTGCCATTATCCGCGCCATGAGCACACTCAACATTAACTTTGGAGATAATGATAGAGAGGTAAGTTATGAGAGAATTTCTTTTTCAGAAATAGATGCGTGTACTTTTTGAATACATATTGTTATTTACAGTATTACAATTATACAAGTTTGTGGTTAGAATGGAAAGAATTTTAATGGTATTTTGCATTTGCGCTGCCTTTCTGCTAACCACTTACATTGTAATAATCATCAATATCAATGAATGGGGGTGAAGATGGTGAATGACAATGGTAAATAAATCTGCCTCTGTTTTTACAGAGCAGAATTCTTCTGGAGTTACCCTAAATGAATCTCAATGTACATATAATATATTTAACATTTTAGCACTGTTGCAACATTGCATTATTTTCCATTTTCAATTTGCATATATATGCAGTTGCAATACCTATGAATTTCTTTACTGCATATCATGGAATATTTGCTATACTTAATCCAATAAATATCAACCTGTTAGGAAATAATGTCCTGATTTCTAGATTGAAGAATGTAATGATAGACTCACGTTAACTGGGAAATTCATTTAATTAATATGAAAACATGAGCCAACAGTCAGACTACCATAAATCAATGAATTCCATCAGTAGATTAAGGAATAAAAACAATTTGACTTTGATTTTCATATGACTTTTACATGTTGTTTTATTTCACAATAGAATGTCATGACCATCTTACTTTGAATTGCCTACATATGGTTCTTACTTGAACATCTAGTAGGTAGTTTACCGTACATCAGATTTTCATACTCTGAAACTGACTTGCATCTATAGGTATATTAGACTTTTCTTATTTAGATTAAAGTGCACATAAAATGAGTGTGGAAACTTTACGATATGTGTAGCAAGTTGTTACTATATCAACTTTACAGCAAGTTCACACCAATCTGATTGAAATTACCGGTAATACAGCTATCTTAACCCAAAGTTGTAAAAATAGACCTTCTGTAAAAACGACTTTGCTAATTATCGAAAACACTCTTAATCCCCCCAGGCGCTATTGACATCGGAACGTTATTCCTTAATTACCCATATACAACTGGATTCAAGATACATTTTCGTCAGAAGAATTATTTGGTTCTAATTTCCCCCAAGTATGTGACTGAAACGCGATTTGTAAATAGAGACTTTTGGCAAGCGTAAATTCCAGGTCCCTATCGCGATGTATCTGTATCGATTTTGTGTGTGACATAATCAATGTGAAATTTAATCATTACTTTTGTGAATTTTTCGCAGAGTTTTCGTATTTTTGCTGTGTGTCTATATGCTGGTTGATCTTCATGATAAATTTAGGGAGATGACACCTTGCAAATCTGTAAAAGGGGTATACTTTTTCTGAAATTTATGCATTAGTGAAACTAAACATTGGGGTCGAGTCGAAGTCCAAAATTTTTGATAAGATTCGACTCTAATAATTTTTTCGAATTATAAAAAGCTCAGAGACTGTCAAGCGACTTTAGGCTACCGCTTTCAGCAATTTGTAGGCCAAGCACATGACTAGTACTGATGTTGATCTTGGTAGATAACTGCCATCATGCTGTTTTTGAACTACGCCCGACTCAGCTTTCAATTCAAAATTCACATCCATAACTGAGTTGCAGATTTTAAGCTACAGCACTGAATGATTCTACAAGACTGTACAGTGACTATATTGGAAAGAAACCAGATAGCGATTTGTATATAAGTAGATCAGAGTGGGGGGGTCACGGTGGCTGGTTCGCTAGCCTGGAGGTCGGGTGTTCGATCCCTGCATTGTCCGAGAAAGTTCATCTCGATTTTCCGGCGTGATTTCCCCTTGTCAGTGATGCAGAAGGAGGGCCTGACAAGGACAGCTGTCTAGGGACAAAAACCCGAGGTCCAGTGTACACATTGGAGTGCATGTAAAAGATCCCTTGGCAGTTGGAATTCGATATAAGAGTAGGCCGTAGTGCCGCTGCCCGAGCAAAATTTCCCTCATAGCACACTGTATGGCGTATGCCCGTCTTCTATTAGCTCAGGTTAGGTGCAAATGAGTAGGACATTAAACCCCATTGCATTGCATTGCATAGATCAGAGTGGTTGTCTGGATAAAGACAAAGCGCCTGCCCATTTTGTACTGGTAGTCATATCACTTGAATTTGCCAATATTATACACAGTGATATAGTATACGTATGCAAGAGTTAGAAAAGATATTACCATTAATTCAGAATTCAATGAGTTTATTTTTTTCAATATACAATGTACAATGTATTCCATGTCACAACAGCTGGTTTTGAATTGAATGTATCAGAAGTTGTGAAGATCAAGAGAGCGGGTTGACTTGTAAATTATATGTATAAATCCATAAACAATCAATTGAAATATATTCTATCCCACTATCCAAGCAAGTAAATGTATCATAACAGACAAGATGTTGGAGCTACAGGGAGAATGAAATTTTTGAAAGTGTGAACAATGTTGGTCCACATGTATGGACATGTTATATAATAAGCGTAAGGCTTGCCCTAGACGACTTAATCATTGATATATTTCTGATTTGAGATATATATATGTTCTGCTAAATTTTCCTGATCCTTCCTTTAGGGAGAGAGAGAGAGAGAGAGAAATGGGGTTTAACCTCCACTCAACACAAACTAGGTCATTTCGGGACTAACATATGGTTTAATTTTATTTGAATAATTCGCTTGTGCGTAGGGGTCTTTAGCAGCGGGAGGAAACCGGAGTGCCCGCAGGAAACCCACGAGGTTGAGAAGGTGCCCCTACCTCCATGCCACATACGCCCACGCCAGGGCTCGAAATCACAGCCGCAAGCCAGAGGTGACCGGCCAGCTAGTCCACTAGGCCATCCCCCCCCCTCCTTTAGGGATAAAACAGCTATTTGCGTCAGTAGAGGTACTATATAAAGGTACATTTACATGGCCAAGCATAACATAATGCAAATATATGGAAGAAAAACTACAGAAGGCTGAAAGCAGATGTACTCTAAAAGACAAATATTTTGATCATCTTTCCTATGTAGATTCAACAGCGATAGAAAAATTGAATATTAAAATGTGCATATACATGTTTGCCTTTGAAATCCAGAAACAAATAGAAAAAGTAGATGAATGCATAGAAATGGGATGCTCGCCAATTGAAAGCTTTATTAGAAGTTTAGCACTAAAAAAAACTATGAAAGAATTAAAAAATACACCTACTTCAAACTTAACAAGACTTGTGTTAAATGAAAATAAAAATATGCAGGCAGAAAGGAGATACAGCTGGTTTTCATTTATTAAAAATTGCGAACATTTAAAATTAAACATATTATAATAATTTATTGTCCAACAAGACTTGTGTTAAATGAAAATGAAAATATGCAGGCAGAAGGGAGATACAGCTGGTTTTCATTTATTAAAAATTGCGAAGATGTAAAAAATTAAACATATTATAATAATTTATTGTCCAAAAAAATAAATATTAATAAAGCCATAGATAGAACAAATATTAATAAAGCCATAGATGGAACATTTATAAAAATAAGCTAAGAACAAATGCAAATATGAAAAATATTATGAATTATGAAAAAATTGATCACAGAAAAGCAGTATGTATCTTTGTTTGTTTTATGTATATTTCTTTATTCTTATTATTCAAGTTTTTTATGCAATAAGATTTCTTCTATAGTTACGTGAGCTTTTACAATCTAATCTGTATGTCTCAGTTTGAAATCTGCTAGGGTAGTGTATCAGATTTCGGATATTGGACTTACTGGTTGAAAATGTAGTGACAGTTGTTGTTGTTCTCATGAAGACAGCCTTGCAACATCATCTTTTTGACTATGCATTATCATTGATTTCCCAGTCATTCGAAATATGATTATTAATTATTAATATAAACTTGTACAATAACCTACATTCAAGTAGTTGTGGGATTGGATGGCCGAATGGTTAGCATGTGTCATATGGTCTGTCATTGAGTCAACTTTCATGGTTTTGATTCCTTGGTTGACAAGGAGTAGGGTGGTCTGTCAAACCTTGTGTGAGTTTTCTCCCAGTACTCCAGTTTACTCACACTCAATAGACCTCTACGTGCAAGTGAATTATTGAAATAAAAATTGAACCATGATAGTCCCGAAATGACTAGTTTGTGTCAAATGGATGTTAAACTCCATTCTCACCTCTTTACATTCAAGTACTCATTTCATAACAGCTATCATTGTTAAGCTCCTTCAGTAGAAAGTCATATCAAAACTGTTTTTGCTAAATATGTGGGGTTACTATTTGATCCCTGACCTGGTTTTTATTGGTTGAAGGTGTCTGCTGAAAGGAAAGATCTGCATGTATGCATCAGTTTTGTTAGAATCAATCAACTCATCTTCATGTAGAAGTTAAACCAAAACCTTTTTTTTAATAAATGGGTTTATGGGTTGCCATGGCAAAAAAATCTCAGACTCACAAATATATGTGACATACAGTAAGTACCACACAAGTTTGAAAAAAAAAGAAGGCAACTGTGTTAGAAGTATGCACACATTGGAACACATGGAAAAATAGCAACACACCTGGCTAAATTAACTAAATATATGAAAAATATTTGAATTTTGCAAAATAACAACATGGTAAGTGACACGTGCCATACAACAGTAGTCACAGACTAGTTATGGGCACGAACTGAATAAAGAAAAACAAAACTATGAACTTATTACTGAACACCAGTGAATTACTCAATTGAGATAACATGGTTATTTGCATTTTCTTAGTGTGCCATCAAAATTTTGCAGCATACTTAGGAAGAATGAGAATCATTACTGCCAGAGTTATGGCCTTTGATCCCTTTGACAAATTTTGTGGGCACTCCAGAGGCTAAAGTTGATATAAAATTGACTTAACACAGTGTTTAAGGTTGTGAGATAGTTTCCAATGATTACAGACAGAGTTACATGTATGACCCCAACCTGTTTCACAGAGAATTACTGTAACTTACGAATTATCCCTGTAACGGATGGCTGTCTAAAACACGTGCGTTGACTTGCACGCCTCGTAGTCATTGGCTCAACAGCTTGTGCAATGTTTACTTAACACCTAACTGCTTCGGGCAAAATGATGCATTTTACTCATTTTAATACCCATTTACACTAAATAGGAAATATTTTTTAACTACAAATACTTCAAACGTCTTTATTTATTTTTCTTTTACCTCAAAAAAATGTTTGAGAATTTAATTTGTCGGAGTAAAAAAGTTAATATGCCGTACTCATTAAGCCTTGTCGATGTCATGCTTATCAGTGATTGTAGCGGCCAAGCGAATATTCACTGCGGGATCAGTTTGGTATGACCCTTGATCAATTGAGGAATCTTGTGAACACGTCAGAGGCTATATTTATACAAATTGGTTAAGGTCATGAGAAAAAAAATCGAAACAAATTCTAATGATTTCTGATAATTACATAATGGGTTGTTACTCGAATTCAGATTTTAATGTGTTGTATATTGCTTTCATTGCTGACAAAAGAAAAAAAATATGTGACAACTCTTGTTGACTAGCAAGACACCTTAGCAGCTGTAGCCGTATGTTTCATTACCTGGCAACCTATCTTTTTAAACTTTCAACTGTGCCATTTAGCCAACAAGTGTGCATGTGTTTTCCAACCGCCCCACTGTCAGTTGTACTACTAATGGCTGGACTGAAGTTTAGAAATTTAATGAAACTGGAGAAGACTTGGTTTAAGCAATATTTTTTTTTGAGTACGACATGAGTACATGTATATACAGTACTGATATAATAGATTTGAAAACAAGCCAAAGCTTATATAAATTCATCTCCAAGTAATTTATACATTTCAATACAAGTAGTAATATATAATGTAAATGTTTCAAAAGCATAGCTTACATATTTACATTGATAAATAAATAAATATTCATCATCATCATCTGATAAATAAATAAATATTCATCATCATCATCATCATCATCAACAACATCAACTGGTAGATTAATCACCATTGCCTGTCAATTACCTAATTTATTCAAAATGTTTAAAATACTTGTGAACTTGACTAAAAATGACTTCATTGTACAAGTTACTTTCATTCGGATCACCATATGCTTTACTATGTTTGTATTTAAGTGTAAGGGTTCATGTTTAATAATATATGCTGAGTTGCATAATTTGGGCAGTACAGAAAATAATGATCAGTCTTTTTGGATATGACCACATCTGCATGTCAAATCTCTGGAAATTTAGAGCACTTTTACAATTGCGAAATCTGGAATAGATAATCTGAAATTTTCACTCACCAAAGAGAAGACTTGATGGAAGGAATAGCTACTCTTTCTTCGATTAAAAAAAGCTAACACATGGTACATGTACATTTAATGATTGTTTCGGTACAAATTCTTTTGTGTTACCAGTATTTATAGAAAAATATCTTTTATATGAAAGGGTTATTTCGGTACATTTACATACATTTATTAAGACGTGTGTATAGTTTCTGTGACAGATTGTATTGTACTGTAGAACATGTGATTTATTATCTTACATCTATTCAAATTTATGAACATTATCAATTCAAATTGTATCAATAGTTTAAAGTTGCAGATCGTCATTTTGATTTTTCAGTATTCAAGGCTTAATCCAAGTTAAAATATACTTAAATTGATTATATAACATTTAAATAAGAAATCATAACTGCCGATATAAATGATTTTTGAACTTACATTCAACATGTCTAATAAATAAAGGATTGAAACCCTCAAAGACTTGTTTGTCTAATTTGGGGTCGACATAGTATTTGTATAGATCAAGTATGCATTGCTTTCTATTGATTTCATTATGACATCTTTATGTGTCTTAGACAGTTTAAAGTAATTTAAGTAATATCAAATCTGTTCATACAAGCCAATCAATTGTTCTTGGAGATTTTTTTTTTTTGGGGGGGGGGGGGGCTTTGTACATAATAACTGTGTTTTTGGCTATTTAAGATGCATGTATTTGCTGTGTCTTTAAATAATGGATAATGATTAACAGACATTTTATTTCTCAGAAGAGTAACAATAAACACAAATAATAAATCATACATATTTATTCCTATAATAGGTAATGTCTCAAATAATTGATGTATATTGTTATTATTTCCACAATTACCGACTCCTACTTTTGGCATAGTTTGGCCACAGCTAATTATATATTTAAATTTCTTTAATTTAAATAAATCAACCATAATCATTTGGTTTACAAAACTTCAACTCAGATAACATTAAATTGGACTTGGGTTACCAAAGTCATATTTACTGTTAGTCTTAATTATTATTCATTAATAGCTTAAATACCATAGTTATCAACATAAATAGAATAAACATATTCATATTGTGCACGCAATCGCACAAACAGTAAACAAGTCAACAAAATATAATAACAAACTATCAACAAATGAATATTAATATGCACTACCAAATGTGACAAAATGCCCATAAATTAATAATTAGTAATTAAACAAATCAAAACTAAAGAAAGTAGTGGCTATCGTAGATAACCGATTACAATGTTAAGTGGTGGGCAAGGGAGGGATAAAATTTGTCCAAAACCATACTTACAACAAAACAAAAGTTCAATTTCTAATAGGGTGAAAATTTTCCCCAACGTTACCCGTCTGCTAGTTAATTTTAACTGAACAAATTCTACCTCCAAACACGAGAAACCGAGGAGATAACTCTTCGATTCAATAAAGTTTTCTATTCCAGACTGGAATAGAAATGCTTATTTCTCAGAAGAGTAACAATAAACACAAATAATAAATCATACATATTTATTCCTATAATAGGTAATGTCTCAAATAATTGATGTATATTGTTATTATTTCCACAATTACCGACTCCTACTTTTGGCATAGTTTGGCCACAGCTAATTATATATTTAAATTTCTTTAATTTAAATAAATCAACCATAATCATTTGGTTTACAAAACTTCAACTCAGATAACATTAAATTGGACTTGGGTTACCAAAGTCATATTTACTGTTAGTCTTAATTATTATTCATTAATAGCTTAAATACCATAGTTATCAACATAAATAGAATAAACATATTCATATTGTGCACGCAATCGCCAAATGGCCATGTATGTAACATGGTCACCGCCAACTGGGGGCAGGGCACAATATGCTGTGACCAACTAGCCGAACACAACAATGACAAGCATCATGGACAGTAGTCATTAACAATGCTTCACAAACCATTTAAAGCACCACAATTTCTATCAACAATAATACTATCATCATTATAATCAATATTTCAATCACCATCATCATCAATATTTCAATCACCAATATCCTCAATAATTCAGTCACCATTATCATTAATATTTCAATCACCATTATCATCAGTATTTCAATTACCATTATCATCAATATTTCAATCACCATTATCATCAATATTTCAATTACCATTATCATCAATATTTCAATCACCAATATCATCAATAATTCAGTCACCCATATCATCAATAATTCAGTCACCATTATCATTAATATTTCAATCACCATTATCATCAGTATTTCAATTACCATTATCATCAATATTTCAATTACCATCATCATCAATATTTCAGTCAACATTCAATCATTATTTCAACATTCCAATCAACATAACCAATATTTCAAACCTCATTATTGCAAGAATCATTAACAGGATTGCAGGAACAATCATCAACATTAAGCATTATTATTTAGATTAGGGGGATAAAAATATTCCCACTCATTTTGAACAAAATATTCCACTGCTCCCTGAATGGTATTCAAAAATATATAATAACCGTTCTTAGTTAAATGCACACCATCTGGCTGAAATAACTCAAGACTATGTTGTGTAATATCAGGATAAGTAATATACTTACCGCCATTCGATATTATTTGCTTTGAAGCAAAACTGTTGATTCTTTTCCTGGCTTTATCCATTGCTAAATTATTAGTAGAATATCTCCAGCAAGTCCTAGGGAGAATCTGAGACCACAACAATACCGAAAATTGAAATTCCTCCTTAATGTATCTAATAATGTCCAAAATAGCATATCTTACCTCATGTATGTGATTCAATCCCAAATTATTTCCTCCACAATGAAAGATAATAAAATCTGGACAAAATGTATACTTTCCTAAAATTGATCTTATAGATTGTAAACGAAGGCCTGAGTGACCTTCCCAGTATACCCAAAAACCCAACCTTTTTAAGTTAAGACTTGGTCCACCAGGTCTTCCCTTTGATATTTTATAAGCTCCGTTTACAATGGAAGAACCAATGATTAATACTGACCGTTTCCCTGAAAAAGAAGATTTTCTGCTTCATAATTCTGTGTTTATCTCTGGTAATCTTATATACGAGTGATAGCAGGAGGATTTCCAACGCCCAGCTAACTTAATGGTTTCTTCTGAACAATTAGCAGCGGACAAAGCAGACGCACCACCTATCCGAAATGAGTGAGTCTTATAGTGTCCCTCTTCAATACCCAATCTGGTAAGAGCCTTTTTGAGTACTGATGAAAACTGATACCTTGTCAAAACCGAATCATCAAAATGACAAAATAGAGGACCCTGCACACAAGAACGAACTTTTAGGAATTGGCTCATGTTTGTTACTGCACATACAGCATCATTAACAGCTGGGATAATGATTGTTGTCCCCTTTCCCATTTGATCGGTTTTAGAATGCCTTAAATTAATTGTTATTGATCCACCTACAGAATCCACTGCAATATCATGCAATGCCAAAATGGTGTCAATATTATTACCTTTAGATACAGTCAATTCTCCTATTCTAAACAATCCAAAAAATGCAAGAGCATAAACTGCCCTAAACAACTTAACCTCATAGCTGTTTACACAAATTGAAGGTAAAATCAATAAAATACTGCGTAATAAATTTATAGTGACAGGCATCCTTGTGTCCCTGTTATTACATCCCCTTCTCATTCCCTCAAGGGCTTTCAATACCAAAAAATTTCTAGTAACATCAAATAAATTCAACAATTTACATTTATAACCAATAGAAGATACATATGAACGAACCGTACTAGGCGCTAATCCTCTTAAGGAAAGAGATGCGATAAATTTCAAAACAATATCTAACAAAGGTGGCCATTTCTCCAAAATTCCAAACCGATCACAAAAGTAAGTAAAGGCGGTTAACCCTGTAGAATATGCCAAATGGGTGTTTCTCGAAAATGCAGCAGTTACTAGTCTGTCAACTTCATGCTGTAAATCTTCTCTATTATATTGTTTGGAACATTCAATGGATTTTCGTCGGCCTCCGGTGCTAGCTGACGGAATCTTTCCCATTGCTGTCGAGAAATAGAATCACATATACCGTTATCCTGACTTCTAACATGAGTAGCGCGAAAAACTATATTGTGTTTAAGAAAAACCATCAAAAGAGGCCGAATCAAGGACATGACTCGCTTAGATTTAGACGTACATGTATTCAAAATCCTTACCAAAGCCATATTATCCACATGTAAGAGCAACCTTTTATTTGAAAATCTAAAGCCCCAGAGCTCTAAGGCAATAACAATTGGTACCAACTCCAAAAATGTTATGTCCGCCAAAATACTTTTGTTTTCCCACGCTTTAGGCCACCCAAAGTAAACCCACTGTCCAGCAAAATATGCACCACAACCTAATAAGCCATTCCCAGAACTGTCTGTAAACAAATTCAAGGTATCACTTGATAACCACTCTGACTCGGGAAAAAAGGTTTCTCCATTAAAATTCTCCAAAAAATGCAACCAAGTTAACATATCTTCACGAAGACTCTTTGTAATTCTAATGTAATGATGTTTTTCCCTTATGCCACACATTGCGTCATACATCCGTCTTAAAAATGCCCGGCCAGGGCGGACTGCTCTGCATACAAAGTTCAGGGTACCTGTCAAAGACTGTAATTCATGCAAAGTAACCTTCCTTTTACCGACCAAGTTTTTAAGACAAACTACCATTTTCACTAACTTATCATCCGGAATGCGCAGACGAAATTCCTCTGTGTCAATATCAATGCCTAAGAATGTCAGCCGGGTAACAGGACCAACAGTCTTCTCTTTGGCAAGGGGAACTCCTATCTCTTCGCATATACCACTGAACACTAACATAAGGCTTTCACAATGACTAGTATTTTTGGCACCCATGAAAATAAAATCATCTAAATAATGATCTAAGTTATGACTCCCGGACTTAAACTGAACTAACCAATGCAAGAATGTTGAAAATTTTTCAAACAAATTACATGAAATTGCACAACCCATTGGAAGGCACTTATCAACATAATAATGATTATCAAAATAATATCCTAATAAATCAAAATCACCTGGATTTATTAAAAGCAGCCTAAATGCGGACTTTATGTCCATCTTTGCCAAAAGAGCTTCTTTACCAATAGCTATTATTTTATCAACAACCTTATCTATTGAGGTGTAAGTTACGGTGCAGAATTCTGGATCAATATAACTGTTTATACCATGCATTTTGGGATATGACAAGTGAGTTATAAGCCTCCAACCACCATCCGACTTTGGAACTACACCAATTGGAGAAATATGCAAATTGGAAATTGGTCTTTCTAGAAAAGGACCAGCAATCCTTCCCAACTCAATTTCCTTATTTAGCTTATCTGCCAGCTCATAATGGTGCTCTTCAGCCGAGGCTAAGTTTTTACTAAATGTAAAATTTCTAGGACCAGTGTAGTTGAGCTTAAAACCTTCCCTCAGTCCAATCTTTAATTCACTAGCCAAATCATAATATGGATATAAATCTAAATATTGTAGTAGAATCTCAACCTTAAGTGGCGAAAACCCTAAATTCCATATAGTATTCCTAAAGTCAAACACAGAACTATGAACATATACTCAACTTCTATTTTGAGGGGTTCTAAATCCAAATCTTGAGTTATGCCAGTCATTATTCCTATAGTTAAACACCCGTTGATTACCACTAAATTGACTTCCACCTGTGTAACCTGGGGCCCTAAACCTACTCTGTACTGGGGATGTGGTACTGACATAAGGACTTTTCCACCTATAATAATTGCTTGGACCAAAATTACCCCTAGGACCAGGAGTGAAAGGGCGTTGATAAACCCCCTCAGTATATCTCTTAACAAATGCATTGTGAGGAACTCGACTAGTGCAAAATAATTCAGCATGATTACCACCACATGAAATGCAAAAATGACCATACTGACAAGATACTTTAGAACATGCACCCTTATAGTTGAAATCAAAGCACTTAGCTGTATGTTTATTTACAGATAATGACTTGTTAACCCCAGACATGTGAAATAACCAGAGCTCATAATCAACTTTTGACCACAGACTACTAGGATCTAAACTTCTTTTCAATCTAAACTGTTCATCATAAGCCACCCAGTTATAGCCCCTTAAAGCCGCAAACCTAATTGTGTGTATATATTTCAGTATTTCTTGTAACCTATTCGGGTGACTCCTGAGAAAAACACTAGCATAAACTAAGAACACATCAGTCCAAATTTCTATGCTACCTATTGGAGAAGATGTTTTATCCTGAGCAATTATTTCTCCACTTGGTCCGACATGCAGAGTCCTTTTGGTTTCACGACCTTTGGAGATATTAAGCAATTGTGACAAATCAATATATTCCCCTTTTGCAATCTTTTGTCGAATACTCTGCGGTAAATTTAGGCCTAATTCATCATGCACACTTTCTGACATAGTAGGTACCACCCCAATATCTATGATATTTTGCCCCACTACCGATTCTTGCCCCCTCGCACTTTCCAAAAACTGATTTGAACACCTACCTGACTGCATATTATTCTGTACAGGAAGATTGTGAACTATGGCACCAGTATTCATACTAACTGAGACTGGAACTTCCTCCATGTTAACTCTTTGATAAGCACTGGGTAAAACAGATACATGAGAGTGATTAACTCGATAATTAGCACTGGTTATATCAGATGCATGATGTTGAGAGTAATCAGTACTGGGTAAAACAGATACGTGAGAGTGATTAACTCGGTAATTAGCACTGGGTATATCAGATCCATGATGTTGAGGGTAATCAGTACTGGGTAAAACAGATACATGAGAGTGATTAACTCGGTAATTAGCACTGGATATATCAGCTGCATGATGTTGAGGGTAATCAGTACTGGGTAAAACAGATACATGATTTTCAGGAACATATGCACTGGCTAAAGCCGGTGCAGAACTACATGGGTAATAGGTACTGGGAAAAACAGATACCTGAGGTTGTGATACGGTATAATTAGTACTGGGTGTTACAGATACAGAAAAATAGGTACTGGGTACAAAAGATACCTGGGGTTGTGCTTGTGGTACTGTATAAGAAGTACACGAAGTTAAGGGTACAGAAATTCCTGCATTGCAAGTATTACTATCATAGCTACCAGCTTCCTCATTGCCCACCATAATATTAGCAGGCTGTTGAAATTGTGCCGTTGAGCACATTCTTTTGCGTGTCATGCCCACCTGCTTTGTTTTACGTTTAACACCTTTAGATTTTTTAACTTCTTTAAAGACAGGTTTTTTAGCTGTGACGGATTTACTTAATTTTTGAACTTGGTTAGATGCATCATCTGACATATTCCTATCATCATTCAAATCTATGTTTAAATCTGATGTACACAAATTTGATATTTCAGACGACCTAGTACCAACTAATACAGGAATTCTCGATTTCCTTATTTTCATGGGAACACTAACATTAGGAACAGCATGTCCCATTTGTTCCATACTTTCAGTAGATCTATGTGCCATTTCAGTTAGGCCTGGAATAGGCCTAGCCATTGCCGGTTTATTACTATGACCAACTAGGCCTATGTCTTCTTCTGTTATTTTGTCATTCCCATAATTATTGACAAACCTCTGTCCCGCATAAGGACTTGTGCTTAAACGATTCAATTTTCTCTCCATCTTACATTCAAAAACAAGGCCTGAACACTGAACGTATTGTCAATGACAACTGTCCTATTTTTACTAGTTAGGCTGTAGAATCTACATTCACACCATCGCTATTTTTAAAATCAACCATGCTCCACATGAAAAAGAAAATATTAAAAAGAGAATTAATTAATTGACTTGCCTTAGTATACGGAATTTAGTAGTGAGTTTCACACAATTAACTTGGCGCCAAAATGGCTACCCCCCATATCAACTGGTTCAGCGCTTGTCGATCGACAAAACCCATATCGAAACCTGATTCAAAACAATCCAGTAATAAAACTTTAGCGACATCAGAATTGCAGCGTAATAAGTCGTCTGTCTTCATATAAAATTTGTCCAAAACCATACTTACAACAAAACAAAAGTTCAATTTCTAATAGGGTGAAAATTTTCCCCAACGTTACCCGTCTGCTAGTTAATTTTAACTGAACAAATTCTACCTCCAAACACGAGAAACCGAGGAGATAACTCTTCGATTCAATAAAGTTTTCTATTCCAGACTGGAATAGAAATGCGTATACACATGATGTTTTAATTGTGTGCTAATAAATCAACAAACAAATATTTTATATATCTGTTGATTAATGAATACAGTACAGTACGTCATGTATATTATACTTGTGTGTTTCATTTCTAATTATCATTGATGATGTCTGCTAATGTGTACAGCTGTGCTGGTTGGTATGACTAGTTGTCCTTTCACCAATTGCTCATGTTTATTTAATTGATTGCAGCTCATGATAATTCTTCGATCTTTCAGTCTTTTATAGCAATAATGCTAATATTCAGATGTCATTCAGTGAAATATTATTAGAACGACAAGTCTCCCACCCACACAGAAATGGATTTCACTTACAGTAGGCTAATATCGACAACAATTTAAAGCTAGAAATGGAATATTTTGTTAATTCAGTATGCTATTATTAGGAAACTGATTTATTTTTAAACCTTAAAAGTTTTCTTGTCATAAGAAAATCTTAAAATCATATTGATTTGAAAGTTTTGTTTCAAGCTGAAAAATTGAGAAGTAAAAAAATCATTACTGGTATCAAATTACTAAATAGTTTTGTGTTTTTTAATGACCAGATATGCGCATATGGCTTTATAGTTGAAAAGATATCGAACTATATTTCTTGTCTTTTATATTTACTCATCCACCTAATCCATTGGTTATAAAATTCTGTGTATTTCTTGTAATTCCTGGTTTCATTAATTTTCATCTTGCATCAATACAAAGAGATCATGTTAGTAGCCATATGATATTACAAATCATACAGTATATGGATGTTATTGTCAAATGAAAAACGGGAGATTGTTTTACAATATTACACTTCTATTGTAAAGTAAAACTGATTTCCCCCCCTAATTTTCCAGTCTATACAAATCAATATGACTTTTCCCTGGTTTAATGAATGAGCTGCAGCAATACTGAGCTGAGACTTGTAGCGTTGGCATAGCAACACACCAAGACAATCAATATGGTGTTGGCTACTGTATGCAGTCACAGAGACAATACCATTCTGTGTGTAAGGCCTCTCCTTTCTTTCCTGCTTAATTCATATTAACCCAGACTTTGCTCCCCTTTATATCAGCAAGAGGACACATTGCCCCTTTAATCCTAATAGATTTATGTCCAATTGATCTGTAGATAATTAATTTTGAGAGTATAAGCTGATCAAGAAATATTCCACAGAGTACATTTATGCTTTGACCTCTGAAAAATAGTGATAGATAGCATACTCTTTATTTATTTTTAAGATATAAATTTATATAGCACTGGCTCATGCGTCTGAACTTAAGTACATAATTGCATCGTATATAAATCTGGGGATGTGTATTTTTTGCCAACAACTTTCTATCTTATGAAATATTTCACGTTAAGTGTGTTTTACAAGTGATATGTAGCATATATACATGTATAGGAAAAATGAAATGAAGTGGTGGTGTTTAATGTCTTTTATTTTTGCACCAAACAACCTAATGAAGACAGGCAAACTCCATGCAGTGACCCCTGAGAACCAATTTTGCCCGAACAGCAGCATTTCATTGCATTCTAACTATGCACAAGATATTTTGCTTTTTGTCCTATCTGGATGCCGAAGCATTGTACAATGTCAGGACTTCTGTCCTAATTATGTTTCAGGGAACATATTATTAACATTTAGATGTCATTATGTACATGTACCAAAATTAGTGGACGAATAATTCATAAAACATATGACTTTTATGTGTTTGAAAACTGAATTAGGAAATGAAGCAAGATTTCATGAGATCTGTTTTAATACAGTAAAATAATGAATGTTAGTAGTATGTTATATAAACCAAATTTTACATATATGGATATTTGATATATACACATTATGTCAAGTTTGAACATATATATTCACATTTTTTTAATATTTAATTGATTTTCTCAGCACACAGCTCTATAATCTCTTTCATGTTGATGTTAGCGAGAAAATGTTTATCCACAGCATCCTATTTATTTACTGTTTGTTTTTGATAAAATGTGAACAGTTTTCGGCTATTTCTGTCTTATACTAAAGAAGGCTCGAAAAAGATAAGACCTTATCATATATATGAAGTAGATTTTAACAAGTTGAATAACATGAGAGTATAGATATTTTGATATTTTGAATGTATAATTCATTGACAACTAATGAGACAAACACATTTTTGAATGGATTTAAATTTGGTGGTGGTTATGCCCTACATGCAATATGGTGGCTAGTGTAACAAGTCCTGTGATTAAGTCTTCACATCACATGTTATGAAGTTTAGTGATAGCAAATGCTTCTATACCATTTTACAATGATGCTACTATATTTCTGAATATCTGACCAAGACCTGATGTAGGAATAAAAATAGTTTTATTTATTCATTCTCTTCATCATTATCATATAAAACAGCTGCTGATATTCAAGTTTTTTTATGGTTTGATTATTTTTGTTATTTTACAGTCTGATGCCAAAATGGTGCTTGATGTGATAGCTAGAATGGAAGATACTGAGCCTTTTTCAGAGGAACTTTTAGCAGCCATGAAAAGACTGTGGGGTGATAGTGGTGTACAAGAATGTTTTGGTAGATCAAATGAATATCAGTTGAATGATTCAGCTAAATAGTAAGCAGCTTTATTCACATTTTACTTAGGATATGGTATTGTGATGGAAGTGTCTGTTTATCACATTTGAGAAAAAAAAACCTCCTTTTTTTATGAAGTCAAAATGATTTGGCTTTGAAAAAAATATGTCCTCATTGTGCATTTTAATGCCAGTGTTGAGAGTTGAGATATTACTGATTTTGTGTTTTAATCAATAACAAAACTAAATTTGTAGATAGACTAACTTTGCTAACTCAAGCATAAATTAAGATTTAATTGAATAGAAAATGTCTCATTTATTATTGAAATGGATTTATAAATTAAGAACTAAAATCAAACAGCCTGATCATGTAAACTACACAATTGTATAGGGATACATCAGTGATACTAAGATTGGTTGTAAACCTTTTTTTTATACTGAAAGACCTAGATGACCCTTGCTAAACCCTATTTACCGGTAGTGACCAGTTTATGCCAAATTTCTCTATTTTTAGGAAGTTAAAGGCACATGTAAAAAGACTGTGTCCAAACTAATTCAATATATTAATTATATGGTTTTTGTGGTTTCGAGCCCTGGTGTGAGCGTATGTGGCACAGAGATAGGGGCGCCTTCTCAACCTCGTGGGTTTCTTCCGGGCACTCCAGTTTCCTCCCACTGCTAAAGACCCATACGCGCAAGCGAAATATTGAAATAAAATTAAACCATATGTTAGTCCCCAAATGACCTAGTTTGTGTTGAGTGGACATTAAACCCCATCTCTCTCTCTCTCTCCATCTCTCTCTCTCTATCCCTCTCTCTCTCTCCTTTTCAAAAAAAAAATATTTGGGCATTAGGTTGACCTTCCGAATAAAAATATTTAGACTAAACACTTTTGAATTGATTGTTTCCTATCACACAGTAAATATTTATTTTGTGAAAAAAATATTGACTTCGCACAGTTTGATATAAATATTAATTAATTTTATTATAATATCTAGATATTGCCACCAAATCCTTTCTGTGTTCTCTTATACTGTCCCATTTCATTCTATGAATAACTATACTAAGTAAGCTAGGACAGTAACAGCCACACTACCTCAGGCTGATCAATATAAACCCTGTCTATATTCTGTAAATAATGATGTAGATAATCAGTGACCAATGAGGCCAGCTCTTTCACTGACGTCTGCAAATATTATTTACATTGATAGATATCAAACATAAAAAATATGACATGGTACAGTTTGTTGATTTAAATATGATGAATAATGAGAGTTTGTTATATTATTTACATGATGTGACATTTACCATGATTATTACTTTATCTTTTATCTCTTATTATTCACCACTATGTATATTTATCATTCAAATGATAACACTAAATTGATGTCATAAATACATTTCTAATGAATTTTGCTTGTAAATAATAAGTAATTGTTGCTAAACTACAATTTATTTTAATGGGCTATAAGCTATGGAAATTGAATATTAAGTTCAGATATACTGTGATTATATGGCATATACCATATGGAGTTCTAAACTTATTACTTGAAAATTTCATATGTAATTGGCGTCTGTTCTTTGTAATGATTTTTAAAAATTACATGAACATGTAAAGGTTCATGTATTCACTACCTGTTTAAGGGTTTATTTTTATTTTCTTTATATTTTTTTTTTTTTTTTTTCAAATTGAATATTTGATAGAATAAAGAGTAACAAATTTTTTTGAAGGTTATTACACATGTAATCATTTTATATCCTATAAAAGATAAATAATAAGTTTTTTATAAGATACAAGTCTATTTTCACTTAATAAGTTCACTATACATGTATCAAACACCCGAAATGGATAGATTTACAATGGCATTTAGATGTAATCTTATCTCAATATCAGATTAATAATTTGCGAACATTTACTCTAAAATCAAATTGTCTTTTTAATGTCTTTATTGCATTGTATCTTGTTAAATTTTATGACAATTAAGTCCAAGATAAATGTTGTTGAATTTTTTAATAAAAAGTCAATTAATTGTTGTTGGTCTTTTTTTCTGTTGCAGCTTTTTAGATGATTTAGAACGTTTAGGTGCAAAAGATTACATGCCTACAGAACAAGATATTCTACGTACTAGAGTGAAGACCACTGGAATAGTAGAAGTTCATTTCTCATTTAAGAATTTAAATTTCAAGTAAGTTAATGTCGGAGCATGATTTGAGCAATATAGAAATCCTCTTTATTCCTAAATAGGTATGTCAGTCCAAAAACGAATCTGTTTGATTTAGGATTTAAAAAGATACAATAAAAATATGGTAATCGTACACTTTACTTGTTCCATTTTTCTCTCTTTTTGTTTCTTGTTTTTTGGGACAAAATCTATCAACAACAGTGTTCTACATATCTTCAAAGTTGAACTTTCTGCCATTTTGCAATGGTATCCTTATAACCAGATGTATTATACAAGATGTGTTGTTTTTTTTGTCAGATGACATCATGATATTAAAACCTTCTCATCGTCATCTTCATTTTTTTAATCTTATTGAAACCAAGCCAAGAGATTATCTAGCATTGATATATTTATTTTGTGTTCAGTTGTCAATCTGAATATATCTTAGTTTGAAATAAGCCTTAATAAATTTTATATTTTCTGAAAAACGCAAATGATACACCATTTTTATAATGCTAATAATTTGTATCTCAGTTACATAACTAACTATCTCTAATAAAAATCTTAGTCAGGGCCAGAACTTAATGGATGGTTCTGTCTCAAAATTAACTATTTTTGGGATACTTTGGGGAAATATTTTAATGATCACTTCTGATTAAAACAGAATTTTTAGCATTTAATTCATATGATATTTTAGTAGATTTAAAGAGTAGATTCTCTGAACTACATGTGTTTATATTTATACAAGTAATAAATATGACCATAATGAAATCCCAGTTAAGAGAATTTAGTAAGAAGTTAAAATATGTTATGTTAATTTGACGTTCTATAGACCTATAATAGGATCAAGCCAGAAAAGATAACAGAACAATATTATAAATTTGGTTTTGTACACTATACTGATATCAGTCACTTTAAAAAAAAATCATGTGATTCCATATGGTTTCTTAATTTTAATAATATTGGATTAGTTCCAGCAGTATGTTATATTGTCCATGGATGACATGTAGATTATAATACTATGGGTTATAAGTAGACTTACATTTATTTGAAATTAATTTGATGATAGTTTGTAGCAGGTGAGAAGGGTGTTGAATAACAATTCTAGATATTTACAATGTTAGATTCAAGAGATTTCCATTCAAACACACTATTTAGATATTTCTAATATTCCTTTCATATGAACTTTGCAGCTAAAAATAATGATGGTTTAGTAGAATATAATATAGGGACCATGATGATATTTTAACAAGCCCACATGTTAGAGTGATTCGTTGTTGCATCCTCAAAAGTTCATAGCAAGTTAGACTTTTTAGATTGCAAGCTTCTATGTCTTTATTTAGAATAATTTACCCAGATCTTTTATTTTGTAACATGTGAGCTGTTAATATGAAGCGTAGTATTTGCATGGTAGGCCTATTTAGTAATTCAGACATAATGGATAACAGTTACTGTAGTTCTTACACATTCAGGCATATAAACACAAATAAAATAAAATGGGAAAACCATATAGAAATTGCTGTGTAAACTATTTGATTACTTCTTATATGAATAGTAGTATCACCTATATTATATGTAATGTTATTTTTTAGATTATTTGATGTCGGTGGTCAACGGTCAGAAAGAAAAAAATGGATACATTGTTTTGAAGATGTAACTGCCATTATTTTTTGTGTAGCTATGAGTGAATATGACCAGGTTTTACATGAAGATGAGACAACTGTAAGTACTGCATGTTTTAAACCCTGTATCTATCCAATATTGTTGGCAAAATTTACCAGTGATTTTAGTTTGGAAAACAATTACCTTAAAGGCTTGCTTCAAAGGTCTCTGAAAGTACATGCATGCATGAGTTGATGAATATAGATGTATATCATTTGAAACCCCTCCCAACAACTATATTGTGAGTGATTTATAATCCTTTCCAAACAACTATATTGTAAATGATTTATCCCTTCTGAACAACTTTATTGTGAATCTTGAAACTATAAAAGGAGTATCAGTCCAGTTTGATGAAAATTTAAAGATATGTTTATATCTAAAAGACCTCGGTTCTATTGCACATGTTGGACCTGAATTAACGCTCCTATTTGTACAGAAATCGCCTTTTTAGCTTGTTCTCTGTCCATTTCTTGCAAAATTTTGGAAATGTTGCCTGGCAACTGCTTGTTATCTATTGAATCAAAGCTGCCAGATGATCCACTGTTGATATTTGGATATTTTTTCTTAATTAAATATTAAATCAATTTGAGAACACTTTAAGGTGGATTAAGCCATGAAAATTTCGATATTGTGTTGAAAATGCAAATGACAATCTTGCAGCAAAAATAAAATTCCCTTTGGTGTTTACTGCTTACCCTATTGGTGATTGTCAATAGATTCTCAGAAGACAAAAGGTTACTATGAGAAAAAAATTTTTTTATTGCATTTTCAGATGATGGCATCATGACCCAATGGCCATTATATGTCTGCAATGCATATAAGAATTTAGCAACAATTTCTCTCACAGTTCAAATTGAACATTATGAATTTTGTTTTACAAATGAAGCTAATATTTCACTAGGTATTGTGCCTATTACTGCCTATTAAGCAAAGGTAAAAGGACTGAATATCTTTTCTTGTGAAACATACATTTTGATTTTTCTTTCAGAATCGCATGCAAGAAAGTTTGAAGTTGTTTGATTCTATTTGCAACAACAAATGGTTTACTGATACATCTATTATCCTTTTCCTTAACAAGAAAGATCTGTTTGAAGAAAAGATTAAAAAGTCATCTCTAACAATATGTTTTGGAGAATATACAGGTATGGTAGATAAACAAAAAAATATTTATATGTTGTCAGTCTCAGTTATAGGGGTAGGGAAGTTCGAGAATTTCCAAGCATAAATTTACGTAGCAGTAAAATAAATTGTCAACTTCCATGCAGTGAAAAACTGAAACTGAGTAAAACATGTCCAAAATTTGCCAAGACTGCAAATCAAAATTAAGATATGCTCCTGGTCTGACAGGAAAAAGCTCTGTTCAATTTTGTACTGTTGTTTAATTTCAATAATCGAGCATGATCAGTGGTTTCATTTCTTAGAACTACTACTTGTTAGAAAAGTCTACTTATAGCTATATTTTTACTCAGAACTAAAGAACAATATTCATTGAACTGAGCTGAGAGTTTTCTGCGAGTGGAATATTTTTATACGCCCACATTTTCATATGGACATATATTGTTGTTGCCCTTGTCTGTCCGTCCACAGTTTGTTTCTAGATATTCTACAGGTCACAATTGTTATCCAATTTTAACAAAACTGGAAATGTAGGTTTATCTCACATGGATATCTGTTCATTTGGATATTGGCAAGTAGTGGACGGTAACAACATGGATTATGGCCCCTGTTCGTATGAAAAATCTGATTTTGATGCAACCTAAAATATATGTTTATATCCCAAAGATCTGGGGTCCTTTTGATATTTGCATGTATCGGACTGTAACTTCATGTTTATATCCCAAAGATCTTGGTTTCTTTTGATGATGTCACATGGCAAACCGTAACATACTGGATTATGGCCCCTGATTGTGCGAAAAATTGCTTCTTTTTTTTAGCTTGTTTCTGTCCATCTTTTGTAAAATGTGGGCGTGTCTTGCTTGGCAATCGCTTGTTAGTATAGTACAATTACCATTACAATGAGAAAATGTAATATGTTTTTTTGTTCAATGGTAGATTTATGTAGACTGTATTTATAATAAATAAGATATAATAAATAACAAACCTGTTTTCCCTGGTTTTACAGTTTGGGTACTATTTGAATTAAACATGAATGATTTGTCTGTTTCAGGTAAACAAACTTATGAAGAAGCAGCTGCATATATTCAAGCGCAATTTGAAGCCAAGAACAAGAGTTCAACGAAGGAAATCTATTGTCACCAAACTTGTGCTACAGATACTAACAATATTCAGTTTGTGTTTGATGCGGTAACCGATGTTATCATCGCAAACAATCTGAGAGGATGTGGCTTGTATTAAAGTGTCTACAGACTATGAGAACTATGTATCTGTTTGTGCAATGTCGTGCCGTCTGTGACTTATCATCCACATTCAATTGGACTTTCGGCAGAGAGCAAGCAAAAATGTCTCTGCTCATATTGTGTGCAATTTTAATGCCATTATTCTTGGGAAAATATACAGGTCCTTCTTGACGTAACTGTACAGACTCATTCAGGATATGGAAGCCTAGATATATATACCAGGAATACGGAAAATTATTTGATTTAAAGACATGACACTTATATATGTATTGACTTTTTCTTGCTGCAAATTTTATCTATATTGGTGTTCCATAGGAGATGCTGGTATATTTTGCCAGTGTATGAATTGTTTTAGTCTGTTTAAGTTTTGTTCTATGTGCAATATTTGTAACATTCAAGCTCATAGGTGTTCATACAGCTGACCAATACCTGTATTTGTATTTCAAAACGTATCATGCTTTTAATAGCTCCTTGTGTTTTGCACATTCTGGTTGTTGGCGACACCATAAATGGACGACTCAGCAACTAGTGAGATGTTTGAAGAGAGAATGCCGTCTACAATTAGTGAATATTTTACTCCAGTCTCATTATGTTTCGTAGCTTCTCCATTACTTGGATCAGACATCCTCTTTTCCAACGAGCAAATAAATGTACTAGCATTGGAAGGACACTAAATGAAACCTCATGGAGAACTGTACATTTTATCTGTTAATATTTCTGCCATTGTGAAAACACACACACACACACCACAGATATCGAAAATCAAGATCTCAATGTGGAAGAATATGGCCTTGTAACCTTCCATGGTTCTTAAGTGATATTTTATGTTAATGTTTGTGATAAGAAAATCGGGGAGACAAATTATTTGTTAACATGGCATCAAAACTTATCAATGTCTGAAATAGTACACACTTGTTTTATTTGTCTGTAACATAACATCTAGCATAATCCAAAATTGTTTCAGGACGGACGGTTGGATTTTATACATTAGTTAATATGGGAACTGGTAAATTGGTCCGAATGTTTAAATTTCTCTGTGCCTTGTTAAATATGATCTAGGAAAAAGAAATTGTAATAAAAGAAACCAATTTATGGCCAAAGAAAATTAAACATAGAACAGTGTAAAGGACTAATCTAAATCTATAACTTCTAATGCACAATTGTTAAATACATGTAAGAAAATTCTGTTAGACTATATTGAAGATGTGAGAATTTATTTCAAAGCTTCAATGTAGTTGAGAGTTAATTAAAGAGCTTTTAATGTAGGTTTGATGTTTATGTCAGTTGGCCTAAATACATGTAGATATTAATGTCTATCATCTTAATTTTGATATATAAGCATTTAGACTTTCAACAAGCCAACTCTGATCACTTCTGTAATATTATAGGTTTTAAAATAATCATACTGCTAAAATATGCCAGTATATGTATTATGTATACCAGTATATGTAAGGCAACAAAGTGTACTTGCACAATATACTAATTAAGTACAAGAAAATATGTATGAATGTATATTGTATGTAATGATTTAATAAATACTTACAGCAAATCATGAACCATGGCGTATATACTTCTAGAAAATGTCTAGCTGTGTAATATGACATTATTGATGTAAAATGGACTAAGAAAGGTATTAAAATACGATGTGAATGAATCACATTACTACATACTCTGTGTTGAATGATATACATCATTAGATACCTACAATCTAAGGATTTTATCAATTGCTAAGTGTGTATAAATATGTAATGTCAGACTAAAAAAGATGTCTGAGATTAAATTGTCTTGATTCATGATTTGCTGTCTTAATTGAATGTGACAACTGTTAATAATATTCTTGTGTGTGTTTTATTTATAATTGCTAGATATACAATGTAAATATGATATAATATGTATTTTGATCCTCTTTCATCCTAACTATAGTCTCTCTCTCTTTCTCTCTCTTATCACAACTTATGTAGCATCAGGCAAGCAGAGAAAAAAATTTGATCAAATTACTAAGAACAGATCCGTTACAGTATGGTGTTCACTATTACAAGATCGCTGGGTCCAACATTACTTTGGTGCAATATATTATTTATTATTAGAAAATGTATCCAAAACATTGCTCAAGTTTTCTGTCATAATAAACATCCTTCTTTGTATTTCTTAAATTAACTATGTTCTCCACTAGAAACTTCATTTGTCTCACTTACATTATAAAATGTAAAAACTTTGTGTAACGAGGACATAAATAATTGAAGTATTATGGCCTCAGCGATTGCTCGCTTGTAATGTTATTAACATAATGTTATAATAATAAAAATATACCTTTCATAATATCACTCACTAAATAATTCTATATAATATTTATTGTTTAATTTTATTTAGAAATATCAAAGCAGTGTTCTCATAATAGTATTATTTAAAAAAATCTTTTAATGATGACAAATTTTTTTACAATTGTTTTATATTTAGTTTTAAGTTTTGTATTCTATACCTTTTACTCTGGTTTCCCTTTGCAAATCCGAATCAACGGTCTTTAATAGAAATCCCTTGATTTATGTTTATTTAAGTTTTAGACATGTTTTATATTTTGTGAGATTTATCTTGTAGTTTATTTAAGTTTTATCGTTTATTTAAATTACCTAGCTTCAAAAGGTTAGAAACTATTTATGAAAAACATGACATTGTTTATATTAAGTATATTCATATATTTATCTTAATTTTGTCTTTCTAAAAGACACAAAAACAAAGATAGTGTGTGATTCTAAACTACACTGAAAACTGTAGTGATATAAAACAGACATACATGGAAAAATAACCACTTTATAATCCTGTTTTATTTGATAAATCTTGTGTGCATATTGTTAAGTTTTAAAGTGAACAAACATACTGCTGTACTGCACAGGGTACACGATTAACAATTAATAGTATTATGTAAAAACGGCTTAATTAGGAGTGAACCTACACTGGGCTGCGCTGTACATGAAGTGGTTTTGATTATTTACTTTTAGAAAGAAAAAAAAATTGTGTAATCATTTTGGCCAGGGTATTTAGCAGTTTTAGCCTCAAGCTCTTATTTATTATAGTGTTTCATAGTTCAACCCATTTTGTATTCATCAGGTATTAATAAACTGTGATTTATTCTCAAGAATGCAACCTTTGTAAAGCCAGACTAAATTCAGTGACAAGCATAAAAAAATAAAATCAGTTAACAAAATAAAATCAAAAGGCATTATCATTATGGGCAGGGTGGGTGTAAAATTGTTTGAGTGTATCAATAAGAAAGGCCACAGCAAATTATCTAATTTGTTTTACATTTAATATGTTATTTATTTGACAGAGGACATGTTTTTCTCTCATGAAAGACTTGACCAATTACTGAGAAACTAATTAATTGATAGAAAAGTATACATGTACATTACTTTAATTAAGATGATTTATGACTTTTCTTATTTTGGACAAATCAATCAAATCACTGTAGATTTCTACAAAACTATTACAACAGTCACGGCAAACTGGATTCTTGAAATGATATTTATTATTAACTTATTGAACATATGGCTTCAAAATGTGCATGATATTTAATATAGAAATTTTTTAGAAATAAATAGCTGCTCAATACTGATATAAATATAAATTATGAATATTAATCATATACTATAGTGAATCACTACAAATGCTACAGTAAGTTTGTTGCTTGCATTCAATGTAAATGTAATTATATAATGTAATTTGATGGCTTGTCTTTGGCCATCTACTGTGTTCACCTAGTGTTTAAACTAGGTGGTTTAAAAGGGGGTGTTGGTGGGTAATAGTAAACGATAGAGTGGGGTGGGGTATGTAATGAAATGGTGGGAAGGGTTAGATGTGTTGACGATACGATTAGAACTGGTCATATTATGATCAAATTAAATCTGTAATTATACCGTCTTGTAGTTTGTATCATCTTATCCATGCTATGTGTGTGTGCGAGGAGGGATTCACTGGTAGGCCCTCCTACTAATTTATTTATTTCTTTTATTTCAATGTTCATTGAGAAAATTGTTGCATGAGTGTACAGTTTCAACTTTTAAGAAATGATTGTTTTATGGTCCAATAATATGTGTATTCACACTGACAATGTTGATGCTTCTTATCCTTATAAAATGTAGGCTGAAACAACTATGGCGAAGGAGTTGTCATTAGGGAGATATTAATACAAAACTGATAATAATGGTCAACAGAGATCTTTACACGCAGTAATATTATTACATTGAACCAGAAAATTGTGATCGCAAATATTTTGATCAAAATAACCATCTTGATCAACTCGGTGATATATGGTATGGCCTAACAAAAGGATGTGAAGCATTAATGTGTCAAATGGCATTCAATGTATGTACTCAACTTTCATCTTTAAACATAATTACATGACCATTATCATATTTCTGTTTTGTTTTTATTTTTTCCAAATGGATGATTTTTTTGTACATCATTGCAAAATAACTGCCAATTGTAAACTGCAATTTGAAAGTTTTATTTGACTTCAAGGAATCATCATTTGATATTCCACCATTCTAGTCTTGTCTAGAAAGCCTGGAACTTGCTAACATTGTATTAGTGGACTTTAGAAGGTGCCACAGTAACGTCAGTGTATTATTGTCTCTCTTAAAACAACCGAAAATAAAATATTAGAATTTTACGAGTTTGGATTTACTTTTTACATTACTTTCCTTATTACAGTCGTTGAAATCATTTACAGTTGATCCCCTATTATCCTAACATAAACAGCTATTTAATACCATAAAGTTTCCTGTTAATAATCCATTTGTTCATTAAAAATACAGCATATTGAAAATAAATTGTGTCATTTCCTCATAGCACTTACTTAAAACATAATTCTTTGCGACCCCCCACGTATCTATCTTCAAGCTGGCTAGTTTAAAGCTATGAATGGACACCTAGTCACTTGAATAGAAATAACTATTTAATATTTATATGTGATCATAAATAGCTAGATTTAGTCAAAAAGGCTCCCTCTTTCTATATTTAAAAAAAACAAGTGATTACATTTTTGCATAAATGACAATCTTGAAGATGAAACAGATTGTGTATTCTGCTGAAGCATTTGCAACATGGGAATACCATACTCCTATCCATATAGAATGGGTTTTTCTTTCAAATAGCTGAAATGTCCAACACCAATTTTATATCCGTGTAGAAATAGTGATGTTTGCAGTGGCATGTTCACTTGGACAGATTTTATCTAAGTGATACTAGACATATTGCTGTGATTGAAACAGTCAATTTTAGTTGTTTTGTCTAATGTAAGCGCAGTTAACCTATTTTAGAAAAATTACTGATAGATATAAAATTTTATGTTGACCTATTTAAGCTTGTGTGAATGAAATGGGGGACAAGATTTTCTTATATACTGGACAACAACAAAATTTACTATCATATCCTTTAAAGTGTGAGGTCATAATATCTTTCTTCAAACTGGTTTACTCCCGAAAATAAATTGACAGTTTTTACCAGATCAGCTATTTTTTGTTTTAATAGATCTGGTATGAGTTATTTTGATATTCAACAAATAAAGTTCCCTGATACAAGCCATTGCACTGAAATAAAACAATTCATTTTGTTTAATTAATTATATGGAAGTTGCTAAAGGTTCATTCATAGTCTGGGCTTGTTCTACACTTGATCAGATTGACTGCAAGGTCATTTTGGAGAATATTATCATGTATTATGTTAATGAATAGCTAATCAACATAAATGTGTCACACCCATTCCACTGCCCATGCCGGGTACTACAAGAGTTGTCCCCCTTTAATCTCCACATAAGCGTCGGATTTCGAGCTTTTGATGCATCAGTTTAACCTTGTCATATTTTTTTATAATTCTCTGCTATAAAATTTATGAATATGCGTAACAATAAACATCTCCGTTCAATAGATCAGTAGAAATCGCTAATGTTTCAGTAAAAAAAAAAATAATAATAATTTGACATCAAGAGTTATGCACCCTTGCTGCAATATGTACCACAAAAATCCTAAATATTGTCACCGAGAAGGCAATATTTTTTTTAATACTATATAAAATTTATTTCATTTTTCTTGTTTTAGCAAAAGTTATTTGATTTGAATTAATAACTACTATGAATAAAAATTTGGGAGGCAGGGTGACCATATTAAATATTAAATGCTGGATAACCGAGACATGATTATGAATAGAAAATATGGCCGTACAATGGAGCACGGAACAATTTTTTGCGGAATACAAAGATTTACAGGTTTGTTAAAGCTTTAATAAACTTTTGATCCGACATTAGTTTTACTGAATAATACACGGAAAGGTCTTTGAACTGCATATATCTATCATTGTCAACAAAATCCATCCTTTGTTTTACACATTTCTCTAAAATGTCAATTTGACACTGGACTGTCACCACTGAAAATAAATAAATATAGCCTATCCCTCGTCTGATTCTACTAAATTTCTACAGATTTATAATTCTTTTAAATGGGTAAACTGGCTGGGTAGTGCAGACCACGTTGGATGAGCATGCTATCTTTAATATCTCTTCTTTAGTTCACACCTATGACTAGAAATGGTTCCACTACTACTGTCTTCGGTCTTACTCCAGCCACAGTAGTGGTTTTTCCTACAGAGTTCCTTTGCGCAAGTTTTTTAGTCAAATGACTACAAAAAGTTTACTGGCCTATAGCTCGCTTAATTTACAAATAAACTGGCCCAAAACAGTACTGCACGTAGCTTAACATATAATAAACCAATTCGTATTGAAATAAAGGTGAGGCCTTACCGCATAATTATATGACTTGGTGCAACCCATCTCCTACACGAAATTTCAACTGGCCGACCGTCATGGCCGCAAGTAGTTCAGCTCTGACCGTCGGTCTCATTACACTCACCCTGGCCGTTCAGGGACTGGCCTATTCAATCAATGTCGAAAAAAATTTGAACCCCAGTCAATTTTACTGGGAAACTTTTCACTGCGAAACATCGGAGTGTCAATCCGTGTGGACGTCTGTACAATATAAAGGAACATCTTAGTGACAAAATAAGACCTTGCTTACCTCGCTAGACTCAGTATGAGCGAAACAACACGCTGTTTAAAATACGTCCCCTCCTATCAAACTACCCTTTCGCCGCCATGACACAGCGTGTTGTGATGCTCATATACTGACTCTAGCGAAATGAGCAAGGTCTTGTTTTCTCACTGAGATGTTCCTTTACACTGTACACGCGTCCACACGGAGTGACACCCATCATTTAGCAGCGAAAAGTTGCCCAGTAAAATTGGGGGTCAAATTAGCTGAACTAGGTCGCAAGTTGCGTAATACGTCATTGGACAACAAAAACAGCGCTATGCAGAGAAAAACTGTTCGTTAACTATTTTAATGGTCCAGTCTTCACTATTTGTGATAGAATTACTTATTTTAACACAAACTGTAATGATGTGTGTTGACAATTGTGCGTTTGAACCTATTTGAACTTGTGTAAGGGGTCTTAGACTGTACCAATTGTTACCTAAAACACAGTTTAAGGTAACAAGTATAGTTACTAACCTATGACTTGCTAATCTTGTGTCAATCATCACTCACACACAATGATTCAGTGACAATGACAATGTTAATGTATGTCATTTTTTTGTAAATATTGCGAGCATTTATTACATATCACCACTGTCTGTTGCTAAAGACTTTCGTCTGACTCTACTGAATTATATGACTAAATCTATAGACTATAGACCTATAGTTATACTAGTTCAGCTCTGAACGTAGGTCTCATTACACTAGCCAGTACTACGTTCAGGTCATGTGCCATTCAATACTGTCGAAACTGGAATCTGCCCCATTCAATTTTACAGGGCAACTTTTTGGTGCTAAACGGCAGCGTGTCAGTCCATGTGAACGCCTGATCAATGTAAATGAACATCTTAGTGAGAAAATAAGACCTTGCTTACCTCACTAGAACCAGTATGACCAACACAACACGCTGTTAAAAAATCAGTCTCCGTCTTCTAGACGACTTTGTCGATGCCATGGATAGGGTAACAGCGTGTTGTGTCGGTCATACTGGTTCTAGTTTCTACATGTATTGAATGGCACGCGACCTGAATGTAGTACTGGTGAGTGTAATGAGTCCTACATCCCTACGTTCAGAGCTGAACTATAGTTATACTGGTTTGGTAGTGCAGACCACTGGATTTTTTTTGCTATTCCATTGCCATTGCATTTGTGCTCTTACTCTTATAATTTTAAACACTCACTGCTGTAGCCTAGTTCACAATAGTATGTAAGCCTAAAACTACCTTTTGTAATGTGTACTTTTTGCCCCTCCAGAACGCGAAAGTAGAAAAGTAGAAATTACGACAAAATGTGAACTGATAGTACGCTATCAACTTGAAAATAGGAAATAAACACACTGCGCCTCATATTTTTCTATTTCTGATTATCTAATTTCACTTTGGCTTGTATAGCGTCTTATCAACTTTCGAATTGGTCATATTTTTGTTTTTATTCATATGTCAGTAAGAAGACGCTAACACGCATACCAAGCCACTAACCTGCATACCAAGCCACATGTCTTGACTGAGTTGAATGATTGACATATCGAGCTAAAGCTAAGCAGAGCTAATCAATTTCATTGATCGATGCTTTCGCACAAGATAATCTTCATTCAATCTGATAGAGAGATATATGAAACTTGGTGTATAGTTTGATTGCTCAATACTTTTGAAAAAAATAAATGTCCGATTAATTACTATGACTATGTGTCATCTATTTATTTTGGGATTTGAACGGTACATCAGCTTCACTGTTGTTTTGTTAATATTTGTACAGGTTTGCATTAAAGACGAAGAACAAGAAAGAAGAAGAATATCGAATTTCATGTACGATATTCACTTCCAGAGATGTTGCCTTGATCATTTTGTATTATCATGTGAACAACCAATTGTTCAAATGAGTGACACAAAGAAGCCTACTGACTTTAAACAAATTACGTCTAGAGTTTTTTGTCTTGTAAATTATGTCCAATTATCTACAATTGTGACAACATTTGTGATCTGCTGTTGTGTTTGTGATCTACTGTTGTGTTTGTGATCTGCTGTTTTGATGTTTCATTGCCTTTTATGTTAGCTACACATACTTTGTACCAATGTGATTCGTAATTTACAAATAAATACCACTGCCCAGTTGTATATTCCTCAACCTCCCATGCTCAGCCTGTCCTTATTTTGAGTATGTCATGTTTTTTTCATCTACTAATTTATGATTACTTACAGGCCAGTGCAATGGGTGTGGACTGTGTAGGACAATGGGCCTTATTAGCTGGGTAAGAGATAGAATTAACGATCTTTCTGTCTGGTTGCAACTTTATAAGTTATTTTTAAGAATTTTGTATGTAAAAACGAAAAAAAGGCTCATGATGTATAGGCTAGTATAATATTCTATATTTTTTTTAAAGTATAGCAATTAAACATTCACTAATAAAGTTAAATACATAAATTTCCTAAATTGACTGAAAGATTGATTTTACATTTTCAATGACAGCCAGCCATTGACTGCATATGGCTACAATGACCAAATGAGAGCTGTTGCCTTTGATTATCATCTTACAATATCTTTTTCTATTGCATTTTTTTTTTCACTTTTAATTGCAGAAGAAAAGCCTTGGCATTGGTTAATTTAAATAACACAGATAATGTTATAAAGGTAGCCAGGAAGAGTAAATGGGAAATCAGTTGTGTACAATGGAATCCTCATGCTTCACATGCCCCTATATTTGTTACTGCTGTAAGTTCGATTGTTTTCATTGACTTTTCTAGAAAATTTTAGTTTAACTAGAAGTGTCCCTAATCTCTTATTATGTTCTAATGGACACCATTGATTTCAACTGTCTAATGTGTATTACTGTTTCAACAAATGACTAGTGTCAACCAATACCAGTCTGGTCCCTGTCTTTTGGAATTTCTTGCCTTGAATCACTAGAATGAAAGGTCTATACAATAGTCAATCCTTGAAACAAGCTAAGTAGCATGTAAGGTGATATTTTCATCAATGCTCAGCTGTCTGATCAGGTAAATTTTCGTCCTGATCTCCTGTTTGTTTCAGCTACAATAATGATTTGAATTAGTTTGCCATGACCTAATGCTGTTCGGTCAGATGCTATAAAACCTAGTAATACAAATAAATGGTCGAAGGCTTTACTGATCACAAGTTTACATAATGAGCTTGCTTAAAAAAAAGGCAATTGTGAGAATCAAACAAAATTCTTTGGAATGTGGTATTGGGCATTTGGAGGCTAATTCCAAAGTGATGAAACACTTTAATTATTTTCATTTATTTAATGCCGAATGATATCATTTAGCCAAAAACTAAAGGAAAAACTAATGTCATAAGGCATGGCATATATATATGCTCAATGTAGAGGACATGCACGAGCCTAGAATCAGTGATTTATATATATATAGACTATTGATTATTCTTTAAGTGGCATTTAGTGATTGGAGACATAACAGAACACAATTTTTATGGGAAACAATCACTGGTTTTATTCTAATGTCACAACGTTTCGACAAGGATACTTGTCGAAACGTTGTGATATTAGAATAAAACCAGTGATTGTTTCCCATAAAAATTGTGTTCTTTTATTAATTATTATCGTTTAAAATGTAGGTAGGGAATTAATCAAAGCTTATTGTTAGCAATATTGTCTATATATATGTGAATAAAGAGTTAAGACATAAATTATGTACATGTATATTCTTAAAATAAAATATGAATTTGGTGATAAAAAGTGGTTGATACTATTTTATTTTTTGCATTCCTACTCATTATTTTTATTTATTGACTATCAAGTTCACTATTTCATATTGTATTTTTATGTTTTGCTTAATTATGTGCAGCCCGTGTATTATGTTACTGTACAGAGAAGTGGACAATTACAGCCAACCCCTGAAATGCATTGCTTTTACTTGATTGGTTTTTTTTTTTATCATGTTACCGTTTAGATTTTTGTATTTTTTTTTCAGTCTAATCAAAGATTAGATGTATACACATGGAGGGATGGCACAGCTGAACATAAATGTAATTTAAAAGCTCACTCCAGGACTGTTAGGTAAAGAAAATTAATTTGTGATACATGTATATGAACATGGGTAGACCATTAAATCTGATTGTTATCAAGGCCTATGCTAGTTTTATAGAAGGCATGCACAGATGTCTGTTTTGTAATAAAATAAACATCTGTCTCATTCATTTTTTTAATATACTCTCATAACAATAATTACCTCCATTCTATTTAATTTACAGTGATGTGGATTGGTCACCATTTGATGTAAATATTGTAGCGTCTTGTTCAGTAGATACATTTTCCTATTTATGGGACATCAGGTATACATTTAATTTATCAATGTTTCTGTAAGAATATCCAGATGAGTGCAGCTCTAAAAAATATTTAAACATGATATTTTGAATATAAATGATTGATCTACAAAGTTGATTTTACTAATTCTGTCACTAAAAGATACAAATCTTGATTTTCATATCTAAAATAAATATATATGACAACCAATATGATACACAATGATACCCACAATTTAACATCTAGGTTTACACTGTCTACTATTCAAAGAAACTAAATAAATAATTTTTGTAGAAATTAATAATTTCTCTTGCAGCATGACATAGTGTTGGGTATTCACTATTGACTTATGTCGAAAACGAAAAACCCAAGTGCAATTTCTTAATTCTATGCATTATGATTCTGTGTAATTTCTATTCAATTATGTTTGTAGAGAACCAAAGAAACCTATAGCTTCCTTCCAGACAGTAGGTAGGTAATCCCCTCAAAATCATATTTGTTTATTACATTTTTTATATATGCCCATGAGTTGTGGCCCTTGTTTTCTTCATAATAATAATAATAATCTATTTATAATGCGCTGAATATCCAATTAACTAGTTGCTCAAGAGTATAGAGTGGTACAGAACAAAACAAAAGTTAAATAATGGTCTTTGTTATCCAATCAAAGTTCTGCTATATACATGTTGAGTAGAATCCGGACTATAGGCTATCAAATGTGTATGATTATGAAAAAGTGGCTGCCAGACAGGATACGCCCACATTTGATTATATCACAGTTACACTGTAATGCTGGTTGAGTTCGAATATCGTGAAAACCAGACCAAAGCCGACATACAAAATGACCACCGCTTGTACGCGAATACAGGTTGTGATTCCTATATAGGTCACATTTTTAATCCGATTTGGATGAAACTTGACATGCATGTTTAAAAGATCTTGGTTCCTTTTGATATTTGCGCATATCAAATAGTAACTTCCTGAATTATGGACCCTGATTGTACGAAAAATCACCTTTTTAGCTTGTGGTCCATCTGGAGGTCACAATTATTATCCGATTTAAAAAAACATTTGATTATATCACTATTACCCCATTAGATAGTTTGAACTCAAATTTCCTGAAAATCAAATCAAAACTGCCAAACAAAATGGCCGCTGCTTGTACGCGAATAGTGTAAAAATATGGTATATCAAGGTTTTGGACTCTGTAGAGGTCACAATTTTGATCTGATTTTGATGAAACTTGAAATGCATGTTTATAACCCAAAGATCTTGGTTCCTTTCGATATTTGCGCCTATCAAATTGTAACTTCAACCCTTGCAGCCGCTGGTTTAGGGTTTCCAACACATCAGTTTTAAATTAGTTCAATATTGGAATGTTCAATATAATTAGATGCATTGACTGAACGGTATAATTTGATAGTGGTAGGATTTGTGAACATGTCATATATTTTAGGGTTTCCAACACATCATTTCTAAATTAGTTCAGTATTGGAATGTTCAATATAAATTAGATGCATTTGATTATGATTCCATGCAAATGTTTAGGCTCAAAATAGTGGTGGGATTTGTGAACATGTCATATTTTTGGGGTTTCCAACACATCATTTCTAAATTAGTTCAGTATTGGAATGCTCAATATAAATTAGATGCATTTGATTATGATTCCATGCAAATGTTTAGGCTCAAAATAGTGGTGGGATTTGTGAACATGTCATATTTTTTAGGGTTTCCAATCCAACACATCAATTCTAAATTAGTTCAGTATTGGAATATTCAATATAAATTAGATGTATTTGATTATGATTCCATGCAAATGTTTAGGCTTAAAATAGTGGTAGGATTTGTGAACATATCATATTTTTAGGGTTTCCAACACATCATTTCTAAATTAGTTCAGTATAGGAATGTTCAATACAAATTAGATGCATTTGATTATGATTCCATGCAAATGTTTTAGGCTCAAAATAGAATTATTTTTAGAGCTTGTATATTTGAATTGTTTTAGCTGGAGCTTACCAAGTAAAATGGAATAAAGTTACAAATAACCAGTTCGCTACAACACATGAAGGTGATTTGAGGATATGGGATCCAAGGGTATGATCTGTTCTTCCGTATAGATTTTTTACTGATCTGATTTAATAACCTATTCACCTTACCAAACTTACGTATCGTCTGGCATGCTTCGATACATTAATTTTGTACTGCTCTGGTAAAATGAGACTATGGTGATCTCAAACGTCATAAAAACAGTCATAAATTTGTCGTCAGCTTCCCGGCATATGAAATGTGCCACAAGCCAAAAACAAAAAGAAAAAAAACGTAAGCACTCCGAAAAATTGTGGGAGCACATGGTCTTAAAGTAGGCCGTGTGTTAGTGTTGTTTACTAATTGGTGAATAAATAAAATGGTTTCAGGGCAGAAGCGAAATTTTCTATAGCATACTTCTTGAGAATATGTTTCTAAAGGATTTTCACTGTGTTTAAATTGTCTCTCACATATCAAAAGATTTAGGAAATGCTGTGGAATAACCAACTGTCAGCCATCGTGTTTGAAGCAGAAACAGACTTAAGGTTGGTAAGCAAGCTCTATACCTTGCTTGAGACTTGTGCTTAGATAAGAACACAGTTGTGCTTAATTTTTTTCTAGGAACACATAACGTATGTGTGCTTACACTGAAGTCTACTTAAAATCTAAGCACAAGTTTCTAGCCCAGATTCCACAAGTACGGTCTACTAATTAGTACTAATAGCATTTGGAATTTTACTGAAGAGTGGTCATTTGTCGGGGCTGACAAATAAATTCTTAGGTTTTTTCACTTATAAAGATAATTTGATCAATGTTTTCATATATTTTTAGAAAGGAAATATGCCTTTAACTTACATAGCTGCTCACTTATCTAAGATACATGGGTTAGATTGGAGTCCATCTAGTCAGGATCATCTAGTCACAGCTAGTCAAGATTGCAGTGTCAGGGTAAGCTGTTCATAGTACAAAATAAGTATTTGAAGATCGGTGTTTAGCAACTGGCGGATAAATATTTAGTGGTCAAAATTATTTGACTGAGGGCTGTTCCACTTTACAGATGTATACTACTGATGTCTTCTGTTTTTGAAAAATACTTTATTTGAAGTGGAATTCTTAGGTAATGTTAAGAAATATTTGTCAAAGATTGCTGCAATGTAAAACACCATAGTACATAAAAAAAATGAATAGGTTACAGGTACACTGCTTGACTCAATCATCCAGATGTATAAACAATCTGGGATAAGGCTATGAAATCCAGGACTGTGACTAAAGTGCAAGTGGAAATAGATATTCATTACAAGGATTTATTGTGTGTCTATATATGCCAACACAATGTAATCACTCTAATGGTACTAGTTATAGTTTTTATGCACCCACATGTTATAGTGTGACATATTGTCATTTATGATTACTTAAAACATAAAGATCCATATATTTTGTTGGAGGATATATGGATAATCATCATACTAGTGCTTGTCACAAAAATAATTATTGTTCCATAGTTCATTGTAACCAATGTTGATGTGGTGGATTGCATCATTTTCTCTGGCGTAGCCCTAATGTACATAAATAGTATTTGGAGCATATTCGCAAAAGTAGTTCCAGGTTTATGGGGTTCATGGTGGCTAAGTGGCTAAAACGCTGGCTCGCTAGCCTGGAGGTAGGATGTTTGATCCATGCACTACGTGAGAAAGTTTATCCAGATTTTCCTGCGTTGTTCCCCCTTGTCAGTGTTGCAGGACGGAGGGCCTCACAAGGACAGTTGTCGAGTTGCTTGGATAGAACAAAGAAAAACTTAGGTCCCATGTACACATTGATGTGCACATAAAATATCTCCTGGCAGTGGGAATTCGATATAAGTGTAGGCCGTAGTGCTGCTGTCCGGACAAAATTTCCCTCATAGCACACTGTATGGTGTATGCCAGTCTTCATGAGTAAATAAATGACATTTTACACCATATCAAGATGTTTAGTTTCATACACCATATCAAGATGTTTAGTTCATACACCATATCAAGATGTTTAGTTCATTCTTGGATTGAGGCACACAAAAGTATGTCCAAAGTTAATGTCCTTTACAAAAGCATAGTAATATATGGTACCTTTTTGACTAATTTTCATTACAGGCCCCTAAACTCAAAACTATTGAAACAATTTTATGTACCTTATATCAATAATTGGCATTGCTAATGAATGCCTCGTGTAAACTGAACATACTAGAGTAAATTATGCTTTGCAATCTGTGGTAGACAAAATTCCAGTTGTAAGCTTTTGTTATTCTTTGATTATATTGAAAAAAAATAATTTTATTGTTTTTGTTAGATTTGGAATTGGAAAAATCATCAGCGATCAGAAGGAATGATCAGTTTAAAAGACGTGCCGGTTTGGAGAGCAAGATATACAGTAAGTCTTTATTAAAACCGGAAGTGACATAGTTGGTTCAACACGCTCACTGGGCTCTATAGTATCTTACAGATTTGGCATAAGTTTATTGAGGTAGAAATAACTTGATGGGCAGTAACAGACGCTCCATGATACAGAGAGAATGACATCATCTGCTAAATAATAGCACTTGTCTCTCTCTTATCGCACACACTATCATGTAAAACTATTAGCTACTTACACTACAGTCGAATTTGGAATATTTGTCAACATTTTTCAGCTTGTTTATTTCTTTTTTTGAAACATAAACCTCATTCAAAATATCATAAACCCGAGAATACGCATCAAAATAGAATCTTCTCTCAAATTTTTTTCCATGTGATAATTGTCTCGTTTACATCTCTTTGTAATTTCACTTGTCTGGTACGATTTCTACTTTAGTTTTCAGTTATTGTATTATAACCACATGTGTGTGTGACAAGTTGATGGATATGATAGGATATGTTACATATATATGAGTAGTTTTTAGATGTTGTCGACTGACATCAAGGAAGTTAAAATGTCTGACAATGGAGAAACCCCAAGTAAATCACGTAGATTAAGTTTGTAATCACTCTTATTGGATTGTTACATAGTCGGACAAGGGAGAACCAATGACTTCTGTTCATGATTGGATTGATGAGTCAGTCAATCAAGGCAGATTAAGTAGTTAATCAAGGCAGGTGTACATACAGTTTCACACAGTATATATACTATTCAAAAAAAGTAGGGGATATTTGATTTTGGGGGCATAATACTAAAATATGCAAATGACTACGAAAAAAGTCACTATAGAACCTAACAGAAGAAACATTTCCAGTTACATGTGACGCCCAAACGCACCAATAGCTACCGCATGGAATGCAGGTGATGCTTGGGATCGTCATGGGGGTCCAACCCAAGATTTGCACGACTCTGACTTTGAATGTTACAGTCATTGTGGCATTGAATTCCAGGGTGGAAACATCAGTTTAATTGTTTTAGTGACCAGAAAACAAAATTTGATATGCGTCGGCTTACCCAAAATGAAAGGTAACGTGCCCTTGGCATGCTGCAGATCGGCACTACACAGGCGGTTGTGGCGCGGACGATGAATGTTTCTCAGTCTGTCATAAGCAGGCTATGGTCCAGATACTGTGATACACAATCTGTACAGGACAGATACACAATCTGTACAGGACAGACCACGCTCAGGTCGACCAAGGGCAACAACTCAAGCCCAGGATCGATTTATCCGTACCTTGGCCTTGAGAAATCATGTCATCACAGCAAATCAGATCAGCACTCGTCTTCAAACAGACACTGGTGTGAGAGTGAGTGGCCAGACGATTCGGAATCGACTGCATAGGGGTCACCTTCGCGCCCGACGTCCTCTTGTGATCCCTTGTTTGAGAGATCATCATATTCAGGCAAGACGTCGTTGGTGTAGGGATCGTCAACACTGGGATAATCGACGCTGGAGCAATGTGATGTTTTCAGATGAGTCAAGGTTCACTGTTGATTTTTATACGCCCACATTGAAATGTGGTCGTATATTGTCGTCGCCCCCGTCTGTCCGTCCGTCCGGCGGTCCGGCGTACACAATTGCTTGTGGACGCTCTACAGGCTAAAGTTAATATCCGATTGACTTTAAATTTATACACAGTGTTTACAGTCATGAGACTAAGTCGTCTATCGATTTTTAGTGATTTTCAATAATTGCTGCCAGAGTTATGGCCCTTGATCACTTCGAAAAAATCCTGTGGAAGCTCTAGAGGCCAAAGTTAATATCCGATCGACTTTAAATTAACACACAGTGTTTAGGGTCATGAGACGAAGAAGCCTATTGATTTCCAGAGATTTCAAATAATTATTGCCAGAGTTATCTCCCTTGATAACTTCAAAAAATCTTGTTACGCTATAGAGGCTAAACTTACCATCCGATTGACTTTAGATTGAACAGCTAAATCCATGATATTAAATGTTTCATGTATATACTAATTGTTAGTGTGGGGTAACACTTTATAAAAAGCAATCAAATTCTAATGATTTTCTGATAATTACATAATGAGCCGTTACTCTTAATCAGTTTTTAGTGTATTACAAATGTTTCATTAGCAAAAAAAGTAAAAATATGCGACAACCCTTGTTGACTGCCCGGACGATTTAGCTGCTGTGGGCGTATGTTTCGTTGCCTGGCAACCTATCTTTTTGACAGACGTAGGAGGGTGTGGCGTCGTCGAAATGAGCGCTTCCAAGACGTTAACGTCATCAGACATGATCGATTTGGGGGTGGTTCTGTTATGGTGTGGGGAGGCATCACTGTTGCTGGAAGAACGGCTTTACATGTTGTTGCAGGGCGTGTTACAGGCCAGTACTACCGGGACCACATCTTGGCAGTCCATGTTGTGCCGTTTGCACGACGTCATGGCCGCCGTTTCATCTTCCAGGATGACAACTCAAGATGTCACAGGGCCAGGATCGTTACAGGCTACCTCCAGCAACAGAACATCACCACATTACCTTGGCCAGCACTGAGTCCCCACCTCTCCCCCATCGAGCATGTCTGGGACATGCTTGGATAGAGGTTACGTCAACGTCAACAACGTCCTGCCAATGTCCAAGAACTTGATGCTGCGTTGCAACAGGAATGGGACAATGTGGACCAAAATGACCTTAGACGTCTCATTAGGAGTATGCCACGTCGGATCAATGCTTGTTTGGCAAACAGAGGAGGATTTACCCATTACTGACTTTGTTGTGATGCTGTGGTAACTTTGCTGACTTATAATGGTCAGTCTGTGCCTTACTTAGTCTAACGATCATTTGGAATAAATCGATGAATGTGAACTTCATTTCATTTTGTCATTTGTTTCTTCGTCAGTTTCATTAGGTGACATTAATAACACTTAAAAATCAAATATCCCCTACTTTTTTTGAATAGTATATGTTGATGTCTTAATTACTTAATCACTCCAGCCTATTATCGACAATAATTGGGTTGAGTGGTAGATATGCATTCAGTATACTATACTAATTTTTATACGCCCAGATTTTCATGTGGACGTATATTGTCGTCGCCCCTGTTCGTCCGTCCACAATTGTTTGTGAACAGTCTACAGGTCACAATTTTTATCTGATTTCAATGAAACTTAAAATATAGGTTTATCACCCTAAGATCTCGGTTCCTTTCGATATTGGCATGTATCGGACTGTAACTTCATGGGTTATGGCCCCTGATTGTACCAAAAATCACATTTTTTAGCTTGTGAACAGTGTAGAGGTCACAATTTTGAACCGATTTGGATGAAACTTGAAATGCATGTTTATAACCCAAAGATCTTGGTTTCTTTCGATATTTGCGGCAATCGGATTGTAACTTCCTGAATTATGGCCCCTGATTGTCCGAAAAATCGCCCTTTTTATACGCCCACATTTTCATGTGGACGTATTATGTCGTCGCCCCTGTCCGTCCGGCCGTCCGTCCGTCCACAATTTGTTTGTGGACTCTCTACAGGTCACAATTCTTATCCGATTTTGACGAAACTTGAAATATAGGTTTATCCCCAAAAGATCTCGGTTCCTTTCGATATTGGCATGTATCGGATCAAAACTTCATGGATTATGGCCCCTGATTGTACGAAAAATCACGTTTTTAGCTTGTGGACCCTATAGAGGTCACAATTTTGAACCGATTTTGATGAAACTTGACATGCATGTTTGTAACCCAAAGATCTTGGTTCCTTTCGATATTTGCGGCTATCGGAATGTAATTTCCTGAATTATGGCCCCTGATTGTCCGAAAAATCACCCTTTTTAGCTTGTGGTCCCTCTGGAGGTCACAATTATTATTCGATTTAAAAAACCGTTTGAATATATCACCGTTACACCCTAAGGAAGGTTGAGTTCGAATTTCGGGAAAATCGGATGAAAATTGCCATACAAAATGGCCGCCGTTAGTACGCGAATACTGTTAAAAAATGGTATATCAAGGTTGTGGACCCTGTGGAGGTCACAATTTTGATTCGATTTTGATGAAACTTGAAATTCATGGTTATAACCCAAAGATCTTGCTTCCTTTCGATATTTGCGCATATCGGATCGTAACTTCCTGAATTATGGCCCCTGATTATACGCAAAATAGCCTTTTTATACGCCCACATTAAAATGTGGTCGTATATTGTCGTCGCCCCCGTCCGTCCGTCCGTCCGTCCGTCCGTCCGTCCGTCGGTCGGTCCGTCGGTCCGGCGTCCACAATTGCTTGTGGACGCTCTACAGGCTAAAGTTAATATCCGATTGACTTTAAATTTATACACAGTGTTTAAGGCCATGAGACGAAGAAGCCTATTGTTTTTCAGCGATTTCCGATAATTAGTGCCAGAGTTATGGCCCTTGATCACTTCAAAAAATCTTGTGGATGCTCTAGAGGCCAAAGTTAATATCCGATTGACTTCAAATTTATACACAGTGTTTAAGGTCATAAGACGAAGAAGCCTATTGATTTTCAGCGATTTCCGATAATTAGTGCCAAAGTTATGGCCCTTGATCACCTCAAAAAATCTTGTGGACGCTCTAAAGGTCAAAGTTAATATCCGATTGACTTTAAATTTATACACAGTGTTTAAGGTCATAAGACGAAGAAGCCTATTGATTTTCAGCGATTTCCGATAATTAGTGCCAGAGTTATGGCCCTTGATCACTTCAAAAAATCTTGTGGACGCTCTAGAGGCCAAAGTTAATATCCGATTGACTTCAAATTTATACACAGTGTTTAAGGTCATAAGACGAAGAAGCCTATTGATTTTCAGCGATTTCCGATAATTAGTGCCAGAGTTATGGCCCTTGATCACTTCAAAAAATCTTGTGGACGCTCTAGAGGCCAAAGTTAATATCCGATTGACTTTAAATTTATACACAGTGTTTAAGGTCATAAGACGAAGACGCCTATTAATTTTCAGCGATTTCCGATAGTTAGTGCCAGAGTTATGGCCCTTGATCACCTCAAAAAATCTTGTGGACGCTCTGGAGGCCAAAGTTAATATCCGATTGACTTTAGATTTATACACAGTGTTTAAGGTCATGAGACGAAGAAGCCTATTGATTTTCAGCGATTTCAAATAATTACTGCCAGAGTTATCTCCCTTGATAACTTCAAAAATTCTTGTGACGCTATAGAGGCCAAAGTTACTATCCGATTGACTTCAGATTGATACATAGAGTTTAAGGTGTTGAAACAAACAAGTATTTTGATTTTCAATGAATTTAGATAACTGAACAGCTAAATCCATGATATTAAATGTTTCATGTATATACTAATTGTTAGCGTGGGGTAAAACTTTATAAAAAGCAATCAAATTCTAATGATTTTCTGATAATTACATAATGAGTTGTTACTCTTAATCAGTTTTTAGTGTATTACAAATGTTTCATTACCGAAATTAGTAAAAATATGCGACAACCCTTGTTGACTGCCCGGACGATTTAGCTGCTGTGGGCGTATGTTTCGTTGCCTGGCAACCTATCTTTTTTAGCTTGGAGGTCACAATTATTATTCGATTTAAAAAAACGTTTGATTATATCACCGTTACACCCTAAGGAAGGTTGAGTTCGAATTTCGGGAAAATCGGACGAAAATTGCCATACAAAATGGCCGCCGTTTGTACGCGAATACTGTTAAAAAATGGTATATCAAGGTTGTGGTCCCTCTGGAGGTCACAATTATTATTCGATTTAAAAAAACGTTTGAATATATCACCGTTACACCCTAAGGAAGGTTGAGTTCGAATTTCGGGAAAATCGGATGAAAATTGCCATACAAAATGGCCGCCGTTAGTACGCGAATACTGTTAAAAAATGGTATATCAAGGTTGTGGACCCTGTGGAGGTCACAATTTTGATTCGATTTTGATGAAACTTGAAATTCATGGTTATAACCCAAAGATCTTGCTTCCTTTCGATATTTGCGCATATCGGATCGTAACTTCCTGAATTATGGCCCCTGATTATACGCAAAATAGCCTTTTTATACGCCCACATTGAAATGTGGTCGTATATTGTCGTCGCCCCCGTCCGTCCGTCCGTCCGTCCGTCCGTCCGTCCGTCCGTCCGTCCGTCGGTCGGTCCGTCGGTCCGGCGTCCACAATTGCTTGTGGACGCTCTACAGGCTAAAGTTAATATCCGATTGACTTTAAATTTATACACAGTGTTTAAGGCCATGAGACGAAGAAGCCTATTGTTTTTCAGCGATTTCCGATAATTAGTGCCAGAGTTATGGCCCTTGATCACTTCAAAAAATCTTGTGGACGCTCTAGAGGCCAAAGTTAATATCCGATTGACTTCAAATTTATACACAGTGTTTAAGGTCATAAGACGAAGAAGCCTATTGATTTTCAGCGATTTCCGATAATTAGTGCCAAAGTTATGGCCCTTGATCACCTCAAAAAATCTTGTGGACGCTCTAAAGGTCAAAGTTAATATCCGATTGACTTTAAATTTATACACAGTGTTTAAGGTCATAAGACGAAGAAGCCTATTGATTTTCAGCGATTTCCGATAATTAGTGCCAGAGTTATGGCCCTTGATCACTTCAAAAAATCTTGTGGACGCTCTAGAGGCCAAAGTTAATATCCGATTGACTTCAAATTTATACACAGTGTTTAAGGTCATAAGACGAAGAAGCCTATTGATTTTCAGCGATTTCCGATAATTAGTGCCAGAGTTATGGCCCTTGATCACTTCAAAAAATCTTGTGGACGCTCTAGAGGCCAAAGTTAATATCCGATTGACTTTAAATTTATACACAGTGTTTAAGGTCATAAGACGAAGACGCCTATTAATTTTCAGCGATTTCCGATAGTTAGTGCCAGAGTTATGGCCCTTGATCACCTCAAAAAATCTTGTGGACGCTCTGGAGGCCAAAGTTAATATCCGATTGACTTTAGATTTATACACAGTGTTTAAGGTCATGAGACGAAGAATCCTATTGATTTTCAGCGATTTCAAATAATTACTGCCAGAGTTATCTCCCTTGATAACTTCAAAAATTCTTGTGACGCTATAGAGGCCAAAGTTACTATCCGATTGACTTCAGATTGATACATAGAGTTTAAGGTGTTGAAACAAACAAGTATTTTGATTTTCAATGAATTTAGATAACTGAACAGCTAAATCCATGATATTAAATGTTTCATGTATATACTAATTGTTAGCGTGGGGTAAAACTTTATAAAAAGCAATCAAATTCTAATGATTTTCTGATAATTACATAATGAGTTGTTACTCTTAATCAGTTTTTAGTGTATTACAAATGTTTCATTACCGAAATTAGTAAAAATATGCGACAACCCTTGTTGACTGCCCGGACGATTTAGCTGCTGTGGGCGTATGTTTCGTTGCCTGGCAACCTATCTTTTTTAGCTTGGAGGTCACAATTATTATTCGATTTAAAAAAACGTTTGATTATATCACCGTTACACCCTAAGGAAGGTTGAGTTCGAATTTCGGGAAAATCGGACGAAAATTGCCATACAAAATGGCCGCCGTTTGTACGCGAATACTGTTAAAAAATGGTATATCAAGGTTGTGGTCCCTCTGGAGGTCACAATTATTATTCGATTTAAAAAAACGTTTGAATATATCACCGTTACACCCTAAGGAAGGTTGAGTTCGAATTTCGGGAAAATCGGATGAAAATTGCCATACAAAATGGCCGCCGTTAGTACGCGAATACTGTTAAAAAATGGTATATCAAGGTTGTGGACCCTGTGGAGGTCACAATTTTGATTCGATTTTGATGAAACTTGAAATTCATGGTTATAACCCAAAGATCTTGCTTCCTTTCGATATTTGCGCATATCGGATCGTAACTTCCTGAATTATGGCCCCTGATTATACGCAAAATAGCCTTTTTATACGCCCACATTGAAATGTGGTCGTATATTGTCGTCGCCCCCGTCCGTCCGTCCGTCCGTCCGTCGGTCGGTCCGTCGGTCCGGCGTCCACAATTGCTTGTGGACGCTCTACAGGCTAAAGTTAATATCCGATTGACTTTAAATTTATACACAGTGTTTAAGGCCATGAGACGAAGAAGCCTATTGTTTTTCAGCGATTTCCGATAATTAGTGCCAGAGTTATGGCCCTTGATCACTTCAAAAAATCTTGTGGACGCTCTAGAGGCCAAAGTTAATATCCGATTGACTTCAAATTTATACACAGTGTTTAAGGTCATAAGACGAAGAAGCCTATTGATTTTCAGCGATTTCCGATAATTAGTGCCAAAGTTATGGCCCTTGATCACCTCAAAAAATCTTGTGGACGCTCTAAAGGTCAAAGTTAATATCCGATTGACTTTAAATTTATACACAGTGTTTAAGGTCATAAGACGAAGAAGCCTATTGATTTTCAGCGATTTCCGATAATTAGTGCCAGAGTTATGGCCCTTGATCACTTCAAAAAATCTTGTGGACGCTCTAGAGGCCAAAGTTAATATCCGATTGACTTCAAATTTATACACAGTGTTTAAGGTCATAAGACGAAGAAGCCTATTGATTTTCAGCGATTTCCGATAATTAGTGCCAGAGTTATGGCCCTTGATCACTTCAAAAAATCTTGTGGACGCTCTAGAGGCCAAAGTTAATATCCGATTGACTTTAAATTTATACACAGTGTTTAAGGTCATAAGACGAAGACGCCTATTAATTTTCAGCGATTTCGGATAGTTAGTGCCAGAGTTATGGCCCTTGATCACCTCAAAAAATCTTGTGGACGCTCTGGAGGCCAAAGTTAATATCCGATTGACTTTAGATTTATACACAGTGTTTAAGGTCATGAGACGAAGAAGCCTATTGATTTTCAGCGATTTCAAATAATTACTGCCAGAGTTATCTCCCTTGATAACTTCAAAAATTCTTGTGACGCTATAGAGGCCAAAGTTACTATCCGATTGACTTCAGATTGATACATAGAGTTTAAGGTGTTGAAACAAACAAGTATTTTGATTTTCAATGAATTTAGATAACTGAACAGCTAAATCCATGATATTAAATGTTTCATGTATATACTAATTGTTAGCGTGGGGTAAAACTTTATAAAAAGCAATCAAATTCTAATGATTTTCTGATAATTACATAATGAGTTGTTACTCTTAATCAGTTTTTAGTGTATTACAAATGTTTCATTACCGAAATTAGTAAAAATATGCGACAACCCTTGTTGACTGCCCGGACGATTTAGCTGCTGTGGGCGTATGTTTCGTTGCCTGGCAACCTATCTTTTTTAGCTTGGAGGTCACAATTATTATTCGATTTAAAAAAACGTTTGATTATATCACCGTTACACCCTAAGGAAGGTTGAGTTCGAGTTTCGGGAAAATCGGACGAAAATTGCCATACAAAATGGCCGCCGTTTGTACGCGAATACTGTTAAAAAATGGTATATCAAGGTTGTGGACCCTGTGGAGGTCACAATTTTGATTCGATTGTGATGAAACTTGAAATTCAAGGTTATAACCCAAAGATCTTGCTTCCTTTCGATATTTGCGCATATCGGATCGTAACTTCCTGAATTATGGCCCCTGATTATACGCAAAATCGCCTTTTTTTTTAGCTTGGAGGTCACAATTATTATCCGATTTAAAAAAACGTTTGATTATATTACCGTTACACCGTAAGGAAGGATGAGTTCGAATTTCGGGAAAATCAGACCAAAATTGCCATACAAAATGCCCACCGTTTGTACGTGAATACTGTTAAAAAATGGTATATCAAGGTTGTGGACCCTGTAAAGGTCACAATTTTAATTCGATTTTGATGAAACTTGAAATGCATGGTTATAACCCAAAGATCTTGGTTCCTTTCGGTATTTGCGCATATCGGATCGTAACTTCCTGAATTATTCGAATTTCGTGAAAATGGTACCAAAATTGCCGGACGAAATGGTCGCCGTTTGTACGCGAATAGTGTGAAGATATGTTATATCATGGTTGTTGACTCTGTACAGGTCACAATTCTTATCCGATTTTGACGAAAAGTCACATTTCTAGGTTGTGTACCGTCACACCATAATCATTGTCGACTTCGAATTTCATGAATATCAGACTGGAACTGACCAACAAAATGGCTGCTCCCAATACAGTATGAAATACAGGACTTAATGATGTAGGAAAAATCACTTTCCGTATTGCTTGTTCTCTATCCATCTCTCGAAAATGTGGGCGTATCCTGCCTGGCAGTGCCAGCCTATCTTTAGCGATTGTTATCCGATTTAAAAAAACGTTTGATTATATCACCGTTCCATGGTTATGAAGGTTGAGTTCGAATTTCGTGAAAATCGATATTTGCGCCCATCGGATCGTAACTTTCTGAATTATGGCCCCTGATTGTCCGAAAAATTGACCTTTTTAGCTTGTGGTCCCTCTGGAGGTCAAAATTGTAATTGGATTTAAAAAAATGTTTGATTATATCAGTGTTCCATGGTTATGAAGGTTGAGTTCGAATTTCGTGAAAATCGGACCAAAATTGACGGACAAAATGGCCGCCGTTTGTACGCGAATAGTGTGAAAATATGTTATATCAAGGTTGTGGACCTTATAGAGGTCACAATTTTGAACCGATTTTGGTGAAACTTGACATGTGTGTCTATAACCCAAAGATCTTGGTTCGTTTCGATATTTGCGCCCATCGGATCGTAACTTCCTAATTTATGGCCCCTGATTGTCCGAAAAATTGCCCTTTTTAGCTTGTGGTCCCTCTGGAGGTCAAAATTGTTATCGGATTTAAAAAACCGTTTGATTATATCACCGTTCTATGGTTATGAAGGTTGAGTTCGAATTTCATGAAAATCGCACCAAAATTGACAGACAATATGTTATATCAAGGTTGTGGACCTTATGGAGGTCTCAATTTTGAACCGATTTTGATGAAACTTGACATGTATGTTTATAACCCAAAGATCTTGGTTCCTTTCGATATTTGCGCCCATTGGATCATAACTTCCTGAATTATGTCCCCTGATTGTACGAAAAATCACCCTTTTTAGCTTGTGGTCCCTCTGGAGGTCACAATTATTATCTGATTTAAAAAAAAACGTTTGATTATAAAAACCAAACAAATTCTAATGATTTTCTGATAATTCCTTAATATGCGACAACTCTTGTTGACTGCCCGGACGATTTGGCTGCTGTGTGGGCGTATGTTTCGTTGCCTGGCAATTTATTTTTTCATTTTGAATTTATTCACCATGCCTTGATGTCGAATGAGATGCATGTTTCTCGTCGGACAATCTAGAATGTTTGGAAAATAGCATGAGATATATTCAGAATATATGGACAAAATCCTATCACTGATTTATTCACATATAAAATTGTATATAATTTCAGCCGTTTGGTGAAGGTTTAGTGACTGGAGTAGTACCGCAGTTAAGACGAGGTGAAAATAGTCTTTATCTGTGGAGTTTAGAGAATCATAACCAACCTGTCCATGCCTTTATGGGACATAAAGATGTAGTTTTAGACTTTCAATGGCGTAAACAATCTCCTGGTGAGTTAATAATTACTGTAATGTTCAAACTTGGTGTTAATATAATCGTTGAATGAATGTTGACTGACTTCGATTATGAGCATTTTCTGCTTAGGCTAAACAGAGATAACATAACCCATTTGATCGGATGAGATTTTAGAACACATAACTCTGCTCCTGTTTGCGAGGGGGGCGTAGATAGTTTCATTATATCCATACCTTGACTTAGTTCAATAATGAACCCTTTCTTCTGATGTAATGCCGAGGGATAAACAGTTTGACTGCTAGATACTTTATTAGTCACACTACCTGGAATTCCCATCTACAAGTTCCTGTCAATATAAAATAAATAATATGATTTTGTCAATGTTCAGTATATTATACATATATATATTACATAAACCTTATTTTTGTATCGTAAATTACCTTTAGACCAGGGATGGAATTTCGACTGTTTATTCCGGACTTGTCTGACGCAATTTTGCAAATTGTCCGACCGGACATCAAGACATGGTGAATAATATTCAAAATTCCAAAATTAATATAGTTTGCTGAGTGTATAACTACCACTCAACCCAATTATCGTTGATAGCACACTGAATTGATTAGGTAATTAAGTGATTAACATATTTATTGTGCTATACTGCCTAGCACCTACCGTGATTTACTAGTTGATCTGCCTTAATCCTTTATTGGACAATTCATCAATCCAATCCTGAACAGAAGTCATTGCCTCTCCTTTGTCGCGATATGTATCAATCCAATATTAAGGCTGATCATAAAACTTAATCTACCTGATTGGCCCATGATTTCCTCATTTGGTGTATTCCCGTGAAGGCGCAGTTATAGAGCTGTGACCAAAATTAATCGGCGCAGATATCGACTTGTCGGCTTTCGTTTGAAGAGAGACATGTTGTTATTAGAACCCAATTAACTGTGTTAAAGATTTTATGAATTTATCTTCACTCTGAATTTTATTCACCAATTGGCAACTAATTTCCAACCTTTGCATCTACAAAAAATAGTCTGTATCGCGCCAGACGATCAATATAAACAAAAATACCAACAACAAAACAAAACAAAAAGGAAGACACAAGGAAAAAGAATTGAATTTAATCGAGTATTTAGACAGGGTGTCTTATTTGGCAAAATTAAACTAAATTGTTATAGTATAGTTATGTTTTTATTTCTTATTTGGTGAAATTTGTTAGAGTATAGTTATGTTTTTATTTCTTATTTGGCGAAATTAAATTAATTTTTGTTTTAGTATAATTATGTTTTTAATATCTATGCTAAAAATGATGGTTAATTAGTTACAGTGGGTATTGTGAAAGTGTAAATTCTTATCATAACAATCTATAACACCATTGTTATGTTTTTAATCCATTTTAATCTCTAGGAACTGGATTGCCACGAAGTCGTCGGAAACAACCGCTACAGTCAATATCTGCGCCTTCGCATAAATAAACCCCTCATTTTGGATGTTTTAATCTCCTTGACCTATAGCACATAAAAGTTAGTCATATATGTCACCTATCCTAATTGTAGATAACATCCACAAATCAATATGTATTTGACAACTCGACTGCGTTATCACTTCGGTGGAAGCGAACATTGAATAAAGCTATTTTACACACACACATATCCCAAAAATACTTGACCTTATTTTTGTATCGTAAATTACCTTTAGTTAGACTTTTAAAGCATGTGACAACGACATAATTATCAGTGAAAGACTTTTGAAACTAAAGTGGATGAATGGTACGGAATTCAGAGTTATTCCCCCATTTATTTTCTTATTTAGGAAATCTTGTGAACGCAATACAGATCGGTCGAATTTGGGCAGGGAAGGGACAACCAAAAGGGGGAAAATTATGAATATTTACAACTTCTTCAAAGTTTTTTTGATGGATTTTAATCAAATGTTGTTATTATTATGTTACCTTGGTGCATTTGTTTCATTGTTTGACAACATTATCTTTACAAATTTTTAAAAGAATTTAAAAGTCCCTCTTACAAGTAATCTTTATCTTTGTTTCTCTTGGTCTTTAATGTTTACTGTAAAAAGTTTATTTTCCTTAGATGAAGTTGATTATCAGCTTGTAACATGGTCACGTGATCAGAGTTTAAGAATATGGAGAATAGATTCAGCATTACAGAAGGTAGTATATTATATCACATCTGTTTGTTTATGACCAGACTTCAGCTCATCTTGCAAATTCTTTGTCTATCCATCGTATAATCAGGATTTTTTTTTTTTTTTTAAACTTTAAATTCTTCTCTAAATGGAATATTTTTAACATAATTTCATTTGAAGGATTAAATATTTACAGTAATGAGTAGAGTAGAAATTTTATTTGATTATATTGAATAGTCACCTTGTGGTTACTTAGATTTGATTATAACTACAAGAAAAGAAAAGAAGATCTGGATTAAGATTTACACTTAAGTGTGTAATATTATGTAACAATCTGAGGTAAAATACAAATCTATATTTCTTTTCATTTTTTTTTATACTTTTGATGGCCATCTGACCAGTTGTACTGGGAGGTCACGTCACACGAGCGACTTTTGACCCTATGACATTAGACATTGATAAATCAATCAGAGTTGACGTTTCTAGGGGTTTACCTACTGTTTCGTGCATAGCACGCCAAAAACTCACTGTATCGGACTTTCATTTCACCTAGAACGCCTGTTATTTAACAACTCTTCCAGATCCTAGTGTTGTGAAGACAAGTAATATGAAATTTTGCACTATAAAAAACGAAACGAAATAGGTCTGTGTTTTAATCAGATTGTATTATGCAATTTCTAGGATGATTTAATTTACGCCCCTTTTATCTTTGGGGTTTATTCTATGCAGAAAATAACTTGAGGTCTGAAAGTCGGGAGCGGCTGTGGATATATACAGGGGAATTTGGGGTTATTCTTCTGAAAGTTTTTCTTTAAACCTGTAACAGATTATTCTTTGAGGATAGGGTTTTTTCCATAAGAAAACATTATATCTAAGGTTTGTCTTATGGGAATTCTGGGATATTCTCATTTTCTGTACATGTAAACTTAGACCGTTTATAAGCAAGATAAAGTCCTCGACTTTGGTTATGCTGGGAAAGAAAGACCTCAGAAAAGCCCTCTGCCGGGTCATTTTCTTCAATCTCTCGTTCCCCAGCATAACCTCATAATTACACAGTAAAATTTTCATTCACACTTTCCATGTTAGCTTTCACCAATTTCAACCATGAAATTCATACAGAAAGTGTGTGCCATGTCAAGAGAAAAAATGGTTTTGGCAGCTCCCTCCTTCTTTCAAACGATAATTAAGTTTAAGTTTATAAAATTTGGTATAGCGCTCGTTACTGCCGATATCAGCATTCAAAGGCGCTTTACAAAACACATAAATAAATATTCAACGAACATAACAAACGTACATACAAGCAGTATACAATATTTGACTGTGACATTCAAATCAACTATAGCAGAGTTTATTTATTCTGGAAAAGTACGCTTATGATTGTTTTCTTTGATTGTTTAAATGTTCCTAATGTTAAAGAAGACTTTACAGAATCTGGGAGATCATTCCATAGTTTAGGACCAGCCACACTGAAGGCCCTGTCTGCGAATGTTCGTTTTTTAGTAAATGGCACATGGAGGAATTCAGTAGTAGCTAAATGTGTTGATATTTTATTATTGATATTTTAATGTAGCTTTTCATTTCACTGTAATAATGATCAGGCTACAAACAGCAAAAATGGTGGATTATCTATAGTAAATCAACTCACTCATTCTTTTGAACAAAATTAATGTAGATATATATTAACATATTTTACTTTATTCACATCTCCGTTCAAACAGAATACAAAGACAAGATTATTGCCTTGTCTAATGTTGGCGTGTTTTAAGATACTATGACTGGTGCAAATATCTAATACAGAAGATGGTGAATGAATGCACCCAAACAAAATAGGAACAAATGTGATTTCCTAACCTCAGTACATTTTAAAATCAATTTTAAATACTTCACTTCAGTGGCTAAATTTGATTGATATATTTATAATATTAAGAATTCTTGCATTTACATAACACAACCTTTCAAATTTAAGGACAGCTTGCCAAATGTTGATGCCTTTACACAAGGAAGTTTTTATATAGTATCTACTCTTGAGATCTCGGATTTCTGTTTGAGACTGTCTTAGTTTTGCTTGTGGACTGATGAAGATAAACTTGTCATTCAGTTTGAGTAAGTTGGTAGTCATCTTTCAACCCTGCACAGCATACTTCTAGGGTTTTAATGGTATCTTAAAAATTCTTTGACAACACAGTGCAGAGTGACAAAGAGAGTGTCATCTTGATTGTCAAAAAAATGATGAAGAAAACCCACAAATCTTTGATGCTAATATTAATCAAATGAACTTCCTAATTTCAAAAAGACGTCAGTCACAGCCCATATGGAATTCGTCCAAAGAATCCAAAAATGATAACCTGTAGAAGATCTGTTGAGAAGAGATATGGGCAATCTGAGATTATTTTTCATACCATCCGTAAAACAAGGAGGTAGTTTAAAGGAAATAAAAGCTCCTTCATAATCCTTCAAATCATCTGTCCTTTGAAGGTTTTTTATCCCATTTCGGGGTCTCTAAAATATAACAGCTAGAAAATATAAATTAATCAGGTATAAATGTTAACGATATATTTGGAAATTAGATTCAAACTATTGAAAAAATATGATGCCAGTTGTAAATAAGAAACTACATATATATTCAGTTTCAAATCTAAAAATACTACTATTATTATTATAATCAGGTATAAATGTTATATATATATATGGAAATTAGATTCAAACTATTGAAAAAATATGATGCCAGTTGTAAATAAGAAACTACATATATATTCAGTTTCAAATCTAAAAATACTACTATTATTATTATAGTCATCATTTAACAATAGCAAAGAGAGTGTGAACTTTAATTGTGAAGTATATGTTAAACTTACAGTTGACAACAAAAACACATACTTATGGAAAACAGAAATAAATTATGTAAAATGAATATATTAAAAATTTTATTCAAATTACTTCATTCTGAACCATGTTAACAGTGTTTGTAGTTTTGACAAGATGTTTGCATTGTGATAACTAGGGCACGGGTATATTTGAGATTGACTTTAAATTTATACACAGTGTTTGAGTTCATGAGATGAAGAACTAAGGCTGTGCAAAAATATTGATATAATCGATAATCGGTAGAAGTTATTTAGTGATACGATAATCGATATTGAAATTCAAATATCGATTATCGGTATGTTTAACTTCTGACGGCAAGTTACGGTCACTTTAACATGACTGAACTTGCCGTAATCTGGCATGGAGCGAATGAACGAATACACAACGTCAACACAACAACTATTTCCCCCTTCTGCCTACAAACTGGCACATTTTAAATATATATTATTGTAAAAAAAAAACCTAAACTTTAAGATTAAATACATTATTTTAATATTTTCGTTGTTTTTGTTGTTATTACTAGTTGAAACTAAAATAGGTAACCCACTTTGTGAACAATGACGATCACGCGTGATATAGTAAAATTAGAATTATCTTCCTTCTTTGCTCTTGATTGATTTGTAGAGAAATTGTCTGCTTTCACGATAAAAACTAATTGTATTATTAATGATCAACTCAGCTTTTATTACTAAATCATGTCAGATACAGCCCATACAAAACAAGTTTTTGACTTCCCGAGAAAATATCTATATCTCTCGTAATTTCTTTGAAGAATTCTACTTTGTTTTTCGTCAAAATTAACCAATCATAAAAATTCTACTTTGATAGCCGGTAATTATTTTTTTATTGTCCAATCAATAGACGCCTTCTATTATATTTTATTCTATTATTAGTAATACTGTGTGGTCGCCAGTAACTTGCAAAGAGAAACCATGTATTGTCTTTGTATTTATCGGAGATATTGGAATAAAAAAAAGGTTCAAATGAATCAAGAACAAAACTTAGAATAATACTCATGTTAATCCTACATTTAACAACTAATTATTTTACATTAATTGATTTTTTTACGCACATCGGCACAGTATTAGACTAGGATAATAACACTACTGTAACTCGAGCAACACAAATAACAGGTCGGTAAAGTTCATTTTTTCCGGAAGAAAGATAATCGATTATTATCGATAATCGCTGACAAATTCTTGCCGATAATCGATATTGAAATTTCATATCGATTCCCAGCCTTATGAAGAACCCTATTGATTTTCAGCGAATTCCGATAATTACTACGAAAGTTATGGCCCTTGACCACTTCAAAAAATCTTGTGTACGCTCTAGAGGCCAAAGTTAAGATCCGTTTGACTTTATAAATTTATACACAGTATATAAGGTCATGAGACAAAAAAGCATATTGATTTTAAGCGATTTCAGATAATTACTGCCAGAGTTATGCCCTTGATTACTTTGATAAATCTTGTGACGTTCTCGAAGCCAAACTTGTCATCCGATTGACTTCACATTGATACACAGAGTTTAAGGTCTTGAGACAAACAAGCATATTTATTTTCAATGAATTTTGATAACTGAACTGCTAAATCCATGATATTTAAATGTTTTGTATACTGCATAGGGCAGAACTTTATAAAAACAAAACAAATTCTAATGATTTTCTGATAATTAGTGTATTATAAATGTTTCATTACACAAAAAAGTAAAAATATGCGACATCTCTTGTTGACTGCCCAGAAGATTTAGTTGCTGTGGGCGTATGTTTCGTTGCCAGGCAACCTATCTTTTGCTTAAATTTGTAGATGGCGAACAGTTCTAATCTAGTTAAAATCTTGAGTATCTGATGCCATCGAGAGTTGATTATGGTCTTGTTTCGTTAATAAATGTCTAATTAAACATACATTATGCAAGAGCTAAATCTGCCCATTGCAGGTCTTTCTTTAGGCCTGAAATGTTATCTATTAATTAAATTATCCAGACCATAATCAACTCCTGATGTCATATCTAGCATGCACTATTTACTGGATTAGGATCCTATCTACTGCTCAATGTTCATTCCTGAATAAATCAAAAATGGATAATTAATACTTATATTTTTTATCGTATCGACTTTAGTAATGATGATCAAGGCTAGGCCTAATATTCAATCAATAAATTTTCGGTTCAGGGTGGATCAATCTGCCTGAAATTTTCAGCAAATTCCATTTACATTGTTTAGTTTTTAACTATTAAAGTCAGCACTGCCAGCTCTTTATCTAATCTCCCATAATGTAGTTTATTTAACATTTCAGGCCTAAAGAAAGATCTGTAATAGGCAGATTTTGCTCTTGGATAATGTATGTTTAACATATTTTTAATTGTCTGACCTGAATTTTTTCCTTTAATGTTTGCTCTGCCGTCAAAAAAAATCGATATCTTGCTTTTTTGCTAAGAAATCAACAATGCATTGTATCCCATCACTTAATGTTCATTTCCCTTTCTAGCAATTCCAATTACATCATTTTGTGTAGATAAGCATTTTCTTAACTATACATGCATTTTCTTAACTATACTTGTATAGCATTTGAAGACTGAATTGACTAGGGGATAAACATTTCATCTTTATTAAAGGTAAGTTCCCGTGTACAAACTGGGTGATTTGATGATGTATTTGGACCAAAATCATATTCAAACTGATTAATCTATCAAAATTTTGCTTCAAATCCATCTCAAAACAATGTTTACGCGAGGAAATACCCCTGCTATAAAGAATCTATTAAAAGAGGTCATGTTTGTGTCACATGACTTAGTACACAAACTGTCTAGCAATGGGTGTGAAGTTGGAGGAGAATACATTGCATACACAAGATGATATTGTCTTTAATCACTATCCATTTATCATAAATATTAAAGCCTTATTAACTTTTTGGATTATCCACTGCCCACATTGTGATTTTTATCTCAGAAATTGTTGAATGTCTAATTTTTAATAAAGTTTATCAACATGTACATCAAGCTTTCAATCTACCTTTGCAACCTTTGACGTCAAACGAACAGACACGTAATCGTTGGACTGCTGATTATGGAAACCTTTACTTTTTTTCCTATATGTGTTCCATGAGTGTTTTTCAGGGAATCTGATATTTTCTAGAAACATTGGATATTTCTACTTTCTATGTATACCAAAATTGTCATACTTTTATTGGAAATAACCACCCAATAAATAGTTTCTGGGAACATATCTTTAATACTCCCAGATGTATTTTGATAATACTCTATATATTATGAATGGGAATGATAACAAAAGGTTGTTTACGTGTTGGGCATGTCAGGGTATTTATACATTAAAGTGCATAATACACAAGGATATAAAATCGTTAAGCGTGGAGCTGGTACCTGTATAGTATATATATATTACAATCAATAGTTTTACGGTTGTGTTGTTCCTTATAATAGTTCACAATAACAACACTAAGTCTGGATAAAAAGTAAGTTGAAAACACTAGTGTCGAGTTATCTATCGTAATATAATATATCTTGGACATCACTTTTTGAGTACTGTATAAATTTTCCTATTCTTTGTTAACTGCATAATCTTTAGTTGTCTGCCAGAGAAACATAGATTTATTATATTATATAGTTTAAGTAATATATGTTTTCTGGAGAATTTATTTATATAGTTCAAGTTACTCTATCATTTATGGAGAATTTATGAGGGCATTGTGTATATTAAACATTTTGTGCCATACTGTATAACGTTATATACTGGCAATGGAAACTAAACAGTACACAGTTGTCAATTTCTGATTATACGGTAATTGTATTATTAGTGTTATTGATTTTCATTTTATCTTTCATTTTAATTGTAATACTGATACCTAAAATTGGCCTCATAAATTCATTGATTGTTCATGTGAATATTTGGTATTTGAAACATTGAGCTGATTTGAATTGAAGATATATTGGTTATGTGTCTGTCAAAAATATAATTATAATCATTTGGTTCTTTTCATTTACTCACAAAATTAATAAGTTTAAAAACCGACAATTTAATCTCTATGTTATTTTTCAACTTTTATGTTGAGGTGTATTTGTTGATATTCACGGTTTGTCAATTGATTCTTCAATAATTCACTGGTTATTGCCTGGATTTGGTGCCTGGATTTTGCCTGGATTTGTAATGAATGTAATGTAATGTGTCGTTTTATATATATTAAAGATCTTTTATGAATAGGAATATGAATGACATTAGCCAAGTCAGAATTTGAATGCGATAAAGTGTACATTTTCCTAGATCAACTTGAATAAGACTTTGTGAAAATTTGAACTTTAGCATAATCACAACAAACTAAAGCTAATTTTAATAGTGCTTATCTGCCGATTGGATTATGTATTGTACTTGATTATGTAAGTTGTCTGATACTAAACAAATAATTTGAACTAAATCGAGTTGATTTTTCAGATTTATATCTGATATTTATGAGTCTTCTGATATTTTTTTAAAAAAAAGAAACAATGAAGATAAATATTTTTTGACAGCCAAGTTACAGAAAAGAATACCAGTAATTTTAGACTACCATTTTAGTAGTAGGTCTATTAAACGTTGTATTTATGGAATCTGAATGCCCTTTAGGATTGACAGTAACATATATGATTTATTAACTTGTTTTTAGGATACCACACTTCTTGGGTCTAAGCAATCTAAGGCACAATCTGTTGATTGTGGATGACAAACTTAAGATTAGAATCATTTGTTTACTCCCAAGTCCCGAGTTCACAAAGCATTCTCTGACTTAATTTGAGAAATTGCTCAGAAGTGTTTGCCTTATTTTAGCTAAAATATAGCTCTTTATAAAGTTTTTGTTGTTTTAATGTATGAAATACATCAATAAGAAACTATGTGTAAAGCTGTGTGTTTCTGGATCATAGATATCTCTCATAAACAGTGATTGAAAGTTGAGAAAATTCTTAATTTAAGTCTGAGAATGCTTTGTGAACTCGGAGCCAGGTTTTCGACTCAAAGATCTCTATTTTAATGATGTCCAAACATTACATTGTACTAAGTTGCCAAAGCATAGGATGTTAATTATTTTTTACTACATTAACATATTCATTTGAAATTGGGGTTCAGAACACATAAATCTAGTAACCAATCAAATTATCTGTATTGGCATATACAGGGCTGTATTTTGTGGTGAATTATGGAAATTTGAAAACATAAGCGTATTCAGAATGATTGGTTGATACAAATAGAACTTTCACTGGCAATTGCAGTTGTGATAGAGAGTCAGTTACACTATAATGTAGTGGAAACATCTGGTAAAAAAATAAATAACCAACACAATATTTTTATCTAATTTTGATTAGTTTGAAGACCAGATGTCTTTCAATTAACGGTATTGTGATAATATAATGGCTATTATATACATTGATTCATTGACACTAATATCCGATTGACTTTAAATTTATACATAGTGTTTAAGGTCATGAGACCATGAAGCCTATTGATTTTTAAACATTTCTGACTTATGCCCTTAGATCACTTTGATGCTAAAGTTAGGATCCGATTGACATTGAATTTATACACTGTTTTAAAAGGTCATGAGCCAAAGGAGCCTATTACTTTTCCGATAATTACGGCCAGAGTTATGGCCCTTGATCACTTGAGAAATCTTGTGTATGGACTAGAGACTAAAGTTAATATAACTTTAAACACAGGGTTAAGGTTATGAGACAAACAATCAAAACAAATTCTAATGATTTCTGATACTGGTAATTATTTAATCAGATTTTAATATATAGTGTATTTTTCCATTATACTAACAAAAGAAAAAATATGCAACTACCCTTGTTGACTGTCCGGACAACTTAGCTGCTGTGGGTGTATGTTTCGTTGTCTGGCAATCTATCTTTTTTATGTTTTAGTTATGTGGACATCATGTAGCAGTAGCTGATAATGACACATCTACCCAGCAGACATCTCTACTCACTAGTAGACTACCAGAAGATTTAAGTAAATCAAACACTAGTCTAATAGAAGAACAAATGGCAACATCTTTTAATACTAACATGGGTACACAGCAACTGCAGAGTTTAATTAATGAATTCTCTTTAATTAATTCTAATATACCCAATGTCACAATTGAGGGGGTAAGTACATCGTAGTTTTGATTGTGTTTTTTGACTAGATGCAAAATAAACAAAAGGTTAATAACATTCATGAAACTAATACTGATTTCGAAATAAAATAGTTGGATGGATATGATTGATACTGCATTCGAAACAAATCAGACATGGTCATTTGACGTTTTCATTAGCACAGGGCTCTTGCTGTCAGGAGCCACACTTGCAATGTGCAAAATAAAATTGAAATTGATAATTAAAAATTTATTATGGCAATTAATTTGGCAATAGATCTAGTGATAATTTTTGAATGTACTGGCAATTGTTTTTAAGAAGTGGAGGAAAGTAAATTTTAGAATTCTAATTATAATTTATTGTGATGAGTAATCTGGAACATTTCCAAGAGTAATTGATAATTTCTAATAATAACGCCTTTGGGAGATAAGATAAAGAGAGGACAGTTCTCACAATAATAGTTAGAAACTAGATAGTCTAAAGGTAATTTGCTGAAAATTTCAGTCAAATTGATCCACTGTTAGCCAAGAACGAAGCGAGTGAAATATTCACATAGTCTCGGTCATCATTACTTAAATCATTAATATAAACAGCATAGTCTTGATTATCCATTTGATTGATTTAATTATCAATGGCCGTTAAGCGGCATATAGGAATTTAATCCGCCAACATCGAAGGCTAGCCTGACATCAAGAGTTTATTATGGTCTGGATAAGTTAATTAATGTCTAATTGATTATTTAGATAACATTTCAGGCCTAAATAAAGTCCTATAACAAGCAGATTTTGCTCTTGCATAATGCTAGTTTAAGTCATTATTTTTTCATTACCACAGGCAGAGTGTTCTAAATTCATTGATTTAATCTGATGTAAACTGCTCTTGATTAAATCAAATTGAAATTTTTCAATGATTTTGATTCTGATATTACTAGATTATCGGAAATAAGATAGCTTCGAGTAAACCTATTGTAAATTAAAAGAAAAATCAAAGTTTGTAAATTTACACATCATTGCTGCTAGGCATAAACACTTTAAGACCACCTCTTTATCAAATGTAATCTCAATAAATAAACAATATACCTGATCTTGATCAAGCTTTTCCAAACTAGAATAATGCAATACAAAGAAAGATTTTCTGTAAAATGACAAATGGTAAATTCTTAATCTATATAACATAACCCCATAATTTCCAAAATATAAACTGACTCAAGGAAATAAAATCAGATCACAAAATTCGAGTCAAGTGGGGGTATATTGTCGACCCCCCTGTCCATCCATCCCTCCATTCACATTATGACAAATCTTAAAATCTGCCAAAGATCTTGGTTCCTTTTGCTATTGGCATATATCTGACCATAATTTCATGGATTATGGCTTGGTTCCTTTTGATTGTTTTAAGCTTGTGATCCCTCTAGAGGTCACAATTATCTGCTTTAAAAAAGAATGTGTTAATATATCACTGTTACAAACTAATGATGGTTGAGTGCGAATTTCCTGAAAATCAGATCAAACTGACAATATGGCCGCTCCTCATATGCAAATAGTGTAAATATATAGTATATCAAGGTTGTGGAAGCCACAATTTCAATCTGATTTTTATGAAACTGGAAAAACATGTTTAAAAATCAAAGTTTCTGGTTCCTTTCAATATTTGCTCATATCCGATTGTAACTTCCTGTATGTTAACCCTTCCTGTATGTTTTTAGCTTGTGGTTCCTCTAGAGGTAACAAATTTTTATGCGATTTAAAAAAAACTCTTCAAATATATTACTGTTACACCCTAATGATGACTGAGTACGAATTTTGTGAAAATGGTCGCCTCTTGTGTGTAAATACTAAATATATGGTATGTCAAGGTTGTGGACCCTCTTGAAGTCACAATTTTGTTTCGATTTTGATGAAACTTGAAATACATGTTTATAACCCAAAGATCTTGGTTTCTTTCGATATTCAAGGATATTGGATCTTAACTTCCTGAATTATGTCCTGTGATTATACGAAAAATCGCTTTTTGATTAGCTTGTTCTCTATCCCTCTCTTGCAAAATATGGATGTGTATTGCCTGGCAGCCGCTGGTTGGTTTTAAGATATCAATGGACGACTTGGGTTGTGGGTTTTTTTTATACGCCCACATTGCCCCTGTCCATCTGGACGTCCATCCACAATTGTTGGTGGACTCTCTACAGGTCACAATTCTTATCTGATTTTGATGAAACTTGAAATATAGGTTTATCCCCATAAGATCTCAGCTGCTTTCGATATTGGCATGTATCGGATCGAAACTTCATGGATTATGGCCCCTGATTTTAGCTTGTGGACCCTATAGAGGACACAGTTTTCAACCGTTTTTGATGAAACTTGACATGCATGTTTATAACCCTCAGATCTTGGTTCCTTTCGATATTTGCGTAAATTGGATTGTAACATTCTGAATTATGGCCCCTGATTTCAACTAGAGGTCACATTTATTATCTGATATAAAAAATTGTTTGATTATATCACCGTTACACCGTAATAAAGCTTGAGTTCGAAGTTTGTGAATATTGGACCAAAATTGACGGACAAAATGGCCACCACTTTTTCGCGAAAGTGTAAAAATATGGTATATCAAGGTTGTGGACCCTGTAGAGGTCACAATTTTAATCTTATTTTCTGATAATTACTGCCCTTGATGACTTCGAAAATCTTGTGGATATATTGATTTTCAATGAATTTTGATAATTGAACAGCTAAATCCATAATGTTAAATCTTTCGTATACTAAACGTTAACATGGGACAGAACTTTATAAAAACCAAACAAATTCTAATGATTTTCTGATAATTATTTAATATGCGACAACTCTTGTTGACTTCCCATGGTTGGCGTATGTTTCGTTGTCTGGCAACCTATTTTTTCATATAAATATCATCTATATTATAATATAAATAATAAACTGTTGTTAAGTAGATGAAATTTGTAATGTACATAATTGCGAAATCAGCATATATTGTACTAAATGTTAATATCCACATTTCTAAATGTGATGCAAAATTCATACAACTTTCAGTTATTAAAAAAGATTAGTTTTATTTATGTCATTCACATCAAAAGTTGTTTTATTGCAACACCAATAGATCTTGAACATTACTGTCAATTTTATTTGTTAAATTAACCCCTAATGGTTTTATAATGGTGTCAACTACATGCTCCAATTCAAGACTTAGATATTTATCATATTTCATCTTGCCGAATCCAAACCAAATGTTATAATTAACGTCTTATGACATTATTTTTTCCAGATGGATGCTGTGTATAGAAAATGTTTAGTAAAAGCCGTTAGTGGTAAAAGATCTGTCATCTTAAATTTAACCTTTCCAGCTGGTTACCCTAATGGAGAAGCTCCTGTATTTCAATTTAGTGAGACATCTCTAGATCCTAGTATGGAAAAAAAGATATTAAAGGTACATTAAGAAAGATGCAGTATTACTGCTGAGGATGAAAACTATAAACTGAACATTGTCCAATAGTCAGCATCATGCAAAGTATGATACAGCTACTAATATATTTGGATGACGCTTCGAAGAGTATTCACTAAATAAGTAGCTGTTTTCCATAAGTATTTGTTATGGTTTATCAAACATTGTTGTCTTATCCACATCTGCTAGAAAGGAAGATACATGTCCTTAACGTAACTTTATTATACTTTTAGGTATTAAAAGACACATCGTTGAAACATGTACAAAGAAATATGGTTTGTTTAGAACCTTGTTTACGTAATCTTATATCATCGTTAGATAGTTTGACGGTAAGTATTACAGCAACAACATTATCATTAACTTGAAATCATTAACTTGTATTTGTTAGGAATTGTTGTTATTAAATAGTACAGAAGTAGTTATATATGTCCATATATATCTTGTATTATGTTTTGTTATGAATAGCAAACCATACTTCTAGATGTCGTTAAAAAGAATTTTTAATATTGTATGTATTCAAAAGTCCTCCTTCTGTAAACATGTTATTGAATAGTTACAGATAATGAAAACAATAGATATAAGGTTTTTTAACATCTGTAAATACTTTCAGTTGGAAGAACGAAGAACGCCAGATTCTGAAGTACCATTTGACTTGACATCAACGACTGCTGTTCAAGCCAAATCATTTAATTCTAAAAGGTTTCGTACGTCATATGGAAACTTCCAGGATTCTAATATACCATTTCCTAGAACTAGTGGGGCTAGCTTCTGTTCAGCAGGTAACACACAGTATTATGATACACATCTATTTAAATTTCTTCAGACTCTTTCTTCAGGATTCTTTTATGTAACTTTCCAGTATTGAATTCTCTCTATCTGAGAATTTTGGGTGACAGGACCATTGCTGGATTATCTATAGTAGCATATGCTGCAGGCAATGCAATTTCAAAAGCCTGCCCTGTGCATGTTAGCTATCAATTATTGCTCTGTTACTCTCAATAAATAATGCCTTCACCTTGTATGTGTACCAAATGTAGATAATGTAACTTTGAAGTTGCTACCAACATCTTAGTAATACTATTACTGAAATGACAGATTTATTTGTCATATTATCGCTGTTATAGCAAATCAAGAAATTTAATTACGTACTTTACTATGTAATTAAAAATTAGGTGTGTTTACCCAAATTGTTGAGGTGTCATTTTGTGGTTGTTTTTTATATTTATTGTTATTTTTTTACTATTAAAATTGTTTTGTCTGTCTGTCCTATCCATCCATCCGTCCACCCTTTTCACTTTTTAGGACTTAATAACTTTGCTTCTAATTAAGCTAAAATGTTCATTGATATATATTTTATTAGGTGAATGTATTGGCTGAATTCAATGATGAACGTTTTCTGCTTAGGCTAAGCTGAGTTAAGCAATTTCATATGTTAATGCTTTGGGACACAATAATAAAGTGAGAATGATGAAACTTGGTGTATACTTTCACTTCATCAAAACCATGATCCATGTTCAGTTAAGAGCATTTTCTGATTAGACAAGGTTTGATTGCTCAATACTTTACAAACAATTAAATGTTAAAGTAATTAATAAGTGTCATCAGTTTATTTTTTTCTTGAGGTGACAACCATCAACCTCATTGCTGGTTTATTTTATCTGGTAAATGGTTAATATCATGGTTTATAATATGATGGACATTGTTTGAATTTAGGTTATTTAGTTGTATATGGTAGGCCAGCTGATCTGAAAAAATCTAGTGCAGATGTTACACCAAAGTAAGCAGAATTTGTTTTACTTGTCTGACACCTTTATGATATAATGCTGTAAAATTCTCTTGTTTACAAACTAAAACTTCATCTTAAACATTATTATGCCGCTTAAAGTTACCAGCAAGAAAAATAACATTTTGGGGGGGATAACTAACTTTTTGCGTGCAACTGCAATATTCAGTGTATTTTTTTAAGCGAAGAAGAGAATTTGCACAAAACGTATACAAAGTTCATTATATCCTGATAGTTAATTATTACGCCCTGATGAGTATATTTTAATGTTTTTGCTTTTAGAGCCTTATCTGATATGGTTGTATATAATCAAGTACACAGAATGAAGGCTCCCCAGCCACAGACACCATATGTAGCTATGTTTTCTTGCAGTCCCCCTCCTGCCACCCAGATGATGGAATATCCCTGTACAATATCTAACTTTTATACGTATAAAGAAAAGGTAAATGGTCCAAAATAATAATTTAGAATATTTTATCGTCACAGAATCAATTACTCCTTCTTTTTTTTTATAAGATTCGTGATTACATCTATGGCAATATGCATACAGGATTAATGATACACAATGTCAATGATAATGTTTTATAGTACGCACCAAGAAAAAATCATTTTGGACAGGTATAGTTTGGTTTCTATTGAGTTCAAAATACAACTGATTGGGCCTAATTAATTGACTTGGACTTGATTGGTTTGATGGGATCCAACCATAACCTAAGATAATGAAATAAACAAAAGAGATCGAGATCATATATTCAGTGGCAACGTGGCAACACCAAAGATATTATAGTGCAATGGAAATAAAGTGTCCACTGGAGGGCTGGGTAATTTTCACTGCAGGTCATTAGCCAATCAGTGGAATGATCCGCCATGTAAAATGTGATGTAAAGAATTATAATCAGTCTGTATGTGACCTTGTCTGTTATATAGAGACAAAGAACAAGAAGTAGAAGTAAACACATAAAAGATGTACCAGATATACCTAGAAGAGAATCAAATAATGTTAAATCTACTAAATCTAAACCTAAAGTTGGTTTTGTTCGAGTCTATGATGCCAGTAATTTATTACCTATTCATAGACAATTAGCTGAAAAATACATGTAAGTAATGTTCACATTGAATTTTTATTGTGAATATATCTTATGTAGGGGGTGAGTATTAGAACCTGATCAATCGAACTGAATATGTAATATACGTTGTAAAATGATGTGGTTATTTTTATATGAACAAATGTTTATTTTTTTTATTTTAGTTTGGATGTTAATGATGTATCTAACATGTGTTCAGCTAATGCTAATGCAGCATCAGCAGTTGGTAGAAAAGATTTAGTACAGGTTTCGTATAGTAATTCCTACTCTAATTTACTAATCTGCTTTAACCAGTTGTTTGAACAGGCATAATGGAAGAGATATATTTGCCTATTGCAGGTCTTTCTTTAAGTTTTAAATGTTGTATGAATTATTAATAAGACATTTATTAACTTGCCAAGACCATAATCAACTCATGGCTCCAATTTTAAGTAGATTAGAACGATTCGGTCATTTAATGGTTTGATTTAAAAATGGGGAAGCGAGGCTAAGACTCAAATTACCAGTACAGTGGATATGATCAATCTACAGATAATCATTGTAAAATCCAGATGTGTGAGCTAGCTCCCTACTTACCGAGCCACCATTGCTCCCCTGCTCCTTTTCATCCAGAGATAAATGAGATAGATAAATTGTTTCATCTTTGTTTATTTTTAGTTATGGTCTTTAGCAGCAGCCATGTATGTTAAAACAAATGATAGTCACAGCAGGGAAATGTTTCTAGAATCACCATGGGCATTATGTTCTTTAGGAAGACCACTTCTGGAAAGCTTGTAAGTATTTCATATAATGCTCAAAATATATGATACCATTAAAAAACTTACTAGTTCAAATATTTTTCGCTTACTCTTAGTTGTATATTTAGTGCCATGGTTAGTGAGCTCAGTAGTTTGGTATGTTGCCAATCATAGAAAGAATATACTTGGGCTATCTTTCACAAGATAGATTTTTACTACTAAAGTTGAGATAGAGAAATTTCACTGAAGTTATTCTATTTTCAGATTAGATCATTATTGTAAGATACAAGATATACAAACTGTAGCTATGTTATGTTGTATGTTCTGGACTCGTGAAACAATAGCCAAACCAAAAAGATCCATTTCGAAAACTTCTATGGATTATTCTCCAGCTAATGTAGGTCTTTTCATATTTTGTATCAAAAATAATAAAAAAGAAACAGTCATCTACTCATCTCAGATTTTCATTTCCTCTATTTTACAAATAATTTCATCGATTAAATAGAATATTTGCATTTTATGTCATAGATGCACTTTAGATTTTATCAACCCTTTAATTGAAAACCCATATCTTAATATTTCCTTGTAAACAAGTTTCAGAGAAAACTTAATGATGGAAAATTAGGTACATTATACAAACATGTTGTTTCCATAATTGTTTAGGGGTAGGAGGGGAGTGTTTTTTCATTGAAAACACATTTGTTATGAAGACAATTTTTTTCAAAACATGCTTGTTTGAATCTTTCCATTATATATCTCGACCCAAAAGAAATTAATTTCATTTCACGAAAGTTATATTATTATTTTATCCTCTGATAAATTTCCATCAGATGATTGTCCTTACTTGAATGTGTAGATAATTTTCTGCCGGTAGGGTGTATACCGGTACTTGTATTGTGTTCATATTTAACAGTCATTGCCTTTTTCTATTGTAATGTGTTCATATTTAAGTCATTGCTTCTTCCTGCAGTCAAGATATACTGTTTCACACAGCTCCAATAAATTCCATGTTGATTTGGTCTCTTATAACTAGGACAAATAACAACCATTTGCTGTTTTATTTTAAATACTTATACAACAAGCATCTAATTAAGTAAACAAGCATACCCTGCCTCGCTGAAAGACAAAGTTCAAACCATACGAAACTAACGTAAGAAAATTAATTAGTGGCTAGCTTTTTTTTTGCACGTATACAAATAGTGCCAAGATGGCAGCCTCCATGAACAACCATTCACAGACGCTGTCATTGAAGACGACGTCAATTATGTGAGTTGTAGATGTTATTTTTCTGAAAAATTATTTGATGAAGAGAGAACATGTTGGGACTGTACGAATTATATAGTCCTAATGGGTGCAAAGGAAACAATACTGAAGATAAACATATTGTTTACTATGTAACGTGTTGTTACCTCATTGACGTCAATGTCATGACCTGTGATGTGTAGATCACGTGATATGGATATCATGGCTATTGACTGTGTCTGATATACTTCTCTGTGTTTAGCGTGTCTCGGATGTTCAGAATGAATTCAAACAATAAGTTTGGCTTGTACAAAAAAGTTTTCAGATATATTATTATTCTAAATATGAACTTATTAGGATTCGCTTGATGTTAAAGTTATATTGGTTTAATATATTCTATCAGTTGGTCAAACCTGTGAACACTGAATTCTTTAATATACACAAATACTCGTCTCTTCTCTATTTATAAATTACTCATTATAAAACTGATTAAATACACATATAAACCACACCGTGTAATATACTACATACTTTATACCTTTATTAGACCTTTAAAAAAGTGTATGTTTCTCCAATAATCGCCTTTTGAAAAAGAGCCATAGTAGTTAGAACAATTTATTTCAGGGATCTGATATATTTTGGTCACTGCAAACTACCATAAAACTCAATATCTTTAAGTCACATTTTAGATCAGTCAAGTAGTAATAAGGGCTCTGTTAAAAGTTAAATCTTGAGGGTTCAAAAAAAGACAGATGACTCTCTTTATTTTTTAGGTAATTTTTCAAAAATTTCAGTTATATTCCCCATAAATTGACGATAGAATGATTGCATGGCGATGTCTGTCTACAATATTTTGGGTATGATGAAATAAGGATGGGCTCAAAGTGAAATATCTTGTCTGGGGGATAATGACATTTTTTGTTGCTTTCTGTTTTATTTTGGCATTAAAGGAGCCGTCCTAGATTTTAAGAGGTATCCATTGATACAAGTTGGTATAAGTATTGTTTATGTGTAGTGAGTAAACCAATAAATGTGACTTCATTATGTCACTACTGATACTGACAGTTTGATAACTATTAAGAAATAAAAACTATTTGCATTTCTTAAAAATATTCACATAGCTCCATCCAATTACTTCATATTAGCAAGATACTAGCATAAAATTTCAAAGTGTTTCTCACATAAACAACCTGTTTTATTTGTTAAATATATTTGTGACAGCTCCTTTAATGAAAAAATATTTCTTGCTGTGTTTTTGATCAGAAGAGACTTTTGGAAGTAATTATTGATTTTAAAAAATAGATTTTTTTTGTCTTCTGAAAATAATTAGATCTTTATTTTGCATGTCAATGTGAAATTTATAGAATATGATTATTATACATGTATATGAATATAATCGTCTATAGATTGATATGATAATTGAAAATGTAAACCATGCATGATAAAATGATTGTCATGTTTTTACTATGCTTAGACTGATGTGGGCATTAACTACATGTATCTAGGATCTAGTGCCGATAGTGGATGGAATATTTTACGTAAGTCTCCACACACACTTTTCATCTTCTTGTCTTAACTCTTTGTTTTATTATTTGTTGTGGTGGCCGCTTGGTAGACATATTCTAGTAATAATTTTGGAACATTTCTAAAATTACATGTGCTGTATTTGTTTTTGAAATAGCAGATGTTTTGGAAAGATTATTTGGAAATAAAATGGTGTTTGAAATTTTTTACATAAGTTCCAGTATTATTATTATAATATGCCTATTAAACTTTCGTTATATTTTGGATTATGCTGTTACTGGCTAGGGCTAACCCATATTTTAATTTTCAGACATATTTTGAAGGTTTGTATAAAGTAGGAACTGTAGATGCAAGAGTTAACAGCTTAATACATATAAATTACTCCCTAGTTATTTCTCTTTTTTCTCTAGATTCTTCTGTGGCATTGGTTTCAAGATCCTGTCTTTAATTTACTGATCTTTAGATTTAGCTCCATTCAAATTTCTGCCATAAATCTATTTAGCATATTTATTGCAGGAAATCAGTTGTCTGCTCTGTTACATTCTTTTAAAACCCACTGCACAGCTCTTTCTGATATTATTTAAAATCTGAAGAAATTCTTCGGCAGAATAGTTTGATAATTTTCACTGTTTTATGAATCAGTAGGGTTGTAATTTATGTTAGATGTGTGTCTTTGTAATTTATGTCACATATGTGTTTTTGTAATGTATGGGCATGTCGTATTGTTGTTTTTAATTGTTTAGTTGTAAGTTGAATAAGAATACTATAAACAAGAAAATAATGCATTACATGCGACTCATCACAAGTCGTATAAATTCCAACACTTGTTTTCGTCATCGTCACTCCTTCCAACTTTTATGTGAATGTTGTAATAACTACAATTCTGATCAGGTAGGTCAAAATTCTAAAATTTTCTATTGCAAATTTTAAAGTTATCACACCATTTAGTTTCAAAATTATGTTGTAGTTATGAAAGCTTGTGAAAGTGATTGATATTATCGGTAATATTTTGACTTTTAAAACTTGTGAATGTGATACAGGACAAGGTTCTCAATGGAACTTTTTAAAAAGTTATTTTAAAAATTTAATGGAATTGCTCGAGAAGCCTCCTTTTCTAGAATGACTAAATATTTTGCACGACTGGTGGGCATGTAAGTGATCCGAACAACCACCACTTGGGACATTCCATGTCAAGTGTACACAAAATTCAGGCTATTTTGACATGACCATCACAGATTTTGATGATTTTTGGTGTGCAAGTTGACCATGACGAAAGAATGTGATGTGCAAAATTTTAGTGCTGGGGGGGTGGGGGCATGAGGCCCCTTGAGGGACATCCCAAAATTTGGTGCTTTTCTGCTGATACTAATTTCATGTAAGTAGGATTACTTGGGACGAAGTTATGAATTTTTGAAGTTTGAAGTCAGTCGAAAAGGCCCAATTTTGGGATGCTCATGAAGGTTGCACATCACGTTTTTTCGTCATGGTTAACTTGCACACCAAAAATCATCAAAATCTCTGATGGTCATGTCAGAACCTTGTGTACACTTGGCGTGGAATCCCCCACCTATGTTTTTGGTCCCCCATGGTTAAAAAAAAACACAGCTGGCTATAAAGATGGGTCTGTCGGTCCGTCACACGTTTTGGGACACAATAACTCTCGTTCTAATGTGTTTATTAGATGAATGCCTTGATGGAGTTTGAAGATGAGCATTTTCTGTTTAGGTCAAGTAGAGATAAGTTTATTTGATTGGTTGATGCTTCGGGACAAGGGTATTTGTTTCTTTATTAAGTGAGAGTGATTAAACTTGGTATATAGTTTCATTATATGAGTACCATGATTAAGTTTGACAATGAGCATTTTCTGCTCAGGCTAAGCAGAGTGATAAGCACTTTGATTGAACGAGACTTTGGAACACAATAATTCTCCTCCTAATTGAGCTAGAATGTTCAAACTTGGTGTAGGTGTCTATTAGGTGAATTGCTTGACAGTGTTTCGATCATGCACTAAAGCAAAGCAGAGGTAAGCAATTTGATTGGTTGACAATTTTAAACACAATAATTTTGGTTCTAATTTTCTAATTGGGTGAGAGGGATTCATTATATCAATACCTTGACTAAGTTTGATGCTTAGGGTAAGAAGTACTGATAACCAATTTGCTGGTCAAGACTTTGGAACATAATGACTCTGCTTTTGATTGAGGTAGGATGTTTAAACTTGATGTAGATGTTCATTGTATTAAGGTACTTCAAAACCTTAACTGACTTTGATAGTGAACATTTTATGCTTAGACTAAGTATACATGTAGATAATAAGTTTGATTGCTCGATACTTTTGAAAAAGATCAATATGCAATTAATTAATATGTGTCACTGTTGGCAAGTTTCTTAAGATAAGGCACTGTAAATCAGTATATTTGCAATCACTAGACATACCAAAACAAGAATATATGCAGTGGTGATTAATTAGATGGCAAGCTAACATATTTATGTTGACACCTTAAAGGACACATTAATGTTATGATGCATTAATTTCTTGTCTTAAAGATACATTATTCAAGAGCTAAATTTGCCTATTGCAGATCTTTTGTTAGGCCTTAAATGTTATATGACAAGATGATAATCAACTCTCAATGCCATCAAATGCTCAAGATTTTAACTAAATTAGAACATTGAAGGATTTGATTTAATTTAATGGAGAAAGGAGACTAAGACTTGAATATACCAGTACGGAGGTTATGAAAGTAAACAATCAATGCACACATCTTGTCAAAACTAAAAACGGTGATAACTTGGCTCAGAATAAAGTAATTTGAATGATTGTTATATTCAATTTTCATTATCTATTTTTGAAGTGTTATAGCAAGAACAGCCAGCTTACATAATGTATCTTTAAAGTATTGAGTTAACATTGAGATTAATGTCCAAATAGGACTTTAGGTCAATGTGAACAATGGTTTTAGTGACAGAGTTATTGTTACTTTAAGTTGTTATTGTTGTGTTACAGTTAATTTGTTGAATTATATTTAATTGATCACGGTAAGGGAAAAGGTCAAAAAAAGAATGAGTATGCTTGTTTGGAATCAATAGATGGTAACATGATAGTGAATCAAGTTTGTTCTGGTGAAGAGGCTGATTTTTTTTGGAGGGGGGGGGGAAACTGGCTACAATATAACACCACTAATTTTTAAATTATCACATTTTTCAAAAGGTTAGATACCCTTTTCTCAAAAATTTCAATATATATATTAGAGCTCAAGTATAAATTGGGTACAGTGCAATATTTAAAAAAACATGTATCTTAGTTGTAGTACTATGTAGCTTTGATTAATATTTAAATTTGAAGATTCAAACAAAATTTATAGGTTAGATAATTTCATGGACGGCCATGTTACCAAATACAAATCGATTACAATGCAGATGTTCTCAGAGGCATAAAATCAATATAAAATAGAATTGACCATAACTTCTGTTATGATTGATCCATTTTGGACCTTGGTAATTAAGGATACTTTTGATATAATTGGGAATGCATGTTTTCCTTTTAACAGATATTTGTAAATAGTAGCTCAGTAGTTTTTACAATTTGTTTCAAAGAAATCAAAGACCTGATAAATTAATTAAATGGATGACTGGAAAGAAATTTTAGATTCTTTTAACACAGTAACTGTTATTGATTAATACTTGATTCATTAAGAGCTTTAGTTTCTTCAAAATTGTAATGGCATTTATGCAGTCAAAACTTACATACACTGTGTCATTTCGTAACTGTGAAACAAGAACTGATCATTTCAAGGATGCCGATCCATGAATTTTTATGGAGCAAGTTTAAGTCCTCTTGGACTCAACTGGAAATGGAACCGATTTGTACTAAATATATTGTTTCTAATTTAGTTACATTTATTTAATTGTGTAGATCCTTGTATATGCTGTAGTGTTATGAACACTTGGCCAGTTCTTATAATCTATTTAAAATTTCACAGATTTATATAATATATATATATATTATATAGTATAGTTGGCCTACACTGTACATATTGTCTTGTGTAAATCTAAACATGAAATAAATGAAACTATTGTTTAATTTTGTTAAGTCAAGAACATGGGTGATGGTAAATGCAACTATTCAATAATATGACATTCCAGCTAAATTTAGGTGCATTAATATTTATATAAAATAAATATATAACAGCATGCAGTAAACTAATAAATATTCACCATAGAAGTGTGTAGCAAAAATACTTACAGCTTGTGTGCATGTATGGCATGAATTGCCCTAAAACATTCCCTCCTTTTTTTAAATTCTAATAAGTAAAAGTCTTAGGAAACTGCTGCTTTCTATTTCAGTTCTATAACATTTTCTTTCTTTATTATTGTTTTACTTTTTTTCCTGTATGTTATGCATTAACAGTTAAAACTGTTATGAAGGGATTAACATATTTATGGTGGAAGCTGGTTAACTCTTGCTGTAGAAACCCACAGAACACGGCACTAGATACCTAATAACGTAATGACTAGGGTAGGGTATATGGGTAACAACATGTAGATGTCATTTAAAATAAAAAATATTCTTACATTTTTCTTTCACAGTATAACCCTTATCATACTGTTAGTTCTGTATCAAATCTACTAAAGGGAATAAAGACGAGTAAGTTATATAACTATAAAAAAGTGCTTGCTGTAATCTTAACATTCTTTATTTAACATGTTTTCTCTATCAAGTTAGTGTGTAGATTTTCAGTTGTACTCAATAGTAGTATCTTAGGTAAAAATATACTTTATTGTCCCCCACCTTTCAAAGAAAGCAGGGGACTATTAAAATGAGTCTGTCTGTCCGAAACATTCTTTGTGACACAATAACTCTCCTAATTGAGCAAGAATGTTCAAACTTGGTGTATGTGTTTATGAGGTGAATGCCCTGATGGAGTTCGAAAATGAGCATTTCATCCTAAGGGCAAGCAGAGATAAGCAATCTGATTGGTTGATGCTTTAGGAACGATAACTTTGGTTCTAACTAAGTGAGCGTGATGATACTTGGTGTAGTTTCATCACATCAATACTTTTGACTAAATTCGATAATGAGCATTTTCGTCTCAGGGTAGCAGAGACTTTGTTAACAACTTTGATTCTAATTGGTTATAGTAGTAAAATTCATGTATAGTTTCATTATGAAACTTGTTGTCTAGTTTCACTACGAGGTACTTCAAAACTTTGACTGACTTTGATTATGAACATTTTATGATTAGACTAATGTATATGTAATCAGTTTGATCCCTCGATACTTTTGAAAAAAGATAAAAATATGCAATTGATTAATATGTGTTATCTTTATCGGTGGGGGACATATAAGCCTCACTGCTGACTGGTATTAACATAGCTTTTTATCCAACTTCATTTTTTATATGAAAAAAATCTCACAATTAGATTTTGCTTAGATGAGATAATTACTAAATTAGTCAAACATTTACATATGACAACATTCAGATTCAATATGCAACATGTTATGCCCATGTAGAGGTAAAAAAAAAAGATTGTTTATACATTCAGTGCTAAATATCAAAACTCTAAAACATATCTTGATTGTTTTTAGATTTATGTTTTCTTTTTAAATTGCACCTAGTTTTCAGTTATTATTAAACTCCACCACAACATAAGAAAGGTTGATACTCCCATCTGCATATAGAATGTAGTTTTGCTGTACAACATGATATATTATTATGTCCTCTAAGCCCCAGCCTAACATTCAAATCGTATGGACATAATTGCCATCCTCTTCATTGTAAATCTGAATAAATTCAAAAACATTGTAATGACACTCTATCTGCCTTGTTGTTACGATACATGAAAACAATATCGTGAAACAATAATTAGGGAACACACCATGTCACCACACTAACAATAAACGAGGCATTGAACCAGTAACCTAGGCTTGGGGTAAACAAGTTTTGTACCATTGAGCACTGAGATAAACAAGTTTTGTACCATTGAGCACTGGACAACCCATCATTTAACCAATTTTGAGCTCAAAACTAAGAAGCATTCAGTTTGTGAGCAATATACCACTATTGTTAATGCATGATGAATTTTATGAAGTTGGATTCTGCTTTTATAATAAAACATGTATATCAAAATAACTACTAATCATCTGTGCATGAAAATGAAGACAAATAGCCCCCATAAATATAAAGATACATTGATTTTTTTCTCCATAGTAGTACATTAAGTTGAAATTATTATTTTTTTTTATTTTTTTTTTCTTCTTGCATGTGGTATATTCCCTAAGAATTGCAGCTGTGAAGTTGTTTTCTGAAGTGTACATAGATTAGGAAAAATGATGTTTGTTTCATTATGTAAATTAACAGAAATTATCAGGGATATTTTTTGCTGTGATTATTTATTAATGTACTAATAGATTTGATTTAGACACTACTTCGAGTTTTGAATTTTAATATTTATGAAAAGAGATAATACACATAACATCTTTTTAACTGTGTGGTGTATTTTTATACGGCCACATTGAAATGTCGTCATATATTGCCGTCACGCCATCCAGCATAAACAATTGCTTGTGGATGCTATAGAGTCTAAAATTAATACACAATATTAAGGGTAATGGTAATGAGATAAAGATGCCCATTAATTTTATTTTCAACAATTTCCAACAGTTACTGCTAGAGTTATGGGCCTTGATAACTTTGAAAGATAAATCTCGTTGACACAGTTTAAGGCTGAAATTAATATTGACTATAGATTTATGCACAGTGTTTATGGTCATGAGACAACGAAGTCTATTAATTTTGAACGATTTCTGATAATTACTGCCATAGTTATATATATGGCCCTTGATAACTTTGAGAAGTTATCATCCGATAGACTAAAGATTTATACACTGTGTTGAAGGTCACGAGACAAAGATGCCTCTACATTTTCACAAATTTCTGATAATTACTATGAGTTTTGGTCCTTCATTACTTCGAAAATACAGGCCGATGTTATTATTCAATGACTTTAATTTATACACAGAGTTTAAGGTCTGGAGACAAACAAGTATATTGATTTCCACTGAATTTTGATAATTTAAAGAGCTAAACCTATGATATTAAATGTTTTGTATACAAAACAATAGCATTGGGCAGGACTAGAAGTCAAACAATTTCTAACGTTTTCTAATAATTACTTAATGGGTTGTTACTCTTAATCCGATTTTAGTTTATTGTAAATGTCTCATTACTGACAAAAGAAAAAATATGCGACAACCCTTGTTGACTGCCCGACAACTTAGCTGTTGTGGGCGTATGTTTTTATTATTCTATTACATTTCATAGACAAAGTAATCAACATAAGTTTCAGGGTGATCATCAGAATAGTTATTGAATCTATAGAGATTAAGCCTTATTGCCAAATGCCAGTACATTAATAAAGCAATCATCTGTTTCATACAGTAAATATTAACTACAACATCAATTTGGGGATTTTATAAATCACCAGAAGTTAGGTTTAATGATGATTGGTTCTATTATTATTGGTTCTAACTGTAGTAGTTCATTAAATGATAAGCAGTAGGTTAATTTATTAATTCTGCTAAGTTCAGTTTCTTGGGCTCTATTAAATAATCAAAAGGGTACATTGAATATAATCACTAGCAGTTAACTGTATGAATGACATATGTCGTTAAAAAGAAGTTAAATATTTTCATTTAAAGATCATGATTCATTCACCAGAAGTTATGTGGTTTTAGAGTATTGACTGTCCTCAGCAATTAGGGTTCATTGGAGTAATTTATCATTTATTACTTAAACTATGACATCAACAGATAGGTTTGTCAATTATTACATCAACAGATAAGTTTATCACAGATAGGTTGATTTATTATCACATCAACAGGAATATCAATTATTAGATCAGTATATAGGTTTATCAATTATTAGTCTTGCAGCTTGATGACTAGATTAATAAATCATGTCTCTGTCCACAATAAAATTAACTTGTATTTGCAAATTAGCATCAGGAAATGATTCTGATAATAAAGTTGCTTACAAATTTAAAGATCAGTGCATGGGTGTCTATAAATGTAACTGAAGCTAAAGCTTAGCAACTTCACTACCAAAAGATACTGATATCCTGTTTATTGAAATGATATAAGACCTGGGACCTAACCAAGCTTTGAGAGCTTAGATCTGGTTGCCATTTCCATTCACTTGATTTGATAGTACTTCTGTTGTTTAATGCTTATAATGTCTGTGTTTTGTCCTGACCACGGATTTGTTTTATCTATTTCTGTTTGTTTAAATGTCTTGAAAATCTATAGAGAATTGGTGTACGCATCTTTAACTAGAAGTAAATTCATTTCAAACGTTGTTTTAAATAAAGATTTTCAATTAGTGGGTTATGCCAAAGCCTATTTTGTGAAACTGCAAGAAAAGAAGATTGTTTATTTCTGTGTTTTGGGCCTCTGGCATGCTTTTTAATGGTCAAATTTAAAATTTGGTAAAACAAAAATTGGTCATTATATATGATTCATTCACACTAGGCTTCATCTTTATCCTTGCTCTCTGATTTCTCTCCAGCTTGCATATTCTGCTTAATCCCACATTAACTATTTCTCAATTATTTCTTAAAATAAAATGATTCTAAAAAATTGGTTCAAGGATTTGTCTTTTTCACTGGACTATTATAAATGTATGGCAAAAATGCATTTATACTAAAATATTTTGTGTTTGTTTTTTGTCAGAGTTAGATTCTTATATGGGTCTATTATTAAACAAATGTAGACTATTAGTCCTCAAGTGATACAAAAATGACACCATTAACTATGTTTTTTATAAAATATTGATGAAATTGAAAATATATTATAATCCAAGGTAGGTAACTTGATTAGAAATCAATAAATAACCATTAGGATTCTATTCTTGGTACCCATCAACATACCACACTTTACCCATGTTTTCCAAAGTTTTGTTAGTCACTTGTAGTAGCTTTTGGTACATACATGTATACACACATATATATATTATATATATCTCATGCAATTTGTTGCGTAGACTCTATTTCCTTCAGTCACCCATTAAATAGTTTGGCAGTAAATGTAGAATTAATTGTTTCGTTCATGCATGTAAATTTTAAAAACTACATATTGCAGATAATTTGGCTATGAATTTGTTATTTTGACTTGTGTGTTTTTTATCTGTTCATATTTAAAGTTTTTTTCCTTGTTTCTTGTTAAATCTGTCATTTATTTTGGCTAAATCTGTTAGATAATCTTTTTCATAAACATAAACATTTGTTTGCTTAGTTTTAGACTAATAGTGTTTTATTTAAAAAGTTTTTATACCATGAATAATTTCTAGAATATTTTTTTCAAAATTTATTTTGTTTTGCTAATTTACAACTAATTTAATTACCTCCCTTGTCATGATATCAGAGGGCACCATGCACATACCCAGCCTGGCCCAGGCCGCAACGGCACCGTTATCAGCGGTTGCCTCTCACCCTAACCTTGCTGCACTCTTTAAACAAGGTAGGTTCAACAAAAACATACACATTTAAAGTTATTATTGATTAGTTAAAATGAACATTTTATTCCTGTAGTCTGTATCTAGTTGATCTTTAAATTTGCTTAATCTTTAAATTTGCTATAGATTTCCTTTTCTTATGTGTTGACAATAGTTTGTTTCTACTGGGCAGCATTCATTCTAGGTATACCTTTAGACTCTGGAATGGAATGATGACCAACATTTTTGCCAACAGTATATTTTTATCATGTTTACACTAATACATAATAATTTTATTTACTGTGTAAGGTGTGCAATGTATGATCTGAGCATTACTCCTGAAACAAATGTAGTCCCATTACTCTGTATGAAATTCAAAACTAAAAATTCATGTACGTGATATGGATTACACATTCTTTATTGTATAAGAAGCTTTGAAATTTGGTTTACCTTTGACTGAGTAGTTTAGAAACTACTGGGTAGATAGTACAGTGTAGATATTGTTGTTTCATTTTCAAGTAAAATCAAACAATCTATTAGTTAGAGAACAATGTTTCTCTCTCTTTAAATACCTTTCCCATTTTTATTGTTTCATTCAAGGAGGTCATATATATAGTAGTAAGTTAAGTACTACAGTAAATTGGCAATGTAGATGATCAATTATGAAGTTTGAATTTTGTAATTAAAGTAGTTTGAATGCTCTTCCACATTGCAAACCTTCCAGTGCTAAAATAAACTGTATATATTAATATATTAGTATACAGTTCTGCTTAGTCAAACATACAGCTATGAACTGTTAAAAAATAAATTCTTGAATTTAAAGATTTAATGAACGAAAGTCATATCATTATTTTCATTTAATTTTACCAATCCAATATAGTATAATTAGGTGTGGCATTTTAAGATTTCAATTTTAAACACAAACTTTTTAATATATTCATTTACTTTTTTGTGCATCGATAACTTCCTGCATCTGAATTTTATACAAAATGTGTAACAAAGTTTTTAGGTTCTTTAATGTGATGAATTGGGAACATGGATGGCAACATGAAACTCATTGACAGAACACAGTTTTATGGGATACAATCTCTAGTTTTATTCTAAAAGCACGACATTTCAACAGTATAATATACAAAATTTATAGTGAAACCATAAACATGGATTAAATTAACAGTAACCAAACGGATCTAAGGGGTAAAGGATATTTAATAAGAACAACAAAACTGTGTTCTGTTATTGTGTTTACCGATCCCTAAATGCCACTTAAAAGATTATGAAACCCATTGATTATTATTGTTGTCTGTTCGTCCAACAAAGGCGAACCTTATCGATAATCAGCATTCTGCGACCACTGGCCAAAAATCTATGAACACAATGGAGGCTACAGTTTTTGATAAATTTGGGTCATGAGAGGATGAAACCTATAGAAATTTAGCATTCTGTAACCTTCTGCGTCAAGTTATCATACCCTTTCCTGAGACCCTTGTGGACATGATAGATGCTACGATTTTAAGGGATTTTTGTACAAGTACGATATAAATCATTGCGCTCCTGAGAGGATGAATCTTATTGTTTTTAAGCTTTCTGCAATTTATTTTTGCCAGAGTTATTCCTCTTTTCCAAAAACATTGTGAATACGAAAGATACTACAGTTTAAAATGAATTTTTTGCTATACATTGAGTTTATGAGAGGATTCAGAGCAATTTCTTATCTTTTACAATAGATGAGAGATATGATCATATGTTGAGATTTAACATTAAAAATCATTATTATATCTTGTATCATCATAATTTCTGATAAGCTTGTTAATTAAAAATCTGTTAATAAACAGGCATTATGCAAGAGCTAAATTTGCCTTTTGCAGATTTTTTTTCAGGCCTTAATTGTTACATAAAATTGTTACATAAAATATAAACTAAAGATTTATTGACATGATTATGATTATGCACATCAAATGTTTTTATGTTCAACACAAATACAATGTACACAGTTTTAATATGGTTCAACATCTTTCATTTGGCTAAAAAGTTTGATTAAATTTGATGTGTTGATTTGTTTGTAGGGATGTCTATATTTTTCTATATTTAAAATATTATCCCAATGGACCTAACTTTCCACTGTTGACTGTTATGTCAAAAATGGAATTAAAACTTCTGCTTAACATTGTTAATTAGTTGAGGTTTTAATTTAATTACTAATTAATAGCCATGGTTAAAGGGAGGAGATCTAATAGTTGGTCAGATTCTTATGATGATTTCCGTATATTTGAAGAAGAAATAGAACAAGGAGTCGACCAAGAACAGTTACAGTATGAAAAAGATAGCAAGTAAGTGGACTCTTATAGTAATAAGATATTGAACAGTCTATGTCAAATTGATGGAAACAGCTCATCAAATATTACTACACTGGTCACCCAACATGAAGGGTAAAAGTTATTTTTAGGCGATCCATCCCTTTCACCTGCCGCCCTTTTGCAAGGGTTTGAAAATACATCCATGATTTTGAGGCGAAAGGATACGAGAGTTGAGGGGTTGGTTAACATAGTTGAAATGTAGGGTGGAAAATTGCATGTTATTGGTCTTTACTTCCAGTTTGTGTATCTCAAGTTTCCCAACGAAAATTTTGGAAAAGTTAGCACCGGTCTAAGATGAGAATTATCATTAAAGTCAATGGGGAAATCATTAGTCTTACGGTATTAGGAAAGAGCAACTTCATGTAACTGATTAGATTTAGAGCTTCCTCAAGACTTCCATTTTATCTCACATTATTTTATGTACCTACATAGCTTATTATGATCTATCTATTGTTTTCTATGTATTATTACAGAATGTTGAATCCAGATAAAGCAGGTCTATATGATCAGTATAAAATAGCTTATGCTAATATTCTGTATAAGTGGGGTCTTATTAACCAATCAGCTTTAATTATGAAATTCATCTCTTTTCCTGTACAACCTGAGAGAAATTGTGGTAAGTATTTAACTGTAATATGTAATTTCACCTATCCCACCTATGTCTGTATGTATTGAACAACAGTAGGATTTTTTACAAAATAGCTTTTGAATGAGAAACTAGAATGATTAGCTTTATGTCTCTGGACTGAGTTTTTTCTAGCACTTGATCAAATTTCACTGACAAGTTGCTCATGCTCAAAGTAAAATATACATTTCATATGGTACAGTTATTAATAATGACATTATGTCAAGCGAGTTTAAAACGAGCCTCCATGGGACCGTAAGTGCCAATACCGGTAGTCAGTTCATATCTGCCAAATAACAGTTTATCATTAAATGTGGGTTAAATGTCCAGGGCATATCTCTAACAATGAGGCATCGATCTAGAATGATGATCTATGTGTGCACCAGACATTCTGTTTGCTAATCAAGCTCCTTAATGTGTTGACTGAGAATTAAACTTTTACTCATGCATAGATATCACAGAGTACTCTATCTTTTCATTGTTTTGTCATGACTAGGTCAAAGATTAATGGCCAAATAGTATATTGTTAGTGAAAATGATCTGTCTCTCACAAAATATATCTCCTCTTTGGTTTTGTTCCTATGACCATCAAACTTTGGCATGATTTTCTACTAAGGGGTGTCACTCATTATTACATATGTAATAGAACTAGTAAAATACATTCCAAATATAATTTTAACACAGAAATCATTGCTACCAGATATGTGTAAGTTTGGGTTCAAATTCATTCCATTCCAAAATGTTTGACGTCACTTCGTTTGTTACACATCTCCAACCAATTATATTTGGAATGTATTTTACCAGTTCTATCTCATATGTAATAATGACTGACACCAGATTATCCATTAACAATTGATTGGAAACTGATTTTGGAATCTTGTCTTTACTTCCAATTGCCATCCCTCTGAAATTTAGTATATTTTGGAATGGAATGAATTTGAACCCAAACTTCACAAGATATAGTAGAAACTTTTGTCCAAAGAACCTATTAAGCAGTCAAAGGTCAAGTTATTGTGATTCTCATGCAAAATTCCATTTTACTAAAGGCCCCCGCACACGAGCGCATTTTGCGTACGCATTTAGCGCCGCGCTAAATGCGTACGCATTTGACGCAGAAATACGGCACCCGCACACGAGCCGAAACTGACGCTGCGCGAAAGCTACTGCGGCAAGTGTGTCGTTCATGTGACCACCACTCATCCGAAAATGGCAGTGGTCTCGAATTTCTACGTATTTTGTATCATATAGGCAAGGATATTCTTGCCATAAATCGACGATTTTATCCTCTAAAATTGCGTCACTGACGAACTCACTGGGTGCCGCCATTTTGCAGTAGTTATGACGCATGCGCATTGACGACGAATGAAACGCAAATAGCGCTGAGTCGCCCGCACACGAGAGCGCAGTTGGCGCTGCGTCAAAAAATATCAAACATGATGACAGATATTTGGCGAACGTCAAAATGCGCTCGAAAATACCCCCGCACACGAGCCGAAAATGACGCTGCGCCATTTGCGTACGCAGTTTTCGGCTCGTGTGCGGGGGCCTTAAGGTGTACGATTTTGCAGCAAGCAATCCAAGCTGAAGCCTTTCAACTGTTTCAGCCTGTAGGCTTGTATTCATAGTTAGTCTATCTTTGGTTCAGATCTTTTGATCAGGAGAAAATGTATACATTTGCCCTTTCAATATGTACTTTCTGTAGAATCTCAAGGCCTAACAGTTAAATGATTGTGGAAAGAAGTACACAGTAATTATTGTCTGTGTAGTTCTGTAAATATAATATTGCCCTTTACTTATAGATTTCTTGATTAAGTGTTCTAGCTGTAATCAAACAACAGAGACACCACAATGTACCAATAATCATATAGCTTTAAAATGTTCTATATGTAGAACTGGGGTTAGAGGTAAGCACTCATTAATACTGATAATTGAAGAAGTTTAATATTATATAGATGAACATTACAATATAGAGTACAGTGAATAATTGATGGATATTTTATCGGTAATCTCTAATTCATTTGTTTCCTCGAAAGAATTTTAAAATCAGCTCTAAATCCACGCAGTTCGGATCAGATTCAGAATCCAGCACCTCAGTGTTGAATGTTATATGTAATTATTAACTTCAGTTTAATTTAATTTCAGGTGCATCTAATTTCTGTCTGGCATGCGGTCATGGAGGTCACACTAAACATATATTAGATTGGTTTGAAAAAGAAACTGAATGTCCTACTGGTTGTGGATGTAATTGTTTGAGTAAAAATCCAATGATATTTGGATGGTAGCTAATCTGTGATTAAATAAAAGTGTTGGTGAATTGTTTAAGAGTATAAAGTATAATATCAATATTGACTAAAAAAGTTAAACTATCTGTGATAATAGAGATTAAGTGTGCCAAGATTATTTTGAAGAAAGGTTTGTTTCAGATTTGTTATTTTGTCTAAAGAATGTTTGTTATCTTTTCCAATATCTATTTGAGGTTGATGAAGAGATTTGTGTTATCTTTAGAACCTCTGAGAAAAACTGATATATATACCGAAATTCTACCACTTTCTATAGAGACATGGAAGTTTACAAGGTTAAAAGTATTCGACCCTCTTATATCTAGGGATAGCCAAGTTTTTAACATGTGGTAACTACTAATATAAACTTGGGAGTTTTTCCCAACCTGTCATGATGAAAATAAGCTTGCAAACTACACACACACACATTTTACTTCTATAACAGTGCTAAATATATAATGCAGATAGGTTAAGACTTGCAATAGAAAATTGCCTTAAAGCTATATTACTTACTTCACTGCAGATATTTTAAATAAACTTAAAAAAAGGCACAAAATGTTCTTAGGATCCTATTTAATAAAAATCCAAACCAAAATACACGCAATCCTTCAAAAATTGTATTATAATTACTTTACCTAATTGGTGGTCAATTTTTGGTAATGGTTGAATGGCAAATCATGTATTATGGTTACTGAAATAGTTCAATGGGAGCCTTTTTTCAGTCTTCAAATTTTAACTTACCATAAATTTCCACAGAATATCTGTTTTTACTGCATATTACTAGTTGGATACTGAATAATATTATTTACAATATATTTAAATGTCAAGCCAGGTTGTTTGAATGCCTGTGTTATTGTTAAATTGTTTATTTGTTATATGTTTGTCTTATCTACATACCGGTACATGCTAATAAAATATTTGTAATATTGTTTTCACATTTACTTCTGCAGTAATATAGTATCCAAACTGTTTAATAATCTTCTACGACAGTAACAATACCTCCATTTGCTGCATTGTCTATAGTAGGTACAAAAAACATGGTCTTGATTTTTTGATTTAATCACAAATGGGCGTTAAGCAGCATATCGTTTCCTAATCCAGTAAATATTGCAGGCTAGCGATAGCCTGGATAAGTTAATTAATGTCTAATTAATAACTTAGATAACATTTCAGGCGTAAAGAAAGGCCTTGCAATACGCATATTTAGCTCTTGCATAATGTATGGTTAAAGTATTTAAAACTCTTACTTTTCTGCACTAATCGGACTAATGATGACATGTTCCCTCTATAACGCAAAATGATTTTCTTGCATTGTATACCCATTCGCTACAATGATGCAAATAAAATGAGCAAAAATGCAGCATAATCAATTAGAACAATAGAATATTTTTTATTCCATCTTCAAAACAGCTTGTTAGTGCAATACTGGCTACACATAATATGATTGCCATTTAAAGATTTAATTCAATTCACTGAGAATTTGAATGAAATTTCAATATATTCATTTCTCATTATCTGTAAACTATTGTAGCAAGAATGGTCAGTTCTTTATCTAAATCTTACATAATGCATCTTTAAGAGAAAATCTGTGAAAGAATAACGCTGAACTTACAAAATATGAGAATTTATTGAAAATGGAATAATGAAAAATTATGGTTTTACATCCATTGATGAATTTTGATATAGATCGCACTATATCTTCATGATCATCAATAAATATAAATTTGTTATTTCACACACTCATTTATACACAAATGGCTCACTTTTACATGATTTATAAATGATTTATGCAGTGATGTTGACCAGCACAATAACTTGAATCTGTTATTATGGTGCCAATCCTGATCTTTGCATGTTCACTACAGAAATAATAATCTTATCAAGCTACACTTCCTCTTTTAGCTGTAGTTCTTTGTCTAACTTCCTGATAAGAAGGGTGTACCATACGATGTCTACCCCTTGGAGTTGGATCATATACAATAGAATCACTGAATGTATCCGTACTGAAAAAAAAGAAATGTGTCAATTTTGAATAGAATAAAGTTTTGTCTCCTACAACTGAACACAGGACTGAAATGTCATATTATATTATCAATTTTATATGGTTATGTTTTTAACTAATCATATTAGCCCATTTTGATTTGCTCTGATAGAAAATATAAATGAAACCAAATGAAGAATTGTTTTGACAAATAATTAATTTTAGAACATCATTCTTGGTAATCAAAGTGAACAATAAAAAAAAAAAATTGTCATGAGAACGCTGCACATGATGATGTCATAGAATTCTGTGAAGTTTGTGCTTGATTTATGGATCCAAATACAAGAAGTCAATGTCAAGTCAGGTAGACAGTAATATGTGAATGAAGACAAAATCTGAATTATTCATTTGATTAATATATTGAGAAACTTAATTTAGTAATCAAGCTGATTAAAACACAGATCCAATTTCGTTTCGTTTTTTATAGTTCAAAATTTCGTTTTTACTTGTCTTTACTACTCTTGGATCTGGAGGAATTGTTATTTAACTCGTGTTCTGCCTGAAATGAGGGGTCAGCCAATCAAATGCTTTTGTCGAATCGACCGTTTGACCTTTTCATGTGTGGAACTGTGGGTAGATATTACCAGCCAATGATGTCTATACTAACACCAGCGGATAGAAATCAAAACAAAACAAAAGTAGATTTTAAAAAGCATGGCGGTCGCTAATTGCTTAATCGAATGACTGGCGTTATCGGGTCAAATGTCCCGTGCTTGATACCTGACGTCATAGAACGTGAGCTCCCACTATAAATTGTTAGATCTACATGAGTGTAGGTCATCGAAAGTATAAAAAACGAAACGAAATAGCGATCTATATTTTAATTAGATTGTTTAGTAATATGAAAAATCAAATGATATAATGGAGCAATTTGAACGAGCCAACAGTGAGGCTGATGTCCCCCGCCGAAATCCGGAAATAAATAGATGATACATAATAATTAATCGCACATTTATTTTTTTCAAACGTATCGAGCAAACAAACTGTACACGAAGTGTCATCCAACGAGAGTTTTAAAAAGAAAAATGCTAAAACTGACGAGAAAAATGAAAATGTACCCTAGTTAGAGGGACCCTAAAGGCAGACAAAAGGGCCCCCACGCTTGACAAAAGGGCCCCTCTGGCCAAGGGAAAGGGGCCTCGTGTCTGAGTCAATCGTTTCTATACACTGTTACTGTCGAATCCATTACTGAATGAGAATAGTCATTGTATTGGCATAAAAAATCATCAATCAAGATGAACCTAAGTTAACTTGTCCCAAAGTATCAACCAATCAAGGGGGGTTGGGATGGCCTAGTCGTCTAGAGTGCTGCGTTTCGACCTCTAGCTGGCCGGTCACCTCTGGCTTGCGGCTGTGGTTTCGAGCCCTGGTGTGAGCGTATGTGACATGGAGGGCGCCTTCTCAACCTCGTGGGTTTCCTCCGGGCACTCCGGTTTCCTCCCACTGCTAAAGACCCCTACGCGCAAGCGAATTATTGAAATAAAATGAAACCATATGTTAGTCCCAAAATGATCTAGTTTGTGTCGAGTGGACGTTAAACCCCATTTCTCTCTCTCTCTATCAACCAATCAAATTGCTTATCTCTGCTTACCCTAGGCGGAAAATGCTCATCTTGAACTCCATCAAGGCATTGACCTAATAAGCATATACACCAAGTTTGAACATTTTAACTCAATCAGAAGGAGAGTTATTATGTTCCAAAGTCTCCACCAATCAAATTGCGTATTGCTCTGCTTACCCTGAGCAGAAAATGCTCATTATCAAACTTAGTCAAGGTATTACTGTAATGAAACTATACACCAAGTTTCATCATTCTCAATTAATTAGAACTAAAGTTATCGTGTTCCAAAGCATCAACCAATCAAATTGCTTATCTCTGTTTACCCTAAGCAGAAATTGCTCATCTTCGCACTCCATCAAGGCATTGACCTAATAAGCATATACACCAAGTTTGAACATTTTAACTCACTTAAAAGGAGAGTTATTGTGTTCCAAAGCCTTGACCAGTCAAATTGCGTATCGCTCTGCTTACCCTGAGCAGAAAATGCTCATTATCGAACTTAGTCAAGGTATTACTGTAATGAAACTATACACCAAGTTTCATCAATCTCACTTATTTAGAACTAAAGTTATCGTGTCCCATAGCATCAACCAATCAAACTGCTTACCCTGAGAAGTAAATGCTCATTATTGATCTTAGTCAAGGTATTACTGTAATGAAACTATACACCAAGTTTCATCACTCTCACTTAATTAGAACTAAAGTTATCGTGTCCCAAAGCATCAACCAATCAAATTGCTTATCTCTGCTTACCCTAAGCGGAAAATGTTCATCTTCGAACTCCATCAAGGCATTGACCTAATAAGCATATACACCAAGTTTGAACATTTTAACTCAATTAGAAAGAGAGTTATTGTGTTCCAAAGTCTCGACCAATCAAATTGCGTATCGCTCTGCTTACCCTGAGCAGAAAATGCTCATTATCGAACCTAGTCAAGGTATTACTGTAATGAAACTATACACCAAGTTTCATCAATCTCACTTAATTAGAACTAAAGTTATCGTGTCCCAAAGCATCAACCAATCAAATTGCTTATCTCTGCTTACCCTAAGCAGAAAATGCTCATCTTCGATCTCCATCAAGGCATTGACCTAATAAACACATACACCAAGATTGAACATTCTAGCTCAATTAGGAAGAGAGTTATTGTGTCCCAAAAAGTGTGACGGACAGACAGACAGACACAAAAATTCCCTAGTTCAAACTCAAATGAACTAGACCAATCATAGGTGGTATTATCACTTTGTTTCTACATCCACTTGTTACATGAATGATAAATCTGTTTGGATGAATGATACTTACTAGTAAAACTGGTAGAAGACACAATAATATACTAACAGAGCAAATAATATTAATAATGTCATCACTACATATAGAGCTATTTTACCATCAGGTGTCTGAAATATAATGCATAATAATTAAAAATATAGTTTGCCAGGCAATGTAAGGAAGAAGATAAAAGAAACAAGCCAACAGTGAGGCTAGTCCCCCACCGAAATCTCAAAATAAATAGATGACACATCAACCAATCATATAATATTGTTTATCACTGCTTACGCTAAGCAGAAAATTTTCATCTTCAAACTCCATCAAGGTATTCAGTAATAAACAACTACGTGTGAACATTCTAGCTCAATTAGAATGAAAGTTATTGGGTTCCAAAGTCTTGACCAATCAACTTGCTTATCGCTCTGCTTACCCTGAGCAAAAAATGCTCATTATTGAACTTAATCAAAATAATGCTCATTTTCGAACTCCATCAATGCATTCACCGAATAAACAATTAGCCTATAGCAAGTTTGAGCTTTCCAGCTCCATTAGAAGTAGAGCTATTGTGTGACAGACAGATGGACAAACAGGACAATTTTAATAGGGTGTGGATGGACAATGGTGATAAAAATATACATTAACTTGGGTGTAAAAAAAAAATAATATCCTTAAGATATAGGAACAAGTTGCTGTTGGAATCATATATTGAAATAATTCCAGATTTATTTTTTAAGTTCAAAATACCAGGTAGGAGATAATTCTGAAAACACTAACAGAGCGCAGCCATTACTTTAAAACAAGTACAGGAATATCTGTCCTGTGAATTTACTTATTACTGAGAGACTACTGTCTTTTTTATTTTATACAAGACTACTGACTTTTTTATTTTGTACATTTAAGAATATTAAATAAATTGTGTTTGGAGTGAACACATCATACTTTAGACCAAACTTACCTCTTTTTTAGGAATTTCCCAGAATTTATTACATGTAAGATATGAACAAACAGCATCTTGTAATAAATCTGAAAATACAGAAATGAAGTACGGTAGTGTAGATTGTTGTTTAGCCAACTCTGCATTTTCTAAGATTTAATGACACAAACATTGTATATTTGGGTAGGATGTTATCTTTATTATAACTATAATATCAACAATAACTTCTTTCACCTTAATTCCAGAATAAATTGATGGCACTCATTAATTACTTTCACTTGCTCATCAGCAATCATGTAGTAATATGTAATGAAACAAATAATGCTAAATTTCATCATTTTCACTCAATTTAATATGTTCAACATGTTGGAAAATAAAATTGCTTGTTGCTGCTTAACCTCATTATCAAATTTAATCAAGGTATTTGTGTAATGCATCTGTAAACCAAGTTTCATTATACTAGATCTATTAGTAGCAATGTTATTGTGCTCTTAAGTCTTGAGCAATCAAATTGCTTATCTCATCTCTGCGAAGTCTAAGCAGACAATGCTCATCATCGAACTAGGTCAATGAATATACCTAATGAACAACTGCACCCATTTTAAATATTCAACCTCAATAAGAAACAGAATTATTGTGTACAGAAAGTTGAAAATGAACCCATTTTTATATTCTCCTGCTCTCTAGAAAGGCAGGGGCCAATAATTAAAAAAATGTGTATATAGTGGATATAAAGTGTAATCAACAAACCTCTAAAATGTTTTGTTTCATTAACTGTAATATATTTAGGTATACAATCTTCCATTAATTTCTATAATAAATACATATTCATATAAACCCAATAAATAGTTTATTGTATATTAAAGTCCCTGATAGTCATTTGAGGGAATTTTATATGATTTGCTCCAGTCATGTTACCTATCAACCCAACCAGTTTGGGATATTTTTCTCATATGACATAAACACACAACAGGAGTCTCTGAATGTTTGTTGCATATAAGTTGATCTGGTACTGTAAATTAGGTCTAACTTACTTATCAAAGTTAAGTTTGCAATTTAGGCACTAATTAAACACGTAAACTGTAAATTTAACTGTTCAATCTATATAGCAATATACTCAGTAATAATAATATTATTAGAGGTCTAGGATTCATATAGATAGATGGTAATAAGATGAGCATATTTTTTCCCGTAGGGAGGGTGACAGCCAATTGGTTCTCTCATCCTGGTTGGTTGTTTCGTAATGAGACCGATAATCATATACATACTCAGAAATACTTCTGGGCTCATCCTCGTGTAGCCTATTTTCCTATACATCCAAGAGTAGCCCATTTTAAAAATTGTTATACAATACTGCTAATCAGTGGTACAAAAACTGCATATTTTTTGTCCACGCAGGTTGAGTAAAAGTAGTATATAAAAAAACAATTAAACATGTTTCAATCTTGATGTGGATTTGTGTTTAACTGACCAGCTGAGTAAAAGGATGGCAAAAATTTCATTTCAGCCGAGTCTTTTTTAATATGTACCAAATCCGTTATTTTAAAAATAAATGAAGAATATACAGATATTGCTAATTGATGAGGACAATATTTCAAAATCTTGTGGCTGTTCTAATCTATTTAAATCTCAATCATCAGATGGTTTAGAGGGTTGATTATTTGCTTGTCAAGCGAATAAATGTCTAAATAATAGTTTATATAACATGTAAACCCAAAATATAGACTTGTAAGAGACAGATTTAGATAAACTTTGAACTTACATTACATTCCTCTAATATTTCTTTCATATCATCCTCCATGCACAGAGCAAAATCCCAATAATCTGGTTTTCTTACACCTGCTATAATATCACATCTAAATACATCACAATAATCTGCTAAACATACAATATTCTCCTACAAAACAAACAATATTATAATATTCCAATCGAATTAATGGCCATAATTAACTACAAATACAAAAACTTTTTCAAATATTCAAACTGAAAACTACAAAAACTTTTTCAAATATTCAAACTGAAATTATTGATAATGACCATATTTAACTACAAAAACAAAAACTTTTTCAAATATACAAACTGAAATTACAAGTAATGACTATAATTAAGATATTTTCATACACTTTCAGGGGTGGGTGGCATTTACACTTAATTATTTATCGATTAGACTTGTTGGAATTATGTAGACATGGCCCCCGGATGCATGCACTTGATTTGATATTTGTTTATTTTTTGCAATGTCTTTTTCTGTATTGTACACAGGTTTATCTTGTAGATTTTTGCTTTGCGCGTGGTATTAGCCCTTCCTACTGCAGAATGTTCTCGTTGTCGGGCTTTGCTCCTGTTTGCTCACTACACTTATTATTTTAGCGTTATCCGAGATTTGTCTGTATTATCGCCCTTATTGGTGCAACTGTTTGACGTTCTAACACCTGACGTCAATCGGCAAACATTTGCCATTTAAGAAACAGCCACTGTCAAGATTGGTCTCAATATTTCTGTTACGTCTGATGATTTTACTTCAATTACAAACTTATACAGTGTTCAAAAAAAAGGAACTGATGAGTTTTCTGACTAGTCAGAAGTGTTAGCCCATTGCGACACTGCTGGACAGGCAAGGAAGAATAATTTTAAAGCCAACCTGATTAGAAACAGAAACTAATAAGAAGAGTGAGTGAGCTACAATTATAGTTCTAGTTGCTGAAATGTATTATTATGTACTGTTGCCATTTCATGACAGACTCATTTCCTGAAATCATTTATATACCACATAAAAAAAAAACAGTAATTTTTCAAATAGGTCATGCATGCATTTGATAATTTAGAGACTCAGGGATATGGTTCAACATCCATTTGACACTAACCAGGTTATTTCAGTGCTAACATATGGAAATGGTATAATATTATTTCAATGATTTGCTTGTGCACTGTGATCTTTAGAAGTAGGAGGTACTCAGAGAAAATATGAGTCTCTGCCCCTTGTCACATACAGCTACGGAATCAAACGCATGACACAAACAATGAATGGATTAAACCACCCAAAACCTATGTGGTAAATCAAGGAACTTACTTTTGCTACAATTTCATTCATATGACGATTATCAAAATGTTTATCCACAAAATCTTCCGCAACAAAAGCCTTGCCGCAATAATTACAGGTCCATTTACTCATTGATTCCATAATTTTATTATCTTCTTGTATTCTATACATATCTCTATGTGGGTGTAATGGACATGATATTGGCAGTTCTGCATCAAGTAATTCAAAAGGTAGCACCATTTTCTAAAAGGGAGAGAAACATACTCTTACCAATTTTGCTTTTAGTTTATCCATTCTATCAAACATTAGGTGTCATTTGCTGTTCAATGAACCATACTCACACAAGTGGCTATTAGCATCGAGGTGGCAGTAAACGCTAATCCCCAAATTTGTGTTATTTTGGAGACTATGAGAAAGTTTGATCAAAACAACATAAGAAGTTGAGAAGCATAGCAATAAAAAAAACCTAAACCAAATTCAAGTCCACACATGATAGCAGATCATATCAATCACCACTAAGCAGTATGCTCTAATCAAATGTCAGACCCCACAGGATCTATGGCACAGACGTTCTAAATTACTAAACATGTTTTCAGGTATGGAACCATACTTACAGAATTAATTACATTTCTGACAATTCTAGATTTCTGTCTACTGCATCTATTATTGGCTTCAAGTGGCCTAATCACCACCTACAAATAGAAAGTTTAATCTTAATTTACGTTTTAAAAAACAATAGGCTACCGCCATGTATGTTGTTCATTGTAAAGAAACAATGGGTAAATAAGAACTAATTCATTTTCCACAAATCCAATATATTTTGCAAATAAAGGGGAATGTAGCCTACCTCTACTATGCAATGTATTGCAATAATTCCATAACTTTCTAAATTGATATAAACTCTTCTGTAACAGAAATTTTAAAACAGCAATATTTGAATTGTTCAAAGCAGCAGTGGGGCAGTCAGTGAGCCAGATTGACTGGGAAGGGGGGGGGGGGGCTTGTGCATAAGAAATTTAATGTACAAATACTGAATTAGAGTGTGCAAAGGCGTTTTATAGCTGGAGGCGACAGCCTCCTCGCGAAAATAAATCAAAGAATCTGAACAAATAAAACGGGAGAAAAATACTAAAACCGATGAGAAAAATGAAATGTACCCTAGTTAGGGAGGGCCCTAGAGGCAGACAAAAGGCCCTTCATTTGACAAAAGGGCCCCTCTGGCCAAGAGAAAGGGCCCCCGAGTCCGAGTCAATCGTTTTCTTTGCACTGTTAATGTCGAATCCACCACTGAATGATCGAATGCAGTTATTGCACCGGAATGAATATCATCAATCAAGATCCCCCGGGACCCCCGCGAAAGAGGGCCCTCAAATTAGTATAGCCTCTGCCATGATAAACCTTAAAACGCCCCTGAGAGTGTGGCAATTTAAACAATTCATCAAAATAACTACGAAAGATCCATAACTTTGTTAGGGACTGCCATTGCAAGTCTAACATAGTTGCATTCTCCTTCTTAGCTAAGAGAAAACTAAAAACATTGAGATATACTGATGTGCTTGTTTTTAGCTACGATTGGATGATTTTGGTTCCAAGTGGCAAACTCAATTCCTTTATTAATGCATGTACCATCTTTAAAATAAGTTAATTTTATACTATTTGTACGTATTTCACATACAGAACCCAGTCTACTGAAACAACAATTATTTATCAGCAGATATTGACAATAAAGTAAATTAAGCGTGGTTTTTATGTGTTAATGAAGTTTAATTCAAAATGTCGGAAAAAGCAATCTACTATTGCCATGATCTAAAAAGAGGGGATTTGTACCCGTGTCTGGTAGGATTATCTGTTTAATTGTAGTTGAATGTGGCAGAAATGTTATAAGTAACAATAATCAATTGTTGTTTTGATGAAAAATATTGTCAATTCTGCTTACTTAGTACGAGTGTGATACGCGTTCGGCTTTGCTACGTGGAACTAAATATAGGACCATCTCTTATCTCGAAACATGGAGGGTGGAGAGATGAGGTTTGTTATCTATCGCCTTCTCAGTCCATTTTTAGTTCAACGTCTAACTTCTGTAAGACATCTGTGCAAATTTACAATGTAACCACAATCTAGAGGGAGAGAGAGAGAAATGGGGGTTGACACAAACTAGGTCATTTCAGAACTAACATAATATGGTTAAATTTAATTTAATAATTCGCTTGCACGTACCAGCGGTCTTCATTGGGAGGAAACCTGAGTACCCGGAGAAAAAACGCGATTTGGACACATTATACATACAACCAGGGATTCGAACGCATGCCACTGTTGACTCACTGGCAGGCTGTAGATAAGACAGATAATATAAGAAGTTTCAGTTCGATGAAGTTGGCTGTATGACGCAGCGCGCGCGCGCTAACCACTCGGCCATCCAACCGGGCTTGAATTTGAAGTCGACTTCTTCAATAGCAATGCAATTCACATTGTCATTTGCCATGACAATAATAGATAATTCAATAGACAGTGATATTCTGATTTAATTCTCTTGTCTATCTATACTAATGGATATATGCTTACCAAAAATAAAAATGCCATATAATACATATTGATATTATATAGACCAATATTATATGTATAACTAAATCATTATTTATTTTATAAGGACACACATTTTGCAGCTTATGATAAGCACACACTAAACAAGCTTTTGTTGTCCAGGCAGCTTCAAACCCGTCAGATATCAATTAGAGTTCACTTCCCTTGATTAAGCTGTTTCAATAATGCAAGGGAGGCAAATCCATTTAGGTAGCGTACTAAAGGTTCCAGACCACCATTAATCCCCATTGACTTCAATATTAATTCTGGCCTGCCACTTTTCCCCAAATTTTCATTGGGCTGAATGCTTTTCACTACAGCCAGAAAAAACCAATGTCATGTCTTTGCACTAAAATTTTGAGATACACATATTTGAAAAAGCATACTAAAAACGTGTAACTAGTTGCCGTACATACCGTCGTAGCCAACCCCCTATTAATGATGCAGGGGAGGCAAATCCATTTAGGTAGCGTATTAAAGGGGACAGACCACCATTAATTTCCCATTGACTTCATTATTAATTCTGGGTCTCTTTTACCTCCTGCAACTTCTCCCAAAATTTTCATTGGGCTGAGTGTTTTTCAATGCAGCCAGAAAACAAATGCCCATATTGTCTTTGCACTAAAATTTTGTGATACACTTACTAGTAGAAGCATACTAAAAACATATAATAATTAACTATTGTCTGTCCCATGGTAAATAATAAACGGATTTCTATGATTATGAACAAACTACTCTACTTAAGTTATTATAAACTTACCTATGTGTTTAAAACCACCTCCGGTTAAATAAAATTTATTGCACAATTAAACATCCCAACGGAAAAAAGAGGTTCTCTCTTGAAAATTCAATGTTTTTGCTTGTATTTTCGTCTGTGTTCATCACAACATTACACACGTGACGTTATGGGCTAAACCATCGTAATTATGTTGAAGGGGGTAATCTATGATAACCACGTGTGTTGTAATCAAAACAGAACACTGCCTTTTCGGTCGTTTGAGTTTGGGCAAGAAAATAGCAACTGGAGACAATGACATTAATTTTAAACCATTTGATTGTCAGTCTACTAAATGTTATTTACCGATTATACGAATACTCGTAAATACATGTATAATATTGCTTTTCACCCCGTAATTTCACCCGTGTATATTATATATATTTTTATAAAACACATTACAGCCCAGTCAATCCTAATTTTAATTGATCATATTTCGTATGAAAAAGACCGCCGCTTCTCAATAATTTTATTCACATTCGGACTGTTCATATCATTAATGTTCCTGATTAAATTACTTGTTTTTGTTCATTCGACAGATACTGAAATCGAAACATTCTTGACAAGAACAGTTCGGGATGTCTAAACATCGTTAATCGTCTTTATAAAAAATGTATTTAAAACAAAAAAATCACACGTCAGATTTTGTGTATTATTTGTTTTTGTGTGTTAATTATGCAGACCGCGGGGAAAATTCGTGCAAGTTTCGCGGCACTAAATTTAACCATCTGTGTAGCATACAATATGACATGGTAACTTTTACGACAATATAATTCAAAGCGTTGATTAGCTGTGACATGATCGCGATCTACGAAATGCCATCGGAAAATTCCATTCTCCGTGGATTTCAAAATCTTATGGATAAACAGCCTTGTGAATTTCACGATTATAAAATTCTGAACACACCAGAAATAATATTTAAAGAGAAATAGAAAGATATGGAACTATCTACCGATAATTAAACCGATGCGCGGTATGATTTGGTGATAATAATTATTGGTATGTATCTATAAAAAAAACGTTATATACCTATTCAATGATTCAATGGCCTCGGCTATTAATTTTGCCGAGGCAAATGTAATATACATCGGAATTTAGGCCTACCTCTCCACAGCAGATTGCCGGGGTTAATTGGCAGGACTGCTTAAGTTCATCATCAGGAAATATTAAAAATATTCAACGGTGATACTCAAGGCCAGTAAAACAAATGTAATTCAAAAGAAAAAAATTCCCCCAGAACTCTCTAACCAAATAATTAATACAAGGCGGAAACAAAATATCGGACTATGGGCGTATTTATGTTTGTAAACGCTCAAACTCATTACTGGGTCTCAGAGCAAAAGCTTATCCATACATGTCGCGTTCGATTATTTGCTCCGTGCTTACTCGGACAGGATCCTCGAGTACGTTTCGACATGCGCAGTGGGAATGGGTAATCAAACGGCGCGGCACTTTCTTCGGATATCAAAATGGAAGATGAACGTCACCAAACAATTAATTGTGCTCGATGTTCTGATAAATAACAACGAGCAGACAATAATCCGTCAACAAACTTTAGACTTTTTCATTGGTATCTCATTGGAATTATTAAATCCAGAGAAGCGAAATAAAGCCCATATTATGCAGAACATACTTTAAATCACATTGTCGTTCAACCAATGTAACCTTTGGTTAGCTTTGTTAACCAGCTCCATAGCTTACAAGAATAAACACAACACTATTGAGACAAGTGTCAACATTAATTCTTCCGTCGCCTAAACTTTTAGCGGCAAATATAACTTCGATCAAATAATTTATTTGCTTCCATGCTGAATAATAGGATACTTCCAGTAGTAACCCGAACGCATTCGCGGTGGCTAGAGTAAGCGGGGGGGGGGGCAGTAATCGAACGCATCAACACAAAATATGAACTGTCGTAAAATAGCCTTGCTTTGACCCCCTCATACGAAATGATCTATTCCGATAAGTGACGTAATAAGCTTCCATTTTTTATTTCTCGGTGTCAAAGTTTGTGAAAGTTGAATTTTACAAGAGAGAACTTTTTTATTCGTTGGTATATTTAGTTGTATAATGGATTTTATTTAACCGGAGGTGATTTTAAACACATAGGTAAGTTTATAATAACTTAAGTAGAGTAGTTTGTTCATAATCATAGAATTCCGTTTATTATTTACCATGGGACAGACAATAGTTGCCGTACCATCGCCAACCTGATAACCCGTACTAATGATGCAGGGGAGGCAAATTCAATTAGGTACCATACTAAAGGGGGCAGACCACCATCAGTTTCCGCATTGACTTCAATGTTAATTCTAGCCTCATTGGCCATATTATACAACTTTCCCCAAAATTTTCATTGGGCTAAATGCTTTTAATTTCACTACAGCCAGAGAAGAACAAATGGTCATATCTTTGCACTAATATTTGTATGAGGTTGACGACCAAAATTTTGAGATACATAAACTTGAAGAAGCACGCTAAAAACATGTTGTTGTTCTTGGTGTTTAACGTCCGCTTCCACCGAAGGTGATATCGCAGACAAGTCTTATTTTTCATTTTCATTATCTTAGCGCACGCGTAGGGGTCTTTGCTGTAGGAGGAAACCGGAGTGCCCGGAGGAAACCCACGAGGTTGAGAAGGAGCCCCTATCTCCATGCCACATACGCTCACACCAGGGCTCGAAACCACAGCCGCAAGCCAGAGGTGACCGGCCAGCTAGAGGTCGAAGCGTGGCACTCTAGACCACTAGGCCATCCCAAACCCCCGCTAAAAACATGTAACTAGTTGCCGTACATACCGTCGTAGCCAACCTGATAACCCTGTTATCCTTCCGACCCAAAATCATGAATATTTACTAAAACCTGGCATAAAATGTTAATTCATACCATTCATCGTCCATTCTAGACCAAAAACCCCGAACAAAAATATGCATGCAAAACGGGAGAAAAGAAACAGACAAAGAAGTGCTATAAATAGACGACCGAGATGGTGAAATTTAATGGTGGTCTGGTCCAAAGTTTTAAATATAGTTGTCGTCCTTTTGCCATAAATTCTGGGATACCGCATATCCTGCACCCTAAGGTCCAAATGTATCATCAAAACATTCGACTTTATTAAATTCTGGGCTGTTTTGACTTTTTTGTCCCCCTCCTTTCGAAGAAAGTGGGTGACTATTAAAATGGGTTCGTCCGTCTGTCTGTCTGTCTGTCTGTTTGTCACATTCTTTGGGACACAATAACTCTCCTCCTAATTGAACTAGAATGTTCAAACTTGGCGTAATGTTCAAATGGTTGATACCTTGATGGAGTTCGAAGATGGTCATTTTCTGCTTAGGGTAAGCAGAGATAAGCAATTTGATTGGTTGATGCTTTGGGACACGATAACTTTAGTTCCAATTAAGTGAGAGTGATACCTTGACTAAGTTCGATCGATAATGAGCATTTTCTGCTCAGGGTAAGCAGGCGAGCGTTTAGAAATTTGATTGGTCGAAACTTTGGAACACAATAACCCTCCTAACTGAGTTAAAATGTTCAAATGGTCGATAACTTGATGGAGTGAGAAGATGTGCAAGTTCTGCTTTAGGGTGCGCAGGGAGATAAGCAATTTGATTGGTTGATGCTTCGGGACATAATAAATTTAGTTCTAATAATTAGAGTGATGAAATGGCGTATAGTTTCATTACATCAATTCCTTGACTAAGTTCGATAATGAACATTTTCTGCTCAGGGTTAGCAGAACGATAAGGCGAATGAATGCTTTAGTGGAGTTCGATGATGAACACTTTCTGCTTACAGTAAGCAGAGAAAAGCAATCTGATTTTAATTACAAATCCACATACATGTATTTCGTTAAGAATCACAGTGATACAAAAAACAAATTCACCGCCATCAAAATAATTTAGATGTTGAATTCACCGCCATCAAAATAATTCAGATGTTGGATTTTTTAATTGATTACAATTTTGTTGAATTTGGAGGGGAAATATATCAGCAATCGGTAGGTATCCCCATGGGCACCAACTGTGCACCTTTGCTTGCTGATTTATTTCTCTATTCGTGCGAAGCCGATTACATACAAGGGCTCGTAAAAACAAATAAACGATTGGTCAGACATTTTAATTTCACTTATCGATATATCGATGACGTTTTATCACTGAATAATCCTAAATTTAGTGATTATGTCGAATTCATATATCCTGATGAGCTCGAAATTAAAAACACCACTGACAGTGACAATTACGCTTCCTACTTGGATCTGCGTCTCGATTTTGATAATTGCCATAAACTGAGTGTTAAATTGTATGATAAACGTGATGACTTTGACTTTCCGATTGTCAACTTTCCATTTGTAGTAACATTCCAGTATCACCAGCTTATGGAGTGTTTGTGTCTCAGCTAATTCGTTACGCGAGAGCTTGTTCCTTTTATTGTGATTTTTTAATAAGATCGAGGCATTTGTCGTCTAAACTTCAACTACAAGGATACGTGCGCACTAAACTTATAAAAACCTTTAAAAAGTTTTATGCCGTCACATTGACTTGATTGGTAAATATAATGTGTCTCTCTCAGCTATTCTAGATATATTTAATTGATACGTTTACTATTACTATCTCCCTAGTCATGTCTACTACATCGTTAACACAGTTTATCACGTGCATTTTGCATACCGATAGTTCATCGGCCAAACATGCTATTTTATTGAGATTCGTCCAATAGTTTGGATGCAGCTATGGCGGGTGTGGCACCAGGCAGGTTAAGCTTACTCTTCCGGACACCTGTTACCACTGTTTGCCGTGTATGTTGTACACGGTGAACAGTCCATATTATTCTGATTACACTATTTTGCCGGATTACACTATTTTGCCAATTACACTATTTTGCCGGATTACACTATTTTGCCAATTATTTCAATAATTCGCTTGCTAATAGGGGTCTTTAGCAGTGGGAGGAAACCGGAGTACCCGGAGAAAACCCACGAGGTTGGACATGCGACCCTACTCCTGGCCACATATGATACAGCGTGCACACAAACCATTCGCCCCCCCCCCCCTTAATAATTTTGACTTCCAGAGGGTCCACAAGCTAATAAAGGCGATGTTTCAGACAATCAGGGGAAATAATTCAGGAAGTTACGATCCAACGGATGCAAATGTCGAAAGGAACCAAGATCTTGGGGTTATAAACATGCATGTCAAGTTTCATTAAAATCGGTCCACAAGCTAAGAAAATTATTTTTCGTACAATCAGGGGCCATAATCCATGAAGTTTTAATCCGATACACACCAATATCGAAAGCAGCCGAGATCTGTAGAGAGTCCACAAACAAATTGTGGACGTCCGCACCAGGGGCGTGGTGAGGGCAATTATTGAGAAGAAATTATGAGTAACAAAAAAGATTTTGGCACAAAAACCCTTTTACTGACCGCGGAGCTGTGGCCGGCGAAGCCGGCCACCGCGAGCGCCGAAGGCGCGAGCCCGCGGCGGGGGGTCCGGGGGGCCCTCCCCCGGGAAAATTTCGAAAATTAGAAGCCCAGAAACGCAATCTCCAGCAATCCGAGACAAGAAATACGGTAATAAAATATTGTTATTTTCTCTTGGAGATTCCATTCTTTCCAAGAGAAAATCACTTGACTCTTTCAAAATTTTTTTAATTGGGTCAGATGAAACAATTTTTCCACTTACAAATGTTTTTCATTTTTTGAGTAATTTGATTGTGATTTTGGCGCAAAAACTTTTTGGCGCATGAGTATGGCTACTCATGAACTCATTCTCACCACGCCCCTGGTCCGCACAGACAGGGGCGACGGCATAATACATGTACATCCTCATGAAATGTGGGTGTATAAAAATAAATAAAGACGTTTTAAGTATTAGTAGGTAAAAATTATTTATTTAGTGTAAAATGAGTAAACGGTAGCATTCTGCCTGATTCAGTAACGCCTTATGTAAACAATACATGCGCCATTGATCCTATGATTGACATTGCGTGATGTGACGTCACATGTTTAAGGCGGTCATCTTTTACAGAGATATTAGAAGACTTTTGTAATTCTCTGTGAAACAAATTTATATTTTCTAATTAATTCAAGTTGAGCCACCTCCTCCCCTTCCTCCACATTCTGTTGGTACACATTTGTTTAATTCTTCTTATATTGTTCTTATTGTAATTCATTTGTAATTTCAGGCCGCTACACCTTTACTGCAAAAACATCATTTGGTGGATTTATGTGTCTCTTTCATTATTCGTAGTTTTGAAATTATAATTAATATTTAATCTTTTATCGCATAAATAACATTACTTTAATGAACAACCACCCTAAGTTGGGGTGTGTCATACCGCCTTTCAGGGGCGGATCCAGGAATTTTTGCAGGAAGGTGGTTGGCCAGTTTCCGGGTTAGGAAATCTGTCATCATCGTCTCTAAATTACATAGGCATACATACAAACTGAGCTTTTTAAAGAGAGGAATCATTTTTATAATGATGTAGGATCACATTGTGATTTAATGTAGGATCACATTGTGATTTAATGTAGGATCACATTGATGCTAGGCATTATTTTTTTTATGTTGCTCAGCAGGGTCGGGTTTGGTTCAAATATATACACATAAATAAATATAAGGCACTGTAAAAGCTGGTCAGTATTCAATATTTGATCACAACAGGCAATATCTTCAAAATGGACTTCCTAAAAGCAGTTTACAATTAGCTGTTAAACTATAGATCACAGTGCTATATTTTACGCTCGATAACAGTTGCACGTCAGTATCATACAATAAACGAAAAATGAATTAAATACTAGCAGTATTTATTATCATTTTGTAGAAACTAAAAAATACTGCTAATAATTGTTTTCTTTTTAGTAGGTGCAAATCTCAAATTAAAATGTCATATGATTTCCTAAATAAATAAATACACAAAAATTATGTATTTCAAAAATTAATCCATTTTCAAAATTATCATCCATAAAGCAGCATTGTTTCGTTAGCTTGTAACTATTGGTGAAAGCACAAACAGGGCATCATCTAATACATAGAAGGATTTACCCATATCTCCTTCACAAAGATATGGTACTCGTGTAAATTTGTCCACATTAAAACCTGCTGGTTCAAACACATGTTTAATTAAACTGGTTGCTTGTTCTTCAAAACCACTTCCTTCAACATGAATTTTTTCTGTTGGTTGATGATCTGAGGATCCTTTAATAAAAGAGAATTCTTCTTTTGTATAAAAGCACAGGTATTTTATTTATTGTATAAGTAATATACAAAAGGTGTCAATCCATTAATGTTTAAAGACCACATCAAATGATTCAGAAATTTTTTACGTACGGGTACTCAATAGTTACAAAATCCATTTTACGGCAAGTTCGAACTAATCTGATTAAAATTAATTCAGATATTTACGTTTTAGTATCCACTGCCAAAAACGGTTTTCAAATTTTCAATTACAACCTTAATCCGGTATACAAATCATCTATTCAATATATCACTGCCCGTGCAATATACACACAGCCAGTTAACACTTGTGTATTTGTCGGTCCAATAAACATTTGACTGCCGTAATCATTAACGCGTAATCATTTACATATAAAAGCATTTTCAAAAGCCGACCTTTCTCGTCATGAATTGTAATAGATTATATATTTGTGACAAGAATATTACCGAGTGTATTTCAAGATGCCATATTACCGTTGTGTTATTGAGAGTTATGGAAATTCCAGCAAGGGAAAGGGGAATAATGTACCGGCGTTTCATAAATTTCCCAAGGATGAAATCGTACGGAAAGAGTGGAATGCGTTTGTAAACAATTCAAGTCCTGTTTTGCAACCTACAGTCACAACAGTGATATGCAGTAAACATTTTACGAACGATTGCTTAATTACCTATACACATCCGGCGTGTGTATTTATTAACGCCTGACTGATTCCTTAACCCCCCTAATTAAATAAAACAATTGAATACGGAATAAATTGTTTTGTAATACATTTTAATTCAAGATCCATTTTAAAATTTGTTTCATTATGTACGGCCGTTCTGTTTTCCCACGGCAGCGGTTTTAATACAATCTACCATCGTGTGCAGTCCAAACGATTCGAGATACATTTTCGTCAGTATTGAGGTTCTAATTTAGAAGGGTAATTATCATTTTTTGTTACACCGGCCAGATCAATTTGTAATAATGAATATCAAATACACTTGATCAAATGTGGAGTTCCTGGTGCCGTTTGGTGAGTGATTAAACTGTCAATTTAATTGTAAAATACTTGTATTCTTTATAAAAAAAAAGTTAAATGATGTATAACCTTATCTTATCACTAACGTAGGCCTATATTCATCGAATGATTTATATTTAGATGTTGTTTAAACACCAATCAACAATTAATACGAAACTACTTTATTACAAAAACATCGGTGGGCAAAGAAAAAGATAATCACCTAATCAGCATTCTTAATTACTTTATGACCCAATCACTGTTCAAATTTAGTCTGATTGATTAATGACAGGTATTAACAACGCTACACTTGCGATACACATATCTAGTTAGGTGACCCTTCTCAATCTGTTAATTCTAACGTATATTAAGATATTTTTTCGTATTTCATTTTTGCGGTCTATTTCAGAGTAATAAAGTCAAATTCGCAAGCAGAAAGAAAGGCGCCGTACGTCGATAACGGATCGTCAGTTACAAATCGCGTTTCAATCATGTTTGACGTTTATGATACTCTTTTACTCGGGGAAATTCGAACCACAATACTCTTCTGACGAAAATGTATCTGGAATAGTTGGGAGTGTATGACATCGCTGCCGTGAGAAAATGGACGACCGTACATTATAAAACAAATTCTAAATTAGAACGACGATACTCTTCTGACGAAAATGTGTCTCGAATCGTCTGGACTGCACACGATGGTAGATTGTATTAAAATCGCTGCCGTGAGTAAACAGAACGACCGTACATAATGAAACAGATTCTAAATTCGAACAATAACCTTCTGACGAAAATGTATCTCGAATTGTTTAGACCGTACACGATGGTAGAGTGTATTAAAATCGCAGCCGTGAGAAAACAGAGCGACCGTACATTATGAAACAAATTCTAACTTGGATCTTGAATTAAAATGAATTATAAAACAAATTATTCCGTAGTCAATTGTTTTATTTAATTAGGAGGATTAAGGAATCAGTCAGGCGTTAATGAATACACACGCCGGCTGTATATAGGTAATTAAGGAATAAACATTCCGAATATGCATTCGGTCACTGTGACGTCACTGGCGTCTGAGGGGATTAAGAGTGTTTCCAATTATTGGCAAAGTCGTTTCTACGGGAGTTCTATTTTTACGACTTTGAATGAAGATAGCTGAATTAATTTTAGTCGGATTGGTGTGAATTTGCCGTAAAGTGGATAAATAACCATGGACTGCTCACATAGAGAAAATTTCAGTATAAGGTGTTAGTCAGTTACAGCGGGTAAAGTCATAGATCCTAAATATACAATTTTGTATACCCAAAGCAAGCTTCCCATTCAAGCAGTGTTTAAAGCTCAATGCACAAAATTGATTAAGCATATTCCACATTTAAACATACATTATGGAAGAGCAAAAACTGACTTTTGTCGGTCTTCCTTTGAGTCTCAGATGTCATAGAAATTATAAATTAGATCTTTATTTAAACAACAAGCCCAAAATGAACACTGTAGACCCACGGATGGCTTGTTGTTGTTGTTCTTGGTGTTTAACGTCCGCTTCCACCGAAGGTGATATCGCAGACAAGTCTTATTTTTTCCATTTTCATTATCTTAGCGCACGCGCAGGGGTCTTTGCTGTGGGAGGAAACCGGAGTGCCCGGAGGAAACCCACGAGGTTGAGAAGGAGCCCCTATCTCCATGCCACATACGCTCACACCAGGGCTCGAAACCACAGCCGCAAGCCAGAGGTGACCGGCCAGCTAGAGGTCGAAGCGCGGCACTCTAGACCACTAGGCCATCCCAACCCCCCGTGGATGGCTTGGATTGGGGTCGGATTAAAACAGGATTTCGTCGACTGATTTAATCACTATGGCGTCGTGGGTGGGGTTTCTCCTTGACGTTGACGTCATCATACTTCCGGAAATTATTCATAAAAGACAGTGATGATCGAGGCTATATACAAGCTTCACTAGATACCGTTTAAACATTACTTGATGATCGAGACTATGTAGGTGGAGTTAACGCCCGTCAATCAACAAACGGCCATAGTGGTAAAAGGGTGTCGGTGAATTTAACGACCATTTCTAGTAAAAAATTATAGTGGTAACAACTTTGTTCAGGATAAAGTTATTTGACTGAAATTTTCAATATATTCTTGTTTCAACATCAATTTTTGAACTTTTATAGCAAGAATGGCTAACTTCTTGTCAAAATCTCCCATAATGTATCTTTAAATAGTGTTGATAGCTCAATATACATTACATGATTACTGTATAAAGGGTCATTTTATATACACATCAATTATGTGGAATATCTCACACAGTCATGCCATATCACACAGTTCCATGTAGTGATATAAATTATATATAATATTATGTTCTGACCAAATGGTATAATACTATCAATATTTGAACATATTACCCAGTAAAAAAAGTAAAACTGAGATAATAATATATATATATATCAACACAAAGTTTGGAATTATTCAAAAAGGTAAAACTGAATCTTGTATATGACTACAATCTATCACTATTCATTTATATTGATTTATACTCATTTTACAACATTCTTGCATAACATAGTTTTCAAGCCCATCAATGCCATCGATATAAATTATTATTTAGTTGTAATCCTTTAATTGTATTTATTCTTTCATTTTGCAACTTTTTAAATAAGATTTATCACAATTTAATACTAACCTTCTTCAACATATGACGAAAAAGGTAAAACAACAGCTACTAAGGCACGACCTCCATCTTTTCTCAGAGACTTTTTAATCGAGTGAAGAATACTTATTGGTTTATCACATCTATCCAATAGGTTTAAACAACCAATCAAATCATACGTTATATTTCCATTGTCCCAGGCATCAATATCTAAAACACTGAAAATTATAGAATGTTAAAAACACTGCATGCATGAAGATACAGCCATTCGGTCAACAACTCACTCAATTACAAAACCGTTATTCCATGGTTGATTCACATGTAACCAAGAGAACTGATATATGTGAGGCTTTTTTTAATTTACCTGAAATTTCTTTCTTTTAATCTTTTAACCATAACATTAGAAGCTTCTGTTGCATAAACCTGATTAAATAAATGTGATAATTTCTGTGTTATCTTCCCATCACCTGCACCTATAACAGAAATCAGAAGTTAATTACATGAAATTTACAGTTACACAAATATAACATATTTTTTAGAAGCCTAAATAGTTTCTATATCTTTACATATTTTTTCTTCACACGGAAACCTTCATATTGGGCAAGAGTGTACAGTGATAGCTACCGGTAATTACAATAAATTACCTAAATCAAGAAAGTTCTCAGCTCTCCAATCATCTGTAATGTTGAGTAAATCTTTAATCTGATTTTGTGAAAATATAAACATAGAACCTCTGTCTAGCCATCTGAAAGTACACAAAACCAATTATAACGCAGAGTCTGTTTTTGTATAAATAAAGAAATGCTTAACAAATAAGCTACCATCTACATGTAACTTATGTATCTGATTCCTGCTGAAGTGCTTACTGTACATTAATTTTTGGAGAATTGTTCTCTCAAAACTAAGAAAAATTATTGTATTAAAATCCTACCCATTTATTGATGTTGGTGACATAAACCAACTGAGAACTGAACGCGCCATTGAGAAGTATAACTGGGTAAATATATAATCTGATTTTTCATAACAATTTTCGAGAAACAAACTTGTTTCTTCATCCTGATGACAAGGGATAAATTTATCTTTCAACTTCTCAGGTATTTTATCCACTTCAAACCGATACCACTGAAAATAAAACATATATGATTATTACTAATAAAGACTCAACAAAACTCTTGTTACATAAGCATTACACAGTTTGGCTCTAGACTACAGAAATAATATCAAAGCCACATAGGGTGGGGTTTGGATGGCCTAGTGGTCTAGAGTGCCGCGCTTCAACCTAGCTGGCCAGTCACCTCTGGCTTGCGGCCGTTGTTTCGATCCCTGGTGTGAGGATATGGGGCATGGATATGGGGCATGGAGATAGAGCGTCTTCTCAACCTCATGGGTTTCCTCCGGGCACTCCTTTTTTCTCCCACAGGAAAGACCCCAGCGCGTGCACTAAGTTAAAAAAAAAATTAAAAATAAGACTTGTCTGCGATATCATCTTCGGTGGAAGCGGACGTAAAATGCTAAGAACAACAAAGCCACATTTGAGTTAATCTCTCCGTTAAGAACATAAAAACCTTCTTGTCATACTAAAATCCAACCTTCAAATGAGTAGACGATCCTTCCAATTCTCTACACCTAAATTATGGAATTCAATCTCATCTAATAGCAACAAGAAGAACTGTGAATCCATTGACATTTTCAAACAAAGACTCAAAAACATAAAATTTGTTCCAATTACACTTTGGATAATTGGTGGATCATTTAATTCAAAATGGACCTTTGGAACCATTTATGTGGTGTTTAAACGCTATATAAATATTGTGTTAACGTTTAATCTATTTCACATCCTCATGAAAGTCCATACATTTTAGGTGAATTAATTTTAAGTCATTTGATAAAATATTAACCATAATAACTTATAATTATAATGCATATTGTAAAAATATATTTTTGGATTAACATCCACTTGACACAAACTAGGTCACTTCGGGACTAACATAATATGGTTTTTCAATTTTATTTCAATAATTCGCTTGCACGTAGGTCTGTTTAGCAGTGCGAGGAAACCAGAGGACCTGGAGAATACCCACGACGTTGGACAGGTGACCCTACTCCCTGTACGTACAACCGTGGATTCAAAACCACGCCAGTTGACTCAATGAATGACAGGCTTTATGAATAATTTATGATACAACGGCATGTGCTAACCACTCGGCCATCCGACACCCCCCCCCCCCATCTGTCAACAAAATTGAAGTTGCAATCAAAGACAGTTGGTTAAATGACAAAAAAGTATTTGAATAACTATTTACGTATGGGTGTGTATCTTCTCTGTGTCGTTGATCATCTAATAGTTTGTAATAAACTGTTCTAGCTAATGGAGATCGAAATCTGCGTCCTGTCCATTCACCCATTACATAACTTTTGGTTCTTTCAAAAAAACAAAAATCAAATAAAACAATAACAGAAAAGACTGTTTGGAATGTTATTGTTGTTTTGATTTTAGGATACAGATTTGGATTGGAAGCAATAAAGTACATTGAATCAATATGGATCTATAGGATCACGCAGTAGCCTACGTTTATGTTTTTAATATAGTCCTGATGTCTTTTAGAAAACACAATCATTCAAATGCCGTGAAAATAAGAGAAGTCTCTGCAGTAATAATAGCCATGTACAATGTTTACAAATTTATGTCATTTCCGGAATAGTTCGCATTCGGCTAACATCGTCTCTCGCTGCTCATTGGCTCATTGGCCAAAACTGAGTTAGGATTCTGGGCCTGTTTCTCCATGGACCTTGTATTATAAGGTCCATGGTTTCTCGAAAACTTAACTAAGATAAAATCTAAATTTTAGGCCACACTTTAATTTTGATTGACTAGGCACTAAAATCAATTTAATATTATGCACAAATTACTAAAAAAATTGGATTTTATCGTATTTAAAGTAGCTAGTCTCTAACTCAATATCATACAAAATCTTATATATTGAAAACACGAATTGTTTGTCAATTTAAATCAACATTGATGCTGTGTTCTTACCGGAAAAAGATGGGCTTCTGAAATCCAATATTTAAGACAAAAAATAAACATTTTATCATTGGTACACGAATCGTGTGCCATCGTTTCCGCCCCAGTTCTAGCAAGAGACCCGAGGAACGAGGCTAAAAACAACACCAAATCAAACGGCGTATGTAGACTGGAATAGCCAGACACTAGATTTTTGCATTCGATTGACACTGCTGGCTTATTTCGCCGAACATAACCGATTTGAAGTTAAAGTAAAAACAAAAACCATTGAATGTAAATCAGTTTATATACATTCATATTAGAGTATCATATGCGTTGCGACCCACTTGTGTTAATGTCTAGGTCCCAAATGTGATTTAGCTCCTTTAAAATGTGGTCAACCATGGACCTTATGAAACAGACCCCAGACAAACTATTATTATTGTTTTACCAAAGAAGCTTTTTGGTATTACCATGGACAGTACGATCCATGATAACAGGCGCCTTTTTATCAAACCTAGACCGCCCCCCCCCCCCTTGCAAAAAATCCTGGATCCGCGCCTGTGATATTACTATTAGTATGTCTCTCCAAATCATATTCCCAGTGCCGTATTAACCTTGAGGGGGGCCCCAATGATTTAAGGTATTAAAAACGATGAAAGTCTCCATACAGTATTGTTTACATTATGTCAATGTTGATAGCCTAGTTTGTCACACAATTAGTTTTAATGCAATACTCTGCTTTGTACTTGTTAATTGGCCATAATAAAATCGTGAGCCATGAAGTAACATTATGTAAACATATTTGGTCCAATTTGACGCTTTGTTTTAAGTGTAATGCCTTTGTAACGTGTAAGAATATGGTCTTTAAGACCATATTGTGTCTTTGGGAAATTGTTAAAAACAACTATTTTTATAAAGTCAAATTCACATGCACCTAGTGCACTGAATGAAAAGCTATACATAAAAAAACAAGTGATGTTTTGGTAAAATTCTAACCACTGTCAAAATATTCGTCAAGTTCTACCTGTTATTTAACCTATGGTTGGAAGACCATATAAGGAGTATCACCTGATAGTAGTGGTGAGAATTGTAAGGCTTTATTCCATATTTGGAATGGAATGTAGGTTCAAAGTTAATCTCGAGTCTGCAGGAACTGGGGGATATAAAATAGGGGGTAGAGCGAAATTCGTTAGAAACTCACCCAGATATTCTAGCAGCCATTATCTGTTGAGAACAAGGGACCTGTAAACTTGTTAGCTTGACAATAAAGTTCTTATACCTTAAACACTGTGGTATTAGTTTACGATCACAAACACAACAAAACAAGAAGTCCTAGAAGTAGCAGTAGTACTACAAACGCAGTTAGCGATTGGTAGTTAATCGGACCAATTACGATGTCCCTCCCTGAACTCCGTATATACTTTCGGGTGGTTACTAGGCAGTTCATACATTTGCTGCAGATACAGATAGACTGACTTTACGTATAAATTGTGACCTGTAGCTGCTAGGTAAGGAAGCATTGTGAGGTGTAACCATGGGTGTAACTCCCAATCTCATGTTTTTTCGGCTTTAAAAAACCTTCGTAATATGTCAACGGTTCCATATATTGGATCCACATACTCGCAGTAGTATATTGCAGAAGTTCTCCTTTGTGTCTTTCAAACTTCGGTCTTACGTTGTCAAAGACAAGGAGATTACTCATGTCCTCCATACCAATAGCCTTGCTCGACATTTGGTCGTACAAAGAAGCGATAACATCATTAACATCAACGTCTTTATATACGTGGTCTGGTAAATCTTCCAATTCTCTGTCTTGCTCGGTAACGGATAAACCATATACACGTATATCTGAAACAATCAGCATATTTAGTGCTGAATCAACTAGAAGATGTCCCCGTATAGCTCGAGAGATTACCTTGCCACTAAATATGTGCTGTACAGCATTTGTAGCATAAACTGTTTCCATTACCTCTTGCAACCCGGATGGCCGCATTAGATGCCCAACACTGCCAAGAAAACTCATATGTATAAAATGAAACCCACCGAATCACAGCACAGTGTTCTTTAACGGACTTTTCTTCTCCCTTTCAATAATAATGGAAGTTTTCACGTAAAGGGGTTGGTCGGATGTCACAATTGGAGTTATTTCGTGTTATTCAGCTTGCTCACAAACATAATGCAAAGTTGAATAGATACATGATAAATCACCGGGATTCAAGTCGATCATTGGCAAGAAATTTATTGACGATTGTCCGGGGAAGGAACCCGATTGAACAGTCTGCATAAAACCGGATAAAACGGGATACGTAGACTTGATAGGTCGAATTACTTTTAACATCAGTTCTAAGTTATCCGTTTTGCCAACCACTGACTTGTGAATTAAACACTGGAACTTGAAAGATGGTTGTTCTTTTGGTGATTTGTAGAATTTTATGTTAATTCTACCCGAAGCTAAAGAAGGTCTGACAAACCAGTAGTTATTGTTGCGATAATCCCCATTCCGTGGAATGTGCTGATATTATGACCCACATTGTCGGCGACGGATTGTAGGCCTACAGATTGGGTATCATTCAACTTTGAAATGTGAGCACTATTTCCAACAACTGCACTACATTCAAACCGCATTACTTCTTTGTAATTAGAGCAAAATCCAAACTTATTAAGTGTATCGATGAAGAATCGTGACGAAAATTGGTTATGTAGTTGAACTGCAAGACCTAATAGAATGGGGGATAAAGATACTTTGGGTCTTACAGCTTGCATAATTGACTGTCCTAAATTTGTCTTTGGTGGAGACATTAAGGAAAGAAAAGTCTTAAGTGACTGGGGTAGGTATGGATATTTGAGATGGATATTTGTCTTTACAGACAGGAAGATCATTGATGTCACTTTGAATAGGTTTAGCCGCTGCTTTAATTATAAACATTTTTTGTCTCATTTTCATCTTGATTCTTAGGATGATTGTTAAATTCACCCAGTATGGTAGAAACAGTTGCTTTGAAGATTACCACATTGGGGATGCCATTTAATTCAGTAATGATTATTTGAACTTTAAAATACTCCAATAGTTCTTTCTTCATATGAGTAGAACTATAAGCATCACCAAGACCCAAATCACCCATCTGTTTTACAAGATCTCCGATAGTTATTTGTTCATCGTCTTTCTCTTGGAGAAATTTAGCTACTTTAAAGTTCCAATTTCATTTTTTATAAGAAAGTCAAAACTTAATTATTTCTATGTCTTTTGCTCAAAAGTTTGTCAACTCACTATTATACGATGATGGGCAAAATTTCAGAGTTGTTAAAAAGGGTGACACAAGCTGATTGAGGAAATAGTAACTCAATTACCTCCCTTGTTTTCCCACTCCTCTCCATGGACGGCCATCTTCAAACGTTTGAATTTGAAGTTGAAAATGATATTTTTGCCAATTTCTCAACTGGCAATGGTGAATTATAGGATTAATAGGATTATTCTTTAACAAGGTAGGACTGCTTATAGGTACAATCTATTTTAGGGCTTTATTTTAATACATTTTAAAAATATAACTTAAAAATATGTTATTGGAACTTTAAGGAAAGCTGTTAAAGGTGAGCCGCCTTTCTGCTTGGAAACGGGTATATACTTCCCAGTTCTAAAATTTACATTAGCGACGGCAATTTTTTATATATATTTTAGTTACATCCGTACAGTTGAACAGAGCAAAAATTATTTCTTTAGCAATTTGTTTTGGTTAATTACTGATATCTATTGGCTTTTCAAATCGGTAAATGGATCCCCGAAAACTTGGTGAATACTAAGCACTTCTTTGATGTCTGGCACGAAGTTAAAGGTAAATTTGTTTTATTTTTTTTTTAGCTTGATAGACTTTGGATCATCAAAAAAATACCATTGACATAATAATATCAAAATTGTCTTTTATTTCAGACTACATCTTTGAAGGTCGTTTGAACGAAGAAGTTTCTTAAATAAATGTCAGTTATAACATTAGAATTATACTGTTCGGGTTTGAAAACAAAATTGATGGAAAGAAAAACACTGTAGCAGCACCAATCTCTGGATTCCAAGTACATGACGAACCATCCCTATTGGTGTGCTTCAACCAAAGACGAAGATGATTCGACATATTTGCTTTGTCAAACACAGCCATGAATACACACCCCGACTGTATTTAGGTAATTAGGGAATAAACATTCCGAATAATATAATTATGCATTCGGTCATTGTGACGTCACTATAGCGTCTGTGGGTAGTGTTTTCGATAATTGATAAAGACGTTTTTACGGTAGGTCTATATTTGCAACTTTCACTAAAGATAGCTCAGTCGTTCGGATGGTACGAAATATCGAGGTCCCGTGTACACATTGGCGTACAGGATAAAGATTCCTCGACAGTTGGAATTCGATATTTGAATAGGCCGCGTAGAGCCACTGTTCGGACAAAATTTATCTCATTCTAGTATAGGATAGGCTAGCACACTGCATAGCGTATGTCCGTCTTCATAGACCTAGTTCAGCTCTGAACGTCGGTCTCATTACACTCACCCTGAACGTTCAGGAACTGTCCCATTCAATCAATGTCGAAAAAAATTGGAGAACAGTCAATTTTACTGGACAACTTTTCACTGCTAAACGACGGGGTGCCAATCCGTGTCAAAGCCTGTACATTATAACGCCTGTACATTTGGTTTCGTCTTGTATGACCGACATTCCTGAATGGCGGGGAAATGTAACTTGATGGGAGGGGACGTATTTTTAACAGCTTGTTGTGTCGCTCATACTGCCTCTAGCGAAGTAAGCAAGGTCTTATTTTCTTACTAAGATGTTCGTTTACATTGTACAGGCGCCCACACGGATTGACACCCCATCGTTTGGCAGTGAAAAGTTGCCCAGTAAAATTGACTGGGCTTCTAATGATTTTCGACATTGATTGAATGGGACAGTCCCTGAACGCTCAGGGTGAGTGTAATGAGACCGACGTTCAGAGCTGAACTACATAAACCCAGTTTGGAACAGAACACTAGGAAGTTAAACCCCATTTCATTTCATTTTCGTTATTGACTCATGTTTCGTACATGAAGAGAAGCAATCCAGACCACATAGATAGTGCGAATAAAAATGTTCAATGAAGTTTACAACGGGAGAAAACTCCAATTAATATTTCAGCCGACAAAATATAGTTATCTCCCTTTTACCGCGACCTCTGTCAATAAGCGTATATTTATGTAGTTTAGGAGAGACCAGGAGCCTCGAGGGGGACTGGAGATATCCAAGTAATTTATTAAAAATATTTGCAGGTATAAATTGATAATAAAAATATACACTGTTACTCGAACGTAGGGTAGATGAAAGCCGGTGACTTTTCTGAATGTGGATACCTAAATGGCATCAGGGACGGATTAACTTTATTTCTCAAAGGTTTCCCTATACTCGCTTGGTACAATAAATCGTCTCAATACTCTGATGTACAGTAGAGCAGTGATATAAGCAACGTATCGGATGACAGCTTGAATTTACTTATATCCGATTTTACTTATATCAGAGCAGAGTCTAAAATACTTATTTTATTGCATTTCTTTGCAAATAGAGTGAAACTGTTATAGTATGGGTCGATGCCTGTGTAAGAGGACAGCACAAAACCATTAGCATCGGATTCAATCAGTTCACTTTTTTGGGGAAAATTTAGCAAACTGATCCCAGTTACCCCATATATACGCTAAAATGAAGCTAGAGACTACAAATGTTTCAAAAAAATTACGAACCCGGGGGAGATCCCCCACCCACCACCAAGAGGACTCTGATAATGACCATTATATATTTTGACTTCTTTAACAATATGTATTACAAATGGCAATTTATACTTTAACCATCAGCCAATATTTATATTCATTCCCTGCCGAACATGATAAATTTCCTTCAAAACACCAGACACTTTGGACTTGTGTGTAAACCGTAATCAATCAGTAGCAAATTATAAATGTTCACTTTCTCATCCTGTTTCGTGTATTCCAACGTTTCTTGTTCATGTGTATCATGGTATGTATGTTGTCAGGAATAATGGTGTAATTGTAATAATAATAATAAAAACTTATCATAATTCACGTTATCGTTTATTCATACCGGCATTTTGATTTTCAGTGATGGGATGCTCAGAAAGTCAGTTTTGTTTTCTAAAATTGAATATGTAAGGCATTTATTATACCGTACTGTTTATAACAAACAGTACGGTTTGAATTCAGTTGGACAGTTTTCGTGTATTTTTTATAATACTTGTTAAAACATTTTTTTTCTTTCAAAACAAGTATGATTGATTGGACTATGATACTGCATGTCAATGGCAATAGACCTGTACATAGTCATCGCTAAATTCAAAAATACAATAGATAGGCAGATTAGAAGTTAAATGCATTTAATATAAAAAGATTTTTATTCATCCCACACATTGATTGTATATGGTCGACTTATTGTTTCTTAAAGGATGAATGGATGGGGCGGTGTCTCCCCCTGTGATGAGAGTTTGTCTCCAGTTTATGAGGTAGGAAATGACCATTTCCTTTACATCAGCATGGTGGCCGTCATATTAATCACCAAGACATCCTTTACAATTCATTCAGATCAATAGGAGTACCTCGAGAGGGCGTGATTATATCAATGAGATAGTAGGATAAAGTCACCCAGCCTTGGGTTTTTCTATAGTTAGTTGACCACATTAGGGATAAAACAAGGTTTCGGTGTAATGGGTTTTATTAGTAAATATCCAGTTTGATGTAAGAGTAAGCAGCTAAACCCTTTAACTGCTCCTATAATATTTAAACGGAACCGTAAACGACATTAAAGGTGCGCGATACGTAACATCGCCCCTCTTATCAACCACGAAACCAACTGCTTTTTTACTTTTATACTCTGACTTTAATAAAATTTGGTCCTATATTATCAGTTACACAAGGATTATTTATGTTCTTGTGTCAGGCCATGAAAATGATAAAAAATGGCGTCTGGGTTTTTTTTAAGATAATAATATTAATAATGTGCAATGATCGACGTATACGTACACTATAATAGAAATTGCATAATTTAGATTAAGAACGCAATTAAACAGCACTTGTCATAAAACACGGTCTTCAGTGTTCCGTATGATATATTATTAAATTTATGCATAATTATAACGTATGTATAACGAGCTAAAATTATTAAGTAGTGTTCATATCCTGCTTTAATATACATGTATAATTATGATATTTTTTTTCACAAACGTTTATTTAATTCGACATATTTATACCAATTATAAGTGCTTATTTTAGTGTGCTTTATGTCAGATAATACTGTTAGAGATATATTTTCCCACCCATATGAGCTCCCATTACACCTGCATCTATTTTCCTTGTTTGTCTTCACAGCCAATTGTTCTTTTTAATCAGCTAAACTCATCAGATATCAATTGGACCGAAACGTATGTTAATTTGTGCCTGAGGCAATAAAAGAACAAAGACAAATATTTCATCCTTTCATATAAAAAATCATCATTAAGGAAAGACGACTTCCCCAGCAAAAGGTATTTGTTTTCGGGAGTTCAGGAGTTCAAGAGTTCAAAGGGTATTAGCACCAGTATGGAGACAAGTGACTCACGTAATCTATAAATAGCCAGTGTCTTGGCTCATTAACACTGAAAATTAATCACTCTGATTTCTTTCCCCTTATCGACGTGTCTGTCAACAGAGAACAAGTGCCGCTACTGTTCGAATTCGGCCCCAGGCCAGTATCGGTCAGTTGTACGGTATAGCCTGACCAGCCCGCCGTTCTTGCTACTGGCACCACAAGATATAACTCCGGGGTGTCTATACTTAATAGGTTTTATTTACCAAACAAATAAGAAATTGTTTTGTTTATATTTACTACAAACTTGTATATATTCCATAAAATTGCTATAAATTTGACAAAATGAATCACAGGTGACGTGGTTTTCAAGGCGTTATATAGTAGCTTATGGTGTTCATTTAGGATTACACTACAGTAACGATGTCAAAAAATGCCAGAATAAGTTAACAGCACCGATATTAAAATAGTTACTAAATAGGCATTCACTTTAGTACACCAAACAAATTCCGCTACAAAACAATGTTTGGATTTTCTAGATATAAAAGCATGACACAATTAAATAGAAGACAAGTTATGTATACTTGGATGTTTATCACTAACGATGTGCGACCGGGGCCTGGGTGTGCTGTGATGTGCTACAGAAGCAACACGCCGCACACTGATACTCCTGTAATCTCATGTTATAATAACGTTTATTTGTATGTGCATGAGGTTGGATGGTCTAGTCATTAGGATTAGGGGTTAACAGGTGCACGTGAAATTACAAGGGCTGTCATTTATTCAAGTGGCGTGGTTTCGATTTCCGCTTTAACATGGGTTTCTCCGGGCCTTCCTGTTTTCCCACTGCTACAGACCCGTACGTGCAAAATTGAACCATATGTTAGTCCCGAAATGACCTTGTTTGTGTCTTCCAATTGTGTGTAGTGTGGTCCTCATATACTTACTCTTACTAATAGAGAAGCGCGGGAAACAAGGTGATGCTGAATAAGCAGGAGGGACACCAACTGGAACACATCTTTTCTTGAAACCAGTGTTGGCATTGTATAATCACTGGATTTTACAGCTGTGTTGTCCTATCGTAATACAAATCTTATAGACTATAAAAGAAAATTTGCTGATTTATGTTTTGTGTGCAAATTATTATGATTATAGCATCTTTATTACGGGATCCGCTCTCTGTCACATTATTTCGCCCACACACTGCATGACAACGAGGAAGGTTGGGCACGAAACGTTACGGCAGTGGGGGGCGACAGTCGAGTAGCAAACGCATGCATATATCGATTCGTAATGTCTTGGATTCGAATTCCGGCACGGCCCAAGAAAAAAGTTCAGGATTTTTCGAGCCTGTTGTCAGAGGTACACTTGCCGACTGACACGGAAACAGGGTGGGATTAGAAAGACGAAAGACCATGGCCCACCCCGCCTTGCATACATTGTCATGTAAAAAAAAAACTTTGGCAGTTTGAAATCGGTGAAGAATAATGACTACTTCCTACTCAAATAATACAGATATTAATCATAAAAGATAATTCGCATATAGCCTACCGAAATTGACAAGACAATGTCCTCATGGCGAACTTGCTCGAATATCCTTATATCCTGCGGGACCGAATATACAGAAAAGTACCATAATATTGATTTTGAAGGGGTGTCAACATAAACTAAATTTAATTAAGAAAAATTAATTTTAACCTTGTGTTTACCGATAAGCCTAAAGCCATAGGCCTATTTATTATATAACATACAAACTACGTTTTATTAAAATTAACAACAGAGTATGAAAGGAACGAAAGAATAGAGACTGGGACTAGAATTGGCCTTTATTTAGCTTTGCAGATTTCTAGTGCTCGCGACAGGTTTTTTTTGTGAACAATTTAGAACATCGACATTCGTGATGTTAAAACGGAATAGCCTATAACTATATTATGTTATCCACCAGTTGAATATCTCTGCTTGTCTGTACAGTGGATAAAATAATAATATTATACACGATGATTGTCGACCAAATCACTCTAATTCACATCTAATGTCATTCTATGTCTTCCCACTAATTTCTCTAACACCCCTTTAACAATTGCTGACATTAATGTGTGACGTCATCTAACGCAAACTGTTACCATGACAACGAGTAATGGATTTCATTTCAGAGAAACTGAAGTGTTCAAAAAATCTAATATTTATTAATCACTAATTTCTTTTTTTCTCTGCCTATGCCACATCCTTCCCGCGAGATTTGGGTAATTAGAGACAGAGACAAATATTGGCATTAACTTGAGTCTGCAGTAAGACGAAACAAGATGCGCCCCTAGAAAGTCATTATTGAAGATAATAACGCGTATGAACTCGTAATAATAGAAAATATAACTTTAGCCTCGCTCATTATCTCCATCGACACAAATCACACCATCGACCAATTATTCTCGCCGAAGAGAGACCAGTTCTCGCCAATAGTTAGACTATAATTTTATCAGGACAATATTAACTCGTCCTTTACGTATTTGCTTCAAGTTTTTGATGCTAAAATTTGAACCAATACTAATTACCGAGGAATGAATGTGTTCTTTATACCCGGTTTCATATTACTTAGCTGTCGTGAATCTTTTTATTACTAAGGTAGGGCCTAAAGGTGACCTGATTTCCGGGGGCTTGTCTTTTGTTTGATAATAATAGGTGTCACGACAAAGAACGACTACTTACAATTTTAATTATCTATATTTAAATTGACAACCGCGTTCACCATCCGCCATTTTCACTATGAATATTAAATCTCTTTGCGGGCCAGACAGGTTTTTTTTGTGTAGTTAGGAACGCGGGAAAATTAGTTCGCTCCAGAACAAAAGTTGCATCTGATAATGAAAGAGCAAAAGGTGTCCAGCAGGGAGTAACATTAACCCTCTAGTTTTAGTGTACACAATATTGTGAACTTGTAGCCCATTCAATTAAGTTCTCTTCAAAAGAATTTAGCTTGGCAGGGGTAGCTTTATTCGTAATTTTGTTTTTATATTAAACAGTGCATTCGCAAAATGAATAACATTTTGGTGCATTGGGGTTTCACGCAGAAGCCGCACTAGTACGAGCGTATATTTCTTGTTTCCAGGAGGTCTTTCAATATGTTCATGTGATCAGACATTAATTTCTTCTCCCATCGTCCTTTCCGATCAACTACATGCTATTCCTTGTTAACATATGCTGCTATTAGGTGCAAGGGATAATGCATAAATTAAATAACAAGACGATTTTGTTAAAATGAAAATGGTTTTAAATAAAAACACTAACACAAGAATGCTATCGAATCCCCATTAATGTCAACCGCCATTTTCAAGCTGTTTGAAGCTAACGCATTTCTAAATTCAGTTATCACAGGATATAGTCGTGAAACCCCAAGAATGAATGGATATTGTCTAAAACGATAATAGAATAGAAATCGAGTTCTTTAGTCATAGGGCCACACGTTTACCGTTAAGAAATATAACATTAACATTATAACTGGTTTTGCTTGAGAAAAAAAAATTAACGACTGAAAAGGTTTCAATGTCGCCTTCTTTGCCAAGTTACCTTTTTACAGTGATGAAAACTTTTCATTAAATAATACGTATAAATAGTCGGTTCCTTGGATCAAAGTTGTTGATTGTGTACCTATTTGCCCAGCAAGTGTGTATATAATGAAGAGAATATGAAGTATATTGATGAAGGGATGTCAGATCCTGTGATTAATGGGGTTAGTAAAGGGTACAAACCTTTCTCCCTGGGACACCCGATCAATTGACTTGATATTACTATATGGCATGAATAACCTAACTAGATTTTATAGTTATGATACTCATTTCTGATATCATGTCAATTAACTGAACCATAGCCTGATGACCTTAGTTGGTGAATTTCAGATCCAAGATTATTATAGTCTCCACCAAGAAAATAGTTTTAATAAGAACACTGTTAATAATTAAGAATACTAGTGACATGGGATAAGTAGCCTTGTTCACCAATGCACAAGTCATTCTCAAATATAAATTACGTTTTTCATGTCCAAATGTCATTCAGTTAATGCTACATTGAAGATACAATAGTCCGTTATTATAGCTTATGGCATTTGAAAAGACTCGACATCCAATACAGTCAGTTAATAATTTCAGAATGTTGGGGCTAATTGCCTGAATCTGATGCCATCAGATCTGACTAAGTAATTAATGAGTTATGACAGGTAATAATTAAAGCAGAATTAGCTAGCACGAGCAACCTAACAACCCTCTTGAAGTCAGATCGCTTTTGTGTCACCTTTCCAATAGTGCCAGATTTTAAAACAATGACTGAACAATGGCAGATTTTGTCTTTTTGATAAGTAAGGAGAAAAACAATGACAAAAGATCTATATATTTGCCGAAGTCAGTTATCGAGGGCCCTTAACCGTGCACTCTTCGTCAAATTTAAACAACAATTAGTGATGTAGTATTGCGTTATAGCTCGAGGCTTCTCATTCTCTTTTCTCTGTTTCCAAGTCTAATTAATGATTTGAAGATAAAGCCACGGTGCAGTATTAATTTCACCCTGTTACAACCCACTCCTTAACATGTTCAACAATGGACGTTATTAGGTCGATTAAGAAGAGATTACAAATTAAAAGCTCGTTGATACGATATTGTACGAATGTATGTAATAAGCTTAGTTAAAAACAAAGAAATGTTGCTTCCTTTGATGTCTAAACAAAAGTAGACTCTGCTATGATACCAGTTCAAATACCCTCCAGTTTTTGCCATCTATTTAAGATCGGCTAGATGAATAATTTAACCGGAGAAGTGGCGATCAACGAGCAGTAGAGAATAGGTCAACGGTGTGGATTCGGAGTAATTGTAGACTATCCCTGCTAGACTTTTAGAAAAAATGCCATGGCAAGATAAATATATAGGACCCGGGTTTATAGTGCCGTATCAATGGGGTTTTTTATCGACTATTAATTACACATGCGTTTATAAAACATATATAGTCCATCAACAGCTTACGACGTTTTGGCAAGCAGATATGCCTTACCAAAATACAATAGATTCCATACCCCAAACAGATTAAATCATTTAAACAATATAACAAAGTCTACAAGATGTAGAGAATTTAAGCAGGAACATTTGACCTGTGTGAGTTTTTAGCAATCTTATCATGTCTATACAAATGTTTTCCTACTGAATCTACTTCTCAACAGTTCTTGTTAGATATCAACTAGATTGATTTCACCTGTTGTTTCATTATTTCAACGACCTTGTTTTATGTCAAGACAGAAAAACTTCTCTATGTATATAAGATATATTATAGTTTAGACATTAATTATTCAAATAGAAGCAAAAACATAACTAGATTTAGCAGAAGTTTTAACAAGAGAACGTTTGATAAAATCACGCAAGATACGGCCACAAGCAATGTGTAAAGTATTTCGAGGTTTTTTTTGCTGTCAGATCAAATAAGAGTTAGCCCCCAACCATTCTATTTATAAAGAAGATATAAGAAATTCCTTCTTTAAATGTCATTTAGTAATGGCACTAGTTGATATGAATAGGATATCAAATTATACATATATCAGAAATGATTGTCGGGGAAACTCGCCAGAATACACATGAACAGCACGCATTTCAAGGGCATTTGGTTTCTACCTGCTCCGGATTGATGAATTACAGGAATTAGGTCTCTTTCATTTGTTTCAAATTATAATCCTGAATTGGGCTGATCCGATATGTTATTCTGATTATTGAAGAGACAAACGTTATACGATTAATAGCAGATTAAGAGATTACGCAGAAGCCAGTCTGTTTACAATTTTTTACTTATTGCATATGTCGACAACGGAACACAGCAGGTTTTATGTCAACAGTTTTTATACGCCCACATTTTCATGTGGACGTTTATTGTCGTCCGTCCGCCCGTCCGTCCATAATTTGTTTGTGAACACTCTCCAGGTCACAATTTTTATCCGATTTCAACGAAACTTGAAATGTAGGTTTATCTCCCTACGATCTCGGTTCCTCTCGATATTGGCATGTATCGGAACGTAACTTCGTGGATTACGGCCCTTGATTGTGCGAAAAATCGCGTTTTTAGCTTGTGGATACTCTAAAGGTCACAATTTGATCGCAACTTCCTGAATTATGGCTCCTGATTGTACGAAAAATCGCGTTTTTGGCTTGTGGTCTCTCCAGTGGTCACAATTTTCATCCGATTATATCACCGTTACACCGTAATGAAGGTTGAGTTCGAATTTCATGAAAATCGGACCAAAACTGCCGTACAAAATGGCTACAGCTTGTATGCGAATAGTGTAAAAATATGACATATCAAAGTAGTGGACCCTGTAAATGTCTCAATTTTAATCCAATTTTGATGAAACTTGAAATACATGTTGATAAACGAAAGATTTAGGTTACTTTCGATATTTGCGCATATCAAATCGTAACTTCCTGAATTATGGCCCCCGATTGTCTGAAAAATCGCCCTTTTTTAGCTTGTGGTCCTTCTGGAGGTCACAATTATTATCCGATTTAAAAAAAAAAACAACGTTTGATTATATTATCATCGTTACACCGTAATGAAAGTTGAGTTTGAATTTCGGATCAAAACTGCCGGACAAAATGACTGCCGTTTGATTATATTATCATCGTTACACCGTAATGAAAGTTGAGTTTGAATTTCGGATCAAAACTGCCGGACAAAATGACTGCTGTGGTTGTATGCGAATAGTGTAAAAATATAATATATCAAAGTAGTGGACCCTGTAGAGGTCACGATTTTAATCCGATTTTGATCAAAGATTAAAATACATTTTGATAACCATACATGTTGGTTGTTTTCGATATTTGCACAACACAAAACAATAATATCCAATGAACCCAAAAATGTCTAGTAATTCTTAGATGTTTAAAATTGTGAAATTTCAAAAAGGTGTGTATTTCGGACAATAATTCATACACTATAAATATTACACCATATACTACAAATTAACAGAAAAACTTCGAGTAATATTCAACGACTTGAATACTGTACATAAATAATGTTTTGGTGAAATCTGCGGAATAAAAAGGAATGGTCAAGAATGACTAACCATGTAAAACTATCAGAATAAGCACTCGACCAGGCATCATCTTTACGATGCTCAACAGTCCAAGAGTTAGATAACATTATGAGAACAAGATTTCCTTATACGGTACCCATGTTAAACGAGACTCGTCCATCTTTTGCGATGATATATCTTGTGTTCCGTTGAATGCATCAGTATACCTCCAAGGTCTGACATTAGCATCAGCACACCATCAGGGTCTGACATTTGCCAACCAAGCTCTAGTGTAGGAAACTATGATTTACTATTATTTCTTTACATACAAAACAAGAAAAGAAAGGAAGATGATCATGTCGTCAACAGAAAGGTCATAATGAGTCCAATATACATTTTTCCAAGGTGGAAAACCTTACTGCCTTCACCTCTGATAGCAACTTACATGTATACATGTATAACAAATTTGGATTTGGATTCTCCAAAATAACCAAAGATTATATCCTGTAACTTGGCGTGGTGATAGCATGCGCAGGTTGGTGTATTCCCACGAAGGCACAATTACGGAGTGTGACCACAATTAATCCTTCCCATGAAGACTTGACGGTTTCCCTTTGAAGAAAGACATGTTGTTATTAGGACCCAATTAACGGCGTTAAAGATTTTATGAATTTATGTTCGCTTTAAAATTTATTCACCATTTGGCAACTAATTATTAAAATTATCAAATATGAATCTTAAACACCAATTGGCAACTAATGATGAGTATCATCAAAACATCCAAGTGTGTTCACCTATTTTATTAACCAATTGACAACTAATGAATTAGCAGGCAACCAAGTAGTGTTGGAAATCTTCCCAAATACAGTGTATTTGGAGACGAACACAGAATGTCGGTCTACAAGTGCAATATAGAGGCGATAAAGAAATAAAGAAGGTAGCATGTGCAGTGCAGCTCTACCGTTGGTACCAGTAGAAAGGGTAGGTCTTATGTCTTGCTGTATTGGCCTTCGACTGCTCTTATTGGAGTAGACGTGGAACGTTTGACCACTGTGGTCATCAGATTCGTATTTGTTATCAAATTTATTTACCAAGCATATTTTACTTGCAGGTTGAATATGCCTATATACCTTCACATTATAGCAGAAATGACAGCCAATCCATAAGTAACCCAATTGACCGACTATGTAATTAAATCAATGAATCGAGGTTGAATTTGCAACTCATCAGTGGAACCACTGCACCATAGAGGAGCACAGAATCAACAATACTTTGGAAGGATGACATTCAAGGACCAAGACGCTATAGTTGTTAAAACAAATTCTAATGTTTTTGAAATGATCATATTTTTACAAGTAGAACAAGATATTAATGAGATTAGAATCGTACAGTATATTGAGAAAAGGAACCACCTAGAAAGATATATAAATATGCTCAAATCAAAAGCAAACTCCAGGAATTAAAAGGCAGACACGAGGAAGCGGAATTGACTTTAGTCGAGTATTTCGACAGGGTGTCTTATTTGACTAAATTAAATTAATTTTTATTTTAGTATAGTTATGTTTTTATTTTTCTTATGTCAAAAATGCTGCTAAAATATTGGTTAATTAGTTACACTGGAGTTTATGAAAGTGTAAATTCTTATCATAACAATCTATAACACCATTGTTACGTTTTTAATCCATTTTAATCCCTAGGAGCTGGATTCCCGCGAAGTCGTCGAAAACAACCTCCTTTAATCCGTTACGGCCAATAACTGCGCCTTCGTGGGAATAAACCAACAGGTTCAGTGCGCTCCTGACCAAGTGGCAGAAATATTAGAACTGAGAAAATACTGAAAAATGTTTATATGGAGGGTCTATTTTTCTCTAAGGTAAATTCTGAGGGTATTTCTCAGATCATCAATTCTGCCTATACAAAAAGACATGGTCAACAAAGATAAATGGAGTGATTAATAATTTATCTTTTTCTTTATATTTTTATTTGGTAGATTATATCAGATCGTCAGCAGTGGATGAAGAATAATGCCAAAATTTTAAACGAGATTCAACATTCGAAATAGTATAGTTTGGATGGAATTGACAATCCCTAAAACAACGTTTTGGGTTCAGAGACTTTAATTTTTGTATGTTATTTGATTTTATAATGTCTTTGGACATAAACTTCTAATGACTATAAAATAATGATATTATAAACTGTCGATTGTATTGTGAAAGATGAGCCCTAGTTTTCCTTTTTGAATCATTATGACCTCTATGAAATTGTCAATTTAAATCGGATCGGCTTTTATTGTTTATGTGGGACGACTAGCCGTCTTCGTTGAAATATAACCGATTTTAAGGACAAGATGTTTTTATTAGTTGTTATAACTTTTGTCAATCCTTTGTATTGTAAAAACTTTAAACTAATCGATTTTGTGTTCCAATGCGAACTAGCCCCGACTTCTGCTTAATCATTCCAAACAAAGACGTAATCATATTGAGTTAGCATCATCACTAATCGAAATAACAAATCAGATAAATACAATTAATGAATAGATTTTGACTTAATCCAATGACGGTTAGCTCATTTAAACTTCCAGTGCTGCCCTTTTAAAAAAAGCTAAAGATTTTATAAAAGAAAAAGCGAAATATATAAATATTGTAGACTGATGATAAAACTGGCTTTTCATGAAAACTTCGCACTAAGACAAATGTATGTTAGTGGGGTTTTTTTTTTTGCTTTGTTTTGAACCTGTTTGTTTCTGTGCCGTGTTTATTTTATTGTTTTAAACATCAGTAAGACGAGGGAATGTATTTTAGGAACCTGTGGCTGTTTTCCTTGTTACCGAAAAAATCAATTTATTTCTTTGACAGGAAAGTTATAAATTACTTGGTTGTCGTTTTGCTCCCATAAAAACAATATGAAGAAAGTAATTCATCGCTTTCCAGAATTCTATACTTGATATTTTTATCAGACCAATTATAAAACATGCTTCAATGAACATGAAACTACTTTCTTTTGTTGTTTTGTCAAGTAGAAATATATGATTTTATGATGGTTGATATCTATTAGAGGGTTGAAGATGCTTAACATCTTTAATTTTAAGCTATTTTCTGTCACAAATGATGAAGAGTCGGAGGGTAATGGGTAGACTGATTGGAGCCCAAGATAAGCGCGCTTGTAGGCTAGTTAATTTACACTATGCTCTTGATGGCTAACTAATATTAGCACCGATTCGTCTTGTAAAAAATATATTAACGATGGATGCCTGAAGGAATTATTAGTTCAGGGGTCTGCTCGATTTGTGACCGATGGTATTTACCGTTATCAAGACGTCTCAGTCGGGAATAGTTGATGTGGGGAGCAATCAAAGAGTCGACTCTCCAAATGTCTTGAACGATGAATGTTAATGATAGACTGTAGTTAATTAGAAAACGATATCTATAGAGTGAGTACGTAGCGAAGTTAGATATGATAACAGACGATGCGGGTGTAAATCGAATCACGAGACAAATAACTTTTAAAATAAAATAAGATGGTCATTAATCAGCCATTATCTTAGTTTGATAAAACCTTGCACGGGGAGAAACTCCCAATATCGTTTCATTAATATTCTTCTCATTTCTCTAGAAAATTGAAATAATTTCTATTACAGAACATTGATTTTCTCAAAACCTATCAATAGATTCGAACAAAATATAACAAAACCATTCGGCGAACCACACTTTTCAAAGATAATTGAATAGCAAACGACAACATCCGTTAATCTGTAAAAAATAAAATGCTTAATTGGTAAATCATTCACAACAGTTATCCTTCTCAGCTGAGAGTTCCTTAAAGTTTTGGTCCGATGCTTCTCTAGAATTTTACAAACAGCCTTTAGTATATTAAGTAAAGTATTTAACGTTCGCTTAATTTCAATGGCTATAACCACTGGCAGAACTCTCGGCACACAATTTATACTATATGGAATTAAAGCCTATTTAAATGTTTTATTATAGTACCTATCACTTTCTGACAGCCGCTTAATAAAATTGTTCAGAGAAAATGTCTTGGATTAACAAGCTACCATTTAGAAGCTGCAATTTCCAGAATCTCAAATCAGAAGCCTAGTTGCCACATGATTACAGAAATGCATTAAATTACGAAGACCCCATTCATACCTGCCTATGTCACGCCATGTAGTAAAGTTAACGCATCAACCACTAATTCACACAACAATTTGGAATCTCACGTATTGATCACATCATAAAACTGTATCTGAAACTCATTTACTTCACAACCCGGTCAAATTAGTCGACTCCGTTATATTTGCTCGGATCGTAAACGACCCAAATACATTGTTACAGCACAATCATTGAGTCGGCTTAATGGTATTAAATATCCCACGTACATTCGATACGAGTTCCAATGAAATGCAATAACTGTAGATCTCGACCAGCCAAATATATTTTTTGATATTTGAATTAACGAGTAAATACCACGATTTAAGTGTAGATTACTACATTCTTAAAGACATTCCATCCCCAAAATCAAAGCCGTTTGTCTCGTCTTGAATATTTGTCAGATACTTGCATTGTGAATCTCCATTCACTACTGGTGAAAAAAGAAATCCACATAAAATAACTGTACATACGACGCTCTGGTGACAGACAAGACGCATCGGTGTAAAATATTCGGTTCCGGTGTAAGAAGGCAGGAGGCGTATTAGGCAAGTGATAGAGCAGTTGCATACCCCCTCCCTTTGACATATTTCGTTTCAGTTAAATCGACAGCTTTCGGTAGAATGCCAATGGTGTTTGCAGAAGGAGATTTTCGGACATTTCCAAGAAATTCGACCGTTAAATAGACATGGAACATTGATCTTAAGGAGCCTAGTAAGTTTATAATCAAGTAGAATAACGCTATTAAAACCCCTATATCCCCCTATATGATATGGATTGTGTACCTATACAGAAAGTATTCATATTTATTGTTCGAAATCAAATCCACAACCTGATGATAAGGTCAGACCAAGAGAAAGAATAGTACTAAAAGAATCCACCCCTAAACACTTTAGACTATTGACTGGTCAATGACAGAAACCCTCACTATTGCTTCCTTAAATCTCTGAATGGGAAAAGATATTGCACAGTATCGTATTTGCTCTCTGCCATGTATTATTTTCAAATGGCAGGAATGTTCTTCTGATCCACTAGCAATCGAGAAGCTTGGTATTTTTTTTATAGATTGCCTGAAGCACCAAAAGCTGCAATTATCTTTAATTGTTCTATATGAACTAAATACAGATACATGTTGAAGATTTTATCCTTCAGCACTTTCATATCACTGGGATAAAAGGTCACAAAGAAAAAAAAGTAATCAAGTCAAGAAATCAATGATCATATCTTTTATTTTGTTGTATATTGCGAAGCAGACTACATATATCTCGTTGAATAGTCTAAATGACTTGACAGTACCAAAATAAGATGACTTCATAATAAAATGAGTCTCGATGGAGCACAACAAATTCAAGATATACACTTGGTTGTTTTATATTAGAATCAAATCACCCAGAAAATTTGCCATTAATACTGATTAATGTAATAACTTGGAAAATAAAAATGGTCAAACAATTTGATGACTTTGAACAAGTTGTAATGTCTTACTGGAGATTTGAGAAATATAAAGAACAACCAAGACAAAGACAGACAACAGTACAGTACTGACAATACTTCATATAATAACTATAAGGTAGTCAAATAAAGTCAATACCTCAATATAAAATAGAATTCATTACAGAAATAACAATTTTTAAAAAAACAGCCCAAAACTTGTAATAACTAATGAATGTCATTAATGCTAAAGCTAAAACTGATTGGTCTAGAATCTATAACAAATTAAGATACAACAAAATCAAATAAATTTCCTGAAAGTGGACAACATTTAAAGGAGGAAACAACAACAATTTGTAAGTTCTGAAGAAAGTATTTCCACATTTATTCTGTCCATTTTCAGGAATAAATCATCGTTAAAGGATGCAAGTTTGTACCTGTCCTTTTTGGTCCGTGAACTGACTACATTCTGTAAGAAATGAAGTCTTATGTAATTAACAAGTGAGAGCTAATAAAACAAAAAGCACTTTTAGGTACTGTAGAACACGCGGACCCCACGGTCCCTATATTACAGACAAAGATCATATTGAGGTTGCTATGTTGTCAGCCACTAAAAGAAAACAAACAAAATAAAAGAATCATTTTCTAGGATTTCCATTATAAACATTGAATAAAGTAAGTTTTGGAGATCTACATAACCACATTATCTAAATTATTATGTACATCTTTTAATAGGTAAAACATGGCTACCGTAATATATGCTACAAAATTGAATAATATAATATATTTCTTATATAATGACGATTCATATACTCTCCAACAGTACAAAATAATGAGATGATATACACATTTAGGAAGAAAAGTTTTTTGTCTTTTTATAATGCACCAAAACTCAGAAGCCCTATACAAACTACAAGCTGAAGATTTCCTTAAACTACAATCATACAAAAATAAACCTTTTTAGCAAACAAGCATATTATTAAAATGATAACTCTGTAAGCATTACTTATATTATATAAAAACTATACATCGACTGTCACATACAGAAACAGCTCTCAACTGGACATAAAAAATACAAGCAATATTTCTTCTATATAGATATGATTATTAATCAACAAATTTTAATACAAAACTAAACCTAAGTTATTCAAAATATTTGTCTTGGAATTATTTTATCTTATTTTGACAAAAGGAATTTCAAAAAGCTATAATAATTATTAATAAATGTAAGTAATGGTAAAATGACAGTAAAATGATATATAATATAATAATAAAGTCAGCAACAAACAACACAAACAAATAAAGATTAAGAACTAAACACAATGGACAAGGAGAAACTGAACACAAAACCCTGTGCTGCTAGAAAACAATAATAAAAGAGAATATAAGAGAAAACAAAAAAGAGACCCTGTAGTTTTTATCAGACCACTTTAATAGGACGAACACACATCACACACAACCATTTTAACCTGTAAGCTCAGGTAAAGGTTTAATTATTCTACTTTAGGCCTAAGCCACATGCCATTAAGTAAATTTCATGATATGTTAATAAATGCCGCAATGTTTTTTCTCACCAAAGCAAACATTAGTATTATTTAGGTAAAAAAAACTGATCCAAAGTTGATGTTTTGGTACATGTAAGTATCTGAGTATTGGAATCACATTTTAATTGAACACAGTTCGTTTAAGAAACAGAAAATCATATTTTGGTTTAAATGCAAACATTTTGACATGTTTTTATCAGAAATAATGAACTAACAACAGACATGGAAGAACATAACAACCACAAATAGATACATAACAATTGTATATAAACAAGCAAATCATCTTCAACATATGTCACAGTATAATACCATGCAATACACAATGTCAAACATCACAAAGTTTTTTTTATTCACCACACTTCCTATTTAAAAAAAATGTCATCTAAATTAGATAGATCAATTCATGTCATGATAACGCAAAATATTCTCTTCCCTAATTAGAATAATCACAATATAATCACACAAAATAGTATTCACCAACAGATAACATAGAGGAGATTTATCTCTATGGTAACAGTAATGTCCTTCACCTTGACAACGACCATGACATGACACTCAACCACATCAAAGTCATACATGCAATTCTACAATTTCATCTATTCAAAAAAAAAAAATCCATGCCAAGAATTGAAGATGAAGTAACGACCACAAATATAATAGAAAGTAGTCATTTTCTATACATGTATGTAATATATCACTCAACTACTGTATATATATATATTTATTTATATTAATAATAACTAGTCAGATTAAATGAATTTTATACATCTTTTTTTGACAGTAAGTAATCTTACAACACTTGCTTCACAACCACCACCAAAAACAAAATGGCACCATGAAAAAGTTGAATGAAATCTAATAAGAAGTCTCAACAAAACTGATAAATCTAATTATAATGTAGGTATATACTATCTACAATCAATACTCTAAAACAGTTCATTGGTATAGAATAAAGTATAATATATATATATAATAAGTATGTATATTAACAATAAATTTGCTATAAACTAAGATTCTGCTACTAGTACGAGAAGACCTCTAGGAGGTTGACTCCATGGTTGTAAAACATGTTCATGTGGTTTGCGACACAAGTTCCCTATTGCCATATTATATATGACAATATACCTGGGATATGATGATAATACAAAAATGGAAGATTTGTAAAGTCAAACCTTCAGCTCAATGCTGAAGAAGATATGTATTTACTTCCTAAAATATGGAATAATGAACACTCTCAAGGCAATCAAAATAAAACCTTACGAGCAAAAATATAAAAAAATTTAATAAAATCTCCAACAATACTGCAGGTGAGAAAATGTTTCTACAACACTTCCAGTAGTAGGAGGTATGTCATCACATTTTCTACACAAAGTCTTTCCAGTACTTATTTTGGCAGCAAGCGATTTATACAATCCACTAATCAAAGTTTCCACACTTTAGAAAGAAAACATTTAGAGCATAAACAAGTAATACTTGTAGAGCCCTTATAGAAAATAAGTTCCTCTATTCATAACAAGATTACCAGTCACTCCTATAGTACAGTAATCAATGTATTTTATAATATATATATATATATAATATATATATTTATTCAATCTTTGGTTGGGTGACAGCGGGTTCAGCTGCTACAGAATTTTGGAAGTTATTGAGATTGTCTCGTGTTGGGGTGGCTCTGTGTTTACTGGGACTGGGTGAGGAAGCAACAGACACAGGTAAGGTTCCAGACGCTGATTTACGTTTAATGTATTTAGCTACTTTTAGCTTGTGAGTATCCAACTGACAATGAACCTTCATTTCGTACAATGACGACACTTTCTCAGCACACGGTTTACACTCATATTGTATCTGTTCCAGTTTTAACATCGGCTGCACATTTTCTGGCACCTTGCCACCCGCAAAACACAATGATTGTTGATGATTGACACAAGCATCTTTAGCAGGATAAACCATCTGACATTTTTTACATATGTACCCTACATCCACTAAGCTTTCAGTAATCAAGCGGAAATCAGTGGAACCAACCATAGTTTTCAGCTCGGTTAACTGTTTACAATCCTGAGTATATTGGGCCCTCGTTGATTTAGGGTCTGATAATTTCTCTCCAACTTGCTTTATTGCTTGTTGTGGTATCTGTAACAATGTCAGTGGTGTTCCAAATGCTAAAGGATCATATGCCATCATATGTTCAGCTCCTGAAATACACAATAAAAGCCATATTGAGTTAAACTTAACCAATAAGATTATTTCTAAATTACAGAATCCTTAATAAATTCACCCAAGACCAAAATTAAAATGTTTATTTGTTCCAACACAGTAAGACGAAAACCATTTGATAAAATGAGTAAAACAATTACCTGGAAACATTCCTGGTTGCATCATTGGCATTCCCATTCCAGGATAGAAACCAGGTAATCCTGAATACATGTAGGATAGGAAGTTTGGATCCATTCCAGGTAAGAAACCTCCTAATGCAGACATCATTTGGGCATTCATGGCCATTTCAGCAGCTTGTTCTTTGGTTGGAGCTGTAAATAAAAAATAAAGTGAAAGCAGTGAGTTTAAATATGCCCTTTCGAGTGCAATTTGTGTGATTTGATTATATATATGAACTATGTTTATCTATCAAAACTCTCAAGACATTTTAATTGCATGAAAAGTACCCCATGTTGCAAGTATCTATTTTAAGAGGCATGGTTTGTCACATGACTTGATTGATGAAGAATCCATATCCAGTTTGTATTTGTCGGTAGCTGTCCATTTACCATAAACATCAAGTCAGATCATTTTACAAATAAGGTGAAAAGGAGCACAGCAAACTTAAAGCATCACAGCTCAGAAAGCCATCATCATACCAAGCTATGTGCATCTAATTACAACCTAATATATCCTTACTTACCATTATCTGTTTTAATGTCCTTCTTTTCTTTTTTCTCTGACTTTACTTTGTTAGCAGTATTACTACTACTACTTGGACTGGCAGTACCTGAAACATTAGAATAAACAGTAAGTACTTACACAATAAAGAAGGTGTCATCAGATGTTATATGCATTATAATATCTGAAGATGCCTAAATGAAGGCAGCTAGCTTAATATTTGATAGATATTAGTACTGAGCTCCTTGATGATAAAGACTTTATCTAATATATATTACATATCAATTGTGACAAAAATTAATGTAACTAACCTGATAGTCCCATAGCATTTAGTCCCATGGCTTGAAGTTGAGCTAGATGTGAAGGTGGTGTTTGTGTTTCATCCCAAACTTTTCTCATTCTATCCATATCCCTCTGTTGTCTTAGCAATGTTGATACACCTGAAGGATCTGACATCTCCCGCTCAGCATCATTCTGTGATGCGATATATTTGCGAACGTTATCAATATGTTTTTTGGTGAAGATATGGTCCTGTACAGTAAATTTGTGAGAATATTTAAATTTACACAATTTACATTCTTCTGGTGTTTTGTGGACTTCGACATCACTGTTATAACTTTTAGAATAGGCAAGCTTTGATTTCTTTTCTTTAGCTCTAGCATTTTGGAACCACACCTGGATAACTCGCTTTGGAAGACCAATCTCTCGACCAAGTAACTCACATTCTGCCATGGTAGGTGTTTTATAATCTGTAAACAAAGTTTTCATCACTCGTACCTGCATGCTAGTCATCTGTGTGCGGTAGCGTTTATTGATATGATTGTGTGTGTTAGGTGATGATGGGTTGCTAGTATAGATGTTCAACTCATCATTTGCTGCCTCTGACATAGTATCAGAAATAGAATCGTCTAAACTTATTCTTCTATTATGGTAATGATCTTCCATGCTAAATTCACTCATATCTGTGGAAGGTCCATCTGACGTTTTGTCATGATTGTCTGTAACAACTTTGATTGGCTTACTGAGATCTAGTGGAGTGTCATCTTCTGTAGAAGTAGAAGGTGCCTTGCTCTCAGTTTCTGATCTCTTCGCACTTGTTTTACCTCCATCTGATGTAGAATGAGCATTTTTCGGGGTGCTGCTCAAATCACTTATGTATTTTTTAAAGGAATCTTCATACAACTGTTGCATGGACATCTGTACAGAATCAGCTCCAGACGAGAAACTGATATTTGACTGATGCATGAATGGAAGGTAATTTGACATTCCAGGTGAGATTAGTTTATTCAGATCATGGACAGAATTAGGATTTGAAGACATTGGTCCAGAATGTGGTTGAGGAGTTGGTGGACTACCATCGAGAGAAGCATCTGGAATAGTATCTATGTTAAATTCTCTCTTCGCCATTTCTTCAGGATGTTTGGTTGCCAAATGAGATTCAAGAGCAGATTTGGCACGGAAAAGAGCCCGGCAAAAGGGACATCTTTTATGAATGATTTGTTGATGGGCTCTGTATTGTCCTTTTCTTTCTCTTGCTCGTGTATTCTGAAACCAAACCTGAACGACTCGCTTCTTGAGACCGACCTCTCTTGATATGTTTTCCAGCTGTTTTCTACTAGGATTACAGTCTAGTTGGTATTTTTGGTAGAGATAATCAAGCTGTTCTGGAAGAATTGTGGTTCGTAATCTTTTATCTCTTGGCTGATCTAGATCATCATCACTTTCAAACTTTCTTTTCATGCCAGTATTTCCTTCATGCTGGGCAAGAGATTGCAGGACATCAAAAGCACTATTTGATGAGAAACCTGGGAATAGAGCAGGATTAATACTATGAATAGCCTGGTGTTCCTGCCAAAGGGTAAGTCTATTAAATGAAGCATCACACTTATCACACTGGAAAGTTGATGATTGTGCAACACTGGATGATTCATCAGCAGCAGAACTAAGATTGGTATCATCATTGGGAGACATGCAGGAATCACTATCATCATCATCATTAAATCCATCATCAGCACTTGAACTATTAGCTGCCGTGGAATGAGAGGAGGTGGCTCCACTCACATTATTTTTATTTTTTGACTCAGGATTACACATTCTCTTCTGATGTTTGATTAGTTCATAGTATCTCTGGAAAACTGCACTACATTTCTTACATTGATAGTTCAAACCAGGAGTTCTCTGAAAAGGTGAGATTGGTTCTTTGGCTTCTGTTGCAGGTTGGTTTTCATATATTTTTCTGGCTTTTTGTCTAGCATTTTGAAACCAAACTACAATTACTCTTGGACTAAGGCCAAGCATCTTGGACAAATGTTCTAATTCATCATCTTTGGGGTAAGCATTCTGCTCAAAATATTCCTGAAGCATTTTAATTTGATAATCTGTGAACCTTGTCCTGTTAGCTCTTCTAAAAGCTGAGGCAGACTGTATTGAGTGATCAAATGAGTTGTGTGATTGTTCATCATACATAGCGCCATAAGAAGGAGTTGGTGTATTTGGTATTGAGGTGTTTGGTGTAGATGGTATGGAAGACGTAGTAGAAGGAGTGGAAGCATTTGAACGACAATCATATTCTTTTCTATCTTCAACTATAGTCAATCTTGGTGGTTCTGGTTTAAAACATAGTTCATATCGGTCTTTCTCTGAATCCATATCTATATCATGACTGTCTCGATCCTCATCATCACTGGGTTCCTGTTTTATATCAGTAAGTTTACCGGTCTTTTCATATTCATCAATATCAATAGATGTGGAAGGAGGATTGTTAAAGTTATATGGTGAATCTTTATTTCTTTGTCTCTCTTTAAATAAAGTATTCCTGAACCAATGTTTAATCACTTTTTGTGGTAAACCAGACAGATCTGACATCTGCTTTATTTGATCATCACTTGGTGAATTAGTGATATCAAAGTGGGCACGCAAGATCTTTAGCTGATCATCACTGATTCTGGTTCTCACTCGCTTTTGGTTGGCAGCTGCTGCTTGTTGCATCTGTTGTTGAGCAGAACTAAAGCTAGAATCCATCATTGGTGGCATAGGGGACATAAAATTAGACATATCCATGCCTGGCAACATCATTGGCATCATGGGAGAAGGCATTCCCATAGGCATCATTCCTAGTGGCATTGGCATCATTCCAAACATAGGCATCAATTGGGAAATATCAAAATGATTTGGCATTTGTGATGGAGGAGGTGGCGGAGGCATTTCTTGTTGAGTGGGTTTATCTGTGGTTGAAGAAGACTGTGGAGTAAGTGGAGTTTCAGGTTCTTTTGGTTGTTTCATTTCAAAGTCAGTTTTAAATTTAGCGCCAAAAGTTTCTACAGCACCAATTGGTACTATTTCTTTGTGTACTTCTTCTTGGTGTGCTTTTAAAACCCACACACTTGAGAATTCCTTGTTACATTCAGAACAATGACTTCTGTTTATTTCTGGCATATCTGGTCTTTCTTTTTTAACTCCAGCTGATTGTTCTGGCTTCATTTCAATTTTCTCCTCAATCTCCAATTCTTTGACTTCTTCATTTCTGCCTTCCATTTTTTCTTCATCTTTTTCTTTCTTAGCTGGGCATGCCTGGGTATACTCATTAAACTGCATTACACATTCAAATCCAATATTTTCCAAGAGATTTTTCTGAACTTGCGGTTTAAAGCGACCGTAAACATTCCTTGGTCTGGCTAAAGCAGCTCCAGTACTCAGATAGCAATATATCTTCTGATGCTGTATCAAAGATTCTTGGTTGGTAAATGTTGAGTTACATTTTTGGCATGTTAGATTACTGTTGTTGTTTTCTTTATCCTTTAAACTATCAAGGGTTGAAGTATCCATTCTTTCTTCTTTTGAAATAATTTCCTTCTTTAGTGGTCTGTCAATTACATCTTCATCATGTTCTTGTTTAATTGTTGAAATAGGGAGCATGGGGCTGTCATGGCTGATAGAAGAGTTATGGAAGGTTGATGACGAAGAATGTGTCTTACTTTGAACTGTGGTTGTGTCAGATTTAATAATGCTGTTTGAAGAAGACAGGGGTTGGCCTGTACTAAGTAAACCTGGGGATGGGGATGATGTTGAAGACGGTGGTAGAATGCCTGATAATCCGGGCATCGCTGGAAGTCCTGACATACCTGGGAAGATGAGAGACCCTTGAGGGACATTACTAACCGAAATCTGAGCCTGAGTTTGGTGTATCATATCTGTTAGCGCTTGGGCTTGTTGAGTTGAGACCTTTCCTAAATCTGGATTTTCAATTAATGGCAATGTAATGTCAACGCGTCCTGTCATGGCCAATTCATGGATCTTGGATGCTCTGGTTTGATGGGCAACTGATCTAATATGAATATCTAAGGTAGCTCCCTGGTTATATGCAACCCTACATATATTACATCTATAGGGCTTACGTCCTGAATCAGGTGATGTTGTAGCTGTAGATGAGGAAGAAGACGTGGAAGGTGGAGATGATGCTGATCTTGTTGTGGTAGTTGATGGTTGGGAAGTTGGTAATGAAGAAGACAACGAACCTTGATGAGCAGCTTGTTTCGATTTATGCAGATGAGACACTGAATTGTAATGAACCAACAGAATACTCTTTTGTGTAAAGGATTCTTTACAGACATCACATTTAAACGGTCTGTTGGGGTCTAAGTATCTATCTACTGGATAGCCGAGTTTCTCTCCTCGTCGATGTTGTAAGGTTTTATTATGACTGGTTAAGTAAGTTTGTTTCGTAAAAGCTACTTTACATCTGTGACATTTAAATTTCCTATTATGATCTTCATAACTTCCTTCAGCTATAGCTTGACTGTTCATATAGTCTTCCATAAACTGTTGTTCTCTATATGTCACATCAGCCTCAGTTTTATCACCATCTACACCCGAAAAGTTCACATTTTCATCTGAAATAGCACTATTATTTAACATATCACCCTCATCATCATAACAAGAATTATCATCCGACATATCTTCATCATCTCGCATGTTCACAGTTTCAGTCACTGACATTCCATTTCCACTTGATTCAGTTATCAGGTTGGCACCACTAGCACTATTTTTAACAATATATTTTTCGAAGCCTGGATTCGTATACAGAGCATAAGCTTTTGTATTTAGCTCACTTAAATGTTTTTCCAGTTCTGCTTTCCCAATATCACTGTGAGTTGATTCTAAATGTTCGAATATTTGTTGAACACCTTTCATGGAGGCAGAACAGATGGGACAAGATGAAACTGATTGAACTAAATGATACTGTGAATGAATGTTAAGCTTGTCTTCTGTTGGGAATACCAGAGAACATTGAGAACATGAAAATTTGGCATCTGACAGGTTGTTGCGTCTGGCATGGATCTCTCGAAAGTGAACTTGTAATGCTTGAGCTGTTTTAAAATACTGATTACATCCTTTCTTCCAACACAGGTATCCGGGACCTCTTGGTGTCTGCTTTAGTTCTAGATGGCCAAGTTCATTTTGGTGAGCGTACAATTGATCAATATTACCAAAAGATTTTGAACAAGTTTGACAGCGATATTGTCTCTCTTCATTCTTCTCTGACACCATTGAACTATCTACAGCTGAAAGAAAAAAATGAATAATATTAGTTACAACACATGGAATTAACATTTAACATACTTCAGAACGCAACAAAAAATGGAAAAACATTTTTTGCAATATTAAATGTAAATTATGTGTTATTATCCTATTAAAGCAGAATTACCTTCATCTCTGATAAATTTAGCATGATCAGCTTCAAGTAAATCCCAGTTAACATCCACCTGTTTATCAACATTTGGCATCCCAGAACCCAATTCTTCTGCTGGACTACTGGATCTCACACTATCAGACTGTTCTGCAATGAGAAGAATTCGTTCCAGGCCCTCAGGCTTAACATTATGGGCATTCAGAAGATGGGATTTGATTTGAGAAATCTGTGGAAACTCTTCCTGGCACAATGGACAATGATACCATTTTACTTTTATTGAGTTTTTGGTCACAGTGTTTTCAGGTCTGATCTCATTAACAGGTTTTACATCTTGCCCATCTGTAAAGATAAATATGTAATGTCAAGAGTGAGTAAAATCAATTAACTATTTAAACTTGAAACCAAATGGGAGATTGAAATGGGATATCCTTTAATAGCAGGTTACACGTAACTTATTTAAGTAGAACAATCACCCAGAATTTTCTCACATAGAGCCCAAATGAAATATCCTTTATAAATCATCTAACTTTTTGTATAGAAGAGATTATAAACAGGTCAGTGCACATCAAAAATAGAAATTTTCTAATCTCTTGTAACTCGGCACAAAGCAAACTAGACAAAATTATTCTGGTAATTTACATTAATACTATTTATTAATGAATTGAATAATAAATAATATCTCCTCTATAAAACTTTGTTTCCATAGATGAAGGGCTAAACAATATAGAAACATGCTGACAGTAGTCAGTGAGATAAAGGACAGGCATTTCTTTTATTTATGTAAAGGGAGTAGACAATGCTAGGTTATTAGCCATTTACAAAAAATGGTTGCCATTGCATAGATAGTGAGATTTTCTTTGTCACACGGAAAATGAATCTTGCTAAAACATATTGTCAGGTTTGGTAGTGTCGTTTGGATTATTTTTATGTATCTTATTAATATATTAGTACATAAACAGTATAATGTGCGAGGATCTATGCTATTCACCATTAAAATCTATTGATAATTAATATCTTATTTTCTTTCACAGGTTGTATAATAATGATTTGCTTTATGTTGGTATATATTATAACTATCAGTTTCAGTAATATTGTCTCAGTTCATGGGAAAAGTAGAAATTATTCAACTTTTCATTTAACTGAACACCAAAAAATCCTAACTAAAAACTTCCATTCTAAAGAGACTGAGACATAAAAACAAATAGTCCAGTTTTGCTAATTTTATTCTTGTAAAAAATTATATATATATTATGAAGAAATACCCCTTCTTAATATTTATTTTGAGAATAGTTTTTAATAATATAAAAAAATCTTATTGCAGATAAAACAGGATGTTTAATTCTGATAAAGTTTAAGGTTTCATAAGATAATAACACTGATAAATTTCTTTTTTATTTCTCATCTAGGTTGGGGGTTTTGGTTTATAAATTATTGTATTTTAATTACATTGCTGGAGAAGAGTCATAATAAAAGAATGCTTACATTATGTTATATTGAGAAGATATTTAATGTATGGGAGTAAACTGAACCGATCCAGTTACCCAACATGGGATTATGTATAAAGAATTTTGGTATTGATATAATATGCAATGTGTGAACAGGGTGGTCTACATTATTAGAATCTTCATGCTTGGAAAGTTAAAAAATAGTGAGATCTTACATCTGATTTTGTAACTTATTTTTATTAAGGAATAGAGTTATAATTTGCTGTGTGTATATTTTCTTCCCTTTTCCTAACATTTTTTTTTAAAAAACATAGAATATGCATACCTGTACTTTTACTGACTGTTGCTGATGCTGAACTATTTGGCGAACTCTGTATTGTTGAAGAACCTTCAACTTTGACCTCTGTTGCTTCTGTCTCACCCAGTTTGATGTTTTCTGGTAGATCTCCTTCTGGAAAAGCCAGAAAAGAAAAACCAACTTGAGAAACATATTAATTGCACTTGTACCAAAACACAAAAAAAGTGGGAAATACATCACAAGATTTGGAATAAATATTTTTTCATTAAATATTGCTTCATGTTGCACAGACAAAATAAGTTTACTCAATAGTGATAACATTTTAATTATAAAGTTATTTTTTGCTCATTTGAAACATAATCTTAAAAGAAAATTCTTCTAGTGGAAAATTTATGAAGAATGTTAGTTAATCTTTGTAATCTAAGTTTACTAAAACAGAAGTTTTGCCTTAATTATCAAAATAAACTAGGGTGTTCTAATGGAATTCTCCAGCGGTTTATCATCTTGATAAATAAATATTACATTCCAGTTTTTCTTCTTTTTGATTATCCTTATGGTGTAATATTTAATGATCATTTCATTTCAAACTTGTGTAAAAAGAGCAGATGGAAAAAAACTTTGATGGAGGCCTCTGATGATAAATTAGGTATTAGAAGATAAAAACTGCCCTATAACTGCTAACTGACAAAATATTTATCTTCAACCAAAACATTGTGATAATTATTTTTGCCAAGTATTAGTCATTTTTAGGCTAAATATATTTTCTCAGGCGGCTGTTGATTAATTTTCTGATAGAAATAGAGTTATTTCATTAGTTTTTCTGTTGAATTCATTATCTTAATGGTACACTAGTTCACAGCTCTACCTTTTATATAAAGGATAGTCGGTCTGATTCATTACAACATAATACCATATTAAAAAATTATAGCAGATTCGTGTTGAAAATAATAAAAAATATTACAAGAGTAGAACATCAAAACTATTGTTGGATTTTATGTCATTTGAACTGGTGACAAATCAAACCAAAGTGAATTGATATTTCTTCTCAAATGATTTTACGAAAGTGTAAATTAGCTGTTTTCTTACATGTATGTTTTCGCATGATCTACCAAATGAAAAACATTACTGGGCTAAAATAATGAATTCAGCTGTCAATCATGTTTAAGGGTATTAGTATATCATTTCAATGACCTTGCTGTGTTAGTCTAACAGACATTCATCAATTTTTACCAGTCCATATTTAATGCAATTCAATACAACAATATATAATGCAACAGGTCTATACATATCTACATTACTTTTTGTTTTTAACCCAACATGTTAGGAAAATATCCTTATTTTGACTTATTTCTTCCCAATTCCAAATAGATACCTTAAGTTTTTAATATTGTAATACGCTTACAAGTTTCTGATTCTAGAATTTACAAATCCTTTTAAGACACAGATAACAGTAACATTTCATGTCAGTTTAAAGCTTAACAAAGTTGGGGGATTTTTTTTTCCCAATCTAAATGGATTCTAGATAACACAAAGCCATGAGAATGCTGATTTTTTTTTTTTTATCTATAACTTTGAAATATTTGTAATCAGGTTGAGTCAATAAACCATTCTTATCACAATATTACAGAACATCTTAACGTGAAATAATATACCAAATATAAGCAATGTATTCTGTACAAATATCATATTACTTAATCATTTCAAATTATACATTTAGGCATTTTGCTAATCTTCCCCACTGAGATGATAAAAACAAATTACATTTTAACACTAAGGTGTCTTGAAACAAAAAAAAAGATTGAAAATTAAAACCTTCATTTTACTCTTCAACTTTTTTTCATACATGTTTATTGTACCTATCAGAAAAACAACCCCTTTACATATGAATTAATTCATAAACATTGGTGAAAATGATGCTATCCGTTTTTGAGAAAATGTAGTAATAAGTAGTAAAAAGAAGAGATATGAGAGATTAAGATTTATTTTTGTAATAGCGGGACCTTGTGTCCCCTGTCTGTACAAACTAAGCTTCTGTTAACATCCTATCAAACTTACACTTCACTTGTCTTATTCATATCAGTAACTCTATACTTCACAAACAGTTAACTAAAGCAAGACACCCTTGCTCCTTAACATGTAAACAATGACCCCAAATTTCAACTCTGCTCAATGATTTATCCTATTGCTTTAAAAAAAAAACTGCACCAGTTTATGTTTTAATTTGTATTTAAATAAAAAGGCCAGAAGATCTCGCCTCTTGTCAGATAGTCATTTATTAACAGGGAATGGTAATTCTGCTTCATGGCGTATCATCTGGTTTAAACGATCGATAAAATGAAAAAGAACAGATGAGGCAACAAAAATCAATAGTGTTCCGTTATGATTGGGATATCATATGCTCTAAGGGTATATAGGTCAGACTTCTGATCATTATTTGGGAAAATTTCGACCTGTTACAGGCAAATTGGCAAGAACTGTCAAATGTGTCTTCATATTAGTTTTCCAGCCCAATGGCTTGTAGAATGTGGTAACAAATTGTGATACAGCAGTAGGCAAATGGGCAAATCCAGCCAATCAACAAGATAATTTGTTGCGTTTCTTGTACCATGCAAAAATTTTCATTTCACAGACGCAAAATTCATTTCCTTGGGAGCTAGGTGGCACAGATATAATTAGTGTTGAGGATATTGATTGGTGAAAAATGGCTGGCAGATTAATTTGATGGTCTACTCAGTTTGATAGGAAAAATAATAGATCCCTGTGAGCTAGTGCTGTAATGCTGTGTTTCTCCAAACTTTAATTACTGCAATTATGAGAGGCTGAGCGCAGAAGCTTGAGGTGGCGGAATGCAACGGGTTCTAAACAGATCTATAAAATTACATTGATTCATTAGACTACAACAACCCTAGCTGTAAGATCTTTCATTAGACAGACTTAAGCTTCTTTCAATATCACAAATGACTGCCTTCCACGCCAAGTTATTTTTTCTTTTAGTCCGATTTTGTGATGACGTTTTTAATGGATCTTGAGAATCTGCCTACTCAAACTACTTCAATTTTGTTTTTCTTGCATTGATATCATTATTATGGTTTGAAATCATATGGGTTTTCAAATATCTTTATACCATTCGAATAGCAATATTTCCGTTTTTTGTCTCCATGATTAATGGAATGCTGTATATAAACGTCAAAATAGGATAATTTTCTATATGGCAAGAAAAGTTAATGGAAGATTTAGATATAATGGCTTATCCAAGTTTTTTTCGTCATTAAATCCATCAAAAGCCGAAGATAATTATACATGACAATTTTTTCTCTACGTCTTAATAAGTTTAAACTGAACCCTTTAAGGCTTTTGGTAAAGTCATATAATGAAGAACATCTTCAAAATGAGATGAAAAATATGGGGTGAGGACATTAACGATGGCAGATAATTATTCATATCTAAGATGGTTCAGTCATCAAATATTACATCATTACCTGCAGCACATATTTAATGTGACTCACTATGGTAATCTCCCTTTACAAGATTTGACAAATTCCGAAAAATATTTCTGTTGAAACCACACAGCATTAAACACAGCTCATTAATAAATATATAAAATGGTTGCTCGCTAGAAAAATAAAGCCAGATGTACATTGGGATATATTGATATACCTCATGCAGATATATTTTTACTCCAGTTCTCTCCCAATGGAAGATAATATACACAAATAATCTTGAAAACACCAAATAGAAAATACACTGACCTTGTTGGTAAGAGTAATCTGTATTGAATATGTTAAATAAAAGAGTAGGCGTAGAATTATTGGTAGTTAATGTTTGTTTAAGTGTATATTATAATTAGCTTTTGTTTTAACCAGACAGCAGTAGATCTGTTGTATACTGTACTGTAACAGCTGTATTTATTCTACTATCTATATAATCAGTCTGTTTACCAATTACCTAGATTAATATGTTCTGCCTCATTACTATTTATTCATACAGACTATCTTCCTTTCTATCAATAATTACAATTATTAATCATCAACACAATTAATCTATGTATTTGTGCCTGCTATTTTATTAAAGTACATATATGTGAAACATAGTCCACAACTACACACCCATAAGGGCCTACCGGTACTGTAGTTTTCTAAAATGACTAATTTATCACCAATAATTAAACCTGGCGTTGATCATACTTTTGTTGTCTATGTGATAAATTTCATCACTATGTCATGTAGAAAATGTACTAGACATAAATTTACAAATGTTGGTAACTCAATCATATTCTATCATAAATATATTAATGACTGCAATTACATTAACACATTTTTAGCATCGTAGATTAAAGAAAATCAATATTTCTCTTTGTTCTAAAACTTGATTAAAGGAGTGGTCTATACTTGAAAAAAATAATCTTGATTTAGCTCTTGTAAAACAAAGAAAACTAACTATTAAAACAAGACTGATAAAAAAAAATGGTGTTTTGCATTGGGGGGGGGGCAGTGTGGGAGAAGGATGATTTAGAGGAGTTACTTACAATCACACTTCTAACAGAATAATGATCTAAAAGCAAAGCATTAGAGACCAAAACTACCCCTGTGCCGCTCTCATTGTATGAAATGGACCATTCAACAAAGACCACATATTGACAATCTTATATAGAGACTGGTTGTGGTCACAATCTATTTTGGATTTCTTTTACTAAATTGGGAGTAAATGTCCCTAACAATTTGCACCAAAGAGATATTAAAATCTACTGATTGTCGAGGCACAATTAATACGATATAAAGACATCAATAAATTGTGGGATCAAAATATATAAAGTACCAAAACAAAAATGGTTCAGTTCTGTTCAGTATTTACAAAGATATAATGAACTGAAGGTTTCCAAACATTGAGAATCTCCAGCACCATCTATCTATAAGAGTTGGGTTTCTTTTTAATCTGATTGCATTCAAGCCAGGAGATTATCTATAGGTTAATATTTTATCTTTGTTGTTTTCTAAATTAAATGTCAAATAATCAATTCAAATGCATTTTGGATTAATTTGCTTTAAATTCTATTGGTCGCTTTAATTATGTATATTTAATATTACACTCATAAAACTGGCAAAAAAAGAGAAATTAGGCTAAATATATAATAAGTCATAAGTGAGAAAATAAGAACTCAATTCATTCTCTAATCTTATGAATCTACATAATTCAATTTTCAAAAAAGCTATTATAATAAAGCTTTGACAAGAAAATGAAAAGCTATTCAATGGTATTAATAATATTCAGTCAATTCATTACATAGGCAAGATACATACATTATGTGAAAATTATGTCCTTAAATACTTTTATTGCAGTTGAGAAGAAATATTTATGAAAGAAAAAACAGGGCTGAAGAATAATATTTGAAAAAGATTTAAATGGGAAAACATATTCTTAGAACATCTGAAACTATCCATACTTGATCAGATCTTATTGTTTTGAATGTTTTTGCAAGACTTCATTTGTTATCTTTCACTATCCCTGTACTTACTTAATTTAGTCTTGCTTGGTAATTAATATTCAAGTTACTAAACAAAAGTACTTAAAAATACTGAACAAATGGTTATACTTTTGCTAAATACTCTGAGGACATTGTAATTGACATTTAAATGTTTGATCTCTACTGTAAAGAAACCTCTGAAACATCAAGGTTTAATAAGACCTACCGTTATTCAGGAAACATCAATATCAACTAATTTTAGGATGAGAATTTTGAATCTTGATTAAATATGTGCCAAATACAAATTGTAAGCAATCATCAAGTAAAAAGATTAGTCCACCATGAACAAACAAAGCTCAGAAGAATTTTAGCTGATCAAAAGGAAACTTGTCGCACCTTATGATAAAAGAACCGTGAAATTTGAATAAAACCTGCCACAATTAAAGGTAAACATTGGAAGAAATATCAAGAGATGCCTATAGTCTCAGTCCAAACAATAGAAAGAATAGGATTAAAAATGGAAAACATCTAGCAGAAATTAATTAGATTCCTATCAGAAAACTTCACTCAAAGCCTCGGGTGGAGCTCATTTCTTCTTCTCACATTTAAATAAAAACATTTTTCAAGCTCAAATGTCAAATAATCTAGCTGTGAATTTGTTTTCACACAGTTAACTACCTTTTGTTTCAAATGTGCATTTAAACTCATCTTTTCTTATCATCTTAATTTGATTTTGTGCACATCCTTTTTTCTAAAAATACACCTGCCAAAGCTAAACTTTAAGAAGATTTAATATTTATTTATTGACTGGAATAAATCCAATCCTTTCCTGTGGAGTAAAATAATTCTATCTCAGACCAAACACTAAAATGGCTAGCCTATTTCCAGTTTAGGTAAACTCAAAATTGAAAGCTAACATATTTCCACATGAATAAGTTCAAATAAACTAAACAATAAGGGTCATAGCTTTTCCAAGATATCAAAGTAATGTCATATTTACTTATTTCTGCACGCTGGTTTCACCCAATCTTAAATTGTATTGTTTTTCCTTCAAGTGCCCAACATGTGTTAAACATATGAAAACATGTTAGCCATTATTAAATTGGGAGCCCAAATCTCACACAATTCTATTCTTAGAGCAAAAACATCACAAACGCTCTCACTTTTAGACTCAATAATAAGATCTAACTTTGTATTATATATACTAAATGGATTAGCTGTATATTCAGTAAAAAGTAATAATAAAACTACAATATATGTGGTAAATTAAGTAAACATTCTTTCCAAAATAAGTATTTTTTCAGTAAGTACTCAAGATTGTACCATATAAATCATAGTTGTCAGATTATCAAACAAAAATTCTACTAAAAATATAAAAAGAATAACTAAATAATGCAGTCATATTTTGACCTGATTAAAATGAATATGAAATTGACATATTTTGACGAAGAATGATGGAAAAAGCGTCACTATGACAATCAAACCTGTCATTTATGCAAAAATATGTAAGCAAGTCCTAAAGAACATTGTTATTTTATCTTTTAAACAAAACAAATTATCTTTTCTTACAGGCTAATACACTAAGACGATTTGCATGAAAATTTCTTTCGTGGTCTTAAATACTTCATCTTGGAAGAGAACCAGAGCTGTTTCTATTGGAGAAGATTGAGGATTTTGTTTACCTACGACAAAATTTGTGATCCACAAACAATCAATATAAAATAATGCCTTTGTTGCTTCTGCTATTGTCCTGTTTTGGCTCTAGTATTTGGTGTTGAACAGCCTACTTAATACTTTGGCTGATTTCATATCTTGATTAACCACCAAATTTCTACCCACTTCATGTCTAAATCAATACTTTTGAAGTATTTTCTTATCAACCTGTCCTAATTTATATTAGACAACAGTTTTAATCATGTTGACTTTGGAAAGGTAAGATATCATAGATAAGCTGCCCATAATCCACTTTATGCATACATATATGAAATGATAATTATAATATCTACAATTTCAAGCTGAGACTGTCTAGGATTGTGGGAAACATCCACAACTTGAAAAGACATGTGCCATTACTTAATCTTAAAAGATAAAGTGTGTATTAATATTATAAAATACACAATATCATCACAGGAAATCATGCATTGTCTATACTCTTCATTTGAAAGATATGACCTGATTATTGTTTATCAACCACTCCTTAAACTAAATTACTTTTTAAAGAATTTCTAGCCAATCAGAAACAATGTCTTAAACTATGGTTGTTTGTATAGATGACAAAAAGTTGATGAAAACTTGTTTGACAAGTGACCAAGGTCAGTGGCAATGGGCACACCAGGGGTCAAATACAAGTAAATTGTTAAGGATCAAAGTTCAAATAAATGAAAAGTTAAGACAATCTTTTCCAATAAATTCATCTTCAAAATTTTATGAGCAATCAAAAAGCAGCAGGCTATAGAGAACAGGTGTATAATTATTCCAAGTCAGGACTATAAAAATGGATTTTCTGTCAACCTCTCCAGACAGTTTGAGGTTATAAATTGGATTTAGAACTAAGACTGGATATTATTGTAATACTGTTGAATAAATAATGACATTATAGATTCAGTTAGCTATTAAAACCTTCTATAATCTATAAGTAAACCTTTAAAACACAACAGGTCTGCTCCCCGCTTCATAGCACCATTTGCACATCAATTGATTAACAATTTCTCCAAGGAAGTTGTCTGGTATTTATGTAAATATATACAATGTAAGAGATAATGACAACATCTATTATATTTTCAACAACCAGATCCTATTAGGTGAATGAAATGACATTTTAATTAGAATACCTGTAAATATCATCTATCTCAACAACAGCTCATTTCTAGTTGGGACCTTAATATATCACACTTACAATTAATTATGGTATGCATCATCATATAAAATGACACATGATATTTTATGTCCGGGTTGCCATTAAAAAAATTAACCTTGATTTGTATCAAATGCTAGTACCAGTACAAAAAAAATCTTTTTCTAGTCCTCAAACTGGAAGTGGTATTAGAAATTCTAGAAAGTTTAAGCATCCAGGAGATACTTTATTTTGTTTCATGGTACAAATAGATAAAATGAATGAATGAAGTTATCCATAGTGATAATATTATGCTACTTTAGTTTTCAACACTTTAATCTCACAACATTCTGACCTACAAAATTATTCACCAACAATGTAATACTTGAATCTAACACACATGTTTTCAAATTAGGAAATAAAGGTGTCCTAAAAATAGAAACTATTTGAAATTCTGCATAATATTATGGACGGTTTACTGTATTTGATTGATTAAATGCTCTTCCCCTAAAACTCTTCAAAAGACACACGTACTTTGCATAAAGTTCACCTTTGCATAAAGTTCACGGGAAGTACAGAGTAAAACTTTTGTCTGAAGCATATTATTGATAACGGAACTGCTTTCAAAGTTAGAACTCTGTTTTAAATCTCAACAATAGACTGGTTGAAAACATTACTAAAAAAAACCCCACCCAATTTGTAGAAGTGTATTAAGAAATCTACCTGATAATGAGTTTCTATTTTTCATCAATAAAAACTCTACATGTATTATAAAACATTCTTAATTTCAAACAAATCAAATTAAATTTAAATCACGGATGATTAAAACATGAGATTTTAATGGAAACGATATCACAATACCAAAAGAAAATTCAAGATAATTGACAAGCACTTGCTAATTTTAATACAAGAAAACAACTTTAAAAAATGAGCCTACAATCTGGCAGCCCACAACTGTCATCATTTCAACATTTAAGTAGATCATCAAACCAAAGTCAGCTAAAACCATGAATAATAATAAGATAAAGATGACCCCTTACACGAAATTAATGACTTTAAGACTGATAAAATATTCATAAGAGAACTTTTTCACACAAAAGCTACAGACATGATAGGAAAATTAGTCATTTTTTCTCTTTTAATTTCTGAGACTACAAGCTGATTAACAAAACATTATTCAACCTCTTACATCGGACTAGTGACAACAGCTAACGTAATTCAAAGAATGCACGAAAGAAAACTATTTCTAATAAAATAAATATATTTCACAACAAAGATCAAATATATGTATGATATAAGTAACATAAGTAAAACAACATCCAAGACAAAACCGTTCAAGTGGGTAATTCATAAAACTAATATGGCTGCCTATCAGTCATAAAGTTCTCGTAAACAATTCACCTCATCATAGTTCAGCTACTGTAACTGTTAAATATGTGAAGACAGGTTACAAACAAAAACATCTTCTAAAGACAAAAATATGAACTAGTATAAAATAAAAATGTAACAAATGGGTTATATGATAGACAAGAACAATGGTTTGAGTTGAAGAAAGAAAGAAAAATATGGCAAGCTACATTATTGTAATGTCTACACTCTATAGGTCAGATATAACAGGATCTCAATATGGCCGCTGTATTAGACATGACCTGATTGTCACGTGTGTGCATGCAGATTACTCCATGCCATCGATCTTCTATATCCTACACATGGATCAATAACTAGGTCAGAGAGGTACTTTCAATAGTTGAAGGTGTAAGAGTGGCTAGACTTGCCGACAAGACGATAATACCTCACAGAGCTAACCTGTTGCTATACATAATGTAAATCGCGGCTAGTCAGTCAGTTGACTGTGAAGGAATGTATGTATGAATCGTCATGAAGCTTTTCATTCAATCAACATGTCTTGACCTGGATTGAAGAATATTAACAAACTTATCTAGATTAAATACCCTCACCTAACACTGTGAACTACAGGTCCTTACCATGCCATTAATCCCACACTAGCTTGTACAACAACACACAAATCATAATACAAATCCAATAACATCTTACCGCTATTAGCTGGCTCATTACTGACAACCGGGCCTTGCATAGCTCATTACCACATTGATATGACTTTCTTATTTTAATTTTTCTTACAGTAGAGGCTCATTGAGACACACCTCAAAGACACACAGTAACTGTCGTTCACTCGCAAATAGCCCATTGTTAAGACATGGTTGAGGTCACAGGCCTAGCAATGTAAATTCAATTACCCTGCTTGCTGTTGTTTCACAATAAGTCTCTCAAAATATTCCTATTTATTGCTTGCAGACGGCTAAAGAAAGTAAAGTAATTTGTTCTCACAAAAATTCATAAAGGTGAATTGTCTCTTGTGGCCTGAAAAAGGTGTGCAAATCAAAGAGTATGACTCATGAAATGGCCAATTCATCCCAAATAAACTCATAAATGTGCTATCTACTAAGTAGCCTGGATTAGAATATGAATAGGTAAAAAAAATGAGCCCAGTGAAACCATTTGGTGAAACATATCAGTGTATAAAGTTAAACAAAGCAAATCGCTGTCGCCTGTAGCAACGGGCATTGGGCTAAAGAAAAAGGATGACCTTTTTTTCAAAGTAGTGATAGCTTGCTTAATAATGAAGCCCTCACCATTCGACTGAATTGATTTAAGAAATTTGACACAAAGGCCTTTTTCTCTTGTAAACATGCAGATACTCTTGCGATGGAACGCATATCTTTACTTTCAAACAAATGCTAGTGTTTGCCTCCAGGTTTTTGTTCTAAGAGGTATCTAGTTGAAATAATCCTATTTAGACAGTGGGAGGGGCTATGGCTATTTCGTAGATCACACAATCATAATCAAACACGCTGATTGTCTTTGCAGGTTAAAACGACTTTAAGTTTAACAAATTTGACCTAAGTTCATCACTGCCTAAATCAACAAATATCTCTTATATTTATCTCTGAAGACAAACCACTTCATTAGAATCAACACAAATCATAATTCTCTACATTGTTAATAAAAGGCAACTGTTTACTCATATCTCAATGAATTCATTATATTCAACTAATTTTACATCTTAAAGTTTCCTTTATTTACCAAAATTTATCTTTCATGTCAGCAAACATTTTTTATATGTGTAAATATTGAAGGAGACTCAACAACTAACTTCTGTAATCTCTTCCTTTTAATACAATAAAATATTGGCTACAAGAAATGCAGAAATATTTGGAAACTTAATTATTTAGGTCAGAAGACAATCTTAGCTAGTAAGACTGTATTTTTTCTGGGAAGAAAAATTATTTAGATAATCGAAATGTCCAACATCTTTTGAAAAAGACAAATGAACGGAATATTTTGATTAAAAATACAGACCATTGGCAAAAAATATTTACTTTCCCCATAACATTATTTTTAATTACAAAATACAGCAAAAAATAGTTAGCTTCCCCCTTATAGTGCAAAAATACTCTGTTTGGTATGATAGTTTTATGGAGTCATAAATTGGACATATTATGGTCTCTTATTACTATTTTTTCAGCAAATATTGAATGCTCTCAGAATTTTGGACATGGTCTTACATCTGATACTGTAGATGTTGCCAGGCATTGAAACATATGCCAAAAGCAGCTAAGTCATCTGGGTAGTCAACAAGGGTTGTAGCATATCTTTGTCATTATGAAAATATTTACAATGCACTAAAATCTGATTATGAATAGCAACGTATTAAGAAATTATCAGTAATCATTTGGTTGCTAAATATACAAAACATTTAATATCAAGGGCTATAACTCTAGTGGCAATTATAAGAAATTGTGGAAGTCCATAGACTTCCTTATCTTGTGACCTTAAAGACGGTGTATAAAGATATTTCAAAGTGATAAAGGGCCATAACTCGAGCAGTAATTATTACAAGCAATTATGGACACTGTATTGGCGGACAGGTGAACCAATGGGCAGGGACGAGGAAAATATTTGACTACATTTCCACATTTCAAAGTGGGTATATATAAAACTGGAAACGAACCTTGCAAATAAAAAATGAGCACATGTTTACTTGGCTATACGAAATGAAATAAATTAGCATTTAATGTCTTAGTGTACTGCTCAGACAGAGTTAATGAAGATGGGCATGCACCATATAGTGTGCTGTGAGGGGAATTTTGCCTGGACAGCAGCGCTACAGCCTACTCTTACATCGAATTCCAACTGCAAAGGGATCTTTACACGCACCTTGGTTTTTCATCCCATCCACACAATTTAACATGCCCTTCTACACCACTGAAAAGGGAAAACCATGCTGGAAAATCCTGATGAACTTTCTCAGCTAACACCAGAATCGAACTCACAACCTTATTTACTCAGAAAAACCAATATATAAATAAATTCATAATATACAAAATACCAGCACATTTTAAGAGTATATTGTTCCTTAGCTTCTTTTTATCAAGTACAGTTGGCTTCAGACCAGTGATTTTTTAAATACTATTTTTTTTCTATCGGTGTGATCTTTAACACATTGAAACATACAATGGAAAATATAAGCTAAAAAGTGCTTTGTGCACTGATGAAAAATGTTTTAATTGTTTTTCCCAAGACCTTATCAATTAATTAGAATTTACTGTTAGTTTCTTTTCTTTGTTTATCTGCCAACCTTAACACTAGCTTGTTCGAGGCAGGACAACAAGAAAAGATAAAGAATGTTTGAAAAAAACGTCCAAAATGTTCCGAAGGTGAGAAAAGAGATTAGAAGTAAAATCCGTCAAAACAAAATTGGCCACATAGCGTGAGCAGATCATGCATTCGGGTTAAGCGTTAGAAGTTTACTTTAACAAATAACAAAGTGCGTTGATCACATTGTGTGTTAAAACATGAGGTGCAAACAAGTAAACTATCTTTGTTGGCTGCCTCAGGTAGTTGACACCTTCACTGAAAAACTGTTTGTCAAATCCATCAATATCCTTTCTTACTCAAACGCTCAATAAACTTTTTTGTGAATCCTGTCACGATTTTCTGACAGTGTTATAAAACTCGTCTTTTCATACTAATATTTTCTTTTCCTTCCTAACAGAGGATTTGTAAGTGGGATTGAAAGTAACAACTTTATTTTATGTTGTAAACTAGCTGATCAGGCATTTCATTTTCAAGATTTGCATTTTTATAGATTTAAGAAAAAAAAATTTCATGAAGAAAGTTGAATAATTTATTTTAAACCCTCAATAATGTTGCACTCATCTAAAAAAAATGAAATTAAAAATATCTTATCAAGAATTCTAATACATCTTGAAGGCATAATATAGTAAATAGAATTTTCAGCTACATATACACTATCCTGAAACTTGAATTTATTAATCAACGAGTTATTTTGATAGAAAGGTATTAACATATTGTAGCCCAGCTACAACAAAAGGATCATGGTCTATATTGACTGATGAAATATATCAATGTGGTTTTGGTTGAGAGAGTTTGACAAAGCTTGAATAAAGCTACAAAAATAATAAGCTGTTCTACAGGTTTTTAAACCTAGTTGAATTGCCTCCAGCACTAATCAACTATTTCTTAGATTGGAGAATGTATTTGATTTAAATCTGTTTGAAAATTCTATTCATGAGCTTTTACAGTCAACAGTTTTTGTTAATGGAACAATGGAACATACACTTTGACGCTCTACATAATAACTCATTAAATTTTCTTCTCACCAATGTGACATTCAAGTTCGATTCAATTAAAACAGATTTCAGTCAAAAATCTGTTTACACAATAATATGACAATCTTGTGTGTTAAATTGCTCATTAATACATTTCATGATTGAATATTTTTTTTTTACAAAGAATGTCATTCTGATTGTGACCAAAAATACATGAAACAAGAGAAAAATGCCATTTAATTAACTGCTAATATCTGGAAGCTGAGTATCTTATCAAATAAATAATACCCACGCAATTTTTACTCACACTTGATATTTTATAGAAAGTAACCTTCAATTATTAATTTTAAACTATCTATTTGTTTTATCACTTTTAAACATACATTTGAATAATAATACCAAAAGAAATGCACAGAAGGTGATAATCCTGAAGTGTTCAAATAAGAAGTGACAACCTTTAATAATTACTTTACAGAACATTTTGCATGATGAATAAACTAAATTTTAGCCGATTTATTGAATTGAAATCTCTGACACATATCTCTCTATATTTATAAGCATAAAACAGGTTTAAATAACTAAATAAATTTTAGAAAAAAATATGACATGAATGTATTTTTGAAAGTAAAAAGAACAAACACTTATCTGTAACAAGTTTAAGGTAAATGCATACCTAATGTTTTTGTCTATTTTAGAAAGATGTACTGTAGATATATGTACCATACATGTACAATGAACCATCAACATACAGATACATGTATATTATTTTAGTGTGTTTATAGAAAAGGAAAGTGAGAATGTACTGTATTGAAATGAAATAATATCTTTATAAATATTTTGTATTTATGTAATGACTGGAGACGCAAATGAAATATTTTCATTGGCAAATTTGCAAAATGTAAAGTGTTGACTATGGACAAGATTAAATAAACCAGAATATGTATTCTTCTTTTTATGCAAATCAATAATATAACCACAGCTCATTTTTAGAACACTTAACAACAACACTAAATTCAAAGACTATCTTTCATGTTTTTGTTTTTATTCTTTTCAACTATTACTTACCATCTTCATCAAAATCGATGTCATCATCATCAGTAAGTTTGCGGACTTGGAATATTTGGTCAACATCTAGACTCTGAGCACTGTCTTCTTTCACTCGGCTCTTGTAGGCTGCATCATTTTGTAAATGCTGAACAGACTGAACATGATGAATCAAATTCAGTTTAACTTTGGTAGAGTACTGACACATGGCACAGTGGTAATACTTAGGGCTACTGTTGAGCTTTGCTTCTTCATACTGTAAGTGACGAAAGAGTTGAGCACTAGATTCATGTTGTAAGTTAGTTGTGTGGACGTTAAGTTTGTGAATACTGTTGGTGTAATAGTCGCAGGAATTACATCGAACCTGGACAGGATTACTAACATTCAGATATTTCAGTCTCCATTCGTTACCAGGACCACCTTCCTTGATGTGGTTTACTAGCTGTAGACGTTGTATATGTTTATCTGTTTTACTGTGTAGTTGAAAGTTAGCTTTCAGGTTGGTTTTATACGAACACAGATTACAGAGATACGTTCCTCCAGATACTGTCACATGCTCATTCTCTTGTTGTTTAGTTCGGTCAAGTTGTAAATGCTGATGAAGAGCCTCTAAAGAATCTGTAGTAAAATTGTTACAAACGCAACAATGAAACAGCTTGGCTGCATCAGGAATATCTTCTGCTTCCAATGGGGTGCCATTTTCTTTTGAAAGATTGACTGGTATATCAAAGCCTGGAGGTATTCCTGTCATTAACATAGACTGATCATATGGAAACATGCCTCCACCCATTGGAGATGGAAGCCCAAATAAAGAATGATCTTGCTGCCCTAGCATCATGAGTTGATTCATTTGCATATGCATATCCTGCTGCATGTGCTTCATATTTTGCTGAAGCACCATCATATTGTGGGTGTGTTTCTCACTTGTCATGTGTATGCGTAGATTTCTGGCTACAGTGGTTTCATAATTACAGACATCACAGCGCCACGTCTGCTTGGGCTTTTGTAATTTTTTAAATTGTGACTCATCAGGAAAAGAAGGAGTGGTTGGTGTGGGAGGTGCTGATGGTGGCATTTTCATTTCAGTGCTGCCATTGGCAAGGTCCTGCATGTTGTTTATGTGCTTATCAGACTGCATGTGAATGCTGAGGTTACCTTTCGTTGTGGTAGAATAGTTACAAACTTCACACCGATATGGTTTGTATCCACATGAATATGTTTCTCCTCTTGCCAGTCGTGGATGTGATTGGTTACTGAGGCAATACATACACTGAGCATCATTTTCTGGATGCTTCTCCTTCATATGAATATCAAGTGTTTCTTGATATTTGTAGTGCCAATTACATTTGGGACATTTTAAAGTTTTACATGAATTGCGTGAATGCATCATGGTCATGTGACCACCAAGAGATTGGGAAGAGCTTAAAACAATGTCACATTTGGGGCACTCTACTCCTTGCAGACGACCTTGTGGATGTTCATCACACATTCCAAGGAAACCTGGTATGTTCTGTGGCAAGGGACTGGAAAGAAGTGATGCTTCTGATGAGGCTTTTGGAGATCCTCTTCTTTCTATAATGCTGTTGACTGATAAAGAATTGGTAGCTGGGGAGCTGCCAGAGTTGATGACAAGCTTTGGTTGTAAGGAATCTGACTCATCTTCACTAGAATCCGACTCATCTGGAATATTGTTATTATTCTCCATTTCCCTAGACTCTACAGACTTTATTCCCCACAGATGGGAATACTGATGTTTATCTTGAAATAATGGGTTAGAATTTGTTGAATTAACAACAATATCAACTGATTTTGGCTTTGTGTAGACAAAACTAGTATTAGTTGACGATTTAGTGTCCACTACATCAGATGTACTGGGATGACATAAATTATTGTTAGACATAGAGTCATTAGAGAATACCGGCTCTAAAAATGACATCAGCGGATGCTTATCTTTACCAACACCTTGAATGATAGCGGATGAATTCTTGCTATTTAAAATTCTTTTTTCTTTCTCAGTAAGTTTCATTAAATGTTCTGTGGCTGCATGAGAATGAAAAGATTTGGTATATCCAAAGGACAAGCGACATATAAAACACATAAGTATGGGCTTGGTTGGAACCGTGGGACCATCTGCGTCGGTGTGGTTCTCAGTTGAGAAATCCTCACTCTTGGAGTCATTGTTATTATCTTTTGTTCGCACATCATACACTCGGTAGCTGTGCATGATAGGAGTTTGATGGTTTTTATTTGAAGAAATAGAAGACTGATAAAGGGAATTTAAAACAGATCCAGGATTTCTTGGCACAAAAAATGCATTAGCTATTTGTGGAAACACAGCTGGGGAAGAAGAAATTAAGGTTCCCTTATTGTCCACTATGGCCCCATCTTGTTGAGGTATATCTATAGAATCATTGTCACTACCATTTGATTCACTTTCTTCTATAATATAAGCGGATCCATCTGGATTGTATACTATTTTACCATTAAAGCTTTCAGCATCACTAAAATCAGTTTCATTATTAACACAGTTGGATTTATCAGTTTGTATTTTAGAACACTTATGGTCCATGAACTGTTGCAATGTGGTGAATTCCCCATCACAGTTATCACAGTCGACAGGGTCTTCCTTATCCGAACCTATATCCATCGTTCCATTTAATTTTTCGCCCAAAACTTGGGTCGATTCAGTTTTCTTAGTTTCAGGAAATAGCTGAACCTTGTTGGTGAGGTTAAGATCGCGACTTCCTAAAACTAAATTGTTGTGGTAATCAAGGAAATTTTTACTACTGCTATCGTTCATTGTGGTAGCCATTTTGTTACTAGTTGCGTTAAATTGGTTGCTATCTACACCATCGATGTCTGGTAGTTGCTGATCTCCCATCGAGGTTGTTGGGGCTAAAGGGATCATCAAGTGGACCAGAGATTCTTCCGAGACATCAGATGTTAAGGACGATATGTCCATGTTGTTTTCAATCTTTCTCGTACAGCCATTCTACTTGTATGTTGTAAAATTCATCTGAAAAACATAAAGAGAAAAAAAAAAATTATTAACCCATGTCTGATTACGCGCACATGTACATGTATAATATTAATCAATTAAATTGAGTGAAATTGTTAAGATGTCAACCTGTGTCTGCCTCTACTTACTTTACAAACAGAAAAAAAATTGTTATGGCTGAAAGAAGACCATAAAAACAACATGGAAAACTAATTACTGACAAATCTAATTTTCACCAAATTGAGAGTAATAACACAAAATATTCTAATAATACAGGCCAGTTTATCGAAGGAATAATTACATATTTAAGCTTAGATAGACAACATCAAAAAACATAAAGCCAAATTACTCAGCCAAGAAATGTTTGAAAACTATAATTATAATAATTACTTTTATAAACTGTAGGGCATTAGTTATGATGTAAACAGGAAAATATCTCTAGCTAAAATAGTATTTAAATGCAGTAGAAATTATCTATGATTGCTGTCAAAAATAGTTAGATTTGACAGGCTAATGAAAAACAATTCAGCGATGGATTATTTTTAATAATCCTTTTTTTTCAAAATCAGGCTTTGCATGACCTATTATATTCTTTTGTTATTAAATATGATATGCTTAATTTGTTGGCAAATAATCTTCTTAATGGCAATTAAGAGATATAGGTAATAAGAATCAAATAAAATATCCAATTATATTAAATGGTCTTGCTTCAACATGTCTCTTAAGTCTCTAAAGATTTTCTTATAATTAGGTCTAAATACTGTCCATTTACTAACAATTATGTCATTTTGTGTCTAGAATATACTGCTTATAGAGAAGAGCTGTCGATATATATTAGAATGGTTTTTATCAGTGACAAGAGGTCATATCATTTTACTTGTAATAACAGACCACTGAGAATAGAAAGAAATCCTGTGAAGAATTAGCTAGAAATGAACTTTTCTTGGCAGTTGTGCTAGATTTGATGAAGTAGACATTAAAGCTGTGACTTCACACAGATTTCAGACTGAATTATGAGTTGGCTGCTCATTACCAGCAGTTAATGTCCAATCAGGCAACTTGATACATCTAGCTAAATACCACCAAGTGTGATCTAGAAGCTTAATTAGGTTTACACAGGGTGCACTATGGGTCCGTCTGTCTCTATCAGCTTCTTATCCCTACCATCAGTTCACCAATCATACTCATCATCTCAGATCAATAAATCACCTCATACCACTCACTTTTAATACTTTTTCTTCCTCCTATTACAATATATTTATGCCTTCCTTATATTTCAATTTTTAATAATACACTTTCATTCTATTCATCTTGAAAAAAAATTCTTGGATTTCATCGAAAGATAGAAAAAATGCAAAATGTTTTTAAAAAATTTGGTGAAAGAAAAGTAATGAAAAATTTGAAATGGATTCTTGCGTCTATTATCATTTTTTCCTCCTGAATAGGTCACTGAACTTACAGTTACCTAATGAAATGAAGTCTAATGAAATGAAATGGGATTTAACGTCCTACTGTCATTACTGTTCTGCTCCGACTGGGTTACTGAAGATGGGCATACGTCATACAGTGTGCTATGAGGGAAATTTTGCCTAGAAAGTAGCGCTACGGTCTACTCTTGTCAAATTCCCATTATGGATCTTTAAAGTGCACAGCAGTTTTCCATCCCATCAGAAAAACTATACATTGTCCCTTGGTCCTGCACCACTGACAAGGAGGAACCACACCTGAAAATCCTGATTAAACACAGGACCTCCAAGTTAGTAAGCCAGCATCTACCCACTGAGCCACCATGACTCCCCCTTAACTAATGAGTAGGCTACTAATCATGTAAGAATGATTAAAAGCGTAGTGTAAAAATGTGTTTTTTTTCTGATCTAAATGTTGTTTTTTTCTTTCTTCAATTTTGACTTCTGACAATTCCTGGATGAAATAATTGTAGAAGATTTTAGTTTTTATGAGAATGGTTTAGAGCTTTAAGTAGAGTGGGGCATGTGTTTCTGTGTGTATTTGAAGTCAGTACTCATTTATTATACTTAGAGTAATTAGCATGGTGATAATATAAATAATGAATTATAAAATTGGGAGAATATTGGGTAATTTTCTTCTTCAGGTTCTATTTAAGCAGCAGTAGTAATAGAGCAGACCACCTACTACAGAGCTTTAATATCACAGTCTTGTTTACAGTTGCTGGTGTTTTTTCTCTACACTTGTCTATCATCACAGTTTACCAGTCTTTCAAATACAACCGCCTGGGATTTATTTTTCTTTCATGCAAGGATTAACCAGCCCATACATACATATATTCTAGTTTTAGATATGATCTCCACGTCTAATTTTGAAAGCTTGGGTGAAGGTGTATATCTGATCAACAAGTCTTTTAACGCACATGTTTTATAAAGCTTAACATCAAGATCACCTGATTATCCAGGCTGTTGACTTGGCCCATTAATACTTAACACTTGTCTATTTGTAGACTTATTTTCCAGTCTTAACGCGTTGTGTTAAACCTGCCGGTGAAATAAACCATGAAATAACACAATGATAAAGTGAACACCCCAGGGTTGCTTATAAACAGCAAGCTTTGTCTCTACTCCTACTTAAAATAAGATTGGTTGAAACAGTTTTACTTCAGGCCAAATATATTAAGTCTCAGATGCTATTTCTGTACAGCTTACAAAATTATACATGCTGCCAAATATCTTATTACACATTTTATAACATTATAAACTTTCATTTACAAGCCATACGTAAAAGAAATTTGGTTAACTGTAGAGTTACAATTTCAATTTCACTATCATGTTTGCAACAATTTTTTATATATAAAATAAACAAATATATCCAAGAAAGGTAAAATTAAAATATTTGTATAAATGTTAATTTGTTTGGAGAGATAACTTAATTAGTTTACTTCAATCTCCTTTTGGTTCCTATTTTTCACAGAAATGAACAACTAAATGTATCTAAAAATAAATTAATTCACAAGACTGTCCATATTTGAAAGATCATTCAGTCAAAATGTTCATTTCATATAAATAACTTACGAGGTTTATGTTTAATTTTGATAAGGAGTATAGTTGTACTCAAAGGTCTGTTAGAATACAATGTGTAACTTCTCATACTTATTTAGCTATCACCAGTATACCAGTCAACAGCCCGACACTGTTAAACAAATATTACTGTATCTGGCCTAAGACGGCATGAATGGCAAAGTCATCAAACTGTATGCTTGTGTTGGTTCGAGTGTTGAAGTGTTGGGGTGATTGGCGCTGCAGAGAAAAGGTCAGAAATCTACCTACTAGTCAACCCGATTAACAGCCGCCTTTTATTGGCCCACAAATGTGTTAGGGCACTAGAAGCAAATAAAAGTAACAGTAACCACTCATTCAAACTGGTAGATAAAATGAATTTACCAAACAGTGAACATAAAACCATTAAGTAAGACATGTCTGAAACTGCCATCACCTAACACATATTTTCATAAGCTTCTATAAAAGAATCAAGTTACATAATGATTAAACCATACTTTCCTTATCAAATTTATATGTCTATTAAACTGACAATATTCTAAACCAATTTATTCAATAATAGAAACAGTCAAACTTCACGCTCAATTTTTCTATTGTTCATGAACAGTTAAACTTCTAGACCAATCCTTGAGAAATTCACAAAATCTTTTAACATTATGACAGGCTTTCTTTTAAAAAATGGTTAAACTTGATCTTCATCAAAAAAAAAAATTATAATAAAAAAAATCCTACAGAGACAATTATTCCATGGAAAGACGAAAAAAAATCTGACATTTATTATACATATAATAGATGAAGTAATGTAGAAGAAATGACTATTACTTTAACATGAAAGTTACAATCAGTCAACACTGATGATCTTAGTGTTAGAGTCAGTCAGTCAATGTTTAAATAAGCCAGACTTAGTTTGAGCTGTTTAAACAGTCCAGGTAAGACTTTTAGTAGTTTACAGTATGGAAGCTTACAAATGCCATGTTGCCTTTTCCTGACAAAGAACTGTCAATCAAAGTCAATAGAAGCTGTCATGAAAAGTGTTGTCGATTTCACAACATGTAAAAGAGAAGCACAACAGTGCTAGTAGTAGCAGGCCTACAGTTTCAAGGTGTTGGAGTAATGTGGTTACATAATGACGATACTGATACCCAAATACACATACATACACAGGTGCACTATGGTTTACAATAAGACATTCACAAACAGACAGCTGAATCATGTTCTTATCTTCATCATCATAGCAGGATGCTTCCAACGACTTAAACAGTGTAACATGTAACACACGTTCATTCAATGGGGGGAAGACTTAGCAATATGTCCCTCAGATCAACCCACTAAAAAATACTCTAAAAATGGCACAACAAATATCTTTGATGTTAACATGGATTGATTAATTACCATTTTAAATGGTAAAACATAAATTATGACCAGGAATTACATAAAGAAAATAATCAGGGCATAATACGAAAATAAACTTTTGGATAAAAAAATGACTTCTTCTTTGCTTAATTATAAGATGACATCATAGCCTTGATAAATGATTATCATCAAAAATGCACTTGGCAAAACATGTCAATCCTCCTTTTTCTCACCAGTCACAAATGTCCCTTTTTGTTTTCTATGAAATTAAACATGTTTTTAATAACGTGGATAACTTGAAAGAAATATGTAGCCATAAAGAACACATTTACTCTGACTCAAAACTGTCTTCAAGACTAAAGAAAGTAACATGATTTATTAGCATTAAGGCCAGCTTTACATCATAGTACAAGTAGAAAAAACATTCCTTTATAAGGTGTATTATTTCTAGTATCAATGCTACTGTATTTTTTTATACAGTCTGTAACATCTACATGCTCTTTACGCAAATTCCAAGATGGTGGAATCAAACCAATTTGGCACCATGTAAATATCAATGTGTCATCTAAATTGGAAACTTCAGTTTCTCTCATTTCAATTGTTACGTCATTAGTAATGTTTTTCTTGTTATTTTGCGATTAGGGTACAAGCTTTTACATATTCAGATGTAGACATTATTTAAATGGCTGATTTTAGACTTTAATACAAAGAGATGCAAAGGTAACATGTTCAGCATTGAATTCCTAGGTTCTATCAGAAATCAGTTTATTGATGCATGAAGGATAAACAGACCACAAAATTTAGTAACTGCATTATTAAAATCGTTTAAGCTGACATTCGACTAGCAGTAATATCTATAAAGGTGCACTTTTAATATATCAAAGTTACAAACCTTTATATTTTGAATGAAATTCTCTTTTATTTGTAAATTGAAAGAAAAATGCTTTTAAAAGTTTTACCATCAAGCTTATATTGAACAGGATTAACACATTCAGTGTAATTTGACAATTAAAAGAATTTAGATGACTCTATCGAATACAGTCTTAATCCTTCTTCTAAAATACATAAATATTCATAAGAGTGTCACAAGTTGCGATTTACGTGTTTCTTTTAAAAAGAGCAACAAGTAGCAAACAGTGTACAATGAAACCATAGGAAGTTTATTGAAATTCCCTCTCTGCTAAACGTGTGAAGTAATCAATTGAAATACAATTTGATTAAATGGAAAATGTATTCAGCTTTGCTATAGCCTGTGAACAATCCCCCCCTCCCTCTTGAATAAAATAAACAATTTGTTGAGTGTTGGCCTATTCAAAGGCAACTTGCTAACATGTCTACAAGCGGAAACCAACTTGTGAACTTGTAGTGTTTCCATGTCATTCAAATAAATAGATCAGTCAAATTTGATGGTGCTAGGGGATCTGTCTAGTGAAGAAAACAAAGAGACTAGGCCATGACAAGAAATAAATCACTGTCTTCAAACTTTGTCACATTTTTTTGTATCTTTGATATATCTAGATCGAGGAATTTGGGTGAAATGCTTGGAACAATTGCAGAAAAAGATTGGTTACATAAAAAATTAAGTAATTTCAGAAAATCTAGAAAATAATTGTGATATTAAAATATGACATTAGGGGGAAAATGGAGAATTGTCATAAATTGGAATATCTCTCACAAAATAATCAATTACCGCCACAACTTGAGAGAGAAATATTTGACAAGAAAAAATCATAAATTTCTATCTCCAGAAAATGATGTCATTGCTGATTAGATTAAAGATGCAAGCAAATTGAATTGGTTCTCTCGTGGAATTTTTTTGCCGAATTATAAAACAGATTAATCTATTGTAATAAGGTTATGACGCACCAAAATCTTCCAACAAACAGGACTCGATCAATTTGAAAATGAATTCTTCATCAAATCAGGTCTCGCACAAACTATTTGTTTTTTTATTTTACAAATCACATTAAGCAAGTATGTACTTGATATATTTAGAGTAGTTAATAGGATTAATTATAAAGTTATTGTTCAAGTTTTTTGGTTTAAATATTATTATACAGCCTATACGGTCAATTAACTATATTAAGACATATCAACTGAGAAAACACATTAACGCCTTAGTCACATTAAATTAAATACATTCATTAAGAGATTATATAAACAATAATGATAATTAAAATACATATAGATAATGGCGATCAATATTTTCATAGATTAAAAAATGTTTTTTTATTAGAATAAAATTTTGTAAGAATTTCTTATTATTAACTAAAATTAACCTATAACATACAAATCCAATACTTATACCATTAATTAATTATTTTGGGTTCCATTAGTAAATTAATTAAATATCCATTTTTCCAAAAATACATCGTGTTAAAAACAACACTAACTGTCTAATGAAAGAGTATCATTTTGAAGAAGCTGAATAGTAGTATGTGGTAATATCATGCTTAAACATTAGTGACTTCTGGGCCACCCTTATCACACTATATTGTGAATGAATGAACCTGTTGTCTGGCTAAGATGCTGTTACAATACTCACATGTCGTATTTCCCCCACAAGTGGGATTTTTTCCAATAATCCACTCAATGTACACTACACACACACATAAACAGTAGCAAGAAAGGAAAAAAAATCTCCAGATATGAGCATAAAGATCCAACAAGTTCAAATTCCACAATAATAACACTAGTTTTAAATCCACAAAAGTTCCTTCACACAAGCAGTCCAATCTGACAACAAGTTAATACATACACAGAACAAGCTAAACTAATCACTTCTCTTCTAATCAAACTTGGTAACTCCCATTCTCACCACAAGGCGGCCTCCACGCCATCAGAGCGTATCATATGCAAATAACTAATTATAATTTTACCAATGACAGAAAACATAGCCACAGGTGCCTGGCCATAGGCTATAGGTTATAACAGGATGGTGATAGGGCTTTGAAAAGAAAGAATGACTTTTTGACCCCTCATTTCACTTTTATTTTCACCCTAGGATTCTTTCCTTAGTCCTGTGTTAACTACATGTGTTAATGATTTGCTTCAAGATTGTCTGCTAATAATTCACAGTATTTGACTTGCATTAAACACTATTCTGGGACAATTTATATGCCAAATCATTAATAGTCATTATATTTCAATTCATGCAAACTTATTTATTTTCTTATCAGTAAATTCAAACTTTTAATGACTGCACTGTCTTTTAGAGGATTTTTCGATGACAATTACCTTGTTTTTTGTTTACAGATCCATTATTTTAAACACATTTGAATTTTGAATGTCCTGTTACAAATGAATATAAAGAATTATGGTTTTATTTTAAACCGCTTCACAAAATCAAAAGCAGTGTTTGCAAATCATTTGAAAGTTTCCGTATACTTGATTGATTGGAAATAGGAGTAATATATAAAATGCTATCTATATGGGTTTTTAAAAACAGATAATGTAATTCTACCTAATTCTTCATACAGACATTTTTACACCCTGTATTGGTGGGAATATCATTACTCTTTGCCAATTATACCCTCAATAATCTATTACAATTCAATCTTCTGACTTACCAATGAATTACTGAATAAATAATGGTATTTTTTGTTACCTACCAGAACAAAACATAAAGAATTAACAAGACTGTCAAATAAAAGAGAAGAGATCTAACTATATGTTTTATTGTTAGAAAACTATAATAAAAATTACATTGAAAGAACTCCAACCAAACATATAATTAAATAACACCCTTATTCACAGTTACCCATACAATTCAAAAACTAATTACTTTTTCACTCTGAAATTAATTTGCTATTGTTGCTGGTTGTTCAATATTTTTCTCTTGAATAATACATGTTAAAGTAGTCGACATGTTATTAGTGAAATGATTTAATTAACTAGGTCTACAGAATAAGAACAAAATCACATGTGTTACACCTAATTTTATTTCATCCAATCATTTGTATTTTAAATTTCTGTTAATGTGTATCCAATTCTTTGTAGCATGAAGAAAAAACAATAATGATGCATGACGTGACGCATACAATTAATGTCAATTATATTTTAATATACAAAGTTAAAATTTAGAACAAAATATTTTCATTGTCTTGCACAGTTGAAATATGGGGGTACGCTTTAGCTTAATAATAAAAAAACAAAACAATTGCCACAAGAAAGGAAAAGTTTTAATATTGCATAGAAAGTTAATAAAAAGGAGTTGTCTTTCCCTAGTCCAGTCCATTTGGAAATACAGGTAGATCTTAGAAAATATACCTATCTAATATCAATACCTATTCCTATTGATGTCACAAAAATAATATTTAGGTTATTGACATTAAAAACTTGAATGTTTTAATAATTAATATCACAGCAATCTAATAATTAATACTTTCACATATATTTTTTGAATTGCTCAAGCAATGTTGATTCATTTTATACAATTTATCATTGTTTATCTGTTATTTAATGAAGACAAATACTGCATATTATATTTAAATAAATGCTTTAGGACAACAGAAATTAAAAGATTTTCATGTTTTCAAAAACAAATTTTCGTTTTTGATTGAAAAAAATAAACCCAAAATTCTGATGGGGGAAAGATTATAGCAATATTTTCATCTTCGATATGGTATATATAAAATGTTAATCTTACTGTATTGTTTTTTCCACCGAATGCTATCTTGTTAAACTAAACAGTAATTGATGTCAACAAGGTTGATAAGATGCATATATTTAAAGGTAACTAAACATTAGTAGTTAAGATTACTATCATTTAGTAAATGGTAGCTGACAACCAAAGACTATAAAACAATAGTCAGCAATCAGCAGGTAAATTAATGAGGTGTTAATCTAATGTGTTCACCTTCACTTTAAATCTGCCATTGTTTAGGCTTGTCTGTTAACTAAAGTTATTCAATCGTTAATTGTCTCAATCTTACACAATCTTACTAACTATAGCCAACTCATTTACAGAACAATAGCTACGTCAGATAAACTTGCATAAACTTGCATAATATGTCAGTGTAAATGGCTAGTAGTATTTTGAATAAGACACAAATACTAGATATAAAACAATGGTGTATTTAATCCTGGGCTAATCAATAACGAGACAAGTTCTCCAGGTGTATAAAGGTAGGTTGCGCTTGGATACCTCGTAAAGGGTTATTATCCTGTTCTTTATCTCCCATGTCATCGGTCAACAACGCTTACTTTATATGATTGACCACGACTGTATTGTGACTAGTGCCGTTATTTGTGTAAGAGGGCAGTCCTAGTGGATAGCGATACAGTAGACTTGAATAGACTGATTATTCACTGACCGTAATATTGTGGCCTAAAGGTGAACCTGTATGCAGAGATATAAACAAAGATTGTAGAATATACTGTGGTGCTTTATCCAATCTACAACAACTGATCTCAGCCATGCCATCTTTTCTATATATATTTAAATTTCATTGCTAGAGACTATTAGCAAATATTTAATCTCCCTTATTCACTCATATTTTACAACCCAAGTGATCTTAAATGTCAGAGATATTGAAATAATTTCATCATTATCTTGTGATAGATCAGTCTTAATGGAGAATTTAATGTACAAAAGGGGATCTCTATGTAGGAAAGGTGCCAAGACATTTCTTTCTGATTAAGAGTTATTTTACTAATATTTTTTGGTAAGCTAAAGTGTCCTCATATAAAAATAATATGCAGACTTCTAATGTATCTTAATTATTTCACAAATTTTTCTGATAAAAACATATAATATTATGTTAAGATATAGATGATTATAAATTTAGCACAATAATTCTAAAACTTTGAATAAATGCTTTAAACATTTGATATGATTAGTGGTATAAATATAAAATATGTGAGATAAAAGTGTGTAAACTGATACCAGTTACACTGACAATAGATGACTAGGAAAAACACACCAATGGTCGGACAGGCCTTTAAGGGTCATTGCTTATGAAAGAAAAACGCTTGTTCAGGCAGCAATCTGATTTGACTAGAGCGATTCTGGGGAAAGTTATTACACAAGTTATAACAGCAGTTATCCATGTCGATTCACCAGTTATCGATTTATTAGTTTGACGTCATGACACTTTTCTGGCATTTGTGCTCGCGGTGTCTTAGCTATGTCAGAGGGTAGGAGTAATTGTTATCAGGCTATTATTCACCAATAGCTAGTCCGACCTGTTAATGGGACCAGCAGATCACACTGAGCTCAAGATCAAAGCACATGCATCTAAAAACTAATAACACAGAATTAAATCTTGTAACATCGAGTTTCATATCCTTCACATATAAAAAAGATAGATAAAACATTTAATTGTGTTTTTCTTCCTACGAAGATCCACATTGATCTCTTTTTCTTAATCTATTAAATAAATTTGGAAATGTGACTTCATATTTGATCACAGATAATAAATATGGCAAAAGATTAAAACTTAGAATAAATATAACCTACATCCCTCACTGACAAATTAATATAACCAATCTGATCTGATGGCTTTAAAGTATTATTCGAGATATTGATTACGCATGATGTTATATAGTAAACATATACTGTTCCAATCTTATACCTTGAATATTGATGAAATACAAAGCTTATTGTTTGGGTGAAAAACAGCTTGTACAGTAAGATATTATACAAGTACTTACAGTGTTCATCTAGTAGATCTGACCAAAAATATGTCCAAATTATATGATTCGGTGCGTACATCCAATGTTTTAAACCAGAACAACAAACGGTGACCCACTTGAACAACGATTAATGTCCATGTGAAAAGTGGCTCAACCCTAGTGAATACAGGGCCCTTGTTAATTATCCATCCTATAGAATTCTGCATTGGTGATAATAAATAGCAACTCTTTTGTGTTGTTAATGCCTTTTCAAATATTAGCTCAGGCAGAGCCAGGGTAATTTCACAGTGTGGCCTACAGGTTAAAGGACGGACATCTTCTTGTGTTATCACAATATTATATCTTACTATAACAATACAACACCTCACCCCAGAGAACAATGGTCCTACCCAAACTTCAATTATTATCACTAGATTGGATAAAGCATCTGAACACTGTTTGATATAGTGGACTATAATGAAATATTTTTTTATAACATATTTTTCACATCTTTATATTAAAATATTAATTCAAAATTGTATATTATTGCTAATAAATAACTCTTTATTTCGATTTATAAATTAAAATCAATTGAACTACAATGAAGTTTCTGGATCTAATTTCAAGAACTGGCAACTTAAAACATATACACAATACAGTAATAAAAAACATTGTAAACATTTGTCCTTTCTCACCCAACAGTGGAATCGAACCTGTGATAAAACGGGTGACAGAACTTATGACCTCAAGGTTTGTGAGCCACTGCAGCTCCCTGTACACTTACTCCCATTCATCACTTTCTACTACAGAATTAAAAGACACATTTGCTTCGTGCTGACAAGAGTAACACTAACTATTCCCACTCCCCCATAGACCTTGTAAATCTATAATTCATATGTCTTTCTTATTGGCAGATTTTCGATAGATATTTATTGTTACTTTATGATTTATATACCTTTAACTTTTAACTAAACATACATTATGCAAGAGCTAAATCTGCCTATTGCAGATCTTTCTTTAAGCCTGAAATGTTATATAAACTATTTATTAGACATTAATTAGTTTATCCAAATCATAATCAACTCTCAATGTCTTTGTAAGTGTCAGATTATCACTGGATTGGAATCTAATCTAATGCCCAATGCTCATTGATGATTAAATCCAAAAATGGATAATAAGGACTATGGTTTTTATTGTACCAACTTTAGTAATGATGATCGAGGCTAGTCTTAACACTAAAAACATAAAGTGCGAGGCTAGTCTTAACACTAAAAATGTAAAATATCTTGGTTCGTAGTGAAGCAAATTTGACCGAAATTTTCAGTATCTTCTATTTACATTATCTATTTTTATCTATTATAGCGGGAACACTCAACTCTTTATCTAATTTCCCCCTAATGTATCTTTAACATAGATAAACACTGGTTGTCAGGAAACAAAGCATGGTCATGTTCTTGAAGCAACTACTGCGAGTTTTACAACACCTAGATTACCTAACAATTCCCGAACTTACAGCTACGTTGTCTACAGACACAGTGAACAGATTGTCACATTTAAATTTAAGGTAGATTATTTAAGGGTAACATTTTGCTGCAAGAGATTCACAGGTTTCTACAAATTGAGAAAGGGTAATAACTTAGCAGTATTGCACAAGAAGGGTCGATGGCATAATTTATTTCATGTGGAATTGGTCCACCATTTGGATCTGCCTTTGCATTGAAATTTGAATATTGTTTTTTTTTTTTATTTCAATTATCAGCATGTAGTACACATTCTATGCAAATCATCTCCAAAATGTGAATATTTCTGCAGTGATTTAGTCATTGGACAAGAGAACTGTGAAGTGAGTGAGATCCCACGGTAACTGTTCATCTCTTCATGGAATGAGACTAACAATTTCTAAAATCCAATCAACACTTTGCTTAGGTCATTTGGAGACCAATCTCCTTATGGAATATGCGATCTTACTAAAAATACACTCAATATTTGTTGGATCGAACAAGAGATAATAATAATACATGCATTGTCCATGCCTCTTAAAAGGTCTCAACCTTATGACTAGATGATAACAACAATATCTTGGCCAGTACTTAATGCAGAGCTCTGAGTGGTCTTGATGACAATAGAAAATAAGGATCAATAAAAATTAATAGATGACTCTGAATTTTAAGCAAATCTCTCAAATATGATGGCTACTGGAAGATGGACAGAGGTAGTGATAATATGTAACCACAATAATTTATCAACATAAAAAGAAAAAAAATATCCTGACACTAATCATCTCTTCTAATCAATAAGCATTATAGCCATAGCACTTTTTTGTTGATTTATAAAATAATCCTTTATAGGTAGCTCAAACAAAATAAAAATCTATTCATTAAAACAGTAAGGTATATATATATATATATATATATATATATATATATATATATATATATATATAATTTGTAGTAGTTATAGTGCTACTGATACTGGTTAAAATATATGTATTTGAAAGGTTTATGACATTACTGTTTATATTAGGAGGGCATGTTGAGAAAATTAGGCCAACCATTTGTAGAAAGTGATATAATCATTTCCTGTCTTGAAGAAAACAATAGAAAAGTTACAGAAGCACTTAATTCTATATTCAAACTTTACCATATGTAATTTAAACTTACTACCGCTTAATAACTGAAAACACTGACAACTTGAGGTCATTTGAGCTTATTAACAATATTTAAAACTACAGCTATTCTTTTTTTTGTAAGAAAAAAAAAGAATACAATTAATCACACAATACACAATTTTGAAATTCTTGAAGCCTATGTGTAGGTATAAATAATTTCAAACAATCCATATATCACAAGAGCTATAAAATGACATCCTGGTACCTCCAGCATTCAACATATAAGAAAAAGTTATTTTTTCAAACACCTTGAAGTCTGCAACTGTTGACCTTGTATCACTTGAAAAGACTCAGACAATTAATATCAGTTGTACTTGTTTGTGATTATAAAACACAAATTCATTTTCAAAGATGCTATGGAAGTCTACCCTAGATATAAAAGTAAAGCAGTTTATTGCCTACACAGATAAGATGGACAGATAAATGGAGGAATTAAACTCACCACATATTCACTCCCACCATCTTCTTACACATAATCTGACAATTACAACAAAACAGAGAAATATCTCTCATTAACTGGTACAATATGGGCCGAGTTGATTCAGCAAGTCGAGATTCAACAGCTTGATCAGATTTCAGATCTGGGTAGACCAATGTTTAGAGAAAGTCGTGATTAAGACCTCTCATTATACACAATGTATAACATATATATTTTATATTTCTCTAACTCTCTATGCTTCTACATAGACAGCCAGCAATATTGGTTTCAATTTAAATAAAGAAAAAAAGCCCATTGTTCCTGGAAAGTAGCAGATTGTTATGAATTTCATTGCAGTTGTTAAGCCTTCTATTTCCAATCAAAATATTTTAATGAATAAATTTAATAATAATTTTTTTTTTCTTCTTTTAACTGAAATATATTAGATTCGGTTAAAGAGTAATTATGTAATAAATCACATTTACCTATGTAATAAAACTAGCAAATACAAACAAATGAACTTTATACTGGATGGCAATATTATTGAAATATCCAATGAATAATATAATTTACCTATCTCTTGTACTATTAATATTTTTTTTACTCTGTTATACTTGTAACATCAGCATTTTCAGTTTTAATTAAACACAGAATATAGGTTAATTGCTATATAGATTATTTTGATTACCAAACTATGACCATGCTGGAATATTTGGTTCAATGAGTTTTATGCCTGATGTTAGTTAACAGGCTGATTTTTCTCCCTAATGAGCTATGTTTATGCTGATAAACTTTTAAGATATAATTTTGATGATGAAACAACTAAATCAAGAACAAAACTACCGATTTAAAGAAGCTTTTTAGAATCTCAGCTACAACAATTTATATGTCCATTTATCTGTTCTTTCACCAATAATGACAGACTGACTCATATAAACCTTTATTGCTTCGTGGGCACTGAAAAGTGCTTGGGGTTTTGCTAGCATTGATCATTGATTGTAGATAAATTTGTGCCAAGTGCAGCATAAAAATTTGGTAGCGCTGATCAATTATGCAATGTTAGGTCAGACTTGTTGCGGCTGGATAATGTAATGTAAGAATGATAGCGATCTGTATCGCGGTGCTGATAAAACTTCTATCTTTCCATTGATTTTTTAATAATTTTAAATCGCATCCAGGGTCAACAGACAATCATCTTAGAGAAAAACATGTTGAGTGTAATGGTGCTCATGATTATATTTAAAGATTGAAAGTGTGAAGAGAGTATTTCATACCAGAGCATGTAGTTATTTCTTTTCTTTCTAACATTATAAACCCTAGTATAAATTAAAGAATAAAAGTATAGTTTCAAGGTTTTAATGGCAGTCAATCACACCTATGTCTTCCACTTTTACTCATTAGAAATTTGAAGTTTCATGGCTGCCAAACATGAAGTACAATTGAAGAATGGTCAAATTTTTTTTTGAGTTGTGTGAAAATATACCTTAATACACACAATTTTAGGCATTCGGATTGGTTGATATATCTAGACCTGGGTTTCCATGATCACCTGAACACATGGGCACAATTCCAGTTCCACGCAACCCTTATTGACAATAGCTTAAAATGGCACACATCTAAGATTCGAATTAAAACTTGAAATTGACAATTTCAAAGGATTTTATTTCTTCATTTGTTTTGTGGAATGACAATCTGTCTTCATCCAAAATATTAAATCTGTAGATAAATATAAACAATTGTTCCAAAATTAATACTAATATTAGACCAACCCAATTCAATATCAATTTTGACCTATATCAAAGTGGTTTTGTCTTTACCGTAAACCATTTCTGAAGAAAGTGTAAGTTCAACAAAGTCGTATTGAAGAGAAATTGTAAAATTCTGAAGCAATAATTAGTGTACCAATGATCAATGAACAGAAAAGCCAGGAATGAAGTATTAAACCACCCATATGACTCTTTTCTTTTCATATTGTTATAATCCTAACCCAATAGAAATTACATGACATATAAAGTCCCAACTTATCTTTTATAATATATGTCACAACAAACAACCACTAACAAACATATTATTGCTTTTTCAATTGAAAATATAAAGCAACAGGATTTCATGAAATCAGGTATTAAAATAACTATGATTGACAAAAGACATCCTAGCAACACAAAACTATATTGGCTGAATGCAGTAGAATTTATAATGTGTGATTATATCTGAACCCGGACTCAAGTGAATAATGTGATTTATACAAATGCAGAATAAGAATTAAAGGAAATATTGTATCAATTTATATTTATGCAGCATCAAACAAGTTTCTCAATCATTTGGCAATGTGTTTGTCAGAGGACACTTGAAGCAGGTGGCCATATATGACATATAATTATATTCTAACAATGTTTTATCGGCAAATTTCACAGGAGAGTTATTTTAATTTGTGGCCTTCTACAGGCCTTTCTCAAATATGCTGTTTTATTAAATCTTTTTTCAGTCACCATTTTCAAGTATAACTGACAAATGACCTGTATTCGGGTGTTTTGACGTAATACATAATATCTTTAAACGATACCATTCATTAATTGCCAAAATGTACACATTTTCTAGTCTAGTATTGAAAGATTATCCATTAAATCCTGACCATCATATTAATAATTATAATTAGCTCATTCCTACTTTAACTGGATACTAGGGATTTTTCTTTCTTTTTTTTTTTTTTTTGCTTTTGCAACTAAATCCAAATTAAAGTTGAATAAGACTTCAATTCTACAAAAACTCACAACATATTAGTAAACATGTCATATTGTATTATAATTTAGCAAAAACTCCATTTTCTCCAGCAAATAGATTAATGAGATATAAATTGCTACACCACCTCTAATTGATCAAAAAATAGTTTTTTTTTGAGAAAATCACGGCTTCAGTGAAAGAAGTCATCATTAAGTTTATAATTTTCTTATCAAATAAATTGTATTATTTATTTGAATGCTTCATATTTGTTGACAATATTACTCATGAGAGCTAGCTTTCTTCAATTTTGTTCGTTTATTATTAATCACCAGCCTTGATAACAATATATCCTTTCAAAAATTGTCTTTCTGTCCATTTTTCCACTTGTCTAATTACAGTTATAATCAATCAATGACTAATTAGCTAGGTCTTTAATTAGTGCTAGAGTCCCTTCCAAAAATAGTTTATTAAGAAACTCTGTCAATACAATCAATGAACAATTACCTTCTTTAAGGCATATATAGAAATAAATATAAAAGAAAATTGATTTCATTAATGGAAAATAAACAGCCGATGTATTTCTTCATATTTCTAGAAAATGAGTGAATATTTGTACATCTCAGAAAGGGTTATTGCAGCATCTAGCGTCGATAATTAATTAAATGTCAATGATACAGCTTTGACTACATGTTTTTGACCTGAAAGTGTATTTCTACCTGTTTATATTATTTAACCTTTCAGAATAATTGTGCAAATAACACATTTTACAAACCTTCATTTGGACATACACTGCAAAACAGTCAGAACAGCTACAGTTGAAAGCATATTCAAAGAGTAAGTGAAGAAAAAACGCACAAAAGGTAAAACAAAACCAACAAGACAAACCACACGGACATTGCAAGAAATACACAACAAACATCAAATCAGACGATTGGATACAGAGGGGCCAGTCATAAGAAGACTAAATTAGAAACGAAATGAAGTGAAACGTCCTACTTTTCTGCACCAACCAGAAGGTTCTTTTACGTGCATACAAATGTGAACATGGAAACTCTGTACTGCACCATTGATAAGGGCAAATGTGTTAATTTCAATGGAAGTGTGTCAGGAGTTCCTGCGCCCTGTGACAGTAAGTCGGTAGGAATCAAAAATATATATAAAAACATGTAAAAACTGTAGTCTTATAGATAGAAAACTTAGCAAAATGACTATGGGCCTGCATCAGTGTAGTTGTAGCTGGAAAGGGGCGCGATCACGCTTAACAGACACTGTGATTGCATATGCTGTCAAAATACTACCATCGCCATGCTGTTTTTTTGGAGGGGTGAGGGAAGCTTCGAAACAATAAATGGAAGAGAGAAAATCCATATAAACATGCATTAGCCTTAATCAACGCTCGATGGCATCAGATTTCTACGATATTAAATAGATTACAACGGTTCAGCGATACCTTGATTTAATCAAACATGGAGGAACAAGACTTAGCTTCGATCAACCAGTAAGCTGGTTGAAATTATTGCACACATCTGTCAAAATCTTCAAAAAAGCTTGCAAAAGAGTAATTTGAATGAAATTTTCAAATTATTCATTTTACGTTATCTACTTTCGAACTATTATAGCAAGAAAGGCTAGTTCTTTATCTGAAGATTACATAATGTACCTTTAAGCTAAACCATTTTGAATCTCTGTTAACTGAGCACATTGTCTCACAGATTTTCCACTGTTATGATTGTTTATTATGCTTTTATCATTAATTTAAAACATTAGAACAATTGAGAAGATTATTCAGGATATTGACAAAATCAGAAAAAATAATGCATATTAACACACACATCTTAAGAATATGCTGAGAACGTAAGAGAAGATTATTGAGCATCCTTATAAATCAGAACACACCTCAAAAAATAGGTTGCCAGGCAACGAAACATACACCCAAACAGCAGCTAAATCGTCCGGGCAGTCAACAAGAGTTGTCGCATATTAAGGAATTATCAGAAAATCAATAGAATTTGTTTGGTTTTTATAATAAAACGTTTTTTTTAAATCAGATAATAATTGCGACCTCCAGAGGGACCACAATCTAAAAAGGGTGATTTTTCGTACAATCATGGGACATAATTCAGGAAGTAATGACCCGATGGGCGCAAATATCGAAAGGAACCAAGATCTTTGGGTTATAAACATACATGTCAAGTTTCATCAAAATCGATTCAAAATTGTGACCTCTATAGGGTCCACAACCTTGATATAACATATTTTCACACTATTCGTGTACAAACGGCGGCCATTTTGTCCGTCAATTCTACTCCGATTTTCACGTAATTCAAACTCTCTCTTCATTACCATGTAACGGTGATATAGTCAAACGTTTTTTTTAAATCGGATAATATTTTTGACCTCCATAGGGACCAAAAGCTAACAGAAGCGATTTTTCGGACAATTCGGGGACATAATTCAGGAAGTTATGATCCAATTCGTGTACAAACGGCGGCCATTTTGTCCGTCAATTCTAGTCCGATTTTCACGTAATTCCATCTCTCTCTTCATTACCACGTAACGGTGATATAGTTAAACGTTTTTATAAATCGGATAATAATTTTGACCTCCAGAGAGACCAAAAGCTAACAAAAGCGATTTTTCGGACAATCCGGGGACATAATTCAGGAAGTTATGATCCGATGGGCGCAAATATCGAAAGGAACCAAGATCTTTGGGTTATAAACATACATGTCAAGTTTCATCAAAATCGGTTCAAAATTGTGACCTCTTTAGGGTCCACAACCTTGATATAACATATTTTCACACTATTTGTGTACAAACGGCAGTCATTTTGTCCGTCAATTCTAGTCCGATTTTCACGTAATACATACTCTCTCTTCATTACCATGTAACGGTCATATAGTCAAATGTTTTTTTAAATCGGATAATAATTTTGACCTCCAGAGAGACCAAAAGCTAACAAAAGCGATTTTTTGGACAATCCGGGGACATAATTCAGGAAGTTAGGATCCAATGGGCGCAAATATCTAAAGGAACCAAGATCTTTGGTTATAAACATACATGTCAAGTTTCATCAAAATCGGTTCAAAATTGTGACCTCTATAAGGTCCACAACATTTATATAACATATTTTCACACTATTGGCGTACAAACGGCGGCTATTTTGTCCGTTAATTTTGGTGATATAATCAAACATTTTTTTAATTCGGATAACAATTTTGACCTCCAGAGGGACCAAAAGCTAACAAAAGCGATTTTTTGGACAATCCGGGGTCATAATTCAGGAAGTTACGATCCGATGGGTGCAAATATCGAAAGGAACCAAGACCTTTGCGTTATAAACATACATGTCAAGATTCATCAAAATTGGTTCAAAATTGTGACCTCTATAAGGTCCACAACCTTGATATAACATATTTTCACACTATTCACGTACAAACTGTGGCCATTTTATCCGTCAATTTTGGTCCGATAACTCAACCTTCATAACCATGGAACAGTGATAACAATTTTGACCTCCATAGGGACCACAAGCTAAAAAGGGCAATTTTTCGGACAATCAGGGGCCATAATTCAGGAAGTTACGATCCGATGGGCGCAAATATCGAAAGGTAGAAAGCTGAATCCTATTGCATGTAATACATCAGAAAGTAATAGCATCTTGACACATCATATTAGAAAACTAAATCATCTCAACAAATCAGTGATGTCAGAAACTGGAGCATCCTTACAGTGTAATTAAGCTAAAGCATCACAGCAGACACACCAGAACCTCATAAAGCTAGAGCATCTTAACACACAGAACCTCTTAAAGCTTTGGTATCTATCTCAATACAGAATATCATAACGCTGGAACATCTTCACACAAAAGACCACCAATTTGTGGGAAAAGTCTGGGGAACATTGACCGTCTGGTAGAGACTTATACCCCGTTCAGACGCTTATAACTAAACTGGTTTAACTTTTCCGGCGATTTTTATCCGGCAATTTTTGCGTTCATACGTGTTTTAAAATACTGGCACTATACTGGATTAACATTCCTGACCATGTTCCTGACCTCGTCGGTCAAGGGTCAGAGGTAAACGCGCATGAGCATTGATGAAGAACAAGAAGCCGCCATTTTTCTAAGATTGTTATTTACTACGCACTGCGCATGTCCAGAGTGAAAATATCCGGATATTTTAATCCTACCCGTTCAGACGCCGAAAGTTAAACCAGATAATAAAAAAAGCTGAATTCAATTCACCTACGGAGGTGGATATTTTAAACTAGTTTAAAATCTCCACATATGCGTTCAGACTACGAAAATTGCTGAATTAACTATCGCCGGATAAATTAAACTAGTTTAACTTGCGCGTCTGAACGGGGTAATAGAAAGCTCTGTTATATAGACCACAGTTTTATAAACAGGAATACATGTGATCCGTGAGAGCAAAATGAGTCACTTATAATATTTGAACAAATATGTTAAAATTGGCCAATAATATAAAATTTAGTGGGCTTTATTTGTCAAATCTAAACTTACACCTTTTGTGTTATATCATTAAAAAGATTTATTATTTTTGTTCATATTGTAAAAGACTTGGAGCTTCCGACTCACTTTGCTGGCACAGGTCACATATATATTCTTGTACGCATGTTTATCTTGTTGATTTTTGTTTTGCATGTAGTGCTGTCCATCTGCACTTAATGCAGAATCATGTGAGATACTCAACAATTGGATCATTCAAGTAATTGTTACAATTTAGGGTAGTATAAATATCAAATGGATTATATAATAGATTCTATAAGAAGGAGTGAAACATTTTAAAGATCAAATCGATCATAGATTCTTAAAATTTACAATTGAAGAAATTGTCATTATTACTTTAGGGTTACAATGACTTATGAACCACTATCTTTCAAGTGATGTATAATGATTCAAGCGATTTGTGTATTGTATCTGGAGATGCTGAAACAATTTTTCATAATATGTTTTATTCTTTTAAGGTACCAGGCTTTAGTTGAAATAACAACAATGCATTGGAACGTTTACTTTGAATAGCCCAACTGTTGGCACTTGTGTCTTCCTTCAGTTCTGTACATTCGGGTTGTTAACATTTCGATAACTCCCCATGGAATAAACTACTGTCTTTTGAACTTTATATATTATAGGATATTATCGATATGAAAAACCTTCCAGTCAAATACAAATCATCAGTTTGGAAAACCTGTAGGTTTTATAAAGTGACCCAACAAACAGCTGTTTATAGAATATGTAAAGCTGTTCTAAACTACTGATATAATGTGACAAATCTGACCACTCCCATGACATGGCTCCATAACTCAAAGTAGATCTATATTGTCTGCTACAGTCAACATTGTAACCTTGTTATGAATCAGGATTTGAATCGCATCTCAACATATGAATCGAAATATGCATGGAATCGTGACTGCAGTTGAGACAGCTTAGCACTAATCACTGAAACAGTAATCTACTCTTACATTCAATGTTATAATATACTTTCACAGCAACCAATTCACAGATATACACAATTTATAAAGAACTATTGTTGTGCCAGTATGATCTTAACTTTTAAACATGGATCTCTACTATTATTAATTTGATTCTGAATATTCAGTCCTGTACATGTACTTAGTGAATCTATCTGATTACAGCTAAAGTTAATATTCTATAGGATATTCCTTGATGAATATCATTAATGACCTTAATACATGTAGAATATATATTGATCCCTTCCAACATAATCATATTGCACAAATTATTACCTCATTCTTGCGGTATATATATATTCTTCTATTCAGTGAAACTCTAAATGAAATACCTCTGTTAATAAGGATATGGGAGCACAATTGTTTTTTGAAAGGAAAATGTAATTACAAAACAAAATTCCTAGATATATGGTAACATGTTGTAATCTGGTACTAAACATATATAGATATATTTAGTTTTTCAGAATTATTATCATTCTATTTTGGAAATAATTACTGTCACATATTATTGATAATGAATATGAACTGACTTGTCTGTCAATATGAGAGAAAAATAGGCCTCCATATAATATTTAACGAAAATGGACTTTCCTTTGTTAACCTTCGTCTTGCAAGTGATTATATGACGTGAAGCTGGCAAATTAATTAGTCTTTACTAATCAGTGGGATTATCTGCCAGCCTGATGCAAAAATCTAATTAGGTTATTAATTGATCGTGCCTGAAACTGAAAGAAATTTCCATAATTAGTAGAAGTAGGGTAGCCGATACATGATTCATCAGTTAATGAACATTTTATAATGAAATATAAGAGAGAAGAAGAAAGGAAAATCTATCATTGATCAGACTGTCAGAGCAATTAACTAGAAATGGATCTAATATTTGTCTCTATCTCATATTAAAAGATTAAATAAAGTCTTTGTTTACATCACATACACAACAGCCTAGATTTCTAGCTCTTTTTCTGGGACAATTATTCACAGAAGAAAATATTCACATTTCTTATCCAATAATATATATTCTACAAGAATCTGTGTGTATATGTATTTATGCAAGAATTATCTAACTATTTGTCTGATAACCACAACTAATGATTTAGTCTTCAAGAACAAGTTAACTATTCTACCAATGGATAGCTTTCAAGAATAAGCTAAATATTCCTGTGAAGGTTAACCTAACAGACTTGGCCTTCCATTCCACTGATGGTTAGCCTAACAGACTTAGCCTTCCATTCCGCTTATTATTATTGTCTTCAAGATTTAGCCAGCCAAGTTAGCCTGCTAACATTAGACAGCATTTCCCTTACTGGTTAGATTTCAAGAACCAGCTAAATATTCCATTGATGGTTAATTTAAGTTAACTATTTCACAAGGTTAGTCTGCAACATTCTGCTAACAACTCTTACTAATTTTTAGCTTTAAAGATTCTGCAAACTATTCTATGAGGACTATAAAGTTCAATAATCTAGCCAACCATTCCAAGAATTCTAGTCTTTAAGCTAACGTGTTTCAAGTATTAACTACCAATTCCACAAACTTTTATGTAAGAAATGTTACAAAACGAATATACCTACCTATAATTCTGTCATTATCCATAATTACATTGTGATAAAATCATACAAGATTATAAATCTAACATGATAGTTTTGACTAGTGGGTAAAATGTTATATTTCAAATATCTTTAGTACACCTATATAATATCATATCTAAAGATTAATTATAACTAAAAATGAAGTTGTATGACTGATCTCAGATGAAATCGACATTGTCCATGAAAATATACAAAACCAATTAACAATACAATATTTAACAATTTCAACAGGTCTAGAAATAATACAACTGTAAAATGGTCTTTAAAATGACATAGTCCAATAACTGTCTCATTTGATTTCAAACTTGAAGGATAATTAAATCTTCAGCTTAGCAGGTATTCATTTTCATATCTTATTCAAATCCATTATTAATTGGGCAGACTATTAAACTATATTTGATCTTGGATATAAAACTTTTCGACCCAGCCTAGAATAGTTTGTTAAGAGGTTGACATAGCTCTTTCCCACCAATTTATAACTGTTTTATGATTTACAAGATCGTAATATCTTATTACATTTCACTTGATAACAGTCTAATTGATAATATATATTTTCTAGAATAAGTCAATAATAAACTTCTTCTGCCTTCTACTCATGTAAAATCTATTTCTAAATGAATCCTTAAACTAGACTTCAGTATTATTAATTTATGCTCATTAAATAAATTTATGAAACTTTTAGGGATTTATAAATTGTAATTTAAGATCCACTTAAAAATTATGATCAATAAATAATCAATAAATTATATTACCTTTCGTAATTTATTGGAAGCCTACATTTCTGTACATCCTATACATTATTTGTGCATTGTTTATGGACTGCATAAAAATACATGTTTTCAGATCTGGCAAGTGGCAGACACAACAATACTACAGCAGTTTGTTAGTTTTGTAAACAACTCAAAAGAGAAGTGGTATTGTGTGTTCCAGAAAGAGTATTTAGAACCCTGGCCAGTGTGATACCCACCACTGTGTTCTGAACCATCTGGCTGTTTCTCTTCCCCACCCCACCGTAAGTATGCTATTTCTGGATACGTAATCATACGTCGGATACCTACCATAAGCTAATTAATTAATGTTTAAGTTCATACGTAAAATTTACATCAGTGATCTATATCAGGTCTCTATATTTTACTGCAATACAGCCATAAATCATTACTAATAAGGCAGATAGCTTCTATCATTCTAATTATCTCCCTTACTGACTTCCATTGATTTTTGGTAACACAGAGCAGACCAATTATACTGGTAATTTACAAATACAATCACTTAATTTATACAACACAACAGCGGGGGGCGAATACATTCTAATCCCACAGTCATAATATAAGACAGTCATCTTCTAAGTAGAAAAAAATGGGTGGAAACAGGAATGTTGCATGTAATGTGTGAAAGGTACAACCTGTTGTGTTTAAATTTCCTATAATTATAAATTCAGACAATTCAAAATCTACTACATGTACTACATGTACATGATTAACCATGGTCTTTAATATCAATACATTCTAAATATTATAATTTATACCTATTTCAACAGATTTCTTGACCTCAAAGTAATTTCTCGAAATTAATGAGGTGGAAACAAATGGTGGAAAATAGCATTAACTATCTACTATTAATGTAAAAATTTCACACAGATGAATTAATTGTGGTCTTTTGTACTCGTGGATCTATTATCATTGCTCGACCTCTGCTTGAGGAGATCTTCTAACCCTCTATTGTTTAAAGCCACTCACAGTAAAAATGGCTGTTTGTATGAACAATAATGGTCGCCCATGACAAAATATTGACTTTCAGATTAATCTAATTACTGTAAATAAAACCCCCAGAATAATGAAAAGTTTGAACCCTCTGTGTAACTGACAGTGAAATGCCTATCTTAAATTAACAATGATAAAAGCCATATGAATATTATAATGTCCTTGAATAATACAACAATACTTTAATTTCAATTGTAAACTTGAAACTTTCAAAATTAATGTTTTTTTCTGCATTGAAACACATTGTTTTAAGAACAAAGCAACATTTATTAACATCATAAACGTAAATTTACCTTTCAACTTTAAAAAAAACCCAGAAAACTTTTAATATAATTACCCCAATTAGACTAAACAAAATTAATGTACAATCTAAAAAAATACTGTTTGCATGTATTGTCACGAAATACTAATAAATATCTGGCACCTTTTTGATGTTTTAAATGATATTAATTAAATGTGGGGATGTTATTAAAAATATCTAAATGAATGTAAAATCAATAAATTCTAACGATGATAAAATGTGCTTCATGAAACAATCATTTTTAATATGTTATCATTTATAACATAAAAACACCTCAGGATCAAATTAAACTAATGATAATAAAGCAATTATGTTTAATATGAATTCAAAGAATGTTTAATAATGACATTTGAATGTTATATGTAGATGCTATTAATGTCTCATACAAAGTGAAAACAATCTCTATTCACTCTATATTCCTCTGATGATTAATATATTCTAAAACAGAATACTATCTGAATTAAAACAATATTTTATTAACCCTATATTAAAAGGTACTCTTATTTCACTGTAAGTATACACTATGAAAAGAACATATGTTGAACTTCACACTAATCTGACTAGGTAAATGTAACTAGAAAAGCCTATAGATAGCTATTGACCAGTTACTGATGATAGGCTTGACTACTGTCTCACACTAAACACTACATAAAACATTAAACCAATAGATGTCCCTTCCCCATACACACACTACATAATTTATTTTATATTAGAACAAAACAATTTACCTGTTGATGTCAGTTGACAATCTAAAACAATTACCATAGTTTAACTTTTAACACTGCCAAATTTTATGTCATGTGTCGTCAGTTCAACAAAAAACTGGTACAAATGTGACACTGTTAGTTTCTTGTCATTTCCAATGTATTGTCTTCAGCACAAGTCATTAGGCACGCTGGTGGCTTAACAAGTTTTTCACCTGTCGATTAGATGAGCCAATTTTACATACCTTTAGCTATGAATTTGAACTTAGATGATAAGACAGCTTAAGGGCTGACCTAGTTTAAAGCTTGATTTTCTTTATCAAAGTTATTAACTCATTTTAACCAAACAAGGGTGATATTAAGTTTAGTTTGCTATTCAGGTGATAAATTAATGTGCTATTACCTCATGTCACTCGCTGATCACTTGAACACTATTGTTGACATAGCCATATTACACAACACTCTTATCAACTTTATTTCAACCATTATAGATTATAACCAGGTAAATATACATATCCTCAACACAAATTTTAATTACCTTTTATGTACCTTTGGTAAAAATCAATGTTTTGGGGGATTTTTAAAAACAAACAATGGTTATTATGATTTCCATCAATATTTGATACAGCAAAACTGATTAGCTATAGATATTTCAAAGGGATCCCTTTACTATACTTGTTTCAGAATAAATATGAACTCTAATCGTTGATTTGTCTGTATACTGAAGATGTATTAGGTCTCAACTCAACATTAATTAAAAGAAAGTATAATCAATTAATTACCTGTTGAAGGTATCTTTTTAGTATAAATTCTTGGTGACAAGAAACCTGAATTCCAATGGAGACAAGTTCAGGAGATAAGTTGCCTACTGTTGGGCACCTTACATTTGCCACTAATGAAATGATTAATTATAGTGGATAAGACGGGTTCGCAGATAAAGAGTATAATAGAAGTGACCAAGATAAAGACAAGCCATTCACATTACAAACAATGGCCCATAATTACCAGCCAACCAGAGAGGAGTACTGATTATCAGTGGCGCAAACACCTTTTGATTGTGAGGCACCTTGTAAACGATGGGAGATTTCCTTACTTATGTATCATAAAGCTTAGGTTAATCATATATTTATCACATTTGTTACACACTGCCATTTCCCCTTCGTTTTCACATGCAAATAATATGAATAGCATTTGTGACTAAGAGTATTAACACTAAAGCCTCATCGAGAAATGAAATTTTTACTTCTTCTGGCTTGATGAAAAGATGGAGCAAATTGGCTAATATTGGATGGCTGGGCCATAAGAGTTCTTGTTAACAGGCGAAAATGAACGTCTTCGTTGAATTGATTTTCTTGGACTAATGACCTCATTCTTTATGCGCTGAAAATATTTCAGAGAATTAATCACAATTTTGTTTCTATCGTATGTGAATAACAAAGTTTGCCTTCTTATTGTCAGTTAGGAAATGGATTGACTCTGAAATTACAGTCTTTCTCATCAATATTTTCAGCTAGAGGTAATTCCCAATACTTTATTATTAAGGATGAGAATTAATAACTTTTCTTTTTTATATTGGTCCTCTTGACAAACAAGAAGTTCACTGATGTCCGTAAACACCACTGATTGATTGTTTTAAATCAGCCAACATGTTTCATATCAATTATCAAACCTTCCAATTATTTTCTAGTAGAAGAAATAAGAATGCTTTTTACAGATAGTGTTAAGTTGCTTTAATCTTGAAATACAGTCTACTGTCATTAAGTTTGGTTTTTATATTGTATTTCACAACACCTACATTTGTCAAATAAGATTACTAGCAGAATCAGAGTTACATCAGTTTACCACTTAAGTAACTTGCATGAGAATTTTAAGGTGATGTTTTAGATGTAAAAGTATAATTGCCCTTATGAGGTAAATATTTTATCTGGAAAAAAGGTACCACTGGAAAATCAAGCAGGCAGACATTCTCATATGCACCTCATGATCAGTCCTCCAATGCACACTATAAAATCTCATCTGACTGGAAGATATCTGACAATTTCTTAATTAGACTTTAAGTTTCTTGTTATTCATATCTATCAAGAAATTTATGACAGGTCATTAAACAGCAGTTTAAATCCAGGGTTTGCTAAAAGACAAAAGTTTCCATTCACCCTCTAGCTATACAACACATTAGTTTATCATCAACAAAATGACTCTTTCAATACCTTTTTCATTCCATCCCATGGGTGCTGCTTTGGGAAAGCATATACCTTTCAACACACAGAAACAAATGAGATTCAGTTTTTGGTTACTTGATAATCGGACATACAAGTAAAATATAAAACTTTTGTCCAAGTGGATTGTTGCTCATCTTTCATGAACACCTTTAATTCCATTGTAAATAGAATTTCATGTACTAACTCAACAATGTTTTATCGAAGTATCTTTTTAAATACGAATCAAACAAATGAGTAAGTATATATACAGAGGTGTTAAAAAGAAGTATTTTCGACATAAATTGAATTAAACAAATTCTTAATGTAAAACAATAACTTTTTATGTGAAACGTGATTGATTTTCAGACAGTTAATTTATAAATTCATAATACACAATTCCAGAATATAGTTCCATAAAATGCTAGTAGTTTTTTTCTTTAATCGCAAATTTTCTGAATAAGATGTTTCTCCTCCAGGTGAGGTTGCACAGGCGACCCTACTCCATGTCAGTTGACTCAATGACAGGCCCTATGATAAAGCGTGCACATGCTAACCATTCGGCCATCTAACTCCCCAAGTCAAGATGACAATCATAAGTTACTCTGGGGGTCACAGTAGATCAGTGAGTAAGACAATGACTCGCTAACCTTGTGGTCATATGTTCGATCCCTCAGAGCATACTGTATGGTGTATGCCTGTCTTTATAGATAGCCCAATGGGTGCAGAACAGTAGGAAGTTAAACTCAATTTCATTTCATTTCGTAAATTCCTTGCACATTTATTTTATCATTGAGCCTTCAAATTGTATATCACTTTGCAGACCCAGCCAAAAAACCACTAATTATTGAAGTTGGTCAAGGTACTGATGTAATAAAACTATACACCAAGTATATTTCATCACTCTCCCTTAATTAGAAGCAGAATTATTGTGTTCTAAAGCATCAAAAAATCAAATTACTCATCTCTGCTTAGGTTAGAGGAAAATGCTCATTATTGATTAAAACATTCACCGAACAAAAATCAACAGCAATTCTTGAACATTCTATCTCAATTATTGTTTTAGTGTTCCAAAAGGTGTGATATAGAGACGGAGAGCTGCATAACCAATGCAGAAAATGCTTATAATGGAACACTGTAATGAACATCTAAGCCAAGTTTAACCCCACGTTAAGCAGAAAATGCACATCATCAAAGTCACCTAATGAACATTCTAACTAATGGAAGTAGTGTTATTGTGTCCCAAAAAGTGGGGAGCATCGGCAGTTACACAGACAGATGAATTAACCCATTTTAACAGTTCCCTGCCTTCTATGAAAGGTAGAGTTAAACACAACACACTGAAACAGAAAGCACACTAAAGCATTTCAACAGTCAATATATCTAATCAATGCCCATTTGATGGAAAGATCTGTTTCACCATATCGGATGTTATTAAAACTTATATTAGTTCACAAAATTTGATAAAGTTGAATGTTAAAGGTCTGAGCAGCAACTGTAAGAGGGCACTGTCATCCTTGCTGGAATGACATTTTATTTTTTAATGTAATTCCTATCATATGAGTCCATTTTTTTTAAAAATTAAAAACTTGAGTAAATCTACTGTTGATATAATAAGAAATAACTCAGAGAAGATGTAGCTAGGAATCTAAAACGTTTGGCACTGAATTCTATAACATTCCACTTCCACCTTCCAGACAACATAACCCACATACGACACACCTGTGCTTGCCTACTCCATGATCAAACACGATAGCAGATGGCTTCCATCTTGTTTACTGACGGTACTACTTATTTTAAGACAGACTCGGCTTTCCAATTTATAATATCTACGTCATTGGGGATTTCCAATTTATACTCAGTGGTTGCTATGACCCGCTATGGCGTTGTCTAGAAACGCGCGTGCTCGCGTTAGTTTAAAATTTTTGCTATACGTTTAACATGGACTATTTGATGTAATTTGCCTGATTTGATTTGGCCCCATTTCCATAAATTTAGGTTGTTTTTTAGAAATTTTTAGCAAATGTTAATCTTAGGTGTTTTTTAATTCTAGCCGAAGTAAATTTTTTTACAATTTATAGCGAGTTAAGTTATCGTCTCTAAGAGGCGGGCGTAGTATTTTAAATGGCGGCCATTTGCCATCATGTGTATTCTTGAAGTAGGTACACATGATGTAATCGTATGCATAACCCATTCTCAACTATCTCCCTATTCATATCAATTGTTTACTATTGATCAACATATGGCATAATCTTTTTATCAGAAAATCAATGTATAATATAATCCTTTAATATCGATTTTTTATTTTTAAAACTTTAATTTCTGATTAAAGATGTACGTATTATGTAAGACCGAAATTTATCTATTGCAGGTCTTTTTTTTTAGCTTCAAATGTTAATTAAACTATTATTTAGATATTTATTCTCATACTTGGCCTATAATCAACTTTCTATCAGATGGCTGAGATTTAAAATGGAGTTTAAAATTTTAATGATTAAATGGATAATCAGTGTCATTTGACTGAATTTTTCAAAATATTCCCTCTTTATTATCTATTTTTTTTTTTTTTAACTATTACAGCTGAAATTGTCAACTCTTTATCTAAATGGGGGTTGGGATGGCCTAGTGGACTAGAGTGCCGCGCTTCGACCTCTAGCTGGCCGGTCACCTCTGGCTTGTGGCTTTGGTTTCGAGCCCTGGTGTGAGCGTATGTGGCATGGAGATAGGGGCGCCTTCTCAACCTCGTGGGTTTCCTCCGGGCACTCCGGTTTCCTCCCACTGCTAAAGACCCCTACACGCAAGCGAATTATTGAAATAAAATTAAACCATATGTTAGTCCCGAAATGACCTAGTTTGTGTTGAGTGGACCTTAAACCCCATTTCTCTCTCTCTCTTTATCTAAATTTTACATAATGCATCTTTAAGCATAATGATTTTACAATTCCTTCAGTGTTATGTACTTGTTGATGCATATTATTAATACCAGTAAGAATTAGACATGCTGTTCCTTGAATTTTTAGAATATTAATTGATTAAAGCAATGTTTGTCATAATCTTACCTCACATCTACATATCTGTTAATAAATATTTTTGAATGTCAAACTCATTTTCCACTAAGAAGTTTTCTATTGTTATGACCAAGCTGTTATCGTTCTCTACTTAGAAAATTTCACAGCAGAACAATTAAGATCGATACTTTTTTCCCCATAATAATAAATATACTGTGTATTGATTACCACTCAATGTTAGCGTGATTAAATATGCAAATTTTTCATGTCGTAGCGTGGCTGTTGATTATAGGGGGTTCCCAGCTGTGACAAAGAATGTGTTTAGTGTATAATATCAATTCTTAAGCTTCATAATCCTCCATTGTCTATAAAACCATATGTTATAATACCAGCTAGAAATTCTCAAATATAACAACATATTTTTCCAATAACTGCCAACCAACTTCTTATTGGGCATAATCAAAACACAGCCTGAACTGAGTCAATTGGTCCCTCTGTTTTCAACTTCTTCCTCATACAAATATCATTAGCCGCAGCGTAAATGAATCTGCGATTCATTTTCAATGGCTGCACATGACACTGTATTGATTACAAGACAGAATGCAATTGCTATGAAAACACTGCAAATATCAAATCCAGGGATGGAACAATTGGCTCTAAATTTGTGGAATTCAAGAAATCTGACTAAATGTCACTTTACAAACAATACAGGTTTAATTATAGCCAGGATTTGTCTTCATTCCTTCTATTTTCCACTTTACCATTTGTTGATTCTATGAGAGCTACACATATTTTCCCACTATTTCAGGACAAAAAATTACTCTAAATAAGAAGACGGACACTTGATATGAATGTCAGAATTTATGACATGTCTCTGTATTTTTTCAGAACCGGAAAAAGATATTAAAAAAATTCCTTTTTTTAGAGAGAAAAGAATAACATAAATATTTAACAAAAACTGAAATATTACTATCTAAATTGCTAATGATAGGAGAGATATTATTTTCATATACATGTTGCAATATGGTAAACAGTCAAATGGAATTGAAGTAGATTTTAAGAATAAAATCATCATATTTTTAATACAAAAGCCATACTTTAAAGTACTATAATCTATTTTGAGATCAGTAAAAGGAAATCTTTTAATTATCATCATTATTCAGCATTAACAGTTACCACGGTAATCTTATTTTTCATACAAAAAGTTAACAATGGCAATAATAATACCATACTTCATTACTTTTCGTTGAATAGAAAAAAGCCTGGAGGGTAAATGAAATATTAGATATCTGATGAATTTAACCAAGAAAAGTTATAATTTAGTTAATGAAGCTCTAAAATTAGTGAATAAATGTTGAAGGCCAGCTGTTACATCCAACAAGTTTAATCATAATAACAAGAGAATTTAAATATGGTTAACTGAGATGTCACCATGGTCAAATCTCTGTACTATTTTTTAACTAATATCATCTTTTAAAACTTTATTCTATCATAAACTACATGCGGTGTACAGTTACTTGTGTCTATACACCTCAAAATCATTAGTTCACTAAACATATGTTTGATTTTTTTAATTTCTTCCCCAGCAGCTGTTTTCTCTGGATGGAGTAAGCAATACAGAAATAAGAAATTGGGATTTCCAAAACGCTTTTTCAAACAGTGTGATGAAAATCTTTCCAATCTCAAAGAGTACCACCAGATAGCCTAGAAAATGAAAGTGTATCCGGCCTTAAAAATACATAACACCCATAAACAGTGGTTCAATAATTATTTATCTTGTTATGTGCAATGATTTGAACCCACAACATCAAAGGACAACCTCAAGTAAATTGGTTCAGTACAAACGTGCCCCCACCTCTATGCCAGAGATTATCTGTGTCATTTTCAAAAAACATTTTACCTTTCAATATTTGTAATCAATTTACATAATTAAGCTTATTACTCACATTTATGTATGTTTTTATCATGTTTATTGTAAAAAGTGGTTGCCATTCAAGATATGCCCACATTTTGGCAAGAGATGGACAAAGCATGAACTGGAATAATAGAGTGATCATTTGTATAATCAGAGCCATAATCCTGGAAGATATGGTCCGATATGCACGAATATCCACAAGAAAGACGATCTTGTGGTTATAAGCACACATTTCAAGTTTCATTAACATCAGATAAAAATTGTGACTTCTAGAGGGTCCACAATCTTGGTGTTACATACTTTTACATGAATTGTGTACAAAAAGTGGCCACAAAATTGGAACTCTACCATCATTAAGGTGTAACAGTGATATATTTAAAAGGTTTTTAAAATTGAATAAAATTAGTGACCTCTAAAGGTTACACAAGCTAAAATCGTGATTTTTTTCGTACAATCAGGGGCCATACGCAAAATATTGAAAGGATCCAAGATCTTTGTGATATTAACATAAATTTAAAGTTTCATCAAAATTGGATTAAAATTGTGAACGCTAGAGGGTCCATAACCTTAATATACTATATTTTTTACACGTATGAGGAGCGGCCATTTTGTCGGGCAGTTTTAGACCGATTTTCACGAAATTCGAACTCACTCGTCACTAAGGTGTAACAGTGATATAATCAAACATTTTTTTAAAATCAGATAAAAATTGTGACCTCCAGGGGGACCATCTAAAAGCGTGATTTTTCGGACCATAATACAAGAAGTTGCAGTCCATAATATGTGCAAATATCGAAAGAAACTGAGATGTTATATACATACATTTCAAAATACATCTAAATCGGATAAAAATGTTGACTTACAGTTATGATCAGATATGTGCAAATATTGAAAGGAAAAAGGATCTTAAAAAGGGTTAAAACATGCATTGCAAGTTTCGTCAAAATCGGATGAAAATTGTGACCTATGGAGTGTCCATAAGCTAAAACCGTGATTTTTCGTACAATCATGGGCCATAATCTATGAGGTTTCTATCAGATACATGCCAATATCAAAAGGAACCAAGTCTTTTGTAGAAAAATCTATAGTTCAAGTTTCGTCAAAATCAGATAAGAATTGTGACCTGTAGAGTGTCCAAAAATTGTGCAGGGACGGACAGACGACAACAATATATGTCCACATGAAAATCTGGGCCTTATAAGAATTTTTTTTTCATAATAATAACATCGGGGAATCTGATCTTTTATGCGAACCATGGTCATCTGACATAAGACGGTGCAAATTGGACAATAAAGCGGTTGCTAGGCATTGTGACATGTACCCACAGCAGCCAAGTATTCTGAGCAACCCACACAGATTGTCACTGGTAATCAGATGATAGCCTTCAATACGCATTCATTGCATAGTTGTCACATGGACACAAACACTTTTGTATAATTTTGTATGATAACTTTAAAGGAGATAAATTGCTAATATTTAGGGCCTAGAAATTGACACAAATGGGTCGCCAGCCATATAATAATTTAATATGAATGTATATAAACTGATATACATTCAATCGTTTCCATTTTTACTTTAATATCAAATTAGTTATGTTTGGCGAAGTACACAAGAAGTCTCAACTGAATCACAATATATAGAGTGTCTGGTTATTTCAGTCTACATCGTATTTATTGCGCATGCTCACCGTTTGAGATGTAATGTGGAGTATACCTAGCCTTGTTCTTTGGGTCCCTAGCTGAAAATGAATCTGAAACGCTGTATGGTACACAATTCGTGTACCAATGGTAAAAAAATTATTTCGTCTTAAATATTGGATATCAGAAGCCCACGTTTTCCTGGTAAGACCACACCATCAATATTGATTTAAATTGACAAATAATTTGTGTTTTCGACGTCGAAGACTTTCGATGATATTGAGTTAGAGACTTAGCTACTTTAAACTTCCAGATCATCTACTAGATTTTTCAAAGTATAATCAAGTATCATAGCTCTGTAAAGTTCATCTCATTAAAACTGTGAATAAACTCCAAAATTAATAGGCATATCTGTCTAATGGATACAAACACTGTATAAATTTCAAGCGGTATGAAAGTTTTACCCTCTAAGGTGCTCATAAGGAATTAAAAATGCCATACAGATCAAGACAATCAAAAGTAACAACAATGTATATGACCACCGCTAAGTCAATACAATTAATCAAAATCTCCATTTCAAACTAAATAATATAGGTGGTCCAATCAACCATATGTTTAAGATACCAGAAAAAAAAAACACTTTTGTGACTTACATTTTGAATGAATCCATATAGATTAAATCGTCCATTTCTTATATACATCATCAATACATGAACCATATTTTACATTGAAAGAAAAAAAAGGTTACCAAAGTAATTATACCTAATGACCTTAAAAGTATTTGGTTCAAGCTAACAAAAGCTAGGAATTAAGCTGGTGTATTCGACAGAGTTGATAATTCTTGTAATCGGCCAAACTAAATAAACAGGGGACCATAAATCAACATGTAATATTGGGCTTTATACATCACACTATTTAATCTTTACCATTTCTAACCCTTATTAATCTTCGGATTTCATTTCCATTTGTGACAGCTCGCACTTACATTAGGCTTTTAACTTGGGTGCCATCTTGAAAACTAAAAGAAATCAATCTCTCAGAGGCAAGTCATTTAGATTTACCAATTACAAAAAGTCGCACTTAGTTTGGAATAATGACTGATGATTTTGAAGTCAGACAATAAAACACTATCAGGCTCGTTCATCATCATCTTCACTTTTCGAATTCTTCTTTTTCTATCAGTCCTCTAAAGACATATTCCTACCAACCTTTGTTTCCAAACTTCCTTTAAATTACAGCATGAGAAACAATCAGTGTACGATACAAAGAGCAACTAGTAGTAGAACTGTCAGAATTTACACCCCCCAAAAAAAATCATGCACTAAATAAGTTACTAAAAGATGAATACCTTTCGAATAGTTGGATGGTTTATAGTAATACACTGCTTGCTACAGCAAGAATTGGTAGGACTTGTCTTGATGATGGAATCTCTTGTCTATAATATCATAGGGTCAACCAGTCATTAATATCTTCCAATAATTAACCAGATAATGAGGCTTCTTTCCGGTATTATTATTAATATTGAGGCAACTGTTAAATAAGCTATTAACAATAGCACTAATTTCACAGGAAATGTACATTTGAATCAATCAAAATTAATTATCTCTATCCATATGCGAAAGGTCAGAAATTGACAATTTATAAACAACGGGATGCAACAAGGCCTATAGTTCATATAATGAACACTGTACTTATTATTATTTTTTTGGGTATATTTAAATTAGGTGGTTTGATATTAACGAGTCAAAGTTTAATTATCTTTAATTTACCTGAAATTAACACAGAAACTTCAATTGACAACTTCCTCTGGCATATAATTAACAGAGTGAAGCGCTAACTTTCATCCTCTTCTATTCTGTCATAGAAAGAATGAAAGAAACAGAAGTTAAAGATTTTAAACCAGATGAATATATATACAGCATTGATTGGTTTAATTTCAAGCAATGCTGTCACTAATCAATATATATATTTATTGTTATATTGTTATACTTATTACGCATGTAATGTATTTATTCATGGCCTAGAAAATCAAATTCAAAATATATATATACATGTACATTTCTAACAGCATTTTTAACTATAAAAACACATAACTTATTTACATTTTAACATTTCAGAAAGATCAATATATACAAATTTCAACACTTATCTAATCTACATGATGATCTTAATAGCGAAAAATTGATAGTTTCTATAATCCCCGTAAATTAAAAAATTGGGCTGTATTTTTGATTCAAGTTAAATATTTTCTGAATAATTGAAGTGATAACATTATGTATATTGACCTCTAAACACTATGTTCTAGTATATTATATGTTATTTTACTATGACATTTTGTGTATATATAAAGTATATCAGGATGTGAAGTGATTAAATCATTATCATGTGGAAAATAACTGTTAAAATCCCATTACTTACGTTTTGTTTCCTGTATTAAAATTTGCAATTAGTTGTGGGATAACCTTTACTTAGAATAGCAAATTAAACCCTCCTGAAATTTGACACAATAAAAACCAATTTTAATATCATCAATGATAAGCCATTTTGCAAAGACCCAAAAATCTAAACTAAATTTCAATACATTGCTTTTTAGAAATTTTTGACAATTAGCAGTTTCCGATTAGAAGTTCGATAAAACTGAAGATTAGGAAGATAATAAAGTGAATCAATTGCACACAAAACGATGATCCCCCCCCACCATTCCTGACAATTTAGCCTTATTGTTTCAGGTCCGTAATTATTGCTGTTTTAGAGACTAACTGTTCTTTACTTACTAAGTTAGTTTACTGATGTGCATTTAGTGTGCAATATATAAACTGGCAATAATCAATCTGAAATCATCGTCTCATCAATCTCGATATTATTATCTTGTCCATGTTTTTATCTTCATATAACCAAGTCATTTCAATTTCAATGTTGTATTTTTATCTGAACAACTCCATAATCATTTGAACAATTTCAACCAATATATCATCATTCAAACAATCTCAATATCCTCATTTGAATGTCTTCTGAATATCATCATTACCTTTCCTGTACCATTAATATCAGTGATATCATTTGATCAATATCAACATCATCTGAACAATATGAAATCATCATATGAAAGATGTTATTAACATTTGAAAAAAATCCCTTATGTAGTGCATTGACACAAAGGTAATCTGCTGCAGCAGATTTTATTTCTCTTTACAGTTTAAACAGTAAACAAACCTTTGTTCTCAGATCTAACATTATAATCACCTGATTAATGATCAACTCTCATCTGGTCATTTCACAATTTCAATATCACATGAACAAGTTTGTATCATCATGTGATCAATCTAGTAGCAGTTGTAACAAAATACGAGGTCCTGTTTACACGCGGACCTGCATGCATTAGAACCCTTAAAAGATTGAGTTTGAAATGAAAATCGAACATATCACCACTGTCCAGGCAAAGCTTCACTAAAAGCCCACTGCATGCAGGCCAGAGACGTGGTATAAAATTGGTCATTGTTGTACATTATATAGTTTTTTATATTATCTGAAATATTATATTTGATGATATGTACATTGTAAATCTACTTGTTTTTAAAATTTCTCTTGGTCCATTTCTGTCAGCTACCACTGTCATTTATTAAGGATTAGAATGTGTGAATAATTGCCCCACCTCATTTCAGTATCACAGTAACTGCTGAAATATTTCATACTGCAAACAGTTAATGAAGGCTTGATGTGACAAAATGAAATAGCATTATATATTGAGAAATGTTTTCATTTTAATTATAAAATTCTTTTTGGAAGACATGTTTGACATTTTCTGTTGAAATGACAAAAAGTGAGACAAACGTCTTTATCACGAAGATTTGAACATACGTCATTTAATGCAACCAATCATATTTGCCTGTGTAAAAAAATCTGATGTAATTATAGATATTACAGAGACAGTGATGTAAACAGGTACTGGTATTTTAATAACTTGGGGAAAAAATCTTATTTAAAACGAGACAGATGATAACAATGATAATTTATTGACGCTAGTTTAAATTAATGCAATTACGTACATTTATCCAAAATGGAGTTTTGATTGTTGTGGGGGATTGGAAGTTAGGCTGTTTATTATCAGAATAATTACTTTCTGTTCTCTATCACAATTAACATGTTGCTTCATACAACTAAACACATTATGATAGATATGGGTGTTTCATGATAGAAACCCATGTTCTGGATTAATGCAATTAAAGATTCTTAGGTAGCTTAAACACAAAAAGAAGCGAGAAAAGTCAGACAGTCTGTTTATTAATCTCTTTAACATTCTCTCATTTATCAAACTAGATCTCCCTTATTTTCAATATATGTTATAATTTAATATAAGCATTAATAAAGCGCACACTTATCAGTCTGTCCCATCAATATTCCTAGATGACTTGATTAAGTCAACACACTGCAGACAAAACTCGAAAGTGACAAAAGACACTTATTACCACCACAATTAGGGTTTGTTTGAAGAAAAACAGGCAAAGAATTTTCAAAAAGTGATAAATTACAGCTCCAATCAATAACTGTATTCAAAGACACATGGAATAAATTGTCAGACTGAAAAGCTGAATATATTAACCTTACATGGTTCTCTTCTGTCCTCCTACCTATAGGAAAAAATTCAAGAGATCATTACCTTTTATCTTTAGTTTACAAAAAGAACCATATTTAATCATATCTGATTCTAACAAAAAAGGGAAGGTACAAGTAAAGAAGCCATTTATTGATAGAAAAAATTGAGACAATAGACAATACTGAGTATTTGTATACAAAATGTAATATAGTGGTTGAATCTTAAATAATCTCATATAATCTCAGACATAACAAACGCTGTCTAAATTCAATATGGAAAATGGATTTTTCGAGTAGAAAACAGATTTAAATCAAATACAAAAGCTAATAATGAATATTACCATATGAAAACTTTTGAAATATATAATGAATTTCAATGAAATGTAGAACTTATGCAGTCATGAATTGAAAGAATTCAATATTACACTATTGGATTAAGTCATATGAACAACAGCTTGAGGTGTGACACTCTTCCAAGTGAATTCATGTTAATCAAGTATGAATACTTAAGTTAAGAGCTTCTAGGTTTATAATATAAAGAAATCAATTGTATTAAATAGCAGTATAGTGTGTCGCTGGGAATGATGTCTTGCATATCTAAGCAGTTGGTCACAGCTGTCTTGGTTGGTTAATCAGGTTAACTTCTCATCCTGACAACTATACAAATAAACAGATTAATATCATATCATTTCACCCACTGTTGCTAAGCACTGATAATTTCAAAGCAAATCATTCAAATTAATCACCATAATCAATTTCATATACCTAGCCCCTTTTAACAATTTTCTACTTTATGATAAAGGGCTTATGACTGCTTATAGGATGATGACTTAATAGAAAAAATTCATACTAAAAACATGAAAGTTGCCAGTAGAAATACAATCACACAATAAGAAACAAAGACATATTAAGAAAAGAAAAGATTTTAAATCAAGCCTTGTTCATACAAGGAGATGCCAGTTTTTAAAACACATCAACATTTGTCCCTTTGTGATTTGATTTAAGACTTTTACCAAAAGAAGGGATTAAAACTACCTGCTACACCATGAAGAAATGATATATATTATAATTTCTGCCACTATAAGGTGTTCATAAAATGATCATGGGCAACAACTCTTGCAATAATTACTGGAAAACATTGAAGATCAATAGAATTCTTTGTCTCATGAACTTAAAACACTGGGTAATACATGGCAATCAGATGAGAACTTTAGCCTCTAGATTGTTTTAAGTGTTAAATTGACATAACTTGGGCAATAATTATCAGAAATTGTTCAAAATCAAAAGAGTTCTCCTTCTCAAACACAGTATTTATCAGGTTAAAAGAAAAAGTAGAAACCAACATTGACGTTGATGCACCCTGCCCCAATACAAAAATAAATAGATGACACTAATTAATTACATTTATCTTTTTATAAAGTATCTAGCAATCAGATTGTTTATCACTCTACTAGAAAATGCTCATTAACAACTGCACCAAGAATTGACATTCTAGACTAATTGTGTCCCAAAAAGAGTGACAGATGAATAAACGCATTTTAATAGTTCCAAGCTTTCTTCTAAAGGCAGAGGGTACCATAAAAAAAAGAGTGGTTGCCAGGCCAGATTAGCCCACATTTTGCAAGACATTGATAGAGAACAAGCTACATGTAAAAAAAAAAAAAAAAAGTGAGTTTTGGTAAAATCAGGGGCCATAATCCAGGAAGTTATGGTTTGAAATGTGCGAATATCGAAAAGGACTAAGATATTTAGGAGACAAAGATACATTCTAAATTCAATATTCTAAACTCAACCATCATTGGGTATAACGGTGATACATTTAAATGCCTTTTAAAATCGGATAAAAATTGTGACCTCCATAAGCCATAATCCAGGAAGTTACATTTGGATATGTGTGATTATGGAAATGAACCACGATTTTTGTCATATAAAAATAAATTTAAAGTTTCATAAAAATTTTATCCAAATTGTGTGCTCTACTAGGGGCTCCACAACCATGATATACCTTTATTTACATGTAGGTACAAGGACAGCCATTTTGCCTGGCAGTTTATTTCCTATTTTCTCAAAATTTGAACTCGATTGTCATTAAGGTATAACGATGATATATTCACCACCGTCTTAACACACCTTCTTTTGAACAAATAGGGGCCATAATTCAGGAAGTTACGATACGAATGCCTAAATAAAACAAAACCTTTGGGTTATAAAGATGACAATTGTGACATCTTAAGTGTTTACAATCTAAAAAAATATGTTGCCAGGCAACGAAACATATACGCCGACGGCAGCTAAATCGTCCGAGCAGTCAACAAGAGTTGTCGCATATTAAGTAATTATCAGAAAATCATTAGAATTTGTTTGGTTTTTAGTAAACGAAACATTTAATATTATGAATTTAGCTGTTCAATTATCGATTTTCAAGAAATTCAAACTCAACCATCATTAATGTGTAATGGGGATAGAGTCAAACATTTTTTCAATTCAGAATAAATTTGTGACCTTCATAAGGTCTACAAGGTAAAAAATATGATTTTTCGTACAATCAGGAGTGTAAAAGTGGCGGCCATTTTGGTCAGCAATTTTGGTCCGATGTTTGCGAAATTCGAACCGAACATTCATTACAGTGTAAAGGTGATATAATCAAACATTTTTTTAAATCAGGTAATAATTGTGACCCCCAGAGAGACCATAAGCTGATAAAGGCAGTTTTCCGTACAATCAGGGGCCATAATTTAGGAATGGAAACAAGATCTTTAGCTTATAAACATGTATTTCACGTTTCATCAAAATCAAATTAAAATTGTGACCTCTATAGGGTCCACAACCTTGATATAACATATTTTCACACTATTCCCCGACAAACGGCTAATAAAGGCAGTTTTTCGTACAATCAGGGGCCATAATTTAGGAATGGAAACAAGATCTTTAGCTTATAAACATGTATTTCACGTTTCATCAAAATCAAATTAAAATTGTGACCTCTATAGGGTCCACAACCTTGATATAACATATTTTCACACTATTCGCAGCCATTTTGTTTGGCAATTTTCACAACATTTGAATTCAACCTTCATTACTATGTAACGGTGATATAATCAAACAGTTTTTTAAATCAGATAATAATTTAGACCTCCAGAAGGATCACAAGGTAAAAAGGGACATTTTTTTTTAAAATCAGGGGCCATAATTCAGGAAGTTTCGATCCGAAACATGCCAATAAGCGGGAATCTTATGGAGATAAATATATATTTTTTAAGTTTCGTCAAAATCGGATAAAAAACGTGACCAGTAGAAAGTCCACAAACAAATTGTGGATGGACGAATGGACAGGGCGACGGCATAATACGTCCACATGAAAATGTGGGCGTATAAGTATGATTTTCGTACAATCAGGGGCCATAATCCATGAAATTCCGATCCAATACATGCCAATATTGAAAGGAATCAAGATCTTTGAGAGATAAGCCTACATTTCAGGTTTTGCAAAAATCTGCTAAGAATTGTGAACTGTAGAGTGTCCACAAACAAATTGTGGACAGGTGGATGTTTGGACCGGGGTGGTGACAATATACGTTCACATAATATATGATCAAACTAAGAAAATTACACCAGAACTAAATCAATCATTGATCAACATATTATTTTAGAACAATATGTATCATGCTGTAGTATGGTTAGAAAATATGTGTTTCAAATAAAGTCTACAGATAAATATATAAATGTGAGAAAATGATAAGAATCATGTTGAAGCGAGATAATTGGCATATCATTAGCCATATTGTCTGAATGTTACATGAACATCAAAAAGTTTGAGTCAAGACTCGGCCTTTCCTTTGTTTATATTAAGACTAGAAATCTCTGCAATAAAGAATATTTCTCATATTCTCGATATACGCCCACATTGAAACAATTAAAACGAACTGACACAACACATGTTACACAGTCTGAGAAAAAAGGAAAGAATAGATTATTTTCATTTATTATATGTTTTAATTTGGAAATATGGTTTCCACTCAGACAGCACAAATACAATTCATTCATTCGTTATTTTAACAAGTTTCCTTTGTATGTTTTTCTTATATGTTGACCTTGAAGCAATCACTTCATATCTTTTAATTTAATGAACACGTTATATAATAAAATATTTTCAAAAAACCTTAAATCTCTTCAGATTAAACATGGATGTAATTCAAAATTATTTTTTTTTATGATCATGATGATTAAAAGTGTAAGCCGATTTAAAATTCTTATTTTGAACTAAAAAGATTATCACGGGTAGAGCATCTGATAATATGATGCTGTTAAGAGTTTTTTGTGCATAATCTTGATGACAATCTGATATCTTTGAGATAATCCTATTATTATTAAGCTTTTTAAGCATAAGGGTCAAGTCTAGAAGTTCATAAATCAAGTTAGGATGGAAAACTTGCCTTAATTAAAGATGACATAACACTAAAGCTGAAAAGAGCAAGACAGAGAACACTTACGTGAAGCCGCCTGTCAGATGATGTTATAATGGTATAATGGAATTTCATCATCAAAATCTATGTGGCCTCGTCAAGTGTTAAAAGGATATTGAATGTGTTTATCAACTCTTTTTCTTAAGTTTTATTGATTATTTCACAAATGCCGCAAGTCCAATCAATGAAAGGTGAAGATTTAGAGAAAGCTGTGGAATGAAGACAGTCTTGTGTATACGACAAACAAAAACAATAGAAGATTAAAGAGTGAATGTTTTGAGGCAACACCATGTAAATCTAACTCTATGCAATTAACACACAAAACAATATACATTAAAAACGTGTTCTACTAAGATAAAAAAAAATCAATTGCAACTACTTATTAAACAGTACTGTACATAGAACGATGAATTGCCAATACATAGATCAATAGAAACTTTAATTTCCTTTTTATTGCAAAATTCATACAATGCAATTGGATATAAAATCTTCCTAAAAACATACGATTGCATTACAATTATGGTGTGCGAGACGAAATAAAAAAATGGATAGAAAATGTGCTAACTAGATGATTGATTTGATTAAAGCAGGTTGACATGTGTACTTACAGCAATCACAGCAGTTCTTGTACATCATGGCCATTTAAATCACTCATAAGTAAGATGTATGTGGAAGTCTAGAGACAGCTTCATTTCTTCACATGGCTAAGTTTCTTTTCTGATCTGAAATAAGTCATTTTTTCTAATACATATTCAATTGTATGACAATGTGTAAGACTATTGAAATTCGATCGATATGTGGTTGAAGTGTGTGGTGCATGGTAAAAAGATGATTAAGAAAACACATTATATCATTTAACGGAGGTTGAAATGTTAGTGGCCTAAAACAGCAAATATTACCCCACACTTCTGACAACAATATCAAAGACAGTATGTGTTTACTGTATACAACTAAAATAGTCCAACTTCACGCCTGTTTTAATGTATGGATGAAAACCTCGGAAGCAATGTTTTATCTGTTTTAATTCAAGATTTACAACTATTGCTAGCTTATGGTAGGTGATAATCTGACGGAAGGTTCCTAATCCATTCTGCCACCCTAACAAGAAATTTGAAATTCTGCTGCCAAAACATTATCGACACATTTTCACACTTGGCATTCCAAACTTAAGACATTTTAGTTCAATCTCACCAAATAAATTGTTCTTTTTTTATAGTTATGTGCATGTACCTAATAGCTTCTGTTTTTGTTCTCTGAATTATGAATTTCTATCTATTTGTCAGAAAAAATGGAAGCTACCAAACACATATAACCTTTATGTAAAGGAGTTTTGCATTAATTAGTTATCTGAGAATACATGTATGTTTACCACATGAATTGTTAAAATGATCATTATTCCATAAAGACAGATCTCTCAGATAACCATACATTTACTTGTCTAATGTCATTATACAGGAAGCACTTTCATTATGACCTACATGAAGGTGAAAAGAAGTTCTAGCAAGAAATAGTTTATGCTTTGACACATCTAACAAGTTAAAATATTCATTAGTTGATCGGATAATTAGAGTGAGTGGCTCTATCACCATTAGCTCCTCTAGTTAGACATCAGAATTTTATACTATTGACTAATGAGTCTGAAACTAGCCATTGATAGGAGGTATGGCATCTACAGAATGAAGATCATCTCCCATGTCCAGTTGTAAAAATTTTAAATATGTCTACTGATGACCAATGGGATAATACTGAAAGATCAATGCTACTTTTAACACAGGGGAATTAAGATTAATGGTTTTATTAGATGTATCCTGACTTCAAGCTCTCCAATCTGATCAACTACCAGTTGTAAAATCACTAATGTTTTTGGGACAGTTAAAGTCATCTCCTTGCCTATATATCATCTGTCATTATCTTTTATCTTAATTATCTCCAGACATGGGAATTTTAATTTTCTTAAAGAAGCAGATGAGTTTTGCAGACTCAAAACAAAAAAGCCATCAATAAATTTACTTTCTTTTTAAGGAAAAGGATCTTTTGTCTTGACAGACCACACAAGAATAATAGCTTCCAACTTTGTTGATACAAAATATAATTCTTTTCAATTGGAAATAGATTTATGCTATATAAATATCTTTCAAAGAGCTTGAATAACATGCAAAAGTACATTACCATGACCCTAAAACAAATAACTATAGTCTTCAAACAACTATTCATTAGTTTAGAAATTTAAAGTTCAGGAAAAGGAACCTCATAAATTACCTAAGGAATTTATTTTTGGGTAAAGAACATTCAAAAATCAATATTTAAAGCAAATTAAATAAATCAGACAAAAAAACAAAATGGGCCAAGACACAGTGAATGTAATAAACTCCATCAGCAACATGTATCAGATAAGTTGTTGCTTGATTTCAAACTTAATTTGTTTACCCAATCCTTCTAAGTAAAACTACTTCAAAAATCTTTCACACTTTCTTAGTTTGCAAAATGGTTTGTAGACTTCTGATGTAATATAATCAATTTGGTTACACCCTTTTTATGTAAACACTAATACAAGATTAAATGTACAAAAAATGATTAAAAATATTTTAAAGTATATTGAATTCTTAAATACAGCAAATGAAAATAAAGACTACAACAGTGCAATCTGTGGTGCTTGACCCTGTAAATATGCTGAAGACATTGAAGTAATCAGAATATGGGCCAGAAAGTTGGAGAATTTGAGTCATTTCCTTGAGATCTCTACCATATTGGTATTAGTCTTTTTAATCACCCTCTTTCATCTGGTGATTATGTGAAAGTAATTATGAAGGTAAAAGGGTCCACTTGTCAAAAAGTGTAAATTCTATCTCTACCATGGGTAAGATTTATGGCAATGTATTTGGCAATTATTTGGGCTACCCAAATATCTATCATTCTGATAATAAGACTGTTGTTTTTGTAAGGATTTATTTCGGTAAAGCTTTCTAATTAGATTTTAGGTAAACAAGACCCAAGTAAGATTAAAGCTTGACTACTTACTGTAAAATTAATTTTACTTGTCTAAATAACAATGGTTGTCCTAGATACAGCTTTGTATGACTAATATAAATAAACAATAATATGTATAACTGTAATTATTTCATACTTGAGGTCACATTTTAGTACTATTTATTACATTTTTAATTAAACAATCAACAATTGGTTTATGATTTAAACTACATAGTTCCATTCCTATCACAGTTGGCTTTTATTTATGTTTTATATAATCAATAGAACTACACACTTGATTAAATGTGGTGTTTGTTTTTTATATGAGTAAGGAAACTTTGATTTAATGTTTGCTTTATATTGTTTAAAATAAATATAAAATAGGGAAAATTTGTAAATATTATAACACATTACTATAACATCCTGATAGTATATCACTTTACAAACAATAATAAACAATAATTTCTTCTCAAAAACTTATTTTTAAAAAGGAGAAAACACCACAAATTAATTACATTTTTTTCCTCATTTTGTTACCAAAGGCCTTCTATAAAAACCAATTCATCTATCAATAAATTTCTTTTCAATTTCAACACCAGAAACTTATACTAATAGTAAATGAGGATTCAATGATTACATTTAGTAGATTATTTCACATGTATGAACCTATAATTTCTTATGCATCTCAAATTTTTTAAACTAAAGAGCTCAAATTATTAAAAACATTCACCTAATTTCACAACCCACCAAACATACTATTTTGTACAATATTTGCATGCAATATAAACAACAGGTGTGTTATCTTGCATTGAGAAAAGAATTTGACAGACAAATAAGAATTTTTTTGTTGCTCTTTATTTTTATACTTATTTGCATACCTTAATTAGGGTAAAGGCTATATGATAGTTAAGGTATAAGTCTTGATTGTCTTTAGTTTAATGTAAAGTTTACAGACAACATTTATCTAGATCACACAAATTTCTTGCACTTTTAAAATCATTAATTTAAAAAATACATCATTACAGAGTATTTCATCCAAACCTTGCGTTAATTGTAACTCCATGTGTAGATGTGAGTGGAATTAAGGAGGGCAAACAAGTTTTAATCAAAGATTATTGAGTTTGAAATGTTGAATAAATAAATGTATGGATATTTAATCTCTGTAACCATGGTTTAGGACATAATCACTGATGGTATTTGAATGGGAAGTGATGTCACATGTAATTAGTGGATGGTAGATGTGTAGTGGAACTAATCTATTTCACTATTGATCTGTTATCTTAATCACTACCATTCCCCAATAAAGCTTCAAAGCTAACAAAATGTATAATATTTCAAAAATGTTCATTAATTATGGTAGTCTGAGCTATTAATAATCTGTGTTAATCATTTGCTATCATCAATGTGATTAGTGGCACCAGATTAGCAAGTGAAGGGTAGCCCAGTAGCCATTTTACTTTTGTGTGACCTCTCAGTGACCTGATATCGCCTTTAATATCTGAGTCAAATTAAGTCTCTTGTGATGGATTCTCTTCTTTTTCTTTTTTTTTTAAAAAAAACACTGATCACCGACAAATTCATTTTTCAGTTTATTTTTAATATTAAATAAAGGTTGTTTTAATGGTACAAAATGCTTTTGCATACAATAAAAGAAATGAAAAAAGCTATTTGTTTCTTTAATAGCTAAGTGGATAAGGTGCTGGTTCATTAGCCTGGAGGTCGGGTGTTCGATCCCTGCATTTGCTGAGAAAGTTCATCTCGATTTTCCTGCGTGATTCCCCCTTGTCAGTGATGCAGAAGGAGGGCCTGACAAGGACAGCTGCCTAGTCGTTCGGATGGGATGGAAAACCGAGGTCCTGTGTACAAATTGGAGTGCAGGTAAAAGATCCCTTGGAAGTTGGTATTCAATATAGAGTAGGCCGTAGCGCCGCTGCTCGGGCAAAATTCCCCTCATAGCACACTGTATAGAGTATGCCCGTCTTCCATTAGCCCAGGTTAGGTGCAAAAGAGTAGGACGTTAATCCCCATTCATTTCATTTCATTTATTTTAATAGTGTGCATGTTAACTATTTAATCATTTGCTAAGCATAGTAAATAACAGAAACATAGTTTGTAAGGCAATGAAACATTGTCTACTGCAGGGCCAAAATCAGATTGGTAACAGGAAAACAAATCCAGAGAAAGCAATACATATTTTTTAGATAACAAATATTTAATTGGGTATAATACATCCTTGGAAGTTATCTTAATTCTAACCCCCTAAAATTTTCAAAATTGGCAGATGATGAATCTGTATTAAGACCACGGTTACTTCCTCTTCTTTTATTGTAGACAAATAGTCCAACGCTTTTGCATGCCATAGAAAAATTTTCCTAGCACAAAGTGGTTCCTAGCACCATAGGTCATTTCAAATGCCATTGGACAAATGGACATTGGTATTCCCTTGAAATTATATCACAAAAATTCATATAGTTACTTAGTGTTCTAGGTGCCTGAAGTACAGAATATATCAATCTCATAGACTGAAAAAAAGTGGTATTTTTAGGTGCCTGAAGTACAAAAGTGGTATTTCTAGGTGCCTGAAGTACAGAATATATCAATCTCATAGACTGAAAAAAAGTGGTATATCTATAATATTACTGTCCAGTTCAGTTTCTTTGTTTTTTTGTCTTTTTACTGAAATTTTATCCTGATTATTACTATGACATGTAATTAAACCATAAACTTTGTAATTTTTTTCAAGATATTACCAGAAAGTCATTTTTATAAATCTCTTAATTTATCTTTGTTTCAAATGCAATATGCTGACAAGATGCTAATTGCTTTTAATTTCTTTGAAGCATTACTCACACATGGAACAGAAAATTATCTGCTCAAAAGAGAGACAGTTTTTCAATCTAATTCAAGCTATTCCTAATTAGATAGGATAATCCTCGAAGTCAAATTTACATGTTAAATTACTTCTTCGAATATGATATTAAGCCATAAATATTACAAAAAACTTATCAAATGTCAGAGAGGTAATATTACGCCTGCACACGTACAATGAGTTCTTAATTCGGTCGCTATAAGATACTTATAGCAAAAAGCAAAACAGCTGATGATTTTAATAAATTAATATAAATTTTCTATAAATAGTGTATCATCAAAACCTTTTATATCTACACTGAGGCAAACCTAAAAAAGAAGCCTATCTGATAATAATAATTCTAGAAATATACATGATCAGAAATTGGGAGTGCATAGGAGAAAATATCCTATTGACAACTATGTATGTTAAAGATGTATACCAAAATGAATGGCAGTAAGAACAAGTGATGGAATCTATCAGAAGACTAATCTTCTACTGAAGATCACCTTTTAATGTTTGAGAAGATAAGATGAAGGTGTAGACAGACTCAAATTGTTTGCTTTTCTAAGTTGCTGACACAAGGCATGGGGGTAAAACTGTGTAGAAGTAGGAACCTGTTATAATGATTGTAAACACATATAACATAAATCACCCTGTTTGCCCCTCCTCACTGTGGTAGGTTCACACCAAATGAATTAATTCTACTTTTGACTAGTTCATTAATTTTTCTTTGGAATGTTCCATAATGAGTGCCTGAAATCATATGATCTTTGAGCAGCTTAGCTTCCAACTGGGTAGGTCAGAGCAGTAGAAAAACATTAATTCTCACTTTTTTTGCCTTCTCACTTTGTATCTCAACTTGATTAGTTCAATCTAATCGATAATGTGCTTTTTAAAAACCATAACACATAAAAACTGTTGCTTTAGAAAACATGAGAGACTCTTATGAAATATGTAGAAAATACCCAACAGTTTCGCTTAATTAAAATACATGTATCAGAAAATAACTCAAATTTTACATTTAGATATTTGCATTTTTCTTGAGTATTAATTACTTCTGACAAACTTTCATGGGTATATTTTTTCATCTATTAAAGTGGATTTCCATCTAACAGAACATACATAAGAGAAATGAAGGGTATAAACATAACAAATTAAATACACAAGGTTATCCACAATAGCAGGAGCACTACAAGTTTATAATCAACCAGTCTTATCAGTTTAATATACTTGTTTAAAGAATTCTTATCAAAATGGGAATGTTTCTGGCAATATTTTCTTCAGGAGTTTTTTTCTTTTTCTTCTTATTTTCTCTGTCAATTAATTTTGCTAGAGAATGGTTAAAGGAAATGAAGATATTGTGGTGTTTTCTCTTTTTCATCTGGTATTAATTAAGATTGGATCTCTATTCCTACTTTCTATATTTTATGATGCCCTATATCATGGGAAGAATGGAGCAGCCACCAATTTGATTGGCATGTAATACATTGAGGTGTTTATTCTATAATTATTTAATCTTTCTTAATTTTGAGACCAGCTCAATTGATTATTTCCTGTTTATGCTACATCCAATTAATTTTGTACATCATTCAGTGAAAATAACCTCTGTAGGCATCATATGTTCATTGGAAAGCTGTAACCGTCTGCTTTTTAACATTAAACAGAAGATAATGACCAAACACAGCAGAAACCCTGCTATCCCACACACTAATAACAATTAAACAGTAAAGAACACCCCATGCAGATGGAATAAACTTTACTCCTCTTAATGAGTTAGCTGCTTGAGAATATTTGGCATATTTCTGGCCTGGTTAAGATAGTGCTATGGTAAAACAATTAACAAAAAGACAGAGAAATATCTCGAGCTATGAAATATATCTCCCTTGTGGCAAATCCTTACTGTAAATTACATTTACTCCCTACTAATGAATTTTTGTGTTTGTTTAAAGATTCATGGTTGATTTTTTGAGCTTTTTTCCTTCTGTTTTCTCATTAAATTTTCTTGGCAAGAACACCAATTATGAAACTTCATATGTAATGATGATAGTTTTAAACTAGACAAACAAACAAAGGATATCATATTTTGTCAAAATAAGTCAAATGGCTTAGATAATTCCAGCTTTTTAATGCATTGTTCTTAATTTTTGTATTCATTTTAGGTGAGTCTCACAAATGAAAAATCAAGTTACACCACACATACTGCAGATAGATCAATCAATATAATGTTAATCTCCTTTATGAATCAAAAGCAATATATCATGGAGCAATTTTATTCTAAACTTAAAGTTACATTATGGGAGATAAGATAAAGTGATGGCAGTTCTCACTATAATAGTTAAAAACTAGATAGTGTAATAGGTAATTTGCTGAAAATTTCAGTCAAATTGGTCCACTATTAGCCGAGAAAAAAGCGTTTGAAATATTCACATAACCTCGGTCATCATTACTCAAATCATTAATATAAACAGCGTAGTCTCGATTATCCACTTGATTGATTTAATTATCAACGGCCATTAAACGGCATATAGGAATTCAATCTGCCTACATCGAAGGCTAGCCTTGACTTTAAGAGTTTATTATGGTTTGGATATGTTAATTAATGTCTAATTGATTATTTAGATAGCATCTGAGGCCTAAAGAAAGACCTGAAATAAGCAGATTTTGCTCTTGCATAATGCTATTTTAAGTTCATTAAAATCAATCTGTCACTTTCAATGGTTGCAAATTTGTCCTGAAAAAACCCATTAATTGTTCCTTCACAAATTAAAAAATCAAACAAATTTCAAAACTTTTAAACTTTTAGTTTGTGAACTGTTTCAATGGCATTTAGTAATTGAACTGCAGTATACAGGTCACAAATTCTATGGAATACAATTACTGCTTATTACTGAGCGACGTTTGTATTCCAAAGAATGGAGACCTGTATATTTTAGTTTGTGTTCGTTAAATCTACTGCTAGTCGAAATGAACTAAATATGAACCTACACTACATTGTATTGTGAATAGCAATTTTTAAAACAATTATCGTGTATGACATCCACTAAAATTCTGTAATCACCTGAATGGTGTTGAAATTTTGTTTCATTGTATTATGATTGTATACCCTACCCAAGGCCTTTTGCAACTTACTTAATCGTCAAGAGGAGCTTTTATAATTCCAGAAAGGCTGTGCTACAATACATTATCATGTTAAATCATGTGTAAAACAAATGGTTGCCAACCAAGGTATGGACAGAGAACAGAGACATGTTTTTTCATATTGAATCAGGGGCCATAATCCAGAAAAGTAGGGTCTAATTATACCTGCATGTATTATTTTTTGAAATAGAATAAAATTGTGATGTCTAGAGTATTCAACAAGCTATAAATGAGATGCCATAATCCTTGAAGTTTCGATCCAATACTTTCCAATATTGATAGGAACCAAGATCTTTTGGAAATAAACCTATAATTCCAGTATTTTTAAAAGACCTGTAGAGTGTCCACAAACAAATTTTGGACGGACAGACAGGGGCGATGACAATATACATCCACATCAAACTCAGTTAATACATTCAAACAAGAATCTACCTCAATTAATGGCAGAGTTATTGAGTCACAAATCTCAACCAATCAATTTTCTTATCTCTGCTGAACCTAAGCAGTAAATGTTCATCATTGAACTCTTCAAAATATCATCAAACTGTGAGGACATTCACCTAATGAACACCTACCCAAATTTTAAATTTTCTAGCTCATATAATTAGAAGTAAAGTTGTTGTGTCGCAAAAGGTGTGATTGACAAACAAAATGAAACATTTTAACAGTCATTCAGACAGAGGACAAAAAAGGTAAGTTATCAAATCTATAAAATAATATATAATGTTCACTTTGACTCGAGAAATGGCTAAATCATCTTCTTTAAAATATATTTGGAAACTGGTTACTTCCCTTGCTTGTCTAATGTACCAATATTCTTGGCAAGTGGTGTTGACACAATACAGTACTTTGTGATGACTATTGGATCAGGTATGTTATTCAGATTTGTTCACTAGGAATTTTAAATATTTCAGATGTAAAACTTATTCAAAAATTCACTTATGGATTTGAAACTTTTCTTTTATATCTATTTGCATATCTGTGATGTGAAAAAAACCCTACAATATCCATAATATGCATTAAATATTATTTGATTTATATGAATGTCTATGTGGTTATGTACTGTTGTCACCCATGTCTGTGGTCCAGCACCTACCAGTTTACATATTTGTATAAATAAGTTTCATGGAAAGGTTATGAAGTTTTAACAAGAAGAACCATATCAAATCATAGTAAAGGTGTTTATTTGTACCATTATGAGGATGAACTCAATATTAAAAGTAAATGTATAATTCCCCCATAACTTAAGTAGTTGGAGGTGGATGGCCGACTTGTTAGCGAGTGCCTGCTTTCATCACAAGGTCTGTCAGTGTGTCAACTGGTGTGGTTTTGATTCATTGGTTCTCCTCACGTCCTCCGGTTTCCTCTGACTGCTAAATACTCTTACACGCAAGCTTATTATTGAAATAAATTGAACTATATGTCAGTCCTGATACGACCTAGTTTGTGTTGAGTGGACGTAAACCCCATTTCTCTCTCTCTCTTATGTAGTTGTTGCCCTTGCCTTGGGAACATGTTATTGGGACAATTTATTGATGATCATTATTGTCCATGCCTCAGAAACCTTGATAATAATGAATATTTTGGTTTAATTATATCAGCATATCTGTTACTCAGGGGAGCTATATATTGATCTTTCCTCTAAAAATTTGTAAACACCTTAAACAGCAATGTTAATGATGTATAACTGCATCATCATAGGGATAAACCCTATCAAAAATCATCGCATCTTAGTATTATTTACAATGTCATGATAATCTGATAAACTTTCATAAAGTGATTGTCCCTATTTGACTGTGTAGACAATTTACCACCAGTTGGTGCTAATAGTGTTAGTGTCCAATCTGTATTTAACTTCATTTTTTTTTTTCAAAAACAGGATTAAATGATTGAAAGACAACTAGATATGGCATGGGGTCGAGATAATACCTCAAATCTAAATCACATCTACATGGGTGTTTTTTCTCACCAAATATTAATACCATATTGATGATGTAGCTTATGTGTGCTGGAATATGTAAACTGTACTTGAAATATGTACCAGACCATTGGAGATTGTATAACACAGAGTAAAGATAATGTTCTATCTGAAGACTGATGTGTTTATAAACTTTCACTTTATCGCAGAACTTATCAACACATATTCAATAATATTGCACTAAGTTCCTGTGTGAGGTATTATTAAAATAGAACATGGGAAAAACCAGGATATTAAATCATCCGCTACCCTATACCATAACATTTTTAAGGTGAAAACAGGAGAGACATACCGTCATTTGTTAACTTAAGATAAGTCAAAGAGGGCCTTGTGTAATAGATGGTGGTCTAAATTTAATTTTCTGGTTCGTTTGATTATAAATACAGATTTATAAAAAGAACAGATCGTGACCCATTAGGAGTTAATTTTAAATCTTTACAGAGTAAAATAGATGATTATCATATGTTTCAATGAACTTATTATAACTAGACAAAAACAGTATTAATGATTTTCCAATATTAGAATTTGATGTTTATGACTTTATCTTTTGATGGTTATCAACTATTAATTAAGGTTTTTATTTTTTTGCTTTGTTAATGGACATTGCTTTTGAAAGGATCATGATATTCCCTGCTAAGTAAAGTAATAAGATTAAGTCTTACCTTAAGAATAAACTTTATTGTGTTTATTTTGTTAATTTTTTTCAATAATAGATTTTGGGTAAACCTAGCAGGAAATTGCAGATGTTAATTTATGAAAGAAAGAATAATTCTTAAAATTACTTTTCATCAATCAAAAAAACTAAACTGATGTGATTAAGTTTCTAAACAATGGGAAAAAATAACAATACAATGTTATATTTTTGGCTGTTTGAATGTTTGTGTAAAAGAATGAGTACACCCAGCACGGATGTTATTAAAAGGTTTAGTTTGCTAAGTTTTGGGAATCACAGGTGTTAATGAAACAAGCAGACTGAAAGGTCACCATCTCTATTCTTGATGTAAAATGTCTGTAATCCTGGGGATGAAAGCGTGACTACGATTCCTCACCAATAAAACATTTGGTGCATGTTTGAGTAATTAAGTCGGCTCATCGGATGGAGTTTTATTTTGTTTGGCACACGCCCACTTGTGTTTACACCCAACAAGCCCCAGTCTTGATCTTACTGCTGTGATTTGTTTATCGATACACACAATCGTCATCACCATATCTATCCACATCTGTTTGATATGTTTTTCTTAGAAGATCCACCACAGGAAATATATGCAACATTATTCGCGATTATACAAGAGAAAAAAATGAGCCTGATCAATATGGGATTTGTTAGAGAAAAACATCAATAGGGACTAACAACACATGTTCAATGTAAAATGGTCTTTTTTAGTCATTTGATATCTTGATTAGACATCAGAGATTAGACTGCACTAAACAAATTTCTAACTTTCCACAGTAAATAAGTCTATTATATCTATCCTAGTTTCACACAAAAAAATGTCTGTGGCGTGATTATTATTCTAATGGGTACAAGAAAACGCATGAGCAACGATCAATGCCCTGATCACCACACTTGCTTCAACTCCTAGCATTATAACTACTATAAACAACAATTACATTAATTCATTTCCTGTTCATACATCTGTATTGTATAGTCAATTCTGTATGATCATACAGACACATGAACTTTATTTTGCCTACTTTGCATATATTTTTTGAATTTTGACATCAATTTTCATTGATTTCAAAATTTATACTATCAAATTAATTGCTGGCATTTGGATAGTATGATGGCTTTCATTTTTCAGTGTGTGTGCTTTTAATGAATGGCAATGGCTATTTTAGCAATATTAAACATAAAGGCACACATGTGGGTCCTTCCAATGCTACAGTGCTATCAAGGGACAATTAGAGTATGTTCAGGTGACACAAGGTCATCCAGGTACCTGATAACTTTGTCAATGTGAAACCGGAGCTCATTGTGTTTGATACAATGAAAATTGAATCACAATAGATGTAAACTCACTGGGGTACTGACTAGAAACATAGCATGCCAAAATTGTGGAGATTAAAGTGTGTGCAAAAATAACTAGTTATTGAACGAGATCTATGTCTAATAAATTGAAAGGTTTGTTTATCAATGAATAAATGGTGATGAAGACTTAAAAGCATTGATGATAGATGAAGGTCAAGACAGACAATATGTTTATTAAATTGACAAAATATAATATGCGAAGGTCCTTCTAAATTACAAAACAAAAAAAGAAAAATTTCTGATGCATGACATATTGAAAAAAAAACAAACCTGGAGACCAACAAGCCTAGATTTTTTTCATACTTGAGGGATTTTCTGTCCTCAATTATTTCTGATTAAAATACCTGTACTGTTTATTTATTAATACTTAGTTTCATCTGAATTATATATTATTTTGGACATCTGTGAATAGAAACAGATAATGCTACTTAACATCAGCAATTAAACTTCTTTAGATCTCCTAACATTTTTAAAACCTATGGGAAAATGTCATATATAATGTTGAATCCTCGAAATGTCAGAAAATTTTGACAATAGTACAAGAAAATGCATAAAATTTAATCCTGTGGTTTCTGAAATAAAATAAAAACCAAGTACGAACACTCCAAACCATTAGACAAAATTTGAAGTCCTAAAAAACATTATAGGCAAAATAGAAAGTGTGTCAAAAAACATTTTTATTCTCACATTTTAAGTCCACAATTCTTATAAACAAGAGGTTTTGAGAATTTTGTTCAAACTTGCTTTATTTGTTTGGCTAATCCAGGTTCTGAGTTGTACATCAAATGTTATGCCAAGCTTTTGTTCTTTTCAGTGAAACCTTGTAAACGCAGCTCTTTATAACAGAGCTTTGAGATTTATAAATTAAAACTAGGATTGTTTAGCTATTCATCCGGTGAAACCATATCAGCTGCTAGAGAATAGGGTTGTTGCCTATGTAAAACTTTGAAATTTTGATATTTTCATGTCATATTTTTGATTTTCAACTGAACCAGGCACAAAAGCACAAAATGCAAAGTGGTAGTCATCTTTTTAAATGAAATTGAAATGACCACTTGCCAAATAAAGTGTCATTCAGACAAAGTCATCTATACTGAGCGCCATAAAAAATGCATCACTTAGTTTTTCGTATAACAAAATCATCCTGTAAACATATCTTATTTATTTTGCTTCTTATTGTGAACAATATTTAAATGGGAACTCATCAATAACAACACATTTGTACACTTATGGATGTTCAATCTGTAATCAACGGTACAAAGTCAGAGGGGTCAAAACCAAAAGTACGACAAAGATGGTTAATTGTGCTGCACAGCGTGGGTAAGCGCCAGTGGAGGACACACGTGCTACTGACAATTAACTATCTTTGTCGTACTTTTGGTTTTGACCCCTCTGACTTTCAGTGGTTGAATTTGTCTGCGTAAAGCCATGTCAAGAAATGGGGTAAAGGAAGCTCAATATCAGCAATTTTACCTCTATAAAATAGTTTTTGCCATGTAAACACAGGTAGAAAATATTTTTTTGATAAGGCTGCTACGCCATAATGTTCTTCAACCACACAAGATTTCTCATTTGATTCCATACCAAAAAATCCTTCTGATGTCATTAAAATACAATAATATTTGTTACTGTGGTAGTATTACAAATACATTCTATCAAATAAACCGATTTCGCAAACAATGACACAAGTTCTTAGTTGCCCATTCACTTATTGTCTCTGTTGCATCGAAAATCCTGTAAGCGCTCTTTAGGACAGAGTTTTTTTTTTTTTAAAACTTAATAGGATTGTTTGGCAATCTTAAGGGGGATCCTATCTTAGTTCATTCACTGGAATATTCTTCCTGTCAACTTAACCTTGTACCCATTCCAAATCTAAAGAGTTTTTGAAAAGGAATTGCTGCTTTAAACACAGCATCATCTTGTGATAAGCCTGCTACCCATATTCACAAAGCTGCTGATAGGAATATGTTCGTTTCAAGGCAATGCTTCGTTTCTTGACCTCTAAATGGGGCACATTCTTGATATTGCCCACCGATATACATGTATGCAGATCTTTTATAATTAATAGTCCAATTACTAATTTAGAAAAAAAAAATTAAATGGATTTATTTTAAAAAAACCCACAAAACATTCTGCACCTCCCTTATTTCATTCTGCTCACATACAAGTCTGCACGCTTATGAGGAAAGTTACAGCTCAAGTCTGGATTATTCAATTGCTTATTACAAACATTAGACCAAAATGTATCATATAGTAGAATTTTAAAGTCGAAATGTTAGAAAAGACAGTGACTATGATAATTCAAATGTATTATTCTACTCTTCTGCAAAACATAAAAACATTGCTTACATATCAAACTTTCCAATTCAATCCATTTCCAAATTTTAAAAAAATCATATACTAATTGAAAATATTAAATAAGATATATAATATCATGTTGGTTAGCTAATCATATTTTATGAACTTTGACCTCCAGATAATATTATTTGATTATCATCTAGTCTCAGCAGGTTTATATATTAATTATAATACACAAGAGTTGCCCCCTCCAAGAGTGGGGGGAATTGACGGATGTTTCTGTTAATGACATAAACATGATACTGGCTGATATATTTCTGTCTTATCAATTTACGATAAGAATAATGAACTAGCTTCTTCACAATATTTCTTTATCACACCATAAGCTCTCATTTATTTAAATTTCTAATTTGCTTTCTGTCTATAAAACAAAATGAACTGTCCAACATTTCATTTTGATTCCAATTAATCAGCCAAATATATATGGAATCATGAAACTAAAAGATTGTCTTTGACACAATTCAATTTCAAACTTGTATTTCAGTCTGTATGTTATCATTTATCACAACTTTTTAAATTGACAATTCAAATGGACATTAATCATTTTCAACAAAATAATTTCAAAATTATTTCTTTATAGAAATTCTCTAGTGTTTTTTCACGAAAAAAAATAATTGGTAGAAAAAATTTAAAGAGAATATACATGTCATTATGTTATCTATTTACCATGATATAGATCCTGCTTTAAAAAAAACAACAGAAAAGTATATTATAATAACTGATAGAAGTATACAATGTATATAATATCTATTAAATACTAAAAATAATGTCTCTATTGTGTGCTAATGCTGCTACGTCTAGTTTTATTTATTAACAAATATTTCTGAAAGGAATCTAATCAAACAAGTAGGCTTACATGAATAAAATGTAGACATTCTTATTTTTTTTTGGTAATTATATTCACTGTTTTTCTTGGTTTTGAATATATTATGTAATTTGATAGGCTGTGATTCAATATAATCACAAACACAATGATAGTTTCATCCAGATATAATTTGTTCCCGCAGTCAAACAGACAGCTGCAAAATATGAATATTTTTCATATTTTCTCATATAATATTAGTCAAGTAATTTTCTCAATTATCCATACAGAGTAAGTTTATTGTTTGTTAAGTTTGGTGAATTTATTGAAGCATGAACCTCGGTCTAGTCGTACTGTGCTCCCTCTATTTTAACTGACATTAATGAATGTTTCTTGTGGTCCATTGTTTATTCGAAACATGACAACCTCTTATCAACCTGCAACTGAGTTTTTTTATCCGTGATTACCTAGATCACATTTCTGTGTAGGAACGTTAACCCAGCAAGCTAGTTACATCTGTCATATTGGGCTAGCAATCAGCTTGTCATATCCAAATAATAAAGTGAAACTATAATTGACAACAGGTATATCTGATAACAGGTAACATAACATGTAAAACAAAATCATGGCATTAATTTAAGATTTCTTTCTTTTAAAAACTAGTTTTGATTTCAATAATATGATTCCAATTACAAGAAATGCTTCAAAAATTTGACAAGAGTTGATGGATATGATTTTATAGACATGGGTTGCATAGACTGATAACAGAAATTTTGTAAACTAAGAACCAGGATTCCATTTAAAAAAAAAGATTGTTTATTTTGACTATGATTTAGAAAGACAATGAAAATAATTATTCAACTGCTAACAATTTTCTCAAAAACATCCAGAATAGTCTGTATGCTACAAATGATTGGTGATGAAGTATGTGTTAATTTAATGCATAATTAACAGTGTCATGCAACTTGATACTTCATTATTTGACATGATGGCAAACAATAGCTAAGAACCAGCATTATCATCAATTACATTTATTATTTTAGCAGATTTGAATCTTTTGGCAATAAGAAAATATATTATTATTAGACTACCAGCAACATCGTTAAAATCTACCTGCAGACAAAATATTAGCAACAGTAAAATTCCTAAATATGTTATAAAATTGAGGAAGAACGTAAAAATATTTGAATTTTTGAAGACCTTTATAGGTATAGATAAACAAGAGATTAACAAAACGAAAGGATGATAAAGAAAGGAGTATTTGAATACTAAACATTCAAGATCATCACATACATTTCCAATATCCAGATCCAGACTAGAGCAATTAGAATTGTGTGATAGGATGAAAGAGAACAAATGTTGATGGTAGTAAGGGTGATCACAAGAAATATCTGAAGACAGTCCTTTGGCGAGGCAGAAAAGGAAGGCAACTTGGAGACAGTCTTTTGGTGAGACAGAAAAAAGTAGGATACTTGGAGACAAACCACTGGATGGTGACACAGAAGTGATAATTGAAGAAAAATCATCCACCCTGGCAACCTTTGTGAAATTTTAGGTTATTTTCAAGTTACTTAGTGGGGTAAAATTTGTGGTTTGAAGGTGATTTCTATGATAGTATTTATATTAATCATGAATCCAAATACTTCAAACCAGATTTGAAACAAATCTATTGAATAAAATAGCCTTTAGAATCTTCACAGGGTTTTCGAAATAGGGGCATACCACTGTCAAACTCATCTTCTGATCCTTCATCTGGAAATGGAGACCAGTGTCCCAAGCTGTATTAAACGGTGTCTGGTTAAAACCAGACTTTTACTTTATAAAGATAACTTTTAGGTGAAATCAAGTACAGCACTTGGGTCATGCATTGTATAGACCTCCGAAAGAACAGCAATAGATTATCAGATCACCCAACAAACAACTGATCCGAAATCTTAAAAGGGTTACATGTCTGGATAAACTGTTTTGACAATACACCATTCATCTGTATTTCATACATAGGTGGACTTTTATTTCCAAGACTCTGTTCAACTTGAGAAGGTCCCTTCAACTGGAAGGTCCACAAACTGATGCACACCAAAATCAAACCCATCCAAGATCTTTTACGTTTCATCTAAATCCGACCAAAAATTATGGTATCTAGAGGGTCCACAAACTTTCAGATTTTGCTAAAAATTCAAACTTAATTGAACAAAAATTGTGGCATCTATATATATATGTACTAGTATTACATTCTTTTTCACGATTTGCGTAACAGATGGCGGCCATTTTGACAGGCTTTTCTGTCTGAATTTTCCAAAATTCGATCACCACCAAGACAATTTTACATGCAATCAGGAACACTAATCTGGGAAATTATGTTTTGATACGCTCTAATATTTAAAGGAAGCAACCATATATGTAATATAAATATATATTTTAAGTTTTGTCAAAATTGGATGAAAATTGTAATCTCTTGAGGGTCCACAAGCTAAAAATGTGATTTTTCATACGACCAACGGTAATAATCCATTAAGTGATGGTCAATAACATGCCACTTTCAACCAGAACCAACATCTTTGGAATATAAACACATATTTCAAGCTTTGTCAAAATCTAGAAAAATTGTGATCTGTAGGGTGCCCACAACAAAATGTGAATAAAAAGACATCCAGACTTCACATCCCCATGAAAATGTAGGCCATAAAAATAAACCCGTTCATAGCTTTTCAGCTGACCTTCCGTTTACTTACTTCAGAAGCAATTTGGCTAATGAGAGAATTGGAATAAATGTATCTATTACATTTGTTGGAATCTTTTTAACCATTGGAGTAATTAAGATGATCCTACTTTACCTTTTATCTATTTGATACTATCAATTAGCTAGAGATTTATTTACCTGGTTACTTCAATATTTAAATATATAGTAATACAAGGCATTCCATTATCATTATCTAATTTACAGACATTATCTTTTAAACTACATGTAACATGTTTACAGACTTCTTTACCCATTTAACTTTACAAAGGAATTATATTTCTTGAAATAGCTGTTCAAAGTTTCCTGAAACAATTACATTTATTACCATGCAACAGTGATATAATCAAATGTTTTTTTTAAATCAGATAATAATTTTGACCTCCAGAGGTACCACAAGCTAAAAAGGGTGATTTTTTGTACAATCAGGGGCCATAATTTTGAGAAGTTATGATCCAATATGTGCAATTATCGAAAGGAACCAAGATCTTTAGGTTATAAATATGCATTTCAAGTTTCATCAAAATCGGTTCAAAATTGTGACCTCTACAATTTTCACAAGCTAAAAACATCAATTTTTTGTACAATCAGGGGCCATAACCCTTAAAGTTACATGCCAATATCGAAAAGAACTGAGATCTTTGGGTGATAAACCTACATTTCAAGTTTCATCGAAATCGGATAAAAATTGTGACCTGTAGACTGTTCACAAACAATTGTGGACGGACAAACAGGGGCGACGACAATATACGTCAACTAAGTTGCTACCTCCAAATCTGGAGGTTTCAGCTTGATTGCCCTTGTTAGTGATGCGGGACAGAGAATCTAGCAAGGGACAGTATGTAATTGTTTGAATGAAACAAAAAACGAGGTCCCATGTACAAGTTAAAGTGCATGGAGAAGAACCATTGGTAGTTGAGATAAATGAAGAGTAGGCAGATATGTTGCTGTCAGTGCAAAATTTCCCTCATAGGACACTGCATAGTGTACGTCTGTCACTGGCCCGATTGGTGCAGAAAAATAGGACATAAACCTCGATTCATTTCCAAGATTAGTACATGGGCAATACAAACAGCATTTTCAAAATGTGATGGTATTTTGTACCACCAGTGTTGAACCTATGACCACTCAATGAATTGAAATACATCATTCAAATTGACATAACATACAATTAATTCTGATAAATACATGAAGATAGTTAATTTATAGGGTTATTATATGAGGAATATTGACCTATGATTAAAGAGAATTGGTACAAACTGGTTGTAAAGATAGCTTGGAGGACAGCTGTCATTTACATCAATTTAACAATAATCTACAGCATCATTTAATTAAACAGCCAAAAAATAATAAGTCAAATAAGAGATTAGAAATTCCTTTCTAATTTACCATCTCTCATTATTTGCTTCATCAAGACAGCTCTAATTATCCCACAATAGACAATTTTTTCTCAGCAATAGACAATTACCATCCTTAGGCTACCAGCTCGACAATCTTTGATTTTTAATTCAGAAACAGAAAGACAAATAAGTAGTTTCCTTTATAATATTTGCTTAATGGTTGTCTGTAAATTAATAAATACTCTTGCAACGAACAAGAGACTAAATAATAAAAACAGTATGAGCTCAATTATTGAAATAAATATCTAATCCCACCAAGGATATCATTGATAGTAATAATAGTTTAATAACTAATTATACAATAAGAACTATGTACATTCTTTATATTATTGTGTCTTTTAAGGTCCAATCCCTTGATCACTCTCTAATCAATGGAGTGATAAAGCGTTGAAATGGATACATTATTGTAATTGATAGCAAACATTATGAAAAAGTTTAAGGTAGTGTAATTCTTTATATATTTAGTGTTTATAATAAAGAGAAAGAGAGAGAGAGAAATAGTGTTTATAGTCCACTTGACACAAACTAGGTCACTAACATATTGTTTAATAATTTTATTTCAATAATTCGCTTGCAGGTAGGGGTCTTTAGAGGTGGGAGGAAACGGGAGTACCCAGAGAAAACCCACGAGGTGGGAGTGTTTACAGTAAATACAACAAGAAAGATCAAAGATAAACTAAAGAAATAGTGCCAAATATTGAAGTGAAGAAAATCTGACCTTTAAATCACAGTTTAGTGCAAATATATAAGTAATTTATATGTTCAGCATACGATAGTGCCAGTTTATTATTACATTATATTTAATTATGACAAAAAATCTGGTTTACCAATACCATACTGAAGATATTGTTTTTCTTATCAAAGAAAACTTTCCTTAAGAGCTAATTAAAATTCAAATAGAGCTAATCATGCAATTTTACATCTGGAATATTTATATTGTCCACATAACTTGAGGGGTCACTCTTTTAAAACCAGACTACCACACCTACTTGTAATCTGTTTAAAGTAATAAACTAAACAATCTTCAAAGAAAGAATTATTGTTTGTTTATTTCTGTGCTAATTGATTTAAATACTTTCCATCTCTGTAAAAAGTAAGTTAATGATCAAATGTACAATGACATCTCTTAATGATTTTATTATCTGTAAATAATGTATTTCTAGAAAATGGCTATGTTTATCTTAATCAGTTCTGTTACATTTTTTACCATTACTGAAAGCTAGAGAAAAAAAAATTTAATCAAGTTTCTTCATCAATCTCCCAAACAGAAGCTACATTTTATCAAATTTTTTGACAGCATTTCATTTTGGCACAGCAAGAATTATTTAACTCTTCTACCAATCAGTCCCAGTCTAAAATATTTGAATCAGCTGAAAACATAAATTTTATTTGCCGAACATTAATTTTCTTGTTATCAGCATTTTTAACTTTTAGCGATAACATTATCTGGTGAATAGCCCCCTAGAACTAGAGAAGGGAGATAACCCTACCACCAACAGCCAAATCTGTCAATGAGAAAGTAGTTGAGCCTAATGGAAACTCAAACTATAAATTCAGTGATAAAACATCTATTTTAAAAACAGGTCCATTTCAATTCTGATAAGAAAATTTGGTGAACATTGGTAGCGAGGCTTGTTACTACGATATTCCTGGTAGGAGAAAGGGAGGGGGATTGTCTTACACTTGTTGGGTGTGTGGTGGCTCTCGACTTCACCTTTCACAGTTGGAAATACTTGATATTTTGGCAGTGTGCCTAATTAAGCTTCCTGACTAAAGCATTCCTTTTAGAATTGATAGCTCTCTTACAAACATATAGGCACCTGCTATCATTTTATATAGGCCTGCCACCATCTCATCATATTCTCTTGATTACACTAGGGGCCATATTTAGCCCACAAAACAACCTTTGTCTGCTAGTGTTTTGTTCTGTGTGAAAATGACAAGCTTTAGATGTGTTTAACATTTCAATAGAAGGTAGCAATTATTATGATTAATAGGCTACATGTGAGACACTATAAAACTCAGTAGACATAATTTACAAACTTTTCTGTACCTATATCCTTCACATATATAGATTAACATAAATCAAAGACTGGTCTTTCAAATTGTTCTATTTTTATTAATAACAATAGGTTCAAGTTTCATGTCTATTACTACTTGTAGTTTCTTTTGATGTTATGGTTTTAAGTACATCCGAAACACTGAAAATACATGTACCAGCATCACCTTTAATTCACCTAAGAATTATAGTTACAAGGTATTAAAAATCTTTAATTTTCCACAAATTAATCCATGCTAAAATGTACTAAATTTATTATTTAATATATAATTAAACATATATTATGCAAGAGCTAAATCTGCCTATTGCAGGTCTTTCTTTAGGCCTGAAATGTTATCTAAATTATTAATTAGACATTAATTAACATATCCAGACCATAATCAATTCTCGATCACATTGCTAGACTGCGATCCAGACCATAATCAATTCTCAATCACATTGCTAGACTGCGATCTTTGGTGGATAATCATTAAATACATAATCAAGACTATGCTTTTTACTGTACCTATTTTAGTAATGATGATCGAGGCTAAGCAGATATTTCACTTGCTAAATTTACTGTTCATAGTGGATCAATCTGACTGAAATTTTCAAAATGCCTTAACAATTATTAGGGTTTCACACTGCGTAGCTTGTGTGAAACACTATTGTTTTTGTTAAAATTATTAGGGTTTCACACTGCGTAGCTTGTGTGAAACACTATTGTTTTTGTTAAAATTATTATTCTTATTATTATTATTATTATTATTATTATTCAGATTCCAATTTGAATAGATCTCAGCAACTACGTGTCGCATCGTTACGATTTCTTCGGTTTTACTGGGAAAGTGGGTGTGACTTAGAGGATAAAGCTATTTTGAACGTTCTGCGACAATGCGAAATGTCCGAAATCACCGAAGTTATCGTTTTTGAAAATATTGCAGTAATTTTAACAATAATCATTGGATTTTAACTTTCGATACATTTTGGCATAGCCTGAGACAGGGCACATAGCTACGCTACTTTCGATTTTTGATTTTCGGCAAATCTTCGAAGATATTAGGCGCCAAATTTCAAAAATTTAAAATTTTACAAAAAACTTTTTTATTTATGAATATTTTTTAGTCGTATTGTGCACAGAATTAAAGAGTCATCTGACTAGTGCAAAAATGTTAAAAAAAATTGTCTCAGTAATTTTCCTTGGCCGCCATTGGCTAATTCAGTTTTTCAGTCCTAGATTGATTTTTTATTGTTCGATTTGTATAAAACAAAATTCATATGCTTCGTTGTATCAATTGTCATTTTTTTTATTACCAAAAGTGTTATCTGTCGGCACCGGAAGTGGCATAATTTTACCAAAAACTACAATTTTGACAGTTATTTTTTTATTTCGAAAACAAATATTATTTTTTGGAAAAATTATTTGACTTAAAGAGTGTGCCCTTTCAAGGCGCAAAAAATGTAGGAAGCAGTTTTTTTAATTTCGATTTCACTTTCGAGCAAATTCGATTAAGAGGCTAAAAATGGTGTAAAATTGACCTATTTAGAACCTATTCAGGCTTTTCAGATTTTAAAATATTTCTTCGTAACTTTTATAAACTTGTAGCTATAATCCATACGAAGAAAATGTATGTTAAAATTCGTTTGTAATATAAGCAGTTACCAAGAAATGGGCAGTTCTGTACAAGTCACTGTTTTCGTTATTTTGCCTGTAAAATAGTCAATTATTATTGGATTTTTATAAAAGTGACATCATTTGATTCAAAAGGCATGTAGCGTCATATGAAGTTGATTACAATTTAAAATTGACACCGGAAGTGACATCATTTGGTCAAAAACTGCATTTTAAACTTTTTAAATCAATGTTTTATTCAACCAAGAATAACTTAATATGTATTAATAATTTTAACTTTTGGTTTAAATTCACATATAAACAAAACTCATATGGTCATATAGATATCATAAAATTGTTTCTAACTTGTTCGGTTGCCGAGAAATAGACGGTTTTCTACAGGTCACTTTTGAAGGTTTCGGGGCCATAAAAGTGTCAATTATTATTCGATTTTCATAAACGTTACACCGTGTTATACCTAAGGCCATTTGGGATTTCATACAAGTAATTTAAGATTTTCATTATCACCGGAAGTAACGTCATTTTGGCAAAAACTGTATTTTTAGCCTTCAAAACAGATATTTTATTCAAATGAGTCTGTTTTGAAATCTTATTTAAATTATGGTATTTGATGCTAATCAACAAATAGAATGAACCCATACGATCATACAGATACCACAAAATGGTTTGTAACTTGTACGGTTGCAGAGAAATAGCCGATTTTCTACAAGTCACTTTTCAAGTTTTTTGGTCTTTAAAAGTGGCAATTATTACTCGATTTACATAAAATTTTCACTATATGATATCGTATGCCATTTCTGATTTCATAAGACTAATTGAACATTTTCATTAACACAGGAAGTAATTTAATTTTGTCAAGATTATTTACAAGTAACAAATGTATAAAATGACTTGATATTGCTGGATTGATTGATTCTGCGTCCATTTTATTTGTGTGCAATGTTAATTTGGTGGTACCAGAAGTGACATATGTTCAAGGGTAACTTGGCACCGGAAGTGACATGTTTAAGTGTAACGTGGCACCAGTGAAACCCGTCATTCCTGCATGCAGGTCTAGTTATTATTATTATTATTATTATTATTCAGATTCCAATTTGAATAGATCTCAGCAACTACGTGTCGCATCTTTACGATTTCTTCGGTTTTACTGGGAAAGTGGGTGTGACTAAGAGGATAAAGCTATTTTGAACGTTCTGCGCCAATGCGAAATGTCCGAAATCACCGAAGTTATCGTTTTTGAAAATATTGCAGTAATTTTAACAATAATCATTGGATTTTAACTTTCGATACATTTTGGCATAGCCCGAGACAGGGCACATAGCTACGCTACTTTCGATTTTTGATTTTCGGCAAATCTTCGAAGATATTAGGCGCCAAATTTCGAAAATTTAAAATTTTACTAAAATTTTTTTTATTTATGAATATTTTTTTAGTCGTATTGTGCACAGAATTAAAGAGTCGTCTGACTAGTGCAAAAATGTTAAAAAATTTTGTCTCAGTAATTTTCCTTGGCCGCCATTGGCTAATTCAGTTTTTCAGTCCTAGATTAATTTTTTATAGTTCGATTTGTATAAAACAAAGTTCATATGCTTCGTTGTCTCAATTGTCATTTTTTTTGTTACCAATAATGTTATCTGTCGGCACCGGAAGTGGCATAATTTTACCAAAAACTACAATTTTGACAGTTTTTTTCTTATTTCGAAAACAAATATTATTTTTTTGAAAAATTATATGACTCAAAGAGTGTGTCTTTTCAAGGCGCAAAAAATGTAGGAAGCAGTTTTTTTAATTTCGATTTCATTTTCGAGCAATTTCGATTAAGAGGCTAAAAATGGTGTAAAATTGGCCTATTTACAACCTATTCAGGCTTTTCAGATTTTAAAATATTTCTTCGTAACTTTTATAAACTTGTAGCTATAATCCATACGAAGAAAATGTATGTTAAAATTCGTTTGTAATATAAGCAGTTACCAAGAAATTGGCAGTTCTGTACAAGTCACTGTTTTCGTTATTTTGCCTGTAAAATAGTCAATTATGATTGGATTTTTATAAAAGTGACATCATTTGATTCAAAAAGCATGTAGCGTCATATCAAGTTGATTACAATTTAAAATTGACACCGGAAGTGACATCATTTGGTCAAAAAATGCATTTTAAACTTTTTAAATCAATGTTTTATTCAACCAAGAATAACTTAATATGTATTAATAATTTTAACTTTTGGTTTAAATTCACATATAAACAAAACTCATATGGTCATATAGATATCATAAAATGGTTTCTAACTTATTCGGTTGCCGAGAAATAGACGGTTTTCTACAGGTCACTTTTGAAGGTTTCGGGGCCATAAAAGGGTCAATTATTATTCGATTTTCATAAACGTCACACCATGTTATACCTAATGCCATTTGGGATTTCATACAAGTAATTTAAGATTTTCATTATCACCGGAAGTAACGTCATTTTGGCAAAAACTGTATTTTTAGCCTCCAAAACAGATATTTTATTCAAATAAGTCTGTTTTGAAATCTTTTTCAAATTATGGTATTTGATGCCAATCAACAAATAGAATGAACCCATACGATCATACAGATACCACAAAATGGTTTCTAACTTGTACGGTTGCAGAGAAATAGCTGATTTTCTACAAGTCACTTTTCAAGTTTTTTGGTCTTTAAAAGTGGCAATTATTATTCGATTTACATAAAATTTTCACTATATGATATCGTTTGCCATTTCTGATTTCATAAGACTAATTGAACATTTGCATTAACACCGGGAGTAATTTAATTTTGTCAAGATCATTTACAAGTAACAAATGTATAAAATGAATTGATATTGCTGGATTTTGTTGATTCTGCGTCCATTTTATTTGTGTGCAATGTTAATTTGGAAACCTGTTTAGTGGTTTCGCTGGTACCGGAAGTGACATATGTTCAAGGGTAACTTGACACCGGAAGTGGCATGTTTAAGGGTAACATGGCACCAGTGAAACCCGTCATTCCTGCATGCAGGTCTAGTTCTTATTATTATTATTCAGATTCCAATTTGAATAGATCTCAGCAACTACGTGTCGCATCGTTATGATTTCTTCGGTTTTACTGGGAAAGTGGGTGTGACTTAGAGGATAAAGCTATTTTGAACGTTCTGCGACAATGCGAAATGTCCGAAATCACCAAATTATCGTTTTTTAAAATATTGCAGTAATTTTAACAATAATCATTGAATTTTAACTTTCGATACATTTTGGCATAGCCGGAGACAGGGCACATAGCTACGCTACTTTCGATTTTTGATTTTCGGCAAATCTTCGAAGATATTAGGCGCCAAATTTCGAAAATTTAAAATTTTACAAAAAACTTTTTTATTTATGAATATTTTTTAGTCGTATTGTGCACAGAATTAAAGAGTCATCTGACTAGTGCAAAAATGTTAAAAAATTTTGTCTCAGTAATTTTCCTTGGCCGCCATTGGCTAATTCAGTTTTTCAGTCCTAGATTAATTTTTTATTGATCGATTTGTATAAAACAAAGTTCATATGCTTCGTTGTCTCAATTGTCATTTTTTTTATTACCGGAAGTGTTATCTGTCAGCACCGGAAGTGGCATAATTTTACCAAAAACTACAATTTTGACAGTTAGGTACCATTTTTCGAAAACAAATATTATTTTTTGGAAAAATTATTTGACTCAAAGAGTGTGCCCTTTCAAGGCGCAAAAAATGTCGGAAGCAGTTTTTTTAATTTCGATTTCATTTTCGAGCAAATTCGATTAAATGGCTAAAAATGGTGTAAAATTGACCTATTTACAACCTATTCAGGCTTTTCAGATTTTAAAATATTTCTTCGTAACTTTTATAAACTTGTAGCTATAATCCATACGAAGAAAATGTATGTTAAAATTAGTTTGTAATATAAGCAGTTCCCAAGAAATGGGCAGTTCTGTACAAGTCACTGTTTTCGTTATTTTGCCTGTAAAATAGTCAATTATTATTGGATTTTTATAAAAGTGACATCATTTGATTCAAAAAGCATGTAGTGTCATATCAAGTTGATTACAATTTAAAATTGACACCGGAAGTGACGTCATTTGGTCAAAAACTGCATTTTAAACTTTTTAAATCAATGTTTTATTCAACCATGAATAACTTAATATGTATTAATAATTTTAACTTTTGGTTTAAATTCACATATAAATACAACTCATATGGTCATATAGATATCATAAAATTGTTTCTAACTTGTTCGGTTGCCGAGAAATAGACGGTTTTCTACAGGTCACTTTTGAAGGTTTCGGGGCCATAAAAGTGTCAATTATTATTCGATTTTCATAAAGGTTACACTATGTTATACCTAATGCCATTTGGGATTTCATACAAGTAATTTAAGATTTTCATTATCATCGGAAGTAACGTCATTTTGGCAAAAACTGAATTTTTAGCCTTCAAAACAGATATTTTTTTCGAATGAGTCTGTTTTGAAATCTTTTTCAAATTATGGTATTTGATGCCAATCAACAAATAGAATGTACCCATACGATCATACAGATACCAAAAAATAGTTTCTAACTTGTACGGTTGCAGAGAAATAGCAGATTTTCTACAAGTCACTTTTCAAGTTTTTTGGTCTTTAAAAGTGGCAATTATTATTCGATTTACATAAAATTGTCACTATATGATATCGTATGCCATTTCTGATTTCATAAGACTAATTGAACATTTTCATTAACACCGGAAGTAATTTAATTTTGTCAAGATCATTTACAAGTAACAAATGTATAAAATGACTTGATATTGCTGGATTGATTGATTGATTCTACGTCCATTTTATTTGTGTGCAATGTTAATTTGGAAACCTGTTTAGTGGTTTCGTTGGTACCGGAAGTGACGTATGTTCAAGTGTAACTTGGCACCGAAAGTGACATGTTTAAGAGTAACTTGGCACCAGTGAAACCCGTCATTCCTGCATGCAGGTCTAGTTATTCTTATTATTATTATTATTCAGATTCCAATTTGAATAGATCTCAGCAACTACGTGTCGCATCCTTACGATTTCTTCGGTTTTACTGGGAAAGTGGGTGTGACTTAGAGGATAAAGCTAATTTGAACGTTCTGCGACAATGCGAAATGTCCGAAATCACCGAAGTTATCGTTTTTGAAAATATTGCAGTAATTTTAACAATAATCATTGGATTTTAACTTTCAATACATTTTGGCATAGCCTGAGACAGGGCACATAGCTACGCTACTTTCGATTTTTGATTTTTGGCAGATCTTCGAAGATATTAGGCGCCAAATTTCGAAAATTTAAAATTTTACAAAAAACTTTTTTATTTGTGAATATTTTTTAGTCGTATTGTGCACAGAATTAAAGAGTCATTTGACTAGTGCAAAAATGTTAAACATTTTTGCCTCAGTAATTTTCCCTGGCCGCCATTGGCTAATTCAGTTTTTCAGTCCTAGATTAATTTTTTATTGTTTGATTTGTATAAAACAAAGTTCATATGCTTCGTTGTCTCAATTGTCATTTTTTTTATTACCGGAAGTGTTATCTGTTGGCACCGGAAGTGGCATAATTTTACCAAAAACTACAATTTTGACAGTTAGGTACAATTTTTCGAAAACAAATATTATTTTTTGGAAAAATTATTTGACTCAAAGAGTGTGCCCTTTCAAGGCGCAAAAAATGTCGGAAGCAGTTTTTTTAATTTCGATTTCATTTTCGAGCAAATTCGATTAAGAGGCTAAAAATGGTGTAAAATTGACCTATTTACAACCTATTCAGGCTTTTCAGATTTTAAAATATTTCTTCGTAACTTTTATAAACTTGTAGCTGTAATCCATACGAAGAAAATGTGTGTTAAAATTAGTTTGTAATATAAGCAGTTACCAAGAAATGGGCAGTTCTGTACAAGTCACTGTTTTCGTTATTTTGCCTGTAAAATAGTCAATTATGATTGGATTTTTATAAAAGTGACATCATTTGATTCAAAAAGCATGTAGCGTCATATCAAGTTGATTACAATTTAAAATTGACACCGGAAGTGACATCATTTGGTCAAAAAATGCATTTTAAACTTTTTAAATCAATGTTTTATTCAACCAAGAATAACTTAATCTGTATTTATAATTTTAACTTTTGGTTTAAATTCACATATAAACAAAACTCATATGGTCATATAGATATCATAAAATGGTTTCTAACTTGTTCGGTTGCCGAGAAATAGACGGTTTTCTACAAGTCACTTTTGAAGGTTTCGGGGCCATAAAAGTGTCAATTATTATTCGATTTTCATAAACGTCACACCATGTTATACCTAATGCCATGTGTGATTTCATACAAGTAATTTAAGATTTTCATTATCACCGGAAGTAACGTCATTTTGGCAAAAACTGTATTTTTAGCCTTCAAAACAGATATTTTATTCAAATGAGTCTGTTTTGAAATCTTTTTCAAATTATGATATTTGATGCCAATCAACAAATAGAATGAACCCATACGATCATACAGATACCACAAAATGGTTTCTAACTTGTGCGGTTGCAGAGAAATAGACGATTTTCTACAGGTCACTTTTCAAGTTTTTTGGTCTTTAAAAGTGGCAATTATTATTCGATTTACATAAAATTTTCACTATATGATATCGTATGCCATTTCTGGTTTCATAAGACTAATTGAACATTTGCATTAACACCGGGAGTAATTTAATTTTGTCAAGATCATTTACAAGTAACAAATGTATAAAATGAATTGATATTGCTGGATTTTGTTGATTCTGCGTCCATTTTATTTGTGTGCAATGTTAATTTGGAAATCTGTTTAGTGGTTTCGCTGGTACCGGAAGTGACATATGTTCAAGGGTAACTTGGCACCGGAAGTGACATGTTTAAGGGTAACGTGGCACCAGTGAAACCCGTCATTCCTGCATGCAGGTCTAGTTCTTATTATTATTATTATTCTTCTTTTGTTTTGAGTAGATCTCAGCAACTGCTTGTCGCATCGTTACGATTTCTTCGGTTTTACTGGGAAAGTGGGTGTGACTTAGAGGATAAAGCTATTTTGAACGTTCTGCGACAATGCGAAATGTCCGAAATCACCGAAGTTGTCGTTTTTGAAAATATTGCAGTAATTTTAACAATAATCATTGGATTTTAACTTTCGATACATTTTGGCATAGCCTGAGACAGGGCACATAGCTACGCTACTTTCGATTTTTGATTTTCGGCAAATCTTCGAAGATATTAGGCACCAAATTTCGAAAATTTAAAATTTTACAAAAAACTTTTTTAATTATGAATATTTTTTAGTCGTATTGTGCACAGAATTAAAGAGTCGTCTGCCTAGTGCAAAAATGTTAAAAAATTTTGTCTCAGTAATTTTCCTTGGCCGCTATTGGCTAATTCAGTTTTTCAGTCCTAGATTAATTTTTTATTGTTCGATTTGTATAAAACAAAGTTCATATGCTTCGTTGTCTCAATTGTCATTTTTTTTATTACCGGAAGTGTTATCTGTCGGCACCGAAAGTGGCATAATTTTACCAAAAACTACAATTTTGACAGTTAGGTACCATTTTTCGAAAACAAATATTATTTTTTGGAAAAATTATTTGACTCAAAGAGTGTGCCCTTTCAAGGCGCAAAAAATGGCGGAAGCAGTTTTTTTAATTTCGATTTCATTTTCGAGCAAATTCGATTAAATGGCTAAAAATGGTGTAAAATTGACCCATTTACAACCTATTCAGGCTTTTCAGATTTTAAAATATTTCTTCGTAACTTTTATAAACTTGTAGCTATAATCCATACGAAGAAAATGTATGTTAAAATTAGTTTGTAATATAAGCAGTTACCAAGAAATGGACAGTTCTGTACAAGTCACTGTTTTCGTTATTTTGCCTGTAAAATAGTCAATTATGATTGGATTTTTATAAAAGTGACATCATTTTATTCAAAAAGCATGTAGCGTCATATCAAGTTGATTACAATTTAAAATTGACACCGGAAGTGACGTCATTTTGTCAAAAACTGCATTTTAAACTTTTTAAATCAATGTTTTATTCAACCAAGAATTACTTAATATGTATTAATAATTTTAACTTTTGGTTTAAATTCACATATAAACACAACTCATATGGTCATATACATATCATAAAATTGTTTCTAACTTGTTCGGTTGCCGAGAAATAGACGGTTTTCTACAGGCCACTTTTGAAGGTTTTTGGGCCATAAAAGTGTCAATTATTATTCGATTTTCATAAACGTTACACCATGTTATACCTAATGCCATTTAGGATTTTATACAAGTAATTTAAGATTTTCATTATCACCGGAAGTAACATCATTTTGGCAAAAACTGTATTTTTAGCCTTCAAAACAGATATTTTATTCAAATGAGTCTGTTTTGAAATGTTTTTCAAATTATGGTATTTGATGCCAATCAATAAATAAAATGAACCCATACGATCATACAGATACCACAAAATGGTTTCTAACTTGTACGGTTGCAGAGAAATAGTCGATTTTCTACAAGTCACTTTTCAAGTATTTTGGTCTTTAAAAGTGGCAATTATTATTCGATTTACATAAAATTTTCACTATATGATATCGTATGCCATTTCTGATTTCATAAAACTAATTGAACATTTTCATTAACACCGGAAGAAATGTAATTTTGTCAAGATCATTTACAAGTAACAAATGTATAAAATAAATTGATATTGCTGGATTTGGTTGATTCTGCATCCATTTTATTTGTGTGCAATGTTAATTTGGAAACCTGTTTAATGGTTTCGTTGGTACCGGAAGTGACATATGTTCAAAGGTAACTTGGCACCGGAATGTATGTTAAAATTAGTTTGTAATATAAGCAGTTACCAAGAAATGGACAGTTCTGTACAAGTCACTGTTTTCGTTATTTTGCCTGTAAAATAGTCAATTATGATTGGATTTTTATAAAAGTGACATCATTTTATTCAAAAAGCATGTAGCGTCATATCAAGTTGATTACAATTTAAAATTGACACCGGAAGTGACGTCATTTTGTCAAAAACTGCATTTTAAACTTTTTAAATCAATGTTTTATTCAACCAAGAATTACTTAATATGTATTAATAATTTTAACTTTTGGTTTAAATTCACATATAAACACAACTCATATGGTCATATACATATCATAAAATTGTTTCTAACTTGTTCGGTTGCCGAGAAATAGACGGTTTTCTACAGGCCACTTTTGAAGGTTTTTGGGCCATAAAAGTGTCAATTATTATTCGATTTTCATAAACGTTACACCATGTTATACCTAATGCCATTTAGGATTTTATACAAGTAATTTAAGATTTTCATTATCACCGGAAGTAACATCATTTTGGCAAAAACTGTATTTTTAGCCTTCAAAACAGATATTTTATTCAAATGAGTCTGTTTTGAAATGTTTTTCAAATTATGGTATTTGATGCCAATCAACAAATAAAATGAACCCATACGATCATACAGATACCACAAAATGGTTTCTAACTTGTACGGTTGCAGAGAAATAGTCGATTTTCTACAAGTCACTTTTCAAGTTTTTTGGTCTTTAAAAGTGGCAATTATTATTCGATTTACATAAAATTTTCACTATATGATATCGTATGCCATTTCTGATTTCATAAAACTAATTGAACATTTTCATTAACACCGGAAGAAATGTAATTTTGTCAAGATCATTTACAAGTAACAAATGTATAAAATAAATTGATATTGCTGGATTTGGTTGATTCTGCATCCATTTTATTTGTGTGCAATGTTAATTTGGAAACCTGTTTAATGGTTTCGTTGGTACCGGAAGTGACATATGTTCAAGGGTAACTTGGCACCGGAAGTGACATGTTTAAGGGTAACGTGGCACCAGTGAAACCCGTCATTCCTGCATGCAGGTCTAGTTCTAGTTTGTAACTATTATAGTGAGAACTGCCAACTCCTTAACTAATCTACAATGATGTATCTTTAAGAAAAAAATTCTGAATAATGGTAGAGGTCCATCAAAAGATTTTAACAAGGATTATATGTGGCACTGGCTTGTTTTGACCATGTCAATATCCAAAATATTGTAGTGTCGCAAGGGATGGAAATCTCTTGAATGACAATAAGAGACTTTCAACTCTGAAATTTAAAATATGATTGTGTAACTGTGCTTTTTCAGAAACAAATACTGTTATGACACCAACAGATGTAATTTGTGTTATGAATTAAAGTATGATAAGATTTATATAATATTGGTAGACTGTAAATAGGAATATTGTGTGATAGTTCCATCTTAGTTAACAACTTTAATCTGACATGCAATATTGCATGATCTATTGATGAAGAATAAATAATGACTTTCAGTGAAAGAAAATGATTTGTTTAATGCCTCAAAAATTTGGCAGGTTATAATATTAACATTTAACCTTTTATAGAAATTATGAAAGAATTCTATACAGAAAATACTTACAGTTCACATGTTGGATTTTTTTGCCAGCATTTTCGCTTTTGTTATTTCTATGATCATAATTTTTTTCACGATTTGTGTGATTTTTAAGCTGTCTAGAACTTTCTTTCAAGATGTCATACTGTAACACAAATAGCTGGATTTAACAAACATTATGCCCCCAACATCCAAGTTGTCCATGACTCTAAATATATATTCATTTGAAATCAAACGTCATTTACGCATTGTTTGAAAAAGGAAGTGTGCTATAACACTTGTCATTTTTTAATTAGTTTTCAGTCTGAATTTTTTTTTTCTTTTTTTTTTATCCTATTCATAAGAAATATCATTTTCAGTTAAACACAAGCCAACAGTATGGCTGATTTCCCCTGCTGAAATCCCAAAATAAATAAATGACATGTATCATAATTAATTGCACATTTATCTTCTTCAAAAGAATCCAGCAATCAAACTGATTATCTATTCTTAGTCTAAGCATATAATGTTTACAATCAAACTGATTAACGGAAAATGCTAATTATTGAACTCAATCAAGACATTCACCTTTAAGCAGAGTTGTCATGTTCCAAATTTTCAGCAGAAAATTCTCATCATCAAAATTAGTCAAGCTATTGATATAATGAATCTATACTTGAAGTTTCATCACTCTAACTTAGAACTAAAGTTGTTATGTTCCAAAGGCAAAGCATCAACCAAACAAATTGCTTATCTCTGCTTACCCTTAAGAGAAAATGCTCATCTTTGCACTCTTATCAAGCCATTCCCCTAATAGACACCTACATCAAGTTTGAACATTCTAGCTCAATTAGAAGGATAGTTATTGTGTCTCAAAATGTGTGATGGACAGACAAGACGGACGGACAGACAGACCCATTTTAATTGTTCTGTGCTTTCTTCGAAAGACTGGGGAATATCATGTTTCTTAAGCAACGTTCGCGAGTTTTACAACATCTAACCGTTGCTTCAATACTTAGCAATTTCCGAACTTTTGCGCCCCTTGAGTAGACACGTGACTAATTAGCATTTTCCAATCAGAAGTCGTGGCACTTAAGACACTGTAAACATACAAGTATACAGCCGTTGAAAGTTGTTTTATTTTTAAATTGAGAAACTCATGGAAAACCAGTAACCTTGACATTGATTGATTCTTTGAACTTTGCAACTCGATTGTCACATGTAAACATTTTAGCTAGAAGTGCTAGACTTGGTATTCACGACCGATGAATTTGATATGCTCCCAAGCTGGGTTTGTTACCCAATCGAACTTACTGGCGAAATATGCAGGGTATTACGTGAACGGCTTGGGATGTACGTAGTTAAGGCGAGATCACGTCTTCTATTGAAGATGGGGGACTATAAGCTTAGAATAGATGATCTAATTAACCTTGAGGGAAGATATAAATAATAGGACTGTTATCAAGTAAAAATTGTCATATTTTATAAGAATCAGCAGTATTAGGCCTTCTTTGATTGGCATTTAGTAATTGAACATATTAACACAAGGTACGATTTTATGGATACACAATTACTGAGTTTGATACTAAGCGATGTTTCGACGAGGATGCTCTCCTCTTTATCAAGCAATGATACAAATTTGTGAATAGTGTTGGCAAATATATACAGAATATGCAACAAAGATAAAATCAAATACAATTAAAGTTTAACACCAGGTTAATTGGTTTTCCATTTATAGTGTTAATACACTGATCTTTTTATAAATAATAGCATTCGCCTCCTTTTAATCCCTGTAAGAGTTTTCTGTTGTATAAGATTAGTCCTTAATGCCCCCCCTAATCAAAGGTGTTAAACTTTAATTGTATTTGATTTTTTATCTTTGTTGCATATTCTGTATATATTTGCCTACACTATTCACAAATTTGTATCATTGCTTGATAAAGACGAGAGCATCCTCGTCGAAACGTCGCTTAGTATCAAACTCAGTAATTGTGTATCCATAAAATTGTACCTTGTGTTAATATTAGTTAGTACAAAACTCTAGATCTGAACTGTAAAATGGTGGTTAGTAAAGAACTTTAATTATATAATTCTGTATGAATTATAACTAAATTTTTGCAAAACCCAAACTTAAACAGACTTTTTAAAAAATTGAAACAATCACATATAAAATTCTATGTTTTTGCCAAGTTTTGATGACATAGGCTACTTGATTAATCAATGTGCAATGTCAAATGTCAATACATTTCTTCTTTATAGGTAGCCAAAAAATCGCAACAAGTTTCAAACACTAATATAAGTATAAACATACTTTATGAACCAGGAACAGACCATGGAATCATGTCAGTAATCTTGGAATAGTGGTGTCATATCAAAACAAGAAGTCAACCAATTGATTTACATTTGTCCAAATAACAAGCCTATTACACTAGGGACCAGGTATCATTCAGATTTGATGACAAAAGGAAAGAAACTGAGCTTACCATCTATAATCTAATACACATATTCAGTTAATAGATTGCTGCCCAGAAAGTGTTAAATACCATCAAGATTCATTCAAAAATGCTCAGTTTGTCCTACCATTTAGTTTAAGAAACATCATTTAGTTTGGACATCTGCCATCCAGTTTATGACCATTTAGTTTCATAAACTAGACGACTGATGTCAAACTAAACGGTAGCACAAACTGGGCGTTATTTGATGGATCTGGATGGTATTTAACACTTTCTGGGCAGCAATCTATTAACTGAATATGTGTATTAGATTATAGATGGTAAGCTCAATTTCTTTCCTTTTTTTATCAAATCTGAATGATACCTGGTCCCTAGTGTTAAGGTCCACAACGATGACACTCAAATAAGCAGAGCCTGAGTTTTGTTTGAATAGCATAGCCACAACAAAAAGATAGCCACACAAATCATGGAAATAAATTGCTTTGTCTCAACAGTACCCTATTCCAAAGCATAACATGGGTATTAACCAAATTTGATAAGAAAGGACACCTTAAAAAAATCTGATCTCTGTTGTATTCATAAGCTTGAACAATTCCATTAAAAACTGCTGTCTGGGAGGTAACGGAACACAAGATCATGGAACTGTGAATGTTTATAGGGTTCATCCTCTCATGACCACTATGCTTCACACATGATTTGAAACAAATCCATTAAAGAATTTTCATGATCACAAGGTGTTTTGGCAAAGGGAGCACAATTCTGGAACTGAATTCTTAACATCAAAAGGGTTTGTCCTTGGATAAACCCAATTCTTCACATACCCAATTCTTCACATAACATTTGAAAAAAAAATCTGTATCCTCAATCACATTCATTCACTTCAGAGGATGCTCGATTGTCAGTCTGGATCGTTCCGGATAGAAAGACTTAAAATTCAGCGTTGCAGAATTCAGTTCTGTCAGTCCTGATAATGGAGGAGAATCGTGACATAATTAAACAGAACAAATATGTTTCAACTGCCATGGTTGGTTGAGATATTTTCTTATATATAAGAAAATATCTCATATGCATTGGAAGCATGCTTTGTTGCATGAAATCTCCCTTTTCATTCCGTTGCCACTATTTTGGTGATTGAGAGACGGAGAAAGAGAGAGAGAAATAAGCCCCCTCTTACAAAACCTAGGTCATTTTGTATGAACACATTTTTCAATTCTATTACAAATTTTTGCTTGCCATAGGAATCGGTAGGTTTGACAGGCTACTCTACTCCTTATCACATACAACAGGCTGGGAATCTAAACCCTACCCCTTGACTCAATGACAGACCTTATGATTTAGCATTAGATCACCCAACCACTGCAAATACGCCCACAGCAAAAAAAAGCTAAGTCGTCTGAGCAGTCCACAAAGGTTGTCACATCTTTTTTTGTGTGATGGGTAGAAAATGTGAGCATGGATTAGACATGACAAGGGCCATTACTTTTGAAATCACTAAAAATAGGTTGCCAGGCAACGAAACATACGCCCACACAGCAGCTAAATCGTCCGGGCAGTCAACAAGAGTTATCGCATATTAAGTAATTATCAGAAAATCATTAGAATTTGTTTGGTTTTTATAAAGTTCTGCTCCATGCTAATGTAAAGTATACGAATCATTTAATATTATGGAATAAGCTGTCACCTCCACTGGATACGAAACATTTAATATTATAGCGACTTTTCGTACAATCAGGGGCCATAATTCAGGAAGTTACGATCAGATATGTCCAAATATCCAAAGGAACCAACATCTTTATGTTATAAACATGTATTTCAAGTTTCATCAAAATCAGTTCAAAATTGTGACCTCTATAGGGTCCCTAACCTTGATATAACATATTTTCACACTATTCGTGTACAAACAGCGGCCATTTTGTCCGTCAATTTTGGTCCAATTTTCACGAAATTCCACATCATCTTTTATAACAATGTAACGGTGATATAATCAAACGTTTTTTAAATCGGATAATAATTTTGACCTACAGAGGGGCCACAAGCTAAAAAAGGCAATTTTTCGGTCAATCACGGGACATATTTCAGGAAGTTACGATCAGATGGGCGCAAATATAGAAAGGACCCAAGATCTTTGGGTTATAAACATACATGTAAAGTTTCATCAAAATCGGTTCAAAATTGTGACCTCTATAGCTTGATATAACATTTTTTCACACTATTCGCATACAAACGGCAGCGATTTTGTCAGTCAATTATGGTCCGATTTTCACGAAATTCGATCTCAACCTCCATTACCATGTAACGGTGGTATAAACAAACGTTTTTTTAAATCGGATAACAATTTTGACCTCCAGAGGGACCACAAGCTAAAAAGGGTGATATTTTGGACAATCAGGGGCCATAATTCAGGAAGTTACGATCCGATGGTCGCAAATATTGAAAGAAACCAAGACCTTTGCGTTATAAACATACATGTCAAGTTTCATGAAAATCGGTTCAAAATTGTGACCTCTATAGGGTCCACAACCTTGATATAACATTTTTTCACACTATTTTTGAATCGGATAACAATTTTGACCTCCACAGGGAACACAAGCTAAAAAGGGTGACTTTTCGTACAATCAGGGGCCATAATTCAGGAAGTTACGATCAGATATGTCCAAATATCGAAAGGAACCAAGATCTTTATGTTATAAACATATGTTTCAAGTTTCATCAAAATCAGTTCAAAATTGTGACCTCTATAGGGTCCACAACCTTGATATAACATTTTTTCACACTATTCGCGTACGAACGGCGGCCATTTTGTCTGTCAATTTTGGTCCGATTTTCACGAAATTCGAATTCAACCCCCAAAACTATGTAACGGTGATATAATCAAACGTTTTTTTGAATCGGATAACAATTTTGACCTCCACAGGGAACACAAGCTAAAAAGGGTGACTTTTCGTACAATCAGGGGCCATAATTCAGGAAGTTACGATCAGATATGTCCAAATATCGAAAGGAACCAAGATCTTTATGTTATAAACATATATTTCAAGTTTCATCAAAATCAGTTCAAAATTGTGACCTCTATAGGGTCCACAACCTTGATATAACATTTTTTCACACTATTCAGTACAAACGGCGGCCATTTTGTCTGTCAATTTTGGTCCGATTTTCACGAAATTCGAACTCAACCCCCATAACTATGTAACGGTGATATAATCAAACGTTTTTTTGAATCGGATAGCAATTTTGACCTCCACAGGGAACACAAGCTAAAAAATGTGATTTTTCGGACAATCAGGGGTCATAATTCAGGAAGTTACGATCCGATATACGCAAATATCGAAAGGAACCAAGATCTTTCTGTTATAAACATGCATTTCAAGTTTCATGGAAATCGGTTCAAAATTGTGACCTCTATAGGGTCCACAACCTTGATATAACATATTTTCACACTATTCGCGTACAAACGGCGACCATTTCGTCCGGCAATTTTGGTACGATTTTCACCAAATTAGAACTCAACCTTCCTCATCAAAATCGAATTAAAATTGTGACCTATACAGGGTCCACAACCATGATATATCATTTTTATAACAGTATTCGCGTACAAACGGCGGCCATTTTGTCTGTCAATTTTGGTCCGATTTTCCCGAAATTCAAACTCAACCTTCCTTACAGTGTAACGGTGATATAATCAAACGTTTTTTTTAAATTGGATAATAATTGTGACCTCCAGAGGGACCACAAGCTAAAGAAAGGGGGATTTTGCGTATAACCAGGGGCCATAATTCAGGAAGTTACGATCCGATATGCGCAAATATTGAAAAGAACCAAGATCTTTGGGTTATAACGATGAATTTCAAGTTTCATCAAAATCGAATTAAAATTGTGACCTTTACAGGGTCCACAACCTTGATATACCATTTTGGTCCGATTTTCACGAAATTCGAACTCAACCCCCTTAACTATGTAACGGTGATATAATCAAACGGTTTTTTGAATCGGATTACAATTTTGACCTCCACAGGGAACACAAGCTAAAAAGGGTGATTTTTCGGACAATCAGGGGCCATAATTCAGGAAGTTACGATCCGATATGTGCAAATATCGAAAGGAACCAAGATCTTTTGGTTATAAACATGCATTTCAAGTTTCATCAAAATCGGATCAAAATTGTGACCTCTACACTGTTCACAAGCTAAAAACGTGATTTTTCGTACAATCAGGGGCCATAACCCATGAAGTTACAGTCCGATACATGCCAATATCGAAAGGAACCGAGATCTTAGGGTGATAAACCTATATTTTAAGTTTCATTGAAATCGGATAAAAATTGTGACCTGTAGACTGTTCACAAACAATTGTGGACGGACGGACGGACAGACGGACGGACGGACAGGGGCGACGACAATATACGTCCACATAAAAAGGCAAGAGTTTTTTCTTTAAAACAAATTAGAAGAATTGTACCTGATCACATACATTAGATTGAAATACAGATTGAAAAAATGAAATGAAATGAAATGGGGTTTAACATCCTACCGTTCTGTTTCTAATCTGGGCTAATGAAGACGGTCATACGACATACAGTGTGCTATGAGGAAAAGTCTGTCCGGGCAGTGGCGCTACGGCCTACTCTTATATCGACTTCCAACTGCCAAGGGATCTTTTACATGCACGCCAATGTGTACACGGGACCTCGGTTTTCAGATTGAAAAAGAAAACCATTTTTAATTTGACAATAGACAGGTACTTATCAAAATCATCGAATGACATAATCATTATCAAAAACATGATCAAGTTTTTTTTCATCACAAAAGTTAATTATGTAAAACACTAAAGAATTTTACTATTATGTCCAAACTCCAAACTCATAGTTCTATCTGTGTTATTTTTGTAACTTTGAATGGATTTGGGGAGTAATTCACTTATTACTAATACTCCCTCTTATTGGTCTAATGTTGTCAAGCTTCCATTATGTGAACCTAAATTATTAATGCGTCTGATTTTTGCTTACTAAACCATATCATCAAATCGGCAACTTATGGGCCATACTTCAAGCTCCACTGCTTTCCTGATTGCTTTTCTCAAATTATAAGTGTGAAGATAATTATACAGTATGGGAAATTTGCTTGGCATCTTATTTTGGTAAAAACTAGACGCTGACCTTAATGTCTGGTCAAATTTAAATTGATGAATTTAGATGAAAGAGACAGTGTACTTAAAGTAACAAAATTAAATCAATGACATTTTGAAAGGTACTTTACATAAATAGTTGTTTACTTAGTATATTTTCGGGCTGGATATTGGTTAGATTAACATGAAGTCTATTGTCCAGAAGGCTAATTAGAGCTTTAAACTTGTATAACAAATATAAAGAAAGCGGATATATTACCTTTCAAACAATGTGAATAATGCTACAGGGGGCACTAGAATGGATTATTAGTCTTGATTTTTTTAAATATGACCCTTAATATTCAAAAGTATTTATTGGAATACAATGTAGGTAGAAATGCGATGATTTCGCGATTTTCTGTGACTACCATGCCCAAGTTTTGTGTCACTCGAATATAGGGGTTGGGGTGGGGGCTACTATAACCATCATATTATCATATTCTCAAGGTTTACAGAAAAGGGGGCAATACATTGAAACAAAGGGTCTCAGAACACTGAATATCAATGGGGTTCGTTCTCTCATGATTACAATGCTTGAAATCAAAATTGAAAAAAATCTGTAGCCTCCAACATAAGTCAATTGTTGACAGACAGACAGATGGACTGGGTGATGTTTTTGACTAGTTTACACATGCTGCCGAACAAGATTACGGGATTTCAAATGTCTGATGCAGATCGTAAAAAGGAAATTATGTAGGTAATGCAGTCAATCAAGATAGGCGTATAACACTGTAATTGGTTTGATCATGTAATTAATCTTGCATATTATCAAAGATGATTGTGATTAGTAATACTTTAGTAAACATTCTTTTAAATTTTTACTTTGATTCGCCACATCTTGATGCCAGATTCGGCATATTTGCCGTCAAATTTTTGTCCGATCTTGAAAACTGAATAATTTCCTTAAATAATTTGTAGGTCATTATGTAATTAACTGACTGGGTTTATATCTTTAAGTAATAAGAATTGTTAAATTATAGTTATTGCAAGTTCGCTTGAAATTTAATGATATGAAAATTTAACAATTTCAAATATACAGGTTACAATAATCTAATAGATTTTGGTGACACACTTAGTTTAGTTCTACTATATTTCTTATATTTAATTTATCTGGGATAGTACTACAGGATATCTGACACACTGGTAGTTTCTCTAGTTATTATAGACCAAGGGAAATAATCATGTTATATTTCAATATCACTGTGTGAAAAACAAAAGGATGGCTTTATGAAAATAAATCAGAAATTTCACTTTAAAATTTAAAAAATTTAGTAACGGATGGAGAAGCAATCAATATACTTTTAATTATCAACATAAAAAATATTCAATATACAATGAAAAATCAATGATTTTCTTTTTTGAATAAGGAGGGTTGGGTTAATGGGGGTGGGGTAGGTAAATGGGGTAAAATGGCAAAACAGTAATTAATAAAACTGTAAAAATAATTAAATTGGATATCAGTACCTGTACTATGTGTTTATATTGAGAGAACTTTAATAATCTAATATTTCTCCTAATGTCAAACTGTAATTAATTTCTATATCCAATTTACTTTACTTAAACTAATAAAGTCTCAACAATTGATAGCTTTATTTGAATATTTTAATGAAAGTGTATAAAAACACCTGGTATATTATTACAATATAAATCATGCCTTCTGATGGACTACCCAATCATATATAGGCAAATATTTATTCTACAGCTCTATGTCAACTTCTGAGTAATATATTAAGAAGGTAATATGAAATTAGTATTCTGTAAGTTATCTTATCTCTCACTTACTAAAATAACTAAATTATTTAATACAAAACCTTAATGCTATTCAACATTATCTAACTCAAAGTGAATCACTACATCTTCATTATATATACATAATAATTATTAACAAAGTATATTATATTTCAATTATCCATGTTCCTCATTTTACAAACTAGATTTCTTCATTCAAATAACTCTTTGGAACAATTTTTACTAAAAGAACTACGACTATACCTCTGAAAGTAATTAATGAAATTATTGAAATTCAATAGGATTCTTACTCTCAAAATTTGAACAATGCAAATAACTATATGTCATTACCAAATTCTACAAAGTGAGCAAGGGAAATAATTATTGAAGTAAAAAACTGAATTTTATGTATTTCAAAAGACATTTTTAGTTTTACTAATTTGAACAATGTACATAAATTTCAAAAAGATCAGATGATAATTTTCGTCACTAAAATATTCTATAAAGTCATGACGGGCCATAACTGTAGAAGTAATTAAAAGGAAATTGTTGAAATATCAAGATGGCTTCAATAGCTTACAATGGAAGTTTCACTGTATACAAACATCTATTTGATTGCATAAAAAGAAAACTGAATTGCAAAAATAGCATTTCTGATAATTTTCCAAGTAGTTAGTAGTTACATAAAATTAAGGGGTGGGGGGGGGGGTATGTTTTAAACTGTGAAAGTCAAAAGAAAATCAAACTTAATATTTGTGATGGTAAATAACTCTTGTTTTGAGTGGCATGTAAGTAGTATTAATCATTTTATATTAAATATTTTATACTGACTAAGTCATAACTTAAAAGATAGCATGATAATTGTAATAAAGAGTCTAGAGAGTTTTCATATAAAATATTCTGTAAGGAATTGCTGAGCTCTGCTTAGCCTATGCTCATCCAATTTAGTCAAAATATTCAACAAACATCTACACCAAGTTTCAACATTCTACCTTAATTAACTGAGTTATTGTGTTCTGATGATGTGACTGATAGACTGCTCAGAAGGTCCTGAAAAAAGCCCTCAACCAAAATCAGTTAAGATATTCAACTAATGAAAATCTAAACCAAAGTCTCCACCAATGAAATTGCTTATATCTGCTTGGCCTGAGCAAAAAAGCACAGTCATTCACCTAATGAACAATAATCCCCTGTTTTCCAAAAAAGAGAAGTTAATGTGTCCCAAAAGTGTGACTGACAGAAAGTCAGATTTTAACAGTTCCTGGGTGTATTGCTAAAGCAATAGATGTCCTCTACCGACCCCAACAAATTTTCACATTGCATGCATACTATTACATTTCTGTGAATATTAAAGTTACATTATGGGAGATAAGATAAAGAGATGGCAGTTCTCACTATAATAGTTAAAAACTAGATAGTGTAAAGGAAATTTGCTGAAAATTTCAGTCAAATTGGTCCACTTTTAGCCGAGAAAAAAGCGTTTGAAATATTCACATAGCCTTGGTCATCATTACTCTAATCATTAATATAAACAGCATAGTCTCGATTATCCACTTGTTTGATTTAATTATCAACGGCCATTAAGCGGCATATAGGAATTCAATCTGCCAATCTGCTAGCCTTGACTTTAAGAGTTTATTATGGTCTGGATATGTTAATTAATGTCATCCAAAATCTTCGACACAAATTATTTGTCTATTTAAACCAACATTGACGTTGTGGTCTTACCGGGAAAAGATGGGCTTCTTATATCCAATATTTAAGACAAAATAAAAAAAATTACCATTGGTACATGAATCGTGTACCATAATGCGTTTCAGGCCCATTTCAAGGGACTTGGTGAACGAGGCTAGGCGGTGACGCATATTCTGATCTGGAGAGTATGCGCAATAATGTAGACTGGAATAGCTAGACGCTAGTGATTGGCATGCGATTGGGACTTAGGCGTATTTCGCCAAACATAACTGATTTGAAATTAGAGTAAAGACGGAAATGATTGGATGTAAATCAATTAATATACATTCTTATTACATTATTGTATGCGTTGTGACCCACAAATACAGAAAAAGTGAACATACAAAATTGTGTGGAAGAATACATCCTCCCAGGCAAAATGTTGATATCATTCTTATTCAACAGTTTTGTATGACATACAGTTACTAAATACATTTTATTTCCAGCAAACCTTCGCATACTATATTGTAAGAACTTGATGGCATCATGATAGCATTGTTTTCATTCATAGAAATAATTTGTTATCATCAAGTGTCAGACATGATAATGAGAAACAATAATTGACTGAAGTCTTAAATAGTTAATATTCATCTTTATACTAAATTCAAAGTCTTAGAAACAAAAGTATTAATAAAAGTAATAACTTTTCTAAAGTCTACATGTCATGGAGAAATAAATTTGTGAACTAACAATCTAAAAATATGTTTGAACTACGCCATTATATATTTAGATGCATTTTTTGCTGCTTGCCTGGTGTATTACATAATATGATATTCATGACATAATAGCTAGTACATTTGTCATAAAAAAAATATTTGATTTAATATCGCATAAGCTACTAAAAGTAATCAGAATTTATCTGTTAGTTACAGATACACTTTCTATTTTAGCTAACATATTTTATAGACATAAAATCTTAGTTTTATTACAGTACCATATCAGATCTTTGTCTTATTATCACAAAGTTGTATCCTTAAAAACACATTTTTCTGTTCAAAGACACTAGTTTTGTTCAAACAAAGAAATCAGATACAATTTTTTTTGGATACTCCTGGTGCTTGTAACCTTAACATATTCTTTCTGTTAAGAGACAAGAAGGATCACAGTGGATTTGAACTTGGTAATGATCAAAAAATAACACGCCAAACTCTACCCTCTATTTCTTATCAACCTTGCACTAAGGTATGTGCACAATTAAGCAATTCTAGAGATTGGAATCCTATTTTCAAACACAATGAAAATGTGATTACTCAGTAATTATTAGTCCCAGTTCGAATCAAGTAATCAATGCATTCAGTTTTAGAATCTTAAATTAATCAGGATAGCAGGAAGATGTTTTTGTTTCTTCCACAAGTACTCTATATGTCTATTATTTCTAAATTACATATGTTGCCATAATTCTATATTAATAATGTAAATGATTCTTTTAGAATATTGAAGATATTGATTTGGCTTTATGTCTATAATGTTGATTGCTAATATTGTACAATGTGTCATGTGGTCACAGCTGTTGAATAATTATATATTTAGAAATCACAATAATTTTAGTTAAAAAATGTATTTTTATTAAACTAATTTAAGGATGGCTTAATCAGTAGTTTTCCCCTTTGCATAATCTTCTGTAATTCCTTTATAATCTACAACTACTTGCATGCACTTCATGTTTCTTTTATTATATATTTCAAAAACAACAAAAAAAACATTATAATACTCTTAGTCTTATATACAATGTATGTGGCTTAATCTCCTATTTGCAGAAATAGTATATGGATGAGGAAATTAATCCAGTCTTTCGAGAAGGAGCTATACATACTAACCCCTAGAGCTCCATAACAATCTTAACCCCTTACACTAAATGGTGTATTAGGGCTCCTGACCTCTCACCCCTGTGCCAATAATATTGACCAGTGGCCAGTTGTCCTGTTAGAGGCTAATTGTTAACAATAGGGAATATCAGGTGGCTTCATGTCCTACAGGTCTGAACAAACAGCGCTGATCACTGACCCATATATCGCTTCTATCATCCCACTTGTATAACAAGCAGACACCATTGAGCCCTGTATTGAGACAATCTAACCAATCCATACACACGCACGCCTAATGCTCTATTGAAGATGATCACCAATTTCTTGTGCACAAATGGCAAGAAATGCTAAAATAATTCTACATAAAACAAATCAACAAGTGGAAAAGTTAAAAACAACAATACCTCACTGTGTGGTTATTCAGGAAGTTGTAACAGACTAAGAATATGAAGTGCTTCGTAACACAAGCACTGTCGGTGGCTTATCAATAATAGAATAATGAAATGCACGTCACCTTATCGTAGTGATCTGCAAGCGTTTAATCAAATGGGTGACCTCCTCTACAGTAAACCATCATCAGCATAAATTACAGCTAGCTTTTGTTTGCGGTGTAGAGGCAAGAGAGAAGACAGACAGGACATTAAGATGTCCAGTTGAAGCTACTGTAAACAATACTCTTGTTAACCAGTCAAATTCATAATCAATTTAATTTCTCACTATTACTATTCTAACACCTCGGCTATAGTATAAGCTAATGGTTTGTTTTTAATGCCTTTAACCTATTCATGAATACTTGATAAAAAAGTCTTCAATCAATGCAGGTGATATTTATTTCCCCATGACTTAATCATATGTGTATCCTCTAATAACATGCACATTAATTTTTCAAAACATCAAATGTTAACAAGTTTAATTTTAATGAAAATATAATTTGTTATTTAGTAACTCTGCATGTATTAATGATTTATAATGAACTAAAATGATGTGCACTTTCAGAACATGTCAAAGCTTATACTTAGGTCGGCATATTCATCACACACAGTGATTAAAAATAAAAATGAGAGGGAGGCGGTAAGTACGTGCAGCCAAGTTCCTCCTGAATTTGAACCACTGTCAACTTGAAAATCATGTCATTTAAAAGTAAGTACATGAACTCTCCAAATGAAAATATATCAACCACTGCATCCAATTTGATTAAATTCTGCATCAATGTATCCTCAACTACCGAAGTTTGATTAAACACTTAAATAGGCTGTTATCACAATCATGTGGTGGACCAAAAACTTGTAGTTGCAAATTATGATAATTTCATTTCTGATAATAGAGTTAATTAATCAAGTGTTTATTTGAAATTGAAAAAAAAAAATCTTTGAAACCTCTTCGCAACATCAGCATTATGTTGAGTATGCTTTGAATGGTTTGGAGATCTCAGACTCATTGGTGTCCAACTACCTCTTTTATGGAAAATTATTATGGATATATTTTATTTTACTGTGTGTACATAAATGAACATAGGTTTCCAGGCAACAAAACATGCCCACAGCAGCTAAATTGTTGAGTGGTTGACAAGGGTTGTTGCATATTCATTCTTTTGTAAGCAATTTACCAGACCATTTCAGATTATAATTCCATTGTTTGCAGGCTTGTTTTGTTGTTAAGAGCATTTATAAGGTGTAAAAAAAGTGAAAGAAGGGCTATAACTCCAGCAGAAATTAACGGAAATTATTGAAATTAAAAAGGCTTCTTCATCTCAGTAATGTAAACAACATATATCAATTTCATAACAATCAAATGATAAATGTAGTCTGTAAAGTGTTTACAAGAAAGTGTGGACGATGGCAATATACGACCACATTTCCATGTGGGCGTTTAAAAAAGAAATCGCAACAAAATCAGTTGTAAAACACCAAAATAGAAGAATGATATGTAACAAGTGATAACAATGTCAAATTAACCTATGGTAAATCAACTCCGAAGACATATTTTCAAGAAATCCATTTCGAACAAATGTACGAATACATTCATGAAATTAATCAAATGTAATGGTTGGAAATACTCTTCACAGGAACTGTTTGAAAAGTTTATTATTCCTTTTTTTATGAACACCGCATGAACTTTACTCTTCTAATCATGGTCGTTTATTCGAAATGGAATGCAGTCTAATACTCTCTTGTTAACGGACAAACTTATGTAGGTCATTTTAATTTGACTTTAGGTGTGCAATGGAAAAAAAAAAAGAAGTTTTGCCAGAATATCAATATTTCAGCTAACTCTTCTTTGACTTCTATCTGCCAAGGTATCTTTCAACAACTAACAAACTTTCCATGATAGCACTGCATGCATAATCCGTGAGAACTAGGCCTGGAAAGTCCTGACACACAGAGCTCATCGATTTATGCTACTTACAGTTCATTTCCCTCATTGCACACTGTAAGGTGTATGCCTGCTTCATCAGCCCAGGTTAGGAGCAAAATAATGGGATGTTAGACCCCATTTCATTTTCGTCAATCGATTATCAGGTCACCCAAAGAAAAAAAATGTCCCCAAAATCTGAAATTGAGCTGAAATTTCGAGACAAGGTAGATACACCATTCCTTTGTATTTTCGCGTTAAAATTTCACATGTACGCAAACTTTTATTTGTTAACTCTGTTCAGATAGGGATAGTCCCTTTCTTTAAATCACATTCTCAAGAAAGTATGGATGGACAGACATACAAATGAAATGAAATGGGGTTTAACGTCCCACTCTTTTGCACCTAACCTAGGCTAATGGAAGACGGTTATACGCCATACAGAGTGCTATGAGGGAAATTTTGCCTGGGCAGCAGCACTATGGCCTACTCTTATATCGAATTCCAACTGCTAAGGGGTCTTTTACGTGCACTCCAATGTGTTCACTGGACCTCGGTTTTTCGTGCCATCTGAACGACTAGGCAGCTGTCCTTGTCAGTCCCTTCTTCTGCATCACTGACAAGGGGAAATCACGCCGGAAAATCGAGATGTACTTTCTCGGCCAATGCAGGGATCGAACACCCGACCTCCAGGCTAGCTACCAGAGCCTTATCCACTTAGCCACCGTGACCCCCACAGACATACAAAGAGGTACATGTTAAATCACATTCTCAAGCAACTGACAGAGGTGAGATTCCATAGTTGGACTGACAAACATAGAGGTTGACAACCAGAGAGGTGCTGGGCTATGTATGTCCAAATAAATTCACATTGTCAAGCAAGTATGGATGAATGGACAGACTTAAAGGTGACCCCGTGACAGATATAAGTGTGGGCATATAAAAAATAACTGATTACTGATGAAATACCTTATGAAATGCAGATCCAAAAAAATTCTATGTTATAACCACACCCAAATTACAAGTTAACAATATTATGTTGTGAACACAAGTCATCATAACAGATGTGTTAAAAAATATATAATAGTTTGACATGTGTGAAGCAGGCGATTATCATTGAGTTCATCTTCTACAAGATATTATACAAATAATTTATTCATTGTCAACACAAAAGTTATGAGTTTAGTGTATTGTTGATAAGGGGGTTGGTGTAATTGGACTTCCTAGCGGCCATGACAGTACAAACACAACTAGCCCACTTAACTTTGATCTCATTTCTTCAAACTTAATTAGACTTTTGTTAAGTGGTGAAAGGCCTTTACTAAATCAGTCTTCTTTCTACCTGACGCGCATTTCTAATTAGTTCGCATTCCTCAAATACACAATCTAATTACACACTTTTCTGGAGGCTAAAGAATTTATAATTAAGATAATTATCTCTTTCTGAAAGCTTTTCTAACTAAGGTGACAGACATAGATCCCAGTCTATCTACTAGATGTGACCTGAGAGGTTAACATATAATACTAAATTCTAAATATAAAAAAATAAACAGTTGACTGACTTTCATTTCAAAAGAAATAAAGAAAACTAATTTCATTTCATTCTTTAAATAAAATCAGATTATTGTGATTTCAAAGTTACATAGGTAAGGGGTGTCACAATCTCATGAAGCATTACTTTTGCAAGGATAATCTGGTGGAATATAGTCCTAAGTTTAGTGTAACCATAATTGATGGTTGGTTAAGAGGGTTATATGCCTCTTAAAGGATAACAAAAAAATGGTGTCATCTAATTTGCATTTATGACAAACATTCAGGAGCAGATTAAGGGACAGACCACCAGAGGCCCTTCCCCAGAATATTACATCACTGTTGATCCCTTCCTTGTGAGTTTAGATACAACCTGAAACAATTGATTTTGTTGTTTAAATCTAGTGAAAAATTTTGTTCACATCTGGATTGTACTTGCAGCATATGCAGCTTAATCAAACCATCGACATTTTCCTAGCACATATTTTCGGAACTCATGACAGTTACTGTGTTATAAGAAGTTTCATGCAAAGAGTACCAAAAGTTGAACGTTGAAATTACACTTACCCTGTATAACCAGGTAAGAGATGCACAGAGAAGAAGCTAACAAACGCGATTTTTTGTACAATCACTAATCAGGGGCAATAATCCAGGACGTTTCTGTCTGACATGATACAATATCAAATCTTTGGAATATAAACATATATTTCAAGTTTCATCAAAATCAGATAAAAATTGTGACCTCTAGAGGATCCACCAGCTAAAAACAAGACTTTTTTATACAATTGAGGCCATAATCCATGAAGTTAGGTCTGATATGTGCAAATATAGCAAGCATTCAAGATCTTTGGTGTATAAACATATAATTTAAGTTTGATCAAAATTGGTTAAAATTGTGACCTCTAGAGGGCCCACAACCTCGGTACACAACCATCATTAAGGTGTAACAGTAATACATTTGAACGTTTTTTTTAAAAATAAGATAAAGATTGTGAACCCTTGAGTGACCACATACTAAAACAAGATCATTTGTAGAATTATGGGTCTATGGGTTAGGACAAACATTTCAGGATCCATCAAAATTGGATAAAATTTATGACCTATTGAGTTTCCACAAGCCAAAAACGTCAATATTTCGTAAAATCTGGGCTCCCATCCTTGAAGTTACGGTCCAGTACATGCCAATATTAAGAGGAACCAAGACCTTTGGGATATAAATCTCAAGGTTCGTCAAAATCTTTATAAAAATTGTGACGTGTACAGTGTCCACAAACCAAATTTAGACAGATGTCCGGACAGACAAGAGCGATGACCATATGGAAATGTGGACGTATAAAAGGTGAATATATTGAAAATTTCCTTCAAATTACATTATTCTGAATGAAATTATGAGCATTCTAAAGTTGACAAGGTCTAGTGTAGATTTAGATTGTTCATTATCATAGCAACACTACTTGACAACCAAGACATTAGTTTTATTATGAAATTTTTAATCTTCCAGAGTTCTAATCCATTTAAATCATTGTCATCCAATTATCTAGGGAGTTGATTATAGACCGGTTGTGTAAATGAATGTCTAATTTATAAAACATTTGAAGTGGAAAGAAAGACGTACAATAGGCAGAGTTTGCTCTGACATAATGCATTTTTAAAGGATGCAGTTTTTCCATTGGATGAAATTTTTGTACCTGGCAAGTGAAAGGGTTGCATTCTTAAAACAATTTAGTGGAAGTTTTCTTTAATAAGAAAAACATGATGCCTTAAAGGTTTTAATAAACTAGATGTTGATCAACATGCAAAAATAAAAGGAGCAATCTCATATAAAGTAAAATCTGGTTAATTCTGTGACAGAATCCTGTAAACATTTATCATTAACTTTCGTTGAATGTTAGTCATGTAAAATTTTCATTTAGGGCTGGTGTTAAGCCATTTAAATTTTTTTGCAACTAACGGTTGCCCAAAATAGGTTGAAAAAAAATGTTACCACTGGTCTTCAAAAACTATTCATGCTAATCTTTACTGATAATTGGAAACTAAATTTTTCTGTCTGAAATCCTTTCTGAATATATTGATAAGATGTAGTTTTTATTGATTTAATTTATGGGATATTATTAGAAATAGGAACTAGGTGAAAATATAAAGTGGTTGAATGCATCAGTCTCTATTATTAGATAATGTTTTCTTTAGATTGTTTCACGAAGGAAAATAATTTTGGATGACTGAAGCTGCAGCTTAAAGGATTATATCATATTGATTTCAATGATGGTAAATTACACCAAATTATCAGATGTGAAATAAGATTTGACCTAAAATAACAGTTAGCTAGAACAGAAGAAGCTAAATGAAGAAATAACAACATATGATTCATTCTAGAAATGAGTTGGTCTGTGCCTCGAGGAATAAAAGGCATGAAATGTTTATAATTACACTTTCAGGCTGTAATATAGCTAAAGGAATAGTAGCTAATTTGATTAATTTTAGATGTACAAAATGGCCACCATCCAAATTGTGTTATCAATATGAATAACTGGTTGGCCTGCCTTCCGAATCTATAATGAAAGAATTATTGTATAAGCTCTCCTGACAAATTACATCTCGAATTGCATTCATTATATCCAATTGATAATTTGTGTGTTAGGAAAACTAATGTAAACTTTGTAATGGTTGAGAGTGGAGTCAAGTCAAGAACATAACTAGCAATGGTCTAAACTCATCAGTTTGCTAAACATCTAACAAACAATTGGACATGTATGTCTTAAGACATCTTACCATATATCTATAAGCCGAAAAGAAATAAATAAAGGATGTATTTATTCTGTATATTTCATGATATGAAGAGACAAGTCACACAGAATTATTTTAAAACATTTCTTTGTCTATTATGAAAGATACATTGTTGATTTGCATATAACTTTTTTGCTTACCGGTATCCATGTCTGCACCTCAAGCACATCATTTGGTACAATAATACAAACTCAATAAGCTTTAAGAAAATTAGTTCCAAGGATCCAGATGTGTTATATATATGGATGAAGATAAAAAAAGAAACACAGACCCTCTCCCCATAAAGGAACTGACCAGTGTCTAGTAACTTGGTTGGGAGAGAGAGAAAGAGAAAGAAAGATAGGAATAATAGGAATAGGGTTTAACGTCCACTTGACACAAACTAGGTCATTTCAAGATTAACAAAACGTATGGTTTGATTTTATTTCAATAATTCGCTTGCGCGTAGGGATCTTTAGCAGTATTTGGAAATCGGAGGACCCGGAGAAAACCTATGAGGTTGGAAGTCGACCCTTCTCCTTGTCACATACAACCGGATAATCGAAACCATGCCAGTTGACTCAATGACATTTGGTTGGGACAAAAAACCAAGGTCCCTTGTGCACATTTGTGTGTATTTAAAAGTACCTTTGAAAGTTAGAAGTTGAAATAAGAATAGGCCGTATGTGTGTGTATTGTCTAGTATTTATTACATATATTTACATAAAAACTGGTTCAAATAAATCAAGAACCAAACTTGATTTATGAGTTCTACATTTTAGTAAATGATTATTTTAATAAATTAATAATATGGGGTATTTTTTTGACGTACATTGGCAGCGTATTAGTCTATGAGACAATGATAACACTCCTGTATCTTGACAAATGACCGTTCAGGTATAGAGATGAAAATCATTTGACAATTCAACTTCTACTCCACATTGACTTATAATCAATATAGCCAACAGTGAAGCTGATGTCCACAGCCAAAATAAAAAAAACCCATATGACACATACCAATAATTGCCCATTATCTTTTTCAAAAGTATCGAGTAATCAAACTGATTATCTATGCTTAGTTTATGCATAAAATGTTCACTATCAAACTGAGCCGAAAATGTTCTCAAAATCAAACTTAGCAAAGGTATTGGTGATAAATCAATATACCAAGTTTCATCACTCTCGCTTAATCTGAACCAAGTTGCTGTGTCCCAATTTAGGACTCCCAAAAGCATCAACCAATCAAATGGCTTATCTCTGCTTACCCAATTAACACCTACACCTACTTCTAATTTCAAAGTCCATCAAGGCATTGATCTAGTAAACAACTACACTAAGTTTGAACATTCTAGCTCAATTAAATGGAAAGTTATTGTGTCCTAAAATGTTGATGGACGGACAGACAGACGGCAAACCCATTCTAATAGTCTTCAGTTTTATTAGAAAGGCAGGGGACAAAAATAAATTCAGCCAAGCAAATAACTTATTTTATGGGATGCAAAATTATATGGCTTAAAATTAAACCTATATTTTAATTTGAATGGCTCAAAAAAATTATTTCAATACCAAAACCATTACCCATGTGCTGTGGTTCTTTTTTGTGATACTGACAATAAAAAGTACAAATTAGAAACACTAAATGATTTTTTGAAAATCAGTAAAGCGAGCGTTATCAATATTTAATACCCCTTTCATAAAATTTGCGATTACATATATATTCAATGAATACTGATAATCAACAGCAAGAACGAACTGTTTGTGTGCAATTGATGCTCTTGTTGTTTTCTATGGTGCTTACTGGAGTGCATCCACTGAGAAGAAGATTGTGTCGTGTTCAGTCTTCCATACAATGGCTTTAAACATAATGCATTATGTGAAATGGCTCTCTAACTGTCAGGTAGTAGGGAACCTGTGAATACAACTATAATTACTTAAACGATATTGACAAAGTGCTCTGTTCAATAAAAAGTGTAAGCTGTATCTTTCAGTTATATTGAATTCACTTCGCTTCAATTTACAGGCAATTAATTATTAGTTATTAATTGGTCATTATACGACACGGTCAATAGCCTTACCTACCAACTGAAATAATTAATTGAAATGATGAATGTTTAGAACTAATTTTAAAAAGTGTGAATTTGCAAAAAAAAAAGGATGTCAAATTTTGATTTTATTCAAGAAGAATTTGGGGTTAAAAAATGATTGAATGTAACAGACATTTTATATTTGTAAGTTTGATAGCTTGAACAAGGAACATCAAAGGTGTTTTAAAAGCTTTCCATTAATGTCTGGCAGGATCAAACAATGGGCAACACCATATCTACATCATCTGACATTTCAGGCAATATCTTTCTAACATGACACATACTTGATATGATTATAATTCTTTCAGTCAAGGTCTATTTATACATTAACACATTATGTTAGTTTCTTTAAACAGTGCATTTGTATGATGTAACTCATATGTGAACAATAAGAGTGGTAACAATGAACCAGTGTCCTTTAGCCATGAAAAATATAATTTAAGTGCATAAAAAATATGTATCTACAGTATACAATAATTGATGTTCCATCAGTCTGTTCTTCCATCTTCAATGTAACATTAGTAATGTCAAAAAGTGTACAGAATTATAATACAAGTATTGGTACATGCAGGATGGCAGGTCTGATTATTACCATCTGATCTTGGTTACTACATCTGTGCTAAACTGTAAAAATAAGTCATATAATTCAAACGTTTCTAGATCGTTGTAGTACTTTTTTTGGAACTCTTCAATTTTAGATGATCTGTGGTATGATGTCAGAGTCTGATTAAACTTTTATGTGTGTGTGTGTGTGGAGCGGGTGGGGGGGGCGGGGGAATTACAAAAAAAAGAGAGAAGAATCCAATGTGCAATGCTGGCCGCGAAGTTGTAGGGGTCCTGCTCCAGACAATTTTGAAAAATAGATTCGATTTGATGCATTCTGATTTATATTCTGTCTTATACTAATCTTGTGCTAAGGAAATGATCAGGCTTATCAAAACTCGCACTCTAATCCACAAATATATTATATGGCATTTTAAAGTAATATTCTTTAATTTCATGTTGAGCATCTTTATTAAGATCTTAACATTTGGAGCTTGGAATTAGATAACAAAGAAAAAATCCATCAACATGAAATGAAATGGGGTTTAACGTCCTACTCTTTTGCACCTAACCTGGGCTAATGGAAGACGGGCATACACCATACAGTGTGCTATGAGGGAAATTTTGCCCGGGCAGTGGCGCTACGGCCTACTCTTATATTGAATTCCAACTGCCAAGGGATCTTTTGTGTACACTCCAATGTGTACATGTACACGGGACCTCGGTTTTTCGTCCCATCTGAACGACTAGGCAGTTGTCCTTATCAGGCCCTCCTTCTGCATCACTGACAAGGAGAAATCATGCTGGAAAATCGAGATGATCTTTCTTGGACAATGCAGGGATCGAACACCCGACCTCCAGGCTAGCGAACCAGCACCTTATCCACTTAGCCACTGTGATCCCCAAAAATCCATCAAGCTGACATCTAGACTTAAAAGTTATATGATCAAAAATAGGCACAGCACTGCTGAATGTTGATGCATAAAACTATAATTATATTTGTCAATCGATTGTGCTTTTCTAACATTAAATAGTATTAAAGATACATAATGAAATTAGATAACGAGTTGGCATATAATAGTTAAAAACTACCTGACGTAAAGGCAATTTGCTGAAAATTTCAGCCAAATTGATCCACTATGAACTTAGAACTAAGCGAATGAAAGTTACGCTTAGCCTTGGTCGGTAAGACAAAACTTGTAGTCTCGGTTATCCATTTAATACGGTAAATCACGAAGGAAAATTTTTATAGCAAATCAAACTACAATCCAACAAAAACCTCATGCTAGCCTCCATATCGAGAGTTGATTATGGTCTGGATAAGTTAATTAATGTCTAAGTAAAAGTGTTTATAACATTTCAGGCCTAAAGAAAGAATCACAAAAGGCAGATTTTGCTCTTGCATAATGTATGTTTAAGTAACAAATTACATTTATTGAGGTCAGAATTTTGTGTAGAGATGTCTAAATGAGAGCCGAATTACACTTACTAAACAGGCATTATGCACGAGCTAAATCTGCCTATTGCTGGTCTTTCTTTATGACTTAAATCTTATATAAATTATGAATTAGAAATTAATTAACTTTCCAAGACCATAATCAACTCTCGATGCCACCAGATACTTCAGATTCTAATCAGAATTAAGTACGATTTGCAGTGGTTGATTCAACGTGAGAGAGAGAGAAATGGGGTTTAACGTCCACTCAACACAAACTAGGTCACTTCGGGATATGGTTTAATTTTATTTCAATAATTCGTTTGCGCGTAGGGGTCTTTAGCAGTGGGAGGAAACCAGAGTGCCCGCTAGATGTCGAAGCGCGGCACTCTAGACCACTAGGCCATCCCAACCCCCTTGATTCAACATAAAATGCCACCAGATAATTCAGAATTAAGTACGATTTGCAGTTGTTGATTCAACGTAAAATGCAAAGACTGTTTATTACCGTAAAAACGGTAGCAATCACAACTGAGGATACATGCTACATTATTATTGTAAAGACGATAACTCGGCTCAGAGTGATGTAATTTGAGTGAAACATATGCCTTTTTCATTATCTATTTTTAACTATTACAGTGCAAACTTTATCTAATCTTACATAAAGCCCCTTTAATTTAAGTAAAAAAGATCACTTTTGACAAACAATCAAACTATAAAACAATTCTACACTTTTATAAGGATTTTAACATTTGTGTAAGTGCAACAATGACCAATTTAGCTTTTACAGCATCTACAAACAGTTGTGGTCGACAATATTTGACTTCATTTCAATTTGGACATATAATAAATGTAAATATGTAAACCAAGAGAGCTTGGTGACTACATTGCTGACAGCTGATAATTACTGCATAGTTACTAACGAAGCTAATGTCACCTGTGTCATGCAGCTAACCATTAACTCTTCTCTTTCTATTTCAAAACTATTAATTTCCATCAGTATTTCAACACTATTAGTTAAAATCAATTCGACATAGAATAATGTGTAAACAATATGAGTTTTTAAAGGGAAGTAACCTGATCTAACTGGAGCCTGTCATAATAATGTAAAATTTTTATTCAAAATTAAGCAACTAATTACACCTTAGGTTTCAACTAGTTTTAAGTCCAAAGTATATTTTAAAGATATATTCACTTAAGCATTATTGGGTCATCTGTCCTGGCATACAACTCATTTAGGTGGTTACACTGAAATTATTTCAGTACATATACAGTTGAATAGTCTACTGATCATGTCCGTATTATTGTGTTGCCTTGACTTAGGCTGTTTAAATTTATATATCTATTAAGAGTTCTTCACATAACTATGTTGGGAACGGTTTGCACAAGGAATGCAAATACTAGAGATCTGTATGGCACACTTTCTCAACACCAAGGCTAAATTAGTTAATTCATAACTGGAACCGTTTTTGAACATTATTTCAGTAGCACATCAGCACCAACCGCTCTAATAGATTACTTATTATAACCTGTAGCAATGGATTAATTTCATGGTTAATAACCTATTGGCTGAAAATTTACAGTAAACTCAAAACAATCTGCCAATTTCTCATATCTAAAATGAAAGATTTGGCATAGTCTTAAAGGTCAAAGAATTATAGAAATGGTCAATTGGGTTACTGTAAAGCAATTCTTTCTGTTTAAAAAAATAATCTTTTGAGATGCAGAGAATGAGACAAGAAAAAATTTCTTCTTTCAACTAAAATAAAATAGTTACCAAAATTGGTTTCTGAACATTTTTAGCTTGATAGATGGCCAACCAGCGACAATATTCATTGCAAAATCTAAATTTAAATTAGTCATCTTTGATATAATACATATTCCATTACATGCATCCAAAAGTTCTTATATTGTATATATTAATATATAAATATCATGTGTAAAGAATAATAACATGAAGGGAAAATGAGGCTTCTAGGGAAAGTTTTGATAGACAATAAAAGAGACTGGATGAAGTGGAGTTGTAATTTTTGTGCTTGAGTCGGTAAATCATTAAGTCTGGTGCCATGATTATAAAGAAATGAGATGGGAGATTCTTTATGACTTCACCACTTGATGAAATCTTTTATTGATATTTTCTGATTAATATTTACCAAGCTGAACAGATTCTATGCCCAAATTTCATCTATATTGTATAATTAATGGTGACTGCATATCTCTAATACGGCCAGCTGTCTATTGAAGACTATGTATGAAGAAACGAGGACCTAACAAGATAATCAATGCAGTGAGGAACCTACCACCCAGCCTCTAAAAAAGCAATATTTCCCATCTCCTAGGTTAATAACTTGATTGTCCTTATTAATGACTTTAGGTTGTGCGTAAGCGCTCCAATTACCAGGCAGAGAGCGAAAGGGTCGTAGAGCATCAGATTTTCTGCTGCTTGCCACCATAATAGTAAATCAATTTATATCGCAAGCCATAACTATCCAGAACTGTAGAAAAAAAAAATTCCAATTCGCAGTTATACCAGTAGGAGTTTATTGAATAAATGCTCATAAATGTTTCTTAAAACTATGCATGTCAGCTTTCATTTTGAAAATGACAGCAAATTAAAAGCAGACAGACTATCAGGATTGTAAAGATCATGTGGGTTGGCTAATAATGAAGTAAAAACTGATAATAGAGCCAGTATGGCACTACAGATGAATGTTTTAACTGTAAAACTCTACGTGTAGTTATTAATCCAGCACAGACATCTAATATTTGATCATTAAGATTACAATTATTACTACACGTGTACATACAGCTAGAAAACATTCAAAATGTCAATTGTCTGAGAGTAAAGATAGAACCCAGTATGTATTGTTTTAATCAGATTAAGATAATTTTCTTTTTTATCTCTTAACCTTTATTGCTTTCAAAATTATTTAAAAGTCAGATTCATTTTAGAATGACAAACAGTTTGTAATTAGAAAGCTGATAGTCCTGTAGTTATAAAATAGGGAATTGTACATCAGACTAAAAGTTATGTACATATACTTTTTCCATATGATTTAATAAGTGTTATATTTTAGTAGTATGAAAAAAACACAAAACAGAAAATAACAGAAGAGATAATGCCAGGGAGGCAACCCCACAATATTTAGTCTAACTGCCCTGTTAGCCTTGAAAATTATTGACATTACAAAACATTTTAAAAACACCAGACTTCCAAGAGATAATTTTCGGGAAAGAGGAACTAAATGAAAAAGATCAAAAAGAAACAATATGTTCTTTATTTAAAACCAAATGTGAGTGTACAGGTATTGTATGGATTGGGGGTTAATATCATTTCAACACAATAATTTGATCACTATGACACAACCAAGCTGAGAATTCAATTCTAAAATTGTATGCCATAAAGTACATGATTTTGCTGTCCATCTGTTACAGATGGATTTAAAAAAGATCACTTGTTTAAATTTGTTTTCTGTAGCCTGGGACACAAATTCAGGGTAGTTGGTCAGTGACCAATTTCAAGCATCATACAAACTGAACTTATTTTCTTGTGCTTATCATAGATCTGTTAAATTGAAATAAATATTTTCATTCATTTGCTCTATTACATATTGTCTTAATAGATCTTCAAAACTTATTCTTCAAAAGATAAGCACATTACTTGTCTAAGCTCTGAATAAGCCATTGCCATGGGTACTCAAAACAAACCGATTAACTCGAATGAAAAATAAGAAACCTGATTACAACGCGATTACTGAGTAATCCTTGGATATAGCAAATACCAAATCAAAAAAAAAAAAAGAATTAAAAAAAAATAAGACATCATCAAACACTTTTAGGATTGTCATGTTGAATTATAATAATGTTAATCCTTCCTCTACAAATGATACACAATGTACTTATAAAACTTTTATCCATACAATATTGTCAATGTTTAAGATAAAAACAATTTTTCGACAAAAAAAAGAGTTAAGCATGCTGGTTGCTTGATATTAACATAATATATTGATGGCATGCCACAAGTGGCTGTATCCTGAGTGTTGAGCAGTGTCAAGACAAACCAACCATCCGATTTACCTTATCGCTAACTAAATTTGTTTATCAGAACTGTATACAATTCTTCCTTTTGATCCCTTGTTCCTCATATTGACATCTATTGTTTTCCTTTAAAACAAACAGCTCTCTTCATACAGCCAAGTGCAGGGAGACTTTGTTTTGTTTGGCTTGATTTGTTGCGGATCTAGCTCTGGTTGTGAAAAGTTTAGTAGACCTCACATACTAATCTTGTGCTAAGAAAATGATCATGCTTATCAAAACTCGCACTCTAATCCACAAATATAACTAAAAAAAATATTTTTCTTCCAAGTTTTCATTTTAAAACTATCTTTTTTTTATTTTGTAATGCAACACAGAGCATCCTTTTTCAGATCTTAGTATTTGGAGCTTAGTATTAAATAACAAATAAATAAACAACACGCTGACATGTAGATTAAAAAAATTTGACTTTTAAAAGTTATACGGTCAGCATACTATCCGCAGTGTTCCGTGTGATTAGAGCTAATCCCACTGCTAGTCACTGCTGTAAAGAGAGAAAATTCGTGTTCTAAATTATGATTGGTCAACAATCCAAATAACAACCAATTGTTAACTGCGTTACAAAACCATAATACTTAAAATAGAGCACCAAATATGTTTACCTAACATTACATCATGGCTCTGATTTATTATGCCCAATTAACCAGTGCATAGCAAAATATTGCAGTAAAACTAATTGCTTGACAAACAAGGCTATCGAATATAAACAATACTGTTTGGAAACAAACATACTTTCACTGTTTTTAATACCTTAAATAACTGTACGAAGTTTTAGGGAAGACCAAGATTAAATGTAGGACCAATCCAGCAATGGCCAGAGAGGGATTTCTTGGTCATTGCTTAAGGAATGTGTACGGTCAGAAGTAGGCACGGCACTGCTGAATGTTAATGCATAAAATTATGACAATTATATTCGTCAATAATTTGTGCTTTTCTAACATTAAAAAGTATTAGGTAAGTAACAGATACATCTACTGACGTCAAAACTCTATCCTGGCTTCAGGAAACAGGCTCAATAAGCTTTTATTTCCTTTTGATTTAATATTAAAAAGCTTAAACAAAAAATATTTCTTGATATTTTGTTATGTAGCACATGATATTCTGAAATAGTATTTACGATTATAGTAAAAATAATGAAAATTTGGTACACCTTATCCATATTTAATTTATGAACTGGCTTTAGTAATATTCCTCATTAATTACGTCTACAGTTACATAATAAATCGTCAAAAGACATTGCAGTTTCTCGGCCAAATTTAAGCTTGGTGTGCCTCAGGGATAGGTGCTCCGACCATTGTTCTTTACTGCCTATACCACTCTTCTAAGGCGCATTTCAAAGTTATTCAATCTCAATTATTATGTCAAGATGCTGATGATACTCATCTGTGTTCTAATCATCTTTTATCCAAAATATCTGTTAGTAATATCTCAATCAGTAATGTTGTTAATGGTGTTGTTTGAAAACCTTGGCATAATTTTGGATCAGAATATGAACATGAATGCTCACATCTCATCAACCTGTAAAGTTCCAACTTCACAAAATTGGATGGATCCACAATTTCCTCGACATTGAGTCAAAGAAAGTGTTTAATTAACTCTTTGGTAACCTTGTGACTACTGCAACTTGTTATTGTACAACTTACCAGCATATTAAATTAATAGACTATAAAAGATTCAGAAATATTTTTACTAGAACCAAATCATACTCCAATATTACCCCTGTCATGCTGACTTTCTGTGATTCTCCTCTCTATATTATACCACCCTGCAGAAATCTTCAAGTTGTAGGGGAGACCCCAGATTAAACGAAGGACTGTCATGTTGCTGTACTTGGAATAGATTTGATTGAAGGGAAAGAATAGATACAATCCCACAAAAGCTAAAGTATCATAGGCCAATCCAGCTATGACCAGAAAGGGTTTTCTCGGGTGATTGCTTCAGGATATGTTAATACCAAGGTTGTGGACTCTGAGAGAGAAAGAGAGAGAACTGGGGTTTAACGTCCATTCGACACAAACTAGGTCATTTTGGGAATAACATATGGTTTCATTTTATTTCAATAATTCGCTTGGGCGTAGGGGTCTTTAGCAGTGGGAGGAAACCTGAGTGCCCAGAGGAAACCCACGAGGTTGAGAAGGCGCCCCTATCTCCATGCCACATACGCTCACACCAGGGCTTGAAACCACAGCAGGTGACCGGCCAGCTAGAGGTCAAAGCGTGGCACTCTAGACCAGTAGGCCATCCCAACCCCCCGGTTGTGGATTTTGCTTCAGGAATATGCCAAAGAGCAGTTTTAGTTGGATTTTAGGACATTATTACTATTATAAAAATTGCTTGTTATGTATGAATAATTTGGATATCCAGGCTACATACTGGAAAAGTTATGAACAATCAACAACTTTGTTTATTTATGGGATTATCATATTAGTTAATATGTGCTTATTACTTGGATCATGAAATGAATTACAGGTAGATCACATTCTCATGTTGCTGATTCTACACAAAGGTATGACAGTTAAGGATTAGAAGACAAGTTGATTGACAAGTAAAAATCAACTGTTTGTAGATTGATTTATGACAATAGTGACCGACTGATTAAGATACATGTAGGAAAGCCAGCATAGCTGCATAGCGGCTCTAGTTTCAAGTTATGTCTGTTTTGGGAATGTGTATTTAAATGTATGCATTGTTTGTTTCATTCTTATTTTGTTGTGCAGTTATCATGAATAGGGTGGTAGGGTGTTCAATGCCCCAAGCTACACTAACTAGGTTATTTTGGAACTAAAATATGTTTAAGAAATTTTGCATTTTCATTTCGGCACAAGTTTTTTGGGGTGGAGGACCAATGAGGTTCTGTAGGCTACCCTAGTCCTTGTCAATTACATGCCTGAGATGAAATCCATTACTTGCATACATTATAGTCTACAGTGATTAGATCACTCAGTCATTCAACTATTGAGAAGCTATGAATTTATCCAAATATTGCACCCCCCCCCCCAAAAAAAAACTCTTATCGTTTAACAACAAAAAATTAAAAATCTTACTTATTTTAAAGTCTATATATTCATTCACCTGATTTTATTTGAATCAAAATAAAAGAATTATGAATGCACATGGATTTCATTCTGTCATACAATGGTTTTGTTGAAAATACGCAATCCCAGGTATCTTTCTGATCAAATACATCAACATGACGAGTCATTTTATTTGTCTGTGGATTAAAAGTATTTAAAAAGATTTGCCCGAAATAATTAAAATATAAGGTTCCCACTGTGTCTTAATCACATCCCTTCATTGTATTGATTAATTCCTTGGGAAAAAGGAGTGTTATTTAGTGTTTGAAAACAAAATTAATCCCAGTATTAAGCTGCGACTGAGTTGACCTTTAATCCTGTGGACAGACTAAGTTCACAGACAATCTATGATGACATACCTCGATAAAAGAAAAAAATAATATCAAGATATTTTACATTACTAGATTAGAAGAACAAATCTTTGATTTCCCTTGGCTTTGTATTTCATTCTTTACATACTATGACACAAACATTTTCCTTGTGGGATATTAATTTATTTCATGTTAAAGTAGCACCAACTAAAAGGCAAATGCCAAAAGTGCCAGAGGCTTTTATCAATATTATACACAAATAAGGACAATTTTTTATTTAATTGTACCGGGGTATGTTATTTCTTTGTCTATTTTTAAATTTAACAACAAATCTTTTTTTTAAAGAAAACCCTACTTTGTGGATTCAAGATTATTTTTGGACACTAAAGTTATAATTAAATTTATCCACTCATGCGCATCAATCCATACTGAAATCGACGGATAAATATGAGTATGATTCCTGTCTCAAAGATATATAGCTTGTAAGAAAATTCCTAACAAATTACTTATCTTTGGCCCATGGACAAATCACCTGAACAAGTTTAAAGAAACAGAAATATTTTCTACAATTTTTTAACAAAATTAAAAGCAAAATCGGATCAATAATATTAATAGGAAAATAATATTGCGCAATAATCAACATACAATAGGGACATGTTCTAAGTGTCAATTAAACAATCTACTTTTGGCACTGACTCGCAAACTACACATCCAACACACATCCAATGACATAACACACAAAAATGATAGTCATACTATACTTCTGAAACAAAAAAGTTTGATTTGAATGAGGTTAAAAGTTTGTTGCTTTTTGAGGCGAACAGGCAAAGCTACAAATAGTTACTATGGAGCGGAATTTCCCCCATAATTCTAAATCCTAACCTAGTAATGTGTATGCTAATATGCTTACTTCTATGCATGTAACCTCTTACTAACAAATGTTAAATTGGCTATTTAAGCATGTAAAAATGCTAATTTATATTACTTATTTCTTAAATATTGCAGTTAGAATTTGTATTTTGTTCTCTTTCCATTATTAGTTTTAATTTATTTAGTCTTTTTAGTTTCGTTAACATTTTGACATTTCACAAATGTTGCGCGGTAAAGCTGTCATAATTCTAAGCCAAATTTTGCTAACAGACGGCACTGTTTACAATTGTATGGAGGCTGATTTGGGACATGCAAAATCTCGCCCTTTTCATAGACCGACATAGACTATTCTATATATGTTTAAAATATATAAATAGGATTCTCTGTCGTGCATTTATCATAATAATACTGTTAAATCGATCGATTTAGCATATTGTGTTTCTAAAAGAAAAATAAAATATATAGTAAAAACTAATTACGTCATGCATGGGAGTGAATAAATAAATATAAATAGGTAATCATTTTTCCCCTCAACTTTATGAAATATCTTAAGCACGTAAGTAAATTTCTTTTTGATATTATTTTAGGTTTTTATCGGGTCAAGCTTCCAAATTTTCATTATCCTCGGTTGCTCGGTGGGTATGCCCCAGACTCGGTCTTGGGTTTGCTGCCAGTGTTAGAAGAGAAAGTTCCTCGGGTTTTCCATGGGTTTAACGTCCTATATTCTTCTGCACCTAAACTGGGCTAAGGAAAGATGGGCATACGCCATATAGTGTGCTATGAGGGAAATTTTGACTGGATAGCGTCGCTCTCGATTATCCATTTTTTGATTTAATCATGAATCAGCGTTGAACATCAGATCGGATCTTTATACAGTAAACATTGCAGGCTAAAAAAGGTGACATCGACAATTGGTAATGCAGATTCTGCTCTTGCATAATGTATGTTTAATTTCCAAATCAACGGGTTGTCTTATGAGGTAGAGTGTCTCTTATCTTTAGCCAATTACTTCTCTCAAAAATATTGAGAATGAATATTGCAAAAAAAAGGAGACTAAATCAATCGATAAGGTCGTATCGGGTGCAAATGCACGAAAAAGTATCATATTTATTTATCTGAAAAATGTGTAAAATAATTTGCCTTTGTACGTAAAGTATTTTAGCATTTTTGACATAAAAATGTCGTCATGTCTGACGGGTAATGAAAAGAACGATATTGTACATGTCCCCAATGAACTACCATATAGTACACAGCGCCACCTGTTAGCATAATGGGTGTTAAAATTATGACTCCCTTTTAACCCTTTATGATAAAGTCATAATTCTAACTATCATTATGCTAATAGGTGGCCCTGTTTACTATATGGTGGCCCATTGTGAACATGTATATGTATTACAAGCTTTGTAACTGCATGTATTTGTGTAAAGGGGCGGAGCAATTTTAACGAGAAGTTACGGACCGATTTCCTCCAAAATCGAATTTAACAGTGATTGATGTTTATGTTTAAAACATATTATATATATAGCTAATCAAAATTATGATCTCTTCGGGGCGCACAAGCTATGTATGCGATTTTGGCTCAACAAGGGGTTAAAATCCAGGAAAATACGGTCCAAACGCACCAGAATTGAACCTAATCGAGTTCTTTGTTTAAGAGTGATAACATACAATTTTAGTTTTAAAGAAATTGAATAAAAATTGTGATCCACAAGCTGTTTGTGCGACTTTCGTGCGATCAGGATCTACACTACTAACTGTTATCGAAATCTTTGGGATATCAATATACAATTTAAATTTCATCAAAGTCGTATAACAAATTGGGATCCGTAGACACGTGCATGGACAATTGTGATGGCATAATACGTGCACGTGAAAATATGAATGGATGCAAACTCTTGAAAGAATAATATTTGTCTATACTACCCTATGTTGTCTAATCAATTTTAATGTAATGTACCTGTCAGTTATCATTGGTATAATTTTATTGATTCCAAATAATTTACAGGCATGGCAACATTAATTGGGGGGGGGGGCACGGAGGCTGAGTAAGTAGATCCCTTGACAGTTGAAATTCATATAAGAGTAGGCTGCAGTGCCGCTGTCCGAGCAAAATTTCCCTCAAGCACACTGTATGGCGTATTGGCTCAGTTCGGAGCAGAACAGTATCATGTTAAACTCCATTTCATTTGGAAACATTAAAATATAAGAGGAGAGTGACGGTGGCAATTACCCCGGAACCCCCTTAACGGGCGCATAATATAGAAATCAATCTGATTAAAACACAGATCCAATTTTCGTTTCGTTTTTATAGTTCAAAATTTCGTTTTTACTTGTCTTTACATGAGTGTAGGCCATCGAAAGTATAATAAACGAAACGAAATATAGATCTATATCTAAATTAGATTGTACAGTATAGAAATTTGAGAGGGTGTAAACAATGTAGAACTATACCATTTTAAATTCGTTTAGTTATGATACCATAGAATGGGATCAATAATGGTCCAATCCCCAAAACCCCTACCTCCAGACACAAAACCGGTGATTTAGAAATGAAATAAAGTTTAACACCCTGCTATTATGCACTGACTATGCTAATGAAGACGGGAAAATTGTACGGAAAGGGGCGCTATGATCTACTCTTGGTGTACGTAATTAGGTTTTCGTCACATGAAGACACTGTTCCTTGTCAGGCACTAACAACAGGTGGAAAGCGAGCCGGAAACCCGAGATCTCCTGGTTACCGAGCCAGTGACTTACTCACCGAGGCACTGCGACTCCCGATGATTTGGAAGCCTGGCCCAATATAGGTGACTTCAATAATATCATAAATACTTTGTTTGTGTGCGTATAACATTTCATAATTTTGAGGGGAAGAGATAAGCTAAACTAAGCATGACCGATTTATAATTATTTATTCACTTTCATTCATGAAGTAATGAGTTCTTGCTATATATTATTCTTTTAGAAAACAAATAAGCCAAAACAATCGATAGTGCATTATTTGTGAAAATAGCCCATTTAATTATCGGGTCATTTTTACGTGTTCCTAATGAGCCACCATACAATTGTAAACAGCGCCGTCTGTTAGCAAAAGAACTATGACAGCTTTACCGCGCAACATTTGTGAAATGTCAAAATGTTAACGAAACTAAACAAATTTCAATAAATTAAAACTAATAAGGGAAAGAGAACAAAATACAAATTCTAACTGCAATATTTAAGAAATAAGTAATATAAATTAACATTTTTACATGTTTAAATAGCCAATTTAACATTTGTTAGTAAGAAGTTACATGCATAGAAGTAAGCATATTAGCATAAACATTACTAGGTTAGGATTTAGAATTATGGGGGAAATTCCGCTCCATAAGTTACTGCATTATATGAAGATGTTCAAGCCCAAGCGGTTTTCAGTTTATATGGGGCAGTATCCAAAAAAAGAATAGGTTGCCAGGTAACGAAACATAAGCCCACACAGCAGCTAAATCGTCCGGGCAGTCAACAAGAGTTGTCGCATACTAAGTAATTATCAGAAAATCATTAGAATTTGTTTGGTTTTTATAAAGTTTTACCCTATGCTAACGTTAAGCATACAAAACATTTAATATTATGGATTTAGCTGTTTAATTATCGATTTTCAAGAAATTCACACTCAACCATCATTAATGTGTAACAGTGATATACTCAAACGTTTTTTATACGCCCACATTTTCATGTGGATGTATTATGTCGTCGCCCCTGTCCGTCCGTCCACAATTTGTTTGTGGACTCTCTACAGGTCACAATTCTTATCCGATTTTTACGAAACTTGAAATATAGGTTTATCCCCATTAGATCTCGGCTGCTTTCGATATTGGCATGTATCGGATGGAAACTTCATGGATTATGGCCCCTGATATGTTCGAAATATCATGTTTTTAGCTTGTGAACCCTATAGAAGTCACAATTTTGAACCGATTGTGATGAAACTTGACATGCATGTTTATAACCCCAAGATCTTGGTCCCTTTCAATATTTGCGCCCATCGGATCGTAACTTCCTGAATTATGGCCCCTGATTGTCCGAAAAATCGCCCTTTTTAGCTTGTGGTCCCTCTGGAGGTCAAAATTATCATCCGATTTAAAAAAAACGTTTGATCATATCACTGTTACATCTTAATGAAGGTTGAGATCGAATTTCCTGAAAATCGGACCAAAATGGACAGACAAAATCGCCGCCGTTTGTACGCGATTAGTGTGAAAATATGTTATATCAAGGTTATGGACCCTATAGAGGTCACAATTTTGAACCGATTTTGATGAAACTTGACATGCATGTTTATAACATGAAGATCTTGGTTCCTTTCGATATTTGCGCCCATCGGATCGTAACATCCTGAATTATGGCCCCTGATTGTCCGAAAATATCACTGTTACATCTTTATGAAGGTTGAGATCGAATTTTCTGAAAATCGGACCAAGATGGACAGACAAAATCGCCGCCGTTTGTACGCGATTAGTGTGAAAATATGTTATATCAAGGTTATGGACCCTATAGAGGTCACAATTTTGAACCGATTTTGATGAAACTTGACATGCATGTTTATAACATGAAGATCTTGGTTCCTTTCGATATTTGCGCCCATTGATTCGTAACTTCCTGAATTATGGCCCCTGATTGTACGAAAAATCACCCTTTTTAGCTTGTGGTCCCACATGAAGTAAAAATTATCATCCGATTTAAAACAACGTTTGATTATATCACTGTTACATGGTAATGAAGATTGAGTTCAAATTTTGTGAAAATCGGACCAAAATTGACAGACAAAATGGCCGCCATTTGTACGCGATTAGTGTGAAAATATGTTATATCAAGGTTGTGGACCCTATACAGGCCAGCATCTTACCCACTTAGCAACATGATACCCAGTCGAATTTGAAGCCTACTGAAATGCACCTTTATAACCCAAAGATCTTAATTCATTTCGATATTTGCACATATCAAATTCTAACTTAATGATGTAGGAAAAATCACTTTCGGTATTGCTTGTTCTCTATCCATCTCTCGAAAATGTGGGCGTATCCTGCCTGGCAGTGCCAGTCTATCTTTTAATACAGAATAAAATTGTGACCTCCATAGGGTCCACAAGGTAAAAGATAGGCTGGCACTGCCAGGCAGGATACGCCCACATTTTCTAGAGATGGACAGAAAACAAGCAATACCGAAAGTGATTTTTCCTACATCTTTAAGTCCTGTATTTCATACTGTATTGGGAGCAGCCATTTAGTTGGTCAGTTCCAGTCTGATATTAATGAAATTCGAAACCGACAATGATTATGGTGTGACGGTACACAACCTAGAAATGTGACTTTTCATCAAAATCGGATAAGAATTGTGACCTGTAGAGAGTCCACAACCATGATATACCATATTTTTACACTATTCGCGTACAAACGGCGACCATTTCGTCCGGCAAATTTTGGTACGATTTTCTCGAAATTAGAACTCAACCATCCTCATCAAAATCAAATTAAAATTGTGACCTATACAGGATCCACAATCATGATATATCATTTTTTTAACAGTATTCGCGTACAAACGGCAACCATTTTGTCTGTCAATTTTGGTCTGATTTTCCCGAAATTCAAACTCAACCTTCCTTACAGTGTAACGGTGATATAATCAAACGTTTTTTTAAATTGGATAATAATTGTGACCTCCAGAGGGACCACAAGCTAAAGAAAGGGGGATTTTGCGTATAACCAGGGGCCATTATTCAGGAAGTTACGATCCGATATGCGCAAATATCGAAAAGAACCAAGATCTTTTGGTTATAACCATGAATTTCAAGTTTCATCAAAATCGAATTAAAATTGTGACCTTTACAACGTCCACAACCTTGATATACCATTTTTTAACAGTATTCGCGTACAAACGGCGGCCATTTTGTGTGGCAATTTTGGTCTGATTTTCCCGAAATTCAAACTCAACCTTCCTTACGGTGTAACGGTAATATAATCAAACGTTTTTTTAAATCGGATAATAATTGTGACCTCCAAGCTAAAAAAAAGGCAATTTTGCGTATAATCAGGGGCCATAATTCAGGAAGTTAAAATCCGATATGCGCAAATATCGAAAGGAAGCAAGATCTTTGGGTTATAACCATGAATTTCAAGTTTCATCAAAATCGAATCAAAATTGTGACCTCCACAGGGTCCACAACCTTGATATACCATTTTTTAACAGTATTCGCGTACAAACGGCGGCCATTTTGTATGGCAATTTTCGTCCAATTTTCCCGAAATTCGAACTCAACCTTCCTTAGGGTGTAACAGTGATATAATCAAACGGTTTTTTAAATCGAATAATAATTGTGACCTCCAAGCTAAAAAAAAGGCGATTTTGCGTATAATCAGGGGCCATAATTCTGGAAGTTACGATCCGATATGCGCAAATATCGAAAGGAAGCAAGATCTTTGGGTTATAACCATGAATTTGAAGTTTCATCAAAATCGAATCAAAATTGTGACCTCCACAGGGTCCACAACCTTGATATACCATTTTTTAACAGTATTCGCGTACAAACGGCGGCCATTTTGTATGGCAATTTTCGTCCGATTTTCCCGAAATTCGAACTCAACCTTCCTTAGGGTGTAACGGTGATATAATCAAACGGTTTTTTAAATCGAATAATAATTGTGACCTCCAGAGGGACCACAAGCTAAAAAGGGTGATTTTTCGGACAATCAGGGGCCATAATTCAGGAAATTACATTCCGATAGCCGCAAATATCGAAAGGAACCAAGATCTTTGGGTTACAAACATGCATGTCAAGTTTCATCAAAATCGGTTCAAAATTGTGACCTCTATAGGGTCCACAAGCTAAAAACGTGATTTTTCGTACAATCAGGGGCCATAATCCATGAAGTTTTGATCCGATACATGCCAATATCGAAAGGAACCGAGATCTTATGGGGATAAACCTATATTTCAAGTTTCGTCAAAATCGGATAAGAATTGTGACCTGTAGAGAGTCCACAAACAAATTGTGGACGGACGGACGTCCGGACGGACAGGGGCGACGACATAATACGTCCACATGAAAATGTGGGCGTATAAAAACATGATTTTTCATACAATCAGGGGCTATAATTCAGGAAGTTATGGTCCAATGTGCCCGAATATCGAAAGGAACTGCAATCTTTGGGTTATATACTTATATTTCAAATTTCAGCAAAATTGGATTAAAATGGTGACCTCTACAGGGTCCACAACCTTGATATATCATATTTTTACACTATTCGTGTAGTAGCGGCAGCCATTTTGTCTGACAGTTTTGGTCTGATTTTTATGAAATTCGACCTCAACCTTCATTACAGTGAAACGGTGACATAATCAAACGTTTTTTTAAAATCGGATAATAGTTGTGACCTCCCAGAGGGACCATGAGCTAAAAAGGCGGTTTATAGTACAATCGATATATCAGTGGCCATAATTCAGTAAGCTACAATTCAATATGCGCAAATATCGAAAGGAACCAATTATAAGCATGCATTTAAAATTTCATCAAAATCAGATTACAATTGTGACCTCTACAGGGTCTACAACCTTGCTTGATATACCATATTCTTATGGTATTTGCGTACAAGCGGCAGCCATTTTGTCCATCAGTTTTGGACCGATTTTCACGAAATTCATCCCCACCCTTCATTATGGTGAAACACTGATATAATCAAACATTATTTCAAATCCGTTAATAATTGTGAGCTCCAAAGGAACCACAAGAATGGCGATTTTTCGTACAATCAGGGGCCATAATTCAAGAAGTTACTATCAGATATGTGCAAATATGCGATGGAACCAAGATCTTTAGGTTATAAACATGTATTTCAAGTTTCATCAAAATCAGTTCAAAATTGTGACCTCTATAGGGTCCACAACCTTGATATAACATATTTTCACACTATTCGAGAGACCACAAGCTCAAAAGGGCAATTTTTCAGACAATCAGGGGCCATAATTCAAGAAATTACGATCCGATATTGAAAGGAACCAAGATCTTTGGGTTATAAACATGTATTTTAAGTTTCATCCAAATCGGTTCAAAATTGTGACCTCTGCACTGTACACAAGCTAAAAATGTGATTTTTCGTACAATCAAGGGCCATAACCCTTGAAGTTACAATCCGTTACATGCCAATATCAAAAGATCTTAGGGTGATAAACCTATATTTTAAGTTTCATTGAAATCGGATAAAAATTGTGACCTGTAGACTGTTCACAAACAATTGTGGAGGGACGGACAAACAGGGGCGACAACAATATACGTCCACATGAAAATGTGGGCGTATAAAAATGATCTGAAGAATGTAGATATTTAGATGAACAAAGTCCTGGACCAGTGGAAATGGAGCAGATGCAGTGATTTTTGAAAGGATCAAGAACCTAACTTCGCTGAAATTCAAGAGTCAAATTTCAAATCAAATGGTTGATAACTTTATCCTCTAAATTCTAGAGCATACACATATTTCTACGTTATTAAGGGACATAATTTTGACATTAATTATCAGAAATTGTTGAAAATCAATAGACTTCAATAAAGAAATACTTTATTCTGAGCAAAGTAATCACTGTTTGCAGCTTTGACAATATGTGTTCATTGAGTCTTAGCCTTGCTTCTCCATTTTTAAATTAAATCATTAATTGGCTGAACTGTTTTAATCTTCAGTGTTGTCATGTTAATAAATGTCTAATTAATAATATATATAATATTTAAGGCCTAAAGAAAGGCCTAAAGAAAGACCTGCAATATGCAGATCTAGCTCTAGAATAATGAATGCCCCTTAAAGATATCTTCTTTTTTATTGCCTCAAAATTATTTAAAAGTCAGATTCGTTTTAGATTGACAAATATGGTAGTTTGTAATTAGAAAGCTGATAGTCCTGTAGTTATAAAATAAGGAATTTTACATCAGACTAAAAGTTGTGTATATACATTTTTTCCACATGATTTAATAAGTGTTATATCTTAGTAGTAAGAAAAAAACACCTAACTAAAAATAACAGAAGGGATAATCCCAGGGAGGCAGGCAACCTCACAATATTTAGACTAAATGTCCTGTCAGCCTAGAAAATTATTGACATTAACAAAAGAAAACTACAACAAAACATTTTTAAAGCACCAGACTTCCAAGAGATAATTTTCTGGAAAAAGGAAAAAAAAGAAAAAATATTGAATATAATATTAAATTTTAGCTACAAAGTCCAAAAAATAAAACTCATTGACAAAAATGTCTTCATCAAAAGATGTATATCAAACTAGGGACTTCTCTTTTCACATTCTGTCAAGATTCCTTCACAAAAAAAATGAAACTTCATTGCCAGATGATATCATTAAATTCACTGTCAGTCACCCTTGTTATGACTGGCTCAGTAAACCCTGTATAAATTCAATGTGAAAAAAAGGCATTATCAAAATTATTCCTTTTACGCCTCATAACATGTAATTTATAGAAAGAAAAACAAAAATGCTTCCGATTACTTTGGGGGTCATTTTTTAGAAGCTGCACTTAGGAGTCAGAAGAATGATGACATGCTATCTAGGCAGGGGTTGCAATCAAATTCTGACATTTTTCATTAATAACTGGCCAGCGCTTGTCAAATCGCTCTCACATTTTTCCCTATGACAAACAGTTAATAACAAAGATTGGTTTAAAAATCAGCTCACACACAGTGAGGCCTTAACTAGAAAATTCATCCGTTGTTTAATTAGGAGACAAAATAGTTTTTCTACAAAATCAATAATTTCAGAAATTTTTACCATCCACATGTACTGATTACATGATTTGAAATGTGACAGGAGTGAAAGCCTTGACCTGTTTCTGCTGTATTTACCATTGACATTTTAAATAATTAAAGTTGAAACATAAGGTATTTAGATATAATTTTCAAAACGCTATATTAAAATTCTAATGAGAATAGTAAAATAATAGGAAGTAATAAATGTAGGTTTGACAATTAATGATGTATTATATGTCATAAATATATTTATTCAAATGTTAATGAATATTATGTAAGCTCATCAAAAATTCACATAAGTAAATGAAATGAGGCTTATTACTGGGCTAATGAGGACACAGGACCTTGGTTTTTGTAACATTCGAATGACTAAAACAGTCACTTTGTATTCCATGACGTACCGGTAATAATTTCTTTTGACCACAACCACGAATTTTTGGGGTTTTTTTTTAAGCATGAAGCCCTGACAAAGCTTGATGAATAAAAAATAATTTTTGTTTTTAGCATGGATGGAATGTAAATTATACACCAAACAGAAGCTATGAAGTTGTTGTTTATGTTTTGTTTAAAATATTGCACCAACAGCAGCCATACTGTATTTGATTTTGAAACTTAAAATTTATAATTTTTTTCCTGAAGATCTCAATTTATTCTGATATTAATGCATAATAGATCGTAACTTCCTAGATTATGGCCCAGAGTCTTAAAAAATTCACATTTTTAGCTTATGGTGTATGCACCCTTTTGAGGTAACAATTTTCATTCAATTTTAAAAAACATTCATAGGTATCACTGTTACACCATGGTTGAGAATGAATTTTGTGAAAATTGGAACAAAATTTCCTCTCAAAATGCTGCTCTCCGTAAAAGCAAGATAATGAACCCTCTACAGGTTACAATTTTTTTATCCGATTTTAATCAAACCTAAAATATATGTTAATATCCTGAAGATCTCAATTCCTTTCAATAATGATGCGTGTCGGACCGTAACGTCCTGGATTATGGCCCCTGATTGTTCAAAATATAATATTTTATCATGTTCTCTGTCAATTTCTTGCAAAATGGAACTATATCTTGCATGGCTACCACTTGATTCGTTGCAACCAAGTAGTAATATTTTTTCAATACTGCCCTACCAGCAGCTATGTCATCAATGTTATTTTCGTGCGAAATAATAGTAAGAACTTTAGCAGTTTTACAATTCTAGTAGAAGCACTCAATGGTCAGAGTAACTTAGATTTTTTTTCAAACCTCTTGTGATTGTTCTGGTAATCACAAAAAAATGGGAAATTCAGGAGATACATAGAGAATCTCCTACAAGTCTTTTTTGGTATCAAAAAATCAACACAGACTGAAGGCAACATATGGAACAGAAAACAAGCTAAAAACTAACAAGCCAACAGTGAGGCATATGTTCCCCGCCAAAATAAATAGATGACACATATTAATCAAACTCTACACTAAGTTTCATTACTCTCTATCAGATAGAATCAAGATTATCTTGTCCCAAAGTATTGACCAATGAAATTGATTAGCTCTGCTTAGCTTCAGTTCGAAATGTCAATCATCGAACTCAGTCAAGGCATTCACCTAATGAACAACTACATCAAGTTTAAACATTCTACTTCAATTAAAAGCAGAATTGGTATGTTCCAAAGTCTTGACCAATCAAATTGCTTATCACTCCTTGGCCTAAGCAGAAAATTCTCAAGGTAATGATATAATAAATCTATATTCTGAGTTTCATTGCTCTCACTTCATTATAACCAAAGTTACCCTGCCCCAAAGCATCAACCAATCTCTGCTTACTGTAAGAAGCAAATGTTCATCATCATGGAACTTCATCAAAGCATGCATCTAATCAACGCCTAGATAGCAAACCTCATCTCTCCACCCTCCGTGTTTTGAGATAAGAGATGGTCCTACTTAGTTTCACGTAGCAAAGCCGAACATTTCTACAACACATGCAACTACAATTAGATAGTCCTACCAGACATGGGTACAAATCCCCTCTTTTTAATCGTATCAATAGTAGATTGCTTTTTGCGACATTTTAAATTAAACGCCGTTAACACATAAAAACAATGCTTGATTTATAAATTACTTTATTGTCAATATATGCTGATAAATAATTGCTGTTTCAGTAGACTGGGCTGCATATGTGAAATAAGTACAAATATTATAAAATTAACTTATTTTAAAGATGGTACATGCATTAATAAAGAAATTGAGTTTGCCTCTTGGAACTAAAAGCATCCAATCGTAGCTAATGAACGCCTACACCAAAGCAACAATCAATCAAATTGCTTATCTCTGCTTACCCTATGCAGAAAATGCTTATCTTCGAATTCCATGCATCAAGGCAATGATAAAAACCCCAACACATACACCAAGTTTGAACATTGTGTTATTGTGTTCCAAAGTTTTGGCCCATCAAAGTGCTTATCACTCTGCTTACCCTGAGCAGAAAATTCTCCTTATCGGAACTAGTAATGAAACTATACACCAAGTTTCATCACTCTGACTTTAATTAATTAGAATTAAAGTTATCGTGTCCCAAAGCATCAACCAATCAAATTGCATATGTCTCTGCTTACCCTGAACAGAAAATGCTCATCTACGAACTCCATCAAGGTATCGACCTAATAAACACCTACACCAAGTTTGAACATTCTAGCTCAATTAGGAGGAGAGTTATTGTGTCCCAAAGAGACGGACGAACCCATTTTAATAGTCTTCAAAAGGCGGGGTACAATAAAACATACAATAAGGGGTCATAATCCAGGATCTTACTAACATGTGTCAATATCAAAAGGAACCAAGATCTTTGGGATATAAACATACATATTGAGTTGCATCAAAATTGGATAAAAATTGTGACCCTTTGAGTGTCCACAAACAAACAAAATGTGGATTTCTGGACAAACGGGTGATAACAATATATGTCCACATGAAACGAAAATGTGGCGTATAAAATAACTAAATATATTTGTCGGACATGCACAAAAGCAACCATGAAGATAATATATCTGATTACAAAGGACTAAAATAAGGTCTTAATATGCAGTCCTCGAAATTAAGAATTTTCTACCACGGCACAAAAAAATGAAAAGTGCCGTGGCAGAATAGTACTGCTACGGCACCACGGCATTTTTTGGTATTTCAAAATCAATGCTTTTTTTTTATTATTTTCAAGATGGATAAAACTTATTTATTCACCCCACAAAATTTGACGCAAATGATACCAATCGGTTACGTGTGGTCGCGCCATGCAGTTCAAAAACATGTGATCGAATTCCTTGTTACGCAAATTGAAAGATCGGTTACCTTAACAAATTTCATTAACAAATTTATTCACATTTGATCAATATTTATACAGGATGACTTTGTGACACTGGTCTAAATTATTAATATTATACAACAAACTCAATTCATTCATTCTTCATTCTTGCCATTTCATTTCTCCATCAGTCTTACCGGTACTTTGAGTTTGACAGATGACGTATTTTTGAGATCAGGTATTAACCAGTTGTAAGCAGGTTGATTTAAAAATACCCCAAACCTCGATTCTTTAAATGATTAGTAGTGCCATAAATATTTAAACATGTCAGCTATATTTCCAAAGAATTTACTGCACGTGTCCCTTTCACTTATAGCCATGCTGTATGGTAGGACTGACCCGTATGTAGGTCGTCTACTTTGACCCCCACATGGCATCGCTTGACTGCTATAATGTAAACGATTTTACTGTCTTGTCTTGTATGTATATTTTAATATGATTTCATCACAACAAATTATTCTGTTTCCTGTTGAAACTTGGTTTGTAGAGTGTCGAGGTTAATAAATACTATTTATTTTGTCAATCAGTCGCTACCTATCATTGAGGCTATTACTCTCCGTTACATAGGGCGTAGTAATTATAAACAAAGGGTGTAAATCGGTCCAGGTCCATCGTATGTGACAAACGATGCAGTTAAAAATACAAATGACGAGAATGGTAACATTGTTCATGCATTAGCTAGTTTAACTAGGGAACAGTCCGTGCTCTCTATCATCTGTGTCTTTTTTAGTTTATAATCGTTGAAAAAAAACACCACTGTAACGGTAAAGCATGGATACGCCTACGTACAGCACATGGTTAAAAGTGTATCTGTATTCGGTAATTGCAATATATTTGTCAGACTTTCGTCTACAAAATGATAAATATGTCACTTTATTACACGGTTAGACGACATCATCCTGGCACTATTCTATAACTGGTACATTTAGTCATTATAATTTTTGGGATCGTAAGATGTACCACGGCAAAAAAAAATTAATTATGCCGTGGCAGACGGGAGTTGCGTCGGCTTTTACCACGGCTTTGCCGTTTGCCGTGGTTAATTTCGAGCGCTGAATATGTATCTTGCCAAATAACATTTCCTTTCAAATTTGTGGTCATGAATGTCAACCCTAAAAATAAAGGAGTCTATGCAGTACACTTTAGGTAGTGGATGAAACTAATTACCGGTAGTACTTTTAATATTCACTTTTATTCTGAAATTACCAAACTTTACCAAGTTTTATTAAAACTTTTCTGGATTCTTTTAATAATAATTATGTATTAGTCATTAGCCCTATATTATTCTTATGATTAATGCTCTTAGTCTGGGTGACCAAGTGGTCAAACATGTGTGGTTGTGCTGTAGATCATAAGGCTTAATTGCTATCAATACAAATAAATACCAATCTGATTAAAACACAGATCCTGTTTTGTTTCGGGTTTTTTTAGTTCAAAATTTTGTTTTACTTGTCTTAATTACACTAGAATGTGGAAGAGTTGTTATCTGGATGGTTTGTAGAGCTTAGCAAATGAAACGGTCTGTTACGGTGAGCTTTGGGCATGTTTTGCACAGAACTGTGTGTAATCCACTGGTAACATCAATGCTGATTTGTTAATCAAATGACCTCTGGCGCAACCTATCACTACAACCAGTCAGATCTTCATGTAGTGTAGGCCATTGAAAGTATAATAAAATGAAAAAAAATATAGATCTGTATTCTAATCAGGATGATAATACGTCGGATCCCATGCCAATGAATATGGTTGTCTGCCTAACCCATTGAAGTTTCTAAGGTACTCCAGCTTCTTACCACTTCCAAAAACCCAATAGACTGGCAAATTATTGATATTTTAATAATATAACATGTTACTCCAAAAATACACATTAATCCCTATTTCTCTCCATTTTAATTTGTTGTTGATAATTTTTGTAGAAAGCATAAGACCATTAACAAAATTTCTTTTAATATTTCAGTCTGAAGTTGTAAGTTATTAATGCAATTCAACTATATCAATTTTCTGTTTAGCCATCATTTAAGCATATAGTTTATGCAGATTGTGAAACTAATCAATACTACAGTTTTCTGGCGCAATTCCTTTAGTTTTCTTGGTCTTCAACCACAAAACATTGTTAGAACCATAATTTAGGGTTACCAAACTAAACCAATTATAAATATAAAAATTATTGAACACGAATATCTATCTATTATTCCAGTGCATAAAAATCTATCATTAAACCAATCAAGCAAATTAATAAAATGGGCAGACTATTTGAAATTCTTTCCAAATATGCATAATGAAATCCTATTGTGATACCCCATAAAAATACATTGGCTAGCATTTTTAGCCATTCAAAACAAAAACATAAATTACTATTCTATTAAAGACTCTGGGTGTGATTTTAGAGAGCTTTTTGGGGCCATAAACCAGATAGATGAGCCGGTTTTCGATCCAAGCTGGAAAATATCATGTAAATTACTTTAAGACAAATATCATGCTTACAAGGAGTAGGGATAGTCGTGCGTTTAGGTAACAAGACAATGTATCTCCGGTTGAATGAATCTCAAGAGGAACAGTTGCGATTATTCAACCACAGTTCTTACTAATCTGACTAATTAGTTAAAAAACTAAATGATTATAGTGACCCAATAATCCAAATAATAAAATACTTGATTTGAACATAAGAACTAAATCATAATAATAATAAACAAATAACAGAATATAGGCCTACTACTAGTACATATTTAGTATATCTTCTGTTAAATATTTATAAAAGAGAAAAAACAAGGAAATCGTTGATATATTCACATTGGGTTTTTTTTATTTGCAAAATTTCAATTACATATGGCAAGATTAGTGAATCAAGTTAACATGAATATACCAAGCGTAAATATAAAAAAAACCCAGCACCATGCGAAATTAAATTTCCAGTAAATCCATACGTGATGATAATTAAAGCATTCTTATCGTATGTTATTATTGACTGATCTGTAAATGGTTGATAATGATAAAAATAGTGAAAATGATCGAATAGAGGAGATGTTATTGGACAGGAAATAATGCAAACAATTATAGATCGGCAAGAACAATTAAATTATTATAAAAGACAATAATGATTGGTCTAAAATAATTGACTCATTAAATACAGAAACCAATCAAGGTAATCAGCGACCAACATCCTGTTGTTTGTAATAAAGAACAATTAGGCCTCCACCCTCCAACAACTGGGTGTCACTAAATGCTAATATAGAATGATTATATTTTACAGACTCGCCATGGAAACGCTAGAAAACAGGATTTTATCACATTAATTATTTAACTTTATCTAGCACAATAACAAGTATTACAATCTCTGTATTCTTTGCATCTGCTGCATTTATTTTCCTTTTCTCTCATACCACAGGCAAGCTCATTATAAATATTGTCTATTAAATCAAATGTGCTAAATCTTTTTCCCTTGAATACATGTATATGATGAAAAAGAGAAAAATGTTGATTTACTTGTTCATATTGTTAACATCAAATTTTGTACAATTGGTTACATCCAAACCATTGATTACACTGCCCTTGTTATCCTTGCATGTGCCACCCCTGACAAGTGAAGGCAAGGATTTTAAAGATTCTTACAAAAAAATCAAAGCCTGTCAAACAATGCACAATGGTCCAAAGAACAAAATACCAAGCTTAATGTTGATCGTACTCAAATTGGGAGAGCCTTTGGATTTTTTTGAAAAGCATCACACGCAACAGGCAACATACACCCACATTTTGCACGAGATGGATAAAGAACAACCAGGGGTCATAATCCAGGAAGTTATGGTCTGCAATGCACAAATATCAAAATGTCCAGAAATATTTAGGGCATAAAGATATATTTGAAATATCATTAAAATCAGATAAAAATTATGGCTTCTAGAGAGCCCACAATTTTGGTATTACATAATTTTACACTATTTGATTTAAACTCAACCATCATTAGGGTGTAACAGTGATATATTCAAACGTTTTGGTAAATTGGATAAAAAATTGTTACCTCTAGGGGGACCACCAGCTAAAAACGTGATTTTTGCGTACAATCAAGGGCCTAGAAAAATTTAACTTGGTTAGTGAATCTTTTGTTTTAAAGTTAATTAAATCGTCTGCTCCTAAATCTTGTTCATTAGATCCCATTCCGACTCCTGTTCTTAAGGACTGTCTAGACGAAGTTATTCCAGTTTTCACTGATATTATTAATTCTTGTATATCATCCTCTACTGCTCCCAACATTTTCAAACAAGCTTATGTTACCCCTTTAATTAAAAAGTCTACACTGGATCCTAATATTTTCAAAAATTACAGACCTGTCTCTAACTTAAATTTTATTTCTAAAATATTAGAGAAATGTATTGCTTCTCAGATAAAGGCCCATCTAGATGATAACTGTTTGTATGAACCATTTCAAAGTGCTTATAAACAATTTCACAGCACCGAAACAGCCTTAACCTGGGTTTCAAATGATATTTTGATGGAAATTGATAATAGAAAATGTACATTTTTAATTTTATTGGATCTATCTGCTGCTTTCGACACAGTGGACCATTCCATTCTTCTACGTAGACTACAGCTTAAATTCGGTATTTGTGGCTCTGCATTAAATCTTTTAGAAAGCTATCTTGTGGGTAGAAAACAGTGTATTTTAGTTAATTGTAAATCGTCTTCTGAATCTGTTTTGTCATCTGGGGTTCCCCAGGGTTCTGTTCTTGGACGGATATTATTTACCCTCTATACGTCACCATTAGGTGATATTGTTAGAAAATATGGTCTCAGCGTTCACTTGTATGCCAATGATACTCAATTATATATTTCATTTAAACCTAATTGTCCATCCTCTTTCAATTTATCAAAACTCCAACTTGAGAACTGTATTAGTTAAATTAGAAAATGGATGTCAAAGAACTTTCTTAAATGATGATAAAACTGAATATTTGTTATTAGGCTCAAGGCATCACTTAAGGAAATTTGCACATGATAATACCCCTGTTGTAATAGGTAATTGTGATATATTTTCATCTGATTCAGCTCGTAATATTGGCGCAATCTTTGATAGTTTTATGCTTATGGGAGCTCAAGTAAATAATATTTGTAAATTGTGCTATTTTAATATTAGAAATATAGGTAAAATACGTAGGCCACTAAGTCACTTGTTAATTCTCTTGTCACTTCTTGATTAGATAACTTTAATTCACTTTTAGTTGGTTTACCGTCAAAGCTTATAGATAAATTACAAAAAGTAAGGAATACTGCTGCTAGACTTGTTACTTTAACTAAAAAATGTGACCACATAACTCATGTTTTATACAATTTACACTGGTTAACTGTTAAATATCGAATTGATTTTAAGATTTTATTACTTACTTTTAAATGCTTAAATAATCTGGCTCCTGTTTACCTCTTTTAGAACTTTATACACCCAGCCGAACATTACGTACATCAGATAAACTACTTTAAAAGCCCAAAACTATTCAACTAGTCCCTTATGGTCAGCGCTCTTTTAGTTATCAAGCACCTGTTTTATGGAATAATCTACCATTTAGTTTAAGATGTTGTACATCTCTATATTCTTTTAAAAAACAACTTAAAACACGTTTATTTAATCAGGCTTTTAACTGACTCTGTATGCAATCGTTAACATCTTGTTGTTTATTTATGATTACATTGTCACTTTGTAAAGTGCCCCTGAACATGTTATATGAAAGGGTGCACTATAAATATGCTGTAATAATAATAATTCAGAAAGTTATGGTACAATACATGCCAATATTGAAAGGAACCAAGATCTCTGGGTTATAAACATGTATTTTCAGTATCATCAAAACGGATGAAAATTGTCACATCAAGAGTGTCCAAAAGCTAAAAACATGATTTTTCGTACAGTCAGGGGCCATAATCCATGTAGTTTCATCAAATTTAGTGTAAAACATCGGGTTTGTCACGAGGAAAAGCTTATCAATATTCAGTGTTCCTTGTTCTTTCATTTCAGAGTTATCTCCCTTATCCCAAAACATTGTTAACATGATATAGGCTACTGTTTTTAACAGTTTTTTCACATTTTTGGTAATGCTTTAAGGTCATGGAATTATCAACTCGGCCAATCTGTCAACAATTGGCTTGGAAATGTAATCGAGGGAGAGGCTACAGTTTTTAACAAATATTTTTCATCTGTAGTGTGATGAATTGGAATAATTGGTGTCATGAAAGGATGAAATCTATCAATATTCAGCATTCCACAACCTTCTCTTCCAATTACCACCTTTTTGGCAACGAAACATACGTCCACAGCAGCTAAATCAACAAGAGTTGCATACTTTTACCTTTTTTGGTAATAAAACATTGATAATACACTGAAATATGATTAAGAGTAACAACTCATAAAGTAATTATCAGAGAATCATTAGAATTTGTTTGGCTTTTATAAAGTTCTCCTCCATGCTAATGTTTAGTATATGAAACATGGATTTACCTGTTCCAAGTTCTCAAAATTCATTGAAAATTGAAACTCTGTGTATCAATCTAAAGTCAATCAGGCGATAACTTTAGCCTCTAGAGCGTCCACAAGATATTTTGAAGTGATCAAGGCCGTAACTGGCACTAATTATCGGAAATCGCTTAAATTCAATATGCTTCTTCACCTCGTGACTTTAAACACTGTACATGTAATTAGAATTATATTGGATACCTCTAGTCAAAGAGCACCTCCATTAAGCAAGCATTTTTGAATTTCCCTTGGGTGCTTGCTTAATACAAGTTCTACTGTATAAATTTTAAGACAATCGCCCCGATGTTAACTTTGGCATCTACAGCATCTGCAAGATTTTTCAAAGTGATCAATGGCCATAACTCTGGCAGTAATTATCGAAAATCAAAAGGATTCTTCATCTCATGACCTTCAACACTGTGCATACATTCAAAGTCAATCTGATTGTAACTTTAGCCCCTGGAGTTTCCACAAGCTTTTTTAAGTGATCAAGGGCCATATGGGGTCATTCAATGTCAAGTGAGTCAATTTTCAGAAATTTGGGAAATCGATCCCCTCGAAAAAATTTGGAAAAAATATATTATCGTACATGTAAAAACTAGAAACCTTGCAAAATTTGTGGTTACTTGAAAATTGATTGAGATACAGCCATGAGTTTCCAATAAGTTTTCGAAACACAATATGTATCAATAATTTACTTCAGTTTCAGATATCTTGTTTTTATCTTTCTAGTGAAGATTTCCCGTTCAATTTGATAAAGAACTTTTTGTGTAGATTACGAATCTGCAATCTGATTACAGGTGAGCGGTATTGTTTGCATGCTACTTGACGCTGAAAACCAAAAACAATTTGGTGTAATTGTATAGTTTCTGGATTTTGTATTGGCTCGAAAATAGGACAATTTTCGAAAATTTGTGTCTGAAACCATATTCCAGGCAAATTTTCTGGGAATCTAGTAGTAAAGACATGCGTTTTCATATGTTTCTGAATTGTAGCTCCTCGAGCACAACAAATTTGGTGTTAAGCCTTGAGGTCATTAGACGATGAACCCTATTAATATTCAGCATTCCTGAGTTATGCTCCCTTTTCCAAAAACTTTGTGAACATTTTACAGGCTGAAGACTTTAATGGATTTGTTTAAAATCTGTTGTGAAGCATTGGGATCATGTGAGGACAAATCTGCTAAATATTTATAGTGCTTTGCGACCTGAATGTTTGTTACTAAATGTTTATGAGCACAATAAGAGATCAAATTTCTTTCAGGCATTTTAATCAAATTTGTCGGTCAGATCAGCTGCTGTTGGTACATATTGTGTGGGCTTATTACCAAGCTTTTCGTGGCTATCTTGTTCCTTTTGATTTCATCGAATAATCTGTAGTAATAAAGTTCAAAGTTAATTAATCTTCTTTCTGTATTATTCAGGTTTAAATCTTTCTCGAACAATTATGGTTAAAGAAGACTGTTGAACACCCTTAGACCAACCCTGAAGACTACGTACAAAACCACCTAAATATTTAGCTTTGTATGTTGGCAAGTTTCTTTTGAGATTATGAGTAGTCATTCAGTCTGATATGTGTTGCATAAGTAGATCGCTGTGGTAATAGTTGAAGAAGAATCAAATGCAGATGTAGAATAATGGATGGAATATGAAAAGACGATGTTTCAGAGTTATTTGTGAATTTTTCTGTATAAATATGAAGAATAATATGAATTCAATGACTGAACTACTGAACACACCTGAAATCAATGGGAGGCCATCTGACTGAACACCATCTGACCTTAGTTCAACAGACCCTGTATCAGGAGGTAATAGATATCCAAAGTATCGAAAATTACTGAAAGTTCAAGAAGCAAAGTGACACGCTGTTTCAATACTGAGGAATTCCTTGAATCCAAACTGACTTAGTTGTTTTTCTGAATATGTGCATTTAATTGGAGCAGGAAATATTTATTTTCCGACGACTTCAGAGATGCAGATGACTGGACAATAGTTTGAAACATGTATGGACCGAAATTGCATTTCTCAAATAATACACTTACCTACATGTATAAATCTTGTTTCTTGGATATATTAGTCTTTCATTCAACTTACAATCACATTAAAATTGTAATATCCTGAAAAAAATTAAGCACAGGCTAACGGAAAATAAATCATATTTCCAAGGCATCTTGTCAATGTCATTGAACTGCGTAGTCTGGTTGCCAAAACAATATTTCGAATGATCGTGGAAGTTGTTTTTATGATTGATTTTAGTAGCCTATGGTGTCGCCCTTGAGCGTTTCGAGAAATTCAAGACGGCTGGCATTTCAAAATGAAATGGGGTTTAACGTCCAACTGTTCTGTTCCTAAACTGACCTAATGAAGACAGCCATACACCATACCATGTGTTATGAGGGAAATTTGCTCGGCCTACACTTATATCGAATTCCAACTGACAAGGGATCTCTCACGTTTACGCGACACTCCAATGTGAAATCATTCATTATGTTGTGGGGTGATTAGATGATAGTAAAATCCAATAAGCCAGACAGTATTGAAGTATGTCGTGCCGTAACATCCTGGATTATGACACCTTTTTTTGTATGCTATTTTTTTAGCTAGTTCTGTCCATATCTTTTTCCTGGATGGTTTTCCTTGTCATTGATGCAGGACAGAGGGCCTGACAAGGACAGCTGTCTAGTTGTTCGGTTGGGACAAAAAACAAAGCCCTGTATACACATTCCCTTACGTCCATATTCATTAGCACAGTTTAGGAGCAGAACAGTAGGAATTTATACTTCATTTCATTTATGTCCATATCTTGCAACATGTGGGCGTATCTTGCATGGCAACCGCTTGTAATGAAACATTTACCATACACTAAAATCTGATTAAGAGTACCGTAACAACATAAATATTCTAAGCATCAAAATCAGATAAAACATTTGACTTAATTGTCATTAGGGTGTAATGGTGACACATTTGAATGTTTTTTAAGATCGTTTAAAACTTATATTCTTATAACCTCTAGAAGGACCAAAAAGCTAAGAATGTAATTTCTTGTACAGTCAAGAGCCATCATTCAGGAATTTTATGGTCAGATATGCATGAATAACGAAAGGTACAAAAATCTTTGGGTTATAATCATACATTTCAAGTTTCATCAGATAAAAATTGTGACCTCTAAAGTGTCCAAATGCTAAAAATGTGATTTTTTGTACAATCATGGGGGCATGATCCATGACGGTACGGTCAGATACATGCCAATATCGAAACGAACCAAGACCTATATTTCAAGCTCCATCAAAATCAGATAAAATTGTGACCTGTAGAGTGTCCACAAAAAATTATAGACAGACATACAGGGGGGAAGACAATATACATCTACATGAAAATGTGGGCATAAAAAAATGGTCCCATGAAATCTCATAATATGTCAGTTTTGTATAGAACCAGTAACGTTTAAATCCTGAATAATTCTCGTGACTAGACAGCAACATCTTACTTTTGACCTTGAAAAAGTGTTAAACCTGTAACGGATATAATCTATATAAGCTTATGGCATTTAGTAAATGAGAAACACAAACAGAAAACCTTTTTTATGGGATAAAAAAGAACGGCATTTCAATGAGGGATAGTGTTAATGTCCTATTGAGGCCCATTACAAAATGTGAAAACTTTCATGAGCTGAAATTTTTGATTTATTCAGGAATGATCATTGAGCAGCAGATAGGATCCTAATCCAGTAAATATTGCAGACTAACCATAACATCGAGAGTTATGATCTGGATGAATTAATAATGTAAATATAGATAACATTTCAGTCCTAAGAGGAAGCTGCAATAGGCAGATTTAGCTCTTCCACAATGCATGTTTGATTGTTTTTTTGAGGTATCTTAATTACCGATACCAATGTACATCTACACAGCAACTTATTTAAATCACACAATTATTTGTTAATTAATGATTAACAGGGATAGATGCATGAATTTTGAAAATGGAGGTTCAAAGTGATTTCATGCCAAGTGAAGTGATGTGATGCAAAACTTTTTTTTTCTTACGTTTTTTTTTAAAAATAAACTTACATGTAATAAACCTACAATGTATGGCAAAGTGGAATAAAAAGCGCATTTTATTTCATACGATATCTTTGCACAATTTTGATTCCTCACTCGTGCAAGACAAGGGGTAGGGTCTCCTGTCAAACCTTGTGGGTTTTCTCCGGGTTTCCTCCCACAGATAAAAACCCCTACGTTACGTGCATGCGAATTATTGAAAAAAATATTGCAGTGCGTTAGTCCCGAAATTACCCAGTTTGTGTCGAGTGGATGTGAAAGTTGATTTCTCTCTCTCTTGCTTTGTTACCAATACATGTATGTGGACACTACATCTAATATTTCTGTCAAAGAGCTATCAGAAAAAAATGAACCCTGGATTTACCCCATCACACCAATTAAATTCTATTGGTTTTAAGCTACAAGAATGAAAGATTAGGAAGTCATGTTAAAAGGAATTGATTGTTGTTATTGTACTGGTATCTTAATATCGTTTTGTTTTGATTGTATTATTGGTTTTTCTCATGAATGTACTATATAGTTGTATTCATTATTGATCATTACTTGACAAAGATACCTGTAAGAGTATTGAAATGTTGCATGCATGTAAAAAATAATAAGTGGTAACTCTCCAAAGTTGTGTTGATATCAATGGAATACCTCTACTTCTAAATTTCATTCAAGAATATTTTAATATACAATGTAATAATTTCAATCTCCCAAATCATCCGTCCATGCCCAAACCTTTTTGAGTTGAACTTAAAATCTGAGAAATAAAAGCATACATGTATTTAAAAAAAAACAAGCTGACAGTGAGGCCAACTCAGTCAAGACATTCACCTGATGAACATCTACATCAAGTTTAAACATTCTACCTCAATTAAAAGTAGAGTTATGTTCCAAAGTCTTGACCAATCAAATGAAATGCTTATCACTCCTTAGCCTAAGCAGAAAATTTTCACTATCAAACTTAGTCATGATATAATAAATCTATATTCTGAGTTTCATTACACTCACTTCATTATAACTAAAATGATTGTGTCCCAAAGCATTAACCAATCTCAATCAGATTGATTATATCTGCTTACTGTAAGCAGAAAATGTTCATCATCAAACTCCAACAAGGCATTGACCTAATAAAAACATAGGCCTACACCAAGTTCGAACATTTTAACTCAATTACAAGTAGAGTTATTGTGTTCCCAAGTCTCAGCCAATCAAATTGCTTATCGCTCTGCTTACCCTGAGCAGAAAATGCTCACTATCGAACTTAGTCAAGGTATTGATATAATGAAACTATACACCAAGTTTCATCACTCTCACTTATTTAGAACTAAAGTTATCGTGTCCCAAAGCATCAACCAATCAAATTTGCTTATCTCCACTTACCCTAAGCAGAAAATGTTCATCATTTAACTCCATCTTGGCTTTGACCTAATAAAAACCTACACCAAGAATAAACACTTACACTTACATGTACACCAAGTTTGAACATTTTAACTCGATTAGAAGGAGGGTAATTATGTTCCAAAATTGCTTATCCTGAGCAGGAAATGCTCACTATCGAACTTAGTCAGAGGTATTGATGTAATGAAACTATACACCAAGTTTCATCACTCTCACTTGACTTAATTTTACTAAAGTTATCATTTCCCAAAGCATCAACCAATCAAATTGCTTATCGCTCTGTTTACCCTGAGCAGAAAATGCTCATTATCGAGGCCTTGACTTAATAAACACTTACATCAAGTTTGAACATTTTAACTCAATTAGAAGGAGAGTAATTATGTTCCAAAATCTCGGGCAATCAAATTGCTTATTGCTCTGCTTATCCTGAGCAGAAAATGCTCATTATCGAACTTAGTCACTCTCACTATTGGGACATATTATTCAGTTACGAGTGTTATTGGGGCTTTAAATTATCAGACATAATATTTTGATTGTTTTTCTACATTTTTATATAAATATTCAATATCATAATGAAATTTCAGTATATTTCAATTTCGGCCAAGTTAGTCTAATTATCATAATAATATAATTGCTTTTCTTCAGATTTATTTTCATAACATTAATAAAGCCCCAATAACACTCTTGTTGTAACTGAATAATATGTCCCAATCTTCATTCTGGTCAACAAATCTTATTATTTTACTTTAGAATTTTCCAATTAAATGATGATATAAATTTCATCTTAACACACCTATTTTAAAAAATTGGAAAAATTCAACCAATTGATTTGAAAAGTCTAACGTAACCCTTTTCAAATGTGACTTAGATTTTAAAATATTTTCGAACCCTCTGGACAAGTAAAATAGGTTGTAATGGATAATTTACACAACAGGTAGGACACTTAAACATCTAGTACTTAGAATAAGGGTATTATTTATTTTCTGGAGCTACCAAGCCAGCAAGAATGTTATTGTCTCTTTAACAAACCATATTTAATGTCTATACATAGTCATTTGTTTTCTTTTTATCATTTGTTTGATCCCAATCAACCTGATGAGTGATGGTGGTCCCAATATGACACTCCCATTCCCAAACGACGAAGAGCTAAGAATGTGGTCCCAATTCCAATCAGACATAGTCCGTTCAAGAAAAATATAATACAGGTGCAATGACATTTACATCACCTAAATTTATTCTGAGAAGAGAGTGTCTGCTTGATGACAAAAATTTACAAGTTCAAATCACTGAATCAAGCAGTGTGACGAGACAAGTCCACGTGATTTACAAGTGGTTTGCAGACGACGCAAGTCACAATAAAATTTTGCTCGACAATGACATTAATGTAAGCATAAACCGTTTGCCTTGTTGCTCGTGCTTTGTCTAACGCGCTATGGCGACTAATTACGACAACTAGTAATTACGTCCCCGTCCTGCTGAGCCAGCGATACTATTCTACAGTATAATCATGAGGTTATAACACAAGATAATACACAAAACTTGCCTTCAGAACACGAGGTTATCAGCGTCTTCAGGTTGAAATGTTTAGTGCTTGTTAAGCACAATGTCAGGAAAAAGTATTAGGATAATATGCAATCATTACACGTTCTCTGATGGTTCCTGCAAATGATCCCAGGGAATATCTAAAAATAACGCTAAATGAAGTGTGGATATTTTATTGCGCTAATTAATTATTCAAAATTAATTGGAATAGGGGTGCGCATGCTTCTGTGTGAGTGAATTGAACTGTGGGATAGAAAATGGCCGCTTGTCAAACAGGTGTCCGGTGAGTAAAATAAAGATGATTTTGAGCTTTTTTATATATATTGTCATAAAATTTTAGTACTATTTTGTTTAGATGTTACAACATTGAGCGAGGGCACAAAGAGCACATTTTCATGGACACAAACTGGCTGAAAGCTCATTTATACATATTTGTTTTGCTAAGGCGTGTGAATTTATTTACCGGAAGTTGCATGTGCAGACGAATTTTGTTCACATTGCAAAACAATGTTGCCAACTAATATGATGTTAATAAAGTATGATATTTGCATGAAAGTATTGATATGAAGGCAAAATATTATCACGTGACAGAATGACTATTAGTATTTTGATGATTTATGTCCATGAGTACGACAATTGTCCATAGACGATTGTGGCCCTGCGATGTGTTATAAGGTCCATGCCCAAACTGACACTCTAGTTAATAGTTATGACCCTCGGCGGGGCTTAGAAAATGATTATATTCATACAATCGAGGTACCGGTTGAAACTAATTATAAACGAAAGTATAAACCCATTAAAATAGTGTTAAAAAGACATTGATCTTGATAAATCAATAGGTTCCCCGCCCACTGCCTTTTAATGGTGGAATTATAGTTTGTACTAATGTTAGAGTGGTTCAGTCAGAGACACAATATTTGTCCTTATAAAAGCTGACCCGCTTATCTGTGTAATTGCTCCGTCGAGAAATCTTCTGAAGTAAGCAGAAGTTAGCGCCGCGCACGTGGTTTAGGAAGTCGCAGCAAATATACGTCACATGAGGTATTTTTACAAACATGTATTGGTATATAACGCAGAGTAAAAAATACGCTCATTACGGGCTTCGAGTTACATGTTTATTTAATAGCGAACGTGAGCAAAAATTTCGATTTCACTCCTTGATTTGATTTTTGATTTGGGCGATTTTGGTGATTTGAATACAGAGCTAGCTACTTGTATAATAGCTTCGTTTCATTTCTAACTTTTAAGTAGGTGAAATCGCCCAGGTAAATTCACTACAACCTTTCGAGATTTACTATTATTAAGTGGCTACATTCTTGGTTTACGCTAGCATCTATCGTGGTTAGGAAATAGATATTTGGTAGCTCTAACTACGCAGAACTATTTGAGACCGGAAAATAACTGAAACAAACTTTTTATTTGGTTTAAACAGTATTTATTTCGAGAATATTATACAGTATAAAAGAGCATAAATAATAAGATAGCATAAATATTTGTAGTCTTTATTTTCCAGACCCTTTTCGGTAACATGGTGTAAACTATTTTTATAATCATAATATATTATCTAACCATCCTGTAGCCATAGGCTTTGATCGACGGACTTATATTTTTATAGATTTGAGACTGAGGCCTGCAAGATATCGTCCACGGACGATTTGCTATCTGGCATTGGATTGGACAAGTACCCCTATGATTTGGGAACTGTAACAAACTACCTATGACAAAAATCACAAATAGGCTTTATGCTAAAAAAATGTTATTAAATTCCCGACAACTTCAGAGCATCGGTCTATCATGACTGCTTTACATGACGACTGTGTGACTTTTGGTGACAAATACATTCAAAATAGACTGGTCAGACTGACGACAAAGACGAGGAAGCTGAGTAAAAGTAAGGTTAAGTCCACTAAATGTATGAAATCATACGACGATTTTCTTGACACCCCATTTTTCCGGGATAGTTTACGTTACTCCACCAGCAAACACAAGTGAAATTAATTTAATAAACAGAGAGACTCGGACATCTGCCGATGCGACCTTAACTGATTTAGATAGAAAAAAAGTATTTGCGGTGGTTGTCATAAAAGCACAATCGCCAAGTTTAAAAAAAAAAATCAACTTCGGAAGACTAAAAAAGAAATGATTTGCATGAAGGCTAATAATGAAAATAAAAAACAATTGGCAGGTAAAAAGAATGGTTGCAAGTCCAAACCTTTTTAGATGAACGAAGGAATTTTGTATGATGTCAAAAATCAAATATACACAGCAGAATGCCATAATTTGGTCATGAAACTTAAAAATCTAAACGTTTCCAATGGTAACGTAGCAGTGGTTATAACCCCATGTTTGGCTCTCACGGGACTAAATCTAATTACACTCCATCAAAATGTACAGTTCAAAGAATATCATGTGAGCGCGTCGGTGTCCACATGTTTAGGAAACCTTGAAGTCGGCGAAAAATACCACCCTTTATACAGACGAAACTACAAAATTTGGCTCTAAATTCGGTACATACGCAATAATCGCTGGCTCGGCGCATACGCCACTTATCCAGCAATGTGTTCTTTTTTCATAACAAACATCATGCAGTACAATATATTTATTTATCTGAGGGACAAATAATAAAGTCTTAAATTAATAGTTTTATTGGGGTGTTTATCCCTCTCTGTCTCTCTCACTCAACGTATTACATTATATTTTCCTCGTACTTTACCCGCCAATTTATTTTTCATAACAAACATCGTACTGCACAATATAATATTTAGTTATCTTTGAGATTAACTATTAACATTAAAGTGTTACATTATTAGATTTATAGACCCCTCTCTCTCCCTCGCTCCCTCTGTATAACATGCCGTTATAAAGAGGCCAGTGTCTGGGTATAAATACATGTAAGTAAACGCACTGTTCATTTTAATATATGTATTAGGCTACAATGTAATCTTGAAATAATTTCTTTTCAAATGCCGATCTTTTCATCTCCAGCTTAACATGTATTTTAATTTCTACTGTAGCATTTTAAACACAGTTAATATAAAGACATTTGAAGGCGCGGGTTTACTGTTAAAACAACTAAGCGTTCGCGCATGCGTACATATGTCAAATCCAACGGTCTCATAGAGTGTATTCTGTTACTTCGCAGTATGGAAATAAACGATATGAATGGCAGTCTTTGGCATCTGGCTATTCCTGTCTGCACCTGTAGTATTCGCCACTGGGGTATGGTTAGCCTTGTTCATTGAGTCGCTTCTTTACAAATGGCACTCGAAAGAATTCTGGTTTGCGATTTGTGTGCCAATTTTAAATATTGGATATTAGTAGCCCTTCGTAATGAAATTGACCAATAAGTCTTGTTTGCAATGTCAAAGACTATAAATGATATTGAGTTAGTTAAGAGGATACTTGTCGAAACGTCGTGCTTTTAGAATAAAACTAGTGATTGTATCACATAAAAACTGTGTTCTGTTAATGTGTTTTCCCGATCGCTAAATGCCACTTAAAGATTATATTATAATATTATACGGAATAGACCTACGTTATGCAATTATTGACGTGAATAAAGTATGCATAAACCAACATGTCTGTTGTTCTAAAGATGACTATCCATTAGGGATACTTGTGCCTGTGGCCGGTTCTTTTCAAAATGGATTAGGAACCCTGGTTATGCAGGCCTGGAATTAAGTACCGGGCGTGGGAACCTGGTTAAAGGTTACCACAAAATACCGAATGGTAACCTAACAGGTTACCACACAGGTTGCCTGAAAATGATTTATGGTAACGCATTAAGTTTTCAGAGTAGTATCAGTAGTGTTAAGTGAGAACGTCAATATAGTGACCTATAGGAATTGGGGAATAAAAGATCAGAATTTAATAAAACAGAGAATTCAAGGTTTTATTTCTTTGATTTGTTTAAATTTATATTATATTGATATAATATAAACTGAGACACTGTAACACAAACAGAATATGAATCAATTATTCCACCTATGAAATGTAGTTAAAGTAGTTTACTAGTTAACCGTGTAAACAAATAGTGAAATAAGTATCAGTACGCAAGCAATGAGTCAAAACCGTGACCCATCACCTTGCTTCATATTCTATTTAATTGTTGAACATGTACGTACTACATATCAGTATTGTCAATTTATTGTCTTTGTTCACCTCGTCCGAAAAGTCATAATGATGTCTCCACGACAAACATCTTTAATTTTAATGATATGTCACTCGGAAAACCTCGGCAGATCCCGGTATCTTGCTAGATGTTGGGTACGGCGATCTTCCGAGGTTTGCCGAGTGAATACAATGTGTCGCGGTTCCGGTTTCATTGTGGGGGATGCCATTTTTAAAACGAATGAAAACGAGACTGTGCTGTTGACAAGGGGGTACAATTGCGTCATCGATAAGCACGTGATCGGAAAACCCCTTTATTTGCTGGGGAAATCTAGATGGATTGCTGCGTGGGGGAAGGGGAAATCTCTCCCGCTGTCTGCAAGTTTTTTTCCGGTTTACACAGGAACGAAGGGTCGTTCGCCCGTTTTCTAAGCCTGGCGACCTCCAGGTAACCCAAGCGACTGTTCGCCACTTATTGCCAACCCTGGTTATGGCCCTTGATCACTTCAAAAAATCTTGTGGACGCCCTAAAGGCCAAAGTTAATATCCGATTGACCTTGAATTTACACACAGTGTTTAAGGTCATAATTGTAATCGATTGCTGATAATAACTGCCAGAGTTATGGCCCTTGATCACATAAAAAGTCTTGTTGACGCTCTAGAGGCCAAAGTTTTTTTCCGATTATCGATCGACCTTAAAGACCACATAAAATAATAATTTTTAATTGCATATATTGATAGCTAAGGGTTACTACATTCATTTTACGTCAAGTTCACTCCAATCTGATTAAAATTAATTGAGATATTAACGTTTAAACATCAGACAGCCCAAAACGGTTTTCAAATTTTCAATTACAACCTTTATCCGGTTGATTGGCTGGTGACGTCACAGGCACTACACATAATCTATACACATTATCTATACAATATATCACTATCTGTACGATATCTCACTGTATACACACCGCCAGTTAACACGTGTGTATTTGTCGGTCCAATTAACATTTGACTGGCGTAATCATTAACTCGTAATTTTACACGTAAGCTACTATAAGTCAAAGCATTTTCAAAAGCCGACCTTTCTCGTCTTAAATAGATTATATATTTGTGACTAGAATAGATTACAATTCACTAGTTGATCAACATTTCCAGCCCGTAAATCAGTACGTAATATTTTAACACGGTTATCGGTAGTCATATCGACAAATAAACCGACAGAATGAAGCGACACAAGACGGTACTACTACTACCTGATGTTTTAACGTCCGCTTCCACAAAAGTGATATCGCAGACAAGACATAGGAGAGCCGAGGCTTCTTCCTGTTTTTAGAATATGATTTTGCAATCTTTCCATTTGCGGCCTCGAGCCATGGAGTAGGTTTAGTGAGAAGTTCTTCCCTTTATTTAATTGTTTGGTAGTTGGTCCGTAGGGACAGCATTTATGCAGACATATATGTGTCTCGTCTCTGGATTGGTAGAAGTCATCTTTTGTGGTATAGTGTTTAGGTGCCAGGCCCGTCTTATCGTGGCCTCCCCTTACTCCACTTATCCCACTTTGTAGGTTTGGTGTCTTTGTAGTGGATTAGTGTTTAGATGCCGAGCCCGTCTTACCGTGACCCTCCCTTACTCCACTAGCCCGCTACTTTGGTGTATATCCCCTATGTAGTTTAGTGTTTAGATGCCGAGCTCGTCTTATCGTAGCCCCCTCTTACTTCACTATTCTACTTAATCCAACGGTGTTCATTAAATCGTGGATTAGTTCGAAGATTTGCAGCTTCAGATCGGGTCTTGGAAAGAGTAGGTTCTTAGTATTGAGCGGTATGTTGTTGGTATCCATCATCTCCACTAGTTCCGTTCTCTCTTCCTTGAATACCTCGGAGTCTACCAGGACATGGTTGGTGGTACATTCTTCTCCGCACTCACAGACGATGACTTGGTGTTTGTAGTCTCGCAGCCGCTATTTCACCCTTAGTTTCGATATAAGTTTGCATATATCTCTTCTAGGGTGATTGATAGCTGTCTTCGTGTAGATCTTGTCATCCAGCCGGAATCTGTATGTGTCAAGTTCAACGAGCTTTAATTCCCAGAGTGAATTGACCTGTCTTTTTACCATACTGTAGATTTCCGTGGTGCTGTATTCTATGGTGCGGAGTGGTGCTGTGTCCCCGAGACCTTCATTTGCGAGTCGATCTGCTTCCTCGTTTCCTCTAATGTTCACATGTGATGGAATCCACACGAGCTCTAATTTGCTTCCCTTCTCTAGGACCCTCTGGTACAGCTGCCTGATTTCCAAAATAGCCAACTTTCCTGTCATATGCGACATGCTTTCAGCAGGTCTGTTATTGGCGTACGTGACCATTTTCAGCTTTTTCGCGCCAAAATCAACCATTTTACACATTTCTTAGTAAGCCATGCCTAATATGGTAGACGAAGATTTCCATGTGACATTGAGATCGTGTAACGCTATTTTAGTGATAACGGAACTTTTTGTTATAAATACAGAGTAATTATTCGACAAATACGAGTGAATTTGAGCCATGTTACTTTGGCTATTACAAACTATCGAAGCTATCGATAGTTTGCTTGACTATCGCAATTTTTATCGATAGTTTCTTTTTACTATCGATACATACTATCGACAGGCAAACCCCTAATGATTATTATTTGAAACCATTTCGTTTCTTAAAAGCCGACAATTGATTATTTCTATCGGCTTAAAAGATGTCCGTAGCGCCGGCTATAACAATTTCACACCAATCTTGTTTCAGTCAGAAGCCAATTATTGTTGGCTTACATTCGGCTTATTCTAATAAAAAAAAAACACATGGGGAATATGGCTACAACAAGTGTCTTTATAAAACAAATTCTAAATTACAAAACAAATTAATCCGTAGTCAATTGTTATTTAATTAGGGGGATTAAGGAATCAGTCAGGCGTTAACGAATACACACGCCGGATGTATATAGGTAATTAAGGAATAAACATCCCGAATATGCATTCTGTCACTGTGACGTCACTGGCGTCTGAGGGGATTAAGAGTGTTTTCAATAATTGGCCAAGTCGTTTTTACGGGAGGTCTATATTTGCGACTTTGAGTGACGATATCTGAATTAATTTTCATCAGATTGACGTTAAACTGCCGTAAAATGCATATAGTAAATAATGTTTATAAGCTCAATGAATTTAGTTTTCTCATTATATGTGCTCTTTAAATTTACACACAGTGTTTAAGGTCATGAGACGAAGAAGCCTATTGAATTTCAGCGATTTCCGATAATACCTGCCATAGTTATGGTCCTTGATTACTTCAAAAAAATTTGTGTATGCTCTAGAGGCCAAAGTTAAAATCCAATTGGCTTAAAAGAGACGAAGAATCCTAGTGATTTTCAGCTAATTCCGATAATTACTGCTTGAGTTATCTCCCTTGATCACTTTGAAAAATCTTTTGTAATGCTCTAGAGGCCAAACTTATCATCTAATTGGCTGATACACAGAGTTTAATGTCTTGAGACGAACAAGTATATTGATTTTCAATAAATTTTGATAACTGAACAGCTAAATCCATGATTTTAGATGTTTCGTATACTTAGTGTTAGCATGGGGCAGAAAAACCAAACAAATTCTAATGATTTTCTGATAATTACTTTATGAGTTGTTAATCTTAATTAATTATAAATGTTTCATTACCGAAAAAAGTAAGAATATGCGACAACTCTTCTTGACTGTCCGGACAATTTAGCTGCTGTGGGGTGTATGTTTTGTTGCCTGGCAATCTATCTTTGATTGTTACTGCAGCTTTTGAAAATTATGTTCATTTGTTTTTTATACGCCCACATTGAAATGTGGTCGTATATTGTCGTCACCCCCGTCCGTCGGTCCGCATCCACAATTGCTTGTGGACGCTCTACAGGCTAAAGTTAATATCCGATTGACTTTAAATTTATACACAGTGTTTAAGATCATGAGACGAAGAAGCCTAATGTTTTTCAGCGATTTCTGATAATAACATTGAAATGTGGTCGTATATTGTTGTCACCCCAGTCCGTCCGTCGGTCCGCATCCACAATTGCTTGTGGACGCTCTACAGGCTGAAGTTAATATCCGATTGACTTTAAATTTATACACAGTGTTTACGATCATGGGACAAAGAAGCCTATTGATTTTCAGAGATTTCAAATAATTACTGCCAGAGTTACTCCTTTGATAACTTCATAAAATCTTGTGACGTTATAGAGGCCAAACCTCTGGGGCCTATTTCACAAAACTTTAACTAACATAAAATCTGAATTTTAGTTATTTGATTGGACAGTATTAGATTGATTTTAGTTCTTAGCCAATCAAAATTGAAGTATCTGCTAAAATTTGGATTTTATTTAGTTAAAATTTCGTGAAACAGGGCCCAGATTGATAGACAGACTTTAAGGTATTGAAGCGAACAAGTATTTTGATTTTCAATGAATTTTGATAACTGAACAGCTAAATCCATGATATTAAATGTTGCATGTATATACTAATTGTTAGCGTGGGGTAAAACTTTATTCTCATAATTACATGAGTTGTTACCTAGAAATCAGATTTTAGTGTATTACAAATGTTTCATTACCAAAAAAAGTAAAAATATGCGACAACCCTTGTTGACTGCCCGGACGATTTAGCTGCTGTGGGTGTATGTTTCGTTGCCTGGCAACCTATCGTCTTATTTTGAGTACACTTTTTTTGGGGAATAATTCCATTTTTTTGTGCGCATGCATGATCCCTTGGGCCAACTAATAGACCAATAATGTGACGAAACAAAATGACTACTCGGACCATACAAAAAGACCACTGGGACCATTAATAAAGTGTTGTTTTAATAATTTAATAAGTGTTTGTATTAATATGACTACTCGAATCAATAATAAAGTGTTGTTAATTGTTGTTTTAATAAATCGATAATTGTGTTTGTTTTAATATGCATCTGTTTTCTTTGAAATGATAAAGTGTTATGTACTTACCGGTGGTATTGTTTCATCATAAACCACAGCAAAGAAAAACAATTAATATGAATATTTAGTGATCTGTGTCCTTATAGATTGCAATATGCAGTAGGAAATCGGGAAGTAGGACGTACAAAAAAAAAGGGAATCATTCAGAAAGTGTACTAATAAGTAAATTATAACGACGTGAAGGCGAGAATTAACATACTCGTGAATATTGTATAAATATATGGCATGTAATGTACACGTATTTGTGTGTGAAATGGCTTTATTACATATCCACTTCCACCAAAATGAATTGGGCGAGTAGATGTATATTGTCACAGCGGAGATTTTTCGCTGAGTATCACCGCATAAAAATATAGTCCCAATATTGTGGCGTGTTTCTGAACACGTGAGTTACCTTTAAGGGCCCCGTGGAGTGATTTACCGGCACTGTGCTGTACGAATGATTGATTTAGATGAACTGAAGCTGCGTGTAATGAAGTACATGTAATGTTAAAAGCTCATCGTATATAACTTAAAGTTTGGATTTAATAGCAGTCAATATTGATAATTGACGAAGATGTAATGATACCGTTTAAAAAATTGTAAGTTGTTCATTGTAGCATACATATTGGCCGACTTTATGCATGTCAGTGCATTACAAAAAAAAAATCGTGATACAGAATGCTGGTAAATGATTCCTCGAGATTACCTAACTCATTTTGTTGTCCCCCGCCTTTCGAAGAAAGTTGGGGGACTATTAAAATGGGTTCGTCCGCCTGTCTATCCGTCTTGCCGTCACACTTTTTGGGACACAATAACTCTCTTCCTAATTGAGCTAGAATGTTCAAACTTGGTGTATGTGTTTATTAGGTCAATGCCTTGATGGAGTTCGAAGATGAGCATTTTCCGCTTAGGGTAAGCAGAGATAAGCAATTTGATTGGTTGATGCTTTGGGACATGATAACTTTAGTTCTAATTAAGTGAGATTGATGAAACTTGGTGTATAGCTTCATTACAATAATACCTTGACTAAGTTCGATAATGAGCATTTTCTGCTCAGGGTAAGCAGAGCGATACGCAATTTGATTGGTCGAGACTTTGGAACACAATAACTCTCCTTCTAATTGAGTTAAAATGTTCAAACTTGGTGTATGTGCTTATTAGGTCAATGCCTTGATGGAGTTCGAAGATGAGCATTTTCCGCTTAGGGTAAGCAGAGATAAGCAGTTTGATTGGTTGATGCTTTGGGACATGATAACTTTAGTTCTAATTAAGTGAGATTGATGAAACTTGGTGTATAGTTTCATTACAGTAATACCTTGACTAAGTTCGATAATGAGCATTTTCTGCTCAGGGTAAGCAGAGCGATACGCAATTTGATTGGTCGAGACTTTGGAACACAATAACTCTCCTTCTAATTGAGTTAAAATGTTCAAACTTGGTGTATGTGCTTATTAGGTCAATGCCTTGATGGAGTTCGAAGATGAGCATTTTCCGCTTAGGGTAAGCAGAGATAAGCAGTTTGATTGGTTGATGCTTTGGGACATGATAACTTTAGTTCTAATTAAGTGAGATTGATGAAACTTGGTGTATAGTTTCATTACAGTAATACCTTGACTAAGTTCGATAATGAGCATTTTCTGCTCAGGGTAAGCAGAGCTATACGCAATTTGATTGGTCGAGACTTTGGAACACAATAACTCTCCTTCTAATTGAGTTAAAATATGCTAATTAGGTCAATGCCTTGATTGAGTTCAAAGATGAGCATTTTCCGCTTATGGAAAGCAGAGATAAGCAATTTGATTGGTTGATGCATTGGGACACTATAACTTTAGCTCTAATTAAGTGAGAGTGATTAAACTTGGTGTATAGTTTCATTACAGTAATACCTTGAATAAGGTCGATAATGAGCATTTTCTGCTCAGGGTAAGCAGAGCGATACACAATTTGATTGGTCGAGACTTTGGAACACAATAACTCTCCTTCTAATTGAATTAAAATGTTCAAATTTTGTGTATATGCTTATTATGTCAATGCCTTGATGGAGTTCGAAGATGAGCATTTTTCGCTTAGGGTAAGCAGAGATAAGCAATTTGATTGGTTGATGCATTGGGACACGATAACTTTAGTTCTAATTAAGTGAGAGTGATGAAACTTTGTGTATAGTTTCATTACAGTAATACCTTGACTAAGGTCGATAATGAGCATTTTCTGCTCAGGGTAAGCAAAGCGATAAGCAATTTGATTTGCCGAGACTTTGGAACACAATAACTCTCCTTTGAATTGAGTTAAAATGTTCATAATTGGTGTGTATGCTTATTAGGTCAATGCTTTGATGGAGTTCGAAGATGAGCATTTTCTTCCGAGGGTAGGCAGATATAAGCAATTTGATTGGCTGATACTTTGGGACAAGATAACTTAGGTTCATCTTGATTGATGATTTTTATGCCACTACAATGACTGCATTCTCATTCAGTAATGGATTCGACAGTAACAGTGTATAGAAACGATTGACTCGGACACGAGGGCCCTTTCCCTTGGCCAAAGGAGCCCTTTTGTCTGCCATTAGGGTCCCCCTAACTAGGGTACATTTTCATTTTTCTCGTCGGTTTTAGCATTTTTCTTTATAAAACAGTTTTGGATGACACTTTGTGTACAGTTTGATTGCTCGATCTTTGAAAAAAATAAATGTGCGATTAATTAATATGTGTCATCTATTTATTTTGGGATTTCGGCGGCGACATCAGCCTCACTGTTGGCTTGTTCAACTTGTTGTTATTTAAACCTGCCTGTACTTTATACATGTAGCCTACACGTTTTCACGGCAGCATTACTATATTACAACTCCTTCAATTTATTATAGACAATATTAGTTCAACCCAAGCTTAAGGTAGGCTCGCGAATTCCTTGTGGAAAGCTTGTCAAAGCACAATGTATTCTTATCGAAACATGGTGAATTCCTAGATAAACACAGTGAATTCCTAGAGAAACACTGTCAATTCCTAGCGAAACAGGAGGATGCCAAGCGAATCCTAGAGAAAAATTGCTGTGGAATCAAGAAAAATTTCACGGCGAAATCAAAGAGAATTTAGAGAGATTTTTTTCGCCTAGTCGCAGAGATTTCGGTCCAAAACTTTGGGAGGAACTGTACCTATAAGTGGTTGTTGATTTGGAACAGAAATTTGCTTCCATTAAGGCAGTGTTTAGTGGGAATAGCTCTAATTAAATGTGATACTGCAGGGAGTATGGTAAAGGACAAAACTGTTCAAATATATCATAGTTACACCATAACGATGGTTGTATTCGTGAAAATCCGACTGAAACTGCCCTACAAAATGGCTGCTCCCTGTACGCCAATAGTTAAAAGTATGTAATACCAAAGTTGTGGACCCTCAACATGTATATTTATATCCTGGAGGCCTTGGTTCCTTTTGATATTCACGCATCCTAGACCATAACTTTACAGCTTATGGCCTCTGATTGTACGAAAAATCACATTTTTAGCTTGTGGACCCTCTAGAGGTCACAATTTTTATCTGATGACGGCTGAGTTCGAATGTGAAAATCGGACCAAATTGCCGGACAAAATGGCCCCTCTTCTTACGCATATAGTGTAAAAAGTATGTAATAGGTCTACCAAGATTGTGTACCCTCTGGAGATCACAATGTTTATCTGATTTTGATGAAACTTAAAACATATGCTTATAGCCCAAAGATCTTGGTTCCGGTATTTATTCGTACATATCGGACCGTAATTTCGGGAATTATGGGCCCTGATTGTACAAAAAGTCACAATTTAGCTTGTGGATCCTCTAGAGGTCCCAATTTTTATAGGCCCACACAGAGGTCGCAGTCACGCAAAAATCCGCGTATTTCACGCATTTTTTCAAAATGAACGCAAATATTGACGGACGCTGCGTAATTTACACGCAGAAAATTTCCCGACGTGAGAATAAAACTAGATTATTCTACATCGTAGTTTGTACAATTTATGTGCTTCACGCTTCTTTTAAACACCTTTACTGCATGTAGTCTCAGTAGATTTTTATATTTCCGCTTATTTCATTCATAAGTTCATGGCAGTCAGTCGAAACCTTCTATACGTAGCTTTCCTGGGACACCCCTATTTTGTGGCATTGGAAGCAATAAAGCGCACAAGACTTTGAATTGGCTAGGACACAGTATCCTGTTTACATTCAGCCAATCAAATGTTTGCTTTCATAGCGATAGTGTTCTCTTTACTTCCTGTCGCAGTGAAAGATTGAAATGGTTGCGCCGTCAACCATAGATCTAATGCCGATGCTGTTAACTTCCAGTTGTCATTAGATTAAATGCAGTAGGCCTATCAATGAAAGTGCGCTTTATAATAGGATTGTTCTCAAAACGACTTTACTTCATTCTATTGAGTATTTTGAGATGCTCGAAGTCACGCAGATGTAGACGGTAAAAACGCGAAATTTTGGAATGTCTGCGTATTTTTATGCAACTTGAAATTGATCCACTGCGACCTCTGCGCCCACATTTTCATGTGGACGTATATGGTCGTCGCCCCTGTTCATCCATCCGTCCACAATTGTTTGTGAACAGTCTACAGGTCACAATTTTTATCCACTTTCAATGAAACTTAAAATATAGGTTTATCACCCTAAAATCTTGGTTCCTTTCGATATTGGCATGTGTCGGACTGTAACTTCATGGGTTATGGCCCCTGATTGTACGAAAAATCACGTTTTTTAGCTTGTGAACAGTGTAGAGGTCACAATTTTGAACCGATTTGGATGAAACTTGAAATGCATGTTTATAACCCAAAGATCTTGGTTCCATTCGATATTTGCACCAATCGGATCGTAACTTCCTGAATTATGGCCCCTGATTGTCCGAAAAATCGCCCTTTTTAGCTTGTGGTCACTCTGGAGGTCAAAATTGTTATCTGATTTAAAAAACCGTTTGATTATATCACCATTCCCTTGTTATGAAGGTTGAGTTCGAATTTCGTGAAAATCAGACCAAAATTGACGGTCAAAATGGCCTCCGTTTGTACGCGAATAGTGTGAAAATATGTTATATCAAGGTTGTGGACCTTATACATGTAGAGGTCACAATTTTGAACCGATTTTTATGAAACTTGACATGTATGTTTATAACCCAAAGATCTTGGTTCCTTTCGATATTTGCGCCCATCGGATCGTAACTTCCTGAATTATGGCCCCTGATTGTCAAAAAAATCGCCCTTTTTATTTTTAGTTTGTGGTCCCTCTGGAGGTCAAAATTGTTATCGGATTTAAAAAAACATTTGATTATATCACCATTCCATGGTTATGAAGGTTGAGTTTGAATTTGTGAAGATCAGACCAAAATTGATGGACAAAGTAAATGGCCGTCGTTTGTACACGAATAGTGTGAAAATATGTTATATAAAGGTTGTGGACCTTATAGTGGTCACAATTTTGAACAGATTTTGATGAAACTTGACCCAAAGATCTTTGTTCCTTTCGATATTTGCACCCATTGGATCATAACTTCCTGAATTATGTCCCCGGATTGTCCGAAAAATAGCTTTTGTTAGCTTTTGGTCCCTCTGGAGGTCAAAATTATTATCCGATTTAAAAAAACGTTTGACTATATCACCGTTACATGGTAATCAAGAGAGAGTTAGAATTACGTGAAAATTGGACTAGAATTGACGGACAAAATGGCCGCCGTTTGTACACGAATAGTGTGAAAATATGTTATATCAAGGTTGTGGACCCTATAGAGGTCACAATTTCGAATCGATTTTGATGAAACTTGACATTACTGTCGGGTCATTACTTCCTGAATTATGTCCCCTGATTGTACGAAAAATCACCCTTTTTAGCTTGTGGTCCCTCTGGAGGTCACAATTATTATCTGATTTTAAAAAAAAAACGTTTGATTATAAAAACCAAACAAATTCTAATGATTTTCTGATAATTCCTTAATATGCGACAACTCTTGTTGACTGCCCGGACGATTTGGCTGCTGTGTGGGCATATGTTTCTTTGCCTGGCAACCTATTTTTATCTGATTTTAAAAAACTTTCAAATAAATCACTGTTACACCATAAGCACACTATAACAAGGTCACAATATATGTTTACATCCCAACAATCTCCGTTCCTTTCAATAGTGGCATGCATACTGTATGTTAACTTTCTGGATTATGACCCTGATTGTATAAAATTCAAGTTTTTAGCTGGTAGAGTCTCTACAGGTCACAATTTTTATCCAATTTTGATGAAACTTAAAACACATGTTTATATCCCAAAGATCTTGGTTTCTTTTGATATTGACACATGTCAGACCATAACATCCTGGATTATGGCCCGATTGTATGCGAAATCATATTTTTAGCTGGTTGTCTGTCCACCTCTTGCAAAATGTTAGTGTATCTTATATTGCGACCGCTTGTGGGACATAGAGAGTATGAGCCCTTTCTTGTATGGCAAAAGCTTGTAATGATTTCTGATAATTACTTCAAAGACTGTATCTGTTCATCAGGTTTTAGTGTGTTGCAAACACTCTCTTTGTGGACTTTCTTTGCCTGGCAACCCATCTTTCATTAATTTATGGTGAATATTTTTATTCCAGAAATTAGAAGAGTATTTTCTTGAAGAAAGAGTTACCGGTACCTAATATCAGTCAACCCTTGCAGAGAAAATAATTATTAGGTAATTTTTGTATTCAAGAAATCAAGATCCTGCCTGCATATCATTAAAACAAAAACTGTATGGACATCTCATTACTCAAATCAGTTACTTGTTGCAATCTGTATAGGCAGATGTCGAGCAATAGAATAGGGCAGGAAACTGAAATGTCAAAAATGTCAAAAATACCTTATTTTCATGTTCAAGTCATTGAGCAAGCTTTAAAAAAAATTGTAAAATTAGGAGTTTTAACTATACTCAATGATGATTACTGGTAATGTGAAAAATACAGTAGGTACATGTAATAGACATGGCTTGTATGAAACCTATGGTGTTAAGAATAGATCTTATCCCAGTCCATGTATTGCCCACACAACAATGTGATATTGTCATGAGTTCTTGGCATTCTCAATAAATTTTTGTTTAGGGATGAACTTTTTCTGAATCGCATCCAAAAATCTTTTCTTTTTTTAAAAACAAAAATCACACTTATATTGGTGATAACAGGAAAGAGTGCACTACTGTTTTAGTTGATATATAGACTTCAGAGGTATCCAGTTACCGGGACATCTGTACAATGTAATATATAATCATTATTGTAATGAATTAAAATGTGATTAAAATATTTCTGAACACCTGTGTAAAGGATGTAACAGTAAAATAAATACAACCAGAGAAAACATACATTACATATGAAAAAATATTTGAAGTTTCTGTGGGGTAAGACTTGAGGAAGAGAGCTATGCCATACCTACACCCTTGTACAAACATTGATTAGTTCAGGTGAGAACTATCTGATCGTTAGGACTTCAAAGGTAAATATCAACAGGTGTTTGCAGGAATCTCCTGGCTTTACCTGATACATTTCTTATACATCCAAGTGCTTCAATACCTTCCACATTTTACTGCCAGCTTGATGTAAATTATGTCATACATTTGTTAATATACACACAGAAATATTGGCATTTATTTAGATCTTGTAAAAAAAAATTCGTGGATGCACAGTTATGTTTTACAAAAAAAATGCTTCTTTGTTTTCTCAGAGATTATTTAGATTAATAGAAGGGCAGAAATTTTTTCTTGTCAACATTGCAACCCAGATAGATAAACAAATAAACTACCCAGTTAGAAATGTTATAAATTTATTGTGTACTTCTAACAAAGAGAAACATTTAAAGGATTTCATATTGTTATTTGAAATGACTTTTAATTATGCAGTTCTCTAGGATAGTATTGACGTCACTCCCGTCCATCTGTCTGTCGGTCCGTCCGTCCATCCATCGTCCACAATTCTTGTGAAGGCACTAGAGGCTAAATTTAATATACGATTGAGTTTGAATTTATACACGTTGTTTAAGGTCATGAGACGGAGAAGCCTATTGATTTTCAGTGATATCCGATAATTATTGCCAGAGTTATGACCTTTGATCACTTTGAAAAATCTTGTGAACGCTGTAGAGGCTAAAGTTAATATCCGTTTGTCTTTAAATTTATACACAGTGTTTTAGGTCATGAGACAAAGAAGCCTATCGATTTCCCTTAATTACTGCAATAGTTATATCCCTTGATCACTTTGAAAATTTTTTGATGCTTTAGGGGCCAAACTTATTATCCGATTGACTTCAAAGTGATACACAGAGTATTTTAATTTACAATCAATTTTGATAAATGAACAGCTAAATCCATGATATTAAATGTTTCTTATACTACTAAATGTTAGCAAAACTTAATAAAAAAAACAAGCAAATTCTAATGATTTTCTGATAATTACTTTATGAGTCGTTACTTTTAATCAGATTTGAGTGTACTATAAATGTTTCATTTATAAAAAAAAAGAGTAAAAATATGTGACAACTCTTGTTGCTGTGGGTGTATGTTTTGTTGCCTGGCAACCTTTCTTTAAGTAATCTTTGTGTAACTGAAGTCATTTGTATAAAATTATATATTCTGCTATTATTATTACTATCAAAATTACAATTTTTTATTAATTTTAAATACAAATTTTATATATATTTTATAAAGTTGTATATCATTATATATACATGTAAGAAAAAGATAATTGTTTCAAATAGAAATTTATAATAAAGTAAAATACCATATCTGACATTCCACTTTGAATACAGAATCAATTAAGATATTAAAATAAAGCAAGTCATTAAACAAATGTGTTTTTGATGCAAAGATTTAGTTTAGATTCATAAATGCACAACTTTACACTTGACAATAAAAGTTTCTCTATGTGTTGGTTTGAACAAACTCAATTCCTTTCATTTGGATTCATGAAACAAAATGTTATTCATTTCGTGCATTAAAGTGTTTGATTCTTATAGTTCTTGCAATGTGAAAGTTCAGTTGTTCCATATAGTATTTACTTGATAAATTGATGATTGAACATAACCTGTTTAAGCCAACTATCCAACAGAAACATTGTGTCCTTTGTTTGCTTCAGTAGAAATACTTGCCATTTTGCTGGGATTAATGGCTACACAAAGATAGTGTGCGTATTTGCTTCTTCGTAAAAAGAAGGGAAAATCATGAAAATTTGACAATCAACCTTGAAACAAACAACTTCATTGAAGCATTGTGTTACTCATTCTGCGCCAACACTTTCCCCTGCTATTGCTTTATCTTAATGGGCTGTAACATCTATCTGTCCATTTACCTCGGTCGTTCGTATGTGAATCCTTTTCACCGCAATTTAGAGAAGCAGAGGAAATAATTTGACTTGACTTTACAATTGCATCTGTATTCAGTTGTGGGTCAAAAAGAACAACAATTTCAGTTTCTTAAACTTTAATTTCTGTCTCTTTCATTTCAAAGTATGTACATGTACAAATTTGGGAAATCAAAATTATTATTTTGCATGCACATCTATGAATATCATTACAATTTGGAAAATCAAATTAAATATTTTGCATGCACATCTATAAATGAATATCATAACAGTTTTAATGAGATCAAATTGAAATTTTGTTGTATATTTTCGTCACCTCTGAAATTGTGGATGCTCTAGAGGCTATGATTTCATCCAATTGACTTTATATATATATAAAGTGTTTATGTTCATGAGAGAAACACATCTATTTTCTTTCAACAATTCCAATATTTACTGTCAAGTTATGGTACATGATCAATTTGATTAATTTTGTGCATGCTAACATTATCGTTAATTAATGTGAAATTTATGCTGATAATTATTTATGTAAACAATTTCTGATAAACATTACTTGAACAGGCATTAAGTAAGAGATATAAATCTGCCTATTGCCGGTCTTTCTTTGGGCCTTGAAGGTGGGTTCACAGGAAAGTATTTATCAGGTGGTTATTTCCAATAAAAGTATGACAATTTTGGTATATATGGAAAGTAGAAATATTCAATCTTATTAGAAAAATACGGGATTCCCTGAAAAACACTCATGGAGCGTATACAGGCCAAAAATGTAAGGGTCGCCCTAATCAACAGCCCAACGGTTAAGACTGTCTGCACGCGTGACGTCGAAGGCTGCACGAGTACATTGATAAACTTTATGAAGAGTTAGACGTACAACATTTTCAGAGAAAAAATCACGGAAAAAGAGGTGTGCAGTGGATAAACCTTGAGTTCAATTAAGATTCGATATTTGTAATGAATAGTCGGTGATTACAGACATCATCGTTTTGTGTATGCAATGAATTCTCCCCCGTCTCCACCTGCCGTTGCTATAGGTACGGAGAGGGGTAATCCCCTGACGCAAACATGGTCGATTTTTATAGCAGGGTATACATGTACTTGGCAATTACAATGTTTTGAGAAGGATTTAAAGCAAAATTATGATTAATTAGTTTGAAGATGTTTTTAGTCCTAATATATCATCAAATCACCCAGTTTGTACCCGGAAATGTAACTATAAAGGAGCTAAATCTCTATTCTTTGGCAACTAGAAATGGACATAAATGGCTGGAATACTATAAGTACTTTATTGTTATAGATGATAGCATGTGCTAGAGTGGAATGCAATTATTTAGCAGATGGTGTCACCCGTTCGTTGTGGTAGAGTGAGGTGTAATAGTAAAAATATGAGACAACCCTTGTTGACTGCAACCTATCTTTCTTTATTACGTACAAATTTGAATATTTTCCTGACACATGATATGCGGGTGTGATCTAAAAACTGCCTTCTTAAATAACGATGGGAGTTATGTCCCTTTATTTTCGGCAAATATGTCTAACAAGAAAAATTTTGTAATCCCATCACTGTTGTGGACCTATATGAACTTAAAATATATGTTGTCAATGTCAACCCATAAGCAGCTAAATTGTTGACGTCATATATGATGGCGTCCACTGAACTGTTTTCAGTCTACATGCATGACATTGGGTGCCTCTACTAAAACTGGTATAGCTGTGACAATCAGATTTATAGCACTGACACTGTAAAAATCTGAGTCAACAACTGTAATCATATTTTCACAGAGTTCACTATCTTCGTTAAATAATACGTCCAACACTTCCTAGGCAATTAGCCGTGACATAACATCACTGACATATGTTCCCCAAATCTTTGGAAAATTAGCTTAAAAAATATAAACAATGCAACAAGAATGACAGCAGATTGCACTTCTTTCATTTAGTGAAATGCCACCTATCAGACATGGGAGTTAACTCTATTAAAATATCTGGAAATAAATACAATCGGTAATCCCGGAATATTCCGGGTGCCGTAAATGGAGGGCTCGTGCCGATCCAAGAATAATCCGGGTACCGCAGGACAAGGGTTAAGTAGTTAAGGATCAAAAGTTATTGGAAGTGTTCGATTTTGGTGCACATTGGTCCGTCTGTTCTGGAGTTATGCCACTGGCCTTTTACGCAGATGTGAAATATGTACAATTTTATGGATCCTCTGGAGGCTATAATTTTTGTCTGATTCATATAAAACTTAAAATATGTGTTAAAATATGTGTTTGATTTTGGAGTGCATCAGCCCTTGAGTTATACATGTAATATTGTTGAACAGGCATTACGTAAAAGCTAAATATGCCTATTGCAGGTCTTTCTTTGGGCCTTAAAAGATAATGTGCTATAAGTCATAATAATGTGATTGATCTCACAGCTCCGATTCCTAGAATATTCTTAAGTACATTCTTGTGCTTAGATTTTTAGTAGGCTTTGCATTTAAACATACATTATATAAGAGTTAAAAATAACTATTTCTTTAGGCCTGAAATGTTATCTAAATATTAAACCTGCATTATGCAAGAGCAAAATCTTTTTTTAGGCCTGAAATGTTATCTAAATTATCAATTAGACATTAATTAACTTATCCAGACCATAATAAACTCTTGATGTCTAGGCTAGCCTTCGATGTTGGCTGGATGAGATTCATATATGCCGCTTAACAGCCATTGATATAATTAATTTAAAAATCAAGACTATGCTGTTTTATTAATGATTTTAGTAATGATGACCAAGGGAAATTTAACCCACTTCGTTCTCGGCTATAGTGGATCAATTTGACTGAAATTTTCAGCAAATTACCTTTACACTATCTAGTTTTTAACTATTACAGTGAGAACTGCCAACTCTCCCCATAATGTATCTTTAATCAGACATTAATTAACTTATCCAGACCATGATCAACTCTCAAAGTTAACACTAGCCTGCAATATTTACTGGATCAGGATTCGATTTCCTGCTCACTTTTCATTCATGATTTAATCATAAAATGAATCATCAAGACTATTTTTTAACGTACCGACTTTAATACTGATAATCAAGGTTAGGCCGAAAATCCAATTACTAAAAACTTGATTCTGAGTGAATCAATTTGACAGAAATTTTCAGCAAATTCCTATTACATTATCTAGTTTTATATGCCCACGTTGAAATGTGGTCATATATTGTTGTCACCCCTGTTTGTCCGTCCATTGGTCGGTCCGTCCGGCGTCCCGTTGGTCCGTCCGGCTTCCACAATTGTTTGAGGACACTCTAAAGGCTAAAGTTAATATCCGATTGACTTTAGATTTATACACGGTGTTTAAGATCATGAGACGTAGAAGCCTATTGTTTTTCAACAATTTCCGATAATAACTACCAGAGTTATGGCCCTTGATCTCCTCAAAAATTTTGTGGATGCTCTAGAGGCCAAAGTTAATATCTGATTGACTTTAAAGCCAGAGTTATGGCCATTGATCACTTCAAAAAATCTTGTGGACGCTCTAGAGGCCAAAGTTAATATGCAATTGACTTTAAATTTATACACAGTGTTTAAGGTCATGACACGATTTCAGATAATTACTGCCAGAGTTAAGGGCCTTGATCACTTCCAAAAATCTTGTGAATGCTCTAGAAGCCAATATCAGATTGACTTTAAATTGATACACAGTGTTTAAGGTCATGCGACAAAAAAGCCTATTGATTTTCAGCGATTTGCAATAATTACTGCCAGAGTTATGGCCCTTGCAGGCCAAAGTTAATATCCGATTGACTTTAAATTTACTCACAGCGTTTAAGGTCATGAGACAAAGAAGCCTATTGTTTTTCATTGATTTCAAATAATTAATGCCAGAGTTACCTCCCTTCATCACTTCAAAAGTTCTTGTGGCACTATAGAGGCCAAACTTATCATCCGATTGACTTCAGATTGATACACAGAGTTTAAGGTGTTGAAACAAACAAGTAATTTGACTTTCAATGAATTTTGATAACCGTACAGCTAAATCCATGATATGAAATGTGTCATATACTAATTGTTAGCTTGGGGCAAAACTTTATAAAAAGCAAAAAAATTCTAATGATTTTCTGATAATTACATAATGAGTTGTTACTCTTAATCAGATTTTAGTGTATTACAAATGTTTCATTACCGAAAAAAGTAAAAATATGCCACAACCCTTGTTGACTGCCTGGATGATTTAGCTGCTGTGGGCGTATGTTTTGTTGCCTGGCAACCTATCTTTGACTATTATAGTGAGAACTGCAAGCTCTTTATCGAATCTCCCATAATGTATGTTTAACTGAATAAAGATAAACTAAAGTAAAATTACATTTCATAAAAGATTTTATACTCTAGTTACACTACATGCAACTTCAATGGAAAAACATCAAATTTGATCATTTTGTCCTTTATGCGTAGAATGTCTGGATGGATGTTTGGGAATTACTTACATGTATGTATGTGGGTTACATGACTTCAGGTGTTCATTATCAAATGAATCAAACAGAATCTAAATGATATCCTAAGAGGATGTGATCTCCGAACTTTTTTGCTTCTGTGTGTAGGGCTTTGAAGAAGGAAAGGGAAAAGAAGAACTTTTTGATGATGATGATGTGTACCTGTATCTGCAATTTTTTTAAACCAGTTAACATTGTTTCATTTTGAAAATTAGGTATAGTAATTTTCAAATAAAGCCATTAAAAGACATTCCACTTGACTTGATTCTCAATAAAAAAAAGGTTAAAAACATGAAATAATCTGTTTTGTCATCTTTTTATAGACATAATTTGTTCAAATTGATAATGAATATATTATCAATGTAGGTCATCAAAATTTTCCATACAACACTAAATTTATATGTGTTATGTAAAATAGACTCTATTATAATAGCTACAAAAATTAATCAAAGTGAAACTTTACACCTGAAGATTATTATGTTTGCTCACTTAGGAATTTATATGGTATAGATGGGTTACCGATAATACCTTACCTGATTATATAGGGTTGAATGTAAATAATAAAACAGGATAATGTTGACTTAATGTTTTAAAATGCTTGCTTGTACCAAGCAATCTTATCTTATTACTGAAGATGATTAGTCAAGGGAGCAAATGATTACAAAGTTTAATCTTTCTCTCCAGAACACATTATGCTGTGCATGATATCCATTTAAGATAAGGTTTACATTAAAAATGAAAACGTAGACTTGGCTTGAATTTCTAATGATTGTCTCAGATTTAATACAATTTATATTAAAAAAATGTATTTTGTGGGAATTTATTTGGAGTTTTTATATCATTTCATTGTATTACACCTGCTTTAGTTAGAATACTTTTTTGTTGTGATCGTTTCTTTGAACCTTTTTTTTTTTAATCTAATGTTTTAATAGGTAATTTTGCATTACACCCATTCTTCTGTTATGGTGACTTTCATTTAATTCGAAATTTGATAAATGCAAATGGAACTGTTTTATGGTTTCTGTGTAGAATTAGTTATATTGGTGCATTACCCTTAATAATCTTTCAGTTTTACCTCAATTTGTGTACAGAAATAAAGAATTGTTGCTACATATTATCATGACAGTTAGTGAGAAATTCTAATTTGATAAAGAAGGTGATTGTAAATATAATGTGTCTGAAGCAAATGGAGGAGAAGGATATTATAAATGATGATTCTCTCATATTATATGTCTGGACACAAGTTCATCAAAATTCCTCGGCTATAATCAGAATGCTAATCACTTTCATCTAAAGAATTTAGGCAAGAGAATATGAAATTATTTTATATTGTCATCAGCTGGTTGGATCAGTGTAAAGAAATTAGGTTATCTTCTGTTTGACCTGAAGTTCAATCACACATAAGCTCTCATTCTTCAACATGTCTAAACAATTATAGCGGCCATCTTGTCATATCATAACCATTGCTAACAAACATGGTGTGCAGGGACACCATTGGAGCATTAATTGCGACTATTCATTTGGTGAAAAGACATAAATGAAGCCATTGGGTCATCTAACTTTGATGGCACTATTATTACATTATAGTGACTCAGTAGTGTTTAGAGCAAGTGATATTATATAAAAGAAGTTAATCTCCAATCTCATCATCATATTGAAATAGAAAATATTGTAATTGCAGGAACATTTTTATCTTGGCTATTACTGAAATATCTTTTAAGAATGTGTTTAGTGCTTAATAGTTTCACTTCATCATATATGTATATTTTCTGAGCTCAAATATTGATTGGCATTCTTATCACTCTCTGTTTATTTTATTCTTAATCATGAACTATGGACTTGATGGAGTTTTTTGGTGACCCAGAGGTTGTAACATGTCTTGTTGCTCCAGTATGGAAAATAAATGAGACCTCTGATATAGATGATTTTAATAGCCCATCTGTATAATGAAAGCCAACAAGCTATGGTCCCAATCTCATATTATTCATCAAGCAACCAGCTAATGACTTGGCCTGTCAAATTTGGTTATGTCTAAGTGGTATGCGTGGCTAAATTTTCCCTGATTAATCTGAATATTTCCAATCATTCTAATGGTGCTACTCAAGGTATTGCGTCAGTGTTCTAATATCTTTCTTTCATGACCCCATTGTTCAAATCTGTGAAATTGAAAATAGATCTGCTCTACAGTGTCATTGAAAATTAGACTATCAGTATTTCTAAAGCTGGTACATGTAGTAAATATATTTATATCACCTTTTGGTTTTTGATCATTCATTAACCCAAACAGACATGTATTTATTTATATGGGTCACCGACATACTGCTCGAAGAATTATTTTAACAGAACATAAATTCTAATGAGCTAAGGAATCATTTTGATTTACTAAAAAGAATGCTTCTAAAAGATTTTCTAAAACCATCTAAAATTGAATCGATACCATGAAAGTTGTTACCCAATCTCGCACTGATTCAATCTGTGTTGGTCTATTTGACAACAGACACCAGTTTTTGCATTAATGAAAGCTTCTATAATTGAACTAAATTGAAGAATTGTTCCTGTGTTGGTTATGGATCTGCAATCTTGATCATTTTGAGGTCCATAACAGCACCATCTTGACAGACAGAATCCATATACAACGTACATAGATGTGTGTTTTTATGGTGTCTAGCTCGATGAAGATATCACACCCTTAAAAATACATTGATTGTTTGTGAAGAGAACATTACATCATATTAGAAAGAGAAGTAACCTTTGTAAAATATAGAAAGATAATGTTATTGAATCAGACAGAGATAATTTGGTTATTAACACTCAGGTGAATAAGATATTAGGCTAGTAAATTAGTCAATTTGATTAGTCCACATAAGCTAACTAGGTCTAAGGTTAACAGTATGACCAAGGTGATCAATACATGTGAAATTAGTACCAAATTACATATCAATCATTTATTTGCAAGGCTTAAAGATAATCTGTACTCTGTAGATACAGAACCTAAAATTGGTTTGGGAGTAAGGACACTACAGATACAGTTAGTAAAGGTTGTTAATGAAATCTTCATTTAAAGTAATTTTAGTTTGGCACACTATCGTATTTCTTTGGTCAGAAGTATAAAACAGCATTATAGAAAGTTAAAGGAATTGAAATTTCCCAGAGGATCACTCATCTAACAATATACATGTAACTCCCCTTCATCTTCCCAAGAGCAGTTAAATACTATCAGATATTATGCATTTATTATTGAAATGGTAAAACTTGCAAACCGATTGAAATGTGTTATATTACATGCTTGTGTTTTTATAATGTACACATTTGATCTCCATGGTAACCTGTTTAAAGAAATATTTAGTGCTTATTAAATTTTAGCCACTGCTGTATTTGTATACTGTTGTCTTGCCGGGCAGTTATACTGCACTATCTGTTGAGTGTTTATACATCCACATTTTCATGTGACGTATATTGTCGTCACCCCTGTTCGTCTGGATGTTTACATTTTGTTTGTGGACACTCTACAGGTCACAATTTTTAATGCGATTTTGACAAAACTTAAATATAGGTTTATATCCCACAGATGGTTTCTTTCGATATTTACATGTATCAGGCAGTAACTTCCTGGATTATGGCCCCTGATTGTACTCTTGAGGTCTCAATTTTTAACCAATTTTGCTGAATCTGAAAATCAATGTTTATAACATAAAGACCTTGGTTCCTTTCTATATTCGTGCTTATCGAACCATAACTTCAAGGATTATGGTCCCTGATTGTACAAAAAATCACATTTTAGCTTGTTCTCTGTCCATCTTTTGCAAAATGTGAACGTATGTTACATGGCATCCACTTGTTATTGAAAGAACAATGGCGATCTGAATGTTCGTGCCAATGTGAATAGAGATTTTTTTGTTTTTGTATCTGATCCAAGGGATATATTTTCTGTTAAAAATTTTATCTTGCTTGACTTAACAAGATAACAGCCATTATTTGATTAAAATTATCTCATGAATAATGTATTATTCATACTAATCCTTCTTAAAGAAGTAAAGTCTTCATTATATATGTATATAATATGACTTGTGTATATTTGATGAGAGGTGGAATGTATTATCATTTTAGCTAATCCAAGTATATGCATAATAGCCTGCATATAAATGGACATGTAGTTCAACATATAGTTTTTATATTGCATATTTTAATGTATGTCTCCTTTAGTGACAACATTATATATCATTGTTTGAATTTAGTATAAAAAAGGTCTTTATTTTCTTTGAAGCCTGTATGATTTATAATTGTGAGTTTGATGAAAAAAGATGAGAAACTGATAGCCTTCATCAAACTCAGGTGTGGTCAGGTATGTGTTTTAAGTATACAGAAGAGAGATATACTGTTTGTACTGTAACTCGATTTTATCTTACAAATTTAATAATTAGTCTTTAAGATAAGGTTGCATTCTATCTGATACCCTGGTTTATATGTATAGGAACCTAGTTAGAATGAATAGTGCTACTGTTTGACTATTGTCCTCAACATGTTAATATCAACGGCACACCTGTTTTGATTTCACTAATCACCTTCTTAGCTCTGTATGTAATTATCTATAAGGTTCAGCTAGGGTCACTTGCTATCAACATGTTGACCTAATTTGTCTTATTCAAACTTTACCAATCATAAAAGATTCTAAGTAGTTGTGCATTATAATTACTATGTGTCTGAATGGGAAAAGGTGAATAGCGAATTTGATATTTGTATGGCAAGTGTCAACCCTTATTGGTTGAAATATAAGATGATTAAATAAAGAAGTGAACAAGCGGTTTTATTGAAGGAAAGGGTTAGTTGTTGATGAAAAGAAACATTCAATAGACTAGGAACAATACACTTTAGTTGACATAGTTCAGTCTGAATACAAAATATATAATACACAAATCCCTTATGGAAAGAGCAGCACTTCTTCCTTTGATGAATTTCGTAATAAATGACAAGCTGATCCAATCAAAAATCTTGTTATGCTCCTGGCAACTACACCACTACCACAATAATTTTTACTTTGTGATATTAAAAACTTTAATGTCATTAGAAATTCTTTGCCCACAGCGAACAAAAGTAAGTCTGTACAGAATATTAATCAAGGGATTTAGAAAACATATTCTTAAATGCAAGCACAGAATCTTCTGAAAACCTTTATATACATCACACCCAGTTGAATGTAGTAATTATACTCTGTGATCAATACTTGAACAGATTTTTATTTAATTACCACAACGAATACAAGAACTCATTTGAGTGAAAGAGATGTATTTAATCCAAATAATTAATAATCACTTTTTTCACTTGGAATTTGAAAGGAAAGGAAAGCTCCTGTTCAAATTTTTTTAAATCTTTGATAGGCTAGTATAAAGCATGAATTAATGAATTTAGTAATGAATCTTTATGATTCTATAGATTTTAAAAACTTTAATAATTACTGTAGATCAGTTTAAAAAAAAAAAAAAAAATTTGAAACTCTTTATTATTACTTCTTCATATATCAAATGTGAAGGTTGGGGACTGATTGATCTTCGATTGCTTGAAAACACTAAGACTATTCTCATCGCATACTTTGAATCGAACCCAGGATATTTTAGTGGTGAATCCAGTTCCCCAACCACTAGAGTTACTGGACTACCTATCAGAGATTCCAACTTATTAGAGATATACAAATGCTCTTCACATATTTGGAGGACCAGGAAATAATCGGACCATCACTTTCCAATGCTGACAAAGCTGTTATGTTATTGTGTCAAGGGTATATTAAAACTTGCCTGTCATATCCAATGCCTAGTGGAGACCATGGTTAGAAATAAAATGAAATGAAATGGGGTCTAACGGCCTACTGTTCTGCTCTGAATTGGGCTAATAAAGACTGGCATACGTCATACAGTTTGCTATGCGGGAAATTTTGCCCTTACAGCGGCGCTCATGGAGGCCTACTCTTAAATTGAATTCCAACTGTCAAGGGATCTTTTACATGCATGAAAATGTGTACATAGGACCTTGGTCCATTCAAATGACTAGACAGCTGTCATTGTCAGGCCCTCCATGCTGCATCACTGACAAGGGGGAACCACACAGGAAAATATGGATCATCTTTCTCTGTCAAGTAAGGGATTAAACATCCGACCGCCAGGCTAGGGAGCCAGCAACTTACCCACTTGGTTCAGAGTGAAGCAATTTGACTGAAATTTTCAGCATATTCTATTTTCAGTATCCCTTTCTTTTAACTACTAAAGCTAAAAGTGTCAGTTCTTTATCTAATCTTACCGACTGCCCCTTTAATAAACATATATATTTTTAAAAATTTAAAATGAAGTATATTTCATTTAATTAAATATTAATCATAAACACTACTGAAGTACCGGCTTATTGATTTTAAGTGTAATATACTATAACTAACTAATTACCATAACTATTTATATGTTGACTGATTCTAAATGTATTAATTTATGTAATAAGAAAAATAATTAAAGCGCACATTTTATTAGCAGACTATTTCATTCATTGATTCCAATGATGGTAACACCTGGTTAATTACTTTTCAAAATATTCTCTAAATCACTTAATTAATATTGCAGTCTGCATATGCAGAATTACTGAAATATTTAATTTAAAATAAATTCAAAGGCATCTGTTTTCATTTATGTTCCTTATACGTTAAATTTATCACAGTTTAATTTGTTTCAGATAGTTTAACTAGTTTAATGAATGTATATTAATTTTTTGAATCATCTAAATGGAGCTTATTTCATTAAAGAGGCTCTGCTTGTTATTTCTAAGATTAAGGATTTCAGAACAGTTGACGAGTTGGTTGAATAAAATACATAATGTCAGATAATACATAAATAAAACGACAAATTCTTATGCAGAATAAATAAAAACGTGCACATTTTAATATGGTTTTATTCTAATTTGTTTATCTAATAACGACTTTGACAACTTGGCTGCTTGTGGACATACTATGTTGTGTTGCCTGGCAATACATGTTCTTAAAAATAATATCAAATGCGAAATGGGAGCTGAAATAATTTTGATTTTACCTACAGTTCAATTATAAAATTTGTAAATGTCACATTGTACAATATTTTAAAATGATGTAAATTGTAATGTTTACTTTAGTGCACAAAAAGAATATGCAGTAAAAATTTATAATAGGTGTATGGATTCCTATGATTAGGTAGCATGACCAGCATGTTCCAGATGGATCTATAGTAAATAGAACAATAGTATATTTACTTCTTTTAACTAATATACAAATTAAAAGAAAACATATTTCTTGGGTTTAACATGTGTTGAAAACATTATCTAAACTATCACAATGTCGGGAAAATAACATGAATTTCTATTTTTCTGCCCATTAACCAAACAGAAATAACTTTATATAAACATAGTACAAGAAAAATGAATTGTCAGAAAATAAAATTAACGGAAAAGGCGTGATATTTACAATATGTCTCAGAATGAGAGTTTCCAAAACAGCAAAAGGATTAACACATGTGGTTTAATCAGCTTTTATCAATTAGGCTGCAGGCAATTGTATAAATTCTTACTCTTTTGCTGAATTCTTATTCGCAATTTTCCCGCATCTACTTGTGTAGGTTTTTGTGGGCTAAATGTCAGGGAATGTTGAATAGTAGATATATAGGCAGCTGGAAAACATTTGCTTCAAGTCGACACAGACCCCTACTTGTAGAAACAACATTGGCCAGAAATGAAAATATCCATCACATCACCAATTGTTAGGCTGTAATAAATAATTACAATTTACTCTAGTTTTACACCCTTTAGATTATAAGATTTTCTCACTTTTCAAGATTATAAGATATTTCATCTCCAAACTAGTTTCTACAGGGATTTAATGTTAAAATTTTGGCTCTTAAACCGACAATATTTTGGATTGTATGTGATTTCAAGGTTGTCACATAGATAGAATGAAGTTTACTGCAATGTCTACTATCAAAACGCGCAATTGTCCAAACCCAAAGTTTGGGATTTATTGCAAAGACATGGAATATATGGTTCAAGAACTCAGATTAAGGATTTGTGGGATAAATGATGTAACTTTATGATGTTTGGTTAAAGGTTTATAAATAACATCAACCTATAAAGTATATGATATATCTTATTCATCCATACAAATAATATTAGTCAATTTAAGTTCAACCTAGTTATTTCTGGTAACAGAATATTGTAGTTACTTGTTAAATAATTACACACTGCAATGAAACAGGCTTTGTGTGTTGGCCTAATGTATAACTTTACGTTTGAATTTTGCTAGTGGACATTTGGATCAAATTAATTTTGAACAGTGAAGGAATTTGGCTACGGAAGTAAAAACGCAGTCTCCTACAAATTAATATCTTCTGTGAACTTTTATTAACAATACATTTCGAGACAAAGCCATCTTGCTATGATAAAATTCTTTGGATTTTAGAATTAAGAGGTTCTAAGAAGGAAAATGCTAAATGAAGGATTTTATGTTTGTTGTAAGAAATAAAAATATTTATCCTTTATTATGGAAATTGATTTTTAATGTTTTGACATAATTGAAAGCATTAAAATAGAAATACTTGCATACATCATTCTTTCATCTCTTGAAGTTAAGGTATCGTATAAAAGATGTCTGATTTTATCTGTCATTGACCATACTTTACGAATATGTGAGTATTAAATGAGTAAAATATGACAGAATCATAGCACACAAGTATAGGAAAGCAGTGCAACGTTACTGTCTTTAATTCATTAGTAGATCCAAGACAAATAATCATACTTTTCTCAAGTCTGGATTCATTTATTGCTTTAATCTTTATTATTTACAGGCAGGTGGGTATCAGTAAATGGAAAAGTTGTCCATGAATTACTTACACTTGTTTAGATATAGTTAATATGTATAGGTACCCAGAAAAATGAAATAGGTTTAAATGCCCCACTTTTTAGAACTTTTAAGGTATTAGATAAATCACGGGTATCCTTTAAAGATACATTCCCGGGTACAAACTTTGTGATTTGATGATATATTTGCATTGAAAACATATCCAAAATAATTCAATTCCCTCTCAAAACTTTGTATTCGCCGGGGATACCTATAGTTATAAGAAAGCTGTTAGACGCAATGTCTGTGAACTTCGCTTCATTGTAGGAGGGTCAATTTTTACTTGCTGTACATTTAGTATACATATTGAGGCCAAAGGAAATTGTTAATTATTTCTGTCAACTTCTTTTTCCGCTGTTTAATTGCAGAATCTTTTGTATGTTAGCACCCTTTAATGTTCCCAAAACCCCCTAACAATTTGATCAAGAAACAACAACAACTGCTCCCTCACTTAAGCTGGCACACAATGAAATGGGGTTTAACGTCCTAGTGTTCAGCTCCTAATTTAGGCTAACGAAGACGGGCATACGCCATACAGTGTGCTATGAAGGTAATTTTACCAGGGCAGCGGATCTACGGCCTACCCTTATATGTGCACTCTAGTATGACCATGGGACCTTTGTTTTCGTCCCATCCAAATGACTAGACAGCTGTCCTTGTCAGACCCTCCGTCATGCATTGGCACACGACAAGCTGGCAGCTTATAATCGGGTTGCCAGTTAGGGTTACGTTGACAATTTTGCACAGTAGTGCTTGCCCCATGGTCGTTTTTCAGGTAATCCAGTATTTTTCTAGTAAGATTGGGTGTCTATACCTTCCATATATACCAAATTTGACATACTTTTATTGGAAATAACCACCCGATAAGTATCTTGAAGAGTTAAAGTATCAAGAAAAGCAAATGTAATTAAATGGGATTAACGTCCTACTTTTCTGCTCTAGGGAAATTTGCCTGGACAGAATCGCCAAGGTCTACTCTTATATCGAATTTTAACTACCAAGGGTTCTTTTACTTCAATCCCAATGTGTACACAGGACCTTGGGTTTTTTTTGTACCAAGTAACTGTTACTTGCCAGGATATCTGTCCGGCATCACTGACATCAGGAAACTATACAGGAAAATACTGAGGATCTTTCTCAACCAAAACTGGGTTCAAACCAAGGACCTCTAGTGACTTACTCTTGGAGAACTTAGTAACTCTTAAAAGTGATTTTAGAATTGTGTTTAGTATTGAAAGGAGTCATACAACTGTGAAAATTTTCAGGAAATCATTTTGTGCTCTCTGTGTGTATTATATGCTTGGTTCATTTCATTTCTGTATTTTTATTTTAACCAAAGTATTGGTACTGTAATTTAACTGTAACATGAAACAATAAATGTAGTAGTTCCAAGGGAGGTAACTGGATTTTCAAGAAAAAAAAATCAATGTGACTGAAGTCATTGCATGCAGAAACTGACGTTAATTTATGTGGTATTGTTTAGTGTTTAGAAGAAAAGTAGCAATGATAGAATTAGAAGAATACAGTTTTGAGTTATGAAATCTTTGAAATTGCTGTTGGTGAATGCTGGTCAATCCAAGGGAATCATGTTTGTATTTTCTGTTGCTCTACGTGTGCAATAGCTGTGTATTGTAATATGGAGTTTTAATTTAGTTTTGGATAAAAATAAAAAAAAATGATTCCGCACTTCTGATTGAAAAATGATAATGGATGCTTAATAATTAAATGTATTCAAGGAAAAGATGAGAATCTGTTTGTTAAAAATGAATAATTTTTGTCCAGCAGTGCAACTTTAAGAAATTAAGTTTCCTGCAAAGTTAATGTAATTCTACTAATAATGAAAAGGTTTAGTACCCATTACCTTTAATAAATGAGATACCTAAAGTGTTAATTGTCAGTAATTTTCTACATGTGTTAGATTAATTCCTGTCACGAATCCATGGATTTTAAAATGTTCTTCGAATGCAGCATTTGATTTTTCTAATGACCCTTTTTGTTCCTTCACACCTGCAGAGATTCTATATGAATACTAGATCATTATAACACATTAAAAAATGTTAATCAACCAGGCGTGCAACATGCAGAGTTCCCATCATCTATTCACAAAGCTGAGGCAATCAAAATGATTATATTATCGCAAACAAAGGCATTCCTTCAGTTTGAGATGACATGAAAAAACTGAGCTAGAAATAAGTTGGATGAAGGGGGTTTAAGGTCAGATTTAGTAATAAGTTTCTGGTATCCTCTCTATTGTTAAGTTGATGTGGAGCTCCTCATCTTCATTCAACTAGAAGTAGATCACATAAAATCAGCACATGTACATAATTGTTAAACTTTGCCAATTAAAAACCATGGTAGATCTACAGGGTGCTACGACAAAGACTTCTCTGTTTCTTAATTGTACCTTTTGAAGGTGGCTTTCAGTTCGAGGACAATGGATTGTAGGCTAGCTTATAAGACTCAGAGGTTCTATTCTCTTTTTAAACAATTAAGGAATTATACTTCATTGCCCCTTATTTGATCACTTGTTGTGTTGGAATGCGGTCCTCAACTCAACCCATTGTTTGTTAAAGAATTGGCGGTGATATTAATTCAGCTATGCTACCACCCAGCTATATTACTTATTAAATTGTAATATTTTTTCACCTCCATATAATTATTTGGAGATTTTTATATAAGTCAAAATAAAAAGGGATTATTTTTATGTGGTAATATTAAAAAAATTAGTAAAGCATATCAGCTTGTTTTAATACACATTGACATGTTTATACTCTTAAATTTTTCTCTTTTTATAACCTAACTACCATACACAATGAAGGGCTTTATCATAATTTCTGAAGTATTCCTATTTAATATTCATTAGTATGAAGGTGGTCAAGTTATTTATTAGAGATATGTCACTGATTCATTAATGTAAAAGGATGCTCTCCTCTTAAAAGATTTTGTTTAAGAAATAGTAATTTGACTGGTGAACAAAATCTCATTGTTGTTTCGGTGGGCATATAGAAATTACCGAAATAGCTTTACAGTATGCATGACTGGTTCAATTGAAATTTTGTTAGAGAAACACATTCATTAAAAGACAAGTTTAATTTTGTAAAATAATACCTCCCATTACAGTATGTCCATTTAATTAAATAAACATTTTTTACATATAAATTTAACATCAAAATGGGTCAGTGAAGATAATTATTTGTGGTTCATGATTTTGTACCATTATTAATCCATTCTGAAATTTTCACATTTTATTCAACGTGAATAATCTGGCCAAATCCCATGTAATTTCCAACGATAAACTTCAATAACGAATATTTGAAACATGCTAGACTCACACAATGCCAATCATCATTTACTATCCACAGCACACTTTAATAATGTAACCATTGAAAACCCCTTATGTTCTATTGTGACTTTCAGAAATGATGCCATATATGATATAGACACTTAGACTTTATGAGTGATTCAAATAGTGTCCATACTCCGCGCAGTGTTTCGTTTGATTAGAGGTAAACCCACTACTCAATGCTGTAATGAGTGGGTATTGTTGTTTTAATATTTGATTGGTCAGTAGTCCGACTACCAACCAATGACTAGCTGCTCTACAAAAGCTTTACATTTAAAACGAGTGCCAATATTGGACCAAATATGTTTACATAACATTACGTCATGGTTCACGATTTTATTATCCTCAAGTAACCCGTGCATAGCAGAATACTTCAGTAAAACTAATTGCATGACAACTGAGGCTATCAAGTCAAATGAAATGTAAACAATACTGTTTGGAAACGTTTCAACGTTTTTAATACCTTAAATCACTGTCCAAAGTTTTTGGGGAAGACCCAGATTAAACGAAGAACTGTCATGTTGCTGTACTTAAGTGATAGCTTTGATTGAACGGGAAGAATAGAAATACTCCCGCCAAAGTTCAAGAATCAGAAGCTAATCCTTTAATGCCCAGAGAGGTATTTCTCAGGCCATGCTTCAGGAATATGAGACTTGTCTTGTATTCAGTTTTGTTGAATTCAAATGAATGTTTGGTCTATGTGCATTAAATTTGTCCTCTGAAGGAAGAGTATGGTGATTTGCAAGTTCATCCCAAATAGGGCCAGATGCTTAGACTTGTAGGTTTTCTGAGGATATCCCAGGTCCAAAAATGTGCATTAATAATACTGTTTCCTTTAAGCACTTTTTCTGCTTGAAGATAATCACTTTTTATCATTTTCAAAAATTTCATTTTCTATTTTCAGAATCCAAATTATTGAGCTGAATCATGGATGAAAAGTTTGTTGACAGAACTGAGGTTACCCTGAAAACGCCAACAAAACAACATCTTACAAAAACACAAATCTGTTCAAAGTTAACAGTAGATGTTACCAATGGTCATACATCATCTAAAAATACATCTCCCATTTCACCTTGTCTAGCATCATCTATGTTAACAGATGAAGATATGGAGCAAGCTGTCTTCAGTACAACCTCAATAGATAAAGAAAACAAAGTATCAACCGACACAAATCTCAAATTGAAAGCCAAGGATCATGCTTTCACAAATATCTCTTCATCTGTCGAAGAGGATCCAAGTCTCAATTCTGTTCCTGTGGCTTTGTCTTCCCCTAAAAAGGATGAAGAAGTTCGCTCCTATTATACTCCTGGTTTTGCCATTAGGGCTTGGGCATTCGAGGATATAAAACAAAAGAGTGATGAACCTGAATCTAGTAAAATTACACATGTAGAAAGTAAAGAGCGTAAGACAAGTGTTACATCAACACTAACTGTTAACAAAAACAAAGATTTTGATCTGGAAGAGCAAGAAAAGCAAAAGACAGAACTTTCTTCTTTAACTTTTAACATTGGTAAATCACCTAAAACAGAAACAAGTATTTCAGCTGTGACTATGAATAAAACTGTTGAATATGATCTTCAGAATAGATCACCTCAAAAGAAAGAACTCTCCCAAGCCACTTTTGCTATTGGAAAGAAGTCTAGTTTTGAAGAGAGGTCTGTTCCTGTGACTAAGTCATTGCTTGTCAGTACTGAAAGCAGTGAATCAAAGTCAACACTACTAGTATCATCATTTGACTCTGTGTTCACTAAAAATCTTTCAAAAACAGAAGAGTTGAATCAAAGGAATTTACAAAAGACCGATGAAGTAACATACAACTCCAAAAATAATACTTCAGAATTAGTAAATCAAGAGCATGTTTCATCCACAACATCTATAGCTTCCCAAGATACGAAATTAACTACAGTTGTCACAGATGAATGGGTTATAATATCAGAAGACGAAAAATCCTTAAAAGCAGAATCTAACACAACCAAAGGAGATATATCTACAGTTGTTTCAAAGTCATCTGTGGATTCAGGAACAACATCTTCATCACCTGTTAAGACCAAAATTGTAGCAATTCCTGTGGAAATTGAAAGAAAATTCTCTATTGGACCTGATACTGAAGCTAAATTGAAAAATTCTGGTGCCAAGCTTAAATCTGAGAAATCATTTACAGACGTTTATTGGGACAATGAGGACTATTTGCTTACTTTATCTGATTGCTGGTTAAGACGACGAGATTCATATTGGCAGATGAAAATTCCTGTACATTCTGATCCAATATTTGATGTGAATACAAAATATCAAGAATTGACAAAGGAAAAGGATATTATCAATTTTATTGCTAATAAATTAACACTCAATTTGGGAAAGAGGTCTAATTTAAGTTATTTACTCGAGAAAGCTAAACTTATTGATTTTGCAACTATAAACACAGTTAGAAAGTCATACATCTTAGATGGGTGTCAGGTGGATCTGGATAGCACCAACCATGGGTTCCAAGTTGGAGAAATAGAAGTAGTGGCACCTTCATCATCTGAAATACCATCAGCACTTAGAACAATCGATAAAGTTGCTAAAAAATTGGGTATGTTAAGATGTTTTCTCCTATATTAGATAATCAATATATGTATGATAAATAGAGACCACAAATATTATGTCCATTAAGTACTCATCTAAATACAGTCTAGATAATAATTATCAGCATATTTCTAGAAATATGATGAAATCTTACAACAATCTTTGGTTATATTACAAGAAATCCTTAACCTGTTCTCTTTAATGACTATAAATTTGATTCGTCTGAAGATTCATAGAAAGGATAATTCTGATTGTGCATTTAGATGAAATGTCGGCATATTTTTTTTTTGTATGTGAAATGAGAAAAGAGATTCAATCCATCATAATTACTCGATCTATTCAAACAAGCTTGAGCTCAAGTCTGCATTTCTGGATGGATTTTATTCGACCAAATTTGATTATGCAAATGTAAATGTGAATTACCATGGAGAAGATGAGATGGCTGTATTTGTGGTCTGATGAATGATAAAAACTAACCTTAGTCAAGCCGAACAATTAATGACGCATGATCTGTGCACCATTTAGATACGTGGAAATACAATGTTGGCAATGGTATTTGCCCTGCTTCGATGTGGGCCAGACTTAATTACTTTTAGCATATGCGATATTGACACAACGTTGCTTAATGATGTATATAGAAAATATTAACTACAAATCGTTATTGAACAGGTTGACATTTTAACCATATGGGTTACAGGATGTCAAACTAAAAATTTAACAAAATGTATTTCTTTATTCACAAGTTAGCATGTAATATACACAAATTAGGTCATTACGAAACAACAATTTTATTTCAGTAATTCGCATGGGTGTAGGGTCTTTGCATTTGGAGAAATTAAGAGGACCTAAAGAAAACCGAGAGGTTGGACAGGCACAAGTTCAACCACTTGACCCCAGCCCCAACCCCCCTGTGTCAAATGATGTTGAGGAAGGGATATTGAAATGGCCACCATCCTTCTGTCTGTTCAAGTTTTGTTTCTTGAGCATATCTCATAAACTGTTCATGATGTCAGATTGAAAGTTCATACACATATCAATACCTTGTTTTGCCAAACAAACACAGCACATGCTAGAATCTGTCTAAACCATAAAACTGTCACTGTCTGTTTATGAAATGGATACCCCAATCCAGACCCATCTTGACATGCCTCAGATTAGACCCCATTTATTTTCCCTTCAAAATTTCTTCAACAATAATTTTTCTTTTGGAATAATTTTATGATAGTAGGTAAGAAGTGGCACAAAATATCATGAGTAATTGTACTTACAAACTCAGTCATCATGCTCTAGTCATAGACTTATGTAAAATATCCGAAGTCGGTCATAAAACTACAAAACCTAAATTATTTAGTCTTCAAAGGGCATTTATTGATAAACGTTTTATGAAATCAAGAACCATAACATTATTCATTGCTTTGTGGCTTTGTTACAAAAGATATGAATTGATACAAAAAAAAAATACCGGTAATGTTAAACATTGTATTTAACACTTTTAATTCTCTTCTCTTATGCAATGAACGTGATAAAAGATGACAATCGCTTAGTTTCCGTATTAGGTTATAATGTTGCTTTGTAGATGAAATTTTAGTCAAAAATAAATTGTGTTAGAATTAGAATAAAACTGATGATATTGCTGTAGATTGTTTAATTCACAATTTAATTGGCATAATGTTCAGGTGTTATCACAGAGGGGTAAATCAGCAAAGCCATAAATCATAATTTAAATAATCAGATTATTAATCATGTTTTTTCTGTCTTTGCTTTGAGCAAGGAGGGAGAAAATATACATGTACTCATAACTAGCAATTGTCCAGTTCATATTTCAACAATAAATCAACGTTCTCTTATAATCAAATCACTGGTTGAAAATAAAACTAATATTTTGCCAACAATAAGATAAGATATATTTTTAATTATATTAAAATGAAGCAGATAACAAACACAATTATAGTCTGAGAGGTATAAATGCTGAAAGTTTGATCATCAAGTTAATGTAGCCTTCTTTTATTTTATGTGCCATTCTGATGCTTAAGTTAAACTGGTACTGATGATTGTTAAATAGGGCTGCAACGATACGCCAGGCCACGATACGATGCGCATCTCGATTCATACCCCACGATACGATTAATATCGCGATGCAGGAAATAAATTTAAAAACTGCTGTTAAATTTTAAAAGTCTTTATTTTTTTATGTTAAACATAATATTTTCAAAGGTTTGTATAGATTTAAATGTGTGTAATAAACCCTTTATCACATACTTGCATTATATATCAATAATTACTACTATGAATGATAATTATCAACTTTGGCCAAAGCCCAGCTTAACCGGAGCGGGGCCCTTAGCGTGACGAAAAGATAATTTCATATCCCTCTGAATAGCATGCCTCGGTAACACAAAGTTAAACGGTTTGCAATACAAAAATAATTACATAATATCTGATCAAATAGGAAATCTATTGAATTCCGAACGACATACAAAGTCTAGCAGCCTAGGCCGATAACCGAGTGGAACTACACAGAGAAGGTAGGGCCTAGTTGAAGGTTGGTGGATAGCTCAGACTCGACACTTCGCAGTTCGCGCCGCTAGATCGATTACTGTGAAACTGTCATCTGATATTTTTTCTTTTTGCCATGAACCGCGGGGCCCTGGGCCTGGGCCCCTCAGGCCCATGCCTTAGCTGGGCTTTGACTTTGGCACATTGAATTTGTTGACGAATGCATTATTATTATAAAAATTCAGGTGCAGAATCAATATGACTGGCGATCGTATTGCCACAACAACTTCAGCCAATGAAAAGCTTTCTCGTTGTCAGGTCAGTCGCAGATGTGGCAATGGCGAAGAAAATAACAGTAATAATAATAATAATAATAAATTCTTTAATTTTGAATGTCAAAATATTATTATACATTAGAAATATAGAAATGATAATTGTGCTGACCAATGTATGCACCAATCGCCAATCTTGTGCATTAATCTTAGCACAATTCGCATATTACTGACGTATTTATAATAATATGCTCTGTGTTTTTCCGTATATTATTCAAGTGCGTAATTTGCAAGTTACTTTATTTCAAGCTCGACTTGCTTATCCAGACTGATATCATTTATTCTTAGCGAAATAACTAAAGTCCATGTGTCGAGAGTGTGATAACACGTACTCGCTTACAGTAAAAAAAGTAATTTTGCTCATGGAATTATTTACGCATTCCACGTTAGGATATTTAAACGACAGAACGCTGGTCTATTTTTGTGGATTTTTTGGATAATGAATCGCGATACGGACATTGATTGTATCGTGCATCGTGGATTTTTACAAAATCGCGGTTCATCGATTCATCGATGAATCGTTGCAGCCCTATTGTTAAACTAGCTTAATTTTGTCATCTGGAGTTGGGGGAAATAAACTAGCTTTAAACAAGTAAGAGCATATACTATGTACCGGGAACCGACCATTACATCATGGCGACCAGCTTGAAATTGTGACACTGTATAAAAAAATGAAATCCATTAATCAATATGCCGTTGTACAAGGAACAACCATGCCAAATTTCCTGTCGATTGTACTTTTTGGCTAAGTGCCTCGCCCCCCAAAACAAGTAGAAGAACAACAAAGTGGTCCATAAATTGGCTGAAAATTTAAGAAAAAATTAATTAGTATTATATTATATTTTTGAAGATATCATTTCATATGTTTAATATTTTAATGTTGCTTAATTTGACTAATATGACACATTAAGTGTTTCCTGTAAATGAAAATAAGGAAGGAAAAAAATTCTAACATATTTTTTGTGTTCTTATATCGGGTATGGAAATTATAATTTCACTTATAATTCAATTATTTCTAATAATGACATCAAATTTTTTAAATGATATATCTGTGATGTATTTTCTGTGAAATTACACTGTCATTTGTTGAGAATTTAGATCCCAAAAAATATTTCCAATTATTCCTGTGTTGATTAATATAATGTTGGAATAGAAGTATACATATATAGATATCCTATTATCTTTTTTTGCAAGTTATTTTAAAAATTTGAATGATGATACTTTATTTTCTCAATTTACACAAAAGGCATGTTTTTTTTACCATGCTCCATCAAGAAGACGTAAACTTTTCACCATGGATTAATGACTGTATTCCCTAGATATTTGACAAAAATTGAAAAGGATCCCTTGACTATTAATCATGTAACAAAATGTCAGAATAGGGTAATACCTTCCAATGTGTTAAATAAATAGAAGTCAGGTTATTGCATTCCATAGATCAAGTCAAAGTAATTACAAAAACTAGCCATAATTCAACTTCATTAAAAAGACATAATTTGTTGGTTACCTAGTTTTTTGTTCTTAGTTTGACTGAATACCATAGCATTCAGATAAGGGTAAAGAATTAGGCCAATTAAATGAATAGACTGTTTACAATGACAGAATAGTGTTACCTTATTTGGGGTGAATGACAGAAGTTTAATACTATTTCACAAAAAAGAGCATGTCTTTAAAAGCCATGCTTTTATTAGTCAAAATTATCCAAGGCAGGAAAGTATATGAGGATAAACTAGTTTACATGCCCCAAACATACAAATAAGTTTTAAATACCGTACATTTTTATACTCCCACATGGAAATGTCATATATCGCTGTCAAGGCCCCTGTCCGTCTGTCCAAAATTTCTTGTAAACACTCTACTGACTACATTTATTATCCAATATATGTTTTTAATATTAGTGAGACGAAGAATCATTTATATTTTCTGGAGTTATGGCCCTTGTTATACTTTGTTGAACCTTTGTGAACACTGTAATGACAAAAATAACTGTCCGATCTGTATGAAATTTATTTTATTTGATAAATTTAGATGAGTGTAACTAAGATTCCTATTGAATTGATTTTTTTAAATTAGTGAAACAAAAAAGCCTATTGCATTTCAGCATTTTCTGTAAATTGCTTCTAGAGTTTTGGCTCTTATTTCACTTTGTTTAAGCCTTGTGAACTTTCTGATGACAAAGGTTATTATCCAATCTGTGTGAAATTCAACAGTTTCTGTTAATTGCTTCTATGGCTCTTATTTCACTTTGTAGACCCTTGTGAATGCTCATACAAAAGTTGTCATCCGATCTGTATCAGTATCTTGTAAATGGTTCCATTATCTACAAAAGAATAAATATGTTTCAACCTTTGTAAATGATTTAACTGCTGTGGGCATATTTTTTTTATTGCCTGGCAACCTATCTTTTCTTTTCCTGCGTTGCTTCAAGCTGTTAACACTTGCTACAGGTAAATATTGACTAGCCCTGTTTCCTGAAAAAAAGGTGATGAACTAACATTCTGTGTTTTTAAGTAGTTCTCAACATGCACTGGAGAGGGTAGTAGTTTGGGCGGTCCAAGTGTGAAACATTTATATGATGACAATTGAACTTGCCACTGATGGTTTTAACGGAAATAAAAAATTGCATACCTAATATGCACACTAGTTCAGTCTTCAGCTGCACGGTCTTGACTTGGCATATTTAACTAATGTGAGTAATTGTATTTAGTTAACATATTATTTATTTTACCAGGTTTGTCTCCATTACAACTAGTGTTATAGAGGTAAAAATATGTATTATGTGTAAATAGTTTATTGTATATTTTAATCTGCATGCCTCCCATTATTATTATTAATGAGAATGCTTATATTAACTTAAGTTATTTTTCGTGTAATGCCTGTTAACAATTCAGATGTAAAAGTTTTCACAAATTATTTCTTATCTCACAGTTTAAAATTGTCCAGATTCTTTTTGTAGTACAGCACTGAGTTCACAATGAAGTTTTTATACGCCCATATAAAAATGTGGTCATATATATGCCGTAGTCTCTATCAGTCCATACATCTGCCATCCACAATTACGTGAACATTCTACAGACTACATTTATGATCTGATTGTTTTGAAATTGACAAATGTTGTTTACATCAATAAGATGAAGAAGCCCATTTAATTTTCGTTAATTTTTTCTGGAATTATGACACTTGTTTCACTTTGTTGAACTTTATGAACACTCAGATGATGAAAGTTATCATCTGATCTGTATTAAATTTATATGCATCATTTGAATTGGTGAGTCAAAGAATCCAATTGAATTTCAGCAATTTCCAAAGTTACTTCTTCATTTATCGCCCTTGTTAAACTTTGTTGAACCTTGTGGATACTTGAATAATGATCTGTATGAAAATTATCTGCATTATTTTTAGAAGTAAAACAAAAAAGCATGTTGAATTTCAACCATTTCTGTAAATTACTTCCAGAGTTAAGACCCTTTGTTCAGTTTGGAGAACCTTGTGAACCATCCATCGACTAGAATTCTAATCTGATATGTATGAAATTGTTTTGTTAATACATGTACTCTTAATTACCTAAAAAAAATAAATATGCGACTGCATGGGCGATTTAGCAGCTGTGAGCAAATATTTTGTTGCCTGGCAACCTATCTTTAAATATAGTTCTAAAAATAGCCTATTTGTCGATTGGGATATTCAATAAGATTAAGAATTGAAGTTCTGGTAGGTTTTTTTTTTTATTTTGATTATGTTTATTCATTTTATTGAACCTTGCCTTTTAAAAAACCTGGGGACTTATAAAATGAGTTTGGGACACAATAACCCTGCTTTTGATTGAGGTAGAATGCTCAAACTACTTGTTGATGTTCATTAGGTGAATGTCTTGACTGAGTTCGGTGACAAGCATTTTCTGGTTAAGGTGAGCAGGGATAAGCGATTTGATTGGTCAACTCTTTAGGAAACGATGATGCTAATTCTGTGAGATAAATGAAATGTAGTGTATAGTTAGTTTCATTACATCAATACCTTGACTAAGTTTGATGATGACCTCTTTCTGCTCATACTAAGCAGATATAAGCAATTTAGTTTGCGCATGCTTTAGAACACAATAACTCTTGATTTGAACTGAGTAATAATACTTGATGTCAAGTTTTGTCACATCAGTACCGTGACTATGTTTGATAATGAACATTTTCTGCTCAGGTTAAATGGAGTGCTTTATGAACAGATCAATGTGAAAGTAATTAATGAGTGTCATCCTATTAATTTGAGATTGAGGCAGAGGACATCATCTTCACTTTTGGCTTGTTTGGTACAGTTTTGAGTTATAAACAATTATATAGTTTAATCGCCATTGCTCAGCTTGTTTTGTTGGTTTTTTAACCTCAATGACTAAGACATAATGATTTTCCAACACGGTTTTGAGGACAGAAGACCTGACACAAAAAAGAGTCTAGTCTTTCAAAAGAAATCCCAAGGTTCCATATACACAATGGTGTGCACATAAAATCTCAAGAAGATTTGGCAAAATTGCTGCTGTCCAGAGAAAGTTTTCCTCATTTCACCACTGGATGGCATTTTCCTTTCTTCATAAGCCCAGTTGGTACAGCAAAGTTAAGTGTTAAAGTTCATTTCATTTGTTTCTTGATTGTCAACACCTTTTGATTGATGTCATAGTTTCTTTGAAACATTATTTTGGTACAGGTTTCGAAATTCTCATTAAACTTTGCAGGCCATACTAGCCAGCTGAACCATTCATTGCAATGTGGGGCACATCATCCTCATCTCTTAATACTCAGACAAAATAATATTAATCACCTGTCAGTATTAGGCTATATAGATTATATGTAATAACTTACAATATTATAATGCAAGACAAATTAACAAAAATGTATATGTATTCTAATTCTTAGATGACAGTTTGGGATTTTCTGTGGGTTATTTTTTAACCAGTTAGTACTAATACTAATGTTTGACAAACATATTGTGTCACACTCAATTATCTTCTATGGGTTGAAACAAAGTCCATCTTATCCATTCCATTTCCTATTAATCCTTACATCCATCAAGATTTGGTCATGCTAATTACAAAAACATTGCTACTTCTCTTTAGCTGAAATAGGACTAAAAACTGTTTGTAGAGAACCATGTTTAATATTTGACCTAATCAATGCTCTATTTAGTCTGCTTAGGTGGTATCTAAATTCTTTATTACCCGCCTTTCTCTACAGCTAAAGGCTTTTATACACTTATGAAAATTAAGCTTAGTCGTGGAGAGACAATTAAGCGCCTCTAATTGCCTAGGAATATCCAATCATTTTGCTAAAAATCAATGCTGGCTGAATAACCATGGTGACAAGACATAACTATAGGCTCTCTCACACCTCCCTTAATTAACAAGACCACTGACGGATGCGTACTTAGCACATTCACTTGCTTAATTAGGTGTAAATTGAAATTGGAAAAACGTCAGCCAACAAAATGAATTTTGAACATGCCATCTGAGGACACCAACCAAGTTCTGTCGGATGCCCTTATGTGTTTGGACATCTTTCTCTTTTTTCTTTTTATTTTTTAAAAAACAGAGGGAGAACTCCACTGAAGAATATATTGAGCAATGTTAATATTATTATAAACTGTTAGATGATACCTTGTTAATTGTACTAATGTCTTAGTGACCTAAATACATCATTAACATAGTAGTATCATCATCATCCCTATTCTATTGATCCTACTTTCATCAGCTTAATGAGTTTATTTTTATTTCCACGTCAGTCAGAAAAAAAGAATCAGTCAGCGAGTAGACATTTGTTTGGAAATATGAGGCGTTCCAATTTCTAAAGATATTAGGTTTAAATCTCCAATTTTATGAAAGAAGTATTAAACTGATCATGATTAAATTGAAAGTGTCTGTTTAATTACATATGATCAAGTTAATTTTAACTTATTGCTATCTTTGACCCTTTACAAACCAATATAATATATAGAGTAGTTGTTGCTTTATAGTTTGTTCGAGCATGGTATGAATGTTTTAGTCTATTTGTCTTGTAGGTGTAGATTTAACTATTTATTTGATATTGAATAATTTATGTGATAAAACTACCTGTGCATTACTCTGAATAGAACTCTTCACATAAAATTTCTACACTTTGGCTCATTTATTACAGTTCTTACATATTTATTGCATTAACGTGCAAAGTTAAATGTATATTGTTAAACATGGAAGACTTATTAACCGTATATTATTTAATTACAGCTTAAATATTAGATTTTGATTTGTTAATATTCATTACCGGTACACTGATACAGCTTATTATTTGAATACATTATTGTTATGAAAACATAGCATCTATATGGTGAATGTACATACATAATCATCCAACTTATATTATGTTAAATTGTATATTATAATCAATGTATTCTAACTATCATAATCATAAAACTGTGCATGCCAAATAAGTCTTATTAGTCAGCTTTCTGTATACTGTACTATGTAACAATACTTTCAGAATTACCAGCATTGAAGTCAACATTTTTGTAACTATTTCTGATTCAAATATAACAGATAAATATTTTTATATTTAGATATATAAAGCATCATGAACACATCAAATATTAATAGTGTGGTTACTTTTTTTTTTTCTTTTCTTAATTTTACTTTACAGTATATTTTCTAAATCAGTTCGAATCAGTTCGACATGTATGTTAGGTTTTTGAAAAATTTAAGAAACTGATAATTTAATTCTTAAAATACATGTAATTTAAAACACTTATTTGTTGTATTTCAGGGTTCGATTCAAGTAAAAGAGTTTCTGGTAAAATGACAGACCATTTGAGGAGAAACCACCTCTTTCTGTACATGTTATTAGTAGAAAATGGTGTCCTATTTTCAGGAGACATTACCTGAAAATACAACATACCTTAGATATGCTGTTAAGTTAATGTAATTAAAACACAAGCTATAATTAAGTTGATAAGAGTTTTGGAGTAGTTTGACCCACAGGTCACAGTTGAATCCAAAGCAAGGTACATACTACCGTCAACCTCTTACCTACTATTGCTGCCCTTCTCTTACTGAAATATGTACTGTTTGATAAATTAGACATGTTTTACAGGCAGGGATTTTCATTCCATATTACTCGGCTTAAAGATCACTGCTACATCACAACCCAGCCCAACACTTGAAGTCAGCATCATGGCTATGTCAAATTACACATTACCCATTGCCCAAAAGGTATAACAAGGGTTGGTATATAAATGAAATGAGCAGAAGGCCTGCGTACCATTTGAATGTCTTGATTTCCTTAGGAGGACATTTCATTTTGTGGTTCCTAATTAGTGTATGTTTAGATATTGCAAAACAATGTCTATCATAATAACTTAACATAACTGGCATGATTAGAAAGTTAGTGGAATATTGAAATGTTTTACGAAATGTTCTTATTAAATAACAGAGAAGTAGTTATACCCATATACAACTGAAATCATTTACCAGAGTATATTGTCTCAATTAGTTGTCTCTATCTAAAATATGCATACAAAGATGATAGAAATGAAATATCTCTACCATGTACATGCATGTACCATGTTGAATAATTTCAGTTTAATTAGAGACGTAGTTTTCCTTCGAACTTAGTTTATGAAAAATATTTTATATTCATTTAGAATCTCATTTAAAGTTTTGTATATAAGGGTATTTTGGAAGATATCAAATCAAAATATCAACTGAAGATGATCTCTCAGCTTGGATTCAGTTGAATTGTGTGCAGACTATGCCAAATGTTGACAAATTCTCAATTCATCATTCCTAAATCTGGCAAATTATCTTCAGAGACTTGAATTTGAAAGTGGCCATATTATGTCTCCATGAAATTTAAAAATGTTAATTACATCAAGGAACATAATTGATTTTGCCAAATAAATGGAAAGATGCTATGCAGAAGCTATGTTTACTTTATAATTGTGTCATCTAAATGAATATTATATACAATCTGTATGGCTATATCTTGTTAGTAGATTGGTGAATATAACTCGAATTTTGCACAATCCAATATTATCCAATTCAATTCGAAAGTCAGTATCAAATCTCCTGATCTCTTTTTCTAGATAGTTCCGGTGATAATGCAGTAAAATGAACTTCTCTTCAGAGAAAGTACCTTAATTGCGTATATATCAAACATGATTACACTAGATGATATGATATTAAATTTTATTTAAAAATTGCTATGTTAATTACTTACCTTAATGTTTAAATTATATGTCATTGTTATTGATTCAAGATGAGAATAACCTAAGCAATTATTGTAAAAAAATTATGTCTGTAATTATAATTTAACAAAGATGATAATTATGTTATATCTCTAGGATCTGGGGACTTCATTATACCTTAATATACAGTAGAATCAAATATTTAGAATTGATACGGGAATTGATTTCAATAACACATATAAGAAATGGAAGTGCAAGCTTATGTATATGAAATTGAAAACACAATTTACTTAATTTTAATTACTCATATACGGTAACGGTCTAATCTACTCAAGTCATCAGTACCAGATATTTTTAGTCTGTGTATAAATTTGAATTTATATATTTGATATCTTGCCTGTGTTTACTTGATGAAAATTTTATGCTAGTGATATTGTTATCATTCCTAAGCCTATTCTGTTGTGATAAGTTATAATATAATCTATCCTGCGCTTTCAAACACATTGTTTACTATAAATTCATAAAATTTTATGTCTTTAATTATGCTTCATTAATACTCTATACTTACTGTTTGTACGTTGTGCCTTATTGTTTGTTTATGTACATTTATAAAATATTTCACAGTCCCTTTTCCATTTTAAGCTTATTAAAACTGATTCATTTGATTATAAATTTTTTGATACGTTTTGCTATCCGGTTAGTATAGTATTCTGACAATTTGTTTTAATAAATGATTAGTACCATTTATAAGGTATAGGACCTACGTAGTATTTAACTAAACTGATTGGGCTCTAACGGTGGCCACTTACACTGCCAGTTGGAAGGTAATCAAATAATAAATTTGTGAAAAAAGCTGATGCATACTACCATTTAGCACTACTTACTAATTGATCATATTACCAAATCTATTGATCATTACCATTTAACACTGTCGGTACGAACTACTGGTTCAAAACAACTGATAAGTAATCTTTAACACTACCAACTGATGGATCAAACAAATGGTAAATACCATTTAGTACTACAAATTAGTGCATCATTTTGACAAAGCTAATAATTGCTACCTGTATACCATATGAAAATTGGTGAACACTTACAGTTAGATGCTGTTACCAACTGAAAAGTAGTAGATCATATTAAAACCGATGAGCACCACCAACAGGAAGATAGATAAAACTGACAAGCACTACCTACTGCAAGGTAATGGATAATAATAAAACTGGTGAGCACTATCAGCAGGAGGGTACTTAAAACAAAGGGTTTTTACCAACAGGAAGGTAGATAAAGGTGTTGAGCTCTACCACAACGGGGAAGGTAGTTAAAACCAATGAGGACTACCAACAGGAAGGTAGATAAAACTGATGTTAAATCCTACGAGCATTAACAACAGTAAGGAGTAGATAAGTCTGATGAGCACTACCAACAGGAAGGTAGTAAACATGATGAGCACTATAAACAGGAAGGCAGTAGTTAAACATGATAAGCACTTCCAACATGAAGGTAGTTGAAACTGATGAGCACTAGTGAATAATATGAAATCTGATTAGTGCTACCAATTGGAACATAGATAAAACTCATGAGGACTACCAACAATAAGGTAGTAGATCATATTACTTATAAGTGGTACCAACACCATGGTGATGCAGTATTAACAGGATAATACTGTATCGGCTTTAAAAAAACAGAGTAGTAGTAAAACAATATATGTTGTTGATGCAACCTGATTTACTCTTCCCCTGTTTATATAGTACAAAATATTTTCTTCCAAACCTAGTAATTTTGGGGATCTTTGCTGAGCCACTTGATTGCCTATTTTAAATATATTGAACAAACTACTTGTAATGAAAAAGAGTAAAATGATCTACTGGACTAGTATATTAATTTACAATTTATAGTTTTCATTTGTAGTGATCTCAAGATTTTATTTTATTCAAATCTTTTATTTATATCAGATTTATCGACAACTGTAGTAGGTTAGTCTACGAAAGTAATGTATACATACATATTTTATTATGAATAAAGATTTATCATATATTATATATCCATTAATTAAAATATATTGATACTGGTTATATCAAATCTCAAATCAAAATATATTGATACTTATATCAAATCAAAAAAAAGCTTAACCTGTAATGAGCCTGTGGCATTTTATGATCAGGATCAATATGGATTAAGAATTGAATAAAGAATAGGTAAATATTTTTCATGTAAAAAATCGTTGATGTAATCTGTTAACAGATGAAGAGAGTCAACAACTTGTTTTAATATTAAGTGGGACATGTGAACATTATATGTGAAGGAAGATCTTTCCTTCATGCTATTGTATTTGTATATGTCATGCATTGTTTAAGATACGTTATGTGAGATTAGATAAAAAGCTGGCAGTTCTCACTATAATTGTTAAAAACTAGAAAATGTAAAGGGAATTTGCTGAAAATTACTGTCAAATTGAGCCACTCTGAACCGAGAATGTAGCAATTGAATTTTGGACCTAGCCTCGATCATCATTACTAAAGTGGGTACTATAAAAAGCATAGTCTCAATTATCCAGTTTTTGATGACATCCAGAGTTGATTAGGGTCGGGCTAAGTTAATTAATGTCTAATTAATAATTTAGATAACATTTCAGGCCTAAAGAAAGTCCTGCAATAGACAGATTTTAATGTATGTTTAAATTGTAGATAAAATTAGTGTCTTGTCAGCTTTTTATATACATGTCAAGTCAGCTTTTTATATACATGTACATTCATTATAAGATCATTATAAGATCTCTATATACTGGTATTACCCACACTATGTCTGTCTTGGGTCCCTTGGTTTGGGCCTTCCTTATTGATTTTGAACAATTTTGGATGATACTACTAAAGTTGCCTCATTTATTGTTTTTTGCAGGAAAATCTATTTGGCTAATCAAACCTGTGGACAGTAAAATAGTTTTCTTCTCAATTATTTTTTATTTTAAATTGGTTAGCTCATCCTGTGAATAATTACATAAAATAGTTACATGATTGTTGTACTTAAACTATTAAATTGTGACTCTGTTTTTGTTGCCATTTTTCCTACAAGTTTCATTGAAGATAGAAAAAAAAAAGATTGTTATTTTTTGTCTTGTTATAGTCCTCTTTTTTGTAAGTCTAGGATATTAATATGTAAAAGAAGCAGTATACTTTGATCTATATAAATATGTTTATTGTTACTGTTATACCAGATATTATGCATGGCTTACTTTATTTTGCTATTAAACTTCTTCTTTTTGAAATCATCTTCTATTGTCTATTCACTGAATATAAGTACTGCTAATCTGAAAGTCAGGAAAACCGTGATGCCAATATTAAAGGGATTATTGCTTATATATAGGCTACTGATAATAAAAACAAACAAGCCAGATATATCACATAGATTAAAATATTTTCCAAACTGTCTAAATTCGAATTTTGTAACTTAATGAGTTTACCAGAGAGCTAATGATGCTAATAATTGAAATGGCATCTTTGCAGAGTATTTATTAGTATGTGGAAGATGGTCAATTTATGTGGAGACTGTTTGCTTGAGCACAATTAAAGATATTCGATTAATTAAGGTTCTAGCAGACGACAGGCCGATCAATATATCTCAATTATCTATATAAAATGAATAATTGTTGTTGCCACGACTTGACTTATAATAAATATTGTTTATTTCTTCATAAGACAAACCACCAAAGGCTGGATAATTACGTTACGTTGTCTCTTATGACCAGACGTAATTTATAATCATCAATAGACAATAAGCGGTGTAATATTGGATATATTTGTCGACAAAATACTGCGAAAGTCGATATAAAGACGTGTGATTTTAATATTTATAGCATGTGTGGTTTACATCATTCAGGTTTGATTAATGACAGACCAGTAATTGTTCGTAAATAATCGGTAAATTAGGCTAATTAGAGAACCTAAAGTAGGTTGCTATAGCTGTGTCTGAATATTCTTATTTCTTATAGATCTCTACTGAACTCTAATATTTAAATTTACTTTTATAACCTGGTTGTCTTTTAAAGATAAGGTTTCAGAAAAATATCTGGATTAAAGGGAACGTCCCAATTTTAACAGTCTCGTAAATAAAAGTCTGTGTAGGCCTACGTATGAAATTTAAGCACTAAAATGGTGTATTGACCTTGTCTCAAAATTTAAGCGCAAAATATTGAGTCGTTGGGACGTGAACGTCAAATTGGTTTACCCCGACAGACAATCCTTTTAAGATTTAAGGTTGATTTATTCGTTGGGTGACCCGATAATCTATTGCGGTTCCGTCTGGGGTCTATACAGTGCATGACCTAAGTGCTTTCCGAAAGGTAAATTTTACCCACACGTTTGTTTATAAAATTAAAAAAAAAGGCTGGTTTTATACAGACACCGTAGAATACAGCTTAGGACACGGTCTCCTCTTCCAGATGAAGACTGGCGGGTGTAACTTGTTTCAAAACTATTGTATTTCTAAGGTGTGAGGTTTTAACACAAGATTAATAAGTTTTGTCCTCCAAAATATAATCGAAATTGGCCTTCTAAAGCTTAACTCCTTCGTGTTTTATTGACAGAGGGGAACGGGGAGAAACATTGGTGCACTCAAATTGATGGTGAGGGTTTTTAGATAGCTACACATGCCCATAACACTGCCCATTCTATATATCAATTAAGGATTTGGTGTCCCGACCCACATCCTTTCCGAAATTCTGCATACGCCAATTCTTTACTGAGTATACTTAGATTACCGGTATTGATATATTAAAGTTATAATATTCCAATAATATCAAGAGGTTTGTATCAAAAGATGCAATTAATGGTATAATTAATGCCTGTTTTTTGTAATGTTCCTGTAGCTTAACTTAAATGTCCACTGGTGAAAAATAATCCTTATCAATTTAATATAAAGAGTACTGTTTAGTTCGCTTTATTGCTACAGGCGAATGATGTTCTTCATCTTCATCGAAGTAGTTTTCAAAAAGCCACTGTGTTCACGTAATTTAATGATAGAGATCAAATTCTTTAAATAATTACAGAGTGATGTGTGTAGGAACAAGGTAATCATGTATAATATGACATCTACGTATTGATTGGGGTTTGTAATTGTCAAAATCATTACAGACATCGAGTCCAATTAGTTCTATTTTGATCACGTAAACATATATTATGTTTCACGATAATATTTTTGAATCTTGAGGAAAGGATAACGAAACCAATCGCCATTACTCATGTAAACGTGTCTTGTATAAGACAAGTTTATTGTGTTTTTCGTTTTTAAATTGAGGATCTGAATTTTAGATCCGTTAAATAATTAAAATGCAAAGGGCATAACATCACCTAGAAATATATAGACTAAAATCAGTTGATTTCAGTTTACTGCGTCCTGTTTGAGTGTTGCCCTGTCTCGATCTTAAATGGGTTACCATAAGTGGTTACAGGGTTCTAGCCCTTGATTTAAAATGTATCAGGCTTGATCTGCTTGTTGAAGTCGCTGAAGTCTATAGTTCTAAGTTCGACTGTGATAAAACCTTCTTCTGTTCTTGTCAAACTAACTATATGACAGTGATCCAAGTCTGAGAGCCAGCGAGAACATTTTGCCGATGATATGCCACAGTAAAATACAATGTTGATCAACTTCCTACTTTTGTGCATAAACTGGTCCAGTGTGCAATGTATGAACTTTTGCTCGGACCACAAACTTCTCTTATTTAGATTTCAAGCTGTCAGGTGTTAAGAATTATTTTACGTGTACATAGGACCTAGGTTTTTAGTCCCATCTGAACGACTATAGACATGTTCTTTGACATGCCCCTGAAACCACTGACAGGGAGAAACCACATCGGAAAAACCAATGAACTTCATGGGCGTACCCGAGACTTGCTAGTTAACGAACTAGTGCCAATGCCACAGTGGCCCCGAGATGGTACAGCTTTTCGATGGGTCAACTTTAACTTCAGCAATTTGAATTATTGCACCCTTTTAACAAGTGTTATTACCACTGTGTATGGGTATGCAGGGGCGGATCCAGGATTTTCAGAAGGGGGGGGGGGGTGCTGCACACACTTGGGAGTGCGAAGCCCAGTCCCGTGATTTTTGAGTGGTAAAAATGCCCACAAGAAATAATTTCATACTAGTATTGTAAATTACGATTTCCAACCTTAACTATTTTGTTCTTCTTTCCTGCGAGGATATGGAGCTCAAAATAGTTCGCCACCTCAAAAAATAGACCGGGCGTGCGCCGGGTTCGCCCCCCCCCCCAACTCTGAATCCGCGCCTGGTATGGAAACAATTATAATTTTACAGTAAATTCTAATATCCCCCATTGCACCGACTTGTTAGTTAATTTGATATGGTACGTTTTAAAAAGTAATTATATAGACGGTATATTATAGTGAATGGCGGATCAGGCTACACCAAAATCATGATCGCTCAACAAATTGATTGAAATTTAAAGAAGAAATCTTCACATCTTGGACTATAGACCAGTTATTCTAAAACAAACATGCAAATTACACAAAGAGCCATGTGGAAAGCTATCATTTAGACTTGCACATCTAACGTCAATTTTCTTGGCAGTTTTTTTCTGCCATACAGCGATATAATTAGAATAGTAGAACTTGGGTAACGAGACAAGTTTATTCTCGGAGGAGAATGGCAGATAATTAATCCGATATATTTGGCCCACGTAATTGCAAACTTCTCATATTCTATTGATCCAACTCTTCATTTCATAAGCCCTTCATTTTCCTTATCTCTTGCCCTCGTAGTCATCAATGTGCCCGAGAGCCAGTGATTGATAATCTATATGTGTGCTTGTTTCTTGTAAATGCGTTCTGTCGTTGCATCACTTGGCGCGTCAGTGTATCTTTGAGTCATTAAATTTCTGGTGCGGTCAGTCGAGGTCGTGTCCACAGAAATGTATCAAATCGAAGCTTTTCATTAACTGTGCGTGTTTTAACTAGTTCTCTCCGGAGAAATATACACATCTTGAGTGATTAATTATATCAGACACTCTGCTATGATAAACAAGTTGAAATTTGATTAAGATTTTCATCAATGATATGTCAATTTTCATAGCAAGAAGTCATCATACTACATTCTTGATATCCAAAACCTCTTCCCTATTACACAATCCGTAAAATAGATCTAAAATTAATCTCTCTTCATTGACAAAAAACCCAACAGACGAATCGACGTCTTAGAAAAAGGACACGCAAAAAAAGAACGTTTATTTTTTACTCTCAGACAACAATTTTTTTCAATCAGGCCAGAAACAAAACCTTGCGTTATACATATGTATGGTTTTTTTTTATATTAATAACATGAATTATAAGAATGTGTTCACTGATTATCGTATTCGGGTTTCAGGATACATTATACATTTGACAAAATTATATTTATTTACGATGTTATAAGAGGGGTTTCCTGGGTACAAAAAAAAGAAATAAAGAAATGCACAAATAGATATTTTGTTAGCCATATTATCACATGTGAAGGCAAATGAACAGGGTGCCTTAGCTAAATGATGCGCTAGATTGACCTTTGATTTTAGAAATTAAAGTTGCTGGATAGAGTAAAAACTCATAGTCATTCAATCCCACCAATCCCGAGCCCCATATGAAATGCATGTCTTCATATTGAAAAACAAAACAAACGGGTTTTCGTTTTCAATCAAATATAACGAACAGCTTTCTTTTCGATGTGTCGTTTTTTCCTTTGATCCTATCGTACGGGGTCTACATAGAATCGTGACCTTTTGTGAACTCTGGACAGACCACTTACTTTTTATTCGACGGATTTCATTGTTTCGCACCGCCTAGAAAGGGTTAGAGGTGACATTTTAGGGGGCCAGTAAAGATGTTTAAGTGATGGGTGAATTAACTTGGTAAAACTTGGAATATGATAACATCTTTGTCTCAAAAATATACTTCAACCGTCTTCAATTTTGGATTGTTGTTGAAGACCAGTGATACGGGTCTGGCTAGGATCTGTTTGAAATATCTATCGACAACCCGTTATTGTACATGTAGCCCAATTGTCCCACAAGCTTGTCAAATAGTTGGGAAAGTGTAATAATATTAATTGATATTCACACAGCAATTGTCGACTTTCTCGACTCGATGGATTAATTACTTTTATCTGTAGAGAAATATTCAAGCACAACCGATCCCCTATCAAATTATCTCCCCTGAGAAAATCCAATCCGCGATTTTAGTGAAATAATCAAATACGTTTAACAAGAATACAACTTATGACACAACCGAGACCCGGGGTTGATGGCATTTATTTCTTTTTGCCCCAGTAGCGATAAGCAGTTAAATAGATTACATCTAAAAATGGCAATGCAATGAAAGGCGATGGAAGGCGAATCACTAAATAGCGCAATTGACAGAACGGTTGCCGAAGTGTCTACCATGAGCAAATCAAAACATTTAACTGAAGAAAAGTAATAAAGCAAATGGAATGCTAGCTTAATTGACTAGTGTCGCGAGATTTCTTGATGGGGCTCAATCCATCATTTACTTCTAAATCTCATATCGAACATAAAATCTCTAATTTTGTTCCTATCTAAAATAATTCATTAATCTTTTTTTACAGTCTCACTAATTTTTCTTCTTCATTTCCACCCTGGAAATCTAATTGGTTACCAAGTTACGAAAACTTCACTCGATACTTCAATAGTTCATCTTTTATTCCCAGTAGAGTTCTACGAATTGAGTAAATGTAGCATTCAAATGCACAGTTTTCATTTCTTGTTATCTTGTACACCAAGATCTCGTTTCTCAGAAATTTAATTTTCCAATAGACATGTTTTTTTGTTTTTTTTTATTTGATTTTTGAAATACTGTAAAATGTGTATTATCCTTCCCATGGAGAGGATTTTTACATGGGCTACATTATCAAAACACTTCTGAATATTATATTGTTTTAAGAAATCGTTCCTGCGGATAATTTCTAAACCATTTATCACGAAGTTCAAATGTGTGTGGTCGTCAATACTGGTATAAGCTCTTTTCATACCGATTGATTATAGTAATTAGTATTACGAGTTTAAAATTTCTAGAAAGTATTTTCAGTTATTCTTACGTTCGCCAGCACCCAGATAGTTAAATTCATTCTAAGAAAACAATTTATCAACACGTGGTTTGTTTTTGGTTGTATCTCGATCTGACCAGTAGAGACATGTCGAGAATCAAACAATGCTTTATTCTAACCTGTTTTCTGAGAGGATGGTCTTGGGTCACCGGTTGTATATAATATTCGCATCTTAAAAAATATATTTGGAACTTAATTTACTTGTTATACTCTGCTTTTATCACAATCCCTGGGTGTGATTTACTAATAGATAATGTATTCACTGCAGAGTAATAACCAGAACGTTCATGAATTGTAAAGAATACAGGTTAATATTTCCAGAAATACACATAATATGTAACCATGGTCAGAATGATGTCAACTAAAGCAAAACGATGCTTTGCGGAAAGGTCGTCAACCGCTACAGATATTCATCGGTTAGGGGCAACGTAATCACTCTTATTGACTAAAAACAAGTATCTTCTTTGATAGGCATTTAGTAATTGAACATATTAACACAAGGTACAATTTTATGGATATACAATTACCGAGTTTGATACTTGATTTGCTTGCTAAAGACGAGAGTGTCCTCGTCGAAATGTCGCCAGGGACGGATCCGGGAATGTTTGCAGGAGGGGGGTTGCCAAGTTTCAGTTTAGGAAATCTGCCACCATCGTCTCTACATTACATAGAAATACATGCAAATTGAGCTTTTTAAACAGAGAAATCATTTTTGTAGGATCACTTTGTGATGTAATTTCATTGATGCAAGGCATTATTTTTTTATGTAGCTGAGCAGGGTGGGGTTTGGACCCCCAAACCACCCTCTGGATCCGCCCCTGGTCGCTTAGTATCAAACTCAGTAATTGTGTATCCATAAAATTGTACCTTGTGTTAAAAACAAGTAGAACCAAAATTCAACCCAAACCGACCTAGCCTGCATTCACCCCCAGTCCAATTCGAAATTTACTAAGGTTCCGACCCAATCCGAAAAGAAAATTAGAAAGCATTCTCAATTCTGCAAGTCAACGTCTCACACACTGAGCCGCTGTGCCTCCCCAAGCTGGAAGTCTCGTGTTCGATCCCGGTGTTGGCCGAGAAAGTTCATCCTTATTTCCCAGCGTGGTTCCCCCATGTTTACGAACAGTCCTTCAGATGGGACAAAATAAACGAGGTCCCGTGTTATAAAATAGGGAGGGGATCACGGTGGGTAAGACATTGGCTCGCTCGCCTGGAGGTCGGGTGTTCGATTCCTGCATTGGCCAAGAAAGTTCATTCAGATATTCTGCCGTGGTTCCCCCTTATCATTGATGCAGGACGGAGGCCCTGAGAAGGACAACTGTCTTGTCGTTCTGATAGGACGAAAAACCGAGGTCCCGTGGACACATTGGCGTGACACGGCAGTTCATTCGGATCATTCCTAACTTATGGTTTCCAAGGACCAAAACGGCACTCATATTGTAATTTCGGATAAAGATGAGTTGACAGAAGACCTATACAATAATCATTTTTTATAGGGGTGATAAAAAGAGAAAAGATCAAACCCAAAACAAATAGAGATTACATTATTTATTTTTACAAGACCTGGTGTGGCTGTTTTGTTAATCTTAGGAGAGAAACAATCATTGAAATTCGGCGTGGCTCCTATGGTAATAGCATTAGAATTTGGAATATGCATGTATTTAAACATACATAGTTGTTTGGATAATCATAAGAATTAAACATGCAGATATTAAGCGCCGACAAAATGGCCTTCGACACAGTGCATGCATTAGAACCCATCTACACGCGAATCGAATCCTAGAAGACAAGCCTGCGTACAAGACACACATGGAACGAACATTGCAAGCAATCAACAAAAAATTAATGTATTAGCATATCATGCAAGTAAATGGATATTCCGGACCTGTAGTGAAACAGGCGTCAATCAGAATGAAAACAAAGAAGACAATCTACGAAAATGGGAATATTTCCCAAAACAATTATTTAAATGCGTGTCATGTTGGGCTGTGTGTTTACAAGAAATTCGTACGTTGAAGAAAACGGGGTAGGACTATTCACTTTATATAAATCGTACAAGACAGTTTCTATCTGATTTTCACGACATTCGAACTGAACCATCATTCATGTGTAACGGGGATATAATTAAACGGTGTTTAAAATCAAATACAAACTGTGACCTATAGAATGTCCACAAGCTAAAATCGCGATTTTTTTCGTACAATCAGGTGTGTATAAAAATGTAGGTCCGCCCTGATTGAAGAACCCCAAAGGGTCACCTGGCCATCCTGAAACATAACACAGTATGAGTTAGTCGCTCAACTTTAAAAAAGAAAGATATAAAAAGTTTTTTGAGATTGGATTATTGTTACCATCCTATAAGAAAGGGTGGTGGGGATTCGGAATAGGGTGATTTGATCTTGTAGATTAAAATTTAAACCTCGATTCTTAAATTCGAATGAATTCAAGAACGATCACAAAACGTGGATAGCACCATTTAGCTAATGTACAACTTCAGGAGCAAATCTTGTAAGGGATAAATATAACCTATAAATCTTCAACCAAACGACCATCATCCAAATTACAAACTTTGTGAGTTTACAACAGCTCGGCCAAAGGTCGCCATATTGGCCCAACAGTGTAACGTAACATAACGATTAGTTGTCGTCAACACTAATGAAAGATGAATTGTGCGATCAATATCCTATCTAGTAAAGATATAATTCTTCGCCTAATTTGTCCATCTTAATGTCGATGCCTCAAGACAAGCGAATTTGTTCTCTGAGATGCCATCACACAGGTCAGCTTTTAATTAAATGGAGGTGCCACGATGTTATTAGGCTTTGAATAAGATGTCATGTTGAAAATACCATCTCGCCCCTTTCTAATGAACGAGATGTCGTTGGCTTTTCGTTAATGATCTAAATTTCACCTCGGATCGTCTATCATTGTTTGATTTTTCTATTTTATAACAACCAGTGATTGGTCTTCCCGACATTTTTAATTTTTTTTCCATAATTCAAGAACGGATGCGGTAGAATTAGCAAACTAGATCCCAAATATATTGAGTGGAAATTTTGTATGGTTTTGCTAGGGTTAGTAATTATGAGTTCTCTTCTTTTTGTTTGTTAATTCCGATGACTAACGAAAAGAACCTGTAGCATGTCATTAAGAGATCAACGACACCATAGTTATCAAGAATTTAGCTTTCCTCTGCTACTACACAAACTTTGGTCTTCTTATCTTGTAAGTCAATCCATCTTTACGATATTCCAGTCAATTATACGCCCTGGGGCACAATTACATTTTGGACATAACCTCGAGTTCTTCTGCAAATATTTGCTTTCTGCTAACTAAAAAGGAACATTAATGTAACATCACTCGGTGGCGAGAGATTAATTAAATGGCGTAAGCTCGTTTATCAGATGGTGAAAAACGCTTTGTTTATTTTGTTCGCTCTCTTCATCAGTTTGTGCCACAATCATATTACGATATATTTCAGTTGATTTTAACGTAGACCATGTAAAAATTGCAAAGTAAGTGCAAATTTTTAAGAGACCGTACGAATAACAAGCTATAGAAAACTGAGTTTTCTCGACTTCTGTATAGAAGATTGTTAATTACACTGGTCTCAACGAGTTATTGAATTCTCGCCATTCTAATTTAATCACGACATTGTCTCACTCATATTTTGTTGCTATCGATTTTTTAAGCTGATGATTGTACCGTTACATCTAACCCGGTCATTGGATTTATTTAATTAGATTTGATTGCGTCAATTCCTACTAAGATCCCCCATCTAATTGTCGACATTTATTTTGGTAATAAAATACTAGGTCACTTGTGTTCTTCGTTTTTGCCATTTATCATCTGTTGAATTAAATTCCGGATTCCCTTACATTGCTTGCCAATAAAACATCTCATGATGCCATAACACATTTGTGATCTATCGCAGGAAATAGTTCCAGTTATTTCAGACATATAACAATATCAATTAACATTAACATATTCCTTTTAATCAATAACATTATTGATATCAACATGGGGAAATAATATATGAAATTAGTTTGAGTCCTGTGCTGCATAAAGGGAAGGAACTCTTGTTAACAACACCTTGCGTTTGGTGAAATTAAATTTAATTTTGTGATAAACCACAATTAACCATGTCAATGTTTTGCGGTTAACATAATCTGTATATTTTTTTTGTCTTCTGAGAATTTCCTAAATTACTGATAAATTGCAGGACTGAATTAAATTAAAGTAAATATACTTTTATGTTTAGTTGCAATTAGTATGGCACTTAGGGTTTGCATTTTGATAAAATTCATTGTAAAACCAGGAAATACTGTGCTAAGTAAATCAGGACAAAACAAGTATGGAACTAAGTCATGACAAAACAAGTATGGAACCAATTTTAGCCCTGCAAGTGATTCGACATTTAACAGGTTATGTATATTTGAATAAAATGCCTTTGGCTGGCACCTAAGCATGCATTATACAAGAGCTAAATCTGCCTTATGCAGGTCTCTCTTTAAGCCTTAAATGTTTATCTAAATTAGAATTAACTTATCAAGAACCAGGGCCGGTGGAAACAATTCTTGATTGGGGGTGGGGGTCTACCATCCTATAGGACTTGAGGCAAGGGGCTCCCAGGGGGTCTAGATCATCGGAGACATATTCTAAGCTATTTCTGGTTAGTAAAATTACTCAGCATGTAGTGAAGTTTAATTCTTTTTTAGATCCCTTACCATGAAAGCACTGCAGTCGATGGTACTTTACATTGATGCTGAACTGGACAAAAATATGCATAATAATACCAAGGTTGTGGACTCTCTAGAGACGTAACAATTTTTTATTCAATTTTGATTAAATATTGGAGCATATGGGACAGTAACTTCTTGGATTATGGCCCCTGATTGTACAAAAATCACTTTTTTAGCTTATGGACCCTCTAGAGGTCACAACTTGTTGAGTCTGACTTTCCTGAAAATTGGACCGAATTTCCTGTCAAGTATTAAGTATCACTAGATCATGGTGGTGTTCAAGTTTGGTATGCATCCGTCTGGAGTTATTTCCCTGCCTTTCATGCGAAATGTGAAATATGAATGAAGTTTGTGAGCCTTGTAGAGACAACAAATTTTGTCCGAATTATGAGATAAAAATTAAACAATGTGTTAAGGATCAAAAGTTCATGGATGAGTTTCACTTAGGACACAGCAGACCTTCCATTCTAGATCTATAACCCCTGCTATAGAATGTAAGAAAAACTCTATATTCCATGATAATCAGTCACATATACAGCCAATGTCAGTTGGAATGAAAAATTTAAGATCAACTACTTGGTTAAATAATCATGACTCTCGCAACTGGATTAATTTATTGAAATCAGAAAAATGAAGAAAACAATTTAACAAGAGCAATAACAAGGAATAAAATATATAGAATCAAAAATAAAATATAGCTTATAATTTATATTTCAATGATATGAAACACTTTGTAAGCTTTTCTTTGGTTTTGAGCTAGCAGCTGAACTTGGTTTAGATGTTTTATTTGACTTGTCATGTTTGATAGATGGCAAACTTGTATACACATTAGACGTAGCCATAATGTGCTCCTTTAAATCATCATTTTCATACTTGAGATTTTTTATTTCACGCTTTAGTGATACAAAGTCTTTGAATGTGGATTTACTGTTACTTTTCAGAAACTGTTTCTGTAGTTGTTGCAATTCTGATAGAATCTTGTGATGTTGCATTGTAATTAACTCTTTTTCCTTTTGTGCTGTAACTAAAGCAAGTTTCAACTGCTCTATTTCCGCTCTTAAAGTCTTCACAAAATCTGATTGCGCATTGACTTCGTCAGATTTGAGTTCTCTTTCCTTCAACACTTTTTCTAATTTAATTTTGAGTTGTTCCACAAGCTCTCCTTCATCTTTCTCTTTTGCTGCTTCTTTAATTTCTTTTTCTAGGCGAAGAATTCTGTATTGAAATTCCGAATTCTTCTGTCTAGCCTCTTGTAAATCATGATTTAATGTCTCGTGGTTGGTTTTAAATATTAAAAGATCTCGTAACTGTCCCATTTTTTCATCAAGTTCTTCCTGTAGTCGTTTGTTTTCCTCCTTGTTCCTCTCGATCTCGTCTTCATAATGTTTAACTTTTGACAAAACAACCTGCAATATTAATAAATATTTTTTATTTTATTAGAAAAAATGTATATTTTCATGGCATAACTAGGAAAAGTCACCATCCTTATAATATATTTTAAGTTCACTTTTACAAAGTCTCTGATTGCCATTTGAGGGATTGTTAATCTCTTGCAAAACTACAAAATTGTAAAATTTTAATCTCTAAAAGAGATCTTCTTTGATTGGCATTTAGTAATTGAACATGTTAACACAAGGTACAATTTTAAGGATACACAATTACTGAGTTTGTATCATTGTTTGATAAAGACGAGAGCATCCTTCTAAAAGAAATATCTCTCCAAAAATGGTTCCATTTTGATCAGTATTTACAAAGGTCTGATGAATTAAAAATTCGGCATCAACTGCAGTACAAGTTTCGCAGAATCTTTTGATGGGCCTCTTTTTAAATCCAAGCTTGGATTTAAATAATCAATTTCATTTGTCAGTAATGAAAACATTTAGAACACACCAAAATCTTATAATGAGTAACAACCCATGAAGTAATTATCAGAAAGCATTAATTTGTTTTGATTGTTTGTCTCCTGACCTTAAACACTGTGTATAAATTTATATTAACTTTAGCCTCTAGCGCATCCACTAGATTTCTTAAATGATCAATGGCCACAACTCTGGCAGTAATGATCAGAAATTATTAAATAGCAATAGGCTTTTTCACCTCATAATCTCACACTGTGTATAAATTTATAGTCAATCGGGCATTAACTGCAGCCTTTTGAGTGTGTACAAGATTTTTCTAGTGATCAAGTGCCATAACTCTGGCAGTAATTATCAGAAATCTTTGAAAATCACTAGGCTTCTTTATACCATGACCTTAAACAATATGTATAAATTTAAAGTCAATCAGATATTAACATTAGACTGTAGAGCTTGTGGACGCCGGCCCGAAGGAAGGAGACAACAGCAATATACAAAGTTCCACATTGTGATTTTCAATAGCTCGCTATTCCAATTATCTCCTTTGATCATCAAATACATACAAAAATTAACCCATGCAATCAAAAATTCATCCATTTCGGTAAAACAATGGGTCAATATTATAAAATAAATGAGATAAAAGTACAATTATTTGGATAACAATGTTTGTTTGTGGAAAATAAATTTTTCATTCAATGTTTAACCGTTCCATTTTTCACTGATACTGTACAAAGATATTACAGTTTCTATAGGAATTAACTGTCAGTTTTAGATTATAATAAGGTAGTAAGTATGTGGTTGTATTTTGTAGTATTGAGATATTTGGTAATATTTGGCTACGCTTGAGCTACAGGGTACTGTAGGGGAGTATAATTTAATAAATGTGATAGTTTCTCACAAAAATGTGATACTCTTGTGTGGACTAGCACTATATAAATGATATTATTATTATTATTAAATCGACAAGTTGCATTACAATAGACTTAGAATTGTAATACTTAGAATTGTAATATAGCAGTTTCCAAATGCCAAGTGAGATTTCAGTTTCAATCTGTGATTTTCATCACTGCAAAAAAAAATAGAAAAAAAGATAGCATTGAATTGAACTTACTGGTAATTGTTCGTCCGCTTGATCAAGATCTTGATTTTTATTTAATAAAGATTTATTCATCTTTTCTAATTCATCAATTTCATCTCGCATCTAAAATATTAAATATAAGCTATAATATGCTTCACAAATTATGTTTCAGTTGGTCACCAAAAAATGGTTGGTTGTCAAGGACGCAATACAAACATCAAAATATAAAGAACATAGCTAAAAAAGACCACCATAATAATTCATATGAGTTACCTCTTGCTCATTTACAGTGTTCACTTCCACTCTTTTTCTATTGAGTGACCTCATAAATGTGATTGGGAAATAAAACAAGTGGTAAAAAAAGTGTATATAACGCAGTAATACACAAGTTTATGAGATAATCACACCATTGTTATTAGTAAGTGCAGGCGAACTCCACCACACACAAACAAATACACAGACACGACACAATATACAGACACCACAAATAACAAACAAGCATATAAGATCAAGTTGCTAGCCATAAGTGTCCACTGTGCTGTACAGTCTCAGGCTTGTAGTGATACAGACTTCATTCATAAAAAACTAACAATAAGCGAAGCAACTCAAGAAAAAGGAGAATATTTCGCAAACGTTTAAAATTACATGGAAAGTGATTACACAATCTCATAATGTTGTCATTTTCATAATTGGGAATTAAATCTTAAAGCCCCAATAACACTCTTGTTGTAACTGAATAATATGTCCCAATCTTCATCCTGGTCAACAAATAGTATTATTTTACAATATTCCAATTAAATGATGATATAAATGTCATCTTAACACACCTATTTTAAAAAATTGGGAAAATTCAACCATTGATTTGAAAAGTCTAACATAAACCTTTTCAAATGTGACTTGGATTTTAAAATATTTTCGAACCCTCTGGACAAGTAAAATAGGTTATAATGGATAATTTACACAACAGGTAGGACACTTCTAGTACTTAGAATAAGGGTATTATTTATTTTCTGGAGCTACCAAGCCAGCAAGAATGTTATTGTCCCTTTAAACATGCATTATGCAAGGGCAAAATCGGTCTATTGTACTGTAGGTCTGACTTTAGGCCTAAAATGTTATAAAAACTATTAATTAGACATTAAATAACTTATCCAGACCATAATCGACTCTCAATATGCCAAGGCTAGCCTGCGATATTTGTTGGATTGTAGTTCGATTTGCAGCCAAATTTTCCTTTGTGATTAATGATTAAATAGATAACCGAGACTACCAGCTTTGTCTTACTGACTTTAGTAATGAATGAAGCATAACTTTCATTCACTTAGTTCTAAGTGGATCAATTTGACTGAAATTTTCAGCAATTTGCATTTACATTAGCTAGTTTTTAACTATTGTAGTGAGAACTGCCAATTTGTTATCTAATCTCCCATAATGTATCTTTAATTGAAAGACAGTTTTTCATAATGATTTTTATCAATACTTTGTTTATTACCTTAACCATTTCCTCTAGATAATATTTTTCTTGATCAAGTTTTTCTCCTACAACTCTCACCATCTGCGAATATTAAAATAGGGTAACGTAAATTTATGTGACATTAATATTTTAATTTAAAAGAGATAAAAGAGGGTTTGAAGATGGAGTTATCCTGAGTGTCAATGACTAGTTTCATTCATTTGGAACTTTTCAGACTGATTGGACTCACGTGGTGCGCGTGTTTATCTATACTATTCCATGGTTACTAATAGACAGGGTTGGCCTCTTAGTGGGGTCTGTGAATTGTTACCGGGGTCGGCAACTCACTTACCGGGGTTGTACAAAGGTTTGACAACTTGGTGGGGTTGACCTGTTACCGGGGTCAGTAGCTCGCTCACCGGGGTTGTGCAGACAACTAATCGTTTAGATTGAAGTGCTAGTGTCCTTGATTTTGCTTACTAGGATGCCTTTGATTGGTTTGTAACAATGTTACCCATCATAAAAATAAAGGGATACTATATTGATAAGGGTGTTGAGGCAACACCCATAAGAGAGTTATAAGACTAAACATAAATCCAAAGTTGGAACACTCAGGGGCACTCCCACCATTTTTATTTTGAGATTAATATTTATTATAACCAATTTTGACAAAACTGTATAGATCACTAGGGCAGGGACGTTTTAAGGTTTATCATCTTGGAGGCTGTACTATTCTGAGGGCCCTCTTTCGCAGGGGTCCGGGGTGGGGGGATCGTGTCTTGATTGATGATTTCCATACCAGTGCAGTGACTGCATTCTCATTCAGTAGTGGACTCGACAGTAACAGTGTATTGAAAACAATTGTTTTTATGTTTTTAGGACATATTTTACATTTTAGTCTAACCTCAGCGTTGTGTTTTTCTGTAAGTTCTACATTTATTTCATCTGCCCTTTTTAAATATTGTTCTTGTAATTCCTTCATTCTTTCATGGCTCTCATGTGTCAGTGTATGATATTCATCACACTGTAATTGTTCAGCCTAGAAAAAAAAATTGAAATTTGAGGTATTGCATCTGCATATTGTTCAAAAATTATAAAATCTGAATTACTTTATTTACTGAAACAAATTGATTTATACTTTCTGTGTGTATTTGTTAGTAACCTACATTGTGCATGAAATATTTAGACCGTGGACAATGCATTCGATGTGATGAAGGATTGAATATACAAGTATAGCACAAGAAGGAATAATTGAAGTTCTGAGGTGATGTAACATTTTTACTAAGGCATATAGTGTTGTAGCAGGTAGGCTTCATATGTCATGTACTGTAGTTTACTGTGCAAGGGTAGGATTAAAGTGTTTCTGTAAAATTTTAACAGATTTAATTATCAATAGTATAATGACACTATACACTACATGTACAAGCTCATAAAGTCTCAATGTTAGACATAAAACATAATAGGTATGGGACAATTCGTTCCCGGACAACTCTTTCCTGGACAATTCGTCTCTACATCCAACTTGTATATCTCATATATTTCATGGTGAACCTCATACATGCCCTAAATATTTGGTTGTAATGCCCCCCAAAAAACATACCATTTATTTCAGATACATAATTACATTGTATAAAACAAACTATAAAACTAATTTCAGTAATATTTCACATAAATAATACATCTGAATACATAATTTACAGTATTGATAAAACTAAAGATTGGTTGCCAGGCAATGAAACATACGCCCACAGCAGCTAAATCGTCCGGGCAGTCAACAAGAGTTGTCACATATTTTTACTTATTTCGATAATGAAACATTTATTTTACACTTAAATCTGATTAAGAGTAACAACTCAGAAAATCGTTAGAATTTGTTTGGTTTTTATAAAGTTCTGGGCTCTGGCCCATGGTAACATATAGTATGGTATACAAAACATTTAATATCATGTATTTAGCTGTTCAGTTATCAATATTCATTGAAAATTAATATACTTGTTCTTCTCAAGGCCTTAAACACTGTGTATCACTTTGAAGTCAATCGGATAATAAGTTTGGCCCCTAAAGATCCACACAAGATTTTTCAAAGTGATCAAGGGAGATAACTTCGGAAGTAATTATGGGAAATCCTTTATGACCTTTAACACTGTGTATCAATTTTAAGTCAATTAGGTATCAACTTTGGCCTCTAGAGCGTCCACAAGATTTTTTGAAGTGATCAAGGGCCATAACTCTGGCAGTAATTATCGGAAATCTCTGAAAATCAATAGGATTCTACGTCTCATGACCTTAAACACTATGTATAAATTTAAAGTCAATCGGTTATTAACTTTGGACTCTAGACCACCTACAAGGTTTTTCAAAGTGATCAAGGGCCATAACTCTGGCAGTAATTATAGGAAATCACCGAAAATCATTGGGCTTCTTCGTCTCATGCCCTTAAACACTGTGTATAAATTTAAAGTCAATCGGATATTAACTTAAGCCTCTAAAGCGTCCACAAGATTTTTTGAAGTGATCAAGGGCCATAAACTGGCAGTAATTACCTGAAATTGCTGAAAATCAATAGGCGTCTTCGTCTCATGACCTTAAACACTGTGTATAAATTTAAAGTCAATCGAATATTAACTCTGGCCTTTACAGCTTTCACAAGATTTTTCAAAGTGATCAAGGGTCATAACTCTGTCAGTAATTATTGGAAATCGCTGAAAATCAATAGGCTTCTTCGTCTCACGAACTTAAACAATGTGTATAAATTTAAAGTTAATCGGATATCAACTTTAGCCTCTAGTGCGTTCACAAGAAATTGTGGACGATGGATGGACGGACGGACGGGGGCGACGGCAATATCCGTCCACATTTCCATGTGGGCGTATAAAAAGGGCTTTATCACGATTAAGCAAGCAAAGCCAACTGTCTTGTGGTTGAAAACATTTCTTTCTCCTTTAACTTTTATATCGGCAGATCCAAATCATCGGGTATTGCATCTTCATTTGCCTATAAAATAAATTTGTAAATATAGCTTAACTTAAACTATATTTGTGAATATAGTTTAACATAAAATATATTTTGGAACATGATACATATTTTGTTTTTTTCTCTTATTCTGTTAGCCGCTCTGATTAGGTTTCTCTTGTTCTGTTAGCCGCTCTGATTAGGTTCTTTGGATTTTATCTGAATGGATTGGTTGTTGTTGTTTATTACAGATTTAATGTCCAATACAATGAATATGATATCATGGACGGAATTGGTGATAGCCATTCCTTTTACCTTTATTTGATAAAAAAATAAATGAATAATGTGTATCACATATACCGGTACCACCTCATGAAATCAGAAGGTTTGGAGTACCTATTTAGGGATTATCCAATCAGTTGATTACCGGTAAGTAGTACTCACCTCTTTCCTTTTAATTACAATTACACTGTACTACAGCATGAAACTTTTCGAGTTGGCGTCGGTTGTCAGCCTATGTCTCCAGGACGCATGGTTTGTATAACTGTAGCACCACATCGATATTTTGTTTAAAAATACTGTTTTTCATTAAATTAAAAATGTTTGGCCATTACAAATACATTTTTTGGTCATTTAATATGACCAAATTTAATGGCCATTATGACCAAACAGTTTGGTCGTTATGACTAAAAGAATGGCCATTTTGACCAAACCTGTGTTGGCTGTTATTGCATAGGGTTGTTATGAACATCCCTTTGATTCCTGTAATTATGTTAAAATGTTGTTTTTGTCTTAATGAATGATATCAGAAGCCCATCTTTATAACACAACACAGATAGTTCTATGGATGATAATCACTATATCTTCCCGGTAAGATCACAAAGATCAATGTTGATTTAAATTAAATTGACAAATAATTCGTCTTTATAACACAACACAGATAGTTCTATGGATGACAATCACTATATCTTTCCCCTTAAGATCACAAAGATCAATGTTGATTTAAATTAAATTGACAAATAATTCGTGTTTTCAATGTCGAAGACTTTGTATGATATTGAGTTGGAGACTTTAACCTCAAGAAAGTGACAAGTTAATGGGAATTTCCTTGTGAGTTTCGTCTTAACACTACTATGGCTTCATTTTACTTTTAAATATAAAGTGCCTTATTTTAAGCACCCCTGGGCCATTACTATAATATGTATTTTTTTATGTGGTATAATTCCAGAAAAATAGTACTTTAGTAAATCTATTTACTTATTAACCTCAAGCTCTTCAACTCGAACTTTCAACCTCTTATTTTCTTCAGCTAATTCTTGTAAGAATGACAAGGTCTGGATATGTTTTGAGGACAATCTTTCATTTTGCTCATTCACTAGTTCTTTTGAAACTTTTGTATTGATAGCTTTATCCATTTTAACCACATATATTGTTCTAAAGGCGTAAGACTAACGAAAAGATAAGAGGTATTTTGTTATCAAGTACTGATTAAGTACTCGATCTCAACTGTTCCTTTTTTTCTGGATATTGGGATATTCCATAGCGATTGTAAACAAATGTGGACCGAACAACACATAGCATGTAAGTGCGCGAACATATAGGCATAGTGATAAAAAGGTAAATTTTCATAAATCTGAAGTATTTATAATATTAAATGGATACATAACTGATTACTAAATACACTTATCAACATTAAATCAAAGATGTTTAAACTAATGAGATTACACGACAAGGTACTAAAATAAAGATTGCCATTACTTCCGTAATCCGCCGGATATCCGTCGGCTTCCATGTTGTTTTGGATTTTGTGAAGTCATCTTTCTTGATTTCTTTCTTTTGAAACAGAAACAGAGTATTTGGAAAAATATTGAAATAACAATGCCTGTTACCGACCCCTCGAAGATTCAAAAAGTAGTGGTCCATCCACTGGTTTTATTGAGTGTCGTAGACCATTTTAATAGAATGGGTAAAGTTGGGAATATGAAGCGCGTGGTTGGGTGTCTTCTTGGATCAAATAGAGCCGGTGTTTTAGATGTGTCAAATAGCTTTGCAGGTATATATAAATATGTCACAGGCATTGCCTGAGTAGAGCGAAGCTGGTGTGACTGTTGTCAAATATAAAACTTTCATAATTAAGTTTCTCTAGTGATACAAATTAAATAATTTCGTTTTTTCAAGTTGCAACTTTTAAATTAATTCAGAATTATTAGATCCTAGACTAAGTCACTAAGTAAACTAAGTTTAAGTTGTATGATAATTATGATTAGATCTAATTTTTTTTAAAAAAAAAAAGTGTGAGAATTACTTTTATAGACCTTAAAAATATTTGACGTCATTGATAAGACACATCATAGAAATATTTCTATGAAACACACAATCTCGCTCGGGTGAGATTTGGTAATGACATGCGCATTGCCAATTTTGCCTGGTCACATGACATGTATCCGGTATGGTCTGATTTTTTTTTAATTAACGTCTGTTGATGACATTTTTACTTATGCTCCTGTGTTATGGGCAAAGAGCTTTGCTCAAGCACCACGCTTCGCTCTATATTAATTAATGTTTTTGTTTCCAAATATCCCGTTTCCTAATCTGAATAGGCTATTTTAGAAATATGGTCTCTTCACACTTCATAAATAATGATGAATAAATAAAATTTTGCCTGTCAATGTTGTTTTTATAAAATCATTTTTTCTTATTATTATAAACTGATTTGACTGTTGTGTTCAGCTTTTTCTTTCAACTTATTCCTGAGTTACCTGTCCGAGTCCGAAATGTTGAGGAAATATGCTCTGTCTGAAATTTTGCGGTACCAAAATGTCGTGTAATCTGCTTAGGGCCACCAAATGTTTCCACATACATGCACCTGTATGGAGCCTAACTATTTAGGTAATGTAAATAATTTAACAAGTAATCAGTAACAGTCAGCAATGTAAACAAAATATTTTTTAAAAATGCATGCTATGTTTTTAACTTTGTTATTTTTTTTAATTACAAGTGCCATTCGATGAAGATGAGAGAGATAAAAAGGTGTGGTTTTTGGATCATGATTATTTAGAACACATGTATGGCATGTTCAAGAAAGTAAATGGTATGATCAATCTTTAATTCAATATCATCTCTTCAAAAAAGTATACATTAAACGTCAATATTGATCCATTTCAGTCAACATTGATGTTATCTAGCCATGAAAATACAGTATTGGCTTCTGATATCCAATATTTAAGACACAGTGAACAAACAGTTGCCGATTTAGGGTTCTCTGTGATCTTCTAGGGTCTTGCATGCCATGTGGAATGAAGAAAGCAAAACATATTTCACAGGTCAATGTGAGAAGGAATTAAAATTGGCTGATCTACAAATGACAGACAGAAAAAATATGACTTGTAGACCAGCCTCCAACATATTTCACTGAACTTATCTGGCCTGATAAAGAAATACAATGAACATTCATATTGCAATAGTAAATGTGAGCTTTTAATCTATTTTAAAGTTCTAAAGAATAGATCTACATTCCCTTTAACAACAGGTCCTTGAAGTAAGAGCTGGCATGATATGGTGCTGTATTGCAATTCACCTTCCTGTAATTAGTGTAGTACAAATATTGAATTGAAAGGGACTGAATCTTTACAGCACATTTAGTAACCGTAACTGTATTGGGACTGGCATCATTTATCTAAAGTAATTATTATTTATTTAATGTTTGAATAACCTGACTGCATCTTACTTTTTCAGCAAAAGAGAAAATTGTTGGCTGGTACCATACAGGTCCAAAACTTCACCCAAATGATATTACAATTAATGAAATGATGAGAAGATATTGCCCGAATTCTGTAAGTTCGCACTAGTTACATTTAACTTGCAGCTATGTAAATGAAACATCTGTCAATGAATGTTAAGCTGAATGAAAAAGATTCAGTGTCTGTTCTCAGTACATTTGAAATGTACACTTTAAATGTCATAATTTATAAAGGTACAGATTGTTCAATTGGTTTGCATTAGAATTACCATTGTCATAATCATATGTTCCTTTTCAGGTTTTAGTTGTAATTGATGCTAAACCTAAAGATTTGGGATTACCAACAGAAGCCTATATTGCTGTAGAAGAGGTTCATGATGTAAGTTACAGTTTAGCACTTTAAAATGTTGAAAACATCAGTGCATGTTGTGAAATGGACAATGTGGTACAGAATGGGACATCACTACTAATCCTGCATAATAGTATCCTAACCTTATTTTGACAATATCATGCAGCAACTTTGCTGTATTAGTTCTACATGTCACATGTACATTTCATTTTCAGTACTGTACTATATTATGTAAAGACTTTAAAATGAAGGCCCCAAGTTTTAATCAGAGATAGAGAAATAACACACATACATTATTATTAATTTCAGGATGGTACTCCAACAAGTAAAACATTTGAACATGTACCAAGTGATATTGGCGCTGAAGAGGCAGAAGAAGTTGGCGTAGAGCATTTACTAAGGTAATATTAGCCACTTGTCATGAATGACTGAGAAATTAGTGCTTGTTGAAAACTAAATCAGCCATTTTTTTTGCTGATAGCAAAATTTCACTTACTTTAAGGCTTTGGCTTCCAAAGAATGTCCCTGTCAACTTTTATCAATCTGCAAACACAATTGAGAAAAAAGAAGTCAATTGAACTGTCCATAAGAAGATAATAGAGAACGAAGGAACCACTTTCACCCTGTGTTGTGCCCTGTACCACAGGGTAAAGATGACCCTTGCAGTGGTGTGCAGTTCATGGACTTTAGAATGTTCATAGAAATGTTTGAACTTATAGAATATGGGACAATATTATCAAAATTAGACAAGTAATAATTTTAAAGACTATTGTTATTAGTGTATGGCATACAGGGTTTGGAAACTTGATAAGGCAGCCAACAATGTTCGATGAACATAATTTTGTCATTTTTATTATGCGCTCGTTTAATGCTGGTGTCTCTGTCTGTCCAGCGGTCAGTCCATCTGTGTCCACAATTTCTTGTAAATACTCTTCATCTCTACAGGCTAATTAATTTCAATAATTTCTGTTAATTTCTCCTGGAGTTATGACCCTTCTTTCACTTAGTTGCACTGCACGAACACTCTTAACAACAAAATTTATCACCCAATCTATATGAAATTTATATGCATTGTTTATTTTGAATTAGTGAAATAAAGAAGCCTATTGAATTTCAGCAATTTCCTTTAATTTAAATTACGTCTAAGAGTTATGGCTGTTGTTTCACTTTGTTGAAGGTTGTGAATGCTAAATCAACAGAAGTTATCATCTGTTCTGTGAATCCTCAAATTGTAACCTGTTCCGTATGACATTGTCTAGTACATCCCCAAATTACCTATAAAAGAATAAGTATGTTACAAACCTTCTCGACCGCTCAGACAAATTAGCTGCTGTGGGCATACGTTTCATTGCCTGGTAACCTGTCTTAAAGCTTATAGTTATACTAACCAATGTTGGTATGGCTGTTTATTGCTGTCAACTATTTATGTCTACAATTCCTTGTGGTCGCTTTCCTTGTCAGAACTCGATCGATATTATTTACTGAATTGAGTAATTCCAAGATTTCTGCAAGATATCTTCTGTCTCAATTTTCTCATTTGAGAATGCATGGATGTGAACATTTTTGTGTGAAATATCAGCATTACAGTATCTTAAATACAATATACAGAGGTATATTATATTATTTTTACAGTCAGATTAACACAGAAACTGATTGTATTATAGATATGTAATGTTTATTACCTATATTTACAGAGATATAAAGGATACAACTGTAGGAACATTATCACAGAGAATAACAAATCAACTCATGGGTTTAAAGGGTCTCCATGGACATATAAAAGATATTAGTTCTTATTTAGAAAATATTTCATCGGGTAAACTTCCCATTAATCATCAGATCATCTATCAACTTCAAGACGTATTTAATCTCCTACCTGATGTTAATCTACAAGATTTTGTTAAAGCTATGTATGTGAAAACAAACGATCAAATGTTAGTTGTGTATGTTGCTTCCCTTATTCGTTCTATCATTGCTTTACATAATCTGATCAACAATAAAATACAAAACCGGGATGCTGAGAAAAATGAAGGAAAAGACCCAAAAGACAAGGAAAAGAAAGAAAAGAAGGATGATAAAGATAAAAAGGATAGTAAGGATAGTAAAGATGAGAAGAGTAAAGATGGAGAGAAGAAAGAAACTAGTGCTAAAAAGAAATAGATGGACGTGTTACTTTACATTAATTATTGTGTAAAATATTATGAATTGATCCTGGTGTAAGAAAGATACCTATAATAAATACAAGTTTGTTGAAAAGTTTGAATTTTTAATTCATGTTTAAGCACTGGGTGTATGGTTCATTAAAAAAGTGGTCAAACAACTTGAATAGTGTTCTAAAAATGATTTATAGGTGTATTCATGTCATTGGTGAAACCAGAAAACTGGACATTTTATTGTACCCCGCCATTCGAAGAAAGTTGGGTTACGGGGGGCTATTAAAATGGGTTTGTCTGTCCGTCCGTCACACTTTTTGGGACACAATAATTCTCTCCCTAATTGAGCTAGAATGTTCAAACTTGGTGTATGTGTTTATTAGGTCAATGCCTTGATGGAGTTCGAAGAGGAGCATTTTCCGCTTAGGGTAAGCGGAGATAAGCAATTTGATTGGTTGATGCTTTGGGACACGATAACTTTAGTTCTAATTCAGTGAGAGTGATGAAACTTGGTGTATAGTTTCATTACAGTACAGACATGATTTTTTCCCGCTTTAAAGCGGATTTCCGCTTTTTGTCCCGTCTGGTTCTGATTTTTTTGCGGTCGGTTCCGATTTTTGACAACGCTTTTGTTATGATATTGTACCGCTTTAATTAATTCAAGCACCTTGTTTGAAAAGCCTAATATCATAAAACAAACAATCATTAATTTTTTCCTGATAAATTTCTAACTGCTGAACTCTAAAATATCTTTTCATAACTTTAAAATCTGACGACGTCAGCGATGTAAACATTAACAATACCGTATCGTAGATTCGCGCGAGATTGAACGAGATCGCCTGTCATTGTATACAAGTGACATAGAGTTTCTCTATCGTGCCTGTGATGGTACGGTACGTAATCATCGTCAGTTCTTTCGCGCTATGGCTTAGATCGAGACATCGACACCAAACTATTCGAGAAACGACTTTATAATGGTTGGAACAGAAGTTGGAAGGCGAGCTTTAGAGACATTCTATTCCTAATGTAAATTCCCAAAGAGTCGTGAATTATTATTATTAATTACGGTCGGAGGGAGGTAGAAGTTTATTCGATTTAAGCAACATATTTTCTAGTCTAGAAAATTATACAGGGTCAATGAAAAGATCGGATGCGTAGTTCAAATATTATTTTTTTGTTTTTTTTTGTTTAGTAAGTATTCTGTAAAGGAATTAAATACCAAAAAAATAAGAAATAAAAAATTTGTAGTAAATTTGAAGACAAATACAAGAATATTGAAATTCAGTATGATATATATGATATAACCCCCCCCCCCCCTTACTTTAAAATTACCTTTGCCCCCCCCCCCCAAAAAAAACCCCAAAGAAAACCCCAAACTGGCGTTGCCACTGGACAACCCCCCTCCCCCCCCCCCCGATTTTTTTCAGCTTTTTTTTTTGCAACAGCTAAAATCATGTCTGTACAGTAATACCTTGTCTAAGTTCGATAATGACCATTTTCTGCTCCGGGTACGCAGAGCGATACGCAATTTGATTGGTCGAGACTTTGGAACACAATAAATCTCCTTCTAATTGAGTTAAAATGTTCAATCTTGGTGTATATGCTTATTAGGTCAATGCCTTGATTGAGTTCGAATATGAGCATTTTCTGCTTAGGGTAAGCAGAGATAAGCAATTTGATTGGTTGATGCTTTGGGACACGATAACTTTAGTTCTAATTAAGTGAGAGGGATGAAATTTGGTGTATAGTTTCATTACAGTAATGCCTTGACTAAGATCTTAGATAAAATGTTCAAAATTGGTGTGTATGCTTATTAGGTCAATGCCTTGATGGAGTTCGAAGATGAGCATTTTCTGCTTAGGATAGGCAGAGATAAGCAATTTGATTGGTTGATACTTTGGGACAAGATAACTTTGGTTCATCTTGATTGATGATTTTAATGCCAATACAATGACTGCATTCTCATTGGCCAGAGGGGCCCTTTTGCCAAGCGTGGCGGCCCTTTTGTCTGCCTTGAGGGTCCCTCGAACTAGGGTACATTTTCATTTTTCTCGTCGGTTTTAACATTTTTCTTTATAAAACACTTTTGGATGACACTTCGTGTACAGTTTGATTGCTCGATAAGTTTGAAAAAAATAAATGTGCGATTTTGTCTTTATAGTTCCCCTAACTAGGGTACATGTACATTTTCATTTGTCTCGTCGGTTTTAGCATTTTACTTTATAAAACACTTTTGGATGACACTTCGTGTACAGTTTGATTGCTCGATACGTTTGAAAAAAATAAATGTGCGATTAATTAATATGTGTCATCTATTTATTTTGGGATTTCGGCGGGAGACATCAACCTCACTGTTGGCTTGTTATATCTGAACAGAGAGAGAGAGAAATGGAGTTTAATAAGTTTTATGTCCACTCAACACAAAGTAGGTCATTTTGGGAGTAACATGGTTTAATTTTATTTCAATAACTTGCTTGCAAGTTGGGAGTCTTTAGCAGTGAGAGGAAACCGAAAAACCCTGAGAAAAACCATGATGTTAAACAGGCGACCATACTCCTTGTTACGTACAACCAGGTATTTGAAATTATATCTGAAAAGCTAACATTTTATTTAATGCTCTGTTTCTGTTATGCAGTGTTTTGGGTTTTTTTTAGGTCGGGGGTGGGGGAAGCTATGGACAATGCCATAACCTTTTTTATTTTCACATGTAATTGTTATTTTCCTTCTTGTGCAGAGTCTTGTACCTGTATGTTCTTAGTTGAAAGGGGTTTAATGGCGTGCTTTTCGGCTCCAACTTCACTAAATAAAGTAAACATACGCACACCATACAGTGTGCTGTGAGGGAAAATTTGTATGAACAGCAATTGAATTCCAACTGTCAATGGTTCTATTAAGTGAATGCTAAGGTGTACATGGGACTTGTTATTTTTTGCATCTTAATCCCAAATGACTAGATACTTCCCGTGCACTCTGTCCTGCACCACCGACAAAGGGGAATCGTATATATCTAACTAAAGTTTATATGCAGGCATGGAATCGTGAAAAACTAAAACATTACCCGTTTTTTGTCCCAAAGCTTTAGAAGAAAGCAGGGCACTATTAAAATTGGTCAGTATAACCTTCTGTTCATCAGACATTTTGGGATACAATACATGTAACTCTATTAATTGAGCTAGAATGTTCAAACTTGGTGTAGGTGTTTATTAGGTGAATGCCTTGATGGACTTTGAAGATGAGCATTTTCTGCTAAGGCTAAACAGAGATAAGCAATATGATAGGTTGATGCTTTGGAACATAATAACTTTGGTTCTAATTAAAGATACATTATGGGAGATTAGTTAACGAGGTATCATTAATATGCAACGAAATGATGTCCAATAGTTGAGAAATCGGTAGCATTTCATCTAACAATTTCTGCCAATCAGTAGCCACTGGGCCAGAGCTTAAGAGCCAGTTTTATAATGATTAATGGCTGGTGCGTTATCCCAGAGAAAAATGAAGGGTAAAAGTTATCTCTGGGATTAATCGAGATTGCTTTCATCAATAACTCTGTTGATTTGTTCTGTATCATGTTTACAAGTTTGAATGTATATGGGGAGATGCAATTAATGCCCCACTGAACAAACCTTGCATATTTGAAAAAATCTGTCCACAAAAAGTTGTAGATGACAGAGGCAGATTAGGGCAAAAGAGGTCAATGTTAAATCGTTGGGTCAGAGCAAAAACATCGTAAGTGACAAATTTTACGAAAACTGTTTTTTGATTGTTTTGGAGCCCAAATACATATATCCACCTTTATGGAGTATGAAAGAGTGAATTTCTCAATTTTTCTCAGAGATATGGCTTCCCTCAATATGTTGTATGTGCATAAATATCATATTGGTGAGAGCAAGAACATCGTATCTGACTTGTTTAGAGAAAAAACATGGTAAATGAGGGAATCTATCTCTCTGACTATGATGTCATAGCAGATATGACGTCATAATTTATGACATCACAGCTACGTTTCCATGGTAATTTATTGGAGTTGATTAAAATATACATTTTGTATGTTTACTTTCTTCCAATCTCAGATAGGGATATTGTTGCACAGTCTCCTGGTAAAACAGGGGGGTAATGAACTATCAAAACTGAAAATTTATAAAAAAAATTAAAAAAACCCAGAGGCAATGTGAACATCAGAAAATGTTAATAGAGTCTATAGGCCTATGCGGAAAAAAACCAAGTCATTGATAAGCAAGTCTAAAACAAAACTGATCTGCTAAAACGTGCATAATATCTACAAAGTGTTAAAATTTCTAGAAATGCATGTTAAGAACTGGCATAGATTTTTGCGTCATTGTAATCTACCTTTAGTAGCTTATGATAAAAATTGTATTAGTTCGTTCAAAATACTTCCATAATAGTCCTATATCCACTCATAATTAATATGAATAACGACGAGAGAGTATTTAATGATGATTTAAGGATGACTAAAAGCGCCCTATCACTCCCCAATCACACCATACACAATTTCCAGTGCTGGCAAAGTAAAGCCGAGAGAAAAGTTACAATGTTTTTGCTCTAAACTAATTCGGTGGATATCAAATTTAATTCAGAGCAAAAACATCGTAAGTGATATTTTGGACAGAATGGATGGAAATTGCTGTAATTCCAAAATTTCACTAAAATATTTCAGTTACCCTTAATATCATACACCAACTGCAGAAAAGTGAAAAATATCGCAAAAAAATTGGATTTACCAGAAAGGTTTCAACCTTTGAAGTCGTTTTTCTCCACTATTTAAAAATGTCACTTACGATGTTTTTGCTCTAACCCAACGAAATGTGGGTGTATAAAAGTGATCCAAATACCATAGTGACCAGACATATAAAACACTCTATATTCATTTCTAAACTTTAGTTGATGAACAGCACATTCTTCATTTGGACTCAGTGACAATACCTTCACTTCTCAAGATATTTAACCACAAGCCAATAATAGTAGTATCACAGATGTTTTAATTAATTAAAATTGTACAATCTTGTATATTAGATTAAAATTTGCTAATAAAGTTTAAAAATATAGTGGAATATTTGTAAAAAGTACTGTTAAGCTGAAAATATTTTTTTATAAATACACAAAAAAATTGTTTGAAACAGTTTCTCCCAAAATAATATTCACTTTCTTAAAAAATTTTTTCAAAAATTCCCAAAATTAAATTCAGTTGAATTAATAATGAAACTTTGACAAAGAAAATAATTAATATTTAATAAATAACAAAATTCATTCATGTGTATAAACTTATAATAATTTAAAGAAATATAAATTATATTTAATTATTTCACTATATAAAATCGTTATACAAAAGTATAAATGCTCTAAGTATTTAAAATAAATAAAAAATAACCTGAAGTATTTATGTGGGCACGAAAAAAAAAAATAACAGGTATAAGAGTTAACTTTTGTCAGCTGCCTGGAATTTGTCATTACATTGAATTAATACTGATACTGTTTGGTCAAAGATCTATTGAATCTTAGTACCATCAATCATCAGAACCCTCTGGTTCTTTCCATGTAAATTGTATATTGTCTGTAGACTGACTTTCTTCCAGGAATTCCTTCCTAAATAGAAAATAATAGGTCAAATCATTACAGAGTAATTATCTAATTACATAGGAATGTGGTTAAGTATTCAACCAATTCATTTTTGGGCTAAAATATTTCTGCATATTCTCTTTCATTTTGAATGGGGAGAAAACTGGAACAAGTTAAGTGTATAGGTCGTTATACATGTATAACGTCCTGGACAACTTCCACTCACTGTGTGTAGGGCACAATATAGTTCTTCACTTGGGCGAATCCTTTGGGAATTCCTCCACGATTCGCCATTAAGTGCATAGGGCATTATATAACGTCCTGGACAACTGCCACTCACTGTGTGTTCCCCAACCTATTCTTAGAACATAGTTCGTCACTTGGGGAACGTCCTGGACAACTGCCACTCACTGTGTGTAGGGCATAATATAACGCCATGGGGTATTTTCCCCAACCTTCCCCAATCAGGAATAAAAAGGTCCAAAAATGATGTTTTTCGTCAAATTAATTATACAACAGGTGGTAGTTAACCTTTGATCGAACCCATGTCTGATAGGGGTTTGTTACTTTTTATACACTCACATTTTCATGTGGACGTATTATGCCGTCGCCCCTGTCCGCCTGTCCATCCACAATTGTTTGTGGACTCTCTACATGTCACAATTCTTATCCGATTTTGACGAAACTTGAAATATAGGTTTATCCCCATAAGATCTAGGCTGCTTTCGATTTGGCCTATATCCGATCGAAACTTTATGGATTATGGCCCTGATTGTATGAAAAATCAAGTTTTTAGATTGTGGACCCTATAGAGGTCTCAATTTTGAACCGATTTTGATGAAACTTGATATGCATGTTTATAACCCAACGATCTTGGTTCCTTTCGATATTTGCGCCCATCGGATCATAACTTTCTGAATTATGGCCCCTGATTGTCCGAAAAATCACCCTTTTTTAGCTTGTGGTCCCTCTGTTGGTCACAATTATTATCCGATTTAAAAAAACATTTGATTATATCACTGTTACACTGAATTGAACCAAAATTGACAGAAAAAAATAGCTGCCGCTTGTACCCGAAAAGTGTAAAAATATGGTATATCTAGGTTGTGGACCCTGTAGAGGTCATATTTTTTAAACAATTTTGATGAAACTTGAAATACATATTCATAACCTAAAGATCTTGGTTCCTTTCGTTATTTGTGCATATTGAATCGTAACTTCCTGAATTATGGCCCCTGATTGTACGAAAAATCGCCTTCGTGAGATTGTGGTCCCTCTGGAGATCAAAATTATTACCCAATTAAAAAAAACGTTGTTCACTTCAAAAAATCTTGTGGTTGCTCTGGAGGCCAAAGTTTATACCTGACTGACTTAGAATTTATACACAGCCTATTGATTTTCAGTGATTTTCGATAATTACTGCCAGAGTTATGTCCCTTGATCACTTCAAAAATTTTATAGACCTTCTATAGGCCAAAGTGAATATCAAATTTATACACAGTGTTAAAGGTCATGAGATGAAGACGTCTATGGATTTTTGGTGTTTTCCGATAATTACTGCCAGAGTTATGGCCCTTGATGACTTTGAAAAATCTTGTGGACAGAGTTTAAGGTCTTGAGACATACAAGTATATTGATTTTCAATGAAATTTGATAATTGAACAGCTAAATCCATAATATTAAATGTTTCGTATACTAAACGTTAGCATGGGGCAGAACTTTATAAAAACCAAACAAATTCTAATGATTTTCTGATAATTACTTTATATGTGACAACTCTTGTTGATTGCCCAGAGGATTTAGATGCTGTGAGCGTATCTTTTGTTGCCTGGCAACCTATTTTTTAACTAGAGCGTCCACAGGATTTTTTGATGTGATCAAGGGCCATAACTCTGGCACTAATTATCGGAAATTGATGCAAATCAATAGGCTTCTTTGTCTTATGACCTTAAACACTGTGTATAAATTTAAAGTCAATCGGATATTAACTTTGGCTTTTAGAGCGTCCACAAGATTTTTTGAAGTGATCAAGGGAGATAACTCTGGCACTAATTATCGAAAACCGCTGAAAATCAATAGACTTCTTCGTCTTATGACCTTAAACACAGTGTATAAATTTAAAGTCAATCGGATATTACATTTGGCTTTTAGAGCGTCCACAAGATTTTTTGAAGTGATCAAGGGCCATAACTCTGGCACTAATTATCGGAAATTGCTGAAAATCAATAAGCTTCTTCGTCTTATGACCTTAAACACTGTGTATAAATTTAAAGTCAATCGGTTATTAACTTTGGCTTTTAGGGCGTTCACAAGATTTTTTGAAGTGATCAAGGGTCATAACTCTGGCACTAATTATTGGAAATCGCTGAAAATCAATAGGCTTCTTCGTCTTATGACCTTAAACACTGTGTATAAATTTAAAGTCAATCGGATATTAACTTTGGCTTTTAGAGCGTCCACAAGATATTTTGAAGTGATCAAGGGCTATAACTCTGGCACTAATTATCGGAAATCGCTAAAAATCAATAGGCTTCTTCGTCTAAACACTGTATATAAATTTAAAGCCAATCGGATATTAACTTTGGCCTCTAGAGCGTCCACAAGATTTTTTGAAGTCGTCAAGGGCCATAACTCTGGTAGTTATTATCGGAAATCGCTGAAAAACAATAGGCTTCTTCGTCTCATGACCTTAAACACTGTGTATAAATTTAAAGTCAATCGGATATTAACTTTAGCCTCTAGAGCGTCCACAAGCAATTGTGGACGCCGGACGGACGGACGGACTGACGGACGAGGGCGACGACAATATACGACCACATTTCAATGTGGGCGTATAAAAAATTAATGTCAATACACATTTACATGTATATCAACCTCATACTTATATCAAGTCGATAAATTTTTTATGTTTTAAGTGTAGGCTATATTGGAGAGCTAAAAGAGCTGCATGTTTCAATGATTTATAACAACTCATGATCAAGGTACATGTATATAGAGAATTTCCAACAAGTCTTTTTTTGATATTTGTTGATATAAAACAGGACAGGTAGGAGATTTTATTTATCACCCAACCCTTTCTTCCCTGAACAAATAAATAAATATAATTCTTTGCAATAGATTTCATTTTTACTGAACCTGATTACATTACGGTGTAGTGATACATCATTTTTTGACAGCAATTCAACCATATACAAAGTCCTTTACATTGACCCAGTGTTTCAATCAAGGTCAATTAAGTAAAAATTGTTGTAAAAAAAGAATTTACTACTTTTGAAAAGAAATGAACTGTTGAAAATAAAAAAAAAAATAGTCTCTTTTCAAGTGACCAATCAAATTCATGTAAAGCGATATCTACTGTCGAATATACTATTGGGTGATAAACAATAAATGAGGTAGGGTAAACAGAAACATTATTTCTGTTTCTCTTACCATATAACAGGAAATCTATCTGCAATATCACTGTGTGTTATTTTACTATCTTCAACTCGTTTAACTGTCCATCTCATAAATTTTGATGTTAATTCCTGAAATATAATAGGTAAAGATAAATGAAAGTGATGACAAGGCTTCAATCATAAGAGTGAATAATTTATGCATAATATTGTATTTCAATTGGAGTCATCCATTTGGCTGGTTAGAAAAACCTAATAAGTTTTAACCCATATCTAATCCTGACCTGAACTGTAGAGCAGCAATTTTAAAATGTCAAAGACAAAGGAAATAACTAATTGGAAGGATTAACGAAGGATCGTGAACTTTGACCAGACTGGTGCTTAATTACTGCCAGAAGTAAAAAAAAACCTAAAAAAAAAAACCTTTGATTATTGATAATAAGACTTGCCTTCCAATGTTTTAGACCATCATTGTCGAGACCTAACCACGATTGAATTTGATCCAGTCTTGTCTCTAGCTGAAATTTAAAAATAGCTAGTATGAGTAAAGGACAAAAATATCTTTGATTTGAAATTAGGTAATCGTTACGAATATCCAATGAAAAATACTAAAGGTTTTTGACAATAGTATTCAATATTAAAATTTCAGGAAATTTTTTTGCAATTTATATATCCCATACATTTATCCTACCTTTCTGATTGCATTAGATATAGAGAAACCTTCTGGTGATTTAAGACATGCACTAGCTGCATACTTTACTTTTTCTCTTGTTGCTCTACATAATATATACCTACAAATAGATAAAATTTATTACATATTAAACTCCCAAGAGTCTCAAGTCTCTGATTGACATTTTGCACACTACAATATAGCTAAAGTTAAATATCCAAAAGGAATATCAGACCAAAAATTTTGATGAATTGAAATTTAGCAACATTTAATTAGCATCCTCTGCAGATGATATAAATGGGGTATGGTCAAAACAAAGCGTCGCCTATATCATCTTTGTTGAAATCTTTTGATTGAAAAATGAAAAGTTGCATTTTTTAGTTGGTTTTTGACACAACTGGCTTACGGTACCAGAAAATAATGGACTTACCATATGGTTTTCTTCTTTAATAAACCTATAACTGACGCTTTTTCATCTAGGAAATATAAAACTTCTCCTTCAAAATTATAACCTTTTCTTATCTGAAACATATACAGTATACCTTAAAATGAGTTACATTTTACATAATATCAGCAGTTTGCAGTAAATATTGCAAGTATTTAATCAAAGTCCTTTGGGGAGTAAAAATACATACTTATTAACAATTTTTATCAGGAAACTAGGGTAAAATTTGAAATCGGAATACATTTATACAACTATTAAAAGAATCAATAATACTTCAAATAATAAATTCAAATTTGAGAAGTATTTGTATACCTCAATCATTCGGTTATTTAAGTCAGCCATTGGTATAACATCATAATCTACTGTTGGAAGTTTCAAGGCTCTAGCAATCTTCAGATAAAATATAAATTAACAAATTAGTTAATTTTACTAATGTGATACTGTTGGAAGCTTTAAGGCTCTAGCAATCTTCAGATAAAATATAAATTAACAAATTAGTTAATTTTACTTATGTGATACTAGCTGTAGAAAGAAATATAATTACTTTCTTATTTTATGACTGAAGTAAAATCATAGAAAATGTATTTAAAATTTAACTTAATTTGTGCAGAGTTTTAGAAATAATAAAACTGGGAAATTATGAAGTAAGGTATCCGTATATATTAAAACTGATTAATTAAAAACAAATTGCAGGAAGAGCCCTGCAATAGCATAAGTTAACAACAATCTATTTTTTACCTCTATAGCTACATGTGGTGGTACAGTACATAATTCACCATCATTACTTGAATCTATGTTTATTTCTGTCCAAGTTATAAATCTTAATTCATTTCTAACAAAATAAAAAAAATAACCAATCATATTTTAATCTTATCACTGTCAATCATTTTGCTTTGATCAATATTTGAGGAATGTTTTTGATCTCTTTGTCAAAATATCCATTTTTGTAAATTATTTTTAAGTGGGTAAGACCCTGGCTTGCTAGCCTGGAGGTCGGGTGTTTGATCCCTTCATTAGCGAAGAAAGTTCATCAAGATTTTCCGGCATGGTTTCCCCTTGTTAGTGATGCAGGATGGAAGGCATGACAGGTACAACGGTCTAGTTATTCAGATGGTACGAAAAACCGAGGTCCCCTGTACGGCCTGTACACTTTGAAATGCATGTTAAAGATCCCTTTTCCCCCATAGCACACTGTTTTCTTTAGCCCAGTTAGCAGAACAATAGGATGTTAAAACCCTGTTTCATTTCATTTCTTATAAAATATTTTTAACCAGCAGTTGCCATGGTAGATAAGCCCACATTTTGCAAGAGATGGATAGAGAAGAAGCTTCAAAGAAAAGTGATTTTTCGTACAATCAGGGGCCATAATCCAGAAAGTTATGGTCTGAAATGTGTACATATCGAAAGGGACTGAGATCTTTGGGATATAAAGATATATTTGAAGTTTCATCAAAATCAAGTAAAAATTATAATCGCTAGAGGGTCCTCAATTTGCATACACAGAATGTACATTTTATAGGGCAGTTTCGTTTTAAATTCAACCTTTATTATCGTGGAATGGTGATATATTCAAACATATTTTAGAATCGGTTAAAAATTGTGACCTCTAGAGAATCCACAAGCTAAAAACATGATTTTTCATACACTCCTGGACCATAATTCAGGAAGTTACGATCCGAATATTAAAAGAAACTTTGGGTTATGAACATGCCTATCAAGTTTCATCAAAATCAGATGGAATTTGTGACCTCTGCTGAAGTGTCCACAAGCTAAAAACATGATTTTTCGTACAATCAGGGGCCATAATCCATGAAGATATGGTCCGATACATGCCAATATCAAAATGAACAGAGATCTTTGGGAGATAGATCTATAATTCAAGTTTGTTAAAATTGGATAAAAATTGTGACCTATAGAGTGTCCACAAACAAAGTGTGGACAACGTCCAAATGTACAGGGGCGACTGCATAGTACGTCCACATGAAAATGTGGGCGTATAAAAATTGTTAATGTTCAATAATTAAAGCCTTGTACTTTTTTGTAGCTGTTGTAAAACACCTGGAAACATTTCTTTAAAGCAATATAAATACCTTTCCTGTAGAAATTTTTCTAAACATATACAAGGGTCACAAAAAAGCCCCATAAACACTCACAAGATGAACACTGGCAGAACGATAATGATAGAGCTTCTTTCTTAGAGTTTCCAGGTGTTCAATAAAATACAAGTCAGAAATAAAATTAATAAATTACCTCGGTAAATGTGATAAATCTTCTACATGTTGATGAACAGGTGAAAGTATTTCAAACACTGCTGTAAAATGGGTATGAGATAAGAAACTTAACAAACTGGAATGTAAGAGTTTCAAAATTAATGTAAATTCTATATGAAATGTTTAAAATTGGTAACTCTTTAACTCAATATCAATATGTTTTTAACGTAGTGTGAAAAAATGCGCTTTTGATATTTAATATCTAAGACAAAATGGAAAGTTTAAAATTGAAACATGTCAGAATGCTTTCGAGTGCAACAAGAATACTACCGGTGTAGACTGGAATAATCAGATGCCAAAGACTGCCATTCAGTTTCGACTTTTCGCATATTTCGACATACATAACTGATTAGAAAATTCAGTAAAATATGAAACGATTGAATGTAAATCAGTTTATATTCATTCATATTACATAACTATATGCTTCGCGACCCATTTGTATCTAGGTGCAAATGAATTACTGTCAAAATTATGAATAAACCACTTTAATTGTATGACAATAAAAAAGAGGAAATGTCACATATAACTTTTACTTACAGAAATCTATCATTTTGATCCATTAATTCTAAATAGTGCATAACAGTTTCACAAACTTCTCTTGCTATCAAATATCTTGGTTCTTTATATCTATCTATATCCTCTTTAAAATGAAATATAACATATTTAGTTATTATAAATTAAAGCTGGGAGTATAAATAAACAAAGTGAGTAGAAGCTACATCAAAGAAATGAACAACTTCATTCTGCAGTTTGTCTGCAAGGTTTTTGAAACAAGTAGGTAACAATAAGTGTAAATTTTCCTGTACATCTTTTCAGGTATGCAGAAATTTAAAAAAAAAAAATTTCTTTAGAGGTACATAGATGGACATTGGGATAGGGAAAAGAATGATAAATTGGGTCATCTGTTCAACCCTTTAAACTTATTCTTATTTAGGGTGACCACCCATCCTGCTTTTCATGGGACAGTCCCCCAAAAGTCCAGCCTCTCGAAAACCACCTAAATTGCTCACATGCACGATTTCTATACAGTAATATATGCATGAATGATAGTCTATTTGAGCATTACATCACCTTTTTTCAAAGATAAGTACAAGTATTTTTAGGCCTTAATTTAATCTACAACTTATATTCTGTTTTGAATATGCAACACGATACGTAAGTTTATGTGTGTATCATAGCACTCGCACACCTATAAGGTTACTGTGTAAAGATCTATATGTTAACTTATGTGTAGTTTAGAGAAACAGACTTGATTTTCGAATAATATTTCTTCTGATCTCTATAACGTGGGTGAGAAATGGATGAATACTTAGACCTTATAATATAAGGTCCATGATGAAAGTGATTAATTCTTCAATTAATGTGTCGTCCACTACACCAGCAAGTTTAATCAAATTATAGTTTACTTTGTTCATTCCATGCAAATTTGCAATTTCACATAATCTTATTAGTTTCACCTGATGAAAAATTATTGACAGAAACCAGGCATCAGTAAAACTTATAAGATATTTGAAATTCACAACAAATTAAACTTTAACTGTTTGTGTCAGGAGTTTCACACGAATATATTAAGAACTCACAGGTTATTAGAAGCTGTATAGTCTACTAAAAAGTACCCTTTTTAAATCTTGAAGTTTTTAGCATATCTTTCAATGCCTTTGCTTCATCATAAATCATAAACTCTTTAGTTGTCATGCATTCAGGAGAAAATCACAAGTTATCACTTAAAAATCAGAGGACCTGGAGAAAACCCACGAGGTTGGACAGACGACCCTAATCCTTCTCGCATACAACCAGGGATTCGAAACCATGACAGTCAAATCAATGACAGGCTTTATGATACAGCACGCACATACTAACCATTCGGCTATCCACACCCCTACAAAATCAGAGTATTTCAGCACAACATTTCTTGTCTCAGATTGCTGAGAATGGTGTTTCTGGGCTGCTAGTTTTCATAATATTTCAACGGCTCCACAGAAAATATGACGGCTTTTGAGCAACATATATTTTTCCAAAATGTCCAGCAATACGATCGAGCAAAGATGGTCACCCTATTTTTATATGATGTTTGTAATGACCCGGAAAAATTAAATAAATCAAATTTCCTAATAAATACATGACAAATAAACAAGTAAATTATTACAGAATGTCCATGTCAACTATGAGAAAATATATATTTAAATATATGTAATAGAAATAGACTGCGTAAAGAGGTTTGAATTTATAATTCTATTACCTTTTCTTCTAAAGAGAAGATGGACATTTTTAGAGCCCCCACACATAACAAAATGTCCATCAATTATCTGACAGCTTAAATGTGCTGCTTCTCCATTGGCTTTTCTTGTTGCTACCACCCGCTCCGTAGACTCTAAGGGCTACAAATAGTAAGCAGCTAAATTAGATAATTTTGTACAATGAATTAAAATAATGTAAACCATATATGTTCTTCGGTTGAAAGAAAACAACCTTCTTCAACAAAAAAATTCCATATTTTCTGGTACTTATAAAAAGAAAATCTATAAATTTGATTTTAGTTTAAATTTTGGAAGCTTGTAATTATTATTAACGGTACCTTTGTAAAATATTTTTTCCATGTGAAATTATCTCCCTGATCTCGATCATCGTCGTCTCCTAGACCACCAGTAAACTTTTTCAGGGCATACAGCACACATGTAGTTCCATTGTGAGGACCATTTTCTATTTGCAGAAAACAATTACCTCTTGCAACCTGGAAAATTAAATCCAAAATATTTCCTTTTTGGGTATCACAGTGAGAATGGCACAGTCATAGATGCGATCTAATAATATTATACAAATATTTCATTTAGTTTTATTTTTTCGGCAGTTTCATCTTGGTCTAAAGACATTAATCTAAAGGAAGTATTGAGCAAGGGGAAGATTGTGACTGGTCGAAACATGATCATATTAAAGAACAATATTGGTTTCAGACATTATCACATGTATATAGAACTGGTTAAACACGTTCCAAACATAATTTTAACACACCAATCATGCATAAGAAAGATTTTAATAGATGGAAGTGACAACGGTAAATGGATAATGGCAAAGGCCTAGAATATACTTTCTGCAAAGATGTTTTAATATTCTAAATGGAATGAAAATACAATCTACTTCATCAACATTGTCTCTACTTCATTCTTACCCGTTGTCGTATCTTTTCATTTGCATCATATATTTTGTCATCTGGAGCGTGTGGGCTGTTAACTTTAACATCTATTAATACTCCTCTATAACCATTTGGTAATATAGCTATTGGTACTGATGAACGGACAATCTTTAGAGTTTTTAATTGCTTAGCCCAATCTAACCAGCTGAAACATATTTAAAACATATTTAAATGATTGTAAAAAAAACATTGGTCTTTATAACTAACTAACACTTTGAAATATTTACCAAAGATTACAAATCTTCACTAGGTATTAGTAGAGCCATGTTAGTGGAGAGAATTTTATTTGAACATTCCAGGAAATTAATCCAGGACGAATACAATACTGTTACGGTAATCAAATAAGCCTGTCAAAATACAACTTTTCTGATAAGCACAATGAGAAGTAACATCAAGCTAATCAGACATTGTCACCCATATAACATTATGTAGCTGTACGACCAAAACTAGCCAATGTGTAACCTGGTTTTAAAACATACAAGCGTACTATGGACCAGGAATCGAGTATTACATCATCACAGCCATCTTGGAATTGCGACATATCAAAAATCAAAGTCCAACAATCGATGCACAATTGTCCAAGGGACAACTATGCCAATTCTTATGTTGATCCAGCATGAATTGGAGGATCCTTGAGATTTTTTCAAAGACCGTCTCCCCACAAAATAAAAAGATGAGCAGTGGAGGGAACTAGTTCCTGATCCAAAAGTTGATTACATCACTAGCAGGTACATGTATCTACGTTTACCGAGATAACCATAATGTGAGAGCACTTATCACGACTTTTCCAGCATATTTTCCCCACGTCTGTAGTTAAAGGAAGCAGAGCTTGTCAACATATAGTATATAGTTTCTAGTCTAGTCAACTGGAAGGTACAAACACCAAGGTAGACCTACTGTGTACACACACACACACACACACACAAAGGAACCCTTGACAGCTGGAATTCTAACTAAGTGTAGGCTACATAAGTTGTGGCATTGCTGCATGGGCAAAATTTCCCTCATAGCAAATTTGAAGGCATAATTTTAAATGCCCCTCATCATTAGCATTAGTCCATTTGGTGCAGGTTAGTATATGATGTCAATCCCCATTCATTTCATTTCCTATCTTTATGGGGAGATACCTATGGGATTCCTCCTTGCCTGTTTTCAAGATGTATATATTGTTACATCACAATTTTTGTGGTTTCTTATGGTATGTTGGTATCGATACCGGTAACACAACAGATTTGGCATGCACAAGAAAATAGGCTACCGGTACTAATCTTTATCTAGGCTACTGTAAATTTAAAGCATGAATATAACTGAATGAAAAATTGGTCATGACAATATTGACAGACGCGGCCGTAGGGCCTAGCCCTATGTCATATTTCATTCTTACCCTTGGGCTTTCTTCTTTTCTTCCAGTATATCAAACTTTGGCTGTAAACAATTCAAGTATTCTTTGATATCAACAGATGTTCGCTCATCTTTTATATTACTACTAGCAAAGGATATTACATGTGATTTTATATCTGCTATAGTTGGAATGTCTCCACTAATATCAGCCATCTTACCTTGTTGACAACACGTAGGCTACTATAAGAATATTATACTATAGTATTATAGACACAACTATGATATTGCACAAAAATGGGTAATACCTATAGAATAACCAAGCCAAATGTCCATAATTTAATTCCGTACTAAATTTTATGATCTATCATATTATATGACATTTCAATTTGTCTTCAATACTCAAAGAATTATCCTACGTAAACCTTAACGATTCGAACCGAAGTTGACAGAGATTTGGAGATTTGCGTTGAAAAACGAAAGTAGAAAAGGCCCTATCATCCAGTTCAATTTCGAATATTCAGTAGTCTCGGCCAAACTGACGGTACATGCATAAGATAAGATAAGATAAGATACACCACACCCAAAGCCATCGTGAATCACCATAACATGGAATTCAGAAAAAAAATGATATGTCCTAACTTTAATTGTTACTTTCACTTTGATAACATCAGAATATAATAATACAAATTAAATATTGCTATTGGCTTTTAATTTTTATTCTTACCCTTTGGCTTTTTTCTTTTCTTCTAATTTATTATACTTTGGCTGTAAACGACTCACGTATTTCTTGATATCAGCGGACGTTCGCTCGTCTGTAATATTACTAGTAGACCTAAAGGATAATATATGTGATTTTATATGGTCTAAAGTTGGAAGACCTCCACTAAAACCCGCCATGGTTCTAACTCCAAACACGTAATTTCGTATATTTACCGCGATGGCATGTGGGCCTATGGAACTGTTCGGGTCTTTATACCGTAGTTCATTCGGCATATTGCCACAGCTTGTGCAATAAAATTCAAACATCAAATAATTGAGGTACCGGGTATCGAACTGTTCGGCCTTATTGCTTCAAATTGTGCAATAAAGATCCAACTGCCATCATATTGTTTAATTATTGGCGGTAACTTACATTAGATTCAAAATTCTAACATGCTATCGTTTTATTTCTAACATCTATTTATGTAATTTCTAACTTATATTCATGTAAATTAATATCTATAATTAAGACAATGTATGCTATAATCCAACTTCTCTCTATATTTTAAATTTCAATTCTGTTTCATCTTAGTTCTGTTATTAAGACGAAAAATGTCTATACTTCATTACTTCATTGTCGCTTCACATGTTTATACGGAAACGTTGATTTATTCCTTTTTTTAAAAATTTTACCTCATATGGGAAATCGCAGAGAGAGAGAGAGAGAGAGAGAGATGGGGTTTAACGTTGTTTGGAATGGAACAATAATTCGTATTTGGCATGTTGAAGACTCTGAATAATTGAGTTAGCGCTTTACCCCCTTTAACAGATAACAAAGTATTTCATTCTTGGCTTTGAAGTGGTCCTTAAAATGAGGATCGTTTAACTGCGCACAGTTAAAACTACTATAGTAAGGGCCGGGTTAGGCTTTCAGTACATTATTTTTTGTCGCGGATATTGTGGAAAAATTACACTTATTTAAGTATAAAACGCATTAAACATTATTCAAGAATTAAATCTGCCTATTATGCATGTTTTATTGTGTCTTCAAATGTTATACATATAAATTATTATTTAGACATTTACTTACACGGCAAGCCTATAACAACTCTCTATACCGCGGATGACAGAGATCGCCATTTAATGATTCAATTCAAAAATGGAGAAGCGAGGCCGAATCTCGATAAACAAGAAACGTTGTTATGGAAATAAACAATATTTGCCACGTCTTGTCAAAATTTCAAAGACTGATAATGTGGCTCAGAATAAAGTAATTTCAATCAAATTTTCGATATATTAATTCTGAATTATCTATTTTGTAACTGGTATGTAAGAACGGAAAACAACTCTTTATCAAAATCTTACGTAATGCATCTTTAATAATAAGTAATAAGTTAGATGTAAATGAAATTAATGCTTAATGTATATATCGTGCTTTTCTTTTTGTTTTAAAAACACAAAAGACGTTAATCCCCATCTGTCGCCCACCCCTCTCTCTCTAGTTTTTAGTGAAAGGCTACGCATTTTAATCAGTAATTCTATCAATTTTTATCAGCGATATTGCAGAAATATATTATTTCAAGCATCATTGGCGCTATAAAATATAATGCACGAGTCTGCCTTTGTTCATCCATCGTCATCATCGACCTTCTGATAACAAATCGATTGTTGCCATAACATGAATGTCATTTATAGAATTGCAATGGAAATGACGAAATGGGGTTTAGTGCCCTAGTTTTCTGCACCAATAGCGCTAACGAAGTAAATTTTCCCGGTATAACGGCGTTATCCCATCTTCAACTATATAATTAATAGCCTACCGAGGGTTGATTAACGTAAACCCCAGAACATCGGACCCTGGGCCCTGTTTCTCGAAATTTTAACTAAAGAAAAAATCCAAATTTTAGCAGATACTTCAATTTTGATTGGCTAAGAACTAAAATCAATCTAATATTGTCCAATTAAATAACTAAAATTCAGATCTTATCTTAGTTAAAATTTTGTGAAATAGGCCCCTGGTCTTGGTTCTGAATGACTAGACAATTTTTCTTGTCGGTCTATCCGAACGACTAGACGCTGTTTCTTGTCAGGTCAACACCGACAACTGAAGCATATAGGCCTCAAGATTTATAAGGGGACATTATTTTTGACATAAGCCTTTCTTACCTTCATCGTCATAAATTCTCGAGGGAAGGGGTGTGGGGTGGAGTGGGAGGACCTCAAATTAAGTGGGGTGGGCTAGCCTAGAGCCCCCTTCATCTATTTCTGGTATTGAACTTGGATCGTCCAAATATCGTATAATACTTCTGGGGACGGTTGCTCAAAGCTCCGTTGTTGGAATCCCCGTTAACTTTAACGTGTCGCTAACTTGGCGTTATATTTTTGAGCGGAGGTGAGGTGTTGAACCAATCTGAACATCTGAGACACGCTACATTTGTATCTGCGGATATAGCAGCTAAAATTTAATTTTCATCCGTTAGTTACGTATACGGTGTTGAACTCCGTTTAAGGACGGCATTAGTGTCTGGGCTGTAGCAAAAAGCAGGGGCGGATGGCGATCGCCCGAAGGGCCGGTCGGACAAAAAATAATTATGTCCAATTCGTCTTATTGGGGAAGGGGGTATTGGACCGGCCATGGATCGATGATGATCATGTTGTATGTGGCCGATGGCTTTAACGAGCCGCCACGCCATCACTGGAGAAAGGAATGGATAATAGACTTTCTGGGCCAGGTGTGCTGGGCCTGTGCCAGAATTCGGAATCCTGCAATGGGGATTCTGAATTTCATCCGAAAATTTCATCGGATTCACCCGACACTGTCGCCCGTCAATTATTAAGTCACCGGCACCTTGACCATGTTTGTAGGGATGCGCCAGAATCCAAAATTCAAAAAGCAGCTTTTTATGAATTTCGCTTTCGTCACTCTGTGGTCTGTATCAATGTGTCTCATGGCCTTTCATCACAAGAGGAATCAACTAGCGCTGCCGGCAACAAAAATGGGATATTTTTCAATGAAAATATTCTTACTTAAAACTGGTTAATCAAATGGTCAAAATTTTCTCAACTAGTCTCATTTTTTAACCAGTTAAATTCTCTTGACTCATGACGATACAATGATAATACGTTAATTAATAATAATATGGCGATATGATAATTTCACAGGGTTTCGGCCGAAGCTAATCGACTTATGAAATATATTATTTTATAGAGAAATCGCATATTTGGAATTCATTTTTCAAAACTTTCCAGGGGGAGACACCCCACCCCCGGGCCTGGTCAGTAAAAGGGGCCGCTCTGACACGGGAGCCCTGGCCGGTTCCCGGTCCCAATCCGCCCCTGGCAAAAAGTCATAGATTTCCAATGCAATTTTCTATACAACATTCTAGAGGGTTGGGACATTGGGGGGGGGGGGGGTATTCCATTTTCTATAGGATGAAATTCTACAGAATTTTTCTGGTCTATAGGAAATAATGGCCCCATATATTCTGTAGTGCAAATCCCATAATTTTTCCTACAGCTTTATGCTAAAATTTATCCAGGAAAAAATAAAGTATTCTATAGTGCTTTCTGTAGTAAATTCTGCAGTTATCTGTTTGCCTCAAGCACAGCTTTATTATTAATAATAAAAAAATATTGATTAGGCTTGAGGGTTATTGTTGTAAGAGTTCAGTTGTGCTTGATAGTATACAGACAGATACAAATTATTTTGAAATTTTTTGATCAAATAGGCTACTGCATTCAGAGTTACTATTTTAAGTTCAGTACAGAAATATACAAAAATAAAACACACGCGGAACAATACACAGTGGCTTTCAAGGCGCTCACATTAGCTCAGCGACTCCCGAGCGACTTTATTACTCCCTCCCGGAATTTGTAGGCTGGGAGCTTGACTAGTACTGATGGTGGTGTTATTGGTAACGCAGTACTCATATAAGTACGCGGCGCGAAAATCAGCCCAAAATCTAAAACGACATTGACGGAACGTATCACGTGACACGAATGGGGGGAAATTCTGCTTGCGAAAGTCTCAATAACTTTGCTAATATATCTTTCCAGAGAAAAGGGTTGATTACAGCCAGTCTTTTGATGGAACAAGTACTCTGTGTAATTGATTATAAAGTACACTTTGAGACTTGCGTCATAATAAATTGGCTGTCTGTACAGGAGAAGTGTTAATATTTGGCAGGGTCACTCAAGAGGGAGAGGGGAATGGGGTTTAATGTCCACTCAGACAATTTAGGTCATTTACGGGCTAAAATATGGTTCAATTTTATTTCATTAACTCACTTGTGATAGGTGTCTCTAGCAGTGGTAGGAAACCAGAGAACCTGGAAAAAAACCTATGACGTTGGACAGGCGACCCTACTCCTTGTTATCTACTGGGGAATCAAAACCACACCAGTTGATTCAATAACAGTATTAAACAACTAGTAAGGGCTTTTTTACCAGATGGCAGAGCAAGACCCCTTGTAAGATGGCTCTGATATGATTTTGAAAGTTCACCTTCCAAAATTTAAGATGCAATTCATCTAGCATGGGAACATGAGCTTAAATCCATAAAGCTAAATACACAGGAGTAGTGAGCCTCATTGTAAAGGACCTAAAAGACAGAAAACCGACAATCAACTGAAAACCTCAGACTAAGAAGGACAGATATCATCTGACTGGATTGATCAACTGGGATCAAACATCACACCCCCTGGTTAGGAATAAAGTGAGGCTCTCATGTGTTCATGATATATACACTACACCAAATATCTTGCTTGCCACGATACTAATAACTATGCTCATTCATAATTATATTGCCCAAATTTGATGTTTCCTTATCATTTAGTATTGCACTCTTTCGTCAACAGTACCTTGAAATTGTTGCCTTCTTTCATAATTTACAAATCAAATTTTAAAAAAAAATTTAAAAATACACATAAAAGTATAAATAATACATCATTTATTCTATGGAATTGGTATTTACATAATTTTTACATTTTGATAAAATGCAATATAACAACAATATTTCTAGACTGAATGTGGTATGTCAATGTACATCATGAAACAGAATAGTTGTTAGGAGAAGATATGAAATTCTACAAAACAGAAAAAAGAATGAGATGCAAGTATATTGCAACTTAATAACTTATCCCAACAACTAATCTGAGTAGCCATGTTTGATATCTATATAGATTGTGGATGATGATGGAAATTATATCCAATTACAATATTCGAGAAGAAATAAAAACCAGATCTTATCACTATGCACTAGCTATTGACTTGTCAATGTTTCTCTGAATCGACACATTTAAAAACAATCATTTCAAAGTCAATACTAGCTATTCAATTCCATAGGACAACCGCATTTTCTGCACATTATTAAAATAATCCTTGATTTGAGTACTACTTCAGAACATAACCTTCCATTCAATCATCAAAGTTCATTGTTTATAAATATATTACAAGTCTTGTTTTATATGAGTGGTTTCAGAATTTTTCAATCCACTTTGACTGGAACATGTTAAACTTTTGCTTTGTTTTGAACAGGTAAATATAATTTAAATTCTGCAGGTAATTCATCTTCAGAGTATAATCTATCCGAGAAGTAGACACGTCGAATTCGGCAATTGGCGTGAATCTGTAAAATATAAAAGAACCACATTAAATAAAGTAAAACACATCATAAAAACAATATGTAAGGGAACTGTAAATTTTTATAATGTTTTGTCACATGGCATAAAATATCAAACAAATGCAATGTATGCATAAAAATATCTAAGATTAAAAGCAAGAGTGTGATATTATGAAATGTCTTACCTGAACTCTAAGTGTTTCAATATAATTTGTTCCATAGGCTCTTCGTGTAAAGTCAGATAAATTGAACTGAATTTGATTCCAACCATCATCCAGTCTCATTGGCATAGTACATATGAAAGGCTTTACTCGAGTTGTGCTTTGATAATTGCTGGCACGAAATCTCCTCCTTACATTTTTGTCATCTAGTACCTTCAAATATAATAAAACAACATTAGACAGATGGAATCAACTCTTTCTTTCTGTTATTAGTATTCCTGTTATATTATTTTATTTATGAACACCATCAGTAGACATAATGTTTGCATTTAATAATACTCAAATGAGGCAATCTTATTAAAATTATAACTTCTAAAATTATCAGTATATAATTATCAATATGAATAAACATACCTGTACTTCAAAAGTAAAATATTTTTTCAGATTTTTAATAATCATAACCAAGAAGGGCAGTTTTATTCCAAGAGTTTTCTTTGGGTCTGCTGGACACTGTATAAATGTTGTGCTAAAAAAGAAATAATTCATCATATATTGCATAACTTGAAAGACTCAAAGAGAAACCACTTGCTAAATGTCATAATACTCATAATTTTATATTTAACAGTTCCTTGTTTATGGAAAACGTAGTCTGTTCAGTTAATAAATAAGAGTTACCCCCCTTCAACACATTACAATTTTTTAGTACTTCAAGAAGGTAATTACCTGACATTTGTACCAACTATTTCTAACACTAAGGATTGGATATCGTTGTCTGTTATACGTTTGATGTGACCATTTCTCACCTGAAAATAAAAAAGAAGAAAATGTTTTAAATATCAAAATGATGCCATTCATTGCGTGTCATATCCTTAAATAATAAGTACCTTTCCAAAATGGCTGCCGGAACATCCGCTCGACAAAAATATAAGAAAGTTTAACGGAGTTAAAATATATCCTAATAATTTGGACATGCCAGCTTATAAATGACAACTAATAGCCTTCGATCGAGATACCTTGATATTTAGGCCTAATGCTTAATATTTTATAGTAAAGCCAAACGAAACGCTCGATTAGTATTAATATCTGTAGAGTCTCGGTGTCAATTAGTCAATAGGCCTACTTAAAAGTTAAAAACGGCCAATGCGACAAGACACTTATGAAAATATAATGCTTGGTAGTGTGTAGGAAAGAAAATATTGACTGCCAAAGTACCAGGTCCAAGCAAACGTTGAGATTTCCCGTCACATTCTGTCGATAGGTCTTTTCAAAAAATTCGTTTCTCATTTCCTCGACCGGCACAAGTCCTTTAGCCTTAATTCACTCACCTTTTTGTCCCATATTTGTAATGGTTTACTTCCGATGCTGTAGAGAATGGATAAGAATCCACTTTGGAATGTGTTCTTGAACATCTTTATATGTTATTGTTATGAGACCAAGAGAAATAATGAAGAATAATTTCTCTTGCGCCTTTTATGACTACTACCGCAATGAACAAGTTGTCAAGTGAAGATCCCGTTGTGTGTAGTGTGTCTAAGCCGCGTTGTCAAGGCATGCACTATAATCTTAGTTGCTAGGCGAACTATTTTTCAGAGAAAAATTGAAAGTAGAATTTCAGCAAGAAAGTGATTTCATTGCTATCTTATATGCTTCGTGTGATTATAATCGAATTTAATTGCTTTCACTTTTGTCTTTTTTAATTTTAACGTATTTATTCACTAAAAGATCATAGTTTAGAATTCGGAACGCTGCACTACTTTACACAGGAAGTAGAAGCGCGCGGTGAAACCAACTTCCGACTCGTGACCACGCAACGTTTTGTTGTGGGTAGTTCCTCGTAATCCCGTTACTGAGGAGATATACTATTCTTTCTTACTCTACATTAATGAGACCGTTACATTGTATTTAATTGGCTTCTGTTCATTGAATAAGTTAACACGTTGTTTTAAACGTTGATCACGATCAAGATTACAGCGTAGTGCCTGCGGTATTAGTCTGGTTGATTTGTTGCATGAATAACTAATTAAAGTAGTTTAGTAGACTAAGAATAAGATCTAGTAAAGTAGTATTACTTACTATGCCTATATCATATAGGCTAATTATAATAGTATTGAATGTCATGTTATGATATATGACGCGTGCAATTGTAATGTATTGCAACTTACCAATCTGTGGTTTGACCTAGTAGAATACTAGAAACATGACTGGCGTTGTATAGATCAAATTAGATCTACCCCTCATGTGTGCACACATAAAAATAACAAAACCAGGGGTCTGTCTGTTTCACGAAATTTTAATAAAGATAAAATACAAATTTGATTGGATGATATTAGATTGATTTTAGTGCTTAAAAAGTATCTACTAAAATTTTTATTTTATCTTAAGTTATGTTTTCGAGAAACAGGACCCAGATCTTTAAATCTACTAACTAAACATTTTTTAAAAAAGAAGAAATTTCAGAAAGACACAGAAAAGGAAAGATTAAAAAATAAGTAGGCTAGTGCTTAATACTAACCTATAGGCCTACCCATTCCCTCTTATGAGGAAATTATAATGAATTGGTTTTTATTTTAGCACCGGGAGGTTCTTGGTTGCCACGCATTAGCCAAGTTCAAAAAGTTATACTTCAGTGCCAACTGCCAATCAGTAATGCTGAATTTTAAAATTTGGTGACGTAATAAGATTTGTTATACGAAAATCCCTACTGGTAAGAGATGGCTCCAGCAAAGCCAGGTCATGGGGATGAGGCGTGCAGCAGGTAAAAACGATAAGTGGATATGGGAAAATCCACTGTCCTGACAAAATTCGTTTCTCTTATACTTATTGCACACGACACGTAACCATAGAAAAAGAAGAAGAAGAAAATACCACGCAGGTTGTCTCAGTTAAAGTGACCGAAGTTTTGTCTTGACGATAACTTTTGAAACCCCATCACATTTTGTTAAAAAAAAAAAATCTTTTTGTATGACCCTTAACTAGAACCATTAAAACGCCAACTCAGTATTATTTTTCAAGATGGGCTATTAGTATAACCATCTGCATATACATGTATATAATATATGATCAAATATTCAACACATTTTTAAAAACATTGTCCATCCTATGATGAAATTTTTTTGTGTCGTGTATATTTATTGATGATATCTGCAGCAACTTCCATTTTTGTTGTCGGGTTATCATAGACACTGAAAGTAAAAACCAAAACATTCATTAGAGAAGACGCCGGTTGTACTAAGTCCAGTGAAAACATTGAAGGCCGGGTATATAGTTTTAATAACAAATACAATATTGCCCACTGAAAGAGTAAAGACGGGTCGAGAAGCAAACCGACGAAAACAAATTATCAAAATTTCAAATAAAACAGACTCCCACCCCACCGCCAACAGACTAAAAAAGGGTTAAATATTTTTTGACTTTTCGTTATTTGACTAGAGCAAAGAACAGTTACCGTTTCAAGTCAACAAATGCTTCAGAGAGTGCCAAATGATGTTTGTAATGATAAAATGCTGAATTCCGGGCTTCTTCCTGGATAGATTTTAAAATTTCCACTAGTGCACTGTCTTTAGATGGAAAGGTAGATTGTTTCACTCTGTCGGGTGATGACGTTGGATGGATAAATGGTAACCGTGTTCTTTCCATTCCACTAACGTCATTGTGGACTAGATCTACTTTCAGAGATAAAAAAAAGAAGAAAAACAGAATAAAATGAAAGATGCAAGCTTGTCATTAAACCTGTTCAATCTCATTTAAATTGGAAACCAAAAGTGATTAAGGCGGATAAGCCTTTTTCTTTAATACACCTATTATAATCTGTTTTTTACACATACTGATTAAGCCTCCACCGCTTATTTTAAGATCTAATGAAATAATAAAAACTAAAAACAGAAATCTCCGGTTATAAAATCCCTTGTCCAATTAATAAGATACGATGATTGGCTGAAAATTTATTAGCCAATCTGGGAAACCCCTGTAGAAAGTCTATGGTTTTCAATCATTTTTCTACATAGTTCCATTCAAGGCGCACACATTTTTGCCAACGATGTTGTAACTGCAAGGCCCGGATGCCGGCCAGGAAGAAATTTTTCTTCAGCCACCCTAAAGTAGTCGTTCACAGCTGTCAAGACGTCATCATTATTCGAAAAATGACGACCTATATAGTATATATAGTTCCTTTTAGGAAACCTGTCTCATCGATGGTTGCAAATCCGACCAAAAATGTGCTCAACTAAAAATGTACTCAACTCCCTCATGAGAAATGCCCACAACACTGGCAATATGTCTACTACTGGTCGGATTACCCCGGGTAATGTTTTCTTGCATGGTTGCTATTACTGACCTTCCAGGGCGCGGCTCATCGACAAGTAGGGTTTTAAAAAACAGGGTAAATTTCCCCGGGAATTTGGGGGAATTTTCAATTTGGTATCAATAATTGAAACCTGTGTCGCTATTAATGAGTTGCAAGTGACAGTAATATTTTAATAACTAAACATATTATCTGATATGTCCTATATGAACTAAAATCTAATAACTAACAATGAGCTAGTTCTGTTAAATTGTTCATACACAGGTTACACACTCTATAATTAATGCTCAAAGTTATAGGTAACTCTGCCATTTCATCATTGTCTTCGAAATCATTATCTACATCATCATCGGTGAATAAAAGGGAGATTTCAGGTTCAGATGAATCCTCCTACTGAATATCTCAAATTTCTGTGTTGGGGAAGGATCGTTGTCAGCTTCGAAGAGCTTCAAATTTGTATACCTTTGAGAGCAGAATTTACATCAATTTATCTCTTTAGTTTTACTATTTGGAACATAACTAACATGGTTAAATAACTTTTAATAGTTTATATATATGAAAGTAAAAGACAAAAAGGAAATTCCTGTAAATACTTTCAATTTTAGTATTTTTCAGTTCTAAAAATAGATTTGAAAATTCCCGAAAAATCCCAACTCTGAAAATTTCGAAAGTTTCCCACCCTTTGCAACCCTATCGACAAGGCAGCCCACTTCTTTTCCATGGAAAAGGAAGGGGTTTCATCCCCTTAAATGGAGACCATGTCGGCATGTATCTATTTTGGGGGCAGTCCTTTCAGATGCAGGTACGATACTTGATGTCTGCCCAATATCCATGCATGGCGCAGTTATGCCCATTCCTTTTCTGATTCCAATGGGTAGGCTCACAAGATGGTCTGGTACTATATACGAAGACAGTAATGACACTATACAGTCACAGTTCTTATGTCTATGCTTCATTCAATAATTTTACTATTTGCAGGAAATAGTTTCTTCAAGTCCATATTGGTCTATCCTTTTCAGGTTGAGAACTTTTCAGCCAGCCATCGTAAAGTGCAACAAATCATTTGATGAAATTAAAAATGAAATGAAATGGGATTGAACATCCTACTGTTCTACTCCGACTGCGCTAATGAAAACTGACATACGCCATAAGATACAGTATTCTATGAAATAAATTTTTCTCAGACAGCAACACTATAGCCTACTCTTATATCGAAGAGCATTTACGTGCACACCAATGTGTACACTTCTAGACCACGGGTTTTCTTTCGTCCCCACAGACTCTCTTTCCTGCTGTATTGACAAGGAAGAACCACGCCCAAAATTCTCATTCCCTATGAACTTTCTCGACCAATGCAGGGATTGAACACGCAAGAGTGAGTTCGACAACGAATGTAAAGAAAACAAAAAACACAAAAACGAAGAGCACAATTTTACCTTCCACATCTTTTATTCTTTGGTCCCAAATATTGCAAAATTGTACCATTTTATTGGCTCTTCGCTTTTCCAATTTTATTCTAGATTCTATAAACTGGATAATCAATTTTAATTCTCTTAAAAAAAAAAAAAAAAAAAAAAATAAATAAAAATAAATAATAAAAAATAATCTGGTCATTGTTGGATTTATGTTCTGTATTGTGAATACATGCAATTGAATTTTTTGTTGGAATTCAGTATGAATGTAATCATGTGAAACGTTATTTGACAATTGCCATAAACTGAGTGTTAAATTGTATGATACACGTGATGACTTTGACTTTCCGATTGTCAACTTTCCATTTATTAGTAGTAACATTCCAATATCACCAGCTTATGGAGTGTTTGTGTCTAAGCTAATTCGTTACGCGAGAGCTTGTTCCTTTTATTCTGATTTTTTAATTAGATCGAGGCATTTGTCGTCTAAACTTCAACTACAAGGATACGTGCGCACTAAACTTATAAAAACCTTTAAAAAGTTTTATGGCCGTCACATTGACTTGATTAGTAAATATAATGTGTCTCTCTCAGCTATTATTCTAGATATATTTAATTGACACGTTTACTATTACTATCTCCCTAATTATGTCTACTACATCGTTAACACAGTTCATCACGTGCATTTTGCATACCGATAGTTCATTGGCCAAACATGCTATTTTATTGAGATTTCGTCCAATAGTTTGGATGCAGCTATCGCGGGTGTGGCGCCAGGTAGGGTAAGCTTACTCTTCCGGACACCTGTTACCACTGTTTGCCGTGTATGTTGTTCACGGTGAACAGTCCATGTATGCTGATTACACTATTTTGACTGATTACACTATTTTGCCTATACCATTTTTATTTAGGAATGCTACCGGTGTAGGCTGTCATTGATAGTCCATTGGCCAATCACGTTATTTTACCGAGATAGTTTGGATGTAGCTATGGCGGGTGTTGGCGCCAGGCAGGGTAAGCTTACTCTTCCGGGCACCTGTTACCACTGTTTGTCGTGTATTTTCTACACGGGGAGCAGTCCATTTGCTGATTACACTATTTTGCCTAATAACGTTTTTAGGACTTCGAATTCTGTCTAATGGTTTGGATTGTTCGTACTTGGTTTTATTTTGTTTAGATGAATGAATTCATCTGTATTCTGTGAATAAATTCATCTGTATTCTGTGAATAAATTCATCCGTATTCTATTTTTGTTTTATCACCAAAGGGAACCTTTCGCTGCTGTGATCGGTTCAATAAAACAGCTATTTTCAGTATAAAAGAGAGAGAAATGGGGTTTGACGCCCACTCGACACAAACTATAGGTCAATTTTATTTCAATGGTTCGCTTGCGCGTATTGATCTTTAGTATATATAGTGGGGGGAAACCGGAGGACCCGGGGAAAACCCATGGTGTTGGACAGGCGACCTCACCCCTTTTCACGTACATGCGGAGAAACGAAACTGCGCCACTCGTCTCAATGACAGACCTTATGAATGGTGCATACGCACACTCATTACCCAACATCCCATTAGTTGTATAAGAACGGATTAGGCGAACTTGTTCCACGAATACGCCTCAAAGTACAAAGCGTTTGTTCGATAACGAGAAACAATTAAGGTGCTATTATAATCACCATGTAAATGGCATACCGCGGTATTATTGTGATATGCACTTCTGTCTTGAGTTTGTTCTTTAAAAATCCATTTTGTTTTCTTACGTAAGCGTATACAAATAATAGTTAAAATGCCTTTTGATATACATGTAATCACCTCTCCAGTAAATGTATTACTGTTTTGAGTTTTATCTTTAAAAATCAGGTTTGCTTAATTTCTTATGTAAGCTAACACAAATAAAATGTTAAAATGCCTTTATATGATCACCTCTCCAGTCAAATCAGTGCGGTGCGTTTTCATTGCTCCTCGGTCTGAGATATAGGTTGATATATGGCTCTCTTCCTTACCCACCAGTAAACAATTTGGATCAATGTTTCCTGTCCTATGTTAAGGAAGTAAAACAAACCCGGGAGGAATTCATTCCAATATTTCTATTTAAATGCCGATAATCGTGATTTGCAATTTCGGACAATTTTTCACGGCTAAACCCTTTCTAAAAGTAAAATGTACGCAAGTTGGCAAGTGATTAAAATACTGCAAATGACGACCAGGGACAATACAATCAATATGAGACTTTTGGCGAGCGTAAATTCCTAGTAGGTACGTATCCCGTATCCGTATGGATTTTGCGTGTGACGTCATCAATGTGTGTGTATTTCTCATACGTGTTACGGCACACGGATACGGCAGTCCGTATCGAACAGCTTTCATACGGAGTGGGTCCGTATAACATTGTAGTCTTTTTAGATGCTGAAATGTTGTATCATAGCGTTTTTATGAATCTATGTGTATTCTAGAACACGAAGATGTATATTTGATGTGAAAATTTAACCATAATACAGACATGAATTTTCATACTCTTCTCTCTCTCTATTAATATTAAATTATTCCCTACAAATGAATTTATTACATTGGTTTAAGTACTCATATAAACTCCATTGAAAACTGTAAAATGCTGACCTGCTCTACAAAATATGTAACTCAAAATATCACAGACAACTGTTGGACTATACACTTTCGGATACATGCTGGTTCTCATAAAAACCAATTCCTTATCAGCACTAACCATAGTTTATCCCCCCCCTCCCACCTATATACGCTTATTATAGTATTTTTGGGGATTATGTAGAATTTGATATTAAATCTAATTACAGTTGGAAAAAACTTATCTGCAGACCCTATACGCTAATTATTTCGGACCTGATCCATTGACCGGGGAAGAATCCTTTTTCTGTGGAATAAACACAAGATTTTATAGGAACATTTATTTCCGTTAAAAGCTACATTAAATTTGTGTTGCTTCGATTATTGCAATGAAGTTACATCCACAACAATTTCTTATGTTTAATGGGGGGGGGGGCGAATATGGTTAGCACGTGCGCACTGTATCATAAATCCTGTCATTGCGTCAACTAGCGTGGTTTCCAATCCCCGGTTGTACGTGATAAGAAAGGTCGACTGTCCAACCTCGTGTGGTGTCTCAGAGTCCTCCGACTGCTAAAGACCCCTACGGGCAAGCGAATTATTGAAATAAAATTAAACCATATATATACATTAACATATTAGTCTTGCAATGACCTAGTTTGTGTTGAGTGGACGTTGAACCCCATTTCTCCCCACCACCCCCTTCTGTCTCTGTGGTCTATTCCTACTTATTGATATTGATTATATTGGTTATAAATAAGTTATAATAGGCCTATAACACAGTGTTTCTTGTTAATTAACCGTTTACAAAAAAATTGGATTAGGTTTTACAGAATAAAGATTCATCTAAATATTAATAATGCATCAAACATTATTTAATTGGTCGGCGGACTAGTTTATGGGGTGGGGGTGGGGTTGTTGCAAACCTATTGTTATAGACCTCTGTTATATAGGCGTATAACGGCCCGGGTGGATTTAAACGGGGAAGACCTGAAATATACCGAAAAACTGTCGTTAACACAACATAAGAAGACGCCGACAATGAGCGCCGAAATCTCAGATGCCATGGGGCCTCCCGAAGTAAGTTTGGAAAACGGATTTAAACCAATCCATTGTATACCCCCCCCCCCCCTGCACCCTTTTCACTCTGTCCACATAATATGCGGCATTTCAATATTTGTCACCATCTCGTCCAATCTCGAAACCAGAAAAATTTTTGAAGAAATTTTTCTGGTGAATCGGGGTAGCCATTTTCCCGGAAAATGACATGTAATTCCCACGCGCGAAATTTCTCGTTTATTTGCGTCGTACGCCCCTGATTTTACGTGCCCGGATGACCGAATCACTTAAAAATATACCCACGCGTAGAAAAATAGATCTTTACAAAAACTTGAATTTATTCGTTTAGGATCCAATTTTATGTCAGCGAGTTGACTTTGACTCATGGACCATTTTACATCAAACGAAACGACTATCCGACCTCTAGTTTTCGAGAAATCGACCCAAAAAGCTTAGGTTTGAAAAAAATGGACGGTCTAATGTGCCAGATTCCTTCGGCTCCGCGGCTGCCTCTGGGAACGAGATTGCATCTCGTCCAGATTTTCACAAAAATAATGTCTGGCCCCACTAACAAAACCACCGAGAATGAAGGATTCAAAGGACTTCCAAAACAAGTCGTGACCGGTGGCCTGTCCACAGAATAAACCTATAGTTCTTTCATAGCCTACATTAGGCTAATAATAGGCCTAGGCTATATGATAATACCCCGCTTACTTGCGTTCACGTTTCGATCGATGTTTCATTCCACCACTATTAGCTATAGGTCTTTGCGTTTTGTAAGACATTTTTTTCTCAGTAGAAGTAGGCCTAATCTGGATTCGTGACTTGTCTTTCAAATAATCAAAGCAATGATCTTCACAGTCGTTCAGGTAAAATTATGACATCGTCATCATGAGAGTGATACGTTTCCAAGACAATGACGTCATTAATCCAATAGTTCAGCTCTGAACTTACACTGTCATGTAGGTCTCATTACAATCACCCTAAATGCTAAACGGCCACGTGCCAGTCCCTGTGACCGCCTGCACAATGTAAAGGAACATTTAAGTGAGAAAATAAGACCCCACCTTCATTTTAAAAAAAAAACACTGTGAAGGTCTATAAATGAAATGGTGTTTAACGTGCTCCTTTTCTGCATCTAACCTGGGTTAATGGAATTAAGGCGGGATGGGAATTTTTCCCGGCGGGCCCGTAGCCAGCTCATAAAATTGGAGGGGGGGGGGGGGGGGAAGACGATTTCTGTCTAATAAAACGACTCGGCAACGAAGTGAAATTCTATTTCTTTTTTTTTTAACTCCCTTAACTATAAAGTTTAATCCTGCGATGCTAAACTTTACAAAAAATATGCATAATAATAATACCAAGGTTGTGGACCGGCACCTTCCGATATTGGCTCATATAAGACCGCTCAAGTTTATCAGGTCACAATTTTTATCCGATATTGACGACACTTAAATAAAATATAGGTCTATTCTCCCAAAGATCTCGATCTTGTTACTCTCGAAACGTAACCTCGTGAATAATGTATGACCTCTGTACGAAAAATCGCGTCTTTAAAGGACACTATATAGATGTCACAATTTCATCCTTTCCATCAGGGCCGTAGCCGTGAAACATATATTGGGGGGGGGGGTACCCCCATAAATTTTGTTTAAAGTCTTAGTCTTCTGTAAACATTGTTTGGCATATATTAGGGGGTTAAACTAAAATATCACACTAATAAAACGTTTATCATGTTTACAGACAGCGACACCGCCGCGGTCTTCCGCGAGAGGCGAAGAAGCGTGGCTTACCCCTACCTAAGAAAATTTTGGAATATTTGACGGCTGCAAACAGTTTTTTCTGCTATTTCAGCCCATGAACAAAGCAATTTCAAAGTGGTCTAATATAGCCTAATTAAGAGGCTTGCTGACTTGAATTCCAATCAATCGTTTACACCCACGTAGACGGGGCCTTTGGGAGAAAATTTTGAGAATTTAACTGCCACAAACGCGTTTTCCTGCTATTCCAGCCTGTAGCCTATGTGAATACAGCAACTTCGATTTGGTCCAATATAGCCTATATACCTGGCTGCCCAGAATTCCAAACAACCAATCAATCGTCGTGAGCAATGGTAGCCTCACCCTCCCGGAGAAAAATTTGAAAATTTAACCACCGCAAATGCGTTTTCTGCTATTCTAACCTGTGTGGGCATCTCCAAAAGTATCCAATGGTTTTGTAACCGAAATCCCACTCTGAATTCTAACCATCCAATCAATCACACTGTTGCAGTTGCATTCACAAGTAATAATCGGTGCCCAAATGTTGTACAAAGTAGAGTGGCCCCAGACAAAATGTTTTAATCAATCGTCAACTCAGTACAAATTCGTGGTATTCAATTAAAAGAAAGGTGAAATTAGTGTTTTATTAGGACTCGATGAAAGTTCGGGAAGCAAAACTAGAAATGCCCGACGGAGGTTTACGGGCTGCGACCAGAGGCTATTCTTTGTTGGGCGAAGAAGCGGAGCTGACCTTTACGTTACCTTCCAAGAAAATTTTGGAATATTTAATGCCCGCAAACGCGTTTTACTGCTATTCCAGTCCTAAAATTAGTGTTTTATTAGATTTCGGGCACTTTATTTTGTCAAATATTGGGTGGGTCCAAGTATATTCAGCCCCCCTCCCCCCTAGGAAAACAACTGAGGGGTGTCCCATGTGTGACGCCCATGCTTTCCATATTCGCGCATATCGGATCAAGCTGTCCGAAAAAAAATGGTCAGCCATTTAAACGAATATAATATCCCGGGCCCTGTTTCACAAAAAATCGCTAAAATAGATTTTAACTAATATCAAAATGAAATTTTAAATTTTATGCGTTTCACGAAGATTGATAGTAACTTAAAATAAGATTTTAATAGATTTTAGTTAAAATCGCCCGCGCCCGCGGAGTGCACATTTCCGCTGCGGGTACTTACGGTCAAAACAAACGGTTGCAATATCAATGGGGAGAGTTTCATACGTTGAAGCAATGTTTGCACACGGTCTGACATTCGTAGAGAGGTGAAATAAATGAGTGTACTGCATTATATGCGATTCGAAAAGTATCGGTGGGTTGGCCTTGAACTTGGCATATGATTCGTGACATGGGAATTTGATTTACTCGCAGACTTCAATGGAAATAATGTGTATCGATAAACTAAATCGCATGGATTTGTAGTTTTATGGGGAGAATTGTCACAAACATATTATATTATGACTCAAACGGCTAATCTAGGTTGTAATTTTTCGTCGCATTTTAAAAGTATTTTTCAACTTTGAATTTAGTACTGTAGTGGTACACCAAATAGCCAATGTTCCGATGCCTAGATTTGACATGTCATTCTCTTAGAACCATCCTATCAATGATACTTTGAAAATGATACTTACTCAATTAAATGATTTTTTCCCTAAGATAAAATAGCTTTTGCTCCTAAAATGCCAATTATTTTTGTTGCTTTATTAACGTAAAACTTCATTAAGAAATAATAATAAATTTATATTAAAATTTAATTTCAAATAGGCTTAGGCCTATAACATTTTTCAACAAGCCAACAGTGAGGCTGATGTCCCCCGCCGAAATCCCAAAATAAATAGACGACATATATTAATTAATCGCACATTTATTTTTTTCAAACGTATCGACCAATCAAACTGAACACGAAGTGTCATCCAAAAATTGCTTATATCTGCCTACCGTAAGAAGAAAATGCTCATCTTCGAACTCCATCAAGGCATTGACCTAATAAGCATACACACCAATTTTGAACATTTTAACTCAATTCGAAGGAGAGTTATTGTGTTCCAAAGTCTCGGCAAATCAAATTGCTTATCGCTCTGCTTACCCTGAGCAGAAAATGCTCATTATCGATCTTAGTCAAGGTATTACTGTAATGAAACTATACACCAAGTTTCATCACTCTCACTTAATTAGAACTAAAGTTATCGTGTCTCAAAGCATCAACCAATCAAATTGCTTATCTCTGTCTACCCTAAGCGGAAAATGCTCATCTTCTAACTCCATCAAGGCATTGACCTAATAAGCATATACACCAAGTTTGAACATTTTAACTAAATTAGAAGGAGAGTTATTGTGTTCCAAAGTCTCGACCAATCAAATTGCGTATCGCTCTGCTTACCCTGAGCAGAAAATGCTCATTATTGAACTTAGTCAAGGTATTACTATAATGAAACTATACACCAAGTTTCATCACTCTCACTTAATTAGAACTAAAGGTATCATGTCCCAAAGCATCAACCAATCAAATTGCTTATCTCTGCTTACCCTAAGCGGAAAATGCTCATCTTCGAACTCCATCAAGGCATTGACCTAATAAGCATATACACCAAGTTTGAACATTTTAACTCAATTAGAAGGAGAGTTATTGTGTTCCAAATTCTCGACCAATCAAATTGCGTATAGCTCTGCTTACCCTGAGCAGAAAATACTCATTATCGAACTTAGTCAAGGTATTATTATAATGAAACTATACACCAAGTTTCATCAATCTCACTTAATTAGAACTAAAGTTATCGTGTCCCAAAGCATCAACCAATCAAATTGCTTATCTCTGCTTACCCTAAGCAGAAAATGCTCATCTTCGAACTCCATCAAGGCATTGACCTAATAAACACATACACCAAGTTTGAACATTCTAGCTCAATTAGGAAGAGAGTTATTGTGTCCCAAAAAGTGTGACGGACAGACAGACGGACAGACAGACAGACAGACGGACAGACAGACGGACAGACGGACGAACCCATTTTAATAGTCCCCCAACTTTCTTCGAAAGGCGGGGGACAATAAACACATTTGAGATTATTGATTTATCTCTTTGGTATTTACATATCATAATAACCGTCAAAAGTATGCGTAAATACTACATATGATTTGCCTAGTATTATAGGCCTTCTAAAACCAAGAAATGGGCCAAGACATTGGATATGAATAAATGCTTTTCTTTTAGTGTTTTACTGGGGTTTTGAGCCTTTTATTCCTTGGTGTTCTAATAATATGGAGCGCCATCCAAATGCTTAAATTGGCTTACAATAAAATAAACGGGTGAAAGGGATTTGAATGAGAATTGTTTTTGTGAATGATGGTTGAAATATTAAAATTATGTTACCCGGGCCGTTCACAATATTATCATTATTCCAATTCTATCTATATGTCGCAATATGTCGCAATATATGTAACAATGTAGCTCTAATCAATGTTAAGACAGGGTGACGGCTATCCTAAGTTAAAATTGATTTTAGTTAAAATTGTCCTTAAAATGGGTTTGTGAAACGCCACTAATTTAAGTTAAGATTAGATTTTAACTTATAATATTAGTTTAGTGGATTTTAACTAAGATGCTTAAAATCGTTTTGTGAAACTCATCTATCTTAAGTTAGGATGAGATTTTAGTTCTGACGATTTTAAGGAGATTTAAGTTTTTGTGAAACAGGGCCCAGATTACAAATTTCACCCATAGTCTAACGCATATAATACCCAGGTTACAGCGGCTCAAATGTTTAATCCAATTTTGATGAAACATGCATTCACAATTCAAAGATCTCGGTTCCTTTCGATATTGGCTCGTAAATCGTAACTCTATGGATTATGACCCCCTGGTTGCATCTTGTTTTCAAAAATGTTCAAATATATCACCTTTACACTGTAATTATTTCTTGGAAAAGTTCTATTTTGGTCTACACAAGACCACAACTTTTAGTGTGGAGATCCGCTACATGGTTCTCATAGCTAAACAAACTATACATTTGGAAAGCTTATACTGTTCTTAATGGACGTAATATGCAAATAACAAGCCAACAGTGAGGCTGATGTCCCCCGCCGAAATCCCAAAATAAATAGATGACACATATTAATTAATCGCACATTTATTTTTTTCAAATGTATTGAGCAATCAAACAGTACACGAAGTGTCATCCAAAACTGTTTTATAAAGAAAAATGCTAAAACCGACGAGAAAAATGAAAATGTACCCTAGTTAGGGGGACCCTAATGGAAGACAAAGGGGCCCACACGCTTGACAAAAGGGCTCCTTTGACCAAGGGAAAGGGCCCCCCGTGTCCTAGTCAATCGTTTCTATACACTGTTACTGTCGAATCCATTACTGAATGAGAATGCAGTCATTGTAGTGGCATAAAAATCATCAATCAAGATGAACCTAAGTTATCTTGTCCCAAAGTATCAGCCAATCAAATTGCTTATATCTGCCTACCCTCGGAAGAAAATGCTCATCTTCGAACTCCATCAAAGCATTGACCTAATAAGCATACACACCAATTATGAACATTTTAACTCAATTCAAAGGAGAGTTATTGTGTTCCAAAGTCTCGGCAAATCAAATTGCTTATCGCTTTGCTTACCCTGAGCAGAAAATGCTCATTATCGACCTTAGTCACGGTATTACTGTAATGAAACTATACACCAAGTTTCATCACTCTCACTTAATTAGAACTAAAGTTATCGTGTCCCAATGCATCAACCAATCAAATTGCTTATCTCTACTTACCCTAAGCGGAAAATGCTCATCTTTGAACTCCATCAAGGCATTGACCTAATAAGCATATACACCAAGTTTGAACATTTTAACTCAATTAGAAGGAGAGTTATTGTGTTCCAAAGTCTCGACCAATCAAATTGCGTATAGCTCTGCTTACCCTGAGCAGAAAATGCTCATTATCGAACTTAGTCAAGGTATTACTGTAATGAAACTATACACCAAGTTTCATCAATCTCACTTAATTAGAACTAAAGTTATCGTGTCCCAAAGCATCAACCAATCAAATTGCTTATCTCTGCTTACCCTAAGCGGAAAATGCTCATCTTCGAACTCCATCAAGGCATTATCCTAATAAGCACATACACCAAGTTTGAACATTTTAACTCAATTAGAAGGAGAGTTATTGTGTTCCAAAGTCTTGATCAATCAAATTGTGTATCGCTCTGCTTACCCTAAGCAGAAAATGCTCATTATCGAACTTAGACAAGGTATTACTGTAATGAAGCTATACACCAAGTTTCATCAATCTCACTTAATTAGAACTAAAGTTATTGTGTCCCAAAACATCAACCAATCAAATTGCTTATCTCTGCTTACCCTAAGCGGAAAATGCTCATCTTCGAACTCCATCAAGGCATTGACCTAATAAACACATACACCAAGTTTGAACATTCTAGCTCAATTAGGAAGAGAGTTATTGTGTCCCAAAATGTGTGAAGGAAAGACGGACAGACAGACGGACGAACCCATTTTAATAGTCCCCCAACTTTCTTCGAAAGGCGGGGGACAAAAAAAGTTGAATCAGAGAGTTCCAAGAAAAATGTTTACAATAACCCGATTAAGGGCCCGGTGAAAATCGACATGATTGTCAAGGAAATGTTAGTCCTATATTTATACTAACAATTTTGAAGTTGGGATAAAATTAAATATTGGCAAAAAAACCTGATGCCTTCATCCTCGCAGGCCCCTGTGACCCCATTAACAATATAAATATTGGGCTTGTGTGCTCACAACATCAGCAGTCACCACAAACATGAAATAATTGCAGTCATTTAACAGAAAGAGAGATAACTCCCTTTTTTGTTACCGTTAATAGAAATATGATGAAACAGAATTAAAATATACTCAAATAAAAAAGTTGGATTATACATTGTCTTAATCTAGAAATTAGACAATAGAATGTTAGACGTTTGAATCTAATATAAGAAATATGTTTGAAATTATATTTTCTTAAATAAAATATGTACATGTATTGTATTAGTCCAGCTCTGAATGTAGCTCTCATTAGACTCGCCCTGTACGTTCAGGTATAGTCCTGTTAACTCCTGGTTGAATGTAGAATCGCTTCCCTGACTTTTTACTGTGAAACGGTCGCATTTCAGTCTCTGTGAACGCCTGACCAATGTAACCGAACATCTTAGTGAGAAAATAAGACCATGCTTACCTCGCTAGAACAAGTATGAGTGACACAACACAGTGTTAAAAAGACGTCCCCAACTTCCAACCGACTTCATTGAGAGAGAGAGAGAGAAATGGGGTTTAACGTCCACTCGACACAAACTAAGTCATTTTGGGACTAACATATGGTTTCATTTTATTTCAATAATTTGCTTGCACGTAGGGGTCTTTAGCAGTGGGAGGAAACCGGAGTGCCCAGAGGAAACCCATGAGTTTGACGACTTCATTGAAAGGGTAACGTACAAATACAATCGGTCATATGAAATGAAACAAAATTGACGTAATCTTGGGAGAAAAAATTTGGATTTTTGAAAAATTTTAAATTTATTGTAATTTGGCTAGGCAACGTAATAAATGACTGAATATTCTCAACTTTTAAGGATTTCACTTAGCTACTGTGGCTCCCGAGTACAATAAATTAAACTTGATAGATAAGAAAATCATGTTACAATGTTATTTTGTTGATGTAAGGGGAACAAGTTGATCAAACTGAAACTGAAGGTGTGAATCCTTGTGAAGAGAGATATACACAACGATACAGTTTAACATCCACTTGGGACACAAACAAGGCTATTTTTTTTTCAGGATTAAGGATTTTAATAATTTTATGGCAGGTAAGCTAGATTTTAAGCAGTGAGTTTAAACGAGAGAAAATCCACCTATACCAGTCAAAATCAACATAGATAATTTAATGACACTATACTTATAAGCATAGTAGGCAGTTTGGACATAATATTAAAATACAGGAAAAAAATATTTTAACCAGTCACATGGATTAAGGTGGGGGCTGGTGTGGCTTAAGCCAGCGACTCCCAAATGATTTCCGCTTTTGATTGTAGATTTTGAAGATAAAGGAAAAAGTCACAGTTAACTATTACATTTTCTCACAATTTCTCTAAATTAAGCCACCTCAGAAGGTCAAGTTATTCTGTACTTTGCAAAGATAGGTTGCCAAGCAACGAAACAAACGCCCACAGCAGATAAATCGTTCAGGCAGTCAACAAGAGTTGTCGCATATTTTTACTTTTTTTGGTAATGAAACATTTATAATACACTAAAATCTGATTAAGAGTAACAACTCATTATGTAATTATCAGAAAATCATTAGAATTTTTTTGCTTTTTATAAAGTTTTGCCCCACACTAACAATTAGTATAGGAAACATTTAATATGATGGATTTAGCTGTTCAGTTATCAAAATTCCTTGAAAATCAAAATATTTGTTCGTTTCAACACCTTAAACTCTGTGTATCAATCTGAAGTTAATCCCATATTAAGTTTGGCCTCTAGAGCATCCACAAGATTTTTTGAAGTGATCAAGGACTACAACTCTGGCACTAATTATCAGAAATCGCTGAAAATCTTCGTCTCATGACCTTAAAAACTGTGTATAAATTTGTAGTCAATCGGATATTAACTTTGGCCTCTTGAGTATCCACAAGATTTTTTGAAGTGATCAAGGGCCATAACTCTGACATTAATTATCGGAAATCGCTGAAAATCATTTGACTTCTTCGTCTCATGACCTTTAACACTGTGTATGAATTTGAAGTCAATCGGATATTAACTTTGGCCTCTAGAACACCGACAAGATTTTTTGAAGTGATCAAGGCACTCTGGCACTAATTATCGGAAATCGCTGGAAATCAATAGGCTTCTTCTTCTTATAACCTTGAACACTGTGTCAATCGGATATTAACTTTGGCCTCTAAGGCGTCCACAAGATTTTTTGAAGTGATCATGGGCCACAACTCTGGAACTAATTATCAGAAATCACTGAAAATCAATAGACTTCTTTGTCTTATGACCTTAAACACTGTGTATAAATTTAAAGTCAATTGGATATTAACTTTGGCCTCTACAGCGTCCACAAGATTTTTTGAAGTGATCAAGGGCCATAACTCTGGTAGTTATTATCGGAAATTGCTGAAAAACAATAGGCTTCTTCATCTCATGACCTTAAACACTGTGTATAAATTTAAAGTCAATCGGATATTGACTTTGGCCTCTAGAGCGTCCACAAGATTTTTTGAAGTGATCAAGGGCCATAACTCTGGTAGTTATTATCGGAAATCGCTGAAAAACAATAGGCTTTTTCATCTCATGACCTTAAACACTGTGTATAAATTTAAAGTCAATCGGATATTAACTTTAGCCTCTAGAGCGTCCACAAGCAATTGTGGATGCTTGACGGAAGGACGGGGGCGATGACAATATACAACGACATACGACATTACAATGTGGGCGTATAAAAACTGGACACATACATGTACATATAATTAAATCCTCTGATTGTCCAATTTGGGATATTACCCACTGTTGATATTTTGATTTGGTTTCTTAATGTTAAATAATTAATTTTTGAACATTTTAGCATAATGAAAGATAGGCTGGCACTGCCAGGCAGGATACACCAACATTTTCGAAAGATGGAGAACAAGCATCAAAAGAAACCAAGATTGTTAAGTTATAAACATGTACATGTATTTCAAGTTTCATCCAAATTGAATTCATCCAGATTGTGACCTCTACAGGGTCCACAACCTTGATATACCATATTTTTACACGCTTCGCGTACAAGCGGCGGCCATTTTGTCAGTCAATTTTGGTCCGATTTTCACGAAATTCGATCTCAACCTTCATTACGATGTACATGTAACGGTGATATAATCAAACGTTTTTTTTAAATGGGATAATAATTCTGACCCCAGAGGGACCATTAGCTAAAAAAAAAAGGACATTTTCCGTACAATCAGGGGCCATAATTCAGGAAGTTACAATCAGATATGCACAAATATCGGACGTCCAGACGGACAGGGGCGACGGCATAATACGTCCACATGAAAATGTGGGCGTATAAAAACTAAATTTTGTCTGATTAGCAGCTTTACTTATTATATTTCGATTAGTATATCAACATTTACTTACTGCAGATGCAAACAAATACAAGTCAAGTGGTAACAGAAGACTACATGTAAATTCTCATATAATTATCATAGTGTGACAAAATACTGCCAATTAGTGAATATTTGGGAAGACACAATGTGGGCAAAATTCCTTAGTTTGCAACACATTATATCATACTAATTAAATTATCATTACATTCTGAATGAAATTTTGGAGTCTCTTTTGCATTAGATCGTATATCTCAATCACATTTTTATCAGTTAGTATAAATATCGTAAATGACTTGAGACTCCAGTCATTATGATAAAAGTTCATTTATAATTACATGTATGAAAAATGAACTTTTCTAACATTTATTGTTACACTTGGTTAAATTCACCACATGTTCCCAAATGAGAGGGTACAATTAATTAAGTAACACTCAGATTAATGTAATTGAAAAGTGACTTAATTACATAGGTGTGTGTACATTGGTGTGATTTTAAAAGTCAAATATTTAATTATGGTATGGTTAAGGATGTGCATGCAACATGTATAAAAACATGTATGTATTTCCATTTCTTAAAGCACAACATTCCTAAAATAACACTGGCACATAACACTTGTTTTTATCTCTATTATATAACACATTGGGTTTTCTGTACTACTTCTCCAATTGTGTTTAACAGTTACATTTCCTCCAACAGAAATGTATTGACTAAAGTTCATATCTGAGAAACTGTATAATTTTTTTGGGCAATGGTAAACGTTCAATATCTGTTTTTTTCACAAGTTGTAAAAGTAAATCACGGCATGCATTTTGCAATGAAGTTACTGAAAATAAAAAAAGATCAATTTAAAATACATTTTAAAATTGTGCACTAATACAGTATTAACTTGATATTCAAATGCTTGACAAAGGAAACAAGAAAATTATAAAATAACATTATTGTAGTCTGGAACACATAAGTTTTGAATGTTGGTATTTTACAAACACTATTTAAAATATCATACTTGTACATTGTACATGTATCTACCGGTAACAATATTAACATGTCTTCTATTCTATTAATAAGAAGTCCAATAAAAATGATAAACAAGACTATCTTGATCAGACACAACAAATCAGTTAATTAAGAGGTTCAACATCTTCATGTGTTGAAAAATTAGAATTTGTAAGATGACTTTCCCCACAGTCAATAAAAATAATGGATCTCTGAAAACATGGTTCATAATGGGAGCAGGACAACTGCCAATGATATCATTTGTTTTTCTGTATTCATGGCATTTTTGTTACATTATCACACAGATTTAATTTACTTAACATGTTGTCTATATATAGCACTAAGTTACTGACTGGCTATCTATTATAGCACAGGTGAATGTTATGTGCATAGACATGGTGACTGTTGAACTTACGGACAATGCTTAGTACATGCTCTGGGGTTAAGTTATGTTTCGATAAGGATTACATGTATTGTTCACATCCATCAATTCATAAACTATACTAAAAAAACAACCCAATCAAACAGTTATGTTTTTCTGATGATTATATAACATTTTTTTGAAGTACATGTATAGTAACTGTTGCCTCATTTATCATTCAATAAAATAAACTATACTAAAAATTTAAAAAGAACAAATAAAATCACTGTCAAAAAAAATCAACAGTTATAAACCAATAAATAATAAAATAAATAAATAATAAATTGACGTTCATCATATGTTTAAGATAAGCGATGGACACTGGTAAAATTTGATAAAATTTTCATTTTGGCAGAAAAAAGCAGTACAACTTAGTATGTCTGGTTGCTCAATTTGTTTAAGTTTGTATAAACCAATCACTTTACTGGTGAATACTTTAACATTATCATAATACCATGAAGGCAAAGGTGAATTCTTATGGCTGAAACATCAGTGGCAAGAAATCTGTGTGTGAGCCAAGCCAACTGTTATTTCCAATACATTGATCGTCATCCGCGACAAACATTAATTGATGTGCAGAGACCTTTATTTCAGTTCTAATTTTGAACATAACATATCAACTGTTGGACTGTCTTATCAAACATAAATAAGTTGTTTAATAAATAAGAATTTACCTCCATATAACTGGACTATTCGTACTTGTTTTGTTGTACCATACACATCTACAACAGCATATAATGGTCCACCTTGTAATGGGATAGTATTTGAAGAAGGGCCCTGATCTTCACCATTAATAATAAAATGCATTTCTGCAACATTGTCCTCAACTTTATACATTATACCTATCCTACTACCTATATCAGTAGGTAAAATAGTACTTTTATTGTCTGAATTATTACACGGTTCACCATTTCTACTGATAGGTAACAACATATTTCGACTAAAAGATCCACGTGGGGTATGAATAACTTCAGAGTTTCTAATAACAGATTTGTATGGCTCTTGGTTTTCTGGTACAACTCTATTATGTGTCTTTGTCACAGCAAATATCCATGACTTACCCAAGTTTGCAAGGTCGGGTAAGGCAAACTGTGGTAATTCAAACCTATTTCCTGGATTAAGCTGGGTAAGTCCTACTCTCAAATGTCCACTCCAGCCCCTTTCATTTTTCTCAATTTCAACCAAAAATATTTCACCTGGTGTTAATGGGTGTTCACTAAAAGTCAGAGCATGTGCGAAGCTTGTTTCTCTGGAAGCCACCATACTATCATGAGAAAGATCAATATTCTGTCCATGATACCGATGAAATCTTGTCACAGGCATCTTGCTCACTTTTTCCATTCATAAATATCAAACAGTTTGTCTGAAAATATTAAACATACATTATGCAAGAGCAAATATGCCTATTATAGGTCTTTCTTTTGGCCTGAAATGTTATAAAATCTATTAATTAGACATAAATTAATTTAAAAATTAACTTATCCCGACCATAATATAATCACCTCCTGATGTTGAGGTTAGCATGAGGTTTTTGTTGGATTGTAGTTCGCTTTGCTGCAATATTCTCTTTATGATTTACCGATTTTATTTGATAACCGAGACTACTAGTTTTGCCTTACAGACTTAAGTAATGATGAGCGAGGCTACACAGAACTAAGTTCATTCTCTTAGTTCTAAGTTCATAGTGGATCAATTTGACTGAAATTTTCTGCAAATTGCCTTTACATTAGCTGGTTTTTAACTATTGTAGTGAGAACTGACAACTCGTTATCTAATCTCCCATAATGTATCTTTAATATCAAAATAAGAGTATTTTACCCTGGCAATTGTTATTGCAAATTAAATCTTAAAGGGAAATGATAAAAAATTCTACTCCAGCTGAAACCATAACCCCAGTTAAAGATTATAGAATTTAAGACCAAAAAAATACAATTTACAGCACTATGATTTCCCATTGCCAGTAGCGCTGTATCAGTTGTCAATAGACAGCATTTCAACATGAATGAATCTGAGGCGTTGTATAACCTACAAGTGTTGTAGTTTTGGGTTTACCTTACACATTGTATATTATGGTGGTAAAACTGTTCCAAGACACATGGCATACATGGTCAGGTCAGTTGCGAAGAGGGTCAAGACCCTCCCCTGCTTGCGCAGAGAATCTTTTACCTTTCCGGGTATTTACTATACTTGTAACCTTAAACTGTGTGTTTAATGTTACAATTAATACAGTCTAAGAATCTTTACACAAGTTCAAATAGGTTCCGAGGCATAATTGTCAACACATACCATTACAGTTTGTATTGGAAAAGGTAATTCTATCACAAATAGTGAAGACTGGACCACTAAATAAGTTACAGAACAGTTTTTCTTTATAGTTATGCGTTCTACATTTGCATAGCAATGTTCATGTTGTAATGGTGTATTACGCAATCCGCCATGACATTGGCAAGTTGAAATTTCGCTTAACAGTTGGGTTTCATCAAATCATGTAATTCTGTGGTAAGGCTTCACTTTTATTTCAATGGGAATTGATTTATTATATGTTAATTGTTAAGCTATGTGCAGTACAGTTTGGGGTTAGTTAATGTGTAAATTAAGGGAGCTAGATGAGTAAATTTTTTGTAGTCATTTGACTAAAAAAACTTGCACAAAGGAACTCTGTGTAGGAAGAGCCACTACTGCGGCTGGAGACAGTAGTGGACTAGTGGAACCATTTCTTCTACTTTTCAAAGTTTTCCCCTGCATAACTCGCAATAACGTTGAGAAAACAAATGTGCGATGCCTATATATATTTCTGTATTAGCTAGATCTAAGCTTTGGTTTTCATCGAGGCCATTCACATCAATGATTTATTTTCGGCATCGTAGCACAAAAAAAACTTAAAACAGAACAGAACGATAAAAACTTGTACCAAACAACAACTGCCTACGGCTACGTAACATACTACATTATTCGACATACTCACATAGTCATAGCTACTCCTATTTATTAAATAAGATAATTACCCATTCAATTCATTTGGTTTCTACTACATGTATTTACTTATATCTAAAATAAATAGATGATTGATATCTATTTTTAGTGCATATTTCATTTAGGAACTAAGAGAAATGTCGTTTCATGCTAAATGTAACTGTAGAAGTTCCGGTTGGCCATTTCCACTTCCGGGTTGCCATCGAACTCTGTTTTGTGTAATGTATGTTGATTGGTTATAATATGCTTTTTCATAGAAAAGGTCTAATCAAAACTTTTGTAACATTTATTTCAGATTACGGCTACCTAAAGTCATCCAGTTGTAAAGCCAAAGGTTTCTTTCAGATTAGGCTAGTGCGAACAATAATACTGCTAATACTAATAATTCGTAAAATTACCTCACATGATCAAGCAAGAATGAAATGGAACAGATGGTCGAAGTGAGCAGAATATGGGAAATTAATAATAAATGTAAAACTGTAGCCTAATTGTATTTGTAAACTGAAAAGTGAAAGTGCAGCAAGATGACTTGTTTGTGTTGGCTTTGAGCGTTGACTCCAATTTTAGGCTCAAAACTGGAGGCTAATTGTATTTGTAAGCTGAAAGTGCAAAATGATTTGTTGGCTTTTAGGCTCAAAACTGTAATTGTATTTGTAAACTGAAAAGTGAAAGTTCAAGACTAGAGGACGTGTTGGCTTTTAGGCTCAGGTCGTCAGGAGAAGATGCAAGCTAGTTAACTTTCAGCCAATACAATACACAATGCAGGAATTTGGAGACGACTACTAATTGAATATAGAATTAAACTTGAGTTATTTGAAGTTGAAATATAACTAAAATTCAAGCTTAACTCCCCAAAGTGAAAGTAGAAAATCACGATGTTCAGTGCCAGTAAGACCTTTCCCACCGCACACGAAGATTTGATTCACGATGTTAAATATGATTTCCATGGGAAAAGAATGGCATCATGTTCAAGTGACCACAGTGTTAAGGTGAAATAATCTGATGAAAATGATGACACACAATCACATAAAACTTAAAGAAGATAAATCGCTTATATTATTCGGTAGCACGATTTACCCAAATCCACCATTATTTCAACTGATATCACAATAATTTATATCGATAATTGATCACATACAGTTCCTTCTGTCAAATTGTCATTTTAAATTTAAAATCGTAGCGTTTTTGTGTCAGAACGTGATTTCCACGTAACTTTGGAAGAACCACAAATTTAATGGTGGTCTGCATCCATGTAGGTATATACACAAGTTATGTCCCTTACATACGACGACAAAACTTGCATGAATTGTTGGGTTTTAAGACAAGAAGACCATGATTTTAAAGTAATTATGGCATATTTATCGAAACGAATGATAGTATATTAAAAAACGATAAACATATGTGGAAATAACGTGGTTTTGGATAGATTTGTGTATTACACGAGCTATTCCCTTGGTTACGACTTCCAAACTTGCTTGTAAATCACATTTTGAGGGTCATTTTGACAATAAAAAGCTGCAATTTTGAATTAAAAATGTGGATTCCACATAAGGAACGGTATATCAATATCAATATCAATTATTGTGGTATGAGTTGAAATAGTGGTGGATTTGGGTAGATTTGGGGAATTTGGGTTAATTGTGCTACCCTATATTATTTGGGATCTAGAAATTGACACAAATGTCATGAGTAGCAATGCAGCAATAGTGTTTATTGCGCATGCTCCCCAGATAAGAATATGACATCATCGTTTGAGTCTTGACATGACTCATAGTCTCTTGTTACAAATGGCGCTGAAATGCATTATGGTATATGATTGTTTTGCCAATTGTAAAATGTTGATTTTGACTTAAAAATGCCCCTCTTTTCCCAGTAAGATCACGACATCAATGTTGATAACAAAATAAAACCTGAAACCATAGGGTACATGACGTGTGTACTATAAAATACAAAGTTAATGGTGTCTTGGATATTAGGATCCTATAGTTTTATGGCAAGATAACAACATTAGTATTGATGGAAATTGATCAATATTGAATTCAAATTAGTGTTTTTTAATTTTGAATGTTATGGAAAATATTGCGTTACATACTTAACACATTTAAAGCATTGTACATGTATGTTATGTTATGATGAGTTATAATAAGGAGCCAAGTGTTTGACTCAGTATCATTCAACATTTTAAACGCAGCTTAGTAGCCTAATTGGTCAATTACTATCTTACTGTGAAAAGTTGGGCTTCTGATGTCAAATATTTAAGACAAATCAAAAATGTTAAAATGGGCACATACATGTATCATGTGCCAGAATGCTGAAGCGAATGGATAAATGAGGCTAAACATATTCCATATAGGAGAATACTACTGGTGTAGCCTGGAATAACCAGATGCCAAACACTGTGATTCAATTCATACTCTTTACGAATTTCACCGAACATAGCCTAACTGATTTGCAATTACAGTAAAAACAGAAACGATTGAATCAGTTTATATACATTCATATTACACCATTATGTGCGTTGCAACCCATTTGTGTCCATTTCTAGGTGCCAAAGACTCCTTTAAAGGAAGCAAGTCTCTAACTCAATATCATCCCGGATTCATTTACTTGATTTGATATTTGTTTATTTTTTGCAATGATTTTAATCAACATTGATGTTATCTTATCATGAAAAGATGGGCTTCTGGTATCCATTATGTAAAGAATCATGTGACAAAATGTTTTCGAGCACTGTATAAATAAGCGACTTGATAAACATATTGCACAGAAGAATACTACTGATGTAGACTGGAATAATCAGATTCTAATCTTGTTCTGATTTTCTTCTGGCTTTAGCAGTTCCTGAAATGGCTATTAGTATTACCTCTCCCGTAATTTGGAAAAACCTAGTAACTCTGTTGAATGTAATTTTGAGTAAACAAAGGAAAACTGTTTTGTTAAGCTGCTGAATATATAACCAATTTGATTTTGTCTTTTTGGATGGAGATAATTAGAAGCCCTCTCGGTGAAGCCCAGTGAAGGAGAAAAAAACCTATTATTACATACATGCGTACTGAGTCCAAATATGGGTCTAACTCAATTTTCACCAAAATTTGACTTGCGAGGTTTTTCCAGATTACGGGAGACCTGTATCAGACCATAACTTGGAAAAAAAAAAAAATAACTTGGATATGGGATATGACCCCTGATTGTTCACAATTCACGTTTTTAGCATGTGGACACTAAAAAGGTTACAAAGTTCGCCTGATACTGATGAAACTTGAAATGCATGTTTTTTACCAAAGATCTTGCTCTTTCGATATTTCCTGAATTATGGCCTGTGATTGTATGAAAAACCAAGTTTTTAACTTGTGGATCCTCTAGAAGTCACAATCATTATCTGATTTAAAAATATGTTCAAATATATCACTGTTACAATGTAAGGTCAGCTGAGTTCAAATTTTGTGAAAATTAAACCAAAACTACCAAACAAAATGGCCACCTCTCGTATGCAAATAATGTAAAAGTTGTGGACTTTCTAGAAATCACAATTTTTATCTGATTTTGATGAAGCTTAAAAATGTATCTTTATGTGCCAAATATCTCAATCCATTTCGATATTAGTGCATTTCAAACCATAACACCCTGGATTGTGGCACCTGATTGTAAAAAAAATCCCTTTTTATTGTTTAGCTTTTTATCTATCCATCTCTTGCAAAATGTGGGTGCATCTTGCCAGAAAACCGCTGGTTATATTTTATCATTATTTTATCATTATTTAATGTGGCTGGGACCATTGACTGGACAATAATTATTATTATTTATCCATATCAGTTTCGAAAATATTGCATGTAAAACAAGAAAGTGACAATTCAAACGAATTAAGGTAGTCAATTAATAATTACATCAATTATGTCATTTTACGATGATAAACTTTTTTTCTAAAAAAAACATACAATTTAGATAATTAGAGGGGTGAAATGGTCTTCAAAGGATAACTAGGTGCTCCTATTCCCTTCATTTTACACCCTAGTTTTATAAAGCTCAAGCATTTATAATATAAAAAATTCAGAAAATGTTATTTATCGTATGCTAACCTAATCGAATGATTTGAGAGGGTAATGTTAATTATTTATTATTATAGATCTGGGATTGTGATGAGGAAGATCAGTGGAATTGTACAGCTGCATGGAAGGTAAGTAGACTGGATACATTGTAGCCCACATCTTACTGATGGGTTTAGCAGTGGGAGGAAACTGGAGAAAACCTATGAGATTGGAGATGGATGACCCTACTGTCACTTAGACACTTACAAGCAGAGAATATAATCCATTAAATGTGACTCACTGACAGTCCTTATGATCTAAAGTCCAGTGCAGATATTTAACCATTTGACTATTCTCCTATATGACTCACTTGAAACAACTGCAGACCGATGGCTTGCATTTCACATAATCTTCAATTTTATGAACCCATTGTTTAAATCGTAAATATATGAGCCCTGCAGAACTTGTGCAAAAAAAACAAAACATCTTGTGTGACTAGTTAGATATTATGAGATGTATCGGGTGTGTATTTGTTTTCCCCTGCCTTTCAAAGAAAGTGGAGGACTATTAAAATGGGTTCGTCAGTCTGTCTGTCTGTTCATCCATCTGTCTGTCCGTCACACTTTTTGGGACACAATAACTCTTTCTAATTGAGCTAGACTGTTCAAACTTGGTGGAGGTACTTATTAGGTCAGTACTTTGGTGGAGTTCAACGATGAGTAATATGAGCCATTGCTTCAGGAATATGGCTTTTAGGAGTGATAAGCAATTTGACTGATCACTTTGGAACATAACTCTGCTTTTAATTGTGGTTGAATGTTTGAACTTGATGTAGAGTAGATGTTCATCAGGTGAATGTCTTGACTGAGTCTATGATTAACATTTCGATGGTCGATGCAGAAGCCAAGCTTATAATTTCATTGGTTGATGCTTTGGGACAAGATAATTTTGATTCTATCTGATAGACAGTGATGAAACTTACAGTTTAGTTTGATTGCTCGATACTTTTGAAAAAAAATAAATGTGCGATGAAACAATAGGTGTCATCTATTTATTTGGGGATTTTGGCGGGGGACATCAGCCTCACTGTTTGCTTGTTATTTATTTGTGTTAGAATATATCGAGTGTGTATTTTATCATTTATCAGTGTTTAAATATATTAGTGTATTTTAATAATTTTATGATTTATTAGTGTTAAAATATATCAAGTGAGTACATCATGATTTATAAATATGTGTTAAAATAAATCGAGTGTGTATTTTTTTTTATTAGTGTTAAAAAATATTGATTGGATGTGTGATCAAGTGCAAATTAAACATTCTTCTTAGATTTAAATAAGCTTACACCAACATGTTTATGTGATCAATGCGGGTCATAAATTGTTGTTAACCATGTCCATCCCTCCATCCAAACTTTCTTGTACTCGCTCTAAAGATATAAGTGCATAGCCATTTATTGCAAAAGTTCCTAAGTGTGAATCCATTTTGATTTTAGGTGGTTCATTTATTATCCAATGTGACACATTATTTATGTCTCAGTAGGGATCATTCATGAAAAGCCCAACTATTTGTATTGTAACATTTCTACTCGCATACCAGCCTTCTAAATGATGTGATTGGCTTTTTTCCTTTTTCGAAAAAGATATAAGTCTTTGACCAAATTATAGTACATTATACTCATAGTCATGACTGCTAGGTTATGAGGGTTGATAATGTGACATGTCTTAAATTAAATTATAAAGGACGGGAGTGGATGTAGATAAAAATAGTTGAATAAACATTGCAATGAAACAACTTTTTATTTCTTGATCTTCCTTCTTATTCACAGGCACACAGTGGATCAGTTTGGAGAGTAACATGGTGCCATCCAGAATTTGGCCAGGTTATAGCTACTTGCTCTTTTGACCGAACTGCAGCAATCTGGGAGGAATTATTAGGTGAACAGTCAAGAGAAGGCAAACAATCACACTGGGTGAGAAGAACTAGCTTGGTAGATAGCCGAACCTCTGTTACTGATGTTAAGTTTGCTCCTAGACATTTAGGATTATTGTTGGTAAGATAACTGTTAATTGAGTATCATTAGGCAGTTAGTTTTTAAAAAAAATGATATTTTTTAGTATCCGAAATTCTTGAAATATTATGCTTTATTGAATAAACATAGCAGGACCAATATACATGTATTTAGACTTAGTGCAGAATAAACTATAACTGGTTCGTTTGTGCGGCGATTTTACTTTTTGGAAGACAATAACTCTAGATCTGCTCCTTCTAATGAGCTTGGGGTTGATGCTCATTAAGTGAACATCTGGACTGAGTTTTATGATGAGCATTTTCTGCTTAAACTAAGCAGAGATAAGCAATTTGATATGTGTATGTTTTAAAAGACAATAACCCTGATTCTGATAGAATGAAATTGATAAAACTTGGTGTATAATTTCATTACATCAATACCATGACAAAATTTTATTGTAAGGTTAAGCAAAATGATAAGTGAGCAGAAAGTAATTCGATTGCTTGACATTTTAAAAAGTGATTAAAAAAGGTCATCTATTTATTTTGGTATTAAGGCAAGGGACATTTGTTATCATTTATGTATATCGAAATTATATTATGGGTATAGTATATGACAACATTATATTTTTTTGTCATAATTCTAGAGTTAGTCACACGTTGTTGCCAAATTAAAATTTGGCACCCTGTGTTTATAAATTTAGCTTATTTTCGGACTGAAATTGAATTTTGTGATTTAAGTGTGTATGTTATACAATAAACCTGTCCACATAACAAAGAAACTAATATGCATCTTTCTCCGATGACCTACATTTTCTAAGGTTTATGACAACTTGTCCAAGGTCATCGAAAATATGCATCTGGTGTAGTGTTTTAATATGTAAAAAAAAGATGGCATGGCTTCAAATCTGATTGGTTGATGTTGTGTTTGTATGTCATACTGATATTGAGGGGGAAGTGTAGGTTAATTCTGATTATGTAGGCATTACAGATTGTTATAGTATTAAACGTTTGTTATCGTAAAGCTGGACTGTACTGTTTATGTCACAAAAATATTCATTAAAGTCTGTTTTTTTTCTAGGCAACATGTTCTGCTGATTGTGTTGTTAGAATATACGAAGCTCATGATGTGATGAATCTCAGTCAATGGTCATTACAACATGAAATACAATGTGGTCTTAGTTGTAGTTGTTTGGCATGGAATCCATCTATGTTTAGGTAAAATTGGTTAAAGATCAAAATTTAGATAATGATATTAAATGCATGAAGTGGGATTAAATGTTTTGTAAATGCTTTACTTAGGTTACTGTTGTAGGGTGCAATTTCCGGATTAAGAAAAAGACACAAGGGTTCAGGTTCTCGCATAAATCGGTTTATTAATAATAACCACAATAAAAACCCTGCTGTTGAATCTGTAATTCCTATTTAATTCATCTGTCACCTTATTAAACACTATACTATATCAAACTAAAGCTAATTATAGAAATTGGAATATTGATGAAATACCAAAATCCCGCCAAAACTAACTAACTAGTAGATACCTGGAGAAAATCAGAAGGTGATCTTTCTCCAACAAAATCTAAAGTAAGAATGTCCAAATAGTCAGGTGACCAATGAATGTTCAGATAAGAGAGAACATGCACATGGTGAGTTGAACACTACTCACCAGTCCACAAGAAAACTATAGAGACAGACAAGGGTGATAAAGATGTTATAGCAATACTTGGTGTGTAGGGTTAAATGTGCTCACTGTGTTAAAACATGCATAAAAGGACACTGTGCAAAAAGAACACTATACAATAAAATAGCATATATTATACAAATAGATTAAAATAAATCTTCACTCTGTCACATACTCCCCTGCCAAGGAGAAAGGTTGTCCTCAACTCGCATTCTTGAAAACTTCTGGAAATAAGGTTTGGCACAGCATGGGTAAAGTTTCCAGCACCACTCGTAAACTTTCTGGTGATTATGACATAAAATCTGCAGGCAGTAATGATCTGACCAATTCAGCTTTCCTCAAAACAGAAGTTGTTGTAGTCTGGCTGGACATCACATACTCTTTATGCCATTCAGGTACTTTTCTTTCCCTTGCAGTCCTTCTAGTTCTGGTAATTTCAGGTTCAGGAGAGAACGGATCTTCTTCCGACGATACAGACTCAGACACTGGTGATACCGGCCTATCTTCACCATCTTGAACAACTGTAGTCTCAAGTTCTGGTTCTGTTTCGCCAACCTGTTCTGTGTCATCCATGGCCCTAGGTTGAGGCAGTAAATCTGCTTCATCCATGATGTACACAGGTTCTTCCTCTTCACTGTCACTCCTGTCACTGTCATCTACAGATACTGATACTGGTACCGGTTCCTTTCTTGTCTTTCTGGGTTTAGTAACTGGTTTTGGTGCTGATACTGGTAGTGTTGGTACTGTGCTGATCGGTAATAAATGGTTGCGGTGTAGAGTTCTTGATCTTTTACTGGTGTCTTCACAAACTAATTCATACACCGGAATGTCTTGGTGAGGTTGTCGGAATACAGTATATGGAGTAGTTTCCCACTGGTCTTGAATCTTGTGTCTGCCTTCTTTAAACGCAAGTCGTTTGACCAACACACGATCTCCTGGTTCTAATATACTACTTCTAGCTCGAATGTCATATCTCTTCTTCTGTTGTTGTTGTGATCTACTTACCTCTGATGATGCAGTTTGGTAGGCATGTTCTAGTTTATCCTTCAAATTTTCTACATAAGTATTGTAAGATGTATGTTCTTCTTCATTGTTGACCAGACCTAGTACAACATCAATAGCTAGAATTGGCTTTCTTCCAAACATGTGGGTGATATGAAGTAGTCCTTGATTTATCCATGCCGGTGAGTTTACACAGTTCTTTTATGAGTTTTCCTTCAAATTGCTGACCTTGGTCACTATGCAGTCGTTTTGGAATTCCATAATGAACTATAAAGTTGTCGAAAATCGCTTTTGCTGTTGTTTTAGCTGTGGTGTTTCGCACCGGAATGGCCTGGACATATCTGGTGAAATGATCAGTTATCACAAGAATGCTGTCATATCCACCCTTTGCTTCCTCCACACAAACATAATCCATGCATACCAACTGTAAGGGTTGATTCGTGGTGATGTTCACTAATGGACATGTTGTTGGTGTAACTTTACGACATAAACATCTTGGACAATTCTTGATGTATTCCTCAATATCTAACCTCATCTTTGGCCAGTAAAACCTATCCTTTGCCAGACTGATGGTTCTATCTCTACCCTGGTGTCCAACATCATCATGGATACCTTTGATGGCTGAATTACGGTATTTACTTGGCAGAATCAGTTGTTCAATTTCATTGCCACCACTCACTATCCTTCGGTACAGTACACCAGACTTGAGAATGAAACGTTCATATTCACGATGAAGAATAGCTTCTTCTTGTGTATCTGGCTTATGATGTGGTTTCCTTTTTGTTGTTACAGCTTCAATTATTCTTTTAAGGACAGGATCATCCTCTTGGTTCTGTTTCCAGGAAGTCTGGTTAATTAAAGATGATGATTCTGACTTAGCTGGCACAACTTGCTGTGACATACTTATGGTGGTAAGGTATCCCTCATCCACATCAATACCTTTTAATGCTCCAACAATATCTTGGTGTAATTCGACATATTCAGTTGAGGATGGTAAACGACTTAAAGCATCTGCATCAAGGTTGTTTTTCCCAGGTCTGTATTTGATGGAAAAATTGTAATTCGTCAGTGCAGCTAACCATCGGTGACCTGTGGCATCTAATTTCGCTGTGGTGAGAATGTAGGTGAGCGGGTTGTTATCGGTATATACAGAGAATGTGCTGCCTAGTAAGTATTGGTGAAACTTTTCTGTAACTGCCCATTTTAAGGCCAAAAATTCTAATTTGTGTGCTGGATAATTTCTTTCAGATTTGGTTAGAGATCTGCTGGCGTAGGAAATGACTCTTTCTTTTCCTTCCTCTTCCTGATATAAAACAGCTCCCAAACCATTACCACTGGCATCGGTGTGCAGAACGAAAGGTTTGTCGAAATTAGCATATGCCAACACTGGAGGGTTAACTAGTAGTTCCTTTAGATGGTTAAACGCAGTTTCTTGGGGTTCTTGCCAGATCCATTCCTTAGTTGGTGATTTACTTACCCTTTTTCCCCTTTTCTTGAGAGCTGGTCCTCCAACTCCAACCAACAAATCATTCAGATGCTTGGAAATCTTTGAAAAATCTTTCATGAACCGTCTGTAATATCCTACGAACCCTAGAAAACGACGTAGTTCATCAGGGTTGGTTGGTCTTGGCCAGTTGACAACTTTCTCTATTTTCTCTGGATCTGTACAAACTCTTTCAGATGAAACAATGTGTCCGAGATATTTCACACGTTCTTGAAAAAATTTACACTTCTTTGGAGATAGTTTCAGACCATGTTCTTTTAATCTGCCAAAAACGTTAGACATTCTCTCAAGATGTTCTTCATAGGTTTTACTAAATATAATTAGGTCATCTATGAAAATAGCACAAATCTTCAAATTGAGATCTCCCAAACAATCCTCCATCAGTCTCTGGTAGGTGGCGGGCGCGTTAGTTAATCCAAACGGCATGCGGTTGTATTCAAAAAATCCTAGTGGACCTACTGTAAATGCAGTTTTCATCTTATCTTCCTCTCGTACGTTGATTTGGTGATACCCGCTCTTCATATCAAGCACCGAGAAGTACCGTGCTCCAGCTAGGTGATCAAGCATCTCTTCTATACGAGGCAAAGCATAAGCATCTCTGATGGTAACCTTGTTCAGCATTCTGTAGTCCACGCTATGACTTTTCCTTATGATGTTGGCTTCCAAAAGATCTTGAAGATGGCCCTTTACTTCATTGAACAATGATGGTGGTATCCGGCGATGTGGCTGTTTTATTGGTTTGTCGTCCATTAAGTTGATGTTGTGTTCTACCAAATTATCACATCCAATATCGTTATCATGTTGAGAGAACACACATTGCCATTCCATCAGAAACTTCTGTAAGTCATTAAGCTGATGCGGTGTTACATCTGAAGTTGAAAAATCAATGTTGTCCAAGAAACTTCCAGTCTTGTTACCTTCAACAGTGGAAATAGCGGAATTGGTTGTTTTCCTGATGACATCTGCAGCTTGCAATTCACACAGAATTGACCTAGGATAGATCCTAACTGGTGACAGTGATAAGTTGGAGAGTCGAACAACAACAGGTTCCATATTCTCTGAGTCAACTTCCAAAAGAGCAGGTGTGATTTCGACTGATGTAGGTATCAGGGAATCCAGTGAGGGTTGGAAAATAACCTTGTGCTTTCCCTGCAGTTGAAACTTTGCAATCTTTCCTTCTAGACAAATAGATCTGTTGCTTTTAAGTACTACAGATGAAGTTTCTGTGCAAATAACTTGTCCAATCGCTCCTTTGGCACAATTTTCCTGAATTTGCATACAATCAAATGTGAAATTCCATGTTTCAGGCAGATTTATGTGACTGGAGTAATCCTTTCCATGAATCGCAATAACTTGATTGTGAGTTAGACGTAAAACATTTGTTCCAATTAATACAGGTGTAGTCCGACTAAAGGGTGTGTCAGGCACTACTAAGAACAAAGCATCCAGCGAAGGTAGATTCAAACTTGGTATAGTGAGTGAAGCACTTACCATGCCTAAGTACGGTAATCTTTGTCCTCCTGCACTCTCGATGTTAATTAACTCGTCTAGTGAAGTAAGCTGGCAATCCTTGTCTTCCAGTTGTGTTTTAAAAAACGTTTCACAAACCGTAGAAACTGTTGAGCCTGTGTCCAGTAATGCAGATGTTGATTTACTGTTGATGTGGATTACAGTGATATTACTAGGTCCAATAACTGTAGGTTTGGGACTTTCAATGTCCATGCCTTGCAACTGTCCCTCACCCAAGGCATCTACCAGTTTAAATCCTTGTTAGGAATTGCCATTCTGCATCCACGAGCTATATGGCCAACTTGACCGCAACGGAAACAGGAAACTGGTTGTCTGTTGTTAACTGGAGGTTTAGGTCTACTCTGTTCTAGTGGTATCGGACTTGGACGATTACTGAAGTTAGACGGTTTTGACTTCATTTCGGTGACGTCTTTCTGTAAACTCTGAACAGAAGCAGTTAATGATGACAGCAGCGATCGAATATTGTCATCTGGAGCATGTTGAACCATTTTGACCTGTCCTTTTATTGATGATCGTGGTGCAGGTATAGGAGCAGTTGCAGATTCCCTCTCAATTTTCCTAATTTCTCTTAGTAGATGTTCAAAGTCATTTATCCTATCATACTTATGGGCAGTTCTGTCCTTCAGTTGTTGATTCAATCCACTCCATAACTTGTTTCGCAGTTTAGCGTCGAATGTTCCTCTGTCTACTTCACCTTCAAGTCTAGCTTTGTCCAACAGATCCTCGATACGGCATGCCCATTTAGAAACAGATTCTTCTGGATCTTGCGTAGTAGAGTAAAACTGTGACAGTAAACTCTGGCCTTCTTCCACCATTCCAAATCTGCTTTCCAACTTGGAGAGTAACGATCTAGTTGAGGCATCATGTCCCAGTCGCATGGCCACTCGTGCTGCTTCTCCTTTCAATGACTTGGTGACAGCTAGTCTAATGGTTTCTGGACTGTGTTGGTTATCTTGAAGAAGACTAAGAACTTCGAACTTCCAAAGATCAAATTAATGTGGTATCTCCTTTGGAGAATACATCTCCAGAAAACGTAGATACTCTTGGTAGTTGAGACAAAAATTTCACTTGTTCCGTTGATCTGTGTGGGTTTCCCTGACCTTGATGATTTTCTTTTACTTCAGATTTGGTTTCAGAAACACTTCCTGTCAATTTCCCAGATGACTGTAAGTAGTTGAACATCCAGTCGATTAAGTGTTCTGGGGTGTCTCCATCTGGCTTTACTCCTAAGCTGGAAAAAGTTTCTGCCAAATTCTTAATTTCCTCGGAACTCATGCTCTGTGTCTTTGTTCTTGCTCCTCCAGTTGCCATGTTGACACAAAAAGATGATGATCCAAGATTACACAATAGTAGTCTAGACAACACCCAATAAACCAAGTCAAACTCAAACACCAAATGGTTACTAATTAACTTTGATTGCAACTAGTATACAAACAAAGTCAAGTTTTCACAATTATAAAACTATATCACTAAACTAAAAACACAAAAGAAATATTCGCAATTATGAACTAGTAGGATTGACGCAATCGGACGGATACGCTATAAAAGCAAATATAAAACGAACGCAAATATCGAACGGAAACGCAATATAACACAAATAATATAAACGCAATGAAACGCAACTAGTACTAGCACGCAATACGGTACATTACGCAAACTTATATAACTAACTTATATAACGCAAAACAGGATAACGCAACGTCGCAATGCAAGTAAAATACACGTAACTCCTATAAACACATTGGAATATAAACACAAATGTAGAGAATCTATATAATAGGTTGGTAATTATTGACGAACTGGACGGAAAACCAACAACACACAATATTGAAATATTAACCTGAAAATCTAAAACCTACAAGTAATAACATATACTAATGTGCATTGTATAAATTGTGTTAGTAGTTGCATGTATGTGTGTACATGTAGAAGAAGAGCGAAACTAGATAGGGAAAAATGAAATAATAGCTGGAAATAAATAGTTGAAGACTGGAAGTACATTAGAAAAAAAAAAAATATAATACTACTGACTGACAATACCTATACCACTACCTAAGTAATAAACCACTTCCAAATATAAACAAAGTCCAATTATAAACTTATTATACGAACTAAAAAACCAATTACCAAGAGTAGCCTACGCTTATACGAATACAATAATTCAAAGTTGAAACTATAAAATCCTAAAATAGACCAATACCGAATATAAACAAGTCGAAATTTAATTAAAGTTTAAATTTTAAAGTTTAATTTTAAATTTTAAATCTCTTAAATCTTAAACCTAACTTTTAAATCCAAATTTAAATTCAAATTCTAAATTCTAAATTATAATTCCAAATTCCAAATCCTAAATATAATATTAAATTAATTTAAGTTTATTTATTTGATTAAAGTTTATTATAAATTTTATTCCCTAAACAAATTAATTTAACAATTTAATTTCAAACAACCGAAATAAATTATAGATTTATAATGACAATTATACTCTAAGTCTAATCGGTTGAGTTGCATGTATTAAATAAATGCTAAATGTATCTTGAAATGTAATGAATGTTTAATGTCTTGATAATGATCTAGAAACACCTTAAAGTGTAGAACTTATAAAGAATGGGGTGGGGAAAACTGACACAAAATGGAGTCACTTTTACAGGATACTGTAAATAAACAAAATGGCTAACTAAGAAAATGGAGTCTGTTTACATGGCAACAAGTAAACAATCAAATATTTTGATGTTTCTTGACTATAATACAGTCTTATTTCCAAATTTTAAGTTTGTTCTAATATATAAATATCTATGTAGAAGTATGCTTAGAAAATATCAAACTATTATTTCCAAAGTTTTAGTTGTAAAGAAATATATGGAAAATATATACCATACAACTTGTAATAGAAAATAGTACTTTGAATATGTCTTAACTATGGCTAAACTAATTTAACTAAAAATAAAGGGTTCATTAATGAGGATATGCAAGCTTGCTGGAAGGATAAAGGGTGGGAAAACTAATTAGATAATTGCTAAGGGCCTTAACTAAGACTTAATACTATATGTAATCTTAATTACATAGAAATTGACAATAATAATTAATATATAAACATAACTGACCAGTTTGGATCCAAAGAAACAATATGAACACTACATGAAGTGGTACCACTATCCGCAAATGTTATTATCACTGTCACCAGTTAGGATCTATCCTAGGTCAATTGTAGTTATCATTTCTACTGTTGAGTGTTTCCACAAACTTGTATTTAAATCGAACAGCCAATGATCTTTTACATCCATTAGCAATACTTGTTTGTATACTTGTTTGGTTTTTCAAGCCACCAGGTTACAAAGACAAGACACACATTCCTTTCAGATCCACACGGGCCATCCCTGATAAGTCACAACAGCGTTTGAATAATCCCTAGGTTTTTCTCGACCAAAACCATGATTTGAACCCGAGATATCCTGTTTGTGACTCCGCTGTTCTATTTCTATTTTTATTTGGTTTTCTAAATTCAGATTCCATCTACCTATGATAGCTGTAGGTAGTGATGATCCAAGTTCCACAGCAGGAGGTAAAGTTCATATCTATGAATATAGTGATGCTAACAGGTAAAATTGACATATTAATATTTTTAACAGTGGAAATTGGGCGAGTCGCTACAGCTCAGTAATACCCCCGTCAGACCAGAGTGGTATCCTTATTCACTGCTATGGCGATGGCAAATGGTTTTAGAGCGTGTTGAGATTGCCTTAAGCCAGGTGGAAACGCCAGCTATCATGCTGTGGTCAACATGGTCACCAGTGAGCGCAGAGTCACAGTGTTTATTTTGAGCATGTTCAAAACAAATGCCAGGGTCCTACGACTTTTTTTCAAGTTTGTAACTTTTGGGGATATTCTCGTGCATTGTGTCCACGTTTGCCGTCGATCTTGGTCTGATGGGGGCATTATAAAAACTCTTGCTATCTATCTAACCAAAAGAATGCAAGTTTAATCATGTTTTGGTGCACACGTAAAGGAACCCATGACAGTTGGATGAAGAGTAGATGGAAGTCCCTATTATCTGGATAAAATTTCCCATCGACTAAAGAGTCTTTTGTGTAACTGGATAAAAGACCAACTGACAATAACTATACAATAGTGACTTCGCGAATAGTGGATATCCAGAAAAAAAAGTGAATAGTCCATTTGATTCAAATTTAGCCACCTTGTGAACAGTATGAAATGACATTGAGTGTGATGATCAATTTATAATCAACACTAAAAAGTTAGAAAGTTTTACTCTTATTAGAAATGTGAGTTTAAAGCACTCTATAACCTACAAAGAAATACGAAATTTATGATAGGTTTCAGCACCCTAATTTCAAATGGTCAAATCTCAGCAAGTTTTTGGGCTGGAGAGGTATAATTTCAGATTTGTAATCCTGAGGTCACATACTATAACATGTATATGTTATAATTGTTTTGGAGGGGATCGGGATCATGTTCCCAAGTTTCCAAAATTTGGTCCACTGGACATGGAATGTGGATGCCAATTACAGATAGTGCATAAATGATCATTTTTGATTGTACTGGATTAATGCAGTGAGATAAAATACTTTAATACTCATAATATTACTTTCAAGCTCATGTAAGATAAATTTTTCTTGGGGATAAACTTGTTTTGTTTTTTCCGTATCTCCAATAATTACTCACCAATAATGACATTTCTGCAAATTAATGAATGTTTTATTTTATGTCTCCTTTTGTTTGATCCTGATGAATTAACCATAATATTGTAATCATGGCTTCACACAATTTAAATTATATACACTATATTTTATTAGTATTTAAATTTTTAACAGAAAATGGAGAAAAGTTGAAATCATATCAATGGTAACAGATTCTGTACATGATTTGGCTTTTGCACCAAATTTCGGGAAGCCCTATCATACTTTAGCCGTAGCTTCTAAAGATCTCAGTCTGTTTAGCATAAAACCAATTGGCAATCTAGGGTAAGTTTGACATTTTAGACCTTGCACTAATAGTTATTTTTGATTAGAACTTGAAATAGAAAGGATATAATTGATATATTCAGTTAAAAAAACAACAGTGTTTATTTTTAAACAATAATTTTCCTGCTTTATTCACATAATTATCAATATTCTTTGTAAACGATACAATAATTTCATAAAAGAAATTTATAGGAAGATTTGATAATTATGGTATTTTTTTTAATTGAACATAACATGTAAAACTTTGTAAAAGTATTTATCCAGGTGTATGTTTTATAAACATACTGTGTATAAATAAGTTATTATATAAATTACTATTAATTGCTTTTTAATACATTAATCCTCAAGATAATTACAAAAGTTAGGTATATCTACTTACAGAAAGGAGCCAGTCAGTGGTGGAGCTATCAGTAAATTTGATATGCACCGAATAGCTGAATTTACTGAACACGACTCCAAGGTATGCTGTGTCTTTCTTTACTTTAGATTTCAACTCGAATTACTTAATGAGTTTAGTTCAATTATCTGTTGTTTTCGTCGCTAATCAATAATCTTTCCATGAGTAGGGTCATCTTTGTTGGAAATTGATCTGTAATTGCCTAGTTAAAATCTATTCCATATAGTCAGGGATATTTAATCTGTATTTAGTAACTTAAAATTTATGTACATTGTCTGTGTACATGAGATGAATAATTTTAATTATCAATGGACTAGTAATTGCTTCCTACTATAGCAGAGGCATTTTAAGGTTTATCATGGCGGAGGCTATACTATTTTAAAGGCCCTTTTTTCGTATTTATAATTCTCTAGTAAGGCGTTTCCCTCCCCTTTGTGTGACATTTTTTGAAGAAGAGTGCTTGAAGTAACATTATTTTTTACCAGTTTTGGGTGAATAGTCACGATTTGAAGGAGGAAGGATCAGGAAGTAAACAAACTTGAATTAAGGAAATCCTGTACAAAAATGATGTCTGAGCACATAGATTCCTTTGAGTGGGCATAGCTATAAATTGAAATGGTCAATCCCATTCAATATTTTCATCAGATAATGACTTCCAGAATTATTAACCTATTTTAATTTTTGTGAAATTGCTAGTAGCAAAACTTATTACTTTTATCATGGAAAATGAAATGTTTGATTTTTTTTTCAGGTATGGCGAGTAAGTTGGAATGTTTTTGGTACAGTACTATGTTCATCTGGTGATGATGGTTGTGTTAGATTATGGAAAGGTAGTACATTTATATCATTAACTAATTTAATTACACATACGTTACAATTTTGTTCATTTTTCTGATTTTTGCCCAACACTGTAGTCTCATCTAATTTGTCTCTCTTATTGAGCTAGAATGTTCAAACTTGGTTAAGTATTTATTAGGTCAATACCTTGATGGAGTTCAGGATAAGCAGAGCCCAATTTGATTGGGCGAGACTTTGAAACACAATAACTCTCCTCCTAATTGAGGTGGAATGTTGAAACTTGGTGTAGGCATTCATTAGGTCAATGCCTTGATGGAGTTCGAAGATATTTGTTCTTTATTATGTCACAGAATCTTTCCTATGCACCAATGGTGTTATAAATTCATGTGGACGTATATTCTCTATCTGGATGTTGTGTTTATAATTTTCAGCAAACTATATGGGTTCCTGGAAATGCATTGAGGTTATGAGAGGGAATGGTAAAAAGTCTGAACAACAATTGGAACCTAAAACAACAGTAGTTACTGCATCCAATAATCAGAATATCAGGTACTACCATATTAAACCTGTCACTAACTAATCTCATAGAAACAAACTATATCCATTTCAACTATTACCCATTTGAAATCAGCATTATAAAAATAGAACTTTCTTTACAAATAAAATGAAATATGGTTCATTATCTTACTCAATAATATAAATTCATTTGCATAAATTAAAGGGTAGACAGTTAGAAGGTCCTATTTGGCAAAGTTTATTTATTTAACATTTTTATGAGTTGTGTCCTGAATTATTATTTATTGCTATAGATATCTTCTAGTCAAGCTGAGTTTTCTTCTCACAGTAAAGAATTTTAGCACAAATGCTACACCAGTTGCATTTTTAAAACAAAATTGGAAAATACACTGAAGACCTTTTGATTTTCTACCAACAACTTAAAAAATTAAATTTGTCACTTATGGTATGTCCAAACATTTAAATGAAAAAAAATCAATAAAATAATTCAAATTGAAGTTAATACATATACTTCTAATCTGCAGTCTTTTTATTTCTTTTATTGTTAATTGTGTGTTATTTTACCCAGCATTGTTATGGAATTATTTTTTCCTCTTTTACACCATTTATTGCTTGATGAATTTTCTGCCATATTGCGTTAGGAATATAATAAGATATCAATATATTATACAAAGCTTATTTTTGTACAAATTTTGTCAATTATTTACATCTAGTAATTTGTTAAGCTTATGAATCGAAAACTATGTAACCATATGAATGCTTATTTTCAAAATTTGTGTTTTGAAAATTATCTCAACTTATTTAAATAAAAAATATATTTACATCGAACTATCAAAATAAAATTTCATATCAAAATCTAAGATTTTATTTGCAAGAATATTATTTTAAAAATTGTCCTCTGGGTCAAAAAACAAAAAGAAATTATTGTCTCAAAACTGATGGATAAATTTTTATGTGCCATATTGATACTTTTTTTTTGTGTGATTGTGATATTTAATGTATTAACTGTTATAAATAATGTACATTGCAGTCAATAATTTGCTATATTGTTTATTGTTGGAGTCATTTGTTATTTAATTGTATTTCGTAAATTGCCTTCTAAATCAAAATAATATGTTAAATTACATTTGAGGGTTATATTTACTAAAATTGTGTGAAACCATAAAATCTATGAATGTAAACATCTATTTTAAATCATTCCCTTACATATCAAAAGAATGAAAGATTATCAATTAGATTTGCTTCCAACATATTTGGTTTCAAAGCAAAGAAATAATATATTTAACCACCATATATAGTTAAAAATATATAACAAAACACATTTATGTGGATAACAATTACTGGTTTATATACTAGCGACTATTCCAGGATGGTACTTTTGTTTTTGTCTAGCTTGAAGTTACCGATTAATTACTAAAATATTCCTTGATGTTCATTTGCAATTTTTACACCTTAAAACTACACTGAAGAAATAAGTAAACTGTCTGTACACTGATGCAAGTACGATTTTATGTTATACCATATACTACAAAATATGTATGGTCAAAATTAACTGACAACAAAATGTAATGTATTTGTTTATTTGTTGTATCACCTTTGTTTTTATTAGCAATGAATTGTACATTTAAAATAATTTTGAATTAAATATTTTTGAAACTATTTTGTAGAGTTGTATAGTTTGTTTATAACATTTTATTGTTTGCATCAGTCAACAGCAGTCCATTCGCTACTTTTAATTTTTTCTTTGTTTTCTCCTCCTCCTCAAATTTGACAGTTTTATATTTTGTAAGATAAGAATTGAATTGAGCATGAAATTTATCTTAAACAGAGAGAGTTCTGTAATGTAACTAATGCTGGTCTTACACATGTCAACATGGCTAGTGTTATACCTTGACGTAAATTCGTAGCTATTAAAGATGACCCGTCACAAAAAGTATGCAATAAGACTGGCCTAAGTTGAGGTCTTAACAGTCAAGTATTTCGGAAGATACAGTGCAAAATCTTGCAAAAAATATGCGTTCAAATTGTGTGTGTAATATTAATGGAAGCACAGGATCAGATCTGCTTTGTTGACATGGTTGGTACGAGTATCAATTGTCTGGTAAACTCCATTTACATGTATGTGTAGAAACAGTGCCACACATTATCCATTCAGTACCTGCAATCTTCCCCATGGCAGAATAAATACAGATAATTGATCTATACAGCAGACTATGACACTGTTTTACAAGTTAAACATTAGAAAACAAAGTTCTATTTTCTATTTCTTTTTTCCTGTAGATCACCGCCTCCTGGAATAATGAATATAAAACGGAACTCTGGTTGGCCATCTTTTAGTACCAATGCAGATAAAGGCAAACTTTATTATTGATGAACCAGTATGATGTACTGTTCTACTGCTGCCACCTGATTAATGCTCAAAATTAAGATTATAACATTTAAGTTAAATGACTTTATTTAAGCCTGAAATTGAACATAAAATATTTGCAAATATCCTATATTCTAATATTGGCTAAGAAAATAAATTTCTTCTCCATTGACACTTCTATTTTTAGCCAAAATTTCAGAAAAAATTATTAACAATTTCATTTTCTATGCAGCTAAGGAGCATAATATACAATATAATACATAGCAATGAATATGCACAGTCTTTTTTAAAAACATCCAAAATTGCATAGTGTGCATCTAGAAAGCAAACAAAACATTATACTCAAATTTGATGCAGTAACTAGGGAGGTTGAAAATTTTCCCAAACGAAGTGTTTTTCCATTTTTTGGAACTTTAATTTATCATGAAAATAAAAGTTATGGCTATAAATTACGTCCCTTCAACGCTAACGTATTGATATACATATTCAGTAGGGATGTCAATGTGCATCTTTATACTTCCTGGAATTGAAACAAATCTTTTAAATTCTTGTAATAATGTTCATAGAAAATAATATATTGAACCTTCAATATAATTTGTGGGATTCATGTTGTTAATATTAGGTAACTAAGCAGTTTCTTTGTCCTCTCCATAATATTGATTTTACTTTATCATTTGGACTTTACCTATAGTAGATATTTGAAACAGTTTGAGAAATACTGAAGGACTGTACTTATTCACTAAAAAACATTTTCTATTAAATAAAAAACAAAATGGTATTAAGCCTTATTGATATTCTTCCTACATATCTGTATGTTTCATGCAATTATTTTTGTAAATAAAAATTATGAACCTGTATTGATGTGAATGATTTTATATTTTGTTTTATTTTATTAATATTTGTTATGACTATATATTTGGAAGTAGGCATGTATTTTTATTTAAAATTTTCTGAAATATTTTAAAAATTAAAGAATTTGTTTTAATACTTCTAGCTGGTTGTGTTAGCCATTTTAATACTTCTAGCTGGTTGTGTTAGTTTTGTTTTAGAGGGTGGAGTTTATCAGAGGAAAATAATATAAACTCAAGGATTAATATATATAGGTAATTTGAAAAGGTTACTGCATTTAATAACAGGGGCCATTAGTTGGTTGTTTATGGTTAGTGTTACCATTCCAAAATTAGAATAATACTTTAAATATATGTAACTACAAACTAACATTTACACTTTTATTTAATTTTTTATAAATAAAACTAAGAAGATAGTTGTTAATTATGCTGACATATATGGGAACATTTCAATTATTTTGAATATAGTTATCTCTTATATCCATTGAAGACAATATTATTATTCTGTAGAAACCACAAAACTATTTTCATCTTTCATAATATTAATAAGAAATGAATTATCTTTCAATTTCAGAATTTAACAAAAATGTACACATATATGATTAATGCATAATTAGATTTACCGAATTTAAGTTATAATAAAATGACATAAATTGTTATTCAATTGTAATCTTTATTGTTTCTAAATTCCTATAAATCATGAAGATGTAAAATTTAGTCATGTACGTGTTCTAATTCTGATTTGGCAGCCATTTTAAAAACGACAGAAATATCGCGTAGCCGTTGGATTTTATAAGATATCGCGTAGCCGTTGGATTTTATAAAATCACAAATTTATGTCGTAATGTTTCACCTTAATTTCAGTGTCTAGTATGGTGGGGGTTCTCCGGGTACTCCGGTTTCCTCCCACTGCTAAAGACCCCTACGCGCAAGCGAATTATTGAAATGAAATTAAACTATATGACCTAGTTACCCCCCCCCCCTCTCTCTCCCTCTCTCTTTCTCTTTGCATGAAGTGGGGCACACCCAGGGTCGGGTTAAGACCCACAGATGCCCGAAGCACTTTTTGGTGCCCCAATAGGCCTATAAAATATAAACAATAACAAACCACAAAACAACCGCCAAGCACGTGCGGCAAAACAGGTTACTGTATGAGTAGACCAAAACAATGAAAAACTAATTGAAATTTTTTAATTAATTTTTATACGTCCACATTGAAATGTGGTCGTATATTGTCGTCGCCCCCGTCTGTCTGTCCGGCGTCCACAATTTATACACAGTGTTAGGGGCACGGGACGAAGCGGGCCCGTAGCCAGCTCATAAAATTTGGTGGGGGGGCGGGCGCTACGGAATGTTTTGGAGGGGCTGAGGATGTGGCCGGCTAAGAACACTACCGTGGCTACGGGCCCGGGACGTAGAAGCCTGTTGTTTTTCAGCGATTTTCGATAATAACTACCAGAGTTATGGCCCTTGATCACTTCAAAAAATTCTGTGGTCGCCCTAGAGGCTAAAGTTAATATCCGATCGACTTTAAATTTGTACACAGTGTTTAAGGCCATAAGAGGGCGAATCCTATTGATTTTCGGCGATTACCGATAATTAGTGCCAGGGTTATGGCCCTTGATCGCTTCAAAAATTCTTGTGGATGCTCTCGAGGCCGAAGTTAATATCCGATTGACCTTAAATTTACACACAGTGTTTAATGTCAAATAATTACTGCCAGAGTTATCTCCCTTGATAACTTCAAAAAATCTTGTGACGCTATAGAGGCCAAAATTATCATCGGATTGACTTCAGATTGATACACAGAGATTAAGGCGTTGAAACAAACAAGTATTTTGATTTTCAATGAATTTTGATAACTGAACAGCTATATCCGTGATTTTCATATACTAATTGTTAGCGTGGGGCCAAACTTTATAAAAAGCAAACAAATTCTAATATTTTCTGATAATTACATAATGTGTTGTTACTTTAAAACAGATTTTAGTATATTACAAATGTTGCATTGCCGAAAAAAGTAAAAATATGCAACAAACCTTGTTGACTGCCCGGATGATTTAGCTGTCGTGGGCGTATGTTTCGTTGTCTGTCTGACAACCTATCTTTAAATTAAATATTTGAAATTGGAATCTGAAAAAGGCGACAGTAGCATGAAGCTGATTCTTCACACGTTTGAGCACACAAAAGGATCATTCACCCTCCGTGTTTGCTACCGGCAATGCCAATAAACCGCAAAGCAATGCCAGTAATACCATCCTCTCAAGCACGCAGTTCATCTTCAAAGGAATCTTCTATGTCTCTTGGATAATACCCTGGAATTAACGAGCATAATATTCAATAAGTCAATTTCTTACGAGGTGTGTAAGGCGAAGAGAAAGTCAAACTTGTCCTTCAGCTTCGAATAGATCTCCATTCTCCACACCATTTTCATCAACACGAATTCAAAATGAGAAGAAAAATGAAGTTATAAATATTCCCTCGGTGTCAGTTCAACCTCTAAATTTTAACTCGTCGGATCGACCATTTCTCTGGTATACACGATAACTCGAACCTTCCATCATTAACTTAGCTTTCTCTTAGGAAATTTTTCTTCAGTGCAGACTTTCATAGAGGTTTACATATTATGTTCATGGGTCAATGTTCACTTTCTGTTAGAGTTTTGCTGGTTGCACTGAACTCTCCAGAATTGTGTCCCAACGTGCGCTTGACAACAATTTGGGAACATGGACCACTCCATTAATGGAAGCGGAAAGGATTTCCAATCGGTGTACTGATGGTGAAAAGAAGTTGTAGATAGCTTGTACCAATCCAAAGAACACTCGATAGCACATGTTCCAACCAAATTGAACGGGTGTGCAAAACAAGGTGAAATCTCTGCCTTTGGTTTACCACTCACATCAACGAAGCGAAGAATGAAAGTCAACTTAAAGCAAAGTACTTCGTCGTTTTCACTTTTGATACAATAGTGTACAGAACTTCTTGGGCCATCAGCTGAATGAACCCTTTACAAATTGTGGAAGACAAATAGTAAACAGGGCCCCTTCCAGCATTTCCATATCGAGAGATGACTCCCAAGAAACGGATTGAATAGGTTCCCAAGCTTCGAATGGTGTGATCTTCGGCTCGCCCAAGAGTGATTCGGGCCACAACACTGCTTCTGTGAAGAAGGCTGTTTTCCTTTTTGAGAAGCATTTGCTGAAATCATTGAAGCCAGAAGTAAAAGAAAGAAGTCAGATTGTCATGAAAGAGTTTACAGGCGGAACAAGGAACAATACGCTTTTCCAGAACGTGACATTCTCACCGTTTGGAAGACGAAATTAAGTATCTTGTTCTTCCTTTGCCATAAAAACGTGCATGAGTTCTTGAAAATTACCAGCTATGAAGCAAGTCCGGAGTTCATCGGTCATATTCCATCAAATTGGAAGCGGGCTGCATTGCTTCAGATTCTGGTTCCATTTCCACTTCAACACGAGTCGGATTTGAGAAAGATGAGAAGAAGACGGGTGGAGGCTAAAGTCCATATAACATAATGTTTGGTATGCTAGCCACCGTTTCGTTTTCGCCCTTCTTTCTTAGTTCTTTTCGCCCGTTTCTCATTCCCACTGAAGCAAGTCCGGAGTTCATCGGTCATATCCTATCAAATTGGAAGCGGGCTGCATTGCTTCAGATTCTGGTTCCATTAACACGAGTCGGATTTGAGAAAGATGAGAAGAAGACGGATGGAGGCTAAAGTCCAGAAAACATAATGTTTGGTATGCTAGCCACCGTTTCGTTTTCGCCCTTTCTTAGTTCTTTTCGCCCGTTTCTCATTCCCACTTTGATAATACTATTATGAGCGTTCAATAACCCGGGTACGATCGATAGTTAGAACAATTTGCTTTACCTCCTTTCTTCTGGAGAGCCAAATCGTTTGCATGTTTCCTAGTTTGGGGAAGAGATCGATATGGGCTCGATGCCGCGGGGGGGGGGGAACCCGAAATGCCCGAAAAGATTTCGGGTTTACAGACCTCGTCGAACCCCCAATATTGGTTTTTGCATATTTGACGGCCGCAAACGCATTTTCCTGCTATTCCAACCCGTGAACAAAGCAACTTCAAAGTAATATAGCCTAATATTAAGGTGCCTGACTGGAATTCCATTCAAACTATCAGTCGTTTATAGTCCACGGAGACGAAACTATTGTGAGAACAGTTTGACAAATTAACTGCGGCAAACGCGTTTTCCTGTAATTCCAGCCCGGAACAAAGCAACTTCAAACTTTAGATGACTGACTCAAATTCCAATCAATCAATCAAAATCAATCAATTGTTTACAGTCCACAAAATTTAACTGTCGCAAACGCGTTTACCTGCTATTCCATCCTCTGAATAAAGCAACTTAAAGGGACAATAACACACTTGCTGGCTTGGCAGATCCAGAAAATAAATAATACCCCTATTCTAAGTACTAGATATTTAAGTTCCCTACCTATTGTGTAAATTATCCATTATATCATATTTTACTTGTCCATATTTTAAAATCCAAGTCACAATTGAAAAGGTTTACGTTAGGATTTTCAAATCATTTAGTTGAATTTTTCCAATGTTTTTAAATTAGGTGTGTTAAGATGGAATTTGCATTATCAATTAATTGGAATATTGTAAAATAATGCAATTTGTTGACCAGAATAAAGATTTGGACATATAATTCAGTTTCAACAAGAGTGAGCCTTTAAATGTGATCCAACATGGTATACCTGGGTGAACTGAATCCCAACCACCAATCAATCGTTGCTGGGTATATGAGGAACTCTGTGAGAAAATGCGTTTTTCTGCTATTCCAGCCCGTGGCCAACTACAAAGATGTTCATTGGTTTTGTAAGCGAAACTCCACTCCATGCCGACCTGTATTCAAACCATCCGATCAGACTGGTTATGTTGCAGCTGATGCGCAAATAGTAACCGAGGCCCAGACAAAATGTTTTAATCGATAGCCATTTCTGTACAAATTCGTAGTATTCAATTCCAAGAAAAGAAAATTAGTGTTTTATTAGATTTCGGGCTCTGTATTTTGACCAGTATAAGATGAAATAAAAAGAAAAATTCTCTTTACCCGAGGGTAGCTGCTTAAAGCCCCAATAACACTCTTGTTGTAACTGAATAATATGTCCCAATCTTCATTCTGGTCAACAAATTGTATTATTTTACAATATTCCAATTAATTGATGATATAAATTTCATTGTAACACTCCTAATTTAAAAAATTGGAAATATTCAACTTATTGATTTGAAAAGTCTAACGTGGCCCATGATTCTACGAAAAAAATCGCTCCTTATACTTGTAGTTCCCCGGAGGTCACAATTTGTATCCGATTTAAAATAAAACATTCAAATATATCACAGTAATACTATAATAATGACGATTGAGTTCGAATTTCGTGAAAATCGGGCCGAAACTGTCGGACAAAATGGCAGCTCTATATGTATACGCAAATATGGAAAAAAGTATGTAATGCCAAAGTTGTGGGCCCCTTAATTATTGCATATTCTTTTGAATGGAATACATGCGTAACACACAATTAGACGGTCTGCAATACAAGAATAATTAAATACGAAATCTATTTAGTTCCGAATGGCATACAATTATCGCTATTAAATTTGTTGTGTGAGTTTACAAATTAATTTGAATGAAAAGTTTATTTCATTGCTTTCTTTCCCACATTTATTGTGTATATATAAGTCCTATAAGTTGGGTAAATGGGGTCATCATCAAACCAATGGTTCGTTTACGTGCACGCCAACCTTCAGGACCACAATTGATGATACACACGGAGTAAAGTGCCAATGATTCGTTTATGTGAACGCCAATTTTACGCAGGACTTCATAATTTTATATACAATACACCGAGTCACCATGGCTCCCCATGACACGTATAACTAACAGCAGACTATACTCTTCTGGCGAAAGAATACAATTAAAGCGGTGAAATAATTTTATTATTCAAACCGAGAATACATTTTCGAATAGGCTAGTAAGATCAGCACGTATCTATATCAATATTTCGCGCTGTGAATGCCAATCCTATCCTACTATCCGATGATAATAGATAAAGCACATAACCGTTACACTTTTATTTTGCATTTTTTTTTATGTAGCTTCGCATGGCGGGGTTTGACCCCCCCACCCTTCTCCCCCTTCCCCGCTGGTGGTTCCGCCCCTGGTGAACAAGACAATAACACACTTTCTGCCACACTAAAACAACAGTCAAATGAAGTCAGCGCGTTAGCAGTCCATTGATTTCGTTAAATAGAGTTGTCTCCCTATATATATACCAAAGTGGTATTTGGTATACTTAAAATGCATAGCGTTATTATTTTCTACAAAAAATGGACATTTAGATAATTATATTTAAGTAAAAGAAATTCATACCATAAAACAAACAATAGGTATATATTCGTTTGTTCTAAACATTTCGAAACTAACGTATAAATCAACAAAAAAACCCACCCAAATTCCTCCAGTGCCCCAAATTTTTGTACTCGATTAGGTTTTTTTTTGTTTTTTCTTTTAAAAGGAAGAAAAAAAATCACGCTTATAATTACCCGTAATTCTATAATAAGTCGAATTGAAATTAATTTCTTTGCATAAAAAACTATAATTTCTAACATCAACTACTTAACTTACCCTTCATTTCAAATTTGATATCCTTTCAATTTCATTAAGAAAAAGCCCGTGGACCCTTTTTTATGTTAACCTAAATTATAAACATAGCATATTGACTTGCATTATAATTATGATAAGTAACAAAAACGACCCCCCCCCCCCCTGTCTTCATCTCACCCACAACTTTGTTTTTTTCGTTTTCTCCACTTTTTTTTAGACAAATATAATCTATTAAATTAGTATTAGAATCGATTAGATACGGTGAAAAATATCAAACATGAATTTGTATATTTTCTCTTTTAATTATTTAGTTTCGGATATTACAAGTTCCTCGAAATAAATAAATTGTCTTTTTATGTCTTTAATACGAAGTGTGAAACAAAATAGAAATTTGCTACATAATTGATGATATGGATTTTTCTGGCACTGAAATATTAAAAATAGGTTTTACCGTCGGCTCTATGCCAAAAACACGAATCACGCGCAGCAAATGTCAAGGTCGATTTGTCTGTATAATATGTAAGGGAAATACTGTATCTATAATCATGTTTATTAGTCAATGGATTTATTAGGGGGCACTAAATATCCGCGAACAGCTAATCCCGCATACAATCCGACGTCACAGTGTAGTGTGTCGTATCGAAAATTATTTGTGAAAACTTCCCATGATGCATGTGTAACCCCACCCAGTGCTGTCAAGTGACGTGTGTGCTGGCGGTGCGAGTGTTTGTATGTCTACTAGGATAACCCTCTCCATGACGGGGCCGGCAAATTTGGCTCTATAGCCCGGCGTCCGGCTTGGAGACCCCACGGATTACCGATTGTGAATACTTGGATGTCAATGTGAAGGATATACGTGTATCAAACTGGCCAAAATAGCAGACACATTGCTCAGCAGTATGGGGTGCTTTCGGCGGAAAGAAGACGAAGATGATAAGATGCGAAAAGAAGCGAATAAACGGATAGAAAGACAGTTACAGAAAGATAAACAGTTATATAGGGCCACACACCGGCTCTTATTATTAGGTGTGTATACAAGCATTATTTAATCAGTGTCTATGTGGTCAGAATAGCGGTATATTTGGACTAAACATGCTCGCCATTGCCAAGATTTATTCTAATAACCAATATAATGAGATGGTATTCGTTGTTTTTTTTTCTAGGTGCCGGGGAATCTGGAAAATCTACAATTGTAAAACAAATGAGGATTTTACATGTAAATGGATTCGGACCAGAGTGAGTGATAGTTCTTCTTTTTATCTTAAAAAATATTCGTTTATTTCTGTCGCTATGACCAACGACGGGTAATAGAAGGCCGTATTATGCATGCATGACTGTATCCAATATCGGTAGATAGGGGGAATAGCATTGTCTATTACCGATACATCGAAAGTATACTCGAATTGTTTTGCCTTTGAACCCCATAATGATTTTAAATGGCTGTCATATCTATTCTAGTGAAAGAAAACAGAAAATAGAAGACATAAAACGGAATATAAAAGATGCAATTTTGGTGAGTACGAGTCGTGAGATATACCTGTTACCCCTAAACATGGACTTGCCGTCTAAAAATGGCGGACATCGTGTTTTAGTATCTTGATACTTGACTATTATTCATGTTTTTAGCCATTATTTGATGCTATATTGGTTTAGATACACCGGTTGCTAACTTCTAGACCATTTTTACAATGCATCAATCGTGGACTAATATAAATAGACAGTGCGAGGGTTAAATTTAGTTTGACACTCAGTAAACACAAGAAAACATGTTGAAATCGATGTCGCAAATTTGACATCTCCGGCTACCTAGAGAACAGAAAAATAGATATTTTGTTTACTGAAGTAGCAACATTGTTTGTTCTTTCACGTTTGTTTGATAAGTGATAATTGTTAGCAATAGTACACAATGTATACAAGTCAAAATAAATACAAGGAATATTATTATCACTAGGCTGATCATACTGGGTAATATAAAACACCAAATATAATATAATATGTATAATAATAAATAAATGTCTATAAAGCCATTTTGCCTTTAAAGGAACATACCCAACCAAGTTTGAGAATAGACAGTCATTAGATATACAATAATTCCCATGTAGTAATGAGGTTATTGAAAAGTTAAGCATATTAATATTAATCTGCTTCTGATATATTTTGTGCTATTATATATAAACTAAATATGATTAGTCCCTATTATTATTTACAAAGACAAGAAAACATGAAATGATCAAAGGAAATACACAAGATTAAACCACAGAAGATATTACATGCATTTATACATTTGACAAGTAAACATGGAAGGTTTGATCTTTTATTTCCATGTGTACACTTATCATAATTTTTTGTAAATCCTTGCAGCTCATACCCCCCCCCCCCCCAACATAATTATTCACAGTTAATTGTAACTATTTTCAGCTCCCATTTCAACAGTCTACGAAATAATCATTTATAATTATAGACTTGTGGTTGAATAGGTCCTATTATGTGATGTCATGCAGGTACCTGTATGTGTAAATTTAGAAAATTATTGATCACAAAATTATTGAAAAATTGCCAATGTGATTACCTGGGCATTATTTATATTCTTTCCCACTTTTTGATTAAAGTCTATTTATATTTTCCGAAAAAATATGCCCAAGATCCTTTGCAAGATATAATGTAGTTTTTGAAAATTGTGTACTGTATTCATAGAAAAAGTATCTGTCTGGCCGGATTTACAAAAAAATATACAAATTACAAACCGGCATTTTGTTTGTATTTGAAGACTGCCAACCGGACAATCTTTATAGATCAGCAAATAATTTTAATACAAAAATCAAAAAAGGACTGGTTATGTATATGTTTAAAAAGGGTATGGTAAGACACTGATTACTATAATAAGTCAAAACGAAATATAGATCTGTATTTTTATCTACATGTACTACACATCTGGCATACTAAAATTTCTCTGAAATAAAGCACCCACAAAAAAAATATTACAGTACATATTTCATAAATGTCCTAAAGTTCCTGTAAATCAGGTCTAAAGTTTTATAGTAGAAGGAGAATTGCTATTTATAATCTATGTGGTGTAGTCAGTAGTATTGTGATTCACATGACTTTATAGTACTGGTATGAATTCATAATAGTATTATCTCAGGTTAACACAATCATTTATATATATCTACATATGGCAGCACAAAATCCATGAAACAAGTAGGCCTAAATCTTACCAAACAAGCATTTGGTCTAAAATGTTCTATATGTCCAATCCCATTTCCTGTGTTGCAATGTATTATCCATGTGACAGAGTCTGTAGTAGCTTTGTAAAAAAAAAAAAAGAATGGTAATAGTATATGGTGTAAGGCTACCAGAATAAACTAGAACCTAGAACTACTTGTATCATAAAAAATTTAAGCTGAAAATTTATGAAAACCAGTGATTTATTTTTCTCCCTGCTTGAACTCGTATGCCCTCAGTCTCATGTAACAATGCCTCTTCGTTTCAGAGGAGTGATTAGTTCGCTGAAATTTGTCTGTGGGACTGTTGTTACTTCTCTCTAGCTGAGTTACTTTTTTTTTGAGGCAAATCGTAGTTTGGGGTCAAGCATGACAAAGATTACTATATTAAGATTATGTTTAGAATCTGTTTAACCATTTCAATTGCATTTAAAACTTGTGAATGGCAACATTAGTACCCTCTATAAATTGTTTTAGTAAGTGATTGTTTATATGGCCTATTTACTGTGTAATTCTATACTGCTCTAATATTTGTAAGCTATTTTTTTATTCATTATAAGCTTGCATGAAACTGAGACATACATAACTTTACATGTATGTTCAGCCATGGCCTTTGGACGCTGGCTCACCAACCAGGAACCCAATTTCGATCTGGGTGTTGCAAGAAAATTCCTAAGGATTGTCCAGCTCATTTTCCTGTTATTATTGAGCAGTATGTTAAAGATCCTCTTGACATTTGGACATCTGAATAAGAGTAAAATATAGTGCTGCTGATGGGGTAAAATTTCTGTCATAGCACACTGCATGGACCCGAAATGACATGTAGTCTTGAATGAACTCTGGTACAATATTATATTCTTTTTGATTTATGAGTTGAATCATGAATATGGGTAACCTTTATTATTACCTGCATGTAATACTAGCATTGGGAACTTTCTAGATTAAATCAGATTAACTACTGCATTAAGACTGATAATCTCCTGTATATTGTTTTAACAAAACGTATACCGTATATTATATATTGTTTTCTACTGGCTTGATAAAGGAATTAAACATACATGTATTAGCAAGTTTTATGGTCATGTAATAAATAAATAGTTCATGTGATATAAGTCATTTCTTGGAACTTTATCTTTTGTGAGCTATTACTTAATTATACATTGTTCATTAGAAATATTTACTACAGATTATGATAAGTTTCATGTTAGGGTCATGTACATGTACCAAGTTTGAAGTCTGGTTTTAAAAGATTTTCAATCTTAGTCTTTGTGGAAGGCAAAATGGGGAATTGTCTCTCATCCTCACGCATCCAACCCCTTTAGCATTTAGATTGCATATATGACTAGAAAATGTAAATAATTGTATATGTTAGTCTCAAATAACAAGTAGTATATAGAGAAGATGTGAAGCTTCTTTCCTTAGTCTGTTGTAAGTGGTGCCTTAAAGTAGGCATTTTGCACAGATTGATTTTGGCAAAGAGTTATTGATTAAAATAAACACAACGGTTGTATGGAAAACAATTATTGTATAATTTTAATCAGATATATACATGTAATAGTATAAGTTGTGGATTTTTTTCATTTACTTATATTGAAATACACTATCTGGAGCATATTTATGTTTAATAAAATAATAATAATAGCAGTTCTGATTACATAGATTTTTATTGTTCATATTTATGAGAGTTGGTCAACTTTCTCATACCTGTTATTCAAATTATTACATGGCTGGAGGCACTGACATAGTTATGAGGTGAGGCAAGAAGGAAATAAGGTCATTTGAGGGACAAATTATTTTTTCTTTGGCAGTCAATTAAATGACTACAATATTATTTTATGATTAGAAAATTGAATTACATGTAACAATGCTGCATGGATATGCTCATTTGTGAAATAACTTTTGGTGACAGTAATTTTCTCATAATTGTGGTCAGATTTTATCCACTCCCACATTATTCCAGTACACCTGTGTCATTTTAAACTATTTGTGTTTTACGCAGTGTGATGTCATCATAATAAATATGAAAAAAGTAGCCTATATATCACCCTATAAAGCTGTTTACAACAAACATGTCATCAGCGTTAACCCTTTCAGCTCAGAGCTACCTCAACATATGTAGACTGATAATAACATGTCATCAGTTTTAACCCTTTAGATAGATACAATGTAATTTGGGTAATGTTTTAGCTTCAGTGACAGGTCAATGTAGGTAATAGAAAAAGCATAGACTTTTTTAGTGTCATTTTAGGTAAATTTTAAATGGCTATTCTGATGGTTGACTAGGGAAAGAGACAGAGCTTGAGCTGGATCTTAGTTCTATGATGACTTGATGAGGAATGATTTTTTTTGAGATATAATTTTTTTATTATGAGTAAGCCCATGTGTGAATGGTGTCAATATGGTTTTCAAGTTTCAGAGACATCGATACATACAAAATATATTTAAATGTAGCACATTTTTCTTTGTTTTCCCTTCATACATACATGTATATGTATGGCTATATAAATAAAGTAATGCATGATAACTGATGACTCGTTAGAAGATTGGGTAGTCTAAGTAATAAAGAGGTAATATGTGGGATACATTCTAAAAATATATCATTAGATCTTAATGTGTTGGTTGTCTGCTTAAACTCTGTTCTATTTTCAATTATCATAAAGCATGTATTTTCTACTAAACTGTAGAACCAGTAGATGAAACCAATGGCATTATGGATAGGTTTTTGGCCCAAACTATTTCTATATTATTATTTACAGTAAAAACATGAGGGGAACCTTACTAACTGGTATAAAAATATCTGATCTCATGGACACTTACAAAACTAGGTACATTAATAGTATGAAAGAAAGTAATATTTTAACTGATATCTAGTATACTGTACTACTAAAGAGTCCACAAAAGTAATTACTGTTTTAGAAAGAGATACCTCATTGTACTCCCCTGATTAATGGCTGCCAAATTTGTTTTTAGGTACATGTAGGCCTACAATGTACATAACTGCTGAAAGCTGACCTTGTCTCCGGTTTGGAAATATTTTTTGGGCAGCAGAATTTCTTTCAATATAATTTTATGTTGTCATGTCATCAATGTGATTTATAAAGATATTGTCAATCTCTAGCTATAGGCTAAGTACTTATATTAGTAACTATATGAATGAAAATGTCACATGAATGTTGGGATGAGCTATCTACTATGAAGATCAGTAAGATCACATATAATACCATATTTAGTGTAATTAGCGACTGACGCAAACAGGTTAGAGAGAATAACTGTCATTCTTATAAATATCCTGTATTAGTCCTGTTGTTAAGGGCTTTTTTTTTCATGGAAAGAATGAATAAACCTTATATAAAATAGTTCTGTGGATATGTACCTTAAACTGTTGTATTCACTTGATGATGAATAATATTTTGAGCATTTTGTGCTTGGTTTTTGTAAACCAATGCACTAGAAATTGTAATTATGGTATATTTAGTTGTGTTATTGAGTACATTGTAAATCCTGATAGGTATATATGTACATATGTATTTATTGATCGTATATCATTACTTACCTCCTATATATAATCTACTGTACAAAACAATCAATAAACATGCCTGGTATCAAACCATTAAAACACATTCTTATATTACAACCGGACAAAGTTAGAGAGAGGAAAAGAGAAAGAATTTAACAATCATTCAATGAATTAGTTTTTTGGGGACTAACATATAATCTTTCATTTTCATTTCTTTTAACAGCAACTGGTCAGTTCCATTTGACTACAATTGGTTTTTATACACCACATTGAAATGTTTTGATATATTGTCATCATCCCCATCTGTCCAATTGACTTTAGATTTATACACAGAGTTTAAGGGCCTGAGACAAATGAGCCTATAGAATTGTAACAATTTCTGGTAATTACTACCAGAATAATCTCACTTGATCTTTTGAAAAATTGTGCAGAAGCTCTTAGAATCTACAGATATCATCTGTTTCAATTGAAATACATACACTCAGTGCTTAACGTCTTCATAATAACTCAATGCTACTCTTAATCAATTTTTAGTGTCTTGTAAATGCTTTCATTAGTGTGACAAAAGAAAAAATATGCAACAACCCTTGAATGATTTAGCTGCTGTGGGTACATGTTTTAAAATGACAATGTCAGACAAAGATGTCCGGCACTAAGTTGAAAATGTCAGGTACTATTTCATTAGTGCCTGACATTTTGTCAGTTACATCTTCAACCTTGTGGGTTTCCTCCGGGCACTCCGGTTTGCTACCACTGCTAAAGACCCTTACGCGCAAGCGAATTATTGAAATAAAATTAAAACCATGTTAGTCCCAAAATGACCTAGTTTGTGTCGAATGGACGTTAATCCCATTTCTCTCTCTCTCTCTGTTACATCTAAAACCGTTATTTCCAGGCCTGTATAAGATTAAGGGCAATATGCATAAAATACAAAATACTGATCACGATTCTGGTCTAAAACATGATGCTGCTTCTCAATACATGTATATTAACACAATGTTCTGGTAATTATTTTTCTTTGGCTTAAAGTCATTTTAAGTCGTCAGGGAAACTGGGAACTTATTACTTCTGCATAAACCTCTATAGGGTCACAATAATGAATGAAAATTGCTTGTTGGTCTCATAACCTTGTTGACCTTTAGTTTTTGAAGTTTAGACCTCTTTTTTGCTACCTTGATGATAAAGCAATGATAAAGATAACAATATGGAAACCAGTTCAATTAAATTATCCTTAAAGTACATCAAGTTAAAATTGCAACTGAATAACACTGTAATACTTAGATGGTTTTGAAGAAAAAACAGTAGTTGATTTATCCTTTGGTATCATTTATCTGTCGTTTTTTAAGGGAAAATTTATATTTTTAATTTGGCAGCTCTATTCATCATATTGGTTTAGGTTCAAATGTGAGAGTTATTTTATATTCTCTTCATTCAAAATGTCATACATGGATATATATTGAAAATAGTTTAATTGTCCCCCGCCTTTCGAAGAAAGTTGGGGGACTATTGAAATGGGTTCGTTCGCCTGTCTGTCTGTCTGTCTGTCTGTCTGTCTGTCTGTCTGTCTGTCTGTCTGTCTGTCTGTCTGTCTGTCCGTCTGTCTGTCTGTCCGTCTGTCTGTCTTTCTGTCCGTCAGACTTTTTGGGACACAATAACTCTCTTCCTAATTGAATGTTCAAAATTGGTGTACATGTATGTGTTTATTAGGTCAATGCCTTGATGGAGTTCGAAGATGAGCATTTTCCGCTTAGGGTAAGCAGAGATAAGCAATTTGATTGTTTGATGCTTTGGGACAAGATAACTTTAGTTCTAATTATGTGAGAGTGATGAAACTTGATGAAACTTGGTGTATAGTTTCATTACAGTAATACCTTGACTAAGGTTGATAATGAGCATTTTCTGCTCAGGGTAAGCAGAGCGATACGCAATTTGATTGGTCGAGACTTTGGAACACAATAACTCCCCTTCTAATTGAGTTAAAATGTTCAAACTTGGTGTATATGCTTATTAGGTCAATGCCTTGATGGAGTTCGAAGATGAGCATTTTCTTCTTAGAGAGATAAGCAATTTGATTGGTTGATACTTTGGGACAAGATAACTTAGGTTCATCTTGATTGATGATTTTTATGCCAATACAATGACTGCATTCTCATTCAGTAATGGATTCGACAGTAACAGTGTAAAGAAACGATTGACTCAGACATGAGGGCTCTTTCCCTTGGCCAGAGGGGCCCTTTTGTCAAGCGTGGGGGCCCTTTTGTCTGCATTTAGAGTCCCCCTAACTAGGGTACATTTTCATTTTTCTCGTCGGTTTTAGCATTTTTCTTTATAAAACACTTTTGGATGACACTTCGTGTACAGTTTGATTGCTCGATACGTTTGAAGAAAAATAAATGTGCGATTAATTAATGTGTCATCTATTTATTTTGGGATTTCGGCGGGGGACATCAGCCTCACTGTTGGTTTGTTGTTCAGGAAGTCTTGTCTTGTAACTACATTGTAATTACTTCTCACTTCTGTCCCTCTAATTATCCATATTTGTACATTTGACATTTATGCATCAATGCTGTTGATTAATATCTGCTTCATTAAGAACATAACAGAGTTTTATTGATGAAAGGATGCATGGGATCTCTCAGACTTCTCTTTATCCTCATAGCCACGATGGCTAAGTGAATAAGACGCTGGCTTCCTAGGTTAGAGGTTTTGGGTTTCATCCCAGTCCCAGTGTTGTCTGAGTAAGTTCATTGGGATTTTACGGCATGATTTCGTCTTGTCAGTTGTGTACATCGGAGGGCTTAGCAAGGACAGCTGTTTCGTAGTTCTGATGGGACAAAATACCAAGGTATCATGTACACATAGGCATGCAAGCAAAATTTCCCTCATAGCAATGTGTATGGGGTATGCCTGTCTTCGTAGAATGGTTGGGGCACAACAGTAGGATGTTAAACCTCATTTCATTCATTTACTTTTATCCTCTTCCCATAGATTCTTCTAATACTTTATAAGGAAAAGATTATTTATAAATGATCTCTAAACTACCAATACTACTACTACCACCATTTCATTTCTTTGAATTCAGGGAGTTGATAATATGTTTCAATGCACATTGTAATTGCATGACAAAAAAATCTACAGAATGGACAATAAAATGTATGTAGGCTACATGTACGCTAGGAAAATATTAGTTCTGTGATTACTACAGTCATTCCCTGTTTTATTAGATAGAATATGGTAAAATTATTGTTTAAGATTGTTACTATGCCTGAAGATATTGTCAACTTCTCTTCCTACTACTTCCAATATTACAATGTATTTTGAATGTGTATGGTATGCCCGAGAGAAATGGTGGAATTTTCAGCATCACATTTTTACTCTAGACTGTTTCTATTATAGGAGATACTTGACAGATATGGAATCTGTTTTATAAGTGTAAATAAAATGATGCATTAGATGCATCCTATTTTCAAACTGAATATCTAATAATAGAAGGAGATATACGAGGAAAGGTAATTATTTAAAGGCCCAGCAAGACAGTAAAAGAATATGTACCGTTTCAATAAAGACTGTTGTTGTACAATTAGTTAAGTATGAAAAGACCTTCATGAAGAATAGTTTGGCTTGTACAAAATAGATAAAAAATTATTATTACTTTATTTGTCTGAAGAAAAATAAAATTGGCTGTGTGAAATCCATGGACACCCATGTAAACTTGAAATACTCATAACTCAATTTAGAATTGATTGATTTGAATAGCTTTTGAACCAAAGTGTACTTTTCATTGTGTAATGGTCTTAAAATCTCTGACTGTCATTTGGTAGATTTATAATCCCTTACAAACTCAAGCATTTTGATAGGCGAATCAGTTGAAAAAGAGTTCAGTTCCTTTCAGTATTTACAAAGATTCTCTGCAGATGATAAATTTGTATAAACAGGACATGGTCAAAACAGCTCGACTCCACCTATTATTCTGCTGAAATCATTTGATTGGTCTCTTTATCTTCGGATTGATTCCAAGGTAGTAGTAGATCCTATGTCATTGAAATTTCGATTTCGTTTTCTTGATTAAAGGTTAAATTATCAATTTGAGTACATTTTGGGTGGAATATTTAAAATTAAATATTGTTAGAAACTTGCAAGTGACAGTTATGACAAAATTGGTGAGTCCTCTTGAAATCAGAACTTTGTGATCTAATATTTCGAGGGCGAATGGGGTTGTTCTCTCGTTGATTCATGTAAATTGTCTTTTGCTGAACTTGTAATTCTCCACTGACAAAAAGTGGCATATTTACGTACCAGTACAGTCAGAAGTCCCCAAACTGTTTTCTGATATCTTTACACACAATAGAATGCACTCTGAATCGGCTTAGTGCAATAATGTTTAACTCCCTACTAGGTAAGTTTTTATTGTATTATCTAAGGTGCTCACATTCATTCAACTTATATTTTACTACTGTTGAATAAAAGTCAAATTTATGTGATATAAGTGTAACTCACTTTTTTTCATTCACATTTTAAAACCCCAACATTTCCAGTGGTTTATTTACGTTATTTAAATGTAGGAAAATAAATTGAATGGAGTATTGAAAAGAGGGTTTCATTTATGAAGTTTGTGTATGTGTAGCTTCAATAACTCTGCTAGAGAATATATTATATATGTTCACACACCATGGTAATGTGATAGGCTTTAATAGCATTCAGCTGCTCAATGTGTTAGGATCATTACAGCTATATATAGAATGTTAAGAATATAAATTGAGGTTAGATCTATTCTTGTCATTATATGCATGATAAATATTTGAACCAACATATTGTACTCTGTACAATGTAGATGTGGTGATCACAGACATATTACTTCTTACTTGACTTAATTAAGAAATGTGTCGCACCCTATATTATATTTAATGCTTAAAAAATTTAAGAGCTGTTTTCATTATTAAGTGTACAATAACCCCCTTAAAACTATGAAAATGGAATGTTACTCAATCTGAACCTAGAGCTGTACAGCTAATACTGTGATGTACAAATGGGTTGTTGTAAACTCAATATTCGTACCAGAACTGGCCATGAAGTGAGGTGGTCTACTTGATCTAGGATCAAGCATGGTTGAGTGAAAATTTTGGTTCTGTAGTAATGTATACCCAGCTTAATTTAAAGGAGCTAAATCGCTAACATTTGGGATGTAGAAATTGACACAAGTGGAACGCAACGCATATAATACTGTAATATGAATGTATATAAACTAATTTACATTCAATGTTTTCCGTTTCTACTCTAATTTCAAATCAGTTATCTTCAGTGAAATAAGCCAGCAGTCTCAATCGAATGCAAATTTCTAGCATCTGGTTATTCCAGTCTACATATATGCCATTTCATTTGGTGCAATATTTCTAGCCTCTTTCCTCGAGTCTCTTGGTAAAATGTCTATTTTGTCTTAAATATTGGATTCAGAAGCCCATCTTTTTCTGGTAAGAACACAGCATCAATGTTGATTTAAATTGAGAAATAATTTGTGTTTTCAATGTTCAAGATTTTGGATGGTATGGAGTTAGAGACATAGCTACTTTAACTTTCCTGCACAGATAGTGTAAATGATTTTAACATACTGAATTTTAAAGGTGCTACATGTACATCGGTGCATGGTACAGCGTTCTTTATGGGGGACCAGTGTCGTGCAAATGTGGTTTTATTGTCATTTCCTTCCTTCAGTTACGACTCTTGCGACTGAGAAATAGACTAGTAGAAAATAAATCAGATACATTTCCCAAAATAAATAAGTTTCAGACAACTGAGTTCAAAATTTTGGCAATTGGTGTCTAAATCTGATATGACAGGATTCTTCACCACTGTATGAATTGAGAGCTTCACACTCTTGTCGAGGAATGCAGTGTATTTGCCTAGTGGTTTCATTGTAAGTTGACACACCTAAAGTGGCTGAAATCCAGATTTATTTTTATTTCATGAGAAAGAAGTTTTTGTCTTTAGACAGGACATCGTTGGTCTAAAAGATGCAATGTCTGCCCAGATACATGTATATCTAAGAAATAACACCGGTTAAAAAAATATGGCTACTTACCTGTATTTTATATTATTTATACCACAGTGAACAATGGTTACTGTAAGATTTAGCCATTTTAAACATGTGCTGGACTGATTTTGAAATCTCTTCTAAAATCTTTTCTATAATATGTACTAAAGACTGATAAAAGAGACTGACAAATAGCTGTTTCCTAAGAGATTGAGATGATTTCATCCAGTATTGCTCCCAACATGTGTTCATTTGGAATGAACCATGCCTGTAAAGTACTCTGTGATCTGCATTTAGGCTCTTTTCAAGGTATCGCAACATGATTTTTGTCACAAAAATTATTTGAAATGATCTGGTAAAATAAGTTATTTTCAAACATTTCGAAATAAATAAAACATTTTAACATTTTTTTCTGATGATGATGTTGTTTATATTCCTGTAATTATGTGAAATATTGCGCAATAACATTCCTCTACACAACTGCCATTGAATTTCAGTCTTTGAAGGGAAAATACATACATGTATTGTTAGTTTTTAGGTAGCAGATTCAAAAATGACAAATAATGAAGCTTCTTTACTGCGATGTTAGAGTGTCATAATGATTTTAAAGGTGCATAACTTGTAAGTCGTTCCATATCAAACATTAAATGTTATATTTATTTTGTAGAAAATTAAGATTTCTCTTGTGATATTAAAAACATTGTTGGTAAATTTATTTCACAAAAAAAAGGCAATCTGGTAATTGATTACGACAGCAGTTGATGGCGATGTGCTTCATTGTATCTACAGGGTTAACCTAAGGGGTTAGTATCTTGCATCATTTATAGCTCGAAGTAAAAAGGTGTCTCATGTAGATGTAGGTGTAGTTATGTAACTACGAAATGTAAGAATTTATTAAAAACAATTTTCAATATTTGTGGAATTAAGGCGGTCTTAATTAGTGCTCACTCAAATATTCACATTCAATTATTTTCTCTATCTACATAAAATCTAACATATTTCTTAATTGGCTGTCATTGACATCACCTCTATAATCAAGCCCTCCTGCTCTGCCAGCTTGTATAATGCTTATTGTCAGACTTGTGTTCATACCTAAAGAACAAGATTATTGTCACACAAAAATTGGTTTGTCATTAGGATTGTTGATCATTAATGTTCAGGCTTTAATGTACAGCTTCTCAAAATAAAAGCATGGACCACTGAATGAAATAAACATTTTTATTGAGGTAGGGGTTTCAGGTCAGATTGTCAAATAGGTGTCTTGTGGTATCTAGTTATTTGATATATATAATTTGATACATACAATGAAAAAGAAGTTGTAGTAATATTAAATTTAGTAAATATTAATGAGACAGCCACATGGTTAAATGGTCCTCTATACTTGTATATATATATAATATATATATATATATATATATATATATAGGTCAGCTATCTGTCGCTTAACTAAACATACATTGCAATCCTATCCTTACTCACAAGCTATTTATAGAATGAAAAATGCTGAATATAAACTTCAATGTTTGTTGCTAGGTTTATTTAGTGTTGAAAATAAGCAGACAGTTCAGTTGGCCCATTCACTGGTGATCTTATTAAAGCCTTCTCGGCATATATATATGTATGGTCTAGTAGTCACTAGTACCGGCTCTTGTTTGCCTTATACACCACTGATCAGATTGTGCAACTCGAAAATAAAATTCTCTTTCATCAATGGTGTGTTTCTTCCTCCTTAGTTATGTAACCAGATTACTTGAGATTTGTAACTCCCTGTGGCTTTATTTTTAGAAGAGAATCTATGTTATATGTATAACGTGATGCATGCTGTTGCAGACTATACAGTACTTAAACTACATTCATATCATTATCTCCCACATCAGATAACAACACAACTAGCATGATTATATAGTTGGAACTACCATTATCTACCAGATTTCCTGCAACTAGATTCCATTCATTTGACCTGTAGACAAAGACAGACAAGCATTCCAGCAATCACCACAACTTTATTCTAGTAATAATTGATGCAAGTAGTGGCTGTGCATGAAGCAGGGAATCACTGAGAGCAGTAGTCCCAGATACATCATTTTACTAAATAAAACTCATTAATACAGACAGGGTGAATGACCGTTATCTTTGTCCGGTGCAACTACATGTACAAATGGAGCTGCAGCTCTGCAGCTCTGTCAAGTATATGGTTCAGACACTTATTTTTAAGCCAGTTAAAAATCATCAAGTTATTTAAGAGAGGGCCATGCTGCGTTCACACGTACTATGGGGAAACTAGTTTACTATTCTGACCTCTTCGGTTACAGAGAGTTAACTACGCATACATCTAGTTAACTATGCATGGTTAGCTTTATATACTTTATTTGATAACGCTGGCACTGCCTGACCCGGTCATTTTCCCAGGAATGTAACTTACTGTTTACTGCGCATGCTCAAAGCAAGCTGGAGACCGGGTTTAAAGCCAACCTGTTCAGACGGCCATGATGAACCAGTTTAAAGACAGGTTGCGAGCTGGTGTTTTTAAACTAGTTTATTTGCCCCAAATTTGTGTTCCGACTATGAAGTTAAACAGAGTTATCGACCCTTGGGCTTTTAAACCAGTTTAACCTAAGCTAATCGATTCTAGAAAAAAATACAAACACAATTCCCTTGTGGGGTACGCTATTAGCTTTAAACTTTTTGAAATGCTTAAACTAACTGATATTTAATGTGTCCTGTGAAATCCGAGACTACCCCTTTAAACCTGACTATGCAATTGAATGAGATTTTATAAATAAAGATATATTATATTTGAAGTAGAGCTTTATGTTACTGTTGGGCACATTTTCACCCTTCAGACAGATTGCAGTCTGCATGGCCGTGCTGCACGGCATTCGCTCAGAGTTCACTTTGCGCACATATCAAACTGTAGTAGCTCATAAATCTTCGTTATTATGTATGTCAACTAATCACATCACTGAATATCCGAAAATATTTGCTGTTGTTGCTGTTATTGCTGTTATTTTTGTATAGTTGAAATGAATTAAACAGTCAACAGATTTTTAATATATGTATACACATGTTTCTGAATTCTGGTTAAGTGGACATAAATCCTTAGATACGTGTATGATGTATATGTTTGTGTGAGCTCATTTTGGGCTGTGACGTAGCAAAAATTTGATCAGTTCCTCCCACTGAAATATATTATTGTAAGCAACTCCACTTGTACCACTAAACCGTTCTTTATTAAAATGAATAAAACTAACACAGATTATCTTGCACATGAAGTAGTACCTTGGATCTTTAACTTCTGGTTCCATGTTAGTGATAACACAGACATAACTAGAATAGCCAAAGCTTGTTCCTGTATTTTAGAATATGATTTTGCATTCTTTCCATTGAAGTCATAGGTCATGGAGAAGTTTAGTGAGTTCTTCTTCTCTTTCTTTAATAAAAAAAACATATTGTTTGGTTGTTGATCAATAGAGGACTATCATCGTGGTAATCCATTAAATACCCTGAACAGATTAGTAAACGGAAATTACATAGAAATTCACACATGAACGGGGTAATCTGGCCGCGAGGTGAAATCTAAGCTCAACATGAACACAGTATTATTTTACTTATTGCATCATATTATTGTTGTAGAAAAATTACTACGTCCTTTGAAGTCTCTGATAGTCTTATGTGGGAACGTTTTATTTAACCTCATTCAATCTACATTGCTTCTGGAAATAATTTTTGATGATGGTAATTTTCTCATAATTGTGGTCAGACCATCATCCCAGTACACTTGTGTCATTTTAAACTATTTGTAATTTACACAGTTTGATGTTATCATAAATTTGAAGAATATAACCTACATATCACCCTATGAAGATGTTTACAACAAATATGTCATCAACGCTTACCCTTTCAGTTCAGAGCTACTTCAACATTAGTAGACTGATATTGATAATAGCATTTCATTGGTGTTAACCCTGTAGACAATTAAAATATAATATTGATAATGTTTTAATCAAAAAGCATAAGGCTTTCAGTGACTTGTCAGTATAGGAATTGCATAGGACTTGGATTATCCATGTCATGATGCGTGGTTGAATATAGTCAGAAGTGTCTGACTATACACAATGTTTAAGGTCATGAGACGAAGAAGCCTCTTGATTTTCAGTGATTTCCGATAATTACTGCCAGAGTTATGGCCCTTGATCACTTTGAAAAATCTTGTGAATATTCTAGAGGCCAAAGTTAATATCCGATTGACTTTAAATATACATGTATACACAGTGTTTAAGGTCATGAGACAAATGAAATGAAATGGGGTTTAACGTCCTACTCTTTTGCACGTCTTGAGACAAACAAGCATATTGATTTTCAATGAATTTTCAATAAATCCATGATATTAAATGTCTCCTATACTAAATGTTAGCATGGGGCAGAACTTTATACAAACCAAACAAATTCTAATGAGTTGATACTCTTAATCAGATTTTAGTGTATTATGAATGTTTCATTATCGAAAAAAGTAAAAATATGCGACAGCTCTTGTTGACTGCTCGGACGATTTAGCTGCTGTGGGTCTATGTTTTGTTGCCTGAAAACCTTTCTTTATGAAGGTCTGACCAGTGTGTTATTAACATTATTGATTATATGGAAGAGCACATTGTTAATTGTGATTCATCTAATATATAAAAAATGAACTTGATTTAAACACAAAACCTGTCTCCAACCTTGGTCAATTACAGCAGATAATTGACTAGGTTAAATAATTATAAGAAAAAATTTAATTTTTGTGTTTTGAGATAGAATTCTCTGCAACAGGTAGACATCAGTGTCAAAATTGGCTACTATTGATATTAATGCAAGCTTTCATTCAGCTTTACCTTCCAAAAACCCATTTATGCATCCACTTGTGAATGTCATGATTCTAGAAAACTTGTGTTATAAGATGTGCTAATATTTTCAGCAGTTATACTTATCATATAGATCTTTGTGAATCAATATTACAATTAATTATATACATGTAATCTCGTTGTGTACATACTGTGTTATGATACAACCACATACATGTAGTACCTGATTTGTCAGGAAGAAAATCTGAAAAATATAATGATTAAAGAAGGATTAAATCAACTATTCAAGGAAGGCTGTATGTAAATATAAGGCCATTGAAACCATCAAGACATTTCTCACAAAGAAGGCCAGGTAGAGATCTTGAACAAATTTATTTCATGAACTTTGTATGGCGGAGTGAACAAAAATTATTTCTACAATTAATACTGTGCAGTAAAATACACACAGTATTGGGATATGTACGGGATGCAAAAGGCTAACCATCCCCATGACAAAAAGAATTTTGTTTCATTGTGTTATCTTTAAAGTAGTGATGCATGACTTGTATTTTTACGGAAAATATCAAATTTCTCAAGGCTTAATTCACGCTAATATGTACATTACACAAATTTATTATTTAATTGAGAAAACAAAATCAAAATATTAACGCTAGGTAGGTAATCGCCCTTACATGTATTTAAAACCTTCCAAGTAATTTGGTTCACAGCAAAAGAATATATTGGTACTCTTATATAATGTACAGAGCAGCATAGATTAACAGAATTTGGTTTACAGCAAAAGAAAAATGTTAAATAGGAAGCACCATAGATTGGTGGTATTTTCAATTGGTCAAATCTTTGTACATGTAAATACTGAACGGAATTGAATTATATTTGGACCGATATTTCAGTTAGAGATTTAACTTTAACAATATTGTACATCTGGCTTGCAAAGGATTCCTAAAATCTTGAAACTGGAAGATGACTTTTATCTTTGTTGCAAAAATCTATTTTTATTTCATACCATTCAATCCCTACCTTTCAATTGGGATGTTTAAATTAATTGTCAAGAGATCATGGTCTTTGAAAATATGAGGGCTTTCATAAACGGGTAAACATGAAATAATCAGAATTCCATTTGCCAGTAAACAGACATTAATTGCTAAAAAGATATTTGTAAACAAGGAAGCAATTGTTTCTTATATCTTCTTAATATAAACAACTGAAAACTACAGATTTATTGCCGGTGATTACCACATTATTAGCATCAAATTACATACGACATGACACAGCTTCTTAACATTGTAACAAAAAGGTAGAAGAATTCTATTCGTCAATTATCAATGAATTTAATGCCTATCACTTTATGATTCTAAAACTTAAGTGAATTAAGATAGTTGTAGTATTTCTATATGTATTTCAGTAATTTATTTGTTTATTTATTCCAGACAATAACAGGTGCTATGAGCACATTAAACCCACCTGCTACCTTAGAAAATACTGAAAACCAATTTAGAGTGGATTATATTCAAGATGTAGCCAGTCAATCCGACTTTGAATATCCTCCTGTAAGTTAATTTTATATCTTTACTTTGAATTTATCTAATATCATGTTGTACCTTCATTCATCTCAACAGTTTGAGTATTTATATAAATTTCTAACAATATACTAAAATGTTTGTCAATTATGAGTGATCTCTGAGTGAAATTTCCTTATTATTTGAAAAGTATGCAAGAATCAAAAGTAATTGAGCGAGCGTGTGAAATCCTAATTACGAAAGCAAAATAATTCTGCTATGAACTAGTATGATGCTGTTAGATTCTAGTTAATTAATGTTTCATAATATAGAAGTTGTTATTTTTGCTATGGTAACTGATCAACTAATAATTATACTGGTACTTATATTGTATATATATTTATGTTAAGGTCTAGACCCCACAAGCACATTTAGCATTATATTGATTGTACTATAGGCTACCTTGACAACTCAACTCAATGCTATTTATAGCAACAAAATCAATATATAGGTCAATGGCATACTGTCAGCTGCATGCCATATTAATTTATGAGATGTTGTGCATGGCAGTTCAGAGGTCACCAAATTTTCTGAATGATTTGAGCTTGATTACTATAATTGCCCTGCAGAACGATATTATTTTATCCTAATGCATTGTTTATAAATAATAATTTCAAAAGTGTTCTTGATTTCCAAGGCTGTATATCAATTTCAAATCATTGGTAATAGCTCTCTGTTGTCTTTGAGAAGAATTGAGATAAAATGATTAATTTTTATTGGCCTAAAATTTTATACAGCGACATTGAAATGTGGTCATATATTGTCCTCTTCCCCACGCCTTTCGTCCGGCGTCCACAATTGCTTGTGGTTGCTCTAGAGGCTTAAGTTAATATCTGATTGAATATAAATGTGTATATTGTCTTTAAACGTCATAAGATGAAGAATCCTATGGATTTGAAATGATTTCCAATAATTACCTCCAAAGTTATGGTCCTTGATCACTTTGAAAAATCTTGTGGACACTCTCAAGGCTTAAGTTAATATTTGATAGATATAAAAACTATATACACAGTTTAAGGGCACAAGACGAAGAAGGCTATTGATTTTCAATGATTTCCGATAATCACTGCCAGAGTTATGGCCCTTGATCACTTTGGACACTTTACAGGTTAAAGTTACATGTAATATCCGATTGACGCAGTGTTTAAGGTCATAAGAAGAATAAGTCGATTGATTTTGGATGCTTTAGAGGCTAAAGTTAATATTCAATTGACTTTATATTTAATACAGTTTATGTGGTCATGAGACAAAGAAGCCTATCAATTCAAATGATAATGGAAATTGATATTAAATATTCTGTATGCTAAATGTTAGAATAGGGCAGAACTAGAAGACAATGGGTTGTTACTCGTAATCAGATTTTGTTGTAATTGTTTTCATTTCTGACAAAAGACAAAAACATGTGACAATCCTTGTTTGACTCCTTAAACGACTTAGCTGCTGTTTTGTTGTATCGCAACCTATCTTCAATGTTTTTAAAGCAATATTTTATTAGCACTTTGTCAAATAAAAGCGATTTCATTTATCTGGGATAGGTGCAAGGAATAAAAGGATAATTTGAAACAGGGATGCTCGTCATATAAGCAAGCAAATGCATAGAGTTATAATGAAGTGAATAACATAGAAATACAGTCTGCAGTTAGTGGTAGTAACTTTGTCGCATTGTTTCAAATCTAACATATAAGGAAATATTTGATGGTGAAATACGGAACTTTATTGATTTTACAGTTTCTATCCAGATATTTTTATTATCATGTAATATCATAATGTGACAAATATGGCCATACCACAAACCCCTCCATTGCCACCACAATCACCATAGCCTTTGTAATGAGCAGGGTATTTTGTAGTTGTGCTTGTGTCCAATTCTTCCTTTAGTGTGAGGGTTGGGTAGGAATGTAGTTGAAAATAATCTATGCAAGCCATGGTTTTGATCCCAGGTTTGTATGTGATTGTGTATCTTAAAGGACAATATTGGTGTCAGTCACTATCACATATTAGAACTAGTTAAACACTTTTCAAATATAATTTTAACACGGAGATCATTGCTATGATAGATGAGTAATAAAGGTTTCATGAATGCCAAACGAAACATGAGTAATCCCACTATATAACTGACTTTATGAATTGTCAGATATCCTCTCATAGTCTCACACAACAACCTTTTGTCTTCGAAGAAATTATTAGTGTGCAGAAATTCGCCCATGTATCTGTTATCACTTGTCACTTCAGTCGTGTTTTCCTTTGGCGTTTGTCACTTCCGATTCAGGAAACCTTTACTACTCATCTATCGTAGCAATGATCTCTGTGGTAAAATCATATTTGGAATGTGTTAAACCAGTTCTATCACATATACTTGGTAAATATAATGTGATGATATATACACCAATATTGTCGTTTCTCCAGGTACTCCAGTTTAAAAAACCTTATTCACAAGTGACCCCACCCCTTTCCAAGCAAGATGTATCCTTTCCAAATTCATGCTTCAGTACGTGATTTTTTTTTTGCAGGAATTCTATGAACATACAGAAATATTGTGGAAAGATAAAGGAGTACAAGGTTGTTTTGAAAGATCTAATGAATATCAACTTATTGATTGTGCACAGTAGTAAGTATAATAGTGTTGATTGTGTAGTATATTAGTTACATAGGTAAGAAAGAGTAATAAATATGTGTATTTATGTGCATATCATCATGCATCCACTCATTAATTATACTGTATTTAAAATGTGAGTCATGTTTGTTTAAAAAATTAGCTGGCTGCCGTTTGTGTTTTTGGAGGGTTGTCGAGTCAACTGCACTGTTGATTAATTATATAAGTACACTACAATGATGATGCATTCAAATTTTTTATAAGGAAAAGTCTCAGCTTTCATTATGGAAGATTAGATATAAAGAGCTGACATTTCTCTCTATATTAGTTAAAAACTGGATGACGTAAAAGGAATATGCTGAAAATTTCTTCATATTGCTTCACTCGAAGTCGAGTAAACTTTATTTTAAAATCTTTGTAACCTTGATTGGCATTGTTAGCACTGTCAAGTTAATGAGCAGATGTTGAACAGCAGGTCAGATTCGAATCCAATGAAAATCGGTCAGATGTGATACCATCAAGAGTTGATTGTGGTCTTTTCATATGTCTAATTAATAGTTTATATATCATTAAGGGCCTAAGAAAGATCTGCTTTAGGCAGATATACCTCTTGCATAATGCATGTTTATATATGCAAATTAAATGGCAAAATGTAAAGAAATAACCCATACGACACACCTGTGCTTGCCTACTCCATGATCAAACACGATAGCAGATGGCTTCCATCTTGTTTACTGACGGTACTACTTATTTTAAGACAGTCTCGGCTTTCCAATTTATAATATCTACGTCATTGGGGATTTCCAATTTATACTCACTGGTTGCTATGACCCGCTATGGCGTTGTCTAGAAACGCGCGTGCTCGCGTTAGTTTAAAATTTTTGCTATACGTTTAACATGGACTATTTGATGTAATTTGCCTGATTTGATTTGGCCCCATTTCCATAAATTTAGGTTGTTTTTTAGAAATTTTTAGCAAATGTTAATCTTAGGTGTTTTTTAATTCTACCCGAAGTAAATTTTTTTACAATTTATAGCGAGTTAAGTTATCGTCTCTAAGAGGCGGGCGTAGTATTTTAAATGGCGGCCATTTGCCATCATGTGTATTCTTGAAGTAGGTACACATGATGTAATCGTATGGAAATAACCTATAGGTTATGTTAAGAACTTTGTCTCTAGTTAATGTTCGGCTTGTTATTAGTGATTACTAATATGTACACATGTACAGAAATAACTGGACCAGGTCCGCTTTCCATAGTTAATACCAAAATATCAGATCTTTTCTGGATTCCTGATCAAGACTACTCCACTCCAGTTCTGGTCCATACTGAATTTACAATATCAACAAATATGATTTTTATACGCAAACATTGAAATGTGGTCGTATATTGTCGTCGCCCCCGTCCGTCCAGTGTTCCCAATTACTTGTGGACGCTCTAGAGGCTAAAGTTAATATCTGATTGACTTTAAATTTATACATAGTGTTTAATGTCATGAGATGAAGAAGCCTATTATTTTTCAGCGATTTCCGATAATAACTACCAGAGTTATGGCCCTTGATCACTTAAAAAAATCTTGTGGATGCTGTAGAGGCCAAAGTTAATATCCGATTGACTTTAAATTTATACACATTATTTAAGGTCATGAGACGAAAAAGCCTACTGATTTTCAGTGATTCCTGATAATTACTGCCAGAGTTATGGCCCTTGATCACATCAAAAAATCCTGTGGGCGCTTTAGAGGCCAAAGTTAATACCTGATTGAATTTAAATACACACACACTTTTTAAGGTCATGAGATGAAGAAGGCCATTGATTCTGAGCGATTTCAAATAATTACTTCAGAGTTGTCTCCCTTGATCACTTCATAAAAAACCTGTGACATTATAGAGGCCAAACTTATCATCCGATTGACTTCAGATTGATACACAGAGTTTAAGGTGTTGAAATGAACAAGTATTTTGATTTTCAATGAATTTTGATAACTGAACAGCTAAATCCATGATATTAAATGTTTCCTATACTAATTGTTAGCGTGGGGCAAAATTTTTATAAAAAGCAAACAAATTCTAATGATTTTCAGATAATTACATAATGAGTTGTTACTCTTAATCAGATTTGAGTGTATTACAAATGTTTTATTACCGAAAAAAAGTAAATATATTCGTCAACCCTTGTTGACTGCCCGGACGATTTAGCTGCTGTGGGCGTATGTTTCGTTGCCTGGCAACCTGTCTTTTGCATTATGAGTGAATATTAACATACATGGAAACGTCGCCAAGATCAACCTGGGACACGATGAGCCAGCATACTATAAGGAAATCAAGCTTGCATAGTGTATAAAATTCGGTGAATGGCCGTAAATATTAAAGGAACTATCCATATATTTTGCATATCCCACCTTCGTTCTTGTAAGCATACATACATAGTACCAGTACCATCCAAATCTGATCGTTTGTTAAGGTTAAGTAAATTTCTTATAGTGTGCTAGGTTTGTTTCCTCTTGTATACGTGCAGGCTTATAGTGTGCCAGGTTGATTTCAACGTCGTTTCCGTGTATGTTGAAAAGTCACGTGATATCATAGATTTGCATAATATCAAAGATAAGTCAAAAACACCATTTTCCAATAAGGCATTTGTCATTTGACACATAACTTTTGACATTTCACACATATCTTTGGAATTCGAGGTAGGCTTTATCTACAGTGTACTTTTTACATACATGTATAATCAATTGATAAAACATTTTAGCATTACATTAATATTGGCAGCGTACCCTTTCATCATAGATATGTGACCTGGAATCAATTTTTTTTTTTAAAAGTGGGGGGGGGAGAGCTGAAGCCCCCTACAATCCAACCCCACCCCTCACCCCCGCACCGCCTGTAACAAGTTACTGGTTTGTTTAATTGGCATTTACTGGGTGAGAATAACACATGATACAATTATATGAAATACAATTTACATGAAGAGTTTATTTCATGGACGTTTCAACAAGGGTTCTCCCGCCTTTCTCCCTTCCATTTCTTATTCTTATCAAAATTTGAAAATCAAAACAAGTCTTCATTAATGAGTTGAACAGATTCTGTAGAGACAATGTTAGGTTTAAGATTCCAAAATGTAATTAATGAGAGGAACGTTGATATTTTAGCTCTTTGTTTTATGTTATAATATTTTTGAATCCATGTGATGTAGGTTTTGTATTGTAGTCATGTTGTACTCCTGACTGGCATATGGCCAATTGTGTAGTTCTTTTTAAAAACGTATGGATTAATCTTGTCTACAATTATTAGTCTGTCTGACTTGGTGTTCAACATGTACATTGTAGCATCCTCCACCTATATGTAACAAACTCACAAGTCAGAGAGTTATAATTCCAGTTGGTTTGGGGGGAAATTGGGGTGTGTGAGGGGGTGCTATTACGGTATGTGGATTACAGTAATTGGTTTGGGGAAAGAGGGAGGGGGAATGCACTGGAATCGACCCTATGTAAAAAGTGCAACAAATTGTTGTGACCAAACATTTTGTATAAATCTCACCAACTGCTTCAGTTGCTCTTAATATTAGCTTAAGTTTTTAAAATTCCTATAAAATGTCACTGACCAATTGTAGACATAACTTGTGCCAATCAGCTTATTCTGTAAATATTGACAGGATGCCAGTTACTTCAAAAACAAGCTTACCCCAAATCTTTAAAAACAAATTTGGATTAAGGGATTTTGTGGATAGCTTTCAGGAGAATCTTAGTGAAAGCATATATATGATCCATGGTGAAAGTTATAGATTTTTTAGGCATCGTGTCAAACATGAACACCATAACCATTTTAAATTTAGTATATCTGTTGACTGGTACATACATTTATTCAAATTTTGATTCACTAGATTCTTTAGCTCAGGGGTTCACGGTGGCTAAGTCGTTAGCCAGAAGGTTGGGTGTTCGATTCCTGCATTGGCTGAGAAAGTTCATCCCCAGATTTTACAGTGTGCTTCCCCCTTGTGAGTGATGAAGGACGGACGGGACGAAAATAAAAGTCCTGTGTACACATCATATGTGCACGTAAAGGATCCCTTGACAGTTGGAATTCAATAAAAGAGTAGGCTGTATAGAGCCGCTGTCGAGGGAAAATTTTCCTCCTAACACTCTGTATAGTGTATGCCTGTCTTCATTAGCCTAGTTTACAACAGAACAGAGAAAGTTAAACTCTGAAGTGTATATTATATGAAATTATCTGTCTTCTGATTGTAACTTGGCCCTTTAGAAAAACAATTTTTTTTACGCCATGACAACTGGTTTCATATAATACTACATGTTTTCTTTGTTTTTAAAAAATTTCATTGTGTTAATTTGATTGTAATTGGGTATTTATGCGTAGGATGTCATGTGGAGGAAGCCTATAGACTCATTTTAATCTAAAATCAAAGATACAAGTAAGATACATGTATGGCTATAGGCGTATTGTATAATTATCTTCATTAAGATCGACAAGGACATGTATATAATGACTGGCGTTATTAATATTGGGAGAAGTATTCACTTTTTACAGTAAAAAAAAAACTTGAAGTAACCAAAGTAGATATACTGTCATAAATATGTTATGCTTGGTCACTTTTCTGCCATCTTGTTAACAAGATACAACACCATTAAAGAAGACATTTTACACATTTAAAGAGTGGGGGAAGTATCAAATGTAGTAGTTTTAATTGTTCTATTTTGAACAGAATATCATGTTGGATTTTCAATCAGCATATGATTTGTTTTATGAAAAAGTAGACATTGCACAATCAGTGATACAAATATGACTATATCTTATGCATGATAATTGAGTTTTAGAACCAGAGACGTCATTCATTTAGGACATTTCTGTCTTCCATTCATCAGTGACTTAAGAATTGTCATGATCACACTTACATGTACATGTACAGGCACCACTAAAACCTCACCTATGCAAACTTTGGTATACTAGGCACTTGGAATACTAAAAACTTTTAGAAAGACTATCAGGAAAGTTGAAAGATACCTAAAAGGAACTAGTATAATGGTTTGCAAAAGTCCTTCACCCCATATTAACCCATTTTATTCACTGAAATATATCCTGGATTGTTCCTTTAACAGAGAAGTATAAAACTTACATAAGCTCATATGTACATGTATATATATCCCAAGAAGCCAATTATTTATCTGAATGTACATGTAATGTATATGTATGTTTGACCCAGTTTACTGTGTAACTTCGCAATATTATTATCCATATTAATTTTCATTTAGACATAAATGTCTTTTTATTTCATACATAATTTTGATTGCAGTCAGCCATAACTTACAAATCTATTTCCAAAAATGCCTCGTAAAGTTAGACAGTTGTGTGTTGTGTGTGTTAAGTTATTCAAGATTATTTTTTAGCATGTATGATTGCGTTCAGACAGTGCACTAGTATTGTTTTGATATAAATGATTTAGTATGTGCAGGCTGATATTATGTATAAAGATTAAATCGATTGATGTGCTGTTTTCTAGCTCTTGAACAAGTCTGTTAGATTGAGTGTAGAGATCTGGTCATGATAGGTTCACAACTTCACACTCAAGACTAATTTAGTAACAGTCAACTAGATGGCTGCTAAAAATAACCTTTGATAGAGTTACATGGCTGTTCAGACAGATCAGGCAAACTGCAGCTCACATACAGGGGTGAACTCAGAATACCACTGACTTCTCTACTTATTTATTTATAAAACTAATTTAATTACTTATATAGCAACCAATGTGTAGGCAAAACACTGGCTGTAGAATGCATACAGTTTGGTTTAATTATTAAAGACACTGATCATAATTCTGGGTTAATTCCGTTCAGTTTTTTACAGCAGTCATCATCCTCGGTGAATATACAAATACCATCTATAAAGTGTTTGGTTAAATTGTTTGATGGGTTTCTTTTTAATCGGATTGAATCCAAGTGGGGAGGTTATCTACCATTAATATTTTGGCTTAGATTTCTAAATTAAATATCAGATAATCACTTTAGAGTATATTTTAATGTTGATGAAGCAGTGACAAATTGGATATTGTCTCAAAAATACAAATGATGATTAGCAGCTTTTGCTCTCATTCTATACAAAATGTCAGGATGTTAGTAAACTGCCAACATGGCAAAATACAGATTATGTTAAGAATTTAATGCCACTGTCTAATCAGAACACATGGCATGCTGTATGCCCATCTTCATTAGCCCATTTGGTGCAGAAAACTTGGACGATACAACATGTAAACCCCATTTCATAAATCTATTTGGACTTTAAAACTCGTATTAAATTTCTGAATTATGAGTCTTAAATTTTGTTCACGTTTGCAGAGATATCTTTTCGTTCATATCTTAATTGTTAAGCTTTTGAATGCAATACATGAAAATAGTTGTAAGTGGTGTTTTTTAAAACTCAGTGAGATTGCTTATTGGGGCATACATAGGAACCATATAGTAATATGAATGTTTTGTTGCTGGCTTTAAGTAGATGTTAATGATATTACAAGAAGAAAAGTAAGACTGTGACGATGTTATTAAGTAGATGTTTGAGATTACTAAAAAAGAAGTAAAACTGTAGGTGGGAAGAATGTAGAGGGACAACTTATAGTAAAAGAGTGATAAATTATTGGGCCTTGACCTTAAATTCAACAGATTTGTCAGCTATAAATAGTAACATATAAATCATACTCAGGAGACCTGAGAGAAACTCAGCAAATAAAAACACCCGTTTATCTACAGAGATAGATTATATATGTTAGAAATAAAACAATAGAAGAAAGCCTTGAGGCCAGTTAGCTGTTGGCTTCTTCTACAACTGTCACGCTAAATGATAAAAGTTATACTTTGTAGGCAGGTTTGCTTCAAGGGAAGGATAAATATAGTCATGTTTTTTTAAATAGCTCTTTCTATATTTGGATTTTTATCTAGTAGGATCTATTGTAGGCTGATATTTTAAGGACAGCTGTAAAAAAATTATCATTAACCAATGAAAGACGTGCACTACTTTCACTGATAAATATCTCGATAAATTAATTTTTAAGCATACACATAAAATATCACTTCACTATTAAACTGACGATGAAGTAGTTTTTAACGGTGTGCATATTGTATAATAAATGTAATATATTCTTCAATGAAAATGATAAAAAATATATTTAAAGAATAAAGAAGGGGATTCCAATCACCTTACATATAAGGATTCATATCCCAGCCTGAGTAAAGAGGTTGTGTACTGTAGATGATAATCTGTGTAAGACACTAGCTTGCTGGCCTGGATGTCACAGCTTCGATCCCTGTTTTTGCCAAGAAAGTTCATCAGGATTTTCTGGCATGGCTCCCCCTTGACATTGCAGGATAGAGGGCCTGACAAGGATAGCAATCTAGTCATTTGTATGGGATGGTAACCAAGGTCTTGTGTACACATTGGCACGGACATAAAAGATCCCTTGGCATTGCAATTGGATATAAGAGTAGTCCGTAGCACTGCTGTCCGGGCAAAATATCCCTCATAGCACGTCTTCATTAGCCCAGTCAGAGCGGAACAGTAGGACGTTCAACCCCTTTTCATTCATTTCATTTCATTTCATTTCTATATTTGTTCAAGAAATAGGGTCACCTGCCTTATCTTGTGGGTTTCCTCCTTCTAAAAACCCCAGCATGTAAGTATATTATTGACGTTCCTCCTCTCTTTGAGTGAAGCTTTTTCATGCATTCCCTCTTTAAAGACACTGATCTTCATTCAGGTGATTTTGAATGCCTTGCATACTTTAATACCGGTATTGTGAATCACTAAAAAGAATATCAGTCAGAAAATTGTTCAGTTCTTTAGGTATTAGCAGAGAGATGATCAGTTAAGAATTTCCCCGCTTCTTTTGCAAATGATATAAACAGCCACTCAGTGTTGGGTGACATTTTGACATTTTTTAATGTAAATTTTATAAAGCTTGGAGATTATCTATCTTTGATATTTTGTTTTTGTATGTTAATATTTTTAGCATATTAAATTGCAAAAAATAAGATATTATCCCAAAAATGTATTATCATCAGCGTCTTCAATGATCACCTGGGAGATAAAATTCTGTTACTTCTATGTCACAATTCTTCCGCGTATTACACATGTAACTATTGTGACATCTTGAAATGACCACATAATTGACATCATGGAAAATTCCATTCCATTTTTCTCAATAGTAAATTCCACTTTAATCCATTTGTATTGGTTGAGTGATGTTATTGACAAATATTAATCAGACAACAATTATGGGTGTGGTCCATTAAGACAAACAATACTGATAGTTTATCAGTTTACATTAGATACAAATAATATCAATTAAATTAACAATCAAACTACTAGACTAGTAGTCCTGGTTGTATCTGTAGAGAATTCTTGTCCAATAGTTAGACTCAACTGTAGCCATGGAAACATCTTTTCCAAAACATTTGATCTATGAATAGGAAATTAAAAATGAATATCAGCAAATATTCTTAGAATTTGCTTCAGGCTTGTGTTGTTCAAGTTGAATCTAGGTTAACTTTGACCTACCAAGCATATTCTATAGTCTTCTGGCAGATAGGTGTGGTGTGAATTTGTGTTTAAAAAGATATTAAAAATTATAATCGTAAATTGTTGATTGCATTAATAATGTTGTTAGTCATTCTTATTGTTATGTTAATAAGCTGATATAACAAACCAGTAATATTAAAAGGCCTGATGATGTTCCGAAAGCGAAAGTGCTAGCCTCTTAATACAATGTTTCTTTCCGCAACATTTATACATTCATTGGATGTATGTATTATATAATATATACTGTCAATAAGTAGTTTTATGGTAGATTTCATCTGTTACTAATGAATTAAAATTTATATCACTTTTTATTAAGCTGTCAAATGCTATTTATAGTAACACTCTGACTCAACATTATAAAGTCGGCTATAAATAGATTGATGAAGACAACAGGTCAATGCATCTGACTGTATGTAGTTTGAGGTCAATAGCAGTGTTTATCACTATAATTATTGAGGTATGCTGACTGCTTGATGATTATATTCTTGTTACTGAGCAAAAGCCTTTACTATAAATTCACATTGATCTGTATTTGATTACTGATCTGTTTTGTTATAATATTCGAAAACAATGAACAAGACATGTCCCCCACTTCCAAGTCTGTATTATTATTAAAATTATTTGTGAAAGATAGTTCAAAGACCTGTATAAACAATGAAGCTGGTTACTAAAACCAGTTGGCCTTGTTGTTACATGTATGTGGGGGTTGGGTGGCCGAATGGTTAACATGTGCATGTTGGATCGGAAGGTCTGTTATTCCATCAATGGTATGGTTTTGATTCCCTGCTTCCCCGGGTAGAATATTATGGTTCATATTTTCAATCTTTTCAGTGATTGAAGAAGAGCATGTGGCTTAACCTAGTATACACGTGACATGCTCTATCATATGAGATAATGTAGTAATTAACATAGATAACAGTATTTTAGAATAGGCCACATTTACAAACTTTCATACTATACAAGCAGTCTTTAACAACAGTATATTGGATTGTTCCACAGATTGTTAAAATCAATGAATGCTAAGAAAAGTTATTGTCAACTAAATTTGCATTACTTACCAGTCAAATAAACAATAACTCAATTCTGTGAGGGACATTGAGACCAAGATGGTACATGTAGCTGATTGACGTTTTTTCCTTTTAACCATCTAAATGAATATCAAAATACTTTCAAAAAAATTTTGGTATGCCAACAATAGATTTATCATCAGCAAAACTAGAAACCTAGGAATCGGTAGTAGCATCATCAGGAATAGCTAGAAACTAATCAAATTTTCAGAATTTTTTATAATTATTTAATGGGCTGTGTTTAATATTTTATAAATTCTCATATTATGTCATATCTGACAAACCTCGTTGATTACTCAAGTGGCTTAACTGCTGTGGGAGTATGATTTTGTTGCCTGGCATACCAACTTTAGTTATGTTTAAACGGTCTACAATGGAAGTGAGTTATTTCATATAGAATTTAGGATAAGATTATTGTTTTCTGTACACAAAAAAACAAGTAAACTGAAAAATGTTGTCCAATCTTATAGAAAGGGTAAGCATACTCAACATTGGGCACTACTTCAATGACTATTAATTGGCATGAAGCTGTAATATTAAATCAGTATTACTATGTCCTATAATGAGTTCAATAGCAGGAATTGATCAAATTTATAGGAAATTTGAAAATGATCTTATTGAAAATCATATGAGCTGTATCATTAGGTCTGTCATTGAGTCAGCTGGTGTGGTTTCAATTCCATGGCTGTACATGATAAGCAGTAAGGTAGCTGGTCCAACCTCTTTGGTTTTCTACATGTCCTCCGGTTTTCTCTCACTGCTAAAGACACCTCTGTGCAAGTGAATTATTGAAATCAATTTGAACCATGTGTGGAAGTTAAATGCCATTTCTCTCTCTTGAAAACATAAAATGACATATAAGGTTACATGTGTACACAAACAAAGCCCAATGTAAAAAATTTTAATGCTAATTTCTAGTTATGGAATCAGCAAGTTAATTTTGTCTTCCTGGTCTAAAAATAGCTCTTTTTTTTACTATGACACTTATTTACAGTGAAACAGACTACCTGGCAACCTCTTTACAGGTAAAGCTATATCAATATAAAATGTCAAAGCTATGGCTAAATCAAATCGCATTATATCTCGTTAATACCACATAAATAAAGACACTCAAGTATGAATGAGATATTTATCTACCTGCTAAAAATGCAAAATAGGTAGAGCACTGAACATCCCATCACGGTTCCATTGATAAGTTCTATTCACTGGTACTGGGTATATTTGGGATGGTGAGAGAGGAATTGATTTTGCTAGTCATAACATTGTGTTGATGATTTTGTTGGGTATTCTGCCATGGAACAGTTTCTTAAAGTAATGATATCCAATAGTACCTGGTTTAGAATTAGCTGCAAAAATCTAGGAAGTTAAATTTTTCACATTAAAGTAATTAATATGACAAATGATTTTGTTATTAGTTTGTTTGTCAAGAGCTGTGTTGGACAGTGGTTGTGTAAACCTAAACTTTGTTGAATCAATGTCTACATTCTTTTAAGTTGATGAAGCTTATACTGACAGGCCTGTATACGACAGGCCTGTACCTGTACCAATCAAATGTAAAATTAGAAAAGACAGATCAATTTATTTTAACATGCTAATGGAATTCAACAACAATATGGTGATTTCTCATGTAATCAAAGGTTACTATGTAAATAAAACCAACCTCAACAAATTTCTCCTTCAATTAAAAAAATAATAAGATGCTTTTAGTGACATTTCATACTGTGTGTTATTGATTGGGGAGGATAATTGAGGTTTCACTAACTCAAATAATCAGTTGACCTCAAATTTTCCATAGATCTTGGTGAAACAAGGTTGACATTTAGTTATAGAATATAAAACAATTATTGTACAAATATTGCTGGTATTATTGTTGATCTGGTTACTCATCATCTACATAATTTATTAATATAATGTTTTACCGTAATTACATGTCTGCTTATACAGTTCAATTGTATTTAATAGAGTCTCGAGTTTACACTATTACAATATATTTCTTAATTCAGAGGTGTGGTGACCCATGATTTTGCATGAGGAACAAGGTCATATTTATATGTATGTGCAGGGGAGGGTCCCTCCCCCTGCTGCTGGGTATTATTTAAGAATTTTGATTCTGAAAATTGAACCTCTTACAAGAATATCAATCGAAAGTGGTAGGCCTAAAATTTTATTACAAATTGGCGTCTTTTATAAATTATATTAGAAGGTCAGCACCATCTATCAACAATGGGTAAAATCTTATATGGTCCTCCTTTTAATCTGATTGAATCCATGATACTGTGTGTTGTTTCCTTAATTAGATAATAAAAAAATAGATTTACATACATTTAGTTAGGATTAAGCTGTTAATAAGTATATATTTACAGATAAAATTTATCACCCAATCTGTATGAAATTTATATGCATTATTTAGATTAGTAAAATGGAAAAGCCTGTTAAATTTCAACAATGTCTGTGAATCATTTACAGACATAAGGCGCTTGTTTCAGTTTGAAGAACCTTGTGAACCCTCAAACGATGAAAATTATAATCTGATGTGTATGAAATTGTCTTATAAATGCCCCCAATTACATATGTACCCACAAAAGAATAAATATGACAACCCTTTCAACCACTGATTAAGCTGCTGTGTGCGTATGTTTCATTTCCTGGCAACTTTTATTTAAGAAAATATTTCATGAAATGCTGGAAATATTTGCAAATTATTTCCATCAAAGTTTTGTACTAAGTTTTGAGTGTGAAATATTTATTTAGTATGTTATGTTTTTTATTGAAATTTCTATTGAATCTTTAATGAATTAAACTTTTATTAAAACTATCTGCTGGTAGTATCTTGATTTGATTTGTAATAGACTACTTGGTTTGTTTTTGTATTAAATCTGGTTTGGATTACGTTAAATTGGTATTTGAACTATTTGGGTTAAATTGGTATTTGAATTCTTTGTTTATGATTTTGTTTATGATTTTATTTTAACTATTTGGGTTAGATTTAGACATATAACTAAGTATTTCAATTTGATGTGTAAAAAATATTTAGACAAGTTTTTTTTTTACAAATTTTCCTGACTTATGTCAGAAGAGATTTCCCTGTTGCATTGGTTTTTATTGAAATGTGGTCGTATATTGTCGTCGTCCCTGTCCGTCCGTCCGCTCTAGAGGCTAAATTTAATATCCGATTGACTATATATTTCTACACAGTGGTTAAGGTCACGGGACGAAGAAGCCTATTGATTTTCAGTGTTTAAGGTAGTGAGACGAAGAAGCCGATTGATTTTCAAAATGGGGCAATTTATATTTTGTATTTTAATGTGTTTTTAAGAATGTGTTATTTTATGAGATGTTATAATTGTTTTTGTTTGTATTTTTAGTTTTTTAGACAGAGTACATATAGTTAAAGAACCAGACTACACACCTACAGAACAGGTAAATATCAATATATATAAAGCACACTAATCTATAGTTGAATCCTGGGACTTGCTGAGTGTAATACTTACAGTTATGGTAAGGGAAGAATCCAGGCCATGGAACCCTTGACATTGAGAATTTGAAGATAGCACTTGGCATTGGGAAAAGAAAATGTAGATTAAATAAGAAGCCTGTAGTTTATAGTTATACTCAATTGATTTATGAATTTGAAAACTGAAGATTGGCGGAAATCAAATTTGAGACTCTACTGTTGGGATAATATTGAGCAGAGCAAAAATTGGATAAGGTTGTATAATGAATATATATGCATTTTTATTTGCTATATTTTCAGGATATTCTACGATGTCGTGTTTTGACGTCTGGTATTTTTGAAACAAGGTTTACAGTTGATAAAGTTAATTTTCAGTATGTATTTCTTAAGTCAAAGTTTTTAAATGCAATAAAAACCATTTCCCCCCATTTGTGCTTTCCTACTAAGATTGCAGACAAAATGCATCTTGATTAAAATGTGTGCAATTTTAATCACTTACCCTTCTTTGTGTGGGGGTTACCAATTACCATGTCCAGCTTTCTAACCATAGAATTTTCAATTTAATGAATAATGGAAGAAAATTTATGAATTTTTTAGCCATCGTAGAGGTTTATATAATTAGAAGTAGATATTAATCGGTACATAATATTTTGGAAAACTGAATGCTGTCTTTAATTAATGTAAAAAAATAAATAATAACATGTCTCTTTCATAAAAATAGACAGAACTAGACCTGCATGCAGGAATGACGGGTTTCACTTTTGCCATGTTACCTTTGAACTTGAACTTGTGTCACTATTGGTGCTACGTTACCCTTGAACATATGTCCTTTCCGGTACCAATGAAACCAATATACAGGTTTCCACATAAGCATTGCACACATCAAATAAAATGGAAACAGAATCAAACAAATCCAGCAATTTTATTTTATACATTTGTTACATGTAATTGATCCTGACAAAATAACAGTACTTCCGGTGATAATGTAAATGTCCCCTTAGTCTTATGAAATCAGAAATGGCATAAGGCATCATATGGTGAAAATTTTATGTAAATCGAATAATAATTTCCACTTTTATAGACCAAAAACCTTGAAAAGTGACGTGTAGAAAATCGTCTATTTCTCGGCAACCGTACAAGTTAGAAACCATTTTTTGGTATTTATATGACCGTATGGGTTTAATCTATTTGTTGATTGGAATCAAATATCATAATTGTATAAACATTACAAATCAGACTCATTTGAATAAAATATCGGTTTTGAAGGCTTAAAATACAGTTTTTGCCAAAATGACGCTACTTCCGGTGATAATGAAAACGTTAAATTAGTTTTATAACATCGTCTATGACATTAGGCTTCAAAGGGTGAAAATTTTATGAAAATCAAATAATAATTGACACTTTTGTGGGCCAAAAACCTTCAAAAGTGACTTTCAGAAAATCGCCTATATCTCGACAACCGAACAAGTTAGAAACAATTTTATGATATCTATTTGACCGTATGAGTTTTGTTAATATGTGAATTTAAACCAAAAGTTAATTTTATTATTACATGTGACATAATTCTTGGTTGAAAAAAAGATTGATTTTAAAAGTTAAAAATTGAGTTTTTGACTAAATGACGTCACTTCCGGTGTCAATTTTAAATAGTAATCAACATGATATGACGCACAGTTGCTTTTTGAATCAAATGATGCCACTTTTGTGAATATCCATTAATAATTGACTATTTTACAGGCAACATTACGAAAACAGTGACTTATGCAAAACTGCCCATTTCTCGGCAACTGCTTATATTAGAAACTAATTTTAACATACATTCTCTTCGTATGGATTATAGTGACAGGTTTATAAAAGTTAAGTAAAAAAATTTTAAAATCTGAAAAGCCTGAATGGGTTGTAAATAGGTCAATTTTACGCCTTTTTTCACCCCTTAATCCAATTTGCTAGATAACACTTTTGGTAATAAAAAAAATAACAATTGGGACAACGAAGCATAAGAACTTTGTTTTATACAAATCGAACAATAAAAAATTAATCTAGGACTGAAAAACTGAATTAGCTAATGGCGGCCAAGGAAAATTACTGAGACAAATTTTTTTAACATTTTTGCGCTAGTCAGATGACTCTTTAATTCTGTGCACAACACGACTAAATAATATTTATAAATAAAAACGTTAAATCGAATAATAATTGCCACTTTTAAAGACCAAAAAACTTGAAAAGTGACTTGTAGAAAATCGGCTATTTCTCGGCAACCGTACAAGTTAGAAACCATTTTGTGGTATCTGTATGATCGTATGGGTTCATTCTATTTGTTGATTGGCATCAAATACCATAATTTGAAAAAGATTTCAAAACAGACTCATTTGAATAAAATATCTGTTTTGGAGGCTAAAAATACAGTTTTTGCCAAAATGACGTTACTTCCGGTGATAATGAAAATCTTAAATTACTTGTATGAAATCCCAAATGGCATTAGGTATAACATGGTGTGACGTTTATGAAAATCGAATAATAATTGACCCTTTTATGGCCCCGAAACCTTCAAAAGTGACCTGTAGAAAACCGTCTATTTCTCGGCAACCGAACAAGTTAGAAACCATTTTATGATATCTATATGACCATATGAGTTTTGTTTATATGTGAATTTAAACCAAAAGTTAAAATTGTTAATACATATTAAGTTATTCTTGGTTGAATAAAACATTGATTTAAAAAAGTGTAAAATACATTTTTTGACCAAATGATGTCACTTCCGGTGTCAATTTTAAATTGTAATCAACTTGATATGACGCTACGTGCTTTTTGAATCAAATGATGTCACTTTTATAAAAATCCAATAATAATTGACTATTTTACAGGCAAAATAACGAAAACAGTGACTTATGCAGAACTGCCCATTTCTTGGCAACTGCTTATATTACAAACGAATTTTAACATACATTTTCTTCGTATGGATTATAGCTACAAGTTTATAAAAGTTACGAAGAAATATTTTAAAATCTGAAAAGCCTGAATAGGTTGTAAATAGGCCAATTTTACACCATTTTTAGCCTCTTAATCGAATTTGCTCGAAAATGAAATCGAAATTAAAAAAACTGCTTCCTACATTTTTTGCGCCTTGAAAGGGCACACTCTTTGAGTCATATAATTTTTCAAAAAAATAATATTTGTTTATGAAGATCGTAAATAACTGTCAAAATTGTAGTTTTTGGTAAAATTATGCCACTTCCGGTGCCGACAGATAACACTTTCGGTAATAAAAAAAACGACAATTGATACAACGAAGCATATGAACTTTGTTTTATACAAATCGAACAATAAAAAATTAATCTAGGACTGAAAAACTGAATTAGCCAATGGCGGCCAAGGTAAATTACTGAGACAAAATTTTTTAACATTTTTGCACTAGTCAGATGACCCTTTAATTCTGTGCACAATACGACTAAAAAATATTCATAAATAAAAAAGTTTTTTGTAAAATTTTAAATTTTCGAAATTTGGCGCCTAATATCTTCGAAGATTTGCCGAAAATCAAAAATCGAAAGTAGCGTAGCTATGTGCCCTGTCTCAGGCTATGCCAAAATGTATCGAAAGTTAAAATCCAATGATTATTGTTAAAATTACTGCAATATTTTTAAAAATGATAACTTCGGTGATTTCGGACATTTCGCATTGTCGCAGAACGTTCAAAATAGCTTTATCCTCTAAGTCACACCCACTTTCCCAGTAAAACCGAAGAAATCGTAACGATGCGACACGTAGTTGCTGAGATCTATTCAAATTGGAATCTGAATAATAATAATAATAATAATAATAAGAATAATAATTTTAACAAAAACAATAGTGTTTCACACAAGCTACGCAGTGTGAAACCCTAATTAAAATATATTTAATTTATGTGAAACGTGTTTCAAGAATTATAACGAGACTAGATCTGGTTATTATAAGTTGTAGCACATTGTTACTAAGTATTTTATGTAATATTTTTATATGTAGGAAGATTATAAGATTTATTAGTAAACAGAGAGGTGAATAACCTGTATTTATTAATTAGTAAGTGTTTGATAATATGATAGACTCGTGGTACATAAGATATGGTGATATACTAGAAACACTAGTGTTAGAAAACTGATAAATGAAATAATCCTGTGTCCAGTCAACACAGAACTTTTGTTTACTTATGCCTATAGAAAATTATATCCTAGTAAACATAGATACTGTAATAGATTCTACATAAATTATAGTGATAAGCTTTCTAATCTCATTAATCATACACATTTTGACAGGATTTAGATATTCGAGCTTTACAAAAATGTACTTATCTTGCTGTTAATAGGATTAAAACTTTCTGTAAATGGGGCAGATTAGTTTTATTCAATTCTAACTTATGTAATCATTGTTGTATTAAGAATATATTAGAAATCAAGTTATAAGTAGAACCCTGATTATGTTACATGTAAAACCCTTGTTGCGTTACAATACCAGTAATAGTTGATAATGCCCGTATGTTGAATTGGAATGTACATGGCCCTTCCTTGCATTCAATTATTATAATGTGAAGGTAAACAAGGACATTTGAGAGATTATAGATTGTTTAATTCAAAACTACACAGATCATCAATAGCTCTTATCATTCTTTATTGTAGTGTTAAGTAGAGACACGCCTTTTTTATAATGCACATTTTCATGTGGATTTATTTTGTTGTCGTTCCTGTCTGTTCGTAAACAATTTGATTGTGGACACTCTACAGGTCACAATTCTTAACCGATTTTGACATAACTTGAAATATGGATTTATTTCCAAAAGATGTTGTTTCCGATATTGGCATGTATAGGATCAAAACATCATGGATTGTGGAAACTCTAGAAGTCACAATTTCCATCGGACTTTGATGATACTTGAAATGCATCTTTATAACCCAATGATGTTGGCTCCTGTCGATATTTGTGCATATCTGATCTTAACTTCCTGAATTATGGCCTCTGATTGTGGTTCCTCTAGAGGTCACAATCACAAGTAATGTCGGTTAAGTTCAAATTTTGTGAAAATCAAACCAAAACTGCTGCACAAAATGGCTGCCCCATATACGCAAATAGTGTAAAAATATGGTATATCAAGTGAATGAACCCTTTAGATCCAATTTTGATGATGTTTATAACACAAAGTGTAACTTTCTGAAAAATGGCCCTTGATTGTAGGAAAAATCACTATTTTAGTTGGTGGTCCCTCTAGCGGTCACAATTTTTATCCAATTAAAGTAATGTTTGAATCTGCGAAACGGCCTGACAAAATGGCCGCTCCTTGTACGCAAATAGTGTAAAAGTATGTAATACCAAGGTTGTGGACTCAGGAAGGTTGTGATGAAACTTAAAATACATCTTTATGTCCTAAATATCTCAATCCATTTTGATACTTGCGCATTTCAGCCTATTAACTTCCTGGGTTACTGCCCCTAACTATATGAAAAATCCCCTTTTTTTGTCTTGTTCTCTCGCAAAATGTGGCCATATATTACCTGGCAACCGTTGGTTATCCTGTACATGTATGATGTCAGTAATGTTTTTCTGTCTGAGAATGATAAACTTATTACACTCATTTTTGGGGCCATTTTGCAATTTTTGCACTTTCTATACTTTTTCTGTCAAATGTCTCAGATTGCCTACATAAATCATTGAAGTCATGCAGAGAAAATCATAAAATTATTGTTAGCTAGATGTTACTCTAGGGTATCACTATAACACTTGATGCTAGTGTCTACTGACTACATAACCCTAAGACCCATATCTTATCTGGAGCCAGGCTGACCCACCTATACTGAAACCCACAGAATGTGCAGAGTCAGTGTAATATGAGAATTGTATCCCATGCATTTTTATAGGTACAAAATGTGGTAATATATTGCCGTCGCCCCTGTTGGTCCATCATCCACAATTTCTTGTGAACACTCCACAGACTACATTTATCATCTGATTGTATTGAAAATAATATTTATGTTGTTTACATTAGTGATATGAAGAGGCCTATCAAATTTCAATAATTTCTCGATTTATGGCCCTATTTTATTTTGTTGCATCTTGTAAACGCTCATACGATCTATATGAAATTTACATGTATCATTTGAAATTAGTAAAACGAGGGAGCCTAATAATTTCAGCAATTTCCGTTGATTACTTACAGAGTTTTGGTGGATTGTGTTAAGGTCGGTCATTGAGTCAACTGGCATTGTTTCGATCTCCCGGTTGTACCTGTCAAGGAGTAGGGTCGCCTGTCCAACCTTGTGGGTTTTCTCTGGGTCCTCCTGTTTCCTTCCACTGCTATTGAAATAAAATAGAATTATATGTTAGGAGTGAAATTACCTAGTTTGTGTCGAGTGAACATTCAACAATATTCTCTTTAAAGTTGTGGCCCTTGTGAAGGCTCAAACGACAAATGATATCATCGTATCTGTATAAAAATTTTATTTATCATTTGTGTATCAGCCTATCAATTTTCAGCAGTTTTTGTCAACTGCATGTACTTATAGCGTTATGGCCCTTGTTTTACTTTGTTGCACTTTGTGAACGTTTTAACGACAAAAGTTTTCTGATCCGTCATTGATGATGCTGTTGGACTGATAAAGAAAGTGACGTAGTTGTATGTACAAATTGAAAGTGGTATATCAGATATTTCAGTCAGGGCAAAATTCTCCCCACTCATTGAATGGGTCATCAAAGAAATTAACTCCATTCCATGTTCAGTGTTATTATTTTATTTGTATAATATCTTTCAGTATGTTTGATGTTGGTGGGCAGAGAGATGAGAGAAGAAAATGGATTCAGTGTTTTAATGATGTGACGGCCATTATATTTGTTACTGCTTGTAGTGGCTATAATTTAGTGTTACGTGAAGACCCTAGCCAAAACCGACTCCGTGAATCTTTAGATCTTTTTAGAAGCATCTGGAATAACAGGTATTTTTTATTTTTGTCACTAAATTAGGTGATCTATTTTGATAAGGAGGGGACCAGGTTAATTTCAGAGATTTTCTCAAAGCCAAATCACTGTCATCTTTGATGGGGATTTAGTAATTGGACATATTAACACAAGGTACGATTTTATGTATACACAATAACTGAGTTTAGTAATTTGCAACATTTCGAAAGAGATACTTTTGTCTTTATCAAGTAAATGATACAAATATGTAAATAGTATAAACATATATAGAATATTTGTTGCATATCCTCGTTGGAACTTTGAATAGTATCCATGAAATTGTACCTTGTGTTAATTGTTACCCATGTTTTTGCTGGTATGTACCATTTGGATTCCTAAATATATTTTCAAATGCATGCCTTGATAGCTGAAATGTCTGTTGATATATACGACTCATAATATTGCCGATTATGAATTCTTATGCAATGCACGACATATAACTGTCGACAAAATGACCATGGTACGGAAAATATGGGTTATTTAGATGGTGTTCCAAGACATCAAATTCAAAACATTGGTTTTGGATTCTAAGCAAGATGGCTGAAAAAAAAATTTAAACTGCAGATCATAAGCAAATGCAAAGAAAATTTACTCATTAAAATGAAAGTAATTGAATGATAAAGAGATTCTCTAATTGATATGTATATTTTTTTGTTTGTGTATTTTTCAGATGGCTACGTACTATATCTGTAATTCTCTTCCTGAATAAACAGGATTTGTTAGCACAAAAAGTCTCGGGAGGTAGATCAAGAATAGAGGAATATTTTCCTGATTATGCCCGGTACCAGACGCCGCCCGATGGTAAATTACACCATATTTTTATTGCTTAGGTTACTGTGTGTATTATTCGGTAATTTACGTATAGAGATATGTCATTTTGAAATAGAATATATCATATAATCTTTTGTAAACAGTTGACTGGTTTATATTAACATTTTGAGATGTAATGGATCCTCACTATTGCGATTGGGTGTTGCCAGGAGCCTGTTTAGACACGCAAATTGAACTGGTTTAAACTCCCTTATGATCTTTAAACTAGTTTAACTTAAAACTGGTTTACAATATCTGTGAACACAATACTATTGTGTTTTAATTTTAATATCCCTGGTGAATTTGAACTAGTTTACATATAAGTATTTGAATAGGCTATTAGACAGGTTGAAAATACTGTGTTTGTATATTGAAGTAAACTATAATTATAACATATGAATATTAATTATATTTATAGCTGTTAGTGAGGCAGGTGATGATCCTGAAGTTGTTCGCGCCAAGTATTTTATTAGAGATGAATTTTTGGTAAGTCTTTGTTTTCTTACAGTGATGCTTAAATATTCCCAACAGATTGGGACTTAATAAACATTGTTTCATTATACCACTTGAATAAGCATACTGTTTAAGTTATTTGACCATACTTGTCGTCTGAGTTCTTGGTACATACAAGTTGATTTGTTAATAACTGTGCCAAGGGGGATAATTTCAAACTATGCTTGGCTTGTTGTTTTAGTGAGGTTGATTTGACCTAGTCTCAGGTAATCTGGAAGAACCTAGCTAGTCAAATTTTGCTAAAAATTGAGTTAGACCCATATTTGGACTTAGTACACATGTATATAATAATAGGTTTTTATCTCCTTCCCTGAAAATAAAAGGCTTCTAATAATCTTCATCTAAAAAGACAAAATGAAATTAGTTTTATATTCATTGGCTTAATTCTGAAACAGAACAGTTTTCCTTTGGTTTCTTAAATCTACATTCAACAGTGGCACTAGGTTTTTCGAGATTACGGGAGTAGTGTTCTAAAATGATGCGATGTAAATCTAACATCAGTCATATAATAACATTTTAGGAGTAAGCCTCGTTTCTATTGTTTCAATATTTGCAAATACTTTCAACCATTGCAACTGTTGATTATTCTGATTTCTGTTCATTTTCCTGCATATTTATTTGACCTTTTTTTGATCACTACCATTATGCAGTAATACTATGCTTGTCACATAATAAAATTCACAGGGATGAAATCAGCTTAGTGAACAATGGCCTTAACTTATATTGAGAATGAGATGCCAGTGTTATTGTGCTTAGTGAGGGGTTGCATGCCTGTGTGCGCTGCGTTCAAAGGCCTGCCATCGAGTCAACTGGCGTGGTTTCAATTCACTGGTTGTATGTGACAGGTAGTAGGGTCGCCTGTCCAACACTCGTGGGTTTTCTCTGGTTCCTCCGGTTTTCTTCCAATGCTAAAAGCCCCTACACGCAAGCGAATTATTACAATAGAATTGAATGATATGTTAGTCCAGAAATGGCCTAGTCTGTGTTGAGTGAACATTAAACACCATTTCTCTATCTCTCTTATTGGGCTTAGTGATAAGCTATGTAGATTCCAAATTTATTTATTATTTGTAATTATTTTCTATTTACAGAGAATCAGTACAGCTAGTGGTGAAGGGCGACATTACTGCTACCCTCACTTTACATGTGCTGTAGATACAGAAAATATCCGGCGTGTTTTTAACGACTGCCGAGACATAATTCAGAGAATGCATCTACGTCAATACGAACTACTGTGATTAGTGGCCTCCGACAGGCTATGGCCTCTTATTTTACATCGTGTAAAGTTATTGTACCTGTTTATCGAGACTGAATATTTCTCCAGCGTAAAAAACAGGAGAAAGCAATTAGTGCGGTACTTTTGCTTCAGACAGGACTAATCTAAGCCTTGTCAAATAAGAGTAACTGACACAAGCAGACTTCACATTGTACTTATACAAATCCACATTGTTATTCTGTTGATAAGGTATTTATTTACCAATTTGTATCGGTAACCAGGACTTTCCCTGCCTGTAAACAAATAAGATGGCGGCTCTGTGATTTTTCAAACTTGAATGTGTTAATATATCGGTCCACCTGTTACAGAACAACATAATACAGTGTGGGATCTGACCCAAGTCATGGAAACAAACTGTTAATCAAAGGTCTCCAGAACTACCAAAATGGATTACACTTGTGGAGCTGTATATGAGAATAAGTGTGTATAATATATACACTTTTTATGTACGTTATGTTGCTCCTAATGTGAATATTATATCAATGTACCATACAGCGGTACCGTCTAATTATTGTTATATATGCTGGCTGTGTGCAGGTCATCTACTGACACCAGAAACTGTATGACCAGAATAATTGACATAATTGTAATTAGTTCATGCATTATTTCCTGTATTACACCTGTACAGTGCTGTAAATTCCCCCTCCCCCCTTCTTCCCTTTCTGCCCTTTCCCCCTCCGTTCCTTCCCATACTTTATTTTTATGGTAGTTTCATCTCTCCATTGCTGATAACAAGACAAAAAATATATTGTCCTGTTTGAAAAAAATAAAACCCAACAAAATGGCAGGGCAATTTTAAATGTTTATAATAAACCTTAATTAAAATCGAGAAATGGAAATAACTTGCCTGAAATGGAAATTTGTCCTTTGAATTCAGAAATTTGTACGAATGTTTGAAATTGAGTTGTGAGTTACCTGTAATGATGAAGAGATGATTCCCACCTGTTTTTCTGCCTGCCTACTGTTGATATATATAAACTATGATTCAATTATCTCTTGTTGAATGAAGGCTGCGATTGTCAAAATCTTCTATTATTATTATTATTAATTATGGGTGATTGTCCTTGTAAGAATCATTATCGGGCCAATACACCAGTTGCTCACAAACTTATAGTCATTATTATATGATTCTTGGTTTTTATTTAAAATAAAAGAAAATTTGTACATATCTTGTGCTATTTTGATGGCCTGACTATTGAAAGGAGATAGTGAATGGTGATTTTATTCCTTACAATATTCAGTCTCCTGCAAATGGAATTATTTATTTCATTTTGAATTTTTAACAGTTTTTCTATTGTTTTTTTTTTCTTTCTATTATTGTCTAAAACTGTTATGTGGCTGCTGAGTTCAGTTTCAAACCAAGTTTTAATATTTGGATCTGGTGCGCTTCAGTTGTTCTTGTTACTATGTGTTCACTGTTTATTCACTTACATTATAAATCTACCTACAATCTACTGATGCATTTTATCACATGCTGATTAACGCAGGGTTATAAATTATAATAAGATATATGTAAGTTATAATAATAATACTATATAAAGGGGATTTTTTTTTCATTTCATTCAAAACTGTGTGTATCTAAAATGAATTGTTTAATTGATTAATTATCGTTGGTTATGTTTTGAATTAAAGACGATGTCCAAGCTTTAAAAAATGCCAAAAATGTGGAACATTTTTATATTCTTTCGAAAGTTCTCCGTTTGGAAAACACAATGAGACATTGCATTTATCTAAGAACTATCCTTACAATTAAATAATATATTTCATTAGGAACCAATTTTTATTGTTAGGAATTGTATAGAAAAAAGCAAATATTATTATTTAATTTTTTGTTATGTATAGTGACTTTGTATTTTTTTATGATTAGTTTTCTGATTGCTATGTTAATAATTAGATAATTGCACCATTTCATCCACGGTAGAGAAACTTGAACATTACTGTTTAAATATGGCTACACGTAGCTACATAATAGTTGATATTATCTATTTTCAAACAAAAACCTGAGTGTGTAGCTTTCTATATTTAGTTACAAAACTAATATAAAAACTCAACCAATGATCAACAAAAGATGACTTTCTAAAACTTTATGCACAATTAAAAAAAAATATGAATCTCAAAAATGTCCTTAATTCCTTGATTTTTTTAAAAGTTTAATTGAAGTAGTAATATGATAACATTGTGTAAACTATAATTAATAATTTATGTATATTAATTCTCAGCCATATGATATGTAAGTAATAATATTGATATATTTAATTTTGACTTTTCTGTGTTACTGATTTGAAACCTCAGTTAAGCCAAGTTCTTTTCATCTAATCGTTATGTAAATTAATCGTACTACAATTAATATTTTTATTTTATACCTGTATCCAGAAGTTATAATTACTGTGTTTAATGATTGTCAACCTTGATCCAGTCTTTGTATTACAACTTACAATGAAACCACTTAAAGACAGTGGGTTGGTGGGAAAATAATACCATTTGGCAAAATATTTTCTAAAATCTGTACATGTAGCAAAATCTCTGTATTAAAGTTCAAACTGAAATGCTATGTATGTGATAGAAATTTTAATACTAATTGAAATTTTGATACTAAATGAAATTTTTAGGGTAAAATGTAATGAAATATGTAATGTTCGGTTTATTTTAGGTATGCGTTCAGTCATGAACAGGATCTCTGAAGAAATTTGAAATGTATTAAGAGAAAGATTAAATTGATCAAATTTTCAATTAGTTGAATTTCTTGTTGACCATTTAACAATATTCTTATTTAAAATCTTTGCACTCTACAAATTCTATATTTGACCAAATATGTGTCTATACTCTCCTGAATTTCAGCAAAAGTCATAATTTGATAAGCCATGTCAGTTTTTTTTTCTGCTTGAAAAGAGTTGCATCACTAGGATGTAATTCTTAAGTTACATATTGTGAATTATTACATTTGTTGAAACAATGGATGTGTAATGTTTAGAGTATGTACATTTATTTGGTTGAATATGGTTATGATCAAACTGAGTGATTATTATTTATAAACAGCCGTTAAGAAATTTGATGTCACAAGTAATATTGAGTTGAATCTGTTTATATATTTCTGTCATATTTAATTTGGCATATTCCTTAAACTTTCTCTCACATATTATTATCTGTTTTTTGCGATTGTAATCTTGTGTTTGAATTTGAAAATGATGCTCATGTATATTGATAAAAAGATATGAATGCCCTGAATTCATGTCATATAATGCTTGCTCTAATGTTTCTGAAACTAAAGGATAACTATTTTAATTGTTGTTGCTTGCAAGTTTTTAATAATGATGCGTGACCCATTCTTCATTTGCTGTACTATTTTATCATTTTGATACAAATTTGCGTTGGCCATGTTAGAATTGATTTCATCTTTACTATACTAAATGTGGTTTATATTTTTAAAAATTTGTTTTGTCCATATCATTCATTTAAGTAATTGATATACATTATAATATAAGCTATTATTAATACATCATTTCAAATTATAAAATTATCACCTGCAGGATTAGTCTATTAGTTCATCTTAAATGTACAATACAAAATGCTGTGCAAAGAAAGTGATACAATGTAAAGCCTTATTCAGTTCTGCAATAGGAAAGCATAAGGGCTGGGACAGTCCATTTATACAAGAGGGATATGGTAGCAGTTTGATACATGGATTAGGACATTCTTCAATAGCTTTTGCAACTAAAAAAAAACTCAAAAAGCAATTAAGAAACGGTGGTCTGTATCCTTGCTCATTTTAATCCTAAGTCCAAACTACTAATCTGATTTGGTATTAAAATTTGTTATTGAAATCTACTTGCATAATAGAACTGTTGTAATTAAATATTAATGAAAGAATGAATATGTATGAAACTGCATGTTTAATGTATTGTCCCAGACCTTGATAAGTACCAAGTAACTAAAGAAGTTTGAAACTTGTGTAGTAATGATATAACTTGCTTAGCAAGGTTTCTTTAAGTGTCTTATACCAGTAGTCCATTGAAATACTTCAATTTATTTCTGTTTTCTTTATGTTCATTTTTAGTTCCAGTTATTTGTAAAATTTAACCGAAGTAATGTTTATTTTATCCTAGAGCTACTTAAAATAGGGTTGTATTTACTAACCAAACCTTGTTTAATAAATCCATTATCCTATTTCAGAACTGAAATTATTACAATCAAATTTTAATTTCTTGCAGCCCGTGTCACTTGTTGAGTATTTTTCAATGTAACCAATATATCTGTCATATAGTAACAATCTCCTTCACTGTAACAGAAAGGGTAGAGAAAATTTCGTAATAAAATGATGATGCAGACAAAGGAATTGACATAATTTTCTTGATTTTCCTGCTAGATTTTATGAAAGACTGGTGTTTATTTTCTGGCAGAAAGTAGCATGAGTCTATCCTTTTCCTGATTTAGTCATATTTACTGTTGTCAGTGCCAAGGGGTTTATCAAATGCTAGAATATTTTCTATGGGTTTCTTGTCAAATAAAGAAATGGTTGAAGATTTATGATTGATCTAATTTGATATAAAGCAAAAGCTGTCTGGATATATTTCAGAATGCAAATGTTTAGTAGAGGAAATTGTGTTTAAAATACAAAGCGAAAAGATCAAGTTGTCTTTCTTAGCTTTCCCATGAATTGTACTTTTATGGAGAGTGGTGATGAAAATTGATAGCTATGTGAATTTAGAAACAAATCAGAAGTGATGTTGAGTGGTCTAAAAGAAGAAATATACATTCTAATCCAGAAAGAATTTTACTCTTGCCAGTAGAATAAAATTATGCTTTCTAAATATACATAAATGATATCGATATGGTAATGTATCTTTCCTTAGTCAACATATTTAACTTCAGTGGTAAGGACACACTAGTGGTCATATCTTCTGACTAATCAAAACTGTTTGCATCAACATTTAGCCTTTTTGCCTACAGAGATATATAGTGAGCTACTGAGTGAAGAATATACCCATTCATTTATGCAAAAGTACATAACATTCAAGTCATATATAAACTAATTACATCAGGATTTTCCTGCATGGTTTCCACTTGTTGGTGGTATAGGATGGAGGGTCTGATAAGGGCAGTTGTGTAGTCATTTGGATGGTACAAAAACAGACCCCTTGGCAGTTGGAATTCGATATATGAGAGTATTAATCAACATTAAGTTTATTTCTTGTACATTTTGCCTTGGAGAGACATAAATTAACTGTCTACCCCGCAATATCTGTATAAACCACATTCAACTGTGGTGTATTTCTTAATAACAATGGATGAATGTATACTTATGGCCAATCCTTCAGAATACACATGTAATATAATTTTTAATACATTTATCATGCATACTGTAATGTCTAATTTACATGCTGCCTAAAAAGGGTGTCTATGTAATAAAATCTATATATCTATACCCCTCAAGAAACTCCTGTGAAGTCCAAGTGAATTTCCCTGGTGAATAAACATTCCAAGTTTAACCAATTCTTCATTATACATATTTCTGGGGAATATACATGTATCTCCCTCTAAACTACTGAGTAGTCCAAATGTATTTCTTAGTACCACCTCCAACCTTGTGGGTTTTCTCCGGGTCCTCTGGTTTCCTCCCACTGCTAAAGACTCTATGCAAAAGCAAATAATTAAAATAAAAATATATTAGTCCCGAAATGACCTAGTTTGTGTCTTGTGGACCCAATTACGCTCTCTCTCCCTTGTCCTACACACACACTGCCTCACTGAATTTACATATATACCCTACACTAAGTATTGATATAATTTAAAAGTATGCACAAAGAGGATAGGAAATGGCAGGAATGTAAATATCTCCAATGGCAATGGTGATATTTATATCATTTGGCCAACATTAATGACAGATATTAAGATATTTATTACAATGAAGAGAGAAATAAGTCAAGTTTCATCTGTAAATGTATTTGTTAATGTATTACTTGATAGTCCTAGAGGAGTTATCTCCACCTAGTTTATCCTCAAGTCTTAAATACAAGAACAGTAGTTTTGAGGGAATTTATTTTTTAAAAAAGGATTCTGAACTCAAAGTTTTACACATACCCTAACACTCTCTGGTGTATTAATGCAGTTCTTTCATTATTTTGGGGCCAATTTTTATTCCAATATATTAAATTCAAAACTTTGTGAAACTAGATAATATTTTTATAAATTTTCATGTTCATTTTATAAATAATTTTCAGATTTTTGGGGGGATATTTTCGTAAAACAATGAGTTTATTTTTTGCCAGGTAATATTAATAAATTATTTTTAATTTTAATGATATATAACTATTTCGTTTAAAATGTTGATTTTGAACATGAAATGTTCACATAAGAATGTAGAACCAACAATGGTTAATTTAAATTATTGCTTTAAAATGTAGAAACACAAATTATGACTATTGTCCAATTTCATCTTCCATACATAGTCATGTGCTTAAAATAATTTTGTCGTTGTCCAGCACAGCATGTTTCTGACTTAATTTTAAAATATTCAATGTATCCTTATTTAAATGAAATGCCCATTTAAAAGTTTTCTAGCTATGTGAACTCCACAAATGAGAAGTGGAACCAAATGTTCCAAGAATTTCAATTGACATCCACCACTACTGATTTGATACATGTAGAGTGATACTTTGGTAGTGGTACCAAATAACATCTATTGTTAAATACAGTGATACTCCTTGAATGATACCAAATGTTCCAAGAATTTCAAAATATATCAACCACTACTCATAGGTAAAATGGGGCCCTCCCCCAGAAAAATTTGGTAAATTAGATTCAATTTGGTGCATTCTGACGTATTTCCGGAAGGTAAATTCCAAAATTACAGGTCTAAAAATCGCCAATAAAATCGCATAAAATGTCCTTAAAATGTTGATGGGGAATGACTCAAATCAATGTATACAAACTCGCAATTTTTGGGTCAGATTCAGGCTTTTAGATTTAAGTTTCAAATTTTCAAACCTTAGCAGGGGGGGGGGGGCGGACCCCCTGGACCCCCCCCCCCACCTCTGGATCCACGCCTGACATTTTTTAATGCAATATTAAATACATGTAAATTTTAGTTGTATTACAATACTATACATTACAAAAAAAAATCATAAATTTCTGATTAGGGGTTTAACTAGGTACAAGAGAAATATTCATTCTGCATCCCTAATGGGTGGGGGGGTGTCTAGTTGTTGAACGCAAGCATGTAAAAATTCAAGGTCGGTCATTGAATTGAGTGGAATGGTTTCGATTCCCCACTTGAACATAACAAGGAGTAGCGTCGCCTGTCCTGTCTCTGGATTTTCTCCTCCTCCTCCCATTTCCTTCCACTGCTTAAGACCCCTCCCTACACGTAAATGAACTTCTCTCTCTCTGCCTCCCCAAGGAAGTGTTTATAATGCTTGTACAACATAAGATTCATACTACAATAACTCTATAAATTATGTAATCATCACAATTTCTTTTAAAATGTAATCATTACAACTTTATATTAAATGCAATCATTACAGTCACAATAAGTTTCTTTGGTTATGTTTTTAAATTGACAGTGATGTAATTAAGATTACATATGTTGAGGAAATATATCATTAATTAATTAATAATACATATATTTCAGTTGTATTCAAAAAAATTATCAGATTTTTGAATTTAGTCACAAGCCAAAATCATAATCTGGATTCCCTGCTCTGTAAGATATTACGAAACGCTTATGACTTTCTTTATCAAACATTGTGGCTTTGACAGCTGGTAACTGATACATAGTTTTAATCCAGACCAACAGATTAGGGAACTCAGCTTCTGTTAATTTAAGACCATTTTCTTCAAGCAATGGGAACCTTTCAAACCATGGCCAAAGTGCAAAGTCTACCAAACAAGGTTTATCATTTCCTATAAAACAAAAGTACATTAGTATAATAATGACTTTGAAATCTTAACTGCATCTATATTTAGTTTTGATACAGTAGCTATAAAAAAGTGGTATATTCTGATTAAAGGACGAACAAACATTTTCTATATTTCTATATCAAAAAATAGGTTGCCAGGCAACGAAACATACGCCCACACAGCAGCCAAATCGTCCGGGCAGTCAACAAGAGTTATTGCATTTTAAGTAATCATCAGAAAATCATAATTCAAACTCGCCTATAACTACGGTGTAACTGTGATATAATCAAACGTTTTTTTAAATCAGATAATAATTGTGACCTCCAGAGGGACCACAAGCTAAAAAGGGTGATTTTTCGTACAATCAGGGGCCATAATTCAGGAAGTTACGATCCGATATGGGCAAATATGCAATGGAACCAAGATCATTAGGTTATAAACATGTATTTCAAGTTCCATCAAAATCAGTTCAAAATTGTGACCTCTGTAGGGTCCACAACCTTGATAAAACATATTTTCACACAATTCGCGTACAGACGGCGACCATTTTATCCGTCAACTCTGGTCCAATTTACATGAAATTCTACTTCTCTCTTCATTACCATGAAACCGTGATATAATCAAACGGTTTTTTAAATCGGATAATAATTTTAACCTCCAGAGGGACCACAAGCAAACAAAAACGATTTTTCGGACAATCAGGGGACATAATTCAGGAAGTTATGATCCGATGGGCGCAAATATCAGAAGGAACCAAGATCTTTGGGTTATAAACATACATGTCAAGTTTCATCAAAATCGGTTCAAAATTGCGACCTCTATAAGGTCCACAACCTTGATATAACATATTTTCACACTATTCGCGTACAAACGGCGGCCATTTTGTCCGTCAATTTTGGTCCAATTTTCACGAAATTCGAATGCAACCTTCATAACCATGGAACGGTCATATAATCAAACGCTTTTGTAAATCGGAGAACAATTTTGACCTCCAGAGGGACAACAAGCTAAAAAGGGCGATTTTTCAGACAATCAGGGGCCATAATTCAGGAAGTTATGATCCGATTGGTGCAAATATCGAAAGGAACCAAGATCTTTGCGTTATAAACATACATATCAAGTTTCATCAAAATCGGTTCAAAATTGTGACCTCTATAAGGTCCACAACCTTGATATAACTTATTTTCCCACGATTCGCGTACAAACGGCGGCCATTTTGTCCGTCAATTTTGGTCCGATTTTCACGAAATTTGAACTCAACCTTCATAACCATGGAAGGGTGATATAATTAAACGGATTTTTAAATCGGATAACAATTTTGACCTCCAGAGGGACCACAAGCTAAAAAGGGGGATTTTTCGGACAATCAGGGGCCATAATTCAGGAAGTTACCATCCGATTGGCGCAAATATAAAAAGGAATCAAGATCTTCGGGTTATAAACAAGCATTTCAAGTTTCATCCAAATCGGTTCAAAATTGTGACCTCTATACTGTTCACAAGCTAAAAAACGTGATTTTTCGTACAATCAGGGGCCATAACCCATGAAGTTAAGTCCGATACATGCCAATATCGAAAGGAACCGAGATCTTAGGGTGATAAACCTATATTTTAAGTTTCATTGAAATCGGATAAAAATCGTGTCCTGTAGACTGTTCACAAACAATTGTGGACGGACGGATGGACGAACAGGGGCGAAGAGAATATACGTCCACATGAAAATGTGGGCGTATAAAAACCATAGTAGATGATTAACACAAAAAAATCTCATTCAGATGCATCTCTTTCATGATATTGGTCAAAATACCAGCAAAACCATAGATGACCATGTGAATTCAACAGGAAGCCATGGAAACATTAGATGACCATAACTTATGTTAGGACTGATAGAGCAATATGCTTTTTGGAAAGACCACTATTTATTATGTCCCATCCATGCCCAGACTATATAATGGTCAATAAATAACCAACAAAAGCCTTTGTTTTTTAAATAAACACTCACACTACTAAAATTAGGAGCAGTGGACGAAATAAGTAACAATATCATTGACACTACAGTCTACAACAACGAAATAACCTGCTGGTGTTTATTTTCTTGATAACTGTGCCATTGATGACACTTTTTTTTTACATTATTATAGGCACTCTTCCATTTTACTGGATTTAGCTCCCTTTAAACATGGCTATGCTATACTGATTCAATGGCCATAACTTAAAATGCCTATAGTACTTCATTGTTTTACTAGATTTTGCACCATTTAAACTTGGCTAATATATACTGATATACCTCCAAAATATTTGCCTCTTTTTGCAAGCTCTTCGTCATATCTTTTTAAACTTTTTTTCAAGTCCTCCAAGTCTTCACCATGTCTTGCAACTTTATAATAGTGTCCAATTACCTAGAATTTCATAAAAGAATATATACACAATATCTTTGAAACACAAGGAAAAATTGAACTCCAAGAATTGAACGTTTGCTTTCATGACCCAATATTTCTGTTTTAAATGAGGAATCCCAGATATATTCAAGTGAATAAAACTGGTTAACTTGAGGTGAAAGACTCTTCTCCCGTCAAAAGACAAAACCTAGTAACTCAATTTTTTTTTTATCAAAATTGAGAAAATAAGAAAAACGTGAGTTACTATGTTTTGCCTTTTGTCAGGAGTCTTGCAAACCTATCATTGGCTACAATACAAGAACTGCAGTAAATACACCTTATTAATAACATGGTTCCTTAAATTTGTATTAAAATGTGCAACTTCTTGATACAAGACATACAAGTTAACCATGTTTAAGAAAACCAAGTGATTGTAAGGATTACTGTGTTAACTTTAATCAGCATTTCAAGAAGATATGTATCTCTGAACTTACCTTTCCAAAAGTATCAATAAGCATCTGATCTCGTGCTTTTTGATATGGATCAGATGGAGTTAATTTGTCACCAGGATAAACATCATCTAAATATTGACTACAGATGTTTGATTCATATATAACTTTATCATTGATCTCTAATGTTGGAACCAAACCAAATGGATTTCTCTCCAAAAACCATTCGGGTTTCTTCAATAAGTGAACATTGACATTTTCATGGCTGAAATATTAAATAATTGATCATAATTTAGAAATTCCTCTGCATTTTCTGCAATCTGCTATTCAAGATGGGACCAAATATCATTATTGAACTTTCAGTATTAATAAAGAGTAAATCAAGTAAATGCAGGATGACTGCACTACACGCAAAACAAAATTCTACAAGATAAACCTGTGGACATGACAGAAAACAGATATTGCAAAAATTAAGCAAATATCAAATTAAGTGAATGTTTAATAAATAGGTCATAGGATCTTTAACTAAAATAGTCTATCTACTGTGATATTTCAAATTTATTGTCGTCATATATAACAAGATCTACTTACGGAATGTTTTTGTGTTGTAAAACAAGTCTTGTTCTCTGAGCATAAGGACAGAATCTCATACTGTAAATTCTAAGAACTCCATTTTCCAATGGTGGATAAGCCGACCCTGAATAATAAATTTATCATTCATTTATTGTGTTAACAAATTAAATAAAAATGTAGGCCTAACAAATATAAACCCACCAGTATCTTTTTTTTTTAAAAATAGGTTGCCAGGCAACGAAACATACGCCCACACAGCAGCCAAATCGTCTGGGCAGTCAACAAGAGTTGTTGGATTTTAAGTAATCATCAGAAAATCATAATTCAAACTCGCCTATAACTACGGTGTAACTGTGATATAATCAAACGTTTTTTTAAATCAGATAATAAGTGTGACCTCCAGAGGGACCACAAGCTAAAAAAAAAGGGTGATTTTTCGTACAATCAGGAGCCATAATTCAGGAAGTTACGATCCGATATGGGCAAATATGCAATGGAACCAAGATCATTAGGTTATAATCATGTATTTCAAGTTTCATCAAAATCAGTTCAAAATTGTGACCTCTATAGGGTCCACAACCTTGATATAACATATTTTCACACAATTTGAGTACAGATGGCAGCCATTTTATCCATCAACTCTGGTCCGATTTTCACGAAATTCTAATTTTCTCTTCATTACCATGAAACTGTGATATAATCAAAGGGTTTTTTAAATCGTATAATAATTTTGACCTCCAGAGACCAGAGGGACCACAAGCTAACAAAAGCGATTTTTCGGACAATCAGGGGCCATAATTCAGGAAGTTATGATCCGACTGGTGCAAATATCGAAAGGAACCAAGATCTTTGGGTTATAAACATACATATCAAGTTTCATCAAAATTGTGACCTCTATAAGGTCCAAAACCTTGATATAACGTATTTTCCCACTATTCGCGTACAAACGGCGGCCATTTTTTCTGGCAATTATAGTCCGATTTTCTCGAAATTCGAACTGAACCTTCCGTAGGGTGTAACGGTGATAGAGTCAAATGTTTTTTTAAATTGGATAATAATTGTGACCTCCAGAGGGACCATAGTCGATTTTTCGGACAATCAGGGGCCATAATTCAGGAAGTTACGATCCGATATGCGCAAATAACGAAAGGAACCAAGATCTTTGGGTTATAACCATGCATTTCAAGTTTCATCAAAATCGAATTAAAATTGTGACCTCTACAGGGTCCACAACCATGATATACAATTTTTTAACAGTATTCGCGTACAAACGACGGCCATTTTGTATGGTAATTTTGGTCCGATTTTCCCGAAATTCGAACTCAACCTTCCTTACGGTGTAACGGTAATATTATCAACCGTTTTATTAAATCGGATAATAATTGTGACTTCCAGAGGGACCACAAGCTAAAATAAGGCGATTTTGCGTATAATCAGGGGCCATAATTCAGGAAGTTACGTTCCAATATGCGCAAATATCGAAAGGAACCAAGATCTTTGGGTTATAACCATGAATTTCAAGTTTCATCAAAATCGATTTAAAAATGTGACTTTTACAAGGTCCACAACCCATGATGTACAATTTTTTAACAGTATTCGCGTACAAACGGCGGCCATTTTGTATGGCAATTTTCGTCCGATTTTCCCGAAATTCAAACTCAACCTTCCTTAGGCTGTAACGGTGATATAATCAAACGTTTTTTTAAATCGGATAATAATTGTGACCTCCAGAGGGACCGCAAGCTAAAAAGGGTGATTTTTCGGACAATCAGAGGCCATAATTCAGGAAATTACATTCCGATAGGTGCAAATATCGAAAGGAACCAAGATCTTTGGGTTATAAACATGCATGTCAAGTTTCATCAAAATCGGTTCAAAATTGTGACCTCTATAGGGTCCACAAGCTAAAAACGTGATTTTTCTTACAATCAGGGGCCATAATCCATGAAGTTTTCATGCGATACATGCCAATATCGAAAGGAACCGAGATCTTTTGGGGATAAACCTATATTTCAAGTTTCGTCAAAATCGGATAAGAATTGTGACCTGTAGAGAGTCCACAAACAAATTGTGGACGGACGGCCGGACGGACAGGGGCGACGACAATATACGTCCACATAAAAATGTGGGCGTATAAAAACGTGATATTTCGTACAATCAGGGGCCATAACCCATGAAGTTACTGTCCGATACATGCCAATATCGAAAGGAACCGAGATATTTTAAGTTTCATTGAAATCGGATAAAAATTGTGACCTGTAGACTGTTCACAAACAATTGTGGACGGCCGGACGAACAGGGGCGACGACAATATACGTCCACATGAAAATGTGGGCGTATAAAAATTACGGCAAAAACATCATAGCACAGAGGCAGATCCAGTGGGGGGTGCAAGGGATGCACGCCCCCCCCCCTAATTTTCGACAGTGCCCTTTTTTACCGCTGAAAGTTTACTTAGAGGAAAATATCAGCCAAATAGCTCTTGGAATGTCTACATATGCAAGGAAATGACGGATAATTGTCTTGGGCCCCACCCCCCACCCTAAACCCCCTCTCAGCGACATGCCCCATCTCCGCAGTAAGTGACCTCAGTTTGCAGACCCCTCCCTTTCAAAATTATAACACATATAATCAATGGAAAAGACATTTTAGCTGAGCATTTGATATTGGCAGCGACACCCTTCCATACTATTGAGCCGTCGTACATGTAGCCTATATGTGACTACAAGGTACAATGTTTTTACAAACTTATCAATTATTATTAAAGAAAATTTTCAGCTGTTCACTTCTATCACTGGGCTTGTCCGGTGCATGGAGTTGGATACCAGTATACAGGAACACAGTACTCAAGAACTGAGAAACGCCATGTGTACGTGCTAGTTCTATTCAGTTGGCGTCAGGGGTGTTTTAAGGTTTATCATGGCGGAGGCTATACTATTTTGAGGGCCCCCTATCGAGGGAGTCCAGGGGGGAAGGGGTCTTGGTTGATGATTTCCATACCAGTGCAATGCAATGCATTCTCATTCAGTACTGGATTCAACAGTGCCAGTGTAAAGAAAACGATTGACTCGGACTTGGGAGCCCTTTACCTTGGTCAGAGGGGCCCCTTTGTCAGACAAGGGCCTTTTTGTCTGCCTTTAGGGCCCTCCCTAACTAGGGTACATTTCATTTTTCTTATAGGTTTTAGCATTTTTCTCCTGTTTTATTTGTTCACCTTCTTTGATTTTTTTTTTCGCGAGGAGGCTGGCGCCTCCAGCGCCTCAGCTATAAAACGCCTTTGGTTGGCGTACGTGTTCATCATTGACTGGACTACTTTCTTTCCGCTTCCATATTATTAAAAATATTCAAAGCCCGACAGACGGTACAGCGCGACGCTTCCCGTCAAACTGAGCATTCATACCCGACAAGACCATAGCCTTCCCCGACATACCCCTACCACCACCCCATTTTCAAAAACTCCTCGCCTAATAATGACCAATCTCACAATCTGAGCTCTTTTCAGATTTCTATTTTTTTTTTCATTAATGCCTGCCCCCTATCGGCTTTATAGTGAATAATTTTAAAAATCACAACATAATTAGCGTGTGTGCTTAGAAAATAAGATTAAATTTGAAATTCTGTCAGCAGGTGCTGACCACGTAACTGAATGTAAACAAGCCAACAGTGAGGCTGATGTCCCCCGCCGAAATCCCAAAATAAATAGATGACACATATTAATTAATCGCACATTTATTTTTTTCAGACGTATCGAGCAATCAAACTGTACACGAAGTGTCATCCAAAAGTGTTTTATAAAGAAAATTGCTAAAACCGACGAGAAAAATGAAAATGTACCCTAGTTAGAGGAACCCTAAAGGCAGACAAAAGGGCCCCCACGCTTGACAAAAGGGCCCTTGTGTCCGAGTCAATCGTTTCTATACACTGTTACTGTCGAATCCATTACTGAATGAGAATGCAGTCATTGTATTGGCATAAAAATCATCAATCAAGATGAACCTAAGTTATCTTGTCCCAAAGTATCAACCAATCAAATTGCTTATCTCTCTAAGAAGAAAATGCTCATCTTCGAACTCCATCAAGGCATTGACCTAATAAGCATATACACCAAGTTTGAACATTTTAACTTAATTAGAAGGAGAGTTATTGTGTTCCAAAGTCTCGACCAATCAAATAGCGTATCGCTCTGCATACCCCGAGCAGAAAATGCTCATTATCGAACTTAGTCAAGGTATTACTGTAATGAAACTATACACCAAGTTTCATCACTCTCACTTAATTAGAACTAAAGTTATCGTGTCCCAAAGCATCAACCAATCAAATTGCTTATCTCTGCTTACCCTAAGCGGAAATTCTCATCTTCGTACTCCATCAAGGCATTGACCTAATAAGCATATACACCAAGTTTGAACATTTTAACTCAATTAGAAGGAGAGTTATTGTGTTCCAAGTCTCGACCAATCAAATTGAGTATCGCTCTGCTCACCCTGAGCAGAAAATGCTCATTATCGAACTTAGTCAAGATATTACTGTAATGAAACTATACACCAAGTTTCATCAATCTCACTTAATTAGAACTAAAGTTATCGTGTCCCAAAGCATCAACCAATCAAATTGCTTATCTCTGCTTACATTAAGCGGAAAATGCTCACTTAACCGAGCAGAAAATGCTCATTATCGAACTTAGTCAAGGTATTACTGTAATGAAACTATACATCAAGTTTCATCACTCTCACTTAATTAGAACTAAAGTTATCGTGTCCCAAAGCATCAACCAATCAAATTGCTTATCTCTGCTTACCCTAAGCGGAAAATGCTCATCTTCGAACTCCATCAAGGCATTGACCTAAAACATATACACCAAGTTTGAACATTTTAACTCAATTAGAAGGAGAGTTATTGTGTTCCAAAGTCTCAACCCATCAAATTGCGTATCGCTCTGCTTACCCTGAGCAGAAAATGCTCATTATCGAACTTAGTCAAGGTATTACTGTAATGAAACTATACACCAAGTTTCATCAATCTCACTTAATTAGAACTAAAGTTATCGTGTCCCAAAGCATCAACCAATCAAATTGCTTATCTCTGCTTACCCTAAGCGGAAAATGCTCATCTTCGAACTCCATCAAGGCATTGACCTAATAAACACATACACCAAGTTTGAACATTCTAGCTCAATTAGGAAGAGAGTTATTGTGTCCCAAAAAGTGTGACGGACAGACAGACAGAAAGACAGACAGACAGACGGACGAACCCATTTTAATAGTCCCCCAACTTTCTTCGAAAGGCGGGGGATAAAAATATTTGCTGTAGTTTGACGTAACTACATGTGGTTACAATTTATGCGTTCACAATTACTAGAAAAAAAGATTTTGAAAATATTCACTGATTCAACTTGGTCATCGTTTTATTCTTTCTATTATTCACATTCCATCAAGAGGAAATTTTTTATGAAAATGGCGGACTAAATTACTAGGCTACGTGCACCAAACAACGATAATTTTTCATTGGTTAGGGCCGTCCAAAAGCGGGTAAATTTAGAGTAGCTATTGGCTAACAACACTCATAGACAACCTTATTTGCATATTGCATACATAATATTTATTGTGCTTTGTGTAGGATGGCATGCAGCGCTAAAGAAGATGATAACCTCGCACGTATTATGCTGTAATTAATATAAACATCCGCTTGGTCGTAAAAATGCGTGATAAACTTGCCCCCCTCCCCCCCAAAAAAAAAATCTAGTTCGGGTCATGAGCACGGATCACTCATCCACTTGTTTTCCTCAGTTGCATACGGCCATCTCTATCTTCTTGGTGTTTAACGTCTGCTTCCACATAAGTGATATTGCAGACAAGAGCCGAAGTTGATTCCTGTTTTTTAGAATATGATTTTGCAATCTTTCCATTTTGGCCTTAGGCAATGGATTGGGTTTAGTGGGAAGTTCTTCCCTTTATTTACTAAACATATCGTTTGGTAGATGATCTCTTCTGCTTCTGGGTTGGTGGTAGATGTCACCGTTTGGGATTAGTGTTTAGGTACCATGCCCGTCTTATCGTGGCCTCCCTTTACTCCACTATCCCACTCTATGGGTTTGGTATCTGTTTCCTTTGCGGAATAGTGTGTTTAGGTGCCGAGTCCGTCTGACCGTAACCCCCCGCCCTTACTCCACTATCCTGCTAGTTTGGTAGATGTCATCTTTGTGGGATTTGTGTTTATGTGCCAGGCCCGTCTTATCGTGACCTCCCCTTACTCCACCGTCCCATTCTGTAGGTTTGGTGTCTGTTTTTTGACGTAATAGTGTTTAGATGCCGAGTCCGTCTGATCATGACTCTCCCTTACTCCACTATCCTGTCAGTTTGGTATAAATCCCCTATGTAGTTTAGTGTTTAGATCCCGAGCCCGTCTAACCGTGGCCCTCTCTTACTTCACTATTCTACTTAGTCCATCCGTGTCCATTAGGGCGTGGATTTGTTCGAAGATTTGCAGTTTCATACAGGCCCCTATCTAGACACCATTAAGCGGGGGGGGGGGGGGGGTGTCTTTCGGTATGGGTGCGGACATTTTGAGGAAATTTTCGGAAAGGTCATTCTAACAGACTTGTAAACATCATGCTATGTAGTTACCTAGGCGTCTAATAAGCATTTTAAAATAAGTATTCAAACAAAAAAAAATTAGCTTTTTTAGGTTAATATCAGGAACAGTGTATACTTTAATGATTGTTAGCAATTTCTGAGCGGGGGGCGAGCATTTCACGCGCCCTGTAGAAACGGGCCTGGTTTCAGATCTGGTTTTGGGAAGAGTAAGTTCTTAGTGTTGAATGGTATGTTATTGATCTCCATCATTCTCACTAGTTCCCTTCTCTCCTCCTTGTATACCTCGCAGTCTACCAGGACATGGTTGGTGTACATTCTTCTCCGCACTCACAGACGACGGCCAGTTGTCTTCCAGGTGTTCTAAAGAGAAAGCACGTGCAGCAGTGGGGTTGTTTTTCTTGTCGGTTTTCTGTAACAGATCTAGATTGACCGGCGGTATAGGGAAAGTCCACGGGGCGATCGCTGGGGGTCGTGTTCATTTATCGCGAGCTCCCCCAGTCGCAGTTCCTTGATTGTTTCCCTGATACCTTGGCCGAGGCTTTTCTTTCTGGGATCTCTCACATATCTTGTCTTCTGTAGACTGATAAAAGTAGGGGATCTTTCGTCCAGTTGCGAGATCTTAGCCCAATACCTTGTCGCTAGTCCTTTTCTTCTTAGGAATAGGGGCAGCTCTCCAGCTTCCTGTAGTAGTGCTTCTCTCCTAGTCCCAACCCCTACGCCAGTCGCAATCCACAGAGCTTTGTATTGGATGGTGTCAAGCTTACTTTTTGGGGCGCAGTTCATGAAAGCCAAAGAGCCGTAGTCTAATAAATGTAACTCTATTGGCACCCCATGTGCTACCCGTTATTTTTCTCATTAAGTTTAGGATTTTGGAACACCTATCTACAGTCAAGTCGATGTGCGGTTTCCAGGTCAGCCTTCGGTCAAAGATTACGCCAAGGAACTCGATGGTTTTCCCGTTCATACTGCTTATCCCACTATCCCTGCTCACAAGCATGCCGAAAGTTTTCTTCTCTGAGACTTTAAATCCCCAGTCGTTTGCCCATGTCATGAATTTGTCTTAGGCCTTTTGCATGTTCTTTTGTAGTTCACAGAAGTTCCTCCCCTCCTCCATATTGTATTGTCATCAGCAAATTTAGCTAACTCAGTTTTGGTGTCGAGGTAGGACGATTTCTGTTTGTCGCTGATCATGATGTTGAATTGAGTGGGATTGATGACCGATAATAATACAATAAATAGTATGCAATATGCAAGTAAGGTTCTTTATGCGTGCTGTTAATAAGAATGCGGTAGAAATCTATTACCGCGCAGTAGAGCGGTACACGAGGCCATTTCGCGGCATTTTACCGCGTGATGCGGTAGAGTTGACAGGTCTGGCTGTTAGCCAATAGCTACTGTAAATTTTCCCGCATTTATACGGCTCCAACCAATGAAAAATTATCGCTGTTTGGTGCACGCCATTTTTATAAACAAAAACCAAACTTCCTCTTGTTGGAATATGAATAACAGAAAGAATAAAACGATGGCCAAGATGGCCAAGTTGAATAAGTGAATATTTTCAAAATCATTTTTCTATAAATTGTAACCATATAAATCGTAACCACATTGACGGCTCTCGGGTCGCTAAAGTGGTAATTTGGCGTAAAATCTGAACGTCTTGTATTATAAAACATTCGGTTCATTTCTCGCAAATTTCATTAAAATGACTTATAATACTAAGGCAGTGATCCATTGTGATTACCGATTAAGATTAAGCGGATTATTATCATCGCAGTAATCCATTAAATTGCCCGGACAAAGTTCACTTCGCGCGCGCAGATTGCTCATCGAAAATTAGAATGCGCAGGGGTAATCTGCGCAAGGAGGGCAATCTGCGCGAACATATGTAGGCTACATACAAAGGTAACTCGTTATAATCATTGTAATGTGTGATACAAACCAGCTACATAAGATTTCTGCGACATTTTCACCAAGTTGAAAACTTGTTTAAACATAAACTGTCCTTCGGAGATATCACCAAAACAAATTCGTCCTATATTGCTATCTACAAGTCTATATAGTTTGTTTACCTTTGAACCGTATCTTGAGTATCCAGACAACATTAATTTATTATTTACAATATATAAAAGCCCGGCAACATAATACTTGATATCAAAGACTTTATCAATATGGAAGCATAGTAGTGTAACTAATTTCGTTGTAGAATATTCATTTACCATAATGACTCGACATTTCCTAAATATAAACACTGCGAACCTATATTATGGCAAGGGGTCAATAATTGATATCAAGTGATAAACAATTTTCAACGTAAAGAAAATTGTCGAATAAAAGCAAGCCTAAAATATGCATTCTTTTTTTTGAAGTGAATTGAAATGGGGTTTAATGTCCTTCAGTTCTGATGACGGGGATACGCATGCCGTATACTACGAGGGAAATTTTGCCAAGACACCGGCTATGTGGTATTTGTATCGAATTGGAACTTCCTATTTTTTTTTAACGAGCCAACTTCTTATAACGCACTGGTCCACCGTGGCACCCTCTTCCCTTTGAATAAAGGGTATATACATAGGCATACTATCTAATTGTTGCCGAAAATCTTCTAAAACAAATTGTCTATCCAATTATCTCCAAAAAAGTTCTCTTTCTTCAATCCCCACAAATTTGAATAATATTCCAGTACATTCTATTCGTAAATATTCTACTCATGTTGATTGTCTCTCTTTTTGTTGTGAGCGTACTTTATTTGTAAATTACAGCACCGGATTCTATTGCATATGACAGGCCTATTGAGAGCAAAGCAGCGTTTGTCTCATATTCCTAAGTGCGTTTGTTTGCTTCAATGTGATGTGATTTTTTTTTTATCTATTTTCTTTTTGCAGTTGTTTGTTGCTCAACGTGGGCGGTTTTTATGCAATAAAATCTAGTCTATTTTATCATATTAAAGCAAAGGATTGGGGGCGACATTTTTCACTGTAGCGTTCCGAAATATAATAAATATCATAAAATACCATTGCCTGTTCATGGTAGGTAATATAAACTAATAGATTCACAGATAGGGGAGGGGGTGTTAAGAACAAGGCAGTGTTTGTCTCATATTCCTAAGTGCGTTTGTTTGCTCCAATGTGATGTGATTTTTTTTATCTATTTTCTTTTTCCAATTGTTTGTTGCTCCATGCGGGCGGTTTTCTATGCAATAAAATCTAGTCTTTTTTTTATCATATTAAACCAAAGGATTGGGGGCGAAATTGTTCACTGTAGCGTTCCGAAATATAATAAATATCATAAAATACCATTGACTGTTCATGGTAGGTAATATAAACTAGATTCACAGATAGGGGAGGGGTGTTTAACGACTATAGACTGCGCTTAACTTCAGATCATTCTGTCATTGTCATTGAGTCCATTAGCTTGGTTTTGATTTACCGTTTAAACGTGACAAGATAGGGTCACTTATCGAGGTTTCTCAGGTTTTCTCCCACTGCAAAAGACCCACACGCACTAGCGATTGTTGAAAGAAAATAAAATTGATATATGTTGTACCGAAATTACCTAGTACAAAACTACATGTACCCTCTCCCTCTCTCTCAGATATATGTATGAATTAATTGACAAGTACCGGTATGTATGACTGAGCGGATGGTCCAAATGTGAAATGCTTAATAAGTAAGTAATAGTTATTAGCACACTATGCGAGGTGTATCGGTGAATATCAGGACAGTTTTGGTCGGGGGCTCAGCCTAGGCGGAGCCGACCAAAACTGTCCTGATATTCACCGATACACCGAAGAACGGTGCTAATAAGTTACTTACATCACATTTCTATCGAGTATTGTGAATCAAAATGTGAAAAATAGTATTTATTATCGAGTCGTTTCAACCGAAAAGTGACAAATACTTTCTGCTCTTTCATTTACCCCTTTCTGTGCCTCAGGTTACATTTCATGGTAGAATTTACACGTGCGTCTTGTTGTGACACCCCGAGCTTAATCCAGCCACGTGTTTGTTTAGACCACATCGTCAAAACAACATGTCTATGGCGTAGAGGACTGCGGTGATATTAAATGTGGTGTAAAGGAAATGCGAGTCATTCCTGGTGAAAGTATGCATCGGTGGATGGTTCGTCCCAATCTCGAAACCAGAAAATTTTTTGGAGAAATTTCTCTGGTGAATCGGGGTAGCCATTTTCCCGGAAGGTGACATGTAATTCCTACGCGCGAAATTTCTCGTTTGTTTACATTGTACGCCCCTGATTTTACGTGCCTGGATGACCGAATCACTTAAAAATATACCCACCCGCATACTCCGCGCAGTGTTGCGTTTAGACATTTAGAGGTAAACCAACTACACACTGCTACACACAGTGGATATTGTTGTGTTAAATTTAGATTGATCAGTAGTCCGTCTACCAACCAATCACGAGCTGCCAATACTGGACCAATTATGTTTACATAACGTATACGTCATGACTCACGATTTTATTATGCCTAATTAACCCGTGCATAGCAGAATACTGCAGTAAAACTAATTGCGTGACAAACGAGGCTATCAAGTCGAATGAAATGTAAACAATACTGTTTCGAAACGAACATACTTTCACCGTTTTGAATACCTTAAATCACTGTCAAAAGTTTTAGAGAAGACCCAGATTAAACGAAGGACTGTCATGTTGCTGTACTAAAGTGATAGCTTTCATTGAACGGAAAGAATAGACACACTCCCGCATAAGTTCAAGAAACAGACGCTATTCCAGCGATGGTCAGAGAGGGATTTCTCGGGCCATTGCTTCAGGAATATGACCCACCCGTAGAAAAATAGATCTTTACAAAAACTTGAATTTGTTCGTTTAGGATCCAATTTTTTATGTCAGCGAGTTGACTTTGACTCAAGGATCATTTTACAACAAACGAAACGACGATCCGACCTCTAGTTTTCAAGAAATCGACCCAAAAAGATTGACCAATCAGAGGTCAGAATGGGCGGGGCTTAGGTTTGAAAAAAATTAGAAAAAATGGACGGTCTAATTTGCCAGAGGCCTTCGGCTAAGCGCCTGCCTCTGGGAACGAGATTGGGTTCGTCCGTTGAAATTTATTTGTAATAAAGTTTATGACTTTCTAGGCGGTTTTTGTTTTATCCTGCTCATATTCAAGGCTTGTGAAGAACCCCAACCTTCTATCATCACAATTAGTTGAAATAATTATTCAGTATTCTAATTTATATGTTTTGCATATTAATATAAATCAAACCACATTAGGGAATAGATGGCAATTGATATGTATAATAACTGTTTTCGTAATATGTTGTTACGTTAATTTAATGTCATTGTATATATTTCTGCACTGCCATGTAGTTCCTACCGGTTTGTTTTGTTACTATGATTTTGACTAGTTGTCGCATAGTGCAGTATGAAACTGGTTATCATTGCGATCTGGGTCGGACTAAACGTCCGCTTCTTGTTGCTTGCTATGTTTCTATGACCGTCTTAAAGTAGCCGTGTATCAGAAATGAACAGTACTCTTTTTCGAAAGTTTACTGTTCATTTCTGATACACGGCTACTTTTAAGCATGCACTGGAAATGAATAGGACAGTTGCATCAAAGGTTGCCAGTGGCAACGAGTAGAAGTGGGATGTAACGTGATTTATTTCTGTCTTTGAAAACCTGGCAATATGCAACGAAAATTCTTCTAGACGTGCGGTCACTCCCTGGTCCAAAGGCATTGACATGATTTTCTTCATTTTCTTGCTAGATTCGATTAATGAGACTGGTGTTTATGGCAGAAAGGATTGAGTCTTATTTACTATTGTCAGTACCATGGGTATCTATACAGTCACGCTGAAATGTGGTCGTATTGCCGTCGCCCCGGAACAACCGCCACTTGGTTTTCTACGCTTTCCGATAGTTATTGCAATTGATAACTTTGAAAAATCTTGTGAACGCCCTAGAGATTAAATATTTAGCAAATCCTAATTACTCATTTGGTTGTACTCTTAAAGGGGCAATAACATTCTTGCTGGTTTTCTACGCTTTCCGATAGTTATTGCAATTGATAACTTTGAAAAATCTTGTGAACGCCCTAGAGATTAAATATTTAGCAAATCCTAATTACTCATTTGGTTGTACTCTTAAAGGGACAATAACATTCTTGCTGGCTTGGTAGCTCCAGAAAATAAATAATACCCTTATTCTAAGTACTAGATGTTTAAAAGTCCTACCTGTTGAGTAAATTATCCATTACAACCTATTTTGTTTGTCCAGAGGGTTCGAAAATATTTTAAAATCCAAGTCACATTTGAAAAGGTTTACGTTAGACTTTTCAAATCAATTGGTTGAATTTTTCCAATTTTTTAAATTAGGTGTGATAAGATGAAATTTATACCATCATTTAATTGGAATATTCTAAAATAATGCGATTTGTTGACCAGAATGAAGATTGGGACATATTTTTCAGTTACAACAAGAGTGTTATTGGGGCTTTAACCAGTTTTAGCACGGACCTTATAATTATAAGATCCATGGTTTTAGTACCGCTATCTTGTACAGTATGCTTTGTGGACCCCATCGGGCGAGGAAGTAAATGCCTGAACTCTTGTGGACTTCGTTAGACGACTTGAATACATGCCGATCATCTTGTCAACTATATATAGAATATTTTCTAAGTTGTTTTTTTCTCATACAATGGTCGAAGATTTCTGATTAATCTAAATCGATAAGGCATTAAAGCTGTCTTGTCCGCAGGTTAATCTTGTAGATTTTTGTTTTGCGTGTAGTGTGGCCTTCCTGCACTTACCATTAAAATAAAGCCTGGAGAATGCAAATGTTTAGTAGAGAAAATTGTGATACGAAGTTAAAAGATAAAATTCTTCTCTTAGCTTTCCGATAAATTGTACTTTTATGATAGAGGATGGTGATGAACATTGATAGCTAAAATATATGTGCACTTCTGAAACTGTCGGATGGTTTAGAAAGAATAAGTACATCTTCTAATCCAGGAAGATTTTCTTCTTGCCCGTGGAATAAAATATATACTGGAATGAGTTTCTGTTTAATGTAACTAATAGAAATCTAATAAACAAGACATTTATAATGTGTTGAGTTGATTTTCGATGCAAAATGGCGATACTGAGCAGGTAATGTATCTGTCCATAGTCAACATAATAATACTATGATATGATGCAGACTGTAATAAAATTGTCCAATCTTCTGACGAATCAAAGCTACATAGATAAATATGTACCATCAACTCGACAGCAATTTTTGGTTTCACTTATTTATCATGTTTACCCCTTTACTATAGAATCACATCATTGACAGATTTGAACAATCCCATTTCTACTTAAATGTATCACCAGCATACAGACAGTCGGGAAAAGAATGAAAATTCAGAGAAAAACACATCAAAAATAATGATTAAATTCTTGTCTTTCTTATGGTTAAATTCACATCAAATATACACCTTCGGTTTCGTGTTCTAGAATACACATAGCGATGCCATAGTTCTAAAAGGTCTTACGTATCAAATATTGTCGGATTTAGTTTTTGAGATACGAGAGGAAACCCTACAAATCTTAATAACGCAAAAAGGATATCAACATTTTAATAGCAATGTTTTTATGAAAGTTACCACCTTACATTTCTGAAATTTTGCATAGAGAAGCCTCTAAATGTGATTAGTCATTGTATGCAAAAAAGCTATTTGGGTCATAAGTGGCACTTACAACCTTCTAGAACTATGGCATCGATAGATTCATAAAAACGCTATGATACAACATTTCAGCGTCTAAAAAAACGACAATGTTATACGGACCTACTCGTATGAAAGCAGTTCGATACGGGCTGCCGTATCCGTGTGCTGTAACACGTGTGAGAAATACACACACATTGATGACGTCACACGCAAAGTCCATACGGATACGGGATATGTACTAGGAATTTACGCTTGCCAAAACTCTCTATTCAATACCAGGAATAAACCTACGAAGTTGAGAGGGCGCCCCTATCTCCAAGCCACATACGCTCACACCAGAGATCAAACTGCAAACCAGAGCTGACCGACCAGCTAGAGGTCGAAATGAAATGAATTGAAATTGGGTTTCACGTCCTATACTGTTCTGCTCCTAACCCGGACTAATGAGGACGGCATGGGCATACGCCATACAGTGAGCTATGGGGGAAATTTTGTCAGGACAGCGGCGCTACGGCCTACTCGTTTATCGATTTCCAACTGCCATGGGATCTTTTACGTGCACGCCAAAGTGTACATGGTACCTCGGTTTTTCGTACCATTCAAACCAATTTACAGCTGTCTTTGTCACGCCTTCCGTCCTGCATCACTGACAAGGGATAAACAACGCTGGGAAATCTGGATGAACTTTCTCGGCCAATGCCAGGATCGAACACCCGACCTCCAGGCTAGCGAGTTAGCGTTTTACCCAGTTAGCCACGTGATCCCCAAACTATACAAATATATATAAAGACAGATTCAAGTACAACAAATAGGTTTTATTATGTTTTTATAAAAAATAATAACTATAAAAGTATTAGAGTACATGTAAATTAAACATAATAAAAAATCTACAATAATCTGTGTTAAATGTTTTGAATTTCTGATGAGGGTTTCCTAGAAATATTTACATTTCATCCCCAATGTACAACTTAAAATATATTCATGAATTTGGGATTTGAATTATTAGTTCTGTTCACCTTGTTAAGATTTAATTATTTTAATTCTCAAGGAGGTCAAAATTTAGTTAATTTGCCACAGTAAAATGAAGAAAATCAGAAAAAGCCACCCAAATATATTTAAATTTATTAACATTGCGTTGAAAAAGCAGACTTGTACTGAAAATACCATAGTTCTATTGAATAACGATGGACGGTTTCCCCCTAAAAGGTGAAAATAAAAGAGTAGAAGAATCTATTCATGATCCAAAATCGAACTGTTAAATGGAGTAAAAATGTGCAATTGAATATATCACATTTAGTAGGGTTATAATTTATGTTTGATACATGTATTTGTTGTTACTTAATGTAATTTATTGTAAATAAAGTTATAAACTATAACACATACTTATGGAATATCAGTTACTGATTTATTTTTCAAGCAACGTTGAGAGAATACTCTTCGAAACGTTGCCTAAATAAATCAGTAACTGTGTTATAGTTTAATGCTCTTTCCAGTTACTAAATGCCTCTTAAAGATTAAGATTGTAAATAAAGTTGTTAAGCAGTCTAAACCTAGTAGTTTTAAAAAGCGGACTATACCTTTAACACCATTGTATTCGATAATCCCCTTGCTTGATTAATCCCCGCATCAGAACAATAGCGGGTGGCACAGTGAGATGTCCCCGGATTAAGTTCTTATATGCCGCTTAATGGCCGTTGATAATTAAATCGATCAAGTGGATAATCGCGACTATGCTGTTTATATTAATGATTTGAGTAATGATGACCGAGACTATGTGAATATTTCAAGCTAATAGCGGTTCAATTTGACTGAAATTTTCAGCAAATTATCTTTACACTATCTGCCATCTCTTTATCTTATCTCCCATAATTTAACTTTAATTATCATGTGGAGTAAATTAATGTGCAAGTCACTCCAGCAATGTTATATAAGCAAAGAACACAACTGCCAATGGTTGATATGTTCTCTAAAGATATAATGGTTTTGGTTAGAATCTTACTGATATTTTTAAACACATATATTTTATATTATGTAAATCAAAAAATAAAGTTGTAATCTAAGTAAGTTAGCCTACTTCACAAGAATAATCATATTTTTGAATTGATTCATAGACCAAAGTCGTAATCTGGATTCCCTTCCCTGTTAGATTTTATAAAATGCATATGACTTGCATTATCAAACATAATGGTTTTGACAGCTGGTAACTGATACATTGTTTTAACCCAGACAAACAGATTAGGGAACTCAGCTTCTGTTAGTTTAAAACCCTTTTCTTCAAGCTGCTCCAATCTTTCAAACCATGGCCAAAGCGCAAGGTCAATCATACAAGGTTTATTGTTTCCTATAAAACAAAAGTACATTAGTAATTACGTTGACGTCTTAACTGAATATAGATTTATTTTGTTCATGTTAGATTTTCGAGTAGAGCATCATATAGAAGACTAACAAAAATTTTGTATATTTCAGTTTATGAAAGATAGGTTGCCAGGCAACGAAACATACGCCAACAGCAGCTAAATCGTCCAGGCAGTCAACAAGGGTTGTCGCATATTTTTACTTTTATCGCTAATGAAACATTTGTAATACACTAAAAACTGATTAACAGTAACAACTCATTATGTAATTATCAAGAAAGCATTAGAATTTGATTGCTTTTTATAAAGTTTTAGCTAATAATTAGTATATTCATGAAACATTTAATATCATGGATTTAGCTGTTCAGTTATCAAAATTCATTGAAAATCAAATACTTGTTCGTTTCAACACCTTAAACTCTGTGTATCAATCTGGAGTCAATCGGATAATAAGTTTGGCCTCTATAGCGTCACAAGATTATTTGAAGTTATCAAGGGAGATAACCATAACCCTGGCAGTAATTATTTGAAATCGCTGAAAATCAATAGACTTCTTCATCTCATGACCTTAAACACTGCGTGTAAATTTAAAGTCGATCGGATATTAACTTTCGCCTCTAGAGCTTCCACAGGATTTTTTGAAGTGATCATGGGCCATAACTACTTTGGCACTAATTATCGGAAATCACTGAATATCAATAGGCTTCTTCGTCTCATGACCTTAAACACTGTGTATAAATTTAAAGTCAATCGGATATTAACTTTGGCCTCCAGAGCGTCCACAAGATTTTTTGAAGTGATCAAGGGCCATAACTCTGGTAATTATTATCGGAAATCACTGAAAAACAATAGGCTTCTTTGTCTCATGACCTTAAACACTGTGTATAAATTTAAAGTCAAACGGATATTAACGTTGGCCTATAGAGCGCCCACAAGATTTTTTGAAGTGATCAAGGGCCATAACTCTGGTAATTATTATCGGAAATCACTGAAAAATAATAGGTTTCTTTGTTTCATGACCTTAAACAATGTGTATAAATTTAAAGTCAATCGGATATTAACGTTGGCCTATAGAGGCCCACAAGATTTTTTGAAGTGATCAAGGGACATAACTCTGGTAGTTATTATCGGAAATCGCTGAAAAACAATAGGATTCTTCGTCTCATGACCTCAAACACCGTGTATAAATTTAAAGTCAATTGGATATTAACTTTAGCCTCTAGAGCATCCACAAGCAATTGTGGATGCCAGACCGACGGACGGACAGACTGACGGGGGCGATGACAATATACGACCACATTTCAATGTGGGCGTATAAAAATAAGGACTTGATAGTGTTTTTCATTAGTAATCTAAACCATAGTAGACCATATATCATTAAAACAAAATATCTCTGTTTTCGATGCCATCTCAATCTCAATGATCATCTTCAAAAGACCAGTAAGATCTCCAAAGAATGTAGTGTGAATTCAACATAAATGGCCATAACGTAAGTTACTGGGACACACAATAGAAATTCATTGGAGGCAGCAGACCACCATTAAATCTCTTTCTTCTCCTTTTGCATGCCCATTTTTGTTCATTTTTTGGTCTATAGGATGGGCAAAATGGGTTGGATTAAGATTTTAACAGGTTTTGATAAATATTCATGATTTTGAGGTGGAAGGATAACAAGGTTATCAAGTTGGCTTTACAGTGATAAGTACGGCAACAAGTTACATGTTTTAGTATGCTTCTTCAAGTTTTTGTATCTCAAAATTTTGGTGGTCAAGCTCATACAAATTTTGGTGCCAAGACATGACCATTTGTTCCTCTGTCTGTAGTGAAAAGCATTCAGCCCAACGAAAATTTATTTCAAGTTTAGAGACGGGCAAATAGTCAATGGAGAAATGATGGTGGTCTGCATCCTATATTGATTTACTAGATTTAGCTCCCTTTGAACTTAATGCATTGCATACCTCCAAAATATTTGCCTCTTTTTGAAAGCTCCTTGTCATATCTTTCTAAACATTTTTTTAACTCCCCAATGTCTTCACCAGTCCTTAAAATTTTATAAAACAGCCCAGCTGCCTAGAAGTTAAAAGAGATACACAATATATACGATATTATCTTTGGAACACTTTTAAAATAAATAGAGAGAGAGAAATGGGGTTTAACGTCCACTCGACTAAAACTAGCTCATTTCGGGACTATCATATAATATGGTTCAATTCTATTTTAATAATTCCCTTGCAGGTAGGGGACTTTAGCAGTGGGACGAAACCGGAGAAAACCCACAAGGTTGGAAGGCAACCCTACTCCTTGTCACAAACAAACCCGGGAAACCATGCCAGTTGATCCAATGACAGATTTTATGATACAACAACAACTCACTAACTATTCAGTCATCCAGCCTGCCCCCCTTTTAAGTTAAACCCCCTAATTGTACCCTTACATTCATGACCCATAACATGGTTCCTTAAATTTGTATTAAAATGTGCAACTTCTTGATACAAGGATTAAAATATACAAGTTAACCATGTTTAACAAAACCAAGTGATTGTAAGGATTACTGTGGTAACTTTAATCAGCATTTCAAGAAGATATGTATCTCTAAACTTACCTTTCCAAAAGTATCAATAAGCATCTGATCTCGTGCTTTTTGATACGGATCAGATGGAGTTAATTTGTCACCAGGATAAACATCATCTAAATATTGACTACAGATGTTAGATTCATATATAACTTTATCATTGATCTCTAATGTTGGAACCGAACCAAATGGATTTCTCTCCAAAAACCATTCAGGTTTCTTCTTTAAGTGAACATTGACATTTTCATGGCTGAAATATTAAATAATTGATCATAATTTAGATGGGACCAAATATCATTACTGAACGTTCAGTATTAGTAAAGAGTAAATCTAGCTCATTTCCAAAGAATTCCTTACTATGTTCAAGCCAACTATAGTAAAAAAATGACAAACTGAATTACAACAAGTATATATGGGTTGTTTTTTTTTCTTTTGTTATCCTGGACCTGGACATTGAATGGAAATAATGATTTTATTTGTACCATAAAAATTCTCTGAATCAATTGTTAGGCCTACCTGACATACTACATAATATCATTTAAATGCCCCCCAAGAAGGATGGAAGATATCAGCCGGATTGTGACTAACAAATACTTAAAACTGAATTATGCTATCTACAGTGATATTTATTGTCATCATATATAACAAGATCTACTTACGGAATGTTTTTCTGTTGTAAAACAAGTCTTGTTCTCTGAGCATAAGGACAGAATCTCATACTGTAAATTCTAAGAACTCCATTTTCCAATGGTGGATAAGCGGAACCTGAATAATAAATTTATCATTCATTTATTTGCACTAAAAAATTATAATAAAAATACCAGCTAGTGAAATTTGAAGCCACCATCCTAATTTTGAAAGGAAGCAAGAACAGCATAAACCAAACATAAAAAATACCATAAATATGAATGCTATAAGCTTATTTGTTGTTGTTAGGCTGAATTCATCATTCAAGAGAGGGTGTATTGTTTTAAACGATAGACGTGTACCGGTACATATTCTCATAATATATCGGCTACACCTCCATAATTTATACAAAACTTTAATCTGCCTACGTATTTGAAACGGTGCCCAACCCTATCAACATTCAAATCATATCTATTCTAAAGCCAAGCTGACACTTGCACGATTTCGTGGCACGCATTGCCACGACTCGAGTCGGCACGACACCGTCCGATTTGCGCAAACTCGTCGTGCCAATGGGGAAGTGCGTAAACAATGCACAAACTATGCGTGAACTCGTCGTGCCAGTTCGTGTCAATGTGGACACTGATGGGCACGACAAAATCGTGGCCAAAAGTCGTGCAAGTGTCAGCTTGGCTTAACACTATGTTTAGAATTGTGCTATTAACATGGAATCTGTGCACCACGCATAGCCTGTGTAAACTAGCGTAAAACAATGTTCACATTATTTTATGATGAAAAATACATACAATACTATAAGTGATTCTGTGAAACCATATGAAATACTCATGTCATATAATAAACAATTTTTGCGACACCGTGACCCCGTCACCTTGTATATCTTTTAATAAATGCCCACTCTTATTCATCGAAAAATTTACATTTTGAGACAACCAGATGCACATGACCCCAAAATATTGATAAGTTAAGACTACAGCGTTTCGAACATTTCTTTTTTTATCTGGAGCGGTAAAATCAGAAAGAAAAATAACACCCTTCTGTAAATTTCTTCATACATAGTCAGTTCGATTATAACGGTAACAGATATCACGAGCTTACGTTATGTTACTAATAATATTATAGGATACAAACCTGTTACATAAGATTTCTGCGACATTTTCACAAAGTTTAAAACTTGTTTAAATTTAAACTGCCGTTCGGATATATCAACAGAATGCTTTTAAAGCTATGTAAGTCTGGTCTATATATACCCCTCATCTTGGGTATCCAGACAACATTTACAATACAAAAAAACCCCAACCCAACCCTCAGCCCATCGCTACCTATAATAATACTTGATATCAAAGACTTCAATTCTTTCACTGTATCATGATGACTCGACAATTCCTAAACGCAAACAGTGCAGGTAAATAGTAAGTGCAAGGAGACGCCAAGTTATAACTAACATAAATATGGAAGCATCGTTGTGTAACAAAATATTTCGTCCAAAGTATCAACATTTTATAATTATTATTGATAACCAATTTATACCATGAAGAAAAATGTTACGTCGAATAAAAACAAGCAAGGTATACCTCTCTTCTTTTTATTATATCTCAGCCCTCCTGGTTTTGAGGTAATATACATGTATTATGGTCTATATAGTTTTACCTGGCACAATTCCGATGCGAATCAGATCGGACTTCATCACATTTCTTTCAAATCCAACTACAATTAAGCATATAATCCGGTCTGATATTGCTACAAACCGTCTCTTTTAAATCAAAGCGATAATTGCTGACTTTTTTCCAGACATTTTAAATTGATCATCATGAAGGCGGGGCTAAATATATGTTCTGAACAACAGCCAATAAAAAAGATAGGCCTACAGGATATAAAACCATGCAGGATGCTGCGCATGACTTATGCACCGTAGTAACATGAATGTCTGTATCGATTTTGATAAAAACACCGCTTGATTAAATTTACAAATATTTGCAGATGCACTAAAGTTCTTTCACTACTTTTGGCTGTGTATGTTTAATTACTCTTTATAGTATAAGATTAACTTATTTTTTTATCTACGGAGGTCGGATGGCCGAATGTTTAGCACGTTCGCTTTGGATCATAAGGTATGTCATTGAGTCTTGTAGTGTGGTTCGATTCTCGGCTTGTACGTGGCAAGGAGTAGGGCCGCCCTTCTAACCTTGTGGTTTTTCTCCTGGTCCTCCGGTTTCCATCTACAGCTAAAGACTCCTACGCACAAAGGAATTATTGAAATAAAAGTAAACAACGTGTTAGTTCCGAAATGACCTAGTTTGTTTAGACTGGACGTTAAAACCTCTCGTTTCGTGTGATATAGTTCTAAATTTCGTTTTAATTCTCTTTACTACTACATAGAACGTTAGATCGACAACATGAATAAATGTATAATTAATAATTTACTTGAGACCAAAAGAAATACCAATACATGATTGTTTTTGCAAAATGACTGTTTTGTAGTAAAATTACAATGCGAATTCTCTGAAAATGCAAATGACGTCATAATAAAGGTCCCGTAAAGATAATTCGGACTAAATATGATTCGCACATGCTGACTCAGCATAATGGACACCATGACGTCTTTATACAGTAAGTGACGCTTTAGTTTTCAACCAGACACCGACGTAAGGCAGTCCTGTAGCTAAAGGCGTGGGGCGGGGTCATCGCCGGATTAACCATGGTTGGGGCCTGATACATGTGGGGGGGCCTGATCACCGACGGCGTAGGTGTAACCGACGAGCGCCCCCCACACACACCCGGGAAATTTTCAGAAATTGGAGGCCGGAAACGTGATTTCCTTGCATTTCAAGCATTTGTGTCGGAGCCATTTAGAAGTACCTCCCCCAGAGAAAAATAAAATTCTGCCACAAAATTAGCGCATTCTGGCGTTATTTCAGTGAACCAATCTATGCGAGTGCTATGAAATGATGGAATTTCTAGAGGAGGGGGCTGGAGCCATTGAGCCTGTAAAATTCGCCAATATAAGTGAGCAGAGCTACATCAAACCTAATTTTGAAGTCGCTCAGTGATAAATAACGGGGTCACTTGATTTTGAATCGTATTATATCCCCCACGATAATTTGATGAATGGAGGCCGTACGAACGTCTAAAACTGTAAGTACCAATTGATGGTAATACGAGATTTAATCAACAAATCTGAATATTTCGTGTGACCATGATGTGCATCTCATCAAATTCAGCTTATACCCACAACAAATATCAACAACAACATCAACTACAGCATAATATATACAATCGTGCGTCAATCTGAGGCAAAATTCGCGCAACTCGAAATGATGGGGACGGGTAATTTGTTCGAGTTATACGATAATTCGAGTTAGACGATGTTCGGTCCGATAGAAGATCTCACGGCAATAAAAGACCATGTATTACACCCTTAGATAAAGCCACAAAAAGCTTTTATTTTTCAAATCTTCAAGTTGCCCAGGCACACTCGCCTGCAAGATCTATTATTTACAGTTCGAGTTAGGCGATGTAAATAAATAAGACTTCGATAAGGATTGTACCGGAAATTTGATTCGAGCTATGCGATAATTCGAGTTACATTTTTTTTTATAAAAGGAAAACGAAAGAAAGTATTCGTTAAACGAATTTTGTTCGAGTTAAGCGATAATTCGCGTTATACGGGGTCAAGTTACGCGTTGAATGACAATGACCAATGGATGAAAACTCTTCTCTTTTTTTTGGCCCTAGCGAATTTTGCAATGGTTTCTTCGACATTGATGGTGCGCAGGATATCGCTTTCAGAGGCCATCCGAACCAAATACACTAGCCTATCCTGACCCATGGTAGACCGGAGATAATATGAGTTTCAATTTGGAGAAAGATCTCTCCCCAGAACAATTAGATATCACCATACACCAGATATATTCTCAATATTGCTTCAACGTTGGGAATGTATCTTGAATGTCCATTCTCATCATGGTTCGATTGACGTTTCCTCGGCCCGACTGTGCTCAGGGCGCGCAACTGCGATTTTTTGTGGGGGGGGGGGGGCCTAATCCGGCGTTGGGTGGGGTGGGACAAGGGGAGCATGCGATTGGGCTGCACATAATGCCGAGTAAGATTGGTTGGGCGCCCACGATTTGATTGGCTGGTGCCAATGAGAAGGAAAAGAGTCTCATACTTAAAGTTACATTATGGGAGATAAGATAAAGAGTCGGCAGTTCTCACTATAATAGTTAAAAACTAGATAGTGTAAAGGTAATTTGCTAAAAATTTCAGCCAAATTGATTCACTATGAGCTGAAAACGAAGCGGGTGAAATCTCACTCTCATTAATAAAAACAGCATAGTCTCGATTATCCACTTTAAAAATTAAATTATCAATGACAATGGCCGTTAAGCGGCATATAGGAATCTAATCCAGTCAATATCGAAGGCTAGCCTTGACATGGAGAGTTCATTATGGTCTGGATAAGTTAATTAATGTCTAATTGATAATTCAGATAACATTTCAGGCCTAAAGTAAGACTTGTAATAGGCAGATTTTGCTTTTGCATAATGCATGTTTAATTTATCCCATATTGTATGCAATACTCAGTTCCTATAAATACTAATTCATTTGGGGTTCGTTCTTCAATGAGAAGATCCCCGAGTTAATTTTACCCTTCGTTTATCTCTGGTAAAACTCGCCGGTGATCAATCAGCTTGAATTCGGTTGTTTAGCTGCGCGCACCGTGGCTACTGCTTGGCAGGATTTGTTCAAATGAAATGCCGCCGATTGTCAATTTTCCTTGACAGTAACCTGACAAACACCCTCCTGCAAAAATTCCTGGATCCGCTCCTGGATGCCCTATGAAACCATTTCGTGTTCCATTAAAACTATCATCGACATGCACACGGGACGCTTTATTGACCCATCAGAATGACTAGAAGGTATTACTTGCCCGGTCCTCCGTCCCGCACCTATGACAAGGGTAAACATGCTGGAAAATCACCGTAATCGAACCCGGGTACGATTACCTAGGCAATTGTTAAAGGGACAATAACATTCTTGGTGGCTTGGTAGCTCCAGAAAATAAATAATACCCTTATTCTAAGTACTAGATGTTTAAGTGTCCGACCTGTTGTGTAAATTATCCATTGCAACCTATTTTACTTGTCCAGAGTGTTCGAAAATATTTTAAAATCCAAGTCACACTTGAAAAGGTTTACGTTAGACTTTTCAAATCAATTGGTTGAATTTTTCCTATTTTTCAAAATAGGTGTGTTAAGATGAAATTTATATCATCATTTAATTGGAATATTCTAAAATAATACGATTTGTCGACCAGAATGAAGATTGGGACATATTATTCACTTACAACAAGAGTGTTATTGGGGCTTTAGGGGTGCGTTTACGTTCATGTGCTAATAATTTTATGTATATAGGCTACTCCGAACCTCGGTTTACGTCCCATGCGAACGAAGAACTATACATTTTAACTTCTTAAGCCCACTGCCCTTCGTGCACCACAAAGGAGAAACATGCTACTGGAAAACCCCGAGGTACTTTCTCAGACGAGACTGACACTTTTTATTTTACCAATTGTAAATATGTTTTAAGATGTTAATTGCCTTATTTAACACCACGATAAAGAATGTTAAAATATGAACTATTACCAGTGATAAGAAGTAAAAAGAAATTCGTGTCATTGCTCCATGTCTAAAATCTGTGGCTTTCTGTTCAACTGTCTTATAGGACAGTCTCTCTGTACAAGGGAGGTATCTCGGGTATGTTTAATACTGTTTCATAAACAAACAGATGCCTGGAAAGGTTTTTACTTTCCTATGTTTTCAAAATTGTTTAAAAAACATGTAATGGTGAATTATGACAAACGTAGGAGCCATTTAATAACGACGATACCGACAAACCCGTGTTCCGATTGTTGGTGTACCCAACGGCAACATCAACATTCGGCTAATTATTCTCAACATATTATGTTTAAGAAGTTAAGGCGTTCTTTCGCACTTCTACGTATCATATTGCACTCACCAAGTCAAGTGCAGACTGTACCACGCGAAGTAAACAAGAACGGAAAAGTAATTAGGCAGTAACCTGAACAGTTAAACCAGCGTCTAGAATCCTGAAAGTTCTTACACTTCTCATAACATCAGTTCCATGTGAAATTCCTCAGCAGCTGAAATTCCATCGAGCATGCGCATGTTAAGTAAATATAATCAGTGTAAGAAAAGAGGATGAGTTGATAGAAGCCGGAAGTATTTTAAGTAATGAGTGGTATTTGAGAAACACAGGAATACGGGAGTGTTATAGTTGTTATTATTATAAACTCAAAGCCATTGTAAACAGCAGATATCAATTTGTGAATCTTGTAGATATGCATCGAGATAAATATGATTTGCAACCGCCGGAACCAAAGTAAGTTGATTTATAAAAATATAAGATCAAAATTACACCGATACATTTGGATATACCCTGTTACAGGGTATTACTTCTATTTTCAAGGACACTGATTTTGGATTCTTTGACTTCCGCAAAACCATATTGATCATGCAATAAATATCTTATTTTAACGTACTAAGATAATAAAAAGTTTAATTCTTTGGGTATCTTTTTATGTTTTTATCAAAAGACGGTCAATGTAAAGGGGTTATAAAACTAATATTTGATACATGTAATGAAGTAAAAAATATTAAAAGGCATCGTTCCGTTGTTTGAAATATTGTTAAATATTAAAATGGCTTATGTTATAATTAGTAGAGTCATTTTAAATTCGAAATTTAAGTTTAAGTCTTTTAAGAAATGTCCATATCAGATTTCAAAGACAACTGTTTTTACGCGTAGGTCTGTACAGCCTTCTCGACTTGAAAATGATTGTTAATTATATGTTGATATGTTATGTAGCATTACGTGATTTTTAGATCTGACTGTCTTTAAGAATCCCCAATGGTGCTTAAAATACCTTTGTTACACGTCTAGCTAACAAGAAGAAGGAAATATATTCGAGCTTTTATTGAAAATAACTGAAATGTTTGCCAGAGAGTATCTTCATTTTTAAATTGTCAAGGACTATATTATTCCTAGCATTAAAAGTTCTATACGAAATCAACCACCATAAAATATTCACCTATAATTTATATTATCCAATCCATTGATATTATGCATGGGTAAAATTCCAAAGCATATCGACAACAGGGCCTTAGTTCACAACTTAAGTCTGAGAATGCTTTGTGAACTCAGAACCAGGACTATTTTTTGGATTCGCAAATTGATGAGATTTCTAACTACCTTCAAATTTCACTAACTACATTTAATTTGTGATAGCCTTAAAATAAACATAAATATAATTTCCGAGGTAATCGTGCTTCGTCATCCTCGATATACCCAGTGGCCTCATTCCGTTACACTCCACTATAGCTCTGGGTTCGTCCATGTGGGTGGGTGGGGGGAGCATGTATTTGAATTATCTGCCCCTGTGCCCTTGATGGTTGCGCTATTTTTATCGACCAGTAACATGATACGATTGGGAGAATAATGACTTGCTATACCTGATTGGTTCGGTAAATTACCTGATTGGTTCGTTAAATCTAGCTACTATCCAGGGGAAACAATTTGAATACGCGAATACCCATTGATGAGCGGAATGGGACCATTGGGGATACCGAGGACTTGGTTTCATGCCCATTTTATCATAATTATTACCTTAGGATCAATTAATGTGACATTCAGTTATACCCCTGTCACACCAAACTAATTCTCACTGTGTTCTCGGAAAGGACCTAGAAAATCGTAAAACGGGTTGTGGTCATGTTACACTCTGTAAATAATGTATATATAATACGATCCTATAATGCGTTCATAAACAGTTCTCGATACGTCTATCTCGTCTGAACAGCGTCCACAGTCAGTTCGTATCAAGCTAGTCCATAGTAAGTTTAAAGCATGGGCGTCACACATGGGGCGTCCGGGGGGGTCGGACCCCCCAATTGTTTTACTGGGGGGGGGGGGTCTGAATATACTTGGACCCCCCAAAAATTTGGCAAAGTAAAGTGCCCGAAATCTCATAAAACACTAATTTTATGACTGGAATAGCAGTAAAACGCGTTTGCGGCCATCAAATATTCCAAAATTTTCTTGGGGGTCCATACAAGGTCAGCTCCGTTTCTTCACCCCGCGAAGAAAACTGGCCGCCCGTAAACCTGCTTTGGACATTTCTAGTTTTGCTTCCCTTCACTTTTCTTTTAACTGAATACCACGAATTTGTACTGATTTGACTATCGATTAAAACATTTTGTCTGAGGCCACTCTACTTTGTGAATGCAACTGCAACAGTGAGATTGGATGGAATTCAGAGTGGGATTTCGGTTACAGAACCATTGGATACTTTTGGACTTGCTAACACAGGCTAGAATAGCAGAAAACGCATTTGCGGGGGTTAAATTTTCAAAATTTTCTCCGGGAGTTTGATTCTCTGATTGATTGGTTGTTTGGAATTCTGGGAAGCCAGGTAGGCTATATAGGACCAAATTGAAGTTGCTTTGGGTGTAAACGATTGATTGGAATTCGAGTCAGCAAGCCACCTTAATTAGGCTATATTAGACAACCTTGAAATTGCTTTGTTCATGGGCCAAAATATCAGGAAATTTTCTTAGGTGGGGGTAAGCCAGCTTCTTCGCCTCTCGGGGAAGACCGGTGCCGCTGTCTGTAAACATGATAAACGTTCTATTGGTGTGATATTTTAGTTTAACCCCGTAAATTATGCCAAACAATGTTTACAGAAGACTGAAACTTAGGGTACCCCCCCCCCCCCCCCCCCGCGCCGAAGTTGCGGACCCCCCCCAATATATATTTCACGGCTACGCCCCTGGTTTAAAGCCGTTCGTATTCAGTTCGACCCCGTTCCCATTACGTCCACAATTGGTTCTAACTAGTTTGTAATCCGACCATAGAATCTAAGGACAGTTCAACGCACCCCGTTCATTCTAATGCATTCAAAGGCTTTTATATTGCGTGTGCAATACCGTCCTGGCTCGAGTGCTGTAAAAATCCATCGCGTTCTTGCCATTCCTCTTCCCGTTCTACGTTCCTAGCTGTGGTAATCAACAGTTGCTATACAACTACTCCATAGTTTGAGCCCATAGGCCGGGGGCTTTATTGATATCTATATACTATGAGGAGCCACTTTAAAAATCCACCAAAATGATATTCTATATGAACTTTAATAAGTGCTATATATTTGCGATGAGGATTAGCTTCCAATTATCCTTTCTTTAACATTTTAACTCTGTGAACCCTTGCAGAGGCAGTTAGAAATTATTTACAAACTTAGTAGGATAAGTATTTGTTGAAATTGCTTTTATGGCTATATAGGGCACGGACGACGCGATTGTGGGGATGTTCTTTATAGTTTTTTTGGGCCTCATGATTTTCCGTCAGTGTTTGAAATTTACCGTGATTGTTCATTTGGTCTTAAGAAGCTAATCCAAATAAAAAGTTTATCAACACAAAAACAATCAAAATGTTTTACTTTTGCAGCTTTTCAGCTTTTGCCAAAGAAAAACCAAATGAGGCCAAAGGGCGTAGATCGATGGGTGAACTGAAGATCTTTTCAAATCATTGAAATTTTAGGCCTTTAATTTTTAAATGGCATCTCCCGCTTCTACAGGTTAGGTTATAGAGTAATTTAGATAATTTTTATTTCAATTTACCTTAATTAGTTCTGAGATATGTTTACACCAGCAATTTGTAAATCATGAAATGGTCTGGAACGGAGCCAGCTGTTTTAGATAGGATATTAACGTTTTAAACCGCGAGAATACATGTTAAATACACCAAGAAGAGATTCCCTGGTTAGATCCATTTAATATTATATAACGACAAACACATCTGGAAAGTGTAAACGGATCAGAATAAAGCAATATTGGGGGTGGCGGGTGGAAGGGAGAAGTTGCCCGCCTGGCGCAGGTGAGGAGGGGCACAAATTTCCCCCTGGTCTTTTTAGCCCATAATTAATAATTATGATCCCCTCCCCTATAAGATTTATATTTCTGTTGAAATATACGTGGCCATATTAAAATTACGTTTGTTTTAACATTTAATTCAGTTCATTTTATTGCTCTCATTTTCTTTATTATGTAACGCGTATAGTAAAACACTTGCCACACCACTAAATCAGACCCTGGTTCGTGTTTACGGCTCGTATTGTATTGCATTTATGAAGAAATGTTAGGAATTTATATATACCAAAATTCTGATTGCATCTGTTGGCTATATGTTTTTGTTTTTTTTTTTTTTCTTGTATGAAAAATTCCATATGCACCAATTGCTGTCGTCTGACCTATGTTAAAGGTGTGTTACGTAACATGTAGATACAGAGCTGGTCGAAGCTGGTATAATACGTGTAGTTCACAAATAGATAATGAAAAATGAACATATTGAAACTTTTATTCAAATTACTTTATTCTGGGCTAAGTTATGACTGTTTGAAGATGTGGTCTAGGTTGCGTATTGTCAGGTGCGGATCTACGGGGTGTGGGGAGGGGGGTGGTGATCAGGTGGTCGTGCCCCCCACCCCCCACCCCGCTCAGCCCCAGTGACAAAGTTGATTTTCATTTTCGTTTGCTTTGTTACTGTTGTACAAACGGATCCCGCAGTGAATATTCGCTTGGCCGCTACAATCACTGGGGCTTAATGAGTACGGCATATTAACTTTTTTACTCCGACAAATTAAATTCTGAAACATTTTTTTGAGGTAAAAGAAAAATAAATAAAGACGTTTGAAGTATTTGTAGTTAAAAAATATTTCCTATTTAGTGTAACTGGGTATTAAAATGAGTAAAATGCATCATTGCACGAGCCGTTGAGCCAATGACTACGCAGTGTGCAGTCAACGCGCGTGTTGTGGGCAGTCATCAGAATCTGTTACAGAGATAATTCGTAAGTAATTCTCTGTGAAACAAATTGACTGTTGTAGTTCACATAATATCTGCTCTTTAATAGATGATATAAACATGATTTACGTATTGTCTCCGCCCAAGCAGCTCAAGGCTGCAACATATTATTACCCTTTGCTCCAATGTTTGACCCCCCCCCCCCAAAAAAAAAACCTCTCTCGACGAAATCCTGGATGCGGGCCTGGTTACTTAAGCAACGTTCGCGATTTTTACAACAGCTAACCGTTGCTTCTATACTTTGCGCTTGGTGTTTTTACACGTGACTAATTAGCATTGTCCAATCCGAGTTTTTTAAATTGGGAAACTCGTGGAAAACCTTGACATTGATCGATTTTTGAACATTGCAACACGACTGTCACATGTAGACATTTTAGCTAAAAGCACGAGACTTGGTATTCACGACGACCGATGAATCTGATAGGTTCCCAAGCTGGGCTTGTGCCAATCGAACTTAGTGGCGAAATATGCAGGGTATTACGCGATAGGCTTGATAAGATGTATAAGGCGAGATCAAGCCTTCTATTGAAGATGGTATTGTCGCTGCATCGGTCCTTAGCAATGAAGAGTATCCATTTATCGTTAATTTTTAAATTTCGCGGATGTTCAAATCCATTTAAATCTCGGCCTTCTGATGATCTAGGCTTGTCATGTGAATAAATAATTTATTAGTAGTTTATACAAAATTTGAAGCCGGGACAAAATACTCGCAATATGCAGATTTAGCGCTTACATAAAGCATTTTTAACGTTCTACCACTTCATTGCTCTACTTCGTTTAAATGATATGAAATGGGGTTTAACTCCTACTGCTCTGCCCAGATTACTTTAAACTGGACTAATGAAAACGGGCCTGGGCCTTACATTGTGCAATGAGAAAAATTTTGCCCGGGCAGCGGCGCTACGTCCACTCGACACAAACTAGGTTTTTCGGGACTAACACACTAGGTCATTTTGGGACTAACAGATGATTTAATTTTATTTTAATAATTCGCTTGTGCGTAGGGGTCTTTAGCAGTTGTAGGAAACCGGGGGACGAGTGGAGAGAGGGAGAGAGAGAGAGAGAGAGGGGGGGGGGTAACGGACACTCGACAAAAACTAGGTCCAACATATTGTTTAATTTCATTTCAATAATTCGCTTGTGCGCAGGGGTGTTTAGCAGTGTTAGAAAACCGGAGGACCCGGAGAAAACTTACGAGATTGGACAGGCGACCCTACTCCTTGTCACGTACAACCGGGAATCGACTCAATGACAGGCTTTATGATACAGCACAGACGTGCTAACAACTCAGCCCCCGCCCCCCATGGTTTTGGACTTACACAAAATATGTTGTTTCTTACCGTCAGTAAAATTTATAAAGCGATTCGACACCCTAATTTTAATTATATCGCCTTTATAAATAAAAGTGTAATAATTAAGCGTAAAACGAAGACTGAAGATTTTGTGAACAACGATAAAGGGAGACAATTCCCCCAACCTTGTAACCGATTACAGCTGCTTCGATCGATTTATACGATCAGGGCGGTTTGAAAAAAATAATTTTGTCCAATTTGTCTTAAAACCGTTTTCTGCTGAACACATTATATTAGGGTGTCGGAGGGGGGGGGGGGGGGTATTGTACCGGCCATGGGGCGATGATGATCATGTTGTATGTGGTCGGTGGCTTTAACTGGATTCTGGAATTGGCTGGTATATAGGCCCTAATTGTCTTTCTGGGCCGGATGTACTGGGTGTGGGCCAGAATTCGGAATCATGTTGCCTGCAAATTTACTAACTATTAAGTCACCTGCAGCTTGTTTGTGGGGATACGCCAGAAACGTCTGCCGATGGTTCATAACTCAAAAATAATTTCAATTTTAAGACCTCAGCAAAATTTGATGATAGCTGGTCTGCTGGCTGAATATGAGTGCGAGACGATTTCCCGACATTTTTATTGTTATTTTAGATTTGGGCCTAAATTTATGGGATATTATATTGTTTGACAGAGATTATAATCAGATATACCATCAAATCACATATTTGGGGTTGATTTTTCAAAATTTCCCAGGACGATGGGTTTTGGGGCGCCATCGATAAATCCAAAAGTATGCCTCTGACACTTCTGGTTTTCAAGTAATTACTATGTCTTCAGTTTCAAAATTATGGATTAGTCCAATCAATGAGTAACGTACATTTCGAGCTGGAGTATGGATACTTGTAAGTGAATTACTTTATGATAACGGGACGTTACCATAGGCAACAACATGTTCCGAATAGTCATCATTATGGAACCACACATACCAACACGTTTAAGTAATAACCGTGTTTGTCAGTTTTGTCGAAACTTCTTATACATTAAGTTATTATTTTTATATCGATATCCAAGTCAAGAACATGGGCAGCTATGGTGCCAGTATTTTCTTATATTTGCGAATAATTCAGGGTGATAGATATTTTTTTTTTTTTTTTGTTGAAACAGAATGGGCAAGTAAAAATATGTTAGCCGAGCGGAGTTGTTGATATTGGAGAAAATTAAGGAGAGATGGTGGGGGTGTTGTATATTTAGTCAATTATTTCTGATTGAGAACAGGTTTCAGGCTAGTTGTTGATCAGTGTTATTTTTGATAGTGACTTTTCATGTTACACGGGTGGTCATATGCAGAATTTAAAATTCATAGGTCCAACAGATACAGATTTAAGAAAGGACCCAGTAAAACAACCATTACCTCCATTACCTACATGGGGCTTGATATATTTTTCTCCCAACCATAGACCCACGCCAGAGCCCTTTTTATAGTCATACTCGAAATTCCCAGAATGGTGATAATGCATGTTTATAGAGAATTGACAAATAGATAGATGAAGATAATATCGTAAACAATGTTAATTCCAAGAGAGGCATATCGACCCCATGGTTATTACATAAAAGCATCGCCAGGGTATCCTTTGGTTTACAGTTAGTCGTCCAATGCACCCAAAGTGCAACTATAAAGTTAAATTTAGCAGAAAATTACAGATAGTTTCGTTACATGACTCTTTGCACATGCAGGGTATATAGAAAAGATAAACTGGAATTGAAAAAAAAAATCTGCTCTTGCCTTGAAAGATTAAACCAACACTGATATATGGTGACTTCTGAACTCCCGTTTGATAATTTATACTTCTTCGGGGGGAGTGGCCAAAATTTTGATGCCGTTGTGCTGCTATAAAGATGCTCATCTGCAGCACATCTGCAATGATTTGTGTCTTATTTTAGTCCAAGGAATCACACGACTTTCTCTACTTCTGTCAGTATATTTCTCACACGTGTTACTACAAATACATTTTGATCTCCAGAAATACCCAAGAAAAGACGTCGGTGTATATAGAGATATTTATAAAGTATACTACCGAATAGTTACTATACGCATACGCCCTTGACTTGTCGGCCTCTATTTACTATATTACCATATGTCAACAACACTGAACGCCTAAACTCAGTGAGTCACTCGAGCAAACGAACAGGGAAATAGTATACAAACGTGACGGACTATAAAATAGTCTGGCTCTATACCGTTACTTTTTATTGCCGATCTCGCATTTAAACCTGTAAAAATTAAATTGACATTTGAGGGTACTTGTGCAGCTGTACGGATTAATTTCACCAGTTATCATCAACAATAATGGCTGGATATGACGTATCCAAGTAAGTTGTCTTACATTTTATTTCCTAGTTGCTATTGACATATATTTGTCTAATAATATCGTCATGGTTTCGAACGGAAATAGTACAGTATTACCCTTCAAAAGGGTTTTCCTAATGCATAAAATAATATAAGTTTTAATCCCCGGGCAGTGTTAAGATAAGATAAGATAAGATGATAAAAGTGAATGACATATGGAAATGATAAACAATGCTGCTTCTGACTTTAACCACCGTTGCGTTTTATTTTCGAAGATAAGAAAAGATAAGATAAGATAAGATTTTATTGTATCATAACACCCATTGCAGGCTGCATACAATTCATATACATGACATGACATAAGGAACATAAATGGTAAAATAAATAGCAATATACATAAAATGAAATAACGGTTCATGATAAAAGTGAATGACATATGGAAATGATAAACAATGCTGCTTCTGATTTTAACCACCGTTGCGTTTTATTTTTGAAACATGAAAATTATTAAAAATTAGAAGCACTTTCTAATAGACAAACCACTATTTTTGTCTTATTTGTAATTTAGAAAGTTTGTATGATGTATTGTCTCAGCAAATTTTTAATGTTGTATATAATTACCATAATTGTTATATAGTTATTTGTCATAATAACAACCATAACTCATGATGATTTTTTGTATGCATTATACACATAGCACTATATTATATGATAACTAGGCCTCTGCAGGCATGTTCAGTGATTGACATGACTGGGTCTCAAATAAACTAAAAAGCACAAAAGCACCATAAACGTAACATAGGATACCATTGTTCTTATACATTGTTGAAATAATTGCGGAAGTTAACCTGTACCACCCTTTATTATTTTAGTTAAACTTTCGATAATCGTTAAAATCCTTCAGCTGCACCATGATGCATTTTCATTTAATTATATTTTTATGGAAATAATATTTCAGCATAATATTTCTATTAAACCGTAAAAAGACGTCTATCAACGCCCTTTTATGCACAAAATCTGGCATGTGTTTATCATTTATATGCTTGAACAATGTGTCGCCCCATAGATAACAATATACCATAGATATATGCCATAGAGAGGCGAACACAGAATTATTTTTTTAAAAGCGGAATGGTCATGGACCTCGCAAAATATTACTTTCACTTGAGCATACACACGGGTCACAGTTCTTTGTAATACAATTATTGTTTTTTTTTTCCAAGATACGTTTCGAAAGGCTCCTCTAGCTTTTATTATTGCTAGATAAAGACGAAATGTTCCATATAACATTGTGGCCTGTTTATTCTCCGTTCAATTACTAAACGACAATGAAAGATTTTAAACTGAGCAATTGATCTCAGAATAACAAGCAAATATAGAACGACTTATTTGGGCACACTTTTCGTCTCTTACATCAAACCAACTCGCTGTTTAGACCTGTTCACGGGTTATATAATTCATCTTTTAAATTAAATCATTGGCATTCTCAGATTATATAGCTATTCTTTGTGCGAGGTAGTGTTACTATTATTATCCAAGACGTTCAAGCAAAGGAACTTAGATAAAATACTAATAAAGACGTTATTATTCAAATTCACTCAACCGTACGAACTATATGCATGTTATTGTGTCCTAATAATTGTATTCAAGTAGGACTACTAAAATATTAACACATAATATATGAAGGCAGGTGGGATAATATAGCGGATAAATGATCGGTGGTTTGAAATAAATTTATTTAATTTACTATATATATCGCATAACTAGCCCATCGGTACTGCGACCCATAATGGCGGTTATAGCCAAAACGGTTTATATTATGGACGACAGTGATTTTAGTTTTCTTGTTCAAAATGGTGATAGTTGGAACGTATTAATTACCACATCTAACATTGACAGAGGCTGTAGTTGGGACGTTTTAGCTGCCACGTCCGATATTCGCAGTGGAGGTAGTTGAAGGGTTTTAGTTACCACGTCCGATATTATTGGCAATGGGCAGTGGGGGCGTTTTAGTTACCACGCCCAATGGCAACTATGCGATAAGCGATATCAGATGTTCTAGAACAGTATTTACAGCTAATCGGACAGATAGTTTGTATTTACAAAATATTTGGTAAATTATTTACATTTAATGTCAGCAAACTAGAGACTTACATTTACATTATACTGTGTATTTAACGATGACTGTTGGTGTTAAAATGTGAAAGCTTCACACCTCAATAAAATATTTACCAAAGTCCTTGTTACTGTATTCGTTTTAAAGCTGTCTTATATACAGTTTGTACATATTTACTTTAAAATACTTTGTAGTAGAAGACTAGTATGTACATTTAAATATGGAATCCGTTATTCGTAGCTAACATTGTTGACATTTTGCACTAATTACAGTCGACAATTAATGTATTAATTAGCATTAATTGATATTCATTTTCCTTATATATTATTATTTATTATGAAATGTCAAAAATTTCCCCGTATGCCTATATCAACAGCACAGATCACACCAATGGCGAATCCAGTCTTGATGAGAATATTATGTATTAAATGATATATATTCTTGTGTTTGGCTACTTGCAAAACAGGACCCCTGGGTTAACACAATCCCTTAAAGATAGCTCGACTTAAACACGACGAATTAATGCCCCAAGGTATCGGACCAACAGTTCTGGCACTCAGATAGACCAAGCCCCCCTCCCCCAATCCCAGCCATTCAGACACTCGGGCTAAAATAAATTGTGCTCTTGGGTGCCCGAGACCCCGTCTCTGTGGAAGCGCCCCGAACCAATCTGTTTTATTCACCTTACTGCGTCGTTATATATAAAATACTTAGATTATCATCTATATGTTTATTTCAAAGGTTTTTAATGTTATTGTCTATTTAGATAAACACTATAATATATACAACCCATCTCTCTTTCTAAATATACAAAAAGTAAAGGTCGTCTTCGATGACCCCACCCGAGAGCTAAAAATAGTTTTTTTTTGTTGTAAAGGGATTCGTCATGTATTCGTGTTTCTTTCTTTCATTCAGTACAAGTTGTAACCAATTCAAACTGGTCACGATTGTAGGAAATGCTATAGCCATGTGTTGAAGGTTCCACCTTTATAACAAAGAAATTACGTTACCTATATTATGTTGGGTTTTTTTTTTAGGAACGATCTCTTTATATAACGAAAAAACAACCTCTTACCGATAACAAACCAAATGTGAAATAGGTCATTGTACATTTACCAAAAGGGCAGTGGGGGGGGGGGTAAATTTTCTTTACATAAAAAGTAATTGTAACTTGTATTTTTTTTAGTTGTTTTTTTAATTCTATAAGTTATTTAGCATCTTGACATCGTTGTTTGCGGATGTTCTTTGGGTAATAGTTAGCGGACAACTAATTCTTAATGCGGGGCGTTTAGAAAGAAATATCAACTTGAGATTGATCGATTTTTTAAAATCGATCAATCTCAAGTTGATAATTTGTAACACCACCTTGTAATATCTATTGCCTGGGTCTATATTTGTGGGTGTTTAGAAGATGAAAGCACACACTGTTTAATGTTTGCCCACTGCATGGGTACAAGGCATGATCAGAACTTGACCGAGGGTACATTAAGATATGAGTGTCAGGGGCGTTTTAAGGTTTATCATGGCGGAGGCTATACTATTTTGAGGGCCCTCTTGTGCGAGGGTCCGGGGGTGGGGTGGTGTTTTGATTGATGATTTTCATACCAGTGCAATGACTACATTCTCATTCAGTATAGTGGGTTCGACAGTAACAAAGTAAAGAAAACGATTGACTCAAACTCGAGGGCCCTCTCCATTGACCAGATGGGGCCCTTTTGTCAGACGAGGGGCCCTTTTGTCTGCCTTTAGGCCCTCCCTAACTAGGGTACATTCCATTTTTCTCATCGGTTTTAGCATTTTTCTCCCGTTTTATTTGTTCAACTTCTTTGTTTTTTTTCGCGCTAAAACGCCTGTGATGAGTGTTGCAGATTTGTATTACATGTAATTAGAAACGAGAGTGCATTGAGATGATATCTCTGATTCTTATTTTACCAGTTATAAACCATAAAAATGTTTCTGTATTAGACAGGGGCGGATCTAGGAATTTTGAAAAGGTGGGGGCGCCGCAAAATGAGGGCACTGACCGCTGAGAGGGGGGTGGGGGCCCCAAGAAATTATCCGCCATTTCCTTGCCTCTCTAGCCAATTCAAGTGCTATTTGGCTGATATTTTCGTCTAAACGTTCGGAAATCGTAGAAAAGGAGCCTCAAAATCGAGCAAAAAAGCTAGTTGAAAGGCACTTTCAGTAGTAAAAAAAGGCACTGTCGAAAATTAGGGGGGAGGGGCGCACCTTGTGCCCCCCATTGAATCCGCCTCTGTTAGAGGATGAAATATTTCAGGCCGCTAGGTGAAAACATATGAGAACACATAAAGTGTTTAGTACAAATGTAAAATATGTAAAATATGTTGTTAAACCAGTAAATCTAGATAAAAAGTACACACAATCTCTATATTGATATTATATGCCTTCACAGCGGTTCCCAAACTATTTATACGTAATGGACTGACGTAATCACGTATACAGCGGGCAATGATTATAAAACTTTTAAATATTCATATGTGTAATTTTAAAAGTTTACTTCCGGTACCCCCTACTGGTGTTCTGTGTTACTACCCCCCACCCCTTCCTCGCGTACACGAGAGGTTGTTTTTCTGTTAGGTGACATTTATATTTTTACTACTACAGTAATATTTGCCTTGCGTGTATTGATATGCATCAGTATAATAAGTTTTGTTTTCAACAAGATATTTCTAACTTGTGACAAACTGCATCCACAAAAGCGAGCACATCTAGGCGTCTGCAATGTGATCCTGTCTGTAAGCGGGTGTTAAAACATAGTAGTTCCAGGATCCATGGGAGTGGGGGCAATGGTTAGCACGTGCACGCTGTATAATTAAGCCTGTTATTGAGTCAACTGGTGTGAATTCGAATCCCCGGTTGTACGTGACAAGGAATAGGGTCGCCTGTCCAACCTTGTTGGTTTCTCGGGGTCCTCCGCTTTCCTCCTACTGCTAAAGACCCCTGCGTGCAAGCGTATTGTTGAAATAAAATTAAACCACATGTTAGTCTCTCTCTCTCTCTCTCTCTCTCTCTCTCTTTCTCTCTCCAGGATCCAGTATGCCTGTGAGAAAACATTCATGTTTTCTGCGAGACGTGTGTATAATGGCGCATCTTGCAGAATAAATAGATTTGATTTATACAGAGTTCTTATAGTTCATACAGATCTGTAGCCTGGAGATAGACAACAAGCTGTTTAAACCAACAAACTATTAACATCTGTTCGCTGTTCTTGTTAGTTTATATTATCTACTAAACTGACATTCAACCATTATAATACCTCTGCTACCTTATTCATTCTAGCAGGAAGCAAATAACCTAAACACTTATACGCCAGTTTGGCAGCCGTTTATGAATAAATCAGTTGTTGTTAGTAGTTAACAGGAAGCCAACAATGAGATAAAAACAGTTTTACCCAAAAATATACCTTTACTGCATTATTGCTATCTAGTCTATAAATGTGTCAAGGATGATATTAAGATATTTCCAAGTTAAACATGTTATTCTGAACAATGCATAATGTACACGCACATATATCTGTGTAACTTACAATGTCTATACCATATATGCTTCTACGATATTTTGGGTAAATAAAATGAATTAAATTCACTCTCTTGTTTAAACTGCATTGAGATCAAATGAATGTGGTTTAACTTCATACTTGTCTCTCCCTTTTTATACGCCCACATAGAAATGTGGACGTATATTGCCGTCGCCCCCGTCCGTCCGTCTGTCCGTCCGTCCGTCCGTCCGTCCGTCCGTCCATCGTCCACAATTTCTTGTGAACGCACTAGAGGCCAGGGTTAATATCCGATTGACTTTAAATTTATACACAGTGTTTAAGGTCATGAGACGAAGAAGCCTATTGATTTTCAGCAATATCCGATAATTACTGCCAGAGTTATGACCCTTGATCACTTTGAAAAATCTTGTGAACGCTCTAGAGGCTAAAGTTAATATCCGATTGACCTTAAATTTATACACAGTGTTTAAGGTCATGAGACGAAGAAGCCTATTGATTTTCAGCAATATCCGATAATTACTGCCAGAGTTATGACCCTTGATCACTTTGAAATATCTTGTGAACGCTCTAGAGGCTAAAGATAATATCCGATCGACCTTAAATTTATACACAGTGTTTAAGGTCATGAGACGAAGAAGCCTATTGAATTTCAGCGATATCCGATAATTACTGCCAGAGTTATGACCCTTGATCACTTTGAAAAATCTTGTGAACGCTCTAGAGGCTAAAGTTAATATTGGATTGACTTTAAATTTAAACACAGTGTTCAAGGTCATAATACGAAGAATCCTATTGATTTTCAGCAATATCCGATAATTACTGCCAGAGTTATGACCCTTGATCACTTTGAAATATCTTGTGAACGCTCTAGAGGCTAAAGATAATATCCGATCGACCTTAAATTTATACACAGTGTTTAAGGTCATGAGACGAAGAAGCCTATTGATTTTCAGCGATATCCGATAATTACTGCCAGAGTTATGACCCTTGATCACTTTGAAAAATCTTGTGAACGCTCTAGAGGCTAAAGTTAATATTGGATTGACTTTAAATTTAAACACAGTGTTCAAGGTCATAATACGAAGAAGCCTATTGATTTTCAGCAATATCCGATAATTACTGCCAGAGTTATGACTCTTGATCACTTTGAAAAATCTTGTGAATGCTCGAGAGGCTAAAGTTAATATCCGATTGACTTTAAATTTATACACAGTGTTTAAGGTCATAAGATGAAGAAGCCTATTGATTTTCACGGATTTCCGATAATTAATGCCAGAGTTATGGCCCTTGATCACTTCAAAAAATCTTGTGGATGCTCTAGAGGACAAAGATGATGTCCGATTGACATCAAATTTATACACAGTGTTTAAGGTCATGAGACGAAGAAGCCTATTGATTTTCAGCGATTTCTGATAATTAGTGCCAGAGTTGTGTCCCTTGAGCACTTCAAAAATTCTTGTGGATGCTCTAGAGGCCAAAGTTAATATCTGATTGACTTTAAATTTACACACACTGTTTAAGGTCATGAGACAAAGAAGCCTACTGATTTTCAGCGATTTCAAATAATTACTTCCAGAGTTATCTCCCTTGATCACTTCAAAAAACCTTGTGACGCTACAGATGCCAAACTTATCATCCGATTGACTTCAGATTGATACACAGAGTTTAAGGTGTTGAAACGAATAAGTATTTTGATTTTCAATGAATTTTGATAACTGAACAGCTAAATCCATGATGTTAAATGTTTCCTATACTAATTGTTAGCGTGGGGCAAAACTTTATAAAAAGCAAACAAATTCTAATGATTTTCAGATAATTACAAAATGAGTTGTTACTCTTAATCAGATTTTAGTGGATAACAAATGTTTCATTCCCAAAAAAACTAAAAATATGCGACAACCCTTGTTGACTGCCCGGACGATTTAGCTGCTGTGGGCGTATGTTTCGTTGCCTGGCAACCTATCTTTAAAATAGGCAAAGCTATAACTAAATATTATCCATAATACTGTCATTCATTGTGGACTGCCCACGTATTTTACCGAGCATAACTGAGTAGAAATTACAATACAAATTTTAAAAATTTAATGCAAATAATATATTAAATGTTCTTTCGACCCATTTTCGTCCATTTTTAAGTTCCAAATAATACAGGTTAGCTCCTTTAAAGTGATATTTCCCTCTTAATCGTATTCATTCCTCCTATATTATGTTAGAACCCGTAAACGGTAGGTAATATGTGAGTAATTTGATGATGGTAATTGCGTTATCAGGACCACTCAGTAAATAGTGAAAATGTGTTTAAATGAGACTGGCTTGCATGGTAGATGTATATCACCAATATCGTTATTAAAAAGTGTAATTAAATGTTTAGTTTAAGATGGTGGCGCCTATGTTAAAATCGAAAGAGGTTTAATTTATTTTTTATACATAAATGAATAGTCTGTGCAGATCTCCGACGTATCAACATCATTACATTTCAGAAATTTAAATAAACCGATGGTTTGTTTCTTATCTGGAACCGTAAACTTCAAGTGTTTTACGATCATGAATGTTTATCTTCGCGCTGAATAGTGATTCTCTTATTAGACAGGGACATTATTATACTGGGTTTAAAAGTTTAATATGTACTGAAACGCAAAAGCAAGTCGTCGTCTGGAATGATCTAGGCAATGAATTAAGAAAGGTTTTTCTATAAAAAATACAACTTAGTGATCTTGCTGACATCGTTAAAGCTCATTTATATTTTCCATATGTTCAACGTCAAGGCTGCCAAAGTAACAAATTGCGCATTACTGGAACATTTTGGCAGTTCCATACGCTCACAAAATCTCGATAGTATATCTTAATGACGATTGAGGACATGTTATTATCATTTAGTGTTCTTTCGTCCTGAAGACTGAATCAAAGGGGAAGGGCACTTTCGATGCTACATAATTGAGAAAATGGAACAAACTGTAGATGCCCTTTGCTACAATTGCGGTCTCCGGACTCCCTATTTAATGGAGCCTGGGCAGAACGGGACCGGACCTCTCCGCCCCCCCCCCCTGTTTTGGATCCGTGTTTGTATTATCAAACTTGGAACCGAAATGCACCAGCCAGATTATAAGACATTTCATAAGCCTTCCATATACCTGTCAGAACCCAATAAGATAATAGCTATTTCACCCCAAGCACTGTGTAGCTACCCAACTCCTAGAAGTTGTATCTGCCAGGGCCCAACAAGATAATAGCTATTACAATCCAGAAAGATAATATCTATTATAATCCCAGCAATCTATGACAACCAGAGATACATGTAGGTATCAAATCCCAGCAAAGGTGTAAGAAAAGAACAAGATATATATACAGGCCGTGACAACAGCTATGGGCTTTATCCTCCAATAAGATACTTGAAAGAAACATCCACACGACTTTCCTAAATCAGAACGCAATCTTGCTGGTTTCAGAACCGAATTGTACGGAAGTAAATCAGACACCCTTAGAACTCAAATACAAATGTTTGTTTTTTCCTGAGTTTGATGTGACAGGTATCAGTTAAACTATATAATTAGCTGTTTCCCTTACTATAGCATGCACTTACAGTCGTGATTTATACTTACAACAGCTGACAAAAAAAAAACAAGTTTATTGCTTGTTTAATTCATAATATATCATTCCCTGTTGTTAATTACGTAACCTATTCCCATGAAATTTCCTGCACTTCATATAGAATCTTGGAATTCCCATTGCGGGCGACATAAATAAAGTCAGATAAATAAATAAAACGTTATTATTAGAACTTTTGTTTCATGGGATTTTAATGTATTTATATTGTTTTATTTATAAAAGCGCATCCATAACAGTATCATTAAAATCATAGACGATGGCATTTCAGAACATTTTGAAGAACATTACCAAGCTTTTATAGTTTATAAATGTATGGTTCTAAACGAACATTCTAACCGATTTTTAAAATCCCATTTAGAATTTTGTCCTGTATCACGTCCATAAGCTTAATTTGTCAACATGCACCCATACTAGAACTGAAATATGGAATGTTCAGAAGAAATGTAACCGGTTGATCAGAAGACAGACCAGATTTCTTCTTTCTGAGCAGAGTATAAGAAAATTTATTTAAAAAAATATCTTCATTTCAGGCCGACTATGTCGGAGAGGTTTTCTTCTGCATATGGAAATCTTCGATCAGCTCTATTGGGTTCCAATCTAAAAGGGAGAAAACATGGCGGTGCTGTCGCAGAAGGCAATATTTTTACAGATGAAGCAACACTAACAGCCTTTAAAGAAAAGAAGGAAGGTTCGATATATTAGTTTTCATTCTTATTACATCCCACAAAAAGCGGTCTTATTACCATCAAACTGTTCACTGTGCGTGCAGTACAGTTAAAGCCAGTGTTGGGCAAATTCTTGTACGAATGCTAAATATGGTATGAAAATCAGTCTTTTTTTCTTTTTTTTTTTTTTCTTTTTTTTGAAATCACGACCAGTTGATTTGTTCTTCCGATCATGACTCTTATTGTTTGTTTACAAAGTGTTTATGTTAGATTCATGCCATTTATACGGTTTCTGAAACCATAAAGTTTGTATTTTAATTTTCTTTGTTTCCATGACAACCAATTACTATTTGCTTAATGTGTTTTCTTATACAAGGTAGATTTATGTGTGTTCATTAATCAGTCTGCAATCGTATTAACTGTTACACATTCCTACTAATTCTAAACTTTAAAGTCCATTACATAAATTATCTGGAATAACATTCCCTGTTTATCTCTCGGCGTTTACTTCTCATCTAATTAAAGAATTAAATATAAAGCGATGTATTACAGCAGTGTGTGGTCCATCCATATCATCTTGAATAGTATTCCTTGTTGTGGTTGCCAATTAAATCAAGAAATTGAGTTTTGAAACGATGTCTGTAACATAATATAGTAAACTATTTACCTAGATATTGGTTCTGTTAATTGATATCGACGTTGCTCCTGGATCTTAATCTCTGATTATCTGTTCAAGATCAAATATCCGTATTCTAGTAACTGCATATTTTTGAGGACTTTTTATATAATATTACAGAAGGAGAATTGAAACCAAAATCCGTGGATCTCATCCGTGTCGCCAACAGGGAAGCTCATCATACATCTGATTATACACTACCAAATCTAATTGTAAGACGAGGTCAGGAGTTTGATATCACCATACAATTTGAAAGAAATTATCTGAAATCTGAAGATGAAATTATGCTGAAATTTGTTACTGGTGAGTACAGTCGTAAAACGCAAACAAAACGGAATCGTGAAGTATAATTGTATACCGAGTATTCCTCTTTGTCGCTGCCAACCCAAAAAATCCCATTCTAGAGTATGAAATAAAAACCTACATACGATGGTGGCGAAAGTGAATTAATATAACTCTTATATTTGTCCTTCTTTTAATTTGTTCAATACAGTAACCGCTTTGAACTTGTTCGGTGGGTTTTAGAATTTGACGTGTCAACACGTATTTTATACGCCCATACCCCCCCCCACCCACCGCAACAATCAGCCCATCGGTATGTCCGTCCATCGGTAGGTGCGAGTGGTGAGAGGCTGAAGTCAATATCCCTGAGGTCATGAAACCTTTAAACGATTTCCGATAATTCCTGCCACGGCTATATTGGCATTGATCACTTTGAACCTAAAGTTAAATTATATTTTATTGAAGGTGCTAGACCACAACAAAGTAAAGGTACAGTTATTCCAGTAGTAAGTGAAGAAACAACAGATCCTAACGGCTGGGGTTATAAGATTGTACTGGATAACGGAAAGTACGTCACACTGAGAGTTCGATCGAGTGCCAATGCCATAATGGGAAGATATCAATTGTTTATTGATACAGTTCATAAAAGACAGAAAGATGGACCAGAGAAATATCGATATAAACATCCTGATGACATTTATATGATATTTAATCCCTGGTGTAAAGGCAAGTATACAAAGAACATTGATCATATCCCCCCCCCCCCTGCAATCTTTGGGGATGTTAGTTGGGTGGGATTTGTCACAACGTGCCATGGATTCAAGAAATATCGCTTCTCTTACGTCGTTGGTTTTCTTCGGGTATTCATGTTTCCTCCCACCTATAAAAGCCACTTGGCAAAAGCGAATTAAAAATATACCATCAGGTTGATCCCGAACTGATCTGGTAAGTCTCGAATGACGAGTAGGCATTAAACTCGGTTCGCTCGCCCCCCTCTACATGTGGAAGAACTAATGTAAAGACCAATGTCAGAGAAAAACCATCTGTCGTCAATTTGCACATTAGACCTAATAATGGAAAATAAATATTATCGGTAAGCTCACCTGCTATAATTTATGAAATATATTTTATTTCACTAACAGATGATTTAGTATATATTGATGATGAAGTTAAGAGACAAGAATACGTATTAAATCCGACTGGAAGAATATGGTTAGGTTCAGTTGGTAGATATTGCGTACGACCATGGAACTTTGCACAGGTTTGTTTATTTTAAACACATTTTATTGTATCCAAATGTTAAACAACAGGGTTGGTCCTAAAATAACGCGAACTTAAATGTCAACTGTGTATATATTTTAACTGTTATTTATTAAAGTGGAATTAGAACATTTATAGATCTAAATTATATATGAATGCAATTTATCAGGAATGTATCAGGAATACCAGAGAAAGTGTTGGTTATTTTATTTAAATATTTAGACAGATTTATTCATTTGTGTGTTACAAAAATAAAAGATAAATGAAAAACAAAAATTGGACATTATCTTATTTGAATTTTTTTGAGATTCTTAATGTAACTACCTTTGCATATTTTCTTTTGATAAGAATATGAAGCACATCTTCATATTGGAAAATTGAAATATTCCCATTTACACTTTGAAATTTGCCCCTTTAAACACGCAATTAAAATTTGGTCTATAAATCACAATTCAGAACATGCTTATGAGAAGCATGTCTGTTGAGTAGAATGATACTGATGTTTTCTATTTATAGTTTGATGAAGTATGTCTGGTAGCAGCGCTGGCATTATTAGACAAATCTGAACTTGGTGATGCTGCTAGAAGTAATCCCATACTTATAACTAGAGCTATAGGCAAAAGTGTAAGTAATCCTATACTCACTAGTACAAGGGAACTATAAGTATAAGTAATCCTATACTCCGTAATACAATAAAGCTATACGTGTAAGCAGTCCTACACTTAATAATACAACAAAGCTTTAAGTGTAAGTAATCCTCTACTTATCAATATAATAAAGCTTTAAATGTAAGTAATCCTCTGCTTATTACAGTAACACTATAAATGTAATACTTATTAATACAGTACAGCTGTTAGTATAAGTGATCCTACTTATAAAAAAGTAGCACTTTTAGTATAAGTAATCTTATACCTATTAATACAGGTGAGCTACAAGTCTAAGTAATCCTATACTAATTACTAAAGCTATAAGTATAATTGAATATACTTTTAATACAATAGATCAATAAGTAATCCAATACTTATTACAGAGCTACAGATAGTAGAGACTACTCATTTGACACAATGTCAGCCGCCCGGTGTGGTTATCATAGTCATTAGTAGTATAAAATGAAGTAATCCTAGGACTATAATTATTCTTGGCACTGGATCTGTCAAATTAGAAAGTCTTGCAGATCTTATCAAATTGTTTACAGGAATATAGAATACTTTGTGCCTGATATTCCAATATTAATAATAATGTAAGATTATCCAATCCATGTAATGAATAAACATATGGTTTTCAGATTACTGCCAATGAACGAGATGCTGGTGTAATGACTGGTAATTGGTCGGGTAAATATGATGATGGTGTAGCACCCTATACATGGAATGGTAGTGCCGTCATTCTAGAAGAATATCTTAAGAAAAGAAAGGGAGTTAAATTTGGTCAATGTTGGAATTTTTCTGCCGTGGCAACAACATGTAAGTAACAAACTACACAATAAAATACATGTAATGCTGTAATATACTGGTTAAAAATATATTACGCAAGAGCTAAATCTGCCTTTTGCCTTTCTTTCTTTAGGCCTGAAATGCTAGCTAAATTATTAATTAGGATTTAATTAACAAAAAAAGATAACAGGCAACTCTCGATGCCTTCGGGTACTCGAGATTTTAACAAGAACTGGACGGTTCGCCAATTAAAGATTTAATTTAAAAATGGGAAAGTGAGGCTAAGTCTTTAATATACTAATGACCTGGTTACCACAATACACATATCTTGTCAAAACTACAAACACTGATAACTTGGCTCAGAATAGATTAATTTGAATGGTATTTTCAATATTTTCATTTTGCATTATCTATGTTTACGCTATTATAGCAAGAACGGTAAGCTCTTTATCATTTTTGTCTATTTTGTTTTTTACATTATGGAAAAAAAATGCCTTATTATATTGTTTAATGTATTTCAGTGCTACGGGCTTTAGGAATACCAACAAGATGTGTGACCTGTTTTAAATCAGCCCATGACAGTGATTTTAGTAGTGCTTTAGATTCACATTGGTCTTCAGAAAATAAACCCAAAACAAACATGGACGATAGTTTATGGTAAGATTAACATTTCATCGTCTTAAAGTCTCTTATCCACATGGCGAAAGTTTATTCTCTATAAGGAATATCAAGTCCAAATGTCTGATGCATTAAATTTTTCACAACATTTGGCAGCCACCGCAGCCAATATTAACGGGATATGGTCTATTTAAACCAGAACCGCCTATAAATTTTACAGAAATGTTCTGATGGGTCTCATATCAATCCAACTGAATTCAGCCCAGGAGATCATCTGTCGTTAATGTTTTGATAATAAATTGATGAAACCACTTTAAATATATTGAAAATATTCGATACAAATTTCAAGCCCCGTCGAATATTCGAATAGTATTCGTGTTCGAATATCCGAACACTAATTGTGTTATCTTAATGAAATGTGGAGTAGTCAATCAGTGCATTCTAGTTAAGAGTCGTGGAACAATTAGATCTTGTTCAAATTGAATACATTGACGATTGGCGTATTTAAGGTCATTTAAATTATTGATACTTTTCATACAATATTATTTTGAAATGGTAATATTAGCCCACGCTATATAACTCAATGTGCTGCCATAATGACTACTCACTATAGCTAACTACCTGGAGAGAGCTACAGGCATTCCAACTATTACCTTACCCAGGGACATTCGTCCAGTGTCAAGTGTTCTACCCCAAATGACAACGTACCACAGCCCAACTATAGCCGATGTTAAACAATGTTTCAGGGATTATCATGTATGGAACGAATCATGGTTTAAACGACCCGATTTACCGAGTGGTCATGACGGATGGCAAGCTTTTGATCCTACACCTCAAGAATGTAACGAAGGTACTTGCTTTTATTTCTGCATTGTTCTCGCCATCAATTACAATTTACGACAAAAAAATTTACTGCTATTTTGTTTTTAAATTGTTTGCAGAAGCTGTTGCAGGATTTTGAGCTCCCATTTAAGAGTTCAAAGGAGCATCCTTTAAAGAATTTTAAAGACATTAAACTATTTTATGGTTTTGAAGATCTTTCTGGCTTATTATAAATAAAATTATATATTGTTTCTATTATAAAGGTGTATTTACCTGCGGTCCCGCATCAGTTAAAGCTATAAAAGAAGGAGAACTATATCTAGGGTACGAGGCCAAGTTTCTATTTGCTGAGGTTAATGCTGATAGAATTAACTGGGAAGTTGATCGTGAGGGTAACATGGTGGCGTTTCAGATGGATAAACATATTGGTGGTAGATGTATAAGTACTAAAGCAGCTGGTACAATATCTAGAGAAGATATAACTTCAGAATATAAATACAAGGACGGTACGTTTTTATACGGTCTTTAATTTTGGGTAAAGATACTTCCAAGGTACAAAAACCCTATGGCACGCAATTGTATATTTGATTGGTGTCAACAAAGATTGGCAAAATACATCAGGGAACTCCGGTTGCCATCTCCTCGACTTGCCTCGGCCGACTTGTATTGGTTTTCCTTTTTAATTAGAACACTGAAACCAATGACTATCGTTAGTGACCCAGCGTCTTACTCACTTGACCACCACACTCTCCGTCCACATTTAGAGTAAATTACAGATAGTGGCTTTAATGAATGATGAGGCTTATTAATGTTCATTAATGACAACGTATTGGCTTGTTGTTTTCAGATTCTTCCGATGCCAAGAAAGTATTAGAAATGGCTTCCAGAACGACATTTAGACGTGATCCTGCTGTTACACCTTTTAGTAAAGATGATATGGAATTCCGATTCCAGGGTGATTCTCAAAAATCTGGAGATTTAAATGTGACATTAAAGTTTAAGAATGACAGCAGTGCTGGTCGTGTTGTAGATGTTTGCATAGGTATGGTAACGGCTTTCTATACTGGTGTACCTTGTGCAGATTTAAAAGAAACTGTTAATACTATTGTTACTGAACCTTCTGCTGGTAAGTTCCACATGTTGCTACAATTAAGGTACGCGTGAGAGTATACTCCTGCCCAGATGTTAATATCGCTCTTTTTTCCGTTTACAATATAGTGTGAAGTCAGAACAAAATATATGAAGCGAAAGTTGTAATCTTATTTTAATCAGATTGGGGTGTATCTATCTGTAGGAAAGGATATGAAACCGACCAGTACCAAACTCTGTCGGATAAGTGTCTGCGTTACTGCTCGAGGACACCTTCCGAGGTTGCTTCTCCAGATGCGTCTCCAGATGCATCTTCAGATGGGCCAAATAACCGAGACACGCTGGCGAGTTTCTTCGGAAAACTACACAGATATTAAACTACACAAAAATATATCACTGTGTTTAAGTCTTGCTGTTCTTCTTTGACAAACCGTGGTCTCTGAAAATACATTTAGGCATATTATGGAAGTGTTATTTGTAGCACTAATAAATGGAGAAACACAACATACAACAATAAAGCAAAATGGGTTACAACAATGGTAAAACAGACACGCAAACATCAATAACAGACACAAGATCAGAATTCGATTCTAAAAATCAATTCTTTACCTTTCTTTACCTGATAGGCTGTGTTCTAATATTTTGGATTATATTTATTTATTTTAGAGGGTGATTGTTCGTTGTTATTAAAATGTAGTGAATTTATCAATACTCAAGATGGTGATGCTCATGTAAATGTTTATGCTACGGCGAAGGTTCGGGAAACTGGACAACGTTTTGCAGCCCGAGAATCATTCTGGTTAGAGAAACCAACACTAGATGTTAAGGTAGTAGCTTATTTTCTTCGAGGTGGTGACTTGTAAGGTGTCTAGTGGGTTCACTAACCGGAGGTCGAGAAAGTTTCCCGGGATTTTCTTACCTGGTTTCCCCTTTTCAGTGGCGCAAGTCGGAAGGCCTGGCAAGGAACTGTCTATATTCGGATGTGTGAACAACTCACGCCCAGTATACACGTTCGTGTGTACGTAAACGAACGAATGTCAGTTGGAATCCGAAATAATAGTATATTGTATCGCCTCTGTCCGGACACTATTTTCCAATAGCACACGACACGGCGTTTATCACGATTGCAGTAGAAAAGTAGGGTGCTAGGCGGCCCCATTTTATTTCATGTTTGTCTTTGTATAATTTGGCATTATGTAGACTGGTTATAAGTTGTAGACATATATCACCTTGGATTGTATCTCTAACTATGGTAGTTACTTTCCACATTGCACGACCGAGTCGTCATTTCTAGCAGAACAATAAGCGTTTTATATATCACATCACGTACATTAATGAATAAACGCGATGCGGGGGTACAGTTAGCGACGATAATTGTGACGATAAATATCGACTTTTGGTTAGCGAGGTTCTTGTTAATATTGTGACAAAGACCTAATTCCCGACAAAAGGATACTGTATATACGGTATAATATGTTAAATCCACCGCATTCAAATTGATTAAAGTTCATGATGTTTTGTTTGTTTTGTTTTAGACGGAAGGTAGTGCTGAGAAAGGAAAGCCGTTTGATATAGTTATAAAGATTGTCAACACTCTAGGTGTACCTTTAATTAATGGTGTTATTAACGCGGAAGGTCCTGGCATATCAAGAGTTACAGGTGTTAAAACAAAGTAAGCCAATAACCAAATACATTAATGTGTTCATTTGTTGGGAGTTTTTTGCTCAGTTACATCTTGGCTTCCCTTTGACTACACTAGCTTAACCCTGGTTATATTTATGCTGTTTTAGTTGTGTCCTGACTCGACATTTATGTTTGTCTTCAGACTGGGCAGTAGACCAACTATAGGAGATTGTTAAATCTCCCCCCCCCCCACACACACGCAATATAGGATATGTCTATTAACTGATAATTTGTAGTTTATGAATTCTATGAATATTCGCCCTCGTGTCTCCATCAGTGCTCCATTTTGTTTCCGGAGCAGAATTCGGTATTCTTTTTTGGCATGCTGAAGTTGTACCTTTTGCTTTTTATACGTGGTTGACCTTTTAATTTTGTAAAATTGAATTTAGTCTACTTGGGGATGGGTGGTGTTTTCGGAACTGGCCTTACGGACCATTCAGTATTTCTTCGCAACCTTTTATGAAAAAAAAAAATATCAAGTTTTGGTAGCAGGACGTGGTTGTATGCCATCTCATTTGGATTATTGGTTTTATTGGTTGTGTCTGTTGTTACAACCATAAAAAAGATTTTCCAGATGCTTTCAGCCCAAGCACAAGGCATAAATATGACGCGAGTTTCGTAAGAAGGATAGATTTATATTTGTTTCAGTGAAACTGTGACAGTGTGGAGGAGGATCAAATTAAACTCTCATGATCAGACATAATTTTTAATTTCAATTATTTGGCTGGTCATGTAACTCCCATGATCAGACATAATCTTTTAATTTTAATTATTTGGCTGCTCATGTAACTAACCTTTCTTGTAAAATACAATGAACTTATATTTTACATATTAAAAGACGTATTCTGTTTTAAAATTATAAATGTGCTATAGTTTAATGTTTGTATATTTTCTTTTTAGAAAAAGTATAGCCCCTGGTGAAGAATTACGGGAGACAGTTAAGATGACAGGAAAGTTTGTGGGAAGAGTAGAAATCATAGTTAACTTCCACTGTAAACAAATATCTGATGTTTGTGGTGTTGGCCTAATAGAAATCGTGGAGCCTAAATAATTTACATTATTATAAATACATTTATTACACGATCATTCTCAATCCATTTTGAATACCTTAAAGTGAACATAATGTATGATTTGAGTCTTCTTAGAAACAACTCGCTTAGCTAATTGACTTCGCTATAAGGTTCCATGATAACAATATCTGAAAATTGAGATAAGCTATTTGTTTTCCTGTGCCATGCTTACTCCTTCCTGGTTGATAGTTGCTAATATAGTCTAGGCCCTGTTTCACGAAATTTTAACTAACGATAAAATCCAAATTTTAGTAGATACTTCAATTTTAATTGGCAAGAACTAAAATTAATCTAATATTGTCCAATCAAATTACTAAAATTTGATTTTATCTTAGTTAAAATTTCGTGAAACAGGCCCCAGGACTGTAGGCCTGCTAGATTGGCTATTAGTACACGAGGCAGGTGTTTGCTTCACAATGAGATCTTATTGTAGAATATTTTGCTGAGGCTAACTATGAGCAATTAATTTAAAGCGAAAATTACATATTCTTAAGCTATATTTGTAAAATATATTTTAAAAAGCCTAAAAATAGATGGTATCTATAAACAGGCCCACCTATTAATCCTATAATTCACTAATGCCAGTTGAGAAATTGGCAAAAATATCATTTTCAACTTCAAACGTTTGAAGATAGTTATTGCAAGAGGAAATAGAAAAACAAGGGAGGTAATTGTGTTATTATTTTAGTTGTGAGTGATTTTTAACTGTGGGAAATAATGCCCATGATCTTATAATAGTGAGTTAACAACCCATTGAGCGAAAAGACATAGAAATGATTATGTATTGACTTTCTTAGAAAATATGACATTATCGCTTTAACTTAGAAGATTACCGAGATATTAGGTTATACAGCTTTCAACTTTTCCTCAAATGAAGAAATCTCATTCATTTTGTTATTTAATTAATTTTTTTAACGATAAGTTCCATAGCTATAGGGTGTCAGGTTATTTTATGTTTAGTACAGTCATGATTGTACAGGGTGTTTCATAATCTATTTATGTTACAGTTGTTTTAACACTGTTTCCTCCAGCATAATTAGGTCAATTGGCTTGAACCTTTCCAGTGCGATATTCGTAATGATCAGAAAAAAACAAATTATGGACTTAGATGGCCTAATAAATTAAACAAGTTGCATTATTGGCAAGTGCATTACTCATACTTTGTTAAGTAACGCCTGTGCTTGTCCATTCGTCGTCTAGCAAGTAAAATACATATTGGATTTGTAGGTTGTCTCGAAAGATATCATGTATTTGGTATCAAATATCTAGCGTTTGGACCACTTCTTCAACCAATAGTAGTGTTGGGATAACGACTGTCGAGGACATATATATTTAAGTACAATTAATTGTACCATAAATAATGCCATTGCAAAATAATAAACACCAGTTAAATCACAAAAAAAAAATTAATTTAGAATACTTGGGATAAATTCCACGCTTCAACCTAAATTTGCACACGCATGTTGCGATGAAAAAAAGGCACTTTCCTGATCCCGCAATGTTATAAATACACTTACATGTATAATGCGAAAGTTGTAACAGGTATTAATAAACAAAATATAAACGCTTTCCTTTAGCGACATCCTCGTGGCTAGACACCATGTCCGCATAATATATTATTATGAAACACCCTTTACTTTATATGATTTCCTATACTTGACATTAAATTGTAGACGATTTTGCATAATTTTATCGAAGTGAATAAATTAATATTTCTTCTTCATTTTTATCAAGCCTGTTATTTAATATTGATTTAATATGTTAATAAATATGTAAGAGAAACATACCATTACGGTAATAAATAAAATCAGATAGTGTTATTTTAATTTAAGCACCCATCTCTGTTTTTTGGCCCAGAAAGTCTATGGTCTTTTTCTGTGTGGCTTCTATTTACCAGTGGCACATGACTAAGGGGCAGAAATTGACCCCGTAATATTAGGGGTGTGTAATAATAGTCGATTCCTTTGGTACGGTGTTAAAAACATGTGGAGAGGTATAAAAATTAATAATATACTATTCAAAAAAAGTAGGGGATATTTGATTTTTAAGTGTTATTAAACTCACCTAATGAAACTGACGAAGAAACAAATGACAAAATGAAATGAAGTTCACATTCATCGATTTATTCCAAATGATCGTTAGACTAAGTAAAGCACAGACTGGCCATTATAAGGGTAAAATGATACCCGGGGTCAAACAGCAAAGTTACCACAGCATCACAACAAAGTCAGTAACGGGTAAATCCTCCTCTGTTTGCCAAACAAGTATTGATCCGACGTGGCATACTCCTAATGAGACGTCTAAGGTCATTTTGGTCCAGATTGTCCCATTCCTGTTGCAACGCAGCAGCAAGTTCTTGGACATTGGCAGGACGTTGTTAACGTTGACGTAACCTCTGTCCAAGCATGTCCGAGACATGCTCGACGGGGGAAAGGTCGGGACTCGGTGCTGGCCAAGGTAATGTGGTGATGTTCTGTTGTTGGAGGTAACCTGTAACGATCCTGGCCCTGTGAAATCTTGCGTTGTCATCATGGAAGATGAAACGGCGGCCATGACGCCGTGCGAACGGCACAACATGGACTGCCAAGATGTTGTCCCGGTAGTACTGGCCTGTAACACGCCCTGCAACAACATGTAAAGCCGTTCTTCCAGCAACAGTGATGCCTCCCCACACCATAACAGAACCACCCCCAAATCGATCATGTCTGATGACGTAAACGTCTTGGAAGCGCTCGTTTCGACGACGCCACACCCTCCTACGTCTGTCCAAAAAATCAACAGTGAACCTTGACTCATCTGAAAACATCACATTGCTCCAGCGTCGATTATCCCAGTGTCGACGATCCCTACACCAACGACGTCTTGCCTGAATGTGATGATCTCTCAAACAAGGGATCACGCGAGGACGTCGGGCGCGAAGGTGACCCCTATGCAGTCGATTCCGAATCGTCTGGCCACTCACCCTCACACCAGTGTCTGTTTGAAGACGAGCGCTGATCTGATTTGCTGTGATGACACGATTTCTCAAGGCCAAGGAACGGATAATTCGATCCTGGGCTTGAGTTATCGCCCTTGGTCGATCTGAGCGTGGTCTGTCCTGTACAAATTGTGTATCACGGTATCTGGACCATAGCCTGCTTATGACAGACTGAGAAACATTCATCGTCCGCGCCACAACCGCCTGTATTGTGCCGATCTGTAGCATGCCAAGGGCACGTAACCTTTCATTTTGGTTTAGCCGACGCATATCAAAATTTGTTTTCTGGTCAATAAAACAGTTAAACTGATGTTTCCACCCTGGAATTCAATGCCACAATGACTGTAACATTCAAAGTCAGAGTCGTGCAAATCTTGGGTTGGACCCCCATGATGATCCCAAGCATCACCTGCATTCCTTGCGGTAGCTATCGGTGCGTTTGGGCGTCACATGTAACTGGAAATGTTTCTTCTGTTAGGTTTTATAGTGACTTTTTTCGTAGTCATTTGCATATTTTAGTATTATGCCCCCAAAATCAAATATCCCCTACTTTTTTTGAATAGTATATAAAAAACTTTTCGACCTTCGACACCTCTAACCCCCATGTACATACCAATGAATATGGGTGCCTTTTAATGAGCCAAAATATCAGTTTTTTGGTCATTTCACCACTAACAAATCTGTTTAGAATGCCTTTGACGGTTTTCGTAGTGTGTCGAGTTTCAATATGACATTGACGATGGCCCCAACAATCCAATATGGCGACAATCCAATTTGGCGACCAAAATGGCGTCGCAAATATGTATTTTGTGCTTTTCGACAAAACATAGTGTTGAAATATGTCGACTACTATGTTTTTGAGGTCATAGAATCCGAATTTGTGATGATTTCAATCAAAGAAGGAACCACTAACAACATATTTATCATGTGATGAAATATTCATCAATTCGAATACGTTACATAGTATCATTATTTTCGCAAAGTTAAGCTATCTCGGACTGAATTAAAATTACTGATCATTACATCTACTTTACATTACATCTGCTGTAAACCTTCAAATTGGTCCCATAAAAAGATGCTTTCAACTATTTATAGTCCATCAATAAACAGAAAATGTCACTTGGTTTAGGTACTAACAAGGCTGCACCTCGAGCATATCTTACTTCGATATAATCAAATGATTTATCCGCATTTTGTCAAGTAATAAGATTGCTATATATCCTCGGAAGATTGGGATTCAATCAAGTCCTGCGAATTGACTTTCACTTGCACATTTCACTACATGCAGGTAAATATGTTGTAAGTGGTTCCGTGTTTCTTTAAAAGCACCACAAATTCGGATTCTACGACCTCGAAAACATAGTAGTCGACACATTACAACACCATGTTTGGCCATAAAGTACAAAATACATATTTGCGGCGTCATTTTGACCGCCATATTGGATTGTTGCGGATCATTTTCAATGTCATATTCTGATACAAATACCAGATAAACATATATTTGAATCTGTGAAAGGTATTCTAAACAAACTTGTTAGTAGTGAAATAACAGAAAAATTGATATTTCGATACTCCTTCACATATTATTTTAAGCACCGTACGGCTTGACTTCCAGAATATTTGTTAAATAAAACACCCCCTATTAATAAGTTGGCATGCACGTAAAAGACAGAACTCGATTAGAGTAGACATAAAAGGTGCTGTCCGTGCCAAATTCCGCTCATAACACGTCTTGATGCAGTGGTGAAGAAGGATATTTGAAGATCCCCACCTGAATCCACCACTGTCTTCGTTAGCTCAGTCAATCACATTTTCATTGTGGTTTGTCCATTGGTTGTAACTAAGAACCCTATTCAAATCCATAATTTAGAACTCCGTAGGTTATTTCATGGCGGTCAAAGGAGGAAACCAATCCCTCGGATTGTAAATTTCGGACATGTTTTGGTGATTTTATTTTCCGGACATGGTTGATTTTTATATGTCCACATTTTCATGTGGACGTATAGTGCCGCCGCCCCAAACTGATCTCGCAGTGAATATTCGCTTGGCCGCTGCAATCACTGATAAGCATGACATCGACGACGCTTAGTAAGTACGGCATATTAACTTTTTTACTCTGACAATTTAAATTCTCAAACATTTTTTTGAGGTAAAAGAAAAATAAATAAAGACGTTTGAAGTATTTGTATAGTTAAAAAATATTTCCTATTTAGTGTAAATGGGTATTAAAATGAGTAAAATGCATCATTTTGCCCGAAGCAGTTAGGTGTTAAGTAAACATTGCACGGGCCGTTGAGATAATGACTACCGCCGCGTGCAGTCAACGCACGTGTTGTGGACAGTCATCTGTTACAGAGATAATTCGTAAGTAATTCTCTGTGAAACAGATTGCCGTCGCCCCTGTTCGTCCGTCCTCAATTGTTTGTGAACAGTCTACAGCTTACAATTTTGATCCGATTTCAATGAAACTTGAAATATTGGTTCATCACTCTAAGATCTCGGTTCGTTTCGATATAAGCATGTATCGGACTGTAACTCGTGGATTATGGCCCCTGATTATGCGAAAAATCACGTTCTTAGCTTGAGAACAGTGTAGAGGTCACAATTTCCAACCGATTTTGATGAAACTTAAAAATGAAGGTTTATAACCCAAAGATCTTGATTCCTTTCGATATTTGCGCATACCGGATCATAATTTTATGAATTATGGCCCCTGATTGTCCAAAGTCGCCTTTTTATACGCCCACATTTTTATGTGGACGTATATTGTCGTCGCCCCTGTTCGTCCGTCCGTCCACAATTGTTTGTGAGCAGTCTACAGGTCACAATTTTTATCCGATTTCAATGAAACTTAAAATATAGGTTTATCACCCTAAGATCTCGGTTCCTTTCGATATTGGCATGTATCGGACGGTAACTTCATGGGTTATGGCCCCTGATTGTACGAAAAATCACGTTTTTTTTAGCTTGTGAACAGTGTAGAACGTCACAATTTTGAACCGATTTGGATGAAACTTGAAATGCATGTTTATAAACCAAAGATCTTGGTTCCTTTCGATATTTGCGCCAATTGGATCGTAACTTCCTGAATTATGACCCCTGATTGTCCGAAAAATCGCCCTTTTTAGCTTGTGGTCCCTCTGGAGGTCAAAATTGTTATCCGATTTAAAAAAACGTTTGATTATATCACCGTTCCATGGTTATGAAGGTTGAGTTCGAATTTCGTGAAAATCGGACCAAAATTGACGGACAAAATGGCCGCCATGTGTACGCGAATAGTGTGAAAATATGTTTTATCAAGGTTGTGAACAGTGTAGAGGTCACAATTTTGAACCGATTTGGCTGAAACTTGAAATGCATGTTTATAACCCAAAGATCTTGGTTCCTTTCAATATTTGCGCCAATCAGATCTTAACTTCCTGAATTATGGCACCTGATTGTCCGAAAAATGGCCCTTTTTAGCTTGTGGTCCCTCTGGAGGTCAAAATTGTTATCCGATTTAAAAAAAAAACGTTTGATTATATCACCGTTCCATGGTTATGAAGGTTGAGTTCGAATTTCGTGAAAATCGAACCAAAATTGACGGACAAAATGGCCGCCATATGTACGCGAATAGTGTGAAAATATGTTATATCAAGGTTGTGGACCTTATAGAGGTCACAATTTTGAACCGATTTGGATGAAACGTGACATGTATGTTAATAACCGAAAGATCTTGGTTCCTTTCGATATTTGCGCTCATCGGATCGTAACTTCCTGAATTATGGCCCCTGATCGTCCGAAAAATTGCCCTTTTTAGCTTGTGGTCCCTTTGGAGGTCAAACTTGTTATCCGATTTAAAAAAAAACGTTTGATTATATCACCGTTACATGGTTATGAAGGTTGAATTCGAATTTCGTGAAAATCGGACCAAAATTTGTACGCGAATAGCGTGAAAATATGTTATATCAAGGTTGTGGACCTTATAGAGGTCACAATTTTGAACCAATTTTGATGAAACTTGACATGTACGTTTATAACCCAAAGATCTTGGATCCTTTCGATATTAGCGCTTATCGGATTGTAACTTCCTGAATAATGGCCCCTGATTGTCCAAAAAAATCGCCCTTTTTAGCTTGTGGTCCCTCTGGAGGTCAAAATTGTTATCCGATTTAAAAAAAAAAACGTTTGATTATATCACCATTTCATGGTTATGAAGGTTGAGTATAAATTTTGTGAAAATCGGACAAAAATTGACGGACAAAATGGCCGCCGTTTGTACGCGAATAGTGTGAAAATATGTTATATAAAGGTTGTGGACCTTATGGAGGTCACAATTTTGAACCGATTTTGATGAAACTTGACATGTATGTTTTATACCCATAGATTTTGGTTCCTTTCGATATTTGCGCCCATTGGATCATAGCTTTCTGAATTATGTCCCCGGATTGTCCGAAAAATCGCTTTTGTTCGCTTTTGGTCCCTCTTGAGGTCAAAATTATTATCCGATTTAAAAAAACGTTTAACTATATCACCGTTACATGGTAATGAAGAGAGAGTTTGAATTACGTGAAAATCGGACTAGAATTGACAGACAAAATGGCCGCCATTTGTACACGAATAGTGTGAAAATATGTTATATCAAGGTTGTGGACCCTATAGAGGTCACAATTTTGAATCGATTTTGATGAAACTTGACATGTATGTTTATAACCCAAAGATCTTGGTTCCTTTCGATATTTGCGCCCATCGGGTCATTACTTCCTGAATTATGTCCCCTGATTGTACGAAAAATCACCCTTTTTAGCTTGTTGTGCCTCTGGGGGCCACAATTATTATTAATTGATTAAAAAAAAAACAACGTTTGATTATAAAAACCAAACAAATTCTAATGATTTTCTGATAATTCCTTAATATGCGACAACTCTTGTTGACTGCCCGGACGATTTGGCTGCTGTGTGGGCGTATGTTTCGTTGCCTGGCAACCTATTTTTTTTTTAGCTTGCGGTCACTCTAAGAGGTCACAATTATTATTCGATTTATAAAACCGTCTTATTGTATCACCGTTACACTGTAATGAAGGTCACAATTTTAATCTGATTTTGATGAAACTTAAACGCATGTTTATATTTATAGTTCAAAGATCATAGTTCCTTTCGATATTTGCGCATATCGGTTGAAGCTTTCTGAATTATGGCCCCTGATTGTACGAAAAAAATCGACTTTTTCAGCTTGTGGTCCCTCTAGAAGTCACAATTATTATCCGATTTAAAATACCGTTTGAATATATATAACCGCTACACGTAATGAAGGTTGAGGCCGAATTTCGTAAAAACCGGACCAAAAATGCCGGACAAAATGGTCGTCGCTTGTACGCGAATAGTGTAAAAAAATATGACATATCAAGGTTGTGGACCTTGAGAGGTCATAATTTTGATGAAACTTGAATTGCATGTTTATATTCCAAAGATCATAGTTCCTTTCGATATTTGCGCATATCAGATTTTAACTTCCTGGATTATAGCCCCTGATTGTACGAAAAATCGGTTTGTTTTTTTTAGCTTGTATCCTCTAGAGGTCACAATTATTATCCGATTTTTTTTTTTTTTTTAAAAAAACCGTTTGATTATATCGCCGTTACACTGTAATTAAGTTTGAGGTCTTATTTCATAGAAATGGGACCAAAACTGTCGGACATAATGGCTGCCGTTTATACTCAAATAGTGTAAATGTATGATATATCAAGGTTGTGGACCTTGTAGAGGTCACAATTTTAATCCGATTTTGATGAAACTTGAAATGCATGTTTATAATCAAAAGATCATGGTTCTTTCGATATTTGCACATATCAAATTGTAACTTCCTGAATTATGGCCCTTGATTGTTGGGAAAATCGCTTTCTGTTTGGACACAGATCACTAAATATTTCTACGCCGGTACCTACAATTTATTTTTAGTCTTTCTCTCCCTTTCCCTTTTTCCCCCTTTTGCATGGTGATTTTTGTTTACTTTTTGGTGTAGAATCGAAGAAACGGGTTTAAAAATATATTTTCTGCCAGGTTTTGGTGAATATTCATGATTTTGAGGCGGAAGGATACAAGAGTTGTGAGGTTGGTTACGTTGAAAGGGGGAGGGGGAGCGACAATTGCCTGGTTTGCTGTTTCTACTTCCAGCTTGTGTATCTCAAGTTTTTCATGAAGAACCTCATACATGCTTTTGGGCAAGAGTTTGCCACATGTTGCTCCATCTGTGGCAGAAGCGTTCTACCCAACGGATATTTGGGAAAAAGTTACAGCCGGTCTAAGAGACGAGAATTAACATTGAAGTCAATAGGGAAATAATTAGTGATCTGTGGCCGTTTAGTTAGCTTGTTTTCTATTCATCTCTGGTTAAAAGATAGACGTTTATTTTTTTTTAAAATGTGGTAGTATTTGAGGTAAACGGTACACACCAGGGCCACATCTAGAACAATAAGTATATACACTGTACCTCTGATCCCAAGCTAGATTTTGTTGACACATCATAGTCCACAGATTCCAAATTTCAACGACATTTACAAACCTTAATCCAGAGTAAATGTTATTGAAACCTTTACAGTGGTGATCACCTTTAGCAAACTGGTTAAGCTAAAAACTGGTTTTAGAGTTACCCTAATGATTCTTGAAAAAAAAAACCCAAAACATTCTTCAATATTAAAAAAAAATAATTTCTTCAATCAATGTCATGATTTCAATTCATGGTGCATGGTGTTAAATAAAGCAAAATCTATATTTAAATAAACAGATCTGTAATTGCATCATGGACAAACATTTGTTACAGCTCAATTATTAGTTATATAATTATTTAAACTTAATGACTGGATCAGGTATTACAAAACAGGCATAACACTATGAAACATACGCTCACAACAGCTAAATCGTCCTGAGGAGACGACAAGGGATGTGACATAAATATTTATAGGTAATGAGTGCATTTACAAGACATCAAACAAATAATTTGAATGTGATTGGCTTCTACTTCTTTCCGATGATAATATGTATTACACAAAACATGAATCAAATGTTATATTAATGGATACACAATACAAACTATATCATTTCAGGACTAACATATGATTCAATTTTGTTTCAATAATTTGCTCGTGGTAGGGGTCTTGAGCAGTTAGAAGAAACTGGAGGATCCAAACAAAACCAACATGGTTGGATAGGTGACACTATAAGCAAAGAATCAAAACCACACCACTTAACTCAATGACAGATCTTAAAATTTAACTTGCACGCATTAATTCATTCGGACACCCAACCTCCCAGATTATAAACAATGTGGTCAATTCTCGCTAAGATATAACTGTTAAGGAGTATAGACTACAACTGACATGGCGATTGACTTCTTAATTAAGCTGCATGTCAGGCTTGGGCATGATGGATCTTGGACCTTTTAGTACATAATAATGCTATTTTTACAGATGAATTTAATTTTATAAAAAGAATGTCAGACAAGTTAGTCAATGTAAAATATTAAGTCTTAATATAACAATCATATGTAAACAGAACGGGTAGGGCTCTAAAATCTAGTTTTTGATATTTACAAAATGAAATGAAATGGGGTTTAACGCCCTACTATTCTGATCTGAACTGGGTTGTGTGCTATGTGGGAAATTTTGCATGGACAGCAGCACTACTGCCTACTCTTATATCGAATTCCAACTATCAAGGGATCTTTTACGTGCCAAAAATTTCGCCAAATTGAATATTCTGTCGCCAGAATTATATTTCAACCCCTAACCCTAGCGCTGACGTGCACGTCAATGTGTACACGGGACCTCAGTTTTTCGTACCATCTGAACGACTAGACAGGTGTCCTTGTCTGACGTGCACGTAGCGCTGACGTGTAGGTCAATGTGTACACGGGACCTCAGTTTTTCGTACCATCTGAACGACTAGACAGGTGTCCTTGTCAGGCCCTCCGTCCTGCATCACCGAAAAGGAAGAACGATGCCGGAAATTCTGGATGAACCTTCTTGCCCAATGCAGGGATCGAACACCTGACCTCCAGGCTAGCGAGCCACCACTACACCACTTGGCTACCGTGATCCCCCTGATATTTACAGGACAGTGATAGTAAATAACTGGGGTAAATACTGTCCAACCTTGACCATGCAAAATAGTGTTCCTAGGTTGTCACAGTATGAAGGTTTGATAAATCGCCGCTGATTTTATCCCAATATAGCGAAATACCAGTATATCGCTCAACCCCATTGTATGTAGATCGATTTACAATAACATAGTGGCTATTTCATTGTTTTATCAATCAGCAGTTTCAAACAACAAATGGATATTGCTGACTAAAAATAGTCAATTAACTGATTGATGATACAAATTTCATCTTAACACACCTACTTTAAAAAATTGGAAAAATTCAACTTATTGATTTGAAAAGTCTAACGTAAACCTTTTCAAATGTGACTTGGATTTTAAAATATTTTCAAAACCTCTGGAAAAGTAAAATAGGATGTAATGGATAGTTTACACAACCGGTAAGACACTAAAACATCTAGTACTTAGAATAAGGCTATTATTTATTTTCTGGAACTACCAAGCCAGCAAGAGTGTTGTCCCGTTAAAATAACACCTAGCTATCATTAATAACAATGTCACTGGCCATATTGGTTTGTCTTCTTTACCAAATAATACAGTACTCTTCAGTCCTTTATCACAATAAAAAGTCAGATTCACAGGATATTAAAGAAGAATTCCAATAGTTGCAAATTCTTTATATATACTTTTTCATTATCTGTTAAATTATTTCCACAACAATTCATTTTGCCTTTAATTATTAACAAACTGAGATGTTGGCTGTGATTTTATCTGGGTACAAACCGAACCATACACTCATTGTTAGCAACTATTAATTATAGTGACTGGATGAATACACAAATGAAGTCACTGGAATAAAGACTAATATAGCATGTTTGCTGCTTTGATTACAGTGGAATTGAAACTTACACAACTGGCACGTGACGTTTATTAAAGACAAAGATAGGCTGGCACTGCCAGGCAGGATACGCCCACATTTTCGAGAGATGGATAGAGAACAAACAATACGGAAAGTGATTTTTCCTACATCATTAAGTCCTGTATTTCATACTGTATTGGGAGCAGCCATTTTGTTGGTCAGTTCCAGTCTGATATTCATGAAATTCGAAGTCGACAATGATTATGGTGTGACGGTACACAACCTAGAATTGTGACTTTTCGTCAAAATCGGATAAGAATTGTGACCTGTACAGAGTCAACAACCATGATATACCATATCTTTACACTATTCGCGTACAAACGGCGACCATTTCGTCCGGCAATTTTGGCACCATTTTCACGAAATTCGAATAATTCAGGAAGTTACGATCCGATATGCGCAAATACCGAAAGGAACCAAGATCTTTGGGTTATAACCATGCATTTCAAGTTTCATCAAAATCGAATTAAAATTGTGACCTTTACAGGGTCCACAACCTTGATATACCATTTTTTAACAGTATTCACGTACAAACGGTGGCCATTTTGTATGGCAATTTTGGTCTGATTTTCCCGAAATTCGAACTCAACCTTCCTTACGGTGTAACGGTAATATAATCAAACGTTTTTTTAAATCGGATAATAATTGTGACCTCCAAGCTAAAAAAAAAGGCGATTTTGCGTATAATCAGGGGCCATAATTCAGGAAGTTACGATCTGATATGCGCAAATATCGAAAAGAAGCAAGATCTTTGGGTTATAACCTTGAATTTCAAGTTTCATCACAATCGAATCAAAATTGTGACCTCCACAGGGTCCACAACCTTGATATACCATTTTTTAACAGTATTCGCGTACAAACGGCGGCCATTTTGTATGGCAATTTTCGTCCGATTTTCCCGAAATTCAAACTCAACCTTCCTTAGGGTGTAACGGTGATATAATCAAACGTTTTATAAATCGAATAATAATTGTGACCTCCAAGCTAAAAAAAAGGCGATTTTGCGTATAATCAGGGGCCATAATTCAGGAAGTTACGATCCGATATGCGCAAATAACGAAAGGAACCAAGATCTTTGGGTTATAACCATGAATTTCAAGTTTCATCAAAATCGAATCAAAATTGTGACCTCCACAGGGTCCACAACCTTGATATACCATTTTTTAACAGTATTCGCGTACTAACGGCGGCCATTTTGTATGGCAATTTTCGTCCGATTTTCCCGAAATTCGAACTCAACCTTCCTTAGGGTGTAACGGTGATATAATCAAACGGTTTTTTAAATCGAATAATAATTGTGACCTCCAGAGGGACCACAAGCTAAAAAGGGTGATTTTTCGGACAATCAGGGGCCATAATTCAGGAAATTACATTCCGATAGCCGCAAATATCGAAAGGAACCAAGATCTTTGGGTTACAAACATGCATGTCAAGTTTCATCAAAATCGGTTCAAAATTGTGACCTCTATAGGGTCCACAAGCTAAAAACGTGATTTTTCGTACAATCAGGGGCCATAATCCATGAAGTTTTGATCCGATACATGCCAATATCGAAAGGAACCGAGATCTTTTGGGGATAAACCTATATTTCAAGTTTCGTCAAAATCGGATAAGAATTGAGACCTGTAGAGAGTCCACAAACAAATTGTGGACGGACGGACGTCCGGACGGACAGGGGCGACGACATAATTTTCATGTGGACGTATAAAAACTATTTGTAGAGTAGAGTTGGAACTATTTGTAGAGTTTGATTGAAACTTTTTGTAGAGTATGTTTGAAACTATTTGAAGAGTAGAATTGAAACTAAATTTGTCGAGTATGATTGAACCCTAATGATTCTAGAATCAATGTGGAACTTTATCTGCTATATCTCCTCTACCAATGGCACTGAGTCCTTTAGCTATTTTTTTTATCAATGGGCTTTCATCTTGCCTTTTCCATTCCGCTAATATTTGATATTTAATCTCTCTTGCTCCATCTGTCTTATAATTATGGTCAATCTCATCTATTTTAGCTTCTGTTAATCCAAGGTATCTTCCAAGTCTTTCAGCATCTTTGGTTTTAATATCTTTAGCTATATCCTCTAACAATTTTTGTGATACTATTTCCACTTTTGCTGTGAAATGAAATAAAATGAAATAAATAAATGGTAACAAATATTACCATTTTTTGATCTGTATTTCTCATACATGTGTGTGTATATATATTTTAAAACAAGTGATCAAAGTGCCTAAAATAATTTGTACTGTAAGTGTTATTTGAAATTTCTAAACCAATTATAGATCTGGATTTCTGATATTTATTTTTGTAACCCTGGAATGTCGATCTAAAATTCTTGTAATTAAACACTCTACAGGTTAGCGGGGTTTTTTATCCACTATTTGGGATTGTTCTTCTAGAGCAAAGGAAAAACCTTATCCAAATTCAGATTTGCGCAACCATTTGAAAAACCAAAGTAATAAATAGGGACAATACTAAAATTAAGATACAATTTATTTCTTTGTGAAATAATTGCCTAATTCAGAATCGAGTAACTATTTTAAAGCCATAATAATGAGGAGAAACCATACCAAAATTGAGTCACAATTGCCTCTATCGTCAATATACATGTAATATAGTGATGAAAATTTGAACTTACTAGATAATGGTTTTTTTGCCTTAATATTAGGCAGAGAGGATTGATTAGATCTAACATTCATTACCATACCAGTACCTATTTGTACATTTCCAGCAATATGAGGTGTACTTGTGCTGATCTTAAATTGGGCTCCTTCCGGTGCTATAATAAAATATAGGTTGTCAGGCAATTAAAAATACACCCATTAGTAGCTAAGTTGTGAAGAATGGACATGGGTTACAAATCAATACAGTTCTTCCTTTCAATAGGATAGACTCCAATCTACTGGTAATTAAAATACAGATCTATATTTCATTTCGTTTTTTATACTAACGATGGCCTACACTACATGAAGATCCATAGGCGTACGAGGCGGGGAGGCACCGGCCCCCCCAAATATTTTCATGAAAAAAAAATAGAAATCTGAAAAGAGCTCAGAATTGTGAGTTGGGTCATTAGCCGAGGAGTTTTTGAAAATGGGATGGGGGTAACGGTATGGCCTTGTCGGGGAAGGCTATGGTCTTGTCGGGGATGAATGCCCAGTTTGTCGGGAAGCGTCGTGCCGTCTGTCGGGTTTTGAATATTTTTAATAATATGGAATCTGAAAGAAAGCAGTCCAGTCAATAATGAACACGTACCCCATCTGAATAGAACTAGCACTTACACATGACCTTTCTCAGTTCTTGGGTACTGTGTTCCTGTATACTTACATCCAACTCCATGCACCGGACGAGCCCAGTGATAGGCTAGGAAAATTTTCTTTTATAATAACTGGTAAGGTTGTAATAATATGGTACTTGTAGTCACATATAATATACATGTACGATGGCTCAATAGGCCGTAAATAATTGATATTGAACCCTTTTCTTTGGAAATAAATATTCATGGGTGAATGTAAAGTGCCACTGGCAAGAATTATACAAAGATAGTGTGCTCAACAACGCTTATAATATATGGTCATTCATATATTAAAAGTAGATAAAGTATATACAAGTCTGAGATCTGGATAAAAAAAATGTGAAGTCTCCTAAAATGAAAAATGTGGCAAAAGTAAAGCGTTCGATTTGTTCTTGTTTTCGAAGTAATAGAGCTTGTATTTTAAAGATGACTTTTTACCAGTTTTTATGCTGCTACTGACATAATTTACTACCCACTCCAAATTACTAGAAAGTATTCGAAATGCCTGGAAATCGCGTCTTCGGCCGTCTGGTTTTTAAAATTTTCCTGGGGGAGGCCCTCCAGACCCTCCGTCGGTCGCTTTGCGCCTCCGGCGCTCCGCGGACTCTAAAGAATATATTTGTCGGAAAAATATGCTGGCCCCCCCCCCCCCCAAACAAGTTCGGCCTCGTACGCCTATGTGAAGATCTGACCAGTTGTTTTGGGAGATTTAGTCAGAGGTCATATACAAAAAAAATTCCTGTTGATCAGTGTCTATGCAAATTTTGCAATTTAAATTTGATTGAAAACGAGCAACATTTTTTGTTACACTGTAGCAAGTATGAAAAAATACGCCAAGCTCATTCATACCCAGCCTTCTCAGCAAATCCTATGATTTTCTACAACTTCCTTAATCTGTTTAACCCACCAAAATTTATTGCCAAGGCAGTGGCTTTATATGTGTTTTTAGCTTTTGATACGAGAGCAAAATCAAATCTGGTGGCAACTTCATCGAACTGAAACGCCTTAGATTTACATGTAGTATTTTGTTTATATGAATGTATTGTGTATGTGCATGCATTATTAAATGTATGGCTATGTATAAATGTATATGTATGCATGCTGTCCATAATGGACGTTTTGATGCAATAAACTTCTTATCTTATCTTATCTTACAAGCAACTTTTGACCCTATGACATCAGACATTTGATTAACCAATCAGCATTGATGTTTCTAGTGGATTATCCACAGTTCCGTGCACCTCAAACCAAAAGCTTGTCGTAACAGACAATTTCATAGGCTAATCCCTCACATCATCCAGAACACATCAATCATAACAACTATGAAATTTTGAACTAGAATATAAAAACGAAAAGGAATAAGATCCGTGTTTTAATCAGATTGGATTGACTCCCATCGTAAAATCCAGAAAAACCATAATTTACTAAAAGTCTATTGTACTAATTTCATATAAAATTCTATATGGACTGGATAATAACTTTTGTCATTAGCATTCACAGGGTTTGACAATGTGAAACACAGGTCATAACTCTATAAAAGTAATCAATGGCAATTGCTGAAATTCAATAGGCTTCTTAGTTTTACTAATTTAAAAGATGCATATAAAATTTTCCCAGATCGTATGATAATTTTTGTCGTTAAAACCTTCACAAGGTGAAATAAAGTGAAACATGGGCCATAATTCCAGAAGGAATTAACAGAAATTATGGTAATCAAATGGGATTCTTCTTCATCTCAGTAAGGTACATGTTAACAACATATATCAGTTTCAAAACAATGAGACCGTGCTTTAATAACTTATAGAATTATCTTACTTATATATGATAAATTTGTTCCTCCCTCTTCAGATGGTACAGCATCTTCATCTAAATTCTATAAAGAGAATAAATTATCTTCATTAGTAAACAACAACAACAATACATCTTTTATCATTATCATTACATTCACACTTACCAATGTCATTCTTTTCTCTACCAACTAGCTAATGAAGACACTAAACATATGAGAAGTCAGTGACTCCGAGCCACCAAAAGGTATCCTAATAAACATTAATCATTTTAAAAGGCGAATCTGATAAAAATACAGATCTATATTTTTGATGCCCTACACTTCATAACTAGCAAGGCAGAACTATGGCTAATCCTGGAAATTATATACAAGCGGCTTTTGACCCTATGATGTCAAATATTGATTACCGTAATCAATCAGCATTGAGGTTTCTAGGGGTTTACCCACAGTTCCATGCAGAGCACGCGAAGAACTTGCGTAACAGACCGTTTCATTGGCTAATTCCTCAAGTAGAACGCCTGTTATATAATAACTCTGCCTGATCCTAGTGTTGTGAAGACAAGTTAAGCGAAATTTTAATCTGTAAAAAATACGATCTGTTTTTTAATCAGATAACTTGTAAGGAAAGGAACTACATGTCATGTCACGTCAACACATTCATTTTGTCATTTTCAGTCTAACATATGTAATTTTTTCTCTATGATCACATATTCAGTGAAAAAACAAATGCCCGGTGACATTTTCACCGACTCTTTATTGCATTACAACCAACAAGGGATATTTAACATCACCAGGAGAAGCAAGTGAGAATTCAGTATGAACAATCCTGAGGTTATGCTTATTCAATTTGTCAGGATTGCCAGGATTCAAAACCAGGACATCTAGTCGAGAGCCCTTACCGACACTGCTAGGCAAACAAGACCCCATTCCTTTTATTAGTATGCATGGTAGGTCTTCTTCTTACTGTAACTTACCCTGTTCATGATCTTCATCTATTATGCTATTTCACAACTCTTCACAAACATAACTGAAATATATATGAATTCCATATTAAAGCAGTATTATTTTAAAATATGTACAAGAAAAAAATTGGATCATCACTTTTTTGACATGCGCTTAACGAATGTAAATCCAATCACCAGCTTTAAAACATTTCTACGAACAGTCCTCTTGAAATGGCTATATTAGGTATTAGAACAAAGCATTTTATTTTCATAAAAATTACTAACTGCACATGTATACGTGTAAGCTAAAATGTTATGAAGTGGGGCTTAATACATCCTACTCTTTGGCACCATTACTGAACTTTCCCAACAAACACCAGGATCAAACAAGGAACCTCCTGGTTAGTGAGCCAGCCTTATCATATAAGCTTATTTATATTACCACACTTGTAAATCAAAACTTAAAACTACTAAACTTCATCCATGGATTAAAGATCTATCTTAAATCTCATACAAAATCTCATTCAAAGAGAAACCGGCGAATTTACAAACGAATTTGGATTTGGTTATCCAATTTGCAAAACTTTTTAGATTCTATCCTCAATCCATTGCTGACTTCATTTTCTGACTTACCATTACACAGGGTTTGTTCGGGTATTTTTTGATGAGTTACTAACACTCCATCAAAATATCTTAAAGGGCCAATCCCGATAACTTTTTGGGGAATAAAACTGCTTAATTTTGTGTTAAAATCCTTTAAAATCCATAACCTAAGGCCCACCTACTAACCTGATATTTGTGATACGCTTGTATTGTAAATAACTTAAACCTGACAGTCTTCATCTGGAAATGGAGACCGTCGTTGTATTATACAGTATCTGGATAAAACCAGACTTTTTTTAAATAATATGTAGGTAAAATTTACCTATTGTTATCAAGTACAGTGCATGGGTCATTCACTGTATAGACCTCTCAAGAAACGTTAATCGATTATCAGGTCACCCAATGAAAAAATTGACCCGAAATCTTAAAAGAGTTATGTGTCCGGATAAGCAGTGTTGACGTACACGCCCAAACGACTCAATATTTTGAGCTGAAATTTCGAGACTAGGTAAATACACCATGGCACTATATTTTGGTCCATAAATTTCATAAATACTCAGGACTTTAATTTTTGAGACTCTGTTCTTATCAGGATTGTCCCTTTAATCTTAGGTCACTGCATGGATTTTCCGTGATTACGTTATGAATATAATGATTCAGATTGACGGCAAACTACTAAATTCCTGTGAACTGACTGATATAGACAATTTTGTGTGTTTTTTTCAAACAATAGCCAATAGTGACTATAGCTGTGTTCACAACTCACATCATATTATTATTGGTTGAAAACTCAATAAGAGCAAATTACAACAATGAATGTATAATAAATGCCAAAATGATATCTTTCCCTCAAGGATGCATACAAAAGATCTTATTTTGGAATCACTGATTTTCCACTGAACATTAAAAGAATAATATGATACGTGTATGTAAACTGTCACATAAGCACATAAACCATACCAGTATACCTATTTTAGCGCTATGATACTGACTGTATGGAGTTTGGTACTTTATAAGTGCACTACCAGTAATTATTAAATTATGAGCCAGAATTCAACTCGACAGGACTGAGATGTAAGAATACAGTATAACCATATTTTACTGGTAAAATATCATTTGAAGAAAAGTTAACAACATTGTTATTCAGTATTTTGAAATGCCTAACTCTTTCCCCCCAAGACTGTCATCTTTTTTTAGACCAGAGAAGTCTGTAGCTGTCATTATAAAGGCGGGGCTAAATATAAGGCTTTATAACAGCCAATAAAAAATGCAATTGCCTGTGGAAAAATGGAAACAAACTTAATGACATCCACGTGGATTTCAATAGAGTTGAATGTCGAACAAAAATATGGCTTCAGTAATTTAAATGCGAATATCTGGAGTTAGGCGATAGTTGTGCCACCACATTGGCCTCTGTAAGTTTAATTAGTGATAATAGTATTAACTTATCTTATTTTAAAGATTTTATATGCATTAATAAAGAAATTCAATTTGCAACTTGGAGCTAAAGGTCTCAAATCGTAGCTAAAAAGAAACATAGCATATCTCAACGTTTTTAGCTACGTTCTTGTAGCTAATTAAAATGGATAATCCAGAATTTGTTTATTATCGTATAATGGTTCGTCTACTTGACAATCGAATGAACAAGTTTATTCAATCCAGGACTGCTCCCCTATTCCCCATTGCAAACATTGGCTGAGAATATCATAATCAGTTTTGTTGAACCCTGCTGACAGATCAAACAGAGCAAGGACGATGTCACGTTGATTATTGAGCGGTAGCAAAACGTCATTTTGCACTTGTAGGACAGTTTCAACACTATGCTCACGCATGTACGCAAACTGAAATTGAGAAACAAACAGTTTTCGAAAAGATAGTCATTGAACTGTGCTGAAGCTGCTTTTTCTAAAAGCTTATCCAGAAATGAGCAGTTTAATACTGATTTATAATTTTTCATAAAATTTCTATCAAACCCTGTTAACTTCGCTCAGAAACAAATAACACTGAATGACATTTCCAATTCATTTTTCATTGTCTATTTTTGAACTATTATATGAAAAATGACCAGTTCTTAATCTATATCAAATATAATGCATCTTTAAGCCTTCGTTCACGGTATAATATAAAGTGTTTCAGGATGGGAATCTGTATGAAAATTCTCAAGAAAGATCGAGAATTAAGAGGTGACATTGCCAGGAGCTATTCCATTAAATTAATGGACCAATAGTACACTTGTTTGATAGTCCTTGAGTTAGACAGAAGGTTGGGCCTCTTTTAAATCGGACAATCAATTATCATGCCAACTGCCCCTTACTGATAATGATATTCAAACATTCCCTGTGTTTGACAGACATTATATATACTGGCCTGCAAATCTGTCAACCCAAAATTCTGATTGTTCCTTAATATGACAGTCCATTATTCCGATGGCTCTCATTATGAATATTACAGTTTGAGTAAATTAACTAAACTTTATCATTCTAACTCTCACGATTCTCATAGCCATAAAAATGGTATTGTGGCACTGGTAAGTGGTAAGGGATTAAAGAGTCAGATATTTTAGACTACCGTACTTCAAAAATGCTACCACAGGGCAAGGCCAAGGGTCATAATCAGGTAATTTAACTCAATTCTTGAGTCTCATAGTCATAGATAGACTCAATATAGTAGCCATAGTTCCTTTTGCCTTTAGTTTAGGAACCGTCCTTGAGTTTGACAGTAGACGATATCCTCTGACATTTTAATTATTTAGAAAGTGTAGAAAATTAGGTCTGGGGCCTTTCTAACCCATTTAACAACATCGAGCATGGATAAAATCAAGAACAAATGTGTTAACATAACAATAATATACATATTAAAATTGTAATGTGACATATCAGCCTCTCTCTATTCTAATCCTAGGCTCAAGAAACTAATCCAAATCTAAGGCCTTATCCTACTCCTTCCTAGGCTAGATTAGGGCAATGGTTATAACTTACACATATATAATAACTTTTGGTAATTTAAATTACTATGCCTTGCTATACATATGACCAATAATAAAAGTTTAAAAGTCAGATGTTTAGGCCTAATTTATCTTCAAACTACACTAGGACTTTTAAAGCGGAAGCAAATAATCCAACTTTCGGTTTCCGAACACTAACAGCCGCGTAGCAAAAATTCTACATTGACCCTTTGCTGAAAAGAAAAGACAGTGGTTCTCCTCATTAATTTTTTAATTCATACCACGACACCGTTTTAATTAGATCCACAATAGTTCCAATAATCAAACGCATTTCAAGTTTTGTCTTTGATTACAGTTAACTAGATTAAATTGTTGATATTTAGGCTAAAATTTGGACGCAACCCCAAAACAACAATGGCGTCCAAAGTTGACCTAATCGTGGCAAGAGACATTCTCGACCCAAATTTTGATGGATATAAACTCTCACTCGAGCCGTTACCAGTATATTCTACTCAACTAAATACAGGTAGATCTATAGATTACTATTATCAAGCGCATGCATTTGTTTCTGCTTTTTTAAAGCAATACATATTGTCTTTTGCCCCGTCGACTATAATATAGTACTATAGATTAGTACTAAGTAGGCCTATGTATGTGGACTCAATGATGTCAACAGGAACACGTTGGCTAAAACACGCTATTTGATTCATCGTTTGCAACTCAATATATGAAAACAGTCTTAGATGAGAAGACTGAATGATAACATACATTCTTATTAAACGTACAGGAATATTTTGCTACAAAATATAATTATTTTATTAGAATGTTAAAACTGAATATTCATCAGGATTTGGGTGATCCACATTTTGTAGGATTTAGACTAGGCTTGGATAAGTTACCAGTTATAAGTTATAAAGAATATTTTAACAACATGTAAACATCATTAATCTTTATAATTAGTCAAATATTTGTGTGTTATTTGATTTAAGAGTTCGGTTGTTTTGTTTGTTTAAAAAAATGGGCTTATCTAAATAATCTAAATAAATACTTTAGGATAACCGGCAATCGCCCATGCATAATATAAGTTATAAGATTTGACAAAATCTTCTTAAATTTTATACATTCTTGTGATTATATACAGTACATTATCAGTAAATTGTATGTACTTTTATGGAATTTTCCCAAATTCATTTCTTACAGGTGTGGATTTTGCAAAATTAAATGAAAAACAGTTTTCTTATTTGCATTCTAAACTCTACGGAGGTTATAACCATTTGATAGCTGATCCATGGCATCCAGATACAGTTTATTTTGTTGATACTGATTGGTCTGTTCGGAGGGTGACCGTTAAATCTGTAAGTATTTATCAACTGAATTGATCGTACATTCAATGTACCATGGATTGTGCGAACTTAAATTTCTTTCTTTATTAATTTTATGATAATATTTCAGTAAACATAGCCTACCTCATTAATTGTAATCAGCAGTAGTTAATATGTTAAGAAAATAAATGCAACAGTTTTATAATGATTTCGTATTTTTTATCAATTTATTGTACATCATTAATTGTCAATGTATTCTCTTTAGGAAGTTAAGATCGACAATGGATCCGTTGTTTATTCTATTCCTGATTCTGCCAATCAAAGATTGGTACCAGGAAGATTTAATGTGTCTATTGTTTTCCCATCATCTCATCTAGCAGTTTTATCAGATGGAACAGGCAATCTCACTCTGCTATCTACAGATGATAGAGACTCAAACACTACCTGGCAGGTAATTAAAAACAAGAACAGAAATTGTTTTGAATTACAAATTCGTGAAAGTGAAGCAAATGCTATAAATTCTGAACTATTCACAAAGACTGAATTCTGTATGTAAGCAATACAACTTATTTTTTGAAGCATTACTGAAAGGATTGTAAAAATTGTAATGAAGAAGTTACAACTTCTGACAAATATGTCAGATTCCCTGATACCTACATGTATATATATAGAGAGAGAGAAATGGGGTTTAACGTCCACTCAACACAAACTAGGTCATTTTGGGACTAACATGGTTTAATTTTATTTCAATGATATTCTGGCGCGTGGGGGTCTTTAGAAGTGGGAGGAAACCGGAGGAAACCCATGAGGTTGAGAAGGCACCCCTATCTTTATGCCACATCCCCTTACGCCAGGGCTCGAAACCACAGCCGCTCGCCAGTGGTGACCAGCCAGCTAGAGGTCGAAGCGTGGCACTCTAGACCAACAGGCCATCCCAACCCCCTACATATAGAGAATTTAATAACATATATAATACATGTATTATTATTTTTATTTTAGTTGCTTTACAGAAAAGAGGTATTGGGAAGTGAAACATATTTTCACATTTCCGATAGTGTTTATCATACTGATAATGAAACACATCATATTGAATGCCTGTTGATACATATAGATGATATATCAGAAGATGAAGATAAATATAAAACACAGTTTACACCTGTAATTAACTGGATCAGTTTATCTTCAGGTTGGTATTTATACTTTAAGTTCATAACAACATGTACAGCATCAGCCTATTATACCTGTATTTTATACGTGTATATACTATTAGGTAGATTTCATGTGATATGTCCATTAAAAGACATTTCTCTGTTTTCTATCTTTATTTATGTGAATGTTGTAAGAATGACTCACCGCACGAAGAATCTGAAAACATTTTCAAAATATTTGAGGTTGTCGTTAGTGTAATTTGTAACCTTTATTGATTTGACATCAAAAATGACCATTAAAACACAAATTGATGTATTATGTTATGCAAATGTGTACACAATTTATTTTTTCAGTTGTTATATCAAACATTGTATTGTAAATTAGTGCCTCGCTCACTATAAACTTTGATGCTTTATCATTATTGAATAATAATATTGTCAATACTTTGATGTTTTATCATTATTGAGTAATAATTTCGTCAAGACTACACATTGTACATTATCAACTATTAATATTACCTACTCCTTTAATATAATACTTGATTAAAATATTCTCCCCCCAATTCTAAATACCCCTACGTGCAAGCAAATTATTGAAATAAAATTAAACCATATGTTAGTCCCAAAATGACCTAGTTTGTGTTGAGTGGACGTTAATCCCCTTTTATCTCTGTCTCTCTCTGATTAAAATATGATGAGTATATTCTACAGTGGATCAGAAAGTATGGATCTTAGAAAGAAGTAGATGTATCGAAGATGCCAGCCCACAAACAAAGATTAAAGATATAAGTGGTAGACTGTTTGATTATGCTGTATTAGAGAAATCAGGAAAAGCTGTTTTATTAGCTTGTGATAAACTTATGAAATTAACCAGTGATTCTGTTAAACCAGTAATAACATCTACAGACGATGATTACGAAATGGTTGGAGCAAGTAAGATATTTATAAATTGATATTGGTTTTAAATAGATTCTTACGATCTGCATTGTATTACAGTCTTTTTCGTATTCTTTTCAAATGATGATCACAAAGTACTTTGAAACTGAGCAATAAAGAATTCTAAACCCTTTATCACTCTTCCATTGGCTCTGATTGAATCAATTAAATAATCCGATAATTAATTGTCAAATTGAATGGAAACTTTTCACATATGAAACCAATCTGACTTTGTCAAATAATCAGCTGTGAGTAAACCACAAGTATATGTTGAACACAGCAATTTAACTGAATATCAATCCATGACTAGAGTAATGACCTCTCAGATTATGACTATCTTTGTATATAGCTGATCACCTCAAATAAAATCAACTCTTTTAACACCTCTGTCTTAAAACAACATCAGAGACTATTATATCTTTTTGATACAAAACTCTACTCACAGTTTGTCATTTGGTTATTTAATTAATGAGCACAGATAAGTGTGTATTGTAAGTGAAGAGGGTCAGTCATACTCTGTATACCCATTGCATGATTTGAACTTTCAGTGGACCAATCCTTTAGTACAGTTCCTACCAAATTTTTGAGACCAGAATCGCGCGGACACGGCGAAAAAAAACACTCCGAATTCTCTTAGATTTCACGGTGAAATTTCGCTTAATTCCGCGGCGATTTTTCTCTAAGATTCGCCGTGTTTCTCTAGGAATTCGCCGTGTTTCTCTAGGAATTCACCGTGTTTCGATAAAAGTACATCTTGGTTTGCCGTGCTTCCCGCAAGGAATTTGCGAGTCTACCTTAAGCTAGGGTCAAACTAATATTGTCTATAATACATTTGTAAATTGAAGGAGTTATAATATAGTAATGCTCCCGGGAAAACGTGTACATATACATGTATATGTATAAAGTACAGGCCGGTTTGAATAACAAATGAGTTATTCAGAAATTTTATCATACAGTTAAATGATGTTAATACAGCAGTAAATAGTGTTTTTATATAATTGAATATTATAGCTAGTAAAGAACCAAGGTATACATGGAGCGAAACAGAAGAAGATATAACTGTACTATTTACAGTACCTTTAGGTATAAGTAAAGCTGATATCTATCTTACACTTACACATGATCATATAGAGTTTGGTATAAAGAATAGTAGCATGCTATTGGATGGTGATTTATGTTGTCATGTTGATGTAGAAGCCAGTACATGGACAATACAAGGACAACGGTAAGCCAAACCTTTTATCTAAAGCAGAAATTGATGTTTTTTATAGTGCTTGTATTATTTTATTATAATTGTTCTTGTAATAAGTTTATGTGAAAGATAAATTTGCAATCGGAATTTGAAGAACAGAGTAGAATCAGATATGTACAAAAAAATTATCAAAATATTGTCTTGATGATGTATTAAGAGGCATTAATTAGCTCTTTACCAGTCTCAACTCATATTGAAGGAAAATAATTTTTAATTTGACATGATTTGACTATAGCAGATTGTATGCAAATTTTGAGATGCATCTGCAAAGCCATTGCTAAGATATTCACATTTTATCTTTCAATACACTTAAATTTGTTAGTGGTTTTCAAGAAATTTAGTGAATGCTTGTGAAAGATTTCTTAGCTTTGATTTACAATAATTAAAGGAGTGTAAGGGTATTTTTAATATGGATAGAAAAAAATTATTACATTTATTTTCTTGGTGTGAGAGAATGAGACTTTCAATCATATTACTTTATCATTTAGCCATACATTCTGTGTTAACTTTTAAGTATCCCTACCCCATAAAAACGTTTTAGTGCAAAGATAAAGAGTTCAAATCGTTTCAATAAATAGAATGTTTGTTATTCAGATTAGAGTTGACACTTGGTAAAACAGAATCAAAGACCTGGTCAGTCATTGTAGATGGTGATACCTCAGGGGAGAAGACCTTTGATCCCCAACAAATTGAAGCTATACATCAAAGACTAGAGGCACTGACATCTGATCAGCAAGTTAGTTCATTATCTTGAAGTTAGAATAAATGTCTGTTAACATTGAACGATTTATTTATTAAGCAGAAAAAGAAAACCCATGTAATTCCAATCTAAAATTTTCCTGTATTTTAAAATAACCAGTTTTTGCGGACCAAATAAATCCATTATTCCTGAAGATTTTTAAATATATGGAAGATGCAAATGACAAAAATGTAAAAACGACTTAACATAGACTAATGTTATTTTTATGCCACAATGTTTATTTTTTTTATAGAATCCATTTCCAGATAGGGAAGAAACACCTTATAATGCCCAGGAGTTAGAAGATTGTGATGTGGATATTGGGATGATGTTATTACGTATTGATGGAGAAACACATCATACTACACATCAGGTAAAAAAATTTAGCACCCACCCATAAAACAAGTCAAACTAGGTTATCGACAAGGTGGATAAACCAAATGGGTGTGGTTAGTTGTAAGCCAGGTTATCCAGATCTGCTTACTGAACACCTCAAAATTTAATGGCCAGGATGATTATTAAAGCTAGACTTGCTTTACTAATTGTACATAGCATGTAGTCCCGTAGATTCAGAATTAGTTTTGTAAAAGCAGTTAGGCTTTAAGTCAGCTTATAGGTTTTGTGGGGTTTTTTTTAGAGATAGTTCTTGAGAATGTTGAATTTGAAATTATTATTATGAATTATTCTGGAAGCTAGATAATTGACCATCCAGACCACTATAAAAGCTCAAATCCTTTTTGTATTAATGTACAATTCCAGTAGAATCAATGAAAGTATTGTGTGTTAAATGAAAAAACGATTCCCCCAATCTGTTAATTTGATGTTTTTCTTTATTTCTTTATTCAGATAAATTTGTCAGAGCAGTGGCTATTCAGTGCCAGGTTGGACAGCAATAAACCCCCATCAATTTGTTTACGTCATGATGTAGATGGATTGCTATGGCAACCAGATGATAATGTGACAGCAGGAAAAGCACCATGGAAACATATCGTTTCCTTCAATGCATTGGGCTATGTGCAAGCTTCTAAACAGCAAAAGAAATATTCGTCCTGTTCTCCTAATTGTTTATTCTCTGTGATTTGTGACTGTAGTAAACACATATATGTGTATCACAGACATTCTCCAATAAACTCTCCCTTACGTAACAGAAAAACGGGAAAACAAGTGAACACTATTGCTAAGCAGCAAGTTGTCTCCCTTGACACAGCAGATCCCATATTGGGATTACATACGACCAATGATAAAGTATTTGTGATAACAGAAACCAGTCTATATCTTGTCAGGATCAGAAATGAGATTTAAAGTATTTATCATCCTGATAATTTAAAGCATATACAATTAAATATATAATTAGATCATGATTATTTCTTAATACATGAAAATTATTGTTAGAGAGGTCCATTTTGTGCAAAAAATAAATATATTATTTATAACCAAAATTGGTCTCTCATTTTAGTATAATTTGCTGAAAATAGATCAATTGAGGGTTTTTTTCTATTTTGTTGAAACAGATCAATTGATGACTTATTTGAATACAATAATGGTGTTAGATATATAACAATTCAGTCTTCATATTTCTGTGATCCCAGCAGACGTTCAATATCATGTCATTTCATGAAATTGACACATATCAGTGTCATTCATAAAACTAAAGTAGATGTGTATGTGGATGTGTAAAAGAACATTTTGTTAATTTCTGATATTCCTAAAAATGTGGATCTACTTCAATCTAACAAAACCTGTGTTCATACACCTACATTTAATTTTTCAAATGAAATTTGTGCTCCCTTTTATTTTTCAATTTATGACCACGTGTGAAAGAGATACATGCACAGGATAGAGTTCTCAGACAAATATCTTTTTGAAACTTGGTGAGGTTGTTGATTACATACGTTTTGCCTGGTTAGCATACCATTGACATTTTGACTTTCAAGGCTTGTCAACATTATACAGAAAAAGTTTGGTATTTGTAAAAATTTGAGAATAAATCTTATTTTGGAAATGGCAAATGAGTAGAGATCTGTGGCATTTTGCTTGAATCTTATAATTGTAAAAATTGTAAATAGGAGTAAAACTTGTGTTTTTTTCATCTTTGTAATGGAGAAGGGGTTATATGATATCAACATGAAAGTAACTACATGTTGGTTTAGTTCAATCTACACTATCTTTTTGTATATACATGTATATATCTTTATACTTCAATAAACTTTTGTACATATAAAGATAATGGTGATAAAGTTTATCAAGCAATATTGAAGATTATGTGAGGACTAACTTGCTATATTTAAATTTATTGTTAACATTTATTATTCAAATTAAAGTTGATTACAATGTATATTATTATATAATTAAAATGTACATAAATTGTTTATAATAAAAAAAATGGTTGCTTTGAAATAAATGCAGAGCAGAAAAAAATTGGTTGCATGATCTATTAATTAATGAATTTGTTATTTATGTGAAAATCAAATGCAATTTAAGATAAAGGTCTACTACACAGATACGGTATGTTGTTTTACTACAGGTTTGTGTTGCCTTTTTTTGGAAGTGGGGGGGGGGGCAGTCATGGTGGCTCAGTGGGAAAGGTGCTAGCTCACTATCTGGGGTTTGGGTGGCTGAATGGTTAGCACGTGCACACTGTATCATCATAAAGTCTGTCATTAAGATAGCTGGCATGGTTTCAACTCGCCGGTTTTAGGTAACAAGGAGTAGAGTCGCCTGTCCAACCTCATGAGTTTTCTCTAGGTTCTCCATTTTCCTCCCACTGCTAAAGACCTTTATGCGCAAAGGAATTACTGACATAGTTAGTTCTGAAATGACCTAGTTTGTGTCGAGTGGACATTAAACTCCATTTCTCTCTAAATATTCAAGGTCTCACACATTCAATTTGGGGGTTTTTCATCAGTTTTGGTTCCTCTTTGTCACTAGTGATAGAGACCTGACGAGGAACAGTGTCTTATCAGTCAGGTTAGACGAAAATCACGAGATCCATTTGTTGAAGGGTAGAGGGAAAAGACACTGTCCAGGAATTCTTCAATAGCCGGGGTAGTACAGAAAAGTAGGACCTTTAATTCCAAAGGGTATCGATTGATAAAGGTCAGTTTGAAAGGAGCTAAATCTTTTCGATTTGGCTGATCTGGTGTTTAATTTGGCTTAGTGACATAGAATTAAAATTACCATCAAATTTTGCTAGTGACCAAATTTTACTACCAAATTACGTGCCAGAATCACTAATAAAAATCACTAATAAAACTAATTTGAAGAATTTCACTGTCAATGTATGAGTGACATGGTTATATGGGGATGGAGTGGTATTTGAGGACTTATCATCAACCACATAACAGAAACTGAAAGTTTGTATATTTTTTTTTCAAACTTGCACAAGTTAGTAGAAGCATATTCTTAGGAGTCTTCCACACAAAATAAACAGTTTTATTCAGTAAATTATATCTAAGATGGCTACTCTAAGGTAAACAGCTACGGACCCATGATTCACTGCACCAACTAGGCGAAGTGCTTGTGAAGTGGCTGGCACCAAAATAATGTACAGCCTCATAGTAACTTTTTGATATCAAGGTACAGAACTCACTCTCCACACTTCGTTCATCAAAACGTCTACCTATAGCATGACTGGCACACACAGCTCTGGCATCATTATACAACTTTGTATCACACGTTGTCTTTGAAATACCCTTTACAGCACCCTGAATAAACAATGAATTTTGCAAGTACTATGAATAAAATAAAATGCAGAAGAAGCTATACCATTAAATGACAAATAAATGTAAAACGTATCGTGAAAACCTTTGAAATTCCGTAGATTTTAACTTGTGATTTGTAACAAGTATAATTTCTAAATCAATGTTTCCAATTCAGTACACATCTAGATTTATTTATATCAACTCAAAGGGATTCTGACTCCAGAAATATATAGTCCAGCTCTGGGGTCTCATTACATTCACCCTGTTCGCCCAGGAACCGCGCTATTGAATCCTTGTCGAAAAAGTTTTGGCTTTCCAGACAATTTTACTGGACAACTGTAATATTGAGACCGACATTGGGAGCTGAACTACCGAAAATGTAGCAATGATACTAAGTTAAATAGAGACTACATTGTCCAAATTGGACGAATTCGATACGTACCCGCATTTATCAACCTTAAGTCTCTGACGTGGAACTGAAATATCGTGCCGCCGATGTGGCTTGAATCAAAGTCGCAGGCACTTGAAAGGATTAAAATAAAATTTCTCACTACTGCTTGACTAGGCAAGCAGTTTTATTTCAAGCGCCTGTGATCAAAGTGCGCATTGTGTTCAAATGGTAAACATAGTTTGGCGTGCAGTGCGGTCCTCCTGCACTTACTATTAGATTAGTTTTAAAAATCTTGAAGAAAACTTACGCAAGTGTAACATACATCATGTCTATCGCATGATGGGGTGAAGGTTTGTTTATAAAAGTAGGGTAGATTGTATGGAATACTACAGCCATTTACTGTATAACGGTGACAATTCTCTGAAGAGACCGCCCCAACAAGTGATACCAACAAACCAAGTCCCAATACTAAGCACGTCATCCCTGAAAAATAAATCACAGAAAAAAATGATCGTTTTTTTCATGTTGTATATATACACCTTTAGTCTTAAAGCATACAAACAAGAGATTTTTCAGTTTATCACAGTCAAATTAATTTTAAAACAAAACTTCGATATATCATACTTAATCTGTAGTTGTTATAAAGCTACAGTTTTGTTGTGTCGAATTCTTTCTTAAATATGTTTGCCCATCCTTTTCTATTGAGAAACAGCATGTGTACTCTTTTTTTTCTTTTCCCCCCGCTAAACATTATAATATAATAATCTGAAGGAAATGAACTTGGGCACAATTTTCTTTACTCATGCAAACTTGAATTACGACAATTTTTAAAACAGGGACGCACGTGAGGTACACGCTGCAGGGTTTGTTTTGGAATCCATGCTTAATTTATAATGAATGAATGGTAGTTGTTGAACTCATCATGCAATGAGTGACATGTTAAAATCACTCATGACATATCCTTATCTGTTAAGATTTCCGATTACAAATGAGGTGCATGCTGACACGTATGCTTAGCTTATAAAGATCTTGTATGGATGAATGGTAGTTGAGCTCCTACAATATTAAAAGATTGTCTCCAAATCACCCATGATATTAATCCTTATGAATAAAACAATTGCTATACAGCATGTTAAAGGATGCAAGTCTGTAACCCACAGTCTTCGACATTGAAAACACGACTTATTGGTAATTTAAATCCACATGAATGTTGTTATCTTACCGTGAAAAGATGGGCTTCTGAGTTCTGATCCAATATTTTGAACAAAATGAAATTTTGAAATTGGCACACGAATCGTGCACCAGAATGCTTTCTAGCATCATAATGAAGCGCCTCCAGTGTAGACTGGAATAACCAGACGTCAAAGACTGCCATTCAACGTAGACTCTTCGCATATAGCTGATTATAAATTACTGTAAAAACAGAAACGAATGAATGTAAATCAGTTTAAATACATGCATATTACATTATGCGCTGCGACCCATTTGTATTCATTTCTAGGATCCAAGAACATATATTTAACTCCTTTAAGGTTGTTTTAATGTGAGCATATTGTCGTTATCCATCCACATAATTGAGTGATAGACGTTGACTCGCTTTAACCCGGAGGTCCCATGTTGGATCCTTATATACGTTGACGGAGAAAGTTCATCTTAATTGTCCGGCGTGATTCCCCTTTGTCACTTGTGCTGAACCAGGGGTGTGTTCAAGGATTTGAGCAGCGGGAGTCTGAGGTGGAGACAACATCAAGTTTGGTTTTAGGTCGGGGGAACCACCCGCGAATTTGATAAAAAGTTTTGAGACAATATATTTACTCATTTAGGTGCATGAATGTAGGGGCGAAATATACACTCTGCGTCCGTCCTCCTTAGAACCCCTCCCCCTTCTCTCTCTGGACACGCCCTTTGGGGCGGAGGGTCTGAAAAGGGGTAACTTATAGCCATTCACATGGGACGATAAAACGCGGTTCCGTGAACTCAAAGGCGTACGGGTAAACAATCGCATGCGAGTTCGGATTCGATGAAATAGTAGGACGTAGTGCCGATGTCTTGGCAAAATGACCCTAAGAACACATTGTATGGCGTATGCCCGTCTTCATTAGCCCAGTCGGAGCAGAATGGTAGGACATTAAACCCCATTTAATTTTACAATGCCGCCTCAGCTATAGTTGTCACTGGCAGCTATAGTTGTCAGTAAAAGTACCGTAAATAAACATTCAGCTGTAAAATTACAGAGTTTCTGTTATTTGACTTTGTGTGTAACCTTACCTGAAAACGGTAAATGGAAAATAACTATGAATGAACGGATACAGTAAGTTTGTTTTTTTAACTTTGAACTGTAAATTCACCACAGCACTGTAAATGAACGGTTACAGTAAGTTTGTTTTTTAACTTCCAAATGTAAATTCACCGCAACACAGTAAATACGGTTACAGTAAGTTTGTTTTTTAACTCCCAAATGTAAATTTACCTGAAAGCAATAACTGAAGAATTACAGATAAATGTTAAAAAATACAATGCCCCCCCCCACTTCATTTATGCTATTAACATTTTCCCCCGTAAGAAAAAAAAAATCTCAACTGAATGAAAGGCATTTAAAACTTCGCTTGTTGTTGCTTTAGAAACAGTCCAGCTTACACTGTTGGTTTAATTAACCGTCTTCAAGTGAGCTTGATTACGAGATAATACAACCCATGGCCGAAATGATAAAACATTTTTTTTTAATACTTTTATGAACATACTTACAATCTGATTGTTTTACGATGAAAAATAACACACCTTATAGCTCGTATAAATAAAGGAAATTAGATATACATAACATGCAGTATATCAAATTTAACAAAATGTGATTGTCCATATTATGGTTAATAAATGAGAATGAATACTTTTAGAAGATAGTTGTCAAGAATGGTTCGTTGCTATGGAATACTAAAAGAAAATAAGAGACATTAAATTTACAAAAAAAAAAAAAAAAAAAAAAAAAAAAATGTGAATAAACGTAAATGTGTAAAATTACCTTCTCGCTTTGCTATTTTCAGTTCAATATTGAAATACTACATATGTAAGCATGTATTTTTACCGGGTTTGAATGTGTTTTGATTTCATAAAAGTTTATTAGAAGGAAGAATGAAACTTGGTAAATATACATGATTTTGGTAAATATTCCGAACATTTTGGTAAATATTCCGAACATTCCGAACATTTTGGTAAATATTCCGAACATTTTGGTAAATATTCCGAACATTTTGGTAAATATTCCGAACATTTTGGTAAATATTCCTAACATTTTATGGTAAAAACAATACTTTAATTGCTGTAATTTTACTAATGTTTCTAACGTGACAGTTTACAAAATAATGTGAGTAAATGTAAAATCTGTAAGACTGCATGCTAATAAGAGACAATAAATTTACCGAATACGATTACTACCAATAAGTTAAACATAAATTATGCAAGAGGTAAAGCTGCCCATTGTAGGTCTTTCTTTAGACCTGGTATGTTATATAAACTATGAATTAGAGATTTATTAACATGAAAAGACCATAGTCAACTCTTGATGCCATCTTTTGTGTTGGATTTTAAGTGGATTTGAGTCGGATCTGGGAGTCAACGCGCATTGGTGATTAAATGCAAAAATGGAACAATCAAGACATATGTTTTATAAAATTTTTTATTGTACAGACTTTTATAATGATGACCGAAGCTAGGCCTACGATTCAATCGCTAATACCTGGATTCAGAGTGGAGCTATTGAACAGATTTTCAGCATATTCACTTTACATTATCTATTTTTTAACTATTATATTTCTAACCTAAAAGTAAATCCCCCCCCCCCAAAAAAAAAAAATGTGAATAAACAAAAAGATCTGTAAAATTACATGCTTGCCTATTTATTTTCGGTTCAGTTCGTAAATATTACATATGTAAAAATGTATTTTTACCGATTCTGGATGTGTTTTTGTTTTCATCACCGTTTATTATTAAAAAAAGACATGAAACTCGGATAACATACACGAAACTCGGTACACTTACGCGAACTTGGTAAACATACACGAAACTCGGTAAACATACACGAAACTCGGTAAATATACACGAAGCTCGGTAAACATACACGAACTCGGTAAACATACACAAAACTCGGTAAACATACACGAAACACCGTAAAAATACGCCACACTTGGTAAAACTATTATATTGTGCAGAATATACCGACAAGGTATAAAAACCACTTGTACTTCTGTAATTTTACAAAAACTTCAAACAGTGTACCTATATTTTATATTAAAAGTCTTAATACCAATTGGTAGTAGCAATAAATGTAATACGAATTGAATTGCAGCCCCGTTCCAAACCGAGTAGGCTAACGGTAAAACAACCATTCAACATATTACTTGATAATCGAGATTATGTAGGTGGACTTAACGCATGTCAATCAAACGATCGGCAATGCTCGGGAATCGGTGAAGATAGAGTTAACTCCTATTTCTAGTTACAGTGGTGATAACTATGTTCAGAATAAAGTAATTTAATTTAATTTTTCGATATTTACTTCTTTCATCATCTATTCATCATCTAATTTCGAACAAGATGTTTAATTATCTGATTGCAGTCTGACACGCAATGACTTAAATTCCAGGAAACAGCTTTTGGAACCACTGTCACATGCCTTGTATGCAATCTGTTCTTATTTAAATTGACTAATGCAGTCCTTTTGGCTAATTCTGTGAAACGCGAGGACAAGAGTTGCTTATGGTGCTGGGAAACTAACCAGACGTCTCGGGTTCTATTCTGGAGAGAGTTCTTTGTGATTTTCCAGCGTGGTTTCTTCTGAGCAGTAGTGCAGAGTTGAAAGCCTGGTAGGAAACAGCGTTAAATCGTTCGAATTGGACGCAAAATTGGGGCTCCTTGTACACGTTGACGTCATAAAAGAACAAAACATTTGACAGTATGGTTGTCATTGCAATTTGTATTTTTATACGCCCACATGTACATATATTATGCTGTCGTCCCCCGCCCTTCCATCTGTGTATCCGTCCGTCTGTTCGTCCGTCCGTTCGTCCGTGTGTCTGGTCACATTTTGCTTGTGGACCCTCTACAGGTCACAATTTTATCTGATTTTGACATAACGTGAAATATAGAAATATAACCCAAAGATCTCGGTTCTTTTCGATATTGACATATCATATCGGAACTGTAACTTCGTAGATTGTACGAACAATCATGTTTTTATCTTGAGTATCCTCTAGAGGTCAAAACTTTTATTTGATTTTAAAAACGTTCAAGTGTATCATCGTTACACCACTCCCCTTTACGTCAATTTCTTCGTATTTGCTGAAACTTAAAATATATGCCACATATATCACTTCTTTTCGATATTGACGCATGTCGGCCCGCAACATCCTGTATTATGGCCCATGATTAAAATGTGGGTGTACATGTATCTTGTATGACAGCCACTTGTTGTGGATTACGAAAGGCTTTGGTAATTTACCAATAATTTGTAACATACTATGAAATACCTAAGATCTTCGCCTTGATTCAGAAAATGTATGACATACACACTCTACAACAGATGTTATATCCTAGTCTTTTAAAGAACCCCTCGAACATTTAGCATGAGAAGAAAACTGTGATTTTGCAGGTGATGTTTGCATGCGATAACAAATACAGTCAAAGAAGAAGTATCTTCCGCCAAAACAACTAGTCATCAACACAACATCCATCACGTGCTAACAAATTGGAATATTTACTCAACATCGTTGGAAGTATTATGGAAGATGAGGACTAGCATCTATTGGTCATAAAATTGGTAGCATAATGCAACCAGTGTGGATAAATGAATGACTTTAAGGGGCCGTGGAATGGAGACAGTAACTACAGTTATATACTAGACTCATAAGAATCTTGCTTATAAGTATGCATCTCATGCAAATCAGGAAATGTGGGAAAGATCAAAATAGCAAATTATAGTCGACAGGGTAGCGCTATCACCAAGAAGGAACATAGTCTGCGCTGCCCTGGTCCAAGCTCACATGGTGCAGAAAAGAAAGTAGCTACGGACTGAGTAATGGATAAATAGACTCAATATGACTAATGTAAATGTGTGTATTTAAACTTCCAATTACTAATTATCATTAAAGTGTTCAGAACTTCGGCATTTATTTCAAGAGTTTCTGATTCACATTGCCCATTAATTTAAAATCTTTGGACTGTGCCTTATTTGCACAATAAAGCATAATCGAAATCATAGTTCATATGCCATTTCTCGTTATTAAAGGTTGGACAAACTATAAAACTTAATCTTAACCACGTTATTTGTTTTGGTCAATTCTTTGAATTTTAATTAATATATATTATGAGATATCGATTAGTAAATAAACTGATAACGCTATTTTACCGACATGGTAAGCTTACTCTTCTCCGGACACCCGTACATCATGTTTTTTGTACAACAGTCAATTCGTTGATTACACTATTTTGCCGATACCGTCTTTTATGACTTCAAATTTTGTCTATTGGTTTCTATTGTTTGCTTTTATTCATTTATGCCACGTAATCGGATTAGTTGATTATTCAAAATGCAATTACTGCACTTGGACTTGCATATATTCCGCTATCAGATTTTTATTGAGAATATTACCAATATCCTCAAACAGTGTCGCAATATTCAGAATTCATTGACACTAGTTTATCAGTCTTTAGTAGCAACCTGCCGTCTTAAATGTTTGCCATCCTAAACCAACGTACTGTCTACTGGAGTCTGAACCTAAATCGTTGATCATCGAGAATCTCGACATCCTGCTTCCATTAATGATGAAATTGGCGAATCCCAGGTTGACTTTCAAATACACGCTAGTAAAGCGGCTATTGAAGACAGAACAACCTGAAGAATTGTCGTCCAGTATTCAATCTCTCAATTATCTTTAAAATTATTGAAGAAACAGTCTGTCTGAATACCTGTAACATCACAATCTCCACGAACTTTTTCAATCAGCATACCACCCATATCAAAGTGCCAAATCTAAAAGACCATGGAATGGGTCTTGATGGTGGCATTGATGCTCTGTTGGCACGACTTGACCTGGATGCAGGGTTTAATACGATTTGCCCCAATCTCGTTCCCAGAGGCAGCCGCGGAGCCGAAGGCCTCTGGCACATTAGACCATCCATTTTTTCCAATTTTTTTCGAATCTTTTTGGGTCGATTTCTCCAAAAACATACAGATCGGATCGTCGTTTCGTTTGTTGTAAAATGATCCTTGAGTCAAAGTCAACTCGCTGACATAAAAATTGGATCCTAAACGAACAAATTCAAGTTTTTGTAAAGATCTATTTTTCTACGCGTGGGTATATTTTTAAGTGATTCGGCCATCCAGGCACGTAAAACCAGGGGCGTATGACGCAAATAAACGAGAAATTTCGCGCGTAGGAATTACATGTCATTTTCCGGGAAAATGGCTACCTCGATTCACCAGAGAAATTTCTTCAAAAAATTTTCTGGTTTCGAGATTGGATTTGCCCCGGCAGCATCAATATTTGCAAAGGGATATGGATTGTCTGGTACCGTATTGGAACAGCTCCAGTCATATATGCAAAACAGATAGTACAGTCTTATCATTGGAGAAGACATTTCCGATCTGAATTGGGTCCAGTTTTATTTACTTTATACACTAGAGATATTGGAAGGATAGTTGCAGATCGTGAGTTTCTTTGGAATTTTTACGCCGACGAATCCCGTTCATAATAATATTTGACCAAACACCTGCTTTATACTATAGCAGTATATTAGCTGGTGCACAGTCTACTCAGCTGAATTGAATTCAGCGTATTTATCCAAAACACTGCAGCAAGAATAGTGTCACTATCCTACGAATATGACAACGAAAAACGATATTAAAAATAATATTTTAATGGGTCATAAAGATCTAATTGCAGGTTAGGTTTAGTTGACTAGGGTAGACACGAGTTGACCCATGACTCGCTGCACCAACTAGCAGAAGTACTTGGGAAGTAGCTGGCACCAAAATAATGTACAGCCTCATAGTAACTTTTTGATATCAAGGTACAGAACTCACTCTCCACACTTCGTTCATCAAAACGTCTACCTATAGCATGACTGGCACACACAGCTCTGGCATCATTATACAACTTTATATCACACGTTGTCTTTGAAATACCTTTAGCTACACCCTTAGAAAAAGAAATTGAATAAAAATAAATAATTGTTATTTTACCATGAAGATATGGGCTGATTATACAACTCTATATCACACGTTGTCTTTAAAATTAAAGGGCGTAGTAAACCTCTTCCACATTGTAACAATCAATAATCATGTAGTTATTTTACCGTGGAAATGGGGGCTTTCGAAATCTAATATTTAAATGGAGAAGCTCGATTTTATTTTGCCGAACAATACTGCTTAATTTTGTTTTAAAATACCCTAAAATCCCCCCACCTTAGGGTCGAACAACTGTCCCAATATGTGTTAAACGGTTTCTGGATAAAACCAGACTTTTAGTTTATAACAATAATATGTAGGTGAAAATGGCTCAATATTTTGAGCTGGATTTTTGATTCGTGGTAAATACACCATTCTTCTATATGTGGCACATAAATTTCATACATACACGGATGGTTCCTTTAATTGGTGTCGAGTGCATTTTGTAATGAGGCGCTTTGGTGGATGGGACGAAACGTCAGTGCGTAAGTGTATTATGGACTGAACTAATTAGGTACAAACTACTGCCATTCAATTTGGTTTGATCACGTAAATCGACGATAAGAAACTATACCAAAAATTTAAAAAATTTAATGTAAATAAATCCAGACAAACGATTCAAAAGGGACCACATAATTACTGAAAATTGATGGAAAAGATAGATACCCGACACCCATGCCCTTCAATAGCTAACTAAATGGAACGATGGTTTGGACCTGGATATCAGTAGCCGAAGACTATGGGATAGGAGGACAACATCGTCGGCATGGTCCAGCATCAGAGTCACTAGCTCCGTGGTTTAAATGTCAACGTATAGCATAAACTGGCATCGGAATAGAAAGATTATGCATACCGATTGACGCAAAACCTTTTTATAAATGACAGCCTCTGATATAATTTGGGAAACTCAGTATGGGGTAAATGTGATGTAATATACTTACACATTCGTAACATACATCATGTTTGTCACAGGAAGGGGTGAAACTTCGTTTATAAAAATAGGGTAGATTGTATGGAATACTGCAGCCATTTACTGAATAACGATGACAATTCTGCGAAGAGACAAGGCCAACAAGGGACACAAACAATCCAAGACCCCAAACTAAGCACCTCATCCTGAAAACGTTTACAGAAAAATGATTATGTTTTAAAGGAAACTAATACCTATATTTAGTGCAAATCGCTGGTTATTCAATTTCTAAAATAAAGAGCTACAGAAGTACGTTAATATACTTAGGTTAACAACACAAAAAATGTGTACATAATACAATTAACTTGTTCATCATACACATAGCTTGTTTCTACACATTTTTTTTTTCATAATGAACAAAAATTATGAAAGACATAATATGAAATAACCTACTTATTTGATTAAACCGGTGGACATGAAAAAAACTACAGTTAATCTCAGGATATCTTAAATAGTGTTTCACCACACCCCCATTGGTGAGAAATGACACGTGGACTTCAAAACATTATCAGAAAACACATTTAGACCTCTAGGGCAAAATTACGCAAATGTCACGTTTTTATTTTCTTGGTCCATTATTTTCACTTGTGTTTGCAAACAAGCACAAGAATTTGTACATAGCCCAGTTCTGAATATATGTTCCCCTAAGCACTCATCTTCTGAAAAATAAAACATACATTACATATACTAAGCAAAACGCAATTAAGGGCACGTGGGTCTTTCTGAACACCCCTTTCTTTCTTTCATTAGCATTGTCGGATTAACCACGAGGTCCCAGGGGCCCCAAATCAAGCAATGTGACTTAGGATTACAACTGCTTGTGTCTCGATGGGGCCCTCCTAGGCCCGTGGCCCTCAGTTGGACATTATGACCTCTTCAAACCCTGTTCTCTCAGTAGCATGGTCGGATTAACCAGGGACTCCATCTGTTTGACGGGAAAATGTTATACCCAGGTGTTATTGAAGTGGAACAGAATAAGACCACTGGGGGTACCAAGGATGTATCCGAACGTACTTTTTTCTTTTTCTTACCGGTGAATCAATGGATTGTTAGTTTATGGACACGTATTCTCCCTGTTTAGTCCCTATACTATAATTATTAGATAATTTGGTGGGTATAATATACTAAACAGCAAAAAAGAAAAAAAAAACGTCAGTACGATTTCAAAAACAGGGAGGCACTTTAATTAAATCATTCTAGAAAACAACTTACAAATTGGATCAACACATTTATCTGTGAATAGTATGTTGACGCATTAGTGATTAATTCATCACAATTTGCGAAAGTCATTACAAAGTCTATACATCAGATCTGGTTCATCCACCGCTAGTGTCACTAAGAGCAGCGCAGCGTCTGTACATGGGGTAGGCCAGACGATTGATGAACGCCATGGGCACCTGAAACCACATACTCTCAGAAAAGCCTGGCGCAATTCATCGGTTGCGTTTGGTCTCGGTACGACGTTATTAAGTCTCCTGACTTTCATCCCAAAGATGTCCAATCGGGTCTAAGCCCGGAATAAGGGCGGGTCAGTGCATAACATTAACACCGCTCTGCTGTAGAAAGTCTCGAGTAACTCCGGTGGTGTGGGCACGGGCGTTGTCATGTTTCGGTGACGTGCGAAATGTGGTATTACGTTGGGTCTGAGAGCTTGATCGATTTATCGCACTGCTGTGATGCCGCCTCCTCTCCTTGGACCAAGATTTTGTTACACCACAGGACCCGCTATTTTGTTCAGGCCAATTCTACCCCAAACCATTTTGATTGGACCTCCCCATGAGTCTTGTTCTATGACACATTGATCCGAATAACGCTGGCCACGTCGACGTCATATTCTGGTCCTGCTATCTGCAGTTGAAACTCAATACCGACTCTCATCTGTGAACAGAACAGTTTCCCATTGCCTGTGCCGCCAGTTCTGGTGTTGTTGGACAACTGTAGAGGTTCACGTCGATGGCGAGGGGTGAAGATCGGTCCACGGTAAGGTTTACGACAATGGGTGTTCTCTCTTGTGAGACTTTGGCGCACTGAATCAGTACTGATGGGTATTCCGTGTGTCACCATTGTCTGACGTGTTGTCTCAGATGCCTGTGTGAATGGATTCTGCACGTGCTGTCACGCAACACGGCGGTCTTGTTGACTTGTGGGAACCTTGGTCTACCAGTTCGGAGCGATTATCCACGGCGTTGGTGGCCCAAAGCGTTGCTGAAGCCTGTAGATGGTCCGATCATTGACCAGCAAGTGATTGCTAACGACTTTGGCAGTGTGGCCAGCGTCGATTCTTCTAAGCGCCCGGTTCTTTTGAGCTGTCGTGAGTCGTGGCTAGCTGCAGACATTATAGTGTGATAATTCAACCAGGTATGGAGATGCATTTTATAGGGCTGGTCCCGTGAACAGTGCCTGCAGCGTGAGTTAAATGAAAATCATTACTATCGCAGAAGTCAGTTCTGAACAATCGCATCAATGAGAGACCATTGCCGCCGGGATGCGAGGGGGAACATGTCATTTGCAAAGAATGTCGAGAACTGAACCAAAAACAAAATGTCGTCATATTTTTTACGTACACGCCAATTTGTACACGGGACATCGGGAAGAATGGTTGGGCACTGTCTTGCTGGCTGACCTGAAGCTCCGAATACTACCCGGAACAGTGTTTAGTTGTTCTAGTCGTACATTGGAGTGTACACAAAATAACTTTTCATCGTTCCAATTTGAAATATGCCCGTCTTCGGATCGGATGGAGCAAAACAGTAGGACGTGATAACTCGAGTGATCATGCTATTAAGACCTGTCTCAGGGAGAGGATATACATCCACGCCAATCGGCAAGGACATTTTTACATGCTTGTCACAGAGATGGAACACCACTGGAAGTGACTACTGTGTGGACCGACCCCACCCCAAACCCACACCTCTTCCAATAAATGTTAAGAATTAGTCTTAAACGAATGTTGGCGTAATATAACACTGCTGTAAGTTTAATCTTGATTTTCGACAGTTGATGCTTATAGGGTGAGAGCTTCAAAAAAGTAGTGTTACTGGAAGCAGTTTGAAAGTGGCTTCCACTTCTTCCGTTTCTATAATATAATTTGATAACTTATTTCACGTAAGGATTTGAGGTCCAAGATTTTGTGTGTTTTGTATAGAATGTGTGATGATTGTAATCCCGAGTGATGTTATAAGGCAAAAAATAGCAACATTTTGCAAATACTGACCAATGTCACCTAATTAAACCAAATCTTATGTCCAAGCGGGCTGCAAATCCTGGTCACGTCACCAAACGAAATAGATGTGACACTATTCTGGTTGCGTCAATCATGATGAACGATGTGACACTAGGATCCCTATAAGTATCTAGAAATATTTAAGATGACTCAACCAAGAGTTAAAATGTGGGTCAACATAATATAAATTAACCCCTTTAAGAATCTTGAAAGATATATGCCAACGTGATAAATAATCATAATTTATGTACTTGATATATATATTATTACATATTTATACATATGTATAACGTAGCCTACTAAAGCGTGTTATTTAAAAGACTTTTGTTCGACATGTCTAAGACACTTATCATAATTGATGCACCAGTATATGTACCAGTATTGGTTCGAGCACCCGTCTTCAACTCTTAGAGATTTTAACATTTCATTTTAATTTAGGGGGTTAGCGCGTGCGCATTGTATCATGTCAGTGATTTTGATTTCCCGCATACGCGGGTAATCTACATGTAACTTTTCGGGAAGACCGGTAAAGTGAACAAAAAATATTTCATCTTAATGGCCAAATACATGTAAATCTAATAAGCACTAATTTTACCTTTCTTTTAATAGAATACCACGAATTGGCTATTTAATATAGAATAAAACATTTTGTCTGGAGAAAGTCTACTTTGTGCGCCATTTTTCATGCATCGATTATTGCAGCGCAACAGCGTGATTGGATGATCGAAATTCAGGTCGGCACAGAGTGGGATTTCGGTTACAAAACAATTAGAGAACTTAAGAGTTGCTTAGGCTATATAAGACCACTTTGAAATTGCTGAATTTAGCGAAAGAAACAGCAGGGAAACGCGTTTGCAGCCTTCCCCGCTCTTGCAGAAGACCAGTACCGCCGTCTGTAACACGAAAAATTTTCTGGCACTTCGGATTCTCCCCCCCCCCCGCATACTCCCATGTGGAAGGCGAATTAAGTCATCTTAAGAGAGGAAGGGATGGTCGGGGGTCTTCTTAAGCATTTATTTTCTGAAGCTGATCGACTTAAGCACGAAAGTTGATTGTTGTTCGCCGAAGTCGGATCCCAAATCCAATGGGAAGGGAACGTATCACTTACTAATCAAGGTTCAGAGTATCGGGCACCGCTGTCTGCTCATCTAGCATAGTAGACATTTTGTACGCAATTTTAGAAACAACCTGAACCTAGCTCCCTTACTCATCACTTTTATATGCGGAGCTTTACAGAATAGTTGGTGGGTGAACATTCGATGTCTGACAAAGCTAGGTTAATTCTTTATACAATCTTGTCGGACTGTGCGATGTTTTCTGTGTTAAACTCACAATTCTAATCTTTTGGTTCCATAACAAATCAAACACCGCAGAAAAGTGAAATTTTAAATAAACGCTTGATTCTTTCTTTTCAGTCCCTTTGTGCTGATGGGGGCCTTTAAAGCTATATAGGCAGTTTCATCGGAAATACTTCTCAGCGATAACGCTCTGTGATTGAGCATATTTTGATTCTTATAATTAGTTAGCAAAATTCAAATGTGTCAATCATGACTAGAATATTAAAACAGTACTTGACATTAATATCAGAACGAAAAGGAATGCTATTATGACCTACATAAAATCGAAAAGTGTAACAATAGACCGAGCTACCAAAAACGGTGATAAAATTCCCATTGTCCTTACAATTAGCGTATATCGCAGACAATTAACGTTTTTAAAGAAATCTGCCATTCATTTTTGTTAGTAAAGTCGGGCGTGGTTGAAGGATGCAGAAAATAAACAATATTTTGGGGGAAATAGAATTGCAGCTATGACATTTGTGTTCCAACTGCAGACTAGTCTGTTTGCGAGACTGAAACAAATAAAAAAAAAACAGAACGAACAATACAAAACAATACGAGCGTATACTCTCTTTCTGTATACTCCCAGATTAAACTGTCATATTTATCTCAGGTCTATATATAATATATCTCTTGACCCTGATACACCATACGTCTATAATCTCTTATCATTACTTCTTATATAATATACAATATAGTTTACATGCAGCATTTATTTTACTAGGGTAGTCTTCAAAATGACCCACTTATCAACTGGCCAACACAGTGAAAAACAATATGTCATTTCTTGTTCGCCATGGTGCATATAAATTTTCACAATACATTTCGATGAGTTATACACTGGAAATAGTTTAAATAGTTTACATCCATGAATTTGAATTAAATATTAAACCTAAAACAGGTTTCAATTCCGGTGAAATGCAAAGTGATGTAAAATAAGATGTCATTATAAATTATTAGACCCATCATGAGTAATATTGTGAATGCTTCTCCATTATCAGTTTTATATTTCTTTGGTGTAAATACAGAGTACCACCATGTGGGATGTAGCTCATTGAAAAACCCCAAAACGTTTACCGTCTAAAATGATCAGTGGTCATGAACTGACGGGGTGTTACTTTAGCGTAATGTTTTAAAAACACATTCTGTGGTGTACAGTTTACACCATTGATAGGTTTTAATTGCACTTATTTTGACAGTGTATATCTAAATTTATTTTGACAGTGTATCTAAATTTCTGATGCCCTAGCAAGTGATCTACTAGTGTCATCATATCATTACTGAGGCAGAACATAAAGATGTCGTAAGTTTTTGAAATCAACTAATTTATATGATTATTTTCTTCCAGTTTAATTTTTTATGCATTAAATAATACTGATCAAATTTGATTTCGTTTTCATTTGTTTAACAAAGTGTATATATTTCTACAAGGAATAATAGTTTACCACTGCGTATAAAGTGTTGAAATAAACAATTAAACTTTTAGTGGTGCTGGGGGGGGGGGTAAATTTTGGGCTGTGTGGAACATGCTAGGCTACATGTATATTTGTGCGATGGCATATTTTTTGCACTATTAATCTTTATAGTTATGAGGTAATGAAAATCAGAATTTTCCAGTACTGTTGAAAATCGCCCTTGAGAGGGGCGCAAAAACAGAATGGGGTGCACAAACTGAGAGCGCAATAGGACACGTAGCGCCCCCTTCACTTGGCACGTGCTGTACCCTGTCACCTCATGTGCTAACGACGAACAGACGCCTTCCAAATGTCGACATTTAAGGATTTCATTTAGTGTCAGCTAATTAATCATTTTCCGTGTATAAATTTATAATCCGTTTCTATTTTATACAGGCATTTGTTTGGGGGGGGGGGGTGATTTGTTTTATATACATGTATGCTTGTTTTGTATGCATGCCTTGTCGGTATTGTCGGACTGAACTTATGCCCCTTAGTCGTAAAAGAAAATAAGGTCCGGGGGTAATAAGAAGGGTAATTAACCTGGCTTGGGCAGGAAAGTAGGACTTTAAAACCTCATTTCATTTCATTCTGAACCATAAACATAATTCAAATTTGTTTTTGTCGGTGACAATCGACTTTCTGTCAACATTTTATATTACCTACAAAGATGATTTAAATGTTGAGATATAATCGATTGTGTGTTCTGTTCTGTGTCGACATATAGAAACACAAAAAACCCCACCCATAATTAGTACGGTAATCAAAACGGTTTAATCTAAATGTAATTGTATAAAGGTTGTCCCATCACTAAAGAGGCATAGCTCTAATTATTTATTACAATTTATAATATAGATGTCCATATATCTTAATTTATCATACAGTTCTGCTTAATTACAGAGACAGAGCTCTTCCACCAGTTCCAGAACGTGATCTGAAAAATGTTAGTTCGGATACGAGAGCTGTTTCGACTAGACCTAGGAAACACATTGGAATAGAGACGACCCCGTTAGTTCCTCCAATATGTCATGCCTCAACGTACCGTATTGAAAAAATTGACGATTTTCTTGATGTCATAACAGAGGTGGGTCGCTCCTACTTGCTTCTTTAAAACATAATTTTAAATAGTGAAACTTATTAACCCTAACAAAATAGGCCAATTACTATCTATGGAGTGTGCAGAAGGGGGGGGGGGGGGTTAGGAATTAGCTTTAGGGCCACAGCCCAGGGATCACCTCAAGAAGGAGGGCTTCCAAAGTGAAATGTTAATTAATTAAAGGAGATTTATAATTCCTTGAATAAACTGCTCCATATGTGGATCCATTCTGAACGTCTACGCTTCTGTATTTTTTAGCTGATATGAAATTATACCCACTGTATTCAGATATTATTGTATCATCTATTGCCATTAAGCAAACCTCTTCGGCTAGAGATTAGATACAAACATATATCTGTAAAGGTCAAAGAAAACATCTTGTTCTTTTATTATTACATTATGGCTGTTTGCATGTTTGTGATATCCTTCGAACATGTAATTCCCCCCAAAAAACGTTTCTCATTAAAATAAAAAGTCGAAAGGGTTGGATCAAATTTTCTGCGGAGCGAGGTAGGTCTGGAACAGAATTTCACAGAACGCTGAATATTGACAGGGCTCCTCCTGCCATGACCTCAATGCTTCACACCAAATTTGAAGAGTAATCTGTTGAATGATAGGGGTGGTCAGAAAGGTTTGGCCGGACGGGTATAAATATTCCAATTCTGAGACCTAAATATCGACAGTGTTCGTCCTTTAACACTGAATGGTGATGGTATGCTTCATGCTCACAGCAATCTGATTAAAACACAGATAGTATTTCGTTTCATTTTTATAGTTCAGAATTTTGTTTTACTTGTCTTTACTACACTAGGATCTGAAAGAATTGTTATCATTGACGTGTTTTGAATGATGTGAGGGATTAGTCAATGAAACGGTCTGTCACGGCGACTTCTTGGCCTTTCAAGGCACGGAACTATGGGTAAACCATTAGAAACATCAACGCTGATTGAAGTGATTGATTAATCAATGTCTGACATCATAGTGTCAGAAGCCGCTCGTTTGACCCCTGACGTGAATTTCCGCTATAACTTTCAGATCTTCATGTAGTGTAGGCCATCGAAAGAAGAAAAAATAGGTTGCCAGGCAACGAAACATACGCCCACACAGCAGCTAAATCGTCCGGGCAGTCAACAAGAGTTATCGCATATTAAGTAATTATCAGAAAATCATTAGAATTTGTTTGGTTTTTATAAAGTTCTGCTCCATGCTAATGTAAAGTATACGAATCATTTAATATTATGGAATAAGCTGTCACCTCCACTGGATACGAAACATTTAATATTATAGCGACTTTTCGTACAATCAGGGGCCATAATTCAGGAAGTGACGATCAGATAAGTCCAAATATCGAAAGGAACCAAGATCTTTATGCTATAAACATGTATTTCAAGTTTCATCAAAATCAGTTCAAAATTGTGACCTCTATAGGGTCCACAACCTTGATATAACATATTTTCACACTTTTCGTACAATCAGGGGCCATAATTCAGGAAGTGACGATCAGATATGTCCAAATATCGAAAGGAACCAAGATCTTTATGCTATAAACATGTATTTCAAGTTTCATCAAAATCAGTTCAAAATTGTGACCTCTATAGGGTCCACAACCTTGATATAACGTATTTTCACACTATTCGTGTACAAACAGCGGCCATTTTGTCCGTCAATTTTGGTCCAATTTTCACGAAATTCCACATCATCTTTTATAACAATGTAACGGTGATATAATCAAACGTTTTTTAAATCTGATAAAAATTTTGACCTACAGAGGGGCCACAAGCTAAAAAAGCCAATTTTTCGGTCAATCACGGGACATATTTCAGGAAGTTACGATCAGATGGGCGCAAATATAGAAAGGACCCAAGATCTTTGGGTTATAAACATACATGTAAAGTTTCATCAAAATCGGTTCAAAATTGTGACCTCTATAGCTTGATATAACATTTTTTCACACTATTCGAGTACAAACGGCGGCCATTTTGTCTGTCAATTTTGGTCCGATTTTCACGAAATTCGTTCTCAACCTCTATTACCATGTAGCGGTGGTATAATCAAACGTTTTTTTAAATCGGATAACAATTTTGACCTCCAGAGGGACCACAAGCTAAAAAGGGTGATATTTTGGACAATCAGGGCCCATAATTCAGGAAGTTACGATCCGATGGGCGCAAATATTGAAAGAAACCAAGACCTTTGGGTTATAAACATACATGTCAAGTTTCATGAAAATCGGTTCAAAATTGTGACCTCTATAGGGTCCACAACCTTGTTAAACATTTTTTCACACTATTCGCGTACAAACGGTGGCCATTTTGTCTGTCAATTTTGGTCCGATTTTCACGAAATTCGAACTTAACCCCCAAAACTATGTAACGGTGATATAATCAAACGTTTTTTTGAATCGGATAACAATTTTGACCTCCACAGGGAACACAAGCTAAAAAGTGTGATTTTTCAGACAATCAGGGGCCATAATTCAGGAAGTTACGATCCGATATGCGCAAATATCGAAAGGAACCAAGATCTTTCGGTTATAAACATGCATTTCAAGTTTCATGAAAATCGGTTCAAAATTGTGACCTCTATAGGGTCCACAACCTTGATATAACATTTTTTTCACACTATTCGCGTACAAACGGCGGCCATTTTGTCTGTCAATTTTGGTCCGATTTTCACGAAATTCGAACTCAACCCCCATAACTATGTAACGGTGATATAATCAAACGTTTATTTGAATCGGATAGCAATTTTGACCTCCACAGGGAACACAAGCTAAAAAGTGTGATTTTTCGGACAATCAGGGGCCATAATTCAGGAAGTTACGATCCGATATGCGCAAATATCGAAAGGAACCAAGATCTTTCGGTTATAAACATGCATTTCAAGTTTCATGAAAATCGGTTCAAAATTGTGACCTCTATAGGGTCCACAACCTTGATATAACATTTTTTCACACTATTCGCGTACAAACGGCGGCCATTTTGTCTGTCAATTTTGGTCCGATTTTCACGAAATTCGAACTCAACCCCCATAACTATGTAACGGTGATATAATCAAACGTTTATTTGAATCGGATAGCAATTTTGACCTCCACAGGGAACACAAGCTAAAAAGTGTGATTTTTCGGACAATCAGGGGCCATAATTCAGGAAGTTACGATCCGATATGCGCAAATATCGAAAGGAACCAAGATCTTTCGGTTATAAACATGCATTTCAAGTTTCATGAAAATCGGTTCAAAATTGTGACCTCTATAGGGTCCACAACCTTGATATAACATATTTTCACACTATTTGCGTACAAACGGCGGCCATTTTGTCTGTCAATTTTGGTCCGATTTTCATGAAATTCGAACTCAACCCCCATAACTATGTAACGGTGATATAATCAAACGGTTTTTTGAATCGGATTACAATTTTGACCTCCACAGGGAACACAAGCTAAAAAGGGTGATTTTTCGGATAATCAGGGGCCATAATTCAGGAAGTTACGATCCGATATGCGCAAATATCGAAAGGAACCAAGATCTTTCGGTTATAAACATGCATTTCAAGTTTCATGAAAATCAGTTCAAAATTGTGACCTCTATAGGGTCCACAACCTTGATATAACATATTTTCACACTTTTCGTACAATCAGGGGCCATAATTCAGGAAGTGACGATCAGATATGTCCAAATATCGAAAGGAACCAAGATCTTTATGCTATAAACATGTATTTCAAGTTTCATCAAAATCAGTTCAAAATTGTGACCTCTATAGGGTCCACAACCTTGATATAACGTATTTTCACACTATTCGTGTACAAACAGCGGCCATTTTGTCCGTCAATTTTGGTCCAATTTTCACGAAATTCCACATCATCTTTTATAACAATGTAACGGTGATATAATCAAACGTTTTTTAAATCTGATACATGTAAAGTTTCATCAAAATCGGTTCAAAATTGTGACCTCTATAGCTTGATATAACATTTTTTCACACTATTCGAGTACAAACGGCGGCCATTTTGTCTGTCAATTTTGGTCCGATTTTCACGAAATTCGTTCTCAACCTCTATTACCATGTAGCGGTGGTATAATCAAACGTTTTTTTTAAATCGGATAACAATTTTGACCTCCAGAGGGACCACAAGCTAAAAAGGGTGATATTTTGGACAATCAGGGGCCATAATTCAGGAAGTTACGATCCGATGGGCGCAAATATTGAAAGAAACCAAGACCTTTGGGTTATAAACATACATGTCAAGTTTCATGAAAATCGGTTCAAAATTGTGACCTCTATAGGGTCCACAACCTTGTTAAACATTTTTTCACACTATTCGCGTACAAACGGTGGCCATTTTGTCTGTCAATTTTGGTCCGATTTTCACGAAATTCGAACTTAACCCCCAAAACTATGTAACGGTGATATAATCAAACGTTTTTTTGAATCGGATAACAATTTTGACCTCCACAGGGAACACAAGCTAAAAAGTGTGATTTTTCAGACAATCAGGGGCCATAATTCAGGAAGTTACGATCCGATATGCGCAAATATCGAAAGGAACCAAGATCTTTCGGTTATAAACATGCATTTCAAGTTTCATGAAAATCGGTTCAAAATTGTGACCTCTATAGGGTCCACAACCTTGATATAACATTTTTTTCACACTATTCGCGTACAAACGGCGGCCATTTTGTCTGTCAATTTTGGTCCGATTTTCACGAAATTCGAACTCAACCCCCATAACTATGTAACGGTGATATAATCAAACGTTTATTTGAATCGGATAGCAATTTTGACCTCCACAGGGAACACAAGCTAAAAAGTGTGATTTTTCGGACAATCAGGGGCCATAATTCAGGAAGTTACGATCCGATATGCGCAAATATCGAAAGGAACCAAGATCTTTCGGTTATAAACATGCATTTCAAGTTTCATGAAAATCGGTTCAAAATTGTGACCTCTATAGGGTCCACAACCTTGATATAACATTTTTTCACACTATTCGCGTACAAACGGCGGCCATTTTGTCTGTCAATTTTGGTCCGATTTTCACGAAATTCGAACTCAACCCCCATAACTATGTAACGGTGATATTATCAAACGTTTATTTGAATCGGATAGCAATTTTGACCTCCACAGGGAACACAAGCTAAAAAGTGTGATTTTTCGGACAATCAGGGGCCATAATTCAGGAAGTTACGATCCGATATGCGCAAATATCGAAAGGAACCAAGATCTTTCGGTTATAAACATGCATTTCAAGTTTCATGAAAATCGGTTCAAAATTGTGACCTCTATAGGGTCCACAACCTTGATATAACATATTTTCACACTATTTGCGTACAAACGGCGGCCATTTTGTCTGTCAATTTTGGTCCGATTTTCATGAAATTCGAACTCAACCCCCATAACTATGTAACGGTGATATAATCAAACGGTTTTTTGAATCGGATTACAATTTTGACCTCCACAGGGAACACAAGCTAAAAAGGGTGATTTTTCGGATAATCAGGGGCCATAATTCAGGAAGTTACGATCCGATATGCGCAAATATCGAACGGAACCAAGATCTTTTGGTTATAAACATGCATTTCAAGTTTCATCGAAATCGGATCAAAATTGTGACCTCTACACTGTTCTCTAGCTAAAAACGTGATTTTTCGTACAATCAGGGGCCATAACCCATGAAGTTACAGTCCGATACATGCCAATATCGAAAGGAACCGAGATCTTAGGGTGATAAACCTATATTTTAAGTTTCATTGAAATCGGATAAAAATTTTGACCTGTAGACTGTTCACAAACAATTGTGGACGGACGGACGGACGGACAGGGGCGACGACAATATACGTCCACATAAAAATGTGGGCGTATAAAAACGAAATATACATCTGTATTTCAATCAGATTGTGCTCACAGATTTGGGGACACACGCGCACGGAAAGCAGTTGGTCACAGGGCCCAGAGCTATCCAGTCCGCTCCTGACTGGAGGTTGTAGCAACTATTTTGATTAGCCAGAGAAGATAATTGACCAGTTACAACAATCACCTATAATCAATATTTAATGAACTGAAATGCTATTTAGACATTTTCTTTTGATTTGCCTGTTATATTAAAATCAATTGATTTTCTCAAAAGATTAAATTACAGGTCATTGCTTTTTTTACAATCTTAAAATGCAGGGAGGCCAGATCTATTCACGACTTGGTAATTTTACAACTGAAGCTGTAGAATGTGCTATTAATGCTTTAGAAGAAGGGGCAGGAAGTTTGGTATTTGGCAGTGGAATGGCGGCTATCTCAACTGTATTCATTTGTCATTTGAACTCGGGTGATCACGTAGTATGTAATAATGTTTTGAAATCATTATATTGTATGAAATAGGAAATTCTGTAATATAAATATTACCAAAGTGCTATGTTTCTAATAAACGGACACAGATCACTAAATATTTCTACGCCAGTAGGGCCAAGTTATTTTTAGTCTTCCTCTCCCTTTCCCTTTTCCCCATTTTGCATGGCGCTTTTTGTTGACTTTTTGGTGTAAAATCGAAAAAAAAGGGTTTGGAAAAAGATTTTCTGGCAGGTTTTGGTAAATACATGTATTCATGAATTTGAGGCGGAAGGATATAAGAGTTTTGTTTTTTCAGGCAACTAGTATCATAATGTGTAACATTTGTTTTGAAACTAAATCGGAGAGATATTTTATTTGACAGTTTTTAAGTATTTTTGAAACAGGTTTCGAAGTGTTTTGGTTCTGTTAAGCAAGATCTTTTTCGATGTTCTAAAGTTAAAGTTAGGTGCTAAGACCACCCAAAGATAAATATTAAATGTTCCTATTATCAATTAGAACAGGTTTCACTTTAGTTTTTATATTCCACGCTGACATTTTTTGCATTAAATCTTCCTAGTGCTAAAACGGGAAAATTTGACTTTTGACCTCCGGTGTCACTAAGAACAAAGATGAAATTAGCAAGTTTACATACTCAAAATTATGCTCTAGAAAAGTTGGGACTTGTTTTGTGCCCATTTGATGGAAGTTTTGTGCCCATTTGACGGAAACCTTCCCGCACTGAGCTTCCAGACTATTCATGATTCGTCACTGAATAGGTGATAGAATAGTTGTAAGATAAGATTTACAACATCAACACGTCCAACCATCTACAATATGTCATTAAAACAAATGAGAAGAATAAAATTTACAGAGAAAGATTTACAAGATGTGTCGAATATTTGTTTTCGATTCACTGAATCAGATGATTAGGTTTGCAAATGCTCTAGTAGTAGGTAACAATTGACACGCAAGTTATATGTTCTTCAGAGTTAGTAGTTAATTTGTTACAGTCTTGTAAATAATTTTGATATAAGGAAATGTCACAATTACAATTAATGCTGCAACTAATTTAATATGTTATAATATCAACATGTATGTATTTCAATTACCATAAAAATTTATTTAATTTAGATCTACCAGAATCCAATGTACAGTAATACAGTGACTTTATTATACAACTTTAAAGAAAAGTATGGGATTGAACTAACAGCCATTCCAGCAGGATGCAACATCGAGGAATACCAAAAACATGTTAAGCCAAACACAAAGGTCAGTATTGGCTACAATATAAAGATTTAATACTATAACAGATCTAGAGCAGCACATCAGCACATCAGTCAATTCAACCTGAGTTAAGTTTTTTTTCATAAATTCTAAACAAAGATTTGAAGTTAGCATTTGTGTGAAATTGGCTCAGTAATTTAAAAAGTTCATGAACTCTTTACTAATGTGTAGCGTTATATATTTTTTAAAAGGGTAGGAGCCATCTTATTATTTTTTTGGATTGTTACACCACAGTTTCTTTGTTACTCATGCAAGCAAATATATAAATTCCTATTCACGTATAAGCTTTCCAATAGTTCACCACAATACACAGCCCATTATACCAATATAGAAGAGTAAAGAAGTTCATGTGATCTGAACACCAATGTTAATGATGGAGATTATTGTATAGTTATTAATAATAATTCTTGGACAAGTTGAAATCAAAACTGAAATCAACATTGAAATTTTTTAGTGGGAATTTATATCTGAATCTATGATAAATGTTCTCAATATTATGTATTTTGATCCTAAAATTTTGAAACTTTTGACCAAATTGGGAGATGTGACATGTGTAACATCCTCTAAAGTTGTCATGTTTTGTTGCATAGATGTTAATTGGAGAAACACCATGTAATCCAAGTATGATGATTCTAAATTTAGAAGAATTTGGCAAACTCGGACAAAAACTCGGAATTCTAACTGTGGTGGATTCAACATTTGGAAGTTGTTACCTTCAACAACCAATTAAGCATGGAGTTGATCTTTCAGTTCATAGTTGGTAAGTTCATTTTGACTTTTATTAAACATGACATTTGGAGACTGACTGATAGCCTTTAATCCAGCTTGTTAATAACCTGAAGTCAACGCAGTATGGTTTCAGAATGGTATAGATTTATCTTATAATATGCTTTAGAACTAAAATGGCTCAATATTGTCTTTTTCTGCCAAGACATACATTCATCCCGTACTATAAAGCCTACTAACTGGTAGGTTGTAGGGGTTTTACATCCGCTTCCAGCTTGGGTAATATCACAGACAAGTCCTACTTACTGAGAAAATAAAGACTTTTTATATATTGAGACTAACTTGAGACTAAAGATATGAAACGGGGTTTAAAAAGACATACTTTGTGGCACCAACAAAGCCAATAAAGACAGGTATATACACCATGTAGAGTGGTATGATGGAAATTTTGCTAACTTATACATACAGTACTCTCATCGAATTACAACTTTCAAGTGTTCTTTTACATACATGTTAACATGTACACAGTACCTGATTATATTGCAAGGTTGTCCATCCTGTACCAATTATATGGGGAAACAAGGATTGAAAATCTGAGGACCTTTCTAGGCTAACACTGGGATCAAACACAGGACCTCCTGGTTTATGAGTCACCAAACCACTGTGACGCTTTACTAAGTAACACATTTGAAATTATACCCCTCTCTTTTTTTCCATCTTAAAGTACCAAGTACATTGGTGGACATAGTGATTTAATAGCTGGGTGTGTCTCCACAAGAACTGTAGAACAATGGAAAAAACTCAAGAAATGGCAGACAAATTTAGGAGGAATTTTGGTAATAAATTTTAATAACTCATATGTTTAATTAAGACAATAATATCTCAACAAGATTGTACTGGGTTTGAATCCTTGGAGGGGACGAAAAGAATGTATGCCTAGTTGATTGGATGATACGAAAAACTGTTCAAATTGGTGTGCCATGTAAAAATTTTGAAATTTCCACCCTCTCATTGAACATGTAGCATAGAAATGAAAATTATCATGTCTCAAATTGCCTGAAGATTTTAATTGAACCACATTCCATGTCATCAGTTCTGTCAAAATGGCTACTCAAACTAAACTGAATACCAAAAGAAACTTTGCACATTTAAAACCAAAGTTGTTACAAATTAGTTGGACAGGTTAAAAAACAAATAGGATGAACACATCGCCCAAACGCAAGCTTCTTTGACCTACAATTTCTACCGGCAATATTCCCGTGTTTCTTTGAAAACGCGAAAATGTGAAAATCACGTGACGTCGTTACTGGTAGAAATGCACGTGCCACAGGAGTATAAAAACTGCACAGTAGCAATGTCAAACAGCCACAATGCAAAAAGAACACTGAAAAATGCCACGACTTACAGAAGGACAGCGTCAGCGAGCACTGGGAATGCTTAATATGGGGGCCACGCACGTTCACGTTGCAAGAACCTTTGCTACAGCGGTTCAGACAGACTGGACGGACATCGGACAGGTCCAGAACCGGACGACCACGGGTCACCACGCCACGGGAAGACCGTTATCTTCGAACGCTGCACCTGCGAAACCGCTTCCTGACGGTGACGTCATCAGCACGGAATGCTTTGGGTCGGCGGGTGAGCCCACAGACAGTGTCCAGAAGACTACGAACAGGAGGTATCCGGGCCTTCCGACCGTTCAAAGGACAGTTATTGACTCCTGAAAATCGACGCAGACGACTACGATGGGGAAATACAGTGCGAAGGTGGCAACGTCGGCAGTGGCAACGCGTTGAGTTTTCCGACGAAAGTCGGTTCTGTTTGTTTCGAGTTGACGGCAGACAGGGTTTTTACCGTCGCAGAGGTGAAAGGACTGCTGCTTGCTGCGTTAGAGAAGTCGTTCCCTACGGTGGTGGTAGCGTTATGGTGTGGGGAGGCATTTGTGGGAACCAGAAGACGCCACTCATCGTCATTAATGGGAATCTCAACGCGCAACGTTACAGAGATGAAATCCTTCGTCCAGTGGTGCTGCCCTACCTCCAACAACAGTCCGTGGGTGTTCTGTTCCAACACGACAACGCCAGGCCCCACACAGCTCGTATCGTACAGGACTTTTTGGTCGCCAACAACGTCAATGTCTTGCCGTGGCCAGCGTGTTCTCCAGACTTATCACCCATTGAACACCTCTGGGACCACTTGGACAGGCAAGTTCGAGCCCGACAACACGTTCCCGCCAACAGACAAGAATTGATTCAAGCTCTGCAAGAAGAATGGAACCACCTACCACCTGATCCCATCCGACGTTTGACGTCTTCAGTACGACGTCGAATCATGGCCTGTATTGCTGCACAGGGTGGTCACATTCGATATTAAACTTTAAAATGACATTTTTAGTGATTTTGAACACTCTCCTGATGTTAATGAACTGCATTGAAACTCTGAACAATGGGATTTTCGACCCCCACCACCTTTGTTTGTATGGTGTAATTCCATTTACCGCACAGCGTTCATTTGAAGTTTTCCAATCCACTATGAACATGTTGATGCATTAAATATACTCTACATCAAAGCGTTGCTATTTTTAGTTTTTTAATTACAGTCATGTCAATCTGATGCAAAGTTTCTTTTGGTATTCAGTTTACATCGTAATTAATCTTTTAGAGGCATATAGTAACTGGATAGAGCAATACACAAAAACACATACTTATGGAATAACAGCTATCAATTTTTAATGCGACATTTCGAAGAGTATTCTCTCAACGTTATCGGAGCCAAGTGTAAGCGGGGCTAATGGCTAATGGCATATTTTTCTGCTTCCTGGCACTCTATCTTTCAAATTATTAGGGGATTAGGATGGCTGAATGTTTAGCATGTTCGCGCCGTTTATAAAGCCTGTCATTGAATCAACTGGCGTGGTTTCGAATCCCTGGTTGTACGTGACAAGGAGTAGGGTCGCCTGTCAAACCTTGTGGGTTTTGTCCAGGTCTTCCGGTTTCCTCCCACTGCTAAAGACCCCTACTCGCAAGTGAATTATTGAAATACTGTAACATTAAACCAGATGTTCGTCAAAAAACGACCTGGTTTGTGTCAAGTGGATGTTAAACCACATTTTGCTCTCTCTCTTTCAAACTGTTGATTAAAATAGGAAAATTAATGAATAACTGTGCAAACATTGTATGTTCTCATTCCAGTCACCACATGATGCCAGTTTACTTCTCAGAGGAGTTAAAACTTTACCAATAAGGATGGAGAGACACAGTTTGAATGCCATGAAAATTGCAAAATATTTAGAGAAACACCCCAAGGTATACCGGATGATCATAATTCTATGGTATTTAAAAATGTGGCTAATGCCAATATCGCAGTAGAAAGAGCATTCAACCAAATAAATAATGCTCCATGTTTATTCAAGGGGCCTGGATTAGGGAAAATCCCAAACATTTTGTTAACTTTGTGATTTATTATACAAGTGCACTTCATGTATAATTATTAATAGTTACTTGGATATTGAATATACAGATGAATCTTGTCTGACTGTTGTTTTAAAATATTTCTAATCTATATAAATTACAGCAAATTTAATGTAAAAATCTTTGTTCAAATGGTTAATGGCAGATAAGCTCCAAAATGGATATTTTTGGAATTGACATAAAACCTTGTCTCCAGTAGTCCAAATACAGCTACATAAAGTTGTACTTAGGACTGTGATCTAAAGTTGATCTCCTAATGACTGACTCATTTGGGTTCATATATGAAGATACTTTGCCTGTTGCATTAACCTTGTTGTCATAAACAAATAATATGGTAACAAAAACAGTTTAGTATGTAGACATAATTGCAATTTAAAGAGATGAAAAATGTTAAAGAATATTTGAAACAGGTGATTAGGTTGCTGGTGGATATATGTTATCAAGCTTGTCAAGCTATCTTTAAAATGATGAACTATGAAATTCTTAAAGGTTGAGTCTGTTTTTTACCCTGGTCTACCATCACATCCACATCATGAAATAGCTAAGAAACAGATGAAATCATTTGGTGGAATGATCAGGTGTGATGTAAAGGGTAGTGAACAAGAAGCCAAGACAGTTGCTGAGGTAATTAACCAGTTTGTTACTCAATCTTACCACAACTTAAAACGAAACTCCTTTCTCTTATTATTCATTCAGATGCTTAGCTGTGCAATGGTCGTTTACACTGATCTGATATAAAGATTTCTTGTAGAAATTAAAGACATTTGTCAAGACGCTGTATGTTAAGCCAACAATACAGGGTCCAAATGTCTTTCCAGTTTTAAAGATGCATTTTAAAGATTTCTCACTTTGATTTTGTTTGAGGTATTGGTTGGATGTACAGTTCTTGAACTTATTTAAGGGACAATCTTACATTTTGTCCCAATGTGACATGGAATACGGTTACATAGGACCTATGTTTCTTGCCAAACCCTGCATCACTGATATGGTGAAATGGCGCCAAAAAATCAAGGAGAACAAACTCGGGACAATATGCCTTTAACTATCACTATTGGTATACTTCTTTTCGGTTCCATTCTGTTTAGGATATCAGCAATAACTCCGTGCATGTTTAGATAAATTTCCAATGGTTCTATGAAGGGTATTAAAGTGTTTTTTGGTGTAGGTCAAAGATTTTTCAACAGCTTATATATGGTTCTGTCAACTAATGTTACTACATTATGCAATCAAATGGAGTAGTTATAGTTTGGAACATTAGTCATCATTACCAAGTAAAGCAATTTTATTTTCAAGGTCTTCTAAGACTAAATATTTTTGGTGCTATTTTTCAGTCACTGAAGTTAATTCAATTGGCTGTTTCTCTTGGCGGCGTGGAAAGTATAGTAGAACAACCTTACTTAATGACACATGGTCGTTACCTATTTACTGAAGAAGAACAAAGGGAATCTAATATTCTTCCTAATGCATTGAGATTAAGGTAAACTTCATTTCCACATCTCTTGGGCTAATAATAAAAACTTCCTCATACTTAATTTTATAAACAATTTATTTGCATATTTTATAATATTAGTGTATAAAAATAAGCATGAACATTACATGCATAACAATATATATTTGCGATTTTTTGAATGATAAATGCAGTAATAATTAACAGGCCTAATATATCCTGCAGAAGAAAGTTGTTAGCAAGAGAAAACTTGGTAATAATAGCTTATGTATTAATGTTCTGTAGCATACTGAAAATACCCACATTATCTCTTTATTTATGAACTTTGGACCTACCTTTTTTTAATATAAAACTTGTTTAGTATAGGAGGTTTAGCCTGTATTTTGGTGAGGAGATAAAACAAACAGTTGTTCACAGGAAGGATATAGACATACAATGGTCAAGTAGAACACTTTTTCCCCAACACTGCATTTTCAGAAATAATTAACACTACTACCATGGAGAATATAGTGTTATGAAACTATTAATTGACCTAGACGCATAAGAAGAATCACTCAAAATTATAAAGTAAACAAGTCTGAATGAAAAATAAAAACAAGTTTGCAAAGATCTTAATGACAACCTTTTGAACCTATTTGGAAAATTTACAATGTATGTTTTACCTTTGTATATACAATTAACAAATGCTTGGTCTTATTTTTTTTTTTGTAGTATTGGTTTAGAAGATGCAGATGATATTATCCAAGATTTTAAACAAGCCTTAGAAAAAATAACTGTATAATACAGTATAATTAAATTTCTATGTAATAATATATACTAAGATGTAATGAAAACGTGCCACTAATTTGACTGAAATCGATGGCAAGACAATGCAGCTGAAATGTGATTTTTTTGACAATTACAGACACAAGAAAATCAAACAATCTTTGCATTTTCCACAAAACTGTACTGATCACAGCTAATTTCAACCACTCAACATATATTATTGATCAGCATCAATTATCTTGCTTCAATTAATTTCCCCTGAACAACTATGATTAATCTCACAAAACTATTTTATCTTGGCAGGTGTTTCATTATTATTCATTAAAAAAAAATATTTCTTTGATACCATGGTTGTCAACACATTGTGATAATTAACTGGCTTAATTAATGGGTCTATAACTCTTGTCTATATGGTCATTACAATAAACTGAGCATTGGATCATGACTGATATGTTTGAGGGAAGACATTATTAAAAAGATTGACATAATTTTATCATGCACTAAATTACATATGTTTTATAGTATTTCATACTCTAGATGTATGTGAGTACTGTAATTTAATCTACAGTACAGGTGCATTTACTGTGTGACGCGTTACAAATACATTTGTTATGGCTAAAACCAGAAGAACTTTAATAAAGAACTAATTTTAAAAACACAAGATTATTTTAATTTAAAATGAGGTATAGTACCGTATAGTAAAATAAAGACATACAAAATGAGTGTAACCTGTCAAATTTATGAATCCTCTAAAGTTATAGATCCAGAATATAAGTTGTTAATGCTTTTATAGTTTTAAAACAATATGATATTTATAAATAATGGGGCAGTTAAGATTCTCTGTAAGAATGTATGTGAGGTTTTGCAAGACCAGTTCCCACCTTTACTTACTATATTTCATTTAAATAACTGATAGTTGTATTTCACCATTATAAATAAATATTAGCATGCTGGCAGTGTTACCTAATGAGGTTTTGTTTAGATATAAAATATGTATATTCAACAATTGCATAAATAATGAACTATTTAAAATCAATCCAAGATAAATATATACCATATAGTATCTACTAACCATACATATCTTTGCTACATTTTCCTTGCTTTATACTAATCTATTACTTAATCTTAGTCTTTTGGATCATGTAGATAATCATGTTGAAATATATAAAGAACAAACTTGACAGTTTTACTGCCTTTCATAACATGATAAAACTATACAAGAAGCCTTAAACAAGTTGCATTTCAATTGAAATCAATTAAATATTTATTTGACATAAAGCCAAGCCAATGTTCATAACAAGATGTCCCCCAACTCAGTCCCTAAATAGATGACACATCAATTACTTGCAAATTTATCTTTTTATAAAGCATCTAGCAGTCAAATTGTTTATCAATATGCATATATATACCAGGTTTCATTTACACCCCCTTCTTTCTGTAAATTAATCTGCTGCTTATTTCTGTTTAGGGAGCAGAAAATGCTCATTGTTGATCATTGTCAAGACATTTATATAACATTTAAAACAAACGTTTGAAAATTCTAGCTCAATTAGAAGCAAGAGTTATTGTGTTCCGATGTGACATACAGACAGACATACCCATTTCATTTTAGTTGTCTGGGAACAATAAAATTGCTATGAAAGCAGGTTTTTGTTTGATAACAAATAATTGGAGTGCATTAATAAATATATTTAATACCTTAACGTAAAAAAAAAATTTCACACGTGGTCACTCTTTTTATTATCCAACCATTGTTCTCTTTCTTCCCCGCATTCTAATTTCTTCAAGTTTTTTCATCACATCTTCAGCACCCGTTTTGTTATTGTCTTTATACGTATCGAGAATAACCTGAAACAAAGCCTCTGTGTTGGGATGTGTACTAAGGAAAGCTCTCTCTAAAACATACAAATCCACACCCTTATCTTCAGCCACACTATCGAAATAACTCAGACCAAAATCAATTAATATAATGCGACTATTTTCTCCGTATCCTTTAATTAACATATTAGATGTCGTCAAATCACCATGAATGATGTTATTAGAATGTAATCTACCAAGAACTTCTCCAATTTGTTTAGCAAGAGAAAGAAGATTTTTAGCATCATCTTTTTCTTGTAACGTTCTTGTGTATTCTCTAACTGTCACTGAATTAAGTACTCTTTCCATGATAATACATCTACTCTCAATATCGACCATGTACAATGCAGGACATTCAATACCTGAAAGAGATAAATATGAAATGATCAAGTCAAAAATAAACAAGCCAACAGTGAGGCTGATGTCCCCCGCCGAAATCCAATACCGGTAATAAATAGATGACAAATATTAATAGCACTTTTATTTTTTTCTAAAATATCAAGCCATTAAACTGATTACGAACTATTCACTCAGTTTCATCACTCTATCAGATATAATCAAAGTTATCTTGTCCCAAAGCATCTACCAATGAAATTGCTTAGCTTTAGCAATGTTAATCATTTAGTCAAGACATCCACCTAATGAACATCTACATGTACATCAAGTTTAAACATTCTACCTCAATAAGAAGCAGAGTTGTTATGATCCAAAGTCTTGACCAACCAAATTGTGTATTGCTCCTAATAGATTAAGCAGTAAATTCTCATTAAAATTAGTCACGGTAATGATATAATAAATCAATACTTGGAGTTTCATCACTCTCACCTAATAAAGACCAAAGTTATCGCATCCCAAAGCATCAACCAATCAAATTGCTTGTCTCTGCTTATCCAGAGCAGAAAATGCTCATCTTCAAACTACATCAAGGCACTGACCTAATAAACACCACTTTGAACATTCTAGCTCAATTAGAAGGAGAGCTACTGTGTTCCCTTGTTTCGACTAATCAAATTGCTTATCACTCTGCTCACCCTGAGCAGAAAATGCTCATTATCGAACTTTGTCAAGGTATTGATGTAATGAAACAATGTAGGCTACCAAGTTTCATCACTAACTTTATTAGAATTAAAATTATTATGTTCCAAAGCATCAACCAATCAAAATGTTCATCTTCGAACTCCATCTAGGGGGGCTGTGATGGCCTAGTGGTCTAGAGTGCCGCGCTTCGACCTCTAGATGGCCGGTCACCTCTGGCTTGCGGCTGTGGTTTCGAGCCCTGGTGTGAGCGTATGTGGCATGGAGATAGGGGCGCCTTCTCAACCTCATGGGTTTCCTCCGGGCACTCCGGTTTCCTCCCACTGCTAAAGACCCCTACGCGCAAGCGAATTATTGAAATAAAAATTGAACCATCTGTTAGTCCCGAAATGACATACTTTGTGTTGAGTGGACGTTAAACCCCATCTCTCTCACTCTCTCTCTCGAACTCCATCTAGGCACTGACCTATTATGTATGATCGCATACATATACAAACAGTTCTTCAATTACCGGAGTCATAGTAAAAGATAAACTGTCTTGGTCTTGTATGAAATGAAATGGGTTTTTGTCCAGACAGCGGCACTACAGTCTACTCATATTTTGAATTGCAACTGCCAATGTGAACTGTTTCGATAGATACATGTATGGTATGGCCCCTTTGTAAGAAATGATCAATTTTTCAAGACAGGTACCGGTACAGTTAAGTTTTTAATAAATCTCCTTTTTCAGGTTTTTTTTTTTATGGCTTCGAATGGTATATAAATCATGATTTGCCTTGGTCATTTATTCACATGACAAGCCCAAAATCTACTCACGAGACCATCAAATTGCTGAGATATTGAACAGATTAAAAATTGGCGATCATGTTTGATCCAACTCCCCTTTTCTATTTCCATCACTTTAAAGTTCCAATAGCATATTTTTAAGTTATATTTTTAAAATTTATTAAAATAAAGCCCTAAAATAGATTGTACCTATAAACAGTCCTACCTTGTTAAAGAATAATCCTATTAATCCTATAATTCACTATTGCCAGTTGAGAAATTGGCAAAAATATCATTTTTAACTTCAAATTCAAACGTTTGAAGATGGCCGTCCATGGTGAGGAATGGGAAAACAAGGGAGGTAATTCAGTTACTATATCCTCAATCAGCTTGTGTCACCCATTTTAACACCTCTAAAATTTTGCCCATGATCGTATAATAGTGAGTTGACAACCTTTTGAGCAAAAGACATAGAAATAATTATGTTTTGACTTTCTTAGAAAATATGAAATTGGAACTTTAAAACACAGAAAAAATAGCGTTCCTATTTCCCATGTTAGAGTCACATCAAACATGAGTGCCTAAAAATTTAACTTTTAAGTTTTTTAACATGGTCATGGATAATCAAGATATTGTTAATTCAATAATTGTTACAATGTCAATGTACCAAAGGAGCTAGGCAACTCTGTCTGGTCAAATCTTTAACACCCATAACTTATATCAAGAATGGCTAGCTCATACATGATGCATTTTTAATGTCAATGGCCCAGATACGCAGTTGCTAGTGCCAGTGCAATGGGGCTACGAATTATTTTAGTTTTACGTTTAATATTAAATTAATACTAGACCTGCATGCAGGAATGACGGGTTTCACTGGTGCCACGTTACCCTTAAACATGTCACTTCCGGTGCCAAGTTACCCTTGAACATATGTCACTTCCGGTACCAGCGAAACCACTAAACAGGTTTCCAAATTAACATTGCACACAAATAAAATGGACGCAGAATCAACAAAATCCAGCAATATCAATTCATTTTATACATTTGTTACTTGTAAATGATCTTGACAAAATTAAATTACTCCCGGTGTTAATGCAAATGTTCAATTAGTCTTATGAAATCAGAAATGGCATACGATATCATATAGTGAAAATTTTATGTAAATCGAATAATAATTGCCACTTTTAAAGACCAAAAAACTTGAAAAGTGACTTGTAGAAAATCGGCTATTTCTCTGCAACCGTACAAGTTAGAAACCATTTTGTGGTATCTGTATGATCGTATGGGTTCATTCTATTTGTTGATTGGCATCAAATACCATAATTCGAAAAAGATTTCAAAACAGACTCATTTGAATAAAATATCTGTTTTGAAGGCTAAAAATACAGTTTTTGCTAAAATGACGTTACTTCCGGTGATAATGAAAATCTTAAATTACTTGTATGAAATCCCAAATGGCATTAGGTATAACATGGTGTGACGTTTATGAAAATCGAATAATAATTGACCCTTTTATGGCCCCGAAACCTTCAAAAGTGACCTGTAGAAAACCGTCTATTTCTCGGCAACCGAACAAGTTAAAAACCATTTTATGATATCTATATGACCACATGAGTTTTGTTTATATGTGAATTTAAACCAAAAGTTAAAATTATTAATATATATTAAGTTATTCTTGGTTGAATAAAACATTGATTTAAAAAGTTTAAAATGCATTTTTTGACAAAATGATGTCACTTCCGGTGTCAAATTTAAATTGTAATCAACTTGATATGACGCTACGTGCTTTTTGAATCAAATGATGTCACTTTTATAAAAATCCAATCATAATTGACTATTTTACAGGCAAAATAACGAAAACAGTGACTTGTACAGAACTGCCCATTTCTTGGTAACTGCTTATATTACAAACAAATTTTAACATACATTTTCTTCGTATGGATTATAGCTACAAGTTTATAAAAGTTACGAAGAAATATTTTAAAATCTGAAAAGCCTGAATAGTTTGTAAATAGGCCAATTTTACACCATTTTTAGCCTCTTAATCGAATTTGCTCGAAAATGAAATCGAAATTAAAAAAACTGCTTCCTACATTTTTTGCGGCTTGAAAGGGCACACTCTTTGAGTCAAATAATTTTTCCAAAAAATAATATTTGTTTTCGAAATAGGAAAATAACTGTCAAAATTGTAGTTTTTGGTAAAATTATGCCACTTCCGGTGCCGACAGATAACACTTTCGGTAATAAAAAAAATGACAATTGATACAACGAAGCATATGAACTTTGTTTTATACAAATCGAACAATAAAAAATTAATCTAGGACTGAAAAACTGAATTAGCCAATGGCGGCCAAGGTAAATTACTGAGACAAAATTTTTTAACATTTTTGCACTAGTCAGATGAATCTTTAATTCTGTGCACAATACGACTAAAAAATATTCATAAATAAAAAAGTTTTTTGTAAAATTTTAAATTTTCGAAATTTGGCGCCTAATATCTTCGAAGATTTGCCGAAAATCAAAAATCGAAAGTAGCGTAGCTATGTGCCCTGTCTCAGGCTATGCCAAAATGTTTCGAAAGTTAAAATCCAATGATTATTGTTAAAATTACTGCAATATTTTCAAAAACGATAACTTCGGTGATTTCGGACATTTCGCATTGGCGCAGAACGTTCAAAATAGCTTTATCCTCTAAGTCACACCCACTTTCCCAGTAAAACCGAAGAAATCGTAACGATGCGACACGTAGTTGCTGAGATCTATTCAAATTGGAATCTGAATAATAATAATAATAATAAGAATAATAATTTTAACAAAAACAATAGTGTTTCACACAAGCTACGCAGTGTGAAACCCTAATTAATACTAACCACTCATGCGACATCTCAATAAAGCTCTTGCTTCAGCTTTCATTCTTTGTGTTGTAAGAGACTTATCTAATGCAGGATGTCTATATGACTTTGTGAATCGCTCCTTTACAATGCATGGTTTCCCATAAAACTCCGACGAATACAATTTTCCTTCAGCTCCTTGCTTTATCAATACTCTTTCCATCTTGAAAAATCGAAAGTAGGGTGACCACGTGTCAGGGGCGGCTATTAAATTAATCTCCGGTTTATGTTGTTAAAATCATACAATAATCTTATAAACGACTTAACATACTGCAGGACTGACAAAAGATATCACTAAACTGTAATTCTTTTTAAGACCGCAATCTATTTTTAATAAACTTGTTATAAATTCGAGCCATTTTATCATATTTAATAGAGCCAAAATAAATGCCCCCTTTTTATCTCTATTATGAATGAATTACAGAATCTTGTTCTTTTTAAAGAAAATATAACTTTTACGAATTCCGAAAGTTTAGATTGAAGGATTGTCTTCCTTTGACTGTTATTAATAATACCCTATATGACTATTCATCGGCATTATCCTAAAAAGCATTTAGATCTACAATATAAATAAATAATTAGAGTTTTCAACGAACATTAATCAGAGTTGTGTCCCCTGAAATAAATCTTTCATTGACATTCAGTTTTTGTATTGGTTTCAAAGTTGACATAACGACGACTTTACAGGTTTTGCAATGCTGTCGAAAGGCTCAAGCCAAGAGTTGACAAGTGATGCGAATGACAGCAATAGATGTACATTATATTACTTTCCAACGTCATTTTCATCGCAAAAGGTGCAAAAATTACTATGTCATCTATATTTAAATCAAATTCCATCGATCTATCTATCACCTATATATATAATAATAATAATAATGCTTTTTATTACACATCTGCATGGAATACACGAGTATGGTAAAGCATACAATACAAAGTACAATACAATAATAAACATCAAAGAACATAGAATAAAGTTTACAATGGTTTCTTAAAGGGACACAGGCGCGTATCCAGGATTTTTTGCGGGGGGGGGGGGGGTCTAGGTTTGATAAAAGGCACTCAACCAATTAACGGGGGGTTTGGGGGCCCTACCCCCGGAAAATTTGGTAATTAGATTCAATTTGGTGCATTCTGACGTATTTCCGGAAGGTAAATTCCAAAATTACAGGTCTAAAAGTCGCCAATAAAATCGCATAAAATTTTTCAAGTCTGAGCAGGGGGGGGGGTCCGGACCCCCTGGACCCCCCCCTCTGGATCCGCGCCTGGGACAATAACTTTCTTGCTGGCTTGGTTGCTCCAGAAAATAAATAATACCCTTATTTTAAGTACTAGATGTTTAAGTGTCCTACCTGTTGTGTAAATTATCCATTACAACCTATATTTTACTTGTCCAGAGGTTTCGAAAATATTTTAAAATCCAAGTCACATTTGAAAAGGTTTACGTTAGACTTTTCAAATCAATTGGTTGAATTTTTTCAATTTTTTAAAATAGGTGTGTTAAGATGAAATTTATATCATCATTTAATTAGAATATTCTAAAATAATACCATTTGTTGACAAGAATGAAGATTGGGACATATTATTCAGTTACAGCAAGAGTGTTATTGGGGCTTTAAAGTATATTGATAATGCTTGTAATTTCATTATTTATGCCTTACATAGCAATAAATGGTACCAGTATTTAATGTCTATTTTTAAACATTTTATATATGTACATTGCAACATCTTCTATACATTTATCATCGTTCATTAAATATATTATTGAATCATTCACATTTGTTTTAATGTGATGACTTAAAAAATTTTTCGAAGATTATTGTGGGCGGAGCAATGGAGAAGAACGTGCATTTCATCTTCTACTTCTCCGCTAGTACAATTTTTACAGGTTCTTTTATCCCTGTGGACGAAAGTTTTTTTTATACCTTCCTGTCTCTATTTCAAGTTTATGTGCACTGAGTCTAAACTGGCTCAATGACTGGCGTTTTTGTTCATCTGGTAGATCCAGATATTTTTCAGTATCATAATTTGTCTTGATTTTATAATAAAAATCATTTTTTGTGTTAGTTTTAAGGCAATTATTTAAGTTCTTCACAGTTTGTCCTTTTTCAATATATTTCTAAGACTGAACATAAATATCTCTCAGTCTTTGTTTGAACATTATTATTGTCTATCTTATACAAAATAGCATACAATTAGTAGTTTACAATTTTTCGTAAGGTACTACTGTAGTATTATTAGCTAGATCGTATATACGTTACCGTAACTTATTAGTGTAAGCAAAAAGATGAAGTCTGATAATACACGACCTGCTGACAATGACAAAAGTAACTACTGTATGTAGGATTTTAAAAGTGGGGGTGCAGCAGAGTGGTATGGCGCCAATATAATGCCCAAGTTACTGCATAAATGTGGTGGTGCAGGCACGTATCCATAAAGCAGGGATGATAGGAGGGGCACTTCGCCTATGGGGGGTGGAAATTTTGAAAAATAATGCTGCCGGAAACACTTTTTTCAGCCTCTGTAGTGATATCTAAGGGTCAATTTTGTATTTCCATGGTATATAGCCTCCACATAAGTGATAATAAAGCTTGGATCAGGACAAACGAACCAACCAACTGATCAGCTGATCAGTGCTTCAAGAGCATCACTGTGTGATCATAATCAAGTGTATTAAGGGGGGGCACCATTTCTTAGGGCACCTTATTTTTCTGAGGGTGCAATGTATCCCATGCCCTCCACGCTAGGTACGGCCCTGCTGTAGCATCAATGTGGTAGACACCCACCCCCTAGTTTTATCATTGAGTGGCAGTAATTCGGTAGACCTGTGTGTTAATTAGTTGTGACCCATAAGATAAGGCCTGTAAGCCTCATTTGGCCAAAACAAAAAATACTGGAAGTGTACCCGTGTTTACAGTTACTAGTGCTTTCTTTTCTCTTTTTCTTTTTTCGTGGGATTTGCAGGCTAGGATTGGATAAATAGATCTAATTGAACAGATAAATTCATCTATTAAAAACCTTCATTGATAATTGCATTCTAAAGTATTTGTGATGTCATTTTAAATATGTAAAGTGTTTGTTTATTTCTTTCATAGTATTTTATTTCATAGTATTTCTAGCCTTATTATAAAGTTGGATATCAACATAATATTTAAATACCGAAATTTCAGTGTCTGCTGAAAAGCATGGTAAGACACATTTATAGGACCTGGGAAATGAGAAAAAGAGTTTAGGGTCAGCAACTTCAGCTAAAAATAAATGTTGTTAATTGGGTAACCATAAACACAGCTATCTTTGGGATGTTTGCCTTAGAGGTGCAGTATCTAAATAAAAAAAAATACCCAAAGCAGAGCTATTTCACACACAATGACTGAATCGAGATCACAACAGAACAGAAGCTTAACTTATATTATGTTTAATACATAGGTGTAAATATCAATATTTATTATTTAAATTTTAGGTTTTATTAGCACTTTTTGAAAAAGATGTAAAATTTAAGCCAAAACTAGTCAGTCTGTTTCATGGTCAGCATATGGAACCTTGGTATGTAAAATTGAATCCAAGTGGTGTTCATGTTCCAGTTTTTGTTCATGATAAAAATGTTATCAGTAATCCAGAAGATATTATAAATTACATAGACAGGACTTTTGATGAAGGTAAATACGACCACGTTTATACAAATATTTCTCACAGGTTTATTAAATTATATTTGTAACTGTGTTATATCTTATAAAATAAAAGCAGAGGTTACATAGAAAAGTGTGTCCAGTTATTCAGTTGAGAGGTAAATGTACAAATTGGTGAAATGGAGATTAACGCCCTACTGTTCTGCACCGACCAGGTTAATGAAGATGGGCATGCACCATGCAGTGTGCTATGATGTAAATTTTGCCCAGACAGTGGCGCAATGGCCTACTCTTCTTTCGAATTCAGCTGTGTTGGTTCTTTTATGTGCACCCCAACGTAGGCTTCTACATGTATTGTATTACTGCAATTAGATTGGTCTATACTTTGAAAGCAGTAATTTTACTTGTAGTTAATTGATTTTCATTAGCCCATAGCAATTTGACTGGTTGATCATTAGAAACAATAGATTTATTTCTAATAAATGGAATTTATTCAACATGGAGTATAGCTTTAATATTACAGTCACTCGCATAAGTTCAACTCTGTCGGGAATATTTTATTAGCCTACATGTTTCTTATTATTTTTATTTAGTTATAAGAATCATAAAGCCTGTCATTGAGTCAACTGGCGTGGTTTCGAATCCCTGGTTGTACGTGACCAGGAGTAGGGTCGCCTGTCAAATCTCTTGGGTTTACTCCGGGTACTCCGGTTGCCTCCCACTGCAAAAGACCCCTATGCGCGGGCGAATTATTGAAATAAAATTAAACCATATTTTAGTCCCAAAATGACCTAGTTTGTGTCGAATGGACGTTAAACCCCCATTTCTCTCTCTCTCATACAAGACTGGGACATCTGGTCAAGATTCATCAGCCAATTTACTAAGTTTTCTTGTATCTTTATATTTTCAAGGTCCATGTCTAGTTCCATCTTCGGACACAGAATTAGGACAGTCAGTGGCAGCAGTGAGATATCAGTTAAATAATATTCCTGTGGATGTCATTACATATGGAGTCATATTCCATCCATATCTTTCTGATTCTGGGTGTAGAATACCTTTTGCTGTACAGCGTAGTATGAGAGGTAAATAATCTGAAGTTGGAAAAATATATTTTGTTATATAGTTCTTTTAAACTGGAGTACATATTTGAGCTCCTGTATTTCCTATATTCAATACCAAAATCTTTTCTTCCAGAGAATTTTGCTCGTAGATTGAGATATTTAACACATAAAGCTACTAAACACCCTGATTTGAGAGATGGCTATTTAGCCAAAAGTCAGACAGCAGCCCAGAAGTATGATGTAATTACAGACGAAGAAAAAGTTAAAGGGCAACTTGAACAATTGGAAACTATTTTGGAAGAAATTGAAGCGATGATGCAGTCTGTTCAAGATTGTGAGTATTCTTCCTATTCATTAACCATCTATGGCAGGGGTGTCAAACATGCGGCCCACTAGCTAGACCATGAACAAATTAAACAAACTGATATGTCGATAATTCTTAGATACTAGGGATAGAAATCATTTATTATTGTTTTTCCAGTTTCAGTATAACTCTGACTTCTGTACTGTATTTCTAAGTTGTATGTAATACAAGAGAACGTTGTGTTCAGTGTTATATCTTGGCAATTTGGAACCCAGTCTAAAACATTACCTGTGTCAAGGACACATGCGGCTCCTGAATTGAAATGAATTTGATACCCCTTTTCTATGGTCTTGCTTTTTATTTGTCCACATTAAAATGGGGCATACTATTGCCATCGCCTTGCCTGCACATCCATCAACTGATTGAAGGTTATACATAGTGTGTATGTTCATCATCATGAGACAGAATTGTATTTCCACAATTTACAATACATGTACTATAAATTGACCCCTTACCATAATGTAGCCTCGCAGTGTTTATAATAGTTATGGTCTTTCATCACTTAAAAATATCATGTTCACATCCTAGAGGATCAAGTTATTGTCCAATGACTTGAAATTTATACGCTTCAGATTAAAAAGTCTATTGAAGAGTCATAATGTGATTACTAGTAGCCTACATCTATTTATGGTAGTGCTAGAAGGGAGTAATCAATTTTTAATTAGTGTTTAATGCAGTTTCAGAGGGAAGCACTATTATTATAAGGGTGAAACACTATTGTTTTTGTTTATATTATTATTTATTTTTCCAATTTACTTATATCTCAGAAAGTGCTTGTGTGATTGCTTTGAAATATTTTTTGTTTATGGAGAAGTGGGTGTGGCATAGAGATTGAATTAAAGCTATTTTGAAAAGTCTGTGACTGTCAGAACCATCCAAACTATTACAAATTGTTAACATCAGTTTTGATTTTTAAAACATTATCACTTTCTTTTACATTGAAAATATGGGAAATGTATGTGGCATCATTAGAAAAACTCTTTTTGTTTCCAAACTACTTTTCAAAAGCAATAAAAATGATTCATACAATATTTTGAATTTCCTCAGGTGACAGAATTCTTAGAAAAAGTTTCTCCCTTCATTTCAAATGTTTTATAATGTTGGTAAAAAATTGTTAAGTTTTGAAGAGGAAACCGGTCACAGTGAATCTGTTAAATTTTTAGTGCTTTCATATTTTGTGATAATTGTGCTGCTAACTTTATCTTACCAGCCATCATCAGTTGTCTAACCCTAAAACCATCTTTCATAATCCATATCATTATCATTATTATAATCATCATCATCATAATAGCTTTCCAGGCATATGCATCCTTTATCATGTCTCACCGTTAAAGCCTGGCCTTGCGACATGTAAATTATTGAAATAAAATTAAACCATAAGTTAGTCCCGAAATGATCCAGTTTGTGTGGAGAGGAATATTTTATTAAACCCATTTTCTTTCTCTCTGTAAGACTTGTGTTAACATTAAATTTAGAACTAGCATAGATGACTTAGTTGCTGATGGATGTGTGTTTATGGGGACAGTTTATCACAAAGCTAGAACATTTCTTGCTTTTTGTATCATTTTGTTAATTCTGTATGCAATTGAACTATATAATATCACAGTAGCAAATCCAGGATACTTTGTAAATTTTTGGGGACCAATTCAGAAAGTGAACATTGAACGAGGCATCATATTTGGGAACTATAACTTATAACTCTTAGCATGGACCTTATAACGCCGAAAGTGAACATTGAACGAGGCATCATATTTGGGAACTATAACTTATAACTCTTAGCATGGACCTTATAACACAGATAGTGAACATTGAACGAGGCATCATATTTGGGAGCTATAACTTATAACTCTTAACATGGACCCTATTACACATGCTCTTAGCTAGAACACCAAAAACTCACTGGAAAAGGGGCAGTTAATTGTTGCCTCTCTGCTTCACAAGTTTTTAGTACATATTTTGTTATTTTTTGGTTCAAATGCACCCTTTTTTAACACAGGGGGTTAAAAATGTGCCTGAATTATTTCCTTCTCCTGGCTCTTCAAGTTATTTGCTAAGCCAGATAAATTGTTTATTTGTTTTATGTCACTCAGCCCTGTAAATGCTCTAACAGAAATCCTATTTTATTTCAGCCGATTCCTATTCAAATCCAGATGTTTGGTTATTTGGACCTCATTTTACCGCTGCAGACATTACTTTCTCCTGTCTGCTTAACCGTTTGGTTCTTCTTGGTCTCGAATCTCGTTATTTCCCAAGTTATAAATGTCCAAACATAGATAGGTACTACCGACAACTACTGCGACGTTCCACGTACAGGGTTATTCAAAAAGAAGTCGCAAACATGAGACTAACTTTAGTATGGGAAGATCTGAAAGCTGTATCACCTTACATGGTTGGTGCTACAGGAATAATACTTACTGGCCTGATTGCATATTGGTTTTTAAAGAAATTGAAAAATTAATAAAAAGTGAACAGCCAAGTGTCAAATACCTTAGGTATCGGAAAGTGCAATATCATCACTTACCATTTAGTGAATGGTTGTATAAATATTTATTGACAATAAATACTTGAGGTGTTTATATCATAACAGAGTATTTCCACATATTATAGTAATTTTGAGTGAAATAGGTATTTAAAATATGCCATATATATGGCAAGCCAAAGCGGAATTAATTGCAAGACCTACATACTCGACTTTTCCTTTTCCATACAGAAAAACGGTCTTGCAATTAATTCCGCTTTGGCTTGCCATATATATACCACATTTTGGTGACAAGTTCAAAATTTCATGGTTAATTACCATGTTGAGGACAGAAACTAACATTGACAAATTCTTATGTAGATCTGATGATGGGATTGGTATATACTGTGTTTAAACCTATTCCCATCCTTATCTTAGATACACTTCTAATGAATACTGTTCAATTATACATTGCTTTCAGTTTTATCTTACAATAAATAGCATAATACCAATAGTTATTATTTTATTCATTAAATATGGTCAATTTTATCAGCCAAATGAGTATGTGAGTTAATGCCATTGCCTAATGTTACAATGGTATATGAAATGAACTGAAATGGAATGGGGTTTAACGTCCTACTGTTCTGCTCCGACAAACCTAATGAAGACCGCATACGTCATACAATATGCTATGGGGGGAATTTGCCCTGACAGCGACTCTTATGTCGAATTCCAACTACCAAGGAATATTTTACGAGCACAGCAATGTGTAGACTGGCCTTTGAATAGACAACTGCCCTTGTCAGGCCCTGCGCCCTGCACCACTGACAAGAGGAAACCACGATATATCGCTGTAGATGGCCATAGGAGATAATCTTGAATTTAGCTTAATAAGGATTTGGATTCAATTAGGACTTGGGCAGTCAAGTAGAAAGTTACCGTCAACCCTACAAAAACAACTTCCATGGCATTCTCGCCTCTCTCCATTCATAATTTGTTTGTGGACACTGTGCAGGTCACAATATGTTTATTCGATTTTTACAGAACTAAAGATATAGATCTATTTCCCATAAATACCAGTTTCTTTTGATATTGGCATAAAATCGAGCATAACTTCTGTATTATGGCCCCTGATTGTTTTTAGCTTGTGGATACTCTACAGGTCACAATTTTTATCTGATTTTGATGAAGCTTGAAATGCATGATTATAACCAAAAGATCTTTGTTCCTTTCGATATTTGCGCATATCAGATGGTAACTTCATGAATTATGACCCCTGATTATACAAAAGATAGGTTGCCAGGCAACGAAACATACACCCACAGCAGCTAAATCATCCGGGCGGTCAACAAGGGTTGTCGCATAATTTTACTTTTATTGGTAATGAAACATTTGTAATACACTAAAATCTGATTAAGAGTAACAACTCATTATGTAATTATCTGAAAATCATTAGAATTTGTTTGCTATTTATAAAAGTTTTGCCCCAGGCTAACAATTAGTATAGGAAACATTTAATATCATGGATTTAGCTGTTCAGTTATCAAAACACTTGTTTGTTTCAACACCTTAAACTCTGGGTATCAATCTGAAGTCAATCGAATGATAAGTTTGGCCTCTATAGCATCACAAGGTTTTTTGAAGTGATCAAGGGAGATGACTCTGGATGTAATTATTTGAAATCGCTCAAAATCAATAGGCTTCTTCGTCTCATGACCTTAAACAGTGTGTGTAAATTTAAAGTCAATCGGATATCAACTTTGGCCTCCAGAGCGTCCGGAGGATTTTTTTGATGTGAAGGGCCATAACACTGGAAGCTATTATCAGAAATTGCTGAAAAACAATAGGCTTCTTCGTCTCATGACCTTAAAGATTGTGTATAAATTTAAAGTCAATCGGATATTAACTTTAGCGACTAGAGCGTCCACAAGCAATTGTGGACGACGGACGGACGGGGACGACGACAATATAGGACCTCATTTCAATATGGGCATATAAAAATCGTGTTTTTAGCTTGTGTTTCCTCTGGAGGTCACAAGTATTATCTGTTTGAATCTATCACCTCTGGAGGTCAAGATTTTGATGAAACTTAAAATACAAGTTTATAACAAAATGATCTTGGTAACTTTCGATATTTGCGCATATCGGATCATAACTTCCTGAATTATGGCCTCTGATTATACGAAATATCGTGTTTTCAGTTTGCTGTCCCTAGCGATTACAATTATTAATAGATTTTTTAAAAAACTATTCAAAGATCTCACACTGTAAATATATGGTATATCAAGGTTGTGGTATCTGGAGGTCACAATTTTGATCCGATTTTGATGAAACTTGAAATACGGGCACCTTTCAATATCCGTGCATATCGGATTGTAAATTCCTGAATAAGGGCCCTTGCGTTTAGCTTGTGGGCCCCTTAGATATAACAATTTATATCCGATTTAAACAAAAAACGTGTCAATATATCACTGTTACACCCTAATGATTTTTGAGTACGAATTTTGTGAAAATTGGATCAAAACTGTCAGAATGGTCGCCCCTGATCGTATGCAAATAGTGTAAAAATATGGCATATCAAGGTTGTTGACCCTCTAGATGCCACAATTTTTATCTGATTTTGATGGAATTTATGTTTATATCATAATTATCTTGGTTCCTATCGATAGTTGTGCACTTCCGGGATTTTGGCCCATGATTGTTTTAACTATGGCATTTTTTGCTCTTTGTACGCAAATTGTGTAGAAGTATTAGAATACGGAGGTTGTGGACCCTCTAGAGGTCATAATTTTTATCCAATTGTGATGAAACTTAAAATACATGATTATGCGCACTTTAGACCATAACTTTCTGGATTTTGGCCCTTGATTATACCTAAAAAGGCTTTTGATTTTAGCTTGTTCTCTATCCATCTCTTGCAAAATGTAGACATATCTTGTCTGGCAACGGCTGGTTCATTTTGTTATTGTTTTTATTGAAGAATCTAGACCGTATATAATCTGTTGTTATAAGCTGTAGTCGAAATGGGATGTTTTTATGGAAGAATCTATTCTAGCCATGGATAGGGTGGGATAACGGAACCACCACGCTGTTTAATCTGTTGTTATAAGCTGTAGTCGAAATGGGATGTCGACGAAATGGGAGGGTTCCCTGATCAATGTGACTGATAAAATAAAGATTTTGCTTTTGATTTAATTTGAGATTTATGGACTTTCGGACTACTGAGATGACTTACCTGCTATATATATACAGTGCCTGTCAGTTGCACATGTTTTGTTGCCTGGTTACCTATAATTAATGAATGAAGTATAACTGGTTTTAATCTGACTACTTAATCATGTATTGATTTTCAACTAGATACTGAATTACCTACATATCATTATCAACAATATACCATACAAATAATATAGTTCAGAATGTCATTTATAAATTATTGAAATAATTCTCATGAGAAGTATAATATATTAAAGGATTGGTTGCGACAACTTGCCAGCGTTATGCTTGTTTAATATGTCAAAATTTCAATTTTTGAAAGGATTAAAAACAATTTCTTCAAAATCCCAGAAAGTCTCCAAGTAATTGATGGATGACTCTGAATTTCAATATGGTTCTTCCTAATTACTAAACAAACAAGCCCAGGAAGTTTGACAATTTTTGGACCAGGAACTGTGCCCCAACTGCTACCCATCTTGTTGTTATTGGAGGCCACACTTTTAAAAAACAAAGTCGACACCAATTTACATACGATCAACATAAAACTTGGCATGCTTGTTCGTTCGAACAATTTGTTTATGGAAATTTCTACAGGTCACAATTTTTATCGAGCAAAAACTTCATGGATTATGATCCCTGATTGTACGAAAAATCAGGTGCTTAGCTTGTGGATACTTAGAGGTCACAATTTTCGTCTGATTTTTATGAAACCTGAAATGCATGTCTATAACCCAAAGATCTTATTTGTGCACATCAGATCTTATCTTCCTAAATTATGGCCCCTGATTGTTCGCAAAATTCACATTTTTAGCTAGTGGTCCCACTAGCTAGAGGTCACAGTTATTATCCATTTTAAATCGGGCCCAAAGTGTCTTGACAAAATGGTGACTCCTTATATGAAAATAATGTAAAAGTATGTCATACCAAGATTGTGGACCCTCTAATTGTTTTCAGATTTTTATGAAACTGAAAATATGTTTATGTCCCAAAGGTCTTGGTTCCTTTTGCTATTTGCGCATATCATACCGTACCTTCCTGCATAATGGCCCCTGATTGTACGAAAAACAGTGTTTTTTCAAAAGGCATGTGACTATTAAAATGGGTCTGTCTGTCTGTTACACTTTTTGGACACAATAACTCTCTTTCTAATAGAGCTTGAATGTTCAACCTTGGCGTAGGCACTTTATGTCAATGCCTTGATAGAGTTCGAAGATGAGCATATCCTGCTTCGGGTAAGCAGAGATAAACAATTTGATTGGTTGATGATTTGTTGATGCTTTGGGGCACAATAACTTTATTTGGTTATAGATAGGCTAATGCAGTGAGAGCGATGAAACTCTGAATATAGATGCATTGTATCATTACCTTGATTAAGTTTGATGTTGAGTCTGCTTTTAAAAACCGTTTAAATATATCAGTATTTCACAATAATGAGGGTTGAATTTGAATTTCAGGAAAATTGACACTAAACTGCCAGACAAAATGGCCGTTCTTTGTATGTAAATGGTGTAAGAGTATGTAAGAGATTACAATTTTTATCCAATTTTGATGAAACTTATAATATATGTGTATGTCCTATCAATATTTGCACACTTCAGACCACAACTTTCTGGACTATGGTCCATGATTGTATGTAAAATTGCTTTTGTTTTTGTTCATGATTTGCTGTACTAACCTTGCTAATCAATTAACACTAAGTATGTTTTATTGATTTATTTGCTGTGCAGTTATTTACTATTTATTAGTCTTGGTTCGTCATTCATAATAATATCTCTTGCATATAAATATCAGTCTTAACAATCAAGCCTCCTCGCAAAAAAAATCAAAAAAGTTGTAAAAATAAACAGGAGAAAAATGCTAAAACCGATAAGAAAAATGAAAATGTACTCTAGTTAGGGTATAGGCAGACAAAAGGCCCCCATGTCTCGACCTCCGCTCTCTCCCACCCCCCCACCCCCCACCCCCCGAAAGAGGGCCCTCAAAATAGTATATCCTCCGCCACGATAAACCTTAAAACGCTCCTGCTACCGAATTCCAATATGGCCCTCTTATGTAAACAGTAGCTTATGAGACACATTGATTTCCATTCAGTTCAAAGATTTTTGTTTCCCTTTCTGAAAAAATTCTGTATTTCCTTGGGCAAACTGGTTCGCAGTGCAATGAGGTTTGTAGATGGAAACTGTAGCCACCATTTTGAACTGACCATCACATGTTAGTGTATTTTCTACTCAAAGCTGAGTAGATATTCAAAATACTTTTCCGTGAAAGTACCGGTAGTTATATCCAATAAAAGTATGGCAATCTTGGTATGACTGAAAAGTAGAGATTCCTAATTTTACTAGAAAAATACTGCATTGCCTGAACACCGACACATCAAGACAAAAATATAAGGCTGTCCTTATATGACTGTCTGTTAGCCCGACTGACGTAGGGACAGCTTCTTATGTGTTGATCTAATGGCTAAAAGTTGTGCAAAAATTGAGGGAATTCACTGTCCAGTAGATTGTGTGATTAAATAGTGGAAAAAAAAATCGAGTCACATGACAAACCAGATTGCTTAAAATAGATTGGGATACTTTCCTCTGGTTGAGATATTTTGAAAGGGATTTGAAGCAAGCTTGTGAGGGATAAATTGGTTTTAATATGTTTTTGGCCTCAAGCCGATCATCATTTGTTTTCTGTGTTTATCATTCACAGTTTAAAATTATTTATGAATAAAATATTTCCTTTGAACATTTCCTTGTACCGGTAAGTAAAACACACTAAGGTGAAGCCAGTGATATGGAAATGTTTAGTAATAATAGTCAATAACAAATATGCCATACACTTGGATACTTGTTAAAGCCTTGCCTTGCAGTATATTATCTTAAAATCATTTTATTGGCAAATTTTTTATTAATTCTATTGTACATAAAGCACATAAAGGCTTATTTTAGTGATAATATGAACACATGTTGCTTGAAAATAATATAATAATATGAAGTTTAAACAACCAAATGTTAACCATTTCAACTAGTTACCCAGATATTGTTATATAAACAAAAAAGTGCACATACCATACCATAATCATACTTAAATATTTATGCACATAACTCAAACAATCATTTGATAAGAGTTGATGTGTGATTAAATTCTGCAATCTCGCTTATAGAGATATCCTACGTAATTGTACATCTCTGCCATCACTACTTTATTGTGAACTATTGTCATGTAAAACCTTTTTACTATGTATTTGGTAATAAAGAGTTACAATTACAACTTCCATGAATTAATATCACATGTACTGATTGATCTATGATTCATTTACGGTTAAATATTCAGGGATATCATTTAAAATAATTCTGTGAGAACATGACCTAAAACAGTGATATATATGGTAGAAAATTTGAGGGTCAAAGTAATGGGGGTATTGCACCTGGCATGATTCTTTACTACTCCAGGGTTTTCAGTTTGAAAGGGTTAACATTATGAAAAACCTGTTAATAGAATCTCCCATAAAATCCCTCATAAAATATATTCCTTAAATCAAAAACCCTTATTGAAGTATTTTTGTTAACACCAAATACCCATTACATATCAATATACAAAATATAAATAACAGATTTACAATACAGAATTAAGGACTAACAATTGTCTCATAACAGAAAGATGAAGGTTTTTTCAAAAATAATTGTTATGGACGGATTATTTTGTAAATTAAGGTCCATGTAAATGTTGAATTATAGATACATATTTCTTGCCTTTATTTTTGAACAAGAAGAACAAATTGTATAAATCAATCATCTGTTATACCCTTACAGCAAACCCAATACACATTTAAGTGAAACAAGTTGAACATAGAATTAAATCCTCTCAAAGGGAGCTAATACAACTCTGTAGAAACTAGCGCATTATACTAGTACGGAACTAATATAATGTTAGTTTACAAAATTTCTGTCTGCTCTTCACCAAATTCCCACTGTCAAAGGTTATTTGCATTTTTTGTAACGTCCAAAAAAACTAGACACTTTTTGCTTGATAGTCCTTCATTCTATACCACCATTAAGCAGAAAAACCAGGTTGGAAAATCCTAAAGGATTAAGGAACTTTGTATAACCCCTGATGCGACCTCCCAGTACAACTGGTCAGATCTTATGTAGTGTAGGACATTGAAAGTATGAAAGAAAACGAAACAAAATATAGATCTGTATTTTAATCAGATTGGATTAAGTAACAAATTTAATGTTTGTTTACAAACTAGGTATTATTTGAAATTGGTATGATTAAAGGCTGATAAATTACAACAAATTGTTCTGGCTTGCATAGTCAAGATTAAAGATACTTTCCCAATCTTGTTATATATGGAAAGTAGCAAGATCCAATCTTACTATAGTAAATAAAATACTGGATTTCCTAAAAACACCCATGGAACGCATACAAGACAAAAATGTAAGCGATTAGTTATGTCTGCTCAAGTGATATCAAATTGTCTGATCACCCAGCAGTAAGGAGCACTTGATCTATATGTTGATAAATTTGACGGTGGACTAGAAAAAACAGAGAGACTTAAATGTACAACAGTGTCTGAAATAAAAACCTCAGAAAAAAGACGTTGGCAGTGGATAATCAGAAAATTAATTAGGTTTCAATATTCATCATAAATCGCCAGCATTGTACCCGTTTCTGTATACTGCATCTGCCGAGTTAAGTTACACAAACATGACTTCTTTTAATAGAATTTATGTAGCTTGAGGTATTTCTTTGTGAATACAATGTTTTGAGAAAGATTTGAAGCAAAATTTTGAGTCTGAATAGGGTTAAATATGTCTTTAGTCCAAATATATCTTTAAATCACCCAGTTTGTATGTGGGAAAGTATCTTTAAACCCATCAATATGAAAATTATATTCTTATGATTATCTATGAATTCACTGATGGTGAAGAGAAGGTATATCTTGGCTGAACAAATTACAATGTTTGAAAACTAGGCATATTTATAATAAAACCATGCATAGAAAAGAATAGCTTTTATAAAAGACAATCTCAGTTTCTTAACATTGAACACTAATAAACAATGCAGGACAACTGCATAAACTAAAAAAACAAGGACAGAACAGACATAAAGAATTAATCAAAGGACCATCAATAAATTACCAAATTTAAAATATCTTGCTGTTCCTTTAGACCAAAGCTGGAAACATTGTTTAACATATAAATATATATAATATATTTCATCTTGTATTCTCAACATTTAGACAATATTTATAGAAAACTATGTTTTAAACTAGAAAAAATCAAACATTTCAATTGTGCACTTGAGTTAGTGCCCTTATTTGAAATTTATAACAAGTTATTGATTATGTGAGTGTTGTGTTATTATGTAATTTAAAAAAAAACCATAAATACCCGGAGCTAATAAAGCATAATAAAGTAGAAAACCACTGGACCTTATACCAGTCGTTATTTTAAGCAGTGTATGATAAAGTCTAACATAGATAAAATATATTGCATCTACAGTTATGATACATACCTTACTATAAAATATATATCAGTGAACCCTCAATAAACAAGGAAAAATTACAGAGATCAACAGTATATTGCTGAATATACTAAAAGTATATCAACATAATGGCACACAAGTTTTTAATTCGGGAATATAAAGATATTACACTGTGTAGTGTATGACCCTCATATTTCTCAGTTGGCTTAAGGGGAGGCTTATGTTAACCTAGCAAATGAAAGCAACTAATGTTTCGGCTACTGGGAGCAACTGAATGCAACTGAAAAAGGTCGACCTGAGCACACACCAGTTGCACATGTTTCACTTTCGGCAAATTGACATAAGTCCACCTTTTTGTTGCTCATAGCAAATGTTTTATGTAGATTTAGAATTGCACTTCTTACTTTGTTTTCCCAGCAATACTATTTATTTTTAATAAATTAACATCTTTTTATAAACTTATTTATTCCATCTGATGGTGATCCAGCATGTGGAACATAGCGCAGAAGCCAATTGACTAAGCCTATATCTATACATTATTATGCAATGTATTGATACCTCTTAAAGGAGAAATCTCAGATATATTTCAATGAATAAAACTACAATGTAGTTAATTTTATTTGGATGTTGAAGCGCTGTGATTTTGAAGCGCTGTGATATTTTGTAAAGAAATACCAATGAATTTTTTGAAGAGCAATCACCTTGGGCCTGAATAAATCTGTCTATAATTTAGTCTTGATCATTTAAGCCTATAGGGCTTATTGTCTCCGCTTTGATCACTACAAATATTATATTGCCTGTAGTCGAATTCGTTTTTTTTTATGCTATTGTTTCAAATGTTTTAACTAAAAATGGAAAATAAACTATAATTTGTATATTTCAATAAACTGGGACTTCTCCTTTTAAAGTTTAGAAAATAAATATTGTTAAAAACAAATAGTCCAAATACCATAACTTTGTTACAGGTACATGACCCTTTAATGTTAAATGACCTCTGATCTTGAAGTCATTAGAAATCTTGGTCCACAGTCTTCGCCTTATAGGGCAGAGGACGTACAGCTGAACCGCTACATGACAAAGGAATAGTTTTTGGTTTAGTAACAATAAAACAAAATTTTCCTACTTCACATGAATTATCCTGTTAGATTACTATGTCTTATAAAAAGAAAAATGTAAAAGAAACAAGTTATACCAAAAGACAGCACTGAGGTATGGTTGATAACACCACCTATATACTTATTTATGTACATGTTATATATTTTTACAGTTGATCAATTCCTCATCATTCAGCATGGGTAATATTTTAAGGCAATCAACAATACCTTCCTCAACTGATATTGTTGAACTGTATCCTAAATTTCGTATTTTCTCATAACTAACTTCATAATCTCTTTTATCTTTATCTTCACCCTCTGTGTTGGTTGTTATTTCACAGGACGGGACTTTAGACTGGATTATCTGGGCAACTTCGGCCTTCGTATAGTTCATCTTTTCATCACCAACATTATATGCTTCACCCTTCATCAATTTATAGTTTTCCAATGCAAAAATAAAGGCCCTGGCAGCATCTTTCACATGTAAGAATGTGCGACGGAAATGACCCTCATACAAATCAAATCTTTTATTTTGAAGGGCCTTAAAGGTTAGATCATTGACTAATAAATCCAAACGAAGTCGTGGTGCGACACCAAACACAGTTGCCAATCTGAGCGCAACACCCCCGGCTTGCAAGACAATCTTTTCTCCTCCAGCTTTACTGCTTCCATACAATGAAATAGGACTAATGGGTGTGTTTTCTGTGCACACACCATCCACAGCACCATAACATGATCCAGTACTGGCATAGACCAGTTTTTGGTGAGGTTCCATCAGTTGTGTGATATTACCAGTACCATTAATGTTTGTGGCCACAGCTAAATCTGGATTTTTATCACAAGCAGGATAACCTACGACAGCTGCTAAATGGATAATACCAATCTTTCCTTTAATCACTGCCTTCAATTCTTCTGGATTGCATATATCTCCTTTAACAATGTTCAGTTTAGGATGTGAAGAGATGAATAATAATGGTTTAATTCCCCACAGAAATTTGTCAAAGACTGTTACTTCATATCCAGCAGACAATAACATGGGTACAATAGTAGTTCCTATATATCCTCCTCCTCCAGTTAATAACACATGCCCCTTGTTGTCTCCATTAACATTTCTGTTAATCTGAAAAGCATCCATTTTGATTGACAATAGTGTACTTCTGCAACAATGTCAACCTGAAAAAATAAAATTATTAAATGTAAATACCTCAATCAATCAAAAAATTAATTAAAGGACATCACCCACCTATTTCTATTTTATTTTACTTAAATTGATGTATTAAAGGGTGTAAATTTGTCTATTGCTATATTACAAAAATCGATAATTAAACAATATCGAAATGAAATGGGGTTTAAAGTCCTAGTGTTCAGCTCCAACTGGGCCAATGAAGACAGGCATGTGTCATACAGTGTGCAATGATGGAAATTTTGCCCAGGCAGCAGCACTTTGGCCTACTCTTATATCCAATTCCAACTGCCAAGAGATCTTTTACGTGCATGTCCCATCCAAACTACTAGACAGCTCCTTGTCAGGCCCTTTCCTCCTGCACCACTGACAAGTGGAAACCACATTGTAAAATCATGTTGAACTTTCTAGGCCAATGCAGGGATCAAACAAACGACCACCAGGTTAGCAAGCCACAGTCTTTTAAGACACTTAGCCACTGTGGCTCCTTTAAACAAAAATAGATAATTCAAGGATACCATCCACCTATTGCTACATTATAAAGATAAATAACAAAAGACAAGTACCGGAATCAAATTTTTAAAAGCTTTCATTCAAACAATAAAACATCTATTTTTCTTTAAGTTGATCAGAATATTGGAATCTTCGTTTATGCATATTGTCCCAATCTAATCATCATACTTAATCTTATTTTTATGTATATATTTATATTTAATGTTTATAATTTTTGTATACCAGGGAAAGAAATTATATAAGCCTTGCCTGTTGTTCAATCCTTTTCAAATGAATAAAATATTGTTTAAACTAACCAACTGATTAAATATTAGCTGTTGACATTTGTCTGACTGATTATTATCTCTACATCCTTTTATATATATATGATTGTATTTATGCATATCATCAAATTTTTAATTAAAATAAGCTCAATAAATGAAGAGAAATTAATTGACTAGAGCCAGCTGATTAAAATAATAGCTCCATTGGTTGCTTACTTATCCATTTATATGGGATAGCCTCAATCCCTTTATTAATAGAAATGATGATACATGTAGGTATGTATGGCAGTCAGAATACATTTTTGCTATGAAATTTGCCAGAGGGTAAAAATATTTTTTGCAGACATCTGAAGTTGGTTGACTTATGCATAAAAGTTGATTGCTTTAAACACTACATATTTCAAGAATAGTATGCAAAAACAAGCCAAGCCAAAAACAGACCGCCATCTTGTCTTGAGGGCGAAATTCTAATTTTCTCATTAGGGTTTCACACTGCGTAGCTTGTGTGAAACACTATTGTTTTTGTTAAAATTATTATTCTTATTATTAGGCTTTCAGACTTTCGTCTGAAAGCCTATTGTGATTACTAAAATTATTATTAGGGTTTCACACTGCGAAGCTTGTGTGAAACACTATTGTTTTTGTTAAAATTATTATTCTTATTATTATTATTCTTCTTTTGTTTTGAGTAGATCTCAGCAACTGCTTGTCGCATCGTTACGATTTCTTCGGTTTTACCGGGAAAGTGGGTGTGACTTAGAGGATAAAGCTATTTTGAACGTTCTGCGACAATGCGAAATGTCCGAAATCACCAAATTATCGTTTTTTAAAATATTGCAGTAATTTTAACAATAATCATTGAATTTTAACTTTCGATACATTTTGGCATAGCCGGAGACAGGGCACATAACTACATTACTTTCGATTTTTGATTTTCGGTAAATCTTCAAAGATATTAGGCGCCAAATTTTGAAAATTTAAAATTTTACAAAAAACTTTTTTATTAATGAATATTTTTTAGTCGTCTTATGCACAGAATTAAAGGGTCATCTGACTAGTGCAAAAATGTTAAAGAATTTTGTCTCAGTAATTTACCTTGGCCGCCATTGGCTAATTCAGTTTTTAAGTCCTAGATTAATTTTTTATTGTTCGATTTGTATAAAACAAAGTTCATATGATTCGTTGTATCAATTGTCATTTTTTTTATTACCAAAAGTTTTATCTGTCGGCACCGGAAGTGGCATAATTTTACCAAAAACTACAATTTTGACAGTTATTTTCCTTCTTCGAAAACAAATATTATTTTTTGGAAAAATTATTTGACTCAAAGAGTGTGCCCTTTCAAGGCGCAAAAAATGTAGGAAGCAGTTTTTTTAATTTCGATTTCATTTTCGAGCAAATTCGATTAAGAGGCTAAAAATGGTGTAAAATTGGCCTATTTACAACCTATTCAGGCTTTTCAGATTTTAAAATATTTCTTCGTAACTTCTATAAACTTGTAGCTATAATCATACGAAGAAAATGTATGTTAAAATTCGTTTGTACTATAAGCAGTTACCAAGAAATGGGCAGTTCTGTACAAGTCACTGTTTTCGTTATTTTGCCTGTAAAATAGTCAATTATGATTGGATTTTTATAAAAGTGACATCATTTGATTCAAAAAGCACGTAGCGTCATATCAAGTTGATTACAATTTAAAATTGACACCGGAAGTGACATCATTTGGTCAAAAAATGCATTTTAAACTTTTTAAATCAATGTTTTATTCAACCAAGAATAACTTAATATGTATTAATAATTTTAACTTTTGGTTTAAATTCACATATAAACAAAACTCATATGGTCATATAGATATCATAAAATGGTTTCTAACTTGTTCGGTTGCCGAGAAATAGACGGTTTTCTACAGGTCACTTTTGAAAGTTTCGGGGCCATAAAAGGGTCAATTATTATTCGATTTTCATAAACGTCACGCCATGTTATACCTAATGCCATTTGGGATTTCATACAAGTAATTTAAGATTTACATTATCACCGGAAGTAACGTCATTTTGGCAAAAACTGTATTTTTAGCCTCTAAAACAGATATTTTATTCAAATGAGTCTGTTTTGAAATCTTTTTCAAAGTATGGTATTTGATGCCAATCAACAAATAGAATGAACCCATACGATCATACAGATACCACAAAATGGTTTCTAACTTGTACGGTTGCAGAGAAATAGCCGATTTCCTTCAAGTCACTTTTCAAGTTTTTTGGTCTTTAAAAGTGGCAATTATTATTCGATTTACATAAAATGTTCACTATATGATATCGTATGCCATTTCTGATTTCATAAGACTAATTGAACATTTGCATTAACACCGGGAGTAATTTAATTTTGTCAAGATCATTTACAAGTAACAAATGTATAAAATGAATTGATATTGCTGGATTTTGTTGATTCTGCGACCATTTTATTTGTGTGCAATGTTAATTTGGAAACCTGTTTAGTGGTTTCGCTGGTACCGGAAGTGACATATGTTCAAGGGTAACTTGGCACCGGAAGTGACATGTTTAAGGGTAACGTGGCACCAGTGAAACCCGTCATTCCTGCATGCAGGTCTAGTTTATTATTATTATTTTATTTTTCGGGGGAGCCTATTTCTCAGTGTCTGTAACAGATACAGATCTGGGACATAATTTTCTATCAAGAAACCATATGGTGGCTATCCCTTCCACTGTATTTGAAACTTCTGCGCAGACCGGAAGTGGCCGAATTTCGTGCGGTGCCAAATATTTAAAAAACGGCCGTAGATTCGTCAATTCTGTATCTATTTTCATACAAATTACATTTTTGGAAACCCTGAGTCTTTTCTCGGACGATAGCAGTTGAAAATTTTGCAATTTCGAAACTTCGCCGCTGACTTCTAGCGTTCGAAAAATGAAAATATGTTGTTTAAGACACATTTTTTGTTATTTTTCAAAATTTTAAAATTTGACCTACATTTTTGGATACCTGAAGGCAATCCGGTTCCAGTAATATAAGTTTCATTCAGAGTTATCGCCCTTTATTTTTCGATTTTTTTCGAATTTTCTTCACATTTTGTGAGCTTAAGTTTCGTTTTACGGCCAGATCGACGCTTCTGAAATTCCTGGAACATGAAGTAATATGGTCAAACCACCGTTTAAAGCAATTTCAACAACAATCCGTAAACCGGAAGTAGTCGAAATAATATGCGATATTTTGAAAAAAAAGTGAAAAATGGGTGTTTTGGGTAAAAACACGATTTCTCCGTCCGATATCAACGGATTAAACGAATTAAGGTATCATTTGGTCGGGCGCTGATTGGACCACTGAATGATACCCAATTCGTAAGGATACGATTAGCAGGAAGCAAAATATGGCACGCTGAAAATCAAGTATTTTCTGATTTTTAGCATTTTTGGACGCCTGTATCTCGAAAACTTAACCGCAACTTTTTTTTTAATTTTTTCTATCGAGAGTCCTTTCGGATGTTTTTTGCATGAAGCCATCCAATAAGACTTTGAAATATCTGGAATAGGTGAAATAACGGACTGAAAATCGAAAAAAGTCGAAAAATCGTGAAATTTTGCAAAATGCTCTACTTTTTTTTTATTTTAAGAGATTTTCAAAAAAAAGATTGTATATTCAGATAGCTGACCTAATTACGATTCTAACGATGTATAATATGTATGTAGTTTTTGAAATTTAATTTTCGATATTTTAATTTTTTTGCATTTTTGGCACTTTTGAACATAGGATTTCTCAGGGGCATTTTATCTGATCAGATAATGTAATATGTCATTACAGAGCCCTGTGGCTATTTTAGTGCCCAAATCGCCTATTAAAACTATTCCGACAATAATAGCCATACAGGAAGTATTCAAAAAATGAAAAAATAATGTTAAAAACATTGTCGCACTTGCGAAAAACTTGATTTCTCCCTTAGGTAATAGCGGACCAAAAGAACTAAAGTGTCGCTGGATAGCCCTATTAATGGACCATCATATGGTGTCTAAATAATACGATTTCGATGATTAGTAAATAAATTATTGTATGCCAAAAATCTAGTATTTTCCGATTTTTTAACATTCTGAGACGCCCTTTTCTCGAAAATAACGCCGCAGATTTTTCTTAAACTTTTCTTACTCAAAGTCCTATCGGTTGTCTATATAGTGAATCCAAAATGAAAAGCATTGAAATAATATAAGAGGTCCAAAAATGGCCTCAAACTTTGAAAAAAATTGAAAAATCGTTAAATTTTTGGAAACGCTCTTTAATTTATCTTTTTTTCCAAAACTACTCAATGGATGTTTCTGACACTTCTGGTACAGAAAGTCAAGTATCCAAAGAACTTCGTAAAGCTGTCACGACAATGATCGTAAAACCGGAAGTAGTCGAAAAAATGTCCGATATTTTGAAAATTGGTTTTTTTTTTTGCGAAAACCTTTTTTATTTATGAATATTTTTTGATGGTATTTTACACAGGGTTAAAATATCATCCTACTTGAGCAGAAATGATAAAAAAAAATGTCTCGGTAATTTGCGTTAGCCGCCATCGGCTCATTTAGTTTTTCGTAACCAGAAAAACTATTTATTGTTCGATTTGTATAAAACAAAGTTCATATGCTCCGTGGTCCCAATTGCAATTTTTTTTGTTACGGTGAAATTTTTCTGTCGGCAACGGAAGTGACGTAATATTAACAAAAACTACAATTTTGACAGTTCGGTACCACTTTTTGAAAGCAAATATTTTTTTTTTTAAAACTGATATAACTAAAGGGATACACCCTGCAAAGGTGTATAAAATTTTTAGCTCAGATTTTTTAAATTTCAATTTCATTTTCGGGCAATTTCGAATAAAATGTAAAATAAAGTGTAAAATTCAATTATTTACAATTCATTCAGCGTCTTCATATTTTGAAATATTTATTTGTGATTTTCATAAACTCGTAGCAATAATCTAGACGAAGAGAATGTATGCGAAAATTAGTTTGAAATATGAGCAGTTGCCGAGAAATATGCAATTTTGCATGCATCACTATTCACGTTATTTTGCCTATAAAAGAGTGAATTATTATTCGATTTGCAATATTTTTTTTCCATTTGATGCCTAATGTCAATGTGGACTAGTTCAAGCCAATTTTACATTTTCACTGTGACCGGAAATGACGTCATTTCTGCAAAAACTGTATTTTTAACCTAAAAAACAAATATTTTATTCAAATGAGTCTGCCTTATAATATTTTTAAAATTATGATATTTGATTACCATCAACGAATAGAATGAAACCATACGACCACCACAAAATGGTTTCTAACTTGTACGGTTACAGAGAAATAGGCGATCTTCTATAAGTCACATTTCAAGGTTTTTGGTCTATAAAAGTGTCAGGGGGTTGGGATGGCCTAGTGGTCTAGAGTGCCGCGCTTCGCCCTCTAGCTGGCCGGTCACCTCTGGCTTGCGGCTGTGGTTTCGAGCCCTGGTGCGAGCGTATGTGGCATGGAGATGGGGGCGCCTTCTCAACCTCGTGGGTTTCCTCCGGGCACCCCGGTTTCCTCCCACTGCTAAAGACCCCTACGCGCAAGCGAATTATTGAAATAAAACTGAAACCATATGTTAGTCCCAAAATGACCTAGTTTGTGTCGAGTGGACGTTAAACCCCATTTCTCTCTCTCTCTCTCTCTCTATAAAAGTGTCAATATTATTATTCGATTTTTATCATTTTTTTACCATTTGATGCCTATCAACTAAGTTAACATTTTCAATATCATCGGAAGTAATGTAATTTTTGCAAAAAACGTATTTTTAGCCTTCAAAACAAACATTTTTTTTAAGGGATTTATATTTATTATTTGTTTAACTTTATAACGTCTGACTCTAATGGGCAGTAAGATTGAATCAATACCATCATATTGATATCAAGAAAAGGCTTCTAAAAGGGTCACTTTTAATTATTTTACCTTCTTAATTTCAGTTTATGGGTTATAGGTTAATTTTCCATTGCCCGATATGTATTAGACAAATTTTGTATGTTGCAAATTTTCGACTTATTTTTCACCTATAAAAATTTCTTTCGGCACCGGAAGTGACGTAATTTTGCCATAATTTACAATTTTGACCGCTCTTTTCGCCAGCAAATATTACTTTTACATATGGTAGAGGGTGTCACTGAAGCAAAACAACTAAAGTTTAGTTCGGTAGCTCAATGGGTTGGCTATGGTATAATAAACTTCCTGTATGATTCCTGAAAGCCGGTTCAGTGCTGCTTGCAGGTCTAGTTATTATTATTATTATTCAGATTCCAATTTGAATAGATCTCAGCAACTACGTGTCGCATCGTTACGATTTCTTCGGTTTTACTGGGAAAGTGGGTGTGACTTAGAGGATAAAGCTATTTTGAACGTTCTGCGACAATGCGAAATGTCCGAAATCACCGAAGTTATCGTTTTTGAAAATATTGCAGTAATTTTAACAATAATCATTGGATTTTAACTTTCGATACATTTTGGCATAGCCTGAGACAGGGCACATAGCTACGCTACTTTCGATTTTTGATTTTCGGCAAATCTTCGAAGATATTAGGCGCCAAATTTCGAAAATTTAAAATTTTACAAAAAACTTTTTTATTTATGAATATTTTTTAGTCGTATTGTGCACAGAATTAAAGAGTCATCTGACTAGTGCAAAAATGTTAAAAAATTTTGTCTCAGTAATTTTCCTTGGCCGCCATTGGCAAATTCAGTTTTTCAGTCCTAGATTAATTTTTTATTGTTCGATTTGTATAAAACAAAGTTCATATGCTTCGTTGTCTCAATTGTCATTTTTTTTGTTACCAATAATGTTATCTGTCGGCACCGGAAGTGGCATAATTTTACCAAAAACTACAATTTTGACAGTTATTTTCTTATTTCGAAAACAAATATTATTTTTTTGAAAAATTATATGACTCAAAGAGTGTGTCTTTTCATGGCGCAAAAAATGTAGGAAGCAGTTTTTTTAATTTCGATTTCATTTTCGAGCAAATTCGATTAAGAGGCTAAAAATGGTGTAAAATTGGCCTATTTACAACCTATTCAGGCTTTTCAGATTTTAAGATATTTCTTCGTAACTTTTATAAACTTGTAGCTATAATCCATACGAAGAAAATGTATGTTAAAATTCGTTTGTAATATAAGCAGTTACCAAGAAATGGGCAGTTCTGTACAAGTCACTGTTTTCGTTATTTTGCCTGTAAAATAGTCAATTATGATTTAATTTTTATAAAAGTGACATCATTTGATTCAAAAAGCACGTAGCGTCATATCAAGTTGATTACAATTTAAAATTGACACCGGAAGTGACATCATTTGGTCAAAAAATGCATTTTAAACTTTTGAAATCAATGTTTTATTCAACCAAGAATAACTTAATATGTATTAATAATTTTAACTTTTGGTTTAAATTCACTTATAAACAAAACTCATATGGTCATATAGATATCATAAAATGGTTTCTAACTTATTCGGTTGCCGAGAAATAGACGGTTTTCTACAGGTCACTTTTGAAGGTTTCGGGACCATAAAAGGGTCAATTATTATTCGATTTTCATAAACGTCACACCATGTTATACCTAATGCCATTTGGGATTTCATACAAGTAATTTAAGATTTTCATTATCACCGGAAGTAACGTCATTTTGGCAAAAACTGTATTTTTAGCCTCCAAAACAGATATTTTATTCAAATGAGTCTGTTTTGAAATCTTTTTCAAATTATGGTATTTGATGCCAATCAACAAATAGAATGAACACATACGATCATACAGATACCACAAAATGGTTTCTAACTTGTACGGTTGCAGAGAAATAGCCGATTTTCTACAAGTCACTTTTCAAGTTTTTTGGTCTTTAAAAGTGGCAATTATTATTCGATTTACATAAAATTTTCACTATATGATATCGTATGCCATTTCTGATTTCATAAGACTAATTGAACATTTGCATTAACACCGGGAGTAATTTAATTTTGTCAAGATCATTTACAAGTAACAAATGTAAAAATGAATTGATATTGCTGGATTTTGTTGATTCTGCGTCCATTTTATTTGTGTGCAATGTTAATTTGGAAACCTGTTTAGTGGTTTCGCTGGTACCGGAAGTGACATATGTTCAAGGGTAACTTGGCACCTGAAGTGACATGTTTAAGGGTAACATGGCACCAGTGAAACCCGTCATTCCTGCATGCAGGTCTAGTTGTGATTTATTATTAATGCAAAATATTAATAAATAAAGGGTCTTAAGTGTGAATCCCGATATTTTGAAAGTGAATTCCTATGTTTATATGTTTTCAAAGGGAATCTGGGTGATATTTGGAGTTTTAAAGTAATTTATTAATAATGTAACATATTAGTAAATAGGAAGGTCTAAATGCAAATTTGAATATTTTGAAAGTAAATTTCGTTGATTCTAGAAGTTTTAAAGTAATTTATTTTTAATGTTAAATATTAATCAACAGGAATTTTATATCGCTCATGAGAATCTCATTTGTTATATATTCAGTGCTTATAAATTGATAATTATTACTATTATATTTTTAAAGTCAATTTCGGTGTTTATATGTTTTCAGTGTAAATTTCGGAAATTTTGGGGGTTTTCACGAATTCAATATTAATTAATATAAGTAAAATGTGAATTTCGATTCTTGTAAGTGAATTCCAGTGTTTTTAAGTGATTTTCAGCGATTTCGGTAATTTATTATTAATGCAAAATAGGGTGATCTTAAGTACGAATTCAAATATATTTGGAAAGTGAATTCTGGTAATTCATTATTAATATTAGTGCAAACTGTACAAATGGGAAGCCTTGGCGGGCAAATTCTGATATTTGCAAAGTGAATTCCGATGTTTTTAAGTGAATTTCGTTGTTTATACGTGAATTCTAGTGATTTGTTCCCCCCGCCCCCCCCTCTACAAGTGATGCATGTCTCACGTACAGGTAAACAAAAATTTCCATGGGAGACGATCCGTAGTAGCACGTATGCGGGTTATGAGCTAGACTTAGGTATGCATCTATATCTGGATCGTAGGGACTTCAACAAAGACGATGGATAGCGTAAACTTAGCAGTCAGCGATTTTAGAAATGGTCACAGAGCCAAGGCGCATTTAAATCTCACTAACAATTCCGAAGAAGATCAAAAGTTGTTAGTGAGACTGTTAGAGGATAGGATTATCTGACAAATAAAGTAATTGAATGTCAGTAGATCATGCAGAGAACACGAGACAAATAGAAATATTCCGTACATTCATTTGTTGTTAATCAATCTAAACCATAAACAGTTACTATATTTTTTATTTCTCATATCAAATTCAAAATAAAATATGTAGTCTACAATATACTAACAAACAAGGACAAAGGCGACGTACGCACGGGCGGACGAAGATGAGTGACGGTGCCATTCGACTACATTAAAATTAGGACGTACAATAAAACAGACCATTTGCTTTTCTGTTAATCAATATTAGAGCTTCAGGCGGGGCAGCACACAAGCAACTATTGCCTTAGACGTTTACATAAAATTAACCAGTTTTCTTGATTAAAATTGATCCATTATTGAGTCCTTGATGATCTAATTGGTACATCATGGACTTATCAAACAGCACTTGATATAATTACGTACTTACATAGAAGCATCTTCCAGAACCAAGCATGCATTTTACATTTTTGTTTGCAATGCAACCATCAATATTTCGTAGAATTAGAACTACGTTTATATGCGTTTTTGGCATATTCTGAATGTTATATTATGGTAGAATTTACTTACCGTAAATTATGGAGAAGCTAAGAATTTCCTTTTAGATAACCTGACAGTAAAGCGTCTCGCACGCTTTCTATTTCAGTATATTGTTTTGGCTCCTGTTGCTAACCAACGAAAAACCGATCAATACAATGAAGTTACTTGTATGGCGATCTCTCATCATAATCAAATGCGTGGAAACAGAAATGCTTGATTGCCCGTGAGTCTGATGGTATTTCTAACTAGGGTATGGGGTGGGGGCTAAGTGCCCTTTCATCTGACAGGTGCCCTCATTTCTGAAAAAATGCCTTACAATTTTGAAAGTTATCTCAAATCTTCATAGAAATACTCGCGTAACAAACAATGTCATCGTAGGCACATTATACTCCGTACAGTGCTGCGTTTGATTAGAGGTAATCCTACTACATAGGGATTTCTCGGGCCATTGTGTCAGGAATAGTCGTAGGCAAAACATTGTGACTTCTTTTCCTGTTCATCTCCCTTGTCCAAACAGAAATACTAATAAACGAATCACCCTCAATGCACGTACATGTACTATCGACCATTCCTCCTTGTTGAGACTGTTAGTGTTCGATTAGTTCTGGTCAATTTACTCTGATTTCAATTTCGATTTTAAAAACTTCGCGATTTGCAACCATTTATAATAACAATTTTGTATTTAGCTGTGTATTAAAATTAAAAGGGGCTGATTGGGTCTTATCGGGACATCTGGTTCCAATGGACACCGTCCCGGTGAAGAATAGGCAACATATCGAGAAAACGAAAATACTTTGATTCACTATTGCTCTACCTCACCCATTGGGCATTTTTCTTTTCGGATTGGGGCCATTGCATTGTGCTGTGGATGGAAGGTCAATTTTAGTTCTTTTGAAAGTATATGTGAAAACAACTTGGCGTGGACCAAAAAGTGTCAGAGGCTTGCACACATTTCTGGAAAATTTGAGAGATTTTTTATAAACCCACATTTTCCCGTGGACGTATATTGTCATCGCCCCTGTCCGTCCGTGTGAACATCCGTGTGTCCGTTCACATTTTATTTAGTAGGATACGGTACTTTAATCAGATAGTATGTAGACGTTTGTCGTGATACCTGTCCGCCCTGGTGTCCAGTTGTCCATTCGCCTCTTGTTTGTGGATTGTGTACAGGTTACAATTTTAATCCCTGTTCTTCAATCCCCTTCAATTTCTGAATAAAATATTGTGTAAATTTTTTTCAAACTATCTCTCACTGCTCTCGGTTCCGTTCCAAATTGACATGGTAACATGGATTATGGCCCTGATTGTATGAATAATCACGTTTTTAACTTGTGGACACGCTAGAGGTCACAATTTTCATTCGATTTTAATTAAACTTTAAATTTATGTTTATATTGTTATATTGTTCACTTTTGTAAATCCAAAACGATATTTTTATGTTTATATCAATCTAATTAAAATATAGTTCTATATTTCGTTTCCTTTTATACGCCCACATGGAAATGTGGACGTATATTGCCGTCGCCCCGGTCCGTCCGTCGGTCCGCCCGTCCGTCCATCGTCTACAATTTCTTGTGAACGCACTACAGGCTAAAGTTGATATCCGATTGACTTTAGATTTATACACATTGTTTAAGTTCGTGAGACGAAGAAGCCTATTGATTTTCAGCGATTTCCGATAATTACTGCCAGAGTTAGTGTTAAAGGTCATGAGGCAGAGAAGCCTATTGATTTTCAACGATTTTCCATAATTACTTCCAAAGTTATCTCCCTTGATCACTTTGAAAAATCTTGTAATGCTTTAGGGGCCAAACATATTATCCGATTGACTTCAAAGTGACACACAGTGTTTAAGGCCTTGAGAAGAACACGTATATTAATTTTCAATGAATTTTGATATCTGAAGAGCTAAATACATGATATTAAATGTTTTGTATACCATACTATATGTTAGCATGGGCCGGAAATTTATAAAAACCAAACAACAGGGGCGTACATAACGATTTCGATTTGGGGGGGGGGGGCGGTGGATGTTTAGCCAAAATGTGACCGATTGATGCACATATCTACGAAAGACGGATATGGACATTCCAACTTCAGTGTTGCGACTTCGAACTTCTAAGTTCCAACTTCCATGTTTCATTCTCCATTTAACAGTAGCCACGTGTGTGTAATTGATTCAACTGGCTTGGTTTCGATTCCCCGGTCGTACTTCGAACTTCTAAGTTCCAACTTCCATGTTTCATTCTCCATTTAACAGTAGCCACGTGTGTGTAATTGATTCAACTGGCTTGGTTTCGATTCCCCGGTCGTACGTGACAGTTAGTAGGCTCGCCTATCCAGTCCCCGGGTTATCTACGGACCCTCAGGTTTCATCTCACAGCGAAAGACCCTTACGTGCAAGCGAATTATTGAAATATAATTGAACCATGTGCCCCGAAATGAAATGGGATTAAACGTCCTACTTTTCTGCACCTAACCTGGGCTAATGAAAGACGATCATACGCCATAGGCTACAGTGTGCTGTGCGAGAAATTTTGCCCGGGCAGTGGCGCTACGGCCTACTCTTATATCCAATCCCAACTAACTGCCAATGGATATTTTATGTGCACGCCAATATGTACACGGGACCCGGGTTTTATGTCCCATCCGAATGACTAGACAGTTGTCCTTGTCAGGCCCTCCGTTCTGCATCACTGGCAAGCGGAAACAACGCTGGATCGAAAATCCGACCTCCAGTCTAGCGATCCAGCGTTTATGTTACATTTGTTGCTTTGTATATGAATGTAATTTTTTGTAATTGTATGCTGCTCTTCGTGGGCGTTTTTATGCAATAAATTTACTTTACTTTTTACCCACTTAGACCACCCAGCCGCGTGTTCAATCATTATTCTTTATTACAACTTGGAAGTAAATGTAATAATACACATTGGAAATAACAGCAATCAAATGTCATTCTGTTCTTTCTTGAGGTTTATGGTGGCATTATTTCCTGGACAGCGGAGCTACGACCAATTAAAGTACTAGCTTGTCTTAAATTCGTTTTATTAATTATGGCATCCCAGTAAGAAGGGGGGGGGGGGAAATTTTGAAGGTCCTTGATCCTGATGGAATATATCATCGTTAGGCCCGTCGATTAATCAGACGTCAGTGTTCTACACCAGGACCATACTTCATCTGGCATTAAATTTGGATGGGTATGATAAGTAAAACCCTTTTTATTTTGCAATACAGGAGCAATTGGCGGATTTACGTGACTCTGGAGATAGCATTCATCAAGACTGTTTGCGATACTGTTTTATGCCATTTCTCCAACTGGAACTAGTAGTCTGGACGCTCAGTGCTAGGGGGGGGGGCATCAAATGGGCACAAACCAGACCCAACTTACAGAAACCAAACAAAGAAATGGAAATTTGGAAATAAATGATACACAAGGGCGGATCTAGGAATTTTGAAAAGGGGAAGGGGCGCAAAATGAGGGCACTGACCGCGGAGACGGGACACGCCGTCATTACCTTGCATCTGTAGCCATTCCAAGAGCTATTTGGCTGATATTTCGTCAAAGTAAACGTTCGGGACGGGTCGGACATATTTGGGTCTGAGAAAAGTCACTTTTAGCAGTAAAAAAGGGCACTGTCGAAAATTAGGACCTCTCGACCCCCCCCCCCTCCTTAAATCCATACATGTACATATAGGTGTTTTAAATGACAATTAGGGATCTTACTACATGTTCTGGCGGTAGCGGTTTTTTAAAACATTTAAAACTTGTAAATTATCAGATATTGCATATTACTAATTGAACAGTTATTAAAAGGATTACAATCCCTGTATCTAAAGCTTTCCAATGAAACAGATTATTCTTGTATTATGTATATTGCCAAAATAAGCATATCACAATTAATATATAAAAATAAAAAAGCTAAAAATTATCAGGAGGTTGCAATGCAGGATACGCCCACATGGACAGAGAACGAGCTAACAAAAAAAAAAATAATGTGATTTTTTTGTACAACCAGGGGACATACTCCAGGAGGCTACGGTCCGGTGTGCGTGAATATCGAACGCAACCAACGTCTACGTGAAAAAGCGGGCGTATAAAAAGGAAAATTACATCTGTCAAGATCTAGACATTGCTGTAACCAGTGAAGTGAAAACCTCTTTTGGTTTAGTTCTTGATTATGTGTCTTACATGTAGATGGGAATTATTAAAAATTTAAAAAAAAAAGATACGTGCGCACGCTGTACGACCTACCGTTGAGTCAACTGGCATGGTTTCGAATCCCCTTTTGTACGTGGCAAGGGGAATTCAGGGCCGCCTTCCAGCATCGTGTTGTGTTTTCTCCGGGTACTCCAGTCCCCTCACTGCTAAAGATCCCTACGCGCAAGCGAATTGTTGAAATAAAATTAAACCATATGTTAGTCCTAAAATGACCTAGTGTGTGTCGAGTGGACGTTAAACTCTCTCTCTCTCTCTCTCTCCGTCAAATAGTTGTTTAAGCTCATTCATTTTATTTTTTTAATCATGTGATGTTCTGGCCATCTGACCGTATTGCTATCACGTGATAGGGGTCTACAATGAACTTGGAAGTCGGAACTTGGAACTTGGAACACGGAACACTGAAGTTGAAAGTTGGAATGTCCCTGTCGGTCTTTCGTACATACCCCCTCCCACGCCCACGCCCGCCTCCACCTCCCAGTGCGAGTGACGCAATCCGGAGCCGAGCACCACGTGTGAGTTTTCTAGAGTTGACATAACATCTGTAGACAATCAGACGCCCCACGCCACACACACCAGTGGCACTACAAACTGGGCAGTTCACTATAATTGTGAATATGATAGTGCTGAGACAGTATAAGACAATTGAGGAGTAGAAGAATCATTTTAAAATGGAATGGCGCGCCGCAGGCGCGACAAAATTTCAGATATGTAACCGAGTAGAAGAATGATGTTATAATGGAATCGCGCCGCAGGCGCGAAAAAATTTCAGATATGTAACAGAGCTTTTAAATTTTGGGGACTGGGCTTGAAAATTTGAATCAATGTCATGGCAAATGGAACCAAATTCTCGTTAACGAGAGGATAAGACAGAATCTTGAGGCCTATCTATCAATTTCGCCTGTTTTGTGATTGTTGGTTTATCCCATTAATTCATTGCGTCGGACACCTACTGCGGTGAGTACTGTTTTTGAGACCGACTATTTTTTGCCATGGTAGAAAAAAACATTTCATAGAACAACATACAACAGAATAAGAGTGACAAGCAGACATGTTTTTTTTATACTATAGTTTGGTGTGACGTATGCAATTTAGGTACACGGATTCACGCAACTACTTAGTATTTGGGATCTATTTTGGCATTGTTTTTGAGACCGACTGCATTGTTTTTGTGACCGACTATTTTTCTCCTTGGGTGAAATTTTGTTGTTAAACCAACATACTCACAACAGAATGATAGTGAAACACAACATCTTTTCAAACATGATAAGTTGACAAGGTTCATACTCAAGTTTTGTGTGAGTAGCGTGACGTATACAGTGAGCACTTAAGGCCCCCGCACACGAGCGCATTTTGCGTACGCATTTAGCGCGGCGCTAAATGCGTACGCATTTGGCGCAGAAATACGGCGCCCGCACACGAGCCGAAAATGACGCTGCGCGAAAGCTACTGCGGCAAGTGTGTCGTTCACGTGACCAACACTCATCCGAAAATGGCAGCCGTGAGTGAATCGTTGTCATCTACGCATTTTGTATCATATAGGCAAGGATATTCTTGCCATAAATCGACGATTTTATCCTCTAAAATTGCGTCACTGACGAACGCCATTTTGCAGTAGTGATGACGCATGCGCATTGGCGATGAATAAAACGCAAATAGCCCTGAGTTGCCCGCACACGAGAGCGCAGTTGGCGCTGCGTCAAAAAATATCAAACATGACAGATATTTGGCGAACGTCAAAATGCGCTCGAAAATACCCCCGCACACGAGCCGAAAATGACGCTGCGTCATTTGCGTACGCAGTTTTCGGCTCGTGTGCGGGGCCTTTAGTTTGATAACGACTGCTTTTTAAAATCTACTTTTGTTTTGTTTTGATTTCTATCCACTGGTAATATTTACCCACAGTTCCACGCATGAAAAGGTCAAACGGTCGATTCGACAGACTATTTGATTGGCTGGCCCCTCATTTCAGGCAGAACACGAGTTAAATAACAAGTCCTCCAGATCCAAGAGTAGTAAAGACAAGTAAAAACGAAATTTTGAACTATAAAAAACGAAACGAAATTGGATCTGTGTTTTAATCAGATTGTGTTTATGGTTTAAACAGTATTTATTTCGAGAATATTATACAGTATAAAAAAAAGCATAAAGGATACAAAAACAAGCCAAGTAGGCTTATATTAATTTGCTTCCTTCGGGTTTGGGTTTATAATTCATGTGCAATTTCGAATTATATATGATACAGAAAAAAACTAATTACATTGTTTTAGTTATGGTACAATTAAACAGATAAATAAGATTTTAATTTTGTGTTTATATGTACATGTAGTCAGATGTTGGAGGTAATAATAATCTTTATTCCAAAAATCTTCATCAGAAGACACATGGATATATATAATACATAATATAGATACAGTCGAACATGACAATCAATATTTTGAACATTAACTTATGTACAGCTATTTACACATATTGTGAGTACAAGCTATTTACTAAAGTAAGTGACTTAGTATAATCGATATAAATTTACATAATTTGATTAAGTTTGCGCCTTTAACATTAAATAAATCTTTCATTTTATAGGTTGAGGGAGATCTGTTTAAAAAACGAGTTAAATATCCAGCCCGGTCTTTGAGAAAAAAAAGAACATTTGAATATATAATGATATTCATCACCAACTTCATTTTCATTACATAATGTACAGATTCTATGTTCTTTTGGAATGTTTGTAAAAAAGCCAGTTTCTATTGTTAGCAAATGGCTTCTGCATCGAAGTCGTGTGAAACTAACACGGTATTTCCTAGACAGAGGTATTCTTCAAATGAAAGACATTCTATAGTTAAGGCACTTGCTACTGTTGTTTACTTTAGATCCCCATTCTTGTACATATTGGTCCATTAGTTTTAGCTTAATACTTTCCTTAAGCCATTTGGGATTAATATTGCTGTTAGAGACAAATATCGATGAGAAACCAGTTTCGTCCAAAATACATTTAACATAATTTATCCACTTTGTAGTTTTTTCTAGTTTAATCATTAACTTATACAATATACATGACAATTTATATTTATCAGAGTTTCCCCAGACTTCACAACCATATAGCATAATAGGGACGACTAAAGTATTAAACAGTTGAAGCTGTGTGTCAATGTCTAAATGCAGTTTTTTTGCTTTTTTAAGAATTGTAAAGATTGCATTACTGGCTTTAACATACAACATTCTTATTGTTTTAGTAAACGAGCCGTTGTAGTTAAAGACTATTCCTAAATATGTATAATCATCTGCTACATCAAGTAATACATCTCCATATACATTATTTTCGGCTTGTTTCTAATTTTGTCCCTTGAAAAAACGATGACTTTTGTTTCGTGGTGTTTATGTCAAGTTTCCATATATTACAATATTCATGCATATCATTTATTGCTGCTTCAAGATCAGCGTCAGTTTCTGCCAAAATAACAGAATCATCCGCATACAATAATATAAATATTTTAGGCCTTCGTAATAATTCGAGAGGAATGATTCAAGATCTCGAAGATAGATCGAGAAAAGTAGCGTAGATAGATTTTCTCCTTGTCTAACTCCAACCATACAGTTGAACATGTCTGACAGTTCATTCTCGTGTTTAATACAAGATTTGACTGATTTGTATATAAATGACATTGAAAAGTTTACCTTTAATTTTACAATTAATGACTTTATACCATAGATTTGTTCTATCAACAGAATCAAAGGTCTTTCTTTAATCTATAAAGGATGCATAAATTCGCTTTTTCTTTAATAAATACATATCAATTAGACATTTGAGTGTGAATATATGATCTAGAGTTGTGTATCCTTTACGAAATCCTGTCTGCTCAGGTCCAATACTACCCATAGACTCAATATATTTAGTTAACCTTTCATTAACTATACTGCCGTAAAAAGTTTACTAAGACAGCTTAAAATTGTGATACCACGGTAATTGTCAAGGTCTGCTCTAGCCCCTTTGTTTTTGTACACTGGACGTATAATACCCGTCAACCATTCTGATGGTATTGTACCCGTTTCTAATATCAAATTAAACAATGCTACAAATGTTTGTATCAAAGATTTTTAATATGTTTAATATATTCATTTAAAATGTTATCTATACCATATGCTTTATTAGGTTTCAGCTTTTGAATACACTTTGTTATCTCTTCTTCCGTAAAAGGCACATTTAGTTCATTTTACAATTTGAAGTTTTAATCGGAGGCCGGGATCTTTCCAGGACTGAAGTCAAAGCTGTATGTATAGGGCGGTGTTTATCCGATAGCATGTTCTCAAAATCGCTTATATAGAATTCTTCAATGTTATAAAAAAAAGTTGGGGGGAGCGTATCATATAGTCTACTACAGATTTTTCGTCACAGGTGTTATTTCCAACATTGGTATCTTTACTGCACCTACCGTTCGCTATACATATTATTATGTCAAGATTTAGACACATTTCAATAAGTCTTTCTCCATACCTAATAATAATCTTTACTTGTTCTCTTTATTGGACACCCGTTACTTTTTAAGTGGTCAGCTAAATCGGAGTTATCGATCATGTAATCATCTAGACGGTATGGTTAGATGTATTAGGTGTTACGATGTCTTGAAGTTGACCCGTTCGGGAATTCACATCCCCTAATAAACAGAATTTCAAATCTTGTTTGTGTAATTCAAGATACTTATCTTCTAATATATCAAACATTTCAATTTTGCTGTAGTTGGTATAGATGCCGCACAGAACAGTAATTCATATCCAAGGATGATTTTATCAAGCGTAAACCACACAGTAAAGTCATCATTTGTACTATGGATTTTGACATATTTTTGTAAATCGACTCGTCTAAATATACTCAGCCAAATTAAAAACTTGACACTCGGGATTTTTGGGACTCGATTTTTAATATTTGGTTTAAGGCAACTCTTTTAGTGTTATGTTGTGCATAGACGACCTTGACGTCAACATAAAGCAAGAATACGTCTCGCCGAAAGTCCTTGACATTGATAACGTTCGTGATGTCACAGTACCCTCCCCCCCCCCCGGAAAAAAAATGAAATTCACAGACTTGGAGAACAATCGGAATAATTTAGTAACGGTTGTGGCCTCCTCTTGTGTCTCGTACTGCCACACAACGTCTTCTCATGGATCTCAGAACATTTGTAATAAAATAAAAACCAAGTACGAACAATTCAAACCATTAGACAAAATTCGAAGTCCTAAATAACGTTAGAGGCAAGATAGTGTAATCAGCAAATGGACTGTTCATCGTGTACAAGATACTCTTACAAACAGTGATAACAGGACTGTGTCCGGAAGAGTACGCTTACCCTGCCTGGCGCCATACCCGCCATAGCTGAATCCAAACTATTAGTCGAAAGCTCGATAAAATAGCGTGATTGGCCAATGGACTATCGGTATGCAAAATGCACGTGATGAACAGTGTTAACGATGTAGTAGACATAATCAGACAGATAGTAAATAGGATACGCGTCAATTAAATGTTGAAGGTCCTGCAACGTCAGTGGTGGATTCACTGACGATCACCTCGACCCAGTTCGTCCCAGATGTGTTCAATAGGATTAAGGTCGGGGCTAAGCGACGGCCAATCCAGGACTTGGACACAGGCATTTCTTTAAAAATTCTGGGTAGCAATTGCCGTATGGGGTCGAGCATTGTCTTGTTGAAACGTTAGTCCAGGCCTATGTCTCTGCATAAACAGAAGAAGAACAGGTTGCAAAATCTGATCCCTGTACTGGACAGCATTTAAGTTTCCTTGGACAACAACAAGAGGAGAACGTACATATGTGCACAAAAAGGACCCCAAACCATGACGCTGCCGCCAAAATAAAATCGGTCAACTTCTCCGACGCATACTTGAGCGTAACGTTCACCACGTCTGCGGTACACTCGAACCATGCCATCGGCAAATCTCAAAGTGAATCGAGATTCGTCACTAAAGACAACCGAATTCCACTGTCTTTGAGTAAATCTTACGTGTCTTGTGGCCCACAGTAACGGCGATGAAGAGGTATTAATATTGGTCCTTTATAGGGCCTCCGAGCTCGAATACCAGCAGCCTCCAAGCGATTTCGAACAGTTTGTGCAGTTACCCTTCCACCAAACACCTCTCTACTTGTGAAGGTTGCAGTGACAAATCTGTTTGTAAGATGACGTAATCGTATTGCTTGATCTTCCTGGAGTGACGTCACACGTGGCGCCCCCGGTCTTGGGCGGTCGGCAATAGTTCCAGTTTGAAGCACTCTCATTCTAAGATTAATTATTGTCTGGCGTCAACAATTAAAGGCTCTTACAACAGACTGACCAGCATAGAGTCTACCTATAGCACGAAGACGTTCTAACAAAGATGAAAATAACAATTTTAATTTGTTTTTCCAGTTCAAGTTACGTGCGTGTTCAGTTTAAGCAAACTTGCGTCGATTGACCTCACGAGTTTGTGTTTGCACGTGTTTTTCAGGTTTATCATCTTTATATGCTCAAAAGTCACGTGATCCACGTGACTTTACAATTTTATAAAATAAATGGCTTCTTACTAGCCTACTTGCTATCGTTAGAAACACTTTAAAATTTATTTGACTTACCAGAAAAAAAAATATTGTTGAAATTCATCATTTGGCTGAGTATAGATATGGTGTTAATCCTATAAACAATAGAATTAGAATTAATTAAAACTGTTTAATTAATAGGGTTAACCACTTTAATAGTAAATGCAGGGGGACTGCACCACACACAATTCTACATAAAAACAAATATACAGATAAGACATCATGCTAACAAACAACACAAACAACAACAAATCAAAATGAGTGAATGGATCCGGGAGCTAGCCGTGAGCGTCCACTGCGCTCTACAGTCCCGGGCCTGTGGTGACACAGACTTCACTCATATTTGAAAACAAGTTGGGAGTAAAACCCAAGGAAATAATTATATGTCAGTATGAGTCATGGTCTGCTATATGTTGCAAGAAATACGAATGCAAGCATATTGTTGTATAAATTCCGATATACAAGTAACCACGTCGTTAAATGTAGGCCTAGTTCTAAAAAAACTAGATGCATTAAATCAATAAAGAAGAATGTTCGTGTTTACCCTCTTTATTAAGGCCTTCATCCACTGTGGTCTTCATCCACAAGTTATCCACAGTTATCGCCCTTTTAGCATTACAACTTCCGGGGAGCGTTCCAGAAAACTTCCTCGTGTCAAAATTATAAACAAACTAACTGAACAGTAAAGGTGAACTTCCCTACACAAAGTCACCGAGAAAAAAAAAATTAACAAGGACAATTATGATGTGAAGGACACACAGTATGTATATGCCAGTGACAATACCTGCGTTATTATGCTCAGTGAATTTCATATCCATAAGAAGTGTATTTCTCTAAATGTGTAAACTGTGACTGTGTACTGTCTACTGATTTTATGTAGTACTAATTTGAACAGAATTAAACTATATATTACATCTTGAAAACTCGCTTTTCTCTCACGAATAAAGAGGATTGAAGTATATTGAATGAATGCATTAGGAAACACGTTACAACCGTCACAGAAACAAGAACAAAACTGAATACAAGGAAGCAAAGGAATGTAAGACCGTCTAGGGAGACTGTCGTCTGCTAACTGAATGTGGTGTGGTGTATACATGTATTAGGTAGCGACCCGGGAAGGTTGTTTATGATTTGGTAACAAGTTTCTATAGTTGACAACGTGGGATATATAAATCCAAGAAACTTGTCTTCTAGCCAAGCTGTGAGATTGAAAACAGTGATCAACATAGTACTTCGAATGTCGTATTAACTACTTCTAATCCTATTATTCTCCGAACCCGTAGTGGCTATTCCTCAAACATTAGAACGTTTTACCGGAAAAAGTTGTCAAAACGTAAAATCTTAGTTAAATCGTTTTGACCAATATTGTACCCTGTCATGTTCGATACTGATCTCTGGGTTAAGTGAACTACAACGGCCTTTATTTCAAGTCCATCTTACGTCCGTTGTATCTATGACGTATCAGGGCCGAATATAGCTGGGGTGCAGGGGGTACATTGCACCCCCAGAAAAACAAGGCGCCCCGAGAAATGGCGCACTCCTCCCCACCCCCAATTGTTTTTTTTGTTTTTTGTTTTTTTTCACAATCTTTCAATTATAAAATAATGCACTTGATTATAATCACACTATGAAGTCACTGATCAGTCGGTCGGCTTTCAGGGCGTCCATACAGCAACGGGTTCGTTTGCCCTGATCCAAACTTTCTTATATCACTTACGTGGAAGCTATGGCGCCCCAACTAAACACTCTGATGCACACCACTTTTAAAATCCTACATACGGCCCAGTGACATATTAGGTAATTAGAAATGAGACGAGATAGTGTTTTATTTAAACTCTTTCTCCGTGTCAAATAATTCACTGCTAGCGGTTATGACCCGTTAGTTAAAACAAGCGGTTGCCAAGCAAGCTATGTATGCTCACATTGAGCAATAAATTGGGGAAGAGGTAAAATCAATAAGGCATATCCACTCATCCAAGATCTTTTGATCCTAAACATATTTAAAACTACAACTTCAAATTTTAAAGTTATATTTTTAAAATATATTGAAATAAAGCCTTAAAATAGATGGTATCTATAAACAGTCCTACCGTGTTAAAGAATAATCCTATAAATCCTATAATTCATTATTGCCAGTTGCGAAATTGGCAAAAATTTCATTTTCAACAATGGAGGTAATTGTGTGATTGTTACCGGTGTGAAATGTTTTTAAATGTGGGAAATATGATCGTATAATAATGAGTTGACAATCTATTGAGCAAAAGACATAGAAACAATGTTTGTTTTTCGTAGAAAATGTGAAATTCTCGCTTTAAGTTTCAACAAAATAAAATCCGTACAAATTTCAAATTTTGCGTAAAAAGCTATAGCTCTAGAACGTTTGATCTTTAACACACAGGGACAGATGCGCACGAAAATTGAACTCGCCCAAGAGCTAGTCATACTCATTGAGTCAACTGGTGTGGTTTCGAATCGCCTTTCCAACTGCGTGGGCTTTCTCCGGTTCCTCCGGTTTCCTCCCATTGCTAAAGACCCCTACGCGCATGCGAATTATTGAAATTAAACCATGTGTTAGTTCCGAAATGACATAGTTTGTGTCGAGTAGACGTTAAACCCCTCTCGCTCTCTCTCTCTCTCTCTCTCTCTCTCTCTCTCCTTTTCGTAAAGGGAATGGTTATGTGACGGGAAAATTTGGCCCGATTTAATTATTATATTGTAACGGTGATATATGTGAACATTTTTGAAAATGAGATACGAATTGTGACCTCTAGAGGGCCATGGCCTAAAGACATGATAATTCGTACAATCAGGGGGTCATAATCCATAAAATTACGATCCAAATCTCGCCAATGTCGAAAGGAACCCAGATCTTTGGGTTGTATATATATATTAAGTTTCGTCAAAACTGGATAAAAAAAATAGAGCCGCTGTATGGTCTTCAACATGGATATTACGGTCAGATTTAATATTAAAACCACCAGCAGATTTCATCATACTCACAGGATATAATCAGGGCTAGATCTTGGGTTAGAATTGGCGCTCTCCCTGTTTACATCCCGTGACCTTGGCGAAGTCTGTAGGTGGCTTTGATATCCAGATCAAACCTGGGTATCCCATGCATAGGCGTACGGGCTCGATGACAGTTAGGGGGGCAGAACCCAAATTGCCCGAAAAACTTTCGAGTGTACAGACGCCCACCCCCCTTCCCTTTAAGAAAATTTTGGAATATTCGACGGCTGCAAACACGTTTTCCTGCTATTTCAACCCGTGGACAAAGCAACTTCAAAGTGGTCTAATATAGCTTGATTAAAGTGGCTGACTCGAATTTTAATCAATCGTTTACGGTGCACGAAGACGGGAAAAATTTAAAAATTTAACTGCCGCAAACGCGTCTTCCTGTTATTCCAGCCTGTGAATACAGCAACTTCAATTTGGTCCAATACAGCCTACCTGCTTACCTGGATCCCAAACAATCAATCAATCGTCGCGGGGTATGGGGGCCTCACCCTCCGGGGAAAAAATTTGAAAATTTAACCACCGCAAATGCATTTTCTGCTATTCTAGCCCGTGTAAGTACTTTAACTACAAAAGTATCCAATGGTTTTGTCGCACAAAGTAGAGTGGCTCCAGACAAAATGTTTTTATCCATAGTCAACTCAGTACTACAAATTCGTGGTATTCAATTAAAAGAAAAGTAAAATTAGTGTTTTATTAGGGCTCGAGGACAGTTAGGGAAGCAAAATTTTCAGGTTTACAGACAGCGGAGCTGTCCTTGTATAGACTCCCTAGAAAAATTTAGAATATTTGACGGCCGCAAACGCGTTTTACTGCTTATTAGTGTTTTATTAGATTTTGGGCACTTGATTTTGCCAAGCAGATGAAATATTTTTTTTTTCTCACTTTACCTGTCTGCCCGAAAAGTCAGCTTGCCCGAAAGTTAGGGGGACAGCTCCCTGGCTCGTACGCCTATGATTACATACGTTTAAGGGGCGATCATTTTGTCGGGTATAGCTCGAAAAATAATAGAGGTAAACGGGTATAAGGAATAAGTATAAAAACGTTTTTCAAAACGATCGATTAAGCATTGCGGGCTGTAAGTGACACACAGATACACAAAAAGAATATATTTTTTGGCTCTGGCCGTGGGGATGGGCATCCACCACAAACAATGGGGCTATCTTAGGATAGAAGGAATAAGTATGCAAAGAATAAGTATGATACGTTAAGAAATGCGGATATAGTCGACAAACAAACAAATACAAGAAATTGTCGTGGCTCTGCTACAGGGGCTCGGGCATGCACCAAAAACAATAGGGATCATCATTGGGGTATCAGGAATAAGTAGATCACTTACGAATTGTGGCTTGTAGGCGACACACAGACAAACACATATACCTGCATCTAAGTGTTTGTCGGGCACTTGATAGGAATCACATGTGTAGGAACCGCAATTTATTCCTCCTCCCCCCTCCCCTAAAATATATTACTAGTCGCCCACTGTATCAACCAGTAATGAAAAATATGACATAATATATCTTTAATATTAAACAATAGTCTTATTTATGGGCTCTAGAAGAGACGTACCGACAAAGACGTAATGTTACAATTATGATAAATACATTACACACTCAGGATTTAATGAACTTATGGGACGTCCTGATAATTACTTCTATTATAACGACGTACTTAATAATTGCCAGGACGTTCCGGTATGGAAGGGTATCGTTGCCAATATTAAATGCTCTGCTAAAATATCTTTTCCATTGATTATATGTAAAAAGTACAATGTACAAAGTCACAATACCGGTAATGATAAAGTCAAAATACCTCTAAGGACAAAGTTAAATGTAAAACGACAAATGCAATGTGTCAAATGACAAATGTTTTAATGCAGAATGCTGTTGACATTTCTACATTTTACATTTCTCTCATTACAAATCACATTTGCACTCTGCAACATCTCATTTGTCATTCACGCTTTCTTTTCATCAACTTGCGCATAGCATCTTCTTAAATATCCAAATATAGTATGCCACGTGACTTATTAACATATATACGGAAACGTCCGATCTTTCTTGAAATAAGAATATGAATTATTTCTCCCAGTTAACGTGCTGCCATTCTTCAGTTGACTTCATGCCATTCATGGGTTCTTCAGCTAACAATTAAGTTGACCTCAGTTGTTTGTCCTGTACTAGGAGAAACCTTCTCGGCCAATACAGGTCCAGCCGTAAGCCCAAGTGGTTTCATGCGCGTAGAATCTCTTATCATTATTCCATTTTCTAATTTTTTGTTTTCGTAAGATTATATAAAATGAAGGAGGTCAAAGACAAAATAGTACTGCGGCTGTGCCACTATGGACATACAGATCATATATATTCATACATTTATAATGGGGGGTTTGGGATGGTCTAAAGTGCCGCGCTTCGACCTCTAGCTTGCCGGTCACCTCTGGCTTGCTGCTGTGGTTTCGATCCCTGGTGTGAGCGTATGTGGCATGGAGATAGGGGCGCCTTCTCAACCTCGTGGGTCTCCTCCGGGTACTCCGGTTTCTTGCCACTGCTAAAGACCCCTACGCGCATGCGAATTATTGAAATAAAATTAAACCATGTTAGTCCCGAAATGACCTAGTTTGTGTCGAGTGGTCGTTAAACCCCATTTCTCTCTCTCTCACACATTTAGAATATAATTATTGATACCGTATTACACATAACACAGGTAAGTGAAAAATTAATACATGTATAGGCCTAATAAGTAAATATTGTCGAGGTTTATATTATGACAATCACAACGGATGAAAAAATTCCCTGGCTTCTCCGTCCTTTCATTATCCTGTTCCTGTTAAGTGTCATTAATTATTTTTCAAAATTGCGATTAGTTTAAAGGAGCTAAATCGCTAACATTTGATTTGGGACCTAGAAATTGAAGAGTCGCAACGCATATAATAATGTAACATGAATGTATATAAACTGATTTAAATTCAATGGTTTCCGTTTTTACTCTTATTTCAAATCAGTTATGTTCAGCGAAATAAGTCAGTAGTCTCAATCGAATGCAAATTTCTAGCGTCTGGTTATTCCAGTCTATACACGCTGTTTGATTTGTTTCTAGCCTCTTTCCTCGAACTTGGTTTGAAACGCTTTATTGTACACGATTCGTGTACCAATGGTAACATTTTTATTGTGTCTTAAATATTGGATATCAGAAGTCCATCTTTTTCCGGTAAGATCACAGCATTGTTGATTTAAATTGACAAATAATTCGTGTTTTCAATGTTGAAGATTTTGGATGATATTGACTTAGAGACTTAGCTGCTTTAAACCTTTCACAAACATCAATAAATGTTTACTAATTCGGGGAGGAAATTGGTCAGGATGCTCATATTTTTAGATTCAACAAAAAGTTATATTTTTCTTTTACCAGCACAAACATATATAAATAATTTAAAAGAAAAACAACTAATGGCGCGTTAACTGAGTTATCTTTCCTTTGGAACAATTATTCATATTTTTATTTAAAGAAAGATCGGTCTTTTCCGTATTTATGTTAATAAGTCACGTGGTATACTATATTTGCATATTTAAGAAGATGCTATGCGCAAGTTGATACAAAGAAAGCGTGAATGACAAATGAGATGTGGCAGAGCGCAAATGTGATTTGTAATGAGAGAAATGTAAAATGTAGAAATGTCTAAGAACATCATTGTGCATTAAAACATTTGTCATTTGACACATTACATTTGTCGTTTTACATTTAACTTTGGCTTTAGAGGTATTTTGACTTTATCATTACCGGTATAGTGACTTTGTACATTGTACTTTTTACATATAATCAACGGAAAAGACATTTTAGCATAGCATTTAATATTGGCAGCGATACCCTTCCATAGGTCCGGAAGCTGTCCCTATGTATATTAATTTACACCTACTGTTGGAACTGAGCACGCTGAAGCTGATTTGGAAGTGTGATAGGGCTGCAATTAGCATCCAATTCGACGAAAATGTGACAGAACAGAAGCCAGTTAATTAAAGTAGCCCACTGTTAACTCGCAGTAGGCTCAAATTAAGACGGGTTATACAAGCGACCCACATGCTTCTCATGGTGTTGCGTTTGATTATACCTAATCCCACTAAACACTGCTTTAACGAAAGCAAATTCCTGTTTCAAATTATGACTGGCTAATGGTCCGGTTAACAACCAATAGCTAACTGCGTTACAAAAGCACAGCGCTTTAAACATGGCTCCAAATGTGACCAAATAATGTATGTTTATAGAACGTTACGTCATGACTCGCGATTTTATTATTCTCGCTTAACCGGTGCAAAGCAGGATATTACATGCAAACAAATCAATAAACGCAATAAGGAAACATAGTTCATTAGTCTAACATAATGGTGCAATTATTATTTTTTATCAATAATTTACTTGCACGAAGGTGTCTTTGGTATGTGTCGATATAGAGAGAGTTGTCTTGTCATTTCGTAATATTATTGCAGGATATGATCTGAGATAAACTATCTACAATACGGAACTTAATTTTAGAAACAAGTGTCGTGAAATAAACCTCAGTTACTTTAAAAGAAGGTAAATTAATTTATTTGAAAATAAAAAAAGTAATTGGCGTTGATCGTCCTTATTCAAAATATTAGATTCTGAAATATTAAATGAAATAGTGTGAATCAAACTGCATGGGTTGGTAACATATGTTAATTTAACAAAATACATGTAAATCCATGTAAAACTATATGTTCAATTCTGTTTGATATTTCCAAATAATCAATACGTTTATAGGGCCATATTGATGGCAATTGGCTAAGGTGTATCCACACCTTTGTGAACAGCCTGGTTCTTGACAAAATACCTCGTCCCAGGAACATGGCAATTAAAAAAAAAAACACGTTTTGGAACTCCAGACAAACGTGACATTTTATTTTTACCACGTTAAAACGTGGAAAAATTGTGGTTTATAGTGAGACATCCCGGACTTTCGTCGCAGATCTGGAAACCTCCGCGTGGGCCATTTTCCTGACAATGCAAGCATCGGAACTTTTTGCAGTTCCCTCGTGGCTTCCCAATGGGTTCACATGGCTCGCGATGCCCCAGGTACTCCCGTGCGACACAGGGTAATCTATTCCCGACTTTTATTAATATATTAATTTTAGATTATTTATTATCTTATACGTATTATTTCGGCAATAATCTTATATGTTATACAATAACTAGATGGATTGAAATCAGTTATTAAGTTTATAGATGTGGCAGAAATAATAACGTATTTCTCCCACTGACCATAATATATTAGTGATGTGTCTGGTGAAAATTGTTTAATTTGAGACTTGATACACACAATCATATATTTTTCTCTTTTCAGGTCAGACACACGAAAGATACACCTTAACTGTAGAATACCGCCTAATTTGGAACACCTCAGATTGACAATAAAAATCAAATGGGATATTAAATTCGGGCTTCTGAACATCGTTACAGCCTTGGATTAGGTTCAAAAGGTCCTCGGTTGAATCGAGTGCGTACTCGGTTGGACAGAGGTCCACGATTAAGTGTGTAATCAGATGTGTGTCTACGATATACACAATATATAAACGCACACACACACGCACACGCACACACACACACACAATTACATCAAAAGGTGTAAATTATTACTTAATTTATATATATTTTATGCCTTGGACTTTTTACTGAAGTAATGCGGACGCACTGGATTCTGCAAATAATTGGTGAAATACGGCCGACCGAATCCCTATGCAAGTTACGTGCTATTGAGGACACTCATGGTGTAAGTTGTGAACGCTGCCAAACGAGGTAATCTGCTGGTTTAATCTCACTGTGCCACCTAATCAACAGGTGTTATGTGGAATCACTTGTTCACGGACAACTAATCAGGTTGAGGGATGGCACCGTAAATTGAAGAACACCGGAACAAGCCACGCAAATATATTTAAATTTATTAACATTGTGTTGAAAGAGCAGACTTTTACTGAAAATACCACAGTTCAATTAGACAACAGGGAACGATTGCCACCTAAAAGACGAAAATATAAAAGAGTAGAAGAATTATTTAATGATCTAAAAATTGAACTGTTAAATGAAGTAAAATATAAGTGCAATTGAATATACTGATGCCATATCACATATAGCTGGGTTATAAATTATGTTTGATACATTTATTTGTTGTTGTTACTTTTATGTAATTTATTGTGAATAAAGTTGTTAATTAGTTTAAACCTAGTAGTTTTAAAAAGCAGACCATACTTTTAACACCATTGTATTCGACAATCCCCTTGCTTGATTAATCCCATCATGAGAACAATAGCGGTTGGCACAGTGACATGTCCCCAATCTGCTCTATACTATCATGCTGTGGTCTTGAAATAATTTTGGTCATTCATCTGTAAATAACTACTTCACCCCTTTGGCCACGGAAAAAGACAATGTAACCGTTTATAATTAATGTGCGGTGCAATATCGCTATAGATCAGTTATGTATTAATATGACCAAGCGCGGACGCACATTATGTTTTAATACCGACATATGAGGACTTCGTGTTTGGTGAACACCAACAACCGACTCTACACACACTCACATCCTTATTATTTCGGCAATAATCTCTTGATAAAAAGATCGAAAATTCATTCAGAAGTAATGACTATAATATAGATGACTTGATTTTTAATATCGATCAACAGATAGAAAACGGTTACCTTCCACAAGTCATCGGATGTTCTTCCAAAGTTATGTTAATTATAATAGTCAAATTTACCTTATGTAGGCTCCATTAAGTTCGAATATGATGTTTATGGTAGAAATCGATTAACCGGGGACTTGATACTCTCGCTGTCCATGATACACAAAATCATATTTTTCATTTTCATCGTAACTGTAGAATATCGCCCTCCACCTCAAATCGTCCTGAAAATCAAATGGGATGTTAAACTGTTTTTTCACGTGAACAGCATACCCTGACCACTGGCTTCTCAGACCGTGGCTCTCTGGACTTGATACGCGAATTTTAAGGTAGTTCAGTTATATCTCACTGGTGGACATAGAGTGGGCATGTGGTTGCAAGAGCAAACATTTTTTAAACAAGTACGATGGTACAATGGACGAGGAACTGACCATGTTGTTTGATAAAATTCAAAAATCTAATTGACCAGAATGGTTCAAAGAACTACCGAAGTGTTGATTTCTGGGGGTTGTAGCTTAATTCAACACTAACGACGAAAACTCAGATAAATAGCTAAAATTGTACTTTTAATAACGAGTGTCCAAAACTAGCTAGCGGTCACAGTAGCGAGATAGGTATAATAGATCGTATAATAGTGAGTTGAAAACCTTGAGCAAAAGACAAAGAAATAATTTTGTTTTGACTTTCTTAGAAAATATGAAATCCTCGTTTTAACAGTATTACATGAATAATTATTGGTATACATGTACATGTAAATTTTGAGGTGTCTTTTAAAAATACAGAACCACAGCTGGGCTCGTAGTATATTAGACGAACACTGATTAATGTGTTTTCGATTTTAAAGAAATTTATCGGCAGTAATGTGAAAAGTTAAGATAATTTTGAACTCGATTGCTTTAAAATTTTCGAATTGATTATAGAAAAGACACCTGGTTTATATCTGAATAAAATGGGGATAATATGTAGCTGGTTTATATTTTAATAAACAAGGAATCGTTAAACATCTTTTGTATGTAAGTTACACACATTGTTCATAATAGCTTAACTTTATGGATTAACTCATTCATAATTTATTCCGAATAAACACCTGGTGCATTTGTTATTACTTTTACTGTGTGAAACATACACCAAAGTTTTATCGTTTGATGTCTATACTATTACAACACACAATGTAGGCTAGATACCGACATCTATTGATATATCACAAATATGTGAAAATGCAAGTGAGAGTTCCTGCTTGTCCGAGTCTGTCCCCGGTGTTCATTATTGAGTAATAAAATTATTTTGTTGTATTGACTTATTATAAGTTGAAATAATTCCTCGATCAATTTTGTATTTGGTGACCTGAGTGTTCTTTTTATAGCCCACTTTTTTTGCTGTCTGTGATACAGTGATATTTGTGTGAAATTGGTTGTGTCAAGTAGATCTATCCAGGTCAAACATTCGCAGGGATAAATAAGTGAATAAAAAATGATGTATGTTTTTAGAAATATAGAAATAGGCAGTCATCATAATCCTTTCATCAAGAAGTCCACGCTTGACCCACAACTGTTGAAAAATTACCGCCATGCATCTAATCTAACATTTCTCTCAAAAGATTTTAGAGAAGGTTGCCAAAGCAGAAATAAATTGGCTACCTAAACCAGTCAGCCTATCAGGACTGAAACAACGTTGTTTTGTGTCATCGATGCATTAAAATCATCCGTCGATTCAGGGAGTATCAGTGTGCTAGCCCTTTTAGATTTGTCAACTGCTTTCGACACAATCGACCATAGCAACCTACGTGATCACTGGATCTTCTCTACAGTGGTTCGGTTCATATCGAGTAAGACATCGTCGGAAGAATACGTTAACGAATAGAAATGGTTCCACTACTGATGCCTTCCGTCATACTTCAGGCACAGTAGTGGCTTTTCCTACAGAGTTCCTTTGCGCAAGTTTTGTAGTCAAATGACTACAAAAAGTTTTCTGGCCTATAGCTCCCTTAATTTACACAGACACTAACCCAAAACTGTACTGCACATAGCTTAACATATAATAAATCAATTCCCCATTGAAATAAAGTTGAAGCCTTACCGCATAATTATATGATTTGATAAAATCAAATCCCTTCATGAAAATTCTCAAGTTCTGAAATTATAATGGCCGCCCAGTCAAATAGAGCATGCGCAATCCAACTAACGTGATCATACGCCCCTTTCCATATATGGCATATGACCATAATTATATGCTAATGACCTTAGCGTTGGAAAATATGTCAGAAACAATAATAGACTGCGTGTTGGGCATAAATTTTTCCCTCAAACCTGAACAAAAACTGATAATAGATTTTATTGTTCAAAAAAAGGATGTAATGGGCGTCTTTGACATTTCAGCCGAGATTCTCTTATAGTATTTGTGCTGGTCAGCGTAGGCATTGCCTCATATATGGGAAGTGATGGGCGGAGTTAAGGCGTCGCGGTATTTGGTGAGATTTCAACTGGCCTGTGTCATGGCTGTCTGCACATTACAAGAAACACCGCTAAGAAAATATAAAACGCATTACCACAAAGAAAAACTGTTCGGTAACTCTTTTAGTTGTTAAGACTTCATTATGTATGATAGGATTACTGATTTTAATACAAACTGTAATGACAATTGTGCGTTTTAACCTATTAGAACTTGCGTCAACGGTCTTAGACTGTACCACTTGTAACGATAACCAGCTATAGTTATCGTTACATTATAGTAACTAGTTAACGAAGTGATGGCATCTAAAAGCAGCACAGTGGCTACACCAGCCCAGATACATCGTGATTCAATCGAAAAGCAGAAACCGGAGTCATTTAGGGTCAGAACTCATAGCTTTAAACGTGGATTAAACGGAGATGTAGATGAAGATATAGACGTGGATGAACAGCAGGTAAAAAAAGGCCAAAACGACAAAAAATGACGATCCAAGGTTCGATCAGATAATTGAAATGATAGGTAATTTAACGGGACATATGAGTGATACGCACAGTGAAATGACTAAGATTAATACAAAATAACAAAGATGGAACAGAAAATTGAAGAAGTGATAGATAGGAAATTAAAAACTGAATTTGCTAATATGGAACCGAAAATCAGTGATAACCTCTCACAAAAGCTCAAGGGTGAAAAAAAGAAGAAATGACTAAGATTAAGTTAGATGTTGAAAGCAGAATACAAAGTATAGACTGTGGTGATCGCGAATGTGGTGTGTTAAAAGAAGCTAAGACTATCAGAGAGGGTATTACTAGGGACATAAAACATTTAGAAAAGGATTTGGAAGATTTAAAAGTGGCTAGAAATTCGGGTGATAATGACGTAATAAGTGAACGTAAACTGAATGTGGTGATTAAGAATCTGTTGCCCTGTCATGGCGAAGAGAGCGATGAAGACTTAGTAGTGAACACTGTTGATCGCCTGTTTGTTGAAGCCCTGGGATTTACTGACATTAAAGTAACCAAAGCATCACGAATACCAACCCAGATGAACAGCTATCGAATCAGCCCTATAATAGCTACAATAGAGACAACAGATCAGAAGGTGAGAATTATGAAGGCAAACTCGGGACTGAAAGATAGCCTACTAAGAATTTCTATAGGGTGTATATTGAACATGACTTACCAAGTGCTGTGGGAACAAATAACTCTAATTTAATGAACATTTTGAAGATAGTCGCTGGTGATCGGGATTATAAAATTGTGAGAGGCAGAATAACAAGAAATGTGAAAGGTGTTAACGTAAGAAGATAGGACAACGTCAGGCTCGGTACATGGAACGTGAATGGGTGGTCACGTGATGATGGTTCTGACAACTACAGTATTCGCACTTCAATCCTCAATTTTTTAAACTTTGACATTTTATGTTTGTGTGAGACATTTTTAAAGGGAAACGATAAAATCAATGTTCCAGGTTACGAGTGGTATGGGCGAAATAGAAATGCGTTGCATAAAAATGCTAAAAGAGGCTCGGGGGGGGGGGGGGGGGGGTAGGTAGGTGTATTGGTATAATTGGAATTATTCGTAGTTTATGATGTGAACGTTTTAGACGACTCTAAAAAAGATATCCTATGGCTAAAATTTCGTCATAAATTTCTTACCGAATGACCGAATGTGACATTTGTATTTGTTCGTGTTATCTCCCACCGGAAAAAGGGATCGTAACGCTGATGAATTTTTTGGTGACCTCATACAACAGACACATTGTTTTCAAAAATGAAGGATTATTATATATTGTGGGCGACTTCAATTCTAGATGTGGTGAAGGTTGGACAGGCGATCCTACTCCTTGTCACGGACAAACGGGGATTCGAAACCACGCCAGTTGACTCAATGACAGGCTTTTAAGATAAAGCACGCACGTGCTAACAAATCAACCATCCAACCCTCCAGCCCAACGAAGTACTTTCGTGTGTCACGGGATCGGCATCACAAGGTTGTGCCCTCATTAAATACTATTCATACTCTCATTAACTTCATTCCCTCATTAATATCATTTATGATACATTGATTTCATGTTCTCCTTAAAGATACCTTCCCCACGTACAAACTGTGTGATTTGATGATATATTTGGGCAAAAAATATATTCAAACTAATTAATCTATCAAACGTTTGCTTCAAATCCCTCTCAAAACAATGTATTCGTTTGGAAATACCGCAAGCTATAAATAAACTGCTTTTAGACGCTATGTCACTCAGCCCATTTCATTGAGGGAGGGTCCATTTTTCAGAATATCCTTTTCCTTACTTACTTTCCAAAAATCAAAATTTAAAGAAGTTTTCCGAAAAGCAGAAATAGCGTTCTGTGGCTTCAAAGAGCGCATTAAAATTGATGAGTCATGATATAAATATGTAGTTGGTGGGTGTATGAAGTCAGTGGTATTTATGGGAGCATGAAATCGGTGTATGGTGACCTATTGTCACTCATGGGCATCTCGGTATCTTGTAATTACGAGGCTGCACGAGTACATTGAACGCTTTGTGTACTGTTTGATAAACTCCATAAAGTCAAAGAGTTAGACCTACAACACTTTCTGAGATAAAAATCACGGAGAAGACGCAGGCAATGGATAATCCGAGAATTTAATTAGGATTCGATATTTGTAATAATTAGTTAGCGTATGCGTCTCAGCCCGCGGTTGCCATAGGAAGAAGAGGGGTAATCCCCTGACGCAAACATGGCCTCTTTTGATCGATTTTCATAGCGGGGTATACTTGGCAATTACAGTGTTTTGAGACGGATTTGAAGCAAAATTATGAGAAATTAATTAGTTTGAATATGTTTTTATTCCTAATAGCTAATATATCATCAAATCACCCAGTTTGTACCCGGGAAAGTAACTTTAAAGCAGGAATTTCATATTTCCAAGGAAATCAAAACATATTTTATTTCTATGTCTTTTGCTTAATAGGTTGTCAACTCACTATTATAGGCCCACAATCATAAGCATTATTTTCAAACTTACAAATCCTTCACATTGGAAATAATAACACAATTTCCTCTCTTGTTTTTCCATTCCCCAATGCGATATCTATACAAACGTTTGAATTTAAAGTTGAAATGATATTTTTGCCAATTTCTCAACTGCTATTTAATAGTGAATTATAGGATTTTAATCGGATTATTCTTTAACAATTAAGATAGGAGTAGGGCTGCTTAAATACCATTCATTTTAAAGGGACAATAACATTCTTGCTGGCTTGGTAGCTCAAGAAAATAAATAATACCCTTATTCTAAGTACTAGATGTTTAAGTGTCCTACCTGTTGTGTAAATTATCCATTACAACCTATTTTACTTGTCCAGAGGGTTCGAAAATATTTTAAAATCCAAGTCACATTTGAAAAGGTTTAGGCCTACGTTAGACTTTTCAAATCAATTGGTTGAATTTTTCCAATTTTTTAAAATAGTTGTGTTAAGATGAAATTTATATCATCATTTAATTAGAATATTCTAAAATAATACGTTTTTTGACCAGAATGAAGATTGGGACATATTTATTCAGTTACAACAAGAGTGTTAGCCTATTGGGGCTTTAAGGCTTTATTTTAATATATTTTAAAAATATAGGCTAACTTAAAAAATATGAAATTGCCGCCTTTAGTGAAGGCCAGGGTGCTGCCAATTTGCTATTTTATTTGGAATTCCGCATTTAAAATAAGCCTTCTTGGCTTCCGTAGTAATTGCTCCAACATCGTACGAGTCAAAATGACAGAGGCTACATAGAAACCATAAAAATACCGGAAGTTTACACTCCGCCATTGCCTTAACTTAACTCGTTTCCGGTAGGTTTTACATTCACGAACTTGCGGTACAGACTGTAGGCGCAAGCCTGATGTTTTTAACGATAAAACTCTACAATATCATAAATTTTAACATTGTCGGGATCTGTGACATGACTCCAGGTAAGTTAATTTCTTTCTAGGAATGGTCTCTGAGAGTCTGATCAGGCGCTGCCATCTGACTTCATTCGACATTTATCACCATTCAATTGTCATCATTGAATATTGATTGAGTTAACTCATATTAACCATAGATTGCCTGACATTAAGAATTGTGGAACAAAAACGTGCCGAAGCGCCAGCAGGTAAAATCGAGGCTTCAACAGGCATTGCATTCCTGTTCTTTTTTTTTATTATATATTGTCTAGTTCGGTATGGTGTATGTATGCATATAGAAATGGTTCCACTACTGCTGTCTTCCGTCAGTCGCAGTACTACTGTGTTTTTTCCTACACAGAGTTCCTTTGCGCAAGTTTTTTAGTCAAATGACTACAAAAAGTTTACTGGCCTATAGCTCGCTTAATTTACAAATAAACTGGCCCAAAACAGTACTGCACGTAGCTTAACATATAATAAATCAATTCTTATTGAAATAAAGGTGAGGCCTTACTGCATAATTATATGATTTGATGAAATCCATCTCCTACGCGAAATTTCAACTGGCCTACCATCATGGCCGCAAGTTGCGTAATACGTCATTAGTCCTACAACATAAACAGCACTATGCAGAGAAAAACTGTTTGGTAACTATTTTAATGGTCCAGTCTTCACTATTTGTGATAGAATTAGGCCTACTTATTTTAATACAAACTGTAATGATGTGTGTTAACAATTGTGCGTTTGACCCTATTTGAACTTGCGTAAGGGGTCTTAGACTGTACCAATTGTTACCTTAAACCAGTTTAAGGTAACAAGTATAGTTACTAGCATATATAAAAGGTCAGATTCCTGTGCTGAAACTAGTGAAATATATGAAAATACCGCACTACCACCACCTCCTCTACCTCTCTAGGGCCTAACAGTTCCTGTTGGGCCTTATATAGCAGCAGTATGAAAATACGGTAAAATACCGCTCTACCCCACCTCTGTTCTCAGGCTGGTTTAGGACCCTTACCTTCTATTTTTCACAGTGATTGTTTATTTTCCACCAAATGGAATCATATATGATATATCACTTTACTTGACACAAATTTGTAATAATACACCATTTTCAAATTTCAAGTAAAATTTAGCGATGAAATAAACATGCGGAATGGTTGCGCATGTTTGAATCTCATAATACCTGTAGTTAAGAGAGCTAAATCGCTAACATTTGGGACCTAGGAATTGACACGATTGGGTCGCAAAGCATATAATACTGTAATATGAATGTATATTAACATATTTACATTCTATGGTTTCCGTTTTTACTCTTAATTTCAAATCAGTTATGTTCGGCGAAATAAGTCGGCAATCTAAATCGAACACAAATTTCTAGCGTCTGGTTATTCCAGTCTACATACACCATTTGATCTGGTGCAATGTGTTTAGCCTCTTCCCCCTAGTCTCTTGTTAAAATTGGGCCTGAAACGATTCATGTACCAATGGTAAAATGCTTATTTTGTCTTAAATATTGGATATCATCAGTGTTGATTTAAATTCACAAAAAATTCATGTTTTCAATGTTGAAGATGTTGGATGATACTGAGTTACTTTAAAACATATTTTGTGAAAGGTTTTAATTGCAGAATTCTACTTGAAAATAGTGTTGAATCATTCATTATATTATAATTATAACTATAAGTTATCAGCTGTGGCAAGAAATGATGCCAAGGTGAAAAATAGTAGGTAAGAATTCCAAAATAGCTTTAGAACACAGGTAGGGAAGAGTGGTATTTTCATACTGCAGCTATATAAGGCTCGACAGGAACTGTCAATGGACAATGTCCGCTCAAAGACAGTTCCAGACGGAAGTAGTCTATGGCTAATTTGGAATCTTTACATTCTATTTTGCACTGTAATTCTGCTATTTTCGCCAAAAGGAATCATTTCTACCGACATTTGACACACATTTATAATAACTGAACAATATTTTCAAGTAGTCCAACCTCATCGGTTTTCTTCAGGTCCTCCGGTTACCTTCCACTGCTAAAGACACCTACGCACAAGCAAATTATTGAAATAAAATTAAACCAATGTGGACACATTCCGAAATGACCTAGTTTGTGTCGAATTGTCTCTCATTTTCAAGTAGAATTTTGCGATTGGTTAACATACGTTTGAATTGGTCGGCTATGTTTGGAAATAGTTAATATTGCGGTGACATATTTGAACATCGAACGGTATAATTTTAAAGTTATCCGTACATGTCTTCAGGGGCTATAATCCATGAAGTTTATGGTCCTTTACACATCAATGTCGAAAGGAACGGAGATCTTTGCAATATAATCGTACATTTTCGGTTATATAAGTCAAAGTGGATATAAATAAATGGTGATCTCTGTACTATAGAGTTGGTCAAGCTAAAAACATTTTGGTACAATCAGGGCAATAATCCATGAAGTTACGGTCCACAACATACTGAATTATGGAAAGGATATAAACCTTTATTTTAAGTTTGTCCAAATATCGCATAAAAATTGTGACCTCTAAAGTGTCCTCAAACCAAATATGTAAATTGATACACTGTTGGGCAGACAGGGGCTATGTCATCAAAATAATTCCACATGCAAATATTGGCATGTAACTTATCTTATTCCTTTATATTTTTCAGCTTGAATGATGAAGCTATTCTGTTTTAAAAAGATAATATATTTTCTAGTGAAAACTTAACTAGTCATAAAAATGAATGGTACCTCAATAAGGCAGAAATCATCATCATCATATAAAAGAAAAAGAAAGAAACTGTCAATTTCATCTGTTAGTCAAATCAGTAAATTCCAGCAAAAAGACAAGTTATCACCCTCAACAAGCAAGAACAATACAAAATGTGCAAATGTCATGAATGCAAAACTTCCAGAACTAAAATCTCGTCCCCAAACAGCAAAATTGACGGAAGTACTAAGAAGTAGAATAACACCATCACCAAAGAATCTATTACCTCCACCATTTGAAAGACGGAAAAAGGTTGCTTTATTGACAGCTATTAAACCTGAAAATGAAAAATCTGAGAAAGAAAGATTTATGCGTGCTCATTTTGTTTATAATCCGTTATTTATCTACAAATATCCAGCAGACAGTTCAGTTATCGAAAAATTCAATAAACCATCTGCTCGTTATTTAACACAGGTAAACCAAAAAATGTAATATTTTTGTTATTGATAAATAGTAGCAAGATATGGAAATCACCAGAAAAGGCCTGAACCTGTAAAAACTCTTTCCTATGAACTTTATTATAATTAAAAGTAAACAGTTAATATCTCAGAACCTACTCTACATGTAGACAATACATATTTATATATGCTCACTGTCAATCATATTTTCATTTGACAAAATTGGATCAATAAAAACAGGTAACACAAACCAATTACAGACCGTTTGACGTTCAGATAATAAGTTAATATACAATAATTAATAAAATGAAACGATGGGTTTTTGTCCCCTGCCTTTCGGGTCCGTCTGTCCATCAGTCTGTCTGTCACACTTTTTGGTTCACAATAACCGTCCTTCTAATTGGCCTAGAATGTTCAAACTTGGTGTAGGTGTTTATTAGGTCAATGCCTTAATGTAATTCGAAGATGAGCATTTTTCTGCGTAGGGTACATAGAGATAAGTGACAAGCAATTTGATTGGTTGATGCTTTAGTTATGATAAGTGAAAGTGATCAAAAAAAACTTGGTGCATAACTTTAGTTCTGATAAGTGAAAGTGATCAAAAAAACTAGGTGCATAGTTTTATTACATTAACAGTTTAACACCTTGACTAAGTTCAATAATAACATTTTCTGCTCAGGGTAAGCAGAGCGATCAGCAATTTGATTTATCAAGACTTTGAAACTTCGAAACACAGTAACTCTCCTTCTAATTGAGGTAGGATGTTCAAACTTGGTGTAAGCTTCATATGATGAACATTGTCTGCCTTACGGTAAGCAGAGGTAAACAATTTGAATTTTTGATGATTTGCGGCAAAATAACATTGGTTATAATTAAAGGGACAATAACATTCTTGCTGGCTTGGTAGCTCCAGAAAATAAATAATACCCTTATTCTAAGTACTAGATGTTTAAAAGTCCTACCTGTTGTGTAAATTATCCATTACAACCTATTTTACTTGTCCAGAAGGTTCGAAAATATTTTAAAATCCAAGTCCCATTTGAAAAGGTTTACGTTAGACTTTTCAAATCAATTGGTTGAATTTTTCCAATTTTTTAAAAATAGGTGGGTTAAGATGAAATTTATATCATCATTTAATTGGAATATTCTAAAATAATACGATTTGATTACCAGAATGAAGATTGGGACATATTATTCAGTTAAAACAAGAGTGTTATTGGGGCTTTAAGCGAGAGCTATGAAACTGCAAGTATAGATTCATTATAACATTACCTTGACTAAGTTTGATGAGAATTTTCTACTTAGGCTAAGGGGCGATAAGCAATTTGATTGGTCATACTACTAAAGCCAACAGTGAGGCTGATGTCCCCTGCCGAATTCTACATGTCACATTTTTTATTCTATTTTGATAAAAAGGAATATAGGTTTATCTCCTAAAGATCTCGGATCCTTTGGATATGGGCATGAATCCGACCGTAACTACCAGGATTATGGCCCCGTATAATTTTTTGAAACATCATGTTTATATTTTGATTTTAATATTTTGATGTATCTTGAAATGTATGTTTATAGCCCAAAGATCTGTCCTTTTTGATATGCATGCATATCACGTTTAGTACGAAAATATTGATTTTTGTTTGTGGACTCTCTAGAGCTCACAATTTTAATCCAATTTTGCTGAAACTTAAAATAGATGATTATATTATCCCAAAGATCTTGGTTCCTTTTGATATTATCACATATCAGATTGAAACATTCTGGATTATAGCCCCCCGATTGTATGATAAATCTTTTTTTTTAGCTTGTTCTTTGTTCATCTCTTGCAAAATGTGGATGTATCTTGCATGGCAACTGCTTGTTTTATCTCTGTTTACAGGCCATCCTTATAATGGAAAAAGCTTTAGCTAGATATGGAAGTTATGAAGTATTTGAGGAAATTACAGGCGGTCCCATTTTGAATAGACCTTATATTTACACTCTTGTACGAAAGTATTTGAAAAAAGAAAATTTAGAGAACGATATTAATATAAACTTAAGTGAAGATTTACTTTCACGTGGATCTATGACTCAAGTTAAAGGGCGACCAACTGTTAATGTTAGAATTGTCAATCTGAGAGAGCAGTGGGCCGAAGGACTTCTGCGTCATGAAATAGGTAAGTTCCCATAGATTTTGAATTGGAATCAGAATTGCTAATTACTCCTGGATATTTTTCTAAAAGTAAGGACCAGTGAAGTTTTTGATTAGTATCATTATATCAGATTCAACTTTTGGCACAGCACTTCAGACAAAATTTGATTTTTACACAATCTTTGTTACATCTCAAAGTATTATATTTCATAATATTTTTAGTATGAACATTCAAATTTTAGGTACCCATTATATACGCAGCTGTAACAATCAATATCAATTATGGGCCAACTTTAAGACAAGAAGAGAATTAGGTCTTTTACCATTAAACCCAACCGAAGAAGGTTTGGCATCTTTACATAGTGTTTTGACAAGGACTGATCCCTTACTGTGGCGTGCTGCTTTATTATATTACACAGCTTACAAAGCTTCAGTTTTATCTTTTAAAGAACTATTTCATGATCTGGAACAATTTGTGCACAGTCCTAATGTGAGATGGGATTATTGTATTCGAGCAAAACGGGGGCAAACAGATACATCCAAACCAGGTAAAATTGCATGCTGTTATTTGATTTATGTACGCCAACATTTTCATGTTACTGTATATTGTCCCTGTCCATTAACAATATGTGTGGATACTCTTTTTATTGATTTTGATGAAACTTGTAATATTGCTCAAAGATCTTGGCATGCATTGTATCGAACTGTAACTTCATGGATTATAGCTCTTGATTGTATAAAATATCAAGTTTTTAGCTAGTCTATAAGTGACAATTTTTATCTGATTTTGATGAAACTTAAAATTTATACTTCTAACCCAAAGATCTTGGTTCCTTTCGATATTTGGGCATACTGTAGCTTCCTGGATTATGGCCCCTGATTGTATCAAAAATAGCCTTTTGAGCTTGTGGACCCTCTGTAGATCACATTTTTTTAAATCGGATTTTGAAAACCATTATCACTATTCTACCATATTCATGGTCGAGTTCAAATTTCGTGGAAAATCGGGACAAACTGCCACACAAAAGAGCTGCTACGCATGCCATATAGTGTAAAACCAAGGTTGTAAGCCTTTGACTGATTTTGATAAAACTTTAAATGTATGTTTATATCCCACAGATCATTGGACGGTAACTTCCTGGATTATGGCATTGGACCATGGTTGTACATAATATTTTTTAAATTTTTAGCTTGTTCTCTCCATCTTTCAAAATGTGGGCATATCTTGCATGGCAACCCCTGGTTTTATTCTAATTATTTTGCCATATTTATGTTTTATGGATCAAAGTAAATTGAAGTCATTTTTCTTAGTTCAAAAATCTAATTCAAATATTTTTCTAAATCAGGGATTTTTTTTTTTTATATATTTCAAGGGTCATTTTGCAAAGATCAAGTATATCTAGATGGAGCTCTACAGATACTTAAAAGACGCCATACCTTGGATTTCAGTCTATTGGTCAGGCTAGGTAAAGTCTCACACAAGGATATTGAGTTATTAGAAGATATATGTGAACTAGAAAATACTAAAATTCCTAGTTTCATGAATGACATGAATCTCTACAAAAGGCAAATAGATAGGATAGCTGATGTGAACGGTTTAACCGATAACATTTTAGCTGAAGTGGAATAATTCTTAGTTTGTGGCTTTACGTAAACTTTTATGTAGTCATTAGTACTAATATTATTACAATGACATGTTTTTCAGGGTATGTTTTTGTATGTGTGCAAAGAAGTATATTATGTAAATTTATTTAGAATTGTCTTTTAAAGATACTTTCCATTGTACAAACTGTGTGATTTTGACTACAAACATGGAAACAAATTAATCTATCAAAATTGGCTTCAAATCCATTTCCAAACTTTGTATTTGCAGGGAAATCCCCAAACTATCAATCTATTTGTCACCTGCATTGAGGGAGGGTCCATTTTTCAGAATGAATTTGTCATTACTTAGTTAATTTTTGAATTATTTTGTGATATCCCGACGTTTTTGCCCTGTATTTTTCTAGTAAGATTGACTGTCTATACTTTCCATACATGCCAAACTTATATTGGAAATAACCAGTCTGATTACAGCAGATATTTATTATGTGCCAGTCATTGTACCATATCAAGTATTAGTTGGTTAGAGAGTTTCTTACCCCTACCGCCCCTCCCCCAACATCTATGACTTATATGTTTACAGGGTGTATTGTTTTCTATTTTAGAACTATGTATTTTGACAAACTACATTATATTTGACGTTAGTATATTGTATCAGTTTGGTTTTTCTTCACAGAAGACAATGTGTTGTCACTCAAAAATCCATCAACTGAGACTCTACATTCCATATCTCATGGCCTTCTAAATTCTTTACGGGAATGTCATGTGTTTAAATTTGAGTGGGTCAAAAAGAACCTTTAATTTGGCTCTAGCTTGTCAGGGATGGTGCTTGAAGGAATAGACAATCAAAAGAAAAAAAACACTGTAGGTCCACTGGCACTTGCATACACATTGGCAGCACATATACGGCAAATAAATTAATAAACTTCCCCCTGCATTGCACATTACCATTTCTATGCCCAGATATTGCCTCAATAAAATCTTGTCCTGCATCTATCCAGAGATTAAAGTTAACATCCGATTGAAATTTATTGTGTTCATTTCAGGAGGCCTTTTCAACAGTTATCCCCTTCGGTTAAATGGAGGCATTGTGGGCATTTGGTAGTTATTTATACATTTCATTTTCTGCCTGGCCAATTTCAACCAAATGTAGCAAGTGGCACCGGTTGGAATTAAATGATATAGTGTCAGTCTTCTAAATAACTATATCGATTTCAAGCAAAGTACATTACAGTTATCAATACACAAAACATAAGATTTTAAAATACCAGAGCATATCTCCATCATCACATTAAGATTTCTTCATCAAGTTCTTCCCCAGGTTTCACTTCTAACCAGATTCTGCAATCCAAATGCTCCAACTGTTATTTGACCTCCAATAATACAAAATCACACATACATAACCAAAATATAACGAAACGACCCTTCACTGTTGCCTATTAACATATTTATATCTCAGTATTTGTATGTCAATATCAGTAACAGCCCAAACAACCAAAGTTGATCCAACGGTAAACAAACCTTCTGTCAACTGCACATGACTAATTTACATAATATATTTTTATAACCGTGTGTCATCAACAATCTAATGAAACATCTAAAAGGAAAACAAACTGTCATATGCACCTGATTATGTTCTGCCATGTAATTTTCGTTCTTTAGATGGTTGTGGGAATACATCAACAATACAAAACTTTTATACAGTGATTATAGCTCAATATATCCATACAATCTCCTCAGACTCACAAAGCTATATCACATTGTTACCCAGAAGCACCGAAGTGCCTGTAGGCACATTAAAATAGATTTCTCTTTCATCTTTGTGTGAATCCTTACTACAATCACTTCAATCCTGATTTTTATGTTGGTATAATATGAGCAAAAAAAGAAAATGTTTTGGGGTAAAAAGGTAAAACAATCTTTAATAATATAATATTAATATACAGTAATATTACAAGCAAGGGGGAGGGGGGCAATATTAAATTCTTAATATTGCAAGAATTGTAACAATATTAAATTACACTGAATTTTAATATCATAGAAAAGCACCAAGATTTTTTTTTCCAAATAAGGTCTCCTTTTTTTATTTGTGAAGTCAAAAATAAATAATGAAATAAAAATTTGGATAGATAATGACAATGATAAAATAAATCATATTCCAGAGTTTGATAACAAAAATAAATATCCTTGGCAAATACATAACATACAATTTTAATCAATAATATTTCAGAAGCCCTTGATTCCATACTTGCTGGATTTAACAGGCTTCAGGCTCTTGAATGCATATCAAAATATAGTCTTTTTCTGAAAAAAATCAATATATTCTAAACAGGATGTTATGGGCTGAATTTATGCATATTATACACAAACTGGTTTAGACTTTAATAATTACCCATCACGAACTAAAAAGGAGTCATTTCTTGAAATTAAAATCTGTATTGGATGTCATTTTGCAAATTGAGTTACTTTAAACCTTGTATAATCTATATTTAAACTACCTCAGATACATTTCTATAAAAAAGTTTTAAAACTACAGGAATATAATTAGATGGATACTGGTAACTAAAAAAGCATTTTCCCACAAAATCATGATATCTCCTCCCACCCGGACATACATTATAAGGTATGTTATCTTGGAACACAATGTACAGTATTCAAACATTGTGTTTTATACAGGTTATTAGGGAATGCATATGGTTTATTTTCAAACATAGTATCTATCTATATATAATATCCCTGTGATGTAGAGCAATCATGTAATCATTTAGTTTTAGATAGAGCAGGTTATCTAATCAGAGTAGACTGCCCTGAGGTATATGTATAATAATATGCATTATAACATAATCCTAATTAGCGCTCAAAATGAAGGTATAAGTAAATATTGGCCTTCCTGAATTTACTTTTTGACATGTAAACCACACAGAACCAGGCATTACTCAACTGTGGTGGCCTAGCCAGGGTGATATGTTCATTGTTCACTTCAGAAATCATTATTCCGATGGCTATAATTTATGATTGTTCTCTTTTTACGCCTGATAAAAATAATTTGGTTGAAGGGAGAGAACTCCATAAACAAAACTTGAACAATAAAAATATAATTAAACTGAATTAATAAGGTTATAAATAATAATAAACAACTGGTACTGTTACATTTGTCCATAAACAAAACTTGAACAATAGAAATATAATTAAGCTGAACTAATAAGGCTATAGATAATAACAGGCCCTTAACGGGCCTGGATAATAATATTAATAACAAACAAATGATACTGTAACATTTGCTCATAAACAAATTTGCATAACAGTAAAACAGTCGTGCATATATAGATAAAAATTGGCAGATTAGAAAAGGAAGAACTATGATGTCCAGGATTATAATTAATAATACAGAAGTACATGTAGTACCATTACTAACCAAATCTAAAAATTCTATTTTGAAGTTTTTAAAGATGTAAAATCTTTATTAAAGTGGCATTTAGCAATTGAGAAACACATTAACATAACACAATTTTTATGGGAAACAATCACTGGTTTTATTCTAAAAGCAAGATATTTCAACATTATTCTCTCATCATTATCAAACACAATGTCATTCAGCAAACTTGATGTATGTATGTATATTTGTGATATTTAATTACCATAACCAAATGTCATTGTGCTTGATAACGATAAGAGGATATTTGTCGAAACACTGTGGTTTTAGAATAAAAACCAGTGATTGTTTCATATAAAAATTGTCTTCTGTTACTATAAAGAAGTAATTTGAATCAAATAAAATATTTAAAAAATATTTATTTCCCCTTTTCCCTGTAATAAAGTTTACCCAAAAGGCACATATGTACAATATAATAATAGATATGATAGACAGTAAAGATGAGAAAGGTCTTGGGCCAAGTCTTGGCTATATTATATTTAGGATGAATCAGGTTTCTGGATCACAAGCAGTAAATATTCATTACCTATTAGAGAAAAGATTATCAATACTTAGTAACTATGTTAGCAGATTAAAGATACATTACGGGAGATTAGTTAAAGAGCAGGCAGTTTTCACTATAATAGTTAAAACCTAGATGATGTAAAGGGAATTTACTGAAAATTTCAGTCAAATTGACCCATAATTCATTTGAACATTTATTATCAAAACAAACCCATAATCACCTCTCTGGACCATCAGATGACTCTGATTTTAAGTTTCGATTGTCAAGTACTGTTGCTATTATAATGAACATTCAACACAACATTTCGTCAAAACTTCAAACACTCATAACTTCATACTGTTTGAAATTTTCAATATATTCATTTTCCATTATCTTTTTTCAAAACTATCAGAGCAAGATTGGCTAGCTCTTTATCTAATTATTACATAATGCATCTTCAAATAATTGTAAGTAGCTGTGAAATATTTGATACTGAAAATTGCAAATGGTGATCAGCAGATTTAAATAACACAGAAGTGCAAAGTTAGTTGAAACCAAGTATGAGTATTAGTAATTAAAAATAATTTGGTTATTCTGTCTTGAAGCTGGTCAAGCATGCAGATCAAATAACAGCAAAAATCATTACCGGTAAGTATCTCTACCCTTTACAAAATTATTGATGACGTACCTGGTGCACACATAATCTCCTGTTTTTTTGATCGTATACGGAGAAATGTGAGGTCATTTTGTGGATCTATTTCTCGTACTGCACTTCTAGCTTTTTGTGCTAATTTGTGAATTAAAGTAGCAAACTGCACTGTTGTGGAATTATCCAAAGAGGATCTGATTGGAATACCTTTAAAAAAATAAAATTAGAGTAAATCTGTAGAGTAAAATAATACATTAATATAGGCTTTTGGCATTCTGATCATGTACAGAATTTTCCTCTTGCTGTGTTAGTTGGACATGGAAAGGGGCTTGTCAGGCTCCTTAAATATGCCTATCAGAAGCAAAACTGGGCAGGCTAAATCTAGAATCATTTTTAGTTAACAAATCTCTACCTGTATTTTAAAGATAGGTTGCCAGGCAACGAAACATACGCTCATAGTAGCTAAAAGTTGTTGAATACATTTACTTTTCTCAATAATGAAACATTTATATTACACTAAAATCTGATTCAGAGTAACAACTCCTAAAGTAATTATCAGAAAATCATTAGAATTTGTTTGTTTTTGATAAAGTTCTGGCTCATGCTAACATTTAGTACGGTATACAAAACATTATTTAATATCATGGATTTAGCTGTTGAGTTATCAAAATTCATTGAAAATTAATATACTTGTTCGTCTCAAAACTCTAAACTCTGTGTATCAATTTGAAGTCAATCGGATAATAAGTTTGGCCTCTAGAGTGTCACAAGATTTTTCAAAGTGATCAAGGGAGATTGGCAGTAATAATCGGAAATCTCTGAAAATCAAGCCTCTAGAGCGTTCACAAGATTTTTCAAAGTGATCAAGGGTCATAATTCTGGCAGAGGTGACAGGCCAGCTAGGGGTAAAAGCGCTGCACTCTAGGCATGCATCCCCCCTTTGTGAATGAAGATGACCAAATTCCTAGGGGGGCAACCTGGGTTACACCGTGGTTTCATCATAGTCAGGTCACTGATCAAAAATCTTGTGGTAGTCTTTATCATCCACACAAATATTCTACGGCTGGGTTTTGGCAAGCGCAAAAACAAGTTATGTTCATCAATGGCTTCTATATGTAGGGAAAGAGGAGAATGTTAGAACAGAAAATCTTGGGTATCAAGTTGTGAACTATCTTAGCTCTAATATGGTACTAGTAGGGCAGGAAATATAAGTGTGTAACTTTTTGAAGAACTTCAGAACAAGAACATTCTTTCAATAACAAGACCACCAAGTAAAGACTGGAGGAGCTGTCAGCACGTTTTCATTATGATGATGACTGGTACCTAATGGCAGTAAGATGATTTGACTAGAAACCAGTGCAGGTCTCTTGTCCACCAAAAAAAATGACAACATAATGACAATGACTAAGCGGATACGGGTCAAGACCAGCCATAGGAAGATTCAAAAGCTGGTTGCCGTGGACCATTACAACTCTCACATGGGTGGTGTCACGGTGTGGATGGCTGGAACCAGCAGAACTCTTATTCTATTATTAGCCATAGAACCATCAAGTGGTAGAAAAAAAGTATTCTTCTACCTACTGGCTACAGCAGTCAGCAATGAGTATTTGATTTATATATGTTTTGCTGCTGCTGTGGACAGAAAATTGCCCATGGTTTACTAATTGGATATCAGCGTTGGCGTGTCAAACCTCATTGTAGGACAGTTGCAGTAGATGCCCCATGTACGATAGACAGGCTTGCTCACTTTAAGGAGAAAACACCAGATAAACAAAAGCCTGACTTATGCCCAGAGAACGTGCAAAACTTGCCTACCAAAGATCCCACTCTGCAATATACCATAATTTGAAATCGATCATTCCAAAGTAGACTATAAAGGGTATTGGAAACACAATTTCATGCAGAATTAATATTGAAAATACTTCACTTTATTTCATGAAATCTCCCCCAAAATATATTTTTGGATTAAAAATAGTCAAAGTCTGGAGTTTTTTGGTGAAAAAAAACCCCCCACACTTTTTCACCAAAATTATGTTACATGTTTGAAAATTAATGATTGCCAATGTATAGTTGTTCTACAACTGTATCTCTATAATAAAAGAGCCACAGACCTTCAAAAATATTATACCTAGTGACAATCTTAAACAAAATAGGGGGCATCCCTAATTTTTTTGCTTCAAAATGGTGGCATGCCTCAGGTTATTTTTTTTCAAAAATTTGGTGGGCACGTTAGGGTTACCGGTAATGATTTCTCAACTTTCAACCCTATATCATATCAATTTTTTACATATTACTGACTGATCAATCAAAATTCTAATAGTAATAACCTACTAGTCCTATATAATACTTTTTCAACATCGTTATAGAAACTGAAAAAACTAACCGTCTGAATTGACCACAATTATTCCCTGCACTCCTCTATGGCTTTGGATTCTTTTAAGTGTTTCTTCTACCTCAGCCTGTAAAATAAAATATCTTTGATGTACTAAGATTAGTCATACTCTGCGTAGTGTTTCGTTTGATTAGAGGTAATCCCAATACTCACTGCTGTAATGAGTGGATATTTTTGTTTTAAATTTTGATTGGGCAGTAGCCTGACTACCAACCAATGACTAGCTGCTCTACAAAAGCTTTACATTTAAATGAGTGCCAATATTGGACCAAATATGTTTACATAACGTTATGTCATGGCTCACAATTTTATTATGCCTAATTAACCTGTGCATAGCAGAATACTGCAGTAAAACTAATTGTGTGACAAACGAGGCTATCAAGTCAAATGAAATGTAAACAATACTGTTTGGAAACGAACATACTTTCACCGTTTTTAATACCTTAAATCACTATCAAAAGTTTTAGGGAAGACCCAGATTAAACGAAGGACTGTCATGTTGCTTTACTTAAGTGATAGCTTTGATTGAAAGGGAAGAATAGACATACTCACGCAAAAGTTCAAGAATCAGAAGGTAATCCAGCAATGGACAGAGAGGGATTTCTTGGGCCATTGCTTCAGGAATATGTGATAAGTAGGCCTACTTATCTTTTTAATCTGTCCAATTAATTGTGAATTAAGACTATTAAGAACATACATGTAACTACAACAAATTACTTTCAAGAGTATGAGATGTATTTTTGAGTTCAATTCTGCAATGGCTCATTATTTGGTAAATCATGTTTAGTTTTTAAAAGTTGCTCAAAAAATAAATGTGTGCTTTATCATCTATTCAATGATTAAAGATGGGTTCCCAGAAAAGTATGTGTATTTATGGAGCGCCTAGAAGACAAAATGTAAGGGTGTCCTAATGACGTCGAAGGCTGCACGCAAACATTGAGCGCTTTGTGTTGTGTTGATAAACTTTGTGAAGAGTTAGACTTGCGCCACTTACTGAGATAAAAATCACGGGAAAAGACACGGGCAGTGCATAATCCGATAATTTAATTAGGATTCAATATTTATAATAGGGCAATTCCATGAAAATGTAAACCATAAGGTCAAATTTCAAATTTAATGTAAAATTGATAGCTATGGCCTTAAATTATTACTCAATGATTATGCTTTCTGGAACTATTTAACATTTGAAAATATTCTATTGTCTGTCCCATGATAAATAATAAACGGATTTCTAATATTATGAACAACCTACTCTACTTAAGTTATTATAAACTTACCTATGTGTTTAAAACCACCTCCGGTTAAATAAAATTCATTGCACAATTAAACATCCCAACGGAAAAAAGAGGTTCTCTCTTGAAAATTCAATGTCTTTGCTTGTATTTTCGTCTGTGTTCATCACAACATTACACACGTGACGTTATGGGGTAAACCATCGTAATTATGTCGAAGGGGGTAATCTATGATAACCACGTGTGTTGTAATCAAAACAGAACACTGCCTTTTCGGTCGTTTGAGTTTGGGCAAGAAAATAGCAACTGGAGACAATGACATTAATTTTAAACCATTTGATTGTCAGTCTACTAAATGTTATTTACCGATAATACGAATACTCGTAAATACATGTATAATATTGCTTTTCACCCCGTAATTTCACCCGTGTATATTATATATATTTTTATAAAACACATTACAGCCCAGTCAATCATAATTTTAATTGATCATATTTCGTACGAAAAAGACCGCCGCTTCTCAATAATTTCCATATTTTATTCACGTTCGGACTGTTCATATCATTAATGTTCCTGATTAAATTACTTGTTTTTGTTCATTCGACAGATACTGAAATCGAAACATTCTTGATAAGAACAGTTCGGGATGTCTAAACATCGTTTATCGTCTTTATAAAAAAAATGTATTTAAAACAAAAAAATCACACGTCAGATTTTGTGTATTATTTGGTTTTGTGTGTTAATTATGCAGACCGCGGGGAAAATTCGTGCAAGTTTCGCGGCACTAAATTTAACCATCTGTGTAGCATACAATATGACATGGTACCTTTTACGGCAATATAATTCAAAGCGTCGATTAGCTGGGACATGATCGCGATCTACGAAATGCCATCGGAAAATTCCATTCTCCGTGGATTTCAAAATCTTATGGATAAACAGCCTTGTGAATTTCACGATTATAAAATTCTGAACACACCAGAAATAATATTTAAAGAGAAATAGAAAGATATGGAACTATCTACCGATAATTAAACCGATGCGCGGTATGATTTGGTGATAATAATTTTGGTATTTATCTATAAAAAAACGTTATATACCTATTCAATGATTCAATGGCCTCGGCTATTTATTTTGCCGAGGCAAATGTAAAATACATCGGAATTTAGGCCTACCTCGTCCACAGCAGATTTCCGGGGTTAATTGGCAGGACTGCTTAAGTTCATCATCAGGAAATATTAAAAATATTCAACGGTGATATTCAAGGCCAGTAAAACAAATGTAATTCAAAAGAAACCCCCCCCCCCCAGAAGTCTCTAACGAAATAATTAATACAAGGCGGAAACAAAATATCGGACTATGGGCGTATTTATGTTTGTAAACGCTCAAACTCATACTGGGTCTCAGAGCAAAAGCTTTTTTATTTCTCGGTGTCAAAGTTTGTGAAAGTTCAATTTTACAAGAGATAACTTTTTTATTCGTTGGTATATTTAGTTGTATAATGGATTTTATTTAACCGGAGGTGATTTTAAACGCATAGGTAAGTTTATAATAACTTAAGTAGAGTAGTTTGTTCATAATCGTAGAAATCCGTTTATTATTTACCATGGGACAGACAATAGGCGGTTTTTTTTTTAGATATGGACCAAAATCGATACCCAACCTTGAAAGTGTTTTACAACAACAGGATATCTATCCATAAAAGCTACTTAGCTTGTTACTTCTATGAAAGAATTTAAAGAATTTTACTGTTATTTTGGAACAATTGGCATATTTTTCTTACAATGAAACAGTTTTTTTATATATATGTCAATTTCTGTCTGATGAAATTTGGTACTGTTTTTGTACCCCATCATCTGTGTACGTCCGTCACAAAATATACACATTTTTCAGTATTTACAAAAAGGTTTACCATATATAATAATATAGCTTCATATTATAAATAAGATTCAAATTTGCGAAAGAGATGAGAAAAGACAAAAAGATGGTATGGGTATTTTAAAGAAGTTTATATAAATCCCAAGCCAGAAACAAGACAAGTGGTAAACATATCACTGGCTGAAACCTGGGGTGAGGTGAGAGGAGAGGGTCCTCTTGAATGGCATCCTTCAAACTTTTCTGTATGGGTACTCGGAACCGGGAATCAAGGTTTGGGTCCCGATCTTTCATATATCGCTCCTGCTTGTAGTTAGCATTGTCCAAGATTCCGCTATGATGTGGTCTGGGGACGTGTGGAAGTCCCAGTAGGTAAAGACTGGAAAGGGTGCGCCAGTAATATTTTCTCGGCTGTGGCTCCGACTCGGAGTAAACAGATCTCTGTTAGGTGAAGTTTCCGTGGCGGCGACTGTAGCTGTTGAGAAAGAGGTACTCGGAGGCTCTTGGTCGAGCTCCCCGATTGTCTCTTTTATAGCTTGGTCTAGGGTATCTGTAGTGGTGGGCTGGTTATCCTCGTTTTTTCTAGGTACACTGCCCTTGCATTTATGCTTGGTCAGATACTCTTTCCTTCGGAAAACCTTCCCGCAGGGTGCACACTTGAAGAAAGAAGGGTGATGTCTCTCCCTGATGTGTCTCAGGACCTGACATCTTTTGGAAAAAACTTTTTCACAAAGCTCACAGGCTTCCATGTAGTTGTAAGTAAGCACCTGCGGTTGCTATGACGTGAAGGGGGTCATAGTGACGTAACGTCCGGTTGACATATGCATTAAAGAGTGTATATTGATATATACCCTAAAGAGTATATTAGAGACGTGAGAGGGTTGATAGGCTAAAAAAAATCCAAAGTTAGAACACTCAGTGGATGGGTTGTAAACAAAAGAAAGAATAGGGGGTGTGCCCAAGTACGGATTTTGTCATTGATACCGTGTGGTTGAAAGGTTTTCAATCTTATTATCCAATGAAGTTCAATGGTTCGTCTATTGGTTGTGGATTTTTGGAGGTCAGGGTTGCTACCCAATTGTTTAATTATTTGGTAGTCGAGGTTTCGACTAGAGTGGCTCGGTAGGTGGAAGTGAGAGGCAACTGAAAAAATGTTTTGCCCCCCCCCCCCCGAAAGAAAATTTGCCAACCATAAGTCTAAAATACCTACTGAAGACTGTAAGTGCCCCTCCTAAAAACTTCACTGCCCCTCCGAAGCCAGACTGCAAGTAATTTTTGTTTAGCTTTGCAGCAAATTTTATAAACGTCCCAATAATGTGTTTAGCTTCTCTATGCTTCAGCAATCAGCCCTTCGCTCAGGTGGTTGATATAATACATATTGATATTTCACCTAACCACCGCCACTGGGGCCAGTACAAAAAAAAATAGTTATTTGAACACCAAATGAAGTCTACTATGTCCTAGTATTGTATTTATATACTCACCATGATTCCTTCGCGAATGTTATCAACGCTTGTTGCTATGATTACGTTTGACAAGACAACGTTCACCTCAGATGACACGACTCAACCTGTGTTGCATTAGCTATTTCCGGTGACACCATTTAATCTCCGAACAAAAACACACTACGGTAACGAGCACTGCCTAGCAACAACCAGATTATCCAGACGCTAAAAAATCAACATTGCTTTGGCATTCTCAAAGCACAAGGGAGCACAACGCTAAGTCGAAGAATAGTTCAGACTGGTAATAGTCCGGTCAATTTATGAAAAAAAAAGTGGGTCAACCTCCAACAAATTGCGAGAAAAGTTTTTTTTGATGGTTTTTGGTAGCATTGGGTGTACTTAATAACATCATAAAAGTTTACCAAAATTGGAGTACCGGAAATGGCGGAAAGTCCCAAATTTTGAGGGAAAATTTCGGGATTTAACATAAGCCATTTTCCTTCAAAACGTACAACTTTAGACAAACAAAAAGTCGCCAATTTTTAACAGAAACATATGAAACTGATATCATGCTTCAAATTTTTGTATGACATGGTGGCGGTCGTGGCTATTGCACTGTGCAATCATAGAACTGTAGCAATAGCGCCTGACTCTCTCTTGAACCATTTTCGGGGATTTAATTGCCTGAGAAAACAGATCAGATAGACATATTTTATTACCGTACATAAAAGACCCATTTCGGACAGCATGTAAATAATACATATTATGCATGAAAACAGAAATACATAAAAAGTGAATGTAAAATAGTAAAAAGTATGAAAAACATATAAAAAGTGGATGAAAATTAAATAAAGATGAGATGTACATCTACATAGCTTGAACTTAAAGGGACAATAATTGAATAACATTGCTGACTTGGCAGCTCCAAAAAATAAATAACAGCCTTATACTGTATAAAGTACTAGATGTTTAAGTGCCCTACTATTTTACTTGTCCAGAGGGTTCGAAAATATATTTTAAAATCCAAGTCACATTTGAAAAGAAAAGGTTTACGTTAGGCTTTTCAACATTTAGTTGAATTTTTCCAATGTTTTAAATTAGTTGTGTTAAAATGAAATTTGTATCTTCAATTAATTGGAATATTGTAAAATAATACAGCTTGGTGACCAGAATAAAGATTGGGACATATTATTCGTTACAGCAAGAGTGCAGGTATTGAGCCTTGAAAGTATTTAGAGGTCTTCGAATTGTTGATTACTGTTGATTATTATACTTTTATGTTTATACAGAAGTGGGTGCACGTCCCTTACTTTAAAAGCATGTTGCACAAAGGTGCACACTGTTTTTGCCAAAGCAAATGGCGGGTTAAACATGTTTTCAAAAGAAAATGGATAGTATTGGATCTGAAATGCCCCATAAACATTGTCTTGCGTAGTTCCTCATACCGGTTGCACTCATTGAGAAAATGATACTCATTCTCAACTTGCTGTTGAGGGCATTTTGTGCAAAACCGCAGATGTGTAGGTATTTCCTTGTTTCGTCCTCTCTCTATTTCAAGGGAATGTGTGCTTAGTCTAAGGCGGGACATCGCGGTTTTAGACAAAATCCATGGCACGTTTATAAAGTGGCATAACTAATTTTAGTTAATTCCCTGGAATTTGGGTTCATTGATGGAGCGAAGACTTGAGCACCAGAGGATAAGAATATAGATTTCAGATATGGACATTTGATTACTTTCGATTGGGCCTAATAATAAGAAATTGGATAGAATCTTGGGGGCTGCCGATTAATTCTACTGAGTCTGTCGCCCCAAACAGCCAACTCGCCAATCGTACTACTAACTGGGGCATTCACTATAACCGTAAAAATGATAGTGATACTATAGTATAAGACAATAAAGGAGTTGAACAATGATGACATTATGGACAAATAATAACTGATTTTTCGATTATTTTGGATTTGGCCTGAGGATCGAGACTTTGTGTAACCCATACCCCCATACGATTACATCATGTGTACCTACTTCAAGAATACACATGATGGCAAATGGCCGCCATTTAAAATACTACGCCCGCCTCTTAGAGACGATAACTTAACTCGCTATAAATTGTAAAAAAATTTACTTCGGCTAGAATTAAAAAACACCTAAGATTAAAATTTGCTAAAAATTTCTAAAAAACAACCTAAATTTATGGAAATGGGGCCAAATCAAATCAGGCAAATTACATCAAATAGTCCATGTTAAACGTATAGCAAAAATTTTAAACTAACGCGAGCACGCGCGTTTCTAGACAACGCCATAGCGGGTCATAGCAACCAGTGAGTCTAAATTGGAAATCCCCAATGACGTAGATATTATAAATTGGAAAGCCGAGTCTGTCATACAATCATACGACACACCTGTGCTTGCCTACTCCATGATCAAACACGATAGCAGATGGCTTCCATCTTGTTTACTGACGGTACTACTTATTGTATGACAGACTCGGCTTTCCAATTTATAATATCTACGTCATTGGGGATTTCCAATTTAGACTCACTGGTTGCTATGACCCGCTATGGCGTTGTCTAGAAACGCGCGTGCTCGCGTTAGTTTAAAATTTTTGCTATACGTTTAACATGGACTATTTGATGTAATTTGCCTGATTTGATTTGGCCCCATTTCCATAAATTTAGGTTGTTTTTTAGAAATTTTTAGCAAATGTTAATCTTAGGTGTTTTTTAATTCTAGCCGAAGTAAATTTTTTTACAATTTATAGCGAGTTAAGTTATCGTCTCTAAGAGGCGGGCGTAGTATTTTAAATGGCGGCCATTTGCCATCATGTGTATTCTTGAAGTAGGTACACATGATGTAATCGTATGTCATACAATAAGTAGTACCGTCAGTAAACAAGATGGAAGCCATCTGCTATCGTGTTTGATCATGGAGTAGGCAAGCACAGGTGTGTCGTATGCCATACCCCCTCCCTATATCTTTTTTGTTTACATTGGTTAGGCAGATATCTGCCATTTTGGATTTTAACAGATTTTACTGTTTGAAAGAACCAGTGAAAACCACAGTATATATCTTCAAATGAAAGAATGACCCCTTTAAGGGACCAATGAGCACTACTGGCTATATCCTTAAATGAAAAGATAACCCCAACACCATTCATTTCTATGTTCATAAAACATTTATAGGGTCTTAAGCCAACAGTTTAGGGTTTTCTTGAACATAAATTAGATTTTACCATATTCCGGTGGGCAAAATTTGGTAAACTTTGGGGATTTTATAAAGTACACCTAAATAAATGCAGAAATGCATTAAAACCTTTTCTTGCAATTTGTTGGGGGTAAAATCATAAATTGACTGGACTATAATTCTCCCCAAAACGACTATCATGTCAAATGCGTGTCATTTCACAGCTTATAATTCTTTTTTGAACTTTCTGATATCACATAATATCACAATTAGCTGATAAAAATATCGAAGGGTTGACCATATCATTTATTTTTACCATGTCAGGTTAATTATATACAGTGAGTGACGTCATTTTTGTTGATGATTTGCCACCAAATCATGTTTCTTCACTTCATGTTCATTGGATCTACTTTTATAATGCAGTGTGTGTGTTGGGGGAGGGGTGTGTCTGTGTGTGTGTGATCACAATCGGTCGTCTTAGAGATTTAGCATCTAGATGTAAGGGATTAGTTCTTTACTATGAACACAACATAAGAATTATACTGGGAGTAATAAAATAAAGATTTTACAAGGCAATGAAACATTGGATCTACTTTTATAATGCAGTGTGTGTGTTGGGGGAGGGGGGGGGGGTGATCACAATCGGTCTTCTTAGAGATTTAGCATCTAGATGTAAGGGATTAGTTCTTTACTATGAACACAACATAAGAGTTATACTGGGAGTAATAAAATAAAGATTTTACAAGGCAACGAAACATTGGATCTACTTTTGTAATGCAGTGTGTGTGTTGGGGGAGGGGGATGGGGGGTGATCACAATCGGTCTTCTTAGAGTTTAGCATCTAGATGTAAGGGATTAGTTCTTTACTATGAATACAACATAAGAGTTATACTGGGAGTAATAAAATAAAGATTTTACAAGGAAACGAAACATACACAACAGCTAAGTAGTCATGCAAGCAGTCTATACAAGGCAAAATATTTTGACAGTATTTTAAGGTTGTTAAAACATTTACAAGACTTTACATAGTGAATCAAGGGCACAGATTACAAACTGGAGCCGCAGTTGCTCATTGAATAAGACGTTGGCACGCTACATCACTGGTCTGGAGGTCTGAAGTCCTGGTATCTGAGAAAGTTCCTTGGGATTTTCCAGTGGGGTTACCCCCTTGTCAGTGGTGCAGGGCAGAGGCTGTCTGTCATATAGATTGGACTAATAACCGATATAAGAGTAGGTTGTAGAGCCGCTGTCGGGACAAAATTCACGCAACCTATTGCATGGTGTATGCACGTTCCCTTAGCCCAGTTGGTGCAGAAGAGTAGGATGTTAAACCCCATTTCATTTCATTCTACAAACACTGTGCATAACTCTAGACGTAATTTATTAATTAAATAATGCATATAAATTGAATACAGATTAGATGTTAACTTTTCACATTATTGCATTAACATGGTCCATAAACAATAACTATAACTCTGTTGTAATCAACAGGGATTGTTGAAATGCAATAGGCTTCTTCATCTTACTCATTTAAACAACACTCAAAGAAATAAATGTAGTCTAGTCACAAAAAATTCAATACTGGTACGGTAGCATTTAAAGACAAATGAGAGGTAGCTGACATAATGCATATGTTTAAACCACTAGACTGTTTGTGGGCATTGGTACCACTGTTTGACCCCCATACACAAGCCTGGAAATAAGCAACCTGTCACTGACAATGATAGGCACAGATTCGGGCTTTGTCAGGCACAAAACCTCTGGTGCCTGTCATGTTGTCCGGCACTGATTTGTCTTTTTATGCTGATATTATTAATACATGTCCGGCACTAAGTAGAAGATGTCAGGTACTATTTCATTAGTGCCTGACATTTTGTCAGTCACATCTAAAATATTTCCAGGCCTGCCCATATACCATATCTCTTGATTAGTTAAAGCCCCAATAACACTCTTGTTGTAACTGAATAATATGTCCCAATCTTCATTCTGGTCAACAAATTGTATTACTTTACAATATTCCAATTAATTGATGATATAAATTTCATCTTAACACACCTAATTTAAAAAATTGGAAAAATTCAACTAATTGATTTGAAAAGTCTAACATAAACCTTTTCAAATGTGACTTTGATTTAAAATATTTTCGAACCCTCTGGACAAATAAAAAAGGTTGTAATGGATAATTTACACAACAGGTAGGACACTTAAACATCTAGTACTTAGAATAAGGCTATTATTTACTTTCTGGAGCTGCCAAGCCAGCAAGAGTGTTATTGTCCCTTTAACAGAGAAAATATGGTACCAGGCCACTTTGTATTATAGAAGTTTAAAAAAATTTGTTTGTATATAACTGTATTCAGTGAAATATGATGGAAAGATTTGTTTTGTAGTTATCACAGTCATATAAATATATCTGCTTGTACATATAATATGTCTGTCTCGTACAAAATACCACATACTGATCACTATCAAAGCAGCTTTAAATGTTGTCAAACTAATAATTCGATATAAATTCATTTATTCCCTTCCTTACTAATTGGGCCCCTTCCTTTTGATAAATCCAACATACACCTGTGCAGATAGTAATTCTAGAACACCCACAAGAATTGAATCAAATAATGTATTTAAGTCTTTATATAAAAATTGTTATCCAGTTTTATTATACTTGTATAAAGCATTTCGATAAACACAGTTTCTCATCGAGCAAATTATTACCACAATCAGTTCATCAAAGCTGCCTTCAAATATTCATATAAGCAACAAAATATATTTTTATATATATACAGAAAACAATTTTTAATAATATACAAATGATATAAAGTAAAATAAGAGAGAGAGAAATATTTATAAATTACCCAAAGATTTAGAATCTTCACTTTGAAATAGAACTGTAACATTATGTAACATTATAAAGATTTGAGTTAAATATTTGATATGTGAAGTCGTGAATAAATAATGAAATAAAAATTAGAAGATAATGAAATGATAATATAAATAATATATCAGAGTTTGATAGCAAATAACCTTTACAAATACATAGAATCTGTAATCAATAATTTTTCAGGACCTCTTCATTGTGAACAGAATCAGTCATAAATAATTGCTGGGTTTTACGGTCTTCACGCTTCAGGCCTTTGAATGCATATCAAAATATATTCTTTTTCTGAAAAAATCAATATAATCTGAACAGGTTAGACATTGGTTGGATTTATGTGCAACCCAGGTGAAGTAATTCATTTTGCACAACTGACCTAGCAGTGTTTTAGACCGGCTTCTATAAAGCCGATTAATAATTAAAGGTGCTAAATCGCTAACATTTGGGAACTATAAATTAACAGAAGTGGGTCGCAACGCATATAATACTTTAATATGAATGTATATAAACTGATTACATTCAATGGTTTCCGTTTTTACTCTGATTTCAAATTAGTTATATTCGGCGAAATAATCGAATGCAAATTTCTAGTGTCTGGTTATTCCAGTCTATATACGACGTTCGATTTGTTGCAATGTTTCTAACCTCGTTCCTCGAGTCTGTTGCTAGAACTGGGGCGCATTATGGTACACAATTCGTGTTCCAATGGTAAAATGTTTATTTTGTCTTAAATATTGGATATCGGAAGCCCATCTTTTCCCGGTAAGATCACAGCATCAATGTTGATTTAAATTGACAAATAATTTGATAAATGGATATATTGTACTTCTAATACTTCAGTTTTTTTCCGTAAAAAAACTGTTGGGTGCAATTTTGTCAATTGAGTTACTTTATCCAACAGCCACAGTATCAGCTACATACAATTTATACTACCTATAGACAATATCTACAGGTTTTCAACTGAAAGCCATTTGGATTGCAAAGTCAAAAAAGCATCTTCCCACACGGTCATGGTATTTCCTCTCATACCTGGAGATACAATATAGTACAATCACCACACTTGTATCTAAACATTGTGTATCACTTCTTGTTCTACTTCACTCGTTTTCTCACTAAAGGTATACCATATAGAAGTTGAGAAGTCATAATATCACTGTGACATACAAATAAACACTTATCATTAAGTATTAGAGCAGGTTATCCAATCAACTGTGCAGGGGCATGTGTATTTAATATGCATTATTACACAATCCCAATTTGTGCTCAAAATGAATGGATTAGTAAATATTAACTGTGGTGGTCTATTAGTTGGAGATATGCTTAATACAGAAGTTTATGGAAGCTTATGTTTTTTTTTGTTTTTTTTTTAAGAATTGGAGATGCTATTAAACCAAAACAAAGACTGTATATAATAGCCATTGCAATCATTGAAACGCCAACAAGTTTATTAATAGTCTTTCTGAAGGGAGAGAACTCCATATATACAATGCAGAAAACACTTCTATAATAATTCCAAACACAAAATGTTCCAGGAAAAAATCAAAAATTGTCTTCCTAAACCCTTAATGTGTATGAATTCCTATAAGAGTGGTTCACACAGTTAAAAGGAAACTTGAACAATGTTAGCAGAATTAATAGAATTAGAAATATATTGTAATAATAATAATGTTATATTATAGAATGTATTGTAATAATAGACAGTCTTCAGTATGGTTATATTTACTGGTATGCAAAAATAATACCAAAAGTATAGGAATATATAATTCAGTATTGAGAATGTTTTCCATTCATTAAATTGAAGATCTACGATGTCCAGAAATATGATCAATGCTATAGAAGTGGTATTGGTACCAAAAAAATTAATTTCCTTATCTAAAAATTCTGTTTTCAATGTCTCAAGCTTTTAAAAAAGTAATTTGAATCCAAAAAGATGAAGGATCAAAACTATTTATTTCTCTTTTTTCAGTATGACAGTATGAGATCCCAGTATAAAGTTAACCCAAAAGGTGTATGTACAATTTAATAAACATGAAACTATAATAAATAATGTTGCTTTGGCTAGAAGGTATTTAGGATGCATCAGGTGTCTGGATCACAAGCAGTATATATTCATTACCTGTTAGAGAAAATAATGTTAGAGAATATTTTTTATTAATACTGGGTTAAGAGAAAAAGTTTCTCAACAGAAGTGTGCTGTATCAAAAATTTGAAAAATTGCTAATTGTCATATGGCATTTACCATGATGCATAGCCTAAAATTAATGATCAAAATAACTTGTATGGAATCTCAATATGATACATAATATTAATGTCTCAATAGATTATTGGTTGTTAAATAACAGTATATGAGTATTATCAATTAAAATTAATTTGACAAGTTTGAAACTTTGAGGTCAAGTATGTAGATTTTAAGAAAGTTTAAAACATACCTGGTGCACACATAATCTCATTTTTTTTGGATCGTATACGAAGGAATGTGAGATCATTCTGTGGATCTAGTTCTCGTACTGTGCTTCTAGCTTTTTGTGCTAACTGATGAATTAAACCAGCATACTGCACTGTTGTGGAATTATCCAAAGTAGTTCTGATTGGAATACCTAAAACAAATTGAAAGTACCATAGTGTAATCTGTAAAGTAAGAAGAATAACACGACAGCTTGTATCTATTAACAGTAATAAATCTGAAAATGATACACCTGTCACTGACAATGGCAGGCATAAATTTAGAATTTTTCTCTTTGTTTGCACTATGCATTATTGACAAAATTTTGTGAATTTGAAAGTAAATAGGATACCTTTGAAATATAAGTTTACCATCAAAATATTCTGAAATTCAGTAGGGTTCCTTCATGCCCCATTTAACAATCGAAACAAGTTTTTAAACAAATTCATTTCTATTTTACCAGCTAGTATACTATTTTACAGAAATTGTAAACAAAAAACAAACCTTCTGAATTGACAACAATTGTTCCTTGGACTCCTCGATGACTTTGGATTCTTTTAAGTGTTTCTTCTACCTCAGACTGAAATATAAAATATGGTCAAAGACTAAAATAAATTGATATTTTATCTTCAAGTAGGTGTACATTTATTAGAAGACTTATTTACTATTTCAAATTGAATACCAAGGAATTTAGATGACTTTTTGGTATAACTACAAACTCACTGACCTTCCTCTAAAGTTTGAAAGGAATGGACCAAATCAACGAGGCAGTATTGTAAATAAATTATAATTTATAAATAGCCGACTTCTTGCGTTGCCTATGTGTACTCTTTTGTACTTCAGGTAGGCCTAAGTAACTCCCTAAGCAGACGAATAGAAAAAAGTGATCCGATGGGGTTGCAATTCAACTGGGGTGATTTAGCTGCGATGTTTATCAATTTCCATAATTTTACTGAAATGCAAGTGACAGAGGCGCGTATAATGATGACAGTGTGTATTATAGGGAAGACAGCGTTATGAGCTGCTAATTTCCGGAAGTATTATGACATCAACGTCACGAAGAATCTCCGCCCACGACGACAATGTGATTAAATCAATCAACAAAATCCTGTTTAAATCCGAGCCCAATCCAAGCCATCCAGGGGTATACAGAGTTGATTTTTGGCTTGTTGTTTAAATCTAATTTATATAATTTCTATGACATCTGAGGCCCAAAGGAAGACTGACAAAAGTCAGTTTTTGCTCTCCAATAACATATCTTTAAATGTCAATAAAAGCTCTGGAATTATTTCAATTTCAAAAAATAAACATTAAAATAGCATTATGCAAGAGCAAAATCTGCTTATTACAGGTCTTTCTTTAGGCCTGAAATGTTATCTAAATAATCAATTAGACATTAATTAACATATCCAGACCATAATAAACTCTTGATGTCAAGGCTAGCCTTCGATGTTGGCGGATTAAAATCGTGTATGCCGCTTGATAATTAAATCAATCAAGTGGATAATCGAGACTATGCTGTTTATATTAATGATTTGAGTAATGATGACCGAGGCTATGTGAATATTTCAAACGCTTTTTTCTCAGCTAAAAGTGGATCAATTTGATTGAAATTTTCAGCAAATTACCTTTACACTATCTAGTTTTTAACTATTATAGTGAGAACTGCCATCTCTTTATCTTATCTCCCATAATGTAACTTTGGGGAAATCTTTTTTTTATTTATATGCTATTTGTTGCCAGAAAACATATATTTTTATTAATGCAATTCAAAACTAAACAATATTTTTTCTGAAATTTAATGTTGAAATTCTGTGTATCATATATGATCCAATGGGTCTGAGCAATATTTTATTGATATGTAGAATTTAATGCAGTGTTCACATTATGTGTTAAAAGAGTGCCAGTAAAGTCTTGAAATTCGATCATTTGTGTATTTTGTATCAATATCAAATAATCATATGTGTGTATTATACCGAGACCGGATTCTTGTCAAAATTTGACTTTAAGGGGTGTTTTTTGATATTGCGATTTTTCTTTTTTTGTTACGCATTTTGTTTGAAAACAGTCAGATATTGAAATGAAATGAAATACAATTGGACAAATTCATTATTAAACATGCATTATGCAGAGCTAAATCTGCCAATTACAAGTATTTCTTTAGGCCTGAAATGTTATAATCAATTAGACATTAATTAACATATCCAGACCATAATAAACTCTTTATGTCAAGGCTAGCCTTCGATGTTGGCAGATTAAAATCGTATATGCCGCTTAATGGCGGTTGATTATTAAATCAATCAAGTGGATAATCGAGACTATGCTGTTTATATTAATGATTTGAGTAATGATGAACGAGGCTATGAATATTTCAAAAGCTTTTTTCTCGGCTATTAGTGGATAAATTTGACTGAAATTTTCAGCAAATTACCTTTACACTATCTAGTTTTCAACTATTATAGTGAGAACTGTAATCTCTTTATCTTATCTCCCATAATGTAACTTTAATAAGCTATGACTATTTAACCATACATAAATAATACTGAAAAATGGTTTGGAGTGGCGTCCATAACATCCAGACATTTTTGAGTAAAAGATAGGTTATGTGCCTTTGTTTTGAAATTAGTGTCGCTTAACCAGTCTACCAATCATTCTACGTCTAATTGACAGGTCGGGATAATCAAAACTACTTTTTTACGAAACGTAACAGAAAGCTAAATTTCATTCAGGTTGAATGATACCTTTTGTCATTAGAATTAGAGCATTCACAAGGTGCAATAAGGTGAAATAAGGGCCATAACTCCAAAAGAATTAACCCAAATTATTGAATTAAATAGTATTCTTCATCTCAGTAATATAAGCACCATACCGGTAATTAGATTAATAAAAATATTCATCTGTCAACTCTCAACGTTTTTAGCTACATTCTCGTTCTCGTAGCTAACCGGTAATGTTAATGTATATAAATTTTTAAATAATCACCAGACCAAAAATATTGTCTGTAGCAGTGGCGGATCCAGGATTTTTTCAGGGGGGTGACAACTCCATGTTCTGTCTCACCGACCGAGGTTTACGGAGCTAATTTCTGCCGCTACTAACATAGATGCTTATTGTGTGTCTGATAAGATGCGCACTGTGTGCTATATTAATATATACAACCATGCGTGCATGTCCCGGTGGAAGCATGTAGGACCCGGGATTCCTAAACGCCGGTGGGGAGGGGGGTGACTAGTCACCCCCCTGGATCTGCCCCTGTGTAGAGTGGTCACAAGAAAATGTGGACCACGGACTAACGGACAGATGGAGGCCAGAGAAGATACAACCACATATGTGGGCATAAGAAATTAGTATTATTTGTAGTAAATTATAAGTAAATATAATGCTGATCATGAGAAAGTTCAGTGAACCGAGGAAGCCATATTATTCATACTCATACTATTTTACTACTACTGTGTGAGTTCTGGTAAATAATAAACGGATTTCTTCGATTATGAACAAACTAGTTAACTTTGGTTATTATAAACTTACCTGTGTGTTTAAAATGAACTCCCGTTAAATAAAATCCTTTGCACCACTAAAAATCCCAACGAATAAAACCGGTTCTCTCTTGAAAAATTTGAATATTTACTTGTTATTTCGACAGAGTGGATAATAACATTGCTTTCGTCACATATTGGACGAATCCAACACACTGAAGCGAGGTTGTTTAAAGTTAACGCATATTTTGGCAACCACGTGCTATACTCAAAGCAAAGCGCCAACATTACGATCGTTTGAGTTTGGGCGACGAAAATATCAATTGAAGGCAATTACATCGGAGCTTTATATTGAAACCATTGATCGCGAGTCTATCAAATTTTATTCACAATGAAAGAATCACTGATTGCACGGATACTCGTAAAAACATATATAAAATATAAATTTCAATATCCTATCTTCTTTATATTATAAATAGTTTAACACGGATCACGAAGCACACCTCCGAAGTGTCTGAGGACTCTGAGTGTATTATTAATTGATCTCATTCTTTCGATCAAATAATAACCGCTTCAGTGACATTTTTACGCGTGTTGCGGCAGCGTTCAAGGTGCCTAATGGCATTGGGTGGCGGATACAATGCCGATAAGTCCGTAACACCCTGTAAGAAGCGGGACATTAATTGTAAATGGCCTGTATATATGTTAAATAATAATATCATCATACCATATTATAAAGATGGGTAATATTTAAGGCCCGTGAAAAGAATGTAGTTATTTTTGTTCCTCATGCGTGTTAAAAAGAAAATAATCCCATCCGAGCCGCTAATCAAATAATTAAGTCGGTAACAAGTTTTAAAAAATACAGGTTGTTATGTGTGCGAACGCTCAAACTCAATGCCGAGTCGAGACGTGCTTTTAAATGCCACATTTCCTATGCTGTCACCCCTGATACAAAGTGATATCTCCCGAGGTGTGACGTAACCAGCTGCCATATTGATATTTTTGTTAACCGAAAGTTTGTGGGATTTCAATTTTTCAAGAGAGAACCGGTTTTATTCGTTGGGATTTTTAGTGGTGCAAAGGATTTTATTTAACGGGAGTTCATTTTAAACACACAGGTAAGTTTATAATAACCAAAGTTAACTAGTTTGTTCATAATCGAAGAAATCCGTTTATTATTTACCAAAACTCACACAGTAGTCTAGTAATGTCTTGATATTCCAGTCTAAACAGTACTGTAAATAAGCAATATGGCGTCTTCGACGAAATTTTTAAAGAAATAAATAATATTATATCCATCTAAAAGATTTGAAATTTAAACAACGTCGATATTGATAAGCAATTTTTTAATAGCAAACAGTAGCTACGAGACGGTACTCACCATGATTGCTGTTAAATATCAACGATTGCTGCTGGTAATGTGATGAATGACGCTGTCGTTTGATAATTCAGTACAGCTGACAATCTATCAATCTCTTAATATTTGAACGTCTGCTTCCTCAATAGTGGTATCGCAGACAAGATTCGGACGTCGATCCTATATATCCCTTGATGGTGTAACTTCTGCTTCCACAATAGCGATATCGCAGATGACCAGACTTATCACATTATAATAGCGATTTACAGTGACGTCACCTAATCTCCGAACTAACACACACAACGGTAACGAGCACTGCCTAGCAACCACTCGGCAGATTCCGGTACAATCCAACAAGATATTATAGCGTGCGGAATCAACCGAGGTTTGCCGAGTGCCTAGCAACAACAAGATTATTACAATTGTCCAGACGCAAATAACCAAAACAGCTTTGACACGCAAAGTAAAAACAAAGTCGTCATACTGTTACTATTAGCAAAGCTCAATTTTTCGAAACCTGAAAATAGATGAAAATGGGTATATAATGAAATATGAGTGTATATAAAGTGATTTACATTCAAATTATACAAATTCTAATTCTATTGTATGTTCAAATATATAAATTATTTTCGGTGCATACGCAAACTGTCCCAATTGACAAATTAATGCCATAATGGTCACCGTTTGCATCTGCGTTTAATGCTTAGTGGACTTAGTCTTCTTAGTCGATTCTGTGCGGTTTAGTTTTTCAAAAAAAAAAAAAAGTCGTTTTTTTAATCAAAATGATCAAATTTAATCTCGCTGAAACCAATCCGTGCTTAGCCTTGTTCAGCCTTTTATCAGCTACCTATATTCTATTCCAATCTGTTTTACATAGAATTACTTACGAATTATCTATGTAACAGATGGCTGTCCACAAAACGTGCGTTGACTGCACGCGGCGGTAGTCATTCTCAACGACTCGTGCAATGTTTACTTAACACCTAACTGCTTCGGGCAAAATGATGCATTTTACTCATTTTATTTCCCATGTACACTTAAATAGGAAATATTTTTTAACTACAAATACTTCAAATGTCTTTAATGTTTGAGAATTTTAATTTGTCGGAGTAAAAAAGTTTATATGCCGTACTTATAAGCATGCTTATCAGTGATTAAGATAAGAAATTAAGTTTGTCAAGTGAAACTATAAAGCATCAAATCGCAGCTAAAAACAAGCACATCCACGTGTTAAGCTACGTTCACGTTGCTATAAAATCACGTGCAAAAATGGAATAAAAGCGCATTGGCAGCCGTTAAATTTTCGAAATTTCCCCGGGGAGGGCGAGATCCACATACTCCGGGTGCGACTTCGTGGACTAAATGATTGATTGGTTGTTTGGAATACAGGTCAGTCACCTATAGTTAGGCGTTGGACCACTTTCAGGTTCTGCGGCCTATTCACGGGCTGAGGTCTTTCAATTTTCAAAATTTTCTCGCGTCTCGACGATGTAAACGATTGATTGGAATTCATTTCAGTCACCTAAACTTAGATAATATTAGACAATCTTGAAGTTGCCGGGAATGGCAGGAATACGCTTTTGCTTCCGTTCTTAATTTTCAAAATTATAGCAGGCCGAGAATATTTCAGGAATTTCTGCCAAAATCGGAAATTTGTTTGCAACGGTTAGGGTTTTTTATACGCCCACATTTTCATGTGGACGTATTATGTCATCGCCCCTGTCCGTCCGGACGTCCGTCCGTCTACAATTGTATTTTTTTTTTCTTGTAAATTGTTTGTGGACTCTCTACAGGTCACAATTCTTACCCGATTTTGACGAAACTTGAAATATAGGTTTATCCCCAAAAGATCTCGACTGCTTTCGATATTGGCATGTATCAAAACTTCATGGATTATGGCCCCTGATTGTACGAAACATCACGATTTTAGCTTGTGGACCCTATAGAGGTCACAATAATTTTGAACCGATTTTGATGAAACTTGACATGCATGTTTATAACCCAAAGATCTTGGTTCCTTTCGATATTTGCGCCTATCGGAACGTAATTTCCTGAATTATGGCCCCTGATTGTCCGAAAAATCACCTTTTTAGCTTGTGGTCCCTCAGGGGGTCACAATTATTATCCGATTTAAAAAAAAAAAACGTTTGATTATATCACCGTTACACCCTAAGGAAGGTTGAGTTCGAATTTCGGGGGAAAATCGGACCAAAAGTGCCATACAAAATGGCCGCCGTTTGTATGCGAATACTGTTAAAAAATGGTATATCAAGGTTGTGGAACCTGTAGAGGTCACAATTTTTAATTCGATTTTGATGAAACTTGAGATGCATGGTTATTACCCGGAGGTCTTGGTTCCTGTCGATATTTGCGCATATCGGATCGTAACTTCCCGAATTATGGCCCCTGATTGTACGCAAAATTGCCCCTTTTTTAAGCTTGTGGTCCCTCTGAAAGTCACAATTATTTAAAAAAAAACGTTTGGTTATATCACCGTTACACCTTAAGGAAGGTGTGAGTTCGAATTTCGGGAAAATCGGACCAAAATTGACAGACAAAATGGCCAACGTTTGAACGCGAATACTGTTAAAAAATGGTATATCATGGTTGTGCACTCTGTATATAAGGTCACAATTATTTTTATTCAATTTTAATGAAACTTCAAATGCATGGTTATAGCCCAAAGATCTTGGTTCCTTTCGGTATTTGCGCATATCAGATCGTAACTTCCTGAATTATGGCCCCTGATTGTCCGAAAAATCGTCTATGGTCCCTCTGGAGGTCACAATTATTATCGGATTTAAAAAAAAAGTTTGACTTTATCACTGTTACACCCTACGGAAGTTTGAGTGCGAATTTCGAGAAAATCGGACCATAATTGCCAGACAAAATGGCCACCGATTTTACGCGAATAGTGTAAAAATATGGTATATCAAAGTTGTGGACCCTGTAGAGGTCACAATTTTAATTCGATTTTGATGAAACCTGAAATGCATGTTTATAATATCAAATTGTAACTTAAGGAATTATGGCCTTTGATTGTAGGAAAAATTACTTTCAGTATTGCTTGTTCTCTATCTATCTCTCGAACAATTATTATCCGATTTTTTGGAGAAAAAAAACCAACTCTGATTATATTACTGTTGCACCGTAAGGAAGGTTGAGTTCGTACCGAAATTGCCGGACGAAATGGTCGCCGTTTGTACGTGAATAATGAAAAAATATGGTATATCATGGTTGTGGACTCTCTATATACAGGTCACAATTCTTATCCGATTTTGACGAAAAGTCACATTTCTAAGTTGTGTACCGTCACACCATAATCATTATTGGCTTCGAATTTCATGAATATCAGACTGGAACTGACCAACAAAATGGCTGCTCCCCATACAGTATGAAATACAGGACTTAAAGGGACAATAACATTATTGCTGGCTTGGAAGCTCCAGAAAATAAATAATACCCTTATTCTAAGTACTAGATGTTTAAGTGTCCTACCTGTTGTGTAAATTATCCATTACAACCAATTTTACTTGTCCAGAGGGTTCGAAAATATTTTAAAATCCAAGTCACATTTGAAAAGGTTTACGTTAGACTTTTCAAATCAATTGGTTGAATTTTTCCAATTTTTTAAAATAGGTGTGTTAAGATGAAATTTATATCATCAATTAATTGGAATATTGTAAAATAATACGATTTGTTGACCAGAATGAAGATTGGGGCATATTATTCAGTTACAACAAGAGTGTTATTGGGGCTTTAATGATGTAGGAAAAATCACTTTCGGTATTGATTGTTCTCTATCCATCTCTCGAAAATGTGGGCGTATCCTGCCTGGCAGTGTCAGCCTATCTTTTTTTATTGAAATGAAATGGGGTTTAACGGAAGACGGGCATACGCCATACAGTGTGCTATCAGGGACATTTTGCTCGGGCGCGGCGCTACGGACTACTCTTATATCGAATTGCAACTGCTAAAGTGCACGTCAATGTAGGCCTATGGGACCTCGGTTTTACGGGACATGGGTTTTGCGTTCCATCCGAATGACTAGACAGCTGTTCTTGTCAGGCCTGACAAGGGCAAACCACTCCGGAAAATCGAGATGAACTTCCTCGGCCAATGCAGTAACTTACGGCTGGCCCCGGATCCATTCATTGAATTGAAATCACGTGTCTTGCCCGTATTTGTTTTGTGTAATTGTGGTACAGCCCCCCCCCCCCCTCTGCACATGCCATTAATGATTAGACTGGTGTCTTGACTCAGTTCTTCAGCGTCGTTACAGCTGAATGATGTAGGCATATCATAATACAGGTAACGATTTTCGGGCTTCCACCATATGGCACGCGTCTCCGATATTTCCATGGTAACATCATCAATCAACGATGAATGGCATGCGCGCTCAGATATCTGTAGGCATTAACCGCCCATGTTGTCACAGGAATTGCCAATATCTTCGATTGTCCAGCAGTTTTAAAATACCTCCTTATTCAGTAGGAACGAATGCTTCAACGAAGATGGCCAGTAGTGGAATTGGCAGTGGTGTGGGCGAAAGTGTAAGACAGCGCTGGACACCCGAACTGGACCCAGAGTGGGACCCGAATTTGCCCTATGGTGGAAAGGTTTATCTAGCGCGCAAAAAGAAGGCGGACCCTTTCCATGTTAAATCTATTGAGGTGGGCTATACAGTACAGATTCTTGCGTGCTTTATCTTTATCTTAATCTAACTGAATTTAAACAAAATTTACACACTACTAAATAATAATTGTTGTGGAGTGTTTTCTTTGAGTTAAATTGCATTGGTTTGGTCGGGCACCTTTTATGATTTAATGCAGCATGTATTATGATAATTACTACTTTAACAAACTATTTATAGGCTAATAAATACATTTCTTGAGTCAGTAAGAAGTTAACAGGAAATGGAAGCTGGCAAGTCAGGGCATGCAGATTGTTGTTAGGAATGGAGCTGGAAGCCAAAGAGACATTATTAATTAGAAAGGAAATTATGCCACACTTCTCTGAAAGTTTTACAATTGAATTGGAGTAAAACATTTGGACAACTAAAAAAAATAGTGGCAATAGTGGCAATAGATAAAAATTATATCATATTAATAATATTATCATTGGCCTTCGGCTTTAGACAGTTTTAAAAAAGCCAAATTCCAATACTAGTACTAGATATTGTTTTAACTTTAAACAGTTCCTATTTTAACATTTTGAAGAATATTTATTTTAGAAAAGGATAGTATGCACATTTACAATTCTGGTATATAACAGGATAGAAACAGGTGGTTAATTAATCAATTAGATTAATTACCTATCACCATGCTTGATAATACAATAGACAGGTATAATTAGCCATGTGTTCAAGACCATATGTCTTTGTAAGATCTTCTCTGAAATCAATATTTAGAATACTTCATCCTAAGAAGATGAAAAATCTTAGAAATGAAATGAAATGGGGTTTAATGCCTACTCTTTTGCACCTAACCTGGTCTAATGGAAGACGGGCATACGCCATGCAGTGTGTGTGCAATGAGGGAAATTTTGCCCGGGCAGCGGCACTATAGCCTACTCTTATATCGAATTCCAACTGCCAAGGGATCTTTTACGTGCACTCCAATGCGTACACGGGACCTCAGTTTTTTGTCCCATCCAAACGACTAGGCAGCTGTCCTTGTCAGGCCCTCCTTCTGCATCACTGACAAGGGGAAATCACGCCGGAAAATCAAGATGAACTTTCTCGGCCAATGCAGGGATCGAACATCCGACCTCCAGGCTAGCGAACCAGCGCCTTATTCACTTAGCCACAATGACCCTTGCCAATAGTTTTGGTCACATGGACTAAAAAATGGATGTGATTTCACATACATCCTGTCGGTTCAAAACTTCAAATTGGATGGATTATATGTTAAATTTGAACCTAATCTACCTTATTAAACCTCAATAAATAAAATTAAATACACTATATAAATACATCATTTTTTTATTTTTACAGATATTCGTGCTTTGTGCCACCATTGTTTTTGCATTTTATGCATATTTCTATTTTGATCATCTTCATTTCAACATTACCCATGCCTATGCTCATCTTGGTTATCCTCAAGCTCAGCATCAAGTAGGACAACGATATCTTCATGGTAAGCAAACTGTATTTTATCTTTATATTGATGTGGTGATGTGTGTTGTTGGGAATACAATAAATAAAACCAATGTAAAACAGGTTTTTTAATACTTATTTGTATGATATTTTATACTTTAGAAACTACAATATTGTAGAAGTTGGATACAGGATCTAAAATAAATATCAGTCCAAAAATCATGTTGAATAGAAAATTTGGCAACAATTGGCATCCTCTAGGCCATGTAAATGGATATGGTATTGAATGAGTTAATGTGCCTCTTTTTTTTTTAATCCAATTGAATCCTCTCCGGGAAATTGTCTACCACTAATATTTTGATTTAAATGTCTTAAAGGTTAAATAATCAATTTGAGTACCTTTTAGCGTGGATGAAGTCTTGAAATTGTTGTCCAATCAATGCAAATAATGATTAACAAATTTAAATAATATTACGTAAACATTTTTTGCTTTTAATGAAGAGATCATTAATAGATTGTGAATTAGTTTTAAAAAATTTAATGTCATTGAATGATTTTTCGTAAATTTTCATATAATATTAGTTTTTCCCGGTATTTGTACTCTTGAAATTAAGATAAATATTATTTGATGATAAAGATTAATTTTGTGTTTTAGGGAAAGGAGTTGATAAACATGGTGCCAAGGCAATGGAATGGTTCAGGTATTTTAAAGTTTCCTCATTTTTGTCAAACATTAATGTGATTAATGGCAAAGAAAGTTCATCAGCATTTTCTAGAGTGGTTCCACCTTGTCAGTGGCGAGGGACGGGGAGTCTTCCAAGGGATAGATGGGACAGAAAATAGAGGTCCTGTGTACTTATACATCGCCATGTACGTTATAGAATCCATTAAATTTGGAATTTGATACAAGAATAGGCTGTAGTGCCAGTGTCCAGGAAAAATTTACCTGTTTTCACAGTGCATGGCCAATGTTCGTCTTATTAGTTCAAACTTTAGATTCAGTTATTTGATTCTTACATTATTATGATATTCTGGTTTCTTTTCATAAAACAGCAGGGTTGGGATGCGATAATGTTCTAGAGTGCCGTGCTTCGACCTCTAGCTGGCCAGTCACCTCTGGCTTGCGGCTGTGGTTTCCAGCCTTGGATTGGTGTGAGCGTATGTGGCATAGAGATAGGGTCGCCTTCTCAACCTTGTGGGTTTCCTCCGGGCACTCCAGTTTCCTTCCACTGGTAAAGACCCCTACACGCTAGCGAATTATTGAAATAAAATGTTAGTCCCGAAATGACCTAGTTTGTGTTGAGTGGATGTTAAACCCCATTATTTCTCTCTCTCTCTTTCTTAAAACAGTAGATTTTTGTCAATAATTGTTTAAATTGTCACTATAGTAAGTCTAAAACTCAGTATATAATCGAAATTATTCAATTATTATTATTTTAGGAAAGCAGCGGATCAAGGACATCCCCATGCTGCATTTAATTTAGCTATTGGTCACATGAAAGGTTATAAAACAGATGTAAAAGAAGGGTAAGTTAATATTTATTTTGACAAATAATTTAGAATTACTTAACAACAAAACACAGAAAATATAGATCAAAGCCTCAGGGCTCTCAAAGACCAATACTTATGTTTCCATTTTAAAAATTGATCAAAAATGATTTTGAATGCAAATGATCGTCTGCAGCTTTAAATAGTATAGGAGTTCCTATATTTATGTACATTGACATTTATTATATTGTACACTATGGTCTATGGTACATATACTGGTACAATAAAGTATTCATCTCTTTCATTATTAATTTCTTTTCCAGGGAAGCTCACAAGTTAATTGCCCATGCTGCATCAAAAGGAGTAGTAGAGGCACACAAGGTTTTGAATAATGTTTGCACAAAAGGTGGATGTGATTAAAAAAAAGAAATTAATAATAAGGGTAATGCTACAGACAGGATACTGAATGTACAAGTAGCCTATTTAAACATGCATATTCCAAAATGTTTGTTGCTAGTTATAATTGTTGTGAATTATGCATATTTTTAATCAAATTATTTTGGTATGTTATTGCAGATTTCATATTGACGAAATTATTACTACTATGAAATTGTGTAGATATATTCACATATTTTATTTTAATTATGTATGTAACATACAGACGTGTGGACAAACTACCCAAATCCATGATATATTTTGCATTTCTTGTTAATTAAGTTTACGTTACAATGCCATGATATATTTTGCATTTCTTGTTAATTAATTTTACGTTACACGATGACACATATGATTGTTGAAATGGAATAACATATTTAATTTACAACTGGTCCAGGTACCTGTGACAATATTTAGTTTATATTAAAAGTCTCAGTATTTTCTACTGTAGTAATGACATAATTAATCTAGCAATTTATTTGAATATCATCCTTTCAATTATTTATTAGAGATTAAATTTCCAAGATCATAATAAACATTCCAACTTTCTGAGTAAACTTATACATTTAAGGCTACAGTAGCCAATATTCAATTCTTTCTGATTGATGCGTATGTAAATTGTCAGTCTTAATGTACTTTCTGAAACATTTATTAGGATTCCATCTTATTCCGTCCATGTACTGGTAGCAGAAGTTTCATTTGACAGTATTCCTAAATGATAGTTTTATATACTGTATGTTATGTTTTTGTTGTGAAAATTAGCATTCCATTTCCAAAAAATTCCGTCCATGTTTCAGTACAGATTTATAATGCCACCATATAAATTCCAAATCTTTATTGTAAGATAAGTGTTTAAATTTATAATACAATATTAATGCCACTCCATACCATTTGGTTTTAATTTATATATTAATTGATATAAATGCCCTTAAAGATGCATTATGTAAGATTAAGATAAAGAGATGATAAAAATGTCAGTTAAATTACTTCATTCAGAGAGTAGTTATGACCATTCAGGTACGGATCCAGGAATTTTTGCAGGAGGGGGTTTGCCAGGTTTCTGCCATCGTCGGCTCTAAATTAGATAGGCATACAGTAGAACTTGCTCGGACGTGCACTCCTAATCAGCGAACACTTGCTTCAACGAGCACCAAAAAATCCCCCCGAGCAATTTTTAAGTAATTTAACCTCTACTAAACACGCACCTGTTCAACGCGTGCAACGGGCACCACGATTAATTCCCTCCGTAAAAATTCTATTGTTTCAACGGTCACTCCTATAACAAAACATCGCCCATTCAACGGCCATTGTTGAATGATACCATCTTGTCGTTCTTTCTTTGTAACACTCCCGCTAATCCTGTGAGTAGTAGTTAATTAACTGGATCCCCACTGATCAGGTAACAAGAAATGTAAAAATAACAATCAACCCGGGATTATCTGTTAATTAATCTTTTGTTTTATTAAACGACTAACCTAATAATTGTTTTCACACTTAACGGAACATTATTTGATACTGATTGAATAAAATGAAAGTACCGAGTTTTTTCTATTGCAACTTTGTTGTTAGACGTTTTAGCGCCCCCTATAATATTACATACGGAGTTACACCCCCTGTAAATCGGTAAATGGATTTTTTATTCATGTGCTTTTTTGATAAAATAAAATTAATTCATCGATTTGCTTCACAAAAAAGGATAAATATTATCGAATGCATCACAATGGTAGACAGTAGTATCGAAGGTTGGTACAAAATGACAAGTTTACAGAAGTTATGTTCGAGATTTGAGTAAAGAATTTTCGTTCGGCGCAAGATTCAACGACGGTCAAATTTATCGATGCAAGTATTGATGTTCGCTCCCAATGCAGCCAAGCGTAATTAATTTATTTCAGCACAAGAAGCACCGAGATTTTATTAAGTAGTCGCGTAATAGCTAAAATAGTTGTGGTGGGAAATTCTCAAATTCGCGGCATTTTGAGACGCTTTTAGACGCTATGATGAAAGTAAAAGAAATATTGTGGGGCCAGACACCCAGTATTACTAAACAAACACGTATACGCGACTACTTTGAATTCACAACTAGATAAAAAGTACATGTATTGTTATACTACATGATTAAAAAAAATATATATGCAATCTATGTCTTTATTTTTTGTGGTAGGGGTTGGGGCAATATTGGATACCTCTAGTCAAAGAGCACCTCCATTAAGCAAGCATTTTTGATTTTCCCCTGGGTGCTTGCTTAATACAAGTTCTACTGTACATACAAATTTAGCTTTTTAAACAGAAAATCATTTTTATACTGATGTAGAATCACTTTGTAATTTAATTTCATTGATGCAAGGCATTATTTTTTTTTCATGTAGCTGAGTAGGGGGATCTGCCCTTGCCATTTCTAACTTTGCTACAATAATAATTGTCCATTTTTTAATTAAATCATTTACTGTCAATTGTGTTTAAATCCAAAGATTTAGCTCTTACATAAAGCATCTTTAAGAAATATTAGCTATTTAATTATATATGATCTTGAATAGAAAATTATTTACTGTAATCTACATTTCAGTTACAGTTAATTTACTTAGTCTGTTTTGTTGTGTTGTTTTCATTATTGCAATTTAATCAAATACTGCTGAAATTATCTACTTTACACAATTATTTTGTTGACTTAAAATTAAAGAATGAATTTTTTGTGTTGTTTTTTTATTCATCCAATATTTTTTGTACCATTTCCATGATAATAAACAGTCTTGATTGTCCTTCATAATTAATTGTGACATCATTTCGGTTTTGCCAGCCATATAACATTTGAAGCTAGCCAAAGGCTTGAAAATAGACAAATTATCCATCACATATTGCCTGTATGGATTTCTGATGCTAACAATTATTATACAAAACATAATACCTGTTATCAGCTAAAAACTTGGAGGCTGTATCAATTTCAAATCAATCAGAAAATAACTTTGAGTCAACAAGATTTTAAAAAATGATCAAGGGCAATATCGCATGAACATAGACATGGTGTAAAATACGTTAGAAGGAGCATATTTTCATTGTAAGCATACACAAATTTCAAACTTGTCAAGGGCAATAAATCTTGAGGCAATTATTGGAAGTTATTGAAAAGCCATATCTTTCCTCGGCTAGTAATAATAACAACTATGAATACATTTTAGGTCCATCAGACGATAAATTTAAAGCCAATAGTGACACGGATATCCCTGCCGACCCCCCCCCCTCCAAAAAAAACAGATGCCAAATAGGAAATAATTGCACATTTATCTTTTTCAAAATTATTGAGTAATCGAACTGATTATCAATGCTTAGTCTAAGCATAAAATGTTCACTTTCAAACTCGGGTCTTAAAGTTACTGGTAATGAGTGAAACTATTCACTTGGTTTCACCACTCTCCATCACTTAGAATCAAAGTTATCTTGTCCCAAAACATTGATCAATGAAATTGCTTAGCTTTAATGGGAAATGTTAAACCTTGAATTTGGTCAAGACTGTCGCCTAAAACATCTATACCTCAATTAAAAGCAGAATTGTTTGGTTTCAAAGAAATGACATTTCAAATTGCTTATCGCTACTTAACCTAAGCAGAAAATTCTCATCATCTAACTTAGTCAATGTATTGATATAATGAATCTATACTCAAGAGTTTCATCGCTCTTACCAAATTAGAATCAAATTTATCGTGTTCCAAAATATTAAATCAAATTGCTCATCACTGCTTATATTAGCCTTAGTGGAAAATGCACACGGAGGACTATTACAAATGCATTCACGTAATAGGCACCTACACTAAGTTTGTACATTACATCAGAATAAGGAGAGTTAAAGTTACATTATGGGAGATAAGATAAAGAGATGGCAGTTCTCACTATAGTAGTTAAAAACTAGATAGTGTAAAGGTTATTTGCTGAAAATTTCAGTCAAATTAGTCCACTATTAGCCGAGAAAAAAGCGTTTGAAATATTCACATAGAATACTATAGAACTTTATCCTACAGAAAATGGGACACGCCCCCTACAAAACTCTATAGATTTTTTATAGAATTCTTTAGAAAACTACACTGGTATTCTGTAGGACTTTTTGCTAAGGGGCGCGGTCATCATTACTCAAATCATTAATATAAACAGCATAGTCTCGATTATCCACTTGATGGATTTAATTATCAAAGGCCATTAAGCGGCATATAGGAATTCAATCCGCCAACATCGAAGGCTAGCCTTGAATTTAGGAGTTTATTATGGACTGGATATGTTAATTAATGTCTATAATTGACTATTTAGATAACATCTCAGGCCTAAAGAAAGACCTGTAATAAGCAGATTTTCCTCTTGCATAATGCTATTTTTATACGCCCACATTTTTTTGTGGACGTATATTGTCGTCATCCCTGATCGTCCGTCCATCCGTCCGTCCACAATTGTTTGTGAACAGTCTACAGGTCACAATTTTTATCCGATTTCAATGAAACTTAAAATATAGATTTATCACCCTAAGATCTCGGTTCCTTTCGATATTGGCATGTATCGGACCGTAACTTCGTGGGTTATGGCCCCTGATTGTGCGAAAAATCACGTTTTTTAGCTTGTGAATAGTGTAGAGGTCACAATTTTGGACCGATTTGGATGAAACTTGAAATGCATGTTTATAACCCAAAGATCTTGGTTCCTTTCGATATATGCACACATGGGATCGTAACTTGTGGTCCCTCTGGAGGTAAAAATTATTATCCGATTTAAAAGAAACGTTTGATTATATCACCGTTCCATGGTAATGAAGAGAGAATTTGAATTTCGTGAAAATCGGACCATAATTGACGGACAAAATGGCCGCCGTTTGTACGCGAATAGTGTGAAAATATGTTATATCAAGGTTGTGGACCCTATAGAGGTCACAATTTTGAACTGATTTTGATGAAACTTGAAATACATGTTTATAACCTAAAGACCTTGATTCCATTGCATATTTCCGCATATCGGATCGTAACTTCCTGAATTATCGTGTTACCGTGTCCCAAAGCATCAACCATCAACTTGTTTATCTCTGCTGACCCTAAGCAGAAAATGCTAATCTTCGAACTCCACCGAGGCATTGACCTAAACACATGCTTGAACGTACTACTCAATAAGAAGGAAAATTAATTATGTTCCAAAGAATGTGTTGGACAGACAGGCGGACGAACACATTTTAATATTCCCCTGCTCTCTTCGAAAGGCAGGGGACATAAATACAATCAGGGGCGGATTACCCTATAGGCAGTGTAGGCAGCTGCCTAGGGCCCAAGAACAAAATAGGGCCCATAAAATTTTCGACGACCTTTTTAAATTTTATTTTTTTACATTATTTAATTCACTGGACTACACTTACGAAGACCCCTACTCGAGTATCAGCTGATCATTGTGAAGGGAGGAGTACTTTACTACAAGTGACAAAACTTGCAGCTTGAAGAAAGTGTGAAAAGAAAAGTATCGACGTAATGTATATCCTTGGAAATTTCGTTTATCTTACAGCGGTCTTTACTAATTAGTTTTACTACGTCAAAACAGTGCCACAAAAGGCCCAGTTGGTCGAGCTGTCTAGGGCCCATCAGAGCCCTGATCCGCCTCTGAATACAATACACATGGAAAACAGTCACACATGTAGCACGACATATCTCCAATTGTTATCCTATCGTTTTCGATTATCAAACTAGTTCAGCTCTGGTGAGTGTATGAGACCTACGATCAGAGCTGAACTATCAAACTTGATGCAGGTTCTCTCCGACTGCCATTATTATAGTACAATATGTAGCAGAGGATATATATAGTTATGGTGTGAAGGATATTATCCCAATTTGCAAAGCGGGTCATATTTCTAAATCTAATCCTGAAATTTACGTGGAAATATAATATTCTATGCCTATTTCTCAAAACAACAACAATTTTGGGAACAACATAAAATTTTTTTAATGATATCCATCACGGTTTTAGTGAAAATGTTATCGAATAGTGGACAGTATTTTTCTCTTAATAAGATTTATCCTTCTTATGTCGAAATTGTCAACGACGACAACTTAAAAGATAGGCTGGCACTGCCAGACAGGATACGCCCACATTTTTGAGAGATGGATAGATAACAAGCAATACCGAAAGTGATTTTTCCTACATCATTAAGTCCTGTATTTCATACTGTATTGGGAGCAGCCATTTTGTTGGTCAGTTCCAGTCTGATATTCATGAAATTCGAAGCCGACAATGATTATGGTGAGACGGTACACAACCTAGAAATGTGACTTTTCGTCGAAATCGGATACGAATTGTGACCTGTAGAGAGTCCACAACCATGATATACCATATTTTTACACTATTCGCGTACAAACGGCGACCATTTCGTTCGGCAATTTTGGTATTTTTTTCACGAAATTCGAACTCAACCTTCCTTACGGTGCAACAGTAATATAATCAGAGGTTTTTTTTTAAATCAGATAAAAGCAATACCGAAAGTGATTTTTCCTACAATCAAAGGCCATAATTCATTAAGTTACAATTTGATATGCGCAAATACCGAAAAGAATAAAGATCTTTAGGTTATAAACAAGCAATTCAGGTTTCATCAAAATCGAATTAAAATTGTGACATCTACGGGTCCACAACTTTGATATACCATATTTTTACACTGTTCGCGTACAAACGGCGGCCATTTTTTCTGGCAATTATGGTCCGATTTTCTCGAAATTCGAACTCAACCTTCCGTAGGGTGTAACGGTGATAGAGTCAAACGTTTTTTTTTTAAATCGGATAATAATTGTGACCTCGAGAGGGACCCAATAGGCGATTTTTCGGACAATCAGGGGCCATAATTCTGGAAGTTACGATCAGATATGTGCAAATAACGAAAGGAACCAAGATCTTTGGGTTATAACCATGCATTTCAAGTTTCATCAAAATCGAATTAAAATTGTGACCTCTACAGGGTCCATACAACCACAATATACATTTTTTAACAGTATTCGCGTACAAACGGCGGCCATTTTGTATGGCAATTTTGGTCCGGTTTTCCCGAAATTCGAACTCAACCTTCTTAACGGTGTAACGGTAATATAGTCAAGCGTTTTTTAAAATCGGATAATTATAATTGTGACCTCCAGAGGGACCACAAGCTAAGAAAAGGCGATTTTGCGTATAATCAGGGGCCATAATTCAGGAAGTTACGATCCTATATGCGCAAATATTGAAAGGAACCAAGATCTTTGGGTTATAACCATGAATTTCAAGTTTCATCAAAATCGAATTAAAATTGTGACCTCTACAGGGTCCACAACCTTGATATACCATTTTTTAACAGTATTTGTGTACAAACGTCGGCCATTTTGTGTGACAATTTTGGTCCGATTTTCCCGAAATTCGAACTCAACCTTCTTTAGGGTGTAACGGTGATATAATCAAACGGTGTTTAAAATCGGATAATAATTGTGATCTCCAGAGGGACCAGAAGCTAAAAAGGTGATTTTTTGGACAATCAGGGGTCATAATTCAGGAAATTACGTTCCAATACAAAAGGCGCAAATATCGAAAGGAACCAAGATCTTTGGGTTATAAACATGCATGTCAAGTCTCATCAAAATCGGTTCTAAATTGTGACCTCTATAGGGTCCACAAGCTAAAAACGTGATTTTTCGTACAATCAGGGGCCATAATCCATGAAGTTTTGATCTAATCCATGCCAATATCGAAAGCAGTCGAGATCTTTTTGGGATAAACCTATATTTCAAGTTTCGTCAAAACCAGATAAGAATTGTGACCTGTAGAGAGTTCACAAACAAATTATGGACGGACGGACAGGAGCGACGACAATTTACGTCCACATAAAAATGTGGGCGTATAAAAATGCCACTATCGTGACTTGAACACTAAGGAGAACGCTAGATCGGAGACGGTCCTGCGCAAATTGTGACGTCATGTGTGAATTGTGGGTTAGGGTAAGGGTTAGGCTTGATCGTGGGTTAGGGTTAGGGCTAGCCCTGTTTATATCTCGGGACTTTGACCAAATCTACAGATCCTAGCCCTTAACCTAACCATAACCCACAATCTATATATGACGTCATATGTGCTAAAATGCGTAGGACCGTCGCCGATCTAGCGTTCTCCGAACACTAAAGGGTTAAAATAAAATAGAGTTATTTCCCTTTACCGGTTAGAGGTCGCGTCGGGCTAGCGGTAAACGTAGAATTCACGAATGGCTGCATGAAGAAAGATTTTATAGTCAACTGATCAGGTTAAAATCGTTGAAAATCGCCTACCATCTTCACAGCAAAAATGGTAAGATTACTTGGAAGTGTTAATCACCTGATAATATATTTAATATCCACAGTATTTTCTGTTCTTTTTACGATTATTCCATGTACAAATGCTTTGTTTACATCTTTTTGAATGACTATGTAACGTTACCGGTACATGTAAAATATATTATATCGATAACCACAAAGAAAATGTATTGAGATTTTAATTGAACCACGTAAATGGATAGAATTTAAGTCTGTCAATAACTAGGCTAAAACAATTCCACCTATTTTCTTGTCTTGAAATTCTGAAAACCAGGGTGATGAATGTGATGATAATATAAATATATATTGTTCATTAATGATCATTCACACCGATATTACTTAGTAATATACTAATATTATAGCCAGACTGCTATTCTTAATTCCCGTATTAAATGTCTAAATATATCAATAATTGTCCCCTTTATCAACTCTGGGAGGAGTTCAGCTCTGAACGTAGGTCTCGTCTCATTACACTCGCCATACTACATTCAGATCTCGTGCCATTCAACCAATGTTGAAACTATAATCTGTCCCAGTCAATTTTACTGGGCAACTTTTCACGGCTAAACGGTTGCTCGCGTGTCAGTCCCCGTGAACGCCTGAACAATGTAAATGAACATCTTAGTGAGAAAATAAGACATTGCTTACATAGCTAGAACCAGTATGACCGACACAACACGCTTTTAAAAAATACGTCTCCGTCTGCTAGAAGACTTGGTTGATGCCATTGATAGGGTAACTCACAAATTTACGAACTCGACCATATAAGATTGTTCAGACATTCACAGGGACTGACACACGACCGTTTAGCCGTGAAAAGTTGCCCAGTAAATTTGACTGGGGCAGATTATAGTTTCGACATTGGTTGAATGGCACGAGATCTGAACGTAGTAATGGCAAGTGTAATGAGACATACAGAGCTGCACTACTCGGGGAGCTACAATTGCTCGGTGAGTAAGACGTCTAACTTCAACTAACCTGAACAATCTGTGTTTGATCCCCTGTGTGTTGACAGAGGAAGTTCATCATATACTTATATAGGTTACAGACTTCGTCAGGAGGCGCGAGTCATTACTCGCGCGCACGCTATACTCGCCTGAAATGTTATTCGCGAGAGTAAGGCATTACTCGCGCAATCTTTTCTGGAAACTTTTCTTGAATAAAAATTCAAAACCATCTAAGGCTATAGTCATTTGATTTTTAATTCAATTCAATATCCACGATAAAATACAAGACAGCAGACCTACAGGCGATAAGAATACGATTTCACAATGTTACTAAGAACATAGAAGGCGTCAATAAGGAAGTTGTATTCCGGACTTGTAACGTAGAATTTTTATGATTGGTTAATTTAACTGAAATCCAAAGCAGAATTCTCGCGAGAAATATTACGAGATATGAAAATTTGTAGAATATTGTAACGTTATAATATGTCATTTTCTAGTCTTTATGATTAAATTTTGAATGGTGGTTTCATATTAAAATAAATATTAAACAAGCTAGAATATAGTTAGAAATGCTGAGAAGTATTTGGATTGCCTCATTTACAAGTGCCAGTACAGTGCTATTAAATTACTGTTAAAGCTCCTATAGCATTTTTTAAAGTTATATTTTTAAAATGTATCAAAATAAAGCCCCAAAATAGATTGAACCTATAAACAGTCCTACCTTGTTAAAGAATAATCCTATTAATCCTATAATTCAGTACTGCCAGTTGAGAAATTGGCAAAAATATCATTTTCAACTTCAAATTCAAACGTTTGAAGATGGGCGTCCATGGAGAGGAATGGGAAAACAAGGGAGGTAATTGAGTAACTATTTCCTCAATCACCCTGTGTCACCCTTTATAATGCCCAAAAAATTTTGCCCAGGACCGTATAATAGTGAGTTGACAACCTTTTGAGCAAAAGACATAGAAATAATTATGGTTTGACTTTCTTAGAAAATGTGAAATTGGAACTTTAATACATAGCAGACCATATCACGGTCAACATTGTTTGGCGACAGTTAGTTGAGTTCTACGATTTTCGAACATCAAATGCACATTACAAATGCCAATAGGTAGGGACATATTTTTGAAAACTTTCAGATCTTGCTAAACAGGATAATGGAAAACATATTATCTTAAAGATGAATATGACCTCAAACGACAAGGTTTTTACATAAGACTTTACACACAGTGACACGATGACTACTTTTATTTTCACCGGTTCTCTTTTTCTTCTTTGATATTGTGTTTTTTTTATAGTAAACTACTATTATTTTCACATTAAGCTAAAATAAATTGGACAAAATATTCCTTTATTATTCTTTATTAAATTAATCTCGCCCTACGCAAATATGAATAATTCAAGTATTGAATTAAATATTACAACTGACAAGAAGGCTCACTTCTAGTGAAGAACATTAGAAAACAGTCTTACATTTCTGGAATGCCAGTTAATTAATGCACTGTTATTTGCCAGAGTTCTTGGTCTCTATTACAATTTTACTCTTATGTGGGCGACCGGGCAAGGGAAAATATACAGTCATTTCATTTAGACGGGGCGATAAACTGTAGTGTTCAGTAATTTGAGTGTCCTACATAGTCAAATTTAGATTCATTAAAAGTCAAACTATCGTTCTTTTATGTTTTGTTGAAATGGTGTTGATTATCCAGAATCCAGGCCTGCCAGTAGACTTGTTTTAGCCGTACAAATTTCAAATCATTGGTGCATGACCTAAAAAAAGGTCTGAATGCAGAGCCCATGTGTTGTTTACAATTACAGACTACAGTATATTATTTAATTTCACTTTTTAAATTGTTATAACTTGGTTAATCAACCATAGAACTTCATCTTATCCCTACCATACACTGTAATAACAAACAGAAAAGGATGAGTAATTATTATGTATAAAGTGGAAGGTTCCTATACAAACAATTCAGTAAATTGCAATAACAATCTATAATTTATTAAATCATTTCAGACGGTGGGTAGGAGTTCCAAGATGCTCCAGCATATCAACTTCAGGATGCGTTGTATGCTTCATGACAGTAGAACTTTCATTGGTACATTTAAAGCCTTCGATAAACATATGAATATTATCTTGGGAGACTGTGATGAGTTCCGTAAGATAAAACCCAAGAGTAATAAACAAGGTGAACGAGAAGAGAAAAGAGTTTTAGGTTTAGTATTACTCCGTGGAGAACATCTAGTATCTATGACGGTGGAAGGACCTCCACCAGCCGAGGTAAGTTTTGAGTTATTCTGAAATCTTAAAATTTAAATTAAGACAGCAAATCAGTCATATTTGTATTGCAATGAATCACTCTTGCATTCAAACCTGGAAGTAAGACATCTGTTACACTGTCATTCCAAAAAGTGAGTTTTTACAGGCATCTCACATCTAGTGTCTGTCACTGATTTGTCTTGTTTTTATTCATTGGTACTGTACATGTCTGGTGCGGAGTTCAAACTGCATGTATTATGTACAAGATGTACTAGTTCAGATCTCCTTTCCAGGCCTCTTTTATAAATACCTATTTGGCAAGGAATATGACATTCCACAATAGCGTAGGTGTTACATGTGAGCTTTTAATGTATAGTGTATGTACAATATGATATGTTTGTTTAATGTTATAGGAAAGTATGGCAAGGGTACCTTTAGCTGGCATGGGACCAGGCGGACCTGGTATGGGAAGAGCTGCTGGACGTGGTGTTGGAGGCCCATCTGCAGGAGGAGCTGCACCAGGGCTTCAAGGTCCTGTTAGAGGTATTGGAGGTCCATCACAACAAATGATGACACCACAAGGTAAGTAAAGTGTTTTAACAGGACATCCGTCAAATTAAGCCATTTGAATATGATAACAAATTTCAAATTCAGTGGTTTCAGCCTAATCAAGACAATATTCAGTAATCGTATACACAGTAATTGTAATCCATTGAATTGTTTTGGGTATGATCCTTTTGTCAGGCTATTGCCTGTCAAATATATTGAATTGTATAGGCCAAAAAGTAACCAATAACTGGTTTTACTCCAGCTGGTAGTAAAGCCAGGCTGACACTTTCACGACTTTTAGCCACGATTTTGCCGTGCCCATCAGTGTCCACATTGACACGAACTGGCACGATGAGTTCACGCATAGTTTGCGCATTGTTTGCGCACTTCCCGCATTGGCACGAGTTTGCGCAAATTGGACGGTGTCATGCCAATGTGTGCCACGGAATCGGGCAAGGGCCAGCCTGGCTTAAGTTTTGCTACTTGATATAATTCAGACTGTTGCCAACAAATTGGTAGTCTCGGTCACCCAGAACCTCCTAGTCTTCAACGCACGGAGGGTCTGGGACGGTTCTCAATTTTTGACGAAAATTACTGGATAATCTACCCCATAAAAAAACAAACATTTGGTTACGCATGCGCAATGGAACCTTTTGGCTAAAGTCTCGGGTAAATGCTAGATCTTATGAAGCCGGGCCAATTTTGCTAGATTCTATAAAGCGTGGTTGAAATATATCCCACAATTCACTTGGCACATCTATTATTAGAAACAAATTAGACGATGAAGAATTAAGAAGATTGCGAGTAGTCATACGTCTGATTCATGACGAGAGAAAATTACCATTTCAATTGAAACCTTTAAAAACAAAATTTTAAAGAGTGTCATTGTTGACAAACGAGCTGTTTTGATAGATTCAGTACTTGGTAACTTAAAAGACTGGATAATCCAGACAATGACCTATTTTCGGTCAAATTTTGAGGACCCATCCAGACTAATATTCGTAGAATATTTGTGTGGATGATAGAGACTAACAAATTGGCTAAGATTATTTGAATAATTATATTTGATTTATTCACAGGACGCGGGCCCCCTGGTATGAACCCTGGCATGAGACCACCACCAAACATGGGCAGAGGAGGTCCACCTGGAATGAGAGGACCCCCACCAGGAATGATGAGAGGCAAGTACTTTTTCTAAGACTTAGGGCCGTGCTAGAAAAAATAAATCCCCATTGGAGAATTGACAGATCTTGATTATTATCAATAATTTGATTATCACTGAAAATGATAGTAAACTTTGCCACAAGTTATACATTTTTTATACGCTCACCTTTGCACCATAAGGAAGGTTAAGTTTGAATTTCATGAAAATCGAAACAAAACTGTCAGACAAATAGTTAGTTGCTCCTTGTACGCAAATAGTGTAAAAGTATGTAATACGAAGGTTGTTGATCCTCGAGAGGTCACATTTTGTCCGATTTATATCCCAAAGATCTCAGTTCCTTTCGATATTCGAGCATTTCAGACCATAACTGCCTGGATTATGGCCCTTGATAGTAGAAAAAATTGTGGGTTTTGTTAAGCTTGCTCTCTCATACATCTCTTGCAAATTGCATGACCACCTCTGGTTTAAACTAAAAATGATTGTAAACTTAAAAATGTATTAATCATTTTGTACTGACATTGTACATCATATTGATCTGTGAAATCATTTTCCTTTTATTCTCCCTGGCCAGACCTCGAAATGTTTTTATAAAAAAAAGCTACCTGGCGCAAGCGACATGTAAATATATAGTTTTTCTTCAAACCTTTCGCTCCAGTAACTAACCTGTCACTCGAAATTATCAAAGACCATTCAGGTCACACATTAGCAAACACTATTGTTTTGGTCCTGTACATTGAATCTGCTTTGGCTCAGCAACTTGATGTGAATTACCGGAAGTATCATCGTACCGAATATCCGTAATGAATTAAATATCAAAACAACATAACACCATATTTACATGTAGCACAAGTTTTGATCTAGGTATTCCTCAGGATTTTATCGTCCAGGTTCCCCTTGTTAGTAGTGCAGGATTGAAAGTATGTCGAGGAACAGCGTCTTATTAGTTGAGATGAAAACCAGAGATCCTACACATTGACATCCACGTGAAAGAAGTGTGGACTTTTGAGGAATTAAAGGTGGAGATGTCATTGTACAATGTACAGTAGAATCTGCATTAAGCAGCCACCCACGGGAAATTTTAGGATTGACCGCTTAACGGGAGTGGCCTCTTAATAAAATCTCGAGTTTTTTGTGCCGACATCAATTAATATTACGCTTGGGTGCACTTGCATCGGTAAATTTGGCCGTCGCTGAATCTCGGACATAACTTCCGTAAACATGTCATTTTATCCCAACCTTCAATACTACTGTCCAGGCCCGTAGCCAGGGGGTGGCAAGTGGGGGCAATGCCCCCCTGAAAAAATGTTTTGCCCCCCCGAAAGAAAATTTGCCAACCATAACTGTAAAATACCTACTATAGACTGTAACGGGTGTGCCCCTCCTAAAAACTTCACTGCCCCCCCCAAAGCCAGCAAGCTGGCTACGGGCCTGCTACTGTCTATCATTGTCATGCTTTCGATAATATTTATCCATTTTTGTAAAATCTCATGTTTTTTTTGTGCTAACATCAATTAATATTACGCTTGAATGCATTGGAAGCAAACACCAATGCAATACTTCACTTGCATCGGTAAATTTGGCCGTCGCTGAATCGCCGACATAACTTCTGTAAACTTGTCATTTTGTACCAACCTTCAATACTACTGTCTATCATAGTGATGTATTCGATAATATTTATCCATTTTTGTGAAGAAAATCGATGAATTAATTTTATTTTATCAAAGAAGCACACGAACCAAAAAACATCGCTGATTTAGCTACCGAATCACAGGGGGTGTAACTCTGTATGTAATATTACAGGTGGCGCTAAAAACGTCTATTTAACAACATAGCGGCTTTTAGTCGGTACTTTCAGTTTATTCAATCAGTATCAAATAATACCCCGTTACGTGTGAAAACAATGATCAGGTTTGTCGTTTAATAAAACAAAAGATTAATTAACAGATAATCCCGGGTTGATTGGTATTTTCACATTTCTTTTTATCTGATTTGCGGGAGTCCATTTAATTGATTACTACTCACGGGATTAGCGGGGGTGTTAACGAAGAACGACAAGATAGTATCATTCAACGATGGCCGTTGAATGGGCGATGTTTTGTTAAATTCATTTGCAAAATAGTGACCGCTGGCCGCGTTAGAGGAGTGACCGTTGAATTAGGAGATGAAACAATAGAATTTTTACGGGGGGAATTTATTGTGACCGCTTACAAGGAGATGTCGCTGAATAGGAGTGGCTGCTCATACGGATTCTACTGTACATACAAAATTTCTCTCATACATGTACATGTAGCTCGGGCCTGGATGGCTGAATGGTCAGCACATTGTATCATTAGCTTCCACTGGTAAAGACCTCTAAATGTGTAGGCCTAATCGAATTATTGAATTAAGATTGAACCTAGTTTGTGTTAATGATGTAAAGGTTAAAAAATTGTTGAACCTGTTAAAGGTGCATTATAGGAGATTTTTATAAGGAGTTGGTCATTCTTGCTATAACAGTTCAAAAATAAATGATAAAAGAAGAATATATTGAAAATTTCAGTCAAATTACTTTAATCTGAACATACATGTAGTTACCACCACTGTAATTTTTGACTAGAAATGGTAGTTAACCCCATCTTCACCAATTCTTAGTATGATAAATCGTTTTGATTGACAGACATTAACTCCACCTACATAATCTCTGCTGTTTGCTGTCATCCTATTTGTGTTTTACCTTTTTGGATTTTTATAACAATGAACAAAATGAGTGAGAGGGAAAATTTTCATTCCTACTTGTATTTTAGACAGGCATTAAATCAATTGGATATAATAATATTATAATACAATTATGATAAATCTATAGGTGTACACCAGTGGCGTCATGCCTATTGGGGAAATAAAAATATTTTTATAGATATTAAGACAGAAGACCTGTCCGTGGTTCTACAGAGTTGATTTTGTGCTTGTTGTGTAAATAAAGATCTAATTTATAATTTCTATACCATCTGAAGCCTAAATAAATACTTGCAATAATCAGATTTAGGTTTTACATAATGTATGTTTAACTGATTGATAAAAACCCAACCGCAACCTGTTAAGCAATAGAAATTTTCTATTACAATACATGTCATGTATTTGTTACACCACAGGCAGACTTGATAACATATTTTTTAAATTATTAGTATTATACAGCGTAAAGTTAAGTCAGTTCAAATTCCATTCATTCATTCATTCTTGATGTTTCATTTCTCCATTTTGCAGGTACTTTGACAAGTCACCTATAAATAGATAGGTTGATGTAAAGAAAAAAAAAATGTCCCTAATACTTTATGAGATAAGAAAGAAATATTTAAAAGCATACCTTTGGATTTTTGAATACAAAATAAGTTATAATATTTCACATCAGCTAATTCTAAAGAATTCACTTCATGTGTTGCTAACACAAGCCATGCTGTATGGTATGGTACCAGTGACCTGTATGTCATCCTGGATAATAGAAACAATTTTACTGTGTCTATTTTAATAATATTTCATCACATCAAACTTTTTTCCCTTTGAGACGTTCATGGAGTTATAGGTTAATATAGACTGTAAAACAATTAATTTGTCAATCAGTTATTTCAGTATCTAATGCTTGGCAGTGAGTGGAATGTTAATCAGTTTACAAATCTTTGTGCAGGGATTTAAATGTGAAAGAAAACAATGTTGGGTATCTGTATGAAACTGGTTCAACAGTGCAACCAAACCGTTTACCCAGTGGAGTGGAGTGGACTGGACTTAACTCCATTTCTCTCTTTCTCTCTCTCTCATAAATGTAGCACACCAGATGACTTTGTATTAGTCTGGTTAGTGAAGAAGTATGAGATAAAGACAACAACAAAAAACTCATAGTATCTTATGAACCAGAAATTCCAAGCTAAAATATAACCCAAATCAACTCCTCAAAACTTGTAATTAATACATTCCTGGAAAAATATACATCAGAAGAAAAGTTGCTAAAAAGAACAGTTAAAGCTACTGTCAAAATCTAAATTGTTCTCAAAATTTTCATTTAGGCCTAATCTTCAATATTCTCACTGATATCATGAAGTAAAATTTTGTGATAATATAAAATTAGTTTTGAGAAATTCTCAAATTCAAGGGGCATAACTCTTAGTGATATGAATTTACCCACTCTAAATTATTACAAAACAATAACATAGAGGCAATAGTTGATTTAAATACGATTTTCTTGTATCTGAATGAGTAGTTCCTGATCAGTGAGGCAATATTCTTGAAAAATTTAATGTAGATTGTTCTTTTGTTCTATCTCTACAATTCTTTGATGCGTGTGTGCTTAAAGATCCCCAGGAGCGACAGTGGCGTACTGAAAAAGACGTTTGTTCGCTAAGGTGTTGATTTCATCTATGTAGTCGTTCGCATTGAGTAACAAAACAAGGTTCCTTAAACACATTACTCATGGCAGTTGGAATTCTTAAAGAATTCAAAATGGTATAGTGAGTGTCAATTCACTATTCGAAATAACGCATGAGATCAAATATTTGATTTTGTCAGCCTATACCCAGACATTTATCAGAAAAATATATTTTATCAAAGTGCCACTGCAAAATTGTTGGCCATTGCTGTCAAGTGAATGTGTGCTTCAAATTGTCTCAATTTCAGACCTTCGAAGAAAACCTTGCTGCTTATATGGGACATTAATTTGGGAATTGGTAGTGTTTTTAAACCCCTCCATTTTAATGTGGAGGTACATTGTCATCACCCACTGTCCATCCACAATTCGTTCATAGACAGTTCACAATTTTTATCCAATTTTTACGAAACTTTAAATACAGTTCACAATTTTTATTCAATTTTGATGAAACTAAATATAGATCTATCTCTCAAAGATCCTGCTTCCTTTCTGTATTGGCATGTATTGCAGTATCAACTGCACAGATTATGGCTCCTGATTGTACAAAAAATCACAATAGAGGTCACAATATATATTATTTTTTAAATATACATGTACATGTATCACAGTCACACCCTAATGGTTGAGTTCGAATTTCATGGAAATCGGACCAAAGCTGACAGACAAACTGGTCCTGGCTTCCTTGATAATATTTTTAGCTCTTGAACCTACAGGACACAATTTTTATCTGATTTTAAAAAATGTGTAACTGTCCGATTTTGAAGAAACTTAAAATATATCTTTATATCCTAAAGATGTCCCTTTCAACATTCGCCTATATATTCTTGGATTATGACCCCTGATTGAACGAAAAATCATGTTTTGGGTTTTTTGCAAAATGTGAGTGTATCTTGCCTGGCAACGCTGGTTTTGAAAATATCATGGCCTTTAAACAATGGCTGGAAACATGAAATGATACATGTATGTTGAATATAAAGAAGTGTTAGGATTTTGTAATAGATAATGTAGAAATATGGAACAAATACTTAAAATTTATTCCAACAATCTGGCATTTTGCTTTCCATATTATCCATACATCCAATCTTAAAAGTATTATTCGCTATGTAAATTTAATCTTTTATCTGGACTGGCGACCAGCTGGAAAGCTTTCAATCTCAATTTTTTTTTTATTGTGAATCTGGCCTACAGCTAATAATTGCGTCTTTCCTGCCTCCTTTTGGCAATACTGATTACACTTCCATCAAGTCTATATTGATTTTGACATTTTTGTCAGCCTTGGGTTAAATTTTACCCAGTAATAATATAGTTCTATCTATTACTCAGTCATATGAAACTAGGCTGAGCCTGTGGGCAAGAAAATGCATTAAGTTGGTTGCCTGAGGTGTTGGCAGGTGTTTTGCTAGGCCAGGCTACTATAATAGCAAGTTTGATTGCTGTGTTATTCGGTTTATTTACAAAAATTCAACATTAATTTAACAAGTGGTATTACATCTGTATAATAATTCTTATTTTCTTCCTTCTAAATTCTTGCCTTTCTACATTTTTGTGCTTGAATTTAATGGCATTAGGTTTCCAATCCATCCTCTATTAATTGTGATTTTCTTTTCTTTATATATTGGCAGTATTTTAATAACTAAAGAAATAAATTCAATACTAATGAAAAATAGATTGGTAGAATGACTGGCACTGATGGGGATTTTGTATGCGCCCACATTTCAATGTTGTAACATATATCACGGTCATGCACATTACAAATTTTGCTCAATATTTATGTTCACAAGACAAAGAATCCTATTGATCTTCAACAATTTCTGATGATCACTGTCAGAGTTGTCACCCATGAGATGGATTTGATAAACAAATCGGGTAGATTCTCAAGAAGCTCAATTTATTGTCTGATTTGGAATTTATGGTCATTGTTTATGCCCACCGTCCACTGAAGTGTTATATAGGATGTGCATGTCAAATTTATTAAGACTTTTTATATGCCCAAATTGAAGTGTGGTCGTATATTGTCGTCACATCTGTCTGGCGTCCACAATTGCTTGTGGACGCTCTAGAGGCTAAAGTTAATATCCAATTGACTTTAAATTTATACACAGTGTTTAAGGTCACGAGACGAAGAAGCCTATTGGTTTTCAGAGATTTCCGATAACAACTACCAGAGTTATGGCCCTTGATCACTTCAAAAAATCTTGTGGATGCTCTAGACGCCAAAGTTAATATCAGTCAGATTGATTTTAATTTTATACAGTGTTTACGGTCATGAAACGAAGAAGCCTATTGATTTTCAGCGATTTCCGATAATTAGTGCCAGAGTTATGGCCCTTGATTTCTTAAACAAATCTTGTGGACGATCTAGAGGCCAAAGTTAATATCCGATTTACTTTAAATTATTACACAGTGTTTAAGGTCATGAGACGATGAATCCTATTGATTTTCAGTGATTTCCGATAATTAGTGCCAGAATTACGGCCCTTGATCACTTCAAAAAATCCTATGAACGCTCTAGAGGCCAAAGTTAATATCCGATTGACTTTAAATTTATACATAGTGTCTAAGGTCATGAGACGAAGAAGCCTTTTAATTTTTAGCGATTTCCGATAATTACTGCCAGAGTTATGGCCCTTGATTACTTAAAAAAATATTGTGGATGCTCTAGAGGCTAAAGTTAATATCCGATTGACTTCAAATTTATACATAGTGTTTACAGTCATGAGACTAAGACGTCTATCGATTTTCAGTGATTTTCAATAATTACTGCCAGAGTCATGACCCTCGATCACTTGTCTTCGAAAAAGTCCTGTGGAAGCTCTAGAGGCCAAAGTTTATATCCAATCGACTTTAAATTTACACACAGTGTTTAAGGTCATGAGATGAAGAAGCCTATTGATTTCAGAGATTTCAAATAATTACTGCCAGAGTTATCTCCCTTGATAACTTCAAAAAAATCTTGTGACGTTATAATAGAGGCCAAACCTCAGATTGATGCACAGAGTTTAAGGTGTTGAAAGGAACAAGTATTTTGATTTTCAATGAATTTTGATAACTGAACAGCTAAATCCATGATATTAAATGTTTCATTTATATACTAATTGTTAGCGTGGGGTAAAACTTTATTCTCATAAGTACATGAGTTGTTACTCTAAATCAGATTTTAGTGTATTACAAATGTTTCATTACCCAAAAAAGTAAAAATATGCGACAACCCTTGTTGACTGCCCGGACAATTTAGCTGTTGTGGGCGTATGTTTCGTTGCCTGGCAATCTATCTTTCATAGTGTTTGAGTATGTACCTCGGGAGGAACCCTTTAAAATTCAGTCATGCAACCATTAGTAGAGTTAATGACCCAGTCTATAATAGGTCAGAGATTTAAGGGAAAAAGAATGAAAGCTAGCTAGTGAAATCTCAACAGCAAGTTTTCATGCATTTTTCAAAACCTGTCAAGATTGTTAGGTCACAAAGAGGTCACATATCTATTTCATACACCATCATTGTCTGTGCCGATGTAAAATACGAATTCACCTTTTAAAATGCTGCAGATGGCCATATATATGTTTTTCCTGGCCATGCTATATTATTGAATTTTAAACTTTGTATAATTACAGGTCCACCACCAGGAATGCGAGGACCACCTCCAAGATAATTATGCTACTTCATCATCATCAGTATCATTTGTATAAAGACATTGGGGAATTTCTTTCAAGTTGAAGAATTTTAATTCCAAATTTCTGCTAATTATGATGAGAAATTTAAAGTGAAATTTCTAGCTGTTAATGAAACAAAACGAAAGTGACTATTTTGATTATAGTGTTGAGCCAGACTGAAACACAGATAAAATATTTTTTAAGTCTTGTATATCATGTTCACTGGGACAATTGTATCATTTCTTTTTACATAATGATTATAATCCATGTATCATTTGTACATAAATCATCATTAAAATCCATCATCAATAGTGTTTTATTTTCTTATTATTGAAATTTACAACATGTACATCGATCTGAAATATTTTAGACACAGGTGCTGTGAATGTTCTTGTCCTTTTTGATATGCCGTATCTTTTGGACATTGTGGAGAACAAAATTCCCCAATACTTGCAACATTTATCTTAACAGAACAAAATGTTCCAGTTTCAAAAATTTTATTTGTAATAATAATGATAGTACTAATCTATGTATACAGCGCTGAATATCCAACAAACTAATTGCTCAAGCTAGCCATCCTCCTTGTCGGAGGTTCCCAGTTCTTGTCATTATTACACAAAAGTGTCTAAAAGTTGATCAGTCATGCCCCGTTTATTTAAAACAAAATCTTAAAAGCACGCCGGAGGTTGCAATTACCAGTTGATCCTGTGACAGTTTATGTGGATCTATCTATTTGAAGTATATTAAACAATTGTATACCCAGAGGGGTCGGGCAGTTACCGCCTTGGCTTCGGTTCAAACACAGGTTCAGATGCAGCTGGAATAGAAGTTTGTGACACCCTAACCTCGCATTGTCCATAGCCGTTAAATCAAGAAGCAAACTATTGCCCCGGGTAGACCGTTGTTGCATATTGTATTCATCTTGTAGAAATTATTTCCTGTAACTAGGTCGTTTTACGACAGGTACAGGAGAACAGTTTAATGGTCTTCATTTTGGGAATTATCCTCTACGTACTGGAACCATGCCTATCTGTGCTGATTATTACTACTTTGTAGCCCGACTGAAGTGAGTCGTAAAAAAGGGAAATAGCAGACAATCTTATAGATCTTGCCAATATCTGAACCCCATATTTTTGCCTTGGTTTTGACTAAAATTTCAAGACCATTTTTACCAGAACATTGTGAACGGTCTTGCCGTAAAATGCAAACTACGTTCAGGGGCGTACATAACAATTTCGTTTGGGTGTGGGGGGGGGGGTGTTTAGCCAAAATGCGACCGATTGATGCACATACCCCCGCCCCACACACCAGTGGTACTACAAACTGGGCAGTTCACTATAATCGTGAATAAGATAGTGCTGAGACAGTATACGACAACTGAGGAGTAGAAGAATGATTTTAAAATGGAATCGAGCGCCGCAGGCGCGAAAATTTTTCAGATATGTAACCTAGTAGAAGAATGATGTTATAATGGAATCGCTTTTAAATGTAACAGCTTTTAAATTTTTGGGACTGGGGTTGATAAGAAATGGGACAGAATCTTGAGGCTTATCTGTCAATTTCGCTTGTTTTATGATTGTATGTTTATCTCATTAATTCATTTACTTTTTTTGAGACCGACTATTTTTTGCCGTGGTAGAAAACATTTCATAGAACAACATACTCACAGCAGAATAAGAGTGACAAGCAGACATGGTTATTTTATACTATAGTTTTGAGTGACGTATGCAATTTAGGCACACGGATTCAAACAAATACATTGCATTTGGGACCTATTCTGGCATTGTTTTTGAGACCGACTGCAGTGACTGCACTTATTTTGTGACCGACTATTTTTCTCCCTGGGTGAAACTTTGTTGTTAGACCAATTTAACATACTTACAACAGAATAAGTGTGACGTATGCAATTTAGGCTCATGGATTCACGTAAATACATAGTATTTGGTATTTACTCTGGCATTGTGTTTGAGACCGACTGCAGTGACTGCACTTATTTTGAGACCGACTATTTTTCTCCCTGGGTTACATTTTGTTGTAAGACTAACATTATACTCCCAACAGAATGAGAGTGAAACACAACATCTTTTCAAAAATGATAAGTTGACAAGGTTATTTTATACTAAGACAGCTCCTATTTTGCGACCGACTGCACTGATTTTGCAACCGACTATTTTTATACTAAAGTTTTGCGTGAGTAGGGTGACGTATACAGTGAGTACTTATTTTGATACCAACTTCCTCTACTTTTTGACCGTCTGCACTGATTTTACGACAGACTATTTTTTTTTTTGCGTGAGTAGCGTGACGTATACAGTGAGTACTTATTTTGATACCGACTACCTTTACTTTGCAACCGACTGCACTGATTTTGCGACCGACTATTTTTATACTAAAGTTTTGCGTGAGTAGCGTGACGTATACTTATTTTGATACCGACTACCTCTACTTTGCGACCGACTGCACTGATTTTGCGACCGGCTATTTTTTTTTTGCTGCGGGGGGGGGGGGGGCACATTTACGCCCCTGTCTACGTTAATATACTGGCGCACTACCGAAAGACTATTAAACGGGGAGTGCACCCTGAATACCCATGCGGTTCGTCCTCATTACACAAATGCTTCAAATCAGATTTAAACAAAATCATTAAACCAGATTAGATCCTATAGATTATGGCCTCTGGTACGAAAAATCGTTTATTTTTTTCTCCGTTTATCTGTCCAACCCTCGCGTGACAATCGCTTGTCTTCTAATGTCGTTGTAGTCCATTCTTTTTACGAAAACTTGGATTGTCTGATATAACAACACTTCCTTTTAGTCATTTACCATAACCGTTCTCAATTTTTGCGCCATTTACCTATTCTTCAAATCTTTGTTGGATCAGTATCATCCATAGCAAAGAATTTGTTGAAATTATATTTGAAATGTGTTCAGTCACCTGTGTGATATTGGTGTTCATAACATTGTCCTTGAACAACTTAAGTCGGCAGTGTCAGAGTTGCCTCAAGACTTAACTGGCTGAAGACCTGTGGCTGGTTGCTCAAAACTTAGATATTTTAACCACCCGTTTAACTCGAACATATCGTTATTTTGCAATTTGCTAACGTGTCGTTTGTTACCGGTCCGTTAAATTTCTGTCGCTGGAAAGTTAATTTCATTATCCGTTAGCTAACGTACAGGTTACAGTTTAAATACTATTAAGATCTACTTGGTAGTTTCTTTTTGGGCGTCAGTAAATATTCTCTTCGTTTCATGCGAGATGTCCACACAATCCAATAACTCAAAAGGACAAAAGCTAAGTTTATCAATGACTTTATTTACAAAGCTGATGGATTTCGATCGATCGTCCAGTAGTAAAACAAACATAAACATTACAAAATATAACAATAATTATTTCACAAAACAATAATAAGTGAATATTATATAATACACATTACTAGTTTAGAGTAAAAATTAGAAAATAAGCGCTAGATGTGGATTGTGGCGCACATCAATGTTATGAGTATGTTCAGATATACATAGAACACATTAGATGGAAACCATACGGTTTTGCATGACGCATTCCCCCGCAAACTTACGTTCGAATGCCACAAAGGGTCACTTTCAGAAGTTTTTTTTCGGTATACAGCACTCTACTTAAATGAAATAATCCCCAAAGTTTATCGTTTGAGATAAATTTCTTCAGAGACGTCTTCTGGTCTTAGTATTCTCTTTTACTTTTACACAGATCAATTATTTTCACCTTTGGATCATTATGAGTAGGTTTATATAAAATAATTTGACCGCCGATTGGTTAAACTAATAAGATCGTCCTTACTGTTACACTACTTTGTCTTTGTTTATATAACTTTGAGACTGATTACTCTTTACGATCATTTTATTGTAAATTAACTGAGGTTCCTAAACTCGTGCTGTATTTTTCCAACAGAAAATAATTAAAAAAAAAAATATCACAGGACATGAGTATATTATGAAAGAAGAAAAGACATTTAAAAAGAAACGTCTAACACAACGATTTGCAATTTCTGCAGAATAGATATTCACTAAACTGTTGCCCTTCGACCCCACCGCCTGTTGAAGCAATGATCTTAAAGCTGTGATTTAGTAAACGCAGAATAACCTGTATTGAGTTCAATTTACAGAAACCATTTAATGGAAATCTGATTATGTAACGATTGTCCATGTTCCACCCAGAATTACGTGTGTCCACCAACGCAGCAGACAATTCCGGGAACACCTCTTCAATTAAAGCTCGCTCCGCACTTAATGAGATTCTTTCTCCTAGATCGGGACTGATGCTGACTGCTATGCAATCACAGAATTCTGGCGAGGTATTGGGTTCTGTTTTGATCTGACTCGGCATTTTTATGCCTGCCATGCTTATTTTCGCGGCTCTGAGCATTTCAACCTCTTTGGCCATTCCACCGATATCGTAGAATCTTGATTCTTCCAACAGCTGGTCAAATTCTTCGAAGTTAGAAGGCAAAAGAAGTCGCTGTGATCGCAGGTAGTTTAAAATATAGCGAAACATCTTGCCATCACGATCTATAAAGTAATGCTGCTTGAGGCTATCCAGAACTATTGGAATACTCCCATTGAACATGCGAGCCAGCCTGGATTCGGGGTATCTGAAAGACATAAACAAAGAACTACATCATACAATGAAATCTACAACGCCTCCAGATATACGAGTTAGCTTATAAAGGTTTAATAATTCTAATTTACACTTCATCCTGTTCAAGATGCCAGAAGACATCCCAGTGGTCGGGTTTCACTTCCAACCAATATATAATCGCATAAACTTGAGATTGCTGCATTATCTGAACAAGGTTTTTCCCTTATGTGACTTTGAAAATATTTTTAAAATTTCAGTAATTGAATACGTTTTCGTTTTATACTTTTTAAGTGCCAACAAAAATAAACTGTTTTCCAAATTTAACAACATTTTAAACAATATGACGGGGTGCCACTGGCAGAATAAAAGTAATCAACTTTTACATAATTATTAATAGAAACAGTTTTCCAGACGTTATATTATGATCTAAAGAATGTTGACACGACTGGATCTTGATTTTCAGTCCCACCCTAATGACTAAACGATTAATAGTCGGGATATGGATTGCGCATAAAAAAACACCCAAATTTAAATTAACCTTTTATTATAAATCCATGTCAACTAGTTGTCAATTTTATTTGCTAAATCTACTTACAAAAAAAACAAATCATTGTGTCGTCCTGTTTTACATAATACTTAAATCTAGAATTGCACAATTGGTTTCCGTAGCCAGTTCGAGGATATTTATCGATATTTCTATGTATTCAGTGCCTATATGTTGATTAGTGTGTCTTTACATTTGCAGCTGCTTTATTTTTCTCTATGAAAGACGTGGAGAGGAAGAAGTGAGGGGCTGGGGGCGATAAATGTTACTTGTATATATAAAATTGACTAGTGATGTCGACATTTTGCGATCTATCAACTATGAGAGACATGGCATATAAAACAAGCACCCCACGCGGTCGACTTGTTTGTCGTGTATATTTGAAAGCCGATTACCTCCCTCGGGACATCTACCTAGCTTCTTTTAAAATTGTATCCTACGGCACATTTGTTCGGCTAGAGGATAGCATTACATTTACCGTCTCTCATTATCACCACTCAATTTACTCCTATGCTAGAAAAATCTCGTGAAAGCTTGACTATTGACGGACCTTCATCAAGCGATAAGGGTAGATTTAGCCCCGGGGCATCAACCAGCTTCATTACAATGGTTTGTCGTTTTTTAGCAGCGAGATATTCATTGTGAAACGCCATTCTTATTTAATTATCCCGATTGCCAGGCTTAGTCCCCGAGGCCGTGGATCAAACGTTGAAAAACTTGTTTCTTGACAACATAACAATGTGTGGGTAATTTTAGCTAGGTGATAAGAAGAGCAGAAAAAAAAATCAAAAATCTAACACGAATATTATAACTACTTCAATAGACCTTATAAATTATAAGCTTCATTCCTATATAAAGCGAAGACACGGGATTAGGATTAGCAAACACGCCTTAAGAGGAGTAAATTATTAAGTGAATCTATGCGGTTTGACATTATGTAAAGTTTGTTTCGAATATTGCCGCGGGGCGTTTGTTACCTCGTCCCTAGCAACGGAGTAAATCTTAAACTATGGAGTATTAATGCTGATATAATGATGAACACATTTATAAAAATCACTCCTTTAAAATAACAATAATAGACGAAAAGATTTGAGTATAATATTGTGAAAGCGAATGTCACATGCCGATAGCTATCCACGTTTGAAGGTAAATACAAAAACAGTTAAAATAGAAAAGACAAAAAGTCGCCATAATAAATTGAATAAAGTGAAGAATTGTACTGAAGATAGTTGGACTAGCTTTAAAAGTAGAAAGTCTGTATAAACTATTACGGGCAAGGGGATTTGAAGCTGAAGTAAAGATGGCCCGCGGCTGAAACATTTTCTCTTATTTCTTCATTTCAAGAACGAATGTGGCTCTATCGGGCGTGAACACTATGGGCCTTTGAAAAAGAACATTGTAATTATTGATAAAAAGCTTCGGGCATTTTATACAGACTATAGTCTCTCTATGGAAAGTTCTTTATTTGACGAACAACCATTTAAAATGTATTTCCATACAAGGTTTCTAGCTAATGGACTGAAATAAGAAAAAAAGATGGCTTATTTTCAATATAATATTATAACTTGTTCTTCTGTTACTTTTCATAATTCAAAACGAAAATGCTTAAAAGTAAATTATATCACATTAGGACAAGTTTTCCTGCGCCCCGAATAAAGTGTCGGGTTGTAAATAAACACACCCTCGCCGCTACCCAATTGGATTTAATTGGTATTCAAATGGCATCTCAATGTGCATGGCTGTTGACGTTTAGAAATTGCAGACCAAAGGACCGAGATTTGTCATCATCGTCTTTATCTCTTAAGTAATCATTTACAGACATTTCCCACACGCAACGCACCATCGATGGTGCCAAAATATATTGGCAGGCAACCATACAGATGATGCGTCGGTAACATCATCATCATCTTAAGAAATTAAATAATTTCCACTGCAGTGAACGAATGGATAACTCAACACTGTTACTAAATTACGAGTATTTAATTAATTGTTTCTTTTATATTATTATCTTTACATACAGTGAGGTGCAAACGGAAACCGAAAGTTGTTATCTCGTGCTTTACCACATCCACGTAATCGCAACACATAATAGCGATGGTTTGGCAGCAATGGCGTACTTCACATCATCATTGATGATTTGACCCCGGAAATAACACCTTTATTATATTCGTGATCTGTATTCCCGCTTTTCACTTCGGATTTTAAAATGACTTTCTCTGTAATTAGTAAACATCAGTATTATACTGATTATGGTGTTTTAATTGGAAATTTCTGAAATATTTCGTCGATTGCTGTGCCAAATTGTGGAAGTATAAATGCAGAGTAGAGGTCCTGGTTAATGTTTTGTTCTCCCCTATCCCCATGCTGCTCTATGGGCGAATCTTTATATGGCAGTAGTTTTGAGGGCCAAGTGCACATTTTTGCCCAATAAATACAAGCTATCACGTGTTAAACACTAGTCACAGTTGGTAATATGTTGATGTGTTAAAAACTAATTGGCTCGATATTTTTTTTCTTCTACATATCTCAAAGGCATGAGCATATCGGTGGTAATTTGTTCGTATCGCTGCTAACAGGCTGGTGTCGTTGTAGCGTATAAACTGAAGAGGTACTTGGCTTCTCATGCCTACTGGTGTAATAAGGAATCGGCTCATCTAAAAGAAGAGCTCAAGTGCCGTCAACCACCGGGCACAATACTATGGCCACTTGTTATTTCTACACAGTAATTATATGTAAATGCTACGAGTTATAAAAGTGGTTAATATACAGTGGCTATTTATAGGTTCTTCAATTATATTGTTACTTCTTATGTCGAACATCATTGTTTTTCTTTTAGTGACAGGGGAATACCAACCAACAGTCTGAAAGTTACTAGGAATGGATACATAGCTAGGTTGCCAGGCAACGAATCAGTAGCAACTAAGTTGTCCGCACTGTTACCACTGTTTTCATGATTTCAGGTCTTAAAATGATTTCTCGTGAATTTTGCGAGGAGAAAGAAGTTGAACTGGCATCAAGGGCAATAGCTCCATGAATATAAGCCACGATAAATTCACTCAAGTTTCAAAAGGAGCTATCATTAACAGAAGCTGTGACAACAGCGTCAAATCGCTGCGAAGTTAGCTTACAGAAGACATAAATATGTTTGAATGAGAATGACAATAACTCTCTCAGGTTCTGAATATCAATATTATTTAAGTTTAGTCGAACAATCCACACAATTTAGAAATAAAACCTACAGATTTCAAATACAAGGACAGTAAGTACACGGGATACATCCCAGTACCCGCTTCACTATTACCACCACCAAACTCTTGACGAACACAGATCAGATGAAGATTAAAGCTTAATACGATCGGTAAATAAATGTTAACTTAAGCAACAAACAATAATGATGCTCATTTGATGCCTATTTGAACACATTGCAAATTTTTCGCAATATATTCAAATAATCAACGTGGGTAAAGAATAATTTATTCAGTATTTGACATCAGATTTCTAGAGTCTTATTATTTTTGTGCGAGATAACCCTTTTTCTTACTTTTTTTTACTGTCTGTGTATTATTCCGTCTCTATCTTTAAAGTTTATGTTTTATTTTGTTTTTCGACATGCGTATCCCTCTACTTTAAAAGTTTGTATCTGTAGATCCAGTCAATTTTGAACTATGGCCGATTTTATTTTCAATAGTCGACAGTTTTACGACAGTAAATTAACTAAGCAGACCATCTTTAGCCATTCAGGGGCTGTGCAACTCAAAAGATTAACCTATTTCAACACACTATTTGATCTAAATCAAAGCGGTTTTGACCCCTTAAAGATTAAAAAAGTTCAACTTATTCCTGTTAAAAGCAGTATGCTTTCAAATAACTGAAATAGATTTGTTTTGCAATATAATTAAACAAACGCTTGAAGGGGAAGTAAGATTGATTTTAATGGCTCATTACCATCCCCTAATTGGTAGCTAGTAGCTGGGATGTTAGGCTATATATACGTAGCTTGAGGTAAAATACACAGACACACAGTAATATACTGTACTCAACTACAACAATAATTCTTGTTTTCTTGTAAAGGGCTCACATGTTTCAAGCTATACATTGAGACTTAAATATAGTGGCGTTACAGGTAGAGCCAGACAGATGCTATAACCATGGTGTTATATTTGTGGGAAATAGGGAATTTAAGACTTTGAAGATGCATTATGCATAGGTTAATTACATGTCTTTTTCTGGTTTTTAGACTTTACAGGTTATTAGTTAGACATTTATTCACATGTCAAGTCCATTGCTTTGATATCGAGTGAATTAGACAATGTCTGCCATACCTTGAAGGACTGAAAATCGAGAATTGCCTTATAATCGTGGCAATGATACTTGACAGTCGGCAATTTGCGGACACCATTCCGACTTTTTGTTCGCCCAGAATAAAATAATTTTCAATATAATTTTCAATATCTATTTCAGGTCTTCCACACTGCACCATTTAGCAAGAACGACCACCCCTTGCCAAAATAATACCTTATTAACGTTGCCTCATTAACATACAACGCCCTAATAAATTTAATTATAAACATTAAAAGTTTTGAACTCATATCTCTTTTCCGTCTGGTTCGCCATTAGATGGGTTTCAAGGGGTCAGTACCATACCCCAGATTGTATAGGACTATAAAGATGGGATTACGCCTGAAATCGAAAGCCAACATGTGACGATATATCCACGATATACGTTCTACTTTCTGCACCAACTTTCTTGACACATTGGCAAATATAGACATAGGAATATTTGAACTGAAAGTTATATCCCTCTAAATAAGAAATAGGTTATTAGTGTGGACCTTCGTTTTCTCTGTAACTGTAAGTATATTGTATAATCAAGAAAAACGCTCGTCTTAACCAAGCATTTTCTTTACAAGATTAGATTCTGAACTTAGAGCTAATAAACGGATAGTGGGAATATATATATATATCAACTTCCATCCTTAGTGATATACAGACAAATATTTTCATACCAGCAGTGTTTTGGATCTTTTATTCAAATAGGACGTAATAAAGGCTCCAAAATACTACGGGTTGAAATATTTATCACCATCGACTTGAATAGAATCCTCTATCCAGTAGGCCTACTTATATACACCCACATACTGACAATAAAATGTCTCCTTCAAACAATTGAAACAATCAGATACAGATAACAATATGACAATCATTTTGACGAGATCGATATTCTTAACTCGCACATTCAAGAGCTAGAGGAGTATCTAAATTAGGCCTAGATTATCCTTGCGCGGGGCCCCTGGCTAAAAAGGTCCCTGGGCTCTTTTATCAACTGTGAAAATAGCGAATATCCTGGTCATTGTCCGTCACCCCCACACCAATATACATTTATCTGACACAAACATATACAATATAATAAATGTCGCTTATTTGTAGATGGTACAAAAAGTTTCTTGAACTAATTTGGGGACCCCTTGAATATTAATATTAATGCCCCTGATTGCAGTCCAATCAGACCCCCCCCCTCCTTTTTAATCCGGCTCAACCAACAATATATTTCGCCATGATTGTGGCTGGCAGAGAGAATGGGGGTGATTACACGCGAAAGGGGTGTTCAGCATGTGGGTATGAGGTTCCATTAAGATTTAGCCCCACACTAAGACAACTCACTGGAGACTACGTGATGTGACAGTTCGGTGATATGTCGTTTATTGCCTATGCTGATTTACGGTTAAATGTCTACCAGCTATTGCAAGAAAACGAAGTCTCTATGCATTTATTGATCACGTAATTATCTATGGGGCGATTCAGGTTACATGTTGATTTACTTATAAAAATAGAGATATAAGCTTTATGGTTACTCGACTATTGTATAAACTAAAACATCCATGGTGTTGCTTTTAATTGGTTCTTGGAATTATTGAGGAAGCTACTGATTGTTCATATTAGAATGTTTCATTTGGCGACAAATGCTTGCAGCGAAAATTGTCTCTTTAACTGACAGCATTCTGTGATTTAGAAATCAATAATGATAAATCGATTTTGGGGATGATGTGGTTTTGTATGATACATACCGTGTAAGTGTTTCAAGTGATGACGTATATATGACTCCTCCTACATCAATATGTACTGGAGCTGTATAACGAGTGGGCGTGGCTGGGCAAGGTACTCCTGATATCTTGTTAAAATGGCCATTTGGAGTTGTCGCAGATGATGGCCGTGACGTCACGGGCGATGACATGTTGGTCATATAGAATTTTCAGCGATAAATATCTAAAAACGAAAATAAATCAAAACATCATTTACTGGGTCTTGTGTGGCATAAAATGTACTGTTTGTTTTCATCTGACATTATTTTGATATTAAATATATAATAGCATTTATTAATTGCTACTATGAATAAACTAAATGTATATTGATATGTGGCGAAATACCTAGGGGGGGGGGGATAACAACGTTGCGGTACGTCACCCGCATAGCCTACATAACTGTGTTGTAAGTTGTAAGAATATATTTACCAAGACTGCTCGCACCAAACAAGATAGATTTGATGAAAAGTCTCAGCTAATAGTAATTTAAAGTACATTAATTTACTTTTAGTCTATTCTGTGATATGAACCCATCCCCCCCCTCCTCCCCAAAAAATGGATAGAGGATGGGGTTGGTTCAAAACTGGAGAATGAACGGTAAGTAAATATAAATATTAACATGATTTAATGACAATGAATCAAAAGCCTTTGTTTGTTAAGTATGTTCAATTAGTATATAATTTAGTTTTCAATTGCGTATATTAGATCTATACCGAAGAGATTTAACATTTAGACGTATTTGCACACTTTGAATTTTGAACCGAATGGGTAGTCTGTAACTTGACAAGAGAGAGATAAATATACTATTACTAAAATAAACATACCTTAATAAATATACCGATATATTCCATATAACATAGATAATTTTATTTTTTGTTCGAACATTAACCCAGCTGCTACAAGAAACCTAGTAAAACTGAGCTGACTGTGTCGGCCGATAGAGTTTTTACTCGCGGGATCGCCTCGGGGCAAATCCGTATTTCGCGCGAGCTGCTAAGACTAGCTCGCACTGCCATGACGACGCCCCGCGTGCTGCAAATAGTCTGTATCTATATTATTCATTTTTATAATAGATAAAATGGCGATTTTAATAGCGTTTGAAATTTTTGGAAATATATTAAAGCTGATGATGAGTAGATTAAAGTAAATATGGCTGACATGCTAAAATTTAATAAATTAATAAAAATAAGAGTAAAATGCGCAAACTGATTGTAGGAGCAGTGTAAAACGTATTAAACATTTAATTCTCGGGTATGATCATCTTTAAAGACGATAAATGTAGATATTGGGTTTATATACAGACTGTATTTATTGATTTTAATATAGTGTACTAAAGTCAGCATATTCAGCATATTATTATGTTTCTAAGTAGTGTCTACTAGAACTATTGAATAGGAATAAAATGAAATGGGGTTTTACGTTTAACTTTTCTGTTCCACTGGGCGGGAATACGGCATACGCGTGTCATGAGGGAAATTTTACCCCGACAGCGGCAGTATGGCCTACTCTAATATCGAACTCCAACTAAAAACGCCCCGAAAAACTGACTTATGAAATTTTTTCTTGATTTTTGGATAAGGTTGGATAAACGGGGGGGGGGGGGCGGATAGTGGGGATGGGGTAGCTTGATGTATCTATAAATGGATATTATGTGTAATGCACCAGAAAGAAATTAAGAGATCCTGTGTCGTGTATAGTTCGTATCATGTAAGGTTATATTATGAAATCTAACTTTTTAACATATTATTATGCATGAGCATTATTATCTTTATAATACGATTAGTGGAAGAAGAATTACGACAGTTTTGCGTGGTAAGCGTGCACTGGCAGTAAGTACATTAAGGAAGACAGTCCGTCGAATGTGTTCCTTGGGAAATTAGAAATAATAAAAATTTGGGCTTATTGTCTAATCAAGAATTTTCTAGTCTAGTTTGGCCAGAGGTATATGGGAACGAGAGCAGAGAACTTAACCGCTTACCATAATTACTTCAATACAAGCTTCCGCCTGCAGCCACAAATTTATACAAATTACCGATCACTAATACTAGAATTATTTCTGACAGGCAGCCAAAAACTGGGTAGTTTCTTGCGGCTATGCTAATTATCATGTAATCCATGGGAACAAAGACGGCAAGCAGACTCTACTGGTTTTCGTATAGCTAAGAGGGCAGAACGTCGAGAGACAAATTTCAACTTAAAGATCAAAGTATAAAACAGAAATAAAGTACGTCTGAAATACTCATGTCCTTCGCGTAGACGAACTTATTTATTAATCATCATCTCTTTAATTAACTTGAAATAATCTGACTGGTGGCCATTGAAGAGACATTTACCGCTTTAGTTTACCTGGGAAAGGGTATCGAAAGAATAGGCCTCTTGAGTTGGTGCTGTTATAATAAGGGACATCGATTGATTTATTGGTTTAAACAGTCTGCTATATATGTTAATATGGAAATTTACGTCATATCTTTCATTGTCACCCATACTATGTGATAAAGAAATTATTGGTCTGTGGAATTATCTTGAGTGACATGTAGGTGCGGTATGCTTATTATTTATTAGAACACTTGTAACATTTTCAAGTTATCTTTTTACATGTAAATATGTCAGTGTTAGTCTCTATTATCTATAAAATTACCCGTACGTTGAAGTTTAAGAGATTCTGGGTGACCGAGATTATAAATACATGTGTTTGTACGTACAGGGCCCATAATTTGGAAATTGAAAAAAAAAAACCCAACAATTTCTTGCAATTTCTTCACGGCAGGGTCTTTGTTAGTTAGTTTTTTGAAGACAGTTTTAAAAAGCAAATCACTTTCAGCGCAGAGAAGTACCAATATACCAAGACATCTTTAACTACAGTGCAGAAGGAAGGTCTGACAAGGACAGCCGTCTACTCGTTCGGATGGGACGAAAAACCGAGGTCCCACGTACACATTGGCGTGCACGTAAAAGATCCCTTAGCGGTTGGAATTCGATATAAGAGTAGGCCACAGTGCCGCTGCCCGGGCAAAATTTCCCTCATAGCACACTGTATGGCGTATGCCCGTCTTCCATTAGCCCAGGTCAGGTGCAGAAGAGTAGGACGTTAAACCCCATTCGATTTCATTTCATTTCTTCAACTCCAGACTAGAGATTTACAAAAGACTGACAAAGCTGAAGATCGTCTTTAGATAAATCCGCGAATTTTCACCTGAAGTTATTTTCGTGGCTTTATCTTCTGAAGAAGCTGTTTTCGGCTATATTTCGCATGTTTTGTTGGTCTAGGTTTGTTTATATTTACGTGGAATACATACAAATCAAAAAGCAATTGCGAAATCAATGAGAACTAGACCTGCATGCAGGAATGACGGGTTTCACTGGTGCCACGTCACTTTCGGTGCCACGTTACCCTTAAACATATGTCACTTCCGATACCAATGAAACCATCAAACAGGTTTCCACATAAGCATTGTAAACATCAAATAAATGGACGAAGAATCAACCAAATCCAGCAATATCAATTCATTTTATATATATGTTACTTGTAAGTGATCCTGGCAAAATTTCATTACTTCCGGTGATAATGAAAATGTTCAATTAGTTTTATGAAATCAGAAATGGCATAAGGCAGCATAATGGCGAAAATTGTATGTAAATCGAATGAGAATTGCCACTTTTATAGACCAAAAACCTTGAAAAGTGACTTGTAGAAAATCGTCTATTTCTCGGCAACCGTACACGATAAAAACTATCTTTTGGTATCTATATGATCGTATGGGTTCAATCCATTTGTTGATTGGAATCAAATATCATAATTTGAAATATATTACAAATCAGACTCATTTGAAAAAAATGTCTGTTTTGAAGGCTAAAAATACAGTTTTTGCCAAAATGACATTACTTCCGGTGATACTGAAAATGTTAAATTAGTTCTATGAAATCATAAATGACACAAGATATCATATGGTGAAAATTTTATGAAAATCGAATAATAACTGACACTTTTATAGACCAAAAACCTTGAAAAGTGACTTAAGGAAAATCGCCCATTTCTCTGCAACCGTACAAGTTAGAAACCATTTTGTGGTATCTGTATGATCGTATGGGTTGAATCTATTTGATCAATAGAATCAAATATCACAATTTGAAAAAAATAACAGATACGACTCATTTGAATAAAATATTGTTTTTTGAAGGCTAAAATTTAAGTTTTGAGCAAATGACGTCATTTCCGGTGGCAGCGCAAGGGGTAAAATGGTTTGACATAGTCCACTATGGCATTAGGCATCCAATGGCGAAAGAAAATTGAAAATCGAATAATAATTGATTCTTTTACAGCCAAAATTACGTGAAAAGTGACTCATGCAAAATTGCCTATTTCTCGGCAACTGCTTATATTACAAACTAATTTTCACATACATTCTCTTCGTATGGATTATAGCTACAAGTTTATAAAAGTTACGTAAAAATATTTTAAAATCTGAAAAGCCTGAATGAGTTGTAAATAGGTCAATTTTACGCCTTTTTTCACCTCTTAATCCAATTTGCTAGAAAATGAAAAAGAAATTAAAAAAACTGCTTCCGACATTTTTTGCGCCTTTAAAGGACACACTCTTTGAGTCATATAATTTTTCAAAAAAATAATATTTGTTTTCAAAAAATGTACCTAACTGTCAAAATTGTAGTTTTTGGTAAAATTATGCCACTTCCGGTGCCGACAGATAACACTTTTGGTAATAAAAAAAATGACAATTGATACAACGAAGCATATGAACTTTGTTTTATACAAATCGAACAATAAAAAATTAATCTAGGACTGAAAAACTGAATTAGCCAATGGAGGCCAAGGAAAATTACTGAGACAAAATTTTTTAACATTTTTGCGCAAGTCAGATGACTCTTTAATTCTGTGCACAACACGACTAAAAAATATTCATAAATAAAAAAGTTTTTTGTAAAATTTTAAATTTCCGAAATTTGGCGACTAATATCTTCGAAGATTTGCCGAAAATCAAAAATCGAAAGTAGCGCAGCTATGTGCCCTGTCTCCAGCTATGCCAAAATGTATCGAAAGTTAAAATCCCATGATTATTGTTAAAATTACCGCAATATTTGTAAAAAGAATAGCTTCGGTGATTTCGGACATTTCGCATTGTCGCAGAACGTTCAAAATAGCTTTATCCTCTAAGTCACACCCACTTTCCCAGTAAAACCGAAGAAATCGTAACGATGCGACACGTAGTTGCTGAGATCTACTCAAAACAAAAGAAGAATAATAATAATAACTAGACCTGCATGCAGGAATGACGGGTTTCACTGGTGCCACGTCAATTTCGGTGCCACGTTACCCTTAAACATATGTCACTTCCGATACCAATGAAACAATCAAACAGGTTTCCACATAAGCATTGTAAACATCAAATAAAATGGACGAAGAATCAACCAAATCCAGCAATATCAATTCATTTTATATATATGTTACTTGTAAGTGATCCTGGCAAAATTTCATTACTTCCGGTGATAAAGAAAATGTTCAATTAGTTTTATGAAATCAGAAATGGCATAAGGCAGCATAATGGCGAAAATTGTATGTAAATCGAATGAGAATTGCCACTTTTATAGACCAAAAACCTTGAAAAGTGACTTGTAGAAAATCGTCTATTTCTCGGCAACCGTACACGATAAAATCTATCTTTTGGTATCTATATGATCGTATGGGTTCAATCCATTTGTTGATTGGAATCAAATATCATAATTTGAAAAATATTACAAATCAGACTCATTTGAAAAAAATGTCTGTTTTGAAGGCTAAAAATACAGTTTTTGCCAAAATGACATTACTTCCGGTGATACTGAAAATGTTAAATTAGTTCTATGAAATCATAAATGACACAAGATATCATATGGTGAAAATTTTATGAAAATCGAATAATAACTGACACTTTTATAGACCAAAAACCTTGAAAAGTGACTTAAGGAAAATCGCTCATTTCTCTGCAACCGTACAAGTTAGAAACCATTTTGTGGTATCTGTATGATCGTATGGGTTCAATCTATTTGATCAATAGAATCAAATATCACAATTTAAAAAAATAACAAATACGACTCATTTGAATAAAATATTGTTTTTTGAAGGCTAAAATTTAAGTTTTGAGCAAATGACGTCATTTCCGGTGGCAGCGCAAGGGGTAAAATGGTTTGACATAGTCCACTATAGCATTAGGCATCCAATGGCAAAAGAAAATTGAAAATCGAATAATAATTGATTCTTTTACAGCCAAAATTACGTGAAAAGTGACTGATGCAAAATTGCCTATTTCTCGGCAACTGCTTATATTACAATCTAATTTTCACATACATTCTCTTCGTATGGATTATAGCTACAAGTTTATAAAAGTTACGTAAAAATATTTTAAAATCTGAAAAGCCTGAATGAGTTGTAAATAGGTCAATTTTACGCCTTTTTTCACCTCTTAATCCAATTTGCTAGAAAATGAAAAAGAAATTAAAAAAACTGCTTCCGACATTTTTTGCGCCTTTAAAGGACACACTCTTTGAGTCATATAATTTTTCAAAAAAATAATATTTGTTTTCAAAAAATGTACCTAACTGTCAAAATTGTAGTTTTTGGTAAAATTATGCCACTTCCAGTGCCGACAGATAACACTTTTGGTAATAAAAAAAATGACAATTGAGACAACGAAGCATATGAACTTTGTTTTATACAAATCGAACAATAAAAAATTAATCTAGGACTGAAAAACTGAATTAGCCAATGGAGGCCAAGGAAAATTACTGAGACAAAATTTTTTAACATTTTTGCGCAAGTCAGATGACTCTTTAATTCTGTGCACAACACGACTAAAAAATATTCATAAATAAAAAAGTTTTTTGTAAAATTTTAAATTTCCGAAATTTGGCGCCTAATATCTTCGAAGATTTGCCGAAAATCAAAAATCGAAAGTAGCGCAGCTATGTGCCCTGTCTCCAGCTATGCCAAAATGTATCGAAAGTTAAAATCCCATGATTATTGTTAAAATTACCGCAATATTTGTAAAAACGATAACTTTGGTGATTTCGGACATTTCGCATTGTCGCAGAACGTTCAAAATAGCTTTATCCTCTAAGTCACACCCACTTTCCCAGTAAAACCGAAGAAATCGTAACGATGCGACACGTAGTTGCTGAGATCTACTCAAAACAAAAGAAGAATAATAATAATAATAATAAGAATAATAATTTTAGCAAAAACAATAGTGTTTCACACAAGCTTCGCAGTGTGAAACCCTAACTAGACCTGCATGCAGGAATGACGGGTTTCACTGGTGCCACGTCACTTTCGGTGCCACGTTACCCTTGAACATATGTCACTTCCGATACCAATGAAACCATCGACCAGATTTCCACATAAGCATTGTAAACATCAAATAAAATTGACGAAGAATCAACCAAATCCAGCAATATCAATTCATTTTATATATATATATATATATATGTTACTTGTAAGTGATCCTGGAAAAATTTCATTACTTCCGGTGATAATGAAAATGTTCAATTAGTTTTATGAAATCAGAAATGGCATAAGGCATCATATGGCGAAAATAGTATGTAGATCGAATAAGAATTGCCACTTTTATAGACCAAAAACCTTGAAAAGTGACTTGTAGAAAATCGTCTATTTCTCGGCAACCGTACATGATAAAAACTATTTTTTGGTATCTATATGATCGTATGGGTTCAATCGATTTGTTGATTGGGATCAAATATCATAATTTGAAATATATTACAAATCAGACTCATTTTAAAAAAATATCTGTTTTGAAGGCTAAAAAAACAGTTTTTGCCAAAATGACATTACTTCTGGTGATACTGAAAATGTTAAATTAGTTCTATGAAATCATCAATGACATAAGATATCATATAGTGAAAATTTTATGAAAATCGAATAATAACTGACACTTTTATAGACCAAAAACCTTGAAAAGTGACTTAGGGAAAATTGTCCATTTCTCTGCAACCGTACAAGTTAGAAACCATTTTGTGGTATCTGTATGATCGTATGGGTTCAATCTATTTGATCAATAGAATCAAATATCATAATTTGAAAAAAATAACAAGTACGACTCATTTGAATAAAATATTGTTTTTAAAGGCTAAAATTTAAGTTTTAAGAAAATGACGTCATTTCCGGTGGCGGCGTAAGAGGTAAAATGGTTTGAAATAGTCCACTATGGCATTAGGCATCCAATGGCGAAAGAAAATTGAAAATCGAATAATAATTGATTCTTTTACAACCAAAATTACGTGAAAAGTGACTCATGCAAAATTGCCTATTTCTCGGCAACTGCTTATATTACAAACTAATTTTCACGCATATTCTCTTCGTATGGATGATAGCTACAAGTTTATAAAAGTTACAAAGAAATATTTTAAAATTTGAAAAGCCTGAATAGGTTGTAAATAGGTCAATTTTACACCATTTTAGCCTCTTAATCGAATTTGCTCGAAAATGAAATCGAAATTAAAAAAACTGCTTCCTACATTTTTTGCGCCTTGAAAGGGCACACTCTTTGAGTCAAATAATTTTTCCAAAAAATAATATTTGTTTTCGATATAAGAAAATAACTGTCAAAATTGTAGTTTTTGGTAAAATTATGCCACTTCCGGTGCCGACAGATAACACTTTTGGTAATAAAAAAAATGACAATTGAGACAACGAAGCATATGAACTTTGTTTTATACAAATCGAACAATAAAAAATTAATCTGGGACTGAAAAACTGAATTAGCCAATGGCGGCCAAGGAAAATTACTGAGACAATTTTTTTTACCATTTTTGCGCTAGTCAGATGACTCTTTAATTCTGTGCACAACACGACTAAAAAATATTCATAAATAAAAAAGTTTTTTGTAAAATTTTAAATTTTCGAAATTTGGCGCCTAATATCTTCGAAGATATGCCGAAAATCAAAAATCGAAAGTAGCGTAGCTATGTGCCCTGTCTCCGACTATGCCAAAATGTATCGAAAGTTAAAATCCAATGATTATTGTTAAAATTACTGCAATATTTTCAAAAACGATAACTTCGGTGATTTCGGACATTTCGCATTGTCGCAGAACGTTCAAAATAGCTTTATCCTCTAAGTCACACCCACTTTCCCAGTAAAACCGAAGAAATCGTAACGATGCGACAAGTAGTTGCTGAGATATAGTCAAAGTGGAATTGGAATAATAATAAGAATAATAACTAGACCTGCAAGCAGCACTGAACCGGCTTTCAGGAATCATACAGGAAGTTTATTATACCATAGCCGATCCATTGAGCTACCAAAGTATACTTTAGTTGTTTTGCTTCAGTGACACCCTCTATCATATCTAAAAGTAATATTTGCTGGCTAAAAGACCGGTCAAAATTGTAAATTATGGCAAAAGTATGTCACTTCCGGTGCCGAAAGAAATTTTTATAGATGAAAAATAAGTCGAAAATTCGCAACATACAAAATACAAACTTTTTTTTATAAATATCGGACAATAAATAATTAACCTATAACCCATAAACTGAAATTAAGAAGGTAAAAAACTGAAAAGTGACCCTCGGAAAATTGGTTATTATTCGACAAGGGAACATGCTAGAAGATTTTTCTTGATATCAATATGATGGTATTGATTCAGTCTTACTGCCCATTAGAGTCAGACGTTATAAAGTTAAACGAATAATAAATATAAATCCCTTCAAAAGAATGTTTGTTTTAAAGGCTAAAAATACGTTTTTTGCAAAAATTACATTACTTCCGGTGATATTGAAAATTTTAACTTGGTTCATAGAAGTCATAAATAGCATAAGGCATGAAATGGTAAATAAATTGTAAAAATCGAATAATAATTGACAGTTTTACAGACCAAAAACCTTGAAAAGTGACTTATAGAAGATCGCCCATTTCTCTGTAACCGTACAAGTTAGAAACCATTTTGTGGTATCTGTATGGTCGTATGGCTTCATTTTATTCGTTGATGGGAATCAAATATCATAATTTTAAAAATATTATAAGGCAGACTCATTTGAATAAAATATTTATTTTTTAGGTTAAAAATACAGTTTTTGCCCAAATGACGTCATTTCCGGTCACAGTGAAAATGTAAAATTGGCTTGACCTAGTCCAAATTGGCATTAGGCATCAAATGGAAAAAAAATATTGCAAATCGAATAATAATTAACTCTTTTATAGGCAAAATAACGTGAAAAGTGATGCATGCAAAATTGCATATTTCTCGGCAACTGCTCATATTACAAACTAATTTTCGCATACATTCTCTTCGTCTGGATTATTGCTACGAGTTTATGAAAATTACAAATAAATATTTCAAAATATGAAGACGCTGAATGAATTGTAAATAACTGAATTTTACACTTTATTTTACATTTTATTCGAAATTGCCCGAAAATGAAGTTGAAATTAAAAAATATGAGCTAAGGTTTTTGTGCACCTTTGCAGGGTGCATCCTTTTAGTCATATCAGTTTTGAAAAAAAATAATATTTGCTTTCAAAAAGTGGTACCGAACTGTCAAAATTGTAGTTTTTGTTAATATTACGTCACTTCCGTTGCCGACAGAAAAATTTCACCGTAACAAAAAAAATTACAATTGGGACCATGGTGCATATGAACTTTGTTTTATACAAATCGAACGATAAATAATTTTTCTGGGTACGAAAAACTAAATTAGCCGATGGTGGCTAACGCAAATTACCGAGACAATTTTTTTTCTCATTTCTGCTCAAGTACGATGATATTTTAACCCTGTGTAAAATATCATCAAAAAATATTCATAAATAAAAAAGGTTTTCGTAAAAAAATTAATTTTTTTCGAAATATCGGACATTTTTTCGACTACTTCCGGTTTTACGATCGTTGTTGTGATAGCTTTACGAAGTCCTTTGGATACTTAACTGTACGTACCAGAAATGTCAGAAACATCCATTGAGTAGTTTTGGAAAAAAAGATAAATTAAAGAGCGTTTCAAAAAATTTAACGATTTTTCAATTTTTTTCAAAGTTTGAGGCCATTTTTCGACCACTTATATTATTTCAATGCTTTTCATTTTGGATTCCCTATATAGACAACTGACAGGACTTTGAGTAAGAAACGTTTAAGAAAAATCGTAGGCGTCGTTTTCGAGAAAAGGGCGTCTCAGAATGTTAAAAAATTGGAAAATACTAGATTTTTGGCATACAATAATTTATTTCCTTACCATCGAAATCGTATTATTTAGATACCATATGATGGTCCATTAATAGGGCTATCCAGCGACACTTTAGTTCTTTTGGTCCGCTATTACCTAAGGGAGAAATCAAGTTTTTCGCAAGTGCGACAATGTTTTTACTCTTTTTTTTCATTTTTTGAATACTTCCGGTATGGTTATTATTGTCGGAATAGTTCTAATAGCCGGTTTGGGCACTAAAATAGCCACAGGGCTCTGTAATGATATATTACATTATCTGATCAGATAAAATGCCCCTGAGAAATCCTATGTTCAAAAGTGCCAAAAATGCAAAAAATTTAAAATATAGAAAATTAAATTTTAATAATTACATACATATTATACATCGTTATAATCGTAATTAGGTCAGCTATCTGAATATACAACCTTTTTTTAAAAATCTCTTAAAATAAAAAAATAGTAGAGCATTTTCCAAAATTTCACGATTTTTCGACTTTTTTCGATTTTCAGTCCCTTTTTTATCCTATTCCAGACATTTCAAAGTCCTATTGGATGGCTTCATGTCAAATACCTCCCAAAGGACTCTCGATAGAAAAAATTTAAAAAATATTGCAGGTTAAGTTTTCGAGATACAGGCGTCCAAAAACGCTCCAAATCAGAAAATACTTGATTTTCAGCGTGCCATATTTTGCTGTCTGTTCATAGTATCCGTATGAATGGGGTATCATATGATAGTCCAACAATCGTGCCATCAAACGGTACCTTCATTCGTTTAATCCATTGATATCGGACAGAGAAATAGCGTTTTCCCCCAAAATATCCATTTTTTGCATTTTTTTCAAAATATTGAACATTATTTCGACCACTTCCGGTTTGAAGATCCGTGTCGAAATTGCTTTATCAGTTGGTATTGGACTATAACTTCATGTCCCAGAAGTTTCATAAACGTCAATTCTACCATAAAACGAAAAACGAGCTCGCAAAATGGGAAGAAAATTCGAAAAAAATCGGAAAATAAAGGGCGATAACTCTGAATGAAACTTATATTACTGGAATCGGATGGACTTCAGGTATCCAAAAATGTAGGTCAAATTTGAAAATTTTGAAAAATAACAAAAATTGTCTCGTAAACAACATGTTTTCAATTTTCGAACGATAAAAGTCATAGACGAATGTTCGAAATTGAAAAATGTGAGATAGCCATTGTCTCAGAAAAGATTCAGGGATTCCAAAAATGTAATTTGTTTGAAAATGGATAAAGAATTGACGAAACTATGGCCGATTTTCAATTTTTAGAGAAAGTACAAAGTTCGGTCACTTCCGGTATGCGCAGAAATTTCAAAAATATTTTATCAAGTAGCCACCACATGGTTTCCCGATAGAAAAGCTAATTCCAGATCGATATCTGTTTTCGATCATGGAGATCTAGGCCCTCGCGGTAAATAATAATAATAATAATAATAACTAGACCTGCAAGCAGCACTGAACCGGCTTTCAGGAATCATACAGGAAGTTTATTATACCATAGCCGATCCATTGAGCTACCAAACTATACTTTAGTTGTTTTGCTTCAGTGACACCCTCTATCATATGTAAAAGTAATATTTGCTGGCTAAAAGACCGGTCAAAATTGTAAATTATGGCAAAAGTATGTCACTTCCGGTGCCGAAAGAAATTTTTATAGATGAAAAATAAGTCGAAAATTCGCAACATACAAAATACAAACTTTTTTTTATAAATATCGGACAATAAATAATTAACCTATAACCCATAAACTGAAATTAAGAAGGTAAAAAACTGAAAAGGGACCCTCGGAAAATTGGTTATTATTCGACAAGGGAACATGCTAGAAGATTTTTCTTGATATCAATATGATGGTATTGATTCAGTCTTACTGCCCATTAGAGTCAGACGTTATAAAGTTAAACGAATAATAAATATAAATCCCTTCAAAAAAATGTTTGTTTTAAAGGCTAAAAATACGTTTTTTGCAAAAATTACATCACTTCCGGTGATATTGAAAATTTTAACTTGGTTCATAGAAGTCATAAATAGCATAAGGCATGAAATGGTAAATAAATTGTAAAAATCGAATAATAATTGACAGTTTTACAGACCAAAAACCTTGAAAAGTGACTTATAGAAGATCGCCTATTTCTCTGTAACCGTACAAGTTAGAAACCATTTTGTGGTATCTGTATGGTCGTATGGCTTCATTTTATTCGTTGATGGGAATCAAATATCATAATTTTAAAAATATTATAAGGCAGACTCATTTGAATAAAATATTTATTTTTTAGGTTAAAAATACAGTTTTTGCCCAAATGACGTCATTTCCGGTCACAGTGATAATGTAAATTTGGCTTGACCTAGTCCAAATTGGCATTAGGCATCAAATGGAAAAAAAATATTGCAAATCGAATAATAATTAACTCTTTTATAGGCAAAATAACGTGAAAAGTGATGCATGCAAAATTGCATATTTCTCGGCAACTGCTCATATTACAAACTAATTTTCGCATACATTCTCTTCGTCTGGATTATTGCTACGAAAATTACAAATAAATATTTCAAAATATGAAGACGCTGAATGAATTGTAAATAACTGAATTTTACACTTTATTTTACATTTTATTCGAAATTGCCCGAAAATGAAGTTGAAATTAAAAAATATGAGCTAAGGTTTTTGTGCACCTTTGCAGGGTGCATCCTTTTAGTCATATCAGTTTTGAAAAAAAATAATATTTGCTTTCAAAAAGTGGTACCGAACTGTCAAAATTGTAGTTTTTGTTAATATTACGTCACTTCCGTTGCCGACAGAAAAATTTCACCGTAACAAAAAGAATTACAATTGGGACCATGGTGCATATGAACTTTGTTTTATACAAATCGAACAATAAATAATTTTTCTGGGTACGAAAAACTAAATTAGCCGATGGTGGCTAACGCAAATTACCGAGACAATTTTTTTTCTCATTTCTGCTCAAGTACGATGATATTTTAACCCTGTGTAAAATATCATCAAAAAATATTCATAAATAAAAAAGGTTTTCGTAAAAAAATTAATTTTTTTCGAAATATCGGACATTTTTTCGACTACTTCCGGTTTTACGATCGTTGTTGTGATAGCTTTACGAAGTCCTTTGGATACTTAACTGTACGTACCAGAAGTGTCAGAAACATCCATTGAGTAGTTTTGGAAAAAAAGATAAATTAAAGAGCGTTTCAAAAAATTTAACGATTTTTCAATTTTTTTCAAAGTTTGAGGCCATTTTTCGACCACTTATATTATTTCAATGCTTTTCATTTTGGATTCCCTATATAGACAACTGACAGGACTTTGAGTAAGAAACGTTTAAGAAAAATCGTAGGCGTCGTTTTCGAGAAAAGGGCGTCTCAGAATGTTAAAAAATTGGAAAATACTAGATTTTTGGCATACAATAATTTATTTCCTTACCATCGAAATCGTATTATTTAGATACCATATGATGGTCCATTAATAGGGCTATCCAGCGACACTTTAGTTCTTTTGGTCCGCTATTACCTAAGGGAGAAATCAAGTTTTTCGCAAGTGCGACAATGTTTTTACTCTTTTTTTTTCATTTTTTGAATACTTCCGGTATGGTTATTATTGCCGGAATAGTTCTAATAGCCGGTTTGGGCACTAAAATAGCCACAGGGCTCTGTAATGATATATTACATTATCTGATCAGATAAAATGCCCCTGAGAAATCCTATGTTCAAAAGTGCCAAAAATGCAAAAAATTTAAAATATCGAAAATTAAATTTTAATAATTACATACATATTATACATCGTTAGAATCGTAATTAGGTCAGCTATCTGAATATACAACCTTTTTTTAAAAATCTCTTAAAATAAAAAAATAGTAGAGCATTTTCCAAAATTTCACGATTTTTCGACTTTTTTCGATTTTCAGTCCCTTTTTTATCCTATTCCAGACATTTCAAAGTCCTATTGGATGGCTTCATGCCAAATACCTCCAAAAGGACTCTCGATAGAAAAAAAAAAAAAAAAAATGTAGGTTAAGTTTTCGAGATACAGGCATCCAAAAACGCTCCAAATCAGAAAATACTTGATTTTCAGCGTGCCATATTTTGCTACCTTTTCATAGTATCTGTATGATTTGGGTATCATACGATAGTCCATTCTTCATGCAACCCAACGATACCTTAATCCCTTTAATCCGTTGATATCGGGCGAAGAAATCACGTTTTTCCCAAAACCACCCATTTTTTTCGTTTTTTTGCAAATTTTGCACATTATTTCGACCACTTCCGGTTTAAGGAGTCTTGTCGAAATTGCTTTACCTGTTGATATTGGACTTTAACTTCATGTTCCAGAAGTTTCAGAAACGTCAATTCTGCCATAAAACGAAACCCGAGCTCACAAAATGGGAAGAAAATTCGAAAAAAATCGAAAAATAAAGGGCGATAACTCTGAATGAAACTTATATTACTGGAATCGGATGGACTTCAGGTATCCAAAAATGTAGGTCAAATTTGAAAATTTTGAAAAATAACAAAAATTGTCTCGTAAACAACATGTGTTCAATTTTCGAACTATAAAAGTCATAGACGAATGTTCGAAATTGAAAAATGTGAGATAGCCATTTTCTCAGAAAAGATCCAGGGATTCCAAAAATGTAATTTGTTTGAAAATGGATAAAGAATTGACGAAACTATAGCCGATTTTCAATTTTTAGAGAAAGTACAAAGTTCGGTCACTTCCGGTATGCGCAGAAATTTCAAAAATATTTTATCAAGTAGCCACCACATCGTTTCCCAATAGAAAAGCTAATTCCAGATCGATATCTGTTTTCGATCATGGAGATCTAGGCCCTCGCGGTAAATAATAATAATAATAATAATAATAATAATAATAATAATTTTAGTAATCTCAATAGGCTTTCAGACGAAAGTCTGAAAGCCTAATAATAATAATAATTTTAGTAATCTCAATAGGCTTTCAGACGAAAGTCTGAAAGCCTAATAAGAATAATAATTTTAACAAAAACAATAGTGTTTCACACAAGCTACGCAGTGTGAAACCCTAACTAGACTTGCTTGCAAGGCTGAAGGCTTTCACCTTGCCCAAGGCAGCACAAAATGCCCACCACCCACCCCTTAAAACACACACACACACACTTAAACAACTCAGATATTGACACTTTCTCTGCATGCGCATTACGATAGAAGGAAAGTGAACAATATAGTTGAACAATTTACAACATTATGAACTTGTATCGGTAGAATCCTACAGACGTCAGAAATCTAAATACGTAATCAAAAACTCAAAAATTCTAAAAAAAAAAATTTACAATTTCAGTACATTTTCAAATTTTTAGGAAAAAAGGAGAACGGCGTGGTATTGCAATCCCCAATATCACCGGCTCTACAAAAATATAACTTTTTCGAAAATCGGTTGGGAATTGACATTATTAGGACCTATTTTCGTTTATGCACGTTAAAGATTTACTTCACTTCAGGTCTGTTCAGAACTTTCGCAATACTTCTAGGTACTTACTGCTTAAAACATAGGAAAAATCATTATTCAGAACTCTATCTGCTTTAGTTTCAGAGATCTACAAGAGAATGAAAAAAAAAGTTTTTCGAATGGTACAAAAAAAAGATCGTGTCAGATCATAACCAAAACCAAGAATCATACCTTTCAACATCAACTTTTCAACATTGGTCCAGAGAGGTGCCTTCCTTATAAATAGTTTCGGTAAATAGCGTCATTTTCGCTGGTATCATATGATGGCGTCATGTAGACAAAAAACCTGGGATAATAATTTCAGGAGTAACTAAAATGAATTATTTTCACTCTAGAAGCAGCATTACCAGATATTGTTTACCAGTAAAACACCTTTAGTTCAAATATTGCCTCTTTCAAACAAAAAGCTCTCTATATAATGCTTTATACGTAGGCAAAACGTTGCGATCATGACCAACTCGGACTTTTGTCAATGCCACACCAATGTGTACACGGGACTTTGGGATCACGTCCATATCAACTACTCAAATATGCAACTGGTTCAAAAATTGATTAAATATTCAATGAAATATCTACAATTTTCTGATTTCGTGCACGTTAAAGATTTGACGTCACTACATGTAACATATAAAAATTTAATAATTATTACAGATAGAGTCCATGCTCAAACTGGTTATCTCAACTGAGAACGACATGGTTATCGCAATTCGACCTTTATCCCATCCGCAATATCCCGGGCTGTACAAAAATATAATTTTTTCGAAAATCGGTTGGGAATTGACATAATTAGAACAGATTTTCATTCGTGGACGTTTACATCACTTCCGGTCTGCTCACAACTTTCTAAGTACTAAATGTTTAAAACATAGGAAAAACCAATATTCAGAACTCTATATCTGTTTTAGTTTCAGAGATCTAAACGAGTATTAAAAAAAAACAGTTTTCCGAATGAGACAAAAAAATACCTTAAGTATCAGGTAATAATAACCAAAACCCAAAATCGCACCATTCAACATTAATTTTTCAACATTATATTTGAGGGGTACCTTATTTATAAATAGCTTCAACAGGGAGCTTCATTTTCACTGGTATCAAATGATGACGTCATGTAGACAAAAATCCTGGGATATTAATTTCAGGAGTAACTGTTAATTACTAAAATTAATTATTTTCATTCTAGAAGCACCAATACCAGATATTGGTTACCATTCAAACACGCTTAGTTCAAATATTGCCAGTTTTTAAAAAAGCTCTCTATATATGCTTTATACGTATGCAAAACGTTCCATTTATAACAAATTCGGACTTTTGTCGATGTCACACCAATGTGTTACACGGAACGTTGGAATCGCGTTCAGGCCAGCTACTCAAATATGTAACTGGTTCAAAAATAAGTTGGATCTTCAATGAAATATCGACAATATTCTGATTTCGTGCACGTTAATGATTTGACGTCACTAACATATAAAAATATATCTTTAATTAGAGATAGGGCCCAAGCTCAAACTACATCATGATTTCTAACATAGGTGCAATATTCGTACTTCTGCACGATACTACTGCAAGATACAACTTCAACCTACTGATAATTGGATTTCCTTATAAACAGCGCGATCCGTCGAATTGTATCGAGATGATTACGGTTATGAGGTAATTTTGACAAAGAAGAAACAATATTAATTCAAAGACTAATTATTACACACAGAAATCAATTATTTCTGTTACAGGGTCACAAACCCCATATTTTGAATGTAAGTAAATACTCAGAGTTGAAATATTTTTAGCTCAAATATCGTCACTGTGAGAGAAATGGGGAATTTTGAATATGATCTAAACGTTGGTAAAACGTACAGATTGTATCAACTCTTACTGCATGTTTCGCTTAACAATGAAAGGTGACGTTTTCAGTTTTCGATCCCTTTGTTCTCATACTCCTGATATTTCTAAATGTTGCGCAATAGTTTCATACCTAAGACTACCGATAAAACTCTCTGTAGAAGAAGTTCCAAAAAAAAAATTACGTTGACTTTTCGAGAAAAAGACGTCTAAAAATGCTCCAAATGGTAAAAATACGACGTTTTGGATTTTCAATCTCGTTTTTCGACTACTCATGACATTTAGAGAAATTGTACAATGGTTTCACACAATACACCACCTATAAGACTCTCGAATGAGAAAGTTTTAAAAAAATCGTAGGCGGCGTTTTCGAGAAATACGCGTTTAAAGTTGACCGAAATAGCAAAATACCTTACTTTTCAAACTCAGATAACTTTTTTATTTTTTGATAGAAACTTGTCGCTATAGTACCATCTTGTAGGTAATTCACGTGGCTATCACACGATATAATGCATTAACTACTCGGTAAACAACCAATCGATACATCTTATTTGTCGCACAGGCACCCATTTTTCTGAATTTTGTCAAAGTTTGGATACCTTTCTTGACCACTTCCGGTGATTAGAGAATTTTCATTTATAGTTTAAGGAACAATTCAGACATCTCTGTTCATCTTACCAAAATTTCAGGAAAATCGTTGGAGTGGTTTTAAAAAAATAAGCCTTACCGTTTTTGACCAAAATGCGAAAAAAAGTGAAAAATCAAAGTTAATATTTCAGAACACAACTTATATTGTTGGAATCGGATCGACGTCAGCTATCCAAAAGTGTGATTAGAATTTCTAAATTCCTAAAAATAAACATTTTAGCAATTTTTTGAAAATTTTCCAGTATTCACCAAAAAAATGAGAGCGACAAAGTTTCTATATTCAACTTTTTTCAACTGCTATCTAGTCCGAAATGTCTCCCGCTATTCAAAAATATAAATGTCTGAAAAATCGATTGAGAATTAACTGAATTATGGCCGATTTTCAATTTTTGTGCACGCTAAAGATTTCACGCATTTCCGCTATGCGCACAAATCTGGAAATAGTTTTAAGGAGTAACCACCACCCATTTTCCAAAGGGAAAATCAAACTTCAGACCTCTATCTCTTATAGTTTCTGAGATCTAGCTTCCCCCAATAAAAAAATAAACTAGATCTGCTACTGTCCCATGCAGATATGAAAGCTTTCATATTCATCGTCACGTGTCATTGATTGTATCAAGTATCCTAAATAAAAGGATAAGAAGAAAAAATTATCAAAATTGGTCAAAAACTCGCGAAGTTACAAGTCTAAATATAGTATGAAACATTGCACCCAGGCATAACAATAATCTGAAAACTAAAGGGAAATAACTGAAACTTGTATTACTGTAATGAGACGGATGAGAGAATGAAATGAAAATGGCGGGAAAAAAAAAATAAAAATGTCAGGTTGGACAGGCGACCTTACTCCTTGTCACGTACAACCGGGCATTCGAAAACACGCTAGTTAACTCAATGACATTCGCGCGTGCTAGCCATTCAGCCATCCAACCCCCCCTTTGAAATCCGACACGTGCAATATGTCATATAGGAAGAATAAGAAGTCGCTCACAACAAAATGGTAAATTAATGAGTTTAGGTCAAAAGGTTGAGCTACTATTTTAGAGTACTTAATAGTTTTAAAGAGACACGTTAAGGGTTGTTCATAGTTAAATGAAAGTTTAATTTTAAATAAGACCAATAAAATTAGGATTTAATAATGCCAGACAAATATTTCCAATATGTTTGGTTATAACATTTCAACCGGCCCAAATTTTCTATTTGAACAGTTTAATTTGCATGGTACCTTTAGTTATCAACCGAATATTACAAAACTTTTAAAAATAAGCTCCCCCTGACCAGCTGAAGCGTTCGCAATAAACGTTTGCCCCTTAAAATCTGCAAATTGCTGACTTTAAAGTGAGAAACATTACAACCGGGCGAAATTTTCTGTTTTATCACTTTTACAGTACCTTTGATTACCAACCGATTATTACAAAACTTTAAAAATAAAAGAGAAAGAGAGAAATGCGGCCTAATGTCCATTCGACACAAACTAGGTCATTTTGTGACTAACATATGTTTTTTAATTTTATTTAAAAACTCCCCTTGCGCTTACTGGTCTTTAGCCTTTGGGAGGAAACCGAAGGACACGGAGAAAACCCACGAGGTTGGACATCATACTTCATGTCACGTGCAACCTGGAGATCGAAACGACGCTCGTTGACTCAATGACAGACGTTACGATACAGCGCGCACATGCTAACCATTCAGCCTCCCTGAATTCGGAAAATTGCTGACTTATAGCAAGAAACATTTCAACCGGGCGAAATTTTCTGTTTTAACAGTTTAATGTGCACGGTACTTTAATTGCCAACCGATTATTACAACTGACCAGCTTAATCGTGTGCAATAAACGTTTGGCCTGTGAATTGAAAGTTCTGCACGGAGAAAGTTCATCTTGATTTCCCGGCGTGGTTCCCCGTTGTCAGTGAGGCAGGACGGAGGGCCTGACAAGCACAGCTGTCTAGTCGTTCGGATGGGATGAAACACCAAGGTCCCGTGTACACATTGGAGTGCACGTAAAATATCCCTAAGCAGTTGGAATTCGATACTGATGAATAAGCTCTATACGATGACTAAATGTGTAGATTGTAGTCACCCACACTGCATGTTTCGCTTAACAATGAAAGGGTGCCGTTTTCAATTTTCGATCCTTTTGTTCTTCTACTCCAGATATGTTGGACTGTTGATCGATGGTTTCATATAAAAGACTACCAATAAGAATCTTTGTAGAAGAAGTTCCCAAAAAAATATTATGTTGACTTTACGAGAAAGACCTCTAAACATGCTCCAAATTGTAAAAATACGACTTTTTGGATTTTCAATCTATTTTTTTCGGCTATCCCTGATATTTAAAAAAATGATACAATGATTTCAAACAACAGGCTAGCTATTAGACTCTCTATTGACAAAAGTTTCATCGCCCTCCCTTCATTATAACCGAAGTTATCGTGCCCTAAAGAATCAACAAATCAGCATCCTTATCTCTGCTTACCCTAGGCAGAAAATGCTCATCTTTGAACTCAATCATGACATTGACCTAGTGAACGTCTACACCAAGTTTGAACATTCTAGCTTAATTAGAAGGAGAGTTATTGTGTTCCAAAGTCCCGGCCCTTCAAATTGCTTCTATTTTTCATTTTCAATTCAAAATGGTGACCATCACGTGACCGAAATCAAAATTCGGATCCGATAGATTTTTAGGCATTCCTTCAAGGATTCTGAAAATATAACTCCCGAGTCTGTAAGTAAAATAGCAAAAAAGCCTTTTTGATTTTTCACGTTTAAAGATGGTGGCACTTCCGGTTCGATCGACAAACTCCATATTTTGTGTACGAATCAGTAATTACTTGTCTAGTATCAAAAAAAAAAAATTAGGTCATTCTGACCTATATTTCGACGATTTTTTTGAAAACTTTGATCCTTAATTTCGTCAAGGGGAGATAATTTAGAACATTTATAATTATATTTTTGAAGTCACATAGGTAACATCTACTTATACACTAAATTTCATGAAAATCGTACAACTATTAAAGAAGTTCTCAAATTGGTCTAAACTTCCGGTTCGAAATCACAGCGACGAATTTTCGAAATTGGAAAATGCGAAACTGCAGATGAAAATGATTTTTTTCAAGGTATTCAAAGAAAAAAGAATTAGTAAAATCGGTCAAAAAATAACAAAGTTACGACTATGCATTTTCAGTTTTTTCGTTCGTAAAATTCGGTGATTTCGGATTCGTAAAACGTTTTGAAAATATATTTAATCAACAGCCACCACACATTTTTGGGGGGATAGGTAAAAGTTTCAGAACGATCCTATCGTTAGATTCTGAGAAATCCGATTTGTGGACAAAACACAAAAAAAAAATAACAATAACTAGATCTGCTACTGTCCCATGCAGATATGAAAGCTTTCATATTCATCGTCACGTATCATTGATTGTATCAAGTATCCTAAATAAAAGGATAAGAAGAAAAAATTATCAAAATTGGTCAAAAACTCGCGAAGTTACAAGTCTAAATATAGTATGAAACATTGCACCCAGGCATAACAATAATCTGAAAACTAAAGGGAAATAACTGAAACTTGTATTACTGTAATGAGACGGATGAGAAAATGAAATGAAAATGGCGGGAAAAAAAAATAAAAATGTCAGGTTGGACAGGCGACCTTACTCCTTGTCACGTACAACCGGGCATTCGAAAACACGCTAGTTAACTCAATGACAGGCGCGCGTGCTAGCCATTCAGCCATCCAACCCCCCTTTGAAATCCGACACGTGCAATATGTCATATAGGAAGAATAAGAAGTCGCTCACAACAAAATGGTAAATTAATGAGTTTAGGTCAAAAGGTTGAGCTACTATTTTAGAGTACTTTATAGTTTTAAAGAGACACGTTAAGGGTTGTTCATAGTTAAATGAAAGTTTAATTTTAAATAAGACCAATAAAATTAGGATTTAATAATGCCCGACAAATATTTCCAATATGTTTGGTTATAAGTAGGAAATCATGACGACTTCTTAAGCATGTTTTAAACAAAGGATCATAGACTGAATTATACAAGAATGGCACTCTGCAATAAAAAAAACTGGCCAAAGCAAGATTTCTATGCAGAAATTAAATAATTGCTAGAACCAGAAAAATATTTATCCACTACAATAAATAAGCAACATAGAGAAAATGAAATGAAATTGAATGGGGTTTAACGTCCTACTGTTCTGTTCCTAAAATGGGCTAATGAAGACTGGCATATGCCATAAAGTGTGCAATGAGGGAAATTTTACCCGGGCAGCGGCGTTACGGCCTACGAGGTTGGACAGGCGACCATACTCCTTGTCACGTACAACCAAGAAATCGAAACAACGCCAGTTGACTCAATGACAGACGTTTTGATACAGAGCGCACGTGCTAACCATTCAGCCACGCAACCTCCCCAAAATCGGCAAATTGCTGACCTACAGCGAGAAACATTTCAACCGGCCCAAATTTTCTATTTGAACAGTTTAATTTGCATGGTACCTTTAGTTATCAACCGAATATTACAAAACTTTTAAAAATAAGCTCCCCCTGACCAGCTTAAGCGTTCGCAATAAACGTTTGCCCCTTAAAATCTGCAAACTGCTGACCTTAAAGTGAGAAACATTACAACCGGGCGAAATTTTCTGTTTTATCACTTTTACAGTACCTTTGATTACCAACCGATTATTACAAAACTTTAAAAATAAAAGAGAAAGAGAGAAATGCGGCCTAATGTCCATTCGACACAAACTAGGTCATTTTGTGACTAACATATGTTTTTTAATTTTATTTAAAAACTCCCCTTGCGCTTACTGGTCTTTAGCCTTTGGGAGGAAACCGAAGGACACGGAGAAAACCCACGAGGTTGGACATCATACTTCATGTCACGTGCAACCTGGAGATCGAAACGACGCTCGTTGACTCAATGACAGACGTTACGATACAGCGCGCAGATGCTAACCATTCAGCCTCCCTGAATTCGGAAAATTGCTGACTTATAGCAAGAAACATTTCAACCGGGCGAAATTTTCTGTTTTAACAGTTTAATGTGCACGGTACTTTAATTGCCAACCGATTATTACAACTGACCAGCTTAATCGTGTGCAATAAACGTTTGGCCTGAATTGAAAGTTCTGCACGGAGAAAGTTCATCTTGATTTCCCGGCGTGGTTCCCCGTTGTCAGTGAGGCAGAACGGAGGGCCTGACAAGCACAGCTGTCTAGTCGTTCGGATGGGATGAAACACCAAGGTCCCGTGTACACATTGGAGTGCACGTAAAATATCCCTAAGCAGTTGGAATTCGATACTGTTGAATAAGCTCTATACGATGACTAAATGTGTAGATTGTAGTCACCCACACTGCATGTTTCGCTTAACAATGAAAGGGTGCCGTTTTCAATTTTCGATCCTTTTGTTCTTCTACTCCAGATATGTTGGACTGTTGATCGATGGTTTCATATAAAAGACTACCAATAAGACTCTTTGTAGAAGAAGTTCCCAAAAAATATTATGTTGACTTTACGAGAAAGACCTCTAAACATGCTCCAAATTGTAAAAATACGACTTTTTGGATTTTCAATCTCTTTTTTTCGGCTATCCCTGATATTTAAAAAAAATGATACAATGATTTCAAACATCAGGCTAGCTATTAGACTCTCTATTGACAAAAGTTTCATCGCCCTCCCTTCATTATAACCGAAGTTATCGTGCCCTAAAGAATCAACAAATCAGCATCCTTATCTCTGCTTACCCTAAGCAGAAAATGCTCATCTTTGAACTCAATCATGACATTGTCCTAGTGAACGTCTACACCAAGTTTAAACATTTTAGCTTAATTAGAAGGAGAGTTATTGTGTTCCAAAGTCCCGGCCCTTCAAATTGCTTCTATTTTTCATTTTCAATTCAAAATGGTGACCATCACGTGACCGAAATCAAAATTCGGATCCGATAGATTTTTAGGCATTCCTTCAAGGATTCTGAAAATATAACTCCCGAGTCTGTAAGTAAAATAGCAAAAAAGCCTTTTTGATTTTTCACGTTTAAAGATGGTGGCACTTCCGGTTCGATCGACAAACTCCATATTTTGTGTACGAATCAGTAATTACTTGTCTAGTATCAAAAAAAAAAAATTCGGTCATTCTGACCTATATTTCGACGATTTTTTTGAAAACTTTGATCCTTAATTTCGTCAAGGGGAGATAATTTAGAACATTTATAATTATATTTTTGAAGTCACATCGGTAACATCTACTTACACACTAAATTTCATGAAAATCGTACAACTATTAAAGAAGTTCTCAAATTGGTCTAAACTTCCGGTTCGAAATCACAGCGACGAATTTTCGAAATTGGAAAATGCGAAACTGCAGATGAAAATGATTTTTTTCAAGGTATTCAAAGAAAAAAGAATTAGTAAAATCGGTCAAAAAATAACAAAGTTACGACTATGCATTGTCAGTTTTTTCGTTCGTAAAATTCGGTGATTTCGGATTCGTAAAACGTTTTGAAAATATATTTAATCAACAGCCACCACCCATTTTTGGGGGGATAGGTAAAAGTTTCAGAACGATCCTATCGTTAGATTCTGAGAAATCCGATTTGTGGACAAAACACAAAAAAAAAATAACAATAACTAGATCTGCTACTGTCCCATGCAGATATGAAAGCTTTCATATTCATCGTCACGTATCATTGATTGTATCAAGTATCCTAAATAAAAGGATAAGAAGAAAAAATTATCAAAATTGGTCAAAAACTCGCGAAGTTACAAGTCTAAATATAGTATGAAACATTGCACCCAGGCATAACAATAATCTGAAAACTAAAGGGAAATAACTGAAACTTGTATTACTGTAATGAGACGGATGAGAAAATGAAATGAAAATGGCGGGAAAAAAAAATAAAAATGTCAGGTTGGACAGGCGACCTTACTCCTTGTCACGTACAACCGGGCATTCGAAAACACGCTAGTTAACTCAATGACAGGCGCGCGTGCTAGCCATTCAGCCATCCAACCCCCCTTTGAAATCCGACACGTGCAATATGTCATATAGGAAGAATAAGAAGTCGCTCACAACAAAATGGTAAATTAATGAGTTTAGGTCAAAAGGTTGAGCTACTATTTTAGAGTACTTTATAGTTTTAAAGAGACACGTTAAGGGTTGTTCATAGTTAAATGAAAGTTTAATTTTAAATAAGACCAATAAAATTAGGATTTAATAATGCCCGACAAATATTTCCAATATGTTTGGTTATAAGTAGGAAATCATGACGACTTCTTAAGCATGTTTTAAACAAAGGATCATAGACTGAATTATACAAGAATGGCACTCTGCAATAAAAAAAACTGGCCAAAGCAAGATTTCTATGCAGAAATTAAATAATTGCTAGAACCAGAAAAATATTTATCCACTACAATAAATAAGCAACATAGAGAAAATGAAATGAAATTGAATGGGGTTTAACGTCCTACTGTTCTGTTCCTAAAATGGGCTAATGAAGACTGGCATATGCCATAAAGTGTGCAATGAGGGAAATTTTACCCGGGCAGCGGCGTTACGGCCTACGAGGTTGGACAGGCGACCATACTCCTTGTCACGTACAACCAAGAAATCGAAACAACGCCAGTTGACTCAATGACAGACGTTTTGATACAGAGCGCACGTGCTAACCATTCAGCCACGCAACCTCCCCAAAATCGGCAAATTGCTGACCTACAGCGAGAAACATTTCAACCGGCCCAAATTTTCTATTTGAACAGTTTAATTTGCATGGTACCTTTAGTTATCAACCGAATATTACAAAACTTTTAAAAATAAGCTCCCCCTGACCAGCTTAAGCGTTCGCAATAAACGTTTGCCCCTTAAAATCTGCAAACTGCTGACCTTAAAGTGAGAAACATTACAACCGGGCGAAATTTTCTGTTTTATCACTTTTACAGTACCTTTGATTAACAACCGATTATTACAAAACTTTAAAAATAAAAGAGAAAGAGAGAAATGCGGCCTAATGTCCATTCGACACAAACTAGGTCATTTTGTGACTAACATATGTTTTTTAATTTTATTTAAAAACTCCCCTTGCGCTTACTGGTCTTTAGCCTTTGGGAGGAAACCGAAGGACACGGAGAAAACCCACGAGGTTGGACATCATACTTCATGTCACGTGCAACCTGGAGATCGAAACGACGCTCGTTGACTCAATGACAGACGTTACGATACAGCGCGCAGATGCTAACCATTCAGCCTCCCTGAATTCGGAAAATTGCTGACTTATAGCAAGAAACATTTCAACCGGGCGAAATTTTCTGTTTTAACAGTTTAATGTGCACGGTACTTTAATTGCCAACCGATTATTACAACTGACCAGCTTAATCGTGTGCAATAAACGTTTGGCCTGAATTGAAAGTTCTGCACGGAGAAAGTTCATCTTGATTTCCCGGCGTGGTTCCCCGTTGTCAGTGAGGCAGAACGGAGGGCCTGACAAGCACAGCTGTCTAGTCGTTCGGATGGGATGAAACACCAAGGTCCCGTGTACACATTGGAGTGCACGTAAAATATCCCTAAGCAGTTGGAATTCGATACTGTTGAATAAGCTCTATACGATGACTAAATGTGTAGATTGTAGTCACCCACACTGCATGTTTCGCTTAACAATGAAAGGGTGCCGTTTTCAATTTTCGATCCTTTTGTTCTTCTACTCCAGATATGTTGGACTGTTGATCGATGGTTTCATATAAAAGACTACCAATAAGACTCTTTGTAGAAGAAGTTCCCAAAAAATATTATGTTGACTTTACGAGAAAGACCTCTAAACATGCTCCAAATTGTAAAAATACGACTTTTTGGATTTTCAATCTCTTTTTTTCGGCTATCCCTGATATTTAAAAAAAATGATACAATGATTTCAAACAACAGGCTAGCTATTAGACTCTCTATTGACAAAAGTTTCATCGCCCTCCCTTCATTATAACCGAAGTTATCGTGCCCTAAAGAATCAACAAATCAGCATCCTTATCTCTGCTTACCCTAAGCAGAAAATGCTCATCTTTGAACTCAATCATGACATTGTCCTAGTGAACGTCTACACCAAGTTTAAACATTTTAGCTTAATTAGAAGGAGAGTTATTGTGTTCCAAAGTCCCGGCCCTTCAAATTGCTTCTATTTTTCATTTTCAATTCAAAATGGTGACCATCACGTGACCGAAATCAAAATTCGGATCCGATAGATTTTTAGGCATTCCTTCAAGGATTCTGAAAATATAACTCCCGAGTCTGTAAGTAAAATAGCAAAAAAGCCTTTTTGATTTTTCACGTTTAAAGATGGTGGCACTTCCGGTTCGATCGACAAACTCCATATTTTGTGTACGAATCAGTAATTACTTGTCTAGTATCAAAAAAAAAAAATTAGGTCATTCTGACCTATATTTCGACGATTTTTTTGAAAACTTTGATCCTTAATTTCGTCAAGGGGAGATAATTTAGAACATTTATAATTATATTTTTGAAGTCACATCGGTAACATCTACTTACACACTAAATTTCATGAAAATCGTACAACTATTAAAGAAGTTCTCAAATTGGTCTAAACTTCCGGTTCGAAATCACAGCGACGAATTTTCGAAATTGGAAAATGCGAAACTGCAGATGAAAATGATTTTTTTCAAGGTATTCAAAGAAAAAAGAATTAGTAAAATCGGTCAAAAAATAACAAAGTTACGACTATGCATTGTCAGTTTTTTCGTTCGTAAAATTCGGTGATTTCGGATTCGTAAAACGTTTTGAAAATATATTTAATCAACAGCCACCACCCATTTTTGGGGGGATAGGTAAAAGTTTCAGAACGATCCTATCGTTAGATTCTGAGAAATCCGATTTGTGGACAAAACACAAAAAAAAAATAACAATAATAATCTTAACAGAAACAATAAGCTTTCATATGTAATATGAAAGCTTAATAATCTTAACAGAAACAATAAGCTTTCATATGTAATATGAAAGCTTAATAATCTTAACAGAAACAATAAGCTTTCATATGTAATATGAAAGCTTAATAATAACTAGATCTGCTACTGTCCCATGCAGATATGAAAGCTTTCATATTCATCGTCACGTGTCATTGATTGTATCAAGTAACCTAAATAAAAGGATACGAAGAAAAAATTATTAAAATTGGTCAAAAACTCGCGAAGTTACAAGTCTAAATATAGTATGAAACATTGCACCCAGGCATAACAATAATCTGAAAACTAAAGGGAAATAACTGAAACTTGTATTACTGTAATGAGACGGATGAGAAAATGAAATGAAAATGGCGGGAAAAAAAAATTAAAAATGGCAGGTTGGACAGGCGACCTTACTCCTTGTCACGTACAACCGGGCATTCGAAAACACGCTAGTTTACTCAATGACAGGCGCGCGTGCTTACCATTCAGCCACTCAACCCCCCTTTGAAATCAGACACGTGCAATATGTCATATAGGAAGAATAAGAAGTCGCTCACAACAAAATGGTAAATTAATGAGTTTAGGTCAAAAGGTTGAGCTACTGTTTTAGAGTACTTAATAGTTTTAAAGAGACACGTTAAGGGTTGTTCATAGTTAAATGAAAGTTTAATTTTAAATAAGACCAATAAAATTAGGATTTAATAATGCCAGACTAATATTTCCAATATGTTTGGTTATAAGTAGGAAATCGTGACGACTTCTTAAGCATGTTTTAAACAAAGGATCATGTTTGTTTAAACAAGAATGGCACTCTGCAATAAAAAAACTGGCCAAAGCAAGATTTCTATGCAGAAATTAAATAATTGCTAGAACCAGAAAAATATTTATCCACTATAATAAATAAGCAACATAGAGAAAATGAAATGAAATTGAATGGGGTTTAACGTCCGACTGTTCTGCTCCTAAAATGGGCTAATGAAGACGGGCATATGCCATAATGTGTGCAATGAGGGAAATTTTACCCGGGCAGCGGCGGTTACGGCCTACGAGGTTGGACAGGCAACCATACTCCTTGTCACGTACAACCAAAAAATCGAAACAACGGCAGTTGACTCAATGACAGACGTTATGATACAGAGCGCACGTGCTAACCATTCAGCCACGCAACCTCCCTAAAATCGGCAAATTGCTGACCTACAGCGAGAAACATTTCAACCGGGCCAAATTTTCTATTGTAACAGTTTAATTTGCACGGTACCTTTAGTTATCAACCGAATATTACAAAACTTTTAAAAATAAGCTCCCCCCTGACCAGCTTAAGCGTTCGCAATAAACGTTTGCCACTTAAAATCGGGAAATTGCTGACTTTAAAGTGAGAAACATTACAACCGGGCGAAATTTTCTGTTTTATGACTTTTACAGTACCTTTGATTACCAACCGATTATTTTCTGTTTTATCACTTTTACAGTACCTTTGATTACCAACCGATTATTACAAAACTTTAAAAATAAAAGAGAAAGAGAGAAATGCGGCCTAATGTCCATTCGACACAAACTAGGTCATTTCGGGACTAACATATGTTTTTTAATTTTATTTAAAAACTCCCCCTGCGCTTACAGGTCTTTAGCCGTTGGGAGGAAACCGAAGAACACGGAGAAAACCCACAAGGTTGGACATCATACTTCATGTCACGTGCAACCTGGAGATCGAAACGACGCCCGTTGACTCAATGACAGACGTTACGATACAGTGCGCACATGCTAACCATTCAGCCATTCAGCCTCCCTGAATTCAGAAAATTGCTGACTTATAGCAAGAAACATTTCAACCGGGCGAAATTTTCTGTTTTAACAGTTTAATGTGCACGGTACTTTAATTACCAACCGATTATTACAAAACTTTTGAAAATAAGCTCCAACTGACCAGCTTAATCGTATGCAATAAACGTTTTCGCCTGAATTGAAAGTTCTGCACGGAGAAAGTTCATCTCGATTTCCCGGCGTGGTTCCCCTTGTCAGTGAGGCAGAACGGAGGGCCTGACAAGCACAGCTGTCTAGTCATTCGGATGGGACGAAAAACCAAGGTCCCGTGTACACATTGGAGTGCACGTAAAATATCCCTAAGCAGTTGGAATTCGATACTGTTGAATAAGCTCTATACGATGACTAAATGTGTAGATTGTAGTCACCCACACTGCATGTTTCGCTTAACAATGAAAGGGTGCCGTTTTCAATGTTCGATCCTTTTGTTCTTCTACTCCTGATATGTTGGACTGTTGATCGATGGTTTCATATAAAAGACTACCAATAAGACTCTTTGTACAAGAAGTTCCCAAAAAATATTATGTTGACTTTACGAGAAAGACCTCTAAACATGCTCCAAATTGTAAAAATACGACTTTTTGGGTTTTCAATCTCTTTTTTTCGGCTATCCCTGATATTTAGAAAAAATAATACAATGATTTCACACAACAGGCTAGCTATTAGACTCTCTATTGACAAAAGTTTCACCGCCCTCCCTTCATTATAACCGAAGTTATCGTGCCCTAAAGAATCAACAAATTAGCTTGTTTATCTCTGCTTACCCTAAGCAGAAAATGCTCATCTTTGAACTCAATCATAACATTGACCTAGTGAACGTCTACACCAAGTTTGAACATTTTAGCTTAATTAGAAGGAGAGTAATTGTGTTCCAAAGTCCCGACCCTTCAAATTGCTTCTATTTTTCATTTTCAATTCAAAATGGTGACCATCACGTGACCGAAATCAAAATTCTATTCGCGACATTTTTTAGGCCTTCCTACAAGGATTCAGAAAATATAACTCCCGAGTCTGTAAATAAAATAGCAAAAAAGCCTTATTGATTTTTCACTTTTAAATATGGCGGCACTTCCGGTTCGATCGACAAACTCCATATTTTGTGTACAAATCAGTAATTACTTATCTAGTATCCAAAAAAAAAATCAGGTCATTCTGACCTATATTTCGATGATTTTTTTGAAAATTTTGATCCTTATTTTCGTCAAGGGGAGATAATTTAGAAAATTTCTAATTATATTTTTGAAGTCACATCGGTAGGATCTACTTAGATACTAAATTTCATGAAAATCGTACAACTATTAAAGAAGTTGTCAAATTGGTCTAATCTTCCGGTTCGAAATCACAGCGACGAATTTTCGAAATTCGAAAATGTGAAACTGCAGATGAAAATGTTTTTTTTAAAGGTATTCAAAGAAAAAAGAATTAGTAAAATCGGTCAAAAAATAACAAAGTTACGACTATGCATTGTCATTTTTTTCGTTCGTAAAATTCGGTGATTTCGGATTCGTAAAACGTTTCGAAAATATATTTAATCAAGGTTCGCACCCCATTTTTGGGGGGGTAGGTCAAAATTTCAGAAAGATCCTATGGATAGATTCTGAGAAATCCGATTTGCAGAAAACACACAAAAAAAAAAATAATAATAACTAGATCTGCTAAGCAGATATTAAAGCTTTCATATTCACGGTCAGTTTCTGTCGCATCTCAAGAGTTATATAAAGAATCTTAAAAAGGAAAAAGAATTAATGAAATCCGCCAAAAACTCACCGAGTTATAACGAGAAACAATTCAACCGGTTCAAATTCTACCTTAATTAGAAACAGAGGTGTTATGTTCCAATGTGATCTGTCAAATTGCTTATTGCTCCTAAATCTACGCAGAAATTCTCAACATCAAACTTAGTCAAGGTAATGACATAATGAATCTATATTTGGAATTTTGTCACTCTCACTTCATTATAACCAAAGTTATCGTGCCCCAAAGAATCAACCAATCAGATTGCTTATCTCTGCTTACTGTAAGCAGACAATGCTCATCTTCGCACTCCTTTATGGCACTGACCTAATGAACGCCTTCACCAAGATTGAACATTCTGCCCCAATTAGAAGGAGAGTTATTTTGTTTCAAATTCTCGACCAATCAAATTGCTCATCGCTCTGCTTATCCAGGGCAGACAATGCTCATTGTCGAACGTATTCAAGGTATTGATGTAATGAAACTATACACCAAGTTTCATCACTCTGACTGAAGTGAAAGTGTCCAAAATCATCAACCAATCTAATTGCTTATCTCTGCTTACCCTAAGCCTAATATGCTCATCTACGAACTCCGCGTTTTTAATGTATGGGGATCATGGTGGCTCAGTGATAAGAGACACTGATTAACTAACCAGTAGGTCCTGGGCTCTCTCCCGGGGTTTGACCAGAAAGTCAATTGTACAGGCTTGACTGCCCTTGTTAGCTGTACAAGACAGTAGGTCTGCCCGGTCTGACAGGGAATAGTGTCTAATTGTCGGGATGGGACGAAAAGCAATGTTCAGTGTGCACATTGGCGTGCACGTAAAATATTCCTTGATAGAGTATATCGTGATACAGATGTCCGGGCAAAATCTACCTGTTTGTCTTCAATGGTCCAGTCGGTGTATAAAGTAGGACTTTTGCCCTACTCCGTATAAGATTTCATATCTTTGAAGTTTTAAGATAAGCATACCCGGACCCTGAAATCTTAAATGGGGCTTGCTTTTTCGCCCTCTGTTCTGTACAGACTGGGCTAATACAGTAAAACATTGTAACAATCTACAGAGAGTAAATTTAACTTGTTGACTAAATAATCTTCAATACTTCTAATTAGCGGTATGTAGTGACAAGGATCGTGACCCAGATGGGATATACTTGAACTTTCTAGACAAGAAACCTGATATCTAATTTGGTAAAGCACTAATAAGTTTCATTACATACTAAATTTTTATGTGATTGCTTATCGCACTTGGCATGCATACCCATAGGTCCATCTTTAAATTTAAAACTGGTAGAAATTACCGAGGGTTGAACATGGTATTGCATCGTCACTGTTGTATTATTGCTTATCGCCCTTGACATTGTATTAAAGGCAGTTTTATATTCATAGGGCCAGAACGGTAAATTATAAAAAGTGTAAATTATTACCCAGAGTTGAACATTACTTGTGATTTTGCCTGGTAACGCCAAAACTCGATCATGTACTAAATAATGGCGGCACAGTAAAATTTCTTGATTGTCAAGTTTTTGGTTATAAATAAACCCTCGCGATTTTTTTTTTAGTATGGAATCAAATCTACGGCTATTTCTGTAAAACACATGTTTTTTTTTCTTTTTCAGGCTTTCGTCGCTTTCGCTGTCTGTTTGACAGTAGCTGCTTCCCAATACATCGATGCTAAAATCGGACACGGTTTAGGACATGGTGTTGGTGTCTTTGCAAACGGAATTGGTAAAGGATATGGAAGAGGACATGCCGGTGTTGGACATGGTCTTGTTAGTGTAGGAGCTATTGGCAACGGACTCAACCATGGTATTGGACATGGTATCCAAGGAAACCGACTCAGACACGGAATAGTAGCTGTTGGCAAAGTCGGTGTTATTGGTAACGGAATTGGTCATGGTATTGTTGGTAACGGTATTGGACACGGTATTGTTAGAAACGGAGTTGGTCATGGTATCGTTGGTAACGGTATCGGACATGGTATCATTGGAAACGGAATCGGACACGGACTTATTGGACATGGAAAGATTGGTAACGGCATTGGGCATGACATCGTTGGTAACGGTATCGGACACGGTATTGTTGGACACGGAATTGGTCATGGTATCGTTGGTAACGGTATCGGACACGGTATTATTGGAAACGGATTTGTTGGACATGGAAAGATTGGAGCTTACAAACAATCATACAACTACAACGGGTACAACAACGGGCCATACAACCGATACAACAACGGACTATACAAGTACAACCAATACAATAATAAAGGATACAATAGTTACAACGGCCCCTACAATTACAACAACGGTTACAACAATGGCCACAATAACAACGAATATGGGAAGGGATATAACAACTACAATAACAACGGATACGGTAACGGATACAACAACTACAACCGTTATCCTTCTTACAATAACTGTCAAGGTTGCGGTTACAACAAATATTAAGACAATACGGCTATTTGATAGCATAATATTACCATAGCTTTAATACTTATAAATACTAGTATATAGTTTCTATTGTTCATGCATAATGTATATACGTAAATCGGGGAGTTAAGATATATATAAATTTAATAAAATAATATACATATAAACTCTTGTTATTTATCCGTTTATAGCTTACTACTAGTCCGGTCTATAGCTTGATAACCTCAATGTGCATATATACGTCACATCCTGTCTTCATTACGTTTGGTCAAAGGTCACGAGATGTAAATAGGGATATCGCTAATCCTAATCCTAACCCAAGACCTAACCTTAGCGCTTACCCTAACCTACAATCTCGCCTGTCCAATCTCCTGGGTTTATCCCGGGACCTGCGGTTCCCTCCCACTGTTAATATGCGCAAGCAGATTATTGAAATAAAATTAAACCATATGTTAGTCCCAAAATGACCTAGTTTGCGTCGAGTGGACGTTAAACCCCATTTCTCTCTCTCTCTCTCTCTCCCTCTCTCTCTCTCTCTCTCTCTCTCTCTCTCTCTCCGTGTCATGGTTATTCAGAGCATATAACTGTAATTTCGATATGTCAATTACTTCACGCAAACCTTAAAGTAATGTACGATTATTCCACCCTCGCATATTGTTTAGGGATTTTCCCACAAACAGGTCTCATCTTACCGCTCCTATGGAAAACAGCGAATAGAATGTAGCATACCTGGAATGCCGAATGATTCTTGAAGAAACGAGTGAGTTACCATTACTGGAAAAAACGGTATTATGTCAATAGTACTGTTAGTTCAAAAGCGTTTTATAGCTGAGGCGCTGGAGGCGCCAGCCTCCCCGCGAAAAAAATCAAAGCAGTTGAAAAAATAAAACGGGAGAAAAATGCTAAAACCGATGCGAAAAATGAAAATGTGCCCTAGTTAGGGAGGGCTCTAAAGACAGACAAAAGGGTCCGACGAATGACAAAAGGGTCCCTAGTGCCAAGGGAAAGGGCCCCCGAGTCCAACTCAATCGTTTTCTATACACTGTTACTGTCGAATCCACTACTGAATGAGAATGCAGCCATTGCATTGGGGTGACAATCATCAATCAAGAACCTCCCCTCGCGACAGAGGGCCCTCAAAATAGTACAGCCTCCGCCATGATAAACCTTAAAACGCCCCTATGCTAGTTCTGTAACTGAAAGTCAAAATGGTGAAAGATGTTATTTGGTCAACATTTATCTACACTAACACAGACATTTTCAGATGAGGCGTGTAATAAAGTGGCTTAAATATATGAAAATCTTGAAAGAACTGATCGCAACCTATACCCTGCATTTGTTAGGTGTGTGATTGCGAATGGGATATAGCGTCTTGTGCCACCACCCCCACCCCATCACACACACATATACCACCCCGATTCTTCAATCCAAACTGATTAGAACCTGAATCACAATCGATCTAGTAGCAATCATACACAGTCGATATCAAAAATTGATTTCCAATCTCAAAGACGGCTTATCTCCCCTGAAACTGTTGAGTAATACGCGATTCCCAATTCACACAACTTTCATAGATTTAAGGAAATGGAATGAACTGAACAGAAATGGTTTTAACGACCTATCTTTTTGCGCCGACTGAATTAACTAAAGTTTGATCGGACAGCGTCGTTACGGTCTTTTCTTTCGAATTCCAACTGTTAAGTAGTCTTTTACGGGCATGTAGATATTGTTCCTAGCCGGGCCATTTAGGTTTCAAATTTCACAGTGTATTGATAGCCTTCTGGTTTCTGCTATGATTCGTTCATTGTTTCGCTGTTTTTTCTACTATGAACTCGTCTACTATTAATTCGTTCATTGTTCCACTCTTATTTCGGCTATGATTTCGTTGAACGTTTCATTGTTATTTCTGCTACGAATTCGTTAATTGTTTCATCGTTATTTCTGCTACGAATTCGTTAATTGTTGAAGTGTTATTACTGCTATAAATTCGTTGATCGTTTCATTGCTATTTATGGGAATCACGGTGGCTAAGTGGGCAAGGCGCTGGCTCGTTAGCCTGAAGGTCGGGTGTTCGATCCTTGCATTGGCCGAGAAAGCTCATCTCGATTTTCCGGCGTTGTTTCCTCTTGTCAGTGATGCAGAAGGAGAGCCTGATAAGGACAGCTGCCTAGTCGTTCGGATGGGACGAAAAACCGAGGTCCCGTGTACACATTGGAGTGCACGTAAAATATCCCTTGCCCGGGCAAAAATTCCCTCATAGAAAACTGTGTGGCGTATGGCCGTCTTCCATTAGCCCAGGTCAGGTGCAGAAGAGTAGGTCGTAAAACCCCATTTCATTTCTGCTATGAATTCGTTAAGTTTTGCACTGTTATTTCTGCTATGAGTTCGTTGATCGTTTCACTGTTATTTCTGCTGTGAACTCGATCAAGTTTAAACATTCTAGCTGACCTACAGCGAGAAACATTTCAACCGGGCCAAATTTTCTATTTTAACAGTTTAATTTGCCCGGTACCTTTATTATCAACCGAATATTACAAAACTTTTAAAAATAAACTCACCCTGAACAGCTTAATCGTTCGCAATAAACGGGGTTGGACATCATATTCCATGTCACGTCCAACCTGCCGATCGAAACGACGCCCGTTGACTCAATGACAGACGTTACGATACAGCGCGCACATGCTAACCATTCAGCCATTCAGCCTCCCTGAATTCGGAAAATTGCTGACTTATAGCAAGTAACATTTGAACCGGGCGAAATTTTCTGTTTTAACAGTTTAATGTGCATGGTACTTTAATTACCAACCGATTATTACAAAACTTTTGAAAATAAGCTCCAACTGACCAGCGTAATCGTATGCAATAAAAGTTTGGCTTGAATTGAAAGTTCTGCACGGAGAAAGTTCATCTCGATTTCCCGGCGTGGTTCCCTCTTGTCAGTGAGGCAGAACGGCTGTCTAGTTCGGATGGGACGAAAACCACGGTCCCGTGTACACATTGGAGTGTCGTAAAATATCCCTAAGCAGTTGGAATTCGATACTGTTGAATAAGCTCTATACGATGACTAAATGTGTAGATTGTAGTCACCCCCAATGCATGTTTCGCTTAACAATGAAAGGGTGCCGTTTTCAATGTTCGATCCTTTTGTTCTTCTACTCCTGATATGTTGGACTGTTGATCGATGGTTTCATATAAAAGACTACCAATAAGACTCTTTGTAGAAGAAGTTCCCAACAAATATTATGTTGACTTTACGAGAAAGACCTCTAAACATACTCCAAGTTGTAAAAATACGACTTTTTGGATTTTCAATCTCTTTTTTTCGGCTATCCCTGATATTTAAAAAAAATGATACAATGATTTCACACAACAGGCTAGCTATAAGACTCTCTATTGACAAAAGTTTCACCGCCCTCCCTTCATTATAACCGAAGTTATCGTGCCCTAAAGAATCAACAAATCAATATGCTTATCTCTGCTTACCCTAAGCAGAAAATGCTCATCTTTGAACTTCATCATAACATTGACCTAGTGAACGTCTACACCAAGTTAGAACATTCTAGCTTAATTAGAATGAGAGTTATTGTGCTCAAAATTCTCGGCCCTTCAAATTGCTTCTATTTTTGATTTTCAATTCAAAATGGTGACTCCCGGTTGACCTAAATCAAAATTCTGTTCGCGACATTTTTTAGGCCTTCCTACAAGGATTCAGAAAATATAACTCCCGAGTCTGTAAGTAAAATAGCAAAAAAGCCTTATTGATTTTTCACGTTTCAAGATGGTGGCACTTCCGGTTCGATCGACAAACTCCATATTTTGTGTACGAATCAGTAATTCCTTGTCTAGTATCGAAAAAAAAAATTAGGTCATTCTGACCTATATTTCGACGATTTTTTTGAAAACTTTGATCCTTAATTTCACCAAGGGGAGATAATTTAGAAAATTTCTAATTATATTTTTGAAGTCACATTGGTAGGATCTACTTATATACTAAATTGAATGAAAATCGCACAACTATTAAAGAAGTTGTCAAATTGGTCTAAACTTCCGGTTCGAAATCACAGCGACGAATTTTCGAAATTCGAAAATGTGAAACTGCTGATGAAAATGATTTTTTTCAAGGTATTCAAAGAAAAAAGATTTAGTAAAATCGGTCAAAAAACAATAAAGTTACGACTATGCATTGTCCATTTTGTCGTTCGTAAATTTCGGTGATTTCGGATTCGTAAAACGTTTTGAAAATATATTTAATCAACAGCTACCACCCATTTTTGGGGGGGTAGGTAAAAGTTTCATAAAGATACTGTGGTTAGATTCTGAGAAATCCGATTTGTGGATAAAACACAAAAAAAAAAATAACAATAATAATCTTAACAGAAACAATAAGCTTTCATATGTAATATGAAAGCTTAATAATAACTTTAACAGAAACAATAAGCTTTCATATGTAATATGAAAGCTTAATAATAATCTTAGTAATAACAATAGTCTTTCACCATTGAAAAATGGTGAAAGCCTAATAATAAGAATAATAATTTTAACAAAAACAATAGTGTTTCACACAAGCTTCGCAGTGTGAAACCCTAATTACGATATCACTTAAGTACACAAAAGGTCAAGTGTCTAAAGGGACGAATCGGCCGGTCAACCAGGAAACATTTTTGCCATCACCTATAATTTGCTTTATTTATTTGTGGCCTGGATTTTTGGCCGAGTTAAATGGTTACTCCGGAATCGGGACTCACGGTGCCTGTAGCCCTCAAAGTCTTAATCCGGTTCTGTTGGTTCGATCCCGGTATTGAGCGATAAAGTTCTTCGGGTATTTTCAGAGTAGTTAATTTTTGTCATTGTAACAGTACGGAGATCTTTGCAAGGAACAGCGTCTAGTCAATAGGATGGGCACAAAAACGTGGTTCTGTGTACATATTAAAGTACATGTAAAAGAGTCCTTGACAGTTGGAACTAGATGAAGAGTGGGCGAAAAACACCGCTGTTAAATTTCCATGATACCACAATGACAATGTCCATCTTCATGCTAAACCTTATTCATTTCATTTTATTTTTTAACATGCGTACTTTTAAAGTTTTGCTTTGTTGTGTCCTAAACATGAATGGGGTCATGGGTTTCAACAATGTCAGACATTTATTCAAACTGGAAAATGAACATACTGAATCGGATAACAAAATCAATTTCATCGATCCACCCGCGTCATCATCACATTGTCAGCATTGGTTTCGATACACATTTGATACCTTGACTGAGTTAGCCGACTTTACACCTGCACCGATAATCTGAATATGACTTGCTAAATTTACTCAACTAAACTCAATGGATTCAGAAATATCTAATATGTATAATATAGGCTTATTTAGACAAGGTATCAAAATATTGTGAAGCGTCCGTTTAAGGACTTCCATTTATTGTACCTTTGTTTTCTTAGATTTTACAGAAACATATAGAATTGTTCATAGATTTATCCAAAAGTGTAATATTTCTACATACAGAATACCACCTGGTAAACCGAGGTTTATTTTAACTAGAAAAAAAGAACGCCTGCAGCCATATTTCATTATGAACAGAATTTGTATGAAATGATGTGCTATGTCGTTATGGCGCCAATTCAGGCTAGGCCCTGGGGCTTTTACAGTATTGAGATGGATGTTTTAGCAAATTGCCGCAGGGAAAATGACCCGTGAACCAATAGTAATTTCCTCCCTGCTCTACTGAACCTCATATACCTCGTCTTACTTTGATGATTTTGTTATTTTCCCAGGGGCTAATGCCTGTCGCAAAATATGGCGTGTTTACAGTGAGTGGGTTTGAGATTTGAACGTCTGTCACCCTATTTCTGCCCCAAGCATTTTTTCTGGCCCCGGGCTTTTTACCTCTGAGTTTAAAATAAATATCACAGAAAATTTCATAATATGGTGTGTGCTCTAACCCATACCACGCGAAAATATAGACTATACGAACAAACATATAAGCATAAAACTAAGTTCTATGTGGAAGTTATAATATGTCATCTAAAGTATCCCAAAACATGTTTAGCTTTCTCAAATGGTTAAAGGGATTATCCCGTTTTAAACAGAGTCTCAAAAATAAAAGTTCGAGTACGTATGAAATTTAAGAGCCAAAATATCGAAGAATGGTGTATTTTATAATATGTCTCAAAATTTCAGCTCAAAATATTGATTCTTTTTGGCGTGAATGTCAAAACTGCTTATCCGGACACGTAACCCTTTCCAGAATTCGGTTCTATTTTTTCGTTGATGACCTGATAATCGATAATCGTTTATTGAAAGTTCTATTTGGTGAATGGTAATTGTACTGTACTTCATATCGAAAGGTAAATTTCACCTACACATTTTTTTTTATAAAAGAAGCCTGGTTTTATGTAGATATTGCAGAATACAGCTTGGGGCACCGGTTTCTTTTCCAGATGAAGATAGACAGGTTTAAGTTGTTTGAAAACGTATCACAAATACTGAGTTAGTTTCTCTGCCCTTAGGTAGAGGATTTTAACACAAAATTAAGCAGTTTTATTCGTGCTATTGCGCTGATATTTTCGTCTAAGTAAAAGTTCGGAACGGACATAATATACTGAGTGCCATAGAAAACGCATCACTTAGATTTTCGTTTAACAAAATGATCCCGTAAACATATCTTATTTATTTTGCTGCTTATTGTGAACAAGATTCAAATGAGAACACATCAATAACAACACCTTTGTACACTTATGGATGTTTAATCTGTAATCAACGGTACAAAGTCAGAGGGGTCAAAACCAAAAGTACGACAAAGATGGTTAATTTTGTTGCACGGCGTGCGTAAGAGCAAGTGGAGGACACAAGCGCTTCTGACGATTAACCATTTTTGTCGTACTTTTGGTTTTCACCCCTCTGACTTTGTTCCGTTGATTACAGATTAAACATCTACGCTTTGTCGACATTTCAAGTGCAGTAACCCAAAACTCTAGATAATAAACCGCAATTTCAGTTAAATAACAAATTTTAAGCTTATGAAACCCAACTATGCAGTTAGGATTAATGATATAAAATTTGGAAATGTAACTTTAAATTTCAAGACACGTGCACCGATGGTCACGTGAAATCAAAATATTTCCAATAGTGTCCACTAACAAAAATACAAAAATGTGGTAAATGTTGACACCTTATTATTAACCCACTTTTTATACTCGCACATTTCAGAGTTAAGCAATGATTTTTCGTGTAGGTATTGCCATGTTACCGTAAATTTGCAAATCCGCTACACTTTAGAGTTTTTCAGATTTATTTTAGGACCCTGTTGGGTTTATTCGGGTTGTGAAAAAAGGAACCAGATTGGATAGCATATATGCCTGACTATGTAAACGATCTGAGGTTCTGAGGTTTTGAGATATCAGAGTAACGCAAATAGTCATTTTAAAGGAACAATACAATACCAAATATTGTAAAAATACCCTGTCACATAAACAATGCACGAACATAGGCGGTCAAAACCTTGTATTTTTCTTTCAATCAGTTTGATGCACATTTGGTATCCCAGACACCGACACATTGAATGCGGTCTATGGGTCAGATTTACTTTAAACTTGTCAGAATTTGATTGGCTATTCGTAAAGACCGACTGTCGAAATTTGAAAGCTATACAAAATGCTGTTGGTATGATCTTTACCTGGTCACATTGTGCTTTCAATTGCCCCTCATTATTTCGACATATTTTGGTCTGAGAAAAGGAACATTCAGCAGTAAAAAAGGGCACTGTCAAAAATTAGGTGGGGGCAGGGGGCGCCCCCATTAAATCCGCCTCTGCTCGTGCATTTTTTATGTGGTAGGGCATTTGCATTCATTGTATATTTGGTATTGTATTGTCCCTTTAAAATGGACACTGTCGAAAATTAGGGGGGTGGGGGCGCCCCCATTAAATCCGCCTATGTTCGTGCATTGTTTATGTGGCAGGGTATTTGCATTTATTGTATATTATATGGTATTGTATTGTCCCTTTAAAATGCTTGTGTTATTGTACCTTTAATGTTATATCTTTAAACTGTTCACTAATGTCTTAATAACAACATATCTAATCTACAGTTACTTTCAACTCACTAAACTTATCAAAATTCGGTTTCTATTTCAACCCTCATATTATGCAAGTTCACTTGGTAAGTTTTAGATGTACAGGACTTTTTAATGATGTTATTAGTATATTTCTATAAGTATTTCTATAGATATATACATGTATGTGCATTTTGAGAATAATGCATTAATCCCAGTTAATGCATTTACATGATATCCATATTGGAATAGTCATTATTATTATTATAAATTTCTATTGTATAGGTGATGTACATGTATTCGTATGTACTTCTATAATTTAACATCCTCGGTATAACCAGTGGCTCCGGCGTGGTTTTCTCTTGTCGGTGATTCTAGAAGGAGGGGTAACAAGGACAGCTGTCTAGTCGTTCGGATAGTAAGAAAAACAGAGGTCCCGTGTACACATTGCCGTGCACGTAAAAGATTCATTGGCAGTTGGAATTCGATATTAGAGTAGGTCGTGTGACGCTGCCTGGGAAAAGCTTTCCCCCATAGCACACTGTATGGCGTATGTCCGTCTTCATTAGCCCAGTTTGAGGAGAACAGTAGGAAGTAAAACCCCATTTTATTTTATTTCATCCACCACAGTGGCCCCATCCCGTTTTACGCTGGTTGGGTAGAACGGAATGAGACCACAAGTGATATTGAGAGATGATTATTTAAGAAATCATTGTAAATATTTGTAAATAATGTTGTCATTATTATCATTATCCATTCACTTTCATATAAAAGAATTCCCGCTTTATTTAAATATATGTATTGAATTATTGTTATTCTTGTTATTACACACTTTTTGTGTTTTTCGGAGTTTTATTTTTATACTTATATATACGAATTAATTGAGAGCAAAAAAAAAATCCTGTAACATGCTACAGATACATCACTCGGCAAACCTCGGCAGATTCCGGAACCTACATCTGGCCTCGGTTGTATGACAGTAAGTGATATGTACCTACGCCTATACAATTGCGATGCGGCGCCGATTTACTTTTCAGGGCAATCTGACTTTTCGGGCAGACGGGTAGAGTGAAAACAATTTTTTTTTATTTCATCTGGTTGGGGCAAAATAAAGTGACTAGTTTTACCTTTCTTTTAATTGAATACTGCGAATTTGTACTAAATGGTCTAAAACATTTTGTCTGAAACCTCTCCCTTTTTTTTTGCCACATTTTTAGGACATCGATTATTTGTGAATGCAGCTGCAATAGTCCGATCGGATGGTTGGATTTAGGTCGGCATATAGTGGGATTTCGGTTACAAAACGATTCGAAAATTGAAAGTTCGTTACTCTTGGGTTAGAATACCAGAAAAAAACCGTATATGCGGCAGTTGTTTGGGATTCGGGTAAGCCACAATTTTCCTGATGCAATGGCCTAAGAAATCCCTCTCTAGTCATTGCTGGCTAGCAACATGACAACCCTTCATTTAACCTGGGGTCTTCCCTAAAACTTTGGACAATAATTTAAGTTATTGTATGGGTTTAGATAGCCCAGTTTGTCATGCAATGCATTTTTCTGCAACATTCTGCTATGCACTTGTCAACTGGATATTATAAAATCTTGAGCCATAACGTCACGTTGTATAAACATATTTGACACAATTTGAAGCCCAGTTTAAAGCGTAATGATATTGTAACGCAGTTAGCTATTGGTTGTTAATCGGACTATTGACCAGTGATAATTTGAAATGGAAATTTGCTTCCATTACAGCAGTGTTAAGTGGGATTTGATTAGCTTTAATCAAGCGAAACACTACGGGGAGTACGGTACGCCACCGAAGGTAGACTATATTGCAACACATTTAAAGGAGCTAAGTCTTTAACTCAATATCTTCCAAAATCTTCAACATAGAAAACACGAATTATTTGTCAATTTAAATCAAAATTGATGATGTGATCTTACCGGAAAAAGATGGGCTTCTGATATCCAATATTTAAGACAAAATAAATATTTTACCATTGGTACACGAATCGTGTACCATAATGCGTTTCAGCCCCAGTTCTAGCAAGAGACTCGAGGAACGAGGCTAAAAACATTGTACCAAATCAAACGGCGCATGTAGACTGGAATAACTAGACGCTAAAAAAATGCCTTCGGTTGACACTTCTGGTTTATTTCGCCGAACATAACTGATTTGAAATTGGAGTTAAAACGGAAACAATTGAATGCAAATCGGTTTATATACATTTATATCACAATATTATATGCATTGCGATCCACTTGAGTCAATTTCTAGGTCCCAAATGTTAGCGATTTAGCTCCTTTAAGTTTCTATATTCACGGGCTGGAATAACAGGAAAACACGCTTGCGACAGTCGACATTTGCTCCGACGGTCCCGTCTCCGTGGAATATAAACGATTGATTTGAATTCGACTCAGCCACTTAAATTAGGCTATATAAAACCGCCTACTGTATTCGGGAACTGGAATATCAAGAAAACGCGTTTGAGATCTTCAAATCTTCCAAATTTTCTTGGGGGGGGGGGCGTTCTTAGACGTCTGTAGGCCTCACCCGAAATTTGTTTGGGCATTTCAGGTTCTGCCTCCCTAACATTCATCGAGCCCGAACGCTTATGGAGAGCACCCTATAGACAACTCGCCGTGGACCGTCAAGTGTAGGTAATTGGCGCCCACAGAAGCTCCATCGGCGCCCCCAGACGCCTTTGCCCCTTAACAATTTTGGGCGAGCTACGGGCCTGGACTTGTGTACTAATTTATACCCACAAGACTACCAAGGCATAATAACAGTTCCAAGGCATAACAAATACGAATAGGTCGTTCACTTTTATTGGCCAATGGATATAAAATTACACAACATGGCCTTTTTGTAAATAAGACAGACGTGGGTGACCCACATTTCAGTGTCGAGAAAAATGCTATTGGAGGTACAACAATCCAATAGTATAACGTTGACGTTATTCGCCCATGCATGATACAGGAAGAAAATCATGCGTAGGCCTAGGCCGATCAAATCCATGTTAGTAGTGTTGCAATATTATGACGTTTTCTACTTGCTGTTTTTTATTTATATAAATTTTCCTAGACCAAAAGAAATTTATCGTATAAAGCTGTAGGCCAACTATAAAGGAAGGACTACAAAGTATTTTATCAACAGCACTGCCAGAAGTCACAACAGAAAAAAACCATGGAAGTCATCTATGTTAGTTCTTATAAGGTCACGCAATCTATAATTACTATAGGCTGGTCTGCAAGGGTTTATTCTTCCCTTAAAATCATACAATCCTCTTTCACGTTGTCGATACGTGAGCGGTATGGTCGTTGTCCTTTTCCACTGCATTTTAAAGTATTGTTGATACAAAGAACACGCAAGAGTTTAGGCATAAAGGTCAGCGTTTTTTGGCGGGGCCACTTGAAACTCACGTGGCTAGTTTATTTTCTTTTGAACAGCCCACAAGGACTGACTGGAATAGGTTACATTATGTCGACCAAGAAGCATGCTGAGGAGATAATGGACGATCTCAAACTTATAGCCTACTCGTTAGCCGGGTCATCGACATCCCTTTGGCTTTAAGCGGGAGAATTCTTAGGACCTAGCAGAACCAACGAGTTCATGATAATGATATTTGGCTGTTTTCCCCGTTGTTATATATTTATCAAGTAGCGAATCGCGGTGGCTAAGTGGGTAAGAAATGAAAAGGGGATTAACGTTCTACTGTTCTGCTCCTAAACTGGGCTACAGCGCTCGTTAGCCTGGAGGTTGGGTGTTCGATCCCTGACAGAGGAAGTTCATCAAGATTTTCCGGAGTGGTTTCCCCTTGTCTACAGATGCACTTTAATCAAATCATTCTAGAAATAAAATAAAACCAATCCAAACCATTGCCATTAGACAAAATTCGAAGGCCTACAATCGGTATAGGCAAAATAGTTTAATCAGCCAATGGACTGTGTACAAAATACACGACAAAACGACGTACTGAATGGATCAAAGCAATTTTTTGTGAATAGTATGTGGACACATCAGTGATGAATTCATCAGGCCCGTATCTAGACACCATTAAGGCGGGGGGGGGGGATAACCTTTCGGTGGGGGGGGGCCGAACATTTTGAGAAAATTTTCGGAAATGTCATTCTAACATACTGTTGTAACCATCATGCTATGTAGTTACCTAGGCGTCTAATAAGCATTTTAAAATAAGTATTCAAACAAAATTTTTTTTAGCTTTTTTAGGTTAATAATATAAGGAACTGTGTATACTTTAATGATTGTTAGCAATGTCTGAGCGGGGGGCGAGCATTTCACGCGGGGAGGGGGCATGCCCCCCGCGCCCCCGTGTAGATACGGGCCCGGTATTCATCACCATTCCAGGACATTACGAAAAAGTTTAGAATATGTAGGCTACACAATCCATGACACACTGGTTAGAATAACGCTGGCCACGTTGACGCCATACCCGGGCCTGTCATCTGCAGTTGACACGCCATACTGACCCTCATATGTGAGCAGTTCTCCATTGCCTGTGTGCCAGTTCTGGTATTGTTGGACAAAGGGGTGCGAGGATCGGTCCACGGTAATGTCTACGAAAAAGTTTAGAATATGTAGGCTACACAGTCCATGACACACTGGTTAGAATAACGCCGGCCACGTTGACGCCATATCCGGGCCTGTCATATGTGAGCAGTTCTCCATTGCCTGTGTGCCAGTTCTGGTATTGTTGGACAAAGGGGTGCGAGGATCGGTCCACGGTAATGTCTACGAAAAAGTTTAGAATATGTAGGCTACACAGTCCATGACACACTGGTTAGAATAACGCTGGCCACGTTGACGCCATATCCGGGCCTGTCATATGTGAGCAGTTCTCCATTGCCTGTGTGTCAGTTCTGATATTGTTGGACAAAGGGGTGCGAGGATCGGTCCACGGTAATGTCTACGGCAATGGATGTTCTCTATGGTGAGACGTCGGCTCACTGTTCCCACTGTATGACACGCTGTCTCAAATACCTGTTTGAAAGAAATATGCACGTGCTGTCGCGCAACAATATGAACTTGTTTAAACCGGTTTTGATGTTTTGCTAGCCTATATCTCAGCCTCCAAAGTGGCTATTCCATAAAAATATTCAAGGGGTCCTATTGAATATTTCTGCTACGCAAATTGCCATTAGATAATTTACCACCCCAAGAAGTGTTGCCATCAGCCGCCCTTAAATGATGGTCATGATGGAAGAACCGCGTCATAATTAATATGGTCGATCCAGGGGCGGATCCAGGAATTTTTGCAGGAGGGGGTTTGCCAGGTTTCTGGATCCGCCCCTGATCGGTTGGAGTTGGTTGAAACTACAAATGGGAAAGTCACTCAAAGATTTAGTGATCTCATGAGATGAGTCATATCGAGTTTAATGAGAAAAAATAAAACGTAGGCCAATATCTTATATTGAAAATGCTCCTTGCAAAAGTCTCGCGATGTAAATTTCATTAATTTCACAAGGCAAACTTGAAAATAATTATTTCAGGTGCCTTTAATTACATACATTACGTGACCCAGTGTCAAAATTCCATTAGTTAATTCGTTTTTCATTGAGATACATGACTGGTACTTCATAAAGCAGTGATTGCATCAACCAATATAATATACTGTTAAAATAATTATTCAGATGAAATTGTGGGGTTTAAACTTTCATGATCTATTGATCCTATCCATCTAGACAGCAGAGAGGTTAGGACTTTACGACGTATACATGGAACTTCCAGGAATCTCGGCATCAGCAGGCAATGACCAAATAATTTATGTTCAACAATTCGTCGAGCGTCTATAACCAATCATATTCCTGGTTTCTTTTCTGGTGCATAATATAGGTAATGTCAATTCGTTGTATACTTAATGAATTGAAAAAATATATATTTTTTATAAAATGTCATAGTGATATTATGGTTTTCGTACCAATGCAGGCCTACCGAAGATGTCTGCGAACAAAAGAGTATCGTTTGCGACAATGAAACTTCGGATAGGGAAAATAACGACGGCATTGTGTTATTAAAATATGTTACTTTAAGCCATCAGACGCCATGAAATTTGTATCGACTATTTTTTCTGTTTCTGCTTGTGGTGAAATCATCTTATTGAAACCAGCTATAAACAAATGCATTATCAAGATCACTACGGGTAAATGCTATTTTTTTTTCCTTTTGAAAATAATTTCTTTATTATCGATACACCATCCTATTTTTTTCTCTCTCTTCAGCTCGTCTTTCGTAGCTTGCAGGAATAGAGGAAATAAGATTCCATTGTTGCTTCGGGTGAGCCTCAATTCAGAACACATCGCCTGGAGATGTAATAGGAACTGCCTTTCAATCTATCGAAATACTTCCCGCAGCCATATTAGATGAAAGGCCTTTGTTAAGGCAGACGAACAGAATTCTAATACCTCATGTACGAGATGAAAGTCGTGGGGTAAAATTATATTCACCTGAGGGAGAATACAGTCGAGATAGAATCAATTCAATATAGATCGTTGATTGTGTTGTCCTGGTATTAAAGATGCTACATACATATATAATATATAGGTTGTTTATTTCAATGTAAATCAGTCCGCGTATTTGACTGTTATAGAATTTATAGTCCATGAAAATACATGCACAGATCATGTACAGATCATGTCATTGTGGTCGACACCAATGACGGGTATATGAATTTATTTTATTTTTCATCAAAGGTGAGATAACAATATACTGTAGTTTTTCTAATTGGGATCGAACCGGAGTCATTGATAATAAGATATTTGTCTTCCTGGAACATCTGATACCCACTTCTAGTCACTAATACAAAAACTGCAATGATACCTGGCCACGACGGGAACAATACCTGGTAAGAATGTGGTCTGACATGTAAACCCAGAAACACCGACTAGGCGGACAAACACCTTGCTGTGTGCCATGAGATAAATTTTGCCCGGACAACACCGCCACCACCATCATGGGGAATCACGCCGTCAAATCTTTATATGACCTTTCTCGGTCAATGCAGGGATAAAACACCGTGGCACCATATATTTATACCTTAGCATAACGCATACGGTTAATGGGACTTAATTTAAACTTTAGATAAGAAATTGGTCCTTCTCGCTCTGGTGTTCCAGAAGTAAATAAAGTAAAATGAATGATTATGCGAAATACTTTATTTTGAGCGAAGTTAACAATGATTGTATGGTCAAGATGTGGACATTGATCGTAACCCCGTACTGATCATTCGAGTCAAAGTCTCGCTTCTCCATTTTAAAATTAAATCATTAAATGGCCGAACCGTTATAATTTATTTAAAATTGGAGCCATCCGATGGCATGAGTGTTAATATGGTCTTGTCATGTTACTAAAAGTCTAATTCATAATTTTTATTTAACACACAAAGACCTACAATAAAAAGATCTGGCTCTTACATAAAGCATGTTTCATGTAACAATTAAAACAACGCCGTATATCACAAAACCAAACGATAGATTAATTCTGAGAAAGAAATCCAAGTAGAATCCAAATGAAATAAAATTGTGTTAAACGTCCCGACTGGGCTATTGATGACGTGCATACGCCGCATTCAGTTTGCTATGAGGGAAATTTTTCCCGGACAGAGGCACTATGGCCTACTCTTATAACGAATTTCAACTACTGCTATTGGATCTTTTACGTGCACGCAAATATATACACGGAACCCCGATTTTTCGTCCCATCCGACGTGGAGGTCGGGTGTTCGATCCCTGCATTGGCTTAGAAAGTTCATCCCGGTTTTCCGGCGTGGTTTCCCCTTATCAGCTGGGGCGGATCTAGGAATATTGGAATGGGGGGGGGGCGTAAAGTGAGGGCACTGACCGTGGAGACGAGGCACACGGTTTCGGGGGGGGGGGGCGGGTCCATAACGTAAACGTAAACGTTCATAACGGACATTAAGTTCTATTTGGGTCTGCTGCAAAAAGGCACTTTCAGCAGTAAAAAATAGGTTGCAAGGCAACGAAGCATACGCCCACACAGCAGCTAAATCGTCCGGGCAGTCAACAAGAGTTGTCGCATCTTAATCAATTATAATAATCATTAGAATTTGTTTGGTTTTTATAAAGTTCTGCCTCATGTTAACGTTAAGCATGCGAAGCATTTAATATTATGGATTTAGCTGTTCAATTATCGATTTTCAAGAAATTCACACTCAACCATTATTAATGTGTAACGGGGATATAGTCAAATGTTTTTTTTAATTCGACCTCAATCTTCATTACAGTGAAACAGTGATATAAGCAAACGTTTTTTAAAATCGGATAATAGTTGTGACCTCCAGAACCACAAGCTAAAAAGGCAATTTTTCGTATAATCAGGGGGCCATAATTCAGGAAGTTACGATCCGATATGCGCAAATATGCAATGGAACCAAGATCATTAGGTTATAAACATGTATTTCGAGTATCATCAAAATCAGTTCAAAATTGTGACCTCTATAGGCTATAGGGTCCACAACCTTGATATAACATATTTTCACACAATTCGCGTACAGACGGCGGCCATTTTATCCGTCAACTCTAGTCCGATTTTCACGAAATTCAAATTCTCTCTTCCTTACCATAAAACCGTGATATTATCAAACGGTTTTTTAAATCGGATAATAATTTTGACCTCCATAGGGACCACAAGCTAACAAAAGCGATTTTTCGGACAATCAGGGGACATAATTCAGGAAGTTATGATCCGATGGGCGCAAAAATCGAAAGGAACCAATATCTTTGGCTTATAAACATACATGTCAAGTCATCAAAATCGGTTCAAAATTGTGACCTCAATAGGGTCCACAACCTTGATATAGCATATTTTCACACTATTCGCGTACAAACGGCGGCCATTTTGTCTGTCAATTTGGGTCCAATTTTTACGAAATTTGAACTCAACCTCCATAACCATGTAACGGTGATATGATCAAACGGTTTTTTAAATCGGATAACAATTTTGACCTCCAGAGGGACCAAAGGCTAAAAAGAGCAATTTTTCGGACAATCAGGGGACATAATTCAGGAAGTTACGATCCGATCGGCGCAAATATCGAAAGGAATCACGATCTTCGGGTTATAAACATACATGTCAAGTTTCATCAAAATCGGTTCAAAATTGTGACCTCTATAGAGTCCACAACCTTGATATAACATATTTTCACACTATTCGCGTACAAACGGCGGCCATTTTGTCTGTCAATTTTGGTCCGATTTTCATGAAATTTGAACTCATCCTCCATAACTATGTAACGGTGATATAATCAAACGTTTTTTTTTTAATCGGATAAGAAAATTTGACTTCTATAGGGACCACAAGCTAAAAAGGCCGATTTTTAGGACAATGAGGGGCCATAATTAAGAAAGTTACGACCCGAAGGGCGCAAATATCGAAAGGAATCAAGATCTTTGGGTTGTAATCATGCATTTCAAGTTTTATCCAAATCGGTTCAAAATTGTGACCTCTACACTGTTCACAAGCTAAAAACGTGACCTGTAGACTGTTCACAAACAATTGTGAACGGACGGACGGACGAACAGGGGCGACGAAAATAAACGTCCACATGAAAATGTGGGCATATAAAAAGGGCACTGTCGAAAATTTGAACCATGTTTTAGTCCTGAAATGACCTAGTTTGTGTCCAGTGGACATTAACCCCCTCTCTCTATCTATTTGGTTATAGAGATCAAATCCTTGTAAGGAATGTGAAACACAATACATGATTAATTTGATTTAAAATTCCCCTGACTAAGACGCGACACCTGGTGTTATGGTTATTGCTAAAATTCCCACAACTAATACTAAATCTGAATTTTCGTATCTCTGAATATTGTATCATAATATTCAGGGATACAATATTCTGACCAACATTAAATATATGACCTTAACAGAGTACAAATAAATCAACTCACCGGAAGCTAAAATTTGACTGGTACTATTGCTATAATAATTCAGGGTTTCACCTCTGATTCCAGCCTCGGTGATACTGCATACAAGAAAGTACTGTTTAACTGAAACTCTGTTTTATATTGTTATAGAAAAGGGGTGGGTGTAGAATGAGAGTAACATTAGAGTGCCATACGACTCGAGTCAATTAAATCAGAGTGCCGATAGATTGTTTTCATATATGTACCTTGAGTAACACATAATACTTATATAAACAATACTATTGGCCATTGATTGAAAGGAGTCTTGTAATCACATTGCCAGCATTTTTTATGAAATACAATTTCAATTAGAATTGAAATTTTCTTACCAAACATGAATTGATTCAATTACAATTGAGATTTTCTTGCCAAATATGAAGTGAATGCGTTTGAAATAACAGATACACACTCAATGAATGGAGCAAACAAACCCAATCTGAATACACACTCCCCCAAAGAAAAACAAGACAAAAAACAGGAATATGTTACGGTTTGACAAAGGTGGAAGTCGGACTCCAGGGTCGGCAGCATTTTAGTTAATTCGTCATGTATGTAAATACAAATTCTACTATAATAATTAACATGTCATCTGTGGAATATAAATCCTGTTTACACACTAAAGACCCGGGCCCATAGCCAGCTCATAAAATCTGGTTGGGCTACAGAATGTTTTGTAGGGACTGAGGATGAAGCTGGCTAAGAACACTATTAAGAAATCATTATTGTTGGCGAAATACTGAAGGGGGGGGGGCCACTTTGATTTTTTTTTTTGGGGGGGGGGGGGGTGAAGCCACGGGCCCACTAAGATCCAATGACCACTCACAAAATTTCATTGCATCCTACTCTAGAATATCAGTGGGCCGGTCCGAGAGGGAAATCAGTCAGCAAACGTCAATGATGATCTGGTACCTTCCTGTGTTCGGGTTATACAAAACCCCAACAACATCAATTTATATTTTCAGATAAGTCTCTATTTATTATGACTTTTTGGAATTTTAAGATTATTAACCTGCGGGTTATATCCTTACCTTATGCAAACTTCCAGGAGTTTTTCTATTGTTCCAGTCAAAACGTAAACGTTCATAACGGACATTAAGTTCTATTTGGGTCTGCTGCAAAAAGGCACTTTCAGCAGTAAAAAATAGGTTGCAAGGCAACGAAGCATACGCCCACACAGCAGCTAAATCGTCCGGGCAGTCAACAAGAGTTGTCGCATCTTAATCAATTATAATAATCATTAGAATTTGTTTGGTTTTTATAAAGTTCTGCCTCATGTTAACGTTAAGCATGCGAAACATTTAATATTATGGATTTAGCTGTTCAATTATCGATTTTCAAGAAATTCACACTCAACCATTATTAATGTGTAACGGGGATATAGTCAAATGTTTTTTTTAATTCGACCTCAACCTTCATTACAGTGAAACAGTGATATAAGCAAACGTTTTTTAAAATCGGATAATAGTTGTGACCTCCAGAACCACAAGCTAAAAAGGCAATTTTTCGTATAATCAGGGGGCCATAATTCAGGAAGTTACGATCCGATATGCGCAAATATGCAATGGAACCAAGATCATTAGGTTATAAACATGTATTTCGAGTATCATCAAAATCAGTTCAAAATTGTGACCTCTATAGGCTATAGGGTCCACAACCTTGATATAACATATTTTCACACAATTCGCGTACAGACGGCGGCCATTTTATCCGTCAACTCTAGTCCGATTTTCACGAAATTCAAATTCTCTCTTCCTTACCATAAAACCGTGATATTATCAAACGGTTTTTTAAATCGGATAATAATTTTGACCTCCATAGGGACCACAAGCTAACAAAAGCGATTTTTCGGACAGTCAGGGGACATAATTCAAGAAGTTATGATCCGATGGGCGCAAAAATCGAAAGGAACCAATATCTTTGGCTTATAAACATACATGTCAAGTTTCATCAAAATCGGTTCAAAATTGTGACCTCAATAGGGTCCACAACCTTGATATAGCATATTTTCACACTATTCGCGTACAAACGGCGGCCATTTTGTCTGTCAATTTGGGTCCAATTTTTACGAAATTTGAACTCAACCTCCATAACCATGTAACGGTGATATGATCAAACGGTTTTTTAAATCGGATAACAATTTTGACCTCCAGAGGGACCAAAGGATAAAAAGAGCAATTTTTCGGACAATCAGGGGACATAATTCAGGAAGTTACGATCCGATCGGCGCAAATATCGAAAGGAATCACGATCTTCGGGTTATAAACATACATGTCAAGTTTCATCAAAATCGGTTCAAAATTGTGACCTCTATAGAGTCCACAACCTTGATATAACATATTTTCACACTATTCGCGTACAAACGGCGGCCATTTTGTCTGTCAATTTTGGTCCAATTTTTACGAAATTCGAACTCAACCTCCATAACCATGTAACGGCGATATAATCAAACGGTTTTTTAAATCGGATAAAAATTTTGACCTCCAGAGGGACCACAAGCTTAAAAGGGCGATTTTTCGCACAATCAGGGGACATAATTCGGGAAGTTAGAATCCGATGGGCGCAAATATCGAAAGGAACCAAGATGTTTGGGTTATAAACATACATGTCAAGTTTCATCAAAATCGGTTCAAAATTGTGATCTCTATTGGGCCCACAACCTTGATATAACATATTATTTTCACACTATTCGCGTACAAACAGCGGCCATTTTGTCTGTCAATTTTGGTCCGATTTTCATGAAATTTGAACTCATCCTCCATAACTATGTAACGGTGATATAATCAAACGTTTTTTTTAATCGGATAAGAAAATTTGACCTCTATAGGGACCACAAGCTAAAAAGGCCGATTTTTAGGACAATGAGGGCCATAATTAAGGAAGTTACGACCCGAAGGGCGCAAATATCGAAAGGAATCAAGATCTTTGGGTTGTAATCATGCATTTCAAGTTTTATCCAAATCGGTTCAAAATTGTGACCTCTACACTATTCACAAGCTAAAAACGTGACCTGTAGACTGTTCACAAACAATTGTGAACGGACGGACGGACGAACAGGGGCGACGACAATAAACGTCCACATGAAAATGTGGGCATATAAAAAGGGCACTGTCGAAAATTTGAACCATGTTTTAGTCCTGAAATGACCTAGTTTGTGTCCAGTTGACATTAACCCCCTCTCTCTATCTATTTGGTTATAGAGATCAAATCCTTGTAAGGAATGTGAAACACAATACATGATTAATTTGATTTAAAATTCCCCTGACTAAGACGCGACACCTGGTGTTATGGTTATTGCTAAAATTCCCACAACTAATACTAAATCTGAATTTTCGTATCTCTGAATATTGTATCATAATATTCAGGGATACAATATTCTGACCAACATTAAATATATGACCTTAACAGAGTACAAAAAAATCAACTCACCGGAAGCTAAAATTTGACTGGTACTATTGCTATAATAATTCAGGGTTTCACCTCTGATTCCAGCCTCGGTGATACTGCATACAAGAAAGTACTGTTTAACTGAAACTCTGTTTTATATTGTTATAGAAAAGGGGTGGGTGTAGAATGAGAGTAACATTAGAGTGCCATACGACTTGAGTCAATTAAATCAGAGTGCCGATAGATTGTTTTCATATATGTACCTTGAGTAACACATAATACTTATATAAACAATACTATTGGCCATTGATTGAAAGGAGTCTTGTAATCACATTGCCAGCATTTTTTATGAAATACAATTTCAATTAGAATTGAAATTTTCTTACCAAACATGAATTGATTCAATTACAATTGAGATTTTCTTGCCAAATATGAAGTGAATGCGTTTGAAATAACAGATACACACTCAATGAATGGAGCAAACAAACCCAATCTGAATACACCCTCCCCCAAAGAAAAACAAGACAAAAAACAGGAATATGTTACGGTTTGACAAAGGTGGAAGTCGGACTCCAGGGTCGGCAGCATTTTAGTTAATTCGTCATGTATGTAAATACAAATTCTACTATAATAATTAACATGTCATCTGTGGAATATAAATCCTGTTTACACACTAAAGACCCGGGCCCATAGCCAGCTCATAAAATCTGGTTGGGCTACAGAATGTTTTGTAGGGACTGAGGATGAAGCTGGCTAAGAACACTATTAAGAAATCATTATTGTTGGCGAAATATTGAAGGGGGGGGGGGGCTACTTTGATTTTTTTTTTAGGGGGGGGGGTGAAGCCACGGGCCCACTAAGATCCAATGACCACTCACAAAATTTCATTGCATCCTACTCTAGAATATCAGTGGGCCGGTCCGAGAGGGAAATCAGTCAGCAAACGTCAATGATGATCTGGTACCTTCCTGTGTTCGGGTTATACAAAACCCCAACAACATCAATTTATATTTTCAGATAAGTCTCTATTTATTATGACTTTTTGGAATTTTAAGATTATTAACCTGCGGGTTATATCCTTACCTTATGCAAACTTCCAGGAGTTTTTCTATTGTTCCAGTCAAAATGTAAACGTTCATAACGGACATTAAGTTCTATTTGGGTCTGCTGCAAAAAGGCACTTTCAGCAGTAAAAAATAGGTTGCAAGGCAACGAAGCATACGCCCACACAGCAGCTAAATCGTCCGGGCAGTCAACAAGAGTTGTCGCATCTTAATCAATTATAATAATCATTAGAATTTGTTTGGTTTTTATAAAGTTCTGCCTCATGTTAACGTTAAGCATGCGAAACATTTAATATTATGGATTTAGCTGTTCAATTATCGATTTTCAAGAAATTCACACTCAACCATTATTAATGTGTAACGGGGATATAGTCAAATGTTTTTTTTAATTCGACCTCAACCTTCATTACAGTGAAACAGTGATATAAGCAAACGTTTTTTAAAATCGGATAATAGTTGTGACCTCCAGAACCACAAGCTAAAAGGGCAATTTTTCGTATAATCAGGGGGCCATAATTCTGGAAGTTACGATCCGATATGCGCAAATATGCAATGGAACCAAGATCATTAGGTTATAAACATGTATTTCGAGTATCATCAAAATCAGTTCAAAATTGTGACCTCTATAGGCTATAGGGTCCACAATCTTGATATAACATATTTTCACACAATTCGCGTACAGACGGCGGCCATTTTATCCGTCAACTCTAGTCCGATTTTCACGAAATTCAAATTCTCTCTTCCTTACCATAAAACCGTGATATTATCAAACGGTTTTTTAAATCGGATAATAATTTTGACCTCCATAGGGACCACAAGCTAACAAAAGCGATTTTTCGGACAATCAGGGGACATAATTCAGGAAGTTATGATCCGATGGGCGCAAAAATCGAAAGGAACCAATATCTTTGGCTTATAAACATACATGTCAAGTTTCATCAAAATCGGTTCAAAATTGTGACCTCAATAGGGTCCACAACCTTGATATAGCATATTTTCACACTATTCGCGTACAAACGGCGGCCATTTTGTCTGTCAATTTGGGTCCAATTTTTACGAAATTTGAACTCAACCTCCATAACCATGTAACGGTGATATGATCAAACGGTTTTTTAAATCGGATAACAATTTTGACCTCCAGAGGGACCAAAGGCTAAAAAGAGCAATTTTTCGGACAATCAGGGGACATAATTCAGGAAGTTACGATCCGATCGGCGCAAATATCGAAAGGAATCACGATCTTCGGGTTATAAACATACATGTCAAGTTTCATCAAAATCGGTTCAAAATTGTGACCTCTATAGAGTCCACAACCTTGATATAACATATTTTCACACTATTCGCGTACAAACGGCGGCCATTTTGTCTGTCAATTTTGGTCCAATTTTTACGAAATTCGAACTCAACCTCCATAACCATGTAACGGCGATATAATCAAACGGTTTTTTAAATCGGATAAAAATTTTGACCTCCAGAGGGACCACAAGCTTAAAAGGGCGATTTTTCGCACAATCAGGGGACATAATTCGGGAAGTTACAATCCGATGGGCGCAAATATCGAAAGGAACCAAGATGTTTGGGTTATAAACATACATGTCAAGTTTCATCTAAATCGGTTCAAAATTGTGATCTCTATTGGGCCCACAACCTTGATATAACATATTATTTTCACACTATTCGCGTACAAACAGCGGCCATTTTGTCTGTCAATTTTGGTCCGATTTTCATGAAATTTGAACTCATCCTCCATAACTATGTAACGGTGATATAATCAAACGTTTTTTTTTTAATCGGATAAGAAAATCTGACCTCTATACCACAAGCTAAAAAGGCCGATTTTTAGGACAATGAGGGGCCATAATTAAGGAAGTAACGACCCGAAGGGCGCAAATATCGAAAGGAATCAAGATCTTTGGGTTGTAATCATGCATTTCAAGTTTTATCCAAATCGGTTCAAAATTGTGACCTCTACACTGTTCACAAGCTACGTGACCTGTAGACTGTTCACAAACAATTGTGAACGGACGGACGGACGAACAGGGGCGACGACAATAAACGTCCACATGAAAATGTGGGCATATAAAAAGGGCACTGTCGAAAATTTGAACCATGTTTTAGTCCTGAAATGACCTAGTTTGTGTCCAGTGGACATTAACCCCCTCTCTCTATCTATTTGGTTATAGAGATCAAATCCTTGTAAGGAATGTGAAACACAATACATGATTAATTTGATTTAAAATTCCCCTGACTAAGACGCGACACCTGGTGTTATGGTTATTGCTAAAATTCCCACAACTATGAACTAATACTAAATCTGAATTTTCGTATCTCTGAATATTGTATTATAATATTCAGGGATACAATATTCTGACCAACATTAAATATATGACCTTAACAGAGTACAAAAAAATCAACTCACCGGAAGCTAAAATTTGACTGGTACTATTGCTATAATAATTCAGGGTTTCACCTCTGATTCCAGCCTCGGTGATACTGCATACAAGAAAGTACTGTTTAACTGAAACTCTGTTTTATATTGTTATAGAAAAGGGGTGGGTGTAGAATGAGAGTAACATTAGAGTGCCATACGACTTGAGTCAATTAAATCAGAGTGCCGATAGATTGTTTTCATATATGTACCTTGAGTAACACATAATACTTATATAAACAATACTATTGGCCATTGATTGAAAGGAGTCTTGTAATCACATTGCCAGCATTTTTTATGAAATACAATTTCAATTAGAATTGAAATTTTCTTACCAAACATGAATTGATTCAATTACAATTGAGATTTTCTTGCCAAATATGAAGTGAATGCGTTTGAAATAACAGATACACACTCAATGAATGGAGCAAACAAACCCAATCTGAATACACACTCCCCCAAAGAAAAACAAGACAAAAAACAGGAATATGTTACGGTTTGACAAAGGTGGAAGTCGGACTCCAGGGTCGGCAGCATTTTAGTTAATTCGTCATGTATGTAAATACAAATTCTACTATAATAATTAACATGTCATCTGTGGAATATAAATCCTGTTTACACACTAAAGACCCGGGCCCATAGCCAGCTCATAAAATCTGGTTGGGCTACAGAATGTTTTGTAGGGACTGAGGATGAAGCTGGCTAAGAACACTATTAAGAAATCATTATTGTTGGCGAAATATTGAAGGGGGGGGGCTACTTTGATTTTTTTTGGGGGGGGGGGGTGAAGCCACGGGCCCACTAAGATCCAATGACCACTCACAAAATTTCATTGCATCCTACTCTAGAATATCAGTGGGCCGGTCCGAGAGGGAAATCAGTCAGCAAACGTCAATGATGATCTGGTACCTTCCTGTGTTCAGGTTATACAAAACCCCAACAACATCAATTTATATTTTCAGATAAGTCTCTATTTATTATGACTTTTTGGAATTTTAAGATTATTAACCTGCGGGTTATATCCTTACCTTATGCAAACTTCCAGGAGTTTTTCTATTGTTCCAGTCAAAAAGAAGGCTAGTTTAATGTGGATTATTATGCAACAAAAAAAAAAATGATAGAAACCATTTAAAATTTGGATATTTTTAATTTCCATTTTGGGAAAATACATACCACAATCTTCTCTGATATAAGGATGCCTATCGCATATACAATATACAAACTAAATTTTTACAAATAATAATATCTACAATAAATTAGACATCACTGCAAATATAACAATGAATGATTCATCTTTTAGTATGTTCAACTATATGTATATTATATATATAATAACCTGTATATAACACAGCTCTCTAGATCACAAAACTTTCTTAAGACAATCTCATCTTTAGTGACTACAAGTTCTTAAGAAAAACGATCAATACAAAACTGTGTAATTTCTGTGATTTATGTTCAAGAAAACTGTGTGACCATTTGGACAGGTTTGTATTATATAAATGTGTTATGCAGTGTTTAGTTTAACACTGTGCATTATGTACAAATGATGCTATTTATGAAACAAAATGTACAAAATCGAATAACAGTTATAGTTTTAGACATTCTTAAAACACAATTTTTTTATTTTTCAGTAATATTCTATTACAGCATAAGGTATGCAAATCTCTGTAAATATAATACAGCTAGGCCAGTTATAGTTAAAATATACTTTTTTGTATACTATACATATTAAGAAATCTAAGTGGTTTCAGCGAGAGAAAGAGAGAAAGTAGTTTAATTGGCAACTTTTTATGATTATTACAGAAAGCCATTAGCACAATTTGAAACATTTGTGAAATTTTTTTAGAGCAAAAAGCACCAACCTCAATGTTAATTTCTGATAATTTGTTTAGCAAAGATTCTATTTTATCATATATAAAGAGTACATAATTTGGTCGGAACCTGATTTGGAATATTTTACATCTTGTGATCAGTCTGTTTGAAAGATAAGGGGATATACCCGCAATGTCAATGTCTCAAAAATATCTTTGTCTCTTGAAAATCTCTTCCCAAAAATTGGACCACGCAGGCCATTTTAACATATCAAATCACACCTGTTAGAGTTTGCAGGCAAATAGTACATACACCATGCATAGCAAACCTCATAAAAGTTGTCTGAACCCACCCTGTGTATTTTTTGCAACCAAAAATACTGTGCATCATACTATCCCAAATCCTTCAATATAGACTTTACATGCATATTGTTTTTAGGATTTGTTGTGTCGAATTTTAGAACAGAACATTTTTTATATGATAGAAAGTTACAGATGCTGTATTATTACCCTTACAGGATTATTACTGCACCAATTAAATGGCACCCAATTAACTCAATATTAATAAAAAAACCCCAAAGAAATATGATTACCGGTAGAGAAAGAAAATACACAAAGATTAGTGTTGTTATTAGATATATCATATTTTATATTCAATCATTATATATATAATGTGTGTATATAGCTAATAGTTATGTTATGTACATTTTTCTACATGCAACAATGATATGTTCAAATCAGAAAACAAAAAATGTACATGCAATTGTCTTATTTACATATATAGGTAATTTAATTTGAAAGAAAGAATTTTCTTCAGTATATTTAGTATTAAATACTGGTACAATATACTTAGTGTTATTAAATTCATGTTGCTGCCTTTTGGGTAATTCTTGTTTCTCTTATTTTATAATGAATTCATAAATGTGATAATATATGTACATAAAGTAAATTTTTTAAAACAAAAACAATATACTTCTTTAAATCAATATAATAGTTGATTTTGTTTTATATAACATGTTAAGAAAGTTCAATAATTACCTAAAAGTTTTAACTAGACTGGATTGATTACCGGTAATCAAATAATAGTCAGTAAGTATTATTTGCATAGAATACAAAAGCCTTTATGTCAATAATACTTTCGAAGTACTTTACAAATTATTTTGTGACAATATGGTGTTTTAAATTAGTTAAAATATACTTAGGTAACCCATAGTCCCATCTTCCCTCCCCAACCAACTAATTGTCTCATTCAGTGATTCAAAACAAGGGGGTAATTTGAAAATGATGTCAATAAGAATAAACTTCACATGTTCCATTATTATTTTACACCAATTACCGTTGGAAACGCTTGTCTCCCCTATGCATATTATGCATATTTTGAGGTGAGGCATGGGACACAAAAGGTTGGGAACTACAGGTCTAATTGATGCTGAAGATAACAGAAAAGATCCAAAACAGATTGAGATCCACTTAAAGACAACAATGACATGAAATCATCCATTGCTAACACATCATGCTGTTTATCCTTTGCATAAATTTCAGGTTTTGCAGTATAATCAGAGATGTAATTAACTAAGTCCTATATCTTTTGGTAACTTATAAATCACACATCATATGATAAAAGATCCTAACCTAACTACTCAGTTATCTGTTCGAAAGATTGGTGGAAAATATATTCACTAACTTCTGGAATTACAAGTGATGACCTAATCAGAATTAAGGTTACAATTTTTGCACAAACTGAAATTCAATCCCTTTAAATACACCATGAGGAATTCTGTAATAGTGGTTCTCATGAGTTTTATAGAGTCAGTATCATGAAAAGGCAGATAATGTACTTATTTTGCACATTTTCTGATTTGCAAATGATGATACGATTACTAAACAGGGATACCATTGGATTGACTGTTTGATCACAGTCAAATTAATTATCATGCGGTCATCTAAAAACAAAGTGAAACTAATATCTCATTTTCATTCGACTGATTTCAGGCAAGTGGGTAGCTATCAACATAGAACTATTGTTACATGAAATTAGAAATTAATAAATCTGTGTGATATAGAGACTTCTTGGTGTATACATCACTAGGTTTTTTTTTTATTGATTTTGAATTTTGGGAGTTTTTATTCTTCATTTGAAATAAAATTATTTGCCATTCAACAATTATCTATCATGAATTCATTTTCAAAACTTGTTTCTTAACTTGATTAACATTACATTAGCTAAAGCAGAACAAACAATTTCAAACCATATTCTTATATTACTTAAATAATTTCAGATATAGAATTGAACTTTGGTTTACAGTTAATACACAAGATGATTAATACAGTATTAGACCTACGTTGTTCATAAACATGTTGTTATTCACCATATTATATGGTAAATTCTACATTAGTATAAAAAAAATATAGGTAATTTTTAACTGTACAAAACTAAAAATTATACTGCCTTTATTAATTGATCAAAGTTATCAATGAAATACATAGTATGTGTCTAGATTGTACCAGCCCAAAATGTTTCCACCATGTTTACAACAAATATTTATCTGGGGTGGAACAGAGACAATCTGGGTTGGAGTGCTAAAGACTAGAATATCTATTTAAAATCTGTAAAATAGTACTTAGTTGGCATTAATTAGCATATTAAACCAACATTCTAAAATTAATCCTTTTAACTTACTGTTCCTAACAATTTTATTAGGTTTAGAATGACTAGATTTGATTAACTGTAAAGCTTAAAATGGGCATATCTCTCTGATTTAGGTAAAAATTAAAAACGATTATGTTCACTCAATTTTGTAGATTAATTTGTTTCGATACATATGGTGTTGAGATAAATGATTGTCTTTAAAATCAATAAACAAACCGACTTATGCTTATTTTTCTAAACAAAACATTTATTGTATGAGTTTTATTACATCACCAATGGAAATAACTAATCAGATCAATCTAACTGAATACTTCATTTCGACCTAAATCAGAAAAATAACCAAAAAGTGACAGTATAACCAAACAAAACTCTTTCTAGGTAAATGCATAAGTACAGGTTTATCATCAGTAATATGTAAAGTAATATATTGGAGGTTATGTTGAAATATAAATAAATGACAATATTTCAAGGCTTGGCAGTCATCAAATTTAGTTACCACAAAGGGGATACTTAATCAAATAGTCCAGTATAAAATTTTCTCATTACCTCGAAACCATCAATTGAGTAAATACAAGAATTTCAGGCAACAAGACCTGCACAAACTGAATATGATACTATCTTGATTAATCAACATAGCTGAAATGTCACGTCATTACGTCACGTCATAATGTCACGATTCTGCTCAAAGAGTATCTGTTTTCAGGACTGGCAGAACAGTGACAGTATTCATATCAGTATCACTTAAATGCTATTCTGTAGAACATTTTGGACTGACAATTGGGTACCCTATAATAAATTTAAAATGCATTTCTTTAAGAATCAGGACTGTAATTACACTAATGTCTGTTGAGTAATATCACTATCAAAAAAATCATTTTTTATTGTAATAAATTATACAGCTTAATTTGAGTTTTGGTAAACTGTTTTACATCTGTAATTTGTGTTTTTCAAATAGATTGCAAAAATGATGTCATTTGCGTTGTCTATAACATGAATAAATTTATTTTGAAGGAATACATGTATTCTGAATCAAGCATTTAGAAGATGTATGTTTAAGGACTCAGGCTATCCTTACTATCAATTAATCTCTTTTAAACCATGTTTCATCCTAGATCTTACTTGTAGGACATCTTGTAAAACATATAATATAATCATTAAAAGAAATTATGGGTGTGCTGTCCGAAGAAAAAAAAAACATGTGAAAGGTCACGTCACGACAGAAGACAATTATCTTACAATAATCAATCATTATTACTTCCTTTAATTCTCATCACTTTCCAATCTCGACACCAGGGATAACTTTACCTTTCGTTTATCTCGCCGGCCATTTATCAGCAGGAATTCTGTTTCTAAGCTCTGCCCCCAGTGGCTAATGATTGGCAGGATTTATTAGAATAAAATGCTGCCGATTTCTCAACTATTTGGCATTGATTCATTGTATGACTTACAAATTGGTGAGCCTTGGAACATTTTCCACATCTTGAAATTAAAAGTTCATTCGAATACAGGCGATTTGATGCCTAGTAGCACATGACATGAGTGATTTGGCTACATTTTTAAATGTGTGAAATTTCTGAAGAAACGTGAGATTGAGCCATCATCTAGGAGATCTTTGTAAGCGATCGACGACAGGATACATTACGGGACATTCAAAATGGCTGACATATGGCCTGACAGGTTTCCCAGAGATAAACTTGTCTCTGGGATCGAGATTGATCATATTCATCAAATGAAAGATATTTAGATTTAAAGACCTTTCCTTCAATTTGATAGCAGAAAAAAATATGAAATAAATTGGTAAAAAAGAACTTCCTACTACAGGTTCCCTGTTTCTGATAGTACTAGATTATGTTTATTAATAATAAACTATTCAATTCTAAAATTTCTAATCAGTATTCTGTAAGTAAAAGATGCAGGACACTGGTATATAACCGTCTCTATGTATATCTATATAAAATTCTAATTCAATGTCTATAAAGTTTATTATTTTCTTGATTACCTTACACAATGTAATGGCAATTCATACGATATCACTAGATCACAAGTGATTTCACATAGATCGTGTAACAAATTCTTCAAGCACTGCTTGAGTCCTTCTCCAACAACGCGATAACAGTAGTATCTATCATCAATCATCACAGCAATTCATACGTCACACATAACATCTGTTTGAGATTGACACGAGGGCACAGTGGTTCTATTTAGCCTCAAAATGTCTTTTAGTAGTACATTTATGCACCGTAATGTATCCAGCACCAACTTTCTTAAAGCACTTTAGCTGCCTTCTGGTTAACCCACTCTTTACAGACACCCACCAGATACTTTTCATGTCACTCACTTCTGCTGCCCACATTTACTGTGTCCATAAGACAGAGCACTGAATCTGTACAGCTGGAATTATGCTAGGTTAAGTCTAGATTTAATTCACATGTGATTTCACTTTAGGAATGTTTTATAAAGTAGATTTGACTTGGACACTGATCGTTCTTGTTCTAATAAAAATAACATGTCCCTGAGATTCACTCTTTTCGTTCTTGGTCTATTCATAACCTAAATTTTTGAATAAAATTTAAATATTATTTAATGTGGATTTTGGATTTAATGTGGATTTTGGATTTAAAATGCAACAGAATTTCTATACACAATATTTTCAAGTTTTCCAGTAAGAATCATGACATTTGTGGTCTAAGGGGAGATAAAACTGGTCACGGAAGTTATCTCCCTTGGAATTGAAACTCTGACTAATGTGAGGAAATAAATTAATTAGATTTTCATTTAAAATGTAAAATAATGAGGTATTGTTGTGGTGGACAGCTTCAGCACCTTTATTCCAGTTACATAATAAATCATTTATTTAATAACATGACAAAACTTACCGATATATTTGAAGACACACCACTGCCATTAGCTCCTGTTGAACTACTAGTACCAGCCTGAAATATCACCAACACAGATTAATTTACTTACTTATTCAATCAAACAAAGTAAACTGCTTTTTCTCACAGAGATATTGTGATATATCTTCATACCAGGCATTGCCAGGGAGGAAACCTACAAGGTTGAGAAGGCGTCCCTATCTCCATGCCAAATACGCTCACACCAGGGATCGAAACTACAGCCGCAAGCCAGAGGTGACCGGCCAGCTAGAGGTCAAAGTGCGGCACTCTAGAAAACTAGGCCATCCTACCCCCCACCACATAAGCACAGACTTTGTAATTCTACTAAAAGTAAATAATGCTTCTTAAATCTTCCATGGCCATGGGGAATAATTTCATTAAAATTATCACATAAAATACTATCTGCAAAGCAGACGAATGGATGATTGCCATATACTGATAACTGTGACATCAGAGGCTTTCTGTAATATTTATCAGGGTTGTGTACTTGTTAATTGAGCCTTCAGTACACTTCTGAATTCAGCACTAGTTAATTCCCTTTACCAATCAATGAGGATGTTTTCATTTTTTGAAATAAAAACAATTTATGCAGCCATTTATAGATTACACAATTTTGAGAACAAGAATATCTTATTTCATGTGACCTTATTTATAAAACTTACTGTTTGACCAGAATCTGTTGTTTCTATTTTTCTTTTTTTCCTCGGTCCAATGGCTGCAAGTGCTGTTAAGTTTGCTTCCCGTTGCCGAACTTCTTCCATTTCTGCTGCCTGGAGCTATTATGAAAAAGGGACAATTAATATTAATTTGATAATTCATTTTGCTAACCATTTTATAAGATAACACGAAAGTGTCAGGTGTTTGACCTCATGGGTAACCTGCTACAACCATAAAACAGCATGAATTTTGAATCATAACTTTTACAGTTACAAGGTCGTCATTGGCAGATGCAAGTTTTAAAAGCTTCCCTTAGTTATATTCTGTGGTTATTAAGATTTTGTAATTTCATAATGGTATAACGAACGAAATCCATCATAATTGGGTTTTGGTATTATGTCCCTTTTCATGTTTGACTATAACATTGGCAATGCTAGATTGTCAGTCTGGAACGTTCTGAATTAACAGAATTACAATCGTGTGATGTGGAATTCAGTCCAGTCACATTTATGTCAATCCTGGCACTCTGAGTTGAACCGTGACATAACTGAAAGTAACTATTGGTTGAGACATTATCTTATGCATTCGATGATGAACGAAATCAAAATTTAACTAGATAGTCCATGTTATGTGCATTGAGAGAATTCAATTTTGAATGTTCAATCAAGTATGCCCTACATGTTCACCTGTCCAGAAGGAAATGAAGAGGACATATTATGAATTGATTTAAGTTGAACACAAAATAAGATATTAAAATAAATAAACTTACTTCTTTTGCTTTCTGTTTAAGTTTAAGTTGTTCAGGATCTTCATTCTTCGACCGACTCTATAAAGTTAAATATATTCTATGTTTTTCACACACATTATGTTATTCTCAGTACATGACACCTATATAAATTTCATTGTTCTCTTCGCTTTAAACGGTGCAATAATCAGAGCAGTATCACACCACATTCATACAAAGTCATTGTAAAAATTAGGTGGGAACTCATAATACCTTTGTAAAGACCTTGCCCTGAGCTCACAAAGCATTCTCAGACTGAAGTTGAGAATTTACTCAAAATTGTTTGCCTTATTTTAACTAAAATATAGATCTATATAGATATTTTTTGTCGCTTTAACGTTTCAAATACATCAATAAGAAACTATGTGCAAACTTTTGTGTTTCTAGATCAAAGATATTTCTCATGAACAGTGATTGAAAGTTGAGCAAATTCTCAACTTAAGTCTCAGAATGCTTTGTGAACATGGGGCCTGGTGAGGTCATTACAGATTCTTTGTAAAGACTGTGTGGGACATGAGGCGAAGTTACTACATAGACCATGTAGAGACCTGGCCCCAAGTTTACAAAGCGCTCACAGACTTGAGTTAAAATTTTACTCGAAATTGTTTGCCTAATTTTAGCAAACATATAGCCCTTTATAAAACTGTTAAAACTGTTGTTGTTTTAATGTATCAAATACATCAATAAGAAACTATCTGCAAAGTTTTGTGTTTCTGGATCAAAGATATTTCTCATAAACACTTTAAATAGTGATTGAAAGTTGAGTAAATTCTTGCTTTGTTAACCTGGACCTGGTTGTAGGCTTCATTGAATAACCCCATACACTGTATTAATGATTGTCAAGTTCTTGCACTTCTACTCATGCATGGTTATTTTGAGATAAAAATGCTATTATAAAACTAAATGGAATAGATTTAGTAATATGTTGTGCTAAATGTTCATCTGTGCACAATTTCTTATAAAAGTTTTTTGATATTTAGAATGTTATTAGATAAAAACTCTATCACACTTACCTTTATAGCTCTCAATAAAATTTCTCTTTCTTGCTCCTCATGTCTTTTTTTCTCTAGCTTATCTATTTCTTCTAAAAACTTTAACTGTGTCCGTACATCATTCGTAACTTCATACCTAGAATCCATCTGAATAAAACAAGTCATATTTAACTTCACTGGACAATATAGGTTTTCAGGGCTATAATTCAGTCAAAAATATAAATGTCTACACATTAAAATCTTTTATTTATTGCAGAGAGAGAGAGAGAGAGAGAGAGAGAGAGAGAGAGAGAGAGAGATGGGGTTTAATGTCCATTGGACACAAATTAGGTCATTTTGGGACTAACACATGGTTCACTTTTATTTCAGTGGGGTTTAATGTCTCAACACAATACTTTGGTTATCTTTACACTTCATATGAGATAGGAGAATTTTACTGAAACAGCAACATTCCTGACTACTTTATTTTGATTTTCAACTGTCACATGTTCTTTCATGTGTACACTAATGTGATCAAAGATGGACCAAGTTTTTTGTCCTTTCATTACAGGCCTTCATGTGAAAGGAGCGTGATCGTTCTCGCTCTCCTGGTTGTCAGTCGAGGCGCACCTTTTATTGCTCGCCTCAATGTCTAAATTGACTCTTCGCAAAAAAATAATCAGAAAGAATATTCTGGTAATGATAAATATTGTCAATATTGACCATCAACTTGCTTGTCAGCTGTAATAACAGTCATACCTTAGTGAGAATCATCCACCTGGTTCATAATTCGAGTAATAAGCACATTTAACAGTAATTTTGAAAATTAGGCCCCCCCCACCCCCACATCAGTTGGAATTATGTCAATAAACCAGCATTCCAAGAGTTTTATTGTTTTTTTATGTTATACACATGCTGACAGTGAATTATTTCTAAAATATTGTTCTTATCATATAAGGCAATGGCATAGTCATGCAGATTTTTTTTTTTTATATGAGGCAATTTCAATTATGGTTGTCAAGTGATCAAGTGATCTATGAATGGATAAAAACTTTGTAAGTTATGTGATAGGCAAAATCTATTTTGTCGTATCAGCTTATTTTGGCTACTGCATTTGCTGATACATTCCCTATTAGAAAACACCTAATTTTGATCGACTGATGATATCTGTTTATCCATCGAATAAATGGAGGCAGTAATGTATTAAGGAATATTACTGACTTGAACTTCCAAGTCATATATCAGCCTATTGAGAACATGACATTCTCCAAAACAAATTACCAGAAATTATTTTTGTTGAAGCCTGGTTATATTAAAGTAAAGTTAACAGGAGCTCTTATGACCCAATTCTGGCCGGTTGGTTTCAGAATGGATTAAAAGCCCTGTTCTTATCACAAATGCTAAAAAAAGCTCTCCTCAAGAGATTCTGGAGATATTTCTCAGGACAGCAATCTACCTCTTTTCCAATTTCAGGAGAGCTTGTTTTGACTCGCCAGGAATTCATTCACATGAAAGCCTGTCCTTACTAGTAGGTAGACTTTATTTGTCAGCTTTGAAGAGCCACCAATGCTAAGCAAAGAATTTGTTTGGATAAAATCCTGAAGGTTCTTCTCAGTCAACATCAGGATTTAAATTCAGAACACTTCAGGCAAGTGCCCTTTTTGCCTATTTTCAGTATCCCTTTTAAAGCCACATAAACTTTAACTAGCAGAGATCTCAGAAGCTGCAGAATGTAACTCACCAAAGTATATTTGACACTGTAATTAAATTTTGTATAAGTCTATTCAGACTTAAAAATTTCAAAACCTTGTTTATATCTTACTTTATATATTTCGATTCTATGTTCTGCTATAGTTGATAATTTTTCAACCATATCACGTAGTCGTTCTTGTGTAGCATGTGATATCATATTAGCTACATCTAACGATACTTCATCTAAACCATGTTTCTTAGCTGTAAATAAAATACAAATTAGATTAGATATAATCACATATGGTTAAACTTGGTTCAAACTTATATTATGAAAACTGTATTTGACAAGATACCCACTATATAAAGGTATGAGGAGCGGAGACTAGTTCAAGCTGGCATTGATCAACCAGAATTGACTGATTATGAAATGAAATAGGTTTAACATTGTATGTTTATGCTCTGAACCGGGCTATGAAGACAGGCATACACCATACAGTGTGCTATGACTGAGGGGAGGAAAATTTTGCAAGGAGAGCAGCACTACGGTCTACTCTTATATCAAATTCCAATTGTCAAGGGATTTTTTACGACCTTGGTTTTTTGTACCATCTAAACGACTAGACAGCTGTACTAGTCAGACCCTCTGTCCTTCATCATGGAACTTCATACCAAGATTAATTGAGCATGTTACTATAAGTTGTTTGTATGCCATAAGAGTGGTAAGGAATTTAATTTTGTTAAAGTTAATTCATACCTATTTTACTTGTTATCTTAACAGATTTAATTATTCAACTAACCTATTTCATGTATTCTGGCCATTAATGGTCCATGGAATAGAAAAGCTTCATCTTTACAAGATCGTATTTGTGTACCAATAAAATCAGCATTAGTTGCTAAAATATTCTTAGATTCTTCTGATAAATTAACACCACCCATTGTTGCTACATCATTAATATCATCATCCCCATCTCTGTAATAGAATAAAGACAGATTTTATAATAAAAGATAGGTTGCCAGGCAACGAAACATACGCCCACAGCAGCTAAATCGTCCGGGCAGTCAACAAGGGTTGTCGCATATTTTTACTTTTTTTGCTAATGAAACATTTGTAATACACTAAAAACTGATTAATAGTAACGGCTCATTATGTAATTATCAGAAAATCATTAGAATTTGATTGCTTTTTATAAAGTGTTACCCCACACTAACAATTAGTATATACATGAAACATTTAATATCATGGATTTATCTGTTCAGTTATTAAAATTCATTGAAAATCAAAATACTTGTTCGTTTCAACACCTTAAACTCTGTGTATCAATCTAAAGTCAATCGGATGATAAGTTTAGCCTCTATAGCGTAACAAGATTTTTTGAAGTTATCAAGGGAGATAACTCTGGCAATAATTATTTTAAATCTCTGAAAATCAATAGGCTTCTTCGTCTCATGACCCTAAACACTGTGTGTTAATTTAAAGTCGATCGGATATTAACTTTGGCCTCTAGAGCTTCCACAAGATTTTTTCGAAGTGATCAAGGGCCATAACTCTTGCAGCAATTATTGAAAATCACTGAAAATCGATAGACGACTTAGTCTCATGACTGTAAACACTATGTATAAATTTGAAGTCAATCGGATATTAACTTTGACCTCTAGAGCATCCACTGTGTATGAATCTAAAGTCAATCGGATATTAACTTTGGCCTCTAGAGTGTCCGCAGGATTTTTTGATCTTATCAAGGGACATAACTCTGGCACTAATTATCGGGAATCGCTGAAAATCAATAGGATTCTTTGTCTCATGACCTTAAACACTGTGTATAAATTTAAAGTAAATCGGATATTAACTTTGGCCTCTAGAGCGTCCACAAGATTTTTTGAAGTGATCAAGGGCTATAACTCTGGCACTAATTATCGGAAATCGCTGAAAATCAATAGGCTTCTTCGTCTCATGACCTTAAACACTGTGTATAAATTTAAAGTCAATTGGATATTAACTTTGGCCTCTAGAGCGTCCACAAGATTTTTTGAAGTGATCAAGGGCCATAACTCTGGTAGTTATTATCGGAAAACGCTGAAAAACAATAGGCTTCTTCGTCTCATGACCTTAAACACTGTGTATAAATTTAAAGTCAATTAACTTTAACAAGGATATTAACTTTAGCCTGTAGAGCGTCCACAAGCAATTGTGGACGCCGGACCGACGGACAGAAGGACGGGGGCGACGACAATATACGACCACATTTCAATGTGGGCGTATAAAAATAGGGCATATAACATATAATATCTCTGTAATAAACCAGAACATATATCTCTGTAATAGATCAGGAGAGAGAGAGAAATGGGGTTTAACGTCCACTCAACACAAACTAGGTCATTTCGGGACTAACATATGGTTTAATTTTATTTCAATTATTCGCTTGGGCGTAGGGGTCTTTAGCAGAGGGAGGAAACCGGAGTGCCCGGAGGAAACCCACGAGGTTGAGAAGGCACCCCTACCTCCATGCCACATACGCTCACACCAAGGCTCGAAACCACAGCCGCAAGCCAGAGGTGACCGGCCAGCTAGAGGTCGAAGCGCGGCACTCTAGTCCACTAGGCCATCCCAACCCCCCTAATAGATCAGGACACATATAACATCTCTGTAATAGCTCAGGACATATTGTAACAAATTTAATTTGCAATATCTCTGTAATAAATGAAGACATATTACAAGAAAAATAATTTGTAATGTGTGCAATAAACTACATATAACAAATACAGCAGATAACATTGTTTTCTCTGTAATAAGTTAGGACAAAAATAATTTCTGTCTTAGCAAATACTACTTATAACATACCTTTAATAAATGAAAAAAAAAAAATAAAATCCTTGTAAAGATAAATAAATATCCTATAACAAATGTAACATTCTTGTTAGAGATAAATAAATATATTAGCATAATAAATGTCCAAGAGAAAATTTCTGTAACAGAAGAGATAATCAATAGCTAGCATTAAAATATATCCTTTTCACAAAGAAAGTCATTTCTGATCTACACTTGAAGTATTCAGTTATTGCATGTGATTCTTAAAATATGATCAATTTTGTCCTTCAGAGATTAGTGGTCTAAATGTATGGATATCACTTACTTTAATGCTTCAAATTTCTGTTTTTCTTTAGGTGCCGGACTTCCTGAAGCTTTCACAACTCTAGTTTGAAAAGAATTAACGCCAGATGCAAGATTTCCTTGTATTGGTATAGGTGTTTTTATACGTACTAGGTTCGCTGATGAAGTTGGTGCACCTTGTACTAAAACTTTATTACCCGGTCGTACATACATCTGACCTGGTACCCCTTGACGCATCACCATCTAAACAAGAAAATTTTATGATAAAATGCATCAAAATACACTTTTAGTTCACATGCTTACATTATCTCTGGAAACAGATATATGTCGGTGGTAAACCTTCATGCTGTACAAGTTTACAGAGTTGTTATTACCTTAAATCAAGTAAGAATAAGAATACATTTTAAGTTCTCATCAATGCAATACTTTTCTCAGTCAGAGACTAACATATTTTCTATCATCACATATGCAGTTCTAGGTAGGAGGATATTTTCATCTGTTTATTTGTTTCCAAAGGTTTTTAGGTGTACTTGTAAATATGTTTATGGGGTGAACTTCTGCTACTCATCCTTAATATGACTATACAACATTACACTTGATAAGTGACAATTGGGTGAAAAAAATCTGGACATTTTTGACGGGCTACACCAGGAATTTAACACAAGAAATTATGGTTGATGACTTAGGGTTCAACTACTGTAGCTCCAGTATGAAGCCAGAATAAAACATTTTAATTTAGTATGATAATCCTGACGTTTTCTCAAAATCTTAGAATATATAAATGTAGACTATTTCTAGTCACACAGTCATCAGCATTTAAGAACCATTAAGAGAAATCTGATCCCTATTTACCTGCTGAACACCAAAAGGAGCCACTGGTCTTTGTTGAACAGAAGACATGGCAGGCATAGGATGCATACCAGCTATTTCTGGTGGTGGAGCTTTTACACCATCTATCGTCATTTTATCCATGATTAAATAGTGCCGCAATAATGGCAGACTTTTCTGAAAAATAAAATTTAAACAATAGGTATCTAGAATACCACAGAATTTTGTAATATAATGCATGTTCTATGCAAACAACCATAAGCTAATTGTAGAAACACAACTTTGTAACCCAGATATGTAGTTCACAAGTAAATGAATGTCTCAGGGATCATACAGAAAATGAAACATCAACTATAACAATTCAATCTAATTCACAAAGTTCATTTATAGATGTCACAAAAGCTGTTAAAGCCAACCTAAAGTCTATGTGCGTCGTTTACATTTTTTCAGAATATATGTCTTGCCAAAGGTGATATTCAACCATAGTATCAGCAGTGGTCTTGATCCTTTAAATCATATTCATTCATCATTTTTGATTAAGTACAAAAAGATTACCTTTAAAAATGGAACAAGATATGGCTGTGGAGAAGATTTTAATTCCACTTGTAATTTTTCTGTAAATGTCTGCGGCTCCACTTTTCCATCCTGTTTAAATTAATTATATATTGATCAACATACAATGATATCCTTGTTTATTAAATAATCAGATAAACATGAATAATCCTGTCTAGTAACAATACAAATAAAATGGGGTTTAATAATATCATACTGTTTTGCTCCTATACTTGGCTAAGGAAGAAGGGCATACATACACCATCACACAGTGTGCTATGAGGGAAATTTTACCATGGCAGCGGCACCACAGCTTACTCTTATATCGAATTCCAACTGCCAAGGGATCTATTACGTGTACATCAATGTATACACAAGACTTCATTTTTCTGTATCATCCAAACAATTAGACATCTGTCCTTGTCCGTCCCTCCATCCTGCACTACTGACAAGGAAAAACCACAAACTTTCTCGCCCAATGCAGGGATCAAATCACGCGACCTCCAGACTAGCTAGCCAGTGTCTTACCCACTAGCCACCTTGGCTATAGTAACAATACAATAAGTAGTCCTGCTAAACCCTGTCGCCTCTGAGAACAATATCTTTAACATTTTATGCCTATTGCATTATGTTAAATGTGACTGCTTCCAACATTCAAAATGATCACTACAAATTCAGATGGCAAAATTTAAAACTTACGATTAGTCCTTGTATGAGTTCACGGACATTCCGCACAGTTTCTTGTGGTTGACTTTGAGCCAGTTTAATTAAGGTAGACAGAAAATTTTTACATTTTTCAACATTTTGTAACATGCCTTGCTGACCTGAAAATGATGGGAAACGAAATTAAACTAGTGAGAATTCTGCAATATAATCTTCTCGTTGACTTGCGACTAAAACTATTCTGGAGAATTTCAGCCATCGGGTGACTTGAAAACAAATGCAAATTCAGTATTATATTTCAGGGATGACAGTGATTATGAAGGTAAAGATATGGTTCATTACCAGTTAGTACAAAGAGAAGATCCAGTACTTAATAAATCTAAATGTTGTAAAGTTGATATGTTTTGGGATTACTTTACCAGGATGAAGGCATGGGAGATGATGGTGTGAATGAGAAAACTCACCTGCAGCTGCTCCAGGTTGAGTTACTGCCGCTTGTGGTTGACCTACAGATGGTGTACCAGGAAGTACTTGAGAGCTAGTTGTTACAGTGTTTGGTAGTACCTGTGGTTGCCCCCGACCTACACCTGTCTGAGGCTGTATTACCACGGCTGGAGACGTGGCAGGTCTACCCATTGCTATACTTGTTGATGGCTAAAATAGAAATATATGTACAAAATATTATATTTTTAATGAGTGATGATTTTTTGTGGAAATAATCTGGGTTCCAGCATCCTGGTTCAAAATAACCCAAAATTTTCACTAATCATTGCATCTAATCCGTTTTAAGGCCATCAATATTCAATAAAAACTTCTAACCAGAAACAATGCATATTGGGAATAACATGGATTCATTCTATTTCAATAATTATCTTGCACGTAGGGGTCTTGAGCAGTGGGAGAAAAATGGAGGTTCAGTACAAAATCCCATGAGGTTGGACAGGTGACTTTCTCATTGTCATCTACAAGTGGACAGCTAGTCTTACCAAGAATCATAAGCTTATTGGTCAAAGAATAATTATATTGATTAATCCATATCTGAATTTTTATGAACATGTAAATTATTGTAAAGTTCAGATGTCACAGATTCATTGTTGCCATCTATATTGTCTTAGATCTTATTTTTGCTAATTTCATCGACCCTTTGTAGCTCTGCCTTTAGTAATAGAAATGTTTATTAATGATTAATGTCATTAATATTATTTTGAATTAATGACAACAAATAACATTTATTACTGCTTTTATACTAACCCGGACATTCTGAACTTTTGTAGCTAAAACTGGACCTTGTCCTTGCGTTGCACTACCTGAGTGGGCAGTAGACACCAACATAAGCTGCCCATGTTCATTTTTCATCAATATCGTATTAGGTGGTAACTGAAGTCCTGGACTTAAAGTGATGGTGTTCTGAATGAATGATAAAAAAAATAGCTTTTTATTAATAACAAAAAACATGCAAATGCAATATGAAAAAGCTAAATCTGCCTATTGCAGGTCTTTCTTTGGGCCCCAAATTATCCAGACCATAATCGACTCTTGATGCCATCATTATCCTGCAATATTTACTGGATTTAAATACATTTTGTGATGGAAAATTTATGGTAAATATGGATAATCAAGACTGTTTATACCAAGGTCAGTAATGACTACCGAGGCAAGCCTAAAATTCAATGGCTAATAGTAATATCTCGGTTCAGGGTAAAGTAATTTGACTGAATTGTTTAGCATATTTTGTTTTCATTATCTAATTTTTAACTATTAAAGCGAAAACTGTCACAGCTCTTTATCTTATCTTACCTAATGCCACTTTCATATGGAATCAAAAAAAAAAATTAGCAATATTAAAGGAGTAGTAGGTAAGATTTAGATACTGTCCATTCTTGCTGTAAATTATAGTATAATAGCTCAAAAATAGATAATACAAAATTAATATATTGAAAATTTCATTCAAGTTACTTCATTCTGAGCGAAGTCATCACATTTTGGAGTTGACAAGATTTGGCATTGATTGTTAATTATCGAACAACAGTACTTGTTACACGAGACTTACTTGATACTCCATTTTTAAATTAAACCATTAAATGGCTGGAGCGTTCTTTAACTTAAAATCTGAGCCATCCAAAGGCCTAGAGAGTTGATTATGGTCTTGTCATGTTAATAAATCTTTAAATAATAGTTTATGTAAGTCATAACATTAAAGTCACTGATTATCATTTAAATGATTTCAAATCCCCTGCAAACTGCAATATATTATAAACATGTTTTGAAAGGCAATTACGTGCAATATTGACAAAGATTAAAAAAAAGATATACATGTATGTTGAAATGAACGTATCAACGGAGAATCAAAAACACTTCAAAGAAAAAAAAAGTTTCTACTTACGCCAGCACCAGATTGTCGTGGAGCAATACTTATTTGGTGAGGATGATTTGTCATTCTAATTGGTGTTGAAACACGTACTTGTCCCGTTTTAGATGTAACATGTCTCACAGGATTAAATTGCACAGATCCACTAGTTGTTGAAGATAAAGGTGGTCTAACCACAGTCACTTGTTGATTTGTTGGTGCCCTAACAGTAATAACATTTGAACCTACGGGAGCCGCTTTAAGCGTGTTAACCATCGGTCGTCCCCCAATAACTGGGGTTCCACTCGGTAACACACCACTTTGAGTTGTTTGTCCAATAATAGTTTGAATATTTGCACCATCTTTCACATTCACAATGTCTGTTTTACGAAATGGTGAACCAACCTCTTGTTTCACTTGAATATTAGAACTTTCCTGCTTCACAACAAATTGTTTTGGCGAAGCTATCACAGATCTGCCTTTTTGTATCTGAGCATGATTACCGTTTTGGGCTATTGTCATTGGTTTTTGCTCCGAAGCAATATTTGCCAGATTATAAATTGCATTTGCTGCAGAGTTTGTTCCCCTTGTAGAGGCACCAGAGACAGTTTGTGTACTAGGGAAATTATTTGTTGTTACATGTATTTGTGGTGCACTACTATTTATAACAGTACTAGCATTTAAACCTGGACTAGGCGAAGAAATATGCACTGATGAGTCTGTTACATTATTTTGGTGTGGATGGACTAAATTTCTAACAGAAGATGTGTTAGAAGGGAGAGATACATGATGATCTGAATTCTGTGAGTTAACTAATGCATTTACTCCAGAAGATGGTGCACCTGTAGAGTTTATAATGGATGTAATTCCCAAAATCTGATTTTCGGGTACAGATTTATTTCCTTGTCCAAGGGTAAAATTTATTGTGCTGTTTGTATGTGATGACAACCCTTTTTGGGAAACATTTACCTGACTTGCATTTGTACTGAATAGTGAGTTTGTTGTAGTAGCATTAGATGTTATGCTACTAATGTGATTGTTGTTCACAGAGGAATCTGACGGGGTCTTAGATAAGTCTCTATTCGTAGAGGATGCTAACTGTGATTCTAGGGACCCAACTAACGCGCTAACCGCACTCTCATCTATTTCTGAAGAAAGTAAATCGTCTATTGAACCTGGGTCCGCCATTTCCCTGGCTCGCCAGAATTTACAATGACAATGGGCATGCGCTGAAATTGTTTCATGGGATTGATATATTTTTGCAGCGCCACCTGACTTCAGCTGCTGAAGAACGCCATTTTCCTTCAAGAATTGATTACGGTTGATATCTTAATCCGAAAGCATCTTCCCCAGTTTTGACTCATCTGGTTATTGCAACCATGAGTCAGGGAATTCCATATTTAGGGAGTAAAATAAGTTTAATTTCGAAAGCAGAAATTCGTTATGAGGGTATTTTATACACTATCGATCCAAATGAATCGACCGTTGCACTTGCAAAAGGTGAGAACCTTTATGGCCCAAAAATATGTAAACAAACATTTTAAATATAATGTGTTTTATCAATAAAAGTGAATTACTCTGTTCAATTATTACTGACTGAAGCCACAAACAAACTAGAAAAGGATTGGCGTGTTTTTGACTATTTCATTATCATTGTTATTTTGTTCTGAGCATTTCTTTTTGATTTTGATTTCGAGTCGGATTTCTTCCGCTCAGTTCAAAAGAAATAAGTAGCCTATTGACAAGAAAGGAGCATGTTATTAGATTAAATTTGTAATGAGGACAATGACAAAATATTTGTATTGTCAGTTTTGAAATGTTAGTTAACTAGACAATTTGCTTCCTGTTCCTTGTAATTATAGTCAGATGGACAGATGTAAAAGTTAAGTTTGGCTCAGACTCAGAGTCAGTGGCAGCTTATTCTTATAGTTATGAGGCTCTCTTAGTCTTTGTGAAAGAAAATGAAATGATGTTCATTCTTGGTCATTTTCAATCACTGAAGTGGAGATTACTATTATTGAATAGGGCTGTGTAATGTAGTAAAAAATACATTTTGAAATATAATCAAATTGATCACCTGATCAAATCTCTCCTCCAGGTAATTTGTGGTAATCGCATAGAAAAATCTGTATCAATAGATTTGTTGATTATATAGGATAATTGATTAAAATGCCTTTTGATTTTAACATCCCTTACAATTCTATTTTTATTAATAAGAAATGGTATAGGCCTATTGTCATTCTTTTGACTTCAAAGGGTTCAAAAATAAAATGGCTAAAATTATTGAAATCTTCAGCAGAAAGCATTTTGGATGGTTGCGCAGGTGTAGTTGATTTACATGGGATTAGTATTATGTATAGATATATTTGGATAAAGTCTTACTTTTGAGTCTTGACATTTTTTGTTTGTAGTGAGATCATTTGGTACTGAAGATAGACCAACAGATCGTCCTGTCCCACCAAGAGATGAAATATTTGAATACATCATCTTCCGCGGTAGTGATATTAAAGATCTACATGTTTGTGAACCTCCAAAACAACAATCTAATCAAGGATTGCCAGTTGATCCAGCAATAGTCAAGGTATGTTAGGGTAGAAGATAAATATTAAATGCAGTACAGTATTTTATTTTCAGACTAATAAATTCTGTGAATAGCTGTTTTGATCCAATCAGATAATCACATTTGTAAAGTCTTAAATTTTGACTGAAATAGGCATTGCAAGAACTGTACCATATCTGTTTTATGCAAACTTTTTTTTATATTCAGTCTTCACAGCCAAATGCAACACCAAGTGCAATGTGCCAGCATACTGGATTTAATGCTGCCCCAACATTTCAACCATTTAGTGGACCCACGTTGTATAATCAATATGGTCAGACGTCCGCCCCTGCAAATCCTGCCTATAATATACAGCAAGTTGCTTCTCAGTCAGGTATGTAGTGTTTTGAATATTATTTTATCTTTTAGTTTTATGTGATTTCTCTTTTCACTTTTTGAATTTTTTTCAATAAATTTACTATCAAATTTCATCTTTTAGTCCTTTTGTATAATGTATCCTGTTTCAAGTCATAAAGTTCTATTCACTTCCTCCTAAGTAAACATATATGGTACAGTACATCCTGTAAGCTTCAATGATTTGAAATGTTTTTCTATTGAAATTGAAATATTATGGTTCTTCCAAAATAATTTTTAAGTGATTCCTTTAAGGCATGGGATTTTAATTTTATGATAGGTTCCAGGGGATCATCCCCTAGTCTTAATCGTATATCACCAACTATGGACCAAGGTGTACAAGTTGGGTCACAGCTCTCAAGAAAACCGGGTAAATGTCCATAAAAAAATGCCTTATTTTTACAGTCCAATAACTTTTGTGAATCTTGCACTTGATTTCATGACGTTTGCTTTCTTTGTGTTTCTTTCTTGCTTGATTTGCACTATTTGTGTTAGAACTATAAATCCACAGAAGCAATGTTTTATTTATGTATCTAAAGGTAATACAATGTTTTAGCCTAAATTTATGTTTTGCACAGCACTTTGTAAATTGAAATATGAGATGGTAAACCGTGTAATAACTGATTTAAAAAAAAAAGAAAATTCTTTCGCCGAGATGCATCTATTAAAGAATATTATGTTAAATTTAATTCATAAATTTTATTTTGATTTCAAGAAATATTTCATAATGTTATACATGTACCTTTTATGAATTGTGTGTGGCTTGCTTTGTGACCTGCATGTATTGTTTTAATAGAAATTCCATGAATCTGAGTATATATATATTTGTTTTGTTAGGTTCTCGAGGTGGAACACCTCCACTTGGCAGGAAGTCTCCCACATCAGATACTGGTACTCAAGTTCCCACTCCCCATTCTAATAAATCTAATCAATCTAATCAACATCGTTCTGAACATAAGGCATCTGGTTACAACGAACAACGCAATGAATACAGAGAGCGTAAAGCTCCAAATCAACAAGTCAGATCAAATAATTCATATGCACGAGGTAGAGGAAATAATCGAGGTAATTGTATATTTCAGTGTTATCTTGCACCTTCATGAGTCTTGAAAAATAAATGCTGATAGTGATGGTGCAAACTGCACCTGTAGAAATTGATTTGATGAATTGTGTGTAGAAACCAATTTCAATCAGGGATGGGATTTCACCCGTATAGTGCAAACTTGTATGAAACTATTTTCCAAATGCCCCAAATTGTCCGATTGGTAACATAGCCAATCGGACATCAAGACATGGTGAATAATATTCAAAATTCCAAAATGAATATAACTTTCTGAGTGTAAAACAACCACTCAACCCGATTATCGCTGATAACGCTGGATTGATTAGATAATTATGTGATCAACGTATTTATCGTGTTTACCGCTAAGTACCTACCTTGATTAACTAGTTAATCTGCCTTAATCCTTTATCAGACAATTCATCAATCCAATTCTGAACAGAAGTCATTGTTTCTCCTTTGTTGGGATATGTATCAATACAATAAGAGTGATTATAAACTCACTCTACATGATATCAAGTCTTTATATTAAATAATATGGAAATTGAATGGCATTTAATTTTAAAAAGGTGACAACTTTGCGAATGCAATTGATTATTTAATTTATGCTGATTTAGACATTTGATTTTTTTTTACAAAGGTGCTCCTGTTCGTGGAAGTCCCAATGTTCGTGGTGGTCCAAGAGCTTCGTGGAGGGGTCCACCACGTGGAGGTGGAAGACCAACATCTAATGGTGCCAAAACTGAACCCCTCAAATTTGAATCAGAGTTTGATTTTGAAACCTCAAATGCACAATTTGATAAAGAAAAGATAGAAGAGGAATTGAAACAAAAACTTACAATAAGTATGATCATGTTAAAATCATCTTTTTTAATCAAAAGGCTGAAAGGAATGGTATTTCCTACACTCATGAATACATTAACTATATTGTAATTGAATAAAGGAGACTGGTTTATGCAAAGAATGTTGTTCAAATTTAGCTCTGTTGTCGATCTTGCACAGTACCTGAAAGTAAAATCTTTCCACAGATATATAATGGAAATTTTAAATAAAATGTGTAGAAGACATGAATGCTGAAATTATCCAAATATCGGAGATTTTAACTACATACATATTTTGATATAAGTTTCAGTATTACAAGCAAATTTTTGTGATCATTTGGATTGGAATAAAAACTGATAGTTGAAAAAAAATAACTTCAATATGGTGTAGTAGGATGAAAACCTTTTAAAATTCGAGCTGTGTCATGTACGTTTATATTTTTTAGGTGATAAGCCTGTAAATGGAGAAAAGGAAGAAGGCGAAGAACCTAGTGAACAATTACAACCACCACCAGAAGAGGATGATGATGAAATATATTATGATAAAAACAAATCCTTTTTTGACAATATCAGTTGTGAAGCGAAAGAGAGAGCTGAAGGGTTAGTGTTGAAATGAAGTTTGTTGATATTATGATACAGTGCATGGTTTAACATACGGAACTATCTTGAGTCCTATGTCTATTATGAAAACCTAATACAATCTGAATGTTTTTAACCAGGTATTTTTATGGTTGATAAGGTTAAGATTATCTATATTAATATAACTGTCTTTTTCTGTCTGTTCACGGTTGGCGTCTACACTATGTCTGTCCCAAGACTGAAATTTGGTGTATAGAGATAGCTCGGACTTAGAAATAACATACTCTAGGTGGCCTTCAACGAGCACTTCTGCATTCAGTTATACTACTTCAACCTGTGCAGCGCTCTGTCATCCAATAGTGGAAATACATGTACAGTGGACGTTACGTTCTCAGTGGCCGCATTATAACCTTGACCGACCCTCATCGGCGAAAACTGTGGTCAATTGTTAAAATACTACATTTGTGTTTAGTTAACCGCAGCTATTGACGTTGAGGGTCAAGGTCATAAACCGTAACGTCCTCTCATTTCAGTTCAACATGGACAAACTTAGGCTATGTTATTCGGGTTCAATCGGCATGCACAACGAATGTTTGTAACAGGTGCTAGGAATAATTTGTATGACCGAATTCTTGGGAAAATTTGTAGATATTCTTGAGTGTTTGTCACAATTACTGTCTTGCAAGAGATTATAAAATTATCAAGGGTAATCAACAAAGATCTACACAATAGTGAGTTTTAATCTTACCGATAATTGATTGGTGATCGATAATTGATTGGTGATCGCTTGTTAATCTTATATGGCTTCACACCCACCTTACATACAATTGATAATTGCCTGACACCTACCGATTTAAGGCCGGATTGTACTGTGACGATTCAATGGAAATTATGTGAGGGGACGGCTGATTGATGCCGTAATCCGGAATTGACAAAATCCGGACTTAACAGATTTTTTTGGGCTGAAGTAATAAGGAAATAAATCGGGACATGAAAATCATGTCGGATGTCACAGAAATCCCGTGTGGTCAGACATCGGATGTGACAGAGTCCACTGTATATATTTTGGTGAGATGAAATGGACCTTCAGGTTTTTTATTATATTTCAGGAATAACATTTGGGGGCAGCATATCACTCTCGGAATTGAAACAATGAATACTAATAGATAGGTCCATAGATTCCATCTTCTGAGAAATGATATACATTCAAGATTTTATTTATGTGCAAGAAACATAAACCTGTGGAATTGTACATGTGACCATAGTATGTGTCCATCTAAAAATGAACCCATGTCTACCGGTCTTTTATTTCTTATACACTTATTTAAGGAAAAATTCGAGAATGAGTTGGAGGGAGGAAAGAAAACTAAATGTTGAAACATTTGGTGCGAATGAAGGTATGAGAAGAAATTATAGAGGAAGAGGTGGATATAGAGGTTATTCAAGAGGTTATAGTAGAGGACCACCCAGAGGAGGTTATAATAATTGGGGTGGATATCAAGGATATGGTGGATATAGAGGAAACTATGGTAATTATGTTAAAATAAATTCATAAAAACTTCTGCCTGCATTTTAAAAAATGTACTTGGATATACCGTTCTTCGCCCACCTCTGTTCTCAGGCTATTTTGGAATCCTTACCTTCTATTTTTCACTGTGAATGTTTATTTTTTGCAAAAGGATTCATTTCTACTCATATCTGACACAAATTTATAATAATTCAACACTATGTTGAAGTGGAATTAGCAATCAAATAAACATGTGATCTGCGCATGTTTGAGTCTCATAATTGTTATTCAGTTCAAACATACTTTGTGTACGTTTTCAATCGCAGAATTCTACGTGAAAGTGTTGAATTATTATGACTGTGTGTTAGCTGTGGTAATAAATGATTCCAATTTGATTGGTTCAGACTTTAAGATTCATTACACCAACACCTTGACTAAGTTCGATGATGAAAATTTGCTGTTTAGGCAAAAATATGCAAATATTACTAATTAAAAAGTGAGTTGCTCAATAGGCTACATGTGGATTTGAAGGAATATTGAAAAAATCAGATGTATAGCTTCCATGCCTTAGTCTAGCTTGACCCTAAACCAGGGTTCAATTTAAGCGTTATTGCATCGCAAAAAGCGACCCAAATCGCGGTAAAAGCGATAGAATTATTTTATTCACTAGCCAAAAATTGCTTTCAAACTTGTGAAGTGCGATTCATTACATTTTGGATGAATGTGGAGAATAATTAGGCCTACGAAAAAATCAAATTTATAAATGCAGGACTAACTTGTTGAATATTCCAATTTGTGGTCGTGATTAATTTGAACCAGTTTTTATTTCAATATGTCCGATAACTTGAAGACAATTATATGCCGACTCCGTTTTTAATCACATGTGTTTATAAAATATGTTACTAAAAATAGAATAAAACAATACAGTATAGTATGATTGGTTAACTTAACTGGAAACTAAAAGTAGACATCTTGCGAGACGCGTGAAACGATGGCATATTCATGGGTTGATAATATTTTGAAGGCGGTCAAGGGGGATGGTTTTAAAAAAAGAAATAAACAAGCAAAGCCACGTCTACAAATATTTCGATTGGAATGGTGTAACTTAAAGTACATGTAGTTTTATTTTAGACGATTAGTGCGTCCGGCATCTTGGAGAGACTGTAACTGATTTTATTTCTTTGGAGATGTCAGGGTTTTTTTTACCTTCAACCACACATAAGCCGAAACAACAAAGGCAGAAAAAGAATCTACTTAGAATTGCAAATTTTTGTGATTAGGCTACGTTTTACTGCTCAAGTCTGAGCAAATGCTATTCAAATTTTGAATTGATTAGCCAAAATGTGAATCTGTCACAAAAATTTGCTACTCATTGGTTTTCTTTAGACTAAATTGAACCCTGCCCTAAACAATACTTCACTTCAAGATCTCAATTCCTTCATTGTTTTTATGTTTCAATCAGTAACAGCCCAAAAATGGGCAATTTGTTACTGTAGAATTTTATCAGAAATGAATCCTTGACCATCTCTGGAGAAAAGGCATATACATGTAGTGTCAAAAATCAGAACTTTGTCAACATGCATGTCTACATGCTAGCCACATTACAATGTACTTATTAATTATGGAATTAATGATTCTTTATCCACAAACTTCGATGAGTTGAGTTATTGTGCATTCAGACCCATGTTTTTATAAGGTATTGAAGGAATAAAAACAAGGAAATGTACAGACTATTTCTATTTTTCTTGTGTTCTTTTATCTAATGACACTAAATTACTTTATTGAATTGTCAGATACATGTATCCTGTTCCAGTCCCATATAACAACTTTTGGTCTTTCAGGCAGAAATTTGACAGTGTATTTGTTATCACTCGTGACTTCAATCAGTTTTGTAGAGGGATAACTAGTGTTTTCCGATTCATGAAACCTTTATTACTCTTGGTAGTAATGATCACTGGGTTAAAATTATATTTGGAATGTGATAATGACTGGCACCAGTATTGTCCTTTAATGTGATCTATTCCTACTAAAGACTTTATAAAGGGCTGCAACAAGTGGACATGTGTAAGAATTTAATTATGTTTTGTATTATTTTAATGCTAATGTCAGAAAAAAATACAAAAATTGATTGCAATATTTTCCAGGTCCCCCTAGAGGTGGTTCTGCTAGAGGTGGTAGGAGGAATCAAGGCTATAATGATGACTACCATGGTGGGGCAGATAGAAGAGGACAGGCTAATAGGGTAAGATAAGGTTCGTCACATAGCAATTTAGTAGTTGACTTTTAGATAGTAACACAGTAAGGTTCAATTTTAAAGTTGGTTATTTTTCACTAGTTATATTCAATTGATGTGAGAGCCACTGTGGCCAGTAAGTATGCTCAGGGTCGCTAACCAGGTCCTCTGAAGTATCTGGCATTGTTTCTCCCTGTCAATGCTGCAGTATGTAGTATGGGACTTAAATATTTCCCAAGTACACATCCGCATGCTAGTAAAAGAAATCATTACAGTTGGAATTCTAAATTGGGGTAGGCCATAGTGCTGTTGTCCAAGAAAAATTCCCCTCATAGAATGAGAGAGTGTCTGTTTTCGTTAGGCAAGTCAGTGCAGAAAAGAATGACTTTAAAATTTCATGTAATAAGACAATACTGTCCTTGTTTTTCAAAATTATTTTTCTAGATTTGAGACCTATCCTACGACTGAATAATCAGTATATTGTTGCAGTCTAATTAAAGACATACTCTGCATGAAATGGAATTAATCTTGAATTATGGTTTGCTGTTGCAATATTTGTTCATTGGACTAATCCATAATTGCCTGTAAGGGGTGCAAGATAGAGGGTGTGACAAGGAACCGCACTTGGTCTTTCAAATGGGTAGAAAAACCAAGGCCCCATGTACTCACTGACTTGCACGTAAGCGAACCCTGACAGTTGAAGATGAAATAAGAGAAGGCTGCTGTCACTGTTCAGACAAATTTTCACTGCATAGAATATGCCTGCCTTAATTAGAAGGTAGAAAGTTATTGCCCATTTGTGTAAATGACACAGAATCTTAATATATTTTCAGCCAATTTCTGATAATAAATTCCAAGCATTTTAGCTCTTGATCAATTAAAGAAAATTACTTCCAAGTGTTATTGTCCTTGACCACAAAAAAATTGTGGATGTTCAATATTTAGATTGTAAGCTTATAGTGTTTACATATATATGTTCAGGAGATGATGCTGATAATCACTTCAAGAAATCTTCTTTCCTTTAGAGCTTTGTTTTTGATATATCATTTTTGTTGGGCTGCTAATTAATTTTCCTTATATATTTCAGAGAGTAGGTGTTCAATCCTAGCCTCAAAGTAATGAAATACAGTCCTGGTGACTAAAAATGTTCTACGTTATTTTTTTTCTTCAGTGGGCAACATAAATGCATTCTAACTTACCTTGAGAATTTTAATATGGCAGCAGAATTGTATTGTGCTCATAGACAATAACAGAGTTGAAATGTGACTGGACATAAATTCTCTCGAGTAAACTTGGATTGCATTATAAAGTGTAATTAGCATCCGTGAACAGGAGCACATGCGATGTTGAAATGCAATATTATAATTTGTATGTTAAATGAACTTCAGAAGGGTTTTGTTTCAAAATTTCCAGAATTGTCACCTGAAGAAGACATTTTAGTAGGAGTGATAATTTTCTGGATTATAGACTGCAGTGGACACCTGTGATTTATTTAAAACTTAAACTCCAGTATGGATTAAAGGATGTCTCAACACAAAGTCATGTTTTACGAGTGAAAAGTTCACTGTTTCTCACCAAAGAAAAAGTTCATGACAAACTTGCCATCATAAATTTTAAAGACCAAGAAATGTCACTGAATATCTGGACATGGAATCACAATGTAAATGTATATTTAAGAAAGTGCTATTAAAAAATGTTACAAGATGAAAAACTTGTGACTGTACATTGGCAGTTTAATAGTGGCATGTATTAATTATTTAAAATCAAAACTGTCAATTACAAGACATGAACAGTAAAAAAAGGAATAAATAACTTGTTGGCATTTTCTATGTTAGTCCTGTCATTTAATATTTGGGTGACATGTCAGTAATCGCAAAACACACCTTTGGACAATACAATGTAAGCCAGGCCTCTAAAAGGTTTGAAAAAAGCGACATTTATCTTTTTATCATACCTGTCGCTTCAGTAAATAAATTGTCACTCTATTATCAAACTCAAAAACTAATATACATGTAGGGTACACACACGTTTGTTTAGGTCTTGACATACATTGCTTCCTATAAATATTGTAATGTAAAACTTTTGTTTTCCTTTGACATCGGAATGCCTAAAAGTTCTTGAAAGTTGGAGAATCTACTTTGGCTCGTCGACGTGAAGATTTGTTCAATTCTATTATCCGTATCCACATGAATTGCACAAAGTATCATGGTACCACATTTCCGTTCTTGATCAAATACTTCGCTGTTGAGGTCTAGAATTTAAAATGTCCGCAATAAATTAAATAACAAGACATAAATCACACATGTGCATGGCATCGTATTACATTACCACATGTGAAAGTTGGGTAACACCACCCAGAATTTCCTTCTCACATATCCCAGACTCTGTTTACGTTACAAATTTTATTTGACGTTTTATTTTATTGTCCCCCGCCTTTCGAAGAAAGTTGGGGGACTATTAAAATGGGTTCGTCCGTCTGTCTGTCTGTCCGTCTGTCCGTCACACTTTTGGGGACACAATAACTCTCTTCCTAATTGAGCTAGAATGTTCAAACTTGGTGTATGTGTTTATTTGGTCAATGCCTTGATGGAGTTCGAAGATGAGCATTTTCCACTTAGGGTAAGCAGAGATAAGCAATTTGATTGGTTGATGCTTTGGGACACGATAACTTTAGTTCTAATTAAGTGAGAGTGATGAAACTTGGTGTATAGTTTCATTACAGTAATACCTTGACTAAGTTCGATAATGAGAATTTTCTGCTCAGGGTAAGCAGAGCGATACGCAATTTGATTGGTCGAGACTTTGGAACACAATAACTCTTCTTCTAATTGAGTTAAAATGTTCAAACTTGGTGTATATGCTTATAAGGTCAATGCCTTGATGGAGTTGGAAGATGAGCATTTTCCTCTTGGGGTAAGGAGAGATAAGAAATTTGATAGGTTGATGCTTTGGGATGCTTCTTAGTGAGTTAAAATGTTCAAACTTGGTGTATATGCTTATTAGGCCAATGCCTTGATGGAGTTCGAAGATGAGCATTTTCCGCTTAGGGTAAGCAGAGATAAAAAATTTGATTTGTTGATACTTTGGAACAAGATAACTTAGGTTCATCTTGATTGATGATTTTTATGCCAATACAATGACTGCATTCTCATTTAGTAATGGATTCGACAGTAACAGTGTATAGAAACGATTGACTTGGACACAAGCGCCCTTTCCCTTGGCCAGAGGGGCCCTTTTGTCTGCCTTTAGGGTCCCCCTAACTAGGGTACATTTTCATTTTTCTCGTCGGTTTTAGCATTTTTATACGTCCACATTCATAATGTGAACGTATTATGCCGTCGCCCCTGTCTGTGTGTGTGTCTGTGGTTCGCCTACAGGGCGCAATTCTTCATGGATTTTCTTCAAACTTGGTATACTTATTCCTTATACCCCAAGGAAGATCCCTATTGTTTTTGGTGCATGCCCGACCCCCAGGGGCAGAGCCACGCCCATTTCTAGTATTTGTTTGTCGTCTACAGGCCACATTTCTTAACTTATAATCTTGAAACTTTGCATATACATTCTTTGTACCCTAAGGAACATCCCTATTGTTTGGGGTGCATGCCCAACCCCCAGGGGCAGAGCCACGCCTATTTTCTTTTTGTGTGTCTTTGTGTCGCCTACAGGGCGCAATTCTCACTGGATTTTCTTCAAACTTGGTTTACGTATTCCTTATACCCCAAGGAAGATCTCTATTGTTTTTGGTGCATGCCCGACACCCAGGGGCAGAGCCACGCCCATTTCTAGTATGTGTTTGTTTGTCGTCTACAGGCCACATTTCTTAACTTATAATTTTGAAACTTTGCATACACATTCTTTGTACCCTAAGGAACATCCCTATCGTTTGGGGTGCATGCCCAACCCCCAGGGTCAGAGCCACGCCCATTTTCTTTTCATGTGTCTTTGTGTCGTCTGCAAGGTGCAATTCTTACTGGATTTTCTTCAAACTTACTCTTTATACTCTAAGGATGATCCCTATCGTTTGGGGTGCATGCCCAACCCCCAGGGGCAGAGCCACGCCCATTTTCTTTTTGTGTGTCTGTGTGTCGCCTACAGGCCGCAATTCTAACTGGATTTTCTTAAAACTTTGTATCCTTACTCTTTACAACCTAAGGATGATCTGAATTGTTTTTGGTGCATGCCCGACCCCCAATGGCAGAGCCACGCCCATTCCTTGTATTTATTTGTTTGTCGTCTACAAGCGACATTTCTTAACGTATCATCTTGAAACTTTGAGTGCTTATTCTTTGTACCCTAAGGAACATTCCTATAATTTGGGGTGCATGCCCAGCCCCCAGGGGCAGAGTCACGCCCATTTTCTTTTTGTGTGTCGCCTACAGGCCACAATTCTTAATCGGTCATCTTGAAACTGAAAATACCTATTCCTTATACCCTAAAGATGACTCCTATTGTTTTTGGTGATTTCCTAACCCCCAGGGGCAGAGCCATGCCCATTTTTACTCTGTGTCTGTGTGTGTTATCTACAGGCCACGATTCTTAATGGATCGTCTTTAAACTTGGGATATGTATTCCTTATAGCCTAAGGACGTCAACTGCATGTCCCGACTCACACAGGCAAGACACACCTAGCCTTCTTGACAAAGTACCATATCAATTAAAGCAGGAATGTGGACGTATATTTTAGCGTTAGCGTTATGTTTCTTTATAAAACACTTTTGGATGACACTTCGTGCACAGTTTGATTGCTCGATACGTTTGAAAAAAATAAATGTGCGATTAATTAATATGTGTCTTCTATTTATTTTGGGATTTCGGCGGGGGACATCAGCCTCACTGTTGGCTTGTTTAAATATAATACTCAATGATGCTATGAACTAGTGTCCAGCAGATGAAAACAAGCGTCATAAAGTTGCCCACTTCCAAAATGTGCGAGTAACTGTAGCCTGCGACATAGCGAAATGTAAACAGTGCAAATGCGGCTTTTCGCTGTATTTCTGTGCTCAATTCTTGCAATTAGAAACGAATAATTAAATGAACATGACTTGGATGTGAATATTGTGGTAAATTTAATGACAAGTAGACAGGTGAACATTTCGAGCCGTGATGTAAGCCGTACTGCTCTCCCTCAAAAAACTACATTGTAGTCCTAAGACTAGTGGGTTAACCAAATATTTTGACGAGAAACGAAATTGGAAAGACCAAATACAGGACTATTTTCTGCTTGGGTCTGTCTACACTAGTATACATGTACATACACATACAACTCCAAATGTTAAGAAAACCTCTTAATGGTAGGAAATAATTGTGAAATAAGTGTGTGAAGTGGGCAAAATAACATAGGTGATGGTTACATGTATATTGGAAACCTCTAAATAAAAGATAACGTTGGAGGTCATGATGTAATTTAACCTACATGGTTTGTTTTATCTTAGAAACTACTCTAAATAGCGCCTGTCACCTGGAATTGCCCATTTTCACAACCAGCAAAATGTAAATGTTGTGACTTTAATTGTGAGCAACATTTCGAAAGGTTGCATTTGACCATAAATTTGATTCCCAGCTTGTGCATGACAAGGAATAAGGTCGCCTATCAAACCCAGTGGGTAGTAGGATTAGATTTCATTTCCAACCATGGATCTTCCAGCTTCCTTCTGATAGTGATAAACCCTTCATAATGCGCGCATCGATCCACCTTCTTCATACTGTACATGTACCTCTACTTTGAGAATGCATCACTGCCCAAAATGCTGTCCAGTTAAAACACTCAATCACTCGTGTGATCATAGAGTAAAAATAACTGCTGGTACTACTTTCTACACTTGAAGCACATGCTTTATGTAAACAAATGTCAAATGTTGACTTGGGCTACTCCGCTAAAAGCTTTTAGCGATATGTAATATGTGCCAATGGGTAATATTGCAATACAGTTTTATCATTGGTTTCAATCTTTTTATCTTTAAAAACAAGGTTACATGTGGATACTCCTAGCAATCAAAATCGCTTCTGTGGAAAGTCGCATGGTGGGGGTACAACATTGTCACCTGGTTATGAACCAGAATTTAAATCAAATTACAACACCTGGTAGTTATAATACCCAGAAGACTACAATTGCCAATCTATTTGTTTTTGAAGGTATTTGACGAGTTAAAGGACCAGTCTCACTAGCCAGGAAGTCCCGCGGAATTTGCTCATAATGTTTAGCGCTTTCCCCAAACCTGCAAAAATCACTGGATATGCCCCTTCGATAATTCCTTTGTGTGCATGTAAATGAGCCCTTGATTGATGGTTGAAATTCTTTGAAGAGGTTTCAATTCCCAGGATGTAGTGGCAAGGAGTAGTTGCCTGTCCAGTCTCTTGGGTTTTCTCTGGGTACCTCGGTTTCCTCCCACTGTTAAAGACCCCTATGTGCAAGCGAATTATTGAAATAAAACCATAAGATAGTCCCGAAATGACAAAGTTTGTGTCGGAGGTTAAACTCCATTTCTCTTTGAAGAGGATATGGGAGCTCTTGTTCCTTAACATGATAAACACATCCACTATAAGGTAAGCAATTTCGCTGATCGATGCTTTGGGACAAGATAACTTTGATTCTCATCATAGTTTGACTACCACGTACTACTTTGACCGTGAATATTTTCTGCTAAGAATGTTTTCAGGTTCATCTTTATTACACCGTTTTACATAGTTGCCGACAATTTCATGAAAATGTTTTTCAAATTTATCATATTAAATCGATTTGGTTAATATAGGCCTATTCAAAAATGTATTCTCAAAACCTGCATTATATAAATGTGCGTGTTACTGGGCGTCTATTATGGGGTACCAGTATAACAAGATAGGATAACTCTGTCAAACATCCGTAAATATACTGGAGACGTTCCAAGTCAATTTCAAAACACAACTTGGGCGACCTTCGGATGTAGACTATGATGAATCTGACTACAGTCTGAACTATCCCAACTGTGCTCTACTGTATGACTTCTCACGAACACAGGTTGGAATATAGAGCGAAAATACGTGCAACCGTAGGTGACCTGTTGTGTTCGAATGCAAGACGTGGCCTCGACTTATTAAACGCAAGGTAAGTATGATTGACTATTCCATTTGCAGGACAACTGAAGTACTCCAGTAGGTGCATCACGTATTTCGTTTAGTGCGGCCTCTGCATCTATAAAGGCAGCCTACAGGTCCAATACAGTATCACCGTTCATGTTTACAGAAAATGGAATTGGAACGTTTATGCAACAATGCAGGTTTACAAATGAAATGAAATGAGATTTAACGTCCCACTATTCGGCTCCTAACTTGGTCTAATGAAGACAGGCATGCGCCATGCAGTGTGCTATGATGAGGGGAATTTTGTCAGGGCAGCGGCGCTATGGCCTACTCTTGTATCGAATTCCAACTGCCAAGGGGTCTTTTACGCGCACGCCAATGTGTATGCTGGGTTATTTCTTTGCTTGGATACTGACTGTTTCAGATACCGACATTGTTGGCGTCTGCCTCCAGTGGCAGCAGGCCTATGTATATGTTTGCAAGTCGGAGAATAGAACCGTGTTATTCGATCTCACCCACAAAATATAGGGGACAGAGAATATTTTTGCCCAAATTGCGGCAATAAGACCTAATCTGAAATCGAATTTTAACTCCCAAGAGTTATTTTACTTACATGCAAATTTGTAGATGAGACCTCAACTGAACTATACGATGTCCCCGGTTAGCGAGCCAATGTATTACTTATTGAACCAGTTAAGAGAATTTGAGAAAAATATAAAAAGTACGTGCCTTAACATGTTTTTATGAAGTATAGAAGGAATAAAGCAGGGAATGTATGGGCCTTTTTTTTTCTCTCATTGTTACAGTCAATTTTTCATCTCACAGTTGAATAATGTAATAACTGGTCGTCTTCAATCATGCAATTATATATAAGGATAACTCGTATATCGTCAGGCGCAGATCCAGAAGGGGGATTGTTACAGTCAATTTTTCATCTCACAGTTGAATAATGTAGGCTAATAACTGGTCGTCTTCTTCGGAATCATCCGTGAGCTGAAATTCGGGTATCTGTTAACATTCGTTCCTTCAATCATGCAATTATATATAAGGATAACTCGTATATCGTCAGGCGCAGATTCAAAGGGGGGGGGGGGGGCAGGGGGTCCGGACCCCCCCCCCCCCCCCCCCCGCCGTTCGGACTTGAACATTTTTTATGCGATTTTATTGGCGATTTTTAGACCTGTAATTTTGGAATTTACTTTCCAGAAATACGCCAGAATGCGCCAAATTGAATGTAATTTACCAAATATTTCTTAATTGTTTGAGCGCCGCAATTATCAAACCTAGACCCCCCCCCCCCCCCCCTGCATAAAATCCTGGGTCCGCGCCTGATCGTGTTTTCCTTTGTTTTTCTTTACTCCCCGTTTCTTCGTTACACATCTACCGTTTAATGATCTCTGCGTTAATATTATATTTGGAATGTGTTTAACCAGTTCTATCATATGTGATAATGGTTAACACTAACACTAACATTTTCCTTTAAAAAAATGACATTTGCCATATTGAGTAGGCCTATAAAGAAATGCTCCATTTCCTTTCTCTCCGTAATAATAAGGTCAATTATTACTACTTTCTGTATTCATTTTCAGATGGAGCTGAAACTTGCTGACCACGAAAACTATTCTACCAGTGTTCTAGAATCTTTGAACACTTTCAGGAAAAACGGTGAATTTTGTGACGTTAAGATATGTGTTGATTCAGACATTCTGCATGCATCCAAGGCTGTTTTAGCTACCCACAGTCGGTATTTTAGGGCTATGTTTTCGGGAAATTTCCAGGAATCGTCAGCGGGCTATACTGTTGTTGACTTAAGTGGTGTTTTCCAAAAGCTAGAAAATGTGGAAATATGTATAGACTCGTTATACAGAGGAAAGATTGATATTAACAGAGAGAACATTGTAGAAATTTTTCAGATTGCGACTTATTTGACTTTTGATGCTATAACTGAATGTTGTGTTACATTTATTCAGGACAACCTGAATGTAGATAATGTCATTTTCTATTATAAACTTGTTGTGGATTTCCACGTGCCAAAACTACTTACCAGAATATTAGAAATATTAGAAGCACGTTTTCACGATGTGTTCATATTTAGAGCTGAAACTTTAGTAGATTTGGCCTTGGAAGATCTAAAGAGGCTGTTCTCCCTGAACTTTCAAAAACACTGTACAAAGACCAGCTGGGATTATTTCTTGGGAAAGGTGGTTTCCTTGCATGGTGCTGATCGCTTTGATATGACAATAGTAGCGAACAAGGACAGTTCTGAACATGCTAATGCATGTACTAAAGATCATCGACATTGTTTGTTATTGGCCTCCTCGGATTTTGAGATGGGCCAAGAACACCCCCCCTCTACTCTCTTGCTTGCTGTTTATGATATAAGTAACAAAGTTTGGCTGGGTATTGGTAAAACGGAAGTGCCGTTTATTTGTACACCTGACTGGAAAGCGGTATTATTTAAAGATTGTGTAGTTTTCCTGAACCACAGAGTAACCGTTTGCTATTCAGTCAACTTACAGACTTTAAAGTGGAGTTCGTTTTACATAAACAGTATTACTGAATCCATGCAAGGTCCTTTAAATTGTTTGTTACCCACAGTTCAGGAGGGTAATGTATTTATTTTAGCGGTTTCCAGTCAATTAATCTTCACAAGTAACATGTGGGTGAAGCAAATGAAATATTTCAAACTCACGCCTGATTTTCGTTTTGTATTGGTTGCTGAAGTTTCCCGTGATCACCATATTGATACGTCAACGATATTGATGAACAGTTCTGACGAATGCTCTGTGTTCGTTGAAGGCGACTATCTGGTTTATCATTGTCAGGAAAGATTTATGGGTGCTGAAATTTATGTATTTGATTCGACCACAGAGGAACTAAAATCCCACGGAGAATCTTTTACCACTCCATCACCGGCCTTTGTTTTAATTAAAGAGAATGCGAGCTTAATCAGCAATGCCGACCGCGTCTATCTCAAATATGATCACGCAAAAGAAACATTATTTGAAGTGAGTAAGTCTAGTGATGAGTTGTATAAACCTGCTAATGATTCTAATGCCTCTCAGTTCGACTTGGACAAACCCGTACCAGCTGCAAATCTAGTTTCTTTCAATTCCTCGATCTGGAAGATTGATAACAAATCTAAATATTGTAATTCCTTGGTAGAGAAAAGTGTTCAAGATAAGGCTGATTTAAGGGTTGACGTTCACCCTCCACCACCTTTCATGAATGTTGTTCATTTTGTAGCGGGTCAAATACCGAGTTCATTGCTTGATTCATTGCACCAGGCTGAGTTTCAGGAGTCAACGGTTGTGTCGGAACTTTAAAATCAAACTATTAAATCAATCCGTTAGTTTTATACATTATAGTTTTTTAAACAAATAAAATGGTACCCTGAACCAAAAGTAAAGACGTGTTGTGGATTTCCCCATATTTGTAAGATTAGAAAACGAGACTATAGCCTGATTCACCTTGATTCGGCACTCATAGGTCGTTTTCCTCCTCGGATTATATGGCCATTATATTTTTCAGCGGGTGCGAAGATGATTTTTTTTTCCAATCCTGGCCGAAGTGTCCCTCGGACCACGTCCGACGGTCCGGGGTCCAGTTTGTCCTATTTCACGTCCGAACGGTCTCTATAGTGTCCTATCGGACTTGGTCCGTTCAGAGACCCTGAACCAAAAGTAAAGACGTGTTGTGGATTTCCCCATATTTGTAAGTTTTGAAAACGAGACTATAGCCTGATTCACCTTGATTCGGCACTCATAGGTCGTTTTCCTCCTCGGATAATATGGCCATTATATTTTTCAGCGGATGCGAAGATGATTTTTTTTCCCCAATCCTGGCCGAAGTGTCCCTCGGACCACGTCCGACGGTCCGGGGTCCAGTTTGTCCTATTTCACGTCCGAACGGTCTCTATAGTGTCCTATCGGACTTGGTCCGTTCAGAGACCTTCCGACGCTGTCACGTCAGGCGCTTAATTGTATGAACTACATTATCGTACATTTCGGTTAAAAAACGTATTTTTGAAGATTTAAGATACTCTAGAATGAAGGGCAGGTCAAATTAATTGGGTATCGTAAGACACACATGAGATATTCTACAGGATTATTTACTTGGGACGATTGAAAATTATGACGCCTAGTCGTTGACCGGATCTTTCATTGGTGGAATAAACATCAAAACTACGCCTCGTTCTGCGCTAGGGCCGTCTAAATTAGTGGTATCGCAGACCTGCACGTATTATTGCCGCAAAGGACTATAGTTACTACAAGCCTTCTTGTAACCTTAAACCGTGTGTGCCTGTAGTAAGCCGGAAGACATCAGAAATGGAACCATTTCTAGCAATGGATAGGCAAAGTATGAATCAGTCTACAAACAAATATCGCCTTTTAAATCGCTCCCGCCTCAAGATCACCGGACAGTGCTTTGAAGTCCAATAGACTTAAGTGATTCACATTCCTTGTCTAATCCGTGTAACAGATAAAACACTGAATTTTTTCTACTTCCGGTTTTCAGTCGAAACAAGACGTAATCTTCGAATGTCAATTAAATTGAATCTGTTTATCCTAAAGGTGAAACAAAACAATTTAAAATTATTTTGAAATTTAACATGTTGAAAATCTGAACGCGGAATAACAAATAGGGGAATATTTTTTGTAAAATTATTGGATTAAATCAATGCCAAAGCAAAAAAAGAAACTAGAGTATTTTAGACGGATTGGCTTTGGAACTTGGAATGGTGTTACAGTTATCCAATCTTGGTTAAATAAATAGCAGGATCACTACTCCTTTAACCTATGAAAACGAGTTAGTGTTCAGGTAACCAACTGTATTAGAAAAAAAGAAAATGGTGGGCAAAATAAAAAAAATCTCCAAATAAAGAAATACAGTAGCTTCTTTGATGCTTAATTGTTTGTATTCTTTTTTCTTTGCAGTAAGTGTTTAAGTTAAACAATCTATTGATGATGATAACATAAACCAGGTCCAAGATGGGTGTAAAAGGATTAACAAGATTTATTGACAGCAATCCAGGTTTATTAAAAGACTTTCAACTAAGAGATAGCCGTGTAATATTTGATGGCAATAACCTGTACCATTTTCTTTATCACACCTACAACATAAGACAACAGTTCAATGGAGATTATGCAAACTATGCCAAGAAAATAAAGCAGGTGTTTCTCAATTTAAAAAAGTGCAACATACAACCATGTGTTATATTTGATGGAGGATATAACACTGATGACAGGAAACACCAAACTGTTTTGGAAAGAGCGCGTGACAGGGTTAAATGGTCAAGTAAAAATAATTTAAGAGGTTCTAAAAATCTCCTACCTATTCTCTCTTATGAAACATTTAGATGTATTTTGGATACTTTGGGCGTGGAACATGTAACATGCGAATATGAAGCTGACGAACATATAGCAATACTTGCCGAAAAATGGAACTGTCCTGTAATAAGCAATGATAGTGACTTTTATGTTTATAATATTAAAGCAGGCTTTTTCCCCATGGATTATGTTGACTTTCGTGTTAAACGCAAAAAGGTCAAAGATGGGGAAACTGGAAAAACGAAAACACACTTATATATCTTGGTTCAAAAATATCACCATGACCATTACTCAGAAGTTTTTGGAAAATTCAATCCACAGTTAATACCTCTTTTAGCAACAATATTAGGAAATGATTTTGTGAATGGTAAAGTTTTTGGTCCCTTCACAAGCAGGTTTAAGCGTCCAGCTTCAAATAAACCCAAAATATCTAAACGTTATTCCAAAACTGCTGCCTTAGTCTCTTATCTAAGGAGATATGGTTCCTTTGAAGAGGCTCTTCAACACATCATAGAGCATTTTCAAGATGAGCGAAAATCTGTCATACAGAAAACAATTCAAGACTCTGTAGCATCTTACACCTTCATAAACACTGCTGAAACATTTTTGACGAAATATTTAACAGGTTGTCTTGAAGTAAGCACAATTCGTAGAAATGATTTTTTTGGAGAGCCCGTACCAGATTGGATAGTGAATGCTCTTCTCAAAGCAGAAATATCCCCATTTGTTCAAAATGCCTTAGTTCTTCGGCGTGTGATATTACAGTGCCAAGTGGAAGAATTGAGGAAACCATCTTCTCATGATATATCAATAAATATAAGAAGAGTTATATATGGAATGCTCTTTAGTTCACAGAAAACTAAAGACCTGGATGATATACGAGCTAGCAGAGACACCCACATAGAAGAATATGATAGAAAAACAAGTGATGTAGGCAAAACATATGCGATACCTATAACACAGATAGATGACGTTTGTAAAGTATTGGGTATAAGAGGTTTACCAATGGTTGATATAGAGAGGAGACAAGATTTTCTATTACATGTTCTAGCAGTGTCAAAAGAATTCATTGGCAGGTTCCATAGCTCGCTGCAGTTGTTGATGGCCATTACTGTGTATTGGGCCAGATCAGCTGGTATTCCTAAGTATCACTTAGCAGCTTACCTATTAAATGTACTTCTACTAAGAATATCAAGCTTTTTGTTGGCTAAAGACAAGGATCCAGAAGATAACCTGGATAAAGAACAAGAACTTGATGAAGCCATGACTAATGTTAACTCACCACCTCTGAAAGGAAAAGACTTAGGTAAGTGTTCAGTGGATGACCTTGAGGAAAAAGCAGTTTCTGCACTGAAATTATTATCTTTAGATGAAACTAAAGACTTTGTACCAAACACAATTGAATTCAATTCTGTGTTTCAATCTGTGTCTCCTGTTCTTGGGTTGATTAAAAGAAATTTAAACAGGGATATTACCAACTTGCCCCAAGTTACCTGGAAGTATGAATGGCCTCCAAGACTCTCCCATTGCTATTCCCAACTACAGTCATGCTTTTTGTACACAGTAAACTTAAACCAACTTCTTCTCCAACCTTTTGTTGATCCAGTCATCCCAGAGTCTTATGATGGCTCAACTCTTTTTCTATTGAGTAAAGCTATGCAGACAAAAGAGAACATGTTACTGTTTGCTTCTAAGATGCTATGCGGTGACATTACCCTATTACGACTTTTCAAGCAAATGTTGGACACTGCTTCATCAGAAGTTGGCGAAGGAAATTTTGTTGAAACCTACACTATGAAACGCAGAAGAAAAAAGGAAGAAAAAGATCGCACAGCTAAAATCAACCTTGTTGTAGCAGAGATGAAATTAAATTCACCCTCTCAATCTGAGAGTGAAAGTTCTGAGGAAGAAGAAGACATTAAAAGAATTGCTATTGATTGTGATGTTGTAAATCGATTTAGTTTCTTATGATTTCAGTAGATATATTATGTCTGATAATTTGTCATCATCATACATCAGACATGTTTACTTAATTTATAAGTATTTTTAAATTCCACTTTCTTTGTGTTATGATATACTACTGTCTAATCTAAAGTACAGTTGTATGAGTGATATTTAAAAAAAACCTTAAAAAAGCCCCAAAACTGTAAGCAGCATTGCTTACTACTATGCATACACGCAATTCATGTAAAGGTACTTTTGACGTCTAAATCAGCCATCGAAACTCCTTTTGCACATCGAATCAGCGGAATAGTCAAGGGAAGCCCGGTTACACCATATCAACGGAATAGTTATCAGAGCTCCCTTTGCTGCCTAAAGAAATAGTCACCATATTTCAACTAGCTGGTTATGTACTTAAAAACAATGAATTTTACCAAGTGCGACAGTCAAGGTAACCCCCTTTGCAGACTAAAGAAATAGACGCCATTTTTATACGCCTACACTGGAGTGGGGTCGTATATCGTCGTCGCCCCCGTCCGTCTTTCAGGAAATTGTGGACGCTCTAGGGGCTAAAGTTAATATCCGATTTAGTTTAAATTTATACACAAGGTCATGAGACGACAACGCTTATCGATTTTCAGCAATTTCCGTTTATTACTACCATAGTTATGGCCCTTGATCACTTCAAAAAATCTTACGGACGCTCAAGAGGGCAAAGTTCATATTCGATTGACTTTAAATTTATACACGGTGTTTTGGGCCTTGAGATGAAGAAGCTTATTTATTTTAAGCGATTTCCGATAAATACTACCAAAGTTATAACCCTTGATCACTTCTAAAACATCTTGTGTACACTTCAGAGGCCAAAGTTAATATCCGATTGACTTTAAATTTATACACTGTCTTTAAGGTCTTGAGACGAACAAGTATATCGATTTTCAATGAATGTTGATAAATGAACAGCTAAATCCATGATATATGTTTCGTATACTACTAAACGTTAGCTTGGGGCAAAACTTAATAAAAACCAAACAAATACCAATGATTTTTTGATCATTACTCAATGAGGTGTTAATCAGATTTTTGTGTATTATAATTTATATATTCATTACTGATCACTTTGAAAAATCTTGTGGCGCTTAAACAGGCCAAACTTATTATTAAACAGGCCAAACTTATTATTCGATTGACTTCAAATTGATACACACGAGTTTAAGGTCTTGAGATGAACAAGTATATTGATTTTCAATGAACTTGATAACTGAACAGCTCAATCCATGATATTAAATGTTTTGTATACTAAATGTTAGCATGGGGCAGAACTTACTCCCCCCCCCCCAAAAAAAAAAACCCAATCAAATTCTAATAATTTTCTGATAATTACTCTATGAGTTGTTACTCAGATTTTAGTGTGTTATAAATGTTTCATTATCGAAAAAAGTAAAAATTTGTTGACTGCCCTGACGATTTAGCTGTTTGGGCGTGTGTTTCGTGGGCTGGCAACCCATCTTTCTACTAACTGATTAATTTCTTAGAAACAGTCACGGAAACTCCCTATACGTGACATTGGAATACACAATATTGGAATCCATTACCTAATAGGCCAGATGAACGCGACCGATTGGCGATCAATCGCTTTTGGGTCATGTCTTCGTTTCCTTTGAAGGATGCCCAAATTACCTATTGAGACACAACCAACTGACCCTAAAATAATTTTACTGAAATGAAATAGAGTTTAACGACCCATAGTGCAGTAAGTGCACTGTTCTGCTCCAAACTGGGCTAATGAAGACGAGCATACGCCATACAGTGTGCTATGTTGGAAATTTTGCTCGGCACAGCGGTCTGCTCCTATACATAGACCTATGGGCTCGATGACAATGAGGGGGTGGGGGGAGAATTCGAAATGCGCGAAAAAAATTCGGGTTACAGGCGTCGACGCGGGGGTGCGAAGATTACTGCGTAGGGTCCCCCTCCCCTTAAAAAAATGACAGCCGCAAACGCGTTTTTATACGCCCACATGGAAATGTGGTCGTATATTGCCGTCGCACCTGTCCGTCCGTCTGTCGGTCCGTCCGTCCGTCCGTCGTCCACAATTTCTTGTGAATGCTCTAGAGGCTAAAGTTAATATCCGATTGACTTGAAATTTACACACGGTGTTTTAGGTCGTGAGACGAAGAAGCCGATTGATTTTCAGCGATATCCGATAATTACTACCAGAGTTATGACCCTTGATCACTTTGAAAAATCTTGTGAACGCTCTGGAGGCTATAGTTAATATTCGATTGACTTTAAATTTATACACAGTGTTTAAGGTCGTGAGACGAAGAAGCCTATTGATTTTCGGTGATATCTGATAATTACTGCCAGAGTTATGACCCTTGATCACTTTGAAAAATCTTGTGAACGCTTTAGAGGCTAAAGTTAATATCCGATTGACTTTAAATTTATACACAGTGTTTAAGGGCATGAGACGAAGAAGCCTATTGATTTTCGGTGATATCCGATAATTACTACCAGAGTTATGACCCTTGATCACTTTGAAAAATCTTGTGAACGCTCTAGAGGCTAAAGTTAATATCCGATTGACTTTAATTTTATACACAGTGTTTAAGGTCATGATACGAAGAAGCCTGTTGATTTTCAGCAATATCCGATAATTCCTGCTCGAGTTATGACCCTTGATCACTTTGAAAAATCTTGTGAACGCTCTAGAGGCTAAAGTTAATATCCGATTGAATTTAAATTTATACATGGTGTTTAAAGTCATGATACAAAGAAGCCTATTGATTTTCACCGATATCCGTTAATTACTACCAGAGTTATGACCCTTGATCACTTTGAAAAATCTTGTGAACGCTTTAGAGGCTAAAGTTAATATCCGATTGACTTTAAATTTGTACACAGTGTTTAGGGTCATGATACGAAGAATCCTATTTGATTTTCAGTGATATCTGATAATTTCTGGCACTTGATCACTTTGAAATATCTTGTGGACAAACGCCTTGAGACAAACCATCAAAACTATTCTAATCATTTCTGATAATTATTTAATGGGCTATTACTCGTAATAAGATTATCATGTGTTGTAAATGTTCTCCTTACTGACAAAAGAAACAGTATGCGACAACCCTTGTTGACTGCCCGGACGACTTAGCTGTTGTGGGCGTATGTTTCGTTGCCTGGCAACCTATCTTTCTGCTATTCCAGCCTCTGAATAAAGCAACTTCAAAGTGGTCTAATAATGATACAGCCGAATGAAGATGGCGGACTCATTTCCCATTAACAAATCGATCGTTTACTGTCCACGGAGACAGAACCGTCTGAAGTTAATTTTGAAACTTGAACCGCTACAAACGCGCGTTCCTGCTATTTCAGTCTGTGAATACAGCAACTTCAATGTGGTCCAATCATGGAGGTGTATATATTGACAATATATACACCTCTATGGGTCCAATCTATAAGCCCAGCTTTGGTGGCTGACCTGAATACCCAACAACCAATCAATCGTCTCGGGGTATGGAGGCCTGGCCCTCCTGAAAAAAAATTTAAAATTAAGTACTGCAATTAATGGTTTTGTTACCGAAATCCCACTCCATGTTGACCTGAATTCCAACCATCTAATCACTGCTGCGCATTCACAAATAATAATCGCTGCCCGAAAACTGTCGCACTAAGTAGTGGCTCCAGACAAAATGTTTTAACCCAGTACAATTTCGTGGTATTCAATTAAAAGAAAAGCAAACTTAGTGTTTTATTAGATTTCGGGCACTTTATTTTGCCAACTACTTCAAGACGCGCCCCCGTCATTGGATCAATCTCCGGATATTATTCTGAAGAATTGTGATACATTCATCAAACAAATCAGCAGTGAATTCATCGAGAGTCTGACAGGATGGTCTTAAATGTCCGGCAGATGCTCAGTTGGGTTGAGATCTGGATTCCTAGATGGCCATTGAATGGTATATATGGACAGCATTCTGGTGTGCACGTGTTCAGTGGTACCTTGCATATACCAGTCTCGCAGCATTGGTATCAAGCCCTCTACATGCTTGTTCAAGAGTCTTGGAATGATAGAAGGATTATGTCAACATGTCCAATTTGTCTTAGGGGTATATATTCTTTTATTTCTCATGCCAATATCTTTCCACCTTGCAACATCTGACAATTTACGACATGTCTTGTGGTACGGTACTTGATATTCAGCACAACTTAGCCCCTCCAAATATTCAAACAACTGTCATGTCTTTTGTAACATTAAAAAATTGGGGACAAAATTTATTATGAGATGTTTTAACCAAATTAATCTGACAAGGTAGGGTCGCCTGTCAAACCTCGTGGTTTTTTTTTCAGGGTCTTGCGGTTTTCTACCACTGCTAAAGACCTCTGAAGTGAATTATTGAAATATGTGTTAGTCCCGAAATGACCTTGTTTGAGATGTTTCGGCCTTCGGGGGATCACTTGAGTAAGACGCCTGGAGGTCGCCGAGAAGGAAAGTTCGTCCAGATATTCCGGCGTGCTTTCCCCTTACTTGTCAGTGATGGGGGACGGAGGGACTGACAAGGACAGCTGTCTAGTCGTGTGCCGTGTACAGTACACGTTGGCAGTTGGATTTCCCTCATAACACACTGGATGGCGTATGCATGCCCGTCTTCATTAGTCCGGGTTAGGTGCAGAAAGTAAGACGTTAAACCCATAGCGTTGTGTATTAAACCACATTTCATTTAAGTTGTTTCGTGGGTCTGGTTAATGTTTCTAATGGTTTATAAAACAGACCGTGAACAGACGAAGAACTCCGAATGCAAGTTAGGTCTTCCGACGGGCATGCACTGGAAATTTACAGTTTTGTGCTGCTCGCGTGTTTGATAACAACAGTGTACAATGATTTGATGAAAATATATGTCATAAAAAGTATAACTTGTTCTGATACCGACTTAAAGAAAAAAAGAAAAATACAACATGGTTGGGTCTTCAAAAGTAGTACTTTTTTTGTTGCGGGATCGAATATTATTGAATGTGACAAGCTTTGGTAAGAAAAGAAGAACGTTTATTATTTTTTTCAACTTTAAATACGTTGTCATAAGATATATCAATGACCTGTATTACTGTAATATAGCGAGTTATAGAGGGTAATATTATTATTATGTCATGTTCACAACACATATGATCATGTCAGAGGTAGTCATTTTGCATACGGTACTCGGTGATTTAATATGGCGATAATTGACATTGTAAGACAGCATTGCTCTTGATATTTTATTGAACAATTTACAAAGTATTAATCGGTACAAAACAGACAAAAGAAACTGATGATATATTAAAAAATTATTATACATTCTTGATGTGAGACCAATAACAATATGAATATTTCTGATGGACTAAACAGAAACCACCCAAGCATTCACAGGGGCTCAGATTTATAATCTTATTGGTTTTAAGCTTACCTATTAGGTCTTCTTATATAAATATAATAGCGGACGGGAAAGAAACTAAAGGTACTCTTTCTTTATAGGAATTATCAGTGATCAGAAATTCGCCCGTGTATCTATTACCGATCATAACTTCAGTCAGTTATACAGGAGGATAACTCTTGTTTTCCATTTTTCATGTCTCTTCCATTTCTTCAAATATCCAGTATGCCTATCGTAGAAATGTGTTTAACCAGTTCCATCACATCATGGTTGACACAAATATTTTCCCTTAATAAACAAAATCGCTTATTTCTAATTTACCCAGCCTTAGAATATTGTTTTACATGACTGATCTTAATACAAATCATATTTGAATCATTTCTTTTATAGGTAAACAAAAGCTTGGTCTTAGACTAGCATACTCAACCTCTCATGTGGTAAGCCGCCAGGCTGTTACTCTTGCAAATATAACATCAGAACCTACATGTCCACAAGGAATTCAAGGAAATAATGATGCCAACCTTAAATTATGGTTTGAAACGTGCAACAGATATGGCTTGGAGAACTGTCATGATCAGTTACAAGGAATTCAGTCTGGAAGAAAAACCCTTAGTCAAGTGCTTGCAGAACAAGATGCTTTAATACAACAGATTGCAGAACAATACAAAGCTGAGGCAAAAAAACAACAATATGAAACAGACAGTATCCAAGGCATTCAAGATATTAATCATTTACCAAGCATTGATACTCCTTGCCCACAAGGTGTTCAGGGCACTGAATGTGCACAATTTAAACTTTGGTTGCAGAACTGTCACAGATTTGGCTTCCAGAACTGTTTAGAGCAGTTTCAAAGCACAAGAACTGGACAAAAAACACTGTCAGATATATTTCGAGAGCAGGATCATATTATTCGTTCGGTTGTATCCCAGTATCAACAAAAACGGTCATACAGTACTTCACCTAAATCAAACGACCCAAATAGATCAGCTACCAGTACAGCTAATACAACAGAACCAGAAATGTCTGATGTTAAAGTTGTTAAACTTTCTCAAAAGGAAAGATTAAAAAAAGCTGTAAAAGAATATGGTGCTACAGTTATTGTCTTCCATGTAGGCATATCTCTTATTTCATTGGGTGGATTTTATTTAGCTGTTTCAAGGTAAGAAAAGTTTTTAGATTATATTTATTACTTTATGATTGGGACCTGTGCTTGTTTTATACTAAATTGTTTGGCCAATCCCCCCAAAATTTGGGCTTCTGATATCCAATGGTTCAGGAAAATTAAAATTGGCACACAAATTGCATGCCAGAGCTACATATCATGCAGGAGAAAATTACTGATGTAGACAGGAATGACCTTTTGCATATTTCGCTGAAAAAAAAATGATTAGAAATAAGAGTACAGAAATGATTAATTGTAAATCAGTATATATACATTCATAACACATTATTTTATGCGTTGAAACCCATATGTGTCCATTTCTAGGTGCCAAACCCAAAGAACAGTAATTTAGCTCCTCTAACATGTTCTGAAATGGTGTACTTGACACATTTGTTTTTTAATATATATATATATATATACCGGTGGGTAACAAAAAGGTTAAATGAAACATAAATCAGATTCTTTTTTAAGTTTATTTGGAATACACATAAAGACTAATAGTAATATTATATTTTATTTTGTTTTGTTTTTCAGTGGCATTGATTTAGTTGGTATTTTGACAAGATTAGGAGTTGGAGAAAGTATTCTGCAATCTAAAGTGGTATCTGGTGCTGGTACATTTGTTGTTGCCTATGCTGTCCATAAGGTTTTTGCTCCAGTACGAATTGGAATAACATTAACATCAACTCCATTCATTGTCCGATATTTGAGAAGAATAGGATTTTTGAAGACACCTAAAACTATTGTTAAATAATCAGTATAATGTCTTTCAGACTGGCTGATGTATTTTCAGTTCATAAAATTGACAGTATGTATAAATATATATGTGTAAATAAGAATACTGATAAATTCATACATAGTGTGAAGGCATTTTTGTGAAACACTTAAGAGTTCAAGGTTAGCTCAATGTCAAAGTTTCTGTAGAGGTCGCTATGTCCCAACCTCTGATTGGACGCTACTGTCTGCAGATAACATACCTATAAGTTCGTGATTTCATAGTAATCTGTGGGGGGGGGGATGACCTTGTGGTGGCCAGTCACCTCTGGCTTGCGACTATGGTTTCGATCTCTGGTGTTAGCGTAATGTGGCATGGAGATAGGGGCGCCTTCGCAACCTCATGGATTTCCTCCCGGCACTCTGGTTTCCTCCCACTGCTAAAGACCCCTATGCGCAAGCAAATTATTGACTTAAAATTAAACCATATGTTAGTCCCGAAATTACCTAGTTTGTGCTGAGTGGACATTAAACCCCATTTCTCTTTCTCTCGCATAGTAATCCAGCAAATTCCAGATGTTGTAAAACTAGCAGTGGTTGCTTTAGGAACATAAACTATGTAATGCTCTTTTCCTAAAAAATACAAAATTTCAGACTCCATAGGGGGTTGATTTGTGCTTGCCAGGATAACCATTATATTTAGAGTGTAAACTTATTGGGTGATTATCAAGTCATTCACACAACTGAAGAATGAAATTACTTTAAAAAAAGTTACATGTATGTTACTCCGTCAAGCAAGTCTAAAGATCATTTTAATTTGAAATTTTGAGTTAAGGTAAAAAGGGCTACATCATCATATGCTTAAATTTATTCTGTACTTCTTTTAAAATCGGGGACTACCCCTTTAATTCCTATAGATTGTGTTTTATGGCATATTTTACAACATAAAATATAACAATAGTACAAATCTTTGGCAGATGGGTGAATCTAATGCAACTTAATGTTTCACAAAAATGGCTCAAGTTTATATAATGATTAATAATAATTACATCTTTGCATATAAGTCAGCAATTAATTATAAAAATTGTTAAAGTATATAATTCACAACATAGTACGTAACATGTATAACTTAGCAAAGTATACATTGTCTATAACATGTGTGTAATATAGTTATCTAAAACTGTTAAAATATATACAAGTGATTGACATAAATATATTATTATACAATGTATTATACATGTAGTGACCTTATAAACTTAAAACAGAGATATATTTTTGATATGTTGAAAAAACAAAAAATAGCAATGACATGAAAAATAATAAGCTTGCGTCCGATGTAGTGTATATGTGTGAAAAAAAATAATGTTTCATATTGTTTAAATTTTAAATCAGTGTAACTCTACATTTGAAGACCATATTATGTTAGAAAGTTGCTTTTTACTATTTTTCCAGTGTGCGATTCAGTTAGTAGCAATGAACTGAACCCTTGGGATGGAAACTGGGCTAAAGTACATTTTGCCATATGGCTCTTAAAAGCATAGTTCTTGTACCTAATATATACGGATCTCGTTGTAGATTTAAATGTTATAACGTCACAATTTTGAAAAAGCCATATTAATTGTTATGTCACTTTAAGCACACAGTAAATGTCTGTTATGTGTCTGTTATGCTTTTTGAAATTAGAAACATATAAAACAAACCAAGATAAGTACAATATACTTTGAGATATTTGATTTTCTGCTCATCTGGTGAACATTGTTTAGAAATTAGACAATTCTGCTTCATTTTTATGCCTGATAGGAAATAAACTATAAAATTGCAGTTCAGAAGGGTCCAATGACATTGTTAAAACTTTGAGTACCATTATGTCTCACAGTGCTCAGTTTACAGTGTTGGGGAAACAACCATGAAGTTGTAAAATAATGTTCTTTTGTACTTTATAGATCTACCATAAACATTCATATTTTGAATGAAGTATGGCACAGATAACACTAACAAAGGCCTACGAGATAAACTACGGTAGTTAATTGTAGTTAAAAAATTACAAACATGAACCTCACTCATATAGCAACTCAATTTTTCTCCCTTGCATCTGTCAAAATCTAAAATGATCTTTTATACTGAATTGGCTTACATTTATGCCAAACGTCTAACCCGAAACCTCGAATCGAACATGAGTGATTTTGCAATAGCTGAAGCAAGACTATCTTGGATGTGTGTATCTTCAATTGCCAATCTTTGTTTTTTGGCACAAAGAGACATCTAAATGAAATCTTGAATTTGTATGTATTATTTTATATTTAATGGGTAAGGCGCTGGCTTACTAAAGGAGGTAGGGTGTTGGATCCCTGCATTGGATGAGAAAGTTCATCCAGATTTTCTGGTCTGGTTGCCCCTTGTCAGTGATGCAGATCAGAGCATCTGACAAGGATAACTGTCTAGTTGTTTGGATGGTAGGAAAAACTGGTCCTGTGTACACATTGGCCTGCATGTAAAAGATCCCTTGGCAGTTAAGAGTTGGTCGTAGCGCCGCAGTCAGTCAAAATTTCACTCATAGCACACTGTATGGCGTATGCCCGTCTTCACTAGCCCAGTTTAGGAGCAGAAAGTAGGACGTTAAACACCATTTCATTTCGATTATAATTAATGGGGAATAACTCCATTTTCGTCAAAGGGGTCGACTCTGATATTTTCGAACCGTGCCGTGACTTTTTCTCCAGGGAGATATCTTTTTTAAATCTTGCAAGAATGTCACCTATAGCCTCAACAAAATCTAATAATTGTATGGACGCGAGATTTATAAATAATTAACAATGGTCGAGGTGAACAATGCTTTTAAAAAATAAAAAGAAAAGAAAAAAATCTTTAAGCCGCTTTCATAATAATTTAGTTTTGAGAGTTATCCCCCTTCCTTCACCGATCCGTAGTTTCATGCATAAAATACTGTGTAACACAGTGTGTGTTATATTATTTCTGTTTCAATAGTTTCATGCAAGATTATCCGAGCATAAGGCCACTGATAAAGTTTCACCGCATGAAACATTTATCTGCTCTTAAAAAATGGCACTGACATGGTGCAGAAGAAAGAGTTTATGGTCAAAATCAAGAAATTTTACCAGAATTGTCCTTGATATAAATTCACCGGTAGGTCGGTTACAGACAACCATATTCAAGCAAGCAAATATACGTTATTATTCTTCAAAAACAACTACAACAAGGCAACCAAACCAAAGAGATTATTGCATCGATCTTGTCAGGTACTGGTATAATCAGAAAATTTCTCCTGTCAAACCGATGAGGTATGATCGAGCAGGTGTAACCAAAAGATTTTTCAAAAGTGAAAGAAAACCGGGCCGACAGAACCTGGCTGGATTATCTAAACTGATATACAACCAATGGTCTGTTCTTGGAACTCAATTTCCTAGTTTTAGGTACGCTGGTTTTAGAGAGGTGGGGGGAGGGGCGAGGGCCTACATTGTAATAAAATTTATACATTCATATTACGTTACGGTACATTAATATGTATGTGCCTTTTAATGTATTTTCATTATTCTAAGTTTCTAAAGAGTAGAGCGATAGTACACCCTTTAAAGTGGAAATTTCATAATTTCTAAAAAAAAGTCAGAACATTATTATTTCTATGTCTTTTGCTCAAAAGGTTGTCATAACTCACTATTATACGATCATGGGCAATATATTTCACAGGCATAAAAATCCCTACACAGAAAATAATAACACAGTTACTCGAATTACCTCCCTTGTTTGCCCCATTCCCTTCCATGCAATGGCGATCTTCAAATATTTCAATTTGAAGTTGAAAATAATATTTTTGCCAATTTCTCAACTGGCAATAGTGAATTATAGGATTATCCTTTAACAAGGTAGGACTGTTTATAGATACAATCTATTTTAGGGCTTTAAATTATAGGATTATTCTTTAACAAGGTAGGACTGTTTATAGATGCAATCTATTTTAGGGCTTTAAAGAATATGAAATAGATGTTTTATTCTGCTTTGTTGGATATCAAGCAGTGGTATTGTTTTTGAAGAAAGGTTGAAGACACATCTTTGTAATGGTTTATGATGTCCAGTGTTTTAAAAATAATTTGTAAAATTCTCAAAAACAAATATATGGTCGTAGATAAGTTTTGGAAAAAGATGTTGGAAAAAAAACCTCAGAGCCTTTTTATACACCCACATTTTCATGCGGACGTATTATGTTGTCGCCCCTGTCCGTCCGTCCATCCGCAATTTGTTTGTGGACTCTCTACAGGTCACAATTCTTCTTATCAGATTTTGACGAAACTTGAAATATAGGTTTATCTCCATAAGATCTTGGCTGCTTTTAGATATTGGCATGTATCGGATCGAAACTTCATGGATTATGGCCCCTCATTGTACAAAAATCGTGTTTTTAGCTTGTGGACCCTATAGAGGTCACAATTTTGAACCGATTTTGATGAAACTTGACATGTACGTTTATAACCCAATGATATTTTCGCATATCGGATTGTAACATCCTGAATTATGGCCTCTGATTGTACGTAAAATCGCCTTTATGATCTTGTGGTCTGTCTGGAGGTCACAATTATTACCTGATTTCAAAAAACGTTTGAATATATCACTGTTACACTGCAATGAATGTTCTGTTTTAATTTCATGAACATCAGACCAAATTGCTGAACAAAATAACCACCACTTAATGCGAATGGTGTAAAAATATGGTATATCAAGGTTGTAGAGGTCACAATTTAAATCTGATTTTTATGAAACTTGAAATGCATGTTCATAACTGATTGTGCGAAAAATCATGTTTTTTTATCGTGTGGACCCTACTGAGGTCACAATTTTATTCCAAATTAAAAAACGTTAGACTATATCCCAGTTACACATTAATGATGGTTGAGTTTGAATTTCTTGAAAATCGATAATTGAACAGCTAAATCCATAATATTAAATGTTTCGTATACTGAACGTTGGCATGGGGCAGAACTTTATAAAAACCAAACAAATTCTAATGATTTTCTGATAATTACTTACGGTACTTAATGTGCGACAACTCTTGTTGACTGCCCGGAAGATTGAGCTCCTGTGGGCGTATGTTTCGTTGCGTGACAACCTATTTTTTCTCTTCAGTTTAGTAATTCAGTATAATATATTTAATTTTATTCTTATTTATTCTTTTCCAGAAAACATGACTATGAAAATTATCTCAGTAATTTACTACTGCCAGGTTTATCTCAGAGAGGTGCCTTTGCTATAAGAGCATTAAATGTTGAATTAGCTCTAGTAAGTTGATATTGCCGCTATTATGATATTTATTCCATAAAGTTAAATTTATCAAAATGAAATGAAATGAAATGGGGTTTAACGTTCTACTGTTTTGCACCTAACCTGGGCTAATGGAAGACGGCCATATGCCATACAGTGTGCTATGAGGGAAATTTTGCCCGGGCAGCGGCACTACGGCCTACTATTATATCGAATTCCAACAGCCAAGGGATCTTTTACGTGCACTCCAATGTGTACAGAGGACCTCGGTTTTTAATCCCATCCGAACAACTAGGCAGCTATCCTTGTCAGGCCCTCCTTCTGCATCACTGACAAGGGGAAATCACGCCAGAAAATCGAGATGAACTTTCTCGGCCAATGCAGGGATTGAACACCCGACCGCCAGGGTAGTGAACCAGCGCCTTATCCACTTAGCCATCAAGTGGGATTATGAGTGAATAAGATACTACCTGGAATGATAGACGATTGATAGTACCATTTGTCAACAAATCTTTTTCTTAGGAGATTGGTTAGTAACCATAATTGGAACCACATGAAAATCAAACCTGTTCTCAAAAGAGTGGAGTTTGATCTAAGTTATTGAAAACAATATTAACTTTCTGGTATTTGTGCTTTTGAGATATGGTTTAATAAGATGCTTGTTTTTATTGTGATTTATTTTTCAGATCCGGGATATTGTATCCGAAAAAAATATTGGTGTTATGAGACTTAAATTTTGGCAAGACAATATAGACAGGATATACCAGGTAGATATTGCTTTAAAACTATTTCTGTTAAACTAATAAAAGTTTACATACATAAAAAGGCAGAAATTTTGAGGCCATTAATGGTCAAGACCATCTTGGAGTTTTATATGAAGATTGTATTATGTTTTTCAAATTACTGATGAATCATGTGACCCTATTTAGTTTTTTTTTTTAATAACAAGAAACACACAATTCTCCATTTGATATTCTTTGACATTATTTGAACCATAGCCGTATATTTTCTTCATTAGGGTTCACCGCCCAATACTCCAGTTGCTTTAGAACTGTATGGGGTAAGTAGGTATTTTGAATTTTTTCTTTAATTATGACAATGTGCATTAAAACCAAAGTTAAGGATATTATAATTGTCACAGAAAATGTTAAATCAAAATTTAGATAAAGAACTGACCGTTCTTTCTTTAATAGTTAAAAAAATAGATATGGCAAGATGAATATGTTTGAAATTTTATTTTATTCTGAATTCTGAGGCAAATTATTGTAGTTTTGATAAGATTTGTGCATTGATTGTTCATTATCATAAGCATGGTATCGTACTGGTATATTCAAGACTTAAGACTCACTCCTCTATTTTTAAATTAAATTATTAAGGTCTAACCAATTTAATCCAGTTAAAATCTTCAGTATCTGATGGCATGGAGCGTAGATTGCGTTCTTGTCAACTTAAACATACATTATGCAAGAGCTAAATCTGTCAATGGCAGATCTTTCTTTAGGCTTGAAATGTTATAAAAACTATTAATTAGACATTAAATAACTTATCCAGACCATTATTGGTATCTATTATAGTGAGAACTGACAGCTCTTTATCTAATCTCCCATAAAGTGTTTTTAATAAATATCTAATTAATAATCTATATAACATTTAAGACATAAAGAAAGACCTGCAATAGGCAAATTTAGGTCTTGATCGAATTGAATAATGCATCTTCGATCAATCATTCGAATGTCACCTTCAGACTACAACAACCACCATTTCTTTGTACAATAGATGTAGTTAGTGCTGTACCCAATATCTACAGGATGAGCTTGGTGGTAGAAAAAGCATTTTCACCAGTCATCAAAGCATATTTATAATTTGGTACAACCACACACACATTTTATGTACACTCTAGAGAGTTATACTTTATACACAGTATTTAATGTCTTGAGATGAAAAATCCTATTGACGATTTCTGATAATTACTTGATTTCATATTTTCTGCAGGTTAATCTTATAGGTTTTTGTTTTTGTGTTTTTCAGGCAACTCAGCACCTAAAATTATCTAAGAAATGGTTAGCGAATATGGTTGATGCTAGGGTAAAATCTTTATGTATTTGTGGGGGTTGAAGCCCATTCATAGTGAATGAGAATTTTTCATTGATTTCGATATTAAAAATAAACACATGTAGTTACTATTCTACATGTCGGCATACTTTTATTTATTGTTTTTTTTTTAAATCAATAAAATGCAAAACATACATATTAATGTTACAAAACCTTTCCAATATACTGCACATTTGTTAATCACTGATAAAATTGAAAAATATAAAGTGATGCTATTAAGAACCAATGTGTCAATCACTACCTTCTACATTGCTTTTGTTTTTAAATTCAGATGTAGGCCTACATTCATTCTCAACTGTTTTAATTATTATCATATGAATATACAGTGTACTCCGGCTTTTGATCAATCCGCCACTCGCCTAGATCCGCCCAAAACCTCTGGTCCCGATTTCTTTCCTTCTTGATTGCTTGTAAAACGTTTTGTTCTAACCGCCATTTTGTCACTTCCGCCTTTTGCCATCGTCTCGAGGTCCGATGAGTGATTATCCATTGTTATTTAATCCTATAATCCGCCACTGTTAACTCCCCAATCACAAATCATCGTCGATTTTTCATCTGTCTTATGTTTGTTGAGGCGAGTTGTCACATAATAGTAAATGAAGCACATTAAGAAATGATAATATATTTGATTATTTGTGTTAGATAGTTTGAACAAATGGACGATAAATCTTATACAAGTATAAAACACATAGAAGAATTTGCTGAGAAGGGTGTCTGTCCTATCAACTATCTTCTCTTACAATGTTTAGGTATGGTATAGTTACTGTTTTTATTTTATTCCCACAGAGAACATTAATGTAATTAATTTTGAATAATATTAAGTTTCATATTAAGATTTTTCTGCAATCTAGTATGAGAGAGAAATGGGGTTTAACGTCCACTCAACACAAACTAGGTCATTTCGGGACTAACATATGGTTTAATTTTATTTCAATAATTCGCTTGCGCGTAGGGGTCTTTAGCAGTGGGAGGAATACGGAGTGCCCGGAGGAAACCCACAGGTTGAGAAGGCGCCCCTATCTCCATGCCACATACGCTCACACCAGGGCTCGAAACCACAGCCGCAAGCCAGAGGTGACCGGCCAGCTAGAGGTCGAAGCGCGGCACTCTAGACCACTAGGCCATCCCATCCCCCCCGTCTGAACAAACTCAATGTAATGTTGAGGCCATATAAAAAAATATTCTGGTTCTTGGGTAATCCCATAATATGTCACTTTATTAACAGGGCTACATGATCTGTTTTTACCAGTATATCAAAAAAATAAAAAGTCTCATCAATTACTGCATGTAAATCTTGAATAAAAATAAAAATCTATATGAATCCATCGGCTCATTATCACAAGTACACAACCCTGATACTAGATAATTATACATATTCCTATTTACAATTATGATGAGATAAATGTTGTGCCTTGAATCTGATGTTTATGAAGAGAAGTCATTTAGACAATGGGTAATCTTTTGACAAAATAAAGATAAAAACCTTCCTCCCGAATCAGATTGGTAAGGATCTCTGAAAACCAGAATTTTTTTTTGTATGGCCTAATTATAGCATATTCCTGAAGCAATGGCCAGAGAAATCCCTCTCTGGCCATTGCTGGAATAGCGTCTGTTTCTTGAACTTATGCGGGAGTGTGTCTATTCTTTCTGTTCAATGAAAGCTATCACTTAAGTACAGCAACATGACAGTCTTTCGATTAATCTGGGTCTTCTCTAAAACTTTGGACAGTGATTTAAGGTATTTAAAAAGGGTGAAAGTATGTTCGTTTCCAAACAGTATTGTTTACATTTCATTCGACTTGACAGCCTCGTTTGTCACGCAATTAGTTTTGCTGCAGTATTCTGCTATGCACAGGTTAATTAGGCATGATAAAATCATGAGCCATGACGTAATGTTTTATAAACATATTTGGTCCAATATTGGCACTCGTTTTAAATGTAAAGCTTTTGTAGGGCAGCTAGTGATTGGTTTGTAGATGGGCTACTGACCAATCAAAATTTAAAACAACAATATCCACTCATAATAGCAGTGTGAAGTAGGATTACCTCTAATCAAACACAACACAATTATCGTGAAATCACCTTGTATCAAACAAAAATTATATTCTTTGCCAACCCTGGTAGCTGTAATAACTTTTTAAAAGTGCATTTCACCAGGATATTGAATGATGTCTATTATGTCTAAATGAATTGAAAGTAATAACTTCATAAATATAATATGATGACTAATATAAGTGGTCACTGTTTTGACCAAAGCTTTTTATCCACAGTACCTTCTTACAGGAATAAAAAATTAAAGTGACTTAATAATGTCTGTGTTATTAACTAGTCTTTAATAAACAGCAACCTTGATTATATTTCCTTTCCAGGTGTTGAGAATATACATGCTGACCATGCAGCTAGTCATATAGGTAAAGCTCAGAGTATAGTCACATTATTGAGGGCTGCTCCATTTCATGCTGGTAAAAAGAAAGTTTATCTACCAATGGATTTATTAATAAAGGTAAGCCAGTATTATAATACAACTATTTAAAAATGTGTGCACTCAACATGTAAACTTCAAAAGATATATGTCTGTTTATTTGGGGTCTTTTGGTCTGAAAATACAATGACCATTTATATGGAATAAAATGTATCTATTACATACCGGTACATGTATATGGACTGTGTATTTTATCATTATATTGACCTCATTGATTATGGTCTTCAATGTATTTCATTATTACATATTTTGTTGTGTTTATTTAATTGTGTATGTTTATATTTTTAATGAACCAGTCTGTGGAACTGTGATAATCATAAAGCACAACTGAGCATTTCTTGGTGAAAAGTGTGTTGTTATATTAATGCTGAAGCTTGGGACATTCACAATTTTCACCTATTTCATGTTTTAAATTTATCTATGTTTCATTTTAGAATAAAGTATCTCAAGAAAGCGTAATTCGTGGTAAAACTGACCAGCCTATTAAAGACGTTATATATGAAATAGCCAGTATAGCACATCATCATTTAAAACATGTAAGTTCAGAATACCCTTGAACATGAAATCAATGAAATAGCCAGTATAGCACATCATCATTTAAAAACATGTAAGTTCAGAATACCCTATGAACATGAAATCTATGAAATGCCAGTATGTATAGCACATCATCATTTAAAACATTTCAGTTCAGAAAGACCCTTGAATATGAAATCAAGATGTATCTCTCCTTAATTATTTAGGTGACAGAAAAAAGAGATTACCTTGTTGACAAGAAAAAACACCATTTTGTTTTGAGTACTCTACTATAGATTATAATAAATCTGTTGTGGATTATCTTTAGTTAAAGGTCAATTATTCCCTATTCGTAAACTTAATGTGAAACTTGAACATTTCATAAAATAGAAAAAGAAAATTGAAGAATAATATTTCATTGTTATTGTAGGCAAGATCTTTTAAATCTGATGTTCCTAAAGAGGCTTGTGTAGCTTTTTTATCTACAGTAAGTATTTCTATACTGTTGACTAAACTATCAAAATAAATAATTACACAGATTTATAGTGTATAGTGTACTTTAAAAAATAGATGGAGCTCTGTAAATAATTTTAAACATTTGTGGGGAAAAACATACTTCTTATTTCTGTCTGTTTCACAGAGGTATTTCAAAAGCCGTCTTATACCTCTTTAAGATGACTGATCTTTATTAGTTCAAGTATGCCATCTACATGTGATGTTACATAACACATCATTGATCATTGGCTAAATGGCGCATGCATACTTTACATAAGATGTATCGTAAACTGGTCCGGGCATAATGGTGTCTTACTTATTTTATAATATTAATAAAAATAATTAACTATATTTCAGGTATCTTGTGAGTGGTATTTAAAACAATTACAAATAGCGGACTTTAATATATTTGACTCAAGACTTCAAAGAAGGAACAACCTATTACCTCTTAAGCTATGGTTGCAAAAGAAGAAAAAGATATATTAGTAACCCGAGAATAACTTAATTAACAAAAAAAAAACAAAATCCAACAATAAATTGGAATGAAAAAGAAATTGATTAAAAACATTGTGAATATACATGTTTACATTGATACTACATTAAATTAATAACAGTTTCGTTTTCTGTGTTTGTGTGACACTGTATGGTTTGTGTCTGGTATAATAGTTATCTTACCGATAATGCTGAATAAGTGAGTGTATTATCGCCTGTGAAATGGGTGGAATCTGCTGAAATTTGGTCAGTCAATCGTTCAATGTATGTACCAATAGGACGATTGTTAAATATCACAAAATACTACCTCATTATGATTAAAAACTGACAGAATACATAAATTATTTGAATATCAATAGTTTTTTACTTGAATGAGCAAAATTGTACAAGGGCAAAGTGGGATGTCTATTTCTAGCAGGCCTATAGATCGAGCATCTAAAACACTGACCCGATATTACCAAAAAAAATCTCAAAATTCTAACCCAATACTTACAAAAATACAACCATACCCTATTATTATCAAAAACTGACAGAAATCTTCAATTAACTCAATATCAATGAGATAATTTTTATGTTCTATAGTTCCAAGTAGCCTTTTTGATATTAAATTATATTTTATTATTAGCCCTACTATATTTGAATCATACACTTTTATTGACAAATATATAGTAATAAACTATTACACATCCTTTTGAGATTTTATATTGCTTGGGTGGGTGGTTGGTTTCTTTTTTAATGCAAACTGAAATTAAAGCTGACCGTTTTTGCTATATTACTTCAAAAATGGATCAAGCAAAATTAATATACCGGTATGGAAAAATTTCATTCAAATTACTTTATTTTGAGCAAGTAACGTTAGCAACAGTTGTAGCTTTGACACTCCACTGGTCATTGCATCAGTCACGGCTTCGCTTCTCCATTTTTACATGAAATCATTAAATAGCTGAACCATTCTAATCTACTTAAAATCAGAGCTATCTGATGGTGTCAAGAGTTGATTAATTAACTTATATATAAAACCTGGCCAAAAGAAATAGAGAGAGAGAGAGAAATAGGGTTTAACGTCCACTCGACACAAACTATGTCATTTTGGGACTAACATATGGTTTAATTTTATAGCGCGTAGCGGTCTTTAGCATGGGAGGAAACCGGATCCCGGAGAAAACCCTTGTGGTTGGACAGGCGAACCCTGCCACGTACACAACTGGGGTTTCGAAACCACGCCAGTTGACTCAATGGCAGGCCGTATGGTTCAGCGAGCCCACGCTAGCCATTCGGTCGCCCATGGCCAAAAGAAAGACCTGCAATACTAATATAATATGCAGATGTGTATGTATAGGGCTATAATACATAAAATAATGCCTGTGTACCATAATAGGACCGAATGAATTAAATGAATCTCTACTGCTAAATAAGATGAATATAGACTAGTCGAGAAATGGTGCAATTTACAATTTACAAAAAGATGTGATGCTTTGAACAGTATATATTTCTATGTCCGAATGTTTCCGAGTCGCAAATGGTGTTTTATGTGTCTTGATATTCGAGACTGCAATAGTGTTAATGGGAGGGAACTGTGATCAAAACGGAAGTAGAACTACCATGGCAATAACAATATGGCCGCCACAGGAATATTTTTATTTATCCAAGAAATAGATAGGCCTACCGACAAGATGATCACAGTTTGATTGTTTTTGTTGTTATTTGGAAAGGCGAACAAGGTAATAATCAAATTCAAAACTTAAATAAATAAGATGATAGATGATTTCCTAGTCTTACATTAAAGTTTACGATGAAATCGTCTCTGGCCTGGCTGTTGATAATGATGAATCGCGAAGTTCAAGAAAACGATAAAATAAAATGATTTGAATCCTCCTACTTGATTTGTGTGTAATTAATAAAACAAAATTATATCCATCAAATATCAGTCAGTAACAAGTGACTTAGTTTAAACTGCATAATGGTGTTTTTCAGACCTTGCTTGAGACATCGTCACTCGTCCTCACCTACTTTAACTTACTCATTACTGTCTGAACATACTCAATAATGAATAATTATAATTATTAATATTAGGCCTATTACATTGACATAAGTAAATTTAAAACGGATTTCTTCTATTATGAACAAAGAACTTAACTTTGACTATTATAACTCACCTGTGTGTTTGAAATCAACTCCCGTTCAATAAAATCCATTGCACAACTAATTATCCCAACAAATAAAAAAGTTCTGACAGATTCAACTTGTTTGCTGTCATTCTCTAGCTTATTTCCCTTGGAGAAATTAAGGATCAAAGTTTTCAAAAAATCAAGAAAAGTAGGTCACATTGCCTTGGAATTCTTTTTGTCTGTAGGCCTACTATCCAAGACACTACTGAACTTGAAGCATACCTCAAATGTTGAGTTTGCCGCTCGAACTGGAAGCCACACCATCTTTAAAAATGAAAAATCTTTAAGGTTTTTTACAATATTTTACTTACACAGACGGGGGGTGCTGCATATTCTGAATCCTTGAAGGAATGCGTAAAAAATGTTCAGAGTAGAATTTTGATTTTGGTCGAATGAATGTCACCATTTTGAATTGATGATGAAAAAGAAAGTGAAAATCAACGTTTTTGCCCGCATTTTCTGATCCATGTTCCATTCTCAAACGGATTGATCGATTTTTTTTTAAACTTCTGAAATTGCATTAAAATCAAAGCTCCAATATGTTACAGGGTAAGTACATTTTGATGACATTATGTATCTGGCATTTTAAATTGTAGGGAAAGAATGTAGACAAACTATATAAAAAACTTCAACAGTAGGTAAGTATGATATATGTTAACAGGATTTAGTAGTGGTAGTAGTTAATATACTAATTATTCATATATTTTTAATATCAATTTGGAACTAATTGTATCCAATATTTTAAATATCAATTTGTCAAGTGGACATTCAACCACATTTCTTTTTCTCTTTCTTTAGGCCTGAATTGCTAAATTATTAATTAGACATCAATTAAGTTAGCCAAACAATAGTCAACTCTCGATGTCATCGCTAGCATGCCATATTTATTTGATTTGAATACATATTTTAAGACAAATGATTTAACGTCCGAATGGTTAATGGAGACTTTGTTTTATATCGTAGCCTACTGACTAGTAATTAAGGTCAAGGCTAGGCCTCAAATTTTATTATCTGTGGCAATGTTGAGGTTTGATTTTATTGGCAACTCTACAAACAAAAATTTGACATTATATCTACTCATAACATCAAATTTTTTTTCTTGACTATCTTGTAAAAATTCCTCAACTTTCCATTAATCATGTTTCCTTATTCATTTTAATAGCTGAAAAATTCAACAAATTAAAGATGGAAAGAATAACCACTACAAAAAGAGCCACTACTGATTCCTTAAAAAGTGAATCAGAAATTGAATTTTTGGTGAACAGGAAAAAGAATGCGGTTTCACTTAAAGCCAGATATCATTGGTCACTGTTGCGTAACTCAATTCGTATAACAGTGGATTCCATCTCGGAAACTGAGTCTAAAGACGTGGTTGTTACTCATGGTATTCATCATGTACGTAAAATGAATCACCCACATCGTGTACAACAAGTGGCTATGATAAACACAAGACAGGTTGGTAATATTCAGTAATGTAGTATGTGACCGCAAGGTTGTAGTTGAAGGTGGGCAATCATGGTCATTTTCCACATAGTTTCTTGGTGGGCATAGCTTTTAGCTTAGACAGTTGCTAAAAGAACACAACAAGTGGCTATGATAAACACAAGACAGGTTGGTAATATTCAGTAATGTAGTATGTGACCGCAAGGTTGTAGTTGAAGGTGGGCAATCATGGTCATTTTCCACATAGTTTCTTGGTGGGCATAGCTTTTAGCTTAGACAGTTACTAAAAGAACACTGGATAGATGGTTCTAGTTTTACTCCTGACATGGTCCAAGGGGACCTTTATTAATTATGTTTCTTCAAGCTTGGCACCACTGATTTTCCAGTAGTAACATCTGTAGGACCAGGGAATATAGACTGCTGAACAATTTGGATACACATTCCCTTTACATATTCCATGTACATATATTACTATTTCTAGTTCTGTCACCTATCAGATTCTTTTAGAGTTCGAATTTAAAGGGACAATAACATTCTTGCTGGCTTTGTAGCTCCAGAAAATAAATAATACCTTTATTCTAAGTACTAGATATTTAAGTGTCCTACCTGTTGTGTAAATTATCCGTTGCAACCTATTTTACTTGTCCAGAGGGTTCGAAAATATTTTAAAATCCAAGTCACATTTGAAAAGGTTTACATTAAACTTTTCAAATCTATTGGTTGAATTTTTTCCAATTTTTTTAAAATAGGTGTGTTAAGATGAAATTTATATCATCATTTAATTGGAATATTCTAAAATAATACAATTTGTTGACCAGAATGAAGATTGGGACATATTATTCAGTTACAATAAGAGTGTTATTGGGACTTTAAAGAAAAGTATGGGTAAACAAGACTTGTAAATTTTTATTGTAATATATCTATGTCAGAAACTAGAATGTGTACTATGGGTCTTGATAATTTATAGTTTTTATGTTACATTCAAGATAATTATTTCTCATTATACTTTTAATACACAGGAATACATAACTACTGATGGTAGAAGTTTCCGAATATTTTTAGAAGATGGTAGAAGAAAAGATAACATTATTCCAGAAGAAACTATGGACAGAGTTATATATTCTTCACATACAGATCAATATGTTGGCTGGCAACACAAAACAGATCAATTATATGTAAGTAGAGAAGTGTGACCCCATGCCGCTGGCTCATGGTAGACTTTTCCAAAACAATATTTTGGTGAACAGCCCATGACTAAAAGTTTGTATTAGTCTTAAAAAATCCACCAAATCTTCTATAGTTTCAACAAATAATTAATAAAAAATCTTATCCAACCCCCCCCCCCCAAAATGCTAAATAGTAATTAGGATATATCTGATGCAATTGATCCTCGTGGCAAGCTCTTATATAAAGAGCCATAATATTAGTTCTGTATTAAGAGGAACAAGATATAGCGACTACCTGAATGAATAATGTATGAAAAGCCAGACTCTGCTGCTCACAAAAATACAAGGATTTAACATTTATTTGTGCTTGTTTATCTTCAGTTTTCTAATCAATCTAATGTTTGAATTCGGCTTAAATCTGTTTATTATTTATTTTTGTAAGTTAATGGAAAAAGATGAGTTAGAGATTATATCACAGGTACGAACACCGGGTAAAGTGTTTCTAGGTACATATAATAGTAACACAGGAGAAGTACTAACAGTTGGTCCAAACTTTATTATGGTAAGTTTAGTAGTTATCAGTAATGAATCAAGGGTCAAAATTCAGAACATGCTTCTATGGACTAGCAAGAATCATTGAATGTTCGAAAATTTGTGATACTGACACTACTTCCCCCCTATCATTAAAGTCACTGACAATATCTCGTTTTTTCAAGGCTTGATTATTTTACATTTATTTGAAAATTGAACATGCTGTATGCAAGAGCTGAATCTGCCTTTGCAGGTCTTTCTTTTGGCTTGACTTTAATTAACTTGCCAAGACTGTTATCAACTGTCAATGTCATCGGATGGCTCCGATATTTATTGGATTTGCATACATTTTGTGGTGGATGAAAGACTTTGATTATTAACATAACAACGATGATATTGTAATGACTCTCAAGAGAACCATATTTCGAAGTGTTGGCATTTTAATTATCATTTATATAATTTTACTGTCTATTTTTTTATATAATTTTAAATAATTTGTAAGAAAAAAGTATATATATATTTTGCAGTACCAATATCATTGTTTATTATTATTTATATTTATTTTGTTGACAGACTATAGCGTTTCGTTATGCTGCACGACATCTTATACCTAATAAAACAATAAAAACAGAGTTTGGTGAAGACAATATGTTTAATATGATGGTATTAGAAGATACAGCCAGTCAATCCCAGAAACTTTACTTAGCTATACACAGTGGTGTTGTGGTATGTCAGGATCTTTGTCTTCTTTAAAATATTCTGAACAAAATTCTCAATGGAAACATAGTGGAATTGTTCATATGGACATTTAAGAGAGAACCAAAGTTTTCACTGGAGTTCATAAAGTACTTTTAAAAACTTACACTTTTGTGATGTATGGGTGATTTTAGATTTAGCATGAATGACTACAGGTTAGAATTTAGTGGAGAAAGAAAACTCAAGTTAATTTTTTTATATTTTAGGTATTTAACATTCATCATGGAAAGATGTTATTACATAGAAAAGATTTACATGTTCGTCCTATAACAGCTTTGACATTCTTTAATCCATTAAAGTATGTTGTTACTGGAGCTCTTGATGGATCTAGTAAGTTGAAATATATACTAGCGCCTAGTGCATTCCCTAGTGGATTGAATAGTTGCGCGATAAAAATATCATTATTATTATTACTATAGGTGTAGATACAATCATCCAGCCCAACCATATCTCTGACCATATTCTCAAAATTATTGGTTTACTCATCAAGACCACATGTGTGACATTCGATTGGTCTAAATGAAATTTTATTTCTTAACACATTATGGATGAAATAGCCTTTCATTCCACAAATATTTTTCTATATTTTGTCCCCCATCTTTTGAAGAAAGCAGGGGACTATTAAAAGGGGTTTGTCCACCTATCCGTCTGTCTGTATTCACAATTTTTGGGACACCATATCTCTCCTTCTAATTGAGGTAGAATGTTCAAACTTGGTGTAGGTGTTTATTAGGCTGATGCATTGATGGAGTTTAAAGACAAGCATTTTCTTGACAAATCAAAAGCAGTGATAAGCAAATTGATAGGATGATGCTTTGGGACACAATAACTAGTTCTGAGAGTGATGAAACTTAGTGTATAGATTCATTACATCAGTATCTTGACTGAGTTTGATAATGAACTTTCTCTGCTCAGGGTAAGCAGCTAGAGTAATAAGCAATTTGATTTGTCAAGATGATAGAACACAATAACTCTTTTTCTAATTCAGCAACAGTGTTCACACTTGGTGTAGATTGTAGATGTTTATTAGGTGAATGCCTTGATGTAGAATTTTCTGTTGATAATCAGTTTGATTGCTCAAGATAAACATGCAATTAATTAATATGTGTCATCTATTTATTTTGGGGACATCAACCTTTACTTTTGGCTTGTTTTTTTAAATTTTAAGTACTTCAGAGGTGTTGATTAATTATAACCCAAAAATATGTTAATAAGGTGCCTGGTTATTAGTAAAGATTAACTCTTTCATTGAGCCGAAGTTTTTCTAAGCGCTTCAAAATTTTTGCTCAGTTAAGATTCTTTTATGTATCTCTAGAAATGAAATTATTGCATATATCATAGGCAGAGAATAAACTTCAGAAATTTTGAAATGTATAAGTTCTAACGTATAAGAATATGTGAAAACACTGCTGCTGAGGCAGGACTCTTCTCACTAACATTCTGAAACCATACCTGAAAATCCATACCTTTTCCTTTATAGAAGTCTTCAAGAAAGTATGTTAAATTCTCTTTAGAAATCAGATTTGTTCATTGTCAAAATATCTGTTTCAGTAAAAGTATGGGATGAGAAATGGCATATAGTGATGGTATTTGTAGGACATTGTCAGAAAGTCAATGCTCTAGCTGTTTATCCTAATGGACCAGCTGTAATATCAGCTAGTACTGATCATACTATTAGAGTGTGGAATCTAGAAACATGTGATGAAGTTGATAGGTTGGTAACATTGGTCAAGTCTAGAAATTTGTTGTATTTTTTTATCCAAATATCTTTAAAAAATAGAAAAAAGAATGGCTTGATGGAATCTTGTATCTGGTTCATCTTGACGAATTATTTTATCTTGTTTGTCTTGATGAGACTTTATCATGTTTACGTTATTAGAAATGTTTTTATCAAGACAGATTTTAGGCTCGCATTTGAAGATAACTGATATTTATACATTGATATTTTATTTCTACTCAGATAGGAAATAATATGTTCCAAGAAATAACAGTCATTTCTAGCACATGATTTCTGAAAAAGATAAGATTTGCTGAGGTTTATACTTGAAGATCTTTTGTGTTATTTGCAGGGTAAAAAAGCTAGGTTTCTTTGAAAATTAATTGGTAAAATAATATATCAATGATTTTAATACAATATTATTATAACATGTTTGAATATATTGCTATGTTTTAGGGTAGCTATTGCTGAACCTGTTGATGGTTTAGGTACATTACAACAGTATAATATGTTCTACACATTTTCTGGACGTAAAGTTGATTTATGGCAGCTGCAACATTTATATAACATACATACTGCTATTGGGTAAGTCATTCTATAGTCTTAATGTAAATCTCAATGCCACAAACAGGGACAGTTTAGTAAAGACATTAGGATTGTGTAACTAAGTATATATGTAGCTACGGAATCAATTAGTAAATAACCACAGCATCATGTTTATAGTTAAACCGCATCTACTATCAGGTCGGATAAAACTACGGAAAGTAGGACGTTTCGGACTAGGACATTTCAGACATTTTTTTTTGAAAAAAAAAAGAACTGTTTGGCCAGATTTATTTGTTTTTTTATCCTACAGATTTTTTCTTTGCTATGTATTTTTTTTTTGTTGTTTTGTTTGGTTTTTACTGCGACAAATATATTTTATCTAGAAGTCTGAGCTTGTTGTCATCTTCGTACATGTTTGCAAGTCCCAATGACTGGATGTATCTCCAAGTTGAGTACTGAATCTGTACTTGTGGTCCATACACTGCATGAAGAATAAGGTCTACAGACCATTCAAAGTCTATTATAAAAGTTGATGAGTCCATTCACCAAAACTATGATAAGAATTGATTCTATGTCACACGATTGTAATATTCCAGGCACACATTAACAAAAATTATTCTAGATAATCTTATTGTGGTGAAGTTGAAATCAGAAGTTCGTAAAACTGATAAATAAGAATTTAAAATTGTATATTTGACATTCACAAGTTATTTTTACATTCTTTATTTTGTATTGTGTATAATTTCAGGCATCGTGTAAATAAAGTGAAAATGACAACTCATCCGTTTTTTCCAGTAAGAGCTGTATTATCATGTTCCGATTCTAGTGTTCGTATTGTTTCACCTGGTAATGGAAATGTCATCACCTCTTTAATTATGGAACAGTTTTCGGGTTTAGTTGATGCTGCTTATGCTATAGCAGAAGGTATGTTTACAGTTGACAGTATGTCAGAAACAAATGAAGCCATGGGTATAATAATTATTGGTTTATTGATAAATCCGTTGTAAACATCTTTCTAACTCAACAAATATAAATAAAATTCTAATAAAAGCTCTTGGCGCCACTTGTTCCATGGTTTTGGGTCCAAGTCATATACTACACCTTGACTGCTTGTCTTGAGATACACAATGTTTAACATACTGGTACTACTTTTAGTTCTTAACTCAAGTTTCACTCAAATTGTAGTCACTTGTAGCTAGTACTCAAGGTATATAAGATATGCAATTAAAGTGTGGAATTATTTCCCTTATGAAAGAAATACTGCATTACCCAGTCCAAAAAATGTATTGCCTCTATTTTATGTTGTGAGTAACAAATTTGATAAATTTTTAAGATGAGATAGATAAGTTAATATTATGTTCTCTAGCCCTCAGCTCTAAACCAGTCTTAATTCTTAATCTAAATCAGAATGTTTCTATGACTGGCTGCACCACATAGCTAATGTTGTACAATAGATTGTTGTCACAGATTGAGTTTTTATAGTTAGTCAATTTTGGTACTCTGCTTCTCATCTTGTATAAACAGATATATTTTAAAATCTAAAATTATCTTCTTACTTTTTCCTTCATATTAGTTATTAATAATATTTTATTTAATAGTAGATCAAGTGTTAATTTTTTTTTCTTTTAACTTTTATCATTTCTGATTAATGCAATATTTATCTTTATTTTAGAGACATTATTTACAGTAATGGGTAATGGTGATATTGTTAAATCTCGTACGGATACCAATCCCTGTAGAGTGATTAATAGATGGAAAAATTTTCAACCAGGAGGTAGTTTTTACATTTAAATTCTGTAAAAAAAGAAAGGGCATCATAATCATTTAATTTAAGAGTTTTATAGCATTTTATCTTTCAAAAGTCTGTTTTGACACATTGGGAAGGAATTTAAGTCAGTTCATAACAATCATTCACTTTTTATTTCTCAATTCGAATAGTGATAACTCAACTTGTAAATGGTTCGAATTTAGGTGCTCAAATTTATCCCTGATGTAACTTCAGAAGATACGATTAAAAACATATGTTATATTTATCTTTTAATTGTTTTTTTTCTTTGCAATTTCAGGTCTGTTTAACCATTTGACAAATAATATTTGATAACAATTTATTACTGTCAGTCTTCATTCATTGAAATATGTTGTCTTCTACTTCAGAACTGCTTTTCTGTAATAATGTTAATTATTACATTATTGAAAAAATCTAAGATCTGTAGAAAAGACAGAAAAAGGGACATATCACTGCGATTTCACACACACATATATTACTGAAATATACTAAATCTCCTGGGCATGTCATTTGAAATGAAATGGGGTTTAATGTCCTACTGTTCTGCTGCGACTTAGCTAATGACGATGGACATAAACCATACAGTGTGCTATGAGGGAAATTTTGTACCGACAGCATCACTATGGCCTACTCTTATAGAATTTCAACAGTCAAGGGTTCTTTTACGTGCATGCCATTGTGTACACACGATCTTGTTTTTCATCCCATCCGATTAACTGTACTTTGTCCCTTGCCAGACCCTCCATCCTGTAACTCTGACAATGTGGAACCACGCTGTAAAATCCTGATGAACTGCATGTTATCTGACAAATATTTGATTAAGCGATTTATATTATAACTAGAAACACTATAACAACAAAAGTAATGTATTGTCATTCAACCCCTTTCCATGTGTATTTTGTAATCATAGATTAAAAAACCAATTAAGATTAAAATGTCAGTGACATTTCCCTTTAATTTATGAAATTTGAATCAATGAAGATTGACTGTAATATATTGCTTGAGTGAAACACTTAACTTGTTTGTAACTAACCAAATGTTTTTGTCCATTTATTAATCTACAATAACTTATACACCATGTGGACAGATATAAATACTGTTTACACTTACACACAGATATAAACATTCCTTTCTATTTCTTTAACAGTGCACTAATTATGATAATATATCATACACTCTTATTTATGCTAATATACTTAATTTGTGAATGTAACTTAATGTTTGTAATTTACACATAACTTATTTACCGGTTCTGTTATACTTATTAACACACAATAATGTTATTTTGTTTGGAAAGATTAAATTGTATGGCGAAGATATATTTCAATTATTTTTGACTTTGGTGATTTTAGTGGAAACGTATAAGCTCACCCATTTATTTACATGTTTTATTCAGATCAATTGAATTATGATAATAGGATATTTATTAAAGTTCCTTCATGTCCACACAATTATAAGGAAAGATATATTGTAATATTACTCTGAAATCATTTATACAAACCTGGTAAAATTGGTAACAGAATTTCAAAATCATTTGTATATAAACATGATAAAACTGGTACATGGTAATAAATTCACAATATTAAAACATGATTAAACTCACACATGGTAATAAAAATCACAATCAATTATACAAAACATGGTGAAATTGATTTGTGATAATACAATTTCACAATCATTTAATGAAATAAAACGTGCAATTTCACAACCAGTTATGCAGACATCCTGAAATTGATATTTGGTAATACAATTTCACAGTTATTTAATAAACCTGTTAAAATGGAAACATGGTAATACAATTTCACTATCATCATAAAGTTGAAAACATGGCCTAGTAAATAACTATACAAATATGATAGAATTGAAATTTCAGAATAATTTATTTAAAACCAAAAAAAACCAATGCTAAAATTGATACATGATAATATATCATATTACATTCATTTATACAAACATGAAAAAAATTGATACATGGCAATATGTTTAGACAAACCCTAGATGGCAACATGAAATGCTCAGAATCATTTATTCAAACATGATGAAATTTATACTTAGTCTTAGTAATGTTAGCTAATGTGTATAATTTTGCATGATCATTCAACAATCATAATAAGATACATATATTTCTCCTATAATCAGAAATTTGTAACTATCTACTGGTGTATGAGTATATTGTTGATGTAATGGTTGAGGGAGATATTTGGGAAGCTGCAAAAAGAGGTGCTACCACTCGAAGTGTAAAAACTTTGTCCAGTCCGCCTAAAAACCAGAATCGCAACAGAACTCTACTACTAGGGGGAAGAAGAGATGGCTATATTTGTGTTTATAATTGGCTTACTGGGGATGTAGATTTTAAGATAGAGGTAAATATGAGTTTGTATTGCTTTTGTGAATAAGTCACCTTCATCTGTTGTAAATCATCATTCACCTTCATCTGTTGTAAATCATCATTCACCTTCATCTGTTGTAAATCGTCATTCACCTTCATCTGTTGTAAATTAGTCATTCACCTTCATCTGTTGTAAATAGTCATTCACCTTCATCTGTTGTAAATCCTCATTCACCTTGCAAGCTAAATCCTATAATAGTTGATGAAATGTATACACTTATGGATGTTTAATCTGTAATCAACGGTACAAAGACAGAGGGGTCAAAACCAAAATTACGACACAGATGGTTAATTCCATGCTAAGTCGCTGCACAGCGTGCATAAACGCCCATGGAGGAGACACACGCTACTGACAACATCTATGTCGTACTTTTGGTTTTGACCCCTCCGACTTTGTACCGTTGATTACAGATTAAACATCCATAAGTGTACAAATGTGTTGTTAATGATGTGTTCCCATTTGAATATTGTTCACAATAATATATGTTTACAGGATCATTTTGTTATAGGAAAACTAAGTGATGTGTTTTCTATGGCGCTCAGTATAATATTTGTATATTGGTTGAAGTTATAAGTTATAGATATTTTTAGGACTTTACAATTTTATTTGTTTTAGGCACATGGTAGTAAAGGTGTGTTAAACATGTTGGCTAATTCTAAAGAAGATCAACTTATATCAGCTGGAATGGGTAGGTTTCTATATTCATTATAATAAGAATATTGGAAGTAATGTAGTGTAACCAGAAGTGGTGCTTTATTCTTCAAGCACAGATTTAGACCTAAAATACTATTATTGTCTAATACTGAGCAATATTTGGCCTATCTAATTCTTTATTAAACAGTGATAAGCCATAAACTATGATGGAATTGTGGCGAGAATTAGAAAGATTTAGATTTTTTAAGCATTGATGCTCAGTTTTATTATTATTATTTATACTACAAATTTTTCAGATAACGTGATTAAAATTTGGAGATTGTATCCTTTTGCTGAAGAAGCCTTGACACCGTTAATGTCATTTTACTGTGCTCATACTCCTGCTCATATGTCCACCATTAAATCTACATTATGTGTGACCTTTCAAGATCCTACTACAGCTACCTTCAGTACAGTGCTTTATAATCTTCAGGACAAAAGTATGTTTCTCATAATAAAAGTATATAGATATTACATACTGAACAGCTAAATAATATAATATATCTACTCTTTAATGATGATCTCTGCATTGGCCAAAATAGTTCACTGTTATTTACCGGCATGGTTCCCTCTTGCCAGTGGTAAGGGACAGCGTTTTTACATTTAGATGGGTTGAAAACCTGAGGTCCTGTTTACACATTGGCTTACACTTAAGAAAACCCTTGACAGTTGAAATTTGATATAAGATTAGGCCGTAGCACCACTGTCAGGGCAACATTTTCCTCATAGCATATTACATGGCTCCAGCCTCGTGGGTTTTCTCCGGGTAGTCTGGTTTCCTCCCCCACTGCTAAAGACCCCTACGCACAAGCGAATTATTGAAATAAAATTGAAATTATATGTTAGTCCTAAAATGACCTAGTTTGTGTCGAGTGGACGTTAAACCCCATTTCTCTCTCTCATATTACATGGCGTATGCCTGTATTCATTAGCCCAGTCGGTGCAGAACAGTAGGATGTTAAACCCCATTTCATTTATCTTCAATGCTTAGGACGGTTGCAGCTATTGAATAGTGACATGCTAGCAGGGATGATTAGAATAACATATTTTGTTGTTTTAATTGTACAAAAAGCTGGGTCTTGTGTACCAATTAGCAGAAATAAAGTTGTCAAGAGAAATGACTATCCTTCTTTACATTGTCGTACTGGAAGAAAATATTAATGACAATCTGTTTATCTTAAAATACCATATTGTTGACAAGATTTTAATTCCTTTTGCTTTCTGATTTCGGACTCACATACTGTCATTTTGACACTTGGTCATCTTAGCTAGGTCAAGTTCCATACAAAATATATTTTGCTGTTCTGTATGATTGATATTGTTATAATGTATTTCCAATTTGCTGTGATTATTAATATTTTGATTTGAAGTGATACATTAAAAACTTCTCATCATCGTAACATATTAATACCATCATTATCATATTCATATCATTTTTCTAGTGTTTGGGAATGAAACTCAAAATTTAGACGCTTTTCACAGTAAGTCGAGATCGACCAAACATATTTCACAGCAATATCATCACTAACATCACATATGCACATAGTCAAATTTGCACATTTTATTTTTGCTCTTTGAAACACTGGCAATTTAGTCTCATAAAATCTAATTATACATCATTCCACATCACTGATTTGCACATAAAATATTATTTTATTTCTTCAAATTCATAATACGCATGAAATAATTGGGTTAGTCCAATTCTTCTAACTCATTTCCATACCTCTGATAATTAGTTTTTTGACTGTCTGAGTTTGTCAGAAAAACTCTGTTTATTAAAGATACATTATGGGGAAATAAATAATGAGGTGGCAATTCTCACACTAAGTAGTTAAAAACAAGATAATGTAAAGGTTATTTGCTGAAAATTTCAGTCAAATTGATCCACTATGAACTGAGAATTAAACGATTTGAAGTTCCGTGTAGACTCGATCATCATTTCTAAAGTTGGTACAACAAAAATCACAGTCTTGATTATCCATTTCATCATTAAATTGTGAAGGAAAGTTATGCAGTAGACTACTAGCAATGCCATCGCGTGTTAATTAATGTCTATTTGATAATTTAGATGACATGTTAGGCCTAAAGAAAAACCTGCAATAGGTAGATTTAGCTCTTGCATAATGTATGTTTATGAATTTCTGATCCTTCAAATATAAAGGGGATTTGAAGTCATTCCATGCTTCCAAAATATTACCAGTACTCACGGCTATAAACTTTACTACAAGAACTGCACAGAATTTACCAACAAAAGAATTTTTCTTTACATTTACATATCATCTAGAAAACTCGAAGAAATTTAAGAATAGTATTGTTAACTTGTTTTGAAGGCAAAGGATAAGTATTGTTATGGAGGCAAAGAAAAGGCTTAAAAATTCCCTAACCCTTCAAAGGATCAGAAAAAAAAAATGAAAAGAGCAACTAATTTAGATTATAATTTGCATGAAAAATAAGCATCTAAACCTGTGAACATTGCATGGCTTTAACATCCAAACTTTTCTAAATGACTGCATTCTTTTTTATTTACAAAACATAATGATTCAAGCCATCTTCAATATCAAGGTGGCATTGTTATGTGAAAATTTAACTGTAATTATGGGGGAACAAATTTTCATGTGGACGTATATTGTCGACCCCCCGTTCTGCCCGTCCATCCACAATTTGTTTATGGACACTCTACCAATCTGTTTCACAGAGAATTACTTACGAATTATCTATGTAACAGATGACTGTCCACAACACGTGCGTTAACTGCACGCGGCAGTAATCATTGGCTCAACGGCTTGTGCAATGTTTACTTAACAATTAAAAATCTTCGGGCAAAATGATGCATTTCTCATTTTAATACCCATTTACACTAAATAGGAAATATTTTTAACTACAATTACTTCAAAAGTCTTTATTTATTTTTCTTTTACCTCAAAAAAATGCTTGAGAATTTAATTTGTTGGAGTAAAAAAGTTAATATCCCGTACTCATTAAGCCTCGTCGATGTCGTGCTTATCAGTGATTGTAGCGGCTAAGTGAATATTCACTGTGGGATCGGTTTGGCAAACTACATGTCTCAATTTTTATCCGAATTATGACCCTTGATTGTATGAAAAACCATTTATCCTAATCAAATTTTTAAAAAAAAACATTCAAATATATCATTGTACCACCATAATGTATGTTGAGTTAGGATTGCGTTAAAATTGGACCAAAACTGCAGCCCCTTGTACACAAATACTGCAGAAAATAAGGTATAACAATGTTGTGGACCCTGTAGAGGTCACAATTTTCATTCGATTTTGATGAAACTTGAAATGTACATTTATAACCCAAGATCTTGGTTCTTTTCAATAATCGCACATATCAGACCGTAACTTCTTGTATGAAAAATTGTGTTCCTTAGCTTGTAGATTCTTTAACAGGCACAATTTTTTATTATATCACCATAAATGAAGGTTGATATGAATTAAGGGACAATAGAAACGAAACTGTCTGACATAAAAGTATGTAATACAAATCTTGTGGATCCTATAGAGGTAACAATTTTTATGTTGATGGAACTTAAAATATATCTTTATATCCCACAGATCTCAGTCCCTTTTGATAATTGTGCATTTCAGGCCATAGCTTCCTGGATTATGGCCCCTGATTGTACGAAAAATCACTTTTTTTAAAACTCAATCGGGAAAATCGAAATTCAACTGCCTGACAAAATGGACCCTCTTGATGTCACAATTTTATCCGATTCTGATTTAAATCAAAATATATCTTTATATCCCAAAGATCTCATTCCTTTTTGATAATTACGCATTTCAGACCATAACTTTATGGATTATGGCCCACTTATTTTCAACCCATCTCTTGCTAAATGTGGCTGTATCTTGCCTGGCAACCGCTCGTTAAATCTTGCAGTGTTCAAATAGATTTAAATCTCAGACATCGATGTTCAAGAGAGATAGGGTTGTCATGTGAAATATTTTTATGTCTAAATAATAATTTGTATAACATTTGAAGCCAAATGAAAAACCTGCAATAGGCAGATTTAACTGTATCAATCATCACTGGTAATTGATTTTATACACCCACATTTGATGTAGACAATATTGGCGCCACTTGCATCTGCATATTTTTTTACATTTAAAGCTAATGATAATATATACTTTGCTTTGTGGGATTTGTTGATAGTGATTTTTTATACTTTTCGGCTGGTGGGTATATTGAGAAAATGACATGTCCCCTCTATGTTTATTATATAGATCGGTTTGACCATAAACCAGACGACGACCATGTAGATGTAATAACTGGACTGACAGTCTGTCAGCGTATGAAGTTGTTTGCGTCTGCTAGTATTGATGGCACTATTCGTATCTGGAATGAAACTAATACTCTTGTCAGGTAACACTTAATTTATACACATATATCTGTGGTAGGCTTATAGAATTTAGTCCTTTTGATCGAAAAGAGTTGACAGTGCTCAGACACTAATTAGTAGATAATTTCATTGTCCTGATTTAACACAATCTCGCACTGTTATTTATTAAAAATAATACTGTAACTTTGATTGCTTAGGAAAAGAAACAACAAGTGGTCTATGCAAGTGTGACAACCCACACATGTACATGGCAAAGAATAGTTTCATCTGCCTAATCTCATGGATTTTTCTGAATACTCCAGAAAATATAAAGATATACTTTGTGTTTGTCCTATAATGACTGTAGAATTAAATGGATGTTAAACCGTGTCTCCTGTAGAAAATGAGTTATTTTAGTTTTGAGTAACAGAACTTTTTTCTCCATCTTATTTTTCACCTTACTTCCAACACCAAATTTCTTTTGTTTTATTTGAATTATCAGCTGCCATTTGGGAAAACCTAATGAAAACATTATATTAATCTATAAACAGGGTACTGAGGTTAAATGTAATACCATACAGTATTGGCTTCTATAATTCTAAAGGTGATCTTTTAGTTGGTATAGGAAGACATCTGTTTAAGATACCGTATGAGTCATGTAAGTATAAGTTATATAATAGAGGATGTTGCTTGCTTCTGCAGTACCAGCTATATTTAATTGTAAATGTTGGTAATGAGCATCTGACACATATTTTTATTATTGTCTTAGAATGTTCATGAATGTAGGCCAAGCATGAGATAAACAATTTGATTTGCCGAGTGTGGTGAAACTTGGTGTGTAGTTTCATTACATCATTCGATAATGAGCAGGTTCTCTGAGACTGATAGACAATTTGATTAATAATGAGTGCTTTTGAAGAAAGCAAGGAAATATTAAAATGGGTCTGTCCGTCTATCACACTTTGTGGAACACAAAAACACACCTTCTAATTGAGCTAGAATCAATTCAGACTTGATGAATGCCATGAGGCTGTTCGAAGATTAACATTTTCTGCTTAGGCTAAGCAGAGATAAGCAATTTGATTGGTTGATGCTTTGGGATACAATTTGGTTCTAATTAGGTAGTGAAACTGGGTGTATAGCTACAGAACAATGCATTGATAATCAATTTGATTGCTCGATACTTTTCAAAAAGATATGTGTGCAATTAATTTATATGTATCATCTGTTTATTTTGGGATTCAGTCTCACTGTTGGCTTGTTTTTATTTAGATATGCCAAAAGCTTATAAATGTAAGATGGTGACAATGAAGTTTTTCGAACAGAAAGCAGAAAAACCATTAGAATATGATTCTAACTTAATAAATATGATGAGTAAAAATGATGTTAAAAGATTGAAAAATTCTCGATCTTCTTTCAAGTAAGTTGGTGTAGTATTTTCATCGTCATTAGAGTAGGACATCAAACTCCATTTCATGTCATTTTGATTATTATTAATATTTTCAGCTGACAATTTTATTGCCTGATAGTGATATCATTTGTAAATGAAATAGTACGATGACATTCAATGAAGAATAAGTGGAAACACCACTGCTTAGACAAAATTCTCTTCTTTAAAGATGTGCGAACTTGCATTTATTGGTAATCTTTTAGGCCATTTAGATATATTTTATCTGACCACGGATGGTCCTTTCATAATATATAATGGCAGCCATGTTGTCTATTAAGTTTCCCATATTGTATTCCTGATGGTTTGGATATGTTTTCTAGTAGATTTTTATTTAGATAGGATCAGGAATATCCAGGAAATAATCCAAATCTATAAGCTTACAAATCAAAAATAACAGTGTCTACTCTATATTATAAGATGTAAACAAGATATTTTACAAAATGTTAATCGCATAGCCTAATATCTTAATTTCTCTTTTTGAGATGATCATAATTAAATAATTTACTTGTTGTTATTAAACTAGGTTTGATACATATGTAGATATATTAACACCAGAGGAAGAAGAATCTGTTAACAAAGAAAAAGCTGAAAAAGAAAAGGTAACTTTTGTAAATGACAGAGTACACAAATGATTTTGTTAGAAGAAATGCAAATCTCCAAAACTCAATAGAGTTATCAGAGAGTTAGGTGGTCTGGCTTTACATAGTAGTAGAGACAATGTTTTATCATATTGTGGTTGAATTCTGTTATAAGCACTGTTCTTTGAATTAAAGCATCATCACAAAGCAATTCAAGTTTAAATTCATTGAGGCATATTATAACTGTAAGTTTACAAAGGCTAATGTCTAAGCTGTACTTTTTAAAATGTTGGCGTCAAAAAGAGAAGTCAGTCTGTGGTTAGCAGCTGGCTATGAGTGTTTGTTGAGGTTTTTTTTAAAATGGTCTTAGGAAGATGCATTTGTATTGTACGTCTTGCTAACCATGTTTTTTTTTTCTATGTGACCTTGAGAAAAAGATTAAAGAGGACAGTTTGTTAAAACAATTAGTTTAAATATATGAAAAAGTTTCCAAATGTCAACACATAGACTAAATATTGATATAAGAACAATGAAATGTAGATTGTAATTTGTCTAGTGTCTAGTACATAGCATTTAAAATGTCAAAACTAAAGCATATATCTACTTTCATAGTATTTGTATTCAACCTGGGACTTGATTTTTTTCCAACTATAATATAAGTATAATTACTATTTGTCAACATATCTTTTACTTTTCCTTTATAAATCTTGAAAGAACATCAAAGAAAGATGACTTGTCTTTTTAATTGTGATGCCCTTACTCTGTTAAGATGTGTCCTATCATCGTTAAATGCATGTTGAATTTTTAACAAGATATTTTTTTGTGCGATTTACTAATAGTATGAGATGAATAATATTAATTTCAATGACAAAAGCCTATTTGTATTCAAACTAGGAGTTTGACTCAAGATTGTAATTGGAAGTTAATGATGTCATGGCCTGAACAAATGATGTAATTCTTTATTTTAGTTCTAAAACCTAACCCTGGAACTTTGTTGGTTCACGGACTCTCTGTAATAAATGATAGAGGATTTAGAGGGTGTTTCAATCCAACTCAGGAAATTTTGTCTTTTCCTATATATTAGCATTAAGAACAGCCAATGTATACATACTAATGGTCATATTCCTGAAACAGCTTGTTTAACCATTGTTACATCCACAAATGTTTCATTTTGTGCACATATAATCAGATTGGTACACATGCTCACAATGTAGTTGTACTATGGTAATTAAACAAGTGAAATGCAGCTTCTGTAAATTTTAAACCTAAGTCTTGAATGCCATTTATAGCTTTTTAGCACAGATATTTGTGTATTTGACAATGAAAATATCTCTTTAGTTTGTTTAATAAAAACAATTTACACATTGCTGTCTGATGTATCAATGATTGATGATTTGATAATACTGATCCTGACCTTTGATATCCAAGTTGGGACAGTGTGATTCGATCTTTGCTTCTTGTAAGACATAATTTATTATATGTCCTTTTATTTCAGGCATTTTCTGTAATATTTACGAGAGACGATGAATTAAAACAGCTAAAGAAAGGGAATGTTAAACCCAGTAAAAAACCACCTGTAAGCCAACAAACTAAAGATGAAGCTTTTAAAAATTATATGAAGATGTTTTATGATAAACCAAAAATTACTGTAAGTATTGAAACACATGGTTATCAGTTTTTATTTAGTAAGTGCTTAATTGTTTGGCTTTACGGTTATGGGGAAAATAGCGCACTGTAAGTAATTAAGAAAATATTAGAAAAAAACCCTTCCCTATTTTATAGAAAAGAACTATTTTTGGTGTGACCTTTTTGGTTGGATTATCATTATTTAGTCAACTTTTTCTTGATAAATTAGAAGTCTAGTATTATAATAATTTTGATTTTAACATAACTTAGATGCTATAACCTTCAAATAGATTAGACATCAACATTTTTTCTTTTGGGAAATAGCAACTTATCAATCTTTAAACATAAATTTTCTGCAAGCAAATCAAGTCAGATACAGTATTTGTAGGCTAAAATTAATGTCTTGTCCTCTCTCTTCTTGAGTCTTTTGTTATTCTTGCAATGTTGTGAATCATATTACTCATCTCAGGTTTGGTTAAAATGCATTTTAATGTCCTTTTGTGTAAACTTGATGTTTATATTACTTTAGTTTAAATGATTATATTTTATAGTTACCAGAAGATGATTTATTTCCACTAGATACAGTTCATGATAGATTAGCTGCTTCACCTGATGGAGATAGTAAGTTTATTTTATAGAAGTTCAAGTTCATGCTGTATTATAAGGTCTGTCATTGAATTAACTAGTATGGTTTTCGATTGCTCGTTGTATGCGACGAGGAGTAGGGTCGACTCAAGTGATGTTAAACCCCATCTCTCTCTCGTGATAGAAGTTACAACACTGAAATCTAAAAAAGACGAAAGAATTAGGTTTTGTTTCATATTTAGAAATTAAAGAAGCATCATCAAATTGTGCAACATTTTTGTCAAAATAAAAAGAAATATAATGTTGGTTCAAACTCCAAAAAAGTATCAAATACTCTTGATTGTAGGGACCTTACATGACTCATCTGTTTTCTATTACAGATGATTCATACAAACCAGAAGTAGGACCAACAGGATTCTTCCCTAAAAAAGCACCACCAAAATCTATTCTTAAACCTTCAAAACCGTGCGAGATGCCACAGAGGATTGTACCAGGCGGTTTTATACCTAATTCGGTTCTAGCTAAAATATTATATCCAGCACCTCGTACACCAGAATCGGATCAATCTAGTGAATATCGACCGCCATCTTTAACATTAGATCAGCTACGACAAATTGGTGAATTTGGAATAGTAAGTTATAAAAACTTGTTTCATAATATTAAAATTGTTCAAATGTGTTGGCATGGTTTCGAAACCCAGGTTGTATGTGACAAGGAGTAGGGTTGCCTGTCCAACCATGTGGGTTTTCTCTGTGTCTTTCTTTTTCACTTACACTGCAAAAGATCCCTACGGGCAAGCGAATTATTGAAATAAAATTAAACCATATATTAGTTCCGAAATGACCTATAGTTTGTGCCAAGTGGATGTTAAACCCCATTTCTCTCTCTGTCTCTCTCAAAAAAATCTAAAGTATTCTGTTCAATACAATACTTCAGTTATTTTGGAACTAACAATTATTATCATAATGATGATAATATGTTGATGAGACATTAAGTCCTTCTCTTCCATTCATTCAATGGATTAATTATTCTGTTCAAAATAAAACGAAATGGAGCTTAGCGTCCTACTTTTCTGCAAAAACTGGACAAATGAAACACTAACCGGTAATTTCATTGAGTTTAAGCAATGGACGAGATTTTTGAATTTGGTTAGCTTGAGACATGTTTTATGTATTTATTACAGGACATGACCAGTGAAAGCTCTCCACATAAAATTGTTAAATTTCATCGTAATGACGAACATTCAAGTAGAGTTCTGGACATGGAAGATTATGTGGAAGATAACCAATCACAGCGTAGTTCATTACCTAAAACACCCTCACCAACTCCCTCTAATAAATCAGAAGAAGATGCTTTCTGGGGTAAACGTAAAACTCCAACCGTACAGTTGCCTCCCAACAAGTTCCAGGGTCTATTAAATCAAACGCCAACACCAGAGGTTAGTTTATTTGATGAATATAGAATCATGTTTGGACACACTAAGAGTGTATAATTCTTTGAAATTTCTTGAGCTCCCTCAAAAATGATTTGCTAATAATTTTTTTTACTCTTTTTTCTGTGTACATGCTTAATTTCGAATCAGAATTAGAATCCTGACTATTTCCATATTGTCACTGTATATCTCCAAACTGATCCTGCAGTGAATATTCGCGTGGCTGCTACAATCACTGATAAGCATGACATCGACGAGACTTAAGGAGTTCAGCATATTAACTTTTTTACTCCAACAGATTAAATTCTCAAACATTTTTTTTTGAAGTATATGAAAAATAAATAAAGACATTTGAAGTATTTGTAGTTTAAAAATATTTCCTAATGGGTATTAAAATGAGTAAAATGCATCATTTTGCCCAAAGCAGTTAGGTGTTATGTAAACGATGCACGAACCGTTGAGCCAATGGCTGACGCCACGTGAAGTGTATGCACGTGTTGTGGACAGTCATCTGTGACAGAGATAATTCGTAAGTAATTCTCTGTGAAACAGATTTGTATATCTCCTGTACCCATGGCAAGATTGAGAAGTGCTGTTTGATTTCTAAGAATTAGTAAGGGAATGTATATGACCAAATTTAAAATTCTTCTTCCACATAACGATAATTATCATGTGTTTGTTTCAACGATGGAAGAATTCTGTTGATTAGACATTATACTTATACCTCATTCTCTTCTTCAAGATACCTTCCCTTGAGCTTCAAATCCCTCTCAAAACATTGTATTTGCCAGAATATACCCCAAGCTATAAATATCTATTAAAAGAAGTCATGTTTGTGTCATGTGACTTGGCAGTACCTAGCAACGAGTGTGAAGACAGAGGAGAATTCATTGCATATAAAAAATGATTTTGTCTTAATCACTGTCCATTTATCATAAATATCTTAAACCAAACTAAATTCTATGATTATCTCCTGCTCACGTCTTTTTCCGTGGTTTTTATCTCAGAAACTGTTATACGTTTACATACTCTCACTCTTTTCATGCCACTTAATCTACAATTCAAAATATATATCAAACGCTTCCTAATGCCAAGAGCACAGAGACAATCTATATGTGCAACCTTTGACGTCACTCGGACCGACAACCCTTAATTAGGATGCCAGTTAGTGAAACCCTCTCATTATTGTCCTGTGTGTGTCCGATGGTTGTTTTTCAAGGAATCCACTATTTTTCTTGTATATTTGGGTGTTTTTACTTTCCATATATACCAAAATTTATTGGAAATAACCGCCCGATAAATACTTTTCCCCTTTAGTGGAAAAGTATCTTTTTGAAAATTAATATTAAAATGTTTTTTCGATGATTTTAGCCAAAACAAGAAGAAGAAGAAATTCCTGTGAAATCTCTCACTCCTCCAGTCAGAGATCAAAAATCACCTTCCAAACCAATAGCTAAATTAATATCACGTCCCCCAATCACACCCCCTACACCTCGATCACCTACTGTTATACCTACTCCTACCCCCACTCCTACTTCTCCACGTCCTATCACACCGCTACCAGATTTCATTACCCAGTTTACAGATACTGAATGGTTTGAGAAATATTTTGCAAACTCTTCTTTTACAGTAAGTTATACACTATTTATACAGACTTTCATCATTTTGTTAAAAAATACATGTTTTAGCCTTCTTCCTGTATGATAAGAGTGTGATTTTCCACAATCTAATTGTTTCAGATTCAAGTTTTTATACGCCCACATTTTCATTTGTTGTCGCCCCTGTCCACACTATGGATCACAATTTTTATTCCATTTTGAAGAAATATAGGTCTTTCGATATTGGCATATATCGGACCATAATTTCATAGTATTATGGCCTGTGATTGTACGAAAAATCACGTTTTTAGCTTATGGACACTCTAGAAGTCACTATTACTATCCTCTTTAAAAAAAAGTGTTCAAATATATCACCGATACACTGTACTGAAGTAATGCTCAAGTTTGAATTTCCTGAAAATCGGACCAAAACTGCCGGACAAAATGGACGTCACTCGTATGTAAATTGTGTTAATAATTGGTACATCAAGGTTGTGGACACTCTGTAGGACATAATTTTGATCCGATTGTCATGAAACTTGAAATACATATTTATAACCCACATGCCTTGGTTCCTTAAGATATTCACGCATATCGGATCATAACTTCCTGAATTATGGCCCTTGAGTGAACAAAATATCGCCTTTTAGTTTGAGGTCCCTCTAGATCTAATAATTTTTATACGATTTTAAAAAAATGTGAATATTTCATTGTTACACCTCAATGATGTCAGAGTTTGAATTTCGTGAATATAGGACCAAAACTGCTGGACAAAATGGTCACCCCTTTATAATTCAAAGATCTTGGTTCCTGTCAATATTTTCGCACACATCAGATTATTGTAACTTTCTGAATCTTGGACTTTAATTGTACGAAAAATCGCTTTTTGTTTAGCTTGTTCTCTATCCAACTCTTGCAAAATGTGTGCGTATCTTGCCTGGCAGATATTTGTTTAGTGTTTTTTTTTAGCTGACATAAAATGATCCATCGCCTGCGTTAGGCTTTATAGTCTTGTTGTGATCCTAAGTTACATTCCGAATTGCAAGTTAAAAGTGTATCTCTCTAACAAGAATTACACTCATCCATTTATGAAAGTTGTGTTATTATACTATATTATCGTATTATTATTTAAGATGAAACATTTATTTTTAATTTTTCAGACCTACCCAAAACCTTGTACATCGGATGCCTTTGCATTATCGTTATCAAAAGTTTTACGTACTGTAGAATTTCCTAATAAAACTGCTATATCTGAGGCACTAATATTACTCAATGTACAGGAAGGATTTTCCGATTCCACATGTCAAACAGCGGCTAGAACTATTATATCTGTGTTAAATGATAAAAAACATGCTCCAGTCAGTGCTGTGGATCAAGAGAAACACTTTATTCTAACAGCAATACGAGCTTTAAACTGTTTGAGTATCAAAGATAAAGATTTCATAACGGAATTAATTATACAGTATTTAGATGGTGACCGTGAAATCAGGTAAAAATAGCAGTAGTTTTTTTATTAGTTATATTTATTTTATGATTTGATTTAAATATGTAGGGAATCTCCTTCTTGTATTTTTTGATAGCAAAAAAATATCAACACCAAGTTTATAAAGTAAAATAATCTGAAGCTTTGCAGAGGGGTTTTTTTTGCTTTATTGACAAGTGTTGATATTTTTTTATATTGAAAAAACTCAAAGGAGATTTTATTTATAACCCAACCCTTTCTTATATTATGCGCACAAATAAATAAATATAACATTTTGGTAAAGATTTAATTTTACTGAACCCTATTACATTATCAAAGGTCAAATTACACACAAAAAACATCTAAAATTCTCTGTTTATAAGGTTTATGATGTTGTGACAGGTGCTTGGCGTAGCAGCCATTGTTAGAGATTGTTTGAAATTTTAGTTGTAACTTTAAGATTTCTCCTTAGAAATTCGGATGAAGTAAGAAATGTGTTAGTTAGAACATGACTAATTTTTGACCATCAACTATTTGCCAAAGTACAAATGGAGTCAATTAAAAAACGCAAGTGTTCCAAATACCTTGATCGTTTCGCTACATATACTAATGGCTAGTAGTATTTAGTTGAGTTCTCAAGTCAACATATTATATCTGTCTTTATGCAAATCTGTCAGATGTGAAAGATGTAATTAAAGAGTGCCGTGTACTATTGTTTTGTGGCTATATTTCTCAACAAGGTCAGTCAACTCATTCGTTTAGTCACCGCAGTGTACTGTAATAAAAAATGAAAAGTAAATATGTTAGTATTTGTGTAGACTTTAAATTGTGTTGATTTTGTATTGTCAGTCAAATTATATTCTAGCCAGCTGCTATGTATAAATCACTTCACCTATATCTTATGTTACGGTAAATATTTGGGACAATTAAGTCAAGAAGTTTTTTGAAATTTTGTTTACAAGGACTAGATAAACAGATGACTGTAAGTCAGTTTTGTATAAATGATAATCATGGAAATACCGGATCTCCAATGAGAAGATATTGTGATATATTTGTCAAAGTATAGGTCAGGAACCAGGTAACAGTTTTGATGGGAACACAATTCTGTAATCAAATATTAGGCAGAAGTTAAATTCTGAAGGTCATATTTGTACAAAGAGTTAATCATTTTCATGTTCACAGACCAGATGTATTCACATTTCTGTATAAACAATTTGAAAAACAAACAGAAAATATAAAGCTTGTATATAATCAAACCAATTAAAAACTCATACGAGTGCTATGGTTTATTTTTTTCAAAGTAATGTTTTAATGTCACAATAGTGACAAATTTGCACAAAATGTTATAACACAAAGGTTTTCTCAGGTACACCCTACCTAGTTTGAAATTTCTGTGTAATTGAGATTCATAATATTGGTATAATGACGTGATAGAGTTGGGGTTGGATTATACTCCTCGCAGTGTTCCATTTGATATCCCACTTCTCACTGCTGGAAAGAGAGAAAATCTAGCTCTAAATTATGATTGGTCAATAGTCCGATTAGCTACCAATCGCTAACTGTGTTACAAAGGATATACCCTTAAAACAAGGTGTCAAATTGGACCAAAAATGTTTACATAACGTTACGTCATGGTTCACGATTTTATTAAGCCTAATTAACCAGTGCATAGCAGAATATTGCAGTAAAACGAATTGCGTGACAAACAAGGCTATCAACATTGACATAATGTAAACAATACTGTATGGAGACGAACAGATTTTCACTGTTTCTAATTTCTTGAATCACTGCCCCAGATTAAACGAATGGCTGTCATGTTGCTGTTCTCAAGTGATAGATTTGATTGAACAGGAAGAACAGAAACACTCCCTCAAAAGTTCAAGTATTAGAAGCCAATCCAGCAATGGCCAGAGAGGGATTTCTCGGGCCATATCTTTAGGAATATGGGGTTTGATAAACTTTAGATCATAGGTCTGTCATTGAGTATAAGGGTTGAGTTCTCTAGATTCCTCTCAGGGCTAAAGACTCCTTCGTACCATCAAATTATTAGTTCCCTTCCCTGGAAACAAGAGGGGCCTATTGCTGTGAGTTTTCTATCTGTCAGTTTTGTTTTCATAAAGTTCATATTTGACTAAATTATGGCCCTTCAATTGTTGACTGTGGTTAGATTTTGAAAAAATTTGGTATCTGAGTTATAGATCAAGTTGCTTTTCATGGCAATCTGTTAATTTCTGCTAAAATTCTGAGTTCTGATCGAAATTTTGTATACAGCTGTATATAAAGAAGAGCTACAGAAATATTTTAGGGTAAATCTTGAGATATTTGATCGAGGATTTCTGTTTCGTGGGATTCCATCGATTTCTATTACTTAAGTATCAGCTTTTGTTCATGAAAATTAGATTTTCCCTGATTATTTTAGATTAAACATTGAGGTTTTCAATTGCAGGTTGACACACTGCTGATATCGTTTGAGTTTCATAGTATTTTGTTAGATTTTTTAAATGAATTTTGACGCAGTATAGACTTAAAGTAAATAGAGATTATGTTTTCTAAAATTGTTTTCAAGAAATTAATTATATTATAAGCTACAAATATCTTGGACCAACATGACCACAGTCTTACCAGGTTTGATTAATTTCATTATTGATATATTTTTTTTAATTTCCAGATCCCTGGTTTGTGATATTCTCATAAATTGTGGTTTACAAGATCCTCATCGACACCTAGAGAAAGAATTAGATTCTTGGGATATCTGGAACTTGGAAGAAGAAGATAGAAAGACGGATCTACGTGTCATGTGTCATCAATGGCTAGATAGGTTGATAAATATTGTCTTGTATCATGGCTTTAAATAGAGAATGGACTCGAACCTATTGCCCAACTTATCTATTCAAATATTATATGTATCTGAAAGAAAACACTGTACTAATAAAAAAAATCTTCTGACCTTAAAATCCACAATACAATTTCATCATGACACTGCACAGTTAGATGTATTTACTCTTTATTTTACATTGATTTTATTTGATATTCCACTTCTTCCCCCTTCTTACACTTAAATCTTTTTTAAACATTAAGAATAGCAAATAAATAGGTTTAATGGGAATTTTTATTCAATAGAAATATAAATAAGGAAGATGTTTAATTTGTTGCTAGAGAATAGACACGGATTGAATAAATGTTTGATTATTGTCTGCTTCAGGTGGATGACATCATATAAACTACATATAGAAGATACACTAGAAAGAATGAAGAAAGGACAAAATATTCATGGCAGAATAACTAAAAGTCAATTACAAAAACATCAAACTAAAGCTAAGAAGAAAGGCTCTGTAAGTATGTTACATAGATGATAAAGGAAAATTTTCAATAAATATTAAATAGAAGAAACCCATTGTGAATAATAAAATGTATTTTCTACTGGCCTGACAGTGGTGTCAGATTTTCTGGAATAATTAAGGATTGATTACACTTAAAGGACATCTTTAAGGTGGGAAGGGGGCAAGGGGGGCAAAAACATAATTTCTTTAGTAGGCATATGTCCCAAAACTGACTCGAAAGAAAAAATCTGTTTATGGGGGCTGTAAATGAGTACCCTATCAAATAGGAAATTTAAACATTGTGTGTCCCAGTACCCGTTTTATATGTCAGTCCACAATTTATTTGTTGACACTACACCGGTCACAATTTTTATCCGATTTTGACGAAACTCGAAATATACGTTTATATCCCAAATGTCTCAGTTCTTTTTGATATTGGCATGAATCGAACCATAACTTCATGGATTATGGCCCAAGTTATTAGATTGTGGGCACTATAGAGGTCAAAGTTTTGTCTTTTTAGCTTGATATCTCTCTAGAGGCCACAATTTTCATCCGATTTTTTAAAAAAAACGTTATATTAATATCACTGTTGCACCATAATGATGGTGAGTTTATGGGCCCTAATTGTACAAAAAATCACGTTTTTAGCTTTTCACCCTCTAGAGATCACAATTTTTATCCAAGTTGGAAATGTATCACCGTTGCACCCTAATTACGGTAGAGTTTGAATTTTTGTGAAAATCAAACCGAAACTGCCTGTCCAAATGGCCGATCCTTGTACCCAAATAGTGTAAAAGTTGTGGACCCTCTAGAAGTAACAATTTTAATCCGATTTTGATGAAGCTTAAAATATGTCTTTAAATATCCCAAATATCTCAGTCCCATTTGATATTTGCGTATATCACTATCAGACCATAACTTCCTGGAACATGGCCCCTGATTGTACAAAAAAAATCACTTTTTTTCTCAGCTTGTTCTCTATCCTTTTCTTGCAAAATGTGAGCATATCTTGCCTGGCAATCGCTGTTTTATATTAACATAATTTACCCCCAATTTCACTATAATTAAACTAGTTATTGTATTTGATGGTTTTATATTATATGTTTTGTCATTGTAATGTTTAGGCTATATTAATTAGTGCACTGGGAGATGTTTTTCTATTTATAATATAAGATGTTTTGTTATTATAATATTTAGGCTGTTAGTGTATTAGATGACCAGGGTACCGTAACAACTTTACCAGACGGCACAGAATTTATACCACATCCATCAGAAGTTGATAAAACATCACAACGATCACCTTCTAGTTCTAGTAGAAGCATTACATGTAAATTTATTAAACACAGTTATTCAATCTTTTATACACTAAATACTTTTTCCTGACATGCGTCTACAAGTATCCTGTACAGCCAAAAATGGCTTTGTAGTGAACAAAAGTTGTAGTGAAATAATGAGTTTATTTACTGAATATTGGCAAATTTTAAAGAGGCATTATCACCTTCAATGAGAAAATAAAAGTAATTAATTTTGAAAAATATATTTTAAAACATCTAGATTCAATGTATTTAGAATATGGTAGTTGAATGGGCATTAATGAAGCCCCTTGAAAACCACCAAAATGAATACAATATAATTCAAAAATAACTGATATAACTGTATATTCTAATCACTAAGATTTAGATGTGACCATGACAAATTGGAAACTGTTCTTCACATTTGAGACCCATCTTGTCTAGACCACTCAAAAGAGGAGACATCCTATTGGTGTATTTTTTGTTGCCTATTGGTTTATGTTTATTTTTCAGTAATGTATAACAAGTTACCAGATGGTAATTTATCTGAGAGTGCCAGTTATATTGATGTTGTTAATTATTTCTGTGAGATGATGGTAGAGAAAGAAATAGAATCTATAAAACGAGGTCACAGTGCTCACCCAGTCACTAAATCAACTGAAAAAATACAACAAAATAAAAACACTGTTCTTGTTCTACCAAGATTACCAAGGTATTAATTGAATTAAAATTATATTATTGAATGCTTTTAGTATTTGCTGTTGGGTGAAGTGTGATGTTTGTGTAAAGAGATGCCTTGTACATGACAAGGAATAGGATTGCTGTAGATTAGTTTTCTGACAAATATTTCTGTGTCCATGCCAATTAATGAAATAAAGATTGGTTCTATTTCAGTATCGCACCTCTACCAGTTCCCAGGGTCGTAGAGACTTGAAATTTTCAGGGGATGTTCCGCTGGGTTAGCGATGACCTCACACCAAATTTTAGCAAAATCGACCAATAACTTTTCATTTTACCGACCTTTAGCTTCTCCCGTGAGATATGTTTATCCGTACGACGCCATTTGCATTTCTTGACTATTTAGACTCGAATAACAAGACACTCAAACGAAAACCAACACTCAGCGCCCCGTGCCTGATGCTGCCGTTCATAATATTAATAATAATTTTCGTATATTTTAAGTATACGCCCACATGGAAATGTGGCCGTATATTGCCGTCGCCCCCGGCCGGCCGCTCGTGCGTCCGTGCGTCGTCCACAATTTCTTGTGAACGCTCTAGAGGCTAAAGTTAATACCCGATTGACTTCAAATTTATGCACAGTGTTTAATGTCATGAGACGAAGAAGCATAAAGATTTTCTGAGCACAACAAACGTTTCAATAATTTCATTTTTAGGTACAAATATCACAATATGTTGCAGATAATATAATGTATAAATCTGGGCGGTTTAACCTTAAATTAAACCAAAATGCATCGAAAAGCACATATTAATGTAAAATGAATGTATATAAATTGATTTACATTCCATTTTTATACGCCCACATTGAAATGTGGTCGTATATTGTCGTCGCCCCCCGTCCGTCCGTCCGTCCGTCCGTCGGTCCGTCCGTCGGTCTACAGGCTAAAGTTAATATCCGATTGACTTTAAATTTATACACAGTGTTTAAGGTCATGAGACGAAGAAGCCTATTGTTTTTCAGCGATTTCCGATAATTAGTGCCAGAGTTATGGCCCTTGATCACTTCAAAAAATCTTGTGGACGCTCTGTTTAAGGTCATAAGACGAAGAAGCCTATTGATTTTCAGCGATTTCCGATAATTAGTACCAGAGTTATGGCCCTTGATCACTTCAAAAAATCTTGTGGACGCTCTAGAGGCCAAAGTTAATATCCGATTGACTTCAAATTGATACACAGTGTTTAAGGTCATAAGACGAAGAAGCCTATTGATTTTCAGCGATTTCCGATAATTAGTGCCAGAGTTATGGCCCTTGATCACTTCAAAAAATCTTGTGGACGCTCTGGAGGCCAAAGTTAATATCCGATTGACTTTAAATTTATACACAGTGTTTAAGGTCATAAGACAAAGACGCCTATTAATTTTCAGCGATTTCCGATAGTTAGTGCCAGAGTTATGGCCCTTGATCACCTCAAAAAATCTTGTGGACGCTCTGGAGGCCAAAGTTAATATCCGATTGACTTTAAATTTATACACAGTGTTTAAGGTGTTGAAACGAACCAGTATTTTGATTTTCAATGAATTTAGATAACTGAACAGCTAAATCCATGATATTAAATGTTTCATGTATATACTAATTGTTAGCGTGGGGTAAAACTTTATAAAAAGCAATCAAATTCTAATGATTTTCTGATAATTACATAATGAGTTGTTACTCTTAATCAGTTTTTAGTGTATTACAAATGTTTCATTACCGAAATTAGTAAAAATATGCGACAACCCTTGTTGACTGCCCGGACGATTTAGCTGCTGTGGGCATATGTTTCGTTGCCTGGCAACCTATCTTTAAATTTTTTTATTGTAAATTCTAATCAATATTCTTTGGTGAAATACTTGGATAGTCCAAATTTAACAGTAGATGTATTATCTGCCTGATTAGTCCATTCTGAACATTTTTTTGTCCCCCGCCTTTCGAAGAAAGTTGGGGGACTATTAAAATGGGTTCGTCCGTCTGTCTGTCTGTCTGTCTGTCCGTCCGTCACACTTTTTGGGACACAATAACTCTCTTCCTAATTGAGCTAGAATGTTCAAACTTGGTGTATGTGTTTATTAGGTCAATGCCTTGATGGAGTTCGAAGATGAGCATTTTCCGCTTAAGGTAAGCAGAGATAAGCAATTTGATTGGTTGATGCTTTGGGACACGATAACTTTAGTTCTAATTAAGTGAGATTGATGAAACTTGGTGTATAGTTTCATTATAGTAATACCTTGACTAAGTTCGATAATGATCATTTTCTGCTCAGGGTAAACAGAGCTATACGCAATTTGATTGGTCGAGAATTTGGAACACAATAACTCTCCTTCTAATTGAGTTAAAATGTTCAAACTTGGTGTATATGCTTATTAGGTCAATGCCTTGATGGAGTTCGAAGATGAGCATTTTCCGCTTAGGGTAAGCAGAGATAAGCAATTTGATTGGTTGATGCTTTGGGACACGATAACTTTAGTTCTAATTAAGTGAGAGTGATGAAACTTGGTGTATAGTTTCATTATAGTAATACCTTGACTAAGTTCGATAATGAGCATTTTCTGCTCAGGGTAAGCAGAGCGATACGCAATTTGATTGGTCGAGACTTTGGAACACAATAACTCTCCTTCTAATTTAGTTAAAATGTTCAAACTTGGTGTATATGCTTATTAGGTCAATGCCTTGATGGAGTTCGAAGATGAGCATTTCCGCTTAGGGTAAGCAGAGATAAGCAATTTGATTGGTTGATGCTTTGGGACACGATAACTTTGGTTCTAATTAAGTGAGAGTGATGAAACTTGGTGTACAGTAATACCTTGACTAAGTTCGATAATTAGCATTTTCTGCTCAGGGTAAGCAGAGCAATACGCAATTTGATTGGTCGAGACTTTGGAACACAATAACTCTCCTTCTAATTGAGTTAAAATGTTCAAACTTAGTGTATATACTTATTAGGTCAATGCCTTGATGGAGTTTGAAGATGAGCATTTTCCGCTTAGGGTAGGCAGAGATAAGCAATTTGATTGGTTGATGCTTTGAGACACGATAACTTTAGTTCTAATTAAGTGAGAGTGATGAAACTTGGTGTATAGTTTCATTACAGTAATACCTTGACTATGATCGATAATGAGCATTTTCTGCTCAGGGTAAGCAGAGCGATAAGCAATTTGATTTGCCGAGACTTTGGAACACAATAACTCTCCTTCGAATTGAGTTAAAATGTTCAAAATTGGTGTGTATGCTTATTAGGTCAATGCCTTGATGAAGTTCGAAGATGAGCATTTTCTTCTTACGGTAGACAGAGATAAGCAATTTTTGGATGACACTTCGTGTTCAGTTTGATTGGTCGATACGTTTGAAAAAAATAAATGTGCGATTAATTAATATGTGTCATCTATTTATTTTGGGATTTCGGCGGGGGACATCAGCCTCACTGTTGGCTTGTTTTTATTATGATTATATCATTTACAATCAGCTATTACAAATTACTTGTGCATTGTCTTGTAGGATATGCTTTTCCTTTTCATTACAAATGGCACCCGAAACTGTCGAATACATGACTCATCATCTCATGTACTCATTTTAATATGGTTATTATATCTTAAATATTGGATATCAGAATCCCATATTTTCAGGCCTAGATAACATCTATATTAATTGAAATCTATATCATTTGAAATGGATTGATATTGTATTTTAATTTGTGATTTTAATTTCAAATTTTATGAAAAATATTGAGTTACAGGTTTAGCTCCAATTAGTATTTTATATATATTGTTGTAGGAAACAAGCATTAGTTCGACTTGGTGAAACTCATACCATTTGTGATAAAACACAGAAAGATCAACAGAAATCTTCTGGTAAATATGACATTTAATAATTTACTCTCAGAATTCGGTATGATATATTTAGATTTAATTTTGATGATCCAAATTTTTCTGCCAGGGTTGTCATTTATTTCATGTTAAAATTTCAACACTGCTTAATAAGAATATTATTATTTGTATAGACTTACCTTGAAATATTTCTATATTTACTCTTTCTTTATTATAATGTCAATTGTTTTAATTTATTTACAGACTTCTGTTTGCCTCCTGTAATGATGCGTGGTAGATGTAATATACCAGGGGAAATACGAGGTTTTGTTCCCGCTATTAACTTACCGTTAAAAACAGTCTACATGAATCCATTTCCAAGTCCAATGGATCTTTATGATGCCAGATTCCAGGAACCTATCTTAATCACTTTGAAATCAGAGCAGAAATTCTTTGTTCAATCAAATTCTGTTGTGCCCATAGTATGTCCTGTGGCACCAAGTAGCTAGATTGGTAACAATTGTAAGATTAAGATATAATTGAAGGAGATGTTTTGTAACTATTGAAATTATGAAAATTTTATACATAAAATAATCAGTGATACAAAGTCATCTTATTAAAAATTGTAAATACATAGCAGAAGTGTTGGAAATTAAAACTAAAATGCATTAAAGGTAAATATTTCAACTATTTTGAAGATGACTCATTTCTGGTTTAAAGTGGTGACATTGTCTGTGACATTTATATAGAAACAAGTTGAAAGATTGGGTCTTTAAAGTGGTAAAATTGTAAATAATAATATTTATTGTAGTTTATGACTTTATTTAAGCGGATGAAACTGTAAATAGTCCTAATATTTTATGTTAAAAATGGATAACAAATTGTAATATTGTAAATACTACTTTTGGAAAAACATCTCCAATATGAACAAATTTGTCACAGCTTGAACAACAACAAATTTGTCACCGTTTGAACACAAACAAATTTTTCACAGTTTGAACACAACAAATTTTTCTGAAAAACATAAAATGATAAGTAATTTTACTCTTAAAATTTGGTGTGACAAAAATGCTTTATTTTTTTTTTCAGTTTCTAATATAGTAACTTTGAAAAATAACAAATTTTTCAGAAAAACGTAAAATGACAGGGCATTGTAGACTTGGTATTAAATTAAGATAAGACTAAAATCCTTAAAAACCTATGTATTGTTGGAGGGAAAAATAAAATAAAAGGAATTTTATTAAGACTATATTTATCTTAGAAATTGCAGTAATTGAGAAAAATCTGTTTTATTGTGCACTTAATGCCTTTAATGTAAAGTGTTTACACGGGGTATTGCCAACAATAGAGGCTGTAGGTTAGCATAAGTAGATAGTATTTACCTATGGAGTTACCAGAGTGACATGATGTGAATGTAGATGTTAACCATCATTTCTACTATTGTTATTACCCTCTATACTTCTTAAACTGGTTCCTTATTGTTAGTGATGAGGAAAAGGATGGGAAAATGGGCCAATTTTGACCAATAAGAAGATTCACAAATTTTCCCAGCTTGTATTGTTACATCTTCACTTCTATTTAGGATATTATTAAGATATAATAAATAAGTTGACTACCCTATATTTCATGATTAAAAATTATAAAGAGGTCTAATTTTGGATGTATAAAGGGATCTGATATTGGATAAAGCAACTTATTTACCAAACTCTTCAACAGTTTTAACAATATCAACTACAGTTTGTTTGTTTTTTTTATAAGCAGTATTTTTATTCATATTTGTATCTGAAAAGGGATTTGGGGAACAGGCTTAGCCTATATTAAACCCCTCTGCCTACAATTTAATGTTGATGATCATTTTATGACATGAAATATTAAGTTACCAAATATATGTGACCTACATTATTCTTGTGTATATATTACAATTCTTTAAAAGCATTACTTATGTTATTTTCTGTGATAAATAGTTTATTTATATTTGATCTGTGATAATCCTGTTATATACCATATATCAGCATTTTAAGTGATTGTAATTGTCATACAATAATTGATTAATGAAGGCGGTTTAATTAATAAAATAAAAATAAAAATTTGTATAGAATTCTCAATAGAACATGGGTCAGATCAGCTCTTTCGAGTTCTTCTTCTGTCACCAAGCCATCAGTAGGACCGTCCCCCAAACTCCAGGTATTAGCATAAAGGAAGATCTACTGCAGACCATTTTATACCTTCACAATCACAACCAATATGTTGGATGTAACAGTAAGGCAATTTCAAGTATGTCAGGGTACCATATTGAAATTATGAGGACACTGTCTTCAGCTTCATGTTTTTTCTTCAAATAATAATACTTTTAAGAGTGTCCCTTTTGTTCTTTTATGTCAGTTTTTCTAAGGATGCAAGGATGGCTCCAATTTCTAGGGGTTTTTTTCATTGCTTTTAAGGGCTAAATTACTATAATAGCTTTGTGGTTGGAATAGTAGTTACTTTTTCTGTTAAGACTGAATACAGCTATGTAAGGACTCAATATATTCCAAACTTCTCTCTTGGTTCCCTTACAAGGCGCTTAATGGAATATTCGAAATCTTAATATTGTATAAAGAACCGATTAAAACACTTTTCTTTAAACTTTAGAGGAAGAAAATGGGAAAATGGCATCTTGTGTCATGATCAACAACAATTCGGTGAGAAATGAAACAAGCACACCCGCTAAAAGTAAGATTAAGATCGAAAAAACGTTATACCAGTATATATATCGTTACTCAATAGAAATGGTCAGGTGTTCTGGATTAGAATAATGTTGTTAAATTCCCACCATTATCAGAACTGATAGTGATATGTTTGATTATGGCTAGAAGTTGTGTATTATTTGTTTACATTAGTCGTTTTTACAATAACTTGTCACGTTTGGTCAACTTACTCCTTGCCTTATGTCAGACATTGTCATTTAAGGAATAAATGACCTTTGACACCGAATCATCAAAGGATAAGCTTTTTAAACACGGTAGGGGAATAAAAACACCATTTATAGAAGACAAATTAGATGAACATGCATATGTCCCTCGTAGTATGCTACTCCTTTCTCGGTATTTAAAACGAGAATTCATACTTTCTAATGTAACGAGAAGAAACATCAACTTGTGTAAACGCTTCCACTAAACAATTTCATTGTCTACGATGTCACCTGGGGAATGCGGACGTTAAAAACCTATTAGCACAACACTTCATGAAGCCGCGATGGCTTAATTAGTGAGACACTGGCTCTCTAATTTACAGGAAGTCTCAGTTTCGTATCTGATGTTGACCGAGAATGTTCCATTGGATTTTCCTACGTGCCTCCCATTACCAGTGATGCTAAACAGAGGGTCTAACAAGGAATGTGTCTTAGAATGGAACAATAAGCCGTGTACACGCAATGGCGTGCACATAAAAAACCCTTGACAGTTGGAATTCAGATTAAGAGTAGGTCGTAACGCGGCTGTCCTGGAAATTTTATTTTCCCCCATAACACATTGGGTGGCTCAAGTCCCTCGGGGTAGGATGTTAAATGCCGTTTCCTTTTGGGTTATTTCACACACGACCCAAATAGGGTGGAGTAACCACTTAAACTATATAGAGTTGGCATAATTTTATGTTGGCCCATCGTGTCAAGTGTTATTTTGAATATAATATATCTTAAATCCTACAAGAGGGGCACCACGATTCTTACTTCTACAATACCCAGCTTAAGCCCGGCCTTATTTAGAATAACAATATTCAGAAGCAATTAATAACATCGTTTGATCAAGCTTATCTGTTAATCATAGTAGTGTTCACTACCGAAATAAAGAGTTTTTTTTAGTTGTGAAATAACGGCGATGTGTTAGATAAGCGATTTAATGGCTCAAATTGGCAGTTTTTCATTTAATAGTGTAAGAATATGACCTCATAACTCGAGTTGCACCAATCCGAGTTCAAAAATTTAATATTCTCACAGAAACTTGTCTCCCCTACATATTTTCCTGGACTTGAATGTAAATAAGGATGACAGACACTAGATTTAGGATTATTCAATGGTAATCTTTTTTTCTTTTTTTTTTAAAAAATAAAAAAAATAGAATACATGAGCAGAACGTGCCTTAAATTGACCGTAACTCACGAAATGTATGACAGCTACAATATGAAATCTGATATTACCTGAAATCTTAGAAACTTTAACATGGAATTTGTCTCAGATACAAGACATTATACCTTGTCCAAAACATTCACAATTATTTTTTTATTATAATATAGTTAATTTTGTTTCATCAACGAGGCCGTTATACCTTATGACTCTACTTTTTCTTGCCCAGATTACAAGGTTTGCGTCTTTAAAGTAAACTATTGAAGAGATTCACTTAAAACGTCCCTTTATAAAACATTGTGTTCTTTTCAGAAAGGGGTTATCGGAACGGAAGGTCGTGGGCGTTGAAATCGGAAAATGAAAATCGATGTGGTTAAATTCGGCCTCTCATGGCCCGATCCTTCACAACAAATTCGAAAAAATCCTTTAAAAACGGTTGCACTGAGTTGACGAGTCATCTGTTGACGAACCCACAGGTGGACTTGGTTGAAGAAAAAAAAAGACACCCGCATGTAAGAATAGATCGAAACGGACTTAACCACAGACTGTAATGACCTATAACCATCTCTTCAAGAAAGGTAGACAGACTGAATGTAGCGATTGGGTGCGCGTGCTGTATCATACGACCTGCCATTCAGGGGCGTTTTAAGGTTTATCATGGCGGAGGCTATACTATTTTGAGGGCCCTCTTGTGCGGGGGGTCTGGGGGTGGGGTGGTGTTTTGATTGATGATTTTCATACCAATGCAATGACTGCATTCTCATTCAGTAGTGGATTCGGCAGTAACAAAGTAAAGAAAACGATTGACTCAAACACGGGGGCCCTTTCCATTGGCCAGAAGGGCCCTTTTGTCAGACGAGGGGCCCTTTTGTCTGCCTTTAGGGCCCTCCCTAACTAGGGTACATTTCATTTTTCTCATCGATTTTAGCATTTTTCTCCCGTTTTATTTGTTCAACTTCTTTGATTTTTTTTCGCGAGGAGGCTGGCGCCTCCAGCGCCTCAGCTATAAAACGCCTTTGCTGCCATTGAGTCAACTGGCGTGGTGTCGAATCCCCTGATGTTCGTGGAGGGTCGCCTGTCCAACCTCGTGGGTTTTCTACGGGCACTCCGGTTTCCTCCCACTGCTAAAGACCCATACGCGCACAAGCGAATTATTGAAATGAAATTAAACCATGTGTTAGTCTCGGAATGACCTAGTTAGGCCTAGTTTGTGTCGAGTTTACGTTAAACCCATCTCTCTCTCTCTCTCTCTCTCTCTCTCTCTCTCTCTCATAACTTAACTTTCTACAAGTCTTCTTCCCAAAAATAGAGATTGCGTTCCGTACCAGAATTAGCAATTCTCAATTGAAAAGGGAAGAGACATGACTAACAGTTAATTTCGACTCACAAAATATACAAAATTGACATATTACAGCAGCATCTGCGCTTTTAAGCCTGGGGTCACACCACTGAAAGATTTAGTGTATTGATAACGAATGGATTATCTCATATAGAAATATAGAAAGTCGTGTGGATAAATACTTTCAAAATTCTAAATACGTAGATGGTCATTTAAGGTCAAGTCGTGACCGGGATAATAAAAGTAATGGTTAATTTTAACTCTAAGTAATCGATTAGAAACGCTATGACAATGTGTATTGTTATGACTATAAACGTCTGTAGTCCTGTCTACACTCCTGTTTCTGTTCCTGTGCAAGGGAACCCTCAGAAGATTTGATTCAAACATTATAAGCAGAACGTGGGCTCACCCAGGATTTATTTGTCAGGGAATGCCTCTCTATATTGATTCCAATTAAATTTGTTACTTGGCTGGCGAATATCCAGATTTCTTCAAAAATTTCGTCTTTTCACACATTTTGTATTTCATGGTTTATAAACTTAATTAAGAAGTATTTTGTTTGGGCGGTGCGTTCGTTCGTCCATTCGTTTCTGTAGTTATACATGTACGTCTATTTCTACCAAGGGGGATATCGTAGACAAGTGTTTCGTCAGAAAAGCCACAAAATAGGTTTGATCCAGCTTATTTGGGAAAGACATAGTGTCTTTGTAGGGAAGCGCCAAGAGTATAGAGGCTCCGGGTGTAAGAAAAGAATGATGAGCGTGCGCAGTCTGGACCGTTTTGCCACAATTCTTTTCCACAAATTTGTATTGAAATGGCTTTGTGCGACATTTTTCGGGCATCGATTATTATTTGTGAATCCAGCTGCAACAGTCTGATTGGATGGTTGGAATTCAGGTTGGGGATTTCGTTTATAAAACCACTGGACATCTTTGGAGTTGCTTAACTCACGGGCTAGAATAGCAGAAAAAAACATTTACGTCGGTTGAATTTTCAGAATTTTCTCCGCGAGGCACCCATACCCCACGACGATTGATTGGTTGTTTGGGATTCAAGTCTCCATTTCCAGATAACGACTAAAGGGTTTTAGTTGTTTGAAAACGTATCGCATAGATTGAGGAAGTTAACTTCGGGGTCAAGAACCAGACGCCTCATTTTGCAGATCTCTAGCCCCGAATTTCAACTGTCAAAGGTCCTTTTACGTCCCATCCAAACGACTGGCAAGGGGATGCCACTTTTGAAAATCGCGATAAAGTTTCTCGGCTAACACCATGGTCAAACACAGAAGCTCCACTGAGCCGCGTCTGACAAATAAGAGTGTTTAGTAGTTCGGATGCGGGCACGTAAAGTACCTCCCCCTAGTTGAAATTAGACGAAGACTAGTCGGAGACTTTCTCCCATGGCACATTGCACGACGCATTTGATTTCTTTATCCAATCAAAAATAAACATTAAGCATTGTATGTAAGCATAAACATCAAATTAAATAAAACCAAGTACGAACAATCCAAACCATTAGACAGAATTCGAAGTCCCAAAAAACGTTATAGGCAAAATAGAGTAATCGGCAAATGGACTGCTCCCCATGTACAAAATACACGACAAACAGTGGTAACGGCCCCGAGTTCACAAAGCATTCTCAGACTTAAGTTGAGAATTAACAAAGGCATGGGCGTAAATGTGGGGGTGTGTGGGGAGGGGGTGGTACACCCCCCCCCCTAAGCCAAAAAAATAGTCGAGGTAGAGGTAGTCGGTATCAAAATAAATATACGTCACGCTACCTACTCACGCAAAACTTTAGTATAAAAATAGTCTGTCGCAAAATCAGTGCAGTCGGTCGCGAATTAGGAGCAGTCGGTTGCAAAGTAAGGGTAGTCGGTATCAAAATAAGTACTCACTGTCTACGTCACGCTACTCACGCAAAAAAATAGTCGATCGCAGATTCAGTGCAGTCGGTCACAAAGTAGAGGTAGTTGGTATCAAAATAAGTACTCACTGTATACGGTACGCTACTCACGCAAAACTTGTTTGTATAAAAATAGTCGGCTGCAAAATCAGTGCAGTCGGTCGCAAAATAGGAGCAGTCTTAGTATAAAATAACCTTGTTAACTTATCATTTTTGAAAAGATGTTGTGTTTCACTCTCATTCTGTTGTGAGTATAATGTTAGTCTTACAACAAAATGTAACCCAGGGAGAAAAATAGTCGGTCTCAAAATAAGTGCAGTCACTGCAGTCGGTCTCAAATACAATGCAAGAATAGATCCCAAATACTATATATTTGCGTGAATCCGTGAGCCTAAATTGCATACGTCACTCTTATTCTGGTGTAAGTATGTTGGTCTAACAACAAAATTTCACTAAGGGAGAAAAATAGTCGGTCTCAAAATAAAACAATGCCAGAATAGATCCCAAATGCTATGTATTTGCGTGAATCCGTGTGCCTAAATTGAATACGTCATTCAAAACTATAGTATAGAATAATCATGTCTGCTTGTCACTCTTATTCTGTTGTGAGTATGTTGTTCTATGAAATGTTTTCTACCACGTCAATAAATAGTCGGTCACAAAAAAAGTACTCACCACAGTCGGTCTACGACTAAATGAATTAATGAGATAAACATACAATCATAAAACAAGCGAAATTGACAGATAAGCCTCACGATTCTGTCCCTTTTCTTATCAACCCCAGTCCCCCAAATTTAAAAGCTCTGTTACATATCATTCCTCTACTCGGTTACATATCGGAAATTTTTTCGCGCCTTTGGCGCTCGATTCCATTTTAAAATCATTCTTCTACTCCTCAGTCTCGACACTATCATATTCACGATTATAGTGACTGCCCAGTTTGTAGTACCACTGGTGTGTGGGGCGGGGGTATGTGCATCAGTCGGTCGCATTTTGGCTAAACACCCCCCCAAACGAAATCGTTATGTACGCCCCTGAACAAAGGGTACGCTTACCCTGCCTGGCGCGCCACACCGACCATAGCTGGATCCAAACTATTGGGCAGAATGTCGGTAAAATAGCGTGATAGGCCAATGAACTATCAAAGATACATGTACATACATTCCATAGCTATATGTCGGTGGTGACTGCGTTTTGACGTTAAACCAGCCGTTATTAAACCCCTGTAGGCGATTGCTTCATACTTGGCCACAGGAATATCTTGCTGAAATTGCTTTCAACTTTATGGCATAATTACTTCTGACGAAAGTTCATCCATCGAAATTCGCTAAGATGTATTGCTCTTGTCACCGATACTTTAAAAACATTCTATAAACGGACAACAGACAAAGTAATTCTTCAATTGCTATTCTGGGGGTTCACTAAGTGGGTAGGCCGTCGCACCGCTGCCAGGGCAAAATTTCCCTCATAGCATACTGTATGGCGTATGCTCGTCTTCATTATCCCAGTTTAGGAGCAGAATAGTATGACATTAAACCCCATTTTATTTCATTTCAAATGTTATTCTAGAACTTTCTGAGTTTTGTTCACTCAGGAGGAATCCCGTATGTGTTGATGTTATACACCGAACGTAACGTAAAAACCAAAGCAGGTATTCATTACATACAAGGATGTAAAGACACGAAGACTTTCCTTGAATTGTGGTAGAGTTTCTATTGGCTAGGGTGCTAGAGACTCATTCGGGAAATGGTCGGAAAACAAACATTGCAGGAAGGAAATCCTGGTTGAAGTTTAACAATAGCAAAGATTGAGAATAAAATCTACCCCGTCCACCAGGGCCCGCGACTCTTCCTCACTCTGTGAGTTCTCAAACACGATAACGCCACTGTCTGCATTCTTCATTAGAATGGGGTTCTCTCTTGTCAGTGGTGCATGACAGAGGATCTAGCAAGGGATAACAGATATTCGTTCGGATGGGACGAGAAACTGAGGCACCATAACACTCTTGTGGGTACGTTGACAGTTGGAATTTGATATAAGAGTAGGCCATAGTGCCTCTGTCCGGTCAAAAGTTCATGTATTACGTGCTGAGATAAAATGAAATGGGGTTTAACGTCCTACTGCTCCGACTGGGATGATGAAGACTGGATAGGACGTTAAACCCCATTTCTTTTAATTTCATTAGAACTAAACTAAACGGGGGATTTCTTGATTTTCCTCAAACTTTCATGTACGTGCTGAGTATGGAACCATTTTATTTTTGGAAAAAGGGGAAATGTCCCATCAAAGGTTTATTTCTCGAACTTGGACAGTTAATCTGGATGCGTCATTATGCTACCAACCAGCCAACGAGCCAGTTTGTTGTTCGTTATTTGCCAATGCCAAACTCGTTGTTCAGGTAAAAAGTCAGGGGTTTCACATAGGCTAAGCCTGTTCCCCAGTCCCATTCAGACACCCCAAAAAAAACTGTTGTTTATAAAAAAAAAGGTTACAAGGTTTCTTGTATTCAGAAACACCATGGTTACGAGGTAATATATACGTAAACACAGTATACGCACACACTTTGGTTGCGAGGTAATGTATTAAGTAAACACAGTATACGATACACACTTTGGTTACGAGGTAATCTTTATGAATAAACACTTTGGTCACGAATAACGCTATCCAAATAGATTAATGTATTGGCGAATGTGGTCTGTACATAATAATAATATTATTATAGTCTCCCATTGATTAGGGCATCCCAATGCCATACTATGGAAATAGTCATGGAACGCAGGGATCACGCCACATTCATATTACAAGTCGAAGGGAACTACATTTTCTAAATTTGACGGCCAAACGTCACCGTGAACATACAATGGTACAGCAAAGACTAAACCCTAATACCTTGTTGGTATCAAGACGGTCAGATTTTGAAAGTACATATACCAGTATAGATTCATGGAATCTTTTTCATGTATGCAGCTTTGTGCATGTAATTGATGGGGTAAGATTCAAAATCATTAGTAGGATAATAAATAGGCCTACACGAGAAATCATGGGGTATTTACATTAATATGTAAACATGTAGACGATTGGTGTAAAGTTGAATTAAGAGTGGTGTGTTGACATTGTAGCAGCAATTGAACAGGTTGGAGCTTTTCAATCGTCCTAGATACAAATCTCATCCGACTATAAACAACTTTCTTGGTTTGCCTGAATAAAAGGAAACAATGGAGGTCGCCAAAAGAGTCGCACACACCTCCAATTTCTTTTAAAATATGACTCAGCTGAGCTGATGGACTCATTGCGCGAGCAGTATATATAATCTGTATACATATTAAACATCTTTAGTTGTTCTTTTTTCGGTGGCCGTCTGCTTGGGGTAATAAACGCGCGAAATGAGGGTTATTGGTTCAACTTCTCTTGCTGTTTTCTTGGTTTGTATCTTGTGTGTTTTGGTCAGCTCTTATCCACGAAAACCCTCCGATAGATCACTGAACAGTGTTTATTATTCTAACAATGGAATTTATAATAGCAACAACGGCTATCGTCAAAAAAGAACAACCACGGGGAAATTATATAATGTGTTGAATGAACTGAGCTTTGTGATGTGGTATATGTATAATAGTCTTCTTCCTCATGTCAGTTCTTGTGCGGCTTATAGAAGTTACATTTTTGGTGATTTCGGTTCAACTATTCTTTCGCAATGTAAGTATGCTGTTCTGTTTTTTTTTATTCATACATGTGCTTTGTTCAAGTCATGTGGCAATTGCAAGTTGGTCAAATCACGTTACCATATAAACTGCGAAGTCCAGATCTCAGAATTGCCGCAATAACGAAACGACTAGAACGTGACGTTTTTGCCGACGTGTAGGCTAATATTCTCACCTCCTTTACCCCCCCCCCCCCACACAAGTTACGTATTGATTATTGCTGATTGCAAGATACGTAAATACTCCATTTGTCAATGAACGATCTACATTTAGGGCGTTTGAAATGGAATTTATTACATTAAACTTCATAAACGGCAAGAAAGGGCTCTAGATTTACCCCCACTCTCGCTTTTGATGTAGACGCGAGGATGCATTTCAAATGTGTGACAGGTCGATTGGGAAGACCTAGTTTCGACCATGGGTACAAACCAAATTCAAAATTTTGTTTAGTTCTTATATTCCAGACCTATGATTGACTAAGGTAAGAAACTTGGTGAGATGAAGCTACTTTTCAAATAAGGTTTTCATAAATAAATGGTATTCTTTTTAGAAATTAAAAAAAATCGGTGTGGTCTTATAGACCAATAATTGTTAATTGGCGGGCGGAACTATGTTACGGATCTGTGGACCATTAATACGCCTATAATGGCCTTAAATGATGAATAAGAATCGTGAAGAGATGTATCAAAGATATTTAAAAGGAGCTTTTGGAAATAAAGAAGTATAGATTGAGTAAATAGATGTGGGTCCTGCACGTAGTGGCAAATTCTAAAGATTGAATATGTCAATTTATCCGAGTGAGACAAAAGCTCTTGTCTATATGTTTTCAAATACTGTGTACATCCATTGACCACGCGAACTAAAGACTATTTTACATATTATACTGTAGTTGAGATAGTTTAAAGTCTTAAATATACCCCGAGGCTTGTCACAAAACACATTAAAAAAAAAGACCCAACCCCAAACCAACAAAAGAATTACTCAGTTTTGTAGACCATCATATATACGAAATAGATTGTTGTGTGTATGAAAATTTTTCGATACACTACCTCACTGACTGTTATTGATTAACACATTGTATATTGGGATAAAACAAATTCATTATGTGATATGTATGCGATATAACAAATTATGTATGCGATATATGACCAATTTTATATTTTGTATACCAAATTTGATATGTTACAAAAATATGCACTTACATTTTATTATTAGAGAATGTATTTATATATCAAAAATATTCAGGTATTTCTATTACAAATCATGTACGCGATAACAGTAAATCATGTATGCGATAACAACAAATCATGTATGCGATAACAACAAATCATGTATGCGATAATAACAAAGCGTGCAATGTATGCGATAATAACAAAACGTGTATTTAGATATATTATTTACTTGAGCTCGCAAAATAAAAACAACGAAAAGAAAATCTTTATTACCAATTTCATATTTTGTATATCAAATTTGATATGTTGCAAACTTTGCACGCGCTATAACATCCTAATATTTTAATATTAAAATGTTATAGCAAGTGCATAATAGATGTACCAAAAAAAAAAAAAAAAAAAAAAAAAACCAATGCAAAGAAAAATATTACAAATAAATTATTTTCACAACGAGAACCTTCCTTATAAATAAACAAATTCATACCAATTTGCTTGCAAAATAATAGGTTACGGTTATACATTTTTTAATGATTTGCATCATAAGGAATCGTGATATTGACAAGTACGGACTATTGACGTCGAGGCGCAAAACTATACAGGGCTTTGCCTGGGCGTTGAAGTAGATTCAACGGCACACAAGAGTTTAGGGCGATACTTGAATGTATTTAACTGTTAAATAAACGTATATTATTATATACGTAAATATCTTCATCACGATTAGTTATATTAAACAAATCTTTTTGTGGGAAGCTTCTTTATAGTTTCATTACATCCTGATTCAATTCGCACAAATCATTGCCTGTTTGAGTAAATAATCTATTTAAATGGGTTTTTAAACATGAATTTCGTTTTACATTTTGTGAGATTCTAGTATTAAGGGAGTCCATTCTTCCACCCCACTCACACGAGCTTTTATCAAAATTTATGTTGTTTTATATTTACATATTTTATCTTATTCTGCCATATTCTTACATTGTGCACACTTATTGTCCGCTCTTTGCGTAAGGATAATAATAATTGCATGACGTCTGTTCTATAGAATCTTCAGAATACCTTTGCTTATCGATATTGATAATTTAAACAATTACAGAAAACAAATAGTAGTTGCAAGTGGTGTCCCACGGGACTATATTCTCGGACCATTTAAATAAATTATTAGACTCTTTTCTGATGATACTTCCCAATATTTAAGAATTACGGGTCCTCGCACAACGCGATTACCCCAATAATGACTTGAATTCTATTAAAACGTGACAAAGACATGACATTTACCCCCCCCCCCCCCGCCCGCCGGCAATCAAACCATTCAAAATGCCCCAGGGATCCGTTTATAGGACCAAATGTATTCAGTTTTCCCTAGGAGCAATAGTCAGGAAACACTGACTTTTATTTCATTTATATTCTAATGATTCACACAACTGTGAATTTATTTTGAACACCAGTAACAAGACATCTTCTATATTTCAAAATCTACGCTAGTGTCGTTGATAATGGCATTTGTCCGTCTATGATAGTAGTATTCTAGAACTACTACTGCATACTAAACTTAGGCTGTTTGTCTACGGTTCGCTCCACTTCAGAACAGACACTATAAGCTAGTTGGCCGACATTTTAAGTCCTAAATCGGCGATTTTAGTCGAAAACAATAAGTATACTTCGAGAATTCGAGAAGCATTTATTCTGCCTCCATTTAATGGAATTGAATAGGTTTAATTAGTCTTTGTGTGTGTGTGTCATGTGTGGAACGGAGTAGAACCACATTACAAAACAATATACTAAATTTTGATTATGGCGTCCATTCAGAACAGAGATTTATACTCGAAGTATGAAGTAGATGGACCTCTGTGTGCAGGATGCTACTACTGGTGTAACAGGTAAAAGTTGGTTTTTTTTCGACCTAGATAGTAATAATTATTTTATGTTTACAGATTGTCCCTTATTAAAGTCGACATGTCCTAAGACTGATAATGCAGTAAAGAGTTCTGATTGCTTTGTTCGTGATACAGCGGTAGTTATAAAAGTTGTATGTTGTTTAGGTACTTATATTACTCTACTTATCTCTTCATCATACTCATAATAACCATTATTATAATCAATGTTTGCTTTTTTCCGGTTTTTATGGCTATTTTATGATTGACAGCCAGGTGTGTGTGTGGGTGTGTGTGTGTGTGTGTGTGGGGGGGGGGTATGTAGGCAAGACCCCATTTCATTAGATTTACAATTTTTTTTAGATTCAGACTGCAGCATATTTTTATAATATAGACTAAAATGATTTAGGTTGAAATAACAGAAACTATGGACGACATGTTGTTGTCAGATTTCCTGACAGAATCTTCTTTGAAATATTCTTTGTTTAACGGTTCATAAAAATACATATATGCTTAATATAATAAATAATATTAGATACCATTATAGATAACATTAGTATTTATATTAACATTATTATAGGTAGTAATAGTGTGTGTATTAATAATATTAATATTATAGATATACCAACATAAATTCTAAATTAAATGCATACCGCGGAATTAACTTAATGGGAATGCCCATTCAGATATGCGGAAGACTCTATAAAATATCCAAGATGGACGGTGTTTGATATTAAAAACATGAATGGAATGTGCATTGTATAATGAAGACGATTCGTATCACCATCTTGAATTGTGGTTCAACTGCCTGTTTGTAAGTTCGGGATTGTAAATTGTTAATTTGCTTATTTGATAACTAAGAGACAATTTTGGGAGTTTATTGGGTTTATTAACAAAATGTTAAATATATTAACAAAATGATAAAGTATGTATTATTTTTGTTATTCCAGATCTCAGTATCCCACAAACACAAACACAACCCCCTACGACAACCACTACGACAACTACTACTACTACAACAACAACCACAACGCCACCGCCAATCATACAAAGTACGAATTTAAAAATCATGTCGGATTCAAGTAATACTAAAAAAATCATTGTAATTGTTTATTTGCTAAGCAGAGTTAATATCGTACTTTTCTTGATATCCATTGCTGTCCGTTAACAAATTTAGGTACCTGAATAGCCGAATTAAGGTTCACGAGTACCTTGAGCGTAGTATCTAGCTTAAAGCGGGAATTTTATATTTTCTAAGAACGTCAAAACATATTTATTTCTATGTCTTTTGCTCAATAGGTTGTCAACTCAATATTATACAATCATACGCATTATTTTCCACACTTAAACATCTTGTTTTCCCTGTATCCCCACACGATTGCTATCTTGAAACGTTTGAATTTGAAGTTGAAAATGATATTTTTGCCAATTTCTCAACTGACAATAGTGAATTATACGATTAATATGATTATTCTTTAATAGGGTAGGGCTGTTTATAGATACCATCTATTTTAAGGCTTTATTTTAATATATTTTGGGGGTTGGGATGGCCTAGTGGTCTAGAGTGCCACGCTTCGACCTCTAGCTGGCCAGACACCTGTGACTTGCGGCTGTGGTTTCGATCCCTGGTGTAAGCGTATGTGGCATGGAGATAAGGGCGCCTTCTCAACTTCGTGGGTTTCCCCCAGGCACTCCGGTTTCTTCCCAATGCTAAAGACCCCTACGCGCATGCAAATTATTGAAATAAAATTAAAACATATGTTAGTCCCGAAATGACCTATTAAAACCCATTTCTCTCTCTTTAATATATTTTAAAAATATAACTTAAAAATATGAAATTGTAGTTTTAAAGGTACAATATGTAAGATTTAGATAAAGAGTAAACAGTTATCGCTATACTAGTTAAAAGATAAATAATGGAAATGAAATATGCTGAAAATGTCAGTCAAATTAGTTCATTTTGAGCAGAGTTCTGACCGATGGTCTACAGAGTTGGTTATGAGCTTGACATGTAAATAAATGTCTAATTATGATTTATACAAAATATCAAGCCAAAAGAAAGATCTGCATTAGAAATATTTAGCTCTTACATAATGCATCTTTAAGTCTGTTTCTGTAAACATTTCGGATTTCAAAGACTTTAACTTGCATTGGTTTCTGGGCTTTTTTAAATGGTATTTTTATAAACTCACCTTCCAGTTCATACAACCTATATGTCGACATTCAAGAGGGGGAAGAATATGTTTTGCGAAAAGTTCCAATTTTTGAAAGTAAATTAACCATTTTGGCGAGACCGGGTGGGTCAGAACAGTTAACTGTGTGAGATGTCAGTTAATGGTCCGGGGGCCGGTTGCTCAAAGCTCTGTTAACTTTTAACGATCCGTTAACATGGAGTAAACAGATCGTTAACTTTAACGGAGAGAAAGATTGTTACTGGAAGCCCCGTTAACTTTAACGGATAATGAAATTGACTTTCCAGCAACAGGAATTTAACGGACCGTTAACAAAGGACACATGAAAGATAACGATCCGTTAGTTTAACGGATCGTTAAAATAACTTAGTTTTGAGCAACCGGCCCCGGGTCTTCATGCTAGGTATCTGTTCTACTAATGATAGTAACATGTTTTACTAATCATTTAATTGTTTCTTTATAATATAAGACAATGAGTTATCAAATAAACTGGGAAATGATTAAGTGAAAGTTATTTACAGGAATTATATCCGGCTTAAACAATGTACGCAAGTACAAATTTCATATTTCTGGCGGTTGTGGTATCCTTTATGTCCCCGTAACGTTTGAAACTTTTTGTATAAACTGATATTTCAGCTTGTGGTCGTTCGTCTGTTGCTCCTAGCGGTAGAGTAGTTGGTGGTGTTAATACAACGGAGTGTGAATTACCATGGGTTGTTGGTATAAAGCGTAGAGGTTCTTTTATCTGTGGAGGAACTATTATAAGTTCTCGTCAAGTCCTCACTGCTGCACATTGTGTCAGGTTAGTCCGGGGTCAGCAATAGCTGCGTTTTATTTTATTTATGCTTTGATGAAACGAGTTGGTTTTCCTTCTTACCCGAACAACTGTCCTTGTCAGCCCCCTCCCCCCGCCCTGTAACACTGACAAGTGGAAATCTCTGGAGCGCAAACAACCTGCAAATTCTAACCTCTGGCACTAATAGTGTAAATTGGGAGTTCCGTAGTATACTTGATGACATTGTCTAATCGTTTTGATAGTACAGACAACCGCGGTTCTATTTACACATTAGTCAGGAGGTCGCGTGTTCGATCCCTGTATTGGTAGAGAAAGTTCATCGGGATTTTCCGGCATGGTTTCCCCTTTTCAGTGGTGCAGGGCGCGGGGGGAGGGGGGGTGGCTGGTGATGTACAGGACAGTTGTCTAGTCGTTCGAATGGAACGGAAGCCCTAGATCCCATGTCACACGAATTTGATATAAGAGTAGACCATGGTGGCGCTGCTCAGGCAAAAACTTTCCTCACAGCACACTATAGCCCAGTCGGAGCAGAACAGTAGGACGTTAAACCCCATCTCATTTCACTTCATTTTGCTCTCAGAAGAATCCTTGGCAATTGGTGTTGACAATGAATGGGGCCAACATTGTTTATGTGACAGGCCAGAGGACGGGGTACCCGATACTGATAGATTCAGAGGTCTATATAATCGTAAAATATCACGACGAAAACAGATTAGACAAACTTAAATATAATTCTATAGGTGATATTTCTCTTTGTAGAACTGATACCTCATACTCTGTGGAAGTTGGTAAATGGTCAACTAGCAGTTTTGTCGATCGATTTTGGGAAGAAATTCCAGTGATTTCCAGAACTATTGAACAAAACTTTGACTCTATCAATTTAGGTATGACATATCAAAAATAATTTCTTCATTCCCGTGTCTCCAGTCTTATTTCATATCCACCTTCACCCATCATCGGTTACCCAGTGTACTCATTCCGTTCTACACTACCAAGTGCTCATCTCGTGAAAATCTGGGAGTCTGTATGATGCTCATCTCATGAAAATCCAAGTGGCCATAGATGTTCATTATTCCACAATAATTAGAAACGTTACATAACAAAATATTAAGATGAATAATTCCAATTCTTCTTCCAGTGAATGATATTGCTATCTTAACACTCAGTCGACCAATGACATTTAGCCAATGTGCACAACCGATTTGTCTACCAGAGTTTGGCCAACCGGTACCAACACCAAAATGTACTGTTGCTGGATGGGGAACACTATTTCGTAAGTTGAACGAAAGCTTAAAGTTATTCTCCGTTATGTAATTGCAAAGATTAAAGATGAATTATGTAAGAACTAAATCTGCCTATTGTTGGTCTTTAGTTTGGGTTATAAATAATATTATGGTGAATCGAGACTAAGTCCCTATTAGCTCTTTATCTAAATCTTAAATAATGCATCTTTTATAAGTACTTTACAGGCGCGGATCCAGAGGGGGGGGGGCACTCGGCGCATGCCCCCTCTATTTTTTGAGGTGGCGAACAATTTTTAGCTCCATATATTCTCGCGAGAAAGGAGAACAAAAATAGTTTAGGTTTGAAATACTAATTTACAGTATTGTTATGAAATTGGTCCTTGTGGGCATTTTTTCCACTCAAAAATCACTGTTCCTTGCTTCGCATTCCCCAGTGGGTGCGGCACGCCCCCTCTTTCTCAAAATCCTGGATCCGCCTCTGCTTTAGTAATGATGATAAATAAATTTGAATTGAAATAAGAAAAGGCTATTATTTCAAGATGTTATGGACAAGAAAGAAACGACAAACCATCAACGTAGCTAATGTATGTATGTATTTCTATTTAACAAAAACAAACAGTAACTGGGCCTCAGCCGGCTGTGTTACAGAAAGTGGATTTAACAGTGTATCCCAGTAGTGTTTGTAGATCTAGATTTGGTGAATCGGAAACAATTGTTCCTGCTGGTGTCATATGTGCTGATAATGATGGTTTGGGTGGAAAAGATGCGTGTAAGGTATGCAACTATTTTGTGGATAATTTCTGTGGTGCCCTAATTATTTTGACAAACATTGGAAATGAGTGTTAGCAGATAATTAGTAAAAGTATCCACCCATACAGTTGAAAATTTTTTTTTTTAAATCATCTATATCCAAACTAAAATATAAGAAGCTTCATTTTTGATAAAACAGATAAACCAGCGGCTGCCAGTCAGGCAGGATACGCCCATATTTTCGAGAGATGGATAGAGAACACACTAAAAAGAAAGTAATTATTCTTACAATCAAGGGCCATAATTCCTGAAGTTACTATTCGATAAGCGAAAATATCAAAAGGATCCAACAAGATCTTTGGCTTATAAACATGCATTTCAAGTTTCATCAAAATCGGTTCAAAATTGTGACCTCTATTTTCACAGACTAAAACAATCAAGGACCTTAATCCATGCAGTTACAGTCCGATACATCCCAATATCGAAAGAAACCGAGATCTTAGGGTGATAAACCTATATTTCAAGTTTCATTCAAATCCGATAAAAATTGTGACCTGTGGACTGTTCACAAACAATTGTGAACTGAAGGACAGGGGCAACGATAATATACATGCACACGAAAAAGTGGGCGTATAAAAATCTGCGAGCCGTCAACGATCACAATAACTACCATCATGACCAGGGTAAATCTTCTGACTACTGCCACAGTGAGAACAAGAATGATCAAAAATCTTATAAAGTTATTTTTGATATAATTTCAGGGAGATTCTGGTGGTCCATTAATGTGTTTGGTAGGGAACACGTATACTTTATTTGGTGTCATATCCAGTGGACGTGGGTGTGCAGATGCCGGACAAGCTGGATTCTATACTAATGTTCCTTATTACAGAAACTGGATCGATACTCAATTAAGCATCCTGCCCACGAAATAGAGCTACATTCTTTATCGTGCAATTTTATGCTGTGATCCATTTCGGTTTGATGTTCTATTAGTAATATATTATAAGAAGAATTAATGGGTTATATTGTGGGGCGGGTGGAGAGTAGGTGGGGGGGGGCTCAAAAAGTTTATTAATCTCAGGTGAGACCCTCGACATTCAAGACAAAGCAATACTAGTAACAAAATTTGATACAGTTCTAAAAGGTTTTTCAGATTAAAAAATAATTTGATTTTACTGGGGAGGGGAGGTGAAGGGAACTGGCGTCCAATTCGTCTCTCCCGCTCCCCAAAATTTAAGTTATAATCTGAGTATAGCCTTGTAAAATAATTACTGGTCTCTAATTCTAAAATTGGTGGTAGTTGGACAGTATTAGTACAGAGGCGGATCCCCCCCTTCCCAATTTTCGACAGTGCCCTTTTTTACTGCTGAAATATGTCCTCTCCGAACGTTTACTTAGATGAAAATATCAGCCAAATAGCTTAGGCACCTTAACCCACCCCCTTAACCCGTTTCGCAGCGGTGTGCCCCGTCTCTGCAGTAAGTCCCCTCTTTTACGGCGCCCCCCCCCCCCTTTCAAAATTCCTAGATCCGCCCTTGTAGTAAAATTAAATATTTGAATCGATAGTAGTCAGGCCGCTACCACATCATGTTTTGCAGATAAAATAATAATCCAATTAGAGCAAACTTTAGACTCTAAAATTGAAATTGAACCTTTATGTCATCATAATATCCAGATTGAACTTACTTTAGGGAGCAAACACAATAACAAAATGCAAGATTGTACATATTTATTTTATTTATTAAAGATGCATTATGTAAGATTTACATAAAGTGCTGATCGTTGTAGCTATTATAGCTCACAATATACCCTCGATTTTCAAATACCATTGTTACTATAATAAACAAACTCTCCATTATCCAGTTGTAAATTAAATTATCAAATGACGGTCTAGTTAAAATCTCGTGAAAATCATCACCATGAGAGATGTATTGAACTTGTCACTGGATAAACATATCTAAGTAATAATTTATATAACATTTGAGGTTAAAAGTAAGACATTTGGTAGATTTGGCTCTTACATAATGCATCTTTAAATATTGTGTACATCATTTTCTGTCTCTTTTTCTTTTTACAAATTAAAACTGTGAAGACTTCGTTTGTTGATTATAATACTAAATGTATTTATACATTTCGTGGAGTTCTCGGAGATATAACCCGCGATTACGAATTCTTGTGAACATCCTACACAGGTGGTTTTCGACTTTTCTACACATTGGGCCATGCAATGATGCCAAAATGATGAAACCGGTGACTTTTCTGAATGTGGGTACCGAGTGGCATAGGCAAGATTGTAATCGGATTCTATCAGTTAGATCAACATCCTACACAGGGGTTTTTCGACTTTTCTACACATTGGGCCATGCAATGATGCCAAAATGAAGAAACCGGTGACTTTTCTGAATGTGGGTACCGAGTGGCATAGGCAAGATTGTAATCGGATTCTGTCAGTTAGATCATACGACAATATACGACCACATTTCAATACGAAACTAAAAGCGAGGCTTTAACTTTTGTCTTCGTTTCATTAAGCTCTACAAATCTTTTTCGATATTTTGCCAATTGCGGAGCCAATTGGTATCATTTTGTGATGACAAGTTGTCGCCTTATTATGAAGGGCGACATCGCAACAACCTGATATTGAGTTGTTAGAGACTTTCCTCCTTAAAAGTTGAATTTGTAAATAATAAAGCTATGAAATGGTGAATTTAATGACATTGGGGGCTTGTATAAGAATTAAAATAGCATTATGCAAGAGCAAAATCTGCTTATTACAGGTCTTTCTTAGGCCTGAGACGTTATCTAAATAATCAATTAGACATTAATTAACATATCCAGACCATAATAAACTCTTAAAGTCAAGGCTAGCCTTCGATGTTGGCGGATTGAATTCCTATATACCGCTTAATGGCCGTTGATAATTAAATCAATCAAGTGGATAATCGAGACTATGCTGTTTATATTAATGATTTAAGTAATGATGACCGAGGCTATGTGAATATTTCAAATGCTTTTTTCTCGGATAATAGTGAACCAATTTGGCTGAAATTTTCAACAAATTACCTTTACACTATCTAGTTTTTAACTATTATAGTGAGAACTGCCATCTCTTTATCTTATTTCCCATAATGTAACTTTAATAAAGTGTAGTGTGTATTGTGAGATAATCGACGAAGAAATGTCTTCACGGACTCAAAACAATATGGTGTGTGATATATCTTGTCTCACAGGCGGATTCAAGGGGGGGGGGGGGGGCGCAAGGGCTAATTTTCGACATCTGATATTTTTATCTCATGATATCAAATAGAGAATCTGTAGTTAATTTTGCCATTTTAGTGAAATATTTATTTACTGAATTCAACAGTATACTAGTCAACATATCTATATGTCTCAATTTACTTACATTTTGATCAACAATAAACAAATTACTTATTTGTCTAGCTAATTAATGGACAATTGACATGATTAATAGACTAATTAATACTGTTTCCAAAACATCCTAGTATTTATTCCCATCCCAACAATTCACTATGTTACAATTAATTATATTAAACTAGAGAACATAAATAATAATAATAATAATATAACAATAATAATATAATATTCATATTTTCTTTTTAAGCATATCTACATGTATATCATATATATTACACTAAATACAAAATTTACATATGCTTATTAATATCATTAATTTGATTAATGTTAGTTAATTAATTACATCAAATTGCCAGTTCATTAGGTCACATTCTTGTACTATTAAATTGCCAGATCGATCATTAGGTCATATTCTTGTATTAAAACAAAACTTGAAAATAAATAAACGCATTCTGTTTTTTTAATACACGTCCCTTTTTCTGGCTTGTCAGTGATGCAGGACGGAGGGCCTGACAAGGACAGCTGTCTAGTCAATTGGATGGGACGTGCACGTAAAAGGTCCCTTGACAATAGGAATTTGATGTAACATAGTGCCGAGTGTCCGGGCCAAATTTCCCTCATAGCACAATGTATGGCGTATGCCCGTCTTCATCAAATTGCTTATCTCTGCTTATCATCAAATTCAAGAAGTGTGACAGACAGATGAATGCATTTAAGTAGTCCTCTGCTTTCTTTGAAAGATGGGGGAACAAAATCATTTCAGTATGTTTAACTGTTACCTTGCAGCTTGAACCACTACACAAAATATTCTTATGAAATTATAAGCAGTAAATATATTGTATATATTAATATCTGGTAAATAAAACTGTATTTCATGTGCCTGTAAAGGATAATTAAGATGGACATTCACCATGCAGTGTGCTATGGTCAGCAAATTTGCTGCCACTACTCTTCATCAAATTTCAACTTTTAAAGGTGTCCATAGCACCTTTGGGTTTTTCTTTTGTCCCATCTGAGTAACTAGACGCTGTGTCTTGCCAGTGTTTTCGTCTTACACCACTGACAAGAGGGAAACCACATACATATAGACACATAAATATTAAGTTCATCATAAACAGAAGTTTTAATAATATTTCATTTCTGCATTAAGATTTTTCGGCTGTGGCTCTTCGTGTTCTTTTAGCTGGTGACTGAGATTCTGTACTTTCTTTTCTTTTCATACTTCTATAAATATAAAAGATACAATATAATACATATTTTAATAGGTTCTTTAAAACAAATATATACCAAGATCACAATTTCTTCTTACATGTACATACATGCATATATTATACACATGTGTAGCATAATCTTGTTTTTAATATGCCATTCTAATGTCTACCAATTAAGAACCCTAAATTTTCAACATCACCTGATGAAATTAAATTTAATATGAGAACTTTGGGGAGAATCCAATATTTTCATCTCATAAGTTCGTTAAATTTGATAATACAGCAAAGTGTAAATCATAGTACAAGAACAATAAGGTAACATTTAAAGTTTTGAATTATGATAGATCAGGGGTTTCTTATCTATTGAAATATTACTGTACCAGTGATAATAAATGTTAGAACACATGCATTTTAGTGCATTTTTTCATTACTTTTCATTGGGAATGAACATCGAACAGAAAATGATATTTTTAAAATAGATCTATGTGTTAGAATTTAGATCACAGGTCGTAAGTAACATGTATTAATAGAAAATCAATATCTTGTCAGATTGGTATGATTTATAAGTGACCAAACATGCAATAAAACATACATGAATTGTAACACGACCCTTTGTTCTTTTCGCTCAATAAACAGACTGTCTTACCTCTGCTAAACTCACTGGAGCGTAACTGTGAAATAACTAGATATTTTCAATGTTATTGCACACTTTATCTGACATACGCTAATTTTAGTAGACATCATTTAGAGAAGTGGGATGGGTTTTCCGTGTAAGCAATAACAACAAGCATGTTGAGCAGGTCTCAGTGTTACAAGTCATTTAGCACCCTTCATTCTTTAGTAGGTTTAACATCTGGCTTACACCTCAATGTTTAAACCTGTTAACCCATGTGAGGCGTGCAATAAATATAACTTACATATAGATCGTACCCATGCTGTTAAATAGGCTCAAGAAATATGAATACCGCATATAGATTTAGTCATATATACCTTGTTTGTCTATCAGGAGATGAAACAATTTTAACAACAGTACAAGATTTCGGTGTGGATGCTTTACTTTCTTCAACAAACCCAGTAACATCAAGATTATTTTGTTCAGTTGCATACAGATCATCTTTCATTTCTTCCACAGGAATATCGTCAATTTCAGGATTGCTTGGTTTGATTATATCTGCTAGAGGTATCGGTATAGGAGAATAAAACATTGAGGGTGGCTCATCATTAGATTCTGAATCCTCTAAGTCAGGATTGGTTGCATCAATATGTTCACCAACATCCACATGCTCAATATTAAGAGTATCAGTATCTGTACAACCAGTATTAATATCTTTATGTTTATCAATATCATTACTATCTTCTCCTTCCGATTCTAGTTCAGCTTGTGTACCAGCTTCTTTTGTCTACAAAATATAGGAATGGGTTAAAACAGATCAATTTTAACAAGCTCTCAGAAAAATGGGGTTTAATGTCCACTCGACACACACTAAGTCATTTTAGGCCTAACATATGCTTCAATTTTATTTGAATATTTCACTTGCATGTAGGGGTCTTTAGCAGTGGGAAGAAAATTGAGGACCCAAGAAAACCCACAAGGTTGGAATGGCATCACTACACAAGTTATTGTCACATACAATGTAGGAATATGAAACTGTGCCACTTAATCATTGACAGACCTTATGATGCAACCATTCGGCCACTGCGAGAGAGAAATGGTGGGACTAACATGTACATGTATGGCTTAAAATTTTATTTAAATAATTCCCTTGCGCGTAGGGGTCTTTAGCCGTGGGAGGTAACCAGAGGACACAGAGAAAACCCACGAGGTTGGACAGGCGACCCTACTCCTTGTCACATACAACCAAGGATTTGAATCCATGCCAGTTGACTCAATGACAGGCTTTATGATACAGCATGCATGTATTAACCATTCGGCCATCAACCTCCAGTATTAAACTCTTACATAATCTGTAGACAATGCTTACATGTATATAATGCCAGAAGTTTAACAATAATAAATTTGTCATACCTCATCTATTAGGGCTGATATAACAATATGTGGGGGTGTTACTTCTATGCCTGGTTCTTCCTTTATCATAATCTGACTTACGTCAGGCTTGACTTCTTCACTAATATCACCCTTATCTTCTAGTAGTACAGACTCGTCACTTGTACTTGTCGTTGCTGGAATAGATGGAGTGTCTGATACCATCGGGAGAGATACCGTGGTGGTTGATGTATGCGTACATGGTGGTATGGTTATGGGAGTATGGGTACAGGGGGGAATGCTAGCTGTATGTGGACACGAGTGTTGACTAGTTTGAGGACCTTGAAGTTTGTGGGTTACTTCTTCAACAGTACCATCAGGATGTACAATAACAACTTGTTGAGCATTTCCTAATTTACCGTCTCTCCATTCCTGCATCAAGTTTTTCTCCAAAATATTCTGAGTAATTAGGGAGTTTATAGATTCGCCTTCTTCCCCCTCTGCACCAGTGGCTTCCTCATCCTCCTCTTCGTTCACCGTGCCATCTTCGTTATGATTTATCAAGTGACGGGCTAGGTTTCCTTTATGTGCAAAAGCTTTTTCACAATCTTGACATTCGTGAGCTTTATCTTTAGGACTCGGTGGTTCGTAGTTGGGTGTGTGATGAAGGTTTTCGTGTCGTTTTAGCAGCTGTTTTTGCCGGAATGCATGTTCACAGGATTTACATTCAAATGGTTTCTCGCCTGTATGAATAAGCTGATGGGATTCAAGATGGCGCTGTGATAAAGCAGCGTGACCACATGATTCACATTTGAAGCACTTTTCACCTTCATGGGTTTTGATATGAATTTTATAAGTATAACGATCTGGGAAATTTTGTCCGCATTTTCGACACAAGAGAGGGTGTTCACTCATGTGTAATTTTTGAACATGGATTTTTAAGTCTGTACGTCGACCACAAGTTGTTGGACAATATTCACATTGAAATACAGGCTTAGTACCAGTGTGTATCAATTTGTGAGCCTTTAAACTGTTACTTTGAGTAAATCTAGCGTGACATATTGAACATTCGTAGGGTTTTTCTCCAGTATGAATACGCAGATGACGTTTAAGTTTATAAGTATCTGGCGAGGCATACGTACAATGTGGACATTGATAAGGCCTTTCACCTGTATGGGATCTCATATGACGTTTTAATTTGCTCAGTTCAACACTTGCATATTCACATACATTACATTTGTGTGGTTTTTCAAATGTATGTTTGTATCGTACATGGCGAACCAGTTCTCCCGAGGTCGTGAATGCCGATTCGCACATCTTACATTTGTGTGGTCTCACTCCTGTATGGGTATTGACATGATTAGTAAGCGAGGCCAATGTTTTAAATCCTCGATCACAGATGTGACATTTGTGGGGTCGTTCTTCAGAATGTGTTTTCATGTGTCTTGTAAGCAGATACCTCTTTGGACTTGTGTAGTTACAATATGTGCACATCAATTGTCCATTTCCGATAAAAGCATTCTTAGGAGTGATCCTTAGAATTCTCCTTGTTTTACCATCTTCTTCAATGATTTCTTCTGTTATTTCTCTTCCTTCTTCCTTAAAATCGTAAACAGACATGCCTGTACCATCTGCATTTTCTCCCTCAGGGGGTGACATAATAAGCACATAACTCACTTCACCTCCAGGCCCAGTCTCAGAAGGTACAAGTGTTACTGTCTGGAATGAATTATTTGCACCTTGAAGTAAAGCTTGACTCAAGGCTGACCCATCTGCTCCCCCAATAATCTGAACTGCTTCTGTTGATGTGCCGTCTGCATTTTGAACGGCTACCAGTTGAGGCTGCGAACTATCTGCTGAATTTTGTAAGGCCACTAGCTGTGGGTTGTGTAAATCACCTTGGTTCATAGTAACAGTTTGCAAATGGCTGACACTTGAGGTATTAGCTGCCACAGATGCAAGGACTGCTACTGGATCGGTTCCATCAATTATACTCTGTTGTGCATCTGCATTTTCGTCAGACATCTGCTCAGTCAAATGACCTGTTTGTAAAGATGTGATTTCGGATCCTTGCTGCAGCTGCTCTTCACTGACAATATGCATCTGGCCATCATTACCAATAGATACGATTCTCAACACGTTACCACTGGACTGACTCAGTGCTGCTAAATCATGAGGCTGAATACCTTGAAGAGACATTTCCTGGCCAGATTGTAATAAATCTTCAGTTAAATGACTTGTACTAGCAGCTATCTGAACTGATGCCAAGGACTCTGGGGAAATAGATGAATTTTGAATATCATTTGAAGAGGACACAACAATGGAAGGAATTGAGTTATCATTATCTTCTTGAAGAGGTGTTTCCAATATACCATGCTGTTCTGCATAAAATCCTGAGAAGGGTTGCTCTGTTGATACTTCCACTGTTCCTGGAGTAGAATCATCACCTTCTGTCGATTCCAAGAACACAGGATCGTCTGCATTAACAATGTTAGCTGTCGGAAGAACTGGCTGATCTTCTATTTCCTTGTTAAAGGATACCAGGAGACTTTGTAATTCATTTAGGTTCTGGGGTGGTTGTGGAGTAGTTCCATCTCCAGAACCATCCATTTTAATGTGCAATCTTTAGTCCACCAGATGACAATCTGAAATAATAAAAAGTCAAATTAACACATGGACCCAGTATTGCTCTACATAATAATATAATGTATAAGCTCAGCCTCTGATTGTCATTTGGGGGATTGCCATTTTCCTGCTGACTGTAATATTCTAATAATTGGATCTCTAAAATGAATATCAGTCCAAAAATTCCTTTCAGTAGAACATAAAATATTCATTTCATTGCAATCTGATTAAAAGACAGATCCTATTTCGTTTCGTTTTTATAGTTCCAAATTTTGTTTCACTTGTCTTTACTATACTTTATATTATACATGTACTAGGATCTGGAAGAGTTGTTATCATTGATGTGTCCTGGATTATGTGAGCGATTAGCGAGTGAAACCGTCTGTCTTGGCCTTTCGTTGGCCAAGACTGGTTGATTTATCACTGCCTGACATCATGGGGTCAAACAGTTGCAAGTTGGTTGTTTGATCCCTGACGTGAACTCTCACTATATCTTGTCAGATCTACATGTAAGCGTAGGTTATTGAAAGTACACAATAACGAAACGAAATGTACATCTGTATTTTAATCAGATTGATTTCATTGTAGGTGAAAAATCAGATAGAATCAAGCCATGGCCACATGATTTTCAATGACATATTTTGGTGGACCTCCTTTTGTGGAAATTGAATCTAAGCCACGAGATTATCTACATGTACCATTGATATTTTGATTTCTTAATCAAATGTTAGATAATTAATTAGTGTGGATTAAGCTGAGGAAAATTCTATATTGTCGGAATAAATCAAAAAAAGCACAGAAACATTAATATCAATTTAAAACAAGCCAACAGTGAGGCTGATGTCCCCCGCCGAAATCCCAAAATAAATAGAAGACACATATTAATTAATCGCACATTTATTTTTTTCAAACGTATCGAGCAATCAAACTGTGCACGAAGTGTCATCCAAAAGTGTTTTATAAAGAAAAATGCTAAAACCGACGAGAAAAATGAAAACGTACCCTAGTTAGGGGGACCCTAAAGGCAGACAAAAGGGCCCCTCTGGCCAAGGGAAAGGGCGCTCGTGTCCAAGTCAATCGTTTCTATACACTGTTACTGTCGAATCCATTACTAAATGAGAATGCAGTCATTGTATTGGCATAAAAATCATCAATCAAGATGAACCTAAGTTATCTTGTCCCAAAGTATCAACAAATCAAATTTTTTATCTCTGCTTACCCTAAGCCGTAAATGCTCATCTTCGAACTCCATCAATAAACATATACACCAAGTTTGAACATTTTAACTCACTTAGAAGGAGAGTTATTGTGTTCCTAAGTCTCGGCTACTCTCGACCAATCAAATTGCGTATCGCTCTGCTTACCCTGAGCAGAAAATGCTCATTATCGAACTTAGTCAAGGTATTACTGTAATGAAACTATACTCCAAGTTTCATCACTCTCATTTAATTAGAACTAAAGTTATCGTGTCCCAAAGCATCAAGCAATCAAATTTCTTATCTCTGCTTACCCTAAGCGGAAAATGCTCATCTTCCAACTCCATCAAGGCATTGACCTTATAAGCATGTACACCAAGTTTGAACATTTTAACTCAATTAGAAGGAGAGTTATTGTGTTCCAAAGTCTCGACCAATCAAATTGCTCTGCTTACCCTGAGCAGAAAATGCTCATTATCGAACTTAGTCAAGGTATTACTGTAATGAAACTATACACCAAGTTTCATTACTCTCACTTAATTAGAACTAAAGTTATCGTGTCCCAAAGCATCAACCAATCAAATTGCTTATCTCTGCTTACCCTAAGCGGAAAATGCTCATCTTCGAACTCCATCAAGGCATTGACCAAATAAACACATACACCAAGTTTGAACATTATAGCTCAAATAGGAAGAGAGTTATTGTGTCCCAAAAAGTGTGACGGACAGACGGACAGACAGACAGACAGACAGACAGACGGACGGACGAACCCATTTTAATAGTCCCCCAACTTTCTTCGAAAGGCGGGGGACAATAACACCTGGGGCAAACATCAGTGTAGTTGTAAAATAGGCTCCTATTCATGTAGACAAATGATGAAACAAATGGTTATATCAAAATAAAATAAAATCTTCAAAAAGTCAGCAGTTTTAAAATTTGCCAAGTGTACTACTTTAGACCTAGACCTACATACTACGTGTGTCGTGTACATTTAAAAAGCATGAACAAAATTTTCTCCCATGACAAAAATCATTTGTGAGACATTGCATGTCAGATGAACCAGTTGAAAAGTTATGAAAATGATATATGTTATAGTACTGTACATGCAAATTCATATTAAAAAAATTATATGATTTTAGCATTAATATTGATTGAGATACAATATGGCCTTTCAAATGGGGGTACCCTTGTGCAAGTTTTTAAACTACTATTATACGAGTCGATTTTTGTGATCTGATTTTATTCCTATATGTCAGTCTAGATTCTTGAAATTGTGGGGTTTGTAGGAGAATACTATATAGATTAAAAATTTACCATTAAATTTTTTCAGCAAAAATACCATCAAATGTGTATGGAATGCCATTAGTGTTAAAAGTTGACACCAAACATCAATCTTTGGCCCAATGATGCGTGCATTGTTTACGTAAGAGGTTACTGGTTCAGGCAGACTGGTGCCCTTTACTCATGTTAATACCCATTTACACTAAATAGGAAATAACTTTTGCCTAAAAATACTTCAAACGTCTTTATTTGTTTTTCTAAAACATAACAAAATGTTGTAGAATTGATATCAGACAAAAAAATTTAATATTTGGGACTCATTAAGTCACATTGATGTCATCCTTATCAGTGATTGCAGTGTCCTAGCTTAGTCACTGCTGATAAGTGTGAAATAAATAATGTAATTCTCTATAGAATTTCAGTGAAAAATACTACCACCGAGTATCTCACATGTTACCACATAAACAACATGACCTTTCATTGACAAAATAATGGAAATAGTTCATGTAAAACTAAAAGAAACAAAATACATGGAAAGGGAAGTAACTCTATTTTGTAAGCCTTATTTGCACACAAATTTCTAAGAATTCAAGATTAATTATTTTGTCAGTTAAATTGTTTCAGTTTAGAACAGGTAACAATACAGCCTTGATACAGACTAGATAAGATCTTAATTATAATGTCCATCAGTATTGAACATGGATTGTATTCCAAAGAATTGTGTTGGGTGTGTTGGTAATAGTGAAGCAGCCGTCAAATCAAAAAATTACAGACACTTCTGCTGAGGATCAAGTCAATTTGAGATCCATCCGATAGTAAAGAAATTGAATTATGCTAATTATTAACATTCATGTACATTATTTATTGATTTACTTATTGATTGTATTTAGCCGAGTGTAATTTTTGGGGCTTCCTTAATCTGTTACATGTACTTTATAAATATAAGTTTACTACTGCTGCATGTTGGTGTTGTTTTTAACCTTTATAACTAAAGTCAAATATGCCACAATCTGTGCCGAAGAGCAAGATACTTTAAAAAAAAAAATGAATTCACAGCAAAGGTCAACCTCGGTCAGTCACTTTAAACATACATTATGCAAGAGCTAAATCTGCCTATTAGTATTACAGGTTTTTCTTTAGGCCTGAAATGTTATCTAAATAGTAAATTATTAATTAGACATTAATTAACTTATCCAGACCATAATCAACTCTGGATTCAATTTGCTGCTCAACTTTCACTCATGATTTAATCATGGAATGGACAATAAAGACTATGCTTTTTATCGTACCGACTTGAGTAATGATGATTGAGGCTAGTACGCAAATTCAATGCTGCAATCTTGGTTCTAATTGGATCAATTTGGTATAGATTATAAGAGTAGGCTATATTATAGTGCCGCTGTCAGGGCCAACTTTCCTTCATCATTACACACTGTATGCCCATCTTCATGGGAAAGTCAAATCAGAACAGTACCGTACTCAAGTTAAAGCCCATCTTCATTATGCATGTACAATATACCGGTACACTACCAATGATTTCTGTCTTAAAATCATATTTGAAATGGGTTTAACCAGTCTGACACCAACACTGTCCTTAACTTTTTATTTATTTGCCATCTCATCATTGGCGTTTATTTTTTTTAGACAACACTTTTTCTTTTGACCCCCCTAAAGCTTAGTTAACTCAGACCTTGGAGATAGCAATATTCTTCATATTTCATATAATTGTATGTATGTTGTCATAAAATAATGATTTGTGTAGCATGTCTTGATTACCAAGTCATCGGAAGATCTAATTGCGAATTTTCTGTTTACTGACGCCATCTTGTTTTCTTGGTCAAGAGCCCAGCTATGGAAATCCGAACTGTTTTGATAAATTCAGAGTCAAATAACAATAAGAGCGGCGGTTCCAGGTCAGAAATGTGAAAGATTACTTTTCCTGGCAGGTATTTTACCGCTAGGAGTGCGAGGTTTGACAATCAGCGCCCCCAAGTTACAAGTAAATTCATAGCGCCCTCTGCGATGTTAACCTTGTTTTGGGGAATGCTGCGGCTGTTCTGTAGAATTTATATTTAACCGAGAAATTCGAATGAACCTACGCTCTTGATTTTATTTCGTATAAATACGGCGTGTTTATGTCGATTGAGAGACTTAATACCTACCGTTTTAAAGCATTGGCAAAGAAGACGTTTACCAAAATATTTCGGGATCTTCACTGTTGTTTGGGTAAAATTTACAAGATGGCCGATGCGGAAATGAATGACTCGATAATTTGTTCATGCCTGTAGTGAAAGGTGCGCTCTCGAATAGTAGTGGTTTTGTGGTGGTGATTCAAAAAATTGCAATTAATGGGCGTTTGTGCGTTAAAATCTTGTCATTTTGATATCTTGAATGGGACTGGGATTTATTTTAACATACCTTAGTAACGATAATTGACACTGGAGGGCGTTGTTTTCTGTTCAATGATTCTTTCTGCAAGGTGGTCGACCATAATAAATTTCACGCATGCGCACAGCCAAACCATGTGATGGGTTCGGTCTGAGTAAAAGGGCTACATCTATTTTATAAGGCCAACTTCTAGTTTGGTCAACGGTCACGAGATGTATATAGGGCTAGCGGTAATCCCAACCCAATGCTAACGCTAACCCTAACCTACAATATCGCCGACAATAACGTTACTTACAGCCAGGCGATATTGACGAAAATTGACTGTATAACACGTGCCGTGTTAAAGGGACAATAACATTCTCGCTGGCTTGGTAGCTCCAGCAAATAAATAATACCCTTATTCTAAGTACTAGATGTTTAAATGTCCTACCTGTTGTGTAAATTATCCATTACAACCTATTTTACTTGTCCAGAGGGTTCGAAAATATTTTAAAATCCAAGTCACATTTGAAAAGTTTACGTTAGACTTTTCAAATCAATTGGTTGAATTTTCCCAATTTTTTTAAATTAGGTGTGTTAAGATGAAATTTATATCATCATTTAATTGGAATATTCTAAAATAATACGATTTGTTGACCAGAATGAAGATTGGGACATATTTTTCAGTTACAACAAGAGTGTTATTGGGGCTTTAAAGTTATGTCAGTTAAGAAACATTGCAGATTTCGTCTCAACATGTAATATTGGTTGGGTGGAAATGCTCACTAGTCCCCGTGTGCACTGTGCAGAGGTTGGCTAGATTGGATAAGGTTTTATTGATACACATAATATTTATACTATTTATAGTATTTTTCTTATAGCGGCGGACTAGTGAAACCCTCGCGTAAAACAGAATGCTCCATTTTATTTACACACGCAAACCAAATTGTTGAAGGCTTGTAGATAGCCCTCGAAAAAAGAAAAAAAAAATGATTCGGCGTATATTTGCCAGAAAACTTCCTTTTCCACCTCCAGTCTTGTAGTAGATACTGTACATGTATGCATAGGCGTACGAGCCAGGGGAAAGGGGGGGGGTACGTCTGTAAACCCGAATATTTTTTCGGGCAATTTGGGTTCTGCCCCCCCCCCCCCCCTAACTGTCATCCAGACAGTACGCCTATGCATGTATGTTACCTGCTCGACGTCCAGAAGCAAAAAGGTGCGTGTGGGATAAAGGGTAATTAATTCATTTTTTGAAGAATTCATTAATGTTAACAGCACCTGTTTAGCAGTATTAGAAAAGACGAAAATATTGATTTTCAGTGTTATATTATATTTTAATATTTTAGAGTAATACATCAATCTAGTGATATCACATATTACATTACCTACTGTTTATGGAAGAAGAAACTTTATTGTAAAATAATTCTTACAAAGTTATATGAATAATAAGAATCACAAAATATATATGAAAAAAAGAACGATACATACATGTAGGCCTACATAATTATACAGATACAAAAATTACAAGGCACGAACAAATGGTATATTAAAAGCCCCTAAACTTTCTACATTGTTGTTCATATATACAAGAAAATAGGCTATATATTATATTGATAATTGCAGGTGTTTACTTTACAAATCATAACTTTTATAAGTCTTAAATGGGATCGATACAATATGCCTCATTACACAGGATGACGGAATACTCAATTATCTCAATACATCAAATAATTACGTTTTATTTCGGGCGCGTACAAACCACTCGAGTACGTCATTAGGCTGTTGTCTTTCAATTTAGAGTTAGACTGAAATCGTTTCTTATAACTGTTTCTTAAATCGCGATGTTCATATAGGTCGAAATAAGAATAAAATCAATTTGAGAGTGATTGTACTATGGATAATAAGAGTGACAGTTGCTTAGGATATGGTACCGAAATCGATAGCCATTTTGTTATTTAATTCAGTACACATGATATGATTTGGAGTGACAAATAAGACATGTTTCCGCCAATGAAAAGCCCCCAGATTATTACTGGTACAGGCGTACTTTATTATTATATGGTTTCTTATATTTTTAGCGGGATTTTTTTGGCATTTAAAAGGGGGTTTCCTTCCACTGCTATAGACCCCCACGCGCAAGAGAATTATTGAAATAAAATTGAACCATATATTATTATGTTAGTCGCGATCACATATTATGAACACAATAAATACAATTGACGCGAAAAACTCAAATGAAATACCAACTGACTATCTCTTACAAGAGATTATAAAATTATCAAGGTAATCAACAAAGAACGACAAGTGTTATAAGCTCGCCGATAATAATTGATTGTCGAACACCGGATTATCCAATGTTAAATCAGGAAAATCGTATGACGCGACCGCTGATTGATGCCGTAATTCGGAATATTCAAAATTCGGACAACTCAAACATTTTTTGTTGTAGTAATGAGGAAATAAAATCGGGACATGTAATTTCACAGAATTCTGTAGCATTTTGGAATTATTTGCAACTGACCTAACAGCAAAAGCCGGTTATCAGTTATAAAAGAAATATAGCGGTAGTGGCAAGCAACGAAAATAAGCCTACCAGCAACTTGGAGGTTGTCAAATTTTCAAGGGAAATAAGCGATGGACAAGACTGAATTCCGATAAGTTTCCCCCGCTATGATTAGACGAACCCTCCAAACAAGTTTGAAATTAGCTGTATATTTGAGAATAAAAAAATCTGACAGGTAGCGTTTTGATATTTTGGGAGAGAAGAGGAAGAAACTAGTTTAGCGACTATGACACGGACGACTTGCCTAACAATGTCATGAAAAAGAACGGGAATATTTTTGAAAAAAAACCCTGACCCGCAGAGCGTTGACAAGAATTGGGATAACGACAAAATTTGAGCGTATTAACATAGATCATAATATTTACAATAAAATCAGTAATAAAGACCACTCCCACATCACTTGTTGCAAATTTGTAAAGCATAACAATTAAATTTCTGTAATTTCTTCTTGCACGGGGTTGCTAAAAGAACCGTGCGTCCACGGAACCCGAAATGTCAAATTTTCTAATAGAACCATTGGATCAAAGGACACCGAAATGGGTCTACAGAAAACCGAAATGTACAATTTACTAATAGAACCATGGGCCACCGAAATGTCAAATTTATTAATAGAACCATTCTTATAGGAATGCTCTATTAAAAAGATACTCGCTTATTCCTCGACACATGCTCGATTTGTTCAATTCATTCCACTTTTGTTGATTAAACTCAATCCATTCCACTGGTGTTGATTTAAATCAATCCACCAATGTAGATTAAAATCAATTCAAACCGCTAGTGTAGATTAACCCAATCAATTAAACCTTTGTAGTTTAAATTATGACGTGTCTTCAATAATTGATTGGGTTATGGTTGTAGATCTTTTGGGACACTTGTTTTTGGCAACATAATATTGCAAAAATGCACGAGTGGAATTGTAGCCTCTCTGTAAAATATAAAATAGATGACATTCAAGTGAATATTTTATGTTAGTATAATATTGTAACCAGAGATACGACTTATATAACCCACACTTAAATCATTTCATAACTAAACACAGACAGAACAAACGATGTTATTATCAATTACATATTCGTGGAAACGATATAAAATGGCATTAGTCCAGTAGCTGAAGGGGGGGGGGATCTCCAGGAGCATCATAAACACTTATATTATGTCGACCCCCCCCCCCCCCCTGCACACATTGTAGAAATCTCGAAAACGCCCCCTCACCACTCAGATTAGGAATCTACACAAAAATCTGGCCTAGAAAAAATTGGTCTCATTAATTCACAGCTCGGTGGCGCCCCCCCATAGCTTCAGCCACACAATAGACGTCAATTATCGAGGAAGAATGATTACAATCTGTTTAGTTATCAGCTCCTGTAACGCAATGCAGGCGGTATTTCATTTATTTCAAGCAAACCACTGCTTCGACCAAGGGCTCTGTTCTTTGAAAATCTCAATTTTTGCTTACCTCCAAATTAGAAAAAAAAAAACCAGCTTTACATGAATTATCGTAATAATATTTCCAATTTTCTTCATTTTCTTTTAGCAGAGATAAGGTAAATTCTTCAAGTCTACGTTGAGTTATTCTTTATAAAACCGAATTGAATACTTACGTCTATAAGAAACTGCTTATCCATTGGATGCAGGTCATTATCTTCTGTTTCTATGTGACCAGTATTTATACCAACAGTTCTGTGTACATCATTATCCTTGAAAATATACGATTGCAAAACACTTAATATGGATAACAATATCAGCTCGACGTTTCACAAGGTATTAAAAACGGTGAAAGTATGTTCGTTTCCAAACAGTATTGTTTACATTTCATTCGACTTGATAGCTTCATTTGTCACGCAATTAGTTTTACTACAGTATTCTGTCGATGGGTTAATTGGGCATATTAAAATCGTGAGTCATGACGTAACGTTATGTAAACATATTTGGTCCAATGTTGGCACTCTTTTAAATGTAAAGTAGCTAGTCATTGGTTGTTAGTCGGTCTACTGACAATCAAAATTTAAAACAACAATATCCACTCATTACAGCAGTGAGTAGTGGGATTACCTCTAATTAAACGGAACACTAGATAAAATGAGACAGCAGTAAAATAAACCAACCTCAATATAATCTGTTCTAGTATTTTGACTAATTGTTGATTGTAATATTGTCATATAGCTGATGAAACTAGTGGTTTGTTTTTTATTTACAGCACGTAGTTTGTTACCAACATCCATCCCATGTGACTCGACTTTCTGTATAAGCTCACCATATTCCACCTGAAGTAAATCATGCATTAATACATTACAGTGTTCCATCATATACCATCCGAATTTGATTGTTTATTATAAGACATTACTATTATTATTTCAACTAAATCTAATTTTTTCTATGAACATGCTCCTACAACCAATCATGTTCAGTCAAGAAAACACAGTTAGAATTTTTGGAATAGACTAAGCGCGACTTATTTCGAAAGCTGTAGTTGTAAACACAGTCATGAGTTTTGTATCTGAATATTCACCTAAAATATTTCAGGACTAACATACTATATCTTTATTTCATTAAATCGTTTGCACACGGATGTCATTAAAAGTGGTAACACATAGGCGTAGAGGACGGGGATGACGGTGGCGTGTAGGGTCTCCTAGATTCGGTGAAACTTCCATTTTTCGGGTAATGTATTTCCCTTTTCCTGTCACAAATCTCCACATACCATAAAAATATAATTGTAACATTTAATCGCTCGCAATTTACGTTTTGAATATTATAATACTAAAGTGAAGATTTGTGGCAAGTTCATGATTGATTCAATCTGTAAATTCGGATGACAAAGAAAATTTGCAGGTAAATAGCTTCAGCCCCCCCCCCCCACAAAGTAGATCGGACCGATACGCCTATGGCGCGGACGTAAGGAAAACCCATTACCACGTCATATGGTTGTGAATTTGTGCAAACCAAACTATCACCAGTAATAATCCAAAATGGATTTTCTAAACAGAGAGTATGCCTTTCTGTACACCAACCACTTAAACTACATAGGGTTCCGAATCTCAGCTCGACTTTTATGTGTCTTGCAGTGTACCTCAAAAGGTACGCATACCTCGGCAAAGTGAATCAATCGAAAGTAATGAACTATGACTGCTAAATCATGAATTTGTAGTGAAGTATTATTAAAATGAAATCATTACCATTCCAGTGCCTTGGTGGTCGAGCCTTTCAAAAAACACTTCAAGTTTGACACTTTTTCCAAATACTGACACGACATCTTCAGGTGTAAATACCGATTCCTGAAACAGATTTAAACTAAGCATATTTACAAGTTAAGGACGACTTTAAACACTGTCGATTAGAATCAAATATTATACAGTTTCATATTCACTAAATATAAGTATAAACAACACCTGACCTACATCTTGAAATGCTTCTTTAAGGTACTTTTTATCCAACAATTCCACGTCGTTAAACTGATTCTTGTCCAATATCTGTGAAATATAAATATTAAAATTAGCATTTTTTGCAATGTTTTCAAAATCCTAATTCTCACCTAAAAAATGTATTAATTAGGAAATACATTTCTGGTATGCTAAAATATTTCGCAAGGCGGATTGCTATTGTGTCTATTGTTTATTTCAACTGGAAAATATTCTTCAATTCGAAAAGAAGTGAGGTGTATAAATCATGAGACATACCCTTTTAAATTTATCCACAGCTTCACAAGTGGTGATGTAGGACTTCTCCTTTTCCAATTTTAGCTTAGCATTCTCTGTTCGTAATCTACAAAAAAAGAAACGTATTAAAGACAAGATCACAAACAAGACACAAACTATAACAGTTTCTCAAATTTTCTCTAAAATTACTGCCAATCTGATTAAAACACTTCTTTCGTTTCGTTCATTATAGTTCAAAATTCCATTTACTTGACATCAGTACACCAGGTTTAGATCTAAATATTAAGGTCTCCCTGTAGATTTCTACGAGGTCTGGAGATATAAACAGGACAAGTGTTAACCCTAGACCTAACCTTAGCCCACAATCAAATATGACCCACAGAGACAGCAGAAGTTGTATTCCTGACCTGCGCTCGGAACACCAACGCCGATTCGTAAATCAAATGACTGACGTCATAGGGTCAAAGATAGCTCGTATAGCCCCCGACGTGATCTTATTTAGTGGAGGCCATTTAGAGTATAAAAGATAGGCTGGCACTGCCAGGCAGGATACGCCCACATTTTTGAGAGATGGATAGAGAACAGTCAATACCGAAAGTGATTTTTCCTACATCATTAAGTCCTGTATTTCATACTGTATTGGGAACAGCCATTTTGTTGGTCAGTTCCAGTCTGATATTCATGAAATTCGAAGCCGACAATGATTATCGTGTGACGGTACACAACCTAGAAATGTGACTTTTCGTCAAAATCGGATAAGAATTGTGACCTGTAGAGAGTCCACAACCATGATATACCATATTTTTACAATATTCGCGTACAAACGGTGACCATTTCGTCCGGCAATTTTGGTACGATTTTCACGAAATTCGAACTCAACCTTCCTTACGGTGCAACAGTAATATAATCAGAGTTTTTTTTTTAAATCAGATAATAATTGTTCGAGAGATAGACAGAGAACAAGCAATACCAAAAGTGATTTTTCCTAGAATCAAAGGCCATAATTCATTAAGTTACAATTTGATATGCGCAAATATCGAAAAGAATAAAGATCTTTAGGTTATAAACAAGCATTTCAGGTTTCATCAAAATCGAATTAAAATTGTCACCTCTACAAGGTCCACAACTTTGACATACCATATTTATACACTGTTCGCGTACAAACGGCGGCCATTTTTTCTGGCAATTATGGTCCAATTATCTCGAAATTCGAACTCAACCTTTCGTAGGGTGTAACGGTGATAGATTCAAACGTTTTTTTCAAATCGGATAATAATTGTGACCTCCAGAGGGACCATAGGCGATTTTTCGGACAATCAGGGGCCATAATTCAGGAAGTTACGATCCGATATGCGCAAATAACGAAAGGAACCAAGATCGTTAGGTTATAACCATGCATTTCAAGTTTCATCAAAATCGAATTAAAATTGTGACCTCTACAGGGTCCACAACCATGATATACAATTTTTTAACAGTATTCGCGTACAAACGGCGGCCATTTTGTATGGCAATTTTGGTCCGATTTTCCCGAAATTTGAACTCAACCTTCCTTGGTGTGTAACGGTGATATAATCAAACGATTTTTGAAATCGGATAATAATTGTGACCTCCAGAGGGACCACAAGCTAAAAAGGGTGATTTTTCGGACAATCAGGGGCCATAATTCATGAAATTACATTCCGATAGGCGCAAATATCGAAAGGAACCAAGATCTTTGGGTTATAACCATGAATTTCAAGTTTCTTCAAAATCAAATAAAAAATGTGACTTCTACAGGGTCCACGACCTTGATATACCATTTTTTAACAGTATTCGCGTACAAACGGCGGTCATTTTGTATGGCAATTTTGGTCCGATTTTCCCGAAATTCGAACTCAACCTTCCTTAGTGTGTAACGGTGATATAATCAAATGGTTTTTTAAATCGGATAATAATTGTGACCTCCAGAGGGACCACAAGCTAAAAAGGGTGATTTTTCGGACAATCAGTGGCCATAATTCAGGAAAAAACATTCCGATAGGCGCAAATATCGAAAGGAACCAAGATCTTTGGGTTATAAACAAGCATGTCAAGTTTCATCAAAATTGGTTTAAAATTGTGACCTCTTTAGGGTCCACAAGCTAAAAACGTGATTTTTCGTACAATCAGGGGCCATAATCCATGAAGATTTCATCCGATACATGCCAATATCGAAAGCAGCCGAGATCTTTTGGGGATAAACCTATATTTCAAGTTTCGTCAAAATCGGATAAGAATTGTGACCTGTAGAGAGTCCACAAACAAATTGTGGACGGACGGACGGACGGACAGACGGACGGACGGACGTCCGGACGGACAGGGGCGACGACAATATACGTCCACATAAAAATGTGGGCGTATAAAAACGAAATGAAATATAGCTCAATATTTTGATCAGATTGTATTAAATAGAAGACCAAAAATAAAAACCTATTACTGAAATAAAAATAATGAATGTAACGAAATGTATTACTTATATAGATCAGTTTCTTCCGATGGCCTTGGTGGTATCAAGACTCCAAGTCTCGATTCCAATTTAGAACGCATCATATCTTCTTCGTTGTTAGAGTACTGAAGATAAAGTAACAAAACACGTCTCAACATTCTGTTTGTTCCCAATACAGTTCTTTAAATCGGGTGGAAATTTAAGAGAAAGTGCATATACTTAAACCCCACGAGCTTAGGCATGCAATTTTACCCATTAACACACACTCCTCGTTGAATAGAACCAAGACCGAACCATTTTAACTCTGTATATTTAGGTCCACGTGTATTATTGGCCCACATGTGATGTCACACCATACGGCCTCGATGGCGCGTGCGTTGTTTACAAACGCAAAATACCAGGGCAGATTGGCGCCTTTTATTCATTTTGCGCATTCGGGTACTATTTTATGTACCTATTTACCCTAAAGAAGAAATATTTATATATTCAGATATACTTTCAACACATTTGTTTGACACCGAATACAGCGCAACAAGTTGGGACCGTACACATGCAACGTGCACGTAAAATAACCTTTGACAATTGACATTTTTTTTAAAAGTAGGCCGTCTTGTTATATCCCGGTTGGTAAAAACAGTAGTACCCTAAACCCCATTTTATTTCATAGCATTTCCATTTTTAGTTATGATGTGGGTTCCCCGAGATATTAAAGGAGAAATCTTAAATATTTGCAATATGGGACAAAATACATACCACTGAAAAACCTAATGTTTTATCATTGAACTCTTTAAATTTTATCTTTTTATCAACAACTGAATCATTTAGTGGAAACAATTTCTGTATTAATCTGTTTTCAGGATTCATTGACAAAAACCAACCTAGAAACATAAACACAGAGAACCAAATATTATAATCTTGAGTTAATCTATTTGGGAGTACGAAACGTGTTGCGTGTTTTCCTAGTGTGAATTTTTGGGATATAGCCAAAACTTTAAATGAAATGAAAAGAAATGGGGTTTAACGTCCTACTCTTTTGAACCTAACCTGGGCGAATGGAAGATGGGCATACGCCATATACTGTGCTATGGGGGAAATTTTGCCCGGGCAGCGGCGCTACGACCTACTCTTATATCGAATTGTGTACACGGGACCTCGGTTTTTCGTCCCATCTGAACGACTAGGCAGCTGTCCTTGTCAGGCCCTCCATCTGCATCACCAACAAGGGTAAATCAGACCGGAAAATCGAGATGAACTTTCTCGGCCAATGCAGGGATGGAACACCCGACCTCCAGGCTAGCGAACCAGAGCCTTATCGACTAAGCCACCGTGACCCCCCCCCCACACACCTTTAAATACATGCCGTAGATTAGATTAGTTCATTTGGATAATTACTAACTCATTTGCATGTCGTGCATTTTGATTTTTGTGACTTACCATCGAAGCAGTGAACAGGGTACGTGCATAAAACCCCACCATGAACATACAGATAGTCTATACCATTTACAGGTTCTAACTTTGGTATATATGCTCCTGTAAAATAAATATTATAACTACACGTATAATTTGGCCTACACTACATAAAGATCTAACCAGTTGCAACGAGTGGTCGTGTCAGGGGTCATACGAGCGACTTTTGACCTCGGACGTCAGACATTGATTAATCAATCAGCGTTGTTGTTTCTAGGAGTTTACCCACAGTTCCGTGAAGAGAACCTAAGAATTCACAGTTATACAGACAGTTTCATTGGTAATTCCTCACATCAAAATGAAATGAAATGGGGTTTAACGTCCTCCTCACATCAGCTAGGGCGCCTGTTACATAACAGGTCTTCCAGATCCTAGTGTAGTGAAGACAAGTAAAACGAAATTTTAAACTATAAAAACCGGAACGAAATAGGATCTGTGTTTTAATCAGATTGGATTATTTACACCATGGTAATTAATATGGACCCTATTGCCTTAATATTTTATTGAAATGAGAGACAAGGCGTTATAGAAATTAAAATACAGCGAAGCTCGCCTGTGCCATTGCAAGATTCGATCTCCCTGATTTTACTCCTCTATGAAATAATTTACCTGGTATAGTTAACGACATCTGAACGGCCGCCCTAACAGGCAGATTGGGTGTTGTTTTGACATGAAAGTATTCTACACACATCAGATTAACATTTGTAACTACAATACACAACTCCTTCTTATACTTCTCGAAAATCTGGAGAGAAAATTGATAAATAATAAACTGTCCAAACTTCGCAGCTTTCAGCCATGCATCCGGGGTTTCTCTCTCACAATATGTAAAATAAAAATAATCAAAATACAATTTATATGGAAACAATAGCACATGTAGCACCTCGTTTCCACAAGTATTCTCTTATTGTTTTCAAGTACAAATATGTAACATAATTTTTTTTTTTTTAAAAATATAAATCATAATAAATAATATTTCGCATGTAGCAACTAAAGGTAAGACATAAAATAAAGTCAAGGGAACATTTCAATTTATTTCGCCAGGGCCAGGGGTAGGGATATTTCATAAGCTATATCAACTTGTTAGGGGTAGAGCCTTCTGGGTCACAGGTAAATTGTTACTTAGTCGTTCGGTTAGGACATGTACACTTCGGCGTGCACGTAAAATAACCTTTGACAGATAGAATTCAGCGAAGACTGGACGGAAACGCTGTTTGCTTCCTGGTCAAAAATAGGACACATTGTGTAACCAGCATTTCTCAACAAACAATTTATGTTATGTATTGGTGTATGCTCCTGACTAATGGTTTGGATTGTTCGTACTTGGTTTTATTTTATTGAATGACACCTACGCGTCTCTGAATTGTATTGTAATCACAAATGGCGTATTTGTTGAACATCTGGCATTTTGGATATTGAATCTTTAATAAATCGGGTTATCATTAGCCTGATTAGCCCTTCAAACCTGTTGAAATGTAATGTCCTGATCGCCACATTTTTCTTTCAGCCATCGACCAAATTTCTCATTGATGTCGTGACCATATGATGTCACACCAAGACCACGTAAAATACCAGATAATAATCCTCCTCCCCCAAATAAACCATCTGAAGAAAAGTGCCATATATTTGTATCAAATCTGTTTTTTTGGCTAATATCCTTCATTTTTTTACGAGGGGGGGGGGGCACGTTGACTAAGGGGTAGGACGCTGGCTCGATAACCTGGAGGTCGGATGTTCGATCACTACATTGGTCGAGAAAGTTAATCCAGATTTTCAAACGTGGTCACCACCTTGTCAGTGATACAGGACGGAGGGACTGACAGGAACAGCTGTTTTGCCGTTCAGGTGGGACGAAAAACCGAGGTCCCGTGTACACATAGGCGTGTACGAAAAAGATCCCTTTTTATTTGGAATTCGATATAAGAGTAGACCGTAGGGCCGCTGACTGGAATGATAACCAATTTTACCGATTGAACACAGTTATCATTAGCCACATACAGTAATTGCATATTTTTCATTTTATTTCTAGAAAGAGTAACCGTTCAAGAATCTAGGAAATGACTGTCTATCTTTATCAGTAATATAGAGCGTAACACGGGTACCGATATTTACATGCAAAGTATTAATAAAGACTTAGAAATTTTGTCTCACTGTCCGGGGAATCTCATTTACAGCTGGTTACAAAACACAAAACAAAAATCATATTCTACCTTTTGTGACCGAAGCTATGTCATTACCGAGCATTTCAGATATCTGTTTCCAGGAGAAACCAACCGCTACCAATAAAGACACGATAGCACCGTACCCAGTCCCTGCCACTCTTTTAATATTCGATAAACATCCTATTAGTTCCAGATACTATAAATGGAAACCAAATTTTAAGGGAAGGAATTTACAGTGTGAGGAATTTGTTTCATGGCACAGTGTATGGCGTATGTCCGTCTTATTTAGCCCAGTCGAAGCAGAACAGTAAGGCGTTAAATAACCGTCATTTCGATGGTTACGTGTGACATGCGTTTAACGTGTGAGGGGGTGGGGTCGCCTGGGCATGGATATATACCAAAATAACCATAATCAGATTGCAAAATTGCCATTCTTTTATTGGAAATATTCACCCGACAAATATTCTCGTTGGAAAGTACCTTAAAGGTTATTTGGAAAAATGAAATAAAAAAATATTTAATGGAATTAACAAAATTAAAAAAGTTATAAATATTTCATGGAATAATTTAAACCAAACATAATAAGTACATTTAAATCTATATTTACATATATATTAAATTTTACTAATGATGTACATTATAGAGTTAATCTATCATATTAATAACATTAATTTGTGTTCTGGAAGTAGAGCATATCTACAAGCAAATATTAATATACATAAAATATTGATTTCTGTTATTTTCCTGAGATATATACATTCAAGTATTTTAAACGAATATAAGTTTTGGATGGAATTATATAAAATCTTAGTGGACAAGAGTATGGCTCTGTCGAAAGTCGGGTGGCTGGGTGGTCGAATGGTTAGCGTGCGCGCGCTGTATCATACGGCCTGCCATTGGGTCAACTGGCAAGGAGTAGGGTCGCTTGTCCAATCTCGTGGGTTTTCTCCGGGTACTCCGGTTTCCTCCCACTGCTAAAATGTTAGTTCCGAAATGACCTAGTTTGTTTCGAGTGGACGTTAACCCCATTTCTTTCTCTCTATCTCTGGCGAAATTCTAAATTTTCAGAATACAGCTCGTTTCTACGAGTTATTTTCCCAGTCAACAGTTTGTAAGGAAGGAATTGGATAAAGGAATTACTCGAAAATGTCAAAATTAAGAATCGTTTAAAAGTTCGTGAACGTTATATATTATAGGGCAGAATTTTATTATGGAATATTAAAAACTACGTTTTGTTTTTTTAATCTTAATACAAACTGCTCATCCGATATGGTAAGCGACATTCGGTGAAGGCTAAGGGGATGACTGAAAAGCCCACGTCTGTGTTTTTATTGAATGATATCTTACTGGATACTGAACAATGGGTTTGTCATTAAAGATACAATAACTAGACCCTCTTGTAAAATGCAGAAAAGCTTACCTCCAAGGCTCCACAGAAGGCTATACATTTTAATCTGCCGCTCTCAAATACTAAATTCTCGAATGGGAAAATAAAATCCGCTGGATCAACCACTCTGGCCGACAAATCAAGCTTATTTAGATTGAGCAAGTCTTTATCTGTGCCATCATCTAGAGAGATAGATCCTTTAGGCCTTTTCTTGTGGTCTTTTGATGTTTTAGCGGCCTCTATCACCTTTTTTTGAGGACCCGGCAAGATAATCTTTTGTGATTCCGAATTACCCATCCTTATTATAACTTACTCTTCCTAAACACACAGTCATATCAACATGGTCTAAAAACATAATACAAAAGACAATTAATAAAGCTGATGTGCAATACCATGTGACTTATGTGCGTTCATGCTCGGTTTCAGTATCAATCAATGTAGCATATCAAGAGTCATGTTAGCATAATTTGTAATATGTCATTAATAAACATATTATTTACAATTACAGCTGTTCTATATCACCTGTCAATGGTAACATAGGATTCTTATTGATCTCTCCATAAATATTCGTCATATATCACACGGTTACAGTTCTTGTTTAATTTCAATTTGACATATCTCTTGACTGTATCATTCGTTTATTTTGTTTTTACAAAATGACAGAGGGCAAATGTGCTATTTAGATAGAAAAAGTAATAAAATATAGTTGACATAATCTCCCGATCAGATTATTAGACGCGTAAGACAAAACACTCCAGATTATCGCCACGAGAGTCTGCAACAGAGGTGCGAGAGAGGGAGAGAGATTTATAGGATATAGTTCAATCTCATTTAAATAATTCGCAACCACTCAAGTTAACTCAATGACATCTTATGATACAGCGCGCACGCGCTAACCATTCGGTCATATTCCTTGATAATTAAAGACCAAGCTTTCCCTACAGACAGTCATGTCTTGAATAGACAGGTCAGAATATGTTTTCGTGTTTGAAGCAATGTTCTGTTCTTTTAGTTTTCGGTTTAGATATTTCAATATATTTACCTCTCTGGAAATTTTTAAAAGTTTATTTTGAAACACAAACATTGGCGCGTCATTTTATTGGTTTGCACATGCATAACTTATAATATTGCCGAGGTAGAAACAATAGTAAGCATTGTTTAATCTATGGAATACAGTATGTGCCATTTGGAGTTTCCAACTTTTTGAAAGGTGGCATCAAATGTAGAGTTATTGAAATGTGAACAACACCCATCACGACTTATACTTATATAGCAGCACGAGGTCATAACTTGTATCTCATTCAAAGCAAAGCTGGGATATTCAAAACATGACATAAACTTATTAAAATAAAATTTATTTACCTGAAAGTCAACCAAACACCATAAATCAAATTGAAAAGTATAACAGTTACTGATTATTTTTACTCAATACAAAAAATTGAAATCGACAATGTAACAATTTTGTTCTTCGTGACATTGATCTGTTTTACCTACAACAGTTGTGTGTTTTATATATACGTTGGTACTAAAAGGGAGGGAATAGAAACTCTGTAGCTGTATTTCTTATTCTGTTTTGAAACGACTTTTCGACAATTAAACATGATATTCTAAAAAATCGTAATGAGTTAGTGACTAATTTATTTAGTGTGGTTTACTACATTTCTTATACTAATCTATTATAATTATAATATATATTATTTGGTGATAAATATTTGTTGACGTGTTTTATGCATACCATTCAATGAAACAGTAGTGGTAAATAAAAAGAAAATGGAGTTTAACGTTCTACTGTTCTGCTCCAAACTGAACTAATGAAGACGTGCATACGCCATACAGTGTGATATGAGAGAAATTTTGCCTGGACAGTGGTACTACGGCATATTCTTATATCGAATAACAAATGTCAAGGGATCTTTTATGTGCACGCCATGGTGTACACGGAACATCGTTTTTGTCCCATCCGAACTACTAGACAGCTGTCCTTGTCAGCCCCCCCCCCTCGTCCTGCATCACTGACATGGGGGAACCACGCAGGAAAATCTGGATGAACTTTCTGGCCAATGCACTGATCGAACATAAGACCTCCAGGCTAGCGAGCCAGAGTCTTGTCCACCGTAACCCCCAACAGCTGTCGTGTACAAAGTGTGGAATGTGTGGATACCATTTCTCAACTGCGTGGTACCATTTAATTTTTATAGTTCTGCTCACTGAACGTTGTACACTGACTACAGACTATTGTTTTCTTACCAAAAGGGTCTTCTCGATGATCCGACTGAGAAAAATTGAAATGGGGTTCAGCACCAACCGTGGAGAATGAAAACGAAAATAAATGCTCACGCAGTGTGACATGTGAGGGATTTTGCCCTGACCCCCCCCCCCAAAAAAAAAGAACCCAGGAAACTCTTATTTAAATTTCCAACTGTCATCGAATCTTTAACAAGTTACTTGTCATGGTATACATGCGGGGCATCTGGAACATCAGAAGCAGCTTCAACTCCCGTCATTCGGCCTATCATCGAATTATTAACATGTTGCCTGTGGTATACATGCGGGACCACGGCGCGGGACCGCGAAAACAACAGAAGTAGCTTCCATTCCCTTCATTTGACCTATGTATAAGTATAATATAATATAATACATAGTAAGAGTTGAATTTTATTAGATCAATAAAAGTATCGAACAACTGTTGGCAATACGTCAACATTTAAACACATGTAATGGGGACTTATTGAATTTCTCTAATAACACACCGGCTGCTTATTTTGAGTCATCTAGCTTTAATTGCTATAAATCATAATCATCGTTCAGTTTCTGGTAAAAGCAATTGTCATTTTAACGGTTGTCAGTGATGCAGAACAGAGGACCTGACGAGGACAGCTGTCTAGGGCGGATTGGGCCATCGGGCGATCGCCCGAAGGGCCGGCCGGTCAAAAAATAAAGAAAAATAATTTTGTCCAATTCGTCTAAAAAAACCTTTTTCTGCCGAACATTATATAGGGGAGGGGGTATTGGACCGGACATGAAGCGATGGTGATCATGTTGTATGTTTCCGGTGGCTTTACGGGCCGCCATGCCATCACTGGAGTCTGGAATGGGCTGATATAATAGACTTTCTGGGTCGGGTGTGCTGGGTGTGGGACAGAATTCACCTGCAATGGGGCTTTCGAATTTCATCCGAAAATTTCATCGGATTCACCCGACACTGTCGCACGCAAATTTACTAATTATTAAGTCACCTCCACATTGTTTGTGGGGATACGCCAGAATCCAAAATTCAAAAAGCATCTTCTATGAATTTCACTTTCGTCACTCTGTACCAATGTGTCTCGTGGCCTTCCATCACAGGAGGAGTCCACTAGCGCTCCTGGCAACAAATTAATAATATGACGATATGGCAATTTCACAAGTTGATGGTTGTAAATTACTTGCAGGTCGGGATTTCGGCTTAAGTTAATCGATTTATGAAATATATTATTTGACAGAGATTACAATCAGATATGCCACCAAATCGCGTATTTGGGATTCATATTTAAAAATTTCCTTGGGGAAAACCCCGGACCACCCTCCCCGTCTGGGCTCCGTGGTCAGTGAAAGGGGTCGCTCCAACACGGGAGCCCGGGTCGGTTCCAGGCCCCAATCCGACCCTGATTGGCGTGCACATAAAAGATCCCTCGGCAGTCGGAATTCGATATAATAGTAGACCGTAGTGCCGCTGCCCGGGCAAAATTTCCCCTATTGCACACTGTATGGCGTAGGCCTATACTTGTCTTCCATAAGCCCGGGTTAGGTGCAGAAGAGTGGGACGTTAAACCCCATTTTATTTCATTTAATTCCAGAAAATGATCTTTTTCAGAAAAAAAAAACATTAAAGACACTCGCAGTTTTGGTGTATGTTATTGATTAATTAAATTTTGATTCATTAATTTCAATATGAAAGCATTGTCAATGGAACACTCAAAGTTGGGTGAATGCCACTGTGGACAGTTTGTTGAACCATGGTTGGGTGACATAAATCAAATCCAATGAAAAATATCCAGGTATTGACTAATCCTATTTGTAATCTAGGCCTATTTAAGCTTTCTTTCACATCGCAGTGAAAAAATACATGAGTAAATAGGAGAAAATATAGCAGGCGGGACAACTGACATGCTCGCCAACATATTGAATGCAAGGGCGGATCCAGAGGGAGGGGGTCCCCCCCCCCTGCTCAGCTACATAAAAAATAATTATGCCTTGCATCAATGAAATTACATCAAAAAGTGATCCTACATCAGTATAAAAAACGATTTCTCTGTTTAAGAAGCCCAGAGACGATGATGGCAGATTTCCGTAACTGAAACCTGGCAAACCCCCTCCTGCAAAAATTCCTGGATCCGCACCTGGAATAGTCAATGGCAGAGCCATTTGGGTTCGGGTGCTGGTTCAGACTGTAGTCTCGACGCGACCATCGTCTACATCCGAAGGTCGCCTTGTGTTCGTGCGTACCGGATACGAATTAACTACTTCCGGTTTTCAGGAAAATGGCTGCTACTTGTTTCACTCTTGAGGCAGTGAAAGAATTTATGATAAATAATGGAGGGAGGGTAACAAATCAACAACTCGTCACACATTTTAAAGCCTTCCTCAACGATCCAGTGTCGAAAGGTTAAAATTTCAAACACCTATTATGAAATTGTAGGGATGTGGCACGTTTCAAACGTCACCCTTGAGTGTTTGTTTACATTTTTAATTTTATTTTCATCCTCAATCAATGATGTCATCACTGCTTTATTGTTTATTGATTGGCATGAATCAGAATCGTCCTAATTATCTCATTGTTAAGACTCTTTTAAATGCGTTAATTTGGCGTCTTCAAAAATGATATTTTGAAAAATGTAAGCTTTCAATGTAATAAAAATGAATTTAATATGTGATTATGTAACACTGTTACTAACAGCACAGACAGGCCTTGCCTGAGTGGAGCGAAGCTGATGTGATTGTTGTCAAATAAAACCTTCATAATAAAGTTTCCCCAATTGAAAAAAGAACAAAAAGGTGTGAGGATTTTCATTGACGTCAAAATTATCTGACGTCATTTATTCGACACGTCATAGAAATATTTCTTAGAGACCCAAAATCTCGCTTGGGCGAGATTTGGTAAGTTGACATGCGCATTGCCAGACATGCGCATTGACAATTTTGCCCAGTGCATCCGGTTCCGGTCTGAATTTTTTTTTAATCAACAGTCTGTGGGTGACATTTTTACTTACGCTCCTGTGTTACCGGAAAAGATCTTTGCTCAAGCACCGCGCTTCGTGCAATGCTTTAGGGCTTCGCTCTATATAATTATTTATTAATGTTAAGTAGGGGTTTCAGGTCACGTGTCTTGAGAGTGGCTGAAATATAGCCAAGTTCAATCTACGATTCTGAATTACTATTTTATGTAAATGTATTACTAGCAATTGTAATGTAATAGTTTTTAAATGTCAATCTCGATATCTGCAAAGATTTAAGCTAAAAAATTATCGAAATGTAAGCGAAATTACCGTTTGTTTACATGAGGCGGCAGCGAGAAAATCCCGCTCTGACGTCACAAGACCTAAAATTTTCCATTGCTACAACCAACTTTATTGGATTTCCGCACGTTAGTTGCCGGTCGATTTAAATATAGAACCAATCAAACGATAGATAACATTTTAGGGATTATACCAATTTCTGATACCACGTGATGCGACAATTAGAACCAAAGAAAACAAGATTTATCTGTTTTGATGACTGAAATTTGCTAAAATTTGGATTAGATATAGCCTATTTTTTTTGTGGTATCATCTAGATTACAAATATTTGACATATTATCATTAAAATTATTACGATTTTAATAAATTTTAGCTGACAATAACGTGCGGCTTTCAGTTTTAAAATTGGTACTAACGATTCTGAAGGGAAAATTCCCATTATGACATCACTCAGATATGACTGAAAAGCACTTATTTTGGTCCATTCCACTCATTGACTGGTAAAGAGAGTGTTTTAAAATTCCATAACTTTAGATCTAATTGGAATATTTTGATGAAATAAAAAAAATTGGGTAGCATTTTATGTATATTTTCACAAAATATTTTTAAAAGTTTTTTCTGTCATTTGAAACTTTGACCTGAACCCCCTATTTTAAGCAAGAGAAATAAAATCTAGATTAACATACTTTACTGACACCCACCCCACTTGGCTTCCTATAGGAGCTTTTACGGGTTTCCCTTTTGACATTATTGTTGGTCATGCACAGATCCTGGACATATTCGTAGACTGAAACCCATAGGCCATTGTGTGCTTTTTTGTGAAGATTCAAAATACCGCCATACAGTGAGCTTGTTTTACATAAAATGGAACCGATCGCCATTTCTATATACCTGTAAGGTTTACCGACCAATGTCAGAAACTGATATTTCCAAAAATTTCGATATAGAAAAGATACGGCAAGTTTACCAGACCCGTAATGGTTGTATGCAATTGAGGAAAACAACTTTATCACTGATCAGTGCTCATGGCCGGAACTAGAATTTGGTCATGTTTATTATGCATTTTTAGACCAAACAAATATTGTCTGTATTAATTACAGGACTATTAACACAAAAGATTTCAAATCTGGTCTATCTATTTACATTCAATTGCCAACTGAACAGTATGTGCGCGGTTGATATATTGTCTGCTATAGCGCTGCTTGCTTTACTCTTACATAAAACACTATACTATGTTGGTCCTTGAGGTTATCAATTCCAACTAATAATACTATAAATAGTATGCAATATGCAAATAAGATTGTTTATGCGTGCTGTTAGCCAGTAGCTACTGTAAATTTCCCCACGTTTAGATGGCTCTAACCAATGATAAAACAGCCACGTTTTATAAAATTCCTCTTGATAGAATAATTATGAATAACAGAAAGAATAAAACGATGATCAATTTGAACTGCATAAATTGTTTTGGCTTAACTTGTGACTCTCTGTGAAATTTTAATCTTGTCAGTTTATCTCCAATGTCGCAACCAAGAATGAAGAACGATACATTTATGTACATTTATCAATTTCTAATTCAGTATTTGTTTCAGAGAACAACTGTGCAAATATAAAACTGGTGCATTCTATACAGAATTATTTTTTACCGCATGATTATTATGTGATCTTTTTCTTAGATTTATATGGTCGTGCTTAATAACCCATTCTATTATTTACTTTTATGCTCTATTTCTTGGCAATTTACAACCAAACAGATGTTATCTATTAATTGTTTGCAGTAAAAATAAGACAAAACATATAAATCGGCTTCATACAGCAATGCATCTTTATGATCTTTGTAATGCCTGTACGTACAGCGGTCAACTGGACCGCGTGCGAGCTTAGCATATATTGTATGCTACACAGCAGTATATCGTCAATAAAATGAAAAGAATAAATTTCTATTAAAAGATAAAGACAAAAACACTTGATTTTCTTGGCATTTACCATGTTAAGATACAGGGAAAAAAGGCCAGGCTAAAAATAGGCACTGGAAATACGTCACACGTAAAAGCTCCTATAGTATATCCAATATTTCAATTTTGGTATCTTCATGGTCAAATGACTGGTATCCCGTTGGCCGTCATTCAATATTCAATGCACCATTGATCTGTCATGTCACTTATAATTTAGTGTTGATAAGCATTTTCACAAATTTAAATGTACACCATGGCATTTGGATATTAATAAGTTCATCTCTATCTAACATGATTTCCATCCAGCTTCTTCAAGTTGCTGTCAGGAATAGTTATTTCGGGTCACAATGAATTGCTGTCCCACAAGGAAGAGAACACGAGTGACTGAGTGACTGACCCTGCATGGTAATTGGGTTGTGCAAACACTCAGTGATACCTCAGCCCATGTAGATACAGGCCCTTTTTTCAAATGAATTTTCTGTAAACTGAGATGTTTCTCACACTGTAAGACCCAACCACCCTATTTTTGCAAATTTTAATATACCGGTACAAGGTACTTTTCTGCAAACTCTTCATTATTACAGGTCTGTATTCTAATCATAATATACCATCTTTATATTGACAGTAACACACAGAGAAAAATTCAAAGATTTTGTTAATGAGTTAGCAACTATTAAGCTAGAAGAAGTAAGACAATATATGTTGTTGTATGTGTACTTTTTATGTGCCAAAATGTCAATATTGTTGTATTTTGTCATTCTATCTGTCAGTATGAAAGCTTGTGAAAGCAATACGGAACAAATGTTTTACCATTGATTTAGACATTTTAATGTAAAACTGATTATTCATGTGTGTATGAACAAGAGCCCAATAGAATTTCTAAAATTTTAAGATCATGAATTTGGAATGCACTTTAAAGAATTTTCGTCAGGTCTTGTTTAGACTTTGAAATCTTGTGAACATTATAGAACAAAGTTTTTAAAACTTGTCAGAATAGTTCAGATTGCAAACAAAAACAGAACCCTTCCAAATTACACAAATTGTAGAGTTATCTCCCCATTTACAATCCAGGTTTAAAATGATATAAACCTGATAAGGGATAAAGTCATTGGTGGATTGTTTGTTAGAGTATAATAAGGAAGAACACTATTCTATTGAATGTCAGGGGGGTTGAATGGCCGAATGGTTAGGATGAGCACGCTGCATCATACGGCCTGCCATTGAGTCAACTGAGGTGCCTTTAAATCCCCGGTTGTGCGTGGCAAGGAGTAGGGTGGCCTGTCCAACCCCATGGGTTTTCTCTGGGTACTCCAGTTTCCTTCCACTGCTAAAAGACTCTTATGCACAAACGCATTATTGAAATAAAAGTAAACCATATGTTAGTCCCGAAATGACCTAGTTTGTGTCGAGTGGACGTTAAACCCCATTTCTCTCTCTCTCTCTCTCTGTTGAATATCAATATTTTCAGGCTACATATTTTAAATTGTTTATGTCTTCAAATTTATTGTAAAATGACCTAGTTTGTGTTGAGTGGACATTTCACCCCATTTTTCTCTCCCATAGGGAAATTTCATAAAGAAAGAAGCTTATTGATTTTTAAAAATTTATAGCTACATGAATACCTTCCAGAATTTTTCAATTGAATAAGAAGTCTTGTTAATATTTCTTGATCTTCCATTGCAAATAAAGTCATATTATTAACTTCAAATTACTGTTTTTATGTAACATTAACATTGGTCTAAATTTTAGATATACATGTAGACATCCATTTTTGTACGGTATATGTCATTATTATATTTGTTTGTAGGCTGGTAAAATATTGGTATTAAAAAAGAAATACAGACCAGAAGCTACACCCATTCCAGCTCCTAGAACTATAAAATCTGATAATGCTAGAGCATCTTCGGAACCTCCTGGAAGAGTTGATGATGAACATGATGGTACTGGAATGTCAAAAGTACGAAGTGAAGAATATTTTGACAGTAGAATAAAAGTTAAAAATAATGATAGTGGTGTTAATAGCCTGGCTGCTTCTACTTCATCCATAGCTTCATCAGTAAGTAATTGTAAATCGGTGCAATTTGATTTGTTTCTGAAGTGACTATCCTGATTTTAACAGAGTCTCAAACATTAAAAGTCTGAGTACATATGAAATTTAAGCGCCAAAATATAGAGGAGTGGTGTATTTACCCTGTCTCAAAGTTTCAGCTCAAGATATTGATTCGTTTGGACGTGAACATTAAAACTGCTGATCCAGACACACAAACCTTTTCAGATTTCATGTCACTTTATTTTCGTTGGGTGACCTGATATTCTATTGCCATATTTTGGGAGGTCTAGATCTATACAGTGAATGACTCATGCCCTGTACTTGCTAACAAAAGGCAAATTTCACCGACACATTATTTCTATAGAATAAAAGTCTGGTTCTATCCAGACACTGTATAATATAGCTCTGGACGCCGGTCTCTATTTCCAGATAATGACTGATGGGTTTGATTTAGTTCCTCAGTCCTAGGATGAGGATTTTAATTTAAAATTCTGCTAGTTGTCTAAATGTAGCAGTAAAAGATTTCATCATATCTTCATGCATTGTAAAATGAATTTCTGTTGATTACTTCAAGAATTGCTTTCATTGCTTTGTAGAACCTTGAGATAAATCACAATTACAATAATTTCTGATAATTATTGCCCTTGATTATGTCATAGCAAACTCATTATAAAGTATAATGTCACAAAATTTTTTAGACTACTCGTACACCTTAGGCGATGTGGGGATATGTTTGTTGGAATGTTTATGTTTAATATTTCAAATAACAATTTCTGCATTGATATTTGCAAATTTCAAGCTTGATTGTAGGCTTTGATAAAATTGATGTCAAAATCTAACTTTTTCCCCTTCCATAATTCTCTTGTTTCTTGGATTTAAAACTCACATTAAGACAATTGTCAATCCTTCTTTCTGTGAACGCTGTAACACACACAGGTATTATTGTATTTTTTTTTTGTTTATTTCACACATTTATTTTATTGATATTCGTACTTTAAGGGTTCACAGATATCACAACTATCCACAGGCACAGCTTCTACTGAAGATGAAGTTAATGAATCTATATCTGTAAAAGAACGAGCCAAACATTTAAATAAAATAGAGTCACAAAGCGATGTGTTGATGCCAAATCAATTTAGAAAGAAAACTGTAAGTGGTTCTTTTCCAAAGTTTATTGGTTCATTTTATTGGCACATGATTGTGATCTTTACCAACATGAATGCATGGGTGGTAGTCTGGAGGAAAATTTAATGTAAGATCTAACAAATTGTACTTAAAAATCCTGTATCCATCCCTGAAAACCAATGCAACATTTAGATAAGTAAATCATATGATTTTGAGTTTGTACTATGCTATTTTTTTTTATAGGCCAGAGAGAAATCTGGGGGTGGCGGTGATGATGATGATGATCATTCCTCGGGTACTGCCTTTCCTACGGTATGTATTTATTTCTTTTAATATTCCAGTGATATATAAAGCTTTATTGGCACTAATATAATACTAAATCAGCCCACAAAATGAAAAATATTTAACAAATGTTTTACCAAATGCAGGATTCTTTTCTATGATGTGAATGTATTTACTAGCCCTTTTCTCTATGAATTTTAGCTGTCTAATTATGTGTATATGATGTTTTTGTTTTTTTTGTGTAAAAATAATGCATTGTGTTTAAGTGAACATGAGTTTAACATCCTGTATTAGTTCTGAACTGTATAATTATAAATATTACTGGTATAATTCCTAGTCTGTTTAATATGTTTTCAATATTTTACACTACAGTATGATGAGGAGGAGAAAAACTGGATGTTAACATGTTGTTCAGCCGACTACCATGAAATGAATAGGTTATTATCAAAAAATCCTGCTCTCGCTAAAATCAGGGTAGGTTTGTTTTTATTTAGAAATAGAACAAAATGACTTTTCTTGTTAGATTATTTTAAAATATTCATTGATAATTATGGATTGTTTTTGGGAGAATAGCACTTTGAATACAAGTATACACGTAAGAAATTTATGTTTCATATCCTTTAGTTTTATATGAATTTTAATTTTCTGTTTTCTTCCTTTCTTCCAGGACTTTACAAATGTAAGTATATACTATTATAATGATAATTATACTAATGGTAATATATGTTTAAATAAAATTTAGCCAATGAGATGTAAACAGTGTGTTACTATATTAATGGAATTTTACATTTTGATATATTATTATTAATCTATTTCTTTCTTTTTCATGAACTTTTCTTCTGTAAAAAGGGGGTAAGTAACCATTTCCTTACAAGCGAAATTAGTTTGTTCCAAGGTGCATGGATATGGTCTTTTAAAGGGTCTTTGAGATAAAAATAACCAGTTTTATTCAATTATATACAAATTAACCAGTTTTATATATAAATTAATCTGTTTTATTTAGTTAAAGATAATAGAACCAGTTCTTTTTCAATTAAATATAAATAAATATATATTCTATTTAGAGATAAAATTTACCAGCTTTATTTAATTAAGGATGTGTGTCGAACAAATGTCATGAAATGAAATGGGGTTTAACATCCTACTGTTCTGCTCCAACTGTGATAATGAGGACGGACATACGACATGCAGTGTCTTATGAGAGAATTTTTGCCCAGGCTGCTGTGCTATATCGAATTTCAATTTCCATGGGATCTTTTACATGCAATCCAATGGGCAGTCGGTTTCTTGAATGACTGGATAGCTATCCTCTTCAGGACCTCCATCTGTCTGATGAACTTTCTCGGCCATCTCTGGAAGCAAACCGGTTCCCTCCTGGCTAGTTAGCCAGTGTTTTACTCCCATTTACCATATTGAAAATAAAGTCTGTGTAAATGACTCTAAACTTAATCTTTTGCCTTTATTTTTTCCTTTTCATATTCTTCTGTTTGGATCAATATAGTATGTAAGTATATTTATTTACCTAAGTCATGGTCTCTTTTTACAAATGATTGAATCAGAATTTGTACATCTCTTAACTTAGACAACAAACAAATCGGTAACAAATGAAGATAACTAAATCTAGATGACACAATTTATTGTGTGAATTCCTACATTTTCTCTTTACTATATTGACATCTAAATCCAATTGTTTTGTTTTTAGACTGCACTACATTGGGCTGCAAAGCAAGGTAAAGCTGAGGTCATTAAATTATTAGCTGGTAAACCAGGACTGAGTATGAATCAAAGATCAGTGAGTATTATATTTTTATTTTTCAGTAGATTGGTTATTTATATTTAAACAGACATTATGCAAGAGCTATATCTGTCTATTGCAGGTCTTTCCTTATCGAAAATTATTAATTAGACATTATTTAACTTATCCAGACCATAATCAACTCTCAATGTCAACACAAGCTTGTGATATTTACTGGACTAGGATTAGATTTGTTGCTCAAATTTCATTCATGGTTTACTAAATGAAATGGATAATCAAGACTAAGTTTTTTTATCATACCTACTTTAGTAATGATGACTGAGGCTAGCTAGAAAATTCAATCACTAAAATTTTGGTTCAGAGTGAATCAATTTGACTGTAATTTTAAGAAAATTGCCTTTACATTATCTGGTTTTTATCTATTGTAGTGAGAACTACCAGCTCTTTATCTAATCTCTCATAATGTGTCTTTATTTCAAAGTGATAGAGGGTAATACTGTAGGTTTAAGTCATACTTTTATGATTTATTTCAAACTGGAATACAAAACTACACAAAGAACCATGGAATCTATTGTTCCAGAAATAATAAACATGAGACCCATCATTTTACTTCTATTGAAAATGCTTTAATTTATGTTAACATTTTTCTTTGTTTTTTTTTCTTTCATATAATTTAAAAAACAGTATGTAAGTATAGTATTAATTGTTTTATAACTTAGAGTCTCTAGGTGCCAGAAATATATTTAGAATTTATCAATAATGAATTTAAATACTTGTAGATGTTCTACTATCTATATTTTCCTGTTAGTGTGGAAAAATAGTGCTTTTAACGGTGAATTAAATGTTTTTACCTGCCTTGGCTTGGCTTGATATTTAGAGAAGATTATTGCTTGTGTTTATTTTATCATCATAAAATATATTTCTTTCCTTTTTTAATTTCATGTGTTCCGTAAATTTAGGGGGTAAGTAATGTTTTAAAATCAGATGAAACACCATGTTTAGATATGGTTATATAAACATTGATTTCCATTTTTTTATGGTTGAATAGTAGGATGTAGTAGTCAAATGCATGTAAGGAAAAAATAAAAGTCAGAATGTATGTCAATTCTATGACAGATAAAATTCGTTGAAGAGTGAAATGATGATTAAATTACTTTCATTTTAATTAGTCCAGATTAAATATGATAATTGTTGTAAGGAAATATGAGTAAATCGGAGTAAGGTAGACATATTTGAATGGAGTGTAAATTTATTAGAACATACTGGTATTGTACAGTATTTTTAATATCAATAAATTTTGTCTTTTCTTCCCAGGGATACACAGCACTTCATTTAGCAGCGATGCAGGGACATGAAGATATCATAGAACTATTAGTTCAAAATTATAGTAAGTGTTACTTTTTGACAGTCAAGAGTCATTACAAATATTTTATTATTGCATGTTACATTGATGTTACGTTTGATGGTCGAATAGTTAGCACATGCATGCTGCTGTATCATAAGGTCTGTCATTAAGTCAGCTGACATGATTTCGATTCCCTGATTGTACGTGACAAGGAATAGGGGCGTCTGTACAACCTGGTCTCTGTTCTCATCCCACTGCTAAAGATCCCTTCGCACTTGCAAATTAATGAAGTAAAATTGAACCATATGTTAGTCCCAAAATTACCTAATTTGTGTCAAGCAAACATTAAACCCCATTTCTCTCTCTCTGTGTTACATTGATTAGGTATTGAATAATTTAGGAAAGCATTTGCACTGGTTGTTATTATTTCTATTTCTAAATGTAAACTCTCCGCTTCTAAATGTAATCTTTGTTTTTCAGAGGCTGATTCTAATATAAGAGATTACAGTGGCAAAAAAGCTAAACAATATTTAAAGAACTCTGCTTCATCACGCACACAACGTAAGCTTCTTGTTACTGATACTAAGTCATTAGATATCAAAACCACTAGAACCATTATGGGTCCACCATTAGCTCCACAATCTAAGATGAGAGCCAGTAAACGCTTTTCTATGACTGATTTTGATCCAAAAAATCGAAAATGATTTTCAATATATGTGATTGGAAGCAAATGAACAAATATTTTAAAATCCTGTTAGTGTCACAATATTTATGCTCAATTTTAATTTATCCCAGATATTATATTAGGATTTGATATTATTAATTTTCATATCTAATACTACATGTTTACCTAATCTAGTCTGTCTGTTTTTCTTTGTAAGAAAAATACAAATCCAAAATTTTGAGAATGAATGAAATGTTGTTTAAAAGCATGTCAGCACCAACCGGGCTATATTGCGCCACAGAAAACAAATATGCGTGGATGTAAATATATAAATAAATAAACCTTTGATCTAGATACTTTGATTATCAAAAAGAAAACTATAGTCATTTAACTCTAATATAAATATTTTGGGTTGCATTCTTCTTGATAAATAATTAAGTATAAATTGGAGTTTTGTGAAATGCCAAACTATTTGAAGTATTATTATGGTAAATAAAAGAAAATATATATCAATATATATGTAAGCTTTGAAAAGAGTACATATCAAATAATCAGAACTAAATGAGTTAATTTCACAGAAAAGCACAATCATCTGTTATTTTTTATTTTAAAAACTGGATCTTAGCTAACTGGTATTCATGGTATACTGAAGTGTACCAAATGTATTTCAATAGATAATGTTCGGTCATCAATTTTGAATCTCAAAGATATTATCTCAGCTATATTAGGTCAACACTTCGGTCCACTGTCTTGCATCTGTCGGCTACAGTTTATCTATTCAGTCTAAACAAATTACATTTTACAAATTCTTATAAACTGCAGATATGATTTCAACCAAATAGATAATAAAATCAGAACATTTATTTTAACAAAGGAAAATCATACATTTATTATAGGTGTAGCCCTTCAGTGTACTCTTAAAGTTGTTGTTATTTATTCTTAATCACATTTTTGTTTATTGATCAGTCATAAAGATAGAGAGATAATTTGTATTTGTCTCGTGTTGTATGATTATTGTTATAGTTTATCGTAAAGTATTTTAATCCCAGTATTTTAATCCAGTCATAACCTGAAAATTATAAGGTTTCATCAGTAACATTGAAAAGGAAGGGAATATGGTCTGTATCAAATTTGTTTCAATGTCATTTCTTCTCATTTGTGAAAATCATGACATTTCTTCTCATTTGTGAAAATCATGACATTTTTTCAATAGAATTTTCAATTTTCCATCTATGCCTATAATTCTTAGGCTGTGACAGTGTTATTGTTATAAATCTGGATATTAGGGAACAAAATATATTTTTAAGCAGGGTGATTGTTTTCTTAAATGCATTGAATTTAGAGTTTTTTTTATTCATCTAGAAGAAAATCATACATGAACACTAATGGGCTATTAAGGCTTTGATTATTGCTCTGTTTTATATGTTTGTGACATGTCAGGTCTACAGAATTTCCATTTTTGAAAAAAATTAGATTGTTGCTGGTATTATATTACATTATTATTTTCTATTAAATCTTTTATTTAAATACCAATAGAAAGAAAAAGTATCCAAGAAAATCTCAGAGCGTCGATAAAAAACTGACTTCATCTATACAGGGATGTTATCTTTGAATATTGTTTTAATCTTTTTAATTTTAGTCTTTTATATTCAAGTCATGTATTTTTATAGATATTTACACAGGCTTTATTATAAATATATAGACTTTAGCCATTGTTGACTTAAAATTCTAGTTTTTTTATGCCATGCAAATGTATATAAGATCTTATTATTGTTTTATTTAATTTATTATTATGTATTTAAATGCTTAGCAAAGCTGCTGTGAATTACATTTACTGATAACTTGATATAATTATGAGATAGAAACTTTGCTTATTTGCTATCTGCCTATATTGTTTACTAGTTTTACTACATCGAAATCATGTAAAGATATAGTTCTGCGACAATCAAGATTCTATCTATGTTCCAATTTACTGGGTTTTATTCACAGCCAGGAACTATGTTATTGTTGCCAAAAAATTATTTTACAAATACTGATGTAGGGTATTTGATATATTAGCCATAGTTAGTACTTGTTTATGGTTGGTAAATGACTGAGGATTTTAACTGGAAACACAGAGAATTGTGAGCATCCAGATAGTCCAAGTTTAAATCTGTAATAAGAATAGTTGTCTGTAACTAACTGATGACACGAAAGAACATATGTTTTGATAATGTTATTGAAACATTATCTATAAACCCTCTAATCTATAGGATGGGTGTTTTTAATTTGTCCTGTTGGACCAGAACAGTGGAAAATTAAACCCCATTTCATTTCTATAGGATGGGATATAGATCACTTCTAACAAGGAAGTCAAAATTCTTTTTACATTTGCAGTATTTTAGATTTTTTTTAACAATTTTTAATTACAATTCCATACATAATTAGAAAGAAATTAAGATATCTTCCTATGATCAAGTTTTAACTTCAATTATATGTAAATTAATAATGACTTGTATGAACTGTGCCAATTAAAATATGCTTCTTTCCATATCAATTATGCAATTAATTATATATTCAGACTACTTATTTATATTTTATTGATCAAACTATTTAATAGGCCAAATGACGGGAGCCCCCCCCCCCAAAAAAAAAATATTTATTTATTTAGATGTTGGGCAAAATATTAATTGTGTTATAATTAGGAAGATTAGCACATAAAATGTAGATCAAATATTCTCATAACCTCATCATGATGATCATTGATGTATTTAGTGAAGGGGGGGGTCATTGAACATAATGTTTATCAATTTTACTCTCCCTTTTTCAAATAGTGCAAATACTATGCTGTAAGTGGATAGACAGACAATTCAAATTAGATTTGTGAGGCAAAATAATCAAGTCAAAAAGTCAAGAACACTGTATACTTGACAATCGTAAATCAAGTTTTTCTAACTTTGCTTTGAGAGGTTTGAATGAGTTTAGGATATTGTTTTTGTGTTGGATAGAGTTTTGAATTAAAACATTGTGATTTTTTTTATACGCTCACAATGAAATTGGTTTTTATATTTTTATCGTCCCCCCCCCCCCCCCGGTCCATCGGTTCGTAAATTTGAAGTATCTAGCTAGTCGATAAAGTTAATGTCTCATTGACAATGACATGTGTCTAAGGTCTTGAGATGAAGTAGCCTATTGATTTTCGATTATTACTACCATAGTTGTGGTCCTTGATCATTTTGAAGTATCTTTTGGAGGTTTTAAACGCTAAAGTTTATATAATATATCAGAGTTATGGCACTTGATCACTTTTCACTTTGAAAAATCTTGTGGACACTCAGGAAGCTAAAGTAAATATCCGATTGACTTTAAATTTATACACAGTATTGAAAGTCATACCAAAAAGAATCCTATTGATTTTCAATGATTTTGGATAATTACTGCCCTTATAGCCCTTGATCACTTAGAAGAAATATCTTGTGGATGCTCTAGATGCTGAAGTTAATATCAGTGTTTACGGTTAAGAGAGGAAGAAGCCTGTTGATTTTCATTGATTTCCAACAATTATGGCAATTAAATCTTTTGTATGCTAAGTGTTAGAATAGGGCAGAAGTAGAAACTAGATTTTACTCATTTTAGTATGTTGCAAATGTTTTAATTTCTGACAAAAGAAAAAAAAAATATGCGACAAACCTTGTTGACTCCCCAGACGACTTAGCTTCTGTTCTGTGGGCGTATGTTTTGTTGCCTGTCAACCTATCCTTTTCTGGTTTGTTGTCATCTTTTACACTATGGTGGTCGTAGAAAAGTGACTGAATCATTGCTGTTTATAATATGATAAAATAGTTATTTGTATATATTATTTACTTGCTTATATATTTATATTGATTATTATTATGTTATATTTGCAAATCTATTTACTTTGCCATTGAAAATAAAGAATTATTAATTCAATTTGAAAGAATGTCTTGAATTTGAACAAATCCAGAGCATTAACCACACACTGACTTAATAAAGATTACCAGAGATTGATGAAACCCAGACCTTGTGCACAAACAGTTATACATATGGATTGAGTGGGATAATCAAAGTATTTTTGAAGTTTGTTGTGATATTTACATATATTGTTGAAGTTTGTCCATACCTTGATGAAAATGGTTGACAGTTATCAGATGATTAGCATTGATAAAACCAACATGAAGATAAACAGGAATGTAACTCAGCAGATCTTTTGTCCAAAGCATCGACCACATCAAGATAATTGGTAGTTTTTCCTAATTTGTGACCGGTAGAACATGTGCATGGGTTGATATTCTTTGATTGGTTTGGTCATTTTATTTTTTTTAGATTAATTTATTGGGATATTTGCATGCTAACCATTAGTAACCGAACGTCTTTGATGCCAAGTTTTGATATGTTATAAATATAAGAAGCATGTTTTTGTGGGTAGAATGGTTTTATTTTCTAAAACAAATTTGGGTTATATTTTGGGGATTTTGATTTTGCAAGAAAGTAGAATAAAAGTTTTTTCTCTCATTTTTTTAGCGATCACAATATCTTTGAGCAACAAGGAGGTTGATAAAAGTAACAATAATATTCTTTCACAAATATTAAGTTATGTTTTTGTCCCTGATTTCACAGTTTACTCAACTATTTGCACAAATTATATAGAAATTTATAATTTTGCTGTGTGTATCACTCAACTTGTTTGTATATATAATCCCTTTCTCACATTCTATACTTTATGATATATATCTTATATATAACCAATCACATGATCTGAATCTAAATTTTGAGTCTGTGAAAAAAAGTACAGTGTGAACGTTTGGAAGTACTGTACATCATTGCTGCCTCTAAAAACTACCAGATGGCCTTTAGTTTTGTTTAAAGGTATTTTATTAGTACAAATTAGACGACAAAACATAGTTCTGCCAATTTAAAATCCTTCAGAAATGGATGTCCAATTTTCTTTTGTACAAGACAAAACATACAAAAAGAATTTTTTTATGAAACTGTTTCCTTTTATTTCTTAAATATTTTTGCTTTTCTATATATTTTCCATTTTATTCTTTCAAATTTCAATTATTAATATATATTTAAAGATCTATGTCTAAACGACATTCTTAGCTTTTTGAATTTATTTGCAGTAGAAGAGTGGTTCTGTGTTTTAAATGTTGTAATATATTTTGTGCTAGTTTTTATGTTGTTTAAGGAATAGGGTACACCATATTGTATCATTCATTAATGTCAAACCCAACACACAGTAATATTGCTGGTAATGTCCAAAATAGGGCAGAACATTACGAATGCATCTTAAATCTCTCACCAAATTAATTGGATTGCTCTATTGTTTTTTTTTATACTAATAAATATATACTCTCCCTTTCAACATTTATAAGACTATTCTACTAAAATATTCACCATCTTAAAATTCCCAATATAACAATACCTATATTAAAGGAGCTAAACAGCTAACACTTTGATTTAGGTAAATTATGTATTAAATTATGTTTATACAAATATATTGAACATTTTTAAAAAGGCAGTTCATCAAATGGGAAGAATGAAATATTTTGTATTTATTATAAATTTACATTGAGAATTAACAAATTTTAAATAATATTTTAAGTCAAAGTATTATTTTTACCATACTGCTATTATTATGTATATTATTTCAGAATTGCTATTATCAAGAAGACTTGCAGCTACATCAACCAACAAAGGTAACTATTAAATCTCCATTAATGTGGCTATAATTATTTTACTTTCCATTGAAAACGATAGATTGACAACTGATGTATACAGAAACTCTCTGGTACAAAAGGTATCATGCAATCTTTTTGAGACATTGCTTGGGTTAAATCAAGTAAAATAGATGCTATCAATCAATATCTACTAAAGAATACGTCACTGTAACAGAAATTACTGTTAACTCTCACACGAACATTGTTTAATAAGTTCTCATTTGCTATGGGAGATAACAACTCCATTTACATTGGTTTACTGTGTAACCAAAAAGAAGACAATGAAATATTTAATCTGTTACAGGTCAATCGCTTGATGACAGTTTTCTTCGTACTAATTTACGAAAGAGTAACCGTGCTAGGGCCATATCATCCTTAATTCAAGCCACAGCCTCAGCAGTACATCGGAATAAATCTTCTATGCTACGAGCTAGTTGGGGTAGTTCATCAGAAGATGTTACAGAAGATGCTACTCCTCCTGGTAGTACCCATTCCTCACCAGCTACTAAACGTAAAAGTTCTGTAAGTACTTGTTACTGTTATTTACGATTTATTAATCATCAAGTTTAATTATTTATCATGACAAATAGCTACCAAACTAATCTTTCTGTAAATACTCATTTATAATAATCTAAACGTTGCTGTAAATACTCATTCATCACTAGCTACAAAATGTAACATTTGTATGAATACTCAGCTATAAATAGCTACTATAATAGTTCTGTAAATACTGGTTCATCATCATCATTGATGGTTCTGTAAATACTCATTTATTACAAGTAAACAGTTATATTCAAATATTCATCAGTAGCTACTAAATTTACGATTATGTAAATACTCATTTATCATTAGCTTTTGAATGTAAAGTTTGGATATTTATTTATCACAACTACTACTAAAATAATGGTCATGTCAATACTTAGTTTTCATAACTTATACTAAAATAATTGTTGTGTAAATAGGCTACTTATTCATCACTAGCTACTACTAAACTAATGGTTATGTAAATACTTACTACAGTCATCACTAACTGCTACACTAAAAATGGTTATGTAAATACTTAGTCATCACAAGCTACTACTAATAATTATAAACTAATGGTTATGTAAATTCTTAGTCCTCCATATATAAATGAATACTAAACTAACGGTTATGATATTAGTTCCATAAATATGCACAGGGATTTTTACTATTGCCTCTATATATATATTAAAGTTCATTTAGGAATCTGAGAAATAAAATAAAACTGCTAAATATTTTCTTCATCACTAGGCAAGTGAACCGAAAGACCGATTTTTGATGCCTCCCCCCAGTGCACCTATGCAGCGCCGTAATAAATCTGCCAGTAGAGATAATTTAACAACACAAAGTGCCAGGTAATTATGCATATTTTGTTATAAAAACATGCATAAAACATGTTTTGATTTATCAAATTCACATCCATGTTTTAAAACGAGTTGTTCCCTTTTTTTGGCTGACATTTTGTACACCTATGAAATAGAGGATTTGCTACTCCTGATGACTGAAATCAGTTGCTATGTGGACGTATTATGCCGTCATCCCTGTTTGTCTGTCACTCCATCCCCAAATTGTTTATTGACACTCTCTCTACAGTTCACAATATTTATCCAATCTCCCTAAGATCTATGTTCCTTTCGATATTGGCATGTATCGGACCGTAACTTCATGGATTATGGCCCCTGATTTTAAGAAAAATTGCATTTTAATGTTGTTCATTTTGAGAGTATTGTGCCTTAATGACCTATTGACATTTCGAAAATTAAATCTTTTGTTTAAATTGAACAGCAACCTAGTATCAAATCATAATTTGATTTGATATCGAGAGACGTCCTTTTTTGGTTCAAGTTCATCAAATATTCATTCTGAATTTTTGGAAGCTACTGTATTTTTAACAATCATCCCTCCTAGTAATATTGTTGTATAGAGATGATATTGTTTTCATTCCTGGGTAGAATGGTCAAGGGCACTAAATAAAAATAGATTGTGCTTAAACATTCAAATGTTTACTTTAATTATTTTATTTGGTGATGTGAAATCCCATCATGCGTTGTGGTATCTCCATTACGTTCCATGCCACCAGCCTCCCCTTTTTTCTGTTCTGATGACATGTATCAGAGGCTTGCAACCAACCTTGTACAGTTGCTTCAGTGAAAGGTCTCTTTAATATATTCGTATAAATCTAATTTTATATATACTATTCAAAAAAAGTAGGGGATATTTGATTTTTGGGGAATAATACTAAAATATGCAAATGACTACGAAAAAAGTCACTATAGAACCTAACAGAAGAAACATTTCCAGTTACATGTGACGCCCAAACGCACCAATAGCTACCGCACGGAATGCAGGTGATGCTTGGGGATCATCATGGGGGTCCAACCCAAGATTTGCACGACTCTGACTTTGAATGTTACTGTCATTGTGGCATTGAATTTCAGGGTGGAAACATCAGTTTAATTGTTTTAGTGACCAGAAAACAAATTTTGATATGCGTCGGCTTACCCAAAATGAAAGGTTACGTGCCCTTGGCATGCTACAGATCGGCACAACACAGGCGGTTGTGGCACGGACGATGAATGTTTCTCCGTCTGTCATAAGCAGGCTATGGTCCAGATACCGTGATACACAATCTGTACAGGACAGACCACACTCAGGTCGACCAAGAGCGACAACTCAAGCCCAGGATCGATTTATCCGTACCTTGGCCTTGAGAAATCGTGTCATCACAGCAAATCAGATCAGCGCTCACTGGTGTGAGAGTGAGTGGCCAGACGATTCGGAATCGACTGCATAGGGGTCACCTTCGCGCCCGACGTCCTCGCGTGATCCCTTGTTTGAGAGATCGTCACATTCAGGCAAGACGTCGTTGGTGTAGGGATCGTCAACACCGGGATAATCGACGCTGGAGCAATGTGATGTTTTCAGATGAGTCAAGGTTCACTGTTGATTTTTTGGACAGACCTAGGAGGGTGTGGCGTCGTCGAAACGAGCGCTTCCAGGACGTTAACGTCATCAGACATGATCGATTTGGGAGTGGTTCTGTTATGGTGTGGGGAGGCATCACTGTTGCTGGAAGAACGGCTTTTCATGTTGTTGCAGGGCGTGTTACAGACCAGTACTACCGGGACAACATCTTGGCAGGCCATGTTGTGCCGTTCGCACGACGTCATGGCCGCCGTTTCATCTTCCAGGATGACAACGCAAGATGTCACAGGGCCAGGATCGTTACAGGTTACCTCCAACAACAGAACATCACCACATTACCTTGGCCAGCACTAAGTCCCGACCTCTCCCCCATCGAGCATGTCTGGAACATGCTTGGACAGAGGTTACGTCAACGTCAACAACGTCCTGCCAATGTCCAAGAACTTGCTGCTGCGTTGCACAGGAATGGGACAATCTGGACCAAAGTGACCTTAGACGTCTCATTAGGAGTATGCCACGTCGGATCAATGCTTGTTTGGCAAACAGAGGAGGATTTACCCGTTACTGACTTTGTTGTGATGCTGTGGTAACTTTGCTGTTTGACCCCCGGGTATCATTTTACCCTTATAATGGCCAGCCTGTGCCTTACTTAGTCTAACGATCATTTGGAATAAATCGATGAATGTGAACTTCATTTCATTTTGTCATTTGTTTCTTCGTCAGTTTCATTAGGTGACTTTAATAACACTTAAAAATCAAATATCCCCTACTTTTTTTGAATAGTATATATAGTAATCTGCGTGTTGATCAACTGTTATAAAAACATAAAAGCCTTCAAACATGAAGTACTTGTAGACAAAATATTTCTAATCTTGTAATCATATTATAACAACATACTAACCAACATATTTCTTTTTTAACTAACATGGTTTAAAATGAGTAATCATTAAAATACTTGGATGAAACTATCAGGTGTTATGTACATGTAGGCTTATAACAGAATCATCTAACAGAATCAAAAATTGTAAATGAGGTAAAATTATTGAATTCATATTTCCATACTATGATGTCCCAATCACAGGCACTTGAAGGGATTAAAATAAAACTTCTTACTACTGCTTGACTAAATAGTATAGTATAGTATATAGTCAAACAGTAATAAGAAGTTTTATTTAAATCCCTTCAAGTGCCTGTGGTCCCAATACCATGATATATTACATGTCTACTAACTAGTAGCAACACACGTACAATTGTATTTTGTAGAATACTGAAAGAGCTTTCACATAATTTAACAATTCTTATGTTTCTGTTAATTTATCTCATTCCAAACAAGAAGTATTTTGTTGATTAACGTCTGGGGTTGGCAATTAAAATTGCAGTTGTTTTTCCTACACCTTTTATTGGCAGTTGGCAGCTATCAGTAGAGTCATTTTGAAAGAAGATAAACAAATGGTTCATGGTAGTAAGAGATGTACCTCTGATGTAATACAGTCTACATGAAACTATATGATTTTAAAATGACTTAAATTACAGAAATTATCTTGTGTTTTTTCAGTGCAATAGATGAAAGAAGTTTAACTAATTCTAACAGTGATTCAGCTTTATCCAGTAAGGAACGATCATAAACTAGTTCTGTTATTTATATAAAGGTGCCATATTGTTTCTTGTTATAATCATGCCATGATGAATTTCTATTTTTCTACAATTATTGTTAATGAAATTCTTTAAATCTTCAATATATATCAGATTTTGACTTTAAAAAAAAATATATAAACAATTTAACATGAACAAGTAGTTGGTTGGTTTAAAAAACTCTTGTTTTTGATTAAGGATGGCACTGTGATTACAGGCCCCTAATAAACAATTAAAAAAAAGACCTGGATGTCCTAGTCTAAAGCTGTACCCCGGCAAGTTGACTGTCTGAAAGATGTTGGAAAGACTGTTAAGAGTTCCCCTTGAATCGATTGTCATATGTTGCTGGAAATGTTATGTTAAGCAACTAATTACAAGCTGCTCCTACTCATAAAATTCATAGTCAGCAAAATGCTACCACCAGTACTGGTAAGTTGAAAAAAAAAAATCAAAGATAAAGGTTACCCCAATTACTTGCATAATGATTGCCATATGTAAACTGATGCATATTCATTTGGGAATTATCAATTCATAAAATTTATTCATGACCCATCAATATTTTCTCATTTATATAATACTACTTGTTTAGTTTTACTATACCACTGAGAATATTCTGTATAGATCTAATAAAGAGATATATCACCTATAATAGCCATAATCCAGGACTAGGAGACGCCTGTAGTTTTGCATTGGCCAATCATTTGTCCTGGGCAAGTAGGCACCAAATAATCAAGGTTTATTTACTAGAGGGTCAAAATAATCTACCCCCTCCCCTGAATTAAGCACCCAACAAATCAATTAAAAGTCAAAGTTCCACCTTTCATCCACACCTTAAAAATTAAAGTTGCTAATTGGGGAAATAAGGAGATATTTACTAAATATCTGTCAATTAGATGGACTTATGGCACATTTCTCCAGGGTTTATGATCTGGGATAGGAAATGAAATAAGAACAATAATTCTGGATAGATGCTTTTTGTTGGTGTTCAAGGACCTATGTTTTTCATAACATATTTATTGATGAAATCATATATTTTTTAAATAATATTTTACACTGCATGATAAAATGTGTATAAATTGTACAATATTTGTTATTATATATACATATATATAAAGCTTTTCTAAATGAAATAGTTTGGCATTGTGGTTTACAATGATTAGTTAATGGAAACTACATGTATATACAACAGGGATTCTACATGAATATAAGGTGGACTGTAGAATAAATATATTATATATAGACATTTGATCCAATCATATATATTTGAGTCTGGTCTGGATTAAGGCCATAAGAGACTGACATTTTAAGTAGTTGATGAGAATTGTGTCGTGGAAACGTCCATCATTCTGTAGAAATAGCTAACAGGTTGGCCATAGTTCAAAGTTGCCTATGTTTGTGTACAAAATTAGCAATTAAAACATTATTTGTTACCCTGTTCACTGACCCGATGTCAGCTGTTTTTGAATCGTTGCAGCCTGGTTAAGTACCTTTGGTTATAATTAAGTGAGAGCGATGAAAGATGAAACCCCGAGTATAGATTCATTTCTTTGACTAAGTTTGATGATGAGAATTTTCTGCCTATACTCAAGGGCAATTTAATTGTTCAAGTCTTTGGAACATAACTCTGCTTTTAATTGAGGCAGAATGTTTAAACTTGATGTTGATATTCATTAGGTGAATGTCTCGACTTAGTTCAGTGATGTGTCCAAAGTTTGGGGAATTCCATCAAATTTGATATGCAATTTTATGCTGATTTTGCTATGTTCATTTCTTTATGGGAATTTCAACACATACCAATTAATCATTTTATTAAAATGTTTTGAGGGAATTTGATCAAATTTTATATTCACTTTAAAGGCTTAGTTTACCCTGCTCTTTGTCATTGTGTTAAATGGCCTACATACTAGACATAATCATCATAAACACTAATAGTTTCAATTATAACATAGAAAGTTTCTGTAGCAGCTTGGGAATACAGTACATTATTATTGCGAATACAAGCCAATGTTTTAAAAGGTCGGTGCAGCTCATTACCATAACTATAAAGCGGACTGATAACGTTTGAAAGTTATTAGAGCTTGTAAGTGCACCATTACTAAAGGAGGGGACGTTTATTAATAACCATGGCAACCAAGACAGGTAAGTTCTTGCCATTTAGTCACGTTTGATATTACTGATTTATAAACATGCAGAAGGTCACCGCTCTCCTGGACCCGTTTACATTAACTATCACAAAACTGTTGTGTTGTGAGATCCACACTGAGGCCCGGAATTAATTCATACACAACAAATGGATTACAGTGTTTTGATGCTGTTATTTATTTATTAATATATAGGCTCAGCAAATGTTCTGTAGAGGAAATCAAAGTGTTGGGATGGGGGGGGGGGGGAGTTCTTGCACATTTCTAAGTTACAGACCATATTTCTTAAATAACAATGAAATGGGGTTTAACGTCCTCATGTTCTGCTCCTAAACTGGGCTAACGAAGACGGACATACGCCATACATTGTGATATGAGGGAAATTAGCCCGGACAGCGGCGCTACGGCCTAGTTTTATATTCTAACTGCCAATGTGTACACGGGATCTCTGTTTTTTCGTCCCATCCGAACGACTAGACCGCTCTCCTTGCCAGACCCTCCGTCCTGCGTCACTGACTAGGGGAAACCCCGCCGGAAAATCTGGATGAACATTCTCGGCCTATGCAGGGATCGAACACCGACCTCAAGACTAGCTAGCCAGTATCTTACCCACTTAGCCACCCCGAAAAATAATGATAATGGTGATCTATTTTTCTAATACAGCGATTTACAAGTAAATAGCACTATTAAATTAAATATAACAATATGTTTAATGGGGCTCATGTGTTTTGAGTGCAGGTATAGAAGAATTTAAAATTCCTATGGTCTTCAAGTCATCGGTGGTGGGGCGGGGTATTCCATAAAATGAATGGACAAATTAAGCAAGGTAACCATATTGGCCTCTTTGGTTGTAGAGTAGAATGGTACAGTAGAAGTGTGTCAACTTCTGACACGACAAGAAGGCATGCTGATGGAAAATTAGCTCTTTAATAGTGAGTACAGTGGGACTGCACCACACATACTTACGCAAATCAAGGCTACGGGAAGGCATAAAATCAGAGGCGGATCAAAGCTCTGATGGGTCCAAGGCAGCTGGACCAGCTGGGCCCTTTGCGGAACTGGTTTGCTGTAGTAAAACTTAGACCACTGTAAGAAAAACGAAATTTCTGAGGATATACCGATGAAATAATATCACGCACTACAACTTAGTTAAACATTACCATGTCAGTCGGTCAGTGACTATCAATTGATGCTCAGATGGGCACAGCAACAGCCAATTGCTGGATAAAAGAAAATCGGAGTCAGCCAAGCTGTCATCATCACTTTCAGAATTTACTTTCTCCTGGTCGGTCGCCGACTCATTATTTTCGATGATAGGATTCGTGTTTTCGTCGACTGATCAGTGACCCTGCCTTGGCCACCGAGGGGGTTGGGATGGCCTAGTGGTGCCGCGCTTCGAACTCTAGCTGGCCGGTCACCTCTCGCTTGCGGCTGTGGTTTGGATACCCGGCGTGAGCGTATGTGGCATGGAGATAGGGGCGCCTTCTCAGCCTCGTCGGTTTACTCCGGGCACTCCGGTTTCCTCCCATTGCTAAAGACCCCTATATACGCGCAAGCGAATTATTGAAATAAAATTAAACCATATGTTAGTCCCGAAATGACCTAGTTTGTGCCGAGTGGACGTTAAACCCCATTTTCCTTTCTCTCTCTTGGCCACCGAAAAACATCGTGATTTTGGGCGGAGTGTTTGCCGCTTTTTTCAGCATTTTAGCTTCATGGGTTTTTTTGTTCTCTATTCTCCCACCCATACCTTTGCTTTTGGGCCACACCAACAGCAAACCGGCCTTCACGTAATGAAAGAAAGGCAAAGTTTATTAATTTTTTTTTCTATCCTCGACAACCAGCGTTACGCAGGCCGACACACTTTTAATATGTGCGCCAATCTGGTCACAATGAGAACGTGACGAAAACCATAATACTTCGCTCTTTCTGCCATTCATTGCGGGTAAATTTTCTCACATCTTAATGATGGATTTCGCCTGCGTAGTTCTCGATCCGAGATCCGAGGCAAAATACAGTTTTGTAACATCTGCATAGATCAAGGAGTCTTAATCATGGCGAGTGGTGATGTCACGTAGAGGAAGCATGAACGAAGAAAATGAAACTAGTCCAAGGACAGTCCGAGGAACCTCCCGTGGCCGTAGCGTAATGGCTGTGCCTCAGGAACCACATACCTTACATACACATGTTGTGGTATAAGGCGTCAAGGACACCAGACAAGTCCACCGGGGTTAAAATGACATCATTCTGTCTTATCAGGAACACGCATAACGTCATTATGCAGTAGATGGATCTCTGTAAATTATATACGACCCTCTCGAAAGGCAGACTGAAATTTACCTTACAAATTATTAAGTTTGGACCCTGGAAACAAACCTGACATAAATGTTTATAATAGATGACAGAATGTAATCTCAGGCTAGTTGGCATTGGGTCAGTAGAACATTATTTTGGTAATTAATCATTCGCGCTGATAGGTTTGAAAGAGTTCCAAAATACATGTATAATCAGTTTCCATTTCTGTCAAAGAACTACCTGTGTCAGATGATAAGGTTAAATTAGTTAGAATGTCTTCTATTTTCTGTGTGAAAAAGTTATCTGGGAAATATCAGGCAATTGAAAGGGTCTTTGTCAGTAAGAATTGATACTGAAGCTCGTTTATGACTCCATTTGTATGTGCGGCTTCAGCATCTGTCAGCTAAACTGAGTTCTGTCGCCATCCAGTTTCTTATTATAGGTTTTACGTGCAGTGATTTTTAAACAGAATAGTCCCCGGGTAGTGTAAGTCTGGATGTCGGGTGGAGTCAGAAACATAAGTTTCATTGCCAGATTTTTCTTATCCTGTAGTTGATGAGAATTGTGTCGTGGAAACGTCCATCCTTCTGTAGTAATAGTCAAAAGGTTGGCCATAGTTCAGAGTTACTTATGTTTGAGTACAAAATTAGCAATTCATCAAAAATTATTTGTTACCCACGTATTTTATCTAAAAATTGAGTACACAAATTTTTTATTTGTGGGCTAAACTTAGTGCCCCATGAGTTCCAGATGGAGTAATTAATTCTTGAATTAGTACATGCCTTGTAATAAAAGTGTTCACAATTACCCTTTGTCTGTACGTGTATATATTTTCACATTATTTGCTTTGAAAAAAGCACAAGGGAGCCCTGATCGTCTAGAATTTACCTCTGGTTGTCTTGGGCCTTCTCTTTCACGTTGTGTTTTTCCTTCTTACTGTCTTCTTAAGACGTTTGTCTTACCAGGTATAACAATGCAACATTTCGTTTATACATTTTATACATGTCACTCCGGATACATACATATAGATACAAGCATAGCGGGCCCGGATCCAGGATTTTGTCGAGGAGGGGGAGGGGGCATACATTGGCGCAAAAGGTAATACGTTGCAACCTTGGATTGCTGTGGGCACGACCCCCCCCCCCCCCTCCTAGATCCGCGCCTGCATAGTATAGATTACAGTACAAAAGCTAATCTCAAACACCGGCCAGCCAGACTCGCCTAGCCAGTCTTCTGATAGAAACTGTTACATCTTTTCCCTTCCAAAATCTGTCTGCTGTCTCGGAACTCAGATGGTAATCTCTCTGATATCTAATGAAATCAGTCTGAAAAGGTTTTTGTTTTTCTTTTATAGGACTCGTGGATGTCACGCAAAACCGAGTGTGTTCATGGCCCCCCAACCTGTGCAATTAACAATATGATTGGTTAATTAAGCTAAATGACGCAATAGGTAAATTTCCAATCGCATGTATTTTGTTGACACATAGAACCAGCTATGCTTTGACTCTATAACTCTTTTTATGTACCCATATGTCACGCATATGCTTGTTTGATTTAAGTATTTTAAGTACATATATGTGAATATGTTTGAATCCCGCAACTTGCCAAAACATTAATCGATTCAATATAATACCATTTATTCCTCTACTCCCTTTCTAAATTGAAAACAATGTCGCAACGACGATATTGCTATATGTGTTTGCATAAGTGTTAAATTGAAGTAATTTGTTATAATCACTGGATACAAAAGTACAACGGACATGGTTGTGTTAGCTAAGTATGTGGTTCACGTTTGGGAATTGGTATCAGATGTATTATAGTCTTTCGCAGTTTTCATACGGAATCTATTTCATACAGCCAAGAATTGATTACTCATGTTGCGTCACTTTATTTTCGCCGACTCTATAAAACTCTCTATCATAAAAACGTTTCAACAACCAAAGAGAATGATGCTTGTTCCTTGTTCAAGAGCTCCGTCTTCATTAGCTAGGATAGTGCACAAAGGTGATACGTTAAACACCATTCCATTTCACAAACTATGTTATCTACAAAAATCGTCGTTCGTTATAACACGTAACCCATATATATATATACATTATATATTAAATACAGGCGCGGATCCAGAGGGGGGTCCAGGGGGTCCCCCCCCCCTGCTCAGACTTGAACATTTTTTATGCGATTTTATTGGCGACTTTTAGACCTGTAATTTTGGAAATTACCTTCCGGAAATACGTCAGAATGCACCAAATTGAATCTAATTTACCAAATTATCCAGGGGGAGGGCCCCCAAACCCCCCGTTGATTGGTTGGGTGCCTTTTATCAAACCTAGACCCCCCCCTGCAAAAAATCCTGGATCCGCGCCTGTATTAGCAGAAACAACACTGCACATAAGCAACGTACTTATGCGGGCAGGCTTAAATGTTCAAATCCTGAAAGGATAATTCGATTGGGTTGAAACAAACTTTTGCCACCAACAAGCACAATCATGGAAATCATAATAATATAGACATTAGAACTGCAACTGTGGTGTAATTGATGTTGCTTTCATACCAGACCTACACATTGTAATCAAGTACCCGTAACTGAAATGACTATATAACCTCAGCAAAGATACTGCCGACATGCCCTCCACTTTAGGTGAAGACGACCCTTTCTTTTCCACAGTAGAGCAGTAAACTGTGTAATTTAAGTGTGGCAGAGAGAGCCTTGGCGATGACCAGCGTCCCGGAAGGCCAACAACAGCATCCATTCAAGAAAACATTACGATGACGATCGACGATTGACCACACGACATATTGCGAATGTTGTGGGCATCTCTTATGAGAGAGTTAAACACATGTCGACAGTTACTCGGATAGGTTTGTTGAAGGAACTGACGTTGGCAATGGATTACGGAATTTGATTGGTCTCTACTAACAAGCTCCTGGTGGTTGAGAAGGTTTCTTTTGGTTTTAGTTTCATTTTTGTTAGAGATTCTTCTGTCGGTTCGTCAAAACATACTGAACTAGGTTGAACGTAACCATATAGGTAGGATTAACCATACAGGTATATACCATCAGCGGGTTACTGTTCAGAAAAAAACTACTTCTCTAGAGGGGAGGTCTGTTGGATTTTCCTTGCCTGTGTAATCATGGATATAAGTATTAAACGGTCATTGATCTCTTTGTACCAGAAGTGAACAGATGGACTATTTTATATTAAAACCCACATTCTGGGATTTTACCATCAAGCATGTACACTGTAGGCATTCCACACTAAACGATTTAAAATCCAGTTTTATAAAACATTTTATTTGTAGTTTTAATGTAGGCTACTTTTAATATTATTTCTTTTATTTGCCATCACTTCCCCAAAACCAACCTTGATTGTGGCGGTACTCACTATACTTGTCTGGATCCGCCCCTGACAATATCATTGATCCACCAGAATGTGTCAGGACAGCTGTTGATTTTTGATTTGTAACGGAAAATAGTTTACCGACATCCATTTAAGAGAAAAATCAATTGTCTTTATTGTCAGTTAACGCTGCCGATAACAAACTAAAATACTATGCTTTGTGTTTATCTATAAACCCGGCGGGTGGAGAACGCTCTCTTGGGCTCACTAATGAGTCCAGTGCGACTATTAAATGTATTTCGTTGATCGGAACAATTCAGTCGTTAATTTGTTAGTATTACAATGCCGGATCAAAGAACGTTTAGTTTTTTCCGATACAAATGACGATAATGATGTCACGAGTCATGACTGTACATAATACACTTTAATTAAGTTGTAGTTAATTCATTAAAAAATCAAAACGTCTGTCAGATGGTTCAGGTGTAGACATTTATAAATTCTGCATAAGCCTGTTAAGCGACTTTATAATATAAGGTTTAAATGTGATGTTTTTGTATAACGGACGTATTTGAAGCTTTTACCATCAGTGTTTACATGAAAGTTCTTGAAATTCAATTTGTTTGTGAACGAGAATAGAAGTAGACCTACGTGATTTTAATATTCTATTAAATAGAGTCATATTTTTAACATTCGCCAGAATATGTTATCACCTTTAATTAGAAGGTTGGATTAGGTCTATTGGAATTAAAGTGCCGTCTGATTCGACATAAGCTGTTTGCAGGGTATCATTAGAACCAGAAAGAAAGACAGTGACGGATATTTTACGTTGCTGGAATTACTGTGTTTAAAGATCGGTTTTAGTTTGTTTTATGGTCGTTTGAAGCATCGATGTCATTAAAGAAAGACTTGTAGCGATTTGGTGAATGTCTGCTAGGAATTGATTCCTATTTCACGACATTAATCCTTTTATTTTCAAGAACTGCTTCCCAAAGATACGACACAGAAAGTGGTGTTTTTTTTTAATTGTTTAGGAAACAATAGACTACTTTTCTAACGCAATAGTTGATAGTTTACTATCAACGCCAAGGTAAGCTCCATCATTTGATTTCATATTGACCTATATAGTTAAAGTTACATTATGGGAGATACGATAAAGAGATGGCAGTTCTCACTACAATAGTTAAAAACTAGATAGTGTAAAGATAATTTGCTGAAAATTTCAGTTAAATTGATTCACTATTAGCCGAGAAAAAAAGCTTTTGAAATATTCATAGCCTCGGTCATCATTACTCAATTCATTAATATAAACAGCATAGTCTCGATTATCCACTTGATTGATTTAATTATCAACCGCCATTAAGCGGCATATACGATTTTAATCTGCCAACATCGAAGGCTAGTCTTGACATAAAGAGTTTATTATGGTCTGAATATGTTAATTAATGTCTAATTGATTATTTAGATAACATCTCAGGCTTAAAGAAAGACCTGTAAAAATCAGATTTTGCTCTTGCATAATGCTATTTTAATTACACACAGATTTATAATTATAAAATAAAATCGTAATTCATGGAATCAATATTTACAAATAAACGTTAAAAGCACAGCCAGCCTTTAAAGCGACATTAGTTAATATAAGATAAAGAGCCGACAGTTGTTATCTGAACATTCCAATCAAATTATCATATCGGCGATACATTTATAGCCAAACCCTAGTTGTCATTACTACATTTGTTACGATAATAAACACAGTGTCGATTAACCATTTTTACATATTTTAATCTACCTGTATCGCAGCCATTCGATGGCATGGAGAGTTGAGTATGGTCTGGGTAAGTTCATTAATGCACAGGAATCTGACCTTCTATTCGTATTAGATGCATACACCATACCGAACTAAACAATTATAATATATATATTGTCTAGTTCGGTATGGTGATGCATATAATACGGATAGAAGGTCAGATTCCTGTGATTAATGTCTATAATCAATCATCTATATAACATTTCAGGCCTAAAGGAAGATTTAACTATTGCATATTATAATGCCTGTTAAAGTTACACAAGCCCATCATTAAGTATACGTATTCTCCTCTGAACACAAATTCAGATGTTCATACTGATTTGGATTGTATACAAATAACGTGAGACATTATAGTTTTGTTATGTTATGTTTAACTTACCAATTTTCTCTTACCACGAATATATTGAGACACGATCTGTGTGTGATAAAATTACAATTGACCAGAGTTGAATTAATGAAAATATAGATCCGAATTAAACGCCAGTATTGAAGCAAATGAGAACGGTGTTCTTGAACAGAGTGATTAATAACGATGATAGATATGAACAGAGATTATTTGTTTCTATAAATGCCGCATATACATGTAGTATAGAATTAACGTAAGTTTGAAAATTTAGCTTGTTGGGAAAAGAGAATCTTGAGAATGCTAGATTATGGTCTCATTATTTGTATATTTACGTGGGGGATTTTCCATGACAATGTTGTTTCTGTATGTGTTCTTCATCCAATTGCGGCTGCCCTTCTAACGCCACGAGGTCGGACAACTTACGCGTGCAACATTTGACGACCCTCGAGCAGACATCCCTTAATCGCCAAACCACCAATTAGTGAGACACCCTCTCATTTTGTCCTGTGCACGCAGCATGGTTGTTTTTATTTATGTAATCCAGTATTTTGACTAGTAAGATTAGCCGCCCCTACTTTCCATTTATATCAAAATTGCCATACTGGAAATAGCCATCCGATAAATTTAGAGTAAAATTTCTAGGTCCGAAATATTAGCGATTTGACTCCTTTAATATTAAACTAAAACTAAAATGTCGACACATAGGCGCACGAGCCAGGGGGCAGGGAGCAGCTGTCCCCCTAACTTTCAGGCAAGCTGTCCATACAATGTAAGCTCTGCTTCTTCGCCTCTCGAGGAAGACCCGATTTTTTTTCGGGAATTTCGGGTTCTGCCCCCCCCCCCCCAACTGTCATCGAGTCCGCATGCTTCTGTGTCAACATAGTTATAGAACAATGGTAAATAAAACAGCGTAATTACGACTAATTTGTCTGCTTGATTTTATTCCAGACCTCCCTATCTAAGTATACAGTGTCGAACACTTTTCACCAATTGTGTCTCATGTAATGGCTTCAAACCAGCGAGTCTGCGACATTCTTGTGGCGACTTCTGGTCCGGTTCACTTTTTCTTACATAAGAATGAATCTTATAAAATACCGTCTCTAGAAAAGGCCGTTCTTACGTAAGCACGTACGAGTCTAAGCACATTGTGACTGGTAAAATGAGACCAAAGAAAAAACCCGCAAGCACTTTGATCTTAAAGTAGCCTGTGAGTTTGTGTTGTTTACTAATAATTGGCAAATAAATAAAACGGTTTCAGGGCAGAAGCGAAATTTTCTATGGCATACTTCTCGAGAATATGTTCTAAAGGATTTTCTCTGCCTTTAAATTGTCTCCTACGTATCAAAAGATGTAGGAAATGCCGTGGAATATCTATCTGTCGGCCATTTTGTTTGAAGCAGAAACAGACTTAAAGTTTTTAAGCAAGCCCTGCACCATGCTTGAGACTTGTGCTTAGATAAGAACAAAGTTGCGCTGAATTTTTTCTAGGAACGCATAATAACGTACTTGTGCTTACACTGAAGTCTACTTAAAATATAAGCACAAGGGCGTTCTTAACAATTTTCTAGGAACACAAAATGCGATAAGTTTACTTAAATGCATAAGTCTACTTGAAATGTACGTGCTTAAGAATTTTCCAGGAATCGGGCCCTGCTTCCTATCCACTCTACTACCGCAGTATTGTGCGCGTTGGTGGTGGCGAAGTAATACGTAATGTTGTGTTCCGTTGAAGCTAAACGAACTTTCTGACATTACAATGTCCCTCAGGTATAACCCGGGATTATTTTGATGTTCCGTTTCTGAAACTATTCACTAGAGTTTTTTGATGCTACTAAGTATTCCCTAATCCTCTACCTGTTGCTGACCTAATGATCACGCTAAGTATTTAACGAACTTCGTGGCGTAAACTTCACAAATGATGATGCTTCATCAAGATTTGGATTAAACCACCATTTAAAAGGTCCCAAGGCTGAAAATAGCGTAAACTGGGTTTTAAATATTGTGGTAGAACATGAAACGATGCCAAAAGCTAAAATGGCGTCAGGATTCAAATATTTTAAAAATGGCATAAAGATTCGATCACTTCTAAGATGGTGTAAGATTTAAACATGTCTAAGATGGCGAAAGGATACAAACGTTTCTAAGAAAATTTATTTTGCTTACTCTTTACCATTAGAAGATTTGCATATCATAAAACAAATCGTGTGAGCGGTCGACAGACAGATGGGGGTTTCTTTGGCTACGGATTAATCATTGTGGAAAATGCCCTAGAATCAATCCCGGGTCATGCTGATGGTGGGTATAGAAAGACCAAACTTTCTCGTGTATACATTGACGTGCACAGTAAATGGCACAGTATTGACACTCGGATTCATGGATCAATATATTTGCGTTATATACATAGCTTTCACCCTTTATGATACTATATAATTTCTATAGTACATAATTGTATTCCTAACAATTATTATTTGTAGCGTAATTTGTTGTGACGCAGCTGAGCATGTCACAAAAGTTAGAGTGTGATTTTATAGAATTCATTATAAAATCTATTACTAGTCTCGTAGCCAACTGCGATGCCATTTATTGTGGTTAAAGGCATGTACACGTTAACAAATTCTTGACTGATTTCAGGGATAATATTAGTATCCAGGTAAAATCGTTCCCTGTCACTTCTGGGTATTCTTATGTCAATAAAATTCCAAAGTTACGACGCTTGCCATGACTGAGAGTTGACCTACAGAGAGAACAATTCTCAACAGAATAGGTTAGTCCTGGCCATTATTGAGTTTCAACATTTAATCAGAACTGGCTCTGGAGTTTTAGCTCATGGTATTCCGTCCGTTGAATTTCTTGCTGCAATTCTCGGGTCTAAACTCTAATTTTGAAAACCTTTTTTTAAAAATACACCTCCACATCGTATTTCCCACATAGTATACGGAGACAAGCGGAGTGAACCAAGTGTAGATAATAAGGTCACAGTATTGTATATTTTATGTCAATTAAATATGAAATTATTCCGTTCGGATGTTTACATAGACAGTTCATTTGAACATATGTTTCAATTAGACTCCATCACAGGATCAATACATGTACAGTAAGTAATACTATGATAATATTTTGATTATATCCTATCTGTAAATTATAAATGCTTGTTGAAATGGACCTGATGTGCATTTATTTTAAAATTGTACATTTATTTAATATTATCTCAAAAGTCAAAACATATTGATAAGGATTGCCATTTAGGTGGATAGGAAGCTTGTTCTTGTATACTGTGGTAGGGTATTTAATAAATCGTTAGAAAAAAGTTGTTGTCATTTGATCGAAAGATTCTAGAAAAAGAATGGTGATGAATTGTTTCTTGTAGGTATGAAGGTGCTGTTCCATTCTCAGCTTGGCGCGTCAGACAGTAATTTAGATTGAATTCGTTCATTAATCCGAAACGAATATCCCAAAGTCTATACTGGAGAAATGAGTTCACCATATTTAATTTTACAGACAGTTCTAACGGCTTTATTTTTAATTCTTTGTAAACTTTGAAATTGTTTATTCGCTAATCCAATTAAGGCACTGTTGCAGTAATATAGTCGGGATATGACCACACAACGAGGGAGAGAGAAATGGGGCTTAACGTCCATTCGACACAAACTAGGTCATTTCGAGACTAACATATGGTTTTGAATTTTATTTCAATAATTCACTTGCGCATAGGGGTCTTTAGATGTGGGAGGAAACCAGAGTTCCCGGAGAAAACCCACGAGGTTGGACAGGTGTTCCTACTCCTTGCCACGTACAAGCGGGATTTGAAACCACGCCAGTTGACCCAATGACAGGCCGTATGATACAGCGCGCACACGCTAACCATTCAACCATCCAACTCCCTCCCACGCGCGTTGATGCAGCATATACCTTAGATGGTAACTGCAGGTTTTACACAGGGAACTAATATAGGATTCCATTGAAATATTATTGCCCATGATTAGGCCAAAGATTTCTAACGGATGTTTATAGCTGATTGTTCAATATTATGATGATTTATTTGGCATGTTTTACTATCTGCGAGATGGGTCTAACACTAGGATTTCAGTCTTGTCAGCAGTTAGTTTTTTTAAAAACATGTTAGAATCCATCCAGAATTTCACAGTTTTGATACATGCTTTCGTGGCGCAGGTGAGGTTTTGACTGACAAGGTCTTGTCGAAAGAAGCCAATCTGGTAATCATCTGCGTAAAATTGAGGATTCTTATCACGTCGGCTTAACATATTTCTATCTAGCTTTGAGGACATACAAAATAATATGGGATCAAGCACTATCCCTTGAGGTTCACCACAGCAGAAGGATACCTGTTTAGAGAATGATTTCCGAACAAGCACAGCTCTCGATCTAAAATATTTTTGTGATGTATCAAAGGCTGCTGAAGTTTTTTTTTAGAGAACTCCTGATTATGTTTAGAACATGATTTAGAACAGTTTCTGTGCTGTGTGGGATTCTGTAAGCCCACTGGTATTTAAACATTAAGTTAGAGCTAATCAATTTGAATATCCTTCTTTCTACCACATTTTGAAATGTGTATGACCTTCAAGAGGTATTGAATTTTTGGAGATCTTGCATTAGTTGGTAAAAAATTAATTCTTGATTCGAGAAGATTTGTCAACACAGTTTACTTGGTGTGTTCAAATTAGGTTGCCTGCACATTTTGGGAAAGTTCTGTTCATAATACTTTGCTCGTTTTGTCAAACAGCAAGCATTTAAAGAGACGGGTTTCAATCCGTCGTCAATTAAGCAAACCCTGCAAGGAAATATAATGAAACGTGGCTGGATTTCCTACTTTCTGCATATGGGAAACATTACATGGACGATGAGTTTTTTGCCCACTCATTGTCAAATTCCAACTGTCAAGGGGTCCCTGCACGCCAACATGTACATGTATTGGACCTCGGTTTTCGGCCCCACCCAAGCGACTAGACGATATTCCATACTATGCCTCATTTCTGCACCGCCGGAAAACCAAACTTAATAATTTCCGACAGAACATTATCGGGCTTTTTTACATGCTTAAAGGTGAATCTGGCGTTTTGATTGATCATTTAGACACTGAGATTTTACATTAGAACCCGCAACGCTTACGCATCTGAATAACAACGAAATTTATATTGCGCAACATTTTGCACTGTACTGAAAAGTCCTTGAAACAAATTTCGTCATCTTATAAACCGGTACATCTAACAATAATTTATTTTCGGATCTCAGTGATCCTTTAAGTTGGTAGTGTGCCAAGAGATTCCGAAGATACCTTGGTGCTGTTTTATTTAATGTTTTGTAAGTCAGAGTCAGAATTTTAAAGTTAATTCTATCGTGCATTAGGAGCCAGTGGAGATTATTTAAGGTGGGAGTAATGTGTGATTTTTATCTAGCCTAGCTTTTGGATCCTTAGCAACTTGGAAATGTGTTCATCAGTTACTCTGGGTCCTTATGATCTAAGGACGTGTTTATTGCAATTCTATAATCACATCATACCAAAACATCCCCCAAAATCCGAAAAAGGAAGCGTGTATGTCCAAAACACCACGATCAAACCGGATGTCTCCTGGTTAGAGAACACGTGGTTTACCGAGTCACAATGACAGTCTGGTCGTTAGTATAGACCTTTTCATCAAATAAAATAAAACCATTGACATTCAGAACAGGCAAATTACTCCCCATAACTGTAGATAACGGGACAAATTTTAATATCATAATGATAGATCAAAATACTGCAAAATTTGACCATTAAGTGAATTATGGAAGCAACACCATTCTTGTTGAGCATGTTACAGAAGTTTTTGGTATGGTGAGATTATAGAATTCACAAAAAAATGCCATTTTTGAATTAAATCGGAAATTGTTTGCCACAAATCATTACATGTTGACTTATGTACTTTCAAGTTTTAGATTAATTTCAATTTCTTTTTTCCGCGAGGAGATCGATCATAGTCACATTTAACAATTGAGTTAAGACTTCCCAATCATAAGATGTTCATGCACTGACAAATCCTTATTTGAAAAGATAATCTCATCAAACTTCGACATTTATTTCAACTGTATAGTTAATGCTTGGAACTTCACGTCGGAGAGTTTTTGGTGGTGCGTGTTGGTTACATATAGCCACAATGGCAGCCATAATCATGTGGATTGAAATTACATCAACCTTTCGTTCCATATTTTCGGTTGACTACTCCACTTAATCTTGGCCTAAAGATATTTCAGTCGGTCATTATCATACGATGATGTAAAAAATGTTTCGAAATCTTTTGAGAACTTTGATTTTTTGACACTTGGTTGACTTTGAGTTGAAGGTTAAAATTGCTGTCATCGTCAAAGCCCAGAATGGGAGTTTCTGAACACTCATATCCTTAGAGTTAATGAAATGACAAATCGAATAAACTGAACGCAGATAACATCTGGTTTTAATTAAGGTGTCAATACTTGAAAAGGAGGCGCGCTCGTTTGCTTAACAAAAACTTGCAAAAATAACTATTTCACGTAACGCAGAAATAAAGCATATAGGAATCGTATACATGTTCCTACTAGGAAGCGAATAATTCTAATGAAGAAAACAGATAAATCACAGTGTTATGTTATGCACAATGATAAACGAGCAAGTCTACGGTGATGATATATAGTGGAGATTCCTCACTCGGTTTAGCATGTTATTCACTTATTTAAAGATCACTGATCTACATATCTCTACAGAATCTAGTGTGTGTCTACGAGCGGTATTAATTCCTTCCACAAACTTGACAGATAAATCTACATCGACGTGGTTGTCTGGTGAATTATACCACTGTTTCGTATAAAGCCTGATAATTTCAGAAACTTCAGAAATACCGATTTTCAAATCTTAGGACTATGGGCTGTTTCCTGTACAAAATGTAATGGAATCGTTGCTATACATCCGAGAGCATTGTAAAATATGGCGGTGTATGGGATTAGATTTTTCATCTGTATTGTGTAACACCGTGGTTTATTCAGTAAACCAGGTATTTAGATCCTGTGTTGTTTTTGTATAAATTGTGTTGTAGTCTTAATAGTTTTTGTGTAAATTGTACTGTGGCCATGATTTGTGTATGTACACGATTCAAAGTTCTACGGAGACGATCATGCTGATTGAACTACTTAAATATAATGAATGACAAACATTGCGTGTTATTGTCGCCTCGATGTTCTGTAGTTTTATCAACATTTTATGCTGTTAAACATTGATTTATCACTGGATATAATTATACAGTAGTGTATATATATGGGTTTTACTCTTCGATTTATCTGCAGGATTTCGACATAGAATGAGAATGGCTTTAATACCAATGTTAGTAAACCTTACCCTGGTAACACTAGGAGATATAACTTTAGCCCAGAAAAGGTAAGACGATTTTATTTATTTATAAATTTGCTTTTAATGTCTACTGGAAATGTCAGATCATTCGTGTCAGTTATTTATATTTTATATATTTTACAGCGACAGTGCTATAGTAATTGATAATTTCTCTTTTACAAAATTTTAAAACGAGTTTAAATCTCGTATTAAGAAACAATTTGAACAGATTAACAATCCATAACCTAGAAAAAAAATATTTGATCATCTGGACTCGCAGTCCACTATCCCACGCATCTGACCGATCCTTGCAGATTTAATAGGGCGTATACACTAATATTGAATGATGTCAGTTGAAAGATTTGTAGGATCAAAAAAAAACCCAAAAAAACAAAAAACCGATTACCCCCAGTATTATTGTCCTTGCCACTGACATAATAATGATTTTCAAACAGTCACAGTGTAATAGACAGTGTGGCAATAATCTATTGATCTTGTCATTAAACGCTAGGTTTCAGGGATTTGATTTAAATCTTTCTGTTATTATTAATTACTAGAGAGTCAGAGGCGGATCCAGGATTTTCAGAAAGAGGGGGCGTGCTGCACCCACTTGGGAGTTGGAAGCCCGGAACAGTGATTTTTGAGTGGAAAAAATGCCCACAAGGATTTATTTCATACTAATACTGTAAATTACGATTTCCAACCTAAACTATTTTTGTTCTCCTTTCTCGCGATAATATATGGAGCTAAAATTTGTTCGCCACCTAAACAAATAGAGGGGTGTGCGCTGGGTGCGCCCCCCTCTGGATCCGCGCCTGAGAGTAGGAAGCTCAGTGAGTGAGATTGGGCAAAATTTCCACCACAACACACTGTATGGCACGTGACCTTCTTCATTAGCCAAGTCAGAGCAAAAAGTCTCATTTCATTCATTTACTGGAGAGTATCATTTCTAGCAGACCCGAATGTTTAGAAAGACACTGGTACTTTCTTGACTCTATTTAGGAAGCATAGGTTCTTTTTTCATTTATCTTATAAAACTTATTGACACAGATGACATTAGATTCGCTTATTAATATTTGATACCATTATTTGATATATTATTAGTGGTGCTGCCATGGATGACATATCCCTTCATGTGAAATTTTATATATGTATATAGATATTTGAATAATTGATGACCGAGAGAATTGTATATGATCAAATGTTATGTTTGTAACGACAAAAGGTCATCTATTATGTATAAAAAGAGAAGTTTGTTTGAATGTTTGTTGAGGCGGTATAGGAAACCAAATGACTGAATTTATAAAATAAGTTCCTAATGACTGTTTTACAAGGAAATTAATGGTGCGGTTTACTTTTTGTTTGGTTCAGTAGTTAAATGTAATGTTTTTTGTCAGCGCGAACAGGAATAAACATCCTAGCACATTTATACTTTTCCATATTGGCCCAATATCTTCGCGAAAAATTTGTTTCCGGAAACACACCCGAGCACCGCTTTAACTAAGCTATAGTATTTTTTATTTGCAAAACCCATCTCTTCATAATTCTGTGTAAGCTTCAACAAGTTTATATTAATAATAGCATTGATTCTAAGCGAGTTACATGGTTTTAAATAAAAATGATTTCTTTCCATTAAATATCTCTCTGGCATAGATCATTCTCATTAGGTTTGGCCTGAACGATAGGTTAGCGTGTCTGAAGACAGTAATGACATATTTGGTGCGAAGCTAATTTAATAAAATGCATCTTTGTTAATACGTCCCAACACCTCCACAATTTTGCATGATAATAACATTAAATCGTCGCTGGCGTAATTTGAAATTTGAGAATAACTTCACAAAAAATGGCTTCTTTAATCATCTTATAAATTTTCTCGCGAAAGAATATATATAGATATGTATCGAAGCCTACGCATTTTATTGCTAATGGTATATCTAGCGAGACTGTAATAATTCTTAGTTTAAAGGGACAATATTATGTGAAATAACCATGTGGTGTTCAGACATGAAATGAGAGGGATGCAAGATGGTATAACTGTGTACGAATAGTAGTGTTTTGACAGAATGATGGCAAAAGTGAATATCCACTTAACTATCTGTTCTTGTCTTAAATCAAATGTGAAATTTAAAGAACGATATTATAAAGATAATTGATTATTGAGATATATTGACTGGAATATCCCCCGTATATTGTCGCCGCCCCTGTCCACACGTCGGTCAAGACGTTCGTCCACATTTTGATATGTCCTTTTTTTTTTATCGAAACTTGAAATATAGGTTTTAATATTGGCATTATCTTCGTTGATTATGGCCCCTGATTTTACGATAAGGGGTGTTTTTAGTTTGTGGTCACTCTAGAGGTCACAACTTTTATCCTATTTTACGAAACTTGAAATATATATTTATAACACAAAAGTCTCGGTTTCTGTCGATTTTTGCACATATCGGGTCTTAACTTCATTATCATGTATTATTGCGCCCAAGTGTACGAAAGATCACAATATATCCAATTTTAAAAACCGTTCAAATATATCATCTTTAAGCCCTATTGATACTTGAGTTCGAATTTCGTGAAAATCGGACCGAAATCGTCCGACAAAATGCCCAATTTCGATGAAAAATAAACATATGTGTTTATATCCTAAAGATCTTGGTTCCTTTGATATTTTCGCATATCGGACCGTAACACCTTGGATTATTGTCCCGATTTATACGAAAAATCGGCTTTTTACTTTGTTCTATGTCCAAGGGTGTTGTACCTTACATGAAAGCCACTGTCTTCTGTTTGTATTTCCGCATAACATTCCTTCGACAAAATTAAAATTGTGCTGGAATGCAATTATTGTATATTTTCCTTTTGTTTCTTTTTTATTCCTTTATCATGGCTAAGTCTTAATGGCCCTAGACAACCGAGAGCCCTTACCGAGACACTGTTACAGCTATTTATATATTTCATTATAAGAATAAACCGGTGATAATGTGTACTCGCTGATTCTTAATTAAAGAAGCAAAGTCTTGTAACTCAATATTGGTCTTCTTGATTTGATTTTTTAGTCCCAATTGATAGTAAGAACAAGTTGGCTTGTCACACTATCTGATTAAAAGACAGATCTGTATTTCGTTTCGTTTTTTATACTTTCGAATGCCTCTACTACAAGAATATCTGACCAGTTGTAGTGTTAGGTCGCGTCAGAGGTCATACGAGCGACTTTTTACCTATGAAGTCAGATATTTGATTAACCAATCAGCGTTGAAGTTTCTAGAAGGTTGAGGGGTTTGGATGGCCTAGTGGTCTAGAGTGCCGCGTTTCGACCTCTAGCTTGCCGGTCACCTCTGGCTTGCGGCTGTGGTTTCGAGCCTTGGTGTGACATGTGACATGGAGATGGGGGCGCAGTCTCAACCTCGTGGGTTTCCTCCGGGCACTCCGGTTTCCTCCCACTGCTAAAGACCCCTACGCGCAAGCGAATTATTGAAATAAAATTAAACCATATGTTAGTCCCGAATGACCTAGTTTGTGTTGAGTGGACGTTAAACCCCATTTCTCTCTCTCTTCTAGTAGGTTACCCACAGTTCTATGCAGCTCACGCCAAACAACTCGCTGTAACAGACCGTATCATTGGTTATTCCCTCAAATCATCCATAACGCGGGTTATATAACAACTCTTCTGGATCCTAGTGTAGCCTGGTAAAGACAAGTAAAACGAAATTTTGAACTATAAAAAGAACCCAAACAAATCGAAATAGGATCTGTGTTTTAAACAGATTACTTTCCACAGGATCTGTGTTTTAAACAGATTACTTTCCACAGTTCAACACAACCGACTTAAAATTCGGAGATTGTTTCGAACAAGCATTGCTTTGGCTAATTTATCTTGTTTTGGAGGCGGCTATCGTAATTTGGAATCGCATAGATTTAATTTCATGTCGTTCCAAATATTATTGTTTTATTTGATTGGGCATTAATTACGTTGCTTATCACAAACCATCAACCGTTATTCTCATCGTTTTAATCAATTTGGAAGCAATTTCACGAAACACGCAAATTATTATCTATTACATGTCAAATCGAATATTTCTATAAAATCCATTATAAATGTGTGAAATATTTGTTGTGTGTATGATGTATGTGATTGTTATCATATGATAGAGATCATGCAATAAAATCTTTTATATAGAGTATGGAATATTTGATGTATGTATGGTATTGTGTCGTTATGATTTGATCACATTTATGATAAATGTGATATTACAGTCAGAGTGTCCCAGTGTGTTTATGTTTATAATGTATATTACTTACGTGTCACTAAGACACGTCAATATATTCTATATGAAACATAGGATGACAAAATCATGAAATATTTATCAGAATTTCAAAAATCATTCTTTCTAGTGAGAAATAAACATATTATTTATCTTTACTTTTCTGTGAAATTCCCACTTAGATCCACAGGGAGGACATCATACGCGTATTAACAACATATAACATTAATAAATTCCTTTTTGTTTTTATCACAAACAATACGATGGAACTGAAGCAACAATCCCGTGTGCAGTACTCTATATGTAACATTAATCAAGTTAATGTTACATAAAAGAAACTAAACGCTTTTGAACACGAAAACAAGCTAGTGGTTGTATCGGTGATAAATTGCTATTGCAAAATATATACATGTATATATTTTTTTGAAAAATGGATATACCCTTGTGTACTGTCAAGTCATTTATCAAATTATTTTTAAAAATGTGTGTTTTCTTTGATAATAAATGACGTCGTCGTAAGTACAACTACCAAAGGAAGTTTGTAATATATTTTGGCGGTTTTAGGAATTAAATTGATCCAAACTACACACAAAGAAAAGTGGTTGCCAGGCATAGATGGATAGAGAACAAGCTAAGAAAAGCGACCAGGGGTCATAATCCAGGAAGTTATAGCCTGAAACGCGCGAATATCGTATTGGGCTGACATATTTGAGATAAAAAGATATATTTTAAGTTTTATAAAAATCGGACAACCTTGGCATTGTCATTACATACATTTACACTATTTGCGTACAAGGAGCGGCCATTTTGTCCGGCAGTTTGGGTCAGAGTTTTACAAAATTCGAACTAAGCCTTCATTGATGTGTAACGGTGATATATTTAAACCTTTTAAATGCGATGTATCGAACAACCAAGGGCTATATAATCCAGAAAGTTACTTTCGGATATGCACGATTATGCTAAGTAACTAAGATCGGTATGATATGAAAATAAATTGAAAGTTTCATCACAATCAAATAAAAATTGTGGCCTCTAGACGGTCCAAAATCTTGATATACATGTACATGTACCATATACATGTATTTACACTATTTGCGGATAAGGGGCGGCCATTCTGTCCGGCAGTTTGGATCAGAGAGAGAGAGAGAGAGAGAGAGAGAGAGAGAGAGAGTGCATCATCTAGTGACTTTGTCGGATTAATGCGCCATTATGCTGATTAAGTTTCAAAGCATCCTGTTTTTAACGACGCATCTATTACATTAGCATGGTCAATAATGCGATAACACGTACTGATATTGCACAAATTGATTAAAACAATCGAGAAACCCGATCCCAATAAACAAATAAACGATTTATTCTCGCACATAATATACTTATCACTCTCTCCGGAGATAAATGATAAATTGGTGCTAAGCATTATTCCAGTGTGAGTCCATTATAGGGAGACAAATCCACGTGACATTATATCAGACATCAATGTTCACAGTTTTCTCTTGTTAAATAAATGTACTTAATCCTAGAATTCAATGATTTATAGTTTAAAATAAGAAGGTTATTAATGTTATTGTAGATATCAGTTAACATGTAATCACGGTAAGTACTAATCCAGCGTAACATAATACTTATCTAATTTTCATAGAGGTTTAATGCATTAATATATGATGCAACAGATATTGATCTTTTGGTAGGGGGGGGGCAACAATTGTTTGTCACGCTGCTTAACATGGAAAAAACACACTAATTATCTAAAGCATTAGGGCATGGGGTGGCAGACCTTAGAGCGAGTTGGGAAAGTCCCAAACCTTTGGATTTAATTTTTGAAAATTATATTTTCCAAGTATGGATCCTTGTTTCTGTTAAATACTGTTGACTTTTAGTCATGTAACTGACGACCATATTATTAGCCCTATTTTTAGAGCGTGTGGTGGCAGACTTTAGAGCGATCTGACTTTTGATTTGATTTTTGAAAATTATATTTTCCAAGTATGAATGTCTTATTCCGTTAAGTTTCAGTAATGTAACTCATGACCATGTGGTCTAACTTGGTCAGATTTGTGAAATATTTACTCCAGGTACAATACCTTTGTGTCTACAAAGTTACAGCCATGTAACTTAAAACCATAAGTTTAGCTCCATGTGACCGTTAGCCGGTTTTGGACATTCGTTTATTGAAAATACAATTTTATCTATTTATTCTGTGCTATCATCGTCGGTATTGAAATAAGCTACAACCTCCAGAAAACACACCGCGGAAAGCGCATAAATAAACAGTGGTGCAGGGGTTAATATCATGGTGAGGTAATTTTTATTTCACAAAAGACAAAATGTGTCATTTCGAATAATTGGGAAAAAAACCTCCACACTGTATTCCCCAAGGGGCGTTTCCACAGCTTATATATTGATTGACACGATGACAAATATACATAATACGAACATGGATTAAACATATAAAAAATAAGTCTATTGACATTAAAAATCATAAAGTCATTATAACCAGGAAATTGACTTTTACATATTCCATTAAACTAGGAAGCAAGCTGTGTATTTGACCTGTTGTGCAGTTTAATTCAGTCGTGTTACAGAGTGGCTAGAAGCACGTCATTGTCATGTCCATCATGCTAAAACCAATAATACTAACATCACGACAATAAAACATGTAATCACGTATTTATTTGTCTTACAAATGCAAAACGAGTGCGCACAAACGCAGACACATCCATGATATAATTATTAATACAAACGTATTTCAAAACAACGCAGTCAAATATTCAATGTAATCAGTAATACAGACGTATTTGAAAATTGAAAATTGTTTGCATTATGTTAAGTGATTAACTCGGCACTGTGTAAGGGTGAAAGACAGATGAGAATGCAACAGAGCGCAAATGTAAACGGTAATTAGAGAAATGTCAAATGTAGACACGTCAAAAAACAACCTTTTCCAATACAGTATTTGTCATTTGACCATTACATTTGACGTCTACGAAGTCGTTTGTACGTGTGACAGTAAATATATTGGAGAAACGAGATAGCCCCTTGACAAAAGAATCAGCCAACACAAATCCAAGTCATCCACCACCAATTCGGCAGTGGCCCAACATCTACAATCCAACCAAGGACACAGAATCAAATCCTACACAACTCTGGCAGTCAACCTTCCTATAGAAAAGACCCGAAAACTGATGGAGGCTATACACATCAAAAGAAATAGCCCAGACCTGAACCGTGACATGGGGATATTCCTGCCAAGTGCCTATGATGGACTTATTAAATAATTTTATTAATACTTTTTTGTAATTAATGTTTTATATTATTAGATTATCTCATTCCTTCTAAGTTATATCCTATGGTATACCATGTCACCTCATCATCTTTTTTTAAAACTGGTTACAACAATTAGGTCCTTTATTTTAATTGTACATATAATCACTCATATAAGATAGTTATTATAATTTATTGCCGGTATCCATATAACCCATGCAATTGTATTGTACTGTTATCACAACCTGTTAGCATTCTTGTATCTATCACCACAGAAAATTAATTGCTTAAGCTTACTTAATGGCTTCACTTTACCCTTTGTTAATTAGTCTTCACAGAGTAGCACCTCCTTTGAACCTGTTGTTGTCCTGTGTGGTTTCAGGGATTGTTGTTATAGTTTTTCTGTATATATTGACCCCACAATTTTGTATTACTGTTTCCCACTAAACCCAATCCATGGCTTAAAGCTAAATGGAAAGATTGCAAAATCATATTCTAAAAAACAGGAATCAGCTTCGGCTCTCCCAAGTCTTGTCTGTGATATCACTTATGTGGAAGCAGACGTTAAACACCAAGTAGTAGTAGTAGTAGTTGTATTACTGTATTAGCTTGATAACGTTGAGAGAATACTCTTCGAAACGTCGCCTAAATAAATAAGTAGCTGTTTTTCCATAAGTATGTGTTATAGTTTATTGCTCTATCCAGTTACTAAATGCCACTCAAAGATTAACATGTGAAGCCGTTCTTCCAGCAACAGTGATGCCTCCCCACTCCATAACAGAACCACTCCCAAATCGATCATGTCTGATGACGTTAACGTCTTGGAAGCGCTCGTTTCGACGACGCCACACCCTCCTACGTCTGTCCAAAAAATCAACAGTGAACCTTGACTCATCTGAAAACATCACATTGCTCCAGCGTCGATTATCCCAGTGTTGACGATCCCTACACCAACGACGTCTTGCCTGAATGTGATGATCTCTCAAACAAGGGATCACGCGAGGACGTCGGGCGCGAAGGTGGCCTCTATGCAGTCGATTCCGAATCGTCTGGCAACTCACCCTCACATCAGTGTCTGTTTGAAGACGAGCGCTGATCTGATTTGCTGTGATGACACGATTTTTAAAGGCCAAGGTACGGATAAATCGATTCTGGGCTTGAGTTGTCGCCCCTGGTCGACCTGAGCGTGGTCTGTCCTGTACAGATTGTGTAACACGGTATCTGGACCATAGCCTGCTTATGACAGACTGAGAAACATTCATCGTCCGCGCCACAACCGCCTGTATTGTGCCGATATGTAGCATGCCAAGGGCACGTAACCTTTCATTTAGGGTAAGCCGACGCATATCAAAATTTGTTTTCTGGTCACTAAAACAATTAAACTGATGTTTCCACCCTGGAATTCAATGCCACAATGACTGTAACATTCAAAGTCAGAGTCGTGCAAATCTTGGGTTGGACCCCCATGATGATCCCAAGCATCACTTGCATTCCATGCGGTAGCTATTGGTGCGTTTGGGCGTCACATGTAACTGGAAATGTTTCTTCTGTTAGGTTCTATAGTGACTTTTTCGGTAGTCATTTGCATATTTTAATATTATGCCCCCAAAATCAAATATCCCCTACTTTTTTTGAATAGTATAGGGTCCATGGTTGAACTCGTATATTACCAGTTTTATCAAAATCTATATTTACCAATAGAGTAAAATCGTTGCGGGATAAAAGATCGCCGTGTGATATTCGAACTTAATAATAATAGCGTGAGGACCAATTTAATAAGTTTTTGTTGAAAGGTGGGCTACAATAAATTCCAATCAGCTCTAATCACCTTTCGTAGGCTTGTTCCTTAAATTCCTATTTCTTAAAACATTCCTGACAATATTAGATTATTTCGATTCTTTATGTTTGGTTTGTATTATTACAGACACGTTTTAAATCACCGCTTTATGATTAAAGTTCAATTTTCTTTAGCATTAATATGATATATTTGACTTTATATTGTGGTGAAAACGTCTGGAGTTTGGGTAACACAAATCAATCAGATATTATTAATCTGTGTTGATCGATTTATAAGAGACTCTTATTTGATATTATTATACATTTATTACTCTTCTGTATATACATCTTCTTTGTAGATTGCTATATTTAAAATTGGTTCTAATGTGTTTATTCCGATTTTGGTTTTATTTCTCAAAACTTTTAACAACAGACATTTGGAAGTACTAAAACCAAGATTGTTGACTGAAATTTTATACTGTAATAGACGGTTATTCACCAGTTTTATAAGCGATAGACAGACATTTGAAGATCGAATATAGCTTCTGACCGGTGCGAACAATAGCAGGTTATATTCCTTCTACATACTATAATATAATACAGGAAATATTATAGTATATTAAGCAGTTGTGATAAATGTCCCACCGCTGTTAATATAGACTGGTGGCCAGTCTTCTCCACACACCAAAAATTGGCCAGTCCTCTCAAAAAAAAAAACGGAAAAAAAAACGTAATCTCTGGTGCTGGTTACAGGTTTACTCAAATTTTCTTTTTATACAAATTTTATATAAATCGAAATGTAAAATAAATAGAAGAGACTGGGCCAGTCTACTGTTAATATTGCCTTAATGCAAGACTGGAAGCTCCATTTACGCGGAACAAATAAAGAAACTGGATTATATATTGTCTTAATGTAGAGATTACATGAATAGAAGTAAGGATATATCACGATACAAACTAATTTAGAATTTTGAATCTAATATACTGACACAAGAGACGGAGCCTATGATACTTCAATCTTGATTGGCTAAGCACTAAAATCAATTTAATATTATCCAATCAAATTACTAAAATTTGGATTTTATCTTCGTTAAAATTTCGTGAAACAAGCTGCAGGTCATTAGACATAAACAGACCGGTAATATTATAAAATTATTAAACATTTCAGGCTAATACCGATGGTCTTGTTATTGCAATAGTTTCATAACTAACGGGAAGGAAATTGAGAAAGCATTTCTAAAATATCGATTTCATGAGGAATAAAAAAGATACAGATGCATTAGAAATATAAGAATCATCTTACAGACTTATAATTATGTTGAAATATTGCCGTGGGGTATGACATTTACAGAGATAGTATTTGAAAAATGTTTGAGATTGTAGTCTGATACTTTAAACCCCCGCCATTATTATTACGTTCTGTATAGAGATCAGATCTTATTTATGTGTCGAAGAAGTCCTGTTATATTTTTTTACTATTTTTCATACTCGATGACCATGATTACCTTACAGGAATGACATTCTCAAAAACTCCTTAATTACAGCTAGGAATGTGCACAAAGATGTTCACTCTTGAATTATTTTCAGTCCCCCAACACCTACCACAATTTCCTCGCAATTAGACGCCATTGCGTGCCAAACGCTTAATTCCGTATGTAAGACATTGTCAGAAGGTATTAAAAACAATTATACTGTGTGAGGAGTTTAAAGCTAAAGTAAATGTTCTTGTTTTTTTTTGTATCGCGGAAGTCGTTCGGTTTCTGTTAGAATAAGTGGAGAGGCCTTTAGTTGGACAATCGAATTAATTCGAAATCTTTCAAACATTAAGTAACATATTCAGCTTTTTTTTTAAATTCGTCCATAACACAGATTGTTTGTCGGTTAATCGATTTTTTTTATTTATTCGTTGAAACGTTTCAGAAGATTTTAGGGACATGTTTTGTGATTGAATGTCCATGGATGACTTCACAGGGTACATTTTCTACTGTTTGATTAAGTAATTGAATTTTTGTGGAATTAGAAAAATACGTGACATTATATATATAAAAACAAAGCAAGCCATTGTAGCCCTTCTGATCCAAGTCTTTTTCGTCTATGGCATCGCTGATATGCTTGAAATCGAATATGACATTGTATTAAGACTAACTGAAGCAGAAAATAAGATAAGGGTTTCATAGCAAACGTATGTTTGGCCAGTTTGAACCAGATCTGCAATGAATTACCTTTTTGAGTAACGGCCTTAGGTCAATAATTGTGTTATATAACTCCCAAGCAGAAATACATTAGATCTGAGGAATGTATTAATTACTTTGATCTTTCTGGAATTAACATACATAAATCCAACCCTCATCTAATTCTCATTTCAACCCTACGTTTCGAGTAGATAATAGCAATAAATAACCGCTTATGTTTCAATCCAAAGTGTAATCAAAATTAAACTGGGAGGTGTAATGTGTGTTGCTAAGGGATTCGTTTAGATATCATTTTGTAATGATTTAAACCCGATATAATCCCATTTCTAGTTTGCATATAATCCCAACATACACACAGACAATAAAACCCCAACAACCATGCATTCATAATAATTGATTTGCAATGATTAAAGCTTAGCTTTTATAACTAGTTTTATATTTTGGTTTGTTCTATTTCTGTTGTTTAGTACCGTCGATCGCAAAGCGTAAAATCAAATTCGTATGTACAAGTAGCCTAATGTAATAGCAGAGAGAGAAAGAGAGAGAGAGAGGGGGAGAGAGGGAGAAGGCTGAGAGAGATGGGAGAATCGACACAAACTAGGTCATTCCGGGACTAACATGGTTTAATTTTATTTCAATAATTTACTTGCGCGTATACATGGGTCTTTAGCAGTAGGGGAAGGGGGGGCGGAGGACCCAAAGAAAGCTACAAAGTTGGACAGGCGACCCGACTTCTTATCATGTACAACGGGGATTCGAAACCACGCCATTTGACTCAATGACAGGCTTTATGATACAGCGCGCACGTGCTAACCAGCCATCTCCTCAACCCATAATAACATAGAACTGTACTAGTATAGTACATATATTTCGCCAAGAGAAGCTTTCGCGTGGAAAAGTGGTATCAGATGTTTCGGAATGGATAATCATACCATGCCTCATACACGACAATGGAGAACTAAAGGATTGACTAAAACAATAACAGCGGATTTGATTTCAAGAAATGCTGTTATGTCGATGAAATGTATGGAACTTTACAATAGCCAATTTGTGTTCGTATTATATTTAGGAGATTGAAGTTGAGCTTGTTTAAAATGAATAGGGAATAAACGTTCGCTCAAAAATGACTTTTACTATTCCCGGAGAAAGTTTCCAAGATGCCGGAATTCTTCAAAGACCCACTGTGGTTTGACGGTTTTCATAAATAAGCAGGTATCTAATTGAATCGTTGAAATTACATGTATCAGTAATACGGAGAAGTGTAAATTCAAATGAGATTGCAGAGAACAACAGGTCTTATAAATAATTATCAGTTATGAAATAACGCTTTAAAAATATACAAGCTAGCAGTAGCTATAGTCACTTTATCACATCTGATTCTGTAAAATATGTGATAACATTAAATTTATTTCAGCAGGTGGTGTAAATAGTCTAAACTCATTTAACCAATTGATGAAAGTTATATGTCATAATTATCACATGAAAGTGTGTACATATTAATCATTCATATATAGTTTATGTGTTTAAAGGAGTTAAATTGCTCATATTTGATATGGTAATATGAATGTACATTCAATCGTTTCTGTTTTTACTGTAATTTCAAATCAGTTATGTTCGGCGAAATACGTCAGAAGTCTCAATCGAATGGCAATCTCTAGTGTCTGCTTATTCTAGTCTACAGTCTACACCGAAAGTATTTATTGCGCATGCCCTCCAGACAAGAATATGACGTGACCGTTTGACATGAGTTGAGGAATTTGTGTAGCTTCGTTTTTCGAGTCCTTTGTTACAAATGGCACTTAGATGCATAATGCTACACGATTCGTGTATCAATGGTAATTTTTTTTATTTTGTCTTAAATATAAGATATCAGAGGCCAATGTTTCCGGTAAGATCACAACATCAATGTTGATATAAATTCATCAATGGATGATATTGTTGATATTGGGCTAAAGACTTAGATACTTTAAACTGGTTGAACGGTTGGATAATTATATGATCGGGTTAAAACGACCTGCCATATTTATTACTATGCCATGACATGAAAGTTTTAAGGCTTATAAGATATAGCCTAAATTTGTATGAAGAACCATCTTTCAGATGTGAATAGAACAATTCACAGTAGTTTAAAATATTGATGTTGAACGATTACAGAACTATTAAAATTCACAGGAGCTATTGTATACCAATTTATGTTGTAAAAATATATTATGTATGTACCTATAACTTTGTTTCCTGTCACTTTACTAGTCATGCATTCTTAATATTACTTTGTATGGTTTCGTTATGGAATCAGTTTCCAATGATGCCTTTCCGAGTATATTCTTAGTTTATCTAAACACCAGTCATTCTATCGAAAACGTTAACATATTAGGTTCTCCGTGTATTTAATGAAGACGGGCATACGTCATATACAGTGTGCTGGGAGGGATTTTGACCGGACAGAAACCAGCCCGGGCTCCCGTGTCGGAGCGGTCCCTTTTACTGACCGATGAGCCCGGACGAGGGGAGGGGGCGGAAATATTTTCATTGAAAAATGTCCCACTTTAGTTACCGGGAACGTTAGTTAATTCCTCTTGAGAGACACATTGGTACAGAGTGGCGAAAATGAAAATCATTAAAGCTGCTTTTGAATTTTGGATTCTGGCGTATCCCCACAAACGGGGTGGATGTGACTTAATAATAAGTAAATTTGTGGGCGACAGTGTCGGGTGAACCCGATGAAATTTTCGGTTGAAATTCGGAATCCCCATTGCAGGATTCCGAATTCTGACCAACACCCAGCACACCGGCCCAGAAAGTCTATTATGCCAGCCCATTTCAGACTCCAGTGATGGCGTGGCGGCCCATTAAAGCCACCGGCTACATACAATATGATTATCATGGCTCCATGGTCGGTCCAATACCCCCCTCTCCCATATAATGTACAGCAGAAATAGGTTGTTTTTTTTTTAGACGAATTGGACAACAAAAAAAAATTTCTTTTTGTTTTGTCCGACCTTCCCTTCGAGCGATCGACCTACCGGCCAAATCCGCCCGTGGGCGTGGGGCGCCAAACAATCACTCGGCTTTATTGGGCGATAAAAAACTGATATGTGCACGTTGGTTGTTGGCCAGTGGGAACTTCGGACCTGAATATTTATGATGTAAGTCTCGGAATGAACGAGGATGACTACAATACACGATGTTTAGGTGGAATATGTTGATTATTTATTGGCATTCTTCAGGGGCATAATTACAACGGTAGTTTATGCCGTGTCAGCTTTAAGGAATAATTATTGATGACAAGCGTTAATAATTGTTTAGAAGTATGGAACGCAAAACTATACAAATATTTGAGCTCTTATGTTCGATCAATCCTTATAATAGTAACATGAGTGTTGAGCAGTGTAACACTTAAAAGCAAGTATAGGCTACTTGTAGAGAGAAGCTTCACAAAACAAGGAAAATTCATCTCATCTAACAACATGCTGAGTTGTTCAAGCCATAATATGAACGGTATAAACAAATCGCCGTTTGCTTCATCATGTTACTGAGATAATGATGTACCCGGAATTATAGCAGTTCACTGGTTATAAGTGTGTCAGTGCTTCATGAACGAAGTTTGTTTACTACTGCACCGTAGACGTTTGTTTATACAGTGAAACAATATCTTATGGTATAATGCAGTCAAATACTAATACCTACAGTAAATTCTAGTAATTGTTTTACCATTGTGATTTATCATGGAATGGACCGGATATCGTGTCTAAAATTGAGTGTAATGGACCTATATTGACTAAAGTGGTATACTATGAGGTTCTATATCTATGTGTTGATTTGTTTAAGTTTGGAGTTAATGTGTGGATATCATATTAGAGATAGTAAGAGAAAACTTAAAGTATTTCAATATGTGAGAAGGGGGTATAAGTCGAAGAGTTTTAGAAAATGGCACTTATTAAAAACTCCAAGGTAGGTGTTGATACTACGAGAAAAAGTATTTCTGTCGTGTTATTGTCTTCTAGAATGTGAGCTTTCTTTTTGTTATATACCTACGAAAAGAAAAATGTTATCTGTCGGACTAATCGGCATTAGTTCTGCATTACAGTTGGTAATGTAATGTGCAGAGTGTTTTACTTTAGATAATATGTTACATCTACCAGTTTTCAACCACAGACGAACAGTCCATTTCATGCACCACAATTGCAGACAATATAAATTCTTATTACAATTTCTTTTTTTTCTGATTTTTACAACTAATGAAACTTATTTTCTAATATGTGTATATCATTTAGTCATATCATTACCAAAAATTTAGCTTTGTATATATAGTTCCACCAATCCATGACCCGTATACCAATACATATAATTTGATTGGTCAATATTATTATAAGGTTCACGTGATCTGAACCTCGATTTCGATGAAACTACGTAGCCTAGATAAAATCAAAGGAAATATTATTGTCACCAGAATTTAATCAGATTGCAGGCGCGGATCCAGAGGGGGGGGGGTCTAGGGGGTCTGGACCCCCGCCCCCCCCCCTGCTCCGACTTGAAAATTTTTTATGCGATTTTATTGGCGATTTAGACCTGTAATTTTGGAATTTACCTTCCGGAAATACGACAGAATGAACCAAATTGAATCTAATTTACCAAATAATTTTTCTGGGGGAGGGTCAACAAACCCCCCTTAATCGGTTGAGCGCAATTAGTTAAGCAATTATCAAACCTAGACCCCCCCCCCCCTCCTGCAAAAAATCCTGGATCCGCGCCTGGATTGCCTATTAGAATATGTTTATTATTCCAAGTAGAGATCAGCATTTAACTGAATAATTCAAGACGAGTGTCTCGTAATCTGATAATTATGAATTGCAAATTGTTCAAATTTCATAATATTCAGATTGTGGTAGACACTTGCGATGAGATTTTCATTCATTTATGTAAATATTCTGTCAATGGTGCGTTACCCAAAGTCAGCTGTACTGTTAATTAATTTAAAGAAATGCGAGCATTTGAATTAAATTCTTTACCCGTCGTAAAAATAATAAAAAAAATATATTTTAATATGATCTGAAAATGTATTATTGATTATTTATTTTGGGATATGTAAATTAGGCCGGATTTGATCCAAAATATCAATCAAATCCGCCATATAACAGAACAATTGAAGTTTTTTAAGTTCATAGTAGTCAACACCATGACTTCAAGAGTTGCACCGAACGCTGGTGTAACATTCCTTACTACAGACTTTCCGTTTGATATTCTTATCTATACGGTCTTATAAAACTTGATAAGTTCGTGTTAATTTCATTAATTTTAATGGTGGATCAACTCGATCTCACTGTTTTATGAATATGGATTTCTAAGATTTAAAGCAGCCATATTCTAGAATCCGTAATAATTTCAATAAATATTTATTAGAACATACATTTTGAAATATTTATCCTCCATAGGAAAGTGGTGGACCAATATGCCGTATGATAATACTATACTTTTTATTAATTGATTAAAACCCGAAATGTTGTATTTGTTATCCGATCTGCATTTATAGTTTTATTTTTGTGAAAGCATTAATCAATCGTTATTTTTATGTTTTATCTCATCAGATATAAATTGTCTATTGTGGTAGATAATAAAACATAAGACTATATGTATATGTATTAGTCTGATTATATGCTACTGATTAACCCAGGAAGGATATTAAGAAATGACGTAGAAGACCAATGCTTGCTTTCTTACATAAATAATTACATGGCATTATCAAATATTGTGTGATTAGGTTTCTGGGTTTTCTAAGATTAAACCTCGGGATCTCCCTAGACCTCTTTTGTCACCAATTTTATTTTCTGTAAATAAAACAAGCGACGAGAAATCATCGATCCGGTTTCATGCCCGCCGATGGCCATTTAAATACCTTATTAAATGAAATAACACACCTGATCCACCATATTTTCTTAAATGAAAGGGTTTTGTTGGTTCAAGTTTGTATCAGTGAATAAATATAACCTACGTATTACAGGTATATGACAACTTAGTGTTTAAGCCTGTTTTTCTCTCTATGATATAATAAAATATTATACACAGCTGTTACAGGAGATTATTCCTACAGTTATTATAAATAAATAAAACAACATTTATCAATTTAATTTAAGATAAATCAAGATGTTCATTTTATGTCAAGATGACTTTAACATCAAAATAAACTATAAAACTGCAATTTTGAAACAACTCTTATAAATATATTGTTATTATCACAATTTGATGCTTTATGACAGATGGTGAGAGAGTTAGAGTTTAACGTCCATTCAACACAAACTAGGTCATTTCGGGACTAACATATGGTTTAATTTTATTTCAATAATTCGCTTGCACGTAGGGTCTTTAGTAGTGGGTGGAAACTGTAGGACCCGGAGAAAACCCACGAGGTTGGAATGACAGATGGTAATTAAAGAGGCATTATGTAAGATTTAGATAAAGAGCTGGCCGTTCTTGCTATAATAGTTCAAAAAAAGATAATGCAAAATGAATATATTGAAAAATTTCATTCAAATTACTTTAGTTTTAGCGAAGTTATCAATGATTGTAGATTTGTCAAGACGTATGCATTTATCTTAACGAGCGTGCTGGTCATTCGCGCCTCTTCAAATAGCCGAACCGTTCTAATCCATTTAAAGTCGGAGCCAACCAACGGCATGGAGAGTTGAGTATGGTTTTGCCATGTTAATTGATGCCTAATTAATAGTTTATATAATTTTTAACGCCCAGCGAAAGACCTACAATAGCTATATTGAAGCAGAAAAAAAAAATCTGTGAAGGAAAGATGTTGAAGGTAACGGACACCATATTACCAATGGAAATAACCAGATCAGATATCATTGGTTGTTAAAACACACCCTGAGTTCATGATCAATTACAGATACAACTTATTGACATGTTTGAGGGTGAATGCTATCTACGTTTTGGTGTATTTCCCACGATACGAAATAAAATGTTGACATCAATATCAAAGTTCTTTTATCTATATACCACTCACGGGAATATTAATATCACCAACAAACATAGAGGAAATATAAAACATATGCCATCAACAACTTTAAAAATTCCCAGAAAAAACATTCCCGCCGTGTCTACATGCCGTCTTGAATTGCAATAAAGTTTTTGAAGATAGGTAGGAGCTAGGATACTGGATTGGTGCCATACCTGAACAGACACCTTAATTTGTTTTAGCTAAATGTGAAGGCAATCTGTGGGTGTGATGTTTAAAATTCGCCTCTATTTATCAAAATGTTCGAAATACGCTCAATAATGAAATACGCACTACCCTCTCTACTTTAACATGGTGGACCTTTATAATGTTCCCGGTTCCCGGTTTAAAGACAGTCGGTGGTTTATAAGATAATGCAATAACAATGTTATGTCAATTCATTACTTTTTCTTTTATATGTTATGGTTTAAAGAAAACTCAGTGTGGTTATTCTGTACTGAGATACTCGTTATATCTTTACTTTATTGATTTGGTAGTTTGTGTCGAGTGGACGTTAAACCCCATCTCTCCATACTGAACAAGAATTTAAAAACTGCAAGCGTTGATAATCTATAACGTTTCAGAGTCTGTCTCTGCTATCACTCTTCTGGAGGCGTTTATTATGAAGCAATTAGAGAAACCTTGTCACTTTATAACTGCATCCATCACTAGGGACTACATCTCAATGTGTGGAGACATGTAGTGTTGACAGTATGGTCCATAGGGAATCCCCTAAAACATGCCAAGTCAATATATATTCAATATACTTCATCACCTAGCTGTCTTGAAATAATATATCAGTCTGTTATTATAGTGATGAATGAATAAATAGTTATAAAAATCCATTGAGAATATAAATCTACGTTAATCGACCGAGTATATAGGAATCACCTGAAAATTCTAGTGACTGTGTCAACTCCTGTATCCTTATGATGTTAACGCATAGTTTAGTAGAATAATATTTCAAGAAGAAGCTAGCGTGTATAATCGAGTAGGATGATGGCCGAAGAGCAAATCCAATTTACCCATTTTATCACTGCTGAGCTCTTTCGTGACAAATGTCTATAATATGTTCAAATTATTTGATGTTACTTAGCTTCCATTAACGCGAAACAATGGTTTGAACACTTCGGACAGTAGCACACTTAACGCCATTAAATTATGAATAATGTAGAGTTTATTATATTGTTGGATATGAAAGTAAGAGAGAGTGTGACCAATCGTTTCTCTAGAGATGTTTGTAACGGGCTCCGCATTTGTCTATCGCTATTGGTACAACACACAGCTGTGATCGTAGTTGGTACTACATCATATGTTTTGCTATCATATTGCTGTAACGTTTTAGTGATTTTTGTCCCCCGCCTTTCCAAGAAAGCAGTGGACTACCAAAATGGGTTCGGCCGTCCTTCCAAAACTCCGTTAACTGTCTAAGGCGAATGTCTTCAATGCCGGCTATCAAAATGGGTTCGTTCGTCCTTCCTTTATAGGACACAATACCTCTGTTAACTGTCCAGGGTGAATGTCTTTAATGAGCGTGGTGCCGAGCAGTGTGTGGTTAAGGTTAAAAAAAAAAGCTACCCTCCATCTATTCGTGACACATTATTTTTGAAACCTCAAAATTTGGGTAGAATGTTCAAATTCGGTGTAGATGTTGGTTAGATGATACTGAGGTCGATTATGAGAATTTCCTGCATAGGCCAAACGTGCAAGTTGATTACCCTCGATGCTTTAAAACGATAAATGGTCACGTAATTAATGAGTCTGATCTATTTACCTTGGAGATTGAGGCGAGGGAAATCAGCTTACTTATTACATCGGGACTTGGCTTGGTTAACTAACGTTTAATATTGAACGATTTACATATGGTTTAAATATTGAATTATAATTCCTACAACCACTGATCCATATTCTTTTTTCCAGACAAGCCATCATCAATGCCATATTACACAACAATAAAACCTACGATCCACGCATTCCACCAGATTTTGAAAATGGTAAGTACGGCTTTTTAGTAGGTTTCAAAAGTACAATAATTATGTCTGAAGAATGGACTAAACAGTTTTTTAAGAGTCTGTTTTTGACGTTAATACTGATCATTCAACATATTAAATGTTGAACCGTAGCCGATATGTGGGCTAATCACTATGTACATGAAAGGATATGTAGTAGGTTGTAATATTTTAATTCAAAATACAGATACTATAGTATACTAAATGATCCTTACGTTATGTTTCAGGGCGTCATACATGCCGATCAACAGATTTGTTTGTGTGTAGTTTGACTGGCTTCAGTTATTGCGTCTTTTCTTTAGATGAATTCCACTACCAGACACTTCCAGCCGGCCAAAATGTCTTAATTGTTAATTTTCTTTCATTAGACGGAGAAAAATCAAAAGAACTATATTGTCCCACACTTTCCATCTTCAAGCGCATTACAAGTTGTCTAGAAAATGATAGCTCTCTTCATACAGCTATGGACACCGCCATTTGATTACTAACCACTTTAAATTCATTTAGTATTTTAACGATATCGTCTGCTCTCTTATTTTTTATTTAATAGATTATCCTACCAAAGTTACTGTACAGATTTATGTTCTTAGTTTTGATTCCGTCAACGAAGCTGCTATGGTACGTTTTTTGTGATGTTTTAAGAACTGTATAAAAAAGTTGAATCGTGAAATTCTTATGATATGCAAATGACCACAAGCCATAATATACAATGTCTCTGTGAAAACATTAATAATCGACAGAATACAATTTTTTTACTTTTTTTTAGATACAGGTAATTTACTCTTAAGATGCATTATTAAAGATTTAGATAAAGAGCTAACAGTTCTCGCTATAGCTTTTTAATAATGGATAATGGAAAATGAATAACTTTGAAAATTTTAGTCACATATCTTCATTCTGAGCGAAATTATGACTGTTTGGGGAATACCGTAGTCTCGGTTGTCATTGCTATCGTTCTTACGATAGTAAACATTTTCTCGACAATGCATTTTTGAATTAAATAATTAAACGAAGTTCTTGTTTCAATCCATTGTAAATCGCGAGTAGCCGATATTGTAGAGAGTTGATTTGTTGTCTATTCGTGCTAATAAATAATTTATAAAACATTTGAGGTCAAAAGAAAGATTTTAACGTTAAAATTAAGTCATGATTTTGTTACAGTTAATTATGCTTCGAATTCGAATAGTTGACATCTGCCTTTAAATGTTGGTACCAAGTAACCATCGTGATCATGTTGTTTTCGGGCACGACACTTTTCGAAAAAAGCTTCACGTTCCGCCAACTTTGAGTGTTTGTTCCTAGTACAATTAGCGTCGAATGGAGTACTTCGATGTAAGATGGCTACGACGACGCCATATTATATGGTCCACAACACGTTTCCACTCTTTTTAAAAAGACATTCGTGGCGTGAGAGAATTGCATCTACCCCTTGTTTAACTTTATTTTTACGCGACTCTGATCTACAAAATGGGAAACGCGCGAATTAAATAGTTCCTCGCCAAATCTCTTTAAGAAACTTCATGTTAACTTAAATATTATTTCAACGAACACACGAGTAAATCAATTGCATTACTACGTTAAGGGTTCTTGAACTTTGAGTGATGATATTTCATCAAGTGTCTGGTTCTTATTACACTGTCAATAATGCAAGTAATTAGGTTAACCACGAGGTTACCAGCGCGAAATTACATCTATTACCGCTGGTATTAACGCGTAAAGAAAAATGTTATTATATTTCATTATCTAAGTATTTTGGGAGTAATTTGATTGGATAGTCCTTTAATTTAAATTTATTGGCATTTCTCTTTTCTCCTGTGTTTGTGCGCCAAAATATCAAAGCATTGCATGACGTAACGTTTAATTGATCCCGGAATCATGCTAAAGGTTAAATTCCCGTAAAAAATGATTACTGAGAAAAATGCAGTTATGAAATTGTTGGATGTGTGAATTGTGTATTTCCTGTTTAATTATTAAATACCGCTGATCAAGATACCAACATTGTAAGAAATTGTTGTACTACTATCCAGAAAATTGCGATAAAAGCTGAATGTCTTTTCGTTGTCAAACGACGTGTTTCTTAACACGCATCAAGTGTTTGAATAGATGTATCTACATTTTCCCAAAGATGTAATAAGGCATCGGCCGTCAGATTGCTATATATGTTTTCTCTTGTTTTCCCCTTACTAAGGACTGTAGCATACAAGCGATATTAAAGTCTTAATTTCCCACCTGAAAATGGCTTTTGAATTGACTGAAACCTAATTTCTCTAATTTAAAGATATGCTTCTCTTTCAGACATAATAAATTGCAAATAATATATACTCTAGAGGTTTATAATTCTGTCAGAAAATGACCAGTAGACGTTTTAATAAGTCAGCGTGTGCATAAAACAAAGATCGAATATGGAAGCTTACTGTAATATCACGTCTACCAAGAAAACGGTATTTTGCATGAGCGTCCACTAAAAATTAGAACGAACAAAAGTTCAAACATATATACATGTATCTCATAATTTAAATGTCGTGGATACAAAATAATTTTAACAAGATCAATGTCGCTGTATAATGCTATTATACGGGTAATAATTTTTAACAAATTGCCGATGCCTCCACCCCACTTATATGAATTTTACAAAAGATATTGTCTAATTCTGTGACAATGGAAATATAAGATGCTTTTGGAAATATCCGTATAAATGTACATGCAAGGCGTATAGGGGTGCCTCTCCATCCTCATGGGTTTGCTCCAGGACACCCCGTTTTATCATATTGCCGAAGGCTAATTACTGAACAAAATCGAACCATAATATACTATTCAAAAAAAGTAGGGGATATTTGATTTTGGGGGCATAATACTAAAATATGCAAATGACTACGAAAAAAATCACTATAGAACCTAACAGAAGAAACATTTCCAGTTACATGTGACGCCCAAACGCGCCAATAGCTACCGCATGGAATGCAGGTGATGCTTGATGGGGGTCCAACCCAAGATTTGCACGACTCTGACTTTGAATGTTACAGTCATTGAATTCCAGGGTGGAAACATCAGTTTAATTGTTTTAGTAACCAGAAAACAAATTTTGATATGCGTCGGCTTACCCAAAATGAAAGGTTACGTGCCCTTGGCATGCTACAGATCGGCACAACACAGGCGGTTGTGGCGCGGACGATGAATGTTTCTCAGTCTGTCATAAGCAGGCTATGGTCCAGATACCGTGATACACAATCTGTACAGGACAGACCACGCTCAGGTCGACTAAGGGCGACAACTCAAGCCCAGGATCGATTTATCCGTACCTTGGCCTTGAGAAATCGTGTCATCACAACAAATCAGATCAGCGCTCGTCTTCAAACAGACACTGGTGTGAGAGTGAGTGGCCAGACGATTCGGAATCGACTGCATAGGGGTCACCTTCGCGCCCGACGTCCTCGCGTGATCCCTTGTTTGAGAGATCACCACATTCAGGCAAGACGTCGTTGGTGTAGGGATCGTCAACACTGGGATAATCGACGCTGGAGCAATGTGATGTTTTCAGATGAGTCAAGGTTCACTGTTGATTTTTTGGACAGACGTAGGAGGGTGTGGCGTCGTCGAAACGAGCGCTTCCAAGACGTTAACGTCATCAGACATGATCGATTTGGGGTTGGTTCTGTTATGGTGTGGGGAGGCATCACTGTTGCTGGAAGAACGGCTTTACATGTTGTTGCAGGGCGTGTTATAGGTCAGTACTACCGGGACAACATCTTGGCAGTCCATGTTGTGCCGTTCGCACGACGTCATGGCCGCCGCTTCATCTTCAAGGATGACAATTCAAGATGTCACAGGGCCAGGATCGTTACAGGTTACCTCCAACAAAAGAACATCACCACATTACCTTGGCCAGCACTGAGTCCCAACCTCTCCCCCATCGAGCATGTCTGGGACATGGTTGGACAGAGGTTACGTCAACGTCAACAACGTCCTGCCAATGTCCAAGAACTTGCTGTTGCGTTGCAACAGGAATGGGACAATCTGGACCAAAATGACCTTAGACTTCTCATTAGGAGTATGCCACGCCGGATCAATGCTTGTTTGGCAAACAGAGGAGGATTGACCCGTTACTGACTTTGTTGTGATGCTGTGGTAACTTTGCTGTTTGACCCCGAGTATCATTTTACCCTTATAATGGTCAGTCTGTGCCTTACTTAGTCTAACGATCATTTGGAATAAATCCATGAATGTGAACTTCATTTCATTTTGTCATTTGTTTCTTCGTCAGTTTCATTAGGTGACTTTAATAACACTTAAAAATCAAATATGCCCTACTTTTTTTGAATAGTATATGTCAGTTCCAAAATGATCTAGTTTATATCGAGTGGACGTTACATCTCTCTCTCTCTCTCTCTCTCTGTCTCTCTCTGATGCGTAAAAAAGTCACTGACAATATAAATAAAACACCACGTAAACAGGTCTAGGAAAGGGTGGAGCAATGTTCTTCATTCCGTGAACAAAGCATCTCAATTATGTAAAATTAATGGAATAAGACATCGATCTTTCGTCTGCTTCTAATATCCAGAGACTGAATTTAAACAGATATTAAGTCTGCTGGAATCCAGACATTTAAATTTAGTTTTCGATTGATTTGGTCGTTTTGAAGTAGTTAGATAGGACTGAGTAAAAAAATTAACAAATATCTGTTAGTTATACAGTAACTACCATGCGCTTTGTCCATAAAACATTGTTTAGGGTTTCGCATCAGCTGTAATTAACTCTATAAAAAATATCGTTTGATGATTCATTTGATGGATAGACAGAACAACAAATTTAATTTAACTTTAGCGTAGCGTTCTATTGCCGCTTTGTTTTGATTACATGCTGACTGTAAATCTATAATTGGTAGCGTTTTTATGCTTAAGGTGACAATTAGGATTTGTCTTTAGGAATATGTTCAGTTTATGTTATTTTTTATGGCCAGGAGATTACACTCACATCCTTCAGGTCATCGTGATTCGAGTTATCATTGTTCTTACTGTAGAGACATTTTCTGTTTTATTGCAGGAATATTCCATGAGTATTTTCCTCCGGACAAACTGGACAGATTCTCGATTATCGTGGTCGGATAATTCCAAATTGTTAAAACGTTTGGAAATAGACACCAAGTTGATGCCAGATGTGTGGATGCCAGATATATATTTTATTAATGAAAAGTTTGCTAATATTCATGATGTAACGGTACCAAACCGCTTGTTACATATATACAGGAACGGTTCAATACAGTCCAGTATAAGGTAGAAGGGGTTTAAAAAATTATTATTGTCCATTATTGGAAGTCGATAATTAAACGGCACAATTTTAGCATTTTAGGAATCACATAGCTGAAAAATATTGCATTAAATAACAGTAAAGGAACACAAAGTACGCCACACATTTTGTAAGCAATAGAACCATTCGTTTTCAAGTGCATTTTACTAAAAAAAAATCTTAGGCTGAAGAAGAAGTGCCAAGAAATGGGCATATTTTCATTTAATTTGTTTACACACTGTTTGTTCTTGGATGTGTCAGATTCCGGATCCTTGTTTTAATCAATCTCAGTTGCCTACATCATTCAAGGAGATCAGGATTTTTTTTGTCTGTAGATACTAGTAGAAGACAAGACATTATAGGAGCCAAACACAGTACTTTGTCTCGTTTACTTCTTATAGTGCAGCAGATAATTACTGCAATGTCGGGAGAATCTGTTAAATGTGTCCAACTTACTTAGTTAGATCCTGCTATTGTTAGAACTACCCCACTAATAATTAAGCATAACGCCATTTGTGTAAGCCGCATATAATATAGGTTGCCAGGCAAAGAAACACACGACCACCAATAACCAAGCCGCACAATCAGTTATGAGTTTATACAATTTTATGATCATAATTAAAGCCGACGATTGTCATTTGAGTGATTTTAAATTCCTTCCACACAGGTGCGAGGTAAATATTAAACCTCTATCTTGGTGATTTGAAGTGGTGTAGGACAAGGAATAACCACAGGCATGATACATATTCTAACTAACTTTGACTGGCGAATTGATATTTTCTCAATCAGTTGTTTATGTTCACATACAACAGGTGGATTTATAATATTAAATTTTATATTATAGAATATCTATGTCGGCTAGTTGTGATATGTTTTTACAGAGATATCCACATGATCAACAAATCTGCTCCTTAAGAATTGGCAGCTGTAAGTGAATCTATTTTTAGCTATTTAATATTATGCATGTTTCAATATTTTAAGCAAAATAATACATGTATCTGTCATACTTTTTCAAAACATTGCCCCCCCCCCCAAATGTCCGCCCCAAAATAATATTAATAAATCATTTGAAGATGTAGTTAAGACCAACAGTTTCCTGTTTGCTGTTAATACATAGCGATGAGGGTTCATTAATAAAATATATAGTTGATAAAACAGGAATGATAAACCATATCTTACCTTTGAAGTTCTCTGTTCCGTTGCATGTCTTTCACTGAATAAAATGAAAAGTTCTTATCTATTGTTTTACTTCTGCCACCCACCGATTATATTCAGAACTAAATCTTAAGGTTTATTTTGTTTTTCTATAATTTTGATTTCAGACAGCTATAGTTCAGAGAACGTAGTGTATGAATGGCATTCCACTCCTATCATCATGAGAAATGGATTAACATTGCCAAGATTTACCGTAAAATCTGAGGGGGTTCGAAATAATTGTGAACACAATTTTAATGATAACAACATGATTGTAGGTAAGTATATATTGTACCCCTGTACTTACATTATACTAATATTTGCATTTAAAACATATTTTGAGGTTATTGACACGGATGGATCTTTCAATCGAGCATCCATCTTACTTTGGTTGAAATGAAAATTATGTCCATTCGTTCAAGGTAACGTGTAATGTCAAAAGACTCATGGGAACTACATTCGTCCTGTCGCATGCCACACAAGACAATAGAAACGAAAGTTTTCCTCAAATGGACCGAAGTAATATCGAAGTTACTTAATCAGATCATATCTTGTTTCGTTTTATATAGTTCAAAATTTCGCTTTAATTGCATTTCCTACACTAGGATCTGGAAGACTTATTATATAACCTGCGTTCTGGATGATCTAAGGGTTTAGATTTGCGATTTTTGGCGTGAGGTGCAGGGAACATTGGGTAAACCACTATAACCCTGTCGCCAAATCCAATATTTTGAGTGAATCTGGAAATTGTATACAAATTTTTTTTTTTATGATTGATTTTAGTAGCTTATGGTGCCCTCGTTCAGAATCTGCCAGGTGGGCGTTTTGGGAAATGCAAGATGGCGTTCAAGACGGCTGCCATTTCAAATAACCCCCATAGTATTTAGTCTATAGGATGATAATTTTGACAGTAAACTCTAAAATGCTAGATATATGGCTCTTTAACTCGTTAGCGGTGGTTGAGGGGCATTAGTTCATCAAACCAAACTATATCTAGAGACAAACTATATATTTCTGGATTTTGGAGCATGAGTGATACGAAGACACCTTGGGCTATTAAAAATCAATTATAAAAAAATGTAGGCCTATACAACTTCCAGACTCAGCTATAGCTATGCCAGACTACTAGAAACGTCAACGCTGGTTGATTAATCAACGTCTGGCGTCATAAGGCCAAAGACCGCTCGTATGACACCTGGCGCGACCTTTCACCACAACTGGTCAGATCTTCATGTAGTATACGCCGTCAAAGGTATAAATAAATACGAAACGAAATATAGATGTACACTGTATCAGATTGCTGAACGAGATGTTCAGCCAAAGTCAATATGTTTCTCGTCGAATATTTCTCGCACTGAGATTGTTTTAAAACATCGAAACAAAAATTAGCATAGTAAATCTGTTACTATGAAAATGAACGAAGTATTGTTTTGGTAAGAGGCTAAGTCCCATTCTGACCGCTTCTTTGTACTATAGTCATGTGACAGCACAAATTTAAAGTAGGCCTGCGGTATTCAGTTAGTGCAGGCCTAGCTGATACATGTACTTTGAAACTTTGGTACATATGCATGCAATAAGATTATTTTACTTTATATTTCAGGAGAGTATACCTGTATTCAAATAGACTTTACATTGACCAGGTTATTTGGTTACTACATAGCTCAAGTTTATATTCCTAGTGTACTTATAGTCATCTTATCTTGGGTCTCCTTCTGGATAGACATTGACGCCATTCCAGCGCGCGTGTCCCTCGGGTTACTGACTGTTCTCACCATGACAACACAGAGCACGGGCGCACGTTCAGCTTTGCCACGCGTCTCCTATATAAAAGCCATTGACGTTTGGATGTCTATGTGCTTAGTGTTTGTGTTCGCGGCGTTATTAGAATTTGCTTATGTGAACGTTCAGGCTCGAGTTGAAAAAAGAAGAAGGGAATCTGTGTTACATTCATCTTCCTCTGGTAGAACTCTCGAAGGATTCGATAGGAATGGCGATCCAATATCTTTGGAAACAAAGGAGGTAGGTTTTTGCAAGGTAGGCCTATATTTACAAAAAACATTCAAATATGGAAACCACCAGCGCCACAATAGTATAATTTCAGAAACTGAATTCAAAATTAAAGATCAGATTCGCCTTAGATTTAGCCCCTTTATGTCTATATAAATTACATACCCACCTTGGATAGCATTCTTATTTGAAATTTCAGAAACATCAATAGCATACGAAAATAACTATATTTACATATTCAATTTATAATTTGTTATATTTCAGATTACCATGAGTGCCAATAAAAGGTTTCTCTACCTTAGAGACAAATTACGTCGACAGAGAGCTCGTATGGCTGATAAAATATCGAGGGTTGCCTTCCCTATTGTCTTTGTTGCCTTTAACGCTATATATTGGCTGATTTATACATTTTATGTAACATAGGATGCTGATGTAATTCCATCGAAGTAACAACAAGTGCCGATACGTTTTTAGAACTTTGAAAGATCTTCTGAATTTGATTCAAAATGATTTAGTTTTATTCCAAACTATGATGAAGTACCTGTATTTATATCTATGGAAGTGTTCAATTCTGAAAAGAACATGTTCAGTGGCGTTTCGTGGATTTTCAACATACGCATTCTGTTGATTTAAAGTTTTTGTGTTTTAAAGAATTTAATATTTTCGCCGTTATCATCGTTGCAAGCTGAAAGCAAAGTTCTCAAAGGAAATTTACAATTATCCATTTATAAAATTGCATATGTGACCCTTTTGTGTATATTGTGTTTGTAAGGGAGAATAAAATCGTGCGAAATTGAAAAATTCCCAAATCCGCCACCGAACGTGTTCCAATATGAAGAGTAGCCATTTAAAAATCAAAAGTTCACCACAATCTTTATGCATTTCGGAACCAAGAAGGAGAGGTTGTACTGGTCCCTATATTTTGCAACACTTTCCGTTTTCATTCTCTCGATCAGAACAGTATAACGTTAATCACATTTCATTTTCATTGAAAGATTTTCACTAGCACACAATTTTAACCATGCGCTGCCTTTTCCACCCCACTCTCCTTCGATAAGGATTTGGTTTCAACAGACCTGGGCAATGCGAATTGTGGGCTTGCATTATTATATTTTATATATTGTGAATATTTATAAGTTTTATTTTTATATTTTGTGAAGTAACTTCTTGGTATGATGAGGAATGGATGAATGTTTATTTATTGTATGTATGTGTATTTTGGTGCGCACTTTATATTATGTAAACACTATAAATGTCATAATCTGTACATAATCTGCACATTTCTGCTGTATAACACATGTTCCAAGAGTGGCCTACTTGGAAAAGTTATTTTCTTTGACTGATTTGGTGTGGGTTTCTTTTTATTATAGAAGCCCGGAAAGACCTTATTGTTATTAATAATCTTCGACTCTTATACATTATCCCGCTCCAGACCAAGCCGTAATACCGTGTAGACTAAATGATGAAATACTACACTTTTTGACATACAATATGTCCCATTTCTGGTGTGGAAATTCGAGCACAATAAATTATGGATCCTAACCAGTGGTCAAAATACGAAAGTCCAAGGTAAGAATTGGGCAAACTGGAATAAGATAACAAAAATGTGGACTACGCTACATCTTGTCAAAATTTCAAACGCTCATAACTTTGCTTGTAATAAAGCAATTTCATTATCTATTTTGAACTGTTATTGCAAGAACAGCCAGCTGTTTATCTAAATCTTACATAAACGATAGCACAGACATGTTATATAACGGTTAAGGATATTAAGATGGCGACAATAAAAACCCATCATATTAATGTTTAAAAAAATATTATATATTTTGACATACAAACGAATTATACATACAACAGTATATAATTTTATTATAGAATACGGTTTGGTTTGTGAGAAAACTATTACTTATAAATCTTTGATGTGGATTTATAAGTAAAGATTGGGCGAGTCGTTATTATATACATGTACATGTATAATGTGTTGTTTAGATGCGTATATTGGCGGTGATATTCTGCTTTTGGGGAATAAAATTTTAATCTGCTTTTATTAAGACACTTTAACTCGATATATGTTCTCTTATTTTGACAAAAAATAACCAACCGCACCCAGCTAAATCAATTTTGATCTACACATTGTGGCTTCCCTTTACAAAGCTGCTTATTGAATTATTTTTCGCACTACAATTCCACCTGCATATTATAACTGCCCTTTAATAATTGGCGGTGAGTCGACGAGCATAGCGCTGACCGACCAACATAGACGTCGTGTTTGATGCTAGCCGAGAAGATTTCTAAGGAATTTTCTTGCCTGTTTCTCATTGTCAGCCTTTCAGGACGGGAGGTAATATTGCAATATATTCTAAAAAAAATCAGTGAAATATTCCACAAGCCACCCTTCGCATTCGACATCGCCATTACTCAAAAACATATCTTTGTTTGATTTATAAACTTTTACAGTCCCACTAGATTTCTATTCGGCTATGACAGATTGTCATATAGGATGAAGGTGGGGAGTTATGGCCCCTGTCTTTTATGCAAAATGTGAATATATGTACTAGGTTTGAGGAACCTCATGGGCGACAAATTTTGTCCGATTTAGATGAAACTTAAAATAATGTGTTGAGTTTCAAAGGTTTTCATGCGCATCTGAGGCTACAATTTCTGTCTGATTCCGATGAAAATTAAACAATGGTTAAATGGCGTTTTATGAAAATCGTACCTACACTGCCCTCCGATAGGGCCAATCACCTTTACGCAAATAATTTAAACGCAGGTTGACTTCACAAACACGGTTTTAGATGCTTTTACACTATTTTGTGGGCCCTGTTGTCTGATTTGGATGAAACTTCAAAAGGATTAAAACATCTTGTTGGATAAGTTTGATTTGTGTATGCATCAGGCTTGCTATGCTGACCTCCCCCCCCCCCCAATAAATGAGAAATATTTTTGAAGTTGGCTACAATTTTTCGACAATTTTTAGTCATGTGTATCAAAATCCGCTTTTTTTTCAAATTTGATGTGAAGCATTGGGACAATGAGATGTCCTGTCCAAAAGGTGGGCACTTTCACGTGTTTCAAATTTTTGGGGATTTGCTACTGAATTTCGTCTGGTGGGTGCTTCGCGCGGAAGTGCTGGTAAATTGTCACTACAACACTTTGATATGGAGTTTTGCAATTCCTGGACCCCTCCCTGCAGAAAATCCACCATCTGCCCAAGGGATGAGGGAAATATATGACCACATGAAGATGTGAGCATATTAAATTTCATCATCGATAAATGAGGATATTTGTTCTTCTCTATGTCCCAATGAATCAAATCTATCTTGTCCACAGAAACAGAGATATAAATCAATGAATTCTTTATTTTATTGTTAAAACAAGTTATACATATTCAAGCATAATAAGTGTATATATAATACTATTCAAATATATTAAAAAAAAAATAATCCTGTTATATATTGCATATTATCCCAAACAGCACAGACTAACAATCCAAACATTCCCACAAAAATATGATAGTATATAGCATTATGTAATAAATGTATATCCACACACAAGGCACCGGTAATACTGGATTAATATACAAAATATATACACAGAAATAACAAACATTTTTATCTTATCTGTAACATAAATCACAATTTAAAAACAGTAACTCTTCGTTTAATACACAGCATCATACTGGCGAGGTGCTAACACATCATGCATAATGAAAAATTCGGGGAAAAGTTCGGCCAAGGCAAGAAAAGAAGAACTGATATTTTAGTCTTTGGAAAATAGCTGTAGCAAACTGGGGGACATTATTTAATTATCTCCCTTTATTCTCCAAGATCGATGATAAATGAAAAGACACTCTATTCTATGGAATTCATAATGAGTTTGATATAATGTAAATTATACATTCTACTATATATTTCATCTTATTAATTAGATAATCTAACCGCAGCTAAAACCATGTTCGTTCGTTCACCTTAGGAAAAAACATGGCTTGTGCAAAAGTTATCTCCCTTTAGTCTGCTATTTACTCTTAAAATTAAAATTTCTAAATATTGTCTAAATAGAATATATCTACTAATACCATTTCTTATATATAAATATTCTATAAAATTAAATATACATATTTGATATGTCCTATTGCTACAGTTATTTGTTTTCTGTAGTTTTAAAATTAGGAATGATCACATTTTTCATAGCTACCACTTGTAATATCTCTTGGCACTAATTAATATCAATTTTGATGGCTGAATAATAATTATTAAAGAACTGACATGGAATTGTACTGTTTCATGTGTATATCAAGCTGCCATGAAAACTATACAATGTATTAGTTTTTATTGTTAATAGTTTATTAAGGGTATTATTTTCAAAAGGATGTCAACATTTCTCATTCTTAATGGAGATTCACTAACATTTAAATGCATAAAAAAATATATATATTCTGGTCATTTCTTGTTTATTGCCTTATCAGGAATACCAATATCATTACAATATAATAAATAAATCAGATCTGTAGTATAATAACTGGTAATATGAGATATAAAGGTATATTTCCAATATATGTGCAAATTGAAAAATAGTCAAAACAATTGGTTTACTGTCTTGTAAAACTATATGTGTTAATATAGTTTGTATTCGAAAGATATGCAAGATTTATCATATTAATGTCAAATTAACCAAGTTTCATTAGTCATTGTTTATTATTAATTTTTTTGATATTTATTTTTGATTAAATATATTTTAATTTGTCAACAAACTTTATTTAGCCGACTAGGTTAGGTTAGTTAAAGTACACATATATTTACAATAAATAAAATTTACCCTCAGCCATAAACACATTGTTAAAGTTACATTATGGGAGATAAGATAAAGAGATGGCAGTTCTCACTATAATAGATAAAAACTAGATAGTGTAAAGATAATTTGCTGAAAATTTCAGTCAAATTGAACCACTATTAGCCGAGAAAAAAGCGTTTGAAATATTCACATAGCCTCGGTCATCATTACTTAAATCATTGATATAAACAGCATAGTTTTGATTATCCACTTGATTGATTTAATTATCAACGACCATTAAGCAGCATATAAGAATTTAATCCGCCAACATCGAATGCTAGCCTTGACATAAAGAGTTTATTATGGTCTGGATATGTTAATTAATATCTAATTGATTATTTAGATAACATCTCAAGCCTAAAGAAAGGCCTATAATAATCAGATTTTGCTCTTGCATAATGCTATTTTAAGTATATTGAGATATCAGATAGTGATAATTATCTAATATAAAACAGACAAAATTTTCTTTTCTTAACACCTCAATTGATCAATAAAAACTTAGATATCTACATTTAGCGATTGAAAGTAATATAACACAATACAGTTATCTGAATAACATTCACTAATTTATATACACACCAGATATCAACAAGATTTCACAAGTTATTATGTTTTATATTCTTCTCTTATCTCCTATTGTCACAAAATAAAGTTCTTTGAAAATTTTCAATTTGCACATAAAATTGGAATAAAGCCATTGTTTCGTTAATTATTCTCCTGCACACAGTTACCCCTATTTAAAATAAAACTTAACAACACGATATATATAATATTAATTAACAACAGTTAAACCTAAAGCTATATACTGATAAAAATATTAAAGCTTTGTAATATGGGAGTATAATGAGATTAAATATTTAAATAAATACTTGTAGATATTAGCTGCTTTATTAAATGAATATTCAATAGTGATGTGACCAAATCATCATTGGCTACCATAATATAATAAACAGTAAATTTGTATATAATTTTCGAGGTATACTTGATTAAGGCAATTTGTATATTATTTTCGAAGTATACTTGATTGAGGCACTTCTGTAAATAATAAAGGGTATACCAGTGTAGCAGGCAAATATAGACACACAGGAGCCTACACAATAAAAAGCTCATTTGTCAAAAAAATTACTAAAATCAATCAATCAATCCTAAATTACGATCATCTTAATTTCACACTACTTTCTAATAAATTCATACTTTCATCTTTATGGTCACTAAACACCTAACACATCATTTATTTCTATCTATAGTTCAATCTGATTAAAACACAGATCCAATTTCGTTTCGTTTTTTATAGTTCAAAATTTCGTTTTTACTTGTCTTTACTACTCTTGGATCTGGAGGACTTGTTACTTAACTTGTGTTCTGCCTGAAATGAGGGGTCAGCCAATCAAATGGTCTGTCGAATCGACCGTTTGACCTTTTCATACTTGGAACTGTGGGTAGATACGTCGATACTAACACCAGCGGATAGAAATAAAAACAAAAGTAGATTTTAAAAAGCATGGCGGTCGCTAATTGGTTAATCGAATGACTGACGTTATCGGGTCAAACGTCCCGTGCTGGACACCTGACGTCATAGAACGTGAGCTCCCACTATAACTAGTTAGATCTACATGAGTGTAGGCCATCGAAAGTATAAAAAAACGAAACGAAATATAGATCTATATTTTAATTAGATTGTCTATAGTTATCTTGTTTTAAAAATCTAAATTACTATTGCCTTATTTACTGTTAAATTTATATAAAAAAAAGGATTATTGAGCACCAGTAAACTATCAAGTTATATTTTTAATACTTTGTCATGTTGGTACTTGTCAGTATAAGGCACCAAGATTTAACAATAATTCCACAACCATTCATAATATCATCAGTAGAGAAATATATATTAATATCAATAAAATTAATTATGAAGCACAAAGTCAAATGTCATGAATTAAAATGGGTTATTTATACACAAATGCTACATTTCCCTCCTCCCTCCATTTAGCATCTCAACACACAGTAATTTAAAATTAAATATCATTAAAATAACTGTCGAAAATAAAATTACATCTTTTTTCAAATGAGATACATGAATATAATATGAAAGGAATTTGAATTTCCTAAAGATTCAGATACAGGTCATGATTATGGTACCTCCACGGCATGTACCAATGTTGGCTGTAAAAATATTTGAGATCAAGTATTGATATCCTATTTACCATATTGATTATCAGATCAAAGGGTCATCTAAAACTGCTTTTTACATAAACTTATAAGCAGGTACCAGAATACTGAATATTGCAGATTTATTTTTTACACCATCTGTTTGAAAGAAAATACTTTATGCATGACCATTCATACTGTTTCCTGCAGCATAATATTTCTTACAAAATTCTTGTATTCTGTTACAAGCCTCATCCACCTTTGTTTCAGGAACTGTTAGCACTATACGGAAAAAGTTGGGATACTGAAAACACTGAAACAAAACAATAAACAAAATATATAGGTACGGTCAAAAACATCGCTTAACTTATCAGTTTTCAAATCTCAACGAAGATATGTCTCTATCTGTTCCATCATATCTGTCTTCTAGCAAGTTCACAAAAACCTCCAATCGGAATGTTTTTGACCATTTGGTATCTGCAGACCATTACATGATACTGTATTAACATGGATAGAGTTCAATGCATGTCAAAGATTAGTATGTCACATAATACATAAATAATCCTGTTTTAGAAGATGTTATATGTGACCCGGTATAGCAAAATGAGTCACAGTGACCAATTGTTCAAAAGTGAGGTTTTGGAATAACCAAAGAGAGACTGGTCTCAGCTTTTCAATGATATATTAACCATTGCTTTACGATGTTTCATCTCTGAGAAATTGCGATTAGAAGTTGGTTGGTCTGGACATCCCTGGTTTCCTAAATTCGGAGAAAACGGCATCTGAAAATGACACTTAGATTTTTGCAATATTCATGGGACATAAACATTTGCAATAAACATTTATTTTGAAACTCAATAAAACGCCAGATGCTTTCCCAATGCGAAATGGGCTACAAAAAACGAATAAAGAAGAATTTTTAAAAAAATAATTATTCTTATGATGGTGCAGCGCCAATTTTTAAAATGGCGGCCAAAAATGAAGAAAAAATGAAAATTCCTATATATCATGTCCGAATCACGGTATACATAGCTCTCATGGTGTCTAACATGGAATGTTGAGAGTCGCAGAAATCAAATATGGAAAATTAATTTTTTTTTTAAATTCCAAGATGGCGGAAATCCAAGATGGCGACCAAAATTGACAGAAAAATGAAAATTCCTCTGTACATGTATTATGTCTGCATCACGGTATACATAGCTTTCATGGTGTGTAACATGAGATTTTTTGGGATGCTGAATTCAAATATTGGCACAAAATAAAATATCAAAAATCCAAGATGGCAGAAATCCAAGATGGCGACCAAAATTGATGGAAAAAATGAAAATTCCTCGGTACTATGTCTGGATCGCGGTATACATAGCTTTCATGGATGGTTGGGGTCGCAGAAATCAAATATGGGCACAGAAAATAATTTAATTCCAAGATGGCGGAAATCCAAGATGGCGACCAAAATCCAAGATGGCAGAAATCCAAGATGGCGACCAAAATTGATGGTGGGCAAAATGTCAATTTTTTTTCTATTATTTTGGGAAGCAGAGAGAGGATATTGGGTTCTTGGGGTCGCTGTAATCAAATATAGGACTGAAAATCAATTTCAAAAATCCAAAATGGCGGAAATTCAAGATGGTAGCCAAAATTGACGGAAAAAATATGAAACTTCCTCTATATTATGTCCGGATCATGGTATACATAGGTTTTATGCTTTGTAACATGAGATTTTTGAGACGCCAAATTTAAATATAATATAAAATATAATATAAAAAATCCAAGATGGCGGAAATCCAAAATGGCACGATTTTCCATTATTCTGGGAAACATATAGGATACGGCTTGTATAGTGTCGAATATGGTGTTCTCGGGGTTGCTTGGACATTTTATGAAAACGGCAAGTAAATGAACGATTGTTTTGCTTTATTCCAAGATAATTAATGACTTCTTTGCTGACTGCCTTTTACAAAATGCAATTTTTGAACATTAATAGATGTTCTTTTCTTGAAAATTAAACTTTTAATTGACGAAAGAGGTACTTTTGAGGCTTTTAATGAGAAAATTTGAATTTTGAAAATTTTGACCTACTGAACCATCATTGCACTCTATCGCGGAATCTAGCTTTGCGACTTCCGACTCATTTAGCTGCGCCGGGTCACATATGATATGCTTTAGAAATAACAGTTCCTAGATTTACAGCCTTTCCTACACTGGGTAAAAATTGTGTATTTGTATGTTACTCCATAATTTTGGGCATTCCAACACATGAGTCCAATTTTGTGTGTGATATCACCCAAGGTGGAAGCAGACATAAAATCCAACAAATGAACAACAGTCCAATCAGTCTGAAGAATTCAATTTCAATTGGAACAAAAATAGTCATTGACATCCAGGACAACCACGTCTCCATTACCACTTTCATTTCTTATGTAATATATTTCTATACAATGATCTATAAAAATATCTATTCAAGATTTTACAGAATCTGTGAATTAAATTTAATATACACTCTAACTACTTACACTTGCAGGAAGACAGAATACACTCTGTTCTTTTACCAGAGTTTCAACAAACTCTATATCTGTTGGAAAATCTGGAAATTTCTTTATATCAATTCCAACCTAGTATTGAAAAGAAAATATTGTGAAAATATTAACACTTTCTCTTTTGAAATATATAATTTTCCGTTAGATTCCAAAAATCTTGCCAACACATTTGGACAAATATTAAAAAACCTTCTTCGACCATGTTTGGATTCCTTTTTTTTAAGCTATCAACACCCGGCTAAATAATTTTTCTGTGCAAAATTATGTTTAGTTAAATAATATTTTGCAAACAATTAATATAATAAAGTGTACTGGGATAAACCATGACGCTAATAAGTCATTGCATCTATTTAAATATAAGGGTTTGTCAAACCATCTAAATAGACAGAACATAATGCATTGATATAGTAGCACTGTTGAGTGCAGATATATGTTCAAAGGTTTTGAAACAGAATAACAAATAATATATATAGTTTTATTTACCATCATATACATAGCTCCATGTGGCATTACTGGTGTTAAACCATTTATTGCAGACAAACGGGAATAGAATGTATCAGCATTATTCTGAAAAAAAATTGACAAATTCATCTTTGAAAACTTAAACCCCAAAGGAAAGTATTAACTTTAATTATATCTTAAAAATAAATAAAAAAACTTTGACATTTCCATCATGTCGTAACTTTAATATGGGTGTATCTTTAAACAAGAATGACCACAATAGGTCTTCAAAAGTTTCTGCCAAAACTCTTCAGTATATGCACAATAGTTAGGTTTTATTTAGGAAGCGGTGTGTTAAATCTTGCTATATAGTGTTTTACCTTCATGTGTACGAGTGTTTCTGTAAAGAAATCTGATGGTGTCTGTTTTAATATAGTTGGAATAGCTGCTTGTACTAAAGTATTTGGTCCAAGTATTCTTTGTGATAGCTTCACCAATCCCCGTTTTATCTGCAAAAGACAACATGTCAGATGTGTACCCCATAGAACAGTAGATGTTATCAATAAAATGTTACTTCTCTAATTATTGTATTTCCTAATCAAACAGTAGTTTTCTAATTATTGGATTTCCTAAACCAAACGTCAGTTTTCTAACTGTTGGATTTCCTAACCAAACGTTAGTTTTCTTATTGTTGTGTTTTCCTAACAAAACGTTAATTCTCTAATTGTTGGATTTCCTAACCAGATATTATTTCTCTCATTATCCGTAATCCTGCCCTGGTTATTGTATCAAATCTTTGATGTGAGTCCTTGAGTCAATGTATTTGGAAACAGAATATAAGGATCATTAAATTGTAAACTGGACATGAAATATACAAAGTAGGCTAACTGTACAAGATAATATAGAATTAAACTTACATCTTTCAGGATATCATTCCTGTCATGTACAATAACCCAACCCATTCGCCATCCTGGTACCAAAAATCTAAAATAACAAGATTCACAAGTCTTAGATATTATCAAGTTGGGCCAAATCCATCACACATAAATTTTTTATTCTACTTCAGATTTTTGGTAAGGATTTTCCTATAACCAGAATATATTCTTGTTTGGTCTAAAAATTGGAAGTAAGGAAATGTTTGAATTGTTATATATCATAGAAGACGATGTGGGATGAAATATACAATGGGTTGAATTGTTGTATATTTCACATCTGCTGACCTAGTTAAAACTCTCACAGCATAAATTTACCAGATCAATATCATTATTTTTTATTTCGATGAAAATGTATAAAAGTTAATGAAATTAGTTTTTAAAGAGGTCCTAATTCCTGTATCTGAGACCAATAGTCCTATTTAACCAAATATAACTTTCTATGAATCAAACTTTTGGTGATTCATAAAATTAAACAAAAATATTGTAAACATTCTTTCTTTTCATTGACTTTATACAGATTTTTAGGGCTGAATTTTAAAAATAATTTAGTATAACTGTTTCCTTTTTAGGGACCAATGTATAAATGTATCTTTTTCCCTCTTCAAGATGAACAATAAATCACAGTGGGTTTAGAAATGTAAATGTTACTGTCAATTAATCTCATGATTCAATAGATCTTAGCTTTCAATCAATCATATCAAACAACTCATACCAGCTGTTTGTGGTTTTTAATCTTATAAACTCAAGTTTGTAGTAGGAACAACATGCACAAGCAATTGTGAATGGACAGCTAAGAATAAAACTCAATGCCTTTTCTAATGACTAAAATTACTATTTCATATCGCAGTTTATTTGAATCAAAAGGTCAATGACATGAGGGGAGTGAAATAAGGTCAACATTATTAAAAGCTGATATAGTGTAAAACATTTCTGAACAAATGTTGTTCTTAAAACAGATGTACATAGGCCTATATGTTTAAAAACTATTACATTGTAATTATATTTCTGCATCTCTATTTTCTGTAAAACAATATTCGTTTATTTAGACAAAACATTAATTCACGTCTGGTTGCACTAAATTATAAATAAGAACACCTGAAGGAAATAATTTAGTTTGACATACATTGTAAGTAGCCTACAATTCTTAACTACAAAATTAATTTGAGAAAATTTACCTCTTTGTTAGTCCTGAACATGACAATATTGGTACAGAATCTGTTAATGAAGCCAAAGGATAATACTTAGCACCAGAAAATACCTATAAACAATAATGATTTATAAAAATCCAATAAAATGTCAGAATATTAAATATTTCAACAAGTCAATGTTATTCAGGTTAAATTAATAATGATAAAAGCATTATGGCAGGTCAATCATTTAAACAAACATTCAGCTAAACTCAGCAAGATCACTATCTATCTATACATGCACATATTATACAATTATAAATCCATCACTGTGTTTGGGTGGCCGAATGGTCTTACATGTGGACTTTACATCATAAGGTCTGTCTTATGTGGCATTGTTTTGATTACTTTCTTCTACTATTCGCTAGGTTTACCCATCTAACCTTTAAGTTTTCCTCTAGCTGCTCCAGTTTCCTCACACTGCTAAAGGCCCAGATTTGCACCAAAATGACACAGTTTGTGCCAAGTTTATAATCCTTGAGTGGCATTTAGTGATTGAGCACATTAAAAAACACAACACAATCTATATGGAAAACAATTGATTGTTTTCCATATAAATTGTGTTGTTTTTTTTATTGTGGCAAGTTGACCTTAAAATCTATCTCCCCTCCCCACCCAGAAATGACAACAGTAGCATGTTTTGTTGGATTTACGCTACATAATATTTCTAAATATATCAATTTCACTACGAACACTGGGTAATTGAGATCCTCTACAGAACCTGACATACAATATAGTCGTACTCTAGGTGAGATGAAGAAGCTTTATTGATAAAATAACAATAAATACACTTTCATGGAATATACTTCTGAATATACTTATTCTGAACAACTTTGAGTTTGATTTCCTAAACATTGAAAATACAGTTTAAGCAATAGCAAAACTCTGTGGATGATATCATCAATACATGTACTGTACATCAATCATCCATTGTTTTAATTATATTGGGGAAGGTATGGTTAATTCCATGCTACGTCGCTGCACAGCGTGTAAGAGCCAGTGGAGGACACACACGCTACTAACATCTGTGTCGTACTTTTGGTTTTGACCCTTCTGACTTTGTACCATTTATTACAGATTAAACATCCATAAGTGTACAAATGTGTTGTTTACTGATGTGTTCCCATTTGAATATTGTTCACAATAAGAAGCAAAATAAATAAGATATGTTCACAGGATCATTTTGTTATACGAAAACTAAGTGATGCATTTTCTGGCGCTCAGTATACTTTACATGATTGTAACTACTGTCATGCATGCTAAATGTTCTGACATTATTGCAATACATGCTACATGTTTTGAAATTACTATAATACATGCTAAATGGTCTGAAATTAAAAATACTTACAAAATGTTCATAAATTTCATCAGCAATAACAGGGAGTTTATTGTGTTGACATATTTCTAGTATATCTTGTAGATGTTGTTTATCATAAACTGATCCACATGGATTAGATGGATTATTAACTATAATACATGCTGTATTATCATCTATCAACTCCTCAATATGATCCAAATCTACCTCCCAACTTCTCTCAGGCTGAAAAATAACAACAACTATTTTGTTTTGGCCAATAGTTTTATTTGATAGAATTCTGCGTCATTATGTACTTTTCAAACTTTGCACCAATAATTATAATCTATAAAACAGAAAAATAAAACAAAAAAGAAATAGTGCATAAATAAAACCATAGACAAGTTCATTGTTATCGGGTGTTCCAAATGGAGTAAGCATAGTCTGTCAAGTGCAATCATTAAACTTACCAATAATTTGTAATGTCTGACTTCAATGCCCAGTGATTCAGCTAATGTTTTATATATAGAAAATCCAGGTAATGGTATTAATATATTCTGACCAGGATTAGCTAAACAACTAATACACAGATCTAAAGAACTGGAACAACCACTACACAATATCACATCCTGAAATATATACCATGGAATTAAAGTAATTAGTGAAAAGACTAAACCTTTCCAGATTACACTGGGAAATGGGAGACAAGGACTAAAACTTGAGAAACACTCTTAATATATTCAATCTTGTATACAGATGAATATTTTATCTTTTGAGCATGGTGGATGACCTGAAGGAGGGGTAGCCATCCTATGGCAAAAATACCACAAGCGACACATTGTAGGCTACCAGTGAAAGATTTGCACCTAATATAAAAAATTACAATTGACGAAATTGAAACATAATCAAAAATCTCATTATGGTACAAACATTTGTATCTAATTTTATCCTAAATTAATCTTTCTAAGTTATATGACATATCTGAAGGTGTAGATATAATAGTTGGTACATGGACAGGTAAAAGGTTGAGCCCCAGATCTTACGTATAATCGTCTTTCTATGTGTACCATTTTTTGTAAATAAAGATATATCATATATACACAAAGCGTAATAGGATTAATTACCATTTACAGTATTGCTTGATAAAACTCTGAATTTTAATAGTATTTATCAAACAGTAAAAAAAATTTGACTTGTAGACCCAAGACTTAAAGCAATGAGCAGTAATTGTATTTCATAGAATTGTTTCCTGTGTATATCCAGTTCCAATAACTAAGCGTCACTAAAAAATATTCACAAAATGGCCTGATCTGACACTTCCTATATTAATGTGTATAAAATATGATATACTTTCTTATCAAACTGTCACTTATCTTATTCATGTCATTATGGTATGTGACAATTAGCTAGCATCTTATCACATTTAACCTACAATGTATATTTAAGTACGACAATTCTACACGGTTATTCACCTTTTGTTTAATAAAACACACCATGTACATCTACTGTTTATTGAATATTGCAAGATATGTCAACTATTTTGAATGCATGTATCAGTAATTCCAATAGAATATTTTTGTTATTGACCTGCTACACAATTACAGCAAGTTTTTTTTTAAAAAAAAAAAAAAAAAAAAAAAAAGTCAAAAACTTGTAGATCACTTTAAATGCTCAGATGTCTAAAGCAATAAATATAAAAAAATTTGACAAGATTTCTTCTTAAGATTAACAGAGCAATTCCATTAATTTTGAAAAAAAAAAACTGTCAGACGTTCTAATAGGGTTTTTGTGACAAGAGAATTTAATAACTGTGTTAAATCGGTGTACAAATTTGAAGTTTGATAGATGAACAATCTCTAAAAGTTCGAAGAAATCTAAAAAAAACCTGCCCTTTTGAGTGATTACAACTTTTTGTAGGCAGGGCCAATCCTGAGTGTTTACCTATTTTCAGAGGCAAGGTCAATCTCCAATAAATATATTTCAATTTTGTGATTAGTTAAATTCAGAAATAGAATCCCAGAAATGCTGACCTATAGTAATTGTGGATGGTCATCCATATGGACAGATGATGTTAATGACAAAACAGTGTAACATAAAATGTGAGCGTAAGCTTATAGAAATAGCTATTGCATTTAGCTCTGCTCCACATGATTAAATACTGATAAAATATACATTTTGTATCTTCTCAATCCTTATCGCAATTTATAAGCATAAATAATTCAAATTCAAATGGTATTAAATTATAGATTATAAAATTAACTCTGAAAAACATACTTCATAAAACCTTCTAAACAGCAATTAGCATATCTAGATTAATTTATTGATTGGATTGTGATTAATTTGATTAAATGCTAAATGTCAATAAATGCTAATTAATGTAATTAACATATCTATAATATATGATAGAGCCATGTGTCAATTTTGTTACATCTAAAGTGTGGGAGGTTCAATCTCTTCGTTTTAGCATTTAAAATTTCACAAAATTAGATTCTACAACTATTTGATTTCAGTTCCAAAGCCAAATCCATAGATAAAACAATGCAAGAAAATGGTTTGAAAGGTCAAAAATTAAAATGGTAAATTCATTTCATTATTGTAATCAAAATAACATATCAGGCATAATGAAAATGAAATGGATTTTTATGTTCTTCTTTTCTGCACCAACTGGGCTAATGATTATGGGCATATGACATTCTATGAGAGACATGATGCCCAGACATCTAACCCCTACTCTTATTTCAAACTCCATCTGTCAGAGCTTCGTAGGTGTTTGTCAAATTGTACACAGAGGCATGTTTTTTTTGTCCTATCCAACTGACTAGACACTGTTCCTGGCCAAGTCTTAGATCGGGCACAACTAACAAGGGAAAATGATGCTGAAACCAAAAAAAAAGAACTTTCTTGGACAACACATACATCAAGCCTGATAAGTTTTGACACTGACACTGTTTGAGAATTTAATTTGTCGGAGTAAAAAAGTTAATATGCCGTACTTATTAAGCCTCGTCGATGTCATACTTATCAGTGATTGTAGCGGCCAAGCGAATATTCACTGCGGGATCAGTTTGTTACTCACTAAGCCACAGATAAGATTACCCAATCAAAGAATATTTTACATACCTTAGCTGAAACCTCTGATGTGGGTGTAGATGAATATTCTGCTATTGCAGTTCTCGCACTCTCATAACCTGAAATAAATTAAATAAAAAATTCTGTAATATGTTTGTACTTAGTTAACTTTTAATACTTGAATTCATAACTATAGCTGATGCACATCTATAATGGCTTCTTTGCAGTAAAAAAGGATATAAGCTAATTAAAATACATCCATTATACAAACCTACTGAAGCTGTGTAACCGTTTGATTTTCTGCCTTTTATAGCTTCAATTACAGCATTCTCCGCTGTTTCACAATATGGTAGATTTCCAAATATAGTGGGATCTCCTAAAAAAATATGTGAAAACAAAAGCAATTAAGCTGTACACAAAATAATGAAAACTGTGGGTTTACCCTGCATAGTTTTCAAGCAGGAAGTGATTTGAGCTGTTGAAATGACAGTGTAACTTAAGTTATGTGTGTAGGGGAGAGGGGAGGGGAGAGGGGAGGGGGGAGGGAGGAGTCACAGTAAGGATGCTTTGGCATACTTCTTTTTTACATAAAGTACTCTGTTATAAGAAACCAAATAAATAAGGGGCCTTTCCATTACGGAGATTTAACACAAAAAGCAGTTTCCAAAATCATTAATGAATGATAACCATGCCTGGGTATAAACCATCTGTGACTGACTATGTCAGACCACAGTTGGTGTGTTTTGCTTTTCTTTTATTGACATCTTTAATCTTCTTTGAGCAGCATTTAGCAATTGACATACGCAATAAACACAAAAGCATATTATGGAACACACTTACTATTCTAAGTAAAGCGTCGATTCATTGAGGGTTCGGGTTCTCTGAACGTTTTCATTTGCTTGAAAACGTTCAGAGAACCCTCAACGAAACAAAGCTTTAATCAAAATAATCAAATTGTGTTCCATAATATGTTTTTGTGTTTATAATTAATAGACATCTTTAATGTATAAATATAATTTTACAGATGCAATTTATATTTTCAAGGACATATTATCAGGTGGTGTGTTTAGATTACGATTTTATGACTTTTTACAGAAATACAATTTTTAAAAATGTAATCAGATTGGACATAATGTTCATTTTCTTTTTTCTATTTGGAATGATTAGTATTATCTTGATTATATTATGTTTAAACAATGGATACATGTTTTTCATTTGTTGTTTGATTTCTCATTTTTCCACTTGTGCCCTTTTTACCTTTGACATTTCACTGTGTCATTATTACCTGAACTCATCCCTAAATAGAAAGTTTGCTTATCTTGGTAAGAAGTATTAGATATAAAACAAACCACTAACCTATCGACAGTGCAATCATATCTTTGTCAGGATTTGGTGTAATGTGCATACTGTCAACCAAGTTACGAATGGGGTTAATAGATCGTTCGGCCATATGAGAACATGGAACATTCCATTTTTTTCCTTCTTTCATCTTAGTAGACATTTTTCAAAAATGGAAGACAGTTAATTAGAAGTAATAGAAGTGAAGGGAAAAAATTCTGAAAAAAAAGTAAAAGAATGGGTTAATTTGATTGATAGCAAGTCTTACAGAATGCTAGTTTTCAAATAGTAAGTTCACCACATCATACAGGACTCTTTCAGGAATCATTTTAGAAAAGTACCTGTAACCATGCAGTCATGTAAGTGCAACCAAGACATGCTTGCTAGAGAATTTATAATCAATAAACAGTAGCAACAAGGAAAATGTGAATAAAAAAAAAAATTGTAACATGCCTTTCTATATGTGTAATTCAAACAAACAATATAGGATTACCTTTAACCTCATAATCCTGATTAATTGGTCAATCCAAGTACAAAATTACATAAGCCCATTGGCACAGATTTTTAATTGCTCTCACTGAATAACATAAACAAACGACTTCATCTCTAACTGTGATTGTTAAATCCAGTCATAATAACTTGGTTATTAAAGCCATGTTGGGTCAACTATGTAATAACAACAAGATTTAAAATGCATACACAATTTATCATGCTGGAACAGATCGGAAGGCCAACACTTTTAAAGACCATCAATTCATAATTTCACTCAATACCGGATTTAGGCTGTATTTATAGGGCCTTTACAATACACACGGGGCTCAGATTTGTTTTCACTTATATAATTTTTGTGCAGTTTGTAAAGTGGCATATAGTGTAACAAACTTTAATGTCATATTAAAATGACTTTATATGTTTTGATATGCACTAAAAGCTAGTTAGAACGTAACATGGGGCCACTATATGTATACTATATTTCAACTTATCAATATTCAATAGATTTGTATGAATTAGTAAACTAATTTCTGGTTGTCCTGCATGTATTAAAGTGCCAATCCCGATAACTTTTTAGGGAATAAAACTGCTTAATTTTGTGTTAAAATCCTTTAAAATCCATAACCTAAGGCCCACCTACCAACCCGATATTTGTGATACGCTTGTAAATAACTTAAAGCTGACAGTCTTCATCCGGAGATGGAGAACGTTTTATTATACAGTATCTGGATAAAACCAGACTTTTTTCTATAAAAATAATATTAAGGTGAAATTTTTTGTTATCAAGTACAGGGCATGAGTCATTCACTGTATAGACCTCTCAAGAAACATTAATCGATTATCAGGTCACCCAATGAAAAATTGAACCGAAATCTTAAAAAGGTTACGTGTCCGGATAAGCAGTGTTGACGTTCACGTCCAAACGACTCAATATTTTGAGCTGAAATTTTGAGACAAGGCAAATACACCATGCCACTATATTTTGGTCCATAAATTTCATAAATACTCGGACTTTAATTTTTGAGACTCTGTTCTTATCGGGATTGTCCCTTTAACATGGTCCTTATAGATTTTTGATTTTATTAATCTATGATAAAACAATGGTGAAACAAGGAAAAAGAAAGAAAGAAAAAAAGACACCTATGGAAATTTAATTAAAAAAAAATAGATGAAGTTTAGAACCAAACATAATACAATTCTTCTTATTATGTGTTGGACCCTTTTATTGGAATGACCTCTAAAAATCGGGTGACATTATCACCCAGTTCAGAGTAGATTTATGTTAAATATTTCCATAGATCTGTCTTGACAGTCTATCCAACGTAAAATTTTGATATCTATGAGTGTTATGTGATCAATTTTGAAACATGACATTATGTTCAAAAGCAGCAATAAAAGAGAATACCTGGGGCTTACCTGTGTTTTTCAGGAGAAATTGTTCCGTTATCTGCCTACGTTGTTCAATTTAGCGTGCAATAAGCCGACCTTCACGTCATTCTACACTACTCCTCGTTGATTGGTTAGAAAGTGGGCAGGTCTTCTTAACTCCAATTTGATTGGCTAAGAATGTGTGAAATAAAAATAAACTGATTGATCCTACCCTTGAATGATAAACATTCATTCGTAGATTTTATTGCGGGTATTGCGTCTTCATCTTCTTATAAATATGCGGAGCCTATATAAAATTCGTGTAGTAACTAAATTAGTTCGCTTATTTTTCCATCTTTCAAAGAAAAACCTTTCGCCCCAATTGTCATCTATTTTTAAAGGACCAATCCGGATAACTTTTTGGGGAATAAAACTGCTTAATTTTGTGTTAAAATCCTTTAAAATCCATAATCTAAGGCCCACCTACTAACCCGATATTTGTGATACGCTTGTAAATAACTTAAACCTGACAGTCTTCATCTGGAAATGGAGCCGTTGTATTATACAGTATCTGGATAAAACCAGACTTTTTTCTATAAAAATAATATGAAGGTGAAATGTACCTTTTGTTATCAAGTACAGTGCATGGGTCATTCACTGTATAGACCTCTCAAGAAACTTTAATCGATTATCAGGTCACCCAATCAAAAAATTGACCCGAAATCTTAAAAGGGTTACGTGTCCGGATAAGCAGTGTTGACGTACACGCCCAAACGACTGAATATTTTGGGGTGAAATTTTGAGACAAGGTAAATACACCATGCCACTATATTTTGGTCCATAAATTTCATAAATACTCGGAGTTTTATTTTTGAGACTCTGTTCTTATCTAGTCGATCGCAACAGGGCCAATTATTGAATTCATAAATATTCAATGAAAACTATCATTTTATAAATGAAATGGAATGAGGTTTAACGTCCTACTATCTGACCACAGTGGCGGCACCAAGGGGGTGGGGGAAGTGGGGGGGGGGGGCATTTGCATAAATTTGGTCTGCTCTCTGTTTGCCCCCACCTCACCCCCAATAATTTTAGAAAATATAAAAAAAGGTTTTTGTGATACGTTTCGGTAATCAATAGATCTACCTCCTACAGTGATTAAATTCCACATCCCCACTCTGTCACACAGACTTGCATGTAGAGTGATTTCTTACCAAGCCCATGCCATCCTGCAGTAAACCTATAGCTACTTGAGAAGTGCGTTTTAAACTTTTACTATCCCCAAAGTCTTGATGAGAATAAGCATTCACCTGAGCTGATACACCCAATCCGTTCGTTTCACTCCTCCCTCTCTGTTCGGATAAGCTGGTGAATTGGCGACGAACATTATCTGGTTAGCACTATTTATCTCGACGACCAGCGTCTGAAATTCGACCTGGTTGTATTTTCGGCAGTTTACACAAAATATCGTGGGGAAAATATTCATTTACTTTGAGTCACTCACTCCGTCGTTTGACACTTTCGTCTTTGGTCGGATAAATTAGTGATTGGCGACAGGCGGTATCTGTTATCTCGACGATCAATGCCTGAAATACTGTCAGACTGTACTTCGGGCAGTCTACTTTTCAAATTATCGGGGCAAGTCCGTTCATTTGACACTCTCCTCTCTGGGGTCGGATAGACTAGTGATCAGGCGACAGACGGCATCCGGTCAGCTCTATTTATCTCTACAATCGGTGCCTGATTACTGTCAGGCAGCATTTCCAACAGTTTATTTTTCAAAATTTTATTGGGGAAGTCCCCAAAACCCCCACAAGAACTCACTACTTTCTACAAGAGTAGGCCTACTCGTTGAGGTTCGCAAGTCCCTTTGTTTGACATTTTGTTTTCTGATCGGATCGGATAAACTAGTCACCAGTCGACGGACGGTATCTGGTCAGATCTATTTATCTCGACGATCGATTCCCGACTGAACACTGTCAGACAGCATTTTCCTACAGTCTATTTTTGCGTTCGTGAGTCAGCTTCATCTAGGTTTGCTAGTCCGTTCGTTTTACACTTTGCCTCAAAGATCAGTGCCTGAAATACTGCCAGCCTGTTTTTTCAAAATTTTCTAGGGGAGCCCCACCCCCGCTACCCCTAGATGAATATCTGGCCTTTGCCCCCTTAGCCCTGAACTTTGCCCCTCAAACCACCGACGGCTGGCGCCGCCAATGTCTCGCCGCTGTTACGCTCCGACCAAGCTGATGTCAATGAAGACGGGCATACGCCATATGATTATGCAGTGGGGGAATGTTTCCCGGGCAGCAGCAATTAAGTAGCCGACTCTTTAATAAACTGCCAATGGATCATTAATTACTTGCATGTCATGTATAGTCGTACACCCCGGTTTATCTCTCCTTGAGTCCTTATCAGGCCGTCGGGTACCACTGACAATAGGAAACCACGCCAGAAAACCCGATAAACTTTCTCGACCAATGCAGGGATCGAACACCCGATAGATGCAACGTACACAGTTAACCCGCATACTATGGCTCCCCTATGATATAATAATGACGGATACAGTTAACACCCAGTAAGGAGACCAAAATATAATAAATATGTAATGCAATCAATTGGGTTTTTGTTACCGAGCGAGATAGCCGAATGATTAGCGCGTGGGCGCTGTAGGCTATCATCAGGTCTGTCATTCAGTCAACTGGCGTGGTTTCGATTCCCGACTGTACGTGACAAGGAGTTGGGTCGCCTGTAACCTTGTGGGTTTTCTCCCAGTCCTCTGGTTTCACCCCACTGCCAAAGACCCCTACTTGCAAGCGAAGTATTGAAATAAAACTGAACCATATTATGTTCGTCCCGAAAAGTCCTAGTTGTGTCGAGTAGACGTAAAACTAAATTTTGAACTATAAACCGAAATTTTTTGTTTTAATCAGATTGTGTTGGCAAAATTGAGTATCCGAAATTTTTGGTCCGGGACCGGGACCACTCTCCATTTAGCTACTCTCCATTGTTTGACAATTTTCAGACATAGTCAGGTCAATATACAGTTTACCCCCCCCCCCCCCAAAAAAAAAATAATATTGCAACAAAAGGTTTCTCAACTGATTCTGACAGGGTTTAGTGTACTTTATAACATACTAAAAGTTTACCAAAGTAGGACCATCGGAAAAGTGCTTTTTCAAGATGGTGTCAAAAATGACCTCCGAAACATCATAAAAACGACCAGAACTATGTTACTATTAACTCAAATTTGATGATCTCGGTGTATTTTCCTAGGTTTTTCGGAGCAGAGAACACATTAAGATCATTAAAAATGATGTTGGCATATTATGTCAAAAATGGCCGCCAACACCTCCAAATGACCGAAAGTCCATAACTATTGACTCAAATTTGATTATTTTGAAGGGGCGGATCCAGGAATTTTTGCAGGAGGGGGTTTGCCAGGTTTCTGTCACGGAAATCTGCCATCATCGTCTCTAAATTACATAGGCTTACATGCAAATTGAGCTTTTTAAACAGAGAAATCATTTTTATACTGATGCAGGATCATTTTGTGATTTAATTTCATTGATGCAAGGCATTATTTTTTTTTATGTCGCTCAGCAGGGGGGGTTGGACCCCCCCAAACCCCCCCTCTGGATCCGCGCCTGTTTTGATGTCTATTCCCAGGTTTTGGGGGACAAGGAACACATTAAGGGGATATTGGATGTCAATGAGCTGTTCAATCATTACGAAATCGAATTCATGACCTTCAGCTGCCCACTATCACCTAATGCACAAACACTCCTGTCCATAGAATAAGCTTCAGAGCGTTCAGTTTTGAGTGTCATCCTCCACCCCCAGTATCGACCTATCGAGTGTTGTTTGAATTGTCACAATTTGACAAGGGCCACATACAGCAATGTAGGGGAGTCCATAGCGCCTTCAGCTGTAACGAGAGGACTTGCATCCTCCCGAAAAGTTGCAATGGATAATTTTCAAGAGTTCGCCAGACACAGCATTGTTTTGGGTCATAATGTTATATATTTTATTTATCAGACATTCATTAACATGACAAGACCATAATCAACTCTCATTCCCATCGGCTGACTCTATAATTAGATCCATTTCATTTGCCAATTCCGTCCATACCATAATTTGAAAGTACACGCATTGGCTATGAAATATTGTTGCAGGTGATGTTTGGGGAAACCATTAAGGAATGGCAGATGCATCAGCTGTTGCAACTTTCTTGGTGAAAATGATATGGCACAGTGATGATAGCGCATCCTTCGATTTGCCATGGATTAAATGGATCAACCATCAGGTCGTTCCCAAGATCTGATATGTCCTCTTGGGATTCGTTTTGAAGGGTGAATGCACTAGCACAGAACTTCGTGACAGGATCAGATTTCACTAATTTCCGGTATAGGCGGACTTTATTCCGATGTCTACAGTCCTTGAAATTGAATCACAGCCTTAGTTAGTATACACAAAGAGCAAGTCGTTGCACGCATCGTCTCCAAAAGTTTCTTTCGACGGGTCTATGTTATACACTTTGTTTTCTTGTGACTGCTTGTTTGAACGGAAGTAGATGATCTCATTGACTGTTCAGGAGTAATGAAGGAGCAAATCTGTGACAATTCAAACAACACCCAACAGGTCGATACTGAGGAAGAGGATGACACTCAAAACTAAACGCTCCGAAACTTTTTCTATGATAGGGGACAGATGAAGGTCACAAATTCAATTTCATAATGATTAAACATCTCGATGATATCCAAATAGACATGAAGATCATCAAATTTGAGTCAATAGTTATGGACTTTCGGTCACTTGGATGTGTTGGTGGCTATTTTTGACATGAAATAAAACCAAGTACGAACAATCCAAACCATTAGTCAAAATTCGAAGTCCTAAAAAACGGTTGAGGCAAAATAGTGTAATCAGCAAATGGACTGTTCACCGTGTACAAAATACACGACAAACAGTGGTAACAGGTGTCCGGAAGAGTAAGCTTACCCTGCCTGGCGCCAACACCCGCCATAGCTGCATCCAAACTATCTCGGTAAAATAGCGTGATTGGCCAATGGACTATCAATGACAATCTACGCCGGTAGCATTCCTAAAAAAACGGTATAGGCAAAATAGTGTAATCAGGCAAAATAGTGTAATCAGCATATGGACTGTTCACCGTGTACAACATAGACGGCAAACAGTGGCAACAGGTGTCAGGAAGAGTAAGCTTACCCTGCCTGGCGCCACACCCGCCATAGCTGCATCCAAACTATTAGACGAAATCTCAATAAAATAGCATGCTTGGCCAATGGACTATAGTATGTAAAATGAACATGATGAACAGTGTTAACGATGTAGCAGACAGACATAATTAGGGAGATAATATACGAATCAATTAAATATATCTTGAATAACAGCCAAGAGAGACATGTTATATTTACCAATCAAGTCAATATGACGGCCATAAAACTTTTTAAAGGTTTTAATATGCCCACATCATTTTTAATGATCTTAATATGTTCTTTTCCCCCTTAAAACCTAAGAAAAGACATCAAGATCACCAAATTTGAGTTGATAGTTACATAGTTATGATCATTTTAAGACGTTTCGGTGGCCATTGTTGACGCCATCTTGAATAAAACCCACACTTTTCTGGGGGTCGTATTTTGGTAAACTTTTAGTATGTTATAAAGTACACTAAGCCCTGCTAGAATCAGTTGAGAAACCTTTTGTTGCAAATTTGGCGGGGGGGGGGGGTTGAGGGGGTATTTTCCATATATTGACCTGACTAACAGGTAAAGTGAAAAAGAAAATAAAATATAATTCTTTTTTGAAAATAAAAACCTCAACGAAAAACAAACCCTTTTCCCACGACTTTTTTGTTTGGAGCTATTCTGCATTGTGCAACACTTTTTGGGCATCGATCATTATTTGTTTCATAAGTCTATGGCGCCACCGAGTAGTCAGTCTACTGTTTCATCAGTTCTTCGGAGGGTGAAATTTCAGCTGTACTGTGAATGATTTCGGTTTCAAAACAATATCCATTTATAAAAATGTTGCGTATTCTCAGTATTGCATATAATTTAAACATAATTTTGCACCCTTATGAGTTTGCAAGAAGGCCAATCCGTAGACCCCCACCATCTCATGTAAAAATTATGGAGGATGTAACAATAATTATTGTGGCCTTTAACCAATTATAGATTCTATATTTCATAACAAGTAATGCAGGTTATGTTGATACGTTATATCTGATCTATAGTTTAGCAATCATGTTGGTCATTTACATTTTCTTTGTTGGCCAAAGTAGATAACAATCCTGTCGATACCGTGCATATATAATAATATTCAATATAATTTGGAATTTATTTTATATCAATCTATGACGTAAATGAACTAGAGTTTGGTACTTAAAACAAGAACAAAATTAGGGCTAGAAAAGTCAGGCACCAGACAGAAGACACAGCTGGGGTTCTATTTTGGCAACCATTTTACCTAACTTTCGGGCAAGCTTACTTTTCGGGCAGACGGGTAAAGTGAGGAAAAACAATTATTTCCTCTTCCTGGCAAAATAAAGTGCCCAAAATCTAATAAAACACTAATTTTACGGGTTGGAATAGCCGTAAAACGCGTTTGCGGCCGTCAAATATTCCAAAATTTTCTGGGGGTGGGAGGGGGGCTATACAAGTTCAGCTCCGCTTTTTTGCCTCTCGAAGAAAACCGATGCCGCTGTCTGTAAACCTGTCATCGAGCCCTAATAAAACACCAGTTTTACCTTTCTTTTAATTGAATACCACGAATTTGTACTCAGTTGACTATGGAATAAAACATTTTGTCTGGAGCCAAACTACTTTGTGCGACAGTTTTCGGGCATAGATTAGTATTTGTGAATGCAGCTGCAACAGTCTGATTGGATGGCTGGAATTCGGAGTGGGATTTCGGTTACAAAACCATAGGATACGTTTGGAGTTGCTTACGCGGGGCTAGAATAACAGATAACGCATTTGCGGTGTTTAAATTTTCAAAATGTTTTCCGGGGGAGGGGGGTGGGGGTGGCCCGCGACGATTGATTGGTTGTTTTGAATTCGGGTCGGCTGTATTGGACCAAATTGAAGTTGCTGTATTCACAGTCTGGAATAGCAGGAAGACGCGTTTGCGGCAGTTGAATTTTCAAAATTTTCAGACCACTTTGAAGTTGCTTTGTTCACGGGTTGAAATTGCAGGAAAACATGTTTGCGGCCGTCAAATTATTTAGGCCGGTGGGGGGGGGGGCTGTCTGTAAACCCGAAAATGTTTGGGCAATTCGGGTTCTGCCCCTCAAACTGTCATCGAGCCCATGCCTACGTTTCGAATCTGTTCTCTTTTCAATATTTATAATTTTTGAAGTAGTTTAAAATCCTCCATTTTTTCAATTGAATGATTTTCCTGCCTAAATACTAAATATTTTAAATTGGTGGAAAAAGGGTAAAGCAGTTTTTATTTTCAAAAATATCAAATTTGACCGATTTGGTCTTCCATTTCTTAAGGCCACTTCCAGATTTTGTCTAAGCTGGTCACGAGATGTAAACTGGGCTTGCGCTAACCCCGATACACATCGGGGTGCACGTAAAAGATCCCTTGGCAGTTGGAATTCGATATAAGAGTAGGAAATGGCGCTGCTGCCCGGGCAAAATTTCCCTCATAGCACACTGTTTTGGCGTATGCCCACCTTCCATTAGCCCAGGTTAGGTGCGAAAGAGTAGGACGTTAAACCCCATTTCAATTCATTTCATTGCACTAACCCCGACCAAGGGCCTATAAACAATCTCGTCAACAATCACGTGCTCTAACCCCTAACCGTATTTTATATCTCAGCGATCATTATGAAATCTGGAGGCGGCCTTAAGAAATAGATCTAGTCCTCTGTGGTCCAATAACTGCTTATGAACGGTCACGATGGTCTGATCCAGTCCCATTCGTGTATTAGTTATTTACCATACCCACAATTCAATGCTAAGATTGATGATTTCCGGTACAAAGGGCCACACGTTAGAATCACACAATGACTGAGTTAAAAGTGTATCGTTTAGAAGAAATTGCTAAACACAATAATTCTAAATCAACGTGGCTCATAATACACGACGAAGTTTATGATGTTACTAAATTTTTGGAAGAGGTAATGGTTTATTTACTGTCTGTAAATTTCTTATTATTTTACTTATAATATAGTGAAGTAAGACTGTCGGCGGATTGAGTAAGCTTTTAGCTTATTTATTCGAGGTCATGAGTATGATATGGGTATACGTGATGTTCTGTAAAAAAAAAAAGGTTTACTTAGTCTTTCTATTCATATTGTCTGTCAATACACTGACTAATAATGATATATCACACACTCTTTTACCTGATGATAAAACAGAGCTTCAACCAATTACTTAAATTACTATTATATTATATATGATTCGATGAATATGACTTCCGGACAGTTTGAGTTCGGAAGAAAAGAGAATGCAGATGCATGTATGTTGAAAGATAGCTAGAATGATGCAACCATCCATAGGTTTATTCTTCATAAATTGGAAAATTACTCTGATTTACATATACAATACAGGAAAATTCTGTCCTGTCCTAAGCTTAAAAAAAACCCAAGTAATAAAGTCCTATTTATTGACCTCACAGTATAAGTATGAATATGCACCTTTACACAGTTGTTGTGCACCATAATCTAAATGAGAATTTATTGTAGACAATAATTTATTGTAGGTGATATTGTAGACACGTTGTCTTATTTTCATTTTTATTATCTTAGCGCACGTGCAAGGGTCTTCTTTCCAGTTCGATAAAACCAGAGTTAACCCACGAGGTTGAAAAGGTGCTCCTATATCCGAGACACATGCGCTCACATCAGGCATAGCTGACATGCTTATTTTTAGCAAAGATTTGATGCCATTAGTGGCAAACTCAATTTCATTATTTATGCATGTACCATCCTTAAAATAAGTTAATTGTCCCTCGCCTTTCAAAGAAAGTTGGGGGACTATTAAAATGGGTTCGTCTGTCTGTCTGTCCGTCACACTTTTTGGAACACAATAACTTTCTTCCTATTTCAGCTAGAATGTTCAAACTTGGTGTATGTGTTTATTAGGTCAATGCCTTGATGAAGTTCGAAGATGAGCATTTTCTGCTTAGGGTAAGCAGAGATAAGCAATTTGATTGGTTGATGCTTTGGGACACGATAACTTTAGTTCTAATTAAGTGAGATTGATGAAACTTGGTGTATAGTTTCATTACAGTAATACCTTGACTAAGTTCGATAACGAGCATTTTCTGCTTGGGGTAAGCAGAGCGATATGCAATTTGAATGGTTGAGACTTTGGAACACAATAACTCTCCTTCTGATTGAGTTAAAATGTTCAAACTTGGTGTATATGCTTATTAGGTCAATGCCTTGATGGGGTTCAAAGATGGGCATTTTCCGCTTAGGGTAAGCAGAGATAAGCAATTTGATTGGTTGATGCTTTGGGACACGATAACTTTAGTTCTAATTAAGTGAGAGTGATGAAACTTGGTGTATAGTTTCATTACAGTAATACCTTGACTAAGTTCGATAATTAGCATTTTCTGCTCAGGGTAAGCAGAACAATACGCAATTTGATTGGTTGAGACTTTGGAACACAATAACTCTCCTTCTAATTGAGTTAAAATGTTCAAACTTGGTGTATATGCTTATTAGGTCAATGCCGTGATGGAGTTCGAAGGTGAGCATTTTCCGCTTAGAGTAAGCAGAGATAAGCAATTTGATTGGTTGATGCTTTGGGACATGATAACTTTAGTTCTAATCAAGTGAGAGTGATGAAACTTGGTATATAGTTTCATTACAGTAATACCTTGACTAAGATCGATAATGAGCATTTTCTGCTCAGGGTAAGCAGAGCGATAAGCAATTTGATTTGCCGAGACCTTGGAACACAATAACTCTCCTTCGAATTGAATTAAAATGTTCAAAATTGGTGTGTATGCTTATTAGGTCAATGCCTTGATGGAGTTTGATGATGGGCATTTTCTTCTTAGGGTAGGCAGAGATAAACAATTTGATTGGTTGTTGATACTTTGGGACAAGATAACTTCGGTTCATCTTGATTGATGATTTTTATGCCAATACAATGACTGCATTCTCATTCTGTAATGGATTCGACAGTAACAGTGTATAGAAACGATTGACTCGGACACGAGGGCCCTTTCCCTTGGCCAGAGGGGCCCTTTTGTCAAGCGCGAGAGCCCTTTTGTTTGCCTAGGGTACATTTTCATTTTTCTCGTCGGTTTTAGCATTTTTCTTTATAAAACACTTTTGGATGAAACTTCATGTACAGTTTGATTGCTCGATACACTTGAAAAAAATAAATGTGCGATTAATTAATGTGTCATCTATTTATTTTGGGATTTCGGAGGGGGACATCAGCCTCACTGTTGGCTTGTTTTATACTACATGTATTATTAGTACTTATTACACATCCCAATTTACTGAAATAACATTCATTTATCAGCAAATATTGACAATAAAGTAAATCAAACTTGATTCAGACATTCATAATCATGACGTGTTACTGCTGCACAGCTTTGTCATGCTAGTACTTTGATTGGCTATTGCACATGAAGCCCTGCCTTTACATGTATGTGTTTACGACGTAAATTTAAAATGTGGGAAAAGGCCATCTACTATGGCTTCAATTTAAAAAGAGGGGATTTGTACCCCTATCAGATAGGATTTTCTCCGTAATTGTAGTTGGATGTGGCAGAAATGTTATAAATAACAATAATCAATCGTTGGTTTGATGAAAAATATTGTCAATTTTGCTCACTTTTTAAGAATGTGATTTGCGTTTGGCTTTGCTATGCGGAACAATATAGGGCGAACTCTTACCTCGAAACACGAAGGGTTTAGCGATGAGGTTTGTTATCTAATCATAGAAACCACGACCAAATGGAATCTCCTAAATTAGCAGATAAGTAAATGCTGGTTCACACCAACTATCATTAAGTCTGAACTAAGCCAATGGTTACAGGATGATTTCCCAATACTGAATAAAAAGAACCAAATACCATCAATATTTTTATTAACTTGAAGAATACTTTGGAAGAATACTCTCCAAAAATGAATTAATTCACAGAATTATCTAGAATTTTGCAAAAAAACCCAATGTCTATTTACAGTATCAGTACCCACTCCCAGTGCATGTACATGTAGCTCTACTGGCTGAAAGACTAGCCAAATATCTCCTATAATTGCTATTTACACGTATGATTTTGTTTTTATCTTCAGCATCCTGGAGGAGAAGAAGTTCTATTAGAGCAAGCAGGTATTTATAACTCTGTTGTACAAGGTCTACCTTTTAAATGGCAGCACAAGTTATAAAATTAATCAATAGTTATTTTTTATCTTTTTGTACGCCCACATTTAATGTGATCGTTTAAGCTTGTCACCCTCATTGGTCATGGCTTGTCCACAATGTCATCGGAACACTATGCAGAAATTGGTCTTAAAACCCCCAACATACATGTATCACAAGTCTCAGAGCTCTCTTCCTTTGTTAACGTTAAAGTTAAATGGCAAGTAAAGACTTTCAGACTATGACCATGCACAATAGGATGTTGTTTTGGTCAATACATATGGATCAAAATTTTTGAAATATTAATCAATTCTAATGTATGTTACCATTGTCTAATATATCTATCCTTATGAAAAATACTTCCAATTTGTGTTAAAATAGCATCAAATCTAGTAGATACATCTAAATGTTTGTCAGTTAAAACATGCTTTTCAAATGGCATGTATAGATAAAAATTAACTTAAGACCCAACTTAATATACAAATATATATTACTGCAGGTGCTGAAGCCACTGAGGCTTTTGAAGATGTTGGTCATTCCACAGATGCTAGAGAATTAATGAAAGAACATTTGATAGGAAAAGTTCATGAGGTACTTTTATTAAAGATTTTAATAACTTGCTAATACGTAATAATAACAAGATTTATATTGAGCAACAATTCATCCCACTTGGGGGGGATGCTCTATCTAGGCACATGAAAGTGTTCACATGGATTAATTATACTGTCTAAACAGCCAGGTTTTCACACTTGATTTGAAGATCGACAATGTTTCACATTTTTGAATTAAAGGTGGTAGCGAATTCCATAGAATTGATGCATTATACTGAAAAGTCCTCTAATTTCCATCTTATAAACCGGTACATCTAACAATATTTTATTCTCGGTGACCTATTTGGTTGGTACAGGTAGTGTGACTGTGTGTCAAGAGATTCTGAAGATATCTCGGGTGATGTTTTGTATGTCGAGAGTTAAAATTTTAAAGTTGATTCTCTTGTGTACTTGGGAGCCAGTACCTTTACCATATTTTGCAGGATATCAATCTATGTGCATATAGAGTTTATGTCAAATTGCCATGTTTTATGGATTTTTATCTGCAATATTTTGAATGTTAATTATTTTCTCTTTACAGAGCCAGAAAAGTACTAAAGAAACAAAGGTATATGTTCAGTCCTTAAATTTCATTTCCAAAGTTTTTTTGTCCATTGAGCTATAATTATGACTCAGCAAATTTACTAAGCATTGGTTTTTACCACCATACCATCTTCCCAGAGTCGGGGTAAACCACCATCGATTTCATTTTGAGACCTTTATTACCTTGACTAAAGCATACATGCATGTGTCTAGCATTTTCTTATGGTCTCATGGTTAAATCCATACGACACACCTGTGCTTGCCTACTCCATGATCAAACACGATAGCAGATGGCTTCCATCTTGTTTACTGACGGTACTACTTATTTTAAGACAGACTCGGCTTTCCAATTTATAATATCTACGTCATTGGGGATTTCCAATTTATTCTCACTGGTTGCTATGACCCGCTATGGCGTTGTCTAGAAACGCGCGTGCTCGCGTTAGTTTAAAATTTTTGCTATACGTTTAACATGGACTATTTGATGTAATTTGCCTGATTTGATTTGGCCCCATTTCCATAAATTTAGGTTGTTTTTTAGAAATTTTTAGCAAATGTTAATCTTAGGTGTTTTTTAATTCTAGCCGAAGTAAATTTTTTTACAATTTATAGCGAGTTAAGTTATCGTCTCTAAGAGGCGGGCGTAGTATTTTAAATGGCGGCCATTTGCCATCATGTGTATTCTTGAAGTAGGTACACATGATGTAATCGTATGGGTTAAATCCAGATCAAATTTAAGGAAAATTAGAATTCTATTGATGGTGCAGTTTATTCAAACTGAATTGTCCCTGAAATAGAGTTTAGCATCCTACTTCTCTCCCATCTTAATGATACTGTTCCTAGTCAGACCTTCCAGTCTCTCACCACTGGCAATGGTAAACCATGTCGGAAATTCCAGAGACATTTAAAAGCATAACCATGTATAATTTGATAGAACTCTTCCACAGGATAGAGCTGTACATGCACCGCATATTGATAATGTTTATCTTATACATTTTGTCATCTTTAATAGAAGGCTTGATCTCACTTTAATTACATGTATGTACATCTTATCGGGGTCTTCCCGTAATATCCTGTATATTTCGGCATTTATTTCAATTGGGTATTCACCCAGATTATGAGCCTATCACATTCCTCGATTATCGCAAATACCAAATCTCACCCTTTCCAGTTAAAAAGTCTACCTGTGATCATTGAGTTTCAAGGTTTCTGTGGAGGTTGCTATGTCACAACCTCTGATTGGATGCTACTGTTCACTTGTCCGATAGAAACGTAGCTACAAGTTTGGGAATTGTAAAAGTAATCTAGCAATGTCCATATGTTGTAAATCTCCAAGTCGTTACTTCAGGAACATGACCTTTTGTAAAATCTACATGTATTTATGGAGAATCAGTATAGTGTATTTTTTTTTTATCCTCAGAAAAATACAGGAATAATAACGCCAGATACAAGCAGCAGGTAAATAACCATTATGGAAATTTAAATATCACAAAATTTCTCCCTTCTTCCCCATTTATAAAGGTTTTGAAGATTGGTGACAGTCTTAAGTGGTATCTGTATTGATATTTATTTAGTCTATTTTTATAATTAAGAACATATATACAAGCCGTATATCGATCACACACAAAATATTAACTTTGATTACAGATGTGTTATCCTATGAAAATTCTACATATTGAGGTAAATTGCAAGGTCAGATGACCATGTCTCACTTCACTAACTGTGGATTTTTGTCCATTTCTACAATTCTTTCAGAGCAGGGCTCACACTGTCGGTCGCCAAAGTCGCAATTTGCGATTAAATTATGAAAGTGGCGATTAAAGTTTCATTTTGGCGAAAATTTTTGCGATAAAGTTTTGGGGTACTGGCGATTCTTTTTTAGAATTGGCGAAATTTTTTTTATAAAATTCAAACCGTATTTATCCTTGATTAACCATATAGCGGCATACTATAAATCAATCAACTTGTTGATAATCCCGAACGTGTCATGAGTAACACTAAACACTTGTCTAGGATTAATGGTTTCAACTGATTGATAATTGTCGATCATAAAGCCTATATCTAGCCATTGTTCATCATTAATTAACCCTAACAAATAGATTAGCGGTGACTATATGATGTTGTGTGATGAAAACAAAGGGGAGTAATCAAAATGGCTGATCATTGCAATGGGTCGAAAACAAAAGAGCGAGTTGAATAGCGACGATTCTGGAGTGAGAAAACTGTCTGCCTTTTTTTTTCGTCGCCGCCGCCGAAGTGTTCTAAAGTTAACGAAGAGTCTGACCATTCCCGAAATTAGGGTTGTCACGATTAATCGGTTTAGTCGTAGTCGATTCGGTTTCTAGCTCAAACCGATTCACACTTTGAAAAATCGGTAGTCGTTTCATCCAATTTATATTTATACAAATACATATAAATTTTGACTTTTACTCTCTGCTAAACACAATGCTGCGTATTAAAAACCATACGAAAACTACGTCTTTCAAGACGCAAATTAATACAGTGGCACGATTTCAATATAGCATGGGATTCTTCGCCTACCATATTAGGTATGGCTTACTACGAAATTTGTAAAATAGTTGATATTGGCGGGAAATAGTTGTCAACAACGGACAATAACAGACATGATAATATCTTAGGCATGGATTGAAAGCATGCCGCACGAGACGGGGAAGTTGGCTGTGCCTTTTTACGAGTGATAAACTAGCAATGTAATTTTATTGAAATTCCGTTTTATAAAGAAGAAAACGATTCTCCAACTATATAATCGAACGATTTCCTCAGAAATTTCTCCAGTATAAATTAATTTTAAATCCAGTTGTAATTTATTATTAAATTCACAATCAAAATGTGCCGTTACTGCATACGAGACAACTAATAAACGAGTTCCTAACATTGCTAATTAGGAGGATCTTCTATTCGCCCCCCTCGTCATATGTTTCCGTCTTTTTAAATGTCACGTGTTTTTTGTTTTTTTCTATTTGTACCGTCTTTAGCGGCTTCTCTCGTTGTTTTTCGTCAATATGATTATCGCTATATATGTTTAAATATCATGTAAGGGAATTGTTGTACAGGTGAATTGTAATCTATAGCCAGTATTGGACTTTTAATTAGCAGTTAAAGCCGTAGGGGTAAGTCAGAACACGGGAATATCTTACTTAGGTCAACCTCGTAACTGAATATCAAAACTGATGACTTAACGTAAATGCTGTTTATTGTCAAATTAAACGATTTATTCCGACATATCTTTAGTATAAACTGAAATAAATGTACAACAATTATTAATAATATACAATCAGCTATTCGTTGTTGATACATCATTTTATAATTTACTTATCAACAAACAATCACATGAAAAAAAACCTCGGAACGCCGTACATTGATTGACATTATGGAATTTATACGGCATCCGATTAATCGGCACCGATACGATTTTTGGCTGGCCGATTAACCGATTCAAGAATTCTGTAATCGTGACAACCCTACCCGAAATCAACAATAGGCCTATTGTACACGCGAAACAGAAATTCAAAGAAAACTGGAAATTTGGCAACCCTTGGCTTGTCAAATTTGATGTCAATCACATTAACTAAAAACCAACCTGATCTCAATACACCATTTACAAAATGGGCTAATGTAAATCAAAGGAGAATCTTGTAAATTGTAAATATGGTTGTTAAAGAATGTTAAAGAAATAAAAAAAAAATTATGTTATTACAACATGTGTTTTTTATCATACATTTTTGGCAGATAAAATATTCAAGTTGGCGGAAAAAAAATATCATCATTGTTTTACGTAAAAATTAGGATCCATTTTGGCGGAAAAAAAATGAAAGCCAGTGTGAGCCCTGTTTCAGAGCTTGCAAAACATATCGATCTGATTTCTGTTCCTTCAGTCCAATTTTTCTTGGAATTAACAAATTAGTGCAGTTAGTTATTATTATCACTATCAGACACAGATTCAATGCCAGCCTAATCTTAATGTAATCAAAATTTGCAGCTAAACTATGGAGCGGAATTTCCCCCATAATTCTAAATCCTAACCTAGTAATGCGTATGCTAATATGCTTACTTCTATGTATGTAACTTCTTACTAACAAATGTTAAATTGGCTATTTAAACATGTAAAAATGCTAATTTATATTACTTATTTCTTAAATATTGCAGTTAGAATTTGTATTTTGTTCTCTTTCCATTATTAGTTTTAATTTATTGTAGTCTGTTTAGTTTCGTTAACATTTTGACATTTCACAAATTTTAATGTTGCGCGGTAAATCTGTCATAATTCTAAGCCAAATTTTGCTAACAGACGTCGCTGTTTACAATTGTATGGTGGCTCATTAGGAACACGTAAAAATGACCCGATAAACAAATGGGCTATTTTATCTTGCATTTTCACAAATAATGCACTATCGATTGTTTTGGCTTATTTCTAAAAGAATAATATATAGCAAGAACTCATTACTTCATGAATGAAAGTGAATAAATAATTATAAATCGGTCATGCTTAGTTTAGCTCATCTCTTCCGCTCAAAATTATGAAATGTTATACGCACACAAAGTATTTATGATTTTATTGAAGTCACCTATATCGTGCCAGGCTTCCAAATCATTGGGAGTCGCCGTGCCTCGGTGAGTAAGTCACTGGCTCGGTAACCAGGAGATCTCGGGTTTCCGGCTCGCTTTCCACCTGTTAGTGCCTGACAAAGAACTGTGTCTTCATGGGACGAAAACCCAATTACGTACACAAAGAGTAGGCCATAGCACCCCTGTCCGTACAAAATCCCCAGAAATTACACACTTCGTGACATTTCCCCGTCTTCATAAGCATAGTCAGTGCATAATAGCAGGGTGTTAAACTTTATTTTATTTCTAAATCACTGGTTTTGTGTCTGGAGGTAGGGGTTTTGGGGATTGGGCCATTATTGATCCTATTCTATGATTCCATAACTAAACGAATTTAAAAATGGTATATTAAAATTTCTATATTATGCGCCTGTTGAGGGGTTCCGGGGTAGTTGCCACCGCCCCTCTCCTCTTATATTTTAATGTTTCCAAATGAAATGGAGTTTAACATGATACTGTTCTGCTCCGAACTGAGCTAATACGCCATACAGTGTGCTATGTGGGAAATTTTGCTTGGACAGCGGCACTACAGCCTACTCTTATATCGAATTTCAACTGTCAAGGGATCTTTTACGTACACTAGACAGCTGTTTTAAACATAAACACCAATCACTGGTGAATTCGATTTTGGAGGAAATTGGTCCGGAACTTCTCGTTGAAATTGCTCCGTCCCTTTACGCAAATACAGCGCCACCTGTTAGCATAATGATAGTTAGAATTATGACTTTTAAACATATATAGAATAGTTTATGATTTTGGTCTATGTCGTATTATTATGATAAATGCCCGACAGAGAATCCTATTTATATATTTTAAACATATATAGAATAGTTTATGATTTCGGCCTATGTCGGGTTATGAAAAGGGTGAGATTTTGCATGTCCCGAATCAGCCTCCATACAATTGTAAACATCGTCTGTTAGCAAAATTGGCTTAGAATTATGACAGCTTTACCTCGCAACATTTGTGAAATGTCAAGATGTTAACAAAACTAAACAGACTACAATAAATTAAAACTAATAATGGAAAGAGAATAAAATACAAATTCTAACTGCAATATTTAAGAAATAAGTGATATAAATTAGCATTTTCACATGTTTAAATAGCCAATTTAACATTTGTTAGTAAGAAGTTACATGCATAGAAGTAAGCATATTAGCATACGCATTACTAGGTTAGGATTTAGAATTATGGGGGAAATTCCGCTCCATACTAAACAACTTTTATTTTTAATTACAGCTCTGGTATAACAAGTTGGTTGTTACCATTAGGAATAGCTGTAGCAGCTGCCTTGGTGTACCGTTTCTTAATTGCTCCTGCCAATCATTAAATATGTTAGTTATTGTTCAATTGTGATAGCCAGCTTTACACAAGAAGTATCGAGAACACCCAGTAAATAGACATCTAGAATATGCTAACAGATAATATATTTACGATTTTAAGCAAATTCTGTCTATTTTCTATTTAATAGATGTGGTCAAGGCCATTTGGGACCCATTTTTCAGCTTTTAATCAGTCTTGTTTCTCCTTTGTTTAAATAAATCAAAAAAACGTTTTGATTAAAGCTTCATTTTATATTACCGTGTATATCTAAATTATAAAACTATTTTTATTTTAAAATCTCAATATCAATTTATTATATATGTGCAAAGTAGTATACTGTAGCTAACGATCAGGAAATAATTATAACGATGGTTCATTACTTTTATTTGTAATCTTTGTTAATCATACTCCAATTCATTTTCACATGTCTGAATTATTAAGTTTTAATCTCTTAGATTACTAAATTCATAAACTGTTATTATATGAGTATTGTATAGTATTAAAGGCTAAAATTATTGTCCCTTTTTATTAGGACTTATGTGATGAATACTATAATATTATTGTAATTGAAATAAATCTGTGAAGAAGTGATATTTTAAGTCATTTATAATTTACCACGTCTTTCAAATAGCCCGGTTCATAATGATACTCTGTTTTTCTTTTGTCCATCGCCTTTCGAGGAAATAAGGGGATTGTTAACATGTGCCTCACTTTCTGTCAGTTTGTGACAGACCGATGTATTTCCTTCAAACAAATCCAGCCTATCAGGAGTCACTGGGGGGTGTAGATTAGGAACCAAATTAAGATTGATTAACGCCTGGAGAGATAAATGGTAAACGTCACTGTGAGCGGCGATTGGAAATGAATCTAACAAACACACAATAAATGTTGGAGGGGAAAGGGTTGAGAAGAGTAGGTAATATTGCAGTGCCTGAATGATTATTGTTTCATCTTATTCATGAGCAGTTCAACATAACAGTGACTACAATATACAAGAATTCACCATAAACAGCATTGCAACCAGCAAGAAGAAGAAACCCACATGGAGTCGATTCATGTGGGAGCTTTCTTGCTAGAAGAGAACACACTCCTTACTGACTTATACTCCTCGTGCCCATGTTCCAATGTTATGGTCTCAGTAGACTGTTTTTGGTTCCTCGTCAATAATGCCACGTCTACAGTAAATATTACTTAAGCCTGAATTATTTATTTTTAAAACATACTTTTAATATAAAATAATAACACAATAATATATATATAGATTGATAGAGAAAATGTAAAATTGTACAATCAAATAAATAAATCTTGTAGTGCTCATAGTACACCACCAGATTATGAGAATTTCAACTACATTACATGATTTCAATGCTAATAACTAATCTGGTAAGCAAGCAAATTTCATTTTGCTATTGGATTACATGGAATATCATTTATTAAAGAAAACAATTTTACAATTCTTATAACTGAAACCTCTAATTTTATAAATGGTACAACTCAAAAGTTATCATTGAAAATCAATCGGGTTCTTCCTTACATTAGGGTAGCAAACCAAAATAATTGTCTAATAACTGCAGCTAAAGTAATAAAAGGGTATGACTCTGGAGGTGATAATGTTAAATCAATGAGCAAAACTGTGTCCTTACCATTTTCAACAAAATACATCTATTTTTATAATGTACATACTAACATAAATGTGATGTTTACATCATAACAAAGGGACATACACAACAAAATTCAATGGGCCTCTTTGAATACAAACTCGTACAAATTTTAAAATAATCAGATAATAATCAGAGAATACAATGTGTAATCAGGAATTGATCATGTTATCAGGATGAATTTAGCGAAAAACAAAGATGTGATAAACAAAAAAAGATTAAAACTGGTGAGATATTCACACTCACTCATCGGTGCCATTATAATACATATTCTGATAGATTCTATATACATGTAAATAATAAATTATATAATAATCTCATTGAAAGTGTGCAATTTTGATCAATTATATCACAGGTAAATAAAGAGTTTTAATTAACAGACAGGCACTTCCTAATTATCTTTTGAAATCAATCAATGTATCTCTCAAATGAGATTATTAAGAGTCATCAGTTTGTAAAAGTGGTGCATTTTCATGGCATCTAAGTATAGTGTCTGGGTGTTTGAGATTAAATCAAATATGTATAATTATGTGGATATCAATTAAGCTGATGAACTTTTATCCTCTAAAATGGGAGAATAGATAAAAGTAAATTACAGTAGACTACATGTACGATAAGAATATAGATAAAATATATCTATAAGTTTATCTCCTCCAATATCTCAATGAATTAATCAGGCTCGATTTTAACTAAGTTTCAAGTTCGATACTCATTGGTATTTATAGCCTTTTCACAAAGCATAGCATCCTTTTGCTATTTAGACTTTTTAATAACATATCAAAATTTATAAGTTATCAACAGTGACCAAAAACGTGAATGGTCAAGGAAGGGGTCACAAAGGAAGGCTGTCCTTCACAGAATTATGTACATGTAATTATGTATTAATAAATTTTATGTGTTTAGCATTTTTTCAAAGAAAAACATGATTTTAAAATTGTCTCTGGCAGTGATAAATGCTCCATGTTAACTTTTGGTGCATACAACATTAAAAAGGAATGAAGACATTTCCAATTGATCTCAACAAGATATACATGTACCAGTACAGGGTAGGTCTCAAATATGTTACTCCAAGAAAAGGTTACTTCCATAGAAATCCCAAGATCAAAAGATGTAACCTTTTCTATGAATTCAAAATTTGAGAAAACTTTACATAATATAGTACATGCAGTGGCAGATCATGAGGTCACCGGGCCCTGAGGCAGGGTAGCTGCTGGAACACAGTGACAAGATGACACCCTGGGTCAAGCTCTTAACCCACAAGGCCAAGGGTGTCTCTCCCCCCAATCCCTGGAATTTGGACCCGAAATGGTGGTCTGTGGATTATATCCCTGGCTGGAAATCATATACTTAGCTTAGCCCTAAGCAGTTAGTGTTGATCTAGATTAGTAATCTGAATGAAGTTGTTGCAGATCATATTCCCGAAAAGTACAGAATTTGTTTCTTCAGAAATATACTCGCAGAATTGATTAAAGTTTTTTTTTCTAAAGGTTATGCCACTTTCCAACTACACAAGTTTGTAAGTAAGTAGCATTTCCACAGGTCAAATTTTCACAATTTGTCACAACGGGGTCTGCCCTACCTAGTAATTTCAGAACCCATCCAAACAAAGGCTACTTAATTTCACAATTTTGGTGAAATGGGTCTTGATTACATTTTTTCAATAAAATATAAAATAAGTATTTTTTTTTCATGTCATCAAATAGGATTTTGCCTCGGTTGTCCTACCATAATTCGTCACTGGGTACATGTATCTCATATCAGAAGATAATGTAAATAATTTAAAATGCATAGGTCGACTATGGGATTAATAATTTCAGGGAACTTACGGACACAAACTGGTGCAAGACATTGCTGTGAATATTATTTTCATGAAGTAACTATGTTTTAAATACCAAAAAGGCACACTTGTGCTCACTTATTTACTTATTGCACAAAAATATACAAATCGTCAAAAAAACTCTAAGTCTATAGTGTATATGGAACTTTTTATCACAGCAAATTCAAATGAGTTCCCTTTTGTTTACTGATTACAACTGAGTCATCTCTTTTTGGTACAATTAAACTGAGTTATCTCCCCTTGGTGGAAAGTGTAAACTAGTTGATGTTGAAGGTACTGGAGTAACTGGTTCCCAACTAATGCTTCCTTCCACAGTGTTATTATGATTGCTATTAGTATTGTATGCTGCTACACCTAGAAATAAACAAATGTGATCAACATCTATTATATCACGACATGAGGGAGCGCTACACATTGACATATCCCGTAGGTGCTTTTCACGTTTTCTTAAATCATTAAACGTTTCATTTAGTCCGGGGGCTGAGGGGGGTCCTGTGTGCAATCATATGTCCCCTAATTTTGACTCTGATTCCTGTAGGGTACCCATAGGAGATTGAAAAAAACTTGGGTAGACATTCCAGATATGGGGCAGAAACGTGTAATTCAGTAATTCAAGATGGCGTCCAAGGTGGCTGCCATACCCTTATACCCGATATAACTCTATGTGGATTTGTCCAATGAATTTGATGTCTTTACCCTGGTTTTTGGGGTCATAAAAGGAAACCTTTTAAATCATTTTCAGGGTGAAAAACTGTAGCGGGTAATGGTGAATTCTAAGATGGCCGCCACACCCTTCCAGCTAGCCTGCCAAGGTGCATAATTGGGCGAGGAGAATAAACTTGTTGTCTTTCCTAGGGTTTTAGGGGGTCAGAAATTTCGCACATACCATTCACTTTGCCGGAAAAACAATTTATCATTGTTAATTTCAGTATAGGGCAGCCAGTTGATCGGGATACTGATTTTATTCAACCAAATTGACAGAAGGATTTGTCTGACTATGTGACAGACATTGGATACTTTATTAACATCTAGAGATATAAACAATCGTATTTTGACGAGCGTTTTTATCTTGAACAATGCTGTACACAACATTCACAAATCTGCAAATGTTCACCGTAAATACATGTAAGTTGTACAGTTAGGATCAATTTTCTGACTATCATTTTTATACGCCCACATTGAAATTTGGTCGTATGTTGTCGTAGCCCCTGTCCGTCCGTCGTCCACAAATGCAAATTACGATGTTATTTCTTTTGGACGAGACATTCGTTTTCCATGGTAAACCCATAGTCTTGTGGGTTCAGTGAAAAGTCTCCCAGACAATTGACTTGGATGTAGGTTGCATAGAATGCCCTCTGAATATGAGCTTGTGTATCATTACTGGAAGGAAGGTCAATAATTGTCACTGACTTTCTGTGATGGTGCCTGTTGAAACGTAAATTATTCAACGTTTCAATGCCACGGTTTCCACTGTTCATCACTTGTACCAATAATGGTGGTATTGTGAGAATTTAACAGAGTAGGAGGTGTGGTTCATAAAAAAATGATAGTCAGAAAAGTGATCCTAACTGTACAACTTATTTACGGTGAACATTTGTAGATTTGTGAATATTGTGTACAGCATCGTTCAAGATCAAAAAGATAGTTTATATCGCTAGATGTTAATAAAGTATCCAATCTCTATCGCGCAGTCAGGCAAGTAAAACCAGTATCCTGATCAACTGGCTGTTCCGTACTGAAATTAACAATGATAAATTGTTCTTCCGGCAGAGTGAATGGTCTGTGTGAAATCCCTGACCCCTAAAAAACCCTAGAAAAGACACCAAGTTTATTCTCCTCGCCCAATTATGCACCTTGGCAGGCTAGCCGGAAGGGTGTGGCGACCATCTTGGAATTCACCATTACCCGCTACAGTTTTTTACCCTGAAAATGATTTCAATAGATTCCTTGACCCCAAAAACCTAGGTAAAGACACCAAATTCAGCACTTAAGAACAAATCCAGATAGAGTTGTTTCGTGTAAGGGTACGGCGGCCCCCTTGGACGCAATCTTGAATTACACCTTTCTGTCCCATATTTGGAATGTTTACCCAAGTTTTTCTCAATCTCCTATGGGTACCATACAGGGATCAAGAGTCAAAATTAGGGGACATATGATTGCACACAGGATGCCCCTCAGCCCCAGGACTAATTGGTACAGGAAGTACATTGTCATTAAGGTACAAAGCGAATCAATGAACCCTGGTTAATAGTTATTATTAGGCTTAACGAGAACTGCATTATATCTTATGTCAGCCTATTATTTTACAGAGTGTTGGTATTTTGTTTTGTAACAGTAGCATCATACTAAAGGCCCATTGAACAATATTCAAATTTAGGGGGCTGCCAGTATAGTGAGAGATACTGGTGTTCCGTGGGATTGTCCCAGTGAAAACTTTAAAACTAAAGAAGCTACATTTATTTGTATTCCTATAGGACTGTACTGAACAGACAAGATTTTACCTGTTCCCATTACACCTGTTGCTACGGTTGGGATGTGATCTATCTCTTCACCACGTTGAGCTCTTCTACGTCTTTTTATAGCTTTAATAATAAAAACTACAGTTAACAGCAGAACACAAGCTAGTACAGCCACTGTTACCGCTGCCACAGAATCAGTTAAAGTCACAGATACCTTAGGTGGAATGAAAGTGTTGTTGTGTTCACTACTGTTGTCACTGCTGTCAACTTTATCTGGTGGTGTAGTTGATGACAACCCATCGTTGTGAAGTATGTTGGCATCGTCTTTCGTCATTGCATGAATTCAAATGACAACTCCTTCCACATGCAAAAGCAGTTTTCCTCCTACGCATTCTTGCTATTATATTTTGTATAAATCATACTCCCATACCTAAAAATAAAAGTTTGAAAACCTCAATGGCATATATGGTTTATAACTTTATTAAACAATACATGAGGACTGCACACCTAACCTAACTACATCTAACCAATCTATAGACAAATATCAAATGGCATTTGAACAGTCAGATAAAATATATACAATTTAAACAGGATACAAAATGAAATATAACAAAGCCATCTGCAAGTAGGGCCTATTATTATTTACAAATACATGTAGGCATTTTTGATCAGTCTTTTAAAATCATATCACATCCCATTATTAGTCAAAGGAGGTCAAGTCGAGGCAGGGTGGCTTACTACTACTAGGTCACACGTTAGATCCCAGTGCTGGCTGAGAAAGTTCATAGGTATTTTCCAGTATGTTTGACCTGAGACCACTGTCTAGTTGTATGTATGGGACAAAAACCTGTCGTCACAAAATACCCTGCTGTCTGACGACCCGACCCTATCCCATAAACTGCGAGCCTATCTGATCATCAGGAGCTCAGAGATTATAGACCAGGAGCCCAGAGACAGAGGGTCTGACCTAGACGAATGAGGTACCAATATCTGACCATATAGCCATATTCATACTAATCTGGGATGTACAGAAATGGGGGTCTGCTGTGGTCCAGTCCCTGGGTGTGACCCTGGTGACCCCCAAAATGGGTTATACTCATACATTCTCTAATGCTAGGTTCCTACTATCATGATTTGTGCTTTGATTACGATCGTCGTTTTTTATTGTGGTGATCCTGTCAGGTCTTATCATATATTAAGATCAGCCGTAGCAATCGCATTTACAGTATCTAAATGTATCTGCACCTTGAAGATCGTGGACTCAATAGGGACAATCCTATCGTAACCTCACGCGGCAGTAGGAACCTGGCATAACGTGGAGACCATAGGTTGGTACTTGATGACTGCCCTATAGCCAGTTTTGTCCATTTCTTGTGATTTCAGTGGGTAGGTTTACGTGAGTGTCTGGTACAGTTTTTATATGTCTATGATTCATTCAATGATTGTACTTAGTGTTACAAAAGTTTGTTTCAATCTGGCCTCACAAGATCATTTTGTGCACTTACAGCATCAAGAGCAGTGAAAGTGTTCCAGTGTGTGGTGCTGTCCTACAGGTTTCATTGCAACACTTGAACATGATGCAATTGGTGTATTTATGAACCGAGTGCCCAAAATAGTTATCCTTTGGAAATACTTCCATGAAAGGAGATGTTATTCTAGCCAACACTGCACCTACATTCACCTACATGCCAATCAAGGGGAAAAAAATGTTTCAAAACTTGTCAGTATAACCCTTTTTCGAAACCTAGGAGAGAAGGGGTAGGTTGAAATATTTTGAGTGTCACTTTGGGTTTGGACCATCTATGGGCCAAAATCATTTGTTATCAGCCACTTCGTACTCTGTGGGGTGTAGTCTTCATTTATAATTAGTTTCAACTGGTACCTCAGATGTATGAAATGGAAAGGGGTTTAACGTTCTGATGTTCTGTTCCGGACGTTGACCTACAGTTAGAGTGTCATGGCGGGGAAATGCAACTTGATAGGAGGGGACGTATTTTTAACAGCGTGTTGTGTCGCTCATACTGTCTCTAGCGAAGTAAGCAAGATCTTATTTCTCACTAAGATGTTTGTTTACATTGTACAGGCGTCCACACCCCAGTGCTTGGCAGTGAAAAGTTGCCCAGTAAAACTGACTAGGATTCCGATTATTTTCGACATTGATTGAACATTCAGGGCGGTGCGTGTAATGAGACCGACGTTCAGAGCTGAACTTAGTTCAGCTCTGAACGTCGGTCTCATTACACTCACCCTGACCGTTCAGGGACTGGCCTATTCAATCAATGTCGAAAATAATTTGACCCCCAATTTTACTGGGCAACTTTTCACTGCTAAACGATGGATGTCACTCCGTGTGGACGGGTGTACAGTGTAAAGGAACATCTCAGTGAGAAAATAAGACCTTGCTCATTTCGCTAGAGTCAGTATGAGCATCACAACACGCTGTGTCATGGTGGCGAAAGGATAGTTTGATAGGAGGGGACGTATTTTAAACAGCGCGTTGTTTCACTCATACTGAGTCTAGCGAGGTAAGCAAGGTCTTATTTTGTCACTAAGATGTTCCTTTACATTGTACAGACGTCCACACGGATTGACACTCCGATGTTTCGCAGTGAAAAGTTGCCCAGTAAAATTGACTGGGGTTCAAATTATTTTCGACATTGATTGAATAGGCCAGTCCCTGAACGGTCAGGGTGAGTGTAATGAGACCGACGTTCAGAGCTGAACTAAGCTGAACTAAGATGTAGGCTACTTTTCAATTTTAAAATTGGGTACCTCTCAAATGTATAACTCATGAGTTTCACCCATTAAGAGGGTCATTCTGGTGGTCAGATATTGGTACCTCGTTCGGTTTTAAACCCACTGCATTGGGCTGACATTTACACCAACCCTCAATCGCTGACAAATTGAAATTCGTGGCGTTCACAACAATCATTTCAATGCTTTCTTTTTTGTAAAGTTAATACAATTGCACTATTTCACAATGTACATATTAATCGAGTTTCATAATTAAGCCTATATACCTCTCATTTTATACAAAAAACTCGTGAATTGTAAATTTCTCCATTTGTAAACACCAGATAAATCTTGATTTACCCACTTCCTTCAGGTAAATTCAGGTAAATTGTCAGGTAAATGGTAGTTATCTCCCCTATGTAGTAAACGCTCATAGAAATAATAAATATATATTTCTATGTAAACGCTCACAGTCATTGCTCACAGCCCACTAAGTAATTACTCTGTGCACAGTCTCTCAATTTCTCAATGCACTGGACCTTTCTCACGCGAGACCTGTCGATAAGGGGACACCTGCTACGGATTTAGAATAGTTTAAGCTCGCATGTCTGATTATCACAGTATTTTACAGGATTTTTTTTTTAAAAAAAGGTATTTTTTTTTTACAAATAAATAGGTGCGCGTTCTATTGTGTCACACTAATGAGCAGTGATTATTCGCTAGTAGTAGGTAGGTAAATGGCATCATTCTGGCCCAAGCACTTAGGTGTTATGTAAACAATGCACACGCCATTGAACCAATGATTGACGCCGCGTGATGTTACTGAACCTGTTGAAGACAGTCATCTGTGACAGAGATATTATAAGTAATTCTATGTGAAACAGATTGCTCTTGTGTCTAAGTGAGAGGGACGTAATGACGACCTTGGTTTATAGTTTTTGCTCCCCGCTTGCAAAAGGCAAAAGGTGATGCAGTTTTCAGCATTTTAATCATAATTATATACCGTGGGTCAGATATGTTACACATCGACTCTAATATGTTCCACACAGTCCAATATTCGTCGGTGATACCAGGAGGGACGCCCCCCCCCCCCCCGTACCTCCAAATCTACCCCACCCCCTCCCACTCACACAGATACAATTTTGTTTTTTTTGGAGGGCCGGGCGAAATATTTCAGTATGCAAAATCACGGATGGTTAAATGAATGCCGCAATAGGTGAGCAGTTAATGCATTGAAGTACGACTCTGTGTTACGCGCACTCCAATGTGTATACGGAACCCAAACTCTGCTAATCGTCCCATCCGAACAACTGGATGCTGCTTCTTCTAAAGGGGGTGAGATCTGCGAATGTACGCCGTCGGTTCAACCTCGTGGGTTCCCCGGTTTCCTCCCACCACTAAAGACCCTACGCGCAAGCGAACTTACAAAATAGAATTGTTATTCCTGAAATGAATATGTCGAGTGGACCCTCTCTCTCTCTCTCTCTCTCTCTCTCTCTCTTGGGTCACCCGGTGTGGTACTATCGACAAGGGGAACCCCGGGAAGCTGACAAAGGAAGTGAACTCGAGACATCTTTAGCGACTCAGAACGTTACCTACCAAGCCCCCACCCCTCCCCTTATCCCAAATAGATAAATAATAATGCGTATACCCCGAATTTCAATCAATTTGAGTATAGGTCCATAAAATTTGATAACTTGAATACTTCATAAATGCAGGATAATTTTAAGAAAGAGAGAAAAGCTGACAAGAACACTGCGCAGATACAGGTGCTAAGATTAAAACATATTTTTCATCATCATGAATATTGGTTGTTTATTAATCTTGGCGTGTAAGGGATTTTAGAATGTCAAATGATAGTTACCTCCCATGAAGCGATGTGCTCATAAATTAAATGAGTTCCTGAACTAAGTCGTGTGATGATAATTATAATCGGTTGTTATTAATAAGTTATATAAAATTCGCTTTCTTTGGCAATGCTTAAGATCTATAGACACAAGACTATAATCTGTTGTATATTTGTCTGCTTTCGAACTTTGTCGGCCGACACTTCAGTCAGCGTTGTTCACAAAATGCGGATGCACAAAACGGATGAGATTAAGAAGGGTTGCATTGCAATTAGGAATTTCACTAAAATAAAATGTTATAGTAAATCTCATTATTTGCGAAAAAGATGGACCGGAGGGTGTAGGGATAACCCAGGCGAACATTTTTATATTTTGATAATTTGAAGTCCCTAAATTTAGAAAGCGTCAGAATAATTTGATTGTAATATGATATTATATATTAAAAGAGAGTGTTAAAAGTGTGATGAGTAAAGTGGGGGTGGAAATATTTTAGAAAATATGATTTCTTGAGAATATTGCTGTAGCAACCCACCACCTTTATCCAAAGAAATAATTGATACCACAACGTGAAGTTGAAGAAAGATCATATACGCCAGTCACAGTCGTTTTTATTTGGTACCGTGACACAGGATAGTGTCACATATAGATGTTAATAGTAAACAAACTTTAATGATATATATGTAAACATACCATATGCAAGTTTCCATATTTAACACATACATATTATCAAATAAAAATTTCTCCATCTGTTGTTTTAAACCAAATTGTCCATTAAGCTCTTTTATATATGGGTCCGTGTTTGGTGATCTAAAATATGACTAGAATGTCTCAGATTTGAATCCTAACGGGAGCCGTTATAGGCCATTTTAAGATCTTCCAATCCTGATCAGGGATGACGTTTATGGGTCACAGATGAGAAGTGTGTCTATATTTTTTCCAGGTGCCTAACTAAAAAATTTAGGCAGTGTGTAGGCCTACTCGAAGAATGGTGGTAGGAAACTTCACCGCCAGGTCTAAATAAACAGCCTTATGGCATTGCAAACACCAATAAAATATCCGCATGTTAAGTCCCAAAATTACCAAACAAATGTGTTATTAAGATCCATTTTAATAAGAACAAATAAGTTGCCACTTTGGAGATGACAAGTAAGGGTGACCTATATTATAAAACGGAACGTGGTCTATTGCGCTGATCCGAAGACAGGCGTACTACATGTGTGCTGTGAGAACAAGTTTACCCGGACAGTGGCGCGAAGACATAATCTTACATCGAATTACGTTCATGACAATGTATGCAGTTGACCTCGGTTTTTGGTCCTATCCGAACGATTAGACACTATAAAATTACCGCAAACAAGAAATGAAAATAACACGGGAACCTCTCGAAAAAAAGGGGTCGAAACCCTGACCTTCTGGTTAATGCGAAAGCGCATCTATTCACATGAGCCACCACCGCCCATCGTATGACGTCTGTATGTGTTAGCAATTAAATATTATAGATGAATACCTGAAAGAATGTAAACGAACAATAGGTCAATAAATTGTATATTATTAATATCAACAGGTGGTCTTATATAGAAACCTGATTTATTATCATTCCAAACATTTTAAGATATAGATCAATTTTAAACATATAAAGCGAAGAAAAGATAATATTATTTTAGGGCAAATATTCGAGAACCGGCCAAGTTTTGCATTAATATTCACTGTATACATGGCAAATCATAAAGTAATGCGGTTAAGTCGAACCAAATGACATCGATGAATTTCTTCTGGCATTTCATATTTTATCTATTATATTTTTGATTATATATCAAATAATACGTTTTTACGCCCACTATTGATTTGAGAGTACATGGTTATTATCCATCCGTCAACAATTCGTTTTTATTTTCTTATTTGATTTGAAACATACAGAAAAAACATGTTAGGTGACTATTAGTGGGTTTCTTATAGAAATTCAAATTACTGATAACAAAACCACTCAATATGGTTCAGAAATTTTAATTGTTCTAACTATCTGGGGTTGTTCAGCAGGTTCGTAGAATGGAACTTAGAAACAAAAACACCGTACAAGAACGATCGGGCTTATGAAGACGGGCATACGTCAACGGTGTGCTATGAAGGAATTTTAGTCGGGACAGCGACGCTATGGGACCTCAGTTTTTCGTCACACCCGAACGACTAGACAGCTGCCTTGTTAGGCCCTTGGGCACCAGTGACAAGGGAAACTAAGCCGGAAAATCCCGATTAACTTTTTCGGCCAACACCACGAGCCAGTGTCTCACCCACTTGTCACTTAGCCACTTTTGCTCCAAAATTGTTTTGAGTAAACGCACGTTAGCTTTATACCGAAAGTAGCCGATATGGCTCTTAAAATGATTTTGCTTTACTACCTAAAATACTCACATGACGCCACAGAAATCAAAGTGCGTAATGTTCGACATCCTAAACACCCAATTCAATACACAAAATAGCCCGTGACAATGGGTATAACCGGTTAAGATCTGGCCTGAGTTCACAAAGCATTCTCAGACTTAAGTTGAGAATTTACTCAAAATTGTTCGCCTTATTTTAACTAAAATATTGCCATTTATAATGATTTTGTTGTTTTTATGTATCAAGTGCATTAAAAAGAGACTATGTGCACAATTTCGTGTTTCTGCATCACAGATATTTCTCATAAACAGTGTTTGAAAGTTGAGCAAATTCTCAACTTAAGTTTGAGAATGATTTGTGAAATCGGGACCAGATCGCAGGTTACAGTATGATTTGTGATACGAAATAAGCGAATCAACGTATGGATCTAAATTAGAATTGCGTTTCCGACTTGGACGGGATATATCGTATTTAAAAATTTACAAAACAAAATCTTTATCTAAAAAGTGCAATAGTCTGCATTCAACCCATTCTATCGTTACCGTGTACTAAGGAATACAAGTTTATTAGCATAAGATATGGCTTTGTATACTAAAAGCCCATAATTGACAAACACCTGTTTCCACAGAACTCAATGAACCCACCCAAAATAACACGATAATCTAAATGTTACTATTAAATCAATGGTTGATCATACCTTAGTTCTTGGCTGTACACTTTTTGTACTTTGAAAATGTAACTTTTCATAGCTGAATAACGTCTATTCTAACCCTTACAGTAATCAGAAGGCAGGTCGTCAAGTTTCGAATGAAGTATTAGAAAATCAAAGTTTAATGTTGCTGAGTATAAATTGTAATTTTTATCAAAGCGTGATGACTAGAACGATGAGTTTGTGTCGACAGCTTATAAAAAATATTATGTACAAAAAAAAGTCATTGATGTTGAAATGATCCAGGCTTGTTTAATACTGTTGCACCCTAGAAATAGAAAACGGGCGGGAAAAGTCAGAAGCAGACGAGCATTAAAAGATGATTAACAGGTGGCAGGGTCTAAATCATCCAACACGAAATCTAAATTTTAGACTATAATGGTTTATTTGATTGCAAAGTTATCCATTTTACACAGACTGCTTTGCTTAAGTTCGAACATAATCTTATCAAAATATAAACGAAAAGTCACGATAAACAACCTCGGTGACGCCATAGCCGTTCACACCCATAAACAATATATAACATTACGACAAAAGTAATAATTCAAGATAAAACATGCATTAGTATGATTAACACTAATTTACACCGTTGTAGCCTACATTTTAAAGGAATGGCGGTGTCGCGGTTTCACTAAGTACCTGGTTTGAATAGGTATTCCTTTCTTTATTTTAATTACAAAATAAAATAAGAGATCTTCTTCGTAACAATTTTCCAAATGGTCATAATAATATGGAAGAATAATGTTGCTAATTATTTCAATGTTTATGGTGCAAAAGGCGTTGCATTTGTCATCAGCTCAAAATACGTATTTTATATGTAATAAAATTTGCAATTTCCATTGCTCCATACCAATGTCACATTGTTAAAATACACTTTTCAATAATACAAAATACATGTACATATAATAGTTATTTTGCACATCACTTCTCCATTCTGCATTTTGCATAATAGACAAATACGTAACAGAACTTAGCATATAAGAACATATACCTCAAATGGGATCTACGACGAAGCTAATAATATTTGCATACATGAAAAACTCCGGACTACGGCGGAAATTAATAATTTACGCGATTAATCTTCAAGTCAAGATCAGTAGAAGGGGACGATATTCATTATCTACAGACCCTGGAAAACGATCAATGAAATGGTGTTTTATGTCCTACTGTTCTGCTCCGACTGGGCTAACGAAAATAGACATACGCCATGTAGTGGCACTATAATATACGGCCTACTCTGGTATCGAATTCCATGTGCCAAGGATCTTTTACGTGCACAATAATGCGTACACGAGACTTCGTTTTTCATCCCATCCGAACGATTAGACAGGTGTTCTTGTCTGGTCCCCGTCCTGCGTCACTGACAAGGGGAAAGAAAATCGATCGAAGTCGGGTGGTACGAAACTTTATTAAATGACGGTGGTGAGGGGTATTTACTATAACATACTCGTCTTAATACAACTTTCACACATCATATTACGTATCTATAAAAATCACTTTCAACCTCTTTTCAAATATCTAAATAATTTCCTGGCACATCTATATGAAAAAATGAAATGAAATGGCGTGTCCCATTGTTCTGCTCCAACTGGGTTAATGAAGACGGGAATACGCCACACAGCGTGATATATGAGGGAAATATTGCCCGGGCAACTGCCCACTCTTACATCGAATTCCATCTGACCGGTGAAAACACATCGGAAAATCCCGATGAACTTTCTTGGTCAATTCTAGGATCGAACACACAAACTTCAGGCTAGCAAGCCATTGTCTTATAATCAACATGGAGTAAAAATGCAAGGCTTATCGAAGGCTCCACTGACCGTGACCTTGTTGATTTATCGCGTAAATTGGGCATTTTTTGTATGCAAATGAGCTTTGTCGTAGATCCCATGTTCAAACGTGCACATGCTAAGTTCTATTATCTATTTGTCTATTATGTAAAATGCAGAATGGATTGATGTGCAAAATAAATATTATACTGTATTTTGTATTATTGAAAAGTGTATTCTGTATTTTAACAATATACATTGGTATTGTGGAGATATAGAAATTGCAAACTGTAAAACTAAAATACGCTATTTGAACTGCTGACATCGCGAACATTAATGGTAACGTTATTCTTCTATATAATAATCACAACCAAAGAAGAGCATCTTATAGAGAATAATGTAAACGTAAAGAGAGAGTCACTGGATAATTTTAATTCGTGACAGTTATGAATTAGGTTTCGTATGATCAGTGGTTACCAAACAGATAGTTTCACTGGAGTTGAATACGAAAGGAACCGAGCCAAACTAGGAACCAAGTCAAGCCACGACACCTGACTGCCTGTAAAACATTCTGATATAGAATGCACATGGTGTTTGCTGGCTGGGTTATCTACTGAGATGAGGTGGCTATTCCTATATGTAGGTATTTTTTTTTTATAAACCGAAATAAATGTATTGTTACATTACAGTATAGAATACTTAACAAATTCAAATCACTTTGCTTGTTTAAACATACTAAATTTTTGTCTTTCTACAATCTTATTGAATCGTTTGAAAACTCTGATTATTGAATTGAATGGCTACTAAATCAACATTTACTGACAGTTAGTGATGCTATACACAGAATTTCAAGATACTTCCCCGCATACAAACTGTGTGATCTGATGATATATTTGGACTAAAAACATATTTAAACTATCAACAATTTGCTTCAAATCCCTCTAAATACTTTGTATTACTTAGGACTACTGTCCATTTATCATAATTATTGAAACCCAAGTAAATTCTTAATTATCTCTGTCAACTACTTTTTCTTTTGGATGTTGACCCCTCAATGTCCCAAAACCGACTAACTGACCTATTCATCAAGAAAAAAACAAACAACCGCTCTCCTAGTCAAACAACATGGCAGACATGGGTTGTCGTTGATGCCTTGACATTTGTGCCCAGTGCTTGCCCCATGGGCGTTTTTCGGGTAATCCAGTATTTTTCTAGTAAGATTGTGTGTCTATACTTTCCATACATATATACCAAAGTACCACCGGATAAATACTTTCGGGATAATGTATCTTTAAACTGTTAGACATTCGAATTTAATATGCATTCAAAAAATAGTATGCATAGACTTGAGTAATGACGGTTCCTTAAAGGTTAAACATACTTATTAGTCTCGGTCACCCAAAACCCCTTAGTCTTCAACATAGGGTCTGGGTCTGTTGTCAATTTTTGATGAAAATTGCTGGATAATCTACCACATCAAAAACCCGGTTACGCATGGGCAATGGAACCTTTTGGTTAAAGTCTCGAAATATATCCCACAATTATTCACTTGGCACATCTATTATTAGAAACGAAATAGAGACGGGGAATAAACATGAATCGCGATGAGGAATTAAGAAGATTGTGAGAGAAGCCATACGTTTGATTTTTGACGAGAGAAAAAAAACACTTAAATTAAAACATTTACAAACACAATTTTAGAGGGTGTTATTGTTCACAAGCGAGATGTTTTGGTAGGTTCAGTACGTGGTAACATAAAAGACTGGATAATCCAGACAATGACCTGCTTTCCGTCAAATTTTGAGGACCCACCCAGGCTAATATTGGTAGAATATTTGTTTGGATGATAAAGACTACATACTTATACGCTAAGCGTGGATTCCACCACATCTTTTGGCACAGAGTGCAACTGACACTGGTCTGATGTTGAAATGCAATTGATTGACAGATGATTTTGTGTAAATTATAAGGCCATTTTTCGTAAGAAACGATTAACAACTGCCTTATCTGTAAACTAATTCTTGCATATTTTCAACTCTGATCAGTCAAATCGAACGCACACAAGGAAGAGTTTGTTGAATGTGGGGGTATCTGGTATTTGTATATATAAGTGGTTTATAGTTAGCAAATAAAGTCTCCCTTGAGAAGGTGGAGCTGGTACAAATGATAACATGGTTGCTATAAATTGTCTTTATGTGTTTTCGAGATATTTCTTTCAACAGCGAGATAAAACAGAATATTTCCATCGAGGGCATTGGGTTTAGTACAGAATCTGGCACAGACCACCCCATTTATAATATCTATATGTATACAAACTAAATATAACGACGACATCTACTTCCTAGTACAACATTTTTCAAACACGCAATTCAAAATATATATAGTCTATCAGTTGGGAATTTCTTTAAATAGACAAATGTTTTATATTTACTTGTTATATCGTTGTTTTGGGATTACGTGCATTTCCTTACGGTTTTCAGGTATCGCGAATGTTCTTCAAAATCTATAATTAGTCTTCCGTACATTTTTACACACGGAACATAAAGCCTGTTTTAAATGTTGCAATGGGCTAGTTTTTAGTCTGCGGTGGAAGCACAACAGGCATTAATCCCCCAAGGAAGACACAGATGACGCAGGTCTGTCTTGCTCTTGAAAATAGTCAAAAAGGAGCCAACAAATAATCGAACATCGGGAGGTTACATTAAGCTATATTACAAGTAGGCCTACAACAATAGATACGACAACTTTCTTCTTGTTGGATTATGTTTCTAAACTATAGTCGTTTTTATTGAATAAATTGGTTAATTGTCCAGTGGATTTTACAATTCTACATTGTAATATTTTACACATTTAGAAGATGTCAGAGGTTTTTTTTATTTTTTACAAATTCGCCCCATGATTGATGATTTGATCATGAAGAATAGGCCTTTCAAAATATTTCGACCGAAAAATATGGTGTTATCTCCCATCTACGTTCGAATTGTGAAATCGGATGGACGCCATATATTATAGCCTACTATTGAATACCGAATACTCTAAAATTTGATGCTGTCGTGCATTGTGTGCGTATTCGGTCATATTTCGACATTTAGAGTTTGTGATTACGGTGGAGATAATATAAAATCGTGGGGGGAAGGGGGTGGGGGTTGTAGATTATTGGGGCATAACGATGAGCCCCGTCGAAATCAAATGAATGGGGGTTTTACGTCATACTACCCTGCCTCGATTGACATTGCCCATCCAGCTAGGAGGGCAATTTTACCGGTACAGGACGCTACGACCTACTCTTATATCGAATTCTAACGTCATTTCCAGCACGTCACAAATAAGAGATCTTGTCATCTCGAACGTGAACGCGATATAATACAAAGTATATGAATTGTAATGAGTGGATATTGAGGTTAGATCTAGCATAATCTTATTAAAATACAGATCTGTATTTCGTTTCGTTTTTTTTTTTTATAATTCAAAATTTCGTTTTACTTGTTTTAATTAGATCTAGCATGTTACATAACATTGCTGCTGGGGGAAATGTTTAGGTTTCTATGTCATATCTTAAGGTTACCTTAAATTGCTGAACGACCTAATAATTATGTGCGACCGTGATTGTATTTCGATTTACTAAATAATGCTATATTAGCAGAAAGTGTTCACAATTTCTAACAAAGAGACTAACACTGAATCAAACTGATCCCGCAGTGAATATTCGCTTGGCCGCTACAATCACTGATAAGCATGACATTGACGAGGCTTAATAAGTACGGCATATTAACTTTTTTACTCCGACAAATTAAATTCTCAAACATTTTTTTGAGGTAAAAGAAAAATAAATAAAGACGTTTGAAGTATTTGAAGTTAAAAAATATTTCCTATTTAGTGTAAATGGGTATTAAAATGAGTAAAATGCATCATTTTGCCCGAAGCAGTTAGGTGTTATGTAAACATTGCACGGGCAGTTGAGCCAATGACTAGCGCGGTGAGCAGTCAACGCACGTGCTCTGAACACTCATCTGTTACAGAGTTAATTCGTAAGTAATTCTCTGTGAAACAGATTGACACTGAATGTGATTATGATGTATACTACAACATATAAATATGTATGTTATTTAATGTTTATCTACGACATAATGTTATTTATATATGTGGCGTGATTACACCCTTATACTGGTCAATGGACTGATATGAGCGCCTAGCCCGTGGCGCAGGAATTCGATAACATTTTTTTTCCATTCACCCTTTTAATATTACAACATCGTAATGTTTCTACGACTTAAAATATGGCATTTATCTTTGGGAAAGGCTGAATAATACAGCTCCTCTCTGAAAATACCCAGACGTTGTGAGAACCCGGAGCCGAATGTCAGAATACAGAGTAGGACACTAAAACACGTAAAATTAATTAGACAAGATTTAATTACAAGCGTTTTATAAATCAGGTTAAATAGATTTAATTAAGACAACATCCCATGAAGTTATGATATAATTTTCGTTCTTTATTTACACCGTTTCATGACAGGAGGTATATGATAACACGAGTAAAAGTTAAATTTATCTACAATGTATTTAGTTTTAATTAACAATCTCACGATTAGTGCCAGGTTTATATTTAACGAAGATAAGAGACACTGGTCCGAAAAGCTAAGAATCGGATTTGAATTGGGTTTTACTTAATTCTTTTAATACGGTATAACAACATTGATTAATTTGTTCAGGAAAGAAGTTGCGTGGGTATATCATTGCACCCAAAAACTCTTCTGTGTTATCTGTATTTAGTTTGTTTACCTTTCTGGTTAGCTTCAACCATCACCATAAAGATAGAGTAGTTAGAGGAAATCATTGATATAGTAACATACAATCTTTTTATATTCTATCCTATCTGTGTTAGGGGTTAGTTAAGTTCGATCAACTAAAGTTTCCAACACTTCTAAAACATGACAAAAAAAATTACACTCAAATAGAATTTAGCGTTTGATGTTTTACTATATTTCTTAATTAACTTGTTTATTTTTGTACCTATCTGGTTTGAAACAAGAGATGCCTAAAAACGATTTCTTTATCTTTGAGCTTAATTACTCCTATATCTCATGTAGACTTCTTTATTTCTATTTCTAAACGGAGTTAATGCTTACTGATGCGCTTTTAAAGTAATGAATTCGATCACTAGACTGTAATTAAGGAAATAACTTCCTGGAACACAACAATAAAGACATAGAAAAAACTACATTGACGTATTGTCTTAGTGACTGTCCTAAAACGGTGCCATTAGAAATAAGTTACCATGACGTATTACTATATAAAGTCATTCTCTGCTACATATTCGGAAACTGTGTCATAGGATGAGAACCTTAAAGGTGTAAAGTTAACTTCGGGGCTAGTCACCTGTAGACTGATTTAAATGCAAAAGTACAACAAAAAACAATGTTCGCTATGTGAACTCTTTAAACAGGAATAAGATTAAAATATAGAATATATGATACCTGATTTGGGATAGTAAAACGGAACATATCTAAACCAAAAGAACTATAAAGCTCACAAGATGAACATATAATATGAAAAGGAAAAGGGAGATTAAAGAGACATTAAAAAGATTATAGTATAAACACCAGATTGAACAAAGACTAAGGTCCACGGTCTTTAAAATTGTCCAAGATGATGAACCATACTGAACCCTATTGCGGCTAAATCCATTTGTCGGAAAATATACAGCTCATGTGTGTCTCAGTGTAATGTACCATCACAAATTCTCTTTCAACTGTCGTTTTTCACCTTCTCCCCCAGACAGTTTGAACCTTATGAAATATATGACCGTCGTGTCAGATTACAACAAATTATTTCTGCCTGGACAGAGCACATTCACACTCACCGTCTAGTTTTCGATTTCTCGCTTGACCGCTTTTAAAGATGGTATACGTGTAAGTATATTGTCTTGGACGCTTGTTTATCAGAAGTACTATTTTTATTGTATATCCCCGTAATTCTATTTTAATAACGTGGCTGGGAATGGTCGACTGGGAATACCTTTTGTCTACGATGTCATCCTCGGTATAGAGACGGAAGTTAAGCCCCACAAACGAATGATAGAACGCGAATACGCCAATCAAATTAAAAACTGACCCTATTTCGTTTCGTTTTTTCATAACTATAGAAAAAAGAAACGAAATATAGATCTGTTTGCGAACACCCGGTCCACAGTTTCATACTCTACTACTCCCGATTAACTCGAAGGGGAGGTCAAGATGATCACTTGATTACAGCTGTCACTGCTTTATGCCCTGTTCTTGAGAAGTATCGCACCTAAATGGTTCATGAAATTGACACAACTACTGTTCATACCAAATTCTCGCATTTATATCATTAATGCAACAAGTGCTAACTATGACAGAAGTTGTCTTTTCAGATTTATAGCCAACCCTAAACATTACAGGTAAAACTATCAAAAGTATTTTGTGGATTTGCTATGTTTGAAGTTGGCAGCAATTTATTTTCAGGTGTAATAAGAATGTGGTGGTAATCATGTTTACCAATAAAAAGCGTTTTTATGTGCCAGTTTTAATGTAAAATCGTTTTAATGGGTTACGAAAAGACAGCTATTTGGTGATAAAATAAGCATTAGGAACATAATGAAGATGTTATAGAGAAAGCTGGCATTGTAAAGGGCAAGCAGTATACAATGATCGAATTCCCTACATATTATACTAAGCTGGTGTACTTTCTGAACTTGTCCGATAGCTATTCAAGTACCCATGGCAGCTTGGCCAACTAGACACTAGTAGCCCAAAAAGATGGTCAACATCGTTAACATATATATTATCCCAAGCGTATATAAACTTATGTTATTGTAGCAACGCTTAGTGAAACGTTAGATTATATTGCTTATCGAAGAATTATTACTTTTGTTCTCAGCTCTTTACATTATTCAAGAATTCCCCTCCCTTGTCAGATAATATTTCTATGTTTTTATACGTGAGCTAAAATAACAGGTGAAATCATTTTATCATACAAGCCTAGTGGTTAATCATGACTCAAGCAGGGAGAAAATAAGAGTAATTCGATGCAATGTTTTGGGCGGTTTATACGCGCGGAATTTTCTAGGTTATCTCTATTGTTTAATGTGAAAATACGGCGAATCTGATGGATGCTAGTTGACGTTTTGTGATTAGTCTCATTCGTTTCATTTAGTAAATGACAAGTGTTATAAACATGTTGCCGAACAGTTGCCGGCATGCAAGAATAACAAAACAATACATAACCAAGTTCTGACGAAATAGATATGCTAACAATTGTTAGTTGCTGTCATTATGGCACAAGGAATCGAACTCAAGTTATCCCATTTTGTTATTTGGTATTTCTTCTTGGTTCTGTTTTGGTGCCCAAATTGGCTATTGACAGAATTTATACAAATGTTGCTTAGTTCAGGAACTTTGATGGCATTCCAGACTTGCGCACCTGAAACAGTAAGAATGTTGTACGAAGTTACTTACATATTTGTTGAAATATTAAACATTTGTTGTCTTGCACTGCCAGTTTTTTCGGCGTCTAAATCTGGATTATTTGGAATTTAGTGCATGAATCCAAAGCTGTATAGATGGTTACCCCGCATACATATAACACATCTTAAAAAGGTAGTAAACTTCTTTGATTTAGGTCGATTATTGAGCGGGCGACTTCTGTCTAATTCATAAGAACCTCCCCCCTCCCCACCCACTCCGGGAGTACAGAAATGAAATATAACTATGGTTAACTTTTCTGCACCGATCAGTCTAATGAAGACGGGCATACGGTGTACGGGCAGTTTCAACAATAGAGACTTTTGGCAAGCGTAAATTTCTGGTCCGTATCGCGTATCCGTATCGATTTTGTGTGTGACGTCAACAATGTATTTCTCATACGTGGTATTGCACACGGATATGGCAGCACGTATCGAACAGCTTCCATACGGAAAAGGTCCGTATAACATCGTCGTCTTTTTACCATACTTTTTGCTTCTTTTAGACGCTGAAATGTTGTGTAATAGTAGACACTTGACTAGTACTGAAGATCTTGGTAGATAACTGACATCATGCTGTAAATAGAACTAAGCTAGCCCACCTATCCATATGTACACGCCGCGAAAATCTGCCAAAACTCTAAAACTACATTGACGCAACGTATCACGTGGCGATACGAATACGTGATACGGATGCGGAAAATTCAACTTGCCAAAAGTCTCTATTAGAGACTTTTGGCAAGCGTAAATTGCTAGTGCGTAGCGCGTATCCGCATGAATTTTGTGTGTGACGTCATCAATGTGTGTGTGTTGCTCATACGTGATACGGCACACGGATACGGCAGCCCGTATCAAACAGCTTTCATACGGAGATGGTCCAAAAAACATTGTCGTCCTTTTAGACGCTGAAATGTTGTATCATAGCGTTTTTATGACTCCATGTGTATCTTAGAATACGGAGGTGTATATTTGATGTGAATTTAATCATAATAAAGACTGGAATTTAATTTTTATTTTTGATGATTTTTTTTTTTTTTTAATATGATACGACATTAATTTTTTTAATAGCTCAGCGACTGTCGAATGACTTCACGCACTCCGAGAAATTGTAGGCAAGGCACTTGAATAGTACTAATGGCGATTTTGGTAGATAACTGCTGTACAGAACTAAGCTCAGCTCAGTGACGCATACGATACGGTTACGTGATACGGATAGGGAAAATGCCACTTGCCAAAAGTCTCTAATGATTCTTTTACATGTACGTTAATGTGAACATTGGACCTTTCGCACGGCTATAGACACTGTTCCTTGTCAGATCCTCCGTCATGCACCACTAAAAAGGGAGAAAAGCAGTATCTTACTCACTGGGTCACCTTGGCTACCGGAAGTGCATAACGTAACGAGCCAAACATGAAAATCGGCAATGTCCTCTGTTTTACCTCTTTTTTTTTTTAAACAATATAGTAAGAGAACTAAATCTTTTGTAGTATTCCGTTGTTTTAAAAAGGGTCAACACTGACAATTCAGATTTGAATTTGAATTCGTTTTATGCGCATTATTTCTACAACTAAAGTATTTTAATTACTGTTATCGATTGTGACAATTTCTAACCTTTGATGGGTGCGTAAAAACTCTCAAGATTCAAAGACAATATTATCTCAATATAACTGATTAATCATAGGCATGGTATTTTATTGAAGTAGGTAGATAAATTGTATTTAGGTACATATATTCAAACTGATTTACTTATATAACTGACAGCTGTATATACATGTACGTTAATTCCCTTGGATTCTTATTACATCAGCAATTCTTAGGTTGTTGTTACATTCTAACCGATATCTTAGATTCGCTAGAGAAAAAAAGAGAAACACAAATCATAGGTCAAATATATTAAAGAAGCACATTGCCGTTTTTTTTTTTACTTTCTGAATTATAATTGTATCTACAGGTGATGTTTGCAGGTCCATGATTAATTACGTATTCTGGCCAACTCCGCAAACACACTGTTTCTACAGAATAGTGCACAAGACGAGAAGTGTAAAAAAAACCAAAATGAATTGCATTTTCTTGAAAATTAGAAATAACATTGGGCAATATTGTATTATGTTAACCTTGCTGTTCCATAATCACGCCACGACCTTTCGTTAGAAAAGCCCCAATAATATATTTAGATGAATATCATCACAATTATAATATCGTGTCTTTAAACAAGACGGGTTAACTCAGGTCTAGGTTTCGAAAACTGCCAAGTTCCACTGAAGCCATAAGGTGTCGAATCTGACATTTTCATGCTCATTGGCATCACCAGGTAGCAAGTGGGAATGTAACTATTCGCCTTTGCACACCTTTATACACGCGGACGTCAGAAGAGATGCTGTAATTGACAGGCGAGAGACAACTTTGAGTAGTGCTGTTTGTTTTATAAATATACTGACTCCCCAATGTAGGCTTTTCATAATTATATTTATTGACTGAAACCATCTTACGACCCAACTTGGTCTAACAAGCTTACAACTAAAAACTACTCCTTAATTTGAACAAGAAGCACGTGCGTTACTTTCTAAGGCAGAACTATAGTCTGTTTCAATATTATAATAATAGTCATCATCATATAAGTGTCACTTATTTATGCAACATCTCCCTCCTTAAAGGCTAAAGTAACAAAACCTTAAATTCTGAACATAATTACTATGGATCTATATCTTCAATTGTCCTACAACTGAAACATAATAATAACATTATTTACCAAATAACTATAATTTTCAAATAAAAGAAAAACACAAACAAACACGATATCGATTGTTCTTTAATCACGGTATCGTAAAGGCTTTTTAATTTCGCGACCCGATCGACGTAAAGGCTGTACTGGATTTGGTGGTGGAAGTTCTTGTTGAACGACATTTGGTTTGGGAGATGCATGATCATGTATATCAGTCCAATCAGTTGGATCTTCATCGGAATTATTTTCATGAAAATTAACGGAATTGGCGAGGTATAGGTGACGACGATTTCTCCTAAATAATCCAAATCTGGTTTTCACCATGTACGATCGCGGTTGATTACATTTACTGACAATGGTCCCTGGTGTTCCACGTTTCTCCCAGTCTAATTTTACAAATACTCTGTCACCGGGTTTCAGTTCTGAAAGATTTTGTGCTGAATAATGTTTATTAAAATTACGTTGTGAACACTGCTTTCTGTCACTATCTCTTCTTCTTACATCATGGAGATTCGGCCATCTTGGTTTAAGATTTTTCGAAAGAGTTGGTAACGTCGTTCTGATTTGTCGTCCCATTAATAATTGAGCGGGGCTTGATCCTGTAACCTGAAGAGGAGTAGCCCTATATATCAATAATGCTAATGCTGGATCACTCTGCTGTAGTATACTTTTCGCAGTTTTAACAGCTCGCTCTGCTTCTCCGTTAGCTTGTGGGAAATAAGGACTGGTAGTTACATGCGTTATACCGTAATCACTACAAAAAGTTACAAACTCGGCTGAAATGAATTGTGGGCCGTTGTCGGTTGTAAGAAGTTCAGGGATGCCAAATCTAGCAAAACAGTCTTTCAACTTGTGAATAGTATTACTACTGGTAGTACTACTTAAATATAAAACCTCGAGATATCTTGAAAAATAGTCTACGATTACAATATACTGTTTATTATTCAAAGTAAATAGATCTGCCCCTAAATGTTGCCAAGGGCGATCTGGTAGCTGATTTGGAAGTAAAGGTTCTTTTCTTTGATTCGGTCTATTTCCTTGACAGAACTCACATGATAAAACTTTATAATCTATGTCTTTGATAATTCCTGGCCACCAAATGCTCATGTTAACGCGTTCGCGACATTTTGTAATTCCCAAATGTCCATCGTGAATTCTGCCAATCATCTCCTCCCGCAGGGAGACGGGAATAACGATTCGACTTCCAAATGTCAATAATCCATTGATTTCGCTTAAACGTTCTCGAACTGAGAAATATTCTAATAAATTTTGTCTAACATTACATTTGTATTCAGGCCATCCTTCACGAACATATCTTAAAACTGATTGTAACGTTTCGTCAGTTAACGTTGACTGACGAATATTTTCTAATTGCTTATCCGATGCCGGCCATGAACCCACCAGCGGGCTTATGTAAGCTTTAATTTCTTCTTCTATACCATCATGACTCTTGTCTATTTGAGGACTTCTGGAAAGAGTATCACTAATAATCATCGTTTTTCCTGGCGAATATTCGGCGATTGGGTTATATTTCATCAGACGCATTAACATTCGTTGACAACGTACTGGAATCTGGTCGATATCCTTCCTATTTATTAAGGGAACTAGTGGTTTATGATCTGTTACTAGTGTGAACGATTCTAATCCACAGAGGTATCGGTTAAACTTTTCGCAAGCCCAAACTAATGATAAACACTCCTTTTCTATCTGGGCGTATCGAGTTTCTGAATCCGTTAAAGTTCTTGAACAGAATGCAACTGGCCTCCAATTTTGCTCATGTAATTGTAGAATGACTCCCCCTATGCCGTATTGACTTGCATCTGCACTCACCATAGTTTGTTTTGTAACATCAAACACAGCTAAAACAGAACTTGAAGTTATCAGTTCCTTAATTTGTTGAAAGGCAGATTGTTGGGCGGCTCCCCATACCCATACGACGTCTTTTCTAAGAAGATTATTTAACGGTTGCAAAACATCAGATAAATTTGGAATATAACATCCGATGTAGTTTATCATACCTAAAATCCGACGTAATTCAGCTACCGAATTCGGGGCCTGTAGATTATTAATTGCGGAAACTTTGTCTGGATGAGGAGCAATACCATTTTGAGATAATTTGTGTCCTAAAAAGTTAACTTCAGTTTGTCTAAATAGGCATTTACTTTTATTCAATTTAAGACCACTTTCTTTTATTCTCTTTAAAGCTGATTCTAAATTTCTGTCATGCTCTTCCAATGTAGCTCCAAATACAAATATGTCGTCCATATAAATAGCTATTCCATTCAAATTTGATAACACATCGTTCATTATTCGAGTGAATATTTCAGGTGCGCTAGTAATTCCGAAGGGGAGTCTTTTAAACCTGTAACGACCACTGGGGGTTATAAACGTGGTAAGCTTTCTACTCTCTACATCTAAAGGTATTTGGTGAAATCCGCTTGAGGCGTCCAAAGAAGATATATATTTGGCTCCAGAGAGTTTACTTAAAATATCTTCAAAGGTTGGTAAAACATACCTTTCACGTTTTACCACTTTATTCAATTGTCTCAGATCTACACACAGTCTAACATTTCCACTGGATTTCTTTAGAACAGGAATTACCGGCGCGCACCAATCACATGGTTCCGTAACCAGCTCAATGATATCATTGTTGATCAGCCTCCTGATTTCATCTTCTGTTTTACTTTGAAGCGGTATTGCGATTCGTCTCGCGGAATATACAGCGTAAGGAGTGGAATTTTCCTTTAAAGATATATGGACAGGATCACATTTTATTAATCCAATCGGTCCAAAAACATCATCTAAATTTTCAATACGATAAATAAGTCCCATTTGAACAGCCGTAGCGCGACCTAATAAGTTATGAGTTACTTGTCCCGTCACAACATACACAGGAAAACTAAACCGTTGATTTTTATGCTCAGTTTCTACAATAAAATATCCCTTACAGACCAAATCCCCTCCTGGGCTACTTAACAAAATATTAGATGGTCTTAAGTGTGGTTTAGAAATAAGTTCATTATAAGTAGATTCACATAAAACTGATGTATCAGCTCCCGAGTCGATTTTGAAGTTAACATTATTTCCGCAAACTTTTAATTGTACTTGCCAAACTGGCTCAAAATCATCTGAACAGTGATTAATATCATCAACTGAACCAAGAAACAAACCTGCAGTATTTTGTCCCTGACGATCCTCCATACAATTGTTATTTACCGCTTTGTCTGCAACATTGTTTCCAATTTGATTGACAGCTGTAACATTATTTTCCGGATTAGGTGATATCGATGGGCTGAAATGAATTTCTCGAATAAATTTTGACTTACATCTTACCGCAAAATGTCCAACATTGTTACATTTCCTACACATGGCACCTTCAGCAGGACATCCGTCATTTGGTCTATGACGCCTATTACACTGACTACAATTCCTATGTGGAGATTTACTATGATTATACTGATATCTGGGATTAAAATTATTAGCGCTATATCTGTTTTGGTATCTTGGGTTACTTGGCCCTTTATTGAATGAATTCCATGGTTTTCCAGCTTTATCCTGATAATAATTTGTTCGGGGTCTCCAATGATTTTCGCGATAATGTCCCTTGTTTGCTCCTACAACGTCTAGCGCTTTCTTCATTTCCGATAATTCAATCTGCGACGAATTATTCTGGCTTTTTACTAATTCATGATTTCGCGCAATATCCACAGCGTGTGTCAGAGTTAATTCTGATTCCATTTGTAATTTTTGTGACACCGTTTTGTCTTCTAATCCTATCACGAGTTGATCCCGAATTCTCTCCTCCTTTTCACTAAAATCACAATGTTCCGATAACTCGTATAAATGGCGCAAAAACGATTCAACATTTTCACCAGGTTTCTGGACACATTGATGGAAGACCGATCGTTCAAATATCACATTCCGTTTCGGAATAAAATAGTCATCAAATTTTCCCAGCACAATAACATAATCCGTGTCGTTTTCGTCTTCATCATATGTAAAAGTTTTGAATATATTTTCAGCATCCATTCCCATGGAATATATTAAGCAACTGACCTGAACTTCGCGATCCTCTTTATGTAATTTAGACGCTAGTCTGTATCTACTAAATCTCTGTCGCCACTCAGGCCACTCTGTCGGTTTATTAAAGTGAAATGTTTCTGGTGGGGTCAATTTCGCCATTGTTATTCAGCTTGTCTTCTACTGATGCATCAATTTAATGAGCAAACTCAGTTTCTACTTTCTGACACAATTTAATGGTCAAACATCAAAGTTAAAAGTTTACTTCTGACACCATGTTTTATAAATATACTGACTCCCCAATGTAGGCTTTTCATAATTATATTTATTGACTGAAACCATCTTACGACCCAACTTGGTCTAACAAGCTTACAACTAAAAACTACTCCTTAATTTGAACAAGAAGCACGTGCGTTACTTTCTAAGGCAGAACTATAGTCTGTTTCAATATTATAATAATAGTCATCATCATATAAGTGTCACTTATTTATGCAACACTGTTTATTTTTACAGCGGGTTTTGAACCCTATTTTGTCTGTAGCACGTGTCACATGTCAATCAACCTTGTCTTTTTCTACAAAGAGTGAATTTGAAAGTCTACTTTTCTGTAAGCTATAATGGATTAGTTTGTTTTATTAAGGCTTTCATCTTAAGAGTTTTTGTTTATATTTTCACTAAAACACCCCTGATAAATAGACAGATTTCTGTTAATTAGACATTTTTACATGTTCTTTTCCCATGACTTCACCGCAACTTACATAAATAAATTCATTACTAAATGCAAATATAGATATATTGGGGGTGGGGTGGGGGTTGTTGTTGCATTTGTTGTTCAAATTTTAATGCCTTGTTTGTTGCTAGCGCTCATAAAAGGAGCTAAATCGCTAACATTTGGGACCTAGAAATTGACACAAATTTTGTAGCGTCTGGTTATTCCAGTCTTCATACGCCATTCGATTTGGTGCAGTGTTTTTAGCCCCGTTCCTCTAGTCTCTTGCTAGAACTGGGGCAGAAACGCATTATGGTACACGATTCGTGTAGCAATGAAATGTTTATTTCGTCTTAAATATTGGATCAGATGCCCATCTTTTTTCGGTAAGATCACAGCATCAATGTTGATTTAAATTGTCACACAATTCGTGTTTTCAATGTTGAAGATATTGAATGTTATTGAGTTAGAGAGACAGAAAGTGTGTGTAGCTTGGTTTACTATTTAAACATTCGGCAAATTTCTCTACGTGATACAATATTTGACCTCGGAGAAATCGGAGAATTCATATCGGAATTCAAAACAGCATAGCGGGTTGAAACACTCAATTTGTCCTCGATCTTGATGGGTGTATAACCGTTGAGTTGACAAGGCTGTGTTCTAACATTAACCATACATTTCCTACACAGATAAATAACCTTGTCATAAGTCGAAACGGCGAACGGCTCTTTAAAAAAATACTAAGTTAAGGTTATTTGAGATTGGATATGTAAATGTTAGTAAATAAGCAAATACACTTAGCATTTTGATTCCAAGGTCTTTAACATAAAAAAGTCATTAGATCTACGAGTTCAGTTTTAAAAAATGGTGTGGAATGTCAAAATAGAAAACAAATCACGAAGAGAGTTAATTTTGAAACCAGAACAGTCACTAGGAGGGAGAAAATGGATGTCATAAAACTGCCAGATTATAATAGCTAAACTGTTTTTGTCTTAATGAAAGAAACACTTAATACGAATTCTTCGTGGTTTTACTTGTTAACCCAGAAGAATTAGTCCTATTTAAGCCTAGGGACATTTCGATGAACTACGCGAAACGTAATTAGCTTTTTCTGTTTGCAAACTCGGTACACAAAACACTAAGAATTGTTTGGGGAAATAATGTTTTTAATGATGCTAGCCTTAAAATAATGTTAACGTTTTTGTTTATCAGTGGAAACCCATAATATAACCGATGAACATAAATACTGAACACGGATCCAGTCCATATAGGAGAAAATGCTTACTGGATGACCACGTCTATCCATATGAAGCCTTTTCTTACATTTAACCGTTATTATGTTTAGGGCACAATTCCAGATAAATAAGATACATTCGGCCGAGTAGATTTGATGAGGTTATATCAATTGCTTTAAGTATAACTACCCATAGTATATTAGTAAGTACATAAAGAAATGGTAAGTATATATTGGTATATAGAGGAGAAGCCCCGTCATTACGGCTAATTATTTGAGATAACCATATGTCAAAGATAACTAAACACCAATCCGCCACCCCATTTACACACATCCACGGTGGTCCCCTCAATAAGTTCTTTTTAGCCTTTCAAATACTTGTCAAGTAGATTTTTGGAATATATTGGAATTCCATAGATTTTATCCACTGTTTGGAATGTCATTGTCTATTTGTTAATGGTAAGGCACTGTGGTAAAACAAGAAACACAGATGAGGCAGAACGTATTTAGAGATAAGCCAACACATATGTTAAAGGGAGATTTCCCAAATTAATTGTCTAGAAATGCTATTTGTAAATCTCTATTGCATAAAGTAGATAGTTACCAAGTACTGCACACTTTGCTTTGAGCCAGACTGTCATTGTCAAGGTCGCCGTTATCTAATCAAACAGTCTTGTAGCTCAATGTGATCTTTCCTTTTATAAATATTAAAAGTTTATACGAATATAAATAAATATTTATCCTAAAAACGGGCTATTAACTGCAGCGACTAATCTGGTTATGTTATTGCTATCTAATGTTTACCGATGATGATTGACAATGCCAAGTTATGAATTGGTAATATCCAACATTAGGGATACCAGGTTTCTAAGTTTGATATTCTATTGAACTCATGAGGGTTGGTGGATCTTTCTGCCAGTAAATAATATTACCCGAGGAAATTATTTGACATAGACCTTGACGCATCGGTTTATCGGATTGCCTACTGTTTATCATAAAAAATGTCCCTTCATATTATATTTCATTAGATATATCAATTTAAAATAGGCTGCTTTGGTCATGGAGTATGCGGTAAACCGGCCACCTGACCATCCCCCGGCAAACTGACAGTCCAAGATAATCAAGACAATTTTTCTTTACGAAAAATTACCAGCAGCTCGTTGAATGATCCTAACCAAGATCACCACATGCGTCTTAAAGCCCCAATAACACTCTTGTTGAAACTGAATAATATGTCCAATTCTTCATTCTGGTCAACAAATTGTATTATTTTACAATATTCCAATTAATTGATGATATGAATTTCATCTTAGCACACCTAATTTCAAAAATTGGAAAAATTCAACTAATTGATTTGAAAAGTCTAACGTAAACCTTTTCAAATGTGACTTGGATTTTAATATATTTTCGAACCTTCTGGGCAAGTAAAATAGGTTGTAATAGATAATTTACACATCAGGTAGGATGCTTAAATATCTAGTACTTAGAATAAGGCTATTATTTATTAACTCGAGCTGGCAAGCCATCAAGAGTGTTATTGTCCCTTTAAGCCAAGAAACGATGCAGTTGTGCGGCTATACAAATAAAAAAGCTAGTTCAATAGCGACGAACCTAAATGCCCACAAAAATTAATGAGATGCACATGCTTTAATCTGACTGATTTTAATATGTGATAATCACTGACATCAATATTATCCTTTATTAGATATACACGAAATTCGTGTATTGTGCAATATAGAAGCTTTGTCGTGTTAACTGGCATGATTTCCCAATTATGTCACCAGACAACTGTAGTTCAACCTGATGAAAAATGATAAATCTTGTTAAATATGTGTTAACCATTTTTATCACATATGTAATAATGGCTGACACCAATATCGTCCTTTAAAATAAACATAACAGTCGTGATGGAAGAATGATAGATCATGTATCTCATATCGACACATGTTCACCAAAAAAACAATATCCAGAGAATGATATCACTATTATACATATCACGATCTGGACATTCCTAATAAGTATGATGTAAGCAAATTTAGTTAATGAATCACACGGTGCTTGAAATCAAATGTACGATGTTTTAAATTTTTAAATTTACTATAATTACTAAAACGGTTGATGCAGAAAATTGGGACGTCAAAACTCTTAATTCATTGCATTCCAACCCTTTTTCATTTTGGTTATCTGAAATTTCACAGATCAAATTGTAAATAATTATGATAATGTTAATACCATAATGAACGTTTTTAAACTATAGCTACGATAATAATTTATTCATTCAAGTGTTCCATTTCATCGGCGTACGAGGCGGGGGGGGGGGCACTTATTTTCATGAAAAAAAAATAGAAATCTGAAAAGAGCTCAGAATTGTGAGATCGGTCATTAACAGAGGAGTTTTTTGAAAATGGGGTGGGGTGGGGTATGGCCTTGTCGGGGAAGGGTATGGTCTTGTCGGGAATGAATGCTCAGTTTGTCGGAAAGCGTCGCGTCGTCTGTAGGGTTTTGAATATTTTTTAATAATATGGAAGCGGAAAGAAAGCAGTCCAGTCAATGATGAACACGTACGCCATCTGAATAGAACTAGCACGTACACATGGCCTTTCTCAGTTCTTGAGTACTGTGCTCCTGTATACTGGCATCCAACTTCATGCACCGGACGAGCCCAGTGATAGAAGTGAGCAGCTGAAAATTTTCTTTAATAATAATTGATAAGTTTGTAATAATATTGTACCTTGTAGTCACATATAATATACATGTACGATCGCTCAATAGGCCGTAAATAATACGATATTGAGCCCTTTTCTTTGGAATTAAATATCCATAGGTGAATGTAAAGTGCCACTGGCAAGAGTTATACAAAGGTAATGTGCTCAACGACGCTTATTTTACTTATAAATCTCACCAGGAAAAAGTTCCAAAACCTCTATGATAAATAAGCTTTTTATTACATTATGTAATATTTGAATCCGATTTTACTAAATTGTTATTAAATTTGATTAGTTTCTCTTAATCAATTTCAAGTTCAATTGATGACTTTTTACCAGTTTTTATGCTGCAACTGACATAATTTACTACCCAGTCCAAATTACTAGAAAGTATTCGAAATGCCTGGAAATCGCGTCTACGGCCGTCTGGTTTTCAAAAATGTTTTGGGGACCCTGTAGCTTTTCTGGTAGTTTGATCTCCAGAGGTGCGCTACAAGTTTTTGGGTCCGTTGTATAGAGGGCGAATAAAGACAGATGGTTGGTGCTAAAACTTTTTATTTCAACAAGAATTAAAATAAAATACTGAAGAATTTGTCCAATTAAATAAATGATAAACCGGGTTAAAATATAATGATGTGATTATGATCATAGGTGCCGACTAGTCGGATATCAGGGGTAGCACTGTCAGGTGTAGGTGCACTTCAGACGCCAACTATGCGTGCTCTCTATCGTAGGTGCACGGTCGGTGCGCTAACTGGGTGCACGTCGGGTACAAACTAGGCGCAGCTCGGGTGCTAACTATGGGTGCAGCTCGGGTGCTAACTATAGGTGCAGCTAGGGCTTTAATCTGGAATAATCTATCTCTAACGTAGGTGCAGGATCGGTGCTAACTAGGTGCACTTCGGGTGCTAACTATAGGTGCTCTCGAGCTTTAATCTGGAATAATCTATCATTAACGTAGGTGCAGGATCGGTGCTAACTATAGGTGCACTTCGGGTGCTAACTATAGGTGCAGCTCGGGTGCTAACTATAGGTGCTGCTCGGGTGCTAACTGGAATAATCTATCTCTAACGTAGGTGCAGGATCGGTGCTAACTAGGTGCACTTTGGGTGCTAACTATAGGTGCAGCTCGGGTGCTAACTATAGGTACAGCTCGGGTGCTAACTATAGGTGCAGCTCGGGTGCTAACTGGGTGCACTTCGTTAATTACTAAGGGAACCACTACCAACCATTATAGTCCCAATTTCTGTGCTACTATATGTGCGTTCTAAAGTGTACCTTTTTGGATGCCAGGAATGAACAAGCAGGCTAAAACATTCGATATCTACAGGCTCAAAACAAAAGCAAAAATAATTATGCACTGAGACCGGTGACCACGACGAACCACACGAGGCTCTAAATTGCTAAATTCTTACTAAACGGACTAAATCATTCTACAAATTAAGTAAAGGGTTGAAAATTGCTAAAATGTCTGTCATTTGATATGCACATTACTGGGAGAAGCTCAAATGGAGGGTTTTCCCAGGGTCATAACGAGCTGGTCGGACTTCTGATCTTAATATTTACCTCAAAGGGTCTAATCAATGTTACATAAGGCTAGGAATTAAAATTGAATCATACCTAGCGTTTCTTACCAAAATTCTGAAAAGTTCCACCAAGAGGAAAGAAAAGCACGTCCTCCACCAATGAATGCTGCGGCGTTCTGACCAAGATTACTAAGGCCACGAACTGGCGGTCGGGCTTTTGACCACTTAAAATCCGTCTTTCAACGTACTAAGGCTTTCTGCGCGGCAATGCAACGTCATGATAACGTCACTGAACCGAAAAAGGGCGGTAAGAATTAAGCAACTAGATGGCGCTGCGAACAGGACCACAAACTCAAAGCCTAAAGATGGCGCTGCGAACAGGACCACAAAACCTTCACGAGTAGGAGAGAACGGAACTGTTACAACCCCCACCCCCAAACCCCCGTCGGGCACTTAGCGCCTCCGGCGCTCGTGGGCGGACGGCTTTGTCGCCCGCCACCCTGCGAACTCTAAACAAATATATTTGTCGCGAAAATATGCTTCCCCCCCCCCCTCAAACAAGTTCGGCCTAGTACGCCTATGCCACTTAATATGTATATACTAATACGGAAGACTCGTTCTCCTATTTGAACATAAAACTGTATATATATAATTTTTAAAATAAGAAATAACACGATAGGTAAGTCCATATTGAACAGTAAACATAGGAAGTGCAAGTTGCGGGCGTTTATATTTCCCACCAATGATTTTAATTTTGTTGGTTACTGATAAAATAAATTTGTTATTATGTGTGTTATCTTGTACCAATAATACTGTCCATGTTCAAACCACTATTGTATTACAAAAAGATAAAGACTCGGGTCGTCTAGTTTAATCTGTCTTTGTACGATAAAATCATTCACTGCACCTGATCACTGGAAACTCGATCCGATATCAGAAGCAATATTGGTGAACTAGGTGACAAATAAAGGATTAAAATGAAACCAGGTGGAAGTAGATGACGATGCATAAAACTTAAGTACTCACTACGATCAACAACTGTCGCTGGTACAATTTATAAACTATATAACAACCCTATAGCCAAAATGTTAAGATGTGTTGGATAATGCCCAGTAGTGCAAAATTGACCAAGGCCCACAAAAGTACGCGATGATAGCGCGTAACGTGCGACCGAGGAGGGTCGGTGTGTCCCCCATAGAAAATTTTGAAAATTGACAACCGCAAACCCATTTTCCAAGCATTTCAGACCAAAGCAGAAGAAAGCAAATTTTTGATTTCCTGATACAATTGGGGAACAGAATGACCCCCGAGCATTATCAATTTCATTACTACATTTGTTATGTACAGTGTTTCGATGACAGGGGCAACAACTCGTGTAAATCGTTGTGGGACTCTAAGTTTCAATACAGTAAGCGAACAATCCATGCAAGTTTACACAAAATCTCAGAACCTCAGAGTTGTGGCTGTATAATCCCACAAATGAAATGTGGCATAATGCAAACCACGTCTGTTAGTGGATCGAGCTTTGGTATTACACAGAAAGCTTTAAGAAATTCGAGATGATGCATTATCTTAATGATCAGAAACGTTTGTGGTCTGACCCCAGATAAATGCATCCAGACGTTTTGAGGGTAGTAGATACACGACATATCTAGGATATATCTAATGTCATTACTCCTACAATATATTAGATAAACATTTTATTTACACAAAACAGGTGAACAATATATAAACCATATTACATATAGTCGGGTTGTGTAGGGTCATTTTCTTTATAACGGTAAGGAGATTCCGGGAGGCTATTGAGTACGAACATGCTCGTACACGCGAATATGATGGATGAGGTACAAGATCAGTTAAAGTCTTAACATGATAACAAGGTAAATTATATTAAAATAAACATCGTTATGTCACATTATCGCCAACGTGCCATTTATCTGATTTATTAATGGACAAGAAATTTTATGGTTATTATCCGGTAATTATTTTTCAGGTCAGTTAGTTGCGTATATTTTCAGGTAAGATAAAGAAGACTATGAATAAATAAATAAATTTATAGGAAAACGCAAGATGACGCATAGATGTCTAGTTTTCCAACTTAATCTAATTAAATTACAATCTTCATTCTATCGGTTTGATTATTTATCATAAGTCTGAAATAAAGCTATATAGATAGGAGCGTAATCTTGTATAGATATCTCATGTAGTCCTACATAGATGCACTGATCACCCAAATTCAAAGGAATTAAATCTGGATACCATCGACGTACACCTATATATACCCACAATATTGATTTGATTATTTATCAATCATCATCAAATAGCTAAAACAGTCATGGGCGAAGATACATATCTCATTATTTAGGAACATAGACATTTGCACACTGACACCAAAACTCAAACGAATTTTAACTGTATTATTAGCGCCACACACACAGGCTAAGACACACTTTATAATTTTTTACAGTTCAGTTTTCAGATGGAGTTATCGGGTAATGATCATAATATGGAACTATAATTCGAAGTCGGTGCACCAGTCCCGGACTAGTGAACCCGCGGATTAGTGCAGCCGAGAGCTAGTGAACCCCTCCAGAGAATGTAATCATTAATATTAAAATTGAGAGAATTTTTAAAGACTAATGTAATTAGGGCATTTAATTAAACGAATAGGCTACATTTTTCTTAGATGTAGGAAACTTAATAGTAAAGAGTAACAGTCAATTGATATTATCTTGGGTATCATTATTTTAATAGCTCTTTTTCCATGTTAGCTTTGGTAGGAAAAACACCATATACAGTGATGTTAGATATGTAAAGTTGCAAAATTAAAAGAAATAAGTATTACGCGCCGTTTATACAAATGCCATCGAGGACGGTATCGCAGTTGATTGATAAAATACGATTTGAATTGTGTCGTTTATATCAAAGGAGAATGCGAACGCGGCCGAATACCTATTCCAGCGGAAACCGCGGAAATTCCCTCCCTCGCGATTTGGGGGGAATAATTTGTGAAACGACTTTCACTAGCCATTGGGTGTGCGGAGTTTACAAGCATACGTCAAATCGTCCATACACCAGTTTCATCGGCAAATTACGCGGATAAGAGGGCAGTATAAATAGTCCCGAACCACGAAAGGAAAAAAGCAAAACGTTTTGTTGAACTGTTGTGTGCAATGAGGGGAATTTTGCCTAGACAGCGGCACTGCAGATTACCCTTATTTGGAATTCCAACTGCCAATGGTTCTTTTACGAGCACCCAAGTGTGTACACGGAACCAAGGAACCTTATCGGCCAACAGCGTGAGTGGACCAGATTACCGAACCAGTGACTTAGCGACAGATACTTAGGAAAGCGTTTCATCTGCGACTGTATGAAGAACATGAGAATTCTCGTTCATGCAGTAGTTGATTCATTCAAAGTAAAACAATATAGTATAAATCGACGATTTAAACGGAATGAAATGAACAGACATACGGTATACAGTGCACTGCGTGGGAAATAAATTATGCCCCATCAGCATCGTCATGGCCTCTGTTTTCAGAAGATATTTCCCATGATGTCAACGGTATACACACGAACGACTATCGGACTTGCCAGACACGGGAGGTCGTGTAAATTTACTGCATATCCAATGTTTTTTTTTTTTCATCTCCAAATAACCCCTGTGCTTTTACTGGCATCAATTTATATAACGCCATCAACATAACCATCATCATCTTCCATATTAGCACTGTCTGTTGCTCAAACATAAATTATATCATCATTGTCACGATCTTGGCCTCCATCGTCTACTGTAATATTGATTTTATCTTCAAATGAAAATAATTGCAGTTTATACAAAACTATTTAACAGATTCGACAATGCATGTTTTTCCAGATAAGGTTAAAGAATTAAAGGTTATTGAACCCCTTCTGTCTAGAACATGACATCATTCTGGTTATTTTTAGTTCACAGATCATACTTTTCACTGACTTGTTGATCAATTTTATACAATTATTACCAGTATGTCTACGGTCAAATTCAGCATAAACGCGATCTAAAAAAATCTGATCTATCCAGCACGCCCATGATTAAAGTAGCTTCCTCAAATAGTTTATGTTTTGTGTCAATTAGCAATAAAATGAGAATTATTCGGTTTTGAACTTAGGAATGTTTTAAAAAAGCATAAAAGTATAAATCTAGCAAGGAAGCGATTGACTTTCCCAGTTTACCCAAATAGTTAGAACCGCCCATTGTCAATTCAACTGCCAATTGTACCTGAAAAGGCATCTTTATGACCGGACTCACAACCCGAATATCAAGGATAAAACTCGAGCGTCGAACTAAGTCGTAGGCTACGGAATTTTCTCTATCGTTGGCCAAGAAAATGTGTTTAATCGTCCGGATTTGTTCCGACTCCATTTTTATGGCACAGTTCGAATCGACTTTCTGCATAAAGCAGCAGGTGGGACTAAATTATATTATATTTTTATTTTTTTTTTTTGTTTTATTTCTTTTGAATAATGCACCACAACGAACTAAAATAACCATATTTCAATCGACTTTCGGATAATCTAAAAATGGTCCGACTTTAACGTCAACTGTAGGCCCTACTATATCAATGACATTTTATTTTAAGGTTAATAATCCAGACATAATCAATTGCACAACCGGAATACTTTTTAAAATTTACTTTAGAGCATTGTACAGTATAATGTATTATCTCTGTTAAAGATAAGAAACACGTCGATGTTCGCACCTTAAATAAACATTAATTTAATTATTTATTGCCTCATTTATATCCAGGGTTACAACTGAACACCGACGGTTACTCACAGAACAAAATTCTTTCAATGAAATAGTTTTATTAAAACGTATTTAGAATTTGAATGTATTTAAATTTGTCAACTTATGATGCCCATAATTCATACTATCACTTGACGACATACTGGGTAATGGACATTAACTTATATTAACAATCTGAAAATACTCCCAAACTGTTCTTTAATGACCCAAATCCTCTTAAAATCACGCTGTGATAATTGAGCATAAAATACATGTAATATCATTTTTTCAAATTTATTCTAAGTAATTCATATCTTGAGCTCGGTGGTTGTATGACCTTTTATCATGACTTATTGCTGTAGTGTATGGTAATTATTTACAGAATAATATATTCTTTGTTATATTAGTTTCGACATTTTGTATTCAAAACTTATCATGTTTCGAGTAAATCTTGCTGTCTATAGACTTAGCAGTTGGTTATTTAACCCAGAGGCAAAAAAATACAAGAGAATTTAATTCCAATCAGGCACCTTGACCGCCTTGAAAGGTAATTACAGTTTTACTATTCGAAACAATAACCAGTTTTTTTTTAAAAAAAAAATAGCTTAAAGAGGTGTTTCTTCGTTAATACCGAAAACAAAATAATCATGGGGCATCTTAAACATATGGCATGGCGTTTTGTTATACTTCAGACAAGAACCACGAGAATATTAAGTGAGAATTGCCTATATAAAGAGCTTGCAGCATATTAATGTTCTTAAATCCGAGTGATATTAATGAATATAGGTAGACTTCTTCCGTATGACTCTATAGTCAAACACATCCAGCAGAATAACAGATCATGCAATGTGCTTGAAAAAGACTGGCTTTAAATATCACTTGTTCTCTTAGACTTCATTGACTTCTTCTTGTCAGTCATGCAGGACGGATTACACGGAAAACTGAGTTCCCATGCACAAATTGGATCCCGCTGTCCGGGGAAAATTTCCCTCATAGAACACTGTATGGCGTATGCCCGTCTACATTAGCCCAGTACGGAGCAGAACTGTAGGACGTTAAACCATAAACATAAATGCATATAATGTTGCTGATCGAGATAGCTTTGAATAAACAAATGAAATGGGGTCTTTTTCTTTGCCAGACCTTCTGTCTTGTATCACTGACAAGAAGAAATAACTTCACAAAATCCCTGGAAAATTACCAGGACAATACGGGGATCGAGTCCCTTATATTGTCTTGAGTGAACCTACGCCCACTCACTGCGCCCCATTTGATAGCTTAGAAGTATAGGCCCATAACATGTATAGGCTCATGGTTTCTCGAAGGAACTCACAATCGCGAATAAACGTTTGATTACGCATATCTTCTAAAGATATATTGATGATATTCGACAAGTTATTGCACTTGTATTTTCACTTCTGCTTTTATTTATAATGAATGCCCTAAACTTCACGATCAGCTGAACAACGATCATCGTACTATTCAACCTCAGTGTTATGATGTTTATAAGATAAAAATTTTGACAATTATCGTTTATTGTGCTTGGGTGATGAAGCAAGCTATACGCGATATAGTTCAACAGAGAGAAAAAAGATGTTCTTTGCACTGGACTGGTTGCCCTCCGAACCTCAACACACAGTAGATTTCGGTACAAATTCTTGTAAAAACAGTCCAACTACTCACAAGTGCCAATGTCTAAATACAGACAGCATATTAACCTTCTCAATCAATTAGATGTAATGGGGGCTGGTAGAACTTACCTTGGAATTAACTGGTGCCAAAAAACATTTTTATTTCTGTCTTTCTGAAATTCCTGTTACAGCTGCCTGATAGCGCCAGGAAAATACTGAGGCATTACCTTTTCAAAAGTACCTTTCTTGTGTGCAAGAAAATTGTAACATGTGAACGAAAAGAATGTAAATGTTGTTTTAATAATATCATCTTGTAGTAGTTAAATTGCTACTCACACGAGGAATGTGATTCCATTAAAAAAAATATGCCATTGTTGAGGTTTCCAGTCTGTAGTAATATGCCATTCGCATGCATTTTTTCGTACTTAAATCAAACGCATCTTTGGTGGTCTTCACTTTTTATATACAAACCATTTGATATTATACACTGATTCCTTTCTTTATATGTATAAGCTATATCTACATCTTGCATTTTACACTCCAATACTTTTAGTGTTAAGCATGCTCCAGTTTGCACCGATTAACATGTAACTACAGACGACGAGAACCCTTCAGTTTTCGCTAATTATTTTTATACTTTTTAAATTTAAAAAGTATAAAAATGATTAGTGAAATGGAAAGAAAAAAACCCAAAGAAAAGTGTAAGGTAATTAAATATGTGCATGGGAACAGACTTATTTTTCTAACTACTCAAATAAAATAGATTTATAACAAGATTTTACAATCTGTTTCCCATGACGGTATATGATCATTGATAATTATGTACATATTCATCAGAAGTGGTTATATCATAATTACGATAATCGATCGACAACACGTGGATATGCTAGCCATCCTTTCTTCTACCCATATTTAAATTAACAATTAAACTTTATTGCCGAATTTTAAAACTTAATTTACCCTGGAATGTATAAGTAGCAATTATATTCCTGATATAAAAAAAGCCCGTCATATTCTTGTAAAATAAGGGAAATGGGGAAAATGCCACCCGGTGTACTTAAAACTGTAGATTTATTTACACCAATACATTAAATTGGTGATCGTTACTCTGCATGTTTGGATGGGTTTTTTTTGAGTAAAAGAGAAAACCCCAGAGTTACTTCCCTTAGGCTATATCAATAACTTGTGAAGGATAATAATAAAAAAGTAAAATGAACTGCGCACAATATTCTGAATATATATGTTGGTACATTTTATCAGAATTAAATTAAAACCTTTTACCATAAACTTGGCTATAAATTATTTTTACGACTGTTGAAAGTAGACGCATTCTTTAAAGAGCCAATCATGTCATGTTAGTGAATTATATTTTATGTACATGTGCACTTAATACATATCTTTTGTGGAAGGTCGTGCGTGATATATCAATGAAAATCTTCAGTCAAAGTACATATATTATAAAAAGGAAAGAAGTTAAAATCATGGATGTAATGTACTATTCCACCGAGTCAGCGCAATGCATGGAGATACCAATAAAATAAAGTTCATGGGCAATCACTTGGTCAATCTACTGAAGTACCTGTCGAACTCTACAGCTTACACAAATTATCCTAGCTATTCGGACTTAATAAAAGACTGATATGGTATATAAAAGGTTAATCGCTTATCATAATATTGACAGACGACGAGTGTCACAATAACTTGTCAAACCACAACCACTGGTCATAATACAAGACTTTATTTAGTCTACAATAGCACGCGACACCGCAATTCGTAAATCACGCCCGAACTCTTCCAAGACAGGTGATCCGAAACCGCAAACTTAAGTTCACTGAGTACTTGAATATGATACACCATTTTTCTCTCGAAAATTAAAAAAAGAGTTTCCTATTTAACCGACATTCTAATACAATATCAAATATCCATCTTTAATATCGAATCATCTTCTTGCTCCTTTCTTCAATTACCCATCAAAATATTTTAGGTGACATGTATTTTGTATTAAACAATGGCATAGTTCCTTGGGTGTAAGTTTAGTTTCATCTGAGGGTAAGTTAGTCCCCTCCCCCTTCCTTTTGCCAAGAATTGAACATGTAGAAAGTAAAAAAAAAAATACTGTATGTTATGCTAGTAAATGCAAACCGATGAGACGTGTTGCTGAGACGTTGCATTTCTAACCAGAGTTGTAAAACGTTACAGTAATTGCATTCCTCTGAAGTAACCCCAAAAGCTGTGCTAGGAAAGTAAAAAGCTAAATTCCAAGAGGTGGGGTAGGGGAGAATAATGTTTTAGCGCCATCTCAGAAATATGTTGCCTGTGCCATTCGGTTACAGCATTAAATGAGCCCTTAAATATCGCCGTCTAATTAACCTTCGGATTTATTGGTAGACAGAAGGAGAGAAATGGAGTTTAATGTCCGCCCCACACAAACTAGGTCAATTCGGGACAAACATATTTTTTAAAATTTATTTCAATTATTAGCGGTCTTAACTTCAGCAGTGGGGGGAAACCGGGGGACCCGGAGAAAACCCACGAGGTTGGAGATGCAACCCTACTTATCACGTACAGCCGAAGAATCGAAACCACGCACGCCAGTTGACTCAATAACAGACTTTATGAAACAGTGCGCACGCGCTAACCATTCGGATATCCAACTCCCTTTGGTAGCAGAGGCGGATCCAGTTGCCCCCCCCCCCACCTAATTTTCGACAGTGCCCTTTTTTACTGCTGAAAGTGCCATTTTACTGCTCCTGGAAGTGCCTTTTTTCAGACCCAAATATGTACCCTCAAAACGTTTACTTAGACGAAAATATCAGCCAAATAGCTCTTGGAATGTCTACAGATGCAAGGAAATGACGGATAATTGTTTTGGGGGACCCCACCTCACCCCCTCGCAGCGGCGTGCCCCGTCTCCGCAGTAAGTGCCCTCATTTTGCGGCGCCCCCCTTTTCAAAATTCCTAGATCCGCCCATGGGTAGAGTAGAACAATGACGTGTTTTTGTCCCGTAACACCGTCAGTGGAAAGAAATATTGTCTTTTCAGTGGTTAGCTTATAATTTTGATCACACAGATATGTATAGAAACAGTATATAATAAAAACTGTAACTAAAAGGGTAATAACTATAATATGTAAGTGAAAGACTGCCTATGAATTTCCATGCTTATCTGCAAATGATTCAATCATAAGAGGAAAGATTTCACAATTCCATTAATACAACATTAGGTTTGGTGCTATATAGGCTTTATACAACAAACTACCAATTTTCTAAACAGGTAGCTACAGTTTGAGTTAACTAGTTTAGATTTATATTTCTAATTCATATATTTTAACTTTGAAAGAGACAACGATTTAAATGGATTACACTCCTTTAATTTACTGTATCCACAACCAATTGTTTCATTAATATAGATAAATATATATTAACCTTTTAAGATCTAGAATGGCATTAACCCAAAATGGACCATCAGTGGTCAACCGCGCCATTATATTGACCCTCCCAATAATTAGATTCAATCATGGGATTAAGAGAGAGAGAGATTAATAGAACAATCGCCATCCACCCATCCTGATAAATCATCGCTTAATGAACTTGTGACATTTGACAGTAATCCTCCTATATGTCATCGACAATTGTTAACATTTGATAAAAAATGTTAACCGTTGTTGTGAAAATTTAGACAGTAATCTTCCAATGGTGATTAAATACGCACTGAGCTACGAAATAGTGGCCACTCTCAGAATCATATCGCAAAGGTTTCCCAATTCAGTGTAATCATTAAATCTCCAATAAGATTATTTTGCGATCTGTTTGAAAACCCTGTTATATATAAAATTTGCAATTCTCATACAAGTATGTGTTATAGTTCAATGCGTTATCTAAAGCCTGTAATAGATCAGTGTAAGCAAAAACATTGTCACGTTATGCAGCACTTTAATTAAGTTTCAAGCAAAATATGAAAATATAAAGTACTCTTTAACACTACTTCATGGCACCCCACACGGCGTTGCTAATTCAAACAGGTAATGCGCCCCACAAGGGGCATTACATTTAAGTAAGCTATGTAATATAATTGCTCTTCACATTTTGAATAATTGAGAGAACCGGGGTTATTACGAGCGGCAATAGTGTAAATTAATACCTAAATACGAAACCACAGCCGCTATTCTTTTTATAACATTTTCTAATAGACACAAACAAAAGGTGTTTACGCATGTGTAATTACAAAGCTGTCGGATAAGATAAGAAGTGAAACCTTGAATATTGATAAATCGTATGGATTTATAAGAGTTTTTATAAAGATATTGTGCACGCAGTGACTCGAGAACTGGGTTGTCCCCATTGCCATACGACGTTAATGCCGATTCCTTTCTGCATGAATGAATGATGTCGTACCTCGCGCTCTTCTGACATAATAGGGGCTTCCGTTCGCTTCCACCAAAGATTATATCGCACAATGTTTCCCATAGATTTAACCAGTTCGAGACTTATCGAAAGACGATGAGCCGCACCAGCACATGGCCGGAAAGGCGAAATATAGCCTCCCCGATGAATGAGGAGTTGCAACATTTGCATCATACCCACGTTATTCTATTACAAACTGTTGCTACCGCTATATATGTATAGGCGAAGCTATACTGTTGTTTGGTTGGTAATCACCATAAGTTCGCATAGCTAATAAATTTTTGTATCGAATGGTCAAAAATAACTGCTTTGTCACACAAACACGTACAGTCTGCTAAGAATTAAATACAAAATGTAGCCCAAAATACAGGTTGGAAATACATACTGAATTGCGTATTCTTAAGACCGTATAACTGCTAAAGAGAAATTGCATTATGTATTCTACGAAAAGCAGATTATAGACACAGAAACTTCGTCCTGGCAATCCCAGTTAGAACATGTGTCACAAGCAAAATATCAGACAAAAAATAAAAAAAAAAAACTAAAACAAAACAGGGCATCTCATTTTTAAAAAATTCAAAAGTTTGGATTTGATTGAATTTCAATTGTTTTATTCTGATTTGGAGTTAAACCAGGTGTTATTTTCCCTACAAGAGGCGACGATTTACGTAACCATTGTCAGTTGTAGTACCTGTGAATCAAAACTAACTATATAGTTATGTTACTTGCTTTAGAATATGACAACGCGTCGACATATGATTCACAATCCACCGCATGCACTAGTTCAAAGCTTGATTCATTGTTTTTCAAATTTCGCTAGAGGTTGTGAAATACTTAGACTGTAAGCTATTCAGTCCAGGAAGAATCGTGTATCATATTCGAACACGCCCCGACAATTCATGTGACAAGCAATTATCAAACGTTACTACAAATATCACCCGGGTTGCGTGTTTTAAAAAAGGTAACTATTAAAAAAATCGGATGTTCATGCATCTATAGAGGCTTGGTAATTGTTCTGTGTCTAAATATAAGCTCCAAGTAAAGGTTACAGTTACGTTCGTAATAGTTGTGCATTTGCAAATAAACAATACATGCTAACACCTTAATAACTTTGGCCTTTAAATTTAAATACTATGTGGTCTTTAACATAACTTTATCTATTTCAATTACATAAAGCAAATACCGACTTAGTTTGACTTTCTTCAAATATGTGGTTTTGTAATTAAGTTTACCGTATTAGTAAATCCGATATCAGAAGAATTCGTTGATAATATCAATTCTATTATGTCAGCCTTTTGTGTTTATAATCAAGAAGTGCAAGGTGGTAATCGAGTAATCGGATAAGATGTTTCAGATTTCACCCCTATATAGACCTGTCATTTTTTTAAATTCTACTTTTCGTGATTATATATGTATTTTATATACATTTTATATATTTGCCATTTCTACCGTTGGACTGTAAATGTCTTCCTTTTTCCATTGTTTATCTGAGGTATTCACATCAGGTATTTCTAACCATGTTATGTACGCAATCAAAAATAATTTAATCATGTGTGTGCATGATGATATGTACCTAAATCTGAAGAGTCAACGCTGTCGAGCAATGTCCGTCTCCCTTTGATACGTAATTTATGATATATATGATAATCCGCTGTAAAATGTGTAATGCATGATTTATATACGTACCTTAACTGCTTCCTTGGATCTCAATATGTTTTTTATTTTTGTAATAAAAATACATGTATAAAAATTGCAGATATCAAGGTTAATGCGCTTATATATTCAACATTTAGATCACGGTTTAATAAAGGATATATTATGATATAGGGATAATTTTGATTGATAAAATAAATTTGCCCTAAGAGGAATGTGTAATACTCTGTATTTATTTAAAAATAAAAATATACCGAACAAAAGATTAAAATACTGGAACTTGGAATTGAGATTTTTTTTTATTTGGACACGGACACATGCGCTTTGAGCATGCTTTGGCTCTCTGATTATCGTTATTCAGAACAATTGATGACAAAACTTTGTCTCTACAACGTACAGAAGAGATCCTGATCTTCATAATTGATATTCAGTACAACTAGTCCGTTAAATGAAATCTAGCACAATTATTTAATCCTAGCTTTGCTATAAAAATAGCGTTAAAATAGTCATGTAATCAAACATGTTATTTTATATGACTCAAATTTTCTCGGCAAGTGGTGGCCGGAAATCACGTAATACCATTACCTAATGGATTGATCCCTGTGTAACATTGAAGACATATAACCGACCACTTCCGGAACTACTGTATCAGCGAACGTTTTATTATTATCATCATCATATTATTTACTCTGCGGGTTACATAATAATATATACAACTGGGTGTAGTTTTTTTCTTTGATGTCCATAGCAGTTATATCTCATAACAACCTCTCATGACGTCATCATAGGTTGATATTGGGTTAATATCAACCGCTGATGACGTCATGACAGGTTGATATATCATATCAATCGCTGATATATTCGGCTCCTATCAACCGCTGATGACGTAGATGATCGAAATAATACAAAGAACACAAATTAATTTTATTCTTTTGACAATAAAAAAAACAACATTGCTATAGTACAGTTTGTAGCATTCGGTAATGAAATAGACGGCGTACTTATCGGCATATTTAAATCGGTTATCCATGACCATACTCCATCTAAGATATCTTTCAGAATTTTCTTTATTTCTCCACACACTCCAAGTTTTCCTCAGGCTTTGGATAGATCCTCATCATATTTGCATTCACATCAATCCTATCGTCATTGTGGTGACGTTTTACTATTCCTTTTGTTTAAATAAACATCTGCACGTGACAGCTTCGGTAAATTTCGCATTTTGGCGGACACTGTCGAGCAATTATCCAATCACTGTTGCCTTTTTTAGAAGAGCCCATTAAATTTAAAGGTGAACCCGTTGTATATGTCAGATATAAACCTACTCTCCCTCGGATTGATATGATAGAGAACACTTGGGCTGCGCCCGCGTGTTCTGTATCATATCAACCTTGGGTAGGTTAAAGGGCCATTCCCGATAACTTTTTGGGGAATAAAACTGCTTAATTTTGTGTTAAAATCCTTTAAAATCCAAAACCTAAGGCCCACCCACTAACCCGATATTTGTGATACGCTTGTAAATAACTTAGAACCCGACAGTCGTCATCTGGAAATGGAGCCCGTTTTATTATACAGTATCTGGATAAAACCAGCCTTTTTTCTATAAAAATAATATGTAGGTGAAATTTACCTTTTGTACAGTGCATGGGTCATTCACTTTATAGACCTCTCAAGAAACTTTAATCGATTATCAGGTCACCCAATGAAAAAATTGACCCGAAATCTTAAAAGGGTTACATGTCCGGATAAGCAGTCTTGACGTACACGCCCAAACGACTCAATATTTTGAGCTGAAATTTTGAGACAAGGTAAATACACCATGCCACTATATTTTGGTCCATAAATTTCATAAATACTCGGTCTTTAATTTTTGAAACTCTGTTCTTATCGGGATTGTCCCTTTAATATCCTATACATAATATGTACATACTACCAACAACTTTAATACCAAACTGATTATAAGAACTATGTTCATTTTGAGTCTAACGAGACAGAGTTAGCATCCTGGACTAGAATTTCCTGGCTTCCAATCCCGACTAGGGCCGGAGACTTGGGAGGTGGAGCAGCAGGGCTTAGAATTAAAGTGTTGCATAGTCATGGTATAGAAAACCAAAGTCCGTCCGTGTTTACGCCAAATAACACTTAATTGGTATTTGGAATTTGATGACGATTAGTGGGGTGAGCCGGTCCCACCTTCTTTCGCGTTGTTTGTAATAGATAAAATATTTCACATTTTGGCAGTTTTATTTGAATAAATAAACAATAAGGAAAAATTTACACAATGTGCCCATGAAGCTTTGATATATAATATAATAGTGTGAGAATTAATGTTACGACAAAAATATAATAAATAACACAAGATATATATCTGTAGTTGTAAATTAATATTATGGCATAACAGATTTTTCACGATGGGTGGACGAGTTTTTTTTTAAAAAAAATATATATATAGTAGAATGAAAAAGTTTAACAATGATTTGTTATATAGCCATGCATATAATTATCCTCCGTGTACAATAAAGGCAAGTGTACACCAAAGAGTGTCGTTTGTTGGCAATTACCTGGTATAAGCAATATATACTGCTATTGTCGCAGAACATCGGGGTTGATATTGCTATTTCAGAATGAACTAATATGCAGACAAAATCTAATGAATAGGTTTTGCGACAACACTATAGGAGATTTAAAGGAGCTAAATCGCTAATACTTGGGTCCTAGAAATTGACACAAATCGGTCATAACGCATATAATAGTCACAAAATAGATAATGACAAGATAAAAGGTGGAAGATTGCAGTCAAATTACTTCAGTTTGAGTGGAATTATGGCCGTTTGAAGAACAGTGAAGTCTTGATTAGCATTGCGACCGTTGTTGTGATAATAAATAAAGCCCCAATTATCCATTTTTAAATTAAATTATTAACTGGCAAATAGTGTTTAAAATCCATCTAAAATGGTTGAGTTGGTTATCGGCATGACACGTGAATAATGATTTATATTACATCTGAAGTCAAACGAAAGATCTGCATTACGCAAAGTTAGCTTTACATCTTTAAAGCAGCAATGAGCAAACTGAATAACATTTAAAATGTGTTTTTATATTATAGAATGACGTAAAACAATAAATTAAACATGTTATTAACATGAAATATTATGAAATAGTCTACCAGAAAGATACAAACATAATACCCGAGAAACTAAAAGATAAGTACTAATATGACATCGCGGTGTCTGATTTATAGCAATATGAGTTATGTAGTTTTTATATAATAATATTACAACCTATCTGTTAACACCTAGTTGATATGATGTGATAAACGAATTCTAACACTGACACTAATGCACGTAATCATCATGTCAGTCGGGGGTTTTATGGGGAAATGTTACATGTAGATCACAAATGTCACCATAAAATATTACAAATTTACATTTTCATTGAAAATGGGCATATAAGATGGCTTGATGGCAGCTTGTCAATGAACTTTTATAATAATGCAATAGGTGAATTTAATAGAAATGCGTGTTATCCCTCAACTTTACTGCACCGAATGGCTGTACGTCACGAATATTGCCACGAAGGGCATTTACAGATACAAGAAAAGGTTTTTAGGCACTCAACCACGGCTTTTTAGGCACTATTCAGATGTTCCCTATGCACTATCGGAGCAGTACGCAATTCATTACTTTGCAACATAAGCAATGGTTTTCAAATAGTTTATCCGCCTTAAAGGGCCTATCCCGATTTCAACAGAGTCTCAAAGATAAAAGACTGAATACGTATGAAATATAAGCGCCAAAATATAGATAAATGGTGTATTTACCGTGTCTCAAAATTTCAGCTCAAAATATTGAGTTGTTTGGGCGTGAACGTAACCCTTTTTTTAAGATTCCTGTTCCTATAGTGAATGACCCATGTGCTGTACTTGATAACGAAAGGTAAATTTCACCTACACTTTATTTTTATGAAATAATAGTCTGGTTTTATCCAGACACAGCAAAATACAGCTTGGTAAACCTGTCTCCAGATGAAGACTGGCGGGTTTAAGTTCTCTGGTTGCTCGGTCCTAAGGTAGAGGATTTTGAGGGATTTTGACATAAAATTAAGCAGTTTTATTCTTCAAAATATTTAGGTTGGCCCTTAAAGAGCTATCTTCTTATAAAAAGGGATTAAAGTGGATCAATACATTGAATGATGTGAGAAATGAGTGTAAATGATATAGGTCGTAACTTATCCACGTGTATTGAAAAAAATTGGGGGCTTGTACTTAAAGAGCATTTTTTGAAAAATGGACCTACATGTTTAAAGATGTGAGAAATGAATGTAAATGATGTAATGATGTAGGTCGTAACTTATGGAAATAAAGGATGACTCCAGCAAAGATATTTTATCCATTAGCTTAATGGCACAATTAGAATAAAACTGTACGGGGTGGAAATCTAAAAACTATGACCTACGTAAAAGAATATTTCGTCAATTATGGAGCTCCGAGATAACGCTTCCCATTCTGAACACATTTCAACTATATATAAGTATATTTGTAGACCCCTGTGATTTCTGCACTGTGTGAACCCAAGATAAGAACAGTAAGATAAAGATTAATCTATGCATTAACATTTTATCTATTGGCGGTAACCTTGCTTTCTGCTCTCCTTACTTTCGGTGGCGGTGTTTGCGTCGTGTACAGTGGGTGTATACTGTTGCTTTTCTGAGTCTGCAAGTTACCCTTGCTGCACCAATTAAATAGCCTAAAGATACACTTTGGAGATATTCAATAATATATATTAAAAGCTGAACTGTTTTGCGGATGTAGATCGGAGCTGTTAAAACACGCGAGATCCTTCAGGTGTATTCACATTATTCATTAGGTTAATGTTGATTTATGAAAACGCAGATATTGTGGATAAACTTTTGGATTAAATTAAAACTTACATATACCACAGTAAGAGATAATCCTGCTCCTCTCATTCATCAAGTTGACATATTTTAACTTCCCAAACGAAGAAATGCAATTTTTCTTGTACCTAAATTCTGTTGGTCCGTGCGTAAGCTTGATAACTCACAGAACTTAGAACCGAGGAAATGACGTTTAACTTTCAATAGTCCACTGGGTGTCATCTTTTTGGTAATGAAATTGGGATGGTGAGCTGTACAAAAAAATAATTGTTATTGAACATGTAATATTGTGTACGCTGATGACAATACTAGTCCTCGTCGTTCCCGAGCAGTAACAGCTTTACCCAAGAAAAGCCTTGGTCTGCCATCCATGGGTTGTTGGACTTTGCTCACTACACTTTATTATTTTTTTATAGCGTTTTCCGAGATTCTACCCAGCAGATTATTGCTGTTGTTGTTAAAATTGTTTGACATTTTAACTCATGATGAGCAGTAGGGCGTTAAACCCCATCTCATTTCGTTTCTAACCATGACGTCAACTGACAGGCTCCCTAAATTTAAAGACGACGACCGTCACGATAAGTTGCATTATTTCTCTCCCGTCTTTCTTGTAAATATTTTTTAAATTCCTTTTGAGTGAAGCCTGTAACATTACGGGCCCGAGACTGTAGGTCACAGTGGACACTTAGATCTTGCCCCAGGATCCATTCAGTTAATTTGATAGTTGCTTATTTCTTGCAATGACATGTTGTTTGTTTTGTCCGCAGGTTTATCTTGTCGAATTTCTTATACGTGTAGTGTGAACCTCCTGCACTTACTATTAGGGCATCTTGGGCGTCGGTTATATGCGTTATAACCCACTTGCACAACCGGAGACAGTTCTTCATCGAAAATATCTGCATTACCTATTCAGAAAATAGGACAACTGAAAATGACATTTTTCATAAAATTCCTGAGTTGAAATCGTGTTCCGTACTCTGTGTTGGCATACTTATTGTGGATTCTGCTTTTGCACAAAACGGCGCCTCTGGGTTTTTGTAAAAATCTTAGAACGGAATCGTTTACTTTCCACGTATTAGTACTTACATTCCAATATCACCAGATTACGGAGTATATGTGTCTCAGCTATTTCAATACGCAAGAGCTTGTTCCTTTTATTCTGATTTTGTATGTAGATTGATGCATTTGTCATCTAAGCTTCAATTATAGGAATCCTTGCCCACTAAACTTACTAAAACCTTTATGGCCGTCATATTCACTTAATAAGTAAGTATAGCATGCCTCTTTCGGCTATTAGTCTAGATATGTTTAATTGACGCGTATACTATCTTCCTTGCTATGTCTACTACACCTGATCCCTGCATTGGTCGAGAAAGTTCATCTCGATTTTCCGGCGTGGTTTTCTCTTGTCTGTGATGCAGAAGGAGGGCCTGACAAGGACAGCTGCCTAGTCGTTCGGATGGGACGAAAAACCGAGATCCCGTGTACACATTGGCGTGCACGTAAAAAGATCCCTTGGCAGTTGGAATTCGATATAAGAGTAGGCCGTAGAGCAGCTGCCCGGGCAAAATTTTCCCTCATAGCACACTGTATGGCGTATGCCCGTCTTCCTTTAACCCAGGTAAGGTGCAGAAGAGTAGGACGTTAAACCCCATTTCATTTCTACTACACCTGTTAACACTATTCATCATGTCCATTCTGCATCCGTATAGTCTTACGGAGATTTCATATAATCGTTTGGATGTAGTAGCTATGTCGGGTATGGCACCAGGCCGGATAAGCTTACTCGTCAGAACACCGGTTACCATTATTTGTCCTGTATTTTGTACACGATGAACAGTCCATGTGCTGTTGTTTCAGGACATCGAATTTTGTCTAATGGTGTGGATTGTTCGTACTTGGTTTTATTTCATCATATTTTTATATGTTTTTCTCATAATTTTCCTCTTGCAAACTAAACTTGTTTTTATTTGTGTAAAGAGTCGTTTTGTACAGCGTGTTTTAAATTTTGTTCTTTGTATATGTATATTATACATCTGAAAGTTTTAATGATATGTTGGCTGAATTATAAAAGTGTTTGAATATTAAAATGTGAACAGTGACCTGAGCTATTTCGAGATTTGGGAAACTTTACTCTTACCCTACACCGCTTATAAGATAACTTATATATTTGTTTACAGTTTAGTGATATGATATATTGACGACCACAATCCAAACCTGATAATTTTGAATCATTGATAACCTGTGACTGGGAATTAAAATGTCTGATATTAGAATCGTATAAAGGGGTTATGTATATCTCCAGAATAGTGCTGCATAAAACTGCATAATAGGAAAGAAATCTTTCAAATGAGGATACACATATCACAAAAGGCACAACCAGTAATACTCCTTTAGCCATTCGAAATTCCACGATGGAGGTCATTTGCAAAATGGCCGAATTTCCGGATACGAAATATCATATTATCCTTAACATATTAAATTGTACAAATACTAGGGACTCGAGAGAGTAAACAAACTCAGAAATTTCGTGGCAACACAAATATGAAATATGGTACACGGTTATTGCATCAACATTATCAAAAAAAAGCTGTGTATCTCTGAAAATTGTATGAGTGGGTTCTGATCACGGATATGAGTTGTCTAGGGACGTATAAAAATTACATGCTCCCCTGTTTGTAATTGTAATGAACTACTAACACACAAACCTATTTCATGTTTTATCCTTGCCCAATGTCCTGTTTCAATTTTTGAAATTATGAGATGACAGTCGTTAGGCGAGCTTCTGCTGATTAATAGCATTCTGGTATACAGTGATGAGTACATAGAGTGGACAGATAGTTCCTGGTTATTATGAAACGATATGTGATAAATTTAGTTTTCGTGAATCCATTTTCTTTTCATCATCCTTATGTACACAATTATCACTCGCTAGAATGTCAAGGTAATTTTTAGAACCAAGCGTCCGTCCGCCCGTTACGACATAAATTCCATACAAAAGTGTCATCATACAATCCCCCACGTTCCTTTAATATACTATTCAAAAAAAGTAGGGGATATTTGATTTCTAAGTGTTTTTAAAGTCACCTAATGAAACTGACGAAGAAACAAATGACAAAATGAAATGAAGTTCACATTCATCGATTTATTCCAAATGATCGTTAGACTAGGTAAGGCACAGACTGACAATCATAAGGGTAAAATGATACCCGGGGTCAAACAGCAAAGTTACCACAGCATCACAACAAAGTCAGTAACGGGTAAATCCTCCCCTGTTTGCCAAACAAGCATTGATCCGACGTGGCATACTCCTAATGAGACGTTTAAGATCATTTTGGTCCAGATTGTCCCATTCCTGTTGCAACGCAGCAGCAAGTTCTTGGACATTGGCAGGACGTTGTTTACGTTGACGTAACCTCTGTCCAAGCATGTCCCAGACATGCTCGATGGGGGAGAGGTCGTGCTGGCCAAGGTAATGTGGTGATGTTCTGTTGTTGGAGGTAACCTGTAACGATCCTGGCCCTGTGACATCTTGCGTTGTCATCCTGGAAGATGAAACGGCGGCCATGACGTCGTGCGAACGGCACAACATGGAGTGCCAAGATGTTGTCCCGGTAGTACTGCCCTGCAACAACATGTAAAGCCGTTCTTCCAGCAACAGTGATGCCTCCCCACACCATAACAGAACCACCCCCAAATCGGTCATGTCTGATGACGTTAACGTCTTGGAAGCGCTCGTTTCGACGACGCCACACCCTCCTACGTCTGTCCAAAAAATCAACAGTGAACCTTGACTCATCTGAAAACATCACATTGCTCCAGCGTCGATTATCCCAGTGTTGATGATCCCTACACCAACGACGTCTTCCCTGGATGTGATGATCTCTCAAACAAGGGATCGCGCGAGGACGTCGGGCGCGAAGGTGACCCCACACCATAACAGAACCACTCCCAAATCGGTCATGTCTGATGACGTTAACGTCTCGAAAGCGATCGTTTCGACGACGCCACACCCTCCTACGTCTGTCCAAAAAATCAACAGTGAACCTTGACTCATATGAAAACATCACATTGCTCCAGCGTCGATTATCCCAGTGTTGACGATCCCTAGACCAACGACGTCTTGCCTGAATGTGATGATCTCTCAAACAAGGGATCACGCGAGGACGTCGGGCGCGAAGGTGACCCCTATGCAGTCGATTCCGAATCGTCTGGCCACTCACTCTCATACCAGTGTCTGTTTGAAGACGAGCGCTGATCTGATTTGCTGTGATGACACGATTTCTCAAGGCCAAGGTACGGATAAATCGATCCTAGGCTTGAGTTGTCGCCCTTGGTCGACCTGAACGTGGTCTGTCCTGTACAGATTGTGTATCACGGTATCTGGACCATAACCTGCTTATGACAGACTGAGAAACATCCCGCCTGTGTTGTGCCGATCTGTAGCATGCCAAGGGCACGTAACCTTTCATTTGTTTTCTTGTCACTAAAACAATTAAACTGATGTTTCCTCCCTGGAATTCAATGCCACAATGACTGTAACATTCAAAGTCAGAGTCGTGCAAATCTTGGGTTGGACCCCCATGATGATCCCAAGCATCACCTGCATTCCATGCGGTAGCTATTGGCGCGTTTGGGCGTCAGATGTAACTGGAAATGTTTCTTCTGTTAGGTTCTATAGTGACTTTTTTCGTAGTCATTTGCATATTTTAGTATTATGCCCCCAAAATCAAATATCCCCTACTTTTTTTGAATAGTATAGCTTAACTATCACATTTACTTGGGCGATTGTACTTGACTATCCAATGATGGCATCCTTAATACAACTAGGCGCACACAGTTCACTAAGGGCAATTCGTCTTATGTGACCAATCTTGATTTTAATACATATACCTTCTGCTAATTTAATGAATGGTTGGACGGGGCTCTGATTTTGTTACACTTACTTTAAGGCAAAACACTTTTCACACTTGCCTGTCGCATTTATTAATAGGGAAATTATTATTCTTTAACGTACACACCTTGCCTTTATGTTAAACCGTCCATGCCTTTATTTTACTGAGTATTTCTATGCCTGCTGTAAGACTTTCCTCAAGAAAACCTGAAGTATCGGGGGGGGGGGGTAATTTACTTTCTCAATATCTACATTTGTATAAATCAAATTTAATTTCAATAATATCTGTTTTATTTGTATGTCAAAATCCCCGCATATGCATATTGTAATAGTGAAATAATGTCATTTGTAAAAGTTTACGTTCTTTGAATTATTGTTAGGCTAATTCACAGTCATAGTAATCATCAACATATTTTGACATCGTAACAAATATATATCTAGTAAGATTATTCTGGGTACGAGAAGAAAATCTTAACAGGGAAATTTAGGATTTAAATTAAGTAAATTGTGACAGGGAAGGGTAGATTTTATATTGAGATTAAAAAATTAAATAGAAAAGGGAAGGCTAGTTCTGTGGAGTTTCTTATAATGAGGAAGGCAAGTTATATGTTAAGATTAAAAGGAGTTATTTTTCTATTTTAATATCACACTGGAAATTATACAGATTTCTCAAGTAAATGAATGTCGATGCCATTCTTATCCACCCTTTGTAATATTTTATTCTTGACCGCTCGGAATAAAGTTATTTGAAAAGAATAAAAATCGTCTTTTCTTCAGTGTTTGCGGGTAACACTTATACCCAGTAAAGCTTTTATACAGTTTATAAAAACGGATTGAGCTGCTTTAGCATTATTACCTGTTCATTTATTTTAAGTTCCATCAAAATCAAATAAAAATTGTGACATCTTAGCTGCCAAAGATAAATGTCAACAGACGGACGTAGGCGATGACATAACAAGTCCATGTAGGCGTATTAAAGCTATTTCAATCGGTCTAGTATTCAAAATATTCATTAATCTTGTAAACACATGTTTTCATTCCTTTGAATTTGTATAATTACTTCTCAAAATTAGACATCGGCTTGTGATATTTTATCATCATCCTCCATCACAGACAAAAAAAATCAAGTAATCAGGATTTCTGAAAAACATTGACACTGTGATTTCCGAGTTCATTCGCCTTAACACAAATCTGCCTATTATTGGCGATTTCAACTTTGATAATGTCAACAATTCTACTGTTCCCAAATTCCAAAACATCCAAGATTCTTATAGTTTATGTCAACATTTAAAGATGAAGACTAAATCACATGGACATATTCTTGACTTTGTCATCTCTGAACGAAACAGCCAACTTATCAATACCCTTGAACTAACTACAGATTTATTAACAGGTCACTCACTACCAGTAGTATGTGACATAAATCTTGAAAGCGCATCGTCTGCGGAGAAAGAAATCGGGAGAACTTAGCGTCGCCCATCAAAGGGCTGTGAAATGCATTCATTACGATGATCCTCTAACTCTACTGCATCGGTATTTTCAGGTCATTGGGTCTACACTTGACGTATTTGCTCCTGTAAAGTCCCGCAAAGGCAAAGCCAACCATCAAAACCCCTGGTATACTGATGTCATTCATTCTGAAAGAATTCTCAAAGGAAAAGCAGAAAGAAAATGTGTAAAAGCTGATGTCATTCATTCTGAAAGAATTCTCAAAGGAAAAGCAGAAAGAAAATGTGTAAAAGCTGGTCTTGAAGTTGATAGACAACTATTCCAAACACAATCCAAGAAGGTCATAAAATTGATCTCAGATTCCAAAGATATTTTTAATGTTTTCGATAAACGTTTTGAAAATCAAAACGAAATTACCAAAGTGTAATTCAGATGTTCTAGCTGAACGTTTCGGTGACTTCTTTCATGACAAAGTCATTTATATCAGACGTACTCTTGACAATACTGACAATGGATTAAGGGCGTTTGAGAAACATCATGTACCAAGCCGTTTGTTTGGGTTTGAACCAGGAGAACATGTCGGGTCCATCATTGGTAAGAGCAAGTCAACTTCCTGTAACCTAAATTCCCTTCCAACATGGCGTCTGGATTAGATACGTCCCTTCCTTTCACCACTATTATCACAAATTCTTCAATTGCCAACGGCTGTGTGGCGACTTCATTAAAGACTATCCTTGTGATTCCTCGCATGATTGCGAGATCCTTAAGAAATATCGCCCTTAAGTTTATCGGAAAGGTGTCCGAAAGGTTGCTAGCAAAACAAATCACTAATTATCTGCAAGCTAACGATCTTCACGAAGCACTGTCCGAAAGGTTGCTAGCAAAACAAATCACTAATTATCAGCAAGCTAACGATCTCCACGAAGCACTGCAGTCTGCTTATAAAGAAGGTCACAGCCTAGAGACAGCACGTTTAAAGGTAACAGCTGCTAATGATGCAGCATTGGACAGAAACCTTGCCACCGGCCCTATACTTCTAGCAACAACACTGTATCTAAACCTCTGTCCATTGGAGTCCCACCGGAATAGGTACTAGATCCACTTCTTTTCTTATTGTATGTACTTCCACTTAGTAAAATTATTCATGAACGTGGTATCAACTATCATGGGTTTGCCGATGTTAAATAAACCCATCTGACCTTAGGCGATGAAATAACACGTTCATATGAATATGTAGGCGTAAAAAATCCTCTCGGTCTAGTATTTAAAATGCTGTAAAAGAAAGCCAAAATATTCAGCTATCTTGGAAAATGACCCCTTTGTGAAAATTCAAGTGACAAATTTAGTGCTTGTATCCAGATTAGAATAAAATGACGGCTTTTAAAAATCCTCTCGGTCTCGTGTTTAAAATGATTTGAATGAAAAGCCAACATTTTCAGCAATCTTGGAAAATGACCTCCACTGTGAAAATTCAAGTGACATATTTTAGTGATTGTATCCCGATTTGAACGATTGTAAGTTATCTGCCTTGGTTTTCGGTGAGAAACTAAGGTTATACTAGACTGCCATGACTACATTTGCTTTAGAACACTAAACTTTCGTTTTGATAGAGAATAGTAATCGAAGAATGGCGTGTGCAGCAGTCCCCCCCCCACACACAGACATAAAACTATTTTGGGAATTAAATACCTTCCCAAAAATTATTAGTATAACTGTGTTGTAGGTACGCCAGATATGTCATTGTGATTATAAGAATAAAATTATAGAACGGCTCAGTGTGGAGAGAGAGAGAGAGAGAATGGGGTTTAACGTGCACTCAACACAAACTAGGTCATTTCGGGACTAACATATGGTTTTAATGTCATTTCATTAATTCGCTTGCGCGTAGGGGTCTTTAGCAGTGGGAGGAAACAGGGGTGCCCGGAGGAAACCCTCGAGGTTGAGAAGGCTCCCCTGTCTCCATGCCACATATGCTCACACCAGGGCACGAAACCAAAGCCGCAAGCCAGAGGTGGCCGGCCAGCTAGAGGTCGAAGCGCGGCACTCTAGTCCACTAGGCCATCCCAACCCCCGGCTCAGTGCGGAAGACGCTGGATCACTTGCCTGTGCTTAATCTTAATGGTGTTGGCCGAGAAAGTCCCGCGGGATGTCTCCAATTGCCCTTATCATTAAAAATCTATAACGGTAAATATCTTTGATCTTTGGGGTATATTCTATGCCCGGAATAACTTGCGGTCTGAAAGTCGGTGTGGCTTTGAATATCGGGTTATTCTTCTAAGGAAGGCTGTTTTCTAACTCGAATTCTGGGATATTCTCAGTATACGTACATGTAAACATAGACTTCGGTGATGCTGGGGAAGAAAGACTTCAGATCGATCCCACGTTATTTTCTTCAGTCTTTCTTTCCTCAGCATAAGCTTAGTCTCGTGCTTTATCCCACACATTATGCACGTTATCCCTAATTTAATTTCAGAAAGCTAGTTTTATTATTCTGAGTTGGTATTAAGAGTAAAGGAACTGGGAAATTCGTATCACCGATTTCAGTAGTTAGTTTACTTTCAACTTAGAATATCTTATTTACCTATGGTTTTATTTCGACGAATTTACCTCTATGTAAACTCCATGTATGTTATTTTAGGTTGACCGAGTTTGTATATGAATGAAAGGCAGTCCTGTTTTATCTTGCAAAAACAACTACATTTATTCTATGGCGTAATTAAAATGAACCAAGAATGATGATAGCAAGTTTACATAAACATGGATAACACGTTCTTTTCTCTTATTTTTAACAGCTTGTCTTTCACTCCGATGCACTTTTCAATTTTCCTTATCTCCACACTATTTTCTTTTGGCTAAGTGTTGCCAATTTTGACAGGATATCACCAAAATCAACCCGTTTTTCTCTACCCGTAAAGATTTAACATGCTGGTTTTTTAAAATATCTTCTATCTTGAAATGTTAGAAATGTTTTTAAATATCGTATTCCCAAATAAAACAAATAAACTGAATCGCTATTTGGTACCAGAAATTACATTCTTTATAAACGGGTTTCATATGGTTTAAAGCGTGCGCATTAAATCCCAAGGGCTGTCATTTTAGTTAAGTGGCGTGATTCCAACTTCCCGCTTGCGCGTGACAATAGGTAGGGTCCGCCTACCCAAACTCGTGGGTCTTTTCCGTGGCTTTCGTTTTCCTCCCACTGCTAATAAAGACCCCGAAGCACAAGAGAAGCCCCCTCTCCAGTTAGACTGGAATTCTTTACCTGGTCCGGTTTAAAACATTAACTTTACGTATGAAGGTGTTTCTTATATTGTAAGTCGTGTGTATATGCTGTTGTTTTCTTTTTTGTATTCCATATTTTCTTTGTACACTTATATTTTGGAAAAGGAGTGTATAAGAAGCTGCGATCATCTCCTAATACTAGTGTTCAATAAAATACTGTTCATAAAAAATAAGAATCGTTAGTGTTTTTGTGAGGTTTAAAAATGCGATTGTGACTTCTTAATCTTTGGGAAAGTAACCTTGTTTTCATTTTAACTGATAATAGCTTTTTTGGTATTGCACGATTCCCATCTTTATTATTCTAGTCGGAGCAGAACAGTAGGATGTTAAACTCCTTTTTATTTCGTATTTCACGATCTTCTCGGGATTAAATTTTGGAAACGGTTATTGAAAGAATGAGTGAACCAGCTGAACCCTGTGTCCTGTCAAGCTATAACTTTCATACGTCAAAGGGAGAAATTGAAGAGTGCTAAACTCTTGCGAAAGGCAATATATAAGCATTGGAAGAGCTTATCGGGTAGCACAATCAAGACGATGGACAACAGGTGATAGAGAATACGTACCTGTTGCCTAGTTTATCTGTTTAATTAATCTATATTAACCTTTAGGTAACTGGAAATGTAATCTTAAATAAAAGTATATCTTTTACACCTTAACAGTCCCCTCAAATGATTGCGATCAATTATTTAAGAAGTCCGTCACGTAATGGAAAGACATGGCTTTAAATAGCCGAGAAAATGAAGCTGCGTAGGAGAATTCATCACTGATGAAGAAGGTGATTGTTGTAACAATACAAAGTTTTTTTTTGATTTTTTAAAGAATTTTAATAGTTTATCGTTCGTAAATTTAGTCTGCCGAACATTTGGTTTGTTCATTTATACTTCATATCAAATAGTCTAAACATTTACTATTTACCGAGTAATTAATTCATTATTTTAAGGAAAGTGTTAATTTTAAAGAATAAAGTTAATAATCCGAACTTGGTGGACTCTCAAACAGCATACCCCTAAAATCTGAGGTCTTCCCTAAAACTTTGGACAGTGAACATTGTTTGCCGTTTTGATTAACGCGTTTGTCACGCATTTACCTTTTCTGTAAGATTTTGCTATGCAGTGGTTAATGGGGCGTAATAAATTTCCTGAGCCGTGACGTAACGCTATGTATATATATCTGGTGTTCTGTTTAAAGCCGAATGATACTGTTAGTTTGGTATTGGTTGTTAATCGGACTATTGACCAGCCATACTTTGGAACAGAAATTTGCTTTCATCGCAGCAGTGTTTAAGTGGGATTAGGTCTAATAAAACGAAACACTGCGAGTATAACGCGACAGCTGTCGTGTGAAATTCAAAATAGTCTCTACGGAAGAAAAGCATGGGCTTTCCCAAATGTAACTCATCCACCAGAATTGCATAAACATCCGAAGATGGTATCGTGGGTCTCAGTTTTGAACCAATAAGTGATGCCATTTTCCCGTTGCAGTTTCTTTGTGTTTTGTTTCTTACTTAATGCCCCGCCTCACAAGAGTGGTGACCCTACTGCGCTCTGAGACCAAATGGCGTCCTGGAAATACACAAGGTCGTCGGCAAGCATGAGCACAGCGCTGAAAAATGTCCCAAAATTACAAACTTAAAAAAATCGCGTTCTTACTGCGACCTGTGCGTTTATACAGCATTCTCGTGGCGGGCTCGTCACGATCTCTCCACGCTTATTAGCTTGGCAACGGCGGTCATTGTGAACCCGCGTCGCTCAACCACACATCTTATCTGGGCTACACGTGCGTTTCTACCACGTGATCACGGCGACTATATCAGCTGGTTAGATTTTTTTTTTTCGAAATTTCAAGATGACCTTTGAATCGCCCATTTTCAAAGCAAGTCGTACATGAAAAGCATGGTCGCCATAGGCGAGTAATGCAAGCTTGGTAACCGCGCCATGTTCGTATAAAGAACTCCTTACACGTGGGAACCTCACCACATCGCCATAATAACGCCATAAGGACACAGAACGCTCGGTGGGGTCGCGGCCGACACGTGGAGGCTGTGATGAAGACGCCATGAAGGCACCGTTGCAAATGTTACACGTGCACTACGTTCATAGATGTCACCACGCTTATCTCGCGTTTCCACCACGATTATGGTGATCTTGGTACCTTCGGAAACCATTTGGTGTCGTCGTAGCAGTGCAGTAAGGACCTTTGCGACCCCATCACGTTCTCGCAGCTGGAAAGCTGAGAGAACGTGGTGGGTCGCGAGATAAGCGTGGTAACATCTCTATGAACGTAGTACACGCGTGGCAAAAACTCTGCAAAAATTGTAACATTTGCAACGGTGCCTTCTTGGCGTCTTCACCACAACGCTCACGTGTCAGCCACGACCCCACCAAGCGTTCTGGGTCCTTATGGCGTTTTCAGGGCGATGTTACGATGATTCCACCACTTTTGCGCGATTGCATCACGACCTCATGGAGCTACCAATAAGCATTATGGCGATGTTAGGAGATTCCCACTACGTGTATGGGGTTCTTAATACGACCATGGCGCGGTTATAAGCTTGCATTACTCCACTATGGCGACCATGCTTTTCAGGCACGACTTGCTTTGAAAACGGGCGATTCAAAGGTCATCATGAAATTTCGAAAAAAAATCTAACCAGCTTATATAGTAGCCGTGATCACGTGGTGGAAACGCACGTGTAGTCCAGATAAAGCCCCCGTCAGACCGGAGTGGTGACCCTACTGCGCTCTGCGACCGAACGGCGGCCTGGAAATACACAAGGTCGTCGGCAAGCGTGAACACAACGCGGAAAAATGTCCCCAAATTACAACCTTAAAAAAGTCGCGTTCTTACTGCGACCTGTGCGTTTATATAGCATTCTCGCGGCGGGTTCGTCACGATCTCTCCGCGCTTATGGCGTTTCGATTGAGATCTATAAGCGGTCATCGCGAGCCCGCGTCGCTCAACCACACGTCTTATCTGAACTACACGTGCGTTTCCACCACGAGATCACGGCGACTATGCAAGCTGGTTTGATATTTTTTCGAAATTTCAAGATGACCTTTGAATCGTCCGTTTTCAAAGCAAGTCTTGCATGAAATGCATGGTCGCCATAAGCGAATAATGCAAGCTTGGTAACCGCGCCATGGTCGTATTAAGAACTCCATACACGTTGTGGGAACCTCATAAAATCGCCATATGCTTAAGAGGTAGCCCCATGAGGTCGTGATGCAGTCGCGCAACAGTGGTGGAATCATCGCTATGACAACGCCATAAGGACTAAGAGCGCTGGGTGGGGTCGCGGTCAACGCGTGAGGGTTGTGGTGAAGACGCCATGAAGGCACCGTTGCAAATGTTACAATTTTCGCAGCGTCTTTTCCACGTAGGTACTGCGCGTGTGCTACGTTCATAGAGATGTTACCACGCTTATCGCGCGACCCTCGCGACCCACCACGTTCTCTCGGTTTTCAATGTCATATGACAGGACCTTGGCGTTTGCTTTGAACATACTCAAAACAAACGCCGTGACTCAGCGATCATTGGCGACCATGGAGACCACAGAACGATATCTCGCGTTTCCACAGCGCTCAGGGAGATCTTGGCACGCTCTGGAAACATTTTTTGTCGCCGTAGCAGCGCAATAAGGACTTTTGCGACCACATCACGTTCTTGCAGCTTTCCATATCATATGCGCATGTTCAAAACAAACGACGTGGCTCGGCGATCATTGGCGACCATGGAGACCACAGCACGATATCTAGTGTTTCCACCGCGCTGTTACCACGCTTATGGCGATCTTGACTCGCTCTGAGACCATTTTTTGTCGCAGTAGAAGCGCAGTAAGGACCCAACTCCGGTCTGACGGGGGTATTAGACGTGTGGTTGAGTGACTTGAGTTCGCGATGACCGACGTTGCCAAGCTTATAGATCTCAATAGAAACGCCATAAGCGAGGCGAGATCGTGACGAGCCCGCCGGGAGAATTGTGTATAAACGCACTGGTCGCAGTAAGAACGCGAATTTTTAAGTATGTAATATCTGGACATTTTTCCGCGTTGTGTTCACGCTTGCCGACGACCTTGTGTATTTCCAGGTCTCAGAGCGCAGTAGGGTCACCACTCCGGTTTGACGGGGGCATTAGGTAATAGCAATGCACGATTTGTTCATATCTTCAAAATGGTTTATATAGCTATATTTTAACAGTACTAGACGAACTGTACTAGAAGACTGGGGTGAAATAATGTTTTACTTCAGACGTATTACCATGATAAAAATGTTGTTGATAGCCAAACACGATAAATACAGATCTACATCTCCAATAAACAATACTGATGTTCCTGCAGGTAAAACGATTATATCAGTTAGAATTACATCATTACATACGATATGCTACATACGTCAATCGCTCATTCATAATTTCTTGTGTTTAGCTCATCAACCCACACGAACAAGAGGTTTTGTAAATACATATTGTATATCTTTTAGGATCATTGCCCAAAGATACCCGATACTTGCCAATTCTAAAACATGTTAAACGCTTTCTGAGTGCAGGTCTCTGAGATCCAACTATTAATATAGTTGTAAATTAGGTTTTTCACCCATTTTGCACAATCAGATTTTTTGGTATTAACCACAGTTATATGCACACGGAACTAATGAAAGATAGCGGGCGGAAGTAGGGGGTTTAATGTTTCGCTACTCTATGCGGTGCAGGATTTACATACAGCCCTGACAGACTGAAACCTATGTATATAATATTTTTGACACTGTACGCGGACTTGTAGTGAGGGAGATATAGGGCCTACGTGGAATAACCCAGGGCTTATAAGTCTTTACCCGACCCTGACTATGGCATGATGTCTTTCGTGATGATGTGTCCCTTTTTCACAGTTTCATGCTCACAGCATAATGACGACGCCTATCCCGATGTCACTTTAGGTTATAAGCCATACTGTGGCGTATTAATTTGCTAAACATATCTTTTGACTGTGGTGGGAGAATGCAGTGCTTTATATTGTTTCTTGTAAAAGAGGTGATTTATAAAAAAAATAAGGGACCAGGTTATCACACCTCAAAAGTGCTGCGGGAGATCTATTAACACAGACGCGCATTCATAAGAAGATCTTTGTGTTCTGATTTGAACTTATTCCAAGGTTATTTCATATGATGTGTCACAAATATCTCGACGGGAGAGTCCTCATATGTCGAGACCTGGTTTCTTTATAAGCACCTCAAAGAATCTTTTTCCATTCTCTAGCCAGCGAGAAGCGTGCCGGTTTGGAGTAAAGGGATTTAATAATGATCCCATCTTTAGATGGACTTAATCTGACATAAGGGGGATATATCACGTGTTTCATAATAAAGGCAGAGAACTATGATAGCCCAAATGTTGGGGTTCTATTACGAGAATTAATTCTTTATTAGATCACCAATCGTCATATTTTTCAAATGATTAGTGTAAGGCTATATATGCTAAGCCATAGATTTAGGGTCAAATTAAAATATAAAGCGGAGGACAAAGTGCTCATTGTTAAACAAATGTACACCACTCTCTATTGCCTGTGTGTTATTTTCAGATGTAGATGAAAAGAAATCGGGTTTAACACCGTACTACTCTGCATCCAATATCCATTGTGCTATGAGGAAACCAGCACTACGGAGACGGAGACCAGCACTACGGCTTACTCTTAAATCGAATCCCATCTGAACCCCTGTACATTGTCTTTCCAGGCCAGCTGTCCTGAACCACTGATAAGGGAGAACCACGTGGGAAAAACCAGATGATCTTTCTCGACCAACACTGGGACCGAACACGGGACCTCCAGGTAAGCGAGAAAACATCTTACTCCTGAGTGACCTCGCCTAATTTCAGATATAAAACACTGGGGGAGAAATACGGCTATATATTGCAAGCTATAATTTCATTTTGAAAGGAAAGGAAAGTTGTAGGGTCTCTAAGCTTTGTGCATAGATGTTTCAGTTCAGGTATCTTGCGCCCTGTTTTGATTAATTAGTTGAAGGTAATTTTACATGAACATGTGGCATAATATATCATTAATTTCAATCTTTATAAATAACAGCCTGTGGTCGTCTATCACTCAACTGATTTTTATTTTTTACGAGTTATTTTCAGTCACTCTTTTTCAAGTTTATACATTGCACGTTCCAGTCACAAGCCTTCGGAATGTTACACTGCAAATATATATATATATTTATGAGTACCGTGAAGGCGGACGTGATTGTCTTCCATCAAATTGAGCGCTATGACTCCGACTCACAGAAGGTTGCTTAGCTAGTATTTGTTTCGGTCTTATTATGTCTATTTGTAGCAGTGTGTTTATTTTTAAGGCACCCAATTGGTAATCCACAGTGGATTGAAATATTAAATTTATATATCCAAATGTTTTGTTTCTTACGTCCGGGCAATTTACAACCTTTGTTATCTTACAGAATTCGTTTATGTCTTCGATTACAGTTGATAATTTTATCATACCTATAGCATGTAATAGTTTGAGTGGTTTTAAATATGTAGCATAGTACGACAAATGCCATTTCGATTTCCCAGCCTCTGATTGGTACTAGCTACAAATACATATTTGATTTGGTGTCCTGGCATCAAAACCAGGTATACTCTATTTATATCCTTCGCAAACCCTTTAAGGTATAGTGCGGCAGAAGGTTTTTTTTAAGAAAGGTACGTTATCCAGTTGAAAATGTGTTCATAATGATCCAAACGTCAAAATGCATTTATTCTGAAAGGACAAAATCAACGATATCAGTTGAATTCTAATATTCCCGCCCTTTTCCAAGATGGCGGCTATTACGCGACTCAAAATTATCATTTTCTAAAGCTGCGTGATCATAGATATCGGATCAAGTTGAAGGGCGACATACATGATCATGCATTGGAATGATGTGGTGTTACGTACTTACAGCGCTGCTGTAACCTGAAAATGCATAAGGTCGCCGGCAGACGTGAACACAATGCGAGAAAATGTCCCAAAAACTTAACTCGGTGATCACTGGCGACCATGGAGACTGAAACGCGATATCTGCTGTTTTCACCCCCTTTTACCACGCACATGATGATCTTGGCGCGCTGTGAGACCATTTTCCTTCGACGTAGTAGAAGAACGCCAAACCGGTCTGACGGGGGGTATAAAGGTGGTGTCAAAGCATAAGCAAGCACACTGGTAACACCACTGCTGTGAGCATGGGGTTCAGGGTCGGCTTGTAGGGACTAGATGTAGTTCATGTCCCTGACACACAATATTCGTGTTAAAACCAAAAATTATGTGAGGATAAACGTCCTACTCTGGACAGCTGTGTTTTGTTAGTTTATTCTCCACGTGCAGGAAAAGGGCTTGGTCACTACTGCTGACCCAGTGTAGTTGCGTATTTCGTGAAAGAAATACACGGAATTCCTAGCATACACTACTCAATGAATGAGTTGTGTTGATTAAGAATGGACAGAAGTAGGGAACACACCCTACACAAACGCTACGGTAATTTCCAACTATTATTCGAGTTTTGTATGTGTATGTAGTGTTGACAGACAGTTCGCCGAGTACGGTTGATGCAAAGAAACTATATACGGGTTATCGACTATCGTTTTAAAATCACGTTGTACGTTTTGAGTAAGGACAAACAGGTGATTTTGTTGATCGATGCAAATCCGATTCCATAGTTAAAAAGTTCAATTTTTCGGGAATAGAGAAGACGTCATGTTAATCCGCTAAAAATAGGAAAAGTTTGGGGAGTTACGTTTAGTCCACATTTTACTTGGATCTCTTGGAGACTAACATGAATATATTTTAGGACATTGCATCACCCCACTGTCCTTCGTACTTTTTTCACACTATAGACTTCCGCTCTTAAAGCGCTTAATAGATTTCAAGCAATGGATTCACTACATGTGTGTCTGAGCACCGATAAGAACCATATTTCTCCCGTCAAAAGCCAAAACCAAGTCACTCCATTTTTTTATTTTTTTATCAAAATTGAGTTAGGACCAAATTTGTAGTTACCCGTGTATATGCTTCCTGTGGTTGTACAAGTTACCCCAATCTTGAGATTTTGCAAGCAGTTATACTCATGACACAACCTAGCAACTCCCTTGATTTTTCTAGTATATCACTCAATAAAATGAATGGATAAGCTGGGGTTTAATATTCAAATGTTTTTCTCAAAATAAGAAAAAAGTGAGTTACTAAGTGTTGCCTTTTGGTGGGAGATTTATACATGATGTTGCCTGCTAGCTAACTCATTTATGTAAAAAGAATGGATGAATGCCTTGTCTCACGAATGGCAAAGAGGAATATTTTCCCGTACAGAAATAATGTAGACCTAATCTAACGCACCAATGTGCAATTAAGCCCATTTGGTCTCTTCTTTTATATGTGTGTGTTTTAATGTAAGGGGACTATTTTCAATATGCTTACTCTTATTTGAATTACGGGTCTGTCGCAAAACTAAAAAGCAGCCAATGTATATTTTTTAATTTGTGATAATTTGGACAGACTTGTACGAATAGAAATTGGTGTAGTTTGGGATTTGCTTTATATCTTATAATTGAAAACAAATTATTCTGTCAAGTTGTAAAATTACTCCAAATGAGATGACCAATAATTTTAAGAGGGTTGATCTTTTTCTTAAGATAATTTAAAAAAAAAAAAAAAAATAAAAATGCATTGTTGTTTAACGGTATTATTGTGCCGGGGCTGCTTCTCGCAGCAAACAATATAAACGTCTTAGAATACTGAACAAGTGCCTTTTTCAAACAGAATATAAAAATAAACCTGATAAATATGTAAGAGTGTATTATTACCTACGTCATATATATCGATAAAGAATTATTACCAATCCATTTATCTTTTCTAAAATACCAAGAACTACGGATGTTACGTTTCAGATTACATGTTTATGTGTTAACGGTAATATTCCTGGAATAATCAACTGAATTCACAAGTTATTAAGCCTGACGTATATAAACACAACTTGATTTCACACATATCTTATTATCTATCTTTAGCTTATTCTATGTTTAAAATAGACGTATTGTACATTATTAGTTATAAAAGGGTGGAAATTATTATTATATCTTTGAACCACAGTCTGCTTTATTTCCTTTTACACAAATGTATAATAGTTACAGAGGCGTGCTTGGGTCTCCGGACGAGGGAAGACAAACCAAACTTAGGTCACTTTGGCTGGGGGTGGGGTGAACATGTGGCACATGCTAGATTCTATTTGACGTATATATCTGAGCCATGCCACACAATACATTGGTACTTGGTCGGGGGGGGGGGGGGTATGATGAAATTCTGGAGATAGCATGAACAAACGAAGGTACTTTATCAGAACGTGTCAACATTTTGGAAGAGGGGGGAGGGCACATACCCCCCCCTCCCCCGTGAAAACCCTGGATGGAAATATCGAATTCGAGCGTTATCAACCGTTTACTGTTTCTTCTGACTTTGTTTACCTATCCAGCACCCCTCTAGTGGTTATTTTTGTTGGGAACTATGTTTGTAGCAATAAAGTGGTAATGGAGAAATATATTATTTTACAGTTTTAGGACCAGTTTGTAGTCTGGCTATTTGCGACTTTATAATTACATGGCAGTCTGTGATATTAAAAATGTCGGTTAGAGTCTAGCGTCATTAATCTGGACATCTTCGGTGGAAAATCCGCCAATAGAAGAGTGAGTGATGTCGTAAAACAGAATCATTCGTGTTTCGAATTTTTCTTGATTCCAAATTTACTCTATGTCCGTTTTGGCCGACAAATGTCCTCGTTGTTTCAATATAATGTGGTATCATTCCCCCTTTTTCTTAACTCTACTTTCGAAATCAAAATGGTAAGCTGTATTGTTCTAGAAATAGTAATATCTTGTTTCGTACACAATACCACTGTTTGTACCTGACGTTTGCTTACATTAAGACTGCTCATGCCAGATATATAGACCCTTAGACGAAATTAAATCACTTCTCTACCTCTTGCCTTCTCGGCAATACAACCTCTTTAAGTTATACTTTCTGGATTATACCATTGTGGCCTTTGTAGCATATGCCATTGTCATTTAATAATTGCCACAAGCTGCGATCTTGTATAGATTTCTAATTGTTTATTTTAAAATAAATATATTTATCGATTTAACCAGGTCACATAAATTTTAGTATTCAGAGATTAATTTCGAACACATGAGTCATAATTGGGGTAATGCTGGCCGCGGCATCGACAAAATGTCATTTATATACAATAAAGTATACATCTATCATTGCCGTTAGTTTTGTATTTATGGAAAATCAATCCACACTCGACACTTAAGCAATAATTCTGAACTTGCAATGTTAGTGGCACTGGGGTCAGACGGGTTTATGATCATTATAAATGTAATAGTTTTTGCTATGTTTATTAAATTATCGTGTTTTGAAAGCACGAGGACAGGGTGCGACACGTGTCATAATAATAAATTATTATATAAACATAGCAACAAGCCACAAGAACATACTGGAACAGCTATACATCAAGACTGTTTTTTTCTATCTTACGCGGGAGACATTGGTAGACAAATAATTAAAAAAAATTTAAAAATTGTATTTTTTACTTATAAAAATGATATACGCATATTGCAAAGTTAATGTACGTACCACGGTTCATTCGTATTAAAAAATAATTTGATAATTATACTAATATGCTTACTTCAATATACATAACACTTAATCACATAGTAAGTAAATGGACTATTTACACATAATAATGCTAATTTAAATGACCTATTTCTTAAATATTGTAGTTCCAATTTTTATTTTCTTTATATATTTGAGTTATTCATTTTAGCTCACTGTTCTAAAACGAGGGTGCGGGAGTAGCCGAATGGGTAGCACGTGTGCTTTGTATTATAAGGTCTGCCATTGATTTAACTGGGCGTGGTTTCGAATCCCCAGTCCCTCGGTTTCGACCGACTGATGAAGACCCCCTACGCACAAGCGAAATATTGAAATAAAATTGAACAATGTGGGTCCTGAAATGACCTAGTTTGTGTCGTGTGGACGTTAAACCCCATTCCCCCCCCCCTCTCTCTAAAACGACAAAATCTCTAAAAGAGCATTGGCTTTACAGTAAAAAATCACAGTTATCCAATTTGTTATAAAATATAATTAATAGGTATACATTTCCATTGAACTGGGCATATTTTTTACTTTGTACAATCATTACTGATTTATTGTTAAAATTCTGTTGTGAAATCTGTCCAAAATACCAGGGCAATGTAATCGGATAGACCTATATATTGTACAGCTGCTGTAGTTGAAGGTCCATATTATGTAATCAGATAGGAGGCCTTTTTTTTAGCAGATACTGATTATTGCTAATTGATTTGCAAATCACACTTAAGACAAAATTAGCGTAATTGGTTTCACCTTACCATCGTTTTTACCACGACGATATAACAATCGATTGTGCAAATCTGCCATGTTCGATTGGCGTTTCAGTTTCTAAAACGGCGTCCTCCAAGAATGACCAGATGTACCAATCTGTTTTACAAAGGATTACGAAAATCTTCTAATATCTCTGTAAAAGATGACTGCCTTGAACACGTGAATTCACATCACGCAACCACTCGGCAAATCTTGACAGATTCCGGAACCTACATCTAGTCTCGGCTGTATGACGAATTCCGTCATATTGGAACTACTTTAGAGGTCCCGGATGAAACATGGCTGCTCCCATGTAGTCGTGGAACTACATTTAAGGTCCCGGATGAAACATGGCTGCGCCCATGGTATGTCTTGTTTGTTTGTAATAGCGTCAAGTTTTCCTCTTAAAGTAAATCGGTAGCCGCATTGCAAATGTATGGGCGTAGGTACATATCAGTTACTGTCATACAGCCGAGAGCAGATGTATGTTCCGGAATCTGTCGAGATTTGCTGAGTGATCACGCAAGGTCAATAATTGGCTCAATGGCGCGTGCATTGTTAACATAAGACGTTATCGAATCGGGCAGAATGCTGCCTTTTACTCATTTACACTAAATAGGAAACATTTTTTACCTACAAATACTTCAAATGAAATGAAACGGGGTTTAACGTCCTACTCTTCTGCACCTGACCTGGGCTAATGGAAGACGGACAACAAACGTATCAATTTATTTTTCTAATACACAATTTAAAATTTAATTTGTCGGATTGTAGCGGCCTAGCGAATATTCACTGCTGATCAGTGTGCCGACGTGCAACATGTTAATTAATTTTGTTTCAATTTCACATTAATATAGGCTAAACATTCTGAATATGAACATTTCTCATAGCGAATTCCAGTTTACGTGACATGTAGGAACTGGCAACTGGTACAATTCGATTTCATTTCATAACACCCCAAAATACGATACGCGACTTCTAAAACGGACCCTGAGCTCGTCAAGCCCATAATGTTGTCATAGATCAAAACTTAAATTTTAGCCCGAGCCCTTTAGCTCTGCCGCTTGGAATCCCAATATTGTTACTGGGGACACTTTATGGGGTTGAGACTATAATTGTTTGTCAAAAAATAATTTTATGACATCTTATAGGACAAATCTTTTCTATTGTAAATTCATGTTCCGTTATTCACACAACATAGACTTGATATAAAATGTGCGGTGCAAATCAAATCTATTTTAACCTGTTTAGCACTTCCTGCAGCAAATAACGTTGACCGGTTGCTACATCTTTACCGGAAATTACCTTAAAAGGATCAAATCATCCGGGATTAGTTTCTTGCTTGAATGGCACAACTGCACTATTCTCGGTTTAAGTTAGATAATATTTAATATGTGTAACATTCTTATTGGATATCAACATTTGGTTCCTCGAGTGACATTGACCATTGGTCCGGTTTAAGCCTCATCCTGTTATATTTACAGTAAGGCGTTCAATATATAACCCTGACTTGTTGGTAACAGCTTCCAGTAGAAAAATTGATTAAACTCAGAGACACACATTCGAGGCTTGTGTTAAATCGAAGAAGACGAAAAGGGGATATCTAAGAAAATAAAACGCACATGGTCAAAGGCAGAATTCGTGTCAAAACTGCAGATTAAAATATATCTAACATTACCTTTATTTTGGTTGTAAAACACACACACATACACACACGCACACGGATTTGTGGTATTTGATACATTATTCGTAAAAAACTGGATGGTGCCGTGGACGGGTTCCGGATGAAGCTCTTCTCGTTAATTTGGGTTACATTAATTTGACTAAGACACCTCCTCCCCCGTTAACTTCATCTGATTAAAAGAAAAATCTATATTTCGTTTCGTTTTTTATACTTTCGATGGCCTACATTACACGAAGATCTGACCGGTTGTGGCGATAGATCGAGTCAGAGTTCATACGAGTGGCACTTGATCCATGGCGGCAGACATTTGATTCACCAATCAGCATTGATGTTTCTTGTGGATTACACCTAAAGCTCACCTTAACAGACCGTTTCATTGGCCAATCGCTCACATTATTCATAACACGTCAATGATAACATACACGTACAAGAACTCCTGACAATTGGAATTCGGAACAAGAATAGGCCATGTTGCCGCCTTTTCGGCAAAATTTCCCTCATATCACGCTTTTTTGCGCATGTCTTAGTTATCCTAGTAGGTGTACAAAAGTAGACCCCATTTTTATTCGGATTCTTTATCAAATATTTGGAATCAGCTTATAGTAAAACTTACAATTAAGCAATTTGAATTATCAGTGGACGTTGAAATGAGTAAATAACAAGACACACCAGATAAATATTATCTGACTTATATCTATATATTTACCAAGATAAAACCAAATTCAATATGTACAATACGTCATAATCAATATCTGATAATTCACCGATCAAAGTTGCGGTTTTATTATCGATATCTCTATTTTTTTGTTCATTAGTTCGTTGGGATGAAATGATTTCTAATTGCACTCATTCACCAACTGGGGTATATATATACTGTGTCACATGGTGATGATTACGAGGCGTGCTAAATATGTGGTACGAAATGTCAGCAAAAGACGAATTGTCTCAACCAGAAATCTTAGGGAAAATGGACAGATTAATATTTAATACGAATGACCTAATCTAAAAATCTACTAATATTAAGAATATACAGCCTGTTCTTGCACAAATCGAAAAAATACAACAACTTAATAATCAAATTTTACATTAATTTATTCATTTGATTACTTGTCATTCTGCACAGCGTAGGTATCCATCGTATATTCTCAACAGCAAAAAAAAACAACCCAAAAAACAAACAAACAACAAAACAAAACAAAAAAAAAAATATTCAAAAAATAAATGAATAAAGAAAATAATAATAAAAAAATTGAAAATGAAATGGGGCTTAACGTCCTACTGTTTTGCTCCTATACCTCTAATGAAGACGGGCACACGCCATACAGTGTGCTATAAGGGATATTTTGCCTGGGTAGGGGCGCTGTGGCCTACTCTGGTATCGAATTTCAACTGCCAATGGATCTTTTACGTGCACGCCAATGTGTACACGGAATCTCGGTTTATCGTCCCATCCGAACGACTAGACAGTTCCTTGCCAGGCCCTCCGTTCTGCATCACTGACAAGTAGAAACCACGCCGGAAAATCTGGATTTACTTTCTCGGCCAATGCAGGGATCGAACATCCGACTTCCAGGCTAGTGAGCCAGCGTCTTACCCACATAGCAACCGTGAACCCCCACAAATAAAATTCGATGAAATTCAATGTACTCCCAGATTAAATGATTGCATATCGAACACCAGATCTGATACCCCTTCGCGTGTATTTGAGTATACCCCCCTCGACAAAATGTTCTTTTATATTTAATTTTTCAGTATTTTGTTCGATGGTAGCTTCCGTCGTCTATATTTTAAAATATTGTCATCCGATACAAAAATCCATATAACTGGTTTCTTATATAATTTCTAATGTTTTGTTTTATAGACTTGTTGGCTACGCTGTTTCCAAAAACATGTCTTCCGGTACATTTTTGTATTCATTTTAACCATATTTAGAACGAACTGTTTTGTCATTCATTATAACCATATTTAGAATAGGCTGTTTACGTACACTACTTTTACTTTTCCTTTTAAAGTTGTATATATACATTATCGTAATTTCCATCTTTATTTTTGTCTTCAGGAGTCTGTAAATAGATGAAATGGGTTTTAAAATAAAACATAATAAAAACAATCTGTTGCTCACAGTGTTAAATAATTATCTGTATGTGGTTTGTTTGTTTCAAGTGGTCCTACCATTCACACTCTCTATAATATAAGTTAATATAATATCCAGTCGTCAAACTTCCCGGTGAACATTGTTTGTGTATGTGATTTCACCAAAACAGCAATTCCTGTTGTTGTATACACGTATTATATAAATATATCATTGGCTCATTAAGCAATAAATCAGGTTTAAATGTCGTGATGTCGGGTTATCGCTTTATAAAATGTTTGACGGTCGACATCACGACATCATACCAATCAGCCACCATTGGTCACACAGCTAATTTTATTTACTACGGCCATGAGTGCAATGCTGAAGAAGAATATATAACGTTTCCGCCTGAATTTTACGTGCGCGCCGATGTGTAGACAGGTGGATCCCGGGTTTCTCCGGTCCCAAACAAAATAGATTATTAGGTTTATAAAAGACCTTTTCTCAACTATGTAATCAGCATAGCAATGCATGTAGAAAACCGTTTACTAGGAACTTAAAAACCCAATTATTGGGTTAAATGGGAAGCATAAAATATACCATTAACCCATTTCTCGTGTTTTTATTGATTTCTGCAGTCTGTACATTGCATGCGTAGAACACTTAACCTCGCCATTAGCAAGAACTTGACAATTTATTTTTGCTTAATGTTTTTTTTTAGACTCGCCGCAAACCATACGACGCTCTGGTAATAGTGTTCGATCATTGTTAGTTTTATGACTCCCTTTAATTATCTTTCAACTTAAGTTTATTTTTTTCAATTTTTCACTCAACTACATATTCATTCATCTGGTAAATTCAATTAAAACGTACTCCGTCACTTGTTCTTTGACAAACATATATATACATAAAGTCTTGCCAATGTTTATTTGAACTACAAATGTACATATTTACCTTGGGTTGACATCGGCGTTAATCTTTGATATACCTAGCATATGTTTAATAAAACTTCAGTACGGGTTGTACTATCCGTTCTACTTTACATTAAGTTGTCTTAAAAAAATAACTAAACATGCCATTGAAATATTCAATGACTTTACGATAATTCACCGATGTTTAAACAATACAGCTACAATATTGGAACATGTATGCGTCATAACGATGTCCTTAGGGAAGCGGCATTTCGTAAGATCAAATAGCAAGAGGTTCTTTGAAGAATGCCGACTACCTACTTCAGGTGTGGTGGAAATGAAACATCCATACAGGAGGATAAAAGAGTTACGGGAGGCGACTGATGTCCATATCATCTTTGATAATGGATAGGCGTCGATTACTTCATCTGTATAATCGAGGGCAAAAATCTTCTCCATCGCCAACCCTGATAGTTGTCACTTCAAACAATTTGTTTGATTTCGGCACAAGATAATGCATGAAGCAGAGCGAGTGTTTTCTCTCTGTTTCTAATAAAGCTATCGAGATGACTATCATATACGTTAAACAATGATATTCTACAGATATATAGGTAACCTAACCAGATCGATGTGTATCTCTACTGGTTATCATCATCGACAATCTGTTTGATGCGTTTTTTACTATAAAATATAAGCACAGACTCAGTCGTATCAATTATCAGGTGTTTCACCAACAGATTTACCAATTCAAGCAAATACATATTTCTTTTCTAAGAGTTAATAGAAATGAAATGAAATGAATGGGGTTTCACGTCCTACTCTTCTGCACCTGACCTGGGCTAATGGAAGACAGGTATACGCAATACAGTGTGCTATGAGGGAAATTTTGCCCGGGCAGCGGCACTACGGACTACTCTTATATCTAATTCCAACTGCCAAGGGACCTTTTACGCACACGCCAATGTTTACATGGGACCTTGGTTTTTCAGACAATCCGAGCGACTAGACAGCTGTCCTTGTCAGGCCCTCCTTCTGCATCATTGACAAGGGGAAAGCACAAGAGTTAATAGAGTAAGATGAAAGTACACAACACATTTTGAAAACTCTAATGATTTTAATACAGTTACGATCTATATATTGGTATTAATGATCTATTGAACCTTTTATCTTATAATAAATGTTAAAAATAAGTGGCTTCGAGTGCTGTGCTGTATATAACATGCAGTCAGTCTCCAAGCAACGACCAATGGACTTCGGTAGCTTTTAACCTTACACTTAGAAATGGGCTAACATCATAAACAAATGTTTACCTGGGGGTAATACGTCTTCAAGGTGGAATACAAAAGGGTGTCCGCCGGGAATGCTTAGGGCTTCATGCACCAATATAAACTCTAATATTTTTCCTTAAATTTTATGACAGTTTCAATAATTGTAAAACCCCCACCTTCATCATGACGAGGTTTGATTTATCAATATTATTTTTTAATACATACAGATAGCAAATAACCCGTATGGATGTATAAGGAGATTGTTTTTCTAAATTAACTGGTCTGTGCATAGTGCCATTTGTATGGACGCTGGAAATATTATCAAAAACAATGAAATTTAATGCACAATACAATGGAAATATATATCCCTGAGTAGTGAACATGTTTGCAGCTTACCCAACCAGTTGGGATGGCCTAGTGGTCTAGAGTGTCACCTCTGGTCATGGTTGCGATTCTCCCACCCCGGTTTCCCCCCACAAGAAAGACCTCTGCGCGTGCGTTAAGCATGATAAAATAAGACAACCTGTATGCGATATCAGCATCTTTGGAAGCGGACGTTAAACACTAATAGAAGATGATGATCCAGCAAATTACTTACAACCTTGTTCTATATCGCCTGCAGCAATGACCAGATGTGCAAATGGAGAAGTCAAACTACGGATTAGTCGAGCATACCCCGCCCTGTACAAAAACTATGGTACTACGCGAGGTCTCAGGGTGGCCTACTTGTTACAGATTCGGTCAATTTGGGTTCACGTGTACCCTATTTTTGCACTGTTCGACCCTATAATAAACATCTATATTTAGATTTTATCGTATACTATTACCAGATAATAAGTAATTCTACATGGTAGTTAAACAATAGCCAGGTGCTATGTATTATCTATCTATTGTACTCTTATCATGGATTACCTATCTTCTCGTTTTAATCCGTTAATCTCTATCAAACATGTATCTTATCATACATATAATTTATATTACATTAGTACTTGTTTTTGTGGGAAGGACATTGTACATGCACTAAATTTTTGTACTTTAGATTTGGAATAATACAGCTTCATGTTCAAGACTGACGTTTGAGTTTATTTCCTCGAATAAGGTCCATCATCCTAACATTGCAGCCAATCCGTAAGGTAATGCCACCGGGCAAAAGAAATGCAGAAAAGATGTGTATGAATTTGTATGATAGATTGTGGACTATATGTATTAGCACTAAATTCATTTTAAAGTTTAATTGTGTGTGGGGGGAGGGGGTAGCGTGTGTGCGCTGTATCATCAGGTCTGTCATTGAGTCAACTGGTGTGGTTTCGATTCTCCGGTTGTACGTGACAAGCAGCTTGGTCGCCTGTCCAACCTCGTGGGTTTTCTCCGGTTTACTCCCACTGCTAGTTTGTGTCCAGTTGGGGTTTACCCCCCCCCCCTATGACGAAGTGGTGGAAATGGAAATGATAGACCAATAAATAAAACACAAAGCTAGCCCACGAAGCAATAATGATATTGTTTATGTGTAAAATTTGTATTGGTCTATATCCGGCTTTCCTTGTATTGATGCACAATAATCCACACCCACAAAACATAATCAATATAAATATGTTTTTTTTATGCAAATGTGTCAATAACCGTTGTGTCGCGGTCATCATAACTCAGCAAAATGATTTGTCATGAAAAAAATAAGACAGGTGGGCGACCATTTAATTATTAATTCTACCTGACAATTCTTAGGGTTTGTCCACTAGCTAGAAAATCCTATTGACAATCTGCAAAAATTGAGCTTTAATCTATAAGATAAGCAAAACATCTGTTTACAAATCAATAACAGCAAAAACCTTTTCTAGAAATCCTGTACTTTCTTATTAAAATCACAGAAACGTAAATAACAACCTTAATATTATAATAATAATAATGTACATTTGTAGAGCGCCAAATCCATCCAAAAAGCATGCTCAAAGCGCAATGAGACAATGGTTATTTACACAATGAACAGAAAGTCTAATTCTCATAGCATTCTCGAAATAAGTGAGTCTTTAGTTGTGATTTGAAAATAGTCAAAGTTTCACTGTTTCGAATTTTCAAAGGCAAACCATTCCACAATTTAGGAGCAACTATACTAAAGCTTCTGTCTAAAGCTTATAGTCGACCTACGTGGCACAGCATCATGATTTCTTCATAGAAATACAGATCCAACTTTGTAAAACTGTATGTACAGAATGTATGTGTGAAATAACTCTAGGACGATAGCGAGTACAAATTTCTGATCAAGATAAAGCAGTTTTGCGTAATTGTAAACAGTTAATATACACTGACAAATTGGGTTTATACCTTATGAAGAAAATAAAATCAGCAATCACAGTTCTGGTCAAATGAGCAAGTGTCACTAAGTCTTGGTGACTGCTGGTAGACTAAGATGATTTGCAGTGACTTTGGCCTCTGTAATTTTGGTTTATATGTAGAAGGGTAGAAATGAGTTGTCGTTAACGCGCTAGCTAACAATCTTATACAAAAACTAGATGGCGGTATAAAATCAATAAAGCATGATGTGAGATATTGTTGCACCGGCGAATCTTGCTTTTCAGCAAGACTACTTTTTTATTGTATATAGACGGAAGATCTATATTATTGTTTGCCTTTTTGTATTGAATAGTGTGCCATAAATCTATATTCTTAATCTATAAGTATTAATTGTGAACGTTGAACCAAGAACAAATTCTATAATAAGTACCATAAATTGGGAAATTCGATTCGGAAGTATAAATTTGTATACGCATTACATGTCAATTTAGCAATACTTTCACTTTAAAATAAAACAAAAAATAAAAACACTAAAAAATATATTTATTAAATATGTAGAAAAATGACCCGGGTGTTTTACATTAAAAAGGTCGTAGAGTAAACTGTTATTACATTTAAAAAATACATTTAATAACATTACAATATTTATTATTTCGCTTGGTTTTTTGTTAGTTTGTACCCTGGCTAAGTTTTAAGTTAAAAAAAACGACCGAGAATAAACAATCACTAATGCTCCGTAAATTAGAAGCAAATGTTTTTAATTAATGTGTGTTCCCAGCTCCATTAGGCTAGTAATTAGACCATTAGTGTTATGGTGTTTTATAGGACATGTGAACCGGAATTACATATATTACTGTCCGTTTCCGTGTACAATGTACAAATTGTATTTACACTAATGCGTTTCTCCATTACAGCGTCTTGTAACTAACTGTTTACCCCTTAATAACAAGTACGGAATTCCCATTGTTTTTCTACTCGTTCAACTATCGAGGCTAGAATATAGCCATCCACAAATAGGCATGACAAATGTAGATAAATTACTCAATAGTGAAATAGTTCCGGTGATTTATGCCATGCCTGTCGTATTTGTTGCTAATAAACTATAAAATAAGCATCGAGGCAATCATACATCATGCAGTCAGACATAGATATATAGACTTGTACTTATCGTCATCACCATTTCTTTTGTTTTGGCTTCATTAGTAAGTACCATACCTGATTCTGAAAAATGAAATTCAAAATTCTGACTTGGTGCCAATCAAATTATCTAGACAGATCGGAATATGTTCGCCAATAGACATTAACTGTATTATGCATCGCATAAATTGTTTAAAAAATCTGCTAAAAATGGATTGATTTGAAAAAATCAAATAATTTTATTTAAAAACAAGGGCACTTGTCCACCTTAGTGCACCTAGCACCCTCAATTGTGATTACATTTTCAGTTGATAATAGCGTATAATCCTGATATTTAATGGTTTTATGAATAGATTGACCCCTATAGAATATGTATGGACACCAAAATCAACGTTCTGTGTGACAGTTTATATCGTTTGGTAGAACCGTCTTGATCCTCTAACATGAATAGTGAAGGCGACATGGTCATTTACAATGAATGGGTGCCATCTTGGAGGCCAGTTTGAATTTCAAACTTTCTTCCTATGATTCTGGCTTACCACCCATGTTTTTTTTTCTCCCAAATTGAGGGGACATACGAATTCCCACAGCTGCTCGAATGACGACATATCGAAAAATTGCTGAGATTTGCATAAACATTAAAATCAACGTTCTAGGATGCTAATTGTGACACTTTATATAGTTTGGTTGTGACCATCTTGAATTTTACAATGGCATCACGCGTTCTCCATCTAGCGGTTTGTTGTAATGTGTAGCCTCACATTTAAAACCTAGGTATAGACACCAAATGTGGCCTCGCCGATAAAACCTAGGTATAAACGTGTTCTCCTTACATGAATAGTAAGGGGGTTAGGGTCATTTATGTTGATTGGTGGCATTCTTGTACGCCATTTTGACTTTCATCTTTCCTTTCTAAGACTAAGAGTTACCACGAATGTTTTTTTTACTTCCAAATCGAGGGGACATACAATTGCACACATGACTTTCGTCAGCTGGTCGACTGGCGTTATAACACAAAATTGATGGGATTTGTATAGTCATCAAAATTTACCTTCTAGGATGCTCATGTGACAGTTTATATAGTTTGGTTGCGGTCATCTTGGATTTAACAATGGCGTCATGCATTTTTATTCAAGTATGTTTGTAAAGGACTGCTTTACCCTCAAAACCTAGATATAAACTACAAATCTGTTTCCCTAACATGAATAGTAAGGGTTTTATGGTCATTTATATGGAATGGTGACCATCATTGACGCCATAGTGACGTACTATAATATAATATATCTAATCAAAATCCTACTTTTGCGTGAGAGTTCTACGTTCACATACGCCAACTGGATTATAATCCTAACGTGAACACATCCTACTCATTAATAAACAGTAATCGTGGACTTCTACATTTAATTAAAACCATTATGGACGAAACTAATATAACTGAATATATAAATTTAATTATGCGGTGCATAAAATTCGAACCATAAAACGAAACGAAATATATAAATTTAATTATGTGATGTAAAAAAACAAACTGATAAAGACGAAACGAAATATAATTTATTTAGATTGATACGATATATTAAGGTTAATAGGTGCGAATTCAGGGTCTCCGAATAGAAAGCGAATTCTAAAGAAATACCAACACGCATTTTAAAAAGATTAGAAACTACCCCACAGAGAATCTAATATTATTCATAAATTTAATTCAATCCATTTTGTTAACAAAATCACGTGATAACCAAAGTACAAATTCAGCGACATTCATAAATTCAAAGAAATTAAAAATATCTAAGGCTTTTGATCAGAACAATTTTCATTACAATAAGACCACAGCTTAGTACCAATGGAAAATCCCATCAAAGTCGCCAGAATAATGCACAAAAATATTCCTTTATTTTGTAACAAGCTGGTTTTCTTTAGAAGTTCGGCATCATCAAATATGGCGCTGAGGCTGTTGAATATACCCTACATTTATGTATAATTCATTTTGTTGACATAAACCAAAAAGCTTCTATGTATTGTCAATATCACTTTTATCCCTACTTCTTGTTGCGTTATTTGAAAAAGCACTCGAGAATTGCCTGGCAGGGGAAAGTTTATGAAAACAATCGCTCTTCGTATAGTTCTTGAAATAACGAACAGCTTAAAACACATATTTACCCAAACAAGAAAATACTCGATAATTCTTGAATGCTTTGTCAATTTTCTCCCATTTATTAATGAACTGCACGTAAAATCAACATTTACCGTTAGATATATCTATATATACGTTAAGTACTGAGTGTTCAAAGTGTTTATTTGTGGGGTTTAATGAGGGTTTAATGAGTCTATGAGTGTGGTTTGGGTGTATTTTGTTTTTTCTACGTCATCATTGACCTAGCTACATTAGAGTAGATATTGTATATATTTTGGTTGTTATTACATATAACAGATGTATATATTACACATAGATAGGCGTGTTTGTTTTATTTGTCATTAATGAATTGTGTTTTTCTCCTCTGTAATGTTTATTACCATCTCTACACCATGAACCATATTTATTTATCTGCTTAAGAATAAAAAAAAATATTGCATTACACTCTACCGACTTGAACTGTCCCAGTCAAGGACAAACTAACCACATCTTTTAAATCTAATTTCATTCCGTTAATAGCCAAAGGGAAATTTAATATCCGCTTCCATACTATGCATTTCTTACATGTATATATTTATCAACCAGTTAACAGACTTACGTAATGGAGGAAGGACATATAAATATGGCGTTCTATAGACTCTGGGTTCCATTTTTTTTTCTTCCGTTCTGTAATACAACTGTCATGTCGAATGTACAGTTAGTGAATATGGACAATGCAGTTTTTAAAATTGGGAACATTAAAATTTTCTGTTTCAATGAATAAGTATGCAAGATATATATTGTAAGGCCCGGTACAACGGCATACTGCATTTTACAAATAGTAAAAATTCACTGCCTTGTGCATAACGGCCGACAACTGGGACTTTCATTCTTTTTTTCTAGAATAAAAATGTACTCGTCGAACTTAACGTGACAGATTGTCGTTAGTTTTCCATGGTCTGAATCCATAGTTTGTCAATTAGCGACAGCATAAATATATCAGATCACCAATAAATTACTCGGTGATGTCTGTATAAAGTGAGTCCATGGGGGGTTTTAATGACAGACACCTGACCCGACTAGTTAAGATGGAATAATATTGGTCTTCTGAACCTATATAATGAGTGCTGTTAATGTACTCGAACTGTGAGTTATTCAATTTATTCACTTGATAGCAGCTTGATTGTAAGGTACATTCATACGAAACAATGTCTATCACATTTCATTGATACGAAACAATGCCTATCACATTTCGTTGATACCAAACGACAGGTAAAGGGATCAGAAGTAGAGTGTTGGTACGTCAACCTTGATAGGTTGTCATTATTGCAGGTGAAAGACATGTTGTTGAAAGTAATGATCCGTTCCCAAGAGACAAAATATCGCAAGAAATATTCAACAATGGCTATAATTAACGACATTAGCTCTAAAGCAGATAAGACTTGAATGACATGGCATAGTTCATGATCCCCTCTTTTGAGAAAGCAATCAATGTAGAATACATTATGCACATACTTCAACATTTTTTTACACTGGGATGTCGTTTGCTGTATGTTGCAACAATCAAAATAACTAAACATTAACGATTTTTGATAGAATAAGTTTTTGTCTTAACGTTAAACGGTTTCTAAGTCTTTTTCTAAAGGCATTTTAATGTATCCGAATAAGACATAAAGTCGTTCAACGCTAGTAGTACCGATAACTGCGAATCTGACAATACGACAATTCTATTTGTAATATGCTATTTTCTACGTCGCTTGTAGTTCATTTTTTTTCAATATTAAGGAACGACAAAAAACGCTACGCAATTTCGAAATGAATTTCGTAGATCTTATCAAAGAATTCTTCGGTGTAAGACAATAAAATTTTTAAATCAGATTGCACAGCATTATAAAAGACAAAGTACTAAAGCGACGTCACTTTTTCTTCCAAAGAAGTCTACATGCTGTTGATAAAATCTACATATTTTTGATGAAGTCTACATAATACTTCTGATGAAGTTTACATGCCAATGATAAAGTCTATATATATTTTGTGTAGTCTACATACTACTTACAAAGTCGACATCTAACTTGTTACTGAATAGTTTTTAGATAGTAGCATATATTTTATTATGTCAATTAATCAACGGAACTTAGTTGGAACTTTAGGTGACTATAACGTTTCATTTGATTATTTTTTGCATAAATAAGATTTTTGATTAGATTAAATCAACCACTCGACATAAAATATGTCATTTCGGGACTAACTCACGGTATATTAGATATACTTGCTAGTAGAATCTTTGAATTTGCCGATATGCAAAACAACCAAAATTATTTCTATTTCTGTTTTTTTTTCTCTAACCATGAACTATTATTGTATGCTGACTAAGGTAATTGTCTTCCAAAATTGGATCATCTTCCGAAAAATAGACACAAGTGCGCAGTTTTAATGTCTCGGCGTATTGGCCTTTCTGTGTTAGCCTGGGGTGCCATGTCTTGGAGCCAAAGCCAATCTTGTTAAGGCAATGAATGCGAAACCCTCAGGATTTCTTGGCACCGGTTGACATATTTGGGTTCATTTTAAGAAGTCTTTGGTATAAGCCTAATTATAGCCTTCGGGTACGATGTGTAACCATTTTTATCTTTTATGTACCTTTTGGTTCCATGACACCCGCCAATAAACAGAAGAATAACTATAAGTACATGTAGATATTCCAAAACATTTAACTTTTCGTCGATTTTTTATTGTACATATGGGCTACACGTCATACCAAATCCCTCCCAGTAGACATGGAAGGACTGTTTATTTGTAAAATTGTACCTGTTTTAGTTAGTACACCTAAACGTACCAAGTAATCTGAGAAAGTCGTAGAAAAGGCGTAATTGAATACATGCAGCGTTTGTATGTGGCACAATTGTCCACGTGGAGAAGAAAATCCCAGTCGTAGCAGAAAGAATTTCAGCCTATGGTGCCGGATTCAGAATCGACCGATTTAAAATATTTATTCGAAAATCGGAATGTATTTTAACCTCTTCGCCATTCTCACTTGCTAACTTTTGTTAAAAATATAGCTATACAGTAATTCACAATGTAAGTGTAAAACGCTATTCGTCTCGTATTCTGTGTCTAAGATTAGCGATAGGCTCCAGCCAATTACCCTAAAAAAGCAACAAGTATATTTGAATATTGCTAGTTGTTAAACTTTAATCCATATTCTGGGTATTTAGACTGTAGTTTTGTCCTCGATGACTTGTTTCAAGTCTAGTCCATGTCAACTCAATGAGCCCAAAAGATCAAGTCTCCCAACACAACTTTCTACACACAAACAATAGAAGAACGAAAAGCACTAGAAAACCTTTTTAAAGTATCCAGTTATCAATCTAGAAACGCGCCCGATGTACCTCTTTTTCGACTTTGCAGCCTATCAATATCAACAATTACCATAATTAAATCATTCAAATCGACCCTTTATATAGGAGAGAGAGAGAGAGAGAGAGAGAGGAAGAGAGAGAGAATTGTCTTAAAAGATTTCTTTTTTTTTTTTGAAGTGCTGTAGGTTCCTTTAATGTAAGCTAATATTACACGCAGTTTTCGTGGCATGTGTGGTTCTTAACTATAATTACCCCGCATCTACTTAAGAGTAAATCTTATGTATGATCTTTAATTTATTCCATTTCTTTAGCGCTTGTGATAAAATATATGCATCTATGATTATTAGAGCAAATCTACAGAACAAGACTTGTTCCTCTTGATGAGTGAATATACCCCCCTCGTGCAGGCTTATATTGTGGAAAATATTGATATACCTCCCACCGATATATTATACATTAAGATAATAAGTTAACCGGGTGGCTGTAATAATATCATATTTAAGTGGTATATGCCCCACTTGATGTTTTATATACATAAATTAGTATACGTAATTTAAATTGATATGATCTATTTCTTTGGTTAAAGGAGAAGGCGGCATATATTTTAGGGAATATAAATGGTTAGTTTGAGTTAAAAGATTCTTGAAATCTGAATCTCTGTAAAATATTTTCAAAGACATCAACAAAATTTACTATCCATCTGTCGTTTGTCATAAACCCCTAAATTTCACGCCGAAGAGGTGCCTGGGTAACCATGTCTTTATATTTGCTTACGTTTTAGTGGCGAGTGATCTTTACGATTATCATACATCTCATATAATTGTAGAAATAAGCAGATTAAGCCAATTTAGCGACAATTTTCACTTTCATTTATGGTGTCCTGTGAAATTTGGGACTTCCCCTTTAAAATGAAATGAGATTTTATATTCAACTTTATTGCACCAACCGGTATTATGGAGATTAGTATACGCCGTATAATTTTCTACGAGGAAAATCTTCGCCTTGTGAAATCCCAACTATACCAAGGGTTCTTTTGCATGTTAGCCACCACGCACGGCCCTTATACATTATGCGACAAGTAGAAACAGGGAGACCTTCTGGTTGTTGAGTTAGTTATTGAACCACTGTGGTGGCAAATCAAAACTAATGTTTCAATATTGCATACACATTCTTCTTCAAAACATCACATTGGGACGGAACAGTATGAAATATTCATGGATGTTATATATACATCGTACACGATTTATTAAATATGGAAATGACTATTGGCGACAGCTCGTTTTATACTATCCCCAGATATCGTATATAACTGCAATCTATGCTTTGTACTCCTATGGTGTCCATATCGCAAAGGCATCAAATTTGTGAACTAATTCTGGCAATATGTTGTGGGCGAAATTTATCTATACCGAATGATAAAATGATTCATCGAAACGGCCTCAGATACCTGGAATAAAAACCATAATGACTCATCAAGTATGGTTTGTGGTTTGCATTATTGTTAATTATTTGTTAAGACTGTAGAAAATCAATCCACATTTAATGAATTGGGTTAATATAATCAACAAACGCTAGGAAAATAAACATGCAAAATAGCACCAAAAACTTGTTATTGATTTGGGAGTACACATAGTTTGTGTTATGATTACCTTCTTAACTCCAGGGGTAAATGCTGTCTCTTTTGATTTTGCCCATTTCGTCGTAGCCATTGCAGATGGGATGTTTTTGTATTTTGCATATGGTTGCGACCATATAGCTGGAAACTCACACTGCGGTTAACAGAACATTTGACTGCGAAAGTTCAAAAAGGTGTTGATAATTTCGCGCCCGCAGGGGCGGATCCAGAAATTTTTCCAGGAGAGGATTTGCCAGGTTTTTTTCACGGAAATCTGCCATCATCGTCTCTAAATTACACAGACATACATACAAATTGAGCTTTTTAAACAGAGAAATCAATTTTTTTTATACTGACGTAGGATCACTTTGTGATGTAATTTCATCGATGCAAGGCATTATTTTTTTTATGTAGCTGAGCAGGGGGGATCCGCCCATGGTCCGGACAAAATTTGTTGCAAGTGTTATAACAAACATCGTCAGGCAGTGTAGTTTTGTAAAGCGTGAGTTGTAATGTAATTATGAGGAGCCGCAACCCCATTTCAAAAGGATAGTGATAATATTTCGGTCAGAGTCAACAAAACTACGAATAATTTGAAATCTAGTTGGTGTAACACGTGTGGGTTAGATTGCAGGGTATGTCATTGAATCGGTAGAGCAGAGTGGTTTCGATTCCCCGTTTGTACTAAGTAGACAGTACGCTCGCAATGATCTATGTATATTAGTCCCGAAATGACATAGTTTGTGTCGAGTGGACCATTTACCGCAATTCACTCTCTCTTTCATGAAACACACACTTTAATCGATTAGCAATAGACATACTATCTAATCCCACAAAACACATGCATTCCGATTATTGATCTAAATCAAGCACAAACCTAAAGTTTCTAACTCTCAAAGCGTCCGTCCACTTTCTCTACTATCTGATCAATTGTTGGGCAATTGCTATTATACTAGTGGTACATATGTCCCTATTGAGTTGTTATGGTGTCCTAATTCACCTAATATGGTTTCATGGAGTACAAATCAATTTTTATGATCAAGCAAAATCACTAGGGAATTTTTACACTCGTCGAAAAATACCAAAATATTTCTAAACGAACGTTATAGAAGATGTTATATCGCAAAATTAAATCTGCCATTCCTTCTGGATCGCATTATTATTTTTTGTGTGTAGCAATACTCGCCTATAATGACTACAACAAAAAGGTATTGTGCACTTGCCTAAAAAATATAATTAAAGTACCGCGATTTGTTGTTTTTAGAAGGATGTGATTTGGTATATTTCAGAGATTTTTTTTATCGGAGGCGATTCAGTATAACACTTTAGCTGTGTTAAGGGTTTCATTTCTGTCTGACACGAAACTTAAATTGCATTATATCGAGTCTATTTCGATTCGTTTAGATTATTCAATAAACGTCAATGAATTTTCTGTTTAGTCTTACTTTTTGGAGGCTGTATGCGGAATTGTCCAAAATGTCATAGAGATTTAACCGTAGACGTCGCATGACAACTATTCAGATACATAATGTCAGCCCTCCACACTATAAACTTACAAAGCAAATTTATATCTGGATTGCAATCCCATTGTTTCAGATAAATCATCGTTTAATTAGCCGGCGATTCTACCGCGCTCTGGTTTATTAGAAAATCATTGTCTTATTTGTTTATAACGATTATGATCCTTTTCCCTTGAATATTGTTTTGTATTACAATAGTCTTTATAAAAGAAAGAAGGCAAACGAACCCTGATTGATCTGCCATTCATTTAAGAGTTTGCTGTTTCTAATGTAAAATTCTTTTAGAACAGATTTATATTTGTTAAAATGTTCCATCATAACCAAATTTGGCTACTTTATGTGATCTAATGTCTCCTCTTGATTTCAGAAACATAAGCTACTGGCAATTACCAATCATATTGTCCCGGCTCATTTTGTCATCCACCAGCACGCGTACTGATGCTTTAATCCCCTTGCTTTGATACTCTACATTTATATTTCATTTTTTTCGTCCCGATTAACCTTTATTTCGGTTTCAAAAGATCAAGGAAAGCTATTAGTTCAAATTTAAGGAGGAACTTCGGTCTATTTTAATTCCTCCTTTTAAAAAGTTTAATGGACTGTTTCGTATTTTTATTGTCATGTTTCATGCTACTTCTCCTGTGAAGCTTTGTTCGGGGCTACGTCATCATCTTTGTTCTCCCTAGAGGGTGGCAATCGGGATGTGAGTTTAATGCCCTCTGGCGGCAATAAATTAAAATAAGCTGAAAGCAACCTAATATCTTTTTTGTGGTCGTCTGTTTTGTGTAATCCCCGTGGTTTACTGATTATCATCTAGGCATTATCCCCCTTTGTGTTTTATTGGTTACGTATCGTCAATGTCAGAAAAACCGCTGTGCCGAAAACCTATTTATGACTAATCCTGTCACCAGAATATAATGTGTGCAAAGGATAGATCATTATGTGGAAACGAGTGAGTAACGAAGCGAGGAATAGTTCATTTGAAACTTGCACAATGCTGTCTACTTTTACCATTTAAAATGGGAGTTGCCGGAGAAAAGTTATTTGTAAGTTTAAGTCTAAGTCTATCTTTGGTGGACATCCACACCAGAGCACGGGCGCCTGTAACGTGGAATCGTTTTGAGACGAGTTTTTTGCCCGTGAGTTAGTAATCGGAATCAGACCAGCTATTTGGTAATCTCGCTTACAAACATGGACGTAACAGACTTTAGGTATTATTTTTAGTCATAACTTGATGATATTTTTGAAATATTTTCCACGTTACAGGCGCCTGTGCGCAAGAAGTCAAAATGGTTTTCTAGCGACGTGTTGGTCTGGAAATAGCTTATATGAGCCCACGTACCCAAAGACCTTTCAGTAATCGACCATTTTCACCTTTTGAGTTTCATTGGATTTTACGCATTGATTTGTTTAACGTCCATTGATAAAACGTAGTAAGATAAAATGCAATACTGAAAATACTATTAGTAAACAGGCTGACTTCGAATCATTGGCGACATTTTGTCCATAATACAGACCAATAGTTGTTCGACGAATAATTCTTGGTGTGTGCTGATCTTAGATATCACTGTTTAATTCTATTAATTTAACACTGTCTCCATTGTGGTTCAACAATGCTAATGGCAGCAAAAAATTGGCGACACTTTTAGTCTGAATATTCTAACCCTCGTGCAAATGATATAATTAGATATACTTTACTGGATTCATCGACCATTTCAAATGTTTTTTGCGGGCATATGTTATTGGATCGTACAGCTTAGAAACAGCGTGGATGTTTATCGCCTAGTAAAATGATTGCATAGCAAAACCTCATTAAGGATGTTATTATTTTTTTACAATTCAATTTAAATTTACAGGGACAAGATCGTTGAAGATTGTTGGCTAGCTTCGAAATCTGGGTCATAGTTGCGTGAATATACGGTTGATTGATGTCGTAATCCGGGACATACAGAGTCCGGATTTACCAGATATTTTATGGCTGAAGTAATAAGGAAATAAATCGGGAAAACAAAATCATGCCGGATGTGTCAGAGTGCCGGAGTGATAAGAGATCGGATATGTCCACTGTATAACTATGTCCTGTCATCAATGCAATGGAATGGGTTTCAATGTTTCGTCAACACGATACGCTGGCAATTTTACGCTGCAATTTTTGAGTTAACGGGATCATGACTACTAAAACAGAAATAACTTTGTCCTTTTCTTTGGGGATCACGTGGCTAAGTGGGTAATACGCTGGCTCGCTAACCTTGAGATCGAGTGTTCGATCCCTGCATTGGCCGAGAAAGTTCATCCAGATTCTCCGGCGTGGTTTCCCCTTGTAAGTCTGACAAGTCAGCTGTCTAGTCGTTCGGATGGGACGAAAACCCAGGGACGTATGTACACATTGGTGAGTACGTAAAAGATACCTTAGCAGTTGGAATTCGATATAAGAGTAGGTCGTAGCGTAGCTGTCCGGGCAAAATTTCCCTCATAGCTGTCCGTTTTGATTAGCTCAGGTTAGGAGCAGAACAGTAGAAAGTTAAACTCCATTTCATTTTATTTCATTTCAATGCCCTTTTCTGTCCCAGTACAGGGTTAAAGCTTCCTCCATAGTAACTCACTACGATGCCACGAGTGTTTCCCCGGATTTTTCCAGCGTTGCCTCACCTTAGCGGTGGTTCAGGACAAAGGGTCTGCCAAGGAACGACCTCTAGTCGTAAGGATGGTACAAACATGACAAACTTCAGGTTGTAAGGGCCTTTTACTTCGCCTGGACATGTTTCGGGCCAAAACCTCTTAATATTAAACTATTGCCATCGATCACGACAGAAGAAAACGCTGTGTGTTAAAGGAGCTAATATTTTTGACCTAGATATCGACTCAAATGGGTCGCAACGCATGTAATAATGTATTATGAATGTATATAAACTGGTTTCCATTCAATCGTTTCAATTTTTACTGTAATGGCGAAATATGCAGGTAGGCTCCTTGAATGGCAATCTCTAGCGTCTGGTTATTCCAGTCTACACTTACATTTACTGTGCATGCGCTCCAGATAAGAATATGCCGTCACCGTTTGACAAGCCTCTTTCTTCGAGTACCTTGTTACAAATGGCGCAGAAGTGAAACGCATTATTGTATATGATTCGTGAACCAATGGCAAAATGTTTATTTTGCCTTAAATATTGGATATCAGAAGCCCATCTTTTCCAGTTAAGAAGAGCACAACATCAATGTTGATTTAACCCCATCACCCTCCCTGTCTCTTAAAAAAGCCTGTCAGAAAACTAGCTAGTGACCCAATGAGTAATGTGTTGGCTCAATATAGTTAACCAGGAGGTTCCGGGTTCGATCCCGGTGTTGGCGGAGATTTTCCAAGCCTTTCTGAAAATGATATTCTGTTATGTGTACTATACAGATTTTTACTGGTGTGGTATCCCCTGGTCAGTGCCACAAGACGGGGGTCTGGCAAGAAAATGCGTCTAATCGTTCGGATGGGACGAAAATCAGGGATCTTGCGTAAGCGGTCATGTAAAAGAATCCCTAGCAGTTGGGTTGAAAAGGAATTGCTGGTTGTGCAAAAATGTATTTACCTCATTGCACACCACATTCCTTCCTTCATTTAAGGGGTTCAAGTAGTACAATTTCATACTTAGCATACTAAATGTTGCAGAAAAAAGTAGGATGTTTAAATTCATTTCAGAAAATACAACGAAAACAGTTTAATTGAACTGAGCATTGTAATGTATTCTTGTTAGTTTTTTTATGTATAATTAAATAAGTGAATAATAATAATAATGATATTATATTTACAGTAGAGTAAGAGGTATACACAGTAAGAATTGCAAGTGTAATACTGACAATGTATTCATACACAATCAAACCTCTATGAGCATTCAAGTTATTTACACATTCCAGATACAGACAATTTCATTAATGAAACAATATTCTTTCTTTTCATAGGTTTTTCTAGTACTAAATTTATTTTCCCTTCTCTAATTCTATTAACTTAAGAGAAGCAGAACTCAGGAACTTCTTTTAGAAAGTTTTTATTTCGGGAACAAGTAGTTCGGTTAGTTTCTCCAATTCTATTAACTTAAGAGAAAACGAAATCTTGTTTTAGATTAAAGAGACACTGTCACATTATCGAGAGAGTTTCTATAAAAAGTTTATAAATATTCATTATTCAACTCTAAGTCTCTTCTTTACTACTCACATTAAAGTTAATAAGTTGAGTCCTGAATGTGGACACCGTTATGAAGATTATTATACACACAAATTAAATAGGTCAAAAGAGTAACATAGAGGTAGACAACGTGTAAATTAAACAATGTCCGTCTTGTTCAGATATATATATATAATAGATATACTAAACCGAACAATAGAAATTAAAAAATGTCACTATGCACAACATAACTTGTTAAATACCTCGATATTTTGTAACTCTGTACATGGCACTATATAGTACATAGATCATACCCGTTTTCTGAATCGTCAATCTAGACTTAATGTCTTTGGCTAATAGCTTCTTTCACAAGAAGTCCAATGCTTCTAACAACACGCTCGGTTCGAGCAAACTGGCAACAAGTCAATCACATTATGTTTATTAATTAAATATTTAATTCGATTATCGATTATTCACGCTAATCGATTAGTTTTATTGCAGCATGCTTCTTGTATGGTGAAGCTACAAAATTACGTGATAAACTATTTTCAACACATAAATATATGACGTCAGCATTATTCAACACCTCTACACAAGGATATGGCGTCACTGGGTCAACCTGAGATTATTTCTCCCGTTAATGGCGACATGACGTGGGGTCGTCCAATCCATATATGGTCATGCAGTAACCACGAGATTCTCGTGTAGGTCGATATTTCTATATATATAGACTGTTTAAGCAACTGTTATAAGCTGTTTTAAAATATCAAGGGAAGGATTGACGACCACGTGATGTTTCTGTCTACTTTGCCTGGCGCAATAATATGATTTGTTATCGTTCCTCGAAAAGAATAGGTAGTTCCGCTCCGGCTGTCAGCTGTGTTCTAACTGAAGGAGTTATGTCAAACTTATCACTCAATTTCAAGTTAAAGTTTTGGCAGACCTGAAAGAACAAATAATAACACCGTATTAAAGAAGAGTTTCATATATTGAAGTAGAACTTAGCGGATTGAATTATCCGTTATCCGGTTTATTTGGTTTACTCTATTTGATGTTTTGTTGGACTTCTCTTGAAATTGACAGATTACCCGTTATGTAAAGCTTTTCAATCAAATTAAATAAAAACTTTTGTTGTGACATAAGCCCACACTCTACTACCGACACAAAAGAGGTTTTAATTTGCTTAGCCTGTATGTTCAATACCATTTTTTAAGGGTCACAGTCATTTGTGGGGGGATTTAAAGATACACGTTAAAAGATTACTAACCCGGATTGTAGCAAGGTAGATCTCTGTCTCGGCTATTCTTCTGCCTGTGAACAAAAAGTATGATGAATTAAATACAAATGTACAGATTTTTTAGCTGTTAATAAATTTGTTCGAATCTCTGCCCGATAATATATGTTACAGGTAATTAGCATTAGTATGTTTGAAGTTTTTACTGTTTGGTAGAAATGAAAACAATTTTCAGTTTGAGTGTATAGTTTGGATGTGTTCAAATAGAATTGTTTGTAATTCTTGGACAAATGTGGTAAGCTATCGTTTTAACTCGTGTGAATTTTTCATCGGTTTTCAAGAAAGCCAAAACGTCTATTTTCCATAATGAGGTGAGTCGAGGTTTTTCTGAACGAGATATTATATATTATAACAATCACTTTTATTATCTTGCTAGGCATGATACCTCTTCCTCAATAAGTATCAAAATTACCGCTTATTATAATAGTTACTTACCAACACAGCTTCTGGCACCATAACCAAACGGTAAAATTGAAAATGGATGCCATTCCTTAGCTTCAGCTTTAAGCCATCGTTCTGGTACAAACTGGTCTGGATTAGAGAAGATGGAAGGATCTCTTGACATGGTGTAATTGTTCAGTAAAACACACGTCTGAAACGAAATAAATACAAATATAAAATACACTTTCACAAATAATTGCAAAATAAACTTAAAATGGCATGCGATCTTTCAAACAGAAAATACATGTAATTAATTTTATAGAAAATCTCCAAACTAACCCAAAACACGACTAATTATGAAATTGTAGATCTCCTCTACTGAGATGTAAGCATTGTTTACGAGCATCTGGTGAAGTTCGGGAACCACTATATTATGGTTATGGGTAATAATAAGTAGGACTCCTGCGCTTACAGATCTTAAAAGGCCTATATCTCAATGCATTGGCATATCTGTTTCAAATTTTGAATACTATGTAATTTGAACACCACCGATACAACTGTATTATCAATTCACGGCCAACCGAAGTGTTTTTAAAAAATGCGTTTGAAGAAAATATGTAAACTATAGTAAATTGTAAATGATGAGTTGCATTTGATGATACTGAACTTACCCCTTTATGTATAAGAGTATTATCAACAATTGTATCTTCTTGAAGAATTCGAGCATTAATTGGGATCGGTGGATATAATCTGTAAATAAAAGTACCAGGTAATGATAAATATAACATAAAACAAAAGATTTGACAGTACACAATGGTGAGGGGAAAATAAAATGACGTAAGAATGAATCTCTTCGTCTGTTACACTCTATACAAATACACAGTATGGTAGGCATCAGTGTCGGGAAGCTATATTCAAGGTTACACATCTTGAAGGACGGCTTGATGAACGAGTACACACATATCTCCGCAGAAGTAGGTATTCAAGTACATTTTTGAAATGATAATTACAATTTCACACGGCAGCATCGGAAAGCTGACAATTAAAAGATGGCAATTATGCTTTATTCTATATTTCATTTCGAATCGTAATTACCTGAGTGTTTCTTTAACGACTGCTTTGAGGTAAGGCATACGTTGAAGATCGTCATAAGTACATGTTTTACCGTCTAACACACTATCAACTTCGTCTCTTAATGTGTCCTGGGCGTCAGTATTCTTGGCCAAGGAGTACAGTAAAAATGACATTGAGTTTGCGGCCTGCAAGATAAAAAGGTACAAAAATGACTTGATACTGTTTAAAATAATATGACGTTTTTCTATCTCGTTTCTAATCTAAATGATAATCTAAACAATCATGCACTTTTTTTAAAGCTGATTTCAAATCAGTTTATAATCTTGCGAACTTCAATATAAGTTAATATATGTAAGAATGTAAAGACGGGAAGGAAGTACAAAATCGTAAATAAGTTGTCCTGTCAATTTTGTGATTTTTTTTATGAACTTTTTAAAAATCAAAGATGTACTACTCAAGGTTGCGTTCGATTTATTATACGAAAAAAAATGTGAAATATTCATTTATTGTGTAACCTTGATTTACACACAAATTTACATGCGACTTGAGCGACCACTTTTATCATAAAACAATAGCCGCCCCAGGCAACTTATTAACATGAAATATTGTATCATAAGACAGGTATCGCAACATTCCAAACCCAAAGAATCGTGGAGACTACGAATAAAAACTTTGACGTATATGAAAAGAAAATACAAATAGTTTTTAACTAAACTCTTTTGGTTTTATCCATAATGCCCTGATTTGTAATAAATTTAAATTTTATTTTTTCAAAAATTAATCTAAAAATCAGCTGTAGGCTGAAACAATATAGGTATTATTTTAATGCGTATCTCTGGGTTTGATAAACAATCGTAAATAAATTGTAATAGTCTGGTAATAGAATGAATTACGACTTCTGTTTTATGGATTTTGCCAAGTAGATGACCAAAATAGCAAAAGTCAAACTTACTTTCTGTCATATAAACATGTTTATCAAATTTATGTGGGTGTCTTAACTCACAGAAGGTGGCTGTGATAGAAAAATAAGTCGGAATCAAAACTGTTTTAATCTATAAGCTGGATAGATATATAACCCTCTTTTACCTTATCACAAACAAAGCTTGTTTATTCTCGCCTTATTTTGCCTAACAGACCATAGACTATATACATATGGTTTTATTGATGGTATAAATATAATCGCTAAACCAGATATACGATATATTATTAGTGCATGCGTAGTTGTAATCATGCAGAATTCGTTTTGCCGTCTGCTATTTTCTTTTGAGTTTTTCTTAATTCTACACTAGATAACCACACACGAATTGTTGTATATAAAGGAACGTTTTGAATGACATCTTTGTGTTGCATATAAAAAACACAGGCGTTTTCGGCTGCACGTTTCTTACGTTAACATATTATGTAGGGAACGAATCTCCGAAAATAAACCGTATGAATGAAAACTGTGATGTACTTACCGTATCCACACCACCAAGTAAGACTTCTGTAATATTTTCGTAAATTTCTTGTCTTGACATTTGTCCATTGCCAACAAGGTACGTTAAAAAGTCGACTCGATCACCTTCTTGCACATCTCCTGATAATCTTTCGGCTACATCTTCCATTTTAGCCTCGATATATTCTTGCGCTGGAAACGAAAATATCTCAGATGAGCATATGCAATCTAATTGAGCTAATTCTAATGGATGACCAATCTACAAATAATAGGCCTAGGCTTTAGTACTGATTAAGGGTCTTACCTATTTCGTAAATAGTATCCCATGCTTTAACATGCATTCTCCAGGTCTTTAATCGGAGGTTTTTGTAAACTTTTGTGAAAGCCATCATCTGATGTCCCGTTAAAAACATGGTTGCGATTGATGTAATAAAATTCTGGATTTTAGGATCCACTTGCCTCTCAAGACATCCCAATCTGGTATCTAGCAATACGTAACCTAGAGCTGAAAATTCAAACATATTAAGGTAAATCTTTTACGTTTATAGCGTAAGTGCGGTTCTTTTGAATAATGGCCGGCGTGACAAATCACGTAATACGAGCTTACATGAAGCTAGGGGTTAATGGAAATCTCATAGCGTGCCTTGACGGTGACCTATTCTGTCCAAACAAATATTGACCAACAGCTTGTGGTCTCAAAGAGGGACTTTTGGCTAGCTTATTGTAATTAAAGAGAATATAGAGCCCGAAATTCTTCGTATAGCCGACAAATTGATATTACAGAACATTTGTATATAACGCTAGTCACAGTGATAAACAAGCGGACATATTTGTTTTACTTAAGATGGTTCTTTCTGTGATCTTGAAGAGTGGCTTCGTTATTTTTGCCAAGGTTTACATGTGAATGTTGTCAAGTGTCGAACCACGTGTCAAAGTTTACTCAGCGTCCGCTTACCTTCCATAGTAAATTTGTTCAGTTCGTTCGGTAAATGAGGTACAAATTCGCCCTCGCCTTCTCTATCTTTCAAGAACCTGAGTCGATCTACAAAATCTGTCACCACGCTGTTGATACCGTCTACGAAATCTCCGACAGCTTTTGGACGCAGAAGTTTTGGGTTCATGGCACTTCGATTGCCTCTCCATTGCTCGCCATTGCTGTAATAAACGAAAATAACATTTAAAGTCGGTTTTATAATATTTTATTATCGCGAAATTAATTGGAAATATCAACAAATAACATATCAGGTCATCTTAAATGATGAAATCCATGTATATATTTACATTTCATTTTTAAAACTAGACAAAACATGTCACCTGGTCGGTGTTGCTTATTGATAACAATACATAAAATTGTATAATAGATCTGGTTTATTTTGACAAGTGGAAATCTACAATGCACTTAATGATGGAGTACACGCGGCATGTCAGACAGTATGTTGTCCATTTTATATTATTTATGACCATTTGATTGCAGATGATATATACAGAGAGAACTGGGGTTTAACATCCACTCGACATAAACTAGGTCATTGTGGGACTAACATGAATGTATCGTAGGGGTCTTTAGCAGTGCGAGGAAACCAGGGGACCCGGAGAAAACCCACGAGTTAGGACAGGCAACCATACTCCTTGTCACGCACAACTGGGATATCGAAACCACGAAAATTAACTCAACGACAAACCTTATCAGCACGCGTTCGAGCGCAGTATTAATGGTGCAATTCAAGATTAATCCCAGATCACCCGGAATTACCTCGAAATGTTCCAAAAAAAAAACTATACTTACGCTGTCATTATGCCGCCTCTTCGTTTACGGAGTTCATTATACAGTACCCATGCTTCGTATGGGGGTCTGTGGGGATATTTTCCCTCTGCTCGGAGAATTTCCTCCACTAATGATGGGTCTCCTACCGATACGTTATCGTAGCTACCGAACTTTTCTTTGAATATTTTGCCATACTGTCTGTGAAATTTTCTCTGTAAAAAAAAATGAAAAAGATTTGAGTAATTTGGTTGCATTTACTGATTTTTCGCAGATAAATCGTGCAGGTGTATTAAATTTTATCTAGTATAATTATACCCCAAATTTAATTTTTAAGAACATTGTTCTCTTAGGTGTCAGGGGGGATCTACAGAGTATCATATTTTATAAAAATGTGTAGTTTAAGGTTTTATCTCTCTTGCCCCCAAACCCTTCACTTAACTCTTCTGGTGAGTAAAATAAGACTGTTAAATGTTTGGTCTTACGGCAACCGATTATTTTCTGGAAGATTTATGTATTAAAGTAGATTTGTTTTTTTTTTACGGAAGGTATGCAATACCATCTCATTTAATTTTTATTGGATGCTTTTGTTAGACGTGGTTTGGAATTAATAAGAAGATATTGCTACATTCCACAGAGCCGTTAAGACTTTTAGTAAATACCTCAGTTAATGCCCAACAATAGGCTATCGTATACTCTCATTAAATAGCATAGTATAGTCACTTGGGATCAGTTTCAAAGTAACATAAGCCCCCATACAAGATTTTTTTCCTCTCTTTTTTTATTCTTAACGACTATCATTAATACGGAAAATCGTCTGTTTTTATGACTATTCATAATTTTTCAATTAGTATTTAGAACAGGAACTTGTCAGATAGAAGCTAATGTTTCAATTTTATGAGTGGTTTGAGACAAGGCGGGGATTTTACTCCAGTCTCGTACATTACTCTAGGCAATTAACTCCAGTTACAGTCCCAGATGATTCAAATAACATTGGTGAAGGTTTGTTTTCATTTCCGCACGGCTTATGACAGTACCAATAATTCATTTAGCTTCTTACAAGACGAACATAAACAAGTAGACCACGTTTTGACCATCAGAAAGCAGTATTCCCAGACATGAATGGAACATTTTATTGTGTCTACAATCGCTAATGGGCATTTCTATCGCAGGAGTAAACGAGTGAGAAATTGACATTCCTGCGTTCCATAGACGTCCATGAATGTCAGTCAAAGAGAAAAGAAGCTCATCTGTGAGATCTGTGAGCAGAAACAACCGTCTACTTCGGCGATCAGCATTTTACAAAACTAACATGCCATCACCACATCTCATTAGCTACACCGTGTAAATTAACCACTAAAAGCTTCCTTTCATCGAGTAAGATAAATTAACAAAACTGATGGCTTGATGAAAACCATCATAAACTCAACAAATAAACATCGGTGAAATTGGTAAAAACAACCTTCCTTCTTTTTGCACATTGTACAGGTAAAAAATGGCGAAATACATGTTAAAGTAAAACTAGTTATACAACATGGAAGTGAAAAGGGGAGTTCAAGAAGACGGGTCCATTTACAAAGGTTTAAACACAAAAAACCTCAGTCTCACTTTCATATAGAAATTTTTGTGGCACATTGAATATTGTAAAGCCTCTATTTATCCTGTCACATGGTGATAACAATAGGGCTTCTGCCCACCCCTATCTCGGTAAAATTGAGTTGAGGGGTCTTGAAATGCAAAAGAAATGGTCCGCGACATTTGATATGATTCGTGCGCTGGAGAATAATAGGTGAACGCTGGAAAGTGCAGGTTGGTAGGTTAGCACGGGTCAAACTGAACGAATACTAAACAAACACAGTGTATGATAGGCCAATGCACACAAAATAGATTCAAAGTTAACGATAGTGAATAGAAAAGCGGTTGACCCAGATTACTTCTTTTGTACCGAAGCAGTACAGAAAACAAGGCTACTAAGTGAAATATGAGTTTTCTAAAGCCATTTTATGCGTGAAAGTTTGATATAAGATGCATATCGTGGTAATAAAAAAAACCTTCTATCTGTAACAATCTGGATAAGTATGTGTCGGATAAATAGTACAGATGACGATGTCATCCTGTGTATTGGCGGTGAAAACAACGAGCAGAACAACGGAAATCAAAGATACGTTCTTTTCACATATAAAAGACTGTAACATCTTGTTCTGTTAGACAATATTCTATTTTTTCTAGTCTGCACTAGTCGAACGCTAACTATAACATCCCGAAAGAATGTCGGTCGACGATCGCCCAGTGCATTTCTATTTGCTGATGATATTTAGAAGATGGTTAAGGCTGTTTAGGAATCAATACGACTGGCTGTTAAGACAAAAGGTGTCAGCTTTTGTGACCAAAAAACAATCGTAAAAAATATGTTATCCACAGTAATTGGGGATTGCCTCTTAATTAGGGTAAAATTGACCCCGTGTCCCCCGCGTCAACTTAGCAAATAACCCTGTCAGCCTTGGAAGTGTTGAAGGGCTAATAATAAGGCGATTTCAATTTGTTTTTAACAAGACTTATAAACTGAATGGTAAATGTTTGACCAAAAACTTCTCCCGAGTCGGCGACGACGCTAAATAAGTATTTGTCTTTTCTGTCTTTCTACTACGATATCTTAATTACTGACACGTGAACTCTAGGTCGGATATATTGACAATCGTACAGGCTGTCATTTTAGTGCGTTTTCTGGTCAAGCTAATTGACATATCTGCTAATTTTATCATCCTTATTATGAGCGAGTATGAAACATTGAACTAGAAATAAGCTTTGTTTCATACTCTTTAAGTTGATCATCGCAATTCAGAAGTCCGGGATTTGTATTTGTCGCCAAGCTAATAAATTAAAGCTACTCGGCAAGTCTCTCGGATCAGTCGTGTTTGGAATTTCGTTTACAAATGCCAAATTGAACCCCAAAGCTGAGAGGATTGAGTCAACAGTGGAATGACGAACGGCCGCGTAAATTCGTGTTTTGTGTTCAGTGGCCATATTTGTCTTAGGGATGAATCCAACAGAGAAAAGGTATAGTCAACGCTGAAAAAATCTTTTACTTGAGGCACGGTATAAGAATGGCCTTGATGACCTCTGCTCTTAGCTGGTACACGTTAGTGCTTGTAGGTTTAAACTAAACGAAAAAAATATTGAAAAGAAAGAAGGAGGAAATAAAAAAAAGGCTTCTTTAAAGAAAAGATTAGGAAGCCATGCCACGTGTCTAAAATAGAAATTGTAACGAAATTGGCAAGCGATTAAAAACTTCATCGAATGTAATTCGATGTGCACTTTACGAATTCATACCATTTTGCATGCTGACTGTTTAAGTTAATACAAGAGCTTAAAGTCATATTAACTGTTAAAAGTCAAATTTACTCGGTTATTGTAAATTAGTAAGTCTGGGCCCTGTTTCACGAAATTTTAACTAAAGATAAAATCCAAATTTTAGCAGATACTTCAATTTTGATTGGCTAAGAACTAAAATCAATCTAATATTGTCCAATCAAATAACTAAAATTCAGATCTTATCTTAGTTAAAATTTTGTGAAATTGGCCCCTGTTCTGTAGCTATTGAATGCTACCATACACACTTAAAGGCCCATTATGAAGATTTGACATAATGGGAACACTATGACATAACAAGAAAGGATTTAGCTTCGAATGGAATTATTGTGAATGACAATGCGCAAATTTTAAATTACCCTTGAGTTTTGTTAGTATATGTCGCCTTTTGACCGTAATTGTAATTTCTGGTGAAGCAGATGCATAAATTATTGGCTGAATTGCTGGATCGATTTTCACACCTGATTTCACCATATATTCTATTGCTTAGAAGTACTTATTACACAAAATGTTAATCCGTAGTCGCCGTGAATTGAATTAGAAGCTCCTGGAGAAAGGTTTGTTTATAATAGATGGGGGACTTTACAGAAAAATAATATATATATAATATCTTGCATAACAAACGACATACTTATACGAGTAGCTCTATTTAACCTAAGCCTTGGCAGTTTCGTTCTCTTTTACAAGTGTGTTGAAGGCGATACAAACAGTGCTCTATAATAATGCTGAACAGTATGTCGTTCTGTGGGAAGCTTACCAACTCTTTGGGGTTGTTCGGTATATATTTTGTAGTAATTGCAAAGAATACTGACAAGTTCTACAGAGGGTAATCAAATAACGAGACATTTAAAAGTTTAAATTTAAACCACAAGTTTATTAAATTTGTTAACATTATGCACGTTACATACAACAGTGGTTTCGAAATGAATAAGTAATCTTTAGCTTAATGTTTTATGATCAATTGCACTGAATGTTTTATTTCATTCGAATAAAATCTAATAGGTTATCAACTGAAAACATGTATGTAAACATACAAATCTTGTAGAAAAAGGCCTTTGTGATAAAAACATGTTCGGTTTCAATTGTTTTGAGTCATGATTTGGAATAAAGTACAGCTTCATAGAAAGTTTTGATATCACCAAACTACGACGAAAAGAAAACCAAATGTCTGTCTCGTCACGAACTCGTGGCTGTATCTGCCATCATGAAGCATCTCTAGTGACCAAAAGGCAAAAGCTTACGATTGGGTGTCTAGAAATCTTGCTGGAAGCAACACCAACTTCTTAACAATATCAAATAAAAATCTACGAAACAGATGGCTAAGTGGTTGAAGATAACAACGGTTATCCCTCTCTTCAACACAACTACCATATTCATGCCCCAAGCTCAAAAACATCTGCCACCTTATCAAACTGTTTAACAACGCAAAAATATTCAGTATTTTCACTTTCGTTAATTAAATACGTATATTTCAAATGACCGAATTCCTGGTTGGTGATTTACATTAATATTTTTATAGTACCGTTTGCTCAAATCGACTAAATTCGGTTAATACATCAGCGAAGATCGAAATCATGTAAATGTAAACACGTTATTAATCTTTATCTACAAGATATGTCTCTAGTTGAAAGTTTATCATTAATCTATGTAATTTATTATCTATCTGGTTAGAATTCGTGTTTCATCCAAGCAACTCTAATTGGATCTTGATTATAGCATTAGCTTCTCTTTAAACCCCATGAAAATCAGTTGCGTAATGGTAAACCACAAATATGCTGCGGTCAGATAAACGGTAAAGGGTTAAATAACGAGAAGATTGGAACACGTGCATGAAACATAGTTATACTGGTAATAATAAATTCCTCAAACTACCAATAAATGGATATTGCCAACCTAACGAAATAGGTGTGGGTATAGAATAATTGCAGAATGAAACTCGTATAATAAATATTTCTCATCCATACGTGTAAACTAACATTCGAATTAAGGAAAACCTCAAAAATTCGAAAGGTCCATGTGCTAATCGCGATTTTAGTTCTTATACATCAAAGTAAATCCATTTATACATTAAACGTCGAAAATGGTTTAAATTTTTCTTACTGATCTAAAATAATAAAGTTTTATCCTTGGCGAATTTCCAATTTTAGAAATGCATTGTCTAAAATATTAAACGTCCAGCGATCAAAGTAACTGATATAAGTGTTTAGAAGTATCCCTGCTGGGTATCTCTGGAGGAAACAAGAGATGTTGGCCGTTGGGAAAAATTACATTAAATGGCAAATGCAATCAGATATAATACTGCTGTAAGGTCGGTCGGTAGTAATGAATCGGGCGTCGGTCTATACATTTCTTCAATGACCCCCATTGTGAAGTTCTATACAACTCGAAAACTCCAGTCGACCGACAAACTGTTGGGTATTCTATACTAGACAATAACACACGAGCTATATTCTTAACACTTTGTCCAAGTTATGTCCGATATTTGGTCGGAAGCCAAAGTAGATATTTTGTCAGTGTAATAGGCTACAAAAGGGCTGAAATTATTGAGCCTCGGACTAAATTGTGGAAATAAAAACATTTTGTAAATATGTTTACTTGGGTTAAGAAGGTGAACGGGTTCATGAAAAAGGCTCTGTTCTGATTTACCAAGGTACACGTAGCTCTTCCGTTTGTAAGACCAAGAACGCAGAAAGATGTTTCGGATGTGCGTGTGAATCTGACCAACAATAGACGTAATCTTTTCAATAAAACTGTTTCGTGCTTAATTTCATTTTATCAAAAGCTCTGTCAATGAAATGAGAGATTGGGAAATGAACTAGTTGGGGTATTCTTCAATGAAAGAACGTGAAGAGCATGCGAATTTCCTCTTAACAAGAACACTTATCCTTATTTCATTTCTTAAGTTACACACATGGAGGATCTTTGTCGAATCTTTATTTGGTTTCAGCATTATTTCTCTACTCTGACAGCTCTTATGTGAAACACTTGCTAATGGAATGAATCGAGCACATGACTGGTGTTACAAACACTGGCGCTGATAGAAACGACGTTCTCGTATGCTGAAGTTCAGCTGTTGCATTGAGATCAACAACATGGTGAAGAAAAAACAATATAAACCTGCATTATTTGTAGAATTCGTCTGCTGTTATCTCGAATGCCGACGAAGACAATCGAAACCTTACACGCCACCTGTCAGAAAACATATTTACGTCTGTCAATGTAGCTTTTTATATAAATATCTATAAGAACATATTTTGATTTTTTTTATCGCTTAGCTATTAATATAAGAGGGGGTACTCGATTGATATGTATGGTCCATCACCACAGCCTTGTAATAATGTACACAATAATAACGCGTTATTCAAGAAAATGGGAAAAATATCACGTTGAAAGAGTAAGCTTGCGATGACTTTTTTTCGGGAAGCTTCAAGATATCAACTTTTTCAGGCATTAAGCTGGTAATCACTACGTTTGAATTATAAATCATTTGTATAAAGATAGGCCCTTCAAAGTGTGATATATTTAAGTGTTGTATACACTTCTCGGGTATTAAACATAATGTATCGCTTATGTCTTTTTTATGTATAAGGTCTACGTACATGGTAGAGTGAAACCATTCATTTCAGTTTATTCATCATAGATAAGTTACATAATGTATAAGTTGTATTATGTATTTTACTGACAGTTGCACTGAACACAGGTCAATGAAAATGCGGACCAATATTTGTCTTGCACCAATCAATAACTTTACTCAGTTACTCATTAACAAGTATTCACACTATTAACTAACCTTTCGCTATTTACCCTCTTATTATAAGTTTTCGTCGATATTATATTGACGTAGATTCTATCTTAAGGCGTAATTGACAGAAATAATGGTTATCGCCGTTTTTCTGCTACAAATAATACAGTCTTAAATTTGAATAGAACTGGGGTAAAGATCTCGTCAACACTAAAATTCGGTCAGTTTGAGTCAATTGTCATTTAATGTCATCGTACGGAGTAAATAACTCCCTTACAGTATAGATGGATTTTCTCAAAAAATGTATCCCGTGTATCGATTTTTTACGGGTTGAACTTTTCATTGAGTAGTATAAATTTAACTTCCCATGTATGAAACCGTTATGCCATAACAGTTCCAAAATGAGGCCTTTGTAGAGGCTTTTATTGTCAGCGTTGATTTTTCAGTATTGACCTTAGACTTCTATGTATTGCCATGTTTTAGTATTTCACAAAAGACATTATTACGATAAATTCATATAGATCAATTCATTGCAGTTGGTATAATCGTACTATCAAGTTCGCTGTCACTCGTTTTCATTCAATTCTATAAAGGGCGCTGTGATAGTTAGCTGTTAAAGTCTCGCTGCGTTGAGTATACCATATCTACAGTGGCGCAAGACGAAACTTCTGTGTACACCTGTTAACTGGAAGGGCATGCCTTATTGACATTATTTCCTTGCCATGTGTTCCTAATGTAAAACACATGCCATCATCTCAAATAATTTTAATGAAAGCAAGAAACGGAATCTTTTCTTACCTGAACTTCGTGCATTTGCCCTTTGTTGGCTTTGCGAAAATATTCCGTCACAGTTCCCACAATAGGTAGGCCTCGTGGTCCTGGAAGTTCACTAAAACTTTTAACTGAGGTAGTTGTTTTAACATCGGACAGAGCTTCGGGATCGCTGGCTTCTGTAAAGAGACATCTAACTCCCCCGTTTCTGCAAACTGTCCTTCCATGTGTTACAAAACGCCGTAACGCCGATTCTGCCATGCTTGTAGTTTTCTGAAATCCAATGAATTTTTAAGAATAAAGGGGTTGATCAATTAATAGTCCTATAATTGCTAGTTCAAAGTACGCGTAACACACAACACCCTATGTACTGGTATCATATATGAAAATGCAAAAAGCATGTGACAATGCATCAACCACGGCTTCCTATAACGGTCTGACGCTTCTAGAGCAAGATTCTTGTTTAAATAGGGTCAGATCAGTACAGGTGTATAATTATAAATAATAATACGCGAAAAGTTACCAGTTACAACACGAGAAAATGTAATACAACGCATCCTAGCTTAAAAATGAACGAAGCGAACTGTACCGATCAAGATTCTCCGAGAGACTCATAAAGCAGCAATCGTGTAACCTCGTGGGGGCTTTTTTCTAATGCACTAGCCCATGGTCAAAGAAATTGGTGGCATTCAACAAGAGATACGGATCGTCCGCCTTTTCACAGCTTTCAACCAATCATAGCGCGAAGGTACGTCTTCTCAACTTAGGTTTTTACATGGCCTAGTTTTCGCCAAATACCAAGGTTGGGTGAGTTTACCTATGTATGCCCCCATGCTGGTTGATGTTCCGCCTTTTTTCTTATATTGTACAACGTGCGACTATGCACCAGTAGATTTCAACCATTTTCGTACAGGTGCTACACGATGAACCATCAATACACTTACTCTATCATAAAGATTAACTCGGTGCATATAATATACATATTTCTTTGTTGACAAAGTTTCAATTTCTTTACAGATTTTTTTCTTCAAACCACAAAAATTTTAATACGACGTGAATCCTTCTTTGATCAATATTTGCACACTGGGCCGAAATGATTATTTACTTTATACATGTAGTTCATTTTTTTTTTAAACAACATTTTTTGAAATCGTGATAAACACTTAATCTTTGCTCTGAAACTCAATTTTCGTATGAATTGCGTAGCGGTAGCTGGATTTTAAACAGATATGGAATACGACCATTTAGAAATTAAATTGCGGATATCAACAATAACCAAGATATTCAATTACACTTCTGAGTACGTTCTTCAAGTTATAATCGTACGGGAACAATACTTGAATTGTGCAACTTGATCATCTCAAGCATTCCGCAATCCAACTATCGTCCTAGCGTTATCGGGCTAATAAAAAAATTCCCGCCGTTAATTGACCGACAATTCTCAATTACTATCTAACAATTGACGTAAATCGTTTCATTTTCTCTCCGCGTGTACAAGACTATTAACACAAATAATTATATGGATTGATTATTTATTTATTTATTTTTTTGCCGATTATATTCACAGATCAATGTAATTGATTAAGAAGTGTATAACGTAAACCGCGCAATAAAACATAGAATGTATTTCTGCGTTAACATTTTAAATCAATCAACGGAAAACGGTATTTTAAACTAAGACTAAGTGACAAATACTACATAAATTAATACCCTACTCAGACTTAGAAATCTCTCAACCAGAAAATATGTTTTTTTTCTATTTAAAACAAAAGTTATAAAAGTTAATATAATCCACACCTTAACAGTAAGTCCAATATTTGGAGGTAGAATTTTATACGGTTCTTCACTTTGAGACACTTTCCAACTGTTACACTGATTATTCTTGACTTAAAATAAGATTGCACTCTGTGTAGAGGAGAGCAGCCTGTACAACCACTTCCTCCGCTGCTCAGATACGATTTGACAGCTTAAAGCTTTCACGGCCGTTTATGTTTCGTCAATAGTATTGTCACGTAGGTTATGATACAGACTCTGTTTTCTAGTATAGCGCTTTACTGGGGTCAATCGGTGCGAGAGCAGTCACGTGGTGTTATCATGACAAGTGTGCGTTGGTTTACTACGACAGTAGGCAGGTATGTAACATGAGAGCCACGCCCCTTTTCCGCCTAATAAATTAAAGTATATCTAGACATTCGTAATTAGCAAGTCATCTAAAACGTGTATTGGACATTTAACTCGTTCTTCTATGCATATATTTATATTACACCCCTCCCCTTTTTGTATTATTCTAATCGATCTTTGAATTAAAATACCAAATGTTTATACACACTGATGAGATATCTGTAAAACTTTCAATAAAAAATTTACGTGTTACACACAAGCGTACCGCGATTTTTTTGTGTGACGGTATCTTTCCTTTCCTCGTGTCATTCGGTTCAATCAACAAGAATTTACTAAGAGATGTAACGGCAGAGATTTATTTTCTTGTTGCAAGGTACACATAGCTTTTTTGCATTATGTTTTCCTATTTTTAAGAACCTTTTACAATATACAGACGGTGTGGACCCAATGTACTTATTGATCGTTGGTACAATGACAGAAAAAGAGAAAGCGGCGAGGAATGCGGACGAGTGGCAAATAGAAAGGCTATAATACTCGACAACTCTATACTTTTTAGCAAAAGACCAGCATAATACGGAAGTGTACCACCTTGCTGCCAGTCGGTGTGTGCACTTAACTCACTTAGCTTGCAACAAACGGGTAATGATAGATATTACGAAGCGGGTTAGGTGAGCTTCAAGGGGACATGATAGTTTCATCCCACGAATTCAACAGTTACGTGGAACAAATTAAGCACATCGGGAAATGATAGATAGTTCTACAACAAGTGGAATGTAGTAATTATTTGATCATTTTTGCACCTCATGCTACAGGTAAAATATTTGCACCTAGCAGCACGAGCTCTGGGCGGATTTCCACACATGTACACGAGTTCTATATTTAAAACTAATTTACACCCGGTAAGTAATAAGGGCAAAAACAAGACGTCAAAACACCGACATGATGCCTGCTGAAGAGACTTAATTATACGAGCTCTTTTTTTTTGTCTCTTCTTCATTCTATTTCGTAGAAACTAATTAAAATGATTTATAAAGACAGTAGCAATAGGAAACGCGTACATTTACATTTTTCATGATGTATAGACTTCATGTATGATAAGTTTCAAAACGTTAAGTTATTACCAATTTACACGTAACGTTGTAGTGCAGATGCATTACTACTGCTCAGACCGTCAATGTACGTGTAATGTTAATGTTGTGGTCGAAACAATTAAAGTTATTAATTAATTATGTCGATGTTTTCGTGAAGCAATAAATCAAATCGCCATGTGTAGTATTATTTCTTTTAAAGTTATAACAACGCAACTGAAGAGAAATAAAATTGCAATGCATATAGGTATAGAACAGGGCGAACCCTCTTCACTATTCATATTCATCAAACACATTAAAAAGTTTGCGATGGGAAGATGAATACGTGAATTGGGGATACCATCGGTATAAAGATAAACGCTAGTGCATGGTATTGTTATATTTTGTCTGGTACCTTTACAATAAAAAATTCCAGAGGCGTTAAATCTGGTCCACCTGATCAAACAGATTTCAACTTATCACGCCTTGATTACAGCTGATGAGGGAGGATTGATTTATTTCTTCCGGACATTTATTGTTTATTTAAACCTTTATATCCATTGTCCTTTGAATATAGTAATAATCTCGGCATCTCTTTATCCTGTGTACTCAGACATGCAGTTGCAAATTCAAAGATTGAGCATGAGTGATGAGTGTATCTTTCAAGCATTATATTGACGGGTCACCCTGGTACTTTAAAAAAAAGAAGAAGAATTGTTTGAATAAGCAAGAAATAAATTATTATTTGCACATGACCTAAGGAGTGTTAAAAGACCCGAAATTGGTATGGATTGGTCAAAACCGAAATCATTATCGAATATAAGTTTATTTTCATTCCTTAAGTGACCATAGACTATTAACGTACGTTTAAATATACGATTTTCAAACACTTAAGAACAGTGATTTAGACACAAGAAAACTAAGGGGCTTGGATCAGCTTTAATCATTTTGATGATGATAATGCCATTTTTACTTGATGAATTATCACATACTATTCGTTATCATTAGTAATATATGAGTTATGCTTTTGTTTTGTCAAGAACATGACATCAGCAGATTTCATAACGAATTTGAATCAGATCTAACGGATATTACACTTAGTGGCTTTTGCGAGATTATTCATTTCCCTTAAATATTATAGTAAAACTATTTATTGTCTTCCCACGAAGTATGTAACGGGCTTCAATAATAACCCTTACCACCCCTTTAAAGGAATTGTTACACGAGTTATGTGTCAGTTGCGTAATCTGTGCTATTTCATGGAAATGTGTATTGTTCAAGTGTGTATATGCCCACTAAAAGATCGGTGACCGACGAGCAGTAGTCATACGTTGTGAATGAATTTGATTTACATTAATAAATAGCGTTCGCTACGTAAACAAGAAATTATTGACAAGGGTCATTTGGGATTACCATGTAACCTTTTCAAAATCGTAAGGAAATGTATAAAAGCTGCTATGTTTAACACACACCCCAAATAAGTGGGTATGATGAAATGTTCCATTTGACCGCTTTTTTTCTCTTGTTTACGGAGAATGTGACCACGTGCACATTCCACGCTAATATTTGATCAATGGGAAACGTGAAGCTGGTAGGAGTTATCGAACTTTATATGTGTGTAGAAATACATTATGTTTTGTATGTGTGTCGTGTGTATTGTATAAAGGTCGAGAATTTCCCTATTAATAAAGTACCAAATATGGCTTGCGTACACGTATGTATCAGCAGTTTTAGATTAACAGTGGGTCTTTATCTCTTGTCACTGGGTTCAAATAGTGAACGTTGTCACACATATTTCAGTCTTTTGTAGTCATATAAAAGTTCCTTTGAGTACAGTGTAACGTCCTATAATCTAATTCATTGATGATATATGCAAATAGAGTGAAAATGTGAATTCATTATTTTGGGGGGCTGTAATACATTAACCTATTCTTGGGACATTTTTCTTATATATCCATATACACACCCACACCTATAATTTAATAATAAATTGTTACAAAGAATACAAAATCCTTAGGTTTTTTTTGTTATAAAACACGTGTTCTGGCATGGACACCAGAAAGTAAGTGTAGCAACCAATAGGAAAAGAATTCTAGTTTTATTTTGATAACATTTAGTCTTCAGATGATATGGTTGAAAGAGCCCAGATGCGGTTTTCAATTCTATGAGTAAACTAAATAATATTGGTTTATAATTAACAATTTTATTGTAAGTTTTATGTTCATGAATACTGTAGTGGGATTATTAAAAAAATATTTTAGTATGAACAATGTGGTATCATTGTCAAGAACTAAATATCCACCTGATAAAAACTGCACCGTGCTTCGCTGGTCTATAATCAATCCAACATGAATACTTGACCAAATACCCAACAGATTAGCTATAGATTAGTCCTGTCTTAATTCTTTTCAACACACCTGGACTAGTGCACTCAATGACGCTCGTACCTTCTAATCACAACTTATTGCTCTGGGCGATATCACTCCGGACAGTTTGTCCACTCTTATGTGTTACTAATTGAGCGTGCACAAATCTCAATTACAGCTAAACGGTTGATTTGGTAAAGAGGTTTAGCCCACAATAGCGTCTGAACAATCCCCTTTTTATTACACGTATTGATCCTTCAAGAGAATTAAGGCTCAGAAATCGGCGATTAAAACATTTAAAGCCCGTACTTCTTGTGGTCTGTATTTTGAAAGTTTGCGGTTAATAAACACGCCACTAATGCGATTTTAAGCAAACACCCCAACTGAACAAAATAATGAACAGGGGACATCAAGTGCATTTAACAGAATTTCAAAAAGATCCGCTGGACAATTTATTACGTTATTTAAGCGCATGCACTCTTAGAGGCGGAACTGGAATTATGTCACAGAATGAACAAACATTACGTCACGCCAAAGACTAGACATGGATTACGTAATTTTAAGAGCCTACACTCGGCGGGTGTCCGTCTGTGTATGCGATATGAGGTCAAGATCACATATTAATATATCATAAACCGACATCAAATGTGGACAGGCCATATTGAGACATCCGTTAGATAATCTGTGGTTGGTAGAGTTATTTATTACATCAGATGTCAAACGAAAAGACCCTTGGTCAGCCATGTCCACAGTACAGAGTTATGAGTTCATTATTATAGTAAACTTGACACCGTGATGCACTCCTTGAACTTTGACTAAACGATCTGATCGTCGGTTCCTACTCATATTATTCTAGCCATATTGTTGATTGATTCTGGGCAGAGAAATGTTATTTCACAAAATGATTTTCAGTTTGACACCTGAATGAGAAAGTTCTTGGGGCATTGTTCTGGTGCTTAAACTGGAAGTGGCTATGACAAGGCTATAAAATGAAGGAGAAAAATAAAAATAAACCGCCTTGTTCCTGGTTACGAACTTCTATGGTCAAAGACAACATTTTCCGAGTCTTTGAACTGTGTTAAAGAAAGGTTACGGCGTCCGAGTGGTTTGTCCATTGACGACCTTGTTTAGATTCAATGTACTAGCGCCAAACAAAATAAATTGTACTTTAAATAGAGTTTTATTTAACAAGATGTCGGTGAACAATTGAGTATTATGATACATATTTGATCTATACTTATGTCAATAAATTCAAACTTGTTATTTTTATCAAAAAATATGACAGAAAGGCGTCAAAAATAGCTTTCAACTCTCGTATGGATTGACAAGCACTAAAAAAGATAAAACGCAATTCGTTTTTAGAATTATCTATTTCATAATCATGTAAATATTTCGTTTTACTTACTTCCAAGCAAAAAGAAACAAGATATTCTGAATTTGAAAGTAAATATCACATTTTTATTTATCGAACGAAGAACCTTCAAAGATATTTTAACCTTTTGATCAAAGAAATTATCGTTTGTGGTGCATTAAAAAGGGAATATTGACAATAATGTAGGCGTATTGAAACACGAATTTTCAATTTATTAATTAAAACGACATTTGGTTTTTGAAATGTCATATTTATTTGATTTCAAAATTTTAACAAATCCGTACAGTAGATGGCCTATGCAGTGTTGATTTAGATCTGACTAAATATCGACTATAATAATATTTTAATCTGATAAACACTCACTCCCATGTTAAAATCATCGTTCTTTCTCACCATCCAGGCTTTCGCAAAATACGGACGTTTTTGTGTTAAATCAGTTGAAATTGTTAATATTTACTGCTGCCATTAGCGCATATTGTTTGCTATCGATGACTGTGTCATGGTTTCCATTTCATGCATGTACGGGACAGGAAGTAACATGGGCTGCCTACCTCCAGTTTTTATTTTTCCGGCCACTGTTAAATAATCTATTTCCAGAGCGAATTATTGAAATAAACAAACACTATGTAAGTTACTGAATGACCTATGTTCTTGTTGAACACTCATTATGCAAGAGGTAAATCTGCCTATTGCCGGTCTTTCTTTAGGACTGAAATTTTATCTAAACTATTAATTAAACATTTATTAACAAAACAAGACCATAATCAATACTCGCAATATTAACCAGATTAGAACGGGTTCGCCATTTAAAAATTTACTTTAAAAATGAGAAAGCGAGGCTGAATAGTTACCACTATGCACACATTTTGTCAAAACAATAAACAGTGAAGTAATTTGACTGAATTTTCAATATTTTCTTTAAGTGAAAATAAAACCCCAATTCCCTCCCATATATCATAATTGCATCTTCACACGCCGTTTGATTATAATTTCAAGTTGGTAATCTTTACTGTCAGTCTATTGAACATTTCACTTTACTCAGAAAAGACAGCTCCAGGCAGCATTTGTTTAAATGTCATTTAGTACTAAAAATACACAGGACATAATTGTATTATTGCGCCACATTTTGACTAGACTTCTCTCGAGTTTACCATTCATCAAACAAATAACGAAGGCAGTTTTTCTAATTTTTAATTTTATAATCTTTTATCAAATACCAAAGACCATATAGATAGGTTCATCTACCTTTTGATCCAAGCCTATCAAATTTTATAATCACTCCTCCATATGCAAACAAACTGCACTAATATAGAGGTGATGTTGGTTTAAGTTGACGGATTAATCTGTCATTACTAACACCATCACGTTCAGATAAAGATCGCATTACCCTTTTATCATTAATACTTCTATCTTCATCCCTGTGATGCTATCTCGGGTTGCAATATCGCTAATTAATTAGAGAGATATCCCCAGGTGAACAGTCGATAGGTGTGCCACGCGTCTAGTGCAATGTTAAGTGTCTCGTTGGTATCACCCCCTCTTCCTTCACTGTGATTTCTGAACTGCGATAAACTCCCCAACAGTCCCAATGGTTTTAAGTGGTGTCATACAGGTTGGTACACACTTTCCCTTTTCGAAACACTCTACATTGGAGTTCCACTAACCATTGTTTTATTGTGCTCAATTCGTAGAAAGAATTTAGTTCCCTGGTTACTGGCGATGCTAAATATGTTAGAAATGCACCAAGGAAGATATTCATTGAACAATCAAGCATCTTTGAGCTCCTGGCCTTTTACTAATATCAATAAATGGATAATACTGCAAAACTTGACAACAGTGTGAAGACTTTAATTGAGACGTAAACTCTAGCCTTACAGATATCTTATCATGAAGTGGTGTTATTAAACTGTACAAGAAAAGTTTAGTAGCTACAAAATTGAAGCTACTGTGTGAAGTCTTTAATTGAGACGCAACCACTAGTCTTCCAATTACCTTCTCTGGCAGTCACCAAATAAGTGGTATTCAAAAATGTACAAGAAAAGTTTAGTGGATCAGTCGCAACTAAATAGCGTTAATAAAATGTACAAGAAATTCAGTAGCTACAAAATTCAACATGCTTGTTCATGACCAGGACCACCTCCAGATTCATAAATGGTTTCAGTTAGGTCGGAGACGTGCTAGGATTCTACGGAAAATGAGGTACCAATGAGAGAAGAAAGGTCATCGACAGGCAGATCTGAACTGAGTTGTAATTAAATGTCCACTTCTTGAGCGCCAAATCCACCCATGAGCATGCTCAAAGCGCTTTTAACAGCAATAATCTATATACAATAATACATGGGATTTGAAACTTGTAAGAGTTGTGTTTGAAGGTTTACACAGTGTACACGGTCTTTATTTTTGAGATCAATGAGGTACTATAGATCACATTGTACCATATAAAAGTTTATTAAATAACAAAAGTTGTATTTTAATACAGTGATAGCATTCCATTCCCATTGTCTTTCTAAAGGTATTATCATAAATCGGTCATCTGGTAATGATCGCGCCATTGTACACATTGTAATCATTCACTTTTATTAACAGGTAAAGAAAAAAGAACGATTGAAATTAAGAGTCAATAAAGAAATAATTTATCTTTAGGTTCACTGGATTCAGTGATTAGTGGAGAAATCGTACTAAGGGTATGATCATTAAGGTAAATCTCATTAATAAAGGAAGCGTGTCGTACTCAATGACCACTAATAAAAATACAATATCATAAAGAAAGTAATAGCGCCGCACGCTGGTCATTCAAGATCATGACGTGTTACATCAAGGTATGTTTACCATAAGTAAATAAACGGAATGACAAAAGAAACGTTGTAAGTGACCGCGACTCCATCAAATGGCCATCTAAGTATCGTGGAAAATGTGTAGTCTTGGAATACACGCACGATAACAGCCTTGACAATGACCATTTAAGATCGGGACTTTCTCTGGCAAAGGAGAGAATGAGCGTGAGGGATCCGGGAAACCCGGAAGTAACACCACGACGTTGAGAGGCCACCCAGCTCAAGTACAAGATTGGGATCGAAACCATGCCACCTAACTCAATCACAGACTTCATCTAAACCGCACGCATTAGACCCACCTAAATATTTTTGAACAAATTCTAATATCGCTTCAAGTATTTAATGAAATGGGTTACATATGTTAACGTAAATTATGATTTTTTGAGACAAATCCTGGTTATAATTGATATAATATATTGTCCATTTGCCCAGACAAAACAAAATTGCCTTACTTCCTATAATTAAGTATTTTTGGGATTTCTTTTGTCGTTCTATATACATGGTTAACGAAGTATATGTAGAATATCATTACTTAGTGTACTAGTTGAACCTGATAGTAATATTGATGATATTGATTACCTACCTAATAATATATATTATAGTTTATATATATATATATAATAGTTTATTCAGTACGTGGAAAATAAAATATAGTTCAGTTATTTACTATACATACAATTTATTTACTATTTCCCTTTAAAGAGACTGTCCAGATATTTCAATTAAAATTGCAAATTTCTTTTATGACATAAATTTAGAAAAGTTGTCATTTACTTATAATGGATGACGGTAATCACCCAGCCCAGAAATATCATCTTGACATTAAAATACAAGTTGGGTTCATAAAAGAAAATCCATGCAGTTCAGCTCACTTCATCCTCATCCCTTACGAGCAGTTACATCACGGGAAGTAGGAGATGAATCGCTGCTATTGGAAAATTTAGAAAAGAAATGGGGTTTAACGTCCTACTCTTCTGCTCCTAAACTGGGCTAATGAAGACGGTCACACGCCAAACAATGTGCTATGAGGGAAATTTTTGTCCGGACTCTTATATCGAATTCCAACTCCCAAGGATTTTTTACTTGCACGCCAATGTGTACACGGGACTTGTTTTCCGTCCCATCCGAACGACTAGACAGCTGTCCTTGTCAACTATCCGTCCTGCATCGCTGACAAGGGGAAACCACGCACTACAAAATATTTTGCTGTGATGCTGTTTTTCTTTATTGGTTGACAGTTGTGTTACAAATTACAATTCTATAAACTAGTTGAGAGTTATTTTTTTGCTTTCATTATAAAATATTTACTTATTCCTAAAGCACCCTTTGCCTACGAATTGAAACTGTTTTTGAAAAACGTAAATTTATCGCGAATTATTATAGTTAAAAATCTGTTTATACAAAAAACAAATATATATATATCTCGTGGCTATGCACATAAACATAAAAAAGGTGATTCTTGAATAGATTCATCTGTGCATGAGTTGATTTCAAAATTATTGTCATAGGTTTCTAGGGTACAGTTCGATAGGTACAAGTACAGTTCACTGATATCGTTTTTGTATCGTATTATTGTCAAGTATTGAATCGCGTGCTGGCGTAGAATTAATTATAAAATATACAGTACCGAGATAAGATTTATTTACTCAATTACAAATAAGTAACACGTGCACGATATTTGATTACTTGTGACGTAGTAGTATACTATTTGGTCTATTTCATGCAATTTTTATTGTTTTTTTTTTTTTTTTGTGTCAGCATCGTATAAAATCTGTCATTTTTATACATTAAGCAAAAAAGAAAAAAAGAAAGATATTTGACATTGTGTGAAACTACGCAATTCGGTCAATCAAATCGGTTTAGGTATGTTTGTTTTTTTGTATACATGTATATAAAAAATGACATTTTACTTTGAAAAGATGATTTTATAGGCCTACTGCGCAAATTGGTAAAGGCTAAGAATACAGAATTTTATCAATAGATTATATGTTCTTTAATTGTATTATATCTTTCTGTTGTTTCTTTATTGTCCGCCACCCCACCCCTCCCTCACTAGCCATCATAAACCCTTGAACATATAGTTATCATCTTGTTCGATCATATAACGAGATACCAGGAAATAGTTTCCTGACAAAAAAGCTGTCTAGTCTTTCAGATGGAACGAAAAACCGAGGTCATGTGTACACATTGCCGAACACGTAAACAATTTCTTGGCAGTTGGAATTCGATGTAAGAGTAGGTCGTAGTGCCGCTGTCCGGGAAAAAATATCCTTCATAGCACACTGTATGACGTATGCCCGGAGAAGAACAGTAGGACGTTAAACACCATTTAATTTCATTTTCAGAACTAGCTTACAAACGAGGTCTCCATTTTTAATTGTGCTGTTTTGCCAAATTCCTTCAGATGATGACCACTACTAGATAGACCCAATAAAGCCACATTGGTGTTACAAAGTGAATGTTTTAAATATCTTAAAAATGAGCGGGGAAGTTTTCGGCTTTTAAAAAAAAGTAAAACGTAGAGCTGTCAGTTAATTACGTCAACATGTACTCACAAAGGCACATAACTTTCCGTTTTGAACAAAGGCCCAAAGGCAAACTTGGATTATTATGAGAGAAACGGATGTTTTATGTTATCAGTTATTCCTAGTATTTTAACTGTCAAGGTTTATAATGTTGTGGTTAGTGTACTTTAATATAAAGTTGTAGAATTAGTATCAGTATTTACAGCTGGTACACGGGTCAATACTGTCCTTACTAACCTCGGCTACAACTAATATCACACTTGATGATCGTAACTAAAACCCACTCAAAATCATTGTGCTTTTTTTTTCTTTAACAATGTTGACAAAGCTATTGACCAGTGTGAGGGAATCGCTTGAACCGCACTCATCGACCCCAACTCTCTTTCTGGTAATAAAAGTTGTAGCCTGGTGCTTTCTTACCAGTACACTCACCTCATTGAATACCGTAAAGCCACGGGAATAGCACCCGGTGATCCGCCATTACGTAAGGTAACGTGTACCCCTTGTAACTGATAGCCTTTCCTCCCAGTGAGTTGCTAGTAAGAGCCAAATTCGACCCCGCCTTCCACACCATTTTTCGCGATTAACAACGCATCTAATTATGGGATATCAAAACGTCGTAAGAATTGAAGCGTGTCCGATTAATTGATATTTTGGACGAGAATAGAGGGTGTCTGGGTACAACACAATCTTCTGAACCTAAACGCGGGAGTTCAGTGTGTATGGACGAAACGTATCAAAGAAAATGTGGATAGATTAATTATTATATCAGTAAGTGATAGGGTTCACTACTATCATAAATCTTAAAGCTGCAATTTGTTAAAAAAAAGAAGAAAAATCTTCAAAAAAAACAAAAAAAAAAAAGAAAAAAGAAAAAAAATAAAGAAAAAAAAACACAAAATGTTTTCCACGCCAGTACATTTTATGCACAAATACGGCAACGATTTAAAGCCTTAAAATGCCAGAATAAAAGTTAAATATTGAGATACAATCAATACTATTTTTTTTTTGTCGATAAAGAATAATTTTGGTCTGAAAGTTATTTAAAATGTGATTTAGAAAATAACTAATAATAATTCTGCTATAATTCATGAACTTTAATCCAGAGTATTATGTACTGAATTTATCAAAACAACGATCCTTTCTTTAACATAATACACAGTTCAGATGTAAGTGAATAAGTGAACGACCTGGCTTGTTGTGGCGTTAAAATTGTTTCAAAATATGCTTTACTTAAATAGACGTACAACTAGGATTACGCAGGTTATAACTGTAAACTTGATAGGGGATCAAAATAAGTCAATGGAAATCTGTTGACATAAACCTTTTAAATTTTACACATATGTGTTGTAATCGTTAATGACAATTGACTACTGTTACAGTGCATTGGATTAACACAATCAGCCAATCATTCTTCTACATGTGTTGTTAGAGCACCCTGCAGTCGACATCCAGGTGTATATTTTACACACCGCGCAGCATCATAAAGCCTGCAATTGAGTCAACTGGCGCGGTTTCGAAGTCCCGGTGGTACGTGACAAGGAGTAGGATCGCCTGTCCAACCACGTAGGTTTATCCCGATCGTCCATCTATGTGGTATTGGACCCTGGTTTTATGGTTTTGTGTTTATGATTGTTCCGATGAAACAATCCCTCACCGCACCAAACCGCACACAAGTAAAATACTGATTATATTCACGTTAAGGTAAAATCTAGATAATTTCCTGACTAACACACATATCATGTACAGGAGTCTGTAACAGTGTACCAATATTATTCCTTCTTCCTTACAAGCACATGACCCGAACTATGATCACGTGAATCGATGGTAACCCTCATGATCTAAATCACACACGTTAATCCACCCACCGACCGCCTTGACCTAAATAGGTTTAGAGGGTAAGGGCATAGAAAATCAATTTGGTTCTATTTAACTTGTAGGCAACATCTAATTAATGCACTGGTCAAAATCAGTTGTTATAAGCAGATCTTCCAAATGCAAAAGCATAAAAAAACCCCATAAGATAGCCTATTTCGCGCTAGACTGGTCTTCAGATGACAATATTACTTATTTCATTGACTGCACCAAGGGATCTGAGTTCAAACCTTTGACGGTATGCTTCTATGATGACTGACATCACAAACACGTCACATGACGTGATCTGCCGATTCGAAATAATGGAAGGAGCTCGCCTTATGTCAGTAATATCAACGTCATAATTTCTACCGACCAAATCTGAACGGTTAATCCCATCAATGCGCGAGGGTACAGTCATTTTAAAACAAAAGCACTAATACAGATATGTCATAGATGTGCATGTTCTACAAATCATTTCCAATCATACGTAAGGACTGACTTACTTCGTTCTTACTTCTTAAACCCGATTACCCACGAAATATACTATATTCAGCACTGAGTCCCGACCTCTCCCCCATCGAGCATGTCTGGGACATGCTTGGACAGAGGTTACGTCAACGTCAACAACGTCCTGCCAATGTCCAAGAACTTGCTGCTGCGTTGCAACAGGAATGGAACAATCTGGACCAAAATGACCCTAGACGTCTCATTAGGAGTATGCCATGTCGGATCAATGCTTGTTTGGAAAACAGAGGAGGATTTATCCGTTACTGACTTTGTTGTGATGCTGTGCTGTTTGACCCCGGGTATCATTTTACCCTTATAATGGTCAGTCTGTGCCTTACTTAGTCTAACGATCATTTGGAATAAATCGATGAATGTGAACTTCATTTCATTTTGTCATTTGTTTCTTCGTCAGTTTCATTAGGTGACTTTAATAACACTTAAAAATCAAATATCCCCTACTTTTTTTGAATAGTATATATGTGGATGAGAAATTTATTCAATACATAATGTTCGCTGGAGACAAAAGTCTGACGAATTAGCCCTCAAGGTTGCATGGCATGCGACGTATGATAGAGATTATTTTCATACTTTTGTCAATTATTGGAAGTGATTTGTACAACATGCATATTTATGACATATCTGTCCCTGTCGGTGACGTTTTGCAATACGCTGGGCGCTATTGACAAAAGAAACGCTCTTTTTAGAACCGCCAATGCGTAGGAGTAGAACAACAATGATCTGAACTCAGTTTGATTGTAATTGGAAAGATCAATAGGAAGATTGAATGTTTTTGTTTTAAAAATTATGTCAACCAATGTAATTCCAGAAATAGTTGGAACAAATTTAGACATTAAAGATAATAAAATGTCAAAAATTTCGAACATATCGTAGAAACAGTCTTTGATGATGACTTCAGTTGTATGATGCTAAATTCTTTTTATTGATAAAAAATGTACAAAATAGCCAGAGCCACACGGTGCATTTCATGAAGAATGCTTTGGACGCAAAAAGTGCATAATGGTTGTTCAAGAGTCAGATTGTATTGTATTGTAAAGTCATTAATGATTATTGTATTTGAGAGGAATCATCATCAATCATGATGGCTGCCTTGTTTTGCAGGATAAATGGTGTTTATATTATCAGCTATTTACCGGTATTAGTAATAACACCAAACATCTCTTGCCCTGTGTCATGTTCAAACATCTTCAGTACCATGTACTCGCTCACCGGTTTGTTTGGATCTGGACCATTTCGCTTGGGCTCTAAAACAGGTGTATGACCTAAACATTAAACATGCCTCTTGTAAGAGAACCGGTAAAATCTCATTATTCGCTTAATCACCGTTACACTATGTACGGAACATATGCTTATTGATTCAGTGAGATATCGAAGTAAATGGATCGCGACCTTCTTTGTGGACACATTAGCAAAAAATGGCAACAACGGGAGAGAGAGAAAATGGGCAATTAATCACGATTGTATTTATATAGGAAGAAAATCCAGCTTGCACTCGACATACACATACCGAATAACCTCGAGTACAGGGCGGGTTATATTCTCTGATACCTAGTCCCATTAAGGTCTTAAGATTCCAACTCGCTGTTCTCCAGAGAATAATACCGATGTTATAATCCGTGGTTGCACGCCATGACCTTTAGGTAGAACTGGTGGTTCTGATGTGTGATGTTCTTTGGTATATATTCATTAAAATTCCTTGATCCATGACATTGGCTGTTTACCATATAATCTTTCTTTATATCGTTTGTAAACAGACTCGTCAATTTTAACCTTTTTTAAACCAACATTTATTTACAATGCTTCTTTTAATTTTCTTCGTTTCTTTTTATTTTGACGATTTTGTCGCATTTTTTAAAAAGTGCCTATGTTATTTGCATACTTTAAGAATAAACAATAGTTTATTATTGGGTGTGTAAAATAATAAGTTAAAGAGACATTACCATCTTAGTCAAAATGTTAAAGCGAGAATTTCATATTTTCTAAGAAAGCCAAAACATAATTATTTCCATGTCATTTGCTCAATAGGTTGTCAACTCACTATTACACGATCATAGTCATTGTTCAATACACTTAAAAATCATTCACATCGAAAATAATAACACAATTACCCCGCATGCAATAGCTTCAAACGTTTGAATCTACAGTTGAAAATGATATTTTTGCCAATTTCTCAACTGGCAATAGTGAATTATAGGATTATTCTTTAATAAGGTAGATACCATATATTTTAAGGCATCATTTTAATACGTATTAAAAATATAACTCAACAGAATTTCACTTGAAAGGGTGTATTTTTCAACTTTAAATACAAATAAACATACCGTGCTTAATATTAATAAACCCTAAAATGTATGGTTATCAGCAACAAAATGTCGATCTAATGATGTATAAATTTCCTTCAAAAATTTATTATAATACACAACGGTGAAGTAGAATATTCTACCCCACAGCAAAAAATCAAAAGGATTATTTAGCCATTTAGTTATCCAATTGGGATCTAGTGGAACCAAATCAGCACACTGGGTGGCTGAAAGATGTGTATTTTATGGGAATAAATGTAAGGATTTAGAGAATAGACGACCTTTCCTATATGTTTTCTGCATATCTAGTGTTGGGGTACGGGTAGACATGAAGATAAAATGCTCTTTTAGCTGGTTGAACAATCTGAGTAAAGTCAAACCCAGTAACTGGGCTCCAATCGCTACTCTTTATTAGCCCGGTGGGGGAAGACCAGTAGGGTGTTAAACCAGATTTCAGTTCATTTCTTCTTCTTCGTGAAAGTGTCGCACTTTGAAAATAAAACCCCCCAAGGTACTGACAATTCACGCACAATCGAATTTGTTCCTTGGACAATTGCGCATCGATTGAGGAACTTCGACTTTTGATACGATGGCTGCTAGTACGTCATGTTCGATTGCAAGTCCACAGTACGCTCGTACTTGTATTACATTATGACAGACTATTTTACGAAAATATCCAGTTTCGTGTTTTTGACGGAGTAATGGATAAGTTTTCGTGCCAGTTACGTCGATCACGCTCAAAATAAGTTAATCTTCTCACAAACAATTCTCTCTCTCATTTGTCATATTTAATTTTGCACTTGTTAACCTATATATCACTTTGCTTACCGGGTTGGTATCTTTTGTTTATTGGAAATGAAATGAAATGGGGTTTAACGTCCTACTTTTCTGTCCCTAACCTGGGCTAATGAAGACGGACATACACCATGCAGTGTGCTATGGGGGAACTTTTGTCGGGGCAGTGGTGCTGCGGCCTACTCTTATATCGAATTCCAACTGCCAAGGGATCTTTTACGTGCACTCAAATGTGCACACGGGGCCCCGGTTTTTCACCATGCATTACTGATAAAGGAAAGCATCCTGGAAAATCTGGATGAACTTTCTCTGTCAATGCAGGGAACGAACACCCGAACTCCAGGCTGGCGAGCCAGTTGTTTATTGGAGAAAGAGAAATGGAGCTTAACATCTACTCGACACAAACTAGGTCATTTCGGGACTAACACATGGTTTTAATTTTATTTCAATAATTCGCTTGCGCGTAGGGGACTTTAGCAGTGGGAGGAAACCGAAGGATCCGGAGAAAACCCACGAGGTTGGACAGGTGACCCTATTCTCTGCCACGTACAACCGAGGATTCAAAACCACGCCAGTTGGCTCAATGACATGCTTTTTGATACAGCGCGCACGTGCTAACCATTCGGCCATCCAACCCCTCGTTTATTGGAAATTGCACATAATAATAATAACAGAAATGAACAAGTCATTTATTGTATTTCGCAAGAAACATTATTTTTTTAAAATCCTGAAAATTTTGCTAATTTTAATTAATTATTTGAAAGATAATTTTTTTTTTATGTTTTATTTATGTTTTTATTATCTGGTAGTTTGTTTTCTTTAAGTTTTTTTTTGACATACAATTACGCCGTTTAAAAACATATTTTGAATATTTGTGTGTGTTTGTGGGTTGATCATATTAACTAGACCTTTTAAAAATGTTAAAATTGTAGCGACAAGCCGAGATAATTATTTCTCACACATTTTAAGCACGTGGACTGATAAATGCTGGCTATCCCAAAATGCCTACTCTGTTACGGCTATCCTGTGTCTTGCGCAATAAGGTGACGAAGCGGCGTAAAATTTAAAAGAATTAACAATGAATGACCTTACATTTAAAAAAAGAAATAAAAAAATCACACATAAGATTACAGCTATTACGACCTTTCAGTCTGACATTAGAAAATGAGTTCGTACTTGATTTTGGCATACTCTCAGTACGGGTTACGGCAAATAAGCGGATCTTGTAACCTTTTACGATAGCCAATACGTTCCAGCATTCACTGACCAAGATGATTTTGCACTTGATGACCTCTTCTTGTTATTAAGAGTTGGTAGTTATAAGTGAATGAAACTTTCGGGTATCTTTCGATAAATCACGTACAAATTTGCGTATAGTTGATGATTAACTTTCTAGGTGTCGAGGATCATTAATAATTTTTAAATCTACCAACCAAAGTGAGGTAGTGTCAATGGAAATCTGGTCTGGCCTAAATGTTTCAGTACGTGTATGACGTTGACCAACGTAAACATAGCTCTTTCGTGAAGAGTTCTGCATACCATGACACTGGTATGTATAAATAAATACAAAATGAGATGAAATGGGGTTAACGTCCAACTGCCATGTTCTGCGCCGACTGGGTAATAACATATAATAAATGTTTGAACTAGAAAATGACACGACAACACGTGATTTATAACATGTTTCCATTAGAAAATTGTCTTTTGTGGCAGCAAATTTCCAGATATGAAGCTTGAAAATAAAAAAATAAAAAATAGCCGATAAAATACATTTTTCTGGTGCCATCCGGTTAGAGTTATCCGCCTTAAAGTAGTTGCATGAGGCGGCACAGTATTTGCATATGGCGGGATTCCAAGTAATGTGTTAAAATATTTGTGAATTATGTTTAGTTTGTGATAATTGCATGTCTTATAAACCCCTAAAGACTATTTCTTTGTGTGGCTCTGTGGCTGGTATTCCATTCACCGTAATCCGCTAATCGTGTTCGATTAACTGATTTCTACTGCAAAAAAAAAACATTGCTGAAGCGAATCATATGGCGCTGGTTCTCGAGTAATGGGGGAATTTCACTTCTGTAAGAAGTTTAATTTATGGCGATGTTAAACCCACATCTTTGCTCATTCATAGAATAAAAGTATATTAAATTTAAATAATTCAAATATATATTATGTCATTTAATGAATAAATGGTCTTTTCAATGTCAATATGTCTTCTATAATGGGGGTATGTATTTTATTATTTATGTAGTCTGTGGGGTAAAGGTTAAGCAAGAAGACAAATACATGTTTAAGAGTTCTTCTGTAAAAGATAAATGACGCGAATACAATACAACTATGAAAGTCGCCGTAATTTATCGCCATTAATCATTTTTGATCATCCCACCTATTAAATGTGCATACTAATTTAGAAATTCTAACAGTTATTAAAGTCCCAGTATTTGCAATATTCTCGAATTATGTCCATTTCTAAAACGTCCCTTTTTGTGAAGAAACTTTTTATCTTAGTACTTAGCGGCCAACCAATTAAAGATACATTATGGGAGATTAGATAAAGAACTGGCAAGTCTCACTATAATAGTTAAAAACTAGATAATGCGATGTGATTTTGCTGAAAATTTCAGCCAAATTGATCAGCTAGGAACCGAGATTTTAGCGATTGAATATTGGCCTCGATCATCATTACTTAAGTCGATAGGATAAAAAGCATAGTCTCGATTATCCATTTTTTGATTTAATTATGAATAGAAGTCGAACAGCAAATCGGAACGTAATCCAATAAACATCACAGACAAGCGTTTACATCGTGAGTTGATTATGGTCTGTATAAGTTAATTAATGTCTAATTAATAGTTTCGATAACATTTCAGGCCTGATGAAGGACCTGTAATACTAATAGGAAGATTTAGCTCTTGCATAATGTATGTTTAAATATAAGAGTTTCCATACATTGTTTCAGAGAAATGTTGAGGTTTGTTAGGTTCTATGAGAATGTAGATGACCATAAGGACTTGGCTGGTCTTAATCACAAGCTTGCCAATGTAAAGAAAAGATTTACGTAATTGTTTAGAATAATACGGTTTATTGATGTGGTCAGTTGTAGGTCAGTAGAGAGTTACGTCATAGTGGTTACTTTAACATTACTTTAGCCATAACTGGACACTGATTACCGTAATTACTATATTATTTGATTTCGCCATTAAGACCGACACTGTCATAATATCGACATTACCGTTATGTGACTATTTAAATCGTAAATGGACTTACATAAATGTATGGCCACAATTAACCCCTGTTAGATCTTTATAATAATAAATCGATAATAGACAGAATAATAGTGATGTAATATCTATTTACTTTCAAATTATGTTTACCATAATTCACGCGCAACAATAGAATGATCATTTTGAAAAAAAGAAATAAATAAAATCGGTGACTTGAGGCTATCACTTTACGAAACAACATAAATTAACATGCTTATCATCTATTAAATTCTTTGATTACCAATAATTGGAAATATATAGGGATATTAGGCATGTTTATATTTTTGTAATGGAGGATATGAAAGGGCCAGCTGCAAAATAAACCGGCAATAATTTAAAGTCCGGGTTGCCATTACGTGTGTGGGTGTGGGTGTGTGGGTGTGCTTGGCGAGAGGGGACGGATTGGATGTGTTTGTGTGGGGTGGGGGGCTTAGGAACCCAGATACAATGTTAAATTATTATGTATTTTCACTTTTTGTTTGTTTCAGATTTGTTGCCATCATGATAACTGTATTTTAACATTGCATGTTATTTCACTGTCTGTAATGTAACTTTTCGTCTAGCTGCTATCCACGGTCAATTTACATATGGAATACATGTATATAATTACCATGAAGTTAATTTACATCAATTGATAAAATAGCAGTGTAAAAAATCATGCTGTGTAATTAATTTGACAGAGTTTGTGTAATTATACCCCCATTAATAAGTGCAATATTTTTGCAAGTGCTAATATGTAGTGAATACGGTTAACTCCACTTGCCTAAGAAGTCGTAATTTCGATCCTGCCGAACACATTAAGTTATGGGAAACTTATAACCGAGCATGTAAAATAACATTATATAATGGAAAGGGTAGATGGGATGACACTGTACAAGAAAAACGTCTCATACCGTTAGAAGCACTCAAACTGAAAAAATAAAACAGTGAAAATATTGCACTAAGTACGATATGAGGCAAAAGGGGGATAGTCGATGTGGCTACCCTATGACAGTAATTTCTGTTAATATATAGCTCATATTTGTCAACTGACATAATTTATGATTTTATTTGTATATTACGCTTGATGTAATCTTACATAAGCCCAGGATTTATGTGAATTTATATGCTTTTTTATACGTTAACAAACCATGTGATCTGACAAATCCGACACTGTATTTTCATAGTTACTATACTTGTAACTAACTATAAATACCAAGCGAGGTTAACATTGACTATCATTCGTTTAGTAAGGTACAGTCGGTTGATGAAATAAAAAAAATAACACGAAATGGGGTTTAACGTCCTACTTTTCTGCTCCCACCGGGATAATAAAGACGGGCATGGAGTTCAACGTCCTACTGTTCAGTACCAACCTGACTAATGAAACCGGGCATACAACATACCGTGTGATATTAGTGAAATTTTTCCCGGACAGCGTCACTATGGCCAACTTTCGAAGGTTCTTTAACGTGCATGCCAATATGTATAAACACGCGAGCTGTGTTTAAAATCATTATTTTATTTACAAAATATCAAATGGAAGATGACTGATTTTATATATTGAGAAGCAGAAAGCTAAACCGCGAAACAAAGAGAGGGAGAGAAATTGGGTTTAACGTCCACTCGACACAAACTAGGTCATTTTGAGACTAACATATGGTTTCATTTTATTTCAATAATTCGCATGCGCGTAGGGGTCCTCAGCAGTGGGAGGAAACCGGAGTGCCCGGAGGAAACCCACGAGGTTGAGAAGGCACCCCTATCTCCATGCCACATACGCTCACACCAGGGCTCGAAACCGCAGCCGTAAGCCAGAGGTGACAGGCCAGCTAGAGGTCGAAGCGCGGCACTCTAGACCACTAGGCCACACCCCCCCCCCTCCTACCGCGAAACAAAGATAACCAGAGTTCTTTCTGACTCGTAAAATAACCCAGGGTGGAAGTTGGCATTTGAAGGACACAATTCTCTTCTCGGCATTTCAAACATTACTATGCATGGAATCAGTCGCATGATAGCCGCAAAATGATAGGAGTCTTGTGTAGACCAGGCGTTAAACTCCATTACCTTTTCATTCCAATGTTATAACTGTGAATTAAACCTTTTCTACGTCTTGGGGTTTATTTTACGTCTCTGGAATTTTAAAATTAGGTATTAAATGTAATTAGACCAAATAAAAGGCGTGACTGTCAAAATGTCAGCTTATTAATCATGCATACACGCCTCCCACCTTATTAATAAATATACTCATAAAACACGACTAATCAAAATGCCACTGATGTGATGTCAAAATGAAACGGGGTTTAACATTCTTTCTTCTGCTCCATCCAGCCTAATAAAGGTGAACGACTGTAGTCAAAAGTAATCCAGATTATCTTCAATGTAAGTCATAAAAAAAGGTTTATTAAATTTCCGGAAAAATAAGGTGACTATATATAACTCACAATTTTTATCAGAGAACTAAATCTGACATTTATTATTATATTTGGCTGACTTGACAACGTTAATCCATTTAAACTCGCCCCTTTAGGTCGCATAACTTCCGTGAATGTAAATTATAAAAGTTAATAAAAAGTTGAATAGGGCTGTTGGGATATAAAAGGGAAGGATCGGTGAAAGGCTGTATATAGCAGACAATCTTCAACAATTGAACATATAATTAACTAATCAATAAATGACTTTAAGGGTAAACTCAGACATTGAATTTGGGGATGGGGATTTGTGGTAACAACTATGAATACACAACAAAAATGATTTTCAGAGAAAGCGATCTAAGCTTAAAACGACTTTTTAAAGATTGCGACTCGCGAATTCCTAAATGCCTCCCAAAGATTAATATCTAATTTGTTTACGAAACATTATCTACTGCACATGCTGGCGTCGGCTAAACAGAGATATATGCTATCAACGAAGAACTTTTAATCTCGCTTTCCATTGCCATTTTTCGCCAATTACATGTACATGGAAACGGATCTTGACCGAGTTTATCGAAAACGTGCGCGGAAATGTCGTGAAAACAGACCCAAGCGTTTTCTTTGACGCATTAGATCGTAAGCTACTTGAGGTACAGAGAATAATACTTTAAAGTTCGTAGGGTTGAACGTCTGCTTCCACCGAGTGTTACACGTCCTATTTTTTAATCTTTACGTAGACATCGTATGTTCGCAAAACTTTTATAGCGTCTTTTTGAGGTCCAATTAAATTTATAGGAGTGGTCTCAAATTGGTCAATTTTTTGTAACATAAAAGACATTCCACGAAACTCAGTGTTCAATATATGAGACACTACTTCAAATAAAGCCCATCATATACAAAGGGTAGGGTGGGATAATTGCTCTCTGTCTCCCGTTTTAAATAATTTACATGCCAACGTATTAAGAATAATATTTGTACCTTTGTTTGTAAAAAAAAGGCTTTAGAAATTACCCATTAATTTAGGCAGGATTCGTTTTATTACGTATCCATTTATAATTTTTTTTATATGCATGTTAAATGAATATACACATTAATAATCCTTTGAAAAAATATAATAAAGTCTATTCTATATGTCATGACGTTTAATGGAGGCAATATAACTTAAATTGCTCTTTAAAGCAACATAGGCCAGGGAATAGACTATTTGTCTTTTCTTTGTCTATTTAGACCAGATAAACTGGGAAATTACGTTATTTTTCGGCAACTGCATATTTCAGCGAATTAAAGACACCACCAATTTAACTTGTTTTCCATTGTTCACAATATCCTGTGTCACGTTCAAGCGCATTGAAAGTTAAAAGAGCTAAATCGCTAACATTTGGGACTTAGAAATTGACACAAATGGTTCAAAAAGCATATAATACTGTAATTTATATTCATTCAATGGTTTCCGTTTTTACTCCGTGTCAATCGAATGCAAATTTCTAGCGTCTGGTTATTACAGTCTACAAACGACTTATGATTTGTTGCAATGTGTCGAGCCTCGTGCCGCTTGCTAGAAATGGGGCTGAAACACATTATGCTACACGATTCGTGTACCAATGGTAAAATGTTTATTTGGTCTTAAAAATCAGAAGCCCAACTTTTACCGGTAAGATCACGGCATCAATGTTGATTTAAATTGACAAATAATTCGTGTTTTCAAAGTTGAATATTTTGGATGATATTAAGCTTAGACACTTAGCTACTTTAAAGTGTTATCGTGGAAGAAAACCAGTTTTAAACCATGCAGAACTTGCTCGAACGGGCGGGGGTGGGCAGGAGCCTGCTATTGCTTCAGTGACCAAAGGCCATGTCATCAGCAATGAAGGGGTGTATTTTAGCGGGAGATTCCTTAAAGAAAATTGAGAAATTTGATTTTAAATCAGTGTTAGTCACAATGGATCCGAATCAGCTGAACCAGAAACGACAAAGACCCTTCTAGCAAAATCTAGTTTATAAATATTGACATAACACAAGACATCTCACTAATGACATAACTGTATAACATGACGAAATTATTATAAACTAAATGCAGAAAATTGCAAAAAGCTATGTTTGTTGTCGGTAACAAGGCAGAAATTACCTCGGCATACTTAACAATGTCACGTAGGCCTATCGACCTACCGGGTGTGGTGACCGTGGCAAGACGAATGTTGAAAGCACAAACCGATTGGCATTATCGGAATTTTCCTAAACACGGACAATGTTCTGTGCTATCAATTTTTTTGTAAGTCTGTTTACCTGAACTGCGTGAACTCTCCCATTGATGAGATGAAAAAATCGAAGTCATGAGTAAGGAAAGAATTTCACGTCGATAAATTCCAATGTTATAGTATTAAAGTTGTGTGTTTGTTTGTAAGGTTTCTATAAGCACCTCTGTTACATAAAAGAAGAGAGCTATTCGAGTATATGGCGCTGACTCGCGAATTATGTTAAGGTCCCGGATTTTTAAAGCTTGCTTTTTTTCGTCTGTGTTTGAGGTCGAAAAACAAAGGTCCCATGTACTCGTTGGCGTGCACGTAAAGGAACCCTTGACTAAGATGAAGGGTAGGCTGAAACCAGCAGAATTTACCTCATAGCACACTGCAGAGCGCATGCCCGTTCTCGCGAACCTGCTCGTGCAGTACAATCATCAACACATACAGCTATCAATATTGGCCTTGATTATGTGTCGACTGTTATATATTTTTTAAAGTTGTAAAACGAAATTTAAGCGACATACATTGACTTGGATTTTGACTTTGTCTTCTAATTTACTGCTTACACCTCAAAAGGCTCGGAGCCTGCGAGGTATTTTTTTTTTTTTTTAAGATAAAGGCCTATTTGAAGGATTATTAATTTGTTAATGTACGAACTGCACATAATTTGTCCAATAATAGGTAGATTTATAATCATTGCCCCTAGGTCACCTACCAAATCTTGTCACCAGCTGACATATAAGCAGAGAATGGTGCCCACATAAACACCTTTTCAGTAGAATGCCAGTTCCTAGATTGTAGAGAAAGGTAAATAAACAAAATAAATCACGGTTAACACAGTTCCAACGAATTCGACCTTGAACCCTTACTTTACACTCATTAATCTCTGCTAGGAATTCTTTAGAATGTTGGTATCATGGAATGTGTGTATTCTTAAACTTTTAGCAATGCGCACGCGACAGAGAGAGAGAGAGAGAGAGAGAGAGAGAGAGAGAGGATGGGGAGGGGGCAGGTCCTAACCCTACAATTTAAATCGATTTCTTAATAAAAGAATTGTCAAATTACTTCTTATATTAAGAACTTGCTCTTTGGCAGGTCGGGTTTCGGTAGTTGAAACTACTATCAACGTCTTTATTAATGTTTACACATTGTCATACGGCTCAGCTTTATGATATACTGATGGATAAAGACGTCAAGAGAGCAGAACATATTTGTCATAGTATTTTTTTTAAAAAGATGTATATCTTATAGGTAATAAACTAACGATAACGATAAGAAAGAAATCAGGGAATCTACGAGGTACTATGCCATGACGATGTAATATAAGAAAGTATATAAAGCATATAAGACTAATATGAATTACATTGTTTCGATGTCAATATATAGGTCTGAATTTATTGTTAAAGTGAGCGTCACTATAAAGAAATATCAGTAATTTGATTATTATTATGATGAATTCGCACGTTCGATTTTGCTTATCCGAAAAAGAACTCTAATAAATAGTTTCGAGATTTATGGCCTTCTTCGGTATCTATTGGCTATGATAATAACTTAATAACTATAATATCCGACTCACGTCGTTAACGTTTCTGGTTGGTATAGCAAGGTAGGATGTTAAACCCCATTTCATTTCATTTCAATACCTGCTTCAGTATTTAGAGGTACTTTCCACTGCATGGTCAGTTTGGTCAAATATTGCATATGTGTAATAGATGGATATTCCATACAAAACTGCAATAAAGGCTATATATGTCAAATCTGCAAATTAAAGGGAGGCACGTGTGGTCAACTGCGCGGAAGCGGAATACAGATGAATTGCATTATTGTATTTTTCCACGAAGACTCTAATTAAAGAAGCTAAATTCCTAATATTTGGGACCTAGAAATTAACACAAATGGATTGCAACGTATATAATAATGTTACATAAAAGCATATGAAAGGTTATTCAAGTCTACACTAATAGTATTTATTGCGCATGCTCTCCAGATAAGAATACGGCGTCATCGTTTGACATGACTTGTGGAATATGTCTAGCCTCATTGTTCGAGTCCCTTGATACAAATTTGCGCTGGAATGTATTATGGTACACGATTCATGCACCAATGGTAAAATGTTTAATTCGAAGACTTTGAATGATAATCGAGTTATCAAGCTAACGATTGGAATATATTTGGGATGACCAATAATATTAATACAAGACACCATGGCGAATGGCGATATATTTAAAGAAGCCCCCACTTCATACGATACTGTAGTTGAAGCATTATTTTATACCATGGTTATTAGTTGACAGCGAATATGATATACGACTGTATACGTTACCATTGACAATAAAGATTGTGTCAAGATCTCTGTCGCACCAGTATAATTACGAGTATTAAGGGCTCGGTTATACCGTCTATCTTCCTACCATCTTTATCAGCAACAATACCAATAGGCGACGAAGAGCTTTTTGGACTCATTATTGCGGCTAATGGAAGAATGATCCGATGTACCTTGATAACCCCAACTTTCTGTCAAATTATTCCGGATTTTTATCAACCCATCTATGTTAAGCAATAACGCCACCCTGCTTGAACATGAATGGTCGAGGAGCAACGTGGTTCGCTAGTTATGGGAGTAATTCTTGTGATTATAGTGATAATTTCTTTTAATTACAACCTAACACGAAGATGCCACGCCCCTTTATTCACCATAATCACAGCTACTCTCAAGATATTGTTGAAATATGGGGGCTGTGTTGGTTCAGTAAGAAATGAAATGAAATGAAATGGGGTTTAACGTCCTACTCTTTTGCACCTAACCTGGGCTAATGGAAGACGGGCATACGCCATACAGTGTGCTATGAGGGAAATTTTGCCCGGGCAGCGGCGCTACGACCTACTCTTATATCGAATTACAACTGTCAAGGGATCGTTTACGTGCATCCCAATGTAAACACGGGATCTCTGTTCTTCGCCCCACCCGAACGACTAGGCAGCTGTCCTTGTCAGGACCTCCTTCTACATCACTGACAAGGGGAAATCACTCCGGAAAAACGGGATGAACTTTCTCGGCCAATGCAGGGATCGAACACCCGACCTCCAGACTAGCGAACCAGCGCCTTATCCACTTAGCCACCGTGACCCCCCGGTTTAGTAAGAAAGACGCTGTCTCATTAACCAGGAAGATTGGGGTTCGCTTTCAGTATTTTCCAAGAAAGTTCTCTGGATTTGCTCTTGTCAATTGGGAGTACGGGAGGCTTGGCAAAGGCAGTCCCTGTTGTTCTGATGGGACGAATACCAAGGCCCCGTTTTCAAAATATATATAGGCCGTAGCGCCGCTGTCCTGTCGAATCATTCCGCATATAACACAGAATGTATGCCCGTCTTCATTAGCACAGTAAGAAAAGTAGAACGTCAAACTCCATCTCGGATCATTTCCTTAAAATATAATTTCAAAACATTTATGGTGGTGGACGGGATAATAGGGCAACAATCTAACGTTACAAAAGATTTCACGCAATTAATCAATATGAAACTAGAGAAAGGCTCTTGGAGTTTTATTTTGACTTATGGGCGATATTTCATAAACAACATACATTCTTTAAAAATATATATTATGTATCATTTAGATAGAGAGCTTGTCGTTCTTGCTATAACAATAAAATGCAAAATGAATATGTTGAAATTTACTTTCTTCTGAGCTGTGATATTATTTGAAGGTTTGACAAGATATATGCACTGATTGTAACAAAAATACCGGTTGTTCGAAGCGTAGCCTCGCTTGTCCATTTTAGTTAAAATCGGATATATCCACGGCATCGAGACTTGATTATGGTCTTGTAATGTTAATGGATTTAGCTGATGATAATGCATGTTTAAGAATTTAAAAAAATCCATCACATTCATTTGATAAACGGAAATTCGATTAGGTATGTTGATTTTTTTTTTGATGATTGCGAACTGAACGTAGTGTTCCCAATTCTATGGACGACAACTTTTACGGACAAAGATCATGAATAGTGTAAGCTTACGGCCTGTGAACATTAGAATTGGGCCGTCCAAAAAAACAAAACAAAACCTGGCAGTCAGTGACCTCAAATGTTGGTGCATGTGTATGTATGGTGAGTTTCTGATTAATAGTTATAAGTGTGTATGTGTGTGGGGGGGGGGGGGGGCTAACCGTATCGTTATCAATTATTGCTTTATTTTTAAAAAAACCTAAGAAAAACACCAGCAGTATTTCATTGTACTATTATAGCAAGAACGACCAGCTCTTTATCTAAACCTTACATAGTGCATCTTTAATAGCAATGTATGGCGAGGTACACCTCCACCATTTTTTTTAAAAATCAGCAGCAGTCAATTACTTAATATAAATAAATATATATCTAGCTTCGCTGTTTCTGAATCCGGTATTTATCTCTAGCTCTTAGAACACCTATTTCAGACAATAAGCTGCCGCCAACGCATCCGAAATCCATCATTATTTTTCTTCTGTATTTAGATTTCAATATTCTCAGTAATAACTATTATTATAGCGAAATATCTTTGTTTTGAAGGAAGCTTATTCACCCACAAGCAAGAACGGATATCGTCTCCAAAACTACGACTATCAAACAGAAAAATTGGTACTTCGAGCAAATGGGGGAGTGTGGGGGTTAATTGATTCATGAAATTTGTTTTCGTCAGCTGGTGAAAATTCCGTATCCAAGGGCAATTTGTTTTATCTTATTTCGTTTCGCTTTATTTAATTCTACATTAAATCAGGGTGAATGAAAAGTCTTACACGTGCCACCTATGGCTATGGCTCATGTTAAGTAAGATCAATTCTTATAATTTATATTTTGAGATTGTTTGAATTAATAAAAAATATGAAAAAAACTGGGAATGTTTGAATGCTGGACGCACAAATTGTGATGTTTTACGAATCAAATCAACAGATACAGATAAAGTCAATATGTTACTGGAAAGTCAAAACCAACCATGTTTATTTTTGAAGGGGCCAAGTTTCATTGGTGGAAGTCAAAAAAATATATTTGGCTGTAGCGATCTCTTTTCTTTCAATCGGACCCGGAATGTTTACTAATTTAGGTTACTGTGTCGACAGTAGAACACAAAATAGGTTATACATGTATATAGATATTGGGGTCTATCTATAGATGAACAATTTTCAACGAAGACAGACTTCCTTATATTTATAAGTTTACCAAACTTTCATTCCAATGGGTATTGATGCATGATTCAATTTTCAAACATGTTGGAAGCAAGGAAATTATATTGTTTCGTGGTAAAATTCTGGAAACGGCTTTAGGTAAGATAATTGTTTTTAGACTATGACAATTCAGAACACAAGATGCTCAATATCTTGAAACAGAATTGCCACATTCCAACGTGCTTGGGTGTCTGAAGCATGATACGAGGAGTAACAGAAAAAAATTGAAGACAATGGCAATGATAACAAATTGGCCTTTTGTAGGAGGATAACCGACACCCAGTCTATAATTCCAAGCATCAAACAGAAGCTTCTAGTTTACGTCAATACAGTTAAAAGCAAATGGTGAATTATTGTGACCAGATGTAATATAAACATTCTTACCAAATAACTGCCACTCTACAACTTCTCCGAATTATTATCTATACATTCGGTATTTGTTTTCATGTAAACCTTGCCTCCCATCACCTGTACTCTTCAAGACAACACACTTTTAGTGTAGGTAAAAAGCCATCGAGTACAGCGGCTGTCAGCCACCTCTATATGGTGTTGATTTGGGACTAATCATACTGTTTGAAACGACCATTGAGTATTTGGCTTGAAGCTAAAAACCGTGGGTGGCACAGGTTTCTTTCTGGAATTAGCACCATCAACACATAAAAGTCACCGAAAAAGTTGGCAACCTGTTGGCAAGGGTTGTCTGCAACGGTGGGGAGCATGTACCTAGGCCAATTGCATCCAGAAACATTTCTATCAGAAAGAATTAAACTCTTGTCGTATTGTATTGGCATGTTCATTTTTTTCAGTGGGAAGGCATCAGGTGTATTCGGTTCTTTTGAGTACGAAGAATGCTTTCATTTTATTCTCTCGAGTTTTCTCCTATAGTTAGAATATGTACACGCCAAATATTTTGGCTTTATTGTCGTTTAATTAATAAACAGATGTTAACAATATTCCAGCAGAAAGTGTGAGCATAATGTTAATAACTATGCTTCTATATCTAGATATGACTGTACTCAGCTTCTCTTTGAATACTAAGTTAAGTAACTGTAAAAAGATAAAAAAAAAACCATTCATGCTTCAAATTGAACTGGAGTAAATAATTAATTAGTCTTTCGTGAATAATAAGATATGACCTGCCAAAAGTCATTCATGATCAATTAGTGTACTTTTAAGAGCAGACATTCCGCATTTAGTTGTTCTGTTATGAAGTTTCTTTCACTAAGCCGCTTATTATCCTATAAAGGTGTATTTATGAATGATTATAAAGAACTAACGATTAATCAGATTCCAAATAAAAGTTTAATGTAAAGTTCTGTGCTATGGCTGTTTCGTAGCATCTCCGCTGAAGTTGCTGGTATGACGAGCGAGAAAAGATTGGAAAAAAGAACTGCCAGACCACCTCCTGACAGGCTACCATTGATAACTTTTGTGCTACCATGACTTGCACGTAGACATTACGGATGAACCATGTCAAAGATGTTTACTTTAAAATTATATATGGAACCTGTTTAGCCTATGCATACATACATACGCACCCTTTTAATTATAGACCTCCCATGCCAAGCCTGTGTTAAAAACAACTATTCAGACTATATTAAAAGAAATCATTCATTGATGTTTCATTGTGCAGGTTTCCTAAATGGGATCGTAATTCACTGACAAATAAATAATGTTTTATATAATTGCAGGGATTAGAAGAAACCACGGAGTGATTTTCAAAAGTTTATTTGTATAAAGAGTTTTAATTCTTTTGAAAAAAAAAAATATATATCAATTTGATCCAGAACAGTAGGATGTTAAACCTCCATTTCATTTCATTTCAGGATATTAATTAAAGAAATCAAAGGTTTTTTTTGTATTACTATAATCTTTAGTAGACAATTTTTTTTTATCAAAGTTTTCCAAATAGAAGAGGCAAATACGACATATTATAAGAAGAATTGCACACGCATGTACAACCTTTTTATTGTCAAGACCTTTCAAACGATCATATGGAAACTATACTTTCAAAATTTTATCATAAACATTCATTCATTATTTATTCATTCATTCATTCATTCATGTATCTTAACACATTAAACACGAGGAAAAGATGGGTGTCCTTGTTCGAAATAACTCTCTACAATAAGACACATCCTGATACGTTTTGACGTTAAATAAACAGGTTTTGTAGTAGTTTTATACGAGTTCACTTAATAGAACCTGTTCAACCTTGCTACTAATTCTTCTTCTGTAATGTTGAAGATTCCCCACCCCCTAAAATCCCCTTGCTTAACAATGGATTTGATGGACACTTTTTACATAGGTTTAACACAAAGTTATTTAAACAGTGAATGAAAAGCTATAGGGGTAATAGGTCGCCTTGTGGTATACCGATGTGGTTTTTCTATTTTACTTTTCGTTAAAGTAATTGTACCGTGTAAACCCAATGTATATATTAGTAGTTAGTATTCAAGTGGTTTATACTCGGGGATATTTACCTGATATACATGATGGAAGTATTAATAAAAGACGTACCCACGATTTGCTTACTGTGTGGTTACATTATAGAAAAAGTGTCATTAATACATCTTTTCTTATCACTATGTTGAATACACTGGATGATCTGCTTCGCTGGGTTATGAAAAATAATATCATCTACATAATGTGTGCCTCAACACAGTGAATAGGAATATAAACTAACAAAATATGTTAAACCAAATTAACCATTTAAAGAGAAAAGTGGTATAACATTCTATGGTGTGTCCTTCATTTTTTATATCATATACACTGTTTCATAAACAGAAATTACCATTCTGTCTTAGAAATAACCTTTTTTAATATGCTATATTATACATTTCAACCAATTTATTTGTAATTGAAAGTTTGCAGGAATACCGAGAAATTACTTTGAGTTCACAACTGGTGGACTTTGTTCCCTGGGTTAATTTCTCCTAGGTTGTGTCGACCCATTTAGCTAGCGACAGAAGTCGTGCACGGTAGCGGGTATGCTTAGATATATGATAGCTGCAACCATGTCGCATTTGCTATTGCAGGTGCACATGAGAACTAAATTTTTTCAGCGATTGGTCTGATTATAAACCTCAAAGTATAACATTCACTTATGTGAGTTTTCACCTGAACATCTCAATCTTAGCATTGTTTTGCGTAGTTTTTTTTACTGAAAAAGCTTAATTACCCCCCCCCCCCCAGAATGGCTTCCATTGATCGGGGTGTTTTTGTAGGGCGTTAAAGTTCGTTCCGTTAAAAGTTTAAATAATTTTAATCGTGCAAATACAAATGACTGTATATTTGCAAACAATATGGAGCATTTGAGTACACGTTTTTGCACTAAACGACCTTGAATCCTGGTTTAAAATGGCTATATCATATGTGTTTAAAAGGAGATAGAAAGTCCCCGTTTTTATTGCCTCGTACTTTGTGCTTTATTGTCCAACAATACAAACAGATTAGTATTTATGTGTTTTAAATGCAGATTCGCCACCTCAATGTGTAAGGGATATAGTAATACATTTCATTTAAAAACATTGTCAACCAAATGAATATTCATATGATTTGTGTTTGATTGTATGAATAATGTGTTTTACCCGATTGTCTTTTAATAATAAGAAGAAAAAGCCAACCCCATTAATAAGGGCAAATCGATAAAAATGTTATTGAGTGCATTTGGCTAAAATGTGTACATTTATGTTGATAGTTTTTTGTTGGGTGTACATTATGTTTAATGCTAATATTATGCGCATTAGTTTTATATTAATGTCGACACAAGAAGCAAACTGACCTAAAAAATATTATATTTGACACGTGAGTTTTATAATCAGATGATATTTGTTACGCAAGAATGGGTCCATTATGCAGAAAATAACTTATATTTGCATAGATAGTAAACATGCCCATTAATATCAACGCAAATTCCAAAATTTATATTCTGTTTCGAAACTTTGAAGGGTTACAAAGTAACTTGACATAAATATAGAAATGATTTTGTCCTTACGTCGCCCCATTGACCCACAATGTGAAAATGCACATTAACATTTGTATTATGTTCTATATTAGTAATTCAAAAAAAATGTATAATACAAAGTTATGTCATCCCGTTATAATACTATTTCGGTCGTCCCAGATACCAGAATACCTTAATCACATCTCTCTTTATTAGTACATAAATGGGACAATCGACATTTCATCATGTAAAAATGTTTAAAGCAGTCTTTGCACATTAAATACTATCCAAATTACATATCCACTGCAGTTAAACAGGGTTTGTGAGCACCCCGGTTCAGTCACGGACAAAACAACACAAGTCTGTCAATGCGTGTCTGAAATTATCATGTCAGCGAAAATCATGTTTAATTCTTTGTGGAGGGTGTTATTTTTCCTGTTGGTTCTCTTATTTCAAACCATCTCCGTCAAAGCACACTGCATGGCGTTATTTCGGTCTTTTTTTTTTAGCTCGCTTTGAAAGAGCTACCTGATGTCTATAAACTATAGGCCTATTAGTGGCAATCATTTCAAAACGGCTGGATGTTTCGACATCTCCCATTAATATCTTTTTCAGTAAGTATTTTACAATCTCTCATAATCTTAGCCTAAAAACCCCGTTTTATTTAGCTTAATAAAGTCACTGAGAAAAAAATATCAAAGTCACAGGGCCTGCGGTACATTTCATTCTAAATGATTTGATATCATGAATGAGTGCTACGATCCGCTCTCCTATCTTGGCGACAATCTGTCCAGGGCAATCAATTACAGATGACTATGTGTACCTTCACCCTTTGTTTTAAGTCTTTATTTTATATTTATATAGACACAAATCGTAATTGAGCTATGGATTTGTGGTCTGTGGCTTTTCATTGACTTTATTCAAGCTTTAAATAAAGTAAATTATGGCTGAAAGAACTGTACTTAAACTACCGAACGAAGTTCAACTGGTGCTTGAGAAATGTGCGGTTGGTTGCATAATTATTGTATAGAAGTTTTGTTATGTGGTAGAATTTGGGACACCACCCAGGTTAAATTTCATATTCTAGAAGAGTAATTGAAGCATTACAATCTACTGTAAGTAACACAATGGAGGCAAACATCACGTGGTAAATAAACTAGCCCCCTTTGTTATATATAAAACGTCACGAAAATTCGTTTAAAAGTTTCTAAAAGAACAGACCTACAAATTCACAATTTATTTTTTTGTCTATTTTTTTTAGTTTTTTGGGGGTGTTTTTTGCAGTCCTCTTTATGTGATGGCCTTTTGAAATTATGTGTCTTGAGATTTAAATGGAAAATGTGTCAGTCTCGGAAGCTGTCATTGAACCGTCGATGTAGGAAGAATATTAAGTTGTTTCGACGATCTTTTTAAATCGTAAATAAAGCTACACACTTTGAATTGCTAGCGGTATATACGCAGCTGAAAAAGCATTTACATGATGGAAATACAAAAAAAACAAGGGCTTTTCAAGGCACGTGTTCAACCAATATGCACTAGACTTCGACTTTTCTTCCGGCAACAAGATTATCATATCATTAGATCCGACATTATGTCGAATTTAACGCACAATGCATGTGAAGACATTTATTAATGCCATAATAACAAGGCTGACAGAGAAAGAGAGAAATGGGGTTTAACGTCCACTCAACACAAACTAGGTCAATTCGGGACTAACATATGATTTAATTTTATTTCAATAATTCGCTTGCGGGTTTTTAGCAGTGGGAGGAAACCGGAGTGCCCGGAGGAAACCCACGAGGTTGAGAAGGTGCCCCTATGTCCATGCCACATACGCTCACACCAGGGCTCGAAACCACAGCCGCAAGCCAGAGGTGACCGGCCAGCTAGGGGTCGAAGCGCGGCACTCTAGTCCACTAGCCCCCCCCCCCAACAAGGATGACAGTGAAGACAGTCAGCTAATTGGAACAAAGTAATGATATCGATGAAGGAACACAAATTAGGTCATGTCGGGACAACCATTAATAAACGAACCGTATTGAGCGATGCTATATAATTATTAGAGATATTAAAATGGGTAATGCGAGATGGTTGTCAAGACATCAGTATATATACATGTATACTCCACTTTAATAAAGGGTAATTGAGTTTGGGTCATCGAGAATGACACAATAATTGTACGGTACAAGTCATATTGGCATAATCTATAATTATATAATTCAAATAAAGATATTTTACTACAATGTATGTTATAATTTTTTATTGTAGTCGAGTGGTTAAAAGAAAATAAACAGAGAGGAACCCTATGTCTTTGTTTAGCCCAGTTCCGTCTAGTCGGAACTCACAAGGAAGTTTGCCTATATTATGATACAAAAAGAAAATCTACGTCACTGTACGGATTGGCGTTAACTCATTAGAGTCAAATTCAACGCACTCGCCCTGACAGAACCGCACAACAGTAAATACAGATATTTGTACGTTAGTTTCAAAATTATCTATTTAAAAATACATTATGGGAGTTTAGGTAAAGAGTTGGCAGGTCTCACTATAATAGTTAAAAACTGGATAATATATAAGTAATATGCTGAAAACTTAAGTCAAATTGATCCACTATATGAACCGAGATTTAAGCGATTGAAATTTCTACTTAACCTCGATCATCATTACTAAAGTCAGTATGATGAAAAGCAAAGTCTCTATTGTCCTTTTTTTTATTTAATTATCAATTAGCGTTAAGCAGCATATATGATTTTAATCCAGTCAATATCGAAGGCTAACGATGATATCGAGAGCTTATTATGGTCTGGATAAGTTAATTAATGTCTAATTAATAATTTAGATAACACTTCGGGCCTAAAGAAAGGCATGTAATAGACACATTTAGCTCTTCCATAATGCATGTTCACTTTGTTAATAGAACTTAAAACCCCATTTTTATCCTAGAGGTTACTGGGTTACACAAACCGATTACTAATATTAATATCAATTTAAAGGCGTCTAATAATCTGACAAGTTGTTGGGTATAGTGACAGTCAAGGGCGGGATTATTTCATTCACTATTCATGTTCTATTTTTCACTCGAAATTACATTCACATTTTGAAAATAATTAAAGGTTAAATTTGAACTGTAACATAATTACAGATAATGACATACAGAGCTTCCTCCGTGTCGTTTATCACTCATTGACAAAAGTTGAAATGTTCTTAGTTGACCTATTGAAAAACCGTACGACCACGATAACCTCATCTGATTACAATTTATATTATATATACGCTGAATAATGATGTGCCAACAGTTTTAATTTTCCGCTTAAGTGATTCGATTGGTTTGAAATTTACATGAATCTACATTAAGTTGATATGGACGATACCTTGTAAAAATAATAGAAAATCTATTGGCAGTTTTCCGAACATTGAAGTAGCCACCCCATCAGGTGAATAAAACACGGATAACTTCTGTATAAAAATCTCATAAAACCGTTGTCCTTGTTCTGTGGAAATGTCCAAAGACCCGTGTTCTGGGTAGGTTTCTTACTGCACGATATAATAGGTGTCTGGAAAAACACACCATATTATACTCGCGATTATCAGGTCATAGTCGTACGATGTCGTGTTTTGAGTTGAAAATTAAATTGAATATAACGAGACCATTTCTTTACACTGTCGTCCATACTAACTGATTTGTACCAATGCCCATCACTTGTGAAATTTGGGAAGGTTCCTTTCAAAAAGGTGTGTGTAGGTGAGTAAAACGTTGGCTGGTCAACATGGAAGTCCTGTGTTCGATCACGGTGTGGGTGGTTTTCCGGCGTGGTACCCTCTTGTCATTGGTGCTGAACGGCGGGAATGGCAAGGGACAATTACACATTGTCGTTCAGATGAAACGAAACACCGAAGTTCCTTGTGCACATTGGTGTGAACCTAAAATTCAAAATAAGAGCCGACCGTAGTTCCGCTGTTCGGACAAAATGTCCCTCATAGCACACTGTACTATGGCACACGTCCGTCTTAATTCATTAGTTTAACCTCATTTTATTTCACTCATTTCCATTAAAAAAAGAAATCCCGGATATATTTTATTTAATTACACATTCTTATTTTTATCTTAAAAAAAACTTCATTTTGATATCAGGTCAATATAACGATACCAAATTGCCCGGTAGAGTTGGCTAGTCCAAGAATAAATCCCGCCAATTTACGTTGTCGGAAACAAAAATAGATCCAGGATCCCTTTCGATAATATGTTATTCCCCTTATTTAGTTTATATATTTTGGATGAAAACTGACAAAGCAAAGTTGACTGATTCCAGGATGCCCTTGCTTAAGAATTTTTGAAAGGTCACAATCCAATCGAGTGTCGCACAAAAGCTTGGACAATTATTGTTACGATTATAATTACACCCACACTCTACGTGTTCCTTTGTATGGAATACAAAAGAGTAGCATCTGTTGTAGGACAATTTAAATACAAATATATAGATATCAACTTTTTGTTGTTAACCCGATTGTTGCCAAAGGGGTTCAGGAAATTAAAGCCATTGAAACACTCGACTCGGTGATCGTTTAATCTAACACTCAATTTTACAGTGTATATACATGTATTGATTTAGATGCACCAAATGAACTCTTGCCACAATGTGCCAGTATCAAGTTTTGTTGTATTATGGACAGATCATATAGGTGTGAATTTCCAATATACCTTTATCCTATAGACTATATTCATTACTTATCATTACCGTATTACACATCATTAAATTCTACCTACAAGATTAAGTAGACTATTAACCATTAAACCTTTAGATAAAATTGCACTGGTTGACCAATGTACCCAATTATTGATGCACCCGAACAATATCTCCCATTCATTTCATTTTTTAAAAACATCCATTATCTCGTTTTAGCTGTAAATAAAGCTTCATCTTATCTGGTTCTTTTTTAATGTTCTAATATGGCGCAATTTTCACAGTTTTATACCATGCATTTAATTTCTACAACTCGAATCTTTCATTTTATTTATAATAATATTTATGTTAGAGACCATTAGATCAACATTTGGATTACGTTCAGTTTGATAGAAAAAATGTAGTATCTGATATTGCAGATATTTTTACATTTTAACTTGCAATGCAGAGTTCCGATTCTTGCATATTATGCCAGGTTGCTTTTTTCATTCCTTTTGGGGGTGAGTGGGGGTATATGCTGCTTACCAAATTAGTTCCGTTTATTTCTTTCATATTCGTGGGGGGCCTAACACGGGGAGACAACTGTCACGTATACCAATATAAAAAAAAAATGCAAGCGTCTTTTTCCATCTTCTTTTTGATAACAAATACAAATATCCGGTATTTTTTTATATTAAAACAATTAGGTTAGATATCGAATTTAAGTGTCAAAATTCATATTCAGAATGTGTTGTTCAAACATTACGGAAATGCCTTTAAAGACTGTTTCGGAACTTTTTGTATTAAATTTTAAAATTCTATTTAAATCCAAGCATCGACTCGAATGCAAATTTACTCTTGGGAAATACCGATTGAATACATAATGAACATACAGGTTTTTTTCTGTTTAGTAAATGTTTATCTTGAGCTTACTGTACCTGCGGTTAATAACAGGTTCAATAGTAAGCATAGGGGGACATCACCACACACAACTATACAACTACATGTACAATAACATGAAGCACAACCAAATGAACGAAGCCGAATTCGGGGAAAGGCGTCAATTACGTAGTTACAAGAACCCCAGCATCTGGAAAGCTTGGGGCGGAAAACCACCCAGATTTAGTTAAAATACAAATGTTGTTATTGTGTGAATTTCCTCTACTATAGAAATAAGTTGAAGAGGATATTCTAGAAAGAACAAGTATATCTTTACAAGTACGGGGCTACTAACTCAGCTTGGAACAAATGGTACACATTGGTCGTTAAGTGCTGTTCTAGCCATTCCAACTTTACTAACAGAATGCCGAACTGATAGGTTGTTATCGAAAACGATTTATCTATCCGTGTCCATAATGTGGTCATACCAACACTCCTAAAAGGATTGTTTTTTTGTGTGTTTTATTTTTGCATTTTGCTTTACCCCTCTTTATCTTTATGACATTGTACCGATTCCTGAACAGTTCATCCGTAATTTAACGTTATGTTCAACGCAACAACCGTTACTCCCTGTGGTATACAACATATTAATGTTTACGTACCAAACAACTTTCCCATATAAAGATAAACTCGTTGTTTCCATTCTACTTAACACATTAAATAAATTAATCTTGAACGCCTTTTCTCTTTTTACTGTCGTAATTATCGTGTTTTCAGCAGTTTGTAAGTTACATGGCTCGTCGAGTTCTGTTTAATGTCAAAGCGGGAAAGAGACGATAATGCGTTGAAGATGTATCGTTGCAATTCACAAACGAAATCTGATCAAGTTTACCGATTTTTGCCGAGACAGACAATCACTCTTTTATTGCCCCATTATCGCTCCTCCTTGAAATCCGAATAAAATGTAATCACAAGAAAATGATGTCATTTTTTCTCTCTTTTGTTGTGAAAACTAGTTTGTTGGTGTGTTTTCGTCTGTTGATTTTCAACAGTGAGTTTAATATTTGTTAATTTTAACAGTGACTGCCTCCATAATATTTGATATATTATGTGGCGCCGACATTGTGTACCGAATGGGATACGTTACAACTGTTTAATAATTTCACAATAGATCGCAACTAATGCATGGTGTTAAAAATCATTCTGTTTACGACGAACAAAAGAAGTTTATGGAAAGTTATAATACGCATATATTTTTCAACAGGGGTGCATTGTTAGATTTTGTTTTTCATAACGCGAGTTTAATGGATACAATGACATAGACTATGGTTTCTTGTACGACCGCCTTCATTTTGAATACTCAATAAACAATAGCAGTCTCTACCGGGATTCTGTAGAAAACCGGAAATAGCCATGGTTGACACAAAAAGTGAGCCATCAATAAAATTTGTTGATATGCGAAATAAAAAGGTGCACGCCCATGAAAGCCACTTGCATAGTACCAGGTAATCTCATTTTCTCGAACATTCCTGGTAGATGTGGTGGCTAAGTGGATTAGACTCTGGCTAGCTAGCCTAGACGTCGGGTGTTCGATCCCTTCAATGGCCGACAAAAATTCATCGGGATTTTTCGACGTGTAAGTGGACCAAGAAGAAGAGTTATATAGCCTCATCCCCATTTGTATAGTCCTGTTACCATGCGTAGCACTTGAACCACAGTCGTCTTGGGCTAAATACCGCATAGGTCGAGAAGAACCTCGGCATTTAGCAAAGCCCAGTGCACAATTATTAGAATATTCAGGGTTGCAAGGCAAACAAAGATAATGTGTCTCGTCGTTCGTATAGGGCCAAAAATTTGTAAACAATAGTCCCGTGTAAAAGTTTATAGTGCACGATACTTTTCAGTGAAAATCCGTGTACAGGCAAATTCGTGTTCAGCCCCCCCCCCCTTCCCCTATATAACAAAGTAACAAGAGGCGTTAAGGAACACCGAAGCTTAAATATAAGACAACATAATATATGCAATGTATTCCTAATAGATAAATTGTTGACGAGACATCAAACCCTATTCCATAAGATTTAGATCAATTCTTATTTTTAAATAGAGAAATTTGTACAAATTGTCTCCAGTGGGACTCCAATCTGAGCTAATATTCTTTTAATGGATAAAATAAACCAAATATCAAATTTGAAATAATGTGTATTTAATTACTAATTTATTTCTAATCGCAGTTTCGTGTCTCCAAAGGGATTTTGCTACTATTTTGTCTGTATGCAATTAAGGTATATTTATTTCTAGTTGCGTTGCAAATAGAAACTGGGTATCAGTATGTAAGCCACTGTAAATATATGTCGACAAACAGCAACAAACATACATAGGTACGTAACCTTTCAGAATCCCAAGTCTTGCTGCAAGGTGTTATCAGGATGTAAAAACAAACCACCCCCTATTTAGAACTGGTTGTAAAGGGTGAAAATCGGATTTAAATACGGAACCTGATGCGCTTAGTTTATTTCTTATTTTTAAAGTGTAGGGTTAGTCAATAACCATTGTGAACAATTAAAAGGGTATGAAACGAATTAAATCAAATTGTGGGTGGCTTAAAATGCCCCCTTGCCCATCTGGTAGGCAGGTTGAGTAACTCCCGATTTCATCCATGGTTATATTGCAAACAAGTTGTCCAGCTGATGATTTGATTTGATAGGACAACATGTCCTTTGATTTGAGCAATCTGACCAAAGTTCCCCTGGCAGACATTACAATAGCCAATATTTATATACGCATAAATTTCCCGAAAATTACGAATGTATGTAGAACAGATACCAATTCTTGACAAAACCATCAGATGATCTCGAGGGTTCTTGTATCTCTTTGTTTAAATCCCTTCCGGCCTTTGATCTTTCATTAATTTGTGTCCCAAACAGGCAACCGTAGGCCTAATTGAAAATGCTATAGTCCTAACTATTTAAGAAATTGAGTCTTTGTGTCAATATGTGTATGAAATGCTTAATTATAACGTATTTCAAAGTAAATCTTGCATTCCAGCCGTCGCTCAACAGATGTGTGGTATTGAAAGATAAACCAGCATTTTCTTCCTGACGTATTTATACTCGGGTGAGCTTTAATACATAAAAACGACAACAGCCTTTTCCTTAAAATTATAAATATTTTGGCTTTTCATATACATATGCGAACGACCTGACTTGATGTGGCTTTAATGTAATCGGTGGCTAAGTGGATAAGGCGCTGGTTGGCTAGCCTGGAGGTCGGGTTTTCGATCCCTGCTTTGGCCGAGAAAGGTCATCTCGATTTTCCCGCAAGATTTCCCCTTGTCCCCTTGTGATACAGAAGGAGGGCCTGCCTAGTCGTTCTGATGGGACGAAAAACCGCGGTCTTGTGTACACATTGGAGTGCACGTAAAAGATCCCTTGGCAGTTGGAATTCGATATAAGAGTAGGCCGTAGCGCCGCTTCGCGTTCAAAATTTCCCTCATAGCACACTGTATGGCGTATGCTCGTCTCCATTAGCCCAGGTTAGGTTGAAAAGAGTGGGACGTTAAATTTCATTTCACTTTAACGCAATGAATATAGCAAGGGAGTAACAAACCTCGATAACCAGACAATATACGAATTAATTATGTATTTATTGAACCACACGGACTGACCATTACAACACCTCACTGTGGCAACCCACCTCGTTCTTTTAGTGAATTGACCCAACACTCGTGCCATCTAGTGGTCGTAACATCAGCATCATTATAGGTTTATACCTGTGTGACCCCAGGCGACAAATGGTAAACAAGTTTATAATTTGTCAACCCTGTTTAATTGCACTGCATGATCCGACAAATGATTTATACATGAACCATTATAACTACCTTAAAGAGCATCATAGCGATGAGTTCTCAGCTACCCTATTGTTGTTGTTAAACACTAACAAGAAATGCTACATCAAACCAGTCATTATAAATATTGCTTATTCGTGTCATTGTGGAAGGTTTTTCAAAATCGTTTGCTAATTTGAATTGGATAATTGCAATGTGCAAATCAAATTAAAATCAGACACAGAATCGACCTGTTTAGACAAAAGAGTGACACTTAATAGAAAATTATTTGTGCACTAAATGTTACTCTCCAGTTTAATGAAGTGAGTTGTTCTCATGAGGGGGCCAATCTCTGCAAGGTTTACAACACCGTGTAAAACCGGTGGGATATTAAAGGTGTCGAAACAATAACCGATCCTACACTCCTCTGTGGGAGCCAATAAAACAAGGCTGTTGAAGGCATGGGATAAAAGTACACATGTATTATTTTCTTACTGATTGACATTCAAACTATAATATACTGGATCAGCAAGTTCTTCAACTTAACTCACCGTAAAATGAACCAAGTTCAACCGTCCACCGTATAACCCCAACTATATTTTAAACAATCTTGACTGCACCAAGGTGTAGATAATTTAATCTCGTATATTCACTCCACCCAAGACGAGGGGTTTAATTGTTCAGACAATTTTATTCGTTTCATGTTAGGGTCATCGCTTGATACAATACTTGATCACCTCACCACAAACGAACCGAAGCACTGCTTTCTTATTTGGTGAAGAAAACCCCCGGGATTACGAACAGGGGTTACGAACCAAATGAATTGTCCCCCCTTTCCTTTGAACCGTCTTACATTAATAAACTAACGCCAAGGGAGGAAAATACGTAAAAAAGAAAGAAAGCCCCCGGGTTTTGATAAACGAACTTAATTTATAGGAATTTGTAACGACCATTGAGATTTACAGATATTCGAAAATATCGTTCAAATCTTTGGAGAAAAAGTAAAATGATTCCTAAATGTAGTGCATAGACTAAATCTGCCAAAAATATTAACACAGACTACGTCATTCCACACACGACACGCGAATTTTAAAAATAGTTCGTCACATTCTCATTTCTCAATGGGAACCAACTGTTTTGAGTTTGGAAACCCTTTGAATGCATTATACAAGATTTATAATAGTTAAAAAAAAATAGATAATAAAAAGGGAATATAATGAAAATTTCAGACAAATGACTTCATTTGAATTGAGTTATGGCCGTTTGAAGAACTGTATAGTGTCGATAATATAAAAATTATCCAGTTTCAAATTAAATTTAAATTATCAATTTGCGATCGTGTATAAATCCATTGAAAATCTCAACCATCCGATGGTCAAGAAAGCTGACTATGAGCTTGGCATGTGAATTAATTTCTATTTAATGACCTGTATAACATTTCAGACCAAACGAAAGATTCCCAATAGGCAGGTTTAACTCTTACATAGACCATCTTTAATTTATAAATACAAATAGCCTTGGTGGAAAGTTTCCAGCTAAAATCTCGTTGCCATTATTTCTAAATTCAATCGACTGAACGACTAGACAGCTGTCCTAGTCAAGCCTCCAGCCCTGCATCAGTGACGAGGAGAAACCAAGCCGGAAAATCTGGATGAACTTTCTCGGTCAATGCAGGGATCGAACAGCCGACCTCCAGACTTGCGAGCAGTTAAAGGAAAGTCCCCATTTTGTTTAAATAAATATAAAAAATAACTTTAACAAATTGAATTAATGTTGACATAATGTGTTTTACTGTTTATCATCATGTGGTTGATTCGAAATTTGAGAATTAGCTCTATGTATGCTATACGATATGTAAAACGATTTAGGAAGTAGCCTATTATTCCAAACGGGTAGTGTCTGTTTAACTAATCCATACCTACGATAACTACACGCCTCGAGCCGTAACCGGGTGAAAAGGATTAAAGTGGATTATTACAACAGTACATGTCTGTTTCAGATAATATAGATACGTCCATCAAGACCTGTCGTGAAGTCAATGTTGACAATGAATAACTGCATATGTGTTGATGTTATTTAGTGGTGGTGTCTGGGTGGAATGTGAAAGGTCACCAAGTAAACAAGGCCTACGTTCCTGGAATCAAACAATATTAATAAATTTATTTCTTTACAGAATATTTTGTAAATAAATTAACTTCTGGACATGACTGGAACATCTGCATTTGTATTAGTTTCTCACGGAGCCCTAGCCTCAGTCACCCGGAACCTCATAGTCCTTCAATGTACGTACTGTCCGGGTCAATTGTCTACATTTGACGAAATTTACTGGATAATCAACCGATCAGCTACATAAAAAAACTCCCGGTTACACATGTCTAATGGAGCCTTTTTTAGCTAAAGTCAAGTAAGAGTTGGCCCCTTTTCCGAAATACATCCCATAATTCATGTATTATTATAAACAAACATGAATCATGACGTCGAATTAGGATTAATTTTAAAAACATAGATTTGGTCCTTGGAGAGAGAATTTCACGTAAAAGAAACTAAACTGCAAATAGATTTTTTCTGAAACGACAATTCTTAAATTAATTTCTATTTAGTCGACATTTTGTTTAGGGCTAGTTACCTCCCTTATATTTTGTTCATGATATTGTAAAAGACCGGATAATCTAGCCAATGACCTAGTTATTCTCAAAAGATGACAACCCATCCAATCTAATATTTGGCATTGTTTCTTAAATCAGCGTATTGGTATGATTGATAGAGCTGTGCTTACACTGGCGGTCACGTGACACAAGTAAGAATTCAAATGCGGAATAAAAACCGAAAGAAAACGAAAAAAGACTTTCTGCGATATCAATTATGTGGAAGCAGACGTTAAACACCAAGTTGTAGTAGAAAAAAGACTTAATCAGCTTGGAAACGTTAAGAAGTAAGAGGTTCTCCGAATTTTGGTGTTGGTTTACCTATTATCTTGTTGGAATGTTTCAAAAATTAATTTCAACCACGTACAATCTAAACTTAAAACTGTTTCGCCTAACCATCGACGGCTGTTATTATCCTTTAAGATTCCACAACCATAAGTCCCGAAGATGGATTTTAAAACATAATACTTATAACTGAGCACAATGACAGAATCATTGCGGATCATTGAGTTTATTCCAGTTAGTTCGAGAGTTACAGGGTATATACAATAATGCTATATAATAACTCATTCATCTATATTACTTACAACTCACTTAAGCGAAAAGACTTCAATATATCTATCAATCATTCTGATGACAAACAGGGCGATGTCAATTTCAATCGCGGTACTTATCACTACAAGGCTTTAGATATACAGTAGATAAGCATGTAAATAAAGAAAGTATGCTAATCCTATGTAGATATTATGCTGTTCTTACCATCTATGTACTTATATAATCATATATGTAGATGATAGATATACAGTAGATATAATACTTATTTATATGTCCTTATTAACCCTGTGTACTCGAGTGTCCTGTATTTTGAATGTATATTATATTTCGATTGTAACTTAAATCGACCATAATTTAATCTTTATATACAAATAAAATTATTGCGAAACCTGCTAGCGTTACATAATTGATATAAAAGTAGTTAGTATCATTATGTTATCATAAGAGATCAGTTTTCTTTGACGTAAGAACATTTTTTAGCTAGTTCACCACCAACGCTTTTAAATTACTGTAAGAAATCAGACACAGAGCGTGTCCTAAGATGACTTAAGAATATCCAGATCTACATCAATTTTTACTCGGATCGTCGCATAAGTGACCAGTTATCGAATAAGTGACCAGCGATATATTTGGAATAAAAGGTGTTTTAGGAGTAAAAATACATGATTTCCTTGAAGATATAGACATCCGAAATGATCGCAGATTAAATCTCCGGGCATATAGATTTCAATATGTTCAGTGGAAAGATCCATGGTGTTTCGCGTCATAACAATTCACCCACTTTTTAAACCCATAGCTTCACAACTGGCACAGCAAGCCCTGTGCTTCCGATGCAATTTTTACTAAACAATACTTTCTGAAATTTCATTTCAAACAGTCATGAACATTGTCACATTCACGACAAGTTTCCTTGGACCCTTAAAGTCTTCAAGTGACATTTTAAGTATAGATCGAGAATGGAATTCTAATAATATACATCTACATCAGAATCTAAATACCAGCTTAAAATATGATATCTTGTAGAATATAATATCTTGTGAGAATATAATATAATACAATCTCTTCTAATAACAGAAAATAATATATTCTGATCAGAATATAAAATATTCTGAAGATACAATGATATAATTATAGGTATAATCTGATAAAATAATGTAACCGAACATTACAATAATCTGAAAATATGTTATCAAAATAATATAGTTTGAAAATATAGTGTCACACTGTAATACAGTTTCAGAATTTAGTGTCACACTATCATATACTTTCAGAATATAGTGTCACACTATAATATAGTTTAAGAATTGTAACACTATAATAACATACTTTGAGAATGATATGGGAATGTGTGATGTATGTACTATACTATGAAATGATATACCATGTTATCTGAAAATAATATACATAAGAGAGTTTCGTACAATAAAATAAAATATGCACTGGTAATAAGAAACAAATTGAGAATATCATATCATTAAAGAATGTAACACAACCGTTCCTTGGGATAATATCAATATAAACTAAGAATTGTATACAGTATCGAGTATACCTATTGCTTCGTCTACCCACTCAAGAACAAAGCGTAGATAATATTAAACGATATGACGTGTAAACTGCGGATATAATTATCATAAGCTGCTAAATCTAGAAACAATATTTGAAAATAAAAACAAGCGTTTGTGAGCAGCAAACTGTAAAAAATGAACTGAAAATACATTAAATGATGTTTTATATCCTATTATAAAATAATACGTATGGCTTAATATTCTGTAGTGACATGTGTCGTAAACGGGTCAGGGTGTACTTAAAGATGCAGTATGTAGGAGCTAAATCTGCCTATTGCTTGTATTAAAGAAGCTAAATCGCTAATATTTGGGTACCCAGAAATTGACACAAAAGGGTCGCAATGCACAAAACAATATGAATGTAAAGTGATTTACATTCAATTGTTTCTGTTTTACTGTAATTTCAAATCAGTTATGTTCGGCGAATTACACCAAAAGTTTCAGTCGAATGGTAATCTCTACCGACGGGTTATTCCAGTCTGCACCGATAGTATTTATTGCGCAAGCTCTCCAGATATGACGTCACCGTTTGACATGAGGCAAAAACGCATCATTGTACACGATTCGTGTACCAATGGAATAATGTTTATTTTGTCGTAAATATTGGATATTTGTTTCCCATCTTTTCCCGGTAAGATCACAACATCAATGTTCATATAAATTGAGAAATAATTTGCTTTTTCAATGTCGAAGACTAATACTGAGTTAGACACTTGGTTACTTTAAAGTTAGCTTCAAACGTTATATAAACTATTATTTAGACATATATTCACATTTCACGCCAATAATCTAGACCTTTGGATTTTGGAGGGTTAAGCGAATTGTTATTTAATGACAATTAATAATTTTAAAATGGTGAAACGAGGTTCAGTCTTGATTAACACGTACCGTTTTTTGATAATACTGAGTTAGAGACTTGGTTACTTTAAATTAGCTTCAAATGTTATATAAACTATTATTTAGACATATATTCACATTTCAAGCTTATAATCTGGACCATCTGATTTTGGAGGGTTAAGCGGATTGTCATTTAATGACAATTAATAATTTTAAAATGGTGAAAAGAGGTTCAGTCTCGGTTAACACGTACCGTTTCTTTGATAATAAGAATATATGCCACATCTTGTCAAAACTTCAAACAGTAATAACATCGTTCAGAATATAGTAATTTGATGAAATGTTCCATTCATTTTGAATTTTTGAATATTATAACAAGAACGGGTAGCTCTTTACATAACACATCTTTAATATTTTTAGAACACATGGTATGGTGAGCTGTAGAAGACATCAAATTTAATGCCCTCTTATACAATCGATGTGAGCGATGGATCTATTACACATGCTTATCATTAATTACTGTATGATGAATGTACAGATTAACTTCATACACGAAATTAATATGTCACTGTCTTCTTATAATCAAGGATACTACCCCTTTAACAGAAAACTATTGTATACCTTCAAACGGTCAAAAAGAATATAAAGCAATTAAACAGTCGAGAATTATTATATATCTTCTTCAATTGATGGTATAATTAGATCTTTCATAAGGGTAGTGATTTTTGTACGCAAAACATCACAATAGAATACATTCATATTGGTAATACATCATGGAAATACCATTTTGATCTAAACGATGATATATTATTTATTATACTGTAAAAAAACCCATTAAAATTCCTGTTTGTATATATAATAAAGGAAACATTAATTATCTTTAAAATTTATGAGACAAGCCAAGTTTTAAAATTTTTAGACTATTTTTGTGTACTATGAAAGAAAAGTATTCGCAATGGCACCCTTTATTTTTAGTTGACTGATGTTTACATTACATGAAGAATAAAATTGTTTATATACGTTTTACGAGGTTTTAAACTTTGCCATAAGCTTCTGCACAAGCCTACAATTATTCCTTATTTGTATTAAATTGATTGAAAATATTATCGTATTCCATATTTCAAAACCGGTTGTTTCTTTTACAGGGAGAGAGAGACAGAGACAGAGGGAGAGAGAGAGGGGTTTTACTTTCGCTCGAAACAAACTACTATGTCTTTAGCAGTGGAAGGAAACCGGGGGACCCGGAGAAAAGCCACGAGGTTGGACAGGCGACCCTATTTCTTGTCACGTAGGCCTACAACCTTCGAATTAAATGTATTTGATCTTTTTTTAGTATAAATTACGAATTATTCAACATAAATTGAAATTGGAACTTGTTGGCAACCGGAAAGATTTCAGAAGAAAACGAATCCAGTATGTTTTTTTTTTATCAATAGAGCACATTCTGTCCTTATGTATATGTAATATGAAAATGCAGTATATGTAATATGAAAATGCAGATCTTCCCCACCTCTGTTCTAAGGCTATTTTGGAATCCGTACCGACTGTTTGGCACCGTGATTTTTCTTTATTCGCCACATGAATCATTTCTTGCGACAGCTTACACACATTTATAATAATTTAAAACTGTTTTCAAGATACGTTTTAACCGATCAGCCATAGCGAGATTCGAACAAACGCAGACCGCGTGTTTATTTAATCGCTAAATTCTACAAGAAAAAATAGTATTGATTCATTAAAAATTTGTGTCAAATATTGTGCAAAAATGATTCTTTTTGGCGCAAAATAAAGAATCACGATGAAAAATAGAAGGTCAGCGCTCCTATTTTCGTATTGCAGCTACATAGGGTCGGATAGGAACTGTCAGTGGAAATTGTCCGCTCAGAGCTAGTTTTATGATATATGGCAACTAGATAGTCCTAATGTACATGTGGATTAGAAAAAAAGCAGCTATAACATAAAATGTCAGTAAGTGCATACCATGTCAATCAAGTTGTAATCTACACTGATCAGAGAAAAGTTATTTTTTATCGGATAAATTCTCTCCATTGACTTTGATCTTTACTTTCGATTTTCAAAAAATCTAAACAATAAATAATATTTTACGCTATCAATTTCAACACTATATTGTACAACATGACATTTGAAGTAATGCATCGTCAATAATATTCTATTTCAAAGGCAGCTACGAGTTCGCAATATCTATGATGTCTATTTCATCTGTTGATCGGTTTTCAAAAAACATATTTATTTTACCAATATTTCTTCATAGATAAAGCGCTAGTCTCCATGTTATGTTTTTCTTAATCTGATCGATAATAAAATGCCATCTTTTCACGTAGATTTCAAAGGGAACCGCTGTCAAAACAATCGCTAAACAAAATTTTAACTTTCTCTGTCCATGGAATAAGATACCATAACAGGTGAGACGTTGATAGATGTGAACGTTCCTTTGTTCTTTTCTATTTAACAATGTTCTGTTGATGACGTTCTGTAACACAAATACCGGTTTTACAAATAGTACGTCTATAAGGCTTCATCTGAACAAAGCGATCGTAGTCGTCTAGGCGCTCATCCCCCAAACATGGCGTCCAAATATCGGCGACCCCTTAGTGTGATATTATTAGGGTTTCACACTGCGTAGCTTGTGTGAAACACTATTGTTTTTGTTAAAATTATTAGGGTTTCACACTGCGAAGCTTGTGTGAAACACTATTGTTTTTGTTAAAATTATTATTCTTATTAGGGTTTCACACTGCGTAGCTTGTGTGAAACACTATTGTTTTTGTTAAAATTATTATTAGGGTTTCACACTGCGTAGCTTGTGTGAAACACTATTGTTTTTGTTAAAATTATTATTCTTATTATTATTATTATTATTATTATTATTCAGATTCCAATTTGAATAGATCTCAGCAACTACGTGTCGCATCGTTACGATTTCTTCGGTTTTACTGGGAAAGTGGGTGTGACTTAGAGGATAAAGCTATTTTGAACGTTCTGCGACAATGCGAAATGTCCGAAATCACCGAAGTTATCGTCTTTAAGAATATTGCAGTAATTTTAACAATAATCATTGGATTTTAACTTTCGATACATTTTGGCATAGCCTGAGACAGGGCACATAGCTACGCTACTTTCGATTTTTGATTTTCGGCAAATCTTCGAAGATATTAGGCGCCAAATTTCGAAAATTTAAAATTTTACAAAAAACTTTTTTATTTATGAATATTTTTTAGTCGTATTGTGCACAGAATTAAAGGGTCATCTGACTAGTGCAAAAATGTTAAAAAATTTTGTCTCAGTAATTTACCTTGGCCGCCATTGGCTAATTCAGTTTTTCAGTCCTAGATTAATTTTTTATTGTTCGATTTGTATAAAACAAAGTTCATATGCTTCGTTGTATCAATTGTCGTTTTTTTTATTACCGAAAGTGTTATCTGTCGGCACCGGAAGTGGCATAATTTTACCAAAAACTACAATTTTGACAGTTATTTACGATCTTCATAAACAAATATTATTTTTTTGAAAAATTATATGACTCAAAGAGTGTGCCCTTTCAAGGCGCAAAAAATGTAGGAAGCAGTTTTTTTAATTTAGATTTCATTTTCGAGCAAATTCGATTAAGAGGCTAAAAATGGTGTAAAATTGGCCTATTTACAACCTATTCAGGCTTTTCAGATTTTAAAATATTTCTTCGTAACTTTTATAAACTTGTAGCTATAATCCATACGAAGAAAATGTATGTTAAAATTCGTTTGTAATATAAGCAGTTGCCAAGAAATGGGCAGTTCTGCATAAGTCACTGTTTTCGTTATTTTGCCTGTAAAATAGTCAATTATTATTGGATTTTTATAAAAGTGACATCATTTGATTCAAAAAGCACGTAGCGTCATATCAAGTTGATTACAATTTAAAATTGACACCGGAAGTGACATCATTTGGTCAAAAAATGCATTTTACACTTTTTTAAATCAATGTTTTATTCAACCAAGAATAACTTAATATGTATTAATAATTTTAACTTTTGGTTTAAATTCACATATAAACAAAACTCATATGGTCATATAGATATCATAAAATGGTTTCTAACTTGTTCGGTTGCCGAGAAATAGACGGTTTTCTACAGGTCACTTTTGAAGGTTTCGGGGCCATAAAAGGGTCAATTATTATTCGATTTTCATAAACGTCACACCATGTTATACCTAATGCCATTTGGGATTTCATACAAGTAATTTAAGATTTTCATTATCACCGGAAGTAACGTCATTTTGGCAAAAACTGTATTTTTAGCCTCCAAAATAGATATTTTATTCAAATGAGTCTGTTTTGAAATCTTTTTCAAATTATGGTATTTGATGCCAATCAACAAATAGAATGAACCCATACGATCATACAGATACCACAAAATGGTTTCTAACTTGTACGGTTGCCGAGAAATAGCCGATTTTCTACAAGTCACTTTTCAAGTTTTTTGGTCTTTAAAAGTGGCAATTATTATTCGATTTAACGTTTTTATTTATAAATATTATTTAGTCGTGTTGTGCACAGAATTAAAGAGTCATCTGACTAGCGCAAAAATGTTAAAAAAATTTGTCTCAGTAATTTTCCTTGGCCGCCATTAGCTAATTCAGTTTTTCAGTCCTAGATTAATTTTTTATTGTTCGATTTGTATAAAACAAAGTTCATATGCTTCGTTGTCCCAATTGTTATTTTTTTTATTACCAAAAGTGTTATCTAGCAAATTGGATTAAGGGGTGAAAAAAGGCGTAAAATTGACCTATTTACAACCCATTCAGGCTTTTCAGATTTTAAAATTTTTTTACTTAACTTTTATAAACCTGTCACTATAATCCATACGAAGAGAATGTATGTTAAAATTAGTTTCTAATATAAGCAGTTGCCGAGAAATGGGCAGTTTTGCATAAGTCACTGTTTTCGTAATGTTGCCTGTAAAATAGTCAATTATTAATGGATATTCACAAAAGTGACATCATTTGATTCAAAAAGCAAGTGTGCGTCATATCATGTTGATTACTATTTAAAATTGACACCGGAAGTGGCGTCATTTAGTCAAAAACTCAATTTTTAACTTTTAAAATCGATCTTTTTTTCAACCAAGAATTATGTCACATGTAATAATAAAATTAACTTTTGGTTTAAATTCACATATTAACAAAACTCATACGGTCAAATAGATATCATAAAATTGTTTCTAACTTGTTCGGTTGTCGAGATATAGGCGATTTTCTGAAAGTCACTTTTGAAGGTTTTTGGCCCATAAAAGTGTCAATTATTATTTGATTTTCATAAAATTTTCACCCTTTGAAGCCTAATGTCATAGACGATGTTATAAAACTAATTTAACGTTTTCATTATCACCGGAAGTAGCGTCATTTTGGCAAAAACTGTATTTTAAGCCTTCAAAACCGATATTTTATTCAAATGAGTCTGATTTGTAATGTTTATACAATTATGATATTTGATTCCAATCAACAAATAGATTAAACCCATACGGTCATATAAATACCAAAAAATGGTTTCTAACTTGTACGGTTGCCGAGAAATAGACGATTTTCTACACGTCACTTTTCAAGGTTTTTGGTCTATAAAAGTGGAAATTATTATTCGATTTACATAAAATTTTCACCATATGATGCCTTATGCCATTTCTGATTTCATAAGACTAAGGGAACATTTACATTATCACCGGAAGTACTGTTATTTTGTCAGGATCAATTACATGTAACAAATGTATAAAATAAAATTGCTGGATTTGTTTGATTCTGTTTCCATTTTATTTGATGTGTGCAATGCTTATGTGGAAACCTGTATATTGGTTTCATTGGTACCGGAAAGGACATATGTTCAAGGGTAACGTAGCACCAAAAGTGACACAAGTTCAAGTTCAAAGGTAACATGGCAAAAGTGAAACCCGTCATTCCTGCATGCAGGTCTAGTTCTTATTATTATTATTATTATTATTATTATTATTCAGATTCCAATTTGAATAGATCTCAGCAACTACGTGTCGCATCGTTACGATCTCTTCGGTTTTACTGGGAAAGTGGGTGTGACTTAGAGGATAAAGCTATTTTGAACGTTCTGCGACAATGCGAAATGTCCGAAATCACCGAAGTTATCGTTTTTGAAAATATTGCAGTAATTTTAACAATAATCATTGGATTTTAACTTTCGATACATTTTGGCATAGCCTGAGATAGGGCACATAGCTACGCTACTTTCGATTTTTGGTTTTCGGCAAATCTTCGAAGATATTAGGCGCCAAATTTCGAAAATTTAAAATTTTACAAAAAACTTTTTTATTTATGAATATTTTTTAGTCGTATTGTGCACAGAATTAAAGAGTCATCTGACTAGTGCAAAAATGTTAAAAATTTTTGTCTCAGTAATTTTCCTTGGCCGCCATTGGCTAATTCAGTTTTTCAGTCCTAGATTAATTTTTTATTGTTCGATTTGTATAAAACAAAGTTCATATGCTTCGTTGTCTCAATTGTCATTTTTTTTGTTACCAATAATGTTATCTATCGGCACCGGAAGTGGCATAATTTTACCAAAAACTACAATTTTGACAGTTATTTTCTTATTTCGAAAACAAATATTATATTTTTGAAAAATTATATGACTCAAAGAGTGTGTCTTTTCATGGCGCAAAAAATGTAGGAAGCAGTTTTTTTAATTTCGATTCCATTTTCGAGCAAATTCGATTAAGAGGCTAAAAATGGTGCAAAATTGGCCTATTTACAACCTATTCAGGCTTTTCAGATTTTAAGATATTTCTTCGTAACTTTTATAAACTTGTAGCTATAATCCATACGAAGAAAATGTATGTTAAAATTCGTTTGTAATATAAGCAGTTACCAAGAAATGGGCAGTTCTGTACAAGTCACTGTTTTCGTTATTTTGCCTGTAAAATAGTCAATTATGATTGGATTTTTATAAAAGTGACATCATTTGATTCAAAAAGCACGTAGCGTCATATCAAGTTGATTACAATTTAAAATTGACACCGGAAGTGACATCATTTGGTCAAAAAATGCATTTTAAACTTTTTAAATCAATGTTTTATTCAACCAAGAATAACTTAATATGTATTAATAATTTTAACTTTTGGTTTAAATTCACATATAAAAACAACTAATATGGTCATATAGATATCATAAAATGGTTTCTAACTTGTTCGGTTGCCGAGAAATAGACGGTTTTCTACAGGTCACTTTTGAAGGTTTCGGGGCCATAAAAGGGTCAATTATTATTCGATTTTCATAAACGTCACACCATGTTATATCTAATGCCATTTGGGATTTAATACAAGTAATTTAAGATTTTCATTATCACCGGAAGTAACGTCATTTTGGCAAAAACTGTATTTTTAGCCTCCAAAACAGATATTTTATTCAAATGAGTGTGTTTTGAAATCTTTTTCAAATTATGGTATTTGATGCCAATCAACAAATAGAATGAACCCATACGATCATATAGATACCACAAAATGGTTTCTAACTTGTACAGTTGCAGAGAAATAGCCGATTTTCTACAAGTCACTTTTCAAGTTTTTTGGTCTTTAAAAGTGGCAATTATTATTCGATTTACATAAAATTTTCACTATATGCTTAGTCGTATTGTGCACAGAATTAAAGAGTCATCTGACTAGTGCAAAAATGTTAAAAAATTTTGTCCCAGTAATTTACCTTGGCCGCCATTGGCTAATTCAGTTTTTTAGTCCTAGATTAATTTTTTATTGTTCGATTTGTATAAAACAAAGTTCATATGCTTCGTTGTATCAATTGTCATTTTTTTTATTACCGAAAGTGTTATCTGTCGGCACCGGAAGTGGCATAATTTTACCAAAAACTACAATTTTGACAGTTATTTTCCTATTTCGAAAACAAATATTATTTTTTGGAAAAATTATTTCACTCAAAGAGTGTGTCCTTTCAAGGCGCAAAAAATGTAGGAAGCAGTTTTTTTAATTTCGATTTCATTTTCGAGCAAATTCGATTAAGAGGCTAAAAATGGGGTAAAATTGGCCTATTTACAACCTATTCAGGCTTTTCAGATTTTAAAATATTTCTTCGTAACTTTTATAAACTTGTAGCTATAATCCATACGAAGAAAATGTATGTTAAAATTCGTTTGTAATATAAGCAGTTACCAAGAAATGGGCAGTTCTGTACAAGTCACTGTTTTCGTTATTTTGCCTGTAAAATAGTCAATTATGATTGGATTTTTATAAAAGTGACATCATTTGATTCAAAAAGCATGTAGCGTCATATCAAGTTGATTACAATTTAAAATTGACACCGGAAGTGACATCATTTGGTCAAAAAATGCATTTTAAACTTTTTAAATCAATGTTTTATTCAACCAAGAATAACTTAATATATATTAATAATTTTAACTTTTGGTTTAAATTCACATATAAACAAAACTCATATGGTCATATAGATATCATAAAATGGTTTCTAACTTATTCGGTTGCCGAGAAATAGACGGTTTTCTACAGGTCACTTTTGAAGGTTTCGGGGCCATAAAAGGGTCAATTATTATTCGATTTTCATAAACGTCACACCATGTTATACCTAATGCCATTTGGGATTTCATACAAGTAATTTAAGATTTTCATTATCACCGGAAGTAACGTCATTTTGGCAAAAACTGTATTTTTAGCCTCCAAAACAGATATTTTATTCAAATGGGTCTGTTTTGAAATCTTTTTCAAATTATGGTATTTGATGCCAATCAACAAATAGAATGAACCCATACGATCATACAGATACCACAAAATGGTTTGTAACTTGTACGGTTGCAGAGAAATAGCTGATTTTCTACAAGTCACTTTTCAAGTTTTTTGGTCTTTAAAAGTGGCAATTATTATTCGATTTACATAAAATTTTCACTATATGATATCGTATGCCATTTCTGATTTCATAAGACTAATTGAACATTTGCATTAACACCGGGAGTAATTTAATTTTGTCAAGATCATTTACAAGTACATGTAACAAATGTATAAAATGAATTGATATTGCTGGATTTTGTTGATTCTGCGTCCATTTTATTTGTGTGCAATGTTAATTTGGAAACCTGTTTAGTGGTTTCGCTGGTACCGGAAGTGACATATGTTCAAGGGTAACTTGACACCGGAAGTGACATGTTTAAGGGTAACATGGCACCAGTGAAACCCGTCATTCCTGCATGCAGGTCTAGTTATTATTATTATTATTCTTCTTTTGTGTTGAGTAGATCTCAGCAACTACGTGTCGCATCGTTACGATTTCTTCGGTTTTACTGGGAAAGTGGGTGTGACTTAGAGGATAAAGCTATTTTGAACGTTCTGCGACAATGCGAAATGTCCGAAATCACCGAAGTTATCGTTTTTACAAATATTGCGGTAATTTTAACAATAATCATGGGATTTTAACTTTCGATACATTTTGGCATAGCTGGAGACAGGGCACATAGCTACGCTACTTTCGATTTTTGATTTTCGGCAAATCTTCGAAGATATTAGGCGCCAAATTTCGGAAATTTAAAATTTTACAAAAAACTTTTTTATGTATGAATATTTTTTAGTCGTGTTGTGCACAGAATTAAAGAGTCATCTGACTTGCGCAAAAATGTTAAAAAAATTTGTCTCAGTAGTTTTCCTTGGCCTCCATTGGCTAATTCAGTTTTTCAGTCCTAGATTAATTTTTTATTGTTCGATTTGTATAAAACAAAGTTCATATGCTTCGTTGTCTCAATTGTCATTTTTTTTATTACCAAAAGTATTATCTGTCGGCACCGGAAGTGGCATAATTTTACCAAAAACTACAATTTTGACAGTTAGGTACATTTTTTGAAAACAAATATTATTTTTTTGAAAAATTATATGACTCAAAGAGTGTGTCCTTTAAAGGCGCAAAAAATGTCGGAAGCAGTTTTTTTAATTTCATTTTCATTTTCTAGCAAATTGGATTAAGAGGTGAAAAAAGGCGTAAAATTGACCTATTTACAACTCATTCAGGCTTTTCAGATTTTAAAATATTTTTACGTAACTTTTATAAACTTGTAGCTATAATCCATACGAAGAGAATGTATGTGAAAATTAGTTTGTAATATAAGCAGTTGCCGAGAAATAGGCAATTTTGCATGAGTCACTTTTCACGTAATTTTGGCTGTAAAAGAATCAATTATTATTCGATTTTCAATTTTCTTTCGCCATTGGATGCCTAATGCCATAGTGGACTATGTCAAACCATTTTACCCCTTGCGCTGCCACCGGAAATGACGTCATTTGCTCAAAACTTAAATTTCAGCCTTCAAAAAAAAATATTTTATTCAAATGAGTCGTATTTGTTATTTTTTTCAAATTGTGATATTTGATTCTATTGATCAAATAGATTGAACCCATACGATCATACAGATACCACAAAATGGTTTCTAACTTGTACGGTTGCAGAGAAATGGGCGATTTTTCTTAAGTCACTTTTCAAGGTTTTTGGTCTATAAAAGTGTCAGTTATTATTCGATTTTCATAAAATTTTCACCATATGATATCTTGTGTCATTTATGATTTCATAGAACTAATTTAACATTTTCAGTATCACCGGAAGTAATGTCATTTTGGCAAAAACTGTATTTTTAGCCTTCAAAACAGACATTTTTTTCAAATGAGTCTGATTTGTAATATATTTCAGATTATGATATTTGATTCCAATCAACAAATGGAGTGAACCCATACGATCATATAGATACCAAAAGATAGTTTTTATCGTGTACGGTTGCCGAGAAATAGACGATTTTCTACAAGTCACTTTTCAAGGTTTTTGGTCTATAAAAGTGGCAATTCTCATTCGATTTACATACAATTTTCGCCATTATGATGCCTTATGCCATTTCTGATTTCATAAAACTAATTGAACATTTTCATTATCACCGGAAGTAATGAAATTTTGCCAGGATCACTTACAAGTAACATATATATAAAATGAATTGATATTGCTGGATTTGGTTGATTCTTCGTCCATTTTATTTGATGTTTACAATGCTTATGTGGAAACCTGTTTGATGGTTTCATTGGTATCGGAAGTGACATATGTTTAAGGGTAACGTGGCACCGAAAGTGACGTGGCACCAGTGAAACCCGTCATTCCTGCATGCAGGTCTAGTTAGGGTTTCACACTGCGTAGCTTGTGTGAAACACTATTGTTTTTGTTAAAATTATTATTCTTATTAGGGTTTCACACTGCGTAGCTTGTGTGAAACACTATTGTTTTTGTTAAAATTATTATTAGGCTTTCAGACTTTCGTCTGAAAGCCTATTGAGATTACTAAAATTATTATTATTATTATTATTATTATTAGGGTTTCACACTGCGAAGCTTGTGTGAAACACTATTGTTTTTGTTAAAATTATTATTCTTATTATTATTATTCTTCTTTTGTTTTGAGTAGATCTCAGCAACTGCTTGTCGCATCGTTACGATTTCTTCGGTTTTACTGGGAAATTGGGTGTGACTTAGAGGATAAAGCTATTTTGAACGTTCTGCGACAATGCGAAATGTCCGAAATCACCAAATTATCGTTTTTTAAAATATTGCAGTAATTTTAACAATAATCATTGAATTTTAACTTTCGATACATTTTGGCATAGCCAGAGACAGGGCACATAGCTACACTACTTTCGATTTTTGATTTTCGGTAAATCTTCAAAGATATTAGGCGCCAAATTTTGAAAATTTAAAATTTTACAAAAAACTTTTTTATTTATGAATATTTTTTTAGTCGTATTATGCACAGAATGAAAGGGTCATCTGACTAGTGCAAAAATGTTAAAGAATTTTGTCTCAGTAATTTACCTTGGCCGCCATTGGCTAATTCAGTTTTTAAGTCCTAGATTAATTTTTTATTGTTCGATTTGTATAAAACAAAGTTCATATGCTTCGTTGTATCAATTGTCATTTTTTTTATTACCAAAAGTTTTATCTGTCGGCACCGGAAGTGGTATAATTTTACCAAAAACTACAATTTTGACAGTTAGGTACCATTTTTCGAAAACAAATATTATTTTTTGGAAAAATTATTTGACTCAAAGAGTGTGCCCTTTCAAGGCGCAAAAAATGTAGGAAGCAGTTTTTTTAATTTCGATTTCATTTTCGAGCAAATTCGATTAAGAGGCTAAAAATGGTGTAAAATTGGCCTATTTACAACCTATTCAGGCTTTTCAGATTTTAAAATATTTCTTCGTAACTTTTATAAACTTGTAGCTATAATCCATACGAAGAAAATGTATGTTAAAATTCGTTTGTACTATAAGCAGTTACCAAGAAATGGGCAGTTCTGTACAAGTCACTGTTTTCGTTATTTTGCCTGTAAAATAGTCAATTATGATTGGATTTTTATAAAAGTGACATTATTTGATTCAAAAAGCACGTAGCGTCATATCAAGTTGATTACAATTTAAAATTGACACCGGAAGTGACATCATTTTGTCAAAAAATGCATTTTAAACTTTTTAAATCAATGTTTTATTCAACCAAGAATAACTTAATATGTATTAATAATTTTAACTTTTGGTTTAAATTCACATATGAACAAAACTCATATGGTCATATAGATATCATAAAATGGTTTCTAACTTGTTCGGTTGCCGAGAAATAGACGGTTTTCTACAGGTCACTTTTGAAGGTTTCGGGGCCATAAAAGGGTCAATTATTATTCGATTTTCATAAACGTCACACCATGTTATACCTAATGCCATTTGGGATTTCATACAAGTAATTTAAGATTTTCATTATCACCGGAAGTAACGTCATTTTGGCAAAAACTGTATTTTTAGCCTCTAAAACAGATATTTTATTCAAATGAGTCTGTTTTGAAATCTTTTTCAAAGTATGGTATTTGATGCCAATCAACAAATAGAATGAACCCATACGATCATACAGATACCACAAAATGGTTTCTAACTTGTACGGTTGCAGAGAAATAGCCGATTTTCTACAAGTCACTTTTCAAGTTTTTTTGTCTTTAAAAGTGGCAATTATTATTCGATTTACATAAAATTTTCACTATATGATATCATATGCCATTTCTGATTTCATAAGACTAATTAGGAATGTAGGAAGCAGTTTTTTTTAATTTCGATTTCATTTTCGAGCAAATTCGATTAAGAGGCTAAAAATGGTGTAAAATTGGCCTATTTACAACCTATTCAGGCTTTTCAGATTTTAAAATATTTCTTCGTAACTTTTATAAACTTGTAGCTATAATCCATACGAAGAAAATGTATGTTAAAATTCGTTTGTACTATAAGCAGTTACCAAGAAATGGGCAGTTCTGTACAAGTCACTGTTTTCGTTATTTTGCCTGTAAAATAGTCAATTATGATTGGATTTTTATAAAAGTGACATTATTTGATTCAAAAAGCACGTAGCGTCATATCAAGTTGATTACAATTTAAAATTGACACCGGAAGTGACATCATTTTGTCAAAAAATGCATTTTAAACTTTTTAAATCAATGTTTTATTCAACCAAGAATAACTTAATATGTATTAATAATTTTAACTTTTGGTTTAAATTCACATATAAACAAAACTCATATGGTCATATAGATATCATAAAATGGCTTCTAACTTGTTCGGTTGCCGAGAAATAGACGGTTTTCTACAGGTCACTTTTGAAGGTTTCGGGGCCATAAAAGGGTCAATTATTATTCGATTTTCATAAACGTCACACCATGTTATACCTAATGCCATTTGGGATTTCATACAAGTAATTTAAGATTTTCATTATCACCGGAAGTAACGTCATTTTGGCAAAAACTGTATTTTTAGCCTCTAAAACAGATATTTTATTCAAACGAGTCTGTTTTGAAATCTTTTTCAAAGTATGGTATTTGATGCCAATCAACAAATACAATGAACCCATACGATCATACAGATACCACAAAATGGTTTCTAACTTGTATGGTTGCAGAGAAATAGCCGATTTCCTACACGTCACTTTTCAAGTTTTTTGGTCTTTAAAAGTGGCAATTATTATTCGATTTACATAAAATTTTCACTATATGATATCGTATGCCATTTCTGATTTCATAAGACTAATTGAACATTTGCATTAACACCGGGAGTAATTTAATTTTGTCAAGATCATTTACAAGTAACAAATGTATAAAATGAATTGATATTGCTGGATTTTGTTGATTCTGCGTCCATTTTATTTGTGTGCAATGTTAATTTGGAAACCTGTTTAGTGGTTTCGCTGGTACCGGAAGTGACATATGTTCAAGGGTAACTTGGCACCGGAAGTGACATGTTTAAGGGTAACGTGGCACCAGTGAAACCCGTCATTCCTGCATGCAGGTCTAGTTATTAAGCTTTCATATTACATATGAAAGCTTATTGTTTCTGTTAAGATTATTATTGTTATTTTTTTTTTGTGTTTTGTCCACAAATCGGATTTCTCAGAATCTAACGATAGGATCGTTCTGAAACTTTTACCTATCCCCCCAAAAATGGGTGGTGGCTGTTGATTAAATATATTTTCAAAACGTTTTACGAATCCGAAATCACCGAATTTTACGAACGAAAAAACTGACAATGCATAGTCGTAACTTTGTTATTTTTTCACCGATTTTACTAATTCTTTTTTCTTTGAATACCTTGAAAAAAATCATTTTCATCTGCAGTTTCGCATTTTCCAATTTCGAAAATTCGTCGCTGTGATTTCGAACCGGAAGTTTAGACCAATTTGGCAACTTCTTTAATAGTTGTACGATTTTCATGAAATTTAGTGTATAAATAGATCTTACCGATGTGACTTCAAAAATATAATTAGAAATTTTCTAAATTATCTCCCCTTGACGAAATTAAGGATCAAATTTTTCAAAAAAATCAAAGAAATATAGGTCAGAATAACCTAATTTTTTTCTTGGATATTAGAGAAGTAAGTACTGATTCGTACACAAAATATGGAGTTTATCGATCGAACCGGAAGTGCCACCATCTTGAAAAGTGAAAAATCAAAAAGGCTTTTTTGCTATTTTACTTACAGACTCGGGAATTATATTTTCGGAATCCTTGAAGGAATGCCTAAATATCTGTCGGATCAGAATTTCGATTTCGGTCACGTGATGGTCACCATTTTGAATTGAAAATGAAAAATAGAAGCAATTTAAAGGGTCGGGACTTTGGAACACAATTACTCTCCTTCTAATTAAGCTAGAATGTTCAAACTTGGTGTAGACGTTCACTAGGTCAATGTTATGATTGAGATCAAAGATGAGCATTTTCTGCTTAGGGTAAGCAGAGATAAGCATGCTGATTTGTTGATTCTTTAGGGCACGATAACTTCGGTTATAATGAAGGGAGGGCGGTGAAACTTTTGTCAATAGAGAGTCTAATAGCTAGCCTGTTGTGTGAAATCATTGTATCATTTTTTTTAAATATCAGGCATAGCCGAAAAAAAGAGATTGAAAATCCAAAAAGTCGTATTTTTACAATTTGGAGCATATTTAGAGAGGTCTTTCTCGTAAAGTCAACATAATATTTTTGGGGAACTTCTTCTACAAAGAGTCTTATTGGTAGTCTTTTATATGAAACCAGTTCAACATATCAGGAGGAGAAGAACAAAAGGATCGAACATTGAAAACGGCACCCTTTCATTGTTAAGCGAAACATGCAGTGGGGGTGACTACAATCTACGCATTTAGTCATCGTATAGAGCTTATTCAACAGTATCGAATTCCAACTGCTTAGGGATATTTTACGTGCACTCCAATGTGTACACGGGACCTTGGTTTTTCGTCCCATCCGAACGACTAGACAGCTGTGCTTGTCAGGCCCTCCGTTCTGCCTCACTGACAACGGGGAACCACGCCGGGAAATCAAGATGAACTTTCACCGTGCAGAACTTTCAATTCAGGCCAAACGTTTATTGCACACGATTAAGCTGGTCAGTTGTAATAATCGGTTGGCAATTAAAGTACTGTGCACATTAAACTGTTAAAACAGAAAATTTCGCCCGGTTGAAATGTTTCTTGCTATAAGTCAGCAATTTTCCGAATTCAGGGAGGCTGAATGGTTAGCATGTGCGCGCTGTATCGTAACGTCTGTCATTGAGTCAACGAGCGTCGTTTCGATCTCCAGGTTGCACGTGACATGAAGTATGATGTCCAACCTCGTGGGTTTTCTCCGTGTCCTTCGGTTTCCTCCCAAAGGCTAAAGACCAGTAAGCGCAAGGGGAGTTTTTAAATAAAATTAAAAAACATATGTTAGTCACAAAATGACCTAGTTTGTGTCGAATGGACATTAGGCCGCATTTCTCTCTTTCTCTTTTATTTTTAAAGTTTTGTAATAATCGGTTGGTAATCAAAGGTACTGTAAAAGTGATAAAACAGAAAATTTCTCCCGGTTATAATGTTTCTCACTTTAAAGTCAGCAATTTGCAGATTTTAAGGGGCAAACGTTTATTGCGAACGCTTAAGCTGGTCAGGGGGAGCTTATTTTTAAAAGTTTTGTAATATTCGGTTGATAACTAAAGGTACCATGCAAATTAAACTGTTCAAATAGAAAATTTGGGCCGGTTGAAATGTTTCTCGCTGTAGGTCAGCAATTTGCCGATTTTAGGGAGGTTGCGTTGCTGAATGGTTAGCACGTGCGCTCTGTATCAAAACGTCTGTCATTGAGTCAACTGGCGTTGTTTCGATTTCTTGGTTGTACGTGACAAGGAGTATGGTCGCCTGTCCAACCTCGTAGGCCGTAACGCCGCTGCCCGGGTAAAATTTCCCTCATTGCACACTTTATGGCATATGCCAGTCTTCATTAGCCCATTTTAGGAGCAGAACAGTAGGACGTTAAACCCCATTCAATTTCATTTCATTTTCTCTATGTTGCTTATTTATTGTAGTGGATAAATATTTTTCTGGTTCTAGCAATTATTTAATTTCTGCATAGAAATCTTGCTTTGGCCAGTTTTTTTTATTGCAGAGTGCCATTCTTGTATAATTCAGTCTATGATCCTTTGTTTAAAACATGCTTAAGAAGTCGTCATGATTTCCTACTTATAACCAAACATATTGGAAATATTTGTCTGGCATTATTAAATCCTAATTTTATTGGTCTTATTTAAAATTAAACTTTCATTTAACTATGAACAACCCTTAACGTGTCTCTTTAAAACTATTAAGTACTCTAAAATAGTAGCTCAACCTTATGACCTAAACTCATTAATTTACCATTTTGTTGTGAGCGACTTCTTATCCTTCCTATATGACATATTGCACGTGTCGGATTTCAAAGGGGGGGTTGGATGGCTGAATGGCTAGCACGCGCGCCTGTCATTGAGTTAACTAGCGTGTTTTCGAATGCCCGGTTGTACGTGACAAGGAGTAAGGTCGCCTGTCCAACCTGACATTTTTATTTTTTTTTCCCGCCATTTTCATTTCATTTTCTCATCCGTCTCATTACAGTAATACAAGTTTCAGTTATTTCCCTTTAGTTTTCACATTATTGTTATGCCTGGGTGCAATGTTTCATACTATATTTAGACTTGTAACTTCGCGAGTTTTTGACCAATTTTGATAATTTTTTCTTCTTATCCTTTCATTTAGGATACTTGATACAATCAATGACACGTGACGATGAATATGAAAGCTTTCATATCTGCATGGGACAGTAGCAGATCTAGTTAGGCTTTCAGACTTTCGTCTGAAAGCCTATTGAGATTACTAAAATTATTATTATTATTATTATTATTATTTACCGCGGGAGCCTAGATCACCATGATCGAAAACAGATATCGATCTGGAATTAGATTTTCTGTCGGGAAACCATGTGGTGGCTACTTGATAAAATATTTTTCAAATTTCTGCGCATACCGGAAGTGACCGAACTTTGTATTTTGTCTAAAAATTGAAAATAGACCATAGTTTCGTCAATTCTTTATCCATATTCAAACAAATTACCTTTTTGGAATCCCTGAATCTTTTCTTAGACAATGGCTATCTCACATTTTTCGATTTCGAACATTCGTCTATGACTTTTAGCGTTCGAAAATTGAAAACATGTTGCTTACGAGACAATTTTTGTTATTTTTCAAAATTTTCAAATTTGACCTATATTTTTGGATACCTGACGTCCATGCAATTCCAGTAATATAAGTTTCATTCAGAGTTATCGCCCTTTATTTTTCGATTTTTTTCGAATTTTCTTCCCATTTTGTGAGCTCGGGTTTCGTTTTATGGCAGAATTGACGTTTCTGAAACTTCTGGAACATGAAGTTATAGTCCAATACCAACAAATAAAGCAATTTCGACAAGAATCCTTAAACCGGAAGTAGTCGAAATAATGTGCAATATTTTGAAAAAAATGCAAAAAATGGATATTTTTGGGAAAAACACGATTTCTCCGCCCGATATAAATGGATTAAAGACATTAGGGTACCATTGGACTGCACTGGGATTGCACTATCGTATGATACCAAATTCATACGGATACTATGAACAGGCAGCAAAATATGGCACGCTGAAAATCAAGTATTTTCTGATTTTTAGCATTTTTGGACGCCTGTATCTCGAAAACTACTCCAGCGATTTTTATGAAACTTTCTCTATCGAGAGACCTTGTGGTAGTCTGAAGTACGAAACATTCCATTACGACTTTGAAATATCTGGAATAGGTGAAATAACGGACTGAAAATCGAAAAAAGTCGAAAAATCGTGAAATTTTGGAAAATGCTCTACTATTTTTTTATTTTAAGAGATTTTCGAAAAAAGGTTGTATTTTCAGATAGCTGACCTAATTACGATTCTAACGATGTATAATATGTATGTAGTTATTGAAAGTTAATTTTCGATATTTTAATTTTTTTGCATTTTTCTCACTTTTGGACATAGGATTTCTCAGTGGCATTTTATCTGATCAGTAAATGTAATATATCATTACAGAGCCCTATGACTATTTTAGTACCCAAACCGGCTATTTAAACTATTCCGACAATAATAACCATACCGGAAGTATTCAAAAAATAAAAAAAAAGGTTAAAAACATTGTCGCACTTGCGAAAAACTTGATTTCTCCCTTAGGTAATAGCGGACTAAAAGAACTAAAGTGTCGTTGGATAGCCTATTAATGGACCATCATACGGTATGTAAATAATACGATTTCGATGGCAAGGAAATAAATTATTGTATGCCAAATATCCAGTATTTTCCGATTTTTTAACATTCTGAGACGCCCTTTTCTCGAAAACGACGCCTACGATTTTTCTCAAACTTTTCTTACTCAAAGTCCTATCGATTGTCTATATAGTGAATCCAAAATGAAAAGCATTGAAATAATATAGGTGGTCCAAAAATAGCATCAAACTTTGAAAAAAATTCAAAAATCGTTAAATTTTTGTAAACGCTCTTTATTTTATCTTTTCTTCCAAAACTACTCAATAGATGTTTCTGACACATCTGGTACAGAAAGTTAAGTATCCAAAGAACTTCGTAAAGCTATCACGACAACAATCGTAAAACCGGAAGTAGTCAAAAAAATGTCCGATATTTTGAAAAAAAATTTTTTTTTTACGAAAACATTTTTTATTTATGAATATTTTTTGACGATATTTTACACTGGGTTAAAATATCATCCTACTTGAGCAGAAATGAGAAAAAAAATTGTCTCGGTAATTTGCATTAGCCGCCATCGGCTAATTTAGTTTTTCGTACCCAGAAAAATTATTTATTGTTCAATTTATATAAAACAAAGTTCATAAGCTCCGTGGTCCCAATTGTAATTTTTTTTGTTACGCTGAAATTTTTCTGTCGGCAACGGAAATGACGTAATATTAATAAAAACTACAATTTTGACAGTTCGGTACCACTTTTTGAAAGCATATATTAATTTTTTTCAAAACTGATATAACTAAAATGATGCACCCTGCAAAGGTGCACAATATCCTTAGCTCAGACTTTTTAATTTCAATTTCATTTTCGGGCAATTTCGAATAAAATGTAAAATAAAGTGTAAAATTCAGTTGTTTGCAATTCATTCAGCTCTTCATATTTTGAAATATTTATTTGTAATTTTCATAAACTCGTAGCAATAATCCAGACGAAGAGAATGCATGCGAAAATTAGTTTGTAATGTGAACAGTTGCCGAGAAATATGCAATTTTGCATGCATCACTTTTCACGTTATTTTGCCTATAAAAGAATGAATTATTATTCGATTTGCAATTTGTTTTCCCCATTTGATGCTTAATGCCATTTTGGACTAGGTCAAGCCAATTTTACATTTTCATTGTGACCGGAAATGACGTCATTTGGGCAAAAACTGTACTTTTAACCTAAAAAACAAATATTTTATTCAAATGAGTCTGCCTTATAATATTTTTAGAATTATGATATTTTATTCCCATCAACGAATAGAATCAAGCCATACGACCATACAGATGCCACAAAATGGTTTCTAACTTGTATGGTTACAGAGAAATAGGCGATCTTCTATAAGTCACTTTTCAAGGTTTTTGGTCTATAAAAGTGTCAATTATAATTCGATTTTTATAATATTTTTACCATTTGATGCCTTATGCCATTTATGACTTCAATGAACTAAGTTAACATTTTCAATATCACCGGAAGTAATGTAATTTTTGCAAAAAACGTATTTTTAGCCTTCAAAACAAAACATTTTTTTGAAGGGATTTATATTTATTATTCAATTAACTTTATAACGTCTGACTCTAATGGGCAGTAAGATTGAATCAATACCATCATATCGATATCAAGAAAAGGCTTCTAGCATGTTCCCTTGTCGAATAATAGCCAATTTTCCCAGGGTCACTTTTAATTTTTTTACCTTCTTAATTTCAGTTGATGGGTTACAGGTTAGTTATTTATTGCCCGATACGTATAAAACAAAGTTTGTATTTTGTATGTTATGAATTTTCGACTTATTTTTCCCCTATAAAAATTTCTTTCGGCACCGGAAGTGACGTAATTTTGCGATAATTTACAATTTTGGCCCGTCTTTTCGCCAGCACATATTACTTTTATATATGATAGAAGGTTTCACTGTAGCAAAACATCTAAAGTATAGTTCGGTAGCTCAATGGATCGGCTATGGTATAATAAACTTCCTGTATGATTCCTGAAAGCCGGTTCAGTGCTGCTTGCAGGTCTAGTTATTATTATTATTATTATTTACCGCGAGGGCCTAGATCTCCATGATCGAAAACAGATATCGATCTGGAATTAGCTTTTCTATCGGGAAACCATGTGGTGGCTACTTGATAAAATATTTTTGAAATTTCTGCGCATACCGGAAGTGACCGAACTTTGTACTTTCTCTAAAAATTGAAAATCGGCCATAGTTTCGTCAATTCTTTATCCATTTTCAAACAAATTACATTTTTGGAATCCCTGAATCTTTTCTGAGACAATGGCTATCTCACATTTTTCAATTTCGAACATTCGTCTATGATTTTTATCGTTTGAAAATTGAAAACATGTTGTTTACGAGACAATTTTTGTTATTTTTCAAAATTTTCAAATTTGACCTACATTTTTGGATACCTGAAGTCCATCCGATTCCAGTAATATAAGTTTCATTCAGAGTTATCGCCCTTTATTTTTCGATTTTTTTCGAATTTTCTTCCCATTTTGTGAGCTCGGTTTTCGTTTTATGGCGGAATTGACGTTTCTGAAACTTCTGGAACATGAAGTTATAGTCCAATACCAACTGATAAAGCAATTTCGACAAGAATCCTTAAACCGGAAGTGGTCGAAATAATGTGCAATATTTTGAAAAAAATGCAAAAAATGGATATTTTTGGGGAAAACGCTATTTCTCCGCCCGATATCAATGGATTAAACGAATGAAGGTACCGTTTGATGGCACGATTGTTGGACTATCATATGATACCCCATTCATACGGATACTATGAACAGACAGCAAAATATGGCACGCTGAAAATCAAGTATTTTCTGATTTGGAGCGTTTTTGGACGCCTGTATCTCGGAAACTTAACCTGCAATTTTTTTTAAATTTTTTCTATCGAGAGTCCTTTTGGAGGTATTTTGCATGAAGCCATCCAATAAGACTTTGAAATGTCTGGAATAGGATAAAAAAGGGACTGAAAATCGAAAAAAGTCGAAAAATCGTGAAATTTTGGAAAATGCTCTACTATTTTTTTATTTTAAGAGATTTTCAAAAAAAGGTTGTATATTCAGATAGCTGACCTAATTACGATTCTAACGATGTATAATATGTATGTAATTATTAAAATTTAATTTTCGATATTTTAAATTTTTTGCATTTTTGACACTTTTGAACATAGGATTTCTCAGGGCCATTTTATCTGATCAGATAATGTAATATATCATTACAGAGCCCTGTGGCTATTTTAGTGCCCAAACCGGCTATTAAAACTATTCCGACAATAATAACCATACAGGAAGTATTCAAAAAATGAAAAAAAAAGAGTAAAAACATTGTCGCACTTGCGAAAAACTTGATTTCTCTCTTAGGTAATAGCGGACCAAAAGAACTAAAGTGTCGCTGGATAGCCCTATTAATGGACCATCATATGGTATCTAAATAATACGAATTCGATGGTAAGGAAATAAATTATTGTATGCCAAAAATCTAGTATTTTCCAATTTTTTAACATTCTGAGACGCCCTTTTCTCGAAAACGACGCCTACGATTTTTCTTAAACTTTTCTTACTCAAAGTCCTATCGGTTGTCTTTTTAGGGAATCCAAAATGAAAAGCATTGAAATAATATAAGTGGTCGAAAAATGGCCTCAAACTTTGAAAAAAACTGAAAAATCGTTAAATTTTTGGAAACGCTCTTTAATTTATCTTTTTTTCCAAAACTACTCAATGGATGTTTCTGACACTTCTGGTACAGAAAGTTAAGTATCCAAAGAACTTCGTAAAGCTATCACAACAACGATCGTAAAGCCGGAAGTAGTCGAAAAAATGTCCGATATTTTGAAAAAAAATATTTTTTTTACGAAAACCTTTTTTATTTATGAATATTTTTTGATGATATTTTACACGGGGTTAAAATATCACCGTACTTGAGCAGAAATGAGAAAAAAAATTGTCTCGGTAATTTGCGTCAGCCGCCATCGGCTAATTTAGTTTTTCGTACCCAGAAAAATTATTTATTGTTCGATTTGTATAAAACAAAGTTCATATGCACCGTGGTCCCAATTGCAATTTTTTTTGTTACGGTGAAATTTTTCTGTCGGCAACGGAAGTGACGTAATATTAACAAAAACTACAATTTTGACAGTTCGGTACCACTTTTTGAAAGCAAATATTATTTTTTTTCAAAACTGATATAACTAAAAGGATGCACCCTGCAAAGGTGCACAAAATCCTTAGCTCATATTTTTAAATTTCAATTTCAATTTCGGGCAATTTCGAATAAAATGTAAAATAAAGTGTAAAATTCAGTTATTTACAATTCATTCAGCGTCTTCATATTTTGAAATATTTATTTGTAATTTTCATAAACTCGTAGCAATAATCCAGACGAAGAGAATGTATGCGAAAATTAGTTTGTAATATGAGCAGTTGCCGAGAAATATGCAATTTTGCATGCATCACTTTTCACGTTATTTTGCCTATAAAAGAGTGAATTATTATTCGATTTGCAATATTTTTTTTCCATTTGATGCCTAATGCCAATTTGGACTAGGTCAAGCCAATTTTACATTTTCACTGTGACCGGAAATGACGTCTTTTGGGCAAAAACTGTATTTCTAACCTAAAAAACAAATATTTTATTCAAATGAGTCTGCCTTATAATGTTTTTAAAATTATGATATTTGATTCCCATCAACGAATAGAATGAAGCCATACGACCATACAGATACCACAAAATGGTTTCTAACTTGTACGGTTACAGAGAAATAGGCGATCTTCTATAAGTCACTTTTCAAGGTTTTTGGTCTGTAAAAGTGTCAATTATTATTCGATTTTTATAATTTATTTACCATTTGATGCCTTATGCCATTTATGACTTCTATGAACCAAGTTAAAATTTTCAATATCACCGGAAGTAATGTAATTTTTGCAAAAAACGTATTTTTAGCCTTCAAAACAAACATTTTTTTGAAGAGATTTAAATTTATTATTCGTTTAACTTTATAACGTCTGACTCTAATGGGCAGTAAGACTGAATCAATACCATCATATTGATATCAAGAAAAGGCTTCTAGCATGTTCCCTTGTCGAATAATAACCAATTTTCCGAGGGTCACTTTTAAGTTTTTTACCTTCTTAATTTCAGTTTATGGGTTATAGGTTAATTATTTATTGCCCGATATCTATAAAAAAAAGTTTGCATTTTGTATGTTGCGAATTTTCGACTTATTTTTCACCTATAAAAATTTCTTTCGGCACCGGAAGTGACGTAATTTTGCCATAATTTACAATTTTGACCGGTCTTTTCGCCAGCAAATATTACTTTTACATATGATAGAGGGTGTCACTGAAGCTAAACAACTAATGTATAGTTTGGTAGCTCAATGGATCGGCTATGGTATAATAAACTTCCTGTATGATTCCTGAAAGCCGGTTCAGTGCTGCTTGCAGGTCTAGTTCTTATTATTAGGGTTTCACACTGCGTAGCTTGTGTGAAACACTATTGTTTTTGTTAAAATTATTATTCTTATTATTATTATTATTATTATTATTATTATTCAGATTCCAATTTGAATAGATCTCAGCAACTACGTGTCGCATCGTTACGATTTCTTCGGTTTTACTGGGAAAGTGGGTGTGACTTAGAGGATAAAGCTATTTTGAACGTTCTGCGACAATGCGAAATGTCCGAAATCACCGAAGTTATCGTTTTTGAAAATATTGCAGTAATTTTAACAATAATCATTGGATTTTAACTTTCGATACATTTTGGCATAGCCTGAGACAGGGCACATAGCTACGCTACTTTCGATTTTTGATTTTCGGCAAATCTTCGAAGATATTAGGCGCCAAATTTCGAAAATTTAAAATTTTACAAAAAACTTTTTTATTTATGAATATTTTTTAGTCGTATTGTGCACAGAATTAAAGAGTCATCTGACTAGTGCAAAAATGTTAAAAAATTTTGTCTCAGTAATTTTCCTTGGCCGCCATTGGCTAATTCAGTTTTTCAGTCCTAGATTAATTTTTTATTGTTCGATTTGTATAAAACAAAGTTCATATGCTTCGTTGTCTCAATTGTCATTTTTTTTGTTACCAATAATGTTATCTGTCGGCACCGGAAGTGGCATAATTTTACCAAAAACTACAATTTTGACAGTTATTTTCTTATTTCGAAAACAAATATTATTTTTTTGAAAAATTATATGACTCAAAGAGTGTGTCTTTTCATGGTGCAAAAAATGTAGGAAGCGGTTTTTTTAATTTCGATTCCATTTTCGAGCAAATTCGATTAAGAGGCTAAAAATGGTGTAAAATTGGCCTATTTACAACCTATTCAGGCTTTTCAGATTTTAAGATATTTCTTCGTAACTTTTATAAACTTGTAGCTATAATCCATACGAAGAAAATGTATGTTAAAATTCGTTTGTAATATAAGCAGTTACCAAGAAATGGGCAGTTCTGTACAAGTCACTGTTTTCGTTATTTTGCCTGTAAAATAGTCAATTATGATTGGATTTTTATAAAAGTGACATCATTTGATTCAAAAAGCACGTAGCGTCATATCAAGTTGATTACAATTTAAAATTGACACCGGAAGTGACATCATTTGGTAAAAAAATACATTTTAAACTTTTTAAATCAATGTTTTATTCAACCAAGAATAACTTAATATGCATTAATAATTTTAACTTTTGGTTTAAATTCAAATATAAACAAAACTCATATGGTCATATAGATATCATAAAATGGTTTCTAACTTATTCGGTTGCCGAGAAATAGACGGTTTTCTACAGGTCACTTTTGAAGGTTTCGGGGCCATAAAAGGGTCAATTATTATTCGATTTTCATAAACGTCACACCATGTTATACCTAATGCCATTTGGGATTTCATACAAGTAATTTAAGATTTTCATTATCACCGGAAGTAACGTCATTTTGGCAAAAACTGTATTTTTAGCCTCCAAAACAGATATTTTATTCAAATGAGTCTGTTTTGAAATCTTTTTCAAATTATGGTATTTGATGCCTATCAACAAATAGAATGAACCCATACGATCATACAGATACCACAAAATGGTTTCTAACTTGTACGGTTGAAGAGAAATAGCCGATTTCCTTCAAGTCACTTTTCAAGTTTTTTGGTCTTTAAAAGTGGCAATTATTATTCGATTTACATAAAATTTTCACTATATGATATCGTATGCCATTTCTGATTTCATAAGACTAATTGAACATTTGCATTAACACCGGGAGTAATTTAATTTTGTCAAGATCATTTACAAGTAACAAATGTATAAAATGAATTGATATTGCTGGATTTTGTTGATTCTGCGTCCATTTTATTTGTGTGCAATGTTAATTTGGAAACCTGTTTAGTGGTTTCGCTGGTACCGGAAGTGACATATGTTCAAGGGTAACTTGGCACCGGAAGTGACATGTTTAAGGGTAACGTGGCACCAGTGAAACCCGTCATTCCTGCATGCAGGTCTAGTTATTATTATTATTATTATTCAGATTCCAATTTGAATAGATCTCAGCAACTACGTGTCGCATCGTTACGATTTCTTCGGTTTTACTGGGAAAGTGGGTGTGACTTAGAGGATAAAGCTATTTTGAACGTTCTGCGACAATGCGAAATGTCCGAAATCACCGAAGTTATCGTTTTTAAAAATATTGCAGTAATTTTAACAATAATCATTGGATTTTAACTTTCGATACAATTTGGCATAGCCTGAGACAGGGCACATAGCTACGCTACTTTCGATTTTTGATTTTCGGCAAATCTTCGAAGATATTAGGCGCCAAATTTCGAAAATTTAAAATTTTACAAAAAACTTTTTTATTTATGAATATTTTTTAGTCGTATTGTACACAGAATTAAAGGGTCATCTGACTAGTGCAAAAATGTTAAAAAATTTTGTCTCAGTAATTTACCTTGGCCGCCATTGGCTAATTCAGTTTTTCAGTCCTAGATTAATTTTTTATTGTTCGATTTGTATAAAACAAATTTCATATGCTTCGTTGTATCAATTGTCGTTTTTTTTATTACCAAAAGTGTTATCTGTCGGCACCGGAAGTGGCATAATTTTACCAAAAACTACAATTTTGACAGTTATTTACGATCTTCATAAACAAATATTATTTTTTTGAAAAATTATATGACTCAAAGAGTGTGCCCTTTCAAGGCGCAAAAAATGTAGGAAGCAGTTTTTTTAATTTCGATTTCATTTTCGAGCAAATTCGATTAAGAGGCTAAAAATGGTGTAAAATTGGCCTATTTACAACCTATTCAGGCTTTTCAGATTTTAAAATATTTCTTCGTAACTTTTATAAACTTGTAGCTATAATCCATACGAAGAAAATGTATGTTAAAATTCGTTTGTAATATAAGCAGTTGCCAAGAAATGGGCAGTTCTGCATAAGTCACTGTTTTCGTTATTTTGCCTGTAAAATAGTCAATTATTATTGGATTTTTATAAAAGTGACATCATTTGATTCAAAAAGCACGTAGCGTCATATCAAGTTGATTACAATTTAAAATTGACACCGGAAGTGACATCATTTGGTCAAAAAATGCATTTTACACTTTTTTAAATCAATGTTTTATTCAACCAAGAATAACTTAATATGTATTAATAATTTTAACTTTTGGTTTAAATTCACATATAAACAAAACTCATATGGTCATATAGATATCATAAAATGGTTTCTAACTTGTTCGGTTGCCGAGAAATAGACGGTTTTCTACAGGTCACTTTTGAAGGTTTCGGGGCCATAAAAGGGTCAATTATTATTCGATTTTCATAAACGTCACACCGTGTTATACCTAATGCCATTTGGGATTTCATACAAGTAATTTAAGATTTTCATTATCACCGGAAGTAACGTCATTTTGGCAAAAACTGTATTTTTAGCCTCCAAAACAGATATTTTATTCAAATGAGTCTGTTTTGAAATCTTTTTCAAATTATGGTATTTGATGCCAATCAACAAATAGAATGAACCCATACGATCATACAGATACCACAAAATGGTTTCTAACTTGTACGGTTGCCGAGAAATAGCCGATTTTCTACAAGTCACTTTTCAAGTTTTTTGGTCTTTAAAAGTGGCAATTATTATTCGATTTAACGTTTTTATTTATAAATATTATTTAGTCGTGTTGTGCACAGAATTAAAGAGTCATCTGACTAGCGCAAAAATGTTAAAAAAATTTGTCTCAGTAATTTTCCTTGGCCGCCATTAGCTAATTCAGTTTTTCAGTCCTAGATTAATTTTTTATTGTTCGATTTGTATAAAACAAAGTTCATATGCTTCGTTGTCCCAATTGTTATTTTTTTTATTACCAAAAGTGTTATCTAGCAAATTGGATTAAGGGGTGAAAAAAGGCGTAAAATTGACCTATTTACAACCCATTCAGGCTTTTCAGATTTTAAAATTTTTTTACTTAACTTTTATAAACCTGTCACTATAATCCATACGAAGAGAATGTATGTTAAAATTAGTTTCTAATATAAGCAGTTGCCGAGAAATGGGCAGTTTTGCATAAGTCACTGTTTTCGTAATGTTGCCTGTAAAATAGTCAATTATTAATGGATATTCACAAAAGTGACATCATTTGATTCAAAAAGCAAGTGTGCGTCATATCATGTTGATTACTATTTAAAATTGACACCGGAAGTGACGTCATTTAGTCAAAAACTCAATTTTTAACTTTTAAAATCGATCTTTTTTTCAACCAAGAATTATGTCACATGTAATAATAAAATTAACTTTTGGTTTAAATTCACATATTAACAAAACTCATACGGTCAAATAGATATCATAAAATTGTTTCTAACTTGTTCGGTTGTCGAGATATAGGCGATTTTCTGAAAGTCACTTTTGAAGGTTTTTGGCCCATAAAAGTGTCAATTATTATTTGATTTTCATAAAATTTTCACCCTTTGAAGCCTAATGTCATAGACGATGTTATAAAACTAATTTAACGTTTTCATTATCACCGGAAGTAGCGTCATTTTGGCAAAAACTGTATTTTAAGCCTTCAAAACCGATATTTTATTCAAATGAGTCTGATTTGTAATGTTTATACAATTATGATATTTGATTCCAATCAACAAATAGATTAAACCCATACGGTCATATAAATACCAAAAAATGGTTTCTAACTTGTACGGTTGCCGAGAAATAGACGATTTTCTACACGTCACTTTTCAAGGTTTTTGGTCTATAAAAGTGGAAATTATTATTCGATTTACATAAAATTTTCACCATATGATGCCTTATGCCATTTCTGATTTCATAAGACTAAGGGAACATTTACATTATCACCGGAAGTACTGTTATTTTGTCAGGATCAATTACATGTAACAAATGTATAAAATAAAATTGCTGGATTTGTTTGATTCTGTTTCCATTTTATTTGATGTGTGCAATGCTTATGTGGAAACCTGTATATTGGTTTCATTGGTACCGGAAAGGACATATGTTCAAGGGTAACGTAGCACCAAAAGTGACACAAGTTCAAGTTCAAAGGTAACATGGCAAAAGTGAAACCCGTCATTCCTGCATGCAGGTCTAGTTATTATTATTATTATTATTATTCAGATTCCAATTTGAATAGATCTCAGCAACTACGTGTCGCATCGTTACGATTTCTTCGGTTTTACTGGGAAAGTGGGTGTGACTTAGAGGATAAAGCTATTTTGAACGTTCTGCGCCAATGCGAAATGTCCGAAATCACCGAAGTTATCGTTTTTGAAAATATTGCAGTAATTTTAACAATAATCATTGGATTTTAACTTTCGATACATTTTGGCATAGCCTGAGACAGGGCACATAGCTACGCTACTTTCGATTTTTGATTTTCGGCAAATCTTCGAAGATATTAGGCGCCAAATTTCGGAAATTCAAAATTTTACTAAAAATTTTTTTATTTATGAATATTTTTTAGTCGTATTGTGCACAGAATTAAAGAGTCATCTGACTAGCGCAAAAATGTTAAAATTTTTTGTCTCAGTAATTATCCTTGGCCGCCATTGGCTAATTCAGTTTTTCAGTCCTAGATTAATTTTTTATTGTTCGATTTGTATAAAACAAAGTTCATATGCTTCGTTGTCTCAATTGTCATTTTTTTTGTTACCAATAATGTTATCTGTCGGCACCGGAAGTGGCATAATTTTACCAAAAACTACAATTTTGACAGTTATTTTCTTATTTCGAAAACAAATATTATTTTTTTGAAAAATTATATGACTCAAAGAGTGTGTCTTTTCAAGGCGCAAAAAATATAGGAAGCAGTTTTTTTAATTTCGATTTCATTTTCGAGCAAATTCGATTAAGAGGCTAAAAATGGTGTAAAATTGGCCTATTTACAACCTATTCAGGCTTTTCAGATTTTAAAATATCTCTTCGTAACTTTTATAAACTTGTAGCTATAGTCCATACGAAGAAAATGTATGTTAAAATTCGTTTGTAATATAAGCAGTTACCAAGAAATGGGCAGTTCTGTACAAGTCACTGTTTTCGTTATTTTGCCTGTAAAATAGTCAATTATGATTGGATTTTTATAAAAGTGACATCATTTGATTCAAAAAGCATGTAGCGTCATATCAAGTTGATTGCAATTTAAAATTGACACCGGAAGTGACATCATTTGGTCAAAAAATGCATTTTAAACTTTTTAAATCAATGTTTTATTCAACCAAGAATAACTTAATATGTATTAATAATTTTAACTTTTGGTTTAAATTCACATATAAACAAAACCCCTATGGTCATATAGATATCATAAAATGGTTTCTAACTTATTCGGTTGCCGAGAAATAGACGGTTTTCTACAGGTCACTTTTGAAGGTTTCGAGGCCATAAAAGGGTCAATTATTATTCGATTTTCATAAACGTCACACCATGTTATACCTAATGCCATTTGGGATTTCATACAAGTAATTTAAGATTTTGATTATCACCGGAAGTAGCGTCATTTTGGCAAAAACTGTATTTTTAGCCTCCAAAACAGATATTTTATTCAAATGAGTCTGTTTTGAAATCTTTTTCAAATTATGGTATTTGATGCCAATCAACAAATAGAATGAACCCATACGATCATACAGATACCACAAAATGGTTTCTAACTTGTACGGTTGCAGAGAAATAGCTGATTTTCTACAAGTCACTTTTCAAGTTTTTTGGTCTTTAAAAGTGGCAATTATTATTCGATTTACATAAAATTTTCACTATATGATATCGTATGCCATTTCTGATTTCATAAGACTAATTGAATATTTGCATTAACACCGGGAGTAATTTAATTTTGTCAAGATCATTTACAAGTAACAAATGTATAAAATGAATTGATATTGCTGGATTTTGTTGATTCTGCGTCCATTTTATTTGTGTGCAATGTTAATTTGGAAACCTGTTTAGTGGTTTCGCTGGTACCGGAAGTGACATATGTTCAAGGGTAACTTGACACCGGAAGTGACATGTTTAAGGGTAACATGGCACCAGTGAAACCCGTCATTCCTGCATGCAGGTCTAGTTATTAGGGTTTCACACTGCGTAGCTTGTGTGAAACACTATTGTTTTTGTTAAAATTATTATTCTTATTATTAGGCTTTCAGACTTTCGTCTGAAAGCCTATTGTGATTACTAAAATTATTATTTATTATTATTATTTTATTTTTCGGGGGAGCCTATTTCTCAGTGTCTGTAACAGATACAGATCTGGGACGTAATTTTCTATCAGGAAACCATATAGTGGCCATCCCTTCCACTGTATTTGAAACTTCTGCGCAGACCGGAAGTGGCCGAATTTTGTGCGGTGCCAAAAAATTAAAAAACGGCCGTAGATTCGTCAATTCTGTACCTAATTTCATACAAATTACATTTTTGGAAACCCCGAGTCTTTTCTCGGACGATAGCAGTTGAAAATTTTGCAATTTAGAAACTTCGCCGCTGACTTCTAGCATTCGAAAAATGAAAATATGTTGTTTAAGACACATTTTTTGTTATTTTTCAAAATTTTCAAATTTGACCTACATTTTTGGATACCTGAAGGCAATACGGTTCCAGTAATATAAGTTTCAATCAGAGTCATCGCCCTTTATTTTTCGATTTTTTTCGAATTTTCTTCACATTTTGTGAGCTTAAGTTTCGTTTTACGGCCGGATCGACGTTTCTGAAATTCCTGGAACATGAAGTAATATGGTCAAACCACCGTTTAAAGCAATTTCAACAACAATCCGTAAACCGGAAGTAGTCGAAATACTATGCGATATTTTGAAAAAAACGTGAAAAATTGGTGTTTTGGGTAAAAACACGATTTTTCCGTCCGATATCAACGGATTAAACAAATTAAGGTATCATTTGGTCGGGCTGTAATTGAACCACTGAATGATACCCAATTCGTACGGACACGATCAGCAGGAAGCAAAATATGGCTCGCTGAAAATCAAGTATTTTCTGATTTGGAGCGTTTTTAGATGCCTGTATCTCGAAAACTGCTCCACAGTTTTTTATGAAACTTTCTCTATCGAGAAACCTTGCAGTAGTCTTGTGTACGAAACATTCCATTACGACTTTGAAATATCTGGAAAAGGTGAAATAACGGACTGAAAATCGAAAAAAGTCGAAAAATCGTGAAATTTTGGAAAATGCTCTGCTATTTTTTTATTTTAAGAGATTTTCAAAAAAAAATTGTATATTCAGATAGCTGACCTAATTACAATTCTATCGATGTATAATATGTATGTAGTTATTGAAATTTAATTTTCGATATTTTAATTTTTTTGCATTTTTGGCACTTTTGAACCTAGGATTTCTCAGGGGCATTTTATCTGATCAGATAATGTAATATATCATTACAGAGCCCTGTGGCTATTTTAGTGCCTAAACCGGTTATCAAAACTATATCGACAATAATAACCATACCGGAAGTATTCAAAAAATGTAAAAAAAGGTTAAAAACTATGTCGCACTTGCAAAAAACTTGATTTCTCCCTTAGGTAATAGCGGACCAAAAGAACTAAAGTGTCGTTGGATAGCCCTATTAATGGACCATCATATGGTATCTAAATAATACGATATCGATGGTAAGGAAATAAATTATTGTGTGCCAAAAATCTAGTATTTTCCGATTTTTTAACATTCTGAGACGTGCTTTTCTCGAAAACGACGCCGCAGATTTTTCTTAAACTTTTCTTACTCAAAGTCCTATCGGTTGTCTATATAGTGAATCAAAAATGAAAAGCATTGAAATAATATAGGTGGTCCAAAAATGGCATCAAACTTTGAAAAAATTGAAAAATCGTTAAATTTTTGCAAACGCTCTTTAGTTTATCTTTTTTTTTCAAAACTGCTCAATGGATGTTTCTGACATTTCTGGTACAGAAAGTTAAGTATCCAAAAAACTTCGTAAAGCTATCACAACAACGATCGTAAAACCGGAAGTAGTCGAAAAAATGTCCGATATTTTGAAAAAAAATATTTTTTTTACGAAAATCTTTTTTATTTATGAATATTTTTTGATGATATTTTACACGGGGTTAAACTGTCATCCTACTTGAGCAGAAATGAGAAAAAAAATTGTCTCGGTAATTTGTGTTAGCCGCCATCGGCTAATTTAGTTTTTCGTAGCCAGAAAAATTATTTATTGTTCGATTTGTATAAAACAAATTTCATATGCTCCGTGGTCCCAATTGTAATTTTTTTTGTTACGGTGAAATTTTTCTGTCGGCAACGGAAGTGACGCAATATTAACAAAAACTACAATTTTGACAGTTCGGTACCACTTTTTGAAAGCAAATATTATTTTTTTTCAAAACTGATATAACTAAATGGATGCACCCTGCAAAGGTGCACAAAATCCTTAGCTCATATTTTTAAATTTCAATTCCATTTTCGGGCAATTTCGAATAAAATGTAAAATAAAGTGTAAAATTCAGTTATTTACAATTCATTCAGCGTCTTCATATTTTGAAATATTTATTTGTAATTTCCATAAACTCGTAGCGCTAATCCAGACGAAGAGAATGTATGCGAAAATTAGTTTGTAATATGAGCAGTTGCCGAGAAATATGCAATTTTGCATGCATCACTTTTCACGTTATTTTGCCTATGCAAGAGTGAATTATTATTCGATTTGCAATATTTTTTTCCCATTTGATGCCTAATGCCAATTTGGACTAGGTCAAGCCAATTTTACATTTTCACTGTGACCGGAAATGACGTCATTTGGGCAAAAACTGTATTTTTAACCTAAAAAACTAAAATTTTATTCAAATCAGTCTTCCTTATAATATTTTTAAAATTATGATATTTGATTCTCATCAACGAATAGAATGAAGCCATAAGACCATACAGATACCACAAAATGGTTTCTAACTTGTACGTTTACAGAGAAATAGGCGATCTTCTATAAGTCACTTTTCAAGGTTTTTGGTATATAAAAGTGTCAATTATTATTCGATTTTTATAATTTTTTTACCATTTGATACCTTATGCAATTTATGACTTCTATGAACCAAGTTAACATTTTCAATATCACCGGAAGTAATGTAATTTTTGCAAAAAAACGTATTTTTAGCCTTCAAAACAAACATTTTTTAGAAGTGATTTATATTCATTATTCGTTTAACTTTATAACGCCTGACTCTAATGGGCAGTAAGAGTGAATCAATACCATCATATTGATATCAAGAAAAGGCTTCTACCATGTTCCCTTGTCGAATAATAACCAATTTTCCCAGGGTCACTTTTAAGTTTTTTACCTTCTTAATTTCAGTTTATGGGTTATAGGTTAATTATTTATTGCCCGAAATGTATAAAACAACGTTTGGATTTTGTATGTTGCGAATTTTCGACTTATTTTTCACCTATAAAAATTTCTTTCGGCACCGGAAGTGACTTAATTTTGCCATAATTTACAATTTTGACTGGTCTTTTCGCCAGCAAATATTACTTTTACATATGATAGAGGGTGTCATTAAAGCAAAACAACCTAAAGTATAGTTTGGTAGCTCAATGGATCGGCTATGGTATAATAAACTTCCTGTATGATTCCTGAAAGCCGGTTCAGTTCTGCTTGCAGGTCTAGTTATTATTATTATTATTCAGATTCCAATTTGAATAGATCTCAGCAACTACGTGTCGCATCGTTACGATCTCTTCGGTTTTACTGGGAAAGTGGGTGTGACTTAGAGGATAAACCTATTTTGAACGTTCTGCGACAATGCGAAATGCCCGAAATCACCGAAGTTATCGTTTTTGAAAATATTGCAGTAATTTTAACAATAATCATTGGATTTTAACTTTCGATACATTTTGGCATAGCCTGAGACAGGGCACATAGCTACGCTACTTTCGATTTTTGATTTTCGGCAAATCTTCGAAGATATTAGGCGCCAAATTTTGAAAATTTAAAATTTTACAAAATTTTTTTTTATTTATGAATATTTTTTAGTCGTATTGTGCACAGAATTGAAGAGTCATCTGACTAGTGCAAAAATGTGAAAAAAAATTGTCTCAGTAATTTTCCTTGGCCGCCATTGGCTAATTCAGTTTTTCAGTCCTAGATTAATTTTTTATTGTCCGATTTGTATAAAACAAAATTCATATGCTTCGTTGTATCAATTGTCATTTTTTTTATTACCAAAAGTGTTATCTGTCGGCACCGGAAGTGGCATAATTTTACCAAAAACTACAATTTTGACAGTTATTTTCCTACTTCGAAAACAAATATTATTTTTTGGAAAAATTATTTGACTCAAAGAGTGTGCCCTTTCAAGGCGCAAAAAATGTAGGAAGCAGTTTTTTTAATTTCGATTTCACTTTCGAGCAAATTCGATTAAGAGGCTAAAAATGGTGTAAAATTTACCTATTTACAACCTATTCAGGCTTTTCAGATTTTAAAATATTTCTTCGTAACTTTTATAAACTTGTAGCTATAATCCATACGAAGAAAATGTATGTTAAAATTCGTTTGTAATATAAGCAGTTACCAAGAAATGGGCAGTTCTGTACAAGTCACTGTTTTCGTTATTTTGCCTGTAAAATAGTCAATTATTATTGGATTTTTATAAAAGTGACATCATTTGATTCAAAAAGCATGTAGCGTCATATCAAGTTGATTACAATTTAAAATTGACACCGGAAGTGACATCATTTGGTCAAAAACTGCATTTTAAACTTTTTAAATCAATGTTTTATTCAACCAAGAATAACTTAATATGTATTAATAATTTTAACTTTTGGTTTAAATTCACATATAAACAAAACTCATATGGTCATATAGATATCATAAAATTGTTTCTAACTTGTTCGGTTGCCGAGAAATAGACGGTTTTCTACAGGTCACTTTTGAAGGTTTCGGGGCCATAAAAGTGTCAATTATTATTCGATTTTCATAAACGTTACACCGTGTTATACCTACTGCCATTTGGGATTTCATTCAAGTAATTTAAGATTTTCATTATCACCAGAAGTAACGTCATTTTGGCAAAAACTGTATTTTTAGCCTTCAAAACAGATATTTTATTCAAATGAGTCTGTTTTGAAATCTTTTTCAAATTATGGTATTTGATGCTAATCAACAAATAGAATGAACCCATACGATCACACAGATACCACAAAATGGTTTGTAACTTGTACGGTTGCAGAGAAATAGCAGATTTTCTACAAGTCACTTTTCAAGTTTTTTGGTCTTAAAATTTTACATAAAATTTTCACTATATGATATCGTATGCCATTTCTGATTTCATAAGACTAATTGAACATTTTCATTAACACAGGAAGTAATCTAATTTTGTCAAGATCATTTACAAGTAACAAATGTATAAAATGAATTGATATTGTTGGATTTTGTTGATTCTGCGTCCATTTTATTTGTGTGCAATGTTAATTTGTGTGCAATGTTAATTTGGAAACCTGTTTAGTGGTTTCGCTGGTACCGGAAGTGACATATGTTCAAGGGTAACTTGGCACCGGAAGTGACATGTTTAAGGGTAACATGGCACCAGTGAAACCCGTCATTCCTGCATGCAGGTCTAGTTCTTATTATTATTCTTATTATTATTCCAATTCCACTTTGACTATATCTCAGCAACTACTTGTTGCATCGTTACGATTTCTTCGGTTTTACAGGGAAAGTGGGTGTGACTTAGAGGATAAAGCTATTTTGAACGTTCTGCGACAATGCGAAATGTCCGAAATCACCGAAGTTATCGTTTTTGAAAATATTGCAGTAATTTTAACAATAATCATTGGATTTTAACTTTCGATACATTTTGGCATACTCGGAGACAGGGCACATAGCTACGCTACTTTCGATTTTTGATTTTCGGCATATCTTCGAAGATATTAGGTGCCAAATTTCGAAAATTTAAAATTTTACAAAAAACTTTTTTATTTATGAATATTTTTTAGTCGTGTTGTGCACAGAATTAAAGAGTCATCTGACTAGCGCAAAAATAGTAAAAAAATTTGTCTCAGTAATTTTCCTTGGCCGCCATTGGCTAATTCAGTTTTTCAGTCCCAGATTAATTTTTTATTGTTCGATTTGTATAAAACAAAGTTCATATGCTTCGTTGTCTCAATTGTCATTTTTTTTATTACCGAAAGTGTTATCTGTCGGCACCGGAAGTGGCATAATTTTACCAAAAACTACAATTTTGACAGTTATTTTCTTATATCGAAAACAAATATTATTTTTTGGAAAAATTATTTGACTCAAAGAGTGTGCCCTTTCAAGGCGCAAAAAATGTAGGAAGCAGTTTTTTTAATTTCGGTTTCCTTTTTGAGCAAATTCGATTAAGAGGCTAAAATGGTGTAAAATTGACCTATTTACAACCTATTCAGGCTTTTCAAATTTTAAAATATTTCTTTGTAACTTTTATAAACTTGTAGCTATCATCCATACGAAGAGAATATGCGTGAAAATTAGTTTGAAATTTAAGCAGTTGCCGAGAAATAGGCAATTTTGCATGAGTCACTTTTCACGTAATTTTGGCTGTAAAAGAATCAATTATTATTCGATTTTCAATTTTCTTTCGCCATTGGATGCCTAATGCCATAGTGGACTATTTCAAACCATTTTACCTCTTCCGCCGCCACCGGAAATGACGTCATTTGCTCAAAACTTAAATTGTAGCCTTTAAAAACAATATTTTATTCAAATGAGTCGTACTTGTTATTTTTTTCAAATTATGATATTTGATTCTATTGATCAAATAGATTGAACCCACACGATCATACAGATACCACAAAATGGTTTCTAACTTGTACGGTTGCAGAGAAATGGACAATTTTCCTTAAGTCACTTTTCAAGGTTTTTGGTCTATAAAAGTGTCAGTTATTATTCGATTTTCATAAAATTTTCACTATATGATATCTTATGTCATTGATGATTTCATAGAACTAATTTAATATTTTCAGTATCACCAGAAGTAATGTCATTTTGGCAAAAACTGTATTTTTAGACTTCAAAACAGATATTTTTTTCAAATGAGTCTGATTTGTAATATATTTCAAATTATGATATTTGAACCCAATAAACAAATCGATTGAACCCATACGATCATATAGATACCAAAAAATAGTTTTTATCATGTACGGTTGCCGAGAAATAGACGATTTTCTACAAGTCACTTTTCAAGGTTTTTGGCCTATAAAAGTGTCAATTCTTATTCGATCTACATACTATTTTCGCCATATGATGCCTTATGCCATTTCTGATTTCATAAAACTAATTGAACATTTTCATTATCACCGGAAGTAATGAAATTTTTCCAGGATCACTTACAAGTAACATATATATATATGTATAAAATGAATTGATATTGCTGGATTTGGTTGATTCTTCGTCAATTTTATTTGATGTTTACAATGTTTATGTGGAAACCTGTTCGATGGTTTCATTGGTATCGGAAGTGACATATGTTCAAGGGTAACGTGGCACCGAAAGTGACGTGGCACCAGTGAAACCCGTCATTCCTGCATGCAGGTCTAGTTGGTATTTCGTATTGTTGTTTTATCGCTACTTTTCCTTGTTTTGATCGAAAAGTAAATCAAAATGTGAAAATACAGAAATATCTCTCTTTCATTGACCAATAAAAGGTGTAACGTCTCACAGTAACTTTGTGTGGGTAATTCTGAGGCTAACAACGATTATTTACTAATGTTATGTACATGATGCTAAAGAGGAAGATTTGACCTTACAATGGTGTTGATGTCTACAAAAATCATCGAATTTCAATTTTCACGGATGCTGTAAAGTGCACGCCACATGCAAAACCATGCAAATCTTATCATATGTACTGTTTATATAAAAAAAAAAAAAATTTATGTCATAAATGTTCAACAATATAACGGAAAAATGGTGTCAAAATGAAGTGATATCCGGTTTCGCATACCATTACAGATGTAATGATTTCATGGAATTATAGAAATGAGGAGAAAAGAATCCTAACTATTAACGGCGAAACGATTACATGAAAAACAAATGTATATCCTGTTCTACATACTAAAACTGTACAAATCACGCATAATAGGGTTAATCAAAGTACACACTGTAGTAAAACAACTGAAAAGCAGAAAATAACATAGCATAAAAGTTATAAAACAGACCTAACTGTATCGAGACAAATAAAACTGAGTCCTTGATAATAGGTCTTACCCAGTAAGGTTATGCCTAACCAGGAGGTTGTAATACAGGATTAACCGGGGAGTAGCATCTCCTTCAACACTCTTCTCCATCTTCATTAGCACATTTTGGTGAAGAAATGTCAGGTGTTTAACCCGATTTACTGAATACTTCACCATTGTTAAACTTGGAGACACAACTGAAACAGGTCTAAATAGGTTTATCGTTTGGTCGGGGCCATTTGGATCACTATTATTTATCGATGTTCAAATATAAATTCAGATTTACCAAGAACAGGTAATTTTACATAATAATAAACAGTATTACTATCTACTATCCAGGGGTGGATCCTGGAAATGTTGCAGGAGGGGTTGGCTGTTGCTGTTAAGGGATTTAACGATGCATGATGTCATCATCGGCTTTTAAAAAGAGAAATCCAACGTTAGCATTAATTATTATATCACACATGCCATTATTCTCGCTTGGAATCGCAATAACACCAACTGATGATAAAGGATAAAAATGACCTTTCTCATAAAGTGTTGTTTCCTAATTTTTGGGGTTTAGCTAAGCATTGCGGGGATCCGCCCCTACTATTTGAACGGGCACAGGTGACACTTTCAGCGTTTTCAGATTTTCCACCATGCTGCTGACGTCATGCAGGAAATTCTGTGACTTCTCTTGCGAGAGAGTTTCACAGAATCCAAAGGAGCCAGGGTAACTATTTCTTCGTGTAAATTCGCTTTACGTACAAAAGCTCCCGCTAAGTTCTGAAAGAAACCGTAATTAATCACACTGCTTGGCAAGTTTTACTTTTCATGAAATGTATTATTAGATATAAAATGTTGGAAAGCAAGCGGTCGAAGCCGGCGGATGAATTCTTACGTGATGGGAGAACGGTGTCAATATCATAGTTCAACTTTTGACATTCAAGGTGTATTGGATGATCCGTACCTTCAGGAATTATAGTATTGTAATAATGGGAGGTCTGATGGCCAATATGTGTAAAAATATTATTTCATATGTACACCTGTTGATAAAATATCCCGTCTCAGTCGTCGTCATTCATCTTATGAAATCTGACTAGACACCATCAGGTGGTAGAATACCTTCCTTTGTTTACATATAACATAGAAAAATAACCATAACACCCAATAATGAAGAAACACGATCAGACTCTCTGACAATTTGATTCTTTCTTTTATTATTACATGGACAACTAATACCTTTGCTCTGGTAGATATGTCTGCAATTACTGCTATGTCTCAATGGCCTTTTTTGTATATTATGGTTCAAACCAGGGGCGGATCTAGGAATTTTGAAAAGGGGGGTTGGCGCTGCAAAATGAGGGCACTGACCACGGAGACGGGACACGCCGCTGAGAGGGGGTTGGGGGCCCCAAGAAAATTATCCGTCATTTCCTTGCATCTGTAGCCAATTCAAGAGCTACATGTATTTGGCTGATATTTTCAGGAAATGTTGCAGGAGGGGTTTGCTGTTGCTGTTAAGGGATTTAAAAGAGACTTAGAATCGAGCAAAAAAGCTAGATGAATGGCACTTTCGGTAGTAAAAAAGGGAACTGTCGAAAATTTGAGTGTAAGTTAATAACGTGTGCCCCTTGCGCCTTCCATTCAATCCGCCTCTGCAAACTAACTTACTTCAAGATTCATTCTTTCTTATCCATTTGTTATCCCTTTGTAAAGAATGGCGTTGCTAACTTACACGGAAAGGATCGACAACTCGTCATATAAATCATAGTATGTCGTCTGAACGCCAGGCCTACCAAAGTTAACGCCAGTCTTAATTTAAATCGCATTCGGTCGAAGCTCAAACATTTCATTTCAAGTGAGTACCTGTTGCGCATCTCCTGTGTCGGATCTGCAGCCACCCAAAATCTACTCTCTAGTTTTGTCATAAGGACAGCTTGTCGTCTTTTCACAATCTTATACTGGAGTTCATAAATTACAAACAATTTTTCAAATATTACAAAATATAATCGAAAAACATGATTATCTCTCGTACCTTCCCTCTAATTGCAATATCAGGATCTATCTCCATGCTCAAAATCAATGATATTTATACAAAAGTACTATAAACATTGGTTAGTTATGCGAACTCTCCTAAAACACAAGAAGTGAAATTAGATGGTCTAAAAAGAAAAATAATACCTTGCCTATAATCCAACGGTGGAATCTTACCTGGAACAACCAATAATCGAAACAAATTATTTCATTCTGATGGATTTCTAGATATATGTCTAGGGTGTAGGTTGGAGCACACGTTATTAACTTACACTCAAATTAGAAACAGCGCAAGTGTGACCAATATCCAGTCAAAACATGAAATTATGCAGTGTATTTCGATGTCATGCTTTTTTGTTGCAATAGCAAAGAGTGTGAAGGGAGGAGAGATATAGGGTTTAACGCCCCACTCGACACAAACTAGGTCATTTCGCGACTCACATATGATTCAATTATGTTTCTGTAATTCGCTTTCCCATAGGGGTATTTAGCAGTGGGGGAAAACAAGGGGACCTGGGGGAAACCCACGACGTTGGAAGTCGACCCTTCTCCTTGTCACGTACAACCGGGGTGTCGAACCCACTACAGTTTACTTAAAGGCAGACTATTATCATACATTACACACGCGCTGACCATTGGGCCGTCCAATTCCCCGAAAGTTTTAAGAAATTCAATGTGAGTGGTGTTGAGTGCAAGGAACCGTCTGTTAATTTCAACACCTGCTGTTGAAGCAGAAGAATGTGATCGCGTGCTGGTTGGGATTAATTGTCCAGAAGTATGCGACCTTGGTGGACGGTGTTAAGAATATAAATATGGTAGCTATTAGTGGGTGTACAAGTGTTTATAGTTTAATGCCATATGTATTCTCGGTCTGTTCGTTTATATTGTAAATTATAGGTGTGTTTAGATAAAAGCTGAGGTCATGACTTACTAAACGCAAAACAGATGAAACCAAGAGGATGAGTTGTTTCTTACTGGGATCATACTCTTCAATATCCTCGTATAAAGGCAGTGCCTTGTAGATCTTCTAGTACAGCAATGTGTCCCTTCGGCTAAATATTGTTGAAATTTTACAAATAATTTTCTATCTGTAATTCTGTGAAATGTTTTCAGAGTAATCTCAACACCCATTAGTCGTCAGTAGTTGGTGTTGGAAACGAGCGTCTTGAATTCCGATTGACACCTTCCCGACAATCTTTCGTTTTTCGTTACCCAGTAAGCGAGCGCTCAAGAAATAGTTGCATTACGCCCACAAACTGTTTTGGATAAGTTTTATAGTCCATTTCTTCGTATTTTGGCATTTGGTTTTCGTTTGTATTCATGACCAGATGCGAGAATGAGTGGATCACTTTTCTCCACTCTGAGATTATTGGAGCAAAAGTGCTATTTTCGGTCAGTTTTCAACGATAACTTTTACAACACTCTAAACCATAAAAGATCTTGTAAAGATCACAATGTCGAGCTGCATCGCGACCCGTTTCGGCTCGGTTCCTGGTACCTTTTGGGTAGCCGCTGTTTATTATTTATACAAATCTTTGATTTGGTGTATTTCTTATTTATCTATATTTTCTTAGTCCAATATCTACCTTTTTACTTTCAAATTAGTAAATGGGACTGCCTGGGCAAACTGGTACCCAGTCAAACCGCTACAGCGGCTATTCCATTTCCTACTGCATTCATTCATTTGATTTTTGTTAAACACTCTCTGTGATGTATGCACTCGACATGTAGACCAGTGATGATTCGGTGTGTGAGGGCATTGAGTGTAGCATTGTGTTAAGACCACAGATTAACAAAATTCCATTTCTAGTTACATGATCTCATATTTTTCCATTATTGTTTATATTTGAGTAACTGTGTTAGATAATACAACCCTATATAAGACGTGACATTTCTCACAAGTGCGGATTCTGTTCGACAAACAAGCCAGAAGGCAAAATTGTTGCCTTTCGCTGAAGGTTTTAAAGTCAATTTGAAAATGTTCTGTCACATTTGGAATGCAGTTGTTACATTAGCCACACTGAGTACGGTTAAACAACAACTAACGTTGGCCGATAATAAAAACTTTCAGAAGTGCCAGGCTTAGCGATTCGGTGCTAAGCTGCGACTATTTTCTGGAATTCCACTTATGTAAAGCTTTCAGGAAGTTACTCAATAATAAGAAAGACGGTTTAACTCCGAAAGCAAATACTGTGTTCACTTTGAGGGTTTAAACGTATAGGAACAATTCTCACAATTTATATCACCCGAGTCAATTCTTGATTGACCGCGAGGCATCTAGGGAATGATTTATCTCAATAAAAGAACTATTGTGGGCTAGACTTAAAATAATCAATCGTTTGATTAGCAGTAATTCTCAACTTGGCAAACACTGGGCCAACTAAAGAAGTTTTAACGTTTAAAGAAGAAATCACAAATACCAATGAATAAAGCCTGTTAATTCTACGTCGAAGTTTTTTATTGTTGCGTGGGGATATTTTTATTTTGGGTCACTTGAGAGTGGTGGGGGAGGAGTATGATTATTGCTGTGTTGTAAATACCACTTGAGTTTACCCATTGAAAAAGGGGAGACTAGGTCGATGAACTAATTGAACAGGTTCGACAACGTTTAAACATGAACCTTAAATGTTTTATTAAGGTCTAAGGTCTAAAACAATCCGTGTTTTCGAGTGAGCCTCATTAAAGACGTCTGGTATCTGCTGTTCAAAGACGCACCCCCTTCTCAACTGATTGGCGATCAACATTTTGATATGAATTATTATGATACGATCAACATTTTGATATGAATTATTATGATACAGTAAACCGGATATTTTGGTGTTTGGTTCCCATACGGTAATTAACTTTTTTCGGAAGACCCAGAGAAAATTGGAAATTCCCTCAAAACATTTTAGAGTTGGGGCGCAATAAAACATCCGAAAGACTGTACAAGATGCTAACTCTCGTCCTTTGTCCGTCTTCAATGGCCCAGTTTGGGGCAAAACAGTATAAAACTCTATTTGATTTCAATTCATTACGTCTTCCTTTGACAAAAATCGTTGGCTTTGGGTGCTGATTATCCAGAAATGTTAGCTCTGAGATTCCTGTTGAGTGCGCTATATTCCATGCAAGATACAAATGACAGGACATATTTTCGAAAACGTGATGGGTTTTACAGTTGTTGAACATAAAGTAAGGATAATTCTTTGTGTTTGCGTTTGCACAGTCAACAATCAAATAACGTAAAGTTGTTATTTAGCCAGTTTCGTTGATACGCCGAATGTCTACTTCAATCGTTATCTTATTTTGGCAAAAAAATATCATTTCAACGTCAAATTCAAACGTTTGAAGATAGATATTCAAGAGGGTATAGAAAAACGAGGGAGGTAATTGTGTTATTAATTCCTGTGTGAATGACTTTTAAGTGTGGAAAATAATGCTCATGATAGTATAATAATGAGTTGACAACCTATTGAGCAAAAGACATAGGACAACCTATTGAGCAAAAGACATAGAAATATGAAATTCTCGCTTTAAGTGGCATAGCCAACAAACATGCAGAAAAAACCCAAAATGGTTCATTGAGCCAATCAAATTAGTTAAATTCACAGTTTTGAGGATGGGTGTCAACAATATCGTAGATATAATGTTTGATTTAATGATTGAGCAGGCGCGGATCCAGAGGGGGGGGGGTCCAGGGGTCCGAACTCCCCCCCCCTGCTCAGACTTCAAACTTTTTTATGAGATTTTATTGGCGATTTTTAGACCTGTAATTTTGGAATTTACCTTCCGGAAATACGTCAGAATGCACCAAATTGAATCTAATTTACAATTTTTTTCCGGGGGAGGGCCCCCAAACAAACCCTCCGTTAATGGGTATCAAACCTAGACACCCCCCCCCCCCCCCTGCAAAAAATCCTGGATCCGCGGCTGTGGTGACCAATTCTTATTGGCTAATCTTTCGATATTTCATGTTTTGAAAAGCTAACTGATTTACTTTAACATGTCCTTTGTTTCAAGATATTTACAAGGTCGAGATTATTGTCGTATCCGTCATGTTTTCACATACTGATTAAGCTAAACTAAAACATACAAGATAAACATTCTGAATCACGTAAGGCAAAGAGATGGCATATCGGCCGTGTGACTGGCGTGCGCGGGGTGACATAGTACATTCAGTGACACGTGTCACATATGACAGCGGGACATGGCTTAACCCCTATCTTGGTATGAGCAGATTATATCTTTGGCAAGACAATCAACATGCAGTTTGGACTTCTGTGCAAATTTGATTATTATCTATATTATTTATTTAAAGTGATTAATACTCATGACGAATGACATACCAAAAATAGATATAATCATGCGTTTAAATAATGTTTTAGAACTTCTCGTTGTTCAAACATACCATATACATAATCAAATAGGGGCAGGGGTGGCCGAATGGTTAGCACGTGCGCGCGGTATCATAATGCCTGTCATTGACTGAGTCAACTGGCGTGGTTTCTTCTCACTGCTAAAGACCCCTGCGTGTTAGCGAATTATTGAAATAGAATTTAAAAAACCTGTTAGTCCCGAAATGACATAGGTTGTGTCGAGTAGACATTAAACCTCATTCATCCCCCCTCCCCCGTTATCAAGTACAAATTACGAAGAAATGGAGGGTTTCCAAATCGCACGCACGAACCTTGATTCATGTCGGTACATATCTTTATTGGGCTAGTCTCACTCACCTCGACGACTTTATTAGTATTTAAGTACTTAAAACACACGGTGACAGGTCATACCAGTACAAATATAACATATAGTACACCAAGTCAGTGCCGTATTCCATCAACACCTTTACTTGAGTTTAAAAAAAATAAATAACGAGTTCACCTCCAATAAATATAATTAAAAACAGGATTTACTAGAAAAATAAAAAGGTGCCCTGGGTCAGATTATGGTCCTATAAACATTGAGAGAGTAATCGTACTCATTAACCATTTTGGTTGCAATTCTAGGTCATCATCATCTCCATCATCATAATCATCGGGGTTACGATAATGCTAAGATAGAGATGATAATTGTTATATCAATGACGATAAGTTATATTGAAAATTACATAAAAGGTGAAAATTATCAGACACAGCGTCACAAGAAATTGTGGACAAACGCCGACGAACCTTGAATTGCTCATTCCAACGCAGGCTGTATTCACAGTGGGTTCCAGTGTAGGCCTATAGTCGGAGTGTGTGTGTTGGTGGGGTGGGTGGGGTGGGGTGGGGTATTCCCGGGACAATATTTCATGAAGGAGAAATGATATTCGTGGAACGTACAATAAGTATGATCGTTCGTTCGTTCGTGGGGTTTAACGTCCACTTCCACCTAAGGTGATATCGTAGACAAAATAAGTATGATGGAGACAATAAGTATTTATAGCACCTCTATTTTTGTAATAACAGAAATGCCAATTAAATAACTCTTCATAATAAACACATCTCAAGGTTTAAATATGGATATTTTCGTAACACATACAGGTCACGTTTTCAAGTTAATAGAGAAGAAGTTATATCCGTATATACCTGGTGTTGTATTTTGTTATGAAACCTTGCTTCTAGATGTCATTTAAAGAATTAATAACTCAAATTATAAATTTCGTCGAGTGAAGAGCAAAGTCGTTGTAGTCCTTATACGGCAGTAATAAATATCTAAAGATAGACCCCTTGTCAATGATGCAGGGCGGACGGGACGAAAAACCGAGGTCCTGTGTACACATTGGCGTGCACGGGAAAGATCCATTGGCAGTTAGAATTCGATATAAGGGTAGTGCCGCAGTCCGGACAAAAATTCCCTCATAGCACACTGTAAGTCGTATGCCCGTTTTCATTAACCCAGTTCGTAGCAGAACAATAGGGAGTTGTTTAAAAACAGCATTTCATTTCATTTTAATATCCAAAGATAGGATTCCATAAAGACTAGAATCTCATTGTTGAAACGGCGCATGCTCAGTAATAAACAGAAACTGTATACTACAGAATGTCGTCCCACTGTAAATGGCATTGAAACAGTTTATATAAGATTCATGTAATTAAAGATTGTACAGCACAGCAGTGTTTCAATCGTTTGTTACGTCTGTGTTTTTCTATGCACTTTACGACCTATGATGTCTGTGAATAGGCCATATTTAGACCTATCTCTAAACAATGTACAAATCCCAGACTTCCGTATCGTGAATTTACATTTTGTTAACACCTAATTTCCTCATAAATCAACGCCTGCCTTGCCACAGCACGAAACTGGCTAACAATAACGGAAACAGGTTTGTGGGTCGGGTTACATGGGTAATTCGAATGGATGATCTAATAATAAATACGTTCCCTGAACTAAACAAAACGTGAAATTGTTATAAACTGGCAAGGATGAATCAATACCAGTGGCGTCTAAAGTTTGACCCCCGTCCCACCCCATCCGTTAAAAAGGCTGATGTTTCGTGTAATATAACAAGAGTCAAGCTAGAAAAATCAACATACAGTAGACCAAAGTCACCCCCTCTCCCGTCTATATTTGCACTGGACAGATCGGTGTAATTTAATTATGCGTATTTTTTTTAAAAAGAAATTCTACGATACGAACAGTAAGTCACGAAAAGGAATGTTACTGCATGTTACGTAGAAATTGACCAATCATCTGTTGGGGTTTGTTGGGCTACTTTTAAAGGCAATAACTCATTTTCCGAAAATGTATGACTTCAGCCATTTTGCAACCAAGTCTCGCGGAATGCCTCTAGTAATAAACATCTAAATTCGTAAACGTAAAAGAGGGTACACGTGTCTGATGCGGCAATAAATTGCCTCGGGTTTCAACGAATTTGGTTAGCAAAACTTTTTGACACAAGTGCGACTCTATAAATATTTCTTTAATTCACAAAACTTAAAATAAATATTAAAAACAAAACAAAAAGACTCCCGGGAATGGAAAATGGGTTGGTATTATCGGGAACAAACCCTGGTTAATGAGCTACGTTTCCTACTCAACGAGCCACGTATGGACCACATAATTTGTTATCCGAAAGTATTGATTTCCGTATTAGGCAATTTTAATGTTCACTGAAGGCTGACTAAGAAGGTAGGCGATGCCGTTTTCCATTGCTGGGGCGTTATTCCGATATGGCACAGAGTGGACAATGTACGACATTACTTAATGTAGAATATATAATAAACAGCTAACTCAATATTTACAGGCGTCATTTCCTGATTGGTACGCGTTGCATATTTTCAGCCCCAGTGACAAAGTTAATTTACATTTGCTTTGTTACTGTTGTAATTCACATATATCTGCTCTTTAATAGATGATATAAACATGTTTTTAGCATTGTCTCCGCCCAAACAATCCAACTTTTTAACATATTACCCTTTTCTCCAATGTGTGGCCCCCCCCTCCCACCTCGACAAAATCCTGGATCCGGGCCTGATTTTGCCTCTTTTTCGTTTATTATTCTTCATGTTTAAATTAGAATAGGAGCGACAGGTTATGAAAACGCAAGGAAGGTGGTCTCCCTTCAAGGCATGATTTAATCTATAACGGAAATTTAAACCCGCGGAGATTAAAATGTGTACTCTTGTAAGCTATTTGTCTAATATCAAGCATATTGCTGTTAGCCTGTTTACATAAAATTGTGAGGAAAAAAATGTGTACCCCTTTCCTTGATATGTGAGGACTATTTTAACTTAGGTGACCAAGGGAAGGTCAGAACCATATGGCGCTGTATATTTTATCTTTTATCAAGTTTTGAATTGCACAGTACAGGATTTCTCTTTTGAAACACTGATCGTAAACTTATAGTTGAATTTGCATGACTCCCTACGGTTTGTGAGTTGTGAGAGGGGCGGAGAGTGGTTCAGTGAATAAGATGTTGGATCGCTAACCAGGTCTCAGTTTTGCTCCAGTGTTCTGTTATCTTAATGCTATGATGATAAGACCGCAGATAAACGGTGCCACTGACGCGATCCAATAAACGATTGTTATGATCAGGGACCAGTTGCTCAAAACTAAGTTATTTTAACGATCCGTTAAACTAACAGATTGTTATCTTTCATGTGTCTTTTGTTAACGGTCCGTTAAATTTCTGTTGCTTGAAAGTCAATTTCATTATCCGTTAAAGTTAACAGGGCTTCAAGCAACAACCTTTCTCTCCGTTAAAGTTAACGCTCCGTTTACTCCATGTTAACGGATCGTTAAAAGTTAACAGAGCTTTGAGCAACTGGCCCCTGAACGGTATGGTATAAGGGAAATAACTCTACTTTGAAATACCTACGTCAAAAAAATGTAACCTTTTACTTCTGATTCATCCATATCAAACAAACCCATTCTTTACATTGGCCATGGTCATATTTATAAAATTTTGTTTTGTAAACAAAGTTCTTCTTTCCACAGTTAATCCATTTGTAAAATCATATCATAGATTATATTTAAAATAAATTAGCGGTACCCTAATAACAAAACAATCCATTCATTTATTGTAAGGCATCCAAACATGTAAACAAAAACAAGGTTAACAATTTTCTAATTTATGATTTATATCCATAAAGAATCTATTAGACATACCACTCGTCAAGAAATTGTTTTCATCACCATGGGGGACATACAGGTTGAAATGGAAGGAATATTTCGTAAACTAAATGACGACATAAATGTACAAAATCTCAACTTTATGAACCAACAGAGACTATAATGAGGCCAATGGAGATGTTGAAGTACCTGCTATAACAACAGCAGTCAACATGGATATTGGAAAACTAAGCCCTGTATTGATAATGATGTAAAAGATGTAATGAGATGGGGTTTAATGTCTTACTGTTCTGTACCAAATTAGTACACAAAATGGATTTCAATCACTAAAAGAAATAACATCGCCCATCAATCCAATTCAACCTCAGGTATGGTAAGGGAGTATAGAACTTATACTACATGGTTATGAGAGTTAATATTCATTATATTAGAATACATAATACATAGTAGTAGTAATAGTAGGGTAATTTAAAGGAGCTAAATCGCTAAAATTTGAGACCTTAAAATTGATCTAATGGGTCGCAACGCAGATAATAATGGAATTTGATTGTATATAAAATGATTTACATTCAGTAGTTCCCGTTCTGACTCTAATTTCAAATCTGTCTCAACCAAATGACAATTTCTAGCATCTGGTTATTCCAGTCTATTGCACATGCTCTATGGCATCACCATTTGACAGGAGTTGTGGAATATGTCTAGCCTGGTTAGAAGGGTTACAATTTATAATTTGAATGTAATTATTCAGTATATTGGTTCTAGAAAGCTCTGGTCTTTGATTAGGCTGGGGAAAGATAAACAGACAGAAGAAACCCATACTAAAAGAAAGCCTTCAGTCTTCATACATTCTTTTATATACCCATGTTCGTTCTCTCTTGTTTACCTTTGCTTAGCATAATTAATCGCAGACCTTACATAATACCTAGAAATATTATTATTAAAAAAATATTTGTTCTGCTTAAAAATAATTTATATATATTTCAAACTCTAACAAACAAACTTTAAAAATAGCAATATACGCATAAATAATTAAAAAATGTATAGGGCAAGACGAAATGTCTCCACTACATCACATGGCTTATAAAATTTAATTTTGCTATTGCAAGAATGACAATATTTATCTATCATATTTCATGTTTATATTCTGTGATGGTGGTGTTGTATGACTATTGAGTATTGGTGTGCAGACCATAACTACAATAACAAATACCTCTTCCCTGAGTCAAAGTAAATTCAATGATGCATTCTATTTCAAACAAGTATTACCATAAAAAGTTAATTGGGTCAATTGTGGACAACTATACATAGTTTAGACACACCCAAATTTATGTATGTGTTCCTGGCCATTAAAATTATTGACTGAAATGGTCAGTCTTATCACACACGGTAAAGAATTCATGTTTCAAATAAAATTCTGGTTGGCAAAATGATTTGAATTAAACAACTGATAAAACTAGACAAATATTAAAATATTGTATCGTGCACAAATTGATAATAGGGTAGTATAACATATTTTAGACTTATTTATTGTACCCTGTGAGGTGAGGATGTGCTATATGTAACTAGTAAACAAACATCACAGACACACTTATAATTTACTTTCTTCTAAAAATAACTATATATCTATATATATATAAAAACCACTCTTTATCCTCATTAACAATAGCTTCTACATGTATATCCATTTAGGAAATTTACCTAATATTATCATTAATGATTAGTCTCTAGACTTTTACTTATATTATCATTAACAATAGTCTTTATATCCATACTGCTACTTTCACTAATATTATCATTAATAATAGTCTCTTTATCTATATTGCTACTTTCACTAATATTATCAGTAACAATAGTCTCTTTATCCATATTGCTATTATCATTAACAATAGTCTTTGTATCAATATTTTTATTTTTACCCATAATTTCAGTGTTTCTGACTTCGCTATGATATTTCACGTTAGAATAATATGTATCAAAACCCAGACTAATTATATTATCATATAGAACTCGAAACTTAGTAGGCAAAAACATAAAATTGATTAACTGTGCTGGTGGCCATATTAACCATTCCATAGTGTATATTGTTGATCCTTTGACCAAAACTTCTGCTGCTATATCCTTCACTGTCATGTTTTCTAGCATTCCGATGGTAACAAAATACATGCCTATATAGATGGGTGAACATACGATTTGATCTATAAGCACTTTTTTGATTAGTGTGCGAAATGCAGTCCCTGGAAATAATTTGTCTAAATATATGTACCAGTAGTGACAAAATGGTCCAATTACAAGTCCACTACAGGACATGTGAAATGTCCGCTTTTTGTTCCAAGATGTCATGTTATTCTGCATTATCTGGTATTTTTGTTGCATTAGGTCTCCGGTTACAGACAAGGTGACCGAGATGGTAGTATTTGTTAATAAGAGATATTTTTCGGAAAACAGAATTCGTCCACCATTTGCTATCCTCTTCATTACCGGAGACAGTCTATAGGCCAAGGAACTCATCATTTTGACAGGCCTATCACAATTTTATGAAGCATGTTTGACTTTTCAAACCATAATGAAGATTTCAAACTTCTGAAAATAAAGAAATAACATTTAGAAAGCCTGTCGGATATACCAAACTCGTCAGAGTTTTCGAGAAAATTATATTACTGAAACCAATGTCAGTGGGATTGAATATAACAGCTCATTAACCATTGCTACAGAAACGTAATAGGTATGGTATGTCTTTAACCATTGCTACACCTAATATGGTATGATGTCAGGTATAATCAGCTCTCATTAATTATTGCTACACTTAATATGGTCTTCCAACAATGACTTGGTGAGAGCTTAGGCCTCTCTAAAGAAACTCGGGGTTTGGATAGCTGAATGGTTAGTGCATGTGTGTTGTATCATAAAGAAGATCCACTGGCATGGTTTGGATTCCAGTTTCGTATGTGACAAGGAGTAGGGATTAATGGATAGGGTCACCTGTCCAATCTTGTAGGTTTTATCCAGGCCAGGTCTTCCCACTGCTAAAGTCTAAAGACCCGTCGAGCAAGCGAATTATTGAAATTAAATTGAAAAATATGTTAGTCCCTAAATTTACTAGTTTGTGTCGAGTCAACGTTAAACCCCATTTCTCTTTCTTTTGTCTAAAAGTTTAATAAAATGCAGAGTTAGGCTAATGAATGTAATTGTAATTGTAAATATTGTGGCGCTATTGCACTTTCGCACCTCTACCAGTTCCCGTGGTCCTAGAAACTTGAAATTTTCAGGGGATGTTAAGGGGGACTAGCGATGACCTCACGCCAAATTTCAACCGAATCGATCAATAACTTTTCATTTTACCGACCTTTTACGTTCAAACTCACAGATAATCTTATCCGTTCGGCGCCATTTTCTTTGTTGACTATTTAGACTCGAATAACAAGACACTCAGACGGACCCGACACTCTGCACTACACGCCTAACGATGCAGTTCATAATAATAATAATAATTTTGGTATATTTTAATTTTTGCGCTAAGCCACCATTTTCTGTAAATGACTATTTGGCGTTGTCGTTTACGTGTGAATAACGTTGTGACCTTGATGCTGACCCTGACTTTAAATTTTCCATTGAGCTCGGGGCCTTTGCGTTTATGCTTGTTGTCCCCATACTTCTTGCTGTATTATCAAATTAAATATTCAAGGTGAAAGAAGAGACGATGTCCTTCAAAAAAGATAACAGGGCCAAAGTCGTGGGTCAAGGTCATGCTACAGAAAATGGAACTTAAACTTTTCAAAGTCAGTTTTTGGACACTTGACCTTGGGGCACGACCTTCACCCAATACTATATTTTGAAGTTCACAATCTGGACTTGGACCACCGACCTTGACCTTGGTCCTGTCACACACTGCTTGGTCAGAAAACTGTCAAATGCCGAGGGTCCGTGACGAAAAGGAAGTCAATGGGCGTGGTCAATGTAGACGGTCATGGTGACCTGCACTAGTCAAGGCTAACCAGCCGTGACCTTGACTTTGAGTCCAAACTTCCTATAGTTCTCGGGGCCTTTGCGTTTATGCTTGCCATGACCCTATTTCTCGCTGTATTATCAAAGTCATTGTTCGAGGTGAAAGCAGAGACAACGTCCTTCAAAAAAGGTAACTGGGTCAAAGCCGTGGGTCAAGGTCATGTTACAGAAAACTGAACTCAGACTTTTCAAACTCAGTTTTTGGACATTTGACCTTGACTCACGACCTTCATCCAGTAACCATTTCAAAGGCCACAATCTTAGCTTGAACCACCGACCTTGACCTTGGTCCTGTCACACACTGCTCAATCAGAAAATGGTCAAACGCAGAGTGTCCGTGACGAAAAGGAAGTCAATGGGCGTGGCCAATGTAGACGGTCGTGGTTACTTGCACTAGTCAAGGCTAACGAACCGTGACCTTGACTTTGACCTTGAGTCCAAACTTTCCGTTTATCCCGGGGCCTTTCCGTTTATGCTTGCCATGACCCTATTTCTCGCTGTATTATCAAGTTCATTGTTCGAGGTGAAAGCAGAGACGATGACCTTCAAAAAAGGTAATTAGGTCAAAGCCGTGGGTAAAGGTCATGTTACAGAAAACTGAACTGAAACTTTCTTTTCAAAGTCAGTTTTTGGACATTTGACCTTGAATTACGACCTTTACCTAGTAACTTTGGCGCTATTGCACTTTCGCACCTCTACCAGTTCCCGTGGTCGTAGCGACTTGAAATTTTCAGGGGATGTTCAGGAGGACTAGTGGTGACCCTACACCAAATTTCAACCGAATCGAACAATAACTTGTCATTTTACCGACCTTTTACGTTCAATTTCACAGATAGTCTTATCCAGTCGACGCCATTTTCTTTGTTTAACATTTTAGGTTTAGGTCTAAGGGAAGTAACTCCTGTTTAACATATTTGGGATAAGACAGGTAATTTTCTACAGTTTTACTTTAGCGGAAAATCGGTATTTCTTGGCCTATAACATTTTTCCAGTAACATTCCTACGATCTTAATGCTTTTTAAACACAAAGGCTCCGGCATGTCACTGTCATCTAATAAAAATATCGTGGCCTGTTCGAATTTTTTCCCGTCTGTTTGGGTCACATGCACCTTTCACATTGACCACACCCATTGACTTCCTTTCCGACATGGACCCTCAGCGTTTGATCGTTTTCTGATCAAGCGGTGTGCGACAGGGCTGAGGTCAAGGTCGGTGGTTCAAGCCAAGATTGTGGCCTTTGAAAAAGGTTACGGTTCTATTTCAGAATCGCACCTCTACCAGTTTCCGGGGTCGTAGAGACTTGAAATTTTCAGGGGATGTTCCGCTGGGTTAGCGATGACCTCACACCAAATTTTAGCAAAATCGATCTATAACTTTTCATTTTACCGACCTTTAGCTTCTCCGGGGAGATATGTTTATCGGTACGACGCCATTTGCATTTCTTGACAATTTAGACTCGAATAACAAGACACTCAAACGAACTCCAACACTCGGCGCCCCGTGCCTGATGCTGCCGTTCATAAAAGTAATGATAATTTTCGTATATTTTAATTATACGCCCACATGGAAATGTGGTCGTATATTGCCGTCGCCCCCGACCGTCCGTCCACCTATCGTCCACAATTTCTTGTGAACGCTCTAGAGGCTAAAGTTAATAGCCGACTGACTTTAAATTTATGCACAGTGTTTAAGGTCGTGAGACGAAAAAGCATATAATGGATTTGGATATTCCTGCCAGAGTTATTACCGTTGATCTCTTCAAAAAATATTGTGAACGCTCTAGCGGCTAAAGTTAATATCCGATTGACTTGAAATTTAAGCACACAGTTTTAGGTCACGAGACGAACAAGCCTATTAATTTCCAGCGATATACACTAATTACTGCCAGAGTTATGGCCCTTGATCACTTTGAAAAACCTTGTGAACGCTCTAACGGCTAAAGTTAATAGCCGATTGACTTGAAATTTATGCACAGTGTTAAAGGTCACGAGACGAAGAAGCCTATGGATATCCGATAATTACTGCCTGGGTTATTACCCTCGATCTCTCAAAAAATTCTTGTGAGCCGTCTAGCAACTAAAGTTAATATCTGATTGACTTTTAATGTATACACAGTGTCTAAGGTCACGAGACGGAGATGCCTATTGATTTTCAGCGATATCCACTAATTACTGCCAGAGTTATGGCCCTTGATCCCTTTGAAAAACCTTGTGAACGCTCTAACGGCTAAAGTTAATAGCCGATTGACTTGAAATTTATGCACAGTGTTAAAGGTCACGAGACGAAGAAGCCTATGGATATCCGATAATTACTGCCTGGGTTATTACCCTTGATCTCTCAAAAAATTCTTGTGGGCCGTCTAGCAACTAAAGTTAATATCTGATTGACTTTAAATGTATACACAGTGTCTAAGGTCACGAGACGGGGATGCCTATTGATTTTCAGCGATATCCACTAATTACTGCCGGAGTTATGGCCCTTGATCACTTTGAAAAATCTTGTGAACTCTCTAACGGCTAAAGTTGATATCCGATTGACTTGAAATTTATGCACAATGTTAAAGGTCGCGAGACGAAGACGCCTATGGATATCCGATAATTACTGCCTGGGTTATTACCCTTGATCTCTCAAAAAATTCTTGTGAACGCTCTAGCGACTAAAGTTAATATCTGATTGACTTTAAATGTATACACAGTGTCTAAGGTCACGAGACGGAGATGCCTATTGATTTTCAGCTATATCCAATAATCACTGACAGAGTTATGGCCCTTGGTCACTTTGAAAAATCTTGTGAACGCTCTAACGGCTAAAGTTAATAACCGATTGACTTGAAATTTATGCACACAGTTTAAGGTCAGTTTTTCGACACTTGGCCTTTTGGTAAGACCTTCGCCCCATACAATATTTTAAAGGCCACATTCTTGACTTGGACCACCGACCCTGACCCTTGGTCGTGTCACACACGGCTCGGTCAGAAAACGGTCAAACGTTAAGGGCCTGTGTTTGAAGGGTGGTCTATGGGCCTGGCCTTGTCAATATGAAAGTCGTGGGTCAAGGCAGGGTTTGAAAGGAATAAAATCATGGATAGCTCTTAAAGCTGCACCTAAAATTACAAATTCAGAAAATCGCTCTCCTAAAAACCTCACCTCAGATATTCTAGGAGAGTGAAGAGTCGACTCAATGTTTTCTGTGACTTAATCCTTCGTATAATAATACAATATCCTACATCGGTCACTTTATATTTCCTTTAAAATCTCAATCTCAATGTAGCTTTTTCCCCCAAACAATACTGAAATAAATTCCCCCTCATTTAAACAATACTTTCATTAGAAGCAATAATCGCCATATCATGGAATTCGCTAAATTGGATATACCCGGATGTGTAAATAACCCGGAGTTTCCCCTAAACTTTCAGAATTCGCCTGCTCATTATAAATGACTGATAGATGACAAAAACGTTTGTATTTCTTATTCGGAATCAAGGCTACATTATTTTAATAATAATAAACAATTTACGAATTTGTGACAAGTTATTTAGGCTATTAAATTTGCTTTAATTTTTGCACGCGAATTGACAACGTATTGTCCGCCATGTTGGTATTGGTCGCTCTCACGTACGCAATGTTTTGAATCGACTCGTGCTTATTTTATTTTGGTTCCTCCACATACATCGGCCTATCAACCGTATTTCGTCATTCAGAACCAAGGCTACATTTTTTAAAAATTTAGTACAATTTATACGTAATATGAAACGTTTTATTATTAATTAGACAAACAAAAAACCATCTATCGCAACATCGTATGGTTTTGACTTTTGAATACGTAACCCATTCTTGGTTACGACCGTGAAAATAAGATTGTTTCGATACATTTCAATGCCGATTACTGTCGTTGTTTTTTGTATTTCAGAGGAGAGCCCCCCCCCCCCCAAAAAAAAAGCTCCCCTCAATCAACAAATTGAAAAAATGGCTCTCCTAAAAGGTTCTCAAAGTTTCGATAAGATGAATGCTTTAGAAATTAAGGCGAGTGATTTAGAAATTAAGGAGAGTGATCTGATATTAAGGAGAGTGATTGGTAGATAAATGTTAATAAACCCTCAATGAATTTGTAAAGGAGAGTGATTTTCAATTTTAAGGGGAGGGAAAAAACTCCCCTGGGTCGACATTCAGGTGAGCTGTAGGCGCTCGAGAGCGAAAACTCGCCTTAAAAAACAATGATTGCGATTATCGATAGCAAAATAACTATTGATACCCAACACAAATCGGTGACCATACATGGCCGTGGATAGTTAAAAATCGGCCACGAATCTGCGGCCAAATTGTAAAATTCGTAGGCCATGCCGCCGAGGTCGACGGCGTGTCAAGCCTTGCTTGAGGCCGTTAAATAAAAATAGATTATTTTTACGAGAATTTTATTAAAAGCAAAAGCGTTCGCGTTAATTCATTTAAAAGGTTGGGTGATATTTTAAAAAGAGAACCGTGAGTTAGCCTTCGGTACGAGGAACGTTGTTTATAAAATTCGGGTGCGTTTGAAAATATGTACCTGGGTTTCACTTTAGGTGCATGGTAGGTACGCGAGCGCTTTCGTGCGCCTTTCGTTTCGAGCCCTGTCAAGGTCATGTTACAGAAAACTGAACTCAAACTTTTCACCACGATCTTCCATATTGATCTTTCGAACACAGGCCCTCCACGTTTGACCGTTTTCTGGCCAAGCAGTGCGTGACAGGACCAAATTCAAGGTCGTTGGTCCAAGTCAAGATTGTGGCCTTTAAATATTGTATGGGGTGAAGGTCGTATTCCAATTTCAAGTGTCCAAAACCTGACTTTGAAAAGTTTGAGTTCAGTTTTCTGTAACATGACCTTGACCCTCGACTTTGACCCAGTTACCCTTTTGAAGGGCATCGTTTCTGCTTTAACCTCAAACATCGACCTTCATAATACAACGAGAATTAATGCCAAGACAAGCATAAACGTAAAGGCCCTGGGCGCAATGGGAATTTTGGGTTCAAGGTCAAATTCGATGGCACGGTTGGTTAGCCTTGATTACCGGAGGTCACCACGACCTTTACTATTGACAAGGCTCAAAGACCTCTTTTCGAACTCGGGCCCTCGGCGTTTGATCGTTTTCTGACCGGGTCGTGTGTGACAGGACCAAGGTCAAGGTATGTGGTCCAAGTCAAGATTGTGGCCTTTGATATATTGTATGGAGTGAAGGTCGTACCCAAGGTCAAGTGTCCAAAAACTCACTTTGAAAAGTTTGAGTTTAGTTTTCTGTACCATGACCTTGACCCATGACTTTGACCCTGCTACTTTTTTTGAAGGGCATCGTCTCTGCTTTCACATAGAACATCGACTTTCATAATGCAACGCGCAATAGGGCCATGACAAGCATAAACGTAAAGGCCCCGAGCTCGATGGGAATTTGAGGTTCAAGGTCAAAGTGGAGGTCACGGCTGGTTAACCTTAATTACCAAAGGTCACCACGACCTTTCATATTGACAAGGCCCATAGACCACCCTTCAAACACAGGCCCTTAACGTTTGACCGTTTTCTGACCGATCCGTGTGTGACACGACCAAGGTCAGGGTCGGTGGTCCAAGTCAAGATTGTGGCCTTTAAAATATTGTATGGTGTGAAGGTCATACCCGAAGGCCAAGTGTCGAAAAACTGACCTTTAACACTGTGCATAAATTTCAAGTCAATCGGAAATTAACTTTAGCCGTTAGAGCGTTCACAAGATTTTTCAAAGTGATCAAGGGCCATAACCCTGGCAGTAATTAGTGGATATCGCTCAAAATCAATAGGCATCTCCGTCTCGTGACCTTAGACACTGTGTATACATTTAAAGTCAATCAGATATTAACTTTAATCGCTAGAGCGTTCACAAGAATTTTTTGAGAGATCAAGGGTAATAACCCAGGCAGTAATTATCGGATACCCATAGGCTTCTTCGTCTCGTGACCTTTAACACTGTGCATAAATTTCAAGTCAATCGGATATTAACTTTAGCCGTTAGAGCGTTCACAAGATTTTTCAAAGTTATCAAGGGCCATAACTTTGGCAGTAATTAGTGGATATCGCTGAAAATTGATAGGCTTGTTCGTCTCGTGACCTAAAACTGTGTGCTTAAATTTCAAGTCAATCGGAAATTAACTTTAGCCGTTAGAGCGTTCACAAGGTTTTTCAAAGTGATCAAGGGCCACAACTCTGGCAGTAATTATTGGATATAGCTGAAAATCCATAGGATCCTCCGTCTCGTGACCTTAAACATCGTGCATAAATTTGAAGCCAATCGGATATTAACTTTAGTCGCTAGAGCGTTCACAAGATTTTTCGAAGAGATCAAGGGTAATAACTCTGGTAGTAATTATCGGATTTCCCTGAAAATCCATTATATGCTTCTTCGTCTCATGACATTAATAAACACTGTGCATAAATTTGAAGTCAATCGGGTATTAACTTTAGCCTCTAGAGCGTTCACAAGAAATTGTGGACGACACACGGACGGACGGTCGGCCGGTCGGCCGGCTGGGCGCGACGGCAATATACGACCACATTTCCATGTGGGCGTATACTTAAAATATACGAAAATTATTATTAATATTATGAACGGCAGCATCAGGCACGGGGCGCTGAGTGTTGGTTTTCGTTTGAGTGTCTTGTTATTCGAGTCTAAATAGTCAAGAAATGCAAATGGCGTCGTACGGATAAACATATCTCACGGGAGAAGCTAAAGGTCGGTAAAATGAAAAGTTATTGGTCGATTTTGCTAAAATTTGGTGTGAGGTCATCGCGAACCCAGTGGAACATCCCCTGAAACTTTCAAGTCTCTACGACCCCGGAAACTGGTAGAGGTGCGATTCTGAAATAGAACCAAAAAACTATCAACATTGATAACCAAAACACATGTTATACAACGGTACACCTGACCTGACCTCCAGCATTGTAGTCTCCCACATTAGGCCAGTCCTTGGAATTAAGTGTTCTACAACTTTTACACACGGCTTGATAACAGAGGCTAGTTTCAAATTCTGGATTTCTTTCAGGTATTGCGAAACGAATCAAGACTTCCAAATTGTAAAATAATATATGGATCAATATCAATTTGTGAACTATGACGATGACATGATCTTGAGATATAACGCAAACATATTTTTGACATTTTTATGCTTGTACTGAATAATGATCGGTTCATACATAGGTCAACATGGTTTTAAAAATGGAGTTAAGTCCCTTACAACACATTTGGCCACAGATCACTAATTATTTCCCCATTGACTTCAATGTTAATTCTCGTCTCTTAGACCGGCTGTAACTTTTTCCCAAATATTCGTTGGGTAGAACGCTTTCTGCCACAGATGGAGCAACATGTGGCAAACTCTTGCCCAAAAGCATGTATGAGGTTCTTCATAAAAAAACTTGAGATACACAAGCTGGAAGTAGAGTCAGCTAACCAGGCAATTTTCAGCCCCCCTTTCAACGTAACCAACCTCACAACTCTTGTATCCTTCCGCCTCAAAATCATGAATATTCACCAAAACCTGGCAGAAAATGTATTTTCAAACCCTTTTCTTCGATTCTACATCAAAAAGTAAACAAAAATCACCATGCAAAAGGGGGAAAAAGGGAAAGGGGGAGAAAGACTAAAAATAACTTGGCCCTACAATTTAGTAATCTGTGTCCATTTGGATCCAGACTACTAATTCTCCCACGATTGACGTCAATGTTAAATCTCCATAACCGCTACGAGCCCTGTCCAACAGCCGCAATCATCTGATACAAACATTGAAGAATGTGAACGGTACTGATCATCAACAATATTCATTAAAATGTTTCAGAAAATGGGAATTCAGATACTCTTCCTTGATTCAAACACAAAATATCAACAAAAATAGAAATGAGAATTGTGGATGAAGGTAAGGGTAAAATAAAAATTATTCATTTTGAACAAAAACACAGAAAATAATGAGACAAATTTATTTATTCAACATGATTTTACGGTATGACGATATAAACAAATACGGCTGGGCCCTATCTCCTACAAAACAGGATATAATATTCTTATAGCACTTTATAATTTATATGGATGAAAAAAAAAAGCTAGATGAAAAACCAAACAAACGAGTGGAGTTTTTATGTTGAAACAGTATAAAAACTAGTTTAATGGAGCTAAATCACTAATATTTGGGAGCTAGAAATTGACACAAACAGGTTGCAACGCATACAATGATGTTGGATGAATGAAAATAAACTGATTTACATTCAATCGTTTCTGTTTTTTACTGTAATTTCTATTTAGTTCAGCGAAATAAACCAGAAGTCTCAACTGAATGGCAATCTAAAGTGCCTGGTTATTCCAGTCTACACTGATAGCGTACGCTCTCCAGATAAGAATGTGACATGACTTGAGGAATATGTCTAGCCCCGTTCTTCGAGTCCCTTGTTACAAATGGTGCTGAAATGCATTATTGTACACGTCGACTGTACCAAGAATAAAATGTTTTTTTATCTTAAATATTGGATATAGGAAGTCCATCTTTTCCCGGTAAGATCACAACATCAATGTTGATTTAAATTGATAAATAATTTGTGTTTTCAATCTTGAAGATTTTGGACGATACTGAGTTAGAGACTTTAATGATTTTTTCAAGTAGATTTATATGTTAAAATGTATATATGGTAATTATTTCCTTGTAGTGTTTTACAAAAGAGAAGGCATATTTATTTTGTTTTCCGCCTCAATTAATAACAGCTCTGAATTCCAGATAACAAAAAGTGATAATTAACTTTGGGTGATTGATATACACTCTTGTCTAGTTTTAAAAAAAATGTTACAATTTATATGAATACTTTTCAATGAAAATGCTTTTATGATAACTCAATTTATATTTACAAATAACTAATTTTTCTGCAGAAGACTAAACCAATTCAGTAAAATTGATTTATGATCATATCCCAACTTTTATTTTTATTCTAATTACTGTCACTGTCATCACTGTCACTATCTCCTTCTTTAACATTAACAGAGAATTTATATTCCTGATCACATCCCATGTATGCGTCACTCATAAAATATATTGTGTAATTATAATGTCCTGGTGATGGTGCCACAAAATCCAGCTTAACCTTGGCCTTTTGTTGTAATGTCAGCCGTTTGATAGATAATAACGAGTTACTTTTAGTATCACCAATTACAACCCACCAACCCTCTTCACGGTTCTGAAATAAAATCAAATTAATGTTAACATAGAATTGTAAACAATATTTATATGAACTGAAATTTGACAGAGGCAGTCAGAGAGAGTAACAAATTGTCACTTTGGGACTAACATACTAATTCACCAGCAAACAGTGTTCTTTATGAGAGGAGAAACCACATAGTTAAGCTGATGGTCCTATTCCAATTAACGATTCACAATCACACTTGTTTAACTAACAAAACTGTTGGAGCACAAAATAAAGGTTCAAAAGTCAATAACAGAGCATGTCTGTCTCCTGTACAATTAAATCCCAATTTGTAAATCTGTGACTGAGATCTGGAAATTTGGATTCTTGGTGACCAAGGTACCTAACCCCTTAAGATCATTTGACAACCTGCCCATGAAGGGAGTACAACAAAGTACTGTTCGGATCCAGGCAGTTGTCATAATTTTGACAGTTTCAATAACCATTCCTTATGTTCATTTATCAATTATACTTTTAAATGAATAATACGTTAGGTATTCTAACAAAAATGAAATGCAATAAACCAACCTGTGGAAAGAATGGAGCTATAACAGGTCCTGTTACTTCATCTTCTCTTTCTAATGTCACAGATACATTAACTCCAGAACCACTGCAATAGACATATAACCATTTATAATAATAACGACAATTCACCAAAAAAGACATATGATAGAAAGAACTATTTTTCATTGTGTAAATTCAAAATCTTAAAGTCAAATACAGATGTGGAGACAAACCTTCGTATTTGATCTTTATCTTGTATTTCATATGTTAATTCAATGTTAGGATATCTGTTAGAAAATCTGGCTACATCTGCCATCTGGGATTCACTAAGTTGTAATAAAGCATTTCTTTCATCATCTTCCATTTCCATAACATCAAATATTGTCTCATGACCCTAAAAAAGCAAAATAATTATAAAATTACATCAAATTTGTTATTCTTATCCTTTATTTACAGATTTAAAATTAATAAGGGGTTAGACTCAGACAGAAATTATGAGAACTTGTTGAAGTCAATAAGATTCTCCACTCATAGACATAAACACATTATATAGATTTAAAGTCAATTATGGACGGGTGGATGAGGGTGGTGACAATATATGTCCATACTTGAGTGTGGGTATAAAAAAATTAATGAATATAGTAAATATTTGTTTCAAACGTGCAAAAGATTCAGAGAAACAAGATAAGAGACAATCAGAGTTTAATGCAGGCAGATCTTAACATTTGTGAAGTAAAATGATGTGATCAAATCCACTATCACATTATTAATATAACAATCATGCCCACACACCCTAATAACAATAAATTTATAAATTGATATCTTACCTTGTCTTTACATCTTTTAATGATGTCATTGGTAAAGTGTGGTAATTGTTTAAGATATGAATCCTTTCCCCACATAGCCTGTGTACACATCTGTGCTAACTCCATAGCAGCTAAAGCAGGACTTAACCAACCATTACTACTTAATACATCTACACATGCCTGGATTAACCTTACAGCCTACAGTAAGAAAATAACAATTGTTTTATAAATATTTCCCAGTGTTTGAACATAAAAGTTACCAGCATTATGTGTCTTGCTTATAAACACTGTAAATTTGAGCTAATCAAGACCAAACCATTTTCATTTTATATCTCATGGACCATGGTAATTTATCTTGTGAGAACGTAAAAAATGTGCTTTGCTTGTTATGTTCCAAGAAGAAGGAATAAAGTTTTAGTAGGTCTTCCCATAGAATCTAATATAAATGAATGTATATATGAAGAGCACTGGGAAAGAACGATCTAAGTCACTTTTTCAATGAACCCCAGTTAATGGCGCCATATGGAAGCAAATTGTATAAGTTTTCTGTGGAACAATCAATTTAAGGTAAAAATGATCGGATTCATGTCGAACCAAGGCCCTTCTAAAATGACCTCCTGGACCTTAATTTGACCCAAATTTGGCTGAAATGTGGAAGTCAGTTGTTTTACTGGTAATTATGATTCGTATCAAATATCATTAAACCCACTTGTTGTTCTGTTCGCATTCAAGTGAACTTTTATTAAAATATATAAATATTCAACAAAGTTTCAATCAAACAGTTTATACAGTAATAACTACCAGGCTTCCTACCTTTCCGAGAATTTCCTCTGTATCTGACTGTAATTCAGCTGATAGATGCATTCTTGATAAATGAGCCTGTAGTAAGAGATTGGTCTTGATGTGGGGATCGTTAAATTTGGGATTGGTTAGTTTATTTGGTAATCTGGATGATAGCTGAAGAGACAAAAACAATTTTTATTAAATTTTATGATATATATTATTTGTGTTATCCATGACTCCTTACAGATGAGAATAACAATGGGATATGTCAACTCAGATTTCTGACATACCTGGTCCTGAATCACATACTTTAGTTCACAGTTTCATGTTAAACTTCCAGGATGAAATAACTCAGAAAAATCTTACTACAGTTGTATGTAAGGGAATTGTCCTACATAAAGTCATATAATAACACCCCTGACTTAAATGTAGCTATACACTTCGTAATCTTACACAGAACTGTAATAAATGTACGAACATTAACAATGACTCCACTTACAACATAATCATGAATCAATAACATATCTACCTGTTTCAAAATAGAACTTTCTCCATGTCGGATGGGAATATGTTCATACTCTGCAGCATTGGCAATAATTTCCAATAATCCCTTTATTTTTGTTTTATTATTCAATGACATACTGAATAACTCTGTAATAAGAAACAATATAAATATAACATGGACATCTTCTCTTTCTGAAATTCATTGTTCATTGACAGAAGTTAAATTTATTGCCATCTTTAATCATCTAGGTGAAATAATGGGATTAAAGGGATTAAAAAAATTCAATGTTTTTAAGATCTGTTGGCGAAGTTGAAGCTGTATAGGAAAAGGACTTAAAGAGCAATCTTACGAGTAGATTGTGCACACTCAGTTAACATCACAAAAATAATCATGTATGACCAAAAAGCCAAAGCCTTTCAATTTTAATTCAGTGTGAACCTTGCTTTGCTACTGAACTGTAATTAGTATATAATTGATAAAGTATATGTGGTAGTACTACTCACCAATAGTTGTGTAGTTGATATAATAGTAAGCAGCAATCATTCCAAGATTTAGTGGTGCAACATCCATATCATCCTCTACACTTATACACTAAAAATATAAACAAATAATAATAACTCCACTAAAATTATAAACCAATATTAACTCTACTAAAAACATAAACAAATAATAATTTCACTTAGAATATAAACCAATAATAATTTCACTAGTAATATAAGTTGCAAAACACTTAGTGTTTATGCCAGCCCATCTAAAAAGAGAAGTGTCTAAAATCCCAATTTAATAGCAATAATTAATAGTAATAATGCAATGGAGAATCATACCTTAGATTGCTCGAGATCATTGATGGTATTTTCCACCAGTTCTGACAAATGATCTGATAAATGTCTGTGAGACACACCTATAAAAAAAATACCCATTAATATATTCTATATACATCAACTACTTTATATACATACAAAAAATTTCTATATACTGGTTAACAATTTTATACCATTCCTTAATAAATCTACATCTAAATATAATACATATATATGAACGATTCAGCTATGGCTGGAAAGTTTTAATAAATAATTGTTTGGTATTCTGACTGGAAGCTTACACAGTATCAGAGAGAAATTAAATATGAAGTACATTTAGAAGCAACAAGAATTAATGTGAACATGTTTATGTATTTTACCTTGAAGATTATAATAATTTGGATTTTGTGTCATTCTACGATACAAGAACGTCCATGTTAAATAATCTACAGCATCTTGTTTATTTTCTATTGTTTTTGTGACAACCTCGGCACTGAAGTGATCATGTAAACAATGATCAAGATGACTCTGTAAATAAATATTGAATGTTAATATATTAACCATGGCTATCTGATCAAAACCCAGAAAATGTCTCTACTACAGTAGAATCTGGATGAATTGATAAATCAAACGCACTGTTTGAAATGGTCAATTTTAGTTGTCAACCGTATTATGGGTGTAGGTGTCATTGAAAAAAAAGTTAAATCTGAATAGTCAACGTCATTGAGACAAAATTTGCCTGTATGATGATGATGCACAATATATGATTGCCCATGAAAACCAGTTATACATATATATGGAGTGGAGGGAATTGTAAGTATAAAGAAACAAAATCCTTTTAGACCAGATTCTAATTACCGGTTCAACAATTGACTGCCAGATGGAAAAGCAGCATAAAATGACAATATAATATTTGCAGATATTCAAAAAGAATGTTGAACTTACCTCTATTGGCAATGGTTCGTAGAGAAACTTCTTAAAGAATTCTTTCTTAGAGGTTTGACACAATATTACAGCTTTAGCTGGAATTTAAAACAAAAAATGTTTGAAAAATCTTCAGGTAATCTCTATTGATACAAACATAAAATGAAATGGGGTTTAACGTCCTACTGTTCAGCTCCTAACCTGGGCTAACGAAGACGGGCATACACCATCATACAGTGTGCTATGAGGGAAGTTTTGCCTGGGCAACGTGCTCTCGCCAACTCTTATATTATATTGAATTCAAACTGCCAAGTAATCTCTTACAAGCATGCCAATGTGTACACGGGACCTCATTTTTGTGTCCCATTCAAATGACTAGACAGCTATTCTTGTCAGGCCCTTCGTTCTTAATCACTGACAAGTGGAAACCACACTGAAAAATCCGGATGAACTTGCTCGGTCAATGTAGGGATCTAACAACCGACCTTCTAGGCTAACGAGCCAGCACCTTACCCATAGCTATCGTGATCTCCTGATACAAACATTAAAGGACAATGACAAAATGAATTGAAGAGAGAATATAATAATAATAGTGTCTTACCATCTTTATCTTGTAGTGGTCTATTAGCTTTACCTATCATCTGTAGAACATCTGTTACAGGATAATCTTCATATCTAAATAAATAAATATCAATCATATAAACCCTAATAGCTTATTTTATTTACATTCTAAGCAATAAATGTATTGGATTATAAGACATGATTTTAATAAGACTATTTGTTTTTCATACTAAAATTGTCCCAGGTAGTAATGTCAAAACGTACACCAATTGTGCATGTAACAGTATTTGTCTACTATAGATCTAGTAACTAATATTATAATGTATGAATGGTTTTTTGATTATAAATCAATGAAACCAGAGTAAATTAATCTGACTACTGATGTGAAGTTTTTCAAATAAAGTCAGAATTTTCCAAATCTTTATTGCTGTATTATTCTCTTTGTTCACAAATTATATTTCTGTATCGAAAACCTAGTAAAGAACGCAAATCACTTATTTAGATGCTCCACTAATATCTTACTTAACAATAACTATGAAGGGTTAACAAAATTCAACTTACGAGTGAGTTTTACCATCATAATATTGTGTATCCATGACGATAACAAGATGAGCAGCGATATTGACACCCCAGGCTAAATTACGTGAGACAACAACAACTTGTACAGCTCCTGTATTAAACAATTGTTCTACAATCTTTCTCTCCTTCTCACTTAAACCTTCATGTAAATATCCTACACCACTAGTTAGAGTCTCTCGTAATGTCTGTAACACATAAATAATTCATATTAATTCTAAACAGCCAACTTCAGCCAAATCATAAATCTGTAATGCTAGGTTACCACTGTCGTGTGAGGCATTAGTAAAAGATTGTTCATATTGAGGCCAAGATCTTGTACGTGAAGATACGTTTGGATATGCTTTGAAACAATCAACCCGATAGATATTTGACTGACCTCAATATACGATAGCACCTGAGAGGATTACCAGGATTACTCCATGATTAAAACCATGATTCCAATTGTAGCGCAAATTATGATAGTGGGAACCTAGCATTATGACTGTAATGAGTATGAGTATTTAGAAACAAAAAATAGGTTGCCAGGCAACGAAACATACACCCACACAGCAGCCAAATCGTCCGGGGAGTCAAGAAGAGTTGTCGCATATTAAGGAATTATCAGAAAATCATTAGAATTTGTTTGGTTTTTATAATCAAACATTTTTTTAAATCAGATAATAATTGTGACCTCCAGAGGGACCACAAGCTAAAAAGGGTGATTTTTCGTACAATCAGGGAACATAATTCAGAAAGTAATGACCCGATGGGCGCAAATATCGAAAGGAACCAAGATCTTTGGGTTATAAATATACATGTCAAGTTTCATCAAAATCGATTCAAAATTGTGACCTCCATAGGGTCCACAACCTTGATATAACATATTTTCACACTATTCGTGTACAAACGGCGGCCATTTTGTCCGGCAATTCTAGTCCGATTTTCACGTAATTCACACTCTCTCTTCATTACCATGTAACAGTGATATAGTCAAACATTTTTTTAAATCGGATAATAATTTTGACCTCCTGAGGGACCAAAAGCTAACAAAAGCGATTTTTCGGACAATCTGGGGACATAATTCAGGAAGTTATGATCCAATGGGCGCAAATATCGAAAGGAACCAAGATCTTTGGGTTATAAACATACATGTCAAGTTTCATCAAAATCGGTTCAAAATTGTGACCTCCATAAGGTCCACAACCTTTATATAATATATTTTCACACTATTCGCGTACAAACGGCGGCCATTTTGTCCATCAATTTTGGTCCGATTTTCACGAAATTCAAACTCAACCTTCATAACCATGGAATGGCGATATAATCAAACGTTTTTTTAAATTGGATAACAATTTTGACCTCCAGAGGGACCACAAGCTAAAAAGGGCGATTTTTTGGACAATCACGGGCCATAATTCAGGAAGTTACGATCCGATGGGCACAAATATCAACAGGAACCAAGATCTTTGGGTTATAAACATACATGTCAAGTTTCATCAAAATTGGTTCAAAATTGTGACCTTTATAAGGTCCGCAACCTTGATATAACATATTTTCACACTATTCGCGTACAAACGGCGGCCATTTTGTCCGTCAATTTTGGTCCGATTTTCACGAAATTCGAACTCACCCTTCATAACCATGGAACGATGACATAATCAAACGGTTTTTTAAATCCGATCACAATTTTGACCTCCAGAGGGTACAAAGGGCAATTTTTCAGACAATCAGGGGCCATAATTCAGGAAGTTACGATCCGATGGGCGCAAATATCGCAAGGAACCAAGATATTTGGGTTATAAACATACATGTCAAGTTTCATCAAAATTGGTTCAAAATTGTGACCTCTATAAGGTCCACAACCTTGATATAACATATTTTCACACTATTCGCGTACAAACGGCGGCCATTTTGTCCGTCAATTTTGGTCCGATTTTCACGAAATTCGAACACAACCTTCATAACCAGATATAATCAAACGATTTTTTAAATCGGATAACAATTTTGACCTCCAGACGGACCACAAGTTAAAAAGGGCGATTTTTCGGACAATCAGGGGCCATAATTCAGGAAGTTACGATCTGATTGGCGCAAATATCGAAAGGAACCAAGATCTTTGGGTTATAAACATGCATTTCAAGTTTCATCCAAATCGGTTCAAAATTGTGACCTCTACACTGTTCACAAGCTAAAAAACATGATTTTTCGTACAATCAGGGGCCATAACCCATGAAGTTACAGTCCGATACATGCCAATATCGAAAGGAACCGAGATCTTAGGGTGATAAACCTATATTTTAAGTTTCATTGAAATCGGATAAAAATTGTGACCTGTAGACTGTTCACAAACAATTGTGGACGGACGTCCGGACGGACGGACGAACAGGGGCGACGACAATATACGTCCACATGAAAATGTGGGCGTATAAAAATCAATTGCAACAATTATCATGGACAACTCAGAATTTCCGGTTTTAGAAATTAAAATTACAACTTACTTTGTCAGAGATTTTATCAAGGAATGGATCTAAATCACTCTCAGCAACATGTAAGAAAGCACTCTGTGGCTTGTCATCTGGTCCTGTCTGCATGTCAGCAGCAGCAAAAGTCAGTATATCTATGGCTGTTAACCGAGTTTGTTTTCTCGATGGTACAAACACAGCTACTGGTCTCTTTGGTGAATGTCTTACAATGGCTTGGTATGTAGGTTTAGCCATTGCTAAAATTCTAGAGGCATTGTGAGACACATTTAAACCCTGCATTCAAAAGAAAGATACATTAAAACTCAACAAATGCTGAATAAGTAAACAGAAAGACACAATGTAGCAACTGTATGTTATTTGAAAAATATATCTTGAATGTGTAACTTCGGGAATTTGATCTTAGTAGTTTGTTTTTCGTCTTGAATATAAAAAGCACAAATATCAAAGGAAGAATTTACATACATATAATATATACATTGTTAAGTATAATGTGAATACTACGTACCTGTATGTGTAATTCTAGTGGTACAGGTCGAACATTAGGATGAAAGTTAAAGAAAGATGTTGTACCACAGCCCAACCATTGAGCTATATCTTTAGCGTTAGATAAAGCCGAACTGATGGCTACAATACGTATATTTCTTTCTAACTGTGATGATATATATCTCATTCTGGAACATATTACTTCTAATACAGGCTACAATAAACAAAATAACTTATATACAGGCTGTAATAAACAACATACAACTTATGTTTCAACAGGCTAATTACAATAAAAATTTATAAAACATCTGGTTTTGATTATTTTAAGAAATATCTTTGGATTTTAACTGTAATTAAATCTTACCCCAGCCTGTCCATCTAGAAGATGTAGTTCATCAACAATAAATAGATTAGTATTCTGTACATTTTTACGTTGTTTCCATCTTCTAGATAATACATCCCATTTCTCTGGTGTAGATATAATAATATTACCCTATAACAACATAAACAATTTCTTTATTAAATAATCACACAATCAACAAACAGGGCTGTATTAAAGATCCCATTGTTATTGGGTAAACTGATAAAACAGGTAATTTTTAAAATGGTTTGGGAGGTACAGCTACACATTACAAGTGTCTCTCTTACTTCATAAAAGCATAAGCATCGTTCTGATGAAAATAAAAGATGCTGATCAAACCTGTTTAATTACAACTTCATATTCATATTTAACTAAAGGTATTTATAATATTTCTGAATACACCCTGCATTGAAATGTTCACCAATCTTAGTATGTTACCAATTTGTAGCCCATCATTTTGGCAATCTTAGATATGTTACTGACACCATGCAATACTATATCAGAAATCCTAATTACCTTAGCTAGTAGTTTGAGATCTGTTCCAGTTTCACCAGTTAATAATACAACCTTCTTATTCAACTGAGCAGCAAATTTAGCATAACATTCATTATAGATCTGTACAAAAATAGGATAAGTAATAACGTCATACACAATTAATCAAAGGTATACTACATATTCATATACATATTCATCTATTAAACAAAGAAATTATTCAACTGATATCAATAACTTTTCAAATGAAATTTATCATTACAATGGCGTATTCCATTTTGGTAACAAACCTGTTGAGCCAAAGCTTCCAGAGGTGCCACATAAACACATCTGCCATCAGGATTCTGTGTAAACATTCTCAATATAGCAAATTCAGCACAGGTAGTTTTACCACTTCCAGTAGGTGCTCCAACAAATACATTATCATCACTATTATAGATAGCATTAAACACTGAAATATACACATTATCATCACTATTATAGATAGCATTAAACATTGAAATATACACATCATAATCACTATTATAGTTAGCATTAAGCACTTAAATATACACATTATAATCACTATTATAGATAGCATTAAACATTGAAACAGACACATTCTCATCAATATTTTAGATAGCATTCAACACCGAAATATACACATTATTATCACTATTATAGATAGCATTAAACACTGAAATAAGACACATTCTCATCAATATTATAGATAGCATTAAACACTGAAATAGATACATTTCCTGAATCAGCTAATGAAGACGGGCATAGCCCATACAATGTGCTATGAGGGAAATTTTACACAGCAATGCTATGGCCTATTATTATATCATATTCCAAACGCAAAGGGTGTTTTTACGTGCATACCAATGTCTACACGCGACCTTGGTTTTTAGTTCCAACCTAACGACTATACATTGTTCCTCGACAGGACATCTGTCCTTCACCAATGTCAAGGGGGGAACCACCCCAGAAAATCCTGACGAACTTACTCGGTCAACACAGGGATTGAACGCAGGCCTCAATGAACCACTGTGACTATCTATTATATATATATCATTAAACATTTAATTTAATCCCTCAAAAATTGATTACGTGTGAAAAGATTAAGCCACTAAAACATATATACCTTGTGTTTGTATAGGGTTGAAGATTGGAAACTTTTCAATGTACAGAGTCTCAAAGACAGAATTCCGTAAAGCTGTAATAGGTAAAGGTTGTAGATCTAACAGTTCTGTTGGTGGTGGATATTTCTCTGGTAATATTAGATGACGGAATGATACTGGTAACTGGGTTTCAGAACCTTAAAAATAAAACAAAACAAAACACATGAAGAAAGAATATAATACAAAATGATTCAACTTTTTCAAAGAAATGTTAAAAAATCATGAATACATTTGAGGATAATGCAAGAAGTTAATGCATTTGGACGGAGGTTAGACACAAATGGGTATTGAAATTAATACAACTGGTGAGCTTATTTTTGGCTAAACAAAGAAGTTATACTCTAGATTAATATTATCAAATATTTTATTTAGCCTATCAACTAATTAATCATGGCTCGTTAGTTTATTGATTTATTATATACTGAATACATAAAGACACTTGATCCATACGGTTTATAGACAGAAATTATATTGAAACTTACCTATCCACTTGTCTGAAACAACTCGAATAAAATATTGTGGTGGTAAAGGTTCAAACACTGGTACAAAGAATTTCACAATATGTTCATCCTGGGCAAATTTACTACAAAGAAATTATAATTTGCATTTAATTAATAATAGTTATAATTATAAAAGAAAGAATGACCGATTAGATTACTGTATTGTGGTGAAAATTGTGAGAAACGGTTAGAAAATTATAGATATTCAAAGAAACATTACAAAAATATTCAAATATCAGACAGTATTCCTACCTCTTGAGTAAGAAATATTCATGATGTAGAATAACTTCACTATCAACATCTTCTACTAGAATCCAGAAAGCCTGTAAAATAAGATGACAAAAATCTCACCTATTGAGAATATCTTGTTTTATTTTCTCAATTAAAGTATACAGAGGTTTATAACCGCCATCGCAATGTTACAAAGGTTACAGTTCTTAACACTGTTAATGAGACCATAATGCAAAACATTTACCATTATCATTTATCATGCTAATCAGCAGTTTAAATAAAATAATATAGCTCTTAAATGTAAGGGGTCTATTGAGATTCAATTTACCCTTACGGTATATCTGGAAGATGAAAATGACTTAAATCAAACTTACTTCAGAATTTTGATGAATCTTTTCTTCCCAATGGAAATCTGGTGTTATAGTTAGTTCAACACGTAGAGTAGATCTTGTTATAGGTTGTATATGTACAGATAGATCAAGTTTAGGAAACTGATGCACGTATTTATGGATGGTTTTACCCATCTTCGGCATACGTAGCAACTCTCCGATTTCGTTGTAGCCAAGATCATACAGTCTTTCAAATGGAAAATTTTTCTTTTCTATCTTTTTGACAACTTCTTCCCCAATCTTACGGAACTGTCTCAATGGAGTCATGGACTGCCACCTGATGAAATCAAAGGGTTGAATTTCTTTAAAGCAGAGTTATAAAATTGAGAACTTGGTGAGATTTTGATTTATAAATGCTTAAAATTATTTCATTATGTGATTTAATTTTAATCTAATTAAAACAAGGTTGGTCCATCCTTTGACATTTAAAGACAAAGTGCATTCTGGGATTGTAATGACAGGCAGCCATACCACACTTTTGACCTTTAATGACAAACCAATCAAATGTCTCAATAATCAGAGCCTTCCTGAATACTTGGCAGAACTTTCAGACAGCAGGTTTTGATTGGCATGTTGATCTCGGGTCAACTAATCATAATCTACTCTTTATAAGATGAATTGGACAACCCAAAAATTAAAAGGAGTGAAATATTGGTAAATATTAATCAGAATGGAAGAAATTGAGTCTGGTCTAGTGTATAGGCCTTTGGAGGAATATGAAAGAAACAGTATATTACAGAGAAAACACTTACATTCTTTTGTTGACCATTTTACTGAGAGCTAGAGCTTTATCAGCAAGTTGAGCCCAGCTACGATGTAAAACAATCTCAAATATGGCACGGATCAAACGTCCAGCAGACTGAGTAATATATACCATATCAGCCATTAGAGCAAAACCTTCTAGTTTTAACTGTGAGATATAGGCTTGTAGTAAAACATTCACCTGTAGTATTAAAAACAAAATACACGGTTAGATTGTTGAATAAATGGTCTAAAGTGTTGCAAATTGGATTATAGGTAGGTTATCCATTCAAGTGAGTATATAAATCAAATTTATTTTTGTAAGTTCTTGAGAGGAGTCAACATAGGCCTAGCTTGTTCCAAAATCCATTTTAAAATGAAATAAAACATTGTTTATAGAAAAATTTCCTTTCTTCAGATTAATTCACTACCCCAAAAGGTGGTATTGATGACAACACTGACACATTCTTTAATAAATGACAGCTACTGAATCAGAATTAATCTAAAAGCTTACGCGAATGGCCACTATCCGTTCATTGTCAGTATAGAGAAACTGGTGCACCATCCCCTTTAATAGCGTGTAAAGAGAAATTTGACATTATTATAATTATTGTACAGAGCGAATACTAACCTTAGCACTAGGTTCTTCAATACTTTCTTTAATAGGTATAGGTACTCTTTCCAGTAGCTTTAACAGTTCCAACTTTTCTTCCTGTAGGGGAAAATATTTCAAATATACATTTACAAACACCAAAGATAAAAATATGATTGCAATATATGTATGTGATAAAATAAAGTAAATTGACCTACCTCTCTAACGGTTAGATTTCTGAATTCGGATGAGAGTGAGAAGACACGGAACAGTTCAATTTCACTGAGTGTAGGTTTCAATAGTTGATTGTAAGTTGCTATAGTATCATGAGTACAATAATACTGACTAGCTATACGTCCCAATTCTGTTACCTAGACAACAAAAATAACAAACATTTAAAATGAGGTTAGATGTAAAATTCACATGTTTTATATCTCAATATTGTCTTTCTTTATAGACTTATTCAGTAACACAGGATTGAACAATTCAGAATTATTTTCTGTGGTTGCCTCCTTTCTATTTACTTGTAAAAATCACTTTCGGTTGACACTAACCAGGTCATTTCTGAACTAACATATAAGGTAGTATAATTTCAATAATTCAAAGAAATGCATGAGGTGATCTTTGTTACGTTAAAAAAAAACCAGCAATCAAACCCAAGAATTACAAACAGCAGAACTCAGATGTCATGTATGTAGTTGTGCTGTTTTACCAGAAGTTAAGTGTTTAGTTTCAAACCATTGAACAGAATAATTAATTACTCAACAATGGTCTGGAAACTAAACAATTATAAACCCAACACACACTATCTAATGTAGACAGACCATATTAAACTACACAACTGTAGAAACCCAATAGTTTTCTATGATTTTCAATAAATTTGAACAGTTTTCCAACAAAGGTTTTAAGCTAAACATTAAATACAGAAACTACTGCTAAAACAGCACTACTACACGATACCCTAGTTGTAGTAAAAGATAACACCAGATCAACTTACCTGTAAGTTACCTGATTTTTTATCATATCTACATAGATTATGTTTATGTAATAAAGAAGCTGCTGTATGTATTAAATCTTTACGTCTCTGTTGTAATAATGGATCATCTTTTAACTGATCATGACTAATACCATATAATGTTGGGTTACGTAACATTCTTATATATAGGTAGGTATACCCTGAAAATAATTTACATCAAAGTTATCAAAGGTTTAGAAAAACAAAAAGATAATTCAAATATCGGAAAACTCAGCTATTAATGATGTTAATGAAGATTTACATAGAGAAAGATGACGACTCTAGTCTGTAGATATACTCAGTACTTACCTAACCAATCAACAGCTTCTTTAACTGTTTGCACTGTACCTAGAACTATTTCAGCATTTAAATTATCAGCTAGTTTACTTATAAACTGACTTTCTACTGGTAACTGTGATAAAAAATAATAGTATGTATTTAAATTTCATTGAGGAAACGATAAATTGCTTTAATACACAGAATTGCTTCGTTTAATATAAGTACTATCAATCATGGTGAAAGTGTATTTGCTGATCACCTGAATCGAACATTACTAACAATTCAAATATACAGTAATGTTGATCACTAATAACACACAATTACAACGTTTGTTTATAAATGGTTGGCAGCAGAAAAAGTTGAAGGAAAGCAAACTGTACATGAGAACATACCTGTTGATTCATGAGTGATAAATAATACTGTAATTCACTGTGATTGGTTATCATTATACCTTCACCTTTAGTATCATACTGTGGTCGACCAGCACGACCTAACATCTATAATAATAAAACAAGATCCATTAGCTCAAGTAAATGTTTCATTAATAGATCACATCGGATGCTACCGAGATACTCACATGTTCTTTAAATGGCACTTCGTAATTGGAACATAATCAAATAACATGCTATTTATGGATAATAATTACTATGGTTTATTTCATTGCGATGTTTCAACAAGATTTCACAAGTTGTCATCAAGCATAATTGTTATCCATAAATAGTTTGATATTGAATACTCACATGCTAGCACAACTACTGTCTTTGTAGCTGTATAATGGGCTATAAAAACTAGAGGTGGTTATCATACATGAAACAGGGTATGATTTATCTTTCTAAAGCACCTAAATACCACAACTCACTTATTTAGAATTATGTAGATAATAATATATGTTATACAATATGTCACAAAAAGAACAATAGTAACAAACCTGCATGACATCAAGAGCTCCTAATTCCACCCATCTTCCTTTCTCAGGATTATATATCTGTGTACCTTTTATAATAACAGTATGAGCAGGAAGATTAACACCCCAGGCTAGTGTAGATGTTGATACCAGTACTTGTATATGACGATCAGCAAACAAATCTTCCACCAATGTTCTGTCAACTCTGTATAATACAAAACAATGAAATAATTAGGTTTTTTTTTATCATGAGATTGATTTTCAAACTGCATTAATTAGAGATTATATTCCAATTACCCAGAAAAATATATTTGTCATCCAATTTTATGCATATTTTGTGGAGAATTATCTAACATGACAGCCGTTCCGATTAAAACATCATCTACCCAAGTTTGAATTGGACAGCAACAGTTCTGCACTTGTTATTTAATGTTATAGTGCATAAGAATTATTATACTTTCAGCCAAGACTAAGTACTGGGGTTAGAACAAATGACTTAACAACAGCAAAGAAGCAAAACATATGGTTATTTTTATGGCATAGTAGAAGAGAATTCAAAGCCATAATTTAAACACTTATTTCAAAGCCATTTTAGAAAAATTTAGTACAAACCTTGTCATTCCAGCATGATGTATAGCAAAACCATAGGAGAGCAGATCTTTTAATTCATGATTCTGAAATAAATTGTGTTAAAATTAAATACTGAATATAGAGAGCAAAAACTGGTTGTTTGTGAATGAATATCTTAAAATACCCTCAGTAAATTAGGTCATGCTAATTCTAAGTAAGAACACCTATTTAAATAACATAGCTTCAAGACTACTCTTTTCTCAGGTTACACATCGATTAGTCATAACATCAAACATTTTTTAATGAATCTAAACTATAATGGTCCTGCTATCTCATTGATAATACAAAAATTACCAAGAGATGCCCACTATGGGTAAAATTAGAAGATTGTGTGTGCTTTAGTGTCATCTAGTGTTCATTTAAGCTGCTCGCTGATATTATAAATATATATTACTTACGTTGACCAACTCTGCTTCTCTTCTTAAAATCTCAGTTGATGCCGAACCTTCTTTAAGAAAGAGACCAAGTGAATCTTTTTCTAAACACATATCTCTAACAGCTCTAGCTGTTTTACCAGTTTCCTTACGTGAGTGTACAAATATCAACACCTAAAACAATCAAATAAACACATTAACATGTCTTTATACAATAGTGACAGGGGAGAAACAGGGTTAAATACATAATATGGTAACATAATATGGTAAATGGTTATTCCATGTTTTTCAGTTATGTGAAGTATTCATTTAGCAGATGCGAGAAAACTGGAAAACCAGGAAAAAATCAAAACAGTTTAAGCAGACAACCTTATTCCTTGTCACATAAGAAACAAATTTATGATTGCATGGCTGACGGACCAAAAATCCAAAGGGCTACCAAACACCATGAGTGTCAAAAAAAGTCTAAGATTAATTATTTGCAAGATTCAACTGCTCAAAATTAATGACAATGCTAACATAATTAAATACCTGATTTTTTCCAGCATGTTCTAGAACTTTCTCATAAACGATATCATTCATCAGCTGAAATCGTTTGACAGCCTTTTTCTCTGTTATACCAATAAACTGCTGTTCTAGAGGTACAGGACGGAAACTATTGTCAAAGAAAAATAACCCCTCCTTAGGATCTACTCTCAGGAAAGTGGCTACATCTTCATAATTGGGTAAAGTAGCACTGAGACCAACCAATCGAACATCTTCTTGTGTTGTTTCTATGTTTCGAATAGTTCTAAAAATAGAAATGAAATGTCAATATAATGAAATGAATATGGAATGTTTACTGAGAAAGGAAAAAAACAGTACAGCAGAATCTTATTCTAGTTGTATATGGTATTTGTATGTGTATGACAATGTGTACGTGAACCGCTGATTTCTGTATTATCTGCAGAAATGGGAAATTTGGTCATTCCTTGCTCATGGTACTCCTGACAAATGGGACAATTTTGAAATTCCCCTCCTCTACTTACATGTTTACAATAATCTGATCAGTAATAAAGTGAGAGAAACAGGGTCAGACATTCACTCAATACAAACTAAGTCATTTCAGGACTTACATAGCTCATATATATTCTAATAATTCACTTGTACTCAATATGGGGGTGGGGTGGGGGGCAAACTGCAGAAACCCTATGAGCTTAGACAGGTGATATATATACAAGCATGAGACGACACTTCAATACATGACAGATCCACACTCGCCTCCTTCCACCCCTATGCAAAATAAATGATTACCGGGCAACTAGAGCTTCTAACACTGGTCCACGATCATCATGTAGTAAATGAATTTCATCCTGAAAACACATATTAATAAAACATGAGTTATCATCTGGATCTCACAATTCTATAGACTGTAATCAATAATTTAACAAATGTTATAATCTATTGATGATCTACTCATTTAATAAATTGAATAAAAATAATTCTTTCTATATTTAAGATAAAATGTCAAGATTAAGACTAGCAGCTTTAAGAAAAAAGATTTAACAATGTTCTTACAAATATCATCAGTCTAACAAGCTGTGTATATGTTCTCTCTCCACCTTTACGAGTTATAATATCCCATTTCTCTGGTGTACAAACAATAATCTGTGTAGCACTAATCTGTTCTCTTGATAACTGATGATCTCCGGTTAATTCATCTACTTTAATACCATACGACTTTAATCTCTATAAAATATTATACAAATCAGACAAGGCACAACATTCAATTTTTGCCTTAAATGAGTAAAACAGGCAAACAATACAAATTAATTCACAAAATATAACAGTTCTTAGAGATAACAGACATCTATATTCTTATTTATTTATATCTCAATGTAGATCTCAATGAAGTTTTCATGTTATAAATCGGATAATGATGAATATCAACCATAATATATTCGATCAGCAACTGTTCTTTTGTATATATTTTTGAACAAACGTATGAAAACACATCTAAGTTTTGAAATGCCATCAATACTGTTGTGTTTTATCACAGTATAAATATATCAATATTCATAACATTTCATATAGCCTCCAACAACACATATCTCACATTGTCAATTTAAAATAGCATTATGCAAGAGCAAAATCTGCTTATTACAGGTCTTTCTTTAGGCCTGAAATGTTATCTAAATAATCAATTAGAAATTAATTAACATATCCAGACCATAATAAACTCTTGGTGGCAGGGCTAGCCTTCGTTGTTGGCGGATTAAATTCATATATGCCGCTTAATGGCCGTTGATAATTAAATCAATCAAGTGGATAATCGAGAATATGCTGTTTATATTAATGATTTGAGTAATGATGACTGAGGCTATGTGAATATTTCTAACGCTTTTTTCTCGGCTAATAGTGGATCAATTTGACTGAAATTTTCAGCAAATTACCTTTACACTATCTAGTTTTTAACTATTATAATTAGAACTGCCATCTCTTTATCTTATCTCCCATAATGTAACTTTAAGTTCAGCCGATTTTAACAAACAAACAGTGTAACAGGCACTAATGTCCTATAACTGTGATAATGTGCATAATATAAAGATGACAATTTGAATGTTCATATTGATATATATTTACCTCTGTAAAATTTCCCACCATTTCCTGTACCAGTGATCTCATAGGTGCCACATAAACAATTTTAAAGTCATCAGTATTAATAGTACCATCAGTATTAACATGTTTACCGATCTCTTTTAATATACATAATAACGCTACGTTAGTTTTACCAGCTCCCTATAATATAAATTACAATCCATTATTACAACAAAAAAATTAAAGTTTAAATTGAAATGGTCTAACTCTAAACTAAAATGGTTTGAATTTAAATGGGGAACTTCAGAATGATGAATATCTTAGGCGTTTTTGTGAACCAATTAGATTAGACCAATTAGCTATTCGTCCCAGGAGGTGTTTAGGCGATTAGATTTGACGTTTTCAAAATGGCGGAATTTTCGTTGTTGTAGGTAATTTTTAATGCTTATTATTGTTTTCTCACTACAGTTTTCAAAAAATACTTGAAGTTGTTGGACATTACCAAATCGTAATTATCAAATTTCACATTTGTGGACCATAGCTAATCAAATCGAAATCATACCAAATCAAAAGCTAATCTAATCGACTCACAAAAACACCTCTTAATTGAAATGCTGAACTAGAAATTGTATAACCCATGACATTGCCACTAAGACTACATTCTCGATTTGACAATTTTCAGGCAAATGTTTAAAATTCATATTCCATGTGTACACCAAGTACAGAACATGCTGAAATAATAAATCAAACAGGGTTTTCACACATCTAAGATTGTTCAACCTTTTTATTAGAAAGTGGTACTTACAGTAGGCGCACACAATAATAAATTCTGATCAGTTTCCATGGTAACTTTACACAGACGACTCTGGATTCTATTCAAACTTTTAAATCCTTCAAAAGCAGGTTGTGCATATTTTGGTAATCTGTCTATTGGAACTAAAGACTGAAACATAAATAGAATAATGTTAAATGTAATGAACTGAAATGAGAGTTTTAGTGTTCTGCTTCGACTGGGCTAATGAAACACGCATATGCCATACAGTGTGCTATGCGGAAAATTTGTCCCGGACAGTGGTGCTACTGCCTACTCCACTTTCGAATGTCAAGTGTCAAGGCTAATGTGTACACTGGAACCAGGGTTTTCAGACCATCCAAACAACTATACATTGTCCCTGGCCAGGAAGGCCCCCTGTCCGACACCACGGATACAAACTGCTTTAAAATTGATTCCTTATCAGTTCTGGGTCATCTTCAGTTAAAAATTAGAAAACTATTTCTAATAATTTTAGCTGACTATACTGCTGGGTAAGACTACTTTTTTGTGCATGGTCCAATAGTCTATATTTTCTGTAACATCTGCAGAATTGTGCATTTAATTGCAAAGCCTACTATTTTTTATAATCTATGTCCCCAAAATTCTCACCTCATCGGTATCAAATGGTTTTGGTTTCAAAGCTGGAACATGAACTTCTTCATAACCTACAACAAAATAAAAGAATATGATCATGCTCTTTACAATGATTAAATGTTCAACACGTCCTGATAATAACAATCTTTCTATGCTATTCATAGAACTAGATTTCGGGAACCTGGCTCAAAAAATATTAAAGCAGATAAGTTTGCTGTCAAATGTGTATATGGATCAATCCATTAACGATATTGAATTTGAAATTCTCAATATGATTGAAATTTTATGACTGAAAAACGTACAATAACTAACCTTTTCTCTGTTTTCTAAAGGAACCATCAGGGAGTTGACATCTTTTGTTAGCCATTAAATGTGAACCTTGTGCAAATGTCAGATCATCAAGATCTAAATTCTGAACTGGTCCCAACTCCTACAACAATAAATTGAAAACTTTGAAGAACTTTTAAAGAGAGAGAAAGAGAGAGAAATTGGGTTTAACATCCACTTGACAAAAACTAGGTCATTTCGAGACTAATATATGGTACAATTTTATTTCTCAATCCATCGCTTGCAAGTAAGAGTCTTTAGTAGTGGGAGGAAACCGGAGGACCAGGAGAGAACCTATCAAATTTCAAAGCACAACATTTATCTCACGATGTTGTGTCTAATTATGTATGATTATCAAGTATCATATATGATTGTCTGTAACTTAAAAGACAAACACTTCCAATTCTTAGTATTAAAATAATGTATAAACTTACAGGTTTGTCATCAACATCCATAGCTTCAATATCAGCTGCTACTCTAGTCTGTCTAGCTTGTTGACGTCTAGCTCTTTCTTCACTTACAATATCATCTCTCTCTGTCTCTTGTAATGTGGCTAGAATCAGTCGAAGCTCAGCATCACTCATCATCTTTTCTTCTATCTTATTTCTTTCTGATTTAGTCTGGGCAGATGCCAAGAGAGTACAATAAAGAACTATAAAGATAAAATATAAATCATTACTTATTATGAGATCATACAGACTGCAATATAGACAATAATATAATAATGCACAAGGTAATGAATATCTTTTGCACTTTAAATTTTTTATCATTTCTATCTTATATGATTATTATGATTTTGTATGAAATTCTACTTCTAAATATCATTTTACAATTTCTTTTTTTTATTACTGGTGTATGCACTAATCTTACTTCAATCAAATCTAAGTATCATACCGAGAGCCAGATTGCCATGTCATATATTTGAATTCTAACATATTTGTATTGTAAATAAACAATAATAAAACCTTAGAATTGAGAAATTCAACAAAACAAATATACTTACTCATCTGTCTGTTCATACGAAGTATTTTAATAAATTCAAACTGTGTAACACCCAGTAACATAACTAACTGATTTTCACATTCTCTATCATCACCAGCATTCTATAAAACATTTATTGTTAGAAAAATTATTTCTTGTACATAGATACATTTATCAATTTCTTGCTACTCTGATTATACAACCATCTATCTAACTCTAGGGACTAAATTTGACTGATGCAAGGAAAATTATTATAGTCCAAAAATAAAAATTTGCTGAATTTCTTCTTGAAATGCAATTGCATCTGGCATTGTGACTTCTGCCCAAATGTTGGGTAATCAAGATTTCCAACAATATTTCTGAACCCAATTCTGACCATTTTGCTGTTGTTAAAATTTCATTGAAATTGATAATTATAATCATGATGTAAATATGCAAGTTATTAGAATTTGATCGATCATGTCATAACAAATGCTGGGATATTTTGCTCCCTCTACAGTTATACTTACATTTAATATATCAAGCACTTCTTTAGATTTAGTTTGAGCCATATTTGGATCATCAGGATAAGCTTTACTTAGTTTTCTTTGAATCCAAAAAGCATCAACATCTCTTGGGTGTAAACCACCATCAGCTTTTTGTGCCTCTTCATTTAACTAATAAAAACAATAATTACAAAATATTTTAAAATCAAGAATAAATCTTGTTAACATCATTTAATAAATCTCAAGCATACATATATTTCAGCCAATATATTATTTGTAGCTAGAAATAATTTTACCCCCGAGATTTGGAATCACAATATAGATTTGAGTTTAGCATTATAAAGTTATAGGGATTAATTGTCCATTCAATCAATAACCAATTCTATATCTTTCATTCATTCATATGCTTGAGTCCCGACTAATTTAGCTTGAGGATGAAACAAAGTGGTTACAATGTATGTAGGTGAAACCATAGGAAGGTGCCATCTATTAACTAGCATGGATGATATATATAATCAGCAAAACATGTTTAATACTCAATAAGTATATTTTTTTTCTTTCAAAATTAATGGAAAGCATAGACAAATAAAAGATAGATATATATTTACATTAGAATGTAATGAAACATCTATATTAGCTTCTTCTCCTTCATCAGCTTCTTCATCTTCTTGTACTTCTCCAAACATATCAGCATCATCCTATAATAACAATTTATACATACTTCCATTATATAACCATCTGAGATATCAAAAATCTATTCATTTTCTAGTACTATACTTGTACATTGTATATATATAGACTGAACAGTCAATATAGTCTAATAATTTTGGAGATGAATTCTATGAAACTTTTCCCAACAAGTCCGGATATAATGTACCTGTCACAAACATTGTCAGACATTATCTGGCACAATACCTCTAATGTTTGCTCTTTTGTATGGCAAATATTTGTCATTTTCCTATATTTCTATTGATTTTATTCATACAAGTCTGGCACAACATGCAAAATATCAGGTACTTTTTGTGTGATAATATTTTAAAGGTCTGTTTCTTAGGTTGTGGAAATCTATCAAATTATAACATTACCTCATCTTCGGATTCTTCAAACTGTACATTAACACCATATGTTTCATCAATGTTCTCAGCTATAATACACAACATATGAACAGTCTAATAAACATATTTCAAATAAAAGTGTCATGATATACAGACATATAGATATAATTCCTCAGCTATCACATATCAAACAAACCATGTAGATATTATTTTATAGACCACTGAAAGCGTCTTCACATGATCTACTGTCACTTGGTGGGGACAAACCCATGTTATATAGATGATATGATAATTCATAACAAAAAAAGTAAGGAGGGCATTCATGTGATTTGGTAACTAAAGGATTTATTAAAGAAATAAACGTACATGTTGTCATTTTTTCTTCTTGGCCATAATCTGTTATTTTCTTGCCAAGATTAGTTAATAAAGCAAATCTTTCTTCAGGTATGGATCCTAATAAATTCTCAAATTCTCTCATTTTTTCTTTCTCTCTCATCCTGTCATTTTTCAGTACAGAAAGAACTTCATCTGCAGCTCCACAAAGAACATCTCTGGGCTGTAACAAATGTACAAAATCCTTTACAATTAAATCAATATAAATAAAGAAAGCAATTTTTGTCACTATCTAATTCAGTTGGGTAAATAGGATCCACTAAATCTGCACAATAACCACGTCTAAAACCAATAATTATGACAAATTTGGCCATTCTTAAATTAACACAACTTGTAAGCTCTTCTAGGATTCATATAATCTAGTAACAAATTTTACATTGGTGTGGTGGCCATGTAGATTTACTGAACATTAAGAAGAATTTGTACAAACCTGATCACCAATAGCTGCCTGTATAAAACTTAGAAGTACTTCATATGTTTGTCTTGTTTCTTGGGTTTTAGGTCTGTAGACAATACCCACCATGTTGTCAAGACCTTCAGATAGTAATGTTGTTCCTTTCATTTTAATCATATCTCTTTGTGCTTCATCTCTTTTGCGTCTCCTAAAAACATTAAATCAAACAGCATGAAATACATGAGACATAAATACAAGTAATATCATGAAACTGATCATCAACTATATCTTTGAAAGACTTCCAATGTTTTTACTCTGATCAAAACCAGTGATAATAGTCATCCATTACACTAAACTTTCTTCAAATCATAAATTCAATGCAAATTCACTAACTTTATTTTTCTTTCTTCCATTTGAGGGGGTTTTGTTTTCTGTGCTTTGTCTCCCATCTTGGTACCAATAAGTTTCCCTGTAAGGGACATAACCTCTCCTGTGGCTTCATCTCGAGCTCTTCTATCGATCAAAGTTCTATCTACTTGCAATACAAGATTGGAATTCTGAAAGAAAAGCACAATAAATAATTATACATCCTGATCATGAATGGTAAAAGTTTCTAGGCCATGACTACTAAGTTCTACTTCATATTAGAGAGGGAAAGGAATGGGAGAAAAAAAACAAATTGCTGAATTGTAATTAAGAATTATGTGGCTAGACAAAAGTTAAAGAAACAGATGTTAAATCTTCCAAATTCAACGATTCCAATTCCTGTGCCCGGGTCTGGTTATTTAAATGTGTACACTGACGTATACATGTATTTAGAGTGCCACTTAGCAGGAGGGGACATATTTTTTACTTACTGTTGCACATACTCTGCAAGGTCTTATATTTTCTGACTAATTGTTACTTTACGTAGTACAGCTTCAACTTCAGATTCAGACAAAAAGGGCATTAAATTAGCAACAATGAATTTGGCACAACTATATCAATATAGGGCCTTTCGGGTTCATTTTGGTGTCATTGCAAAGCTTTGGAAAAGCCCCAACCAGAAATAAACGAATTAAAGGAAGCTGAATTTTTTGTTGTCATCCCACTCATCCGTCATGATAATGGCTGCTTCGTCGAGTACATCTCTTCTATCGGTCTATGCGAGTTATTTGAACATAAAATGTGATACTTACAACTTTGTATTCATATTGCAGTGAACGTGCCGCTGCGTCAGCCATGGTTGTGGGTTTATTTACTACTTTTTCTTGTTTTATTTACGATTTACCCACGTTCTAAAATAATAATGGCGGCACCAATGACGTATATATATTAACTAGACCGATGACGCCAATCTGTTTACTAATGACGTGATGACAAATCAGTGCTGACTTCCGGTTCAGTCAAGAAGAGCCGAAAGCGTGACGTTTCTAATGTAAACAATACACGTTGTGCACCTTATTTTTTATCGTTATATCGTTTGTAAATATAAAGACTGATTGGAATTTAGATTTTTTCTATTATTACCATCGCCGTACAGTTCACAAATAAAATTTTATATTTTTTAGAAGTGATCATATCTTATAATTTCAAGTATATGACCACGAATGAGCAATGCGCTGATTGAGGTCTGGCTGAACTACTTATTTTCATATTAGGCATTAGGATTCATTGGCGTATAACGGCACCCGAAAAATTAAAAATAAATATAAAAAGTCTGTTTACGATTCCCCTACCGGAAAAAAACCCTAAATAAAGACGTTTTCCCACCGAGCCCAAAGGTGGTAAGCAATTGCATCTATACCGACCCTATCTTTTAAAAGCCAAATGCTCAGACCCCCTTCTAGTGTCTAGGCCTAAGCCTTTTTTTTTTTTTATTCTGAACTGATTACTGGTGATCAATTTGCTACAGGACCTATGAATCGGGATTGGTGTGATTTCTGCGCCCAAATGCCACAACTCAGTTCTCATTTTACATAAGCACGAATCAGCATTATTTTCTAGAACCTTACGCTGCTCTGAGATTTTACTAGAAATGCTTGGAAATGAATAATATACACTTCATGGCATATTAAAATGTGACACAACAAGGGCGATGGACAGGGCTGAACAACAGGGGGTATTGGGGATGGGTCGATTTTGTTTGCCGAGTGACTGGATTCTTTCGGGAAAATGGACCGTTTTGTCTCTTAAACATAATAAAAACAAAATGAGGCCTACAAATCAGAGAGAGAAATTGGGTTTAACGCCCACTCGACACAAACTATGTCATTTTGGGACCAACATATGGTTTAATTTTATTTCAATGGATTCTTTCGGGAAAATGGACCGTTTTGTCTCTTAAACATAATAAAAACAAAATGAGGCCTACAAATCAGAGAGAGAAATTGGGTTTAACGCCCACTCGACACAAACTATGTCATTTTGGGACCAACATATGGTTTAATTTTATTTCAATAATTCGTTTGTGCGTTGGGGTCTTTAGCTGTGGGAGGAAACCGGAGTGCCCGGAGGAAACCCACAAGGTTGAGAAGGTGCCCCTATCTCCATGCCACATACGCACCTACAAATCAATATTCAACCGAGTCATTCAAAAATTACACAGTGCTATACTTTACTACTTTTCGACCTATAACTGGGGGTAATAATTGATAATTTAAAAAAAAAAATGTTCTCCATCTCGGGCCTGGCGATGCCATTTTCACTGGGTGCCAAAAATAAGGTAATAGTGGGCCGAATTGATTTTCTAATATTGAGTGGAACGATTTTTTGATAGCGCCCCCTTCCCGCCAGCCGCCACCATTGAAATTTTGTTTGTGCGCCCCAGGCTATGGCATGAAAGAATCCATGTTGGTTTTAAAGAAAAAAACCTAAATTGTTTTTGAGCGAAGCGACCTTAAGGCACTTGTATTATTATATTTTCCACTTTGTCTAAGGATCGAGTGTCATTAGAAATAATGACAATCACACCCAATGTTCTCGAAAATAACTTTAGCAGCAACCACGGTATTGAACAATTATTTGTAAAGATGCCCAAACAAATTACAATGTAATGTGTACATTGTCATAAAATAACTTCAAATAAATGATCTTTTCAGAAAGAAAACAAACAGTAAAATGGCTATTCAAAATTTTAATAAAAATGCATATGATATTGTAGTAGATTATGAAATTTATCACACAAGTGATATCTACTGTAGAATGTGCTTATGGGTGATAATAAACTTATTTTTTTTTATCAAGCTATCTCGCAGTATTCAATCGTGCAGTAATATAATGGTACACGATAGATCCATAAGACTTGGTAATACAGAGATAGCTGTTCTTGCTATAATAGTTTTAAAAATTGTGTTCGTAGCGTTTGACAAAACATGTCTACATAAAGTCTTTAGCTCTCGGTTAATTACTTGTTTGAATCAGTTGAGTTGTTAAAAGTTCCTTGAATGATGTTAATGAGGTGTGTTGACGAAGGTTCACAGGTAATGAGACCACCTTCTAGTCATCCTTTAACTTGGTATGATCAGTTGTCTATGGTCGCATTTTTCGATTTCGATCACATTTTCGGTAGATTGTAAGACTGAGCACGTCCACACAGATACTTAGGAGCAGTGCCACACTTTTAAACTACGTTATTCTGAGCGAAGTTATGAATGTTTAAAATTTTAAAATAGAATTGTCTCTGGCTCTTCATTACAAAACCCACACGCATCATTACCAACGATTCACAAAAATGTTGGTACTAATAATTGAGTGGATAGTAGGGTATTGAAGGCACTGTGGGGTTTTCCTAGCCAAAGAGCTGATATTTTGAAAAATATTGTCTCTGGCGGTATATTAGATTGAAAATTCTAACATGCTATCGTCTAATTTCTAACTTCCATTCATGTAATTTCTATTTTCATTCATGTATTAGTCTTAATAATAGAAATAAGATGAAAAAGAATTAGAATTTACACTGAACAAATAAAGAAATTGGATTATACTTTGTCTTTTTTTTTAGAAATTACATGAATGAAAGTTAGAAATTACATGAATGGAAGTTAGAAATTACATGAATAGTAGTAAGAAATTAGACGACAGCGTGTTAGAATTTTGAATCTAAAATACTGCCATAATTGTCAGCACATATTTAAATTATTAGAATTTAAAAATTTCTCCCACGTTTATCTGTAAAATGATATCATTGCGATATATTGCTTTCTGTAACTTTGGTTCGTGGTGTGTCTTTTCCTAATATTCACTTTTTATTAATTTGATAAGTTTTTCTTATTTTCTCCTGTCACTTCATAATCTGTGTATGTCATTTACAATCGTGGAAGTGATCTGAAAAATACAACATGTAAATTAAATATCAATTTACCATTTTCGTTTTGAGTAAAAATAATCCTGTGAATCTTAACATAATAAAATACATTTTTAAAAATATTTTATTAATTACCAAATATTAAATCATTTATTAAAACTTAAATTTGATTGTAATTTTCATTATCTTAGATAGATGTAGCTTATATGATGAAATTTATCTAATAAAATGTTAAGATGATATTACTTTAAATGTATTTTTCGCCATATTTCTATCAGTTGCGAAGCCTGAAATGTCGTATAGGCCTTACACGTGGAAATAAATGTTTTTCAAACTAGGCCTATTTCCCAAGGGCTTTTCATTTCCATAGCTATACCATTACTCACGGATTTGAGCTTAGCACTGTGAAATTAAAAAAAATTTATATAGGTATATCAAGTCGATTCATTTTAACTAGGTCAGAAGTGACATTAATTATTATTTCATTATCTTAGAGCTATCTAGCATATGCTTAAAAATAGTCTGAACACAAAATGTTTAGACTAGATAATTTCATTTTAAATTTAGATGTATTTTTCGCCATATTTCAATAGGCCTTATTACGTTGAAATAAAGTATTTTATTTTGACTAAAATAGGCCTATTCCCCAAGTGCTTTTAAGTTCCGTAGCTAGAACATTACTCACGGACATAGGCTTAGTAATGTGAAATAAAATAGAAAATCAAGTTGATTTTAACTATTCAGAAGTGGCATCATTTTTTATTTATTCTAACCTAAAGTCATAACGTTTCCACAGGCGAAATACCGATTGCCTGTTGTAGCAGCAGGCCTTTAGTATTTATTACCGTACATCGCCATGGATATGATTCATCTTATCATTTATCAATGAAATATTAATATTATTGAACATTTCGACAGCTAGCCCAATGAAGACACACACGGACTTAGCATAAGCCTAGGGATGTGCGAATTTAAGCATGGATAATTATAAAACTTGTATAAATAAAGTACCAAACTCCTATCTAGTATCTAGGCCTACCCGGTCATCATACTCATAGTACTCATACTGTTGGAAAGGCGACTGTCCTACTTTCATGATGAAAATTTTACCGTCAGCATGAACTATCTGACTTTTTTTTCATCTCTATTGCTACATACAACAGCACAGCCCGATGTAATCATGTTAAATAAGTAAACAAATTCGTACTAAATGAATAGCATGCTAAAAACTTTTAGAATCTATAAGCTACTTACCGTTACTCTTATCATGTATCCCGCCTTCTGACTGAACCGGATGTTATGACTGGTTTGCTGTCGAGATTGGACATGCGCGCGGTCTAGTTAATATATATACGTCATTGGGCGGCACATTCAGCTTCCGGTCAAACAAAATATAGCTAAAGACACAATGATAAAACGAAAAGTAGTTGTTTTGGCAACTATTAGTCAATAGTCCGTATGAACTTTCTTATTGAATAAACTCTAACCTATGTCTTAATTTTACATAATGGTTGAATTCACAAAATAGTTTTAAAGAATTAAAATAAATATAGATTCTTTTTATAATTTTTATCCACATCAAATTTGTATAAACCAAGGCCAAGTAACTCTAACCGCAAAGTGAAAGTAGAAAAGAAAGTCCTGGTTGAACAAAAGAAAGGAATATTTGAAATATTTCCCCGAATTTAGTATTTTATTTTCTATATTTATTTTCTACCAAATAAGAAATTCCAAATCGAATTTTGTGTGGTTGGTAATAAGATTTTCATAGAATTCTAACTGATATTGTCAACAACATAATGATAATATAATGAAATAATGTCACTGAACTGATCATGATATGATGTCATCTTTTATATGTATATTATATTCATCTATAAATGGACAAATCGAAGAGCTGTAGACATTTAGAAGTGTAGAATAGTTTTATGATTTAGTTGGCTAATAAGGTCCAACCTTGAAGATCGCTTTTTGTACATCAAGCGATTAAGTCTAGAACGTTCCAATCTAGTGCATTTACGGATGTCCCTATATAACATGCCATGGCAGATAGGTTTCTGCTGATAATGATGGAAATATTTCTGTCCAAAAAGTAAAACATGTTGAATAAACCATAAGACTGAATAAATCATAAGACTGAAAAAAATCCCTTTAAGCCTACATTAAACCATTTTGGATTGGATTGAAACAGACTATCAACCATATTCAGTATTCATCACCTTGAATTTATTGGAATCAGATACTAATTGTCCTGATATTCTATATTTACAGAGGCATTGAGACTGTAACAATGGCAGAGTCAGAAGAAATAACTAAAGCAACAGAAAAACTTGGAGATATTTCTCTTAAAACTGATTCAGATGAAACAGAAAAATATGTAGATTGTGCTTATGAAATAAAACAAAACGAAGGAAAAGAAGAGACACTTTCTAAAATATCTGACAGTTCTAAATCAGTATCATCTGATCTAAAAAGTGAAGACAATAAACCAAAAAATACAAATAAAGAACAATGTGACAGTGAAGAAGAGTATTTCTCAGTGGATGAAGATGATAATGATGATGATGGGGAGGAGGAGGAAGAAGATGATGTGAAAGTGGAAAAGATAGATGAAGATGAATACAAGAGGACTCTAGAAGAAACTTTGTCTGATGATGAAAAATTGGTAATTGTTTAAACATGGTCCATTTCACTAAGGGGACAATAGCCCCTTTTACAAGGGAAACTACCCTTTGAGTCATGGTAAATAATAAACGGATTTCTACGATTATGAACAAACTAGTTAACTTTGGTTATTATAAACTTACCTGTGTGTTTGAAATAAACTCCCATTAAATAAAATCCATTGCACCACTAAATATCCCAACGAATAAAAACAGTTCCCTCTTGAAAAATTTGAATATCTACTTGTAATTTCGACAAAGTGGATAACAACTTTGCTTTCGTCACATATTGGACGAATCCAACACACTGAAGCGAGGTTGGTTTAAATTTGACACATATTTTGGCAACCACGTGCTATACTCAAAACAAGGCGCCACAATTACGGTCTTTGAGTTTGGGCGACGAAAATATCAATTGAAGGCAATTACATGGAGCTTTATATTGAAACCATTGATCGCCAGTCTATCAAATTTTAATTTACAATGAAAGCCCGTGAAACGAATGTAGTTATTTTTGTGCCCTGTGCGTGTTAAAAAGAAAATTATACCATCCGAGTCGCTAATCAAATATTTAAGATGGTAACAAATTAAAAAAAAAAAATCCAGGTTGTTGTGTGCGAACGCTCAAACTCCATGCCGAGTCGAACGGCGCTTAAACAAAACTTGAATTGTCGTAAAAATGCCACATTTCCTATGCTGTCACCCCTAATACAAAGTGATATCTCCCGATGTGTGACGTAACCAGCCTCCATATTGCTATTTTTCTTAGCCGAAAGCTTGTGGGATTTCAATTTTTCAAGAGAGAACTGTTTTTTATTCGTCGGGATATTTAGTGGTGCAATGGATTTTATTCAACTGGAGTTTATTTCAAACACACAGGTAAGTTTATAATAACCAAAGTTAACTAGTTTGTTCATAATCGAAGAAATCCGTTTATGATTTACCATGACTCAAACAGTAGAAAGATTACTGACTTTAACATCTTTTTCAAATATAGGAGAGCATTGTATAGTGATCTACAAATTTTCATTGACTGAATATTGCCTTAATTAAGGCACATTGTTACTTACAAGCACAGTAGTAAAGCTATTACTACTGGAATTGTCATACCACCAAATTTGCGCTGTCGGGTGTTCGATCCCTGCATTGGCCGCGAAAGTTCATCCAGATTTTCCGACGTGGTTTCACCTTGTCAGTGATGCAGGACCAAGGGCCTGACAAGGACAACTGTCTAGTCATTCGGATGGGACAAATAACATGCACGTAAAAGATCCCTTGGCAATTGGAATTTGATATAAGAGTAGGCCATAGCGCTGCTGCCCCGGGCAAAATTTCCCTCATATCACACTGTATGGCGTATGCTCGTCTTCATTAACTCAGTTTAGGAGCAGAACACTAGAACTTTAAACCCCATTTCTATTACAACTTACAGACAATGTTCAGTTTTGGTAATAGGATTAATTAGTATCATACTAATGCATTATTAGCTCTGTCTACTTCGAAAATCCCTTTTCAATACCTTAAACTCTCTTTGTAAATTTATTTCAGGAACGAAAAATCAAGTCCCAAGAAATCAAAGATGAGGGCAACAAGTTCTTTCGAGAGTCTGAGTTTAATGAAGCTATTGATAGATATACAGAAGCTTTAAAAATATGTCCGTTTGCTTTCCCTAAAGAAAGATCTATCATGTATTCTAACAGAGGTGCTTGTCATATGAAATTAGTAAGTAAACAAACTTCTAGCACAGGTATTTCCACCAGACATCAATTGTTTTAATTTTGGTAAAGGTCTTGGGAGTTTGGGGGAGGAGAGGGCAGAGTTGAGGGATTAAGTGGTCAAGTAATGCATGTGGGTTAGATCATAAAACTTGTCATTTGTGCAAATCATGAGTTTGATCGCAGGTTGATATGTTATCAAGGAGTCGAGTTACCTGCTTAACTTTGCAGGTTTTCTGTGGATACACACAGCTTTCCTCCTTCTTCCAAAGTCCCCTAATGGTTCATGCTGTGTGGATGCTAAACTTATTTCCTATGACTAGCATTTAAAACAAGTTTGACTCATATGTTCTGGATTAGTTTTTGTCTTATTATGAAAGTATTAACAGTCAATTTATCAGTTTGGCATTCTTTAAACAAATTCTATTTTATTTTACAGGAGAATAATGAAGAAGCTATTAAAGATTGTAGTAGTGCTCTAGATTTACATCCCCATTATTTAAAAGCTGTGTTAAGAAGAGCCGAACTTTATGAAAAGATAGATAAATTAGATGAAGCACTAGCAGATTATCAAAAAGCTGTAGAATTAGATCCTACGCAGAATAAAGCTAGAATCACTGCTATGGTAAGCACTGTAGATCCTATTTCTCTCATATTTGCACATATGGAATGATTCTGTGAATTGGCTGGGTGGAGAACTTAACCATCAATTTACATGATATAAGATTCAAATTTCAAAGAATTTTATTGCAAATTAAGATAAATACAGATAAATTTTAAGTGTTTATGTGTAAAATTTATTTATAACAGGACAATGCCAAAAATTGTCATATTCTAGGCAAAAAATATATACATATGAGATAAGCAAAAGTGTAAAGTGGAAGCCAATACATCCAGACTAATTAGTGTATGGCCCATTTTCCCATTTTCTAATGCAAATGTAATGGGACAGTTGCCATGTAACCATCGAAAACACATACAGAAACAGACCTATGATAACGAAATGTGTCTTAAGCATCTTGTTATCACTTTTGGGAGAATACAAACGTTCCTTTGTGATAATTATACATGCATCCACATTCTACATACTTCGAAATAAACTTTGATCGAAATAAAAATATACACCTGGTTGGCTTATAATTACAATGCTCAGTGGAAGATTGACTGATCAAACTTCCAACAATTGTGCACAAGGGCAGAAACAGTAAATATAAAATGTTAATTCTGAATAATGACATAGATGTGTTGATATTTTTCTTCAGAGACTAGCAGATCAAATAAAAGACAGAAATGAAAAAATGAAAGCAGAAATGTTAGGTATGTTTTTTATTTTCAAAGAAAAATATCATTAAATTTTGTGGTGGCATTGTTCTGGAAAAAGTGTTATGCTTTTGACATTAGTAGCTTGTTATTGAATTTGGTACATTAAAATGTGAATCTTGAACTTTTTCCATCCCTCTAAATGACTACACCCTTGCCAAGACATTCTGAACAAATGACAAGAGGAAACCTGGCAGTAAACTGGGCCAACATTTCTCTCATTATTATATTCAAACATTAGAGAAGTCCTCTGTTTATTTTTAATATTTTATTTGAAATCAGGCACCAAAACATCATAGATTAACACTCTTTTTTTTTATCTCTTTCAGGAAAATTAAAGGATTTAGGTAATTTAGTATTAAAGCCATTTGGACTTTCGACTGATAATTTCCAATTACAACAGGGTGAAACTGGTTCCTACAGTGTCAACTTTAAGCAGAACTGAAAATATATTTAATTTTATTTTTTTTTCATATTATGTAAATTCATAAAAAGAGATAGTCATTGCAGAGTCAAAATGTCGTATCTGGGATTTGCAAATTTTAAGGTGACACAAATAAAATACAGCAGCAGTTATGAATCATGATAACATATGAAATTGTGAAAATTTTGTCCCAATATGTTGTATTTCTAAAGATTTTCGAAAATATTTCCAGGAAAAATGTGGGTAAGTAGCTGTTCAAACTAAACTTCATGCTGCTGTTCACACAAAGCATTTAGGATAGAATATGGAAGGAAAGCTGGTAATTAATTGCTTGAGTTTCATAGATATGAAGCAGTATTGACCTCTTTTCGCTTTTTATAACTTTTATATTGATATATTTTGGAAACAGCCATTTAAGACATTTTGACAAAATTTATATACATGTATATATATCCCTTTTGTACAGAATGAAAAATGGTCAAGTACATGAAGAGAAAAAATATTTTAGATTCAGTCTTTTGACCTCATATTCATTTCATTTCACAGTATCTTAATGACTTTTCAGGCAGTTTGGTTAAAATTTAAACTTATACTTCTTTTCATGCTATATTTTTTACTTTATTTTGAGTAGTACGGTTTTATTATGAGTCGACTTTTAGTCATGTTCTGCAAATTGTGCTACATGTATTCATTGGGAATAATTTTATTGCTTCCTGGACAAGTCATGAGATGGTTTAGAGCAATATAGACAATGCAATTGTCTACAGGTCACAAGATCTCAGTTCCTTTCGATATTGGCATATATCGGACCGTAACTTCATGGATTATGGCCTTGGTTGTACGAAAAATCACGTTTTATACCTTGTGGACACTCTAGAGGTCCTAATTTTTATCTGATTTTGAATGAAACTTGAAACGCATGTTTGTAACCCAAAGATCTAGGTTCCTTTCGGATTGTAACTTCATGAATTTTGAAAAATCACATTTTTAGCTTGTGGTCCTTCTAGAGGTAACTATTTTTACCTTAAAAAAAATGCAAATTACAATAAGTGACTTTAATCCAATGTTTTTCCATAGAAATTATAAATACTTTGTTGAAAATGGTCAAAATATTTATTAAGATTAGGATTTGAATTATAGTAGGCCAGAGTGTAACTCCCCTTGGAAAATCAACACTAAAGGTTATTTTTTTGTTTTTACAGTTTCTAATTGGGCCTCCATAATTTTTGTTATGTACAATATTGTATCTTGTAAAACACTGTATGTCTAGTGTATATTTATAAATGTGAATAAAATGTACATATTACACATTGTATGTGAGGAACACTTTTAAAGATCAGTTGATTTACCTACCAATCAGAGTATTGAAAGGATATAACTTGATTTGAGTATTCGGTTGGTTCAAATTATATTATATGCGAATTTGAAGCATATAATTATATGAATGCATTCCTGAGATATACAGTCTCAATTTTCATTTTACCAGTCAAAGCAGTTAGGAATAGTTTACGAAAGAGTTACAAATTCGTGGGTAATCGGTTGAAATTTATGTCGGGTGTGAAGGTAAGGTTCTATGAAATGATAAGAAACATCTAAAGCGATTCAGTTACAAATTACCAAAGTCCCACACCATGTACATAATGGCGTGCACGTAGAAAATCCCTTAACAGTTGGAATTCGATATGAGTAGGCCGAAGTGCCGCTATCAGGGCAAATGTAAGGCGTATACACCCGTCCTCACTCGCCTAGGTCCGAGCATGCAGTAGCACGTTAAACTCCATTTCAATTCACGGTATATGCGCTGTGCATGGATATTTACACAATCGTGCACCCATCATTCTAATTATTTCAACCTCTAAACGAGCTGCTTCTGGTGCTCCTGGTAAAAGTAATTCGGAGATGACCAAGGCTTTGTTAACAGTTTTGCGGGGATGCCTTATAGTGTTGGTGGTGGTGAAGGGGGGGGGGGTTCCTAAAATATTCCACGTCTTCTCATAATTCACCCGTTGATTTCAACAAAACACGATATTTGTGTTGAGTGGGAAGTCTCATTCTAATTTGTTGGGGACGATTCAGATATGTTCGCACGTGGAATCGTCTTTGATGCAGGGAAAGTGTTCACGGGACTCAATTCCCGGCATTAACACCGTTTCAAATAATCGCACCTTTCCTACAAAACATGCATAATAGACATTGACGAAAATGAATACCTTTGGGACCTAAATAGTTCATTCAAAACTTAAAAAAAACCCCAGTAAAGTGCAAAGTAAAATAGTACATTTATATTCATTTCAAATGCCATCTATTATGAATATAAAAGTTAATACATATTCTTTAAAAGCCGTATAGTTTACCAGGGTATTACACATGTACAGCATTTCCTTAATATTTACAGTACAATTATTAAATTTAACAAGTATTTTATATTAAAAGTTTTATGTATCTTTAAAAGTAGTATGTTTTTCTAATTCTGTGTTTAAATCTAATATGGGAGGTAATTTCTTGTATTTACCAATATACGGACGTTTTGTTTGTTTTATTGATGGTAACTTTGCTTGGTTAATTGTTGATAATGTTGGTATTGATTTCATTAGATTTGGTAGAACAGGTGTTTTTATTTTGTTAACAAGGTTATTTCTTTTACTGTTGTCTCCCACTGTGAAGGATTTAATCTTTGGTAAAGTAGAGTTTCCAGACTTGATCTTTGGCAAGTTCGAATTTGCAGACTTTATCTTTGGCAAGTTAGAGTTTCCAGACATGACCTTTGGGCACTTTGGCAAGTTAGAATTTCCAGACTTGATTTTTGGCAAGTTAGGGTTTCCAGATTTGATTTTTGGCAAGTTAGAGTTTCCAGACTTGATCTTTGGCAAGTTACTGTTAATACTTCTAGATGGCAGCTTGGTCCTCGGCAGAATGGAATTAATACTTCCAGAAGATAACTGGTTCCCTGGCATGGTGGAATTAATATTTCCAGACGTGTGTGTTCTTGGCAGCAGCTTAGCTACTCGGGTCTGGTTCTTCTTTTCTGTGATTGATAAATTTGATACATTAATGGTGTTAGATTTGGTGAATGTTGGGTTTATCTTGGTGGAAGAATTATCATTGTTTAGAGACTGATCGGACGAAGACATTCTTGGCTTTGAGATTTCGTTTTCAGTATGTAGGTCTGATGAAGGAATATTAGGACCCTGTCCAATAGCAGGCAGTTTTTGATATTTCCCGAGAGTATCGTGACAGCAGAATGATTCGTCTATTCTTAAATTCTCACGAACACGCCCAATAGCAGGCAGTTTTTGGTATTTCCCGAAACTATCTCGATAGCAGAATGATTCGTCTGTTCTTAAATTCTCACGAATCGTATATTTACCAAGAACAGCGGACGCGTCTTCTTCTCTATTTTCAATCGGGTAGTCAATCTTCTCTATTTCTGCTAAAATCCTTTCAATATCATGAGTCTTGAGGTTAACATGATCTCCGACGAAATCACCCTGATTTTTTTCCTTTCCTCCATTTTCAATAACCGGGACAACTGGTCTTCTTTTCTCATTTATATAAGATCTTTTAGTTCCAATGGTTTCCTTCTTCATGGTGATCATTGAGTCATTGGATGAACTCGCTGATAGAACCGATCCTTCTCTGGGTGAATGACCTGCATTGCCACCGGGAACCTTGTTTTTGTAGACATCTAATTCCCTTTTAAGAGAACCAGGCTTCAATATTTTGCAGGTTGAATATCCATCCAAATTAGTTGAATACGCCATACTTAATTCTGAATAATTGTCAGTAGTACCACATGCAGTGTCTTCTTCCTTACTCTCCATGATTCTTGGCGTTTGGACATTGTCATTACTGTTATCAATGATGTTCTTACCAATAGTATCCCCCTCTTCTTCTTCTTTGTCCATTGTATTGCACCCCTCAGTCTTGTCCATCTCTTGACACGTTTCCTTCTTGTCTCCATTTTCCAGGTTTAGATCATTTGGACTGGGTTGTGTGATGCGTTCAAGTCGTTTATCTACTAAAGCTTTTACTAAGGGATCAACAAATAATGGAGCGTCGTCTTGTATCCTCTTTCCGTGACGATATCGAACCCGTTTCTCGCTCTTTATAGGTTGTACAGTGCCATTCCCTCCTTTATACTTGGTACTTTCATACAGCTTTATATAGAAGTCTAATTCTTCATCAGTTCTTTCTACGGTGTCTTGTAGAATCATAATAGTATTCTTGCAATCGTCGTTGTCTGAATGTAGACGATCGATGTACCTATAATATAAAACAAATAATATATTGTATGACTCGAGTCGTGTGATGAACTTTGATGTATTTTAATTTATCAAAGTAAGTAGATTATCAAAGTGTTTCACTTGCGTCTTGTTATAAATGTAGATGACACACCAGTACTGTATATAAGTGTCGTACCCGAGTCTGATTATAAACGTGTGACAAAGTAACAACAAAATTTACTTGTTAAGATCTTGAACTTCTAGCCGTAAATCAGCAATAATAACTGAATCGGGTTGATCTTTGTGGACTTGGACATCTTCTTCACCACCTACTAATGATGTACCTGAGAAATCAAAAGTTGTATAATATACAGAACTGTCTGGTTACAAACCTACCAGGTTAACTATGATATCAACAATCTTTGTTTTCAGATTATGCTATTGAACATAAGATATTTTAGAACGCAGATGTTTTTATATTGTATTGTTTATTTTATGTCAGAAACTAACCTGAATAATGGTGTAATTTACTCTCTGGTTCTGGTGTAGTCGGGGTGATTTCTCTACTCTCTTCTGACCGGAAACTTGATTCAGATTCATTTAAATATTCTACATCAGAACCAAACTCAGAGGCGGATTCAGAATACGATTTTTCCCAGAATGATTCTCCGGGAATTGGTTCAGGAAGACCTGCAATTCAGAAATAAAACATTAAACAAATAAAGAAAATAAAAAAAGAAGACAATTCTGTGAGAGGATTGTTATGACATAATTTGTAAAAAATATAACTTATTTTTGATATAGAAGAGGAAACCCAGAAAACAAACGAATCACGGAAGAAACCGACCGTGGTCTACATGTTATCATAGGATCAAAACCACGACAGATAGAAGACCCACTTGATAAGTTCCCTATATTAGTGTAAGCAATGTACCAGTTATTGGTCTAGGAGATGGATATGGAGCATCTTCGTCACCGTCTTCCAGAGGAACCATAGCTCGATGCCCTTCTAATACTTTCTTCTTAAAACCATGGAACCAATCCATTCTGTAATAATAATAACAAAACACAATTATAAAATTCTTTTTAACGTTACCCCACCCCCACCCCCACCCCACCCCCACACACACACACCCCTTCATGCCAAGTCCTATTTTTTGTGTTTTGTATACAGATAATTTTCGGCACTAGATATTTTTACAATGGCAAACTGGTATAATATTAATACGGTTGTTTGGTCTCTTTAGATATCGAAAAAACAAATAATATCATATACATTTTACAGAACAATAAGGAGAAAGTTTATTCACTTACCTTGAATCCATAGTTGATGCAAAGACGTGAAAATCTTTGAATATTAACAGTTTTATCACAGAAATAGCAAAAATGCGTCTTCCTAATTCTGAAACTTGTAAAGTTGTGATAGAACAATAGCAATAACGTCATTATTCCGTAATTTAATTGTGACGTCATAATAGACAAACTTTTAACTCAGTATGAATTATTTAATGGTTTTGAAAATCTTATAATTTATAGTAAAGATACATTGTCTTAAGAACTACATCTGTCTATTTCAGGTCTTCATGTTGGCCTCAAATGGGCAGTAAATAGTGCAGTTGGTTATACTTCTAGCCTCGATTATCAAATACCACCGAGGCGATTGTAAACAATATACATGTACATTACATCTTGCCAGAATATCAAAATAGTATAACTTCGCTTGGAAAATATTCAATATATTCATTTTTATACGCCCACATTTTCATGTGGACGTATTATGCCGTCGCCCCTGTTTGTCCGTCCGTCCGTCCACAATTTGCTTGTGTACACTCTACAGGTCACAATTTTTATTCAATTTCAACGAAACTTGAAACATAGGTTTATCTCCCGAAGATCTCGGTTCCTTTCGATAGTGGCATGTATCGGACCGTAACTTCATCGATTATGGCCCTTGATTGTACGAAAAATCGTGTTTTTAGCCTGTGGACACTCTAGAGGTCCCAATTTTTATCCGATTTTGATGAAACTTGACATGCATGTTTATAACCCCAAAGTCTCGGTTCCTTTCGATATAACTTCCTGAATTATGGCCCCTGATTGTACAAAAAATCATGTTTTTTTTTTTACCTTGTGGACCCTATGGAGGTCACAATTTTATTCCGAATTAAAAAGACGTTTGACTATATCACCGTTACACATTAATGATGGTTGAGTGTGAATTTCTTGAAAATTGATAATTGAACAGCTAAATCCATAATATTAAATGTTTCGTATACTTAACGTTAGCATTGGGCAGAACTTCATAAAAACCAAACAAATTCTAATGTTTTTCTGATAATTACTTAATATGCGACAACTCTTGGTGACTGTAAAGTATCATTCGTATTCCGGACAAAATTTTCTGATGGAACTGTTTGGGCTATTGAAGGTAAAGAGTTATTACCCCTATCAACGAAACATGCGTCCAATAAGCAACATTTCTCCCAACCACCTCCCATCAACAGCAATTAATTATACCATGCTACGTTTTCTGATAATTAATTAATATGCGACAACTCTTGGTGACTGCCCGGGCGATTTAGCTGCTGTGTGGGCGTATGTTTCGTTGCCTGGCAATCTATTTTTAATTATCAATTTTGGAAATATTATAGCCAGAGCAGCCAACTTTTTATCTTAATCTTACACAATGCGCTTTAATTTTAAACGATGTGTTTGCTGGTTATTCTATCGCATGCCTGCCTTATATGGGTTTCCAAAAATAGCCAGACTTTGAACGATTGTAATGTAACATTTTGCAGAAAAAAAGGAAAAAACTCACAATCTCTAGTGATCTTGACAAAGTACCCCTTGGCTACGTCTTTTCATCTTGGAATCGAAAGATATAGATATGTAGGTCAGTTATAACTCTGCATGGTAACAGATAGAAACCGGGTTTGAATTTTGCCCTCGCAGCGACGTGACTGTCTGTCTACTCGTCATTGAATTTCAATCTTGAATGGTTGTTCTTTATGCACACCAGCACGTACTCGGGGACCCCAGTGTTTAGTCCATCCCGAGGAATAGAGATAATAAGTGACAATGACAAGGGCATCTCAAACGCTTCTAATTGTTTAGAATTAACATCACAGTGTTGGTCGAGATTTTCGGATGAACCCAGAAAAAAAGCTGCAAGGTGTAGTCGACGTTGGCGTGCACCAAAAATAACCCTTGACAGAATTTGTGTGAAAAAGCTTTATTTAACGCCCGCTTACACAGAAGTGATATCGCAGACAGAATTTGAAGAAGCATGGTTTAAAATGCCAATGTCTTGGGGAAATGTCCCACAAAACATACCATATTATGGCGTATTCTTTGGTGCAGTTGGTTAAAAAAAAAATGGGCGTTAAAGATCATTTCATTTACTGATATATGTTTGACCCACGTTCCTATTACCAGTAACGGGTCCATAAATCTGGTAATAGGGGCGGTTCCAAATCTAGGGCAACATCTACAATGCCACCCACAATCAATGTCAACAAAGTACTGGTTATAACACTGAGCGTCTAGGAAGAACATAGATCCTATAATATATTTATCCGCCGATCGTTATTTCGCTGGAAAGCAGTTTTATTCGTGTTGACATTAGGGGCAGTGGCAACTTGTTCGGAAAGTTTTGAATCCGCACCCGCTCAGTACAGTACTGTAGAACCACCCAGTACAACTTAATGCATATTATATTAGACCCACCCACTACAACGTACTATATATTGTATTAGACCCATCCACCCACACCCTCGCCCAAACCACCAGTACATATTATTAGATTAGACCCCACCCACCACTACAGTACTGTACATCATATCAGGTCGACCCAGTACAACGTAATGCATTTTATATTAGAATTAGACATTAAATATTATTAAGCCCACCCTGTACATCACAGTGTTTATTTGAATTATAAAAAACATGAACGAAATCAATATTATATACACTGGGCAGACTTTGTGTTATTGTTTGCTTCACTAAAGGGAAATTATTGTAACTTTACCCTAAACAATAAGATGAATGTTTCCCCACCACCCCCTCTATTAAGAATAACGATCAATATATCGAAGTAATCAAATAACATGTCAACAACTTAATGTGGTATTGTCTACATGCTGTGACGCCTTTGTGTAGATCGGGTTATAAGAAACCACCCTGTCCTCGCCATCAAGGTTTATAATTCGCATGGGAGCCTATTTCTATTTTATTATGGCTGTAATTTGTTTTGGGTTCCGTTCGATTTGTTTCATTCAGTATCTACTATATTGGGATGTCCCGGATAAGAACAAGGAGTTGTTGATGTGTAAAAACAATTAAACATGTCTCGATATTCATTTATTTATGCTTCCTTTGGAGTTCAATGACCTGTTTGCTACGCAAGTAATATGAAATTTTTATATCCCACCATTGATTTGTTGGGGTTTTTTTTTCTTCTGATTTTTACATTATATTTCAATTTTATCTGTTTCTGCCCGAGAGAGAAAAATTTGGGTTTTAACATTCAGTTGAGTAAGGAGCTAGCTTGCCAATCAGGGGACCCGGAATTCGCTCGCGGTGTATGATGAGAATGGCCCCGGTATTTTCCAGCTTGGTTTCCCCAATTCAGTTGTACGAAACGGGTGTACTGGCAAGGGAGATCGTCTGGTCGCTCGGACAGGAAAAAACCCCGAGGAGTCAACCTGTAAAGTATCATTCGTATTCCGGGCAAAATTTTCTGATGGAACTGTTTGGGCTATTGAAGGTAAAGAGTTATTACCCCTATCAACGAAACATGCGTCCAATAAGGTTCTTATTAAGCAGCATTTCTCCCAACCACCTCCCATCAACAGCAATTAATTATACCATGCTACGTTTTAAAATCCCAGAAGTATTGTGTTAACGAGACGTTAAACCCCATCTACCACGTTTTCGTGGTTTGTCGGGATTTTTTTTCTTTTTGAGGTTGTTTTGATGAATGCAAGTGATATCTAGCATGGCCTGTCAATGAGTCAACTAGTGTACTTTCGAATCCCCGGTTGTACTTGGCAAGGAGTAGGGTCGCCTGTCCAACCTCGTGGGTTTTCTCTGGGTACCTCGGTTTCCTCCCACTGCTAAAGACCCCTACGCGCAAACGAATCATTGACGTTAAACCCTATTTCTCTCTCTCTTTAATATCTAGCACATGAAATAAAATTCACCTGAATACAAACGAATGAAGTCGTCTGTGACTAGAAAACATGTATGGCTGTAATAAAATATCGATTACAACAATTTGCACTCTTTTATTTTCCGTTGACTTTCAATTATTGTATACGTAATTATTCCATATGACTGAATCACTGCAAATGAGGACCGATTTCCAATGTTATCTACACAGTCAAGCAGAATCTTTTAGAATTCTGCATTATCTTTTAACGACATAACATAACTGCACCCGATACACAGTCTTGTTCAAAACAATGAAATTATTTTCTTTCTATATTTTATTCAACAACAGACTCATTATTTTCTTAAATAGTATAAAGTGAGTCAATCTTCATCTTCAATAGAAGACTTGATCTCGCTTTAATCACACACATCTTATTGAGGCCTTCGCGTAATACCCTGCATATTTCCGCACTAATTTCGATTGGGCACCACAAGCCCAGGTTGTGAGCCTATCAGATTCCTCGATCGTCGCGGATACCAAGTCCCGCACTTTCAAGCTAAATGTCTACCTGTGATAATCGAGTTGCAAAGTGTTGTATAATACCCATTCGTTGATTCAGGAACATGACCAATCTTAACCTTTTGTGTTTAACAAACTTAAACAGAACACGACCCCCACCCCCGTCATCTTTTTCTTTCTTCTTCATAAGCCAAGCAGGAGCAGAGCAGTAGGACATTAAACCCAATTTCATTTCATTTCATTGTCCACCATCTTGCTCAAACTTTTTCGTGCCATCGGGCCCACCTTAAGCCACGTCCATGCCATCTAACATTTGTTCAAAACTATCATAGATTTGCGAGTCATATACCGACTTAATTACTGACTAGAAGGGCTTCGCGCCCCTCCCCCCCCCCCGAATTTACCTCGGGTTTTTCCGGTGTTTATCTCCTCGTCTATGGTGAAGGCAGATGGGTGTGGGGTGAGTACCACAGGAACAGCGTCTAGTCGTTCAGATGATACAAAAATCGAGATCGCATGTTCACGTTAGAGAGCACGTAACAGTTTAACCCCCTAAGGTGCTATTAAAAAGTACGCATAAAATAAAAACATAGCTATCCCAGAGACCGAGCGCGAAATGGAATTTAACGAGGTCCACTCAAAACAAACTATGTCATTTTGAGACTAACACACGGTATAAGTTGTATATGGGTCTTTAGAAGTGGGGGAATCCCGAGGACGCACTCCTTCTAAAGTGAGATCCAAATCACGCCACTCAGACTCAACTCAATGACAGATCCTTTAATCTATTAAATGCCCGCGGTATATCCGATCCCCTCCCCACCGATCATTGTGTATAAAATGGCTTCTATACAGGGGCGTCTTACATGTATGGTTTCTTTATTTCTCTAAGATTTAAATCAAACAAGTGAAAATGGAAGTAAGAGGTAATTGTTTTTTTATTAAGTTTATACGATGGTAATAATAATATATTGGCGCCTGAAATATAAAACTTCTCAATGTCATGCATGAACATACTTTTTATTGGTGACATTCTTTTCTTGTTGCTAGAAAGTTCTCGTTAAATAAATTTGATATAGATTTTTCAAATTTTGAATCGTAGTGTCTGTGTTATAAGCCCTGAGTTGAAAATTCGTAAAGTCTTAATAATATGAGATTTATAATGGACAATCGGTTTGTGTGATTCGACTGAAATGATTTGACTCGATACCGTACGATTCCAGTCTCCGTAATACACCATGTAATGTATCTTCACTCAGTCCAGTCGTACTTCGGGTTAAAACCCACGCAGTTTCTGAAATGGTAAAATCAAAATTAAATATTACAAAATCTGTTTTAATACAAGCATGGTGACAGGAACAATAGGAATACTTTGTATACCTGTATCGTATATGAAATGCGGGTGGGATGAGTTCGAGATGGGGAACGACCAAAAGTGTTTTGTCCTATTCTCATTCGAGTCATAAATCACCTTGGGATTAGCATTTCAATAATTTATACACCATGGCAATAGACCCGAATATTATGTGGAATGTTGAGAGAAATGGGGTTTGACGTCCACATAACAAAAACCTGGTTATTTTGAAACGAACACAAGGTGATTTATTTCAACATTTTAATTGCACGGAGGACCTGGAGAAAACCCCATTGGGTTAGGCAGACGACCACCATTCAATAAAGTAGATATAGGCAACTTATATACCGGGTATTAAATACAAACACTTAGCATACTGGTTTAACAGACTATACAATATGGTGCCACCAATGTAATGTACATTTTTGTATCTATATATGCCATAACGCATTTGATCTTGAATAAAACAGTCAGGATGGTATATAGTGTGAATTTCAGCATGACTTATTACATTATATTTACCTATATATATATCTATGTATTCAGCGAAGCCTTAACAAATATTCATTAAAAAGTTTTATAGATTTCACCCGCACAATGATGTGCTAATTGTTTAACCATGGATCACATTACTCATTCATAAAACACAATGTCTAATCGACGTTAATCATCTTACTTCTTTTTACAATTTTAAATAAAATGTTAACAGAATGATTGATGACTTTTATTTGAAATTAGACATTATTTTTTTTTTTAAAAAAAGAAACAATTTAAAGTAAGAAAAAACCCAAAACATTCTAGTGTAATCGGTCCCATTCAGAGGGGGGAAAATATATTTTGACAGTACACTCGAATTATCTGTATACAATGTGTTCCAATATACCAGAAAAATAACAATTTGAAACCAGAAACTGAAATTAATGTCATCCAAAATCGTATGTAAAGTATTCATTATATTATGTCAAGTCCAAGGTTCGAATCTTGAGAGGATGACATGATATTGTACTTAGTTGATTAGATCGTGGGAAACTCATGTGGTCGAGATGCCTAGGGCCCATCAGAACCTTGACCCGCCTCTAGATTTCGATCTGTCTTCGCTGAAAATTTTACGTCCTATTGACACAGCATAAGCCAATTTAAAATGAAATTGCTAAACAAACTGACATTCACGTAATTATTCGAAACAAAAAAGTATTTCTTTCCCTGTAAAGTCAACCTAATCATTTCCCCCAAAAAGTGCAAAAATTAATGTGTATATAAAACCTCGATTTAAAGGCTAAGGGACCATACCCGTGATTTCTCACAAATTCTAATGCACACAGTATGGGGATAAACCTCAAGCAAATTTAATTTCCATTTTCTTCTGAAGCATTAGGCTATACTAATTTACTCAACAACTGAAAATGATAATCATTAATTAACTGTCACATCTGTTAAACTCATAATTTAGGCCAAAAAGGTAGCGGTGCTTATTGCATTTCTTCAAGTAACAAAAAATAGTATAGGCTTTTTGTATTGTAACATTGCTGTTACTCCAGCTACAGATACAGGTATATATTTGTGATCATAAACACATAGCCATGGACCGTTAAACATATATAATCTTCCGAGAAATATATTTTTGCCAAACAAAGCACAGTCTGTATTCTGCAAGATGAAGAACGCCTGAGTAATGATTTTTCACATCAAGCTCCACTTAAAATAGTGTGGGATATACGTGGATAAATACCGATATTTCGAAAATCGAAGACACAACCTAATATCACAACAGCTTAATACAACGAATTACAACGATAAATGTAACAATCTCTCTATTTTGGAGATTTATTGCTAAACATTACTGATGAATACTCTTTCTTACCTGATTTTAAGAAGCCGATTGTCTTACAAGAATAAACAACAGAATAATTGTCATAATCTGTCTCAACAATTAAATATGGCGCTGCGGGTAAGACTATAAAAAATATAAACAAATATTAATAAATGTAAAAACTACAAACTTAAAAATAAATTCAAACAAAGATACGGGTAAGCATCAGGGCCGTAATCCCCCCTCCCCCCCCCTCCAAAAAAAAAATAATAATTTGACAACCTTTCAGGTATAAAATAATACACTTGATTATGATCACACAGTGGTGCTCTTAAGGCATTGATCAGTCGGCTGAGTTTAAGGTCTCCCATACACCAATGGGTCCGTTTGCCCCGATTCAAACTTTCCTATATGACTTACAACGCGGAGGCTATTGCGCCTCGCCGCTCTGCTGCATCCCCACTACGGTCCTAGTACGCATTATGTATAAATTAATCTTTATTACTCAGCAATTGTTTATTTGAGATAGTAAATAGACAACTGCTTCCGGTTGTCACATCCGATGAACCATGGCCTGTTTCTTTCTGAACTTAATCGAATGACAACCTCCTGTCTTCAGCCCGTTGACACAGAATGAATCACGTAAGCGACAATTTCTTTTATCTTTACCCCTATGTTTCAATTCTGGCATTTTTATTTTGAACTAAATATGTTTAAAAAATAAATATTTTATTGTTTTTCACATATTATTATTTACTTACAATTGAAAAATGTCACACTCAATGTTGCTGGATTGGATTCACTGATGACGTAACCTTCGCCTTCAACTGATACTGGCTGGTCAATTCTAAAACAAATAGGTTATTTTCTTTCTAAATAAAGGCAGTTTTATTGAACTTCAACATTTAACAGGAAACAAACACATATGTATAACAAAATTGCTTTCGTTTTTCGGAAATACTGAATTTCAAAAGAATTTAATAAATTCACAAATACACTTACAATCTGTAATATCCTTGGTTGAAGATACGCAAATGTCCATTTGGTTTTAAAGAATACCTAGCACGACTACAGCTGACACCAACATTAAATATGGCACTGTACTCTACTTGGCCGTACCATTGGCCTAAATACTGAATTAAAATAATAAAAATATATATATATATATATATATTGAAAACCCCCATAAATTCATAGGATCTAACGGTATTTTTTCTCTCTTCTGGTTTGGTATATGTATTTGAATAATACTAACATAGATTGTTCCAATATAAAATTACAGTATCTAAAAATATTTGTTTTTGTATATATTATATATTACTCATTGGTGAGGAAAGGTTTAAAACATTTGGTGGGGACCGCGGTGGCCCAATGAGTAAGACCCTGGCTCGCTAACGTTGGCTGAGAAAGTTCTTTGGGGTTTTCCAGCATAGTTTCCGCTTGTCAGTGATGCAGAACGGAAGGTCTGGAAAGGAGAGCGAATAGTCGTTCGGATGAGACAAAAGAACGAGGTCCCGTGTTCGATTATAGTTGGAATTTGTTAAAAAGAAATAATATTAAACGACCGTTGTACGGGCAAAATGTTCTTTGTAGCACACTGTATGGCGGTACAGATAAGTCGGGCATTAAATCTCATTTTATTTCATTTGTCACCATGTTGTTAATAATGTTTCCACACGAACTAGTTTATAATGCACAAATTTCAACAATTACCACTCCCATACAACGATTCTCTTTGATACGACAAGATTGTCTAGGGCATCAGTGGAAAGCGTTGATCATGTGACGTAAACTGTGCGATTCATTGACATCGTACATTATTAAATCGTATCGTAAGAAACTTCACCTACCACGACTGCGATGCCTAAATTAACTCAGATGTTACGTGTTGTACTATTTGGGAACTGTGCCATGGTAGCAGAGATCACGCTTTCTGTTGTGCCTATTTAATCTACCATTCTAAGCCAATATACCAGTCGGCATAGTAAAACCGACACATTCTAAATTTGTATACATAGTAATATTGGGCTGTACAAGAATTTAAGCTGCTGGATACTTTAGAAAGCATGAGAAACTCTACCGCATACACCCATCTTCATTCGGAATTTGAAAATCTATAAGTATACTTTAGCAAATGTGAAACGAATATAAATACATTACATACCCTCGATAAATTAAAATTTTGTTGTGTTGGTGGTTTGGCACATGATCCTGTTCCAATTCTTGCTTCTGTAAGCTGTAAAATAGCCACAACAACAACTGATACAATAACAGAATACATGATGGCACGATGATGGTAAACTGTAAAGTGGGCCTAACAGAAGGGCGCTTAAATACCACATCTGTAGTAAATTTGAGCCACAGGAGGAAACTGCACTTAAAGACCAGTTTCCGAAAAGTCTCCAAATCTTCTAGAATCTGAAGTAGGCAGTGACGACAGCTAAATCGTACGATCCCATTAAACCAATGATTTACTCATGACAAAATCACCCTATTAGCCTCATGTAACACCCAGTGATGATTATTTTCCTCAAACCCTATTGATTAAATTTGTTTATTTTTGTTAACACCAATATCAAGCCCTTATGTGGTAAGCCCTTATTTAGCTATTGCAGACAAAACTTCAAATATTTGTGTCTTTCTTTGTTTAGATTACCTTAAGTAGATGGTCTATAATTCCACAAAATATTATTACATCAGATTAAAAGCATCGTAGATAATATTGCAGCCCGATCGTATACATAATGTAATCTTTATAACTCCTTTTTATTACCCATACAAGATTTAATTTTATGCTAAATTTTTAATCTTTATAGTTCTTTTTAATTTCACATGGTACCAGAAGAAACCGAACTGATATAATTTCAACATTCAATCTAATCTATCAGAAACATAATACGAAAAGAAACCGTAATTTTAAATTCATTGGACGTATAATATTGCACAGCATTATCTTAATATGATAAAAGACAAATTATAATTAACCTGTTTAATCCTTTTGCTTAGATAAACTGTTCTTCTTATCGATATTGAAGCATTTTGTTTACTAAAAATTTTAGTTTACATCATCAAGTCTTTCATGTTGCGTAATTTTTTACACCCAAACTTAAATTGCCAATTAAATATGACGCATTTAGCAAGCCCTTATTTCCAAAGAAGAGTTAACAGAACGTAAAAAAATGTCAAAACAAGTCATTTGTAGTCATTAGTGTGAATGAATGAAACTGCACGAGCAAGCTGTGAATCTCCATATCCTTCCCCAATGTTCTTCAAATAGTTACTAATAAGTTCATTATTTATTTTAAATCCTTAAATTTTACCAAAATATAATATTGTGTTTATACCCAATCGTAAACTACCTTTAGCTGGCTAGTTGAAATCAACAAATTAAAAATTAGTGAAATGGGTTGTAAATGTTCTTCTCCGACTGGGATAATAGAGACGGGAATTAATATAATGTGAGGTATTCATCGAATATTGTAATTCTTTACTCGACCTGAATATAAATGACATTCGGTGGAGGGAACTTGCCATTCATTAAAATAAGTATCTCTGAAATACAAATTTCGATTTGTGATGAGCTGATATTTTAAACTTGACCCCACCACGACCATCATAAAATAAGCATTTTATTTAATTTGTGTCAAGGGAATACTGTGTAAAATTTAACAAGAAAAGCAAAGTTTTATTGATCGTGTGTACTGTCTAACATCTAAAAATCTTTAAAGTAACTAAGCCTCTAACTCAATATCATCCAAAATCTTCAACATTGAAAACACGAATTCTTTGTCAATTTAAATAAATATTGATGTTGTGATCTCACCGTGAAAAGGTGGGCTTCTGATATTGAATATCTAAGACAAAATAAACATTTTACCATTGGTACACGAATCGTGTACCTTAATGCGTTTCAGTCCCAGTTCTAGCAAGAGACTCGAGGAACGAGGCTAGAAACATTGTCCCAAATCAAACGGCGCATGCAGATTGGAATAACCTTTCGCTAGAAATTTGCATTCGATTGAGAGTGCTGCTTATTTCGCCGAACATAACTGATTTGAAATTAGAGTAAAAACGGAAACCATTGAATGTAAATCAGTTAATATACATTCATATAACAGTATTATATGCGTTGCGACCCACGTGAGTCAATTTATATATCCCAAATGTTAGCGATTTAGCTCCTTTAACCATTCCCATTTTGGCCTACTCAACATCACGAAACCTTCACGTGTTATGTGTTGGCTTTAGGATGGAATAATAACTATATAGCGGTCAAGTATATAGAATCTGACCTGTTATACGCAAGATGTCGATTAATTAAATTATGTTTAAACCCTTTGGTCTATAAAATGTTAAGAGCGATTGTACCAAGTAGATATTCGCGCTACGGCTGCATTAAGTTCACTATACCGACCAGCATTAGACGAAATGGCGAAAGAGAAACACGGACTTTTATCAAGGCGGTGTTGATGTATATTTATAAAATAAAACAAAACTAACAAGAAGGTTGATATCCCTAATCTTAATCCCAAAATAAACAGATTAAACTCTTTGACATGTAATGAATTTTGTCAAGGAATTTACCTAATGAACACCTGATGTTTTGTATTGTTTATAAGGCATTTAGTGATAGGGCTAACATTGAAACAACACAAACACAACTTTATGGATAATAATCACTAGCATCTTTAATAGTACAACGTTTCAACAAGTGTCCTCTTGTCGTTATCAAGCAAAGGTAGTGAACAATATGGCTCCGGCCTATCTCAACGAACTCTTATTTTTAAAACAACCACCGAAATCTACCAGATTCAACCAGGCTCCATCTTTGGACTATCCCTATGGAAATAGGATTTTTCGGCACTATGCACCTTCATTATGGAATAATCTCCCTATTGAGATTCGCACTGAGAAAGACATTAATAGTTTTAAACGGTCAATTAAAACCATGTTCTTCAAGCGTCATTTCACATGCTGATTCATTCTGTGATGAAATATCTTACTAGTCAAAATCGCTTTTACTGTCTTTTACGTATTTTTTTCACTAGACGTTATTATATGAACACCATAGGCTATTATTGTTGAATTTTTAAATCATAATTTATTTTTATTACCCATGTCTCTGTAAATCGGACAATAGTGAGCAGAAAAATTGTTAAGTAAAGAGTCAAAGTAAATGTCCCAAGTTTATCGAATTGATCATGAAGGAATTAATGTTCAATGCAGTCTATATGACACAGGTAGGAGGGCGGAGGACATGGCAATAAATAGTATCTAATCGGTGGGATGGTACGAAAAACGGAGGTACTACGTACAAGTTGGTGTGCACGTAAAAGAACCAGTTGCAGTTGGAATTCGAAATATAGTATTCGGAAGAGCGCATCTATCCGGGCCAAATATCCCTCAACACTACATATACCCGTCTTTAGTTTAAACAATATTTTATTCATTAAACTGAAATAGATTGAACAACAAGCAAAGACCTATATAAGTTCTCTCCAAAGATATAAAATAATCGTATGTTTACAATAAACAATGGTGGACATATATATATGTATTGGTAGTGAGTCACAAACACATACCCGTCTTTATATAACACCATTAGCAATTGTCTATTTCTAAAAATAACACACAGATTTTTTTGATTTTTTTTTTTTGTTCCAAATAATATTTAAAACATTATCCGTAATAATACACTTATAATATAAAAAATAACAAATTAGGCCAACATATGCAGTTTGATATTGTTTTACTTTAAAATCCACAACGCAATTTATAGGGATATGAGGCAATATAACACGCCGTCTCCTACGAATACTTAATCCAAACGAGTTTCTTATCACTGAATGAGAACCCCGTTCCTTTATTGTTCAACTAATAAGCTTAGAACCAGATTTAATGTCGATTCGTTTTATATCTTTACCTATTTCATACTTTACCATTCTGGAAACACGAAACAGGTCATAGTTTTTAAGCATCTGGTAACATTGCAGATTGGGGAACAATTAAGGACCCTATTTTGTCTCGAGGAACCCTTCTCCAATACAAAAAAGCAAAATTACTTTAAAGGCATTTGTTAGCTCGAACGTTTCTTAAAGATACATTATGTGAGAATAGATAAAAAGCTGGCAATTCTCACTATAATAGTTAAAACCTAGAGATAATGTAATGGGAATTTGCTGAAAATTTCGGTCAAATTAACCCACTTTAAACCAAGATTTTAACGATTGAATAGTAGGCCTAGCCTCGATCACCATTAATAAAGTCGTAGGATACAAAACATAGTCTCGATTATCCAGTTTTTGATTTAATTATGAATGGTTGAAGTCGAACAGAAAATCGGAACGTAATCCAAAAAACACCGCAGACTAGCGTTATCATACTTCTCGCAATATTACGTTTGATTAGAGCTAATCCCACTACTCACTGCTGTAAATAGAGACAATTTATGTTCTAAATTATTATTGGTCAATAATCCCATTAACAACCAATGGCTTACTTCGTAACAAAATCGTTAAATTTGAAACAAAGTTCCAAATTGAACCAAATATGTTTACGTAACGTTACATCATGGCTCACGATTATTATGCCCAATTAACCAGTGTATAACAGAATATTGCAGGGAACTAATTGTTTGACAAACGAGGCTATCAATTAGAATAGAATGTAAACTGTTTGAAGACGAACAATACTTTCGCCGTTTTTAATACCTTAAATCACTATCCAAAGTTTTAGGGAAGACGTCATAGTAAACGAAGTTCTGTCATGTTCCTGTACATGGGATAGATTTGATTGAACGGGAAGAATAAACACACTCCCTCAAAACTCCAAGAATCAGAAGCCAATCTAGCAATGTACAAAGAGGGACTTCTCGGACCATAGCTTCAGGAATATGGTTGATTATGGTCTGGATAAGTTAATTAACGTCTAATTAATAATTAAGATAACATTTGAGGCCTGATGAAAGACCTGCAATAAGTAGATTTACCTCTGATGTATGTTTAATGGTTTTACCGGTTCTGCGGTTAATGTGTTACTGTCATAATGTAAACAGAAAATATTTCGAAATACCTCAAATATGTGATTCTATGGATGGCTACAATAGCAACGTATGATGCATGTGAAAGTTTATTTAATGTTTGATGTTTTAAAAAGTAAAAGTCTATAGTGTTTAGTTGATATGTAAATAAAAAAATGTCTAGTCTTAACTTACTTTGTCAATACAAACTGAAAGCTAACCGTAAGATCAACGTGAATTAAACATAAATTTGTGACTTAATGTTTCTTATGAAGTTATATGTACATTACAGATATACCGCTAGAACACGTCACTGGGTATGGATCTAATAGTGTATGGATCTTCCGTACTTTCCAAAGTCAAATGAATCGTTTCTCCAGCATATTTATCCCGTCAGAAAACCAGTGCCCAAATCCAAGGCCCACGAGGAAGATTTAGGTTCCGGGAAGAGCGAGTATGTGAGGGGGTGGGGGTGTCCTGGAAAGTAGGCTGAGTGAGGCACCCAACTTGCAGACACTTTGTTCGTGTGCAAATTTTCATAAATTATTCGTACCATTGATGTTTTGTTAATAATCATGCGCAACAGCTGACTGTCCCGTATTATTGTGTCGATGCTACATCATCGTTTATCGTGGATAGTCACTTCATAATGACGACTGTAGCATTATGATTTTGCTATATGACAGCTATATCCACCATATCATATCACACGGAATACATATTTTGGACATGCTGATATACTTTTCTATCAGCATGAGCAGATTGACTCCAACGTTTTCAATTTCGCGAATAATCATATTTATGTAACGACTATTGGAACATTTCTATTTATATAGGTAAACACTTCAAATTATTTCTTGGTGACACAAGTACAGCAAATCACTATGCAACACTTCATACAATTTTATTTTAGAAGATACAAAACTAGCAAGATACAAAATACAAAAAAAAAAAACATGTAAACCCCTATTCTGGTCCAAACATCATTCAAACTGATTAAGTTGTGGTCAATTAAGTCAACCTTGGTTTTATTTATTTGTATATTGTTCTCTAATAATTCTTTTCCGTACACGCTAGCCTGGTTCGATTAAACACAAGATTAGTTTGTACTCGGGGTAGTGGTTGGGGTGCAGGTGGTGGTCTGGTCAGTTACTAGGACTGAATATCAGATGGCCTTTGGCGAAGGGGTTTCAGAATAGGTCGCGATCGAGGTAGTGCATTGAGAATGGGCGGCGGAAAATGAGTTAATAGGACTGGCCTCGAACTATATGGAGCGCCATAGAAAACGCATCACTTAGTTTTTCGTATAACAAAATGATCCTGTAAACATATTTTATTTATTTTGCTTCTTATTTTGAACAATATTCAAATGGGAACACATCAATAACAACCCATTTGTACACTTATGGATGTTTTATCTGTAATCAACGGTACAAAGTCAGAGGGGTCAAAACCAAAAGTGCGTTTTCTATGGCGCTCAGTATATGTGGGATAATCCTGCCCAAGATCGAAAAGTACTTTAACTTTAAGAGTGCAATGTAGTCATTTTTTAAGAAGCCGATTCAAATGAGTAGTATTAAAAAAAAAACATACTCATATATTAGCATGTGGCTACTGTACGTTAAATTGTAAATTAGGTTATATTTCATAATTTTACCTTGTCAGATATGTGATAATATGTATACAGTCTAGAATTACACGTAATACTACTCTAACTATAATAGTGTAACTTTTAATCGATTGATCCTTAGTCCATCACCGTGTCCCACTGTATCTTGTTCATCTAAGAGAGAAATAAAATAAACATGATGTAAATACAAAGCAGTTTATGTTCTATGAAGCTGAACATTTTCCTACAAAGAACTTAATAGATTTAACTTAGATGGAGTAAGTGTTACAACTTGATTCAGTACCTTTGTGTCATAGCTGAAATCTCATGATGAGACTAGTTAATTCCGAGTTATGTCTTCTTAATACGTTTAAGTGGAAATATGTGTGCACTATATAAGTTTATTCGTTTGTTCAGCAATTTCATTACCGTTAAGTGTTATACGTCGATTGCAAGTTTTATTACGAATTTCACAGACTGTCAGCTATGAGGAAGTCTACCGTTAAAAACGTAACTTCCGAAACGATTTCAATTAGAAATTTTAATCAGGTGTTTATTAAAAACAAGCATAATCTGCTTCGTGCTAATTTGATTGGTGGAATATGGTTGAGTATTTGATACAACGAGTTATTAAATGTGATACCAGATAAACATTCTTTAAAGAGACTGGTATGGCTCAGGTCAAAGTGTGACGGGAATAAAAAGACGACATATTTTCAGAAAAAAAGGATAGTTTTCTCTGTATTTATTCCAAAATGGATTATTTCTCAACGTACATATTTGTTACCTTAATTGCATCTGTTGATACGATGGGTATACATATCATTGGTGAGCGGCCTGAGGTTAGTTGACGATAAAGAATCGGTAACACTTTTTAAACATGTTCATAACAAAAGTAATACTTATTAAAACATATACTTATGAACGCAAATTTGACATTCGCCAATATATTTACTTCAATATTTTGGTTGTTGAGGGCTTGTGCGATACTGTAATTGCTGTGCACGTGCACATCCCTCGGTTCCATAAACCCTTTAAACCGTACCGAGTTTGGATTCTTTAGCGGTATTCATAATTATCTAAAAATACAAAATTTGCTTACATTGAATAGTGTCAAATATCGTAAAATGGCAATTTTCTTTTCTTTAAATGTACAGGACGTTCCACTACCTTTGGGTTCTGAATCCCACCACAGAGTGAAGAGATTAGTCTATACTGATCCAAAATATAGATGGACAAAGGGTATTATACCGTTTACATTTGATCACTCTTCTCTCAGTAAGTATTAATTTGAATCTTATTACAATCTCTATAATTGACACAATATTTCATTCTTCAACTCCCTCGAGATTGTATTATAGTTTGGACGTGTCAATGTTGCAGAACCTATGACCTGAAAAGGAATATAATCGGGTCGTTAAAATGGGACTTAACGCCGAGTTCCCGTGTAGACGTTGACTTCACAGAAACTTAGGCAGTTGGCATTCCATTGTGTAGACGTTGACCCCACAAACTTAAGACGTTGGAATTCCACTAGGCGGAAATGCCACTGTCCGGACAGAACAGAAGGATGTTAAACCCAATTTGATTCCATTTTAATTAACGTAGTGCGAAATATTGTAATATTTATTGAATATCTTATTTAACCCGGGTTAACTAAATGCACCTTTAGTAATAATGGATGTAATAATTGCTATTTGTTTATTACAGCAAATGACGATAAAGCAACAATACTTCAAACGATGGGTATATGGGAGAAATATACATGTTTGAGATATGTACCGTATAATTCATCTACATCATCATTGTATGGAATAGGTCATGAAAGTCATTTACATTTTTTCAACGACCCACAACAAATGTATGTAAAAACTTTAGTGCTTTAATTAAATAAATCAAATATTTGAAATCTGAATAATGCCACTTGGTGTGTAAGATACACCGGCGTCTTACAAGTATAGGGTACATACATTATGTCAGTTTTTGTTTTAAACATTAATGAGCTTCTTTGTATCTTTGATATACTGTCGTTATTATCGTGATTGGGGTAGTAAAGTGCAACTACATGCTCTTATTTCCTGTACTTTGTAACTATTGGAAGCATTTATCGGTTTTTACTTTCGTAGGTAATTATGTTTTTTTAAAAAAATAATGAGCCTCTTTGTGTCTTCAATTAGCCGTCTCCATTAGCCTGGTTGATGCAGAAAAGCAGGACGCTAAACCCCATTTTATATTCTTTTCAGATGCCAGTCTCCAATTGGTCGTATGAAAAATAAAACGAGACGCGTTAGATGCTGTGCTTTGGTAGGTACCTTTACAAAATGATAGGAAGTTATTCGTTCATCGGCTGGTCTAATTATTGTAATTGATTAAAATTGATGTACAGATATCTCCCAAAATAACATAATAATTTTGATACCCATTGCTTTTTTCAAGCAAGAAAGTGGTAATACGGTATATTTGCATTCATAAGTACTTTTGAAACTTTTTCTGGCAACCTGTACTTCAGACAACATGCCTTCATGAACTTGGTCATGCTGCTGGGTTATTACATGAACAGAAATCCTCTGAAAGAGATGACTGGGTCAGAATAAACTGGGAAAATATTAAAAAAGGTGAGTACGCTGAAATTAATACTTTATTTTACTTATGAGACGCGATCGGTCACACTAAAAATAAAAGGCTATTGAAGTTGAAAATTACCAATGATCAAGGAGATGAAGTTACGTTTGTTTACATTAATTAAAACACCATTCCGAGTGTCAATCATATTTATTTGGTTTCCTCATGTCAGTGGTGCAGGGAGGAGGGTAGGGCGAAAAACTGAGGTCACATGTACAAATTGGCGTGTACGTAAAAGATCCCGTCTCAGTTGGGATTCGATATAAGAGTATCCCCTAGCGCCGCTGGCCGGGCTAAATTCCCCGTATAGCACACCCGTAAGTCTGTATTCATTAGCACAGTGGGACGTTAAGCCCCAGTTCATTTAATTTCTGTTCAATGATACCACTATAATATTTTTCACCTACAGAATTATGGTACGCTTTCGGTAAACAACCTTCTGATATGACAACGTCTTACGGGTATGACATCAATTCCAGGATGCATTATTCCTCTAATGTAAGTTTAACTTAATGTATTGGCGTTGAAAGGGGCATTACGAGAGATTAGATAAAAGAGTTGACAGTTCTAGCTATAATAGTTAAAAATAGATACGGTAAACAGAATATGCTGAAAATGTCAGTCAAATTGCTCCACTCTGAATTGAGATATTATCTTTTAGATTTTAGGCTAGCCGCGATCATCATTACTAAAGTCGGTAAGCTAAAAAAAAATAAAAACTCGATTGTCCAGTTTTACGTTTAATCATTCTTCACAAAATATATTTTGGCCTGGTAAGGTTTAATAATGTCTAATTAATAATTTAGATAAAACTTCTGGCCTAACGAAACTCTTGCATAATGTATGTTTATGTAAAGAAAAAAGAAAGAGATGTTATAACTATATGTTGGAATATATAATTTCAAATTATTACACAACTAAAATGTGTCAGACTTGGAGACTAGATACATCGCACAATGACTCTTTGTTCCACTTTTTTACGTCTGTCCGATTTCTCTTAAATTTACTCATAGGTACTAACGACACCCATTTCCTATTTCAGAGCTTGTTGGTTTCATATAATACATATCGATTTCGTTTTTTGCCAATTTTTAAAATATTGAAACGTATCCGGAGGCTAGCTTGTGGATGTTAAACGTTTGATTTAACGCATATTATATTTTATATAATCAAACATGTAATACTAAATTATGCAAATTTTAAAGATATTTAAAGATTGGTATATTTTTTAGGCCTTTACAACAGAATATGGTGAAACAATTACATCTTTATTTGATGAAGTATCAATAGTAGCTGGAGATCATTACATGTTCAGAGAAGCGTCTTTAGGTCACAATTGTCAAGGTAAACAAACATAAATTGCTACATTATCACGTACATGTATTTAACTTTTGGTCGTATTATGAAACGCTGGTTTAAACGAACAGTATTAAGCTAAGCAGTGTTTAGAAGATAAACACTGACTTGTGAGACTCAATGCAGATTTTTAACCGAAGTCAGATTATAGAATATTGTGTATATTCTACATAAAGGAATAGCGAAAGGTTTGAATGTCATATATTTGAACAAACAAAATAATATCTCTTTAAAAAAAAAAGTGAAAGAGAAAAAGAAAATCTAACCGAATTTCCGCTAACATAAGAATAATGGATATCCTAACCCTGTTCGGTAGGGGCAAGGTGTCAGCCAAAAGGTATCACAGGTTTAAATCGCTATTTGTCAGTGACTGGACCGATTCCAGGTTTTCGACTAAACGTATGATGAATAACAATTGACTTTATCAATCTTATAATTAATAGAAATATGATTCTTCATATTACAGTTAATAAATTGAAATGAATACTGTAACATAATAATTATTAGGAATGATTATGTATACAATTACTACGACTTATCAAAATAAAATAAAGAGTTCAAATCAGGTTCACCACAGCTGTTTCCCTTACGAGTGAGACCTTTTTCGTCGATGCCAACCTAGATTGAACTGCGCTTTTGCAATTATCCGTAAATTCATGGTTATTCCACCTTTTACTCCGTACAATAACAGCATTAACTCCATTACAGAATGGGATAAAACATGTTATCCTTAAACTTCACGGGAATTTTAGGTTTTATACTGAATATTCCACAGAAATACATAAAGCAAGTAATTTTACAGAAAATGGACATTTTCTACAGTGTATATAACACCTAAGTCTTTTTGAATAGGGATTTAACTGATTGCTGTGAAATGTTCTCTAAAGCGCATCGGTTAATTAAAGAAGAAAGTATTTTACATTAAGATGTATTCCTATCAAATTTTGATCTATGCACTACTTGCCTGGATGGATAATATATTTAAACAAAACCAATCTCAAAATTATCAAAAATTTTACAACTGGTGGGCAACAGTTGTTTGGTTACAGGCAAACTGTGTCAAAACTATCTTCTACATTTATTTTTCTTCTGTCATCTTTGATGTTTAATGTACGACGTCATAAAATGGGCCGAATCTTCGCGATATCGCGTCGCAGTAAATTCTTTAGCACTACCATAAGAATAACCTATTTTCTCGTCGTAGTCGGAATATGAGTGTTTTGTTGACTTACAGCAAGTACGGGGGTTAGGGTTATTAGCATGCGACAGTTTATTGGTTTAATTTTCATTGTGATTAAAAATTTCTAAATGGAAAGTACACCAATACAATTTCGCTTTTAATGAATTGTTGCACTTTTTTTTATTATTTGAGCTATGTTTTGCCCCGGTCCTCGTATCACCTGTGAAAATGGTGGTTATTTTACCCTGGTTAAAGGGGTATGTAGTTGTAAATGTGTTGATGGACTGAATCCCGACACTGGTTGCAGAACCGTCTTACAAGCAAAGGGTAAACTAACTTTTACATATATTTTGATCGTTATTTGTGTTTGTTTGAAGATGTAAAATATATGGATATAACTGGCGATATATTAGCTATTAGGACATAACTGGAGATATAATAGCCATTTGGACATTACTGACGACATAGTAGCTCTATGGACATGGCTGACGATATAATATCATCACTTATAAACGTATCAGAAATTACACAGTGATTTGGTATAATAAGAAATTATCCATTTTCATTAATTGTAGCTACAGTAGAGTTTCCGAGTGGACAGTATACCATATTGATGGCAAAAGAAGGATGTCCACACCACCTATTTCAAATAGGAAGTTTAACACACCGTGGGGAAGGAGACAATAGTGTTGGTCGTGGTGGTGGACTAGCCGGGGACTTCAGTACAGACCATTTTACGTATCGTTTTTGTACTAGTGATAATCAATATGAACATGGAGGCGATTGGCCAAAAGGAAATTATTGTATCCTAAGAAGAGGAGGTATTTGCCCATCAGGTAATTTTAGTTGAATATTTAGTACACATCAGAAATACAGTAAAACACTAAATTATTGCGACATGAAATTATTGAGAGTTGGGGTGGTGAAACATAATTGCGAAATGTAATTATTGCGAATTTCTGTAGTTGGGAAAAAATTATTGCGAATTAAAATATTTTTTTTTTGTAAATTTGTCTATAAAATGTGGTAGATTTTGAGGTGACAGTCGGCTCTTCAAAACATCGGTTGATAAACAACTATTGATTACCATCTTCACGTTGTAAATCATGGGACAGTACCAAGAAATATTTCCCAGTCGACGCCTTTGGATTAAAACTTTGATTCTCCAATTACGTGTATACTATACACGGGGACCTGACCGCAAAACAAAAGACCAACCTACGGACAGGACACAATATAAACAGATATCTCAAACCAAAAAGGCACACGTCAGGACCACGTCAAGTTCTGAATTCGTTGCTGATTTCTGGAGTTTTTGTTAACCAATATTTTGTTCATTTTTAAAGGGTTTATTCGTGGTGGTGGGCATATTCAATTTGATGACACAGACTGGAACCCGGGTTATGGTAGTAGATATTATGGAACGTTACCTGATGGTATCTACGACGACAATACTAAACTTGAGTTTTGCTGTAGAGAAGATGGCGCTATTATTGAACCAATAGATTTACCAGCAGTTGCCTCCCTTGTATTGTTTCTTTATAAGCAAAACATTTTCGACCCATCTGGTTGTCAAGCTGTCAAAGGTAAATACAATCAGTATATAACATTATCTTAGGTTATTTTCATGTGAAAATGACCCAAAAGGCCCTTTGGGATTTGGTCAGAGCAACTTGGCATGCAGTTTCACTTTTACGCTTTCTTTTCTCCACCCAATCAAAAAGGCGTTTTATAGCTGAGGCGCTGGAGGCGCCAGCCTCCTTGCGAAAAAAACAAAGAAGTTGAACAAATAAAACGAGAGAAAAATGCTAAATCCGATGAGAAAAATGAAATGTGAGACAAATGGTCCCCTCTGGCCAAGGGAAAGCCCCCCCCCCCCCGAGTCCGGGTCAATCGTTTTCTTTACACTGTTACAGTCGAATCCACTATTGAATTAGAATGCAGTCATTGCACTGGTATGGAAATCATCAATCAAGACACACTCCCCCTCCCCGAAACCCCGCGAAAGAGGGCCCTCAAAATAGTATAGCCTCCGCCATGATAAACTTTAAAACGCCCCTGCCCCATCATCATCATCGTCATCATAAGTATCGTCATCATCATCATCATCGTCATCATCATTTTCATTTTCTTCTTGTTTGTCTTCTTCTTCTTCATCATCACAGTCATCATCATCATTTTCATCAAACTAGATTAATGGAGTAATAAAGTTTATGTCTCTGTTTATGTGGCATACAGTAATCCTAAATAATAGTCTTGCTTAAGTTAATGGGGGGAGGGGGGTAGTGGTCTAGAGTGCCGCGCTTCGACCTCTAGCTGTCCGGTCACCTCTGGCTTGCGGCGCCTTCTCAACCTCGTGGGTTTCTTCCGGACACTCCGGTTTCCTCCCACTGCTAAAGACCCCTACGCGCAAGCGAATTATTGAAATAAAATTAAACCATATGCTAGTCCCGAAATGATCTAGTTTGTGTCGAGTGGACGTTAAACCACATTTCTCTCTCTCTCTCTCTCTCTCTCCCCCCCCTCTCTTTCTCTCTCTTAAGTTAATGTTGAATTTGTCAGGTATGCAGTATGAACAGGAACATATTACATTCGATAATGAGGATGGTGGAATATTTGAAATATCAGGAACCACTCCCTATACAGTAACTAATACCAATGAAAGGATATCAATGTATTACTGTGTATATCAGCCAGTAGATAGGGGTAAGTAATTCTACAATAATCATACATAACAAATTCCTAATACTATCGTCGCTAAAGTAGCAAACTAAAGTGATGAATCGTGTGTCCCTTCAAGCATGTCTACAAATATCCAATGAATATTACGAAAACCGCGGGGTCAAGATGCCTGTACCTTCTGACAGAAATTGTTTGATATTGGTATTATATTACGAAAATTACTTATACTCCTATTGAAAAGAAATAGAATGGATGGGTCTTCTTGTTTTTGAAATTATTCTCAACGAAATGAACATACTAAGCCCAACATACATTGGCGATATGAAAAATCAAGTGCGGTCGTCGATATTGGGAACTTATAGAAAGCATCTAAACAATTAAGCTTTGTAACTTAATCTACAGTCAATACAACACTAAACGTAACATGTTTCAAATATGGAGTAATTCAGCGCAGACATTAAATATTCGGCAATATTCTAATTTCTCTGAATAAGGTATAGGTCGACGGTGGTCTAGTGAGTCTGGTGCTGTCCCAGGTTTTGATCCCGGTGCTTGTCGAGGATGTTCCTGGTCTGACAAGGAAACACACTCCGAAAAAAAAATACCTAGTAGGATCCCTGAACCGACGTGCTAGCTATAAATGACAGACGAATTGCAGCACGATAATGCAATTACCCTAATTCCTCTGAAGAAATTACATGAAACTATGGCAGAATTGTAAAGCAGTCCTACCGCTTCTCAACTCTCATGTATATATCTATCTATATATATTAATATATTATTTTTGTTTATTAAAGACCTACCGAGGACTTCGTGTAGGAAGGAATGTGAGTTAAAGAAATTCGTTTCTTTTGATGTTTATGTGTTTTTTATGATAGGGGTGGGAACCAACAGATGGGCGCCACGGTAATAAAATATTGTCAAAGACATATTTCAGATTCCTCGTCTATAGAAGCTGTTAAAAATCAATACCACTGGAAGTTATTTGCATTGAGAGAAATTAGTAGCAGTTTATTGGAAATGTTGCGTATTCTAAATTCCTTAGTACAGAGAGATGTTCAACTGTACATGTGCTGTCTTATAAATCATATGTTCCTTTAAATGGTCACCGGGAACAATGGTGGAGCAGCTTTGCTCACACTACTGAATTCGGACCCCCCACCACCCGTCGCTCCTCCAATAACACTGTCCATAAAAATTTATGGGCATTACTTTAGGTTGTATCTCCTGGCGAATATGCACTGCTTTTTCGGAATACTTAGAGATGTCATGTCATGCAGAATAAATGAAACGGTAGTAATTCCATCCCTCCCCCTTCCATTTTCATCCACGATGCGGGTAATCAACTTTATGCGTCATCCACACACACACTTTTGACGGGAAACGTAGTGTATGGGATTGTCGAAAAGTAAGGGACAATAATAGCCCTGTAACTTTCTGAGTTGATAAACATGTGGTGGAGAATGTTAGCCTAGAGCAATAGAGTAAGGGTGGTAACTCCTTTAAAACTTTCTTCCAGTAGCAACTATGTTCATAATGAAGTTATAATACATTACAACATTTGTTTAAAAATAAGTAAATAAATAACAATAAATAAATCTACCGTTTCAACAGACCAGTAGAAGATTATAATGATGTGTCCCTTCATAATTTGCTGGCAATTTACAATTTCCGTGTTTTGTATCGTTGGTAATTTTGTGTTATCTAGTGTTTTCCATTTTGTGTTTGTGTGCTATGTGGTGTTGGTTGTATTCTCTGTGGTCCTCCATTCACAAGTTTAATGTTGCACGTAAGTAAAAGAACTGAGAAACAAGAAAGTTATAGACATTTTATTTATATTGTATAATTCATTCTTCATTTTCAGATTGTGGTGGTGTTATTAGTTTGACACATTCAAATGAGCAAGCCTCCATTCAATCTCCCAATTACCCACATAATTATGAAAATAACAAGGAATGTTTTTGGTTGATAACGGTGAGAAATCTTTTTTAAAACAAGACAACCAATGACTGAAAAAACCTTCTTATTGCTAGGCCAGTAAATTCAGCCCAGGCAGTTTTTTCATGTGTCGTAATTACAATGGTACAAAAGGTGCAGATAATATCCAGACAATACCTTCCATTGACGCATCAGCAGTGTGTCGTGTAGGTTTCTGTCGCTAAGAATCAATCTAGTGATAGACCAGCATGCTGTGTAGATTTCATTCGCTGGATTGACAAGTACGTCCCTAGTACCAAACCAGCAGTACATGTTGGGATTCTAATTTCTGATTTGACTAACCGACGACCGGTTGTACATCCGAGGAGCAATCTACATAGGTCTCTTTTCAGATACGGTTAATGGAACCCTTTAGTAAATTGAAGATTCACGTTTGCTTTAAATGAGAAATACATCTAAAGTAAAGGAATAATTAGCCAAAATATAAAAATCGTTTAAAAACAATAAACATTTCTCTTTTAGGGCCCACCCAAATCTAATGTATTGGTAAATGTGAATGATATGTCTATAGAGAAATCAGAATCGTCTAATGAATGTATAGATACTTTAGAGGTACGATATATCTTAGCAGGCCAGCGAACAGCACCGTAAGTAGTGGTTACAGTTACATTGAAAGGTATTGCAGGCCTGAACAATTCATTTTAAATTACCTTTTTATATTATTTCACTGTAAATGCAGCACGACATAGTTAATCTGAAATTTGAAAAGCTTTTATTTCAGAATATGTGGTAAATTACGACCGACTACAATACGAAGTGTGTACAATACGGTACTCATCCGATTTACAACCTCTATGAAAACAGTAGATCGTGGATTTATGTTAAATATCAAGTTAGCTTTAGGTAATTCAGTCATTTTCTGACATCTTACTCACAATGAGATCTTAACAGATAGTTGGTTGTAAGTTGAGGGTTTTCGAAAAATAATTTCTCCTATAACCGCGATGTATTGATAGATGTTGACAACATTAGTACTGGTAATGGATAATTAGAAAAAAAAGATGACAGCTGATTTACTGCACCTAAATGTTGATGATCAAAGAATTGTCCTCTACCAATTATACTAAAGGTCAAATTCTTATTAAGACATTTTGTCAAGAATACGGTTAATACAACTATTGTTTCTCCCCAGACACCCACCCCCACCACAAGTCATAGAATTAACCAAGCCTTGTTATCACACCCAACGTTCCATGGCATTGATGTATGTGCAGACAGACAACTGGGCCTATACATTGTCATCATACTAGAACTACAAAATATTTTTAGGGACGCAACCGTACTGCTCTAGTAAAAAGTGACCAACGTTGACCAACCCGCAGCTTTGACGAGATGTTAAAGTTTATTACATTTCATTTTTATATCGGGATTTGTTGTTTGTTCTTTATTAGCTGATGACCATTGTTATGATGTTGATAATAAAGGGATATATTATAGAGGAAGTGTTAATTATACTAGAACGTATAAACCGTGTTTACCGTGGACACAAGTAACACATTGTAGACATCATTCTTTTAATTATGAGTAAGTACATTTTTCTGGATATTATGAAACAGTGGCGTATAAATGCAGAGCGAGAGTGAGAGAGAGAGAGAGAGAGAGGGTGGATCCACGGGGATCTATTTCAGTAGTGCATCCAATCAAAGAGTGAATTTCTTTTTTAAAAATTCATCTGTTTAGACATATTTAAAGTGTCTTCGCATTTCTGATCTCTAGACGGTATACTTGAATCGGGGTGCATCTACGCAAAGTTGTATTCCTACATTAACGTGTAAAGTGGCGTGGGTCATTAGTAATGTATGGGGTATGGTGAATTTATTGCAGAAATGTTACACTTAAAGACATAACATTCTAGGATTTAGTTCCGAAATGTTATTCTTGAAGACATAATGTTCTAAGATTTATTTCAAAAGTGTTAAACCTGAAGACATGATGTTTTTATTTTTAGCGATGTAAATGACGGATTAGATGGTAATTACTGTAGAAATCCAGGTCATGGAGTAAGACCATGGTGTTATTATGAAGCCACTGGATGTTCTAGAGATTATTGTGATGTTTGTGGTCTTGGTAATGAAAATTTAACCCCTTTTATCCCTATATACGAATTGAAGTGGTATTTAGATCAATCTATACTAATATTTGTGACTGTCGTTTGTTTGTCTGTCTGTCGTTCATCCTGTTCGGGGTTGACGACTGTGTAGGACTGTCGCAAGACTAGAATTTGGTGTCAAGGCGTAGTTCGGACTGGGGAGTATCACAGGTCTGGTGGCGTTGGCCTACCGCTGTCGTTATACTACTTTCAAACCATGTAATGCCAGGTCATCCACTATTTGAAGATAAAATGTGGAATTTCGCGCAATAAAAGAATTAGAAATATAGAACAATTAATTATTTGGGTCGTAAATGTGTACCCCCGACTCAACAACATTGCGGTCATGTATACTTTCATAATTATCTTTCGTGAATGTCATTCGACTAAGACTAAATTTCGTTGTAATGTTGGAGTAAATCAATTCAAAGATAATGGTAAAATTCGCTGTAACGATTTAGTAATAATCAAACACCCGGTCTGCGTTTTATTTCGTCGAAAAGGTCTCTTAGATATATTCAATAAGTAACGTTTTCCGTATAACTTATTTCAGAAGACAATGTTAACAAGATTTCAGATTGTACTGATTTGATTGCCAGCGATCCCCAGTTTTGCAAAACTGACTATGGGTTTGAGAATTGTCACTTGTCCTGTGGATTTCCCGTACAACAACCAGAGATAAAAGGTAGAAAATAATTTGAAGCCATGACTTTACTATCTGTTTAAATTATAGTAACATAAATTATTGGCACATAAAATACCCCCTTGTCATTTTGAAAAGTATGGAAAGCACAAGGGGTCATACTTTTAAGTCTTATTGCTTTGCCTACTGAAAAACATTTAATACCATTTCTCAATTGAGGAATTCTTATAAATAACACACTTTGGTAGTATTTTTTCATCCATTGCTTAATTTATCTTATTTCTTAGAGAGAGACATGGTTTGTAACATCCTACCAAATGATCCGATAGATGGCTATCCTCTTCCAACCGTGGGGCCTTACTACGTAGGCGACACTGTTTCCCAGAGGTGTGGAACACTAGCACATGACGTAATCATCAGAGTGTGTTTAGGTAATGATACGTGGACACCAGCTAGATTTGCTTGTGGGGGTAAGCATTTTGTTTTCATGTCGATTTACTATAAGAATCTCTTATGTCGGGATGTCACTGGACACCCGTGACTTCTATATGCTTCTTGTCGTCACTGACGACGCGTGGTTGTCACCCGGTACTATCCGTGATTACGATGTTTTGTTTATGGTTGGTACGTGTCACTCCTAACTACGATGTGGTGTTTATGGTATGGTACCTGTTACCCGTAACTGAGAAAGAGAGAGAGAGAGAGAGAGAAATGGGGTTTAACGTCCACTCAACACAAACTAGGTCATTTCGGGACTAACATATGGTTTAATTTCATTTCAATAATTCGCTTGCGCGTAGGGGTCTTTTAATAGTGGGAGGAAACCGGAGTGCCCGGAGGAAACCCACGAGGTTGAGAAGGCGCCCCTATCTCCATGCCACATACGCTCACACCAGGGCTCGAAACCACAGCCGCAAGCCAGAGGTGACCGGCCAGCTAGAGTTCTAAGCGCGGCACTCTAGACCACTAGGCCATCCCAACCCCCCGTTACCCGTAACTACCATGTAGTTATCGTGGTATGGTACGTGTCACCCTTGACTACGATGTGGTGTATGTGGTTCGGAGACGCCCAAACAAGACCGGGATGTAATTTTCCAAATGCCAAGGGTTCTTTTACGTACTCGCCAGTGTGTAGACAGGTTATTCGAACAAATATTCGCTATTCTTGCCAGTCCCATCGTCTTGCACCTTTTACAAGGGCGAACCACACTGGCAAAGTCAGTGGAACTTTCTCGTCCAACACCGGGATCGAACCCCGGACCCTCCTGGTTAATCAGCCAGCGTCTATCTCACTAAGCCAAGAAATTCAGTAATTGTGTATCATCAAAACTGTACATTGTATTACCATTATAACTGATATGAGCCTTATTTAAATATTATTTTTGGCAATTATATAAGTGTGTGTAGATGGGTGGACAGTTTACGATGGCGGATGTTATAAGTTTTACGACCAAAAATTGAAATGGAACGAAGCTAATACTACTTGCTATCAAGATGATGAAGCAGTTATTGCTCCTGCTAGAAATGACGAGGAAATGGCATTCCTGAATAGATTTGGGTATTGTTTTTATTTTCAAAGAAATACTATTACATCCATTATAACGTGCTTACATTGGTCTGTTCCTTTTAGCGAGGTGATTTAATGAAATGAAATTGGTGTTTATGGTGTCACTATTTAGGCTAATGAAGAAGGGAGTGTCAGTCATTATCACATAAATGATAGAACCCATTAAACATGTTCCAGATATAATTTTAACACAGATATCATTCTTACGATAGATGCGTAATGAAGGTTTCTACTAAAGGAAGTGACGAACACAAGGGGAACACACGAGCCATCCTTCTATATAACTGACTAAAGTGCCGAGTGTTAATAGATACACGGGCGATATAAGGATACACCACACGCTACTCCTAAAATAACCTAGCATTGATTTAGCGTAAATCCCATATTTTGCCTATTAGCACTGGCACTATCATTTTATTATATATATCCAAGTATATGAATATTATTGTTTCTGTTCAAGGGGAGTTGTTAATCATTTATGGATTGGTGCCCACAATAAAAGTTCTACCAATACAACATATTTCTGGTCTGACGGTCTCCCAGTTACCTCTACTAACTGGCTAACAGGTAAAATATGCATAAACAATAAACAGCTTGTTTGTTCAATCTATACCCTATGTTGGAAATAATTTCATAAATAAACGACATCCCCAACCTAAATTTTGAAATTTTCTCTTCATTTCTAGATGAAATACTGAAAGCAGAATATTTTAACAGAACGTATATTAACAGTCCTAGTTCATACAACGAATATTGTTGAAATATTTAAAGCCAGACCTATATCGGTCAATGCAGATCTATATTTCGTTTCGTTTTTATGCTTTCGATGGCATCCGATACAATCTGATTAAAATACAGATCTATATTTCGTTTCGCTTTTTTATACTTTCGATCGATGGCCTCCACTACAAGAAAATCTGGTCGGTAGTAGTGGGGTCGCGTTAGAAGTCATATGAGCGGCTTTTGTCCTTATGGCGTCAGGCATTTGATTAACCAATCAGCGTTGGTGTTTCAAGTGAGAATTTAACATTGTCCTCGCTGTGAATGTCTGCTCACCCAAACAGGCCATTTGATTTCCCAACCTCTCACTCCAACCTTGTGTGGTAAAGACAAGTAAACGAAATTTTGAACTATATAAAACGAAACGAAATAGTATCTGTGTTTAATCAGATTGCCAACCGATAGATAATCTATTAAAGCAGGATGAACACGTATTAAATTAGTACTTGAGCGTTGTCTGGGAAAGGTTCCAAAACAACTTCCCTGAAAATTATTAAACATAATCTACCTTGAAGATATCAGTGATTTTGTTCATCTGTGAGGTGTGGTTTACCTGGTAACGCTAATCTACCCAATGAGTACATTTATATCAACCACATAAATTAGTAATTGTTCTTTCATATGTATTTGTGACTGCCCAATGTATATCATATCAATGACGACAGACATACTATATAGATTTAATTTCTGATCTGTTTTAGGAAGACCCGACAATAGATATAATGCAGAGAACTGTGTTGTGATGTTAAGTCCATCTCTAAAATGGGAAGATTTATACTGTGGTCATTATTATAAAAATTATTTTGTCTGTATGAAAAACCGAACAGGTAATCGATGAATAATACTTATATTTGTTTTGTTGTGCTGTATTGTAGCTTATACCGTGGTATGCTTATTGTTCATTTGACAGGGGATTTTGTATGAATTTATCCCTAAAAGAGTTCCTCAAGATTTTGAACTTTGGGGACAAAGGTATATCAACTTAAATAAACATAACATCATCTCCATTATTTTTTCAGTTCGTGTGACGTGTATAGACCAGATAGATAACTGTCTTACCAAACTACAAGAAAATCCTAAAATGTGCAGCATATCTACAGGCTACAGTCAAACGGTATGTCCCTTTACCTGTGGCGCTTGTGAATTGGGTAAGTTTTACTGATCAATAAGATCTCTGTATTATTCGGTTAGAATTTCATTGATAAGTCTTAGTATGGTGAGCAATGTCGGTAAATAATATTGAAAATAGTTTGGAGCTATGCTGGTTAAGCTGTTGCTATTAATTGGTATCGGCCACTTTTCTGTATTACAATTTGTGAGGCCTTCGTACATGTAGTCCTTTGTTTAATGCACCTTTTTTATATTTTATGAATCTTTAATCCTAGGGTGACATATTCTGCACGGACACGTTGTGTGCAAGCCTTCAATTTTGCATCAAAATCCTCATAACGGCATGATGGACTGACATTATCTGCATCACACATTTCTTTAAAACTAGTTCCCATTTTTGTTAGTAATGGAAATATAATATACTTATATAATGTACCTTGTCTTTTTATATAGGCACACCAAATGTGTATTGTTCTCTGCCAGAACCGTCAGCACATTCTGCAACTGTATTTAATCATTCGACAATGTTATCAAGGGGAGAATTTGTCAGCTATAGATGTGAAGATGGTTACGTTTTGTCTGATGGTAACTTAGATAGAGCTTGTCAACCCAATGGTACATTAACCGGTTCACCACCTACGTGTATAAGTAAGAATCAATGGTTATAAATGAGAATTTTGTAACCTTACGAGTACGACCATCTGACGGAGCACTAATCTGACATTCTCGAAATAACTAAATAATTGTTAGATACATTCCTTAACATGACGCGTAATATTCACTTTGAAATAATAAATTGTAGATAACAATAATCAATTATTCAAGGGGTTATATTTTCTAAGATTTTTTTATATTCTAATACAATATCTGAAACCACTCTGGTGTGCCTAAATCAAAAATCTAACAAAATGAATACCGTTATGCGAAACTGTTGTCTAACACATGTTCTGTGGGAAACATTTTGGTAGCGATGCAATACGAGGTAATGAACTGTGAGATATATTAAAATAGTGGCGGCATTATTTAATATTCCTGAAGCAATGGCCGAAGAAATCTATCTCTGCACATTGCTGGATTAGCTTCTGATTCCTGAACTTTTGCTGGAGTATGTCTGTTCTTCCCGTTCAATCAAAGCTGCCACATAAGAACAACAATATGACAGTCCTTCGTTTAATCTGGGGCTTCCCTAAAGTTTGGACAGTGAATTAAGGTATTAAAAACGGTGAAAGTATGTTCGTTTCCAAACAGTATTGTTTACATTTCATTCGACTCGATAGCCTCGTTTGTCACGCAATTAGTTTTACGGCAGTATTCTGCTATGTACTGGTTAATTGGGCATAATAAAATCGTGAGCCATGACGTAACGTTATGTAAAAATAATATTTGGTTCAATATTGGCACTCGATTTAAATGTAAATCTTTTGTAGAGCAGCTAGTCCTTAGTTGGTAGTCAGACTACTGACCAATCAAAATTTTAAACAACAATATCCACTCATTACAGCAGTGAGTAGTGGGATTATCTTTAATCAAACGAAACACTGCGCGGAGTAGGGCATTATTTATGCAAAAGGATTTAGAGAACTAAAACTGCGATGCAGTCATCAGGTTTCACCGGTGTTCCTTACCCTTAAACTAGCGCCACTTGACATATTTTCATATTATTATTATACGCGTGTTAAGAATTGACGAGAAATGGCCATTTATGAAAACATTTTGACTGTGAAAAACTTAAAAAGTAACAAATGCGAAATCCGCCATTTCTCGGCAATCGCTAAAGTAAAAATTATTTTGTGACATCTGCCTGGTCGTATATATATATATTCGATTTATCGAGGCGCCAACGGGGTATGTCAATTTAAATAAAATTGAAAAAAATGACAAGACATTGTCCAATATTGTATCGTGTTTCTGATTGCATATTTTAACCATTTCTCCCGTAATCTGGAAAAAAACCTAGGAAGTCCAATTTTGTTGAAGATTGAGTTAGGCCCATATTTGGACTTCATACACATGTATATGATAATAGTTTTTTTTTCTCCTTCACTGAAAAGGCTTCTAATTATCTTCATCTAAAAGACAAAATAAAATTGGTTTTATCTTCAGTAGTTTAATTCTGAAACAAAACAGTTTTGCTTTGTTTTCTCGAATCTATATTCAACAGTGTTATAGGTTTTTCCAGATTACAGGAGATTTGTTTGTTAATGTATTTTACTCTTTCCAGATATAAGTTATTCAAAAACATTTTCCAATGATGTCATCATAAAACACCGATCTAAGATTATCCGAGGTTCCCAAGTCTTGTTGTCACTGAATGGTAATTTATATATCACCAGATCCGGTAGAATAACTCAGTGGCATTTTTTCGCGGCGGAAGGAAAATCTCACATGTTTCAAGTCTGGCGTCCGGTGGACGATACAGGAACAACGTAAGTCTAATTTAGATCAAATTTCTCGACAAGACACTGGTTTGGGTGGTAAACATATTGGTCTAATTTCTATTGACAGGTGACAGGGTCAAAACGATATGAGATACATCAGTTTTGATGATAGTTTCAAACCGGGGTCTTAAATCGACCAAGACTATTTTATTTCTGACTAACATATATCTAAAGCGAAGCCCCAGATCACCCGTATTATTACATTCTATTACACATTAACCATATTTCATTACAGGTTTCAGTTGATCGGTTTTAATGAAATAACACCAACAGAGACCCGGATGTATATATTTAATATTGATACTAGTGAACAGATTGTAGTGACACCTGGTGATGTTATAGGTATCTGGTCTTCTATGGGATCAGCTGATGCTGGAATAACGTATGATATATGTCAAGCAAATCTTCATCCCCAAGGCAGTAATATGTTACGCACCTCTAGAATCTTCTACTATAATACTTATTTCAATATAGGCACGAATGCACATGTTGTAGACTATAGCCCTTCGTGTATGATGATTTCCGTAAAAGCCTATATTGAACCGATATAAAGAAATCAAATATGCATAAAAAAATAACATAATGTTGTAACGTTTGTTAAAGACATAATATTATTTGAAAAAAAAACCAAATTTGACACAGCGGTCCGATAGTCTTGATTTAGGCTTGACGAGCATAATTATATAAGAAACAATATTCCGACTTTATGGATCAGTTCATAAGAGCTATCCGAATACAAATAAATGGATGAGCTGATCGTGCTGTGAAAATGGTGAAAAGACATGTCAGGTGTTTTGATTTGCAATAAATAGTAAACTTCCTCAAAGTAATGACAACGCGCATGATGTTGCCACATATGGTAAAAATGGTAGACGTTCCTCATGCTATTCAGGATTTGGGTAACTGTGTTATGGGGTTTAACGTCCAACTGTCCTGCCGCGACAGGTCTTATGAAACTGTATTATAATAGAAACTTCTATAAAATGATATCATTTTGGCAAACAGTAAAACGAATTAGACAGCCATTCAAAAGAAATAAAAATTTCTAAGCTTTTCCTATCTGAGCACCAATTAAATGTCTGATATTATGTTTATTGATATACACACACTTCCATGTGATAATTGTTGGAGAAATTCATTGTTACATGATTTGTATATAATTAAAGGTTGAATTTTAGTCTATAATTATCTTATGTTTAATCTGATAGACAGACTGAATACAAAAATATATAATAAAATAAATAGGGAACAAATTCTTAACCCAGTTCATCCCCCCAAACGTCATATCACATCTAAGAGTTTGCAGAACCGTCGGAATCGGAGCACAAAGGTGGGGGTGGGGAGTTGGCTTAAGCCAATCATGGCGTTGATGAGCTTATTATTTTACCAAAATAATAAGTTACGAAGCCCGAATGGAGGGAATTACTTACTTACGTCTATAAGGATCATAGTTCCAATCTGACCCCTCAATCTGGATTCTCCATGTCAATGTTAGACGCCGGCGAATTGATAAAAGCCTCATTCTCCGTGTTTTTGATCGACACACAACACTGAGGTTGGTAATGGCTTGACAATGGCCTGTATCCAGTTCATCAGGTTTCATTAACCCCTGGTTTAATCTATGGGAGAGACATGTTTTCAATTTACCCGCCCTTGATGATTGTGATATTTTTATCGACCAATCTCATAAATCGTTAATTTCAAAGGAAGTTGGCAAAGGGAAGTATCTCTCTAAGAATAGAGAAAAAACACTTTCACAAAATATGCATTCTCTTGAACACAAAAAATAACAGAACTAGTATTACATTATTTATCCAATGGAGATGGTCGGAAATCATGCCAACACTGTATAATATATTTGTTCTCTTACCCTTCAATAAAATAGAAGCAAAGAATTATAACACGAGGTTGTCTTAACTTCTTGTGGAAATATAAAGAAATGATAATTAAACAACTAAAAAGAATATGAAATGGACAAGATCTGCTACTTACACCGCAGAAGTGTCAATATTTGAATTTAAATGATTCGGCTTTACTCGCGAGTTTTTAGTATTGTTCTTTATTTGATATCAATTAAAGTTATGGAATTTAAACCGAAGGCCAATATACGAAAGCCAATGATTAATTCCATGCTTGTATGCAACAAGTAGTAGAGCGGCCAGCCCAGCCTCGTGGGATTCCCCGTGAACCCCTAAGCAGAGGCGTATATATAAAGTTACACCCTGATATGTTAGTCCCGAAATGACTTGGTTGGTGTCGAAGAACGTTCAATATTGATTAGCCATTCTGAGGTATCGGACCAGGGATGAATCTAGGAATTTATGCAGAAGGGAATGGACAGGTTCCTGTTTAGGAAAATTGACAGTTGACAATACATGTTGCCATCACCGTCTCTATACATACACACGGCTATTTAAAGGGAGGAATCCCACACCATGTTTGACGTCAATTTTTATTATGAATTAATACGATCACATTGTAATGCAATTTCATTGATGTAAAGCATTAATTGTGATATCACATATCTCTATATCATTATCTCGCGCTTTGATATTTTTTCTAAGTGCAATATCTTGCGGAACTTTTGTGGTGAAAAACACCACAGACCGAAAACACTATCGAAATTAAGTCGAAAATCTTGTGGAATGTGGTACCACACAGGCATATAGGGGGACGGAGAAGAAATTTTTTCTAAGTCCAATATATAAACACCATAGACCCAAAACAATCTATGAATATTATTTTCTAAGTCGACAATCTTGTGGAATGTAGTACCACATAGGCATATGGGGGAATGAGAAGAATTTTTCTAAGTCTAATATCTTGTGGAACTCTTGTGGTAAAAAACACCACACACTAAAAAAAACACTGTATCAAAATCGAAAAGTGCGTGGAATGTATTTATTTTCAGAAACCCAATATCTTGTGGAACTTTTGTGGTGAAAGGTTCCACACTAATGCCTCCAAACCTTACCACCTGATGATAACGGATAAAGCACATGACCGTGACTCGTAAAGGTGTAGTTTTACAATTGTTTTTATGTAGCTCAGCAAGAAGGGAGATCTGCCCCGCGAACCCGCAACTTAACTAAGGATGAATGGACACCTGGGTAATCGGTACGCGGCAATCAACAAGTTAGAAGAATCGACAATTAACAAGCGAAAAACGAAACATTAGCAGGCAGCGGTTACAGAAATGGCCTTGGGACCAAAATTAGTACAATTTATGTCGTTGGAGATCTTGGTGGCTAAGAGGGTAGGAAGCTGGCTCGCTAGTCTGTAGTTCGGGTGTTCGATTCCTGCATTGGCCGAGAAAGTTCATCAAGCGTGATTCTCCCTTGTCAGTGATGTGGGACGTAGGGCCTGACAGGGACAGCTGTCTCGTCGTTCAGATGGCACGAAAACCGAGGTCCCGTGTACACATTGTTTGACAGAATTCGATATAGATCGTAGTTCAGCTGTCCGGGCAAAATTTCCCTCACGGCACACTGTATGGCGTATGCCCGTCTCCATTAGCCCAGTTTGGAGCAGAACAGTAGGACGTTAAACTCCATTTCATTTCATTTCATGTCTCTTAGCAAAGACAAATTCGAGATATTCTGTGGCTCGTTCACACGAATCGATGACGTTAACGTCATCAGACATGATCGATTTGGGGGTGGTTCTGTTATGGTGTGGGGAGGCATCACTGTTGCTGGAAGAACGGCTTTACATGTTGTTGCAGGGCGTGTTACAGGCCAGTACTACCGGGACAACATCTTGGCAGTCCATGTTGTGCCGTTCGCACGACGTCATGGCCGCCGTTTCATCTTCCAGGATGACAACGCAAGATGTCACAGGGCCAGGATCGTTACAGGTTACCTCCAACAACAGAACATCACCACATTACCTTGGCCAGCACTGAGTCCCGACCTCTCCCCCATCGAGCATGTCTGGGACATGCTTGGACAGAGGTTACGTCAACGTCAACAACGTCCTGCCAATGTCCAAGAACTTGCTGCTGCGTTGCAAGAGGAATGGGACAATCAAAATAATCTTAGACGTCTCATGAGGAGTATGCCACGTCGGATCAATTCTTGTTTGGCAAACAGAGGAGGATTTACCCGTTACTGACTTTGTTGTGATGCTGTGGTAACTTTTCTGTTTGACCCCGGGTATCATTTTACCCTTATAATGGTCAGTCTGTGCCTTACTTAGTCTAACGATCATTTGGAATAAATTGATGAATGTGAACTTCATTTCATTCTGTCATTTGTTTCTTCGTCAGTTTCATTAGGTGACATTAATAACACTTAAAAATCAAATATCCCCTACTTTTTTTGAATAGTATATATTTCATAAATCGATTAACTTAGGCCAAAACCACGAACTGCAAGCAATTTACAACCATCAAACTGTGAAATTATCATATCGTCATATTATTAATTAACGTATTTTCATTGTATCGCAAGAGTGAAGAGAATTTAACTGGTTAAAAAATGGTACTAGTTGAGAAAATTTTGACCATTTGATTAACCAGTGAGAAATATTGAATCAGCAGGAATATTTTCATTGAAAAATGTCCCATTTTGTTGCCGGGAGCGCTAGTTAATTCTTCCTATGATGGAAGGCCACGAAACACATTGGTACAGAGTGACGAAAATGAAAATCAAAAAAGCTGCTTTTTAATTTTGGATTCTGGCGTATACACACCAACAGGGTCCAGGTGACTTTATAATTAGTAAATTTGCGGGAGACAGTGTCGGGTGAATCCGATGAAATTTTCGGTAGAAATTCGTATCCCCATTGCGGGATTCCAAATTCTGACCCGTCTCCCAGCGCACCCGGTCAAGAAAGTTTACTATACCAGCCCATTCCAGATTCCAGTGATGGCGTAACGGCCCATTAAAGCCACCGGGCACATAAAATATGATCATCATGGCTCCATGGTCGGTCCAATATCCCCTCTCCCATATAATGTTCAGCAGGAAAAGGTTGTTTTTTTTTAGACAAATTGTACAAAATTATTTTTTTTGCATTTTTTGTCCGATCGTCCCTTCGAGCGATCGTCCGACCGACCCTACGGGCGATGGCCCGACGGCCCAATCCGCCCCTGATTAATACATTTTAAGCAAGTATCTCATTCCATGCAATTAATTCACAGTATTATGTAGCAATCATATTACGTATATGATCTGAATGAATTTCCACAGAGCAGTGTTTTTAAAGATATTTTCACGCAACTGTACCACACCCCCATACACCATCCTGCATTGACCTGTTGTGGGGACCCTGTGAGTAGGCTCGCCGACTTTACCTTGTAGATTTTCTACGGTTTCATCCTTTAGTAGTTTGGGAATGACCGTGTATAGTACTGACGAGTGGGGGAACTGAACTGTTTGGCCCTTGTCCAATGTCCGTGAATATTATTGACATAATGTAAACACTAAATCTTCCCAAGTCGTCTACATAAATAAGTACATTGGGTTGGTCAAATGAAAACGATACACTTAACCGGCAGAATTCCGACCATAGCACTGTTGAAAAATATCGGCCTGGAGCAAAGATTTTAATCTGAGCATTTTGTTTTATGTAGTAATAATATAAGTAGCTGGACAGACACAAAAACAAATCTACAGATAGGACACAATATACACACATGTTTCACACAATAAACAACAAACGTACATATAGATGATGTGGCCCTCTGCCCCCCCCCCCCCCCCGCACACACACACTGCCAAAGATCCTTACACGCAAGTGAATTAAGAAATTAAAAAGTTGAATCATATGTTAGTCCCGAAATGATTTACTTTGTGTCGAGTCGACGTTAAACCTTATTCCTCTCTCAAATCTCTCTAACATATCAAATCAAGAGCAGGATTTGAAAACAGACCTTGCCTATGATATCTATAATTTAAACTGAAAGTTACGGAGAATGTGTTGCATGCTGTTATTGTCCTGTATTCAAAAACCATTTCATACCGATATTCCACCAAAGGTGGTTAATAAATCTGATGCCTGACGCCGTTATTACGTTGCCGGTTTGACATTTTGGAAATGAATAGAACATACCACAGGTGTTAAAATCAAATCAGAACAATATTTTATCGACACTGGTATCGTCAATCAACTTAGAAATGATCAATGATATTTTATATTTTCCTTTTACTTACAAAATCCGAAACATTGCCATAAACTAGCACGTGCAGAGAAACAAACACATAAAGATTATTTCAGAAGTTTTTCTTGAATGAAAAAGAGGAGTTCCCGAAAATATATTTATGAGCTGAATTCCTATGCTCATAATCTCTTTATTTTATATAATTTTAATGGTGGTGTTTTTATTAACTCATCAAAGAGTTATGAGTGATCAGACACTATAAATACAGTCTTGGAATTCTTCGTCTTCAGTCAGTGGTGCTGTAGTGCAAGAATATCTTTTATTCTTCAGGTAAGACAATTTATTAATAAGGTAAGAGTGAAGTTAAAGGGGCTAAAGTTAAATATAGTATGAAATTGGATTGATCTGGTGATTTCGTTTAAAGGTACATTATGGTAGATTATATACTAGTTAAAAACTAGATAATGTAAAGGTAATTTGTAGCAAAAATTTCAGTCAAATTGATCCACTCTATTTTAACGCCTAGCCTCGATTATGATTACTAATCATTACGATAAAAAGTATAGTCTCGATTATCCAATTTTGATTTAATTATCAATGAGCGTTAAGCAACATATAGGATTGTAATCCAGTCAATATCGAGGGCTAGCGTTGACATCATCGAGAGTTGATTATGGTCTGGATATGTTAAATAATGTCTAATTAATAATGTAGATAAAATTTCAGGTTTAAAGAAAGACCTGTAATAGGCAGATTTAGCTCTTGCATAATACTGCAGAATACATCAGCCAGGATCATATCACGAACCAAAACATCATCTCACATAACACCTGTTCTAAAATCCTTACATTGGCTCCCAATTTGAGCTCGCATCAACTTTAAGGTTCTGTGCCTCACATACCAATGTCTACGAAATCTTGCACCCAGCTATTTATCAGAACTACTAACAGTATATCAACCAAACCGGTCCTTGCGATCTTACTACCAGAATACGCTTGTCGTTCCACACTCAAAACTGAAACATTTTGGTGACAGAAGCTTTAGTGTAGTTGCTCCTAAATTGTGGAATGGTTTGCCATTGAAAATTCGAAACAGTGAAACCTTGACTATTTTCAAATCACAACTAAAGACTCACTTATTTCGAGAATGCTATGAGAATTAGACTTTCTATTCACTGTGTATATAACCATTGTCTCATTGCGCTTTGAGCATGCTTTTGGATGGATTTGGCGCTCTACAAATGTACATTATTATTATTAATGTATGTTTAATGATGGAACGAATTCATTTCGGTTAATTTTTCGTTTCGTTGGGTAAATAGAATTGCCTTTCTCTCCGTTGACAGAACTGCTGTTTACTGAATTGGACGTCTAACAGATCTCATTTTTAGATTGTCTATACTTTATTTATTAATTTTATGGACGAACTGGGCCTTTATCCGCCAAATTTCTACATACTCAAACTTGATAACAGACTTTACAATTTGATTTGTAGAATGAAGTGCATAATATTGCCTATCGTACTTCTTCTGGTGGCTTCAACTCTATGCGAAGACAGCATTGTTAACGTACCACCTCGAGTAGATGGGGATAACGAAAATACCAACCAAGACACAGGAATACCACCACCAAAAGCAAATAATGTTAATGATGATGCAGATATCTTAAATGAACATGACACTATCGAAGAAATCATCCGCAATACTGGGGCCGAAGATGGGAAGGAACCTAAAATTTTACACGATGTAAGTTGTTATTTGTTTTAATTTGATTAAAATACAAATCTATGTTTCGCTCGTTTTTTTTATACTTTCGATGGCCTACTCGACATGAAAATCAGAGTTCACGTCAGGGCGTCAGGGCAAACGAGCGGATTTTGACATATTGACGTTAAACATTGATCAATCAATCAGCGTTGATATTTCTAGTGGTTTACCCTCGCATCAACCAGAACACGTAAATGATAACAACTCTTCCAGATCCTAGTGTAGTAAGGACAAGTAAAACGAAATTTTGAACTAGAAATACGCAAACAAGGGCCATCGACTTTAACCGTACTCATCGTTAAATATGTAGAATATCTTACGATTTCTTGTTGCCTAAACTTAACCTTTGAGGTTAATAACTAATTTAACAACACGAGTTTTCAAACACATCATTTGAAAACTGTTGAGGTTAATACAGTAAACACTAGGTCTCTACAATGAAATCTCGTGGGCTTTTACTCGAAGTAACGCTTGGAATGTTTGGTTTTTTGATCTAATATCAACACTGAAATTTGGAATATTTATCAACGTTTTGTGGATTTGGGTGGCTGTAAGGTATTTTCTTTCGAGATTGGAAGTTCTTGTTGCCTTATCATTGATTGAATATTATGGCTTCATCTATTGCCCAAAGTAATACGCCTTTAAAGTATTTTGCTTGTGGGGATGTACCACCCTTTGTGGAAAACTCAAGTTTAAAGACAAATTTGTGTTGTATTTAGACTCCACCAAGTACTCCACCAAAACAAACCTCAAATGATGAACAAGAAGAAAAAGCTGGAAAGAGGAAGAAACGATTTAGCTTAACTTATTCCGGACTTTGGACAAATGGTACAATATTATGGAATTATGACGGAACGAGCTGTAAGTATAGTTTCGTTGATAAACTACAATTAAAGTGATATTTATATATCTAATATACGTAATGCGCGATTCTCATTGTCATCAATGAATAAAATTAAAATGGAATGGGGTTTAACGTCCTACTTTTCTCTCCCGACTCGACTAATGAAGAAGGGTATACGCCATACCGTGTGCTATGAGGGTAATTTTCCCGGACAGTGGCGCTACGACCTACTCTTATGCCCCGTTTTCACATGGGCTACGAATCCAAAATGTTCCGATATGTAGAACAATCGTAGACGGTTCGTGAAGTTCGTAGCTAATCCGTATTTCGGTTCTTACACATTCGTATTCTTCGTAGAAATAAAAAAAACTTTCGTGATCGGTCTACGAACCGTTGTAAACCCCGTCTGGAAAGCAAGACTGACACTGATTCTGTGGCACGCATTGGCACTACTTGAGTCGGCACGACAGCGTCCGATTTGCACAAACTCGTCGTGCCAATGCGGGAAGAGCGTGAACAATGGGTGAACTTGTCGTGCCAGTTCGTGTCAATGTGGACACTGATGTGCACGACAAAATCGTGGCCAAAAGTCGTGCAAGTGTCAGCCTGGCTAAACAGTTAACTAAAATTCAAGGAACGGCGCTCAAACCTCCAAACAGGCACAAATGTCCCAAACCAATCAACTATATATAATATATACCACGAACCTCGTTTAGGGACCCAAGACTGTCCAATTGTCACAAATATCGTAAACTTCTCGTAGCTTTATCGGCATCATTCGAGGGGATTGGAAACCGAATTCGGTATATTCGTCAGTAATTGGCATATCGGTAAACAGCTCGGCATATTTGTAACTGATCAATTTGTTGATAATTCTTTAATTCCTTGCTTTCTTCGTAGCCGACGTGAAAGCTGAGCATAATATCGAATTCCAACTGTCAATGGTTCTTTTACGTCGGCGCCAATGCGTACACCGGACTCGGTGTTTTGTCCTAACCGAACGACTAGAGTTTGCTGTTTTAGATACCCTTTTCTGCGATATCACTTCTAAATAAAGCTATTTCAAACACATATCACCTCGGTGGAAGCGGACGTTAAATAAAGCCATTTCACACACATATCACCTCGGTGGAAGCGGACTTTAAATAAAGCTATTTCACATGTCACCTCGGTGGAAGCGGACGTTAAATAAAGCTATTTCACGCACATATCACCTCGGTGGAAGCGGACGTTAAATAAAGCTATTTCACGCACATAATTTTAAATCGAGTAGACGATGAGTGGTGGTTATCTAAATTTACCTACACTGTTTAGACTAACATGGACACTTTACTTTTACTCAAACTAAAATCAAATCATTGTTCTTATTATTCATGTTTTTTTTTATTTTTATTTAGATGGTACAAGTTCAGCTGGTCAAAAACATGAAATTATTGTTTCTATGAAATATATAGAAGAGAATAGCTGTGTCAAATTCCATGAATTAAACAATGTGACCAAACCGGTGTATGCCTTATTTCAGAAGTAAGTAAAGCGATTTTGGAAATTATGAACTATTTCACGATGTAGCACATTTTTAACAGTCATAATCCTATCTATTTTCGCTCTTTTTTATGCCTATTCATATCAGCTGCTAATTTAAATTTGACGTGAAAGCTCTGGTTGTCACCTCAATCTATACGTTATTGAATGGAAGTTTGACCTGAAAGTGGCTTTTAGGCATATCCTTCTTTTACGTGTACGCCAACGTGTATACTGGACCCTGGTTTCACGTCACATTACGTCATTGGACCTCCTGGTTAGTGAAAGACAGTTCTTTGGTGTTTATTGTAATCATTAACCTTTTCATTTGATTGAATCATTGCACAACTCCAGATTATATCTCTCACAGCAACTATTAATGTTTTAAAGTAGGTACTCTACCGTATCAACCTTCTGTGAACTCATCATTTTGTGTTAAAAGTGCTAAATCACCATTCTTTACACAAATGGGTAGCAAGGCGTAATATGATAATGTATTATGAATATATATAATAGTAAACAAGCTTATAAACCCGTTTACTTTAAATCGTTTCTATGTTACTATAATTTCTAATCAATTATGTTCGACGAAATATGCGAAGAGCCCGAATTGAGCCCCCTGGTTATTTCAGTCTATACCGGTAGTATTGTACTTCTATGATATATTTTGTAGCCTCGTTCATCTAGCCACTTCATTACAAATTTTCAAATTTCCATTTTGTCTTAATTATTGGAAATCAGACGCCCAACTTTTCACGGTAAGACATCAACATCAATGTTGATTTAAATTGGCCAGTAAGTCGCGTTTGTAATTTCAAAAACTATGGATGATAACGAGTAAGCGTCTTGCCTCTTTTAATATGTAAGTGAGTAGGTTTTCTCCAAGTCCTCTAGTGCCCTTTCACTGATAAAGACACATGCTCTCTCACTCTCTCTCTCTCTCTCTCTCTCTCTCTCTCACGCACAAAAACATACATAACAATAGCGATGCAATTATGACTTTCAGAGGTAACGGTTGTTTTTCTCATGTTGGGATGGTAGGAGTTCAAGGCCAGACAATATCGTGTTGTTCTAGGGTAAGTGAAAACGTTACGCACATTGTTTGAATTCAGAAACAATATTCAACCAATATTACTTTATATATTACCAGTAGTCCTTGTGTGTAGTATACTTAGTTTAATTTCTTGAGGAAGAAGGGTCGGTGGGTCTCTGACACGACGCTTTTGGTCGTGAAGTCTGTTACTGAATCAAAAAGAGCAGTTTTGACCCTACTGTCTCACCCATGTTAAATAATAAACGGATTTCTACGATTATGAACAAACTACATTCTTTGGTTATTATAAACTTACCTGTGTGTTTGAAATGAACTCAAGTTAAATAGAATCCATTGTACAACTAAATATCCTAACGAATAAAAAAATTCTCTCTGGTAAAATTGAACTCCCCGGAAACTTTGGCTAGAGAAGTCGTGTGATTTATTTCTTTTGAATTACATTTGTTTTACTGGCCTGGAATCTCACCCTTGAATAGTCCTGCCAATTAAATTCAGCAATCTGTTGTAGCCGAGGTAAAATCCGATGTATTTTACATTTGCCTCGGCAAAATTAATAGCCGAGGTCATTGAATAGGTATATAACGTTTTTTCTATACATAAATACCAATAATTATTATCAAAAAATCATACCGCGCATCGGTTTTTATTAACAGTAGGTACCATGTGATATGAGTTATTACAGATGGTTAGATTTAGTGCCGCGAAACTTGCACGAGTTTTTCCCACTGTCTGCATAATTAAGACCTGATAATACACGCAATCTGCGATGCCTCTTCTGACGTGTGATTTTTTGTTTGTTTTAAATATGATGTCCCGAACTGTTCTATCAAGAATGTTTCGATTTCGATGAACAAAAATTCAATTTAATCAGGAACATTACTGATATGGAAATTATTGAGAAGCGGTGGTCTTTTTCCATACGAAATATGATCTATTTAAATTATGAAATATAGTGTGTTTATTTATAAAAGTTAACCAAAAAGTAGTCTATGATTGACTGGCCGGCTGTAATATGTTTTATGAATACATATATAATATACAGTCGTGAAATTATGAGGTGAAAAGCAATATTATACATGTATTTACGAGTATTCATATAATCGATAAATAAAATTTAGTAGACTGACAATCAATTGGTTCAAAATTAATGTCATTGTCTTCAGTTGCTAGTTTCTTGACCAAACTCAAACGACCGAAAAGGGCGTGCGCTGTTTTGATTACAACTCACGTGGCTGTCACAAATTGTCAACCTTTACCCCCTTCAACAGATTACGATGGTTTAGCCCATATCATGCATATGTAATGTTGTGACGGACACATACGAAAATACTGTGCAAGCAAAAATATTGGCTTTTCAAGAGAGAACAGACTCCTTTTTATCGTTGGGGTATTTAATTGTGCAATGGATTTTATTTAACGGGAGTTCATTTCAAACACACAGGTAAGTTTATATTAACCATAGTAGAGTAGTTTGTTCATAATCGTAGAAATCCGTTTATTATTTAACATGGGTGAGACAGTAGGCGTATACATGATATACAATGGGGTCGTATGTGTAACCTTCTGGGTTTTCTTTGTCTCCCACCCCCTTTATAAGTAAAGGTCCCTGTTTACAAGCGGGTTATTGAAATGACTTAATTAGTAAATCACATGCTTTCCATTAGGCCAGTCTGCTTTGTCATATTCAATTCTTTTGTCTAATATTGTAGTCTGCTTTCTAATAGACCAGTATGCTTTCTAATAGACCAGTCTGCTTTCACAGGACATCCCAAATCTGGGTGATGTATTTTTTATTTAACATGTCGTATTCCCTTTTGTTACTCAGGAAACCTGTGGTCATGAATTGTTACATCTTGCTGGGATGAGCCACGAACACCAGGCACCAGATAGAGACAATTTTGTTAGAATAAACTGGAAATACATTAAACCTAGTAAATATTTTTACGTCACTCACTCTATAGATATTATATGCTAAGTTATTAATTGTTTTTATCTAAAAGTTTTTATCTAAAAGTGTGCTTTTAAACATCTAGGGTTTTGAATCGTTTCCGGTGTTGGTCGAGATTTTAGTATGTGGTTTCACCTGACTACCTGACAACGACAGCTGTCTCGTCGTTCAGGTGACCACAGTGGCGTCCAAGTAGAATTCGATATAAGAGTAGGCCGTTGTGCTAGTGACCGCACGAAATGTTCCCCATGATACATTGCATGGCATGGGCCGGTCTTCATTTGCACAGTCGGGGGAGAAAAAATAGGACGTTAAAACCCATTTCATTATAATTATTTTGAGTACTCTTTGTGAAAATAACACTATAATAATATCAATATGGTTGTAAATGATGACGCCGATCTGTCAACCCGCCCGTTTACGTTTACTACCAAATGCAATCTTTAATTTAAGATGAAATAAATACCCTTTTTTTCTTATTTAGATGTATTTCACAATTTTTACGGTTATGACGAATCTGTTGTCAACTCAATCGGTCTACCTTACCAGACCACCGTTACACTTCATTACAAATCATCGGTATGTTATCATATAATCTATTACAATATTGATCGACTAGACAAAAAACACCAGCATCCCACGATCTCGTCGAGCAGATAGTATTATCATCAGTTGTGTCCAGATTGATATCTCACTGATCTTTCAAGTCTTTTAACTGTTTGAGTTAATACTTAATGTACACGATATATATTACGTAATTATAGTACACAAGACTTCGGCAGTTTTATGCTTCTCTTCTATTTTAAATAAAGCTCTCGATCTTTAGAATCACCCATAATTCTTTGGTAGATTCCACGAACAGCCCGTCGGGTGTCAAACACGAGACCATTTTGCTTAGGAAGACAACGTTTTTGTCCAGAAATAGCTCTTCGTACTCCTTAATAATTCATATTTCATAACTAAGAGAACAAAAAGAGATCCCCCATTTTGATCGACATTCACACGATTGTAAAACGAGTAGTGTATGTTGGCAGTTTACCGTAAACCATATAAGAAGTGCAGTCGGTTGTAATTTCTTTTAATACGAGGTTTTCGGAACTAAGCGATTTCCTGTTAAACCTTGACATTTAACAATGAAAAATTTAACCAAATCTCAATTTTCAGGCGTTTATGAATGATTATAAACCAACCATCCAAAGTCTTTATAGTGATGTGGTGGTTCAGAACGATTTTTATTACGCACTTTATGAATTAAATAAAATATACGAATGTGCATCAGGTAAGTCTATTATATTTACTACGATTATATTTAATTATTAATACACGTTACTATTTATATACTAGCATGGTGTATATAATATCTATGATTTAGATCAAATAAAGAACTTTCGGCCGTTAAACATAAATCAATTATGTTCCAACATACTGTTTATCCTCGGATCTGAAATTTCAAATGAAACAAGATAATCAAGATACTCAATTTACAAATCACCGCATTAAATTGATGTAAATTTATAATAGTTTCCCAAATTAAAGAAGTGCTGGTGATATCCGTTTTAAAACTTCGTAACATTAAAGGAGGTGAATCCCTGTTCTTTGACACCTGGCATACTCCGCGGAGTGTTGCGTTTGATTAAAGGTAATCCAACTACACACTGATATTATGAGTGGATATTGTTGTTTTACATTTTGATTTGTCAGTAGTCCGTCTACCAACCAATCACCAGCTGCTAATATTGGACAAAATCTGTTTACATAACGTTACGTCATGACTCACGATTTTATTATGCCTAATTAACCCGTGCATGGCAGAATACTGCAGTAAAACTAATTGCTTGACAAACGAGGCTATCAAGTCGAATGAAATGTAAACAATACTGTTTGGAAACGAACATACTTTCACCGTTTTTAATACCTTAAATCACTGTCCATAGTTTTAGGGAAGACCCAGATTAAACGAAGGACTGTCATGTTGCTGTACTTAAGTGATAGCTTTCATTGAACAGAAAGAATAGACACACTCCCACAAAAAAATCAAGTATCAGACACCAATCCAGCAATTTCTCGGGCCATTGCTTCAGGAATATGAGAAATGGACACAAATAGGTCTCAGCGCGTGTAATAATGTAATATGAATGTATATAAACTAATTCATATTCAGTCGTTTCTGTTTTACAGTAATTCCTAATCATTTATGTTCGGCAAGTACGCATAGTGTGCAAATTGAAGTCTTTCGCGTCTGGTTCTTCCAGTCTTGTGGCCTATGTTAGCCTCGTTGCATCATTTTAAATGACACTCAAAATCATTCTCTCATGCGATTATTATTTTGTCTTAAATATTGAATATCAAAAGTACATCAAAATATTGAATATCAAAAGTAAGTTAACAGCATCAATGTTGCTTTAGCGCGTTGTCTCCTTTAAAGATATGACTTGTTTTAACCGGTTTGAAGATGCTGATGTAGTTATTTCTATCTTTTAAAGCCCCAGAATGTGCTGATTTTACTACTGAATGCGTCAATGAGGGTTATGTAGCAGTGCATAAGGGTGTATGTACTTGTGTTTGTCCAGAAGGATTAGACCCAACTACCGGATGTGCTACAGTTGAAACAGGATGTGAGTGAATTAATCTGTCCTATTTTATTGTATGGCCTCGTTCGATATCACATTTCAAATTTCTTATTTGAATTTGGAAAATAAAACACTTTTTAGGCTCTTGAAGGGAAACTTTAACTTGAGACGGTTATTTATTAATTCTTAGTATTAAATCTGTCTGGTGTACACTGCTCTTTTATCCAGCAGATTGTTACTGATGAGAAATGAAGCTATCGACGACATATCATCCGAAAGTCGCTTCTATAATAGTTGTGTTTCTAACATGGATGAATTATCTTTCGAAAACAACTGATGCCACTTTGCCGTTGGAACAACCGTCGGTCGGACACCTTTCAATAGCAAAGTCCACATACTACCGGGTCCCCGTATTCAAAGGTTTCTAAAAGTTAAGTAAAAATACTTAATTTTTCCACTTAACTGACTGTATTAGCTTAAAGCCCCAATAACACTCTTGTTGTAACTGAATAATATGTCCCAATCTTCATTCTGGTCAACAAATCGTATTATTTTAGAATATTCCAATTAAGCGATGATATAAATTTCATCTTAACACACCTATTTTTAAAAATTGGAAAAATTCAACCAATTGATTTGAAAAGTCTAACGTAAACCTTTTCAAATGTGACTTGGATTTTAAAATATTTTCGAACCCTCTGGACAAGTAAAATAGGTTGTAATGGATAATTTACACAACGGGTAGGACACTTAAACATCTAGTACTTAGAATAAGAGTAATATTTATTTTCTGGAGCTACCAAGCCAGCAAGAATGTTATTGTCCCTTTAAATCGGTATTCAGAGGTTGTATTTTACATATACTTGTGAAAAACTTAACTGCACAATTATGTGGAATACTCACATTCGCCAAATAGCATGAATTTTCAATTTATGGAATACCCTCCACTGCCAAAAATCTCGAATTTCTAACATTGCAACTTATGCCCTCTTAAGAGCATTTCGAAAGTCTGTTAAATTCTTAGTTTACATTACCAGTAAAATGTTTGTCACAATATTATATTGTAACGCATGAAAATAGTATAATTATAATTTAGGATGAATTTTAATTATGATAGCGTGCATCCTTTGTCGAAACGGCTGTTTTCATAGACTTAAAAAAATCAGTTGGTATAATGATGGATACAAGATCAAAGTCGTCGACGAAAAAATAAATTTCAGGCCAGCTACGCTCCACAACATTGTCTTTGTTTCAATCTGAGTCCCCTGGCTTTTAAAATCGTCATTATGGGACTGCTACTACAGCGTTAAAAGAAGTCATTATAACCGCGCTTAACTTTAAGGTACCTCCCTTGTGTCACTTAAAGTTAAGTGGATATTTCTCACTTAAACTGGCCTTTGAATAACAATAGAAGACTAACACCTAAAAGATAAGGCATCTTAACTTTAAGGGAAAATTTGATACTTAACATTGCCTTTGAATACCACTTGCCCTTAACTTACAGGAAGTTGTGTATATTTAAGTGAAAGCTAGTAGTTAAGTGAGTATCTTAGACTTAAGATATCCTTTGAATACGGACCCTGATTTGTCATTTTGTATTTCAACATTTTGTATATTGACATGTTGACATTTATTTTGGATGTACATACTGTAAATAATCACCCGACACATTATCTGTTTTGTAATTTCATTAGATAATACATACGAATGGCCGTCTGGATCGTATGCGATGATTGCTGCTGAAGGTGGATGTCCTCCAAACTTTGAACTTGGATATCGTACTAGTTGGGGTGAGGGAAATAACTGGCAACAATATTCGACACAATTGAAATTTGCCGGCACCCAAGATGCCCATAAATTTGAATATGAGTTCTGTGTTTCCCAGAATAGTTTTCCTAGCAGTACTAATACGTGGAGCCGGGGAAATTATTGCATTCTTCGTGAAGGAGGAAGTTGTCCTGAAGGTAATTCCACTTAAACTATTACCCCAATGCTTCCACGAGGGCAGCTCCAAAAGTTGGTCACGAGTATTGGTAAGCTATGTAAATGTTTTTGTGACTGGTTCCAAAGAGAGAAGTAGAAATTGGGTTTAAGGCCCACTCAAGGAAAACTAGGTTATTTTGGGGCTAATATATTGTTCTGTGTAAGTTAATTATTCGCTTGTGTATAGGGTATATCCAACTGTTGGAGGATACTGGTGGGCTCCTCCGAAATCCCTCGTGGTTGTACAGGCCACGCTACACCTTGTCACGCACGCCACTCGACGCAGTGACATACCCGATGGTCTAATAGACCATTTGCCCCCTCCCACCACATCCCTAAATGTGCTAGAGATAGAAAGAATATGACGTATGTCGAGTGCTGAAGTTATCCAATATACTGACTATTAGTGGGGCAGATAACAGCAGAATCGTGCAAATGATGATAAAAGCATCAAATTTGGCACAATTGTTCTCCTTCGGATACTTATCGAATTTGCCCGATAGGCCAATTGAAAATCCAAGATGGCCGCCATTTTTCAAGATGGCCGCCAGAATGGACACCTAAAGTTGATGTTTATGTAAACTTTCCCCCATAGAACACTGTATGACGTATGCCCGTCTTCATTAGCCTATTTCGGAGCAGAACAGTGGGACGTTAAACCCCATTTCATTTCATTCCATTTCCTTATATACAACCGAATAAACGGAATGAACATCTCATATGATTTTGATTATATTAATTTCAAATGACATGTATCCCCTTACCCACCCCTTCAAGTGTAGTAGTCATTGTATTTATTATCATTATTCTATTACAGGATTCGATGAGGGCTATGTCCAGTTTGATGACCATATTGCATCAGCTGCGAGGAATAACACCGCCAGCGGAGAACTTCCTGATGGTGTGTTTGGCGAGGACACCCGTCTTGAATTTTGTTGCAGAGCCGATGGTATTAAACACCTTGCCCTCGAGCTACCCAATGAGACACCACTGATTTTGTTCCAGAACGATTTAAGCTATGTTCAGGATTCACCCGATACCGTATGCCAAGAAATAAAGAGTAAGTAAATCTAGCTATGATATACATGTTTTTAAAGCGAGAGAACGGATAGTTTCAATGGGTTAACTCCATAGGTTTAAGTGGGTCGCGGTGGCCTAAAGAATGGGACGCTGGCTCGGTAGCTTCCAGTTTGGGCCGAGAAAATTCACCTTGTCGATGTTTAGTTGTTCGGATGGGACAAAAACCGCACAAAATTTCCTTTTAGCTCACTGCGTGGCGTATGCCCCTTTACTATCCGAGTCGGGGCGAACAGTAAGACTTTAAACTCCATTTCATTTCATTTCCTTGAGGGTGGGTGGGTGGGGGGTTAAACCATGGATTCAGACCACTCTTGTGGTGGAAATTGAGTTACTAAACCATTATCTTAATGATAATTTGAGTTGATCAATTAGGTCGTTTAGGAAAAGACTTAAGATCTAAGATCTAAATGCAAAGGTTAAGTTAATTTATTCAACGATAGAAATGGAGTTAGATTTAATCTAGATGATATATACACTTAACTATAACAGCGATAGAGAACACAGGGTTTAGTTTTATTATATAGAGGCGTGCTTTTAATTCAGATATGAAGTCTTCAAGATATTATTATGCATTTGATAACAAAGCCGGTACTCTGGCTGGGAAAGGTGGATCTACACCGTATATGTATACCTATGCCGGCGGCAATTATTTCCTCTTCTACTTCTGTTATTACGAACCAATAATTAGACCAGCCAGTAAGTACAACAACTCCTAAATATCCTTTCTATTCCAATCCGCATTTCTGGTACTGGATGAAACTATTATGTTACCAGGTGTCGATATATTACACATTTGTCAAAGATCTTAGGATTTTGTCACTTTGAGATAATCAATTATTGCACTATGGAATGATCTACCAAAACGGGTAATGTGGAAACACTATTTATGGTTATGTGCTACGTGTGACGTCACTTCCTGATATTTAGCTGCAACATACGATGGCTTATGTTGCACGCTTTTGTAGTTTAAAAACAATAACGAGTCGGTGTTTTGAATTAAAGGGTAAAAATGAATCTTTGAAAGAATTTAGACTTCCACATTCTGTTTTCATCAGTGATTTTGTTTATTTCATTTTTAGCATGTGGAGGAATTATTGAACTGTCAGAAACAAATAAAAGAGTAACAATAACATCTCCAAATTACCCTTCAGACTATACCAATAATCTACAATGTTTGTGGCTAATAAAGGTAATACAATATGCCACCTTAAGCCCTTTTATCTGCGATCTCTGACCCTAAGTTCACAAATCATTCTCAGACTTAAGTTGAGAATTTACTCAACTTTCAATCACTGTTTAAAGTGTTTATGAGAAATGTCTTTCATCCAGAAACACAAAACTTTACACATCGTTTCTTACTGGTGTATTTGATACATTAAAAAAAAAACAAAAGATTTTTATAGGGCTATATTTTAGTTAAAATAAGGCGAACTATTTTGACCAAATTCTTAACTTAAGTCATTGACTGCTTTGTGAACTCGGAGCCTGGATTTGGAAGCTGCTATTAAATAAAGATGATTGCCTAGACACGCACCCACTCATACTTTTACTTAAGTCCTTTAACATTGCCTATGAGGATCTGAAATAAGTGAAACCCACAATGGCTTATTGGGTATATCGCTGGCTTACTAACCAAGAGGTCCTGGTTTTAATCCTACTGTTTGCCGAGGAAGTTTCCTAGAGTTACTCCCCCTTTCAGTGGAACAAGACAGGCGGTGGCAAGTAACGACGTCGAGATGGGATGAAATCCGATGTCATGTGCTCGTAAAAGAACCTTCGATAGTTGCAACTCAAATACACTATATTATGGCACATGCTTGTCTTAATACGACAATCAATCACCTTTGATTTATTCATTCTTAAATAAACTGTGATGCTGCTATCATACCATTCACATTATAATCACTGTCGGTGCCAAGTGCATGTATTAAGAAATTAGTGTTTACTTTCGTACAAGCATTATTGTTTGTAAATATATTTATCCCGCCCGCTGACATTCTTACAGACTGAGACTATTGCATATTGATTTATATAACCATTCTCAAATTATCTTGAATATTGAGAAGTTATTTATGTTTTAAAGGGAATAGTATCGTCTAATATTCAATGTACATGCAGTATTAATTTTGACAGGGCCCGGTTGATAGCAGCCTTCTTCTTAACTTTGACGATTTTAACCTTGGTGGCTCATGTGGTGATACCGTAGAGATCAGACCATGGACCATTGCTGCGCCGAATAGAAGGTATGTGTATCGGTTGATTTTTTTTTTTAATTCCAATGAAATGACTTTTTAGAATTTTTTGTTGATATAAATCTCTGCATGGGAGGTTTTAATTGTCTCGAGTTTACCGTATAGTCCATAGTCCCATTGTTAACTTTTTGTCTGTGTTAGATTAACCATGGTGGGGGGGGGCTGGGGCCTGGAACATGTGAGGGGCCGCGGAGCTGTGGGCAGCGAAGCCGAAAAAACGAGCGCTGAAGGCGTGAAGCCCCGCAGGGGGGGGGGGGGGTCTGGCGAGGGGGCTTTTCTCACCCCAGGAAATTTTCAGAAATTGGAAGTCGGAAACGTGATTTCCTGGCATTTCAGGCACTTTTGTCAAGGCCATTTAGAAGTACCTCTCCCACAAAAAATACAATTCTGCCACAAAATTAGCGCATTCTGGCCTTTTTTCAGTGGACCAATCCATGCGAGTGCTATGAAATGATGGCATTTCTAGAGGAGGGGGCTGGAGCCCATTGAGCCCGTTAAATCTACCACTGTTAGTGAGCAGAGCTACATCAAACCTAATTTTGAAGTCGATCAGTGATAAAAAAAAAACGGGGTCACTTGATTCGGAATCGTATACGGCGTCGAGTGAAAACACCGAAAAATGGACGGCCCCTAAGTAATGTAGTCTAAAGAAACAAAAACTTACACGACTGACGTTTCCCGGTAAATAAACAAATAAGAAACACGGATACCAGTCGAAAATATGACGCGGAATCACCGGATTACACCGAATTCTGGGATTGAGGGGGTCCCAGGGACTTTCGATGGATGGCCCTTGTGGAAAATTGGAGGGACCTCTTCACTAGGTCACCGGCCGTTGGAGTCCTCAGTCCGACCATGCTTGAGGCGCGCCACTGAGATTTTTGTGCGTCGGGGGAGGGCTAATGTGGGGGACCTTGCGGCCTGTGCCCCATGTTGTGCGTGGTTAATCCGGCGTTGACCATGGCAACGACATTTTCGGATAAGATATCGACGTGGTGAAGTCCACGTATTATTACGCTATTTTTTCATTCTTGGGGAAAGGAAGGGCGCGGGGGGGAATGGTTAGCACATTCACGCTCTATCATAAAGCCTGTCATTGAGTTGACTGGCGTGGTTTCGAATCCCAGGTTGTATGTGACAAGGAGTAGGGTCGCCTGACCAACCTCGTGGGTTTTCTCTGGGTCATATTTCCCTCCTACTGCTAAAGACCCATACGCGCAAAATTATTGATAAAAAAATCAAACCATACGTTAGTCCCGAACGAAATGACTTAGTTCGTGTGGAGTAGACGTTTATCCCTCTCTCTCTCTCTCTCTCTCTCTCTCTCTCTCTCTCTCTCTCCCTCTTTTTGCTTTTATAGTTTTTGTTGGGTTTGATTGTCACTTAAAATGGACCGAACTTTATTTTAAACAAGATTGTTGTTGGCAGTATGGTTTATTAGGAGCATAACACAGAATAGCACGAGTTCTTCAAATGTTTTAGAGTCTATTGAAATCTTTAACATATATTTATATGCTAAAACATTTTTCCAGATTGTGTAAAAACGATGGTAGAACATGGAGAAGTCATGACAACATCATGACCGTCATCTTCAGATCTAATGAAAACACAGTTAATAGCGGCTTCAATGCAACTATTGACTTAGTTCTAGGTAATTACTACTACTATACAGATGTTTTTCCTGCTGCAGGATGATTTACCCAATACTACCATATACTACCCAATACCACCAACACTAACTACTCCTAAATACCGCCAACACTAATCACTCCTAAATGCCACCAAATACTACATCCTGCCATGATAATCGTATCACATTTCGCATTTAGTTGTAAAGATGGTATTAATTCTTCAGAGGAAGAATAACATTATTTACTGATTAACTGAACTTATAACATATAAATTAATGAATTCATTTATGTAACAAAATTAAGGCATATATAATTAGTTAGATATCCCCAGGGCGGCTCATTTAATATAACATAAGTATCGGTATCGTGTTAAACTTTTGGAATATCGTGTTAAACTTTTGGAATAATAATCACTTCACGACTTGAACCACGCTAAAACTCAATCTAATTGAAATTCAGATCCATATTTCGTTTCGGTTTTTATAATTTCCATGGCCTACACTACATGTAGATCTAACAAGTTATAGCGGGGGCGGGGGGGGGGGGCACGTTCAGCCAGTTCATATGTCAAGCACGCGACATTTGACCCGATAACCTCAGACATTCGATTAACCAACACCACTTTAGGAGCATTTTTATTTTTTGAAGTTCCACCAAGGCACATAGCTATGATATATTCTTATCTTTTTAATCTATTTAGAGGAAGAGAATTGTTTCAAGAAATCAGATCTAGGAAAATCATATCGAGGCTCAGTTAATCGTACCCGAGAGTTCCAACCCTGTTTACACTGGTCTCAAGTTAAAAATTGCTTACATGCTCCTCAAAGTACAAAGTAAGTAAAAATATTAGTTTAATTATAATATGTATGGTATTGATGATTTTTTTCACAAGTAATAATCTAGTTAATATTTAGACTGGCCCAGTCTCTTCTATTTATTTTACATTTCGATTTATATAAAAGTAGTAATTTTTAGTAAACCAACACTTTCGTTTCCATTTGTATAAAAAAAAAATTTGAGTAAACCTGTAACCAGCACCAGAGACTGGACAATTTGCGAGCTTCACAATAAAATGGGCGTTTCTTGTCCTGTTTTACGTTGTTCCTTATTTGGAATGATTGACAGTTGTCAAGCAAGCCCGAGTCACGAATTTGTAAATGTGATGTCTAAAATAAATTAAGTTCGATATTTACCTTCATGAATCATGCGTCTCGAATGGAGTGCAAAGCAGTCATGCTGAAACCGTCTGCGGGCTGATGTCACGTTTTTGTTTCCATTCGCCATTCGGCTTCGTCCCGATGCGCATGAACTGGCTTCGTTAAGTTGTTATAATGATGTCGTGTGTAATTATTTATGTTCATTCACCTCATCCCATACGTTGTATCCGTTCATTCGACAGATATTGCCCGTCAACAAAATTCTTAGATCGTTAAAGTATCACTAAATAACAATAACTGTTATCCACAACAAACATCTCGCACCTACACCAGTTTGCCAGTGCAAATGCAGTAATCCCGTGCACGACGTCACACGACCTACATAATGCAGATTGACCTACTAGATGAGAATGAAGCTCTATTTGCCCAGTCTCTAGAGATTACGTGTTTTTTTTTTGAGAGGACTGGCCAATTTTTGGTGTGTGGAGAAGACTGGCCACCAGTCTAGTTAATATTATATGGTATTAATAATCTAATTAATATTATATGGTACTAATGTTTCTGCAAGTATCAATTTAACTGTATCGTATTACTATTTTTACAAATATTTGTAAATAAAATTTTTATATATTGGTTTATTGTGTTATTATTGTCTATAATGATATTGGCGTCTTCTATTTTAGTGATGTTAATGACGAGTTAGTGGAAAATTATTGTAGAAATCCCGGTGATGGAGATAGACCTTGGTGTTATACCTCTCAGGCAGATTGTGCAAGAACTTTCTGTGATGTATGCGGTGGCGGTACGTTAAATTTTACTTACGGTATATACAGGTGTGGCCATAAACAAACTTTTATACATGTACACTTTTTAAACATGAATTAGAAATGTACATAATGTCTGAAATTGCTCATAGATTCAAGCATAATTGGGTCATCAGTTCAACCCACAAACTTACATACTCAGCGCAGTGTTTCGTTTGTTTAGAACTAACCCCACTACTCACTGCTGTAAAGAGCGAACATTCTTGTTCTAAATTATGATCGGTCAATAGTCCCTTTAACAATCAGTAGCTGACTGCGTTACAAAGACTGTACTCTTGAAACAAAGCGCCAAATTGGACCAAATAATGTTTACATAACGTTACGTCATGGTTCACGATTTTATTATGCCCAATTGATCAGTGCATAACAGAATATTGCAGTAAAACTAATTGCGTGACAAACGAGGCTATCAAATCGAATAAAATGTTAACAACACTGTTTGGAAACGAACATACTTTCAGCGTTTTTAATACCTTAAATCACTGTCCAAAGTTTTAGAGAAGGCCCAGATTAAACGTGGGACTGTCATGTTGCTGTGCACAAGAGATAGCTTTGATTGAACGGGATGATTAGACACACTCCCACAAAAAATCAAGTATCAGACACCAATCCAGCAATGGCCAGAGAGGGATTTCTCATAGCCTACATCACACCTGTTATCACCATGTCAGTTAACGACGACGCACGTCTATTAATCATTTTCTAAGTGTGCCACATAATGGCGCCCAAGTTAAAATTTGTAGATACAAAACATATTCGATTGACGTAAAGATAATATCTGTTTGCAGAAACTTAACGGTAGCATTTTAACTAACATTCTTTTTTGATCCCTCAAATGACGTTAACCCTGTCAGTAAATTGGGATTTTATGTACAATAAATATTATATTATTTTCCAGAGAGAGCTTTCGACACAGAGTCTGCTAGCAGGTGTGCGACATTGAAAACTGATGTTACTAATTTTTGTACTCAAGATCCCCGTGCCTACACTCTATGTCGTGCAACGTGTGCTGACCAACTTCCAGCAATTACTGCTTCCACTTCAAGTAATAATATATGAACTATCTTTTTCAACTTCATATTGGAAATATCGTGTAACCAATTCCTTAAAGGGACAATAACATTCTTGCTGGCTTGGTAGCTCCAGAAAATAAATAATACCCTTATTCTAAGTATTAGACAACAACAGGAGAAAAGGCGACTTAATTTTAAGTCCCGTAATGATGAATGCTATAATGATCATTTTTCCATTGCAGAGCTCCGTGATTCGCTAAAGCGAGCTCGGGACACTGCAACTGGTCCAGATGAAATACACTATCAAATTTTAAAACATTTACCTTTTCCCACACTCTTAATCTTACTGGATCTTTTCAACCGGATTTGGGTTGATGGGAATTTCCCTCCTTCGTGGCATGAAGCCACAATAATTCCTATCCCTAAACCGGGAAAAGATCATACGAATCCTACCAACTATCGTCCGATCGCTTTAACTAGCTGTATTTGCAAAACCAGGGAGAGATTGATCAATCGAAGGCTTGTTTGGTACCTAGAGTCCAACAACCTTATTACTGACCTCCAATGTGGATTTCGGTCCCAAAGGAGCACTCTTGATCATCTCGTTAGATTTGAAACGTTCGTCAGGGACGCTTTCATCCAGAAGCAACATTTAGTTGCAATATTTTTTGATCTGGAGAAAGCTTATGATACTACATGGAAACATGGTATCATGCGCGACCTCCATAACCTCGGCCTACGAGGTCGCTTACCTGTCTTCATTAAAAATTTCCTGGAAGATAGGTGATTTAAGGTACGACTGGGATCAATATTCTCTGACCCATTTCCTCAGGAAATGGGGGTTCCACAGGGAAGCATTTTATCTCCTACTCTTTTTGCTATAAAGATAAATACGATCCCAGCGTGTCTTAAACCAGGTACAAACGGCGCTCTTTATGTTGATGACTTTCAGATGTGCTATGGCTCTACAGACATGCGGATAATCGAACGTAAGTTGCAGCTTTGTTTGAATTCACTTCAACAATGGGCAACCGAAAATGGATTTCGTTTTTCGAAATCCAAGACTGTCTGCATGCATTTCTGTCAGAAACGAGGTTTGCATCCTGATCCAGAACTTTATTTGGATGGCAATCGCCTTCCGGTTGTGGATGAAACCAAATTTCTGGGGCTGATATTTGATAAGAAATTATCATTTATCCCTCATATTAAAAGCCTTAAAAAGAAATGTCTGAAAGCCCTCAACATATTGAGAGTCTTATCAAATACTGACTGGGGAGCAGACCGTAAGGTCTTGCTCAGATTATATCGAGCTTTAATAAGATCAAAACTCGATTATGGGTGTATTGTGTATGGGTCTGCCCGCGAGTCTTATCTCAAAGAGCTCGACACCATACACAATCAGGGACTTAGAATCAGTTTAGGAGCATTTCGTACATCTCCAGTGGACAGTTTATACGTCGAGGCGCACGAGCCCTCACTGCACAACAGACGTGATAAACTGGCCCTGCAGTATGCTACGAAAATTGCATCACTCCCGAATCATATTTCATTTAACACCATATTTAGACCTCGCCATGAGCATTTGTATCTGGTGAAGACTAATGTTGTTCCATCATTCGGTATTCGCATACAACCCCTTCTGTCTGAGGCTGGCATCAGCCTCGACAGTATTGCGAATACCCCTGTCTTTAGGACTCCACCGTGGGCTATGTCTCCCCCAAAGATCGATTTCGATCTTACTCAACATAAAAAGAGAGATACTAGCTCTACGGTGTTCCAATCTCTCTTTAGAGAGTTAAGGTCTAAGTATGGTGATTATGCTCCTATATACACAGATGGTTCTAAGGATGGTGATCGGGTAGCTTCGGCTACTGTGACGCCATCTGAGACCATTTCTGTGTGTCTCCCACCTGCTGCTTCCATATTTACAGCTGAACTCCAGGCCATTCTTCAGGCCTTGGAGTTCATTCAGTCCTCTCCGGCTTTAAAGCATATCATCTTTACTGATTCTCTGTCCTCTTTACAAGCAATTAACAATATACAGCTTGAACACCCATTAGTAGCAGATGTTTATCGTCTGCTACTATCGTACGAGCTCAGCAGCAAAGACGTCGTCTTCTGCTGGCTCCCCAGTCACGTCGATATAAGGGGGAATGATCTAGCAGATTTTGCTGCCAAAGCTGCTTTAGATCTTCCCCAATCACACTTTTTAATTCCTTATAAAGATTTTAAATTTTCAATAAATCATTTTATTTATGACCGTTGGCAACGGTCTTGGGATCTTGCAGGCACAAACAAACTTCATCACATCAAGCCTCTCTTAGGAGATTGGCCAAGCTCCTATCGTACGAGCAGGAGAGATGAAGTTGTCTTGTGTCGCTCTCGCATAGGTCATACTTTTTTAACACATATTTTCATTTTAAAGCGAGAGCCTCAACCAGAATGTCAACACTGTCATGTTCCTTTGACAGTGAAGCACATTTTGATTGAGTGCAAGCATCTCAAGAATATTAGATCTAAGTACTACCGTTGCCAGTCAGCACGTCAGCTATTTACACAACCGGAGCTTTATGATAAATTGTTAGCATTTTTAAGAGAGACAAATTTTTATTCAAAATTTTAATTGTATATATTTATCGTATACTGCATTTTAAATATTTATATATGCAATGTAATTGATATATTTATTTTTAGTTATATTTTCTGTGATATTTGTTTTTATTTACATATATAAATACATCCCTGTGATATTGTTTTAATATGTCTCGATAATTTCATCATGTTTGGCGCAATATGGCCCGGTTGGAGCTGACGTGCCATTAAACAACATTTCTTTCTTTTTCTTTCTAAGTATTAGATGTTTAAATGTCCTACCTGTTGTGTAAATTATCCATTACAACCTATTTTACTTGTCCAGAGGGTTCGAAAATATTTTAAAATCCAAGTCACATTTGAAAAGGTTTACGTTAGACTTTTCAAATCAATTGGTTGAATTTTTCCAATTTTTTAAAATAGGTGTGTTAAGATGAAATTTATATCATCATTTAATTGGAATATTCTAAAATAATACTATTTGTTGACCAGAATGAAGATTGGGACATATTATTCAGTTACAACAACAGTGTTATTTGGGCTTTAACTATACATTTTATCATTTGTGTTTGTGGCCAATAGTCAAAATACACGTATGAAACGTAAATATAAATTTTTTAAAACTTTTAAAAGGAGTTGAAATATCACCGTGGATTACAACCCTTTTCAGCTGTCTTTTAACTCTGGTCATGACCTCTGTGGTTTATTTGCCTTTTGTTGTCAGTACTCGGTTGTAAATGTAAAAAAAAACAACCCAAAAAACAGAATACAACCCCAACCTTAGCAAGGATCGGTGAAATTTTGACCTGGTACATGTTGTTTTGTGATTGGTTGCACACGGGGTTTGGGTGATACAAATTAATTATTAGATTCGTTGTCTTCATATGGAACCTATTCTAAAACAGCCTTAAATTGTCGTATTGCGTCAATGTTATATTCATTTTCTTTAAACAATCCTACTGTTGATTACCATTTTACTTATCACAGAAAAGGTTAAAACACAGAACCATACCTCGTACGGAGTTAAACCAAAACACCTCATTTCAATTGGTTAGATATTCAGGCCTGTCCCTATTTCATTAGCTATGAAATCTCGTAGTTAAATTTTATTTTATATGTTCTACTCCATTTCAGTCGAAGACATATCTTGTTCACCGCCTACGTCATTATCCGATGGAACTACGAATGATGCAGCTAAGTCTAGTTATTCTGTTGGTGACCAGGTTACTTATACTTGTGATACTCGATCTACGTCATCAGTGACATTAACCTGTACAACTCGCGGTACTTGGTCAGGTCCCGCATCGGCATGCAAAGGTAAATATACAGCAATAAAAACATGAGTTGGCATAAATGCTAGTTTTGGATTGAGTGCAAATATTGCAATGATTATTTTTAATTTTATCGCAGATATTGTAACATTAGGAGTGAAACTATTGCAATTGGTGACAGCTAACGTGGGGGGGGGGGTCACTGGAACTGGACACTTAACTAATCAGTGCCATAGTCACTGTCAGGTACAAACCGGAATACCAGCAGATTGTAGGGTGAAACTGCTCGCTGTAACTTACAAACCAGAGTACCAGGAGGCTGACTGTGACACTACTCTTTGTAACGTATAGGCTATACTACTGCGGAATGCCAAAGATGACACGACTGTAATGTACAAACAGAAGTTCTGTAAAGCGACACAACGGCCTGTAATGTACAAACCTATAATCGAATAATATACCATTACCACTAGGCCATCGGGACTTAGGCCATGAAGCCTCTTGAACCCCGTTTACATTACAAATTTTAAGCGTGCAAAGTACCGTTCCTGGTACGGCACGGTTAATTGTTTTGTAGTGTAAACGGGTAAAACACAAGCGTGCTGTACCGAGTACCGTGCCAATCTGGCCCACTGAATTGATGTGGTCTCGGAACCGTACTAAGAACGGTTCACTGCAAATTTTCGTAGTGTAATACTAACCGGTCTGAGTACGGATTACTGCGCATGCGCCGAATGAACCTTGACCTTTTTTCCCTGCAAACCTTGACAGTTCTGTCATCAGTTCTGTCAAAATGGCTGCTCAAACTAAATCAGTCATCATAATTGTTTTCATTTGGGTAATTTGTACAGGGGCTGAAATTAACTTTTCTGTGAAGAGTTCCTCATTTGGCACGGTTCTGACGGTTATTTTAGAGTAATGTAAACGCGTCCATTTCTTGAAATTTATCGCGGCCTGGTACTGTACCTAGTACGGCACGCTTTTCGCGGCCAAATTATAAATGGGATTTTAGATGGCAAAAAGGCCCCGGGCAATGATTATAATGAAAACCTTGGCAATGATGGGAATGAAGTCTCTGTCAACGACATTGAATCCCCTGTCAGTAATTTTGGGAATGAAGTTTCGGGCAATGATGGGAATGTTACTTTTTATTTGTAAAACATTTGAACACACCAGAATTTTGTCAATTGTAAAGTTACATTGAAATACTGCACTTGTTATAGTTTGTGATGATGGTTGGCATGCATACAATGACAAGTGTTATTTTACTCACGATACTGTTGCATTATGGTCTACTGCTAGAGACAACTGTGTCAATGATGGAGGGGTATTGATGATGCCAAAGTCTGAAGACGATATTAAGTTTATTCGGGAAATCACGTAAGTTTATGCCTATAGTAACAGGGAGTTGTTTGTATTCAGTCAAATGAAATAAATCGTTTACATGATGCGAGTGGGTAACACTGGTATTTATTATTCATGAGAATTATAATGCAGGGGAGGGGGGACTCAGAAAGATGGTTGGCTCGCTAGCTTAAAGATAGAGAAAGTTCATCGGGGTGGTTCTTCCTTGTTAGTGATGCAGGACATAGGGCCTGGTAAGGAACGACGTATAGTCATTCGGATTGTCCGAAAAACGTAGGTCCCCTGTGCACATTGGCATGCACGTAAAAGACCCCTTCCCTCATAGCACACTATATGACCTATGTCCGTCTTCAATAGCTTAATTAGAGCAGAACAGAAGGACGTTTAACCCCTTTCCATTTCATTTTGAAATGCATGAGCTTTAATTCAGAGTAACCCAAATCATAAGATGTAACGTTTTTATAGACATATTGGACGTGAATACTGGGTTGGCGCCAGTGATCTGGCTGTTGAAGGTACATGGCGATGGTTAGATGGTTCAGAAGTGACAACAGAAGAAGAAAGATGGTCAGCAGGTATAGCCGTAGTCATGACTGAAATATATACTATGCTAGTGGTTAAGGTTACAATTGAGATTGTCATACAACTCTTAATTTATAGTATCTCCAAACATCACTTACAACTTATATCTGAATCACTTACATCTTATCTCGGAACCACTTAGATCGTATATCTGAACCACTGACAACTAATATCTGAATCACTTACAACTTATATCTGAACCACTTACAGCTTATATATTATGTAACCCCTTACATCTTATATCTGAACCGCTTACATCTTATATCTGAACCATTTACAAGCGGTGTTGTGAAAGTGTTAATTTTGCATTTAATAACTTTTGTTTTGTTTCTATGCACAGGACAACCCAGTAATTACAATGCATGGACTGACTGTGCTCTGATGAGTAACACAATAGCTGGAAACACATGGCGAGATGTATATTGTTCGTACTATCAACAATATTATTACGTTTGTGAAAAGCATAATAATAGTAAGTGAATCTCTAGCTGGCAGAACTCCGTGGTATAGACTATACTTGACTTGTTCCCGCCTTCTTAAAGGTGCAGTATCGCGTTATATTTTGATAACGAGGTGCGAGTTCGCTATAACAGATAAGAGAATATGCTGAAAATTTCATTCAAATCGCTTCAATCTGAACTTAGATATTCATGTTTCATTTTTAGTCTAGCCTCGATCATCCGTTGTTACGATAATAAATAAAGTCTCAATTATCCATTTTTACGGTTATTTCATCCATCACAAAATGTATTCAAATCCACTAAATATCGAATGCTAACGATGACATCGAGATTTGGTTATGGTTTTGATAAGCTAATTAATGTTTAATTCATATGTTTGATAACATTTAAGCTCTTAAGAAAGCCCCACAAAAGGCAGATTTACATTACATGTTTAAATATGCATTATGTCATATTTAGGTAAAGAACCGATCGTTCTTACTATAATAGTTCAAATTTAGATAATGTAGAATGAATGTACTGAAAATTTCATGCAAATTACTTTAATTTGTCCGATTTTATTAATATTTGAATTTTTGACAGGAAATAACTAATTATCTTGTCTCTAGTTAGCCAATGCCTCAATAATAAACGCAGCCTCGATGTTTTATACCTGTGAAGGGTAGCCATACTACAGGGGAACAAAAACTGTGTATATCCTTCAAGGGAACAAAAATTGTGTATGTTTGTACACTTTGTCAGAATAGCTATACTTCAGAGGCACACAAACTGTGCATGTGTATACCTTCTAACGGGATAGCCATACTACAGGTGGATATAAAAACGAAGAGAGCGGGGCACAGAGGGCATGATTTCTTTTGATTTTTTTTTAGTAAATTGACCAGAAGTGAAATCCCACAGAGAATTAAACTATGCACTAAGTCTATATGTGTGTACCCTCTGATGGGATAGTCATCCTTCAGAGGTACAAAAATACTCTATGTGTATACCTTCTGACGGGATACCCATAATTCAGAGAAATACAAACCGTGTATGTGTATACCATCTCTGACGGTTTAGCAATACTTCAGAAAAACCCAAACTGTGTATGTGTATATAATCTTACGGGATACACATAATTCAGAGGGACAAGAACCGGAACCAGAACACATGAATCAAAACATTAAAATTCTGATAGCCATTCTGATTAGTGAAATATCTTCGTGATTTTTCAGTGATAAACAACAAATGTGTTGATTTAGTTACTGACTGTCAAGAAAAGTTTACGGCTGATGGAAGCTTTTGTGATGCAGTCAACAGTTATGCAACTGAATACTGCGCTTTGACTTGTAAACTCTTTGATTGTACAGCAGGTAAGTTACAAATAAATAAACATCTTAATATTAACAATATACCGACTGAACAATAGATATTTTATTGTTAGACACCCATGTGTAGGTACAATCTCCCATTGTTAGTTAACTTTCCAAAACGCAGAATAGACGTTACTATAATCTTGTGTCGGAGAAGATGTTGTGGTGCACAATAGACAGGCAACTCAGCAGTGTAGTTATTATTTTATATGTACGTACAGTAGTAACATGCACTTTTCCAATCATTGGCTTGTTGCTGATTGTGGGTGTTTGGCAATGAACCGCATGTATTCGTTCGGATGAGGCCAAAATCCGACGTCGGCGGCGTACAAGTAACAGAATCCTTGAAAGTTGGGATTGGAGTGATTGTAGTGGATAAAACAGGTGTTTATGTAGGAAAGTGTTAACCCATAGTTCAAAAAGGCAGGAAGTTAACCGCCATTTCATTTACTATTACTTATCTTTAATCATGCATGTCTTTTCTGTGGTAAGCCGAGTGTGAAGAGGGGTGGACCCCAGCCGGAAGCAACTGTTATAAGTATAATAGCTATGCACCTGAGACTGAGAAGAATTACAACCAAGCTGCCGCTGTTTGTTCTAATGATGGAGCAATTGTATCTGGTGTAAGACAAGGAGCCGAAAAAGATATGGTCGACATGTTAAGGTAAATTGAAATTAAGTAACATTTTATATTTCGGCAACCGCTGTTTCTATTGTTAGGCGTATGTTTGTAATGTCACAATCTGATTAAGATATAGATCTATATTTTGTTTCTTTTTTTAAACTTCCGATGGACGTACACTATATGAGAATGTCACCGGTTGTACTGGAAAGACATGTCAGGGTTGATTAATCAATCAGCGTTGGCGTTTCAAGATGTTTACCGACAGTTCCGTGCAGAGGACGCCTAGAACTCAAAGCAATAAGAACGCCTGTTATATTACAACTCTTCCAGATCATAGCGTAGTAAAGACAAATAAAACTAGCCATAAAAATCAAAACGAAATAAGATCTGGATATGTTTTTTAATCAGATTGGTATTGTCAGTCTCTTTGATTCAGTCGGTGATTGAGCCTATATTTTTTTGTTAGTCAGCTTTATTTTTTCGACTTTTATTTTATTCGAACAAACAATATAATTTTCAAAATCTGGTGGTATGTTGTTGACGTACCAAACTCATTCCGGAAGAGAGGGGAGTTGTGATGGCCTAGTGGGTTTCCTCTGGGCACTCCGGTTTCCTCCCACTGCTAAAGACCCCTACGCGCAAGCGAATTATTGAAATAAAATTGAACCATGTTAGTCCCGAAATGACCTAGTTTGTGTTGAGTGGACTTTAAACCCAATCTCGCTCTCTCTCTCTCTATCTCTCTCTCTCCCTCTCTCTCTCTCTCATTACGGAAGACATGTTTCTTTATTTCAGCGTTATTTCAGGACTAGATTTCTCTGCTATATGTTTTCAGCCCTGTTTTCACCAGGGTAGCATTTTCTTTACGCCTCAGTCACGCAAGAAGTTGAGCGTATTTCATGGGTTTCTAGGAGTTTTTAACTATATATCTGACATAGTTTGTACATCTGTTATATCAATTACATGAGAATAATATTTAAACCATAATTCTATACTGACTCTATATAAGAACTTATATCACAGTTCGATAGTTCCTAGATCTTGCAATACACACCCATTCAACTTGACTGTCATTAATTTGTTGAATATAACTGGTTTCAACATTCCTAAATTTTAATGCTTCTCGAGGAATTTGTTAAGTTTGCGGAATTCAGATTCACACTAGTAAATAGTAATAAATAGTAATAATTTACACTGTTTTGCTTGATTTTCGATTTATGAACCCTTTTTGGAAAATTCTGACCAATCATTTACTTTGTTTGCTTTTTCAAGAGGATCAAAATTAATATGGATTGGTGCCAATGATTTTCAAACTGAGGGAAACTTCACTTGGGCAGATGGGTCAGCAATTGCTCCAAGTGATACAAACTGGGGTACAGGTAAGTAAATATTGTGTTTACCAGTAAGTTGTATGTACCTGATAAACGACGTACATAATTTAGGGCGGCGATATATGTCTCAAAATTTAATCGTAGTGGACTTTTAACAAACATACGTAATTAATACATTGGTAATTCGGAAACCCTTGGTCGAGAACATTAATGTCCTAATTGATTTGTTCAATTCCGGAAAGTCACATACAAATAGAAAAATAGTTTCCTATTCTTTGTATATTTTTTTAAAAGTACTTAAAGTTACATTATGGGAGATAAGATAAAGAGATGGTAGTTCTCACTATAATAGTTAAAAACTAAATAGTGTAAAGGTAATTTGCTGAAAATTTCAGTCAAATTGATCCACTATTAGCCGAGAAAAAAGCGTTTGAAATATTCACATAGCCTCAGTCATCATTACTCAAATCATTAATATAAACATCATAGTCTCGATTATCCACTTGATTGATTTAAGCGGCATATAAGATTTTAATCCGCCAACATCAAAGGCTAGCCTTGACATCAAGAATTTATTATGGTCTGGATATGTTAATTAATGTCTAATTGATTATTTAGATAACATTTCAGGCCTAAAGAGAGACCCGTAATAAGCAGATTTTTCTTTTGCATAATGCTATTTTAATATACATGTGTACTTAATATTTTTATTTCGCTTTTCAGGTGAACCCAATAATTATTATAACCTTGAACACTGTGTTAAATATGATGGGACATGGAGGGACGTATATTGCTACTATTACAATTTTCATCCCTTTGTCTGTTCCAAGCCCGGTAAGTTGTCACATGGATGTTTATTTTTAGAACAGATTAAGTGTATGTTAATTCGATTATTTATTAGATTGTGGTCCATCACGTCTCGGTAATATTGGTTAGTAATAGATCCATAAACTATAATCGGGTTATAACACGTAGAATTATTGGTGTGGATGGGGGGATGGTTAGCACGTGCACTGCACACTGTGTGATACAGCCTGTCCTTGAGTCAACTGGCGTGGTTTGGAATCCCCGGTTGTACGTGACAAGGAGTAGGGTTTTCTATGGGTTCTCCGGTTTCCTCCCACTGCTAAAGACCCCTACATTGGCGGATCCAGGATTTTTTTGAGGGGTGACAACCCTATGTTTTGTCTCACCAACCGCGATTTACGGAGCTAATTTCTGCCGCTAGTAACATCGATGCTGATTGTGTGTCTGATAAGATGCGCACCGTGTGCTATATGTACGACCATGCGTGTATGTCCCGGTGGAAGCTTGTAGGACCCGGGATTCCTATACACCGGTGGGGAGGGGGTGACTAGTCACCCTAGTCACCCCACTGGATCCGCCCCTGCCCTACGCAAATTATTGAAATGAAATTAAACCATATGCTAAACCGAATTAGTTTGTGCCGAGTGGGCGTTAAAGTTTAAATCCCATCTCTCTCTCTCTCTCTCTCTCTCTCTCTCTCTCGTAGAATTATAAGGTATTCTTTTTGTTAGTTGATTAGTTCATCCAGTCCATAATAACTGTTTTGTTGTTTCAGTAACCAATTTAAGAGTTTCTTGTGATGTTCCTACCACACCAGCCAATACAACTCTATTATCAGACACCAGTATATTTGAGAGTGGTTATGTATTACGATACAGATGTAACACTAATTATTGGTTAGAATCGGGTGATTTAAACAGAGGTTGTTTATTATCCGGACAACTTGGTGGATCACCTCCTGTATGTGTTCGTAAGTGTAATTCAATTTGCATTACTTGGCCACGAATATTTCACTCCACGGCCATGGATAGTTCACAAAAAAAGTTCACTTTACTGCCCGTTTAGCCTGGTAACACTGGACAAGAATTAGATCTACATGACTGATTGAAATTTTAAAAAATGTTCAAATATTCTTTTAGTTGGTTTAGCCATAGCATATCCGTTCTCGATCCGTAATTTCCGGTCTCTCGGCAGAAGGTATGAAAACACTCAAAATTATGAAAATGTATCTTTCTCGTTGCCCATCTTGCTGTAAAATCGGAATTTCCAACGTGACTCTCCTTGTAAGTCATGCAGGACAGCATCAAATCGTTCTGACGGGACGAACAACCGAGGTCTAATGTTTAAGTTGGCGTGCTCGAAAAAACGATTGTAATAGGTATTAGTGTAAAGCTTAGGCTTACCAACACTGCATGTTTAAACACAAGTGTTGAAATAAACGTATTACATTTTATATCTTATTTCAGTTGGAACGGAAGCTAATGTATTGACATATGTAAACGGAGAACAGTTAAAATACAGAGGCAGTGTCATTCCAAACTTTTCTAAAGGTATATTTACCTCTAGTCATGAACAATTCCATATACCACGAGGTGGAGAGCTTGTTGAATGGCAGCTGTACAGTAATAATGCTGGTCCTATTGCTCTTCTTGTTTTACGACCCAATGGAACAGAGTAAGTGGAAAAACAAACTAATTAAAATTCCGTTTCGTTTTTTAGGGTTTCACACTGCGTAGCTTGTGTGAAACACTATTGTTTTTGTTAAAATTATTAGGGTTTCACACTGCGAAGCTTGTGTGAAACACTATTGTTTTTGTTAAAATTATTATTCTTATTATTATTATTCTTCTTTTGTCTTGAGTAGATCTCAGCAACTGCTTGTCGCATCGTTACGATTTCTTCGGTTTTACTGGGAAAGTGGGTGTGACTTAGAGGATAAAGCTATTTTGAACGTTCTGCGACAATGCGAAATGTCCGAAATCACCAAATTATCGTTTTTTAAAATATTGCAGTAATTTTAACAATAATCATTGAATTTTAACTTTCGATACATTTTGGCATAGCCGGAGACAGGGCACATAGCTACGCTACTTTCGATTTTTGATTTTCGGCAAATCTTCGAAGATATTAGGCGCCAAATTTCGAAAATTTAAAATTTTACAAAAAACTTTTTTATTTATGAATATTTTTTAGTCGTATTGTGCACAGAATTAAAGAGTCATCTGACTAGTGCAAAAATGTTAAAAAATTTTGTCTCAGTAATTTTCCTTGGCCGCCATTGGCTAATTCAGTTTTTCAGTCCTAGATTAATTTTTTATTGTTCGATTTGTATAAAACAAAGTTCATATGCTTCGTTGTCTCAATTGTCATTTTTTTTATTACCGGAAGTGTTATCTGTCGGCACCGGAAGTGGCATAATTTTACCAAAAACTACAATTTTGACAGTTAGGTACCATTTTTCGAAAACAAATATTATTTTTTGGAAAAATTATTTGACTCAAAGTATGTGCCCTTTCAAGGCGCAAAAAATGTCGGAAGCAGTTTTTTTAATTTCGATTTCATTTTCGAGCAAATTCGATTAAATGGCTAAAAATGGTGTAAAATTCACCTATTTACAACCTATTCAGGCTTTTCAGATTTTAAAACATTTCTTCGTAACTTTTATAAACTTGTAGCTATAATCCATACGAAGAAAATGTATGTTAAAATTAGTTTGTAATATAAGCAGTTCCCAAGAAATGGGCAGTTCTGTACAAGTCACTGTTTTCGTTATTTTGCCTGTAAAATAGTCAATTATTATTGGATTTTTATAAAAGTGACATCATTTGATTCAAAAAAGCATGTAGCGTCATATCAAGTTGATTACAATTTAAAATTGACACCGGAAGTGACGTCATTTGGTCAAAAACTGCATTTTAAACTTTTTAAATCAATGTTTTATTCAACTATGAATAACTTAATATGTATTAATAATTTTAACTTTTGGTTTAAGTTCACATATAAATACAACTCATATGGTCATATAGATATCATAAAATTGTTTCTAACTTGTTCGGTTGCCGAGAAATAGACGGTTTTCTACAGGTCACTTTTGAAGGTTTCGGGGCCATAAAAGTGTCAATTATTATTCGATTTTCATTAACGTTACACCATGTTATACCTAATGCCATTTGTGATTTCATACAAGTAATTTAAGATTTTCATTATCACCGGAAGTAATGTGATTTTGGCAAAAACTGAATTTTTAGCCTTCAAAACAGATATTTTATTCAAATGAGTCTGTTTTGAAATCTTTTTCAAATTATGGTATTTGATGCCAATCAACAAATAGAATGAACCCATACGATCATACAGATACCAAAAAATGGTTTCTAACTTGTACGGTTGCAGAGAAATAGCAGATTTTCTACAAGTCACTTTTCAAGTTTTTTGGTCTTTAAAAGTGGCAATTATTATTCGATTTACATAAAATTGTCACTATATGATATCGTATGCCATTTCTGATTTCATAAGACTAATTGAACATTTTCATTAACACCGGAAGTAATTTAATTTTGTGAAGATCGTTTACAAGTAACAAATGTATAAAATGACTTGATATTGCTGGATTGATTGGTTGATTCTGCGTCCATTTTATTTGTGTGCAATGTTAATTTGGAAACCTGTTTAGTGGTTTCGTTGGTACCGGAAGTGACATATGTTCAAGTGTAACTTGGCACCGAAAGTGACATGTTTAAGAGTAACTTGGCACCAGTGAAACCCGTCATTCCTGCATGCAGGTCTAGTTCTTATTATTATTATTCTTCTTTTGTTTTGAGTAGATCTCAGCAACTGCTTGTCGCATCGTTACGATTTCTTCGGTTTTACTGGGAAAGTGGGTGTGACTTAGAGGATAAAGCTATTTTGAACGTTCTGCGACAATGCGAAATGTCCGAAATCACGGAAGTTATCGTTTTTGAAAATATTGCAGTAATTTTAACAATAATCATTGGATTTTAACTTTCGATACATTTTGGCATAGCCTGAGACAGGGCACATAGCTACGCTTCTTTCGATTTTTGATTTTCGGCAAATCTTCGAAGATATTAGGCGCCAAATTTCGTAAATTTAAAATTTTACAAAAAACATTTTTATTTATGAATATTTTTTAGTCGTATTGTGCACAGAATTAAAGAGTCATCTGCCTAGTGCAAAAATGTTAAAAAATTTTGTCTCAGTAATTTTCCTTGGCCGCCATTGGCTAATTCAGCTTTTCAGTCCTAGATTAATTTTTTATTGTTCGATTTGTATAAAACAAAGTTCATATGCTTCGTTGTCTCAATTGTCATTTTTTTTATTACCGGAAGTGTTATCTGTTGGCACCGGAAGTGGCATAATTTTACCAAAAACTACAATTTTGACAGTTAGGTACCATTTTTCGAAAACAAATATTATTTTTTGGAAAAATTATTTGACTCAAAGAGTGTGCCCTTTCAAGGCGCAAAAAATGTCGGAAGCAGTTTTTTTAATTTCGATTTCATTTTCGAGCAAATTCGATTAAATGGCTAAAAATGGTGTAAAATTGACCTATTTACAACCCATTCAGGCTTTTCAGATTTTAAAATATTTCTTCGTAACTTTTATAAACTTGTAGCTATAATCCATACGAAGAAAATGTATGTTAAAATTAGTTTGTAATATAAGCAGTTCCCAAGAAATGGGCAGTTCTGTACAAGTCACTGTTTTCGTTATTTTGCCTGTAAAATAGTCAATTATTATTGGATTTTTATAAAAGTGACATCATTTGATTCAAAAAGCATGTAGCGTCATATCAAGTTGAGTACAATTTAAAATTGACACCGGAAGTGACGTCATTTGGTCAAAAACTGCATTTTAAACTTTTTAAATCAATGTTTTATTCAACCATGAATAACTTAATATGTATTAATAATTTTAACTTTTGGTTTAAATTCACATATAAATACAACTCATATGGTCATATAGATATCATAAAATTGTTTCTAACTTGTTCGGTTGCCGAGAAATAGACGGTTTTCTACCGGTCACTTTTGAAGGTTTCGGGGCCATAAAAGTGTCAATTATTATTCGATTTCCATAAACGTTACACCATGTTATACCTAATGCCATTTGTGATTTCATACAAGTAATTTAAGATTTTCATTATCACCGGAAGTAACGTCATTTTGGCAAAAACTGAATTTTTAGCCTTCAAAACAGATATTTTATTCAAATGAGTCTGTTTTGAAATCTTTTTCAAATTATGGTATTTGATGCCAATCAACAAATAGAATGAACCCATACGATCATACAGATACCACAAAATGGTTTCTAACTTGTACGGTTGCAGAGAAATAGCAGATTTTCTACAAGTCACTTTTCAAGTTTTTTGGTCTTTAAAAGTGGCAATTATTATTCGATTTACATAAAATTGTCACTATATGATATCGTATGCCATTTCTGATTTCATAAGACTAATTGAACATGTTCATTAACACCGGAAGTAATTTAATTTTGTCAAGATCATTTACAAGTAACAAATGTATAAAATGACTTGATATTGCTGGATTGATTGGTTGATTCTACGTCCATTTTATTTGTGTGCAATGTTAATTTTGAAACCTGTTTAGTGGTTTCGTTGGTACCGGAAGTGACATATGTTCAAGTGTAACTTGGCACCGAAAGTGACATGTTTAAGAGTAACTTGGCACCAGTGAAACCCGTCATTCCTGCATGCAGGTCTAGTTATTCTTATTATTATTATTATTATTATTCAGATTCCAATTTGAATAGATCTCAGCAACTACGTGTCGCATCGTTACGATTTCTTCGGTTTTACTGGGAAAGTGGGTGTGACTTAGAGGATAAAGCTATTTTGAACGTTCTGCGACAATGCGAAATGTCCGAAATCACCAAAGTTGTCGTTTTTGAAAATATTGCAGTAATTTTAACAATAATCATTGGATTTTAACTTTCGAAACATTTTGGCATAGCCTGAGACAGGGCACATAGCTATGCTACTTTCGAGTTTTGATTTTCGGCAAATCTTCGAAGATATTAGGCGCCAAATTTCGAAAATTTAAAATTTTACAAAAAACTTTTTTATTTATGAATATTTTTTAGTCGTATTGTGCACAGAATTAAAGAGTCATCTGACTAGTGCAAAAATGTTAAAAAAAATTGTCTCAGTAATTTTCCTTGGCCGCCATTGGCTAATTCAGTTTTTCAGTCCTAGATTGATTTTTTATTGTTCGATTTGTATAAAACAAAATTCATATGCTTCGTTGTATCAATTGTCATTTTTTTTATTACCAAAAGTGTTATCTGTCGGCACCGGAAGTGGCATAATTTTACCAAAAACTACAATTTTGACAGTTATTTTTTTATTTCGAAAACAAATATTATTTTTTGGAAAAATTATTTGACTCAAAGAGTGTGCCCTTTCAAGGCGCCAAAAATGTAGGAAGCAGTTTTTTTAATTTCGATTTCACTTTCGAGCAAATTCGATTAAGAGACTAAAAATGGTGTAAAATTGACCTATTTAGAACCTATTCAGGCTTTTCAGATTTTAAAATATTTCTTCGTAACTTTTATAAACTTGTAGCTATAATCCATACGAAGAAAATGTATGTTAAAATTCGTTTGTAATATAAGCAGTTACCAAGAAATGGGCAGTTCTGTACAAGTCACTGTTTTCGTTATTTTGCCTGTTAAATAGTCAATTATTATTGGATTTTTATAAAAGTGACATCATTTGATTCAAAAGGCATGTAGCGTCATATGAAGTTGATTACAATTTAAAATTGACACCGGAAGTGACATCATTTGGTCAAAAACTGCATTTTAAACTTTTTAAATCAATGTTTTATTCAACCAAGAATAACTTAATATGTATTAATAATTTTAACTTTTAGTTTAAACTCACATATAAACAAAACTCATATGGTCATATAGATATCATAAAATTGTTTCTAACTTGTTCGGTTGCCGAGAAATAGACGGTTTTCTACAGGTCACTTTTGAAGGTTTCGGGGCCATAAAAGTGTCAATTATTATTCGATTTTCATAAACGTTACACCGTGTTATACCTAATGCCATTTGGGATTTCATACAAGTAATTTAAGATTTTCATTATCACCGGAAGTAACGTCATTTTGGCAAAAACTGTATTTTTAGCCTTCAAAACAGATATTTTATTCAAATGAGTCTGTTTTGAAATCTTATTCAAATTATGGTATTTGATGCTAATCAACAAATAGAATGAACCCATACGGTCATACAGATACCACAAAATGGTTTGTAACTTGTACGGTTGCAGAGAAATAGCCGATTTTCTACAAGTCACTTTTCAAGTTTTTTGGTCTTTAAAAGTGGCAATTATTACTCGATTTACATAAAATTTTCACTATATGATATCGTATGCCATTTCTGATTTCATAAGATTAATTGAACATTTTCATTATCACAGGAAGTAATTTAATTTTGTCAAGATTATTTACAAGTAACAAATGTATAAAATGACTTGATATTGCTGGATTGATTGGTTGATTCTGCGTCCATTTTATTTGTGTGCAATGTTAATTTGGAAACCTGTTTAGTGGTTACGCTGGTACTGGAAGTGACATATGTTCAAGGGTAACTTAGCACCGGAAGTGACATGTTTAAGAGTAACTTGGCACCAGTGAAACCCGTCATTCCTGCATGCAGGTCTAGTTCTTTTTATTATTCTGTTCTGTATTGGATTTAGAAATAAGCTAAATAATCTACAGTTAGGGATTTCACAATCCGCAGGATTTCACAATTCGCGTGATCCACAAAAACTGTCATTTAAAATAGCGTGCTATTTCAGATGCATGATGTATAATTTAGATAAATGAGTTGATAATTCTCGCTAATATATTTAAAATAAAGATAATGGAAAGGGAAAATTTCTGTCAAGTACAGCATTCTGAGCGGAATCATCCACCGTTTGCGCTCGGCTAATCTCGACAGATTCCGTAAACTACATCTAGTCTCGGATGTATGACAGTAAGTGATATGTACCTACGCCCATACATTTGTGATGCGGCTACCGGTTTACTTTAACAGGAACACTTGACGCTATTACACAAATTGGGAACCTATTCGGCTAGCGACCTATTCGACCGATCGAGCTGCAACCTGTTCGTTGGAAACCTATTTAGAGTAAAGACAACAGTCTCTATTTATCAACCAATAAAATCCAACGTTATGTCTATCAAATGAAAGTAGAATATATTATTTTTTATCCATCCCTTCAGCTCAGAATAGAAGTGTAATTTCGTCATTATCTTACAGCTGGGTCGGTCGAATAGGTCGCTAGCCAAATAGGTCGCCAACTTGTGTTTGGAATGGGCGCAGCCATGTTTCATCCGGGACCGTTAAAGTAGTTCCAATATGGCGGAATTCATCAAACAGCCGAGTTTAGATTGTCCGAAATATTACGAGGTTTGCCGAGTGCCGCCGTTTGCAGAACATGGCATAGTCTCGGTTATCATTGCTACCATTGTTACGATCGTAAACAAAGTCATTTACAACTGCCAATCGTATTTAAATCTGTTGAAAATCAAAACCATCCGTTCTAGAGATTTGATTATAGGCCTGACATGTAACTATATGTAATTAATTATTTATATAATATTTACGGTGAAACGGAAGATCTTCACTAGGCATATGTAGTGAATCTTTAACTAACACAAACGAAATGATGTGTGGTTTAACGGTCTACTTTTCGCCATAAATCAGGCTAATATAGACGTATCATGCAGTGTTTTATCGGAAATGGGGAAACCCGTCTGTAGAAGCCCGAGACTCCGTGATTTCCGACGTTTCCGACATCAGAGAATACCGAAGGAATCGTTTAATCTAACCCCAGTATGTACAATAATATTTTTCTTCCAGCTATGGCTTAGTTGGCTACAACGAATTCGACGCAGAAGGAAATGGTGAGGAATTTTTCAGTGTCAGTTCAGCAGATAGAATTCAAGTAGAAGCAGACGATACAATTGGTTTTTACATCCCTGGAAGTATTCAATCGATAGCAGCTGATGTACATTCAGCCGCGAATAGTCCCAAATTCCCCGAGCATAAACTACGTCGAAGTGTTGACTCGCCGACATCCACGTCCGCACTTGTAAATGGACAAACTTATGCATTCGCAAGTGAGGCGGATTCTAGTGCGGTGATCGTATCGTTACGTGCAGTTATTGGTCCTTCATCTTAGTAATAAGTTGATGACATACACGGTAACATGCATAGTGTGTAGAAATGTCGTCAGAGCTTTTAGTATTGGGCTTCTGCGTTAGAAAATCCTCTGAGCAAGTAGTAAAGCTTAATTATGGTTACTATTAATGAAAACTAGTGAGAAATATCCGTGTTGTCAGTTTTCCTTAAACCCGTCAGTACTTGTACCGTGCGTCAGTATTTCTGTTAATGGTCAGTAATAATCATACGGTGAGTATGTGAGTTAATTGGTTAGTATTCCTTACTTTTGTCAGTATGTAAAAAATACGTGAGTAATTAAATAAACGTGAGTTTATCTAAACATATCACTATTGAGGCACGTGCGGGAGAAATTGACGAAAGCGTGACTAATTAAGAAAACGTCACTATTTGAGCTAACGCTCACTATCTGAGTATAACCGCCAGTTACCTTTGATGTGCGTTAGTAATTGGACACGGCGCCAGTAGAGCGTGTAATCGTTAACTATATACATTTCTGGTGAGTATTGTTACTATAGGTAATTTAACTTCCCGATAAATTGTCGCTACCTTCTGAATAAAATATTAATTATTTATTATTATTCTCGAATCAGAAAATGTTTTATTTTTTTTAACAATAATGGATGGTAGTGAACACGGGTATTTTTCGGTTACCGCCGTAGTTTGCAGAATACTGTTTTAAAACATTAACGGGTGTATTTTTCTCCGATTACATAACCGCCGTAGTTCGCAGAATACGGGGCAATGTGTAGTTTGTAGAATACGGGGTTTGCAGAATACGGGGCAACGTGTAGTTTGCAGAATACGGGGCAATGTGTAGTTTGCAGAATACGGGGCAATGTGTATAGTGTTATTTCATTTACAATTTATATTTATTCTCGTTCATGCAGATTAGCACTTGTTTTGGGACGTGCGGCGCTTTACTATCTGTATGGTTTAAATTGGAATCACAACTAATGGTTAAAAAAGATCACCAACACAAATCTATTTTCACTAATTTTATTGAAACAGATAACATGATAGCTGATAACACAAATAATGAATTTCAAACATTCGCACACAAGCTGAAATTCTTAGCACTGAAGAATCGAGTGCATACCGGACTGGTATGAGGCATCGCACATCTTGGGTTGTCGCTTATCGTGAAATAGTTCCAAATCTTACTACTTCACGTTAGTTTTATCTAGATCACTGCTGGTATTGTCTGGATACTTAATCATTATGAATAGAAGTATTGGAAAAGGCGGGAAAAGATACCGCATGGTTTACGTGTGAGTAGCATGAAAGATGAAAGGGAGGATATCCCTTTGATGTCACAAGATTGACATTCCAGCTTCTAGATGCCATTGAAAATTTAGAAATATTTTTGTGATTTCTTTTGTTATGCTAGGCTACTTTAAGAATTTAGACATAATATGTATCAACAAATAATAATTTATGATATAGATCATACTTTATTTATTAATAATATTACAAACAAATAAGTTCCCATTAGATGGTTTATAGTTCTGGAAATGACGAAAGAATGTCACGTGATTGCTCTTCGCTTTGATGTTTCATTCATTGCCGCGTGAACCTTTCAGTTCAGACACCTATTATAGACATACAGGTGCCAGTCATTTTAGGAATTACATCGTAATCAACACTAGTTACTATCGTACTTATAGTAACTATCGACTATCAACACATGACATATTATAATCTCGACTTTATTTAATGATACAGCAAAAAATTAACGTCCGTTTGACAAGATAGATGGAGTGTATTTGTGATTGCGTAGGAAGCGTGACACAATTTTATTTCTTCAAAAACGCGGCGTTTGTGCTTATAACCGAGGTAAAATAGTACCATACGTTTCCTGACTAACAGTGACATTCATCTACAAGGATTATTATGCCATTCGAGACATTTCAATGTGTAATAGTATTATATCCACCACTATCGATAATTATATGTATCAGCCGATATTATATGTTGCTGTCAATATTTGATATCGGTAAAACTGATAGGTGTCATATCGGACCATCACTATTAATATATTTATTACCTAGAAATTGACCCAAATGGGTCGCAACGCATATAATAATGTAAACTGATTGTATATGAGCTAATTTACATTCAATTGTTTCCATTTTGACTCTAATGTCAAATCAGTTACGTTCAGTGAAATACGGCATGAATCTGAACCCAACCATGTCATATATTTGTTAATGTTTGTTTAATATTTAGCTCGGTGTAAGAATTTAGAACCAAAGAGAATAGTCCATACATTAGTAATATAGGTCCAACGCGACGAGAATATACATTCACTTGATACACTCACTGCGTTCATTTGACACCTCCCTCTTTGTTAGGATAAGCTGCTGATTTGGCGACGAACAGTATCGGACCAGCTCAATTTATCTCGACAGCCACTGTCTGAATGCTGCCTGGATGCATTTCCGACAGTTTATTTCACAAAAAATTTTGGTGAATATATTCATTCACATTGAGTCACTCACCCCGCCCGTTTGACACTTTCTTCTGGTCGGATAAACTAGTGATTTTGCGACATTTTCGAGAAAAAATAAGTTAAAGATATCGTTAGATTTTAACACTAAATCACGTAACAACCATGTCATATATTTGTTAATGTTTAATATTTCGCTCGGTGTTAGAATTTAGAACCTAAGAGAATAGTCCGTACATTAGTAATATAGGTTTTGTATATTAAATCTTTTATGGATTAAATTCTGTTAATCTCACCACTTAATTAGCACCTTTGTGTTATAGTGCTCAAGAGATTAAGAATGTTGATTGGCTAGGTTTATCACCTCAATAGAGCGTGAAATCATTTTTATATAGTTAAAACTATATAAATTTCTGTTAAGTTTATTGATAAACTGTATCATTAAAAGACAATTTGTTACCGGTGTGACTAACTCAAACGACAATTTCGGATATGTAAGTGACAAATTTTAAGAAATAAAAATGCTCTATAAATTTGTTGGAAATCTTTAACAAAAGTTTTGCTATTGTGTTTTCAATTTCTTGAAATTTCCCGTGTTTAGAATTGTCTTAGTTTTGAATATGTAATATAGTGTAGTTATAAATGTGTTTTTTTTAGGGGATAATTTTCAATGTTCCTTTAGAAGTATTTCTATCAGCCTTTTGTTTTAATAAAGAATTAATCGCACAGGATATCTACATGAAAAATATCCCAAGATCGAACGTCGGACATGGTTTTACTATTTCAACGTTGCATGCAATGTATCAATTATATTTATCGTGTGCTAAATAAAACAATTTCTAAATTATTAATAGAATCTTCTGTGCTCATAATTTCGAATTACTTGAAAGAAATTTATTATTTTTCTGTTACGTACGATCAAATTTTATTTTAACATTGTGTATCGTACCTTATTATATGCTATTATTATTTTCATCGTTATTTATATTGTTTCATTGCTATATATATTGTTTAATAGCTATTATTTCTCAAAAGTAAATAGATAATCACACGATTCTTCGGTGTTCAGAATTTCAGCGTTCATATGTGTATGAAGTTCAATATTATCTGCTATCATAATTTATTTCAATAAAATTACCGAAAACAGATTTGTGTTGATGATCGTCTTAAACCATTAGTTCTGATTCCAAATTTACTAATCCTTACCGCGCCACCTACCCCAAAATATGTACCAACCCGCATGTAACGAGAATACATATAAATCGTAATATATATTGCGCCGTATTCTGTATGGGAACCCCGTTGTAAGAACGTGAACGGGTACAGATAATGTGACGAATCAAACCTCGCCACTGAGCATTTAAATTCATATTTATATATGAAGTGGACTCTGTCTCATCCGAACTCTGATCACTGTATTTAGAGATCGATCTATCTAACTATCTTTGGCGTCTTTTTGCAAACTACGGCGGTAAGCGAAATTGCCGACAAATAGTCCCTTTACTCATTGCCACCAATTATGGTTTAAAAAATCTCCTCCGATTCGAGAATATTAATAAATAATTTTATTTATTTATTAATATTCTCGAATCGGAGGAGATATTCAGGTTAGTAATAAAAATATTTTGATCACTTACAGTAACAATACTCGCCAGTATTTTATATAGTTAATGATTTCACGCTCTACTGACGTCAGGTCCAATTACCGACACACATCAAAGGTAACTGGCGGTTATACTCGGATAGTGAGCGGTAGCTCAAATAGTGACGTTTTCTTAATTAGTCACGCTTTCGTCAATTTCTCCCGCACGTGCCTCAATAGTGATATGTTTGGATAAACTCACGTTTATTTAATTACTCACGTATTTTTTACATACTGACAAAAGTAAGGAATACTAACCAATTAACTCACATACTCACCGTATGATTATTACTGACCATTAACAGAAATACTGACGCACGGTACAAGTACTGACGGGTTTAAGGAAAACTGACAACACGGATATTTCTCACTAGTTTTCATTAATAGTAACCATAATTAAGCTTTACTACTTGCTCAGAGGATTTTCTAACGCAGAAGCCCAATACTAAAAGCTCTGACGACATTTCTACACACTATGCACCTTGTAGTGATATATACAATATACCGTATTAGTTTAATAATATGAGATCATTATATAAATAATTATATATAATTGATATATTCACTATTGTATTATATGTGTACTGTTTATATATTAATGATAAATATTGTATATTGATATATAATGAAATTAATAAATTTAGCATTGCAAAAACGATATTTTCTAGTTCTTACATTAAACGCCGAATGTTCCAGAATACACGCCGAATATAGATTTTTAGAACAACAAATGTAAATGTCTCAGTACCCAAAAGATACGTCATTAATATACAGACCGTGTGGATCTAACCCACTTTTTTGAGCCGTTATATTTTCAAAATCTAAATAAAGAAAATTGCCAAATCTGCAAGACTGAGGGTATCATAAATTGAAGGTATACTATATGAAAAGTTAAAACCTCATAATAATTAACTTCAGTTACCAAAAATAATTATCTCTTAGGATAATTATCAAGGGTTGAGTTGAACACCATTATAAATCAATCAAATATTGATGAAATCGGGTTTAAGTTCTTTTGTGTACAAACTAGTCTAATATAGAGGGCGGATATATGAAGTGATGTATACTACGGATGTATGCCAACACGCTCAACTGACAACTCTCTCATATCAACTTCCTACATACTGTAATAGGTAATTAGACAAGAAGAGGTAGAACGTTAAGTATGCGTCCAGTCTTTATCAACATTTCCCCAGGTGCTTGTCGAGATGGGGGTTTCGGTCGGAGTGGGAGTTAAGTGGGTGGCGTATCCTCCCCTGCTCCCGCACAGCATATTGAGAATATTTTTGTTGTCTCAAGTCGAACAAAAAATAACTGTCTGGCCTAACTCCACTCGAATCCTATATACATGTACCGCTATGCACATATTATATGAACAGAATTATTGTCTCTGGGCTGCACATTGGACACTTCTAATTGCTGAACACGCCACTGCTCCTTGTCTCTGTTCGGGATTATCAAGAAAAATCTAATTTAAGTAAAGGACCAAACTCAAAAATCAAATTTTTCCAGATCAATAAAGAAATTTTTCTATAATTTACTCTGTTTGAAACATGCATTAAAAAACAAGCAGTTGACATATGAATGCCAATTTAGAGACGATTTTAGTCAAAAATACAAACTACATGTATATTCTACTTCGAGTATTTATTCCATGTGCATTTTCATAATATGGAATGAAACTAAAATGTCTGTTTAACTTTATGTGTACGAAAAGGATTAGAACTGTATAATTTATCAGTCCATTATTTCTCTCAATATGGAAGCCCCTCAGGGCAGAAACCTGTTGATAGCTCACTGTGTGCATAATGGACGAACCATTAGATTGTTTCACTTTTATTTGCAGTTTGTAAAGTTATTGAATAAATATTGTATAAATAATGAACACCCAAATAACTAACATAACGTGAATAATATATACAACACGTGTATGTTTGTTATTTCTTGTTCTTACTTACCAGCACCAAATCCATAACCTGCTGTACCAAAAACACATGTGATATCCAAAGGGCAGGTTGAACCCCCTGATTAGAAATTAGGCGTAGCTGAAGTGACAGCGTCACGTGGGGGTATTAGTATTCCCAAAAGATACCCACAGCACCAAAAATATTTCACCAATTTTTTGAGTCAGGTATAATCGTGGGATGGAAACCAGCACCCGGGACCGTACCTAGAGGGGTGCAGGGGGTAATTGCACCCTTAGAAAAAAGGCTCCCCGAGAAATGGCGCCTTTCCTGCAAGACTATGGTCTTTAGGACCATATTGTGTCTTTGGAAAATTTGTAAAAATACTCATTCTATAAAGTCAAAATCACACGTACTAAATGAACGTGAAATAAGAGCTATAATATACATAAAAAAACAATGATGTTTTGGTAAAATCATAATTATTGTCAAATATCCATTACGTTCTTCCTGTTATTTGACGTATGGTTGGTAGACAAAAATAGGTATCATCACCTCATTTAGTGGTGTGAAATATAGGGGGTTATTCCATATTGGAATGGAAATTAAGGTAAAATCTTGGACGTGCATGAATGAGGGGGTATAAATTAGGGTGTAGACGGAGCCCCATTAGAAACTCAGCCAGATATTCCCAGCAACAATTACCTGTGGAGAACTAGGAACCTTCGAAGTCACTCCAGCTTTGTGCTAAAGTTATTTACAACTAATGCTGTAGTATTATATACGACGACAAGAACACAACAAAGAAAGAAGTCCTATAGTACTACACCCCCCCCCCCCAAAAAAAAAAAAAAAAAAAAAAAAATTGAATAAATTAAAAATTTGACAACCTTTCAATTATAAAATAATACACTTGATTATGATCACACAGTGATGCACTTAAGGCATTGATCAGTCTGTTGGTTTTAAGGGTGTCCACGCGCCGCTGGCCGCTCCGGGCTCAGTAACTTGGGTACTTGGGGATTATATTGGCGCCCCACCACCCTGCTGTACCCCCACCTTTTACGGCCCTACATACGGCCCTGATTGAAACCAGAACAAGAAGATGACAAACGTTTCACCATTGGTCATTCAACCAGCTACACTTAAAATAAAATGAGTAAATTGAGTTGGTTTCAGTCGTGCGTAATTATAATCATTCACGTATATCCGCATTATAAGTAAGTCGATTTACGCGTGATTTAAAGGGGGCGTTTATGAATATGATCCAATATAAATAAGACAACTAAAATTTGTCAACTTTCACTTATCGGATGAAGTCTATGGGTGTAAATATTAGAAGTAAGTAGATTATTATCTTAGAATATATATAACGGAGTAACGGTAAAGGTGATACCCGAAATTAATACAACAACCCCTCTTTTAATGGAAGGTATTATCTAGGGATGTTGTAGGAAACACCGAATTTATTCACTATAATATATAATTATTCATTCATATGTTTGACTTTTTCGTTTTATAATGCTGCAAAGAAAATGAAATTCATTAAAGGACAGTTGTGATGTACGCCAATATTACACATATGATAGAACGAGTAAAAATTTCACATTTACAGCTTATAATACAAGCTTCCATATTTTTCCTTCAAAGTAGAAATTATTTCTATTTTTCATTTCATTTCATTGTATTATGTAAATCAGAATATGTTAAGATTTCTCCTTGAAACCTATAGGAAATAGGATAGTGGAAGATTGAAGGCTTGCGGAAATTAATTTGGTCATTGTTGAAATATTCTGTCGTAAATAATTTCTATTCTTTGTCTTTCCTTTGAATAGATATATAAGACAGTTTTATGACTCAAGTGATTGGGATTTCCACTGTCACGTATATGTCGGTCAATGGCTCATTAGCTGCTATCTACGGAATGCACGAACTAAGAGTTTAGAATATTATGTATCGAAACCTGCACTATAGATATTGTTACCGCGAAGCGTTAGCATAATATAAATCAAAGGCATTATTATTGAACGGTCTTTGACTCTTGATCAAACCTTAAAGTGATTTATTTATTCCAGTTCCATTACTACATTCCATTGAAACAATTTAATAACCGTTCCATGACCCTGGACCTGGCATGGTGGTTGACGCGGTACAGAAAGAAAGTGGACTTCGCATTTTGCAAGTAATAAATGGCACCAGTAAAGACCATTTCATTCAATCAAATGCTAATAATAAGAGAGCAGTTCATAAAAATATGAAAAAGGGAGTTATTACATAATATCACACAATTCCAAACAGATCGGTAATTATTATTTTTTCAAGCGAGTCCCGCAGGAGAAATCATGGCGGCTGAAGAAAAGCTATTGTTTTTGCATAAACTTCGAGCCCAGGATGGTGCTATCTAACCCAAGATTGGGTTTTAAGCGTCTCAATTACTTTAAAGAATACCTTTCAATCGTCTAAATTACTATAAATGAACACGTTTCTAATAAAGAATACCTTTCAATCGTCTCAATTACTATAAATGAACACGTTTCTAATAAAGAATACCTTTCATCGTCTAAATTAATATGTAAAGAACACCTTTCAAGCATCTATACAAAGAACACTTTGTATTCGGCTAAATTACATAAAGAATACTTTTCAATCGTCTAAACTACTGCATTATAGGGAATATATTCCAATTGTCTAAATAAAGAATAACTTTCAATTGTCTAAATTACTATATAAAGAACACCTTTCAATCGTATAAATTACTAAATAAATAATATTTGCCATTCGTCTAAATTACTATACAAACAATAACTTTTAAAACTTATGTTGGGGAATTTATATAAGAAAATGACCTTGCGCATTGCAGCTTTAACAGTGACAGAACATATTTTTGACGCCTAGAACGCAGTGCATATACATGTGTTATTGTAAACAGCTGCGCTGGTTGATTGAACTGATAAACTAAAGCTAACTGTACATCCTCACATACTGTAATATCCTCTATAATAATTGATAGATTTATTTATCTTAATAATATATCTATCTGTTATTCTGTTAACTAGCTCTGTACATATCAACTTTATTAAACTATTCAATACAGAAATTTTCAAATACGGGGAGATTTAAGTATTCATATTTATTAAGGGTATGAGATTTTCCAAGTATTAATTAAATACTGTTTACAAATTTGATTTATAAACATGTTATCTATGACGGTGATCTGTGACTATATATAAATAAAATTCGTCTTCATTCTACGGTTGGTGTAATAGCTCAATAAGCGCTAACAGGTAAGGTGTATATCTTTTTAACCTCGGGCACTAATGCTTTATTTTATTTTATATTATTTCTGAATATATAGTATTAATTCATATAAAGTAGCTAATATCTAACTCAGTACCACCCAAAGTCTTACACGTTGTTATCTTACCTTGAAAAGGTGGACTTCAAATATCCAATATTTAAGACACAATAAACATTTTACCATTGGTGTACCATAGTGCGTTTCAGCCGTATTTGAAACAAGTGGCCAGAAAGAACGAGGCTAGACACTAGAAATTTCTTTTCGGTTGAGACTCATGCCGTTTTTCGCTGGACATAACTGATGTGAAATTAGAGTCAAAACGGAAAAAAATGAATGTAAATCAATTAATGGACAATCAGATTACATTATTATATGGGTTGCGACTTATATTGGTAAATTTCTAGGTCCCAAATATTAGCGATTTAACACCTTTAATCTTTAATGTTTTATTGAATATTCAATCATTAATGATGTGTGTTTTGCGTCAAAATGAGTATCAATTATATTTTTAATTTCTTATGCACAGAAAGCAGCATCATTTTGTTTTTATCGCGCAACACCCCTGCAAAGTGCCCATGTATTTGTTCTCCAGTGGCCACAAATGAAATGAAATGGGGCGTAATGTCCTACTCCTGAAATGGGCTAATGAAGACGGTTATACGCCATACAGTGTGTTATGAGGGAAATTTTGCCCGGGCAGCCGCGCTACGGCCTACTCTTATATCGAATTCCAACTGCCTTTTTACGTGTACGCTGATAGTGTATACAGGACCTCGGTTTTTCGTTCCATCCGAACGATTAGACAGCTGCCCTTGCCAGGCCCTCTGTCCTGTATCACTGACAAGGAGAAATCACGCCGGAAAATCTGGATGAAACTTCTTTGCCAATTCCGAGCATAAAAAGAAGAAATTTCCAGATAATGATCTTAAACACGCTGTAATATTTCTGACTGAATCACATTTCATTTAAATATAGTGATATTGTTTTTGTATAGAATTGTTGAATCCTCTGGAAAAAAACACCTCCCGACTTTTCATACTATAAGTTTATTAAATTGTCAGGTTTCTCAAAAAATTTAAAATAACAGTTAAACAACTTTGATTGGTGGACATAAAGAAAATGATGTCGCAGCCTTAAATGAAGTTAGTTTTAAGTTACCAGTAAATTAAGGAAGTACATTTACGAAAGTTCAGATATAAGTGCAGATTCTGATTTACAGAAATAAAATATTTATTTTCTGTGATTGTGGATAAACATATATCGACATTATCGCACTGAGTCGATTGAGTGTTACAATAAAACAAAAATGCAATATTATATTTATCTGCAAATTTATATTTAAAAAAATGTAATATGCTTAAGGTGACCTTAAGTACACCTTTTGAATGATCACATTTGTTTGTGTTTTTTGTGATATATAACGAGTACAAAGTCTAGAGATAAATTTAAGTAAAATGCCTTATCAATTAAACTTAGTTTGTTGCAATGACATTAGTATTAAAGGGAAAATAGACATAATTCTATGATATATTATGATATTACTACTGATAACTACGTTTCTTCAAATATTTTCTATGTAGTCTTTAACTCTCAGTAATTGTATTCCATAGAATATTGTCTTCTGTTAATGATAAACCACCAATAAAAATATTCTAGCGCCAAGTATTATCTATATATTCTTTAACGCTTAGTAATTGTATTCCATAGAATTGTGATCTGTGAATACTAAAACAATTAAATTTATCTATTTTTACCGAATTAAGTTTTTGGGAATTCATGAACTTCACTTGCTCTTTCAAGTCCAGTTTCAAGAAAGAATTAAATATATATTAAGTGTAATTATATGAATATCAAAATACGTTTGTCATAATAATAATTGTTAATAATAATATTTTCGTCACACATATAGTGGAAATTGCTGCCCGATCTATGAACTATAATGTGGGCAGTATGGTAACCTTTAGTAATAATGGATTATTTTTGAATAATTGCAGGGAATTATATAGTGAAATAGCAAAGTTTGATATTTATATATAGGGTATAGGGTCCTATATAAAGCTGTTTTGCTACGAGGTTACACTATAACCAAAAACGAAATATGCATATCCCAATCGTATTTTCATAGCTCAATAAATAGTTGGGGCTTCTCATTTTATCAAATGTAAATAGCTTTATAAATAGCTTAAAAGGAATGCTTGATTTAAAATGGTATAAACAATAATATACTAGACAGTTAGAATCTTAAATACACAACCATCGATAGGAAAACAAACATATACAAACTGTCAAAAACCTTTAATCTTTCCATGTACTCTAAGCAAAAATTTAGCAATCTACAAGGGCTGGATGAAAAGTTCTACTAAGCCTGAAAAGGATAAATCAATTGGGTTAAAATTTGCCACCAACAAGTGCAATCACTGAATTAATGATAGACACAAGAAGTGCCACTGTAGAGTTATTATTGTGAACCTTCGCACTGAAATCACCAGAAATGGACAAAACTGGCTATAAGATAGTCATCGTATCCCAAACGAGGGTGGTGTTTTTTATAAACAATATTTTATTAAAAATGAATGTGAGACTGGAAAACAGGCATGACCTAGTTAATAAAATATACATACATACAATTTTAAAGTCTTTATAGGAGATATCAAATAATATATGAAGCTTTTCTAACATTCTGTTTGAGTCTGTTATATTTTTAGTCCCATGGAGTAAAGGTCAATCTGGGTACAAAAGAGTTATGGGTCGTCTACGTGCACTTGAATGTAAATTACGGTGTAATAAGTAGTGATCGGTATCCTCAAAATCATGGCTGCAGGTAGCTCGTCAAGCTAAATCGATACATCAGACATGATGATTGATGCTCCGTAATAATAAAATTGTTTAAATTATTGCGGGATAAATAGACAATTTCCACCTTTCTCTGGCTTAATAAATAGTATACTTTCAGATAAAGGTAAGTTCAGAGGGTCAAACAGATAGTCCCATGGATTATACTCGATGGAATATAGATCTATCTATGAGTACTTCTCTGTATGTCAAAAATAAAATATCTTCATCAGAGATATAAATGTAATAATCTGCAATAGCATAGCAACCTTTTCTTAGGGAATTGATTTTGTTCATGCGCCGTAAAGGAATAACTCATGACCAAAGGGAGGTTGTACTCTACAATCACGGTAATTTTGATGAATTAAATAATCTTATCAAAAGTTATGATTGGAATAGCCGATTTGAAAACTTAAATACAAAATATTCGTGCGAATCTTTTTATCGTATCTTAAATGAATTCATCGACAAATGTATTCCCAAAAGACCGGTATTAATACGCCCAAATGATAATTCTTGGTTCAACTCAGAACTACGTAAAAATATAAGAGTTCAAGATAAACTTAGGAATAGGGTCAAACGTACAAATATCCCAAGTGACCTACAAAGGTACAAAAAAAAAACCAATGTCAATAACCACAAAAAGCACTAAAATCCCAAAAGAGCAACTGTTAGCTGATATATCTGGCTTTAATTCAAATCACAAGGATTTTTTGGAAAATTATAAATAAACAGGTCGGAAAAAACAATGTAAACCATATTCTTCCATTGCACAACACAACGGAGGATGAATTAGTTTATTCTGGATATGAAAAAGCAGAACTTTTGAACAATTTCTTTGGATCATCTGTGTCAAATAATACCTCATCAACAGAGTTGCCGGAATTTAGTTCCCGCACAAATCAGAATTGTTCTCTTCTAAAAATATAAGAGTTTGAAATATCGATATTATAACGTGTGTAAAAGATAAGAAGGCTAGTGGCCCTGATAAAATAGGAAACAAATTCCTGAAATAAGCACACCACTTTGTTTATTCTTTAACAAATCAATGGATTAAAAGATTAAGATTAAGTCTCAAATTAAAACATTTATCTCTTGAGAGGATTGATTGACCAGTATTCAGATACAGGTATAAATGGAGTTTTGATATAAATATTAGATGCTAAAATCCAATCTTATTATTATTATTATAGAATGAATTGGCTATTATCATCCTGTATATTTCTTTTGGTTAAATCATCATTCGGTGCCAGCATAGTTGGTGAAGTGGTACCACCTATTATAGGCGATTTGTCATCGAAAATTATTGAAAAGGATACAGACGTAGTGGACACTGAAGAACCATCAGTTTTAAATATAGAGGTAATAGTCTGATAATGTCTTCAGCATATTAGAATATTTCTTGTTCTTGTTTGTCAAACAGCATTTGGTATTTATGTGACCAGGGCTTGGACCATCTGCGTAACCTTCGGAAATGCAAGCTTCCTTTCAGTTATAAAGTCCTCGGTTCGCAACCAAATTATTGAAATGAAAATGTAACACTACATAACTCAGTGATATTAGCAAGTTAAAAGATAATGGATACAAAATCTAGTTCTATACCGTGCGAAATTATCCTTTGCCGCCCCCGCTGCGGGACACTATTGTGTGTCACTTGTTCCCTTCGTCTCGAACTTCACGTTGTTTACTATTTTACTTAATAGTCAATTAACTCTGGAACACTGTGTTATTATAACTATGTTTATATATCTTCATAACATCCGTAACTCAAAGGTTAGAGTGTACCTAATCCTACAGGTGGCTGGAGTCACGCCTCTTGCGAAATCTACATGATGATCGGTCCCCGCCGCTTTAGCCAAGTTGACGGGCGTTTGGCCTGGGTAGTTCTTTATAAGGTTGGCCCCCTATATGATCAAGGCACGTTTTTATTTGATCGCCAGAAATGCCACCCTTACATGGAATCTAGGGGAGGAGGAAGGGATGATGGATGGCATATTTGCATAACCAGACATTATAACGTCACTAACCTAGTTTAATCTGCAAGTTACCTAATTAGCCTACACAATAGGACGGGCATGACAATCTCGCAGACACCATACTTGAAACATTCAGACGGTTATTTTCGGAACATTCTAGTTCAGTGCTATAACCACGAGGCTACCAATTTCTAGTTCAGTGCTATAACCACAGTCTACCAAGTAAAATACAATCTGAAACGTTGGGGTTAAATAAATATATCTGAAATGCTCACCCGTAAAGTCTTATGATTTCAAATTCATTGAATGTTGAATAGGTAAAGCCACGCCCTCCTAATGAGAATCAAACCGCTGATGGTGAAGTCCATGGCAGGAAGAAACGATTTGTTGAAGCAATTAATAAGCTGTGGCCAAATCTAGAAGTACCCTGGTATTTTGATGATGCTAGTTGTGAGTATGAAACATAAAGATACATAGAAAATATATGAATATATCACCTGTTCACTTGTTAAGTTTGGATTTGCTGTGGTGTTACGCAATACAGCGCTTTGTATTACTTAATATGACGATCTAAATTACTGAAGGGCGATATTTGTATTACGTAATGACGATCTACATGGCGATGTTGGTATTACTTTATAGCGATCTTCGTATTACTTTATGACGATCTTCGTATTACTTAATCTTGGTGTTACGCAATAACGAACTCCGTATTACTTAGGAGATAAACACTTCCTGTTTCGCATTTAGAGGGGTATTATTGTCCAATAGACATGTCCTGAGATCATTAGGGTTCTAATGTAAAATCTCAGGACATGTCTATTGGACAATAACACCCCTCTAAATGCGAAACAGGAAGTGTTTATCGACATTGTAACATGCTTTTTTAAGATTTTAAAAGACATTACTAAAACAGAAGGGTGTTATTGTCCAATAGACAGTGTCTAATTGACCAATCAAAACGCAGGGTTTACCCCGAAGCATGTTACAATTTATGATGATCTTCTTATTACTTAATGACGATCTAAATGACGATATTGGTATTACTTAATGACGATCTTGGTATTACTTAATGACGATCTTGGTAATACTTAAGGGCGTTGAGCAGTCTAAGATTCGCACTAACTTTTCAACGCCAATCTTATTAAGTATTTGCAAACTTGTTCCACTTATAAAATAACTCAGAAAACTCTCGAAAGTCGCGTCCTTTTATGTGTAACAATGGAGATACGAGGCGGAGGAATAAAACTATTTATAGCAAACGAGACTGATTCCCCGACCTAGATCAGGTGTTGAATAAATTATGACTTCGTGCACGCCAGTCACGTGATCAACACAAACGTGGCTTCAACAGGAGTGGAAGATGTCACGTGACTAGAAGGAATTCCCTGTATGACGCGATTATCCAGGTCTATTTACTATATGACATGATTATCCAGGTCTACTTATCTATCACGAAAGGAACATGACGGATTTTTTTTTTATGGTCAAAGATTACTATTTTGTGAATGCATAACATGATTTAGAGTGCGGTGGAGTAGTGCAGTGAAGTAATTATTTACTTTTACATCCGAGTTGTATTTTAATACTTGTTGTCGACGTATTCAAAGAATTAATCCAAAATCGCAAAATCTCGTTTGAAGGTAAATAATGAACAACAATTTTAAAATACTTTGAGTTGGTATTTTTTAACGTTTTTGGTGTCGAAATGTAGCTTATAACCTCCACTTTCGATCTACTGGTGGGATTATCAATAAATCTTTTGAGCTTGTACTAATAGAATTTCCAAGAAAACGCATCGTTTTTTTTGCGTTTCCATGGATACAAGACAAACCATAACCAATAGCCAAAAATTGACCAGTGTATTTTTGAGACTTGCTATTAGCATTGTTCATGCGAAATTTGATGAAAATATCTGCAGGCATAACTGAGAAAATTCTACTTTTGTTGTCATCAATACCCCTTTTTATCATGCTTTTGGGCCAAGTTTGGAACATAGCTGGTAAATAAAATTGGTATTTATTTGGTGATTAATATGTAGTTTATCACCCCAAATAACAAAAAATGTCATATCTTATCAACAAAAATTACAGTGCTAGCTTTAAAATTTGCATTTTAGACTACTCAACACCCTAAATGACGATTTTGTTATTTCTTTGTGACGATATTCGTTTAACTTAATAGAGACTTTTGGCAACCCTAAATTCCTAGTACGTATCGCGTATCCGTATGGATTTTGGGTGTGACGTCATCAATGTGTGTGTATTTCTCATACGTGTTACGGCACACGGATACGGTAGCCCGTGGCGAACAGCTTTCTTAGGGAGTAGGTCCGTATAACATTATCGTCTTTTTAGACTCCGAAATGTTGTATCATAGCGTTTTTATGAATCTATGTGTATTCTAGAACACGAAGGTGTATATTTGATGTGAATTTAACCATAATAAAGACAGGAATTTAATCATTATTTGTGATGGGTTTTTCTCGGAATTTTCATACTTTTCCCGTCTGTGTCTGTCTGTATGCTGGTTGAACTACGTGATAAATTTAAGTAAAATGGGAGCTTCCAAATCAGTAAATGATGTGATTCTATAGTAAAGGGGTATAAATGATAAATTAGTGAAACCAAAAATTGCTGTCGAGTCGAAGTCAACGATTTTTTTAAAATAAGATGCGACATTATTATTATTATTTTTTTTTTAAATAGCTCAGCGACTGTCGAGCGACTTCATTCACTTTGAGAAATTGTAGGCTAGGCACTTGACTAGTACTGATGGTGATTTTGGTAGATAACTATCATCATGGTGTAACACAACTAAACTCAGCTCATTGACGCATACGTACGCGACGTGAAAATCTGCCAAAACTCTAAAACTACTCTGACGTAACGTATCACGTATAAGATACGGATACGTGATACGGGTAGGAGAAATGTCACTTGCCAAAATTCTCTAGTGACGATCTTCGTGTTACGTATTCGTTAACTGTGACCTTGGTGATGTATATAGAAGTAAGTCCTAATAACTTACGTACATATGCAGGGGCGGATCCAGGAATTTTTGCAGGAGGGGGTTTGCAAGGTTTCGGTTACGGAAATCTGCCATCTTCGTCTCTAAATTACATAGGCATACATGCAAATTGAGCTTTTTTAAACAGAGAAATCGTCTTTATACTGATGTAGGATCACTTTGTGATGTAATTTCATTGATGCATTGATGCAAAGCATTATTTTTTTATGTAGCTGAGCAGGGGTGGGGGGAGGTGGGGGCTCTAGATCCGCCTCTGATATGGACACAAGTCCTTTCTCAAATTTACAACTTAACACTATTTATCCGACGAGGTTTTTCATTGATCTGATTTTATCTTTTTATACTATTATTTTCGCAGTCGGTGCTGAGGCTGCTGGTGAAAAATATGAAACAACAACGTCTATGAAATTAATGGAAGAGAGAACTTGTTTAAAATTTAGAGAGATCAATTCAACAGAACAGAGTTCTGGAACAACAGCGCATGCCGTCTTTCGAAAGTAAGAATGTTTACATATCACTTTGAACTGCAACAACACTTTAGGAGCTTCCATGCACCTTTTGTTTTTACTGGAGTAAAATTCGCTCGCGTTACCCCCCCCCCCTTTCTCTCTGTCTGTCTCTCTCTCTCTCCCTCTCTCTCTCTCTCTCTCTCTCTCTCTCAGACGATGAAAATTGGCTGATTTTAATAGAGAATTTCACTCTAGATAAAATAGGTCTTCGGGATTTCCAAGGTCGCGATATCGAAGATTACTACTGCTTTGCAATAGTTGCTGGAATCGTGAAAATATCACAAGCAAGATTGGGTAGAATGCAAAATGTCTGGACCGGGTTCAGCTCTCCTCCAAACGATAAAGGTTTGGCCAGTTCTGCTTGTTACATATAAACCACTCAGTAGTTTCTTCTGGAAAAATTAAAGGCAGCCGATTCACATCCTAATGACAATATAATTTACTATTCACAGTTCTATATGAGTGTTTTAGCAGTTTTTCCCTCTGTTTTTCATATTATCACTGATGTTCCATCTCATTTTCTCGATAACTACTGGTCTGAATCGTATTTCCGAAGCAGTGGTAACACGCATTATCAACCCACACTTAATAGAAGGTTTTTCACTGGCAATCAAAGAAGTTGATATAACCTCCGGTGGTTTTGCTTGGTAACTCTCTGAAATCATTAATGATTAATGTATGGATTTGTCCTTTCCCAATTTTGCGACAGTGATTAGGGAAACTGTAAATTGAAATGCCCGAGAGTATTTTTTCTGTGTGTAGTCTACCTCTGAGTGCATGCAGGGAGTTGACACTTTGCATTGCCTTGTAAACATGGCCCGTATAAGATAGGTTTATAATATCATTATATGATTATAAATTTACTTACTTGTATTTACTTGTAGTACTGGTTATGGGTGTAACAGTGCATTGGGATTTAAAAACAAGTTGACTGGTCAGAACATACGCTGTTGTTCTCGGGTAAATATCATTATGTAAAGCCCCTGGGCCACATTGCTTGAGATTATTTTGAATATAATTCGACCTTTCTCAATTGTTACTATGGTTGATTATAGCTTCCAAATTGTGTATCTATCGTATGATTTATAATGAGCAATTTGTTATTAGACTTGAAACATTGTGACTGGTTTAACTCATTTAGATATCAAACTATATTTACATTTATTTACCTTTAGCTATGGGTGCCGAAGTGGCTCAATGAGTAAGACGTTAACTCGCTAACCTGAAGGTCCCTTGTTCGATCACGTTGTCGGACGAGAACATTCATCTGGATTGTCCGGCGTGTCCCTCTCCCACCCATACTATGCTTAGGTTATCTGTTGATTCTGCTTCAGAACAGACACTAGGCTAGTAGACCAACATTTGAAGTCCAAAGTCCAAAATTAGTGAAAAAAAACTAAGTGTACCTCGAACATTTTTTAAAGCATTTTATCGGCTTCCATTTGTCTATATGGAAGATGTGCAAAGGAGTAGAACCGTATATTAGAAAACAGTATACTATTTTTTTGGATATGGCGGCCATTTAAGGCAGCAGATGGATCTGTATGTGATTTATTCTCGAATAATGAAGTAGATGGTTCTCTGTGTGCAGAGTGGGATTGTCCCATGTCGTTGTCAGTAGTGTAGGGCAGTGAATCTGGCAAGGGACAACCTCAAATTGTTTGGATGGGACAAAAAACTGGGGTATGATGTACACATTGGCGTATACGTAATTGGAATTTGATGCCGACCAGGCACACTTTCCTCAACATGGCGCATTCCATCTTTCATTAGTCCGGTCGGAGCAGAACAATATTATTATATTAACACCATTTTATTTTATTTTTACAGTTTAGCTGCCCCCATGAGTTGTTTCATTTATTTGGTATTGCGCATGAGCATCAACATCCTCAAAGAGATAAACATATCAGAATTAACTGGGAGAACATTAAACCAGGTACTTATATTCCAACTAGTTTCTACCTATGGACATTCGTTGATATAGTCATATCAACATTCGCTTCTACTGAACATTTGGTCACTGGCGCATAAATAATTTTGAATGATAAGGGAAAGCCTTGTCTAATCATCGGAAAACATATGAAATCCGCTTATTCTATGTTCTCGGGGATGACGAGACAGACTTCTCAGACACATTTCACACATCTTAATGTGAACAGCCCTTTTTTAACTGTAGTTAAATCGCAACCGATAGATGCCCGCAAGGAGTTAATACTAGACGCTCGCGCAATAGGCTCTGGGAACAAGCACTTGTACAAGAATATGAGCAAAACCCACAGGAACGCCTATTTGTACAAAACACAAAGTGAAGGTATGCATGATTGGGATACAATTTTGAAATGGTTGTTATGCATACTCCTCGCAGTGTTTCGTTTGATTAAAGCTAATCCCTCTACCCACTGCTGTAAAGGGCGCAAATTCTTGTTCTAAATTATGACTGGTCAACAGTCCCATTAACAACCAATAGCTAACTGCGTTACAAAAGCATTACGCTTAAGACCGAGCGCCAAATTGGACCAAATGTTTACATAACGTGACGTCATGAATCACGATTTCATTATGCCAAATAAACAAGTGTATAACAGAATATTGCAGTAAACTAATTGCGTGACACACGAGGCTATCAAATCTAATAAAATGTAAACAATACTGTTAGGAAACGAACATACTTTCACCGTTTTTAATACCTTAAATCACTGTCCAGAGTTTTAGGGAAAACCCAGATTAAACGTAGAATTGTCATGTTGCTGTACTTGTGATGGATTTGATTGGACGTGAAGAATAGATACACTCCCTCAAAAGTTCAAGTATCAGAAGCCAATCCAGCAATAGCCAGAGAGGAATTTCTCGGGCCATTACTCCAAGAATATGTTTTTATGCTTAATATATATCTTTTTGTTATCGTCTTTATATTCTTAGTCCTTTTTTAAAAATTATATCCATTCGGTTTATAGGTCAGTGGTATTCCTTTGTAAGATACGACCAATCTGCTACTAAAGCTACGAATAGATATTATCTTAGTTTGACAACACATTACAAGTCACACGTAAGCAAATGTTCCGTTTTATATGCCATTTTGTTTTACATGTAACAGCGTTAATGCATTTTGCAGTCATGAGCTAGTAGAAATGTCTTTTTTTAATTCTTTGGGTCAACACTGAATTGGTCCACAATTGATCTTGCTTTCTTCACAAATATTGGTAACTTTTATAATTAGGGTGAGATAATAATACATATTGATGATAGATTGTCTCTGACAAGCTTCATCCCGTGTGCACTGTACACACTGACGTGCACATAAAAGAACACTTGCGAGAGAGAGAGAGAGAAATGGGGTTTAACGTCCAGTCAACACAAACTAGGTCACTTCGGGACAAACATAATTATGGTTTAATTTTATTTCAATAATTCGCTTGCGCTTAGGGGTCTTTAGCAGTGGGAGGAAACCGGAGTGCCCGGCGGAAACCCACGAGGTTGAGAAGGCGCCCCTATCTCCATGCCAGATACGCTTCCACCAGGGCTCGAAACCACAGCCGCAAGCCAGAGGTGACCGGCCAGCTAGAGGTCGAAGCGCGGCACTCTAGACCACTAGGCCATCCCAACCCCCCAAGAGCACTTGCGAATTAGAATTGGATATAAGGGCAACATTTCCCCGTATAGCACACTGTATGCTCGTTATTAGCCCCGTCAGAGCGGAACAGTAGGACGTTAAATCTCATTTCATTTTATTAAGCTCCAATTATCATCAGTATCAGAGATAACTCATTTTTGACCACGTGAATTAACAATAGCTTTATGTATTACGAACCAACAGGAAAAGCTTTTTACAGGACTAGCTGTGATTTATGTTTTCAGTTAAAAATTCTGAAATTTATTTCAGGTTTTTGCTCGAGATTACGGTCCAACAATTGAAAGTCTTAATCGGGACTTAATCATAACAAATGATTTTTATTATCCAATGAAAGAAGTCAATGACCTTTATCAGTGCGCTGAAGGTAGGTTTTTCATATTTTTTTCTAAAAATGTAGCATGCATTTTTTATGTCTAAAAGTGATAAACTTGTATGATTAGAGTAAATTAAAAAATGTTTTATACAATTAATATATTTTATTTTCTTTTTTATTAATATTTGCACTAAAATCTTCATGTTCAATCAACAATAAAATATAATTTTTTTATTAAAGTTATTATGTTGTTTTATACAAAACTGTTATTATTGATGTTTAAATATTATAAATGTAGCCAGATGTTCGAGTTTTCAAACTACCTGTCATAATGATGGTTATGTAGCGGAATATCGGGGTCAATGTACTTGTGTGTGTCCAGACGGATTGGATCCTCAAACTGGATGCACAACAAACACATTTGGAAGTAAGTCAAACGTTAATTTCACTCAAAACAGAAAAAAATATTGGGTAGTTTGGGAGCGAGATGTGTGTGATTTTAGACCATATCGTCTACCATTCTATCATTGAGGTCGCCTGTCCAATATCGTGGGTTTTTCTCCTGGTACTCCGGTTTCTTCTCATTGCTTATACCCCTACGCGCAAGCACATTTTAAAAATGAAGTTGAACTATTTGTTAATTCAAAAAATACTTAGTTTGTGTCGAGTGAACATTAAACCCCATTCCACTCTCTCTTTCATATTATTTATCTTAAAATACCAAGATGAACGTAATCTGCTTTCCTCTATTAATTCCGCTAATGTTTGTTTTATACTAGGGACATCCTACGGGTAGAGGGATTATTACCTAGAAAATATGAGGTTGACTTCGATTAAGTTTTGTCCCTAATCACAACACTACTCGAATACAACAAAAGCTTGTACTATTACTAAAGTAATCTGACTAAAATTTCAACGTATTCCCTGTTCATTATCTATTTTGAACTAATACAACGAGAACTGTCAGCTCTTTATCTATTCTTACCTATTGTCGCTTTAATTGTTGCTATTTTCAGATAATCCTTTCGAATGGCCGTCTGGTTCTTATGCTTTGATTGCTGCTGAAGGTGGTTGTCCTTCTGGTTTTCTACTTGGTTATCGTACTAGTTGGAGTGAAGGATTCTCCTGGTTTCAAGGGTCTTCCTTACCTTTTGCTGGCGTACAAGATCAATCGAAATTTGAATATGAATTCTGTGTTTCTCAGAATAATTTCCCCAACAGTAAGAATTACTGGGGAAGCGGGGAATATTGTATTCTACGTGAAGGCGGTAGCTGTCCTGAAGGTAATTTAATGAATCAATTAGTCCACCATTTTATGATCATCTGGATAGATCCATGCTAATTGGTGCAATGTTCAGTCCTATGTGTCAACCAGGATCAGGTATAGTTGTATTTCTCCGTTTAGCAGATCCGGTTTCATGGTCATTCAGTGACTTTATGATCCGATCTATAATCGGACTACTGTGAAATGGGGGGTTTATTTATTTGTTCCTTGAAATCCCTGTCCGGCGAAAGTTCGACCACTTTAAATTATCTTATCGGTGGATATAAAACATTTAATAGGCATTATCTTTTCCCACAATTATTTGCTCGATAAAGACGAGAGTGACATCGCCGAAACGTTGCATGTTAATAAACCAGTAATTTTTATTCCATAATAATTAGTTTTTAGTATGTTACTGTTCAATTACTAAATGCTTATCAAATAAATTCAAATAATTATATAAAAAATATGATCATGAAAAAAAAATAACCCAGAACTTCCCTCTGCATTCGTGTTGAAAATCATTATAGATAATAAAATATTCGATACCCTCACCCCACGGCCTGTGTAACGGACTGCAAGTGTAAAGCCAAATTGGAAATTAATGTACCTACCGACGCAGATCTCCACGAACTATTTCATAATGTTTACTTGTACTTGCTGAAACTGAAACTGCAGTAGGACACAATGAAATGAATGGTAACCGCTTGTTTATAATATAAACTAATGTAAATCATTGTTTGGAAACTAAGACATGTTGCGAAAATATGGTACATTTGGGCATTCTCTTCAGGGGCGGATCCAGGAATTTTTGCAGGAGGGGGTTTGCCAGGTTTCTGTTACGGAAATCTGCCACTATCGTCTCTAAATTACATAGGCATACATACAAATTGAGCTTTTAAAACAGAGAAATAATTTTTATACTGATGTAGGATCACTTTGTGATGTAATTTCATTGATGCAAGGCATTATTTATTTTTATGTAGCTCCCACCCCCCTCTGGATCCGCCCCTGCTCTTCTGGTTCCTGTTTCAAGAACTATGCCTTGTTTAATTTTAGGTTTTGAGGAAGGATATGTGCAATTTGACGATACCATCCGATCAGCTGCTCAAAATAACACTAAAAGTGGTGAATTGCCCGATGGAGTGTTTGGAGATGATACTCGACTTGAATTCTGTTGCCGAGCAGATGGATTTAAAAACGTTCCGCTTGAACTTCCGAATGACAATGCTCTAATATTGTACCAAAATAGTATAGATTCAGCTTGGCCTGAATGTCAAGCCGTGGCAAGTGAGTACAAAAATACCATAAATACAATACAACTTGTTTCTGAAAGTTCTACTCAAGAACTGCATTCGTTTAAATGTCATGAAATAAGATGTGGATTGAAGTACATATCACTACATATCATTTAATATATCCCTGTTCAGATTTACAACACTACCAATTATTTATCAAGGATTCGAGAACCGAATATCGCCGATATATTTAGAATACGAAAACCGAACACCGAATATTGTGATAAATCTCGGATTATTTATTATTTATTCCCAATACTACGACCAATTATCGTGAATAAACTCGAATACGAGCTGTAATGGATTGAAATGGTGTTTAACGTTGCCCTTTTCTGGTTCCAGGCTCATAATTACGGGCATTGACCATATCGTGTGGTATGAAGGAAAATTTACCTGGATAGCTGTACCGTGATTTACTCGTTTTTAACTGTCAGTGGTTCTTTTAGGTACAAAAGATCTCGGGACAACCCGAAGGAATACCCATACATTGTTCCTTACCTGGCCCGCAGTCCCGCAACTCTGACAAGGGGAACACACACAGATACTTTCTCGACCAACGCCGTGAGCGAACCCAAGACCTCCTGGTTAACAAATCAGTGTCTTACTAACTAAGCCACCGCGGCCACCGTGAGCTTATATACTTGGCAGACTTATTTACTATAATTTCATGTTGATTTTATGTGTGTTACATGTATTTTATTTACATTATTAGATATGAATTCTAAAAGATTTTACTATACGTTTGATAACAAAGCTGGAGATTTAGCCACATTTAGTGGATCTTTACCAAAAATGGCTACATATCCTGGTAGAAATAGTTATCTATTCTACGTCTGCTACTATGAACCCGTGACTAGACCCAAAAGTAAGTCAGTACTCGGGTTTTGTCTAATACTATTATATTTATTATATATTTCAAAGAAATAAATGAATGCTTATAAATCGCCAGTTGTCCTTCCTAACAACATGAAACCATGAAGAATTTCCACGTTATAATTATAACAATTAAATCATGTTATGTTGACATGTAATGAACATTCCGTAAACAGAACAGTGAAAAAAAAAAGAATTGAGATTTTCAGTAATAAAATATGTTGGTGAAATAAAATTATAGCACTCGTATACAGCTAATTCAAAGGGAGATAAATCCCGCTATTAAAGGGACAATAACATTCTTGCTGGCTTGGTAGCTCCAGAAAATAAATAAAACTCTTATTCTAAGTACTAGATGTTTAAATGTCCTACCTGTTGTGTAAATTATCCATTACAACCTATTTTATTTGTCCAGAGGGTTCGAAAATATTTTAAAATCCAAGTCACATTTGAAAAGGTTTACGTTAGACTTTTCAAATCAATTGGTTGAATTTTTCCAATTTTTTAAATTAGGTGTGTTAAGATGAAATTTATATCATCATTTAATTGGAATATTCTAAAATAGGACATTTGTTGACCAGAATGAAGATTGGGACATATTTTTCAGTTACAACAAGAGTGTTATTGGGGCTTTAACACACAAATATAAATATTAATGTATTTCGAAATAATCAGGAATTCGCCCATCAAGCAATTTCAGTTACATGTGTTTCCATGGTCATATTACAGACAATGAATATGGTTTTATAACAAAATTTATGAACCCTCTACCCAAAACTCTGTTGCCTCGCTTGACAAATCCAAAATGTATTCCCCAGTAAAGAATGTTAATTTCTTTTCTTATATTGCAGCTTGTGGAGGAGTGATAGAATTGTCACCAGAAATGAACACAGCTGCAATCAGCTCACCCAACTACCCGGCAAACTATGAAAATGATCAAAAATGTTTTTGGTTGATAAAGGTAGGACTATAAAGATACACGCGTTTGTCCTAATTTAAATCCCTTTGATCTACTGTTCATTCCCTAAATCTATTTTTATCTGAAAGTATGATATTTGTGATAATCTGATCAAATTGAATTATAGACCCAGGTTGACTAACAAGCACACAAAAAGTTAATTATTTCAGAACGTTAACCAATGTTTGGGAAGTTGTCACATTTTTGGTGATTTAAATTTTTATTATTTTAATGAATAGGGGCCACCAAACAGTAATATTCTATTAAATTTTGATACATTTGATCTGGGAATAGCTGGTGCAGGGTGTGATGACACAGTTGAAATACGACCAGCTAATATTGCTTCTCCTAATTACAAGTAAGTTTGAGTGTGTTTAATACGTGTAAGTTTGAGTCGTTCAGTGTTTACTACAAGTAATTTGAAATCGTTCATTGTTTACTACAAGTAATTTGAAATCGTTCATTGTTTACTACAAGTAACTTGAAATCGTCCATTGTTTACTACAAGTAACTTGAAATCGTTCATTGTTTACTACAAGTAATTTGAAGTCGTTCAATGTTTACTAGACGTAAGTTGGGGTCGTTCAGTGTTTACTATAAGTAGTGTAGTGTTTGCTATAAGTAAGTTCAAGTAGTAGAGTATTTACTTAAAGTACATTTCCATATTATTAAACAAGTAATTGTGGAAATAATGTTGTCGAGGAGGGATATCGGTGTTTAATTTGTCAAGAAGTGGAATTATTTATTTTTGAAGATTTTGTCATCATGATGGTAGAACATGGAGAAGTCATAATAATACTCTGGTTGTTATCTTTCAATCTGGAATGTCAGACGTCAGATCCGGTTTTAAAGCCTCATTAAAACTTATTCTAGGTAAGAAACTCGTGTATTATTCTTTAATTATTGTAATGAAAGAAATGTTGACAACCATAAAACAGATTTGTTCTATAAAACATAAAGGAGCCTTGAATGGTAGACGAACACTCCGTATTTCCTGGAAGCATTCAAAAGATACATTATAAATATATCTATAACCACAGCTGGAACGCAAAATTGACAATTTCTTGTCATATTGAATTGTAGAGGAGGAGAATTGTTATGTTAGATCAGATGAAGGCGTGTCATATCGAGGTAATGTAAATTATACACGAGACTTTACTCCATGTATACCATGGTCAGAAGTAAAACATTGCCGTCATTCATCGTTACACTCACGGTAAGTAATAGCTTTATTAAAGGCCCTCTCTAGCATTCTTCTTGAAATCATTTACATTCGGAAACATTGGTCAAGAGTTTTGGGGGTAATATTATGACGTATCGAAAGTCATTAAGTTGTTCAATACGTCATGACTCATAGTCACTCACCTTCTGGCATTCGCAAAGTGAATGACATATACGTCATAGTCACTCATCTTGGCATTCGCAAAGTGAGTGACATATTGAAGCTTTATTTGCTACTGGTTGATTAGGTCTTCACGGGTTTCAATTCGGGTGCACATGGGTAACGATATAATGATAAGTTACAACATATTCAATTTATCACGCATTGTATGAGGGTGTTTCCCAAGAACATAAAGAAAAATACCTAAAAGTGTTATCAACTGCAGTCCCCTTTCTATTTTGTATGTTCAATATGACGCCCGTACCATCCAGATGAACGTGGTTAATTTTGCATTACTGTGGGGCGTAGTTTGATAAAGATAAAAATCTGCCCATTGCAATTAAAAACAATATCTTCATGGAATTGATTTCACAATAGTTTACTTGTACTTTGGCTATATAAGGTCCAGCAGAAAATAAGAAGTGGTATTAAATGTTACATATTAATCTATTTTTAGCGATGTTGATGCTGGTTTAGATGGTAATTACTGTAGAAATCCCGGTGATGGGGATAGACCTTGGTGTTATACAGAGAAACTTGAATGTACTCGAGATTTCTGTGATGTGTGTGGTGTTGGTAGGTTACTTCAAATTAACATGCTGTGTTTGACTGGAATTTGTGTAAAATTCCCCTTTTAAACTACCTACCTATTAGACAATTGAAAGTCACAAATTATTCAAAGTTCAGAATAAGCAAACCTTATATTTAAGAGAACTTCGGCATCTGTTAATGTGTCCTAAATGGTGGTTGTGTCTTAATACAACGAACATAAAAAATTGATAAACCCATATTGGGATTTCTAGAATCTAAATGTATGTATTTCCTCTTTTTTTCCAGAGAAAGCTTTTGACAGAGACTCTGTCAGCAAGTGCGAAGCATTAAAAAACGATGTTACTAATTTTTGTACCCAAGATATCCGTGGCTTCAGTGTATGCCGTAAAACATGTGCCGACCAACTTCCAGCAATTAATATCGCCCCTTCAAGTAAATTATATTTGAATTATTTCTTAAAATTAATATTAGAAGTACCGTGTAACCAATTTCACACAGTTTTTGTATTTTAATGAATTGCCGATCATTCACCTTTACAACATATATATAGACCGTCTGGCGACCATTTTGCCATTATAATATTATGGTTTATAATCCTTCTGCCCTATAGTCGGACTGACGTTCACTTTGATATATATCCTCTTACGACCATCTTACCGCTATAATTTGATAATACCTTTTACATTAATTGGATCTTTTCTTTAGAAAGATTCAGTTCATCTACGCGAATAATGTTGAATATGATGGAATACAATTAACGAATTTAGAAGGAACAACGCTTGAGAAATGATTCTCTTGTATTTAAAATTAAAAAAAAATTGATTGATTGGTAAACGTTTGAACAACACGTGGCAAATATTTAGGGAACTATAAACAACCGTGTAAAGGAATCAACATTTGTAGGATACAATATCTGCTGGTCTTTAATGACGCTATAACATAACATATTTCAGTCAAAGACATATCTTGTTCGCCGCCTACGCCATTATCCGATGGAACTACGAATGATGCAGCTAAGAGTAGTTATTTTGTTGGTGACCAGGTTACTTATACTTGTGATACTCGATCTACGTCATCAGTGGCATTAACCTGTACAACTGACGGTACCTGGACAGGTGGTTTAAGTGCATGCAAAGGTAAATTAGTTTATGTAACTCTTTGATACCTCTTTGGAAATATCTACAAAGAAAATGTATTATTGAATAGTTTAACAATATTACCGTCTGTCTTTGTAGCGAGAGAGAGAGAGAGAGAGAGAGAGAGAGAGGGAGAGAGAGAGCGAGAGAGAGAGAGAGAGAGAGAGAGAGGAGATAAAAATTTTACCAGAACTGCAATCTTCTTTATTATCTCCGATTTCCATGGTGCCAATGAATAAGCGATGGAGCAGTTCCATCAGTTACACATTAGGATGATACAAAACAACCCCCCCCCCCCATCCCAATCTACACGTTGCTGTACACATTAAACAACCTTTATCGGTGAGGTTTCGACGAAGCGTATGTGCATGTACTTTTCCACTACATTATGCAGGCGCAGAAGAAATATGACGTTAAACCTCATTTCATTTACTATCCATATTGCGGAAGGGAGATAATTCGGGTGATGTTTTTAAATTCTTAGTTTGTGATGATGGTTGGCTTGCCTATAATGGTTATTGTTACAAGGTACACCCCGAGATAAAGACGTGGACTTCAGCTAGAGATACGTGTGTTAGCGAAGGTGCTACAATGATCATGCCTAAAACACAGAGTGAAATGGATTTTATACATACTATTAGGTAGGTAATGACATTTCAGGCCCGTGGCTAGCCGAGAGTCAAGAGACGGGGGTGCCTGCCCTGGAACAAAGCGGACACCCAATGGGTGTCTTTACCCAATGAGGAAAGCATTGGTTACTCCAATCTGTGCCTTTGGTGCCCTTCCCATTGGTCGCAATGCGAAACCAATGACCGACGTGACCCCCCCCCCCGCACTAGCTACGGGCCTGCATTTTACACATATTTTATACAACTGTCACGTTTGGTTATGTTTTCATATTATGTGACGTGTTACCGAGAGTTCCCGATCTCCAAAGAATTAATGCCTCTCTACATAATGATGGCATTAATATCACTTATTAGGAACTGGTCAGTTTTGGATTGGACCAAAAAATCTTTTTCAATTAATAAAAACCAATTATTTCTCTGACGACCTGGTATCACCCCGATCTTTCAAAAGATTGATTTTATTTTATAAACCTATGTCTGTGCCTATATCAATATTTAAAAAGCAAAATGTGCAAAAAAATAAGAATTTGAGATTATTTTATTTCAGAGATGTTACTTCTAGCTATTGGGTTGGTGTCAGTGATTTGGCTATAGAAGGTACATGGTACTGGTTAGACGATACAGAACTTACTCCAGAACAGAGTAGATTTGCCCCAGGTACGGTACAAGTTCATTAATATCTCACATATTCTGTGTGAAGTGGGCATTCAGATGGTGTGGACTTCTTGGTAAATCAAATGATCTACGGTATACCACATAAAAGCCTACCGGACAGTGTACATGTATGTGAGAATGATTCGTTAATTTAACATGCATTATGCAAGAGCAAAATCTGACTTTAGTAATGATGACCGAGGCTAAGTGGAAATTTCAATCGCTTAGTTCTATAGTGGAACAATTTGACTGAAATTTTCAGCAAATTGCCTTTATATTAGCTATTTTTTAACTATTATAGAGTGAAATGCCAACTCTTTATTTAATCTCCGTAATGTATCTTTAAATAAAAACAATACTTGATGATTATGATGATGATGATGATGATAGAATAAGTGAAATGAAATGGAGTTTAAGGTCCTACTGTTCTGATCCTATGCAGGGCTAATGAAGACGGGGATTCGCCAAACAATGTGCTGTGGGGAAAATTTTGCCCGGTCAGCGGCGCTTCGACCTACCCTTATATCGAATTCCAACTGGCAAGGGATCTTTGTCCGTACCAGGCACCTCCGTCCTGCATTAATGACAAGGGTAAACCACACCGGAAAATCTGGATGAACTTTCTCGGCCAATAGATAGAATAATAACGATTTTAAAAAGCTTAACGAGGATAAATTGTATTAAAATTTTGATCAAAGTACTGCTTTGGTTACGATCCTAACCGTGAAGAGTTTCTCCGGTTCTTCGGTTTCCTCCAAATTATGGAATAAAAAACTATCAAGTCGAAATTACCAAGGTTTTGTTCAGTGGATCTATAATTTTAGGTCGCCAACTTAATTTCATGAGTGGGAGCAAATTATTAAAATATAGATGTCATCTATCTCGTTATATTACATGTATTTGTAAATAATGTATGTTGACAGGACAGCCAGCTAATACTACTGCATGGAATGATTGTGCTTTTATGTCGAATGAACAGGGAGCTAGTCAATGGTCTGATGTATATTGTAGTGCTTATTATAAACAACGTTATATTTGTTTTAAACCAAATCATGGTAGGTATATGACCCTTTTATTCATTTGAAATAAAAACTGGGGTTGTATTTGAACATAAAAATTCTTACAGTCGGATCTTGACCGTAATCAAGCCCTAGCACAATCTGATTAAAACACAGATCCAATTTCGTTTCATTTTATATAGTTCAAAATTTCGTTTTTACTTGTCTTCACTACTCTTGGATCTGGGGACTTGTTATTTAACTAGTGTTCTGCCTGAAATGAGGGGTCAGCCAATCAAATGGTCTGTGGAATCGACCGTTTGACCATTTCATGCGTGGAACTGTGGGTAGATATTACCAGCCAATGACGTCTATACTAACACCAGCGGGTAGAAATCAAAACAAAAGTAGATTTTAAAAAGCATGGCGGTCGCTAATTTGTTAATCGAATGACTGACGTCATCGGGTCAAGTGCCCCGTGCTTGATTCCTGACGTCATAGAACGTGAGCTCCCACTATAACTTGTTAGATCTACATGAGTGTAGGCCATCGAAAGAATAAAAAACGAAATGAAATATAGATCTATATTTTAATTAGATTGGCCCTAGCTATACCCATTATAGTTCATTTTATTAAGTCTGAACAAATATATATATATAACTTTAGGTTCCACGAAGTCAACATTTAAGACGTTTCTTCTAATTTGGTATTCTCTTATTTAAAAAGAATCATTTATTTCAAAACTAATAATCGGAAAGTCTAAATTCTCTCCCTTTATTGGTGTTACAGACACCAATAAAACATGTCGTGATTTAAGTGCTGACTGTCAAGAGAAATATTCAGCTGATGCCACGTTCTGTGATATGGAGAATAGCTATGCTTCTGCTAAGTGTTCTGAAACCTGTAAAATAAATAACTGTCATACAAGTAAGTCATGTATTTACATATTATTGTGTTTATTGATATGACTTTCTGTGTATTTGGGTGTGTGCTCGTTACACCATTGAGGCAAGTGACGTGGTTTGCACCTAACAAGGAGTAGGGTCGCCTGTCCAAACTCGTAAGTTGTCCACAGACCCCTACGCACCAGTGAATTATTGAAATAAAATAGAACAATATATTAGTCTCAAATGACCTAGTTTTTCGTTTTCTCTCTCTGTATTTTTATTTTTTATGAACTAAGTACTAACAGGCGCGGATACAGTGCACGCACCCGGTGCACGCCCCCTCTATTTTTAGAGGTGGCGAACAATTTTTAGCTCCATATGTGCTCGCGAGAAAGGAGAACAAAAATAGTTTAGGTTGGAAATCGTAATTTACAGTACTAGTATAAATTTAGTCCTTGTAAGCATTTTTCACACTCAAAAATCTCAGTTCCGGGCTTCGCACTCCCAAGTGCAGCACGCCCCCTCTTTCTGAAAATCCTGGATCCGCCCCTGACAAATGGTCAGTAACTCAATACACCCAATCATATAAAGAAAGTATTGCTGCATGGCTGATAAAGAAAGTGTCCCAATCGTTCAAATGAGTCATGTAAATCTCCCGCCCAAACGTAACATTATGACATTCAACACAGATGTAGTCGTTCAACAATTATTCCTTATAAACTTATGACTATACATAGTATCCATTACTTTTTGGGAGATTTCATTGGGATGTCTGAAGGATACGTGTAATCCATATCCAGAGGGTTTCTAGTTCTAACCTAGCATTTGCTTTGTTTTAATCGTCTTTTTTTTTTATCTCAACTGCCGTGGTAAATCGCAAACTGAGGTCAGGCACATTTGGTAATTCTAATAAAGGCCATTTTGATTTTTTTGGTTTATTCTAGGTAGTTGTGATATTGGTTGGATAATGGAGGATAATAAATGTTATAAATTGATAACAGATAATTTTAATTATACTGCTGCCGTGGCTACATGTAAATCACAGGGTTCTATTCTTAGTAGTATGAAAACATCCAACGAAAAGACTCTTCTTGATTCATTGAGGTAAAATTAGTTGTAGTGAAATTAATGAACAAGTGTGAGCCTACTTTGGACCAGGAAACAAGTCATCGTGAAACTGTGACGTTAATCTATGCGTAATTGTCCAAGGGACATGCATATTGAACTTGCTTGAATTGACTGAAACGTTGTTCAAAGAACAGCAAGAACAAGATCAGAGCTAAATTCCTGGTCAAAAAAACTCAGGATGATTAATTGTTGTCTTTATGGACTCTTGGGTAGAATGCGGTATAATGTTTCCACTTTTTTTCTCTGTGATGGAGGCGTAGAAACTCACGTTTAAGCAAATTTTGTCTGCCAAGGGATAGTTTTTACTTGTAATATTATGATATATAAACGACATAATAAGACCATAAAGATACACATTTAGCTCCGATAAGACTTGAACGGTATTGGCCAAATACGGGGGTAAACTGAAATCAATTAATTGGCCTAATCCCTTTCCATGCAAACTGCTGATTGAACCAGCCAATAAAATACATCAATATAGATCACCACAGTAAATAATGCGCATTATTAAAATGGTAGGATCAAATGTTTTATAGGTAGACCGAATAAAATGCTTCTTAATATATATACTTTTGTTAAAGTTGCCAAAATAACAGAATAAGGAATATGTCGGACTTGCTTAGTGTTGGCCGTCTTGGTTACGGATCCAGGCGCGGACCCCTCTCCCCCCCCCCCCCCCCTGCTCAGGCTTGAAAAATTATGCGATTTTATTGGCGATTTAGACCTGTAATTTCGGAATTTACCTTCCGGAAATACGTCAGAATGAACCAAATTGAATCTAATTTACCAAATTTTTCCCGTTAATCAGTTGAGCGTAATTAGTTAAACAATTATCAAACCTAGACACCCCCACCCCCTGCAAAAAATCCTGGATCCGCGCCTGAGATCTTTGTACAGACTCTTATTCATTAAAATGTTTTATTCTTCAGAGGAACCTTTACCTTATGGATAGGTGCTACTGATGACGGGCATGAAGGTATCTTCACGTGGCAGGATGGAACACCAGTTTTAGCTAATCAAACAACGTGGGCATCAGGTAATTACTTATTTGAATAATACAGCTGACTGATGATGCAATATCTATCCTGGCTCCCTCGTGGTTTAAGGCGTGATTTCTTTAGTGAGAGGTGTGACGCGAGTTATATTTTATGATTATTTAAGACTTAGATTCGAAATATTCCATACCTTCACAGTGAAGTTCGTCTCGTGAGAATAATGCTATGTTGTGGCGTTTACGTTAATTATTAGTTATTGAGAGAGCGAAATGGGGTTTAACGTCCACGCGACACAAACGAGATCATTTCGGGACTAACATATGGTTTAATTTTTTTCAATAATTTGTGTGCGCGTAAGGGGGCGAAACCATGCCAGTTGACTCAATGACAGGCTTTATGATACAGCGCATACGTGCTAATCATTCGGCCATCCACCCCACCCCCTTACTTATAAGTTATTTTATTTGACGAAGCGATAAACTATTATAATTAATTTTATTTGGTGAACCAAATCTATCATAATTTTGTTTATTTGATTTACCGAATCTATCATAATTTTGTTTATTTGATTATTATTGGAATTATGTTTATTTGATTAGGTGAACCGAATAACTACTGGAATTTTGAACATTGTGTTATATATAATGGTGAATGGCGTGACGTCTATTGTGATTTTTACAATTTTCATCGATTTGTCTGCTCTAAAAATGGTAAGTTGAAAAATAAAGATTCAACTTTTTATCAGACTTGCTCGATGTTTTTAAATGATCATGGACATGAATCATATATTCCTAGAGTTATGTCCTGTTTCAGAATTGCTAAGAGCTACCCCTATCGATCACCATACCATCGAAACCAATCAATTCACAGTCGTGCATCAACTTATTGCTGAAATTTACCTAAGCAGGATTGATTATTGCTTCTGTCATTGAAGGCGTAATCCTTTTCCAGGTCATAAATTTTTAGAGATTTTTTTTTTTTTTTTTTGGATTTGGCTGAGATAATGGATTTACCCAGTTTCCTGTTTGAAATAGTGACACCATTGATAAGCAGACCGATGCGCGTGTTTCTTTGTTTGATAACCAATGTTTGCAAGGTTTTTTTAAGTCTAGTATAGACATCTAGGGTTGGTAACGGAATTGCTTATCATTGATGAACATTCATCGATGATGATAAGGTTATTTGAGTTTTATTGTCTCTACCACCCATGCCGACTTATTCGCCATATCAATACATTGGATTATAGTAAATAAAATCGTGCATTAATTTTTTTAATTTCAGCGACACATCAGGACGTATCGTGTGCCACACCCACGACCCCAGCTAATGTTACAGTCATATCTGATGTATCCAATCTGACCAATGGCCACACAATACGATATAAATGTAACACTAATTATTGGTTAGAGTCAGGTGATTTAAACAGAGGCTGTTTATTATCAGGACAACTTGGTGGATCACCTCCTGTCTGCGTTCGTAAGTATTACCCTTTTGTGCCGGTAACCCTAAGAACAATCATAATAGTCAAGATCTGTTAATGCAAAATTAGTTTCTGGACTATGCCAATGACCTGATTTCAAATAACGAAGTCAAATCAGGTGCTCCGGAAATTGTCAGAACACTATGGCCTGTATACCGTTTCCTGCACTGAAAATGTAATCGCGGATCTGCGGAGTTTTTTCCAATTTAACAAGGAAGCGTTCATCCTTTTTGCAAATATCACAAGCGGTTTTCACAAGAAGTGGAAACTGGGAAAGAAAGTTAAATGCCACAATACTTATTAGGAAATATTGAATTTCTTGAACAGTGCCGTTAATAAACGACAGATTTTTCAGTTTCAGATTGATTTGAATAAAAGAGTAGTTTGTGCTTCACATGTAAATGTCGTAATGATTGAAACCTTTTGCTGTTTTTAATTCACATGTTTGTTGGTTCATATGGATGTCAGACAGATGGTTTGATTTTATGTAATTTTATTTGTTTTATAGTGGGATCTGAGGCTAATGTATTGACCACTGTAAATGGCCAGGCTGTGAAAAATAGGGGTAGTGCCATTCCAAACTTTTCTAACGGTATATTTACCACTAGTCATGAACAATTCCATATACCACGAGGTGGAGAGATTGTTGAATGGCAGTTGTACAGTAATAATGCCGGTCCTATTGCTCTTCTTGTTTTACGACCCAATGGAACAAAGTAAGTGAAAAAAGACAATCTTTTTTATTTTGCTCGGTATTTGATTTAGAAATATGCTAAAAAAATCTACAGTTTGTAGTCTCCGAATCCGCAGGGTCTTAAATATGGCGTTTTAAATACCATGCTGATGTCGCTTAACGTCCAAATGAAAACGGACATACTTGACGCGATGTACCTATCAGATAAAATTTGCTCGGCCATTGAGTACACAGGTGAACTTGTCTTCTTAGTCCTATCCAAACGACTATGGGTTTACCTTTCAAAGAGGAGGGGGTGGGTAGCGTGGCTATGTGGGTAAGACGCTGGCTCGCTTGTCTGGATGTCGGGTGTTCGTTCCGTCCATTAGCCGAGAAAGTTTATCCAGATTTTCCGGCATGGTTCCAAGTTGTCAGTGACCTGACAGGGATAGCTGTCAAGTCGTAGCAGAAAAGTAAAAGATCTCTTGATATCCTCAGGACATATAAGGTGGTAGTACAGTTGTATGGCGTATGTCCGTCTTCATTTGCCCAGTTCGGAGCAGCATTCCTCCCAACTGCATCGATAACGTAGAAATCCTTTCGTTCCCGCTAAGGTCCTGGTATATTCATTTGTCGTTGTACTTACAAGTAACAAATAATAATTGCATTCTATACTTTAAAGGGGGGGTGGGATGGCCTAGTGGTCTAGGGTGCCGCGCTTCGACCTCTAGCTGGCCGGTCACCTCTGGCTTGCGGCTGGGGTTTCGAGCCCTGGTGTGAGCGTATGTGTCATGGAGATAGGGGCGCCTTCTCAACCTCGTGGGTTTCCTCCGGGCACTCCGGTTTCCTCCCACTGCTAAAGACCCCTACGCGTAAGCGAATTATTGAAATGAAATAAAAAAATACCATATGTTAGTCCCGAAATGACCTAGTTTGTGTTGAGTGGACGTTAAACCCCATTTCTCTCTCTCTCTATACTTTAAAGGGGGGTTCAGTAAAGAAGGCACTGGTTCGCTAATCAGGATCCCGGTGTTAAACGAGAATGTTCATCAAGTTTTCCAGCTGCAGTTTCCCCTGTATGGCTTTTATCTGTTTTCATCACCTAGAGTAATGTATACAAGTAGGACGTTAAATCCGATATCATGTATGTCTGGACAGTTTAATATTAGTCATCACTGTATAATCCCATTATCATAATCAGTTTGATTATATTCCTCGATTCGACCTCATGATGCTTGTCATTTGGAACCAATTCGATTAACTCCTGCTGTTATATATTGTTATTGACCTTGTATTTTGCAGTTTCACATTAATCGGGTTTAATGAAGTCAACACCAAGGGCAGCGGAGAAGAATTCTTCCATGTCAGTTTGGGAGACAGAATTAAAGTCCAAGCGGATGACACCATTGGTTTTTACACGCCTGGTTCTGTGCAGGCAATAGCCGCGGATGTACATCATACATCCGAAGTAGCACGATATCCTCAGCACATATTACGTCGGAGTGTCCCCTCGCCAACATCCACATCTGCTCTTCAAAATGGAGTAACCTACGAATTCCAACCAATTGAAGATGCAGAGGCTATCATAGTTTCTTTACGTGCTGTGATTGGCCCCTCGTCACTCTGAGCAGCTCTTTTAGGATAGAATTATTTCCTAATAATATATACCCTTATTTATGAATTTGTGAATATTGAGTCAATTATTTATTTTCTGGGATTTTATTTATATAATTTATTTTAATGATAATATTAATATTTAACCGCGACCACCCTACAATTCTGGCTTTTAACCTGTCCAGTACTATACCAACTGATGTATCTTAGACAAGCATTTTGTTTATCCTTTCAGTCGTATACAATATGTATCCATGCTCCAAGATCAACCTATATTGGACAATACATTCGTCTCTGAATATTATATATCAAAACTTACTCAAATAGACAACCAGTCTAGAGCTACGTGTTAAGATTAAAGGCAAGCGTATTCACTTGGTGAAGGGTTGTATTTAATAATTTACATATATATATGATCTTTAAATTACTACATTTTATTTTACTGAATATTTACATACATGATATTTTAATTGCATATTGTATTGTATTTTATTTTACTGAATAAAATATTTAAAACAATCCTTATCTAACTATATTATGAGAACCAAAATCAAGTTGCATGATACGATAAACAAGATAAGAACCATACTTTAGAAAAAATTTCACCGCATTTATTCTGGTCTCCTTGGGTGACCTGTGCTTTTGATACTTTTTAAATAATAATAATGTACGTCCACAGCACGCACGCTTAACGGCGGGTTCGCTACATTTTGATATCTTTAATATGTGATAAGTAATAGTATAATATAATTATCTTTTTAATTTGAGATATTTCTTTTAAATTATCTTGGTATAATGACGGTCCTGTTTTTCCCACCGCCTCGATTCTTTTTTCTTGGCCTAATCTAGTTTTTAGCTACCTAAATGCACCATATCAGAACTATAGAAATGGCCAATGTGTAACAGTTTAAGAAAACAACAAAGACTTCATATTATGACATTGTTTCAGTAAAGGAAATAGAATCAACTGAAATGGAGTTTAACGCCCTAGGTACTGCACCGACTGGGCTAATAAAGACGGCCATACACCATGCAATGTGTTGTGAGGGAAATATACCCGGGTAACGGTACTGCGACCTACTTTTATATCGAATTCCAACTGTCATGGGTTCCAACTCTACTCGGGACCTCGGTTTTTCGCCCCACCCCAACGACTATGCACTGTTTCTTGCCAGACTCTCCGTCCTGCACCACTGATAAAGGGGGGGGGGCGGAAAACCCCGATGAACTTTCTCGGTCAAAACAGGGATCCATCACGGGACCTCAAGGTTAGCGAGCCAACTCTTCACATCCATTCAGCATAGGAAATGCCTAAGTTTCTAAAAAATAAAAAAAATATGTAATGGAAAAGATCAAAGCTGGCAATAAGACGTAACTATGAAAAGAGAAATAAAGCAATCAGAACTAAGATGACAAATCTGGCAAATCGTTTATGAAAACAGCAATGCCTGTATAGAAACGGAAAATACAGTAATGCCGACATGTCTAATAACATGCAAATAAATCATTTACAGCTTTATGAAAAGAATATTAAGCTTGAATTTTAGACATAGGTAAAAGGATTGATATGCAGGGTTCAAAGTTTGACTATTATGACGTCACAATTAACATTACGGAATAATGACGTTATTGCTATTGTTTTATCACAACTTTAAAAGTTTCAGAATTAGGAAGACGCATTTTTGCTATTTCTGTGATAAAATTGTTAATATTCAAGAATTTCACGTCTTTGCGACAACTATGGATTCAAGGTAAGTGAATAAGCTTTTCATTCTTGTTCTGTATATTTTTTTTATCTAAATATTTAGTTTTTCCTACATCTATATAATAAATCAAAAAAAACGTATTCTAACATAGGATTCTAAATGATAATGATATCATAGTCGTGACTAGGATTACCCCTTATACTTTATTATTGCTTGTGGGAGTTTTACTTTTTTAGTTGTTCAAGTGTCAAACTCGTTTTAAATGTACGCGCTTTCACTGCGTTTCACCGGATTTACGTAAACGGGCCAATTGCATTGGTATTTTATCGGATAATTCGTCAGTGACGATGTGTGTGGAAACGCCGTTAAAACGCTCACTAAAAAAGGCCGTAGACGAACCGGGGGTATATTTGTAATTAATTATATGTTGTTATATTACAGAATGGATTGGTTCCATGGTTTTAAGAAGAAAGTATTGGAAGGACACCGAGCTATGGTTCCTCTGGAAGACGGTGACGAAGATGCTCCATATCCATCTCCTAGACCAATAACTGGTACATTGCTTACACTACTATAAGGGGGCTTATCAAGTGGGTCTTCTATCTGCCTTACGATAATATGAAGACAACGGGCCGTTTCTTCCGTAAATCGTTTGTTTTCCAGGTTTCCACTTCATGATCAAAAATAAGTTATATTTTTTACAAATTATGTCATAACAATCCTCTCACAGAATTATCTTCTCTTTCATTTTTATATTTTGTTTAATTTCTATTTTTGAATTGCAGGTCTTCCTGAACCAATTCCAGGTGAATCATTTTGGGAAAAATCGTATTCGGAATCCGCCTCTGAGTTCTGTTCTGATGTAGAATATTTAAATGAATCTGAATCAAGTTTCCGGTCAGAAGAGAGTAGAGAAAACACCCCGACTACACCAGAACCAGAGAGTAAATTACACCATTATTCAGGTTAGTTTCTGACATAAAATAAACAATACAATATAAAAACATCTGCGTTCTAAAACATCTTATATTCAAGAGCATAATCTGAAAACAAAGATTGTTGATATCATAGTTAACCTGGTAGGTTTGTAACCAGACAGTTCTGTAAATTATACAACTTTTGATTTCTCAGGTACATCATTAGTAGGTGGTGAAGAAGATGTCCAAGCCCACAAAGATCAACCCGATTCAGTTATTATCGCTGATTTACGGCTAGAAGTTCAAGATCTTAACAAGTAAATTTTGTTGTTTCTTTTTCACAAGTTTATAATCAGACTCGGGTACGACACTTAGATACAGTGCTGCTGTGTCATCTACATTTATAACAAGACTCAAGTGAAACACTTTGATAATCTACTTACTTTGATAATTAAAATACATCAAAGTTTATCACAAGACTCGAGTCATACAATATATTACTTTTTTTAATATTGTAGGTACATCGATCGTCTACATTCAGACAACGACGATTGCAAGAATACGATTATGATTCTACAAGACACCGTAGAAAGAACTGATGCAGAATTAGACTTCTATATAAAGCTGTATGAAAGTACCAAGTATAAAGGAGGGAATGGCACTGTACAACCTGTAAAGAGCGAGAAACGGGTTCGATATCGTCACGGAAAGAGGATACAAGACGACGCCCCATTATTTGTTGATCCCTTAGTAAAAGCTTTAGTAGATAAACGACTTGAACGCATCACACAACCCAGTCCAAATGATCTAAACTTGGAAAATGGAGACAAGCAGGAAATGTGCAAAGAGATGGACAAGACTGAGGGGTGTAGCACAATGGACAAAGCAGAAGAGGGGGATAATACCATTGGTAAGAATATGATTGATAGCAGTAATGACAATGTTCAAACGCCAAGAATCATCGGGAGAAAGGAAGAAAACACTACATGTGGTACTACTGACAACTATTCAGAATTAAGTATGTATTCCTCTTATATGGATGGATATTCAACCTGCAAAATATTGAAACCTGATTCTCATAAAAAGGAAATAACTGTTTACAAAACCAAGGTTCCCGAAGAAGCGAAAATAAAGACCGTATCTGATTTGGTTCAAGGCAACGGGGGGTTTTCAGATGGCAGTATATGTTCTTCTTTAGATGCAGGTCATTCACCCAGAGGACGATCGGTTCTATCCAATGACTCAAAGATTACAATCGAGAAAGAAACCACTGGAAGTGGAAGATCGTGTATAAATGAAAAAAGAGGAGCAGTTGTTGAAAATGGAGGAAACGAAAGAAATACGGATGAAGACGTCGGACGTCATGTTAACCCAAAGACTCCGCCTGTCCATGATGTTGAAAGAATTTTAGCAGAAATAGAGAAGATTGAGTACCTGATTGAAAATAGAGAAGAAGACGCGTCCTCTGTTCTTGGTAAATATACGATTCATGATAATTTAAGAACAGAATCATACAGCTATCAAGAAAGTCTCGGGAAATACCAAAAACTGCCTTCTATTGGACGGGCTCGTGAGAATTTAAGAACAGAAGAATCATTTTGCCATCAAAATACTCTCGGGAAATATCAAAAACTGCCTGCTATTGAAAATAGTCGTTTTATTCCATCATCATATCTACATATAAAAAACCAAACCACGAAAACAGGGATGTCTTCTTCTGATCAATCTATAATCAATGATAATGCTTCCACCAAGATAAATCCGAAATTCACAAAATCTAACACCATTAATGACAATGTACCTAATGTATCAATCCCAGAAAAGAAGAACCAGGCCCGAGTATCTACTAAGCTGCTGCAAAAAACACACACAAATAATAAAGAAAAAAATTCTACATGTACCCTGCCAAAGAAGAAGTTATCGCCTGGAAAAAATAATTCCGTTCTGCCAGAGATCAAGCTCCCGTCTGGAAGTATTAACAGTAACTTGCCAACGATCAAGTCTGAAAACTCTAACTTGCCAAAGATCAAGTCTGGCAATTCTAACACGGCAAAGTTCAAGTCTGGAAACTCTAACTTGCCTACGATCAAGTCCGGGAACTCTACTTTGCCAAAGATTAAATCAATCACAGCTGGAGACAACAGTAAAAGAAATAACCTTGTTAACAAAATAAAAACACCTGTTCTACCTAATCTAATGAAATCAATACCAACATTATCAACAATTAACCAAGCAAAATTACCGTCAATAAAACAAACAAAACGTCCGTATATTGGTAAATACAAGAAATTACCTCCCATATTGGATTTAAACACAGAATTAGAAAAACATACTAATTTTAAAGATACATAAACTTATTTATATCAATATAAACTTTTAATATAAAATACTTGTTAAATTTAATAATTGTATTGTAAATAATTGTGTGTTTCTCTTGTAAACTAATACTATACTGTTATTGAAACACATAAAATATATACTTTTATATATTATTCATATAACCGGGCATTTAAAATGCTCTCAAAGGGTTTTTTTTTTTGTTTTGTTTTTTGTTGTTTTGGGGGGTTTTTTGTTGGTTTTTTTTTACAGTTTTGAATAAACTATTGCAAATGTATTCCATTACATCAATTTTCAGTATGCATGTTGTATTATTCTACATGGTGCAAGGGATACCTATGTAGAGGCAAAGGTGCGATTAAATGTAAAATGGTTAGCATCATGAATCAACTCCCATCACCTCTTTCGCTGCATCCCATGTGCGAAAATATCTGAATCGTCCCCTCTGCCCTTCAACAAATTTGAATGGACACTTCCCAATCAACATAAATATTGCGTTTGATTGAAACCAGCAAGTGAATTAGAAGACGTCGAATATTTAAGAAAATAGGAGCCAAATTTGTGGCACCCCGCCCCATTTGTGAACTACATTTATGTGGTAAGAAATATGCACAGGACTACAATGTTACATTACAGTGGATCAAATCTTACCATTTATAACAGATCACAATGAATGCAATACATCTTTCCAATCCTATATTAATAAGTACTGGCGTCCATTAACAGACTGTATTCCGAGTCATAGTCTTTCTCGTGTGTAGCTAGCTGGAAAGAAATATCAATGTGTGCAATTACTTAGATACACGACTTATTTTGTTCCTCAGAACCATGGTGCTATACGATGCCATTCCCTTCAGTAAAGATTAAAATAACAGGCCCGTAGAAACATCGGCTGCAAATCAAAATCTAATATAATGTATGATCTGTAAGCCTACACACAACGTATTTTAATTGATACTAATCTGCAAATCAAAATCTAATATAATGTATGATCTGTAAGCCTACACACAACGTATTTTAATTGATACTAATCTGGGTTTTTTTTTATCCCATTATACAATGACAATGGATGGAAATACGTATATATGTTATATGTAACCATGAAAAAGGAATGTAGCGTAAAGGGCGCTTCTTTACAAAGCAAAAATAATTTTATCGTATCTTTAAATTAATTATTGGTGGTCTGCGTCCAAGAAAAGTGAAATTATCTCCCCTTTCTAGGGTTCCGAATTTGAAGTTATAAAGAATGCACTGCTGTAAACACACGTGAAACAGAAAAGGCTTATTAATTTTCAATAACTTGAATCAACTATTTCATGTTGTAAGTATTTAGCGAAAAACAAAGGGTGGAACGGCGCAACACCGGTTTCCATTGCCAGATAAAGACTGGCGGGTTTGAGTTGTTTGAAAACGCATCACGTAAGTTGAGCTAATTCATGGTTGGACCCCCAGGCTCGTCCAGGTAGAGAGAGAGAAATGGGGTTTAACGTCCACTCAACACAAACTATGTCATTTCGGGACTAACATATGGTTTAATTTTATTTCAATAATTCGCTTGCGCGTAGGGGTCTTTAGCAGTGGGAGGAACCCACGAGGTTGAGAAGGCGCCCCTATCTCCATGCTCCATGCCACATACGCTCTAGTTATTATAATAACGGATTTGTCAGAGATAGCGGAGCGAAAACAAATTTACGTTACTTGAAGTAACTACATACGCTCATACCACCAGGGCTCGAAACCACAGCCGCTAGCCAGAGGTGACCGGCCAGCTAGAGGTAGAAGCACGGCACTCTAGTCCACTAGGCCATCCCAATCCCCCTGTCCAGGTAGAGGATTTTAAAGCTAAAAAAAGTGAAGTCTATCATCCAAAGTCTTACACGTTGAAAACACAAAATATTTGTCAATTCAAATCAACCATGATGTTGTTATATTACCTTGCAAAGATAGGCTTCCAATATTTAAGACAAAATAAACACTTTACCATTGGTACACGAATTGTGTACCATGGTGCGTTTCAGTTCAGCTCTAAACGTAGATCTCATAATTACACTCGCCAGAAGGCCTGCCTACTACGTAGTACGTTCAGGTCTCGTGCCATTCAATGCATGTCGAAACTGGAATCTGCTCCAGTCATTTTTACTGGGCAACCTTTTACTGCTAAACGGCCGCATGTCAGTCCATGTGAATGCCTGATCATCTTAGTGAGGAAATAAGACCTCGCTTACCTCGCTAGAACCAGTATGTTTGACACGTATTAGTTGTAGCATTGAACTCTTTTACTAATTTTGAAATATCTTAAACGTAATGATTTCATATGTCTCTTTTCAGTCTTCTGTATTTGAAATAAGTTATTTATAAACAGATGCTAAGAAGATCAATTCAGTTTTATAAACAACTAGCAAAATTATTCAAGATGTCTGAAGCTCTAACTCCAACAGCTACGGACAAGGTACAAGTTGTTGTTGTTCTTAGTGTTTCACCTCTGCTTATTTTTCTTTTTATTATTATCTCTTACTCATAGCGCACACGCAATAGTCTTTCATGCGATAGGAAACTGGAGTACCGCAACCCACAAGGTTGAGAAGGCATCCCTTATCTCCAACCACATACGCTCCCACCAGGGATTGAATCCACAACCCGCAAGCCAGAGGTGACCGGCCAGCTAGAGGTCGAAGTGTGGCACTCTCGACAACTAGGCCATCCCAACCACCACAAAGTACAAGTACTAAAAGTTAGAATTATAGAAAGACTCCCATTAGTTAACAGGTTTACTGTAACCACGAATGACTGAGACATGCACTATAAATGATTTATATATCGTTGCTGTCATTCTAAAACCTCGTAAGTCCGATCAACAAAATTTTACAGGAGGAACAAAAAACTTCATAACTTTGCAGATACTTGGTGGATTTGCTTAAAATTTTATTTTTGTACATTTGAAAATAACCCCGATCAGATGTTCTGTCAAATATAAGCTGACGTTTGTTCATTTCTACGATTTCGGAGTTACGAGGTTTTCATCCCCTAATCTGTTTTTTTCTGACGACATACGAGCTTTCTGAACGTTTTTGTATTAGAACTATATGATTTACCAGCTTTTGTTTTCTCGTGGTTACAGTATAAATGGGGCATACAAATGTAGGGAAATCATTATAAGTATTGTATTATACCATTTTCTAGTCGGATGTCGATAGTAGGTAGGTAGGAACGGTAAGTTACGTGCGAATTTCGGCAACAGGTAGGCGTTGAAGTAACGTAGATCTGGGAGCTAAATACCTGGAGGGATATTGAAGCCTGCTAACTAGTAGGCCTAGACGCCTAATGGATTACGCTACTTAAGTGTTATTGCATGCAAGTAGGTCAGACCTTCAGTGGGGTAAATTACCCGCGGGGGTGGGGGTGGGTAGGCCTAAGTCTAGATGTTCAGTGGGATAAGTTACATGAGGAATGTTGTCTAGATGTTACAAACGTTAGGTTATCTCAAAGATAGTATTACCCACGGTAAGTCTAGATGCCCAGAAGGACAGGTTAATTAAAGGTATTGCCGACAGGTAGGTCTAGATGCCCAGTCAGACAGGAATTGTCCACAGGTAGGTTTAGGTGCTTAGTAGGGTAAGTTACTCGATGGGTAATGCCAACATGTAGGCCTAGATGCTCAATGAGGTAATTTACCTGAAGGGTATTTCTTACCGATAGGTCAAAATGTTCCAACTCGCAAAGATATCAACTACAGGTAGGTTTAGATGCCCACAGTTAGGTCAAGATGCCCGGGGTTATTGTCCCACAAGTGGTTCTGCTCAGTCGGGTAGGTTACTTGATGAGTGTTGCCCACAGGTAGGTCTAGATGCCTGGGGGGGTAAGTTATCTGAGGGTTATTGCCCACAAGTAGGTATAGATGTTCAGTTGGGGCAATTACCCGAGGGGCATTGACCGCGGGTAGGTCAAGATAATCAGTACGGTAACCTACGTGAAGGGTATGTCCAAAAGGTAGGTCTAGATGTTCATTAGGATAACTTACTTACGGCTCACAGATACACCCCCCCCCGCCCCCCCCCCCCCCCCCCCCCCGCAACTTTCAGGCAAACGAGTAAAGTGGAAATAAAAATTATTATTTCATTTATATATATATAGTTGATATTATTTGGCCGAAATAAAGTGTCCGAAATCTAATAAAATCTAATTTTACATTTCTTTTAATTGATTACCGCGAATTTGTACTGTATTGACTATGGATTAAAACATATCTCGAGTCGCTCTACTTTGTGCGATATTTTTCGGTAATCGATTATTATTTGTGAATTCAGCTGAAACCATACGATTGAATGATTGGAATTTAGATCGGCACATAGTGGGATTTCCGTTCCAAAACGATTTGAATGTTAAAAGTTGCTTAAAGATCGGGTTAGAATAGCAGAAAAACGAATTTGCAGCAGTTAAATTTTCTCCCGAGGGCGAGGCCCCATACCCCACAACGATTGATTGGTTGTTTGAGATCCAGGTGAGAAGGTAGGCTATATTGAACTACATTGAAGTTGCTGTAACCACAGGTTGGAAAAGCAAGAAATGCGTTTGCGACAATTAAATTTCCTCCAGGCGCAGTCGAATTTCTAAAATTTTCTCCAAACACAGTTTAATTTTCTCTCGACGGCCCCGCCTACGTGGACTTTAAACGATTGTAAAATTTGAGCTAGACATGTATCGTGTGCCGTTATTATTGCAGTGGCTTTAATAATTTCTATATAAATGCCTAGCACTGAGAAACATAGGCACTATATAAGATATATCTGATGGCCGGTAGTAATCGCCATTGCCTTATTTTGTTACTAAAAATAGATAATCCACTCCTTAAAAACAATACAAGAAATGTTATGATTATGCTCCCTATAAATAATATTTACTATGGAACATTTTATTACAATAATTATCCTGCGAATTTTGTTCATATACACCGCTTAAAGGCATTTGACATCATTATCGATAAGACATTGCCGAGATACAAGCATTTAGAAAAGAACAAAATCGGTCCAATCGTGATACGAGGTTTGGTAAAACGCCAATAAAATGAAAACTATTGATCGCAGAACTCTGATTTTTTGATATATGATGTATTCCATGTTATTAATTTAAATTATTCAAAAAAGTGATTTTCGAAAAAATGCCGTCTTACGAGGTTTTGGAATGACACCGACGATATGTAACATTGATACCTGTCAATTTTGAAAAGACGAACTGTCGTCAGCCAATTGAACCCAAGTCATGTCTTTGCACAGAGGTGATAAGGTATAATAATACTATCCATGCTCATTGTTATTCCATGGAAAACCCACCCACTTCTCTATTAGTAAGTGCAGGTGGACTGCACTACACACAAATCAAACATCTACACGATAAACCTGCGGACCAAGTCATGTCTTTGCACAGAGGTGATAAGGTATAATAATACTATCCATGCTCATTGTTATTCCATGGAAAACCCACCCACTTCTCTATTAGTAAGTGCAGGAGGACTGCACTACACACAAATCAAACATCTACACGATAAACCTGCGGACAAGACAGAAAATAGACATTGCAAAAAATAAAAAAATATCAAATCAATTGATGCTATAAGCATCCACTGCACTGTACAGTCCCAGGCCTGTTATGATACAGACTTCAATGAAAATTAAAAAAAAATGATTTACAAAAAAAATGTAACAGAAATAATACGCCCAATCTTGACAGTGGTCGTCTCTTCTATGGTGATAGTCTGCCAGATGACATCGTGAGTTAGAACATCAAACGATTTTAACAATAAGGGCAATAATCCAGATAGAATCTTGGAAAATGCTTAAATAATTTCTACAAAACAGATGTAAAGTAGCAAATGCCAATTTATTCCACGGTTAAGCTCCACCCAATCAATTTAAGTGGAAAGGATCTGCTTATTTGATGAAAAGAACTAAAGGAAGGCTCTACCCAAGTCTACTCTAAATGTAGAATTCCAGCAAAATGTCAGGTTTTTTTAGCGATAATAAGAATTTACCATTGATAACCATATCAAGACTAAAAGTATCAGTTAAATTCTAACAGTTCAATAAGTCAGAATACTTTTATTTTGAAAAAGAAAATGAAAATGTTTTGGACCAAAACGGTTTTGTTTTTTTTTTTAAAATAAGATTTCCAGCCTTCTTACTATGTCTACATTCTTATCTTTTAATATTTCTTATTTTTAATTCAAAATCATAGCTTGTTGAAGAGACTGCTATGAAGAGACCTCTGAACTTGGGTGAAGAAGAAATCACAAATAGCCAAGAAGTAAAGAAAGTAAAACTAGATGAAGAGGTAAATTGTTAAAACTTGTAAGGATTACTGAAATCAATTTCGATGTCAGTAACCATTTTATTGATTGGTGACTTTATTTTAATGTAATCTGTAGTGTTGTCCTGTCTTCATAAGCAGAATGGTAGAATGTTTCACCTCATTTCTGTAGTAAGTCTAGTACCCTAAGCATATGACTATAACTCGTCTCCCCCTCCCTTCCCCTATTAAGAAAATCTGTTTCTGCTTTTAGGCTCCACCCCCTATGCAGGGTAGACAAGACCGACCAAGAAAAGTAGCATTATTATTAGCTTATTGTGGTGCTGGTTACTATGGTATACAAATACAGTAAGAAATTTTCGCTTCATTGATATATTATTTCCTTGAAAACTGATAAATGTAGAGCAGTATTTGGTAAACTTAATAGTAATCTAAATCATGAGTGTATTTAACCAGATATTTAATAAATAAAAGAAAATTGGTATAAGATTTATTTTTGAATGACGCTGCGCCTTCATAATGCGAGTCTTCAAGAATACGCGGTAAAAATAATACCATAAAAGTTTTACTGTATTATATTTTGATAATTATTTAACAGGAAAGATTATCCAACAATTGAATCGGAGTTGTTGAGCTCTCTGGTGAAAGGTAATTTTATAACACAAGAACATGCAGATTCACCACAAAAAGTAAGTTGTCATGTCTGAATAAAATTGATGAAACCACAGCAAAAGCTGTGGGGTGGGTACTTAAGTAATTACATCATTATACCTCGTTCCTTGCACATTGCAGGGATTTGGTCTAAGTTATGTCTGTGATTGACTTTTTTTGCTGTCAGGTGTATGCAAATATATTACGTTGTCATATTATAGCTACCAGTAGTATATTCCAGTCAAATCTTATTATTAATTAGATATTAATTAACTTATCCAGACCATTATCAAACCTTGATGGCATCGCTAGCCTGCAATATTTACTGGATTAGAACCCGGTCTGCTGCTTCGGATTAAGTCAAAAAATGGATAATCGAGACTTTGTTTTTTATCGTACGGTTTTTTGTAATAATGATCGAGGCTAGACCCAAAATTAGTTGATAAATACTTAGTTCAGGGTGGATCAACTTGACAGCTATTTTCAGCCAATTACATTTAGATTATCCATTTTTCAACTATTGTAGTGTGAACTACCAGCTCTTTATCTAATCTCTGGAGCTTTAATTGTTACAGATTCAGTTTCAAAGAGCAGCAAGAACAGATAAGGGTGTGTCGGCTCTTGGTAATGTGATATCATTAAAGATAAGTATAACAGCTTATATACCTGGTACATTCCAATTTGGCTTCCTTACATCTCGTTCTGATATTTCTATGATCTAAAGCTTATCCAGGGAAATGCTCAGTTTAGTTACCTGTCTTCTTCCATGTGACCATCTTCATTAGCCTAGTTGGTGCAGAACAGTAGGACGTTAAACCCCATTTCATGTCATTTTAGCCCAGTTGGTGCAGAAAAGAATATTACCCCCCCCCCCCATGTCATTTCTTTCTTATGGGTCATTCCATGTCAAGTGGACCAAATTCTCAGAAAGTTGTCGGATGACTCCATCACAAAGTTATATGGCTAGTATTAATATTGGCTGAGTTATGACCTTTTAAGTCAAGGTATTGATGTTATTTCTTCTAGTCCATATTCTGGAAATTTTGGGATTTGTAAGAGAATGTTACATGGATTAAGAATTCACCATTAAATGTTAAAGAATAAATACCAACAACTGTGTATGGACTGCCTAAAGTGCCAAAAATTGATATCTGTGTAAACAAAAATCAGTACATGTATTTCCATGGTGTCGAAAATTTACTACATGATATGTATAGGCACCTTCTTTGAAAAGATATGAAACTTTTGGAAAATCATACTTGTACACGTGTCTATCAACGATAAAAGGCCCATCTATGATATTTTGTTGCTTCATTTTTTTATTTTCATTAAATTTACTGCTGCATTTTATGTTTTCATTAAATTTACTGCTGCATTTTATGTTTTCATTAAATTTACTGCTGCATTTTATGTTTTCATTAAATTCTGCCTGGTCAGCAAAAGATAGAGTGTACATTATGTATATGATTTTAAATGATTGCTCTATTGGACTATTAATTTATTTTACATACCAGTCGATTCTGGGCATGTAGCGGAGAAAATAAACCAGAATTTACCAGATCAGATTAGAGTTATAGGTAAGAATTTGATTGGGTTATTAGCTTCTTTAATTAATTGAGACTCTAGTATATGGTTATTTTGGTTTGATTTTATACTGTGGCTACACATAGTACACATAAAAGGTTGTGGCAATAATCAAGGGGTTGTAGTCACCCTCAACCTCCAGAAAAAAAATGAAAAATTTAATTGTCAATTTTATCCCCTCAGTGTTCGAAATGTAAAAATCAAAATCAATGTTAACAAAGTATTTACTAGAAATTTTGATTTTCCTGGGGTGGGGTGGATAGTCGGATACAAAAAAGATTTCCCAGCTTTGCTCATATTTTAGAACAGGTAAGTGGATCTGTACCTAAGTCCATGTGAGGATTCAAAATGGCGATATATTAGTTGTGCAACATGGCTGTGTGGACTGTGGATGTGCAACAAAAATTGATACAGAATGTCTGTATATAATAGAAAATTAGACATGTTATTAATATTATTGTACTGTAATTGATTTTGACAGGTTATATTCGAGCTACTCGAGGTTTTAACAGTAAAAATTTCTGCGATGCCAGAACTTACATGTACATGATACCCACCTATGCTTTTGCTGGTGTTGAGAAAGTAGGTATTTTTATACACCCATTTTTGTGTGTGTGTATTGTTTTGTCACTCTTGGCTGTCGGTCCGACCACAGATATTGTGTGAAGCATTGTGGTCCTGAGAGGACGAGTCCTATCTGTTTTTAGTATTTGGCGACCTTCTGTTACTAACTCTTGTCCGTAAACCTAACGATATATAGACTACAGTTATGAATGGGTTTTTTTTGTCAAATTTAATGTTTTCAAATTTGGTCTAAAGCAGTAGGACAAACCCTATCAAGTTTTAATATTCTGCCATCTTCCCTTACAAGTGTTGTTATTCTTGATCAGTTTTTAGTGTGATATCAATGCAAAATATTGAATATATGAAGACCTTTGTGTTGATATTCTTGATCAGCTTTTAGTGTCTTGTGAATGCTCCCATTTACCTTTGTTTATGAACTGATGGCTCATTTATGAAATATTGTTTGATATTGAAATTTCTATTTTTGATTCATAAACAATTTGAATTTGATATTTGTTGTGTTTGTATAGTTATATTTTAATTATTTTTAGATGGTGTCAGATGAATATAGAATAGATGGTAATACATTTTATCAGAATATTTATTGGAATTCATTTTAATAGCCCAAATATGTAATTACTTTTTTGTGTCAGTGTGTCCAGCATAACCTGTTTACATTTTTACTTCTTTAGAAGTGAAAGGGCAAATAAGTCCTTTATACATCTTCTTTATTGGAGAAAAAGTAACTGTACCTAATCTCATCTAATCACCCTTTAAACTACGCAAGTGCTAAAGATAATTTAAATCCAAAATAACATCAGTTATTGGGTTTTATTTCTGATCATTTTTGACCAACGAGGTTTTTTTTTCTCTTATTAGATGAATCTATGCAGAAATTGCAATCTGTTTTAAACAAGTTTAAAGGAACACATAATTTTCATAATTTTACATCAGGAGTGTAAGTAAAATATTTTTGTATTTTTGCTCATCCTCGGTGGATCCGAAACAATGTCGGCATACATTTAATGCTAAATATCTATACACTAGAACACAGAGTTATATGCCATATTTAAATTAACCCGTGTTTGTGTTTTATTATGATTGATAACAGTAAAAAAGCTGATTATTTAGCATGTACAAGCTCAATGTTGTTGTATTTCATGGGGAATTTTGGTTATTGGAATCAGCTCATAAATTATTATAATTACTCATTATTGCTGTTCATAATGTCTGTTGTATAACTATTAGTGTGTATTTATTTTTAGTACAATATACATTTTTGATTTCTTGTTTTTGTTTAGAAAACCCACAGAGTCTTGTGCCAAAAGATATATAATAAGTTTTGAGGTAATTTTCATCTTTCTTGTGTAAATTTAGGAAAACACAAATTTAATCAGTATACAGTCGTGGCCAAAAGAATAGGACCACGCTTGAAAATGGTTGGATTTCTTACTTGGTTTGTAAATTCATTTGATCATATATCTGCCACCTGAAGGCCGATTTGCACAAATGAGGTATCGATGGATAGGTTATGTGAAGTATGCTCATTATGCATGCACATGCATGTTTGAATGACGAAGTCATCGCGGCTATGACGTCATCAACGAAGCCCTAAATCGGAGCGGAAGCAAGCACCTTTTAAAGCCAACGTTGGGGGACACACAAAGTATTGACTACTGATCATCACCGATGTTAGTTTGCATGTTAACTAATCATTTAGAAATGAAATAAATGGTCCTTGATCGAATTTAATCTCAGTTTGGTAATAATTTCTGCCACCATCCCGGTGTTGCTAGATTCTAAATCTTCAGTACACTGTCATGACGTCATAGTCTTGATGACGTCATTGTTCAAACATGCATGTGCATGTATGATGAACATACTTCACATAACCTATCCATCGATACCTCATTTGTTAAAATCGTCCTTCAGGTGGCAGATATATGATCACATGAATTTAGACGGAAGAAATCCAACCATTTCCAAGCGTGGTCCTATTCTTTTGGCCACGACTGTAAGTATCTTAATTTCTGCAGGTTTCATAAACCTTGAAATGTACTGAATATTTAGCTCCCATCCTGAACAAACCTTGAATTTAATCACATCACTAGAATACTAGGATAATCTATAAATTCTTTACCTATAACGAAATATACTCTCCCAAAAAAGAAACGCAACGTTACGTTTCGTCGTCAGTATGTCCTCGCTCTACTATCGCCTTGTTGCAACAAGAACGGCGACACGTCGCTGAACCAAATTGCTCTCCAGTGTTGCTGTGACCATACCCTCAGTGCCTGAACCCATTAAAGTTGGATTTCATGGTGTCGGCGTATTTCAGAACAGAAGCTCTAACGAGGACGCCTGCCTCGTTATTCGGTTTCACGTAGGCGTTTGCCTACTGTCTGGTACGAGATTCTACGCCGTCCTTGAATTGCTGCTGCAGTAGAGGTCGCTGTTGAAAACCATTTACGCCAATGACGTAACCGGAAGTGACGACCCAGGACAAGTGGGAGCACACTTGTTTGGCCTGAGCTTGGGCGTTCACGTGTTGAACTTCGCTGTCGGTACCTATCCCAAAGGCGAGAAATGGAACTAAGGGAAACATTCAGCAGCCTGGCTACATCTGTCTTGGAGTCACCTGCTTGTAATCCACCAATAGCGTTGTTGCGTTGGTCTTCGTTCGGATGTGGCATCACTTGGGTCTTTGAGTGTTTACATGTGCATCTGATTTGGAAACCGAGAACCCTGGGATTTTAAAGACCTTGGATTTAGGTTCCATGCGAAAAGCTTGCGAAGTTGTTCAATTCATGTTTCTTGGTGCAATCAAGCGATAAAAAATTTCGACAAAAAGGATCACCAGTCACAATTAGTGACCCTACCTTTAAAATCAATAATGAATTTCTTTTATCCTTACATATTGGCATTAAAAACAAGTAAGATTTACCGAAACAAAGACCTGGTTCAAATAAAAAAAATGATGAAAAATGGGTTGTGCGTTTCTTTTTTTGAAGAGTATAAAATGTTGGCTGTTTTTTAAACCTTGACTGTATATAAAAATATGAAACAATGTTAACATATATAGATTTTAGGCAGGTAAACCAGTAGTTGAAGATGGTACAGAATTTATTACGTTAGTTGTTAAAGGTCAAAGTTTTATGTTACATCATATAAGGAAAATGGTTGGTAAGTAATATACCTTTTTTAATTTATCTTTTGATATGATTATTAGTAAAAAATTATAGGTTTGTTTTTTTTACCAGGATGTATATTACAAGTGAAAATTTGTCATGGTAGAAGCCATGTTTTCTCTGATATCAATTTTTAGCATTAAATGACTAACACGGGTAACATTAATTGCTGTTACATTTGAATGACTAGTAATATATTAAGAATATTTAGTTTTGAATGACTAGTTACATGATTAGACATCATTTACACTGTTACATTTAAATCACTAACAACACAATATTTATGAGAATATTTATACTTGTTAAATTTGAATGACCAGTTACATGTAACTAGTTCTCCGCTCTTTTGGCTCATAGTATTTTGGATTAAATAAGTTACTAGATTTATGAATTTAGAATTATAAGGAGTTGAAGGAGTTCAATATTTTAAATCCTGTCATTTTACTTACATTATATATTTTTGAACAGCTTTAACTGTATCTGTATTAAGAGGTATGTGTGGTATAGAGACAATAGATAAAGCATGGTTACATGATAAGGTAAATATAATTGATTTACCATTGATCTGTATAAATTATGGTATCTTGAGGTTTCTACAGAATAAGATATCAGTATAGTTAAAACCTGTTTGATTTAAATCCAAATGAAGTAATCGGATGTGGTGTTTCGATAAGTGATTGGACAATGTGATCATTCGGAAATATTAATAAACTTACTGAATTTTGATTTTATTCGTTTAATTAATAGCTAAAAAAAGAAACTTTTCAGTCCTTATTTTTTTGTTAAGAAAAATTACTATTGACTATCTAACCATTGCAGCTTCGGATTTATGAAAATATATAAATATTTTGATATTGTCTTTTTTTAACAGATGGATGTTCCTAAAGCTCCAAGCGAAGGACTCTTTTTATATCAGGTATTACCCCCCAAATATGTAACTTTATATCCTTTTAAAAATTTCTATTATTAGCTCATTAAATTGAATTAGGCTCGTTGCAAGATACAGTTAAAGGGTTAGCACTTGATGATATGTAATTTTTAAACCTGATTACCACTTGCTAGTGAGGGAATAATAAAGATGAAAATTGAAAGTTCTCCTTAACATTCAATTTGTCCATTCAAAATTCTTCACCTGCATTGGTATTTAGCTGTAAAATATTACCTTATGTTAGTCTCAGAGTGACCAAAGAATTGCATTGTATTCTAATATTTTCTGGTTAAGTCATGTTATGTTTGAAATAGTTAAGCTCTGACAGTTCTGGATGGAGGTGGGGGGCAGGGTGGGTGGCCGAATGGTTAGCATGCACACTCTGTATCATACGGCCTGCCACTGAGTCAACTGGCTTGGTTTCGAATCCCTGGTTGTACGTGGCAAGGAGTAGGGTCACCTGTCCAACCTCGTGGGTTTTCTCCGGATACTCTGGTTTCCTTCCACTGCTAAAGACCCCTACGCACAGGCGAATTATTGAAATAAAAATTAAAAACCAAATTAGTCCCGAAATGACCTAGTTTGTGTCAAGTTTTCTCTCTCTCTCTGGATAGTGGACTGTAGATTGTATTTCATATTAATATTGTATGGTATTCTAGCAGAGTTTCAGACAATAACATTGTTATTATCATTTCAGACACATTATGATGGTTATAATAAAAGATATGGCGCTGACGGAATACATGATCCTATAGATTGGTCAAATTATAAGGTATACTACTTCCTCACCAGTTTAAATCAACAGTAAGGAATGGAATGAAGTCCCTCAAACTTACCTACGTCTCTTTAATATCAACCCACTATAAATGATACATTGCTGGATAAAAATGTTTCAGTTTACAAACATTTTTCTGGGTTCATTCATCATTGCCAGTAAAGGCACTAATATGTAAGTTGTTAAACTATAAATTGTAATTATTATATGATTAGGTAAGAAAGATGTATTCTAATGTGTTCATTGTTTATTATATCACAGGTTGAATTAGATGAATTTCAGAAGAAATATATTACGTCACATATTGTCAAATCAGAGAAACAAGATAGAATGTATCCTTTGTTGATAAAACAGTTGTTGCCGTAAAGATTATCATGATAAATTTCTACCAAGATATATAATTCTTTCTGTGGTGCTGTAAAATATGTCAGCCAGTTAATATTTGATTAACAACATATTTTTATCAAAGAATGTGAGCATTTTTTCCAAAGAATATGATTGTTGTTGGCATTAGTAGGACTATTAGTTTAAAGAGGCATGATGTAAGAGATAAATCTATTACAGGTCTTTCTTGGAGTCTTATAGGTTTCATTAATTAATAATTAGACATTTATTAATATAACAAGACCATATTCAACTTTCATTGTTAACGGATGACTCTGATTTTAAGTAGATAAAACGTTTTGGTCACGGAACGTAATGCCCCTTTAACTGTATTTTATTGTGTTTAAGGTGAAATACCAGGGAATTCTAATTTTATGTCAGTTGACCAGTAAATTCTCCAGGTGGTCAATTTCACCGCCAGTCATGAGTGAAATGATATCACTGATGTAGAGGCTGATACAGATTTAATATATAAATTCTTTATGGTGATTGATATATTCTTGAAAGTATGGTTTATATCATTTCAAGTTTATTAACCATAGCTTTGGTCGATTGCTTTCATTGGCCTTATCAGGATCCCTTACTGATTAACTTATTATTGATTGTTTTAACAATCATACTTTCTTTGTTTTGTGCCGATATTAGATCATTTAAAACCTGTTTTATTAAAACCCAAAAGTTAATATATCTAACAGTTGATTATAATAGAACAATTTAACAGACTGGTTAACTTTGTGAGCTTTGCATGTTATTAACAAAATGTATCGTAAAGAGAGTAAAAAAGGTTACCCAAGGTAAACTAGGTCATTATTTCAATTATTCGAGTGCTGTTAGACGTCTTTAGCAGTGCCAGTGTTAGGCTTGTCTACGGGCTCGGTGTTAGAAAACTAGAGAAAACCCATTAGATTAGTTAGGTGACCCTACTCTTTGTAACACACGCTAGACCATTCAGCCACTTAAGTTCTTGACGATCCCGATAACTGGGTATTATATGGTTTTCTTGGAGCCCCAATGCTGGTGAAGAAGTTCCATTAAGATCTTCCAGTCTGGTTTCCCCAAAGTCAGAATGGATAATCTGACATGGAAAAGTGTGTAGTTCTAAGGATAGGATTTAAAAAAAACAAAGTCCTCTTTATATCATTTGCAACACAGGAACGATTTCCACATATTAATCCAAATAAGAGCAAGCTGTAGCACTGCATGGTGTACATCAAACTTTGTTAATCTGGTACTTTAAGAAAAGTAAACCTTTAAATCCCATTTCATTTTATAGTTTCTTTAACTTCTATATAGAGTATTAAATTGGTTAAAGGTTCTACATTTACATAAGTTTGATATGAGAGAAGATCAAGAACATAAAAGAACAACTAAAGAAATGTATGATATAATCAAGGTGAGGAAATACTTGAAAATGTTTTGTTGGATGAAACTGTGCCATAAAATTAACATATTAACATGACTGGCTCGAATTACACCCAGATTTACTATTTCTTGCTTTGATATCACCTTTTATCACCAAAATTTATCGAGGAGTATATGGTCGGGTGTTGTTATACTTGGTTAAATTGGATGTTTGTAACATTTGAAACATTTCGAGAACAATCATTGGAAAATATTTAAACTTATTTTATTCTGACCTGGTCTTAAACACCAGTTATTTAAAAAGCTATAACGTTTTTAATTTAAATCAACAGAAACACAAATGAATAGTTTTCATGATATTAAATACTGTGTCATTATTCCCCCAAAGGGAGAAGAAAGAAAGCAGTTAATAAAGCCCCTATCTTTGGTTGGATGATTTACATAGTATTGTAATTTATATCATTAAATAACAGGCAGCGTCAGCTTCATGTAAATCAGATAATTCAGCAAACAGTACGAACCAAACAACAACAGATGTGGTACCAACACTTCCAGATTCTTCTCAAGATGACTGTAAACAAACTGAAACCATAGAGAATATTGTATCCAGTAGTTCTTTAGACACGGAAAATACAAATAGCACAAGAGATACACAAATTACTCCAGATTCATCTCGGGACAATACTAATGGACAAATAGTAAATAATAATAGTTTGACAGATGCTTCGGTAACTATGACAACACTAAAAACAGAAGAATCAAAATCCTGATTCCTAATCATCAAGTCGAGTGGAGATGAATAAATAACAACTAGAAAAACGTATACAAAGAAAACCATCTTATGGAGATGATAATCTGTCATGGACTTGTCAAACTTTCTTCAGCTCGATGCCATGTGCATTTATTGGGACATGATGAGTTTTTCCTTGATATACGCATGTCAATATTTATAAGATTGCAGAACCAAATGGGGAAAAAAGGGTCATTTTTCTGACAAATATCTTAACAGAATTTAGGGCAGATCTAAATAGATTCACATATTTTAAAATTTTTATTTCTGCATGTACATAGTGATTTAATAACTAAAAGTGTTATACAGTAGAATCTGTATTAAGCAGCCACCCATGGGAATTTTTACGATTGACCACTTAACGGGAGTGGCCTCTTAATAAAATCTCAGGGTTTTTTTGTTTTTTTTGCTGACAGCAAAATTTCGCTGTCGCTAAATCTAGGACATAACTTCCGTAAACTTGTCATTTTGTACAAACCTTTAATTCTACTGTCTATCATTGTGATGTATTCGATAATATTGATACATTTTTTTGTAAAATCTCATTTTTTTTTGTACTGACGTCAATTGATATTACGCTTGAATGCATTGGAAGCAAACATCAATACTTCACTTGCATCGGTAAATTTGGCCGTCGCTGGATCTCAGACATAACTTCTGTCTGTAAACTTGTCATTTTGTACCAACTTTCAATACTACTGTCTATCATTGTGACCGCTTACATGGAGATGTCGCTGAATAGGAGTGGCTGCTCATACAGATTCTACTGTAATACCATGACAAATATGGCGTCACAATTTCAGATAATCTAGAATAACCATAGGGCACACTTGTATATAAATGCATTTTTAGTGGCGCTTACTGGACCGATTTCCTTTATTTGAATTTTAAAATTCCATAAAGATTCTGTACAAAATGATTTTAGTAAAATAATTAAAGAAATGAATACCACCTGGTCTCGCTAATCATTGACAAAAATTAAGGCTGTGTGACTAAAATAGAATGCAGTATTTGAAATAAGGAAGATCTGGTATTGAAATTGGATTATTTTATGCAATATAAGTCTAATGTAAAGTCTAGCAATGAATGTACATCAATATTGTTTGTCATCTGGACTAGAATTGATGTAATGTACATGTAAATAGTGTGGATATATCGTGTATGTATTGTAAATACATGTAGTGAAGTAAATTCAACTTTTATTTGGACAGACTTCAATCAAGAGACTCTTTTATGTAAAAGATGGCAATCTGATCCTTATAGGAATCATTGTATGTGACATGATCCCTGCCATACTACTTTTATCAATTTGTAATTTTATATCCAGAAAAACATAGAAATGGCTATGTATGATAACTTGGGGGTTTTGGCCGTAAAAATTCAAAAACCTATCCTAAGAAAATAAAGAACTTATTGAAATATTTCTTATAATTAAATAAACTATGAACTCAACTCGTTTTATCATTATTTACACAAACAAATGAAATGGGGTTTAACATCCTCCTAAAACTGGGCTAATGACAGCACTTCAAACAATCCCACATAAAAGATTAAATAAAACTGCCTGTATTTGGTCCTATGTTTTCTAGTCGAACCTGTTTTATAACAAGCCAACAGTGAGGCTGATGTCCCCCGCCGAAATCCCAAAATAGATAGATGACATATATTAATTAATCGCACATTTATTTTTATACGCCCACATTTTCATGTGGACGTATTATGTCGTCGCCCCTGTCCGTCCGGACGTCCGTCCGTCCACAATTTGTTTGTGGACTCTCTACAGGTCACAATTCTTATCCGATTTTGACGAAACTTGAAATATAGGTTTATCCCCGAAAGATCTTGGCTGCTTTCGATATTGGCATGTATCGGATCAAAACTTCATGGATTATGGCCCCTGATTGTACGAAAAATCACGTTTTTAGCTTGTGGACCCTATAGAGGTCACAATTTTGAACCGATTTTGATGAAACTTGACATGCATATTTGTAACCCAAAGATCTTGGTTCCTTTCGATATTTGCGGCTATCGGAATGTAATTTCCTGAATTATGGCCCCTGATTGTCCGAAAAATCACCCTTTTTAGCTTGTGGTCCCTCTGGAGGTCACAATTATTATTCGATTTAAAAAACCGTTTGATTATATCACCGTTACACCCTAAGGAAGGTTCAGTTCGAATTTCGGGAAAATCGGACGAAAATTGCCATACAAAATGGCCGCCGTTTGTACGCGAATACTGTTAAAAAATGGTATATCAAGGTTGTGGACCCTGTGGAGGTCACAATTTTGATTCGATTTTGATGAGACTTGAAATTCATGGTTATAACCCAAAGATCTTGCTTCCTTTCGATATTTGCGCATATCGGATCGTAACTTCCTGAATTATGGCCCCTGATTATACGCAAAATCGCCTTTTTTTAGCTTGGAGGTCACAATTGTTATTCGATTTAAAAAAACGTTTGATTATATTACCGTCACACCCTAAGGGAGGTTGAGTTCGAATTTCGGGAAAATCGGACGAAAATTGCCATACAAAATGGCCGCCGTTTGTACGCGAATACTATTAAAAAATGGTATATCAAGGTTGTGGACCCTGTGGAGGTCACAATTTTGATTCGATTTTGATGAAATTTGAAATTCATGGTTATAACCCAAAGATCTTGCTTCCTTTCGATATTTGCGCATATCGGATCGTAACTTCCTGAATTATGGTCCCTGATTATACGCAAAATTGCATTTTTTTTAGCTTGGAGGTCACAATTATTATCCGATATAAAAAAACGTTTGATTATATTACCGTTACACCGTAAGGAAGGTTGAGTTCGAATTTCGGGAAAATGGGACGAAAATTGCCATACAAAATGGCCGCCGTTTGTACGCGAATACTGTTAAAAAATGGTATATCAAGGTTGTGGACCCTGTAAAGGTCACAATTTTAATTCGATTTTGATGAAACTTGAAATTCATCATTATAACCCAAAGATCTTGGTTCTTTTCAATATTTGCGCATATCGGATCGTAACTTCCTGAATTATGGCCCCTGGTTATACGCAAAATCCCCCTTTCTTTAGCTTGTGGTCGCTCTGGAGGTCACAATTATTATCCAATTTAAAAAAACGTTTGATTATATCACCGTTACACTGTAAGGAATGTTGAGTTTGAATTTCGGGAAATTCGGACCAAAATTGACAGACAAAATGGCCGTCGTTTGAACGCGATTACTGTTAAAAAAATGATATATCATGGTTGTGGACCCTGTATAAGTCACAATTTTAATTCGATTTTGATGAGGAAGGTTGAGTTCTAATTTCGTGAAAATCGTACCAAAATTGCCGGACGAAATGGTCGCCGTTTGTACGCAAATAGTGTAAAAATATGGTATATCATGGTTGTGGACTCGCTACAGGTCACAATTCTTATCCGATTTTGATGAAAAGTCACATTTCTAGGTTGTGTACCGTCACACCATAATCATTGTCGGTTTCGAGTTTCATTAATATCAGACTGGAACTGACCAACTAAATGGCTGCTCCCAATACAGTATGAAATACAGGACTTAAAGATGTAGGAAAAATCACTTTCGGTATTGCTTGTTCTCTGTCCATCTCTCGAAAATGTGGGCGTATCCTGCCTGGCAGTGCCAGCCTATCTTTTTCAAACGTATCGACCAATCAAACTGAACACGAAGTGTCATCCAAAAATTGCTTATATCTGCCTACCGTAAGAAGAAAATGCTCATCTTCGAACTCCATCAAGGCATTGACCTAATAAGCATACACACCAATTTTGAACATTTTAACTCAATTCGAAGGAGAGTTATTGTGTTCCAAAGTCTCGGCAAATCAAATTGCTTATCGCTCTGCTTACCCTGAGCAGAAAATGCTCATTATCGATCTTAGTCAAGGTATTACTGTAATGAAACTATACACCAAGTTTCATCACTCTCACTTAATTAGAACTAAAGTTATCGTGTCTCAAAGCATCAACCAATCAAATTGCTTATCTCTGCCTACCCTAAGCGGAAAATGCTCATCTTATAACTCCATCAAGGCATTGACCTAATAAGCATATACACCAAGTTTGAACATTTTAACTAAATTAGAAGGAGAGTTATTGTGTTCCAAAGTCTCGACCAATCAAATTGCGTATCGCTCTGCTTACCCTGAGCAGAAAATGCTCATTATCGAACTTAGTCAAGGTATTACTATAATGAAACTATACACCAAGTTTCATCACTCTCACTTAATTAGAACTAAAGGTATCGTGTCCCAAAGCATCAACCAATCAAATTGCTTATCTCTGCTTACCCTAAGCGGAAAATGCCCATCTTCGAACTCCATCAAGGCATTGACCTAATAAGCATATACACCAAGTTTGAACATTTTAGCTCAATTAGAAGGAGAGTTATTGTGTTCCAAATTCTCGACCAATCAAATTGCGTATAGCTCTGCTTACCCTGAGCAGAAAATGCTCATTATCGAACTTAGTCAAGGTATTACTATAATGAAACTATACACCAAGTTTCATCAATCTCACTTAATTAGAACTAAAGTTATCGTGTCCCAAAGCATCAACCAATCAAATTGCTTATCTCTGCTTTCCCTAAGCAGAAAATGCTCATCTTCGAACTCCATCAAGGCATTGACCTAATAAACACATACACCAAGTTTGAACATTCTAGCTCAATTAGGAAGAGAGTTATTGTGTCCCAAAAAGTGTGACGGACAGACAGACAGACAGACGGACAGACAGACGGACAGACGGACGAACCCATTTTAATAGTCCCCCAACTTTCTTCGAAAGGCGGGGGACAACAACCAAGAAATGATTTCAGGTTTCAATTTATGGTCTTTATTCAACAACCTAACTGTTAACAGATCGAACAATTCATTTGGTGAAGTAATTCTTACTATTTTTGTTCCTGGCCTTTGAAGGAAAAGTGAGATATATTAAAATGGATTTTTTCGGTCGATCAATTTATGAAACAATAACTGCCTTCATTAAGGTAGAATGTACAAACTCTGTGCAGTTGTAGAAATTAATTAGGTAAAATCTTGGCAAGTTTGATGAAAATAGTGTCTGGATTATCAGGTCAGCCATCAGGTCATTCATTACAGTAAAAGACAGGTTGCCAGAAAACGAAACCTACGCCCACAGCAGCTAGCGTTGTAGCAAATTTAATTTACTGCAGGTGTGACAAAGTCATCTTTACATCAAATTGAAATATACAGATAGAACTTTCTGACCTCTGTGATGATTAATGATATTAACGTGTTCAACCATACACAACTTCTTCTAAGGCACGGACTTATTAAACCTACTAATGTATTCAATATGTCTTTATGGACTACGCACGAATGGCCTCTGCTCGTGTTGATAAAAGGCACGATCTCATTAACCCTTGTCGGTGCACGTGGGGTCTCCGTGGACCCCATGCACTTGTTTTATAGTGTTTTGTAATAACTACTGGGTACTGCTTTCTGCAATTTAGTGACTTTGTCTCCAATATATTTTTAAACATACCGAATGGATCGGTATTCATCTGCTTCCCACATGAAGAGTTATGTTACACGCCAAACAGGCCCAACGTTTGTAGGGCACAAGGGGTCCAATCGGACCCCAAACTTACAACTCGCAGTAGGAATTTTGCTAATGTGTTTGCTGCCTGATACCATATTGCGTATGCCAGACTATTCTCTCTTTCAACATCTGCATGTTACAAATACCAAAAATTAAATGATGAATTCCAAAAATTCTATGGTTTTTGTATCAAGCGTGAATCGCCATTTAACCTCGTTATAACATAGTACACAAAGTAGCAATTTTGTGAGTATTATTAAATCTGTTCAAAATATTACTTAAATGTTTTTGTATAATAATTTAGTTGTTTTTCAGTTGTCAAATATAAATACAAACTAGACCTGCATGCAGGAATGACGGGTTTCACTGGTGCCATGTTACCCTTAAACATGTCACTTCCGGTGCCAAGTTACCCTTGAACATATGTCACTTCCGGTACCAGCGAAACCACTAAACAGGTTTCCAAATTAACATTGCACACAAATAAAATGGACGCAGAATCAACAAAATCCAACAATATCAATTCATTTTATACATTTGTTACTTGTAAATGATCTTGACAAAATTAAATTACTTCCTGTGTTAATGAAAATGTTCAATTAGTCTTATGAAATCAGAAATGGCATACGATATCATATAGTGAAAATTTTATGTAAAATTTTAAGACCAAAAAACTTGAAAAGTGACTTGTAGAAAATCTGTTATTTCTCTGCAACCGTACAAGTTACAAACCATTTTGTGGTATCTGTGTGATCGTATGGGTTCATTCTATTTGTTGATTAGCATCAAATACCATAATTTGAAAAAGATTTCAAAACAGACTCACTTGAATAAAATATCTGTTTTGAAGGCTAAAAATACAGTTTTTGCCAAAATGACGTTACTTCCGGTGATAATGAAAATCTTAAATTACTTGAATGAAATCCCAAATGGCAGTAGGTATAACACGGTGTAACGTTTATGAAAATCGAATAATAATTGACACTTTTATAGCCCCGAAACCTTCAAAAGTGACCTGTAGAAAACCGTCTATTTCTCGGCAACCGAACAAGTTAGAAACAATTTTATGATATCTATATGACCATATGAGTTTTGTTTATATGTGAATTTAAACCAAAAGTTAAAATTATCAATACATATTAAGTTATTCTTGGTTGAATAAAACATTGATTTAAAAAGTTTAAAATGCAGTTTTTGACCAAATGATGTCACTTCCGGTGTCAATTTTAAATTGTAATCAACTTGATATGACGCTACATGCTTTTTGAATCAAATGATGTCACTTTTATAAAAATCCAATAATAATTGACTATTTTACAGGCAAAATAACGAAAACAGTGACTTGTACAGAACTGCCCATTTCTTGGTAACTGCTTATATTACAAACGAATTTTAACATACATTTTCTTCGTATGGATTATAGCTACAAGTTTATAAAAGTTACGAAGAAATATTTTAAAATCTGAAAAGCCTGAATAGGTTGTAAATAGGTAAATTTTACACCATTTTTAGCCTCTTAATCGAATTTGCTCGAAAGTGAAATCGAAATTAAAAAAACTGCTTCCTACATTTTTTGCGCCCTGAAAGGGCACACTCTTTGAGTCAAATAATTTTTCCAAAAAATAATATTTGTTTTCGAAGTAGGAAAATAACTGTCAAAATTGTAGTTTTTGGTAAAATTATGCCACTTCCGGTGCCGACAGATAACACTTTTGGTAATAAAAAAAATGACAATTGATACAACGAAGCACATGAATTTTGTTTTATACAAATCGGACAATAAAAAATTAATCTAGGACTGAAAAACTGAATTAGCCAATGGCGGCCAAGGAAAATTACTGAGACAAATTTTTTTAACATTTTTGCACTAGTCAGATGGCTCTTTAATTCTGTGCACAATACGACTAAAATATATTCATAAATAAAAAAAAATTTTGTACAATTTTAAATTTTCGAAATTTGGCGCCTAATATCTTCGAAGATTTGCCGAAAACCAAAAATCGAAAGAAGCGTAGCTATGTGCCCTGTCTCAGGCTATGCCAAAATGTATCGAAAGTTAAAATCCAATGATTATTGTTCAAATTACTGCAATATTTTCAAAAACGATAACTTCGCTGATTTCGGACATTTCGCATTGTCGCAGAACGTTCAAAATAGCTTTATCCTCTAAGTCACACCCACTTTCCCAGTAAAACCGAAGAGATCGTAACGATGCGACACGTAGTTGCTGAGATCTATTCAAATTGGAATCTGAATAATAATAATAATAAGAATAATAATTTTAACAAAAACAATAGTGTTTCACACAAGCTACGCAGTGTGAAACCCTAATAAAAACTTAACCGCTGCTTTTAAATTCAAATACATCTGTATGTAAAAACTTTGAATTACAACTGGGGTCCATACGGACCCCTTGTTACCTGCTATGTGATTCTCAACACGTGCACCCACAAGGGTTAAACATATTAATTATTCAAAGGAATATGCAGTGCAGTTACAGATACTATAATCTAATAAATAAACAATGCCAAATATGTACATCGCATGTGTATTACTTTTCTTAATTTATTGTATGCTATATAAGTCAGAGTTTACTGTTAGTTTCAGAAGACTTGGAATGGCGCTCCTCCCGGAGTATGCCTATTTCATGCTCTCAATAAAGGTCTACCAACTACGCTGATATTCTGTTATCTGTATGTAGTGTTACACAGGTGATGGGGGCCATTAACAAGACAATTTCATACAGATCAGATAATAATTTCCATTCTTTGAGGATTAACAAAGTGCTAATAACTGAAACAAGGGCCTTACGTCTGGAAGTAATATGAAATTCAATTGGCTTTTTCCTTTCACTAATTAAAATGATGCATACTAATTCCCTACAGATCCTATGATAACTTTTGTTGATAGAGGGTTCAACAAAGTGAAAAAAGGGTCATAACTCCAGAAGAAATTAAACTGAAATTATATAGACTTCCTCATCTCACTGATGTAAACAACATATCGATTTCAAAACAATCGGGTCGTCCGCAATATACAATCACATTTCCATGTAGGGTATAAAAATGGACCCAATTCTTTACCCCAGTTACTGAATCCTGTGCAATTTGGGCAATTATTTTCAAATATCAAAATAATTTCAGCTAAAACTTTCAGATGTGGTAAAATAAGGCTATTTCTTTTCATATTGCCGTAATTAAATCCACAAATCATCCAGTTTTTGGGTTTAGTCAACTATTAGTTATGTTTTTCCAAGAGGGCTATCATTTTTTCTAAGCCAGAGATAAATCTAGTTCATGTATATTACATATATAGATAGACAATTATAAAATTCTTTGCTCATGCAGCATGTGACTAGATAAAACATTTCAGAGAAAATTTCATCATTTTTATTCATAAAATTATTGTGGAAGATCCAATCCGATCATAGTCTGTATACTATAACACAAAGTGAAGTCTACTCTCTACCATCTAAACTAAGGCCATAATCAGAGAAACTTTTTATTTGATAAAAAAAAAAAGGTGTCCACGCAATCACTTTATGGCTAACATGAATGAAATTGGAAAAAAAAATGAAATAAATCGCACTATAAGAAACCAGTTAAAGCACACTGAACAGGATTGATGTAAATATTTCTTAAAGAAAAGGCCACAAATTAATTATAGCACAAAATTTTGTAGTAGAATTATAAATTTATAACTGGACGATAAGTTTTTAAGAGACTTGATCACCCATTCCTTTATTCTACGTCAACCCTGTCAGTTTAATAATGAACTTTGTTATATGTATGATAGTATGAAGAAGCTTACACAATACAAGTATGCATAGACCAAATTAAATTTACAAATAAGTCCAAAAGAAAATTAACAATAATGCCTTGTAAACATCTCGCTATACACTTTTTACACATGATTATGATACTTACAATGGAGTTATAAACTGATGTGCCACAAAAAAGAAATAACATTGATATATATATATACATTCAATAGCTGACAGATAAAGAGTTTACTTGATTTTGAAGTGCTGCTCGTGGAAGTTGATCAGACTATTTTATTTATGTGTACAGGTAACATATCAGAATCAAGTTCACCCTTTTAAAAAAAATACAATGTTTTGTCCTCTACTGCTGAAAAATTACAATTTTTTTTAAGAACCAACATATGATTCAGTCCTAATTTACAATTTAAGACAAAAAAAATTGTAGAATTAACAAAAGATGACAAAAGTTTGAGGCATTAACAAAATACTGTTTGACATTACACATGATTACATTGAAAAAAAAAAAAAGAAGTAAATATTATCCAACACAAAGAGCTATATATCCTTAAAAAGTATGTAACTCACAACATAGGTTTATTAGTATATGGAAGATACACAATTCTCTTTTCTTATTCCAATCAAATTTGCAAATTCTTTGAGTTTACATTTTTATGTCTTGAAATATCCGATTCGAGGCAAGAATTGGATGTACCGGTACTATGACCATGTTCTGTTAACTGACAATCCAACCATAAATAAAGTAGGACTCGGTAAAAGCAATGTATATAATTCGCATATTCATACAGAAACATGAACAAGACAGTTTATAAAAATATTCAACAGAATTCTCTTTGGTTTTGCTATTTAATTTTCATTAATCAAGCACTTACATAGAATATTAAGAGGTGGGATTAGTTACAAGAAATAACCACAAATATTTCCTGTATTTGATAAATGAATGAGTTGACATGATCAGTTTGATACGATATCTTATGTGTATTAAAATGATTATGGCACCACTTTGTTTTGTTTTTTTTCAGACATGGATATAAATTTAATAATTCCAATGAAGTGATAGTAATGACAAGTACAAAGGCGCGATAACAGTATATAGTAACCATGCATTATAATATTATACATATATACGAATCCTTAATAAAACAAGTTTCACTGGCATATTACAAGACATATCCGTACAGAAATGTTTCAAGTAGAGTAAATGCAATAGAGAATTCAGATATATATATGAAAAGTTAATATAAATGAGTTTATGTTACATCACCATACAGACCTGACCACAAAAATATTTAGATTCTTCTGAAAATAGTTTTTGTTACAAATCATAGAACAGAATTCATATATAATGCCAAAACTTTTCGCTGTAGCATTATATCTCCCAGCACTTGTCTATCTTCAAAAACCAAAGTTGCTAGGCAACGAAATATATCCCACAGCAGCTAAGTCACCTTTGGAGTCTATAAAACTTATGGAGCTGTGAAGATAATTCAGCTCCTAGAGTGCTACCCTGATTTTCAGCTTGATCAAAGGCAATAATTATAAGTAATCATAAAGAAAATTAATGAAAATTATTAGACTTTTGTCTCATGAAGGTAAACATTACATCATGACTTTTAAATTTATAGCATAACTTAGGTCACACAAATGTCCTCCACAAGATTTTTCAAAGTGATCAAGGGCAATAACTCTTAACCATTTATTGGGAAATACTTGAAAATCAAGAGGCTTTTTATTGTTGACATAAACATTGTGTATCAATTTCAATCATAACACTACCCTCAAGAGCAGACCAACAGACAGTGGTGATGACAATATGCAACCACATTTCAATGTGGGCATATAAAAAGAATTGGATACAAGAAAACCTCATGCAGTATTTTTTTAAAGAGAAAATGGACATACACTTATATGTATACGACAATTTACGATGATCGGAAACGTTGCATCCACCGTTCCTCTCTTTGGAGGGAATATAGTTCTCCTTCTCTGTACTTTGTCTTCGTTCTGGGGGCATTCATACTAAAAATAGTTCACTCAATCATTCATAACTTTATACAAGGAAACTATTGACTGACGTGAATTTCCTTTCAACTTCTTCGATCTCGTTTAATAGGTGCAACTTACCATCTTACATTAAATTTTATGCAAAGATGTGAGCTAATTTATTTAGTTCATGAATACCACAATAACTGAACTTGTAGCTTCAATAGTAATTAGCACATGTACCTTCACTGTATTTTATTGTATTTTTATGTTATTTTATCTCACTTTCCATGCTCTTCCACAATTTTATTATCGTTATCTATGACATCACGATACTGAATAACTCCAAACAAGGAAATTAATGGACTTCCGAGCTCTCGGCTTTGGGCATATGATTACCGGAATCGGCCAGGGTGCTATGAGCTGTAGTATGAGGTGTACTATGAGAAACAGCTGGATGTTGTTCCACAGTAGTAGAATGAACACCCATAGCTGCTGCCGCTGCTGGATTAAAAGCTCCGTAACCAGCCCCATTCATACTGTCTGGAAATGGTGCCTGTGGGAAAGGAAACCTCACTCCACCGGCGGCTAAAAAGGAAAAAAGATTCAAATTTTAAAACGATCAAAAGCTCTTAATTCTGCTATTTCTAAATCAAGTCATATTAAAAAGCGTCGGTATCAGACATAATTGAACACATTCAATTACATGTATATATCCTCTGAGGCGAATGAAATACATCTTTAGAACAACACCATATATATAATTTGTACTGTTAAATTGCCATTCACTCAATCAAATTAGTTGATTTCACTTTTTCATTTGATGTATAAAACATCCCCAAAACTAAGTACTCATAGGGTTAAAGTGTTGTTCTTTTTGGATTGTATAGAAATAGCATTGCTCAATCGTTTACTGAAGCCTACAGTTAATAACAGAGCAAGTATGAATAATAAACTAGCAGGTTACATGTACGAAATTCCTGCATCTGTTTTGTTCAATACAAACCTGATTTATGGATGTAATTTTTGTTATATGAAAGATCATATATACTTACTTTGTGTAAAATATTCTTTATTAACACAGTTACGTAGATTGTCAGGTATACGTCCTAATATAGCTCTCCTGATTTCACCGGCTGCCATTTCTCTTAGTTCTGTTACACTTTGCTCACTATAAAACGCTGAATGAGGTGTGCAGATCATATTCGGACAATCTTTCAATGGACCTGCAGATAAATCCATTACATGGCATATCATACATGTACAACACAATTTAATTACAAAACTGAACAATTACTTTCAAAATCTTATGTAATTTATTTGCTGATAAAAAACAATGTCTTCATTGAAAAGAAATTGTTACATACATAAACTAAAAAGAAAAAATTATGCATCTTTAAAAAAAAATTATTTAATATTAAATAAAAAATAGATATCATAAAACACAATAATGGAGTTAAAGGGACACCAGAAGTCTCCATTTTATTTTTCTTCCAATTCTAATTTAAAATCAAATACAGACGTCCAAATAATAGAGGTGTAGATAAAATTTCTTTGATTTTAGTTAATTAAAAATATTTAAACACATAATTCATGGTTAATTTGGGAGTTCAATGTTCTACAATTCTAATACTGTAAAAGAAAAGTAAAATAAAATTTAAAGCAGAGAAAAATAGATCTCTTTATATCACAAAAAGCTAGCGTTAAAAATTTGAAATTAAGAAAATTTTGAAGAAAACAAAGGCCAGGGGTGCTCTCTAGTATCCCTTTTCCACTAAAAAGCGAAGACCCAAAGGTTTCACCTAATAGTACAACATATCACCTTCAATGTACGGTAGGTTCAAGTTGCACGTACTTGATGCAAGATTAAACGGTTCATTCTCTAAAACATCTAATGCACATGCTCTAATACGTCCATCTTTCAATGCCGCTGCCAATGCATGTTCATCAACTAAACCACCTCTTGCAGTGTTGATTAAAAATGCACCTGAAAATCAAAAAGACAAGTTTAGGTATATGTTTCATTCAAGACTAAACCATCGAGAAGACCAGCATACTCCATGCAGTGTGCTATCGGGGAAATTTGGCATGGACAGCGATGATATGGCCTGTTCATATTTTAAAATAGAACTGTGAATGGTTCTTTTATATGTACGTCATCATGTTTTTTGTCTCATCAGAATGGGACTACCCGGTTCACAAGCCAGAGCCTTACACAATGAGACCCAGTGGGCATAACATCGATAAGGAAAATATTATAACAAGGAATAACACAATCTATTTGAAAGTTTTCTTGATAGATAATGCTTTATATCAAGCTTGTGTTAGACGGAGGCCCGGTAAGGTTACCAATAATTTCTGGAATTTACACACCTTGGTATAAACTCACCTGGATAGTTCCAGCAAGTTCTGGTGATTATACTGCAGTCAGATAATGAATACAACATACAGCATGTGGGGATACTATTGTATCAAATCTGTTGGTTAATTCCTCCCCCAAGTCATTTAAACAGTATTTAAGATAAAAGAAACTAGAAATGTTACCTGGTCTCATCTGTTTGATTGTGTAGTCATTAATTAGATGATGATTATGTTCATTAAGTTTACAATGTAATGAAACACAATCACTCTGAAACAATAGTTCCTGTAATGTGTAAACACGTGTAATACCTGAAAATATAACAAATATACTTGTAATCACATCTCGTAAACACAATATTGTGATTATTTTCACATGATATAATGTACTTCCTATAGTTTAATATAATGTGTTATACTTTCTAGTTATAGTTTGAAATTTTAACAAGTCATGGACAGGAGCTGACAGACACATGAACAGTATTTTTGGTCACAATACTCTACCTAGGCATCTTAAAGGATTAACCAAATATATCTTACCAAGAGATTTTTCAACACCATCCGCGAGGTAGGGGTCATAAAATATAACATTAAACCCAAATACTTTGGCTCTGATTGCAACAGCTGTTCCTACTCGACCTGAACAAAAAAAAATAAGAAATTATTCACCTAATAACAACCAATTAGTCTAGTTTTCCTATGTCTACTCTAACATCAACTGCTATGGATTCTTTTATGTGCACAAGACCTCAATTTTTGGTCCCTTCCGAATGATTATACTTTTCCTTGCCAGGCCCTCCCCCATCCTGCTCCACTGACAAGGAGGAACCATGCTGGAAAATCATGATAATCTTGCTTCTCCAACGCAAGAATCAAACACCGGAACTCCAGGTTAGCGAGCCAACATCTTAGTCACTGAACCTTTTGTCAGCTGTGTAGCCACTTGCATCTGAGCACTACAGTGCCATAACAACTCATCGGATGAGGAAATTATCTTATTAATAGCTAGTCAAATAGATTTATCTTATATTAGAACTTACCTAAACCAACAATACCTAAAGTATCACCCCTAATACGAGCTGAGCCTTGTGCAGCTTCACGCAAATTCTCAGGCCCATTTATTTTCTTGCCATCACGAACCATATTGGCTAGCCAATATGTGCGACGATATAAATTAAGTATAAGACACATTGTGGAATCGGCTACCTCCTCTACACCATAGCCAGGAACATTACATACAGCGATACCTGGAAAATAATGAATATTCAAAGGTTTACTTAAAGTATGGATAAGTCTACTGCCAGAATAATATGCCATCATTAGTAAATCTTCAACAATACTGTTAAATATACATGAATTTCTAAATTCTAACATTACAAGTCCATACTTTTTGGATAAGGAACTGGTACCCAAACACAACTCTGTCAACTCAATGTACGACGGACAAGGAATATGACAAGGTTGTTCCATGTATAAATTGTGCATCAATTGACAAATTTAGTCTATGCTTTTGATACCTCACAATACGAAGACGGTAGAGAAGATGTCATGCTCGGTTCTTAGTCATGCGTGTTCAATAACATCCCCATCCTTTGTCATCTCAATAAAATTACTCTACCTTGTTGAATATATTATTTACTCAAGATAACGATTTATTGTATCCATAATCCATGCAAATATGTTATCGACCAGAGAAAGGATATATTGTATTCATGATCCATACAAATATATCATCCACTCTTTTAGAGCAATATATTGTATTCATAATCCATGAAGGATATTATCCACTGGCAACTTATGCATAAGTAATGCAAGTACATTATCCACCGGGGAGAGAATATATTGTATTCATAATCCATGCCAGCATATTATTCTCTGGTGAAAGCGATACGTTTCATTATTACTCCACACAAGTACATGTACATGTATATAATCCTGCAGGGAGAATATATATCGTATTATTATTAATCCATGTAAGTATAGTATCGACCAGCAAGAGTGACATATTGTATTCATAATCCATGCAAGAATAATATTCACTGGCAAAATTGATATATTTTATTCATAATCCATGCGAGAATACTATCGACTGCAGAAAGAGAGGGAGGACATATTGTGCTCAAAATTCATGCAAGTATATTATCCAGCGACAAGAGCGATATATTGTAATAACACATGTAAGTATACTATCCACCAGGGAGAGGATATGTACATACATGTATTTATTAATAATTAATGAGTATAATTCACTTCTAACATGATTGAACTGATCAAAATTGAAGGATGCATGTGAAAGTTCTTCTAATTAAGACTTAATCTTTTCAATAAATGAAATGTAAATGAAGCCAAAGGAATAATTTACTAACCTAATTCTGCTGCAGCTTTTATATCAACATTATCAAAACCACTACCAATCCGCACTATAACACGTAAACTTTTAAACTTATCCAAATCTTCTTTTGTTAGAGTTATTGTATGCCACATTAATGCTCCTACTGCTTCATTTAATACCTGGAAAATTATCATAAAATAAAACTAAATACATGTAACTTGACTCAATATCATCTTTGTAAATGGTTACTCAATAGTGGTTAGTTAAGGGAAGGCGGGAGGGGGGGGGGGGGAAGAGGAGAGATCATTTCAAACAATGTTTTACCAGATAACTGACGTAATCAAATAATTCTGTTTTGTGCATTGAGTCAGTATATTTGTTAGATGGTGCAGAGTTTAATAATAAATTCAAGTAACTTCAAAAATAATTCCCCACCATACACACTCCAAATTTTTGTTCTCTCAGAAATCCTATACTGTAACTCACATGTTTGAGCAAGTATTATAAGATCTTTGATGGTAAAAGGTATGTGTTATTGACATAAGAGGTCAATCAGAAGTGGTAGTAATGATATAGTGTGTTCCCATTATGCTGGCAGATTGTTAATTGATCTTAAAACTATATAGTCCGTTTAAAAATAGTCCCTCAAGAACTGTTCACCAGTGTTCAGCGTTAATGAGCTCTTAATACCTCTTAATAAAATGATGGTACATGTAAGTTCATTAACTTAATAAAAACAAATTAAAAAACATCGACAACTTGATACAAGAATTGACCATTTGAAAACACAGTTATTAAATGACACTTTAAGTGTAAATCAGTATGGAAAATAATTTTCCTGTTAAGTGGGGCGTAAAATGATTGTTATGTTGTAAGGTATGTATTTATAAGTTATTTGATGCTATTTAATAAAAGTTAAATGTGTAAATTGTAATGCATTTGTGTGAATTATTTAATGTTATCTAATAAATGTTAAATTTGTTCAAATCAATATATTTTATACGTGTAAATTATTTAATGTTATCTAATAAAAGTTAAATTTGTTAAAATCAATATATATATTTGTATATGTGTAAATTATTTAACGTTATTTAATAAAAATTAAATTTGTTAAAATCAATCCAGTTTTATTCTTTAAAAAGATATTGACTATAGTTTTAAGATTAACTCTGGATTAGCGGCAAAATTTGATATCAAAGCCTGTCGGCAAAGTGGGAACATCCAAATGATATATTATGGACCATGGTTGTGTACTACTGCATGAGTCCAGATAATTTGCTTGTTTTTATTTTAAGTATATTAAATACCTACCTTTTCGTGAATTTCTGTCGTAGATTGAGCATCACAAAATGCTACCGTTGCCACATCTTTTAATATTGGCATTTCTATCGAACAGTCCCTACCATCTAAAAGTGCCACTAATGGGCGTGGATGCATAGGTCCATTTGGGATAGGTCCTCGGATTGCCACTAAAAATAGATATCAAATAAAATTATAACATATACATCTCCATGATATACATGTACCCACAGATATTCATATGATCACCTGAGTTACTTCCCTAAAATAACTTTCGATAAAATTCTAAAGCACACCAGATAGATGTAGAACACTTACTAGTTTGTTCAATTCGTGGTTTCTTCACTGGATGAGCCGCCAATCTTCTTTTTTCCATCAGCTGATCTCACCTCTTAACAAGGGTGTTTTCAAGTTTATACTTGTCTCTTCTATGCTCTCTACAAAGTACCAATAATAAATGATATATTTATATTTCTATGATAATACGAAAGTTCAGCTATACCCGTACAAGAAAGAGAGAAATGGGGTTTAACATCCTCTCAACCACAACTAAGTTAATTTGGGACACATGGTGCAATTTTAATTAATAATTCGCTTGCTTTTAGTGATCTTTGTCAGTGGGAGGAAGCCTGAGGGTTCTGTGGGTAGATGACGCAACTCCTTGTCTTAGTATACAAAATTTCAAATATGATTCCTTTTAACATTCGATTTATTTTCTACGTGAAATTGATCAAGTCTGGTTAGTGAGATTTATAGTATGAACAGGAATTATTTTTTTTTAGGTCAAGAAATAAAATTTAGAAGTCAGGCATTGCACTTTCTCTGATGTGAAAACCTGTTTATACACATAAAATTAATACTTTTAGTTACGCTAATTAATGAAAATGATATGGCATGCAATTATTTGTAACAAAATTAGGTTGCCAGGCAACGAAACATATGCCCACACAGCAGCTTAATCGTCCGGGCAGTCAACAAGAGTTGTTGCATTTTAAGTACCGTAATCATCAGAAAAACATAATTCAAACTCACCCATAACTATGGTGTAACTGTGATATAATCAAACGTTTTTTTTTAAATCAGATAATAATTGTGACATCCAGAAGGACCACAAGCTAAAAGGGGTGATTTTTCGTACAATCAGGAGCCATAATTCAGGAAGTTACGATCCGATATGCGCAAATATGCAATAGAACCAAGATCTTTGGGTTATAAACATTTATTTCAAGTTTCATCCAAATCGGTTCAAAATTGTGACCTCTACACTGTTCACAAGCGAAAAAACATGATTTTTAATACAATCAGGGGCCAAAACCCATGAAGTTACAGTCCGATATATATGCCAATATCTAAAGGAACCGAGATCTTAGGGTGATAAATCTATATTTTAAGTTTCATTGATTGAAATCGGTTAAAAATTGTGACCTGTAGACTGTTCACAAACAATTGTGGACTGACGGACGGACGAACAGGGGTGACGACAATACACGTCCACATGAAAATGTGGGCGTAAAAAAACAATATATTAGAGATAAATTGTGGACTTACATATATATGAAAGTTTGAAACTGTCAGGAAATACACAAAAATTCAGTCAATAGATGATAAAAGTTGAACATCATGGAACATCTACAAAAATAACAAATACATTCAATAACTAACTTTGTATAACACCATGTTATTTCGTATTATTCAGATTACCATTCAAAGCTAAACTACTCTTGTGGTACATGTATATATACACGGTATGTGGTTATTACATGTACATGTATACAAAAGTGTTTAGTCGCTTCAAAATAGTAGTAGCATTTGAAATCTAAGGTTTTAAATAGGAGTTTACACAATTGTTAGAAACTACCTTCAAAAATAATAATCTTATTCTTGTCCAAATCTGCTGAGCATGGACCTACATGTAAACATGGTTATGCATGTACATGTACCATTTTTTGGCAATAAATAGCTGTTCAATCATAATTTCTGTTATTTGTAATATACCGTAGGACAAACAACAATATATCAGTGACCTGATTTCAAGGTTGGCAAACTACATGTACAATATTGTACAATGTACACATGTATTAATTGTAGACCCACTGCTAAAAAAAAATGTAAATGCTTAAATTTTTCAAATTATGACTCATTAAAACATGTAGCTTTTTTAATTGTATTCAAATTGATTTTTTTTCAATATTTGTTCATGCATGTATTTGATTTGATCATGTACTATCTGGTTCGTTTTAGTCTCATATCCGCATAGGAAATATCTAATTCTGTTATGAATTTCAGAAAATATTGAAAATAAACCATAACAGTTTCAAAATTGATCATTTCATAAATCAAATTGGAATAACAATATTTTGAACTGTAAAATCAGCATTTGCTGTGACCTCTATTATACTACATGTATTACTATACATGTCGTCACAAAACATGAGTTGTCTCTAGGGACAAAAGTTATTGTTACTGACATGTAGACAAAACTTAAAAGTTTTGTACACACTACTTTAAGCCATTTGTAATATAACACAATAACTGAAGTTATAATTATGTTTGTATATTGTAGAACATTTAAACAAACAGTTAAAGCCATGCTTGTAGTGATGCAGTAAAATGTGAATTATGCTTTCATGTATTTTTTTTTCTTCATTTTGTCACAACATGTTTTTATGATTCATCTTCTTAATAATTTGAGCTTATTAATTGTGTTAGTTTTAAACTAAAATATAAACTTACACTAAAAATATAAACTTACACTAAAATTATAATGGACTAAAATATAAAAAATGTTTAAATAATACATGTACATGTATGGAATAAATGTATGATTATGTACCATAAATTTTTTTGACATACATGTAACTCAGTTTTAATCCAATTTAATTAAACAAAAATATCTGAGAGATATTGGATTTCAGATATCTTACTTTCTGTTCATGCACATACAATTTGGTGAAACAGAAAAGATCAAAATAATCAAGAATGTAAAGCTATTCTTCAAAGTATATTACAATGCATCTTCAATAGAAGATTTGATCTCGCCTTAACAACATACATCTTATCAAGCCCTTCACGTAATACCCTGCATATTTCGCCTCTAAGTTCAATTGGCACAAGCCCAGCTTGGGAACCTAACCGATTCATCGGTCGTCGTGAATACCAAGTCTTATGCTTTTAGCTAAAATGATTACATGTGAAAATCGAGTTGCAAAGTTCAAAAATCGATCAATGTCACGGTTGCTGTTTTTCCGCGAGTTTCTCAATTTAAAAAACCCTGTTTGTTTATAGTGTGTTATGTGCCACGAACTCTGATTGAACAATGCTAATTAGTCACTTGTAAAAACAACGAGTGCAAAGTTCGGGAATTGCTGAATATTCAAGCAACGTTAAGATGTTGTAAAACTCGTGAACGTTGCTTAATGTAAATGTAGCGTCCAAAGTCTTCAGCATCCAAAACACAAATTATTTGTCAATTTAAATCAACATTGATGCTGGCTTTTTTACCGGGAAAATATGGGCTTTTGACATCCAATATTTAAGACAAAATAAACATTTTACGATTGGTACATGAATCGTGTACCATAATGCGTTTCAGCCCCAATTCTAGCAAGAGACTTGGAGAACAAGGCTACACAATTGCGCCAAATAAAACGTTGTATATAGACTGGAATTACCAGACACTCGAAATAGCCGCTCAATTGAAAGTCTGGCGTATTTCACTGACCCTACCTGATTTGAAATTAGAGTACAAACAAAAACGATTGAATGCAAATCAGTTTGTACACATTCATATTACACTATTATATGCCTTGCAACCCATTAGTGTCTAGGACGAGGTCACAAATATTAGCGATTTAGCTCCTTTAAGGAACATGATTACCATGAAGATATCACCATAGGCGTACAGGTTCGATGACATTTAGGGGGGCAGAACCTGAATTGCCCGAAAATTTTCGTCTTTACAGCCCCACCCACCCCCTCAAGAAAATTTGGGAATGTTCGACGGCTGCAAACACGTTTTCCTGCTATTTCAACCTGTGAACAAAGCAACTTCAAAGTGGTCGAATATAGCTGAATTAAGCCATTTATAATAAATGCCTTTATGCCAGAATAAAAGCATTTATTATAAATATGACATTAAATAAAATAACTACGCCATTTAATACATCAAGAGTGGTAATATAAAAAAATAACCTTGGTATGCTTACACATACACTCCTTATCAGTATTATAAAAAAAGATTAATAGCTACTGTAATATATATTTTATTTTTTTTACAGTCAATCCCTTAGTGTCACTGTGACATCTAGATATACACAACTAAACCACTTTTCTCCAACTCAAGCCTCGGCATATAAATTTGGTTAGACCCATTGCATTGTTATTGTTATATGTTATTAATTAATGTAATGAATGACTGATACCAAAATCAAAAACATCTGAATAACTTCTGATTATTATAGAAAATAAAATTATGTCACTGATTTACAAACCAGAAATGTTATTTTATCAATTATAATCTGTATCAAAAATAATGCCCATTTCCATTCAAGATCAGATAAATAAACAAAAGGAGGAAGTTGTATCAATCATGTCCGCGCGGAATCGACACCCCTTTGCTGGGGGTAATTTGCATAAATTGCACCGACATTGACGTACGTCCGACAGTTATCATCAAGATTTGAAGACGGATATCATACCTTGATACATAACAATAATCCAAATTTACCACAACACAATTCCATAATGTCGTTGACCTTTGTAGACTAAAATATTTAGGGCAAGCGAAAGCATTGTAAAGTGTAATAAATAAAACAAATGTCTTACATTTCTATGCTGTTGCAGTTTTCAAGGACTGTGACCTACTTTTTAATCCCATTACGATTTCAATTACGTTATGTGTTACGCATGAATTAAAATCGTCAATTTGCGAAAATGTGTTATTGCTACGATTTAGTACATTAATACACTAATTAAATCAGGATAATTAATAAATGTAAGCCCCATAAAGTGAAGCCAAACTCACCTTTTTTTCAATCCGAGACAAAGGCTGTCGCGTAAGCAAGGGTCCGGTTATAGAGGACTAAAATGAACACATGCACTCTCAGATATGATTCGACTGTTCCTCGTTAAAGTTTGTTTAATGTTGAGTTTCTCCAATTGTTAATATATAAATATAATATTGATTTTGCGTAAATATTAAGGTTAATTCCTCCCGGGTCACGACAAACTTACAGAGGAAAAACCTTGCCGCTCAATGGCGCGTGATCTCGTGAAATCTCGGATCTCGTGATGTAAACGACAAATCAATAAGTATTTGTTCAAAATTTAGATTATTCATACACGGAACGTTTACCTATTTAACGCATAAAAATGATACTTGTTGTTATTTCAAAATCATTTGTTTATTAAAAATATATAAACATTGATTGTCGGTTCGATTGAACAGTATTCTTACATGAGAAGCAAACATGTCTAAGTCAATACGGCCTAAACGAAGATGTCAAAACGGACAAGCGACACGTGACAGAGAACAAAAGGGATCGCTTTAATAAATACGCGCAAATATACCAATACCACAACGAAGGGTGAAAAACGCTGGGTCTAACCCACATTCTTCAGATGGAGAGGGGCTTTTTTTTTTTACTTGAAACACATTTTCTTTGCCGGACAAGGGAGTCGTATTGAGTTATTCCGAATTTTAAAGTAGTTTTCTTAACAAATGTAAATTTTACTTGTTTACTTGGACCGACCATAGAGCGATGATGATCATGTTGCACTTTTTATGTATTTTTGTTTGCATGCATAACGCTGCCCGAAATAGATGTTTTATGCAATAAAAATCTATCTATCTATGTTGTATGTGCCGGTGGCTTTAACGGGCGCACCACGCCATCACTGGAGTCTTGACTGGGCTGGTATAATAGACTGCCAGTGATGGGTGTGGGCCAGAATTTGGAATCTTGCAATGAGAATTCCGAATTTCATCCGAAAATTTCATTGGATTCACCCGCATATTTGGGGTTCATTTTTCATTTCACGTCCGGGCTCCGTAGCCAGTAAGGGACCGCTCCCCAGGGCACGCTATTCTTCAAAAAATTGATACCACTATGTGTGGTGCATAAATAAAGCATAGGCTATGATTTATGATTATAATGATTATATCTATTTTTGTACATGTTTGTACAAAACAAATTCTATTTGTGTGAGAACAGACAATGACAAGAATATGCACCCTACCATTTGAACAAACGCTTTTGGAGAGGGGAGAGTGAGAAAAAAAGAGGGGGGGGGGGGCATTTCGCGACTTAAATATGGGTCTTTAGCTGTGGAAAGAAACAGCGGGACCCCACTCCTGGTCAAGTACAAGTGGAGTATCGAAACCACGTCATATTTGACTCAATGACAGACCTGTGACACACGCGTTAAACCATTCGGCCACCAAACTTCAAACATTCATAACAACACCGTTTTTAGGACTTCGAATTTTATCCCATAATCAGCAGCACAACTACTTCTTGTCCAAATTCAAGCCTTTATTAAGCCTATCCTCGACAAAATACACTGAAACTAACTTGCTCCGGACATTTAAATAATACACATACACGAGCGGGACTGTTGTACATGCGACTATTACTAATTTAAATTAGGCCTTTATTACAGGACAGATTCAACGACGTATTCTGAATTAAGTAGGTGGACAGCAATACAATAGAAATCAACATCGTCACCATCATTAGTTAATTTATCATCGATACATTTGACTAATGATCAAATGGTCGTTTTGACTCACACGTAGATCCGTTTTGACTGTGGGCCGTTTTGATTATTGGAACGATTTGACCTCAACAATTCATTGATGAATCTTTCACCACAAACAATACACATTGTACACATCGAACGCACCTTCACTGAAAAAAATAAAATGGACAAGGAGCAGAACATGGCTGATGTGAAGTCACTTGAGCATCCCACGTTAAAGGTTCATTGATTTATCTTTTCATGTTCTATTCGTGCATTAGAGTTTTTATATTCAGTACTGGAAAAAGTTTGAATAACACCTGGTCCCACATCAAATCGGCCAAATTATAAACATCGTCAGACGGGGTACTGACACCTGACTGACACCACTGCACTGTGACTGTGACTGACAGCACTGCCACATTCTCAAATCTCATAATTTACAAACAAGTCCCGTCAACTTTAAAAGAGGACATCACCGTTTAAGAGCATGCAAACAGTTATCGCCAATTCCGTGTATTTTTATTTTTATATTTGGCTAATGTTAATTAAACCATTTGTTTCACTTTATTGTAGACTGAATACAAACAATTTGTTAATGACTTAAAGGAGCTAAGTCTTTAACTCAATATCTTCCAAAATCTTCAACATAGAAAACACGAATTATTTGTCAATTTAAATCAAAATTGATGATGTGATCTTACCGGAAAAAGATGGGCTTCTGATATCCAATATTTAAGACAAAATAAATATTTTACCATTGGTACACGAATCGTGTACCATAATGCGTTTCAGCCCCAGTTCTAGCAAGAGACTCGAGGAACGAGGCTAAAAACATTGTACCAAATCAAACGGCGCATGTAGACTGGAATAACTAGACGCTAAAAAATGCCTTCGGTTGACACTTCTGGTTTATTTCGCCGAACATAACTGATTTGAAATTGGAGTAAAAACGGAAACAATTGAATGCCAATCAGTTTATATACATTTATATCAAAGTATTATATGCATTGCGATTCACTTGAGTCAATTTCTAGGTCCCAAATGTTAGCGATTTAGCTCCTTTAATGTTTTCCCGATTCTTTCGTGACTGACAAAACGAGACAAAGTACAGTATTGGCATATTACTATTATAGTACTGCATGTTAGTTGTTATTATTTTAATTTTTAGGATTGTGACATTTTGCCTCTGGAATATCTGAGGGTAGGTCTAATACAATAGATGAAAGATTCCAAAGCTTTTGGCCATGTTTGTTACAAGAAATATAATATCTAAGACTACGTCTGTCACTTGTGTGTTGTCACCCCCTTACAGAATGTCACAGAAGTAGTAATCAAAGTCAGATTGCCACAATGGATGAATTAAATTGCTTACAATACAGACTGAGTAAACGTTAACTCAGTGAGTCAAGTGTAGTAAATAATGATTGTTCCATACCAATATTATTATGTATAATATATTTTATAGTCCCCCAAATTGGCAAAAACATTCATCCATGACTATTAACATTTTAGAATTATCCCATAACAGGGCCTAAAGTTTCTGATCTGCCCCTTGTCGACATCTGACTAAAAAGCTATAAGAGTTTCATATATTCCAATCCATTATAATCTAATGGAAGCTCTCACAGACTTCTGGTTTTGACGATTAAGACGTGCAAGATATTAGCAAAGTAATGTTAGAAATAAATGTCTCCTTAATATATAATTTTCTAAAGTGGAGCATGACAGATGAATTCAAAATAAAAATAGGTTTCAACACAGATTGCACACTGTATTGTATATATATATGCCATCTTCATTGATTCAAAATTATTTTGTGGAGAATCGTTAAAAGTTGAACCCCATTTCCTATTTAATTTCAGGTACCATATGAAGTATTGAATAAAAGATTTCGAGCTGCACAAAAGAATATAGACAGAGAAGTATCACATGTACAAAATGCTGGTAATGATTTTGAAAAATGTCTACAGAAATCCTCAGTGTCTGTTGGAGAGGTCACTCAAGCTATTGGTAATATGGTAGAAAAATTGTCAATACTAAAGAGAAAGGTAATTTTCATGAACTACATGTAGTAAGCAAACAGTTGTATTAAGGTAATAATGTAATATTGCATTAAAGATACATTATGGAAGATTAGATAAAAAAAAATGACAGTTCTCACTATAATAGTTTGTAAAGGGTATATGCTTTAAAATTTGATATAAATATAAAGAATGTGGGGACCCTTGGGGACTGAAATTTGAGTCAAATTACTTCTCTTTAAGCCAAGAAAACTTAATTTTAAAATCTTTCTAGCCTCGATGGCCATTGTTATAAGCGCTGTTACAATAATTAACAATGTCTCAATTATCCATTTTTGTGTTTAATCAGCAGGTTGGATTCAAATCCAATTAAAATTGGACAGATAAATGGCATCAAGAGTTTATCTTTTCATGTTAATAAACATCTAATTAATAGTTTATACAACATTTCAGGCCTAAAGAAAGACCTGCAATAGGCAGATTTAGCTCTTGCATAAGGTGCCTTTAATAGTGTACACATTATTCTGGCTTTCATAGACTTCTTACCAATTGAACTGGACGGGAATGGTTGCTCTTCTACTTTAGATACAGGTGGTTAGATGGCTGAATGGGGTGTGGTTTCAATTCCCCGGTTGTACGTGACAAGGAGTAGGATTGCCTGTCTCACTTCATATGTTTTTCTTGGTTCTCCAGGTTTACTCGCACTGCTATAGACCTCTATGCACAAAGAAATTATTTAAATAATATTGAACCATGTGTTAGTCCTGAAATGACCTAGTTTGTGTCCAGTGGACATTAAACCCTATTTCACTTTCTTTCTATCTACTGTATATACAACTGGCGATGGTTTTTTCTTTGAAGTATAGCAGCTGTATCTCGTAACAACCTGACATGACATTATCATAGGTTGATATATTCACTTCATATCAAAAGCTGATGATGTCATGAGAGTTTGATTTTTTGTATCAACCGCTAATGATAATGACGTCATTACAGGTTGATATATTCGGCTCATATCAACCAGTGATGACGTAGATGATCGAAATAATACAAAGAACACAGAAATACATTTTTTTATTTCGACAATTAAAAATTGTTATGGTACAGTTTGTAGCATTCAGGACCGAAATGGACGGTGTACTTATCGGCATATTTAAATCGGTTATCCATACCCCATGTCTAAGATATCTTTCAGAATTTTCTTTCCGTCCACATATCATTATTTCTCCACACACTCAGAGACTTGGAAGTATTTATTGCCCAAGAGTTCCTTTGTAAAGTACTTTTGGGTCCAGTCCACTTACAACAGTTGGTCAAATTCTTCTTTGAACATACCGAAAACCTTCAAACACGATTCACTGTCAGAATTATTGGCAAAGATTGCCTTTTGATCCAAATTTTCTTCAGGCTTTAGATAGATCCTCATCGATATTTACATTCACATCTATTTTTTGGTCAATATGTTGGCTAAAAGGGATTGATTATTCGTCTGACTTCGTATTACAATCCATTTTGTTTTTGCTTTCAATTCAATTACTCCAAAATGGCGACGTATAAACAAAAACATACACTTACATCACATGATTACTTTGGTAATTTTCACTATTTGGTCGAAACTATCGAGCAATTATCCAATCATTGTTGCCTTTTATTAGAAGAGCCCTTTGAATTTAAGGGTGAAATGGCATTGTATATGCCAGATATAAACCTACTCTCCCTCGGATTGATATGGTAGAGAACACTTGGGCTTCGCCCTCATGTTTCTGTCATATTAACCTGGGGTTGGTTAATATCCTATACATACAGTGATGATACCTTGTTTCTTCTCCCCATGCTCTGGATAAACCTAAGAAAATGTGAAGTAAACACAACTGTTATGAACATGTAGCATATTGTGAGAGAGAGAGAAATGGGGTTTAACATCCACTCGACACAGACTAGCTCATTTTGGGTGGGACTAACATGGTTTCATTTTATTTCAATAATTCGCTTGTGTGTAGGGGTCTTTACCAGTGGTAGGAAACCGGAGTGCCCGAAGGAAACCCACGAGGTTGAGAAGGCGCCCCTATCTCCATGCCACAAACGCTCACACCAGGTAGCATATTGTATTCTGACTTAATATTTACAATTACCACAAATAATAGATAAAAATAGGTGCACCTTGATATTTTTCAAATTATTTTATTCACGTTGTGGCTTCATGTTCGTGTTAAAAATATCTCTCAATAATTACCTGCCTTTGTTTATACGATAGAAATTGAAAGCGAAACGTCTGTAATAGTTCCTGATGTCTAAACATCATTTATATTCTCTATAAATTAGTACATATTTTAAAATAATATTAATAGATTAATCACTCGTCAAACTGAATGACATGATTGGCATTATATGATAGGTATGTGGTGCGATATAAGGTATAGAATTCAAAGCATCATGCGAGATCGTAGAATAATGCCACTATTGCCATGAATTTCAAAATGTTGTTTATTAAGAAGTGCTTTCCCATGTACATAATTTTCGTATATAGCATATTTTGTTTTTGAATGTTTCTTTTTTGACTGAGTGTCATGTTTTGATTGGGAAATATTGCAAAGATCACCCAATTCAGGCCAATTTCATCCAATTTAAAGTATTAATTTAATACTATTTAACTGGATATACTTAAAAATAACCAGTAAAACGGGAGGAGTCTGTCTAAACTGTAGTAGTCAGACACCTGTGATTTACATACAGACTTTGACGCTGAGAATATGTGCAATAACATGAAATGAATCAACTTAATGAAATTTAATTTTAAGAAATTTGTTCACAGAATTGTTATAAATGTGTTATTTTAGGTGGCAGTTTTCATTATTCCATTTGATGCCAAAAGACAGGATTTTATACCCTGGATTTTTTTTTTATTTTTAGGCCGATGAAAGTCTTCAGCACGAGATAGATGCTGCCAGAGTTATTAAAAGAAGAGTTGACCATTTAAAGGAAGTAGAGAATTTACCAGACAGTGCCAAACCGTTATGGCATAAGAAAAGGTTGGATCGAATGATCGTAGAATTTTTTCTCCGAAAGGGATATTATAATTCAGCTTTAAAGTTAGCAAAGCATTCAGAAATAGAGGTAAATAACAATCATAGATTTCGTTGAAAACTACAAGTAATTTATATGTAAATGGTTTTTTTTTATTTATTTGTTTTCGTTATTATTTGTGACATAATTGAACTCTGAATGCCCCAGTGTAATGTTGCCTGCCTAAATTTATGTGTTATTTGGATTCTCCATTTTTCTAAAGATACCTGTATCCAAGATCCCACCTCACTCAAACCCCTTGTGTTGGTTCCATTCTTACAATGCAAGCAAATCTGTTCGGATAAAATGCACACACCACTTGTTTTTACTTTCTTTTTTGTTCAGGAATTAACAAATATAGATTTGTTTTTAACATCAAAAGAAGTTGAAGAATCTCTGATGAAACATGAAACATCTCCATGTTTAGCGTGGTGCCATGATAATAAATCAAAACTTAGAAAAATGAGAGTAAGTACTTACTAGCTATTGGTCCTAATGTTGAAATACTTACCTGGTCTTAATGTTCAAACTATTACCCATAGTTTCACTCTGTATGCTTAGTGTATAAAACTATTACTAGTATTATTACTATTACTAGTATTATTATTCTGTTTACTTTTAGTGGATAAAACTATTTCTGGTATTGTTACCCCGTTTACTTAGTGTATAAAACTATTACTGGTATTATTACTCTGTTGGTTCACATATAATAATTCTTCTTTTATTAATTTTACACTTTCATTTTTCTCTTATTGAGATTCAATCAAAAATAAGACAAGTGTAGCATTCAGAAATCACACAATAGTCAATTAATTATACTTAACTAAATTTAACTAAATAGTTATTGACATTCTAACTTTTACTATCCAAACATCAAATGCCTATCCATAAAATTAGTGTTTTTTTCCCCTGATAAGTCTTGTACCATGATTATTTGAATAGGATTGAGAAACACTGTCAAATTTTCAAATTGATTATCCAACTGCTACTAATAATTACAGTTCATTTGATGATGTACTGTTGTTTTGGGGGTATAGGAAGGCAAGTTGTGGCCCTACACACTTATCAAGTTGTTGCCCATGGCACTTTCTTTTATTATAAAGTTATCACACTTTACCTCATCGTGATTCAAGTTGTTGTCCTTTACACCACTATTATACATGGATGTATTCGGTGCTCATCATATACCTAGTTCTTGACATACACAACTATTTGTATGAAATTTTCATTAAAACTTGTCAGCCTTTTGGATGGTAAGAAAAACAGAGGTCCTGTGATGTGCACATAAAAGAACCCTGGATAGTTGCTTAAACCGAATGGCACCACTGTCTAGACAAAATTCCCCTCATAGCACACTGTAAAATGTATTTGAAATGTTGTTGGAGTAACATCAGCAGACAATTCCATCATTTGTGCTATAATTTTTTTATCAGAAATGAATTGTGTATAATATTTATTTTACAGAGTACACTGGAATTTAATGTTCACAAACAAGAATTTATAGAATTAGTTCGTAATAATAATAGAATTGAAGCTGTAAGGTAAATTTCTCTTTTTGTGTATTAATTTCCCATCCATCTTCTTTAGTGATAGGTTAAATACACTTAAAATAACAAATTAAATACCATATATAATGAAAATGATAAACCTGAGCCACACATATCTTAATTCAAGGGCATAGGACATGGAGTGACAGCTGCAGCTAAATATTGGTCACAAAATTGTTTAAAAAATATACAGGAAACCCCCATTTTAAGCGTGCTGTTGTGCTGGTCATAGTAGACCATGGGATTTACAGGCGTTTTTGCGAATTGTAATCTATGACTTCCAGATGACAGTAGTGGTTAGTGCTCCTACGGTTAGGACTTTTTGTTATTCGAATAACCGTGGCTATTAACCGGTTACTAACAATTAACCGTTTGGTATCAAGTTTCAACATTAAATAACCACTCGCATCGCCGTATGATGATTTAAAAGCAAGTGGTTTTTAATACATAATTGTACACGTCTGTCAATATCAAGTAATAAGCTTACCGGTACCTACAAATATTATAGCTTTGCTCCTCGCTAAGTTAAATCCTGTGTTTTTCCTCTTTGTAAGAATTTGAAAGTACTAAAAGAAAACAAATGTCGATCATCGAATTCAGAGATTATCATGGCGGAAGTGTTGTACTATTTGGTGATCGAGTTTATTTCACCAGTTCCACAACTCCAATCTCCACCCTCGGTGCTTTGTTGATAAAACTACTTTATTGTTATTGAAATTATTAAAGACTTATAATCAGGCAACTAGAATATCTACAGCTTGTGCGTGATCAAGATGTAATGTAACTCAACTCATAACAGTCGAACCGTATCACACGCCACGCCACGGCATGAAAACTGCACTAACTGACTGAGCGAACACGTGACCGGCGCAAATTCTCTTCGGCTTCTTAAAATTAAGTTGGTAGATTTTTGACAGTAATGATGTCGCATTAATACAGGATGATTATTTTGTAATTGTTCTTGCCTTGCTTTCCCCCGATTATTGAGATTTTAAGACGTGGGTTGTTTTCTACCGGTCCAACAGCAACACGTACCTCTCGACTGCTCGGCGAAATATTCTGATTTCAAGATAAATACATCGTGGAATAAAGTGGAATAGTTATAAAGAAGAAAGCGCCTGAGCTAGTAACTAACTTCCTGTAATTTTTAAACAATAATATTTAAAACCCGAGAATAACATTTTTTTTATTAGATTCCTGTAAAACAAACAGCTGCTTATTGACAGGCCATACACGTTATAATACTGGGATAACGGGGTCATCTCAAGTTGACATACATTGTTCAATTTTCAAAATGGAGCTCTGTCGTCATGGAGACGTCTGTAATGGGAGATAACTCCATTTAATGGGGACATCTCCAATTAACCGTACCGCTCAATTCGAACCGTTTAACCGTCCAATTCGAAACGTTTACGGTTATCCGACTAACCGTAGGAGCACTAGTAGTGGTTGTTAAATGGCATTACCTCTCTCGACCCCTTTCATAATTTTACTCTGTTTTTTTTTTCCAGACATGCCAGGAAATATTTTAGTAATGCCGATACTGTTCAACTGCAAGATGTTCAGAAAGTTATGGGACTTCTAGCTTTTCCATCAGACACACAAATATTTCCATACAAGGTTAGTATAATTATGATTATTGAGTTAGCTCCCTTTTAAATCAAACCCTTCTGCAGATTGTTTCAATCTTTAAATTCTTGGTGTTATAAGTATTTGTATTATTATAAATGGAGTTTAATATTTTCAGGAATTATTTGATCCAGGACGTTGGCATATACTTGTTCTACAATTTCGTGAAGAAAATTTTAAGCTTCATCAATTAAACAGTACATCAGTATTTACTGCGGCTTTACATGCTGGCTTGTCGTCACTGAAGACACCGTATCCTTTTCTGATAACACACTTTGTATTGTCATTGGTGGACGAATGGCTCTCGGGTCACCAATTAATTGTTATTCGCATGGTTGAGTAGGGTTGCCTACTTAAATTTATGGTTTTCTCAGGGTTTTTTTTTTTTGGTGCAGCTGTGAGCAGTGGGAACATGTGAATTAATGAAGTACCATATTTTAATTCTTCACTCAAAGATATGTTCTGTGTGGATATGTCTAAGCCCCTGGCTCTACCAGCAAGAGATGTTAAACTCATCGTGTTATCATCAACAAACTGCACTTGTTGTTCCTTAATATAATAATAAGTCATTGCTATAAAAAAGATGGAGATGGTAAAAGTTCAGATTGTCCAGTCTGTAGTCGACATCTTAATGAAATCGCCAAACCATTACCTTACGCTCACTGTGCCAATTCCAGATTGATCTGTGCAATATCTGGCAGTGCTCTCAATGAAAATAATCCTCCCATGATTCTTCCAAATGGTTATGTGTATGGATTTTCTGTAAGTAAACTTTCTGTGTAGTTTATTACTTCTTGAATAGCATTTGTTAAATGTATCCCTTTTATTTAGAGGAATAGCAAACAGGCATGATTGTTTGCCTTAAGGTTCGGACTGATATTACAGGGACTATATTTTCATAAAATTTCATCATTTTTCTTAAAATTGTCACAAAAGTTTCTATACTAATAAATCCAGATTTGAATAAGAAAATATCAAGGTATTTTATGACCCCCAGCTTGCTGCTTTCTTTAATTTTCTATTTTGACAGTTCCTGATATTATTTTGTTATTCTTGGACTGTGTTTCATTTATTGATAATCAAGAAAATCATTATTAGTCTCCTACCAGTGACTATGGATCTGTCTGTCCCTTTGTTTGTTAATTTTGGTTTAAAAATTTAGCTTCGAGATATTTGATCAAGTTCATGTTACATGAGATTTCATTAATTTCATATTGAATTATGGCTCTTTGTTGACTTAAAAATCAATGAAAAAATTTTTTTCTGATTTTATCACTTAAATATTGAGGTCGATAAAAGAACTCCAGATCAAATTTGCTTTTCGTAGAATTTAGTATACTTTTTTACATATAGCAAGATAATTTAGTTTTACCGAATTAATTCCCTTTATACATATTTAGATCATATGTATTCACAGTATCAGTCTCTTAAAGAGGATGGTAAGGGATATGTATTGATTCAGCAACACTCTCAGAATGCTTATTTTGACATTATGCAAAGTATGGCTTGTTAACTATTTACATTGCTGAATGAAATGCATCCAAATAATTTTATTGTTATTTTTACAGGAATATAATATATATCCATTATGACTATATATTTTTACTTTTCAGGCCCTTGCTACAATGGCAACAGAAAATGATGGTCGTGTTGTATGTCCTAAAACCAAAGAAATTTTTAGCCTTGATGATGCACAAAAAGTCTTTGTTATGTAATAATATGTGATATATCCTTATCTATGCTCTAAATTTACACCATGCACATATATGTACATTTACTTTAATTTGCATAAATGTGTAGAATATGTGACAAGCATTTATAGTTGATTTATGTAGATAGTTTTAATTGATATTTGATGATAAGATGGCTGATGGTTATGCATTAAAGATTAAGATGCATTATGTAAGATTTAGATGGAAAGCTGGTCATTCTTGGCATCTTTATATTATAGTTTTAAAAAAAATACATGAAAAATGAATATATTGAAAATTTCAGTCCTATGACTTTTACTGTGTGCAAATTTATGAGTGTGTAAAGTTTTGATTAAACGTAGCATAGATTGCTTATTGTCGTTAAACTCTTAAATGGTGGGAATGATCTAATCTACGATATCCAAGAAAGTTAATTATGGGCTTGTCATGTTAATAAATGTTTAAATACAATTTGTATAACATTTACCCCCCCCCCCCCAAAGACCTACAATAGACTGATTTAGGTCTTACATAATGCATCATTTTTTTAAAATAAACAAAGACATCAAGTCTGTGATCTTCTTAAAACCATTGAGGAATAATTTATCACCAACATTCATGTTTTTATTACCAAGTTTTTGAGCTATATTACATGTAATTGTAACTTCAACCATTCTTCTGGAAACCAATTTCAGCAATATACAAGGATACAAATATATTTTAGTGAATAAAGATCGCTAACATACCATGAGTCCTAATATTCCCCACTGTATAAATATCTAGAAAACTTATACAATACTTACAGAGTTATTTATATAGCATGTGATCTTTGCGATTTTAATAACACTCATAACACTGGCATTCCCAATGGTTTTAAAAAAATTTATGTACAATTTTTTCAGACTTGGTAAAAAGGCTATTTCCTTAAAGTATTACCATAACACATTTTTATTGCTTACTGTAAAATCTGCCACACCCCTCTTTTATGTTTACTCAGCACACAGAATAATACTGAGAGAAATCTTATTCTAATTTCTTTTCTTGCCAGTTAAATTATGATATTGAAGTCTGATACATGTATTTCATATCTGATATAGTATACCATCTACAATATGTACAGTATCTTTGGTAGTTTATGACAGGTATATTCACAATTTGATATTAAATAAAGTATATTAAGCGGGGCTTATGTCGACTTTGCAACCCAAAGCAACTAGTTGCAGTCAGTTGCCAGAGTGCTTATGTCGATCATATCAGCAACTGAGGACAACTAGGAGCAACTGAATTCAGAGCTTATGTCGACTCGGGACTGATAGCGATCCCACTTAACATGTGACTGTTGATTTATTCATCATGTGATCAACAAAATGGCGAATAACTTAAACAAAGCAACACAAAGGCATGGTCTGTCTTACTACAAATTCTATTTGTATATTATTGTCGACATCATCAACATTTGAAAAGAGGGGGTCTTTGGTCACTTCCATCTGTTTAAGTCACATGACACATGTCTCTTATCATGTGATGTTTTTTCCATGGTCATGTTGACTGCAACTAGTGCAACTAGTGAACATGTGCAACTGACTGCAACTAATTGCAATTGACTGCAACTAGATGTATGAGGAGCTCAGGTCGACTTTTTTCAGTTGTTCCCAGTTGCTGAAACGCCAGTTGCTTTCAGTTGCTAGGTCGACATAAGCCCCCCTTTACATGATATTAATAATAAACTGTATTAATGTTATGTATATCATGAAATATTAGATTGAGAGAGTTGAATATCTCATGTTTGATATGGATGTTAAATATACTAAGAGTATAAAATAGAGACTATACTGGGAAAATATAATAATTTCATCTTTGTGAACTTAACTTCCATGCTTTTGTAATTCAGGACATTTATAATACTGTAAATAATTTTTTAAAAAAATCATTTTCGCTATATGATACTTTTTTTCTATTTTCTAAGCGGTTTCCCTTCTATAAATGTTCACAAAATTTTATGGAAAAGTGTTATTAGGTGGTTCATGTGCAGACTGAATCTCTTGTTGATGAGGCGTTAAACATTTGACAGTCTAAGCAAAATATTCAACTGAACAGTGAGGGTCACAATAGAGCTAGAATCGATTGTACACTATGTAGACAGATTTTTTTTCTCTTTATTACCAGTGCAAGATTCTTTAGTTTATCTGATATGCATGTTGTGAGATAAGGTAAGAACTGAAGTATGATATATATTATACTTATATTATATTACAGTTATTATTAAGTATATCTGAGATATATAATAGTATACATGTAACAAGATTATAAACATGAGTAAATCGGAGAATGTTTTAAGATGACTATTTTGAAGAATAAAGGTTATAATGGATATATATGAAATGTTGGATTATTTTTGCTGTCCTAGGATAAAGATGAGATCCAGATAAACCCGCTGAACAAGATATAAGATCAATAATTGGGTTAAATGGTGTAGTTGGGTGGTTACCTGTCACTGCTAAACTAAAAATCACTGGTAGTATTAGCAAGCTGCGACACTGAATCCCTAATCCCTTGTTTTGGCACTTGTAGCGGCACTTGTAGGTCAAGCAAATATGGTCGAATACCCCCCCCCCTCCACACCACGCACTTATAACGAAAACGATTACGGGAAATTAAGGATAACGATGATGAGCTTAAGGACAATGATGGTGTCCGCCATTATTACATTCTAAATGTAATTTAACCTACGGTAGATGTGTAACAAAGATTTGAAGACATGAGAAGAGACGCCAAAAATAGAAAACACGAGTTTTCCTGAACTGACTGAAATAACGAGTGGTGACAGAAACAAAGTCGATTTTCAGATCACTGACAATTCCTTTGAAGACGAAAATACGGTACATTAGACTGTGAGAGGGTATCGGACAATAATTCATAAGAAGAATTGACGGTCACGAAATAAGAGAAAGCAAGAAAAATAGAAAATTGGAGTCAGATATGCGAAAATGTCAAAAATGAACGGTATGTTAGTCCCAATGTAATGCGTTGAAGATATCTTAATCTCTTTTCCATTCCTTTCAAATATTTGTAGTAGATTTCTTGGTGTAATTTCTCAATTATAGTATTTTTCTCTGCCTCTGGAATTGGGTATGACAATTCATAACAAATTCATCCCACAGCAATTTATTTTTGCAATAACAGACTAAAATGAACACTGATCTTTTAATTTACATATTTTACATAATATTTAAGCTCTCGACACAACACCAAAACAGTTTTTTTTATCACAGATTGTCTTTGATGCCTTATTTAAAACATTAAACAACAATATTGACTGAAAAATAAATCCAAGATTTTATATACATTGATAAATAACGACAGCACAAAATAGTTCAATTATTCCCCATGTCGCCCATTATGAATTTGGCCGAAATTGGGATAATTCGCTCCATACCTATTTAAAATATTTGTAGCAAACAAGTTGTCCTTTTTTCTAAGAGATGGGTATATTTTGTGTGTGCCGTGATATGAGTATTTAAAAGGATTGTGTTTCAAAAATGGCTCTTGTGATATCGCTAAGACACGAAGTGGTGTCTTTGGCGGGGGTTGCGACGATTCGTGCCAATCTGAAGTCGTCGTATCCAGATTAATGTGACCCTCTTTTGGTTCCGGATACACTTTGGGAAATCGTCGATGAACAGGCGGGAATTCGGTTTTCTCTCCTTTGTAATTTTCTCTATATTCTGAATCTATGTGGTACGGTGGCTGTGACATGAAAGATATGTGGGTAAGATGGCGATTGTTAGTATAATGTTGTCTTAGATCTATGGGTTTTATTTGTTTTCCTAAATTTCTTGTTTCTTTACCCTGAAAATAAATGAAAGAATATTGTTAATTGCGTAATGGCCTAAAGCGCGGATCCGAAGGGGGGGGGGGGGGGTCAGGGGTCCGGACCCCCCCCCCCCCCCCCTGCTCAGACTTGAAAATTTTTATGCGATTTTATTGGCGATTTTTAGACCTGTAATTTTGGAATTTACCTTCCGGAAATACGTCAGAATGCACCAAACTGAATCTAATTTACCAAATTTTTCTGGGGGAGGGCCCCCGTTAATCGGTTGAGCGCAATTAGTTAAGCAATTATCAAACCTAGACACCCCCCCCTGCAAAAAATCATGGATCCGCGCCTGGGCCTATTAGCATTCAGAAAAAAAAAATCCCATGTCGATTGAAGCATCCATGAATACATTTAATAACCTCAGGCCTGATTCACAAAATTTTAACTAAGATAAAATCCAAATTATAGTAATTTGATTGGATAGTTTTAGATTGATTTTAGTGCTTAGCCAATCAAAATTGAAGTATCTACTAAAATTTGGATTTTATCTTACATATAAGTTAAAATTTCAAGAAACAGGGCCCCGGGGCCTATTTCACGATAAAATCCAAATTTTAGTATTTTGTTTGGATAATATTTGATTAATTTTTGTGCTTAACCAATCAAATTTGAAATATCTACTACAATTTGGATTTTATCTAAAGTTAAGTTCATCTAAAACCACACCCTGGAATAATACGAAATAAACCGATTAATTTTGTGATTTTTACCCTCTTTATCAATACTTGCATTTTGGCTGATAGAAATATTTCCAAAACATAATAAAATACAAAATTGGATTCTCCAAGAATTATAATAGGTCGGAAATGGTTTGCTCAATTAAAATCAAATGGTCGCACTTACATTGCCAAAATACTCGCCATCTTCTTGAAAGGTATGCCTATTATCATGTTCTGAAAATTTGTTGGAGGAATTATAATTTATCTGAAAAAAATTAAGAATAAAAGAAAAACATATTAAATAGTATACGTAATATGATATTTGAATAAAACTACTTAAGTTCAGTATTGCTCTACAGCTTCCATAACAGTTTTTATTACATGGTAGTATAACTATAGCCTATATATCAGGAACATTATTGTACAATAGCTTTCTCGGGAGAAATTAAAAACAACCAAATCATCTGAATGTCAGAGGAACTGAACGATAGTGTTCTGTTGTAGAACGTCTAATGGACGATGCTGTTGGTGAATTATAGAGAAACACCTCATAGATACAGTTACACTGGGTTGTGTTGATGAACTGGGAGGGGGGGACTTTATCACAGATACAGTAACATGGATATCAAGTTGAATAGGGTGAGCTAAAGTGTACAAGATCAAATAAAAATAATGGCATACCATACGACATCAACTATCAATTGATGATTTCGGATACAAATTCAAGGACACCAGTCCCGATGAAGAACACATCCCTAAAAGGTTCTGATAACGCCAGACGAAAAAAGACACGGATGTAGACACAGAGGTTCAAGAAATAAGCATAAAAAGGCAAGCTTATGGTAACTAATGAGACTAATACTAATTCAAAATCGATGTCAGTAAACTGAAGACTGAAGTTCAATAAGCCTAGCTCAGTCCCAATTAATTAAGCTTAAGCATCTGTTTTAGATCGCTGAATGTTGGCACAGTAATGATAGGCGAGCGATAGCAAAATATGGTGGTTTTGATAAACTGTGATTCTCCGTCACACGTAAACACATTTTATAATGTTTGATTTAACCCCGAATCACTTACCGCACTTTTGTTTGTGAAACGGGGCGGTGGTGATGCAGGGCTAACTCGTCTTCTACTGTCGAATGGTGCTGACATCATTCTACCTGTACTCGTTGCTTCATCTCTAGTAAAATCCATCTTTTCTGTTCCACGATGCTGAAACTAAGAACAAAAAATAATTCATTAATATAATATAACCCATAACAGTCAAATTAAGCCCATTTCTCGGCCGAAAAAGTCCCCTTATCGACGTCATCTGATGACTGACGTTGTTGTTGGCATTGCATCCTTTGAATGTGTTCCCGCCAAAAGCTGACCAGTCTGTTCTTGTCGGCGTTTCACTGGTCTATATCTGTTATTCTTCAAAAGCTGACACCTATTCATTAAAAGGAATGAAAAGACTGCGCGTGTCCTATATAGAACTCGACGACCACGAGCAGAAGTACTAAACGGAATGTTTCTGTATTATCATAGATAGAATAAATGAATATATAGTCTTCAAGTACTGTTAGAATCACAAACATGACCAAACACTATAAAATATTTTATTGGTCACTTAATGTGAAACCCAGACTCTTCAGGTGTAGGCGTATCATTGATTCTGGTCCTACTAACAAGCTGGGATCAGGGAACGTAACATCCATCCACTATTTTTTTCAGAAAAACTGCTAAGAGTGTTGTTTTACACAACATTAAATTGGTACCTTTTTCCCATCACACGTTTTGGGCAGTTTTGGTGTTTGTATCCGAAATAATCTACTTAGTTCAGGCATGGTTCAGATCAAAAAGGAGTGTACTAAATTGTCAGTTAGATAAAAGACTTTTAATGGGTTTATGGTGTTCGGTAGTGAGAAAGTGGCCCATAAAACCTACCCACTTGAACACTTGATATCTTAACCAACATTTACCCTGGACAAATAAATATCAATTTAACACTGACCTCTTGCTCAGATAAAATCATTGGGCTACTGTGTGCTAATTAGAACTACAAATCTTACACAAGCAATAATATAGTTTTTTTTTTTACTTTCCTGTAAAGTCTTAAAGATTGGTTCCCAGAAAAGTATCTATCGGGTGGTTATTTCCAATAAAAGTATGACAATTGTGGTATATATGGAAAGTATAGACATCCAATCTTACTAGAAAAATACTGGATTCCCTGAAAAACACTCATGGAGCGTATACTGGTCGAAAATGTAAGGATTCCCCTAATTGAAAGCCCGACGATTAGGAATATCTCCACGCGTGAGGTCAAAGGTTGCACGCGGAGATTCGTGGAATGAAAAGTATTGACACCCAATCGTACTAGAAAAATACTGGATTCCCTGAAAAACACTCATGGGGCGTATAGAGGTCAAAAATGTAAGCGTTCTCCTAATTGAAAGCCCGACGATTAGGTATATCTCCACGCGCGACGTCAAAGGTTGCGCGCCAAGATTCAGCCTGATAACTGATATTAAGCTTAAAAACGAAAATTTGTCAGTGGGTATGGCCATGAAATGTTCACGTTTGCTTTCTATTGACTGCATTCTTTATTTTGCTGTAATTGTATGCCTGAAAGACAACCCATTTCTATCCATGAACATCGAGACCAAGGTGGTATCTATCCAACATTTTTATTTTAATCTTCTAAATAACTATCACTCCGACGTGTCCATATTAAAGTTAGCTTTAAATGTGGAAATTTTCCATTTATTATTACATAGCAACGTCGATGGCATGTTTCTATCAACCAAATGTATTCAAAATTTGAGAGAGTATATAATAAGAAAACTGTTTCTCGGTCACCTCATGACTCGTATCATATTTTCATTTTCTTGCAGGTGAATGTAGATTGTGATAATCCTATAGTTTATATAGATTTTATATCAATGATTTGTATTAAGATTTGAGAAGGCCTACGGGTTGAGATTACACACGGAGACATATATCCTCGGATTAACAGATAAACTATAGATAATATATTTTATAGGGTACATGTGAGTGGAACAGAAATGAAGGGAGTGATTTAGCATTTAAATTGATCTTTCTACGTTTAAATTTACATCATCGTTCCCTTAATGGTATCTGTATCTTTAAAGAGACGACACGCCATATCATATTTCTCTCGGCTTAATTCACGCTTATATTATGTCCGCCGAACATAATTGATTTTCGTCCAATCGACACAAACTATGTCATTTCAGGACTAATATAATGGTTCAATTATATTTTAATTATTCGCATGTGCGTTTGGGCCAGAGGTCTTTAGACTCTTTAGCAGTGAGGGGGAACCGGCGGACCCGGAGATAACCCATGAAGTTGGACAAGGACAGGTGACCCTACTCCTTGTTATCGACTCGATTGTCAAGTATGGTTGCTACGATAATGAGCAATCTTGCCAAACCTTCACATACTCATAACTTCGCAAAAAATAAAATAATTTGAATGAAATTTTCAGTATACAGTGTAATTCTTTATCATCATCGATTTTTGAACTATTTTAGCAAGAACAATCTTAATTTATATGTTACATAATGCATCTTCAATTGAACTTCCATAAACTATAAAAGTGCATGTTTAATGTTTTTAGTTAGTTACCATGTATTTTGTCCACTGTAATAATGTAACATCCACTACATTTGTTTTTATTGTGTATATTCTTTACTGTAATAATGTAACAACTACATTTTGTTTTTATCATGTAATCCTCTACTGTAATAACTACCATTGTGTATGTTCTCTGCTGTAATAATGTAACAACTACATTTGTTTATGCTGTGTATATTCTCTATTGTAATAACGTTATAGCTATATTTACCAATTACTTGGTAATATTTTATAGAACTGTTAACCCATGTTTAAAATCTCGACACTGTTTCTTTACAGATTATTATGTGATATATGTTATGAAGTTAATAATGAAGTTCTAATTCCCGATTAATAAAGCCCGTCTTGAACAATCTGAATTATAACGGTATTTAGCTCTATAGAAATGTCAGGTATTAACAATAGTTTTTTATATTTCATAGTTTCTAGCCTTTGTATACTATATACTCTTTATGAAGCTTTGACACGATCAGGTATAAAGGGGGTATTTAAAGGGATAATTATTGAATGTATAATTCATGCCTACTTGTTTGTGACTACCGTATCGATTATTAAGTGTATACGAAGTTATAAGACATTAATCTGCTCACTGTGTGGATAATACCATAAATCAAAGTATAGTCTATAAGCTTATAGCGTCCGTAAACAGAAGTTAATGCATCGTAAAACTTGAGATAAGCTCTATACATTTACGTCAGTCTGGTCTAATACGTACAGTAATTAACGTAAATATCACCAATTTCCTTAATTATGGTGATAAGCCAGGGTTCTTTTTAATTAAATGAGCACCATAATGTAATATTTCTAGAACTAATTATTACAACATAAATTTCCATTTGCAAATAACTTTTAACTTATTTTATTTTCTATTTTAGGTAACCGTGGATACCATTTACTGCAACATTACTTTATAAGCTTTTACTTTATTTAAATAGAAAGTAATAAAACAAAAGTGACATATATTCGGGACAAGGCAATAAATTTTATTCGGCACGAAACACATAAGAAGAAAGAAAAAAAAATGAAATTATTTATAGAATAAAAATTAAATATAACTTACCCAAATTCCATCTCTTCCTTGAGAAGGTACAAATAACCTGCCTTTCACCATGATTACAGTAATATTATAATAGATGTATATATAATATACTATTGTTGATAGCTAACTATTATACTAGATATACATTACAATATGTAAAAACTAATAAAGTACGTAAATACGTGTTTCATTATACACCCAATGTATATAACAATACGTTCGTGACAAATACACTTCAATTTTATATAGATCTAGCGTTATTAAAATTCGGGACTAAAAAAACTTCACTATTCAACCACTCTCAACAAAGCACATTTTCGTGTAGACATTTTCAATCTATATTCTGTTATGATATGAAAATGCTCACGGTTGCTATATTATGTCATAATCCCTTTAGCCTCCGCGAACACAATATCCTTTATCTTCTCCCTAATTGCCATGTATTATTTTTTCGGTGGTTGGTTGCTAAGCAAGGTTATACTACCGAATGAGTATCTCACCGTAACAAGGGAGGTAATTTAATAATTAAGCTGGATGCAGACCACCATCAATTTCCCTAATGACCTCAATGTTAATTCTGGATTCTTTGCACACCTCCTACTTTCCCCTAAATGTTATTTGGACAGAATCCTTTTCACGGCAAACAGAGGAACAAATAATTATTTCTTTACACTAGAATTTGTATGAGGTTGACCACAAACTTTGGAGATTCACAAACTTGAAGAAGCATACCAAAATCATGTAACTATTTGCCGTATACATGCACATAATCACCAAAACCAACCTGTTAACTATGTTATTCTCCCACCTCAAAATCCTAAATATTCACCAAAACCTGACAAAAAATGTTAATGCAAACCCTTTTCGTCTTTCTTGACAAAAAAATCAATAAAAATGGGAGTTTAAAAGGGTAAAAAAGAGACAGAGAGAGAATTGTTATAAATAGACGAACTGGTGAAATTTCATGGTGGTCTGCCTACAACTAGAGGTTTATTTCTAGGTAGCTGACAATCGTATAAATGTATTATTGTATAATTGCGATAGTATTCCACCCAATAATCATAATGACTGCTTCCCATTCAATATAATTATTGATCCCTGAACTTCCAATGTGAAAGTCATAGCAATAAAATAATACAATCAATCATATCTCTTGCTTTAAAGGAACACTTGACTCATAAAAGGTATCAATATTATCTTGGAAGCTTTTTAAACATTTCTAAACTCGTTTTGACTGTGGTGTTTAGATTCCCACAGAATAAGTTTTTTTTTCTTGCCAAAAGAAAACACTTTTCCAGTATTTTGGTTTTGGGTGTCAAAAATAAAATTATTGATATGAAAAGCTTGATGTGTTAATTTGTTTTGTGGTGTCTACATTAAAACTTGTAGGTCAATTCTAGAGCCTATAGGTCAAAATAATTTTGTGTTCAACTGTCGACAGTTCCGTATACCCGTTGGAAATGAGATGAAATGGGATTTACCGCCCCACTTTTATTCACCGACAGCAACACTACGACAATACTTTTCTTTCGAATTCCAACTCTCAAGAGTTCTTATACGTGTACGCCAATTTGTACACGGGACCTCGGTTTTTCGTCCCAGTTGAGACCAGCCCTATCATGCACAGGGGATCTATTACGACATTCGAACGACTAGACAGGTCCTCCGTGCTGCATCATTCACAAGGGGAAACCACGGTGAAAAACGGGACTTGCAGGCTAGTAAGCCAGCGTCTTGCCCACTGTAAGAAAACGACCTACCTTATAAAAGGCTTTAAATGTCGATACAGATCGATTAATATTATTCATTAAAGTCTAGTCTGGGATTTGATCAGCGCTGCACTAATTAGAATGTATTGCTTACTTTGGGTATCATTAAAATGTATATATAGCAATCGATGCCTTAAAGCGGACGTTACCACTCAATACCACTCTTGTTGTTACTGAATAATATGTCCCAATCTCTTTTCTGGTCAACAAATTGTATTATTGTACAATATTCAAATTAATTGACGATACAAATAAAATATCATCTTAACACACCTAAGTTTAAAAAAAATGGAAAAATTCAACTAAATGATTTGAAAAGTCTAACGTAAACCTTTGCAAATGTGGCTTGCATTTTAAAATATTTTCGAACCCTCTGGGCAAGTAAACTAGGATGTAATGGATAATTTACACAACCGGTAGAATAAGGCTATTATTTATTTTCTTAAGCTGCCAAGCCTGCATGAGTGTTATGGAGCTAGATCTCTAACTCTATATTGTCCATAACATTCAAAATTAAACACACGAATTGGAATTCAATATTGGCCCATTTCAATCAATTGATTATCTTGCCGTGTTAAATATTTGGAACGTGTTTAAGCAGTTCTATAACATTTGTGATAATACTGATAATGACTGACACCAATATTGTCCTTTATAACACACAGATCGAAAGTAAAATACCAAGCAATCTTATACAAGGGGGCTAACTCTGTATATTGACTCATAACAGTGTAGTCAAACAACGATAAATAAAAAAATATTTCATTTACCAACCGCCGAAGGCCTAAAAAGCATGATTGAATGATTAACCCGCAATTCATGTATGTCCAAGCCCGTGTGAATAGGCTATTTATAATTTGTAAATCAGGCAATTGAAATATTCCAATTTTATTAATCAGGAATATTTTCGGGATTTTTTTTCCATATTGTTGCAAATTGTATATAAATGTAAAGCAAAATATCTTGGGCCAGTAATCTTGTACCTATTAACTTCAATGTAAAATCTATATATATAATTGGTCTGTAAGATGTATTTGGGTATTCATGTGATTTAAATCTATATGACCACAACATTTCACAAACATCTGATAAACCGGCCTGGGCTCCCGTGGGGGGAGGGGTAATTTTTGAAAAATGAACCCGAAATATGCGATTTGGTGACACATATCTGATTATAATCTCTGTCAAATAATATATTTCATAAGTCGATTAACTTAGTCCAAAACCCCGACGCGCAAGTAGTTTACAACCATCAATTTGTGAAATTATCATATCGTCATATTATTAATTAACGTATTATCATTGTATATCGTCAAGAGTCAAGAGAATTTATGGTTAAAAAATGGGACTAGTTGAGAAAATTTTGAACATTTGATTAACCAGTTAGGAATATTGAATAAGTAGGAATATTTTCATTGAAAAATGTCCCATTTTTGTTGCCGGGAGCGCTAGTTGATTCCTCATGTGATGGAATGTCACGAGACACATTCACGAAAGTGAAATTCATAAAAGCTGCTTTTTGAATTTTGGATTCTCGCGTATCCCCACAAACAAGGTGCAGGTGACTTAATAATAAGTAAATTTGCAGGCGACAGTGTCGGGTGAATCCGATGAAATTTTCGGATGAAATTCAAAATCTCCAATTCAGGATTCCGAATTCCGGCCCACACCGGCCACATACAACATGATCATCATCGCTCCATGGCCGGTCCAATACCCCCATATAAAGTTCAGCAGTAAAAGGTTTTTTTTTTAGACGAATTGGACAAACTTATTTTTTTCATTTTTTGAACGACCGGCCCTTCCGGCAATCGTCCGATCGGCGCTTCGGGCGATCGCCCGACGGCCCAATCCGCCCCTGCCCGTAGGTCAATCTACCCGGTCGTCAACAGTTCATGAGAGGACAAAACCTATCGGGGGTTGGATGGCCGATTGGTTAGCGCACGTGCATGCTGTGTGATAAAGCTTGTCATTGAGTCAACTGGCGTGGTTTCAAAGTTTCCCCCCACTGCTAAAGACCCCTACGCGCAAGCGAATTATGGAAATAAAATTAAATCATATGTTGGTCCCGAAATGACCTAGTTTGTGTCGAGCGGACGTTGAACCCCATATCTCTATCTTTCTCTCACAAACCCTATTCAAAAGGGTTCTATGAAGGACAATTACTGGGTTGAAAACGACAATAAAACCTCGTAGAAACGTGGATCCGATTAAAATGAGATTATAACGTCCAATCGTGTAACGTGAACTCTGAATAGTACAAAATAATTATATTAATAAAACTCGTATTGGTTGGAGCTAAGTAAAACGAATATACAATTATTTTAGAATCAAATATTACATTAAAGAATATAAAATGGGTTTCAATGCCCTGCTCTTCTCTTCCGACGCCATACCGTGTGCTATAATGAGGGAATTTTTTGCACGGACAGCGACGCCACGCCCATTCATATCGAATTCTAACTGCTAAGAGTTCTTTTACGTTCGTGCCAATTATCGATTTGTTGTTTGTGCGGGCTAGTTAAATCCATTATTCCCGAGTTACCTTTTTTGTTGCGATCAGTGAGAAACGTAGATCTGATTATTGTTTATTTTAGTAAACAACTTGATATATAGAATAGAATAGAATAGAATAAGTTTATTGCAGTAATATAGGTCAAAGACCAAACGTTACAAGTTTGAATCGACTGGAAAATGATATGTACAATTATATTTTAAACGGTTGGCTTCATTACAAAATTATTAATTGATGAATTAGAAGTTTATATACAATTCTGGTATATCTAATAAATAATACTATAAGCAATTCTGATGATAACTTTTCAAAACAGGTTTTTTATGCTATTACATTTAAAAATATCTGAATAAACTAGACCTGCATGCAGGAATGACGGGTTTCACTGGTGCCACGTTAACTTTAAACTTATGTCACTTTCGCTCCCATGTTGCCCTTGAACCAATGACACCGATAAACAGATTTCCACATAAACATTGCACACATCAAATAAAAGGGAAACAGAATCAACAAAAATCCAGCAATATCAATTCATTTTATACATTTGTAACATGTAATTGCGCCTGATAAAATTACGGTACTTCCGGTGATAATGAAAATGTTCAATAAGTTTCATGAAATCAGAAATGGCATAAGCTATCATATAGTGAAAATTTTATGTAAATCGAAAAATAATTGCCACTTTTATTGACCAAAATACTTGAAAAGTGACTTGTAGAAAATCGGCTATTTCTCTGCAACCGTACAAGTTAGAAACCGTTTTGTGGTATCTGTATGATCGTATGGGTTCATTCTATGTGTTGATTGTCATCAAATATCACAATTTTTAAAAAGATTTCAAAACAGACTCATTTGAATAAAATATCTGTTTTGAAGGCTAAAAATACAGTTTTTGCCAAAATGACATTACTTCCGGTGTTTCTAAAATGTTAAATTTAGTTTATAATATCGTCTATGACATTAGGCATCAGATGATGAAACTTTTATGAAAATCGAATAATAATTGACACATTTACGGGCCAAAAACCTTTAAAAGTGACTTGTAGAAAACCGCCTATATCTCGGCAACCGAACAAGTTATAAACAATTTTATGATATCTGTATGAGCATATGAGTTTTGTCAATATGTGAATTTAAACCAAAAGTTAATTTTATTATTACATATGACATAATTCTTGGTTGAAAAAAAATATCGATTTTAAAAGTTAAAAATGGAGTTTTTGACTAAATAACGTCAATTCCGGTGTCAATTTTAAATAGTAATCAACATGATATGACGCACACTTGCTTTTTGAATCAAATGATGTCACTTTTGTGAATATCCATTAATAATTGACTATTTTACAGACAAAATTACGAAAACAGTGCCTTATGCAAAACTGCCCATTTCTCGGCAACTGCTTATATTAGAAACTTATTTTAACATACATTTTCTGCGTATGGATCAAAGCTACAAGTTTATAAAAGTTACGTAGAAATATTTTAAAGTCTGAAAAGCCTGAATGGGTTGTAAAAGGTCAATTTTACACCTATTTTCAACTCTTAATCGAATTTGCTCGAAAATGAAATCGAAATTAAAAAAACTGAGCTCACACTTTTTTGCGCCTTTAAAGGGCACACTCTTTTTGTTATATCAAGTTTTTAAAAAAATAATATTTTCTCTTGAAAAATGGTACCTAACTGTCAAAATTGTAGATTTTGGTAGTTTTTGGTAAACCTATGTCATTTCCGGTGCCGATAGATAAAACTATTGGTAACAAAAAAAAATGACAATTGAGACAAGGTGTGAACTGCAAGCGAAGACAACTCTGCTTGGGAGATCGATGCACAAGACCAAAGCGCACCGTGTCCATAATATTGTGGACTCGGCATCAACAAACTACGCTCACCATTTGAATAAAGACAAACACGTTAATCTGACCCTTCAAAAATCTACATTGATTAATACATGAAACAAATATAATATCCCTTCTTTCATTCTTTTCCCCATTTTGGCCAAATGTGAAAAACGTACTAAGGGATACACGACATGTACATAATCACTGACGCCGACGGGTAATAAATAACATTAAGATACTAGATCATAGCCCACAAATGGGTCTGAGTTTTTTTTATAAATCTTTCCAACAAATTAACAAACACAATTTGCAAGCGATGCATAGTGAACAAGCTAAACAAAAAGCGATTTTTCATACAATCAAATTTAATTCAGGAAGTTACGATATGTGCTAATTACCACAGGAACTAATCCATTTTATACATGTGTAACATGTAAGTGATCCTGGCCATATCACAGTACTCCCAGCGATAATGAAAATATTAAATTAGTTTCTTAAAATCAGAAATAATAATCACATATAGACCCAAAACCCTGAAAAGTCACTTGTAGGAAATCGTCTATTTCTCTGCAACCATACAAGTGAGAAACCATTTTGTGGTATCTGAATGATCGCATGGGTTCATTCTATTAGTTGATGCGAACTAAATATCATAATTTTAAATATATTACAAATCAGACTCATTTGAAAAAAATATCTGTTTTGAAGGCTAAAAATACAGTTTTTGCCAAAATATAATTACTTCCGGTGATACTGAAAATGTTAAATTAGTTCTATGAAATCATAAATGACGTAAGATATCATATGGTGAACATTTTATGAAAATCGAATAATAACTGACACTTTTATAGACCAAAATCCTGGAAAAGTGACTTGTGGAAAATCGCCCATTTCTCTGCAACCGTACAAGTTAGAAACCGTTTTGTGATATCTGTATGATCGCATGGGTTCATTCTATTTTAAGAATAGAATCAAATATCATAACTTGAAAAAAATAACAAGTACGACCCATTTGAATAAAATATTGTTTTTTAATGCTAAAAATTAAGTTTTGAGCAAATGACGTCATTTCCGGTGGCAGCGTATGAGATACAATGGTTTGACCTTGTCCACTATGGCATTAGGCATCCAATGGTGAAAGAAAATTGAAAATCACATAATAATTGATTCTTATACAGCCAAAATAACGTGAAAAGTGGCTCATGCAAAATTGACTTTTTCTCGGCAACTACGCAAATTACAAATTAATTTTCACATACATTCTCTTCGTATGGGTTATTGCTACGAGATTATGAATGTTACGAAGATATATTTTTTAATATGAAGACGCTGGATGGGTTGTAAATAGCTTATTTTGACACCTTTTTTCACCCTTTAATCCAAATTGCCCGAAAAGGAAATCGAAATTAAAAAAACTGAGCGCGATGTTTTGTGCGCCTTTATATGGCACATCTTTTCAGTAATATTAGATTTGAAAAAAATAAGTTTTGCTTTCAAAAAGTGGTACCGAACTGTTAAAATTGTAGTTTTTGCTAAATTTACGTCACTTACGGTGCCGACAGGAGACTTTGCCGGTAACAAAAAAAATGACATTTTGGACCATGGAGCATATAAACTTTGTTTTATACAAATCGGACAATAAATAATTTATATAGAACCGATAAACTGAATTAGCCAATAGCGACCAAGGAAAATTATCCAGAAAAAAAATGTTCACATTTTTGCCCAAATCAGACGACCCTTTAACCCTTGGTAAAAGGTCATTAAAAAATATTCATTAATGAAAAAGTTTTTTGTCAAAATTTAAATTTTCAAAATTTGGCGCCTTATTTTTCCGAAGATTCGGCTAAATTTAAAACTCTAAAGACCCGTAGCTATGTGCCATGTCTCTGGCTATGTCAAAAACTGTCAAACGATAAAATCCAACAATTGTTGTTAATATTACGGCAATATTTCAAAAAACGACAACTTCGGTGATTTCGGACATTTCGCATTGTCGCAGAATGCCGGAAATAGCTTTAATCGCTAAGTCACACCCACTTTCGCAGTAAAACTCAAGACATTGCATTGATACGACAAGTAGTTCCTGAGATATAAGCAAATTGGAAAAAAAAAAATAATAATAATAAGAATAACTAGACCTGCATGCAGGAATGACGGGTTTCACTGGTGCCACGTTACTTTCGATGCCATGTTGCCCTTGAACATATGTCACTTCCGATACCAATGAAACCATTAAACAGGTTTCCACATAAGCATTGCAAACATCAAATAAAATGGACGAAGAATCGACCAAATCCAGCAATATCAATTCATTTTATATATTTATATGTTACTTGGCAAAATTTCATTACTTCCGGTGATAATGAAAATGTTCAATTAGTTTTATGAAATCAGAAATGGCATAAGGCATCATATGGCGAAGATTGTATGTAAATCGAATAAGAATTGTCACTTTTATAGACCAAAAACCTTGAAAAGTGACTTGTAGAAAATCGTCTATTTCTCGGAAACCGCACATGGTAAAAACTATTTTTTTGGTATCTATATGATCGTATGGGCTCAATCTATTTGTTGATTGGAATCAAATATCATAATTTTAAATATATTACAAATCAGACTCATTTGAAAAAAATATCTGTTTTGGAGGCTAGAAATACAGTTTTTGCCAAAATGACATTACTTCCGGAAATACTGAAAATGTTAAATTAGTTCTATGAAATCATAAATGATATAAGATATCATATGGTGAAAATTTTATTAAAATCGAATAATAACTGACACTTTTATAGACCAAAAACCTTGAAAAGTGACTTAAGGAAAATCGCCCATTTCTCTGCAACTGTACAAGTTGGAAACCATTTTGTGGTATCTGTGTGATCGTATGGGTTCATTCTATTTGATCAATAGAATCAAATATCATAATTTGAAACAAATAACAAGTACGACTCATTTGAATAAAATATTGTTTTTGAGGGCTAAAATTTAAGTTTTGAGTAAATAACGTCATTTCCGGTGACAGCGCAAGAGGTAAAATGGTTTGACATAGTCCACTATGGCATTAGGCATCCAATGGCGAAAGAAAATTGAAAATCGAATAATTGTTGATTCTTTTACAGCCAAAATTACGTGAAAAGTGACTCATGCAAAATTGCCTATTTCTCGGCAACTGCGCATATTACAAATTAATTTTTACATACATTCTCTTCGTATGGGTTATGACTACGAGTTTATGAGTGTTACGAAGATATATTTTTTAATATGATGACGCTGGATGGGTTGTAAATAGCTTATATTGACACCTTTTTTCACCCTTTAATCCAAATTGCCAGAAAACGAAATCGAAATTTAAAAAACTGAGCCCGATGTTTTGTGCGCCTTTACATGGCACATCTTTTCAGTCATATAAGATTTGAAAAAAATAATATTTGCTTTCAAAAAGATGTACCGAACTGTCAATATTGTAGTTTTTGCTGAATTTACGCCACTTCCGGTGCCTACAGGAAACTTTACCGGTAACAAAAAAAATGGCATTTTTAACCACGGAACATATGAACATAGTTTTATACAAATCGAACAATAAATAAATAATGTAGGACTGAAAAACTGAATTAGCCAATGGCGGCCAAGGAAAATTACGGAAACAAAAAATGTTGACATTTTTGTTCAAATCAGATGACTCTTTAACCTTGGTTAAAATGTCATATAAAAAAATTAATAAATAAAAAAGTTTTTTGTAAAAATTTAAATTTTCAAAATTTGGCGCCTAATATCTTCCAAGATTCGTCGAAAATCAAAAATCAAAAGTAACATAGCTATGTCCCCTGTTTCTGGCTATGTCAAAATGCATCATATGCTAAAATCCAATGATTATTGTTAATATTACGGCAATATTTCAAAAAACTACATTTTCGGTGATTTCGGACATTTCGCAATGTCGCAGAATGCCGGGAATAGCTTTAATCTCTAAGTCACATCCACTTTCCCAGTAAAACTGAAGACATTGTATCGATCCGACAAGAAGTTGCTGAGATATAAGCAAATTGGAAAAAAAAAAATAATAATAACTAGATCTGCTACTGTCCCATGCAGATATGAAAGCTTTCATATTCATCGTCACGTGTCATTGATTGTATCAAGTAACCTAAATAAAAGGATACGAAGAAAAAATTATTAAAATTGGTCAAAAACTCGCGAAGTTACAAGTCTAAATATAGTATGAAACATTGCACCCAGGCATAACAATAATCTGAAAACTAAAGGGAAATAACTGAAACTTGTATTACTGTAATGAGACGGATGAGAAAATGAAATGAAAATGGCGGGATAAAAAAAATTAAAAATGGCAGGTTGGACAGGCGACCTTACTCCTTGTCACGTACAACCGGGCATTCGAAAACACGCTCGTTTACTCAATGACAGGCGCGCGTGCTTACCATTCAGCCACTCAACCCCCCTTTGAAATCAGACACGTGCAATATGTCATATAGGAAGAATAAGAAGTCGCTCACAACAAAATGGTAAATTAATGAGTTTAGGTCAAAAGGTTGAGCTACTGTTTTAGAGTACTTAATAGTTTTAAAGAGACACGTTAAGGGTTGTTCATAGTTAAATGAAAGTTTAATTTTAAATAAGACCAATAAAATTAGGATTTAATAATGCCAGACTAATATTTCCAATATGTTTGGTTATAAGTAGGAAATCGTGACGACTTCTTAAGCATGTTTTAAACAAAGGATCATGTTTGTTTAAACAAGAATGGCACTCTGCAATAAAAAAAACTGGCCAAAGCAAGATTTCTATGCAGAAATTAAATAATTGCTAGAACCAGAAAAATATTTATCCACTATAATAAATAAGCAACATAGAGAAAATGAAATGAAATTGAATGGGGTTTAACGTCCGACTGTTCTGCTCCTAAAATGGGCTAATGAAGACGGGCATATGCCATAATGTGTGCAATGAGGGAAATTTTACCCGGGCAGCGGCGGTTACGGCCTACGAGGTTGGACAGGCAACCATACTCCTTGTCACGTACAACCAAAAAATCGAAACAACGGCAGTTGACTCAATGACAGACGTTATGATACAGAGCGCACGTGCTAACCATTCAGCCACGCAACCTCCCTAAAATCGGCAAATTGCTGACCTACAGCGAGAAACATTTCAACCGGGCCAAATTTTCTATTGTAACAGTTTAATTTGCACGGTACCTTTAGTTATCAACCGAATATTACAAAACTTTTAAAAATAAGCTCCCCCCTGACCAGCTTAAGCGTTCGCAATAAACGTTTGCCACTTAAAATCGGGAAATTGCTGACTTTAAAGTGAGAAACATTACAACCGGGCGAAATTTTCTGTTTTATGACTTTTACAGTACCTTTGATTACCAACCGATTATTTTCTGTTTTATCACTTTTACAGTACCTTTGATTACCAACCGATTATTACAAAACTTTAAAAATAAAAGAGAAAGAGAGAAATGCGGCCTAATGTCCATTCGACACAAACTAGGTCATTTCGGGACTAACATATGTTTTTTAATTTTATTTAAAAACTCCCCCTGCGCTTACAGGTCTTTAGCCGTTGGGAGGAAACCGAAGAACACGGAGAAAACCCACAAGGTTGGACATCATACTTCATGTCACGTGCAACCTGGAGATCGAAACGACGCCCGTTGACTCAATGACAGACGTTACGATACAGTGCGCACATGCTAACCATTCAGCCATTCAGCCTCCCTGAATTCAGAAAATTGCTGACTTATAGCAAGAAACATTTCAACCGGGCGAAATTTTCTGTTTTAACAGTTTAATGTGCACGGTACTTTAATTACCAACCGATTATTACAAAACTTTTGAAAATAAGCTCCAACTGACCAGCTTAATCGTATGCAATAAACGTTTTCGCCTGAATTGAAAGTTCTGCACGGAGAAAGTTCATCTCGATTTCCCGGCGTGGTTCCCCTTGTCAGTGAGGCAGAACGGAGGGCCTGACAAGCACAGCTGTCTAGTCATTCGGATGGGACGAAAAACCAAGGTCCCGTGTACACATTGGAGTGCACGTAAAATATCCCTAAGCAGTTGGAATTCGATACTGTTGAATAAGCTCTATACGATGACTAAATGTGTAGATTGTAGTCACCCACACTGCATGTTTCGCTTAACAATGAAAGGGTTCCGTTTTCAATGTTCGATCCTTTTGTTCTTCTACTCCTGATATGTTGGACTGTTGATCGATGGTTTCATATAAAAGACTACCAATAAGACTCTTTGTACAAGAAGTTCCCAAAAAATATTATGTTGACTTTACGAGAAAGACCTCTAAACATGCTCCAAATTGTAAAAATACGACTTTTTGGGTTTTCAATCTCTTTTTTTCGGCTATCCCTGATATTTAGAAAAAATAATACAATGATTTCACACAACAGGCTAGCTATTAGACTCTCTATTGACAAAAGTTTCACCGCCCTCCCTTCATTATAACCGAAGTTATCGTGCCCTAAAGAATCAACAAATTAGCTTGTTTATCTCTGCTTACCCTAAGCAGAAAATGCTCATCTTTGAACTCAATCATAACATTGACCTAGTGAACGTCTACACCAAGTTTGAACATTCTAGCTTAATTAGAAGGAGAGTAATTGTGTTCCAAAGTCCCGACCCTTCAAATTGCTTCTATTTTTCATTTTCAATTCAAAATGGTGACCATCACGTGACCGAAATCAAAATTCTATTCGCGACATTTTTTAGGCCTTCCTACAAGGATTCAGAAAATATAACTCCCGAGTCTGTAAGTAAAATAGCAAAAAAGCCTTATTGATTTTTCACTTTTAAATATGGCGGCACATCCGGTTCGATCGACAAACTCCATATTTTGTGTACAAATCAGTAATTACTTATCTAGTATCCAAAAAAAAAATCAGGTCATTCTGACCTATATTTCGATGATTTTTTTGAAAATTTTGATCCTTAATTTCGTCAAGGGGAGATAATTTAGAAAATTTCTAATTATATTTTTGAAGTCACATCGGTAGGATCTACTTAGATACTAAATTTCATGAAAATCGTACAACTATTAAAGAAGTTGTCAAATTGGTCTAATCTTCCGGTTCGAAATCACAGCGACGAATTTTCGAAATTCGAAAATGTGAAACTGCAGATGAAAATGGTTTTTTTAAAGGTATTCAAAGAAAAAAGAATTAGTAAAATCGGTCAAAAAATAACAAAGTTACGACTATGCATTGTCATTTTTTTCGTTCGTAAAATTCGGTGATTTCGGATTCGTAAAACGTTTCGAAAATATATTTAATCAAGGTTCGCACCCCATTTTTGGGGGGGTAGGTCAAAATTTCAGAAAGATCCTATGGATAGATTCTGAGAAATCCGATTTGCAGAAAACACACAAAAAAAAAAATAACTAGATCTGCTACTGTCCCATGCAGATATGAAAGCTTTCATATTCATCGTCACGTGTCATTGATTGTATCAAGTAACCTAAATAAAAGGATACGAAGAAAAAATTATTAAAATTGGTCAAAAACTCGCGAAGTTACAAGTCTAAATATAGTATGAAACATTGCACCCAGGCATAACAATAATCTGAAAACTAAAGGGAAATAACTGAAACTTGTATTACTGTAATGAGACGGATGAGAAAATGAAATGAAAATGGCGGGAAAAAAAAATTAAAAATGGCAGGTTGGACAGGCGACCTTACTCCTTGTCACGTACAACCGGGCATTCGAAAACACGCTAGTTTACTCAATGACAGGCGCGCGTGCTTACCATTCAGCCACTCAACCCCCCTTTGAAATCAGACACGTGCAATATGTCATATAGGAAGAATAAGAAGTCGCTCACAACAAAATGGTAAATTAATGAGTTTAGGTCAAAAGGTTGAGCTACTGTTTTAGAGTACTTAATAGTTTTAAAGAGACACGTTAAGGGTTGTTCATAGTTAAATGAAAGTTTAATTTTAAATAAGACCAATAAAATTAGGATTTAATAATGCCAGACTAATATTTCCAATATGTTTGGTTATAAGTAGGAAATCGTGACGACTTCTTAAGCATGTTTTAAACAAAGGATCATGTTTGTTTAAACAAGAATGGCACTCTGCAATAAAAAAAACTGGCCAAAGCAAGATTTCTATGCAGAAATTAAATAATTGCTAGAACCAGAAAAATATTTATCCACTATAATAAATAAGCAACATAGAGAAAATGAAATGAAATTGAATGGGGTTTAACGTCCGACTGTTCTGCTCCTAAAATGGGCTAATGAAGACGGGCATATGCCATAATGTGTGCAATGAGGGAAATTTTACCCGGGCAGCGGCGGTTACGGCCTACGAGGTTGGACAGGCAACCATACTCCTTGTCACGTACAACCAAAAAATCGAAACAACGGCAGTTGACTCAATGACAGACGTTATGATACAGAGCGCACGTGCTAACCATTCAGCCACGCAACCTCCCTAAAATCGGCAAATTGCTGACCTACAGCGAGAAACATTTCAACCGGGCCAAATTTTCTATTGTAACAGTTTAATTTGCACGGTACCTTTAGTTATCAACCGAATATTACAAAACTTTTAAAAATAAGCTCCCCCCTGACCAGCTTAAGCGTTCGCAATAAACGTTTGCCACTTAAAATCGGGAAATTGCTGACTTTAAAGTGAGAAACATTACAACCGGGCGAAATTTTCTGTTTTATGACTTTTACAGTACCTTTGATTACCAACCGATTATTTTCTGTTTTATCACTTTTACAGTACCTTTGATTACCAACCGATTATTACAAAACTTTAAAAATAAAAGAGAAAGAGAGAAATGCGGCCTAATGTCCATTCGACACAAACTAGGTCATTTCGGGACTAACATATGTTTTTTAATTTTATTTAAAAACTCCCCCTGCGCTTACAGGTCTTTAGCCGTTGGGAGGAAACCGAAGAACACGGAGAAAACCCACAAGGTTGGACATCATACTTCATGTCACGTGCAACCTGGAGATCGAAACGACGCCCGTTGACTCAATGACAGACGTTACGATACAGTGCGCACATGCTAACCATTCAGCCATTCAGCCTCCCTGAATTCAGAAAATTGCTGACTTATAGCAAGAAACATTTCAACCGGGCGAAATTTTCTGTTTTAACAGTTTAATGTGCACGGTACTTTAATTACCAACCGATTATTACAAAACTTTTGAAAATAAGCTCCAACTGACCAGCTTAATCGTATGCAATAAACGTTTTCGCCTGAATTGAAAGTTCTGCACGGAGAAAGTTCATCTCGATTTCCCGGCGTGGTTCCCCTTGTCAGTGAGGCAGAACGGAGGGCCTGACAAGCACAGCTGTCTAGTCATTCGGATGGGACGAAAAACCAAGGTCCCGTGTACACATTGGAGTGCACGTAAAATATCCCTAAGCAGTTGGAATTCGATACTGTTGAATAAGCTCTATACGATGACTAAATGTGTAGATTGTAGTCACCCACACTGCATGTTTCGCTTAACAATGAAAGGGTGCCGTTTTCAATGTTCGATCCTTTTGTTCTTCTACTCCTGATATGTTGGACTGTTGATCGATGGTTTCATATAAAAGACTACCAATAAGACTCTTTGTACAAGAAGTTCCCAAAAAATATTATGTTGACTTTACGAGAAAGACCTCTAAACATGCTCCAAATTGTAAAAATACGACTTTTTGGGTTTTCAATCTCTTTTTTTCGGCTATCCCTGATATTTAGAAAAAATAATACAATGATTTCACACAACAGGCTAGCTATTAGACTCTCTATTGACAAAAGTTTCACCGCCCTCTCTTCATTATAACCGAAGTTATCGTGCCCTAAAGAATCAACAAATTAGCTTGTTTATCTCTGCTTACCCTAAGCAGAAAATGCTCATCTTTGAACTCAATCATAACATTGACCTAGTGAACGTCTACACCAAGTTTGAACATTCTAGCTTAATTAGAAGGAGAGTAATTGTGTTCCAAAGTCCCGACCCTTCAAATTGCTTCTATTTTTCATTTTCAATTCAAAATGGTGACCATCACGTGACCGAAATCAAAATTCTATTCGCGACATTTTTTAGGCCTTCCTACAAGGATTCAGAAAATATAACTCCCGAGTCTGTAAGTAAAATAGCAAAAAAGCCTTATTGATTTTTCACTTTTAAATATGGCGGCACATCCGGTTCGATCGACAAACTCCATATTTTGTGTACAAATCAGTAATTACTTATCTAGTATCCAAAAAAAAAATCAGGTCATTCTGACCTATATTTCGATGATTTTTTTGAAAATTTTGATCCTTAATTTCGTCAAGGGGAGATAATTTAGAAAATTTCTAATTATATTTTTGAAGTCACATCGGTAGGATCTACTTAGATACTAAATTTCATGAAAATCGTACAACTATTAAAGAAGTTGTCAAATTGGTCTAATCTTCCGGTTCGAAATCACAGCGACGAATTTTCGAAATTCGAAAATGTGAAACTGCAGATGAAAATGGTTTTTTTAAAGGTATTCAAAGAAAAAAGAATTAGTAAAATCGGTCAAAAAATAACAAAGTTACGACTATGCATTGTCATTTTTTTCGTTCGTAAAATTCGGTGATTTCGGATTCGTAAAACGTTTCGAAAATATATTTAATCAAGGTTCGCACCCCATTTTTTGGGGGGTAGGTCAAAATTTCAGAAAGATCCTATGGATAGATTCTGAGAAATCCGATTTGCAGAAAACACACAAAAAAAAAAATAATAATAATAATAACTTTAACAGAAACAATAAGCTTTCATATGTAATATGAAAGCTTAATAACTAGATCTGCTACTGTACCATGCAGATATGAAAGCTTTCATATTCATCGTCACGTGTCATTGATTGTATCAAGTAACCTAAATAAAAGGATACGAAGAAAAAATTATTAAAATTGGTCAAAAACTCGCGAAGTTACAAGTCTAAATATAGTATGAAACATTGCACCCAGGCATAACAATAATCTGAAAACTAAAGGGAAATAACTGAAACTTGTATTACTGTAATGAGACGGATGAGAAAATGAAATGAAAATGGCGGGAAAAAAAAATTAAAAATGGCAGGTTGGACAGGCGACCTTACTCCTTGTCACGTACAACCGGGCATTCGAAAACACGCTAGTTTACTCAATGACAGGCGCGCGTGCTTACCATTCAGCCACTCAACCCCCCTTTGAAATCAGACACGTGCAATATGTCATATAGGAAGAATAAGAAGTCGCTCACAACAAAATGGTAAATTAATGAGTTTAGGTCAAAAGGTTGAGCTACTGTTTTAGAGTACTTAATAGTTTTAAAGAGACACGTTAAGGGTTGTTCATAGTTAAATGAAAGTTTAATTTTAAATAAGACCAATAAAATTAGGATTTAATAATGCCAGACTAATATTTCCAATATGTTTGGTTATAAGTAGGAAATCGTGACGACTTCTTAAGCATGTTTTAAACAAAGGATCATGTTTGTTTAAACAAGAATGGCACTCTGCAATAAAAAAAACTGGCCAAAGCAAGATTTCTATGCAGAAATTAAATAATTGCTAGAACCAGAAAAATATTTATCCACTATAATAAATAAGCAACATAGAGAAAATGAAATGAAATTGAATGGGGTTTAACGTCCGACTGTTCTGCTCCTAAAATGGGCTAATGAAGACGGGCATATGCCATAATGTGTGCAATGAGGGAAATTTAACCCGGGCAGCGGCGGTTACGGCCTACGAGGTTGGACAGGCAACCATACTCCTTGTCACGTACAACCAAAAAATCGAAACAACGGCAGTTGACTCAATGACAGACGTTATGATACAGAGCGCACGTGCTAACCATTCAGCCACGCAACCTCCCTAAAATCGGCAAATTGCTGACCTACAGCGAGAAACATTTCAACCGGGCCAAATTTTCTATTGTAACAGTTTAATTTGCACGGTACCTTTAGTTATCAACCGAATATTACAAAACTTTTAAAAATAAGCTCCCCCCTGACCAGCTTAAGCGTTCGCAATAAACGTTTGCCACTTAAAATCGGGAAATTGCTGACTTTAAAGTGAGAAACATTACAACCGGGCGAAATTTTCTGTTTTATGACTTTTACAGTACCTTTGATTACCAACCGATTATTTTCTGTTTTATCACTTTTACAGTACCTTTGATTACCAACCGATTATTACAAAACTTTAAAAATAAAAGAGAAAGAGAGAAATGCGGCCTAATGTCCATTCGACACAAACTAGGTCATTTCGGGACTAACATATGTTTTTTAATTTTATTTAAAAACTCCCCCTGCGCTTACAGGTCTTTAGCCGTTGGGAGGAAACCGAAGAACACGGAGAAAACCCACAAGGTTGGACATCATACTTCATGTCACGTGCAACCTGGAGATCGAAACGACGCCCGTTGACTCAATGACAGACGTTACGATACAGTGCGCACATGCTAACCATTCAGCCATTCAGCCTCCCTGAATTCAGAAAATTGCTGACTTATAGCAAGAAACATTTCAACCGGGCGAAATTTTCTGTTTTAACAGTTTAATGTGCACGGTACTTTAATTACCAACCGATTATTACAAAACTTTTGAAAATAAGCTCCAACTGACCAGCTTAATCGTATGCAATAAACGTTTTCGCCTGAATTGAAAGTTCTGCACGGAGAAAGTTCATCTCGATTTCCCGGCGTGGTTCCCCTTGTCAGTGAGGCAGAACGGAGGGCCTGACAAGCACAGCTGTCTAGTCATTCGGATGGGACGAAAAACCAAGGTCCCGTGTACACATTGGAGTGCACGTAAAATATCCCTAAGCAGTTGGAATTCGATACTGTTGAATAAGCTCTATACGATGACTAAATGTGTAGATTGTAGTCACCCACACTGCATGTTTCGCTTAACAATGAAAGGGTGCCGTTTTCAATGTTCGATCCTTTTGTTCTTCTACTCCTGATATGTTGGACTGTTGATCGATGGTTTCATATAAAAGACTACCAATAAGACTCTTTGTACAAGAAGTTCCCAAAAAATATTATGTTGACTTTACGAGAAAGACCTCTAAACATGCTCCAAATTGTAAAAATACGACTTTTTGGGTTTTCAATCTCTTTTTTTCGGCTATCCCTGATATTTAGAAAAAATAATACAATGATTTCACACAACAGGCTAGCTATTAGACTCTCTATTGACAAAAGTTTCACCGCCCTCCCTTCATTATAACCGAAGTTATCGTGCCCTAAAGAATCAACAAATTAGCTTGTTTATCTCTGCTTACCCTAAGCAGAAAATGCTCATCTTTGAACTCAATCATAACATTGACCTAGTGAACGTCTACACCAAGTTTGAACATTCTAGCTTAATTAGAAGGAGAGTAATTGTGTTCCAAAGTCCCGACCCTTCAAATTGCTTCTATTTTTCATTTTCAATTCAAAATGGTGACCATCACGTGACCGAAATCAAAATTCTATTTGCGACATTTTTTAGGCCTTCCTACAAGGATTCAGAAAATATAACTCCCGAGTCTGTAAGTAAAATAGCAAAAAAGCCTTATTGATTTTTCACTTTTAAATATGGCGGCACTTCCGGTTCGATCGACAAACTCCATATTTTGTGTACAAATCAGTAATTACTTATCTAGTATCCAAAAAAAAAATCAGGTCATTCTGACCTATATTTCGATGATTTTTTTGAAAATTTTGATCCTTAATTTCGTCAAGGGGAGATAATTTAGAAAATTTCTAATTATATTTTTGAAGTCACATCGGTAGGATCTACTTAGATACTAAATTTCATGAAAATCGTACAACTATTAAAGAAGTTGTCAAATTGGTCTAATCTTCCGGTTCGAAATCACAGCGACGAATTTTCGAAATTCGAAAATGTGAAACTGCAGATGAAAATGTTTTTTTTAAAGGTATTCAAAGAAAAAAGAATTAGTAAAATCGGTCAAAAAATAACAAAGTTACGACTATGCATTGTCATTTTTTTCGTTCGTAAAATTCGGTGATTTCGGATTCGTAAAACGTTTCGAAAATATATTTAATCAAGGTTCGCACCCCATTTTTGGGGGGGTAGGTCAAAATTTCAGAAAGATCCTATGGATAGATTCTGAGAAATCCGATTTGCAGAAAACACACAAAAAAAAAAATAATAACTAGATCTGCTACTGTCCCATGCAGATATGAAAGCTTTCATATTCATCGTCACGTATCATTGATTGTATCAAGTATCCTAAATAAAAGGATAAGAAGAAAAAATTATCAAAATTGGTCAAAAACTCGCGAAGTTACAAGTCTAAATATAGTATGAAACATTGCACCCAGGCATAACAATAATCTGAAAACTAAAGGGAAATAACTGAAACTTGTATTACTGTAATGAGACGGATGAGAAAATGAAATGAAAATGGCGGGAAAAAAAAATAAAAATGTCAGGTTGGACAGGCGACCTTACTCCTTGTCACGTACAACCGGGCATTCGAAAACACGCTAGTTAACTCAATGACAGGCGCGCGTGCTAGCCATTCAGCCATCCAACCCCCCTTTGAAATCCGACACGTGCAATATGTCATATAGGAAGAATAAGAAGTCGCTCACAACAAAATGGTAAATTAATGAGTTTAGGTCAAAAGGTTGAGCTACTATTTTAGAGTACTTTATAGTTTTAAAGAGACACGTTAAGGGTTGTTCATAGTTAAATGAAAGTTTAATTTTAAATAAGACCAATAAAATTAGGATTTAATAATGCCCGACAAATATTTCCAATATGTTTGGTTATAAGTAGGAAATCATGACGACTTCTTAAGCATGTTTTAAACAAAGGATCATAGACTGAATTATACAAGAATGGCACTCTGCAATAAAAAAAACTGGCCAAAGCAAGATTTCTATGCAGAAATTAAATAATTGCTAGAACCAGAAAAATATTTATCCACTACAATAAATAAGCAACATAGAGAAAATGAAATGAAATTGAATGGGGTTTAACGTCCTACTGTTCTGTTCCTAAAATGGGCTAATGAAGACTGGCATATGCCATAAAGTGTGCAATGAGGGAAATTTTACCCGGGCAGCGGCGTTACGGCCTACGAGGTTGGACAGGCGACCATACTCCTTGTCACGTACAACCAAGAAATCGAAACAACGCCAGTTGACTCAATGACAGACGTTTTGATACAGAGCGCACGTGCTAACCATTCAGCCACGCAACCTCCCCAAAATCGGCAAATTGCTGACCTACAGCGAGAAACATTTCAACCGGCCCAAATTTTCTATTTGAACAGTTTAATTTGCATGGTACCTTTAGTTATCAACCGAATATTACAAAACTTTTAAAAATAAGCTCCCCCTGACCAGCTTAAGCGTTCGCAATAAACGTTTGCCCCTTAAAATCTGCAAACTGCTGACCTTAAAGTGAGAAACATTACAACCGGGCGAAATTTTCTGTTTTATCACTTTTACAGTACCTTTGATTACCAACCGATTATTACAAAACTTTAAAAATAAAAGAGAAAGAGAGAAATGCGGCCTAATGTCCATTCGACACAAACTAGGTCATTTTGTGACTAACATATGTTTTTTAATTTTATTTAAAAACTCCCCTTGCGCTTACTGGTCTTTAGCCTTTGGGAGGAAACCGAAGGACACGGAGAAAACCCACGAGGTTGGACATCATACTTCATGTCACGTGCAACCTGGAGATCGAAACGACGCTCGTTGACTCAATGACAGACGTTACGATACAGCGCGCAGATGCTAACCATTCAGCCTCCCTGAATTCGGAAAATTGCTGACTTATAGCAAGAAACATTTCAACCGGGCGAAATTTTCTGTTTTAACAGTTTAATGTGCACGGTACTTTAATTGCCAACCGATTATTACAACTGACCAGCTTAATCGTGTGCAATAAACGTTTGGCCTGAATTGAAAGTTCTGCACGGAGAAAGTTCATCTTGATTTCCCGGCGTGGTTCCCCGTTGTCAGTGAGGCAGAACGGAGGGCCTGACAAGCACAGCTGTCTAGTCGTTCGGATGGGATGAAACACCAAGGTCCCGTGTACACATTGGAGTGCACGTAAAATATCCCTAAGCAGTTGGAATTCGATACTGTTGAATAAGCTCTATACGATGACTAAATGTGTAGATTGTAGTCACCCACACTGCATGTTTCGCTTAACAATGAAAGGGTGCCGTTTTCAATTTTCGATCCTTTTGTTCTTCTACTCCAGATATGTTGGACTGTTGATCGATGGTTTCATATAAAAGACTACCAATAAGACTCTTTGTAGAAGAAGTTCCCAAAAAATATTATGTTGACTTTACGAGAAAGACCTCTAAACATGCTCCAAATTGTAAAAATACGACTTTTTGGATTTTCAATCTCTTTTTTTCGGCTATCCCTGATATTTAAAAAAAATGATACAATGATTTGAAACATCAGGCTAGCTATTAGACTCTCTATTGACAAAAGTTTCATCGCCCTCCCTTCATTATAACCGAAGTTATCGTGCCCTAAAGAATCAACAAATCAGCATCCTTATCTCTGCTTACCCTAAGCAGAAAATGCTCATCTTTGAACTCAATCATGACATTGTCCTAGTGAACGTCTACACCAAGTTTAAACATTTTAGCTTAATTAGAAGGAGAGTTATTGTGTTCCAAAGTCCCGGCCCTTCAAATTGCTTCTATTTTTCATTTTCAATTCAAAATGGTGACCATCACGTGACCGAAATCAAAATTCGGATCCGATAGATTTTTAGGCATTCCTTCAAGGATTCTGAAAATATAACTCCCGAGTCTGTAAGTAAAATAGCAAAAAAGCCTTTTTGATTTTTCACGTTTAAAGATGGTGGCACTTCCGGTTCGATCGACAAACTCCATATTTTGTGTACGAATCAGTAATTACTTGTCTAGTATCAAAAAAAAAAAATTCGGTCATTCTGACCTATATTTCGACGATTTTTTTGAAAACTTTGATCCTTAATTTCGTCAAGGGGAGATAATTTAGAACATTTATAATTATATTTTTGAAGTCACATCGGTAACATCTACTTACACACTAAATTTCATGAAAATCGTACAACTATTAAAGAAGTTCTCAAATTGGTCTAAACTTCCGGTTCGAAATCACAGCGACGAATTTTCGAAATTGGAAAATGCGAAACTGCAGATGAAAATGATTTTTTTCAAGGTATTCAAAGAAAAAAGAATTAGTAAAATCGGTCAAAAAATAACAAAGTTACGACTATGCATTGTCAGTTTTTTCGTTCGTAAAATTCGGTGATTTCGGATTCGTAAAACGTTTTGAAAATATATTTAATCAACAGCCACCACCCATTTTTGGGGGGATAGGTAAAAGTTTCAGAACGATCCTATCGTTAGATTCTGAGAAATCCGATTTGTGGACAAAACACAAAAAAAAAATAACAACTAGATCTGCTACTGTCCCATGCAGATATGAAAGCTTTCATATTCATCGTCACGTATCATTGATTGTATCAAGTATCCTAAATAAAAGGATAAGAAGAAAAAATTATCAAAATTGGTCAAAAACTCGCGAAGTTACAAGTCTAAATATAGTATGAAACATTGCACCCAGGCATAACAATAATCTGAAAACTAAAGGGAAATAACTGAAACTTGTATTACTGTAATGAGACGGATGAGAAAATGAAATGAAAATGGCGGGAAAAAAAAATAAAAATGTCAGGTTGGACAGGCGACCTTACTCCTTGTCACGTACAACCGGGCATTCGAAAACACGCTAGTTAACTCAATGACAGGCGCGCGTGCTAGCCATTCAGCCATCCAACCCCCCTTTGAAATCCGACACGTGCAATATGTCATATAGGAAGAATAAGAAGTCGCTCACAACAAAATGGTAAATTAATGAGTTTAGGTCAAAAGGTTGAGCTACTATTTTAGAGTACTTTATAGTTTTAAAGAGACACGTTAAGGGTTGTTCATAGTTAAATGAAAGTTTAATTTTAAATAAGACCAATAAAATTAGGATTTAATAATGCCCGACAAATATTTCCAATATGTTTGGTTATAAGTAGGAAATCATGACGACTTCTTAAGCATGTTTTAAACAAAGGATCATAGACTGAATTATACAAGAATGGCACTCTGCAATAAAAAAAACTGGCCAAAGCAAGATTTCTATGCAGAAATTAAATAATTGCTAGAACCAGAAAAATATTTATCCACTACAATAAATAAGCAACATAGAGAAAATGAAATGAAATTGAATGGGGTTTAACGTCCTACTGTTCTGTTCCTAAAATGGGCTAATGAAGACTGGCATATGCCATAAAGTGTGCAATGAGGGAAATTTTACCCGGGCAGCGGCGTTACGGCCTACGAGGTTGGACAGGCGACCATACTCCTTGTCACGTACAACCAAGAAATCGAAACAACGCCAGTTGACTCAATGACAGACGTTTTGATACAGAGCGCACGTGCTAACCATTCAGCCACGCAACCTCCCCAAAATCGGCAAATTGCTGACCTACAGCGAGAAACATTTCAACCGGCCCAAATTTTCTATTTGAACAGTTTAATTTGCATGGTACCTTTAGTTATCAACCGAATATTACAAAACTTTTAAAAATAAGCTCCCCCTGACCAGCTTAAGCGTTCGCAATAAACGTTTGCCCCTTAAAATCTGCAAACTGCTGACCTTAAAGTGAGAAACATTACAACCGGGCGAAATTTTCTGTTTTATCACTTTTACAGTACCTTTGATTAACAACCGATTATTACAAAACTTTAAAAATAAAAGAGAAAGAGAGAAATGCGGCCTAATGTCCATTCGACACAAACTAGGTCATTTTGTGACTAACATATGTTTTTTAATTTTATTTAAAAACTCCCCTTGCGCTTACTGGTCTTTAGCCTTTGGGAGGAAACCGAAGGACACGGAGAAAACCCACGAGGTTGGACATCATACTTCATGTCACGTGCAACCTGGAGATCGAAACGACGCTCGTTGACTCAATGACAGACGTTACGATACAGCGCGCAGATGCTAACCATTCAGCCTCCCTGAATTCGGAAAATTGCTGACTTATAGCAAGAAACATTTCAACCGGGCGAAATTTTCTGTTTTAACAGTTTAATGTGCACGGTACTTTAATTGCCAACCGATTATTACAACTGACCAGCTTAATCGTGTGCAATAAACGTTTGGCCTGAATTGAAAGTTCTGCACGGAGAAAGTTCATCTTGATTTCCCGGCGTGGTTCCCCGTTGTCAGTGAGGCAGAACGGAGGGCCTGACAAGCACAGCTGTCTAGTCGTTCGGATGGGATGAAACACCAAGGTCCCGTGTACACATTGGAGTGCACGTAAAATATCCCTAAGCAGTTGGAATTCGATACTGTTGAATAAGCTCTATACGATGACTAAATGTGTAGATTGTAGTCACCCACACTGCATGTTTCGCTTAACAATGAAAGGGTGCCGTTTTCAATTTTCGATCCTTTTGTTCTTCTACTCCAGATATGTTGGACTGTTGATCGATGGTTTCATATAAAAGACTACCAATAAGACTCTTTGTAGAAGAAGTTCCCAAAAAATATTATGTTGACTTTACGAGAAAGACCTCTAAACATGCTCCAAATTGTAAAAATACGACTTTTTGGATTTTCAATCTCTTTTTTTCGGCTATCCCTGATATTTAAAAAAAATGATACAATGATTTCAAACAACAGGCTAGCTATTAGACTCTCTATTGACAAAAGTTTCATCGCCCTCCCTTCATTATAACCGAAGTTATCGTGCCCTAAAGAATCAACAAATCAGCATCCTTATCTCTGCTTACCCTAAGCAGAAAATGCTCATCTTTGAACTCAATCATGACATTGTCCTAGTGAACGTCTACACCAAGTTTAAACATTTTAGCTTAATTAGAAGGAGAGTTATTGTGTTCCAAAGTCCCGGCCCTTCAAATTGCTTCTATTTTTCATTTTCAATTCAAAATGGTGACCATCACGTGACCGAAATCAAAATTCGGATCCGATAGATTTTTAGGCATTCCTTCAAGGATTCTGAAAATATAACTCCCGAGTCTGTAAGTAAAATAGCAAAAAAGCCTTTTTGATTTTTCACGTTTAAAGATGGTGGCACTTCCGGTTCGATCGACAAACTCCATATTTTGTGTACGAATCAGTAATTACTTGTCTAGTATCAAAAAAAAAAAATTAGGTCATTCTGACCTATATTTCGACGATTTTTTTGAAAACTTTGATCCTTAATTTCGTCAAGGGGAGATAATTTAGAACATTTATAATTATATTTTTGAAGTCACATCGGTAACATCTACTTACACACTAAATTTCATGAAAATCGTACAACTATTAAAGAAGTTCTCAAATTGGTCTAAACTTCCGGTTCGAAATCACAGCGACGAATTTTCGAAATTGGAAAATGCGAAACTGCAGATGAAAATGATTTTTTTCAAGGTATTCAAAGAAAAAAGAATTAGTAAAATCGGTCAAAAAATAACAAAGTTACGACTATGCATTGTCAGTTTTTTCGTTCGTAAAATTCGGTGATTTCGGATTCGTAAAACGTTTTGAAAATATATTTAATCAACAGCCACCACCCATTTTTGGGGGGATAGGTAAAAGTTTCAGAACGATCCTATCGTTAGATTCTGAGAAATCCGATTTGTGGACAAAACACAAAAAAAAAATAACAATAATAATCTTAACAGAAACAATAAGCTTTCATATGTAATATGAAAGCTTAATAATAATCTTAACAGAAACAATAAGCTTTCATATGTAATATGAAAGCTTAATAATAATAACTTTAACAGAAACAATAAGCTTTCATATGTAATATGAAAGCTTAATAATAATAACTTTAACAGAAACAATAAGCTTTCATATGTAATATGAAAGCTTAATAAGAAGAATAATAATAAGAATAATTTTAACAAAAACAATAGTGTTTCACACAAGCTTCGCAGTGTGAAACCCTAATAATAAGAAGAATTTTAACAAAAACAATAGTGTTTCACACAAGCTACGCAGTGTGAAACCCTAATAAGTATATTTCTATAGTTGGAATTGAGTTAACTATATGTACAAACTGTCAACTGGCACAGGCATAATTATACACAGCAATTTATTTACGATACTTGGTAACCCTTTCTATATAATTTGAGATCGATAATAATATACAAGGATCATTAGAATTGATATATAGGCACAGATCAATACTCAATCAATACAAAGCTTAATGGACTTTCCTGTTAATTTGTATATAATCTATGCAAAAAGTGAGAAGCCAGATATACGTGTATTATTTATAGAACGGGTGTGTATAATTATAGACATTACACGATTGTTTTGAATAATGTCAAGTACATATATATTATAGACTATATGGGAAGGTTATAGCCGGTCAGAGGTTGTCCTGAGGTGAACCTTTCATTTAGTTTATCTACTCTCAATCTTTAACCTTGAAGTAATGCGGTGTGCCATGTGGTATGTTATAAGTAAGAAAATCTACGTATATATTGTCGTGTACCGGCTTATCTATGTTTTTATTTTAATCGAAATAAAATAAACAAAATGGGAACCAGAAATCGGGGGTATTCATTTCTCAATATAATCGAACGAATATTTTTATTTTCGTGCGTCGATGTTTTAAACTTCGAAAACGCCACATCAACTGGAAGGTAATCTAAAAGATAGAAAACTGTTCAATATTTTCCATAAAATTCGAAAACTCTTCAATATTTTCCATAAAACTCGAAATTAAAAACACGAATTGAAATTCAATCCATATTGATGTCATTTTGTCATAAAAAATAAAAGATATAATGAACATTTTAAGATCAGTATATAAGTCGCGTTTTTCTATGGTTTTGGTCGCCATTTGTAATGAACAAAGAAAATCCTAATGAAGACGTAATTGGTAATGGCTGGTTCACAAACGACAAAATAATGATGAAAAAAAGGTGTGTAGAATGGACTAAGAAGGCGTAAGACTGTCATTCAATTTGGACATAATGAATTAGATTTACAACAAAACATTTCAAGAATTGATTATAAAACATTGTGTATACATTCATATTACGTTAATATATTATGCTTCTAGACCAATTTTTGTCTATTTTACGGTTCCAGTGGGTTATCGGGGTTTTTTTTGCTTAAGTGCCCCTCACATCTTTAAAAAAACATCAGGCTCCGCTACTTCGACACGAAACTCGGCATGCTTTCTTTTTTTTCCTTTTTTTTTTTTTTACAATTATTGCGCATCGATTAACTGATCTTGTTAGATTTTCCTCTTGGGAACTACCAATGATGTATAGATATAATAACCATTGGGACGACACTCTTCGAAAATATCTAAAGCTCCGTCAATTTACGAAACTTGTCATGCCGGTTCCTTGGACAATTGCACAACGATTGGCTGACTTCGATTTTTGATATAGTGTCACAATTCCATTATAGCTCCGATGATCCATAGCATTCGGTGGTACTTATATTATATATTTAAAAAATCTTCGCATAATTAAATGTTGATTTGAGCTCAAAGAGGGACACTTTACTTTGAAGTTTACGAGATCTTGCAAACAGATACAGATAGGCCTACTTTGGTACAGGCCTATATTGACCTACTTACTGATTTTAAACTGAGCGAATTCAGTAATTTTTATTTCTATCTCTTGTATAGAGGGATGTAACTGATTTTTATTTTTATTTTATTTTATTTTATTTTATTTTATTTTATTTTATTTTATTTTATTTTATTTTATTTTATTTTATTTTATTTATTTTTTTTTAGTTTTATTTTTATTCTATTTATGTTTTATTTTATTTTATTTTATTTTATTTTATTTTATTTTATTTCATTCTATTCTATTCTAAAAATATATCATATATGAGGAATACGTGCTCAAACACAGGTTCATTCGTGTAATCGTAATTAAATTATTACAACGGTCAACGAACGTGAACTGTCAAAGGTTGCTGTCCTTCTAAATACCACTACTGGGTGCTATTTGCAGTAAATCGATGCTGGTGACGCAATGTTATTGTGAAAGCACAAAACTACCAAAAACCAATGAACGTTTGACCCCACTCGAGTCTAATAATGATGACATGACTTCTCTTTGAAAAGTTTGGTCAAGACGTGACGACCCTGATTACGACATTGTAAAAATCTGCTTAATGGTAGGTTTTGTGACTATCACGCACCAGCAAGCAGAAGACAATAATATGGACAGTATATTAGGCAGATTAAGGGGCGTATGTATAGTTTAAGTCAACAAAATGATCTGGCACTAGATTTTGGACACAAGATAACAGGACAATCACAATTCATCGATACACAGTCTGTTCATAAAAACATAATGCATTAATTTTTTAAATCAGCGAATATAAGTAGTTTTAAGTATTTCTCAGAGAAAGAGAGAGAGAGAGAGAGAGAGAGAGAGAGGACGGTTTTAACTTAAACTAGGTAATCGCGTTAGATTTCGCCACCAAATCCCCGAAATCACACAGAAATTTATTTACGAACTTTGAAATTATATCGCCATGATATAAAACAGAATTGTCTCATGGTTACGCCATCGTATCTTCGTTTTCTTGCCCCCACCCACAATCGTCTTACCGTCTCTAAAATTATTACATTTTCACCAGATATATTTAGGTAGTTTCTTTATTATAATATTTATTTGAAAGGTGGTGTAAAAATCTACAGAGGCTAATTATCAAGATTCCCCGCGGTTTTAACTTCACGGATATTATGCAGTTTTAGATTAGCGCCATATGCCATGTGTAGGATGGAGTATTGTCAAGGATGGGATCGGTGTTATTTCGGCGACTTCTTGGCACTGGCTGACCTTTTGCATAAGGTCACCCTCAGGTTAAGTCAAGATTCTTTAATACCCTTGTTCCTATTTCACTCATACCATTATCAATACCGCCCTTTTATAGTCGTGAAACACATTAAAATAAAACTCGTGTGAGGTAATATTGTTTGTACACTGCAAATCACAAGACACGTGTGGATGCGTTCGACCTCTGACCCCAGACAGCGGGGGATGGGTTTATTATTTTATTAGAAATATGATACAATTGTTCCAGGATACCAAAATTGATGTTTATAAAACTAACAAGAATAACGGCTTTACGTATTTCTGAATAACTTTACTTCAGTGTTATATTTTTTAAATGAAGAAATTTAAGCATACCAGAATCCACCTCTGTCCTCGTCCTGGCTATTGGCTATGGCTTACAAATAAAAAAAAACCAAGATGCTGTTGTGGCCGTGCAATCACGTTATGTCAAATACTGTTTGGAATATTCGGGACCTATACTGCAACCTAATTCATGAATATTTAAGTACTTATCCTTAAAATCGAGATCATTCCGGTTGGTGCAGCAAACCAGGACGACAAAAGACTGTTCCAACATTTCTATTATGAACAGCAACAGAAAGATTCGTTTATCGTAATACCTCCGACAGAAAGACTCCATTAAATCAGTACTCTAACAGAAAGATTCTATGGATACAGCAGTGCACCAGAAAGATTCTCTTAAGACAGCACACTAATTTAAATATTGTATTAACTCCAACAGAAAGAGTCAATTAGAACAGTACTCCAATAGTACAACAGAAGGACTCCGAGAGATACAGAAATTTCTATTGAGACTTCGTCTACATTAGTCCAGTTTAGGACCAAACAGTAGGACGTTAAACCCCATTTCATTTCATTTCTATTGAGACAGTACTCCCAACAGCAACATTTTATTGCGACAGTACTTCCCAACAGCAAAATTCTATTGTGACAGTACTCCCAACAGCAAATGTCTATTGAGACAGTACTCCCAACTGAAAGTTTCTATTTAAAAAGTTCTCCAACAGAACGTTTCTATTAAGAAAGTTGTCAAACAGAAAGCTTCTATTGAGAAAGTATTCTAACAGAGAGTTCTATAAAGATAAGTTCTAAAAGAAGAAAGTTTATTTACACAGATCAACACTTTGAAAATATTCTAGCCGAATAAGATGTTCTTAATTTATCGAGAGTGTCATTTATGTCGAAAGTCTCATTTTAACAGAAAATATATATACTACAACACACAGGTTCAATTAAAATACGGACTATAACTAAGGTATGTTCGACAATCTAGTTCTAAAAGTGCACCAGAAAGATTCTCTTAAGACAGCACACTAATTTAAATATTGTATTAACTCCAACAGAAAGAGTCAATTAGAACAGTACTCCAATAGTACAACAGAAGGACTCCGAGAGATACAGAAATTTCTATTGAGACTTCGTCTACATTAGTCCAGTTTAGGACCAAACAGTAGGACGTTAAACCCCATTTCATTTCATTTCTATTGAGACAGTACTCCCAACAGCAACATTTTATTGCGACAGTACTTCCCAACAGCAAAATTCTATTGTGACAGTACTCCCAACAGCAAATGTCTATTGAGACAGTACTCCCAACTGAAAGTTTCTATTTAAAAAGTTCTCCAACAGAACGTTTCTATTAAGAAAGTTGTCAAACAGAAAGCTTCTATTGAGAAAGTATTCTAACAGAGAGTTCTATAAAGATAAGTTCTAAAAGAAGAAAGTTTATTTACACAGATCAACACTTTGAAAATATTCTAGCCGAATAAGATGTTCTTAATTTATCGAGAGTGTCATTTATGTCGAAAGTCTCATTTTAACAGAAAATATATATACTACAACACACAGGTTCAATTAAAATACGGACTATAACTAAGGTATGTTCGACAATCTAGTTCTAAAAGTATGCACACATTTCGTCCAACCGACCAACAACGTGACAACTATATCCACCCACTACAATATAAAACTATAATACAGCATCAATGAAATTGTTTTTCTTATAATTATTATCAATTATTAGAGTTGTTGGTAAGCATGAATGAATGGGATATATGTTTAGAAAATGAGGGATAAGTATGCGACCATTATACGTGCTCAGTTGACCAGACGAGTTCTGACACAGTGACCGCTCCATGACTCCGGGAAGGAGCCAGTTCATGAACAACCAGGCATAATATATTATACTACATAGAGTACTATTGATTATTTGCATGTCTTTTGAGACCAATAACCTTTGAAAGTATGTACTTAACTTAGTACGTTAATCAGTCAACTGGTAAAATATATACGAGAAGAAATACAATAGAACATTGCCACAGATTCCATTCATATTCAGTCAAGCAGAATAATATAGATAATAATAATATACATAAGGTTAGATTGGGGATGTTTACTCCCCAATAAACTTAAAAGGCTAATATAGAGTAAAAGTCAAAATGTCAATGACACGTTTACAGAAATCGAATTGTTTTCGTCTTGTTGATGTAGTTGATCGAATTCTAACTGGGAAGCCATTTTACTTATTAGACATGAAATATTGAAATAGCAATTCTATTTCTGTTTAATGCAAAATACAAAAATGAAATTGGTGTTTTTTGTAGGTGTTTTGTGTCAAACTTGCTATGGTTGTTTTGGCGTATAGCCCTGACGAGAAACTTTGTCGAAATTTAGAGTGGCGCAACTATTTTTAGCAGAGTTACTGTTCCTGTCACCAATGTACTTTTATATTATAGATAGTAATTTTCGAGATTTAAAGAAGAAACACATAAAATATTTTACCAGTTTTGGGAACGACTTATTGTGTATGGCGTATCTTCTTGAATGTTGACAATTAAATGAGAGTTTGTAATCCTACTTTTTGGCATAAACCAGACCTATATCGTGTTCCATGAGGGTCGTTTTTATCGAACAAGAGTGTTTCTGTCACTTTTCATCACGTATGATTCCTCGTAACGTGCAAGCAGAAATATTGAAATAAAACTGTACATTCGCAGTCCCAAAATGACCTGTGCATTAAAAATGGTATGATATTATCGAACTAATAGACTGCGAGTCATCACGAAATGAAAACCGGCGAGTGTATGAGTTATAGCACATTATTCTCGATTAATGTTTGACTTTTTTTTTAAATTTTATAATCTAATTGGGTATTTGGTTGCCACTACACATTGACAAAGGGGCGTCATAGCGGTTAGCAGCTGAGTAAGTGTTGTGTCGAGAGACAAGCGTAATGGATCGTAATTCATCAAGCATCACCCGCACAGTCGGACAAAAAATGTTGAAATTACCCCACGCCAACCCCCACTCCACCCCCGATTAGTTGTGATCTTTAATTCCCCATTTCGATTCGAATTGTCTATATACAATATGTAAATATTAGATTGAATGTTGAATCAAATCGCCCCATTAATATGTGTCCTAAAATATGAGACCGTCTCTCTAAAAAAAAAACTACATGTATTAAAGCGTCCTTCCCGATAATAATTTGGAGAATGACATTGCTTGACTTTCTGTTAAAATCCCTGAAAATCCTTTTTCTTAGGGTCGAGCAACTAACTCAATATATTATGTGATACTTGTTCAAACACCATCAACCTGTCAGTCTTCAAGTCGATATGGAGACCGGTGCCCCAAGTTGTATAAAATATTCCAGAACACCAGGGCGCTAAACATTTAAAAACCATTCAGTTTGGACAATGAAATGAAATGGTTTTTACAGTCTGGTCAGTACAATACTTCGGCCATTTTGAGACTAGCAGATGGTCATTTTTATTTCTATGGTAACGTGTGAAATGTAAGTTGAGAAAATTTTGCTAAGACAGCAACTTTTTCTAACAGTTCTGACTGCGAAGCGTCACACCTGAGAGAGAGAGAGAGAGAGAGAGAGAGAGAGAGAGAAATGGGGTTTAACGTCCACTCAACACAAACTAGGCCATTTCGGGACTAACATATGGTTTAATTTTATTTCAATAATTCGCTTGCGCGTAGGGGTCTTTAGCAGTGGGAGGAAACCGGAGTTCCCGGAGGAAACCCACGAGGTTGAGAAGGCGCCCCTATCTCCATGTCACATAAGCTCACACCAGGGCTCGAAACCACAGCCGCAAGCCAGAGGTGACCGGCCAGCTAGAGGTCGAAGCGCGGCACTCTAGACCACTAGGCCATCCCCCCCCCCCACACACACACACACACCTGAGAAGACATGGCTTTAGAAATCCCGAAGGTTGTTCTGGGCACAAAACGTGAAATGAAATGAAATGTGGTTTAACGCCCTACTGTTCTGCTCCGAACTGAGACAATGGACACAATGGGGAACACTTTGCCCGGACAGTGGTGCTGTGGCCTACTGTTATATCGAATTCTAACTGCCAAGGGATCTTTTGTGTACACGGGATCTCGGTTTTTCGTCTCATCCGGACAACTAGACAGCTGCCCTCCTCAAGCCCACCGTTCTACATCACTGACAAGGAGGAACCACTCCGGAAAATCTGGATGAACTTTCTAGGCCAATGAAGGGATCGAACACCCGACCTCAAATATCGGGTAACCGGTCAATATCTGTCGAGGTCTTTCAACTTTTTATATGTGTTAAACTCTAAATTACCCTAACCGACTAGCTGATGCCTGGGTTAAGAGGGCAAAAACCTTGTACTTTTTCAACCAGTGAAAAGCAAGCTTAGATCTGATCGAGTTGATCATCAACTCTTTTTTTTATATATAACCGAAATATTTTCTTTTTACTTTCCGTTTGTGTGGGTTTTTGTTGTTGGGGTTTTTTTGGGGTTTTTTTTTTTGGGGGGGGGGCTTTTTTTTAATTTAAATCGAAGCTTCACTCGATTCGATAAAATCTGAATAGTTCTTTTGAACTCGTTCATTCTGGTGTATTCGAGATCTGAACGTCAAACACGTGACGACAGTAATTTCGTCACAAAATGTCTACCACGTATGTCTTTATTGAGTATTACGTAAAAGGTCTACACGGGAGACGCATGGAAATAAAATTATGAAATTATTACATTTATTGACTGGTTTATATCCCCTGAGCAATATTTATCATATATGTACATCAATTAATACACAATTGCGTTTATGGAATTTTGATAAAATTCTTCACATTCATAGCATGTATGCGTCGGGTAATACCCAAAAGTAACAATGGGCAAGCAAGTAATAAAATGGAAGATTTTGTCAAGTTTGGATGTAGACTATCCACAAAATAATATAGAAAATCATACTTGTATTCTTGGGGTTACTTGTCGAAATCGTTAGATATCGTAATATAAACTTTCACTGTCTCCAACGAAATAAAGGGGAAAGAAATAAACAAAACGAAAATAAAAAAAAGAAGAAAATTGTTTATAGTTGTAGTTGAAACGCAAAGTAAAATATTTGGAAGGGATGGTTACTAGTTTGGCTCGGCAACTTTTCAGTTACAAAAAAAAACGACCCCGGTCGGAACAATTTTGCAAATAAAAGAGAGAGAGAGAGAGAGAGAGAGAGAGAGAGAGAGAGAGAGAGAGAGAGAGAGATGTTTAACGTCCACTCGACACAAACATAGGTCATTTCTGGACAAACATATGGTTTAATTTTATTTCAATAATTCGCTTGCGCGTAGGAATCTTTAGCAGTGGGAGGAAACCGGAGGACCCGGAGAAAATCCACGAGGTTGGACCATTATTATAGACATTAGACATACACAATATACAATACAGAAGACCAAACGAAAATAAGCCCCCTCCCAAAAAAAAAAGCCCACAAAAAACAACACACAAATAAAAAAATAAACAAACAAACATAAGAAGAATATGCATCCCGTTATTGCCATTTTCACATAATGTAATTAAATCTTATATCGTCATTTCTATCATACATATATCTTTCTTCTGTATTTCCATTTTTAAAAATAATTCTTTAATGTGTAAGCAGGAATCAGTATCAGGAATAAAGAAGAAAGCGACGATAGCAACAGCATACCTATTATCAGGGTGAACCAAAGGTTAAGAGCAAAATATACGCATACCCAGGGGAGAAAACTTGATGCCCCCGGGGTAAGCTTGATACCGTGCCTTTAAACATTACAATTTGTTAGCTTAGGAGTAGTTACGAAGATGACCCCAAGTTCATAGTTCATACCGGCGAGAACAAAAGCATCATGTCTTTATTTTAAAACCCTCCCATTTCATGACGTCTTGTGACCTTACAAAGGGGGTTGTCGGTTACGCGTGTATTTAGCATAATAATAGACCCGTGGCTCGCCCCTGCTTTAATCCATCTCGTATAAAAACCAATCGCTTAATACAGTTAACCAAATGTCTTGAGCAGTGATGACGAAGCGTGACCATTGATCAGCTGACTGTAGCCGGTACATATATACAGGTGTCGTTTTAGAACTGTCAGGGAAAACCATCGTATAAATATATATATATCAAAAAGATTTCTATATTTAATCACAATCACGATGGAACTGTAAGTTATATTTTTTAATTTTATTCCGCTTTTAAAATTGTTCACGATATTTGGTAAATATCCGACATTACCAATAAATGTAGCCAATTGTAGTTTAATTGAATAGTTTTATTTAACAGCTTCATTCATTAGTCTAATGTAATAGTTTAATTCTATACTTTATTTCAACAGTTTAAATTTAGTTCGATAGTTGAATTCCTGAAAATTGTGAAAAATGAAAGTTCAATTTCGGTTAGCCTCACAAATTCGTATTATACATTTCAAAATGAAATATTCCCTTTACCCTCAAACCCCATTTCTGTTTTTAATTCAAGTCGAATTAATTAAAAGTTGGTTAAAAAACTAAATTCATTATAAACCCCGTATGCAATATTTTATCTTTAATGGAGACTTTCGATTTGATAAAGGACATAATTTATTGGAATTTTAATTTTTTTTCTGAATATATACCTTATTTCACTGTAACATGATCGACTGTTCGGTCGTTAGCTTCTTACTTACCTAACGTAACAATAACTATTAAATCTACTATTGTATATTGTATAACTCTTATCTATATATATAACTCTAGGCAATTTACCGGTAATTATATACACACATAAAACCATGTGTTACGTAACAAACTGAATTCTATGTAATGTAAGTACATGTATAACATTGCGGTTTTTAACCACAAAACACATAACCCCAATAATTACTGCTATATTGCGCAATTAAGAGAGAAATTTAGGCTGCCCTTTCCCTCAAGAAATGCTGAACTATTGATAGTATATTTAAAAGAAAATTGGAAATCACAGAAAAAAGAAAATAATTGATTTCATAAAATGTTTTGTCAGATACCGATTATTCCAAATCTATAATTCACACACACTTTGGAATATCTAATCATCAATCCAACACATTGGTTTTAATTGATAATGTGTGTGTGTGGGGGGGGGGAGGTGGGTGTTCATCGAAAGAATTAGAATAGATAAGATAGAGAATAAACCCAAATTTTGAATTTTCTTTCTTCTGGAACCGATTATAAAAATGTTTACAATTAAAATTGGTACTTCGTGTCTTAAAGGTGGGTGTTCACCGAAAGAATTAGAATAGATAAGATAGAGAATAAACCCAGATTTTGAATTTTCTTTCTTCTGGAACCGATTATAAAAATGTTTACAATTAAAATTGGTACTTCGTGTCTTAAAGGTGGGTGTTCATCGAAAGAATTAGAATAGATAAGATAGAGAATAAACCCAGATTTTGAATTTTCTTTCTTCTGGAACCGATTATAAAAATGTTTACAATTAAAATTGGTACTTCGTGTCTTAAAGGTGGGTGTTCATCGAAAGAATTAGAATAGATAAGATAGAGAATAAACCCTGATTTTGAATTTTCTTTCTTCTGGAACCGATTATAAAAATGTTTACAGTTAAAATTGGTACTTCGTGTCTTATAGGACATATGGTGTGTCCTAATATACATTTTAGATTAGGAGTTCTTCGAACAAACACGTTTCGAGTTCGAAATGACTTTTTTTTCTCAAAAAAATACAAAACCCGTATCGCAGTTTATCTTTATTTCCTTTATATTAATTAAATACAATGTGTGTATTATCCACAGTAAGGTTTATATAAAGTAGGGAGTGTTGGTGGTGGGGGAGGGGTCTTGAAGATTTCAGTTGTCTGTCAAATACAAATGACTATTAACGGAAGCTTTTGCCAAAAGCATGACCGTCGCCAATACTAAGTTATCCTAATTTTGGGATTGGGATTAACTACAGTGCTTAATTCTTCTAATCTGGTGTGATATCCCTTGATACATTCTCAAGAAAACTAAAAACAAATTTACCCATCAATTAAGCACTTGAGTGAACCAAGCGATCTTCGTTTTCCCGCCACAAGGAATGCACGTCATTGATAAATGCCGTGTTTTAAGGACAAGCAGGGGTCATACAGCGGCTCACCGAGAAGAAGAGTTTAATAATGACACGACGAGGTCAATAATAACTTCACTGAGTGGAAAACATCATTAAATAAACCCTTAATTAGCGGCAAGTTAAAATGGCTGATAACCAATTGAAGAATTTAATGTCTGTATCTCTAATACCCGTATAGTCTTTTTAAAAGAATGTATTGTCTGTTAACCAAACGCTTTTATTTCCATTAACATGTTCAGTAATAATCTTTTAGAGGCATTTAGTAACTGGATAGAGCAATACACACAAAAAAAAAAAACAACAAAACACATCGGCTACTTAGGGAAACAATTTATTTGGGCGACGTTTCGAAGAGTATTTTCTCAAAATTATCAAGCTTTTTTTCAATAAGTATGTGTATTTGTGAAATGTTCAGTAATGTTCTTTATTTTTTCTTTGACAACACCAGGTTTTAGTTTTAAACGGCCATTGTTTCTAGCAAAACCACTGTGGGAATATCACCTCAAACCTATTATTTAATAAATTAATATGTTTTTGTTTAGATTGATATTAGAAGACGTGACGTCAACCGGATGTTTGTATTCTGTCATTATTCCATCTATTTGTCCACTAATCTTACTGCTGCTGTCCTGGAAGTTGTGGTACGTTTATTATAACGTCTCTAAAGACCCACAACTGTCCCTTCCATTACCACCTGGAAGTCTTGGATTCCCTCTTGTAGGCGAGACCATCAGTTTTATCATGTCGGTAAGTAGACTGAATAGTCCGTTAGTATTTTAAAACTTTGACCATCCCCTTTATTAGTGGGAGGAAACCAGGGAGAAATCGAAACCATGCCACCTGACCCAATGACAGACCCTATGATGTAAAGCGCACGCGTTAAACCATAACCATTAGGCCGACAAAACATTATATTCTATAATGGTTGCTAAAATACATTATGTTGGGCATCGAACGCTTCAAACAAGTAAGGATATCGCCATAATAATACCCTAATCACTTTTTTTCAGGGTGCGCAGTTCTTCAAAAACAGGAAGAAGTTTTATGGTAATGTTTTTAAGACACATTTGTTGGGAAATCCTACCATTAGGGTATCTGGTGCAAAAAATGTCCGAAAGATATTGCTAGGAGAAAATTCGCTGGTTACAACTTACTGGCCTACCAGTGTACGGATGCTGATGGGGGATGGAGCCGTTTCGCACGCAATTGGCGCAACCCATCGGATGAGACGGAAAGCATTGCTGAAAGCCTTCAGTCACGACGCCTTGACGTCATATGTACCTATCATACAAGAAGTCGTTCAACAATTTATTCAGAAATGGTGTCGTGAAGGTTACGTGTTTGGTTACCCAGAATGCAAGAGGATGGCATTTAAAGTTGCTTGCCGTGTTTTGGTTGGATTCAATATGCCAACACCAGAACACCAGAAGTTATTAACAGTATTCCACGTTTTCCTGGACAATCTCTTCTCTCTACCCTTTAACTTACCTGGATCTGGACTTTCAAAGGTAAGCATCTTCACCAAATGTTATTAAATAGCTTTTTAATATTAAAATGCTAATCAAACACAGTAAGCATACACTGTGTCTTACATGGCACGGATTTCAGATTTGATACTATTACCAGCGATCATAAAGAGGGACTTTAAAGAAGTTGTTCTTCACTTACTTCAACAAGAATCAAAACTTTCTTGTAATATAATGTCTGTTATTTTTTGTTAGGGCATGAAAGCAAGAAAGATTTTGTTACAGCGTATTGAAGAATGTATTCAGCAGAAACAAAGCCAAGAGAACGATTCTGGTTTTAATGACGCCATGAAATTAATGATGGATATGGAAGGAGATGAAAAACTGAATCTTGAAGAACTCAAGGATGTGGGTTTAGAATTATTGTTTGCTGGTCATGCTACTTGTGCTAGTGCTGCAGCTTCACTCCTGTCTCAGTTGGCTAAAAATCGAGCTGTTGTCGATAGAATAGAAGATGAATTGAAACAACACGGTCTTGAGGATGATCGTAGTAAACTTAGTTATGATGCAATAAATAAACTATCTTTTGTATCGAACGTGGTGAAAGAAACACTGAGAATTTCTCCACCTGTCGGTGCTGGTTTTAGAAAAGTTATAAAGTCGTTTGAATTAGATGTAAGTATTTAACTTTTTTACAGTTCTCTTTAAAACTTCAACGCAAGGGTTAAATATTACCATTCAGGCGGAATCCACAAATAACGGGGTTTACAGACTTTATGGTTGCGTCATGGCTGCGTTTCACATCTCGTATTGTAGTTACAGCCGCTACTTGTAACTCATAATAATCGTAACATAGTTTAAAAGTAAGGTATGCATCTTTACTGAGAACCATGACTGGCATTTGAAAGGTTGAGTAGAATAGACGCAATAGTCTAAAGTAGATGAAATTAAAAATTAACTATAAAACCAACAAATCCCTGTTTTTACAGTAACATTTTAAAAGCGTTAAAGTTTCATGTTATTTTTATATCTATTTTAGGGCTACCAAGTTCCTAGAGGATGGACTTTAGCTTACAGTATACGCGAGACACAAGAGGCAGCAGAAATGTTTAGCGACGGTGAAAAATTTGATCCTGATCGGTGGAATCAAATCAAAGACGAAAAGTTCCATTATCTGCCGTTTGGTGCTGGCAGTAGAGCGTGTGCTGGAAAAGAACTTGCAAAGTTAATTCTTAAAATTTTTGCCATAGAATTATCACGAAGCTGTACGTGGAAATTACTGAACGAATCTGCTCAAATTAACTATTTGCCAGTTCCACATGCAGCAGACGGACTTCCTGTAGAATTCTCACAAATTATTACCAACAGACCACGTGCTTTCACCATCTAATATCTACCTTCTGATAGAATTCCACTAGTAAAAATTATATGTCGGTTTATTTAGGCTGGAAAGCCTCGTTTATGAGATTATAGGCCTTATGTTTAACGCCTACACATACTCTACGTATTTTGACAGATAACGCCCTAATATATCAAAATTCGAACCATTGATAATGGGATGAAATATCAAAATCAGAACCATTGATAACGCCGTAAAATATCAAAATTAGAACCATTGATAACGTTGTGAAATATCAAAATTAGAAACATTGATAACACCGTAAAATATCAAAATCAGAACATTGTACTACACATTTTCAACTTGTCAAGAAATAGCCCACTTGATTGGTTATATGACAGTTCGTTAAACTTATCATTGTAGAAAGTTAGAAACAATCTGTTTCTTAATGTCTTTGGTGCACTTTGTGAACATCCAGACATCCCGTCCTTGCATAATGTAGTACTCGCATTAAGTTTTTTTAAATGTTACCAGGTGTATATATTATTTCCTTAAATCCCGTATAACTTTAATTTTCTCATTGACGTTTCATAATAATATAGTTGACCATGTCGCTATATTGTTAAAGCATACTTGTACTTATTTATGATAAATAAACTCATGTAATATATTTAGTAATAAGCTGAGCCACTATTCTTTGATGTAAGAACTTTATTTTTAGTATTTTATTTCATAATGTTCTTAGTTTAAATTCAGGATGTTTTAATTGATTTTATATTAATGCAGGGTGCTATTCATATGTTATCTATATGTAATATACATGTATTTCGCAGTCAAATTAACTCTACGTCATATCTTTGTTAAAAATCCGTTTCTTTCTTGTCTCATCGTTGTTACAAACAATAGCGTTTTCATTTTATCGCAATTAATTAATCATTAACATTTTGTTGTTGTTTTAGCATATCATAGTAAATGTTTATATTATGTTAAACTGTTTTAAGAATTTACGTCTTTAATGTTGGTTTTTTTTGGTATTACATTATTCCTGACTTTATAGAGTTAGAAACAGTATCGAACCGTTTGCCCCAAGACCGTGGAGGAGAGGTAAATCTGAAAACATTCTATATTACAGCAGGATTCAATTTTTAACTTCAACAACTTAAAAAGAGAAAGGAGATGCGTTCAGTCATTCGTGTCGGTTATATTTGTAATTAAACTTTTGCCAGATGCAACACTCATGTGCATCAGTGTTTGGGTGATCTTTACGGTAAACTGACCTTTCTGTGACACTTAGAAAGACCCGCTAAAAGGACATAAGGAGCGCTATTGCTGCAAAAAAATGTAAAATGGCCGTGCCATAGCCAATTCCCACCCTTCAGTATGTTCATTCATAATTACACGCTGAGTAACTAAACTCGACAGCCAGCCAATCAAAACAGGCTACCTCAGTAAGTGACCGGGTCATCCTGCAGTCGCCATGTCTTTAAATTGACCGCTTCTCACCTGCCAAGCATGTGCATGAGTGAACTGAGAAATGGCGCGAATCTAAAGTTGAATATTAATGACCCAACGTAATGTTTTGGAAAACCCCTAGTTGGGATTATTTAAATTGTTTGACCCTTTCAGTGTTCGGGATGGTGAAAGAGACGACCCCGAGATGACCGAGGTCATTACGTAATGGCGACGTGCTATATTTGTAAAGAAGACAGATGTTACACCCACACATTCCTGTAATGAAGACGGTATCAATACAACCATGACCCCAATCATCTAAATTTTCAAAGTGCTAATTGAGCTATAATTCAATGTCGAACTTGTACTTTATTTCCCTCGTATTGCCACAAACAAAATGAAGTGCTAATTGCACAGACTGCATAATAGGATATTATATCGTTCGTCGAGCAAAATAATATAATCTACGATAAAACCAAAAACAAAAAGCTGTGGCAAAGAAACAAGAATTAACATTTAAGTCAAAGGTTAAAACTTGGTGGTCTGCTTCCATTCTTAATATTCCTTATCTCCCTTATAATACCACTATTGTCGACCGTCTCACCGTATCCAGACCTACGAAGCCCTTCGCACTATCAATAACAAATGACGACGCATACGGGACAAAAATATAAGGGTATATATTATATTTATTGAATAAAAAGTGACGATATTTATTTATTTTTTCTTTAAAAAAAAAAATTCATTTTTCGGAATTTTCATTTAAAAAGAAACAGCACGTTTTTTTGTGGATGAAGAGTAGGACGTAGCGCCGCTGTCCGGGCAGAATTTCCCTCATAGCACACTACATGACAATACGCATCTTTATTAGCCGATTCGGAGCAGAGCAGCAAAACGCTAAATCACTTTTTCTTTCCTTTCGTAGCATAAATAATGGAAGGGGGCGGGGCGAATGGTTAGCGTGTGCGGGTTGCCGAAAGTCACTCTCTCTTTTTCCTCTGTTCTCCGTATTCCTGTTTATCTTTGCTCTCACTCGATTCTTCTCAAACCTTACCCATCCTTATCTATTCATACACTCTTTTAATTTCGCACACTTTGTCTCCTCCCTATTCCCCTCCCTCCCTTTCTCTCTATTGCCCCCTTCGTGGGTTTTCTCCGGGTACCCCGGTTTCCTCCCACTGCTAAAGACCCCTACGCGCAAGCGAATTATTGAAATAAAATTAAACCATATGTTAGTCCCGAAATGTCTGTCTCTCTCGTGCTGTTGGGTAGACTGGGGTAAAACGTCTCGTCGACACCAAACAAATAAGAGGGTTAATTACAACCTTTATACCTCAAATAGACATGACAAGGTTGGTGGGGGTGGGGGTAACACCATGAAAAATTTGTCAAACATTTATTTTGCTGGAAATATAATAGTCGTGGGGAAATATATTCTACAAAATTTTAATTTGCATAGAAAAAATAAATACATGTAAAATGAAATTTACGAAACAAAACAAACTAGCGCTACGGATTAGTTTTAGTTTTCATACCCATCTAATCTGATACTATAATAATAAATTGGCTTTAGTTTCTACGTGAATTATTCTTTTTTGATACAATACAATTCTCCTTTTAAAAAAACTACGTGCGTTCGTACTGTTTTATTTATTATATCTGTCAATAATACCGTTTCTCCGGGTAGGTCTCGGTACATTTTCTACTGGTCGAATAATATCAGCTAAAATTTAATCATTTCCGTTACCGATCTAGGTATAAAAAAAAACGGAATAAGCACATTTTTACGTAATGAAAACAAATAGCGACAGCGCTCGCTATAAGCATCCGTGGTAGATATTCAGCTTCCAGTTTATTGCCCATGTACCGTTATTTGATGTATTTTTTCTTAATTCTCAATTTAACGTATGATTACGTCCATGACAATTCGGTTTTTAATTAACTTAAACTTTTAAGGCAGATAATTTCCAAGAAAAGTATTTATCGGGGGTTATTTCCCATAAAAGTTCGGCAATTTTGGTATATATGGAAAGTAGAAACATCCAATCCTATTAGAAAATACTGGATTCCCCGAACAACACCCATGGAGCTCATACGGGACAAAAATATATATAGGGGCCTAAGGGTTTCCCTTATTGGCAAGCCAACGATTAGGTGACGCCAAAGCTTGCACGAGAAGATCTCAGCGTTATGTATGTGTTGATAAAATTGATGGTGAACTGAAGCGTATAGCGGTTTCTGGGATAAAAAGCGCTGAAAAAGACGTGGTCAGTGCATAATCGGTAAGTTTAATTAAGCTTCGAATTTTATGATAAATTATCAAAGACAACATCGTCATGTATATGCAATGAATTCTCCTCTCCTCGTTGCTAGGTACTGTGACACGCGACAAAACATGACCTCTTGTAATCGATTTTTATAGCAGGGTTTCGGTAACAAATTCAATGTTTTGAAAAAGATTTCAAGTACAATTTGGATAGATTAATCAACCAGTTTGTTCGCAGGAAAATAACTATAAACTTTTAAACTGCTATCTTGATTTTTGTATATACTAACTTGGTATCACCTTGAATTTTCAAGATACTTACTAACTTGATTTCTTTTAAAGACACTAACATGTATTTTCAAGATACTAACTTATGCTTTGAAAGGCTTTCGTATGGAAACGAGATACTTCATGGACCATTTTTTATGAAACATCGATAAGCCTATCAACACTCTTAGCGACAACTCACAAATATAAATTTCATAACAAGACGACTTTAAAGTACCTACGTCTCTAATGCAATATCATCCAAAATCTTCAACTTAGAAAACATGAATTATTTCTTAATTTAAATCAACATTGATGCCGTGATCTTACCGGAAAAAGGTGGGCTTCTGGTACCCAATATTTAAGATAAGATAAACATTTTACCATTGGTACACGAATCGTGTACCATAATGCGTTTTAGCCCCAGTTCTAGCAAGAAACTCGAGGAACGAGGCTATACACATTGCACCAAATCAAACGGCGTATGTAGACTGGAATAACCAGACGCTAGAAATTTGCATTCGATTGAGACTGCTGGCTTATTTCGCGAAACATAACTGATTTGAAATCACAGGGTAAAAACGGAAACCATTGAATGTAAATCAGTTTATATACATTAACATCATATGTGTTGCAACCCACTTCTACTGTCAATTAGGTCCCAAATATTAGCGATTAAGCTCTTTTAACTATTAGGCCCTATGTATGTGTTCGACATAAATCTAAAAGTTATGTCATACTATTTGTGTGAAATACACTGTTTAAACATCCTGTGCGCTTGTATGGTCACGACTAAACGACAGAGTACACGTATAGTTCACTACACCCGAACGAAAGCTAGTTCGACCATTGTCGTCAAAATGGACACCATTACCTTCAATGAACTGCTACAGAATCTTTTACCGAATGAAAACGCAAGTTTGCTTAATGAAAACTTTGATATGACTACATCATTCTTCGGATGCAAATTCCCGGAACGTTTGCCAAAAGTTTCTGACTATGCTGAAAAAGCTGTACTTGAGGTAGAATATGAAACGACGATTTCAAGAAATCTACTCACAGTTGAGTCAGTGACAGAGTTATCCCCAGACAATAAAATAAACAGATCAACCAAATATCCAGAGTTTATTTACTGTTACATAATTTATATTTACAATGTATATCAAACGGGTGTATTCAATGAACAAAATCGTTTGTTTATGTTACTGTTTTTCCAAATAAAATTCACAAATAGTTTTTTACTATAATACCGTCACTTTCAGTACTGTCACAATTTCAGTCTGACATCAGCCTTATGACTTATTGCCGAATTGATTGACAAAAAATGATTTTCCACTTTATATAATATAGAAATTACTTAAATAATGTTAAATAACTTTCAGGTTCTGGAGCAACATTGGTAGTATACGTTCTTTCTTCAAATAACAATTCCAACACAACACATTTTTTTGTGGCCAGCCGCCATTTTTAATCTGACTTAACCAGCCTCAGCCGACCTCAAAAGGTTGTTTAAGCATGGTCGCGACGATAGTCTAACCATTTCAAGTTCGACTTGCTGCTCCGATTGATAATTCAATCTAAAATTGGATAATTGAGACTACATGTATTTTTTTTATCGTACCAACTTAAGTAATGATGTTCGAAGCTAGGTCTAACATTCAAACGCTAATCTCTCTGTTCAGAGTGGTGCAATTTGACTGAATTTTCAGCATATTCCGTTACATTATCTAGTTTTTAACTGTTGCACTGTTTTATTAACACAAGTTAGCCTTTCGTACAATTCGGAAAATGGCTGATCACTAACTATATTTGACGAACTAATGCCTAGGTCCCATTGGGGAAAATTCATTGCCGATATGAAAATAAACAAATTTTCTCCCGATGGCTCCCGATATTTTCCCACAAAATAAGGGTGACAACTTGTAAATCTGATTTCTAAATAATACATGATTAAAAGTTTATCGCTAACAGATAAGATAATGTCAACTTGAAAGTTAATTACGCCACCGGCGTTAGAAATCATAGTCTAGATTATCTGGGATATATTTGCTACGTGGTTTGCCCTAATCAGTGCTGCAGGACTGATGGGTCTGACAAGGAACAGTGTTGATCGTTCGGATGGAATGGAAAATCGATGTCCGATGTACACCCTGGCGTGAACGTAAAAGAACCATTGACAGTCCTGGCAAATTCCCCTTATTTATATCACACTGTTCATTATCCCGGTTGATGTATAAAATTTGGACGTCAAACCTTTTCATTAAATTTTGCTATTTGCAGCGTGCACACCCGTAGCGTGTGCCCCCCCCCCCCCACACACACCTTTTGATTGTCTTTCTCGTAACATACTGATTTCCAATATGCAGCCGCTCACAAGACCTACCACATTCTGAAATCCGTGTTCCACTGACCTACTTTAGCTACCTATGTCCAGGTATTTGTACTGACTGGCCTTAATAATGCAGGCCTACTTGGCTTTTTTTTAATTGCATCCCTGAACAAATAATCATTGAAAGTTTAATATCTATATAATCGTTATATAGCCTAAATGCACAGATAGTATCACTATTATGTGAAAATCAAAGAGAAATCATTTATTAAGGAATAAACGATTGTTGATACACTTCGCCTGAAGCGATTCTAATTTAACGGTAGGTGTATTTGAAGCTTGTAACAAGTCCATGTTTATACGTGAGATACTTAAAAAGTCGCAGTCCGCACATACATGTTCTGCCGAGACAGACATTTTACATTTGTTTAAATATAAACTAAGTTGGAGTTTATTGCTTATATATCTATGTCAACTGATATACATTATCTTCTGTATGTAAGTATCAAAAGTTGTTTATATATATATATATAGTTAGCTGATTTAATATCTATTTATATCGAGAGAAAATCTTTCGTGGGTATTCTTTGATATCAAAAAAATATCAACACAAGTCTATAATGTAAAAAAGAAAGAGGTTTATATCTGACATATTTTCTTTGAAGACAGTGCTCAAATCACAGTAATTTATTAGTCAATCAAATTTGTGTATTTATATACGGAGCTTATTGGACATTATTTAGACTCCAATCTACATTAGTGTTCGGATATTCGAACACGAAAACTAGTCGAATATTCGATGGGTCTTGAAATTTGTATTCGAATACTATTCGAATATTTTCAATATATTTAAAGCGGTTTATATTCAATTTATTATAATTCCTAATAACATTATTAAATACGTGAAATCTCTGTTAACTCTTAAACGATGCACAAGATAATGTTTTAGCAATTGCCAGTGGATCTTTTACTTTTACGTAAACTGCCAATTTGTACACGTCAAGAATCCGGCCTTCCACAACATCAAACCAAGTTTTTCTGTCACTAATGTAGGAGAATTCTTCCGCGCTATATCTCTTGCATTCGCGTGTCTATCACTGCAGCAATTTCCATCATTTCACGGAAATCATTGTCGTCTAGTCGCTTTTCCATATAAGCAGAAAATAGTCTCGTGATATTGGTGATGGATGTGGGTTCACTCGGCTGTTTTTCCGAGACGATTCCAAGTAAATTCACCACAATGGCATATATAGATGACGTCGCACCGTGAGTTTCGTTACACGTTTGTTCAGATATACTGTGAAGTCTCTCAAGAAGGTCACGCACTGATTTAGCTTTCACCCAGAACTCAGCATCGGGCTCCCTGGCTACTTACCGAATAACTATCTGTAAAGACGGTAGATCTATGTTGGGGTAGTGCCCTTGCTAGCTGAAAGAGTGAGAGAGAAAGAAAGAGAGAGAAGGGGGGGGGGGGTAGCGCCCACTCGACACAAACTAGGTCATTCCGGGACCAACATATGGTCCAACCTTTTTCCTTTTTTTTCATTAATTCGCTGTCGGGGGGGGGGGTGACCCGGAATAAAATCCACAAGGTTGGACAGGCGACCATACTCCTTGTCACGTACAACCAGGGAATCGAAACCACGACAATTGACGCAATGACACATCGCGCACACGTCAACCATTCGGTCATCTAACTCTCCCACCCCACCCCTTATATACAAACTGCTGTTTGGTAATCTAAATAAGCTTTGAATGTAAATGTGGCAAAGAAAGTCGCCTTTAATAATATTAGAGAGCAAATAAAATAAATAATGTTGATATTCGGAATAATTCGAATATGATGATTGTTATTCGAATATTCGAATATTATATTAGACGAGCGAATATTCGAATATTCGTGCCGAACACTAATCTACATGTAGTGCGTTTAAGGTAATACTATACAAACAGATAACTTTCTGTAACATAACTATTTGGCTGTAGAAAGTAGGTTAAATGGCAAGGTGAAAATCAGATGTAATTAATGAAATGACATAGTATAAAATTGTAATTAAGATTTCATTGGTTTGCAATAACATTCGTAGTTTTCCCATTTCCATTGTGTCTTTATGAAATTTCAATGGGTCACTCAAGTTGTTACCAGAGACATCGTTTGATTGTCAAAGATTTCTGAGAATAAATTTTCGAGTTATGCGCTTTGATTCCAAACATTGTTCACCTTGGTTATGATAAAACGATTCTCAACGATAATTATTCGCGAAGTTTCGCTAAACCCCATGAATTTGGACGCATTGTATCATTTTAAATTTTTGCAATGATTTACAACAGTATATCCCAGAATTATGTCCCTTTATTACAGAATATTGTTGGGTCTGTTCAGGTTTTGCAGATCGGACAAAAAAGCTATTATTAGTGGGCATATGTTTTGTTGCATACATGGTAACCCATTTAAAACAAGATCAAACAATCCCAATTACCATTTTATTACTGGATTCAAATTTAGTTATGGGTTGACCTCATTATTGATTTAAACATTTGTAACACATCCATATTCTTGAATCTGTTTGTAATTATGAATACAGCGTTGTAAGCATTTGCATGTCTTTGAAGAAATCAGCTTTTTCAAATACAGTATAGCAGACAAATTGTCTCCAAATCTTTAAATAATTTCTATAATTTACTACTTATTCCCTATAAGCTGTACTTAATCTATGTGTTTTGTGAGATTATTAAATATAACCTGTGGGTTTTGTTAGGAATCGTATAATTGATCAGTTCGGATAATGTTTAATGGTTTTTCGCAGTATTTAATTCGAAAGCAAAAATATGTTATTAAAGGAGCTAAACCCATCACGCAATATCATTCCAGTAGAAAATGTAGAATTAATTACGAATGACCAAAACGACCAAAAAAAAACCCAACCCCAAAGCCCCCAAAACCCCCAGCGTAGAATTACTACTGCCATTCAATCTGGACTGTTCTAGTTATTCACTGAGCAAATATTGGATAAAATTACACTCACATTATATTCATATTACATTAATGTGCGCTTTTAGAGTCATTTTTGTCTGTTTGAATGTGCCAAAGCTATTCACTCTTCAAATTAATATTAAAATATTAATACACGCTCCGGGATAACTGTACAACGAAACAAACCCCAGGACAAAAGATAAAGAGACGGTATGATTATATATACGAGATAAGACCGGAAAACTCCGGGGAAATGTTTTTAGGGGTAATGTGTGTGGTCGTTGTTCCGGTCCACGATTAAAGGAAACAAAATTTGTAAAACGGATATTAGTGCGGATGTGTTTAACTGTTTCCGGACTTAGGAAATCTCTACGTTCTTTTTTGTTTTACTTACACCAATAAAAACTATTTAATGGAGCTAAATCTCTAATCTTTGGCGCCTGGAAATGGACACAAATAGGACTCAACGCATATAATAAGGTAATATGAATGTATATGAAATGATTTACAACCAGTCGTTTCTCCTTTACTGTAATTTCTATTCAATTATGTTCGACAAAACACGCGAAGAGTAAAAATTGAATAGCAGTCTTTGACGTCTGGTTATTCCAAGCTATACAGGTAGAATTCTCCCATGGAATGTTAAGCTTTGTTTATTGAGTCGCTTCAATACAAACGACGCAATTTTTAAAAATTTTACTTTGCCTTCAATATTAGAGATCAAAAACTGATCATTCACGGTGAGAAAACAACGTTGATTTAGATTGACTGTGGATGATTTTAGTCTCTTATCACCCAAACAAATATTCTACGTGCGTTGAAGACTGGGGGTTCTGGGTGACCGAGACTAGTTAGAGATTCGCCTACATGCCATCGGATGGCTCCGATTAGAATGGTTCGGCCATTTAATGATTTAATTTTAAAATGAAGAGCGAAGCTAAGACGCGAATAGCCAGCACAGTGGTTACGGTCATTGCGCACAAGTTGTCAAAAATAAAACTATTGATAACTTTGCTAAATATAAATTAACTTGAATGAAATTTTGAATACATTCATTTTGCATTATCTATTTTTAGATATATGGGCGAGAACTGTCAGCTCTTTCATAATTCATCTTTAAGAAGACGTGTTTTTCTGGGCGAGGAAAGGTGTAATTTAACAATATTTTGGAGCAAAGAAATAATTATAAGAAAACGAATATTAACACGCATATTTATTATCTTTGTTTTATTTTAATACTGCTAGAAGATATAAACTATAACAGGCTATTGCATTAAAAAACACACATTTTGACTATAAAACAACATTTATTATTATTTTATAGTTAGAAATACATATTAAAATTTATAGGTCATGATTTATATCAAGCTATGATATCCGTTAACCTTCGATCATCTAGGTCGTATTTTCTGAACCAAATCTTAAAAACATGTCATAATACGTGTAGAGGGGCACCAGTTGAAGTTGTGGTAATCATTACCATTGTAAACGTACCTGTATATGTCTCAGGCGAGTTTCATATACTTTTTGAGACTACAAGATATACAAGGCTGTTACCAAATACCAAGAAGTTGTAAAAATCGTTTGAAAAATAAATTGAATCTGCCTTAAGGTAAGTTCCTTAAGGATATGTTACGCTATATTTCCCTGGAAGAGGGGATATAAAATACGTTACTTTCTATTGGAAAACTAACAAATGAAGCAGGGGCGCACAACAGGGTGGTCTGTGTGTGTAGTACTTTAGGGGGGGGGCAACCTCTTGGGCTGTCCAGCTAGTCAATTGGATCGATCGTTTTGCTGTATGCGATTATGGGCTGTTATACACATTCCACCAAACTAACAGTTCGTATTGTGACATAGTGGATGAATTACCCCGTGCCCAGTAAGTAAAAATTGAAATCTTACATTACATGTAAATAATGATGATCACTGTCTGTCATTTTATACTTTATTTTGGAATTTTAAGATTACGCGGGAGAACCCTCCTTTGTTGCTGTAGGCTGATTTGATTTTCTAATGCTTAGTGGGCGGCTCCTCTCCCCGGGAAAATATGTTTTTGTGCCCCTGAGAAGGATTAAAGGAGCTTCAACATTGAAAACACGAATTACCGGAAAAAAGGTGGGATTCTGATATCGAATATATAAGACAAAATAAACATTTTACCATTGGTACACGATTCGTGTTCCATAATGCGTTTCAGCCCCAGTTCTAACAAGAGACTCGGGGAACGAGGCTAGACACATTGCACCAAATCAAACGACGTATGTAGACTGGAATAACCAGACGCTAGAAATTTGCATTCGATTGAGACTGCTGGCTTATTTCCAGAAACCATTGAAGGCAAATCAGTTTATATACATTCATATTACTCTATTATATACGTTGTGGCCCACTTCTGTCAATTTCTAGGTCCCAAAGTTTAGCGATTTAGCTCCTTTAAAGTTTAACGTATAGTCGCCATTGTGAATTACACCTACAAGACAACTAACCCGAACAATATACATTGTAATACGTATCTATGATTTATTATATTGTGAACGATTTGTTTCAGAGAAAATAAAAAAGGCTAACTAATTAAAACAGCAGGAACACATCTTTAAACAGAGATGATAAAAGCTTTATTCTGGATATAGATAATATCCTAAAAGTCGAAACCATCTAATTTAATTAGTTAGTAATGTTTGTTAGACACAAATAAGCTTCACATAAATTCGTTTAAAACAGCAAAAACGCCATCACGATACAAATTAATGTAATGACCGTCTGAACGAGGGGTATCAAAATGGCCATGGCTTTATAACTTGACATATGTGAACGTATGTAGTACTGAACATCTGCTCATTGCATTGATTTTGATTACAATCATTACTACAGTCCAAGAATAGAATCTGTAATTACATCTTATAAATCTTATAGGTAGGTGTACGAAGGTTGCGATTAACATTTAATTGAAACGTTTGACATCAGGATGAAGACAATATTTTATAGAACGTGTGTTCACAGATACTCGTGGTCTGCATGCTAGGAAATGAAATGGGGTTTAACGACTCGCTGTTTCGTCCCGACTAGTCTAATGAAAACATGCCATGTGTTAGGAGGAATTCCAGGGTTCTTGTAAGATTGTTCTTAGCCGACCATATATTCATATAGAGTGATAATGCTAAGAACCATTGACCCAGTGTCATCACAATTATAAAGACAGTAAATTCTCTTGCTTCTATCCATCCTTAAGGGGTTTGCTGGACCAATCGTGCTAGGGACGGTCATTAACTACTCTTACTAATTCAAACTATTAGGGCTTCTTTAACGTGCACCTTAACGCGTACACATGTGGATCTTGGTTTTCCGTCTCACCGCACCACTTCATGCTTTTCCTTGCTAGCCTACCTGGAAAATGCCGGGCTCCAACCCGATATACAAATTGGTAAGTGGACTAGCTTATCTAGCATGTTGAAATTAGGGTTATTGTTCTGGTTCTCACTACGGCCTGATTGGAAGGACGTTTTGTGGTTAACAATATTACTTGAGATACAATCAGTTAAATATAAATACACACAGCTACGAGCTTACTAACTTCAAAACGATTTTGCCTGAAAAAAATCGATGATTTATGAGATTTTTTCCCATAAAGGCGAGACCTTTAGACGCTGTTACTAGATTTTGCTAATTAGTCCATAGACTCTGTATTTTGACAAGGAAATGATTATCGACTTGGCTTGATTAGAATATATGGTAAACCATGTACGAAAAGTGTGCCTGTCAAGCTGTCGTTGAGATAATTTGTTCAGGGGACCACTGTGGCTGATCCCTTGTTCGATATCGTTGTTGGCCGAGAAATTACATCCGGATTTTCTGGTGTGGTTCAGTAGTTCAGGACGGAATGCCTGGCAAGTTGTTCGGACTGTTCCGTGTACACATTGCAGTGTTATTAGTAGAACTACTGAAAGATGGAATTCGAAGCGTAGACCATTGTGCCTGTGCAGGGCAAAATAATTTATTAGTCCGACTCAAACAGAAAAGTAGGAAGTTAAACCTAATTACAATTCGTTTCAGATAATGTCTGTTCTTTTCCCCCACTTGTCATAGTTTTCTCTCTTCGTTAATCTTTTTCTATGTAAATCATTATAAACATTTAGAAAACAGTTAAAAGATTTTCTCAATTCTCTCTTTACTCTAACACTTTTACTACTTCATAAATTATTCATGGCTATTAACTTAGACCATGTTTTATTGAACCGCGTACTTTCCATTACTTTTAGGGTAAAAGTAGCACACTCTGTGTCCCATATGGATTAGATGAGCTTATGTGTACTTATACATTTATGGGCGTGTATATCGATTAAGAAATATATGTGACGTGAGCAAAAGAAAAAACAAAACGAAAAAAAACAACCAAAAAAAACAAAGAAAGAAGCGACCCAATTTTATTATTTGATTGGGGGTGTGTGTCTTGTGTGATTTTATTATTTGATCTAGGTGAAATTTATAAGTCGTGATGCTTTCATGTGTACAGGATTGTGGGAATAGGACGGAAGATCATTCAAGATATCGTAAGTTTATTAGCATCCATGAGTGAGACTATTATAGTAAAAGTTTTACTCGTTCGTTACGGTATTTGCCTGGGGCCGATATTGCGTCCTTCTGATTTCTATCATTCTGAATATGACACTTAAATGTTAGTTCTCTGAGCAAGAAGTTAAAGGTCTATGGTAAATATGTCTACGTGCATATGTAATAGCATGCATTATGTAAACATCATTGGGTTTAAATAAATGTTATCTAAAGCCTCGTAAACAGTAAATGCAACTAATGTATCTTACAAATACGCGATTTTTATAACGTTGATTACAGGTCAATACCTCTAGTCATTAACTACAATAATTGATAACACACTAGGTCATTTCGGGATTAACTTATCGTACCTTTATAGTGTGGCAGAATCGTACAAATGATGATACAAGCATCAAATTTGGCACAATTGTTCTCCAAGGGATACTTATCGAATCTGTCTGATTGGCCAATTGAAAATCCAAGATGGACGCCATTTTTCAAGATGGCGCCAAAACGGCTACCCGAAGTTGATGTTTTGCTTAGAAATATTTGTAGTTGTCCGATTTGTATGTTCTAAGTGTCGATTTCTATGTTTTAAAGCCTGCTAAACTACATTTCCCTGTTAAAAATGCACCCAGAGACATATTTTCACAGGAAAAGCACTCCGGGACATATTTTATATATATATATAGACAACCCCATTATCCTTGTCTCCGCTTTCCCTGGCTGACACGTCCTGTCCATTCAGGTGCGGCTGGGGCTGAATTTTCGGGCAAATGTACTCCATCGCACACAGAGACCGTCTGTGTGTTACCCTCGTCTACTTTAGCCTGCCAGCCGAAGCGGTTTACTTGGAGCCACAGATGAGAGTTCGACCAGTGGTGAGGATCAGTATCAGTAGTCCATCCAATGGATGTGGCTAACTGCTGAAACAAAGGTACTATCCCTAACACTACACCCCATGCACCCCTTACAATGCAAAGACATGCAAACGTATGAAACTCACGAATAAACATCTAGTTTAGACCTTCAGCCAAAGCAGTTTACCAGGGTGTGACCGATGCTGTGCAGTAGCACCATCTTGGAGCAATAGATGGAAGTGGTGAGGACCAGTGTCAGAAGTCCATCCAATGACTGACTGCTAAAACAAAGGTAATAGCTGTAACACTACACCCATACAACCCTTACATTGCAAAGAAAATGTGCCTCGGAGCGCTTTTTGAACAAGGATTTAAAACATAGGAATCGACACTTTGATCATGCAAATCGGACAACTGCAAATATTTCTAAGCAAGACATCAACTTTGGGTGGCCATTCCTGGGGCTATCTTGAAAAATGACCGCTATTTCTGATTTCCAATCGGCCAATCGGGCAGATTTGATTAGTATCCTTTGAAGAACAATTGCACCAAATTTGATGCTTGTATCATCTTTTGCACGATTTTCCCCAAATATTGCTCTTATCTGCTCCACTATACTTAATGTAACAATATGTACTACGTAATTATCGTCCATATCTTCTCATCTTCTGTATTTAAACACCTGTTTCCTGTACGTAATTTAACATTTCTGATCAAATATTATCATATAATCATCTTAACCATAAAGTTGTATATATGTTCTCTATTCAGCTGTCCTACTTAGCAATACAAGTTCCTTTATTGTGACCGTTAGCCAGTTGTGGACACTCTTTTATTAAGCTTATTGATCTATATACTAGAGTAAAATAAATAATTGAACAGTGCTGAGTTAGTAAGTCATGTTCTTTTATAATGCTGTATTGAAATTTTGATATGCGTAGAGCATGCACTTATAAAAGCATGGTTAGATAAACACAGCTTTAATAGTAACATTAGCTATAGATAAAAGGTTAATATTTACCATTGATGAACACTGGATTTAGGAACCTTTACAATCAGAAGCTTTCTGGCTATAATATTTAATATGATATCTATGTTTTCAAAAGAAATATCCAATGAATAAGTTAGTTTGTCTTATTCAAACAGTGTTGTCACACCCGTTTGAACATCTAATATGAGATAGTTACATAAACTGTTACTCCTTCGCTGTCTAATATTTTTTTCCCAAATAATGTATGGTGCTATTTGGTGTAATGAATACATTTTCAGATAAATTGGACCCCCTACTCTGTTATTTAAAGATGTATTATGTAAGGATTGGATTAAGAGCTGGTCGTTCTTGCTACAGTAAGAGTACTAAAACAATGAATATGATAAAAACAATAAATATGATAATTCTTTCAAATTACTTTATTACTATGTGCGTGTTTGAAGTTTTGATAAAATGTAGCGTAGATTGTTTATTTTACATCTACTGAAATAGCAGCCATCATGGGCTCACATGTTAATAAAATGTTAGAATAATGATTTTTATAAGATTTGATTCCCAACACAAACTTGCAATAGGCAGCTCTTACACAATGTATGCTTCTTGAAGGAAACGTGAAAAACTAAACGGCAGAAAGAACAATATTATTCCTAATCTGAAATACAACCAAAGTTCCTGAAAAAAAACTGCTCAAGAAACACTGCTAGTTTTTCGAAATATTTTTGTTATTCACTGAAGTACAGGGCAGTTACAGCTACTGATCTGTGATAATTTCTCTGAAGTAAAAGTGATGACGTTTGAGGATATCCGTCTGAATGGAACGGTATCTAAACGACGGTTTATTCCCGTAATAAATACACCAAAATTGTCCTGAGTTTACAAAAAAGGTATTCTAATTACATAGTAAATGCAAAACAAAACAACAGCCCTCCCCCCCAAGAAAATAGCACAAACTATAGAGCAACGCTACTTATTTAGGTCGAGCTAGGGAACACGATTGGACGCAAAATTGTCCTAGGTTAACAAAAAAAGGTATTCTAGATACGTAGTAAATGCAAAACAAAAACAAAACAACAGCCCCGTCAGAAAATAGTACAAACTAGAGAGGTACGGGCGGTAGTTTAGGTCGAGCTAGAGAACACGACTGGACACAAAAAAACATTTTAGGCTTAACGTTTGTTCGGCACTGGCAGCCATGATTACGTTGAATAGTTTAAATAATTGATAATTTTATTGAGAAAAGTATACGTGTATTGTAGTTATTAATTTTTAAATAATACGAGACAAGTACTCCACGAGATTTGGTTTTTTTCCGAATGTATACATTTTGTGCAATTCTAGCTACATGTAAATGAAAATAGAAAAAAAATAATATAGTGTTCTATCGATTTTTAAGAAATGAATATAGATAAAGTATTGTAGATTTCGAGCTCAAATCGAATTGCAATTTGTGGTTCAAGTGGAGAAGACAATATTGTTACATTTTTAAAAACAAAATCTTAGTATGACTTAGTATAAACCGAAATAAACTGTCTTTTAAAAAAGGTAAGGACAAATTCGGTGCTGCATTAGATTAATTCGTTTTCTGTTTTTCTTGTTTTGATTTGAAAGCCTCAATATATAGGCTTACACTAATTGCCACTTCAATATATTCTGTAATAGATTTTTTTTAATATAGATATATATATTTTATTTATGTAAGAAAAGTAAAAGTGGGCCAATAAACGAGCCCTGTGTTACACCTGCAAAAACATTGCTAATTATAATTTTACACTTACATTTAAATGGCTAATACACGTGATTTGTTACCTGTCATTTTTGTTAGATACAGTCTGGGTCATTTCGATGTTTGACCTCCATCGTAGAGATTTGCATAAAGGCATATTTTGTCATTATTAAGCGAAAATAATAAAGATCCCTACTTCGAGGGCCCAGTAGTGTATCTTTAAGAAGGTTGTGGGTCTGTGCTAGTATATATGTTTGGGCTTTTAATATTATAGCCCCCACCCCCGCATATGGCCATAATTTACTTATTTACTTGTTAGCCCAATCAAACTGTGATGGGTTGGGATGGCCTAGTGGTCGAGAGTGCCGCGCTTCGACTTCTTGCTGGCCGGTCACCTCTGGCTTGCGGCTGCGGTTTCGACCCCTGATGTGAGCGTATGTGACATGGAGATAGGGTCGCCTTCTCAACCTCGTGGGTTTCCCCTGGGCACTCCGGTTTCCTCCCACTGATAAAGACCCCTACGCGCAAGCGAATTATTGAAAGTGAAACCATGTTAGTCCCATCATTTCCTAGTTTGTGTCGAGTGGACGTTAACCCCCCCCCCCTCTCTCTCTCTCTCTCTCTCTCTCTCTCTCTAACATACCAATATTTATCTATATATCTATATAATATGTAATGTAATGTATATCTCAATATTTCTCTTGGAGATCCATCAATATTATTAATTGTTAATGTTATACTTCAATGCCGACATATGGAGAAATGTACAGCCCACATTGATAATTGCTTTCACATATATTAAATTGCCCATTAAATTATAAACGACTATTTTTTTAAATTCTAGGTGACAACATGCAAACAGCTGTATATATCTAGTAATTGGCGGCACGCAGAGAGCAGGATAACCACCTATTTTATATAGATTTTAACAGTGGCGACATCAACAGACAGCTGTTTCATTGTATTGTAGAAGTCGTTGTTGCTGACTAACAACCTATAGAATCTGAGTTATTGATCACCATAAAAGCTATACGTCTAATCAAATGTGATTTCAGATATCGTTTGTGAAAGCAGGTTATCATAACCCGTTGTTTTCTTAGAATCATTACAGAGGAAAATAACTATGGTGGAAATGTACATTGTAGAGAAATTCCACGTTAATCTAAATCCGATTTTATCCAATATGAATTCATATGATATTTTAAATGTGACGATTCGAGGTGTCTTTATTTTGACTGGATGTTCCTACTTATATCATCTATTAATGACGTCACGACATGGATTGATAACGTCATTGCCAGCTTTGGCAACTCTTGGCGCTGGCATCGTCTTCAACTGTCTTGCCATTATAGACGTACTTTTAAAAACTAATCCTCTGGCGGCACCGATAGGATTTCAAATTAACCAGATAGGAGAGGTGTTAGTTGCGTTTATAATCGGTGCCTTGCTGTTAAGTTACTTAAAAAATCCAAACATTCACATCGGAAACATTTGGAAAGGAAATTTATTTTTGGTACTTCTCTTAACCACTGTGTTAACGATATTGCGATGTATACTGAATATTTCCACTGCCTTGGTGATACTGAAAGATAACAGTATGCTAGTGATAACCCACAAATCGTCCGATTGGGTTGTGTATATGTGTGTTTTTATGCCCCAGTACATCATATTATTAAGCCTTATATGTTTTACGAACTCCCAAAATAACCAAGGTAAGCGTTTATATGTGAGTATAGAATGTTTTAACTTTGCCAATGTCAATTTCGAATCCATTTCATTTCGATACATGTTAGTCGTTTCGGTCGGAATGAAGGAATCTCCATTGGCATGTTGCCACTGGAGCCAAGATGACTCGCTAACCAGTGGGTCATGTATTTGATTCTTGTGTTGACCGAGACTGTTCACCCTGATTTTCCGGCGTTGTTCCCGCTTGGTGCAAGGTAGGGGAACTGGCAAGAGAAAACTTGTCGACTTGTCGTCGTTCGGATTTGACGAGAACCAGAGATCCCGTGTACACATTGGCATGCGCATATAGGAACCCCTGGTGGCAGGCGCGGATCCAGAGGGGGGGGGGGGTCCAGGGGATCCAGACCCCTCCCCCCCCCCTGCTCAGACTTGAAAATTTTTTATGCGATTTTATTGGCGATTTAGACTTGTAATTTTGGAATTTACCTTCCGGAAATACGCCAGAATGAACCAAATTGAATCTCATTTACCACATTTTTCTGGGGGAGGGCCCCATACCCCCCGTTTATCGGTTGAGCGCAATTAGTTAAGCAATCAACAAACCTAGACCCGCCCCCCCTGCAAAAATCCTGGATCCGCGCCTGGGTGGTTGTCATATTCTTACTAGTACACATATTTAAGTCGGAACAAAACAGTAGCGCGGTAAAACCAATTTCATTCCATGTTGTCAAAAGACAAGACATATGTGGTCTAAGTTCATCTTGGACACCCAAACAACATTTGTATGCCTTTATATGCAGTGGCTAGGAACATCAAAATAATATACAGGTCACAATTCTATGGAATACAATTACTACTTATTACTGGGCGACGTTTCGACTAGGCTTCTCGATTGTCATATTCCTGAAGCAATGGCGCGAGAAATCCCAGTTCTAATCAAATGAAACACTGCGCAGGAGTATGCTCGATTGTGAACTCTAGTTCAATAACTAAATGCCATTGAAACAGTTTACCTAAAAAATATGTCTAGGTGGTCAGGTTAGTTCTGGATTTTTACAATCTTTTCATCCGGTCAGTGCGTTCAACTCATCGCACTCACGAAGCTCAGATCAGTTTTTGTCAGGTGTTTATCTTTTATTTACTCATTGTCACGCACAAACGGCAAATCGAAACCACATTACTTGTCTCAATGACAGACCCTGTGATTTCACGCGCACTTTTTAAGCCACTAGACAATTCCCCAACTCCCCGTTGGTTGAGAAAGCAAGGAATACCACCAGGCGCGGATCCAGGATTTTTTGCAGGGGGGGGGGGGGGGGGGGGGTAGGTTTGATAATTGCGCTCAACCGATTAATTTGGTAAATTAGATTCAATTTGGTTCATTCTGACTATTTCCAGTAGGTAAATTCCAAAATTACAGGTCTAAATCGCCAATAAAATCGCATAAACAATTTTCAAGTCTGTGCAGGGGGGGGGGGCGGACCCCATGCTCCCCCCCCTTCTGGATCCGCGCCTGCCACAGTGTCTAGTCGTTCGGGTGGCATTAAAAAAAACAGGTCCAGTGTACACTTGACGTGCACGTGGAAGAACACTTGCCAGTGGTAATTCATTATAAATATAGGCGACAGCCCCGCTTCCGAGCAAAAGACTAGTATGACGTATACACTTCTTCGTTTGTCTTAGGACATTTTAAAAACCCAATTTCATTAATTCTTGTACGCTGTGTACAGTGTTTCATATTGGCGAAATATGTGTTTCGTTTTATTATTAATCAAAATGATTTAGTTTAATAACACTACGACATCTGTCACATAAAAATATAACGGTTCATTATACACATGAACTTTAACCTAATGTATACAATAAAAGCAGAACCTAGAAATGTATTTGTAGCGTGTTTCCACTGGCAAGGAATAGCGTCTAATCGTTCGAATGGAACGAGAAAATGGGGCCCCTTGTACACGTCGGTGTTTACATAAAACAACCCTTGGCATTTAGAATTCAAATAAGAGTAGACCGTAGCCCAGCTATGCGGGCAAAATTCCACTCGACACAAACTAGGTCATTTCGGGACTGACATATTGTACAATTTCATTTCAACAATCTCGCTTGGGAAAAACGGAGATACAGAGAAATCCCTACTCCTTGCCAAAGACCTGTACATATGCGTGTTTTGGGGTTGTTGGGTTAAACTCTGATCTCAAAAATAAATTTCGAGAATTCTTGATGGTAGAATGTCAAAATGGCCGGCGCAATGAAATCCAAAATGATGGAATTTTAATTAATCGTCAACTTTTTTCCGTTGGGTATGGCTTGCAATATTTCGTACATATGGGTTTGGTTGTTGCCTGGTTTTGTAAATATGAAACGACCATCAAAATTAAAACCAAAATGGCGATGCCTGTCCTTGTAGATATATTGCGTGTAATAAGGTTTTTAGGCTTACTGAATTCAATATTGTCGAATTTGTGCGTATTTTTGAAACATCGGGAGGAATTACAGAAAAATTTTTACGATAAATTTTATAAATTCAAGGAGAGAACCGCACCGCGCCCCAAAGTTCAGGAACCCGCTATCCTCTAGTGTCTCTTGCCTGTGGAGAGCCGTACTACTGTAGCAATCACAAGAGCCTGTCGTGAAATGAATAACAGACATAAATGAACTCGTGGTAACAATCGTCCTTGATGCTATCGGGACGGACCGGGGAAGATAATGTCTAAACCATGATGTTCGGGTAGAGTCTCCAAACCATGATGTACCCTGTAGATCAGACTGGAGACTCTAAACCATGATGTACTCTGTGGTTCGGATAGAGTCCCTCTAAACAATCATGTGCACTGTAGTTCGGATAGAGTCTTTAAACCAAGATGTATCCTGTAGTTCGATGTACCATGTAGTTCAGACAGATATTTACCCTGTAGTTCAGATAAGAGTCCCTAAACCATGTTTACAATTTAGTTGGGATGAACCATAGTTAACGCGCTTTAAATATATATCTGGAGGCAATAGATTGGTGCAGAAAAAGTTAGGTACACACTGTTGACCATCAATAGATGTTTTAATGACAATAAGCCAGATACTTTATTCAGCTTGACGTAAGACTTAAAATCAACAGATACGGTTTGTTTAACTTGAATGTAAAGGATCATCTATGGTGCATAAGGAACATTTCAGTTGAATCATATCATGTTGTCAATATCGAGGCAAACTTGCTCCATTGTCCTATTCAGATTTGTTCAGATGAATCTGAGTTTGAATAGCGCATGACAATAAAATATCTTTAATAGCGCGTTTATCTGTTGCACCTTTTGTTTTATTTTCTTATGAACTGACTAGGCTATAATAATATCAATAATACATGTGGTATTTTCAGCTATTCATTTAAAATTGTGTGTTTTATCTCCTGCAGACACTTTTTCGCGGAAATCTATGACATATCTCTCCACATCATGAATGTCGGGGCAGCCAACTTGAACACAGCGATATAATAGGGCATATAAATAGATAGTGAGTACCTGATGCAACACCCAACCGCCCATCCACCCTATATTCCTAGACATGTGTTACCCTGAAAGTGTTACTGTGAAGTTGACCCAACAATCTTTTCAATAACAATTCGACTTGTATTTAAAAAAATTCGAAAAAGAATCCATTTATAAGAGACAAGTAAATGTTCAAACATGTTAGCTTGAAAGTAAAAAAAAAAAAGAAACCTATGGGCCCATAAATAGTAGAAATTGTTGTCATAATGTAATGCTTATAATTGAATAATAATTTATGTGGTTTTTATTTTGGTTTTCTTTTTGTTTTTACAGTTAAAAAGAAAATGGTTCATGGAAATTGTGATATCTGTAAAGTCGTTAACCTGTATTATACACTAAATATTATTTATATAGGTATAATTTTATTCATCGTGAAACCACTATCTTTTGCTTACTGCAATGTACCCGCTTGCGATAAAAATACAGAATATTTGATAGTGCCGCCCTTTTTCGCTGTAACATGTGTTTACTTGGGACGCAGTATCCCCATGATGCGTCACAATAAGTCTCCAGCCAGTGATCAAAAGATTTTCCTTGTTTGAGTTGAATCACAGGGATGATTTTTCCGTGTGGAATTTAAAGTTTGTGTCGGACATACATGTAAAGTGAGAGTGAGTCTTGGTTTGCTGATATGCCACATAACAGTTAATTAAACGGGAAATCACAGATTCATTCCATTTATTAAAACTAGTTAGTTCTGCGTGGAAGATTACCTGTTATTCTAGTCATCTTTGATATTAAACAGCGGAGTTGGTTACGAGCTTCTTGTCTAGCAAATACCATGTGCCCAGATCCACATGTCTAAAAGCTGGACATATGCGCGACAAAAACTCCCATGGATACTTTCGTTTAGCGTTTCCAAACAAGAAATAGAATTGGCGGAATATTGCTGCGTTATATGAATTATCTCTGTGCACCACCATATTCTTGAAGTGATGACCCGAGAAATCCCTCTCTGGCTCTTGCTGGGTGAACTTCTGATACTTGTGCTTTTGATGGAGTATGTCTATTCTTCCCGTTTAATTAAAGTACAGCAACATGGCAGTCCTTCGTTTAATCTTGGGTCTCCCTAAAACTTTGGAGACTGGTTTAATGTATTATAAACGGTAAAAGTATTGTTCGTCTCTAAACAGCATTGTTCAAATTTTAGCCGTTTTGACAGCATCGTTTGTCATGCAATGAAATTTTCCGTAATATTTTGCTATGTACTGGTTAATTGGGCATAATAAATGGTGAGTCATGACGTAACGTTATGAAAACATATTTGGAACTCTGTTTAAATCCGAATGATATTGTTACGTAGCTAGGTATCGGACTTTTGACCAGACATAATTTAGAACAGAAATTTGCTTTCATTACGTCAGTGTTGAGTGGGATTAGTTCTAATCCAAAAAAATCACTGCGAGGAGTTGACGTAACACATATTTAAAATGTTTTGGCAATCAGATTTTGGCCTGAACATTTCAAAGGTACTGATAAGGCATTTGATTTGGATATATCAGCGCCCATGTATTAATTGGACCACCTCCTTTTATAATACGCCAACGGCTCAGACAAAAGCTTTACGTGGCAAATTTGTGAATGGGTGGTTATGGTTTTTACAGTTTCAGTGTACGGGATATGTATGCGACTGCAGTGGAATTGTATATTGTTATTAAAATAAATTATTAATAAATGACATATATTATACTGTTAACATGCAACTAAATAAAGATTTTATTGTGGGTTTCACTGGTCTTCATTGTATATAACCCAAGAAAAGTACAAAGGCAGCCAGAATTATATCAAGCTGATTCAAACATAGATCTTATTTCGTTTCGTCAAAATTTCGATTTAATGGTCTTCACATTTCGATTTAATGGTCTTCACTACATTAGGACACGGAAGGGTTGTTATATAAACCGCTTTCTGGTTGATATGAATGATTAGCCCAGGCGCGGATCCAGAGGGCGTCGCACCCGGCGCACACCCCCTCTATTTTTTGAGGTGGCGAACAATTTTTAGCTCCATATATTCTCGCGAGAAAGGAGAGCAAAAATAGTTTAGGTTGGAAATCGTAATTTACAGTACTAGTATGAAATTAGTCCTTGTGGGCATTTTTTACACTCGAAAAATCACGGATCCGGGCTTCACACTCCCAAGTTGGTGCAGCACGCCCCCTCTTTCTGAAAATCCTGGATCCGCGCCTGGATTAGCCAATAATGATTCGTTAATCAAACGTCTGACATCATATGATCAGAAGCCGTTCGTATGACCCCTGACGCGACCTCTCACAGCAACTGGTCAGATCTGCATGTGATGCAGGTCATCGAAAGTATAAACAAGCCAACAGTAAGGCTGATGTCCCCGCCAAAATCCCAAAATAAATACAGATGACATATTACTATTTTGGGGTTTGAGAGAATTCAATTCCTGAACGTTCAATCGAGTACCTTCAAATAGATCATTTTCATGGTTCTGAAAGGTTAAACAGGGGCTATAACTTGGGACATAATTAATGTAAATTGCTGAAATTCAAACAGCTAGTTTGTTTCACTACTTTAAATAGTACATATAAATTTCAAACAAATCAGATGATAATTGTTGTAGTTAGAGTGTTCAGCAAAGTTCAACAAAAGGACGTAATTAACAGAAATTGCCGATATTCAATTAGTAAGGGAGCTTTAAGTTCTTGTTAGTTTCGAAAATCGCGTACAAACTTTCGTAAGCAGTATTTGAGCAACATCTGGAGTTCGCCGACTTAAGCATGGAAGTTGATTGTTGTAGGCAAAAGCCGAATTAAACTTGAAATTTCGACGTTTTGTCGGACCCTCCACCACCGTGGGAAGGGGATATGCAACTTAAGAATCAAGGTTCAGAGTATCGGTCACAGCTGTCCACTCATCTAGCATAAATTCTGTACGCGATTTTCGAGACAACCTGAACCTAGCTCCCTTACTAAATGGGATTCTCCGTTTCGCAAATTTAAACAATGCATATTATATATATATAAATTTCTTACAGATCATGTGATAACCGTGTCATTAAAGCGTTCGTCATAAGCAGCAGAATAGAATACCCATTAAACATAAGTTTAGTTAAACAGTGTTTGCGTGGTGTCTTATACAATTATGAGGTACAGCACAAAAACCCTGAAATATATAGAGTGAATAACATATTTTATTTCATCGAGAAGCAAGAAAACTACGTCTTCGTGAAAATATAAACGTTTTCTTGCTTAGAGATGAAATAAAATATGTTATTCACGAAAAAAAAAGACAAATGTTCTATTTATTTTATGATTTTACAATCATTTTAGGTAAAACAACTGCTAGCCAGTGAAATAACACTTTTATTTCACTGATAAAACGCGGTATTCCACTACTGATCATAAAATAAATGTTTATATCCCAAAGATCTCAGTTCATTTCGATATTGGCATGTATTGAACTGTAACTTCATTGACCGCTAATTAAAACACAACAATACTCCAATATGGTGATTCAAAATTTTCTTTTTTCAGTTGTTAGTCAATAGAAATGATTACACATGCTTGAATACAGACTAGGAGGAAGAGATGATTAATATCATGGACATGGGAATAATATACAATGTAGGATAATACAATAATAATAACAATGCCATCAACATAATTAGTTTTCACCTTAGACGAAACCCAAAAGTCAAAATCTTTGGTAAAGCATTTTTATTTTTGTCTTGAAACTATTGTAATACCTAAATTAATCGAAACTTCAAAGGTGAAAACATAGTCAAATGTGCTCTTAAGATACATTATGTAAGATTTTGATAAAGAGCTGACCATTATAATAGCTTAAAAATAGATAATGTAAAAGAAAAATATTGAAAATTTCATTCAAATTACTTCATTCTGAGACAAGTTATCACTGTTTGTAGTCTTGTCAAGATGTGTGCATTGTGGTAACCAGGTTTCTGGTATATCTGCGACTTAGCCTAGCTTTCACATTTTTAAATTAAATTTTTAAATTGCAAACCGTTCTAATCTAGTTAAAATCTTGAGTATGCGATGCCAACAACAGTTGATAATGGTCTTGTTTTGTTAATAAATGTCTAATTAATAGTTTACATAACATTTCAGGCCTAAAGAACGACCTGCAGTAGACATATTTAGCTCTTGCATAACGCATGTTTAATGAAAATAGTGCTGCTTTACAACAATTAAAAGTTGTGTTCATATTCAAAACTTTGTTTATCATAGATCGGTTGAACACTTTCATGAAAGGTACTGATCAATTTGAAGGGCATTTTTAAGGCAAATATGGCTGAAATAAAGTTCGTGGAGGGAACAAAGCAGACTATTTAATTATTAATAAAAATATGCAACTCTTGACAAACACACAAAATAAAGTTTTACATTTCTTACTTAAATAATACTGATGTTAAATCAACAAATAATGAGAATTTAATTAAGGGGATTTAAACAAAAAAATAAATCTATTGTAATAAAAATAAAATTACAAACGCATGGAAAACAGCTTAGTGTTTTCTGTAAGTATTTGTTTTTACTCTATCCAGTTATGACATGCCCTTTCAATAAAATTTGATTGTAAACTGTAAACTGATATGTAACTAAAATTGTATTAAATTTAATCAATATACTAGCTGGTTATCTGTTTTAGCAGGACTGTATTTTTTATATCATTGTATTGCAAAATATATCGAAGTTTACATTAAATCTGGTTGTCTGCCACAGTATGAAATTATTATGTGATTATTATTAACAATATTGATTCAACAGAACTCAAAATAATGGATTATTTTGTTATAGCCAGCACAACCATGAGTGATCACAATGCATAGTTTTATGGACAAAATTAGGAGTGTTATGATACAATGACAATACATGTTAGGGTTAATAACACCTTATGTTTTCTATTTAAGCCAATAGCTTCATGTTTAGTAATGGCCTCAGATAGGAAAACCATCCAAGTGGTGACACTTTTCTTGTAAAAGAATTGAATAGGGTTAACAGTCCCTTCAACACATAGGGTGAAATACGAGATGAGAAATTTTGACTGGAATAAAGCATTTTTTCCTGCTTTTCCTTGAATTCTACCTCAATTTTTTGTACCATCATAATGACTAGTCACAATTTCCATGTCATCTCTGACATTGAACCCTGACTGCTTGACTAATGTATGTGAACTCTACTTGAAAAAGACATAGAAATATCAAACTTGATATGAAAATATATGACAACTACCTCTAGATTATATATCAATAGATGTAATATCATTTTGTATTCTGGAGGAGAATTTTGTGTGGATAGCAAACAGTGAAGAATGAACTAAAGTACTCCCAATATATTAAGTGACAGTTGCTGTTTATACGAAAAATGTACAAACCCTTGTATATACATGTATAAAGTGCGCAGGAATATAATTATTTGAAATAAACATTAATAATAAGTATATGTGTAATGCATAGTTTTGTTTAATGATATAATTATTATTTTGGTGATTCACATTAAAACAAAATAATCTACTATAATATATTCTCTATAATATTATATACATGTTTATTTACAAGTTTAACAGGCACCATAAATCAAAACTAAAAGAAAACAAAACCCAAATTAAATGCGGAGATCTGACCACTTATATGAAACTTCCCAATCTAATTAAAACTTATGATTTGGTTGGTCGCTCAACAACCTCATGCTTAAGAAAAAAAAAGAGACCACATTTTGGGTCCCAAGATGATGGCCAATAAAATCTCAGAATAATCAATCACATTCAAAACAATTCGCATAAATTTTTGTTTTGCAGGTTTTGATTGGTAAAACCACAAGCAGTGCAAACAGATGAAGTTTAATCAAACATTATTAAAAGAACGAATTGCTGATTTAATTTAATTTTATTTAATTAGACTGGAGACTTATTAGTTCTTTGTCTCTAAATTAAGAATTGAGTCTTTTAATCATATCCTCATTCCACAAAGCAAATTGTGTTAAAAGGGAGCTAACATGAGTTTGAAATTAAGCAATTAAAACTTGAATACATGTCCCGATGAAAAGTTTCATGGTTTCTCGGTCAGATCTACTAGTGTCCTTAAGATCTATATGTTTTTATCACATCTTTGATAGTCTGCCTACAGATAGGGCATAGTCCACCTTTTTCTCGTTTAACAACAATGGCACAATCATAACACATGCACATATGTCCACAAGTATAAAGTACACAATTGACTGGTCTTTCACAACAAACAGAACACTCCTGTTGTATACTGTCGTCCGAAAACAGAGTGTCCATGGATGTATCCGGTGTAGAGGGTATTGAAGAAGATGGGAGAGAGGGGGTTAACGGTTGAGATAGTGAAGGGGAGGCAACCGATAGTTGTGACTGATAGTTATTAATAGGACTTGCAGATTGTTGTTGTGTGGTGGCTGCTGGCACACTAAAGCTTCGTAGAACTTGCGGTTGTAGTGGCAGCATAGGATACGAAATTCCAGAGGAGGGTATTGTCGCTGTTGATTGAGCGAGCGATGCTGGTGGCGGTGGTCGTGGCGGTAAGGCCACCGTTAACGATGAATAACTAGAAGCTGATCGTGATCTGGGTAATCTAGACTGCGCACCAGGTACTGTTGATCCTGAAGAAATAGAAAGGTTTCAAAATCAATTCGACTTATAATAAGATTTAAACTCTCAGTAAGTAATGTATGTATGTACCAAACTATCATGTGGGCATGATCTCTTATCCTTACAGTACCATTATATAAAGAATGGAGCCATAACTTAATAGCTATTATAGGTTTACATCCTTGTCTTGACTGTTCTGGGGATTAAAACTTGAATGTTCCTTAACAAGATATCCTCTTTTAAAATTGTATGCTGAAGTATGCCTGGCACAAAAGTATGCCTGGCACCAAAAGGATTATACTATAAGGATTTAACCTGTTCTGCACCAACAAGGCTTCATGCCATGCAGTGTGCTATGAGGGAGATTTTGCCCGAACAGCAGCACTACAGTCTACACTTATTTCGAATTCCAACTATAAAGGGTTCTTTTAAGTGCACACCAATGTGCTCCACTGAAATGGGAAAACCATGCTGGAAAATATTGAGTTACTGCTTAGTGAGCAAGCGTCTACAGCTGTGCCACCAGATTGGAAATAAAGTTATATTGTTCATCTTTTCCAGTCTAATTTTGAGAATTTTGTCAAACTAAAGCCAAGTTAGTTAACTTTAAAGTTCCCTAACAGGTTGAGCAACTAAAATACATGTAAGTTTGAAAATATCCAATAAGACAAATATTATCTGTATCCATGTTTCTTTACTATTAGTGTTATGTTCATTAAGTATGTAACTGCCAAAAGCTGTTGATGCTATCTATAATTCTAGGTTCCAAAGTTTGAAATATTCTAAACACAAGGGATCTATTTATACTGGTCTAGCTCGGCTGGTTCAGTATCTAAAAACTATGGAACATAAATTTGTAAAAATTCTTACCAAGTAATCTGATTTTCTGAACATTGCCATAGACATCAAAGAATGCCCAGAGTGGTAGATTTCTATCAACATGCATCAAGGTTGCCACTTTATGATTATTTCTGGAATATCGTACTTCCCCTACAAAAAATGAGAAAATAAACATTTAAACTATAACACTGGACTGGTATTTAGCGATTGAGCACAATAAAAACACAACTTTTTATATGGAATACAATCATTTGCTTGAAAACGAAGATAACATATGTGGAATATAAAGGGTGGTGTTTTCATATGCCCACATATTTTCATGTCGTCTGCCATGTCGTCTGAATGTCCGCAATGTGTTTGTTGACAATCTACAGGTGACAATTCTTATCCAATTTTGACAAAACTTGAAATATAGGTTTATCTTCAAAAGATCTTGGTTCCTTTCGATATTGGCATGTATCAGGTCTAAACTTCATGGATTATGGTCCCCACATTTTTAGCTTCTGGACACTCTGGAGGTCACAATTTTCATCTAATTTTGATCAAACTTGAAATGCATGTTCCTAACCCAAAGATTTTGGTTCCTTCCGATATTTGAGCATATCGGATCATAACTTCCTGAATTATGCCTCCTGATTGTACGAAAAATCGCAATTTTAGCTTGTGGTCCCTCTAGAGGTCACAATTATTATCCGATTTAAAAAGACATTCAAATATATCACCGTAATACCATAATAATGCTGAAGTTCGAATTTCTTAAAATCAGACCAAAACTGCCAGACAAAATGGCCACCTCTCCTACGCAAATAGTGTAAAAATATGGCATATCAAGGATGTGGGTGGAGCCTCTAGAGGTCATAATTATGATCTTTGCTTTAAGATATTGGGAAAAACTAGTTCTAAATGAAACATTAACAGACTACAATGTGTTAAATTACCAATAAATGCTAATTATAAACGATCACGAACACAGAGCATAATGTATATTTGAAATAAGAGCAAAGCAAACATCTATAGATTTTGTTTAAAAAGTAACATCTTGATATTACATCATATTAAAATCGCAATATCATTATTACTTTCTACAACCCCACAGGATTATATAAGTATTATGAGATTAATTTACAAAAGTGTTTTCCAACGGTCCATTTATAAGAAATCAATGCGCCTGGCATTACAGTGAAATAGAGTAGGGTGAAACGGTGAAATAAAGTAGGGTGAAAGCAGGAATCGTGCAATAAAAAGATAGGTTGCCAGGCAACGAAACATACGCCCACAACAGCTAAGTCGTCCGGGCAGTCAACAAGGGTTGTCGCATATTGTTTCTTTTATCAGTAAGGAGAACATTTACAGCACATGATAATCTTATTACGAGTAATAGCCCATTAAATAATTATCAGAAATGATTAAAATAGTTTTGATGGTTTGTCTCGAGGCCTTTGTCCACAAGATATTTCAAAGTGATCAACTGCCAGAAATTATCACTGAAAATCAAATAGGATTCTTCGTATCATGACCCTAAACACTGTGTACAAATTTAAAGTCAATCAGATATTAACTTTAGCCTTTAGAGCATTCACAGGGTTTTTCAAAGTGATCAAGGTCATAACTCTGGCAGTAATTATCAGATATCGCTGAAAATAAATAGGCTATTTTGTATCATGACCGTAAATAGTGTGTATAAATTTAAAGTCAATCGGATATTAACTTTAGATTTTTCAAAGTGATCAAGGGTCATAACTCTGGCAGTAATTATCGGATATTGCTGAAAATCAATAGGCTTCTTTGTATCATGACTTTAAACACCGTGTATAAATTTAAATTCAATCGGATATTAACTTTAGCATCTAGAGCGTTCACAAGATTTTTCAAAGTGATCAAGGGTCATAACTCTGGCAGTAATTATCAGATATCACCGAAAATCAAAAGGCTTTTTCGTCTCATGACCTTAAACACTGTGTATAAATTTGAAGTCAATCGGATATTAACTATAGCCTCTAGAGTGTTTACAAGATTTTTCAAAGTGATCAAGGGTCATAACTCTGGCAGTAATTATCAGATATCACCGAAAATCAAAAGCTTTTTCGTCTCATGACCTTAAACACTGTGTATAAATTTGAAGTCAATCGGATATTAACTATAGCCTCTAGAGTGTTTACAAGATTTTTCAAAGTGATCAAGGGTCATAACTCTGGTAGTAATTATCGGATATCGCTGAAAATCAATAGGCTTCTTCGTCTCACGACCTTAAACACCATGTATAAATTTCAAGTCAATCGGATATTAACTTTAGCCTCTAGAGCGTTCACAAGAAATTGTGGACGATGGACGGACGAACGGACCGACTGACGGACGGACGGACGGACCGACGGACGGACCAACAGACGGACGGACGGGGGCGACGGCAATATACGACCACATTTCCATGTGGGCGTATAAAAATGATACATTGTAAAGACTTGTTTCATAGATTTGAGAATTAATCCACTGTTTACACTGTTCACAAACTTTCTGATGAGACAAATTAACTGGGATATGACGATATCCAATACATTATAAATATCTTACCACTATAATATATTAAACATTATGTAATCTTTAAGTCAGTATATAAACATATTCAGAATTCAGAAAAAACCTGTGTTATATTTAAAGCACTAAAAGCTAAAAATATACTGTTATCACTGATATAACATGGGTCATGGTTCAATTCGTACAATCTATACGTGTAAATAGTTTTATTCTGGTAGTTGAGTATAAAGATTTGAAATTCAACTTTTGAGTAAAAATTAGTCTATTTCAATAGTTATACAGAATATTCTCCAAGGTTCTAAAATATGAGGCCTTTAAAGGCTCATTACCACTCTTATTGTAACTGAATAATATGTCCCAATCTCTATTGTGGTCAACAAATTGTACTATTTTACAATATTCCATTTAATTGATGATATAAATTTCATTATAACACTCCTAATTTAAAAAATTGAAAAAATTCAACGTAAAACTTTTCAAATGTGACTTGGATTTAAAACCCTTTGGACAAGTAAAATAGAGTGTACCGGGTAATGGATAATTTACACAACACGTAGGACACTTAAACATCTAGTACTTAGAAAAAGGCTATTATTTTTTTCTTTTATGGAACTGTGAAGCCAGCAAGAATGTTATTGTCCCTTTAACTGAATAAATATAAGCAAATAACTGAATAAATATAAGCAAATAACTGAATAAATATAAGCAAAAGTAAACAAACATTTGCATTAAATGTTGGTTATCTTTATGTTACAAGTACAACTTACAAGTTGACTTCATTGATTGTAAATACTTGTTTTTATGAGATTTTTATTTAGTAGACTATAACTTCAACATTAATAACACTTCAGTGACTTCATTCCAGGCACAAACATTAATGCATGTTTACAAACAAACTGCTTAAAATATTATTTTTAATACATCATGTTAAATTATTGAGTTGTATGTAAAAATATTATATGTACATGTAAATGTACAATTATTCATCTTTTTCATGTATATATGAGGTTACATCCTACTGGAGTTTGTCCCAAAAGTCTATTGAACAACATATTTTTCACCAAAATCCTTTAGCCCATTAAAAAAGTAAATATTCAAGATAAATGTAAACAATCTGGTTTGTGCATTGAAATAAACCTGTTTATAAAAATATTACTTGGTGTAAACTTGGTGTAAATTAATGAAACAATCAAGGATCAATTAATTAAATTTTCTCCAAATATATTTGCTCCTACACGTATTTATGGTATTTAAAAATATTAGTTATCTTAGAAAAAAACACAAAGAAATATTTTACACTTCAATGTCTAAATTTCAGGAATCTCACTGACATTAACATCTATTGGCAAAAAGCCAAATTACCTGATCCTACAATATACACTTATAGTAGCAGGTGTATTATTATTACTATTACAAATTACAGTGCTTCAATTAGATTAATATGTTGTTATAGCTGTTATAACTATAAATTATGAATTAAGAGAAACAGTACCTTTTTTATTTACAGTAATAAAACATTAATTTAATATTTATGCGTTACGTGAAAAACAGGTGTTGATCTGATGCCTGGTAATATAACAGGTACGATTAAATTTTCTTTTCCGAGATTATGCCTAATATTACATAAAAATCAAATCATCATTTTGTCATGGCATAGGGATTTTAACCAGATATTTTGAACTTGAACAAAATGACCTAAGAAATTGTGATATAAAATCTGCCACCGAAACGAAATTTGTCAATCTTTTCCTTATAGTTACTGATCAACAAGACACATAAACTTCGGACGTATGGAAAAATTAAGCCAGAATTTTATGCAATACTGTTCTATCTACACTCCGTCAAATCAAAGGCCCATAAAATTGCGTTGAATTCGATTATGCTTAGCACACACCAGCTCGAGATAGAGCGTGGTCGTTATAAAAATATCCTGTCATATGCACGTTTATGTAAACAATGTAATAATAATCAAATAGAAGACGAATACCATTTCATATTTGACTGTAACAAATATAACAATCTTAGAAATTCAAAATTGACACCAATTTTCAAAAGCAATCTGCACATCTCGTGCAATATAATTAATGTATTAAATCCCCCAAACGAGATTGCTAGTCAGGTTGCTTCATATATATATAATTGTCTCCAAGAAAGAGCATCAGAGTTACCCGTTAACCAACACCCCTGTTCAACATAATATGTTTATTATGTTAATAGTTTGGTTACTTTCCAAGCTAGTTTAGATAATTTTGGTTTTAGATATATACTATACTGATTTTCATTTTACCGACCATCTTTCAATGTTATATAGACGTATTATATCACATTCTACATCCATAAAAAAATCACTCCGGATTTTATGTTATAATTGTATGATCAACTTTTGTTTAAACTGTGTATGCTGTCCTAGGCCGATGCAATGATACAATAAAATTTTATCTTATCTTATCTAATGTTCTTCACTGACTTTGAAAAAAAAAATTCATGCATAAAATACATCAAACAAATTCAAAATTTCTATTTGATTCAGAAAATTTCAATGATATAAAGTCATGCACTATTGTTGACTTGTCAAATTATTACATAGTTTCTTTATTGTGGAATAAACTGAAATAAATGAAAGCAAATGTTCTGCTCCAACTAGGGCTAGGCTAATACGGGCACACACCATTCAGTGTGCTATGTATGAGGATAATTTTGCCCAGGCAGTGGAATAATGGCCTACTATTATATTGAATTCCAACTGTATTGAATGTATACACAGGATCTCATTTTTTTGGCCCATCTGAATGACTAAACAGTTGTTCTTGTCAGACACTCCGTCCTGCACCAATGACAAGGGAGAACCACATCGGAGAATCAATGCAGGGATCGAACGTGCGATCTCCAGGATAGCAAGCTAGCATCTTACCCACTTAGCCACTATAGATCTTCATAAACAAGGTACTTCAAGCCAAAACAAGAAAAACAATGATGACATTGGACAACCGTACATTAAAACAATCTATACATTGTTAAATTAATGCAATCTTCTGGAAGCTGTTGTAATATATTTGTTAATTTCAGTCATCTCATAAACGTGAACTTACAAGAAACCACATGTTCTTAGATCCCTGAAGTCACAATCATTAGAAGCTCATTACAGACATTTTACTGTACACTACCCAAAAATTCACAAGAACCTGAGAATCTGATGAGTGTAAATTATAAAGATTCTTGGTAGATCATGAATTCTCTGAACCCTTAAAGATAAACAAAATACATTGCCAATTTTGAGAAAATCCCTTTCTATCTGTTAGTCAATCTCATCAATGTTCAACATACATTATGCAAGAGCTAAATCTGCCTATTGTAGGCTATTAATTAACATATCCAGACCATAATCAACTCTTGATGTCAACCCTAGCCTCCAATGTTTGTTCAATTATGATCCTTTTTGCGTAACATTTTTCACGATTTAATGATTACGGTAAATGGATAATTATGCTAGGTGGAACTTTCAATCCCTTAATTCTGTGTTCATAGTATTCATAGTGGATCAATTTGACTGAAATTTTCAGCAAATTGACTTTACATTATCTAGTTTTTAACTTATTATAGTGAAAACTGCCAACTAGTTATCTAATCTTCCATAATGTATTTTTACAGTAATATTAGCAATAAACTTTATCATGTAATAAAAAGGTTTCCTCAGTTATCTTAAAAAATAAACTCAAGTGGAATTTAGACTAGGACCGATTCAAGAAAAATTACTGGTACCAGGTACATTAATTCTCATGGATATTTCAATTTACCAGAAATTTCCAACTCACTCATCTGCCACTATACATTGTATGAATTTTAGGTATTTTGGTATCAATTGCTTAAAAAGCTAATTTCTTTACATAACTTCTAAATATCCTTGAAACAAGTAAAACCTGTTTGTGTTTAACATAGATAGCAGTTTTCTACTGAACAATAAACCTATTCACTTAACATAGAAAATAAACACAATGTGTAAACAATACAACAATTACCGGTTAATAATTCTTACCAGAACTACTAATATCTTCATGATGTACATGACACTCTTTTACCGTACTATGATTCCATTCCATTTTGATATGAAAACCGTCTAGAATCTAATTACACCAATTAAAACAAATTACACTTTCAGGAGCTACACATTTTGTGGCCATTGTAATCTTTCAAAGTCTTAAAAAGATTATAAATCTTTGTCTATCTTCAGCAGACGCAGCAATGATTTATTTAGGCTAAAACCAGAACCATCTTTTTTGTGCCAAATATCATCTGAATGGAAGTCCTAAAATAGCTGAAAACCCAAGCCTGGTGTGGAGTTGTACTCTTGCCAAGAAAGCTGTTTTTAAACCTAAATCACAACTATTAGATGTAAGCAATATCTTATATAGTGAAGTAATATAAACAAAACCAAACGTTACTAATTGCAGCTGTCCAAGAAATACAGAGTTATCTCCCTTTACAGTAATTCATTCTAATGTACACGTATATGATCTTATTCTTTCAAGTTTACTGTATCCGGCCTACATAGATTAACATTAACATTAATCATTTATTATTATTGAAGAGTTGATAATTGAAACAAAGACTAGAATGACTACTTCATCTTGTAGTGCCCTCATACCCAAATTTTAAGTTCAATTTTGCCTGCATGATTTTCCCTTTTTTTAATCTTCTTACCATAATTTCAGCACCATAATATAATATCTAAAATTAGTTTACCTCCTTAAATTCAAATTTTTTCAAAGTCAAATATTCTTTATGAACGAACTCAAAATGAATGCTACGGGACAAAATACACATATGTAAATTGTAATAATGTTATTATTGAATTTTATGCAGCCACTGTATTCCAAACAAAACACTGTTAAAATGGCATCAAGTAATTCAATACATTTAAGTTATATGGATAAACAATTACTGTATTTTCATTCAAAGCCATGATTCTGCAAATGATTTTCTTGTTTTTTTCAAGCACAGTGCTTAAAAAACGACACAAAAATCACTTTAAATGTAAAAATACAGTAATTTAATAATAATTGTTTATCCATTGAACTGTTGTTATTTTATGATTTATACTAGCATTTTACTGATTAACCATGGTTCTGGATTACAATTCTCTTTATCAATTCAATGCAAAACAATTCTGACATATTAGAACATAATGCAAGAATAACAAGGTTAACTGTATTATTATGCAATCCTACAGAGGAAGTAATGTTTGTTTTGTTTTATATATCACATGATTTGACTATATATATATATATATATATATATATATATGAACTTTATGGTAATGTCAGTTCTTCAAAGACATGTACATGTATACAACAAAGAAAAGATTAACTTTGTGCAATTAACATATATAATAAAGCAGTTTACTTCTGAAACTGAATATACTGTATATTATTTTTGGTACACACTTTATGGACTTACAGATTTTGGTCAAAAGTGTGTTGGTCACTAGAGTTTTTCGGGGAAAATCCAGTAGCATGTAACACTAACAGCTCATATACATACATGAATCATATTGTTGCAAGTTTCAACACTTTCTATTAAAAACTTCAGATTTGTTCTCCAATATGCTATTTATGGAATAAGTTAACAGTAGTCTTAAGATGTTAAGGTAGCCTAAACTTGTCGTCCGAATATAAAGATGAGGCAGATAAACTACTTACAAAATACAAGCCCAACGGCGAGACTGATGCCCCCATATCGAAAAATAGAATTGTGGTTTAACATCCACGCGACACAAACTAGGTCATTTTGCTCATGATCGATTTTAGTCATATATGAGTACTGCACTCTCCCGGTTATATACACGCCAGCGTTTTTACACTAGCTTATACTATACTCGTCTTAATTAGTAAACGATTAAACTTACTAAATTTGTTAAAAAGCAATTGCGTTGTCATAAATATTTTATAACAAAATTCTGAGACCAGCGGCTGCCAGGCAGGATACACCCACATTTCTGAGAGATGGATAGATTTTTCTTACAATCAAGGGCCATAATTCATGAAGTTACAATTTGATATGCGCGAAGTTTCAAGTTTCATCAAAATCTGATTAAAATTGTGAACTCACATACAAGCGGCAGTCACTTTTGTCCAGCAACTTTGGTCAGATTTACTCAATCTTTTTTACGGTGTGACGGTGATATAATCAGACATTTTTTTAAATAAGATAATAATTGTGCCCTCCAGAGTAACCACAAGCTAAAAAAGGCAATTTTTCGTACAATCAGGGGCCATAATTCAGAAAGATACGATCCGATATGCGCAAATATCGAAGGAACCAAGATCTTTGAATTATAAACATGCATTTCAAGTTTCATCAAAATCGGTTCAAAGTTGTGACTTCTACAGTCTTCAAAAGTCAAAAACGTGATTTTCTGTACCATCAGGAGCCATAATCCATGAAGTTACAGTCCAATGCATGCCAATAGCGAGAGGAACCGAGATCTTAGGGTGATAAACCTATTTTTCAAGTTTCATTGAAACCGGATAAAAACTGTGACCTGTAGAGTGTTCACAAACAATTGTGGACTGACGGACGGACGGGGGCGACAACAATATACGTCCACATGAAAATGTGGGCGTATAAAAATAGATGACAAAACAAAATGAGGAGATAGTAAATATACAAGACATTATAAAAAATGGAGATAAGAAAATTCAAAAATAATTACCTTCACTTGTAAGATAAAAACTTAGTTCATCTCCTACGTCCGGTTTACGACAAATATCCTTATTTACCACCCAATATTCTTTACGATCTAATAACCAATCAGAATCATCTGGTAAATCGTCACCAGTTAACGTTGCCGGATCACATACCGTTAAACCGAAAGCTATCCCTCCAACATATAACTGCTCAATGTTCAATATTTGTATTACGATTTTTTCTCCACAATGTAAAGGCCGTGAAGTAAATGCATACGCATTACAATATTCATCGACTGTCCTTGTGGCTATTGTCATATCACGGTTTAAATAAAGGTTTTTACCACACATGTTATGAAATGTCATTGGGACAAGGTCTACATTTGCATGATATCTGATTGCAGGAGATGAATCATCTATCGATAAAGATTGGATAGATTGAAATAATTCTGCAGACTCGACTGTTGATGCTGTTCCTACCATGTTGTTTAAAACAGGTGCTGCTTCTGAAATACACAAATAAAACATCGGTAAATGCTTTTAATCGAACTAACTTCCTGCATATTACAACAATATGTTCTTCGGCTGTATGTATGGCATCACCGTGCAACAAATTATATTAATAAGTGAAATAACGAATTGGGTTTTACTAGGTCATTTCTGGACTAACAATTCGATATTAAGCTTGTGCACAGCAGGTCTTGGCAGAGGAACTTTAGAAATGAAAAAACAAAAGCTGAAAGAAACACATCAGATACATCTATTCCTTTGGATTGAAACCACAACACTTATGACAGACCACTCACGGTAGCCCCCCCCCCCCCAAACACACAATCAATGAAGAGACAGAGAACAACTTTTGAAAACACAGAACCTTCTCAAGAGAAATCATGATGGCGGCAGAATTGAGAATGAATAAGCATACCAGAATGCATGAAAGTAAGCCAAGCTTACTCTTTCGGACACCCCTTACCACTGTTTGTCATGTATTTGATACACAGTGAACAGTCCATTTGCTGATGACACTATTTTGCCATACTTTGAATATTGTCTAATGGATTTTTTGTTCTCAGTTTAATTTCATTTATAATTAGGTTATTTACCATTATGTATTTAATATTTTCATACTGTAATACAGCTAGTAGAAAGATTGAAATATTGCACCCTACATGTATCTCTGTAGGGATTTTGTCTGCCGTACTCGGAACTATTCATTTTCTACTATCTGTTAATATGTGCTACACAATTGTACAGTAATATGAATATATTAAGTTGTTAATCATGAAGGCATGAAAATTCTCTATGTATTAACTGATGTGAACTGTTCAAGGTACATGTAAATAGGCCACTTCATCACATATTGGTGTTTGATATGCACATTTTATTTTATTATTAATACACATCAAAGGATCATTCTGATAAGAAAGTAATAACGTGTGGTATAATATATCTAACATCGACCTATAAAATAGATCTACCCCTTAATTCAATTAGCAATCTTATCTCCAAGTACCAATAGTCGACATATGTGTCAAACCCATAACTCTCCTCGGATCTAATATGTTGTCAACAAACAAATAAACTTACTTTTAGACTTATCTTTTAACCTGGAAAGAAGTTTGTGTTTTTCTTTTAACTTTTTGAACTGGAACATGATCATTCATAAAAAAAACCAAGTTGAAGATAAGTTTGAAGCATGAGCAGTAGAGTATTTTGATTGAACCCAACCTCTTCAATTCTTTAAAACTTGTTGTTGACAGGCAATAGTTACATGACTCTACAAGTTATGTATAGTCATTTGGTGGTTTTAGTGTTCCGGTTAACTTGCTTTGACAATATATACGCTTACTACATACTGTGTAATTTAGGTCAGCTAGTCCTTGTAAATGTACTGTGTAAAGCCAAATAATAGTCATCATATTCAAGTTTAATCTATTTATAAGGTTCAAATGTTGTGTTATCATGTGAATAATCCACTGGTACAGTAATCAAAGTTATCAGTATTATATTAAAGATACATTATTGCAGATTCGATAAAGAGTTGGCAGTTCTCACTATAATAGTTAAAGATAGGTTACCAGGCAACAAAACATACGCCCAAAGCAGCTAAATCGTCCGGGCAGTCAACAAGGGTTGCCACATTTTTTTTACTTTTTTTGGTAATGAAACATTTAATATACACTAAAACCTGCTTAAAACATCATGTAATTATCAGAAAATCATTACAATTTGATTGCTTTTTATAAAGTTTTGCCCCAAGCTAACAATTAGTATATGAAACATTTAATATCCTGGATTTAGCTGTTCAGTTATCAAAATTCATTGAAACCTTAAACTCTTTGTATCAATCTGAAGTCAATCGGATGATAAGTTTGGCCTCTATAGCGTCACAAGATTTTTTGAAGTTATCAAGGGAGAGAACTCTGGCAGTAATTATTTGAAATCGCTGAAAATCAATAGGCTTCTTCGTCTCATGACCTCAAACACTGTGTATAAATTTAAAGTCAATCGGATATTAACTTTGGCCTCTAGAGCGTCCACAAGATTTTTTGAAGTGATCAAGGGCCATAATTCTGGTCGTTGTTATCGGAAATAAGGGCTGAAAAACAATAGGCTTCTTTGTCTCATGCCCTTAAACACTGTGTATAAATTCAAAGTCAATCGGATATTAACTTTAGCCTCTACAGCGTCCACAAGCAATTGTGGACGCCGGACGTGGGCGACGACAATATACGACCACATTTTTGTATTTAGTTTTCTTTACCTTGAGGAAGTTAGTATTTTTACTGACGAAACGTTGGATAAAATGATGGTTTTTTGATATTGTATTCTACTAATTATTTTATATCATCTATCTGAATATCATATGCATCTTTTTGACTTTGTCAAAATAGATCCCATTAAATCATCTGTATTTGGTTTGTGTTTCCTGTCTCTATTGATTGGAAGTTTCACATTTCAATGTGGGCGTATAAAAACTAGATAGTGTAAAGGTAATTTGTTGAAAATTTCAGTCAATTTGATCCACTATCAGCCAAGAACTGAGCGGTTGAAATTTCTGTCTAGTCTTGATCATCATTACTAATATAATACTAAAATAGTCTTGATTATCCTTTTTTTTTATTAAATCATCAATGAGCATTAAGCAGCATATAGGATTCTAATCCAGCCAACTTCGAAGGCTAACCTAAACACCAAGAGTTTATTATGGTATTTATAATATAGATAATATTTCAGGCCTAAAGAAACACTTGTAATAGGCAGATTTAGTTCTTGCATAATGCATGTTTAATTAATTAATCTATGAAACAAAAATGAAGTAATATTCATTTATTGAAATCGTGTAATCATAAAAGATTCATGTACATGTAGTTAGTGTTGACTGAGATCACAAACCCATCTAGGTCTAAGGCACAGTTGAGCACACATTTTTCAACAAACTGTCTACCAGTCACTATAAACCTCAAAATGTCTCGTTCAACATTTCTGTCCAAACGAAGTAAAAAAAAAATGCCTTGTCTGCAGTTCTAAAAAGAGGTATTTTGAATTGCCCTGTTTTGGGAATGAGGTATTTTGTTCACAACGAGGCTTGGTAAAATGCCTCTTTTACTAAACGTGTTTTTTTCAAAATAGTACGTCATTAACGGTATTTGCTATCAGCGAATTTGTAAAAATTAAAATTTATGTTATTTAATACGAAAATAAAACCACATCTCATTTACCAGATCAACATTCCAAGATCTATGTAGCCATTTTCACCTAGAATTATTTTTATGAATTCTAAATAGCTCACAAATTTGAAATAGACTTTTGTGTACAAGTACTACATGTAGTAGGCACTACTAAGGTTTAGTAATTTAACAATACATAGCTTTAGAGCAATTTTATGAATTCACAATTATTAATTTTATTACTAAGCCTAAGCATTGATTCACCCAGGGAAATTTACTTGTCTACAAACAAATAAACTGTCCCTTGAGGGAAATCAGCTACAAAAATTATGTCACAGAAAGCCTGACTCTTTGTGGTTATAATATGGATTTAACATTAAAGTAAATTAAGGAGAAGTACTAGTCCCAGTCCATGTACAAGCTAAATAGTTATCTCCCTTCTAATTGTAACTGTGTATGTACAGATGTCCCTGTACCTGTATATTGTACATGTACATTGTGCATATTCTTACGTGTCAATTTTGCTGGGTTTATTGTTCCTGTTTATTGATTGTAGTTTATATATGTAGCTAACTTTGGCGCTGGTCAACTAAATAACAATGGGAATGAACTCATTGACCAATAATATGCAATTTGCATAACCTACTTATCGTAAACTTCTGGATGACTTGAATTCAGCATGACTGGGGCAAAAGCATATTTATTTGAAAATCAATTTCAAAGCTTTATTAACCGCAAATGGAAAATCGACGGAAAATAAACAATAAATAACAGGGTCATCAACATTCAAGACACTAATAGCTACCAATCTATTATAACCTCAAATTTGAATTTAAGATAAATATTTGTGACAAGTTGACTTCAGAACTTGTGATTTCCAGGCCTGCATTTCATATAGACTTATTCTCGTAAAATACAGATGTGACAACATCCTTTGATGTTGGTGCACCATTATTTTGAATAATGTACAGGCAACGTGCCAATCATATACTGAATGAAATATAGAAATTGTGTGTCGATTCACCTAAAATTCATTATTTTTCAGCAGCAAAAAATGGAGCGCCTCATATCTTCTCATTTTTGTTACGAGTCCTATACAGCTCCTGTTTAAATGTTTTATTAGCAAGTTAATAGTCATCCACATGTCTGGCAGAAAATCACCTGTGCAATCAAATACAGAGGCAGATGCATAATGGAGGTTTATGTAATTATTTATACACAAATCTGGACTAAAAATTACTTTTTCTTCAAGCTTGTTTACAGAAGAAAAAAGTTCACATGACATCAAAAGTGTGAAAATACCCCCACATAGCAGCCATGACTCAACAACAGTTTATCGCAAGCAGGAATTTCTACAAAGGAGACATATCTCTGGAACAGAAGGTTGAAAAAATACTTTAATGACTGTAGCCTACATCAATTTTCACAAGGTTTTATGGTAAAGGGCCATAACTATGGTAAAGAAAGTCGCAGAATGCTGAATATCAATAGGAATTATCCTCTCATGACCACAATGACTCACTCACATCCAATTGAAAAAAAAAAAATTATAGAAAAGTGAAGCTTCTATCATATTCACAAGCCAATTGTTAAGAAATGGCATGACATGCAGTGTTCGAATAAGACTAAGCAAATTTATGCTGCTTTATTAATGACACACACCAGTCACGACTAATAAGAAAATTGAAGCAAAAGAAGGTTCTGAGTAAATAATAACTTTGAGTCTAAGGGTCGCCGCGGTCGCCTACATAATCTGAGCACTAACTTTGAATGTGCATGTAGTACATGTATAAGGTTGCTGTTAATGTATATATAATTACATACAAACGTCAAGCTTAGAACCACCTGCTTTTATCAACATTTACTGCTTTTATCAATGCCTACAATACTATTTCATTATTGATTACATACCACCTATAAAATAATAACTAGAATGCTGAAATTGGAAATCAGTATTCAATTAAAATTGTCTGATAAGATCTGATTGCATGCATATATACATGTAGGTGAGAATATAATATATGTAACTTCATGTACATTGTGCAATTAACAATTGATTTAATTTATCATTGAGTAGTTGGCCAGAATAAAAACCATCTATAATAAAATGTATGTGTAGATAAACTTATTGTTTAACACTAATTCCATGCTAACTCAGATATATCTTCAAATATACTGTATAAGATTGTATCTTTCCTAAAACAGAAAGATAATGTATATATGTATCTACACCAACTCTCGCTGTCCGTACATGTCAATCTGTTTCACAGAGAACTGTGAAAGTCTTTTTATCTCTATATAATAGGTGACTGCCTTCAACATGTGATGCTTCATCATGCAATGTCAATCATTGTTTACATAAGACATTACACTAAATAGGAAATAATGCTTACTACCTACAAATACTTCAAACATCTTTATTTATTTTCCTAATACATAAAGAAAGTATTTTAGAATTTAATTTGTCGTAGGAAAAAAGTTAATATTTTTGGCTCATTAAGTTGCAACGATCTCATCCTTATCAGTGATTGTAGTGGCCTAGCGAATATTCACTGCTGATCAGTATGGGTACATGTATTACAACATTTTTCTGATACATATATCTTGACTGTATTACTCTAATTTTTTTTCTATTAGTATTAGTAGTGTACCAACTACATAGTAAATAATTATGATAGGTATGCAAATATCTGAATTTAAATATATATAAATATTTTGTACTGTTGCTTCAGTTTGTAATAAGCTGTGACACTGACAATTGCAGTGGACAAGTTATACTCGATGACACTTCCAATCTATTTAAAATGTCCACAGAACTAATAATTTCTGCTGAGTAATTGCATTCCAGATGTACTTAGTACATGTTTACTGAATAAATTATAAATTGGCACAGACTTACATTGTACAACCTTGAGGAAAGATCAAATTTCAATAATGAAGAATGTAACAGTATGATTATATATTGTAGAGTTCCATATACAATTAATTACAATGTATATTTAGTAATTACATGTAGATGCATGTATGCACAAAATATCTGAACCTATAAATGTAACCTAGTGCACTTTATGTAAAGCAGGTCATAGAATTTGTCCTTTAAATTTAATTGATATGTTGCCAGATCGAATGCTGGTTTGATATTACTAATAAAAGCAATTACTTGATTCAACTCAAATGATCACGTATAAGAATAAGATCCTATTTGGTGTATTTTCAAATTATAAAACATAAAGATGCTTTCATAACAATATATTTCCTGTTAACGGTTCATTTTTTAATATACAGTGGACTCTGTCACATCCGATGTCTGATCACTCCGGATTTCTGTGACATCCGACATGATTTTCATGTCCCGATTTATTTCCTTATTACTTCAGCCAAAAAATCTCTGGTTAATCCGGACTCTGTATCTTCCGGATTACGACATCAATCAGCCGTCCCGTCACTTAATTTCCATTGAATAGTCACCGTATAATCCGGCCTTAAACCGGTAGGTGTCAAGTAATTGCCAATCAATTGTCCGTTAGTTGGATTAAAACTTGATGGGTGTGAAGCCACAAAAGATTAACAAGCAATCACCAATCAATTATCGTTAAGATTAACACTCGCTGTAGATCTTTATTGATTACCTTGACAATTTTATAATCTCTTGTAAGACAGTAATTGTGACAAATACTCAAGGATATCTACAAATTTTCCCCACAAATTCGATCGTACAAATATTCCTAGCACCTGCTAGAAACATTGGTTGCGCATGCCGATTGAACCCGAATAACGTTAGTTTGTCCACGTTGAGCTGAATGCTTTCGCCGATGAGTGTCAAGGTCATAAAACGTCCGCTCACTTCAGCTCATTGTTTGTTCACCCTACGACAGATCTCACCGAACCGTATGACGACGACCTTGACATAGAACGGAATATTATCAATGAACACGTGATAGCAAACACAAGCCCAACTGAAGACGACGAAGAAGAAAATTAACGCCAGACTTGACCTATTCATAATGCCTACGCATGTTGAATGGAATAAATATTAATGTAAGAAAATTTTGAATACAGAAAAGTTTATCATGTTTAAATGGAATAACGTTCTGGTGATTCGAAGCAAAAATATAATAATACTTCCGGTTTTCGAAGTTACAATATTTCCGGTTTTGATAAAACTGGGTATTCCGGATCTCTGTGACATCCGACGTATTGTATCGATCCCGTACGATGTCGGATTTGACAGAGTCCACTGTAAGTTGATTTCACAGATTTAATATTGCATCATGTACATGTAGCTACTCCATCTTATACATGTGCCGAAAAATCAGCTTTAACAAACATTGAACAAATATTCCATTTTGAACAAGGTAAAACCAGAAATTATCGATCAGCTTAACTGATTAATACAGATTAGTGTATTGTTCTGAAGGGTATTTTGTTTGGCAATACCATTACTGTTTAATACAAACAATTATTATATGTACATGTACTTGGAGGGCAAAAATAACATTCTAAAAAAAAAAATTGTCCATGTGGTGTCCCTACACATTAACTTGTGTGAGCACTAAGCTTCTAAGTACGGTAGACCTGCATGTGTATTTTCATACAAAATAATCATATTGCTCTCTATACTTCCAGATCAGGTGATTTTACTATAAATATAAATAATATATGCCATTCATTGATCACGTTTATACACTGAGGTAGAGTTGAGCGTAAATTTCTAATATAACACCTGTGACAGGTTTTACTGATGTTATAAACAACAGGCTTGTGGTATACTATCTACCTACACATCAAATACATAATCCATCATTTATATAACTATAGAATACTAAAAAACATCAGCTTATATATCAATAATTATAAAATAATTCAACTTTATTCACAATATGTTACATTTATTTACACGTCTTATTTAATGTAACTAGGCTTGGCTGTACAAGTTTCAGATTTATACAATTGAAGGAAAATATGAAAATGAAAATGTTTTAGTCAATGAAGCACAAATTCTCCTAAAAAGCAGAATGATCAAAGTCGACAAACATAATGTGAATTTACTATTTCTGGAAGGACAGGGGCGCGGATGTGTACTCCAAATGAAAATGTAGGTGTATAAAAATAACTCAAAAAAGAGATTTAAAGATAGGTTGTCTGGTAACAAACCATACACCCACAGCAGCCAAGTCGTCTGGGAAGTCAACAAGGGTTGTCTACGAATTAATTTAAAGTCAATAAATTTAAAGTTAATCAAGAGGGTTGTCTACGAATGAATTAAAAGTCTCTGTACGGACCAACGGTGGGACGATGACAATATACTACCACATTTCAATGTGGGCGTATAAAAAAATCCAAAACACTAAGAAACTGCTGATATTTAGTCATGCTTCTCACACCAGGAAATCTAAAGTGTATAGCCATGTTTTTAATGATAGGAAATCGTTATCGTACAGCCATCTTTTTCATGATAGGAAATCAGTAGTGTTTCATGACCTGTACAGTATTTCTAGCTTTCACACACAATAGTGTTGGTATTTCTCAACATATTTCAAAATGTTTCTACATGTATCTATCAATCACAATGGCCTTATATACATGTATATTTTATTCTTATTAATGGCATCGATGAGTTCTACTTGCTACTGTGAAGAACAACCTAAAATATTTGCGCTGAACAAATGTTTTCCAATCAGTAATACAAGTACATGTACATACATGTTGATCTTCCTTCCCATGTACACCTGCTGTACATCTACCTGTGAGATACCGCTGAAACTAAGGATCTCTTTATATCAGCTTATTCACTTTATGAATGATAATACCATGTATTAAGGGCGTTGAGTAGTCTAAAATGCAAATTTTAAAGCTAGCACTGTAATTTTTGTTGATAAGATATGACATTTTTTGTTATTTGGGGTGATAAACTACATATTAATCACCAAATAAATACCAATTTCATTTACCAACTATGTTCCAAACTTGGCCCAAAAGCATGATAAAAAGGGGTATTGATGACAACAAAAGTAGAATTTTCTCAGTTATGCCTGCAGATATTTTCATCAAATTTCGCATGAACAATGCTAATAGCAAGTCCCAAAAATACACTGGTCAATTTTTGGCTATAATAATAATAATAATAATAATAATATCTTTATTAGGGTAAGAAATTATAGGTTGTGGTTTGTCTTGTATCCATGGAAACGCAAAAAAACGATGCGTTTTCTTGGAAATTCTATTAGTACAAGCTCAAAAGATTTATTGATAATCCCACCAGTAGATCGAAAGTGGAGGTTATAAGCTACATTTCGACACCAAAAACGTTAAAAAATACCAACTCAAAGTATTTTAAAATTGTTGTTCATTACTAGTATTTACCTTCAAACGAGATTTTGCGATTTTGGGTTAATTCTTTGAATACGTCGACAACAAGTATTAAAATACAACAATTCGGATGTAAAAGTAAATAATTACTTCACTGCACTACTCCACCGCACTCTAAATCATGTTATGCATTCAAAAAATAGTAATCTTTGACCATCAAAAAAAAAATCTGTCATGTTCCTTTCGTGATAGATAAGTAGACCTGGATAATCATGTCATATAGTAAATAGACCTGGATAATCGCGTCATACAGGGAATTCCTTCTGGTCACGTGACATCTTCCACTCCTGTTGAAGCCACGTTTGTGTTGATCACGTGACTGGCGTGCACGACATAATAATTTATTCAACACCTGATCTAGGTCGGGGAATCAATCTCGTTTGCTATAAATAGTTTTATTCCTCCGCCTCGTATCTCCATTGTTACACATAAAACGACGCGACTTTCGAGAGTTTTCTGAGTTATTTTATAAGTGGAACAAGTTTGCAAAGACTTAATAAGATTGGCGTTGAAAAGTTAGTGCGAATCTTAGACTGCTCAACGCCCTTAAGTAAATCCAGTACCGTAAATTTAAAATTACTATAGTAACACCTCATCGACCTTGGAATATTCTTGTTGCACGCACCTTGTTTTTCATTGCTTTAGCTACATTTACACAAGGCTAAAAATGACAGTGCCTGAGTGCCTTCAGAACAAAAACGAAACATTTCCAGTTACATGTGACGCCCAAACACACCAATAGCTACCCATGGAATGCAGGTGATGCTTGGGATCATCATGGGGGTCCAACCCAAGATTTGCACGACTCTGACTTTGAATGTTACAGTCATTGTGGCATTGAATTCCAGGGTGGAAACATCAGTTTAATTGTTTTAGTGACCAGAAAACAAATTTTGATTACCCAAAATGAAAGGTTACGTGCCCTTGGCATGCTACAGATCGGCACAACACAGGCGGTTGTGGCGCGGACGATGAATGTTTCTCAGTCTGTCATAAGCAGGCTATGGTCCCGATACCGTGATACACAATCTGTACAGGACAGACCACGCTCAGGTCAACCAAGGGCGACAACTCAAGCCCAGGATCAATTTATCCGTACCTTGGCCTTGAGAAATCGCGTCATCACAGCAAACCAGATCAGCGCTCGTCTTCAAACAGACACTGGTGTGAGAGTGAGTGGCCAGACAATTCGGAATTGACTGCATAGGTGTCACCTTCGCGCCCGACGTCGTCGCGTGATCCCTTGTTTGAGAGATCATCACATTCAGGCAAGACGTTGTTGGTGTAGGGATCGTCAACACTGGGATAATCGACGCTGGAGCAATGTGATGTTTTCAGATGAGTCAAGGTTCACTGTTGATTTTTTGGACAGACGTAGGAGGGTGTGGCGTCATCAAAACGAGCGCTTCCAAGACGTTAACGTCATCAGACATGACCGATTTGGCATGCTACAGATCGGCACAACACAGGCGGTTGTGGCGCTGACGATGAATGTTTCTCAGTCTGTCATAAGCAGGCTATGGTCCAGATACCTTGATACACAATCTGTACAGGACAGACCACGCTCAGGTCGACCAAGGGCGACAACTTAAGCCCAGGATCGATTTATCCGTACCTTGGCCTTGAGAAATCGTGTCATCACAGCAAACCAGATCAGCGCTCGTCTTCAAACAGACACTGGTGTGAGAGTGAGTGGCCAGACGAATCGGAATCGACTGCATAGGTGTCACCCGACGTCCTCGCGTGATCCCTTGTTTGAGAGATCATCACATTCAGGCAAGACGTCGTTGGTGTAGGGATCGTCAACACTGGGATAATCGACGCTGGAGCAATGTGATGTTTTCAGATGAGTCAAGGTTCACTGTTTATTTTTTGGACAGACGTAGGAGGGTGTCGTGTCGTCAAAACGAGCGCTTCCAAGACGTTAACGTCATCAGACTTGACCGATTTGGGGGTGGTTCTGTTATGGTGTGGGGAGGCATCACTGTTGCTGGAAGAACGGCTTTACATGTTGTTGCAGGGCGTGTTACAGGCCAGTACTACCGGGACAACATCTTGGCAGTCCATGTTGTGCCATTCGCACGACGTCATGGCCGCTGTTTCATCCTCCAGGATGACAACGCAAGATGTCACAGGGCCAGGATCGTTACAGGTTACCTCCAACAACAGAACGTCACCACATTACCTTGGCCAGCACTGAGTCCCGATCTCTCCCCCATCGAGCATGTCTGGGACATGCTTGGACAGAGGTTACGTCAACGTCAACAACGTCCTGCCAATGTCCAAGAACTTGCTGCTGCGTTGCAACAGGAATGGGACAATCTGGACCAAAATGACCGTAGACGTCTCATTAGGAGTATGCCACGTCGGATCAATGCTTGTTTGGGATTTACCCGTTACTGACTTTGTTGTGATGCTGTGGTAGCTTTGCTGTTTGACCCCGGATATCATTTTACCCTTATAATGGTCAGTCTGTGCCTTACTTAGTCTAACGATCATTTGGAATAAATCGATGAATGTGAACTTCATTTCATTTTGTCATTTGTTTCTTCGTCAGTTTCATTAGGTGACTTTAATAACACTTAAAAATCAAACATCCCCTACTTTTTTTGAATAGTATATACTGGCAATAGCATTTATTAGACTGTGTACTTACTTGTACTTGATCAGCATCTGAGTACTAGAATTAAAGAAAATTATGATTGTATATAATTTTGCCTTTAATAAAGAATACATATCTTACCAGGTCTGTGAAGAAATTCCACTGACATCGTGTTGCCATAGATGTCTAACAGGGCCCACAGAGGACCATTTGTGTTTACTCCATTAAAAAACAGACCTTTATCTTCACCATTCACACTGAACATAACATCACCGCTACGAGTCACGAAAAAACACATCACAGTATTTGTTTTAGCGAAACGTTCAGATAAAGCTTTAGCAAATGTTCCCGGTTTGTTTGTGAGATCAGGACATGCATATCGGGGCAGTTCTGCTGGATTATAGGTGTCAGGGTTCGTTCCTGTAAACCCAAACCGTAAAACACCACTCCAGCTTGTGGATACTTCAGCAAAGTTGATATAAACTTTTTCATTGACGGCTATTGGTCTGTTACTGAAACATATGCCTTTACAAAAACTCTCAACTCTTGTGGCACGGGTCTTGTCAGCACTCAACCTCACATTTTCACCATGAACATTATGAAAATGTAGCGGCCAGTCGGACCTCAAAGAAGAGAGATCACCGCCACCAGTACCTGGAATACATAATTCAAATGTTATATATTTGATGGAATAAGATTTTGTAGAAAAACAATAGTTTGATTAAATAAAAAATACCTCAGTTCCATGTATCTAACACAGCAATTTGCCGCCAATAAAATACACATGTAAGGGTAAATTGAAATCCCTCAATTGAACCCTTGCATTAATGTCTTTGTTTTAACTGCTAATTGGCTGGTACATGTAAGCATATCTGTCAATGGAAATCTACATTACAAATAACTGATGTAAATAATAAATTTGACTCAGATTACCAGGTATTTAATTCAATAATAAAACAAAATCAAAATATAAATGATAGATAATCTCACAGGTTGGACTCAATCAGATTAAAAGAGGCCCATAAAAAGTTTTTAATATGGCGGCAGTTTGTTAAAAAGTGTTATGATAAACAGTCTCAACCCAATATGGTTAAAGCATTTGGTCCGTTTTGAGTCAAGATTTTGACCATATTCAATTTTTATTATCTCCATAAATATTAAATTCATGATATCTTTGCAATAGAAAATGAAATTGAAGTTTTGTCGGACTAAAAACATCTACCTTTTAGAGATTAAAACATTTGCATTCATTTGCAATAATATAGTATGCACAGAATTAACAAAACCTCAAAGTCACCAAAGATACTTTAAAGGTTGCAATATTAAGTTACTGGATAAACAACCAAGAGTTAATGTATTAACTTTTACTCTTGTTTCGAGAAGATGACAATTCCTAAGCATGTTTGATTAACACACATGCATATAATGTACATGTATATAACCAAATCTTCAACTGTTGGCACCATAAATATTTCAGGTTTTCATAAATTGCTAATGAGAAGAGACTGATGTTTTGGGTCGTCATACATTATTGCTAATGAGAGAGAAAGAGATAACTGGGGTTTAAAGTCCAATCAACACAAACTATGTCATTTCGGAACTAACATATGGTACAGGTCTTTAGCAGTGTGAGGAACAAGAGGACTCGGAGAAAACCCATGTGGATGGACAAACGACCCCACTCCTTATCACAAGCGGGATTGATTCATTTCGGACCTAACATACATGATGGTACAGGTCTTTAGCAGTGTGAGGAAACTGGAGGATCCAGGGAAGACCCATGAGGATGGACAGACAACCCACTGCTTTTCAAAAGTGTGGATTTGAAACCATGCCCCACCCAACACACATACACCCCTCCCTATTAATTCAGATTGTCCTAAATGTTTCAGCCACAAAGTTGAAAGCTACCCTTATAAGACATTAGCCTAGTATAATAATTACCTAAAAATGTGTTAAATGTTCATTAAAATTGTGTTAAGTCTATACAGTGTAACTAACAATGTACCAGATGGCTTTAGATGAAAATAAACATTTGATATTGTATGTACGCAATAACTTTAATATAGTTTTATTACATTAATATAAAAACGTAAGACTATATTACATTCAGATAACTCAGAACAAATCGAATTTTTGGTACTTTATTAATGTTCAAACTATAATAACTGTATCTAATACATGTACAGTTTGTTAACTTTTATAGTATAGAGCATTAAAAATTCTTCCCTCTCTTTACTGTAGAAAATGACCTTGTAATCTTGCAATATTAATTCAATATGTGGCACACATTGTAATCTAAAAGCATTAACAAACCGACCACACCCAATTCACAACTATTATATTTCTTTTTAAATTAAATTTATCAACAGTTTGTTGCGGTAGACAGCAGGACACATACAGATGTAAATATATGTTAAACACAACAACAATACCTTGTGCTATAGAATGATGTGTAGATTCTTCTTGAAAAATCTTCTTTTTTGTTATAGTGAGTGTGTCCGAAAACATTGACTCAAAACTAAAAATACCCATTTTTCTTTTTTAATTTGTTATCTGTCACAAATATAGGGTGAATGAAGCACTAGATGCACATATTAAACTTCTTTTTGTTACTGTTCCTTTCTGTTATTGTAACTTGTCAATGAGATAAATTCTCCTTCAAATGATCTTAATGTAAACCACAACCTAAGTCTTACGGAGGTAAAGTCGTGTTTGTGATATTCAGCACTAAATCATTGTCTAATTAATCAAAAGAACCGTCCACTGACATCTTGTACTGGATATTAAACCCACTTCAAGTCACATCCGATCATTACATAAATTCTTAAGACAATGCTTTAGTCAGGTACGCTAGAAATGTTGAGTAATTTATGACGTCTGTTGGTCTTAAAACTACAGTGATTAACTCACAGCTTTTTTTACAGGTAAAGTAGTAATCCAATATTTACAACATGCACACATATACTGAAATATCTGCCCAATCATCCAACATCCTACACCATCAAAATACAAAGCCAACCTCATTAAAAGTCACAAACGTAAGATTTCTGATAGGTTTGTTTACACCTGTAAGGCTTAATAATTCCTACATGCTAAACATCACTTCAAATTTTCTCCTGGTTCATCAGTTCACCTTTGACCTTTGAAATATATATGCAGGCAGCTGTATAGTATTCTTGCAACTAGCGGTTACCAGGCACTCTATGATTGCCAGAAATAGTTTAATACTATCAGCAATAGCAGTAGAAGCTGGAAGGGTGTATAAAAATAACTTTATCTGTGAATATACCTGGAAACCTAATAAAAATTGATAAGCTATCCTCCATCTAGTAAAAGATATACTATATGTGTACCTGTAGGCTGTATGTTCACCTTGACTTCACCTACATTTGTTCAAAGTTATTTTAGTCGTTAATACATGTACTAATAATACATAAAAGTTAAATAAACCTAAAGATGCATATGCTTGATACACATAATATGGGCGATACAAAAATATGTGATGATGCTTTAGAAAATGTCCTTAAGGAACCCAAACATCAAACCAGTATACCTGAAACCATAGAGTATGTCAAAGAAGCTATATTGTTATTAATTTATAAAAAGCAATCGACTACATCCTTTTCACTGAGACAAAAAAAAACATGATATATTATGGTCATCTGCAAACTTATTGAACCTTAGAAACCACCACAATTCTCAATTACAGCGTTCGATAACTCTTATTCTCAAACAGACTACTAAATAAGGTTTGTTTACTGTGGTTGATGTTGGAAATATGGAAAGCCTTTTTTAAAATAGACGTTTCATAGATGGAAGTTGAGGGAAGAGATGTTGAGGGAAGAGATGTCGAGAAAATGCAAGAATTTTCTAATGCAAAAAAGCATGAAGTTGAGGATGAAGGCGCAAAAAGGCAAGATTGCAAAAAGGCTGCAACAGGTTTCCATAGTTTATGGTAAGCAATATTATAGACAGATACAGATAGATAACAATGGTCATTATTCAAGAAAAATTTTACAGACCTTAAATCGGTAGAATTTCTAAATTAATATACATAATCAACAATTAGTATGATTAAAACCTGATTTACATGTATGATGACAAATCATTCTGACTTATGTAGACCTATTAATATTACCGCCTTAACATATTTGTGTTTAAGTTTTAAGGATAAGGACAAATAACCCCTCACAAAAATAACAGTGTCCTCCTTATGATTTGTCAAACAATCTCAGCAAATTTGAATATAAATTGTCAGAAATTCATCACCAGTAGAGCGATTTGACAACAGCAACTCTTGAAAACTTTAATAAAAATGAAACAGGAATTAGCGTGCTACTATCACCAGCAGCGTATTTCCAAGAATTGGAGACTGCAAAGTATGGGTTTATCAAAATTATGTTTCACGTTATAAAATATCATTAACTCTACTAATAACAATCTGTGACTATTTTTGGCTATTTGTAATTTGGCGAAGTTCAAACAAACTCATTTTCATAATAATACTAGATATACAACTTACTGACATTTAGAAACTAGAAACTTACAGACTCACTTCATGTAATTTAGAAAAGTTAAGTGACATTTAATTTAGTTAGATTTATAAATTATATAAATTGATCCTGAATAAAAGATAGAACTCAATGTAACAAGATAATATCTATATGAAGCTGTGAATAGCAATGTAAAACTCTTTAATTTGGCCAACTTGATGTCCTATTTTACATTAAAATACAAATGTGAAAAAGGTATTATCTTCTGAAAAATTTTGTTTTGTCTTTTATTTTTCTTCAATGATAACCACAAAGGTTTCGACACTTAGAATGCATCGGTTTTTCAATTAACAGGATAGAAAAGAGGGGAGATGGAGGGGGGGGGGGTATTTCACTGAACTTGCTTGTATATTAATTTCACAATGAGTAATATCATTGGCAATTGTAATACTATACTAAAAGCATCTACATTTGAATTCTAAAAGTCAGTACAGAGATTTTCAGCAATTCACAATCATCGCAGCGTAACTGAATAACAAAAATCAGATACAATCAGAACTGGTCACTTCATAAATCTATTACACGCTAGTCAACAGTTAGGCCATTGTCCCCCACCAAAATCCCATTAATTAATTGCACATTTACCGTTTTGTAAAGCATCTATCTATCAAACTTATCTACATGTGTATCTAGCCTAAGCAGATAATGCTCATGACTTAACTTAGCGAAGGTTTTGATGTTGTGAAACTACCATGGGTAAGCTTATACACCAAGTTTCATCACTTTCCCACAACTGGAATCAAACTAATTGTGTCCAAAAATCAAAGTTACTGTACCCTAAATGAAAAAGCACTGACTAATTGATTTTCTCTATTTAGCCATTTGCTACCTGGAAGAAAATCGTCATGATTAACCCTGTCTAGACATTAATGTTATCTACCCCATGTTTAAACATTCTACCTAGTTATTGTGTTCTTCAGTCTTGATACCAATGAAATCGATTCTCAGTCAAAGCAGAAAATTATCAACATCAAGCTTTTTTCAAGGTATTGATGTAATGAAGCTCAACTCTGAATCAAGTTATTGTTTTCCAACTTGATTACCTCTGCTTAATTTTAGTGGAGAATGCTAATCATTGAAGTCTGTCAACAAGGCATCCAACAAATAAAACCTACATGTAACCTTCACTGTTTGACTAAGTTGGGGCATTCTGGAAGTAGAGTTATTGTGTTTATTTAGCCTATGCAGAAAGAAGTGTTCATCATCAATCCTGATCAAGGTATTGACATAATTAAAAGTATACACTGAATTTCATCTCTCTCACTTAATTTAAAATCAAGTGCCCCAAACTATTGAAACTGCTTATATCACTGAACTCGGCCAAGTGATAATGAAATGAAAAGGAGTTTAACGTCCTACTGTTCTGCTCCAACTGAGCTAATGAAGATGGCCTTACGCCACATAGTGTGGTAATTCACCTAATAAGCGCGTAATCCAAGTTCAAGCTGAATTAGTTGCAGAGTTATTCATTTATTGTGTTCCAAAAAGTGTGGGAGACGGATAAAAAAACGATTTGGCTTCATTTCATTAAATGTGCATGTAAATGTATTATAGTAGATAAATCCAGTAAAAATTAACGAAATGCTGGGACAAAATTTTGAGACATCAGTGAAATTCACCATAATAAAAAGAAATATTTCCTTTTCATTAAAGGAGGTAAAACTCTAACTCAGTATTATTTATTATTAACCATAATATTTGAAATAAAAAACATGAATTAGCATTCAATATTGGTAAATTTCAATAAATTGTTATCTTACTGTGAAAATTCGAGTACCTAATAGTAAATATTCAAGACACAATGAACATTTTAAAAGCATTATGTTTCCGATCACCATTTGTAATGAACACAGAAAAACATATCCAAGAGGACAATGTGAAAATAATTAGAATGTGTAGTGTGGATGAAATGAACACGATATTGTTCTGAAGATTATGATGGATTTTATTCATCATTCTGGACCAAGCATACAACATGGTTGATACACACCATAGAACTTTCTTATACGTCATACATGTCACATGATCAATATACAAATAGAATGGAGTTATCTCCCATTGTACAGTAATATGAATATTAACCCGGTCGACACTAGGCTAAATAAAAGCTAAAGTGAAATATTTTGTAGGCCTATTTCAATCGACTACAGCCAGATAATTATAAGTGATAGACTCTTGGCACCAATAAAAAAAGTTGAAGGGGATAAATTGTCAATTGACCTATAATTCGCAAATCATTCTAAATCATTTTCATCAGAAATATCGTCTTCAGAATTGTTATCGATATAATCCAAGTCGGAATCATTTATAACCACTTTTAGAGCCTTTAACCTTCCTGACATTGTTAAATACCGTTGTTTTTCTCAATGTCCTTGACAAAACAAGTTCGTATCTGACAGGAATGTGTGGCGATATCAATTAAATACGAAAATAAATACCCAAAAGCAGCTTATAAAAAATGTTCTTGTGGTGGTCGCAGTAAGTCGACCGTGACCACTTAGCTTATAACGTTGTTGTGATTATAGTCGATAATGACCGGTTAAGGGTTAAGGGATAGCTAGCTAGACACCACAGAATTGCTTAATCAAATGACAAAATATCAATTACACATATGTTATGTAGAATGGAGTGTAGACTAAGCAAACGCCAGACATTTAATATGGGATGTTTGCGAATAGAAATCACAATAAAATTTGTAAAGATAACCAGGTCAATGGTTGAAATAAGCCCCCACTGCAGTTACGATAGACTGGCCCAGTCTCTTCTATTTATTTTACATTTCGATTTATATAAAAGTATTAATTTTTAGTAAACCAACACTTTCGTTTCCATTTGTATAAAAAAAAAAATTTGAGTAAACCTGTAACCAGCACCAGAGACTGGACAATTTGCGAGCTTCACAATAAAATGGGCGTTCCTGTCCTGTTTTACGTTGTTCCTTATTTGGAATGATTGACAGTTGTCAAGCAAGCCCCGATACGCATGAACTGGCTTCGTTAAGTTGTTATAATGTCGTGTGTAATTATTTATGTTCATTCACCTTATCCCATACGTTGTATCCGTTCATTCGACAGATATTGTCCGTCAACAAAATTCTTAGATCGTTCAAGTATCACTAAATAACAATAACTGTTATCCACAACAAACATCTCGCACCTACACCAGTTTGCCAGTTAGTTGACAGCCATGTTTATTATCACGTGATGTTAGATATGTCGTGATCACGTGCACGACGTCACACGACCTACATAATGCAGATTGACCTACTAGATGAGAATGAAGCTCTATTTGCCCAGTCTCTAGAGATTACGTTTTTTTTTTGAGAGGACTGGCCAATTTTTGATGTGTGGAGAAGACTGGCCACCAGTCTACAGTTACGACTCAAAAGCAGCTTATCTGAAACGCCAGACATTTAATATGGGATGTTTGCGAATAGAAATCACAATAAAATTTGTAAAGATAACCAGGTCAATGGTGGAAATAAGCCCCAACTGCAGTTACGACTCAAAAGCAGCTTATCTGAAATTAGAACTTGGATGTTGACCAAATTTGATATGGATCCTTTATGCCTTCACAATACATGTATCTTATTATCTGTCATATTTACAAGCTTGAAAAATTCTGTTAAAAACGATTGCCTCTATCACATTCACACAGGACACAGTTTTTGGAAAAGGAGACAGAAGGTTGTGGATGCTTAATGCTTATACATTTTGTAACCTTGTGACCCCTACACAAATCGATTCACAAGGCTTTTGAAAAGTGTGTAACTTTGGAACATTGAAAACTGATAGGGTCTGTCCTCTCATTTCAAACACCAAGCTTGAAACAAATCTATAGTAGAACAAGGTTTCTGGCAAAGGATTGATAACAATGGAGTGGAAAGTCATGAAAATTTATATATTGATCAGGTTTGTCCTCTCATGACCAAAATACTTCACACTAAAGTTGAATTTTAGAATCTGATTGAAAGAGGACAGAAGGGCAGGAAATGTGAGTGCATAAAAATTTAATGTAAATCCCTTTACATACACCCATGGATCCAGTACATGTAACCAACTAAAGTAGTACAATGTATGGTCATGGAGACTAACAAAAATACATGTATATGATACAATTGTAACAATGTACAGTACCTTGAAAAATGATGTGTGATTCCGATGCACATGAGTTCATTTCCATCTTTTTAATCGTAAATTTATAACCTTAGATAAAATTGCAAAGCAATATTTTAAATAATGATATATCATATAGTGGAACTTGCCTATCATAAATTTGTTTATTTGAGGGAGGGAGGGTTACGGATTGATAAGATATTGCTCAATGCTGAGTCAATGGCCTTTCATAACACTGATTAGGACTTATAAATTAAAGAGTAATTGTATTTATATATCTACATGTATGATCTCTTGAACACTATACTACAGAAGATAATGTTATCATTATTATTTCAATGTTCACTGTCCAAAATGCAAATATCAACAGTTCAAAATAGACCAACTAATTTCAGTTTAAATAACTACATGTATACTGTATTCTTTATTATTGACATGTGTATATTCTGTAACACTGTGACATATTGGTATTGTGACGCAATTAAAATTGTACCGGTAAAACTAAAATAGGCATTTTGAACTGCTGACATATGCATTTTGGACTGTGAACATTATATGAAGATAAATCATCACTTCAAATTTAACCATAATCTTTTGTGAGAAGGGTCAACTCTAAAAATATTCATATTATCAATAAGTTAATATCTGTGATCTTACACACTCAGTGGATGCAAGATTAAATCATTATCTAATCTTGGTCCAGATACTAACCCGAACAATATAATTTAAGATGTACAATAGCATAGCTGCATGTATTTAGCTAGACTTTATTTAAGTACCAGTACTTGTAAGACTAAAGTATCATACACTGTACTTGCAGACATTGACAATTTATGAAAACATACTGATCGACACAAGGTGAGCAGTACTACAAGTACCAAAACTTTACTTTAACCATCAGTATCGAACCCTGGTTGACATTTTGATATCTTACCATACATTCAGACTAGAATTTACATAAACAGGCAATGGTATTGGGTGTGACATAGTAAACTGTAATTAATATTGAATTAGACTCAGACTTCATTTACTGTCGAATCATATAAATCCCACCATATACTGTCGGAAACATTGAATCACAAATAAATAGTATCTAGTCATTTTCAAATCAATTCATCAACATATTATTATTTTCTTAAAAATATATATAAAATTTACTGGAAATGTCAATCACATAAGAAGGGTACATGTATGTTCAACTAGTGTTTTATCGTTTGGTAGAGTCATTTAATAATAATATGTTTCATGTTAATATTTTCTTAAATGCTTTGAATTGGCCTATTTTAGATAAATTCTTTGGCTACGGTACTTTTATTTACTAATATATCAATATACAAGAAATATACAAATTTAAAGAAATAAAACCCTTTTTTTCATAAGGATTCAGCATTGGAAATATTGCCTTGTTAATTTAATTAATTAAGAAGTCTATACGGCACATAAAATTTTACCATCATGTCATAACATGATATTGATTAGATGGTTGTGTTCACCATTCCATTTAACTTATTCAAAAATGTTCATTTCCCAGGTCCTAAACGTCAAGATCATATTTGATTCAGTCCGAAAAGTTGTAAGACTTATTTCTAAATGTGACAGGACCGAAATCTGAATACCGGTACCATTATGGATTTTTAAGCAATACATTATATAAATTTGTTTCCAGGGCAGCACTTACTATAAAAACCTTATCAAACATAGTCACCTTACAACTGTCGGCTGATTCTGATACACTGTCTGTCATCGATTAACAGCTAGGCCTAATTCAAATTGACCATTTCCCAACAATAATTTTGAAGGGGGGGGGGGGGGAACAAGAACAATATGTCTTAAACTTTCTTGTAATAATTTGATATAAAGATTTGAAATTGCTATTGTAATTTTATTTATATGATCATATATATACGTAGCAGTTGCCCTAGTTATTATTTTATAATATTTACATTACTACTGTCGTCACTGATAGTGTTTGACTGAACAACGAATGTCGTCACTGAATTTAGACAGGTAGCAAGTAATATTTAAATCATCTTTTTTATATACAATAACATAAACAATAACAGGGTGATAGTTGAATATCGAATACAAATACATGGTAAGCTTATAATGATATTGGACACTTCAGTATTGATTGTTCGCATTCCAAGATAGGGAGAGAGAATGAGAATGATGATTGATTGAAAATTGTTTACGCCACACGGCAAATAATTTACCTCTGCCTGAATGTCCTGAACTGGAGTTACCCATTTCTTAAACAGAAGAAGGTCTTGAACTCCATGTAAGACAAAACATATCCGGCATTCTTCCGTTATTAAAATAAAGGGGAACCGATTTGGATCCTTATGAAATTACTGCAATATGAAATTCCACAACCGATAACAATGTAAACCGGAAATAGTCGAACTATGCAATCAAGACCCCTTATGACATCAAAAATAAAATGAACAACACCAAAAATTGTTAGTTGTAGGTCGGGTAAAGAAAATATTATTGATAACAGAAGAAGCGGAACCTGGGTGCTTCAAAAATCCGCAATCTTAGTACAGACATCTTATTACAATAATTTATAGTCGATTATTGTTAATGGTATTATCCTATGGGACAATTTTTCTTTAAGGGAGTTAACTCCATTTATTAAATTTTTGAAGACAAAAAAAGTTTTGCTTGGGCAGGTTGAACAACAAGGTACTTCGGGTTTTTTTCTTTATGTTTTAGAAATGTTTGTGGTTTTGTTTATGCTTGTTTTTGACAAAGTCAACACAGAACCTCTGAGACTGAACGACTCGAAAGAAAATCTTCAATTTTATTAGATACGTTTCAGTAGGCCTACACTTACAAAACAATACAATATACAATACAATGTGATTTTAAATTGGTTACCGTACTCACTGTCATCAGTCATGCCATTCACTTTTGTTTCATAATCACTCTACTTACGTCATGATGCCAGAATTCATTAACAGGGTAGAAGATAACTGACCTTTTAGTTCACTAGCAGATAGGTTTACCTGTGAATCATACCGTCTCAATACATACATGTAGCCTACCAAGTCCAAGAATGTGCATAGTGATTGTTTACATCTCTGATGACAGACGTCCCTGTTCCTGACAATCCTGTAGTAACACAAACTGATCTAATGGGTATACAGATCTTATGAGTTTTGACAGAATTAAAGCCATTTACTCATATGAATGTTCCTCTTCGCGTAGCCTACTATTTTATGTACTCATTTTTACTAAAAAGAAATATCTTTTTTATCCAGCTAGCTCCAATCACATTTTAAAATTTATTATTATTTTTTTCTTAATAATTTAAAAAAATTGTTTCAGAATTTAATTTGCTGAAGAAAAAGAATTAAATTGAGGGGTCCATAAATTTGCCTAAAACAACCTGACGTTATCATATTTTTTCATAATCATACTGGCTTCTTTTTGATTACGGTACTGTATAGGATTAATATTTAAAATCAACAGTAATGTTAATAAAGACAATGAGGAGAGAGTGACTTGTCTGAATCCCCAATTATGGAATATTAATCATATGTAAACAAAAAGAAAGAAAAAATATAAATAACATTAACATACCGTTTTTTTTTTGTGGGGGGGGGGTAATTAAAATGAAATGGGATTTAATGTCCTATGGTTTTGTGCTGAACTGGCGGGCTAATGAAAATGGGCATACACCATATACACATACACCATATACAGTGTGCTATGACGGAAATTTTGGCCGGAGGCGGCACTACATGTACGTCCTGCTCTTATATGGAATTCCAACTGTCAATGTGTAGATGGGATTGTTTTTTCGTACATTCTGAACGATCAGACATCTGTCCTTGTCAGACCTGGTAATTTAAATGCTTTTTAGGTTGTTTTGGTTAATTCTATGCTCCAGCCGGTCATATTAAAACTGTTGATCTTGACTTTCAGTTTCAGGCGCTTAAGCCAAACAAATTTGTTTTGACAAAGTCTGTATACGAAATCAATTTTGTATCAATAACTAGTGTTTTGATTGAGAATTAGTACTTAGACATGATTTTTATATTTGATTTTTTAAAATCGTTTATAGATGGATCCAGTAACACTGTGGTGTATCGGTTTTACAGTGACACTGTTATTATTTATTGTTGCCATCATTTATGTACGTTTGAACTTCGGAAGATGTTTAAGTAAGGCTGATCTGTCTGGTAAAACCGCAATTGTTACTGGCGCTAACACAGGTAATTGTTATATATGTAAATATCAATTGAGACCATATACCAGTACCACCTTAAATGGTAACAGATGGTTAATTTTTCAATTAGTGACTTTATTTGGCATAGTGAAAGTTAAAAAAAACAAAACTAATGTTTAAAAGAAAAATTTAAGTTAAGGTCTTAACTTTAGTCTGGCTTCTGACTGTTGCACTAATGGTTTCATTACTTGTTTACAAACATAACACATAATAATGTTTTTAAACTCCTTGCCTTGAGAGGGTTGCTGCAGCATTCATGTTATGTGTTCATGCTATATTAATAATTAATGAGACAAGAATGTCTTATTCTAGGATACAAATAAAGATCATCCAGTCAGGTTGTCACAGATTAGCTTTGTATTCAATTTGCTGTTTAGCTGGTTTGTTCCTTTAGACTAGGCTACAGGCCCGCCAACCCTTTTTATACGCCCACATGGAAATGTGGTCGTATATTGCTGTCGCCCCCGTCCGTCCGTCTGTCGGTCGGTCCGTCCGTCCGTCCATCGTCCACAATTTCTTGTGAACGCTCTAGAGGCTAAAGTTAATCTCCGATTGACTTGAAATTTATACACGATGTTAAAGGTCGTGAGACGAAGAAGCCTATTGATTTTCAGCAATATCCGATAATTACTACCAGAGTTATGACCCTTGATCACTTTGAAAAATCTTGTGAACGCTCTAGAGGCTATAGTTAATATCCGATTGACTTTATATTTATACACAGTGTTAAAGGGCATGAGACGAAGAAGCCTATTGATTTTCGGTGATATCCGATAATTACTACCAGAGTTATGACCCTTGATCACTTTGAAAAATCTTGTAAACGCTCTAGAGGCTAAAGTTAATATCTGATTGACTTTAAATTTATACACAGTGTTAAAGGGCATGAGACGAAGAAGCCTGTTGAATTTCAGCAATATCCGATAATTACTGCCAGAGTTATGACCCTTGATCACTTTGAAAAATCTAAAGTTAATATTCGATTGACTTTAAATTTATACACACTATTTACGGTCATGATACAAAATAGCCTATTTATTTTCAGCGATATTCGATAATTACTGCCAGAGTTATGACCCTTGATCACTTTGAAAAATCTTGTAAACGCTCTAGAGGCTAAAGTTAATATCTGATTGACTTTAAATGTATACACAGTGTTTAAGGGCATGAGACGAAGAAGCCTGTTGATTTTCAGCAATATCCGATATTTTTCCTGCCTGAGTTATGACCCTTGATCACTTTGAAAAATCTTGTGAACACTCTAGAGGCTAAAGTTAATATCCGATTGAATTTAAATTTATACACAGTGTTTAAAGTCATGATACAAGAAGCCTATTGATTTTCAGCAATATCCGATAATTACTGCCAGAGTTATGACCCTTGATCACTTTGAAAAATCTAAAGTTAGTATTCGATTGACTTTAAATTTATACACACTATTTACAGTCATGATACAAAATAGCCTATTTATTTTCAGCGATATCCGATAATTACTGCCAGAGTTATGACCCTTGATCACTTTGAAAAACCCTGTGAATGCTCTAAAGGCTAAAGTTAATATCCGATTGACTTTAAATTTGTACACAGTGTTTAGGGTCATGAGACGAAGAATCCTGTTTGATTTTCAGTGATATCTGATAATTTCTGGTACTTGATCACTTTGAAATATCTTGTGGACAAAGGCCTTGAGACAAACCATCAAAACTATTCTAATCATTTCTGATAATTATTTAATGGGCCATTACTCGTAATAAGATTATCATGTGTTGTAAATAGTAAATGTTCTCCTTACTGATAAAAGAAACAATATGCGACAACCCTTGTTGACTGCCCGGACGACTTAGCTGTTGTGGGCATATGTTTCGTTGCCTGGCAACCTATCTTTTCTGTCATGGACTCACCTGCTAAATCTCATTCTGGTTTCCTCCTGCTTCTACTAAAGACAGTGCACACAAGTGAATTATTGAAATATACATGATACTCCTGAAGTACTATGGATACGAATTGTGTGGATGATCAACCTCTATTTCTTTTAATCCAAAATCAAAATGAAATAGGGTTTAATGTCATGCGTCCCAGCATTGATTTGGCTAATGAAGATGGGCATTATGCCATGCAATGTGCTCTGAGAAAAATCTTGCTAAAATAGTGACTCACCAATGTGTACATAGGATATCATATTCTGTGTACAATCCAAACGACTATACTTTTTTGTTGTGAGACCCTCAGTCTTGCATCACTGACAAGAGGGAACTCAGGGATCGAACAAGGGCACCTCCAATGTCCTACTCACTGACCCACTGCAAGACCCCCTTTCTTTCAATCTGTATCTCTGTCAATCTGTTCCAATTCAACTCAGAGAGCAGCTAATGTTTCTTTACTTTATTTTCAGGTATTGGTTATTATACTGCTTTAGATTTCGCCACTAGAAATGCTAGAGTTATTTTGGCTTGCAGAAATATACAGAAGGCTGTTGAAGCTCAAAATCGCATTATAGAGGAGACAGATAATGAAGAGATCATAGTAAAAGAATTAGATTTAAGTTCTATGAAATCAGTCCGGAATTTTGTGAGAGAAATATTAGATGAAGAACCTGAATTACATATTCTTGTAAATAATGCTGGTGTTTTAGGTAAGGATAAATAAACAGAATTTCAGTTATTGCGAACACGATCAGGGCTACATCAATCTATTGCAAAATGTTGGTATATCTTGCCTTTCTTTTAATTTACCTCTAATAATAATAATTTCCATTTCTTAATTGCCACATCCATCCATATGCTCATCTATGCTCACACTTCCTTTAAAGTCTCGGACAACTGAACTATTGGAACCAGTGTGTAGGCTCTCCCAAAAGAATATTTAAAATAATTAAACTGGCTAATTCTGATTCTAATTGAAAGTGATGGAAGTTGGACTATAGTTTGTTTACAAAAACAAATTTATGTCCCTTGACTAGGAGAATTAAAAGACTCCAGCTTGTACCTATCACTCATGTCATGTGTTTGATCTGAGTCGTAAATAAAGTTCTGTTCTTCTTTACATCAACATCTGGATTGAGTTTGATAATGAAAATTTTCTCGTCTGATTAATCAGAATGGTAACTTGATTGCTCAATGTTTTATAAAAAGAAAAATGCACAACTACTCTATGATGGTCATCTATTTTTGGGGTGGGTGGGGGGTTGTTGGGGGACCATCAGCCTCCCGGCCTGTTTTTATATTTGCTTATTATTTTTACAGGAATGCCAAAAATAATAACGGAAGATGGTTTGGAAAGTATGTTTGCAACAAATCATTTTGGGCCCTTTTTATTGACCAATTTGTTATTAGGTAAATTTATTCCAATTCTTTTAAGTATATTGTCGATGTGAAAAAAGAGGGTGACTGTTATATATATATACATGTATATATATCCAAGAAGATTAAGTCTAAATAAAAGAGGCTGCCTTGGTAAAATTCTCCCAAACATTGCTGTGCATAATCACAGTAAATCAACTCTAACACAGATGAAGTATTCAAATGTTATAGATTAATTGTAGAACCATTCAGCATCTTGGATGAGCGTCTAACCTCTTCCGGTAAATAATATTATATTCTTACTGGTATTTCAACTTAATTTTCAGATTTATTAAAATATTCAGCTCCTAGTAGAATTGTAAATGTTTCTTCAGTGGTGAACACCATGGGAAGAATAGAGTTTGATAATTTACGAGCAGAAAAATATTTTAATTATCATCGGATATATTTTGATAGTAAATTAGCCAACATTATTTTTACAAGAGAATTAGCTAGACGATTGGAAGGAAGTGGTAAGTATTAATGTTAATTTATTTGTTTAATTCTCAAATTCTTTAATGAATTTCATAATGTAAATCAAGTAAATCTGTCCTATCAGAAGATGTGGAGAAAATTGTATTGGTAAACAAAGTTGCGCCAATTTAATCATATCCTTCAGATAATTCATATACATCTGATGTGTCGTGCTATTCTTATTTCAGATGTTCTTGTAAATTGTCTTCACCCTGGCACAATTCAAACAGAACTGTTACGTAATTTACCAGCTATATTCCGATTGCCTATTACGCTTATTGGGAAATTTTTTTTCAAAGTAAGTCACTTTTTATTTCTTGTTTTCATTATAATAATTTTTATTTCTTGTTTTTATTATAATAACTACCGTTAATGGGTGTAATATTAATACAACTATGAATAGTAGAGTGACAGTTGCTAGACCGGCAGATGTAAGATCAGCTCAGATTATTCAATGGTATACAATGTAAATGTGTAAAAGAGATAGTTTGTTTGGTTGTGTGACTTACGTGTGTGTTTAGTATATGATTACTTGTAAGTATATCGAGTGTATGATCGCTTGTGTTTGTGTTTAATAGAGACTTTTGACAAGTGTCATTTTCCTTATCTGTATCACGTATCCGTATCGTATACGTGACACGTTGCGTCAGAGTAGCTTTAGAGTTTTGGCAGATTCTTGCGTTGCGTATGTATGCTTCACTGAGCTGAGCTTAGTAGTTCTGTACAGCATGATGGCATCTACCAAGATCACCACCACCATGAGCTATTATAAAAAATTAATGTTGCATCTTATTAAAAAAAAATCTTTGACCTCGCCTCGACAGCAATTTTCGGTTTCAAGAATTCATCAATTATACCCCTTTACCATAGAATTACATCATTTACAGAATTTCAAGTTCAAATATCTACCTAAATCTAGCACGTAGATCAACCAACGACAATGTTATACAGATCTTCTCCGTATAATAGCTGTTCGATACGGGTTGTCGTATCCGTGTGCACATGTATGAGAAATAGACACACATTGATGATGTCACAAACAAAATGCATACGGACACGCGATGCGTACTAGGAATTTACGCTTGCCAAAAGTCTCTATTATATGATAAATAATTACTTGTGGATGTGTTCAATAATAACTTCATAAAACCTTTTTCATACAAGGATATTGTCAGTGCTACTTTTTAAAACATTTAATGATGAAATTCACATCTAAATTGATGATTTTGTATGGCATGACAAGGGAGAAAACCATATTTTGAAATATTGGGTTTGGGGGGTTATTTACCTTGTACCCTTCAGATGAATAAAAAAGAAAGCATACAGTATGTATATTAAAATAACTCGCTTCTAATAGTACTTTCAACATGAAATTTTAACAAATTATTCAAAAAGCCATAATAAGGGTAAGCAACAGTTTGGGAGGAAGTTGCTTAAAAAGGCTAAGCATCGACTTTTGTTACCATGGAAATGTGGAACCGTGAATCTTTTTCTTGAAAAACTGAGGTGCTGTACATGCACGTAAAAGAACCCTTGACATTTGAAATTAAACAAACCAATAGTGAGGTTGATATTCCCTGCCTTAATCCCCAAATAAATAGATGACACTTATCAATTAATTGCACATTTATCTTTGTCAACAGTATTGAGTAATCAAACTGATTATCTATACTTAGTCTAAGCATAAAATGTTCATGATCAAACTCAGTCAAGGTTTTGAAGTATCTGGTAGCATAACTATTCACTACATTTTGTCACTGTCTAAGTTAGAATCAAAGTTATCACTGTTTGTTGTGTATTTCGTACACGATGAACAGTCCATTTGCTGATTACACTACTTTACCTAACTATTTTGCCTATAGCGGGTTTTTTTTTTTAGGACTTTGAATTTTGCCTTATGGTTTGGATTGTTCGTACTTGGTTTTATTTTATTTACTTGTCCCACTATCACTCAATTAAACTCAAAGTTGTCAAGCTCCAAAGTCTTGATCAATCAAATTGCTTATCGCTCCACATACCTTGAGCTGAAAATGCTCATTATCGATCTTAGTCAAGATATCGATGTGATGAAAGCTTGCACCAAGTTTCATCACTTAATTAGAACTTAGAACTAAAATTATCATGTCTCAAAGCATCAACCAATCAAATTGCTTATATCATCTTCTCGTCTTGCTTATCTTAGTTTCTGATGAAACTATACACCATGATTCTTCACTCTCACTTAATTAGAACCGGAGTTATCACGTCAAACCATCAATCAATCAAATTGCTTATCTCTGCTTACCTAAGCAGGACATGCTTACGTTCAAACTCCATCAAGACATTGACCTAATAAACACCTACACCAAGTTTGAACATTCTAGCTTAATTAGAAGGAGACAGGAGAGTTATTTTGTTCCACAGTCTCGACCAATCAAATTGCATTTTCGGCTCATGGTAAGAAAAGCTATAAGAAATTTGATTGGTCACGACTTGGAGCTCATTATGCTTAAACTAAGTATAGATAATCAGTTTGATTTCAGTTAATTAATAATGTGTCATCTATTTATGATGGGGGATATCAGTCTCAATGTTGGCTTGTTAGAACTGTGATGAAGGCACATACACCAGTATATATAATATTTTATATTATTAGAACTGTGATGAAGGAGCACAGACCAGTATATATTGTGCTGTTAGTGAAGAGGTTGAAGGTATCAGTGGAAAATATTTTGTTGATTGTGCATTGGCAGATGATGCAGCAAATAAGATATCGCAAGATCCAGGAATTGCCAAGAAATTATGGGAAATTAGTGAAAAATATACTGGATTAGTGCCATAGGCATACAAGGCAGGGGCGTGGGAAGCTAGCTTTCAGGCAATCTAACTTTTCAGGCAGATGGGTAAAGTGTAAAATAATCTAGTGGACAAAATAAACTGCCAGAAATGTAATAAACTCAAAGTTTACTTTTCTTTTAATTGAATACCACGAATTTGTACGGAATGGACTATGGATTAAAACATTTTGTCTGGAGTCACTCAACTTTGTGCGATACTTTTTGAGCATCGATTGTTATGTGTGACTGCAGCTGTAACAGTCCAATTGGATGGTTGGAATTCAAGTCGGCACAGAGTGGGATTTTGGTTGCGAAATGATTGGAAACATTGTTTGGGATTGAGGTCAGCCACCTAAGGTAGAATGTATTGGGCCACGTTGAAGTTGCTGTATTGATGGGCTGGAACAACAGGAAAAAGCGTTTGTAGTCGTTAAATTTTCATGTTAGGCAATATTAGACTACTTTGTCAAGTCTGGCACCTATCACTGACTATGTCCGGCACAGATTCAAACTTTGTAGGGCACAAAACCTCTGGTGCATGACCTTTTGTCCATCACTGATTTGTCTTTTTTAATGATATTATTAATACAAGTCCTGCATTAAGTTGAAAATTTCAGGTACTATTTCATTAGTGCCTGACATTTTTGTCAGGTACATGTAAAAACCGTTATTTCCAGGCCTGACTTTAGCAGGAAAACGGGTTTGCTGGCGTCAAATTGTTCAAATATACTTGCAAAGAGGTTACAACGGCAAGCTCTGTTCCCTCACCCCTTGCAGACAACTGTGCTTTTGTCTGTTAACCAACATTTTGGGGATCAATTCAGGTTCCCCCCCCCACCAAGACTGTTTTCCTATGTTTAGTGCAGTGAAATAAACATAATTTTTAAGGTGTTTATTTGTCAACTAGTAATGGCCATGTAAAGGATTTACTTTGTGACAGGATTAGTGCACTGAAATAAACATAATTTGTAATGAATTTTTGTACTCGCATTCAATTACATGGAAATTATTCTTTATCCATATTTAACTGGCAACTGGCAAGCCATGTTTGTTACATTATGCATTCCCTATATGTATCACAGAATATTTTTCATTTAATTATTTGTTTTTGTTATGAAGTTTTCATTATTTGTTTTATGATTGGAAATCAAAAACTGTTGAAGAGATGTAGTTAATTTGATATTGTTGTAAGATATCACAGATTTTAAAATTTTATACATTTAAACAACTATTCCAAACCCTTTGGCTAAGAAAGTTCCTCAGGTTTTTCTGACGTGGTGGAACAGTATCTAGTCATCCAGATGGTACAAAAAAATAAAAAATGAGCATGTTAAACCGCATTTCATTCATCCATTGCAAACCGTGATGTATTATTCTAATAAAAGAGGAAATCTGGTCATTTTTACTGTGGTGAGTATATTTTTGTACGGTTATTTGTATAAATGTGATATAAAGTATATTTAGGATTTGTAGTATAACATTTAGACTGTATAAGATTGTGTCTTGTTTTTAAGAATCACTGAGCATTACCATAAATTGTGTTTGGATGATAATTCTGGTCTGTTCCAGAAAATTTGTTCTTGTGTTATGTGTTTTTACCCAGTAAGTGGCTTATTTAAAATAAAATCTTTCTGGTTCATAGATTTACCCTAAGCATTACAAAACAAACCCAAACAACTTTACCAAAAACAAAACATCTGTATTTTGAACAAAAAACACATTGTTATTGTTTTTCTTTCTTTATATTTGATTAATATTCTCTAAACTGACTCTTTTTGTGTAATATACTTGAAAAAAACGAAATAAATGAAAGATTAAACCTTAGACGGGTGTCTGGTCAGGATTATCCTAGTATTTTTTTACATGTATATATTGTCTTGTTATATTTTATCATTGTTTAATAAAGACAATATTAGTTTAGCCGAAACTGCTCAGTGCGGTTAATTGTATTCAATAGAATCGTTATGTGTATATTCCAGTTCAATTACTAAATGCCAGGCGCGGATCCACCTGAGGGGGTGTACCCGGCGCACGCCCCTCTATTTTTTTTTTGGTGGCGAACAATTTGTAGCTCCATATATTCTCGGAGGAAAGGAGAGCAAAAATAGTTTAGGTTTGACATACAGTACTAGGATGAAATTAGTCCTTGTTGGCATTTTTTCCACTCAAAAATCACGGGTTGGGCTTCGCATTCCCAAGTGGGCACAGCACGCACCCCCCCCCCCTTTCTGAAAATCTTGGTTCCGCCCCTGAATGCCGCTTAGAAATAGGGCAATCGTGTTACATACATGTCTATTTTTGGGGCATATCTTTCCATATATAAATGTTAGACTTTTACTAAAATCAGTTATAAAATGATGTGTCAAACTGTCCAATGTCTCCACTGTTGTGTACTTTAATATTCTGACTTTTATAACCTTCACGGTGTGTACTTTTTTTGATTACGGGATTTCCAGTAAAACTAGGATTTCTAGGTGACCTTGTATAAGCTGGTGGTCTTCATTACTGCAGACATCACGTGTTCGAGCTCTATTTGGGACTACAATAATAGAGCATAGAAATGAATACTGGTGTGAACGTCCACTGGAGGAAGTATATTTTGCTCTGTTGAAGGGATATCACATTTTACCGCCGCCGAACAGTTACTAAACAGCCATGACCTTTGACACCATCATTCTCTGCCATGCCCTTTCGCCAAAATCATGGAATTTAAATCGGTCTTCTTACCTTACACAATCAAGTAAACATTGGCTGAACAGAGTAGTTATTGGAGAAAATTATAGAGAAATAGTGTATGCTGTTTCTTTCTTTCCGCAGTATCTCCACTGATATAAAATGCTGTATCAGAAAGCCTGCCATTGAGTCAACTGGCGTGGTTTCGAATCGCCGGTTGTACCTGGTTTCCTTCCTCTGCTAAAGACCCCACGCGCAGGCGAATTATTGAAATAAAATGAAACCATATGTTAGTTCCGAAATGACCTAGTGGACGTTAAACACCATCTCTCTCTCTCTCTCTCTCTCTCTCTCTCTCTCATTAATATTCTGCTTTCTTTCCGGGGTTACCCCTTCATCGATAAGTTTTCAAACTGATTTCTTTCAAATTTCGTGAGAAGCATTGGGGTTATAAATGGGTCAACCCTTTCGATTTTCCGCGCTCTACGACATTTTGCCGAAAACTTTATTAAATATTCGGGTTTAAAACGATTGTTTTCAAATCCTATAAGTTGCACCGTATATTTGCTTAAAGAAAAAAAAACCTGTTAACGTGATAGTGACTGTAGTTTTGCCCAAAGGGTGAACGTTGATGATTTTCAGCGATATTGTGAATCGATCATGTTTGTGTGCAATTTGATTAAAACACAGATCCTATTTAGTTTTTATAATTCAAAATTTAGTTTTATTTGTCTTTACTACATTAGGATCTGGAAGAGTTGTTATCATTGGCGTTTTCTTAATGATGCGAGGTATTAGCCAATAAAACGGTCTGTTACGGCGATCTTTAGGCTTGGTTTGGGCGGAACTGTGGGTAATCGACTAGTGATATCAACGCTGATTGGTTTATCAAATGTCTAGTGTCATGGGGCTAAAAGCCGCTTGTACGACCTCTGACGTGACCTATCGCAACAACCGGTCAGACCGAAACGAAGTATAGATCTGTATTGTAATGAGTTTTGTTTGTGTACGGACCCATATAGATAGCAGTTGTGTAATCCTGTTCATTAAATATTATCGTTTCTAATGACAGTTATACGGTTATTAGTAAGTGAAAATTTGAAAACTTCTAAATCGACACGTGAATGAGTCACAACAACCCATAATTATCTAAATGTTATGTATAGCTGTATTGAGATTAACATCGATGACCCCTAATAATATCGATGTTTACAAACTATTTATATCTTATCGTATGTGTAGTGGGTCGGTTTTCTAATATTTATACAGGAAGTTTGAATAACCAGCTCGAAAATATAGTTTATTTTATAAAAATGTACGGTAATGGCGTGCTTCATATATTCCCATAATTGGAATATCGCTAGACAAAGACCCAGTACCACCAAGTAACATATTACCAGATGAAAAGTTTAAACACGTCTCCTAACAACGTGCATTAGGTAAACATAAGATTTATTTCATATATCTACTATTTAAAGGTGCATTGTGTAAGATCTAAGTGAGTTTATTGTAGGTATCTTTTTGGTCTCAAATGATATAAACAATTATTTAGATATTTATTAACATTGGATGGTTGGGATTTTGAATAGATTGAAACATGATCATCATTTAATGATTTATTTTAAAACTGGATAATAAGGACTTTGTTTATTGTCGTAGCAATGAAAATCGAGACTACACTTTCCTTAACAAAACTTCCAACATTCACTCAGAATAAAGTAATTTGACTGAAATGTTCAATATATTCCCTTTTCATTATCTACTGTTAGCGAGAAATGCCAATTCTTTATCTAAATCTTTCATAATGCCTCTTTAAAGTGTGACATATACATAGCTTCTTATGTTATTCAAGAATATTTACTATTTGAAGAATACTATTCCCTCAAAATGGTTAGCATGATGTATTAAATTGTTTAGAGATATAAATATCGTTTAAAATATTTGAAATAATTATCCGTGTTCAACAGTCGTAAATAACGACTAAAACACTAAAATATAAACTGTGTCAATAGAGTCTGAGTCAGATGTATCAATTTTAGATTGAAATTGGATTTAGGATATTTTGGTGTCGACATGAAGATAACTATATTATTATACTTTAAATCCTCCAATCTGAAAATATTATTTTAAAAAAAAAAACATCCTTAAACCAACGCTTTTTTGCAAAAGTACAGTCAATATTTGTTTTGTATTACCCATGGATGACACAGTTTCATTTTAACATAAGCTTTTGATAATATTAGGGTTGTAGACATCTGAATAAATGGGCCTACACTGTATACATAATATTGTATTACTAGTATGTATACAAATTAAAAATCGTGGATTGGTAGTACCCCCTTCTTAAAGATCTACCAGTATAAAATAAATTGAGTTTATAATGTCCTATTTAGCACAGACAAGAAAGCATAAGAGTGAGCAGTGTTGATCGCAATCTGTTTCACAGAGAATAATTATGAATGGATGACTGTCTTCAACACGTGCAATGACATCGTGTGGCGCCATTCATTGGCCCAATGGCGCGTGCATTGTTTACATAAGACGTAACTACTTCGGGCAGAATGGTGTCTTTTACTCATTTAATACCCATTTACACTAAATAGCTAATATTTTTTTTAAAAAAATGTTTTAGAATTTAATTTGTCTGGAGAAAAAAGTTAATATTGGGGACTCATTAAGTCGTGTAGATATCATTATCAGTGACTGTAGCGACCTAGCAAATATCCACTGCTGATCAGTGTGTGTTAGTCGGTCTAGCTTGTCGTAGGCCTATATTATCACATAAACAAGAAAGTCCCAGTCCAAAATTGGCCAAAATCCAAAATGGCCGCTGTTTTGGCTTGTGAATTACAATTTCCACACAATCATCACAATATGATCGAGTTTGGTATCAAAATATACGTTTTCTGGGTAATTAAATCCATTTCCATACACATTTTTGTGATTAGTGATACCGTTGAATCAACTGAGAGGTCATTCAAGATGGCGGTCTGTTTTGGAGGGAAAATTCGAATTTTACACAAGGATCAATGAAAATGTTTGTTTACCAGGTAGCTGAATCTATTTTCGTACATAATTTATGGATGAAGGGATTCCCCGTATCTATATAGAAGGAACTCAAATTCTTTCAGTAACGAATATTTTTATGTGGAAAGTCTCCCAGCTCAAAGAGGTAGCATCCTATAGTAAATTGTTGCGGACTGTTGTCTATTACATGGTCTGTAGGAAAGATTAGCAGACGGTCCTTTACAGTAGATAAAACCCATGTCTGCTGTTACAACAATAAACAGAAAACTTGCACCTTCTATTTTGTGGATATGCCTAGACAGGACAGATGACGACAGGACATTAATCTAATTGTATTTAACAAATCAACAGTAAGGCTCATGTGCCTAAATAGACGACACTCATTATAGGCCTACTTACACATCTAATATTTTTTATAAAGCCGCCAATTGTTCATCAGTCTGTGTCGTAGAGATTAAGCAAACAATGTTCATTGTTCATTGGTGACTATACACCAAGTTTTATTCTGTACCTAATTCTCTGTCCTTGAACTTAGTCAAGACTAGGGATCAATTGACTTTATTGTCGGACTCAAACACACTGTTCATTATCAAATAGTTCACTGCATCCATCCATCTGTATCTCAGCATTTGAAAGATTTTGTGAGATAAATTCGCTGTTTCCTCCGATAAGTTTGGCCGTCTTGAATGAAATTTCGTGGTTGGTGATATAATTCATAAACGCCACGACAGAGATAAATTTGATCAAAAAGGTGAACTAATACATCGCATTGATTGATTGTAACTCATAAGGACAATCAGATGTTGGAAGGATGTAGAGTATCTTTAAAAGTATTGTTTTGTTGTCCTTTGCTCAATAGATTGTCAACTCACTATTATTTCCCACTCTTGTAAATCACTAACACTGGAAATAATAATACAATTACCCCCCTTGTTTTTCTACCCCCCCCCCCCACGCCATACCTTCAAAAGTTTGAATTTGAAATGGAAAATGTGATTTTTGCCCATTTCTCAACTGACAATAGTGAATTATAGGATTATTATTTAACAAGGTAGAACTGTTTATAGTTACCATCTACTTTAACGCTTTATTTTAATATATTTAAAAAAAATATATAACTTAAAAATATGAAATTACCGCTTTAAATCGATGCTTTACAGGGTTTCTAAAAAAACAAAACAATTTCAGCCTCTGGGTTAGGGTTAGGTACCCTAACCATAACCCTAATCCAGCCCTACTGTGTTAACGATATCTACCTTATTTAGTGTAAAACTACAAGCCCACACGATACCTTCCACATTATTTAGGCGTTGGTAACTTTTTAATAGAGTGTCATTGGAAACCACAGAAAAGGTAATATGTTTCACATTTTTTGTGCAACTATGCAATGTGCAATCCAATTGTGATGGATATTTTGACCCGATTAGATTTTGTAATACATGTATTAGTTATATTTATGTAACTGACATCAACTGTAAGATATATATACAGAAATATCGAAGCAGGAGCCTTTAAAATCGTATAACATTGTATTTTGTAAATGCGGCTTTTTTATTATCTAAGCCCTATATTGTTAGACTCCCAGAGATTGTTGAATCTTTGAACTAAAAGTAAGTTTCCGCGTTAATAATTTTTTAGATGCCGCATAATACAGGCTGGGCGCCATTTTAAAATCACATTTTTACCATTTACATTCTAAAAACGCTTTGAACATTATATTGACAACAATTTTATTTTAATAAAGTATTATATTTATATAACTCTACACTATCAATAATTGTTGAACGATTAATAAAACATATTATGTTTTCATATGTAATTAGGCGATGGACACAAGGTATGTCGTACAAACGTCTCGATCAACTGATTGCAAGACTAGTTTAGTCAGGGGCGGATCTAGTAATTTTTGAAAAGGGGGGTGGGGGTGCATCGCAAAATGAAGGCACTGACCATGGAGACGGGGCATGCCATTGAGAGGGTGGTTGGTGGAGGGGGTCCCCAAGAAAATTATCCGTCATTTCCTTGCATCTGCAGCCATTCCAGAGCAATTTGACTGATATTTTCGTCTAAGTAAACTTTCGGAACGGACATATTTGGGTCTGAGAAAAGGCACTTTCAGCAGTAAAAAAGGGCACTGTCGAAAATTAGTGGGGACGCGCGCCCCTCGCCCCCCCTCCCCATTGAATCCGCCTCTGTTAGTGACCCCTAGATTCGCATGCATCAAATAGGCTACAGATACTCATGATTGTCGACGACTGCTATGATCGTATAGTAGAGATATGTACAAGTTTTTATGTTAACGGTCATTCACCGCGTAAGTACGCTCTGACACCGCTACTGTATTTGGTGATAAAGTGGTATATTTTTTTTATAATTGTTGTGTATTATCTATTTAGTACCATTCATTTCACTTGCAAATGATTCAAAGTCACAGATTAATAACTTCTATATTGTGCTTAAGTATTAATTGAAGTGTGGACGCTACTGGTTTTAAAATTAAATTTACCTTTGTCAAGGTTGGATAAGCATCTTTAAAGCAAGTTTTCTAATCTTATAGAAGGCGTGCTGTAGGTAGTACCTGGAGGAAAGAGAAATAATGTCAAAGAGATATGAAATTTCGGGAGATACAGGACAGAAAGAGAAGAATGGAGTTGAGATAAACCATAAATTACCCACAGAAGAACAAACCGTTAAACCAATGCTATATGGTATAGAAGATAACCCCCCGTTTTATTTATTACCTGTATTTGGTTTTCAGGTAAGATTTGTTTGGTCTTAGTTCAAACTTTGCATTAAGTTAAGCGTGAACTTTTATTGAACTGTGGGTTGTTGGTTTACAAATATCATGTTTTAGTACAGTCGGAGTTGATAACGTATTGACCAGCAGCAGTAGGGTATAATAATACCGATGATGGGAGCACAATTGATTTCTACCTTGCGATCCTCCCCAATTGAAACTCAGATATGAGCTAGTCGCCAGATTCTCGTGCCCATATTCTAGAGATTAAGATTTTTTAAAATATACCTTAATGATGGGGCACATTGGATCTAACACAGAATGAAGCCCATATATAATCAATACCTGTTTTTCCAAATAATCTGTAGGATCTCTATCGTATTACTGAAAAAATTCTTAGACAAAATCTTCAGTATATTGTTCATGTGAAATGGAGTCATCGAATTTGACATTCTTGTACTTTTGTTAAATGGATAAAGCTTAATGTAAAAGTACAAAAACGGTTTGTTAACTATATAAACTCCTTAAACGAGAAGTGCTATAAAATGTAAGAATTGAAGATGGGGTACACCCAGTGTCATAATATAGAGATCGAATGTCAACATTTATTTACTAAATGGCTTTTTAGTCAATCTTTGTGCTATGCAATTCCAGATTCTCCACAGTTCCCACCACTGACCGACTGAATCTTTTGTAGAACTATCATTCCATGCATTTTCAGTGACACTCTCAAATTGTTCTTAACTTATAGATTGGGTAGTCAGTGTATCTCTCTGTAGTTCTGAGTACATCTCCCAAACGGTTTGCTTGTTTATTTGCCATAATAATTTGTTACCAATACATCTTAATGATGGAGGGTGGGGGTGGGGGGGGGGGGGGTAACGTTTGAGGTAATGGAACAGTAATTTAGCGTCAACATATGTCCACTTAGAAAATAATAATGAACTGCACCATGGTAACCATCACGTGTCTTCACGGATCATAAAATACTTGACACGGGTGATATTTGAACGTTGTCTGTTTAAAGTAACTACATAAATAAGTCCTAAATATGAATAGGGTATAACCAATACAAACATATAAGCCACGCCTTCACATTTGTCAACAATACATATAAACAAATAAGCAATACGTCCAGGAATAAGGTCAACCGTTTTACTTTTAAAAAAAAAAAAAAAATACGTATTCATATTGCATAACGCGTACAAAGCTAGGGTAGATACACACATACCTTCATGTATATCTGCAGTAAATAATAAAAATTTAAATGGCTAATTTAAAATGGACAGATTAAGAAATATACGGCATTATTTTATTTAATTTATTGATCAATTATGTATTTCTATTATTTTATTTTATAGCAAGCAATAATATGTATAACGGGAACCTTATCCATACCCTTTCTGATCGTCACTCAGATTTGTGCAGAAGATCTACCAGATGTTCGCGCCAAATTTCTGAGTATAACTTTCTTCATGTGTGGTGTGGCCACTATCTTACAAGATGTGTTTGGTGTTAGGTAAGCTATGTTGAGTTTATTGTTGAGGTCAGATCGTTGTTCATGGTTTCTTGTAGGATATCTCTGTGTTCGGTATACTAATATTCGCACACCCTTTCTACTTTCTTATTTTGTTGTCGTTTTTTGTTTTCAACAGACTGCCGATTGTTCAGGGTGGTTCGCACTCATTTATACCACCAATCATGGCAATGATGGCTTTAGATCAGTGGCGTTGTCCAGTTGAAGGTATTTCTTCTAATATATAGAGAACCTCCTACGAGTGTTTTTTGATTTCAAAAAATATCAACACAAGTTTGTTTTTTACTTTATTTTTTGATACCTAAAACACGAGTTGGAGATTTTATTTATCACCCAATCCTTTCTTACATGCACAAATGAATAAATATAATTATTTGGTATAGATTTCACTTTCAAGAATCTAATTACATTACAGCGTAGTGATACCTCTGTTTTTTGACAGCTGTTTAGCTATTGCAAATTCCTATATATTGACCCAGTATTTCCTTCAAGGTCAATTAAATAAAAACAGTTTTTTTAAACTAAAAAAAGGTCACTTTTTTATTTAAAATAAGTGTTTTCTTTTAAATAAAAGAAAGTAGTTCCTTTTTGATTGACCAATAAAATTCATGAAAGGAGATATCGCAGTAGTTTATGTTATTTATCACACAAGCGATATCTACTGTCAAATGTGTTATTGGGTGATAATAAATATTATCCGTGCTAATTAGAATACAATATTATTTTATTTCAATAAAATTGGTGTGGTTATCCTGCCTTGATCCAAGATTTAAGACAATCACCGACATTTCTAAATCAGTACACGAGGTCGCGTACTCTATTAAAATAAATTTTAGGGCGTCATTTGTAATAAACAAATCAAAGCATACGACAAATTCTAATTTAAATTCCTGTAGAATTGGTTAAGCAAGCGCATGTGTACTGTTGAATGTAAATCACATTATGTACACTAATATTAATATGCGCTTTTAGACCCATTTTCGTCAATTTTAAGATTTCAAAGAATAGACCGATGTACCCTTGAACCAAGAATGTGGAGATGAAAATTTTATTTCCATTTTCTATCCAATAAATACCATTTCGATGTTTACTCGTAAATCTATGTCCATTTCGTTGATATTTATTTTAATTTATATTAGGTTCTATAGAAGCCAACACAACAATTAGCGATCCTGCCTGGATGATCAGAATGAGAGAGGTACGGTATTGTTCCTAATTGTCTTTTTCTGTTTTCCCTTTATATGTATTTTGTTTAAAAGTTACAAGTTAAGGATACTGACACTAAATCAATGACAATCAACCAACACTATAAAAAGTCAAGGAAACTCTTAGAAACCATCAACATTAAAAGGCGCCATCCGGAACTAAACCGTGGGCCTGGCCTATTTAACCCAAGCGAGAGTTAATTATACCCAATTCTCAGGGGCGTTTTAAGGTTTATCATGGTGGAGGCTATACTATTCTGAGGGCCCTCTTTCGCGGGGGTCCGGGGATGGGGGGCGGGGATCGTGTCTTGATTGATGATTTTCATACCAGTGCAATGACTGCATTCTCATTCAATAGTGGATTCGACAGTAACATTGTAAAGAAAACGATTGAATCGGACTCGGGGGCCCTTTCCCTTGGCCAGAGGGGCCCTTTTGTCAGACAAAAGGCCCTTTTGTCTGCCTTTAGGGCCCTCCCTAACTAGGGTACATTTCATTTTTCTCATCGGTCTTAGCATTTTTCTCCCGTTTTATTTGTTCAACTTCTTTGATTTTTTTCTCGAGGAGGCTGGCGCCTCCAGCGCCTCAGCTATAAAACGCCTTTGCCAATTCTTCATATCGCTTAATACTTTTAATGTATAGCCATTGTAAAATAGCAAATCATTGAAGACACATGATGCGCAGACTAAATTTCGCTATTGCTTTTCGTGTTTCTGGCTTCAAATGTTAAAGATACATTATGTAAGATTTAGATAAAGAACTGACAGTGACTGGTAAAGATTAGGGAACACGTTGAAACTTTCAGTCAAATTACTTCTGTAGCCTTGATTGTCATTGCTACTGTTGTTACGATGATTTACACAGTCTTGATTATCCATTATTGGATTAGATTATTAACTAGCAATGGTGAAAATCAAAAACATCCGACGTCTAGAGCGTTGGTTATGTGGCTTGTGGGTAATATCTAATTAATGATTTATATTTGAGGCCAAACGAAAGATTTACCTCCTACTTAATGCATCTTTAATTATTGTTTAGACATGATAAGCCCATAATCAACTAAACGATTCTATTTCAGATACAGGGTAATCTGATGTTAGCATCTTTAACGCAAGTAGTTCTTGGCGCAACTGGAGCAATTGGTTTCTTGTTAAAGTTTATAGGACCATTAACCATAGCACCAACCATAGCACTAATCGGATTATCTCTAACTGGTGTTGTTATAGAGTTCTCGCAACATCATTGGGGAATAGCATTTTTGTAAGTATGTAAGATTTAAGGATATGTCCAGACATGAAACAGACAGAAGTATGCTATACAGATTTTCCATAGAAGTCACACTGCTCTGTCTGTAAACATCTATTCTGGTGGAATAAGAATATATATTTGTCAAAGTTTTGGGATTTAACATTGATCACGTCAAGGAACTCAACTCACATCAATGCATAGATTTATAAATTTACCAATGTAGTTAAAAAAAGCCTCTTAAACCACAAGGAAACGGGCACACTTAACATACGAAATTTTATTTTTGACTACTCAAATGGCAGATTTCCGTAACAGAAGCCTGGCAAACCTCCTCCTGCAAAAATTGCTGGATCCGTCCCTGATTTCAAGGCTGACCAAATGTGCTCGGAAATGTTCTGCCTGCAACATCGGACTAAACACTACGTTGAGAATTTTAGTATTCGTGGTAACCAATTTGTTTATTTGTTCTTTCAGAACAATGGTTCTTATAATAATATTTTCAATGTTTCTTGAAAATATCAACGTTCCATTACCAGTCTATAGTAGATCCGACAAATGCCATTTCACAAGATATAAAATCTTCCAGATAGCTCCCGTAAGTACAACTACTTGAATGAGAAATCTCTGGTTTACTTCTTTATAGCTAAAAAGAGCGAAATCCGAATCTCACGAAACAAATCCGTCAGAGTGGAGTTTAACGTCCACCCGACACAAACTAGGTAATTCCGGGACTGAAATATGATTCAATTTCATTTCAGTAATTCGCTTGCGCAGTGGGAGGAAACCGGGGGAGCCGTAGAAAACCCACGAGGTCGGACAGGCGATCCTACTCCTCCTCACGTACAACTGATGAATCGAAACCACGCGAGTTGACTCAATGCCTGACCTTATAATACAGCGCGTGCGTACTAACCATACAACCCCCAATCAACGATGTGGTGCTGTAACATTGCAACAACACCATCATGGTCACGTTCATGTTGCGTCCAAATATTGACTATTTTAAAGATTGACAAGGAGTGCGTCCTGTCTTTTATTTTGGACTTCACGTTGTGTTAAAATAAGATACCCCCCTCCCCTTCTCTTTGGAACTGGTTTTGAAAAATTGGTCATTTAACTGTATCATAATAACGATGAACCATATCCAAGTTAGCCCATTTCTGCAATTATATGCTGCCACGAGTATCATGTAAACACACTACACAGATAAATCTTAAACATTAAAACATTTTTTTATAGGATTGTTTATATCGTAAACTTCAAAGACGCTCTCTCTGTTCACAATTTTACGTTTAAAGCTTGGGGACACCATACATGAAAATGTCCTAAAACGGGGAATAACTATGATATATACTTGTACCATTAAGATATGTGGAGTTTAAATAGTTATTCTGTCGTTTACTTTAACATTCATGAAATATGTTAACATTATTCAAGACAAAATTCCCGATAGGTCGTAAAATTAGATACCCTTTAACCGAGTTTTCTTGACGTTATGTGGATTTTTATTGTTTTTGTTATTTTTTTTTTTTAAATGTGTCCCAAGTTGTTCGAAGCCCGGACAAATTTGCTGGTAAATTCATTTATCCTACATAACAATCTTTTTCAAGGTGTTGTATGCTATTGGTATATCCTGGTTATTCTGCTACATCTTAACAACAACGGATGTCTTTACTTCTAATACAGCTAATTATACAAACTTTGCCAGAACTGATACGCATTTACAAGTTATACAAAATGCTCCTTGGTTTTACTTTCCGTATCCTTGTAAGTATTATCCATAAGAATATTTCATCTGGTCGTATATTACCATGACCATTATCTGCCGAACAATGTTTTTTTTAAAAAACCTGATAGATCATTCAATATGGAGAAAAAAGGAGCTTCAAATTAGAAATTGTGGAGTTATCCCTCTTTTCACATAATAAGCGTCTGAGCATTGGTGTTAAAGGATGTGTGAGAATATAATGGTTAGATATCGATGGTTACGGCAGTGTATATTCTAAAACATTATACCTATTACTCTCAAACTCATAAAAACTAATAATAAAAAAAATAGCACTTGAATTCAATTTAAAAAAAAACAAACAAAACAACTTTTAATGTGGGAGTAGCCACTTGCACTGTTCTAAACAATAGGACAGATAACTTCAGTCTACAATTTAACACAGTACCTATACTAGGTACTGTGGAAACTGCTACTATTGTGGTCATATATATGAAATATATATATATATTTAAAGTTCAATTTGGAATGCCAACAATAAGTGGGGCCGGTTATGTTGGGCTCTTAGCAGCAACTATCGCATCTATCATCGAATCAGTTGGTGATTATTTTGCTGCTGCTAGAATATCTGGAGCACCACCCGTTCCTCCCCATGCCATTAACAGAGGAATTGCGATGGAAGGATTTTCCAGTATAATATCAGGAATGGTTGGTGCTGGACACGCAACTACATCATACAGTGGTAATATTGGAGCTATAGCCGTCACAAAGGTACTTTATAATAATATCTCATAGATTGAATCTTTGGATATTTGTAGGGCCGTATTGTGTAAAAGGAAATACATCTTTTAAGACATCGACGGGTGTCTTTACACTTAATACAGCTGTAAATCCCCTTGAAAGCCTTCAACCCGGTAAAAGGAATACAATTCCTGATGATAATTTCACTTATGAAACTACAATCGTCATTTTATTTTAGACCACGTTTACAAAATTGATTTTTGACAAAAGCGCGATCTCTGGACTTTGCTATCATCTGATCTTTGTGAATTGTTAATAGATTGTTGTGGAACTAGGTGCCAAATTTTGATTTAGATTTTCAGCAGTATTGTCTGTGTTTTATCCGGATAATTGCTACTTTTATAGCATCCTACATTTTTTTATTAGTGCAAAATTGAAATATTTGTTCATTAAAGACACACCACGGAAGAGTAGATAAAGAGCTAGCAGTTCTTACTAAAACAGTTTAAAACGGAATAATGTAAAGCGAATATGCTGAAAATTTCAGTCAAATTTCTCCAATCTCAACCGATATATTAGCGTTTGAATTTTAGGCGTGGCCTTGATTATCATCACTAAAGTCGGTACGATAAAATAAAAACATAATCTCGATTACTGATTTTTTGATTTAATCGTTTTTGTTATACGCCCACATGGAAATGTGGTCGTATATTGCCGTCGCCCCCGTCCGTCCGTCCGTCCGTCGGTCCGTCCGTCCGTCCGTCCGTCCATCGTCCACAATTTCTTGTGAACGCTCTAGGGGCTAAAGTTAATATCCGATTGACTTGAAATTTATACACGGTGTTTAAGGTCGTGAGACGAAGAAGCCTATTGATTTTCAGCGATATCCGATAATTACTACCAGAGTTATGACCCTTGATCACTTTGAAAAATCTTGTGAACGCTCTAGAGGCTATAGTTAATATCCGATTGACTTTAAACTTATACACAGTGTTAAAGGTCATGAGACGAAGAAGCCTATTGATTTTCGGTGATATTTGATAATTACTGCCAGAGTTATGACCCTTGATCACTTTGAAAAATCTTGTGAACGCTTTAGAGGCTAAAGTTAATATCCGATTGACTTTAAATTTATACACAGTGTTTAAGGGCATGAGACGAAGAAGCCTATCGATTTTCGGTGATATCCGATAATTACTACCAAAGTTATGACCCTTGATCACTTTGAAAAATCTTGTGAACGCTTTAGAGGCTAAAGTTAATATCCGATTGACTTTAAATTTATACACAGTGTTTAAGGGCATGAGACGAAGAAGCCTGTTGATTTTCGGTGATATCCGATAATTACTGCCCGAGTTATGACCCTTGATCACTTTGAAAAATCTTGTGAACGCTCTAGAGGCTAAAGTTAATATCCGATTGAATTTAAATTTATACACGGTGTTTAATGTCATGATACAAAGAAGCCTATTGATTTTCATCAATATCCAATAATTACTGCCAGAGTTATGACCCTTGATCACTTTGAAAAATCTAAAGTTAATATCCGATTGACTTTAAATTTATTCACACTATTTACGGTCATGATACAAAATAGCCTATTTATTTTCAGCGATATCCGATAATTACTGGCAGAGTTATGACCCTTGATCACTTTGAAAAACCCTGTGAATGCTCTAAAGGCTAAAGTTAATATCCGATTGACTTTAAATTTGTACACAGTGTTTAGGGTCATGAGACGAAGAATCCTATTTGATTTTCAGTGATATCTGGCACTTGATCACTTTGAAATATCTTGTGGACAAAGGCCTTGAGACAAACCATCAAAACTATTCTAATCATTTCTGATAATTATTTAATGGGCTATTACTCGTAATAAGATTATCATGTGTTGTAAATGTTCTCCTTACTGACAAAAGAAACAATATGCGACAAACCTTGTTGACTGCCCGGACGACTTAGCTGTTGTGGGCGTATGTTTCGTTGCCTGGCAACCTATCTTTAACCATTCTGCCATCCAACCCCCTTGTTTCCTAAAAAAAAGTTTTAGATTATTTTATATGCCTGTAGACGAGTGTTTATAATATCTAGGATTCTATTATATTTAACAGGTTGCTAGTAGACGAGTGTTTATAACAGCTGGGATTATATTAATACTAAGTGGTGTGATAGGGAAAATTGGTGCTGTTTTTACCATGATACCAGAGCCTATAGTGGGAGGAATAAATGCTGTGTTATTGGGTTTGGTCATAGCTGTTGGTATTTCATCCTTGCAGTTTGCTGATATGTCTTCTCCTAGAAATCTAACTATATTTGGAACATCTATAATGGTAGGAATGGCGGTACCACAATGGATCATAGCTAATCCTGATGCTATCCACACAGGTAGCACTTTTTATACTACCCCCACCTCCTACATATCCCAGAACAATGTAATTTATTGAAAATAGTCTTTGTTATGAACTAGTCACTCTTTCACATATCAATTTTATTATATTTTGAGTTTTGTTTTTTTTTATTATTAAGAAACACTTTTCAATATTATTTTACCATGTCGAATTCAAGAGAAACGAAAGGTGTAAAGAGCAAAAGAACTGGATTGTTTATGAATGAATGGCTGATTTTGAAACTCCCATTGGTGTAATGTTAATTGTGTTTTATAAGGCATGAGAGATAGGATAATTTTTCGTTTACATTTGTACAAATATGGTGCGCACATATTATTGCCAAGAGAATAAACGTTGCATACCTTCAGATTTTTGCGGACACTGAGTATTAAAAATTATAGGGAACTTTGCATAGCGCCAAATATCAAGGTCTATATTAAAATTTTATATCATGTTAATAGGTTCAGTCGGTCTAGATCAAGTATGCAGTGTATTATTGGGGACATCTATGTTTGTTGGTGGTGTTGTTGGGTGCATTCTAGATAATCTTGTTCCTGGTAAGTAGGAATTGGTGTTTCAATGTGCATTGGACAGCTTTTAATGGGATAGGGACTACTCTTTCGGTCATCACAAAGAAGAAGACCTTCATGCCAAACTTGCAGCAATCACCCTAGAGGTTGTAGCAAGACGACATGCAAAGATCTCTGCAGATGTTTTCCTTCAGCTCATGCATGATTTATGTGCGATGGAAGTGATACCAAAAGAGGGAGACCTTACTGTCAAAACTGGGCAGGAATTCAGCTTCTATCACAACCAAGAATAATTGAGAGGAATTCAGTTGCTATTCCTACTATGAACTTTAATTGAGCTGGGTTATTCTGGTGATGAATGCAAAGCGAATATTATGCAGTTACCCGAGGAATTCCATTCAGTCAGGCCTGCTAATGGGCAAATGTAATCAGAATTTACCCAGAGTTGGTCTGAAGTTTGTGGAGTATTGTGATCTTTTTATGTTACAAATTAAATTATAACCTATTTTACTTTAGGTACTCTTGAAGAACGTGGAATTTCAAAATGGCGAGAAAATCTTGTGAACAAGAATAAGAAAGGTTTTGAAGATGATAGTAAAATTTATGAATTTCCCTTTATCACCAAATATCTTCGCAAAATCAAATGTTGTTCTTATGTTCCCCTTTCACCAACATTTGATAAAGAATTCACTTGTAACTGTTGTGTAAAATCTAAACAATCGCCAAATAAGGAGCTGTATGTTTATGAACAAAACGTTCCAAATGAAACAGCAACTCTGTAATATATTAAACAGCAACAAAAACGTCAGTACGAATTCAAAATCATAGCGGCACTTTAATCAAATAATTCTAGAAAACGATTTATTAAATGGATCAAAGCAACTCTTTGTGAAAAGTATGTTGACACATTAATGATTAATTCATCACCATTCCTAGTCACTATGAGTAAGTTTAGAGTCTACATCAGTATCTGGTGTGTCCATCGCGAGTGTCAATAACAGTAACGCGGCGTCTGTAGGCTACATAGAGTGGACTAGACGATTGATGAACCCCATTGGCACCTGTAACCACCACGCTCTCAGAAAAGCATGGAGCAATCCATGGGCTTTGTTTGGTCTCGGTACGACGTTATTAAGTCTCCTCTGAATTTCATCACAAAAATCCTCAATCGGGTTGGCCTGTGCATAAAGTTGTCACCGATCTACTATAGAAAGTCCGGAGTAACCTTTGGCGGTATTGCGACGGGCGTTGTCATGCTGGAAAACGTTGTTTCGATGACCTGCGAAATGTCGTATGACTTGGTGTCTGAAAACTTGATCGATGTAGCGCACTATAATTGTGATACCATCTCCTCTCCCTGGATCAAAATTTTGGAACACTGTGATATGACACACTCTCGGTTTCAGGCCGATTCCATCCCACGATTCCACCCCAAACTATTATGCCTGGACATAACTATGAGCCCCGTTCCATGACACATTGCACAGAATAACGCTGGCCACGTCGACGCCATATTCTGATCCTGCTTTTTGCAGTTGATACGCAATACCGACTCTCATCTCGGTAGTCAGGTTGCATTTTGGAGAACATTTCCTGGGTTCAATTTTGTGTTTGGAAAGGCGCCTTATTGCTCAGGTAAAGTTTGAGATGTTGTCGTGATCCCTAATATACAATAAAAACATTTGACAATTTTTATGCAATGCGTCTATTCAGAGTAACATTTCAAACTGACGTTTCTTTTGCTGATTAGTATATATTAATAGTTTCTTATGAATATAAGTGACAGGGTAAAATCTTCACACAAATCCCACTTTTTGTGGGATTTTCACACATCCACCACTGCAGGCGGTTCGGGTAAACCTTTCCAAAGCTCTTTCACATGGCAATGACCAGGGTATATCATAATATATGTACCTTATGCAATAAAATAGTTTTATTTATGTATTTTGTCAGATCTTTTAACTTCATGAATTTCATGAATTATTTTATCTATGCAAAATTTACTGTTTGCTGACCTTTAATTTAACTATGGTTTCCGCATGCTATACCAACACCTGTATCTACCAATGTCGCAGCTTCTACACCACCTTGGACCGCATTCTTCATGACTAAACATATACCCTTTCGAACCGAGGGATGCGATTATAAATACCACCATGAAAATGATCAGATTGTGTTTATTAATACACAAAACACAAAAAGAAAACTTGCATAAACGTTGGGGAAAAAACACTTCAGTGTATCAGAATTGTGCTGTAGTCAATGAATTGCCTACAGTAAGAACATCCTGATTTGCTTTTGAAAACATAATATATGAATGTTTTAACTTAATTAAATCTTTTTTTTTAGTGTGTGTGTGTTAATATAAACAATCTTTTCATGATGGTATAAATTTAATGTGGTCCCAATATATAAACATTGACATGGACATATAAAAAATAACAAGTCAAAATTGTTCTTTAGATAGTTATAATCTTGACGATTAAAACTATAAAATATATACATACCAGTTGAGAATTGCTGTTAGAGAATAGAAATTAAAAATGTTTGCCAACAATTTTTTTTTAAAAAAAAAGATAGGTTACCAGGTTACGAAACATCCACCCACAAGAGTTGTCGCATACATTTTCTATTGACACTAATGGAACATTAATACACTACAATCTGATTAAGGGTAACAGTGATCCGAAAATCATCAACTTAATATGAATGTTTTTTCTTTCCACCTTACTTGATCCAATCTGATCCAATATCTGAGAATCAGGAGTATACTGATTTCATCTTTTTTGCACAGTTTCTTTATTGTGTTCTAATCTGATCCTTTTGCTGGTGGTATAATCATATTCCTCATAATGTAGGTTTAGACACTAAATACAGCCATCCTAAATTGTTTAGAAACTGATATGTTGGAGAGAGAGAGATAAATGGGGTTTAACCTCGACTCTACACAAACTAGGTCATTTCGGGACTAACATGGTTTTGATTTAATTTCAATAGTTTGCTTGCATGTAGGGGTTTTTAGCAGTGGGAGGAAAACGGAGGACCCGGAGAAAACCCCAGAGGTTGGACAGGCGACCCTACTCCTTATCACCTACAACCGGGGATTCGAAACCACGCCAATGACCGGCTTCATGATAGAGTGCGCACATGCTATCCATTCGGGCATGCAACCCCTCCGATATATTGGTAGATATATGTTTTTGCATAGTGGTAATCTTGAAGATTAAAATAGAATATCAGTACTAGAAGCAGTCTATGATTTAAAACATCACTTTATATTCCTGCATGCTGGAACCACTAACCTTATTCTGAAAGTGAGAGTCTCACTTTGTAATGATCAGAAGCACACCTAATATTATAGAAACAAATTGCTTAATTATAAGGGCACAGATTAATTGTTACAGTTTACTATTAATAGTAAATGTCACTACAATCAATGAATATGTATTTAGGATCAGGACTATTAAGGAAATATATCTTTTAAAAAAATATATATACTTCAAATATGTTTTACTTTTGTAATTAATTAGCTATATCATACACTACTGTTAATTTAATCATACAAATTCACCCAAGCAGGTTCTATTATAATCAAAGGGATTAAATAATCAGCCAGCATGGGTATTCCAAAATTATTTAAGTAACTGGTTGCCAAACAAATTGCACAAATGAACAGTATATTTAATACAGCAAATATTTTAGCACAATTAAAATGATGTCCATCTTTTCACATACTTTAAAGGTATATGAACCTACTAATGGCATAGTTTTTATAAAACTATATGTTCAACCAATATTCTAAAAAAAAAAATTCAGTAACATAATCACTCAAAGAACAGTTTGAACGCTTGCTTCTTAGTTACAAAGTACTGTTAAGGCTGTCTGTAAGTTGAATTGTAAAAAGGATCCTATTTGAAATTCAGAATATATCTGCCCGAATGGTATTTGTTTCTTAATACAATGTAATACTGTGTCGCCATTATAAATTCTCACTATAATAGTTCAAAACTATATTTTGTAAAGACAATTTACAATTTAGTTTCAGTCAAATTGATCCACTATGAACCGCTAATTAAGTGATTGAAATTTCGGCCTAGCCTTGATAATCATTACTTAATTCTATATGATAAGAAACAGTCTTGATTATCCATTTCATGATTAAATCATGAATGAAAGTCGAGCAGCAAATGGGTTCATAATCCAGTAAATATCCCAAGCTAACGATGCCATCGAGAGTTGATTATGGTCTAGATAAATTAAAACTTCCTGTTAGAAACCAGGATTTTTGAACATATATATATATATATTTATGACATCACAGATAAAAGCTCTGACAAAGAAAGGCACATCAAGGTTCAACAATTATGCTTGCAAAGAAACATTTCAGCTACAAAAAAACAATTGTTCAAAGCGGCGACATACAAATCTGCTGTGGTTTATCTTTTATAATGCACAGTTACACTAATTATTTACCATTCTCATGATCACGTACTTTAGATTAACTACATCAATAAACTCTCACATCCAATAGTATAGTAATAATGTACAGCATTAAAGTGACTGTCACACACATAGTTAGAGTGAATATCACACATTCACTTCACCAATAAAATCATACTGCAACAAGTTAAGGTTACTCTTACATAATATTATACTGTCACACACGATATTACAGTGACACTTTCACCATATTATTTATTATAATGGGATTCTCACACACAATATATAATAACCTTAATATTGTATTCAATAGCAATCGGATTAAAATACAGATCTAAATTTCGGTTTGTTTTTTTTTATACTTTTGATGGTCTACACTACATGAAGATCTTATCGGTTGTACTGGAAGGTCTTGTCAGGGGTCGTAGGAATGGCTTTTGACCCTATGTTGACCCTATGATGTCAGACATCGATAAATCAAACAGCGTTAACATTTCTAGTAGGTTACCCCGAGTTCCGTGCAGAACAGGATGTAACTGACCATTTCATTGGCCAATCACTCACTTAAACCAGAATGCTGGTAACAACTCTCCCAGATCCTAGTGTAGTTAAGACAAGTAAATAGTGTAGTAAAGACAAGTAAAACAAAAAATTTTAACAATCAAAAACAAAACGAAATAGGATCTGTGTTTTAATCCGATTGATTAGACATTCACTATAATATTATGTGTACAGGTAACCATATATTATTGTCACTGCCAGACATAATATCACGATAACTGTCCTGAAACCCACGGCAGAGACTTAACATAAAGTAGTGACTATCACACAAACACACAATGACTTTGATAGTCCAACACACGTGAAAACAATGACTTATCATCACACACAATATTAAAGTCACTATCACAAACAATATAACACATACTGGACATAACAAACAAAATAACACAGATTGTAATATACTTGACAGTGTAACAAGTCACAAAATTTGAAAAACACAATGGTTATGCATTAAGCAATTTGAATTAACTTTATGTCTCTTTCTTGACTTCAGTATCACTGGTGTTATTAATGACTGTTGGACTAGGAGGACATGATGTACTATGTGGTGATACTTCCTGTATCATCTGATCAGCGCTACTCTCAGACAAACAACGTGTCCTTGAAGATGCATTCATTCTTTTTTTCACATGAGTAAATGTAAATCTTGATTCCTTCAGATCTGTTCTGGGTGAAATAATAACTTCCGATTCCAAATCTGTTTTTGACTCTGTCATTTGGGAATTGTTCATTTCACTAGAAAGATTATCTATAGTAGTTGATAGATAGCTGGTTTGATCGGAATTATTACTGACATTGAAAGTTAACTGATCAAAATCTGACCGCGGTTCAACGTCTATGACTCCTATACTCGATGAAGCAAAATCGAACTTGTGTTCCTCTTGTTCATATTCAGGTGACCTTTTATCTTTTGCTGGAATAACTTGAGAGTCTATCTCTCTTTCTTTGTCAAATTGTTGAACATCTCCCTTTTCTTTTAAAAACTTGCATCCATATCCCAGAAGAACAATGCTAATTAATATTTTTGAAGTCAGTAGGCTGCAAGGGTAATATAGTATAATATTAAAATTTGATAATACAATCTTATTCATTTATCACAAAAGAAATGTATGTCAGCTAAAGCCAACAAGAATTCATATGGTTTAATATAACCAAGCTAAGGAGATGGGCATTTGTCTGGACGTCCATTAAAGTATGTATGTCGTCCTATCTAAAAAAAACAGGGCATCAACTCGCTACTGCTGATGAAACCACACAAACTAATCTGGAGATAACTTAGTTTTTCTCATTTTAGTTACTTCAAATATAGACATATTTCCAAGTTTTTAATCTAAATGATTCAAATGAACCAATGAAAAAATATGCAACTTGAACTTACCATAAATATAGACATATAAGTAATGCAATTCCTACAATTCCAGATATTTTAAATGATTTACTACATACTCTAACAAGCAAACATCCTAATGGCAGAGGTGTAAAACCCATTTTTCTTGACAGAAGATCCGAATGATCAGTAAAAGCCTGGAAAAAAACAGGAACAATATAAGATGACACTATAAACATTCCATTAACCCTGGAAAACCCACCAGGTCATATATAACCCAAGTTAACATAGTGTTCTGAATTAACCAAATTTTTCATTTTACAACAACAGAATCCCGGTTTTCCGTATTTGAACAGACAAAATGCCTTTACAAGATGTCAGCTGTCTCTTAGCAATAATCAAGCATGGCTACCTTTTCTTCAAAGATGACACTTAATTAGTACCTATTTACAATTCTAGACCATAACTAGGTAATTTACATGTTTTTCATTTGAATAAACAATATTATTGAGATTCAAGGAACAACTAGGAACAGCTTTGTGTAAATATAGTTCCTGGAATAAGGATCGGTCATATGTGGCCCATTGATTTTAACGTTTTTTATATAGTTACAAGCTCATCAAACATTTTGTTTTACGGGCGTATAATGGCAACAGGAATACACAAAAGAGGAGAACTGACATGTGAAAAGTATTGGACCAAATTCACTGAAAGCAGATTAGAGTGATTTTCTCTAATAAAAAACACAAAAGTAGTCTCATACAGCCCATCTCAAAAATCAAGGCCAAAAAGGTCAAACTGCCATAAAATTTATAATTTCAGTTAAAGACTTCCCAACGGGTGTTGTTTTGCAAAAGGTTATAATTTTCATTAATATGCTTGATGGTCTGGGTTTTCTTAAACTGTGTGTTTATAATAATGAATCTAAACAGAAGAATTACTCATCATCTACTGCTGTTTGGTTGTTTGTCTGTAAAGCATGATGAAGATGTGCATAATGTACATTGTACACAAATAAAGTAATAACCATTCTGCTCTGTTTTCTGCCCAAATGACAGTCATTACATTTAAAATATCATTATCTTAAACTATTATTTATAGTTCTTATGAATACATAATATATACTTACAGATTTTTGTCTACTTGATATCATATCAGAAGCCAAATTATATGTAAATTCTTGATATACCTGTAAGAAAAGAACAAAAAACGTTTTTTTTACATTATCAATTAAACAGAAATTGAATATGAACATTTAGTTTATTGCATGAACAAGATATATTGAATGGCAAGAATTGGTATAATATGTTGACTGTAAAGATTGATTAGTTTCTGGTAACATAATAATGCTCTGTAAAATCTAGCATTCACATGCCTACTTAGTTAGAACAGGTACACAGAGTCGTGCTGGGCGAGTAGGCAGGGTAGGCTTGCCCCCATAAATGCAAAAACAAAAGGAACTGGAAATAGTTCATTAGTGACTGACTATAGGGGTTTTTAGTACTGGGAAAATTAACACAGGAGTTTGTTCAGGTGACAATACTCCTTCGTCACAAGTTTTTTATTGAAATGAAGATTGATGTGATTGAGGCCTGCAGACATACAGGTGAAGAAGGTGAAGAATATGTGACATGACGAAAAAACAAAACTACTACTGCGTCTCGCCACAGACCAATTTTCTACTCGTAAGGCCATTATAAATTTGCAGTTACATAATTTTTGAAATTGAAAACACCTACCTCTGATGATATCTTGTTAAATTTTAATACAAAAGCATGTTTAACCCAATCTACGATGAATTCTGATAATAAAACTAACAGTGCATCTGGTAATATCACCCATACATGATCTGTTAAAATAAACAATTATAAACACTTTTAACAGAGCTATAAAATACCAAACAGAGAGAGAGAGAGAGAGAGATCCAGTTTATCATAGGGGATTTTAGGAAAGGGAGGTAACCAGATGACTCAGAGACAAACCATAGAAACTAAATGACAGACCTAATTGGGGAAGTGGGGGAAGGGGGCGCCCCAACAAAATACAAAGACAACTGTATTCAAATTTACTTATTTTGATTAAGGCAATGGTCACTTTTATTTAAGGCATAATCATTTTAATTTCTTGCCATGGACCTTTTTCATATAAAAGAATAATCATGAACAGTTAATATTGTTGGTATTTACCTGGGTTCCATGAAAATTCTGTCATATTTCTAATAAAAACCACTGACAATAGAATTGCATAATGAAATCTTTCTTTAATATCTCCACATGATATATGAAATAGATGATTTCTATCCAATCTTTTAAACAGATTACCTTTGATTTCAACAAACTGAAAAAAAAACCCAATATGCCTAAAATAAAAATATCAAATTTTCCATGGATTAATCTGAGCCCTAATTACATGTAGTTCTGGGTATTGCCAATGCTGTCATGATATGATACATATTGCAACTCAGGTGCTATGATCGGAATCGCACCATGATTCATAACCAGTAACGGACTGGGATCACCTGTCCACCTGTCCATGACAGGTAGGCCTAAGCTCACTAGAAAAAGTGGGCCTAAGCCTATAAAGAGAAACAAAAGAGAAAAAAGAAAAGAGAAAGAAAGGAGAGGCGGAGGAATGAAAAGAAAGACCTCAAACCCCCCTCGAATGCTCGTGCGCCATCAGCTAGCTTGTTGGGGCCTGGTCAATGACCTGACAGGTGTGCCGAATGACCTGACAGTCCGGCACTGTTCATAACCAGGTCGATATTTACCAAGAACTAACAGGATAAATGAATACAAGTAATTGATATTTAATTAGAATCACAAATTGCAATTACTATCCAGGGTTTGAAATGTTTGTTCATCTATTTATGGCAGACAGATCAAAATAAGAAACAAAACAATTTAAGGGTGTTTGTGTACCCATCAATAATTAGGAGTGGCAGGTTAGTTACTGAAGTGACAGAAAAACATAAAGATAGGCTGGCACTGCCAGGCAGGATACGCCCACATTTTTGAGAGATGGATAGAGAACAAGCAATACCGAAAGTGATTTTTTCTCATTAAGTCCTGTATTTCATACTGTATTGGGAGCAGCCATTTTGTTGGTCAGTTCCAGTATGATATTAATGAAATTCGAAGCCGACAATGATTATGGTGTGACGGTACACAACCTAGAAATGTTACTTTTCGTCAAAATCGGATAAGAATTGTGACCTGTAGAGAGTCCACAACCATGATATACCATATTTTTACACTATTCGCGTACAAACGGCGACGATTTCGTCCGGGAATTTTGGTACGATTTTCACGAAATTCGAACTCAACCTTCCTTACGGTGCAACAGTAATATAATCAGAGTTTTTTTTTTAAATCAGATAATAATTGTTCGAGAGATAGACAGAGAACAAGCAATACCGAAAGTGATTTTTCCTACAATCAAAGGCCATAATTCATTAAGTTACAATTTGATATGCGCAAATATCGAAAAGAATAAAGATCTTTAGGTTATAAACAAGCATTTCAGGTTTCATCAAAATCGAATTAAAATTGTGACCTCTACATGGTCCACAACTTTGATATACCATACTTTTACACGGTTCGCGTACAAACGGCGGCCATTTTTTCTGGCAATTATGCTCCGATTTTCTCGAAATTCAAACTCAACCTTCCGTAGGGTGTAACGGTGATAGAGTTAAACGTTTTTTTAAATCGGATAACAATTGTGACCTCCAGAGGGACCATAGGCGATTTTTCGGACAATCAGGGGCCATAATTCAGGAAGTTACGATTCGGATATGTCCAAATAACGAAAGGAACCATGATCTTTGGGTTATAACCATGCATTTCAAGTTTCATCAAAATCAAATTAAAATTGTAACCTCTACAGGGTCCACAACCATGATATACAATTTTTTAACAGTATTCGCGTACAAACAGCGGCCATTTTGTATGGCAATTTTGGTCCGATTTTCCCGAAATTCAAACTCAACCTTCCTTACAGTGTAACGGTAATACTATCAACCGTTTTATTAAATCGGATAATAATTGTGACCACCAGAGGGACCACAAGCTAAAATAAGGCGATTTTGCGTATAATCAGGGGCCATAATTCAGGAAGTTATGTTCCGATATGCACAAATATCGAAAGGAACCAAGATCTTTGGGTTATTACCATGAATGTCAAGTTTGATCAAAATCGAATTAAAAATGTGACTTCTACAAGGTCCACAACCTTGATATACCATTTTTTAACAGTATTCGCGTACAAACGGCGGCCATTTTGTATGGCAATTTTCGTCCGATTTTCCCGTAATTCGAACTCAACCCTCCTTAGGGTGTAACGGTGATATATTCAAACGGTTTTTTAAATCAGATAATAATTGTGACCTACAGAGGGACCACAAGCTAAAAAGGGTGATTTTTCGGACAATCAGGGGCCATAATTCAGGAAATTACATTCCGATAGGCGCAAATATCAAAAGGAACCAAGATCTTTGTGTTATAAACATGCATCTCAAGTTTCATCAAAATCCGTTCAAAATTATAACCCCTATAGGGTCCACAAGCTAAAAACCTGATTTTTCGTACAATCAGGGGCCATAATCCATGAAGTTTTCATCCGATACATGCCAATATCGAAAGCAGCCGAGATCTTTTAAGGATAAACCTATATTTCAAGTTTCGTCAAAATCGGATAAGAATTGTGACCTGTAGAGAGTCCACAAACAAATTGTGGACGGAAGGACGGAAGGACGGACGGACGGACAGGCGGACGGACAGGCGGACGGACAGGCGGACGGACGGACAGGGGCTACGACAATATACGTCCACATAAAAATGTGGGCATATAAAAAGAATTACATCGATTCAGGGTCTCACAAATATCATGAGAAAGTGAACCGCAATATGTATCGATTCAATGATATATTGTTCCAGCACTAGCTATAGTATACTCAAATTAACATTTAATAAAGAAAATAAAAACAAGAGTAGATAATATCCTGGCTTGCATGGGTTCAATAGGATTAGAAATAGGCCCGTCAAAGGCTGTCTTTGTAAATGCTGAATATTTAATTATTCAATAAATTGAAACTAGTAAAGTTAAATTATATAGGAAAGTGTAACAAATACAGTCTTCATATTGGGCAAAATATGTCAAATTGTGTGTCATTAGGACCAGCCATTCTAGAAATGTCCTACTGTATTACTTCAATTGGGCTAATAAAGATGGGCATATCACATACAGTGTACTAGAGGGAAATTTTGTCCAGACAGAGGCACTACAGCCGACTATTATATCGAATTCCAAATGCCAATGGTTCTTTTACATGTACGCCAATGTGTTCACTATACCATCCAAACGACTAGACAGCATGTCAGGATCTAGATAGGGTACAATAAAACATGATAACAATTATGATTCATTATAAATCCTTATAATAATTAAAATGTTGTCGAAACTCATAAGGTTTCATATAGAGATATTATTCTAATATTCATACATACTTACATTATTTGACATCATGATAGTTAATAAAGCTTTACTGTGAGAATTAAAAGCTACATTTAAAACGGCTGCTTGAAATAATATAATCAATGTATGAATAACTATAACATAGTTAAGAGAAAAATAAAAAAACACATATAAAAACAAATGTACTTCATTAAGTTCACTGATAGATGTGCATCTAAATTAATAATTCAAGGATCCAAGTACCAGAGATTAATTAAGGAACAGTACAAGATCACAGCACAGGCAATTCAAACATTAAGATAGGTTGCCAGGCAACGAAACATACGCCCACAGCAGCTAAATCGTCCGGGCAGTCAACAAGGGCTGTCGCATATTTTTACTTTTTTTGCTAATGAAACATTTGTAATACACTAAAAACTGATTAAGAGTAACGGTTCATTATGTAATCATTAGAATTTGATTGCTTTTTATAAAGTGTTACCCCACACTAACAATTAGTATATACATGAAACATTTAATATCATGGATTTAGCTGTTCAGTTATCAAAATTCATTGAAAATCAAAATACTTGTTCGTTTCAACACTTTAAACTCTGTGTATCAATCTAAAGTCAATCGGATGATAAGTTTAGCCTCTATAGCGTAACAAGGGTTTTTTGAAGTGATCAAGAGAGATAACTCTAGCAATAATTATTTGAAATCTCTGAAAATCAATAGGCTTCTTCATCTCATGACCCTAAACACTGTGTGTTAATTTAAAGTCAATCGGATATTAACTTTGGCCTCTAGAGCTTCCACAGGATTTTTTCGAAGTGATCAAGGGCCATAACTCTGGTAGTTATTATCGGAAAATGCTGAAAAACAATAGGCTTCTTCGTCTCATGACCTTAAACACTGTGTATAAATCTAAAGTCAATCGGATATTAACTTTAGCCTGTAGAGCGTCCACAAGCAATTGTGGATAAAAACAAAGTCAAAGGTATCACAAAACCATCTTTAAAGTATCTAACGTTTCGTAGATAAAAATCTACTTCTTCAGAGAATATAATTTTAACAACCCTCAACCAACAGCACCCTAAAATCAAATTCACTATGAATATCAGTAATGCTGAAGTCTCATTTTTAGACGTTAAAGTCATCAATCATAACAACAAACTGGAAACTAATTTATTCTGCAAAGAAACAGCCAGTCATCAATACCTTAAACCATCCAGCTGCCATCCTCATCATATCTTCAATTCAATAATTTACAGTGGAGCCATCCGCATTAAGCGTATTTGCAGCAAACCGGAATGGACCAGCTACCATTTAACTAAATTTGAAACCTACCTTAAACAACGCGGATATAAAAATAATGTCATCAAAAAAGAATTCAACAAAGTCCATCAAAAAAGCAGAAATGAATTACTACAATACACTATTAAAGATTTTAATGTTAAGAAAGTTATACCTTGGGTAACTACCTATGACCCCCGTCAACCTAATTTACGTACCTTAGCTCAAGACACTTCAATTTTAGAGACTAGTGCCCGTATGTCTAAACTACTGGATAATTCTAAAATTGTAATTTCACAGAAAAAATGCAGGAGCATTGGTCAATTGATAGAAGTAAACAGATTGAAAAAAACAGAAGTGCCTGTAATTAATAATAATTTTTATAGAGGATGCAAACCTTGCAACAGACCGAAATGCAAAGCATGTGCAACTATGGAAACCACCAATCATATTACTAGTATAGACCAAAAAAAATTTTATATTAAAGCTAATTGTTTAAATTGCCACAGTTCTTATGTAATATACTGTATAACTTGTCAATTTTGTAAAAAACAATATGTAGGCCAAACTATCACTCCTTTTAGCACGAGACTTAACAGCCATAGAAGTAACATTAAACTAAAAAAAATTGGAAAATCCCCCCACATTGCCCCACATTTTAATACACTCGGTCACGAATCTTATGTTTGCACTGTACTCGATAAAATCCCTCAGAATGATAGAACTAAACTTAATATTGCTGAATCACTTTGGATCCACAGATTAAATACTGTATGGCCTTATGGTTTAAATGAAATGCCTGTAAATTAATTTTAAATTTTTTTAACTTTACACCCTTTATAATTATTATGTCATCAATGTTATGACGTCATATTTACATTATGACATCACTTGTTACCACGACTAACCTTGAATTTCAACTGCCTCATTTTTGTAACTTATATTCTCTGAAGAAGTAGATTTTTATCTACGAAACGTTAGATACTTTAAAGATGGTATTGTGATACCTTTGACTTTGTTTTTATCCACTCCTACTACTGGTGTCACTGTATCAAGTTTATTATGACTTTGATCCTGTCTATGTTTATGTTATTTAAATGGTTTTGGATTCCTCCCACTTTATCATTCGTATTCACAAGCAATTGTGGACGCCGGACCGACGGACGGACCGACGGACGGACGGGGGCGACGACAATATACGACCACATTTCAATGTGGGGTATAAAAATGAAATTTTGAGAGAGAGAGAGAGCGAGAGAGAGAGAGAAATGGGGTTTAAGTTCCACTCGACACAAACTAGGTCATTTCAGGACCAACATATGGTTTAATTTTAATTCAATAATTTGCTAGCGCGTAGGGGTCTCTAGCAGTGGGAGGAAATCGGAGTGCCCGGAGGAAACCCACAAGTTGAGAAGGTGCTCTATCTCCATGCCACATACGCTCACACCAGGGATTGAAACCACAGCCGCAAGCCAGAGGTGACCGGTCAGCTACAGGTCGAAGCGTGGCACTCTAAACCACTAGGCCATCCCCACCCCCTAAAAAAAATGAATGGTGAAGTCAAACATTTCTTGTGAACATCCTACACATAATTGTTCATTTGGCCATAAGGAAGAACTTTATGAAACTTAAAAGTTTTTGATGGCAAGGTAATCTTGATACAAGACAAACATTCTAAAAGTTGGTGGGATGTTCATTTTGCAAATAAATTTTTAAAATCTTAAATTATATCTAACACATAACAGTTGCCACACCTTTTGGGGGCGCTATATAAAAATAATCTTGATGGGATTGCTCATTATTGTGGCATAAGAAAGAATTGAATCAGGAGACTTCATAAGTCTTCTCTTAAATTTATCAAAAGGATACTGACATAAATAATAGATAATATGAAATGTGGCAAAGTTCCAACGTGTTCTCTTCTTCGACCTCTTGGTTCTGTAGCCGTCCAAAACATGGCATCTAATATATCTTGTCCAAATCCTGAAAACAATTTATCAGCTACCTGAAATACATTATCACAATAAATAGACATTAAATATCACTCAAGTATATAATAATATAAGCTTTGGACAATTTGAGTTTGTGATCAATGTTTTGTTTCTTTCTCAGCGTGATTTAATAAAATCTGTTTCCAATGAATTGTTGAAAACTTTCATTTTCTTATTAACATACATTATGCAAGAGTGAAATCTGCCTATTGCAGGTCTTTCTTTAGGCCTTAAATGTTATATAAACTCTAAATTGGACATTTATTTTATTAACATGACAGGACCATAATCAACTCTTGATGCCATCTGATATATCCAATTAACATTAGATTTGAATCTAATCTGCTGTCCATTACTGTAAAAATGGATAATCAAGACATTGTTTATTATCATAACAACAGTAACAATGACAATCAAGGCTACAGTGTTTTTAAAAGGAGTATTTCTCAGCTCAGAGTGAAGTTATTTGACTAACATTATCAGAATATTCCTTTTACATTATGCTATCATACCAGAAAATATGAAGTAATTAAAGTAATTAAACTTAACATTTTCAGAATATTCCTGTTACATTATGCTATCATACCAGAAAATATGGCATGCAAAGTTTTTAGATTATAGATCTACTTACATCTAACATGTTATGAAGGACGTAAAGTTTTATGACAGCTTGTCCTCGGACTAGATGGTACATCATTGATGTATCTATATAGTTGACGATAAAACAACACATAACAAACACTAGCCCCTTTAACAAGTCACATATCTGAGCTGATTCCAAGTATCTTCCAGATCTAAAAGTCAAAATATAAAATCTATAATACAAGGTCTTTTGCTTCCATAAGCAGCACAGGAGCTACTTTTTTTTATGGCACCTCCATTACCAGATCAAACTACTTAATCCATTTTCAGAAATTCTACAAATTAAGGTTTCTTGCTCCCATTTTATGTTGTATCAAGTTGTTAAATATAAGAGATTAATAATGTTAACACATTTGCTTGGTAAAATTTTAAATATTACTAATTACTGCATCCAGAGAGATTAAATTACTTACCCAGAAGAAAAGAAGCCACATGGGTGTGTAAATAGTCTAACAAGTGCCATCAATATTCTCAATGGAAGAAATGTGAATAGGAAGAGAAAGGCATCCACACATTGAAAGAAACCATATGCACAAAACTAAATGAAAAATAATTATTTACGTAAATAACACTTTATTTGTCATGGAAAATTCTATTCCCTCACATTCCAGTCAGTAAAAGTAAGTGTATAATCTTAGTAGCTATTCATTCCATTGCTTTAATAATGCCTGTAGGGTACATAAATTATAAATAACATTTGAACGCATGCCAAAGTCTAGTGTGGATAGGTCCAGTGGCGGATCCAGGATTTTTTTGAGGGGGGTGACAACTCCATGTTTTGTCTCACCGACCACGGTTGACGGAGCTAATTTCTGCCGCTAGTAACATAGATGCTTATTGTGTGTCTGATAAGATGCACACTGTGTGATATATTAATATATATACGACCATGCGTGCATGGAAGCATGTTGGAGCCGGGATTCCTAAACACCGGTGACACTAGTCACCCCCCCTGGATCCGCCCCTGAGGTCATCTCTGTGGACCTATTCAAAGTTCTGCCTTGATCTAAGAATTATTGTAGTAAATTTCCAGTTTGGATCCTCCTTGTCAGTGGTTCTGAGAATAGGCCCTGGCAAGGGACAATGTTTACTCCTTCGGACGCGACAACAAACAAGGTTCTCTGCACACATTGATACGCACACATAAATGATAAAAGAACCCTTGACAGTTGGAATGTGATATAAGAGTAGGCCTTAGTGCCGCTGTCTGGGCAAAATTTCCCTCATAGTTCAGTGTATGGCAAATGCCCGACTTCATTAGCCCAGCTGGTGGAGAACAGTAGAATTGTTAAACCCCATTTCATTTCAAAGTATTTCAAATTTATATATATTTACGGGTTCCATTGAAACAAAAGGTATTAGAATCATGTACCTTTTCCAATTCTCTGGGAGTTTTCATAAAAGTATACACCCTTTCTCTTCTTTCAGCATACTTGGATTCATCTCTCTCCAGACGATACCCTCTTGTCAGTTCTGATGTTATAAATCCAAACACAGACATTTCTGAAATGCAAATGTTATTAAGCATTAATAACAAGTCATCGCTGGAAGAGTTTACACTTACAAAGGGAACAGAAATATTTAGAGATGTGAAAACACCTGATACTAATTTAATACCATTGTTAGAAGAGCTACACAATTTCAGTATGGTATACTACTACCATAAGAAGTTCACCACTACTTGTACAATCTGTTTCGCAGAGAATTAGGAAAAGTCTACTAATATCTCTGTCTAAGATAACTGTCTTCAACACGTGCAATGACATCACGGTGTCAATCAATGGCTCAATGGTGCGTGCATTGTTTACATAAGGCGCAACTAACCTCGGGCAAAATGATGCCTTTTACTCATTTCAATATCCATTTACTCTAAATAGGAAATATTTTAACTACAAATGCTTGCTTGCATATTTAATCAAGACTTGATCAAGACAGTATGTGCTTCACAATCCACAGAAAAGTTGGATTGTTCATATTAATTTGTTGTTTAAAGAATTTACTTTCATGTTCTTTAATATACAAGTTCTGAAGTTGTGTAAGGTACCAATTTCCTCATGATATATTCGGTGCGATATATAGCCATGCCCATAGATAGATAGGGCCTATGTGAATCCCTATCAGTCTACAGCAAGCTCTGTGTATCTAATAGTAAGTGCAGGAGGACTGCACTACACGTAAAACAAAAATCTACAAGATTAACCTGCGGATCATAAGACAGAACAGACATTGCAAAAAAAACAAACAAAATAAAACAAAAACAAATATCAAATAAAGTGAATGGATCCGGGGGCCGGCCGTAGTATAAGTAGATGGATCTCTGTTTTCAGATATGATTGTTGAATCTTACCGTAAAACAGTTCCCACCAGGAACCTAGGGTATCAAAGCATAACAATAACATAAGGACTGTCCTGGACAACCTAACCCTAGTCGGGTCAGCAGGCATTGTTGAAGAAATGAATAACTAACTACTAACTAACTTTTATTTGCATATTACGTCCATTAAGAACAGTATACAAAACATCAACATTCATATGCATGCAAAAGATACATTTGTCATGGAATACTATATAAATAATGAAAATATAATGAAATTATAATGGGATATATCTATGTCCATGCACCATTGGGATGATACCAATGAAAACAACAATGAAAGTATGACAATGAAATCAAAATACTCATAAAATATGTAGTAAAAGTATATCGGTGTACATAGGAGTATGATGATCAAATGGGGAAAGAGCATTCAGCAGATACTAAGAGACAGGTACACCCCTTTCCCGAAGAGCATCATGGTATGTGTACATGGCTACTGCCTTAGCAAGGAAATTTGGCGGATTAAAAAGAATTTCAAAAGTTAATTGACAAGATGGTATTAAAGTAGGGTAGATATATCTCAGACGCAGGTTTTCATATCGGGGACACTGTAAAAGAAAATGGAATTCATCTTCAACGGCTGAAAAAGAACATTGCGTATGCTGCACATTTATCATAAATACCTTTTATTTTTTTAAATGGCTAAATAAAACTATGCTTCATTATAAATCAATTAGATGATCATTATTATGTTTGTTGAACATCTGTCACGGCTTTTAATGTTCAAGATAATGTCAACACCATTGACAAGTTTTCCATATTTTCGCGAAGTAGGTTGTGGATTAATTGTTAAATATTCGGAATGTTATTTGAACTTTGCTTCAAGGCTTCAACTTCCCCCAACTACCGTATCAGGTTGGTTTGTTCGTCTTCTAGAAATAATCTGAGTGTGTTTTATATTTGTAGGCTACTGCCGATGACTCAAGGATAATGATACTATTTTCCGTCGGCTACGTAACGCCGTAACCGAATGAACTGATTAAAAGTGAAATAAATTGTTTTGCTTTTTTTAAGATAACATATTTGGCAGTAGTATTTCCCCATAAGAAACTGATTTTGAAGGTGGGGGGGGGGGGTAACAAGAGTGTCAAGGGGTATAAAGACCCAATCTCCCAAACAGAGTTTATAAATACCCACACTAATCAGCAGTGAATATTGGAGTTAAAAAGTATTTCCTATTCAGTGTAATTGGGTATAAAAATGAATAAAAGGCATCATTTTGCCCGAAGTTAGTTACGTCTTATGTAAACAATACACGCACCATTGAGCCAATGATTGACACCGTGTGATGTCATTGCATGTCTTGAAGACCGTCATCTGTGACAGAGGTAATTCGTGATTCTCTCTGTGAAACAGATTGATAGAGACAGAGAGAGAAATGTGGTCTAACGTCCATTCGTCACAAACTAGGTAATTTCGGGACTAACAATGGTTTAATTTTATTTCAACAATTCGCTTGCGTGTAGGAGTCTTTAGCAGTGGAAGGAAACCGGAGTGCCCAGAAGAAAACCCACGAGGTTGAGAAGGCGCCCCTATCTCCATGCCACATACGCTCACACCTGGGATCGAAACCACATCCGTATAAGCCAGCGGTGACCGGCCAGCTAGAGGTCGAAGCTCGGCACTCTAGACCACCAGACCATCCTAACCCCCCACAGATTGATAAAGACCACTGCACCCACCCCCAAAAAGGGTTGTATATAGTCAGTATAGTATTATTTTGAAAATAAGTCAGTAGGCCTATTTACTATTCAATCTTTATTAAATCAAACCACCCCAATTTAAGGGCCTCGCTGCAGGGCTTTTGGTCTATTATATCGACATACTAATTTCTAATATAAAGCTAACTTCGTTTGGAGATCCACGACTGCTTCCGGGTGCTTTTAAAATCTCAATATTGAAGAGCTATTTTCTCACAACAGAGAACTCTCCAATGCGTGGTCAGACCACAGTTGACTTGCGGCTGTTATTTCCTTTCTAAACAACCAGGGGCGTAGCCGTGAAATATATATTGGGGGGGGGTCCGCAACGGGGTGGGGGTACCCCCATAAATTTTGTTTAAAGTCTCAGTCTTCTGTTAACATCACACCAATATAATGTGTATCATGTTTACAGACATTGGTACCGGTCTTCCCCGAGAGACGAAGAAGCGTGGCTTACTTACCCCCACCTAAGAAAATTTTGGAATATTTGACGGCTGCAAACACTTTTTCCTGCTATTTCAGTCCATGAACAAAGCAATTTCAAAGTGGCCTGATATAGCCTAATTAAGGTGGCTTGCTGACTCGAATTCCAATCACTCGTTTACACCCACGAAGACGGGACCGTTGGGAGAAAATTTTGAAAATTGACCTGCCACATACACGTTTTCCTGCTATTCCAGCCTGTAGTCTGTGAATACAGCAACTTAAATTTGTTCCAATATAGCCTACCTGGCTGCCCAGAACCAATCAATCGTCGCGGGATATGGGAGACTCACCCTCTCGGAGAAAATTTTGAAAATTTAACCACCGCAAATGCGTTTTCTGCTATACTAGCCTGTGTGAGCAAGTCCAAAGGTATCCAATGGTTCTGTAACCGAAATCCCACTCTGAATTCCAACCATCCAATCACACTGTTGCAGTTGCATTCACAAAGTAGGGTGGCCCCAGACAAAAGGTTTTAATCAATAGTCAACGCAGTACAAATTCGTGGTATTCAATTAAAAGAAAAGTGAAATAAGTGTTTTATTAGGACTCGATGACAGTTAAGGTAGAAAAACTAGAAATGCCCGAAGCAGGTTTACGGGCTGCGACCAGTTTTCTTCGAACCCTCAAGAAAATGTTGGAATATTTGATGGCCACAAACGCGTTTTACTGCTATTCCAGTCCTAAAATTAGTGTTTTATTAGATTTCGGGCAATTTACTTTGCCAAGTATATTCAGACACCCCCCCCCCCCCCATGAGTGACACCCATGTAAACAACAAATTCTTTTTTGTTTCTTTTGTAAGCAATATTCTTTATTCAGATTTGTGTCAGAATATGGATTGTTGGCACTGATCACCGGGGTATATGAACTATACAGTGGAGTTCAGTTGATCAAAAATTGACGTTAGCGACAGGCGCCTTTTGTTTTGACCTGAACTGAAATGAAAATGTCCGTGTAAGCAACAATCTCTATTTTAAACACATCACGTTTTATTGTAGTAAAGTGTTGTGGAAATTTAATAAACATCATGACGACTAGAAACTCGGAGGTTCGGGAGAGAAGATATCAATATTTTATTATATATAAACCACTTTTAGCTTTTAGCTGTCATAATGAAAGTTCTTTACCGAAAAGGAATACTAAAAACACAAGGGGTGGGGATCTCCCTTCATTAAAAGTGTCGGGCCCTGTCAATATTCCTACATTTAGTTTTAGCTTTACCCCATTTTCTGAAAATGAAATTCTAACGATCATCACGATTTCTAAACCGACATGGTGTCAGTGGATCCAGTGTCAACTAAGCTACTCCTAGAATTTATTTCAATAGACCTATCTGGTACCCATCATAACAAAAATAATTTTTAAAATTTTTGAGAAATATGTTGTTCATTGCTCACTCAAAACTGCAGTTGTAACGCCACTCCTGAAGAAGACCACACTCGATCCCGATTCTGCGTCCATTTGCTCTTTTTCTCAAAAATATGTACAGGGCAGTGGATATAGGCCTAATAATAAACGATCACTTGAAACCATATAATTTATTAGATACTGTACTATTCAGCCATCATAATATAGAACATAGACTGTTTTGGAGCGTGTCGCCAACGACCTACGAGTGGGGCAATGACGAAAACATATGCCTCTGGTAGTTCTCCTTGATTTATCAGCTGCATTTAACACTATCGACCACCCGCGGTTGATAGACGGTCTCCATTCCTTAGTTCTTCAGCTGTTCAGATCGCCAACAGTATGTTGATATTAGCGACTCTAATTCTGCGCACATGTCATTAAATTGCGAAGTCTCCCATATGGGGCGCCGTTTGTAAATTAATTATTTAGCTTTTTATATAGCAAAAAACACTAGATTTAATTTAAATTTATATATATAGTTTAATCTCGACTTTTGTGCAAATTTTTCACTTTTAATATTTAAACTAAAAATACAACAAAAACTCAATATTTAACATAATATATATAAATATTTCTTGATTTGTCTCTATTTTCATATTTAACATTTAGCATTGAATATTAAGACCAAAACAAGAGATTTGATGATATATAAATATTTAGCTAAATATTTAGTTAAATGTTTAAACATTTAACTAAATATATATATTTAGTTAAATGTTAAAATATTTAGTTAAACATTTATATATTTAGCTAAATAATATATATTTAACTAAATAATTAAATATTTAACTAAATAATTAAATATTTAACTAAATAATTAAATATTTAACTAAACATATAGTTAAATTTACAAAGCGCAACCGTACCACGCCGTTTGTAAAATAATTATTGTTGTAAGCGACTTCACACTAAACTATGACGTAGTGTACAACTTTCCATTGACTGCACAACACAGTACTATCTGGTACCTGAACGCTCAGCTTAGTTCTTACATCAGCAATTCGTTAATAATGCCTACATATATTTAACGCTGGACATCGATCACTCTTAAATATGGTAAGTTCACGACATATTACGGCCTACGGGTTAACGTGTTGGGTACACGTCATCATTTGATGCGCAGTTTTTTTGTGTCGCTTACGATAATAGAAATATTGGCGGGACCACAAATATATATTTAGTTAAATATTTATACATTTAGCTAAACATATATATTTAGCATGATATTTATATATTTAGTTAACTGTTTATATATTTAACTAAATAAATATATTTAGTTAAATGTTTATATATTTAGCTAAATGTTATATATTTAGTTAAATGTTTATATATTTAACTAAATATATATATTTAGCTAAATGTTTATATATTTAGCTAAATGTTTATATATTTAGCTAAATGTTTATATATTTAGCTAAATGTTTATATATTTAGCTAAATATTTAACTTTAGATTTTTCAGTGATTTAGTATTTAGCATTTATACCTACGAGGAACAGCACATTTAGCTATATATTTAACTAAGCGATGGGAAATCAAGATATAACATTTAAAGTTTTTCATAGACCAAAAACTCGACTTTTAGCTTCAATATTTTTTGATATTTACATATATGCCATTTTTGTTCTAATATTTATCTAAATATATATATTCGGAGTTAAATCTATTTTTTTTTTGCTATAGAAAAAGTTAAATAATTATTTTACAAACGGCGCCCCATACTCCCAAGGATCAGTTATTGGGCCTAATTTATTCACCCTCTACACACATCAGTCATTCTATTTCACCCGTATGCTGACGATACCTGTTTGTTGAATTCAGCTACTAGTGTATTTTAAGGTGATGTTTCGTAGAGTATTCTCTCAACGTTACCAAGCTAATACAGTTACTAAACGCCATTTAAAGATTATTACTTCAGAATACAGTTGTACCAATCATCATCATTTCCAAAAATCTTCTTTACGTTCCGGTTTGTCAAAAAATAAACGTTTAAAATTCTAAACCTAACTTACGTCGTCTGAAATCAACAATAATTCAATTGGTGGTTAATTGTTTGCGTAATTTATCTATACAATTTTCACATGACCCGTATCGTTTTTGGTTGAGTTGTATTTCAGCCTTTTAGGGCTATCTACTCACCATAATAATTGGCTAGTTATCAACTGAAATCATTGTGCTCAATGTATGTAACAATATTGAGTCTCCGGCATAATATTAGTTTGGAACTCGTAAACATTAACACGTGTTGTTATATAGATAGGGCAAAAAGGAATGGCTACGGAAATAAATACGTCCAAAAATTCAAAACATTCATCTTTTTAACAATGATATGTATAATAACCACTAAACCACTATCCCCCTTGTTTTCAAACCGATATTATAATCGCGAGTTTAATAAAGTGGGAATTTACCAGACCTAACATTTGAGCTGCAGTGTAGCTTTCCACTTTAGGAAATATTCCCAGCTAATTTGCAAGCAAATACGCATCTCTACATTTGTATATTTCTGGCATGAAGTTATAGTATATTGTGACACGTTCCAGGTTGAGGGCGCATTAGCCTTTACAAAGAGTTCAGCGTTTTGAAATGGCCTGCCCATAATATCGTGTGTAATGCCAGGGGCGCATCCAGGATTTTCAGAAAGGGGGGGGGGGATGCACCCACTTGTGAGTGCGAAGCCCGGCCCGTGATTTTTGAGTGGACAAAAATGACCACAAGGACTAATTTTATACTAGTACTGTAAATTACGATTTCCAACCTAAACTCTTTTTGTTCTCCTTTCCCGCGAGAATACCTCTGGATCCGCGCCTGAATGCATTGTTATAAGCAACAAAAACCATTCATGTTCCTAGATTATTACACTTATTGCTTGTTCTTGTGTATCACAAAGAACGTTGCTACTTATTCGTGTAGCATACGATTCTGTATAGGCCTACAAGTGACGACTAAACCCCCTGACTGTATGTTAGTGTGTGTCTCTTTGGTCTTCCATTACCCGTCTTTATGCCTCTTTTAAAGACAAAGATATTATGAAAACTGAACAACAAATTATTTATTATTCAGTATTCAGATGTGTATGTGCAAACCTTTCTTTATTTATACAAATGTAACAATGTAACTCAATTATTTAACAGAAATTAGGGTAACATTCATTTTAATAGAAATCGGAACAATATGAATATAAAGATACAGAATTTGTACAACGTTTTATTACTAATTTACAAAATAAATGATTGCCAAAACTATAAACGCTAATATGTATTGTTAATTAAGATATTCTTAGGTTAAATTCGATGTTAGCTCTGTTTCCTAGTATAATATGAACTTTAATATGCAGTCTCAATTATTAAGTAGAAACTTCATTTAGTCCCATTAAAAAAATAGCATTGGTTACAAATTGTAAACCGTTAATTTGAACAATGCAGGGCCTATCTAATAAGCCAAACTATATTCATCAATGGGGGACCTGATGCATTTTGACACTAAATAAGCATTATGAATAACAATAGGCATATGAATACACTAGACATAAGGCACACACAAGCCATTATGCATACACGAGGCATTTCGAATACACAGGGCATTATGCAAACACAAGGACTTATGCCAAAAAAATAATGAACGTAAAGGATATTTAAAAATAACAAAATTAACAAACTTGAGCTAAACCTTGAATCCAATTAATGAACATAATGAACACAATAACACTTATCTGAGTGATAAAAGAAAGGGTTGGCAGGCAAAGAAACATACGCCGACAGCAGCTAAATCGTCTGAGCATATTTATTCTTTTGTTGGTATTTGGGGCCATTTTCCAGAAAATTTCATACAGATTAGATTATAATTTTCTAGTGTTATTCTTTTAACTGGTCATAATGTTTACTAAAGGCCAGCCAGCTTTGGTTGGATTCTGGGACATTATTATTTATCATTATTAACTCTAGGAGTAATTTACAGAACTTGTTGAAATTCAGCAGGCTTTTTCGTTTTACTAATTTAAATGAGACATATAAATTTCACACAGATCAGATGATAACTTTTGTCATTCGAGCGTTCACAAGGTTCCACAAAATTAGAACTCTAGAAGAAATAAATGGAAATCGCTGAAATTCAATAGGTTTCACTGTTTCACTAATTTAATTGATGAATACAAATTTCACACAGATTGGATGATAACGTTTGTCATTCGTGCATTCAGAAGGTTCAACAAAGTGAAACAAGGGACATATCTCTAGACGTAATTAACGGAAATTGTAAGGTAACACCAGAAGAAATTAATCGAAATTATTGAAAGTAAACAGGATTCCTCATCTCACTTATGTAAACAACATATATATCAAAACCATCAGATGATAAATGTAGAGTGTGTACAAGAAATTGTGGACGGTGGTATACAAAATATTATGCAATAAATAATTACTAAATTAGGATTTGTTGACATAAAAAAAACACCTGAGATTGAATAAAGAGCTCACAGTGGTCATCAATCTGTGCTCAAGTTCTTTCTTTTAATAACAATAATACATGTAATCTACTATGTGTTTAATCTTTAGATTGGGAAAACTGTCTACATTTGACCTTGTATTACATGTATCCCTACATAATCCTTCTAGTATATATACAGGTAGTGTTACTATTTAAGACTGCATCAACGGTTGAAAAAAATATCTAACAAGCCAACAGTGAGGCTGATGTCCCCCGCCGAAATCCCAAAATAAATAGATGACACATATTTATTAATCGCACATTTATTTTTTTCAAACGTATCGACCAATCAAACTGAACACGAAGTGTCATCCAAAAATTGCTTATCTCTGCCTACCGTAAGAAGAAAATGCTCATCTTCAACGTCCATCAAGGCATTGACCTAATAAGCATACACACCAATTTTGAACATTTTAACTCAATTCGAAGGAGAGTTATTGTGTTCCAAAGTCTCGGCAAATCAAATTGCTTATCGCTCTGCTTACCCTTACTTAATTAGAACTAAAGTTATCGTGTCCCAAAGCATCAACCAATCAAATTGCTTATCTCTGCTTACCCTTAGCGGAAAATGCTCATCTTCGAACTCCATCAAGGCATTGACCTAATAAGCATATACACCAAGTCTGAACATTTTAACTAAAGTAGAAGGAGAGTTATTGTGTTCCAAAGTCTCGACCAATCAAATTGCGTATCGCTCTGCTTACCCTGAGCAGAAAATGCTCATTATCGAACTTAGTCAAGGTATTACTATAATGAAACTATACACCAAGTTTCATCACTCTCACTTAATTAGAACTAAAGTTATCGTGTCCCAAAGCATCAACCAATCAAATTGCTTATCTCTGCTTACCCTAAGCGGAAAATGCTCATCTTCGAACTCCATCAAGGCATTGACCTAATAAGCATATACACCAAGTTTGAACATTTTAACTCAATTAGAAGGAGAGTTATTGTGTTCCAAATTCTCGACCAATCAAATTGCGTATAGCTCTGCTGCTTACCCTGAGCAAAAAATGCTCATTATTGAACTTAGTCAAGGTATTACTATAATGAAACTATACACCAAGTTTCATCAATCTCACTTAATTAGAACTAAAGTTATCGTGTCCCAAAGCATCAACCAATCAAATTGCTTATCTCTGCTTACCCTAAGCGGAAAATTCTCATCTTCGAACTCCATCAAGGCATTGTCCTAATAAATACATACACCAAGTTTGAACATTCTAGCTCAATTAGAAAGAGAGTTATTGTGTCCCAAAAAGTGTGACGGACAGACAGACGGACAGACAGAAGGACAGACAGACAGACAGACAGACAGACAGACGGACGAACCCATTTTAATAGTCCCCCAACTTTCTTCGAAAGGCGGGGGACAAAAAAATGAAATGTATTTTGTTTAAGACAAGTCCCTTAAAAATAAACATTTATTGTATTTCACAGGTCTGTGTCCTTTAGCATTCCACTTCAATTAATCTACCACAGAATGGACCTGTAGTGCATTCAAATATTGTTTTACAAAAAAGGTTCATACATGTACATTGCAATCAATACATATGTCATAAAATAGTTTAGAAGTTTTCCAAACATGCATTAAAGATGCGTTGGTCTTAATTGAACAAGTAATTTACTGTAAACATGTACATGTACTTACATGTACCTGATGAACACTCAAAAGGTCATTCCTTCCCTCCCCCCATTACAACAAACATAAATAATTAAATGTTATTATAATCTAATCAAAAACAAACAGATATGCTGGGACATGTATTCATTCAAAAACCCATCAACTATTTGGCACTGTATGTGTAATATACATGTAACATAAATGTACATACTTTGGGTTGCTTACATGTACATGTATATGTATTTATATGTAGAAATTAACATGTACAGTACTCAATCATAATCCAACAATAATAAACATTGATATCTTTGACAATTTGGCTGATATGATTAAACATTGGGACTAGATCAAATTCAGCTTACTGAAGCTTACAGCTACGTGTACTGAGGCCAATTTGTATATATATAGTACAATTCTGTTACCAACATCTACATATAGATAATATACTTTAAGATTTTAAATCTTATCTACACTAAATAATCTATAATAATTCTGGGAATAATTATATGTAGACTGGTTAGATTTGTTATTCCCAAAGTTATTGAAGAAATTAATTTGGATTTGTCTTTCATAAGCAGATTAATATTACAGGTTTCATTTACAATTTAACTGGATTATTCTAACTTATTTAAATCTTATCTACAGTACCTGTACATGTACCTGCATATTACTGTAAATTATATGAAATATGTAAAATTATATGAAATATGTCAGTCATAAAATACATGTAACTATCTAGATTGGACGCATTTACTTTACGTATATTATCTACCTCTAATGGAATCCTCTAACTACTTCTACATACACACGTATATATATAATCTGGGAAGAAAAAAACAGATTTGTTTTGTTATTCCCAGAGCTATTGAAGTCTTAATCTTGAATTGTTTCCGATAAGCAGGTCAGCATTATGCAGTTTTGCTCTGTTGCTTGCGATAACTCTGGGGCTAGTTGCTGAATATGTTGAAAGAACTGCTGAGCATCCAGTGGTAGGCTTGCCAGTCCACTTCTATCAAGTTCTGTAAAAACTGCAGTATTGTATCGCTGATGCAATGGTTCATAAAGTACCCCTTAAAGAAATAAATATATATAATTGTTATACATGTAGCAATTGGAATTATTTGTCTTTGCAGTACATCTGGGCGTATAAAAACGAAACGCTGGCTTCAAATACTGACTTACAATCAACATGTATCTTACATAACTGCCTTATTCGAACAAGGAAAATAAAATTACACTCTGTTTCCTACATTTTCTTCAACCAGCTGTTACCATGCAAGATACGCCCATATTTTGCAAGAGATGGATACAGAATAAACTAAAAATAAAAGCGAATTTTCGTACAATCAGGGGGCATAATCCTGAGAGTTACAATGTATGGTCTGAAGTGCGCAATACGGAAAGGGGCTGAGATCTTTGGGACAAAAACATAAATTTTAAGATTCATCAAAATCGAATAAAAACTGTGACCTCTAGAGGGTCAACAAACAAATTTAAAGGGGTGCCTGGCTGGGGCGGCAAATGTCCACATAAAATTAAGATATACATATTATGTACATGTACATTAATTAACAGAATACATAATCAACACGCCAACAGTGAGGCTGAGGTCCCTCGCCGAAATCCCCAAATAAATAGATATTAATTAATCGCATATTCATTCCTTTCAATAATATTGAGGAATCAAACGATACACTAAGTTTCATCACTCTCTATTAGACAGAATCAAGGTTATCTTGTTCCAAAGGTTCGACCAATGAAATTGCTTAGCTTTAGCTCGGAGTGTTAATCATTGAACTCGGTCAAGACATTCACCTAATGAACATCTATATCAAGTTTAAACATTATAACTCAGTTAAAAGCAGAGTTGTTATGTTCCAGTGTCTTGACCAATCAAATAAGTTGTCATTTCTTAGCATTTATTATAAGCAGAAAACTTAGTAAAGGTAATGATATAAAGAATCTATATTAAGTTTCATCAATCTCACTTCATTATAACTAAAGTGATTGTGCCCCAAAGAATCAACCGATCAGATTGCTTATCTCTGCTTACCCTAAGCAAAAAATGGTCATCTTTGAATTCCATCAGGGCATTAACCTAATGAATGCCTTTACCAAGTTTGAACATTTTGAGAGTTATCGTGTTCAAGTCTCGGCCAATCAAATAAATCAATGAAAATAAAGAAATTTAGCCCAAACCCATCATGAGTTTGTTTAAGATTAAGGAGAGGGTCTACATATATGCCCTTTCAAGATACACCTGCATCTGGTAATTTGCCTATTGTAATATTCTTAGAAAACTTATCCACCAGATATGCATGATTAATCCCCATGTAAATGCAGGACTACATTATCTTCATCCTGCTTTTCACTTAAGCCCATACTTCAATTGTTACATGTATCTAAATAAGACAGACATTATTCAGATTTCTGAAGGAAGTATTAATACCGGAAACTTAGACTACTTGGAGATATTGTATAATGTAAGGCAATCTCATAATTAATAGTTATAACATCAAAATTAAAGGAAATTTAAACCTACATGTAGGTGACTGTATAGTCACAGTTTACATGGACCACAGCAATGATAAAATAAATCCGACAACATGATATTAAAATATTTAAGAAAGAAATAATCAATGTAGAAAAAAAACTCACTTTTCCTGCATAGTAGATAACTTTTTACCACATAAAACACCAGTAAACTCAGCTCTTCAACACAATCAGTAGAATATTGATGTAATCCATTAAAATTTTCATCGTTACCTGATGGAGACTGTGGTGGTGTACAAATAGGACTTCTTGGAGGATAAGCATTAAAATAAGATTGTTTCAGTCTATGGAATGAAACTGGAAAATCAGTAGAAGATAAATTAGTTCCATCACAATAGTCTTCCATTACCCTCTGTGTGAGTTTTAACATCAATAAATCAGAAGATATAAAATGAAGTAGCATCTTTTTGCGATTTATATCAGATAAATATATGTAAATCTTCTCTAATTCACCAGCAACACGTTTGGCAGCTTCCACACAACTTCGACTTATTTCTATACCAAGATTTAACAATCTGTTTAAATCTGGAAGGAGTTTATAAGGAGAATCAAAATCTAACAATTGTTTCTCTCCTAAGTCATTATTTGGCAAGGGAAATATATTCATCTGCAAGAATCCATCTCCTCTTATTTCCGCAGAATTGATACAAAACTCAATCCACTTCACAATTTCTTTTAAATTTCTGAAAGCAGCATCATTTGACAGGAGCTTAAACACCAAAGTTTTTAACAATTTATCACGATTTTTCAAGCTGTTCTTGTACAAGTTCACTTCCAATCCAAAAACATACAAATGAAGTAATAAACCACCATGTAAATTTGTATAAGATGATGAATTCTTTCTGTATGTTACTCCAGCAATAACATCACTAATCAAATCCCATTTAATGTTGATCAAATCTGGGTATGTCTGCCAAACAAAACGTAATAAATTGTATGATTTTACACAAATATCGTCACCATGGTTACCAAGCAAGCCCTTTTCAAGCAAAATGTCTTCCACTACTGCAATTGTTGGCTTTTTTTGCCTCACAAAGCTCTTCAGCATATTTAGACTGTAATCAAAGAATGCATCTCCTTCTTCCATAGCTGCATCTAAGTTATTTATATGCATAGCACTAAATGAATCTATAATGTTATTTTCAATTGATGAAGATGGAAATGTTATTTTACAAAAACTTCCTACATGTTGGTTTCTCCTACTGGTTTGAGGAATTATTTTATCACAGGGTTTCGACCTGGGGGTCTTAACAGACACTTTTCTTAAAAATGTCAACGTTTTAGCACCAAACTCATCCGATTCATCAAATGGAAAATTTTCAGTTAACATGTCTTTATTTACAATATCCAAATGACTTTCAACCCATTTCGATGTATTCTTTTCAATGTCATCTTTATTGACAGTGTTCTGCCACATGGATTCAAAAGAACTTTCGCATGTTTTATTCCTCAGATGTTGATACCTGACATCCTTCTTGTTACATGATTCTCTGGTGTACTGTACAACATATTCTGGCGTTGACATATTTCCATCCAAGTAAGGGGTGACTGATGCCAAAGAAGCTGATGCATCAGACTGGTCACTTTCATTGGGTAATTTGCCTTTACTGTTTAAACAATCTAAAATATCCATAAAATGTCTACTGTCCGAATTCTGGCTTCTAGTTGGGCTTGATCCATCTGTGGGACAGTTTTCTTTACTTATCTTTTCTTTGAATGATACTGTTGATAAAAGTTTTGCCAACTTGTGTTTGTGTTCGGGTGTAAAAAGTAATCCAGATGGACATTCTTTTACAGATAAACCTTTATTTGTTGATAACTTGATTTTTTTCATAGGAGTATCACCACTTGCATGCGATTCTTTAACCTTTTCCAAGCCCTTATTAGGATTTGTTTTTAACATTTTCAAATGATCTATATTTACACCATCAAGGTCGGGTAAATCATCAGAGAATTCTTCTTCAGAATAAGAATCTTTCCTAAGTTCTGCACATGTTAAAGCACTCATTTTATTTTCCAAACACTTACTGGTATTGGCCTTTTCAAATTTAATATGTGACCAACTTTTCCCAGAACAATTCAATTTTGTTAACAATTTCCTTCTTGAAAGTTCTGACGATTTTTGTGATTGAATCTCATTTTTTAATATTGGTTCTACGGATATCTTACTTTTATATGCTGAAAAGATGTTACTGTAATTCCTACCCTGAGAAATATTACTCAAATATTTTTTTTTAACTGGATCCAAATTTTCATTTTTTATATGAATTTTGTTCTTATATGGATGAAACTTTTGTGGTGAACTTATTTTTTTTGCTTTGTATTTTGTTTCAAAAGATTTAAATGCAGGGTTCTTCTTGATCATATAGTCTTTAACTTGTGAATTGGAGGATTCCAGTCTTGTTGATTTGTTACAACTATCACGAAATTGTTTTGGAGATGTCGACTTTGGTTTAAAAGGTTTTCTTTTACTTGTTGGAATAATGCACTTCCCCGAATTTTTTGAAGTTTCAGAAGTCATTTTGATTTTAGTATCGCAATCTACATATAAATTACAATCAATACTTGTGTTTTGAATAGAATTTGGTAAACTGGTCACTATACCATTCCTACTGGGTTCCTCATCAATTGTCTTTGGTAGGTAGTGCGGCTGAAAAAGAAAATAAAATAATTGTAAGGTTTTACAATATCCATTATATAAAAATAGATCTGAACTCTTAGACTTTTGTCCAAGATATTTTGAAAGATTCCAGAGTCATCCCAGATATATTTTATGGGAACACACCTAGAAATTATGCACTATGCAGTGTAGGAAGAAATTTTAATGATCATGATTGAACAGCTCAATATTTGGAATTTTCACTTTCAAAGAAGGAAAATAACTATTTCTTCCCATTTTAGCGTCTGATCTCTATATGTACATGTATTTCTATTGAAGATGCTTTATGCAAGATTTATATAAAGAGCTAGCTGCCTTGCTATAATACTTCAAAAATAATAATCTTTGAACTCCGTCAAGACATTCACTTAATGAAGATCTACACTAAGTTTTAACAATCTACCACAATTGTTAAGTTCCAAAGTCTTGACCAATCAAATTGTTTATCGCTAACGACGGAAGACAATAAGCACTTTCATCACATAAACATTAACACTACCTCTAAAGGATTGACTTTAGCCAAGCAATTATGAACAACCGACTGACAAACAGGTACAGGAATACAGAAAGTCTGAAGACATCATAATGATTAAACTCGGATGGAAAATGTTGCCAAAACAATAATTCTAAAATCTATAAGAAATCACTGAAAATCTAAGGTTTCCAAATCCTTTATCCCACCAATGTTAAATAAATGCAGTCTCTATAAAAAAGAGTGATTATGCGAAAATATTAATTTATTCTGGTGACAAGTGTTTTATTTTACTGGTCTATACTAATAACTTGAGTTTTACATCCAGTTATCAACAATGGATCCGACTGATGAAATCCAAGCCCTGCCATTGTTGTCGATATATCTAACCAATTGAAAACTATAGACCACGTGTAGATTGAGTGAAACTGAATCATGGATCATGTGAGTTGGTTGATGTGATAAATCAATGATTTTTCTAAGATAATAGATTTCTATAAAACAGTATTTCCTACATGTACCTAGAAAATACACAAATACTAAAAGCTTACCTTGACAAAAACATTTTAAAATACACGTATATGATCAAATACTATAAGTTAGCTTATATACTAAATAATGTCAATGAGCTACATCTAATTTTCTAACCTCTGGCCACATGAACCAATTCTTAGCATAAACAAATGACAACAAACTAAACAGCCAATAGATTTCCCACACATCAATCCTTGCAAAAAATCAATAACATCAACTTATTGTGGATGTATATGTACAGACTATGGTGCTATGAATCATAATTTATTAAAAATAAAACACACCACTTGTTAACTTTAATATGTAAATATTTGAAGCCATCAATTTAGTTGGTAAATGAACCGTGTTACATTTTCTACAAATTAAAATTTTTTGGTTCAGGTATCAACAGATTAGTTTACAGTATTGATTGAGACCATAGACAGACAGGACTAATAATTCTGGATTTATGAAATATATTACTGTATCATATTTAAGAGCAATTGAAACAAATATAATGAAGTTACAAATTTATAATTATTAAACCCTGTAATCCAGAAATATAGAAAAGTCATTTTTACACCAAAAAGTCTAATAATCTTTTTTACACAATTTGAAAGCAATAATGTGAGCTTACATGTAGATGAAAATTATCCATTGCTTCCTGACTTTTATTGATTAAAACTGCCATAACTATACTCAGTACTGTCAATCATAGAAATACTGGTAAGAAAAGATGCATTTCATACACTTATCCCATGTTCTCATCAGCATGCTACTACTTGGAAAATAGAATGATCTATGAGGTTTCAAAAAAACTCTCAAAAAACACTATATCACATGTGTTACAAAAGTTTTATCTTTACAGTTAATACACATGTCTCAACATGACTTGAGCTTTTCAAATATTATAAAATCAAACTGATATGCCTTTAGAAAGTATTCACTTAACTGCATAATGATAGCAGTACATTCAGCAGTAATCCTTACTATTGGTTGTGCATAAAATTGTGGGCCATAATAGTCTAATTGAGTTGTATTTCCTGCTTTATGTAAACCAACATGTGCGCAGTGTACATATAATGAAACAACAAGGATGTCATTTCCCAATAGAAAATATCACACAAGCTCATAAACTAATTCTTATAAATAGAAATGAAACTATTCAAGTACAAGTGATAGGAAGGAAAGCATTGAATTAATCAACATCTCCTTAATTATGTACATTTTCAGGCATTTTAAGGATTCAAATATATTACCCTTAATCCATAATTGATTCATGGCTGTTGATCAATCATTATTAATGCATTAAGTTAATACAATGCTGACTTGTTAAGTACATGTACATGTATGACGTATCTTATCAAATGTTGCTAATTATAATAATTCTAAGGAACAACTGCATACATGTAGGTAATTATTATTCTTGCCAAATATTAATGTTAAAGACAGCACATTTATTTCTTATCAAGTTAAGAATAAGCAAAAAGAGCAATGTATTGTGTATGCATGTACACATTAAGAGCAGTAAAGCCATTTGACCATTTTAAATAACTATGGATGCAATATAAATTTAAATTATTATGGATTATTACATTTATATGTTTAATATTACTTTAAGTTAGATTGTTAGGGGTGAATTTTGTATTAGTTTTAGTTGTTTGATTATGATGAGGGGGGGTGGATGGTCATACTGTATCATACGGCCTGCCATTGAGTTAACTGGCGTGGTTTCGAATCCCTGGTTGTACATGGCAAGGAGTACAGTAGGGTCGCCTGTCAAACCTTGTGGGTTTTTCTCCAGGTCTTCCGGTTTCCTCCCACTGCTAATGACCCCTACACACAAGTGAATTATTGAAATAAAATCAAACCATATGTTAGTCCCGAAATGACCTAGTTTATGTTAAGTGGACGTTAAACCCCATTTCTGTCTCAATTATGATGAATGTATTATGGGCTTAACTTCTCAAAGTATAAATGCTTCACAACGAATTTGAAAAATGTGGGTGAATAAAATCTGTAGCCTTTGGCACATATGCACTTCACTAGATTGATTCAGAGACTCAATTATTTGTCCTTATAAAAACTGACCCACTCATCAACTATTAAAACAACTAAGCGTCTGCGCATGCGTAGAGATGTCAAATCCAATCGCCTCACAGAGTGTATTCCGTTACTTGGCAGCAATGATATAAACGATGTTTTCCAGCTGCAATAAAGATAGTTCGTTTCAGGAATGTGGGTAACTAGGAGGATTTTTTTTAAGACAACCAAGGGACATAACTCTTATTCTCACAAAGAGTTATCTTTGTTGATTATGGAAGCCGGGTAGATTTTGAGCCATTCATAGCATATTTCCAAATGGTTATATATCCTCAAAAATCAAATGTGGCCAGACTTCCATTGTTGATGAATGAAGTTTTTATGTTAAGTCTTATCATAGAATGTTAAAATAATCCTGTAATAGTGTCTGTTACAAAACATTTTGAGCTTGAACCACTCTAAAATGGTTTTCAGAAAGCGTTGTAGCTTCAAACGGAGAGCTCAAAGGATGCTCAGTATTAATAGAATCCATCCCCTTATGACCCCAATGCTCCATTCATCCATGACTCTTATGTAATAAACATTGGAACCGTATTTAAAATTTAATGAATATTGTGGCCTGAAGAGGGTCCACAAAAGTAAGGAATTGGCTTCATTAGGAGTCAGCAGTTCGAAGGCCAGAAATAAGGGTGAAGCATAGCATTGATTATTTCTTGCATTCTTGCCATAACGCAGTAAACTCACAGTGAAGCTAAGTTGTGACAGCGAGATTATGACCATTTCTCAAGACTCCTTCTCTGTCGCACCTCATTGACACAAAGTAAAAAAGAAGCGACAAGAACTTTGGTTTCAATTACAATACATTTAAAGTCGCAATACAAATTTCTATTTCCTCCACAGCCTGTCCTAAAGAAATGAACACTACATGTAGCTTTACTTGTACTTTAGCATTAATATACAGTACACACACTTGTTGAGGCAATCTCGAAACCAGAAAAATTTTTGAAGAAATTTCTCTGGTGAATTGGGGTAGCCATTTTCCCTGAAAATGATATGTAATTCCTATGCGTGAAAGTTCTCGTTTATTTGCGTCGTACACCCCTGTGTTTACGTGCCTGGATGACCGAATCACTTAAAAATATACCCACTAGAAAAATTGATCTTTACAAAAACTTGAATTTGTTCGTTTAGGATCCAATTTGTTATGTCAGCGAGTTGACTTTGACTCGAGGATCATTTTACAACAAACGAAACGATGATCCGACGTCTAGTTTTCGAGAAATCGACCCAAAAAGATTGACCAATCAGAGGTCAGAATGGGCGGGGCTTAGGTTTGAAAAAAATTGGAAAAAATGGACGGTCTAATGTGCCAGATGCCTTCGGCTCCGAGGCTGCCTCTGGGAACGAGATTGTTGTTGAGGCACAGAATTTCACACCAGAACAGTTCAAATTAGATTTGAGAAAAAAATGAGAAAAATCAATCAAATGATTGGTGACAAACAGACTTGTTTTACGGAGAATTGAACCTTAAAACACAATAGATATTAGATATAGTTTAACAAATAGTTTTTATGAGTAAAATATTTGATATTTATTTTAACAATATACCTTGCCATCTTAAAGAATCAAAATATTATGTTAAATTATATGACAGAATATAACATAGTACATTTATCCTCAGTTTCACACAAGTCAGTGAATGTATTGATTATATTAACATTGTGTTGTACGGTTACTATAGTTTTGATGGTTTCAATCATACTGTAAAAACTTGGATTTATTGATTAAAACTTGGGCTTTATTTTCTAGAACTAAATTAACAATCAACAATAATGTATACATTAAGCACTAAACAGCAGTGGTTAAATGATGAAAAGATTCAACAACAAATAGTACAAAGAATCAATGGCCTAATTCATTTCCTTGGAAAATTACATGATTTTTATATGTTCATGTATATGAAAGATCATATTGGTTGACCCGATACCAGTCTTCCTTTTTCAATGTAAGTATTGTTTCAAACTACAGTAATCAAATTGAAAATAATAATGTTTCCAGTTACTGGGGGTGCAAGATGGTCATCTTGAATCGCAGCTACATGTACATGTAACAGCATAAGCTCAGGCTTTACTGCGCCTAATAATAAATAGTGGTTTCTCCGCTTGTTTTCATAGTGTTAAATGTCAATCAATCACATAGTTTGTGAGCATCTCCACTCGTCATTCAAACCATTTTCGAACTTTCACTACTGCACTACTGAAATTAGTCATCCTAAAAGATGTTAGGAATCAAAACAAAATATAAATAATAAACGTTTATACAGAATCATGGTGAAAAATAGATGGTAATGATTCCAAAATAGCCTCTGAACAGGGTTGAAGGGTAGGACGATATTTTCATAGTTTAATAGTGATGGATTCAACATGGTGGGGATGGGCGTGCCAACCCATGATTAGCATGAGGTACAGTCTAGACCCCTCAAAAAGCAATATTTATATGTGTGTGCAGGAATTGGGGGCCTCTCCGTGCCACAGGGTAATATTTGGCTGTGTGGAACATGCCAGGGTCGATTTGTAGCATACATTTATCTGATCCACGCCCACGATATGTGTTTGATACTTGTTACGCATGATTATGATGTTAAAAACCGCATAGAAACCACATGATTTTTTGCCATTTGCGAAGGGGTACAAAAAGTTGAGGGCCCTAAAAACTCAAAACAATAACTCCAAGCGCTTGCATCCCTCTCACTTAGCCCCTGATGGTAGGGGCACTAGGGGTTCCCCATTAAGAGTTCATAATGATCAATGGAGGGACACTAGTAGTTGAAGCCCTGGGTCCGACCATGCTCACATCGCTTTTTGCACAACTGAGATTTTATGTGGGGAGGTTGGGCTTCAGTCCTGGGCCCCGCCTTCCATTCACCATGTACTCCGATCAGACACTGTTTCTAAAGGAACTAGTCCGGACACACAGGACACGACAATATACATCCACATATGTGGAGGAATAAAAATATATAGTATTACTATGGTACCATGTGAAGTACGACAGTTGGATACTTCTTGGTGATTTCGATCTTCATGTTGATAAAGCCAATGATATTCGACATTTCCTATTGTTAGCACATTAAGTTCAAAACAGCATGTGGATGTGCCAACCCATGCCATAGACATATATGTAATCATATTCTTGATCTTGTGATAACGAGAGAATATGATTCCATCATTCAGTCACCTGAACCAATAAAGAGGACAATAAGTTTCAGAAAAACAAAAAACCTTCCTATTGATAAATTTAGAAGCGATATTAATAATTTATTACTTCTGAGAACCAATGACACCAAGCTAGATACCCACCAACAGTTGGATGTTTACAAAAACGTTCTTTTCGAAATACCGGAAAAACATGCTCCACTGAAAACCAAAGAAATCATTATCAGTATGGTACACTGATAAAGTATGTGATCATAAGTTTAAACACAGGAAAGCCGAGAAAACGTGGAGAAAAACCAATCTGGAAATTCACAATAAGGCTTGAACTACCACTAAAAATTTAATTGCATTGGCTAAACGATCCTTCACTAGGGACTGTCTGTTATCAAACAAATATAATCCACATGAAGTCTACAAAATTGCAAACAGCCTGCTAAAACCAAGAGAAGAAAAGGTTCTGCCATCGGTTCAAAATGATGCTAGTCTGTCAGATCAATGTTCTGATTTTTTTCACGACAAAGTCTCCACAAATTCAACCAGGAGTCTATGTAAATAAACCAACAAACATATTTATCGAGAAAAAGTTTGAAGGTCACACACGTGGGAACTTTTGTCTAGCAACAGAGGATGATATAAGAAAAACAATTCAGAAATCAGCTTCAAGTTCAAAGTCATGTTCCCTCCATCCACTGCCAATATGGATACTAAAGAAGTCTGAATTAATTCCAGTGATCACCCAAATCATGAACACTTAATAGACGCAGAAGTATGTGAAACGTTTAAAACAGCCCATGTGACACCCCTCATTAAAAAAAATTAACCCTTGATAGTAATGTGCTAAGAAATTACCGACCTGTGTCCAATTTATCTTACAATCGATACGGTATATCCGGAGACGTGCTGAAGTGGTTTGAGTCCTATCTGAGTGGAAGACACTCAGAATATTATTATCAACGCATCTGAATCAATGCCTAAAGTTCTTGATATTGGTGTTCCGGATTGGGACCAGTTTTGTTCACAGCATACAAAGCACCAATTGGAGATATCATCCGTGAAATGGGTCTTAATTACCACCTCTATGAAGATAATACCCAGTTATATGTTGAACTCGATCCTTCACCAGATACCACTACATCAGAACTTGAGGCATGCATGAACAAATTAGAATCTGGATGCACTTCAATTTTTTTTAAATTAAACAATGACAAAACAGAAAATATAATAATTTGGAATAAAAAGAACATTGTCATCAACAATGTGACTATTGGAAGCACAGCTATAACCCCAACCAACTGTGTCAGGAATCTTGGTGTGTTCTTTGACTCTTCCTTCAATATGAAAACCAATATATCCATTGTGTGCAAAAAGGCAAACTTTCACCTGTATTACATTGGCAAAATTCGATCCTATGTTGACCTTGATGCCACTTATGTTAATAAATGCTTTTGTTATGTCATCCTTAGATTATTGTAATTCATTATTGTATTCTCTTTCCTAAAACTCGTGTACAGAAAATCAAGAATAAAGCAGCTCGGATTGTATCTCACACCAAATCATCTGACCATATTACTCCTATTCTAAAACAGTTACATTGGCTACCGGTTAATCAACGCATCAAGTTCAAAATGAACACAATCACTTTCAACTGTTTAAACAATCCTTTTGGCATCATCCTATTTGTCTGGTTTGATTAAACAATATGTACCTTCTCGTTCCTTACGTTCATCTCATAAAAACCAACTTGTGTCTCCAGTACAAAAGTCAAAATCTGGTGAAAGAGCTTTTGCGTACACAGCACCAAAAGAATGGAACAAATTGTCTCTGGAAGTCCAAAATAGTCCAAACTTGGCTATATTTAAACGACACCTAAAAACCCTGTTTTTTACCCAAATTTTTTAACAACAATTTAAATGCTTCATTTTCCATTTATATATATATACTTCTATTCCTTTATATTATTTTGTTTATTTGTACATGTATGTTTTGTTCTCTTTTTCTATTACATATCTAAATTGTAAAGCGCCACAGAGCAGTCAGACTAACTGAATTCAAAACAAAGCCGCCCGAATCATAACTAGAACTAAACTTTGTGAACATATAACCCCTATTTTACATCAACTACATTGGCTACCAGTTACTAGCAGAATTGAATTTAAAATACTCTCTCTAACGTACTCTATCATCAATATTGAAGACTCACCTGGTTACCTCAAACATCTGGTCACTCCATATATTCCTACAAGAACACTTAGATCCCAAAACAAAAACTTGCTAATGCCCTATCATGCAAAATCCTCATTTGGTTTTGCTGCTTTTAAACTATGGAATAAGTTACCTTCTGAAGTTAAAGATTCCCCTTCCTTGTCTGTTTTTAAGAAAAAGCTAAAGACCCACCTTTTTAAAACCTATTTTAATTGATAAATGCTTAAACGCTTTCAGAGGTTATTTTTTTTTTTTTTTTTTTATTATTACATACCATATTTTATTCTAATTGTGCAATATAAATATGTGTTTCTTTTATTTCTTTTTAAACCTTATTCTTGAGATGTTTTATATTTTGTATCTTTACCATAATGTAATAGCGCCATAGAGCAATCAATATATTGGATTATAGGCGCTCTATAAATAAATTATTATTATTATTATTATTAATGTTCAGCGCAGTCTGACTGCTCAGCGCTATTGAAAACGAATATTATTATACGATTATTTGGGAGAGAAATTTCGCGTAACAGTTTGGTTTTGTCAAATCATCTAATCAATCATGCAGTAACTTATCAGTAAGGCTACACTTATAATTCCAATAATCAATGGGAATTGTTTTTTTTCAGTGTTAAGCTACGGTACACAGGCGCGGATCCAGGATTTTTTGCAGGGGGGAGGGGGTCTAGGTTTGATAATTGCTTAACTAATTGGGCTCAACCGATTAATTTGGTAAATTAGATTCAATTTGGTTCATTCTGACGTATTTCCGGAAGGTAAATTCCAAAATTACAGGTCTAAATCGCCAATAAAATCGCATAAAATTTTATTCAAGTCTGAGCGGGGGGGGGGGGTCCGGACCCCCTGGACCCCCCTTCTGGATCCGCGCCTGGTACATGTCATGCATGTGCAGTACAGTTTGAGGTCGGTTTACAAGTATGTGTAAATTAAGGAAACTATACAACTATAGGCCAGTGAACTTTTTGTAGTCATTTGTCATTTGACTCATTTAATGAACTCTGTAGGACGAGCTACTATACTGTGAGTAACTGTGGCTGGAGTAATTTGGAAGACGTGATCAGTAGACTAGCGGAACCATTTCTATTATACTTATCCCACTGCTATTTCTACAGTCTAGCCTGTTTACTACACTTACCTGGAGACTTAAAACCATTGCAAGTTCAATATCATTTTGCCACATTTCTTCTTCAGTACCAACTGCAGTGTCCGTGTCGCTACCGATATTAGGGTCTGCAGTGTCAGTGTCGCTCGCGATATTACTATTATTATTACTAGGATCAGCAGTGTCAGTGTCACTACCGGTATTGGCATTATCATTATTATGGCGGGGCCAGAAAGAATTTTCCTTTTTCTCCACTTTTCTGGTTTTAAAATCTGACCGAAACATGCCTGCTTCGGATTTAAAAGTTTCGACTTGTACGGTCGTCCTTGGAAAAACGTCTTTTGATTTGTCTTTGGCATCGCACTCATTTTTAGTTTTACTTTTACCGCCATCCCAATGCCCTTTTTTGCGTCTCAACCTTTTTCTTCGTCGAATAAAATTTTCAATACAAGCGTCGTCTTCGCTACTTGTTCCGGAAGCTAGAATAATTATTGTATCATCTTCTTCCATTGACGACGGGCTAAATGTTAAAAAGTTTGAATTCCATAAACTTTGAGCTCAGCGTTTTCATCATGCAAATTTGGGAAATTCCCAAAACACTCGCGATTATCAAGACCCTTTTTGTCACTAACCACCTGCGTACAACAACTCGGTAGGGAACTACTTTTTTTTTTTCAGTGAAGACGGCATGCGCAAACCATGATTCAAAGGAGATTGGACAGTTTGGTCACTTTGGTACTTTAATTTTGGATTTATTAAAACCATATGTTATGTTATATCCATTCATTATACCACAGAACTGTTCTATTATATACGATCTATGATTATACACATGACTTACGATGACCTAAATGTCAAAATTGTCCGCACTGTTATTCTTTAGTAAATTCTTACGCGTTTAATAATGTTTTGTGTAAACAAATCTAACATGTTTTTCTTTCGGTCAGAGTTTTACCCTTTCACTGATTTAATAGCAGTGTCACTAATATTTAGCATAGAACCAAGAATATATTATGACACGACCGGTATACTGAATCAAAATTACCTTACACCTCTTATTCATAAATATTGCTTGAAATAGCGAACTCTTTGTTACGTGCGGCTTCGCTTATAAAGAACGCGGTCAGCTGACCCAGTTAACGCGAACATCCAGCTTATTGTAATCTCGCCTGATCCATTCCAACATTAAACTACACACATAATTTTAACAGAGGTCATTGCAGAATGAGGGGGGGGGGGTCGCCAGTTAGGTAATTTGACAGTGAAAAAAAGTGACAATGCATGATGCCATGATCTTGGACCGAGTGATCTTTGGTCCGAGTGGTCTACCAGGCCAACCAAAACCCTTTTGATATCAATAATAATGAATAATTCATTGATACAATACATTAATTGTGTTAATGAAGATTTGAAGAAACGAAAGTAACGCTAAAAATGAAAAACAAGGTCTTCTATATAGCTGACTGAAGTGGCAATCGAGGGATACCAGATAATATATATATTGCCCTTTAACAGTTTTAAGGACGCGGGGAAGATGGTTCAATCAATATCTTGCCCGTTTCTTGGCCCGTCTCACTGTAAAGAATTTTTGAAGACTGCCTCAGCAGGCGTTAAATATCAACAAATCAGCCACTCAGTCTGTTCGCATTACCACCCCGGGGGAAGTGGAAATTAAATAAAACCTTTTAACAAAGTCCTATCACTTGTAACTAAAACCGAATTTAAAAATGAACCAAGTCAGCAAGTTTTCGTCATATAAATATATATATTATGTTTAAAACCGACCAATATTATAGACCTAGCCTTAATAAATAAAAAAATAAAACAAAACAATAACAAGAACATAATCTATAGTCGCACCAATTTCCATATAGCCTATTTGGGAATAGCTGTAAAAAATACATACAGTCATTAATAAAATTAGTACAAATTTTTTTTTACTGAGTTATAACTTACTTTCCATTTGCCGCTAGAGCCCATTGGATTAGACCCACGATATACAACGTGTGAACTGGACCAAAAAATCGGTAATGCTATATATTCCTACAGTCGTGCAATTTATTACGATAGGACTGTCTCTTTTGAGTAGGCCTACACTGTGTAAATACGTTCGGTGCGTTTCAATACGATCAACAAAATTGCTGCGGCTGACCTCAATATAAGACCCGTTAGAATCACCACGGTAATCCACGATTTCAGTGGCGGCGCGAATCGTGACAGTGGGAACCTAGCATTACAAATTTATCCTAGATTCCAGGTATAGATTAATCATAACATATTTTTTTCTCGTCGACAATCGACGAGTAACTTTTCCAGATCTTCAATTCTTTGTCGTTTGTTTTCCGTCTCGATGTAAAGTCAACTTTGTCGGTCATATTCCTTAAATAACAACAATGAAGTTCGTGAATTCCGCTGTCAGATCTGTCATTACTTCTGTAAAGTACTAATGGAGTCTTTGTCACTTCTTCACGCATGCAGACTCGGCATTACACGTTGTAACTATAATGGAAATACAAACGTCGAGCCATTAATTAAAATGTCAAAATATATATAGTCCCCAGCGACCATATTACTCCCATTGTAACAGTTAATTATGGATTAGCACTGAGCAAATATACCCTCAATACAGCGAGTTAAATAAGCCATCAATCCTCACTTAGGCTCAAAATGTGTTGAGGTAGGGGTAATTGGCACCTCGTTATTTTTCTTATAGCTTTAGTTTAATTAACTTTTATTACAGTTGTACAAATACTATACCTAAGTAGATTTAGACCTATAAACCAGTCTCCCCCACCTAGCTTGTGTTTAATTTAATTTTAAACGGTTGATCTATTTCTTAAATTAGTTATAGCAAACGCTTGATTGACATCTTATTAATAGAAACGCTATCTTATGCTACATAAAATAAAATAAAAAAAACTTTGAAGGAACCTTGAGAATTGATCACAATTGTCATGTTTTGGCTATTTAGAGTTAACAGTGTCACCAGAAATGAATATTTTGAATGGCTTGTCTACAAAAGCCTTTATTAAATGCCTTTATTTTCCACGCCATTAGTGGATCGTGGTGGCTAAGTAGATAAGACGCTGGCTCGCTAGCCTTGAGATCGGGTGTCCAATACTGGCATTGGTCGAAAAATTTCATCCAGATTTTCCGCTGCGGTTTCCCCTTGTCAGTGATGGAGGGTCGACAAGGACAGCTGCTTAGTCGTCCGGATGGATGGAAAACAGAGGTGTCGTGTACACATTGGCGTGCACGTAAACGATCCCTTGGTAGTCGGAAGCACACTTAATGGCGTATGCCCGTCTTCATTAGCCAAGTTTAGGGGCAGAACAAGGGGACGTTAAATTCCATTAATTCATTTCCATCCTTTATGTCTATCACATCGACAATGATTGTAGGTTTAAAGATATAACAAATTGTACAAGCCAACAGTTCTAAAAACGACTAAGATTTTTATATGAAAAAAAATAACGTTGATAATATTAAACAATTCAATATTATTTGTGTAATTTATGATAAAAATATTGACCTTGCTCAAATAGTCGTGTAAGTTTTAGCTGTTAATGAATTAGATAAACTTATATCTGTCATTTCGTTAACTTCTGAAATTTGTTTTTCTAAAAATAACAAACCCAAACGTAAGACTGTAAAATCACCTTTTGAAAGATGCCAGACGACTCTATGATAAATTATTCTGTCTGGCATTGATATAGATACGAGAACGTACCTGACCACGTTAAGGGTTGAGAGATGAGTTTCTTATTGGTGTGGTCATTATCTTTTTATGTTAAAACTCTAAACGAATATATTTGGGATATTAATAGTATAAAAGATGTAAAATAACGAGGTTCACCTCCGAGGAGTCAATCTATAATGAAATATAATTTTTGTAACGGCTATATAATGTGCTAGGTGGCCTGAATAAAATATTATTACAATCCAGATACATATCTTTTCACCCCTCTCGATGTTCTCTTTCTAAAGATTGATTAACATAGCAATATGGAAAAGAGCAGAAGTTGTGTATCAGGTATTAACCATTAATATGTATGAAATTAAAATAAAAGAACACGCAATAAAGAAAATTACAATTCACGCAACTTTGTTTAAGACTATTTCTATTACATGATGGGGTCTACACTCTACAAGCTGGAATTCATAAAATGAGTTTTTCTTCGCAAAGTGATTAGATACGCTTCTTTGGACTGCCTTTTCGAGAATCTTTGACAGAAATGGCAGATTCGAAACTGGTCTTTAATTTATGAGAACAATTCGATAGAGTTATAGTTACTTTAATGCAGAGAGCGATAGACAGAGTTCTAAGTCCACTAAACACAAACGTCATATCGGTCTTAAGATATAGTTTAATTTTATTTCAATAATTCGTTTGCGCGTGGGAGATCTTAAGCAGTGGGAGGAAACTGGAGTACCCACAGAAAACTCACGATGTTTGACAGACTACCCTACTCTTTGCCAAGTACAACCGGGGAATCAGACCACGTTAGTTGACTCAATGGCAGACTTTATGAATAAAGGTTTTACAATAGCTGATTTGAAGAGTCTAAGAACAGAATCAGTAAGGAAGGTTTTTTGATAATGTTGTTGATTGGTGACAGATGAATACCCATTGGTTTTGACAAGTTTCTAAATGTCACTGTCTGAACACGCCCGTCGTGACGAAATTTGTATGGATTGGGGTCTCAACGTAGCGAAGGGCGACGTCGTGTTAAAAAGCCGACGTCGCTTTATCCCCTAGAGCTTAACATTGGAAAGTGTTTGCGTCGCGCGTCTGCATTTTTCAAAGGCGACGCGCGACGTGGCCGAAATAGAACACCATAGGATTTCTTAAAGTGTACATATCCGAAGACACCCATAGAAGGCAGACAGCTAGCTTATATGTATGTCAGAATGAAGTTAAGTGGAGATTTTTGTACCTGGGCGTATTATTTATTTATTTATATAGCTGTATAAAACAAAATAAATAAATAAAATAAAAAGACACAAACAAACATAAAGGTGTTTGTTTGCGTCTTTGTTTTTGTTTGTTTGTTTTTCTATTTCTGTTTTCGGCTGTTTTTCCTGAATTTACTTGTATAGTGTAAGCCCACAAGAACGAAACGGGAGTGAACGCCACAATGTACATATATATAAAATTTAACTCGGATATTAAATAAATACCTTAATAATAATTAAAAGATAAAATCTACCAATACTATAGACATCAACAGCCTTTATTTTCTAATAACACTTATTCAATATTTACTTCGATTTGTAGTCATATACAGGTGTAACCAGACATGAAGTTAGCTTATGCTCCTGAAAGGGCTTGATAATCGAGACCAACGTTTACCTGACCTAATTTTTATTTTAACAGTAAATTTCACACATTACCTGGATTGATAATATGATCATCTAGAAATTTTAATAACTTTATGTTGACTATCTAGCCACCGGCATCAATAATGAAGTATAACAGAGGTAAGGTTTCAATTAAACAGAGAAATAGTTAACGTATATAATGTATATACTATGTAATTATTACTTGTATGTAATGTAGGTGTGTGATATGACATTAATTTTTTATATACAAAAATGCACATTGTTATATACATTTATGTGCATTACAGTTCATTACACTGAAATGTTGACATGCCATTCAGTTGTCGCCCAATACATACTTGACATATTTATTTAAATAGTAATGTTCTACCGGTACATGTATAGGCCTGATGTAAAGGAATGAGGTATTCCAACAGTTATTATTATCGTATTATGACAATTGCACTATAGACTATATTAATAAGATTTTTTTTATAAGTGGCGTATTAAATAGAGCCGTCCCCAGTTACAATATAATGATGATGTATTTGAGACTATTCCTCTCAGTAATAGCCTATAATGAATATCCAGTATTTTAATTCGAGATCTAATTACTAACATATTTAATTACTAACAATATAGCCTATTGAGTGGAAATATGGCCCTATCTACATTTCTTGAAAGGTATAGATGGGAGTAGCTTTTTGGTGATTTGCTGAGGAGCAAATATACATGCAATGGGGGATATAGGAGGAGTGGTCAGCAACGAATTTAGCACACGGCATGTCATTGATAACAAATAAGACCATTTCAATAGACTATCCACGTGACTGAATAATGGCGGGAAATTGAAGCAGCCCTTTGTTGTTATTTCGGCCAATAAATAAACCGCTTTCGCCCGACTACAATTCAGTCGATGACTGCTTTTCTTCACATAAAAACCATTTTCCGAGGGCAGCAGTCCATTATCTGCCCTTTGAACGCAACGATAAGATGAATAAGATAAAATGGCCGACCGAAGTTTGAGAATTTTAATCCGCTGAAGAAACGAAAACGCACACTTAACACTAGTTACTATAATGTAACGATAACTATAGCTGGTTATCGTTACAAGTGGTACAGTCTAAGACCGTTGACGCAAGTTCAAATAGGTTAAAACGCACAATTGTCATTACAGTTTGTATTAAAATAAGTAATCATATCATACATAATGAAGTCTTAACAACTAAAAGAGTTACCGAACAGTTTTTCTTTGTGGTTATGCGTTTTACATTTTCTTAGCGGTGTTCTTGTAATGTGCAGGCAGCCATGACACAGGCCAGTTGAAAAATCGCCAAATACCGCGACGCCTTAACTCCGCCCATCTTTTTCCATATAAGGCAATGCCTACGATACGCTGAACCAGCACAGATACTATAAGAGAATCTCGGCTGAAATGTCAAAGACGCCAATTACATCCTTTTTTTGAACAATAAAATCTATTATCAGTTTTTGTCCAGGTTTGAGCGACAAATTTATGCCCAACCTCCCCAACACACAGTCTATTATTGTTTCTGACATATTTTCCCACGCTAAGGTCATTAGCATATAATTACGGTCATATGCCATATACGGAAGGGGCGTATGATCACGTGAGTTGGATTGCGCATGCTCTATTTGACTGGGCGGCCATTATAATTTCAGAAATTGAGAATTTTCATGAAGGGATTTGATTTTATCAAATCATTTAATTATGCGGCAAGGCTTCACCTTTATTTCAATGGGGAATTGATTTATTATATGTTAAGCTATGTGCAGTACAGTTTTGGGTTAGTGTCTGTGTAAATTAAGGGAGTTATAGGCCAGTAAACTTTTTGTAGTCATTTGACTACAAAACTTGCGCAAAGGAACTCTGTAGGAAAAGCCACTACTGTGCCTGAAGTATGACGGAAGGCATCAGTAGTGGAACCATTTCAAACTTAACACAAGTGTGATATCTGCTAAAATTTAATACCATCCAGCTTATCGATGATTTCTTACAGTAGATTTACATCTTATTACGTCACATGAGATATGATTTATCTGTAGGCTAGTTATCTGACATTGCCAGAAAGGAAATCTTATGAACAATGATTAATTTGAGAAAATCGACCTCCTCATATGTTATGCCGAGGGTAAAGTATCTAAACTGTTCAATATACTGTTTTCTTTTAACCATTTAATTGTTACTGAAGATATGCCATCTTGGATGTGCACTGCAGTGTCCTGGGGTTGTGGGGGGGGGGGCATAATTTGCAATAGGATGTGGCAGGGGTAGTTTCAATAACTTTCAATTATGGGTCATAAGAAATGCAGCTGGGACTTGCAGTGTTCTGAGTTCTGATTGGAATTTCCAGGTGCTATAGACAGGGGTGCAGATTGCCAAAAATTAGTGGTGAGGACAGTCCATGTGCGGTGCTCCCCCCAAATTTTTTTAAAAATAGACATTTTAAATTGCACTGTATTGGTATTTTAATGATTCACATAGTACAAGTTGTATTATATTATCTATTTTGAATGTGACAGTGGTGATGTTATGTTAGAAATTTCAAAAAATAAATAGTAAGCAAGCAAACCATCGGAAATAAGTGGTGGGACACCATATATCATGTGCCCACCACTAAAAATATTGGTAGGGACGCGTCTCGGTGTCCCCACCGCGATCTGCACCCATGGTTATAGGTTAATGTTGGATCTATTGCAAATGATTATGGGGATGGTGTATGTATAGAGCTTATGCTTGCTTGACCCCCTGCCGATCCCCAGTCCCAACTATCTATGCTGCCCATTAGGACTAAGTTTAAAGGTATTCTTAGGGTCAAGTCGGAGCCTTGTTATAAAAATATTTCAAATGGGGCTAGTGTATGGAGATTCCAGGGGTGTGGGGGTGGAGAGGGGTACTTACATCTTCCTTTCGATTTTCAGAAAATCTGACTCTTAACTGGTCAGTTAGGGATGATTTAAAATCATGGTGCCCTGACATGGACATGCACATGCACCTGACATGTATTCAGTTAATAGGGTCGATGGTGGCAGAAGAGAGAGCCAAAATCTTTTAATCCCCTCTTATTAAAGTAGCTAAGTCATTAACTCGGTATCACCCAAAGTTTTCGACATTGCAAACACTAATTATTTGTCAACATGAATCACGTTGATGTTGTGATCTTACCATGAAAAGATGGACTTCTGATATCCATTATTTAAGACAAAATTTTACCATCATGTGCCAGAATGTGTTTCAGCGCCATTTGTAACCAGGGACTCGAATAACGAGGCTAGATATATTCCTTAAGTCATACTAAACGGTGATGCCATATTATTATCTGAGAGCACGCGCAATAAATACTTTCAGTGCAGACTGGAATAACCAGGCACTACAGATTGTCATTTGATTGAAACTTCTGGCATATAAGCATTGCGACCCATTTGTGACTATTTCTAAGTCCCACGTGCTAGCGATTTAGCTCCTTTAAATATAATATGCTTTTAATGTTTCTTTTGATTATTCAGGTGAGAAGACCGTCATCTTATCATGGCTATCAAAAACAGAATCCAGTGGTCAAAAAAGAGAAGGTACATGTGTGGCAGAGCGTTCATTGGGCTGACTTTTTTCCTGATGAAACATTTACAATGGATTCAACAGATATTACTCCACAGTACTCCACCAACAAGATCTTGACCTTAGTTGAAACCAAACGTTTTGAAGAATGTGCTAGATTTATTTCTAGATTGAATACTCATATCATTAAGACCATTTTAGTTGAGTTGCCTATAAGTCACCTGCATCTTCATGTACCTCAGAGTTTAAATGTGTTGGATGCAATTTACACCCAAGTGCAACAAGCATGTTTGACCAGTTTTCCTCTTCAGCAATTAAGAACAGATGAGTTACTAAAAAACATGGTCATCTTGTTTTCGCGACCACCCAATTCTAATAACCAAGACAAGAACTGTAACATGTATTTTCCATATTGTCGAAATATTTTAAAGATCATCACTGCGGCAGAACCTCAGTTTTATAGAATGGTGAGACAAAAGAAACAGAACATTGACCAGTGTTTAAAACATCTTGGTAAACATGGAATGGTCAATTCTATATCTGGGCGATCCAACAGCAAAATGATGAGTCTTCATGATGCACTGAAAGTTGAGTTTGAGAGAGTTATTTCCCTTTACAAAACTGCTTTACAGAAGTTGTTAGAGTTTAGCCTGTCTGCAAAAAATCCTTCTGAAAGTAGTGTTAATTCTGGCCCTGCTCCTAGTGAAGCAAGTCATCAACGTATGCTGCAAGTTCACAAAGAAGATATTCAAGATCGATTAATAAAAAACAAAACAGTTTTTAATGTGGTAGAGCCAGCAGTAATGAATCAAGCATTGAAAAATCTGATGCAAATCCTAGAGAAAAGAATAGAGTATGATAAAATGATTTTATTTCAAGAAACAGAACTACGTAAACTTTATGGGTGTGACAAATCAGCCTATGTTTCAGTGACTATGCGACAGTATTCTCAAGCTTACACAACGCTGATTCAGATGATCCGTGATGGATGTGGAGATTTTCTGGATCTTGAGGGTTTGGATGAAACTAGTTCAGGTGAAGATGATTTATATGCCACACCTGCAAGTGTTTATGCTAAGATAGATCGACTACGAGCTGTTAGTTTGGATGCATTAAACGATTATTCAGGTAAATATAACTATTTCTGTCAACATATTCATACTATCATCATCATTGGCTTAGTATTGTGAGCCAATATTTAGAAACCATGCATCTACATGGATTTTAGAGTAAATTCTTCTGAATATCAGTATTATGTAGAGCTGATATTAAAGTATCAATGTATGCTTATATGTACTCAAGTTGATTATTTAACATTTATTAAGAAAACGAAATGAAACCCGAAAGTTAGATAATCTATAGACGTGTATTAAATTGGATTTAAAACAAGCTTATCAATTTAGTTAAAGTCAAATAAAGATGGTTTCAGTCATGTTACAGTGTGCATACATGTAGGGAACAGACAAAATCAATGGAATTTTCAATTTTTCAAATCTTTGTAAATACTGAACAGAATTTAACCATATTTGGACTGGTATTTCCTTTAGAAATTTGTTGAAAGGTTGTGCTTATATAATAAAAAGAGTGATTGTTTCCCATAAAATTTTTGTGTTAAGTGTCATTTTGTTCTGAGGTTCAAATATAATGAAGGGTAACAGACCATTAATTGTATTTGAAATTGAGAACATTTTACTACTTTTGTGACAATAAAAAAGTGATAAAAATGTTATTAATAGTTTGGTTTGACATTAATGTGAATTGATGTAGGATTATGTACCATACTAACATACATTCTAACTAATATTTATCTCGAGTGATATTATGATGATATTCATGCAGAATTTGGCCTTTGGTTGTTCTTGTAGGACACCACATTTCTAAAAAGGTGCCCCCCACCCACATGTAGGTGTTGGATTCTTTGTCATACAGTAAACTCATTGTTTGCAACTTTTGTGTTAAAATTTACGTACTGTAAAGTTACGTACTGTATATTTTACCTCTAGAAAAATACCTAATTTAATGCAAGTTATTTAGTATCATGAAATGCCCAACATAAACTACATAGTCCTATAAAATTAAATTAAAATCAAGAAATTTCCCCCATCAGTCCCCATTTTTTAAATTTTTTGGGTTGAGTTCGATGAAGAAACTGAGATAGAATAATTTAAAATCCTGGATCGATTAACATTTGTTTTCCAGTTGTCAAGTTAGCAAAAATGTATCAATCTATTTGGTATATAGCATTGCAATATGCATGTCAAGTGAACTTGTATTTGAGAATAAGTTGCATGTTGCATTCATCCTTTGACCTTTGCATAAAATCTTTACATTTAGAGTTATCTCCCTTTAGTCTTCAAGAATTTTTCAATTATTGCAATGAATATGTGTGATTGCAATTTATTAGTCAGTTATACATGATGGTTTATATTAATATGGTAACTGAGAATATTGTCATCATTGATGTGTAAAATCCTATTATTGGTAGGTTATTGGGTATATTTTGATGTCATAAATGGAGACAGTGGTGATATGTTTAACTGCTGTTGGATGAAAATAATTATTGTGAAGGATTAAATTGGCAGGTTAATGACTATTTTTTGGTGTAGTTTTTTTTTTTTTATCTTAGAATTGTTTGGTCCAATCACAACTGTTGATATTAGTCAAATCAGTGTGTTAATAGTTTCATGTATGTCTTTCCCTATTTTCATTTCTACCTGGTAGGCCTACATAGTTTTTAAACTTTTGATCAAGGGATCATTACAGATTTCTGCAGAAATATTTATGATTTATACAGATTATTGCGCAAAACTAAAATATGAAACTTTGACTTGACATCTGAGATTCAGAAAAATTTGATATTCATTTTAAAAAAAATAAATGAAATGGAGTTTTGTGTCTTACTTTTCTGGATGAGACGGGCAATTTTAAGACATGCTTATTCTTTGTCAAATTCTAACCATCATTTACACTCAACCCATTTTTAAATTTTGTTCCATCTGAACAACGCTTTTCTTAAAATATCATGCCCTCCGATTAATAACTGCGCCGATTGTGACTCATTTTTATAAATTTAAAATTAAAGATACATAATACATGAATGTAGTGAGTAGTCTGGTAAAACACTGCATATCGCTCTTTCGATAAGATATATGTCACGTCACCTGCGCACATTTAGCTGCAAGTATATGTAACCACTTGCAACTGGAATCTTAGAAGGCCACCGCAAAACTAAAGTCAAAGGGACACCATAACCGCCATGGATCTGATCAGTTCAAAATGGTGACGCAATCATCTATATATGATATCATGAGAGGTGGGTTGCCAAATGGTTTGTAATTTGACTCCCCTCTTGCACACATCAAACTTGTGGGTTAACTCCAGATCCTCTGTTTTCCTGCTAAAGCCCAGTATATGAAATAAAATTGCACCATGTGTTAACCCCAAAATGACCTAATTTGTGTCGAGTGGACATTAAATGAGAAAAACTATGAAATAGACGGAATTCTGATGCTACTTAATGAATTTCATACAAAACCGCAGGAAAGAAGAACATGTGTAACAAATGTTTTTTTGTGTTCTCAAAATTGCATATCACTTTTTTCATGCAACTTTCTGTTGCATTCAGTTGCATCAAACCCAATCGCATCAGATCACAAAGCGAACATAAACCCCCTTAATGGGCAAATGTGCATGTATTTATCTTCATTAATAGAAACAATGACAACTCATGAACTTTGACCTTACATTATGTATGTAAATGGAGTTAGAATGTGGCAGCTTATCTGTTAGACATAACAATTAAACAACATTGTTATAACCCTTGACACCATCTTCTAATTGCCATGGTAACTGTCATTTGATATTTTCATCAGGGGGAAGCAACTCAGGGAGAAGTGAAAGAGGGAAGGCTTGTAGAATAAGTTCACCACTGCTAGCAGGTGGGTTTAACATGATAATTTACATATTATATATTTATGAATCTATAAAGACAATGGGTGCTAAGTAAATAATTTATTTATCACTTACATTGACTTTTACAACATTCCTGTCAGATTTCAAGTGTTTGGTTTCACAGCCAAGAAATAGGTTAGTTTTATCATAATGATAGCTAGAGGAATGTTTTAGCTTAAGTCTTCTCAATTATATAAACACACTGTGCAAAGTTATGGCTTGAATTCCATAGAAAAAGACAATGATATTTTTTCAGACTAAATTATTTTTCTCTTTGATGGATGTTCTAATAATATGGCCCACAATTATGTTTAAGGAGTTTTTTAAAAAAATAAATCGGATGGCATTTAATTTACTTGCTATGTAACAGGTGTGGACATGACCCATAAATATAAATAAGCATATATTCAGATGGCATTTAATTAACTTGCAAGGTTACAGGTGAGAACATGACCTATAAATACAACTTGATATATTCTTTGTAATCAAATACTGTAATAGTATATGCTTGATGTTCAGAGTTGTAGATATATAATGTTGAGGTTACTAGAGTCAATTTCTAACTTTCTCCAGAATTAGTATCAAAATTTACAATTTTCACTGTAGTAAAGATGTATTATGTGAGAGCTTAATCTGCATATTATAGGTTTTTATTTTAGCTTCAAATGTTATAGAAGTTATTATTTAGAGATTTATTTACACAACAAACTTATAATCAACTCTATGTCATCGGATGGCGCAGGTGTAAAAAGATTTAAATATGAGCTAAGTCTCTAACTCAATATTTTCCATAATATTTGAAATTAAAAACACGAATTAGAATTCAATATTGATGTTGTGTTCCTATGTAAACAATGCATGCACTTTTCGCGCAATATTATGTGATGTCACATGTAGACCTATAATGCATGTGACATTAAATGTCAGTCATATTGTACAGAGTTAATGGAAGGCTTTTGGAATACCTCTGTGAAACAAATTGAACATTTATATGATTATTCTTAATGAACAAAACTTTTTCCCATCCCAATGTTCAGCCAGTTTTGCACAGAATAATATATAAAGGCGCATTTATAAATTGAACTGAGAATAATACAAAATTAACAAATGTAAACAACTGGGATTTGTTTTGTTCTTTTCAATGTTCAATTTTCTGAGTTTATGTAATCTCTATATTTATTTAAAACATTTATAAAGAACCAATTTAATCCTTAGACCCAGTTTCCTGTTTAACAAACTAATTAAATAGTCAAGTGTTTTTGACCTTTGATCTGGCTATATTTATGTACATAAATTACATGTATTTAAATACATCGCCTATACTAAACATGCTGTTTATATATTTATATTGGCTTTATTATGTAAAAATCATTCATATTTTATTTAATATAAACTAGGTGTTATGAGATAAAACTGTGAATAGCGTTAAAAGAACAATATTTGTATTTTTATTTCAGGTGGTCTTTTAAGTATTCCCTTGCGAAAGCACAGCAGAGAAAGTTCTCCACTTTACTACATACCAGAAACTAATGTCAAAGGTCATAATAGCAGCACATCCAGTATAGGTCCACCGGTCCCAAAACCTAGAAGTAAAGTCCTTTCCACTCAACCTGACAGCATGACCTCCTCCTACGTTAAGATGGTTGACAGTTCAGCTGATTCATCTGAAACAAGTTCTGTTCATACTTTAAAGAAAGAAGTAGAATATTTAACGAAAGAGTTAAACCAGGCCAGAGAGGAGATTAAAAGATTACAAGAAAGAGAAAAACATTTAAGAGACCGGTAGGATTCAAATTTTGTTTCATGCTACATAACAAAACAAAAAATCAGTTCAACCAATAAAGGAATGTACGTGGCACTATTCTGCTATCAAAATAAAATTAAAAAAAGGGTGAATTACTAAATAACTCTAATCAAAACAAATATTCAGTGCGGCTTCCAAATGTCAGTGGTCGGTGCTCACTCTGGGTTCAATTTTTTTCCGCCAATATTTCATTTTAATTTATTAGCCATATATTTTTTCCGCCCAAAAAAAAAAGAACGAATATCGATTCTATTATATTTTTTCAGTAATTTTTATTAACATATAATATACATATTAAATCGTTTGTCTCTTGATTAGTTTATTACTACTCTTCTTACTGTATATACTAATCAGCGCTAATCCGAGATTGATTAAGAGACAAAGGATTAGTAGCCTACTTGATTGATTGATAAATTAATGACTTAGCCAAGCGTGATAGATTGTTACGTGTGTGCACGGCGTGGAAATCCAAACTTTGTGGCAAGAAATTTTTTTTTAGCCATGGTTAAGAAAGAATCGCCAAAAATTTTGCCAGATTGAATATTTTAACGCCAAAATTATATTTTTATCGCAATTGGCGGAAATGGCGATTGACAGCGTGAGCGCTGTCAGTGGTGCAGAACAGAGGGTCTAGCAAGGGTAGTTTCATGTCATCTAGATGGGACAGTTAATGTCATAACACTTTGCAGATGGCTAGAAATTATTTATTGAATTAACATTCTTGATTTTCAATTGGAGTATAAACTTTTTCAGATTATCCGATCAAGTCCAGAAACAGTTTAACAGAAGTAATCAACATTTTGAAAATCTGAATCTTGGTACAAAACGCCCAACAGAGTTAATCCGTCAGTATGGTAATCTCTATACAGATGGAAGATTAGATGCTTTAGATGCTCTTGATGATTTAAAAGATTTAGAAGAACTCAGCATTCTTAAAACAAAGATTCTTTTCTCTATTATAGTTGTAAGTTATTGTGTTGTCTCCTGATCTTTCTTATTGGGGAAAAATGGCATACAAGCAGATTTACTTCCAGTCACAAATTATCTACACATTTCATGTAAATGTAATGATTGCCAAACAGGCTGATTTAAATATACCTGAGTTACTGTAAAATATTTATAGTCTTTAATCATTAATTGTAAATCAAGCCCACATAGAATATTGTCTTGCTTATAGATTTTGAGATTGTAAACAATGCTATCTAGATCCAGGCCTTTCGAACACACTTTGATGACCTCTTTTTATAAATCAGTTTTATTTTTAATAGATAGATTGTATCAAATCTAGATTTATCCATTTCTTGACAATAAATGGAATTCAACAGAGAGAAGGAATAATTGTAGGTTACATAACAATACTAATATACAGAACCAGAAATATGTGTACCACAGTTATATAATCATCACGGTTCTGGGTAGCAAAAGTATTTATTATAATATATATTATATATGATTTCAGTTAGCATTCCGTTCAGCTCAAGAGATGATAGATTCCACCAGATCTCAAGTATATAAAACATTGAATATACCACCAGATATTGCAGCTCATGATACACTTAGTCTTGATATACAGCAACATATTGACAGATATCTACAACAAACATTTGATAGAATAGATGTTACATCATCTGTTAAGGTAAAAGATAAATATCTATATAAAACATTTGATGCTAGTTGTTACATCATCTGTTAATGTAAGCATATAGATAAACAGAACAAACATTTCATACACTGGTGGTTACATCATCTCTTATGGTTAGTCAACAAGTTTTTGAGAAAATGAGTTTCACCTTATCTATAAATGAAAAATTCAGTATTGGAGAGAATAGATGTTATATTATCTTTAAATGTTGAAAAGTATCAGAAATTTTGCTCTTCATCACTTGTAACAAAAGTATCTATGCTCTAGCTGCTGAAATTATCATCCGATTGACTTAAATATATGTATGTAATGTTTATACCGGTAGGGGATCGCGTGGCTAAGTGGGTAGGGTGCTGGCTCGCTAGCCTGGAGGTCGGGTGTTTGGTCCCTGCATTGGCCGAGAAAGTTCATTAGCCCAGTTTTGGCTGCAGAAGAGTAGGACGTTAAATCCCATTTCATTTCATTCCAGTTTATACCGGTATTCATGAAATGAATGGGAAGGCTGTTGATTTTGTTTGAACAAATTTACTGTCCTTTATGGACTGCTTAGATGGCATTGCTGCTGTGACCAAATGCTTTATTATATCATATAAATGTGACTGTCATTTAATTAATGCAATAACATTTATCAACTTATGGACTGTAACATTTTCATTAGCACATTTGGAGCAGAATAGTAGGACATTAAACCCTATTTCATTTCATTCCTTTTATGGACTGCCGAACGATTTATCTGCTGTGTATATGTTTTATTGCCTGGCAATTTATCATTCGTTTGCTTAATTTTAATTTCAGAATGTTTGTGAACAGATTTATGAAACATTATTTGATTATCCATGTCTACGAGAATGTGAAGGTCTGGTACAGTTTGTTGATGAATGCGTGCAAATTGCACTGGGACTATTAATTCAAAACCCACCCTTTGTGATATCGTATAGTGATTTTGAATATAAGCGTGACAACCATGTGAGATTTCACACATCAGATCCAGGGTCAGAAATAATAAAAAACTACCTGTGGCCATGTTTGTTGGAAGGAGAAGGTGGACGCTGTGTATCTAAGGGTTATGTGGTCACATGATTATAATTGGGAAGCTGATGTGTCATTGAATGAAAGCTAGTGTCAGATGTTAATGTAGTCATGCAGTTAACTGGACAAACAAATATATGAATCTATAAACATGTATATGGACAACGATTTGGGGTAAATTTATGATATTGAATGAAACAAATTTCAATGCCAGCAATTGAATACTGGTAAAACTTAATAGTTCACATCACAATGGGTAGACTGTCATAATAAAGACAATACACCCATTCCAGTAACTGGAAATTTGATAGCATCCTCAAACAGCTTGTACTGTTTCCAGAGTGATACCTGTCTGCACATTCTCCCATTCCAAATGAGACAAACATGTCATCATATTGTCATTGAATTAGTGGAATATCACTTGTCAAAATACTAAACAAAACCAAATACGGAGTTAATCCAACCAGTGCTAGTCCAAACAGTTAGCTCACAACTTTACAATCAAAATTTAAAATACAAAGTATGTAGTCATGTGAAAATGAACAGCCAAAAATATGATAATATCTTGGTGACAAAATCAGTTCTAGCTATGTCACACTAGAAAAACATCGTTGTTGATATATGGAGAAACAGTGATGATAAAACAGTGCACTGTGGTGATAACCTTACAATGGAAAAACTATACTTTGACTTTATGAAAGTTAAATTATAATGTAACAAACCAAACGAAAAGAAATATATTACCATAGAGATTTCAAGTAGTGATACTTGATTTTAGATCGTTATTAGCAGAAAAAATCAAAATTTTGTTTGATATAAATATTAGATATTAAATAGAAATAATGTATATTATAGATCCTATTGGGTAATCAACACAAAAAAAACATTAACATGTTAACACTTATCAATCACATATCACTTTACTGTATCACTTTAACTATTGATATGTTTAATATTCACTTTCTATAATTATTATTTTCTTGCTGAACACCAATTTTTTTGTTAACAATAATGATACATTGATGCATATTGTTATTAATTGATTTATTGATTATTATTATGTATGCAATTATATGGTATGCTTTCAGGGAACATAACTGATATATTATTTATGGATAATATTATTTTGCAAAGACATAATAGTGAAACTACAATTTTAATTTCATAGTTATAAATAATATAATATCTATTCTAGACAGATATCGACAATATTTCTATTCTAGATAGTTATAAATAATAAAATGTTTGTTATTAATATTTCTTTTCTAGATAGTTATTGATAATATTTCTATTCTAAATGGTTATAGATAATATAGTGTTTATTCTAGATAGAAGGTTGGATGGTTTAATGCATAAGCATGAAATCACAAGGTCTGTGTTTCCAAACTTTAACTTGATAAGGAATAGCGGACTCTCCCCCTCTATCTATAGATAATTATAGATAATATATCTTGACTAGGTAGTTACAAATAATGTCTATTCTAGATAGATCTGATATCTATTCTAGATAGTTATAGATAATATTATGTCTATTTTAGATAGTTATTGATAATATTCTGCCTATTCTAGATATATGTAATGTCTTTTATTGATAGTTAAAGATAATATTATGTCTATTCTAGATAGATGTAATGTCTATTCCAGATAGATGTAATGTCTATTCTAGATAATAATATGTCTATTTATAGATAATGTTGCATCTATTCTGAAGCCTACATGTATAATTTCAATTCCACCGTATTCAATTCTTAACTCTATTCTATTCTATGCCAAAGTTCTAGCTTTCTTAATTACTAGAAATGCTAAGCTGGACTACCACACCAAAGAAGTGTGTTAAAATAAAAAAATGACATGATTACCAATACATTCCATAAGATAATGTAGGCATTAGTGCTATCTTAAATCAAAATCTGAATCTCTTTATGAATAATCAGAAGATTTTGTCATGTTTGAGAAATTAATTAGCTCAGGTAATTAAGACATTCCTAGTGCTGAGAAACTGCAAAATTCTACTCCCCTGAAATATTTTGTTTAAATTATAATACAATATTATGATATAATTTTATTAAATATCTTCCCAGTAAAATATTTGAAAGAAATGAAAAAACCCTGCCATTTTATCACAAATCAAAAACTTTTATACAAAAATATCATTTATATGCTTATTTATATATAATGGAAGTTTAAAAGAGTTTTTATCATTAAATGTGTTTATAAAAACATACATTACAATTTATTCAGCTGTGTCAATTATTTCAATAACAACGATCTTTCTATTTGTTATCTTGCCAGCACTATATTTTTGTTATGCAAATATAAGTTTATATTAAGCAATGATGTGTTTGTTTTATAATTAACATGATAAAAAATTCTAGATAACAGACATTCCATTCTTATTCACATTTGATACAGGGTAAAATGACTAGGGGATGGGCTGGGGTATCATAAATATTTGCCTCCAAAGGAATCGTTTTAAATTTTCCGAACTGAACATTCAGAGAGAAACCAGGTCATTTCAGGACTAACATGGTTTCATTTTATTTCAATAATTCACTTGTGGGTAGTGGTCTTTAGCTATGGGGGGAAACCGGAGAACCCGGAGAAACCCCACGAGGTTGGACATGTGACCCTCTTGTCACGTACAAATGGGGGATTCGAAACCTCGCCAGTTGACTCAATAGCAGGCTTTATGATACAGCACACACGCGCTAAACATTCGGCCATCTAACCCCCCAACTGGACATTCAAAAAAACTCCTTCAGGTTGCTCGCGCATATGTTGATATACCACCAATATTATACACCCGTAATTTAATCACTCACATATTGCTATTCCTTGTCTGTCCTTTCTTGTTCACGATTTATTTTGATCTCTAGAAACTACATTTACCGCCCAACTTTTTATACGCCCACATTGAGCTCAGGCTAAAGTTTATTTCCGATCGACTTTAAATTTAAACATAGTGTTTAAGGTCATGGGACGAAGAAACCTATTGATTTTCAGCTATATCCGGTAATTACTGCCAGAGTTGTGGCCCTTGATCACTTAAAAAAAACCTTGTGGACGCTCTAGAGGCCAAAGTTAATATCTGATTGACTTTAAATTTATACACAGTGTTTAAGGTCATGAGACGAAGAATCCTATTGATTTTCAGCGATTTCCGATAATTACTGCCATGATATGGATTTTTCCAATAAGTAAGACTAAGAATCCTTTGGAATTTAAAAAAAAGACACTTTATAACAACATTTGGGTTATTGCACTGGTTCACGTTTACCTGATGGCCTTTATTGACGACCGGGACAAGGTATATGTCGCATGTTTCGCTGTCTGAAAACGTGTCTTTGTAATTTGAAAATAACTTTAAGGAGACAATTATAGCAAAAGTCCTTCCCGCTTCTTGATTTAAATGGAGTTTCTTATTATGTCATTCCCCAAAGATAAAATACCAAGACTTCGCCTTTCTTTAGCTTAGTTGCCTATCATTACTTGCACCTTCGAGTCTCGTTTAGAGGACAATCCCCAAGCACGCACCTTATTCTGAAATAGAAGATAACTCGTATCATCACATTCCGGTAAAAAAAATGTGGAATGGGCGTAAAGGCTGAAATACAAAGAAACACACAGCTATCTTCTTAAACTAGTTAATATAAGAACGTATTGAAAGCAAAATTTAGTTTTCAGATTGTATGTGTAACATAAATCATCATTAGTTGGAAGCGAGAGAGAAAAAAATGGGGTTTAACGTCCACTCTACACCAACAAGGCCATTTTGGGAAAAACCCACATGGTTTAATTTTATTTCAATAAATCGCTAGCGCGTAGGTATCTTTAGCTGTGGGAGGCAACCGTAGGACCCGGAGAAAACCCACAAGGTTGGACTAGCGGCCATTCTCCTTGCCACTTACAAGCGAGGATTCGAAACCACGCCGCTTGACTCAATGACAGCCCTTGTGACCGAAAGCGCACGCTTTAATCACTAGCCCCATTAGTTCGAAGCACTGCTGTGTTTATTCACAGATTCCAGAAATGATTGAATGGAAAATAGATCGAATGAAAGGTCGTGGTGACGTGTTAAAGATCTATATAACGTATTGCGAAACAAAGAAGAAACTTATTATTGAAGGCATGTATATTTCGTGAGATATTGTGTTGACAGGAATGTATAGATGTAGATATGACATGGAGACATGTAAATAGGTTAATATATATAAGGCTAACAAATTTCTCGCATTGTTCTGGTTTACATGATAATATAAGGTAATCTGAAGACACGTATTTCACGATCTGTCAACCAGGGTGGATTACTTTCTCCTATCTTATTACCCCAGATCATCTAATTACTGTGGATTTGTTAACGATCACGATCCTATTAATGTGTACAGTATTTATATCAGGTTCTGACCAGCGGCATTCTGGCCACCATGAACCATCTGCACGTTTCAGGGTCTTGTTATTGTGTATCTCCAACCATTACACGAGTCCCTTGTGGGTAATTTCTATACTTTTACATTAAAGCCCCATTTGTATGCCAAGAAGTCCTAAAATAGCTGTGACATAAAAACCATTGCATAAGGTACCTGAACGATATATTTTTACTTAAAAGCTCCAAGCCAATTAAAATGGTTTATTCGGTCTTTAAACTTAAATCTTATGTATATGGGTATTAACTAAACAATAGATACTAAGTAAACAAATCCATGTTACATTAATAAGGAATTACGCAAATATTTGTAGAATTAGTTGAAAATGTCACATAAACTTGTGAGGATACTTTAATAATACCCTTTACTGGAATATGCATATTACAGGTAAGGGAATTCATAGTATTTTTCTCTATAAAAGTGAAAAACACGGTGGCTATAATTTCAAGGTCATTATTCATTCATAATCTTGTGTAAATTTGTAACATTTTTTTTTACATTTTGGTCACAGTCATTCGACTAAAACATAATCAACATTTTTTCCCAAGCCGACAGTGTGTAATAAAGTTTACACCTGACTCTAAACTATGTACCGTAAAACACGCTCATTTATTATACCCTTTTCTCATGTCATATGGTCGTGGTATGTAGTTCGACCTATAATATTATAGTATAAAAACGCTATTGTTGCGATGTAGACAATGCGAATTATGTACATGTATTTAAAATCAAGTGACACAATTCATTAAATATAATATTGCCTGTTACTAAGACAGCAAATAATGCACATTGTTAACTCATAAATTTTGACGTATTATCCATAACATCTAATGTCTGAAAATGAAAATTAGGTAGACACTCATCCATATTTAATCTTTTACGACCTCATAAAGTTACCCTAGCTGTTCGTTTCATAGTAAAATATCTAAGCAGAGTTGAGTAAACTCGGAATTATATAAAATATTGTATGCGTATACCCTTATAATCACTAGAAATGGTGTCAGTGATGCAGGCGGAGGGCCTAACCAGGAGGTCCTGAGTACACATTTGCGTGCACGTAAAATATCCCTTGATAGTTGGAATTCACTATAAGAGTAGGCTGTAGTGCCGATGTCCATGCAAAATTTCACCCATAGCACACTGTATGGCGTATGCCCGCCCTCATTAGCACATGATAAGAATTTTAAAAAAACTGGACAAAGGGTAACTGTTGACAATGTACTTATAATATAGAAAATGAAAGAACGTTTTAGCTACTTTTTATTTTATAACAATTCGCTTATACAAAGTTTCTCAACTGGGAGAATACGAGAAATATTTAACGTGGCGTTGCGACCTATAACGAATCCATGATGCGAACACTTTTTTATATGCACAATTTTACTATTTGCACATTAAAGACACCATCCTGTAAAGACACGGATGTATTATCCCTGATTAGTGGGATCGGAGCTTGAGGTGATATTGGCACGAACGAAAAAATCGTAATTTTTCCCTGGGAGAAGGAATAGCGACTGGCAATTGCATGTAAAAAAATACATTATGATAATATGAATTAATTCCGTAACGTATTTTTGCACGGATATATTACATCACAATACTATACGTGCAATATTTTAGATCTTTACCGTAAAGACTTGAGGTGGGTGTTTTATTTCATAACTGTAAATTTTCAAGATTGTGTTCATCTGTGGTCAATATGTTCCATTTTACAAACCGCAGAAACCTGTAATAATGACAGAATCTGTGCAGCTGTTAATCGTGCTTCATTTCCTACCACCACGTGGTAAACTGAAATGCATCTCACAACATGTATTCTAAACTGATACGTAATACAATCCATTTATTTGACTTTTAGCTTAAAGAACAGAGGAATTTCTTCTTTAAATATGTATAGAACATACGCCAATCGGATACTTTTAACCAAATATGTTTCGTGCACGGATTAATGAGATAAGAAACCTTTGTTATCTATTAAGGTTTATCTTATGTAAATGTTTTTGTTATAATTAATAATTTATCAATACTCGAAGTAACTTATCCATATATATATATGTTATTTATTATCGAGAGACAATAAATATTTCACCTAAGCAATTTGACCCGATTTCATTCTCACACATGGAATTTGTATAGTAATTCTTCTTTGATTTATGATCCAAATAAACACAAGGACTTGATGGTGACCTGTGTCCATCAGAACATCCTTATAATCTAATCATATTTCATATCTTTTGTCACTGTGGGAACAAAAAGTGATTAGGTTGACGGGTTTGGAAGAAATATATGTGACAAGGGGATATATTCTATGTCTAATGTAGATATTAGACTATATTGACATAAATGCCTGGTTTTTAAGGTGTGCGTGAAGTATGGTCCCCTATCAAATTACACGTCCGGGCGGCGTCAACCATACCTCTCGAAACAAGCCGATTGGTTCGCGAGTCTACGACTTCAGATTAAGAGAGTTAATTAAACAAGTTGGTAACATTGAATAAGAAGAACACCGCCCTACAAGAGTTGATTTCCTCTGTGTTTTCGCAAGGTTTAACGCGCGGGGTATAACCCAAAGTTGTATATTATCACCAATGCTATTAACACAAATACATCCGACCTTGTAATTGGCGTTATATGTGATGTGACTTTTTATAACGCGTTATATTGTTTGGATTATTTTAAAACTATACATAAACGGGAGACAATGCAGTAGTGTGTGGAATAAGTTCACATGTGGTTGTGCGACGAGGACTTTTGAAGAATCCTTTTATAACTTTATTGGACTGCGCTGTATTTGATTTCAATTTTGATCACATTCTATTCTGAACATAATTTTGGTTACGTATTAAATGTCAAAATATGTAATAATGTTTCAATTTGGAAACTGGAATTTAAATATGTTAATCTAAAAGGGAAATAGTTTGTTTAAACAACCAGCTGAAAAGAGGTATTAACGGGGAACTGGATTTTTAAATATACAAATATTACTATTTAATCACAGTTTGAATGTGTAATGTATGGGTGCTTGAATGAGTAATGACATTGTTTTGGTAAACATTGTCACAAGCGATCAACTATTCATTAGCTAGGTTAACACGTGCCCTGTTATTAATCGTCACAAACAAAGCTCCATGTATGTAGGCATGGCTCAACTTTCGTACCTTGTGTGAAGAGAATTACTGTGAAAGCGTTTCGAACCCTTTTCGTTTCTTTCATATGTTTTGTTGGGAAGTAGACTGATAAAGCACACAATTATCAAGATGTCGTTGCCACGTAAGTTCGACGCGAAACGTCATAGCGACAGCCTGGATGGGACCCCAGGAATTTATAGAAAACTAACTGATGCCGAAATCATGGAAGATTTTTTCAAAGCGAAAGAAGCTGAGCGTTTATTTCTAAACCATGAGGTGAAAATTTCCCCCGAAAGAGAACACACAGACGATAACTCTGAAGTAAAAAATGAGGTAAAATCAACAATAAAATCGAGTTCCAGTGCACGGACAACAACAACACAGAAACCAGCTATACCGAGAAGAAAACAAGAGACAAAGCCCGCCATTCCAAAGCGTTCTGCAACACTACAGCCTGCCGTTCCACAACGTTCTGGAAAAACTAAACCCGTTGTTCCACAGAGAGCTGCAACGACAACAAAATCCACACCAGCGTTGCGATTTTTCACAGACAGAACAAAAAAAGTGAACGGAAAGACCATCAACAATGATAATACTAATCTCAAACGAGCAGAGGAGAAAAGATCATCCTCATCCTCATCTTCATCTTCGTCTAGTTCAAGTTCGTCTTGTTTGAAGAAACCCAAAAGAAATCGCAGTTTGATTGTTGACAAGTCTTTCGTCCCGGTTAGTAATTACTATCATGAAGTTAATAACACAATTCCAGAAAGAGTGATAGAAGAAAAGGCTCAGATACGACGAAAGATAAAGTCAACCAAAGTAGAACAAGTACATCTGGAACAAGTCAAACCTGAAATGAACGACTCAACCGAGTCGACACCCGAGAATCAGATAGCTTACTACGGCCCAGTCGTTCTGGTAGATTCACAAGAAGACCTTACTAATCCAATTCTAGCTACTGGTGGCCAATGGGAACTCGAGGACGAGATCATTCCTGCAAACAAGGCACCAGCGATGATCACTTTCAAACCACCTAGCCTTTCGTCAGAGGTTGATAAATCTGAAATACACGAAAAAGCTAACGGAATGGAAACCGAGGGAAATATTTCGTTGAATAATAACAATTATATAGATGAGGATAATTATATAGAAATTCCAACTGTGCCAGTTTCGCCAGCATTGCAGGAACCTTCCTGTCATGGTAACTTTAATGTTTCAAGCCCTAGAGGTGATATGGAATGGTGTTTATCATCGGAACGATCAAGTACGCCAATTGAAAAAACAGATGGAAACTGTAAGTAACATTTTCTGTTTTTAAAAGTAAATGCTAAGTTGAAATTGGGTATATATCAGTTCAAAAACTCATTGAAAGGCCACGTAGCTGATCGTTTAAAGTATTCACAAATTAATCATGTTTTAATCTGACATATATCTAAAACTGAAGCTTGACAAATTGTATGAATAAAAAAAGGTGATATTTTACATGGATTGTCTCTCCATCTTAAGCGAAATTTAATAGTAAATCCTGTTGTAGTAGTGTCTAGGGGTAATATTGTAAGATAAGATGATATTTAAGGAATGCTGTAGTGTGTAAAACAAAACTAGAGTAAAAGTGGTGATTGATGTACCTGGACATCAGATCTTGTATATTTCTTTTATATCTACATGTATGTTGTATTACTTTTATTATAGTTTTGTACAAGTCGGTCAGACATGGCAATCAAATATTAAAAAGAAGATTTTAGGGTATTACTGTAATGACAACTCATTATTCATGAACTAGGTTAAGGCAGATTGACAAAAAAGTTTTTTTTACGGTTTACTTGATGTCCATTTATATTTATGATACTATGATATGGACCAATTTAAAAGGTTAACTGGGGATCTTAAAAATCACATAGAGTTTGTTCATGCATCATTTTCTGATGTGCCCTTGACATGCCATGTCCAAGATATGGTAATGAACGAAGAATTGTCCCCACCTGCCAGAAATGACGGATCGATTAGTAAATTGAATTTCATCAACAACATCTTAATAACAAGAAATTAACATACTCTGTCTCTTAAATTTATTAAACAGATATCTTATATATGTACATCAATGAAATAAAATGGGGTTTAACGTTCAACTCTTTTGCTCCGGCTGGGCTAATGAAGACGAGCAAACAGTATGTTATAAAGGAAATTTTGCCCGGGCAGCGGCACCATGACCTACTCTTATATCGAATTCCAACTGCCAGGGATCTTTTACGTGCACACCAATGTATACACGGAGCTCAGTTTTTCGTTCCATCCGAACGACTAGACAGCTGTCCTTGTCAGGCCCACTAGAGTCTTGTCAGGCAATAGTCTTACTCACTTAGCCACTGTGGCTTGAAGGGGAATGCTAGTTTAATTTTTGCGATTTTGCACACCCATATCCTTAATCTAAATTAGATGGTCATATCTAATTAAGAAAACTGGAGCAATGTGAAAATGAGCACTTACTCATCTATTTTTTTTTTTTAAAAATGGGGAAAATTCATATTTCTTTAGTATTTTAAATTCATTCTTGCATAAAGAAATGCGTTTTAAACTTTTCCTATCTTATGTTCACGATGTCTTGTAGGGTCAACAAACAGGCGAGTTATACGTGATATAACCCGATGTTTTGTGTCTAGAAGATACCAGCAACAATAGGATTGTTTATAGATAACAGTCCTCGATTCAGGTGGTCCTTTGTCTTTTATCATGCTAAAGGAACTAAAACCAATGTAACCTGTTTGATAGTAACGGTAATCTAACAATTATCACAATACTAAACCTATAGTGGTTATACTATAGACTAGTTGAAGATAGGTAATGTTAGCTTTAAGGACTTGGTACCATAACTATTATCTCGACCATGATAATCTTTGACCAAACAACGAAGTAGACAGATTAATGAACTAATTCTCCTTAACCTTTCAAGCCTTGGTCAATATAAAATTGGGTCTGGGCTGTTAAGTTTCTGATATATATGGCCAATAAAGTTATAAACAATAGTATTGTACTCGTTTATAGTAACAATTGTTATTGCCAGGTTGTTAGGCGGGGTTAACGGAAACCAAACATTTTACAGAACATTAATAAATGATGCGAAGGCGCAGTTTGGGTGGACGCTTTATTGCATGCGAGTTAGATGTTGTCTCTAAAAGCCTACCAATAAAACCTGGCTATAAAAAAAAGAATTTAAAAAAAATAAATACAAGTTTCGTGCAATTTTAATTACATTTCACAAGAAAATGTTTTTTAAAATGTGACTTACAGGTTTAAGTTGGAATTATATTATTTTAATATATGAGATGAAGACATATTTACAACATGAATCCACCGAATTCGGTTGTATAATAAAACTATTGGGCTTATTGGGGCTTCTTCTTAACAGTTTCATGCGAGACAGAATGTCTTGTCTTATTTGGATTATGATTTAGACAAATTTATCAGGAAGAAACATAGCTTGGATAAATTCTTAAAGTCGAAATGTATTTCAAACGAACACAAATACACACAAATAGCCGTGCAAAAAGTCATAGAAACTAAAATAAGCCACGGATAACGGTACCTTACATGTACGTTGGATTTACAGATTAGAATAATCATTGTTCCATTAAAGATATATTATCACAAGCATAATTAGGTTATCTGTTCGTCACTTTAAACTTATTTTACGTAATAATGATATATGAAATTATAAACTAAAATGTCCAATTAACCCATGATATTAAACAAGTGCAGTATTACACCGGGTCTATCGTTGTAATCTTTATGTCCCGCTTACGTGGGCTACGAATGCCACGAATCGCCCAAAATCCAAACCTTTGCCTATTTGTAGATAAATCGTAAACGTTCGAAGTTCGTAAGAAATTATTGAAACAAAACCTTTCGTGGCCGGAATCTTCGGAATCCAAAGTTTTTCAGGTTAGTGTTTCTTGAAGTTCTTAAGTGATTCTTATGTAGTTCTTACAGTCGTAACTGAATTCGGCATATTCATAACTGAATTCGGCATATTCGTAACTCATTCATTCACAACTGAATTCATACCGTAATCTTACCTTAACATCGGCATATTCTGCACTTAATTACCCAAATCGCCTCGAATTTTGATTACTCTCGATTCTCTCTATTCGGGGGGGGGGGGGGGGGATTCTTGGCATTCGTAGCAGAGCGTAAAGCGTTCAATATGTTGTCCGGTAATGACATCGCTTATCCATTAAATTATATTCTTGCAAGTGTACATGCAACGCGACTAACTTAGAATTTGTAAATTAACAAATATCCCCTTTCTCGGTAGTTTAGACATATTCATGTATTTAGCACCGAGGAAATCGGTTTAACGTCCTAATACTCCGCTCCTAAACTGAGCTATGGCCTACTCGTATATCGAATTCCAACTGCCAATGGATCTTTTACGTGCACAGCAATGTATACGCGGGGCCTCAGTTTTTCGCTCCATCCAAAGCTGTCGTTATGAGTACACGAGACCTCGGCTTGTCGTCCCACCCTAACGACTAGACAGCTCTCCTTGTCAGGCCTTCGTCCTGCATCACTGACAAGGGGAAACCACGCCGGAAAATCTGGATGATCTTTCTCGGCCAATGCAAGGATCGAACACCCGACTTTCAGGCTTGCGAGCCAGCGTCTTACCCACCGTCATCCCCTTATAGCATCGAGGAATTATGTCTTAAGAAACAGTTTCATATTTTAAATATGCAATTTAATATAATGTGTTAATGGGAGTGTGAGCAATGATAGTATTATATTGCGATTGTGTTAAAACTTGTTTTCTTGTAAATAGAAGATTGACAAAAGTCAAGAGGATATTTCAGCGATTAACATCATAAAAATCTCAACTCTCTCTTTAGTTTATAGTATGTACTTTACTTATATAGTAAATAAACACATAGATAAAGTGGGTATTAATTGTCCCACTTCAAGGCGCCATTCTAAGGGAAAGAAACAATATTAATTTAGGAATTGACCTCTGGGTAAAGGAATGTGACCTAATGGCTTTTATAAGTTATACGAAGAAACAAGGCGAAGTGAGCGCTCCTCAGATAGCCCCTTGGAAGAAAGCCAAAATATAGCTCGTCTATATTAGGAGAAATTCGGTCTACTACGTATTTCATAAATAATCATTCGTTTTCTCTCTTAAATCAAGGAACAAACCCTGTAGTATTTTGACAATACACATACTTCAGATTTTAGGAATCTGGATATCTCAATGACACTGAAAAGTGTCCCATCTTTTAATTGATGTGTGTTATACGTCTCGATGTTTAATGAATATGTATGTACCTGCTGCAATAAGCACCCATACATGTCAAATTTAATCATGTTTTCGAGGTGTTCATAGAATGTAAATCTAAGAATATCCCATTAACAAATATTCGTCGATATTTCAAAGGAAAGTAGTATCGAGTGTTCTAGGGAAGTTATACACCCAGTTTTTCTTTACGATGCTTATCACTACTTATTTGATGATATTCACATAATATAGTATGTACTATATGAATATAACGCAAATTATGCTTAGTGTATATGATGATGTGTATTATATGAATAAAACACAAATTATAGTCCTATCCAGTGTATCTTCACGATACTTATCACTACTTATATGGTGATATTCACATAATGTACTATATGGATATAACACAAACACACATAATCATAAAGCTAAGTGCATGTGGATGTAATAATTCGTATGTGCAAATCCAAACTCAGGAAGTAAGTAGCATTCCTGTATGAGCTAATTAGGGAACCAACCACTTGAAAGACGAAAGTAAAGTCAAAACAGTAATTATTTCTTCCCTTGTTACCCGAAAGAACAGGAAAATGGCGTCAAATTCGCTTGATCTTTAAATTGTACATAACTTGACCTTTTATAATTCTACAATATAAACCATTTTACATGACATTTAAAGTGGACTTCATTCTTATGTAATTTAGAAAAGTCGAAATGGGTTTGATTTAATATGGGAGAATACTTCTCTGAGACTGGTAATTACGTCATAAAGCTTTGATAAACGTGAACGTAATTTCTATTCTGTCATGTTCCACTTTATATTAAGCACCGCTTCCTCCCAGAATTATATGAAGTTGTCTTCAAAAGCTAGATACGATGTTTTTCAAACTAAATTTAGTATTCTCAAAGAATAGTCTTTAATTGCATTTTCGTAAAATGTCAGTTGTCATTTGTAGAATCACTTTAACTATTAAAGCACTTAAAACTGTACAGTTCATTATGAAGCCAAATTCTTATATTTAATTACACGTGGGCGTGAGTATCTTAGATGTAAGTGACTGCATGATGATAAGATGATTTGAAATGTAGATGTAATGAAAACACGTGATCGTTGTTTTAGAAATATACTGAATATTATTTACAAATTATTTTATCAGTTGGAATTTGGGTATAACATAAATTCCTCTTATTGTTTTAATTCTGACGTTCAGCAATGAAAGCAATTTTCACGGAGGTGTTGACATCCAATATTAATCATAGCCAGGGTTTTATTTTTCCAAATATTAGTTTTATGTTAACGCCTTTTACACGAATGTATAAATAGTCATATGGAACATAGGACATATTCGTTCGGGGTTGAATTTACATAATTCGGGACTGATTTTCAGTCTTACCGCGCTTTATAATGCGTGTGCAATGTTTTTTCAATGTCCGGTTCCACCGAGGTGATATCGCAGACAATGACGATATTATAGTTATTATTAATTTCCGTTATTGAGCGATGGATTACTGTTAAGACAAAGATCAATAATACAGGAGCCATGATGCAATTTTCTGGTTTTCTAAAGTGCACTTTTTAAATTGATATCGACCAAATTTGTAGAAAATTAAAAAAAAAAAAAAATTCTTGAACTTATGATGGACCAAACATATCTAGTGTTTTTATAACTTTAATGTATGCCCGGGCGTATACAAGAAATGTTGCAAAATGCACTTTAATAATAATTATTTTAAGACTATGCTTCAAGCATTATTTTAACCTCTGCATTACACCAACAAGGTTAGAATGCCCTTGAAATTTGTGCAATGTGTTTTCTACAGCTGTACACCAATGTTATTAAAGCGCCACAATAAACAATACGGTTGTTTTCATTAAAATTGGCCTAATTAATAGACGCCAACTGAAATCAAACTGATAACACAGATGAACATTTACTTCATTTGACGACTGTAATTGCATGTTAAATATACGTAGGGTTTGTGTGGTTTGGTTCCAACTGTAGATGCTGTATTATATGTAGGGTAGGCCGTATTAATTTAATATTTAATCTTCAAATGTTAGAGATATGTTACGGTATGTTGTTGTTGCATGCTCACACTCCACTTCCACTGTAATATGAGGTGCCAGTTTTAAATTAACCCAAAACTTCCTTCGGTGTTTAAATGGCGATGATGAACAGGGAATACAATTTGTGCAACTGGCAGTTTTTGTGAGAATTCAGAAGGGTTGGCGCGGGGGTGGGGGCACATATATATTGCATTACTTTAATGATATTTAATGCATTTATGAAGCGTTGTTGTTAAAAAATAACCATTGCCAAAACTTTGGTTCATAATATGATTACTTCTGGGGTATAAAACCATGTCATGCATGATCTAGTAGTATTTTCGGTTTCTATATACTGACCATTCAGGGACGGATCCTTGGTGGGGGTGTGGGGTGTTGATCAGCTACATGAAAAATAATGCCTTGCATCAACGAAATTACATCAGTGATCCTACATCAGTATAAAAATGATTTCTCTGTTTAAAAAGCTCAATTTGTATGTATGCCTATGTAATTTAGAGACGATGGTGGCAGATTTCCGTAACAGAAACCTGACAACCCCCCTCCTACAAAAATTCCTGGATCCGTCCCTGCCATTATCACCATAACGGAAATAATAACAAAATCAAATGGGGACAATTAGCTCAAATACTTATAAAAAAAAACCCTGAGACCCAACCTGTTGTGCATGTCTTTAAAAAAAATTGTCATACGGTGGGTGTGGGCGATATCTGATTAAAAATGGTCAAGTGGGCATAATTAAGTGACTATAATTTTACTGTGGACTGTGTTTAGTTAGAACATTAGTTTTATTTTTTGTGTTTTCCAGATTGTGATCCTTATGAGTTTGAAATAAGGACCAAACCAACAATAAATGATTCTATACCAAGTGACAAATCGTCCACCCCGCCGCCACTACCTACCACCAATCCTCCACCATTAAGGAAAGACCTACCACCAGATTTTAACATGGAACACACAGTAAAGAAACTACCCGTAGATTTGAAGACGAACGAAACATCTCAACATGACGATGACGACGAAGTATTTGCCGTAGAGGCCAAGACGACACTTCCACTCCAGTGTCAAGATAATCGTTATTTAGAAAATGGCCCAAAAGAGATAACAGCTAGACACGAGAAACAATTAGAGGCCAATTTAGAACCAGGACAAGTTCAAATTATCAGCGGAATGGATATCAACAAACCATCAGGTGGTCACATAAATAAAAAGAAAACTCGAAAGCCAAAAGGCAGCCATTCTTCGGATAGTTCAAGTTCTTCAAGTTCCTCTGATGGCGAAGAGAAAAAACAAAATAATATAAAGAATTCATCGACACCTAAAGACAAAAATGTACTTATAAATAATGGAGATGCTGATAGTACCAAGAAAAAACGTAAAAAATCGTCATCTGATGACAATAGACGTTTTTCAGATCAAGGACCATCGCCGCCACCCAGAAAATCTAAACCAAATAAAACGGAAAATCCTGAAGTGCGATTGCCCTTAAACATTGATACTATAAAGCTGCCTCAAGTTAACAAGGAAAGACACAGCACCACATCTTCATCCAGTAACAGTGATGCAGAAAGAAACCAACGAAATAAAAATATAGCAACACCAAAGTCAAATTCTGATTTAAAGTTGGATTTATCAAAACCCAAGGATGAGAGTCCAGATGAAACAAGACCTAAAGCTGGCGATTTCTTGGATTTTTCGATCAGTACAAGTGATTCGCCGTCCGTCTATAGTACACCACGCGGTCCTTGCAATAAAATCAGATCTGTATCTTCATATTCCAGTTCATCTGAAGACGAACACAAAACACCTTATAAAATATCTGGAGGTATTCCTAAATCTACTAAATCAAATGGAAATACACAGGAAATATCCTCCAATCCACAGCGTTTGGACCTGAATGTGATTGAAAGCCCAACTAAAAATATATCATTGGCTCCTGAAAAACCCACCAAAGATGATACCGTTAAGGCAATTATTCCTGCTTTAGACAAATCAGTATCAAGTACAGATTCTGTGTCATCCGAAAATATAACATCATATAATATTCACACTGACAGCGAATCAGATCCCGAAAAGAAATCCCCTAAGAACAAGAAACCAGTATTAAAATCACCAGAAATAACCAACTATCAACCAAAATTACCTGAAACATCGAACAATATATCACCAAGTCTACCGACAGCTGAAACTCGTCACCCGGATAAAAAAGACATCGGAACACAAGTTTCCGTTGATGGAACCAGATCTAAAACACCAGAAACCCCCAAAGATAAAAGTTCGAAAAACATCAGTGCTTCAAAGAATAAGTCACCGAGCAATAGCACAAAGAAGACAAAAAATAGTACCACTTCTAATAGTAGCAGTAGCAGTAGTAGTTCAGATTCTGAAACAGGCGATAGCAAAAAAGATAAGAAAATCAAAACGTCAAAAAATAAGAGAAAATCCAAGCGAACGGACAGTTCAGGGGGCATCAGGGCGAAACTTGGTGAGTTGTTCAAGCGCAAAGAGAAGAAACCCAAAGTGGAGAAAGAAAAGAAGAAATCGACAACTGACGAGGATAATAAAGAAGGTAAACTCGCCACCTCAACTCCAAAGGTATGTACACCAGAACAGGTTTACGACGAGCTTATAGTTAAGAAAGCTCCTGGTGTTGGTGCTTCGGTTAATGTACCTGATGTCAAAACTAGCACACCTTCGCTTCCCTCAGTTGGCATTAATATAGAGACCCCTTCGCTTCCAGCGAAGATTAATAGCGGAGGTATCGATGTAACTGCACCTTCGTTGACTTTGACGAATACCGGAGATGCAAAATTAAATACATCGTCAGCCCCTTCTGTGGATTTACCAACATTAAAAGGAGGTGTTGATATAAACCCTCCTTCTGTAGATGTACCGGGAGACATCAAAATAGGAACCCATTCGCTTCCTTCCGTGGATTTGCCAAATTTGAAAGGAGATGTTGACATAAACACCCCCTCTGTAAATGTACCTAAGATGAATACGGGAGACATTGACATAGGAAGTCCTTCACTTCCTTCTGTGGATTTACCTAATGTTAAGACTGGTGATATTAATGTAACAGCCTTGGAATGTCCTTCTGTGGATGTACCCAGTGTGACAACTGGCAGTGTCAATATTGGAAAACCTAAAGTTGCCCCTGTCGATTTACAAGAAATTAATGTTAATGTAGCATCCCCATGCAATGCTAAGCCTAAAGACAAATCACCAAAGGGCGACGGAAATAACGATAAATTGAATACCTCGTCGTCGAGCAGCGACAGCTCATCCAGCCATACGTGTTCTTCGAGCAATAGTAGCAAGAATCCAACACAGAACAATAGCATAATTATAGAAGAGAATCCAAACCAGCAGGCTTTAGAAAATTTACCAAAAGACACAATAATTGATCAAATAAATCATGCCACGAGTTCCCCTCTCTGTGTATCGCCTTCATTAACAACACGCACCCCAATTAAAGAGGAGATATCAACTCCCTTAAAACACCCAACAACAGCCACCGTCAACTCTTCCCACCAACAGTACTATACTGATGGACATCACTTCGTTGTCGTAGCAATCGACTTTGGAACAACATTTAGTGGTTATGCTTTTAGCTTCGTTCGAGACCCAGACAATATTCTAATGATGAGAAAATGGGAAGGTGGAGATCCGGGTGTTGTCAATCAAAAGACCCCTACGATTATCCTGTTGGATCCAAATGGGAAATTCAATTCCTTTGGTTTTACTGCTCGAGATACGTACAACGACTTAGACCCCAGAGAAGCTGCCTCTTGGCTGTATTTCGATAAATTTAAGATGGTTTTACATCATCAATCGGTGAGTAACTTATTGCAGAAACAAATTTAATACTATTTTTATACTTAATTGTTCTCGTTTCACATGTTAAGAAGAATATTCATGTTTTCGTATGCCAAAATGGACGTTTAATTAAGTATTAATGCGAATAACAATGTTTGTGTAAGTGTGTTTATCGGTCATCTTTATACGTGTGTGTTAATTATATTTGGGTATCAGATTATTGTCATGCTAATTGGTCGTATAAACGAGGCCTTATCTAAAAGGCAGACCAGAGGAATGATCAACCTAAGAATAGGTCACGTACTCGTGGTCAAACTCTTAAAGGGTCACAGCATAAACAATGAAAAGTCTGTTTTATTCTGTTGAAAGTTAAATGTAAATTAGTGTCTTGTGGGTCATATATGTATATATGATAGGAATAAACATATCTCATTATTGAAATTCCTCGCATTCCCTGTCGTACAATTAAATCATTTTTTCTTTTATCTTACTAAAAACGTTTAAAATGATATATTATTTTTGTGAGAACTTTAAAAGGCTTTATCTGTTATATCGAATAAAAAGATCAATTAATTAAAATTAAAATAATGTTAAAAACCATTGGAAATATTACCCTAAACTTTATGCTTGTCTCTTTTTACAATATTTGAATACTTGGTTCTTCAATCAAACATAGAAATAATCCAGTGAACAGGAAATAAAACTGTTCTGCGTGAGCATTGGTATGCACTAACAGAACCATTTGGTGTCTGTTTTCAGGAGTTAACAAAGGACACAATGGTAGCAGCTAGTAATGGCAAGTTATTCCCAGCAATAAATATTTTCGCTTACGCACTTAAGTTTTTGAAGGATCATGCCCTACAGGAACTGACGGACCAATCTGGATTCCAAATTATTAATGAGGATATCAGATGGGTTATTACAGTTCCTGCAATATGGAAAGCTCCTGCTAAACAGTTCATGAGACAAGCCGCCTACAATGTAAGTCCGACTGATTTCATGTAGTTCCTTTCTACAATTATTTTACATAGGGGTGGGGCATATATTATGCATTTATACTCATAGCTTTGTGTAATATTAGCAAAATGTGGATGGGTAGTGGCATTGCAAAACTGGAACTGGTGTCCGCCTTTTCGCGTTTGCAGGACGTGGTATTATTTGAAGTGATCGTGACCCATGGCTACTAACATAAATAGTTATAAGCTTACATACTTCTTTACCAGGCTGGGATTCAGTTAAAACTCCCTGCACAGACATTATAGCCCAACGAACCATTGACCAGAAAACTGTTTATCCAGAAAAGCTAAATAGACCTACCTTATCTGACGTATAGTAAAATCTCAATTCACTGTATTAAACAAGGAACGGCTGAAGCCATACACGCCAGCTTCCAACAGAAAACAATTGGTGTTTCCCGAATGTCGAGAAATATTTTAATATTATTTGAATTCAACTTAAGTTTTATTTCAATAAAGGTTTTATTTTCTAGGCTGGTTTGGTATCTTCTGATTCTCCTGACAAACTCCTTATAGCTCTAGAACCGGAAGCTGCATCCATATACTGTCGGAAGTTAAAGATGCATCAGTTAATCCCCGAATACCCAATACAGCGACCTCTACAATCACCTAAGCATTCTCATCCAGAAGAAATAGACGACAACCCGGCATGTACTGACGTCAATATAGGTAATATAACATTACCCAATACCTACATGTTTTAGATTTAAAATGCTATAAACATAGCTCATAATATCATTGACGTCATAAGCTACTGGAAAGAGATAGCGTACTTTTCTGCACTATTTCTTATTTTTATGTTTGTGTACATAAGATTAAAGACGTCACCATTAACATCCACGGACCGGAGCTGTACAGATCTAATTGTTTGTTTACTTTAAAAGCATGTTGTTGATTTGGGTATCAAATATCGCCAGCTTATAAAAAATGAATATACTAAGCACAAAAACATGAAATTGATTGATCTGCTTAAAAAGTAATGCTTTATAATAATATAGTATTGATATGTATTGTTGACAAGATTTCCATAGCAACACTATCATATTAAAACAGTAGTAGGTAGAGTATTTGTATGCATGAAACCCTGTCGTAAAACCATAATCTCTATTGATTTCGGATATGATTTCTTTTGTTTCTGATTACAAAGGCTATTAAAAGTTAGGTTTTGTATTAATTGCAGGAGATTTTGCGTTACTCATTTGCATATTGTTTGTCGTCGTATAATGCCTTGGGTTTGTGGGCTTCCGTTTTTAACCTTAGTTTATATGGGGGAGGGGTCGATTGCCAGTGATAGCATTGTATAAGGAGGTGTGAATGCCGTCATTGATAGCATATGCGTGCGGTGAATCATGAATGTCGATTGCCAGCGATAGCCAAGCGCAGATGTGTGACCATCGATTGTTAGCGGTAAAACAGATCCGAAAAGCTGATTATCGATTGTCAACGACAACACAGATGCTTTTCGACTGGCAGCGATAACACAGATTCGATGGAATGATTATCGATTGTCCGCGATAACACAGATGCTTATCGATTTTCCGCGATAACACACCTGTTTATCGATTGTCCGCGATAACACAGATGCGAAGGAATGATTATCGTTTGACCGCGATAACACATATATGGACGGATGAATGTCGATTGTCAGCGCTAGAGAAAGAGGAATGTCGCTTATCAGCGATAGCACAAATTAAATGTGGGGATGGGGAATGAATGTCGATTGTCAGCTATAGCCCAAATGGGGAAGGATGAATGTCGATTGTCAGCGATAGCGTAGGATTGTCGGTGATGACACAAATGAGGAGTAATGGGTGTCGATGGCACAAATACGGAGGGATGAATGTAGATTGTCAACGGCAACTGAAATGAGGAAGGGTGAGTGAAGAGGCTTGTGCGAACGACTTGGCTGTTATGGGGCAATAATATATTCATTCTTTATACCAGATAAACGTACAGCTAACATTTAGTTCAGGAGAACGGACGACTAACATATATTTCAGAAGAACGCACGGCTAACATGTATTTTAGTAGAACGTAAGGCTAACATTTTTTTCAAAAGACAATAATGAACGCACAGGTAACATTTTTTTTTCAGAAGAACGTACGGCTAACATATAATTCATGAAAACGTCCCGCTAACATTTATTTCAGAAAACCGCTAGCTAACATTTATTTCAGAAGAACGTGCGGTTAATATTTATTGTGGAAGAACGGACAGCTAACATTTATTTCAAAAAACGTATAACAGCTAACTGCTCATAAAACTCTAAAAGAACTCTAACCATTTTGTTCTTTTATGGTTGTATTGTAAACCGTGATTCGGGAAAATCCTAACATAGTTTAACCCATTATCGTTTCAGAGCCAAGACCACCTCATTGTAAACAGATGGACGTGAACCCGTCAACCCATGGTAATACAAAGAATAATTTTGAACGCTTTACCATTTCAGAAACAGACATGATATATTACTAACCGGGTTGTAAACCCATTACTCTTAGTTTCAGATAAAATTAGCAAATTCTGTTTGCTTTAGATATCCCTAAGACCTATTGTATTTTTATACGCCCACGTGGAAAAGTAGTCGATTTTGCCGTCGCCCCTCCCCCGTCCGTCAACCGTCTATATTCATCATCAAATTGTTTTGAAATTGATATATGTTGTTAATATCAGTGAGATTAAGAATCCTATTTAATTTTAATAATTTCCGTTAATTTCATCTGATGTTATGGCCATTGTTTGACCTATTTTAACGCCGTGAACGATGCATGAATGATATTCATTTGCATCATTTGAATTAACGAAACCAAGAAGCCTATTACATTTCAGCAATTTCCGTCAATTACGTCTAGAGTTATGGCCCTTGTATTACTTTGTTGAACCTTTGTTGAATGTTCGAATGGCAAAAGTTGTCATCCGATCTGTATGAAATTTATATGCTGCATTTAGATAAATCAAACATAAAAGCATGTCGAATTTCAACAATTTCTGTAAATGACCCCCAGAGTTGCCCTAGCTTCAGTTTGTACAACCTAATGAACCCCCATACGACGAAAATTATAATCTGATCTGCATGAAATTGTGTTGTAAATGACTTCAAGTACCAACCAAAAAATAAATATGCCACAGCCTTTGTCGACCGCGCGGATGATTTAGTTGCTGTGGGCGTTTGTTTCGTTGCCTGACAACCTATCTTTAAATAAATTAATTCTCCTTTCAGACATAAGTCCTACAGAATACAGTTTTCCGTTACAATTATCACCCAACCAGACGCTGGATTCCTCTATGAGAGGTGTGTTACACGTCTACATCAATTTCTCTTTCATATCTTTTTATTGTTGACGATCGCATTATCCTGAAACTTAATCCCGACAATGAGATGCTCTTTATTCTTGCATGAAAACTCCAGGCATATTACAAACATGTACACAAAGAATGTTCTTCCTACACTGCATTTCTCTTATTAGAATTTTCTGAACTTTGCTGATTTAGAAGTTATGAATATTAATAAGTATTGTTCAAATTAATTTGTCTAGTTAGGTGTTTTAAAAATCAATAATGTATCACAAGCTTATGTGTCTCATTATACACGACTACAATCAAATTACATATTTACAAACATTTGGACTGATAGATTGTCGTTACCACTGTTTGTCGTGTATTCTGTACACGATGAAAAGCCCATTGGCTGTTTAAACTATTTTGCCTATACCGTTTGTTTAGGACTTCGAATTTTGTCTAATGGCTTGGATTGTTCGTACCTGGCTTTATTTTATTTGTAGACGTTCTGATGGTAAACTGCAATAACCGATTGAATTTATATTTATACACGTCCGACGGAGAGACATTAACTTAAAATTTATACACAGTGTACATAATAATGATAAAGTTGTCTTACAAACAGGCCCGTAGCTAGCCAAAAATTGTTAGCGGGGGGGGGGGGGCTTCCGGGGGCGCCGATGGGGTTTCTGGGGCGCCCATGTACCTATACCGCGGAAGGGTTTATAGGCGTACGGGGGTTCGGGTTAGCCTTACAGACGTCTAGTGGGAACATTTGACGACCTCAAACGCGTTTTCTTGCTATTCCAATCCCAGAGATAGTAAGTGGTCTGATATAGCCTAATTTAGATGGCCGAGTCGAATTCCAATCAATCGTTTATATTCCACGTCCCTGGAATGAGGCACCCCATAAATCATGCCGTTTTTGAAGCCACATTGAACAAGTTGTGGGCGCCCACCAAATCTGATTCAGCATTATATACTATTTGCGGCAAAACATTTTAAGGCGCCCCACCATTCATGTCATTATGGGCGCCTCTCCGGGATAAGGCACCCCACAGATCAAGCCTTTTTGACCACCCAATTCAATCATGGGCGCCTAACTAATCTCAGTAGCATTATATCTTGGGCGCCCCTCCTGGATGGGGCACCCCACAATTCATATCGTTTGAATTTTGAAGATTATTAAGCCGTTTTGGGCGCCCAATTCACAAGCATTATATTATGGGTTCCCTCTGGGATTAGGCACCCAACAAAACATGCCGTTTGAATTTAGAAAATTATTACGCCGTTTTGGGCGCCCAATTCATTTGTGGGCGCCAAACCAATCTTTCTAGCATTATATTATAGGCGGTCGTGATCTTGGCATTATCGGCGCCCATGACCCCGGCATTATGGTCGCCCCTTTTGACTGCGGCACCCCGCAAATCAATAGGTTTTGGACACCCCATTGATCTAGTCGCCCAACCAATCTTATTCGGTATCATCCACTATGTGCGACCCAACATTATAAGGCGCCCCACCAATCATGTCATTTTGGGCCCCTCTCCGGGATAAGGCACCCACAGATCAAGCCGTTTGGGTACCCCTTCTGTTGTGGTGTTAATCGTGTGGGTCATTATGAGGCGCCTCGCCATTTGGCGACGCGCCCATAAAACCAAGTAGCATTGGTTGGGCGCCAATATTGTCATGGGTGCCCAACCAATTTCACTCGACTTTATGTGGCGCCCATACCATTATGGAGTCGTTGGTCGTTGGTCTCGTATTGCGTCATTTTGCGCCCATTGTAGGAACCGATTTTTCCCCCAAGAGATAAAGGGCGGAGGGCGCCGAAATTTTCCAGGAGGTGGGCAGCTGCCCACCTTGCCCCCCACCCACCCACCCCGCTAGCTACCGCCTGACAAATGTCTTTGTATTTATACACTATGTTTGATAATTGCTGTCAGAGTTATGGTCCTTGGTTACTTTCAAAGATCGCGTGGGAGCTCCAGAGATAAAAATATCATCCAATTTGTTTTAAATTTATACACAGTGGTTATGGTTATAGGGCTCACAGACGCCTTCTGATTTCCGATAACTTTAACAGCTGCATTTATCATCGTAACGAGTCGTTACTCTTAATGCGTTTAAATGCTTCCATTACCAACAGCACAACAAATTATGCCACAAGTTGTGCACTGACCAGATGACTTGCTGCTGCGGGCGTATGTTTCGTCGCCTGACAAACTATCTTTCCCGTTCTTGTCTAGTGCAGTTTCGCTAGGTGGTATTAAATTATTTGTCTTAATACCAATTATATTATCTTTTGCTACACATTAAATACATGTATATCTCTGACATTATTATTTTTAACCGGTGAAGGATTTAATGATATTATATATTGGTGTGGTTTATTTCCAGCTTCTGAGTTTGGTGTGTATGGATATATAACTATATAATTAAGCTTATATTATCTTCTCATACGTATCTTATCATGCAACTTTCACATCTTTTTGCAACGTTTCTGTTCTCTTTATAGCTTGACTTACAATATCAAATACTGGATTTACACAACATTTCTCATCGAAATCTGAAATTATAACTTTTTTTTTTCCATAGTAGGTCCATACAAACAAATTTATTATTTGTACTACCCACGTGGAGCTATTATTTTATTGAAATTGTTAATTTAAATGTAATATCTTGTCTGAAATAGCCTGATACTTTACAAATAATGCATCTAAATATAATAGCATATTTAATTCTTATATTTCAACAGTATCCTTTCTTGCACGATCATTATTTATAGAATAACACTGTAAAGTATTTGATTGCAAAATAATTTTTATATGCCCATGTATTAACACTTCGCGGAATAGTATGAACATTCTACGGACTAGAGTTATCATGTAAACACTGTGAGATTAATGGGCATTGGTTATTGGAATCAAAACGCCTTTTGGTTTTCCGAGATTTATTAATTATTTATATGACGCTTTGACTCTCGGCAATGAGTCCACTTCAAAATGTATATTTTATTAACTTTTGTTCCACCGATTGAAGAAATAGGCATGATTTATTTTGCAGTATTATTTTGTTTGTTACTAACATAGTATATAATATGCATGGTGGTATTACATGCACGTGTCTATATTTATATACTGGCGCTCAAACGATCTATATCAAGTAAAACCACAGGCACTTGAGGGGATTAAAATAAAACTTCTTACTATTCTTTAACTATATAATTATTATAGTTATTCGATTGAATTCCCCAGTTATTACTGTGATATATAGTCAAAGAGTAGTAAGAAGTTTTATTTTAATCCTGTGAGTGCCTGTGAGTAAAACGTACTAAATGTCTAATGGTGTGTTCTATTTCGAATTGTTCGTATATTATCAACATAGAAGATTTTTGATTAGTAGCTAGTTTAAACTTGGTATAGTTTCTTTTGGATATCGGTATATCTACGCATGATTTCGATGAGGCATTTTCTTCCGATCATGAAATTACATCACAGTGAAAATTTTACTTTCTCACTTTGTCCAATTGTTGCATATTATCGTATATTGAATTCTGTAAATATTGTCATCTTGACGGCCTGGTATGTGTAGTAACTCTGCTTGAAACTTGCAGAAGAATGGGGAAACAAAACTTGCAAGTGATACTATAATATTTAATCAGTGATTTTATCATCACTATAGGCACTAGATACATGGTGGTTGATTGTGGTGGAGGTACTGTTGACATCACGGTTCACGAACTCAGTTTGGCGGGAAAATTGATAGAACTACACAAAGCTACAGGCGGACCTCATGGAGCTACAGGTATGTAAAATGGAGAATTCTATGGAATTTCCACAGCCACCGGAATATGGCTCTTGTTTCACTTTGTCAAAACTTGTATACCATCAAATGACATAAGTTATCAAAGACAAACGAGTAAATTGGGGAATATTGATTTATTGGCATGATTAGTCACAGCTGAATTGGTGAAGTATAACTTGACAGATCAAGTTTTACTTACTTTTCAATATTTACTAATAGCTATACATTAGCTATACACTATAGTTCAACTCAATATTTACTAATAGCTATACATTAGCTATACACTATATTTCAACTCAATATTTACTAATAGCTACACATTAGCTATACACTTTAGTTCAACTCAATATTTACTAATAGCTACACATTAGCTATACACTATATTTCAACTCAATATTTACTAATAGCTATACATTAGCTATACATTATAGTTCAACTCAATATTTACTAATAGCTATACATTAGCTATACATTATAGTTCAACTCAATATTTACTAATAGCTATACATTAGCTATACACTTTAGTTCAACATACATTCTTTTCACTTCAATATTTACTGATAGTTTAATATTTACTGATAATAACTCATTAACGTGAATTTTTACTTCTATTTCAATATTTACTGATAATAACTCATTTAAGGTATTTACTAATAATCCGTTCCAAATATCACAAAATTCACAGAGTGTTCATACTATTTTCTGCAAGTAACTTTTCTCTTCAATATAATACCAATGTAACTTCACCAATAACTGTAACTTGATAGATATATATATTTACTAATTCAACTAATAATGGCCACCGACAGATTGTCTATATGGCATGCCATTCCATGCATATTATTGATATCTTTTATTCCGCTGGTATCTGGGCTACAGAAACCAAAGTGAGATATCACAGGGCAGCTGAGTGTGCCAAATTGACAGTGTTAAGAAGAATTCGAGACACTGTCAACCGCCACAAAGTGCGCCCGAAGCTGCAACTGTGACCAATCATACGGGAAACCAATTTCATATTTTTAAGTTATATCTTTAAAATGTACTATTAAAATAAAGACCTAAAATAGATTGTATTTATAAACAGTCCTACCTTTTTAAAGAATAATCTTATAATTCACTATTATTGTCAGTTGAGAAATTGGCAAAAATATCATTTTTCAACTTCAAATTCAAACGTTTGAAGATCGCAATTCCATGGATGGGAATGGGAAAACAAGGGAGATAATTGTGTTATTATTTCTTGTGTCAGCGATTTTAATGTCTCTAAAATAATGCCCACGAATACCTACTTTTTTTAAAGAAAAATCTTATAATTCACTATTATTGTCAGTTGAGAAATTGGCAAAAATATCATTTTTCAACTTCAAATTCAAACGTTTGAAGATCGCAATTCCATGGATTGGAATGGGAAAACAAGGGAGATAATTGTGTTATTATTTCGTGTTTCAACGATTTTAATGTAAAATAATGCCCATGATCGTATAATAGTGAGTTGACAACCTTTTGAGCAAAATGCATAGAAATAATCATGTTTTGACTTTCTTAGAAAATATGAAATTCCCTCTTTAAGGGTACCTTACGATATTGCACTCCATCATCTGTAAATTTATACATATAGATATATATACTATCCGCAATTATATCCGGATAAGTTACATAACGACCGTCATTATTTATTATATACCTAAAACTGGCGCTGTTTATTCCTTTCCTGGTAGAGCCGATGGCTCGAGTGTCCCGAGGGCCGAGAGTGACGCCCGATTAGTCTCGGTAATTTGTGACCATATAACAGTCGTCCTGCCCAATTCACACAAAGTTGTTGCGAAAATAGCCGACTTCGTCTTGCCGCGACCAATGCCCGATGCATGTATGCATGTATGAGAAATCCTGGGAGTTAATGCGAGGAATCACATCTTCCATTTCATACCGAAACTAATTACTGCCATCATATATAAGTATTTATTCGCTTTAGATCTAGATAAAATACATCCTGTTCGAAGACGAGCTGCGATGTAAAGCATATTTAATAATTGAAGGACCCTAAATCCAAACGTTATTTGAGCCTGAAATCAAAGTATATTAGCAAAGCAAACAGTTCAAATTCTAATAGTTGACACATTATTCAACTTAACATCAAAGACTCTTCTGGTAGGTTTTTGACTTCAGACGCCCCACATCTTATATATGATGTTAAGCCAATACGGAAAAATGGGCTGAATATTGAGTCGCACGCATATACCCATAAAGTTTACCGTTGAAAATTGGTTGGCAGTAACAGCGTTGCTATCAAAGTGGTTAATGAGTATCCCTGTGCCTGGAGGACAAGTGATGTCCTATAATTTATTAAGTTTTATTTCAGTCCCTTTCGGAATTGATCGGTTTTGACCAACCAAGAAAAATATTTAAAGGATCGGATAGACAATGAATATTATCGAATGTAAGGTGGTAATTTTGGGTATTCCTCAGGTAAAATGTGATTTCACCAATCCTAAACAACCATGCACGGCCAAGGAAAAGCCGACTGCAAACATTACCAAGAGACTCTATAATGTTAATTAATAATTGGCAAACGAGTGTCCGTTGTCGGACCTATGGATAGGATAACCTTGAAGGATCTTTTTAAGCAAACACGAATTTGCTGGGTCAGGAAGATTATTAATCTGGCTATCAAAACTAAAACCGGAAAACTATATAAGAAGCTATCTGTAGTGACCAAACCGCTGTAATGTCCAAACGCTATCTGTAGTGGCCAAACCGCTGTAATGTCCAAACGCTATCTAGAAGAGATATATATACAGCCAAGACACGGATATTGTACAAAAATTATTGTAAGACAAGAGGTTGTAACAGTGACACAACCCTGTGCGATTTAGATGATTGTTTATTCATAACCGACACCCACACATGAATGATTATCAACATGAAGAAGAACGACACATTTATTTTGGAGGTATGAAAACCATGTAATAAAGACAAAAACAGTTGGAATCAGTTCAATTGATGTCATATCTCGCATAATATCCTGATTGGCCCACTTTTAGGCCGTCTGAACTGTAACCAGTGACCACAAAGGTACGCGCCGCAACCGAGATCACTGTTACCGCCAGTATTTGTAAGTAATTGTAAATATGTATTTGACAACCAACGCTGATCTGGGATATCTGGGATATAACAAACGCAATTAAACGAGTCCAAAAATGTAAGCCGGACCATAATAGATGCCTTCAGACTTCCGGTAACTCGTATGTTATAAAATATTAACTAGATAATGTAAAGGGAATTTATTGAAAATTTCAGTCAAATTGAACCCCTTTGAACCAATATTTTAGCGATTGAATTTTGAGTCTACCTTCGATCATCATTACTAAAGTCGGTACGATAAAAAACAAAATTGTTAATGGACGTTAAGTAGCTCATAGGGTTGTAATCCAGTAAATATCGCAGGCTAGGGAAGTCATCGAGGGTTGATTATCGTCTGGATAAGTTAATTAATTTAATTAATGTCGAATTAATAATTTACATAACATCTCAGGCCTTATGAAAGACGTGCAATTGGCAAATTTACCTGTTGCATAATGTATGTTTATTTCACGATTCAAAAATGGCAAGTTTATCTATTTTGACATTTGTATTTGCGTGTTTCTTGTATTAATAGTCAAACCTAAAACGTAAGGCCAACTGTTTTATCGTCTGCTATGAGAACAACAGAGACTCGCATACACGAGACCTTGACAATCTCAGAAATTACTGACCCTCGCGAAAATAAAAAAAAAAATTATCTGGGTAATGATCAAACTGAGAAATATCTACCGATTGACAATATCTGGAAAGGGTCTTGAATAACGAACACGATACAGTGCATCCCATTGGCAGACATTTTCTATGAAATTATAATTATCAAAATAAATACCGAGAAAATCAAAGTCGCCCAGATGAACGGAAGGCAAGCGGAAAGCGGGTTTTATATCCATTTTCCTTAACACTGCATTTTCTCACCAGGATGCTATCTTTTAAAAGACAAATATTTAACACTGGCATTATCGTCATCAATAAAATTGTTAAAACTTTTGCCGTGCGGATATGATAAGTGAGTAATTAGTCTCCACCCGCCAGTTTGGTGGGTTTTTTTTTTTTTTTGGTTTTTTTTTTTTTTGGTTTTGTTTTGTTTTTTTTGTTTTGTTTTTTTTAATTATTTTCTGCAGATTTTGATTTGTTGGAAAACTGGCGCAGCTGCGGGCCAGTATATTCTAAGCGAAACCTGTATTTAAAACTGCATAAAAGTGTGAACGCGTCTCCCTTCTGTGAATAAGAACCACACAGTGGTTTCAAAATATCAAGTCGAACTGGCGAAATTAAACAAAAACTTTCCCATATATCTGATAGATTATAAGGTTACCTACTAATTCATGAAACAAAAACGGTGGCAGATTAGATCATAAACAATAATACGGTAAACCTATCAATTTTCAAATTAAGGCTTATTAACAACATTTAAAGGGGTTATTACTCCTCATTCTTCGTGGAGTATATACTGAGGAATATTGGGTGCCGATAGGTAATTGGAGCTGTTGTGGATGTCTGACAGTGTATAATTGGGTAGTCCCTATGGCAACGAAGACATTTATTGACATAAGTACACGAGACCCCATCGGTTCATACCTCTATTGAGGTTATTCTAGTTTCAGTTTTGTATGGCTCTATAGAAAGATGACTGCACTATAAATCTACTGCTACGCGTGACGGATGAATCATCTAATAGTAGGCTAAGGCTAAATCGATAAACTCCCCTTGGGTGATTTTTAACTGAATATTAGTGTATGCATTTTTACATCCAAGGATCTGTGAATATGTGACGGGGAATTAGAGTAAATGTAAGCATTACCGATAGATGAGGTTTCAACAACTGATGTTAGGACACCACCAGGCTCAATCAATCTTTCAGTGTAGGGATATTATTTTTTGTCATCCTTACTGTGCTCTGTCCTAGTTGGCCATTTTGAGTAAAATACCAACTCTTTACTTGAGACGCTGAACTTTACTTGTAATAAGTTGTAACGGTCGATCTCCTTCTATTTGACTTCCACATTTTAGCTGCTTATACTAATCTGAAACTTAATTTAATTATTTAATTGACCAAGTAAATGTGAACAGAAATATGGAGGGTGCTAGTCCCTTTAAGAATAATCTGGTTACAGACAAAGCTAGCACTAGACAGCTACTGTGCGATATCGATACTTATTAAACAAGACCAGTCCTTTAAGTAAAATTATTAATAAAATTATATTAACATTGTTGCTGACAATGCACCCGGTAGCTTCCGTGACCTTGGCATGGTTTATTTAAACTAGGCTTACTATGTATTATGGCACATTATATTACGCCAAAATATTACCTTGACACCGATTCAGACCAGGATGAACTAACGGTTCAATATTAAGGTCAACCGGTACGTGAGGTCAACTTCACTACCCATGCGGTCAACAAACTAAGAATGACTTTTACTTTTAACACAAAATAAAACATTATCATTTTCTTTAAAATTAGCTCTAAAATAATATGATATGGGATCGAATAGGCCTACAGATCTAAATAGCGGGCAGTGATAAAGATAACACTAGAGAAGTACATGTGTGCCCGATGGGATTAAAAAAAAAATTACATAGAACATTAGAATAGAAGTAGGCCCAAATACATGAGTAGTCTACATTTTCAACTGACCATGAATGGAGATACAATCCAAAGACCCGGATAATGGGCAGTGGTGAATGAAATAACTTTAAAGATAAGATAGAAATATGCTCAAATACTGAGTAGCCTATACATTAGGCTATATACATTATTATGTGAATAAATAAATAAATAAAGTTCTACAGACCTGAAAATGTAATGAATTGATCTGTTCCAGGATAAAAGTAACAGCCTTTCGATATGCGGTATTAAATAAATTCCAAAGTGGATTAAATTGTTTCAAAATTTGTCAATGATGTTACTCACGTATGGCGACGTCAATATAATGTGGAACACAGCGAAGACTGACGTCATTATAACCACGTGGTTCGAATATACTTTACCGTAAACGTTCTAACAGTTGAGCTTTGATAACGGATTTTAAGTTAATCCTTAAAATCATTTATCATATAAAATATATGCATTATAAAATATATGCATTATTTAAATTAGTAAAACGGAAGTCTATTGAAGTTCAACATTTCCCATGAATTTAACACAACAAAAGTTATCATCAGATTGGTATTTAGTGATACCAGTTATATCATGTAAAAACTATACCATTACCCACAAAAGAATATTATATGAGACACCCCTACTTGTCAATTGTCGGACGACTTAACTGTGGCAGACGTATGTTCCGTTGTCTGGCAATCTATCTTTCTTGAAGGTTTAATATCTGTTACAACTAAAATGTTTAATATTAAGAGTAAATGAAACCCGTCAGCACTGTTATTTTATTTTCAGGTGTTGATCTAGAGTTCGAGAAGCTACTGGGTTGTATTTTTGGTCCAGAATTTATTACACAATATAAACAAAGATATCCTGTAGGTTGGGTTAATCTCATGACCAATTTTGAATCAAGAAAGAGATCAGCAAATCCGACTAAACCTACTTCATCCAACGTTTCTCTTCCATTTTCATTTATAGATTACCACAAAAAACATAAGGTACGAATATTTATATAGATTACCATAAAATAACCCCAAGAAAAGGTCAAAATAGAATATTAATGTAATTATCATATTCCTGAAGCAATGGCCCGAGAAATCCCTCTCTGGCCATTGCTGGAATAGCGTCTGTTTCTTGAACTTATGCGGGAGTGTGTCTATTCTTTCCGTTCAATGAAAGTTATCACTTAAGCACAGCAACATGACAGTCCTTCGTTCGTTTCCAAACAGTATTGTTTACATTTCATTCGACTTGATAGCCTCGTTTGTCACGCAATTAGTTTTACTGCAGTATTCTACTATACACGCATTAATTGGACATAATAAAATCGTGAGCCATGACGTAACGTTATGTAAACATATTTGGTCCAATATTGGCACTCGTTTTAAATGTAAAGCTTTTGTAGGGCAGCTAGTGATTTGTTGGTATACAGACTACTGACCAATCAAAATTTAAAACAACAATATCCACTCATAATCGCAGTGTGTAGTAGGATTATCTCTAATCAAAAGCAACACTGCGCGGAGTATGTGTAATTATATATAATTGCCCAATATAATATATTCTATAAGCTTACTTAATTACACCGTTTAAGGAGGCGGTATTGTAAATACAGTGTGTAACATGTAAGCAAGATGACTTGTGGATGGAGGTTCTATTCTTGTGGATTATTTACAGTGGTTTACTAAGTTACCGTGTCCATACATGCCAGTTAAAACATTATATTACATTTGGAATCAGTTATAGAGCTTAATAATCTGGCCTGATTATTCTGATTATTTTATTGTCAATTTAATGTTACTAGGGTAAACAAGTAGAAGTGATGGTAAAGAAACATGGCGATCATGACGTCAGATGGTCAGCACAAGGGATGTTAAGACTGAGTCCAGAAGCCATGAAACTTCTCTTCGCTCCTACCCTAGATAAAATCAAACAAGCTATTGGTGATGTCATCAATCATCCACATTGTCGTAGTAAGCTATTTAAAGTTGTATATATATAGAGAGAGTGAAATGGGGGTTTAACGTCCACTAGACACAAACTATGTGATTTCGGGACAAACAAGTTGTTATAGACCCAAATTAAACTGTGGTCGTGTATTGTTATCTATCCCAGAAGATAAATTTATTGGACAATTGAATGCATCAACATTACACTCTGAATAACTGAATTAGGTAGTAAACAGCGCATTGCAGTCGAGACCCTACATACATAATCATTGACAGGAAAATATATTTATTAAACATGATATCTTGGCGAACTATAAATGGAAAACCCTATCCAATTTCAACTCCTAAGTATATCACTTTACGAACAATACCGTTACTTAGCGATAGGTAATGTATAGCTTACGAAACGCCTCTGCCAAACTTGCATTTGTCTGTCTGACTAACTGAGCTAGAGTTTTCTGAATAGGACCCAGTTCTACGACGAACAATTGGGTTTAGCAGAGAGAAGCAATTTCATTGTTCTGGGCTTAGGGACAAGATACATCATCGTCACAGCCATGATCAACCGTCGTTCACAATCCCTATAATAACGGTCGAGGTTACGCCCTTGATCAATTTTTGTGAACACCTAGAGGCCTTATTATCCGATTGACTTGAAATGTATTCACAGTTTTAAAGTTTACCAGATGAAGAAATCTTTTAATCTTCAATGACCCCCCCCCCCCCCGATAATCACTGACCGTTCTAGACGCTAAAGTTATAAATCGATTGACTTGAAATTTATACACAATGTTCAAGTACGTGACCCAAACGGAGTTTCAAAGATTTCCGATAATCGCTGTCTGTCCGAATTATGGCCATCGATCACATAAAAAAACTCTTGAGGAACGCCCTAACGCTATCCAATTGACTTGCAAGTTATACACAGGAAATTTGAAATATTTATTTTACTTATTTCAGTTTTTATTAGTGTCTTATGCTCTCATTACCTACAACAGCATAATTATGCGACATCCGCTATGGACTGCGGACGACTTAGCTGCAGTTGACATTATACATATATGTATTGTTGTTTAATGAGAGTGCTGTACATTGTTTTTCTAATATTATTAAATTATATTTTGCAGGATTAAAGTACATGTTTTTGGTAGGAGGGTTCGCAGAATCACCTATTTTGCAACATGAGATACGTAAAGAATTCGACAGCGATAAAAATCATATCGTTAAAGTTTTAATACCCCAAGCCGTCAGTTTAGCCATTCTTAAAGGTAAATTTCAGCAATTTATACACCAAAATTAATTAACGAGACTTAGGACTTTCCAGACGCCATGATCGTCATGTTTTTTTACCACTACCATTCTACCATTACCATTCTTAAAGGTAAATTTCCGCAATTTATAGCCGAAATTTAATAAGGAGACATTGGGACTTTTCGGACGCCATGATAGCCATGTTTTTTTTACCAGTACTTCTACGTGTTTACAAAAGTAACACAAAATTTACAATAGAAGTAATTTTGAAAATTAAAACAGACTTAATTTGGGTGTTTTGACTACATAATTATACGAGTTGCCAATGGACGGGTGGATGTAGTTCGCGTGACTTAATATCTATTTGGATGTTCACAGGTGACAATATTTTATATTTCAATTCATATTGTATTTTGTAGGTGCTGTAATGTTTGGCTTGGATCCAATGGTGGTTAATGTTCGCAGATCTAGAGTCACGTATGGTATTGGTGTTCTAAACCGCTTCGACCCTGAGAAACATCCAGAATCAAAACTCGTCACAAGAGACGGCAAGGACTGGTGCACGGATGTGTTCGAAAAATTCGTCTGTACGGACGAAGCCGTGGCGTTAGGGGATGTAGTGGTGAAGAGTTATACCCCAGCAGTTTCAGGGCAAACTAAGAGTATCATCAACATGTATTGTAGTGAAAATGAACACGTCCAGTTTATTACGGACCAGGGTGTGAGAAAATGTGGGACACTAACTCTTGATCTATCCCAGTATGAAATCCAGGAGTCGGCGTATCGGCGCGAAATTCAAATTCGAATGTGTTTCGGGGATACCGAAATTAAAGTGAGCGCGCAAGACATTACAACTGGCCAGGTAGTACGGAGTATCATTGACTTTTTAAACAAATAACTCATATTGTTTACAAGAACATAAATGTAATGACTAAAAACCGGTCGCTCATTAAGACGAGCAAAATATCTGATGAGATTTGATATTTCGGCGTACATTCTGGTCAATTGATGTAGAAGTTGTTGCGTTGTTATTTAATGGAACAAAGTTGGATTGTTTCTGATCAACCAAAAAGGCCAAAAGATGGAGTACACATTGGGAAACACGTGGTATTGACTCGAGCTGATGAAATATTTAACGTCGACCATCCCATGCTCATGGCCGACTTAAAGGAGCTAAATCTCTACTCTTTAGAACCTAAAATTTTCATTCATTTTTTAATAATTTTATTGTAATTTTCAATCAGTTATGTTTGTCGAAGTACATGTACGCAAATTGCAGTTGTTTGCTCTTTGTTACTTCAGTCTACATACAGCGGGAATAGGTTTTGCCATTTCACTTGGGCACTGACGTTTTGTCTCGTTCATTACAAATGGCGCTCAAGAGTATAGAGAAAACTACGTCGCGTATTGATTTTGAAATGTTAATTATGTCTTAAATATTAGATACCAGGGGCCAATATTTTCACATACTGATTGAAATGGACCAATATCAAATTCTAATTTCGAAGATTATGGACACAACTGAGTTAGAGATTTAGCTACTTTAAGATGTATGTAACTTTTTATTACGTGATAGTATTGCAATTTCAATAACCAATTATTTATTAAAATTATATTATAAGTTTGCCTTATACTCCTTATTTTAGTATTAAAAGAATATATTTTTTGTATGTATTAGGCTTTTAACATATAAGTATTATTTTTGTTATATCGATACTTGAATTTGTAAAACGTATATCACGCTGACGACCTCATTGATAAGATGTATCGTATGTATTAATAAACGGTCAATAAAAATTTACAGAGATCGTACAAGAATTTATCATCTATTTCCTTAACTGACGAGTGCTTAACTTCACCAAACACTTTTGCTCTATAATTTTATTTTTCTATATTTTAAGAAAAACAAATTAAAGGAGATATCTTTATGAGGTTTTTCGGGATTGTTTTGAAAGCTTTCTGAAATGCAATTTTGTAGATCACTATATGATTTTTTTGTATAGATTTAAATATGAAATATTTTATCAGATATTAATCTAAATGTGGTTTAATAGACTTACGCCATTTAGTTCATGTTGTCTGTATTACATTTTATATAAAATTTCGATAATATTAAAGAGATCCATTTCATTTAGCTTCATTTGAATTTATTTGATATGAGTTTGTATCTGGATTCAAATTATTTATTACCATAGAAGCCTGTTGAAATACAGATCATTATTGGTTTAATTAATTCTGCATATGAGCCGTAGCGAGAGCAAATCCAAGGGCAAAGGGTGGAATACTTTCATATGGATCTTAGGCCGAGCGGAGCGCACGTTATATTTTTGATAAAATGTTTACGATTTCATTTCAACCAATGATGATGGGTTGCTTTAATAATTTTCATTATACATTGTATTTCTGTATATTTATACTGTATATTCAAATATGTAAAACTGGAAATAAAGATAAATAGTATTATATAATATATATTATTTTATTATAGCTTTACCTACGTAAGTAAATATATGATCATTTATTAGCAAATTTGATTGAGATGATTTGTTAGAATATATCATAAATCCTGACTGTATTCATTTTATAGTTTTACCTTAAAATGGTAGTCGTTCCGATGGGACCAAAATCAAGACCAAGTTAATAAATTGATAGAGTATGTAAAAGAACCAGTAGCAGCTGGAATTCGTAAAATAATTTATCACAATTATTCGCTTCGTAATCGTAACCATACCCTTACGTTAGTTCTAAAATGTGCTGACGGGGAGTTACACCATAGTAGTTCATTCCCGTACCTCGAAATGACTTAACCTCATTATATTTGCGATCGAAACCTATTGATTCTATTGGATTCTAATTGTTGACTGGGTTTGTGGGGTCAAAGAGGCTTAACTTCTTTAAATCTGCAAAAGTTATTTAACTTTACATATGATACCAGCTTTCTTATCACCGTAAAATGAAACTTAAAAGTCCCTGCAGCGTGCCATTTGCCATTTTCAGTGAAAAAAATAATTCCCACGGCATAATGTACGCTAACATGTAGTCCAAGTGATTATTTCATATCTAATTAAGACAACAAAATCAAATTCCAACGGTCAGGGGCGTAGCCGTGAAATATATATTGGGGGGGGGGGCACAATTTGGGGAGGGGGGTACCCCCATAAATTTTGTTTAAAGTCTCAGTCTTCTGTAAACATTTTTGTCATATTTTACGGGATTAAACTAAAACATCAGACCAAAACAACGTTTATCATGTTTACAGACAGCGACACCGATCTTCCGCGAGAAACGAGAAGCGTGGCTTACCCCCACCTAAGAAAATTTTGGAATATTGGACGGCTGCAAACTGTTTTTTCTGCTATTTCAGCCCATGAACAAAGCAATTTCAAAATGGTCTAATATAGCCTAATTAAGGTGGTTTGCTGACTCGAACTCCAATCAATCGTTTACACCCACGAAGACGGGACCTTTGGGACAAAATTTTGAGAATTTAACTGCCACAAACGTTTTCCTGCTATTCCTGCCTGTAGCCTGTGAATACAGCAACTTCGATTTGGTCCAATGTAGCCTACCTGGCTGCCCAGAATTCCAAACAACCAATCAATCGTCGTGGGCTATGGGAGCGTTTTCTGCTATTCTAGCCTGTGTTAGCAACTCCAAAAGCATCCAACGTTTGTTTTTTTTAACCCAAATCCCACTCTGAATTCCAACCATCCAATCACACTGTTGCAGTTGCATTCACAAGTAATAATCGATGTCCAAAAAATGTCGCACAAATCAAGTGGCCCCAGACAGAATGTTTTAATCAATAGTCAACTCAGTACAAATTCGTGGTATTCAAAAGAAAAGTGAAATTAGTGTTTTATTAGGACTCGATCACAGTTAGGGAACAAAACTAGAAATGCCCGAAGGAGGTATACGGGCTCCGACCAGTTTTCTTCGCGGGGCGAAGAAGGGGAACTGACCTTGTATGGATCCTCCAAGAAAATTTTGGAATATTTGATGGCCGCAAACGCATTTTACTGCTATTCCAGTCCTAAAATTAGTGTTTTATTAGATTTCGAGCACTTTATTTTGCCAATTTTTGGGGGTCAAGTATATTCAGACCCCCCCCCCCCCCGGAAAACAATTGGGGGGTCCGACCCCCGGACCCCCCCCCCCATGTGTGACGCCCATGCCAACTGTCAAGAGATCGTTTACGTGCATGCCAATGTAGGACGTTAAACCTCATTTTATTTGAACAAAATCCGTCAAGGCGTTCTGCATTCGAATAAATGAAATTCAAAATTATTCCAAGGAGACCCTATCAGAAGAAACGGAGCGCAAATAATACGTTGTATTTGAAATTGAAATCGAGTTGATTAAAGATACGTATGGTTACCATGGCAATCGTATTTCACAGTTTCAAATATCTGTATTTAATAGTTCCAGTGTCAGTGATAGGTGTGTTATATTAATAAGCATTTCTATTTCATATTAGTCACCATTAAAACTTTGTCGGCTGAATACTTACCAATATGATGAAACTGTTTTTACAATCTTCGACGATAATAGTTATTTGTCTTGTGGCAGCTTTTTTGATTACCTCCATTATTGTTTTACTTTTTCTACGACACAAAAAAGGTGGATATTGCTGTCGCAAATCTTCAAAATCAAATAGAAGTCAAGAAAATAATGACAACCACGCAATTGAAAACGGATCAGCATTCGTTGGTTCTGAAAACAACCCATCGTCGTATATTAACAGGGGTTTGCCGGAGTTACTTCTGTCCATTCCACCTGGTGTAGGAGGTACATTGGAAAGACGCCAGGTTGATATTAACATCAGTCCAAGACATTCTCCTAATAAATCACCAATCATAACAAGAATTCGCAGTGGAAACGTTAATGTGAATTTTATAGTCAACAACGACGAAGATGGTTCAAATATTGTCAATGGACGCGCGCCCTGTGTAACGGTGCAGGTGCCTCGAAGGGATCAACGAGTGAAAAAGAATATCCGAAAATGGCGGATTATCACTAGACTGAGGCTGTCGTTAACCAAAAGATCAAATCCTAAATTGCAAATACCTATTATCAGACGCCACACCGTCATCAGAGGTCGCATAGATTCGCACAATCGAGGTAATACAAGTCCCGTCAATAGATCGCACCTGGAGAGGCCTAGCAATGATTATGTAGCAGTACCATTTCACCAACCGCCTCCTCTTACACCAACGGCACCGCACCTCGACGATGTATACTTTACTGATTAAAACTGGATAATTACGTGCGGGTATATCCCTGTACCTAGAAAACCATTATCTTTTATATACTAGCTCGCTGCAATTATAAACCAATTTGACACTGAAAGACAACTTGATCAAAGAGTTAAAGGACAATATTGGTGCCAGTCATTATCAGATATGTGGTAGAACTGATTAAACACTTCCCAAATAGAATATTAACACAGGGATCATCGCTACCATACAGGAGTAATAAAGGATTCATGAATCGGAAGTGACGAACGCAAAAGGAAAACACGAGTTATCTCTCTATGTGAATGACTGAAGTGAAGAGTGATGACAGATAAACGGCCGAATTTCTGCTCACTAATAATTCCTTCGAAGACAAAAAGTTGTTATATGGGACCGCAAGAGGTTATCTGACGATACAATAAAGTAATTAAGTGTCATAAGATAAGAGAACACGGGAAAAATAGAAATACTGCGTACAGCCCCTTGTTTTTATTCATTCTATAGGGGAGACCGGGGCACATTGAACCGCTTTGTTCACATACATGTTTGTACTCATTTCATATCAAATGTTTTTATTAGAAGATCTCTTTATTTCATGATCAAAATTAAAAAAAAAAGCAATATGCCCTCTTATGTGGATCAAACCCCGGTTTACCTGGATTGTATAGATTAGACATCTATGAACTTAAGTACAAGAATTTCGTAGGCTAAGAAGTTAACATGTATGGACAAATTTTCTCTTTTAAGCGCTTTTTTGAAAAATCCACTGCCTAAGAAAATAATTGACAGCATGTGGCTTATTGATGGAGAAATGGGTCTAAGAAGTTATCTCACATCTGTATAGTGTTGGGTTGTATAGTATTATTTATAAAGGATATATCCATGATGGTTCAATGTGTCCCGGTCTCCCCTACCTTATAAAAACATGGTAATGCACGGACTTTTAATCTGTTTTTCTTTCCTGTTCTCTTATCTAGTGGCAGTCAATTCTTTTCGTGAATTGTAAGATATTCTCTCACAGCGTCACACAGCAACTTTAGATCTTCGAGGGAATTATTAGTGAGCAGATATTCGCCCATGTATCCGTTATCATTAGTCACTTCAGTTTATTATATAGAGGAATAACTCGTGTTTTCCTTTGGCGTTCGTCACTTCCGATTCGTGAATCCTTTATTACTCCTCTATGGTAGCGATGATCTCTGTGATAATATTATATTTGGAAAGTGTTTAATCAGTTCTATCACATATGTGATAATGACTGGCACCAATATTGTCCTTTAAATTGAACACTCCGGGATTAGGAGTGAATTGGAAATCGCTGTCTATAATTAGATATACCATAATACATTGGTCAATGGTATAACCCATTTATGTGGACAAACGTTTGAGGGAAATTTAGTGGCGAATCTGGTTTTCCTCAAAGTTAATTATGGAACTTTCTAAGGAGCATTGACCAGTGCCGCTTTCAGAAAAAAAAGCAGTGGGGAACGTAGGAAACCTACTAAATACACCATTTGCTACTTACCGTTTCATCTGAATTATACCAACATACATCAGAAACACAACAACCGAACAAGATAAAGCAACTGTGGGGAATATAAAACTTTATATTTTAATTAGAATTACGATACCTTGCTTTGTTTTTAAATCATATTGTTATTACAGTTTTAACAAGTAATAAAATCGTGTTAGAGACACTTTGAATCACGTTAGCAAGAATTGTCGAATCGGGTTCGTATATCACTTGTTTCACATGTGCCTTTGAAGAAAATGAGCCCCTATCACTTATTTCCGAAATCCCACCAAATTCCTGTGTATAAATTTTAGAAAATGGAGCATTCAGTTAGTTTCTTTTAAATGCACATATTGGTTAACATTCAATTACCATTATATAGATATTTTTCGAATATTTACCGTTAAGGTCTGTCAACTGGCGTGGTTTCGATTCCCCGGTTGTAAGTAGGAAGAAGTAGAATTGCCTGTCCAACCTCGTGGTTTTTTCCCGGTTCTCCGGTTAACCCACTGCTAAAGACACCTACGCGCAAGCGAATTACAGACATAAAATTGAACCATTTATTACTCCCGAAATGATCTTATATGTGTCTAGTGGAGGTTAAACCCCATTTTCCCCCCTTTCTTTCTCTTCTCCCCCACCCCTCTCTTATTGTTGAATAAGTGTCTGGAACTAGAACCTGTGAAATCAAATCCTAAACCCAAACTACGACACAGCCAGCATGTTAGTCGAACTAATGTCTATATCCCGAGTTTATCCTGTGGGGATTCATCTACTGCTAATTTTTGGAAGAGGGAATGTGAGCTTCTATACAAAAAATAATGCGGTATGCCATTTTACATACAAAAGAACGATTCCCTGAAAAACGAAGTGGTATCGGGAATTCTAGAAAGAATAATCTTCACATCCACCAATAGGTGCATTTAAGCATGCCATGCTTTGTGCATGTAACCGATCATTAGCCTATAGTTATGGATTTTAGATTCTGAAATTCTGAGCTACGTGGGCCTACGCAGACCTGCCTCCGCAAACTAACCAGGTGTTAGCAAAAGCTTCACCGCGCGGCTTGGCAGATTGATTCCCTGGTTGCACAACATTGTCGGATTCTTTTCTATTTCAAGGGAAATAACTCCATGAAAAGGCAGATTTCAGTTACACTTTATTTTAGATACACGTAGACATTTAATTTTTAACAGTCACAGCCATGTTTGACACATACAACACTAATTACACATAATAAAATGCATTCACTAGTACAAGACATTCAATATACATTGTGCTTTAAATGTATTCATTTCCAAAGATATTTGAATCATTTAAAGAACTTCTTATATACATATTATAATTAATTTTTTCAACATCATCTGTCATGAGGATACATTATAACAGTCAAAATAATAGAATAGATGGCTTCAGAATCATACCGCTAAATTTTGCATAAAAATAGCTAGATTTCTGTGACATCGGCCCTACCAGCGATCAGAGTGTCTATATTAAATAAATGAATAGTACTCTGCAACATATGGTATATAAAGATCTATTAACAAAAATTCTCTAAATAAAATAGAAATTTAAATTTTATATTTTACAATGAATATTTTTTCTAGGTTACATGACCAAATAGTTGAAATTCCATTATATTCTCCCTTGTTCATAATTCTTACTGAAATAAAAAGAATAGTTCCATGTAGACTACCAGAAAATGTGACAAATTGTCCAAAACAATATGATTGATTTGGGGAAGTACTTTGCACAACTTTCTGTCGAGGATCATTCAAGAAATATTATTTTTTCTTCCATCTTGTAAAAATGTCATTTCATTATTGTTGTCTATCAAAAATATATTTTCTACCAATTGACCCACAAGTAAACAAAACTATGAGATGTCATCTTGTACTTTCGTATTAACGTTTGTGTACAGATTATTATAATTCTTTCCCAAGATAATATAATATATGTTACCATTATTTCCATTCCATCTGCATAAATCGAATCATATCTACTGATAATTGTGGTCCAAATAGAGGATTCAATTGACATAAATAAGCTGTCAACCAGCTGGAAAAAAAGATACATAATAATTATTCATGATATCAATAATCCTGTTATTTATTTAATTGAAAAGTGTGATTTTCTTCCGGGTCGAACTTTTTGCTTCATTATATATTCATTACACTTTTACAAGGAAGATACATATTCACTCTTACAAAAAGTTAAAGAGGCAAAAATAGTTACTGGTTTGACTATTTTAACATTAATTGGAGATATTCAAATTAGATTACATGTACAAATACATGTATACTCTTATTCTTAGACAATAGACAAGTCATACACTTTACTTAAAAAGCTGTTTTTGTAATTTTTTTTATCACACACCTACATCTACACTGAATGCAATTGTCTGGTTCAATTCTACTAAGTGAAACGTGGAATTACAACAGTAAGCCTTTATCATACTTCCGTGTAACATAGTTGTATAAACTGAACAATAGAAGAAAAAACTTACAAAATATAACAACACACTGCTGTGAGGATTAACATAATTTGGTAGATCCTGAAAAAAAATATGTAATTAATAAATATGTAGGCTGACATGTACATTACTAAGAGATCTATCTCAATTTAGTATTTGACTACAATAATGTAAATTAAAAGATGCTGGGTTACACGAGAAATACTGAAACATGCTGGCCTAATATTAAATGATACATGTAGTATGTACTTGTAGAGTGTATCTTAATAATATTACTGTAGTAGTACTACTATATTTTATTCAGACTGTGTGATACACTGAAAATAAAAAGAACATTAACAAGGTCACTGAATAACCTTTGTGCGCTATATTATTTTAGTCACTACATTACTGTTCATTTTCATAGCGACGCAGATATCTCAGCAATTTTTGTCGTTTGACTGGCTAGTCACAAGACTGACAAGACATTATTTTGGGATGAAATACGCCAACTTTACCATTAAAAGTATATATGTTTACAACCACAAAACATTTTAAAAATCAATAATATTAATAAACCAACCCTTTATTCGGCGAACGCCACATAAAAAATTGTAAAAGGACAGGTAAAACTGCCCCAACAAAGAACCAAAAAGCGGTCACAATTCCAATGACAAGTGGAGTCTCCATTTTGTAAAGGCGGAAGTCAATATCATGTGACTTAATTTATGGTAGTCTCGATTTTATATGTCGCACCAACAGATCGATCATAACGCCAACTCGTTGTACTCGATAAAACGAAATATGGCTCCGAAATTCAATATAATAAAGGCCCTATAATAAATAAATGATAGAAAATTAATTTGTGTCATTCTTAGAAAATTTTAAAAGATTTTGAATTGTCTAAAAAGAAATGATAAGTAACAATAATCTGAAGCTAAAGACTGTTACAACCACATACGGCCAACCCGTATCTTATTGCCGATAGCCACCGATCGAAAAGGTTTTGGTTTTGCTTTACAGGGAAGTAACTCCATTTTATGAGCAACCGCGAAAATAAAAACAATGGAGCCAGACCACCATTTATTTTCCCATTGACTTCAGTCACTCGGCGAACCTCGGAAGATTTCGGGAATCTAAACTCGGCTGTATGATGAATTCCGCCATATTGGAACTACTTTAAAGGTCCCGGATGAAACATGGCTGCGCCCATTCCAAACACAAGTTGGCGACCTATTTGGCTAGCGACCTATTCGACCGATCCAGCTGTAAGATAATGACGAAATTACACTTCTATTCTGAGCTGAAGGAATGGATAAAAAATAATATATTCTACTTTCATTTGATAGACATAACGTTGGATTTTATTGGTTGATAAATAGAGACTGTTGTCTTTACTCTAAATAGGTTTCCAACGAACAGGTTGCAGCTCGATCGGTCGAATAGGTCGCTAGCAGAATAGGTTCCCAATTTGTGTAATAGCGTCAAGTTTTCCTGTAAAAGTAAACCGGTAGCCGCATCGCAAATGTATGGGCGTAGGTACATATCACTTACTGTCATACATCCGAGACTAGATGTAGTCTACGTAGTTTACGGAATCTGTCGAGATTAGCCGAGTGTGACTTCAGTGTTAATTCTGTCCTTTTGCCTGGCTCAACTCTCCCCCAAATTTTCGTTGAGCTCAATGCTTTTCACCACAGACAGATATGGTTATGTCTTTGTACTAAAATCTTTATGAGGTTGACCACCAAAATTTCGAAATAAAGGAACTTGAAGTAGCATACTAAAAACTTGAAAGTAGTCGCCGTATTGGTCATGGTCACCATAATAGACCGGGAGCCCAGGGGGTCCTTCTAGCTGAAAATGGTACCAATTTTCTTCTACATGTTATTGATGCCTGTATGTCTGGTATCATTAAAATGTAAGTCTGCCGGGTTTCTGGGGGTGGGTGTGGTACTTCACGCCCAAAATGCGATACCCCTCAACTAGTCTAGATTAGCTCAAAAGTGTACTACATGAAATTTGGACCACAGTGTGCCGTACATCTTCAGCTATCACAAAAACACTCTGTTATCAAATTTCTAGTCAACAGCTAGGCTGGATTAGCTGAAATCTGTACAACCTAAAACAACTTTGGAGTTGTTCATTACCACCACAGGAATCCTAAATGACCACTGCCAGACAGTTTGGTCTAGTTTTCAAAATATTGGCATGCAAAGGGGGAATAAAGAGAGATATATTGCGGTGCTTGTGGGTAATCTACCAAAAACATTAATTTCTATATCAAATATCCTCCTTTTGAAGCATGCCGTAAAAATACACCATAAAATGGTAACGGTACTTTTAATTAAAACTACACCCTTAGGGACATCGCAATACATATCTTTTTTTTTTTTGATGGCCTCCTGCCATTTTTGACCGTTAAAAAATACTGTGCATGCTAAGCTAATTATTATCTATTTGCGTCATGCGTCTCCATTTTTTTATGGCGGGTGATTAGTATTATGTCGTGATGTGTCGCCCTTCAGAAGGCGGCAACCCAACAGTCCAACATCATGACATTTGAACTTGGTACCACGACAACCCGACATCACGACATTTTACTCCGGCAACAAGACATTAAAAATGTTGTGATGTCGAGTAAATATGTCGTTTTGTGTGGTGAAAATATGGTGATGTCGGGTTGTCGTGTTGTCGTGATCTCGGGTTGTCGGGTAATCGGCCATATTCTTCTCAATACTGTGATTATGTACACATATCCTGGTGTTGGTCAAGACAGTTCCCGGGGATTTTGCAGTGTGGTTTCTCCCTGGCAGTAGTGTAGGACAAGGGCCTGGCAAAGAACAGTGTCTAGTTGTGTAGATGGAACAAAAAACAAGCTTGGCGTGCCCATGAAAGAATCCTTCGCAGTTGAATTTCAATGAAGAAATGCCACGGTCATAGCACTCTGCATAGTGCATGCTTTGTATTTTCAATACCCGGATCGGCACAGAAAAATGGGAGGAAAATTGAATGAAATGAAATTGTGTTTAACGTCTTACTGTACTGCTCTGACAGGGCTAATGAAGACGGGCATACCCTATACAGTGTACTGTGAGGGAAACTTTGCCCGGATAGTGGCACCACGGCCTACTCTTATATTGAATTCCGACTGTCAGCGGGTCTTTTACGTGATCCCTAATATATACACGGAATCTTCATTTTTGGCCCCATCCAAAAGAAGTGCGTAAACAATGCGCAAATTCTGCGTGTAATCGTCGTGCCAGTTCGTGTCAATGTGGACACTGATGGGCACGACAAAATCGTGGCCAAAAGTCGTGCAAGTGTCAGCCTGGCTTTAGACAATGCAGATAAAAAAAATGACGCAATTTGCAACAGCACACGTACATTATGTACACAGCAACAGAGACTTATTCGAGATGATCTTAAAAACCTGGTGACCAGACAAACGAAACTTAATTACGCATAATAAATAGATATAATTAATAGCCGAATGATACTGGGATTTCTTACTTGTTTGTTTGTATTTTTGTATGATAGCCAATTAATTTTCTGACACTTTATCACCTTCCTCTCATATCAAACTGAACTACATGACCTTTGCAATGGACTTATATCGACCCCTCTTTAGTGTTGGAGATCGACAAGATATATTTACCCGTTTTATACGCCCACATTTAATTTGTATTAAAGGACGTATGACCAACATGGGTCTCAAAGCACACAATTATCTAGTATGAATGTAATATTGTTTGGTGAAATACTTGTATAGTCCAAATTTAACAGTACATGTATATCCTGATTAATCCATTCTGCACATTTTATCATTTTGAATCAATCATCCATCACTAATGACTTGTGCATTGTCGTGTAGGATATGTTTTTCCTTCTTCATTACAAATGGCATCTGAAACCGTTGAAAACACGACTCGTGTACTGATTTTAATATGTTTATTAGGATTCGACATTTACACGGTAAAGCCCCCCCCCACCTCACCCCTACACATAAGTAGACTATCTCCAAATAAAGCCAAAACAACAAAATGAGTTGGCGGGGCTAGCCTCTCAACCTTATAACCCCATCTACTGTAATCTGGAGAATTCCCAGTGTTCGCGATAAAGCCAAAATGCGAAGCAAATAAATCACAGGACAAAACTTGCATAGTTTGTCTGTTTTCGCATCTGTGGTGCGCAACTTTATACATTTTCCCGTTTAAAGACACCAAATTCTATTTTTGGATAGTAAATTTGATCATTATTCCGACATATATCGTAATTTGTTCAACCCATAAAATCCAGTCGATTCATTTCATCTCAGTTAATTGTAAATGAAACACGTGGCCTTGATTGAAACTAAAACACTAATTCCTATTCAAAACTTTTCATTTGTCAGTATATTGGTGAACCGTTGTCAAGATTACTCAGCGTTACATCACCAAAACCGAGAGTCACTAAACAATCTCAACGATAAACGACGCTATTGAAAACTGGCTTCGAATTAAGTCAACATTGTGACCTAGAAGTGTATGATATCCAATACCCCGAGCATATCTACTATCTATGTTGATGTCAATTTTAACTTGACAGATAATATGGGTGTTGCACTATTGATAAAGTCTATAAAGTAATTCAGTATTATAAGCCACGCCATGTATTCGCGAAATTGCAGTTCCTTCCTGAATAGGTTTAGACAAAAAGTATGCCATGTTGTTCAATGTAATGCTTCTACGTCTATCAAGTCATCGTATGATGCCCTAGTTATAGGAGCAGGTATATATATTATACTTATCTACAATGCAGTTATCTATATAAATATATATATTTATTATAAAACTGACAAATATTAGTGTACCAGTTTCAGTAAACTTTTCGTAGGGTTGGGCGGCCGATTGGTTAACAGTAGTTAGCACGCGTGCGCTGTATCACAAGGTCAACTGGTGTGGTTTTTCTCCGGTACTCCAGTTTCCTCCTACTGATAAAGACCCCATAATATTCGCAAGCGAATTATTGAAATAAAATTGAACCATGTGTTAGTCCCGAAATGACCTAGTTTGTATTCATTACGAGGGCACCACGGTGGATCAGTGAGTAAGACGTTGGCTCGCTATCTAAGAGGTACCTGTGTTGACCGAGAAAGTTCATCGGGATGTTCCGGCGTGTTCCCCCTTGTCAATGGTGCAGGACGGAGGTATAGTTGTTTATCGTACGGATGGAACGAGGTTCGGTGAACACACTAGCGTGCGCGTAAAAAATACCTTGGCCATGGCAAGCACCGCTGTCAGCGCACAATTCCCCCCCCCCCCCATAGCACACTGTATGGCGCATGTCGTCAGTCAACATTAGCCGAATCGATGCAGAACTGTTGGACCCTATTTCATTTATTCAGGATAGTATAATCACCAGGACTACATCACTACACAATCCACTGGACCAATCGTTTATGGACTGCGCATCATGACGTAGATGGCGGACGGGGATCAATCATAAAACTCTAGTATTTTTACTTATTGTTTTCATAATTTCAGGACACAATGGCTTAGTGGCGGTAAGACTTCACTCCTGTAAAGAATAATAATATGCAATCTTTAGATACAGATAAGTCACACTTTCATCAAATAAGCAAACTTAATTTCTACACGATTATAAAATGGAGAGACCTCACTTTGCTACCAATGTTCAAAATTCCCATTTAAATACGCCATTTCGAGTTTGTCTGGTATATAGACACCGACTGGAAAGGGTCAAATTGTCTCATTCAGATTACATAGGACTAGCTATGAAAAACTCCTACATTAATTTTTGTAAATTTTGTTGACCACCTCCACTGGCCCATCAATCTCGTGTTATCCACCAGACGCCGCCAATGCATTGAAACTTAAAGTTTAATATAAATTAAAGTAAATCTTCTGGCACTGTTAAGGCTCATTCGCCAGAAATCTCTGAACAACATCGAGTTATTTCCCTGGCGTCGGAACTGCGTTGAAACCTGACAGTAAATTAATCGTTTCAATTGTTAAGTAAATCTACTGTTAATAGGAACTGATATCCTACCAGACAGAGTAAATATCGAAATGTTCAATATTTAATATGTAGGCAGCGTACCTTCAGAAAGCTGGACTTGATGTTTGTGTCGTTGAGAGACGCCATGTTATAGGAGGCGCTGCTGTAACAGAAGAGATCATCCCTGGTACGTAATCCAAATGTTGAATAATATGTAAATTAGTTTGAACATTCTTCCAGTTGAAGTCTCGGTTCTTGCAATATTCTTGAATAATTCCCGTCACTTTAGTAGTCAAGCAATTTAAGAATTAGAGTTTCTTGGTATAGACTACCATTTTAAGAACTAGAGTTTTAAAACCTTGTATTTGAAAAATATGGAGGTTTGTAAGATTAAATAATGTTGTAAATGACCATATCTAACTCTAGACAAAGTCTGGACATGTTTAGATTTTATAAATTAATATCCATATAGTTACTTTGACAATTGTTAAAACCTTTCAGAGAAATAAAAAAATGAATAAAATATAAAAAAATATTGAAATTGCATAAAACATCTTGATTATAGAGAAGAACTGAATACAATTTTAAGATTGTGATCAGCCAAACAGAAGGGAAATGATAGCCCGAGTGATCGGAAAAAGAAAGATATTATCGGAGATCACTAAAAAAACCTTGATGTTTCTTTTATATTTTAGGTTTTAAGTTCTCAAGGGCTTCATATTTATTGAGTTTGTTTCGGCCACAGATAATGACAGACCTAGAGCTAAAGGTATGTTTTTGTCTGTCAAACATTATTTCACTTTGACAGCCCATTTCTTCAAATTAGAATTATTGACACAAACAAGACTTATATATCCGTAGACCTTTACATCTCAGAGGTCTAATTTCATACATGCCATGAAATAAACAGAATTTTTTTTATCGCAATCCCTTTTTTTATGTGTATGTGTTTCAAAAATAAAAATGATCGTCATATTGAAAATGATCCAGATACACGATGACATATATCATGATATAAAAAAAAAACTAAATCAAGGATGTCGTTATTTATCACCATTTCACAGCTTTTGCATTTGTGCAAACCATTTGTGTTAAGTTTTTGTGGAAGGCATTATCACTCTCACAAAGAAAGTAAAAGTAAATTCAATTAATTTGTACCACCCGTAAAATGAGAGGTAAAAGCACTATATTATATTACTTCAATGTCTAGGCAAATTTGATTTGAATTAAAAATCAAATTTGTCACCAATACCAATAGGCGAAGACATCCAAAGGAAAGACTAATTCCGGCTTTAAATATTATTTGTTCATATTTTCAGAAATATGGATTAAAAGTGTATCTAAGGAACCCAAGCTCTTACACTCCCCTGATCGAACCGGGAGGTCTCAATGGTAAAGCTACGTCACTGACTTTAGGCATGGATGAACAAATAAACCAACAACAAATAGCACAGTTTTCAACCAAAGATGCCAAGGTTTAATATTACTCTTACTTCATATCGATTAGGTTTGTTTTTTTTAAAAAAAAAATAAACGGTTCACCATAATGCTTTAGTTGTTTCACGATAAGAATAATCCTTATCAAAAACTATAACACATGGATCTTAACCGAATGGAAAACAGATCAGTTCTTGTTTAGCAATTGTTACGGGCACCATTTATTGATTAATCGCGCCTAAACCATGCATGTTTTTTTTTTTGTGATTTAGTAAAGTGGTCCGAGGGTGCCCATGGGCCCCATTGGAAAAATTGACATATATGTTTTTCAAAATAAATAAAATTCTCCTTGGCATCCACTAAAAAATATAATGGCCTAAATCTGAGGAGGAAAATGATTTTTGAACGGAGTGTGAGAATTTTGAATCAAGTTAGTTTATTTTTTCTCGTCATGTATTCGTCATCGCGATTGGGGCCCAAAGGAAACCATTTGGCCCGAGGACACGGAGCTACCTAGAAATGGTCCAAGGGGTGACGCCTACCACTTCCTTTGAGCAGGTTTTGTAATTTTAAATTAATCTGCCCTTTTTCACTGCTGGAAGTGCCTTTTCTAAGACCCCAAAAAAACTTATGTCCGTTCCGAACGTTTACGTAGACGAAAATATCAGCCAGATAGCTCCTGGAAAGGCTATATACAGATGCAAGGAAATGACGGATAATGATCATGTGGGACCAACACCCCCCTCCCCCCCGAAACCCCCCTCTCAGCGGTGTTACTTCACGCCCCCCCCCCCTAGATACGCCCCTGTTCATGCCTACTTATGTTTCTGTACTCCATTTTCAATGTCTATACATGAGTTTTAATAGTCCTTTATAATTGTGTGAGCGCATCGTTAAACTAGTTTTATTTTATTGTACGGCGTAAAACACGAGGTTAACAGGATTCTATAAAGATTTCGGATTCTTAATTTTAATGTAGACAATGAGGAGGATTAATGTAGAGTGACGTTTTTAAGTTAATCGCCGTTTGATCTGCAATGTGTTCGTCATCTTATCGGTGACCTTCTTCCCATTTCCTTATTTAGTTGGCGCAATGTGAATTCAGCACTGGGGTACGTTAATCAATATTTCATCTTCACGGACTTGATCGGTTTATCGGCAACACACTTATTACCAAGAATGACCCCCCCCCTCGCCTTACTCTTCTGCGGATATCATCTGCCAAGGGTTCTTTTACACACGATGTCTGCACGATTGGCTGTTGTATCTTCTTTGTTTGGACTTCCCGAACGACTACACTAAACATACCTTGTCAGTCGATCGGGTGTCACCCATGAAAAGTAAGAACCGAGCTTGTAAATTATCCATAATTTTTCTTGGCCCACGCATTGATTTGAACACGATCATTCTAGATGAGTATGCCCTTCCGGTCGATGACCATGGCTCACGAGGACATCTCATGCTTTAGCAATACTCTAAGCATGCTGTTTTTGTCTATTTACTGGATACATTGATCTAATGCCACTAGATATAACGAGTTTCACTTCCTAATCAGTAAATTTCCCTAATGTTTAGCACGTACTTATCATTTAATATCTGATATCAAATTTTATGAAACAACGAATTTCCCAACTTTGCAGAATTAAAAAGAGGATTGAATCGTAGGATGTTCCCAACAAGTAATATAAGTAATTAAAGCAATCGTAAAATATCTGAACTTGGATTTAGTCGGTATAAGAGTTATAAATTACCGAAATTACAAATTTGATATGACAATTTGCTTTCACAACGCACTTTACGTTCATGGTGTCATCATCTAGCTTGGGGCTTTATTTGTCAACCTGTATTATTTTTGTAGAAGTTTGTTCTATATGAAGAGATGTTATCGCGATTTGTAAGTTGTATAGAACCACTGTTAGATCGACCACCAATTAACTTACCTGGTCCATCTACGGCTTCTTGGTCTGAGAGAAGAGACGATCTGGTTACATCTTATTCATTTTTATCAATGTGTAAGTAGTATGTTTGGCTACTTGTGAAATGATTAATTTAAACCTTCCGGAATCTTGCCAACGCGAATGAGTGGTGTGGTAAGAACAATTTACCTACTTTTAAATGATTACTTCTCCAAAAATAACAGGTCAATAAAAGATTCTGGAGTAATTCATGTCTTCCGATTGTGGAAATAACCAAAGTGCTGTCTACGTGGGATTGAGCAAGTCCAATCCTATGGTAACCTTGGAATGACACACTATTTTTCCAGACCATTTTAAGATTATAAATGTACTAAACTCATTATAATCATTGCTACACATAACGCGGTAAATTAAACTTGCCCTTGGTGTGACGCAGGGGTAAACTCAATCTTTCTTCATATGAATCATGTTGCTTCAAATTGGTAAAGTAGCCTGGAAATTTCAGTGGTACTTCTGTCTGGGATTGAAATGAACTTACTGTATTACGAGTATGTCTGGATGCCCGTTTTGAGTGATGTATAAAAGTACTAACTGCCACATATCTTTGTTTTTGGCCTGGTCGTCTAGTGAGGGGTTAGTTGGCTCTTGACTGACTTATGTTGCATCTCTCTTCTTAAGCACTTCATCACTGTGTTTTCGTATGATACGCTAATCAAACATGTAGCAAGCGAGCAAGAACATCGGTCGTTTTTTTTTCTTTAAAAGTTGTTGTCACAATAGTCTACTTTACAACATTTAAAATTAGGACCCCTTTCTCTCAACCCCACTCCACTCGACACAAACTAGGTCATTTCGGGACTAACATATGGTTTCATTTTATTTCAATAATTCGTTTGCGCGTAGGGATATTTAGCAGTGGGAGGAAAACGGAGGATTCCAAGAAAACCCACGAGGCTAGACAGGCGACCTTTCTCCTTGTCACGTACAACCGGGGATTCGAGACCACGCCAGTTCTCTCAATGACAGGTTTATAATATAGCACGCACGTTTATGAATTTGAAAACAACGTTTCAACGACAATATTGTTACAGGAAGTGGGGTGGGGTGATGGCTTTTAAAACGTGTGATTTAGATAATAAAGTATGCCATTGAGTCAAGGATTATGATGATCTGTTAACCTAGTGGGGGCTTTCTACGATTTATAGAAATACATCTAACTAATACATCTAACTGAATGGATTAGTTTGGTTACTCTGTCAGCAACTCGTTTCTTTAATTATGTCCAAAACATTTAAGCTTTACATTTGTATGCCTTTAAAAGTTTAAAGGATAATAAATGTGTTTTATTTGTTGGGTAATAAAACGTATTTCTTACTATTAGTGTTTATCATATAAAGCAAAATTCAAATATATGTATATCATGCCGATTTGAATGTTTCCAGTGAAGAAGAACAGAAAAGATATACCAGACCTTTATGAATTACTTATGGCACCAGCACAGAAGGTATGGTATGATTTAATGTAATCTAAGCCACCTTTCATCCAGAATATGGTTCTTGGTTTAGATGAAGTTCAAGAAAATCACCGAATTTCTGGAATGAATTATTTCATACATTTATGTTGTTAGCCAACGATAAAATGCGAAACAAATAATTGACTTAACATGATTCTTCTTTTAGGTTTTAGATAAATGGTTTGAATCGGAACCATTGAAAGCGACCTTGGCTACTGATTCTGTTATTGGTGCCATGTTGAGCCCTTATAGTCCTGGAAGTGGGTAGGTTTCTTAATATTCGCATTTTAATTTGATCATATTATTCAGTAAACTTATGTGTTTTCCTTAATTTTTCTTACGCTTACAGGTTGTTAGACTTTCCACATAGTCATATTTGTGGATTCATCGCAACACAACTGAATCAGGTGCCTCGCCGAAGATGCATCTCTGGTAAAACAATAGACAATTCAGACAATTTACAAGCAAGAGATATTCACAATTAGTAATGTTTTAAAACAGAACACCTTTCAACGTACAGGTCTTAACAAGATCGTTCAGATTTGTAACTTAGGGCCCGGCAAAATGATCAAAACCCAGTTGAAAGTTTGTAGTTTGGAAGGTTGACCAATCGTTTCTACGAGTTAGACTAGAAGGCCGAATACAAACTTTCAGATACACTCGCAACATAATTGTTGATAGTCATTAATGCTGGTTAGATTTGCCTCGAAACAGTCATGTAATAATACGCAACCGATTGAAACTCTTTATAGGTAATGTTTGTTATCACTACTTCTACAAGTGATATTTGTTCTCCTGCCTAACCTTTATCCGAAGACAAGATAAATTATATAAGACATAAGTAAGAAATATTTTAGCACATTACTTAGAATCCCGCCATATGAGGAATATGGGACCCCCTAATGGAACTACTTCAAGACAGATAACTCTAACAGGACGGCACCAGACAAATGTATTTTATTGGCTAAAATTTTTACATTCGTAACCGATTGAATACTATTTTCACATAATGCTCCTTATCATTTCTTCGATTATAGTCATATATATATATATCTGTACGCTACTGACACGTTTTCTCAATAATGCTCATTATCATTCCTTTGAGAATAGTGATATATTGGTCACCTATTAAATACGCTATCCACATAAACGGATCTCAACTGTTGTAAATCCAGATTTAATCAAATAAAAACAGTTTCTCTTTAAATACAGGTACGTGTTATTGCATCATGTTATGGGGGAACTGGAGGGTGTTAAAGGTGCATGGGGGTACGTTGAAGGTGGAATGGGAGGAGTTTCAAATGCTATAGCAAATTGTGCCAAAGATCATGGAACGACGATATTAACTGACAAGGTAATGTTATATATATATCACTATTCTCCTGGCGTTGTTTCAACTTAACAGTGGTGAAGGACGAGTATCACGAAAAGCCGCGGTACTGCGAACCATGAAATTTATATAGGAAGAGACATATCTCCTGATACTGCAAATATCCGTTTAAAAAAGACTTTATAGTGTATGGTATAGTGTGTCGCTAAAAATTTCTAGTATTTAGAGCATAATTCCAACTCATGTTTCTGCAGGGATTGACTCGGTGTGATAGCACATCCAGGATCCATGGCACTGACACATTGTTGTCCCAAAATCTTATTTATACTTGGGAAAGCTAAGCATCTTCTTCTAGTCCACAAAGGAATATGTCCTGAGCAGCTTATAATTGCTATAACATAACGACAGCATAATAGTACATTATAAACTGTTCATATTGCATCATTGTAATGCCAGGTGTAATTTTCAGTGCCATGTTCCGACAACTTCAATATAGATTTATAGGGAATAAAGCCAAAAGTTTAAATGTTTTCGAAGAGCCGATCGTCATAGTACAATGTATGTCATTACAAGACCGAGCTACCCTTTTATGGCCTTATTTAACATTTTAATATCATACCAATGTTCATTATACAGAATCTTAAACCAATTATTTGGGATTTTCTTGAATATTGACTGGGCGAATGTCGGTCATCTTGAATTTTAGCAGAGTTTACCTCTTTCCGGTGCACAAAATTTTGTTATGCATTAAATCCTTTTCTTGCAATTTTTAAGGGGTAAAACCACAAATTGACTGGCTTTAAAAGTATTGTAATTGTATATTCCACTGTATTTCAGACTGTAAAAGAAATAATAATAGATAATAATCAAGTAAAGGGAGTAGGGTTACAAGATGGCACAGAAATAAAATCTAAAATGGTGCTTTCTAATGCCACAGCTAAAGTAACCTACCTAGATCTAGTTCCACAGGTAGGTTATATTTCAGTTATTGTCTCTCGATTGCCTATTGTGGCTCATCGAAGTAGAACAGATAAACGAGTACAAAGATAGTCTTGTATATCACGAATTGTAATTTTTCAACCGATATTTTAGTCCTGGCTGTGCTTTTACACATTTTGAAGACAATTCTTTTTATATTGATATTTGAGAAGTTTTCAAACCAACAAATCTTGTTAAATTATACATAACCATATGTCACCTTTAATAAATAATATACTGGTAAGGTTAATGCTATAAAGGCTCTTACAAATCTTGTTGTATTAAAATGTCACCTTTAATAAATGACATAACGGTAAGCTTATTGCCATAAGCTTATTGTCATACTTAAGTATTTAGAATACTAGAATATTAAATTTACCCCTCCCCACACACTTTCCAGTACATTAATGGAAATGGCATTTAATCCACTATGTCATAAAAAGACGTTCTATTTGAACTATATTTTGAAGACAATTACCCACTTTTCACCCCACAATGTTTAAATGAATAATTTCAGTTTGTATCACAAAGTTGGGTTTCAACTTTTAAATCATTGAATAATTTGATTGGGAATCGGGTAATAATTCACACAAAAAATGATCTCAGTTTTTGGAAAGGGTTCTAGCCATCGTTAAATTGGGGCATCGAAATCCGCCCATCTTTGCACAATTGTCCTAGTAACTATAGTTTAGCCTACCAAGTTCCGTATCGACTGTAATTGAATAATTGGCGAAGCCTTGAGCATATTTTCGAAGATCAAGAAGATAAGTAACTCTTGGGGAGTCCCTGGTCCCCCCACAAATATATAGTTAATGGATTATTCTCGATCGTTGTTGTTGAATCTCAGAAAATTTTGACTGGAAGGATCGAGACAATTAAATAATGACATTTACGACAAAATAATAACTTCCGTTTATATCTTTATCTGTAATGTCAAAAGAAGTATATTTATTATTGTCACATGGGATTATTTCATAATATACAGCAATTTAAATTTTATATATATCTTAATAAAATTCAGAAGAGAATATATTTTTATAGCACAATACTAGTGTTTTTTGTAGTCTTGATTATCAGCTGGAATCCTGTCCTATGGTTATTGACAAAATCTCTCTCTCTCTCCAAACATCTTGTCTTTATTTTTTTTATGCAAAGAATTGGCCTTGGTAACAATGTATTCAGTTGGCACCATTTGGAGTTTACGGTGCTAATTGTTGTTGATTTAGATGTCAAGCAGTAATCGTTATTTTATAAGTAGCTATAGATCATCGTTGTTTGTGTTGACAGGAGTGTTTACCTACAGATCTGAGGTCAGCAGTAAAACAGATAGATTATAAATCACCAGTAACAAAAATCAATGGTAAGATATGAAGCACGCCATTTGTAAATCAAAGTTATAATCGAGGTTTTAATCATGCAATTTTCATCCGATTTAGATGACACTTGAAATGTATGTGCATAACTCAAACATCTCGACGGCTTTTGATATTCGCGCATATAGCATTGTAATTTCCTTGAACCTCTATAGGCCACAATCTTTATCTAATTTAAAACAACGTGTAAATATATCACCGTAACACGCTAATAACGGTTATCGTCGAATTTCGTAAAAATCGAACCGAAACTACACGACAAAATCGTTGCTACTTTTGCGCAAATACTGCAAACGTGTACAAAAAAATCTTATCCTGATTTTTATCCAATCACGTTGAAACATAAATAAATATATATTCATATCCAAAAGATGTTGGTTCCTTTCGATATCGTGCACATTAGTTGGTAACATCCTGGATTATAACTCCTGATTGTACTAAAACTTTCACATTTTTTCCAAGCTTGTTCTCTATCCAATCTCTTGCAAAATCTGCGAGTATCTTGCTTGGCAACCAATGATCTAGCTGTCAAATGTTACCGATATTGTTGAAGTGGGAGTTCTGGCGTCTTATTTTCGGCACTTCCTAATGTAATTAGCGAGAACATCGCTATAAAGAATGTGTGAAAGAGCTTTATGTAACATCTACGTCAATCGGGATGTTATTGCTTTAGAATATCACGTAATGATCAAACCACTCCTCACTTGACCACTAGTCCGTCTTCCTACCCAGCGTTTAAAATTGCTTATGGACGCTCTGGATGATTTCAGCATCTGAAATTTATACATATTGTTTAAGTTTGCAAGAAGAGAGAGAGAGAGAGAAATGGGGTTTAACGTCCACTAACACAAACTAGGTCATTTCGGGACTAAAATTTTAATTTGCAAGAAGAAAAACCCTTCTGATATTCGACGATGCCCCTTGATGACTTTGAAAAACCTTATGGGTTCTTTAGAGGTCAAAGATATTAAATTATACCATTGAAATCAACACAAACTAGGTCATTTCGGGACAAAATTTGCAAGAAGAAAAACCCTTCTGATATTCGGCGATGGCCCTTGATGACTTTAAAAAACCGTGTGGGCTCTTTATAGGTCAAAGATATCAAATTGTACCCTTGAAATTGACGCACACGGTTTATGTTCTTGAGACAAATAACCCTATTGATTTGCAACAATTTCCAATACGTACTGTTGGACTTTTTAAAAGAAGTGGTATGCATATGCATTTCATCGTTGAATCAGTTTCGGGGGTAATACATGTACATGTATATTGCTACTGTGTCTATAGACCTAATACTAAGACTACAACCATACTTATCTCTGACAGGGGATGTTATCACCACTCTGACTTATATTAGTGTGCTCATCTCTGACAGGGGGTGTTATCACCACTCTGACTTACATTAGTGTGCGATTCGTCGCATCGGTACCTACTGTCATCTTAGTCAACGAGTTATCATAGTTGTACCAATTTATGTGTTTTTTTTATTCTATGACCAGGAAAATGTGTGGTGTTCATAAATTAGTCCTATTCATATTTTACATCAATCCATGGGAGCACAACCTTTGTCCGCTTATTGGAAATGCATTCCAATGGTATTATACGAGAAGTTCTCGAGCTCGAGATGTAGCAGGGAAGCCACCTTGCCTTAGCATGTTTTTAAACACTTTGTCATTACAAATAATATATGTTTTGATCCCCCAATCAATCAAGGTACATTTTCCTTTCCAGTTGCTGTTGACAGAATTCCAAACTTTACTGCGAATCCAAATACCACTGCTGATTCTGTGATGCCACACCATAGATCAACCATCCATATCAACTGTGAAGATAGTCTTTTAATCCACAAGGCTTTCATTGATGCCCAAAATGGCCAGTATTCAAAGCTGTAAGAATTTGTTGTTTCTTTGTTATTCTGACTCACGGGCACTAAATTGCATCAATTGTCTGTAAACATGCGACTGTTTCTGTGCGTAGTGGTTCTGGACTCTCTCTCTACTGTTTCTGTAGGTAGTGGGGTTGCTCTCCCTAATGGTGTGTTGCTTGTCTGTTTGGGGGGTTAGAGTATTATGTGTTTAATTTATCGCGTGCAATAGTAATATAATAATCAAATACAACCATGAATTCGTTACTGTACGATGTTAGTTTTGTACGTTGCTCGCTTTAGTTGTTACTACATTCTAGAAAAGTGTTAAGCCTTGCATATTAGGTTCTGGATACATTACAAATTCGAGTAATGCAAATTCATGCCAACATACCCACTACGCTGCTTCCACCTGGGAGAAATTTCAAATGAAATTTAGTTGATAATGGATGGATGTCATTGTATTAGGTCTAAGGAAGGAGTATCATTCGTCCAATTTCTAATCGGAAATCTAAATTCATCAGTGTAGTCCTATATTTACAAAGGGGAATCGCCTAATCACTTAAACATGTACGAAAATTGATTCGTCTACCTCGAAAACATGTTTTACACCAAACTTGATTCTTATGCCCCCCCCCCCATTATTGACTAATCACTACAATGTGTATAGATTTATGGATTCGGTTATCCCGAAAACGTATATTTTGTTACAACTTTGCTTTGTCGAATTATATGTAATTGCAATAAGAAAAATGATACAGTTTATTATTTTCAGGCCTGTAATAGAAATGGTAATACCGTCTAGTTTAGATCCAACAATTGCTCCACCTGGTAGCCATGTTGTTTTATTATTTACTCAATATACACCATATAGTCTAGCTGATGGCAGACAGTGGGATGCACAGACTAAAGACGAATATGCGGATTTAGGTAAGTTGTAGCTCCATAAAACGCGATTTTTATACGTCATAGTTAAATGCCATCGCATGTCGTGACCGGTTTGTCGGTTAGTTGGCCAAATTTCCTTGTCTTCCAACCTGATTAAAACGCAGATCCTATTTCGTTTCGTGTTTTATAGTTTAACTTGTCTTTAATACACTAGGATCTGGAAGAGTAGTTATATGGTTACCAGCGTTCTGGTTAAGGTGAAGAATTAGCCAATGGGACGTTTACAGCTAGTTCTTGGCGTTTGCTGCACGGAACTGTGGGTAAACCATTAGAAACATCAATGCTGATTGAGTTATCAATGCCTGACGTCATAGGGTCAAAGGCCGCTCGCACAACATTCCAGTATAACCGGTCAGATCTTCATGTATTGCAGGCCATTGAAAGAATAAAACAACAAATGAAATATAGATCTGTATATTGATCAGGTTGCTTGTCGACGCTGCTAGTCTTACCATAATTGACATGAAAAGTAATATCTATTGTTATGAAACGAAGATTTTCAGCGACTACAAATCTGATGTCATTTGCGTTTCGTTTTATTTTTGTATGTGGACGTATCCACAAGTCAAATTGTGGGTATTAATAGTTTACAGTTGTCCACTGATGAGATGGATGAAAGATAGGGGAGTTCAAAACCCAAGCCTTCAACAGCAAGAGGGGATCTCATGGGGTTTGACCTGACTGGTTGACACAGAAATGTCACCTACAGAACGCAACTGTGGTAGAAGTTCGGCCAGATTAGACTATGATATAGTCAAAGACTATGATATACTCCAACATTCTGAAACAAGTAAACCAAATGAAATTGCAGTGTAATTTTGATTAGATTGGAGTGGGTAATTACTAGTGCTAACATGGTTATAATCCTTGATCCCATTAAGAGCGTAGACGTTGTATAGTACTGTAGACGATAGATCTATGATCCCATAATAGACAGTACTTATGTTCATTCAAGCTAGAGTTCTATTTATTTCCAATGATTTCCAGCTGTTATTGCCTTTATTTACACGCAAAAGTCATATGGTCACTCTTGTGGTGGCTAATGTTGTCATTTGAGAAATGAAATGTTGTCTATATTAGGGTTGAAAAGAAGCCGCTAATGATTTCCTATAATCACTTCATGAGTTGTTACCCTGGATCATTAGTCTCTTGTAAATACCTATTAAACAATCGTCTTGCGACAACTTTGTGTTAGTGTAAGCCACCGTTTAGCTCGAAATGCTACCCCAACATACGAACACATACTCACCCGCCAATCGGTGGACTGCGCTGGCCACACCTATCTACAGTAGGCATATCTTTTCTGTCTATCTTTTATTTTATGGAGAAACATAAAATATGTGACGGATAAATTTTAAATTTGAAACAGAATTAATCTAGAACAATTACAACGCATGAATATAACGCATCGCAGGCTAATAAATTACACAATGAAATGGTTGTGCGAATGTCGGGCAGAAGAGAAATACATTTCCTGCTACTTCTCCATAGTCATTTCCCTTAAAAACGAATGCCATTATTCAATTATGAGTTGAGCTTATACATGTATATTTTAACACGGTATTGTGTAAGTAAATCTATTATAAAACCTTCTCTTTAGAATTATGGATCAAGGTCGAGACTAATATCCTGTTTTTAATTTTAAAAAAAATTCAATAAAAGTTTTGAATTGACATAATATTTGTGGTATAATTTTTAAGTAAAGAAATGATTAGCAGGCTTTTTAACAGAAAATTTCAACATCCAGCAATAGCATCTATTTAAAGATAAATAGGAAACTACCATTGTTGGTCCACGGATATATACGCTACATGAAGTCTAGTTTGATAATAATATATCATGCTTGAGTCCCGTCTGATCGAAGCATTGTCGCTATGGGGTACTGCAAATAGGCAGAATCATTACTGGATAAAAATAGAAAAATACTTCGATGGTCAGAATTTTAGCTTTTGTAATAGTTGTCCTGCACTTTGTCTAATAAAACAGGAGTGCACCAGTACTTTAACTATGGTGTATGACACAGAAAAAAAAGGAAATTATATTACCAAATAGGGTGGTACTATTTATAGGACATTTACAGCAACTACAAATGGGGAGCTTAGAAGTAATCCTGTTCGTAATACCAAATTATTTCTGAGATAAATATGGTGCCGTCTCAAGACAATTACCAATTTAGATTTTTTATTTGGCTTTTCTTTAGTACATAATTTGATCAGTCCGTATAATATTGTGGTGCGTTTGCACATCAGTTGAAGCTGCAATTTCATATTTTTAAGTTATATTATTAACATTTATTAAAATAAAGCCTTAAAATAGATGGTATCTATAACAGTCCTTCTATAATTCACTATTGCCAATTGAGAAATTGGCAAAAATGTCATTTTCAACATCAAATTCAAACTTTTGAAGATAGCTATTGCATGGGAGGAATAGAAAAGAAGGGAAGTATAATGAGTTAATGAGTTATAAGAGTGGAGAATAATGCCTATGATCGTATAATAGTGAGTTACCAACCTATTGAGCAAAAGACAAAGAAATAATTATGTTTTGACTTTCTTTGAAAATATGAAATTATCATTTTAAATATAATCACATTTTATTAGCAAACAAAGTAAAGTAAAAAATAAATACCCCTTTATTGGGGGACACTGTAAAATATACCCCTTACCTTCCCATGTTATACGTTAAAGGGACAATAACATTCTTGCTGGCTTGGTAGCTCCAGAAAATAAATAATACCCTTATTCTAAGTACTAGATGTTTAAGTGTCCTACCTGCTGTGTAAATTATCCATACAACCTATTTTACTTGTCCAGAGGGTTCGAAAATATTTTAAAATCCAAGACACATTTGAAAAGGTTTACGTTAGACTTTTCAAACCAATTGGTTGAATTTTTCCAATTTTTTAAAATAGGTGTGTTAAGATGAAATTTATATCATCATTTAATTGGAATATTCTAAAATAATACAATTTGTTGACCAGAATGAAGATTGGGACATATTATTCAGTTACAACAAGAGTGTTATTGGGGCTTTAAGTCATTTATTCGTCTACATTTTCAAATCTCCTAATATTGATTCTCAAAATTAAATGTTTAATGTAAGTGCCACATTATTTACTGTGACATTATTGTCTATATATGCTAAAACCAAGAATTAGGCTTTTTGTCAACGATCGTCCGAAATTAACCATTGATCTGCGCACAGTGAATTTATATAGCACGACATATCATCCCCAGTGTGTCAATCCATTGTCCGGGCATTGAGTGCTGGGTCAATATAGGTAGGGACCAGTAATGAACAAACTGTCGATGTTGATCCACGACGCTGGACAGGCGACCAAACGCATTGTCACGTCCAAGCAGGGAATCGAAACCACACCACTTGACTCAATGAAAGACTTGACCCAATTAAAACGTTTACAAAATTAACGTACGTAACACAAAGTTGTCAATATTCATGTACATAAAGAAAGTTATTATACTTTTTTTCAGTATTTGATTGTATCGAAAGATATGCCCCTGGATTTACAAATAGTGTTATTGGTAGAGATATTCTCACACCACCAGATTTAGAAAATATTCTTGGATTAACAGGAGGGGTATGTTTCTTGTATGTTCTATATTAAAAAGTTATCCCATCTATTTAAATGAATTGGTGAATCTGTGAAATTCTTATTTTACCGCCCCAACAGAATATTACATAATAGAAATATGATGCTACCAGTATAATTTTGGTCAATACCATGGACGCCCGATTAATATTACAGAGATGTCGATACGCCCACCTCTCCACCCAACCGGGCTCCCACAAGAAAAGTTATTAATCAATCAGACAATTTCTTCATGAATTGCCCATTTTTTTTAATATTTAGAAAATGTTCACATCAACGACAACAGAACAAATAAGGGACAACTTTTGTGGAAAGCCGTTGTGGGCGTATGTTTATTTGAATGCCAACCTTTTTTTTAAAATTGGGTTTAATGGATTCCACTGAGATCAAAGCAAAGTAAAGTAAACTAAATTCCCTGGACATTGGTCCAACTACTAATCAACAAGGCTCTGGTACACATCACATGTCATAAAAATACTCTGCATCTTGTATCTGGTTTTATTACCCTTTAAATCCAAATCATTAGTGTGAAGATTTACCAACAATAACCTGAAATTAGCTTTAATCTTAATCAGATGACATGGAAGTAGGTTTATGATTTGAGATTTGTTACAGAATGTCTACATTCGATTCTAGAAGGAGAAAGGCAAATAAAATTATCTATATATCTATCTGTATTGGTTTCATGTATGGATCATAATATCAGTTATTGATGTATATTTCCTTTAGTCATTAACCGCCTTCATTAGCCCAGATGGAGCAGAAAAGTAGGGTGTTAAACCTCATTCCATTTCAATAAATCATAAAAATGAAGTGAACCAATGGATTAAAATATTTTACGGTGTCATCTAAAACTCAAAGGGGATTTTGACTAAATCTGTAATAACATGCTGTTGTATTACTTTTAAGACACGTGGATTAAACGGGGAAGTTGTATTTTTATCCACACTACACACTTTCACGATATGTCATACTATAATATCAAATAATTTATTGAAATTGTATCGCACCCTGTGTCGCTTGTACAAATGAAAAATACACGATTATAAACACACAATGTTAAAATCGAGAGATAGAATATAACAAAATTAAAATTAAAATATTTTGAAATAAAATTGGGTTTAACGTCCTACAATTCTGATCCGAACTGGGCTAATGAAGGCGGGCATACGCCATACAGTGTGCTATGGGGGTCATGATGCCCGGACAAGGGATCTTTTGCGTGCAAATGTACGCGAAACCTTGGTTTTCTGTCCCATCCGAACGACTAGACATGTCCCTGTGAGCCCCCCCCCCCCCACGTCCAGCATCACTGACAAGGGGGAACCTCGCCGGAAAATCTGGACGAACTGTCTCGGTCAATGCAACGATCGAACATCCGACCTCCAGACTAGTTTGCCAGCGTGAGCCAGGATAATAATATTTTTTAAAATTATAATAGTAATAAATATCACTATCTACTGATGTTTGGGGTATGGTGTCGGTCGTAAAGAAAAGCGTGTAAAGAAATCCAATAATAGTTCTACTATACTTGTAAGTGTTTCTTCCAAAATAACTCAACTGGACTCTAGCCTGTTTAATTATTCTCACAGACAAAAATTGGTTTTGGTTGTAGGAAGTGAAAGAAATTTATTTGTCATAGATTGAGTTATCGGGTTGTTCACTGACAAGCCAAGTGTCCCTCGCCTTGGCTTAATAAGCGGACAGACTGTATTCAGATTTCGACCAGATAACAATCTTAACCCAATTCTTTTAGTTCTTCCTATAAACCCTTACTTGTGACACCCATTTATCTAATAATATTCATCTTGATTTCTTTCAGAATATATTTCACGGTGCAATGTCTCTTGACCAGCTTTATTTCGCACGACCATTGTCCGATATATCTAATTACAGATCACCAGTGTCCGGTCTTTATTTATGTGGAAGTGGTTCCCATCCTGGTAATTATATTTATCTGGTCTTATATCGGAGATGAAGAGCTCTCCTTCTCTGGCTTTATCCCTTATTGCCCAACGTTAAAGAGGTAGATTGAATTAATTGCAACACGTCAAGTGTTCAAAGTAATCATAATAAGCTTTATTTTTGGCTAAAAGACGCTAGCTTTGAATACGTTCTATCTTTTACTTTTATTTTATCTGAGAATGAATACATAAATGTTCTATATTCTTCCATATAATTCTAACACTTAGTTAGAATCTTCGCCTTGACTTGTTTACGTCTGGTTTTTTAACTTTGTTGTAGACAAGTCTGAGCAATTACAGGAACTAGTATAGACTAACGGTTTTCTATTCAGGAATATTTAATGTTACTTCACCATTTCCAATTACCTTTCTATATTATATTTACAGGGATAATTATTACCTATTGATGTTGTCTTTATTATACAACCATTAGTGACAAAGGTCAAAAAAAATTTAATGAACCGAGATAAATAATGATATTTTGTACAGAACTAGATATCAAAATGTGAAAAGTCATAAAAATGTCAAACCGCATTGCTTGAACATTAAGCACAATTGGGCACATTGTCACGAAGATAGATAGCTTCTTCTGGTGGAGTCTTGAAAAATAATCCCTTGTGTCGTTTTCTAACGGTTACTCATCCTCTTCTTCTCCTTTGACTTCGGCATTCAATTGTCATGCTTGTTCTTTGAACATTTCTGCATCGATTTGGTGAATTAGATCTATTCAAATTTCCTTGTCCATAGAGCGATCGTACTTGTTTGGTTACATGCTGTGTGGGTTGTTCATACGAAAACTTACAATAGAAAGTTCAAACAAAGGGTTCTCCTCGATGTTTTGTCGGCGATGGATTGTCTGTCACGTCGGGACAAATCTATCGGACAGTATCATCCTCCATATATATAGTCGACAAAATACTCTTGGTGTGTGTGTCAGCCTTTAGCATGATGATGCAACAACAGCCAACTTGCTAATGAATCAGTAAATAAATGAGCACTTACTGTATCATCTTAAGACGACATACACATCATTCCGAGAATCAATATTTGAAGATGTGAAAGTATATTATAATCCGCGAAACGTAGTTAATTATATAAAAGTGTATGTACTGGCGCATAGGTGACTCGTTTGCAAGGGACAAACATTCTTAGAGTATACTCTTCAAAGGTGTTCGCTTTCAATGGAATTAACATTGTTTACTCATATAACAAATATCTCCCATTTTACGGATCTTCATTGATAATATCTTATGCCTGAAGATGTGTAAGGTCTGTCATTGCGTCAACTGACGCGGTTTCTTTTCCATGGTTGTATGTGACAAGGAGGGCCGCTTGTCGGCGTTCTCCCCTTTTACTCCCACTGCAATAGATCCTTACGCGCAAGCGATTTTATCAAATATAATTCAACCATATGTTAGGTCCGAAATGACCTGGTTTGTTGACGTTAAACCCATTTCTCACTCTCATTCATGGCTCCACACTGATCAGCAGTGAATATTCGCTAGGCCGCTACAGTCACTGATAAGGAAAATGAAATGAAATGGGTTTAACGTCCTACTCTTCTGCACCTTACCTAGGCTAATGGATGACGGGCATACGCCATACAGTGTGCTATGAGGGAAATTTTGCCCGGGCAGCGGCGCTACGGCCTACTCTTATATCGAATTCCACCTGCCAAGGGATCTTTTAGGCGCACGCCAATGTGTACACGGGACCTCGGTTTTAGGTCCCATCCGAACGACTAGACAGTTGTCCTTGTCAGGCCTTCCTTCTGCATCACTGACAAGGGGAACCACGCAGGAAAATATGACATCGATTAGTATGTGTTTGATTGGCGCCTTTCGGAACTCTTGGTTGTAGTGATATATTTGAATATAGCTTCTGATTATGTCTATATTATTATGTTATACTTCACAAAGAATATGAAAGAAAGGCCGTATTCGTGATAATGGGGTGGTCGTTTATCGAGATTTCACTGTACTTTTGTATTTTCATTTACCGCCCATGTTTAAAATTCTGATGTTGACTGTAGCTAATAAAAACTCACATGTAGATTTATTTGTATACCAGGGAAATCGTTTTAGTTCTGATATTTTTTTCTTTCCAGGTGGGGGTGTGATGGGTGCCCCAGGTCGATTAGCGGCAGAAAAAGTTCTGGCTGATTTCAAGAAATTAAGGAAATGAAGTTGTCGAAATTTCCTTTTCGTTTAGGAAATGTTTATTGTATTTACACAGACTAATAAAACATCTCCTCCATCATATATTTTGATATTGTAGTAACGCGGTTATAACTAACCATTAAATATCGATTCTAGATTCGTGGATTTCCTTTACGGTTGTCATGAATTTACTATTTTGGGAGCTGTACTTGAGACGCCAACCCACATCAACAATATGTTTGTATGACCCCAGTAATCATATAACTTTTATTTTCTAAAGATGACCGTCTAAAGGTAGCAAAATGTCTCCTTCAATATCCAAAAACATGATTATACTTTCATAGGATCCAGACAATTTAACCATAACAAGTTTTGAAAGCTAAAGGTTGTTACAGACAACTCGACTGTTAAAGTAAGAGAGCAACAACACTCGTCTTCAAATGAGTAATTCAAAGGTCCGACAAATCTATATTTTATTATTGTGTTCAGAATGTAACGCTTATTAGTAAATGCAATATTTCGAGCAGCCGGGTCTTTCGTTGTATTAAAGGCTCATTAATTCAATCACTTAAGATATATACAGACAGTTTGATGACCATTATTAATAGAGAAAATACTGATATTTACGTAATCATTCAAATACAATCTGTTTCATACCCTTAATGCGAAAGATTTCATTTATCGCTGTACAAGATGACCGACCTTTAAGGTTACGCGTTGTATAGGTCTACGTCTTACGTCAGACCATACGGTGTCGACACGTACTATTTCATTTATCAATCTATCCAGATATTCTTTCAACACCTCCATTTATTTTCGTGTTAATTTTAAAAAAAGCCACACATTGCGTAGACTACGACGACACGAATGCTTTGTCTTAACTGCAGCTTTGTCTAAACTTCTGCTTACCCGAAAGGAAAACTTGGATTTTGAACAAATTTTATAATTAAGGATCCTTGCAGGAATATAATCTCTTCCAACCAAATCGGAAAAAAAATTCTGATAAAATCTATAACATCTATCTTTTTCAAACGGTATTCGACAAAGGAGGGGATAACTCTGCAAAGTAGGACAACGACTTCGGATTGTGAATTTCCATAGGAGCCAATGACCTCAATGCTTCAAGCCAAATATGAAAAAAAAAGATCCCTCAAAACTGTAGCCGTTATTGCGCTCACAAGGGGAGTGCTCGATTGAAAGTTCCAGAATTGAATTCTGTTAAAGGGACATTCCCGATAAGAACAGAGTCTCAAAAATTAAAGTCCGAGTATTTATGAAATTTATGGACCAAATATAGTGGCATGGTGTATTTACCTTGTCTCTAAATTTCAGCTCAAAATATTGAGTCGTTTGGACGTGAACGTCAACACTGCTTATCCGGACACGTAACCCTTTTAAGATTTCGGGTCAATTTTTTCATTGGGTGACCTGATAATCAATAAATGTTTCTTGAGAGATCTATACAGTTAATGACCCATGCCCTGTACTTGATAACAAAAGGCAAATTTCATCTACATATTATTTTTATAGAAAAAAGTCTGGTTTTATCCAGATACTGTATAATAAAACGTTCTCCATTTCCAGATGAAGACTGTCAGGTTTAAGTTATTTACAAGCGTATCATAAATATCGGGTTAGTAGGTGGGCCTTAGGTTATGGATTTTAAAGGATTTTAACACAAAATTAAGCATTTTTATTCTCCAAAAAGTTATCGGGATTGGCACTTTAAACCCAAAAATAGTAATAATGGGGATTATGGACTAACACGCATGTGCCTACTGCATGAGAAAATATCTCAACCAACCAGCATAAAAATATTCGTTCTGTTTAATTACGTCACGATTCTACTCTTCTACACTTCATTTGGCGGGACTGACAGAACTGTGACGGGACTGAATTCTGCGTCACTCGATTGCGATTCCGTTAATTTTTAAAGTTACGGACTGACCATCGAGCATCTTGTGGGGGACAAAGTAGCCGAAAGGGTTTATCATCTCATGGCCCCGATGCTTCACATCAAATGTCACAAAAAATCTCTCAAAAATTATCTCACAATGGGGGGTGACTCCGGAAGGGAAAGTCACAAAACGCTTCATATCGCTATTTGTTGACGGACCGTGGCATACTACGTCCATACTTGATTTAGAAATTAATATGCAGATGAAAAAAGGTTAATGTTGAGAGCAAACTAACTGGGCCCGATGTCATCTCTGTAAGTGGTAGTGCCGGGCTATAGAATATTTACTGAGGATCAGTGTGAATCAGATGCTGAGCAAGTCCAAATCTTACATGTATGACTTCATTTCAGGAATAGCAAAGATGATTCTCAAATCAAATAGGTCAACATCGACAGTTTGGCAATTACTGGTCCCTATATTGACCCAGCACTCAATGCCCGGACAATGGACTGACACACTGGGGATAATATGTCGTGCTATATAAATTCTCTGCAGATCAATCGTTAATTTCGGAAGATCGTTGACAAATATACAAGTTCTTGGTGTTAGCAAATAGAGACAATTACAGCCAACTTAGTTAATGCCACGGTAAATAATCTAGCACGTAGCACTTACATTATACATTTGATTTCGAGAATCAGTATTAGGTGATTTGAAAATGTAGACGAATAAATGGCATAACATAACAAGGGAAGATAGGGGGTATATTTTTCAACGTTTCCAAATATCTACCAACAACAAACTCTCCCCCCCCCCTCCATTGGAATATGACATGCAGACACTTTCACAAACTATTATAATAAACATACGACATCCTGCTTTCAGCATGATAAGTACGGTACCATCGTTATCATATCCTGGGTAAATTAACCACCAAGGACGATCATTACTGGTGACTGATACCATAGGTAGCTCAATCTCTTTTATAATTGGAGCTATATGCCGTGTAGAAGAGATAATAGACGTTTAATTTAAGCAGCACGCTATGGTCGACGTATTATTGGGGTTTGCTTTTCTACAAAGTCGATTAAAACGAAAGTAGTTTGTTCGACCTAATTCAGATAAACGACAGTGTTGACAGTATTGACCACTCTCTGTTTTGTCCATTATTGTAGCTTCCCATTGCTTGCTGTGATAAGATTGTAGCGTTGAACCAGCTTTCGGCAATATTATTAGTTACAATGTTACAAAGGCAAAATCAGTTGATGTAATTGCGTAAACTCTTCAGGCACCATACATGAACTTTCCATTGCGAGGTACTCTTATTTATAATGGGAACATTCACTTTAATGTTTCATGGTTATCGTTATTTCGAATATCACTGTATGTTTCAACATATTTTCAATACGCTTAAACGTTTTATTAGTAATATAAGTATGTGCAAGATCATAAAATTTAATTAATCTTGTAAACTTTCTAGCAACCATGGCGCCATTTATGATTTCAGCAGTAATATTTTATGGCAACTTGATTATACGGATATCATAAATTCAATCTACTTTAATTCGAAGGTCAATATTTTTAGGTAATTCAAACTAACAGTTTGCAATTGAAAATCAATATTTAAGCCGGTTGTCAATTTAAATGAGAGCTTCTAAAGCTACACAACACAGTAAATCAACAATTACCTTACTCCTTGACTGCATGTGATGCGAGGGAAGAGTCCAAGGAACTTTTCGGGCTAACACCAAAACCAAACCGGAACCCTTCTGATTAATGCGCCAGCGACTTATTCACTGAGGTATTTCCGATTTGGAGTGCATAAGCTAAACTATTCGGCCACTTGTATAATCCCGTGGTTGGAAATTATGTCCCATTTGTCTGATAGAGGGTTGTGGACGTCGAAACAAAGAACAAAAACATGTTCATTGATGTTCCTGTTGTTTTAATCGAAGGCTTTTTACTGTGGGTGTACTCGAATTTTATTCTGATCAAAATGGTTTGAGAATATATCATCGCGATTTCAATTTTAACGGCCTCACGGTCGACATTTTCCATCGGCATTGGTGTATATTGCGAACGACATCTTTCATTATCAAAATGGATGTTGTACGCTTTGGAGTGTATATGTTTCATCCGGCTTTCAATGGAACATATCCACAAGAACTCGGACTATTGGATAGTGAAAACTCACTTTACTTTTTAATTCACTTTTAGTTTATTAAAAGGTTGACACCCCAAAGCATCGTTTGTGGGGTTCAACCATCCTCTAATTCACTAGGTTTATCTGTCGTTGCTATAATATTATTTGGGGAAGGTAGCCTCTGAGTTTTTGCCTACGTATTACGTATGTTTTTGTCAGGAGGTTCGGATGTTGTTTTCTTTCCAGGTAGGGGTGTGATGGGTGCCCCAGGTCGATTAGCGGGAGATAATGTTATGGCTGATTTCAGGAAATTAAGGAAATGAAGTTGTCGAAATTTACTTTTCGTCTAGGAAATGTTTATTGTGTTTACACAGACAAATAAAATATCCCCTCCATCGTATATTTTAATATAGTAACACAGTTATAATTATCATGTAATATTGACTGTAGATTCTGATATTCTAGGAATTCTCTTTACGGTTGTCATGAATTTATTTGACAGCCGTGTTCGAGATGCCAACCTACATCAACAAGATGTTTGTATGATCACAGTATTCACATAACTTCTAATTATTAGAAATTGCTTAAAATCAATCGGCTCTTTTTATCTTGAAAAGGGGTCAGACAGGTTGACGACAAAATATACCACCTACAACGTGGGTTTATAGAACTCGAGAAAAATAGCGTGATTTATTTTGTTTTTCTGAACAAATGCGGTTTTATATCTATCATTACCATTTGTTAGCTATTTTTATGCAGTTTCAATTTTTATGTTGAGGTTCCACAGAAAAAAAAGTTCGCCGGGCCTCTTAGGGCAAAATCCGACCCTGATTCAGGATATAGAGACAACTACAGACAATAGATCAAATTAAAGGCTGTCTAGGCATGCAGTTTAAATTTGTACAAAAAATATCTGAAGGCTGTTGAACATAAGACTGATCTAATTTGTCAAATTTTCACGTTCAATGCATTCCATAAATCTAAATGGGATATTGATCTATGTCTTCATCCCATCTCAATAAACTTTAAAATGATGCTATCCGTATAACTTGCTACATTTCACACTGTTCGAATAATTACAACCCAAAAGGGATATGTAATGCTAACAGTTTAAAATCATATTTTAAATGTCTAGCGACATTTAGTAATACATCAACTTCGTGTATTCTACATCTTGTCAACCATATTAATCTTAAAAAAACTTTAATATTTTAGAAGGTGATATCTTGCGGTCTGAACACTAAAACAGCATATTTGAATATATTTCATATTTTTCTCATAAATAAATAAAAGTCAATAATTTTCTAGCTGGAAGTCCATGAAACCAATTCAAGAGATTTAAAGGAGTGGTTTTTACTACTGTTTCAATGAAACTCGCTGAGGCCGCCCTACTCCGTTTTTATTTTATTCAAAGCATCAATGCGTAAATGGAATGAAATGGAGTTTAACGTCCTACTGTCCTACTGTCTAATGGAGACGACACATCAAACACAGAGAGAGAGAGAGAGAGAGAGAGAGAGAGGGAGACATACAAAAAAAAGGTGTTGATTTAATACTTTTTTGACCGATAAATGAATTATTCATTATGAATAGACCACAGCAATTATTCGACCCATTACTTCAAAGCACTTTTCATAAATAACATTTTTTTTTTTTTTACCGTGTTGCGCTCTTAATGTTGTTGCAAGTCCTTAATACTTATAGACAAGTTGATAGTTGAATATGGGTATTTATTAAATATAACTTGACGACATAACAATCCAAAATGAATATTTTTGGACCAGGAAGTGGTCGCTAATAGCTACTCATCTTGTTATTCACCTTCTTGGGGTGACGCTCATCGAAAAATCCGAGGGCTCCGTCAAGTCAAGTCCAATCGACATAAACATTGCCATGCTTCTTCTTTGGACAATTCTGCATCGATTTGGCATTGTCCTAAATTAAAATACAGATTCTATTTCGCTTCGTTTTTTTATAATTCAAAATTTCGTTTTACTTGTCTTCCCTACACTAGGGTCTGGAAGAGTTGTTAGATTATCGGTGTTTTGGTTGAAGTGAGGGAATATCCAATGAAACGGTCTGTTACGGCGACTTCTTGACGTGCCATGCGCGGACCTGTGTGTAAACCACTAGAAACGCCGCTCATTGTTTAATCAATGTCTGATATAATAGGTCAGAAGCCGATTCTTCGACCCCTGACACGACCTTCCAGTACAACTGGTCAGATCTTCGTGTAGTGTAGGTCATCGGAAGTATAAAAAAACGAAACGAAATATAGATGTTAATCAGATTGATTACTAAGCAAACAGGTACTATTGTAATAATATGGGCTACATATAAGGAACTGACCATGTTGTTGGGTGAAATTCAAAAGTCTTACTACATGAGGGTTAAAATCTGAAACATGGAGTTCATGTTTTGAAATCATTCTTATTCCCGTTATATATTATAGACCTTGTATATGGTTCTTTAGAAAACACAACTGGTTATTAACAAATGATACATGATACAATTACGAGTGTCGGTGAACAGGTCGATATCTTTGTGAAGAATGACCCATGACCCTGTTTTGACCGTATTAGAAACGCCAAGCTTACCCAATGTGCTCGAAAACGATAAAAAAAAATTGTGTTCTGATAAGGTAACAGAAATGACAAATTTTTTCGATCAGATTTTTAAATGGTCTGATACTAGTACCGCTACTGTCCATTGCTGATTACTGTTTCGGTGCTTACTGGCCCATTCCTTACTTGTCCTATACTATAATTGGCCCGACGCATATGAATACATTACCGCAACCAATTAATTTAAAGGAGCTAAATCGCTAACACTTGGGACCTAGAAATTGACACAAGTAGGCCGCAACGCATAGGCCTATAATACTGTAATAAGAATGTATATAAACTTATTTACATTCAATGGTTTCCGTTTTCAAATCAGTTATGTTCGGCAACATAAGGCAGCAGTCTAAATCAAGCGCAAATTTATAGCGTCTGGTTATTCCAGTCTACATACGCCGTTTGATTTGGTGTAATATGTTTAGCCTCGACCCTCGAGTCACTTGTTAAAACTGGGGTTGAAACGCATTATGGTACACGATTCGTGTACCAATGGTAAAATGTTTTTTTTTTTGTCTTAAATATTGGATATCAGAAGCTCATCTTTTTCCCGTAGGATCACAGCATCAATGTTGATTTAAATTGACAAATAATTCGTGTTTTCAATGTTAAAGATTTTTGAATATATTGAGTTAGAGACTTAGCTACTTTAAATATCTCAAAAATGATCGTTCATAAACTAGAGACCGATCCGAATGCAACAAAGTGTGGTTTAACTGGGCATTAATGAACGTGTCCTTTAAAGAAATTTATTTAGAAGTAACATGAGGCTAATCCAGCCGAAATCCAGAAATTAACAAGTGACGTATATCAATTAATTGCACGTATATCTTTTTCAAAAGTATCGAGTAATAGATATTCACCTGATGAATATTTACACCACGTTTAAACATTCTACATCAATGAAAAGCAAAGTTGCTGTGTTACAAAGTCTTGACCAAGCAAATTGCTTATCGTTCTTTAGCTTACAGAAAATTATCATCGAACTTGGTCATGGTAATGATATAATGAATCTATACTCGGCGTTTCAAAGCTCTCACTTAATTATAACCAAAGTTATCATCCCCAAACGCATCAACCAATCAAATTGCTTATCTCTGCTTACCCAATGAACGCCTACACCAAGTTTGAACATTCTAGTTCAATCTGTGTTTCAAAAAGTGTGACAGACAGACAGACAGACGGACGGACGAACCAATTTTAGTAGATCCCTTCTTTTTCGAAAGGCGGGGGACAAAAACGCCGAAACATAAAAGCCACAGTATTGGTAGTATAATTTTAATTAGGCTGTCCTATAGTGGCCACTCGGACTTCAAATGGCTGTTTTCTGCTGTGTAGTACGTCATCGCTCTAATACATTTAGCCTGAAAAGATTGGAAGATAAAGATAAAGTGGATAATAATTTGAAGTTATTATACAGTTGAGTAAATCTGCTATATGTGATTAGTTCAGAACGGCTTTGGTAGTTCAATAATAACCATTATCATGATGACCTTAGACTGACGTCCGCTCAGCTTCTGGGAATAATCCTAATCTAATGATTGCGATAGCCAAATACTCCAAATAATGGCGCCATTAACTGAAATCGAATCGCCGATAATCTCTAAATATATCGCAACGTATTATTTCGGTCAGCGGGGTATTGTACCAGGGTCTGGCATGTGCCTAAATGGGTTACAAAACCCCCGACAAATTAAATTAGCTCCTAAAAATTGGGGATGAAATGTGTCAAATAATCGTGTACGCACTAGGGATTCAAATTCTCATTTATTGCGAATCTAAATTCCTAAGATTATCTAATCAATTGTCCAATAAACGAACATGTGGTTTCTGTTGCCTTCTTTAGACTAGCAATTAAAAAACGAGAACCAATTCTTACTTAACTATAAATTTTAACCACGAACCGTCTTGGAATCAAAACAACATTTGTACTATACGTGATTAAAGTAATATTTCAACATACCATTTTGAAGGCTGTGTTTTTCTTTTACCCTTTATATCAGAATTAGTCAGATATGCAAGGTTGTCCAACAGAATTCTTGGTGTCGATGTCCATTCAAGGGGTTGGGTGCGAATTGCGGGTCGGTCTTAAGTTCTTTCAGTGAGTCAAGTGTCGTTGCGCTGTCAGGGTTGTACTCAACACGGAGTATGGTCGCCTTTCAACTCGAGGGTTTCCTCGTGCTCCCCTCACCGCTTCAGTACCCTGCTCGTATTTGGATTTTTTTATATAAAGATATACCATGTGTTAAGTTTCGGCTTGACCCCACCTTCCCCGTTATGTTGAATGGGCGTTTCCCCAACCCCTCCCGCTCCTTCAATTCTAAGCTTAGTGCATTTCATACGTGCCACTACATGATGCGAGGTATATTAAACATACATTATGCAGGAGCTAAATCTGTCTATTGCAAGTCTTTCTTTAGGTCTGAAATGTTTTTCTAAATTATTAAGACATTAATTAACTTATCCAGGCCATAATCAACTCCCGATGGCATCGGATTTCTCCGATATTAAATAGATTGGAACAGTTAAGCCGTATTTTTTTAAAGCTAAAAATTGGCGAGCGAGACTTAGCTTTGAATAAACAGTACCGCGATTGAAATTATTGCACACGTCTTGTCAAACCTTCAAAGGCTAATACCTTGGCTCGCAGTAGAGTAATTATCTTTTTTCTTACTATTATGGCAAGAATCCCTAGCTTTTTATCTAAATCTTACATAATGTATCTTTAATCACCATACCATGAATGTGTTTCTCCCGGCGTGAACAAAAGCAGCTAATAATAATCACATGCTGTTACTTTCCCGTAGGTTTTTTTTTTTTCAAAGACAAATTGTAGAACATTGAACTCTCACCCACTCAGCGATTAAGACACTAAAGTACATAAACTACATGCTGTGCTTGTACTAATACAAAAACCAAACTTGTGGGTGGTGAACAACTCGAGTTCATTGCGAATATAATTACAGTGGAATCATTTAAGAAGAATGCAAACGGCGAGTAATGGATCTTCTTGGTATTATAGTAGACATATAATAGCTCCACACCGATCATAGACGATCTGAACTACCAAGAGACTTGACGTTTCAGTGTCCATCATATTATATCTCTGATGCTTGTTCGTGATCATTGGTGCATGCTATCATCTATTGATTTCAAGCATGTTCAAGAATAATTCATTTATCAGGAATGTTCATCAGGATGAGTGAGCAAACTCTGAATATTTTTAATGGCATTTCAACATCCATTAAATCACCACTCAGTGCACTTAAAGTACGTGTACTCGTCGTCAGAACCCAAGTTCTTTCACCATTATTGAGGTATCATGCCTCCAGTTAAAATCTAGTATCGATCGAGTACATTTCACTAGAACAGAATGTTTTGTATGTGCAAAAAGCGTATTATTAAAGGGACTTTGAGTTTGTCAACAAAAATAGCATACAAACCAAAAGGTGTATACTTTGCTAATATATACCAAACTATAAGAATCGCGATATGGTGGTGGTGTTTAAACTATTACGTATATATCGTATAAATTGGTGTAGTACATTACCATCTAAAGAACAAATATATGATGTTGCTGTCAGCTTACTAATGCAGACCGATATCCATTTTCTGTAAATGTCGCTCTACGCTAACAGAAGAGAAAACTAACCAGATGTATTTATAATCTAAATATAATGGAACATGCCAGCTAGCATATTCCCCCAAACTGCAATTCACAACCCGTATAACTTTTAAATCATGAAAAATAATTTGAATCATGAAGGCTGGCGGCCAGAACAGGTTTTTTTTTTTTTACTTGCTGGGGGGGGGGGGGGGGCTATCCGGATTTTGACCGATTTAGCCTAACCCAGGAATATGGACTTATTGTCGACTTGTTACATATTATAAATATTCAGGTTATGACCTATTTACTTCCCCAAGGATCAGATATAGGGCCTATCTTATATATACTGAGCGCCATAGAAAATGCATCACTTAGTTTTTCGTATAACAAAATGATCCTGTAAACATATCTTATTTATTTTGCTTCTTATTGTGTACAATATTCAAATAGGAACACATCAATAACAACACATTTGTACACTTATGGATATTTAATGGTACAAAGTCAGAGTGGTCAAAACCAAAAGAACACACGCGTTACTGACATTTGTGTCGTTGATTACAGATTAAACATCCATAAGTGTACAAATATGTTGTTATTGATGTGTTCCAATTTGAATATTGTTCACAGTAAGAAGCAAAATAAATAAGATATGTTTACAGGATCATTTTGTTATACGAAAAACTATGGCGCTCAGTATATAATATCACGAAACCATTCGAACAGGCGTTATGTGACAGCTAAATCTGCAACTAGTAGGTCTTTCTTTGGGCCTTATACATGTATTTCCAGTTTCACCATTCATGACCTGTAGAGTGCCCGCAAGTTAAAAACGCGATTCTTCGTACAATTAGTGGCCATAATTCGTGAAGCTACGGTCCGATATATGCCAATATCGAATTAAACCAAGATCTTTAGAAGATAAACCTATATTTCAAGTTTCGTCGAAATCGGATAACAATTGTGATCTATAGAGCGTCCACAAAAAAATGTAGGTGGGATGACGGACGGACGGACGGACAGGGACGACGATAATATACGTACACATGAAAATGTGGATGCACAAAAATGCAGAAGCGACGAACAGTACCAATATATGACCACGTTTCCACGTGGGCGTATAAAAATCATATCATTGACTTGGAATCCATTAATGATCTTAAGATCACACAACAAGCTATTATCAAGTTATTGCTGCTTTCAAATCCCAACAGACGAAACGATCATATAATTGGCAACATTTATTTTGGGGGAATTAAAGACTCTACATATCTTCACGTTGACAATAAAAGACTCCACAAAATTGCATGTTGTATGTGAACTGTTGTTTGCACTATACAAATTCTGTGTCGAGTGGTTGATTGATTGATATCGTATGTCGGTGAACAATTTAGAATATTGATGTGGCAGTTTCATCGTTTTGTACAACTTTGGGTAAATAAGTGGTAAGTGGGGTCGATTTGAAAATTCTCACAACTCTTTAACATTGGATAACATCCCAATGTTGTAGATATGATACTTTGGTAGTACTTATTCAAATTTGTTAAATAAAGTCGATCAACCCCAGAGGGATTGGACGGGAATAACTTAATGGGATAAATCTATACATTTCTACACATTTTTACCTACTTCTGATGGATTTTAACCAAATTAGTAGGTAATATAGACGGGTTTATTTAGTTCACTGCACATTAGGGTAAAACTCATCCCAACTTAATGGAGTGGGTGCAACTTAGTGCCAATTATTTTTTTTTCTATTATTATTTCCTTTCCATAGTGCAATAATGTCAAATCGTCTATGCTCTTTTGAGAATAAAACATTTTCTTCCAAACCGGTTATAGGATTTTCACCATATTTGGAAGATATGTTACATGGGTTCTTGTTTTATGAAATCTTATTTCCAGATTGATGATATAGAAATCAATGCAAAATCAATATGTCAAAGAATATTTATTCTAATGACAAGAACTTGGAAAGACAGGAAAACAGTGCATCTAAATGACTATTAAATTAGTTAGTCAATTGGTGAAGTTTTGACAATAAGGAAAATATCTTATACAAAACAACAGTGGATATTGTGAGGCTGTGTGAAATAAGCAACCCAAATGCATGGCAATTTGTTTCAACTGCAGCATATCTGAAAGAAAAACTTGGATGTGGAGCCGAATGTTTAATATTATTCGAGTTCATCCTCTCATGACCAAAACTTTTCACACCAGATTGAAAAGGTGGGGATAACTTTGGACCTGAATGTCAGAGAACGCTGTTAATTGATAGGGCTCGTCCTCTCATGACCACAATGCTTCAAACCAAATTTGAAAAGTTTACATGAACACTCCAGCCTCTATTTTGGTCACAAGGTTTTCAGCCAAGGGGAGATAACTCTGGTACAAAGAGTCTCAAAACATATATTAATATGGTTTGTCCTCTCATGATATGCTTCACATTAAATATAAAAAAAAATCTGATGTTCAGGGTGACCACAGGGTGACCACATACATGTGGGCATATAAAAATAAACGGAAAGTTATTTAGAAGAAGTTCAGTAATTTATGCACAAAAGAGACAATGCATTTAAAGTTCATAATATAGAGCATTTTGAGCATGGATATATATAAATATTACACATGGTATATACATTCATATTAAATACATTTATACAAGTAAGATATATATGCTTACTTCATAAAATAAATTAAAATCAATTACATGTAAAGCTATATGTTATATCTATATAAAAATTCAACATTTTAAATATACAATTCCTACCTCAAAATAAAATTTAAATGGTAGTTATAAAATAACATTTAAAATCCAATAACCCAATATTTTTAGACAAAAGTAATTAATCAGAAATAGTTTTAATGTTCCAATAGTTAATCAAGCATTGCAATTAATAATTTAAAAAAATCTAATCAAAATTCATCAAAGAATAGTTAATATACACTTAAAAAAATAAAATCCAAAATAGCAATAGTAAAGTCAGACATAGTATTACAGTAATCCTTATTATTTGGGTAAAGAAATTGAATACAACATTAAAACTTCACCTAATAATATTATTTCGAAAGGGTTAAAAAATCTGAGTGGTACAAATCATGCAGGCAACCCCATGACTATTCTCTTTTCTTTTTCTAACAGATAGACAATGCACTATCCTAAATATTTCAAGCATGTCAAATTTAGAGACTATATATATGATGAAAACTTTCTTTAGGATAACTGAAATACAATTATTAATTAGAGTGTCCACCCAATTCTGTCACTTTCCTGGATACTCCTAGTAGTTTAAATCTTCCCCACTTATTGCAAAAGAGTAGGACCTATTTAGACAATACTAAATCACATTAATAATTACATGAGAAGTTACATGAGAAGTTACATAAGGTGTTCCATAGCTAGTAAGTATGCCTCACCACATGCACAACATCAGTTAAAGCTATAAAGATAGCTACATACAATAACGTTAAACAAGAAGACATATGTGAAAATTAAATTTTATCACATTAATATACATATCTAATTCAAATTATATACATACTGCATAAATGGCTATGTATTTCCTAAAGATATATTTCATCGGTAGGTAAGATCCTAAGATACAAAACCATTCATTGAAAAAATATTTAGGCTACAGGCAAAAATACACTTGTTTCTAATCTTTTAAGTGACACCAAAATAATTAATTATTTGATTAAAAACTAAAATATCACATTTTATCAAATAAATTTTTAAAAGATCCACCACAAAAAACGAAAACAAAAAAAGCCAGAAAGAAATTACAAAATTGTCTCTTTGCCTTTTTACTCAAAATTTGTCTTCCTTGTCATAAATCAATCATCAATATATATGTATTTATTTCATAGAATTAAAAAAAAATTGTTATTTTCTTAGTTTCGAATGTATTTAAAAACTTGAATATGTGATGTGGTCACCCACTTACTACTGAGAAAACCCTAACAATTTATCCCCAGCTTTCATCAATATCTTTTTCATTATCATAAAAAGACCTATCTTCTTTGCTACAAGCAGCAGCATCATTATCAAAAGAGATGTCATCAGAACCACTGTCCCCAAACATCCTATGGTAGTCAGCTACAGCTATTTCCTTGACTTTGAAAGGGATACTCTGCCATTTTTTATGGTTAGTGATTTCATCACCATTAATGAACTGATAACACTCTAATTTTAAAGCTGGGAACATATTGCCCTTGTATTTAAATGTTATTCCCAAATAATTATGGCATTCTTTACAGTGAATCTTCCCAGCTATTTGTATACCATCAAATGGTTTGTGGGGAACTTTATCTGGCCTCATGTCTACTTTTTTCATGAAAGAAGGATCGATTACAACATGATGGGAGCCCTGAACAGTGCGAATATCCTTACTATCAATAGTAAGATTTCTACACCGCATACACCTGAGTTTGAAATGACCCTCACGCTTTCTACTTAATCGATATTGTTTTGCTACTTCATTTATTTCTTCCTCTTCAATTGCTTCCTTTTGATATTCACTAATTCTATTGGTGACTTCATGTTTAGGTAATTGCCGCAGTTTGATAATAGCTTCTGTCATCATTTTTGCTCGCTCCACATTTAACATTTCACGTTGTACAATCTGATTACTACCTAATAATACTGAAACACCCCCTCTCTTTCTGCTTCTACCTGAAAAATATTAATAAGATACTAAAATAGTAGGATTTTTTTTCACAATTAAATTGATATATCATAAAGGAGCTTAACCTATAACTTAACAGTATCCATGATATTCGAAATAATACACAAAAAATAGAATTCAATATTAGTCCATATTGTTGTTATTACCTTATTTTTAAAATATGGGATCCTAATATCCAATATTTAAGACACAATGAACATTTTTCAAAATAAATACACAACGTTGTGTACACTAATATGGTAACAAGCGGTTGCAAGGCTTTACATCACATAAAGAATAAATCTGTTAAAAACTGTAGCCTCTATTGAATTCACAAGGTTTTCGGAGACAAACAAGCAGTTGCCATGCAAGACACCCCATATCTTTCAAGAGATGGACTGAGAACAGGGAGAATATTGTACTTACCTCTTGTTTGAACAGTTGTTATTTCATTCCCGACATGATTGTACCTTATTACAATATTGCACTCTGGTATATCTAGACCTTCTTCTGCCACACTTGTTGCAATTATCAGTTTAATCTTTCCATCGCGAAATCTTCCAATGATTGCATCTTGCTCGTTTTGTGTCATCCCTGAATAATTTGAAATTATTACTGTCCGACAATAAATATAGACCCACCACCAGCTTTGTAACAGAAAGGGATGTGACATTTAAAATGGTCAACAGCTTCGCAAAAACATAGGTTGTCAGGTAACAACAAATACCACCATATGGTAGCCAAGTCTGAGCAGTGCACAAAGACTGTGACATCTTTTTCTTTTCAGCAATGGATGTATTTTGAACACATTAAAAAATGTACAAGGGCAAGATGATTATGAGAACAAATTAAAACTTGATAATTTTCTAGTTCTGACGCCAACATACACTGAATAAGAATCAGTAATTAAATGATAAATTTACCAGTTCTAGTTTAAGGATTGTCCATTGAACATATAACCACTGTATAAATTTCAAATCAATTGGACAAAAACTGTTTTCTTATGTATTCTTCTCAAGACACATTTATAAGGATTACGTAATTATTTATCTGCTGTTTTTTTTTAAAAAAAAAATATGATAGTTAGTTGAATAAACAAGCAGTACTTTGTATCCTCCAGGTTTTTCCAATAATGTAATGCACAATTTAAAAGGACTAAATAGAGAATCTGTGAAATCAAACGAAAGTCAAAAAAATTCTTTGATTGTCACTTATGTACTTACCTCCCTCGTCTTCATGAGCACCAGCACCAGTAAATGCTTCTGCATTTAAACATTTCAGTTCCTTCTCACTTTTCATCCAATCACAAAGAGCATAACAAGTAGCTCTAGTTCTAACAAATATAATACCCAACGAGTCAGGTCCCTTCTCTTTGCGTAAATCTATAAGGATTTTAGCTAGTTTTTTCAAATTTGGATTTTCGCCTGTTTCTTCAAATTTTTCCAGATTTTTCTTAAGATCTAAATATAGAAAAAGTATATTATTTTGAGTATTTTTTTTATCTTGAAATTTTATAAACTTGATATTTCAAACATACGTTATGCCAATTGCACTTCTTTCTTTAGGCCTGAAATGTTATCTAAATTATTAATTCGACATTAATTAACTTATCCAGACCATAATCAATTTTCGATGGCATCGCTGGCCTGCAATATTTACTGGATTGGAATCCTATCTGCTGCTTAACATCCATTAATAATTAAATCAAAAGATGGGTTGCCAGGCAATGAAACATACGCTCAAAGCAGCTAAATCGCCCGAGCAGTCAACTATAGTTGTCGCATATTTTTACTTTTTTTTGTTAATGTAACATTTATAATACACTAAAATCTGATTAAGAGTAACAACTCATTAAGTAATTATCAGAAAATCATTAAAATTTGTTGGGTTTAATGCTAACATTGAGCATACAGAACATTGAATATCGTGGATTTAGGTATTCAGTTATAAAAATTCATTGAAAATCAATATACTCAAGACCTTAATTAAACTCTGTGTATCAATCTAAAGTCATTAGGATATTAACTTTGACCTCTGGAAAGTCCACTAGATTTTTAAAAGTGATCAAGGACCATAACTCTGGCAGTAATTATCGGAAATCGCTGAGCATCCACAAGATTTTTCAAAGTGATCAAGGGCCATAATTCTGAAAGCAATTATCAGAAATCGCTGAAAATCAATAAGCTTCTTTGTCTCATTACCTTAAACACTGTGTATAAATTTAAAGTCAATCAGATATAACCTTTGGCCTCTAGCGTCCACAAGATTTTAGGAAGTGATCCAGGATCATAACTCTTGCAATAATTATCGGAAATCGCTGAAAATCAATAGGCTTCTTCGTCTCATGACCTTAAACACTGTGTATAAATTTAAAGTCAATTGCATATCAACTTTAGCCTGTAGCAATTGAAATGTGGTCATATAAAAATGGATAATCAAGACTATATGTTTTATTGTATGATGATTGAGGCTCAAAATTCAATAGCTAAAATCGCAGTTCAAAGTGGAACAATTTGACTGAAATTTTCAGCAAATTCCCTTTAAATTATCTAGTTTTAAACTATAATAGCAAGAACTGCCAGCTCTCTGTCTAATCTCCCATAATGCATCTTTAATTGAAACATTGCTTTGTTACAGGACTCCCATAATGTATCTTTAATTGAAACATTGCTTAGTTACAGGACTTGTACTAATAAGACAAAGGTATAGGAAAAGACAACTGTGGTATTTTTGATACTTAATGCATCTGTTACTGGACCAAGCCAAAATCAAAAGAATAACAAAGGTGCAATGTTTGATGTTTCCAATCAAAATCATGCTATCAAACCTTCTAGTGGCTAAAAGTTATATGTTAGAAAATGATTTCTTCCCGACCCTCCGAGAACAGAAACTGGATTTGGTTATTTTCTTAGAATAAAAAGCACAAGTATGACAATGTTTTTGCCCCAATGACCCACCTTACCATAGTTCTGGGGTTTTTTTGGTATTAAATAAATGATGCATCAGATTGTCAATTTCTATTTTATTCTATCATTTTACCATACTGAATTAAATTTAGCATATCTGATAAAAATTCTGAGCTCTAGCTGGACCACACGCTAAAAACACCATTTTTCGTTGAACCTTGGGTCATAATCCAAGGAGTTATGGATTGATGTGCGTGAATATACAAAGGAACCGAGATGGTTGGATTATAATCTTATATTTCAAGTTTTATCAAAATTGGATAAAAATTGCGATCTTTAGAGTGTCCACATGCTAAAAACTTGACTATCCTATAACCTATGAAGTTACGATCTGATAAGTGCCAATATCGAAAGGACCAAGATCTTTGGGAGATAAATCTATATTCACATTTCGTCAAAGACGAATAAAATTGTGACCTGTAGTGTGTCCACAAATAAATTGTGGACAGAAGGACAGGGAAGGCGGCCATATATCTCCACATGACAGGTTGACATGTGAGGCACAAATAATATAATAGACTGATGTGTGCATAAAGGTTTGTAAAGATGTTTTCAGAAGTTCCCAAGATATGCTCTGGAAACAAAATTTGTACAAAGGACAGACGGATGAAACCCATATCAATATTTGTTCAGGGCTGGATGACAAGCAAGTGGGTTAAACTTATAATTTGTCGTTAATCAGTATATAACTCTTCTATTCTTACCTATGAAAGCCTTTGATAACTCTCGCTCTACTTCTGTATGTTTATTTTTTTCTAGATTATCAGTAAGTTTTTTCTCAAGGTAAGATAAAACATCTTGTAAACGTACCAGATCATGTATATCTAGGGCAGCATTATATATCTGATATAAACAAGATAAGTTCAACAATTAATCCCAGAATAAGAAATCTCCCAAACCAGAATATTTTGAGAGTTGAATCTCTAATAGAAATATCAGTCACAAAAATTCTACTTTTGTTTTCAGCTAAATTAACCAATCATAAAAATCATTATCCCCCAACCCTACATGCACAAATAATAATCGATTCCGAAAAAATGTCGACAAAGTAGAGTGGCTCCAGAAAAAATGTTTAAATCCATAGTCAATTCAGTACAACTCATTAGATTCATATTAAAAACAAGCATTTAATTGGTCATTTCAATTTTTTCTTTTTTACGATTGTTATGACATTTTGGACAGTGTTAGTTTCAACAGATAGGTTGCCAGGCATACAGCAATGGCAGTTGAGCTGTCTGACAGTCTACAGGGGTTGTCACATGTCTTTCTTTAGTCAGTAATGAAATTGTTTACAAAACACAAAAATTTTATTTTAATAGCGATTGATGGAGATAAAGCTATAAACAAAAGTGATTTTATTATACAATCAGTTGCCAGAAAGTCATGGTCTGAAATACGCAAACATCAAAAGAGACTGAGATATAAAGATATGTTTTAAGTTTCATCAAAATTAGATAAAAACTGTGATCTCTTTTACACTATTTGCGTACAAATAGCAGACATTTTGTTGGGCAGTTTCATTTCGATTTTCCCGAAATTCAATATCAACCTTCTATATGGTGGAATCGGAATGGTGCTATATTTAAACAGTTTTTAAAATGAGAAAAAAATTGTGACCTCTAGAGAATCCACAATCTAAAAGTGAGATTTTTCGAACAATCAGTTACTATGGATTATAAACATGTATTTCAAGTTTCATCAAATTGATATACCAGATGCTTACACAATTTGCGTTCAAGTGCTGACATTTTGTCAGGTAGTTTTGGTCCGATTTTCAAGAAATTTATTCTCGACCAATGACATTAGGGTGTAACAGTGATAAACATGAATGTTTTTTTTAAATCGGACAATAATTGTCATCTCTAGAGGGATAACAAGCTTCTAGTCCTACCACATGCTAATGTTTAGTATACATAACCTTAAAGACAATCAGATGATAGATTGAGAGCATTCACAACATTTTGGAAAATCGTTGAAAATCAATAAGTATCTCCATTTCACGACCTTAAACACTTTGTGTAAATTTCACCAGATAGCAAAATGTAGTAAAAATGAACGATTCACTTTTTTTTTCAGGATTTCCACAGCCTCTGGCATAAACTATTCCCAATTTTCCAAAATTTGTTCCACTTTTAATCCCTGTACCAACTGAAACGATCTACTTTTATGCTTTTGACAAGTCTGCTCTGTGGATACAACTTACCTCCAATTGTCTAGCAACAACTACTATTGTTCTAGCATTCAGTTTTTCTTCTTCGGTTTTGGTATTCAGTATTCTGGCTGCTTGTTTTATTTTAACTGCCCACTGTCCATATGCCTGGCTTGTAAATTCTGATGGCCTTTTTCTCAATAATGTTGTTATCTCTTTATCATTTAATTTAGCTGAAATATGTAAAATACAATAACATTGTAGTCAACATCAGCGTATTCTAGAACAATCAGAAAATAAAAGATTTGCTGCTCAACAACCAAGCATATGCCTAATTTGGACTTAGATTCAAGTTAGTTAAACACAAAATAAAAAATAGGTTGCCAGCCAACGAAACATACGCCCACAACGGCTAAATCGTCCAGGCAGTCAACTAGAGTTGTCGCATATTAAGTAATTATCAGAAACTCATTAGAATTTGTTTGGTTTTAATAAAGTTCTGGCCCATGCTAACGTTTAGTATACAAAACATTTAATATTATGGATTTAGCTGTGCAATTATCAAAATTCATTGAAAATCAATATACTTGTTTGTCTCAAGACCTTAAACTTAGAACGTCCATAAAATTTTTGAAATGATCAAGGACCATAACTCTGGAAGTAATTATTGGAAATAGAAGCGACAGCCATTTTGTTCTGCAAATTTGAACTGAATCTTCATTACAGTGTAACGTTCATATAGTCAAACGATTTTTTAAATTGGGTAATAATTGTGACCTCCATAGGGTTCACAAGCTAATAAAGGTGATTTTTCGTACAATCAGGGCCATAATTCAGGAAGTTACGATCCAATATGAGCAAAACTAGAAAGGAACCAAGATCTTTAGCATATAAACTTACATTTCAAATTTCATCAAAATGACCTCTACAGATTCTACAGGGTCCATAACCGTTATATAACACATTTTCACACTATTCGCGTACTTAAGCGGCAGCCATTTTCGACGGCAATTTTGGTCCGATTTTTACGAAATTTGACCTCAACCTTCATTACAATGTAACAGTGATATAATCAAATGTTTTTTTCGTACAATCAGGGGCCATAATTCAGGAAGTTCGATCAGATATGTGCAAATATCGACAGGAACCAAGATCTTTGAGTTATGAACATGCATTTCAAATTTCATCAAAATCAGATTTAAATTGTGACCTCTACAGGGTCCACAACCTTGATATACCATATTTTTACACCTTTCGCGTTAAGTGGCGGCCATTTTGTTCAGCAACTTTGGTCTGTTGTGCATGAAATTCGAACTGAACATTCATTACAGAGTAACAGTGATATAATCAAACGTTTTTTTAAATCAGATAATAATTGTGACCTCCACACGGACATAAGATAATAAAGGCGATTTTTCGTACAATCAGAGTCCATAATTCAGGCAGTTACAATCCGATACGCGCAAATATCGAAAGGAACCATTGCAACCAAGATCTTTGGGTTATAAACATACATGTCAAGTTTCATCAAAATCGGTTCAAAATTGTGACCCCTGGAAACAGTTCTTTTTCAAGATTCAACAATTTCACTCCACTAAAAACTTATGGTATTGCAAAGCATCAACAAATTAAATCTGCTTAATAAAAAGCTACTTAGGTTAAACAGAATATGATATCGGTTAAACAGAAACTTCACTAACAGTAACATACCAAGTTTTAAACATTCTGTCAAGATATCCACCCAATGTACCTAAATTATTTTGTCTGAAAAAGTGTGATGGACAAACAGGGGCCTTTTTCATGAAATTTTAACTAAGATAAAATCCAAATTTTAGTAATTTGGTTGGACAATATTAGATTAATTTTAGTTCTTAGCCAATCAAAACTAAAGTATCTACTAAAATTTGGATTTTATCGTTAGTTAAAATTTCATGAAACAGGGCCCAGGATAATAACATAATATACTTTTCATGTGTATAATGTCCTGGTTCATCTCCTTTTCCTAAATATGTCAATACCTTATATACTTTCACAATGGTAAGAAAAATCATAAACTTACCAGCAGCAGTATCTAAATGACCTTCAATTTCAGCCATTGTGGATGTTATTTGTTTTCTTGCACCATCATGGCGATTACCTGTCAACACTTCTCTTCCTGTTGTACATAAACAAACATGGATTAGTGCAGGTGAGACAGAGTATTATTTGCCTTGCCACAGGCGCTGGCGCTGGCAATACATGGTATGGCAGTGTGCCTATCAGCGTCCACGTTGTCGTGCCACTGCCACTGGCAAACCACGGTATTCCTGTGTGCCCACCAGTTCTTGTAACCTCTCAAATCAATGTCAACAAATTCCAAACAGCAAGTTTTAAAAAGTCAAACCATCCTTGAGACTGATGCCCCCCACCTCATAATAAATAGAGGACACCCATTACTTGCAGATTCATTTTTTCATAAAACATATCAAATCATTTAACACTCTGTTTTATCCAAGCAGGCAAGATACATGGTTATGATTTAGTCAAACTATACACCTGCCTAGTCTTTGTTAAAAATTAATATTTTGACAAAACCGTGTTTCTGATATATGATTCACAAATTGCTAGCTCATCCATGGCATATAGTAAAAATTAGTTTTTGGAAGTTTAATATTGAAGGCAGTGTTTGTGTAAGTCATAGATTCAAATTCTAAGAAACCATATAAGCTACTGGCAGTAGATAAAAAAATCTTGGTGTTTAAATTAAGAGCACAAGTGGAGTTACCAACAAAAGTTAGAAAAGTACAACAGCAATTTAATGTAATGCCACTTACTTTCATCTGGTACAGGAACTGTTTTATCGAGTTCTGCTTTATTCTCTATTACAGTTGATAATTTAAATACATCTAAGTTAGCACAAAGTTTTAATATACTGGTCATAGCATCATTACATGTTGTAGCTTTCTCTACGCCCAATGATGCTGTTAATCCGATAATCTGAAGACAAATTTATCCTGTTTATATTATATATATATATATTCTATTGACAGAATTTGAAAATATACCGGAAATTTATGCCTACACAATTATAAACTTAGCTAATTCTGTCTATTGCAAGTCTTCCGTCTAGTTTCAAATGTTCTATAAATTATTATTTAGATTCTTAGTCACATTGCAAGCCCATAATCAATTCTCTAGACCAGTGGTTCCCAACTTGGAGGTCTCGCACAGTCGCTGTGTACCACCTGGGAACCACTGCTCTAGACCATCATATAGCTTAGATATCTAATGGATTCAAACTCTCTCAGCATTTAAAATTTAACGATAAAATTGATACCTAATCAAGACTTTGTTTATTATAATAGCAATGGTACTTGGAATCGTGTTACAACTTAAAGCATTCATAACTTTGCTCAGTATCCAGTAATTTGATAATTTGACTGAAATTTTCAATATATTCATTTCTCATTATCTGTTTTTAAACTATCATAGCAAGTGTATCATAACAGAGTTGTTATGTTCCAATGTCTTGACCAACCAAATCGCTCCTTAGCCCTGGCGGAAAATTCCCATCAAACTTAAGGTAATGATATAATGAATCTATACTCAGGGTATCGAAGCTCTGACTTAATTCCAACTTAGAGATGAAACAATTGAATTTTTATGGGGGGAATTTATTGTGACAGCTTGCAAGGATATGTTGCTGAATAGGAGTGGCTGCTCATACAGATTCTACTGTATCTGACTATAGTCAACTCCACATACAAACTTAAAATAGACATGTGTGCAGTTATTACAAACCTGAGGTAAATTCTCCTCTCCAACTTTTTTGGCTTTGAGATACTTTTTCATCAAATTATTATATGGTTCACCCTTTCTGGTATGATGACACTCATCTAAAATCAGCAAGGAAAATTGACTAAGCGACTCGATCTTCCCGTCACGTAGGTGGTTGTCCAAGATTTGAGGTGTCAACACCAATATATCATAATGTTCCAGAATGTTGTGTAGTTGCCGAGAAAGCTCACTTTCTCCAGTAACATGCTGTACCTAAAATCAAGATATATTTGCAATGATATAGAATCATGGGATGTTATTAAGATGTTATTTCTACATTTGGAAATTTTTGTACTGGTTTAATGAAAATTAAAGGTAAATTGGTTTTAGTCAATCACAGAGACCCAAATGGGACATTAATGAGAACAGAAAACCCGTGAAAAAGTAGTTAAATCTAATGTAGACCAACAATAATATCCAGGTTGGAGCAAAAAAAGTCTAATTATGTGTAATTTCTTTCCAATTTCACATTCTACATGATCTGGTGAACACCAAAAGAAAATTGTCATTTCTTTCAAAAACGAATCAGAGTTAAAACCAAATTGTGTATTTGCAAAATTGAGAAGACTGTGTTTTGAGTAGTTAAGGCTTCAAAACTGCTTAAGAAAACCTTCTTATCAAAGTAATACAATTACCAATGACTCTTTCATCTGATTTGTTCTTTGATTTATACATTGACCTTCAGAAATTGAAATAAAATATTGAAGCGAAATATAGCAATATATACCAGTATCTATCAACCATTTTAGGGGCATGATTCTTTACTCACAACATTGTTTAACCGTTAATAGATTTTCATTTAAAAAGATACCCATAAATATTTAGCTTACACAAGCTTAACTTACTCTGCATTCAAGATATTTCTGGAATGTTTTGGCTTGCTGGTTTACCAAGGGTGTAGTCCTTGCTAAGAAAACAATCTTCTTAGGATTTCCTGCCATATAAAAACAAATTCGCTTGTACTTGTAGGCAATACAAATCTTATTTCAAAACGCCAAACAATGAAAGTTTCATTATCTGGTGATGTAATATAAAATTTGTAACATATAACCACTAGCAGCTAAGTTGACAAAGTAATTGATAAAGTTCTGAAAACATTCCTTAGACCCCCCTACTCCTCGTCACATACCAGCTTGTTATTGAAACTATGCCACTTGACTCAATGAGTCAACGCACACATTAGACCACTCAACCTGACCCTGACGTGGTGAATCTATACACCAAGTTGCATCACTATCCCACATGTATCATGTCCCAAAGTATTGACCAATCCCTGTTCATTACTGCTTAGCCTATCCCTGAGAGGAAAATCATCATCATCGAATTAATTAACACCTATTTACACTAACAGTTTAATTCAATTACAAGCAGAGAAATTGTGTCCTAAAAGGTATTTTGAATGAACATGCAGATAGATAAACTTATTTTACAAGTCCCCTTCATTCTTCAAAAAGGTATGAGATAACATCTGGTATGCAACTAGTATATTTTAACACAGTAATTTTAAGGAACAAACTAAAACAATGATTCACATAATTATTATCAGGTTGTCAGAAAATCCTGAAAGAAAACTTTCCAAAACTCTGACCCTAGCTGTGAGCATTTAACATATTGATAAATCAACTGATGGACAGGGATGCTGACAATACGATTTATAAAACAACTTTTTCTTCATACCTCCTGAGGCTGATTCTAAATGCTTTTGTATTATGTGCAGAGCTACTCTGGTCTTTCCAGAGCCTGTTGGAGCACAGATGATTGTATTTTCGCCTTTGAGTGCCACCTGACTCAATTCCAATTGATAATTTCGCATTTTTAATTCAGGATATCCATTATCATAAAACTCCTTATCTAGAATTGAAAAAAAAACCAAAATATTACTCATTTAATATTTCATAAAATGTGATGAAAACTCCTCTTGCAAATATAACTGTTGATAATATAATAATAAATATAAAAATAAAAGTCTATAAAACAAGAATTTAATGTGAGCAAGAAATGCAAAGAAATTAATGTGAGCACGAAATTAATGCGAACAAGTAACTAGCGTAATAAAGGGGCAATAGCAGATTTCACCGGAAAACAATAAATATATAAATTCATGACTTCGGAAAAATGCTACCCCTTACACAAGAAAACAGAAACAGAGCTATTGGCATGCTGGTTCAGGGGGTTTCACAGGTAGCCGTCAACTGACACTTTAATGTACACCCATTGACCATTGTTTGCCTCAGACAGTGCTGCAACTCCACTGGAAGAGAGTTGCCGTTCGACCCTGACCTGGAGCGCCATCTGTAACAACTGCTGCTCAAGATCACCAACTACAACTACAGTATCTGCTCAACAGGTTCCAGTCAGCTACTGCTATTGCCAGGAGAACTTTTGAACATAGCAAAGTCAGATCAGCCCTCAGCCCTCAAACAATTCGAAGGCTCTTTGGTTAAGCTGCATTCAACCTTAACAAGGTTAAATCCTTTTGTATCGTCATCAACTTGCCAGACAGCAATGGGCTGCAAATCAAGGTTATCTGCACAATACACCATGGTGAAATGTCATCTTCTCGGATGAATCCCGATTCAACGAGAGTTTTGCTGCTGGACGTCACTGTATCTACCGACATCGACATGAGCGCTTTGCTCGTAACTGTGTGCTGGAAAGGGATCGCTTCCGGGGAGGTGGCATCATGGTTTTAGCCGATATCAACATCTATCTTTACTTTTTTCTATTCTTAGTAACACTGTGTAATCATCACATACAATGGGAAAATGAGTTAGCTATTGTCTAGTATTCTATCATAGACGCTGGCTCGCTAGTCTGGAGGTCGAGTGTCCGATCCCAGCATTGGCCGAGAAAGTTCATCTTAATTTTCCAGCATGGTTTCCTTTTGTCAGTGATGCAGAAGGAGTGCCTGACGAGGACAGCTGTCTAGTCGTTCAGTTGGGACAGAAAACCGAGATCCTGTGTGTACATTGGCGTGCACGTAAACGATTCCTTGACAGTTGGAATTCGATATAAGAGTAGACCATAGCGCCGCTGCCCAGGCAAAATTTTCCTCATAGGAGCTTTATGGCGTATGCCCGTCTTCCATAAGCCCAGGTTATGTGCAGAAGAGTAGGACGTTAAACCCCATTTCATTTCGTTTCATTTGTATGCTACCATAGATCTTGAATCAAAAATGGTAAACCAAGTAAAGCAGGAAATCAAAAAATTGTACATTTTTCTATGAAAAGTTTCCAGAATTGTTTGTGCAAGTAATACCTTTCTCTCGAGAATTACATTTCAGGCGAGTATAGCGTGCATGTGTGTAATGACTGGTGTCTCCCGACGAGGTCTTTATTCAATACTTACAAGAACTGTCATCCTTTTCATTATCTGAGAAGCCATCGTCTGCAGTTGAATCTGATGACTGCCTACCACCTTCACCTACAAAATATAATACTGTTAAATCACTCTTCCACAGAAAATCAAAAGTTTTTGGATTGGCAATCAAGGAATCTTAGATCACACACATGGATAATGCATTATTGTGCAAAACAAATTATATGCAACAATATATCCATCTTTACAACATATTGTACTGGAGTTCCCTTCAAGGATATTTGGTATTACCGGTACATCAAAATTACTATTCAACATTAATTGGAATGCATATAATATAGAAGAGTTTTTTGAAGAGTAAACAATAATCATCAGGTAAGAATATGCTGCTTCATACCTGGTTCAGTTGGATTAGGACCTGGAGGTCTGTTATATTCTTCATCTGTGAAAAAATAACATTTTAGTGTTATTTAAGCTGTGAATGACAATTGGTGGTTTTAACAGGTATTTAAAATAGATATTAAAAGATATCCTGGTATTTCTTGCAATGTTACACACATTCACTTTGTTTCATTGTGAAATGCCCCATCGTTCTAATTATGATAGCAGAATACAAAAAGAGCAGAGAGTGAACAAAGTCATCTTTTCCGTATTCTCCGGTATTTCAACATTTGCCATCATGCTTTTCAGCAAAGACCCTCAATTACAACAGTGTCATGGTTTTTGATCACAAGGGCAGTAACTTTGCAAATAATTGACCAGAGACTTAAATAATAGGATTGTCCCACTGTGAATAATTGAAGCACAACTGGGGCAATAACTTGGAAAATAATAGGACATACAAATTGGATGGATAATGTCTATGTGTAGTTGAATAAGCCCTGCAAGTTTAAACAGACAGATGATGTTACCATGACAATATATGAACATTTACCATCGATCATCATACATTGGTAACTCACCTTTTACTGCAGGATCCATTCCCAATAATCGAAACATATCTGGATTCTGATTTTTCATCACTTTGAAAAAAGCAAATGGCCAATCACTTTTTTGCCTTGGCATACTTCGAAATAATTCCTCGCAGGCTGCTATCATGCCCATACTGGTATAAATACATCTGATGATTTCAACATTTCGTTCTGTTAGATAATCACCCTGTCTCATTTCTTGTGCCACCGCAAGTGGATCAGTTATATAATCAATAATATCAGCTCGTAACAATAAAAGTAAAAATGCACAATATTCTCTTCCTGTCTGTTGTATCAGTGGAACTTTTCTATCATGTAAAACATCCAGAAATCTTTGAAATTCTGAACAAAAAAAATGAAAATTAATTTATAGAGAGAGAGAGAAAAATGGGATTTAACTTCCACTTGACACATTCTATGTCATTTCGGGACTAACATGGTTTTTAACTTTTTAATTTTCAATAAATCGCTTGCACGTAGGGATTTTTAGCAGTGGGAAGAAAGCAGAGGACCCGAAGAAAACCCACAAGGTTGGGCAGGCGACCCTACTCCTTGTCGCGTACAACCGGGGATTCGAAACCATGCCAGTTGACTGAATGGCAGGCTTTATGATACAGCACACACGTGCTAAACATTCGGAAATCCACCCCTCAAATTAATTTGTAAGCATTATCTGAGTCACTTAAAACACATTCTGATTAATATTGACCATATAGCTCAACATTTTGAATTGCAACTTGCAGACAGTGTTTCATTTCTAACTTTACCTTTGGAGTTATGTTCATTTGTTCTGAAACATTCCAAAATCAAAATAAAAACAGTTTGGAGATAGAGGCATTCGTAATACCATACCAAAATGTGGAAAATTTCATTTCCAAATATCTGCAACAGCAAAACTCTCACAAGTTTCAAAACCATATTAAAAACCTTGTTGTTATAACTGTAGGCTAAATTTAATAGATATGTGGATTGTACATGTATATAGTTTGCAGTTTAATCCTTTTAATAGCCCTCTGAACATGATTACGAATGGATTTGGAGCTCAAGAATTACTATTATTATTATCAGTCCAAGTAAAAGCGAATATACAATCATTTCCACAAAGAATTCTTAAAGTTTCTGACGAATCATTGTTAATTCTCCATATTGATATTGGAAATTGCTAAAAATCAACGGGCAAAATTTACCCACTACATACTACACAGTCAACAAAATATTTCAAACTGATCAAGGCAATAACTGTGAAATCATCATGATAAATGTAGCTTTTTTTTAGATTCCAAAATGCACATTAAAAGTCGTGAACATAAAATTACTGTTATTAGAAAGTTAATGTGACATTACATCACAGAACATCCAAACACATCAAAGGCACATTCTTAATCTTACAGGACTTTCCATCGTATAGTCCAATAGGCAATAGCATCCATTTGTTAAACCATTGCAGTGTAAACATCAGATGCCCTTACACAATGTAAACAACAATAAGACTGGTAGCCAAACTGAATTTGGGGTACCTCTAATACTAGGTTCCCACTGTCGTCCCTACTGAGATCATGATCTGGTTCGTGCAGAAATGTTCGGATTTGTTTCAATACAATCAACACAATTGCTACGACTGACCACAAGATATGGTAAGACCTGATAGGATTACCACAATTACTCAACGATTTAAATCGTAGCTTGAATTGTGATAGTGGGAACCCAGCAAATGTAAAATAAAATATTGCCATGGCTATGAAATTAGCTATATACTTGTAGTCATGTCAATTCAATTCAATTTCGTTTTACAAACCATAGAAGATAGATGTATTACCATTTAAAAAATATAACTTACTTTCATATTCTAGTGCCTTTATAAATTCAGGTACACATTTTGTTTCTTGTACCAAATGTATAAGTTTTCTAACAGCCTCATGTCTTGACACTGTTTGTTCAATCTTAATTATTTGTTCTCTTTGTTCCTCTGATTATAAAAATAACACATATTAAATTATGCCCCCAACAGGAAACCATTATACAAATATCTCTCTAGCCATTCTCAAATTTTAAAGGACAACCCACATTATTCAGTGAACAAAACTAATCAATAGGACTCTTAAAACGCTTTATTCTAGTTCTATGCAACTCTGAACATATACATTATTTAAGAAATACCAAATAGCTGTTGGGTGGAGAATCGCTGATCGACTAGCAATTACCACGTGCATAGATAAACCTGTCTATAACTCAAAATCTGCGTGTAATGACAGTTTCTCGTTGTAATTCTCTTTCCTTTTCGTGAGTTTTCACTTAAATTTGAAAAATAGTTTCAACTTCCACCTAAAATAACACTTCAACAAGACAAAGTGTAGTTTTTGTAAACTTCTATATAAACTGTACAATCCATGAAATTATGGTCTGATACATGCCAATATTGACAGGAATCAAGATCTTTGGCAGATGAACTTCTTTTTAAAGTCTTGTAAAATCGGATCAAAATTGTGACCTGTAGAGTGTCCACAAACCCATTGTGGATGGATGGACGGATTGGCAGGCAGGGGCAACAACGCAATACGTCCACATGAAAATGTGGGCGTATAAAAATGAGCAGTAGTATAATTCCTGCCTACTGTCTGAACTTACCATTAAGAGTATTTAAACGATTTAAAATCATATTAGGATCAAGATATTCTACAAACTGAGGTGTGAATGCCTCAATTAAGTGTTGTTGAACCAGAGATCGATCCTCTGGCTTTTCTTCTGGTAGACCTACATTGGATGAAGCCATGTTATCAACCTGAAAATGTAATAACATGACAAATATCTGTATAATTCTCCGCTCACACATAAATTTGGGTAGGTGTATAAGAAAAATTCAATCAAAGGCCCACTTAGATTATGCAGTTTGGTTGACTGTTTGCTGAACTTTCAAAATTCATGAGAAGGACTAAATGTGCAACAAATCTTAAAATGTCTGCATATATCTTAACCATGTATTGACAGAACTGCCATGTAACTGCACAAAGTAATGTAAACTAAAAATCCTTGTTCACCTAATACAACTACTACTACTACTTAGTGTTTAACGTCTGCTTCCACATAAGTGATATCGCAGACAAGACTTAAGAGAGCCGAAGCTGATCCCTGTTTTTTAGAATATGATTTTGCAATCTTTCCATTTCGCTTTAAGCCATGGATTGGGTTAAGTGGAAAGTTCTTCCCTTTATTTATTAAAAAACATATCATTTGGTAGATGATCTCGTTTGCTTCTGGGTTGGTTGGTGTCATCGTTTGGGGTTAGTGTTTAGGTGCCAGGCCCGTCTTATCGTGGCCTCCCCTTACTCCACTGACCACTATCCCACTCTATGGGTTTGGTATCAGTTTTATTTACGAAATAGTGTTTAGGTGCCGAGTACGTCTGACCGAAACTCCCCCTTCCTCCACTATCCTGCTTAGTTTGGTAGATGTCATCTGTGGGATTTGTGTTTAGGTGCCAGGCCCATCTTATCGTGACCTCCCCTTACTCCACTATCCTAATTCTGTAGGTTTGGTGTCTGTTTTTTTGGTGGAATAGTGTTTAGATGCAGAGTCACCTAATACAGCAGATCCCTATAGCTTATAAATTGTTTATATAATAAAACAGTTTGATAAATAATGCACCAAAAATATGGTTTCTATTTCATGATAACATTTTTAATCAACAATAGAGGCTACAGGTTTTACGGGACAACGTTTTATTTCAGAGCTAATCCCAACCCTTTCAACAGGCTACAGATAACAGGTCATGAGAGTACATTAACACCATCAATTTACAGTGCTTAGCTACAAACTTCTGTTTCATTTCACAATACTGACCGATGGTGCTATGACACAATTCCAAACAAAAAAGTGGTAGGATAAAAAAAGTTTTTGATGATTGTATAAATTTTAGGAAATCCTTGTGAAAATTGCCAAAAAACTTTATTAATGTAACCCCCTCAAAGCTAGGGAAATTAGTTTCAGACAATTAGGACTGAATTAACTTTCATAAGCATGAACTAAACTAGATAATAAACCTCATCTCTCAACCCTCCACGTAGCACAGCCCAATGTTAGGCATCAGTAAGCAAAATTTTTCACCAAAACCATAATTGATTATTGCTATTTATAATAATTTCTGCCACACCCGACCCACTAACCGGGTATGAAATCGCTGCGTTAAGACGTTACTAAGAATGACCACAAGTTAAAAAAGGTGATTTTTGAACAATCAGGAGTCATATTTCAGGAAGTTATGTTCCAATATATCGAAAAGAACTTTGGGTTATAAACATGCATTTCAAGTTTCATCAAAATCGGCACAAAATTGTGAACTCTACAGTGTCCACAACATTGATATACCATATTTTTACACTATTCGCGTACAAGTGGTGGCCATTTTGTTCTGCGGATAAGAAACGTAATCTGTAGAGTGTCCACAAACAATTGTAGGGTGACCCATGCACTTGAAATTTCTCTTCAGAACGTTGGTCTAGGCAAATATGCGCACTTTTCTCAACTGATGACTACTCAATCCGCACTATGTTAATTATCGGCCGTGGAGTCTATGAAACAAAAAATAGCCATTGCACATGCACCTCTCTACAAATTTATCAACAATTACAGACGTAAAAAATTTATTGTTGATGCTTTTGAATAGCAGTAAAATTTAGCTTTTTGATTATTATATCACCTTTAGAAATTATGTTCGTTTGCTTTATCATTAACTGTACTGTTAGGCCCAGCATCTTTTAGTTTAGTACAAATAATATCATTGAATGACTTTCGTAAGCAAGAACATGATACTAGCAGTAGCTTCATTTGACTTTTACAAGGTTCTTAAAACAATTGTTGAGCTAGCTGTACTAATGTGCGTGTTTCTAAATTCAATTTCTTGTTCCAGCTTTCTGTTATGTTTCGTAAAAAAAAGTTGTCTTTGATTATCGCGATCTGTCAATTAGATGTAGAATGGTCGGTAGACTGGTTAAGCAAGACTAATTGCAAAACAAAGATATGTTTACCTATCCAGGCGTGGATCCAGGGGGCCCGCCCCCCCCCTCTCCCCCCCTGCTCAGACTTAAAAAATTTTAATGCGATTTTATTGGCGATTTTTAGACCTGTAATTTTGGAATTTACCTTCCGGAAATACGTCAGAATGCACCAAATTGAATCTAATTTACCAAATTTTTCTGTGGGAGGGCCCCCCCCCTTAATCGGTTTGAGCGCAATTAGTTAAGCAATTATCAAACCTAGACCCTTCCCTGCAAAAAATCCTGGATCTGCGCCTGCTATCTTTTACTGAAAAGTGTCTGGTTGTTATGGACGACATACAGAACCATTTTTCAGTCCATTATTTTTAGATGGTTATAGTAGCTTATTACTTAAGTACAACATGACCGTTTATTTAGTGACTATAAATGTGCGAAACTGATTTAAGGCTTGGATTTGTAAGTATAGTGTTTTGTAAATGTCAAGATATTTGGAGATATTCATTTATGCCTATGGCGGGTCACCCTAACAATTGTAGACGGGCGGACTGTCAGGGGCGACAACAATTTATACGTCCACATGAAAATTTGGGTGCATAAAAACACAATATAGATATAGAGATAAAACTGGCCTACCTATATGTACACACCTACAGTTTTCTCACTGACTGACAACTATGCACCAATAAAATCCTACCTAGAAAATCCAATATTATAAAACCCGTTCACTAACAAGATATAAACAGTTTCTTGGAATTTCTAATATGTCATTTGTTCTTGGAACCACAAAGATAAAGTCTGGCTATGTATTTTGTTTTGTTGTTTTTTTTTGTTTATTGTACTCTCTACCGACCTCGATGAAAACGCGGTACAAAAAACATTCCAATCAATCAATCAATACTAAAACAAAATTCGCCTAAAATGTATATTTTTTCCATAAATTCAAATAAAACATAATTAATTAAGTTATTTTGCAGATAAGGTTACCTTTTCTTTAAATTCACAAGTTAGAGATGAGAAAGTCGACAGAAATCACTTCTCAAAAATACTTTTTCTTAGATTTTAAAGCGAAAGTACAAGTAAAACGGGGATTTCCAATAAATGAAGGGAGCGCCTTGTTACCGTTGTATTACACAATCTTAACGTTTTAAAAATCATAAGAATTTTGTGATTTTGTTATCTAAATATAAACTGTTTCAGCAAACAACAATTTACATTATTAATGGACCAATTACAAAATAAATAGTTTGGTAATCAAATGACACAACCATACAATATATGACTCCTCCCATAGTTTTGACACGTGATCAAAAAGATAACTAAAAATAAGCATTGCGTAACTTTGTCATCTGGTGTATCATGTACGTACGTCTGAAAGCAATATTTGAAACGGTCTGACATTATATTTATTTCAAAATCGTAAATAAAATTGTCGCAGCTTTTCGACAGTGAAAATACACACAAGATCCTTTTTATTTGCCAGAATCTCGTCTTATTAACTCAAGCGGAAGTTAATCTCAATTTCATTTTTTTTTTTTCATATTTGAATTTGACACACGTAAATCACTCTCGATACGATTCCTAGTATTCTATATATTTTTGTTGGCAATACGAAAGGTGAAAGTTACGTGAGTGTTTGAATACAAGTTATCTTAATTTAGTAGTTCATTAACAAGAATAACTAATAAAAAAAAATCCAATTCTTCTGTTATTAGTCTCGACTATTGCATTCCACGTTCCTTAAGTTACATTATGGAAGATAAGATAAAGAGATGGCAGTTCTCACTATAATAGTTAAAAACTAGATGGTGTAAAGATAATATGCTGAAAATTTCAGTCAAATTGATCCACTAATAGCCGAGAAAAAAGCGTTTGAAATATTCACATAGCCTCGGTCATCATTACTCAAATCATTAATTTAAACAGCATAGTCTCGATTATCCACTTGATTGATTTAATTATCAACGGCCATTAAGCGATAAGAATTTAATCCGCCAACATCGAAGGCTAGCCTTGACATCGAGAGTTTATTATGGTCTGGATATGTTAATTAATGTCTAGTTGATTATTTAGATAACATCTCAGGCCTAAAGGAAGACCTTTAATAAGCAGATTTTGCTCTTGCATATTGCAACGTGCACCAGTTTTACAACAGGTACGTAGGCCTAGTTAAGGCGAGATCAAGCCTTCTTTTGAAGATGGTTGTATTCAGCCTCAATCTCGAAACCAGAAAAATTTTTGAAGAAATTTCTCTGGTGAATCGGGGTAGCCATATTCCCGGAAAATGACATGTAATTCCTACGCGCGAAATTTCTCGTTTATTTACGTCATACGCCCCTGATTTTACGTGCCGGGATGACCGAATCACTTATAAATATACCCATGCGTAGAAAAATAGATCTTTACAAAAACTTGAATTTGTTCGTTTAGGATCGATTTTTTTATGTTAGCAAGTTGACTTTAACTCAAGGATCATTTTACAACAAACGAAACGACGATCCGACCTCTAGTTTTCAAGAAATCGACCCAAAATGATTGACCAATCAGAGGTCAGAATGGGCGGGGCTTAGGTTTGAAAAAATTTGGAAAAAATGGACGGTCTAATGTGCCAGAGGCCTTCGGCTCCGCGGCTGCCTCTGGGAACGAGATTGATTCAGCCTATAAATTTAAACCAGAAATAACGTCTACACAACTCTAGATTTGAGGTCGGCATATTTGCACTATTTTGTGCTTCTGTCGTGTCTATTTCAGATATACACACAATCAATTCCGTTAATGTTTCTACTGTGGGGATTGGCTAATAGTTAATTTATTTCAGTTCTAAACAAAAATTTCAAACTTTAACGCATTGTATACATGCGAAAAAAAAGCCAGCTACCATTTAAATTTCGTACGTTAGTTACGTACGGTTGGGTCTCCGAATATATCATACCTCAGTGATTGAAGATGGCGGAACCGACATCGGTAATTGGTCTAATGACTGAGCCAACTGGCGTGGTTTCAAATCCCCATTTGTAGGCCTATAGGGGCTGAATGGTTAGCACGTCAACTGACGTTGTTTCTAATCCCCTGTTGTACGTGACAAGGAGTAGGGTCGCCTGTCCAACCTCTTAGGTTTCCTCCCGTTTACCCCTATTGCTAAAGACCCCTACGCGCAAGCGAATTAATTATTGAAAGAAAATGGAAAACCGTATGTTGGTTTCGAAGTGGCCCGGTTTGTATTGAGTGGACGTTAAGCCCCATTTCCCTTTCTCCCTCATAGTTTGACCCATAGCATGTCACAAATTTAGAAAATCCTACCCTTAGGCCTAGATCTCTAGGCTACTGATCATAGGCCGAATGGTTAGAACGCGCGTGCTGTCTCATGAGTCAACTGGCGTGGTTTCGAATCCCCGGTTGTACGTGACAAGGAGTAGGGTCGCCTCTTCAACCGCGTGGGTTTTCCCCGGGTCCTCCGGTTTCCTCCCACTGCTAAAGACCTCTACGCGCAAGCGAATTATTGAAATAAAATTAAACCATAATTTTATCCCGAAATGACCTAGGCTATGTGTCGAGTGGACCAAAGCGCAGATGGTTGTCATCCGTGAAGTTAAAAGTTAATACTACGATAAAGGCATTGGTGCTGATGGTTCTCCACTCCTATTGGTAATAATGCTGTGGCGTTGGTCAAACCGTCTCGTTGGAAGACGTCTGCCTGAGATAAGTCTCTCAAACAGAGTTGTCTCCCCATTTTGAAACTTGAATGGGGAGAATGTTGAGGCGTAGGTCTACCACGAAAGACGTATTATACTGCCAATCACATGAAAAACCCCAACGTATTCTACGGGAGACATTGAATTAAATAAAATGAAAACGAACATTCGGATTATTTCGTTCTTGATTGTCCCAATAGCCTAAGGTTGCATTTCAGTCTTCTTATTTAGTCACATCTTTTCTGTTTACAGATCATTTAGCTGGGGATTTCTTGTTATTATATTCAGAAATCATTTCTAAACCATTTCTTATTATTATATTCAGAAATCATTTCTGTTACAAAGATGGCGTGGATTGGCGACCGTATTTTAGGTCTATCTTTATAAATTATTGGGTTGACATACGCACATTGTATAGAAATCATATCTAATGCACCAAATAATAATGAGTGGCGGATTTACACATAAAGAGAGTTGTGATTTGGCAAACAACGAGTTGCCGTGGGAATCATATCATGTGTATTATAAGTCATGACCTAAGCAAATCTGTTAAAAAGCCCAAACCAGCAATTTGAGATTTAGAGATCATTGGGTTCCGGAGAGATTACCATCTGAGTTCCAAGATGATGCAGTGGTTTAATGAGTCTGACCATGCTGGTTAGACTTTTACAAGAGTTGGGGTTGAGAGTAGGACTTTATTGTAATCTTTGGTGTCTGTTTTGTTCTAATAAACCGACAACTTGGTAAGCATACCCGTTAATTAACCACCTAATTATACATGTACTTAGAAAGAAATTATGTGGTATATGTGCCCCTGTCCGTTACAGTTTACACGCAAGACATTTAGACATTTAGCCTCCCTCCCCTCCCCAACAAACCCAATTTATCAATATTATTATTTTTAAATAGATGTCATTACTAATGATATGCCAATCAAATTGTAATACTAAGGCACTAAATAAATGTACAAAATCTAACATTCGCAACAGTTCTTAATAAATTATTTATTTAATTCTAAAGGGCACACTGTACAATTTTATTTTACTTTCCATTTATTAGGAATACCATACTTTCAAATAAATAAACTTTCTCAGTGGATCTAATATGTTCGAAGAAACATAAATGTATTAATCTATGAATTATAAATTCTTGCAGCCCAATCACCAGCATATTTATACAAAACAGTTATAATAAAAATATCTGTATTATAAGTTATATTCAAAATATGAATTATAGTAGATACATTTATACAAATCTATTATACATGTTGTAAATACATATACATGTATACACATCAATTATAGTACATGCATATACAAAGCAATATATTAGACTTGTTTATGCAAATCAATTACAATTAAATATATTTATGGAAATAAATTATATTAATACATTAAATAAATACATATAAACAAACACATATTATTATATTTAGTTATATTATATATTTACTCATGCACAGCAAATAATAATAAAAATATTTAAATAAAATAACTATATAAAAATATTTCTATCAATATTAAATAACAAAAAAAAAAAGACGGGTTATTAGACTACGGAACCCACACCGCAAGACCATAAAGGTTAAACATTGTATACAGTGCATAGATTTAGTGTATTATTAAATTTTAACCGTAACCTAAGCATTTAGAGTATCCAGTGAGTTATGGACTACTGGGTGTCCAACACCTTATTCCAGCATCCTTAAATGTGCGAGTATAAAACTTAAACAGTAATAATAGAAACTGTGTGTGTCTTTAATAAAATACTCATCATCGAAATGCTTATTGTGGAACCCAGCGAACCTATATCCCCAAATTTGAACTGTCTATCTCCACTTAAAACATCGTTCTTGTTTAAAATTTGTTGCAAAATGCAGGGGACAATTTTGAAAATTAAACAAAAAATCGATTAAAATACATAGCAAAGCAATCTTCGCTTTAAAAAAAAATCACAAACTTGATTCGCTTGGGTATGCGACCAACTACATGTAATTAAGAAAATACTTATATCGTATAAATATAATATTGTGCTAGTATCTGGCCCGTAGCTGCGGAGGGGTAGTGAAGTTTTTAGAAGGGGAGGGGGGCTACCCGACACAACCTGGCTTGCATCACGATATCCTTGAATCTGAGTGCAAAAGCGCTAAAGATACAGCATAAAAAATATTTGATAAAAAGTATATATTTATAAAGCACTTCACATTAATGGTCATGGCATATTAAACAAAATGATATAAGATTAAAATAAATTCCATGCGATTTAGATCCTTTAATGTCTTTACACACTTGCTCCATTTATGTCCTTTTCATTGTCATCAAATTGATCTTTTTGTTTACAGGTTGCATCGTTATCAAAAGACGCGTCATTGGTTTCCTCTACCCGATCAAACATATACTTATAGTCATCTCCTTCCATTTCTTTGACAAGGAAGGGGCATTTCTTCCATTTTTTATAATGCGTCACTTGGTTATCGTCAGTTCTACACTGATAGCCTTTTATTTCTACCGAGGGGAATATACAATCCCTATATTTAAGCGCTCTACCCAAATAATTACAGCATTGCTTACAAAAGATTCCTTCACCTAGCACAATGCCATCAATGATTTTGCGCGAAATTTTACTTTTTCCAATTTTTACATTTTTCATAAAATTAGGATCAATAATAACACGAAATATTTTATTTAAAATGCGGATATGCTTGCTGTCAACAGTGAGCTCTCTACAGGTTGCACACTGAAATATGAAGTGAGCGTTAATCTTCTCCTCTGACATGCTCTTTTTTGCCGCTTCCTCAATTTCCATATCTTTAATTGCCTCCCTTTGATACTGGTTAATTCGTCGGCCTATGTCTTGTTGTTGTAAATTTTGTATTTGTTGGATAGCTTCTGTCATCATTTTAGATCGTTCTATATTTAATTGTTCACGTTGTACGATCTCTTTACTTCCAAGTAACAATGACACGCCTCCCCATTTTCTACTTCGACCTGAAATAAATAGACCGATACATGCATTGGGGCTTACATATGGCCACCGACAGCAAAGTCGCCAATTTACTCTGTGTAATGGCTCTTAAGTCAACATCAACATGTCTGGTTAACTCCAGATGTAATTAACCAACATTAATTACATGAGCAATAAAAGAAATTCACCATCTCACTAATACGAAAACTGTATAAAAATTTCAAGCAGATTGGATAAATATTGGAAGATGGTGACTGTTCTCATGTTAATGTCGATATATGTACATGTGATTTGACATGGTGTGATCGAGGTATCAATTAAATGCACTTTCCAATGGTCTCTTAATTATTAAACGTCAACAATATATCATTTTACGGTCATGGCAAAACACCGTATTATATCTATTGGTGATGCATAACTATAGAAGTGGTATAATAGTATATATTTTGAATGCAACCTAACATAACGCTGTGATCAGATAAGAGGTATGTTAACAATGGGATATCCTTTCATACAGTTATCAAAAAATCTTAATCATTACGATATTCTGCATGGTTCGTTAACGCCGTAATACTTTTATTGTAACAGAGAAATGTTTTATTCAAATACAAGCCCGATATATACACATAACCTTTCAATTGGTACAGTCATTGATAGAAAGAAAGGGGGCGCGGGAGGGAGAGCGGTGGCAGGAGAACGGGGTACACAGGATATACCACGGGGCGATCCTACACGTACGAGCTGGAAATTGAAACCACACCACTTGACTCAATGCCATGCTTTATGATCTAAAGCGCATGTGTTCGGCCATTAAATACCGCTAAATGAAATGGGGATTACCCCACTATTTTGTAGCAACCGGGCTGCTCTTCATCGAATTATCTGATCGCATATCTTATAGTCTTATGCGCCATTCCCCACTACCAATAATTTTTCTTCTTCTCAATTTTAAATTCCACTATAAATTCAAAACAAACAGCAACCTTGTAATTACAATTACTTAAAGCCCCAATAACACTCTTGTTGTAACTGAAAAATATGTCCCAATCTTCATTCTAGTCAACAAATCGTATTATTTTAGAATATTCCAATTAAATGATGATATAAATTTCATCTTAACACACCTATTTTAAAAAAGTGGAAAAATGCAACCAATGGATTTGAAAAGTCTAACGTAAACCTTTTCAAATGTGACTTGGATTTTAAAATATTTTCGAACCCTCTGGACAAGTAAAATAGGTTGTAATGGATAATTTACACAACAGGTAGGACATTTAAACATCTAGTACTTAGAATAAGGGTATTATTTATTTTCTCGAGCTACCAAGCCAGCAAGAATGTTATTGTCCCTTTAACATCCATGCATGCGTAGATTTTGATTTTATACCAAGGACAGTTTTTGAATCATGAATAAAATCATGAGTAATTGATAAGTTAAGTAAAATATATGTTCACCTCTAGTTTGTACTGTCGTGATCTCATTTCCAATACGATTGTACCTTATTACAACATTGCATTCTGGTATATCTAGACCTTCTTCTGCTACACTTGTTGCTATTATCAGTTTAATCTTTCCGTCGCGAAATCTTCCAATGATTGCATTTTGCTCAGACTGCGTCATACCTGATGACATAAATTATACATAATAACATTGATCATAAAATAGGCGTGTTGCAAATTCTGTTAGACCCCTGCAGTTGCTGTACTATATTTCACTATGCAAAGCGCATATCTCCGGCTTCCAAAAGTCTGCCAGGAGGTGTTGGTGGCTCATTGAGTAAGCCGAAAGCGTACAACCGCGTTTGATCGAGGCGTTGACGATCAAGTTTTCCATCCTGGTTTCCCAGTATGTGCAGAACGGAGGACCTGGGAAAGGCCAACGTTTAGTCGTTCATATAGGATAAAAATCGAGATCCCGTGCGCTTGGAATTTGATAAAGAGTATGCGGAAAATTCGCTGTTCGGGCAAAATTTTCTCATATGCCCGCCTTCATTAGCTCGGTTTGGGCAGAAAAGGCGGAGGTTAAACTCCATTTCAGGTTATTTGATGAACTACTGAACATAAAAAAAACACGAACCTGTCTGTACTATGTTTAGAAATTTCGAAAGAACACGTAATGTACATGACACTAGAACACTGATCAACAAAATATCCTTACCTCCGTCATCTTCACGAGCCCCTATTCCTGTAAATGCCTCTGCATTCAAACACCGCATTTCTTCATTTGTTGAATTTCTCAACCACTCACGCAATGCATAACAAGTGGCTCGAGTTTGAACAAATATTATGCCTAAGGATTCAGGCCCATTCTCTCTGCGTAATTTTATTAGGTAATCTTGTAATATTTTCAAGTTTGGATTCTTATCATTTTGTTCATCTGTTTGTAGCTTTGTTTTCAGTTCTAATCAAAAAAAGATAATCGCATTAGATAATCTCAAACTGGACAACATGCAATGAATGAATCTGTGACAATATCTCAATATGAACATATCAGGGTGTTATTAAGGTTTAGTCTTTTTTTATTAGTATGTGCAATGCAATATTGACCTGCTTTAAACGACGTGCCGAATTAGAACTTTTACATACTCTTATCATTGCCTCTAAGCAAGACGGGGGTTAAACCCATGTTCCTGGAGCAATTCCCGAAGCTATCCCCCTTCCACGCAGACACCTTGACGATAGCGTCCAACCAGCGGCTGTGACACCAATATCGCGACCTCCACGGAAACCTTGATATTGAACGAACCTTTAACTTTGCAACTCGATTTTTACAGGTTGATATTTTAGCTAGAAAGCGCGAGACATGGTATTAGCGATGATCGAGGAATCTAATAGGTTCTTCAGCTGGGTCATTCGCCAATCGAAATTAGTGCCAAAATATGCAGTGATAAACTTACTTAAACTTAAGGGGCAAAACTTGTAGCCAACTACCAACCACTGTCTCATACCTCTATAAGATGCGGCTAACTTGCTCTCTACCTCAGAATGTGTATTTTTGTCCAAATTTTCTGTAAGTTTCTTCTCAAGATATGCTAACACATCTCGTAAACGTACCAGTTCGTGTATTTCCAAAGCAGTATTATATACCTAATTTAAAGAGAAAAAAGAAATTCAAACCTCCATATTATACGTATTCTTATTCTACTTACGTGCCCGTATTGAAGAGCCACATACTAGAAATTTCAAAATTCAAGTTTTGCTCTCTATGAGGCAAATATATTCGTATGCCTTTTTAAATGTTAATCGTATATTATCTCAGAATGTTACCAAATCATCTGGGTAACTGATTTACTGGCTGGTTTGTTCTGCTTAAACTTTCTGTCATCTAAAGCGTTCATTTACATGTATATAATGATGATAATATAATACATTATGTCTATCTAAATGGAACGAAATTCCTCTGGCTGAGATATTCCATTTATCAGATGCATCTGTTTAGAAGAGATCTGGTCCTGAAAGGTTTCAGTTTCCAATGTGGACAGTTTGATGAATACCCCATTAAAGTTTTTTTGGTCATTATTCTGGAGCTTTCACTCGGGGAGATTATAATGAAGTATACTACCTAAAAGAAGTGAAGGGTCAAACATTTTTTTCTACCAGATAATTGTCTATGCACATTTCAGATATATATATATAATTTGATATAATCAGACTTGATTACTTACTTCCAACTGTCTAGCCACAACAACCATTGTGCGTGCTAGGCTTTTTTCTTCGCCAGTTTCGGTATTAAGTTCCATAGCTGATTGTTTGATGTTTACTGCCCATTGGCCATAAGCCTGGCTTGTAATTTCCTTTGGCCGTTTTTTTAGTATTGTGGAAATTTCTTCATTTCTCATTTTAACTTTAACAAAAATATTAAATTAAAAAAAGTGGAAGTAGACTTAATCGCCTATCAGTTCGATAGATTAGGCTATCATTGATCGCTTAGTATATAGAAACTTTACTGTATGTACCAAAAATCTCAAATTATACAAAATGGATTCGATTAGGCTATATCATAATAATAAATATGCCCGTCTACGAGTAATATCTACATTGACCTGTTACTTGTTACAGTTGGTATCTTATACACATATTTGCATTGATACCTATGATGTTCTCGTGATTGTAAAAGAGTGCCTCGTTGTTCTTTCTGTCTCAGTTGACCCTAACAAGTTTATTTTAAGATTCCGCACGAGGACTAATCAAACCAGACATAAAAGTTATCGTACGTAACTAACGTACGAAAATTAAATTATCAACTGGCTTTTTTTTCGCACGTATACAATGAATGGCCATTTTGCGCAGTAATCCCAGCCAGAATTTGACTATTTTTTTTAAATTCCTTTAAAGTTTTAAATTTTTGTTTAGAACTGAAATAAATTAACTATTAGTCAATCCCCACGCTAAACACATCAACAGAATTGAATGTGTATATTTGAAATAGACACGACCGAAGCACAAAATAGTGCCAAAATACTGACGTCTATGTAAAGTTGTAGATGTTATTTTTGTGAAGAAGCGATAAGCCGTCATTCAGATTGAAAAGTTATCAGACGAACAACAACAACAACTTAATACTGCCAATAATGTCGTAAAATTTACAGCATTTACTGTGATATACTCTGACTCAATACTGCCAATAATGTAGTGAAATGAACAGCCTAATCATTTATATAATTCTACATACCATCTGCCTCAAATAAATGTTTCTCAATATCTTCCATTGTTGAACAGATCTCTTTCCTGGCCCAATCCTGGCTATTCCCGGGTAACACCGAAAATTCTAATACATAAATTAAAACCAGTTATCTAGTAATCAACGAATAAGTTTTAAAACAATCAAGTATGTTGATATACTTTATCTACTGTCGTATTCAAAATCAAGAGAACATGTGGTCGTCAATTGTTTTTCAGCTTTATCAGACATGTATATCATAGACTGAATTGAAAGATAGTAGAATTAGCTGATCTCTGCTACTATACAGCCTTTCCATCCATGAGATGTCATACGGACCAATCGCACCTTTACCACGCTTGTTACAGATCAATGCATATGCCCCAAACCCAGTGCACAAAGCAAATAAACAATCAATTAATCATTTTATTTTTTAGTCAAATCGACGCGGTTTAGTCATTTTACCACGGCACTGATGCAATACCAGAACAAACAAGCCAACAGTGAGGCTGGTTGGTGTCCCCGCCGAAATCCCAAAATAAATAGATGACACATAATAATTAATTGCACATTTTTTTTTTCAGAAGTAAGGAGCAATCAAACTATACACTAAGTTTCGTCACTCTCTATTAGATAGAATCAAGATTATCTTGTCACAAAGCAACGACCAATGAAATTGACCCTCGATGTCATCTGATGGATACGATTTTAAACAGATTTGAATCTTATCTGCAATTCAACGGATGACCATGATTAACCGTAAAAATGGATAATGGAGACTTTGTTTATTATTGCAACAACGGTAACTAACAATAACAATTGAAGCTACAGCGGGTTTTTTTTTGGGGGGGGGGGCGTTGTGACATTCTATTTTTTTGGCTAAGAGTAGAGTACTGTGGCTGAAAATTCCATCACATTTTCTTTACATTATTTATGTATTAACTATTGTAGCGAGAATTGTCAGCTCTTTATTTAATCTTCCCTAATGCCCCTGTAAGTGATTGTATTAAACAGTAATATTTAGATTAACCTGCATATTAATTAGTACAACCATCTATTGAATATTATAGAAATCATCGTAAATTGGAAATACCCACTTTCATCGGGTACTGGAACGGATTTGTTGAGTTCATCTTGATTCTTTATTACAGTTGATAATTTGAATACATCTAAGTTAGCACAAAGTTTTAATATACTGGTCATAGCATCATTACATGTCGTAGCTTTCTCTACGCCCAATGATGCTGTTAATCCTACAATCTAAATATATATTTAACAATGGTTATAAAGTTTTATTAATATATTAAAAATGCGAACAATTACCCAATCAAAGTGACCAGGAAATCTTATTTACATACATTTGTAAAGGCATTAAAAAACAAGCTGCTTTTCAAGTGCTAGATGAAAATTTCGCAATTTGAAAATTACTGTTACAAACCTGTGGCAGATTCTTTTCTCCAGATGTTTTAGCTTTCAGATACATTTTCATTAATTTATTAAAGGGTTCACCCTTTCTGGTGTTGTGACACTCATCTAAAATCAGCAATGAAAATTCACTCAGTGACTTGATTTTACCGTCACGTAGATGGTTGTACAGAATTTGCGGTGTTAACACCAATATATCACAATGGCTAAGAATTAAATTAACCTGCACAGAAAGGTCACTTTCGCCTTGTACATGCTGTATCTGAAATCAAAATAATATATGTTTTGTGTACAATGCATATATAATAATGTAATGGAATATGATATAATATTTTCAGGTATACTCAATTCAAAACCACTGAACTGTTAAGTGACTTACACGGTAATTGGTCAGATACTGTTGGAAGGTTTTAGCTTGTTGATTTACCAAAGATGTAGTTTTTCCCAAGAATACCACCTTCCTCCTATCTGCAAAACAGATATAGTATGACATACAATTGTAATACACAAAGTGGTAAATTCTCAATTAACATTGACCAGTTTGGATTTTATAACTATAATCTATTACACCGAGTGTGTTTATAGAACACCTAATGCTATTTGGACCCGGTATTAAGCGTTGCTATCTGTTGCAGATTTATATTTAATTTGCCATTTTCATTTAGAGCCATATCCATGAAGCAATGGTGGCACGTGGTTTGGATAGTATCTATTTCATTGAAATGAGAGAGAGAGAGAAATGGGGTTTAACGTCCACTCAACACAAACTAGGTCATTTCGGGACTAACATATGGTTTTAATTTTATTTCAATAATTCGCTTGCGCGTAGGGGTCTTTAGCAGTGGGAGGAAACCGGAGTGCCCGGAGGAAACCCACGAGGTTGAGAAGGCGCCCCTATCTCCATGCCACATACGCTCACACCGGGGCTCGAAACCACAGCCGCAAGCCAGAGGTGACCGGCCAGCTAGAGTTCAAAGCGCGGCACTCTAGACCACTAGGCCATCCCAACCCCCTTCATTGAAATGAAATTATTGCTGAAATTGTGCTTTTCAAATAAAATTGACTGGTATCATTTCAAAGTCTTTATCCTAAACTTAGTGGATTTCAGTTAAATTTGATATGTATCATGGATGGTTTTTATTAGTCACACGTCCCTAAATTTAGATGGGTGGACAGTGATTTTTATATTTGTTCAAATTAACACCATAGGGATAGAGTAGTTGTAAATAAATGTGTCATAGAAGACACCATTGTAACATATTGACTAGCTGCACTGATTGATGGCTTTCAGCCAAATTTGATAATCTTATTGCTTGTTTATTGCTTTTTTAGGTGTGTTTAAATATAGGTCTTTGGTTAGTGATTATTTCTTTGCACCATTTCGTGGAACATTCAGATATTTTAATCTTAGCATTACAGCGATATTTTTTAGGAATCTTTGCACTAATTCGTGGATCGTTCAGATATTTTGTTGGCTGTTAGGCACAAATACAAAATTGTTGGCTGATAGGCAAAATATATATTAACGCAACCAGCACATGTGTGTAAACTCCAGTTGGTTGAGCAATGAAAAAGTTGCCCATTATTGTGTTCTAAGTTAGCAATGGATACGCTGACAAATTATGCATGCTTATTGTTTTGTTGAATAGTTTTGCTTAAGGACACCTCAGATATGTGAAAGTGAAATTCTAGTTAGCATCGAAAGAAAGGATATAATAATGATTTATTTTAGTAATACCTCCTGAAGCTGAATTTAAGTGGTTATAAACTATATAACGCGCAACTCTTGTTTTTCCCGAACCGGTAGGAGCACATATTACTGTATTTTCTCCTCGTATGGCAACTTCACTCAATTCGTATTGATAAGCTCTCATTGGCAAATCATTAGACTCTTCAGCTAGAAATGAAATGTTACAAGAATTAGGAAATTATGCATATTAATTACACAGCTTCAGTTTGACCTAATTGCTATATCAGTACGCTATATTCTTTTTCGGTATTTCTGACTGCTGACATTGATAAGCTCTCCGGGCACCAGATTTTAATAAGAAAAATATGTACACATATCCTACGTGGATTAAAACATCAAAACTGGTTGACCCAAACCGCTTAACATTATTTTATTATACTTATCACTTACATGCGCCATCCGTTTTTTCCAGGTTTGAGACGCCATCATTTTCTAAACCAAACGACTGTGTAGCCTGTATCGTTTCTGCGCAGACTTCGGCCCCTTCACCTGTAGAACATATTAACATAACGGGTGAGTTAACTTATTGTGTGTCATAGCTCCCAAAATCGTTTGCATAGCAACATACATCGTCAAATACAAAGTTAGCAACGGTTATAGCATTCTACATAATATAAATATGCACAGGGTATATCATAGTAGTCTGAAGGAACTCTAAATAATTTCCCTTTCTTATCAGGCTCACCCGGACAGCTGAATGAACCAACTTCAAGATCTGTCCATCTTGTCTTAATGGTGTCTGAAATGATGTCTACTATAGTCCGAGTCCACGAGTTATGAACTCAGATCTAACTTCCGAACACTCTGGTGTATTTCAAGGAACGACGAATGATGTGCATACACCAATTGTTAAAATACTTTGATTTCCTACATATTTTCATAGCCTTTTATTTCGCCATTCAACATGTGCATTTTGCTGGACAGGGTAAGGTTACTCATCCGGAGACCTGTTACCCCTGTTCGTCATGTATTTTGTAGATAGAGGACAGTCCATTTGCTGGTTACACTATTTGACTATCCCGTTTTTAGGACGTCAAATTTTATCTAATGGTTTGGATCGTTCGTTTTCTTGTTTTGGGTTGGGTTTTTTTTGTTATTTCACTATATATAAGAATATGGCCCATATTCTTAGTTATTTTGAATTGTCTACCATGTGATTTCGTACTTTAAAGTGCGTCTTTATTTGCAAATTGTCATAGCTTCAACATTTGTCATTATTGATTTGTGCAATTTGATGGAATCTTTATACGGTTTAATAAGTTTTGATCGTTCCAGTCCAAATTGTCTCCGCTACTTTAAATAAATTAAGTAACATACTGATAAATATTCCAAGGTGCTAACATTCAATATTTACAATATATTATTTTGGTCTGCAAGAGATCAAGATCTGACCTATCAGTATTGTTTCATCGAGGAATTTTAAGTGTTTTTATTTATCTTTATTTATCTTTAGTCGACATAGAAGCAATTGCGAATCATCTGTATTTTTTTACTAGCAGTTCTGAATTGCCGGTACCGGGTGTTTTAAATGAGCATTGAACGATAGAAGACAAAATACGGTTAAATACAGATACCTGTGTGATATCATATTGTAAACGAATTCCTTTCATTTATGAGAGCAGATTAGATTCTATCCTTCAGATATCATCTAAGTCATCCGGATTATAGCCACCTCAAGCTTTTGGCTAAACAAATCTGCATTTACATTTCGAGCCTGTGTATCAAATGCATTTAAGATATAATGTAATAAGAGGTATCTCCCACAGAGAACTCAAAAGATAGTTCCTGTGTCTTTCTTAGAACTTGGTTTAGACACCCAAGTGGATGAGATCCTCTCTCAGATGCGGCAGGTGACAAGCTTAATTGATTAGTGGCCATGCATCCATTTAAAGTTCGGCGTGCATGTTCATGAGTGTGGGCTTATTGTCCGTTATGTTTTAACTGTGTAAATACTTGACTTTTCCGAGTTCTAAGTTCAATTTGTTTATGAAAATAATTCCGACAACATAGTTCGTAATGCCAATCTTTATTTCATATCATACTTGTCCTATTGATATATCCTCGGCTATTCGGCTACTCACCACTAGCCCCAATGTCGCCCGTGGTATCTCTGAAATCGCGCCAACAAACATCACTAAGCAAGTTCTAAATAATCTAAACCTTTTCGAAGCGAACCATATATTGCATCACGTTCACATGCGTGAATATTTTGAAAATCGACATTGTTCTTCGCTATGCCAATCAATACACTGGTCCTATTCACGATCCGAAAATTTTAAATTCCCAACGATTCTTCTTCTACTCCATTCCACCAAGAACCGTGTCCAGTATCGCAGTAAATTTTCATGTACAGTTGTCCTCAATTTCACGCATAACTGTAACTTCCAGGCTGATAATATAAGTTAGTTCTTACCTGACTGAATTCGTTCATTTTCTGTTGTATTATATGTTTCCCCTGTAAAACAAAGCAAAATTAATGTTTCACAAATCATTACAAATTATGGACAACGGAATAAAGATATCAACAAATGGGTTACCAGTCAGTAAACAATTAACGGAATAACACTATAGCACTGCGTACGTAATAGCACTGCTATAAAAATATAAAAAAAACTCATTACAAATTATGGACAACGGAATAAAGATATCAACAAATGGGTTACAAGTCAGTAAACAATTAACGGAATAACACTATAGCACTGCGTACGTAATAGCACTGCTATAAAAATATAAAAAAAAAACTCTTACGTTTAACCAAAAATCATTCCGGAAAACTAAATGTTCATTGATCTTAAGTCAACAATTGGTCACACATTTCAGTCACAAAACAACGAAATTCCTCGAAATGCAATCTTTATCTGCTGGAAATGACGGTTAGGTGGAAAACGTATGGCTTCTAAATGCCATTTAATGCTTTATATTAATAGGAGCCATTTTAAAAACCACAGTGCATGTACAAATAAAAATCCGAATATTATTTTCCTTTAACAAAAATCTAATGGATGATTTGTGTCATATAATTCATTAATTTGGTTTTAGTATATTCAAACCTCAGGCCTTTTTCATCACCTTTGAAAGGGTAAGAGTCAAAAGAGTAACTTATACAATTTATACAAACCCCTCCCACTGATTAATTAACATAATCTTCTACTGATTAATGTATTACCTTTTTGTCTTGGATTCATTTCCAGATGCTCAAAAAGAAGGGGGTTTTGTTTTTCCATGGCTTTAAAAAAAGCAAATGGCCAGTCACTTCTTAGTGCTTTCATTTTTTTAAATAATACGTCACATGCTGCTGTTCGTCCCTTATTAGCACAGGTACAGTTGATGAGCTCAACGTCTCGTTCCGTTAAATAGTCACCTTGGAGCATTTCTTGTGCCAGACCAAGTGGATCGTTTATATAATCAATGGTATCAGCTTTTAGCAACAAAACTAAAGATTCACAATGTTGTCTTCCTGTCTGCTGTATGCTCGACACTTTCCTATCTTCTAAAACATCCAGAAATCTTTGAAATTCTTAAAAAAAAAATTAAAAAAAGATAAGAAAAAGGAGCATACGATCACTTCTTCCTTGCACTAAGAAAATGAACAAATTCAACTTCAATGTTGTAAAATATCCAGTACTTGAAAGTAACATATCAGATGCTACTCTTTAAAAATGTATTCTATTCACAGCCACTGGGATTTGTTTTTAGCCATATGTAACAACAGGCAGAGATAACTATGGTTATTTTGTTGTTTATTGCATAGATTACACATGCATCATATCTCTTCTACATTTCTGTATGTGCGTGGTGGGAATCTGCAGCACATAACTAGGATAAAATGCCTTCCGGATTATCGACGGCGCCAATCACATATTGATGCTTATGTGCCTGATAAATCTTCATCTCATTGAAAGATTCATTTATGTAAGTGAAATTGTTGAAAATGCAAACGTATGTATCCCTCAAAAGAACAAAACTATTATGTGCAGAAGGTGAAATAGTTAGTCATAACACAAGCTAACTGGGCTGTTAACCAATGAGCTTATGTTAATTACCACTGCACACTGGTTTGCTCAGAAATTGTATGTTTCATTATCTAAATTAAACGCTTCAGTAAAAAATAAAAGTATGAAGAAATTTAATAAACGGTTGTAATGAAAATATAATATTATAAAAACAAACTTACTAAGTAATTTTAATGCCATTATGAATTCTGAAACACACCGGTTTTTCTGTATATATTGTATAAGTTTTCCTATAGCTGTTGGCCTAGAATAAATCTCTTCTAGTTTAATAATGTCGTCTTTTTCTTTCTCTGAATTAAAAATATTGTGTGACATGTAAGTTTGACAAGTTCAATTGCAACGGTATCGTCTTTGACGCCTTAACTATATATATTTCTATATTCCATTTTAATCAATTTTCCTGTAAATCATCTATAGAATCTAGTTGTAGCTCTGGACGGGGGCGAGGTTGGTTGTGATACAGTTGGATGTTGTTCCATGTTGGGTTATGAAGTTATTTTGTTGAAGTTTACTCGGTGATTTAGCAAGGGTCCCCAACACCCAGCTGCAAAGACACTTTTGGTGGTCCCATCTCACATAATTTCAACCGGATGTAGTACAGCGTGGGGGGAGGGGTAAATATTACCAGAGATAGATTGGGGTGATAATTGAAGGTAATGCTCTCTAACAGTAAATGTGATAGTGATTTAATTGAAAAATAGGATTCCCAATATCATGAGTTGACAGAAACTTACCACTAAGCGTATTTAAACGTGGTAAAATATCGCTTGGGTTCAAAAATTCTTCAAACAAAGGTATACATGCTTCTATTAAATGGTTTTGAAACATGTATTTATATTCTGTGTTTTCTTTTTCGATCATAGACGAAGCCATAATGTTGTATTGATCTGAAAAGTTTTGAAATGTGGTGACTTTATTAAACACGTTACTTAATTACCCGCTATGGCAGGGTGTGTAGGCTACATAAGTTCCTTGTAACTAGGGGCATACCATTAAAACTACTACTGATAGATAATATTATATACCTTGCATTCAAACAAAGAAATGTTATGATCGCCATGATGACATTATTATCAATTATGAACATGAACATGTATGTATGTATAATTATGGTATCGGTATGATTTCATGGCTGCCTCGGCTGTTGCCAGTCTTGGTATTTTATACGCCTTTGTCATTCTATTGACTAGAAATTTATGCTTATTGTTTATGTTCATACAGTTAAGTAGCCAAGTGCACTTTAAACCATTCAGACAGTATATTTGACAGTATAATCTGTCACCAGATTAAAAGAGCTAAATCGCTAGCATTTGGGACCTAGAAATTGACAAAAGTGGGTCGCGACGCATATAATATTGTAATATGAATGTATATAAACTGATTTACATTCAATGGTTTCCGTTTTTACTCCAATTTTCAATCAGTTATGTTCCGCGAAATAAACCAACCGTCTCAATCGAATGCAAATTTCTAGCGTCTGGTTATTCCAGTCTACATAAGCCGTTTGATTTAGTGCACTGTGTCTAGCCTCGTTCCCCTAGTCTCTTGATATAGAACTGGGGCTGAAAGGCATTATGGTACACGATTCGTGTACCAATGGTAAAATGTTTATTTTGTCTTAAATATTGGATATCAGAAGCTCATCTTTTCCCGATAATATCACAGCATCAATGTTGATTTAAATCGACAAATAATTTGTGTTTTCAAAATTGAAGATTTTGGATGATATTGAGTTAAAGACTTAGCTCCTTTTAGTTGAAAGATCATTTAGCACCAATGTTAATCAATCTTACATAATGTATCTTTAGTTAAAGTATCAAAGATATCTAGGTTGACACTATGTTAAATTATTACAGTATTATATAATACGTACATGGACACCCACCCCAAAACGCTTTTATATCGCTATGTTTGGCATCACTGCATCAGACGCTTGGAGTTACTTCAAGATAGGACGTCGTAGCATGACTTAAAATTCCACTCAAGAAACAAACACCATAGGAAATTGATACTTACGTTAAACGCTACCTACAATGTTTAAATTACTCCACTGTTCCTGGCTATAGAAGAACATTCTCGAATATAGGTGTACGGAAAAGCCCATTACTATTTTTCTTTTTCGGGAATTTTGGTGACGTCATTTTCGTTTTAAGTAACCGCATGATCTGAGTTCTTAATTTTTGCAATTGATTTTTTGACAGAATGCCCAATGCATACTGTTTGTATAATAATTAAGTAAGTTAAATTTTATTTTATAGTTCCCATATGCAGCTAATCGACGAACGTAAATACTAATTATTGTCAAGACAAATTTAAAAACGAAAGTAGAAATTATAAGGGGATTTCCAGACATTGCCGGGAGCGTTTGAATGTAATACACCGATAATTCATTTTAATATTCATTATTCAAGTGTCTGAATGCTTGATGTTATCATATCAATTGTAAATCAAAACCTACCAATTATTTATTAATGGCCCAATAATAAATATACCAGATTAATGTCAAATGAAAACAATCAGATAATGCAATAACTGCTCCCTATGTTTCATCACGTGACCATAAAGTAAATAGCTAAAAATATACATAGGATATTATACAGAAATAACATATTTATAGAAAGGAATATCTTTATTTGATCGTTTTTATACTTATGATAAAACACTTACGTAAATCCCACGAAAGGCTCGTCTATTGGTCATGTTAATTCCAAAATGAATAGGCTGGGTTGGAAATTTAAAGCTTAAGTGTGGAAATGCGCTCAGGATAGGCCCTATAGACAGCAACTTAGCCTATCCGAAAGGAAAAGTGTGTTAAAAACTAAGCCGTCTGTAGCGTTCACCTGGTTTTCGGTCAAGAATGCTGAATTTCGAAGAATGGGAGATTGAGTGCCGAATTTCGATAAGGTTCGTTGTCACCACTGCCTCTAAATTTGGGCGTATTAAATGATCTACTTTAAAAATGTAGGCTATAAACTTTTGTATAAATATTTATTATTAAAAGTTCACAAAAAGACCACTGAGAACAGAACTTTGCAGCATTCCACTCTTCATAGATCAGAAACATAGAATGATCAGACATGAATTAAAAACTTGATATTATACTCCCGTATTGTAGCATTTGATTAAAACTAATAATAATAGTAAATAGCTCAGTCACATTCAAATTATATTAAAAGCAAATGGGGCATATTCTAACTATAAAATAAACCAGTAAAGCATGTTATATATTATTAGAAATTTAAATAAAACTGTATATCCGGGTTGTATAACAGACAAAAAAAAATAGCTGTGCTCTGACTGATTTTTATTTATCGCTTTTGAAGAGAACTTCTGTTATAATTAAAAGACAGAAGAGAATGGATGTATTGAAAAGAAATGAAATTAAACGGAGATTAAAGTCCGCGACTGAGCCAGTGGACACTAGATAAAAAAAAACATAACGCTAACGCTACAATATACGTCCACATTCCTGCTTTGATTGGTATGGTACTTTGTCAAGGACTAGGCGTTTGGTTTGTTTAGCATTGAGGTTGAGGGTCGTGCACCAACACCAATAGTTGCCGTCCTTAGAGTATAAGGAATAGGTATACCAAGATAATCCATTCAGAATTGTGCCTTCCTAACGCTAAAGGCAAAAAGTGGGCGTGGCTCTGCCCCTGGGGGTCGGGACATTCATCAAAATCAATAGTGGACGCCCTCGGGCTATAAGGAATACATAAGCCAAGTAAACGACAAACACAAAAATTGGGCGTGTCTTGCCTGTGTGAGTCGGGACATGCAGTTGACGTCCTTAGGCTATATGGAATACATACATGTATCCCAAGTTTAAAGACGATCCATTAAGAATCGTGGCCTGTAGACAATACACACAGACACGAAGTAAAAATGGACATGGCTCTGCCCCTGGGGGTTAGGAAATCACCAAAAACAATAGGGGTCATCTTTAGGGTATAAGGAATAGGTTTGTAAAGTTTTAAAAGGATCTGTTAAGAATTGCATCCTGTAGGCGAACACAAGACACAAAAGCATTGGGCGTGGCTCTGTCCCAGGGGGTTCGGCATGCACCGAAAATAATAGTGGTCAGCCTTAGGGTATAAGGAATAAGTATAAAAAAAGTTTTCAAGACGATCGATTAAGAATTGTGGCCTGTAGGTGACACACAGACAGACCAAAAAAAAATGGGCGTGGCACTGTCCCTTGGGGTCGGGCATGCACCAAAAACAATAGGGATCTTCCTTAGTGTATAAGGAATACGTATACCAAGTTTGAAGAAAATCCAGTAAGAATTGCGCCCTGTAGGCGACACAAAGTCACACGAAAAGAAAATGGGCGTGGCTCTGCCCCTGGGGGTTGGGCATGCACCCCAAACGATAGGGATGTTCCTTAGGGTACAAAGAATGTGTATGCAAAGTTTCAAGTTTATAAGTTAAGAAATGTTGCCTGTAGATGACAAACAAACAAATACTAGAAATGGGCGTGGATCTGCCCCTGGGGTCGGGCATGCACCAAAAACTATAGGGATCTTCCTTGGAGTATAAGGAATAAGTATACCAAGTTAGAAGAAAATCCATGAAGAATTGCGCCCTGTAAGCGAACCACACACACACACACACACATACACACACACACACAGGCAGGGCCGACGGCATAATACGTTCACATTATGAATGTGGACGTATAAAAACTCATCTGTCAACCCTCCGTGTTCCCAGATGAAATTTCTTCCCATTTACATTTACTTTAACGTTGCAAGTGCGATTGTGATGCAAAATTGACAATATTTTTCATCAAAACAACGATTGATTATTGTTATTCATAGCATTTCTGTCACACCGAATTACAATTAAGCATATTATAATCCTACCTGGAACGGGTATATATCATCGTATTTAAAATCGAGGCGTTAAGCCGTTACTAAGGCCGCCATCGTTTTTAGACCAGAGACGTCTAGGCGCTGTCATCATGAAGGCGGGGCTAAATATAAGACTTTATAACAGCCAATCAAAAACACAATTGCATGTGGAAAAACGTAAACAAACTAAATGACTTCCACGTGGATTTCAATGCGGGGCCCTATTTTTGTTTGTTCAAATTGTTCGTACTAGTATGTGGCTATAATAACACTAAGTTCCCCGGTAGAACATAGATCACATTGCCTACATTTGTTCGTCGATCGTTATCTCACCGCTAAGAAGTTTTAATCAAATTAACATGAAATGAAAATAACATGTTATTCCCAGGTATTGTGTTGATTCTATTCCGTTATTTGATAAACATATACTATCGTACTTAATCCCTCAGAGCTAATTTTTAGACCCATGGTATTGTTCCTGTCTTTCAAAATGCTGCCAATGGGGGTATATTATTTCCTGACAACATTAATGTATGTTACGTTTGTAAGCCATATCCTAGAAATACATAGTCCGTTTGCCAAATCCAATTTTTCGAGTGAACCTGGAAATTATATACAAAGTTTTTTTATGATTGATTTTAGTAGCCTAGGTCGTCCGCTTTCAGAATCTGCCAGGTGAACCTCGGTCACACTTGAGCGTTTTGAGAAATTCAAGATGGCGTCCAAGACGGCCTCCACATCAAATAATCCCCTATATCTTTCATAGTATTTATTCTAGGATGATAATTCTGGTGTCTAACCGTATGTTTCTGTGGTCAAGGAATTCACTGAAATCATTTTTTATGTTGTTGGGTGATTAGATGATAGTAAAATCAAACATACCAGACAATATGGCCCTTTAAGTTTTGCGGGTAGAATTTGTTTTTTTAAATGCTTGTGTCTCCCTTTTCAGGACAGACCCATGTGGCCATAGAACCCCTGATGTGGTGTTATCCCATCACTCATACGCTTCTATGTCCAGAAATATATAGTTTGACTCTAGATTAGTTTGGTTCGGTGAAATAATCACCCCCAAACGCCGCTAACTAGTTAAAGGGCCATATAGTAGGGCATGTTTGATTTTACTATCATCTATACCCCACAACATAATAAATGATTTCAGTGTATTCCTTGACCCCAGAAACATGCAGTTAGACACCCAAATTATCATCCTAGAATAAATACTATGTGAGGTATAGGGGATTATTTGATGTTTCTCAAAACGCTCAAGGGTGACCGAGATTCACCCGACAGATTCTGGAAGGGGGACACCCTGGGCTACTAAAATCAACAATAAAAAAACTTTGTATATAATTTCCAGGTTCAGCCATAGTTCTGCGGGACAAACAATTCTGTTCGTGTGTGCTTTATAAAAAGGGTTCCATTTATCCATTAACATCGGTTTATGTCATCCCAATATATTGAAATGAATGTTGTTTTGTCGTCACATTATCTATTTGATTCATTTTATATTAGATATTAGAGAACAAAAACTTGACCTTTTCTCACATAATCCATTTATTTCTGCTACTTTCGAAAAGAAGAAAATATTCTAGAAAGTACATGACAGTAATTATTGAACAACCACGTCTTTGCCACCCAAGAGACATGCATTACATTCGAGTACAAGGAAGTCGATTTGTGGAATCAACTGAGTATAAACATTATGTTTGAAAGAAATGTAATTTGAATGTGGAATAAAACATTGTTTTTATCTTGAATTATGGTTATTCTGGTGGTTGTACCACATTACAGCTGTGGTGATCTCTTTCCTCACTATTCCAGTGGATATGCCGTCAGAAATATAAATTTCGGGCCGTTTCGTTCCTTTGTCGGAAACATCGAGTCCCCCCAAGTAAGTATACCTTAGAATGAACCATACATATACCGGAGGGAAGTGTATACCGGCGTTTAAACCGAACAAAAGCGTCGAAGGAACTTCCACCAAATCGTTTTAAATTGTGTTTCAAGATTGTCTATAGTTAGACTAATTATAGTTTGTATGTAGTTATATCCTTTTAACTCAGTGATGCAGGACAAAAGGCCTGACAAGTACAGCTGTCTATAGTAGTTCGAATGGGGCGAAAAACCGTTTGCCCATGTACAAATTGGCGTGCGCGTAAAAAATCCCCTGAAAGTTGGAAATCGATATAAAAGTAAGTGTAGTGGCGTTGTCCGGGCAAACTTTCTCTCATAGCACACTGTATGTCATATGCCCGTCTTCATTAGCCCAGTACGGAGCAGAAAAATAGGACGTTAAACCCCATTTCATTTCATTTCAGGAATACTGTATGAAACACAGTAAATATTTTATTTTTGTATCATCAATCAACTAAATCGCTTCTGTTTGTTACGTGATCATTTTTTATCAAATAAAATATTAAAAGCACAAAAAAAAATAATATAATAAAGATGGCGCTGGTGTATTTCAACGTAATGAGATATTACATTTATATCGCATTTACCATGCCAATTGTAAGCTATTTAAATCTCTTAATTTCACATACGTTAACATTAATAATATTTAATGTTAACAAAGTACACGTGATGATTGTTGATGGTCATTTTGAATCAAAAACTTTAGTCTGGCTTATACAGTTTATAAGTTGTGTCATCGTGGTATAAATGAAACCGAGTTTAACGTCCTGTTCTGCCCGACTGGGCAAACAAAAACAGACGCGGTGTAAAATAAAATCGCAATTCTAGATTTAATTTGCATATCTATAGTTTAACATATGGTACCTTTCTGCTCACGTCAATGAAATTAATTTATTGATTAATTATGGATTCTATAGTTGTGATGTACATCGTTGTATCTCATTACAAAAATTGGGTTGAAGTTATCAAGAATTAAACGCACTGTAATCTGAATCTATAAAATATTTATTGATAACCGTTAATAACAATGTGTTGGAATTGACACAATCATGCAATCATAAGGGACGTCACAATTGCATGGTAAATAGATTTCACATCCTTATATGGAGGGAATGTCAAGCAGACATCCGGGTTCTGTATTCTGTTATAGAATAGCCAAGATATTTTTGTTGTTTTAATTTGGCCTGACAGTAGCAAGTCTTTATTATCGTCCATCTTTATCTTCGAACTTGTCCACAGTTCGGTTGGTCACATTATTTGACATATGCAAGATTTAATCAAATCGATTAAGATGTTTAGATGTTAATCTTTGTAAATTTATCTATAATCCCCTTAACACACTTAATGTAGTTCCAAAGTTCCAAGCAAGCAAACTTTCTGAACTGATAAGGGTTGGTTTATATTCCACAGGAGAAATATATATATATATAGTCAGTATTATTTCTTACTATGCCAATCTCAAATGAAAAGTCATATCCTTCATCGGTGTATATAATTTATTTCGAACTCTACTTTGTTATTTTCAGGCCGCCCTTAGCGTATTGTGATAACGTTAAAGATCCGCGAAACAATAATTACTGAGTTATACCCCCAAATCATAACCAATAACAAACAAAGCTTTAATACAATATAGGTTATAACATCGGATTACTACATTTATATTGGTTATATTATACATATAATCTTAACTGGAACATTACAGTCTGTGGTCAAAGATTTAATTAAAGAATAATGAGAGACCCTTTGTTTAATGTTTAAGATATGACGGCGAGACAGACCATTTATAAACCCAGGATTAATACATAAAATATGACTAAAAACAAATCCCAAGACTGACTGGAAAGGTTACCACGAGATTAGAGATGGAAATGTTCTCTTATATTCGTTGTTTTGCTGAGTAAATTTATATATCAAAATTTGAAAAGGTCTAGGTAATTTTAAATGATCTAGAATCATCATTACTTGATTGCTCAATAATTTAGTGAAGTTTCAGAAGGAACATTTTGATCAGTTAAATATTGTCGTCAGTGGTTTTGTGTATATTGCACCAGAGACAACTAAGATGACGAGTATGATAAACTAACATCAAAAAGCGTCACTGCGATTTCAAATTGTTGTGTAAAAGCAAGAAAACTTGATAAATCAATTAATTTGAGAGAAATTATTGTGTGACAATTTATAAGATCCAGATAATTTCTGGTAAACTTATATTTGATCTGATTCGGTTTTCAGCTGTCAGATCACCCTTGTGATGATAGAAGTGACAGTTTCCTTAAAGGGACAATAACATTCTTGCTGGCTTAGTAGCTCCAGAAAATAAATAATACCCTTATTCTAAGTACTAGATGTTTAAGTGTCCTACCTGTTGTGTAAATTATCCATTACAACATATTTTACTTGTCCAGAGGGTTCGAAAATATTTTAAAATCCAAGTCACATTTGAAAAGGTTTACGTTAGACTTTTCAAATCAATTGGTTGAATTTTTCCATTTTTTTAAAAATAGGTGTGTTAAGATGAAATTTATATCATCATTTAATTGGAATATTGTAAAATAATACGATTTGTTGACCAGAATGAAGATTGGGACATATTATTCAGTTACAACAAGGAGTATTAAAGTCAGGTACATATAACCTATGGTCTCTGTGTGATGGTGTAGCTGTTCCCCTATCGATTTTCGTTTGCATGATGACCTTTATGGACGTAATATGAACAAGAAAACTGAAAAGATTTACATACTGGGGTAAAGCTGCCTTCACTGTAACAGTTTAAGCTATAGGTGATCACTTCTCTTCAAATGAAAGCTATACGTCCTATTTGAATTGTTGTTTTATATTGTTTACTTAAACGTAGTATTATTAGGCTTATTTGAGTAGAGAGTAATGTTGGCTCCCTAAAATAGGGATCCTAAGTTCGATCCCATCGGCGGGTTTAGATAGATGCATAGAAGTCCTTGACTATTCCACTTAGGAGGCCTCACCCAATCGCACACCCCCACGACTAGAGAATTATGAAATGTGTTTTAAACACAGTTGAGCAAAGTCGATCGTTCTGACTGACGGTGTCAAAAATATTAAGTGGCTCTAGATTTCGGCCTGTCAAGCCCCGCAGGTCTATATAGAAAGTCCGATACTGCTCACAGCAGACTGGATGGCGCATTCCCTTTCCAATACAACCCGGTTGGAGTATATAAGCCCAATTTAATTCATTCATTCGTAAGTGGGTAAGACGCTGACTCGCTAGCCTGGAGGTCGGGTGTTAGATCCTGCATTGGCCGAGAAAGTTCATCCAGATTATCCGTCATGATTTTTCCCTTGTCAGTGATGCGGGACGGAGGGCCTGACAAGGACAGCTGTCTAGTCGTTCAGATGGGATTCGATATAAGAGTAGGCCGTAGTTCCGCTGCTGGGGAAAAATGTCCCTCATAGCACACTGTATGGTGTATACCCGTCTTCAGGTGCAGAACAGTAGGACGTTAAACCCCATTTCATTTCATATAATGTGTATGCCTATTATTTTACTTTTGTTAATTTATAAAGATAAAGCACCCGGTCAACTGGAACCATCTCAAGCGGCGACGTTGGGTCTGAATGGGATATAGATGGATAATTGTCATTATTGTTCATATAAGACACCATGAATCTAGTTTTTAATATTCCAATTAATTAGAATCTTCTTTTTTATAAAGGTAAATAAAGTTAGCGAGGTGAAACAGAATAATTGGGTTCTTGGTGAGTCCTGCTTTAGAGAAAAACACAAGAACTAAAGAAAAAATAGAAATGGAAATTTATAATTAATCTTATACGACATAAAGGAGTTAAATTCCCCGGCTTCCTACAGTTATTACCAGTTTCACATACACAACACACCCCCAGAGAACATGCCTATTGGACCATTCATATAACAAAACGGAAGCCAATACACCAATCACTTACTTACACGAGAGAATCACACATCTTAGCACAAGTTCGTGGACCTGGCCAATCGTCATTTTCGTGTTTAGCTGTTTCACAGTCTATTGTTATTGATACGGATAGTTTTAGATGTTGTAATTGGTCGATGGCAAAAATCAACCACTTATTTATACGCAAATGTTTGTGACGCGTGCGGCACAGTTTCTTTGGGGTAGATGACAATTAATCAGATGTGATAGCGCACTGTCAGTTATTTTCTAATTCAAACTTCACAGAGCGAAACGTTTAGTGCCTATCGGTTAATGATCTTCGCATGTTGACGTGCGACATCCATCGTCTATTCCTTATGTTGCTCGCGTGTAATCAGGATAAGTTATTAGAAATGTATAAAGTTATCTAACTGATAGTGATTTTAGTAGATTTAAATTTGTTTTACTCTTTCTTTCTGTTTTACACGAGTTTGTTTAATTAAAATGGATAACTTGGTAAATTCAACAATAACCGCTGTTAAAGAAAACCTGAGTGGAAGTTCTAATGCTACGATGCCAGTAATGCCAGACTATATATCAGTAACTTCTACATTGCTATATGTGATTATCTTCATTGTTGGTATAATAGGAAATGGCTTAGTAATAACAGTAGTTGCTATTAATAAGGATATGCGGAACTCAACCAACACATTTTTGGTTAATTTGGCCGTGGCAGATTTGTTAGTGATTCTGATATGCATGCCGCCAGCTTTGGCAGAAATATTTTCCAAGGATCAGTGGTTCTTTGGTGAAGTTATGTGTAAGTAAAACATTATTTTACACTTTCTGCATTTATATAAAGACATACATCCTAATCGAAAATACTTTTCTAACAGCACGTTGTCAGGGTAAAAATGGTTTGTTGCATTTTGATCACGGCGTTTATTTATCTACTCAATCTCGTCCTGAAAGCCGGACATATCTGATAATACAGCGCAAAAATATCCAATTAATATAGAATGATTTATGGTTGGGCTTGGTAGTTTCATTTTATGCTTGATTATTAACATTATATATTACTCTACGCACCACACATATACTTGGATATAAAGCATTGTCCCATAATTACAGATCTTCTAGTAAGTGTTCTTTTGTCAGACTTTCCAATTACGCGCTATCAAAACAAAGCATGGATTTTATTGAGCATGGATTGGAATACTCAAGCTGTGATAACTTAATGTATGTGCCATATATATCTATGGGGTCTAGTCTTTTGAATAGGACGAAACCCGAGGTCCCCGGTACGTATTTGCGTACACGTTAAAGCTCCCTTGGCAGTTGGAATTCGATATAAGAGTAGACCGTAGCCCCGCTGTCCAGCCAAAATTATCCTTATTGCACGCTGTATGGCGTATGTCCACCTTCATTAGCCCAGTCTAAGCAGTAAGGGCGTTAAACCCAATTTCCTTTTATCTAAGAGTGTCGTTCAGTGCCGCCTACCATCAACCTATTTCGGGTGCATCTGATCAGGCCAGACGTTTGATGTGGTAATACACTACGATGCCCTTTATTTCCAGACTTTTATTCACCCTGGTACTATTTTCGTGTGCTGTTTAATTAAGCGTGTAAACAACATAGATCATTACTCACATTCAGAATGGCAGCTCACCATTCAGATAATAAATGAGATGGTATATTGTATTTGGAGAAATGCTGTATTTAACCTTTTCTGTGTAAAATTTATTGCTGGACGACCAGAGCACACACACATGCTGCAGCAACTAACAATCAGACACCGCAGACATCTCGAATCGGGAAGTCCTGTTATTAAGCCAAATATTTGAGATGTACATGTAAACCATTGTTTTTAAAAAAATCCGTCTAAGATTTGATTTTTACTTCCTCGGTCCATGGCAGCCACACGACTGAACAACATTACTTTTTAAAGCGATTTGTGTTCAACTGATCTAATATGTTCTCCATCCCAGCAATAAAAAGCGACGCCTTTAATTATATTAGTGTCGAGTTCGGGGGCGGGGAGGAAAATGGGGTAGTTGGAATAAACCCCCAAGAGGGCTAGCGACTATACGAATTCTCATAAAGTATAATGGTGGATTCATCAAGCACTGAACAATCTTCTATAACTTGTTGGTAAAAAAAAAGGAATGGATGGGTCTGTCAATTTTCAACAAAAATCAATGCACTTGTCATTTAAAGATAAGAGTAATGAAGCTTTGAAAGGTAAACATTGTTAAATGTATAACAATAACATGTTAAATTAAGAGTGTAGGCTTCTAAAATTGTGCGATCTGATTTCGTAAATGCGTTTTATTACAAAGAACACACACGGTTGTCATTTAATCTGATGTACGGATAGCTTAATTGATGAATGAGCTTGCTATAGTCTAGCTGTATATAGTCGTGAAGTCGAGGTCTGGGGCCAGTTTTGGCACATTTGACCAATTTCCCCAAACCGATCCCCCGCACTAGAGAGAAAGGGACACCGAATGTCTTCAATAGCCTGGTTGGTGCAGAACAGAAAGATGTTAAACCTCATTTACTTTCTAATTTTCATGTTTTATTGGACTGGAAATAAACAGATTGGACTATGTGTAGAATTCGGATATTATAAAATGATTCTACACATGGTAAACAGCATCATTATCTATGTGCAAATCCCGACAACCAGGAAAATGTGTTGTTACATTTATAAACACGCATTCTCTAATCAATCATCATTATTAAATTTATCTCATGCGCAATTATGGAATTATAATCAAACATTTGCATGTCATCAATCAAATGTTAGTACCCATCTTTGGCCCCAAAATCCACCCACCCCAAATACGGCAATGTTTGTATTTAGTCACGACTCATTTAAAACAATTTTGATTCATATATGATGAAATTTGATGATAAATTGTCCGGTACAAATTCAGCGATGTATAAAATAATAATTAATATGAAATGATTTAGGTATTGATTGTATTTACGGTGAACTTGGTATGTAATTATAATCGTATTTCTAATATAAGTTAACTGTGAACCAATTATTGATGGTTTACACATAAGAATTATATCGGTTATATTTTGTTATTGTTAAAGGGTTAGTTTGTGTAAAACGTGGTTTTCTGTAATTTGAGATACGGATGTATATTATTTCGAGGGGCTAACACATGTAAAAATTTATTTCCATAATCGGAGAGCCAGGAAGAAACCCACGAGCTTAGGCAAACGACCCCGAATCCCAACCTGGGCCCGATAATACATGTTTTACAATGCCATATATTGCCTGTCCACGTGATCTTCTTATGAGGTAACCAAGCTAAATTTTGGCAGTATATGTCTCCGTCCCCATGTTTCTCCTCCGAATTCCGTGATTGGTTTTAAAGAGATAGTTTAATTGAGGCGCTGAACAAGCCTCATATTTCTAAAACCTCCTATATAACGGGGGTTGTGTGACATTCTGGTCTAAAGCGCTCGCTGTAGATCATACGATCTGTTATGGGTTAGATCCAAGGCTTTCGCATGGCAAGGAGTAGGATTCACCTTCTGAAAGTCGTGAGTTTTTACGGGTACAGAAATGACCTGGTAAGACTTGGACGTATAATGGGCCCACAATTACGGTGAGTAAGTACGCCCAAACTACCAGTCTCGAGACAGAGTCCTGAACGAGGCAGGATATTATAAATATTTAAAAGTTATAGATCCGCTTTCATGTACCTGTAATACAAAGTTACTGGGTGTCGCCATCGTCAAACGGCGAGTGGATACGTCCAAACAATCAGTCTTGGGCCGTGAACAGGTTGATTATAAATATTCCTGTGCTGTGTTATTTCTGTGATCTTTTTGAAACTGGACCTTTATCTTCGGATTAAATTAGTGAGCAGTGTTATCGCCTCTAATCTTTTGTAAACTGTGGTATATTAAAGTAATAAATTATTTGACTCACATACAGTTGCGTCCGATTGGTGATATCTTCGTTAAGAATGGGAGTTATAATGTCTAAGTTCCAGACTATTGCAGATTACAATTTGAAGTTTGAATATTATTAGTACCCAAGATGCGAACTTCAGACGGTGAATTGTAATTTACGTAAACAGATAAACATGTCTTGCATGTTGATTAACGTATTAAATCCGAAAACATTAGTATTCATAAAGTATACCAACGTCACGGAATAACGTTAGCTATGTGAACTGTGTTCAAATGTGAAAGAAAAGGTGCATTTTGTCGTTTTACTCAGAAGATACCTTTTATAGAATCTATCCGTATTAGGAATACCAGTCCTTAAAATGTACTTGGTTCCGTAAACTGTAAACCCATTTATCTCCTACAATTTTAAAGTTCATTTAAGGTAAAATAAAAACAGATAAAGGGAAAAGAAATGCAGAAATAAATAGTATAATGACCCTTAAATGTAACTTTTGATTAATGAGAAAATGGCGTTAATGTATAAAGTTTACGACAAATATTTAGCGGGAGATTTTATACGGCAAGATTAAATTACAAACACAAAATATTCAAAATCTAGCGGCATTAACCACATCCTTCCATCTAATAGCCTTTTATCAAAAACGAAATATCATTATTTGTTGCTATTGGCGTCCCTACGGTGCTTCAAGCATGAATAGAGAAAATTAAAATATTTTTATAACCCACAGGTTAATGTGATCGTAAATTCTTATAGTATCCTACCCCGTCCGTTTTGAAAGTTTCCGTAAAGATGTTTCCGGCAGAGCTTTTGTCCATGATGATCTACTTGATTGTATGTTTATTAACATGCAATAAGATAAAATGTTTGTCCGAAGTTCAAAATATACAGGAATAGTCAGCATTCAGTTTAATATGATCTCTATCGATTTACAGGGTTATTGCACAGGGACTTGAAGGGATTAAAATAAAACTTCTTACTACTGCTTGACTATAATAGTATAGTATTATTATATACTAATACTATAGGCCTACTATTATAGTCAAGCAGTAGTAAGGAGTTTTATTTTAATCCCTTCATGTCCCTGTGGGTTATTGCTCCTGACGTATAATTTTAAGATATTACATAATCATACACTTGGTACACTGCGTGGCGTATGCTCATCTTCATCATCACAGTAGGTGCAGACAAGTGGAACTTTAAACCCCATTTCCTTCATCATTTTCTGAACCAAGTATTGCTCTTCCACGACTTACCATAACGTACAACTCTTTCGTGATCATATTAATATATATGTTGTGAAATGGTGCCCATGTTGTACCATACTGGTATAAACTAACTAAAATAAAGTATAAGGTGATATTTTGATAAATATATGACATGGTTGAATTATTGTGGCAAAATTAGTGATTCGGTAGATCTGTTGACAATTTGTCCCTGTTACTAACAGCAGTATGATATTGGAATAGTGTTAAACGAAATCTCTATATTTGGTTCTTTTTTGGGGCAAACGGCAAGGAACATAAATATTTCAAAAGAAACGCGGATTGTTTATTTGACAAAACCAATCATCATTCCGTACAGATGGTCCACTAAAAACAGTTTGTAGACTTCATCTGGTGAGTCTACCTCATTTTCCTTTTTAACGAAAGATTTACTGATAATTTCCAATTTCTGCATGGCAATCGAAGTCTATCCGATTCGTGTGTTGATGAGTTAATACGGCGTGTTTAATAGATTAATTGAGTTGTATGAAGTAAAAGACTAAGGTCTTTTCGCTAGCCCTGGTTTGAACTATTAATTACTCTTACTTGTCATTCACATCCCCAGAAACACACACACATCAATTCAATCCCACAAGTTCAGCAACTAACTGATGATTCGGTTGAGTTTATTGTCACATGCAAGGCTACTTTTCTATTGTAAGTCTCTTTTCAGAAGTAGGATGGTGAACGTTTTCATTCATTGATTAGTCCTTCAACATGGACTTGATATTCCCACTGAAATTACCGGTTTGTTATTTTGTATGGTTGTTGTTTTGGGTTTATGATTGAGAATCAGACAAAAATAGTGCGAGGAACGGATGAGACAAGATCCGAATACAAGAAATACTACACTGTTATTATTGATTCTTTGTGGTCAGATTACTTTATATTGCACTTTGTGGTTGGACTTTGTTTATATCCCTATTCGCGATTCAAATAATATCGCTTATTATTAAAAACTCGTGATTTTAACATCAGCAAAGTTTAATATTTCCGCTCTTGAAATTTCCACACCATCAAGGTTAAGTAATTGTGTGTGTGTGTGGGGGGGGGGGAATTAAATCGAACCATGGTTTATTTTCTACTCGAGGTTTTAACATGAACGACGTCATGATATTCATAGCTTAAGATTACAATCTCAATCATGTTTAAAGTAGCTAAATCTCTAACTCAACATCATTAAGGTCTTCCACGTTGAAAACACGTATTATTTGTCAATTAAAATCATCATTGATGCTGTGAATTTACCGGGAAAAACAATTAAATTATTGGTTCACGAATCGTGTACCATGTGCTTCAGTGCCATTTGAAACAAGGAACAGGAAGAAAGAGGCTAGACATGTCAAACTGTGGCTTTATATTGTTATCTGGAGAGCATGCGCAATAAATATTATAGGCTATAGGTGTTGACTGGAATACGCAAACACTAGGGAGTGCGATTGGATTGAGCCTTCTGCCGAATATATCTGATTAGGAATTAGAATAAAACATTAATCAGTTTACATACATTCATATTACATTATTATATGGCTTGCGACCCATTTGTGTCAATTTCCAGGTCCCAAATATTAGAATCATAGCTCTCTTAAGTAATTTCTTAAGATTTCAATTTGTTCTCGTCGGTATTTGAGTCTTCCTCTACTTGAGATATTAATATAATACGAAAGATGTTGTATTCACTGGAATCGAAGGTTTAATTGGAACTGTGTTTTATTGAATATTTCAAAACGCAAATTTCGTTAAAAGTTATATTCAATTTATAGGCCTACGCGCAACAAGTTAATCTTTAGTAATCTGACTTTTTCCAATTCTTTAGTCATTAATATAGTCCACACAGTTTTGCAATATTCGCACATAGAAGTAGAAACCCATGTTTATTATATTTGTAGTATAATTTGTTTCATTGGTAGAATTTCAATTCTATTTTTTAAAGGTTATTTAGGTTTGAAAACTCGGATTTAACTACAAACTAACATCAAAGAAATCTTTTATTTTCGCGGTAATCGAGTTAAACCAAATCAAATAAGACTATTTTCCTATCAGTATTTTAGCTCCGACAATTGCGTTCTTATCCCATTAAATTGTTTTCTAACTGAAAGCTTGACCTATTATCGATAACATCCCAGAGAAGAAAGGTGTCTATACTTCTGGATTCATATTCCTAAATAACTTGTTTGTTACTGAGTCGTGTCATACATCTGTTTACTTTCAAAGCAACGTGTAGATAAATAACAAACATTAGTACTATTAATAGAATACAAGGTGCAGTAAGTAATTGAGAGTGTATTATACCTGTCACTGTTCTCGCCTGTCAGCAACCATCAATAAAACAGTTTAACGTGTTCTCCAGTTTTCACTTAGTACTAAAGATGACTTCCCACCAGGTAATTTAGGAAATGAAGATATACGATATGCTAATCGTAAATGGCTTAAAATAGCAAGACCTCTTTAATTTGGGTGAAAAATAGATGCGTTGATTTAAGACAGTTCGATGGGTTGATTTTGTTTGTGAAGTGGTAATACAGTCTATGGAGTGGAGCCAATATCGAGACAATGGTGATTTTGTTTGGACGGTTTAAGCCAAACATTAGAATATTCCTATCATTCAGACAGTGATCTACGTTGACGACTACAGGGTTGGGGGACTCTGGGTTATCGAAACTAAAAAACAGAAGAAGAAGCCGAAGATGATATCAAACAGACTGAACTCCCGCTTAATTGTGCGAAACGAAATTTAAATGTTCCATCACAAAACCAAGACGGTTGTCCATGCATTTTATCGTCATGATCGGGAATTTGTTGGTATCGTTTCAGGCGTATTAGGTCAATAATAGATATACAAATATTATTTTCATTGTGGAAAAGTTAATAGATTGTAGTGATTGGTGTCGTGTGACAAACAGTGCATGCTCCTCCTGCTGGGTTCGTTTATTACCAATACCTAATAATAACGTATTGTCTCAAATTGAGGTTTGTTATTTATGACATTTTGCTAAATTTTTGTAAACCAGTCATTGACTAATTTACTTTTCTTTTATCTTCATCTCAAATAAGCCTATTATTCACAACTGAAAGTGTTTTCAGTGGACACGCAAAATCAATAACTTTGTCAACACACTAACATCATTCTTTGTTTAAGAGATTTCTTTTAAATAAAAGGGGTACAATGGGTATGTTTGAATTAGATTTTGTAAAAATTGTGTCTTTTCTCTCCAATAATCTAAAGTAATACACGTTTTTCATATGCTCTTCCAGCAGTTGAAGGGGGGGGGGGTCGCGAATGGTTAATATGTGCGCGCCGAGTCAATGGCGTGGTTTAGATTCGACGGTTATACGTGACAAGGAGTAGTTTCGCCTATCCAACCACGTGGGTTTTCTCTGGGGCCGTTTTCATATGCTCTTCCAGCAGTTGAGGGGGGGGGGGGGTTAACATGTGCGCCCCGAGTCAAATGGCGTGGTTTAGATTCGACCGTTATACGTCAAAAGGAGTAGGGTCGCCTATCAAACCACGTGGGGTTTTTTCCGAGGCCCCCTGGTTTCGTCCCACTGCTAATGACCCTAGCGTTTTATTGAAATAAGATTTAAACATGTTTTAGACCCGAAATGACCTAGTTTGTAGCCAGTGGAGGTTAACAACACCCACTCCCCCTCTCCCACTCTCCGGCAGTTGGACGTGAATACCCCTGCCCCTTACTGGAGAAGACTATAGGCTATAGAATTGGTGATAATTAAATGAATTATATGTTATCATAATATAGTGTTAATACCCTTTTATGGTAAAGTAACAACTGAATAACAAAACAAAGTGGCTTACATATGATCGCAGACAGTATAGTTCTGATAATGGATGGCTTATTATTTAGTTAACTTATCATTTCCCCCAACTATAAGCATCACGTAGTTTGTAATTCAGTTGTAACTGTTGTTACGGGGGGGGGGGGGACTGGTGCAGCTCTTATGATTAATATTATATTAATTATGTTAGAGCACATTTAACATTGACTTTGTTAACTCCAAATAACTTCACAAAAGTGCTGACTGAAGAACGTCAACTGGTGCAACTCTTATGATTAATATATTAATTATGTTAGAGCACATTTAACATTGACTTTGTTAACTCCAAATAACTTCACAAAAGTGCTGACTGAAGAACGTCCCTCGGCGGACACACAGAGGCCGCATACAGTTTTCATGCGAGTTGTGAGAGTAGCAGAGCAGAGAATCGTAACATTTAAATATTACCTTTAACGAGATGCCTGTTATCGGGTAGAATATCTTAAAGAACTCTGATATATGAGAAATTTAAGATTATATAAATTTAAATCAAATACAACAGCATGAACTTGTACACTGCAAATTCCCATTATTCTTATTCACACTGATACTATCTAGAATTCCAAAACCATTCTATGAAATTTTTGTTTTCCCAGTTGATATTTATCAACATGGTTAACGTTTGTAAATCGTATTAGTGGATTTTGAAAAGGAACTCAGTTTTTATCGAAATCACTTCCTGGTTATATATGTTTACTTCAAGAATCTATTGCGTTTTATTCCGATGTATATAATTAATTATATAAACAATATTTTATTCAGAAACATTTTGAAGAGGGGTCGGGGAACTGATTTAAGACCGTGTTTATAATGTGGCAATAATCGGTAAACTGGAATTAAAAAAAAAAACCTTAATGAATTGATGAAGAAACTTCTGTATTTGTGTCATGTGTTGTCACAATAGCAATATTTCATTGGGATTTGAAATGAATTGTAACACAATAGTTAAACAGCAGGGGCTGCCGTCGAGACTGGGGATTGTTGGGATGCTATCGGGCGCTAGTCTGTCGGAGTCAGACAGATAACCCGTTAAGCGATCGGTAGTAGAAACCTCGATAGTATGTCGGAGCGCACTGGCTAGCGGTACTAGGGTCCGCAAATTTGGCCATTTTCAGATTGCCTGGACCATCGCGTAGACAATTTCAATATTCAACACTAAGAAGCCCTAGTGAACAATCAAACATAAATGCGCCCTCCCTAGACCCCGTCGCTTGGAGCCGACTGCTGTCGGATTTTCTATGCGCTGGTTCTTGGCTTGTTTCATGTCTCCGAATATTGGTAACGCATGAACATTTTTCTTGTAAATGCAGATTTTGCAAGCCCATACCTGGTTGCTGCAAGCCAACAGCTTTGATTCAATCTGTTCCAGCAAATTTCAAGCTTTTGAAGGGAATTGTAACATGTAATATTAATGACAAACGGTAAAACAGCAAGAACAGGCGCGGATCCAGTGGGGGCGCACCCGGCGCACGCCCCCTCTATTTTTTTGAGGTGTCGAACAATTTTTAGCTCCATATATTCTCACGAGAAAGGAGAAGGAAAATAGTTTAGGTTGGAAATCGTAATTTACAGTACTAGTATGAAATTAGTCCCGGGCGTCGCACTCACAAGCTGGTGCAGCCCGCCCCCTCTTTCTGAAAATCCTGGATCCGCCCCTGAAGAACATAATCAGAGTGTATGTCTATGCCAATTACACCCGTCACCCGATCAATGCAATCTGTAACAAAGTTAATAAAGTAAAACGGGTCAAGTTTACAACAACCAACCATTTTCATTTCAGTCAAATTTCTTGCGTGAGGGTAGACAACGTAATAACATACTACATCCTATATTGTATTCTAATGATGACGTTGAAAATCTCAAGAACTTGACCTTCCAGCAAAAATCAATTGAAAAACTCCTGCTAGTGAACTTTTGATTAAATCTTGATTTGAAGAGTAACAAGGTTATAACGACAACTTGTGTATAATAATGCATTTTTAGTTTTAGTTTTGTGTATATTGGTTCGTTTCTTGAGTTTAACGTCCACTTCCACCAAGGGTGATATCGTATATTGATAATGTGCTTTATTTATACCACACCTTCTTCAATAGTAAGCTTCAACTCCATACATCCTGTCAAGACATTCATGTAATACTCTGCATTTTTCGTCATCAATTACGATTGGTTACTTTCCAGCTGAAATGGCTAGCTGTGATTATTGAGTTGCAAAGTTCAAGGTTCGTCCGATGTTAAGGTTGCTAAAACTTTTTCACTTCAAATCCGGCTTTCGTAAACCATACCATAGGGTCATTCGTCATTCGCGAGGGCACCTTAAGCCATCGTATGACCACCTATTTCCCAGACTCCGACAACAACTTCGTGGGCACTGGCAAAAGATTGCCAAAAGACCATGCGAAGCTTCATTTTCGTGTTGAATTTGTGTGTCTATTTGCCCCCGTGGGGGGCATTTTATTAAATCGTGTCATATTCGTCAAAACTTGCGTATTTTTCTCCTCATGAAGACATATTTGGTCGTAAAGAGCTTGAATTAACACCAAATGACCCAGGGACACACAGGGTTGCTCAGGACTGACAAAGGAAGATGCTGCTCTGGGGCTGGTTTATATGTTCACGTTACCATGACACTTGGGAACCGCGCGAGGAGAAATTGTTCAATGGCGAAGTTGACACGATTTTACAGAATGCCCTCACGCTAGTCTTATGAAGGGCAAAATGAACACACGAATTCAACACGAAAATGAACCTTCGCAAGCTCTATTGGCAAGTTGCTTCCAGAGCCCGAAAAACTCCACAGATGGTCACGAAGTGTCCGATGTATACGAATTTGAACATTTGATTTATTGCGTGTCAGTCTGGTGTCAATTTCGGAACAGTGTGACATCGGCGTCACAGATATTAAGTGTTAGATTATATTCAATAACATAATCAATTTAATAACAATAGATAAAAGGTGTATATACTAATATAAGTTTAATGTATAAATTATGTTTTGTATTTTTTACCACTGCCTAACGGAAACCACATGCTGTTTAGAACGGAGGTAACATGTCTTATCTGTTCGATCAGATCGGGCTACAATGTAACAGGCGGTGTTTTATCCGGGATTAACATCTCAGAGCCTGTTGTATTTGGTAGTATTATTATTGTTCTATACAATTATTTAATTCACGCAACAACAGTAAATTTAATGGCGCTGTCTGATAATGTACACAGATGTTGAATAAATTTAACATTTATTAATTGAATTGTTTATGTAATTTAGCTTTGTCATCACCGAGTGCAATATGGTGAACAGTCCTTTGCTGATTCCACTATTTTGCCGATACTGTTTACAGGACATAGAATTTTGTCTAATGGTTTGGATTATTCGTACTTGTTTTTATTTTATTTCTGAGTACTAGGTCCTCAGAAATTTATTTGAATCCCGGACATTACCAAACCTTTGCTAAAACCGATTCATTGTTTCTGTAATTTTTTATTCTTTGATGTTAATTTCTTTCATAAGACTCTGTTTAACAGCTAGACGCCCACAATCCAAATAAAACTTTTCATAATGGGAAATATTTTATTACGTTATGCTCTCTGTAATGACCCTTAAAAATATCTAATAATTGCAAAGTTAAAGCTGTTGATTATAAATTTGCATGTTTCAAACACTATTTAATTTGTCACGACTTACTCCAACCAAATTGATTATTAGCAAGCACGTATTCCAATGATCGATTCGTTTAAGACTTCCGTTTTTGACATATTATAAATAATAATACATTATCTATCTATCATGATCATATGAAAGCGTATGCCGGGGATTTAAGTCTTGTCGTTATTAAGCGCTTAATAACGATTTTAAATTTTGAATTGATGCCAACGGGTTCAAATTTATGATTTATTTTAGAGTGGTCTCCGTATTAAATTTTCAAACCACAGGGACTGTGCAACACAGTGGACGCTTACGGTTGGTTGGCCCCCAGGTCGATTCACTTGATTTGATAGTTGTTTATTTTTTGCATTGTCTCTTTTCTGTCTTGAACACAGGTTGATCATGTAGATTTTTGTTTTGCGTGTAGTGCGGTTCTCCTGCACTTGTATTAGACACTATTTATGTGCCGTTTTTCCCTCTTTTCAAACTTAAGCCCTGCGGGCTTAATTTCAGAATAAATGTTTCATCACTGACATGGTCATATTCGAAATATAAACTGATATTGTTATATAGTATTTCTCTTTGCTATCTTTATTTCTAATGAAACTAAAGTCATTGCTATTATTACAATAATATTATTATGTGTTCATGTATGTGTTGTCTATGTAATATGGCGGGGCGGGGGCTAGTGGTCTAGAGTGTAGCGCTTCGACCTCTAGCTGTCCGGTCACCTCTGACTTGCGGTTGTGGTTTCGATCCCTGGTGTGAGCGTATGTGGCATGGAGATATGGCGCCTTCTCAACCTCGTGGGTTTCCTCCGGGCACTCCGGTTCCTCCCAATGCTAAAGACCCCTCCGAGCAAGCGAATTACTGAAATAAAATTAAGTCCCGAAATGATATAGTTTGTGTCGAGTGGACGTTAAACCCCATTTCTCTCTCTCTCTCTCTCTCTCTCTCTCTCTCTCTCTCTCTGTAATATTATTAAATGTATATGATTATGTCAGTGAGTATGTATGGATGATGTGCGTAATAGACGTATTGATGCAATAAACAATTTATCTTATCTTATTGTCTGAGAGTTATATGTATTTGACTAACCACAAAACGGCGTCAGTCGTCTTTATCTATTCATAATACAATAAATATCTACGCATGTAGGCTGACCTATTCAGGTGTAATTCTATTAAGTTTCACTTTTGATGCTGCACCTAGAAAAAAATAGAAAAATGAACGAAAAACAAAAGAGGTGATCCAATTTTAATTAGATTGCAGTTTCGATCAATAATTGATGTTTGTATCTAACCACCAAAGTGTATTAGACTAATTAAATAAGTCATGGCTTGAAAGCATTTATTCTATTAAGCTCTTCAAGAATAAGCATTCATAATTTACAACTAGAATACAATTCAACCGAAATTCATTTTCTTTTAATATAAAACAATTATAAGTACCATCCGCGGAGCAAGAATTAAAACTTTTTCAATGTTACATTACAATACAGAACTTAATGATACAGTGTGTAAGGTCTAGATAAAGACCTGACAGTTCGGGCTATAATAGTTAAACCATAGATAGTGCATTAAGTATATGTTGACAATTTCCGTCAAATTACTTCATTCTGAGCAAAGTTATCAACGATGGCAAAACAATGTAGCCACGGTTGGTATTGCTTAAGTTGTTACGATAATAAACAAAATGTCAATGATCCATTTTTAAACTAATCATTAACTGGCAGCCAGTTAGTCTAACTAATGATTTACGGAACAATTAAGGCATTAACTGCTAGTCAGTTAGTCTAATTAATGATTTACGCAACATTTAAGGCCCTAATAAAGACCTGCAATATTTAGCTTTTGAATAATGTATCTTTAAATATGGAGAACCATCGAGGCGTTGATTTAGTATCTTCTTGTAATCCATCATGACAATTTTGACTGTCATTTTTTTGTTTCCTTTGTATTCTCCCCCGAAATGATCGACGAATTCCCTGGTTGACGTCGTTTCTTTATGTATTCAAATAAAACACATCACTACTTTTGACACTATACTTCATTTAAAAATATCTGTTTTATATGATGTTAAAGATCTAACGTCCCGGAGGGATATAAATAAAATTGACAGTGATAATAATTTATCCTATATTATAGCAAGTTTATTGTAGTTTGTACCGCATCGCTTAAGATAACAGTAAAAAAAGCCCCTAATATATGTTTTTATCATTGTTCACTTTTTTTCGGTAATAGAAAACATACTTTCATTTCTCCTCGGTGACTTGATAATGGATTGAACACATTGTAATAAAACCCGTGTTTCATTATACACGCTACCAATAGAAAGTTCATCGTTTTTCACGAATAATTTAGATAGCTTCAACTTAACAAATATCAAATCACTTTCGACAATATTGTATTAGCGTTATACACGGATTCAGCTTGAGTTCTTTTGACTTTCAGATAAAGTGCATTCCATAAACAGATAGGTATTTTGGAATGGGAGGGGAGAGTTATACTGCTTTCTTGCCGGTTATGAAAAGTCTATTAATAAACGCGTAATTGCCCAAAGAACACACATTCCGAGTTCCATGTCGCTTGTTGTCGAATTAGCGCATCCTTGTGAACTTTATGCCACCATAAATAAAACTGCTTTGTGGCGAGATAAGGATCTGCGAACAACTACCATACATACGAACTATGCTCTACCGGGGCGCTCAGATAATGTTGTAGGCAGTATTTCGTTGACGTTCATTTTGGGGCGGGATTGTGGATGGTGCCCCAATTCACAGTTGCTACATCAGCTACTGATCCTTGGACTTTTGAAATAGCGTTGGTGCAGTAAGATGGTGATTAAAAAGTGCAGTTTGCAATCAGTTCCTGTTAAATGTTTATTTGGTTAAGATCTAGACCAACAAGTTTTATCAATCAGACATTCCGCGATATTATATCGATAACAACATGATTGGCATTATTAAATACAAATTAAAATACACGCCTACATACGTTAACAGGTGATGCAAAACAATGATAATGGCAGGTGTATCACACAACTGATAATTAAGTTAGTTATTAAGACATCACGTCAATCAGATAATAGAGACTTTTGGCAAGCGGAATTCTGCTCATCGGTAGCGTGAGATACGTGATAGGTTGTGTGAATGTTGTTTTGGAATATTGGCAAATTTTCGGACCGGGTAGGCATGAATAGCTAGGTGGGGGGGGGGGGGGGTCCGGGGGGTCGGACCCCTCACCCCAAATTGTTTTTTTGAGGGGGGGGGGTCTGAATATAGAATCACGTCATTTACAGATTTTCAAGGTCCACCCTATCTTAAATTAGGACGTAGATCAACCAGCATGCAAACAACCAGACAGGAAAAATATAAAAATTTGGAAAAAATTCTCATCAAAAATAATGATTAAATTCCCGTCTTTATCATTGTTAGAATCACATCAAATATACACTTTTGTGTCCTAGGATACACATAGATTAATAAAAAAAACCGCTATGGTACAACAATTCAGCGTCTAAAATAACAAAAAGACGACGGACGGACCTTATCCATATGAAAGCGGCTCTATAAGTGCTGTCGTATCCGTAAAGACTTCACTCAATAATGATATGTTATGTTCCTGTTTGCTGTCCTGGGTGTATTACAATCTGGTTAAAACACAGATCCTATTTCGTTTCACTTTTAGTTGTTCAAATTTTCGTCTTTACTACAATAGGATCTGGAAGAGATGTTATATTACCGGCGTTCTGGTTGAAGTGAGGGATTAGCCAATGAGACGGTTTGCTACGGCAAGTTCTTGGCATGCAACGTACGGAACTGTGGGTAAACCACTAGAAACGTCAACGCTGATTGATAGAGTCATTATCATCATTCGATTCTTTGATCATATTTTACACATGGCTACACTGAGCTTGCTTGTCTTAACGGCAAAATAATGTAAACTAATTTCAAATGGAATGGAATAGGGTTTAGCGTCTTGTCGACAGCTTACTTTAATCATTTTAGGACTAACAAACAGCAATTTAAGGTCTAGGTTAATGTGGGGAGCCACTTTCCCCTGACCGTAGCGTTTTTGCATATTATTATTCTTCTTCGAATATGGTATACTCTGTACTACTAATATGTTCTTTATTCCGGTCGGGACGTTTATTCACATTTATTCATTTAGACACACCTTGCATGTTTACTACGTTGTACTGGGCCTACATCGGGAAATTAACTTTTCAGTCGGGTCAGGAATGGTAACTACGATAAGACACCCGACAATCCCGCCTTCCCATAGTTCTTCTCTGGTAGTATCGTCTTGGCCACAGGTGTTGATAAAAACAATTGTCATTTCAACCGTAGATAGACACTTAAATTATTATGCTCTGCCTACAATTAGCCCAGACCCTTTCGATATTGGCATGTATCGGATCAAAACTTCATGGATTATGGCCCCTGGTTGTACGAAAAATCACGTTTTTAGCTTGTGGACCCTATAGAGGTCACAATTTTGAACCGATTTTGATGAAACTTGACATGCATGTTTGTAACCCAAAGATCTTGGTTCCTTTCGATATTTGCGGCTATCGGAATGTAATTTCCTGAATTATGGCCCCTGATTGTCCGAAAAATCACCCTTTTTAGCTTGTGGTCCCTCTGGAGGTCACAATTATTATTCGATTTAAAAAACCGTTTGATCATATCACCGTTACACCCTAAGGGAGGTTGAGTTCGAATTTCGGGAAAATCGGACGAAAATTGCCATACAAAATGGCCGCGGTTTGTACGCGAATACTGTTAAAAAATGGTATATCAAGGTTGTGGACCCTGTGGAGGTCACAATTTTGATTCGATTTTGATGAAACTTCAAATTCATGGTAATAACCCAAAGATCTTGCTTCCTTTCGATATTTGCGCATATCGGATCATAACTTCCTGAATTATGGCCCCTGATTATACGCAAAATCGCCTTTTTTTTTAGCTTGGAGGTCACAATTATTATTTCATTTAAAAAAACGTTTGATTATATCACCGTTACACCCTAAGGAAGGTTGAGTTCGAATTTCAGGAAAATCGGACGAAGATTGCCATACAAAATGGCCGCCGTTTGTACGCGAATACTGTTAAAAAATGGCATATCAAGGTTGTGGACCCTGTGGAGGTAACAATTTTGATTCGATTTTGATGAAACTTGAAATTCATGGTTATAACCCAAAGATCTTGCTTCCTTTCGATATTTGCGCATATCGGATCGTAACTTCCTGAATTATGGCCCCTGATTATACGCAAAATTGCCTTTTTTTTTAGCTTGGAGGTCACAATTATTATCTGATTTAAAAAAACGTTTGATTATATTACCGTTACACCGTAAGGAAGGTTGAGTTCGAATTTCGGGAAAATCGCACAAAAATTGCCATACAAAATGGCCGCCGTTTGTACGCGAATACTGTTAAAAAATTGTATATCATGGTTGTGGACCCTGTAGTATGGAAGACCAAATGAGACAATATTCATGATTCTTGTTTCTACATTTCAGTTGGAACATTTTAGACACGAACGCAACATTCTAAACTAATGATTCTTGTTTCTACATTCTTATATCAACATTTCAAGCACAAAATCAACATTTTAAACAAAAAATTGACATTATGTTTCATTTTCGGCGTTTTATCGGTAACTTTTATGTATCATTTAATATCAAAATTAAAAAATAATTTCTTAATTTTACACGACAAAGAAATCAATTCATTGGTTTCTGAAAGTATCTAAAAAAAAATCTGGAATTTGAACTCTTATGAAAATATTTTCTACGTTTCAAAAAGTCTTGAAGTTAAAATCTTGAAATGGAAAATGTCCAGAAAAAAATCTGGAATTTGAACTCTTATGAAAATATTTTCTACGTTTCAAACAGTCTTGAAGTTAAAAATCTTGAAATGGAAAATGTCCAGAAAAATATCATGAATTATCAACATTATTACACCAGAGGGCGTTAGCGTTTGCGTACAACTTTGATACAGACTATAGATTAGAAAATAAAGGTAGACTTTTCCACGAGTGGAAGTTGGCCCCTGTTGTGTTTAAACAGTAATTAGTTGCATAAAACAGAAATTGTAGTTAATATGAAAAAGTAAACATAACAGTGAATAGATTCCATTAAAACCCAGCATTATCATCCATTTTTGCCATATTCGAAACACGTGTATGTCTAATTATTTGTAAACATATGAAAAAGTAAACAAATATTATTAACAGCGAATATGTAAGAAAGGCCTTTTTCCTAATTTTTTCTAGCTGTTTAAATTATAGAAGTTATTTATCATATCTCGAGCTTAATTTCTGTTTCATGCAACTAATTACTGTTTAAACACAACAGGGGCTCACTTCCACTCGTAGAAAAGTCTACCGTTATTTTCTAATCTATAGTCTGTATCAAGTTGTACACAAACGCTAACGCCCTCTGGTGTAATAATGTTGATAATTCATGATATTTTTCTGAACATTTTCCATTTCAAGATTTTTAACTTCAAGACTTTTTGAAACGTAGAAAATATTTTCATAAGAGTTCAAATTCCAGATTTTTTTTTTTAGATACTTTCAGAAACCAATGAATTGATTTCTTTGTCGTGTAAAATTAAGAAATTATTTTTTAATTTTGATATTAAATGATACATAAAAGTTACCGATAAAACGCCGAAAATGAAACATAATGTCAATTTTTCGTTTAAAATGTTGATTTTGTGCTTGAAATGTTGATATAAGAATTTAGAAACAAGAATCATTAGTTTAGAATGTTGCGTTCGTGTCTAAAATGTTCCAACTTGAATGTAGAAACAAGAATCATGAATATTGTCCCATTTGGTCTTCCATAGTGTAGAGGTCACAATTTTAGTTCGATTTTGATAAAACTTGAAATGCATGGTTATAACCCAAAGATCTTGGTTCTTTTCGTTATTTGCGCATATCGGATCGTAACTTCCTGAATTATGGCCCCTGATTGTCCGAAAAATCGCCCATGGTCCCTTTGGAGGTCACAATTATTATCCGATTTAAAAAAACGTTTGATTATATCACCGTTACACTGTAACGTTTGTAGGCGTTTGTACGCGAATACTGTTAAAAAAAATGATATATCATGATTGTGGATCCTGTATAGGTCACAATTTTAATTCGATTTTGATGAGGATGGTTGAGTTCTAATTTCGTGAAAATCGTACCAAAATTGCCGGACGAAATGGTCGCCGTTTGTACGCGAATAGTGTAAAAATATGGTATATCATGGTTGTGGACTCTCTACAGATCACAATTCTTATCCGATTTTGATGAAAAGTCACATTTCTAGGTTGTGTACCGTCACACTATAATCATTGTCGGTTTCGAATTTCATTAATATCAGACTGGAACTGACGAACTAAATGGCTGCACGCAATACAGTATGAAATACAGGACTTAAAGATGTAGGAAAAATCACTTTCGGTATTGCTTGTTCTCTGTCCATCTCTCGAAAATGTGGGCGTATCCTGCCTGGCAGTGCCAGCCTATCTTAATTCCTAAAAATATTGAGAAGTATTAATTTCGCTTCCATTTAATAAAATGAAAAGTTTTATTTAGTCTTTGTGTTTATTTTAAAATGATGACCATTCGAGACAGAGATCTATTCACTGAGTAGGTAATTCTCTGTGTACAGACTACCTTAGATATTCCCACGTCAAAGCAAGTTGTATGCTAGTACTGTCCTGTTCTCATTTCCCAGAATTCAAAAAGCTTTCAATTTCCCAGTCAGATTGATTGATTCCTCTCCTTGAGGTGGCTAGTCGATATTATCTTTCATTTCAATTTGACAAATTTACCGCCAGATCCATTTAGATATCACCATTTAATGGAATAGAAACACCAACCCATGACCATAGGGTGACTATTTTCATTAAGACGGGACAGTATACATATGTTGGAGTTTATGGGTATTAATCAAATCAAGGTTTACATTGACACAACCACCCCATTTAACCCTTCAATAATGAAGTTGTCGCCATTACATCCCCCGTTTAGACTTGTATTTATACGCCTTAGTGTCCGGTCTGATTTTAAATAGGGTATTTGTAAATAACGACCGATCAATATTTCAGTTACTGCCTGAAGGTGAGGAAATCAGTGAAATTATACAGTGGTCATAAAGTTTGAAAATTGTGGAAAACAAAACCTTGAAATATATGTACCCTTAAAAAAATAATTAAAGGGCGAATGAATGAATAAAATGGAGTTTAACGTCCTAATTCCTGAATACCATCACCTGAATCAGACCACGAATGCCACGTTACGGAAATAAATTGTAGTCTCGAAATATCCCAAAGAACTTATGATTCATAATATTCAACATTAAAAGCTCTAATTGGAATTCAATATTGGTCCTGTTCAACCAACATTCATATTGTTATCTTAACATGAAAGTATGGGCTGCTGACATACAATTTTAAGACACGATAAACATTTAAAAACAGTTTAAAATAAAGATTAGCTCGTGGTTTACTTTTATTTTAAACACGCGAAGATTGATAGTCTCTCCACTCCTTGTCACGTAAAAGCTTGGGATCAAAATCTCATCATTAATGTATGAATTTCGACTAATTTTCATCTGAAGTTCTCTTCAAGAATAATTAGTGGCATTGACTTCCTGGTAGAGGATTATGTCAAATAATAGAACCGGTTTAAAAGGGGTGGGAGATCTTCCAGGAAGTTATCAGAAATGGTATTAAAGGCAAACAATGAAAGCAGAATAATGAACCTGCTCAATGTCACGAGTTTCTATACAGAATTCCCTTAACCAATGAAGCTTGTAATCCTGTCTGATATTCTCGCACAAAAACCTTATATATCCAAATTTATCATTTTAAAATCTTTAGGTCTTTTTCTGGCCAGCCAGGCGTCCGAGGTTTACCATGAGCTATCCCTATTCTGATGTGTTTCAAGTTATTTTGTTCATTTAGCCGTACGTCACGGATGTCTATCGAACATCGGAGAAAATTGGATTTCGTCAGTGGTTTCGTCTTAGCATTTGTACTACATATGGCTAAACTGAGTCTAGAATGTTATGTTGGATTACAGAGTCAACGATATGAAACTTCAATTCACCTCTTTCTACAGATGAAATTTACATGGGAAATATCGAACACATTAAAGACACCCACAAATGATAAATTCCTTAGGGTACTATTATTCGCTATCGTGCGTAAAATAACTTTCTGTCACATTATTTAATTGTATCAAGACCTGCTTACCATACCATAATTCATTAATAATCTAGTAAGGAACTAACACCCAGTCACGGGTTTATATCGGCAGTTGAGCGAGGGGGGCCGAATTAGTTGGGGAAGAGAGAAATTAATGAAATCAATTCTATCACGATCGTCTCTCCTCACCCACCCCGCCACACACCCACGTATTTAAAATAAACCTTTGTTGTTTTGTTCAACGGACTATGTATTAAACTACCATTTGATGTTAGGTTTCACCATTATTGCAAGATTTTGTCTATTATCAAAGTTAATGTAGGACGCCATCTATTTATTTACTGTGACCTATACAAGAGGGCTGACAGAAATAAATAGTAGTAATTTCACCTCGAGACCAAAACTTACATGGTTTACCTAATAAGTTGACCAAAGGTATGCTATGATATATTGTTTGCCATAGTTTCCAATCCAAGTAAAATCTGATATATTGGTTTTAAATGGATGTCATGGGTTTGACGAACATACATTAACACACAGCAAAATGTGAGAAAACAAATTAGTCTTGCTTAACACGTGACGTAAAAAAGAACTGGCTCCTCGAATAAAAATTATTTTACAATTTAATCACTTAAACGCAGACACTCAAGTCAACTTCATTCCGATTCAATAATTTAATTTACTCGTGGCCCGGGGCAATTTCACAGTGCGGACACTTATTAGCATTAAGAGTCTATTAAAATCCCCAAACGATCAAGCATATTTTCAGAAAAACAATATTTTTCAATAAAAAAAGACTTAAGTAGTTTGAACATGCTATGTTGAAGGAGAGAAAAAATATCTCTGCAAGAGAAGACAAAAGACCGTGAGGATGTGCGTGGTTGGATCATCTTGAATTTAATAAAGATAATGTAGCTCAACATTGCCATTATGAAATGGTTGTAAAAATATTAAACATTAAAAATGCATTATGTAAGCGCTAAATTTGCATAATGTTACATAAATTATTATGGATAAATTTATGCTCGTGAAAATCCCAAAACCAAATCCCTAGACCACCGCATGACCAAGACATTGGATGGATTAGGCAATGTCTGTCATGTCTGCTAAACGTCAAAACGGAAAATAGAGACTTCGTTTATTATCGAGATTGGTCTATTCGTGATCGCTCGGAATAAAGTAATTTGACTGAAATGTTCACTATATTATTTTCTCATCATCTGTTTTTGAACTATTATAAAAGAACGACCAGCTCCTTATCTTAACCTTGCAGAATACATTTTTGGTGGTGTTTATATTTCATTGTAAACAGTTTTTCGTATTGTTTGTGTACAGACATGGGAATCATTAAATTGAGTCATACAAAGAAAGCCTTTTAACATAGCAAATCCTGCTTGATCTCTTAGAAGAAAGAACGAGTAAGCACCCGTTAAACCACTGTATCAGGTCGGCTTTCTCAAATCACGTCATAGATATTCAGTTTCTAATATAGTTACCGATATTTATGGCAGTATCCTTGAGAATTCTGCGAACCTTGGTTAAGTTACTACAGCAATGACATTGTATAAGGTAAGAACACAATGATCTGCTGCAGTCCGATGGAAGAGATATTCTGGTGACGTCCGAAAAATCTAATGATATTCCGATTTAGTTGTCAGATTAATCCCAAGTAGTTTTTGAAACATGACACTTCAAAACGCCCACAATATTTATCAATACTGACGTTTTCCGGGAAGAGGGTTTAATGATTTGAAAACTGACTATGATTAAATTATTTAATTTTTAACCGATTGCATTTGAAGGAAAAACTTACAATTTGATCTTTAAATATTTTATCTAAAACCACAATATCATTATTCTACTATATGATGTGCGACATTAAGAAAATATTCAATCGATAAATTCCGATCATTGATATCAAATTCTTAGATTAGTTTCTGATGATTTCCCACTGCCATAATAATTGCTTTATCCTTCTTTCTGTAATAACAATATATTAATATTCAATTTGTAGATTGTTCATATTGGTATGTCCCTTTAATAGCACCATATACTTCATGTTGAGGGTTTTGAAAGATCTGCTTCTGGGTTGTTTTCTTTAATTTGATTATAAAGTCAAACATAAAAAGAACCATAACTCGACCGTAGCTTAGGGGGTAGACGAAGATAAGCGTATGTATTGGTTTAAGAAACCATTTATACAAGCCTTATTCAAAACATAACATTTGAAAACAAATTAATCTAATATGCTTGGATTCTGGTATCTTGGACACGAATTAATGTCTGATATATTCCGGGTTTATAAAACCTGGTAATTGAATTGATTCAATGAATGGCCCTTACTCCAATCGTGTAACGAGTCTTCTTACTAACACCTTGGTCCCTACTTTCGTTTAAAAAGTGTGGTATTAGAACCTCCGCGATAAAATAAATGGATTTGTCGAGATTTGCCGGTAAGGTTTTATTGAGCTTTGTATTCCTAGTAGTAATCTTCAGAAGTTTAGCAGCCGCTCGTGAACAATTCTTTGGTATACAGAAACCAGTTCCTACATGTTCTCTGAGGTAATTTCAACATTATTATTTCATAATTTCTTATTAAAAAGTCTAAGAATGTCATTAATTGGTCGTCAGTGTCTTACACTACAATATTACAATATTATGAAAGATGGGTGAAATCCGGTCTATTTGTAGTCTTCATTAAATGTTAAAGATGCATTATGTAAGATTTTGATAAAGAGCTGACAGTGCTCGCTATAATAGTTTAACAATAGATAATGAAAATGGAATATGTTGAAAATATCAAATTGTTTCTAACACAGTACAATTATCACAAAAGAATAATGTCATGGACTGGCGATAATAAAATGCAACAATTCCCTGTAAACGATATTTAACTACATCGTTTACTTTCTACTTGCAATTACTATTTTAGATTCCCAGAGGAATACAGTTACAGTGACATCTACTTTATCATATTATTTAGATAAATGAACTTGCTAGAAATGACAGACTATATACGGTATTATAAACACGAGTTTCCTAGGCTGCGCAAAGAACGGAAAAACTTGTCACTATCATCCAAAAAAAATATTATAGTAGGAGGGTCTCGGTGACCGAGACTAGGAAAACTTAGTGTTAAGTGAACATTGATGTGTAGCGCACGATTCGTCTAATTTTGTTATCATTCTGAAAAGAGATTATGGTGTTTTGTAATTATGATTTATAACGTTTTGTAATATATGATTTATAATGATTTAGAATTTAGTCTATTGGCATAATATGTGCACTTTAAACTATTTTACTAAGAGGTTCTGGGTGACCAAGACTAGAATCCGTAGTGTTAAGTGAACATTGATTTGTTGCGCATGATTCGACTAATCTTGTTATCGTTCAGGAAAGGCATTATGGTATTTTGTAATATTTGATTTAGTACGATTTGGTCTGTTGAAATAAATGTACGTCTAAAGAAGGATTGTGCACTTTAAAATATTGAACGACCAGACCGGTCCTTTCGTGGTTGTGGATATCCCGGATACAAAGACAGGAAGCCGTTAAAAGCAAATACACTGGCGTGGAAAAATTGCCAAAGCCAAAAATAGTAACAGTAATTTAAAAGAGCATTTTTGGATGCTTTTGCTAACGGCAAGAATGTATACCGGTGAATTAGAAAAGATTACGACTTTGCGTGGATTCAAAGAACAGCTTCCAAAAAAATAAAATATGACAAATGACTTGGGTTTTCTTTATCCCATGTTCAAAAGACCTAGATTAGATGTAATTTCATGAATATTGACGTGTTCGAACTTCTGCAACTGCTAATCGTGTTTTCCTGTCTCACACAGTAAAAAATTTTATAATGAGTAATGCTAGGTAGGAAATTAATTTGTTTTAAAAAAGGCAACTGAGAGAAAGAGGGGGGGGGGATATGTATCAAATTATAAATAAATGTGTTAAATATTTAATGCTATTTTATTTTAATATCCACCCAAATCATCAGATGGTTCGTCATTACAAGATTGACGAATAAGAGACAAAATAAGATTGAAACAAACAATGAGATTTCATTTGTTGCAAATTGTATCTAAGCAGCTGAAAGGAGTTAATGTAGAATTGTCCAAAATAACCGTTCAAACATTTAATGCGAATGAAATGTCGTTAGTTCTTGTTGACTAATAGCTATTCTACATGCATGTTATGAAGTTTCTTATAAAATCAGGGCTTTGTGGTGCAACAGATAAAATAATTGAATACAAAAAGATAATTGCAAAATAGTAATTTACTTGCCAATTGAAATGAGTTTTCTGTTATGAATTGCATGAAATTTAGTTAAACCTGTTGCGTGTATTTTGTTTTAAGGAATAAATGCAAAAAAATTATAGAATAAACAGTAATTTCTGTTATTTTTTACAACTATTTTAAAAACCAGTATAAATCTAAGAAAGATGGGTTAATTGATGCAACCTTTAAATTTCCAACAAGATATGCTATCACAGGGGAATAACGTGTCATTATTAAAAATTAACAAGTCTCTTTATTTTAATTTGTATCAATTACAAAAAGATATATGGAATATTGTACATATAATATGAACGATAGACCAGACGATGTTAGCTTCAATTATGATCCGACATTTCTGAATTGATTTTCAAAGAATTTCTACAATACCTCCCATTGCACCCATTTGTTATAAAGTCTACCTCAGTCGACGTATTTCTTGCTAGAACAAGTCAAAACATTTTATGAAATATATTGGTTGTTTATTTTTTGCTTTTATATTCATAACCATCCAGATATTTCCGAATATTTTGCGCCTTTTGTCAGGAAATGCAATTGGTCACATGTAATGATTGATTATCATTACATGTATAGACATACTCTGAATATTTTATATTTCATCATCAGTTTGATAACGACCAGATAATCCAAGTAATAATCATTAATCATGTTCCATTAAACTAACATAGCGCCATATTTCACTGAAAACTTAACAAAATCCAATATCTCAAAGTCAAATGAACGAATTCCGGAAAACAATAGAGGGAACACTGAGTAAACAGTGTAAGGAAAATTCTGTGATTTCTCGGAATCTATTTTTAATACATTTTCCCTATGCGGAATATTTTGTCCCGTTCTCTTTTCGTTCCGACTTTACGGTGAAACATTAAGTCAAAATTTAAGCATTGATTTGTGATCTGCTTCCGTTCGATTTGGTATAAATACTAAAAGCAGACGACAAGTTTCTTTATTTAAAAAGCCAAATTTAAGTATTATTGGATTTATTCCTTTCAAGACCAGAAATTGCTCAGATCAAAAATTGCAGAATACCGCCTTTGAAGCAATCTTTGTTTTTGACCCTTTCGCATGCAGTGTTTAAATCGATGCAATTTCCTGATATCATCCTCGTTTACGGGTTTAATAACATAGGATATAATCTCGGGAGACAATTCTCCAGGGCAACACATACTTTTTTAGCCTATTCTTATATCTTCTCTTTTGAAGCTATTTTAGGTGATAAACGACGAAGTTAATGTTTGGTAGGTTGTGAAAATGAGTTATTATAACCATACTCAAAAAGCTGTAAACTTTTGATTTTCTGCCACCAGACTTAAGGAAATCAATGTTTTAAATGGCTTGTGGCTGTGGTTTCGAGACCAGGTGTGAGCTTATGTGGCATGGTGAAAGGGGCGCCTTCTCAACCTCCTGGGTTTCCTCCGGGCACTCCGGTTTCCTCCCACTGCTAAAGTCCCCTACGCGCATGCGAATTATTGAAATAAAATTAAAACTATATGTTAGTCCCGAAATGACCTAGTTTGTGTTGAGTGGACCATGATGGTTCATCTATACATATAACGGTAGAAATATATGCAGTATCTGTAATACTACGATATAGGTGAAAGACCATACAGATTCCATACAATATTATGATATGTTATTCTTCGAGCTAAATATTATCCTTCCACATTTTCGGAAGAAGTATTTTCAGAAAAGTAGAGGCTAGGCAATGTGTAAATTTGTAACGTGTTCTGACAAACGACCTTGACTGGTAGAATGCCATGTCGTAAACCTGTCAGTGATCAGATTAATATATTAAATGTAAGATTAATGGCGGTCTTTACACTGATTATGTTTTTAGCATATTCTTGTATACAATGATTATACCCTTGATTACCACAGATCACTGCTAGATAATCCAGTGTCACTGTACGTATGGCTGTGGTTAAGAACTCTTATCTAATCTCCAGAACTGATTTCATTATTTTATCATTAAACACCGATTTTTATATAATACTAACGAGATATATTACGGACAAGGATCAGAGGATCAGCATACCGACTGCAGGATACGTTTTAGAAGAACCATACCCCTATATCATCACTATGAAGTAATTAAATGTAATCGCTTAAGACCATCTTTCTACCATCGACGTTGACGATACGTAACAGTGTCGAGGTTTGAACGATATTACAATCCCCCCCCCATCGCTCGCACGTTAATTTACCCTAGCCAGATATTCACTGATCAATCAAAAGTGATTTCCCCCTATATTGCATCAAACCTGACAATAGATAAAATAAGAAAGAGACATGTAAAAGTTATAAGAAAACAATCACCAAATCAGACTTTTATAAAAAATATATATATATATATATATATATATATATATATATATAAAACATATGGGTTTTGGACAGCTTTCATGCAGATTGTTTAAAAAGGGCAATTTAGAAGAAAGAAAGAATGGAGGAACATGATAAGGCTGTTGTGAAATAGATGCCACACTGTAACGGGAAGACCCAAATACATACATAGGCACTTCAATATGGCGCCCGAGTTCGAGTACCTATTTAAACCGCGATACCGAGACCAAGGCATATTGTATAGTATATATTTTGATCTTTACACCACATTATGTTTTTTTATTTGAAACTAATGCTAAAATATGTAATAATTTTTTAAAATGGTGTTTTTTTGTGTTTATTTGAAACCTGTACTAAATATGTAATAATTTCTTAAAATAATGGTTTTTCTGTGTATTTATTTGAAACCTAAATGCAATATTTATTTTTTTTAAATGATGTGTTTTATTTGGATTTTACTAGCTTCATCCACAACTGATAAAAAATTGACTAGAAACATATTGCATAAAACCATAGTATGTGAACAAAAGAATATCAAAAAGCGATGGTGTGTTGTTTTTTCATGGCCATCGACGCACATGTATCCTTTTTTATTTATAAATACGAGGAAGGACTTTTTTTTTGTTAGTAAATGACTTTTACCAGTGCCATTGAAGGAATCATCTATACTAATGCTATACGTCAATCGGAGATGGGTAATTGAATTTAGTCAATCAACACACGTATGTATGGTGAAGACGAGTTTCATCTGATCGTAGACTGATGAAAATAAAAACAATTTAATTTGATATAGCATCACATTCAACACAACCGTACAATCAACTAATTATGTAGAGAAAATACAAAACACTTATCCACTTTGGCTGACAGTTCTGTCAAATATGTCGAATCTTTTGTTATTATCCTGCGTCAAACGAAGTTAATATGTTGAAATGGACTCCTTCCGTTCTTTCATCCCGTGTTTGTTCCTGGACGTAAGGAAATGAAATCGGGTTTTATGTCTTACTGTCCTGCTCCTAAAGCAGACGGACATACGCCATGCAGTGTGCTATGATCGAAGAATTTTACCCGGACAGCGGCACTACGGTTTCTTATATTGTATTCCAACTGCCACGGGATCTTTTACGTACACGCCAATGTGTACACGGGATCTCGATATTTCATCTCACCCGAACGACTATACAGCTGTCCATCTCAGGCCCTCCGTCTTGCACATCTGACAAGTTGATACCACGTCGGAAAATCTCGCGGAATAAATTTTTCTTCTTGTTTGTTACACATACAATTCTTTACACTGATTCGCTGTTCCGCTACAATCAATGATAAGGATGACATCGATACGACTTAATGAGTCACAAATATTAACTATTTTCCTCCGACAAATTAAGCTCTAAAACCTTTTTTTGTGTATTAGAAAAACAAACAAAAAAATTTGAAGTATCTGTAGATAAAAAATATTTCCTTTTTTGTGTAAATGGGTATAAAAATGAGTAAAAGGCACCATTCTGTCCGAACTAGTTACGTCTTATGTAAACAATACACTCGCCATTGAGCCAATACAGAGATATTAGAAGACTTTCGTAATTCTCTGTGAAACAGATTGACAATTTTTATTCCGGAGTGTATCTCATAAACCCCTAAAGACATCTTACTAAATTCTGTATACACTTCGGGTTCATTTTTTGTGTCTCTATGGAAACATGGTGTTCAAATCATCTAAATGGATCTATGTTATTCAAACATCTATATATTTTTTTCAGTCACTTGATACTTAGATTGTAAAATTCTACCCAAGTGGTGGTGACAGTTTGTAATTGAACTTCATTTCACTACATTATAAAGTCAAATCCCACCAAATCGAAAAATCAGTTTTACCAATCAGCGACCATCGCCTAAGTCCTTAACAGCCGCGGAAATTGCAAATCAATCGTAAACTTCTTGCTGGGTTGTGTGTATACTAATAGCAAACTACAGACATTACAGACTGTAAATCAACACACTTAATCAATACACACTTAAATCAATATTTATTGCGTTTGAACTAAATAAATTACAAGCTCACAAGTTGAAATTGGTTAAACGGTTGCTGTCTGAACCGCCTGCCTTAAAACAACACACTTTAGTAACAGAATTTTGGATTTTCATTAGGCAAATTTCATTAGGCAAAAATTGTCATTTTCTACTCTTAAGCTTATGACGTTTTGTGAAAATCCACGCAAGTTTGGAAGGGTACCATTTGAAAATAATGTCAAAATTCGAAAATCGCTCTCCCTCCTGGGTGGGTCACGGTTGCTAAGTGGGTAAGATGCTGGCTTGCTAGCCTGGAGGTCTGATATTCGATCCCTGAATTTACCGAGAAAGTCCACCCGGGTTTTCTTGCGTGGTCCCCCTTGTCAGTGATGCGGGGCGGAGGGCCTGACAAGGACAGCTGTCTTGTCGTTCATATGGGACGAAACACAGAAGTCCTGTGTACACATTGACGTACAGGTAAAAGTTCGCTTGACATCTATAATTCGATGTAAGAATAGGCCGGGGTGCCGCTGTCCAGCAAAATTTCCCTTAAAGCACACTGTAGCCCAGTTCGGAGCGAACAGTAGGACCTTAAACCCCATTTCATTTTATTTCATTTCCCTGTGCGCCATGTAATCGAACAGTTGGCACTGTATATGTGTTTGTAACAAAATTAACCGTTTGGGCTGATATTCATTTGCGGACATATCAGATGAAACAATGACGACCATAACGTCGAAAATGTGATGATGCGCAACTAGATTGCAACATTGTATGATATATACCCTTGACAGAACCAAACAGACTTACATCTCGACAAAACTTGTACCAACAAACCCACACAGGGGCATAGAACCGCTTGGTTTTGAGTGAGGATAGTGGAGGCGCAAAAAAGCCCAATCTTCATATCAGTAGGCATCCGAAAGGTTAATGTTAGGCTATGGGGAACATGCCAGAATCGATTGTAGTATATGTGGGCCACTGCATATGTCTAACAGTACTGGTTGATCAATATGATTCCAAAGAATGAAGATCAACATCTGTTAATTTCGTTGAAAATTCCATTGAATACACATGATTTTCTCTTTTTGAGGGTGCAAAATGTGTCATTTCGCCACCTCACTTAGCTTCTAACCCTCATAATGTCTCGTGCTGTTTAAAGGGACGATAACACTCTTGCTGGCTTGGCAGCTCCAGAAAATAAATAATAGCCTTATTCTAAGTACTAGATGTTTAAGTGTACTACCTGTTGTGTAAATTATCCATTGCATCCCATTTTACTTAACAGAGGGTTCAAAAATATTTTATAATCCAAGCAACATTTGAAAAGGTTTACGTTAGGTTTTTCAAATCATTTAGTTGAATTTTTCAATTTTTTTAAATTAGGTGGGTTAAGATTAAATTTGTATCATCAATTAAATGGAATATTGTAAAATAATACAACTTGTTGACCAGAATAAAAATTGGGACATATTATTCAGTTTCAACAAGAGTGGTATATTGAGCCTTTAACAAAATATACATAACATAAAGAAAACCATTCTCTATCGATAGATCACTAGAGAGACCGCTGTATGTCTGTATTCTCATAGGCATTTCAAATTATGTATTGAATGCCCGATTAAATCAGACAGAGATTTTTATATAATATATTAATACTTTTTCGGAGATAAAACTTTAATTAAGAAAACTCGACTTTTACGTATACATGGAATCTACAAATTTAGCATCATTACTTTATCCAAAAGATAGATTATCCCTAGTTAGCATGCTGCATATTTTCCCCTAAAATTTGTTTATCTTTATAACCAGAAGGTCCCAAAACAACCACTATCTCTACAGCAGAAAAAGAAAACAGAGATAACGTTTGATATGTGTATATTATGTTCTGTTAGAGTAATATATATCTTAGCTGCAACACACCCACTATAATTTACCATTAATTAAACCTATGAACATGCATTAGCGTTGGGCGTTCTTCGACATTGGGAATAAAATATAGTTTTGCTATTTGACGTGACATTTACATCGGACATTTTTAAATCTGCCAATCATCACCAAGATATATCCGTTGACATGAATATCTGGACATGTAATTTAATGGGGCGTTTAAAGGATCAAAATCGCTAATATTTGGGACCTAGACATTTACCCAAATGGGCCGCAACGCATATAATAATGTAATCTGATTGTCTATTAATTGATTTACATTCATTTGTTTTTGTTTTGACTCGAATTTCAAATCAGTTATGTCCAGCGAAATATGGCAGGGGTCTCAACAGAATAGAAATTTCTAGTTTCTGGTTATTCAAGTCGATTGCGCATGCTTTCCATATAACTTATGGCGTCACCGTTTGACATGATTTGTGGAATATGTCTAGGCTCATTCTAGCCTGGTCACTTGTTACAAATATTTATTTTGTCTTAAATATTGGATATTAGAAACCTACCTTTTCAAGATAAGATATTTGGATGATATTGAGTTAATTAGAGACTTGGCTACTTTAAACTACAAGATGTCAGAAATAAGCATTGTTGTGTGATCCATTTTCAATTGATCTCGTATACACATGTGTATTGGAATGTTTTGTTGTGGAGGAAGGGGGGGGGGCGTGACTGTAAGTCTATGCATTCCCCAAAACGAATTGAGGTCTAGATTTATTGCTTTCAAGACCAGAAATGTCTCACATCAAAGGTGTTTAGAAATAAATAATCACTAGACTAGAACTTCCGCCTATGAACCAATAGATTGTTTTTTTAACCTTTTTGTATTCGAAGTTTAAATCGATATTATTCCTGATAAATACGGTATATTATCATCCCCATCAACAGGTTTAGTGCAGTCTCCTGGGAGATACATGTAACTCATGCTTCTTTACCAATCATGCGTTCTCAATCGTCATTATTTAGTTTCGGTGGTAAATATGATACTCTGACCAAAAAGCGGATCCAAAATAAAGAATATTAAAGCCACGTCAACAAAAATCCATTAAAGATACATTATGGGCGATTAGATAACGAGTTGATATAGGTCTCACTATAATACTTCAAAACTAGATAATGTAAAGGCATTTTGCTGAAATTTTGAGTCAAATTAATCCACTATGAACCGAGAATTAAGCGAATGAAGGTTTCGCATAGCCTTGGTCATCATTAATAAAGTTGGTACGACAAAAATCATAGTCTCGATTATCCAATCGTTGAATCGCAAAGATGATTCTTTCATTTATGGCAGCCAATGGAGTGATTTTAGAAGAATTCGAGCTGCGGTATTTTGCACAAGTTGCAGTTTTTTTTTAATATTGGCACTGGATGTTTCTGCTAAAAAGCTGTTACAGTAGTCTATCCTTGAGAATACCAGAGAAGATACAAGTGTGACAGCTGCTACCTGACTAATCAAATGCCTTATATGGTCAATATTTCTGAGCCGAAAATAGCATTTTGACAAATTTCACGAATCTAACCGACCATACTTAGATTGGGCTCTAATGGGACACCTAAATTCTTCACAGTGTCTGATGGTGCAATTATTGAACCTGGATGTTTCAGACGAGTATTTGATCCAAAGAAGATACATTCTGTTTTACTGTCATTCAATTTCAACAAGTTTCTTGTCATCCAGTCTTAATGTCACGTGTACACAATTTGATATCAGAAAAAATTTGGAATGGAACTTGCAGTCAGCTTTGTATCATCTGCATAATGTATGTTTGATCGTAGACTACTAGTTTTATAATTTCATGAAACTTGTTCTTGTATGATTTTCTGAAACTTGCTCTTGTATGATTTTCTGAAACTAGAGTTATCGTCGTGTATCATTATGACATTAGCTCTTACTGTGGTAATTATTTGTTTAATTAATTGTTTAATTAACTGTTTAATTAATTTCAGACAAGGTCTACGCAAATAAAGACAAACAATATTATAATATGTTATTCTTCGAACTAAATATTATCCTTCCACATTTTCGGAAGAAGTATTTTCAGAAAAGTATGGGCTTCTGGATGACTAGGCAATTTGTAAATTTGTAATGTGTTCTGACAAACGACCTTGACTGGTAGAATGCCATGTCGTAAACCTGTCAGTGATCAGATTAATATATTAAATATAAGATTGATGACGGTCTTTACACTGATTATGTTTTTAGCATGTTCTCGTTTGGAACGATAATACGACCGACATCCTATTAATTACCTCGGATCATCGATGATAAAAGTTGAGCAGCCGACGAGAACCCCAAATTGCGGTCACTCATTCTGAGTTCATTATTATACACGGATTATATATACCTAGATATCAAGTTGTTGTGAATTTTATGTTACTTTTACTGTAATTTGGTTCGATCAATGGTAAAATTTTGCTATTAAATCAGGCGCGGATCCAGGATTTTGTGCAGGGGGGGGGGGGTCTAGGTTTGATAATTGCTTAACTAATTGCGCTCAACCGATTCATTTGGTAAATTAGATTCAATTTGGTTCATTCTGACGTATTTCCGGAAGGTAAATTCCAAAAATACAGGTCTAAATCGCCAATAAAATCGCATAAAAAATTTTCAAGCCTGAGCAGGGGGGGGGGTCCGGACCCCCTGGACCCCCCTCTGGATCTGCGCCTGTAAATTTACGTTAATCTAATCCCAGAATGAGATTACGTTTACGTTATGCAATATCAGGCCAAGATAATACGCCGCGATTGAAATTATGTACTTCATAAGTCTTCTGTGAGACCAACCATAAATGTCAAATTTGAAGTTTATAAAAGGTCTATAGAGATAACATACTATTATAGATATGCTCTATATGGGTATTAACCAAACAACATTTAAAAGCAAAATTTAAACTTAAAACAAGATCTAGAGAAACATACTATTTTTGAACTAAGAGCTCTGTTTCCCGAAAGACAAAGTTTAAATTTGAATAGATACTTCAGTTTTGATTAGCTAAGCACTGAACTCAATCTAATATTATCCAATCAAATTGCTAAAACTTGGATTTTATCATAGTTAAAGCGATAATTTCATGTTTTCTAAGAAAGTCAAACCATAATTATTTCGTTGACTTTTGCTCAATTAGTCAACTCACTATTATACGACCATAGGCATTATTTTCAACTCTTTTAAATCACTAACACCGGAAAAAATAACACAATTACCTCCCTTGTTCTTCTACCCCCCCCCCCCCCCAGCGTGCAACCTTCAAACGTTTGAATTGGAAGTTGAAAAGACATTTTTGCCAATTTCTCGACTAGCAATAGTGAATTATACAATTAATAGGATTATTCTTTAACAAAGTAGGACTTTTTATAGTTACCATCTATTTTAAGGCTTTATTTTAATATATTATACGATCATAAGCATTATTTTCCATTCTTTAACACAATTACCTCCCTTGTTCTTCTACCCCCCCCCCCCAATGCTACCTTCAAACGTTTGAATTGACACCGGAAAAAATAACACAATTACCTCCCTTGTTCTTCTACCCCCCCCCCCCAAGCGCCCCCCCCCCCCCTCAGCGTGCAACCTTCAAACGTTTGAATTGGAAGTTGAAAAGACATTTTTGCCAATTTCTCGACTGGCAATAGTGAATTATACAATTAATAGGATTATTCTTTAACAAAGTAGGACTTTTTATAGTTACCATCTATTTTAAGGCTTTATTTTAATATATTATACGATCATAAGCATTATTTTCCATTCTTTAACACAATTACCTCCCTTGTTCTTCTACACCCCCCCCCCCCCCCCAATGCTACCTTCACTTCACAATTAATAGGATTATTCTTTAACAAAGTAGGACTTTTTATAGTTACCATCTATTTTAAGGCTTTATTTTAATATATTATACGATCATAAGCATTATTTTCCATTCTTTAACACAATTACCTCCCTTGTTCTTCTACCCCCCCCCCCCCCCAATGCTACCTTCACTGGCAATAGTGAATGGATTTAATAGAAAGTAGGACTGTTCATAGTTACCATCTATTTTAAGACTTTATTTTAATATATTTTAGAAATATAACTTAAAATATGAAATTACCGCTTGGATAACCGGTTGGATTTTGGTCATTTTTTAACAATAGTTGTATCTCAAAAATTAAACTCGGTGAGATTTTATGTGATTATTGATGTTATTTGGGTAGGTCTTATTTTTATCATATACAAGTTCTGGCTGAATAGTGAAACTCAATGGTTTCCATTTATTTTTCTGCATAGTTCATTTCGCGATGTAAACATTTTGCCAACGATGTTGCAACGGCCTGGATGAGTGGATGTCGGTCAGGAAGAAATGTTCTGAAGTCTCCCTTCAAATAAAAGTCGTTCACAGCTGACATGACATCAACGTCACTTTTTCATTTTTGTAAACAAATGCCATCCATTTCCAAATATTACCAGGATCTACTTCAAAACGACGCAGGTCTTCAAGGCAACGTAAGTAATCTGACTCGCTTTCGATCCACAGTTAGAACTTTGGCATCCAACTTGCAGAAACTATTGGCATTCCTAACTCGTCAGATACCGACTTGAACTGACACCAACTTGTAGATGTAGTAGATATTTAGGCTCTTAAATTAGCAATGAAACGCCTTTCATTTCAAACATATGATACAACAGATCATAATAATTGATTGTATACTTGTTTTATACTTGTTTCATCCACTTCTGATGAAAAGATGGCTTGCCAATAGCAATTGCATAACACAGACGTGCAGCTTTGTAAAAAAAAACAACCTGACATCCCCTTAAGGTAAAACCATTTTCAAAACCTCTTTAATTTCTAGAATTAATTGTGCGGGCGATATTATTTTTGTTGATGACCTCTGACACACAATATTTATCACTGAATGAATACCAGGCTAATATTGTTAATAAATTACTGTTATCATGACACCGCGAAGAAATCATTTATTCTACTGCTGTACGTCAATCGGATATAGGTAATTGAATTTAGATAATCGTCAAACGAGATCGGTCGGTTCTTTATGTATTATGGACGTCGTTTATACCAACACCGCTTTTTACTGGCTTGTGAAATAAATTAACTTGTTTATTCTTTGAATGGCATTTAGTAATTGGGACTTAATCAAATAAAACACTTTTATGGAATGACAATTACAATGGTTTATTTCACTGCGACGTTTCAACTCGATTTTACAAGTCGTTATCAACAGCTATCGGGGGGCAATCGGCGACCCTTTCCACATACTCCTCGAAGTGTTGCGTTTGATTACAGTTATTCCCACTCACTTAACACTGTTGTAATGGAAGCAAATTTCTGTTCCAAATTATGACTGGTCAATAGTCCAATTAACAACCAATAGCTAACTGTGTAACAATATCATTACGCTCTAAACAAAGCTCCTGCAGATTGGAACAAATATGTTTACACGGCGTTACGTCATGACTTACATAGCAGAATATTGCAGAAAAACTAACTGCGTGACAAGCAAGGCTATCTAAACGGATACAATTTGGAGACGGACATTACTTTCATCGTTTTAATACCTCAAATCACTGTTCAAAGTTTTAGGCAAGGCCTCAGATTGGGATAGATTTGATTGAATGGGAAAAAAAGACACATTCCCCAAAAGTGTCAAGTATCAGAAGCCAACCCAGCAATGACCAGAGAAAGAGAGAGATATTTCTCGGGTCGTAGCTTCAGGATATGCCTTTCCATTGGACGCAAAATGAAGCCCACGACCAACGTACCCATACTAATGTGGTCGCCACAACCAAATTTAATGCGTTTTGAGATATTAGTTAAATTGAAGGAAATGAAAATTTAAAAAAAAAAGACATTGCTATACAATCAGATCACAAGTGAGAATGGTGCCAGACTTTATTCTCGGGGGTATTGCAGATTATTCATTGAATAACCGATTAAGTCTGTCAGAGATTTATATGATATGTTTATACTTTTTGGAGATATAAATTTCATTTAAGATAGCTTGACTCTGACGTACGGAATCTGTAGATTTAGTACAATGTCTTTATAATAGTTCCAAGAAGATAGATTAATCCTTGTTATCATGAATTCATCTTTTCTCTTCTTTTAGGGATTCATTCAACTTTCGCCATCTAGAGCAATTCTGCTTTTCATTTATATAGATAACAATATTTATTTATCTTTATTGTCCGAAAGCACCAACACAACCATTATCTTTATAGCAGAAAAACTATAGAAAGCTTTTTATGTATAATACACATAAAATATTATTGTTCAAATCTTCATCGTATTAGTTTATTCATTACATGTTTGCTGTGGGTAATATTGATAAAGGCATATCATAGATCTAAGTTGCCGCACACATACAATTAATTTATCATTTATTAAACCTATAACATGTTATTTGAGCTGGTAAAAACAATAATTGTGTTATTTGACGTGATTTGACTATGCAGTACGGACATGCTCAAAATAAATCCGGCAAGCCACCGCTGATGGATAGAACTTTGATTTTTCACACAATTTCATTCCTAATTAACGGTATTTATTCTTGAGTATGGCAGTGATATAATCACAGACGCCCTAAGTTATTTCACATATTAGGTCATTCCTAATCACAAATAACCAGGACTAGAAGAAGATGAGTATTGTTTTAAACACAATAAACGGGGATGATGATGGCTATTTTAAGATTACGGTGCGCATACGAACTGATTAAGATAGTGTCAAAAGTAAACCTTTTGACCGGAGATCCAGTAAATCTGTCTATTGATATTATTCATCGAGAGAAATAGCCGCAGGATATCTCATCGCTATAATTTCATATAAACGAAAATTGCGACATAGAATGTTTTATCGAGGGCTATACTGTATACCGGAAAACACCCGAACACAGGAAAACACCATGGTAAACTGAATACCGGAAAACACCGGAAAAACACTAAATATCGGAAAACGCACCAATTACCAGAACATACCCTAAATAGGCAACCCCGAGCCTGGTCCTCCGGAAAACCTAACACGACCGCACCCCGCACACAGAGGACCTAATTATGGTGTTTTCTGGTATTTAGTGTGTATTCCAGTATTTAGTATTTTTGTGGTGTTTTCCAGTATTCAGTATAATCTGGTGTTTTCCGGTAGTTTTCCGGTTGTTTTCCACACTCGGCAAACCCCGGCAGATTCCGTAACCTACGAAACCTACATCTAACCTCGGCTGTATGACGAATTCCGCCATATTAGAACTACTTTAAAGGTCCCGGATGAAACATGGCTGCGCCCATACCGAACACAAATTGGCGACCTATTTGGCTAGCGACCTATTCGACCGATGTAGCTGTAAGATAATGACGAAATTACACTTCTATTCTGAGCTGAAGGAATGGATAAAAATAATATATTCTACTTTCATTTGATAGACATAACGTTGGATTTGATTTTATTGGTTGATAAATAGATGAGTTAAGGCGACTGTTGTCTTTATTCTAAATAGGTTTCCAACGAACAGGTTGCAGCTCGATCGGTCGAATAGGTCGCTAGCTGAATAGGTTCCCAATTTTCCTGCTAAAGTAAACCGGTAGCCGCATCGCAAATGTATGGGCGTAGGTACATTCACTTACTGTCATACAGCCGAGACTAGATGTAGGAATCCGAAATCTGTCGAGTTTTGCAGAGTGTTGTTTTCCAGTGTTTACGGTTTACAGTATTGTCGTTTTATTGATACAATTCTCTACAAAAAATTATATTTGTGCGCTTCATTTTCCCCTTTCTGATCGACGATGCATTTTTTTTTTATGTTAATAGATATCCTTATCCGTGACAAACGCTAAATTGTATATTTCGTTGAAAGATTAAAAAGAATTACTGGGGTATAGACCCTAACTTCCCCACTTCTCGAAAATCATGGCGCAGAGTAAATAGGTTTATCTATTGTGAGAATATGAGAATATGAAATCTTGATGCTGCTATTTACAAGTCAAGAATGAAGAGTGTTAGCGTTATTCTTCCTGACGTATACTGGCTACATTTACCAGAATCCTGTGACGGAATTTTTCTAACAGACATACAAATTTCCTTAAATAATTAAAATATGACACTCTGTAAAATACTGTTGATTTCGAACAGTTTGTGCAGTTACCCTTCCACCAAACATCTCTCTACTTTTGGAGGTTGCAGTGACAAATCTGTTTCTAAGATGACGTAATCAAATTGCTTGATCTTCCTGGAGTGACGTCACACGTGGCGCCCCCGCCCTTGAGCGGTCGGCAATAGTGCCAGTTTGAAGCACTCTCATTCTAAAATTAATTATTGTCCGGCGTGAACAATTAAATGCTCTTGCAACAGTAACCACAGACTGACCAACATAGAGCCTACCTATAGCACGTCGACGTTCTACATTTGAAAAGCGCGGCATTTTCTAACAAAGATGAAAATAACAATTTTAATTTGTTTTTCCAGTTCAAGTTACGCGTGCGTGTTCAGTTTAAGGAAACTTGCATCGATTGACCTCACGAGTTTTTGTGTGCACGTGTTTTTCAGGTTTTTCATCTTTATATGCTCAAAAGTTATGTGATCCACGTGACTTTACAATTTTATGAAATTAAAGGCTTCTTACTACTTACTATCGTTAGAAACACTTTAAAAAAATTTGGACTTACCAGAAAAAAAATTGTTGAAATTCATCAGCGTCAGGTTTTTAATTTGGCTCTGTACATTATTATTATCTGAAGACGCCCATAGAAGGCAGATAGCTAGCTTATATTTAATATATGTCAGAATGAAGTAAAGTGGAGAATTTTTTACCTGGACGTATTTTTTATTTATTTATGCATTTATCTACGGTAAACATATAATATAATATTAAAGTAGATAAAGTACAAGTACTATATATAGTTAGGGTTGTCTAGACACTCAGTTGGGTGTTAATAAAAGAGAAAATTGAGAAAGAATCAATATCCGTATATAATCATAAATCTAAGAACAGTATATTATGAATATCTTTAGTCAAGGTATCATAAATCAACAGCTCATTTGGTACTCGACAGGGCTTAGTTATTTACTTTAAGCGCTACGTTAGAGAAGGGACGAACAGAACATCGGGGGTATTTTATTTTCGCAAACATAATACAATGCTGATAATATTGGACTAGAAGATTGTCTCGCTTTTAAATATATATGGAAACCCGAACATTCAAATAACTGAACATGTTGTTAGAATGAATATAAAAGACACCTTCATGCTAGTCTTAATTTCCGGATGGTCAGACGCCATATGAATAACTTGTGTTATAGTATCGTAATTGAATGAACGGCAAACCATCAAGAGATCAATATGATTTATATTGGTAAACCGTATAACTTCAATCTGATTAAAACACAGATACTATTTGGTTTTACTTGTCGTTACTAGAGTAAGATCTGGAAGAGTTGTTATCATTGACGTGTTCTGAATGGTATGGAGTATAAGCCAATGAAACAGTCTGTTACGGCGAGCTTTAGGCGCGTTTTGCATAGCACTGTGGGTAATCCACAAGTAACATCAATGCTGATTGGTTAATCAAATGTCTGAGGTCATAAGCCCAAAGGTATGACCCTAGCGCGACCTATCGCAACAACCGATCAGATCTTCATGTAGTTTATGCCATCGAAAGTAAAAAAAAAAACAAACGAAATATAGATCTGTATTTTGACCAGATTGGTATAATCACAACGTGTCACGAGAAAGTGTAAATAGATACATAGTCCAATTTAAAATGGGTAAAATAACCCTCTCGGTGTAGTACGGGTAATTGGGTATAGTCATGAATAGGAAGTAGCATAACCTCCGGAAGTGGTAGCCAGTCCACCAGACCTGTGTTACTCCTCGTCCTCGGTCCGAGCTATCCTTATACGCATAATTTCAGACTCAGGACACTCCTAGCGTAGCCAACAATCCTGAACAGACCTAAGAACAAACACACAACAGTCACAAACATTAGTATAGATGATATAGAATGAAACAGTAAAAGAATTACTTTACCGCCCACTTCTCCAGTAAGCCACTTTAAGGATTTTTTTATTCTTTTGATGGCATAACGAGTAGAACCAGTCTTCTTGGTAGCGCGACACATGGCTGATGAATAGGTTGAATCTTTTAAAAGTTTAATAGGTTGTGCGGCTGAATCTATAGCCGTTTAGTGGAAAGGGATATTGTCTGACAAATGTAAAGTCAAAAAAATGTCAATATTAAATGTTCTAGGAAAGGAAAGAGGAGACATGTTTGGTCAAGTACCCAGACCTAAAAATTTGATTAAAATATATTAACATGGGACCGTATAGAAACATTGTCAATAATGGCACTCTAGTCCAAACAGATTGCGTCTCGTCGTGTAAAATAACAAATGACAGTAATTCGCGATGTTGACATGGATATAAATTGCGTTCCATACATATTATAACAAACAGCAAGGACCCAGTAACCCAAGAACCCACAACTGGAACTTCTTCATTCGAATAATGCTTATTCGCCATCATTGTGTATATATTGTGTCTATAAATACAACTTTGAAGGAGTGTTCGTTTTTTTAATGATGGAGAATTTGTAATAAAGGTGTTGGGTGTTTTCATGACAAAGCAAATAGTTGTCTCTTAGGTGATTTTCTCAAAGATATATAATTCAAACGTATAAAGATCAGTCGGACAGTCTAGTGTGTCTTGATCTTATAGCTGCATGATATGAGAGCTAAATATGTCTATTGTTGGTCTTTTGTTTGGCTACAAATGTTATGTAAATCATTATTAGACATTTATTAACATGACAAGCCCCGAATCAACTCTATAGACCATCGAATGGCAGATATTTAAATGGATTAGAACACCAACGAGATTTGAAAATTTAAAGATAAAAAACACAATCGAGAATGAGTACCGCTGCTAAACTAATTAACAGTTAATAGAATATGATGATTTTTACCGGAAACAATAACTGGTTTTATTCTAAAAGCACGATGTTTCAACACTGTTGTCACCATCGTGCACAATGGTATTTAGTAAACTTGAGGTCAATATATAAGATATGACTGATATTAAAGGGAAATACCAGCGATTTTCTGAATATATATTTAAGATTGACGGAAGCCTTGTTGAAAATCGTTGGTCTTCCCCTTTAAGTCTATCAAGGGAATTGTTCCTGTGATCAGTCACACATTGGGGAAACCATGGTCCATGGGGAACTAAACGCCCGTTGATAAAAGAATATCTGAACACCGGCCTAAAGCTGCAACCAACAACTTAGCCATTGCGGAGCATCCCCATGGGATCCTTTGGAGGTCTTTAAAACTAGTTAATAAACTGCTATTTAGTCTTGGTTTTACTTTTATTCAGTAAGCCAATAATCTTGCTTTATTTTTGTTACATAGAATCTTATTACATTACTTCTTCAGCTTGCATATCTTATATATTGACTCCTTGACGTAATACCATTGTGCTTGATAACGTTAAAGGGATACTTGTTGAAACGTCGTACTGTGGTTGTTTTCTATAGATATTGTGCGCTGTTAATGTATTTCCCATAAACCAAAGTTCAGATAATTTGACTGAAATCTTCAATGTATTCATTTTCATTATCTATCAATGGACTAGTATAGTAAGAACAATCAGCTCTTTGTTTAAGATATTACATAATGTATTTTTAATTGTCTGCGGTACCTTTTTTCAGCCAAAATCTACATGTAACAAATTGTTTAGAATAGTGTTATTATATAAGCTTAATCTATAACTTATAGTTTTAGATAACATCACTTATGTGTTTAAGAGTGATTAGTAATCTTTATCATTTTGTTCGTTTCAATTATAATGTAATCTGAAATATAATTTGCCAAGCAATCAAGTCATTTTCCATAATGCTGCTGATATTAAGTTAAATTACAAATGTAATAAGTCTGGTACGTTTCCTTTCTTATCAACTGGAAGATTTTCGAGAGGATAAATGAAAAACTCTAATCAATGGATGTAAATTAAAGTTATTTAAGGTGTTTCGTCAGATATTGTTGTGTAAGTGGTCTCGTCATGAAAAGAATCATAATTGATATTGTTCATCACATTGATTTTGGGGAAAAAAAACTATAATTATCTTCCGCTCTTGGATGTAGTGTTGGAACTTAAATAAAACCAATGGCGTGCTTTCAGCTTGATATCCTTGAACTTTCTGTATTAAGATGTTTGACCGTTTCCTGAGGTGAAATCATTTTAATATGTCTAACAAGTTTCGTAATCATGCTGGTATCAGTAATCTTAAATTAGTTTTCGCTTGCGTTAATATTTACATAATGTAATGACAAGTATCACCTCTTTTGAGCTTAAGTCTCCTAAATATTCTTTAACCACTTTAATCTCCTTGCAATAGCCTAAAACCCACGGAAAACAATCTATCCGAGTAAATACCCATTTGATCGACTGAAAAAACATAATGACGTAACACCCTCGAAGTAATCTTTATAAATGATTAAAATAGAAAGATTTCTGATACAAGTATGTCGCCAGTTTATCTATTTAGACATGCCATGGCCAATAAACTTAATTAACTTTTATGGTGTGAATTTAACGTCCTACTGTTCTGCACCGACTGGGCAAATGAGGACGTGGGGTGTGATACTGGTGCTATTGGGGAAATTTTTCCCTTATGTCGGGTAACAAAGATAGACCTTCTGCATATTCAAATCGGCATTTTCAAATTGATTTCAATGGCGGACTCAAAATCATCTATACGTATAGTATATATAATATGTCTCCAGACTATATAGTTTATCGTCCATTATTACATCATTTTACTATTGGAATATAGCAACTTTAGTATACAGCTACAAATGTTACTATGTCATCCTCTTGACATTTATATGCATTGTTCCGATTAGTGAGAGTGGCAGAAGATATGCATTGTCCTGATTCGTAAGATAGGCAGAAGATATCGAATTTCAGAAATTTCCATTTAATTACTGACCTGATACCCTCCATAATGCTCGGTGAAGATTCGGGTGACTTTAATTAACTGTAAGGAATATTGCATTGTTCGACAACTGGTATTTTTCTGAATACAGAGAGAAGAGCTATCTTATCTTCTTGTTTTTATTAATCTGTATTTAAAACGTTCACAAAACCAACTAGATCGTGTAGCCTCCTTCCATAAAGACCGATAGGCATGGGGTTTAACATACTGTCAAAAATATGATTCGCTCTTTTTGAAATATCATTTACTTTTGTCATGTGTACCCGGTCAACTTACTAACATTAAGCGTTCCACGAGCGTTCTACATTTAGCTGTTATTTGGTTCTGGTTTTCCACATTTACATAAATCCCGTGTATTACAACGTAAAAAGCTTATTTTACTATGTAGATTGTCTTCAGATCTGATAATCTGTAGCTGCGGATGTGATCAACAGAATTATCGTAACAATAAAATGTTTTAGCCGCTGATAATTGATACGTAGCAAAGGATAGTGATAATAGTCCCGATAATCTTTCTGGAAGTGCTTATTATTCCAATTTCTAAAAAATAAAAAAGGCCAATAATGCAAGAACTAGTATGAGATGTTTAGCTATTATACTGAAGATAATATGGAGATAATTAAAAGTATTCATGTAACGTGCGACTGCCGCTTCCAATATCCCCCGGGTATAATGACAATATACTTCCAATTGATCCCACCAATACGTGTACGTCTTCCACAGATTGTCTATTCAGGGAATGATGTGCGTCTAATTTCAAAAATAAATCTTCGATTTTTTTCTTACGAAATGTATAACCAAGTTTCTAATTTAGTTGGGAAAACCCGACGGGATGAAGTATCAACGTGGAAACATTATACCAAAGAATACTGGTTAGCTATTTCCAAACAAATACGTTTATTTACGATAGAATCATTTTCTTTTTGCATTGATTTCTAGTATATTATTAGGGTTTTTTTTTTTGTTTGCTTTATCACCTCAAGGCACGTGTTGTACCTTTTGCGCAATGATTCGACTTTACGCCCAGATGCCATCACGAAGGAATGGGTGTTTCTTTTTATCACTTCGATTCACTTGCGGCCAGTTTAAAGATATAACAAAAATTTTCAAAAACAGAAAAGAAGAACACCAATTATTGTTCCAAATTGACATTGAGTTAAAATTTTCGTACTTGGCCGCGTTTTCCACTAAATCTGACGTATTGGGTTATCTGTGATATAGTGTTCGTGTACGGTTATATATTTTGATGGGCGGTTATATTTATATGCTATACGCTACGTAGCTATTATACTTGTACTCGTTCAAATTCACTGGTCCCAATACGTTTTTGTAATGAGAATAGCACTGAACAGAATTTTTTTTTGTGGGTGTTATGAAATTTCCCCATTCTGATTAACAAGAATCAGCTTATGCTACTCGATTTGACTGAATATCGTAAATGAAGTAAGTATTTTTAGACGATTTATGTTTGAATAGCGTTGTCAATCTTTTTTTTTTTTCAAATATTTACCGTCAACATTTTAAACGGAAGTTCTACCTCCGTGGTGTTTATTTAACGGATCATAAACGATTTGATTGAAATCATAATACATTTAACAAACTCAGTTAGCGATGGAATCCAATTGGGCGTTAATCAAACCTACAACTATAGCTAAAAGTATTATATTGTTAGTCGAAACTACTAGTAGTCTGTCGTTACAGCAGAAGGAAATCTGAACATTTAATTATATAAGATATAGAAGTAAATTTGAAAATGTGTGGTAGAATTGCGGATTTAACGTTCCCATTAGTCAGGAAATGGAAATACTAAAGGCTAAAAATGTATTGACAAACGTTATCTGAAGTCAAAAGTTCACTCAATGCGAACATCGGAGCCACTAGGTCTTCTTACATTAAGTTACATAGCAACTTAGTTGAAACATTCCGATTTCTATAAAACAAACGTAAAAGCTTTTTGTACTTTAGGGTTAAAAGCGCAATTTGAGTTAAAAGCACAATTTGGTTCAGAAAACCCATACAGTTGTACTTTGGTCTTTAACGAGAAAGAAAGAAGCCTCGGGTTGGTTCTAATTTGTATGCAAAGACTCAAAATACACGGCCAATTCCGGTTGAAAAGTCAGTTCCTTAAATTGGTATTTACATGCAACAGACACATTCAATTTTAATGCACTTTTGGCTTTGTGTCCATCCATTATTTGACCTGTTACAGCGCTAAACAACTGATATATAAGTAAAACTGTGTTCTGATATTCCTATCACGCCAATAAATAATGATCTAAGTTTCCTACTGTCCGGTTGCCCCAGGATCATTAACTTAATGATGCTCATTACATTCTCTCTTTGCTTCAAAAAAGAAACCTAACAAACAAAGCAACAATGGCGATAGCCCTTAGTATTCAAAGGGGACCTTGTATCGTTAAATTAATCTACGTCTGAATTATTTTCTGCCCTCCCTCGGGGTATATCATTTCTAATTATAATTAATTAGGCTAAGGTAATTGTGGTATATAGGATGTGTTGTTTGATGTGAGGATATCTAGTGAGTTCTATTATCAACTTCCTCTTCCCTTCCCTGTGATGAATAACAGTACATTTTTTGTACTTTCTGAAAACGTTTAGAGAAAGGATAAATACGGGTTCTATACGGGTCGATAGTGGGGAACTTCCAAGATGGATTCTACATAACTCAAAACTGCCCATGCCAAGAGGAATTCTAAATAATCTACTGCCTTTAACCCTTTCTGGCCCGACGGGACTCTCATGTTCCATCATATAGTGAATACAATGTTGCAATGCATATGCGGATTATGGTCAGTATTTCATTATAATTCAGTTTTAGGTAGGTCTACGGTTGGGTTGAAGTAGTGCAGTCTTAGGGCAAAAAAAATGTAGAGTGGCAATTCAATGTCAAACACAAAATCACGTTGATGTTTTTGTAAGAAAAATCATTGTGCATGTTTGAATGCACAGAGAAAGTTTAAAGTAAGTAAAATGATTGTGAATTTTTTTCATGAAACTCTATCCATAGCAAAACCCTTTCATAAAGTTTATATAAAAAACCGGTAATATTTGCAATTACTGTCATATTTTTTTTCGGTGGGACGTATCAGTCCCGTCAGGCCTATTCTACATCCTGGGACTCTGAAGTACCAATGCTTTTTTTCCAAATTTATATGACTTTTCCTTTGCAAATTGATTAATATGTCTGAATTTATCCCTTATATAGATGCCAAAGAGATTTTAAATAACAACTGTCTGGAAAATGATATAGGTTTTCAGAAAATCGTGGTCGATGTGAGGTTTATTCTAAGAAAAACGCCGAATCTCGCCCTTAAAGTAAATCTGGTAATGTAATGTATTCTAATGCTGTAATTAATCAAGAAATTGTATTGCAGATTTTGATGGCGCAGTGGAAATAAGCTATACATTTGTATTTCAAGTTAAAATTGTTTACCCCTTTAGTTGATTGAATTTAACTATGGATTTGTGCTTTAAATAGTTGAAAGAATATAGTTTTCTTTGTTTGAATTGTCTGTTGCTGATTAAAGTTATGGTGAAAATATCGATTTTAAGAATAATTAAAACTTTTTTTGTCTTTTTTGTATTGAAAATAATTTACTCCTTTGCCGCCCGTCGGGACGTTCAAGTCCCACCCCCACCCACGTCAGGAAAATTTGTAAAACTTAAAAATAATTTTTTGGATACTCTAACCCAACCCAAATCATCTATAAAATACCATAAAACAAGAAATGATTTCAAAACTTAACCACTTGGGCCCGAAAGGGTTAATAAAATTGGGTTTTTCGATTACATAATTTGGGTTCACACCCAATCATGACCCTAACTTAAAACTGCCTATGCCAAACGGAATTCTAAATAATCTACTGCCTTTACCAAAATTGGATTTTTCCATTACATAATTTGGTTTCACACCCAGTCATGACCCTAATGGAAATTTCTTAACATATGAAAATCGGTCTTTTTTAAAGACATGTTTAATTCAATATAAATGAATGGGAAAAATGGGGAATATGCAAAATGCCTATGACAGACCCCTATCCACCATCGCGTTTTTATGTTCCATCTTTAGGTACACAGATTTGAAATAAATGAACTAAAAATCATTTTGTATTCTCTCTTCAGGTAAACTGGTACCATTTTTAGAAGGAACAGCGTCGAATGCTTCTGTTATTGCTATGTTAATAATTGGTATCGAACGATTTCAAGCTATCTGCTTTCCATTGAAACTCAGAAACAACAAATTATTCAGCAAAACGACAAAGCTTGTGACCATAGTTGGCTTGTGGCTATTCTCCATGTTGTCCAGTGCACCGTTCCTGATTATCGCCGTCTACCGTGGCTCTAGATACAAAGATGGAACACCCATCAAAGTGTGTCGTCTCAACATGGTGGAAGCTTGGGAAAGATATTTTATATTAGGAACCTTCCTCGTATTTTTTGTTATGCCTTTCCTTATCCTGGCCATTTTGTATATAATTTTGGGCAAAACAATTGCCTTCGAACACAATGTCTTTAAAGATGCCACAAATGGCAGAAATCAGAAGAAAAGGGTTAACACTACTCGACAGGTGGTTGTCATGGTTTCAATCGTAACCATCCTTTTCTTCGTCTGTAATTTGCCTTATAGAGTGTTCAGTTTGTGGGTTATGTATGCTCCCCGGGGAGCGATCCAGCGATTAGGTTTTGAGAGCTACTGGAGTCTTCTCTGTTTTGGTCGAATCATGCTGTACACAAATAGCTGCATCAATCCTGTTATATACAATATGGTGTCGACTAAATTCAGACGAGCGTTCAACAGTTACTTGTTTCGACGGCGAAATACGTATCATTCGGAAGCTGGAACGACTTATAACTTTTACCCCACGGGAACCACAATAATGTTAAAGAAACGGTCATTTAGTGTTCAGTAATGAAACGGAAAAAAGGAATTTTGTGATTGAAGTAGCATCAATTGTCTATGATGAAATATGACTGAGATACAGTTGTGTATATTTTTTTAAGTACTGTATTTATCATGGCAAGGATTGTAAAATAAAATCCAAAAATCCATTTCAACAGGTGCATTTTGGTATCGGAATCTCTTTTGTGATCAGTTGTGTTTATGTAAAACTTCTCCAAATTTCTATTTATGGTCTATAGATATTGAGCAGTGAAGAAACAGCGAGAGTTACGACTTCCAGCCAAGATAATAAAAAAGAAGTTAGACTAACCACAGGAAGTACCCGTCTAGTTAAGAATACCACAGCTGTAATTAAATTAAGCATTGTGTTCAGTATGGATGTCGCCTATTGATGTCGACTAAAATAGCTTTCACCGTGGATTCTTAATAAGTCTATAAATAAGAAAGAAAACAGTTGTTAATAGAGGCAAATCTTGGCTTAAACTTGTTTGCGACATCACTGTGTGGAACCGGACATTAAACCCTCGTTTAGTAGTAGAAGTAGTCGGAGTCGTAATAGTTCTGGTGGTGTTGCTTTATGACATCATATCTTGGCATCGACATAAAATAAAGCTAGCCACAGGTACTTTGTGTCTATTATATCTAGCTCTTTCAATTTTCGCACCCCCCCCCCCCCAAAAAAAAAAAAAAGATCAATTTGTAAAGTTTTTCTCCAAATTAACGAGAGAAATAAAAAAAAAAGTGAACAACACTCTATACTGTGTTTCTGGATATACTTGTTCTATTGTGTCAGAGTGTACAGCCTTCTGTGATGTATCTTTTCTTTTGGCGTTTGTGACATTCCATAATTTGTATCGTTAACAATTGGTTGTATTTATGTGTGCTATAAATTAAATGTTAATCCATTCCAAATACAATGTCTTTAATATAGTTAAACAATTTTCAAGAGGTGGGATGGAGATATTGTTTATACCTACCAACTAAAAGCGTCGAAACTCAATTCAAACATTTGGTAAGCTTTCGATGACTTTATTTCAATACCTGGTTTACTTGCCAAACATCCACAACTTGTGATATTCAGAAGTACATGTACCTTTAGAAGATGTGGTCTATTTGGGCAGTGCATATGGCTTTAGTCCGTGCTAGGCCAGAGAGCCAGCATTTCAGAAACATTATTCAAGCACGATGTGACTGCGAAAGGTAATCTAGGGGTATTTCAGAAATACATCCTTTGCATTAAACAATTCTACTTGATTTTGTCCACATTTATGTCCACAGTTTTCATGATTCTGTCATCAACTATAGTTGCTCAAAATAGTATATTATTGTTATCAAAGTTTTATATCATAATAAAATAACAGTAAATAAATAGATTTCATTATTAACCCTGGCTTGGTGTATTAAAACTTGTTTAGTCTCTTCTGGAAAGTTTTCATAAACTTGAGTTGTGCAATCGAACCAAACAATATTAACATAACTGAGAAAAAGACAACGTGCCTTAAATTGAGTAATTTGTTACTGTACTCTTAGAGCACCTTTAATAACGTCTAGCTGTTGTATGTTATTAGATATTCAGCCTCCAATATTTGGAACTAGGGAAAATGTAAATGGTATTGTCTTTTGTGTGTAATAATGTGACACAATCTAACACAGATCGATGGATATAAGTCGTATCCAATACAACCGATGGTAAAACATTTAATACAATGGCAATGACGGCTGATCTCATTATGTGTCACTTTGAGCAGAAAAATGCAATTATAGAAATCGGTCATTTGGCTGTACTTTGACATGTCACCCTCTGGGCTCTAGTCAGCCCAGGATTAAGAGGAATTTTCTTGCTAATCTTCTCAGTGCGTCAGTTTTCTATTATTCTAGGACCACCAGATGTTAATAAATGGTTGTTTACGTAATATTTACATAAGCAGGCCAACCAAAAAACAGTTTGTCGTGGCACAATCACGCATGAATATTATGGTTTGGACTTATTTTGACAGGATTATCCAGTTACATTGCGTGTCTTCAAATAACAAAAAGCAAAATTGATGAGTGATAGATTATTTTGCATCAATTTAATTCGTGGGATAATATATTTTCCTTGTGAATGGGATAATGAGTCGTTGTATAAACAAACTAAAGTATTTTGGATGATTTTACAGTTTTAGAAATATGCAAATATTGGTCCACTTAAAAATGTAGTAAATGACCGTATCTTAGACCAATTCCAATCTCTGATTCTTTACAGCGCATCTGGGGGATCTATACTACACGACATTACTATAAGATCAGCTGAGCCATGGCCATTAGCATCTTGCGCTCTAGATCTCGTTCCTTTGTCTACTGAAACGTGTCACGGGTATTGTTAATTTCTCTTTAGCGTCTGGCTGTAAGCTCGGTGTACTAAAACAATTATTAAGATAAAGTAAAGAGTAACATTTATTGAATAAAAGGTCAATATTAATATAAGGCAAATGAAATGGTATTATTTATTGTATTGACGACCAATGTATTAGTCTTCCCACTATTTGATATGCACATCCCTTGAAAAGGTGTTAAGAAATCTAGTTCATCTGACTTCTACAACAATTACCCTAACAACTATACCAATCTGCACAGCAGTGTACGCAAACCGCCTTATATTAATTTAATTGATATTGGCAAGAAAACACATATGAACCAGATCTGGTTAATCTGGGCGCTTCGTTTCAGTCCGACAACCTGGAAATATAGCCCATCTAGTGTTTATTGATGGATTATATATCTTCAGTAGGGGTAGATTAAGAAACCCGTTGATGCCACGCAGGCACCTTTGTGTGAATTCAAATATTCAGGATGGGCCCTATAAGGCATTACCGGTTATTTGTTTGTGTATAATTCGTAACCAATTTTCCTCGGCTTGAAGGTGATTTCTGGATCTAAATAACCAGAACATGTCACATGGCGGCCATCTTGAATATTTAAATTTCCCCAAAGATACAAGATTGGCATAATATGGATTCTGAATATACACATATTGGAGATGTATCCGTCAAAAATCACTAGATGTGGACTATATTCCATGTCAAGGCTTTTGGTACCTTTTTAAAAAATTCCATTCGCAAACCGGTCGTTAAATACCATCTGTCGCAGATGACACCTGAAGTTATAGAACGTTGGAACCATCAGATACATGGTTCATCTGAGATTCGTATATGGATGGGCTCAAATATATCAAAGCTAAGTGATGGCAAAGCTGACTTCAGACAAAGAAAACTCACGAATTGGCAAAATGTCTATCAAACCAAAATGTAAACAATATCGATGTTTATCTGAACCCTAATCTTGACTTTGCCGATGCCTAAAAGTATTAATTTTAAGATTGGAGAAATTGGAAAATTACTTAATGTTGACACCGATAAATTCCTGGTTACATCTAGATTCACTACCTTAAAATATAAAGAATCAACAGTGGACATTTAAAAATAAAGCAGTCAAGATAATAACCAATATTAAACAAAGTGACCATCAATTCTTATAGACCTTTATAGGCACCCAGTCCACTGGCATATCAATTATAAAACATTGTCTTATATGTTCCACCCTGTATGACGATACATTACGTCATCACATTACAGACCACATCAACAGAAACAAACCTTTGACCACAAATTAGAAATCCCTTTGCTTTAATAGTACGAAGAAATAGATATATGTAAATGCATATTTTCAGAATTTCAGCCACATTCAGATGAAAGATCCCTGAGAGACTTAAGAAAGAGACACAAGACATTCATTTCGTACTATAGAATTAAATATTTTTAAACTAAATGATATATCTGTGATCATATATTAATGATATATTCGTGATATAATATTCTTTTAACTATATTTGTCTTTTAATGTTTCTTTTATGTGTCTTTCTCTTAATGTTTTATCGTTGTTGTCATCATTTATTTTCAAAATTGTATTTATGTTAAGCGCCCGGGGGCAGATAACAGCTGATTATATGTCAAAGCAGCTTAATAAATTACAATACCTTACTTTACGATGTTACGGTCGCACTTAACATGGGGGGCTGTCCCTTTTTAAAACAAAAAATGGTATAGTTTGTAGATTCAGGCGCGGATCCAGGATTTTTTGCAGGGGGGTGTCTAGGTTTGATAATCGCGCTAAACCAATTAACGGGGGGGGGGGGCTCCCCCCGAAAAATTTGGTAAATTAAATTCAATTTGGTGCCTTCTGACGTATTTCCGGAATGTAAATTCCAAAATTACAGGTCTAAAAGTCGCCAATAAAATCGCATAAAAAATTTTCAAGTCTGAGCAGGCCTGGACCCCCCCCCCCTCTGGATCCGCACCTGAGATTGATAAACTGCAAGATACAGTGTTGGAGAGACGGGGGGTGGGGCATCAACACGACTTGCATTTTCATGTAATCTTTTGTGATCGGTCCCAGTATTGGCAACTAATATCAAATTAAAATTGCACATGTCTTTTTATAATATAATCATTAGAGGGATACTGGACAGAATAAAAGTCCGATATTTTGTTTAATATATATTGCCCATTTAAAGAACATTTTAATAAGAAAAAACTCTATATATAGGCAAACGTCTTTTAAAATCAATCATTTCTAACCTTAGTTTTAACCATTCATGCTGGACATATTGTCGGTGGCTATCTTAAACGCGCTTATTTTGACAAACTCGAAATATATCGGACCATATGACTTTGTAAATACGTTGGCACTATGTTCAGAAAAAATAAATAGAATAGATTTCAATATACTCAGCATCAATCGTGTAGTGTGATATTATACGGGAATTGTGCCCCGACACAGGCGTTCCGATTCCGTCTACGTCATTGAATTTCAACAGTCAATAGTTATTTTACGTGCATGCCGGCGATTACACGAGTTGACTTCGGTTTCCCGTCCCATTAGGACGACTAGACTCTCCGCTCTGCACCACCGACAACACGAAAAGCACGCTGAAACAATCTCGGGATTTCTTGGTTAGTAAGCAAGTGGCACACTAATTTAACCATCGCTGCTTCCATGTTGAGAAGAATGGACATAAGCCTTATAGAAACGTATCGTCTAAAAAATACCACATTTTTCAAATGAACTTAATTGCACTTTTAGCAGTTTTTAAGCACAACTACCAATTAATTTTCGTGCGTTAGTTACGTACGCTTCAATAACACCTCTAACCGACCGTCATATAAATTTCTTAAAAGCAGGTTTCATATACATTTATATGTCTAAAATATGCGAAGCTTTTTCAAGTGTCCATATATAAAAATTTGAGTAAAATATGTTTTTAGTATTGAGTCCTCACCACCCGATATTCCTAGCTGGTGATCGATCCATTTATATGTGCAGCATGTCCAACATTGATGAAGTAATGGCCGTGTTTTCAACTTTCTAGATACCAACAAAGTATGAATAAATGAAAAATTGTATTTCAGCACCCGATAACCAACAACTAATTAAACGTGATTGATAAGGATCAAGGTATATTGGCTCGGGGTGTCGCTAACAGAAGTAGGTAAATGACCAAGAGGTATTGATTTGAAATTATGTACATTAAGAACAAGATCGAGTCTTACTAGGTTCGTTAATTTTACAAAATGTCATTCGATCTACATCTTGGGAATTCAAATTAGTTAACAACAACATTTACTTAAATAATAAAAATGATCTATATATCAACCTCAGTCAGAAGATAGAAAATAGAAATAAACAAAGAGATACATCTTTTAAACCACGTGTTGTCTCAATTTTTCAATTACTACCGACAGTATTCACAAGTTTGTAATCCGTGGAAATGTCTAACTTCTAGAATTAAATTCTCAACATCTACAGACATTAACTCAATATTAGAAAAGTTATAATCTTACTATAATATAATGATCCAAATACTTTTTTTATACGGTATTAACCTTTTCTTGCAGTTCCTTAAGAATAATCAACCAGACAGTTGCTTCAATTACAAAAAAAAAGCTGTCAACATAGTAAATGATAAGCCCATAACCGAAGCAAAACAGAATGGTTTACAAGTCTGATCTGGAAAGAAAACTGATTGAGATTTATAACAATCAAACATAACTAAAATAAACATTATATAATTTAGTTCAGCGGAAGCGGGATGTCTTCCGGTAAAGTAGTAACACCATTTTTCAGAATTTGACAAAACGTTTTTAATAATGAGTGACATGTTTAATGACGGAAGAGCGTTCCAAGTGATATATCTTTAACTAACAACTCAATGATAGGTATTGTAATCCCATACATCCCTTTATACATATATCTTTTGTTGTTTTTGGTTTCAAATTATCAATGTTAACCGCAATTTTCGATTATTTCTCGGATCAAAACAGGCGCTACGTGGATGCATAACTGATTATTTTGTCTAATAACAAGGATAGCGGTACAATAAAGTGAAAGCAACCTCCACACTAAGCTTATAATTAGCTGAGTATGTCTTTTCTCGAAGTACACAGTACTTTGTGTGCAGAATGTAATGGCCTATACCTTTATGCCTTCATCTCGCGGTATGGCCTCTTTTCTTTCCAAATGTCTGAGTATAGTTCTATGATTCTTACCAATATATTGTTAATAGCTATAAATAATACGTCTGTGTTATTATAGAAGTGATAAATGATTTACACGAGGTGTGACACTATTCCGTGTCTCCGTACCAAAAAGACACCATGATGTCTGAGGTGACTGTCGTCTCTCATGTTTTGGACTCCATGCTGTGATAAATAAGACTTCAAACTCTATTCTGTGCTCTGGATATATCTTTATGGGTTACAATAATTCTACACAACAATTGTTCTTTAGGTATTTAACCGTTAACCACGATTAAAACCTATGTTTTCCACCCTGGCTATTTCGCCCAACCGTCTCTCTCGGGCCCTCTATGGTGTCTTGTCTACGGTCTCACCATGACGGCAACGTCCGGTCTGTAAGCCAGGACATGGTATGAACTTCACCCTGGACCTTTCGAATGATGTCTGACCGTAAATCAGACGAGCTCTCTCAAGTATAATGCGTCATCTATTATGGCGGGGCAATTACCATTTTTGGGTAAGTGTTTTGTTTAGGCACCGTTTTACGTCAACACTATTCTAGTTAATTGTACTGTGCACATGAAGAACTGGTCGATAGTACCCTACTTTCCAGAGATGGATTCTGACATAACTGTCTGTGAGTCTAAGATAGTAGTAGAATAATGCAAGCTACTTCAATACCCTAGTTTTCACGTTGGTAAAGAATTTATATATCAAGCAGAACACCTCTCTTAGCACTAAAATACCCTTATGTTGTTACAGAGGCAAAGTACTAGGATGGGCCTTATGGACACCCATTTTGCGCTTCGCTCCTTCACCGCCCGCCAACCCCCTATCTCTGGATGCTTTCAATACTGTCGTTTGTAAACATTTTCTTTTAAATTTCAGCGCGAAGTTAGAAGTTTTGCTAACTGCTTCACCATTTAATACCAGTGATTTGTATGTAATCGAAAATCGTATCGTTAAATACGAGAAAGTGGAGATCATTACTTAATTGAGGACTTCAATAGCTGATAACTTTGATATATAGCTCCTTTATCAAACTACAGATGAACAGATTCGTCATCAGTACACCTAAATTATTTCTACAAGAAAGGCACGTTAATTAGTAAAAAAAATGATAATAACGACATTTTTTGTGTGTATCTTAAAAACTGAGATTTGAGGCCTCGTCTGGAAATATGAAAACACGTCGATAAACGACATTTGACACAGACATGGCTGCAGGGTCTTCCGAATTTATGTCGCAATCTTCAGACGACAAACACTGCGAACATCTCCCGGCAACTATGGTGTATTAACTCCCAACTTATGACAACAACTGTAAACGAATATAAAAAATGAAAAAAAAAAAACTCAAAAAAAAATAATTTCTATTTTAGAAAAGATCCTCCTCCATATTTGATTATCGGTTTCTACCAATACGCTACCTATGTGTTAATAATTTTCCATATGTGTTTATAAAATATGGGGGCATGTGGGGGTGGAGGTGGAGTCGGGTGATTGACCTAATAGGTATGCGTGCGCGACTGTGCGTTGTATTATAAGATCACCCCTTGAGCCAACTGGCGTGGTTTCGATTCCCCGATTGTGCGTGTCGAGGAGTAAGCTCACCTGTCCAACCTCGTGGATTTCCTCCGGTTTCCTCCAATTGCGAATTATTGAAAAAATATTGAAGCGTATGTTAATTCCGAAAGGACCTATTTTGTGTCGAGTGAACGTAGAACTCTCTCTCTCTCTCTCTCTCTCTCTCTCTCTCTCTCTCTTGTCTTGTAAAATATATTGTGATAAACTGCTAATGGATTTAACAACAATTTGGCGTTTTAGCTTTGAGGTCTTGTGTCTTCGTTTTATAGAAAGACTGGTCGGCTGATTCCATCGCCCTGATTAGCCACAAGTAAAGGCTTGTTCTGGCCTGACTCGGTATGCTAACTTTTACTAGAATATTGTTGTACTCTTAATGTTTTCAGTCAAATAAAAAAGCCGTGACATTTACATGGCGGAAAATAAGGAATTCCTCCAGACAAGATAATTAACTTTAATTTGGCTAAATGGAGATTTAAAAATGTAATTTTGTATTCTCGTATCTTGCCACCATAATAACAATACATTTCCATATCTGAAATTCCACACTTATTCAATAGAAGGTATTCATTAAACTTTACGCAACTGTCTCAAAAAATTATAAGCATTGTCAGTAGTTTATCTGAAATGAAAGCTAAATCGCTAATATTTGGGACCTAGAAATTGACCCAAATGGGTCGCAACGCATATAATAATGTAATCTGATTGTATATGAACTGATTTACATTCAGTTGTTTCCATTTTGATTATAATTTCAAATCAGTACTGTCGAGCGAAATACTGCACGAGTCTCAACCGAATAGAAATTTCTATTGTCTGGTTATTCCAATCTATTGCGCATGCTCGCCATATGTAATGGAGCTGTGGAATATGTCTAGTCTCGTTGAACCGCACTATGATACACGATTTGTGTACCAACGGTAAACTGTTTATTTTGTCTTAAATATAGGATATTAGAAGCCTACCTTTTCAAGGTAAGATAACAACATCAATGTTGATTTGAATTGATAACAAAATTCGTGTTTTCAAATTATTAGTTAGAGACTTAGCTACTTTAAATGTTGACCAAATTTCCAAATATGATGACGAACATTAAAATTTATGCTTTCTCAGTAAATCTGTCCTAGATTATCTGCACAATCTTCCCGGAAGATGCAATGCTTCACGTGAAATATGAAAAGCTATAGGATTCGTCCTCTCGCAGTCCTAATGATCCATTCCAAACTGCAGCATATCTCTCTTTCGCAATATTTTCGAAACAGACAAGGAACGAACGAATAATGGAAAGTTACTGAACGCGAACATCGATGGGGTTAATGCTTTACGCGAAGAGTTTATAGAATTGTATTAGAAAATCGGGCATAACTTAGGAAAAGACCCTCGCCCAAGAAACCATAAATTTATGTATACCTTTTTCAAGTAATTTTGTTTACATCATATGAATCATCTTTTCTCGGCGGTGGAAACATGTGAATCTTTCTCATATGAGGTAAATAACTAGAAAAGGGTATAAATTAACCAATGATACCAATATGTTGATAGGGTTTGTAACCGAATGACCCCAATGCGTCACTTCAAATTTAAAAGAAATCCGATAATAAAATGTAGCATCGATCGTGTTTACAATCCAATTGTTGACGGAAGGACGGTCATGGGTGACGGCATAATACATACACACTGACATAAAAGTATACATCTTTGTCATTTTTCACGTAAGATAAAGGAGCTAAATCACTCTTCTTTTAATCGCTTGCAACGCATATAATAATGTAATATGAATGTATATAAACTTAAATTCAATCGTTTCCGTTTCTAATCAGTTATATTCGGTGAAATAAGCGACAAGTCTGAAGTGAATGTCAGTCTTGTGCGTCTGGTTATTCCAGTCTATACCGGTAGTATGGTCCTACATATGGAATATGCTTAGCCTCGTTCACCAAGTCACTTCATACAATTGGCGCTCATGAGCATTCTGGCACCTGATGTGTGTGTTTTAAAATGTTTATTTTGTTTTAAATATTGAATATCAGACTGTAGATGATGTTACATTAAAGTATTCGATTCGAGTTATTCATATCTAACTCCTACATGTGCTTTGTCGAAGGGGATCATGACCAGTAATAATTATTGCAAAAGGTGAATTATCTACTTCCCTTTATCAAGTGACTGACAAGAGAGGCAATGTCTCGATAATTTCCATCCTTTTATTTACAATTCATTATCTTCACCACAAGGAATATCAATTTCCAAGCATCAATTCCACTAACAAATACCCTTCAAGAGCCCATTCTGAGTTTATTTGATGTCATGTACACGACAACGCGTTTTTCAGTAAGAGCAGTAATCAATTACATCATGAAGATTGCTTTTGAATTTGGTGCTGGCATCTGTTATAAGACTTTGTTCTATTATTCCATCAGATTTCATCATTAAATGCGATATCATAGTCAAAAGACACAGTAATCATTATTAGCAATTGTTGAAATAAATCAAAACTAACTGTATGTCAAAATTAAAAGTAAGACAGATTATTTTGGGCTTTGATATGGTTTTCTGTCAGTATTTCTGGTCAGCGTAAACTGGGCGGGATCGTGGCTAGAATCGTCGGGCCGCTTCCGCTGCGAAACGACGAATTCATAACCCTACGAATGGCACGCATGCGTAACTATCTACAATGTAAGAATAAATTACGTAATATCTGATCAAATATGGACTATCATCTGAAAATTAACAATTTTTTTTCCCTCTTTTTCTCTTTTTGCAATGAATTACAGGGCCCATTCAGCCCATCCTGTCACAAAATTTGGACATGCCATATATGAAACGTGGTAGGATTAATTAAATCCTTATCATGTCAGTCGTCACTTATGACAAGATAGATTCATGTATGTTGTCTTGTAAAGTAATTTGTACAGAAAGCCTATCTATAGCCTATATTTATTCAACTGTGAATTCATTTTGACATCTGACAAGCGCCAAAGGTATTATACCGAGATTGGTGGATCGCCCGAGATCACGGGCGCCCATAACAGAATTGGCGGGGCGCCCATGAGGCCAAATGATATTGGTTAATCGCCTACGAATGAATTGGGCACCCAATTATGGCGCAAAACCTTCAAAATTCGAACAGGTCGCATTCTTTCTGACTCAAGTTCGCTGAAGTCGTATTCTTCCTGCAAATTTTAATATAAAATATGAATATGCCAAAATCGGAAATTCAGCCCCAGCTTTTAACTATAAGACGTTTTGTACTTGATATGTCTAAAGCAAGAACCACAAAAGTATTATATGAAGTTTAGCCAGTGTTGACATCATACTCTGACATGGTTTGGACTTAGGTGACCGTAATCTAACAACTGATGATTTAGGCGACATAGTAGACTGGACCCAAGGGAGAAACGTGGACCGAATCACTTATGTACCAGTCACATGTGAGAGCGTAATGTACAAATGACAGCTTCGATTTTAATCAGTAGTTCTTGTTGTGTCTGGACCTGGGTTTACCGGAAGAGTTTCTGCTGTGAGAACGAAATTGAAACCGAAATTGAAACAGATCGAATATCTGGAGATCCGTAACCAATCGTGATCGTGTAAGATACTCATACTTACCATGCAATGTATTCAATCGTGAAGATTCGCTAAATTTGTATCGAATCGTGACAATCGTGTAGGTGCTCTTAATGTATATTGTGTACAGGTGACACAAATTTGTAATCTTTGTTTTAATAAACTAAGTTTCAGGATTTCGTCTCTTAAAGTTCTCGACGCAAGATTTCTCACTAAAAAAGATGTCCCATTATAATTCATCATTTTAGACCCCCACACCAGTCCATGGTCTCTGGATCCTTCCTAGACATGTCTTGGCCTATAATATTTTTGTTTATCATTCTGCTGATCTTAACCCAAAATCACCACTAAGAGCCCAACATCCCTATTTTTTGCTAGCCCAAGTGCTATCTACCATAATCCACCCGGGGGGGGGGGGTATATCCGACATATACACCCTCATAGTTGTAATTGTCTTTAAACTAAATGGACTCTTCTTGAAGTCAACAATGATTGGATAATCTCTCGATAATTTCCGCGACATAACAAAAATACTGAAGTTTATCACGTCAATGCAGATGGGGCATTCTTTCAAACTACATTGTCGCCATTTTAGAATCACTATAGGTTCATTTTAATTGAAAGTAAAAATAAAATGGGTAGTAATACGTTAAAAGAGGACGAATCAAACCCCTTTGCATACTCCGCACAGTGTTGCGTTTGATTATAGGTAGGGATTTCTCGGGCCATTGCTTCAGGAATAATTATGGTCCCTTTGTGGCTTTTACACAACAGATTGAAATGGGTGTAAATTCAAATTCAGACGAAGATGTACTATAATAGTTGGTTGTCAAAAATCAGAAGAAACGGTTTTCAGTGTGTTCAAAGAATGATTTGACGGAGAGTATTAAGGAGGCTGTGTCCAAAAATACGTTACGAAGGGAATGCTGCGGGCTACAGATACTGTCAAATCTTGGAGTGCGTAGAGAAATAATTACTGTGTGCATATATTTTAGGTGTTAAGAGTATACTCAAGAAATACAGACGATAAAAAGTTCCAAAAGTGATGCGCTGTACATGATAGAGGGTCGAGTTCCAGCAATGAAACTGATGCAAACAAAAATACGAAATTGAGAGTCAGATCTAAATATTATATTAATACGTACACCTCCCGTTGCAATGCTGAATGCAAGTAACTGTAATATAAACGTAATTTTCAAGAGAATAAAAAAAATGATTTCTGTGTTCTTTGTAATTTTATCAACATCATCAGAGGTTGGTATGAACTGAATAATAGTATCAACCTATGATGACGCCATAACAGGGGGGTTGGGATGGCCTAGTGGTCTAGAGTGCCGCGCTTCGACCTCTAGCTGGCCGGTCACCTCTGGCTTGCGACTGTGGTTTCGAGCCCTGATGTGAGCGTATGTGGCATGGAGATAGGGGCGCCATATCAATCTCGTGGGTTTCCTCCGGGCACTCCGGTTTCCTCCCACTGCTAAAGACCCCTACGCGCAATCGAATTGTTGAAATAAAATTAAACCATATGTTAGTCCCGAAATTACCTAGTTTGTGTTGGGTGGACGTGAGAACCCCATTTCTCCCTCTCTGACGCCATAAGAGATATGAGATAGCTTGTATGTACATCAAAGAAACTACCGCCAGTATATATACATCACATAGAGCTAACGGAAAGAAAAAAGCAATTCGGCTCATTTGCGGACATTTGAGATTCTTTTGAATCTAATATTGTCATGATATAAATGTTTCGTGTTACACTTCTATTAGGTGTCTAAGATTAGTAAATCATGACAATCTTATATGTAAGAACCATAAATTTCCTTGTTCATCATCGTCTTATAAAAATAATATTGTACTTTTCTTAAGGCTATATATTATAAACACATAATTTATCATGTTACTTTTTTTTTCATTGTCTTTATGAAACTTCTTGCCGGAGAATTGATTTCGTGTTGTATTTCTTATTACAGCGACATTAGGTAAGATAATATAAAGTGCTCGCCGATCATGCTAGAATCGCCGATACATTTTTTGTCGTTACGAAAATAAACATAACCAATTATCTAGCTCATTTCATTACTCTGGTTTTCGTTTGTCTGGGTATCATTTATGTCATTTCGAAACTAACATAACACATAACTGGGAAACCGGAATACATTGAAAGGCGAAGTTATTAATTAAGTCAAATTAACAGAGTCAAAATGAATTTAAGACTAACATAGACAGCAGACGTTATAATATTTTAAATGACTGCAACTAGTGCAACACACAAATAATTTTTACAGAACACTTCATCTCCATAACCAGTCGGGATATTATTTATTCTGATTTTTCATAAAAACAAATTAAAGGAGCTAAATTTCTAATTCAATATATTCGAAATTAAAAACAGACTGTCTTGTCGTGAAACTATAGGATCCTAATATCCAATATTTAAGACACAATTAACATTTTAAAATCAGTACATGAGTGGTGTAACCCAGGGTTTCGGGTGCCATTTTGTAATGAACAAATAAAAACATATCCTACGAAACAATGTAGAAGTTATAAGTAAAGGCTGATTTACAAAAGACAAAATAATAATTTAAAAAGCGTGTAGAATGCACCGAGCAGGCGTAAACCTCTGCCGTTCAAGTTGAATTATTCACCGAGCATAATAATGTGTGCTTTCTGAGTCATATTTGTCTATTCAAGGTTAAAAAAAATAGAGCCATGCGCCCTTTAATGTGTAAATTGTTAACATAATGGCGCACTCAAGATTAGTATTTATACTGTGTACAGTATAGCCTACATGAATAATAATACACTGTTTACAATAGAGCCTGTATTAGTAATTAAAATAGCCTATATTAATAACTAGAATGTATGGCACATCCTCGAACACTGTCTAAATTAGTCATTGATTAGACTTTAATCACAGATTAGCTTATCAGAGATTAGAGGTTCATTTTAGTTGGTATTCTTGAAGCTCTGATCAGCTAATCTCTGACTAAAATAATTGCTAAATCAATGATTAAAACTCGAGATAATCTTCCTTGGCCGATGTGCCATAATCGAGAGATTATCTCTAATCAAAGATCCGATATTAATACTTCATTTGTTTTGGAGGGGGGGGGGCAAGTTGGGTCTAGCCAAAAAAGTACTGTATGTATGGAAGCGTATAGGGGTCAATAGCGCGATAGATACCGCAATATTAAGTTGGTATTATGTCAACATATTGTGATTATTCTGATCTCTGACAAGTCAATTTTTGCCTAGGTAATTGAGTCAACACGCTATGTTGTATGTCCCCATTTCGTCTTAAATGTACACGTTTGCGGTAAGATATTGCTATTCGGAAGCAAGAACAGTGAGACTTTAAGTCCCATTTCATTTTCCCGCCGAGCAACTGAGTAAAAACTTTGACATCTAATGTCATGTTCCTGAAAGTATGAGTACATTGATGTTGATATTATCCCACGATCGCGGTGCACTGCGTGCAGATCATCTTAGGCAGAAGTCAATGTAGTTTTTCCAACAGACTGAAGCAACAAAATTCGCCTTCTCAACCTCGTGGGTTTCCTCCGGGCACTCCGGTTTCCTCCCACTGCTAAAGACCCCTACGCGCAATCGAATTGTTGAAATAAAATTAAACCATGTTAGTCCCGAAATTACCTAGTTTGTGTTGGGTGGACGTGAGAACCCCATCTCTCCCTCTCTGACGCCATAAGAGATATGAGATAGCTTGTATGTACATCAAAGAAACTACCGCCAGTATATATACATCACATAGAGCTAACGGAAAGAAAAAAGCAATTCGGCTCATTTGCGGACATTTGAGATTCTTCTGAATCTAATATTGTCATGATATAAATGTTTCGTGTTACACTTCTATTAGGTGTCTAGGATTAGTAAATCATGACAATCTTATATGTAAGAACCATAAATTTCCTTGTTCATCATCGTCTTATAAAAATAATATTGTACTTTTCTTAAGGCTATATTATAAACACATAATTTATCATGTTACTTTTTTTTTCATTGTCTTTATGAAACTTCTTGCCGGAGAATTGATTTCGTGTTGTATTTCTTATTACAGCGACATTAGGTAAGATAATATAAAGTGCTCGCCGATCATGCTAGAATCGCCGATACATTTTTTGTCGTTACGAAAATAAACATAACCAATTATCTAGCTCATTTCATTACTCTGGTTTTCGTTTGTCTGGGTATCATTTATGTCATTTCGAAACTAACATAACACATAACTGGGAAACCGGAATACATTGAAAGGCGAAGTTATTAATTAAGTCAAATTAACAGAGTCAAAATGAATTTAAGACTAACATAGACAGCAGACGTTATAATATTTTAAATGACTGCAACTAGTGCAACACACAAATAATTTTTACAGAACACTTCATCTCCATAACCAGTCGGGATATTATTTATTCTGATTTTTCATAAAAACAAATTAAAGGAGCTAAATTTCTAATTCAATATATTCGAAATTAAAAACAGACTGTCTTGTCGTGAAACTATAGGATCCTATTATCCAATATTTAAGACACAATTAACATTTTAAAATCAGTACATGAGTGGTGTAACCCAGGGTTTCGGGTGCCATTTTGTAATGAACAAATAAAAACATATCCTACGAAACAATGTAGAAGTTATAAGTAAAGGCTGATTTACAAAAGACAAAATAATAATTTAAAAAGCGTGTAGAATGCACCGAGCAGGCGTAAACCTCTGCCGTTCAAGTTGAATTATTCACCGAGCATAATAATGTGTGCTTTCTGAGTCATATTTGTCTATTCAAGGTTAAAAAAAATAGAGCCATGCGCCCTTTAATGTGTAAATTGTTAACATAATGGCGCACTCAAGATTAGTATTTATACTGTGTACAGTATAGCCTACATGAATAATAATACACTGTTTACAATAGAGCCTGTATTAGTAATTAAAATAGCCTATATTAATAACTAGAATGTATGGCACATCCTCGAACACTGTCTAAATTAGTCATTGATTAGACTTTAATCACAGATTAGCTCATCAGAGATTAGAGGTTCATTTTAGTTGGTATTCTTGAAGCTCTGATCAGCTAATCTCTGACTAAAATAATTGCTAAATCAATGATTAAAACTCGAGATAATCTTCCTTGGCCGATGTGCCATAATCGAGAGATTATCTCTAATCAAAGATCCGATATTAATACTTCATTTGTTTTGGAGGGGGGGGGGCAAGTTGGGTCTAGCCAAAAAAGTACTGTATGTATGGAAGCGTATAGGGGTCAATAGCGCGATAGATACCGCAATATTAAGTTGGTATTATGTCAACATATTGTGATTATTCTGATCTCTGACAAGTCAATTTTTGCCTAGGTAATTGAGTCAACACGCTATGTTGTATGTCCCCATTTCGTCTTAAATGTACACGTTTGCGGTAAGATATTGCTATTCGGAAGCAAGAACAGTGAGACTTTAAGTCCCATTTCATTTTCCCGCCGAGCAACTGAGTAAAAACTTTGACATCTAATGTCATGTTCCTGAAAGTATGAGTACATTGATGTTGATATTATCCCACGATCGCGGTGCACTGCGTGCAGATCATCTTAGGCAGAAGTCAATGTAGTTTTTCCAACAGACTGAAGCAACAAAATTCGCTATAACATTGTTACGCGATTTTATGAAAATAAAACTTTGAATGATTTTCAGGTCCTGTAGTTCTTTTTGTATAATATGATTCACTGAAGTTTAGATGCTCGACCTGTATATTGTTATTAATGTCCGTCCCTCGTGCCAGCAGGCGATGCATAAAGAGATATGTTCTTATTATCAAATGATCGATCCATAATCGACCTAACAGTTGACATTTTATATTTTTGGTAAAACTTTTTTATTTACAATATTTATCAGCTTATTTTCTGTTTATCTCAATAAAACAGTTAGTGGGTTTTAACGTTCACGCGACACAAACTATGGTTCATTTTTATTAATTTTATTTCAATAATTCGTTTGCGCGTTTTTAGTCGTGGAGGGAGGTCTGGACGGACACATTAAAATCACCTCTTAAAAGTGAAATTTTACACATATAAGCGGGAACCATTTTAGAACCATTTTATGATCACAGAGAACAGGGCTATGCGCCCTCTAAGTATATCTCTTTTTACACATTTTAAAGACTTTGGGAGGTGCATTTCATGCTTTAATTTTGCGTGAATTTTCCGAACCATCTACATGTATATAGGAACAACAAATTGGTTAGACATCCACAGCTCTAAAGGCAGAGGGCAGTCAAAAAATTAACCCAAAAAAACACAAGAAACATTAATTATTGTACCCAGCAAAAAATGAATCAAAATATGACATTTGAAGATTGGCATGGTAGGATAACATTTTAACTGTAATTGATAACAACAGTTCGACATTTTTAATATCGGAACACCTTAATTGAAATAGGGTTCAGCTTCCTATTTAAGCTGGTTATTGGATGAAACATCAAATCTGCATTATCTTTTTACATACAAGCTCTCCCAGGATAATTTACAATTATTATTTTTTTTAAAATTTATTTATTTTATTTATTCGAAGAAACAGATACATCCGTAACAAAAACACAAAATGATTGAATAATCCGCTTTTTTAGGATAACCTATGTAAACCAGCAAAAATTGCAATAGTAATAGATCAGTAATTCAATTATCTAGTGCTTTCAGGGTCCTGTTTTGTCGTATCGGGGTGACCGAGGTAATTCAGTGCAAACTAATTGTATTTCCAACGATATTACTTCTATATTAGAAGTAAAAACCGTCATAGAACCGTCATAGAAATACCATTTCGTACGATGGAAGATGCCCTCACTGAATGCGATTACACAATAAATGGATTGAGTTGACAGAAATAGGATAAGTTAACACCCTAATTGTACTAAAGGGATATCTTAATAGAAGAATATATCATTATTATACAAACAATGTAAAACATAAATCCAATATGTCGTGAAATAAATGAATTCTGGAGAAACTCGACTTAAACATATACATCATACACGAGTTAAATCTGCATATTAAACTTTATGGCAAAGACCATAATCAGCTCTCGTGTCAGATTTTCATTGGATTTGAATCCGATCTAATGTTCAACGTCCATTGATGATTTTATATCAATGGACGTTGAACATTAGATTTATGGTCTTTGCCATAAAGTTTAATATGCAGTTAAAACTGCTAAAATGGTTGAAGATCGAGACATTGTTAATTATTGTAATAGCTGTAAAATGACAATCGAGGTGACAGTGATTTTAAAATAAGGTTTTCTCGGATTAAAGTCGAGGCCCAGCTTAGGCATGGCCCTCTGGCATTGTGTTTGAGACCGACTGCAGTGACTGCACTTATTTTGAGATCGACTATTTTTCTCCCTGGGTGAAATTTTGTTGTTAGACTAACATACTCACAACGGAATGAGAATGAAACACAGCATCTTTTCAAACATGATATTAAGTTGACAAGGTTATTTTATACTAAAGTTTTGCGTCAGTATCGTGACGTACACAATGAGCACTTATTTAGATACCGACAGCTCCTATTTTGCGACCGACTGCACTGATTTTGCGACCGACTATTTTTATACTAAAGTTTTGCGTGAGTAGCATGACGTATCAGTGAGAACTCATTTCGATACCGACTACTCCTATTTTGCGACCGACTGCACTGATTTTGCGACGGACTATTTTTTTTTCTTTTTTTTTTTTTTTTTTGCTGTGGGGGGGGGGGGGAGGACCCCCACATTTACGCCCCTGGGCATGGGTCTGAGGAGCCCAGGCCCAGGGGGCCGCGTTTCATATACTTAATATTATGGAGTTGCTTTGATTAGCTGGCCACCAGGTTGTACACGGGTCATATGGAATTGATTAATTCCTTAATTACAACACAGTGCAACTAAATAATAGTTCTTACATATTCCATACGATCAATACACAATTTTGACCTCTTTGTCACACTATATCCAAAACATTTAGTTTCTCGTGCTAGGGTCACATCCGTGGCCAGACGCCACAAAGGGGTGGGTGGGGATGTGGCGGAAAAATTGCGGCCGTCCCGTTAGGCCTATCAAAGTTTTTCAGGGGGAGGTCCCACCCCCTCCCCTCCAATCAGGGGCGGAGAACCCCCACCTCAATCTGTTTCACAGAGAATTACTTACGAATACAAGCGAATATTCACTGCGGAATCAGTTTGCCCCCACCTAAGACTTTAACCCCCCCCCCCCCGCCCAGCTACGGGTCAGGCTGGGGATAGGGAGTGAAAAATGAAATCGTCTAGGTCTGTTGAATCAACAACTTTAATGTCTTTTCATTGTTAGAATGTGGCATAATTTAATAGGAGATATATATTAATTCGTATTTCAAAAGTAAATTTAAAAAAGAATTGTAAAAAATAATAATATCTTCAGATAAAGTGACTGATACTTTTTCTTTCAGATTATCTTTTAATAAAGTTAATTAAATATTGATCGATCAAACAAGATATATAGAGTTATAGAGGTCAATAAAATCTAATTAATGCATCTTAACACTGAGAACTGCTAAGGAGTTAAAAGGTGCACAGCCCGTATTGAAATCTTAATCCTGGTTGTTATTTCTACGTATGTCGGAAGATAATTAATTTTCGGACTATTACTCGGTATTACCGGTTTAAAACTGTAAAAAGGTGTGTTAATTAACGAGGGTGAAAAACGGTCCGAGAGGTGGGTTAATTAACGCTTGGTGCGTTTTCTGTAGAGGTGTGTTTATTAACCGACCGGTAAAAAATGAATGTCAATGATGTGTATTGTTTAATTGGCGTGTTTTCTCGCTAGTTGCGATAACTACACCAAAAGGAGTATAATCAAGGACCAACATGCTTTATCTGACACGTACGTGTTAAATCAAAATTTGAGAAGTAAAACTGTTTAACCGTGCGATTAATCATTCGGCCGTGTGTTTTACGCAGGTCTTTGTAAAATAATGAGGTCTTTAGATAGGCGTGTGTGCTCGCTATGATCTACGTTTCTCTTATGTCTATTGTAGGCCTATTACGTACCATATATATAAAGTTGCATTTTATGAAATAAAAATATGGATTAATCTATCGTATACGGAAAGGCGAATGTAATGTCATATATAAATACCAAGCAGTCAACGTGAAATAGAGAGTAAATCCAGCAAAAACGGACCACAATGCGTAACGTGCATCTTACCTTCAATAGCAATATCCATCAAACTGAAATCTCCTTGTTGATAAATATTACGACACAACAACCAACCGAACAGTGGTAATTCCCACGCAAATGGTATTTAAACTGAAATTATTTTAGCTTTTCACTAAATTTACATTGCATCAATCCAACGATCCTCATTCCAGAACTAAACTTGTAACTTTACCGTATGTAAATATACTTATTCTCGTAAATATACTTCCGACAAGTTATTTTTTGTGTTCATGATCAAAAAAAATAATATAATTCAATTCAATGTTAACCCATCCATTGGCATTTCAGACTTCACGTCTCCCCGGTTCATGCATTGTCCGTGCAGATTCGACAATCTCAATTACGTCTCCTTGATCAAAGCAACACTTCTGTTTATAGAGGCGTGTACGAGCTTATTCGCACGAATTAGAAAACCGTTCGGTTGCTTTATTTGAGAAGATATTAATAATAAACTATAACATTTGGCAATTTTTCTTTGAAAATTCTGATAAATTGGTAGCTCTTCTGGAAGCGCTGATCATATAGCTTACCCTGTTTGTGTGTGTTGTAAGTTTTTATAATAGCTAGCAAATAATTTAGGATATCTGAATACTTTCTGAATGAACATATATCTCGTTATCAGTTTTTAAAAGACTTTTTTTTCTGATAGTCGGATATCATTCTCAGATATCAAATATAAATCAAAATAGATAGACCATGATTAGTCCAATGCAGATTTGAAACAAACAGCATTGTAATTTTATGCAAAAATACATTTACCTGTTTCCTAATTCGATTTAATATTTGATTTAAACTTCACAGTCCAGTTAGACCTTAGACAATTATGTTTCCAACTGGCACGGAAAAATAATTCAAATCAAATTTATTATCAACATCGGGGAGATGTTTTGCAAATAACGGGAACAAATTAATAATATAATCCTTGTAAGACATATAGAAATAGAAATTACAAATAAAACACTTATATGGATATACTACTTCTGAATTTATTAACAAGCTACGTTTCGATACTCATACAGGTATCGTTCTCAAGCATGAATTATTTTTCCGTGCCAGTTGGAAACATAACTTTGGGTGGATTTACTAGACAATCAGTGAACACTAATTACTCTAATCAGACAATAATTTCCTATGATCTTCAAAAATGGTGTCTTAATCACAGCAAGGTTTCATATCATTGTTTATTTTGTTAACTATATATTGTATCACATTTTTGTTATTAGTCCTATGATCATCATAAATGGTTTCTTAATCATTGTAAGGTTTCATATCATTGTTTATTTTGTTAACTATATTGTTAAAAATAATTGAACAGAGACACAGGTCATTATCTCCCAAATCTTTGGGTGGATTTACTAGACAATCAGTGAACACTAATTACTCTAATCAGACAATAATTTCCTATGATCTTCATAAATGGTTTCTTAATCATAGTAAGGTTTCATATCATTGTTTATTTTGTTAACTATATATTGTACCACATTTTTGTTATTAGTCATTATTTGCTTGAGAACGATACCTGTATGAGTATCGAAACGTAGCTTGTTAATAAATTCAGAAGTAGTATATCCATATAAGTGTTTTATTTTTAAATTAATAATAATACTATAAATCGAAATTTTGTTACTGTTAATACATAACAGTGTATTAAAGTTTAAGAACGGATATTGATACACTGCACTATATAATCAATCGAATCAAATCCTAGTCAAACTTACCCAAATAGATGGTGTTGAAACAACTCCAGTAGTGGGTGTCGAATCCGCTCGATGTCAAAACAACTTGTTCCCGTAAGTTCACATATTGACTTACGATTGATAGTATGCATTGAAGGCCGAGTCGTTGGGGCCAAAATGAAAAATAGAAATCAGCATGGTATTGTATCTGTCGCGTTAATCCAGCAAAAATTATAAATCTGCTTCCGATAGAACTAGACGATATTAATACTTGGGATGTGTTGCGAACATTTAAATAGTTCATCAATAACACCGCCTATATTTCTTACCGTTTTCTAAAATACAATATTAAAGCACTTGTATCTTGTATATACATGTACAGTCAAACTGGGGGAAAGTATTGTCATCTTTTTGTTTTGGTTGATTGATCAGAATGTTTGAAAACGTTGACCTATATAGGTGTTGCGTAACACTTGATTGGTGTCATAAAGTAATAAACTAATCAACAAGCTACATGGATTATTTACTTCAAATAAAATGTGTATTAGAATTAGCTGTCTGAATTACAGTTGTTAATTTTGTTTATAGATTTATTAATTAAATGTTTTCGATAACTTAAAAAATCGTGCAAAATGAAAAATAAGGTAATTTATGGTTAAAACTTTTATGGCATGTAAATAGAATACATATATAGAAGCGTGTATTGTAAAAATTACTGCAACCAGTAACTAACTCTCTCTTGATACAGGTGTATCTGTTTTATGGAATGATCTACCATTTACTTAGTTTAAGATGTTGCAAATATCTTTATTCTCTAAATAAAAGGATATTTAAAACAAATTAATTATATTGGCTTTTCATATATTTTTTATATGATTAAATTGTCACTTTGTAAAGCGTACCTAAACAAGTTATGAAGAGCTCTTTATCTTATCTCCCATAATGTAACTTTAAGTGTAGGTCTTAATATGGATTTATACATGGCGTAGGCCTACATGTAGTTACATATATGCGTTCTTATACGCATTTCATTTCTTGATGAATACAACGTGTTTTATACCTCGTTCCAATTTAATTATCTGATATACTCTAATCTCCATTGTCAAATCTCAGAGCCTGCTAAGAAACCATAGGTTTCTGTGATTGTGAATCCAGCCTTTGTTTTACAATACTGTCGATCCATGCACGCTTTTCACACGGAATTGCCCTTTGATGTTGTCAGACAACACACAGTTAGCTCTGCTTTTTGATGTTGACACGAGGCACAGTTAAATCGTGCACTTACGGACTACCTGATCTAGTTGGTTACAGTTTATTCCAATAAGTCGGGCGTTGAAATGTTTGTAAACTTTTAGAATTATTTTTTTACTTGTCACTTGGTCATTTCAAGTTGTCACCTTTGATTTTCGTTTTTAACTTTAATAATTAAATTTTTTTTAATAAACTCAGCGTTCACCTGAGCACATTTTGGCGGAAGTAATGAAACAAATGACCACCGTTTTCTCACTCAAGAATCTTCGCTATTCCGACTCGTTCGTTGTACACACGTTTCCGACCCATTCCATGGTCATGCCGATAATATATAATTTCAATTAATATCGTTATTGGTTGTATATTTTACATTCCAAATGAACCACAGTAGACGGGAATTCAACAATTAAAATATTAAATTCTCTTGCATTTCGTGCGATAGATTAGGGTCAATATTTTTATTTTATTAAATGCAACTTTATCTATAAGTAGCGTGACTTACTATATTGGGTCTTTGAAAAATTGTTGGTTCAAATCCGACGTACTAAAAAAGCGGACATGTTTATATGTAAAATAATGGTGATATTTTGGTAAAATATCCATACAATTCAATCTGTTTATGATATATGCTTTGGTAGACCAAAAAAGGCAATATTCTCCCCCTGGTCTTGGGGAAATGGGGTGGTTTATTCCATTTGGCCTGGAAATGAAAGTCAAGGTCAGCCTATAGGACGTGCAGAAAAAAGGGGGTTATAAAAGAGGGTGTTGAGCAAAACTGATAAGAGCTCAACAGGTATACCGAGCAGCTATCATTTATGGAGAACGAGGGTTCTTCGAATCCAATCCAGCTTAATAACATAGTTGTAGAAACGAACTGGCCTGTAGTTTTATATGTTACGATCACGAAGAAAACATAACCAGGAAATCCAATATTACTACGGAGTCTCGAAAAATGATTACGTGTCAACTCGGGCGTATGTGTTTCTTCTGTAATTGCATAAAAATGGCTATTGAAAGTTACGAGTTCTGGAATGAGGATCGTTGGATTGATGCAATGTAAATTTAGTGAAAAGCTAAAATAATTTCAGTTTAAATACCATTTGCGTGGAAATTACCACTGTTCGGTTGGTTGTTGTGTCGTAATATTTATCAACAAGGAGATTTCAGTTTGATGGATATTGCTATTGAAGGTAAGATGCACGTTACGCATTGTGGTCCGTTTTTGCTGGATTTACTCTCTATTTCACGTTGACTGCTTGGTATTTATATATGACATTACATTCGCCTTTCCGTATACGATAGATTAATCCATATTTTTATTTCATAAAATGCAACTTTATATATATGGTACGTAATAGGCCTACAATAGACATAAGAGAAACGTAGATCATAGCGAGCACACACGCCTATCTAAAGACCTCATTATTTTACAAAGACCTGCGTAAAACACACGGCCGAATGATTAATCGCACGGTTAAACAGTTTTACTTCTCAAATTTTGATTTAACACGTACGTGTCAGATAAAGCATGTTGGTCCTTGATTATACTCCTTTTGGTGCAGTTATCGCAACTAGCGAGAAAACACGCCAATTAAACAATACACATCATTGACATTCATTTTTTACCGGTCGGTTAATAAACACACCTCTACAGAAAACGCACCAAGCGTTAATTAACCTACCTCTTGGACCGTTTTTCACCCTCGTTAATTAACACACCTTTTTACAGTTTTAAACCGGTAATACCGAGTAATAGTCCGAAAATTAATTATCTTCCGACATACGTAGAAATAACAACCAGGATTAAGATTTCTATACTGGCTGTGCACCTTTTAACTCCTTAGCAGTTCTCAGTGTAAGTAGAGCAGACCATCCAGTCTCAGTTCGTGTCTGGGCAAATTCGACTACCCACCGGCAGATAACTCCAAAACATGACTACTCTATGGCGTCTTTAGTAACATCTGTTTACATTATATTTCAAGTAACTTTTTTTCTGTGATTGACCGTGAACTATTGCAAGTTGTGACATTTATGTTAAGCTCGTATTACATAAGGTAAAAACACTAATTTTACAGAAAATATATGATGACTTGTAAAATTTTGATTGCAACTGGTTAGGCCTGTATTGTTTTGTCGTATTATTTATATATTATTGTTTTGTTTGTGTTCAGAAAAGAAGAAATTCTATGCCATATCTGAATCATTATCTGAATGATACCTAGAATTATGGCATTGCAAAAAATAAAAACCTGATTAACGTTGTGTGGATTTAGTTCAAGCAACTATTTGCTCTTCTGTGGTGTCTTTTAAAGAATTACTAGCCTAACAATGTAACATCAGTGTATGTGTAGTGTGATTTCGTAACTTCCCATAAGTACCGGTACTTACTTAAGTTGATAAAACCAAGATGTACTTGGCAGTTAAGTTTCTAACAATCATTCAAGCTTAGTTTGGTTCACCCAAATGCCACCGTATTTAATTTGTGGGTTGGCTTTACTCAACTACCTTTATGGGCCACCCAAACACACATATAATATCCTTGGAATGCATGGCGTGACGGCAAGAGTGTTGATAATGTAAGGGGAGTCATTTCACACCAGAGATGGTTGCTTATCTAGAAAAACAGTTGATTATAATATGTCTTTTATTATAGTATTCTGATGGAATTATCAATAGTAGACTTTAATAGCCCTTATTTAAACTTTCTTTTTTTGGCCATTCAAGTCAACATTGTCACGTCGAGACAATAAATGAATGAAGATATTTACACCATGCCGTGTGTGCTATCGCTTCTAACAGTCAAAAAGGTTCTTTTACCTGCAAGCCTAAGAGAATGTTCACTGCAACATAATTGGTTAACTTCCTAAACCTGAAACTGATATTTATATGTTTCCTGGTATGTCTTTAATTTGTTTTAGCTGTTGGAACGAGCTAATTGCTTGAATACAAAATGGCAGCAGTTAATGAAAAATCAGATGCCAAATCCAGACAAGATTTTTATGATACAAAACAGAAAGCTGTTGAATATTACAACAAAAATGGAGTTCCTAGTAAAATGGAAACTGTGTTGAATTCTATGTTTTATGATAATCCAGAAGATGTCTATGGTCATTTAGTAAGTACTAATTTTCGGATGAATATGTATCAGTCATAGGTCTCTGCAAAATGATGACATGGAAATGCAAACTTCAAAATGACAAAAGAATTGTGTATAGAATATTTGTTCTGATTTTTGTATGATTCCATTTTCAACTATAATGTCAGTTTGTTCATCGTCATCCACACTATCGTGCAAACACTCTGTAGGTTACAGTTCTCACATTTTCAAATTTGCAGAAAAGAACATCATTCAAAATGCAGACTTATCTAAATTGCTTTTTTATGTTATAACTTATGAAAGTGAATACTTGCTCTGCAGGATTTGTTCAATTGATTTTAAAACTTTTAATTGCTGCTGGTGTGGAGTATTTGGGGACTTTCACAGCATTGTATTCTAACCAACATTCTACCACTATGATGGTCTAGTCTACCAGGAAGAGTTTTATATCAATATACCACTGAAAATCATTCACATTTTTTACGCTTTCCCTTAATTCATCACAATATGCAGCTATGTATACCAATACAGATGAATAAAGTATTTAAGAAACGAATGAATGTAATGGGGTTTAACCTCCTAATTATTCAGCATCAACCCGGCTATCGAAACACTATGTACAGTATGCTATTGAATTCCAACTATCAATGGTTCTTTCTTCTTGAACATGCGCACTAACATGTATACAGGATCTTGTTTTTTGTCCCATCCAAAGGACTTAGAGCTCTCCTTGCTAGGCCCACTGTCCTGCATCACTGGCAAGGGGGGGTGGGGGGGCACATTCATGTTTGAAATTTTGAAAAATGTATATTTAACCAGACTGAAAACGATTAATAACATTTTCATGATCCAATGATCATGCACCACACAGAAAGCCCCCCACCCCATCCCCCCTTAACAAAATGGTTGTGGAATGATTTATTGCCTATTATTGATTTTTAAATTGAAATTGTTGATTCAATTGATGTTTCTTTTTCAGTCAAATTATTTTGAAAAATTTGCAAAGACACCACTTATTACTAAGGTGAGTCACTTTTTAAATATTATAACCTTGAGTGAGAAATTGTGTATAATTGCATAAAACCTATTGTTAAGAGAGCTAACCTCCACGAGTAACATGTTATTTGGGGATGTTATGAAACATGATTCAATTTAGTAAAGTGCTTTTTTTCTTTCTTTCAGAGAACTGTAATTAATTTGATATTTCTGTTATTTAGATTTTTTAAAATTTTGATGTAATTTTTTAAAGTACATTTCATAACAGAACCATTTGCTAGTTATATTTGATTATATTACTCTGCTTGGTTTTTTTTTTCCCCAAGTCTTTAACAAAAGCCATATTGTCCACTAAAAGGAGCTAGATCTCTACTAACTCTTATTCAATATGATCCATTATATTAAAAAAAAAAAAACAGGAATTAGAATTCAATATTAATCAATTTCAAATAATGTTGATGTTGTTATCTTGCCATGAAACTATAGGATCCTAATATTTAATATTTAAGACACAATCAGCATTTTATAATCAGTATTAATTATAATCAGTACACAGGACACATTTAACATTTTATAATCATATTTCAGGTGCTATTTTGTAATGAACAAATAAAAACATAAAATAAGTAAAGGTTGATTCTTAAACAACAAAATAATGATTTTAAAAATCTGTAGAATGTACGAAGCAGATGTAAAAGACTGCCGTTCAATTCACTGAGTCCATGGCTTCCTGTACAAAAAGGAGTTATTGTAGGAAGACTTAAGATGGCAGTGAAATCAATAGAAACCAATGTCATTTTTGAATAGCTGTAAATAGGGGATGTTTTTCTAATGAAAGTCCTTTTGATTGTGTATGGTCTTTTAAACTCCATTTTAACCTTTATTCTAACACCCGTCTTCATTTAGTTCTTAATGGTCCGCTAATCAAGCTTTAATTGTATTTGATTCTTATCTTTGTTGCATATTCTGTATATATCAGTATCATTTGCTTGATAAAGACAAGAGTATTCTTGCCGAAACGTCACTTAGTATCAAAATCAGTAATTGTGTATCCATAAAATTGTACCTTGTGTTCATTAGCCCAGTTGGTGCAAAACAGGGGGACTTTAAACCCCATTTCATTTGATTTTATTCTGGAATTAGTGATTTAACATTGCTGAAATTACTCATTAAAAGAGTCTGGTCATGTCCAAGTTCATGTTCAGGATACACGATACACTATTAATGCTTGCTTTCAGGAATGTAAATACCCCAATATATTATTACTGTATCTCTGTGTATTTGGGTTTGTTTTTTTTTGTAGCTAAAATCTTCAACAGCTCTAGACAGTCGAGGTCAGTCGACAGTGCAAACATCTGTTTATTGTAATATTAAAAATCATCAACAGGTGAGTATTGTACAAAAGATATATTAGTTTTCTCTCACTACATACAAGCTGAAGACTGCAATAAAACCTTCATATTTAATATTTATAAAATATGCAATATTATATGGTCTGACATAGCAAACCGAATTAAAGATACATTATGGGAGATAAGATAAATAGATGGCAATTCTCACTATAATAGTTAAAAACAAGATAATGTAAATCGAATTTACTGAAAATTTTCGTCAAATTGATGCAATCTGAACCAAGATTTTAGCGATTGAATTTTCAGCCCAGCCTCAATCATCATTACTAAAGTTGGTATGATAAAAAACATAGTCTCGATTATCCATTTTATGATTAGATAATGAATGAAAGTTGAGCAGCAAATGTGACCTTAAATCCAGTCAATATTGCAAGCTAGCATTGACATCAAGAGTTTATTATGGTTTGGATAAGTTAATTAATGTCTAATTGATAATTTAGATAAGATTTCAGGCCTAAAGAAAGACTTGCAGTAGGCAGATGTGTGTTTAAAATATATAGGTATATCAAATACACAAATAAATGATGAGAAATTATGAATTTGATCACTTACACAGATATTGTTGTTAGCGATAAAGATAAAATTATTTTTTCCATACATATGGATCAGTTGCCACTTTATCACTGATGCCTATACAGTTTGTGCAACATTATTATAGCCTACAAGAGTTCAGCAGATAAAGGTTGTTTTGAATATATTATATAAAATTAATTAGACTTTTTTCTTGTTGAAAGTGATAATTCCTCATAATCCCAACACTAATCTGCATGCTGCATGATTCCTTTTCAAACAATTTTACACAGGAAGTGTGAGTGTTGTTTGAATTTATGGCTTTAATTTGCTTACTTGAAAATAATTGTTATTCAGGCATTGTTTTATTACCAGTAGCATCTATATTTGTATTTTATGGATAGTGATCAGATCATATATTTTATCATCACTCACATGTTTTATTATCAATATGTATTATTACTACTGTCTGTTCCAGACGACACTATGACTCAAAAATTGCTTGCTATTACTTCAATCTTTTATTAAAATGGTTAAAACTTACTAATTTCAGATCAAGCTACATAACATTTCTCTCTTGAAAAATCTTGTTTTATTTCCATCATGGTTTTGAACACAGCCTTGCTTGACCTATAGTTTTTTTTTTTTAATATACCAAACCAAACGGGGTGTCGGTTTGACTTGGGATCTTGTGGTCTTACTTGCATGTGTAGATAGTTGTTTTGATCCAGTAGAATATAACTTGCTTGAAAGACATATACGGGAGGTAATTTGCCATTTGGTTTTCAAACCACAGTTGTTTGTTCCACTGATAAAGGTGATGTAAGAAGCTAAATTGAACCTATTCAGTTTTGTGAGAATCGTGAATCACGGTTCACATTTTCGACATTTTATCTGAACCCAAGTGGGAAAATACCTCTATCTCTTGAAATTGTCAATAAAACCTTAATAAAGAGCCTAGATGCAATACTATAAATTTCTCCAAGGAATACAAAAATATTAGTATCCAAATAAAGCAAAAAAAAAAACCCAAAAAAACTAGACACACACACACAAATAATTGTTGATATTGTAAAAATAAATGGATTTATTTTGCAAGAAACGTTTAGAAAATAAGTATTATTGCAGTAAAACCAATGTGCAAATCCTCCTTCACGAGACATTGTTAACCGAATGTACCGGATTTGTGGAATACCTTTATACCCTACATGATATGCAAGTGACCCAATTCACGCAGACGCAGTAGTAATATTTATGTTCCGTGAAATTGACAATGTTGAAAGGATTTTATTGACCTGGTAATCGTTAAGACTTGACGAAGAAAGTAAAGGGATGACAATTCCAGGTAGTTTGTTTAGTTGTAGCCGTTTTAATTAAAAATTGAAAAAATAGCAAACAATTTTCGAGTCATAATGTTGCCTGGAACAGACAGTAGTATGTGTCACACTATCAACAGCAGTACAAGTCCGATTCCTGGCTCACATATTTTATTATGTATATATTATACTTGTTTGTAGTGTGTATCTACAGTAGTAAGTCCTAGTCCAGTATCACATGTTTTAGAGAATGCTAAAATAGAGGAAAGAGAAGCTGAAGAAACAGAGAGAAAGGAAGATATACAAGCATGTCTAGATCTAATACAAACAGAATTAAACAATAAATTAAACGGCTTAGATCCATGCCAACAAACAGACATAGATACTCTTATATAGTACGTTTATTTATTATTTCACATAAGTAATCAATCTGTTTAAAATACAGATCTATATTTTGTTGGAGTAGATTTAGTAAATCATTAATATGCGTGCCAAGACGTTTTTGTTCATGTAAATTTGAATTGTCTCAAGTGCATTTAGTAGCTTCTTTGTGATATTTAATGATACTGACTGGGCAAATAAGATTTGCTTTGATCATGGGTTTATGAAAATAAATTTGCAGTGCACTCATGAAAGACTTGTTATTATTGATAATGCTACTTTGTGTTAATTTCTATTAGCATGTCTCTTTTTATAGTTATCTCATCCAGTTTATTTTCTTCATAGTGATTTTATAGCGGAGAAGAAAAGAGAAAGCGATATTCTAAAGGAAGAACAAAAGAAAGAAAGTCCTGAAGAAGAGGCCCAATCTCCAGTTGTACAATCACCTTCAAATAAGAAAAATAAACCAGCTTCACCAAAGTAAATATTTATATTTTCATCTATTTTAATCCTAATGAATCACTTAGTGCACTGTATCTGGCCTATCATCTATGCAAGACGTGGATTGTATACAGGTGGTGGTTCAATGAGTAGGGTGCTTCTTCAGTAACCAGGAGGCTCTGTGTTTGATTCTGGCATTGACGGAGACAATGTCTCACCATTATCCAGCGTGTGATGTCCCCTTTTCAGGGTTGAGAACCTTTTAGATGAAATGAAAAACTGAGATCCTATGTACAATTGACATGCCTGTAAAAAACCTTTGACAATTGGAATTTAAAATAAGAGCTAGTCCTTATTAGCCCCATTAGTGAGACGAAAATAGGTATAAATAATCTGACCTGTTATCTACACTAGGCATGGGTTTTTATCATGGTGTACAGTTCATTTAACACCTATTTAAGATATCTTCAAAAATGACCTAATCTTTTACAAACAAGTAAATTGATTGTAATCAATGTAGACCTCATGAAGACAAGTAAAAAACGATAGTATGTAAATAAATACAACACCAAATCAAAAATATCTACTAATGATGACTAGTAAAATAGAATAGTATGTAAATAATTATACAACACCAAATCAAAAATAACTGCTAATGACGATAAGTAAAAAAGAGTAGTATGTAAATAAATTAGATATATAGTATCAAATCAAAGATTTTGTCTAATGATGATTATATGTAAGAATGATGACAAGTTCTCTAGTGGAATGTTGCATAAAGAAGAGGGAAAAAAGCAATGAGGCAACATGATAAATCAATATTCAGCTATTATACAATAGATTCCACTGAAAACAAGGAACCAATTAGATATATAAATGAGCCTTTGATACTCGAGTTCCATGCACAAGCATCAAAGTCAAAACAACTGAAACAGGGGCGGATCCAGAGGGCGGGGGCTTGAATCAGACTTTAATATATTGAATAAATTTTTTAAATTGTTTTTATTTGAATCAATTTAAATAGGAAAGGTAAAGCTGCTAGTTTAGTTATTGTTGTACCTGATGAACCTAGAGAGATATTTATACCAGGAACCAGTGCTGTTTGTGCTATCAGTAAAGCTGTCTGTTGTGGTGCTGCCCGTGTACAACAAGTACCACTATATCAACATATAGCATCTTTATCTCCACAACAGGTACTAATATTTACTTGTCTTCTCAACAATAGGTATGATATAAACAGGCCTGGAAATAACGGTTTTAGATGTACCTGACAGAATGTCAGGCACTAATGAAATAGTACCTGACATTTTTTCAACTTAATCAGTGCTGGACATGTATTAATAATATCATTAAAAATAGACATATCAGTGCCTGACAAAATGACAGAGACACATGCCAGAGGTTTTGTGCCGTACAAAGTCTGAATCTGTGTCCGACATTGTCAGTGACAGGTGCCTTATTTCCAGACTTGGATATAAAGCCAGAGTTTCATGTAACAGGCATTATGCGAGAGCTAAATCTGCCTATTGTAGGTCTTTCTTTGGGCCTGAAATGTTATCTTAACTACATTAATTAGACATTAATTAACAAAACAAGACCATAATCAACTCTCGATGCCATCTGATTGGTGCAATTTTCAGATATGCAGTTCAATGGTGGTTGATGATTAACCATATAAATGGATAATCGAGACATTGTATATTATCGTAACAATGATAATCAAGGCTACAGTGTTATTAAAATAGTTAAGTAATTTGACTGAAACTTTCAGCATATATTCCCTTTATATATTTTTTATTAACTACTACAGCGAAAACTGTCAGCACTCTTCCATAATATCACTTTAAGTGTTATAGATCAAAGATGAGGTGAACTGGGAATTGTGCCAGAAAATATATCATATCACATTCACGAGTTTCGTTTTGATAAATACACATAATAATTTCACGTTTTGTTGTTTCAAAAATATACCATGGTTATTAAAAAAATTCCCGAAAATTTTTTATTTAAGATATCATATTTAATCCTGTTATACTTTTGATATTTCTACTTTGAATAATGTATAACTGACACTATTCACAGGATTTTATATTTAAGAATTAAAAAATGCCAGTGCTTAAAGATACATTATGGGAGATAAGATAGAGAGTTGGCAGTTCTCACTATAATAGTTAAAAACTAGTAGATAGGTAAAGGTAATTTGCAGAAAATTTCAGTCAAATTGATCCACTGTGAGCCATAAATGAAGCAGGTGAAATTTCCGTCTAGCTTTGGGCATCATTGCTAAAATCATTTAAACAGCATAGTCTCGATTATCAATTTTTTGATTTAATTATCAATGGCTGTTTAGCAGCATATAGGAATCTAATCCAGCCAACATCAAAGTTAATTAATGTCTAATTGATAATTTAGATAACATTTCATAAAGACTTTTAATAGGCAGATTTAGCTCTGAATAATGCATGTTAATGTCAAAAGGTGCTGGTGTGCAAAATTGGGGGGCCACCAAAATTCAATTAGTTTTATTATACGCCCACATGGAAATGTGGTCGTATATTGCCGTCGCCCCCGTCCGTCCGTCTGTCGGTCCGTCCGTCCGTCCGTCCTTCCGTCGGTCCGTCCGTCCGTCCGTCCATCGTCCACAATTTCTTGTGAACGCTCTAGAGGCTGAAGTTAATATCCGATTGACTTTAAATTTATACACAGTGTTTAAGGTCATGAGACGAAGAAGCCTATTGATTTTCGGTGATATCCGATAATTACTACCAGAGTTATGACCCTTGATCACTTTGAAAAATCTTGTGAACGCTTTAGAGGCTAAAGTTAATATCCGATTGACTTTAAATTTATACACAGTGTTTAAGGGCATGAGACGAAGAAGCCTATTGATTTTCAGCGATATCCGATGATTAGTACCAGAGTTATGACCCTTGATCACTTTGAAAAATCTTGTGAACGCTCTAGAGGCTATAGTTAATATCCGATTGACTTTAAATTTATAGACAGTGTTTAAGGTCATGAGACGAAGAAGTCTATTGATTTTCGGTGATATCTGATAATTACTGCCAGAGTTATGACCCTTGATCACTTTGAAAAATCTTGTGAACGCTTTAGAGGCTAAAGTTAATATCTGATTGACTTTAAATTTATACACAGTGTTTAAGGGCATGAGACGAAGAATCCTATTGATTTTCGGTGATATCCGATAATTACTACCAGAGTTATGACCCTTGATCACTTTGAAAAATCTTGTGATCACTCTAGAGGCTAAAGTTAATATCCAATTGACTTTAAATTTATACACAGTGTGTAAGGTCATGATACGAAGAAGCCTGTTGATATTCAGCAATATCCAATAATTCCTGCCAGAGTTATGACCCTTGATCACTTTGAAAAATCTTGTGAACGCTCTAGAGGCTATAGTTAATATCCGATTGACTTTAAATTTATACACAGTGTTTAAGGTCATGAGACGAAGAAGCCTATTGATTTTTGGTGATATCTGATAATTACTGCCAGAGTTATGACCCTTGATCACTTTGAAAAATCTTGTGAACGCTCTAGAGGCTAAAGTTAATATCCGATTGAATTTAAATTTATACACGGTGTTTAAAGTCATGATACAAAGAAGCCTATTGATTTTCAGCAATATCAGATAATTACTGCCAGAGTTATGACCCTTGATCACTTTGAAAAATCTAAAGTTAATATCCGATTGACTTTAAATTTATACACACTATTTACAGTCATGATAAAAATAGCCTATTTATTTTCAGCGATATCCGATAATTACTGCCAGAGTTATGACCCTTGATCACTTTGAAAAACCCTATGAATGCTCTAAAGGCTAAAGTTAATATCCGATTGACTTTAAATTTGTACACAGTGGTTAGGGTCATGAGACGAAGAATCCTATTTGATTTTCAGTGATATCTGATAATTTCTGGCACTTGATCACTTTGAAATATCTTGTGGACAAAGGCCTTCAGACAAACCATCAAAACTATTCTAATCAATTCTGATAATTATTTAATGGGCTATTACTCGTAATAAGATTAACATGTGTTGTAAATGTTCTCCTTACTGATAAAAGAAACAATATGCGACAACCCTTGTTGACTGCCCGGACGACTTAGCTGTTGTGGGCGTATGTTTCGTTGCCTGGCAACCTATCTTTTTCATAGAGATCACGATTTTATTGACCTGTAGAAACTAGAAATATCCATTTGGGGTCTAAAAAAGAAAATTGGTAGAGCAAAAGGCACTCAAAACTCCAAATTTTCTCAGGGACTCCACTTCCTAGATCCCAAATGGATACTTCTAGTTTCTACAGATAGCTATAAGGGATAGAATGACAAACAATTTTAACAGTTAAACAGATTAAAAATCACAAAACTTTCTGTGGCCTTTAATTTGACTACAGTTGATGAATATTGGGTTACTTTGGAAGGTTAGCAATGGAAACTAGAGCAAAATGCAATCAAAGCTGTAAAACAGTGAAAGGATTCTTATTCTACTTATAACTACGCATAGAAATGTAAACAATTTTAACAGCAACCTACGGTCATTTAGTTTGGTGCTTTCCCCATTGGTTAAATCCTAGTGAGCATCACTGCTGCAACCATCCCACCATGCCACTGCTCACTATTGGTATTGGAGTGCAGTAACAACTTCTCAATAATCACGCTTTTCAACAGCCCAAGCTGGGAACAGGTCTGTCAATATGAGACCCATATAGTCCAGGAGTTGTGTGTGCTATATTAATTAATTGTCTGAATAAATTTACCATGTAATCATTTTATGTATTTTGTTACAGAAGCAAAAGACTTTGTCTCTTCCATTACCGATGGTAACAATATTACAAGCTGGTAGAGCAGCTACAGGAAAATTGAAATGTATTAAAGAATTCATGGTTATACCAAAGCCTGGTATGCCAATGAAACAGGTATAGATGTTTATATATGACAGTAATACCATTGGGACTGTGATAATGTCCAGCTCAATTATGATATGAATTATGAATAAGCTAGGGATTATGTAATAATACTGAGTGATTTACGCTATTAAATATTATGAATAATAATGGTAGGCGAATATGAGAATTGCAACATATTATTTATGTACTTGACTAATTATTTGTTTAAAATTAAAATTAATAGACACAGCATATTTCACGGAGATCAACAGAAATGAACTATATATAGTCCTGTGTCTTCTTCTTTTTCAAGGGTGGGGGGGGTGTGAATGGCCGAATGGTTAGAGTGCGCATGCTGTATCATACAGCCTGCCATTGAGTCAACTGGCGTTGTTTCGAATCCCAGGTTGTACGTGGCAAGGAGTAGGGTTGCCTGTCCAACCTCGTGGGTTTTCTCCGGGTACTCCGGTTTCCTCCCACTGCTAAAGACCCCTACGCGCAAGTGAATTATTGAAATAAGATTAAACCATATGTTAGTCCTGAAATTACCTAGTTTGTGTCGAGTGGATGTTTAACCCCATTTCTCTCTCTCTTCATTATCAAAATACATCATATCCTCTCTTGCTCATGAAAATACATGCGATGAAAAATTACAGTTACGCCATTATGTGTGATTGCAGAAATTTCTAACAAGATCTGACAGCACGCTCGAGGCCATTGTCCGTAGTAGGTCCTATAAAAGAGCCCAAACCGGGGACCAAAGAGCAGACATCATGTTGATTCTTTAGAGATCAGATGTGCATTGGGTTCTTTAGGAGAATCCAACATACCGTTGAGGTTGAAGAGACACTATCTCGATTTAATAAACCCCGTTGATGCGTAGGAGAGTTATGATGTAGTGGGGTCTATCAGTAACTCGCTCTGCGGGTTAGTGGTGTTAAGACAAACAAGAGACATGTTATATGTATGTAGTCTATGCTTGTAACCATGTATCCTGTATTGACATAAAATGTAGACACAGACGGTTGTATTAAAGTTCCTGAGTGATGAATAACGTTTTAAAATACTTGCATAAGTCCTAGCCACAAGAGAATTACAATGATATATGCCACAGAAAAATCTAGACAATCAACGGCTAACAAGATGTATGGCAGATAATATATCAGACGTCGGATGTGGTAAATCTTTCAATGACAACTGCACCGCTTTCCCGACCCAACGATGTGTATTGTTACAATCATTAATGGCTTAACGATCATTAATGTTCTTTATAGAAACATTGATTATATATCCAACTCAATTATTCAAAAAATGAAGTGTTAAATGTTCCTGATTCTGTAAACAGTAGCAGTGTTGAAATTTATCATGCTGTGGTTTAGGATTAACCTTGGTGAAGTTTTATTTAATTCTCTGTCAGTCTCCTTCTGTAGACAGATTCAGGATGTCCTGACATCTGGATGTCGCTATGTCTATGTAACTATGTAGTTGAGGTGTTAGAATGTTAGTGTTTGGTAGATTAGAAACTATTTAATTATTTAAATAGACTATAAAGATTGTCTGTCAGACATGAAAGTAAGCCTGTTATGTTATACAACATATGAGTAACTCAAGTTGGAATTGCCAGATTTAAAGATTGATAGAAACAATTATGTTTTAATGTAAATCGTTCTATTTTTCTTATGGGGGTTGGGATGGCCTAGTGGTCTAGAGCGCCGCGCTTTGACCTCTAGCTGACCAGTCACCTCTGGCTTGCGGCTGTGGTCTAGAGCCCTGGTGTGAGCGTATGTGGCTTGGAGATAGGGGCACCTTCTCAACCTCGTGGGTTTCCTCCGGGCACTCCGATTGACCTCTATCTGGCCAGTCACCTCTGGCTTGCGACTGTGGTTTCGAGCACTGGTGTGAGCGTTTGTGGCATGGAGATAGGGATGCCTTCTCAACCTCGTGGGTTTCTTCAGGGCACTCCGATTTCTTCCCACTGCTAAAGACCCCTACGCGCAAGCGAATTATTGAAATAAAATTAAACCATATGTTAGTCCCTAAATGACCTAGTTGTGTTGAGTGGACTTTAAACCCCATTTCTCTCTCTCTCTATTTTTCTTACAATTTTTGTATTTCTGTATTTGATTTCTTCGTTACAGCACATATTAAACATTGGACTTTCTAATGTTAAAAGTGTGTGTAATTCCCAATGTTATAGTATGTTTAATACAAAGCATTAATACAAAATAAGAATGAACTAATTAATTCTCTATTTAGTGTGTGTACGAAGTTATAATTTGTCTGGTGTACATCATGAACTGCTACAGAATGATAGAAGTGTGTCAAGGGGAGTAACTCTTGATAAATACTCTTGATCTTGATTCTTTCAGGCTGTAGAACATATCCAAGGAATATACCATCATATAAGTAAAAATCTGTATGTCAAAGGAGGGGTAAGTATATATTATATTCTTGCCTTGCAATCTGTATATAAAAATTTAGAAATTAATACGAAATTGAAAAATGGAATTAGATTAGTTTGATTGTTAGCAGTAATTGATTTAATTTTTTAACAAAAAAGACCTTACCAATAATGATAGAATTATTATTTATTATTACACAAATATTGGCATATTTTTAATAACAAGAAAAATCAATGAAAGTCGAGGGACTCACGGTAGATAAGTGAGTAACACACTGATTCTCTAGTCCGAAGGCCTCAGATTTGCTCCCAGTGTTGTCTTGATTTTCCGTCGTGTTTCCCCTCGTCAGTGGTGCAGGATGGAGGGTCTGAAAAGGACAGCTGATGTCTAGTCATTCAAATGGGACAAAAAAAATTAGGTCCAGTATACACATTGATGTGTATGTACAAGATCCCTTAACAGTTGAAGTTCGATATAAGAGCAGGCCATAGTACCGCTGTCCGGGCATAAATTCCCTTGTAGCACACTGTATGACATATGCCCGTCTTCAATAGCCTAGTCGGAGTAGGACGTTATTTATTCAAAGTATATTACAATTCTAGAGATTATGACAGAAATTGTCTTTTTCAGGTAGCAGCTAAGTTTGTAAATGATATTGGTGCATTATGTCCTGTGTTGGAGAAAGTAGAACAAGGTTTAGATTTAGTACAAGAAGCTATAACATCACTAGGTTTAACACCAGGAGAAGATTTCCATATAGCTCTCAATATAGCAGCTCATGAAATGTTTGATATGGTCAGTAGAATATTTATCAAATAAGATAACACTTTTATACATCCATTCAGATTGGTGTAAAGAATGATCTATTTGAATATTGTTAAAGTTCAATCATGAACGAGAATAATTGCAGTCCAAAAATGTTTGTTCCGTTCAGCGTTAATGAAAATATGATAAATTGAAAATTTGTCAACATTCATCAATCTCTACATACAATATAATTTTAAACAATCGAGAGCCACCTATCATTCTCTACATACATTATAAACAATCCAGTGCCACCTATATTCGGTAAAATTCAGGCACGAGATATTTTGGTTTGATAGAGCAACGATTAAGCTGTAAAGATCAGCGGCTTAAAAGATTATAGTATAAACAAACGATTTGATGAAATGTCTTTTTTTATTATAAATTACTCATGGAGCTCCTTAGAAAAAGGAGCCAGAACATTATTTTATGATCTGGAGTCAATTCCCCTAATCACGTGAAAGATTCATTCGTTTATATCTTGTATTCCATTGATTTTTGCAGGAAAAAGGAAAATATGAAGTAATACTTGGTCAGCTTAAGTCACCAGATGATATGGTAGATTTTTGGGGAGATATAATCAGTCGTTATCCATCTGTTATAGCAATTATTGATCCTCTTAGAAAACAGGTGTTTATATTTTTCTCATCTTCCTATACATGTAGTATAGTATACTAATTGATGAAACATAGTTCATACTAGTAATAATGTGTACAGGAGGACTGCACAACACACAATAACAAATATTACTCACAAGACAAAACAGGGGGGTTGGATGGCCGAATGGTTAGCAAGTTGGCGCTTAATCATAAGATCTGTCACTAAGTCATTAGCATGGTTTTAATTCCCCTGCTTTACGTGACAAGGAGTAGGGTCACCTGTCGAATCTTGTGAGTTTTTTCAGGATCCTCTGGTTTCCGCCCACTGCTAAATACCCCTACATGGAAGCGAATTATTGAAAGAAAACTGAACCATGTATTAGTCCCGAAATGGCCTTGTTTGTGTGGAGTGAACGTTAAATACCATTTCTCTCTCTCTCTCTCTCACACAAGACTTTCCTCCAGGCACTCTGGTTTCCTCCCATTGCTAAAGACCCCCACGCGCAAGCGAATTATTGAAATAAAATTAAAAACCATATGTTAGTCCCGAAATGTGTTGATTGGACTTTAAGCCCCTATTTCTCTCTCTCTCTCACAAGACAAACATATGGATGGAAAAAAAAGCACTGATACCAGTAAATTAACTTTTGATTATGTTTTATCTTAGGAAGGACCCCAATGGATGAAACTATGTGATAGAATATCGACACAGTGTTATATACTGGGTGATCATGTCTATCACAGACCAGGTCTATTAAAATCCGAAGAAATAACAGAATATTTTAAAACCAGTGGTGTTGTATATAAACTAGAACATATGAACACTATTACAGATTTAATTACGTGTGTTCAAAAAATGGAAGGTATGTAATTGTTCATGCACTTTATAAATACCATAAATTGGACTTCTGTATATGGTAAAAACCTACTCATTTGCCATGCCTTAAGTTTAGTATCCACTCTCAAGACATGTTTTCAGTTAAATTAACATAATATTTCAATTTTTCAAGATGGTTTATTATAAAAATCTTAAAACATATAGCTAGGTGAGAGAGTTTTAAAATCTTTAGGCAGCAATTATTGGGTCAAAGGACAAAGGGTATAGGATCACTTGCCAAACTGTGTGTTTTATTTTTTACTTCCCCCATTGTCAACAAGTCCTGCACAGATATTTACCAAATAATAAATAAAGTTAGTCGAACCATGTTGAGAGGTATTCATGGTTGGCCTATTGGTTTGAAGTGTGCATGGTTTTGATTCACACTTGTACTGACCAGGATTTTATGGTCTTTGTGGGTTTTCTCTGGGTCCTCCCACTTCTAAAAATACCCCTCCATGTGAATTATTGAATTAAAATTGAACCATGTTAGTCCTGAAATTATCTAGTTTGTGTTAAATGAACATTAATTTAATTTGAGTGGACATTAAACCCCATTTTCCCCTCCCTCTCTCTCTCTCTCTCTGGTCATGATGCCTACTGGACAGTAATAGGACTTTGTTCAATGAGCACACTACAGATTCCAAATACATTTTGATTCACACTTGGGCAAATCACCAGCAATAATAAACATACAATAAGCCCCATGTGTCATGCCAAATGTAGTAATAATTACCATATAATCTGCTATTTGTATTTCTCAAACTTATTCAAGTTATTCCAGGAATACAAGGTTATAATACAATATTATATTTCAGAATGTAAAAATATTACTGTATTGACCACCAGCCAAGGAGATACAACCGATAGTTTTATCACTGATCTTGTAAGTTGATGTATTATTTATTCTATATATATTATTTTGTGGTAATAAATTAAACATCCATTATGCAAGAGGTAAATCGGTGCCAACTTATGTGTTCAATATGCATTGGATTTGAATCGGATCTGCCGTTGAATGTCTGTTGATGATTAAACGCAAAAATGAATTATCAAAACTTTGTAAATTATCATCACAGCTGTAACAATGCCATCGAGGCTACAATGATTTGAAAATAAGGTTTTCTTGACTTGGAGCGAATCAATTTCACTGAAATTTTTAGCATATTCCCTTTGTAGTGAGAACTGCCAATTCTTGATCTAATCTTCCATAATATATCTACCACAACTAGTCTTTTTGCTTCGTTTGAGAGTTAAAATTTTATTTCAGGAAAATTTTATTTCACTGGTTTTTGTATTGTACCAGTCCTCTTTATTATTTCAGTCTGTGGGGATTGGAGCCAAGTTTTTGAAACTAGGAGCCCCTTGTCGAGGAGAGCGTATAATAAAGTTTAATAGATTATTACAAATTGAAGAAGAACTTCAAGATGGTGGTCGATTAGGTTGCCAAGGTGATCATGCTTTCCCAAAAATTGATCTTCCTCCGCCACCTGTCGGTGAAGAAGAAAATCAAGCTACTGAAACACCATCACCTAGAAAAGATAGCAAAAAGAAATAAATTATTAATTTGTGAATTTTATTGTTATATTATTTATACTGTGATAATAAATCTTTTAGTTAGTCTAGTTGATATGTTTTGGTTTTTTTTCCAATTTAAGCGCTTCGCATCCCTAAACAGAAAGGTATAAACTTTCCTCATCTTTCAATAAAATAATTGGGCTGACACAGGTTGAATCTGTTATTTCCGGTTTATATATATACATATGTAGAATTGTTGGCTCTCTTAGATTTGGCGCAATTCTAGTAAATTTTATATGTTGTTTTGTATGATGACAATCATTTATGTTTTCCTACTTGACACAGAAATTTATTTACATGTAGCATATTCCATTTTATATCACCCCCAGGAGGTCTCACTCAGTTCAAATTAATATTTGTATTGTACAACTATTCAGTATGTGATAAGGAGTAGGGTCGCTTGTCCAACCTCGTGCGTTTTCTCTGGGTTCTCTAAGTGAATTATTGAAATAGAATTGAACAATGTTTGTCCCAAAATTATGTAGTTTGGATGTTAAACCCCATTTCTCTCTGATTTGGATTTAAAATCTAACACAAAATCACACGATTTCAAATTATAGGTAGATACTACATTAAAAATTGGCCTTCTGATCATAATGAGCATTTAGGATGATACAAACTGGATTGTGAAGATAACCTGGAGCAGACTTGTTAATAGATGGATAAGTTAAAGATAAGATTTTAAAGTGAGTCCTTTCTCTAACATGGAGCTAATGTAATTTGTTTAAGACTGCGATCTTGATTTACCTTGATTTGAATTAATAATTCAAATAAACTTAATTCAGACAGACCAAATAGATGTGACAATTAGTCTCTTTCTCTAAAATGTCCCCAGACGTTTGGGCTAAAAATCCTATATTTAATATATCCCAATTACAAATCATATACACAACAAAACACTTTTAAAAAGTAAAAATTTATTTTTTCAGAAATAATGTATAAAAATTTCTTTAAATATAATAACCATCATGTACAAAATCAAAATGTCCTAAAATATAATAACATTCATGTACAAAATCAAAATTTCCTAAAAGAGAAACAATTCTTACATCCTATCAATATTTTTGCTTTTTTATTTAGTTGCATAGTATTATATTTTATCAAAAAAAATAAATGAGTTAATATAAGGTATGGGTCCATGTTGCAATAACTCTCAAGACAAAGATTAAAGTTGTCTTTACATCCAGAATTGGTAAGCATGTAGGCCTGCACTAAAATGAATATGGCACAAAATGAGTCTGAGCTGAACAAATTGGGAACATAATTCTTCATTTACTTTGCCTCGTATATAACAAACTTTTGAAACATTCTTTTTTTAGGCAGTGCAAATGCATTCATGGAGTTGATGCTTTGCACAGTGGTTATTACAGAACAACCCACAGGCACTAAATAAATAAGATGATATGTAAGCTTAATATCGGCCCAATTTTACTAATGTTAATAAAAACATTGTATATCAGCATCAACATATATCACTAACAAAACAAACAAAATTGTATAACTACATGTAATTGTTTTTGCATTGAACTGAAGTAAGTTTTACAGATCATAGATAATAATTATGTTTGGTCAAATAGAATCTTGCCATGTAAGTCTTTAAACCAAATTAGAAAAGAAATCAGAAAATGGAGTCGTAACTTCTAAATTTGCAATCAAGAAATTCTGAATTTAGAATGAAATAAAAAATCCAACCAAGTTTTAACAAATCGCACTGAACACTTTGTCCTGTATGACTGAGTGACAGTTTGACAGTTAATAAAATTTGTAGACATATACAAATATAAAATATAAATTAAAACTATCATCAAAATTAAAAGTCCAATTATAAATGGGAAGTTAACTGAACAATTTTCAATTGCAAATTTCAGAAGTTCAACTTATGAACAGTCAGAATTAAAAACAAATCCTGATTATTCATATGGGTAAATTTGTACATACTCTTAATAACATATCAAACTATCATCTTTACTTTAAAAAAACGGTCATAAACAGACCAATTCAATGATAATTAAATATGTGACCTGTGACAACAAAATGAGTTGATTTTGTAAGTCATTATTCAATGGTATGAACAAAAATTTTGAAATATGCTAAAAAATAAAATTTTAATGGTGCAACGTGAAAGGTAAATGTTTAGATTTAACACATCAAACAAAGTAAAAAATGTATATTTCAACACCTTTTGTTAATATAACAATGATTAATGACACCCGTTTACTATCACTGGTCAGATCTCACAAAACCACAACTATAAACAATCTAACCATGAATATGACAATAACAAAATAATATCATTAACTTTCATCAGAATACATAGTTACACACATCTTTCCGTTAATCTTTCTGAAAAAAAAACATTTTTAAAAGATATTAATTACCCCATCCATTTATGATACATGGCAGGAATCCTATTTTTACGACACACTGAGTCTGTTATGTTGAGATAGTTGAAAAGAGAGAAATAGGGTTTAATGTCCACTCAACACAAACTAAGTCATTTTGGGACTAACATATGGTTCAATTTTATTTCAATAATTTGCTTTCATGTAGGGGTCTTTAGTAGTGGGAGAACCCGGAGGAAACTTACGACTTGGATATGCGACCCTACTCCCCATCTAGTAAAACCCAGGAAATCAAAACCATACCAGTTGACTCAATTGGCTCTTCTAGAGACCTAGATTGCCGTATGCTAGGTTCCCACTATCATAATTCAAGCTATGATTTAAATCGTGGAGTAATTGTGGAGATCATATCAGGTCCTATATTGTTGTCGTTCGTATCAATCGTAGCAGATCAAGCCTATCGTAACGCATTTCACAAAAGTGTGGACCTTAGCAGTACCACTAGCTTGTTGGTTTTCCACTGCAAAGATAAATTTAGTTTTTATATTTACCTTTTATTTATTCTCCTTTTCACTAAATTTTTTAATCTTCTGGAATGTTTTCTTTAATTCTGAATCGGGCAGATTTTCTCCATCACCAACTGATAATATATCTCCCATCGAACGATTTCTCTTCATACGGGTCTAAAGAAATGGTAAACAAAAATATTTCATTTGACAGATATAGAACAGGTCAATCACACTCAGTTTCTAATGAGAGATTGGAATGGAGTTTAACGTGCACTTGACATTTACCAGATCATTTTGGGACTAACAAATAATCTTTGAGAAAAACAGTGACACACAGAAACCCCACGATACAAATCCAGCATCAAACCTGTGACTTGCACAGATCAATGGCAACCTTTGCAGTGTCAGAACTACCTGTGGTATGTAACAAATCTATTCTTAAGATACTTACCAACATATCATGAAGTTCTTCTACAGCAGCCTTTTCACCTTCTGGACAGGATGGCTAAAAAAAAAACAACGATCTATGTATTATTTGAGCTGTGGTTTCTTAAATTCAAGTCAAACCTATAATTTCAATCAACAATAAGAGTATGCATTCTCTTTCAAGAACACCCAGTACCACTTACCATAATTTATTTGTGAAATTCATTAAAGATTGAAACAAATATCATGCATTTACATGATAAGTTTTGGTAATTATATCTGGATCAAAATTTACAATTCTAAGGATAAGTTGATTTATATATATAGCTAATTGGAAAAGGCTTTTCTCACATGTAAGATTGAATATATTATTGATAAGTTTTGACATGTGCATCGGGTATGCAGTATATGCACACTCTTTATAGAACACCCGCAACCACTTCCGATGGGAATTTCAGTTAGCTATTATTTATATATATAATAAATACTACTTACACGTCTATTAGTAGGTTTAAGTACAGGTCGTAATGTTTGATTACCCCGTTTTATTCTATCCATCATCTCATTAATAGCTTTATTATAATTATCATCAGATTTAGCTCCACTTACAGCCACTAATAATAATAATAATCATTTTACTAATTATTCATGTAAATTGTATACTGGTATATTTAATTGATAATATACTCCCATATTTAGTTTAGTTACTCTAAGGTTACTGCAAGGTAAAATGCAAGACCCTGCTAAAGTCATAATGAAATTTACTTTTTAAGCTGCATGAAGTGAAAGAAATGGGCTAAAAAGTATGGTGAATATGGCTTATTATACAGTTAACTTAATGATCATGACTATCTTCATATAATTACTTTTCAAACATCTATTATTATTTATACTATAATAAACTTACATTTCTTTGTTCGCTTACTCTGAGTCCTTGATAAAAATCTGAGAGAAAAGAAAAAATCTTGTTAAAATCACGCTAAAACAAGGTATGTAATGGAGTGAAATTAAAATTCCAATTGGCATTTCCTAAAAGCATTATTCAATGTTTCTGTGTGTCCTTAAGTAACAAAAGCAGCATCAGTTAAGTGTATGCAAGTATTTAAGATTCTGTATTGAGAGAATATCAATCAGCATAAAACTTTTTAGCAATTTCATCTCTCAGATTAAAAGGACAAATAATTTCAAAAACTTCAAAGGAATATTATCTAAACCAAATTTAATTCAAATATATCAAGTTCTAAGTCGATATGGACCAAAGCAACATTGCTTGGACAGATCTGAATCAACATCATATTTATTAATTTGATAAGGAACACTAATTTGCCTGGCGGGCCTATGATACTGTTGGTGGCGCTACACCTATGTTTACTCTTGAAGGTTTGTAGGCAACCGAGCCTTTTGACCAGGTTGCCTTAATAGTAAGTTAAGGAATGAACATTTTGTGTAATAAAACCTACCCTTTTGGTCTAAGTGTAGATATTGGTGGAAGTGGAGGAGGTGGTGGTGGGGGTGGGTGTAATACAAGTTCATACTTCTGTTCTAGTGCTTTATCTGAAGTAAAATTTAAACCATAAAATATTTATCCCTTTTAAGACCATTTAGCCTGTGTAACATCTTCTTGGAGCAGGACAATTGACAACAGTTGTCCTAGATCACCATCTTCCATATACCCAGTACCTTTGCAAAAGTTGCTTGGTTTTGAACCTATTATAGTGTCAACTGTGGTGATTCAGTCTCATTTGCATAATATGATGATGTCATCAGATGTGGCCATCTTGAATGTAGTAGGCCTACATTTAATAAATACTTAACATTAAATTGGATGCAACCATTTTAATGTTTTATATAAATTATGATTTTATAATGCAGAAGCTATTCATTCACATAACTTAAGCAATTTGACCCAGTCTAAGGAACAGTAGTTTCGGTTGTGGACTGTTCAGAAGAATACAGCATCAAATCAGTCTGCCATCATGACCACCATTATGTTACATGGGACAAAAATTCAAAGATTTTTAAAGAAAATAAAATCAGACCAATCAAGGAGAGCATATTTTTCCATACAATCCTGCTACTTAAAGAGAATATCTCAATTTTATAGGAAGCCACAGTTTCATATCTTTCTTGTAATTTTGCCACTTAGCAGGTAAACAATTGTGTCACTTTAGGCCTGTATCTTGGCAAACCTTACAACATGATTATTTTGTACACCTATATATTAGGGCTTTTAGATTGGTTTCCTGGAATTCAAATATAAAAAGCCTTAATTATATGTACAAATTTCTCACAATTCCACTCCAAATAAACCGTCCAAAATGGCCTTAGACTAAAACTTGTTAAAAGTAATTATCACTTACACTGAGCTTCTAATTCTTGATACTGTTTTTGGTTATCTGAATACTGACTACGTATTTCCATTAGTTGTGATGTTAATTGTTCTCTTTCTTCGTGTAATGTTTGATTATCCATCTCTAATGTACTAATCATATCTTCATCTCTTAATTCCTTAAGCTCTGCCTCTAGACTCTTCAGCTGAAAACAAATAATATTATCATTAACAGCTTTAACAATCATCAAGACGACCCTTGAGCTATACACAATGGTTTTAATCATTTTGAAGTAATGATGTGCCATTGGCATTTGTCGCTAAAATATCAAATTTCTTACGGCTTAATTCATGCTAACATGTACTCCAATTGATTACTTAACATTTAATCAAGAAAAGAAATCAAAATACCAATGCTAACAGGCCTACAATCAAATTTTCTTCAACAACAAAATGATGGCAGACTTCCTGCATAGATTGATGAAATGTCAATTTGATATAATGTCTTTTTATATTCTGAATAAAATTGAACCATTATTGTACTGGTATTCCTATTAGAAATTCATCTTTCACAATTTTACAGGTGATTTCTTTTCCTCAAAATGGTGTATATGGACTTGAGTGAACGTTAAACCCAATTTCTCTCCCTCTCACATACTGACTTTTAGCAAGAAGCTGTAAGCTATTTACATGTCACCAGAACTATGATATTTCAGAATATAATTAGATCATAAATTTCCACAATGTTTGTTGCAATAAAACTAGAAAGAGACAAAATTCCAAACCTTATCATCATATTCTTTTTTCTGGACCTCTTTTTCTTGTGTTAAATTTTCTACTTCTAGTAAAGCTGTCATTAATCTCTGATCGGAGGCAGCACTAGATATAAGTACAGCACTCTGTCTTTTAATAGCTTCACTTTGAGCATACATCTACATAAATATACAATCAATGGTGGAATATTAAAAAACTGGATTCTCTATCAGCACCCATTTATTGCAGTTCTGTACCAACTAGGTTAATAAAACATGCTGAAAATCCCAGGAACTTTCTTGAACCCTGGACTTTCTGATTAATCAGCCAGTGCCTTAATCACTGAGCTAACATAGTTACTCATGCAAATTGACCCATGAAAGCAATAAAACAAAAAAAATAATTTAGAACTCAACAAATATATTTACCTCTGTAGCAAAGCTTTCCGCAGTATTTCTACATACATTAGCCGTATCATATTCTTTCCGTAAATTCTCATATTCTTTGTACGCTGCTTCAGATGCTGTTGATAGATTAAGAAGATATCAAAATAATTATGTAATAATATTCATTTTGTAATTTTGTCCCTGTGAGACTAAAAAATAGTAACTTCTATTTCTATGTGCAATGTGATTGGGGAGAATTTTGTCTGGACAGTGATGCCATCACCTACCCCCCCCACCCGCCCCCCACCTCCACGCACACACACCTTGACAAGTTAAGTCCAGGCCTGAAAAGTCCTGTTAGTTCTTCTTGGCCTGGATTCAAATCAAGAGTCCTGAGCCTTGATACTATAATAGGGGAGAGACAGAGAAATTGGGTTAACGTCCACTCAACACAACTAGGTCATTTTGGGACTAACATATGGTTTAATTTTATTTCAATAATTAGCTTGCGCGTAGGGGTCTTTAGTAGTGGGAGGAAACCGGAGTGCCCGGAGGAAACCCACGAGGTTGAGAAGGCGCCCCTATCTCCATGCCACATACACTCACACCAGGGATCGAAACCACAGCCGCAAGCCAGAGGTGACCGGCCAGCTAGAGGTCGAAGCGCGGCACTCTAGACCACTAGGCCATCCCAACCCCCCTACTATAATAGGACATATTCAACCACTGGTAATAATAAGCTACAGATATAGAACATTGTTATACAGATGTGTAAGACTTAATACATGTATTAGATCAAGGGTCAAGTTCTTATACATGTACATGTATACCTACCAGAAGTAACTTTTTGTAAGGCATCTTTATATTTATCTAATGATGTTTTAGTTTGATTTAATTCGTCCTTTAATTTCTCATTCTGAAAAATAAATAAAGTATTGAAATATAATCAACAATATATATTTAACGTCCTAAGTAATATGAAAATGTAACTACCCGGTACATGTGTCAAGACTTGAGTTTAATTCAAGAGATTGTAATGATAAACTGCGTACTGTCTGTGCGTATAACAAGAGTTTAGTAAAGTATTCTTGCATTGCCGGATTCCAGCGCGGTTTCCCAATGTCAGTGGATAAGGAAAGATGTCTAGTCATTCAGATGGAACAAAAAGCAAGGTTATGTATACACATTGCTGTGCACATAAGTTGGAATTGGAAATATGGTTGGCCATAGTGCCACTGTCCGGACAAAATTTCAAAGATAGCACACTATGGCGCATGTCCATCTTGATTATCCCAGTTAGAGCAGAACAGTAGGACGTTATCCCATTTTATTTCAATATTGCTGGTGCTACATTGACTCAGTAAGTATGGAGATGGCTCACTAATCGGGAGGTCAAAATATTCTATCCTAGGATTAACCTTGTTTCCCTCTGGGATTGGTGACATGAGGACTGGATGGCAAGTAAAAGAATTTAGTTATTTGGACGGGACCCAAAAAATTAAGGTCCAGTGTAAACTATTGATAGCATGAAAAAGATCGCCTTCAAGTTGACAAAAGGCTGTAATGTCGCTGTTTGGACATATTTTTCCTTTATTGCACATTGTATACATCTTCACTGTTACATGTCACACCAGACTCAACCTTGGCACGCGAAAACAAATGTTACAAAGAAAAACACTTGTCAGTCTTTTGTTATATTTCACAATGCTGTATTAATTCATAATGGAATCTAACTAAGGATTTTCTGAAGATTATATTATATGCCTCATTGAAAAATTGGCACAATTCTTAGTCTATTTGTATTTACATGTACATCTATACATAAACCTTTTTGACACCTGGAACCAAGCCATGCATTATTCAAAGTTGTAAATTGAATAAACAGGTCATTCTTTGAGATTATATGCCCATTTCTAATGGTGTGTTATTTCTTCATTTTGTTTTTTCCTTAACCCTTTAAACTCCCCTTGGGGGAATCAATTTAAGGAGAATGTGACCAAAATGATATATTTATGATATAGAGTTACTGCTAATCTTTGCCATATATAGGTGATGACTATACAAACCTCTGTTTTAGTTACTGAATGTTTTTCTCGCTCTATGTCGTAATCTTCTTTAACTTTATTCAAGATAGCTGATTGGTTGCCTTTTTCCTCTTCCAACTCTATTGAAAAGAAATTATACATAAAGTTTAATAATTCTTCATGAGGAAAATGGCATTCAGTATGCTTGGAACCAGACAATCCATCAGCTTAACATCATTTGAAAATGGCAACATTCGGTGCGAGTGTGAAAGCAACTATTTAAATATACAGAGAAGGTGACTTGATTGAGTAGATTTTTACTGGATCAAGGATAAATGTCTGGTCCTTATACAAGCTCAAGACATAGATGTGTAACATCACATAACAATATGCAAAATTTTATTGAAATTCAATACATGTTGACAGAGAGAGAGAGAGAAATAGGGTTAAACATCCACTAGGTCATTTTGGGACTAACATAAGGAGTTTTCAGCAGTGGGAGAAAACTGGACGACCAAAGGAGAATATAAGTGTTGTTCTTCAAAACGTTTTAATTTGAAACCTAGTTTGATGACCTTGTATAAACTACATAGACCAAGCAACCCAAATAGAACCTGGCGTTTGTTGATAGAAATATTTATAAGTATTACACACACATTTCAACGCCTATTATATTTATTCAAATATATTTGGGACGACTTTCTTAACATAGATGTGGGTGTATCAAAAAAGCAATCTCTACAAATATTTGTTCTTACAATTTCAGATCTAGATAACATGAATATTAAACAGTTTTCTGTAGCTAGTTTTAAAATTTGAAAGTTGTGGAATTATCTAATTTTAATAGTTCTGATCAAATGGGAGAGAGAGAAATCGAGTTTAACTTTTACTCAACATAAACTAGGTCATTTCAAGAGTAACATATCATCCATGTAGGGGTATTTTTAGCAGTGGAAGGAAACTGGAGGACCCGCAGACAACACACTAACCCACAAGTAGGGAATCAAGACCTTATGGTCTAAAACACACATGTTAATCCATTTGACACTTAGCTCCCCCTGATGAAATGTAACAGGAATCTTTATTTATATACGTGCAGGACGGAGGGCCTGACAAGGACAGCCATCTAGTCCTTCGGATGAGACGCAAAACTGAGGTCCCCTGTGCACATTGGTGTGCAAGTAAAAGATCCCTTGGCAGTTGGAATTCCATATAAATGTAGGCTGTAGTGCCACTGCCGGGCAAAATTTCCCTCATAGCACACTGTATGGCGTATGCCTGTATCCATTAGCCCAGTTTAGGAGCAGAACAGTAGGACGTTAAACTTCATTTCATTTATCTATATACAATGTATATATATTATCTCACCCTTAATTTTTGCATTAAGTGTCTCCAAATAATTCTGATATAAATCTTTCTCCTCCTCAATAGGTACATCACCCTCATGTAAATCTAGAAAAGCTGCACTTTGTCTTTTTAATACTCTGTTCTCTTTTGTTATCTGTCAAACAAAAAAAAATATAGCTGAAAGAATGATATATTATTCACAGATAATTCTTATGCTAAAGATTTTCAATAAAATTTTTATTTCCTTGTGACAACAGAAACATTTAGGGTTCAAAAGTCATATAGCTCTAACATCATATGTCAATGAAATATAAATGTATATAAAGTGATTTACATTCAATTTTTTAAACCTTTACGAATGACGATATATGAGCAAATACCGAATTGAGCGACTGTTGTATGTGTCTTTATAGTTTATTCTACATTGGGGTGTCTATCATTATAATTGTGTCATTTGTAAATCAGCCCTTTTTAATGACTTATACATTGTACATTGTCTTCTGGCATATTTTCCTCTGTGTTCATGTCAAATGGAGCTCAAACCCATAATGTTCATAGAATACACAACTTTGCATACTGATTTTAAAATATTCATTGTGTATTATATATTAGGAATGTATATTTTCATGTTCAGATAATTATCATCAATATTTGAATTCTTATTTATTTTTATATACATGTAGACCAAGTTTGTTCCCAAATCCCACTCAGATATCCGGAATAAAAATATCATATACAATGTAGGTTTTCATACTGAAAGTAAAAGATATTTTCACCATTTAACTGAATAAAATGTCTTTCTATACAATCAATAAGATATATTAAAAAATAAAAAAATTCCCATTACAAGGAAACGAGGATATTAAATTACATACAGTGTATAACTTTCCCATTCACAAAGTGACATTCACCATATTTTTCTTTTATGCAATTTCTATGCAGATAATTATAAGTGTATTGAAAGAGGAAGTTAAATAGTATGGAAGGGAAGAAAGGTAATACTGTTTAGCCTACAGTATATATAAACTAACAACGTAGACTTTGTATCTTGCACAACAAGATATATTTTGTAATCATTATATATACTCAAGTACATGTACATGTATTTAAACAGGATAAACAATTTGTGGCTTCGTTTTTAATTTTAATTTTATCTGTTGATTCTTAGTCAATAAATATATGTTAGTTATTAAAGGAGATGCTTTTATGATGTCACTGGAAGAATAAAAATTTCAAGCACATGTTGTGATGTTTGACTACTAAAGCTCGACATACATGTAGTTCAAATGCCATTTCTCTGTCTGAAAGTCTACATGTACATTATGGAATATTGGGCCTGCGAACTCATCTAAAAATTATCAATAAATCAAGAAATAAATTTAAAATTAAAACTTTACCTGAGAAGCATATTTTTCTGCCTCATGTCTACATTCTTGTTCTATTTCATATTTTTCTTTCAATGATGCATATTCTGTATAGACTGGTTCTAACACTGTTAAATATACATATAATTACTGAAATTATGCTAGATTAGTCAAAAAATTAGTCTTTGATTATCATCTTTATTCTGGCATTTCCACAGGCACTTGAAGGGATTAAAATAAAACTTCTTACTACTCTTTGACTACGTATATAGTGCCTGTTCTCATTTCATACATGAAAATGTTTCTTGCATTTGGAAAGCAAACCAGGTATTGATCCAATTATTCACGCATATAGACTTGAAGTTAAAAGAAAAATATATTTTTTTGTTTGTTTTATTGTCAAATAAATGATTATTATACATGTACATGTAAACACTGTGATATATCATTGAAATGGCTGAAAAAATAAAGTGTTTAAATCGCTGGAAGTTGCATCCGTTGAAATGTGGCAACATGTCTCCTCCAAATATTTATGAAAAATAGAAAGATGCTTGTGGGTTTTCCTGCAATCCAAACTTATGAGTCCAACAACAAGAAAGTCAGCCAATACAACAATATTTATGTGGCTTTGGAACCAAAATCTATGCCCGTCTGAATTCCAGATGTTGTAGGAAAATGGGCAGCAATGAAACGACCAAAACAATTTCTGCTCAGGTTCCTTGGAGCGGCGACTAGCAGAGCAGGCCACAAGCTTGTGAGGTATGTTGGGGTTTATCGCTTGCCAAAAATTTATAACACAAATAATAATTAACACCTGAAAACTGACCAAAAATTCATGGGATTTGTGCCCTTTATTGTGCCAACTAATAAGAAAAAAAGGGGTTTTTTTGCCCATAATTATTTCATTCATTTCTTATTCTAATTTATCCATCTGCCTAAAAAATCTGATTACCCTAATTTTGGGGAGCATCTACCCGCGCTTTTCAAACCTATGAATTGGGTAGTTTCCTCCTCTAGGCAAGTTTAAGTAACCAGAGAACTTGGTCCGTATTTTCCTGTCAAAAAAATAGACTTAAAATGAAACAAAAACCCCCAAACTTCCTTATATAACATCAGCAACCTGGTCTCACAACCCCCATTTACTTCCTGGTCTGCAGTAGTTTGCACTATCAATAATGATATTATCATATGAGTATTTATTGGCAGGCCTACATATTGCCCACTACTAACAATCCCTGCTATATTTAGCATGGGCATTTTCTATTTCTGATTTAAAGGGTTAAACACAATCAAGTCGTTGTACAAGTATGTGTTTCCTTTGAATAAGGCAAACAGAAATAAATTATCTTGCATAACCTGATTTTTGAAACAGTTATTCTGGATAATAATTCTAGTTAGAAATATAAACCTGATCGAATTTCAATGAGTCAACTAAACTAAACAGCACATGGTAAATCTGTGTACTGAAGTGTGAACAATAGTATAGGTTCACTTCATGTTACTAATTTATATAATGAGTCACATCCTGACTGAGGAAAACTTTAATCAATTGGTATGAGATTTTCCCACACAATAACTAATCCGGTATAGATTATTATCCTAGTACCTTAAATAGATCATTGATCAACTTTTATCACCCATCTTTCTCATGAATAAAGCCTATGATATTCATGAAAGAGAGAAAGAGAAATGGGGTTAAATGTCCACTTGACACAAACTAGGTCATTTGGGGACTTACATATTATGGTTTAATTTTATTTCAATAATTCGCTTGCCCATAGAGGTCTTTAGCAGTGGGAGAAAACCGGAGGACCCGACAAAAACCCACTAGGGTGGACAGGTGACCCTACTCCTTGTCACGTACAACTGGGGATTCGAAACCACGCTAGCTGACTCAGTGAAGGCTTTATGATACAGCAAGCACGTGCTAGCCATATAGCCACCCAACCCCCCTTATTCACAAAAAGAAAATAAAAAATTTATAAGTAATTAGAGGGATGAGTCGATAAAGTTGTAATCAATTAAAACAATCGTCATTCCGCGATAAATTCTGATAAAGCCTGAATTATGAGGGTTAAAATAATAGCTGACCATTGAACTAATAACCATTTAGTTTAATATACATTTTTACATGGAAACTTACATTTTCTAACATGTAATAACTGTTTTTCTCTTTCTTCTAATCTGGAAGCAACAACTTCATACTGTTCAAAAAATAAAAACAGAAGATAAAGCCTATTTTATCAGCACAAAAGTGTTTTTCATATTTGATTTCAATGTGAGTAGAATTTTATACAAACAAATCCAAATTTTGTAAGTACCCTATTGTTAAGGTATAACTGAGTTGACTGAATGCCATATTATGGAGTTGTTATCAAAAATAATCATCTTCTTCCTGTTTCAATCATAATTATAGCCGAGATCCTCCTCATTATAATTATTATCATGCAAGCATTGTTATTATGATCACATTCAAAGATAAAGAGAATAATAGTATCAAGGATCTATGTCAAGCTTTTTTATGTTCTAGGCAAGACCCACTTATTAAATCCACCACCCCTACAAACCTGATTACATGAAAGTGGGAGAGAAGGAGAGAGAGAGTTTACCACCTGCACAACATAAACTAGGTCATTTTGCTACTAACACATTGTTTAATTACAAAAATAAATTGGTGGAATCAATTTTTCAGACAGAGGTTGCCAGACAATCAGAAATAATTAAAATTTAATTGGCTTCTAGTTTTTTCCAGGTACTAACATGTACCAGAATATAATTTCAGAATTGATAACCATGAACATAAAATAAACACTGTACATGTATGAATAAATCTTAAGTCAATCTTAAGTCAAATTTAGCTTCAAGAGCATCCACAAGATTTTCAAATTGATCTAAGGGTCATAAGTTGACAGTATGACCATTATCTAATGTGGACAAACAACAATGAAGATAAGCACATTCTAATCATGATAATAACCACTGTACAGTCATAGTATAAGTTCCTTTTGATTGATTGACAACAATCTGAACAATAAGCTTATATAGTGTAGCTTACAATGTAAATACAACGTATATCTGCTAAACATATTACCATACAAGTAGGGATACAGGATCACTAGTATACAGGGCATAGCGGTTTCGATGCCTGAATTTCACCATTTTGTCCAAATATCTAGTGATATACTTATATATGTACTTAAAGGTGACTTTCAGATCTCTTTCGAAGGATATCATTTATAATATAAATGAGGTTTTTACACTCAATGGGGTGGGGGGCTTAATGTTTAACACATCAGTCATTGAGTGGTTTGATCCCCCAGTTGTACATGTATGTGACATGGAGTTTCTATGGTCGCTTGTCCAACCCTGTGGTTTTCTCTGGGTCCTCCAGTTTCCTCCCACTGCTAAAGAACCCTATGCACAAGCAAATTATTGAAATAACATTGAATCGTATGTTAGTCCTGAAATGGTTTGTGTCAAGTGACATTAAAGCCCATTTCTCTATTACATGTATAATAGTTACACAAATATTTGGATCGAGGAGGTTAGTGGCCCCCTTGTATCGCCTCCATCCACTTGTATGTCACTGCATATTATTATGAAAGTTACTACTATCCTCACTTATTGGTTGACAGTAAACAGAACTAGACCATACAATAAAAATATTTAACATTATTGTTTTAATTTATTACCTGAGTTTCATTTTCTTTAAACTTTTTAACCACATCTTCATGTTTTTCTATCACTGAAAATTGCGAAATAAAAAAAAAAAAACTTAAATGTTGACAGTTATATATACTACATGTATAGATATATAATGAAGTTTCAAGCTGGTTAAACCACCTGTATGCCTACAGGCTAAACTTTAAAATAAACACTCATAACATATCTGCCAGACTATAATCCACTCAAAATTATTCAATTGCATTTATTTCTCCACTTACATTAAAATACTTGTTAAAACTACACGTATTATCAACTGTTCCGTCTATATTTAGATAGACCACGATAAAATCCACCGTGGAGTTAATTATAATTAAGAGGGGGCGTGGCAGATCAAAAGACTACACTATTTACAAACATAAACAAACCTTTAAAACAATGTTCAGATAATATTTTCAATTGCTTCTCCTGTTCTAAATATTTCTCTTTCCATTTGTCGTTTTCTGTACCACCCATCTTACTGGGCAAATGTGAACAAATTTAACTAATTAACTTCCCGACAAGTCAATTCAACAAACAAGCTATGAACTGTCCTTTTTCTTGAAAATAAATGAGGTCGTCACGACACATCGTGACCCCTTGAGTATGTTGACAGTAAAACTTTAAACCAATCAACAGCAATTATATATAGTCTCGACTATCGCGTATTTTTGATCAATGACAAATGTATGTAGCCCCTACTACCCAGCCAACTGAGGGAAGCGGGGTTAGATTAACGGTAAAGAGACACTTACGGATTAAATTAAAATAAAACTTCTTACTCCTGCTACTACAGAATTAATAATATATCGTCAAGTAGTAGTAAGAAATTATTTTAATACCTTTAAGTGCCTGTTGTATTAAAGTCATATCAGAAAGGAATTTTACCGGAAAGTGTTTTGACTGACGCACAGATAAAACTGGATGGCACGTACGTTTCACCTCAAACCGTCAACCAAACAATCTATAATATGTAACAAGGATTTTTTTATTATTTAATAAATACTTGATATGGATGTTAAATTTTATGTAGGCGCCGGCCAATAATAAGATGTCAGTTAAAGAAGCAATCCCAGATATTATTCGGTGCCATATTAATTTAAAAGATGCTTCCGAACATTCAAACTAAATTAGTACTGCTCAACTCCCGATGTAGCGATTATATCCAAACGATTCGTTATTTTAATTTTAAATTGTCAACTAAGGGAAAATGATTTAATTTTATTCACCTGACAATTTGGCGTTCGGTTTATATAACGCGCCGCGCACAATGAATTACGGTGCCTTAAGGCGGATACATTTATTATTAGCTAATGTTCACGAATCCAGACATTTTTTACAGGAAGGCTTTACAAAAATCCGGTCATAAAATTCGCTGTAATCTACTCTCGTCGTTAGAAATCAAATGAAATGAAATGGGGTTTGTAGTCCTACTGTTCTGCTCCTAAACTCGGCTAATGGAGACGGACATACGCCATACAGTGTGCTATGACGAAAATTTTGCCCGGGTAGCGGCGCTACGGCCTACTTTTATATCAAATTCCAACTGCCAGGATCTTTTACGTGCACGCCAATGTGCACACGGGACCTCGTTTTTTCGTCCCACCCGACCGACTGTCAGACTAAATAAACTTTTTCAATTAATTAAATGTAATCTTAGTGTTTTCAAGTAAAATCGTCGGCCACCTTATAGCTTAGTGTCTTTTCTCAACGGAGGTATATAAGTGTAGACAGAGTTTAGTATGGCTTTATGTTGGTCTTATTTATTTATTTCAGCTTCCTTTCATGACCCATTGAAAGTATTACTGATCGACTTTTTGAAAAAAAAAACCGTTAATTTAACGTTTGAGAGGGCACCGCTTAGCTTCCTTTTTGGCAAAATAGATTGTGGATATATTATGGACATGTGACACCACTCTTTATCACGTACAAGCTACGAATCGAAACCACGCTACTTTGATCAGTTACAGGTAGTATAGTCTAAAGCGCAGTGTGTGTGTTGGGGGGGGGGTAGTTCAGGAGAAAAACACGGAGTAAATGCGCAGTGTGTGGGTGTGTGTGTGGGGGGGGGGGGGAAGTTCGGGAGAAAAACACGGGGTAAATGCAGGCTAACAAAATCGCCCCACTTAACTCAATTTCTGATCCTCCCAACCCACCCAATCCTCTCTAAAGAGCAGTGGGGAGGTCGTGAATTTCAGGAGAAAATCACAAGGTACACGCAGGGTATTTTAATTTCACGTCACTTGGCTCAATTTCTTAAAGGGACAATAACATTCTTGCTGGCTTGGTAGCTCCATAAAATAAATAATACCCTTATTCTAAGTACTAGATGGTTAAATGTCCTACCTGTTGTGTAAATTATCCATTACAACCTATTTTATTTGTCCAGAGGGTTCGAAAATATTTTAAAATCCAAGTCACATTTGAAAAGGTTTACGTTAGACTTTTCAAATCAATTGGTTGAATTTTTCCAATTTTTTAAATTAGGTGTGTTAAGATGAAATTTATATCATCATTTAATTGGAATATTCTAAAATAATACAATTTGTTGACCAGAATGAAGATTGGGACATATTTTTCAGTTACAACAAGAGTGTTATTGGGGCTTTAACTAAAGCCCACACGTTTTAACTCCCAGACCGTAACTTTAAAGATCCCTACAAGAAGTGCAATGAACATTACCCCCTACCCTCTCTCCCTCTCTCTCTCTCTCTCTCTCTCTCTCGATCGAAGGAATCGCAAAGTCCCAAAGCAGAAAAAATTATACGCCCTGTTATTGACGGTGTAAAACGTGTAGGTTGTCATAATTTTAAATGACGAACTCCTCTCGTCTTGTAAATAGTAGATTAAATTGGTCATAGATTAGAGAATTTAAATCCAATAACATGTTTATTTAAGTCAATTTCCTACGACATAAACCCAAAGAGGGTGTTCGTTGAAAAAATTTTATCATTGTATAACCAAGAGACTGAATTCGTAGAATTACATTTGATATTATAACGTCTGAATAAAATATAATCTCACTAAGACTCAAAACTTTTGCGATGAAAACAGGGTAACGTTTACTGAACAAAAGAATGCGCAACACATGATGATGAACACGGTGTTAAGTTTGAGCAGAAATTAGAAAATTAAACAAGACTCACTTTTGAGTTGCCAGAGTTCACCTTGGCTTTAAGATTGGTAGAGATCTATTGAATGAAACATAAGGACCATTCACTGTTTGTCCATTGATCGTAACCTGTCAGTCAGCCATCTTCCGACCAGGATAAAGTTAATCAGACAGGATCGGAGATGGGTTTACTCTCTTCTGTATTTCTTATATTATGTCTTTCTGTTAAGGTAAGTCTTTATAATATTTTAAAAGAGCCCACTTGAATGGGTTTTTTTTGTCCACGAAATCCACATTGTCCATGAATTTTTTTTTAATATTTTAAGGACAGCGTCGATAAGATTTTAAAAACACCTAAAGAAAAATAATAAATTTATAGTTATCCAATATCTTAAATGAATTTTTTTTTCTATAGACCCACCAGCTAAATTACAAAAAAATAAATATTCTTTATATTTTGTCGCTATCTAAAGAATGTGTTTAGGAAAAAAGTTGTCGGTTTTCAACCAGGACCAACCCAGAGTACTTTAAATACGTGTAAAATATAAATAACCATAATAGCTATCGTTAGTTGTTAAACATACATTATGCAAGAGCTAAATCTGCCTATTGTAGGTCTAAAATGTTATCTTAATTATTAATTAACTTATCCAGACAATAATCAATTCTAATTGTCAATGCTATAGTCTGTGATTTTTACTGGATTAGGATCCGATTTGCTGCTTAACATTCATTCATTATTTTAATCATGAAATGGATAATCGAGACTATTTTTTTTATCGTACCGACTTTAGTAATGGTGATCGAGGCTAAGCCGAAAATGCAATCGCTAACATCTCTGTTTAGAGTGGACCAATTTGACTTAAATTTTCATCAAATTCCCTTTACATTATCTAGTTTTTACCTAGTATAGTGAGACCTACCAGCTCTTAATCTAATCTCCCATTATGTATCTTTAAGGTAAAAATTAAATATTGAAATCAAGTATGCTGATCTGATGTGTCATTGTGATTAGTGATGAGCTGAGTTCTCTACGATTAAATTCTTGTTTAAAAGTATATTATGGCATATTTGGTATAATTTATGGAAAGTAAAGACTCAGTCTTGCCGGAAAAATACCATATTCTATGAAATAGAATTAAGCCAAGTGCGAAAACACACGGGGTGCCCACGGGGCAAAAATGCAAGGGTGTCGCTAAATTTCTTGATTGCTGGTGGGATTGTAAGTTAGATTTAAGATAAGCATTAGTGCTAAGTCCAGAGTTAGGGTTTTGGTTGGGATTAGCGATAACTTAGTGATCTTTGGCCAAACTTGAAGTTGACCTTATGAATTAGATCTAACCATTTTCTGTCCCAGTGAGTGCTGCCTATGTGACTGTAAGAAATGCAATGAAATGGGGTTTAAAGTCCTACTGGTCTGCTCCTAAACTGGGCCAATGACCTGATGCCCAGGCAGTGGCACTACGGTCCACTCTTATACTGTGCACGCCAATGTGTACACGGGAATCGGTTTTTCGTCCCATCCGAACGACCAGGACCCCCGCCCGCCCTGCATCACTGACAAGAGGGGGGAGGGGCTAAATTTTAAGATATTGTTATTTTTCAATAGTCTTTTCTTCTTGAAATCAATACCAGGTACACAAACATCAGGGTAGCCAGATCCACCATTTCCACTAAAAGACGCATGAAGCTATAAATTATTAACATTGCGATAGCTATGAAACAATTAAGTCCACGATTGTTTTGTTGCATTTATAATTCATTTACACAGCAGCACTCCCTCTTCCCTCCTTAAGCAGCTATTTAATAAAAGTACAAATAACCCAAAAATCCAATAAAAAATATCTTTTAACCTTTTAAACTTTTGACTTGGCGATAATGAATTGTTTCGTCCTGCTAGGAATCTTTTAACAGCGAGTTTTGTGCTGTAAAGACTAGTCATGATCATTCATGAGCGCAATCACGAATTATTTTTCCCACTTGCCATATTTCAACTTCTCTTCTATATTAAATCAGAAAGAATCGTAAGATCAATTCAATTACTGATCGTGCCATCTTAAAGCTACGTTTACTTATTTAGCAGTGACTTTGATGAATGCAGGTCGTTCCTGCTTTAATGCTCGACCCTATTCAAATGGAATAAATCTGCTAACCGAACCGCATTTTGGCCATTTCCTTAATTCGTGTTAAAGTAGCGAAAGGGAAATACCACTCGTCAATATTATTTGTTTCTTTTGCAGCTCGTCTTAACCAATAAGTTTGAAAATGTTGTACAGAGCTTTGTTGAGATTCAAAAAGAAACTAAGTATCACGTAAGTTTCTGCTTGGATTCTTTAAATACCAAATCTGTACCTTGAATTCTTTTCACAAAGACGTTTTCAATAGACTTTGTATATTTGATTTTAAAGACGGACCCCATATATATTTTAGTGGTATATCCGAAGGAATCTGGTAAAGATTGTTAGAATTAAAAGTTACTTGTGAAATCGTCAACTGTCATTCTAAGTTCGCCAAGCAAGCACTTTCTCAAAGTCCAAATATGTTCACCCAATTTGAATTGTTTGAGTGCAGAGCGTCTACTTACACACTGGCGATGGCTTTCGACACAATCTAACACGATTCTCCTCTTTAACATTATAAACAAGACAAAATAAAAAAAATAACCGCATGTCAGTATCAAATGATCAAAGGACCGTGTTAAGTAGATGTCAAACTTTATTTCATTGTTTTATGTGGCTTCAAATCTACAACCCCTCTTATCGTGCATTTAAAATGAATATTTTTGTCTCAATATTACCCAAGAAAACATTATTTAAATATATATGATATGCATATTATGTTTCCCTGTAGACACCATTGTCGACGTTACTAGGTAAGGAGAATAAAGAACCAGAAGACGAGAATATAAATCATCCAGTATCAGGAACAGTAGGTGGTGATGAACTATTAGCATGGTCTATAGATGATAGAACCAACAAACAAATAGATGACGGTCTCAACGTGAGTTTGTATTCATTTCGGATTTATGAATTTTGTCTCCCCTGTAAACGTAAACGTTATAAATTTCAACTTCAAATCAAACTTATTGTGCATTTAGTTGAGGTAATGTTTCTTAACACAAGGTACAATTTCATGGATATACAATTACTGATTTTGATACCAAGCGACGTTTCGGCGAGGATAATGTCGTCTTTATGAAGCAAATGATCATAAAATTGTACCTTGTGTTAATATGTTCAATTACTAAATGCCAAACAAAGAAGGTAATGTTTCTTCTTTGATTGTTACGAATAGACAATACCACCCGCCATCGATCATGTATTTTCGGATTAATCGATGCCTGTAATCAAAAGGATCACTTCCTTTGCCTGATCTGTTCTAAGAATCTTTTGAATCTAGTTTGTCTATCGATATAAATTTATTCCTTTGTTTTATTTTCAGGACGATCTGGAAAAACGAAAAACCGTTTCCTTGGACTACCTCTTATGGCCAGGAGGGGTAGTGCCCTGGCAATTTTGTAGAAATCGTCGAAGAAAGTTCAGTTAGTATTGTGGATGCATAGCTTAAATTAAGTGTGTATTTGGCGGAGGAGGGGGGGGGATTATGGAAGCCAAAATACTTTACGCGATCAACGATATGCATTTTCGCTTAAGATTATAAAAACAGAGCGGGGCTGGGGTTGCGGGGACCGGGGTGGGTGTGGGCTTGGGGTGTTAGTTGGGGCGTTATGAAAGCCAAAATAATTTACAAGATCAACGATATGCATTTTTAGTTTATCGCTTAGACTATAAAAACAACAGCTACTAAAATGAAGTATTCATTCGAATGACTATATACAACGACATCTCCTGTCCGAAGTGGATCAGTAAATAAGGCACTGTATCACCAATCCAGTGTCCGGGGTCCGTTCCGGTATTATCCGAGAAAGTTCCTCTGGATTTTCCACTATAGTTCCCACCTCTCAGTGATGTATGAAGACGGGCCTTTTAAAAAACAGCTTCTAGTCTTTTGGACGGTACGAAATCCCAGACCCATGTGCACGTAAAAGAACCCTGGACATTTGGGTAGACCTTTCCTCGTACGAAACTGCATGTGTATGAACATCTTTGTTGTTACGGCTGGTACAGAAAAGCGGAACGCTAAACCCCAATTCATTCCATTTTATTTAATTTTGTAGGAAACAGCACCAGTAGAGCTATGGTACTAAAAGCCATTAAACATTGGGAAGAGAGAACTTGTCTTAAATTTGTACAAATTAGTGTAAAGAGTAAACGGAGACCTGTACATTATGTAGATATTGGACGTGGATCAGGGTAAATTTCAAATTTTAATGGTGTTTTATGGCTACAGATTTGGTGTGTATATTATAGAGAAAATACCGTTTTGTTATTAAATGTACGTGTTTGATTGTTATATAGAAATTATTGGATGGGGGGGGGGGCAGTTGGAGGAGAGATTTTTTTAAATGTTGACATATTATGGTCCTGTTAAATATATGACCTCTTAGTATTCAGCCGATGAAATATGTTTACTTTCAGGTGTGCGTCTCCAGTAGGATTTAAACATGCAGGACCACAACCTATCTACTTAAATGAAAAATACTGTACCCGGGTAATTTCTTTTTCTTTCTTTAAAAATTGATTATCTTTGAACCCGTTGATAGAGCAGGATTTTGGTTTTAAATGTGTACATTTATTGAGCGTTAGTTAGTCGGCGCCCAGTCATAATAATGTACTTGGACGTGATTTAAGTCGCGGCGTACGGGTGTGGAGGTCGTTAGAAACTATAAAGCAGAATTAGAAATAACTATCAGGTATTGAAAAGATTACCTTGAATTAACAAGACCCATCATCGACAATATGAATTAATCTTTGAATTGAAAATGATTTTTTTTTTCAGTTCGGTACTATTGTTCATGAAATTGGTCATACTATAGGATTTTTTCATGAACATGCCCGTCGAGATCGAGGGGAGTACATTAATATTAATAAGGATAACGTAAAGGAAGATTTTATGTCTAATTTCCGAGAAGCCGTCTATTCGGTCAATACAACTATGTATGATTTAGGATCGAATATGCATTACGGACCAAAGGTAAATATTTTCATACTGTAATATTCTATCTAATAAAAACTTCCGGTGGCCTACACTACACGTAGATCTGACCAGTTGTTTTTGGAGGTCGCGTCAGAGGTTATAGAGCGGTTTTTGACCCTATGACGTTAGACATGTGATTAACCAATCAGCATTGATGTTTCTCGTGGATTACCCACAGTTTCGTCCACCGCCAAAAAGCTCACCATAATAGGACCGTTTCATTGGCCCCATTCCCCCCCATATTATCCAGAACACGGGAATGGTAACAACTCTTCCAGATCCCAGTGTAGTAAAGACAAGTAAAACGACAATTTGAACGATAAAAAAAGAAATGAAATATAATCTGTGTTTTAATCATATTGCACAACGCGCATGCTAGTTGGACGATGGAATAAATTATAATGGCCTAAAAATAAAAATGATATATTTATTATATGGAATTTAACCCAGCTGTGGAATATTAATCCAACTCAGTGGGTGAGAATTTTACCCACACAGGGGCGTTTCCAACTATTCTCCGATCTCAATGTGTGGGGTCTTTTAAATGCGTTGGCACTGTGTATATAAGTCCTTTCAAACCATCGGAATAACTCCAAATGTTACAGACGATTTGTAGCCGATCTTGCAATATATGACGATAATTGTCATCCGCCAACGTCATTGTATTCCGGGGCATTGCAGTTGTGGATCCATTATATTCCTCGCAAAAAGTGAAAAAATCACCATTGAATAACTGTATAATAAATATACCATTCAGTTTTTCAGTTCTAATGGTAAAAATACCATTACATCTAAAGATCCTGATCTTTCGTTTCTGATGGGAAGACGAATTGGTTTGACTTTCCTAGATACTAAAGCTGCTAATTTAGCCTACAAATGCAAAGGTAGGCCAATTGCGTAACACAAGGGCATTCATATCCTGACAGGCCAGTCGGCATTCCTTTCTCGGCTTGTTTAATTTCAAATCAGTTATTTTCGGTGAAATACGCCAGAAGTCTCAATCGAAATACAATCTTTAGCGTCTGTTTATTCCAGTCTACACTAGTAGTATTTAATGCGCATGCTCTCCAGATAAGAATATGTCACCGTTTCGCATGACTTGTAGAATATGTCTAGCCTCGTTCTTCGAGTCCCTTGTTACAAAATCAAATGGTGCTGAAACGCTTTAACCGGTAAGATCACAACATCAATGTTGATTTAAATGGACAAATAATTCGTGTTTTCAAAGTCGAAGGCTTTGAATGAGTTTTTTTTTTGATGACTTGGAATTTTGTCTTATTGGTTTTGATTGTTCGTACTTGGTTTTATTTTATTTACTTAACTACTTCAATTAAAATATTTGTTGTTCTTTTATAGAAAAATGCAAGAAACCAGTTGTATGTGAAAACGCGGGATTTTTGTTACACACATGCAATTGTTATTGCGCCTTTGGTTTATCTGGTAGAAAGTGTAATAAAATTAAAGATGAATTTTCGTCAGGTATTTCAGTCTTCTTTTTTTCGTCATATTAATTTGCAATAGTGGTAAATCGTATACTTATAAATATTGTCACTTTTGGTAGAAATCTAAAGAAACGACAATGTCCATAATTATGCTGCCCCAATCGACATGTAGTCTGGAACCCTTTCTTTATACTGATGGTCACTGATGTCCCAAGTAATGTGTTAATTGCATTATTCAACAGAATGATTTATTATTGAAAATTTAGAAATTCTTGAAGATTGTGTTATTTATAGACGAAGGTTTTGCCTGTCTTACGAAACACAGTCTAAATAATTTGTTTGAAAACAAAATTCAATATATTTTTTATGTATATTTTAGACTGCAGTGGTATTATTGAATTAGGTTTTGGTGAGACGAGAGTAATATCATCACCCGGATATCCCAAGCCACCACCATTAGCTAAATGTTTTTGGCTTATAAAGGTTCGCTTGTAAATTACTAGTACATTACCTGGTTTGTTTAAACGATAATACAACATAAATCGTCTTTCCATAAAATTTCCCCTCTTTTTTAGGGTGCCTGGAGGTGTGGGGGAGGGGAGTTGGGGGCGACGCGGTTGTTTTTTGTGCTAAATTTATAAATTCAACTTGTTTACGTCCAAAATACTATGTCTTATACTTTCAATCAGACACCCGCCCCATTTCTTCCTCATCTTCAACTTTTAAACGTCAGTGTTGATCCATACTCCGCGCAGCGTTTCATTTGATTAGAGGTAATCCCTCTACACACTGCTATTATGAGTGGATATTGTTGTTTTAAATTTTGATTGGTCAGTAATCCGACTACCAACCAATTACTAGCTGCCCTACAAAAGCTTTACATTTAAAACGAGTGCCAATATTGCACCAAATATGTTTACATAACGTTACGTCATGGCTCACGATTTAATTATGCCTAATTAACCCGTGCATAGCAGAATACTGCAGTAAAACTAATTGCGTGACACACGAGGCTATCAAGTGGAATGAAATGTAAACAATACTGTTTGGAAACGAACATACTTTCACCGTTTTTAATACCTTAAATCACTGTCCAAAGTTTTAGGGAAGACCCAGATTAAACGAAGGACTGTTGTGTTGCTGTACTTGAGTGATAGCTTTCATTGAACGGAAAGAATAGACACACTCCCGCATAAGTTCAAGAAACAGACGCTATTCCAGCAATGGCCAGAGAGGGATTTTTCGGGCCATTGCTTCAGGAATATGATGTGGATCTAAAATATCACGTCCCTTGAATAGAACGATAGCTTAACATTACTATCACAAACATTTGGGCTCCGAAAAGTTGAGTAAATTATATACATAAAAACGGCAAGAAAAATTATAACAACTATGCCTTATTTCATTCTTATGTTATTAATATTTCCTCTTGTCAAAGAGACTGGGTGATCGAGGTGTACACAGACCATATTATATGTTTTTGTTATTATTCCCAATAGGCTGAAGCCAATAACAGAATACAGATTGAATTAACCCTTGATTTAGCTAGCGATAGACTTAATCATATTTGTCTTCATTGGATAGGAGTAAGATATAACCATATTGGTCAAGTGGGACCAAGGTGAGACCTCTTGTCATTTCTAAACACATTTATTATTTTACGCACGTACGCTTTACTTTTCTCCTTGCTTCTTTTTAAATTGTAGAATTCCTCATTCGGTTATTTTTCGGCTGACTGGTTGGCCTTTTTCCAGTTCTTCATATAATGGAGTAAATTTATTAGATTCAGGATAAAGTTAAAGTTCCAAGAAAATTTTAAAAGAAAAATATATTCATCAAATATGAAAATTTCACGTTGACTTTGGAATTTTGGGACATTAAATTCCTGTGTAAATATCTAAAAATAAAAATGGTGCACTTTAACCGATAATGAACTATTGTATACATTTTTTTTAGCGATCCAACCAAATGATTTTAAAGTTAACTGTGCATACATTTATATTTGGATGGTATTTGCGTCCGTTGTTTGGTAGGGGGGGGGGGGTGTCATGATGGCTAAGACGCTGGTTCGGTAGTCTGGAACTCTAGTTTTTGATTCCTGCATTGGCCGAGAAAGTTCTCCAGTTTTTCCGGTGTGAATCCCGGCGTGATTCCCCTTTTCAGTGATGCAGGACGGAGGGCCTGAAAAGGTCAGCTTTCGAGTCGTTCGGATGGAACGAATAGCCAAGGTCCGGTGTACACATTCGTATGAACGTTAAAGATCCCTTGACAGTTGGGATTCGATATAAGAGTAGGCCGTAGTGCCGCTGTCCGGGCAAAGTTTCCCTCATCTAGCACGCATATACGCCCGTCTTCATCAGACCAGTTCGGAGCAGAATAATAGGGCGTTAAACCCCATTTCATTTCATTGTTGTGTCGATTGTACTGATAGTATTGATGTTGTATTTTCTATGTTTTATTACAGATATTGTGGTACTACTAGTAAACCTGTTAATATCACATCTACAAGTAATATGATTAGTGCTGTATTAAATGCACAGTATAAAATCAAATCTAATCAACATCAAGGTTTCACTTTAAGATTAACAGCAATAGGAGCAATAGGTAATATATTCTATCATTGACGGATACATTTAAAGGAGAAATCTCAGATAAAGAAAACTGTGTAGTTGGGTATTCCCTTCCTTTCTTCCAATTCCAAACAAAAATTCGAAACTGTGCGAAGCTCTTTCAAAGAAATACTAATAATTATCGTCAGCTGGAGTTTCATTTACGAAATCGACATGTGGCGGGCACACGAAATCGGCGCACTATTTGAAATTAATGCCTGGGCGATTTTAGTCGGAGAAGTTCTGGAATCGCATACATTCCTCTTTACTACTCTTCTGGGCCCTGTTTCACATCTTATCTTAGTTAAAATTTGGTGAAATAGGCCCTTGTTCTGCACCAACCAGACTAATGAAATCGGGCTTGCGACCTGGAGTGTGTTCTGCGAGAAATTTGGTCGGATAACGGCGCAACTAATCGTATTTCAAATCCCAACTGCTAGGTGTACACGGGACTTTTTGTCTATTTAAGTCGTTATATTACATATCCTGTATTATTATTATTATCTCGAAGACTATGTTAAATTTGTGATTACAGATAAAGGTATAAAATGTGTGTTTAAGAAAGGTGAGAAATGTCCATTTTATCCTGATGATATTAATATAATGAAGTGGGAGATCATGCACGTAAGTTGGTGGCTCACCGCCAGTTCCAATAATTCCAATAAACATGATAGATATAGTGCCATAAAATACAATGTTCATTTAATTTAGCCCAGTAGTGATCTTTTGAAAAAATAAAAAAAATAAAAAAATACCCCCCCCCCCACATTAGGGGCGGATCCAGGATTTTTTCAGAAAGAGGGGGCGTGCTGCAACAGCTTGGGAGTGCGAATCCCGGGACCGTGATTTTTGAGTGCAAAAAATGCCCACAAGGACTAATGTCGTACTAGTACTGTAAATTACGATTTCCAACCTAAACTATTTTCGTTCTCCTTTCTCGCGAGAATATGGAGCTAAAAATTGTTCGACACCTCAAAAAATAGAGGGCGTGCGCCGGGTGCCCCCCCCCCCCCACACACACACTGGATCCGCGCCTGTACATCAGAGTTTGGTAAGGATCCGGCTCGTAGTCATGTAGGCAATCTGGACAACAGTCTCATCCTACCTACAGAGAAGTGACTCTGAATCAGTGAATAGCCATGATATCCATATGACTTTATCTAAACATACAGCTATAACGTCTTATCGCTTCTTCCAATGATTTTTCACAAAAATAACATCTAAAACTCTAGATTTGACGTTGGCACTATTTTGTGCTTCGGTCGTGTCTATTTCAGATATACGCAATCTATTCTGTTAATGTTTTAGCGTGAGGATTGGGAATTGGCTAATAGTTAAGTTTTTTCAGTTCTAAACAAAAATTTAAAACTTTGAAGCAATTTTTAAAAAAAGCCATATTTAGCCTGGGATTGCTTAGCAAAATGGCCGTTCACTGTATACGTGCGGGAAAAAAGTCAGCTACTATTTAATTTTCTTGCGTTAGTTACGTACGCGGATCCAGGATTTTTTGCAGGGGGGGGGGGTCTAGGTTTGACAATTACGCCCACCGCCGCCCTACCCCAGAAAAATTTGGTAAATTAGATTCAATTTGGTGCATTCTGACGTATTTCCGGAAGGTAAATTCCAAAATTACAGGTCTAAATGTCGCCAATAAAATCGCATAAAAAATTTTCAAGTCCGAGTAGGGGGGGAGGGGGTCCGGACCCCCCCCCCTTCTGGATCCGCGCCTGCATGTAGGGTGTGGTGTGTACGGGCGCCTAAAATGTGGGTGCCTATTGTGCGGTCTATACTGTAATACTGTAATTATATGACAAGAATAAAAGATTACCCACTTGAAATTTTATACTATACTATTCAAAAAAAGTAGGGGATATTTGATTTTTCAGTGTTACTAAAGTCACCTAATGAAACTGACGAAGAAACAAATGACAAAATGAAATGAAGTTCACATTCATCGATTTATTCCAAATGATCGTTAGACTAAGTAAGGCACAGACTGGCCATCATAACGGTAAAATGATACCCGGGGTCAAACAGCAAAGTTACCACAGCATCACAACAAAGTCAGTAACGGGTAAATCCTCCTCCGTTTGCCAAACAAGCATTGATCCGACGTGGCATACTCCTAATGAGACGTCTAAGGTCATTTTGGTCCAGATTGTCCCATTCCTGTTGCAACGCAGCAGCAAGTTCTTGGACATTGGCAGGACGTTGTTGACGTTGACGTAACCTCTATCCAAGCATGTCCCAGACATGCTCGATGGGGGAGAGGTCGGGACTCAGTGCTGGCCAAGGTAATGTGGTGATGTTCTGTTGTTGGAGGTAACCTGTAACGATCCTGGCCCTGTGACATCTTGCGTTGTCATCCTGGAAGATGAAACGGCGGCCATGACGTCGTGCGAACGGCACAACATGGACTGCCAAGATGTTTTCCCGGTAGTACTGGCCTGTAACACGCCCTGCAACAACATGTAAAGCCGTTCTTCCAGCAACAGTGATGCCTCCCCACACCATAACAGAACCACCCCCAAATCGATCATGTCTGATGACGTTAACGTCTTGGAAGCGCTCGTTTCGACGACGCCACACCCTCCTACGTCTGTCCAAAAAATCAACAGTGAACCTTGACTCATCTGAAAACATCACATTGCTCCGACGTCGATTATCCCAGTGATGACGATCCCTACACCAACGACGTCTTGCCTGAATATGATGATCTCTCAAACAAGGGATCACGCGAGGACGTCGGGCGCGAAGGTGACCCCTATGCAGTCGATTCCGAATCGTCTGGCCACTCACTCTCACACCAGTGTCTGTTTGAAGACGAGCGCTGATTTGATTTGCTGTGATGACACGATTTCTCAAGGCCAAGGTACGGATAAATCGATCCTGGGCTTGAGTTGTCGCCCTTGGTCGACCTGAGCGTGGTCTGTCCTGTACAGATTGTGTATCACGGTATCTGGACCATAGCCTGCTTATGACAGACTGAGAAACATTCATCGTCCGCGCCACAACCGCTTGTGCTGTGCCGATCTGTAGCATGCCAAGGGCGCGTAACCTTTCATTTTCGGTAAGCCGACGCATATCAAAATTTGTTTTCTGGTTACTAAAACAATTAAACTGATGTTTCCACCCTGGAATTCAATGTCACAATGACTGTAACATTCAAAGTCAGAGTCGTGACCCCCATGATGATCCCAAATCACCTGCATTCCATGCGGTAGCTATTGGTGCGCTTGGGCGTCACATGTAACTGGAAATGTTTCTTCTGTTAGGTTCTATAGTGACTTTTTTCGTAGTCATTTGCATATTTTAGTATTATGCCCCCAAAATCAAATATCACCTACTTTTTTTGAATAGTATACAGCTGTATTGGCCGGACTAGAGTTCAAAAGACATGATATTGGCGGGTGGAGTCCGAGAAAGACAATTCAGTCATAAAACCCTGCCTGAAGCACTTAAATTTGAGGCTCAGGAATGCACTCAGGTGGAGGAGAGAGCACGAAATTTTCAACATTTTCTGGAGACCCACAGATACCACCCACAGCCACATCCTCCCCCCCCCCCAAAAAAAAAAAAAATCAAAAAAATCCGTAGTCCCAATCCGGTTAGGATTGTCCGAAAACCAGAATATTTTCTTTGTGTGACATAATTTATATACGAGTAGCTTATTTACTGATCTCAAGAATGGAATCATTGCCCTCGTTGGATATGTGTTGTTCAATATTTTATCAGGGTCTGTTTGATGAGCCTGGAATGGAAGAAGCATCTTTTCTTGTTGCCAAAACATCATATTTCCCCAAACCAGATACAAGAGTATTAACAAGTGCTGATATAAAGGGTGACGTTTTATCTATTTAATAAATTAATATAGATATGGTTATACATGTATATTTAGTTCTAGAGTTTTTAGAATGTGCAAGGGGAATGTATGCTTGCCTGCTATTACTGGAACATGAGACACCTTTGTCTTTGAACGCTTAAGTACAATCTGTTTCACACAGGTAATTAGAAATCCTTCTTCTACACGGCATCTATCATTGACGTCGAGGGGTTTGGATGGCCGGATGGTTAGCGTGCGCGCGCTATATCATACGGCTTGCCATTGAGTCAACTATCGTGGTTTAAATCCCCGCTCGCCTGTCCAACCTCGTGGGTTTTCTCCGGGTACTCCGGTTTCCTCCCACTGCTAAAGACCCCTATGCGCAAGCGAATTATTGAAATAAAGTTAAACCACATGTTAGCCCAGAAATGCCTTACGTTTGCCTTGTTTACATAGGACGTAGAAACGCAAACTGGTCCGGGCAAAATGGTGAATTTTACTCATTTTACGCCTTCACGTACTATTTTATGAACCCATTACACTAACGTGGATATAATTTCCATCCAGATATATTTCAAACACCGTATTTTGGGATACTTTACAAAAATGTTTTAAGTAACTCGCACTGAAATCATCCCTTTCAGTTCCTTTTGTGTCGCCTAACGAATATTCATTGTTGATCAGTTTGGCATTAGTGAAGAAAGAATTGACGATATTGTCATATTAAGGGCGATGACTTGTTCAACTCTTTAATTCTAGCAGTTTTTGAATGACTATTTTGTATTTTGCTTCTTTGGTTAATTGTTGTAGGCATGTCTTCATGTTGAAGTAAATTGCCCTCATATTTTTTGAAAGCAATAGGCTACACTATTACAAATTAATTTGTCGTTGGTTACATCCATTGTCTACAGAAAATGAAATTTTGAATATTTCCGACAAGAAAATGGTTATCTATGCGTGTTGTATTAGAAGACATTGACCTTTAATAATTGTTTCTATTCAGGTGGCAAATGGTGTTTTTGTTTTGGATATTATCTACCCGAGGAAGAAACTGGTAACGTGTTGGTATTGGTAACTAATAAGAAGATGGTAAACTCTCGCCCCTCGATGATCTGGATGAACGAGAACTATCAACCTGATTTTCAAACTGTTTGTCTGAATATTAAATGTCAAGACGTGTTTAAGGTAAGTTTAAATGGGCTAAAAGATGACGTCTGTATTTCGCACACGTTACTGTTTAATCACGTCTATGCTTATTTAGAGAGTTTCTATGTAATAATATGAGGGCTGTACCAATATTGATATCTTTATCAATTATTGATTCCAAATTCCTAACCAAAAAAAAATAGCAAGTTGTAGATCAATACAAATGTTGGCCATTTGCATCTTTTGGGGGTCATATTTGTTGACCAACTTAGGTAACAATCCTTATCGGTATGGAGGTGCACATCTATGCCATATTTGGAATTCAGCTGTTATCAGTCTGACTTAATCAATTAGTGATGTTGGCACTTATAAAAAAGAAAAAAAAGGGCTCGAATGAGCAGGCACACGACATCGTTTGGGTTCTCCAGACAATCATTTAATTCCCTGGCTACCAGTTGATTCAGAGAGCCAGAATGTTGAGGTTCCCATCAGCTAACTCGCTCTGTGAGTTGAGTGGAGTTAGGAGAAAACATTAAATATTGTAATGAAGACTATTGTTTAACTGTTGTGACATTAAAGAAAATATTGTAGTTCCTGTTACATATTTAATTTCGGTATCTTGAGTAGACACAACGTTGAGGTCCAAGTGAAATCCAAATCACGTTACAATAGTGATTTTGCTGGAGTCAACCACATGTCATCAGGTCAAAAACCTATGTGGAACCGGATAATGCTACACAGTTACCACCAACAATTCAATTTTGTTTTTTTAATATGACAGTTACATGCACAAGCGATGTCAGATCATGCTAACTATTTTTCCAGCAAAATACGCCATTGGCGTGTACATAAAAATCCCATATTTTCTAGAATACTTTTTATTAGCCCTGATTGAGCAGAAAAGTAGGATGTTAACCTCTGTTTCATTTCACGCTGCGATGATGATTTTTAATGTCTTTATAAACTATTATTCACACTGACGTTTGAGTTTATAATGTTGGTACCATGAACCGTATACATTGTATTATACGTCCATGTTGGTACTTAGTGACTTTTGTATTGTGTATCCGTGTGCTGTCTAAGATTTGTTGTCGTTTATCGACACTTAATTCTTATGACGATAGTTAGCGTCTAGAATTAAGGCAATCTGCTGTTCGGATTTATTTTCAGATATTGGTGAAGATTTATTTACGTAAAAACAACATGATGATCTTGTCGAATATAACCTTAGATCCAAATATGTGTGAAAAGTCAAATAAAGTTTACTCCGTTACCCAAACACCAAAAGGTGAGATCCTTCATGTTTATTTTAAATTTTAAACACAATCCGTCTTATCATCTGAGATATTAAGTACAGTCAGGACCGTAACTAGAGGGTGGGATGCAGTTCGGCATTTCCCCCCCCCCCCCGCCTCGTAAAACGTTTAGCCCCCCCCCCCCGTCCCATAATGAAAGAATTGTCGACCATACAATAGAAATACATTGTCCGTCAATTTTACAGCACCCCGAGAACTCTCACCCTCCCCATCCCCTCGCTGCTCTGAGTACAGTAGTATTGTTTGACTGATAATAACTGAATTTTTGTTCATCTACGTCCTGGAAAAACAAAATGTTCCCCAACATGAGACAATTTCCATAACATGATTGTAATTCAAGATTGACTAGCATGAACTGCAGCGGCACCCATTAACTCAAACATCTGGCTTTTTAGTGGCATGGAGATGCGATTTTGAAGAGAGCATGTGTGGTCTTCGCCAATGCTATAGTCCAGCTCAGATGACTTGGGAAAGGATGAATGTATTTCCTATGTTTGGACCGAAATCTGGTCATAGGTCAGACAAATCAGATCCGGATGAAAACTGGTTTATGGTTAGAAATGGTTGGTTTAAGGTAAATATTTCAAAAGTAAATTCCAAATACCTGATAATACAGTAATGCACAGCAGCATCAACTAACACATGAATGGAATAAACAAATTTATTACAACGCTAGATTCGTTTAAAGTCGATGGTACCAGTATCAATGCAATACCATTGGGAGCCGCGGTGGCCCAGTGAGTAAGACGTTAACTCACTAAGCTGGAGATACCGTGATCGATTTCTGTGTTGGCCGAGAAATGTTTCTCAGGTGTGGTTCTCCCTTGTGCAGGATGAAGGCAAGGAACACGGTGTATTCGTTTGGATGGGACGAAACTCCGAGGTCCCGTGTTCACATTTGCTTGCAGGTAAAAGAGTCCTAGACGGTTGGAATACGAAATAAGAGAAGGCTGTGGTGCCTGCCCTGCACCAACTAGGCAAATGGTGACGTGCGAACGCCATGAAGTGTGCTATGAAAGAAATTTTACCCGACAGCGGCACTAGGGTCTACTCTTATTTCGAATTCCAACTATTGCATGCCAACGCCTGGGACTGATTTATTTTGTCCCATCCAAACAACTAGACACTGTCCTTTTCAAGCTCTCTGGATTGCACCACTAACAAAGTGAAGCCTCACTGGAAATCCCACAGAACTTTCCAACACCGGGATCATGTAGCTCCTTATAATAAATTGATCAAACTTTAGTTAACTGACTAAATATTTTTTTATCTCGATATTGCTACCCTAGGTGTTAGAAAATATGTTATAGAAGAGGTGATATAAGTCCTATATTTTCAATATGTAAACAATGCAAATTGATAGATTTTAAACATGTTATCGCCCATGTGTATATTTAATCCATCCAATCATATTCCATGTAAGTTGTATAACCTACTGGGGATGCACAGAAATGTGTCCTGAACTAATAACTAATAGTTATATCTAAAAATAAGTAAAATGGTAAACCACTCATTTTCTTGCTACTTTTGTCTTGAAAATATAAATTAGAACTCCTCCACACATATCTTTTTCTGACTGATCATACTTGAGAAAATAACTATTATAAATTTTATATAACAACTTCTACTTCTGTATTTAAATATTTGTATGTTTTCAGCCTCGTGCTAGTGTTGCATGTGTCCGAAGTCCTGACATATATCTAGAAAATACCAAGAATTGTTTACAGTTTTATTTTTATGTATGGGGATATTCTACTGGTAATGTGACTATAGATATAATACAAGATAATGATATCCAGACAGAGATATGGAGTTTTGATCGACTCGGTTTACAGAATATTGAGTGGAGCTTATTTCAGGTACCAATAACGGTGTCTGGTACTATACAAGTAAGTGTCTGCTTGTTTTTGTATATGATATGATGTTGGCCATCAACTGTATCAACGAACTTATAAGGCATACGTTTAAGGCATGATATCGTGGTGACTAGTCGTTCTGGCTTAACGTCGCCAGTGACTTTCATAAAACGAGAGTCGTCGTTAAGCCAGCACCAGGGGCGTACATATCGATTTCGTTTGGGGGGGTGTTTAGCCAAAATGCGACCGACTGATGCGCCTACCCCCGCCCCACACACCAGTGGTACTACAAACTGGGCAGTTCACTATAATCGTGAATATGATAGTGCTGAGACAGTATAAGACAACTGACGAGTAGAATAATGATTTTAAAATGGAATCGAGCGCCGCAGGCGCGAACAAATTTCAGATATGTAACCGAGTAGAAGAATGATGTTATAATGGAATCGCGCCGAAGGCGCGAAAAAAAATTTCAGATATGTAACAGAGCTTTTAAATATTTGGGACTGGGGTTGATAAGAAATGGGACAGAATCTTGAGGCTTATCTGTCAATTTCGCTTGTTTTATGATTGTATGTTTATTTCATTAATTCATTTAGTCGGAGACCGACTGCGGTGAGTACTTTTTTTTGAGACCGTCTATTTTTTTGCCGTGGTAGAAAACATTTTATAGAACAACATACTCACAACAGAATAAGAGTGACAAGCAGACATGGTTATTTTATACTATAGTTTTGAGTGACGTATGCAATTTAGGCACACGGATTCCTGCAAATACATAGCACTTGGGATCTATTCTGGCATTGTTTTTGAGACCGAATGCAGTGACTGCACTATTTTTCTCCCTTAGTGAAATATTGTTGTTAGACCAATTTAACATACTTACAACAGAATAAGAGTGACGTATGCAATTTAGGCTCACGGATTCACGCAAATATACAGTATTTGGGATCTTTTCTGACATTGTGTTTGAGACCGACTGCAGTGACTGCACTTATTTTGAGACCGTCTATTTTTTTGCCGTGGTAGAAAACATTTTATAGAACAACATACTCACAACAGAATAAGAGTGACAAGCAGACATGGTTATTTTATACTATAGTTTTGAGTGACGTATGCAATTTAGGCACACGGATTCCTGCAAATACATAGCACTTGGGATCTATTCTGGCATTGTTTTTGAGACCGAATGCAGTGACTGCACTATTTTTCTCCCTTAGTGAAATATTGTTGTTAGACCAATTTAACATACTTACAACAGAATAAGAGTGACGTATGCAATTTAGGCTCACGGATTCACGCAAATATACAGTATTTGGGATCTTTTCTGACATTGTGTTTGAGACCGACTGCAGTGACTGCACTTATTTTGAGACCGACTATTTTTCTCCCTGGGTTACATTTTGTTTTAAGACTAACATTATACTCACGACAGAATGAGAGTGAAACACAACATCTTTTCAAAAATGATAAGTTGACAAGGTTATTTTATACTAAGACTGCTCCTATTTTGCGACCGACTGCACTGATTTTGCAACCGACTATTTTTATACTAAAGTTTTGCGTGAGTAGCGTGACGTATACAGTGAGTACTTATTTTGATACTACCTCTACTTTGTGACCGACTGCACTAATTTTGCGACCGACTTTTTTTTTTGCGTGAGTAGCGTGACGTATACAGTGAGTACTTATTTTGATACCTTTACTTTGCAACCGACTGCACTGATTTTGCGACCGACTATTTTTATACTAAAGTTTTGCGTGAGTAGCGTGTCGTATACTTATTTTGATAACGACTACCTCTACTTTGCGACCGACGGCACTGATTTTGCGACCGACTATTTTTTTTGCTGGGGGGGGTGTACCACGCTCCACACCCCCCCACATTTACGCCCCTGGCCAGCACAACGACAAAGGCGACGATCGGTGACTTTTTCGCCGTACTGGTTGTGAAAGTACACCTATCTGTAACACAATAAATTTCAATTTACCTATTGTCACTAAAAATATTAAGTTATCGCGATCGAAAGACCAAACACACACAAATCTCCATTCTGATTTTTATAACAAGACGTAAAATATGTAAATAGCCATAGTCTCATTAATTTGAATGGAAACTTGCTAACAAGTTAAACCATCTGTTTCTTTGCTTTACATCAATTGCAGACTTCAATGAACTTTTATTTCGAAACCATGTAAAAAAAAAAGGGGTGGTTGGGTTAACGAAAACTTCTCTTTTCGGTAGGTTTAATATTCAGGGTATCAGTTTCTTTATTTCAAATATATATTTATAAGCTGGAACAAATCATTTTTTATGCTTTTTAGAAAAGTAAATTTTGATTTATTTTTGAACAACGTGTGCATGATTTATGTTTATGCAACCTTTGTGTAATATTTAGATTAATATGTGTATAAATATTTTTCAATATTTCAGCTGGAAATTAAAACCAAATTAAGATATTGGTGGGGAAGTTATGCTATTGATGATATAAAGATTACTGAAACAGCTTGTTAGTTCATTGATTAAAGTTATGTTTAATACATTGGCCCGTGTTTACATACTCTGAAACATGGTGTTAATGGCGAGGTTGGGTGTTAATTTGAGTGGTAATCATCGTCATTAATTATTTTTTAATAAATTGAAAAGTGATGACGTATTAATGCATCCATTATCGTCTCGAATTGTCATTTTAGCATCACAAGGAATCGCTTGTTGACTATAATTTTGTAAAATATGAATATTTAAAAAGAATATATCTGTCCAAAAAGTGGTTCAGTTTTGTTCGGTACATGTTGTATTTACAAACATATGTTGAATCGATCTCTGCTGCTCGATGTGTAATTAGCCCTCCGCCATATGGTTGTCCTCGAATATTTATTGAATGCAATCAGAGACATTTTCTGTATAGGAGTTTTCCTGTAATTTTGTAGCCAGTAAACATTTTACACAGGGCTCATCTGCGACTATATAATATTATTTGCATTAATGCTCATATTTTTTTGTCGAATCAAATATTTTCAAAAGTCGAAGGACTAGTTGTGTTCCTGTCAGAGCCTATATCTAGCTTACAGAAAATGTTTTCATTATATGTTATTTATATCTACTATTAGTGCTACTATTAGATATTGTTTATTCGTGTCTGTGATAAAATAAAATAACTTGTATACCGTAATCTGTTCTGAAATCATTTGAACCGCAGGGCAAATATTTTTTTATCTTTTCCTTAAAGGGATGTTATGTAAGATTAGATAAGGAGTTGACACTTCTCGCTCAATCTAATTTAAAAACAGATCCAAATATCGTTTCGTTATTATTTTTATATTTTTTTTATATACTTTTGATGACATCCACTACAGGAGAACGACAGTTCGGGAGCACCCCTGCACATATGACGTCATAATTATGTTGGTTGTGGGTTAGGGTAACTGTGAGACTTGGCTCATTTACCAGGAGATCCCAGTGTTCATCTGTATTTTCCAACGCGTGGTTGCCAGTGACAGTGGTACAGATCAGTTATTTATAAACACTCAAAAGTCATCACATGTCGGGCATATTATATAGTTCTGCGAAAACATTATATTGCAGCCCCCCCCCCCCTACAAAAAATAAAATAAAAATAATACACCCACCATCTCACTCTACCCCTGCCAGTACGCCTATGTGGGTAGTGGTGTAAATGAATTATACGGTTGGCAAATAAACCATGCGGTTCGAAATAAAACATATCGGTAGAAAATGCAATATAGGGTGACAATTAGAACACATGGTGGGAATGAAATATATGAATGGAAAATAAAACACGCAGTTAGAAATAAAAGATACAAAATTTGAATAGAATACGGAACTGTTCCCATCTACACAGATTGTCTGTGTCTGTCTTTCGTTTCGCAGTTCGCTATGAACTAAGATATCTGTTTACACTGTCAAGCTCCAATTAACAAATGACGATTAAAAAGGGATTAGGGGTCTGTATTTAATTCAATAAAATCACAAACAATCTACTAAGAATTTTAGGTTTATTGTATAAAACGGATGACAAACAACTATGCTAATCGTATTATAATTCTTCGATTAAGGAACTTATTGAGATTTCATGGCAATTTTAGGACATGTTTCATTGATCGCCAATGTATACAAAAATCAAACTAAAATTGCGCGTTAATTTTGGGTATAAAATCAATTGGAATGTTACTGACGTATCAGCTCCTGTTCCAGAAATTGACACTGGATAATAAAAACACAATAATTATAACTCATTGTTTATGACACTCAGCCCGAACTCACGGATGTTGATATTTAAACCTCTCAAGAAAAGAACAGTCGCGAAAAACCAATTTACACATTTTCAGATAATATTCTCCATAGCAACCACCGGTGTTTCAAGATGGCTACTCCTGGGATCAACCTTCTGTTAATTAAACTGCGATAACCGCAACTCTCTCAATAAAAATAAACCAGTGAACATGCTTTGAATTTTACGTACACAAGGAAAGCGGTTGATATTGGATGGCTTGGATTTACTATTACTCACCACTCGATCCAACAATATGACCGTCAAAAGCCAATTCTAGGTCGGATGTGGAGGTTGGGGATTTTCTGGAGTTCACAATGTCCACTTTATATTAATGAGTATTTTGAGAAGATAACCCTCATTTTTTCAAGACGGATAAGCGGGTTATTGACTGCAATATCAGTCTTCCAAAAGGGTTAGGGTTAGTATTCCCCAAAATACTAATTTTAAATTATTAAAGCGGCTATTGTGGGCTCCGAGCATCTCCCATTATTACTGCCTAGAAGGGTAACTCCACAAAAAGAAATAAAAAAAATCTAAATATATTATAGATAACCGAGTCTAAAACATACCCATCATACCATAATGTACGCATATTCTGGAAAGTGAACCTTCACATTCATATGATTGAGGTCCCTAATTTAACGAAAGGTAAAAATGGGTGTTGCCATTTACCGCATTATAGGGCAATTTATTTCGTTATAAGTATCCCCCTCTAGGCGGTAATAATATTGAAACGTATCTAGTAATACCAGGCGATTAAATTAGAACAATATAAATCATAAAATAATTTTAACAAAAATTTGAAACGTCGACTTGTTCATCTAGTTGTTCGCCTTTCTCTTCTGATTTAATCATTTTTTCGGTCGAGACTGGCTTGGATTTATCGTCTTTCATCGAGGTACACGTATCGGGTTTAGAATCATATTTTTCATCCATGTCAAATCCAAACTGTTTGCCAGTGGCATCTCTATATACTCCCATAAACATGGCTAATTTTCCTGCTAATGGTGGGTCGGTAGCTTGCATAAGTTCTCCAGGAAGTTCATCGGGAATTTCCTCTGGCTGTTGTGTTAAGTCTTCAGAATGCGTTTTCCCGTCTTCCATAAAGGGGTTGACTCTATCCAAGCGACCGATGAGCCAGTATGTTTTCATTGATCCTTTACCCTTAAAAAAGATACGTACACTATAAAACCAGATGTTATTATTGTTCCATTTATGGGATTGGTCACACTTAACACCTGAAAAAAGTGCGTTTGGGGTATTTGACATTAATTAGATAATCGAAGCCTTTCTAATGATTTCTCGGAATTTTCTGCATCTTGATTCGGAGTCGACCATGGAAGGTGGTGGCAAGACAACGCCCAGCCGCGTAAAAATATCATTGTATCGGCGCATAATCTTAATCAATCAGATAGCGTATAATTCAAAAACTGAATAACATACCTTAACTTCTATAGTTCCTCTGTGTTTCATGACAAACACACCATGTTTCTTTAAAGAGTTATAAGTACTTGAACTAATCTGGATTTTGTTCGCTAAAAGTAAATAACACATTAAATAAATGTATGTTAAATAAACTTGATCTACAAAATCAGTTTTATTTGTTTTAAGATCTTTTCTTGGGTCTATATAGCATTGATAATAAAGCTGTGAAGAATAATAAGTCTATATAATAGTCATAGAAATGCTATTCTCCACTGACTGGGCTAATGAAGATGGGCATGGGAAGGTTTGTCCAGTCAGTGGCACTATTGCTTTCCTTATGTCGAATTCCAACTGTCAATCGTTGTTTTACGCACACGCCAATATATACACAGGACCTCGGATTTTCGTCTCATCCGAACCACTACACTTGCAAGAAGGAACCATGTTAGAAAATTCCGATAACTTTCTTAGTCAACACAGGGATTGAACACGAGACTTCCAGTCATAGTGGCCCCCTATAGTCACAGAACCCAGACATAACGTGTATCACATACCGTTCAAACGAAAGTCACATTTGCGGAGAATCTGTGAAGTGGCTTCGGTTGTTCCAGATAAACTAAGTTCACCTGGGCTAGAAGTGCAATACTATGCATACATTGTTAGTCTTGAATTATTTCATAGCATTGTCGAGTTTCGTGCGCGGGACAGATTGTGTCTTTCAGTGTAAAAGATAAATCGAGATAAACCTTTGTGTGCCCGTTATTCTAACCCCTTAGTAATATATCAAATATACCTTTTAAAACATAATAGCACGATATATAAACTAATGGGCATCTAGATCAGGATTTATTGGATTTATAATAATTGTTTCAACTTACGTAGACCATAGCTCTTCATTCTAGATGACGTATTAACTGTATCGCCAAACAAACAGTATCTAGGCATGATAGTTCCTACTATACCAGCCATACATGGTCCTAATAAATAAATAAATAAATATAACATCGATTTTCAAAATACTCATTCCATCGTTTTAGCCTTAGTACCTGTGTCGAGCCAATCTGATAATAATTAGATTCATTTCGTTTTTCATTTTCTTTCACTTTGGAACCATAAAGATAATTTTACTTACGTAAGTCTCCTAATTCATATAGCTAAAGTATTGGTTATTCCACTATAAGGCGGTCAATTAATTTTCTAATAACGGTCCTAATCACCGACAAGAACCAACAAGGAATATGTTATAGATATACATAGTCTGTCGATATGTGATTTAACTCTAAATATACTATTCTACATTTAATATTCAGTTTCCACACATGTACTAAACTATATTCACCTGTATTTATTCCTATTCTAAGTTGTATAAATCTATGACCAGCCGCTGAGAAACGTCGTTTAGACATCATATCTATCAGATCACAAGCTAGAGCTGCTACTTCTAGAGAATGACGATTACCAATACGTGTTGGGAGACCTGAAACAATATACACAACATATCATAAGTAACCGATTCGTAAAATTTGTAGAGGAATTACTAAACCCCAAAAAATATGACCTTTTTAATAACACACTCAGGCGCGGATCCAGAGGGGGTGTCCAGGGGGTCCGGACCCCCCCCCCTGCTCAGGCTTGAATTTTTTTATGCGATTTTATTGGCGATTTAGACCTGTAATTTTGGAATTTACCTTCCGGAAATACGTCAGAGTGAACCAAATTGAATCTAAATTACCAAATTTTTCTGGGAGAGGCCCCCAAACCCCCTTTTAATCGGTTGAGCGCAATTAGTTAAGCAATTTTCAAACCTAGACCCCCCTCCCTGCAAAAAATCCTGGATCCGCGCCTGCACACTGATTGTAAACAAACGTTAATCCTTTTTGGATGAGTAGGAGCAAGGCAGTAGGAAGTTAAGTCTGATTTCATATCAGTATTCAGAAAATTTGCTTACCGGAAGCCACCATATAGGAATCATTTATTGTTTCTACTTTATACACTTCGTGGTTATCCAGTTTCTCATCGATTGCCGTGTAAAGGTTGTTTAGTAAAGAAACTATCTCGAACGGGGAACATTCGTTAGCTATTCGAGTAAAACCAAATATATCTGAAAACATCACTGTCACAGACTTGAAATATTCGGCATCAACATCACGACGAAGTTTCAACTGCTCCGCTACTGGTTTTGGTACCATTTGATACAGCAACGTGTCTGTTTTCCGTTTCTCTCGACTCAACTCTTTGGTTTTCTGGACAAGAGTCAAAGCATATTTCTGGATATCACTGGTCAATGATTCTACGGAGTATATAACGAGTGGACACATGAGTATTACAACCACTAGTAGACCAGCACTGAAAAAAGAAACACGTATCATTAAATTCTCGATCCCACGAAAACAATATATACCACGTTTACACGAGTCTTCTGGAAAAACAGTTAAGAAGGGGTTGTATTTACATTTCTAAGAGAGTGATAACAATACATGGACATATTCATTTGAATCAACCCGTCATTAGAAAGTAAGTTTAAAATAATTGTAAAATTGCTTGCATAGGGACATTTACAAACTAAATTAACGTCTGCATTTCAAAAGTTTTTTAAGGTCATCAAAATGATCTTATTGGTGCATTCTTTGCTCCAGTGATAACACAACCACATGTAAGGTAACCGATTCCTAAAGCTGTGGACCCACTGGCAGAATTAATCACCGCCGAAATTCGCATAGTGTATCCAGTGTCATTCGGCCAAATTTCATGTTTGATATATTCAGTCGAAATTAGCCCAGTGTGTCTGGTTCGCCAAAACATTCGTCCGATTTTTAGAATCCATTAGCCAATCACCATGATTATTTAAAGGTATGAACGCGGCCATGTTTTATCATGTAACGTGAAAGATGTCCACTCATTCGGCCGAATGAATTCCGCGAACATTAATTCGTTCAAATGATTCGGCTTGTATTTCAACCGCTTGAGGGTCTTCAACACAAAATTATTATTCACGATTCACTAAAATTATCTTAGGGATGACCCTTATAAAGTATAAGGTACGTTGTTTTAACAAACAGTTAAAAGAGTTTAAGATGTATTTGTTTATACCTGATAATCAAATTTCGTTCTTCTTCGTTAATAATTTCTTCTAATTTACCGTTAATAAGAGTAGCCAAATCTTGCTGAATAACCAGTAGAGTATCCAGATATAGAGTCATATTATCAAACCACCACTGACCTGTCAAATAAAGATAAAACAATTATATATACTGATTGATGATCAAAATAAAATTCAACTATAAAAAAGCATGACAAGACCTCTATATATTGAACCAAAAATATAATTATCATTTTAATCAATGGCTCTATTGCAATATAATCTTAATATAACTCCAGAAATGGTTTAATTCCGTTTAGGATGTACAAAGATATGATTAATTGACAATTTGTCAACAAAACACAACTCAATACAAACTATGTCATTTCGGGAATACCCGCAATGATACAATTTTACTTCAATAAATCTCATGTACGTAAGGGTCTTTTGCAGAACCTGGAGAAAAACAAATTATAGGTTAGGCAGGTGTCTCACGTCTTGTCACACACAGTGAGGATGGGAACCAAAAACCCGCCACTTGGCCCAGTGACAGACCTTTTGAACTAAAGTGCCCACATTAGAACATTCGGCCACTCAAAAACTCATATGGGCCTCAGAAATGATAAATAATTAGAAGATAAATATCGAGCATTAGCAATATATTTGCCTACCAGACAACTTGTTCAGGATCAGATCAATTGTCAACAATTATACATTTTAATTTTACCTTTCGTGATGGAGAAATCAATGGATAAAGTATGTTGTATTTCAAAACGGAACTTCTCAATGACTGACGTCAGGTTAGTACCACTGCTGGTGACACCTTCTTGAAAGATGGGATCAACAATCGTAGAATACAATACAGCCGATTGATAATTAGCTTTATAAACGTGGACTTTCTCATTATATCTTTCATAAACGCTCTGTGTCGGGAAACCACCCTGTACGTAAAATACTGCTCCAAGCGCCCTCTCTATACCAACGTGTTCCATCCCTGTTACTATCTTCTGATAGGCTACCAGTGTCTTCCAGATGGAAGCCATGTTGGATTCTCGAATAGCTTCGTACATCCATTCCACAAATCTTTCAATTAAAAGCGAATAGAATTCCATCTCAACGTAGATATCAAAGTTATTGGGATCTAGTTGGGCTCGATGATCACTCAGATATTTTTTAAATGAATCCTTTGTGGTGAAAATGCTGTTTTGATCCCCTTTAACTGGCCAGTTAGACAGCTGCTTTAAAGCTTGATCAGTCAACAAATATTCATTGAGGATAAATGTTTTGGTTTCTGGTCCCAAAATACTCAGGTAGAGAACAGACATGTCACGTTCTCTTTGCAGACGATCAAGAAATTTTCCCAACTCCACACTGAATTTGACAGCATATTGTGTCTGCAATACAAATAAAATGTATTACATATCATTACATTACGTATTTATATTCATTAAAACCCGCCATTTGAGGGGTATTTAACATCTAAAAGGATTACTAGTCCCAAATGTTTCAAAGAGAGAGAGAGAGAGAGAGGGAGAGAGAGGAGGGGGGTAACGTCCACTCAACACAAACTAGCTTATTTCGGGGCTAACATATGGTTTATTTTTATTTCAATAATTGGCTTGCGTGTGGGGTCTTTAGCAAAGGGAGGAAACCGGAGGACCCAGAGAAAACCCATGAAGTTGGACAGGCCAGTTGACTCAATGACAGGCGTTATGATACAGCGCGCACGTATCAACCTCCCATGTTTAAAAAATGTGACGCACTGAAAAAGCAATCGCAAACGTATTTATACCCAGAGCCTGTTTATACCCATAAAGCTTCCTACAACAATATTGTTAAATATAAGTCTCTAAAAAGAAATAAAATTTAACGCCTTACTGTTCTGCCCAGAACTGGAATAATGAAGACGGGCATACGCCATACAGTGTGCTATGAGGGAATTTTTTCCCGGACAGCGGCACTACGGCCAACCCTTACATCGAATTCCAACTGTCAAGGGATCTTTTACGTGCACGCCAATGTGTATACGAGACTTTGGTTTTTCGTACCAGTCGTCCTACATCAGTGACAAGGAGGAATCACGCCGGAAAATCTGGATAAACTTTCTCGGCCAATATAGGGATCAAACCCCCGACCTCTGGGCTACCGAACCAGCGTCTTACCCACTTTGCCACCGTGACCCCTCACTAAAACGAACATTAGTCCCAAAATGGTTGAATTCCGTTCAGTATTTACAAAGATGCACTAAAACCATCGCAACATTTAACATCCTCAGCAGGTGATATAAACAAGCCAGCAGAAAATATAAGTGTTGGGTAAAGTCTTTTGATTGATCTCTTTGTTTAATTGGATTCAATCCAAGTCAGACGTTGATCTACAATTGATATTTTGGTTTTCTATTCTAAATTAAATGTTAACTAATCAGTTTGAGTACTATACGATTAGATGCTGTCCGACAAATGCAAATGATGGCCATGGTCTTTACCTGACTTAAAGGGTTGCATTAGTTCTGAAGTGAAAGTTAGACGACCCTTACAAGCTTGGTCAAAGTTGGGTTCAACATTTTGAATATTAATTTAGAAACCTGATATATCGTACCTGTTCTATAGCTGTTTTACCCTGGATGCTGTCTGATAAACTGTAAACAGTGAAAGCCCACAAACCAAGAATTGGTAACAGAGTCAAAGATAAAATCTTTAACATCTGAACACGCTTCCCTTTGTCCGTTAGGGGCTCGCCTCTACAAAATCCAACTGTAATAATAGATAAATGAATGCGTGTGAAATATATCCAGCCGTGAAATGAGGCCGCAGACGAAACGAACATGCGGGGCGGGTGTGTCTATTAATCCCATGATCAGACTCAAAAACACAAATCGCACAAATAAAATTAAAAATTATTTATCAATCATAAAATGATGATTTATTTGGAAAGAAACAAGTGTTTTTATACTTACTGCCACCGACATGAGGATGGACGATGTCGATGATGTGACTGTTGAGACTGTCCTCACAAGAAGAAGCACTCGTCATCTGTAAATATAATAGACAATAAAACCCACTTATAGTTTACTACTGCATTTGCATAATAAACATATACTATTCCCAGTAATGGGCCAAATGTTTAGTACGTGCAGGGGCGAATTCAAAGGGGGGTGGGGGCGCAAGGGGCGTGCCCCCCCCCCCTAATTTTCGACAGTGCCCTTTTTACTTCTGAAAGTGGCTTTCAACTGGCTTTTTTGCTCGATTTTGGGGCTCTTTTTCAATGATTTCCGAACGTTTAGACGAAAATATCAGCTCTTGGAATGGCTACAGATGCAAGGAAATGGCGGATAATTTTCTTGGGGCCCCTAACCCCCCACTTAGCGGCGTGCGCCGCCCCCCCCCCTTTCAAAATTCCTAGATCCGTCCCTGCGTACGAACTGTATCATAAGGTCTGTCATTGAGTAAACAGGCGTGGTTTCAATAACTCGACTGATCATGACAAGGAGAAGGGTCTCCGGTTCAGCCTTGTGGGTTTTCTTCGGATCCTCCGGTTTCCTCCCACTGTTAAAGACCCTCCGCGCAAGCGAATTGTTGAAATAAAATTGAACGGAACTGTGAGTAAACCAATAGAAACGTCAACACTGATTGAATAATAATGTCTGACGTCATAAGGTCAAACGCCACCCGTATGACACCTGACGCGACCTTCCGATGCAACTGGTCAGATCAGTAGGTAGTGTAAGCGATCGAATGTCTAAAAGAACGAAACGAAATATAGATCTGTATTATTCAGATTGATAGGTTTCAAATTAAAATATTTTAAAGAACAACATTGATGTTCACCTGTTGTCCTCCAGTTTTCTCATTGAACTAAAATTGAATCATATGTTAGTCATATGACACTTGTGTTTTACGGCTAAAAAAGGGTTAGGTACTTACGGTTGGTACGCTGGAATGCTCCCTCCTGTCACACCTGTAAATTTTGAATGTCTCCGTGTTGACCGTATATGCAATAACAACTTATAGGTGACACGACTAATCATCAGGCCAGTGTCTGACAGTCTGATCGGATCTTCCGTAGAAGATATATTCTGGAAAAGTCAGTTAATCATTGCCGTAGCAACAATAGGCAACGTGTCGAGGTTTATCTCACCTTTATTCAAGTTCTCGGCAACAACTAATTAACGTTAAAAGATGTCACACTATTTTTAAAAATAATACAATGCTTGTCGATCTATTTGATTACAGCCATTTCTACACACCTTTCCGTAACTATCCAATGTTTTAATCTAAAAATATAAAAGTCAACTGATTCACATATATCAGATAAAATAAAAGAATCGATACAATTTTAGTGTAAAGACTGCTATTATTAAGAAATTAAGTAAACACACCGAAGGATGCGCTAGTTTGTGCGAAAAAGACAGTAGAGGGGTAGAATTTAATTTTAGTAATTTTATTGCGCACTGGGGTCTTTAGCAGTGGAAAGGACCCAGAGAAAGGCTTTGAGGTTGGCGAAGTAACCCTTCACGGCGTTTGTTTTGAACATGTTCAACAAAAACGCATAGATTCTGTGATCTAACCTTGAAAACTGTGAGAACGGGACTTTTTTTTCAAGTTTGTAATTTAGAGATTTTCTTGCACTGAGCTTACGTTTGCTGGCGACCTTCTGCATTTTCTGTCCGCCGTATACGGTCGCAGTAGCGCAGTAAGGGCGCCACTACGATCTGACGGGGGCTTTAAATGTAAACATTTTTTGAGCTGAAATTTCCACACAGGTTACTTTCGACTATTGCTTGGGTCATTATTTTAGTGTTTTGTTTGCATATTTACAGCTCCCAGAGTATTGAAAAAAATGGATCAACAAGGATAATATCGATCACATTCTACAGGTCATATCGATAGTGTTATTTAAACTTTGACTGGTTTACGATGGCTATATGCATTTCTTCATAATTAAAGCAGTTTTTATTTTGAAATGTCTTTATTATTCCATATATAGATCTATGGTTCGAGTTTGTATCATGCTCATTTGTGAAAAAAATCCATAGAGTCCTACAACCTGCATATTTTCCTTACTTCCATGCAATTGGACTGATTTTGTATTTATTTGAGATCCATGACATATATTTATTCATCACGCGTTTATTCATGCCCAATTTGCCTTGGGGCTATTTTATATTAGTCCCAACCCACACGACCTATTTTACAAAATTTCAGTTATCCATAATTTTGACAATATTTTATGAAATCATTTAAAGTTTGGATACACATGTAATGTGTGTAACATCTATTTCTATAACATGTCTTTCCTTGTCCGTCTTTTTCTGAAATACTTTGAGTTCTACTGAAAAAACAACAACAACAACGCCCTTGTTGGTGATTAGTAAGATCCAAAATGTGGTTGTTTGAATACGTTTATGCAGACAAGATGTTACCTGTATTTTTAGTTCAATAAAACATATCGTATGAACATAAACGCTAATCAATGACCGCAAATGGATTTAATAATTCCATCGGATGACATTTTTATAGGAGTAATATTTCTGTGTCGAATTTAATCTGCTTAAAGGGAACTGCGGTTGTTATGTTTATCTGCATTTTAGATTTTATTGATAGCAATTCTATATTATTCATTGACTTATTAATGTCCTTAAGTATTGACCAATGTTTGATAGAAAACATCCGTATCTTCTCTTAATTTTTGCAGGAAAAATTTGAAATACCAAACCGGATGCTGCACTATATGAATGTAATGTTTAACCCTCAACTCCAAGATGTCAAATACTAAGACTCGGAGACGAGAGAGAGAGAGAGAAAAGTGGTGTTTAACGTCATTTCGGGGCCAAAACATACTGAGATACGAGAGCTAAATTTGTCTAATTAATGCAGTTCTTTCGTTTGGCCTCAACTGATATAAAAATTATTAATTAGATATTTATTCACATGTCAACTCCAAAATCAACACTCTAGACTATCAGGAGCTTTTGATTTTCAATGGATACAAACACCGTAGGCGTACGAGCTGGCGGGGGGGTGGGGGCTGTGGGCGGCCGGCCTCCTATTTTGGGCACCAAATGCTGGGAAAATTGGGGCACACAATTGTACTTGTATAAAAAGATATTGTGTTCTTGAATGTGTCCAATTTAAATTCAGAGTGTCTATAGTTAGGCAATTAAATATAAAGCTTAAGACTCGAATCCGCTATTGTTTGGAGTACAGTAAGCCACTAGTTACAGTTACATAGTTACCTAACTACATTTTTGGGGCACCAACCACCACCGCCCCCAGCCCATGACAAACACTTATGCATCGATAATACACTGTTCTTCAAACTCCGCTCAGAATGAAGTAATTTGTCTAAATGGTTCAACACATTCCCTTTCAACTCTATTTGTTTAACTATTATAGTGAGAACTGTCAGCTCGTACATAACGAATCTTTTATAGGTGATTTTTTATAGCATAAGTTCCTACCCACAATCTCCCTTTAAAGTATGAGAATACAACGATGAAAACAAACACTATCATCAACTTTGTAAAATCGTTACTGTCGATTAAAAATAAACATGTCGCACCTACACTCTTTCGCGATTAACGTCTCTTTGTAGGAGTTAGTTAAACTACATCCTGCTGTCGAGTTGGAACAATCATGGACGTTTTGGTCAAGTTATCTTTGCTGGCTGCGTTGTTTGTGAAAGTAAATGCTGATTGCATGGTGTCATTTTTGGATATTGTGTTTCAAAGTAAGTTTAAGAATATTTATACTCGGCTTTTTGGAGACCCCCCCCCCTCTTAACATTTGATTAACAACATTAACCAACAAGGATAACACTCCCAATTAAAACAACTAAATATAATTCTGTTTGTGATTTATGTTCCAGTTGATGGTCAGACCAGACAGATTTGTAATATACGATCCCAAGCTATACCATCAGGTGAAACTGCAGATGATGAATGTAAAATAGCCTGTGTGTGTAATGGTAGAATATTAACATGCTGTGATGAGTAATTAATTTTCTAAATCTATTTACACAATAACGTGATAATAACCTTAATTCTTTCGTCAATTCGTGGACTTTAGAAATGCATAATTATTATATTAAAACAAAGCAAATGGTGTGTATACTACAACTGTCTACGTGGCTAATTCCATTGTATACAGCGGCCTCGTTAACACAATGAGTAAGACGCTGGCCCACTAACCTGGAGGTCTAGGGCTGGCTACCAGTTTAGGCTGAGAACGTTCCTAATGATTTTCCGATGTCAATGGTTCATGACGGAGAAGGAACAGTGTCTATTTGCTCGGATATGACGGAAAACACCTTGGCGTACACATTACAGAACCACTGAGAGTTGCAATTCTAAATAAGAGTAGGCGGTAGTGCCACAGCAAGGGCAAAATTTCCACCATAGTACATTGTACATTAGCCACACCGGTTCAGAAATGTATGGCGTTAAATCCTGTTTCATTTTATTTCCGTTATATACACCTCAAGGCTATGCCATTATTCTGAATTCTTCAGACTCCTTATTTCCAGATATCGACGTTATTACACAGTCGGGGGGTTTGGATGGCCTAGTGGTCTAGAGTGCCGCGCTTCGACCTCTAGCAGGCCGGTCACTTCTGGCTTGCGGCTGTGGTTTCGTATGTGAGCCCTGGTGTGAGCGTATGTGGCATGGAGATAGGGGCGCCTTCTCAACCTCGTGGGTTTCCTCCGGGCACTCCGGTTTCCTCCCACTGCTAAAGACCCTACGCGCAAGCGAATTATTGTATTGAAATAAAAATTAAAAACCATATGTTAGTCCCGAAATGACCTAGTTGTGTTGATTGGACGTTAAACCCCATTTCTCTCTGTCTCTCTATTACACAGTCCGGTTGGTGCATAAAAGTAGGATGTACAATCCATTAAATATAAGTAGTTGGTGGCAATTCCAAAACAAAAATTATGTCTCTTTAAAAGTGGTCATGACATCCTTGTTAAACAGATATTATGTAAGAGCAAAATCTACTAAGTGCAGCTCGTTCTTTGGGTCGCAAATGTTTTATAAATTATTAATTAGACGTTTATTAACAGGACAAGACCATAATCAACTCTCTATCTTCGTATTGACATAGATATATGGCCCATGAACAAAGAAATTTTACAATATTGTCTATAAGAAAGTTGGAAATTGAATTTTTGGAATGGCATTTTTTTTAACATCTTGTTTCAAGACGAGTTATCTTTCGTAGACTTTGTTCATGATAATGTAAAAGACCTGATAATCTAGCCAATGACCCATTTTTCTCCAATGTTGACAACCCATCCAGATTAATATTCGTAGAATATTATTCAGGATGAAAGATACTATGAAATAACGCGCGATAAAAATAACGAGAGAAAGAAAAACAGAAATAGCCCGTACATTCCCTTGTTTTTATTCATTCTATAATTAATAAAATCATGCATGTATTACACGTAATTTTATTAATATTTTCGTTACTTCAATCAGTTATATATAAGGACAACTCGTATTTTCCTTTAGCTTTACTCACTTCCGTTTCTTCAAATCTTCATTACACACCTACCGTAGCAATGATATTTGTGTTAAAAATATATCTGAATCACATATATGATAATTGTTGACACCAATATAGTCCTTTTAAGGAAATGAGATGAAAATGAAACAGGATTTAACTCCCTACTTTTCTGCTCCAACCAAAATGAAAGTAAATGTACTTCAGTTAAAATTGATAATTTTTTTAATTGTCAGTAATTGTTTTACAGATCGAAAAGCTTATGTCAATTAATTGACGATAGATGCCCCGATGTAAAAGTCGTTGTGTTTAGTTTTACAAGTGGATTGTCCAGTTCCTCAGTAGCATGTAGAGAGGCAGCGGCGCAGTATTTTGTGTCCGATTCATCCAATCAATCATATGTAAATGGTCTGTCATTAACTCCACCACCAGTACCTGATCCAACAGAACCACGGGAGATTAATCTACCTGATTCCACAACATCACCTCCAGTTAACCAAAGGATGTCACCGGTATCGGCTCTAAGTCTTCCGAAGCAACCATTGCCTGATCCCACGGAAGTACCTAATTCCAGAAATATTGTTACGGTGCCTCCTCCACCGGTAACGACCCCAATTGTGCCCAAGCAACCCTTGCCTGATCCTACCGAAGTACCCAATTTAAAAAATATTGTTACGGTGCCTCCTCCACCGGTATCGGCTTTAATTCTGCCCAAGCAACCCTTGTCCGATCCTACCGAAGTACCGAATTCCAGAAATATTGTTACGGTGCCTCCTCCACCGGTGTCGGCGCTAATTCTGCCCAAGCAGCCCTTGTCTGATCCTACCGAAGTACCTAATTCCAGAAATATTGTTCCGGTTCCCCCTCCACCGGTACAGGCTCTAACTGTGCCCAAGCAACCTTTGCCCGATCCTACCGAAGTACCGAATTCCAGAAATATTGTTACGGTGCCACCTCCACCGATATCGGATCTAATTCTGCCCAAGCAACCCTTGCCCGATCCTTCCGAAGTACCTAATTCCAGAAATATTGTTACAGTGCCCCCTCCACCGGTATCGGCTTTAATTCTGCCCAAGCAACCCTTGTCCGATCCTACCGAAGTACCGAATTCCAGAAATATTGTTACGGTGCCTCCTCCACCGGTATCGGCTCTAATAGTGCCCAAGCAACCCTTGTCCGATCCTACCGAAGTACCTAATTCCAGAAATATTGTTACAGTGCCACCTCCGCCGATACCGGCCCTAATTCTGCCCAAGAAACCCTTGGCGGATCCTACCGAAATACCTAATTCCAGAAATATTGTTACGGTGCCCCCTCCACCGGAACCAGTTTTGAGTTCTAATGGTGTTGTTGATTCCCAGACTGCGTCGAGTGGTTTGCAGCAAAATAAGGCTATAAAGAGAAAGTCAAAACGAAAACATAAAGCTAGAGCAAGAAAGCTCAGAAAGAACAAAAAGATTTAACTCGGCTAAAGCAGCTTAATTGGTATCAAGTGAATAAATTCGAAATATACACAAAATAATTATTTTATTTTAAAAACATTTTAAGAATAAATGTATCATAAACCAATGAAATGTAAAATTGTTTTTTAACACCAAAGATATATGTGTGTATGTGTCACTGGTAAATCTGATACCATAAATTACGGCGATCACACTTCATGATATTCCAGGTAATAAAATTTCAAGTTTTGAAGATCTGGCCCCGAAAAATATAAAAACAATAATGCTTAATAAAATTAAGATTCGATGCAAATAACGGTCGCAATTTTCTATTCTTGCATAGGAAAAACAAAGGTGCGGGTATATGACCCGGTGAACATCGATACAATTACTGGCATTGCTCCTCTTCGATGATCGATTCTGAACTGATAGTCTCAATGTGGAATAGCCGTACACATTTTTCTTTCGTATATAAGGAAACTACTGTCTTAATTTCAACCAGATGCGTCTCCAGCAACCTATGTTCCTAGTCTTCACAGTCGTTGCTTCACTTAGAAATTAAAGGATACGGTTGCTTAGCCTTGGAAATTAGAAAGACATTATGCTGACTCTTGCTAACCGAATAACCAATTTTAATTCAAAATGCAAAATATTTTGGTTAAAATGGTTAGATGGTAAGACATGCAAATACCATACAATGGTTTCACTGGGGGAATCACTAAACAACCCACAAAAGATCATAGCTTAGATTAGAAGCACACTTTTTGTTTTTAGCCCTATACGATGCTATGAACTACTGCAAAGCCCTGAATCGTTTTAGAACTGTTTATGTTATAAACAAATTTCAACAACGATCGAGTCCAAACCCGGTACATTCCAAATTCCAACAACTGTATCCTGTTAATATCAATGATTGGATAAGTGGCGGGCGGTTATTTCACCAAAGGAAGCAATGCATCCGCTTAAAGGCGCCCAGTCCGAAATACATTTGATTCGCAAGCCGTACCATAAACGAGAAAGACACAGTTGTTCTAATATCTACGACCTCTCCATTTAATGTTATAGGAAAGGCCAACCCAAGTAATGACAAACATTTGAGCTTTGTGGTCTTACTTTCCCAATTAATATGTTCAAATGATTTCCGATATGGACAAAGTTCTCTTATTAACGATCTTCGGTATCGTGTTTATCCTGGTTAATACCCCCATTTCACTGGGCCACGGAAGACTTGCGGAAGGAAATTCGCAAGTGTACCGCAAAGTCCGCAAGTCTTTCCTCTCACACCGTATGGCTCCGCCAGCAAGCGCAGTGAATCCGTAGTCCTTCATCGTCGTCCACAGACTTTTGCGAGCCCAAATTGTTCCGCGAACGTTCCTTTAAATATCGTTTGCGGAAAAATTTTCCGTGCTCTTCCACAATTAAACCGGGGTCGATCCGAGAGTCTTCCGCTGTTATTCCGTACACAAACGTAGTTGCCGCAAGTGGTCCGCATGTATACCATCGGCATTCCGTCACTTTCCGCGGGTGTTAAATGGTTACGGATGACCTTCCTTCATGTAAGGAAGGATACGGAAGACCTTCGCCTGTGAAAGGAAAGCGCGGTATATCACGGAATGTTTACGGAAAAGATGCGAATAGCCGGCCCGACGACAGATTAGTTACGGATTAGGCGCGGTTAAAGATACATTATGGGAGACTTTGACAAGGAATTAGCCATTCTTGCTATAAAGGTTCAAAAATAGATGATGAAACAAGAATATATTGAAAATTTCAGACAAATTACTTTATCCTGAACAAAGTTGTTACCACTATAAGTTTTTAATAGAAATGGTAGTTAACTTCATCGACACCCTTTTTCCACTATGGCCGATTGTTGATTGACAGTCGTTAACTCCACCTACATAGTCTCGATAATCAAGTAATGTTTAAACGGTATCTAGTGAAGCTTGTGTATAGCCTCGGTCATCACTGTCTTTTATGAATAATTTCCGGAAGTATGATGACGTCAACGTCACGGAGAAACCCCACCCACGACGCCATAGTGATTAAATCGGTCGACGAAATCCTGTTTTAATCCGAGCCCAATCCAAGCCATCCGTGGGTCTACAGAGTTCATTTTGGGCTTGTTGTTTAAATAAAGATCTAATTTATAATTTCTATGACATCTGAGGCTCAAATGACGACCGACAAAAGTCAGTTTTTGCTCTTCCATAATGTATGTTTAATATACGGGTCATGCGGTACGCGAGGACTACTTGCAGAAGCGGCGAATCAATCGCGGTTTGATTGCGGACATCCCGCCGAAAAAAATTTCAGGGTATAGAATCCGTGGAAAGCCGACCTCCATTTATAGATATTTCTACCTCGACGACAGAGCAGCGGGAAAAAAATCACGAAAAAATTGCAAAACACATGGGAATGAGCACGGAAAACATAAGGATAATTTGCGGGTCATACTCGGCAGTAGCGGTATAACTGTGGTATCTGGCGATACTAATCCGTTTGGCACCGTAGAACTGCGGAATAATCGCTGAGTACTTGCTTTCTACGCGGAATAAATGCGCAACAATTGCGAACGATCTTCGGCAACAGCCTTTGGTCTCGGATCAATCACGGCGTACCTGCGGAAAAATTGGTAAAGAGCACATGGTTTGCGCGTGATTTAACCTATAAAATTTCTGTTTTGAAGAGGAAATACATTGTACCATGGAGGACCCTAACGACGACATAGAACTGCTCAACGTCTTGCTGTTGCTTCATGAATACAGCAGTTTGAAACAGGAAAGACATACGGTACTTTGCGGTATAATTGCGGATTTGCTTCCGCAAGTCTTCCGCAATCTAGTGAAATGGGGATATAAGTCCATGCTTTCTGTCTTCAAAACAATGATTTTATCGGCGGAATCCGGTGTCATCCTTTGATCTTTACCGATTTTCCGCAGGAACGTCGCGATTGGTCCGAGACGAAACGCGGTTGCCGAAGATGGTCCGCACTTGTTCCGCACTCATTCCGAAGTTCTACCTTGCCAAACGGATTAGTACCGCCAGTTACCGCAGTTATCCCGGGTATTTTCCGTCATTGCCGAGTGTAACCCGCAAGTTGTCCGGATATCTTCCGTGACGATCCTAAGTGTTCCGCAGTTTCTTCGCCGTGATTTGTACCGTAGTTTACCCGTATGTCTTCCGAAAATACCGTGACTGTTCCGAAGGTATTCCGACTCCGAGAGCGTGTGAATGGACATTTTCCGTGGATTTTTTTCCCACTTATCCGCGTAAAAATGCCGAAGCTCTTCCACAAAAGCCATTCCGCAGAAGTCCGATAGTACCGCAGCTCGGTGAAATGGGGGTACAAGATAAAATAATATAAGATTTTATTGTATCGAAAAATCCATTGAGGAATGAGGACAGCATACAATATAAACATTAAAATAAAAACAATATGACAATTATAACTTTAGACACACAGTATTGCATACAAACCTCTCTTGGGGACAATATACAAAATAATAAATACAAGTGAAAAAAATTGGACGGATACAAAAATATGGACGGACATAAACCTAAATGTTTGTAACATAAGTTAATGCACTTGCTTCTAGGTACTTTGGTCCCAGACACTTATAGTTATCAATTGCATCATCAGGGGACACGCTGGCAAACATTCGTCAGCGACATAACCCAACATGCAATGCATGAAAATTTGTCCCCAGAAGCAATTGGTGCCAACACATCTTGACCAATTATTCAGTCAACATTTAGAAAATTCCTGGACAAAAATTCTCTAAGACAGGTTTGTCAACAGTTTGTTTTCAGTAAACGTCGGTTATTGTCCTCCTTTGACACAGGATTGAGTTTACCATTCGCGATAATTTTATTATTGCACTCAAATAATCATCACATTTAAATCAGTTCCAAAGAAGTTAATTACTGTTAGGCCCACTCTTCAGGTTGTTAAGAGTCACGACATCATATTCATAAAGTAGGGCCTACAGATTCATCACAGGAATACAGATCAACATGAATTTGACGAGCACGGTGCACAATTTCGCCCAATTCAGTTGTACATAATCCATCGGGTCTGCGAATTTCTGCCGGCTTAGTAGGTCGCTAGTTTTTTTTTTCTTTTTTGTTTTTTTTTTTGAGGGGGGGGGTGTAAGTTTGGGGAAACAAGATACCACTGATACGTTAGATTTATTTTTATGTTAGGCCTACTGGCATCCTTATACAATCTATCTATTTTATGGATATAAAACATTGGGGTTGATAAGTGCAAACAGACAATAATGATTTTATCGGGATTTGGCTAGTTTATGAAGTAGCTTTACATTGTACAGGTAGGCGTCCACACGGATTGACACCCCAATGTTTAGCAGTGAAAAGTTGCCCAGTAAAATTGACTGGGGCTCAAATTATTTTCGACATTGATTCAATCGGGTTGTCTCTGAACGTTCAGGGTGAGTGTAATGAGACCGGCGTTCAGAGATGAACCAGAGGAACAACTGACATCATAGATCGTATGGTTGCCACCGTCAATGGCTAAGGCCATTTACGTTCGGTTGCTGGTTCAGACTGTCGTCGCGACCATCATAGTCTACATCCGCAGCATACGACACACCTGTGCTTGCCTACTCCATGATCAAACACGATAGCAGATGGCTTCCATCTTGTTTACTGACGGCACTACTTATTTTAAGACAGACTCGGCTTTCCAATTTATAATATCTACGTCATTGGGGATTTCCAATTTATACTCACTGGTTGCTATGACCCGCTATGGCGTTGTCTAGAAACGCGCGTGCTCGCGTTAGTTTAAAATTTTTGCTATACGTTTAACATGGACTATTTGATGTAATTTGCCTGATTTGATTTGGCCCCATTTCCATAAATTTAGGTTGTTTTTTAGAAATTTTTAGCAAATGTTAATCTTAGGTGTTTTTTAATTCTAGCCGAAGTAAATTTTTTTACAATTTATAGCGAGTTAAGTTATCGTCTCTAAGAGGCGGGCGTAGTATTTTAAATGGCGGCCATTTGCCATCATGTGTATTCTTGAAGTAGGTACACATGATGTAATCGTATGCATCCGCAGGTCGCCCAGGAGTGCCGATTGATTTTTATTCAAGGGGAAGTAACTCTAAAATTCAATGGCTGCCGACCATGCGGTTTTGTTATTGTTTTGCGTTGTATTTCGATTAAATTTCCCAATACATGCATAGATTTAAGTGACACTACTTTTAGAACAAAGAATGGGTGCGAGGGGTAAAAAAATCACACCAAAAGGAAAAAGTAATACATCAAATGTTGGAAAATGGAAAAAAGGACAAAGTTCAAGCAGCAATCCCGTTTCAAAAAAGTTTCGAGACGCAGCTAAAAACAGACTTTTTCAAAAGAACACAGGTACTAATGCTAATGTGTAAAAGAAAGGGAACATTTATGATTATTTCAGTCCATTCACATAAAATTTGGGGCATCTGCGTAGTGTAAAATCAATTGTATTTAATTATGAATTATATAATATATATAAATAGGTAAACAGAGAAGTCAGATCAATTAAAAGTCAAACATGAATGAATTCGAAACAAGACCACTTTGATTAAGATTAGTGCAGCCAACCAAAACTTTGCCAAGAGACCAATCAGACTTAATACCTTTAGGAACTGTCTCTGAACGGATGTAATATGAAAACAATGTCTTCTCCACCTCTGTTCTATGGCTATTTTTTGGGATCCTTTTTTGCCACAGCTGACAGTATATATACACATTTTTAATAATTCAACACTATTTTCAAGTAGAACTTCATAATTAAAAACACTGACAAATTTCGTGTAAACTGATCCAGCCATTATAAAACTCAAAAGTGCACAGACTGCATGTTTATTTAATCTCTAAATTCTCCTTGAAAATAGTGATTGAATTATTATAAATTTGTGTCAGATATAGTGAGAAGGAGAAATGATTTCTTTTGGTGAAAAATAAAGAATGACAGTGTAAAAATAGAAGGTAAATAGCCTGAGAAGAACAGAGGAGATATTTTACCATATCATCATATGTTCAAATTGCAGCAATTATACAGGGACAGATAGGAACTGTCAGCAGACATCGTAGATTACATGTAGTTCCTAAAGGAACTAATAAGGTCAGACTAAGATAGAGGACCTCTTGTACCAATATTTTGCTTTACTAATACACTTCATAACACTTTAGTATTTCAAAGAAATTAAGCTTATTAAAGCATACGCAATTATCAATTAACATTTTATTATTTAAAATTTAAAAAACATTGGTCTGACTAGACTGAGTAATCTTCTGTCTTCGTCTATCTACTATTCCGAGTGGCCCAAGATGTCTTCTATCTTCGTCTATCTACTATTCCAAGTGGTCCAAGATGTCTTTGGTCTGAGTACTGTATATGCATAAATGTTGTCTAAATCCTACTTTCAATTTGAAATTTTTGTTATAGTCAATGAAATATAGCCTAAACAATTATACAAATCTTACTATATTTCTCTTTTGCTCTGTTTTTTTATGATTACAATCAATTGTACAGAAGAAAAGGCTTTTCCACAACTAAAATGTACTGTAACATCCATGATTTTATTTGTGATTTTATAGGTGCTATTTCTGTTAATTTTTCATGTATTGCTAAGGATAGAACTCGTCTGTGATATCAAGTTACATACATGTATATGTTGGTGGAAGCAGAAATCTATCTTTTGTAAATTGCTGCCAGGTGATGGTTCCAAATGTTAAAGTATTGTATTTTACAATAGAACTCATGATAAAGCACCAAATAATGCACCTGTGAGGGTCATATTTTAGAAATTGATAGGGAAATTCGAATTAAGTATTATTTTGATTTGTGAAATTTGTCAATGACAATATTCTGTATAATATAGTGATAATTTTATGATCCATAGGTCCAAGCAATCTAACCGTTGCAGCACTTGCTAAACATAATGAAGGGGAAACAGAAATTGATGGAATGTCGGTTGTATCGACTGAAGATGCCAAGAGTACAACAGCAAAAACATTTAGCACATGGGCAACAAATTGGACTGATTGTACCAATGCTACGTTTAGTAGAGTACACCGATATTGGGCTTCAAATTCAGCAATGCATAAAGAGGCAAGTACCAATGCATTATTCTTGTGGTTCCTTGAGATATGTTTCATTAGGCAATAACTGCATGCTTGTCAATGTGGCATAAGCATGATCCATAACATAGATATATTATGGCTTAATCTGCAGTGGCTTCCAGTTGTTTAAATATTTATAAAATTTAGTGATCATTTCAAAAACAACACATATTTTCTATGCACATAAAAGGGGGAATCAAAACGTTCCTGGTGATAACACACACTCAACAAAATAAAGATCAATTGTTTTCTAATAACGATAGATACACTATATATTTTTTTATCAAGTATTTTGATGTAACGCTCCTGACATCCTTAGGTCCTTTACCTTGTCCGTTAAGAATGGCTTTTTTCACCTTACCAGTCAAACATTATAGTATACAGACAACAGTAATTGCTGAAATGTCAGAAAATGAAATAAAAAGTATATTAATTCTTAGCGCTGGGCAATATTTTTGTTTTTCGATACAAAACCGTCACAGAAATAAAACCCATCAAAAATACCATCTTGGATGATCTTAGATATAAATATTGAAAAATGTCTTCCTGTTTATGTTATTTACGATATTTTATTGCTTAATGATGAATAAATACTGTTATACATGTAACTCAAAAGTGTTCATTCCACAAAGTTTGCAAATGCCATTAAAGAGCTTTGTTTTCGTCACATGACTTCTCACTCACTTTTCCATTCAACTGATATCTCAAGAATTATCCCTGCTTATGCATCTTGACAAATTCTTTATACCAATACTCTTCCAAAGGAATCATTGATAACCAGGAATTGGCTATAAGCATGCAGTGTTGTGTGCATATAGTGAAATATTTACTTATGTGCATGTATTTATAGATTCTGGCTGTATTAGCTGCTGTAACTGAAGTTATAAAACAACAAGGTGGTAGTGAAACAGAAACAGAATATTTTGCTGCTTTGGTAAGTTCAAAGGTGTAAGATATACATGTACTCAATTTACTTCTTTGATGCTAAAATTTAGGACTTGTCATAGTTGGAAATATTGAGATGTGCTGTAAATTTTAATTGAAATGTAATTGACCATTACATGATTTTGGAATGTGATTATTTACATTTCCGTTACTCATTACATTACAATCCTCCTTTATTCATTACATGGCCATTGCTTCAAAAATATATAATCATTACATTACCATTATGCCAGCCCTGCTCAATCAACTAGCCATATAGCTCTATGCTTGTTTGATTCGATTTAAGCACCTGTCATTGGTTAGTCAACAAGGGTTGATTTAATCATTAATTTGTTTATTACTTACGTCAGAGAAATAAAATAATTTTCATGAGTTTTCAGTAAGTAGGACGGCTAAATGAGACAAATGTTATGGCCCAAATTATTCATATTTCGACCATTCAACCTTCTTGCGTTTATATTTCAGATGACTGCATTAGAAACGGCTGATTCTAAAGACTCTCTAGCAGCTATATCTTATTTATTGAACCTTGCTATAAAAAAGTAAGTTTTAATAGATGTGGGGAAAAAAAATTTCTCTCCTATATAGAACTACATATTCATATAATATTTGTTGGAATTATTTGTCAAGGAAAAATTTCTTTGGGAAATCAAGTAATCTACTTTGGTCAAAATTACTAAGATCTTCCCACGCATCAAAAACAAAGAACACTAATTTGACAAGGGCATCAGTTTCAAATGCTACTTACCAATGTTTAATTGAAAATATTTCCCTTTATAGAGTTCCAGCAGCTGTTTTAAAGAGTAGATTTTCACAAATATCTAAACAATTATTAGACTATTTAGCTAAATACGCTGATGGTACATCTACATCTCTGACTAAATCTGTAAGTGTTTTTATAGATTATTTATAGAATATAAATCACTGGATGACTTTGTTGAATTTCATGTTGTGATAAGGGTCTAACTACTTGCTACATCAAAAATGGGTGTTGTACTACCCCTTGATAGCGATTACTTGAAAGTGATTACCCATCTTTATTGATATAGCTATGATTACCCATCTTTATTAAATCTAGCTATGATTATCCATCTTTTTGTATCTAGCTATAAACATTCCCATCTTTATGAATCATGATTACTTGAAAACAATTACCAATCTTTTTGAATCTACTATGATTACTAATCTTTATGAATCTAGCTATGATTACTAATCTTTATGAATCTAGTCATGATTACACATCTTTATGAATCTAGCTATGATTACCCATATTTATGAACCTGTCTATGATACTCATCTTTATGAATCTAGCTAGGATTACCTATCGTTATGAATCTAGCTAGGATTACAGATCTATATGAATCTAGCTGTGATTACCCATCTTTATGAATCTAGCTATGATTACCCATATTTATGAATCTGGCTGTGATTACCCGTCTTCATGAATCTAGACGGAAAAGTCGATCTTTAAATGGTTAAAAAGAACCTGTTCAACATGACTAAATGTACTTTCTGTTTGTTAAGACATAAGGTGATACTTAATGTCATTTACTCTTTGGGTTTCAGCTATTACTTTGTTTAGCAGCTGTTCTAAGAGTTCAGGATCAAGGAGTGTGGAATCATACATCTACACACCAAATATATAACAGTATATTAACATTTATTACACATAAAAAGCCAAGGGTAATTATTATTATCTACTAAAATAAATCATTATATATGTGTACTATACACAATAACCTTTTCCAATATTAAATATTATTAAAAGTATACTTATTGTATGATACCTGCAACACCATTATGCCAGGGGCAGACGAACATATTTTTTCGTCTGATCATTGCGCCTTAAAATTTGCTAGCGATTTTTTTTACAGCATCGGGCACATGTAGCGATTGTCCCAAGATTGTATGCTTTTCTGCAAGTAAATTACGTCATCATGTGTCTTGTACTACATGGCAAATCGCTGTAATCGTAAGATTAGTGTTTTAGCTTGCTATTTATTTGCAGAATAGCTAGGAGGGCTCGATGGATAAACTAAAACTTGTGGTACAAGAGTCAGACTACACACTTCGGTTGTGTAGACATATATTCTGAGATCATGTGATATCAATCATGTCTCCGAGTGGTTTATGAAAATGGTTTGCCTGACGATATTAACTGGACATTGACACAAAAGCGAATTTGATCGCCGGCAAAAACAAATTTCATGAGAAAATATCTAACATGCTAGATACGAATGATTGATCGCTGAGCACAGTTGTTGTCACTGACAAAGGGAACATGGGTTTTTTTTTTCAAGCAATCGGGCAAAAAAATATGCTGTCCCCCACTTAACAAACCAATAAGCTTATGTATTTTATGGTACATGTTTATTTGATTTTATTATTATATTAAGATAAGAAAGACTGCACACCAGTGTATACAGATTGTTTTAAAAGGTAGTTTATTTATGACCAGTGATGATCCACCACCAGTTCATCCTGCTGCTAGTTTAACAGCTAAATATTGTAATCATGAAATAGAACAGTGTGCAGGTATCTTTATCTTCTTTATTTATAAAGGTTAATCCCTTTGTCGAAAGCAAATAGACCCATTTGGAAAAAAAATGTTGTATATCATTCAAGTTATGTTGAAATTAATAAATAACAAAGAAGTTTTAATCAGAAAATGTCCATATCAAAAATCTTCTTCCATTGTCAATATTTTCAAATTATGAATAATTATTTGTATATTTCAGGATCAAGTGAAGCTATTAATACACTCTATACATTGGGTTTATTGAGAGAAGTTCTTGGTACCTTTTCTCAAAATAGTTTGAAATCTACATGTGAAAACATACTCAGAGTTATGACTATTAGTAATCCGGTAATTTCATTTACTTCAACTCTTTTGATGTTAGATAGCAATTTAGTGATTTATTTTCTTATATTTGTTTGATGGTTAGGCTATTTTGTTAAGCTATACCGTACAACACCCTTCATAAGTGGAATTTTTTCTAAAAAATTAAATACAGAATATTGTATTAATACACTCTCCCCTCAACAGGAAATTTGACTTTACTCAACCCTTTAATATGTTAAGGGCGTTGAGTAGTCTTAAATGCAAATTTTAAAGCTAGCACTGTAATTTTTGTTGATAAGATATGACATTTTTTGTTATTTGGGGTGATAAACTACATATTAATCACCAAATAAATACCAATTTTATTTACCTACTATGTCCCAAACTTGGCCCAAAAGCATGATAAAAAGGGGTATTGATGACAACAAAAGTAGAATTTTCTCAGTTATGCCTGCAGATATTTTCATCAAATTTGGCATGAACAATGCTAATAGCAAGTCCCAAAAATACACTGGTCAATTTTTGGCTATAGGTTGTGGTTTGTCTTGTATCCATGGAAACGCAAAAAAACGATGCGTTTTCTTGGAAATTCTATTAGTACAAGTTCAAAAGATTTATTGATAATCCCACCAGTAGATCGAAAGAGGAGCTACATTTCGACACCAAAAACGTTAAAAAATACCAACTCAAAGTATTTTAAAATTGTTGTTCATTATTTACCTTCAAACGAGATTTTGCGATTTTGGGTTAATTCTTTGAATACGTCGACAACAAGTATTAAAATACAACAATTCGGATGTAAAAGTAAATAATTACTTCACTGCACTACTCCACCGCACTGTAAATCATGTTATGCATTCAAAAAATAGTAATCTTTGACCATAAAAAAAAATATCTGTCATGTTCCTTTCGTGATAGATAAGTAGACCTGGATAATCATGTCATATAGTAAATAGACCTGGATAATCGCATCATACAGGGAATTCCTTCTGGACATCTTCCACTCCTGTTGAAGCCACGCATAGAGTTATATATAACTCTATGAAGCCACGTTTGTGTTGATCACGTGACTGGCGTGCACGACGTCATAATTTATTCAACACCTGATCTAGGTCGGGGAATCAGTCTCATTTGCTATAAATAGTTTTATTCCCCCGCCTCGTATCTCCATTGTTACACATAAAACGACGCGACTTTCGAGAGTTTTCTGAGTTATTTTATAAGTGGAACAAGTTTGCAAAGACTTAATAAGATTGGCGTTGAAAAGTTAGTGCGAATCTTAGACTGCTCAACGCCCTTAATTGACCATCCTAATTAGATGTCAAAATATTCATTATATTTTTAAAAGTGTATCGAATTTTATTTTATAGTTAGTGAAAGCCAGTGGTATGCAAGCCTTACATGGTATGTTTTCTTCTAAACCAAAAGCTGGTAATTTACCTGCTGAGTTAAATGCACAGATTATAACAGTAAGTATTCATACATACAAGTAAACTATAATGTCTAGCAAACTGCTATCTTCCCCGACATCACATGATACATTTGAACAAAACAGAAATAGTCAACTGATATTGATATATTACTTATATTTATTATCACTTTGAATTTCAGTCACTCATCTTTTTTCTTTCTCTTCTCTTCCAAACATACAGAGATGTAAAAATGAATAAGAGGATTAAATCATGCACTGCATCATATTGTTTTTTTGTTTTTCCACTATTACTTGTATTTAGGCACTGTATGATTATCAGCCGTCCGAACATGATAGTCAACCAATGAGAGCATGGTTAGCCGTTATGGAAAAAGCTCATGTCAACCTTGCCAGGTAAAGTTATATAACACACAAATCAGTTACAACTACCTCCAAACATACTAATAATTATAATAAATATCTAGATTATCATAATTTGATATTATTCAGCAGTACTTTGTGCGAGTATAAGTGGAATGACATTAACTTGTATATTATGTTTTCAGAATTGATGAGAAGTTAGGTATAAGTCATTTACCAAAATTATTTTCAGTTGGTATGACATGTTTGTTATCTAATAAACCAGAAGTAGCTTCATCAGCATCCAAAACATTAATGGTAAGAAGATAGTCATGTTTGATTTCATAATAATTCAACTTCATTTATTGTTACAAGTCCAATTTGAATACAAGTGATCAACTTATTGGTCTGAAAATATTGTAAAGTGTACAGAGCTAGCACCTTTAACACGCATTTGTGGATAAAACTGACAGGATATAAAAAACAATATTGTTATCATTATGCTTTGTGTTTATCATTTATATCATTAATTTCATGATAATAAAGCATTGCTTCAAGCCCAAATGAACAAATGAAGATGGCCCTTATATTTACTTATTTAAATTAAAGGCTTGTTCATAGAAGTGACTTGTTCATATGATTTATTATTTTTCAGACATTATTATCTGAATGTGTAGCACCAACAGTTGATTATCTTAAAGTTCTAGTCACATCAGCTCCAACAGGCTCAATGACTCCAATACATAAAATAGTTAAAGCTTGTGAAAGTGGATTAAGTTATCAATTTCATTCTACATGGAAACAAGTATTCCAACTTCTAGCTTTATTATTTGAGGTAAAAACAACTTTGAAGATAATATTTGATTCTTTAAGCAATATTTTATATTGAAGTTGAAAGGGTTTGATAAACAGGCATACATTATAACCACATTCTAGAATTTTCCAATCTTCCATACATAAGTGTTATTCTATAGGACATAATTTTAAAAAATAAGATAATATTCCAAACCAATCAAAACATGGTTATCTGTATTGTTTTATTGCCCTATATGAATGTAGCGTTTTCTCATCCAATTGCTCTTTGGGGGTTAGCATCTCCACCATGCTATGTGGGTGTTAGTTCTCTGGATGGCATGGATTAAAATGTATCGACTCTAAAAAAAAACACATGTTAGGTAGGCCATGTTTTATTTGTACTAAAAATTCTATACATGGGAGATAACTCTCGAGTACTCTCGTCAATAACAAAGGAAAGAGAACTCTTCCGTGAACGGTGACATTACTATGTGACACAATGATCCTCAGTAGACTGGTCTAAAATGGTCATACTAAGTATGTGTTAAAAAATTTTGTGGATATCTCAATTTAACTTTTGAAAATTTTGAAATCTTTACACTACAATCAAAACAAAAATCTACAAGATAAACGTGCAGACAAGACAAAAATAGAAATTGCACAAAATAAACAAATATCAAATCAAGTGTTTGGATCCTGGAGACAGCTGTAAGCATCCACTGCACTGTACAGTTGATGACAATGTACAGTACGGCCAAATGCTGTACTTCTCATGATCTGATCATGTTTCCAATACATTTGGATACAATGGTAGATACTGTTATTATTTGATATTTATGATTAATATTCATGATTTGATATTTTAGGTGATAGGTAAACATTTACCTGAACTTATTGAAAACGTGAGTAAAGTAATGTATTTCTATAAAAACTATATCAAGTCTCTTATTCTCATAACATACAATAGTTGTATAAATAGATGTAAATTATACCATTTCTATGATGTTCATAAAACCTACAGAATTTAGAGATTTTGAAATATTTTGTCTTGCAGATGTTAATCACATTAGTTGATTTAAGAGAATCATCTAATTTTTCCTATAAAGCTGATGTAGATCATATTGTTGGATCTGCTATAAAAAGTATGGGTCCTAGATTAGTGTTGAAAAATATACCATTGAATATAACAGGAGAGGAGTAAGTACTATACAACAATATGAAGCAGTAAATTTATTTAGATCATTGCCTAGTCTTTCTTAAAGAATGATGGCTTTCCTCCGATTCACAAAAATACCTAAAAGAAAAATAATCAATTAATAAGCATCTGAACTGTATGAGAATTTGTATGTTTATTAACAGAGCTTTAAAATAGATTTTTATATTTATATACTTGTTCATGTTATTTCACTGTATTTTATTTGATATGTTTATGATGTTTTATAACCATTATTCAATTATTCATGTGTTTCAGTGATGATACTAATTTTCCTAGAAGTTGGTTACTACCGATTTTAAGTCATAATATACAGCATACAGAGCTAGCATTCTTCTCATCATATTTCCTGCCATTATCAGCTAAATTCAGACAGACCTGTAAGTTAATTCAATCTTTTTCAAATAGGCAAACTTCAAAGTAGTTCTATGTCTGGTTGGAATTGAACTCATTTGGACGAGTTGAAGACTCATGAAAAAATGTATATGCTATCATAACCTAGTTTATTTTTTTTCATTGTTTCTGTGATATTAATTATTTGAATAGTATTAAATATTAGTATAGTGCTTAAGTCTGTTGACTAAAACTTCCCTTTTTAAAAGAGTGCAATTTACCAGCTAATGGTTTTAATAGGACATGTCTGTTCCCCAAACCATATTCAGAAATTATCAAAATAAAACGTACTCAGCATCTCAAAACACTTATTTCATATTTCAGGTGTTGATTTGCGTGCAGAAAAGCGATTTGCTCTAGCAACAGCTTATGAAGCTTTACAGAAACAAATCTGGGGTTTATTACAAGGTTTCTGTACACATCCTTCAGATTTATCTTCAGTGAGTGAAAATAATATCTCATAAAAAATCATAGTTTGAATTGTTTTTACAGAATTAAAGAATCACAAATATTACTTGAAAGGTTAATTATGTCATTTGTTTTACGGTTGTTATTGCACATCTACAGTCATAATCTTTTAGCAGCCAAAGTATATTAGTATCTGTTTTCTATATCTGTTATAGATTATTAATTTTCATTCATATGGTAAGATTATCAAAAAACATTGTATCTATTTTAGTCATTTAAATCAGTAGCCAAGATCATGGGAACAGCTATCTCCGAAAGACAAGATCTGAAAATGGAAGTAATGGCTGCTCTTAGAAAACTCATCAACCAAAATCTTGAAAATGGTTAATATTTTGATTTATGATTTCTTAAGACTCATTGATTATTTATAAACATATGGTTCAGATAAAATTCTCTTCAATATAATTAATAGAAAATGAGAGCTAGAAAGTATGAAATTAATATTATGTTACATATGGTGTCAGATGTTTATCTTTAAAAAATTCACATTCTCTCCAACAATTCTTGTAATTGAACAAGATAACAAAGTTGAATGTTTTCTTTTTTTTGTTTTACTTGAATATTGAAGATGTATAACTAATGTTATGTGGGAGTTAACAATGTTTTAATTTACTTCAATCAATTCTATATTACAGAAGCTAATAAAGCTGAATTAGCACGATTTGCTAAAAACTTTCTACCAATATTATTTAATTTATTTACCACTGATCCAAAGAAAGAGAAAGAAGGTTGTCGATTGGCTGCGTTAACCACTATTAAAGCTTATCTTCAAATTACAGATCTACAGGTTTGATTAATATCTATATATTGATTTGATAAATGGGTCAGGCCCTGAGCAAACAAATCATTCTCAAATATAAGTTAAGAATTGTTTTCCTTATTTTAGCTAAAGTATAGCCCTTTAATAAAACTGTTGTATGTGCAAAAATTTGTGTTTCTGGATCAAAGATATGTCTCATGAACAGTGATTGAAAGTTGAGTAAACTTGTACCTTAAGTCTTTAGAATGCTTTGTAAACTCTGGGCCTAGTTAATGTAAAATAAAAATATGAAATTTAAACAGCAAGTGGTCAATGTGTGTGCTTTATTTAAGCTTGTCATTATATCAAATGTTTTTTTTTTACAGATTCTCTAGTTTTCTCTTATTGCTACTGACTTGTACATGTATGTGCAATAAAATAAGATCAATATAGATACATTGTTGGTACCGATGATCTAGTTTATGTTCATTGAACTTTCAATCTCATCAATATGCGCATGTGTAAATACTTTAATTAGATTATATAGATTGAGTTTTTGTCTTCCTTGTGGCTGTAAATGTACAACATAGTACTCAACTTAACAGTCGTAGCTATAATTTATAAAGTATGTTGATTTACTAGTCTCTGTATAAATTGGATATAATAAACCTACTCTCTAGCATTTTAAACGCTATTATATTTTCAGCTTGCTGAATCATTTTTTGATACATGTGTTGCTAAGATTAATGATGCTGACATTACTCCTGCTAGAAGGTAAATTGGAATACATGTATACTATTAATATGTTCAAATCATAAATCACTTCATTAAACATACACAAACAATAATAACAAAAAAGTCAATGTTAGACGTGAAGTTGTGATATTACATGATTATATACTTTAAGTGATCATAAACTGTGAAATAGAAATCACATCTTTCTTTATGATTTTTATGAATTTAATTTGTTTTGAATTTTGTAGAATAGCATTAACTGATTTAACTGCAGCAATATTACCTCATATTAAAGAAGACAGGCTACAAATTATATTTGACATAGCTAAGCCAAACTTAAAGGTAATTATTATATTTTGATTTGTATTTTGAGAGTACATTATATTCTTCTTCAAAAAAATCCTATTAGTGAACTTGTTTATGCTGTACAAATTAGTCATGTTACTTTATTCTTTCTTTTTTATTTTAAAACAAAAGTCAACAGATAACGCATTACAGAAGAAATCCTACAGAATCCTAGAAGAGATATGTTCTATGAAATCAGAATCTAGTAAAACATTTGTACATGATAATCTACCCAAAATCCAGAAAATGTTGATAGGAGCTTTATCTAAATCTAGTTCTTCTTCTAAAACAGTAAGTCTTTGGTTAATTCTTTTATAGCTAGTGATTGAATTATTTTACTTTTTACGATAGCATACAAGAGTAATGACAATGAGAACCACAGATTCTTGTAACCAGTTGAGCATAATGATTGAATTCTGTCATTAGTCAGACCATCTAGTATATGAGTTTGGTTATTGGTCAGCCCTTTTTTAATATAAACATTATTTTTGTAAAAAATAACAGAAGTTATTATTACGTATTCTGATATATATCCATTCTCTTTTCAGCCTAGATTAAGATGTTTGATTCATATATTTCAAAATCTAGAAAAAAAACAGATGAACTTTGTTATGACAGTTTTACCAGAGGTATGTCTTAATATACTTGTAAACCATTGTACATTTACTAGAGATATACAACTACTTACATTTTTATAACAAACATATTGCTCCTTAGATCTGCAGACTTAGTACTGGGTACAAAGATCAGCAACCAATAGTTTAATAAGTTATGTGTTATTATATTATTTCAGGCGATATTATGTACTAGAGTTAGATTATAAGCCTATAATGTATTATTATATTTCAGGCTATATTATGTACTAAAGAAGTAGGTGGTAGAGCTAGATCAGCAGCCTATAGTTTATTAATTACTATAGGTGATGCCATGATCAGATGGAGGAAAGATAAATCAGAAGAAGGTAGTTTATTTATTCATTTATTAGAAATTAAATGGCAGATTTGTGAGATGACGCTACCTATGTACTGGTAATTGAAGATGTAACCTAATACCAAATTCAAATTTTTTGGAACTTCTAATCTTTGAAATTTATTGACAATAAAATGGATGTGAAAAAGTCAATCTTCCTGTATGCTCTTTTGTGCAGAACAGAGATCCCCATAGACATGTAATATAAGGGTATGGTTGCAAATGAAGTTAACTCTTGGCATACCTGGTTTTAAAGAACAATTTGAGTCTCGGAGACTGCAATGCATTACTATTGGGGGAAGGGTTGATTGAACAAAACACACAGATGGGAACCTCTGGTGTAGAATGTACCACTTCTTTTATACTCTTTTCCCTCTATACATGTAATAAGAATTTTTAATGTGTTTCAGATGTGATATATGAATATATAAAGTTAATATTAGCTGGTTTAGCTGGTGGACAGGATATGGTCAGTAGTTCATTGTTTGCCTTAACTAGAGTATTCTATCAATATAAAGGTAAGATATTATTTTAATTGTCAATTTATATTGAATCATTTTGAAAAGAGTTTTAAATTATAAAAATTTAGATTCTCACTTTAAACAAGAAATCTGCCCAGATTCTTACTTGCGTTGACTTTAGAAATGTTTTATTGTATATTACAGATAAGATACCATCGGAGTGTTTAGATGCTCTAGTAGATAATGTATGTTTATTATTACAATCTAAATCAAGAGAAATAGTACAATCAGCACTAGGTTTTATTAAAGTTATGTTATCAGCTTATAAAGATACAACATTAGCTGGTCAACTTAAAACACTGGTTAGTATCTATAAATAAATCATACTCATATTATATAATGTTGGATGTTTTAACAGAAGGACATGGAAAATTTTAATACAGCATTTGATCCATATTACCAACTTTCAAGAAGTAACAAGTAACGTTAATATTAACAACTATTTTAATTTAAATTGTACTGTCTGGTAGTATTGATGAGGCACCTTACATTTTCTCAAAATTGATCTAAGAGACTGCCATCATTATGTATCCTGTTAGAATATAGAAATATAAGAACCTTCGTGTTTAAATGAATTTCCTTGGACTTTGCATTTAATAAAAATAGTTAATTAAATTTTTATTATGCTACAATAGCTTACCTAATATATATATATTTAATTTACAGGTATCTGGTCTTGTTTCTATGAAAGATGACTGTAAACATCATTTCCATCTGAAAAATAAACAAATTTATACAAAACTTATCAAAAGGTTTGGGTAAGTGAAAGAAATCTAATTCTAGAAAGCATATTTGTTCGGTTTCGGGCTTCCTGAATAATTTTTTTTTTTTGGTGTTGGGGGGGGGGGGTAGTAGAGAAGTTCAGTATGGATAATTTTGATTGGTTTTTCAAGGGGGCTGCAATACACATGTTTAAAAATAACAATACCGTTGGTTATTTTGTACAGATATGAGATTATTCATAAACTAACACCAGAAAATGTACATAAAGTTCTCGTCAATATCCGTAAAAGATTAGACAGAGAGAAGAGAAATCAGTTAGCTAATGAAGCAGGTGACTCAGATGCTGAAGAAGATGATGACGACGATGATGACATGCCTACAAAATCAAAACCTGAAACGTGAGTTAGATATTGATTTAAAAATAATATTGAAGAACCAGTCACTGTTTGAAAGTGCAACATAAAGAATACCCCATACAATTACAATTGTGTTATATGTCTAATGGATCACGTATTTCATATGCATGTTTTGGTATCTATTCGTTGAACTATTTACCTTTAATAAAACATGTTGAAATACTTGCATGTGAAATACAAAAACAGTAATCAGGGTTTTAAATTCATCTGCTGTCTGCATTATTGAAGACCTATGAAATCCCTCCGGAGGACTGAGAAACCAAAGTGCACTCTTTCGCATCCACATATAAAGATCCCTTGACAGTAGAAATTCAATGAAGAGTATGTCCAAATTAACCAGCTGAGTTGTAACAGAAAAGTAGGACATTAAACCACTGTTCAGATTTATATCGAATTGACACCAATAAGAGACAAAAACCCTCCACCAATAGAATTATATTATGTTAGATTATCTTTAGTAGTAACACTTTATAGGTGAGTTAAATTATTCCATTCTTTTTGACTAATCAGTGTAAGAATTTTATTAATGTTTATAGAATTGATGAGTTATTGAGAGATACAGATTCTGAATTAGATGAACCTGAGGATGGAAAGAAGAAAGAAGTTTCTAAAAGAAAGAAAGGAAAGAAAGCATTTATTCAGGAGGAAGGAACAGAAATTGTGGATTTTTTGGATCCCTCAGCTAATAAAAAGATTTTTTGTAAGTTAATATTTAAATTATTATTATAATGTTAACTCAGCCTTTATAGAGACACGCAAAATCAAGAAAAACTATTTTTTACTTAGTCGATACAATTACTGAGAGGGACAAATGGACCAGCGAAATAAAAAGAGAATACGCTTTGTATGAAATTTTGGAAGTTGAAATTATTTAAAATATTTAAAATATAAATGAAGAATTTATACTTGATTTGAGGCATTTATCTCATTTTCAACAATGTTGAACAATCCAGTATATGTGCAAGCATGAAATGTGTAGATATTGACAATTTATTAATAATGGTTTATCGTCTATGGTAACCTACATTAATTACAAATAAAACTGGATATTTATAGTTATATTTTACAATTTTATCATTGGTTTAAAAACAGCCTAAATCGTCATATTATTTTAGTGAGAAAGAAATCATTTGCATCATCATATGTATGAAACAGTTTATTAGAATTGTGTTCCAACATTTCACTTTTACAATCCAGTTTCTCATTCCATAGACGGACAGCTTCAAGCCTGGAAATAAAGCACCTGTTACGAACAATGTCAGCCACAGATTCAGGCTTTGTCTGGTGTTGATTCGGTTTTTTTTATTGATATTATTAATTCATGTCTGGTACTAAGTTGAAAATGTCAGGTACTATTTCATTATTGCCTGACAATTTGTCAGGTACATCTCGAGGCCTGAACAATATTCCTGGAAATTAGACCACATCCAGTCCATTTTATTGTTTAAACTTTTGTTTATTTACTGTGTGTGTTGTTTCAGCATCTAAACCTAATAAACAACAAGATAATGGTAGTAGTAAGAGAAGAGAAGAATTATTTAAACGTGGTGGTGATGGACGTTTAGTAATAACTACAGAACAAGATGATACAGGTATTATACTTACTGTCCTTGTTACATAGTCTGCCCCTTAATTTTTGCGACAAATTTTGAAATAGTAACACTGAGCTGAACAATTCTATTACAATATAAAGAATGAAAGCAGATGGAGGTTTATAGTCTTGGACAACACTTTATTTATGTCATATTATAACTAGAATTTCTATTTTATTGTTACCCATGCAAAGCTGTGGTTTTAAATTTTGCCGGACAGCTTCGTTTCTGCCTACTATTATTATTATTGCACATCGATTTATCATAGTATCTCTTTTGTGTATTCGCAATCTGTAAATGAGACATATTTTCGTTAATAACCCGATAGGCACCATCCCTGAGAAGTGTGAAGCAGGCATATTAATTCCTAAGATTCTTCTGGCCATGGATGTTTTAATTTTGAGTTCTGGCCACAACCATGGATGTTTTTATTTTGAGTTCAGTGTCGTAAGTTCCTAACCACTACCCCCTAAAATACAAGAATTAGTAAAAACATTTTGGTGACATATTAAGAAATTGATTTTATTAAGATTTTTAGAATAATACATAATATTATGTTTGAAATTTGTATAATCAATTTATAATGTTATAGGTGAAAAAATTGAGTCGGACATGGAAGATGATTTAGAAGATATTATGGCATCTATGGATGGAAAACGAAAGGTAATAATCAAGTTATTACCCATTTACTTAATTTTAAGTCGATTCCCCGGTTGTACATGGCAAGGAGTATGGTCGCTTGATCAACCTTGTGGGTTTTCTCTGGGCACCCTGGTTTCCTCCCTCTGCTAAAGACCCCTACGCACATGCGAATTATTGAAATAAAATTAAACCATATGTTAGTCCCGAAATTACCTAGTTCGTGTCATGTGGAGTTAAACCCCAACCCTCTCTCTCTCTCTCTCTCTCTCTCTCTCTCTCTCTCTCTCTCTCTATTTTATTTGATATATTTATTTTCTTAACTTCTAGGGTATAGTTTTTGATCATGCCCATATTTTATTAAAATCTATTTTTTTTCCTTTTTTTCTTCAGAAAACTAAAAAGCGTGTGTTTGAGGAATTGGATTCTGATGACGATGATGGATCTATTGTAAATAAAAAATATAAAGGTAGATTTTCTACACTAGTCCAAACAAATTTCAAGCATTATCTATTGAAGAACTTTACTTATTTTAAGTGTTCTTTAGATAGTAATACAGATGAAATATCATACAGGCATTAGTTAAAGATATAATAGAAAAAAGATGGGGGCACGAATGGTGGGAACATTTGGTGATCATAACTGTGATTTTTTGTAGAAACCTTTTTTAGTAAGACTGTGTTTTGTTTAAAAGTCTATAGTTTGCTTTAATTAAATGATTTGTTTATATATTATATAGCTGGTGGTAAAGGTATACATAGACAATTCGATAAAACTAAACAACACAAAGATACAAATCAATATGGATCTGAATATAAATCTAAGGTAAATATTATTGTCCATCCATAGTGGATATGATTTATTATAAGACATATTAACATGGCCTTGGGGATAATGATCAACCAGTGCCCATCTCGATTGACATAGGCTTGCAAAGAAAATAAGTTTGATTAATTCTTGATAAATTTTATACACCCCCATAGAAATTTGGACGTATATTCCTGTCCATCCATCTGTTATAATCTGATTGTTTTAAAAATTATATATGTTGGTCACATCAGTGAGATGAAGGGTAATGACCCCTGTTTCACTTTGTTGATCATGGTGATGCTTTAGCTCCAAAAGTTATCAACCTTTCTGTATGAAGCATCATTTAGATTAGTGAAACAACAAAGCCTATTGAATTTCGGCAATTTACAATAAATATGTCTATTATGACCCTTGTTTCACTTTGTTGAACCTTATTAATGCTCTATTGAATTTCAGCAATTTTCATCAATTACTTCTAGTGTTATAGCCCTTGTTTTACTTTGTGAATCTTATGAACGTTCAAATGACAAAAGTTATCATCCAATCTGTATAAAATTGATATGCATTATTTAAATTAGTAAATTGAAAAACCTGTGAAATTTCAACAATTCCTATGATTTACTTCCAGAGCTAAGGCCCTTGTTTCAGTTTGTATAACCTTATGAAACCTTCAAACTTCAATGACAAAAATTATAATATGATCTGTATGAATTTGTCTAGTAAAAGCCCCAAATTACCTACAAAGAATAGATATTCGACAAGACTTGTCGACCTATCTTTTATTTTGTAAATAACCTAAAACTACCGTAATTACAAAAAGCCATTCATTGGCCTACTTAAAGTAAAGTATATCTTGCTCAATTGTTCTCCGAATTCATTATTTGTGAATTGAGAGCTTCTCAATGATGGCTCAACAGATTCATCTCATATTATTATTTATGCAGGGAATCTAATTTTAACATAAAAGACTAAGATAAGATAGAATAAATTTTATTTAATAAAAATGCCCATGGGGAACAGCATAATTATAATTACATAAATTATGTTAATACAGTACAACAAATATACATGTAACAAATAATCAAACAAAAATATACATAAAACTTGTTCAATTTGTTATATGATCGAATAGCAAGGGGGTTAACAGGCCTATGTGTTTTTCCATTATGTCTCTTTAGTTTCGGAGTCAGACTACATTAAATAGCTTATATTAACTGTATATTATATTATTACAGAAAGCTGGCGGTGATGTAAAGAGAAAGGGTAAACCAGATCCATACGCTTATGTTCCATTCGACTTTAAACGTCTAAATAAAAGGTATTTTAATCATATAATGAAAGTAATGTAATATCGAGTTTTTGAATATAGTAAATATTTTTGTCATAATCAGATATTGATAAGTGTATGTATAATGTATGTAACAAAAGAGAACTCTCTTATTTTAAAGGACATGTATCTTTTTCAGAAAACAAGCTAAATTAAAGGGTCAGTTTAAAGGATTTGTGAAAGGTGCAAAGAAAGGAGCTTTAAAGGGCAGTAAGAAAAGAAGACAGTAATTGTGTGTTGAAGTCATTGTTTATTAATGTAAAAGCACATATTTAAATGTACATTTTTCTTCAGAATTGAGGTTTAACTTCCATTTGTTAATGAGCAATGTTTTCCTTATAATAAAATAATAGGGGAAAGGAGTTGTCATAAAAGGGGGGTAACTCGTAACTGGACACCCAAAGGCCATATTATCTCCCCTTAGACCACATGTGGCATGATTAAAGAGTTACTGGAAATATTTTCTTAATTTTCAGTTACAGGAATTTAGCTACATGTTCATTATCTGAATATATTGATCAATCTGTCAATTTATTATTTCTCTCAGAGGCATTATGAACAGTTTTTTGTGAGAATGTTAGATAAATTTGATGTACAAAATTTGTTTTGAACGGTTGTTTCATATACAAATGAGATTTGTTTCATATACAAATAAGATTTTTTTTTTCTTTCTTTATTCTTTGGGATTTTTAAATTTGTATTTCTGCATATGGGTAAGAATCATTAATTGGTTAATTGTATAGGTACTTAGTAATATCTCCTCGAACATATCGAGGAAACATTGCTTTGACTAACTATCGTCATAAGACACTCTTGGTTTCCCTTTGTTAAGAGTGATAATATTGGGTAATAACTAAAAATATTGTACACATCTTTCTTCAAATAGATTTTTACTGCTAAAGGGAGACGTACATGTATAACCATCTTGTTTTACATTCTAATCACCTTATGAGGGCTGGCTATCTGAACATAATTTTCTTTAAATTGTAAAACTATTGTATTGAAAATGGTACATGTAGTTAGGAAATGTAACAAACAAGAGAAAACTAAAATTTAAGAAAGTTGTTGCCTGGGTAACAAAGATTTTGGTGATATGACCAATGACTGAACTGTTCTAATTTGAAACTCCAAACAAAAGATGATAAACACTATATGGAATCAAATTGAATGTAAATAAATCAGGACACAGAATGTTTATATTCTACTATACATATATTTACAAATAACCAAGAAGGAAGAAAAGTGAATATTCCAGCAAACCCTTATTAGAAATTGGTGTTGTTCTTGCTTGGTGATGTTCACAATACTATGATTCAACTAAAGTATAAGTCTATACTTACTCCAGATTAAGCATGTTAATATATTTGGTATCATGAGAGTACTAAATACACTATCAAGTTAACATAAATTAAAGAAGAATATTTGTTTTTGTACAGTGTAAAGTTGACTGTTTAAATATATATTAAATCGTCTTGAATTATTCATTTCAGTCTTCTAACTTTTGTTATTTCATATAATTTTGTCTGACTCTTGACGTCTTATCACAGTAAATTTACTGGATGCTGATCTTGTCAAATGGACTGCAGTTCTGTGTGATTTTATAATTGATGGTAGTATGTCATTCATATATCAGTGACCTCATTTATACTGAGAGTGACCAAGTATATATTACTTCAATCATCATCAGGAAAATTGAAATTGCCAAAGGGAGGGCTCTATAAAAGATTTTGCAAACCATTAATTTCTAGAATGATAAATTATTAAGGCTATCATTCACGGGTAGAAGTTGTTGAATGTTAAAATCAACATACGGCTAAATCATTGAAAGTCCAAATTCGTTGCTGTAATGTCTTAGAATCTGTGGTAACCACTAACATCGAATCGAAGAGATCATCGAACCCAAAGTTTTCAATCTAAATAATTCCTCCATTGGCCATGATATGTGTTTAAATTAAAGCCCACTAAATATTTGGCGATCTTAACAAATAAATTTGATAGCGTTTTATCACTAATATATACCCATTTTAATATTTCGTAAAAGTTTATAGCCGATTTAATGGCGTATAGTTCTATTTTTAAGAAAATTAAGCAAGACGAAAATGATGTAATATGAGGGAATACAAAAATTTACATTCAATTTTTTACAAACAGATTCTAATTCAGCAATCAGTCCAAATTTGTTCAGTACACATGGTGTTAGAAACCATTATGATCAAGACGTCGTGTACACATTTCAAAATATTCACTGGTTCTTAAATTTTGGATAGGATTACATATTTTCAAGACAAGTATTAATTAAAGTGTATATTGCATTCTAATTATTGCTTTCTTTAATTTTAAATATTATAGATAGTGGCCCCTTTTAGTCACGCGCTAAATTTGGAAGTTATATTCCTGTTAGTGAAATAAATGATTTTGCTGGTGTTGTTTGTTCCCTTAGAGATGTCTTATGCAAGAGCTAAATCTGCCTATTGCAGTGCAGGTCTTATTATTCACATGAAATATGATAGCCATTTAATAATGGATAATCGATAGTTATTATCATACAATGGAATAAAATTCGCGAAAACACTATTCTTATCAAAACTTCCAACATTCAAAACTTTTCTCAGAATCAAGTAATTTGACTGAATTTTTTAAATATATTCCCATTTCATCATCTTTTTTTAAAAAATCTGTTAACGCGAAAATTGCCAGCTTTGTATCTAGTGAATCTTTACGATATGTTTCTGGGCGTAACCATTGTTAAAATAATATGTGTAATAAGTGAGATATCTCCTTTAACAAGTACTCTTCAGGAAACGACAAAAGTTACTTAGTTCAAAGTGAACAACATCATTAATTATCTATGACTAGTCTACAGTTACATAAAGTATTGGTTTCATAAAACAATTTCACACTTCAACCTTTCGCAATATCCACCCTTCCACCTCTTACTCCCCTGTGAAATTACATTTATCAACTAAATTTTAACTAAAGGAATTGGTTTCATAAAACACTTTCACTTCACCCTTTTGCACCCACCCCACTCGCCTGTAAATTTACATTAAATCAACTAAATTTTAATTAAAGTTAAAAAAAAGTGGTAAGATTAGATTAAATAATGTTAAAATTAAGTAGATTTAAAAATGAATTAATTTAGGAATATTTTTAACAAGTAATATTATATCCTAGAATCGAGCTTGTCGTCATCTAAGTTTCCGTTGTTTGATGTGCAAAGAACAAGTTTTGTGTTGACCCCAAGAAGAACATGATGAGTTCCTGTCCAAAATATCCATTAAATATATATATATGATGAAAAATAATAGCCTACAAAACGAAAATATAGTAATTCTACTTACCGAAAAGATACTAATTCTGTGTAACGAAAAGATACTATAAAACGAAAAGATACTATTTCTATATAACGCAAAGATGCTAATTCTATAAAACGAAAATATACTAATTCTATACAACGAAGAGATACTATAATTCTATATATGCAATGGACATAAAAGTCTACATAGCGAAAGGGTGCGAATTTTCGGCAATGAAAGTATACTAATTATAATAACGAAAAGATAATAATTTATAAGTCTTTTTACGAAAGGACAAATTCTTTATAGTGAAAACGAAAATATATTCTACTTAACGAAAATATACTTATTCTATATAACGAAAAAAAAATTATTTTATATAACGAAAGGATACTATAAAATTAAAAAATACTAATTATATATAATAACGAAAAAAATATTTATTCTATATAACGAAAGGATACTCTATAAAATGAAAAAAAATACTAATTCTACGTGTCCATAGGCGTTTTATAGCTAAGGCGCTGGAGTCGCCAGCCTCCTCGCGAAAAAAATCAAAGAAATTGGGAAAATAAAACGGGAGAAAAATGCTAAAACCGATGAGAAAAATGAAAATGTACTCTAGTTAGGGGGGACCTAAAGGCAGACAGAGGGCCCCACTTCTGACAAAAGGGCTGCTCTAGCCAAGGGAAAGGGCCACGACTCCGAGTCAATCGTTTTCTATACACTGTTCTGTTACTGTCGAATCCATTGCTGAATGAGAATGCCGGCATTGCATTGGCATAAAAATCATCAATCAAGACACCCCTACCCCCCGCGAAAGGGGGCCCTCAAAATAGTATAGCCTCCGTCATGGCAAACCTTAAAACGCCCCTGTACGTGTGAAAAGATACAGTCTGATTATAATGCAGATTATACTGGTCACAATTCTATGGAATACAATTACTGCTTATTATTGAGCTGAGCGACGTTTCGGTTAGGTTTCTCTAGTCACTATCAAGCTTTTAAAACAGTTTAAATTACAAATCTTTATCTTACTTAGTTTTTTTTTTTTTTTTACTTTCGATGGTCTACACATAAAGATCTGACAGGTTATAGTGGGGGCTTGCGTCTAGAGTTATTGACCCTATGACGTCAGACATTGATTAATCAATCAAAGAGCTTTCTTGGCATTTACCCACAGTTCCGCGCAGAGATCGCCAAGACGTCACCGTAACAGGCCGTTTCATTGGTTAATTCCCAACACCAATAAGTACGCCTATTATATAACAACTCTACCAGATCCAAGTGTGGTAAAGACATTTAAAACGAATTTTTGAACTATCAAAAAACGAAAATAAATAGGAACTGTGTTTTAATCAGATTGCCAAAAGATGATAATTCTATGTAACGAAATTCTATACAACGAAAAGATACTAATTCTATATAACGAAAAGATACTAATTCATATAAAGATTCTAATTCTATATAACGAAAAGATACTAATTCTATATTATACGAATAACTAATGTTATATATAAGCCAACTATGAAAACAAAAGTGTATATACATAACGAAATGATTCTAATTCTATGCAATGAAATTATGTCTGAATAACGAACAAATGATAATTCTATATACATGTAGTGAAAAATGACAAGTCTTTTTAACGAAAGGGCAAATTCATTTTAGTGAAAAAACAGTAAGTCTACATACAGAAAAGATATACAGTCATATCATTCAAACTGAAAAAAAACTCGACCATCTTGATCAACCGTGGATGACCACTATTTGTCTTATATCATGTAATTTTACTGATGGAATCAACAACAGCGACTGCAATGATAAAGACATCTGAATTGGCAGGCGCGGATCCAGTGGGGGTCGCGCTCGGCGCACGCCCCTCTATTTTTTGAGGTGTCGAACAATTTTTAGCTCCATATATTCTCGCGAGAAATGAAAACGAAAATAGTTTAGGTTGGAAATCGTAATTTACAGTACTAATGCGAAATTAGTCCTTTTGGTCATTTTTTACACTTAAAAATCACGGTTCCGGGCTTCGCACTCCCAAGCTGGTGCAGCACGCCCCCTCTTTCTGAAAATCCTGGATCCACCCCTGATTGGTGTACTTATATTGCATGGTTTTCTCATAATCTGTACAATAAGGGTAATCGAAAACTCTGGTTTGTCTGATAAAAAACCCAGGAAATGAAATCACGGAATGAAATTCCAAAGAGGTCCTCTAAATATACCCAGTCGCTTTAAGGCCTGTCTCTAGACTATGGGTGGAATAGTATTGTCAAGCCCAGAGGCTTAATCTCTGGGATCCCTACGATACTATAGTTAGATAATCACACACCTAGCACTATTTGATTTTACCTGGCGGTTTGATAATAGTTATGCCAGGATAATTATCGATTTAAAGGTAATATATTTTTAGAACAATTATTGTTGCAATAGCACCAGAGATTCTTTACTGAAATTTGCGGGAATCTACTTTCTATTAATAAGTATTTGTTTCAATATGACTAACAGGTACCATGCAAAATATATAAAACCCTTCATCATGTTTCTTACACAAATTAAAATATCATCCAAAGATGGACAGCCGTTTGAAATTCTTAATTACTGGTAAGATATTTGTATGTTTATGTTAATTATTTAAATTTAAAATCATATGTTTACATCGTCTGTAGAATTTTTTCAATAGTTTGGCAGATGGCGGGATTATTTTTATAACGTGGATGTGTTGTCATAAAAAACTAAACAAATATTATATAAAATTATTCTTCCAAAGTTCAGAGGTTCTTTAGCACAATATCGGCTTAAACTATATCACCCATCTCATTCGTAATTTTCCCAAACTACTCTGGTACCTAAACTCATGGTGACAGATTCTATACGGTTTTCCGTGTAGACGTGTGTCGTTTTGTATCGCACAGGGATAGCGATAATACGCAACTTCTTTAGAACTGGTCTCATTTCGGCCTTGTCATCCGCACACATCCTGGTAAACTATACAAAAAATATATCATGGTCTGCCCATCATATGAATCTCACATAATAAAGGAATTGTGGTTTTTCCCCGTCGGTGGCGAAGGAGGGCCTGGCAAGGATAGGTGTCTAGTCCTTCGGCTGGGACGTAAAAGATCCATTGCAGTTGGAATTCGATGTTCTCCCTCGTAGCATACTGTATTGCATATCCACGTCTTCATTAGCCCAATCGGGGTAGAACAGTAGGACATTAAACCCCATTTTATTTCATTTGAACATATTAATAAACCACGAAAATTGATAAATAATCATTTAGAATATCAGTTTTATACAGCTTTAACATTCTCTTCGTTTAATCCCGTTTATCACACCGAACCAAAGTGAATGAAGTGCAGTTTTTACTCACATTTGAAAATAATTTCCTTTTCAGTTTTCGCCATGATGTATTATATTCAATGTAAATATACATTAAGACAACATTTCCTTTTGGCGGTTTAAGCATAATTTACAGAATTAAAATTGTGTATCTGACTATGATTCATAAAAAAAAATACCCAGAAATAGATTTCATAAACTGCGATTATGGTTAAACCACCAAAATAGACTTGATTTAGGTGTTGTATTTTGAAATGTTCTATACAGTATTGTAACATCTGATAACCTTTTACTTTTATTGCAAAAAATAATAATAACGAAAACCTACATGTAACAATCTAAATTTCGCTATAAGACTGTATTAAAACTACCTTGAACATGACTCTCTGAATTGGTTTTACCGTCTATTTTTTCTAAAAATGAGGAAAGAAACAAGGCAACTGTATTAAATTTCCTTGTTCTATTCTTGGATGTTCTATAAAAACTGTTAATCAATATTTTTCCATAAGTATTAGTGTTGCATGGAATGGAGTTGTGTCTTTTTTATATAGTCTTTGAAATATTGTTGGCAAGGGCCGAAGAAATATAATACGAGTGAAGTGTGGCCGACTAGTATATTGTAAATACAAAAGATTTAATTCTGTGGAATACAATTAACGTTTGGCCAATGCTTCTAAAACGCCCCTATTAATCAATACTTAATAATAATATTGGTATTCCATATAAATGTGGCCTGTGTATTTCCAGTTCTGTTAGTAAATGCCATATAAATAATTTGTTACAGTGCTGGTTGTATTTTAGTATTTAAATTCACTTTGTCCCCATGTTTTGGTGGCTGCAAGGAGTGTTGCTAATGAACAGTGTCGAGTTATAAAATGACGCGAAAGTTTCCACACTTGTGAAACAAATTGGCAAGTTTCTTCCGATCTTCATTCTTGAACACCAAGACTATCGAATTAAATAGTTTTGTATAACGGAAACTATCGGTTTGGCACCGCTTCAGTCTGTATCTTTATTTCCGAACTTACAAGAAAATAAATGGTGAAGATAATCAACCATTTTTCTTTGAATAGCAAATAACACAAGCTTATTCCATGCTTGTAAGCATCAGACTGTTTTATGGTTATAATCATCCGCTTGCTTGAGGGTCATACATTAAAGCATCGACTGAAAATTAATAGTTGTAACTTTACTATAGAGATGACAAAATGTTTTCTATAGACATTGATCTGCGTTGGAAAAGTTTAAACATACTACATATCATCCCAGACCCACCTTCGTAATCTTGATAGTTTATATAGGCGGACGTAATAACAGTCAAATTGGTAATGACCAATCTTTCCAGAACTCGAATTTCACATTTGTGATCAATTGTCTCTGCATAATAATGAATCGAACGCGCGTATGGATTATTTTTGCAGCTTAGCCAGATACAAAGGTAATTTTACAAATCGTCAGAAGCAGGGTTTGCCCTACAGCTAATTATAGAATGAATGATCGAGAGTATTGTGGAGTATTTTGCATGAAATTAATTATTGTTTAGTTTATTCCATTGTCTGTGTATGTTTGTAATAGTTTCTGTCCTCGCATGCAGTGTCATACTACTTTATAATAATGTGGGATGGTTGTAGCCGATTGTCTTTTAAAACGGTTTAATAACCTACGGGAGAATTATGTACATAATTAAATATAATCAAATGACAATTTACCATGAGATTAATGTTAATAATGAATGACTCCTAATAATGTCAATGGCGTTAAAGGGGTAACAGTATAGTTTCCCCAAATAACCAAGCATCATCCAAAACTCAGACATAGCCAAATCTAAATCTTTTGTTTAATTTTTTTACTTTCATTTCTTCGATACACTGTTTTAATAAATCTTTTTATTTGCAGTTTCTGTATATTGTCTGTCTTTTCCACGATTGACTCAGCCGTGTATCCCCGTATCACGACCAACGCCCAGCTTTATCTCCGGTATTATTGGCATTCCTGAAATAAACGACCATCCTGAAATACCCGTGGAAAAAATACATGAGGACCTGATGTATTATTCTTTAGATCTGGCATATAAAAGTGAAAAACTATATTATAAATACGTGAGTATTTTTTGCGCACTACAAATTAAAATTGTATTTTTTATGAATCTTGAGTATACCAAGGTCGTATAGGGGCCACGCTGTGTGTGTAGCACGCATGGGTCGTCTGTCAGGCGTGATGCGGATGTATTAATATTGGCAGGGTTTATGACTACATTACAGATTATTTTCCATCATTTCATGATAATATTTCCATGATGGCGACGATCAGACGATGTGCTGATTTCGATTAAGTAGTAGTGTTTATTGTCAATACAGTATAATATGTGTTCGGAGTCACAGATTCCAATCCTGACATTTATAACCTCGTAAAATGATCACATGCTCATATACATAGCACGTTCATATGTCCAAGATGGCTAACATTTTTGGCGGGAAATTGGGACGATGAGCAGATTTTGATTAAAGAGTAGTGTATGGTGTCGATGTATATGCTAACGGGGGCACAAAATCAATTTTTGAGATACCAACTTTGTAAAATCATCACAGGTTGTTTTGATTTCTTTGTATACCACTTTACATTAAATATCATACATTTCTGTTCTACTTTTTGATTTATTAATTACCTTTTCAAAAGTTGTAAGTCATACATTTTTAACCATCATTTAACATAAACTGAAAGTCTCGATGTCGCAACCTTAAAATCAAACTGTAGTTCGACTACTACAATGCAATCGACCAAGTAAATGTGTTATTTTCCTTCAAAATCGATATTAGCTCAACTCGGACGACTACTTTATCAATATCAGCACACCATTCCGTTTTCCCGCCAAAGATGACCGCCATCTTGGAAATATACTAAGAATATGAACATGTGATCATTTTACAAGGTTGCCAATGTCAGGAATGGAATCTGTGACCCCAAAAACATATATATTGACACCAACACTCCGGAACCCAATGATATCTGATAGGATCTCTTTTATAGGGCCCATTTGGACATCAAGCACAGACCAGCCTATTTATGACCCTGTGCAATTACAGTTAATAAAATACTACAATTTTTTTCATTTTCAGTTACAACTGCGGTCTCTCGGTAGGAGATATCGACGTGTTCTAGAATCGGTCACCAGACATGTTGTCAATGTCAGTTATCGTGAATCTGTTAATAACTACACAGATATGGTAAGTTATTACTAACATGTGTATTGAAGTTTTCAATCACAGATCAATTAAATTATGACTAAACTGTGAAGCGTGGATTCTGCTGAGTTTAATGGATGCCAGGCATTCCCTTTCCATTAATAGGTGGGTGTGGGCGATGGGTTTATAGCGGCGGTTCTCATTAATTTTCTGCCAACGGCACACTTTGGATTACATGTAAAAATAGTGACAGGCCTGGCATAAGTATGTATGAAAAATATTTGAATTTTGCTAAATAAAAACGTGTAAATCATGGACGGAATACATCCGTAGAGACAGACTTGTCGCAGACACATAGAATGGCTCAAATTTAATAAATAAAAGCACAGCTATGAACTTACTTTATTGCAGTGCTTCAAATTTTGTCAGTCAAATAACTGGCGTCTGAAGGGAGAAATTTACTTGGTGTGCCTTTCAAAATTTCGCGGTACACTTAGAAAGAGCCCGCGGCACACTAGTTGAGAATCACTGGGTTCTAGCTTTGCAAAATGTATCCAGATGCACAAGCTTTAACGGATATTTTCGGGCAGTTATCAAGAATACAACTTTACTACACGTAATAAATTATTGTTTTAATTAAAATATAAGGACATTTAAATAAAGTTTCAATGAAAATTGTCCTTTCTTTCACATGGATTATATATGATTCCATTATAAAAATAGTACATATTAGTTAAAAATGTGACTATCAAATAACATTATACTATAAATTGTACCTTTCAGTTGGTGAGCGACTATTACAACCTGTCAATGTATATACAATTCATGGAGACGATTATATCAGATATTCCACAGAGACGCCTCAGGCGCCTGGTAACCAGATTTGGAAACAAAACAATGAAGATGCTGTGCAAGCTTGCGGGGGCTCTTGATATGGAGGGAATTCCTCTACCAGAGGTGCCGCCATCTGCAGGTGATCGAAAGAGGCGCCATAATCTCACGATTGTGAGAGATATATCATTTTTAAATGACATCAAAGAGTTCTTTCAAAGTATGGGTCATCGCTATGGAACCTTTCTGATCCAAAACAATGAATAGTAATACAAAATTCTTTATATACTTGCGGTTTAAAGTGACATTCTCTTTTATTTTTTGAGTACTTTTTTGACGCCTTTAAAGCATCACAATCTTTATACGGTCACATAGGAAGTCTTTTAACATTAAATTTAAATCTTTGAAATTTCATAACCAACATTTGTTCTGCCATAAATAATGTTAACGATGTCCGCTAAGACTAAAGATAGTGTCACTTTGTAACAAGCATTTTTATATTATAATATCTATGATATTTGTATGGAATCTTCTCTAGTTAAGAGAACTAAATTATCGTATTCAAGTTTTATTGAACCAAATGTAACAACTGTGTTGTATTTATGTTATGTTGTAATATGTAATTGTTGTTTTGTCAAGTATTACAGATTTTTTATTGAACCAAATGTAACAACTGTGTTTTTTTTGTGTTATTGTGTAATATGCAATTGCAGGCGCGGATCCAGGATTTTTTGCAGGGGGGGGGGGGGTGTCTAGGTTTGATAATTGCTTAAATGATTGCGGTGGGCGTAGCCGAAGGCGCTCAACCAATTAACGGGGGTGTGGGGGTTCTCCCCCAGAAAAATATTTGGTAAATTAGATTCAATTTGGTGCATTCTGACGTATTTCCGGAAGGTAAATTCCAAAATTACAGGTCTAAAAATCGCCAATAAAATCGCATAAAATGTCCTTAAAATGTTGATGGGGAATGCTCCCTTCACAGGTGAGGAACAAAATATCTTCAGATACCATATTATTAGGATTGTTCATAACAAGCTTTATTGGCAGTTTTAATTTACTATTAGAGTAATCAGTCCATTTAAACATAGGAAAGTTGGTTGGGGTTTTTTCAGAGCACAAACTTTCACAGACGAAAAGCTTATAGACTTGGTTTACTGTTTATTTTCACCGCATAAAAATAAATAATATAGCTTGCAATAGTTGGCACAGACTTAATCATAAATGTAGTGGTTTACAAGGAATTTTCACACAAAATTAAAGAGGTTTATCTTCCAAAATGTATGTGGGATCTTCACTTTAAAGGAGCTAAGTCCATAACTCAATATCATCCAAAATCTTCGACAATGAAAACAAGAATTATTTGTCAATTCAAAATAACATTGATGTTGTTATCTTACCGGGAATAGATGGCTTTCTGGATATCCAATATTTAAGACAAAATAAAAAAAATTGCCATTGGTACACGAATCGCAATTTTTGGGTCAGATTCAGGCTGGATCCGCGCCTGAATTGTTGTTTTTCCAAGTATTCAAGTTTTTTATTGAACCAAATGTAACAACTGTGTTTTTGTGTTATTGTGTAATATGCAATTGTTGTTTTGCCAAGTATTCAAGTTTTTTATTGAACCAAATGTAATAACTGTGTTTTTTGTGTTATTGTGTAATATGAAATTGTTGTTTTGCTAAGTATTCAAGTTTTATTCAACCAAATGTAACAACTGTGGTATTGTAATATGACGTTGTTTTGACAAGTATTCAAGTTTTTTTTTTTTTTTCTGACCAAATGTAACAACTACATGTGTTATTTGTGTAACATACAACTGTTGTTTTTTCAAGTATTCACGTTTTATTGAACAAAATGTATAACAACTGATTTTTTATTTATGTAATTCTTAATAGCCCTTTTGTCATCTTAATAAAAAATTTTTTTTTAGAAATAACTATACATATTTTTTCGTTCTTTTCCTAGACTAAGACGCTTGAAAAGTACAACTTTTATAAATGTCTCGTTTGAGAGATACAGTTAAAAATTTTACATTATGTAAGAGCTAAATCTGTCCATTCCTTATAAGACATTTCACTTGACAATCAAATAATCAACTTTCTAGATCATCGAGTGGCTTAGATATTGAGTGGATTAGATAGTCGTAAATATGGCAGCCGCAGAACTATAAACAAGTTTGGGAATAAAGGGTCCTATATTCAACTTTCTTAGGGATCATTAAAACCTTGTTCTGAAGACTTGGGTAACAAGTTCCACCCGAAACCCTTTACGTCCGCCCCGGTGCTTCAGGTTCATTAAAAATTTCCAGGTTCTGTTCAACTCGCAAACAAATGCTAAGTTGGACACACTTTATCACCAAGACCGCGCCATTAGAGGACATGCCGTCGCCCGAAGGCTTTTTTTTAAACAATAAAACTGGCACATAATTATCGACCAACATTCTGTCAGCTTCCCGTACTGTTTCTATTGTGCTGGTTCCATACGGATTCGTCAGTGCTGACAGTGCTCGTCACCGACTATGGACGACCAAAACGTATTTAACATGCACTGGAACAACGTCATCAAGATCTATTGTGCATTCCATTCAGTGTTTTATCTCCGTGTCCTTCTTAAACTAAAAGAACGTGACAGTACGTGAATAACTGGCACTCTCTATGGCTCACCAATTGAAAATGGGGTCTCTTTAACTGATTAAAGCAACAGCGAGATGATAAACGTTCTTCCATCAGCAAATGATCAGCTTACAATGATGCCAGAAATCCACATTTCAGCTACATTTTATGTCAATTCCAGTCCAATTCTGCGGTGCTCGTTCATTGCATATCGATAAATATCGATAGGGTGGAGATCCTGACTTCATGACCCTAATGCTTCCCACCAAATTCGACAGGATTGAACGGAAGGTAACAGAACGCTGAAAATCGAAAATCGACGCGATTCGTCCTGTCCTGACGACAATGCTACACATTTTCGGAAAAAAGGGCATATTCGGGGTTCGTCCTCTCACGACCACGAATAATGCTTCACAAACCAATATTATTTGTTGGCGGACGGACAGGTGACGACATACAAGAGACAGTGGCGTTTATCGTGGTTTTATCAAAATATGCTATTTTGAAGGCCCTCATTCGCAAGGGGGGGGGGGGAAGTCTATGCCCCCGGCCACTTGAGGTCGAGAAATTTTGCAAATAGAAAACATTTTGCAGGCGCGGATCGAGAGGGAAAAAATAAGCTTATCAATTTGGAAGGATTCGCTGGCCAACTACATGTATATGTATTCCCCAAAAAAGAATTAATAAAAAATCTGTAGATTTCTATAGTACCCATTCCTACAGAAAACTGTAGTGACGGAATTTCCAAACTACAAAATACTACAGTATTCATTCATATACATTACTGTAGAAATCCCACAGAAAGTGCAATAAAAAATACCTATAGAATACTACAATATTTTCCTATTGAAATTATCCCATAAATCTGTAGGAAACACTATAGGATTTGCGCTGCAGAAACTGTTGAATATTTGGGGCCGTTATTTCCCACAGGGCCCCAAATTCTGTAGAATACTATATAGAATTTATCCTACTGAAAATGGGACACGCCTCCCCCCCCACAAAACTCTATAGATTTTCTATAGAATTCGTTAGAAAACTACACTGGTATTCTATAGGACTTTTTGCTAAGGGGAGTCTCCAGCGCCTTAGCTTAGCTATAAAACGCTTTTGGTAAGAGAATAGAGAATTATAATCTGTCTCTGCACTGATAATCGCCTACTCAACCCAAAATCGACTTTCCCATTTAATTGTATTCGATCATTTACTTATTTCTGTCAGTTTGTGTTCGCTTTTTTTTTTTAACATAATCCAGTCACATTAATACGGTAAGGACTAAAAGTTAACCACCGTGACTGTACATGTAGATTCGGCCATAGACCATATAGAGCTATATAGGCCTATAGTTTCTAAATAAAACTCTACGCCATAGGTCATAGACAGATGTGGACACATATCACCAAATATTCATGGGGTCATTTTAGTCTTTCTCTCCATAGGCGTACGAGGCCGAACTTGTCTGGGGGGGGGGGGGGGGGGGGGGCAGCATATTTTCCCGACAAATATATTTCTTTAGAATCCGCGGAGCGGCGGGCGGCGAGGCGTCCGACGGGGGTTATGGTGGGCCTCCCCCAGAAAATATTGAAAACCAAACGGCCGTAGACGCGATTTCCAGGCATTTCGAATACTTTCTAGTAATTTGGAGTGGGTAGTAAATTATGTCAGTTGCAGCATAAAAACTGGTAAAAAGTCATCTTTAAAATAAGCTCTATTACTACGAAAACAAGAACAAGTCGAACGATTTACTTTTGCCACATTTTTCATTTTATGAGACTTCACATTTTTTTATCCAGATCTCAGATGTATAGAAGACTTGTATATACTTTATCTACTTTTAATATATGAATGACCATTTTATAAAAGTTCAAATTTACAATCTATATATTCCGTATTACGATTTACTTTTGCCACGTTTTTCATTATATGACAGTTCACATTTTTTATCCATATCTAAGATAGATACATCTAGAATCAAGATAGAAGACTTTTTGAACTTGTAAAATTTATATACTTTTAATATATGAATGACCATTTTGGTTCAAGTTTATTTACATGTGCACTATATTAAACCAAAAGAAGAACAAGTCAAACGATTATTACTAACACAGTACCGTACTCAAGAACTGAGAAAGGCCATGTGTACGTGCTAGTTCTATTCAGATGGTTAACGTGTTCATCATTGACTGGACTGCTTTCTTTCCGCTTCCATATTATTAAAAATATTCCAAACCCGACAGACGGCGCGACGCTTCCCGACAAACTGAGCATTCATTCCCGACAAGACCATAGCCTTCCCCGACAAGGCCATACCCCTACCCCACCCCATTTTCAAAAACTCCTCGGCTAATGACCGATCTAACAATTCTGGGCTCTTTTCAGATTTTTTTTTTTTCATGAAAATATTGGGGGGGGGGGGGGGGGGGCGGTGCCCCCCGCCCCCCCCCCCCCCCCCCCCCCGCCTCGTACGCCTATGTTTCTCTCCCTTTCCCTTTCCCCCCCTTTGCATGGCGATTTTTGTTGAGTTTTTGGTCTAGAATCGAAGAAAAGGGCTTGAAAATATATTTTCTGCCAGGTTTTGGTGAATGTTCATGATTTTGAGGCGGAAGGATACAAGAGTTGTGAGGTTGGTAACGTTGAAAGGGAGGGCCGAAAATTGCAAAGTTAGCTGTCTCTACTTCCAGCTTGTCTATCTCAAGTTTTTTATGAAGAACCTCATACATGCTTTTGAGCAAGAGTTTGCCATATGTTGCTCCGTCTGTGGCAGAAAGCGTTTTACCCGACAAATAGTTGGGAAAAAGTTACAACCGGTCTTAGAGGCGAGAATTAACATTGAGGTCAATAGGGAAATAATTACATTTAGTGATCTGTGGCCATGTAAAGAGATCTAGCGTGTATCCTAAACCACAATCTCGACAACAATCTCGCGATCATGGCTATGACGAAATCTGCAGTTGGCCTTTTTAGACCTTGTAGCTCTATAAGAAAGGTCAATTATAATGTGTGCGATTCTTGTAGATGTCTCCCATAACAAGACTGTGTTCCGGGGTGGTACTGTGTAAAAAACAAAAACAGATTTCGCTATCCAAATTTTAGTTTTTGGTACGAAATGTCCCTAGTACAAACTAGCGTAATTTAGATCATGTTATTCAAGGCGATTGCCCGGCTTTACTCGCGATCACCAGGGCATGTTTACGTCTGAGAAAAAAGCAGGAAATGTTGGCATCAACATAAGATGGAAGAGACATGTTTAATCTTGAAATAAGTTTATCTGACATATTTAACACACAGCCATTTTTGCTCCATAGACACATTCTGCTATGGAATATTCTTGTCTGCTACTAGTATTCTTGTTTTGGAATTGGATTTTAATAATTTTGGAAAGCAAGTCTTATATTTATGTCAATGCCAATTTACAGGAGAATGAGCATGTAGAAGAGCCAGGTACTTGTAGACTACAGTTTTTTTAAAAAAAACAAAACAAAAACAAAACACAATTTTATTGAAAATGTTATTTATACATGCTGTATATATTATATTTATTATCAAAGTAGTTTTACCATGAAGGTAAAAGTTAAGTCCTGACTTCCGATTCCATATGTCTTGGAATGAAGGGCTTACGTACATCTTGTCATGAGCACAAAGATGGGCATATGCCTAGGCTACATCATGCAGTATGTGTATAGGGCTTACTGTTACTTTGAATTCCATTTGTCAAGGGTTCTTTTACAATCTTTTTACTGACAGAGCGAAACACCACATCAGAAAAACCTGAGGAAGCTCCTTGACCAACATTAAATATATAGCGAGGTGGCGCTCGACCTGTGACAATCATGGTAAAATAAATATATACTACATCTGGGGTAGTTAATCGCATGCAGCCCCACTTTCGTTGAGCAAAAACTATCACATTCTTCTTCAAAACAACTTCAATTAAAAGACTCCTTTTCAGAAACATTGAATTGTAAATTTTCCCCAAATAATCTTAGAAATTGACATTGTTTATTTGAACATTTATTTCTTTTAGATTATGAGAATTTAGTTTATGGTGGAGTGTGGAAGAAGGAAGTAACTAAATTATCTATGTTTAGTAAAGATACCAATACAGCTTATAGAGTAAGTAGATTCAACAGGGGCGAATCTAGAGGTTGGAAACGACATCTACACTATTTCTATTTTCCAAAATTTCAAGAATTTTCACTACAGTAATGAGTATTTGTTTGTGTCAATGAAATTTCAGACGCTGGCTCATAACCACTGGAGTTTTGAAGTTCTATCCAGATGTTGTCTGAGAAAGTTCCTTGGGATATTCCAGCATTGTTTTCCCTTGTCAGTGATGCAGGAGAAAGTACCTCATGGCAAGGAACGTTGTCCAGACAATCGGATGTGACAACTGTGGCAGAATTTGAAATACAAGTATAGGTCATAGCACCACTGTACAGGCAAAATTTTCCTCACTGTATGGCGTATGACCGTCTTCATTAGCCCAGTTGGAGCAGAACAGTAGGATGTTAATTAAATCTCATTTCATTTATAAAGCATGTCGTTTAAATCATAATTTACAGTATTTTAATTAATATTTCAGTATGTAATGAACTATTTAGATAATTCTGGTTATATACAACAGATGGAAGTAGATGGTGTTTTAATATATAGAGTTTCAGATGTTAAAAAAAAGGTTAGACATATACTGGTTTCTGTATTCTAACAATGGAATGGATGGATAACAATGAAAACTTCATAATTTAAATCAAACATTGCATTATTGATGTCACTAGCAGGAACATGATCAAGCTGTTGTCTAATGAAGGTGTAGAAATAGGTCTAACAGCTAATTTCAACACACAATACAAATTTAATTGATTTATTGAATTAGGGTTGCCACATTATTATAATTATCTATCTTTTATTAGAATACAGAAACAGATTGAACATCCATATAAAGTTATTCATATTATACCGTATTAAATTTACAAATCTATCATATTATTGATTTATGACAATGATGTAATGTTGAGACCTTTATAATATGTTACAAGAAGATTGCGAGACTACATGTATGGATTTCATAAAAAGTGGGATTTGGTCAGGGATTTCATGTACCCTTAATCCCTCAAATATTAAAGCTCTAAACAACGGTATATTTGATGTCTGTCTATTGAACCATATTTTACTGTCTGTAGTTATATATGTTCCAGTGCAGTATTTTAGAATTTATTTCAATTTGTGACAAATGATCAATTAAAAGTTATTCTCTGGTAAGTTTGGGGTCATGGAACCTTTAAAGGAATTAAAACATTTTGAAGTTAGCTCAAAATAGAATATTGTGTTGGTTAGATCTGATGTGTCTTTATAAAATGATTTGTTATAATTTTTTCTGCACTTTAGTCATGCATTATTTTAAATCATGTTTAACTGAAATATGTCTCGTTGTTTTTTACTGTCTTTGAAGATAGTGTGAAGTTGTTATCAATGTGATCATTTGTGATTATGGCTCAGGTTCCCTATTAGTAATTAAATCTATTTGTGTTTTTCAGATAGTACACTATTCACGTAGTGGACATGCTCCTCTTTATGCTTTAATAACTGTTCCGTATGGACGAAAGAAAAGAAAAAGTATTATATCAGTGCCTGTTACGTTTGGATCATTTTTTACTTTTAATATAGAATGGAGAACAGAACATTTTTCTCAGTATCATCAAATAACTGTCAGTAATTCATGGAATTTAAAATTCTATATTTTTAGTCATACTTATCATAGAATTTATTATCACCCTTTAAATAGAACTTCAACTTGTGTACATTTTGTAGATGATTTGGAATCTAAAAATTCAAGAAAAAATAAAAGTGACAAGTCTAGTTCAACTCTCTCGACAGAACAAATTTTACATACTAGTGAACTGACTCAAAAATCAACTTCCGAAGATGATGGTTCAAACAGTGATAAACCAAGTGTTAAAAAATCAACGAGAAAAAAACTCAATCTTGAAGTATTAAAGGATCAAGTTAATCCAGTTAATCCCGATTTATATTTTGATCCAGATCAAGTATTAGATGATCAAATTTCTACCAAACCAGAAAAAACAGAAGCAAGGTCAATTAAGAAAGAACCCCATGAGGAAGTGACCTTGAAAACTGATGTGTCAAGTGTTACCATTAAAATGAGAAAAATTGAAAAACCAGCTGAACCCCAAAATGATGAATTGAAAGAGACGCAAAAGATAGAAGAGAATAAAGTTGGAGAGAAAATATTTAAAAAATCTGATTTAACAGAAGAAAACTGTGATAAAAAAGACAGTCTCAAAGATCTCACAACACAAGAAAAACTCGAAGTGATACGAAATACAAAAAAACTTATACAGACAAATAAAGAAAGGTTGCCAGATACAGACTCTGAAAACCTTAGTCCTACACCAGATAATCCAGAAGATAATAATAATGATGATTCCCATCAGGACCCAGAAGTGTTCCTTTATACAGATAATTCTGGGAGAGAATTTGAGGCTGTTGTTTATGAACATATGATTGAAATTCGAGGTGTTTCTGATAGCTGTATGAGACCCAATGCTATGATGCATGACATTTCTAGAAAACCAATTGAGCTGCTTTTCCCTGAGAAAAGTACTGGTGGTTTTTATAGTGATCATGATAAAACAATCAGTATAAAAACATGGAAAGATTTTTTAAACTCGTTATGGACCTGCTCCAAACAGACAGAAATTCCTGGAAAAGGGTGTTGTGATATATCCATTATATCTTATAATATTTGTTTTTTTCATCCGTTAACTGATGACAGTGATGACTATGTAAAAAGAATACAAAGAGCTGGAAAGGTATTATTTATATGACTAACTTCTTCATTATTTTCTGCAAAAAATAATTCAAATAATTGGATTTAAGTATAATATATAATATGTGAATTCCGCTATTTTCATTTGAGATGAATTTCAGAGGCTTTATGGTATGGTGTTAGATGTTTTTATATAAGAATTTTAATAGGATAGACATGATTGGTTTTAGAAAAATTTTCTTCCATATAGATATGATCATCATTGCTATTCATCTTATCATTGCATACCCACACTACAAAGTTTGTGATCTGCACAGATTTTGACAACATTTTCAGGAATAGTTCAATTGGAATATAGATGCTCATTATTGATTTTAAGAGTGAAATTATATTATGCCCTATTTTTATTTCTATATTCACATCCTTCAGAGTTTAGTTCCTTGTGCATACTGTGTTACAAGAGGGAAAAGGAACACCATGTAGATGTTGTTAGTGTTAATTGATATCACTTGAAATTATTTAGTTCTGTAAATTTACTGTGATAGCTGGATATCTTACCGTTGTTATTAATAGAATATATATTTCAGATATTATCTGAAAGTAATGCTGATGTGATTGGTTTACAAGAAGTTAGATTTGAAGAAGGGAAAGGTGGAGAACTTGGTCCTAATCAGATTGGTTATTTTACATCTATATTGCCTAGTTACCAGGTAGGACTTTATATCAAAGTAGGAATTCATTTGATCATAACTGGCATTTATTCTGCTTTTGCTGGCAAAAAAATCATTATTAGAACTAGAATCTATTTATAACCCTCTGATTATTCTTAATCGTTCTAGTAATTGTAAGCATTCTGCCCCATGCATGAAACCTGTTACTACTTCGATATGTGCATTGTTAAAAAGTTAATTATAGGACAGTATATGTAAGTGTTGAATTATGATTTATTATTGTATTTTAGCTTGTTTATTATCTTCAATGTTATTGTATTATAGTTTGTTTATCAACCTGCTATGTTTATGGATGATAGTTTATATAATGGAAGAACAGAAGAAGGACTGGCTATAATGACTAAATATGAGATAATTAGTCATGATTATATATTGTTATACAGGTATTTACATCAATATATTCTCCAATACTGTACATTAACTGAAAAATCACTGACAGCTGAGTGAAGATGTTTATCTTTTATATTCACTTGAAAAAATTTGTTCAATAAAATACTGTAGAATGAGAAAAGAATGTGTTGAATTTGACCTATTACAGGTCGTTAATTGATAATTGAATCACAGTATAAGATAATTAAAGTAATTTTTACCACAGTATAAGATAATTAAAGTAAAGTTTACCCCATCAATAAACTGTATTGTTAAAGGTAAAGACCACTCAGAACAATAATATAGCCAACACTGATTTCTAACACTGATGTCATTATCTGGAAAACAGTGCCTTAAAGTAGCTAAGTCTCTAACTCAATATCATCGGAAGTCTTGGACGTTGAAAACATAAATTATTTGTCAATTTAAATCAACATTGATGGTGTGGTCTTACCAGGAAAAGATGGGCTTCTGATATCCAATATTTAAGACGAAATAGTTTGTTTACCATTGGTACACGAATTGTGTACCATACGGCGTTTCAGACTCATTTTCAGCTAGGGACCCAAAGAACAAGGCTAGGTATACTCCACATTACATCTCAAACGGTGAGCATGCGCAATAAATGACATGTGTATTTTTTTGTCGTGACATGTGAAAAATGCTTGGAAGGTGATAAAAATATTGTTATATACTCGATTTTTTCTCTTTTCCATAAAGAAAAACAGTCTTGCAATTTATTCTGCTTTGGCTTGCCATACATTTTAAACAAGGATTTTCCAGTAGACCCATTTTATTTGTAAGTTATAGCTATGTTGTTAATATTCTGGAATCAAGAATGTAAATACATGTATATTTATTTTTATTTTGTAGAAATAGGAGTAACAGTGCAGATCGTCATCAGAGAATTTGTTTACATGTAGAAATAAATGTTCCTGGTGTTGGAAGTGTGAGTAACAAATATATTTGTTATTGTGTTAAACAGATCTGTATAACTTGATAATTATTCAAAACATAACCTACAATTTCTGAATGGGCTAAGAGTGAATATTTAGGGTTAAAAAAAAATGTTGATCGTTTGGTCATAAGTTACTTACATTTCACGGTAAATTTACCCTTTGTGGAACACCTGATATCACATGGCTTATTTAAGTGGTGATCACTTTTGTCCTATGGTTATTTCATGTAGGTAAATGTAAATTCTCATAAAGTTTGTATTGTGCTTATTGTTCTGAAAGAACTTTCCTGCATTTTGAAAACAAGTTCACAACGTATTTTGCTTCCACTTTAAAGTCACTGAAACGCAGGACATCAATAGCCCCGTTTACATTTGGCCGCGATAAGCATGCCGTACTAGGTACAGTACCAGGCCGCAATAAATTTCAAGAAATGGACCCGTTTACATTACTCTAAAATAACCGGTCTCAGAACCGTGCCAAGCGTGCCAAATGTGGAACTCTTCACAGTAAAGTTAATTTCAGCCCCTGTACAAATTACCCAGATGAAAACAATTATGATGACTGACTTAGTTTGAGCCGCCATTTTGGCAGAACTGATGACAGAACTGTCAAGGTTTGCAGGGAAAAAAGGTCAAGGTTCATTTTGCGCATGCGCAGTAATCCGTACTCAGATCGGTTAGCGTTTACACTACGAAAATTTGAAGTGAGCCGTTCTTAGTACGGTTCCGAGACCACCTCACTTCAGTGGGTCAAATTGGCATGGTACTCGGTACGACACTCGGTACGGCACGCTTGTGTTTTACCCGTTTACACTACAAAAAAATTAACCGTGCCGTACCAGGAACGGTACCTGGCACGCTTAAAATTTGTAATGTAAACGGGGTTCATGATAACACACAAACAATATCAGCAAATTTTAAATAATAGAATGTAATTTGAACTGTCAAATTTCAGAGGAATTGTGCATTATTGTTGTGGAACTGTTAATTTTTTCTGTTGTGATTTATTTTGAAGGTTCATGTATTTAATACTCATTTATCATTAAGTCATGAAGCTAGAGAAAAGTCTGTAGAACAAATATGGAAATACATGTCAAAATTTACAGGACCATCTATATTACTAGGTGATTTTAACGCAGAACCAGAGGAAAAATCTATAAGGTACAGGGTACTTTAAAATTTAGTTATGGTCTATATTTCTGGAGATAAACAGTATTATTTGATGTCACTTTTCTAAGATCAAACTTTATTCTGAACCCTTAATTTTAAAAAATGATAATAATTCCACTTTGACATTTTTGATATCAATTGCATTGGATTTGTGTTTTACCATAATAACTCTTACAAAAGTTTGATTGTACCAACAATATATTTAATTACCATAATAATGTCAATTTCAGATATTTACAAAGCCAGCCACAACTAGTTGATGTATGGACACATATGCATGGTGATCAGGATTCAGGAAAAACATTTAAATCTGTAAAAGAAAATCGACTTCTGAAACGGGTAAGCCTGTCGCCTTTTAATGATTTACATGGGTAACCTTATGGTATTATCAGACGAGGTGTTGAGTTCCTTTTAAAAATCTTGTAAATGATCAGTAAGGATATAAAAGTATCCCAGATAGTGCAACAGCACCGTCTACTTCATTAGACTTCAGAGACATCATTAACTTGTGTAAATAAATATAAATTCAATCATAAAGTTAAAATTTGTCACACCACTCTGTGCATGGGTCAGCTACACTGTGTGAATTTTACAAGAAATATTGAAATGAAAATGGTTGTAACTTGAGACAAGCATTGCTGTAGTCGTAATATTTCAAATATTGAAATGAAAATGATTGTAACCTGCAACAAACACTACTGTAGAACTAGCGACTCTTTTAAGCGTAACTTTGATAATTGTCATAATATTTTTCAATGCACTACTATATAAGTGATTTTGAAAATGCTGTTCTTTTCCTTTACATTTGTGTTTCAGATTGACTATATATTCCATCGAAAGCAAGAAAATACTAAAATATTAGATATTGAATTACTTGATACTGATACCTGGGGGTAAGTTGATACTTTACTTGATGCTTCATACAGTAATATAAAACTGATATTGTTCACTTATATAAAGTTGTACTTATCACTAATTGCACTGTAAAAACTGATGCAATTCACATATTAACAGATGAAAATTCTAGTATAAAAGCTTGATTAATTCCAATACCTAATCAGAATTGAATACAACACAATCTCAACCAACAGTGATGAATAACACCTTCTTAATGACTACTGTCTAAATTACTAAGTATTTTAACAGATTAGCAAACATTAGACATACAATTAAACTGATGACTAGATATGTTTGTGGTACATCTTTCGGTTGGTAAAAGTCATTTGTTCATAGGTAAACAGTCACTGAAAATCTTAGTACAAATTTTATACAGTGCGAATATTTGTAGCCATGTAATGATTGTCCAGTCATAAAATAATTTTTTGATTTGACGTGATTTGATGATACATGTTCAGTTCATCGGGTATTTTTAAAATATTAAACTATTTCGCAAGATTTTCAAGGAGTTTAACAAACCTGTGGGATACCTAATTAGATATTTTATAATTAGTTTCTAATTGAGACAATATGGATTGGTCAATTGAAATTGAAGAGAATGAAATTCATGTTAAATTCTTAGTTGTGTTTTTTTTTTCAGAAGTTTATCTGCGTCAGATCATGTTGCTGTTTTGTCGAAGTTTGGATTGAACTGTCCACAGAAGGAATGAGTAATTGTTGTGTGTTTTTTATATCATTTTGGTTCATGTTCTTTGTATATGCCAACTCTTATTGTATCATCCCTGTCTACCTAATCCTATCTTTTTAAAAAATAAATTCATTTGGCGTTTATTGACTGCCAGTTAGCAATTCTTTAATATTTACTGCTGATTACACCATATTGCCTTATTAAATGACAGACATATTTTAATAAATAATAAAATTATTAATCGGGGGGAAGGAGGAGTTGGGACTGATCATATTCGCAATTCCAAGTATGACTAGAAATACGTCTTGCTATTTTTTGTCCTACAGCTTAAAAGAGAAATGTGGTTTAATGTCCACTCGACACAAACAAGGTCATTTCAGGACTAATATGGTTAAATTTTATTTCAATAATTCACTTCCGCATAGGGGTCTTTCGCAGTCGAAGGAAGCTGGAGGACCCAGAGAAAACCCACGGGGTTGGACAGGTACCACCCAGGGAATTGTCACATACAAGCTGGGAATTGACTCAATGACAGACCGTGTGATCCAACGCACATTACTACAGGTTTTACACAAACAGCTGTATTTGGGGATGCTCAGTGGAATATTCCAGAATTCAGTTCTTGCAATCAGATGAATGGTTGCAATTTTGTTAATTTGGAATCACAATCGGGTATCTCCTACATGTCAAGGATTAATATGTCATAATACTTTTCATTCAGATAGTTTTTATCAAGAGTAAAGTTTGTGTTCAAGATCTACATATATATAGCTCTTAATTTTAATATTGGGATATTTATCTTTCTCAGGTATCGGTAAACACAAATTGTTATTTCATTTTAATACATAGTACATGTATTTTATGAAATTTATATTTCCCTTATTTGATAACAATTGTGAATAAAAATTCACTGTATATTAAAACATTATCTGGTCATCTAAATATGTGTATTCAAAATAGCTAGACCCCTTTTTATTTGAGTTAAAAATTGAATGTTTTGTATTATTTGTTTTGCTGAATGACTTATCATTAGGTTGAGAATGTGACCTGTATGTATTCCAAAATGTGGGCATTAAATAATAGAGAAATTGTTAAATCCATATATACCTCATATTTATTGCTATGAACATGTCTTTCAAAATTTTGTATCCAAAGATAAAGCCAATGTGGAGATTTGTTGCATTTTTTGCTGTTGACACAGTAAACAAAAAATAGACTTAAATTACCAAACAAGTCGACTTTTGTTTAAACATATATTATGCAAGAGCTAAATCCACCTATTACAGGTCTTTCTTTAGTCCTGAAATGCAATCTAAATTATTAGACATTAACTGACCTAGACCATAATCATCTCTCGATGTCATTGCTAACCTACGATATTTATTACATTAGAACCTGGTCTGCTGCCACTGATTAAATCAAATAATGGATAATCAAGACTGTTTTTATTGTATTAACTTTAGTTATGATGATTGAGACTAGGCCCCAAATCTAACGCAAAAGACTTTGTTCAAGGTGGATCAATTTGACTGAAATTTTCAGCAAATTCCCTTTAATTTATCAATTTTTTTAACTACTATATAGTGAGTAATGCCAGCTCTGCATCTAATCTCCCATAATGTATCTCTAATCATTTGGAACAAAATTTTAATTGAAGGTCATCGATAATCAAACTTACACTTTATTTTGACCTAAATCATAGGGATTTAAGTTCCTTTTAAGGGTAATATATGGAAGAGGTATTGGTTGTTTTGAGATAATTATTGTTGTGTTTAAAAGGTTTTATAAATGTTAAATATAAACTATTTTTTAATTTGATCTCTTATATTTAAGAAAGCTTTAATACACATATGTATGGAAGATTTATTTTAAATTAATCTTATGTAATGGTACATGTTTTTCAAATGTTGTTTTTTTTTGTTTTATTAATTTATTTATGAATCTATTTTTGTATATTTAACATTTGAGTTTGCTCAATTTATATTGGTGCTTTATTTTGAAATATGAATATAAGGTTTGTATGTATTTATTTACAAACTGGATCAAGTTCCAAACTAGTTAGAACTTTACTGTTAAATTTAGTTTTTGACGTGTACTTCAGGTGTGTGAAAAGACACATTGTCTTTATGCTTTGAATGGCTAGTACAATGTAGAAGATAATGAATTTAAACTATAAGCTAATGCTCGAAAATAATTAATATCAAATGGATGAGAATTAATTTATATGGCATAAATAGGACAACTCTAAACATGTTGTTCAGAAAACAGGATGACCTCTTATTCAGGGGTTTTTAAGTCTAAAGTTTGGAAATAGTCTCTTTAATTATTATAATTAATTCAAGTTCACTATTTTTAACACCAAAATGCTCCTTTTAGTTAGTTAACTCGCTATGTGTTTTGGTTTTTTCTTCACAGTGTTTAAACATTTGGTAACCCATGAAAATCTTGGTTAAGTGTGGTTTACCTGTGTGAAACAGAAACCACATACATGTAAACCATGTTTGATTGAGTCATCTCCGTATCTTAATGAAAGAGTCAAATGTATTTATTGCATCATTGAGCCACGTTATATTTAGAAGCGAGTACAACGATTTATTTATACATGTGACTTGTAGACAGTTAATCTAATACAAAGTGTTGCATCAAAGGATTTTAAGGAAAATATAAAGCTATAGATATTTAAATTTGTGCAATATTTTTTTTTATTGCCCTCACTCATGTCTGTTGGTCAACTGTTCACATTCCTGTTCCTTTAAAATTTATATGGGTTGTCTATATCATTGATCTATTTGATTTTCAATAATCAACTGCTATGCCTGTACAAAAACTTGTTAGATTCTTTGGGCTGCAATCATTCTGAGATTTTAATTGGTTGTCTATGCTAGAAAAGGCCATATGATTCTGCTTGGTTGCTGGTTGGCCTATTTTTTATTGACTGGCAACCTTTGTACAATTGTTGTTTCCAGTTTGATTGTTCTTCTCTTGTTATCAGTGTACCTTTCTACATTAAATAACATTTTAAGTATTTGATATTTTGAAAATCTATTTTTATTATCTAAATCGTACATTATATTGTTTTTGTTAAAAAAATAAATTGTTGTCAATAAATAAAATTACATTGTTTGTTATGTCATGGGCTGTATCTCAAGCCCAATGAAAGAAATGTGAACGCATGAGAAAAACTGGTATTGGTAAGTCAATGTATTACTCAACCCCATTGTTCATGTTACTTTACGAATGGTGCAATAATGAATAGCAAGTGTTAATGTACAGGAAACCAAATGAAATGGGGTTTAACATCCTATTAGGCTAATGAACCATACATACAGTGTGCTATGAGAGAAATTTTGCTCGAAAATCGGACAACTCTTACATAAGTGTGTACACTGGACCTCGGTTTTCATTTTATCCGAACAATTATATGTTCTCTCTTGCTAAGTCATAAGTACTGACAAGGGGGAATCACGTCTGGCCAACACCTCTTACTCATGCTCACTTAACAACTGCAACTACCAGATACAAACATTTAAAAAAAAAAAATTCCTTTAGTAAAGATGATTTCAAAAATGATTGACAAATGAAAACTTTCTTCATAAGATGACAATAATTTATGATAGGAGCAATCTATGCTAATATAATAAAACAAATAAAATATGTTACAACCTCAGATAATTATATAAATAGTTTATAGGAAATATATTAATAGCACCATTTATTAAAAATATATACATAGCACTGTAATACATGAAACACAATATCTTGACTAGAGATTGTCTTCAAGAACTCCATATTTTCAATCAAACACCTGGGAAAAAAGCCTTTGTGGTTTTTTTTTAATACGCCACAAATTCCATCCTTCAAAGTCTACTATTTTATTTGACTACCATCATCGCAAAAAATTAAATATAATTACACAAAATGATATGAAAGTGTTATTTCATTAACAGCCGACTACATTGTATGTGTGGTTTAATGGTCAAGAGCGAGATGTTTAGTAATATATTGATACTTCACACAGGCATTAGTTGAGTGTGTTTCAATATATTACACAATGTCAAGACCATTAAACAAATGAAAATACAGACTCTATCCTGAATGTGCTTTTCAATGAAATATCTCACGCGAGTCCAATATTTCATTTAGTATAGATAAAGTACCATTGGTAAGTTGTCCCTACATTATTGGAAATATTGGTATGCCAACATCAAAGGATGACATCACATCTGTATTTTAAGTATTGATACAGTACTTCAGTTAGCTTTATTTATCGTACAAATCCTTACATGGTCCAACATCCTGGTAATTATAGGTTGCGATAACTAACTAAATCTGTACTAGAAAGTGAAAGATAGAAATGAACTATTCAAGATATACATCAATACTCATGAACTATCATTGAGAGAAAATTGAATGTATGGGAAACCACACCCATTGTTATTAGTACGGTCTACCACTGTTTCAACAATTCGTACAAAACAGTTTTTATTGGAGTTCCATTTTTCGCACAGCATCAAGAAATCTAGCATAACCTCTGGTATTGACTAGGTACATTCTATACCTCAAACATCGTTTTCAAGTCATTCATAGACAACTTCTGACTAGTAGCACCAGATCTGTAAAATAAATAAAATACACTAAGTAATGAAATGGGGATTAATGTCCTACTCTTCTGCACCTAACCTGGGCTAATGGAAGACGGGCATAGGCCATACAGTGTGCTATGAGGGAAATTTTGCCTGGGAAGCGGCGCTACGGCCTACTCTTATTTCGAATTCCAACTGCCAAGGGATCTTTTGCCTGCGTGCCAATGTATACACAGGACCTCTGTTTTTCGTCCCATCCGAACAACTAGACAGCTTTATGATAGGCCCTTTGTTCTGCATCAATGATAAGGTGAAACCCCACCGGGAAATCGAGATGAACTTTCTCGGCCAATGAAGGGATCAAACACCCGACCTCCAGGGGGCGTATTAAAATTGGAACTCAATGTTCAGATATTATTTTAATAGGTTATGGGTAACTTCCACATCAATAATGTAACATTCTATATGCTGATACAAGTGTAAAATCATTGATCTAATAAATATAGAAATTTGAATCCACAACTATGAGTTCTTTTGTATACAAGCAATTTCTAATATCACTGAAAGAGTTTAAATGGGTGTATTACAAACTAAATATTCCATATCAAAAAAGATGCAAATTGTATATCCTAATTGAGCACCAAGCTTTCAAATAAATATAACTGAGTTATGATTTAGAATATTACTTCTTGTTAGATATATCAGGTACTGTGGTTTAGTTCTGTCTTTTTACTGTTTTTCCAAATTGTCTTATTCAATAATTGACTTACCCACTTAAAACATTATCAGCTAACTGAGTTTTCTTTTTCTGTAAGTCAACTATTTTTTCTTCAATAGTATCCTTACATACAAATCTGAAATTATAATATGCCAATCATTACAATATTTATCTAAATAAAATTTATTCATTTGAAGTATTTTTAATATTTGATTCCATAAATGAAATAGTAATCCTTACTTGTGAATGACAACATCTCGTTTTTGTCCAACACGATAAATTCTATCACAGGCCTGGTCTTCTAGAGCTGGATTCCTGATAATAAGGAGAAGAGTTCAATGATACAAGTTGTCAAGTAGCTTACTGGATAAAGATGTAATGTGTTGTTACAATTGGAGGGTCTAATCTCAGACTGGGTATGATATTTGGATCTATTTTATTATTGTTTACGTTAAGTAAAGATAGTATGGAAATCCTTCTAACAGTAAGTGCAGGAGGACCACACAGCATACAAACAAAACCGAGGACAAACCAAAGGAAAAGAAATAATACATAAACATTGCAACAGCTTTCACTCAAAATAAAAACAAAGTAACAACTAGGAAAACAACTCAAGTTTTGGTTCTAGATTTGAAACATGGTTTGCTTACCAATGAATATCAACAATAAACAAATGACTGCCACCAATAAGATTTAATCCAACACCACCAGCTCTTAATGACACTAGCATTACCTACAATTACAAAGCAAAAGTCACTGATGAAGGAATTTGACTAAAGACATGCCAACCATTTTACTGATCAGTGTTTGATACAGTTTAAATCAATTTTCATTCTCTTTTGTTCTCTCTAATTGTCATAAAACTGAATATCTAATAAATGAGTGTAGTTGGGTTACATGTAATTCTATGACACAGTGAGACATCAACCACATGGATCTAAATTCAACTTCATAACATTTTTTTTAGTCCAGCCTATACAATCTTACACCAATTTTATATTTGTTCCTTCGTTTTAATATTATGTATGTATATTATCTAGGGAGAGAGGTTTTTACACAGGCTTATCCTGTTATCCAATACTGAATTAAATATTATTTATTTCAATCACAAGAGGACATTATTAGAAGTGGGAAGAGGATTTAGATTGTTAATTCTTCAGTTTATCATCTTTTGGTCATTACAAGGGAGGGGGGGGTCTGAGTGGTCTAAAACATTTACATTCAGTGAAATTAGTGCTGTGCATTCAATTCAACACTTGCAAACTTGTGTTTTTTTCTTCAGGTCTTATGAATACCCCCCCCCCCCCAACATACACACATGCTAAAGACCACAAGTGCAAGCAAGTAATTTATCCCTCATGTTAGTCTCAAAATAACCTAATTTGTGTTGAGTGGATATTAAACCCCATTTCTCCTTTTGTCTTTTAACAAAAGATCTTACATATCTTCCACTGAACATATTAAGCCTTTTCCATGATTCGACTGAAGGAAAGTCTCTTTTGCTTAAGCAGTATAACAAACCAGTTAGTTATTTGGATTAAGATTTACCTCTGAACCTGTTGGATTAGTATTAAAATCTTCTACTAATTCCATTCTTTTTTTAGCTGGTATATTACCCTGTATAGTACTATATGTTATACCCATCTCACTCAGATGATATCCAATAATATCTAACATCTTTGTCCATTGCGATACAATAACACTACAAATAAACAATATGTCATGGCTCTTAATTTTGTTATTTGGAAAGCTTCTGTAGTGAAAGTTGATTTTCTTCTTGAAAATTCAAATAAATTAAATCATTTCTAGCCACTTCACTGACACTAATCTACCTAAGGGTTCTCAAATAGCTGAGACACTAAAATGTTTAGATGTGTATAATTCATGAAGTTTTGAACCAGTTTCAGATCAAACTGAATGGAATGATAATTCATGTCAAATAAACTGCATTATTGATAACAATAATCTTTTAGACAAGAATTACCTTTTAATTGCCTCACCCGTAGTGTTTCCACTGCGAATAGATTTGATCTTTTCAACTACGGCTGTTAACTGAAACAAGAAACAAGACTAATTAATATAATGCAATTAGTTGTCAGGGTAAACGCTCATAATAAGACTGCTACAGTATCACCACATTCTATATGTTACATGTTCTGTGTATGATCGACTAATACTCAGCCACACATCCGCAGTGGACTGGGTGTCTTCTTCCTACAATTGTAATTCTTTAAGTAGATGTGACATAACATATAGAACTTTCAACAAGAAACAAATGTAGTAATATCTCATTCATAACAACACACTAAGGCAATTATCAAATTCCCAAATTTTTTGTATAGCATCCACAGAACTATAGGCTATAATGAGTATATATAAAACATCAAAATCTCAGAGTAACGACAATCGACATTCGAACACCCCTTCAACGGTATAATAAAAAGATTAACTGCAAATTTTTAATTCCTCTAAAATGCTTACTTTGGAACCTAATATATTTATATTTGTATGTTTTAAATCAAATTTCATATTGCCTTGAACAGTAATTTGTGTTGGATTTTTGGCACAATGTAAATGCATTAATACATTTAAGTCGACTCTTAACTAACCTTTGAACTGAAATGATGAATTTCAAACATGGTAGTCAGTTCTTTTTTAATCTCTTCTTCTTTAGGTTTAACTGAGTCTAACATTAGACCCTGCATTTGTTCTTCTAGAGTTAATTCTATATTATCTTTAGATAAGCCTTCACTTTCTAAAGTTTCATCTTCTAATTGCTGCAAAACACAAAAAAAAAAACAACAAATAAATGAATGAATTTAAAATGTCTACAACACTTTTAAAATTTTAAAAACCAGTTGCCTTATTTATGAATACTTAAAACAGTTCTTTTTTAAGAGTACAAAATTTTCAATACTTCAGGCTAACTACCTAAAAACTGCCTCAAAATAAACAGAGCAAGTGTACTTCAATCTTTTTACTTACTTGTTTCATTAAACTTAAATGACAGCAACTCTGTCTTAATCTTAATATTAGTACTAACAGCTGACTACCAGTAGCTTTATTGTTACCATCATTACCACTAGCTCCTCCTTTATTCTTATCTTTTGGACTGATTGACAGCTTGTCGGCAAACTCATCTGCCAATGAGGATTTAGTTTGACCTGACCAATCTCCAGATTCTTTTTCTTCATGTCGTTTCACATAATTTTGAACAGTAGATCTACATGTAAAAATTGAATAAAAAAGTAAATAAAATGAAGACCAAATATTCTGAAATGTAATGAACCACTCCCCCTCCCCCATTTTGACTAAAAGAGATTGAGCGACATATATGCAGCCAAATGTAATTTAATCTTCTAAAATGGATGGTCCATGGAGTTTATGGAAATTAACCTGACCATTGCATAAAATAAGAGTATGAAGCATTTGATGTAGATTTGAAACACTGATGAAATTTATCTTTGCTTGGTGGATATTCAACAGTAAAATTGATTGCAAAAAAAGGTCATACGTAGCTTAATCTCAAACAGTTCATGAAAAAGAATATTAAATGCTACAATAGTGAAACTTACTTTGTTTTAGAAAATAATTTATCATAAATAGCCCTCTCTTGTTCTGATAATTCTACTTTATAAGTCACCACAGATTTCTTTGGTAATGGAACCTGTTAAACACATATTGGATATTTAAAAAAACATAAATACATATACATTTTATTTATAATTAATGATTTAAGTAAAGATGTATTGTATAAAATGATGGAATCAACTTACTAATAGTTTACCAGCTTTATTTGTTTGTTGTTTAGTTCTACGTAACAATAGTGTACGTATAATGGTGTTTAATCTTGTAGTACCTAAAATATATTTAATCAAAATTAAAGAATTAATTGAGACAGTATTCTAATTAAAACTATTGTTAATATTCGAAATTACACCAAATAGACACAATGATAAGTTAATAAACAACGTAATTTTACTGAATAACATACGATTACTTTATTTTTCCACATTTTGTAAGTTCTTAATGAATAATTTCACTCCTTTTAAAGATTGTTAACATTTTTAACTGTACCTTTAGCAGTATCAACATTTCGTTTCCAGACTTTATATTCATCAAATGGAGCACAGCGTAAAAATCTATATAGAAATGTAGAAGATAACAAACACTGAAAGACGTTGAGAATTGGAGTAACTGTTAAGTCCAGTTAAACAAGACTCAAGCTCTAAAAATATTACATCAGATATAACCAATTTTGTATTCAAAAGTTTAAAGAGAAAATATGGAACTAAAAATCTGCTAACTCTACCTAAGTTAAATATAATCTATAGAGATTGCTGTATGTCTCGGATTTCAGCAGATACAAACGTAAACCATATTTCATTATTATTCATACCTTAATAATGAGTACATATCTAATAGATCATTCTGTATAGGTGTACCAGTTAAAGCCCATCGAAAACCAGATCTTAATTTACAAACTGACATAGATGTTTTACTCTTAAAATTCTTGATATTATGTGCTTCATCTAAAATAATTCTCTCCCAGGCTATTCGTAATATATTTGGTTGTTTGGTACTTGATCCAGCTTCCTGTAAATTAAAGACAATTTGAATATATCTAGTCTTCACTAATAATAATACAATCAAATAATGAGTATAGTTTGATGGATAGAAATGATATGTGGTTTAAAGTCAGATAATTTTATCTGTATTACTGTTTAAATAAACTACTCAAGTCCTATTTTACCCTTGTTGATGTTAGTGGCTTAAAGAGATGAAGATCTTAACCAATAGGTAAAAAAATAATTTTAAACATGGCGTGATTTAAGTATACAGTTGTATTTGGATTTTGAATATATGCTGTGTGTAAAATTTATAGTATGAAAGGTCAGCAGTGACTCATGACCTGTGTTTTGATAAGAGTTATTGGATATTCTCTAATAGTTGAGTTGACTGTCATTAAGATAAAAATATTACATGAAATTCCTGGTTCTACATCCAATTTATTACTGACCTTTTCTGTATCTTCTGGTTCATCTTTTAATGGCTGTTCAGCTGATTCTCCTTTTACAATACCAACTTCTATACTGATTATATTATATGTTGTTAATACCACATCATTATCTGCTAATCTACAAATAAAATATTAAAGACAATTCATATTAAATAGATAAAGCAATATTCCTTGCTGGCATATCTCAATCTTAACAAGGCAACTAATTAAACTACTACAAGTTTCAAATTGAATCTGTACTAAAACAATTTTGAGGAACATTAAGTGGAAAGTACAATGATGGCCTGGGACCATTCAAAGAGTTTTTACAAATTCAAATTATCTGCCCTTGATTGCAGCTTGATTCTAGGAACCAATCAAAAAAAACAATTTACATATTAGTCTACGTGTCATTGTTTATTTTCATCACAATTAAGCAGTTTGTAAATGTGATTTAGTTACAATAAAATGTCAGTGACTTCATTGTTCGATGGAAATAGCATAATTATCAAGTGCAGATTATTTTAATAAATGTCACCTGTCTATAGGCACAGGGGATAGTGGAGTCATCGGAACAATGCCACTGGGAATACCGAGGAAGAGTGATGGTCTCATAATGACAAAATTATTGTGTTGACAAGCTTGTAGAACTGTTTTTGTGAAATCACTAAATGCATCTCATAAACTTTGTTGTAGGTAATTATTTTACAATCAAATTTGTATCTTTAATGTTTTAATTCTTGCGTCAATCAGTGTTTTAACACTCCTTCTACCAAAACAATGTACTTGCTATCATGATATTTGAATAAATTACTTGAGTATATTCCTTTCTCTGTTAGGACCATGATATAAATTGACTTTAAGTACTCCTGGTTCACATCTACGCTCTATTTCTTTATTCCATTGATGTATTAATGATGCTGGACAGATAACCAATGTAGCATTTGATTTCACAACAGATTTACCCACTGGAATAAAAACAAGCCAACAGTGAGGCCGAAATCCCCAAATAAATAGAAAACACGTATTAATTAATTGCATTTATTTTTTTTCAAACGTATCGAGCAATCAAACTGTACACGAAGTGTCATCCAAAAGTGTTTTATAAAAAAAAATGCTAATACCGACGAAAATGAAAATGTACCATAGTTAGGGGGACCCTAAAGGCAGACAAAAGGGCCCCTCTGGACAAGGGAAAGGGCCCTCGTGGCATTGACCTAATAAGCATATACACCAAGTTTGAACATTTTAACTCAATTAGAAGGAGAGTTATTGTGTTCCAAAGTCTCCACCAATCAAATTGCGTATCGCTCTGCTTACCCTGAGCAGAAAATGCTCATTATCGAACTTAGTCAAGGTATTACTGTAATGAAACTATACACCAAGTTTCATCACTCTCACTTGATTAGAACTAAAGTTATCGTGTCCCAAAGCATCAACGAATCAAATTGTTTATCTCTGCTTAACCTAAGCGGAAAATGCTCATCTTTGAACTCCATCAAGGCATTGACCTAATAAGCATATACACCAAGTCTGAACATTTTAACTCAATTATAAGGAGAGTTATTGTGTTCCAAAGTCTCGACCAATCAAATTGCGTATTGCTCTGCTTACCCTGAGCCGGAAATGCTCATTATCGAACTTAGTCAAGGTATTACTGTAATATATACACCAAGTTTCATCAATGTCGCTTAATTAGAACTAAAGTTATCGTGTCCCAAAGCATCAACCAATCAAATTGCTTATCTCTGCTTACCCTAAGCGGAAAATGCTCATCTTCGAATTCCATCAAGGCGTTGACCTAATAAACACATACACCAAGTTTGAACATTCTAGCTCAATTAGGAAGAGAGTTATTGTGTCCCAAAAAGTGTGACGGACGGACAGACAGACAGACGAACCCATTCGTCTTCGAAAGGCGGGGGACAAAAAATTAATTTATCATTAACCTCAGCCACATTACATTTTAATAATGGGCAATTGTCCTCACTGACTAATAAAAACACACCTTACACCTCTTGTATTTTTACTTCATACTTCTGTTACACAACATTACTCAAATGGACATTGATTGAGTTGTAAGGACATATTAAAAGGGACTTGTGTTTAAGCTATGTAGGTCCCAGTCAATCTCGGGAATTAACAAAGGGAGATAATTCAACGAACAGACCACTTTACTCTCCACAGTGTTGGATGAGTTTTTGTTCATGTTTCAATTTCTATTTGCTGTCTGCATACAATCTATATGACATTAAAGCGTTATCTTTCTGCGAAATCAACATACATTCGGGGTACTTTAACACATTTACAATCGTGAAAATTGTGTATGATTTAGAATTTCAAAAGTAAAATTAATAACTCACATTTTTCTAACTGTTTATCTCTATTTAACCAAGTAGATTTTTCTTCCGTTGTTCCCATCTCTCTAATCTCTTTCTGTTTTAATATCAGTGAGATAGATGTCAACGTCTTACCTAATCCCATATCATCAGCTAAATAATAAAACGTAAAGGCTTCTAAATACTTAACAATTAAATATGTAAAATATTATTAAGTATATTTCTATGTATCTGTAAACTGATAGGAAACATCTTGGCTAACACATATAAAATCGACTGATAATATGAACAGGCAAATAACCCCGCCTGGCAACCATGACCGAAATAAGCACCATAGTTTGGTTACAAGCCAAAGAAGATGTATCTTGTTAAATCAAATTACTATATCAAATTAATTGTCTGACATATCTTTTACATCTTCAGTGAATTTGAAACTTCTATTATATAATTATAGAAGTCCATTAAACAATGTTTTATATGTATTTTACATATATCAAAATATTATAATACCGAACCTAAGATCCCGCCAGCTGGATGTTGTCTTTCTCTCCAAGTTAACCATGATAATGCCTGTCGTTGATGTGTCATTAGATTGACCTTTAACCCTTTTGGATCTTCAGATTCAGCTGTTTCATCAGGACAAGACTCTAATTGTCTGAATAATGATAACCATAAACCAATACATAAATAATGAAATTTGTCTCATTTTGTCCATACCGCTTGCCGAAAACCTTTTTTTTTTCCTTTTGACATTTTGAGATAACCCTTTTCACGTGACTCAAAAATATTTGAAAAAAAAAAGCACTAAAATTCAAGCAAAATATGGACAAATAAGTTTGTTATACATGCTCCTTTTAGGTCATGCATCTCTAGCACTTGTTTTTGATTGAAGTGACACCAAACAAATCTAAATTTATCCTGAAATTAGACTGCTCAAATTTTGGAATCCTTCCTATGACTGGGAAAGACAGGCTGGAAGAATAAGAGAATATTGAAGAAATCAAAAAATGGATATTAAGGTATGGAACATGCCTTATTTGTACAATTTGAAATACTATAATTACTTGTGTAGTTTCTCTAAAGCCTCTGAAGTAATAGTCGTAACTTCTCTTAATCTAGCAGCTGTCATTCTACCTCCATATAAAGTCATAGCTTGGGGGTTGGCTGTAATAATAAGTTGTAATTGAATACATGGGGTGAACATATTCTTGAAATTGGTTAGAAGTAAAAGAGATTTGTAGATATCACATAAGACAATTAAAGACTTTAACCCTTAACTGGTCAACGTCAGGCTAAAAAATAACTAACGTGAAATATTTTGTATGCCTAATACAATCGACTACTGCCGAATAATTATAAGTGATAGACTCTTGAAACCATTAAAAAAGTTGAAGAGGATAAGTTGATCTATAATTTGCATATCATTTTAAATCATTTTCATCAGAAATATCCTCTTCAGAATCGGCGTAATCGATATAATCCGAGTCAGAATCATATATAAGCATTTCAATGACTTTGAGGGTCTTTAACATTCCCGACAATGTTAAATTACATTTTTTGTCAAAAAATGTTGAACGAAGACATGTTTTTCTCAATGTTATTGACAAGACAAGTTCCATTCTGAGACACATGCGTGGCGATATCAGTTAAATACGAAAATAATAATACTCAAATGCAGCTTATAAAAAAGGTTCTTGCTATGGTCGCAAATATGCGCCCGTGACCACTTTTGGATATAACATTGTGGTGCAAATATGAGACCCTGTCCCTGACCGGTTATGGGTTGAATAGGCTTATTAACCATGAAGTAATATATCTTTCACAATTTCTTACCAGCGTACATTTGAGCTAGAATATGAGGTGGAAGTTGTTCTGGATTAGGTAGTAAAGTAGTGCCACCAGGTCTATTAGGCTGTGTAACAAGCATGGTTTGATTGGTTCCAGGCTGTGTAACTAACACTGTTTGACTTGTACCAGGCTTCCCAGGTTGTGTAACTAACATGGTTTGACTTGTACCAGGCTTACCAGGTTGTGCTACTAACACAGTCTGGTTGGTTCCTGTACCGGATTTGGATGGTTGTACCACATAAACCATTTGACTACCGGCTGGTTTAACTTGTGTCATGGCTTAAAGGATATAACAAAATCTTAATAAATTTCTTTAAAATATTATAACTTTTATAACCCACTCCACCCAATACTGTCAAAGCAACACTATGCTTAGTGATTACTGTAACCATACACATACCATTTTACAATCAAGTGCATGTCTGAACAATCAATCACACATTGCAGTCTTTATCATCAAAGACAGATTTCCAGACAATGAAATATATGTCCACAGCCACTAAGTCGTCCAACAGGTCCACAAGTCAAAATCTTTAGACATCATAATATCAATGCCAACATTCAATAGGCTTCTTTGTTTTAATAATTCGAATAGAGGAATAATAACGTTCACAATATTCTACAAAATGAGCTAATATTTTCAATATAAAGTTGACATGAGTACCAGTACAAATAGACTCTGCCTGCTGAACAATTTAATCATACCTGAAGTTTTCGTCATAGCCATCTTTTGTTGCTCTTTATTAATTTGTTGATCCAGTCTTTTGATTGAACTCTGAATATTCTGAACGGTTTGCATGAGTTTTTGACCTTTATCAGGAAGGTCAGACATTTTAACTGATTTGATGATATTCTGAAAAAAATAAATGACCCCCCAAAATTTGTTTACTGCTTCTCAACATCTATGTGTGGTTTAATGGTCGAGTGCGAGACATTAAGTAATATATTGGTATTGTACGAGTGCGATAGCATGAGGACATTATCTATACATTACGCAATGTCCTGCACGAGACCATTAAACAACATAAAATACAGACACTATCCAGCACGTGCATTTCAATGAAATACGTCACTCGGTTACATTATTACAACTATTATGAATAATGTACGCTTGGCACATTGCCCGTACATTATTTGAAATAATGGTACGCCAACATCAAAGGATGACGTCACATCTGTATTTTAAATACAAAATAAAACCACTGTATCCATATCAAACTGTTTATTTTTAAAAATGAATTGAAAGTTTTTGACTTCAAGTAATTTGATAAAAATCTTAATCCATCAAATACTTGAAGGCCATTAATTACTACTTATCACCTTGCCTATCGATTCAAGTTAATAAGCAATAGTATTAGTATTATCTATATAGTCTAGTCTAAACCAAAATGACTGACTGAATGATTGAATATTAATCAGCAATAAATATTTAATTACTATTACTATTTACATCAATATATTCAGAAATCCATTATGCTTCACCATGCATGTCTACAAAAGGATACTAAATAAAAAGTAATAAAATTAAATGAGGACCTACTTTCACTGAATCAGTTTCTATTAAAAGAAAGGTGAAATTCAATACATACGCCATAGAAAAATGTGTCTTGTAGGTTTGTATTCGTTACAAAAATATAAATAACAGTAACAGATACCTACTAACTATTTTAGATATATTTTAAATTTACCTTTTGTTTTTCGAGATACATTTGTAATTCCCTTCTTTGTTGTATAGCATCTTCTAAGGGTATATCATCATCTAAATGAAAAAAAAAAAAAAAAATAAAATCCAATAACAAGTAAATTGAAAATACAATATATACTATATTCAAATAATGAAAATTTGACAGACTGCAGGATAGTTGTGTGAGTAGAATGAGCAATGTTCTTCTGTGTTAATTCATAGAGATTGTTTTATTCAGTTAATGCATGCTGTTACCAGATATTTAAATTGTTTGCTAAATATTAAATGTTCATTGAAAAATGCAATGAAATGGGATTTTACATCCTACTGTTAAACTGGGCTCAGAACAGCAGCACTATGGCTTACTCTTCCATTGAATTCCAACTGTCAGAACCTTGGTTTTTCCCAACATCGGAATGACTAGGCAGCTGTCCCTGTCAGGCCCTTCGTGCTGCATCACTGACAAGGAGAACCACGCGGTAAAATCTGGATGAACTTTCTAGGCCAATGCAGGGATCGAACAACTGACATCCAGGCTAGCAAGCCAGCATCTTACTCACTTAGCCACCGTGACCACCATGTTATTGTAATAAGACGCTTCCATTCAAGACTGATGAATCAAGAACTACTTAAAACGGAAATTTCATATTTTTTAATTATATTTTTGAAATATATCAAAATAAAGCCCTAAAATAGATTGTATCTATAAACAGTCCTACCTTTTTAAAGAATAATCCTATTAATCCTATAATTCACTATTGCCTGTTGAGAAATTGCATGGAGGGGAATGGGAAAACAAGGGAGGTAATTCAAGTAATAGTGTTATCATTTTTTGTGTCAGGGATTTCTATGCCTGTGAAATATTGCCCATGATCGTAGTATAGTGAGTTGACACCTTTTGAGAAAAAGACATAGAAATAATTATGTTTTGACTTTCTTAGAAAATATGAAATTTTCGCTTTAAGTGCTTAAGTAAAGGCAACCTCTATCAAGCACTTTTAACAAGTATGATAGCTGCCATATTAACCATCAAAGTCAACCAATCAATACACAATTGTCGAAGAAACAAGCATGCCTAGTTTCAAGTTGATCATAATTTAAGAATGCCATTCCAAAAGGAGAAAAAAAATTAATGTTTGGTCAAAAAATTCAGACAAGTGATGATGTTATTCACTTACCTTCGTCATCTGAACTAACAATCTCAACAATGTCCTCATCAACACGTTCTTTAGGCTTCTGTCGATATGACATGGGGGATTTAGAATGGAGCGAATCAGGTAACTTGGAGTCAATTACTAACTTGGGCAATATAGACACCATTTTGTCTTTAGATGCAGATTGTGCTATTCCTGAAAAACTTTTAGAATTATCCGCTGATGCATTTGATGTGAAAATTTTTGAATTCTTTTCATCATTTGATTTTGAGCTGGAAGATTCTGTTTTCTGGCATGCTATTGCAACATTGTCAGTCTGAGGCAATTTATCAGAAACTACAGGTACACCTGGTTTCAAAGTTTTAACATGATTTTCATCTTTTTGACTGACAGCGTTCTCTCTGCTGCTATCTTGATAGTTATAGTCTTTCAGTGGTGACTTCTTATTCTGTAATAAAAGAAAAACAGAATGCATGAAAATAAAAGTATCAATATTAATGTTCTTACGCATGCGCTTTCGATCATAAGGTCGTCATACTGAGTCAAGTTAATTTCAAAATTTGGATACATGGAACATGATGACAAGGGAAAGAACTCAATGAAAAAGTAAAGTACTGATATGACCCCAAATTTTGTTTACAATAAAAGAAATTGAAATATGCAACAATATTAATACTTGAATTGAACATATAAAATAATGGCAATACAGTTGTTATACCAATGAATTAAATCACACCTCTGAACTGAGTGTATAATGTCCACACCATGAAGACTTGCCACCATCTTGTGTACTGGATATACCTTTACATCGGTAGAAATAACTGAATAAGCAAAGAGAAAAAAGTCTCACACACAGATAAAAAAAAAAAAACTGGTTAATAACATTTACAAATTAAATGATTTTCGGTCAAAAATAAAATCGTCATTTGCACTGATTTTATGTGTTGAGATATTATAACCTATTTTTTGCTCCACTGTTGACAGTAACCAGAAATTAGTAAGCTAACTACATGTAGCATCCAACTGAACTAGGATCTTTATTTCTTTACAGTTTAAAATGTTAGTACCAGCTTAAAAAAGATAAAAGTATTTACTTTTTTTCTCCTGTTTGCTTTCCTCTTTGAATAGCTTGTAGATATATCATAAAGTCAGTATGATTTGGACAGGTTTTTGCTTCAATACTAAAAAAAACAGAATAAACCACTCATTATTTTCATAAACATAGAAGTACAAGTAGTAACAGATAAATTAAACTTAGGACAATATTTTCACTAAAAAATAAGAAAATATATAAAAAATAAGAACCTTATCTTATATTATATACATAAATAACTGAATACCAGGGTGACATACTGGTAAACACTCAATAAAATTATTCTAATCATGGTCATGACACACTAGACCTAATTCTGGAAGTTTTTGGTCAATATTTGATACTAACGATTATATCAATCAATAAAGAAGGGTGTAGGAATTTATTACACCAAGCACGGTTACAATAATTCTAATTAACTTACTGTGCTGGCTTTACAAATTGACATTTTTCTTTAGAATGAGGACACACATAAAAGCTTTTGCCTTGATTAGGTCCAGGCTTAGTACCTGTCTTAATAAAACAGTGCATATCTGAAAAAAATATATAACAAATCTAAATTTTCTGGATATTGGCAGATCCTTTTTTAGACCTGAAATGTATACACTATTAATTAGACAGTAATTAACTATTCCAAACCATAACCAACTCTCGATGTCATCATGTCAGATTTTCACTTGATTTGAATCCGATCTGCTGCTCAATGCTCAATATGTTTTTTATTGTAGGCCTACTGACTTGAAGTAATGATGATCGAGGCTAGGCCAGTTCACAGTGGGGAAAATTGACAGAAATTTTCAAATTCTTCTATTTACGTTATCTATTTCTTAACTATTATAATCACTAGAACAGTCAACTCTCTATCTAATCCTCCATAATGTATCTTTAAGTATTTACACAATAAATGTTTCACAAAAGATTTTCCTGGACATGTAGGTACTATAGGCCTATACATGTAGGCCTAATGTAGATCTATCTGGCAACCCCTGATGTAGTTCAGCTCTGTACGTCGGTCTCATTACACTCACCCTGAGCGTTCAGGGACTGTCCCATTCAATCAATGTCGAAAATAATTGGAACCCCAGTCAATTTTACTGGGCAACTTTTCACTGCCAAACGATAGGGTGTCAATCAGTGTGGGCGCCTGTACAATGTAAACGAACATCTAAGTGAGAAATTAAGACCTTGCTTACTTCGCTAGAGGCAGTATGAGCGACACAACAAGCTGTTAAAAATATGTCCCCCCCCATCAAGTTACATTTCCCCGCCATGACACTCTAACTGCAGGTCAACGTCCACATTCAGGAATGTCGGTCATACAAGACGAAACGAAATGTACAGGCGTTACAATGTACAGGCTTTCACACGGATTGACACCCCGTCGTTTAGCAGTGAAAAGTTGTCCAGTAAAATTGACTGTTCTCCAATTTTTTTTTTTCGACATTGATTGAATGGGACAGTCCCTGAACGTTCAGGGTGAGTGTAATGAGACCGACGTTCAGAGCTGAACTACCCCTGATGGAGATTTCAATAAGCAAACCTGACAAATTCTCTTCAAAACAACGATTGATTATTGTTATTCATAACATTTCTGTCACTATGTAATTCTACCCGACACAGGTACAAACCATCATTTTTAAATCAATGTGATAATACCTTGCTTTTTCCTACATTCTAAATTTGACGTCTATATTGTGTCATCTTTATTTTTCACATGTTACATGCATTAAAAACAAAATTAGGTTTGCCAGGCAAAAAGACATCCACTCAAAGCTAAAAACAAGCACAGCAGTATTATAGAGTATATCTTACTATGTTCCCTGGCTACTCCAAAGATAGGCTGGCACTGCCAGGCAGGATACGCCCACATTTTCGAGAGATGGACAGAGAACAAGCAATACCGAAAGTGATTTTTCCTACATCTTTAAGTCCTGTATTTCATACTGTATTGGGAGCAGCCATTTAGTTGGTCAGTTCCAGTCTGATATTAATGAAACTCGAAACCGACAATGATTATGGTGTGACGGTACACAACCTAGAAATGTGACTTTTCATCAAAATCGGATAAGAATTGTGACCTGTAGCAAGTCCACAACCATGATATACCATATTTTTACACTATTCGCGTACAAACGGCGACCATTTCGTCCGGCAATTTTGGGACGATTTTCACAAAATATGAACTCAACCTTCCTCATCAAAATCGAATTAAAATTGTGACCTATACAGGGTCCACAACCATGATATATCATTTTTTTAACAGTATTCGCGTACAAACGGCGGCCATTTTGTCTGTCAATTTTGGTCCCATTTTCCCGAAATTCAAACTCAACCTTCCTTACAGTGTAACGGTGATATAATCAAACGTTTTTTTAAATTGGATAATAATTGTGACCTCCAGAGGGACCACAAGCTAAAGAAAGGGGGATTTTGCGTATAACCAGGGGCCATAATTCAGGAAGTTACGATCCGATATGCGCAAATATTGAAAAGAACCAAGATCTTTGGGATATAACGATGAATTTCAAGTTTCATCAAAATCGAATTAAAATTGTGACCTTTACAGGCTCCACAACCTTGATATACACAACCTTCAAGTTTCGTCAAAATCGGATAAGAATTGTGACCTGTAGAGAGTCCACAAACAAATTGTGGACGGACGGACGTCCGGACGGACAGGGGCGACGACATAATACGTCCACATGAAAATGTGGGCGTATAAAAATTGACATTTGGATACCGGGTACAGTCAGTTTGTTCAGAATCAGGCTGTCATCAAATTCAGATTTGTCTTGTCTGTAATTCTTTAACCCTTGCTGGAGTTTCACACATTGTGCCTGTTAACTATGAACACCAAACTATCATCCAAGTTGAAGTAGCCTAGTGGTTATTTACAGACCAGAGTGTCCAGAGACAAAAATAAAAAAAACCCCTAACTAACTCATTTGAAACAAATTAAATCAGATATCAATCACTCAGATTGAGTCAGATCGGATAGATAGATCATCTGATTGAAGAACTGTCAGAGTACCGAACTTACCATGACCTGAACATCTCACGCTCTCCATCTTACTTCTCTTTCGTAGATCAACGTCAACTTGATCTTTCGCTTTCGTATCTTTAAATTAACCGGAAGTTAAAATTTCAATATCCAAATATCGCGCCAATCAGGGCGTGCGTTATTAGTTTTATACCATCATAGTCCCACAATAGGATGAAAATAACTCTGCGATAACTTATGGACTCAGACTAGTAATTATTTGCCCATTGACTTTGACATGGCTGTAACATCACAGGCTGTAGCTTTTTTCTCAACATTCCGTTGTTTCCAATCTTTGTAGGCACAATGGGGACCACATTTGGCAATCTCCTCATCATAAATTTGTAGAGGTTGACCGTTTAGATTTTTGACGAAGCTTGAAGTCACCACCAAATAGAAAGATATTCGGATTTTTTTATTCCAGTACTTTTCGCTTTGTTGACGAGAGAGAGAGTGAGAAATGGGGTTTAACGTCCACTCGACACAAACCGTGCCATTGCGGAAATATTATATGGTTCAATTTTATGGCACTCGGTGAGAATGTGATTTCCACGAAACTTTGGTTGGAAGTCGTAACCAAGGAGCATAACTCCCCGAATACACAAAGTTAACCTAATTAACAACCATTATTACAAATCATATCGATTTTTGATAACCTATCGTTCCTTTTGTCAAACTGTCATTTAAATTATTATCGCGTTTTTGTGTCATTGGTAGTTTTGAAAAGAGAAAAATTGGGTATGTTAGACAGTTGTAGGCCGGCCCAAAAAATCCTTCTTTATCTCTTTTTATCTTAATGTCAGGTCAAAGTCATTGACCAAGGCCCAGACACGTTTATGAGTCGAAGGCACGCGAGCGTCCGGGGGGGGGGGGGGGGGTCGGGGCTCTACATGTAGAGGCCAAAGTTACTTTAAATTTATACAGTGTTTATTGATTTTCAATGAATTTTTATTACTGAACAGCTAAATCCATGATTTTAAATAAGCGTTAGCATGGAGCATAACTTTATAAAAACCAAACAAATTCTAATTTTCTGATAATTATTTTATGAGTTTTTAATCTTAATCAGATTTCAGAGTATTATAAATGTTTCATAACCGAAAAGAGTAAGATGCGACAACTCTTGTTGACTGCCCGGACGATTTAGCTGCCTTGGGCATACGTTTCGTTGCCTGGCAACCAATCTTTTTTTAATGAGCTGAGGCCCACCTGTCACGGACAGGCCCAGACTCTCCAGCAAAATTTGGAAAATTAAACTGTCGTTAACACGTTTTCCACGCACTTGGAACTACCAAGTGATCCCCTCTGTCAATTTCGGTGGCACTGTTTCTTTTTTTGTTGTTAAATATACCAAAATAAGAAACATCTTGTCCTGTAGATTAGAACCATAGGCGTAGGATGCCCCCCCCCCCCCAAAAAAAAAAAATTATTTTCGGGCAATGAAAAATTCAACGACCTTTTTTTCTACTAACGTTTAGAGAAAAGATAGGTTGCCAGGCAACGAAACATACGCCCACACAGCAGCCAAATCGTCCGGGCAGTCAACAAGAGTTGTCGCATATTAAAGAATTATCAGAAAATCATTAGAATTTGTTTGGTTTTTATAATCAAACGGTTTTTTTTAAATAAGATAATAATTGTGACCTCCAGAGGGACCACAAGCTAAAAAGGGTGATTTTTCGTACAATCAGGGGACATAATTCAGGAAGTAATGACCCAATGAGCGCAAATATCGAAAGGAACCAAGATCTTTGGGTTATAAACATACATGTCAAGTTTCATCAAAATCGATTCAAAATTGTGACCTCTATAAGGTCCACAACCTTGATATAACATATTTTCACACTATTCGCGTACAAACGGCGGCCATTTTGTCCTTCAATTTTGGTCCGATTTTCACAAAATTCAAACTCAACCTTCATAACCATGGAATGGTGACATAATCAAATGTTTTTTTTTAAATCGGATAACAATTTTGACCTCCAGAGAGACTACAAGCTAAAAAGGGTGATTTTTTGGACAATCAGGGGCCATAATTCAGGAACTTACGATCCAATGTGCGCAAATATCAAAAGGAACCAAGATCTTTGGGTTATAAACATACATGTCAAGTTTCATCAAAATTGGTTCAAAATTGTGACCTCTATAAGGTCCACCTTGATATAACATATTTTCACACTATTCGCGTACAAACCGCGGCCATTTTGTCCGCCGATTTTGGTCCGATTTTCACGAAATTCGAACACAACCTTCATAACCATGGAACGGTGATATAATCAAACGGCTTTTTAAATTGGATGACAATTTTGACCTCCAGAGGGACCACAAGCTAAAAAGGGCAATTTTTCGGACAATCAGGGGCCATAATTCAGGAAGTTACGATCCGATTGGCCCAAATATCGAAAGCAACCAAGATCTTTGGGTTATAAACATGCATTTCAAGTTTCATCCAAATCGGTTCAAAATTGTGACCTCTATAAGCTCTACAACCTTGATATAACATATTTTCACACTATTCGTGTACAAACGGCGGCCATTTTGTCCGTCAATTTTGGTCCGATTTCCACGAAATTCAAACACAACCTTCATAACCATGCAACGGTGATATAATAAAACGGTTTTTTAAATTGGATAACAATTTTGACCTCCAGAGGGACCACAAGCTAAAAAGGGCGATTTTTCGGACAATCAGGGGCTATAATTCAGGAAGTTACAATCCAATTGGCCCAAATATCGAAAGCAACCAATATCTTTGGGTTATAAACATGCATTTCAAGTTTCATTCAAATCGGTTCAAAATTGTGACCTCTACACTGTTCATAAGCTAAAAAACATGATTTTTCGTACAATCAGGGGCCATAACCCATGAAGTTACAGTCCGATACATGCCCATATCAAAAGGAACCGAGATCTTAGGGTGATAAACCTATATTTTAAGTTTCATTGAAATCGGATAAAAATTGTGACCTGTAGACTGTTCACAAACAATTGTGGACGGACGGACGAACAGGGGCGACGACAATATACGTCCACATAAAAATGTGGACGTATAAAAATATAACTAACTTATTTCTATGAGATCCACACTGCCCGAAAAGTATTTTCTCGTCTTTTTCTTGTCCACTTAATGCCCGAAGCTCTCTTATAATAGGTTATGCCCGAAAAAAAGGTATTGCCCGAAAAACGGGCATCGGGCCGGAAAACGGCAGAGGAAACGAGCCAAATGTAAAACTGCTAGGAAACAGCCAGTTGCCAGGGTGGATTCGCCCGTTTTCGGACGTCATTGCTGGACGTCATGGCCGTGCCGCTCACTTTTTCTAAAAAGACTATTGGACTACTTGAGAAACTGTACGAAATTGTGAACATTCTGCTGGACGCCGTATGGACGTGCCTCTCATATTTCTCAAAATGTTTTACTTTTGTTCCGGAGTCCTGATTTGTACGATCAATCTGGTGAGAGGATTATCTCTGAATATCAAAATATTGTTTAATTTGTTAGAATTATATTGATTTATATTATATTATATTGATTATATAAGCCCCCCCCCCCCGGCTCCTACGCCTATGCAAATCCCCCCCCCCCAAAAAAAAAGCAACATCGTAACCAAGCCACTTGACACAATGACAGACCTAATTATACAACGCGCATTCGTTAACGATTTGGCCACCCAAAACCCAAAATAAAAATTTAACGCACACGATACAGTGTAACACCACAAGGGCGAATATCAGGAAATTCCGGTCAAAACATTTTATAATAAATATCATTTTTTCTTTACATGGTGACTTTCCCTTATCACCCCCCCCCCCACGCTTTCTTGCCGAATGTGGATGTTGATGCGTTTGATTTCAGCTACGGTTGAGTGGGTCAACTTTAACTCTCTTTATTTAGGCCACCCATTTTTTTGATTATTAGGTTCACGGATTTTTAGCACTCTCATATGTAAATCTTCATACAATTATTACAAATAAGAACATAAATTAAATTTTTAGTACTACAATTCATATTATGATTAATCCTAAATGTATAATTAGTATTAGAAAAGGTGAATTTACTATTAATTATCATATGTTGGCAACATTTACAAAGTGGACTATGGCACTTCGAAGTAGTAAAAGTTCCATATTAGAAGTTTGATTCTTAGCTCTAGTGAGTAACTTTTTAAGGCTAGGGGGCTGACGTTTACTATTAATTAATTCTATGTATATATATCCAAAATTATTAGGACAACCGCAAAGTTGCACTACTTTGTTTCACGGTAAATGATAAAAAGATAAAATCGGGACAAAGGGACTTTAACGTTAATAAATATTTTAAACGAAAAGGAGGGTCTTGATTTAACAGAAAATGAAAAAAAAAAGTTCTTGTAAAGCTAGTAAATTCTATGGTCTTCCAAAAATACACAAATCGGATTTAATTTAAAAACAGCGCAATAGAACAAAATAGCGTACATGTGATGATCAACAGACCGTGTGGTCACGGCTTTAGGCCAATAATAGCTGGCACGTCGTGTGCCACCAACAGATTATCTTATTTAATTGATGTTCTTTTAAAACCCTTTGTTCCTAGAATTAAATCATATATAAATGATGACATTGACTTCCTTAATAAACTACCGCAGGAAATAAACGATGAGGAAATATTTGTAACATTGGATGTTTGTAGTCTCTATAGCAATATTTCACATAATTTGTGTCTGGAGGCAGTCAATTATTGGATAGATAGATTACCTGAACTTCGAAATCCCTGTTTTTCTAAAACCTTTATTTCAAAAGCTATCCATATTATTCTTAGGAATAATACTTTTGAATTTGGAAACATAATTCTATACAAATTAAAGGCTGTGCTATCATGCCATGGGCTCAGTGTGTTCACGACCATACATGTAGCAACTTCGTAATGGAATTCTTAAAAATTTCATACAATAACTGAAAAACAAAATTGGCATTAACCACTCCACCCTCCACACACACACACACCTGCAACCCCCACCCCACTTTCCCACAAATCAAAACAGTTGTCCAGGGGCATCAAATTTATTCATAGATGGGCAGTCTTAGAAATTATATTTTATTAATATATTATGTCAACATAATGACAACGCCACCTGCCCACACACACACCTGTTGTAGACATTGGACCCCCTATATCTCGAAAACGCCCCCTCAAATGCCTGATCAGCACCCAGATTCGGAATCTCAAAAAAACTAGTCTAGAAAAACGTGGTCTCATAAATTCACAGTTTGGGTGGTGATTCCCCCCTAGCCACCGGACTATTGATATTATCACTAAGTAGAGTGCAGGACCCCCACAATATTGAGTTGTTTGAACGTGAACGTCAAAAACCACTTATCCGGACACGTAACCCTTCTAATATTTCGGGTCCATTTTTTCGTTGGATTGACGTTCCTTTGCAGCTTTATACAGTGCATGACCCAAATGCTGTTCTTGATATCGAAAGGTTAATTTCACCTACAGGTTGGTTTTATAAATTAAAAGTCTGGTTTTTTTAAGACATCGTATAATACAGCTTGGGACACCAGACTTCTTTTCCAGATGAAGACTGAGATATACCGAAGACTGACAGGTTTAACTTGTTTGAAACCCTATCACATATACTGTGTTAGTTGTTCGGCACTAAGGTAGATGATTTTAAGGACTTTAAATACAAAGGAATGTTATCCAGATTTATCAATTAGACATTAATTAACTTATCCAGACCATAATCAACTCACGATGTCGTCAAAAGGATTAGGATCCGATTTACTGCTCAACTTTTATTTATGATTTAATTATGAAATGGATAATCGAGACTATGCTTTATATTACACTGTCTTTAGTAATGATGATCGAGGCTAGACTGAAAAGTCAATCGCCCAATTCTCGGTTCCGAGTTGATCAATTTGACTGAAATTTTCAGCCAATTCCCTTTACATTATCAGGTTTGTAACTATTATAGTGAGAACTTCTTAGGTCAAAATTTTTTGCACAAATTCCAGTCTCATGGGTGTTCTCCAGGTACTCCGGTTCCTGCAACTGCTAAAGACCCCTATGCGCATGGGAATTATTGAAATAAAATTAAACCACCTGTTAGTCCCGAAGATATACCACTCGTGATATTTAATCATTACAATAATTTAAATAGATTGAACAATTCAAACAAAATCCTTGGTGTTTCTTTGCAACAAAGATAAGAATCAAATACAATTAAAGTTTAACACCTTTGATAATCCATTGGGAATAATGGCACTATCTCTACATCGCATTAAAAATGTCAATTTGTAGCATAATCTAATGTACTTGTCCTCTGATTTCACAATCTGATTCATTAGTCTGGTAGTCACATCTCCATATTGATGATTATTGTGTAGGGGCCTAACCGTCGAAGAGTCCAGAAACCAATTCCTCGATTTACCAGCAACAAAGAGAAAAGATAGGTTGCCAGAAACCAAAAGCAGCAAAATCAGGCAGTTGACAAGGGTTGTTGCACATATTTGTTCTTTTGTAGATAATTGGGGACATTTATTAACAGGACAATTTATACAGATTAGATTATAATTTTCATGGTTTAACCCGTAACCGATCACGGTTCATCCAGATTTTCCAGCGTGGTCCTCCCTTGTCAGTGATGCAGGACGGAGGGCCTGATAAGGACAGCTGTCTAGTCATTTGGATGGAAAGAAAAACTGAGGTCCCGTGTATATATTGGTATCAATTTCAGGCTAGGATTGTGCCTAAAGACCCTTGAAAAATATATGGAGATAGTAGAATATATATAGTTCTGTAAATATTAAATGTTACACACATTTCTACATACACTTTTATTATAAGTATTAACTAATACATATTCTGATACTTTCACTCTCATACTTTCACAGTCAAAATGAATAAAATAAGCTGTAGGGTATTATTAAAGATTGCTATGTTCAAAATTAGGGCAGAAATGGAGGCTTCTGGACGGGGGTCTCATTAAAGTTTGTTCGCTTATGATATGGTGCATATGGGTCATCTGCATAATGTCTTGGTCTCTTCCAATAGTTCGTAACCATAGCACTTAATAACTTGCTCTGGTTCTTAGTACAAAACACATGTTGTCGTAAGCGATACTTCCTTGCTGGACTTTTTCTCCATAATTTTTTGCCTCTGCCAGATCTGGTTCTAATCCATGCTCCCCAATCTAAACGGTAAAATCTTTGTACTACTGCTTTCACAGTTTTAGGTTTTCCTTTCTTCATGCTAAACCGAATTTTTGTTCTACATGGTATTATTTGTGGAGTCTGAATCTGTAATATTGGTCTGAAAAAATGAAAAGAGAAATAAATTAAATTGGGTTTAAACTAATACTTACTTCAGTCTACTCTTATTTCTTTTACCATCTGACAAGGGCTCTATTATTACATCCACACCAATTTGTTATCTGGACCTCAGTTTTCTGTCCCATACAAATGACTACACACTGTTTAATATCACTGACAGAGGGGAAAAAACATCAGAAAACCCAAGGCACTTTCTTTTCAAAACTCGGGATCAAAACCGGGACCTCCAAGGTAATGAACCAGCGCCTTACAGAGTAATAACTGTGTAACAAATGGCTACTGATATTCAACACCATGCAATTAGAATATCCTATTCCAGGACTATTCCATTATGGTTTGTTGTGAGGAAGAATATTAACTAAATCAAATAAAACTTCTATTTCTATATACGGTCCATGATAATACATTGACTGTAGCAATTTGTTCCTGGTGTGATTTAAGATCAAGCCAAACTCTACGAGCCAAACCCTATATTGTCAATTTTATTCCACAGCTGTCATTCAGGTTGCATTGCTTTGCATGATGACATACACGTTTTCACTTAAACATGCCACGTATAGCACCTTTTGGATATTTGCATTTATTTTGAGATAAAAATTTATACAAACCTAGTTAATATATTGCATTCACTTGATCTGGTTAATGTTGTTAGACTTCTATAATTAAGATTATTTATGATTGGTGTAGCTGGCCGAGATTTATTGACACATGTTAATATATTAGAGACACCAGAATGAAGCGAACAATTTCTCTGAAACAGTTTCGGCAGGTTACCAATGGTATTAAGGTTTGGGTTAGTTAAAACATGTGTATTTGATTGTTGTAACAGCCTTCTGCCACCTGAAAATATGAATAAATCATTTAGAAGAACTATTTTATAATCCTTTAGAAGAATAATTTTATAGGTACAAAACACAATGATTACCCTTTGGATCTATAAAGAAAATAAAATCAAAATGATACCAATGTTCGGTAATCTGTCACAGTGAGATTAATTAAATTCAAAAGAGGCCCATCAAAACTTATCACACTCACATATGGCATTTAATGAGGCGAAAGACAATATTTATCAGTATATGTATACATATGACGATTATAATACAGCACTTTTTTAGCACAATTTATAATGAACAAGGCTAACCATATTCCTGGGAATTCTACAGTATGGAATAATCACTTTAATCAGAGTATCAGACGCCAAAATGTTTCTCAATTGGGACTCTTTGCGTATTTCATCAAACATAACTGAGTGATAGACTAGAGACAGTGTAAATCAGTTCATATTCATTCATATTACCGCTATATTATAAGTTGCTTTTGTGCAGGCCTGGAAATAACGGTTTTACTGTTTTAGATGTACCTGACAAAATGTCAGACACTAATGAACATTTTCAGCTTTGTGCCGGACATGTATTAATAATATTAGCTAAAAAAGACAAATCTGTGCCGGACAAAATGACAGGCACCACACGTTTTGTACCTGACACAGCTTGAATCTGTGCCTGGCATTGTCAGTGACAGGAGCCTTATTTCCAGGCTTGCTTTTGTGAGCCATATATGTGTCCATTTCTAAGTGCCAAAGATTAATTATTATTAGCTCCTTTGAATTTGATAGATAAGTTATATAAGATTATAAAAAAATTATATGGGTTTTTTTGTCTATTTTCATAATTTTCTGCCTTGTCCGCAGGCTTATCTTGTAGCTTTTTGTTTTGCGTGTAGTGCGGTTCCCCTGCACTTACTATTTATGGAAGAAAGTTCCAAGCTGTTGCTAGTGATTATTACTTATGACAAATTGCCGTAATAAATATTCAATTGGACAATTGGCATTAATTTGTCATTCATTTTGACCACTTGGTGACTTTGCGGCTTATTATATTCGGTATCCGGACCACTCGGACCAAAGACCACTCGGACCAAGTCCACTCGGACCAAAAAAAAGACCACTCGGACCAAAACGGAGACCACTCGGACCAACCCAAAAGACCACTCGGACCAACCAAAAAAAAACAATATTTGTTGCATCTCGGACCATTCAATTTACGTTGGGACCACTCGGACCAACCCAAAAAAACAATATTTGTTGCCTCTCGGACCATTCAATTTACGTTGGAAGACCACTCGGACCAACCCAAAAAAACAATATTTGTTGCCTCTCGGACCATTCAATTTACATTGGGACCACTCGGACCAACCCAAAAAAACAATATTTGTTGCCTCTCGGACCATTCAATTCACGTTGGAAGACCACTCGGACCAACCCAAAAAAGAAACAAAATACCAATTTTAAGTTAAATAATTATTATTTTATAATAAATATATTTTTTTATATTTAATATGCCCGTAACAAATGGTACAGATAAGTAGCATATTCATATTTATTACATCAACAATTTATTAAATATTTTTAATATGCCCGTAACAAATGGTACAGGTAAGTGGCATATTCATATTTATTACATCAACAATTTATTAAATATTTTTTTTGTAGTTTTTGATAATACATTTATTAATTTTTTTTATTTATTTTTTTTTTATATTTTGATGTCTCTGATCACTGGCCATAAACAGATCCACATTTTTTTAATAGCTGGCTTGTACTTATTCTGTCTTCGCTGTATAACTTCCAAAGCGCGAACAATTTCCCTTGTATGGATCTGGTTTGTTTTTTTTGATGGCGCTTCAGCTTCCCCTCAGTTACCATTTTCATCTGTTGTGGTAGAAGACTGGCTTCTTTGTAGAGCAGGCTGATCAGTAGATAAAATTGAAGATTTCCCTTTTTTGCTTTCTGGTTGATCCGGTTGTGCCAACCTTCTACGTCGTTATTCGTCCTGATACTGAGGCCGAATACACACCATGATGAAATGGGCCACACTCTATTCTCGATCCATGTATCCTTTACATAATCCAACACGGACCTTACTTGTTCGTTGTCGGTTTTCTCATATAATTTAGTAAATGCTGGCAAGATGTGTTCTGAAGGCAAAAATGGTAAAGCCAGGAGCTTTCTAAAAAACTTGTAAATAATATCTCGTTGATTGTAAGCAACCTTAAATATAGGACTCCCCTTCCTGTCTGATAACTACCGGACACGTCATCTTCTTGTTCCGGACACTACATCTCCAGTCGGTGCTACTCTTGTTCTGCCTTTTAAAAGTAAATGTATGTCCATCACTTGAAACTAACTTCCTCTTTCCACGCTGAGATCCCATATCAACCACGTTGTATGTGATGATTGCCTCCGCCGTTGATATATCCTCGTCTTCCATGGATCCATCCGTCAGCGAACTGTTGACAATAAATATAATAAACGATTAAAGTCATGTATATAATCATTATAATCCTGTATATAATAAACAATTAAAGTCATGTATGAAGGATTAATAAAAGCAATTATAATCATGTACAAAGATAATATTTACATACTAACATTTACATAGTAACATTTACATTAAAACACTTACTCTTCAGGTATATTTTCAGGCAAATCGAATGCTGGGCGATCGGACAGATTAAAAGTGCTGTGAAATGAAAGTCTTGTGCTTTCAGCTGTTGGTAAAGTCGTTGTTGTTTCAGCTCTTGGCGGAGTCGTTTCTCTACATCCACCACATCGAAACGAAACCATAGTCAATTCTTTAACCATTCTTCTATACCGATCTCTGGATATATCTGAAAAATATATTAAAAGCAATTAAATATAATGTCTTCAATTACGATTACATTGACTAAATTGGTAAGCAATTAATTGTACATACCAGTATTACAGGTTCTATGCTGCCATCTTTCACAACCCTCACACAATACAGCCTCCTGCCTAGGTCGAACTAAAGAATCGCAAACTATACACAGATCAGACATTTTGACAAATGATAATGAAATATACATTTTACACGTTTATATACAATTTCAGCGCTTGGACATTACTCCAATCACACCAATTACATCTTTATATTAAAACTGAATCGATTTTCTTTGATGTGCTTCACGGGTGAGTATATTATCAACACATGTACTAATGCATTAATCACTACTCAGTTATCGTTGTTTTGTTAATTAATCTTCTTTGATGTGCTTCATTATGATCAAATACCACCGGTAAGTATACAAACAACAGTTTATATTCATATTAAAACAAACACAATTTAATAAAACAACGATTTATTTGCGATCCGAGAAGTCATATTAAAACAAAAACAATTTATTAAAACAACAATTTATTAGCGATCCGAGTAGTCATATATAACAATTATTTATCTATTAAAACACTTGGTCCGAGTAGTCTTTTTGTTTGGTCCGAGTACTAATTTTTATTTTGTGGTCCGAGTATGATCAAATACCACGGGTAAGTAGTCATATTAACAATTATTTTTCTAAAAAAATACTTGGTCCGAGTAGTCTTTTTATTGTGGTCCGAGTAGTCTTTTTGTTTGGTCCGAGTGGTCTCCGTTTTGGTCCGAGTCATCTTGGTCCGAGTGGTCTTTGGTCCGAGTGGTCATGTATTCATTATATTCTGACTTGTTTGCTCTCATAATCTGGTAGAATTATTGTAGATTAGAAAAGTCATTTTTTAGTTGGATATTTTCCCTATAAATAACCGAGAATGTATATCGTTTCCGTTGAGAAAGAATTTGAAGAAAACAATTACAATTTATGAATACTTTGCTGCTCATGGAGGCTGACATCTTGGATATTTCTGGATTTTCTACCCAGAATCCTCTCGCCGGTCTCCTTCTTCGAGTTTCCTGTGTGAAGGACGATGCAACTTTGGTGTGTCCCGAATAATAACTTATGAAAGATGTTTAAGTCATCTACTTCGCGTGTTTCGCTAGGATTTCGGGTAAAATATAGGTTTCTTCTGCAACAAAAAATGTTGAAAATAATGTAGTAGGCATCTGGAGTCATATGGCATGGTTCTTATTCTCAGACAAAGCTATAATAATACAAAACACCTTTCCTTAATTCTGCCAATTCTGGTATATATTATATAGGCCTACCTAGTTCAGCTCTGAACGTCGGTCTCATTACACTCACCCTGAACGTTCAGGGACTGGCCCATTCAATCAATGTCGAAAATAATTTGACCCCCAATTTTACTGGGCAACTTTTCACTGCTAAACGATGGCTGTCACTCTGTGTGGGCGCGTGTACAGTGTAAAGGAACATCTCAGTGAGAAAATAAGACCTTGCTCATTTCGCTAGACTGCTAGAGTCAGTATGAGCATCACAACACGCTGTGTCATGGTGGCGAAAGGGTAGTTTAATAGGAGGGGACGTATTTTAAACAGCGTGTTGTTTCGCTCATACTGAGTCTAGCGAGGTAAGCAAGGTCTTATTTTGTCACTAAGATGTTCCTTTACATTGTACAGACGTCCACACGGATTGACACTCCGATCTTTCGCAGTGAAAAGTTGCCCAGTAAAATTGACTGGGGTTCAAATAATTTTCGACATTGATTGAATAGGCCAGTCCCTGAACGGTCAGGGTGAGTGTAATGAGACCGACGTTCAGGGCTGAACTAGTATATACCCAACTAAGATCCATTCCAAGTTTTGGGCTTTGAGTCTAGAAAAAGCGACTTATTCTTTGTCGCGGATATCCTATTTTCAGTAAGGAAGGTCGTTATTTTACACAATTGCAATTCAGTGACATTGAATTCACTCTTATCCCAGTTCTGTCAGTGCAAACAAAGGAGGTGTGAGTAGAATCGTGATGTGATTAAGCAAATTGAACAAATTGTTTCAGCTGTCATGGTTGATTCAGACATGGTTGAGCACACAAACTATTTTTGCAATGTAGAGAATTCAATTCCTTAACATTCAATCGAGTATCCCTATATAATGACATGCCAGATTTTTGTACGAAATGATAACATTGACCAAACAGTCTACAAATATTCCCCAATCATCAAATTCTCCCAGTTCCATGACAACCAAAATTAAACTTCCAAAGTGTTGAATAAGAAAATATCTCCACAACACCTATCACACTCATTCCACAGAAGTAGAGGGTGTTCCAAGATAAAAAAAAAAATCTCTAGATATATCAATAATTATTCTGCTATATTTACATACGGTACCTATATTATAACAACCTTTGCCATAGTTTCTGACATTTATCATTACTAATAAACTGTCATGTTGTATTTAGTAATTAAGTTCCATATAAAATACAATAACAACAGCGCCCCACTCGGCCTTAATTACTCCGCTACGTCCTAGGTTACATCACTTTTGTCCAACTAGTTGCAATTCATAGTTGCAAACAAATTTTCTGCAGATAAACTATTCTACAGACGTTTTACTTTGGATATAAAAAGCAATACAATGTAGTAAAGATTTCCTAGAAGACTCTATCTTGCTTACTTACTATTTATCAAAACCCTAATGATAGATGGCTTTTAACAGACGTTTCACTTTTGATATAATATATAAACTATACAATGTAGTAAAGATTCCCTCTTGCCTGCTTACTATTAAGACTAAAATATCAAAACACTAAGATGGCTTCCTACACACTGGGCTTCCTCACTGACTTTCCTGTGATTTACTCTGGCTGACTGAACTATCAGATTATGAATGTCATAAAAGGCAGAGTACAGTACTGAAACCAACAAACAGTTTTATTAGTTAGAGTTTTAAGTGTTGAAGTTCAGTGTGTAGAAAGCCATCTTTTTCTTGATATTTGAGAAAATCTGTACATTCTTCAAAAATAAAAGGTCTGTAAAATATAGCACTCCCGAGTTCCGAGTTATGAAGGAGGGTTATTAATTTGTTTAAAACTTATAAATAATTTGAAATCAAATTCCTTAATTTTAGGTTGTTCATAATGGAAAGTCAAGAAGACCACACAGACAGTTAACAACACCTGCAGAAGGAGCAGCTAAACCATCGGCTACACCAACAAACCCTCCTTCTCCTCCACCACCTACACCTAAAAAGTACCTTTATTATTTACATTTACTTTAGTTTTTGATCTTGTAAAAGTGCAAGTGGTATTTTCTTACATTAGGCAGGTGTAGATGTTCATCTGAAAGTACTATCTGTGTGATGGCCAGATTTTATAACCTGTCCATGAATATATATTGTGTGTTTTTTTATTGCAGGGGTGGAGTATTTTTTAAACTATTTGGTTTAACAACAGTTGGTGTGGGAGGAGTGATAGGCTATGCTTGGTATGATGCAGAATTTAAGAAGCTAATAGAAGAAAATGTACCATATAGTAAAGATGCATTTGATGTCATATTTCCATATTTTCCAGATATTCAATCATTTAAAACTGTAGAACCGCCTGTGTAAGTATATATTGACCCAATAGAGACAGTGCAGTACAACTACACGATAAAATATTGACAATTTAAACACGATTATAACACAGGTATTGTAAATTTGAATGAAAAGTGTGTGAAAATATCAGATGTTAGTTTCATGATTTTGCTACTAATCAGAATCCAACAAAAGATGAGTTCAATAGCGATTTGTATCAGATGTTATAGAAACAATAAGGTAATAATCATGTATAATACAGAAGTTTATGAAAATAAAGCTACTAATGTATGGTCTTAAACTCCATATAGTTATGTTACGGAATCAAACCAAACAACTGGCTGGGAGAATTGATTATTTTATGATGATGAATATCAATTTGAATCTAGTAACACAATATTCTAATTTCAGACCTAGTAAAAAATTAGAACCTATTGCTACTGATGTTCCCAAGAAAAAAGTTGAAACATCCCAGGTAATTTTGAACAAATTAATTAAGTATAAACTGATCGACACACATAATGAATGTCAGATTGTCACGCACATAATGTCAAAAATATTGACTTGTTTGATTAAAACAATTTTTATAGAGATTGACTTTTACGAAAGAGAGTATCTCATTATGTTAGCGTGATGGGAAATCTTTGGAAAAAAGTTTTAGCTTTAAATGGCCAAAATTTAAGTTAAATTTATCAGTTTGTTCCTAATAAATACAAAATAGTTTTCATTGTGTGTGGCCATAGCATATTGGGGCTATATTTATATGATTTAGTAATATACAATATAAATACCTTCAGTGTATGTATTTATACCCTTAGCATACTTGGTGTATATATACCCAAAAATATATATTTCATAAATGAAGATAAGGATTTTATTGTTTCATAAGGTTGAGAAGACAGCACAACCTTCTAAACCTACACCACCTCCAAAACCCACACCAAAACAAGCCGAACAAACAAAAGAAAAAGGTAAATAAAAAAACATTTTCTTCTTGGACATTGATCAAATTTCATTTCATTCTTAAAGACCAATAATTATATGAAGAATAACGTATAATAGAATTCAGATCTTCCATATGATTGTTTCGAATGGAAAATCCTTTGGTCATTGAATCGAGATAGATAATAAAAAAGAATAGATTTTAAAAACTATCATATGTTGTTTACATTCATAACTACCAGTGTATTGTATTTTGAACATGTGGATTGTATCTTGTGTTAAAATATGGTCACTAAAAACAGGTGTATAAATCACAACCAGAACAGAAAGAATTTCCCATAATCATAACTAAGTTGCAAAGTCTACATTTTTTCTGCTGAACATAATGAAATTTGATTGTTTTTGATTTAGTTTTGAGGACTAAATTTGATTTCGTGTGCATGCTAAATTACAATTGATTATTTTGTGTTGAAGAAATAAATGATAAAGCAAAGCAAAAGGAAGCTGTTGCGAGAAAACTGAAAGAAAAGGAAGCTAATGAAGCGGCAGAAAATGCAGGTAAGTTTTTTACATCCTGTCATAATAAATCTTTTACTGACAGAACTAATAAAAATTTGTTGATATACTCACCATCTGTTAGCAGTATATTAGAAAAATGAAATAGCTGACAATGTTTAATAAGTACTATTAATAGATTATTATTATAAATGACAATAAATATTTACTTATTACAGCTTTAGAGGTGATCATTGAGAATCTCATAGAGAATAATACCAAGTTTATCAAGTCAGCTGTTGAAGCCCAACAAAAAGTAGTAGATTATACAAAAGCTCATACACAAGCTTTAAAAAAAGCTATGGATGATACTAGTCAGGTAATAATTAATTGTTAAACTCTCAACTAACTTTAAACATCTTTAACTGCTATTACTAATTCCTAAAAAAAATTTAAATTTAAAAAAAAATTTGAACTAGAAATTTTGCTTGAAAAATTTTCAGAAAAATACAAAACAGATACTCATATGCCTTAAAGCTATTTTCAGGGCATTTAGTGATTGTATGTTTTGAAATTGACTTTTTAAAAAGAATTATCTGGGAATAATTGGGATTATCCCTTGTCCTTGTAATAGAATATTAGATTAATTGCATGATATTTTATTATATGGTTTGCTTTTTGTCAGATATTAGATAAAGATAAACAATGGGAAGCAGTAGCAGATGCCTTTTCTATTAGAGAAAGTACTGTGCAGGAGGCAAATAGGATTTCAGATATGGCCAAGTATGTTTTTTACTGTTTCACAAATTCTGTCATTGAGTCAACTGGCGTGGTTTAGATTCCCTGGTTGTATGTGATAAGGAGTAAGGTCGCCTGTCCAAGCTTGTGGATTTTCTCCGGATCCTCAGTTTTCTCCCACTGCTAAATGCCCCTACATGCAAGCAGATTATTAAAAGAAATTGAAACATATGTTAGTCTCAAAATAACTTAGTTTGTGTTGAGTGCACATAAAAGTTATTATATCCTTTAAGAATAGGCTACTGCTATTTTAATTTCAGAGAGAATTTAGAGAAACTAAAGAAAACTATAGATGACAGTAAAAAAGATGCAGTTTTGAAGAAAAATAAAATTTTAAAAACTGCCCAGCAAAAACTGAATGAATTTAATAATGATATTAATACTGTATTGTCACAGGTTAGTTGTCTCAATATTTGGTTTCATAAATTACAATAATTCAATTCAATGCTGATTACTATTTTAACAGTCACAGGGTAATGATCTAATGCACTTCCGTATAGGGAAAAATGATCCCATTTGTTATGGTAGCGTTCTTCATTGTACATACTCACTGTTACTTCTTCATTTCCCTCATTTTACATCCCCACCACACAATCAAATTCTTGTTTTGTGCAAGTCATAAACTCATACAAACTTTCTTTCTTGAATGACTAATTAAAGAAATCTTTAAATTGACAGGTTAAAAAAGAAGAATCAGAAGCTAGAGTTATGACTAAATATAAAGATTTAGTTGATAAAGGAAGACAACAATTTAAGAAAGAATTAGAAAGTATCATGCCTGATGTTAAAATAGGTGATAAAAAAGGTAAATTCATTGACTATCTTTGAGATGAGACATTTACCGTTCCTAGTGAAATATATTCTGTGCGTTACTGTTCAATTACTAAATGCCACTTAAATCCTGCATTTTCAGATGTGAAGTTTCAACAAAATTATACACGTCGTTATCAAGCCTATCATCTAAAAAAATGGAATGATATGAAATGGGATTAAACGCCTTACTGTTCTGCTCCAACTGGGCTAATGAAGACGGGCATTCATCATACACATACCCTTATATCCAATTCCAACTGCCAAGGGATCTCTTTATGTGCACACTAGTGTTGACACCAGAACACGTTTTTTTGTTCCCTCCGAATGGCTAGACAGCTGTCCATGTCTGGCCCTTCTTATTGCACCACGGACAAGGAGAAACCACGTCGGAAAATCCTGATGCACTTTCTTGGCCAATGCAGGGATCATACATGCGACCTGTAGGCCACCGTGGCTTCCCCTGTAAACTCAAATAAGACTAATTGTTAGATTTAAACAACCTTTTAATAAGAGGTGTTGTATTACGCATCTGTTCCTAGGTTACTGAACAGTCCTCCTTGTCTTAGAAATGAACTAGCTACCAGTAGTTATTGTACAGTGAACATTTTGTAATTTATTTCGGAGATATTTTTCTTTAATTCCATTCATATTTCTTTTTTGCAGGTAAAAAGTTATCTGAAGATGAGCTGAATTCTTTAATAGCACATGCACATCGTCGTATAGATCAACTACAGAAACAATTAGCTGAACAATTAGCTCACGAATCACAAAGAATAGATAAAGCTTTACAGATACAGCGTGTAGAAGATGAGAAAATAGCACAAACTAGAGTTGGATTAGAAAGACAGAGACTTAGAGATCAGTTCTCTCTAGAAAAAGATAAATGGGTAATAATTGTTTTATTTAGAATTGTTTATAAAAGCTTGATTAATATAGTGGGTGGTCAAGTGCTCTAATGCATGCACTGCAGATCACAAGGATGGTCACCTATGCAAAACATGGGTTTTATCATGTTTTTGTACACCTGTCTACTATGCTTTTGGAAATAGGTTTCATCCAAGGTCTAATAGTTGAAATAAAATATATACAACATGTTCCAAAATGGTATGACCTATGTCGAGTAGACTTCTATTTCTACGAAAATGAATCAAGCTGTCTTGTATAATACATTGTTATATGATTGTATCTATAGGAAGAAGATGCACGAGTTGAGTTTGAACAAGAGTTACGTCAACATCTAGCTAGACAAGCTGCGGCACACAGTGATCATCTTAAAGATGTATTAAAAATACAAGAAGGAGAAATAGCACAACAATATGAAAGAGTGATGCATACAAGATTAATAGAAGAAAGGCAAACCTTCCAATCAGAAGTAGCTGGTTGGATAGCTAGATTAAAAGGCATAGAAACTGCAGTAGATGGTAAGTAAATTAAAGGCACAATGTAGATCCCAAAAGTCAAAAATAAAATGAAGTCGGATTTAACATCCTACTGTTCTGCTCCGACTGGACTAATGATGACTGGCATACACCATAAAGTGTGTTATGTATGAGGGAAATTTTGCCCAGACAGCAGCGCAGCAGTCAACTCCTGTATCAAATTCAACTGCCGAGGGATCTTTTACATGCACACCAATGTGTACACAGTACCTAAGATTTCCATCTCATCCAAACAACTATATCTGGTGCCTTGCCAGACCGTCTGCCCTGCACCACTGACAAGGGCGAAGCATGCCAGAAAATCCTGATGATCTTTCTCAGCCAGTGCAGAGATCAATTTTATTCACAGATTACAGTGTTTAATGCTGTAGATAATTAAATAAGTATTTGTTTTATATTTGTAGCACGTGCTGAGAATGAAAAGACAGCTAGAATCGCCCAAGAGTTATGGTTGGCTTGTATAGCTATGAATGGAGTTATTAGACTGGGTAAAGAGGGTGGTACATCAGGAGAAGAAAAATTACAACCATTATCTAAGGAAGCTGTAGCAATATCTGAGGCAGCCGGGAAACATCCATTTGTACAAACTGTTCTGCAATCGGTACCGGAAGAGGCATTAATGCGAGGCGTGTGGACGGAAGATAGTCTAAAGGAGCGCTTCCCGAAAGTTAAACGCATTTGTAAAAGAGTGGCTATGATTGATGAAAATGGTGGCACCTTATTTAGATATTTCCTTTCTTATTTCCAATCTTTCTTTATTTTTAATTCAGTTTATGCTAAATCTGATAGTGACTCTATAGAAATTAGCGAATTGGACACTTTTAATATATTAGCCCATGCTGATTACTTTTTAGAGAAAGGAGATTTATTACAAGCTGTCCGATTCATGAATCAACTCCAAGGTGAACCTAGACGCGTCGCTTCTGATTGGTTGAAGGAGGCAAAGCTATTGTTGGAAACAAGACAAGCCGCATATGCTTTAACAGCCTTTGCGTCTGCAAGTGGATTAGGGACAATATTTTAAGAAATTTATATTATATAGGAAAAAATCCAGCCGTTGTGATATCTGGACCAAGTGAATTAAGGATGCCTTATAGGTGTGTTGATAACACAGTAATAATAGTGCTATGTAAGTAATGAATTATGTACATGATTAGCTTTTGATGAGTGTACAGAGGCCTCTATATATATATTATATATATTAGATGTCCATAATATAATCAGGTTGAAATTTTTAATTATGTTCTGGAAAGCATATGAAGTGTATTTATTTATCCAGCTTAACTATCTTCATTATCCAAGCCATTGTTATTCTGTAGCATCAAGATACAGAATAGAAACAAAAGAAAATTTCTGGATCTCATATCTTGATGTGAATATGATGTTGTACCACAGAATTTTATTAACCTTTCGCTATTCCTCAAGATTATTTTGATAAATCACAAAGTTAATTTTCTACTGTAAATTATTGATGCCTATATGTAATGAGTATACCCAGTATGTTTGGTTATTAAAGAAGTATGTTTGCAGTGAATATAATACAATAAATATGTAATGGTGCATGGTTTAATAGTTGATGTCTTTACCTACTGATATATAAACTATTATAAACATGTTTGAAATAATCTAGATTAAATTAATTCCCCCATAAAAAAATGTGTTGTAAATTAATTCAAAGAAGAATTACTGAGTTATCAGTGTTGATTAAGGGCACAAGTTGGTATTATTCTTGGTTGTTATGGTGACTGAATGGTTAGCGTGCGCACGCTGTATCATACGGCCTGCCATTGAGTCTACTGGCGTGGTTTCAAATCCTTGGTTGTACGTGGCAAGGAGTAGGGTTGCCTGTCCAACCTCATTGGTTTTCTCTGGGTACTCAGGTTTCCTCCCACTGCTAAAAGACCCCTACGCGCAAGCGAATTATTGAAATAAAATTAAGCCATATGTTAGCCCCCGAAATGACCTAATTTGTGTCTTGTGGACGTTAATCCCCATTTCTCTCTCTCTGGTATATTATTCTCCCTCACCTTTCGAAGAAAGCATGGGACTGTTAAAATGGGTTTGTCTATCAGTCTGACACATTTTGGGACACAATAACTGTGCTTCTAACTGGGATAGGTTATTCAAACTGAGTCTAGATGTTCATTAATTTAATGTTTTGTTATGGTTGCTGAGTGAGATAAAAATGTTCAAATTTGGTGAATGCCTTTGACTGGATTAGAGGATGAACATTAGCAGCTGAGGCAAATAGCTGTATGTTCAACACACTTTTGGAACATAATATCTCTTTATTGGGGTAGAATGTTCAGGTCATTTTCTACTGGTAGACCCCCTACTCTCTTCACATCAATACCTTGACTAATGAGCTTATTCTGCTTATCTTCAGCAGAGATAAGGAAAGAACTTGGGGTCGGATTTCTTATTTGACTAATAACATCACCAGGGGCCAAATTCAGAACCAATCTGGAGTAGGATTGGATTATTTCAAAGAAACGTTATAATAGACAGTGATATGCCAGTAAGGAATTAGATAAAAAAAATTTTTATTTAAAACAGCATTTGTGTAGGCCATATATTTGACTAGCACTGTGACTATGATCAGAAAGAACACAATTAAAGAAAAAGTAAAATTTTATTTCAAATTTCAGGCTTAACAAATCTGGAGCGTGACATCCAGAAGAATTAATTTTCAAATTGGTGTGGTCTGCAGGGTCTAAGATTTGTATGCTAATCTTTAAATTTTCTAATTTTCTAAATGGGTTACTGGACAATCATTGATAGCGACATTAGAGTTAATTCCCTTGTTAACTTTTGGTAAGATTCGGGCGGTGCGGCCCTAATTTATTTGTTTTGGAAGCAGTCTCCAACGTTTCAGAAAAAAATGAAATGGGGCTTAGCGCTCTTTTGTCCGTTCAGGAAAGAAACATATGTATGAAAAATGTATTCTCGTTCAATACTCTTGCTAAAGTTTATTTTCACACTATCAGATTTCTTTCCGTCCAGTTTAAAGACCCACCTTCCGTTCAATTGGGACTGGGCAATCGAGGTTAATCTTGCTCGGTTACGCGTAAACATGGAGGCGATCGATAAAAATTGAATGATTGATATCAGAAGTTTATTCTTTCGGGTTTTTTTTTTTATAGAAGATTTGGATGCAGAGTTTATTGTGGCCATTGAAATTTATTTTATGGTTCAAAGGAGGTAGGTTGGATAGGTTACAGACATGATTTCTGATTAGATCAACGTAATAACATCAATCGATCAATCATTAGATATAGGCCCCAGTAGGCTAGAGTAGATAGATATCAGTCAAGTCAGAACAGGCTCGGGTAAAAAATAAAATGAAAAAAATATATGAATATAATAAGCTTATCGGTGATATTTGTACAGCCACAGTATTATAATTTATAATAGCAAAGGATTCGATGACTTTAAACTTAGGTTAAACAATATTTATTTCACGAGATCAACGCTACAGTCGAGTCAGTGTAGGCACTAGGCTAGCAGAATGAGAATTGGCCTACTACTTAGTACTGTATACTATACCGGTAGTTAAGTATAGTATATGTGGTCTAATGGTCTAGAGCGAAAATTAAATAATGTTTTTGAAACAACATAAGTAATGTAAGTCACAATTGAGTAATTGAGTGTTTTTTCAGTATATTACGCCATTGTATATTAAGCTCGAGACCATTACATTAATAAACAACTTGTAATAGAAATACGTCACACAGGTAGAAAATTTTAACTAGTATAAATAATCTGCACTTGGCACATTACCTTTCCATTATTTGAAATAATGATATAGCATCAAAGGGGATGAGGTCAAATCAGTTAAAGTAAAACTTTGTTCTCTTAAAGCCCCAATAACACTCTTGTTGTTACTGAAAAATATGTCCCAATCTTCATTCTGGTCAACAAATCGTATTATTTTAGAATATTCCAATTAAATGATGATATAAATTTCATCTTAACACACCTATTTTGAAAAATTGGAAAAATTCAACCCATTGATTTGAAAAGTCTAACGTAAACCTTTTCAAGTGTGACTTGGATTTTAAAATATTTTCGAACCCTCTGGACAAGTAAAATAGGTTGTAATGGATAATTTACACAACAGGTAGGACACTTAAACATCTAGTACTTAGAATAAGGGTATTATTTATTTTCTGGAGCTGCCAAGCCAGCAAGAATGTTATTGTCCCTTTAAGGTGTCACCTTAAACTATAAATAAACTGTTTATTGCAGGACAGTCCATTAAATGTACAGTTCATTTATAATACATACTGAAGCCAAAGTAAATCTTAGTTATTTTCTGTCGACTTATAGTTTTGCCATTTAATTGCAGTATTTTTTACATTGACACCTCTCAATGTTCCTAATCGCAAAACATCCTTACCATTATTTCATTTGATCAAGAAATAACAACTGCTTCCTATGTCAAACTAGAACACAATCCGCTGGCAGACAAATGTCTGGTTGCCAGACCAGAACCCTGGCATTTTTGCCGAGTGCTTGCCTAATTTATGGGTGCTTTTTGGGTCATCCATTAAATTTTGTTAAGACTGGGTGTCAATACTTTCCATCCAAATTTGACATACTTCTATTGGAAAATGGTTCGCACATGTGTGCTGTATCATAAAGTCTGTCATTGAGTCACCTGGCGTGGTGTCGGTTCCCTGGTTATACATGACAAGGAGTAGGGTCGCATGTCCAACCTCGTGGGTTTTCTCCGGGTCCTCTGATTTCCTCCCACTTCTAAAGACCTTTACATGTATGCACAAGGGAATTATTGAAATAAAATTCAAACTGTATGTTAGTCCTGACATGACCTAGTAAAATTTTTGTCAGTGGACGTTAAACCCTGTTTCCCTCTCTCTCTTTTATTGGAAATAAACACCTGATAAATAAATATGGGCCATAACTTACATGTGGTAGGTAATGTTCAAAATGTAAGTGATTGTTCTGTATGTGTATAAATAAACATATATATAATGTACAGTGAAATTAAACAAATTGAATGTAAATCAATTTTGATTGTATGTTTACACTATTTTGAGGTTACAGAGAATAGTGTACGTTTACACTATTTAAAGGTTACAGAGAATAGAACTGTAAGCTAAAAAACATTTTGGAATGCAATGGGCTAGCATTACAGCATTCATGATGTATTCAAATCTACCTGGTGTGACTTCAACTAACTAGAATCCATCTATCTATGAATACTGTAAACATATGCTTATAAATAAACATGATTAAAACATGACTTATGTTGCAGAGGAAAAGTTTTGCTAGGTCAGAATATCTATTTCACCACAAGACACATTATTCAGTTTTAATCAATCAAAGCAGTGAATCAACAGATAGGTCTAATACAGATCAACTCAAAGATAAACTTCATTTATTATGAATTAGAGCTGGAATCAAGAAGGAACAGAGTATTATTAATTTGCAGTTCAATATTGTTCTGTTATTTGTACTATCAGTCATTATTTTTAGTTCCTGATAATTCTATTTTCGTTATACTTCATTTTAAATAAACTTGTAATTAGGGCCTCATTACCGGTACAAGAAGTTAAATGAAGTAGGGTTTAACATCTTGCTGTTCAGCAACAACTGGAAAGGAACTATAAAGTATTATGAAAATTTTTGGATAGGAAGTAAAGTTTATTCCAGTAAATATAATTGAAAGGCAATTTAGTTTACATAGAAATTTGTTAATTGGACTTGATATTGGTTCTCATTGACACATTTTCTATTCTAATTTGTAGAAAAATGGATGAAGTAGATTCAATGATTCGAAGGCGACAGCCAAAAGTTAGAAATGTTTATGATAATGAACTAAATGCTAAACTAGCACAGAGACGAAAAGATGGTCTTACAACAGATATGACAACATCAGAGGATTCAGATGAAGATAATGTGGGAAGCTTAGGTTAGTAACTTTTTTATACGCCCACATTTTCATGTGGACGTATTATGTCGTCGCCCCTGTCCTTCCGGACGTCCGTCCGTCCACAATTTGTTTGTGGACTCTCTACAGGTCACAATTCTTATCCGATTTTGACGAAACTTGAAATATAGGTTTATCCCCAAAAGATCTCGACTGCTTTCGATATTGGCATGTATCGGATCAAAACTTCATGGATTATGGCCCCTGATTGTACGAAAAATCACGTTTTTAGCTTGTGAACCCTATAGAGGTCACAATTTTGAACCGATTTTGATGAAACTTGACATGCATGTTTGTAACCCAAAGATCTTGGTTCCTTTCGATATTTGCGGCTATTGGAATGTAATTTCCTGAATTATGGCCCCTGATTGTCTGAAAAATCACCCTTTTTAGCTTGTGGTCCCTCTGGAGGTCACAATTATTATTCGATTTAAAAAACCGTTTGATTATATCACCGTTACACCCTAAGGAAGGTTGAGTTGGAATTTCGGGATATTTGCCATACAAACTGGCCGCCATTTGTACGCAAATACTGTTAAAAAATGGTATATCAAGGTTGTGGACCCTGTAAAGGTCAAAATTTTAATTCAATTTTGATGAAACTTGAAATTCATGGTTATAACCCAAAGATCTTGGTTCTTTTCAATATTTGCGCATATCGGATCGTAACTTCCTGAATTATGGCCCCTGGTTATACGCAAAATCCCCCTTTCTTTAGTTTGTGGTCCCTCTGGAGGTCACAATTATTATCTAATTTAAAAAAACGTTTGATTATTCACCGTTACACGGTAAGGAAGGTTGAGTTTGAATTTCGGGAAAATCGGACCAAAATTGACAAACAAAATGGCCGCCGTTTGTACGCGAATACTGTTAAAATGATATATCATGGTTGTGGACCCTGTTTAGGTCACAATTTTAATTCGATTTTGATGAGGAAGGTTGAGTTCTAATTTCGTGAAAATCGTACCAAAATTGCCGGACGAAATGGTCGCCGTTTGTACGCGAATAGTGTAAAACTATGGTATATCATAGTTGTGGACTCTCTACAGGTCACAATTCTTATCCGATTTTGATGAAAAGTCACATTTCTAGGTTGTGTAACGTCACACCATAATCATTGTCGGCTTCGAATTTCATTAATATCAAACTGGAACTGACCAACTAAATGGCTGCTCTCAATACAGTATGAAATACAGGACATAAAGATGTAAGAAAAATCACTTTCGGTATTGCTTGTTCTCTGTCCATCTCTCGAAAATGTGGGCGTATCCTGCCTGGCAGTGCCAGCCTATCTTTTATACACCAGACCATAGCTAGCCCAAAAATGTTTTGGGGGCAAGGGCTTCCGGCATTATACATTATTTCCAGTCTGACAATCGTATATTGTTAGAGTGACCCATGCACTTAAAAATTTCTCTACAGAAAGTTGGTCTCGACACGGCCAATGTGCACGCTTATCTCAACAGATTTCTCGCTTACTCCGCAGTATGATAATTATCAGCGGTGGAGTCTATGAGACTATAAATGGCCATTGCACATGCACTTCTCTACAAATTTATCAACAATTACAGCCGTAAAAGTAAAAAATCTATTGTTGACGATTTTGGATAGCAGTAAAATTTAGCATCTTGGTTATTATAGCATCTTTAGAAATTACGTTCATTTTATTTTTTAATATATTTATAGATTTCAACAGTTCACTTAGAAATAGAAATCGTCCAAATTCAGCAAAACGTAGACAAGACCCAAGAGCAGACTGGCAACCTGATTTAGGAGCTACTTTGAAGTTTCAAGATCGTGACAATTTGATGAATACCCTGGGTAGAGACGATTCTAGAACAAACAGATTTTATAAAAACTCAAACATGAATATAAAAAATAAGGAATCACCACAAGATGATCGGAAAACTCCCACAAGCTTTACAGCAGATGACATCCTTAATGGTCGAAACACACCAACCAAAAATGATGACAGAAAAAGTCCATTTCTCAGGTAAGCTAATGACATGAGTAGTTGATATTTTGGTAGTGCTGTTATTATGTCTGCCGTTGTGTGTCAAATCAAATACAAACTACAGAGTTATTTCTTTGTTTTCCTTCCAATTTATGAAATCTATTGAATTGCAGTGGAATGTAAATTTAAGAACCCTATTGAGTTTCAAAATAACTTTCAAACAAATTTTGCTTGGGATATTTCTTAAAACATTCTCAGTGGGATTTGTTGACAATGAATTCAGAGCTAGCTGGACTACTTTGCTATCGATGAAAGTATTAGGGGCGTGACAAGTTCCTTTCTATGTTTCTATACTTGCATGGGACTAATAATATTATGGCATCATTTTCAAATTTGTAGCAATATATTTTGAATTTCAGTCGTAAGAGTCCCCTTTCTAATCTGAAAGAGAATGATGGTGAATGGCAGCCAATATCTTACCAGAAAAAAAATCTATCTAATGACTTTCTATCTCGTGATATATCAGGTAATATATTAAACAATAATGTCCGTCACATTTTGCATGTTTATTCATTATAAGCTTGATTGTTCCTTCATTTAGTGTATTTTTGATTGAAAGAAAATAAAGATCTATGTTTAATTAGATAGGCATTATTATTGCTTAGTTTCAAATTGACTAAATTGGGTATTTGATTGATGTCATCCAAGCCAAATATGAGTTTATGTTAAGTTGATTTGGGTGACAAAAAGACAATGCAGCACAGCAATACAGTGTACAGGTAGTACACAGCACAGATTATTCAGTTATCAAACGATTAATTTTGATAGTAGCCTATTGTTAGGAATGTTGTTTTAGTATTAACTGTTGTTTTTACGATATTTGTTTATAGGTAGATCACCAGACTCATCGTTAGATCCATTAGTAGATAGTAGTGGTACTCTTGATTCTGCTCGAAGAAGAAAACAATTAGAAAGGTCCCCAAGGTAATTTTGAAAATTTGAAATTTAGTAATTTGATTTTAAAAATTTGAAATGTAGAAATTCAATGATTTAATAAATTCAATGCCATTTAATTGAAAGATTTGAAATTTAAAGGTTTAATTTAGGCATTTGAAGGTAATATTTAAGAATCTGAAGGTTAAATTTAAGAATTTGAAGATTGAATTTCAGAATTTGAAGATTAAATTTAGGAATTGATGGTCTAATTTTAGAATTTGAATTCATGTAAAGAAATGCATTTTCTTTAAAAATATTTGAAATTCTGCCATCTTAGCAAAATTCTGTTATTCTATCACTTTATCAGAAAATCTTATATTCTATCATTTTATCAAAAAGTCTGATATTCTGTCATTTTATTGATAAAAATCTAATATTTTATGAATTTCATTAAAAAATTTGAAATTCTGTCATCTGTTGTGTTTTAAATTTTCTGAATCCTAATTATTACTATAACCTGTTATTAATAGATTAGAACCATTAGATAGTCCAACAAATAAACCTTCTCCACGGCCAAGAAAAGGTGAAAAGGTTGAAGAACCAAAGAAGAAACGACCACCAAATATGGATCTTTTTGGCAGTCGTCGTAGTTTTTTTGATGAAGAAGATGAAACAGAGATAAATGATCCATCACCAAGAGCTAAGCGAAGACTTTCGAAAGATAAAGAACTGAACAAAATAACTGCTTCTGGTCGCAGGACTTCAGTTGAAGGGCGAAAAACACCAACGGATGGTCGAAAAACTCCAACTGATGGTCGAAAAACACCAGTAGGTGTAAATGGTAGGAGAACACCCGTAGGTGTAGATGGACGAAAAACACCAGTTGGTGGACGAAAAACACCTACAGATAAGAGAGATGGTTTAACAGACGAGAGGAGAAGTAAAGGACGTAAGACACCAACAGACGAGGACAGAAAAACTCCTGTTGAAGGCAGAAAAACTCCTGTGGAGAGGAACAAATCGTTGATGGATATGCTTGTTGGGGATCAAGTTGATCATCCTACACCTAGAGAAAGAAAATCTAGTCTCCGTAAAGAAAGATCCCATGATTCTAATTTCGATGAATTGAATGAATATGATTCCCGGAATAGATCATCGTTAGACAGACAACCATCTATAGAAAGACGACGTTCTAAACGTCAAGTAGAAGCTGATCAGAGTTCAATATGTGAAGAATATGAAGTTGATCCTAATCCTCCTGTTATTACTAATTCTTCTGTAGAACCTAAACCCAGAAAGTAAGTTGATTAAATGTTGAAAAGAATGTGGACTTCTATAAATCAAAGACTAAAATCTTATTTGTGGGTTACAATTCAATCTAATTAAATACACATCTCTATTTCGTTTTGTTTCTTTAGACATTCGATGGCCTACACTACATGAAGATCTGACTAGTTGTAGTGATAGTTAGTGTTGGGATTCGTAAGAGTGACTTTTGACCCTAGCACGTCAGACATTCATTAATTAATAAGAGTTGATGTTTCTAGTCCTTTACCCACAGTTGCGTGCACCGCAGACCAAGACATTGCCTTAACGGAAGGTTTCATTGGCTAATCCCTCACGCCATCCAGAACGCCTGTTATATAACAACTCTTCTAGATCCTAGTGTAGTACAGACCAAACGAAATTTTGAACTATAAAAAACAAAACGAAATAGGATCTGAGTTTTAATCAGATTGTTTAGAAAATGTTCTTGCAGCGATAATAGGGCCTAATCTGCTAAAACATTATGAATGCTCTGGTCGTGTGAACTGATGGCCATTTTGTCTCTACAGCTAAAACAAGATAATTATATATAAAAAAGCATAACTGGCAATTTAGGCGTTCATTGTATATTATCTTCACATAACGTATTCTTGAGCAGATAATGGGACCAAATTTCCATCAAATATTTAGCACTCTGATTCACATATGAACCAGCAGCGAGCTATCTTGGATTTCCAGTCTTTCACTCAAATTCCACTTCCACTAACTAATTAACAGAAGTGTGTTGCAGACAGCAGAAATAAACAGCAGAGAGCCTTTCAATTCCCTAATAATAATGGGGAAGTAATTTTTTTAAACTAATTTTTTCCGTTCACTGATTAAATAGCCATAAGAACTAGCTAACAGAATGATGTATATTTTCAGTATGTATGCCTTTTCGAACAAGTTTTTATACACCAAACTGCACTGAAAGGGTTAAACATGGAAAATAAAGTTCCATCTATCTGTTCAGAAGCATGCAACATGACATAATATGAGCAGATGTATTGTCTCCGTAGATGATTTTGTGAACAGTTTCATGTTTTAGGTGTTTTGTAATTGACAATTGATCAGTAATATCGGTTTATTTCAATTTTTACTAGATATAAGAATCAAACAGAAGAACATAAGAATTCTGATGTGGCTATTGATGTAATAGCAGGGGCACAAAATGGTATGACATATATTGATCCTGATAAACAAACAGAGTAAGTAACATTATTTAAATAATTAAAGATGCATTATGTAAGAGTTAAAGATGCATTATGTAAGAGTTAAAGATGCATTATGTAAGAGTTAAAGATGCATTATGTAAGATCATAATCTACCTATTGTAGCCTACATCTTTCTTTTGACTTCAAATGTTATATAAATTATTATTTAAACATTTATTCACATGACAAGCCTATAATCAACTCTCTAGATTATCAGTTGGTTGCCATTTAAAAGGATTTGAACACCCAGAAGATTTTAAATTTAACAATAAAATGAATAGTCAAGATTTGGCAAGTACCGTTGGTACGATTATAGCATAATTCTATCAAAAAGTCATATCTGGTATATTTTGTGAAATTCACATTGAGACTGGACTGCATCCTATCTATTAAACAACAAAGGATCAAGGGGATCATGGTGGTTAATTGGAAAAGATGCCAGCTCCCTAGCTTGGAGATTGGGTGTTCACCCCCTACATTGGCAGAGAAAGTTCATCTAGATTTGCCGTGTAGTTTACCCTTGTCAGTGATACAAGATGGAGCGCTGGATGTTAAAGATCCCTTGGTAGTTGTAATTTGATATAAGTGTAGGCCGTAGCACTGCTGCCCGGGCAAAATTTCCCTCATAGATTTCTTTCTGTATGGCATATGCCCGTCTTCATTAGCGCATTCATTTCAAATGGTCAAAAGAGAATCTATTTTAACCCAGTTTAGTCCAATATGTACAGATATAGATATCAACATGTTGTTTAAAAGGCAGTATAGAAAAGGTTTTAACGTGATATTTTGGTATAGGATGATGGTTCTGTACTTGTTTAAGCTCTCTTGAGCAATTTGGTGCAAAGTAATTCTGTGAATTGCTACACTTGTTTCAATTCTCCTGACTAATTTTGTACATGGTGATTGTGAATTGCTGTTCATGTTTTGACTCTTCTGAACCATTTGCCAAAAACCCGGCAACAATATTTCAATTTCTCTGAAGTCATGATCCATGTTATTTTAATATTTCAGAACAGAAAAGACTCAAACCAAACAGATTACCACCCAAAAGATTAAACCCAAACCTCGCTATAAAACACAGGAATCAGAACCTATTAAATTTGATCCAACTGACACGAAATCCATGAGACAAGCTATATTTGATGAATGGTATAGAACAAAAACAGAAAAATTAAAAGAAACAATTACAGAAAAAAAGAAAACAGAAAAACAAAAAATGGAACTCGAGCAGCAGGTACGAATGACCTACTTTCTAAAGGACAGTTTTAACCAAATATTATCATTCAATACAATAAAGTTTTTCTTTAAAATGTCTGAAAAAGCTACTTTAGTGTATTTTAGTGACAAGTAAGTTTTACTAAGTATTAGGTAGATGGTCTCTTTGATATTAATATTACTGAAAACTTTTGTTTAAGAGTAGCTTTAAAATACAGGAAATATTAACATTTTAATTTTATAAATATAATATCAGGTCTGTGATCAGATCATTAAAAAAAAAAGTCTTTATTTGTCAATAAAATTGCATCTAGGAAAAGAAAGAAAAGCAACTTGAGGCAATGTCTTCATTTAATGCCTGGGCAGAAAAGAAAAAAGATGTCTTAAAACAGAAAGCCAGAGAAAAATTAAAAGAACAAAGAAAAAAAGATGAAGAATTCCAAGAAAAAGAAGCTAAGAAAAAAGATGCTGCCAAGGTTAGCACATACATATACCATACACTAAATGTAACAGTGATATAAATTTCACTTTCAATAAAATAAGTTTTACACATTCAGTTGTATGTAATGTTGTATAGTTTATAGATAAAAATTAATTTTATTTGTTACAAAGTTAATGATGTTAACATAACACAGAAGAGAAGGATAAAATGTAAACATGAAGTCTAAGAGGGTATTTGGAACAAGATCACAAGGCTATTGTTGGCAGCTGATGTAAGATGCAAGAGCATGTTCATTATATTATGAATTTTTGACTTGTAAAAATCTGTATACTGAAACTTCTAAAGAAAGATTAGACTTGTCTGTATTTCCAAAAAAAAATTCAAAAGTAATAAAATCCATTCCATTTATTTCGCTATTTTATTTAAGAGTTTTGAATCTTGGAGTAAAACAAAAGAAGTGGTTATAAAAAAAGAAATTAGTAAGAAGGTGAGAACTGAAAAGGAAAAGGAAGAAGAAGAAAAAGCAAAGAAGAAAATGAGAGCAAAGTCTGCAGAATCAGCTTTTCGGTCCTGGTACGAATAAATTGTTTTTACACAACCTTACATTGCCATAACTGATGTAATGTAATATGAAAGTTTATTATGCGAAGTGCATATTATGAACACAAGTAGATCAAGTTTTGTTTTCAAGGTATTCCCATACTTGTCCTTGTCATAAGTTGCCCATACAACACCATATCCTTGTATATTTGTACTTTCCCTTAATATTCTTTATGTTTCACTAGTGATTTACTTTAGGCATTTTAACCAATCATTGGTCTTTTGTTCATATAAAATTCAAGTCACTACCAACACCGATAACATTTTATTGTTTTCAATACAGGAATCATAAAAAGGAGATATCTTTAAAGGAAAAAGTAAAAGATATGAAAAAGACAAAGCCTGATGTCTATGAAGAAGAAAAGTTACGAGCTCAGAAAGAAGAAGAAGCAAGAGAAAAATATGAAATATGGCTAGAAAATAAAGTAAGTTTTGTTCTTCATTGGGTTCATTTTAACTTTTTTGATTGAAAATAGTGTTAATGAGGAAATTTCAGAAGTGTTTTCATTTAGGTATTTTCAACTAGACTTGATAATCAGTTTTAAAATATTTACATGTCCATTTGTTTTTTTCAGGAAAAGAGAGAAGAAAAAGAGAGATTGATGCGTCAACGAAAACATATTACAGATGACTCTGAATTCCGTCCTCCATGGAGTCCAGCACAGCGTACAATACCATTTGGTCGATAGATAATGATGTAACAATATTGATGTAGATAGTATTTATTTTAATTGTAAAAAGTGCTGATATCAGGCAATTAGTGTATATATATAAATTATCTTACCAAATTATAGAGAATTTTACAAAAATTTCACACAGTTTAGCCAGGAGTAAGTCATGCATATCAACCTCATCTGGGAAATCAATGATCCTCTCAATCTCCTGGTTAAAGCTACTATTTCATATTTTTAAGTTATATTTTTTAAAATATATAAAAATAAAGCCTTAAAATAAATACTAAAAACAGTCCTATCTTGTTAAAAAATAATCCTATAATTCACTATAGCCAGTTAAGAAATTGGCAAAAATATCATTTTTTATTTCAAATTCAAACATTTGAATGTAGCTATTGCATGGGGGTGGGGTGTATAGAAAAACAAGGGAGGTAATTGTATTATTTTTTCCATTGTGGAAGATTTTTAACTGTGGGAAATAATGCTCATGATTGTATAATAGTGAGTTGACAACCTGTTGAGCAAAATACAGAGAAATAATTATGTTGTGACTTTCTTAAATATGAAATTCTGGCTTTAATGATTCTGTAATAGATGTAGTTTGTATAATTAGTGAAAATCTGTATAAAAATACTTCTGTTTCATATGTGCCTAGTTTAAGTAGGATTCTTGTCATCCCTTTTCCGTCCACTATTCTTGTATAGGCAACAGTAGTCCTAATCAGCATCCCTACCAGAATTCAGATATGTGATGCAACATACTAGAGGTAAGGGGTTTTTTTCCAACTTGTCCTGGTGGAGTATCTTAGTTTCCAGCACTGTTTTGGAACTTTGTCCCCTAAAAATCGGTAGAAGAATTATTTCTGACCATTGAATCAACGGCATTTATAAATTCTTTTAATTTGTTATGTTTCGTATATTTATGATATGTTAATTGTAGTTTGTTTCATAATAACATCTAATCATTAAGATCATTAACAGACCTGTATGAAAAGTTCCACTGTAAGTATTGTTGGAATTAATTTCTAAAATAAGAATATTTTTTTTATACATTCCAACTTTTATTGCAATCTGATTAAAATATAAATCTTTTATTGCTGAGAATGTGGGTTTTATTAACAGATCTTCCAGATCCTTTTGTAGTGAAGACAGGTAAACCAAAATTTTGAACTATAAAAAAATAGAAGGAAATATGATTTGTGTTATGATCCGATTGATTTTATCATTATTTTAGATTATTTTATTTGCATGTACTTCTCTCACATCTGTTTATTCTAAACGTATTTGTTAGAGAGGAAAACTATTTATTGATGAGACCTCGCTGTATGTGTAATTCGGACACAGTGTTACATATTTTCATTTGCAAGTGTCACTCATTTGAAAATGGTGAATTAGTAGTCTGAACCAAGTCGCTTGTGGTCCAAGCTTCATATATTATTTTTTATGACATGCTATATAGAGACAGAATCACATTGCATATTTCCAGTCCTTGAACTGTGTTATTGTATTCACTTATTCATAACATTTTAGTTGCATGTTGACTTTGTATAATTATATTACCGGTATACAGTTTTAGATCTGTTAATCTGTCCATTTTATTGGTTGTACATGTATATACAATGCATTTCTGACATTATGTTAACAGTTTCTTCAAGCAGAACATCCATTTAGTTGTTAGTTTATGAATTAATTAGTGGACATGATACCACCTTAAAATATTTTTATTTTACAAGTTGTTCATAAATTTTTAATTTCTTGGTTCATAGATATTTTTTTACACTTATAAAATTCCATCCATTAATTTTCATAATTTCTACATTTGTGAAAATTTGATATTATTTATGTTATGTTAATTTAGAAATGGTGATATTTATTAAGATAATATTAAAATCAGATGTTGTTTTCATTTTATTCTTTATTAGTGTAGGAGGAGAGAGACGAGGGAGGTGTGGATTTAGTTTAGTACCATATATAAATGGGTTGTTGGCTTAATCATATTATTAGGGGGTTTAGGTGGCCAAGATCTCAAGGTGAATTCTGTTACATGTTCGAGAAGGAGAAGTGCCACCAACACAGTCTTGTCTAATTTCTCAGGTATCTCAGGTGCAAAACATTAGTCCCAAAATGGTAGGTTATATTGAAGGGATGTTTTTTTTTTAAAAAAAAATAATAACTCTCAAAAACTAGCTTTATTTTTCTCATTGCCCGTTTCTTGTCTTATTGCCTGGAAATATGACCCTTTTTGCTAACTTTTCAGCTTTAACAAGTTTAATGATCAAACTTCAATTTCTAGAACATAGTTATTTATTACAAAATACAAAAAAATTCAATACATATACCAAAATTTATAAATGATTTAATAAAAAAAATTGAAAAATTCGGAATTAGTGAAATTGCCTCCAAAAAAGCTTCTTTTTTGTTTATCCAAAATGGTGCAGTTTATCAATTCTTGCTAACAATTTGTTGTCCAGTAAAGGCAGGTTTTATTCAGAATTGTGCATGTATAATATTTACTCTGTGTACAACCTCACATGGTAATATAGCTAGAAAATATGGCATAACCAACATAGTTACTGACACTAATTAATGTAATACAATAGCAGCTTGACATGTGTATAAATGAAATAAAAAGAATGGATGCATTAATCAACTTAAATTACATACAAACATAATTGGATCAAAACAATCATCAGAATTTACCGATATTAAAGGAGCTAAATCGCTATTCTTTGTCACCAAAACTGATTTACAATCAAACTTTTAGGTTTTTACTATAATTTCAAATCAGTTATCAGTCTCAATCAAATGGCAATCTGTTTACTCCAGTCTACATCGATAGTATTTATTGCGCCTGCTCTCCAGATAAAGGTATGAGGTCACCGTTTGACACGACTTGTGGAATATGTCTAGCCTCGTTCTTCAATTCCCTTGTTACAAATGGCGTTGACATCCATTATTGTACACGATTCTTGTACCAATGGTAAAATGTTTATATTGTCTTAAATATATTGGATATAAAAAGCCCACTATACTGGACCTTTGCCGATGTGGAAAATATCTTTCCATGTTTATACCTACTGTTCTAACCCTAACCCTTTGGAATAGTTTTACCCACAACCCAACGTTTTTACAGCTGCATTGTACGTTTGACATGAAAATTGTAAACCTACCCCTAGAAAGGTATTTTCCAGATTGGTCAAGAAGACAAAGTTTGGGGCCAGAAGCCCATCTTTTCCCAATAAGACCACAAATATTTTGTGTTTTCAATGTCGAAGACTTTGGATGATATCGAGTTAGAGACTTAACTACTGCATTGGTTTCCCTATCTGATTAAAATACAGAAATATATTTCTTTTCGTTTCTTTAATACAGGGGCGGATCCAGGAATTATTGCGGGGGGGGGGGGGCAGGTTTCTGTTACGGAAATCTGACATCATCGTCTCTAAATTACATAGGCATACATATAAATTGAGCTTTTTAAACAGAGAAATAATTTTTATACTGATAATGGATCACTTTGTGATGTAATTTCATTGATGCAAGGCATTATTTTTTTTATGTAGCTGAGCAGGTGGGGGGGCGGGTGGACCCTCCAACCCCCACCCTCTGGATCCGCGCCTGTAATACTTTCATTGAAGACAGAGAAAACAAAATTATGAACTATAAAAGACAAAACGAAATAGGATCTGTGTTTTAATCAGATTGTAAGTTTTGGTATAATTTAAAACTATTAATAATTCCGACATATAATATTTCATTCTTTTTTCTTCTTTGGAGTTGTATTTTGTTTTCTGCAAAATATACAAGTAAAACAACCTCGTATTAATCTATAAAATATATAAAGTATAATAGATGTAAGTAAAAATAATGTAAACCAAATATCTAACATAGTATGAGCTATTAAAGACATTTTACTAGAAACTGGTTTTAAATGATCACCACCAAACTTTAATACATGTTCTATAGCATTAGCAGCTCTTTCTTGGGGAGTGAATGGTGCCGAATGGAATATAGCAGAAGCTTTCTTCATATTCTTCCTAATACTTGCATCACTTAATGTGTCTTTTATAATCTTCAGTATTTGATCAGCATCACTATTACGTATATCTGCCGAACTTCCAACTTTATGATATTTGACTTTAATCGCCGTAGAGAAAGTATCGGCATGAAGTGGCGTACAAATGATAGGCACACCATGATAAAATCCTTCAAAGAAGCCATTTTTACCACAATGTGAAATAAAGAGAACAGTATTTGGATGACCCAAGACGTCATTTTGTGGCAGCCATTTTACAGTTTTCACATTACCATAGTTTTCATTTTTATCATACGCCATTATTACATTTTGGTTTAGATTTTGAAAAACTTTCAACAATTTTTGGAAAAGGTAAGGTGGTGCATTTTTCAGGAAGCTTCCAAAAGAGACGACCACAACGCCATTTTTTGATTGAGACATAAATTTTTCCATCTCTTCGGGTAGAGGTTTTGATGGACGAGTTGTAAGGCCACCAACACGTAGAAAATTGGGATACGTAGCTTTTGGATATTCCAAGATGGTGTCCGAATTTTCTAAAAACAAAACAGAATCTTTGATCAACTGAGTCTTATCATTATTAAAGTCGTCTGCTGGGACATATTGTTTGAGTTTGTCAATATCAGTCCGATAGAAACCATTCATAACGCTGAACGATAAAGCAAGACCTACAGAAGCTAAATGATTTAAAAATCTTTGTGGATATGACATATCACTGGTATAGGGAATGGCCAACAAAGGGTGTGTATTTGTCTGAAAAGGCATGCCACTGTCACCCTCGAATATTGCACTAGCCACACTGACAAAAGGGCTTTTAAGAAATCTTGGTATGTAGTAAAGGCAGTTGCACATCGGCATGGCATCAACCAACGTTATATCTATATGTAAGGATTGTAGCTTCTTCAATGCGTCACTTGAACTTAGAGCCCCCTCACAAACACTCTCAGCTAAGTTGCTAATCTTTGAAGGGAACTCAGAACTCATCAACGTTCCTCCACCGAATACTGTCTTAGTAACAAAGTCACTGAATTCCTCCTTATGTCCCCATCCTTCTTCGGTCATACGAAAGCCAATGACTGTCACATTGCTACCATCAAAACAGTGCGTTTTAAATTTAACAGGTACATACGCAAAAACAAAATGGCCCCGTTTTACCAATTCATTAGCAATGCCAACCATTTCCAGACAATGGCTGTGTGAAGTTATTGGAATCATTAAAATGTTAGCAGCATTTGTAGAACATATTATCATTACGAACATCAAGAATACTTTAAACGCCATGATTGAATTCTGAAAGCAAAAACACAAATTAAAAGTGAAATCCACCCGGTCCACCCTGTATTTGGTGGTTTAATTTTATTTCAATAATTCGCTTGCGCGTAGGGATCTTTAGCAGTGGGAGGACCCGGAGAAAAACCACGAGGTTGGACAGGCGACCCCAGTCCTTGTCACATACAACCGGGAATTCGAAACCACGCCTGTTGACTCAATGATAGGCTTTATGATACAGCGCGCACGTACTAACCATTCGTCCCTCCTGTATTGTGGTCTGATTATATTCCTTATATCCATATGAACCTAAGTAGCATTTCCCAATCTGTTTCACAGGGAATTACTTACGAATTGTAGCGGCCAAGCGAATATTCACTGCGGGATCAGTTTGAGCATTTCCCCGTCCACTATGTACGTGGCATAACCTGCTCAACATTATCAACAATGAACTTAAAACATTTTAAAAAGTCTTCATTAGCCATGTTGGTACAAAAAGTAGGATGTTAAACTTCATTTCATTCATGCCCTAACCAAATTTATTTACGTTATATACTTACATTAGTTGTAGGTTATCAGTATCAGTGACTTGTGTAGTAGATATGTACATGAAGAATGAGTTAAAATTGTTATCAAGTTTAAATACACACGTCATGAACGAGTCGTGGTTTGTCGACACATAGTCCTATTAAATGACCTTTTATTGTTGCACCAGCCAATCTCAACCAACAATATTAACACACAAATAAACTACTTGTGATTTTTTTTCCAGTAGGGTTTGCTCAATGCTTTATCTCATTTTTCTAAAGGGTAGGTCACTACTCATTCATCTAGACGTCTTTGAAGATAAGGAAGTGCATCTTGAGGGAAAAGAAATGAAATGGGGTTTAACGTCCTACTGTTCTGCTCATATTCTGGGCTAATGAAGACGGGCATACGCCATACAGTTTGTTATGAGGGAAATTCGCCCGGACAGCGGCGCTACGACCTACTCTTATATCGAATTCCAACTGCCAAGGGATCTTTTACGTGCACGTCAATGTGTACACAGGACCTCGGTTTTTCGTTCCACCCGAGCGACTAGACAGTTGTCCTTGTCAGGCACTCCGTGCTGCATCACTGACAAGAGTAAACCACGCCGGCCAATGAAGGCATCGAACACTCGACCTCCAGGCTAGCGAGCCAGCGTCTTACCCACATAACCATGTGATCCTGAATCTTGAGGGAGGAGAGAGATAAATGGGGTTTAACGTCCACTCAACACAAACTAGGTCATTTCGGGACTAACATATTGTTTAATTTCTTTTCAATAATAAGCGTACGCGTAGGGGTCTTTAGCAGTGGGAGGAAACCGGAGTGCCCGAAGGAAACCCACGAGGTTGAGAAGGCGCCCCTATCTCTATGCCACATACGCTCACACCAGGAGGGGGGGGGTGTAAACAGAATGTGGTAGATTTGGAACGCCTTCCGCGAAGTTATTTTTTTGCTTTTTGCATTCACATAGATTGGCTTTTAAAACTTTCTTTATACCTTGCTCACTGAGTAGTTAGTCGTACTTGATGACGCTTATGTAGCACGGACGACTTGACTGCTGATGGGCATGCGTATACCATTTTAAGGTTTGCGGAAGGTGTACATAAGGTTGTCATGTAAGTCAGGATCGCCTGCTCTTTGGATTGCTATAAATATTATGTACGATATTTTAAAAGATCAATGCCAGGAGGTCGAGGGTTCGATCCCGGTGTTAGACGAGAAAGTTCCTCGGGATTATTCAGAGTGGTTTCCCTTTGTGAAGAGTTGTTTATTAAGAACCCTTACGCTATAAAACACAACTATATATAATGCATATAACATAACTATAAAAACTATACACAATCTATAAAACATAAGCATATAAACAATATGTCTATAAAAACATAAGCATAAAAACAATATGTCTATAAAAACATAAGCATAAAACAATATATCTATAAAACATAAGCATAAACACAATAATATAGGCTATCTATAAAATATAAGCATACTACATGTATAAGAATTATATACAATCTATAGCGATTGAAACTAATACAATACAACACAGTTCTATGGATAACAATATTGCTATACAGAACTGTGTTGTATTATAATATATAAACTGAAATGAAATGGGGTTTAACGTCCTAGAGACGCCAAACCCTTTGACATGCCCCACTGACACGGAGAAACAATGCCGAAAAATCCAGATGAACTTTCTGGGGCAACAAAGGGATCGAACCAGCGAACTAGCGAGCCAGTATCTTACTCATTCAGCCACAGTGGCTCTCAGTATCAAAACTATATCGATACCCAATATATACAAATAGAGAAGGGGATGTGGTTGAACGTCGACTCGAAACAAACCAGGTTTTTTGGTTCAATTTTATTTCAATAATACACTATATATAAGCTTAAACATACATTATGCAAGAGCTACATCTGTCAACTGTAGTTCATTAGACATTAATTAACTCATCCATACCAATATGAACTCTCGATGTCAACGCTAGCCTGCGATATTTGTTGGATTATGATCCGATTGGCTGCATAACGTTCCTTCGCCATTTAGTGACTAAATGTATAATCGAGACTGATTTTTGTCGTACCGACTTTAGTAATAATGATCGAGGCTAGGCGGAACTTTCAATCATAAAATTCAGGGTTAATAGTGGATCAATTTGACTGAAATTTTCAGCAAATAACCGTTAGATTATATAGTGTTTAACTACATGTATTATAGTGAGAACTACCAACTCGTCATCTAATCACCCATAATCTATCTTTAATGGATTATGACAGTATAATTATTCTTTTTTGTTTTATCAATATACCGTTTTCCATACTAAACATCATTCTATTTTCTTCTTTCTAGTTGTATTTTGTTTAGAGAATATACAAGTAAAACAACCTCGTATTAATCTATAAAATATATAAAGTATAATAGATGTCAGTAAGAATAATGTAAACCAAATATCTAACATAGTATGAGCTATTAAAGACATTTTACTAGAAACTGGTTTTAAATGATCACCACCAAACTTTAATACATGTTCTATAGCATTAGCAGCTCTTTCTTGGGGAGTGAATGGTGCCGAATGAAATATAGCAGAAGCTTTCTTCATATTCTTCCTAATACTTGCATCACTTAATGTGTCTTTTATAATCTTCAGTATTTCATTGGCATCGCTATTAAGTATATCTACCGAACTTCCAACTTTATGATATTTTACTTTAATGGCCGTGGAATAACCATCTCCATTGAGAGGCGCGCAAATGATGGGCACACCATGATAAAATCCTTCAAAGAAGCCATTTTTACCACAATGTGAAACAAAGAGAACAGTATTGGGATGACCCAAGACGTCATTTTGTGGCAGCCATTTTACAGTTTTCACATTACCATAGTTTTCATTTTTATCATACGCCATTATTACATTATGGTTTAGATTTTCGAAAACTTCCAACAATTTTTGGAAAAGATCAGGTGGCGCATTTTTCAGCATACTTCCAAAAGAGACGACCACCACGCCATTTTTGGACTGGGACATGAATTGTTCCAGATCATTAGACAAGGGTTTTATTGGTCGGGTTGTCAGTCCACCAACACGGATAAAATTGGGATACGTAGCTTTTGGATATTCCAAAACACTATCTGAATTTTCTAAAAATAAAACAGATTCTTGAACCAATTTCGTGTCAACGATGTCTGCTGTTGGGACATGTTGTTTAAATTTGGTAATATCTACTGGGTAAAGCACGTCTATTACTTTAACCATTACCGAAGCCCCTACCGTAGTTAAATGATTCAAAAATCTTTGTGGAAATGTCATATTATTGGTGTATGTTCCCAAGATAAAAGGAACCGTATTTGTCTGAAAAGGCATACCACTGTCACTCTCGGATATGTAACTAGCCACACTGACAAACGGGCTTTTAAGAAATCTTGGTATGTAGTAAAGACAGCCACACATCGGCATGGCATCAACCAAAGTTATGTCTATACGTAGGGATTGTAACTTTTTCAATCCTCCAGCTGCGTTCATTGCGGCATAACACTGACTTTCACAGAAGTTGTGTATCTTTAACGGAAGACCAGAAGCAATGACACTGCTGCCCTCAAATATAACCTTCGCAGTAGTGGTTTGAAAATCTTCAGCAGTCTTCTCTTGATCTCGAGTCATATCAAAGTGAATGACTTTAACGTCACTATCATCAAAACAATGCGTTTTAAAACTGGCTGGTACATAGGCAAAAACAAAATGGCCCCGTTTTGTTAATTCATTAGCGACACCAACCATTTCAAGACAATGGCTGTGGGCAGGCAGTGGAATTAAAAGAACATTTGCAGCATGCGTAGAACTCAATGCCAAAACAAATAGCAGGAATACTTGATATACCATGGTTGATACCCTAAATAAAAAAAAAATACAATTAATTTGATGTAGCCTGAAAAGTACACTAAACTTAGTTAGCTATGGTATCAGATGTGCTGAAACTGTAAGAAGGTAGCAGTCTCGAGAACAACAGTTTTCACTACAGCTAATTGATTTATGGACCAATTGTTCTAAACCTAGCTTCAATTATTAAACAGATGAAATGCACTCTAAATCAATAATGAAGCCAATTATTTATTTGCCCCCCCCCCCCCTGAGTGGTATTTCCAATTACTCTTTGTCGAATTCCAACTCCCAAGCGTACTTTTATGTACATGGCGCTCCTTGTCAGTTGTGCAGAACTGGGACCTGGTAAGGAACAGTGTCGTGTAAACCGGACAGGATGAAGAACCGATCCCGTGGACACATGCGGGCAAATAAAAAAAACCCTTGACGGTTGGAATTTGATACAAAAATTGTAAGCCATGGGTCTAAATTTTTTGTATGTGGCGCATGCCCATCTTCATTAGCCCAGAAGGTGTAGAAAAGTAGAAGGTTAAACATACCAACATGCACACAGGAACGCTGGTTTTTGTACCACCCGAAAGACTGGGTCAACGACGATACCAACACTTTTCTTTAGGGTTAAAACAGTTTGTAAATAAGACAGACCAAAGAAATTTGGTTTTAAAAAAAAATTTCTTCTAGAAACGTGCACACTTTTTGTTTTATAATAATAGATTATGAATATTTACAGCGCCACTCTTTCCTGTAAACTGCCGAAGAGAGCTTGCCGTATGTTTACGTCTTTAATTGTGGCTTAAAAGTGTTCAGTGTTTCGATTTGGAAGGCACAGTCAACTGTAGTTGATCGGTTGATCCTGTACGAGATAGCTGGTAAAAGGAGAACAGATCTTGAAGGTAAACTGGGCTTTAAAACAAAAGGCAACGTAGGCTCTTATGAATGGGGGTAATATGTTCTTGGATATTTGTGCGGGTGGTAAGTTAGGCGGCAGTTGGAAATTTACACTGTAAAGGAGGCCATTACAGTAGTACAATCTAGATATCATAAACTTCTCGCTAACTGCGTATCACACAATGAATATATATGTTAACATTTGATATATGCCAAACCAGCAGTGCAATGCTTGGTGTCTCCCGCCTCAATCCAAAAATATAAAGATGACATTCATTAAATATCTATCTTTTTTATAAGTATTTAGTAATCAAGTTGTTTATCATCCTGCTTAACGTCAAGCAGACAATGATCGTTGTCGAGCTTTCGCCAAGTTGGAATATCCTAGCTCAGCTATTATGTTGCAAAAGATTTGATAGCCAGACGGACCAACTGATTGACATTCCGACAAACCCATCCATTTTAACAGTTCCTTACTTTCTTCGAAAGCTAGTGGAAACAACTATATAAGTGGTGCGGGCCCGAGAATGTCCTCACTAGATATTTACCAATTTTTGTTTTATCGAAATACTCACGTTTACTGATTTAAAAAATTCCTTGGCAATAATACTGAATATCTTCAGCTAGCTCAACGATTTCAATAACACTATGAACAGAGACGTGTAAACACGATCGAATACAACCTATTCAAGGCTAGCCAATACCGCTCTATATAGTCCTCGTAAATGACCCAAATGAACGTTACGCGTCACCACTTTTGCTAAGACACATAATGTACCGAGACCCAATAAAACCCAACACGTAGGTCTTATACTTTGAGATAAGTGTTACACGAGATTCAACAATTATGAATATAACAAAATCAGGTCACACACCACCGATCGATTCCCTCAAACATATTAACAACATTTCATTTTTGAGTAACTATATATTCAAGGTTGACCGATACCTTTCCACACAGTCCTGATAAGGACGTTATACTTTTCACGTCATCAATATAGTTCGGTGGCTGAAGGTTGGGGGGGGGGGTCGCCACCCGAGCTGTATATTTATGGACCAAGTTTTCCTAGACCATTTTTTTGTGTAGATTCTTAATCTGGTGGTGATCAGGCGTTTGGGAGGGCATTTTCGAGTCAAATGTCTACAATGGGCGTGTGTGTGGTGGGGGTGGGGCGAATATCATGTTGCCAAGGAGTTGGGTCGCTAGTCCAACCTCATGGGTTTTCTCCGGGCACTCCGGTGCCCCCCCCCCAGTGCTGAAGACCCCTACGCGCAAACGAATAATTGAAATTAAATTAAACCATGTGTTAGTCCCGAAATGACCTAGTTTGTGACGAGTGGACGTTAAACCCCATCTCTACCCTCCCTCTCTCTCTCTCTCTCTCTCTCTCTCTGTGTTAGACCTATTAATTGAACTTAATGCGAAATGCAATGTACACGTTATGTGATTGTGGGTCAATATATGGGACTGTTATTCTCTAAACAACACATTGAACGCGTTCTTTTAACTCAAAGCTACACTGAATCTTACTGTGTCAACTTGACCCGTCCACCGTTCCCTGTAAGTTGTTTATGAATGTAGCTGTCCAGAAGACGAGCTCTTTTATAAAACATATGAAAAGTCACCTTTACTGTAAGTACTTTTATTTTCTGTAGATCTTCATCTCGATATACACTCAAAGCCACTAAAAACTCAATGCCAAATTCAAAGTTTATTTACTGCAACAACTTTTACCGTGTCTGGTAGGATTATATGCTTAATTGTAGTTGAATGTGGCAGAAATGTTAAGAATAACAATAATCAATCGTTGGTTTGATGAAAAATATTGTCAAGTTTGCTTAATTCTTGCGAGTGTGGTTCGCGTTCGGCTTTGCTACGTGGAACTAAATAGGACCATCTCGAAACACGGAGGGACGAGAGATGAGGTTTGTAATCTATCTTACACATACCTGAAGTCGCCTTGGCATGGACTGGCACAGACGTCTCACTACAGGCCGTGGGATTGTTTGCCAATGATTTTGGGATGCCTGTGCCAACTCTGCAACAGTTGGTGGTGGCACGATTTGGGTTCGAACCCGTTGTCCAAGCTGTTCCCAAAGGTGTTCGATCGGGTTCATGTCGGGTCATATAGCGGGCCAACACGGACATGATGATTGTTCAGAAAGTCTATTGTCAACCTTGCAGTGTGGGATCTGGCGTTGCCATGCTGGAAAACCATCTGTCGACGCACGCCATGTTGAGCCACTAATGGAAGCAACACCGGCCCATCACAAACTGGAACCGGAAGTTGACGTTGATAGATGCCCAAACAATGATGCAACTTCCCCCGAAACGATCCCTTTCCAGCAAGCAGTTACGAGCAAGGCGTTCATGTCGACGTTGGTAGATACGGTGAAATCCATTAGGAAAACCGAGGTTGAATCGGGATTCACTTGGTAATGACATTTCGCCATGGTGTGATGTGCAGATAACCCCTGGTTTGCGGCCAATCTGGCAAGTCGACGGCAGCGTAACCCAAGAGCAGCCCGGCGCCTTCAGACTGTAAAGGTCTGATTTGGCGTTGCAGTGTTCCAACAGTTCCCCCGACAGTAGCAGTAGCTGACTGGAACCTGTTGCGCAGATGCTGTAGTCGGATGTGGCGATCTGGAGCTGTGAAGCCCCCTGACCCAGCATGCCAATAGCTTTGTTCCTGTTTTCTTGTGTGATGCCTGGTATTTTTCCGAAGTGGTGAATGTTGAAATTTTGATCTGTATTTAAAGGATCAGAGTGCAGGGAATGCACGTGAAAACGTGTGACATGGGACTGCTTAAAGTAGCATCCAAAGTTTTACACGTTGAAAACACGAAGTTTTTGTCAATTCAAATCAACATTGATGTTGTTATCTTACCTTGAAAGGGTAAGCTTCTGATATCCACTATTTAAGACAAGATCAACATTTTGCCATTTGTACACGAATCGTGTATCATAGTGCGTTTCAGAAAGAACGAGGCTAGACATATTGCACAACTCATGTTACACGGCGACGCCATAACTTATCTATGAGCATGCGCAATAGACTGGAATAACCGGACACAAGATATATATATTATCGGTTGAGAGACATGCCGTATTTTTCTGTAAATCAGTCAAAATTGAATGTAAATCAGTTAATATACAATCAGATAACATTGTTATATGCGTTGCGAACCATTTAGTTCAATTTCTGGTTCCCAAATATTGGCGATTTAGCTCCTTTAAAATCGTGAAAAAAGACAAGTGTTGTGTTTGCACAAACATAGTTCATTACCGAAAACTGATATTGGGCTCAAACCCAAAACTCCACTAAAGAGACCCATCACAGGTTTCACCTATGTGCCATAAGATAGGAAAGCCCAAGAAACGTTTACCAGAAATATTTTACGAATTAGGAGTTGCGTTTGTCAAAGCTTTGAGTAATATATCTTTTTAGACTTGTATCAATATGCTCTTAATATTACCAACCCTTACAGAACAAGCATTATTTGAAAACGTATAAAGACACTGAACAAATGATTTTACAAAAACTGAAAGACGTATTTTAAGGTTTGGGTTTGCAGGTGTGGATTATTGTTTCATTCTTTATTTCAAGAGAAGGAATGACCCACCAAATTTAACTAGTTTTTCTCAGACCAGTTAAATATTATTAATATTATAAACTTTCCTTTCAGATGTCTGTTCGAGTTATTTTGGCATTATTCCTGACATTAGCTGTTGCAAACGCTGCAAATGTTCTACTTCTTCCACAATCTGCCCACAGCCACTGTCTGGAAATGGTAGGCATCGCCAACGAATTAACTAAGCGAGGACATTCCGTCTATGCCTACGTATCATATGCAACTAAAGCACTTTGTTTTGACGGCAGCAATGTAACGGTCATTAGATTTAATATGTCAAAAGAGGGGATGGATCACCACTATGAATTCATGAACAAAACGGCTGAAGCAATTTTTAACGGAGCCAATATAATAACTTCTGGTCTTGCATTTGGCATTAGTTATGAGTGTGAATACCATTGTCAAGGGGCGTTATCGTCTTCTGCAGAACTGAAAAGACTCCAATCTCTTAAAATCGACATAACCCTTGTTGATGCAATGATAGCGTGTAACTGTCTTTATTATATACCACGTTTTCTAAAGACCCCCGTTGTCAGTATTTGTAGCTTTATACCGGAAAGCAACACTGGAATGCCATTTGCTTTCAATACGAATCCACTTTTAATGACTTCTTATACTAGTGAAATGACTTTTCCACAAAGACTATTGAACCTGTTAGGTACTTTAGCCTTTAACGTGGCCTTGAAATTAGCGTATGTTGCTAACCCGACTGATGTTACCATATTAAAACAATATGTTCCAGCAGAAGTCTTTGATATTGAAAAAGACGAAATGATTCGAGAATCAGTTTTGTTTTTAGAAAATTCGGACACCATCTTGGAATATCCTAAAGCTATTTATCCAAATTTTATCCGTGTTGGTGGAATAACAACCCATCCTCCGAAACCTCTCCCTAAAGATCTGGACAAGTTCATGTCTCAGTCAAAAAGTGGCGTGATAGTCGTCTCTTTTGGAAGTATTATGAAAAATGCACCGCCATACATTTTCCAAAAATTGCTGAAAGTTTTCCAAAATCTAAACCAAAATGTAATTATGGCACATATTAAAAATGAAAACTATGGTAATGTCAAAACTGTAAAATGGCTGCCACAAAATGACGTCTTGGGTCATCCAAATACTGTTCTCTTTATTTCACATTGTGGTAAAAATGGCTTCTTTGAAGGATTTTATCATGGCGTGCCTATCATTTGTACGCCGCTTCATGCCGATACTTTCTCTACGGCGATTAAAGTCAAATATCATAAAGTTGGAAGTTCGGTAGATATACGTAATAGTGATGCTGATGAAATACTGAAGATTATAAAAGACACATTAAATGATGCAAGTATTAGGAAGAATATGAAGAAAGCTTCTGCTATATTCCATTCGGCACCATTCACTCCCCAAGAAAGAGCTGCTAATGCTATAGAACATGTATCAAAGTTTGGTGGAGATCATTTAAAACCAGTTTCTAGTAAAATGTCTTTAATAGCTCATACTATGTTAGATATTTGGTTTACATTATTCTTACTGACATCTATTATACTTTATATATTTTATAGATTAATACGGGGTTGTTTTACTTGTATATTCTCTAGAAAACAAAATACAACTAGAAAGAAGAAAAAAGACTGAAATATTATATAAAACAAGAATACTATTATATTGTACATTTTCTCCAGAAAAAGCTTTATTGAAATTTGCATATTTAAGTGTTATAACTACTGTTCTAGTGACAATCAATTAAACAATATAGTAATTAGAATTAAGTATTAATTGTTCATAGGTATTAACCAATTTACGTAATGAGGCAACTGTTTATAAGTTAGTAACGTGTTTCTATAGATTTGGACCCGGATGTACGTGGCAAGGAGTTGGGTCGCCTGTCAAATCTCGTGGGATTTCTCCGGGTACTCCGGTTTCCTCCCACTGCTAAAGACCCCTACGCACAAGCCAATTGTTGAAATAAAATTAAACCAGATGCTGGTCTCGAAATGATCTAGTTTGTGTCGAGTGGACGTTAAACCCCATTTCTCCCTCTCTCTCTATAGATTTGGGCACTTAACAACTCAAAGATATATAAACCTAAGAAACAGCCCTGGCCAGTATTGTTCTCGTATATTAGGTTCAATATCATTTCATTTTGTATATATCTAATTCTCTAAGAATAATCAATAATAATTGTTATATAATTCTAAATTGATAACGTATCCATATTAAATATTACTCTGTAATACTTAATGTATTTGTATCATTCATATTTTGAGTTATGTTAACTAACTATAAACTTATTAGAAACCTGACCAGTTGATGTATTTGTATCATCAGGGGCGTACATATCGATTTCGTTTGGGGGGGTGTTTAGCCAAAATGCGACCGACTGATGCACATACCCCGCCCCACACACCAGTGGTACTACAAACTGGGCAGTTCACTATAATCGTGAATATGATAGTGCTGAGACAGTATAAGACAACTAACGAGTAGAATAATGATTTTAAAATGGAATCGAGCGCCGCAGGCGCGAACAAATTTCAGATATGCAACCGAGTAGAAGAATGATGTTATAATTTAATCGCGCCGAAGGCGCGAAAAAAAAATTCAGATATGTAACAGGGCTTTTAAATATTTAGGACTGGGGTTGATAAGAAATGGGACAGAATCTTGAGGCTTATCTGTCAATTTCGCTTGTTTTATGATTGTATGTTTATTTCATTAATTCATTTAGTCGGAGACCGACTGCGGTGAGTACTTTTGGTTTGAGACCGACTATTTTTTGCCGTGGTAGAAAACATTTTACAGAACAACTACTCACAACAGAATAAGAGTGACAAGCAGACATGGTTATTTTATACTATAGTTTTGAGTGACGTATGCAATTTAGGCACACGTATTCCCGCAAATACATAGCATTTGGGATCTATTCTGGCATTGTTTTTGAGACCGACTGCAGTGACTGCACTTATTTTGTGACCGACTATTTTTCTCCCTTCGTGAAATTTTGTTGTTAGACCAATTTAACATACTTACAACAGAATAAGAGTGACGTATGCAATTTAGGCTCACGGATTCACGCAAATATACAGTATTTGGGATCTTTTCTGGCATTGTGTTTGAGACCGACTGCAGTGACTGCACTTATTTTGAGACCGACTATTTTTCTCCCTGGGTTACATTTTGTTGTAAGACTAACATTATACTCACAACAGAATGAGAGTGAAACACAACATCTTTTCAAAAATGATAAGTTGACAAGGTTATTTTATACTAAGACTGCTCCTATTTTGCGATCGACTGCACTGATTTTGCAACCGACTATTTTTATACTAAAGTTTTGCATGAGTAGCGTGACGTATACAGTGAGTACTTATTTTGATACCAACTACCTCTACTTTGTGACCGACTGCACTAATTTTGCGACCGACTATTTTTTTTTGCGTGAGTAGCGTGACGTATACAGTGAGTACTTATTTTGATACCGACTACCTTTACTTTGCAACCGACTGCACTGATTTTGCGACCGACTATTTTTATACTAAAGTTTTTTTGATAACGACTTATACTTATTTTGATAACGACTACCTCTACTTTGCGACCGACTGCACTGATTTTGCGACCGACTATTTTTTTTACGCCCCTGTGTATCATTCATATTTTGAGTTATGATAACTAACTATAAACTTATTAGAAACCTGACCAGTTGTTCTCGTATTTAGTTCCATCTCCCGTATATAGAGTATCCTCTACGAGTCTTTTTTGATATCAAAAAATATCAACACAAGTTGATAAAGTATTTATCACCCAACCCTTTCTTTCATGCTCAAATAAAGAAATATAATTCTTTGGTATAGATTTCACTTTTACTGAATCTGATTACATTACTGCGTAGTGTTAATCATTTTTGACAGCAGTTTACCTATTGCAAAGTCTTATATGTATTGACCCAAAAAAGAAGTTACTTTTTATTTAAAATATTGGTTTCTTTAAAATAAAAGAAAGTAGTCCCTGTTTGATTGACCAATAAAATTCATGTAAAGCAATATCTCCTAGCAGAGATATCACAGTAGATAATGTAATTTATCGCACAAGCTATATCTACTGTCAAATGTGTTTTTTGGGTGATAAAGTATAGAAACTGATTATAAGACAGAGATTGGCCTTATATTAATACGTTCGGATAAACAGTAACTTTGGTGGTGTTTTTATGACTATTTTTCTAAATTTAAATAAAGTATAATTTTAAAATAAAATCGAATTGTCAAATGCCGTGAATTCATTACAACGGAGATTTCAGAGTCAACATCGGCGAATTGCCGCCATGATTGTCTTAAAAAAAAATATCACAGCAAAAAAAGTCCATCTTCGAACATCATCAGGGCATTTACCGAATAAACAAATACACGAAGTTTGGGTTTCTAAGTTCAAATAGAAAGAAGGGGCATTATCGTGTCCCAAAAAGTGTGACGGACGGACAGACAGGCGGAAAAACAGACGACTCACGGGCGGACAGACCCATTTTTAAAAAAATCCCCTCCTTTCTTCGAAATCTGTTCAAATCTGTAGTGTTAACAATGTTTTCTACAAAGGGGGATAACTCTGACCCCTCAATTCTTCAAAATTAGTCCGTTAAACTGACGGGCATGGGCATAAGCGTACAGGCTTGGCGAATGTTTTTGGGGCAGATATAATTTCGTGTTACAGACGACGCTACCGGTCGTCAGAGAGAGGCGAAGACGCCGTTTGACCTTACTGTGTAGCCCCACCCCAACAAATTTGAAAGCAACTTCAATCAATCAATGGCTTACATACAGTCCACGCTGAGACGGGATCTTTGGGAGAAAAGCCGCATATGCGTTTTCATGCTATCCCATCTAGGGGTGACTATTGTTGGTAATATTCACTATTGCGATAGTATTGCTATTGGGTAAACAGCTATTGCAATACTATTACTATTGGGGATTAAATATTGCGATACTATTGGACTATTGCGATAGTTTGATCTGTTTATTAGTTTAGATTTAAAACACACTGTCCTGTATACATTTATTATAACATTTAATCAAACTAAAAATTTTGAAACACCAGAAAGTTCCAGGTAATGTTAGATAATATAATACAAGTAGACGCCCAATAATATAACGGATGCGCACAACGGACAATCGCTTATACGGACACAAAAGTTTGGACCCGATTTTTGTAATAAAAATTTCTTGTTTTCAAAGTCTTTTTATAACGGACACTCGATGTAAGAGTCCATTTTTATTACGGACATGTAAGAGTCAATTTTTATTACGGACTCTCGAATAAGCAGAACAAAATAATGATGTTACTGATTATATTATCGGTGACCGGAATACTTTTCCCAGAAAATAACCATACTGATTTTTAGTGTTGTCACAATTACAAAATTCTTGAATCGGGTGATCGCCTCGCCAAAAATCGTATCGGTTGGGCTGTGGAAGACATTCCCGCATTCTGACTTACCCCTACTGCTTTAACTGCTAATTAAAAATCCAGTACTTGCAATATATTACAATTCACTAGTTGATCAACATCTCCAGTCCGTAAATCAGTACGTAATATTTTAACACGGGTATCGGTAGTCTTATCGACAAATAAACAGACAGAATTAAGCGACACAAGACGGTGCAGATAAAAACAACACGTGTCTTCTAATGGTGCGGCTAAAGGGGAGGGGGGCGAATAGTAGAGCCTCCTGGCTGGTATCTCAGGTACACAGTAACGTCGCATTCTGATTGTGAATTAAATAATAAAGTAGATTGGGTTTTTTTCTTTATGTATATTATATAAAATTGTATATTATTAATATTACATTGGTAGTTTAGTAATTTGTAAAAAAGGCATAGTCAACTTTCCTGTCATATGCGGCATGCTTTCAGCATGTCTGTTATTGGCGTACGTGACCATTTTCAGCTTTTTCGCGCCAAAATCAACCATTTTACACATTCCTTAGTAAGCCATGCCTAATATGGTAGACGAAGATTTCCATGTGACATTGAGATCGTGTAACGCTATTTTAGTGATAACGGAGCTTTGTGTTATAAATACAGAGTAATTATTCGACAAATACGAGTGAATTTGAGCCATGTTACTTTCGCTATGACAAACTATCGAAACTATCGATAGTTTGCCTGACTATCGCAATTTTTATCGATAGTTTCTTTTTACTATCGATACATACTATCGACAGTCAAACTATCGCGATGCATCGATTGTTCGATGTATCGTTACACCCCTCATCCCATCCAATGAATACAGTGACTTCAATATGATCCAATTTAGGCTAACTTTGGTGCGGGTGACCCGATTTCCAAATCAACCAATCAATTGTTGCAGGGCATGGGACCTCACCTTTCCAAAGATGCGGTTCCTGCTTTCTAGCCCATGAGTTTAGCAACTGCAAAGTTACCAATCATTGAATTTGTGACCGAAATCCCACCCTATTACGACCTAAATCCCAACCACCCAATCGGACTGTCGTTGGTGAATTAACATAATCGATGCGAGAAAAATGTCGAACAAAGTAAAGTGGCTCCAGACTACATGTTTTAATCCATATTCAATATCGGTACAAACTCGTGATATTCAATTAACAGACCAGTAAAAGTAGTGTTTAATTAGATTTCGGGCTCTTTATATTACCAACTAGATGATATAAAAACAGTTGGGTTTTTTTCACTTGATACCGGTCTGCCCAAAAAGTCAGATTGTCCGAAAATGGGGGTGGGTGGGTGAGTTGCAGCCTCCTGTGGGCATGGGTGTTCCACAACCCGAGTACCCGTTAAGCCGATTCTCTCATTTAATAATATAAATACCTATAAACGTAGATTAAATCATACTCCTGGAGCAATGGCCCGAAAAATCACTCTCTGGCCATTGCTGGAATAGCGTCTGTTTCTTGAACTTATGCGGGGGGGGGGGGGTCTATTCTTCACGTTCAATTAAAGGGACAATAACACTCTTGCTGGCTTGGCAACTCCAGAAAATAAATAATAGCCTTATTCTAAGTACTAGATGTTTAAGTGTCCTATCTGTTGTGTAAATTATCCATTACGACCTATTTTACTTGCCCAGAGGGCTCGAAAATATTTTAAATCAAAGTCACATTTGAAAAGGTTTACGTTAGACTTTTCAAATCAATAAGTTGAATTTTTCCATTTTTTTAAATTAGGTGTGTTAAGATGAAATTTATATCATCAATTAATTGGAATATTGTAAAATAATACAATTTGTTGACCAGAATAAAGATTGGGACATATTATTCAGTTACAACAAGAGTGTTATTGGGGCTTTAAGTACAGCAACATGACAGTCCTTCGTTTAATCTGGGTCTTCCCTAAAACTTTGGACAGTGATTTAAGGTATTAAAAACGGTGAAAGTATGTTCGTTTCCAAACATTGTTTACATTTCATTCGACTTGATAGCCTCGTTTGTCACGCAATTAGTTTTACTGCAGTATTCTGCTATGTACGGGTTAATTAGGCATAATAAAATCGTGAGCCATGACGTAACGTTATGTAAACATTATTTGGTCCAATATTGGCACTCGTTTTAAATCAAACTGATCCCGCAGTGAATATTCGCTTGGCCGCTACAATCACTGATAAGCATGACATCGACGAGGTTTAATGAGTACGGCATATTAACTTTTTTACTCCGACAAATTAAATTCTCAAACATTTTTTTGAGGTAAAAAAAAAAATAAATGAAGACGTTTGAAGTATTTGTAGTTAAAAAATATTTCCTATTTAGTGTAAATGGGTATTAAAATGAGTAAAATGCATCATTTTGCCCGAAGCAGTTAGGTGTTAAGTAAACATTGCACGAACCGTTGAGCCAACGACTAACGCTGCGTGCAGTCAACGCACGTGTTGTGGACAGACATCTGTTACAGAGATAATTCGTAAGTAATTCTCTGTGAAACAGATTGGTTTTAAATGTAAAGCTTTAGTAGGGCAGCTAGTGATTGGTTGGTAGTCGGACTACTGACCAATCAAAATTTAAAACAACAATATCCACTCATAATAGCAGTGTGTAGTGGGATTACCTGTAATCAAACGAAACGCTGCGCGGAGAATGAGATAATGGGCAACTTACAAGTATAGGTTTATCCGCTGATTCCAAAAACATAACCATCAACTCAAAAATGATGTTAACGTGGGAGATCTATTTCTATTGCTTGCGGGCATAATGTAAAATCAGTAGGTAGGGAATAATTAATCTAGGTTTCAAATGGTCAACACATACCTTAATATCAATCCATTTAATAAATGTTGGAAACACATGTTTTAATATGGTCTTGTGCGAAAGACTATTAATGTGAACTTCATTCTATTCCTATTTCGTTTCGTAAAAATGTTTATTTCGTTTCCCAAGATATGTGTTCCTAAATTTTGTTCCCCAACTACCTCACATTTCTTCTATTTGCCTAAACTAAAACAGACCGACCGAACTTTGGTGAGATTTAGGCCTTTGTATTAATATTTATTTTGGATACATTATCTGTTAGCTTTCTTATTGACGATTCATAGATTAGTTCATGTTAAATGTATGATTTTATTGGAGACGAATGGCAGTTAATTCAACAAACCAACTTTTCTAAATTTGATTATTTTCTGTGAAGGTCATTTCATTTGACATGATTTGTATTCAGAATATATTCAGAAACTACTGCCTGGGCCATACCATCTACTCTGAGTTTAATAAATAATTCTAAAATTCTTAGCACAAACCTTTGCATTACCTCTGTATAACGTTTTTAAGATAGATTTCAAAATAGAATAGGCCCTATTCTGACAAAATTTACCATGTAGTGTTGACTATATCAGCCGAATGAAAATTATAGTCCGTTATGTTCAAGAATAAATATTGGCATTCTTATTTCTCGAGTTAGATAGGACTAGAAGGTTGGACCACCTGTATGTATATTATTCTGATCGTCCCATAGTTCAGCTCTGAACGTAGGTCTCATTCTCATTGCACTCGCCCAGCATGTTCAGGGACTAGCTGTACTAATACTATTGAATCATTCCTTGGCAAAAATAAATCGCTTCCCTGTCAATTTTACAGGGCAACTTTTTACTGCTAAACGGTCGCTTGTCAGTCCCTGTGAATGCCTGGCCAACGTAACTGAACATCTTAAGACTGCTTACCTTGCTAGAACCAGTATGACAACACAACACGCCGTTATTGTTAAAAAATATGTCCCCATCTTCTAACTGACTTTCAAGACCCACTTCATAGGGTAACGCACAAATTTATGAACTCCGCCATATAAGATGAAACAAATGTAAGTAAGCCTAGGGGGAAATATTCACAGTTAACTAAGTACAAAATATTTGTCCTGTGAAACATTTAAAAACCAATTTCAAGGGCTAATATTTTGGTATTTAAGATACAAAACTAAAGAATACTGTGGTCAATCTGTAACATTGCCATAATAAAAATATAATGGTTTTCCTTTCAGTGAAACTGGTTGGTAGAGATCTGCAAATATGGCTGGTGGACCGGTAGATGAATCCATGTATAAATTCACTGGAATTCAAAAGCATTTTAATTCCTACACAGTTAGAGGAAAATTAGGGGTAAGTCATAGATTTTGAGAATATTTCAGTAAGGGGATTACATTTTTTTAAAAGATTTTAAGATTATAGGAATCTGTATTCAAATAACCAGTCCCTTTGACTTCTGCATCCTCTTAAACTATTTAGGGCATTAGGGTGGTGGGTCAAATGGTCAACATGTGTGCGTTGTATCATAGGGTCTGTCATTGAGTCCACCGGTTTGGTTTCAATTTCCTGGTCGCAGGTCTTCTCACACTGCTAAAGACCCCCCCAATGCGCAAGTGAATTATTGAATTAAAATATTAATGTGTTAGTCCCTAAACAACATAATTTTGTCAATTGGACGTTGAACCCCATTAGGGCATTGGGCTTCTGTATTAGCAGACATTCTAGGTCAACTGGTATAGTCGCCAATAATTGTATTCCTTATTTATTTCAGTGGGTTGGAGCAACTTACGGAACATTATTAGGAATTTATATTTATAAAAAATTAACCAAGAAATCAGATAAAAAATAGACATCAGGAATTTTCGAATGTGATAGCTGTGCAGACTCGATATGAACTTTAGTAAATTTTGTTCAATTACTTTATTACAAGAAGAAATGTGTGAAATGAAAATCAGTAAAAATATTTTGTATCTTCTGTATTTTACTTCTTGTGATGATAATGTTATAGAATAAAATTTATCAGCTTATTTCTTGCAGAAGTAAAAAAAAATCTTTTGTGTTGTGAACAAGGGCAATGACTTATAGAATAGTTATATCTTTTATGCAAAACACCTACAATTCTTAAATTGAACAAACAATTTGGTTGCCATGATTTTTTTATTTAATGGCAAACCTATTGTATTCTAAAACAGTATTCAAGTAATTTGTGTTTAAAGGGCCAATCCCAATATTTTTTAAGAATATAACTGCTTAATTTTGTGTTAAAATCCCCTTCCAAAGGGCAGAGCAACTAAGTATTTGTGATACGTTTTCAAACAACTTAAACACGTCAGTCTTCTGGAAATTGAGACCAGTGCACCAAACTTTATTATGCGGTCTACGTAAAACCAGGCTTAGTTTTAAATAAAAATAATGTGTTGTTGAAATTTGGCTTTCGCTATCAAGTACAGCACATGGGCCATTCACTATATAGACCTCTCAAGGAACGAGAATCGATTATCAGGTCACCAACTAAAAAATGACCCAAAATCTTAAAAAGGGTTACGTGTCCGTCATTACACCATTCTCCTATATTTTGGCGTTTAAATTTCAAATGTACTTGGACTTTTATTTTTGAGACTCTGTTAAAATCGGGACTGTCTTTTTAACTATTTGTGATTCTGCCCCCCCATGTCCAGGTAGACCAAGACTATGTATCACTGTCAACCTTTTGGATTATTTGGTGTAAAAAACATGCCACAGTGGTTAAATTAGACGCTGACTGACTTACCTGTGGGTCCCCATCTTGAAAACAAAGCTTATCTCGCTTAAACTCTGTGCATTTTGTCAAAACCTTCACATATTACTTTTCGTCACAAATTTTGATTGGATGCTTGCCCAGCTCCCAACCTCTCGGATTCCTCTTTACAAAAATATCGTGAATACAAAGTTGGTCGTTTTCAAACTGAAATGTTCAGCTTGAAAACTCATATTTTTTTTTCAATTAGGGGTAACAAAAACACAGGCAGACCATGCCCACGTCCAATACATGTAATTATTTCTATAGTTTCATAATCAGAGTTCAGCTTGAAGTACAAGTTGTAAAGTACAATGTTCATTCTATGTTGCTGGATCTTTCGCACTTTAAACTGCCCTTTAAGTGGCTGTAAATGTATCTATTCCTTTATGTGTTTCACCTCTCTGTGTACCTTTCTAAATCACTCTTCTTATCGAAACTGGTAGAGCTTTTTTAGGGGAGTGATTTTTTGATTAGCTGATTAAGGGGAGCTTTTTTCAGCTCTCCTCTAAAATAAAAACAATGATTGCTTTAGGAATATTGTGTCATGTGTTTGATCCAGGTGTTGGCAGGAAAAGTTCAGGGTCCGTATTCAAAGGATATCTTAAATCTGAGATAGTCACTTAACTACTAGCTTTCACTTAAATATACGTAACTTCCTGTCAGTTAAGGGCAAGTGGTATTCAAAGGCACTGTTAAGTATCAAATTTTCCCTTAAAGTTAAGCTGCCTTAACTTTTAAGTGTTAGTCTTCAAGTGGTATTCAAAGGCCAGTTTAAGTGAGAAATATCCACTTAACTTTAAGTGACCTACGGGAGGTACCTTAAAGTTAAGTGAGATGATAATGACTTCTTTTAATGCTGTAGAAGCAGTCCCGTAATGGCGATTTTAAAAGATAGGGAATTCAGATTAAAACAAAGACAATGTCGCCGAGCGTAGCTGACCTCCAATTTATTTTTTCGTCGTCAACTTTGATGTTGTAGTGCCATAATAGAGTATAAGGTTATTGCCACCAATGTAGTTAAGGATATCTTTTCCCGATCATTTATTATGTTATGTTTGTATGTTTCCATGCCTGTCATAAAATGTAGTTCAATTCATTTGTGGAGACTTGGCTTTATAGATTTCGGAAATTATTTATACTACCGCTAGAAGCAAGGCATGATCTATTTTTTACAACTCATTCCCATATATACATAATCGGTAGTATTTATTTAGGTAAAATATAATGAAGCATGAATATTTCGTACACACAATGTAGCGTCAATGCCAGACCTGTCAAAATCTAAAGTGTAGGTACTTACACAATATCTATGAATTTCTCAAATGATAGATTTACAAACAACAGTGTATAATTTGTCCAGTTTAACTTAGAAGGCAATACAAGGGCCATTGTGTATTGCTAATAATATGTTGTTTTCTATTCGCTTTATATTGTTAAAAAAATTAAAGCTTACAATATCCATCAAAGTTATACTACCACTATTTATTGTAATCTATTTGAATTGATTTTATTTTTTTTTATTTTTAAAAAAAAGTCAATGAAAACAGCTGTTCCGGCAAAGGATGCACACTATCATAATTTATCTTAAATTATAATCATACTATTTTCATGGGTTACAATATAATATTTCGACAAACATTTTCCTGGTGATGTAAACTAAGAATTGAATAGAATACAGCGATGCTCTTAAGGGGGGCATAACTACCTGGCAATGTCAGTAAATCGTGATTTTTGGCAGTGGAGGGTATTTCATAAATAAAAAAAATCATGCTTTTTGGCGAATGTGAGTATTCCATAATTTAAGTGTGCAGTTAAGTTTTCACATAGCCAAGTATGTGTAAAATACAACCTTTGAATACCGATTTAAGGTAAGACACTTGGTTAAGTGGAAAAATTAAGTATTTTTACTTAACTTTTAGAAAACCTTTGAATACGGACCCAGGTGTGATATAGGACAGAGGATGGAGCGAAAAACCGAGGCACCCTTTTCATTGTCGGGCATCTTATCTTATTTGATATAGTAATGTGTGCAATACTCCAGAGCAAAAAATTAGGTTGGACAGACATATGGGAACTTAATGGTCTTGAAATATCTTAACTGCTCAACAAATGAATGAGTGGATGACTTGGAAGAAAATGGTAATAACTCTGTAACAGATCAGAAGTGATAACAACATCCAACAAATTCTTTAATCAGGAGGGGGAAAAAAACAACAATTAAAATAGCAGATCCCACTTACAAACGTAATTATTTTATTAATATACCTGTTATGGCATATAATATTACAAAAAGTGTAAATAATATATACACACTATCTTCAACATAAATATATATACACCTTGTTAGATTGCCTTTCCACAATCTCCTGCCTGATGGGCAGAAGAAACAATTTTCTAAAATGCAGTTACAGGTTAAACCTGCTCTGATACATGTAAGCCTGTTTCTTCATGAAAGAGACAAAAGTAACTTGAAGTGATTAACAAGGACTGGACCAAAACAATTCATAGAAGAGTTCACATTTCAGTAAAATGATTATGACTGGACACTCGATGTATAAAAGAACATTTTTCTTGGTCATTATTCAAACCAACATTAAAAATACCTCATGTATGAGGTAAATCTGTCTACTGCAGGTCTTTCTTTAGGCCTGAAATGTTATCTAAATTAACTTATCCAGACCATAATCAACGCTAGGCTGCGATATTTACTGGATAAGGATCCCATTTGCACCTCACTTTTCATTCATGATTTAATCACGAAATAGATAATCAAGACTAGATGTATGTTTTTTTATCGTAGCGACTTTAGTAATGATGATCAAGACTGGGCTCAAAATTCAATCGCTAAAACCTTAGTTCAGAGTGGATCAATTTGACTGAAATTTCCAGCAAATTCCCTTAACTAGAACTATTATAGTGATAACTGATAGCTCTTTATCATCTCCCATAATGTATCTGAACTTATAGATCAATTTCTCATTGCACCAATTTCAAGATAAAAGGGAGGAGCAACATCCAAGCTGATCTTTAACTTGATTAATTCAGCACTTATTTCGATTCCCATTACAGCTATAGAAAAATTTGGCACAGACACAAAAACAGTAATCATAATTAACACCTCCACTAAAAAAAATCACTTTTTATTTTTTTTCGCCACACCTGCAGACGGCCTGTTGGGAATAACACAATCTGTGATACCAAAAGTTTTCACAATTTCCTGGAATGAAAATTTAAATTAGTTATTCAAAATTTCCAAACATAGGTTCAAAACAATCAAATATAGGCAGCTAAAACCTTTAATTATATGTGGCATGTAGTTGTCATTTCAAACTTCTTGGGGGTCATGGTGGCTAAAACTAGGGCTTGCTAGCCTGGAGGTCGGGTGTTTGATCCCTGCATTGGCGAGAATGTTCATCCTGATTTTCTGGCATGATTCCCCTTTGTCAGTGATGCAGGACGAATGGTCTGACAAGGAAAGCTGCCCAGTTGTTCGGATGGTACGAACATCTGAGGTCCTATGTACACACTCGCATGCACTTAAAAAAATCCCTTGAATTCGATACAAGAGTTGGCCATAGTTTTGGTTCCTGGGCACAATTTCCCTCATAGCACACTGTCCACACTGTACGACGTTAAACCCCTCATTTCATTTAAAATTTGTAAAGTTATGAGGAACATAAAAAAAATAAAACATTCCGGTTCACCAATGAAACCACTTTACTTGATATAAAATGGGGTTTAATGGCCTAAGACAGTCACCTCACATCTTTCGGTTCATAAGAGCATGACGTTAACCCCATTTCATTTAACAATTTTTTAACAGATTATTAATACAACCTACCTTCCAATCAGCAGGTGTCAGGGAAACAATAACCTGTTTATTTTTCTCTGATTTATCACTTCCTTCGGCTTCTTTATTCTCGATTGGTTCTATGAAATTTAAAATAATAGGTAGAGGCCTGTTATCAATTTTTAACAATTTCTAATAATTACTGCCAGAGTACTGTCCCTTAATCAATTTAATAAACCTTTGGTCTTCAGCTAGAGGCTCCATTTACTATCCGATTCATTTGAAATTCATACATAGTGTTTAAGAGATATATATATTCTTTAAATGTATGACATATATTGTTGCCTAGTGAATATTTCTTCACTGATACGTACAGCTGGGTGATATCCCTAGAAACAGATATCGCGATATAATCACTATATCGCAATATTTTATAAAAGGTCAATACTTTTGGTTTATCACTTTTTAAATGTAAATAAACATGTATAAAAAGTTTGGAATGCCCCTCAGTATTATTATTTCTAGTCAATAAAGTGTTTTTTTATTACAATTTTAATATTCAAAATATTAATTATAATATTTTATTTAAATCAAAAATACTTCGAAAGGAGGAGGCCAAAAAAATTTGAAAAAACAAAATATTAAAAAAAGTTTGTGTTCTTTCAGCCGTGCATATTTTTATAGCTACGGGTACGAGAGGATGCGGTTCATTTACCCTTGCAAACTCGTGCTTTCTCATTCAAGAGCATACCTATTTTAAAATGCATTATACATTACAAAGATACTAAATTAAACTATAAAACATAAGTACAATGTCAAAAAGTGTCCATTTATTTAGTCAAATATTTTTTCCCAGATCACGATCGCCATGACACGCCGGACGCTGAATGATAATCACTGTCAGTTTGTCTACTGGAACTCTCAATGTAATTGGCATTATTTATATTTCTGCGTTATTAAAATTTAATCCAATCCTACAATCAATGATTACTTACTAAAATCAAAGTATTGGTCTTCACAATTCGTCAAGATGTATAGAAATTGAACAAGCAACAGGTGTAATTCTAACTGGTGGAAACGTGAGCGAGAAGTCACGTGACGTAAATAAAGCTCCTTGTCGGCACTTGCAAACTTAGTGGAATGAATACTCGGGAGTTTATAGCAGTATTTTTTCATCATTAAGCAATAAAATATCCTAAATATGTTAAATATCATCCAGAAGAATCAAAACCGCGATATATCGTGGTATGTTCGGTTTTTCGAAATTTTCTGAAGACGGTATTTTTCACGGTTTTTATTTCTGTGACGGTTTTATATCGAATTACCGAAATATCGCCAAGCTCTACTGATATGGAAAATGAATTAATAAGTTTGAACCTTCTACGTCAATTAGGAAGATCAAATTCAAAACATCACTCAAATTGCATCAAATTTAAAAATGTTGGACAGTTCACAGGCAGTTTTTTTTTTAAAAACAAGTTCTGTTGTGTTTACCGCACACACTCTTAGGGTTACCCAGAGCATTGGGAGAAGAAACATGGTATCAATTTTACACAGCCTAAAGCAGAAAATGCTCATCTTTGAACTCTATCAAGGCATTCTTCACCTAATAAACACACATACCAAGTTTGAATATTTTAGCTCAATTAGAAAGAGATTTATTGTGTCCTAAAAACTGTGATAGTCCTCTGCTTTCTGCAAAAGGTGGGTGACAATTATGAATCAGAGACATATTAAAAGAACAAGATCATCATGAACTCACTTGAGGCAGATCCAGGGGGGGGGGGGGACTAATTTTCGACAGTGCACTTTCAACAGACCCATACACTGTATATGTCTGTTCCGAACGTTAACTTAGACCTTAAGACGAAGATATCAGCCAAATAGCTCTTGGAAAGGCTACAGATGCAAGGAAATGACATATAATTTTCTTGGGACCCCTCCCCCCCCACCAAACCCAAACTCCACTCTCAAGAATTTTCCCTGTTTCCGCGGTTAGTGCTCTTGAGAAATATATGTAAGACAATTTGACAAAAACTTACCTATCACTGGTAGTTTATCTTCATCTAAAAATATTTTAACTAAACCATCCTTAAAATACAAGTCATCAAGAACATATAAATTTCAAATTTTTTGAAAAAGTACAGCAAGCATTTAATTTTGTTAGTTGCATGAACCTCTCAAAATACGTACATATATGTTTTGGTCATAAATACAAATGTTTGACAATCAATGTGAGTAGGCGTGCCATAAAATTAAAAAAGATAGGCTGGCACTGCCAGGCAGGATACGCCCACATTTTTGAGAGATGGATATAGAACAAGCAATGCCGAAAGTGATTTTTCCTACATCATTAAGTCCTGTATTTCATACTGTATTGGGAGCAGCCATTTTGTTGGTCAGTTCCAGTCTGATATTCATGAAATTCGAAGCCGACAATGATTATGGTGTGACGGTACACAACCTAGAAATGTGACTTTTCGTCAAAATCGGATAAGAATTGTGACCTTTAGAGAATCCACAACCATGATATACCATATTTTTACACTATTCGCATACAAACGGTGACCATTTCGTCCGGCAATTTTGGTACGATTTTCACGAAATTCGAACTCAACCTTCCTTACGTACGGTGCAACAGTAATATAATCAGAGTTTTTTTTTAAATCAGATAATAATTGTTCGAGAGTTAGACAGAGAACAAGCAATACCAAAAGTGATTTTTCCTGCAATCAAAGGCCATAATTCATTAAGTTACAATTTGATATGCGCAAATATCGAAAAGAATAAAGATCTTTAGGTTATAAACAAGCATTTCAGGTTTCATCAAAATCGAATTAAAATTGTCACCTCTGCAGGGTCCACAACTTTGACATACCATATTTTTATACACTGTTCGCGTACAAACGGCGGCCATTTTTTCTGGCAATTATGGTCCAATTTTCTCGAAATTGGAACTCAACCTTCCCTAGAGTGTAACGGTGATATAATCAAACGTTTTTTCAAATCGGATAATAATTGTGACCTCCAGAGGGACCATAGGCGATTTTTCGGACAATCAGGGGACATAATTCACGAAGTTACGATCCGATATGCGCAAATAACGAAAGGAACCAAGATCTTTGGGTTATAACCATGCATTTCAAGTTTCATCAAAATCAAATTAAAAATTGTCACCTCTACAGGGTCCACAACCATGATATACAATTTTTTAACAGTATTCGCGTACAAACGGCGGCCATTTTGTATGGCAATTTTATTCCGATTTTCCCGAAATTCGAACTCAACCTTCCTTACGGTGTAACGGTAATATAATCAACCGTTCTATTAAATCGGATAATAATTGTGACCACCAGAGAGACCACAAGCTAAAATAAGGCGATTTTGCGTATAATCAGAGGCCATAATTCAGGAAGTTACGTTCAGATATGCGCAAATATCGAAAGGAACCAAGATCTTTGGGTTATAACCATGAATTTCAAGTTTCATCAAAATCGAATAAAAAATGTGACTTCTACAGGGTCCACAACCTTGATATACCATTTTTTAACAGTATTCGCGTACAAACGGCGGCCATTTTGTATGACAATTTTCGTCAGATTTTCCCGAAATTCGAATTCAACCTTCCTTAGGGTGTAACGGTGATATAATCAAACGGTTTTTTAAATCGGATAATAATTGTGACTTCCAGAGGGACCACAAGCTAAAAAGGGTGATTTTTCGGACAACCAGGGGCCCTAATTCAGGAAATTACATTCCGATAGCCGCAAATATCGAAAGGAACCAAGATCTTTGGATTATAAACATGCATGTCAAGTTTCATCAAAATCGGTTCAAAATTGTGACCTCTATAGGGTCCACAAGCTAAAAACGTGATTTTTCGTACAATCAGGGGCCATAATCCATGAAGTTTTCATCCGATACATGCCAATATCGAAAGCAACCGAGATCTTTTGGGAATAAACCTATATTTCAAGTTTCGTCAAAATCGGATAAGAATTGTGACCTGTAGAGAGTCCACAAACAAATTGTGGACGGACGGACGGACGTCCGGACAGACAGGGGCGACGACAATATACGTTCACATAAAAATGTGGGCGTATAAAAAGGCGATTTTGCGTATAATCAGGGGCCATAATTCAGGAAGTTACGATCCGATATGCGCAAATATCGAAAAGAAGCAAGATCTTTGGGTTATAACCTTGAATTTCAAGTTTCATCACAATCGAATCAAAATTGTGACCTCCACAGGGTCCACAACCTTGATATACCATTTTTTAACAGTATTCGCGTACAAACGGCGGCCATTTTGTATGGCAATTTTCGTCCGATTTTCCCGAAATTCGAACTCAACCTTCCTTAGGGTGTAACGGTGATATAATCAAACGTTTTTTTAAATCGAATAATAATTGTGACCTCCAAGCTAAAAAAAAGGCGATTTTGCGTATAATCAGGGGCCATAATTCAGGAAGTTACGATCCGATATGCGCAAATATCGAAAGGAAGCAAGATCTTTGGGTTATAACCATGAATTTCAAGTTTCATCAAAATCGAATCAAAATTGTGACCTCCACAGGGTCCACAACCTTGATATACCATTTTTTAACAGTATTCGCGTACTAACGGCGGCCATTTTGTATGGCAATTTTCGTCCGATTTTCCCGAAATTCGAACTCAACCTTCCTTAGGGTGTAACGGTCATATAATCAAACGGTTTTTTAAATCGAATAATAATTGTGACCTCCAGAGGGACCACAAGCTAAAAAGGGTGATTTTTCGGACAATCAGGGGCCATAATTCAGGAAATTACATTCAGATAGCCGCAAATATCGAAAGGAACCAAGATCTTTGGGTTACAAACATGCATGTCAAGTTTCATCAAAATCGGTTCAAAATTGTGACCTCTATAGGGTCCACAAGCTAAAAACGTGATTTTTCGTACAATCAGGGGCCATAATCCATGAAGTTTTGATCCGATACATGCCAATATCGAAAGGAACCGAGATCTTTTGGGGATAAACCTATATTTCAAGTTTCGTCAAAATCGGATAAGAATTGTGACCTGTAGAGAGTCCACAAACAAATTGTGGACGGACGGACGTCCGGACGGACAGGGGCGACGACATAATACGTCCACATGAAAATGTGGGCGTATAAAAATATACAGGTAATGTTGGGATATGAGTCTACTGTCTAGAAAATGTGTTTGTTTTGACGATTATTTACTGAACATAGTTGCTTGTCTAGAAAGCGGGGGGTTGGGATGGCCTAGAGTGCCGCGCTTCGACCTCTAGCTGGCCAGTCACCTCTGGCTTGCCGCTGTGGTATCGAGCCCTAGTGTGAGCGTATGTGGCATGGAGATAGGGGCACCTTCAGTGAATCGGTGTACCGAGATTTTTTTAACTGTCACGATAAACGATATTTTAATAGTAAAAACTGGTATATCTAGATTTATTTTTTTCTTACGATTAACGATACAATTTAGTATAAAGCACGATACATTAGTTTAAAAACAAAGTGACTTGCATAACAGTGGGGTTTCTTTCAATTAAAGCTTGTTTTAAATCGCTGATGGAAGCTAGTTTTCGTGGTTTAGGCCTACAAACACATCAGACAATAAAGTCGCCCGCTTTGCTCTAAGAGTTTACACTATCATCCAGTCTGACCGGTACATGTCCTAATAATCGCGTACTACGTTTATTGTAAGCACGCGTTTTATTGGTTAAATAGTTGAGTCTAACAATTCATCCAATCAGATTTAATATAACATAAATATTCGTCTGCTAAGAAACCCTTGCATGGTATCGTGCTCACTGCTCAGAGATTGAAAACAGAGAAGTCAAGATTGAATGAGAATCAGAATTACCGACAAATTTAGAATTTTAATTTTGTTTTTACATGAGGGTACTGCTTATAAACACCATTCTATTACTATTACTACTATTAGGCTTAGTAAGTCCTATGTCAGGCTCAAGTACTGCCACATTGGGTGATTTGGAAATCGGAAAGCCTCCATCCAACTATAAATTGAAAGTGTGGGAATATTTTGTTTTTCCCGTCACGTACAGAAATGGAAATAGAAAGGTTAACAGAGATGTTTCAGTTTGTCGGTTCTGCCATGCTCAGATACGTTACACAGGAAATACTACAAATATGAGCTCAATGTTTAGTTGTTAATTTTGAAACAATTAATCAAACTGCGTATTATCTAGCATAAGAACTACATACTTGTTGTTTTATCTATATAAATTGACATTTACCCAGTTACCACTATACTAGCCAATGCTGGTTTTAAGTGCCAAAGACAATGTTATATTTCTATTTATTTATTATGAGTATCTACAAAATGAATAATAAAGTTAATTAACAAATTTTAGTTTTTTTTATTAAGTTTAATTAGAATCCAATCCAATTTTACAGAAAAAAGACGCATATCGTGATGCTGTTTAAAAACAGTGTATCGTTTGTATGGCTTAGCGTATCGTTTCAGCCCTATTCTCAACCTCGTGGGTTTCCTCCCACTGCTAAAGACCCTTACGCGCAAGCGAATTATTGAAATAAATGAAACCATATGTTAGTCCCAAAATGACCTAGTTTGCGTCGAGTGGACGTTAAACCCCATTTCTCTCTCTCTCTGTCTAGTAAGCAAACCATTATTATAAGTGTCGATCTTATTTTTCTATGAAATATACATACTGTTATTCGATGAATGTAAGTAAACTATAGCACACTTACCCTGACTAAAAACGAAACATAGAAAATATTCTCCACAGTTTGACCAAAGGAAAATGGGTTGGTGACAAATTCAAAATAGCACAATGGATTATCTGAAAGAGAATAGAAACATTCAGAATTAGTAAAATAGCACACTGTTGATATTTTCTGTATAGTCCACTATACTTGATCATCTAACTCAATAAGGGGTCTGTACCTTTACAAAGTGGGCACTGAAAATGATGAACTTAACTGCAGGTGAATACTGATGACAATGATCTAGTCAAATAGCTATGTTTGCATGCATAGATTATTACCTCCCTTAGACTGTTTCCAGCAGACAGAAAACAGGACACAATTTCTAAAATCTTACATGTAGTAGATTACTGAGAGAATGATTGGCAAGCTTGTAGATAATTAAGATAATACATAATTTTGAGTGTAAGAGTCTGTTCCATGAAAACATTTGTCAACTGAGCAGTCTGGTTCATTCATATAATAAATGAAATGTTCATATAATTTGCTACAGGCATATCATTTACATGTAACTCACTTTTAGAAATTTTGTAACATTCTTGTAACTTGGCAAATATACGTTCAACTTCTGCTGTAGTTGCCTCCATTTTATCAGTATCTTGAACTCTTTGAACCTGTACTGGAACTGTTGCTTTATCAACTGTATTATCTTTCTCTTTTATTTTCTTAACTCTCTCTTTACGAACTTGTACCTCTCCTCTTTCAAAAGACCCATTGCTATAATGACATAATTTTGTAAACTAATATTTCAATGATAATAAGTGGACAATTGGTAATAAACAAATCTTATTTATTTTAGGGAACAATTTTTGTCATGTCTGACACAAATGTCTGATAGACTATGAGATTAGCTGTTGTTTTCTTCTTTTAATGCAGGAAATTGTCCTGTTCCAACCGGATTAATGAAGACAGACATTAACCATGCAATGTGGTATGAGGGAAATTTTTGCCCACGTAGCAGCGCTATGGTCTATGTTGAATTCCAACTGTGAAGGTTTTTTTTCCTTGCAAGTTAATGTGTTCATGGTATCTTGGTTATTCTTCCAATATTAACGACTATATACTGTCCTTGGCCAGGTCCCCCTTCCTGCATCACTGACAAGATGAACCATATTGGAAAATCCTGATAAACTTTCTCAACCAATGCAGAGATCAAAGACAGGAACTCCTGGTTAGCAAGCCAAAGTGCTACTTAGCAAGCCAATGGGTCACAGTGGCTAAAGGAAATGAAAAGAATGATCCCAGACAAACTGAACAGTCCTCAATTAATATCAACAAATGGGACAGTTTTGTTTAGCTGTGTTTCAAATATATTACGATAATTGCCAATAAGAAAATTATAAACAAAATATTTAGCCTACTAACCACTGTTCAACTCTAACATTTACGGATTCACAAGTGGAGAATCCTGCGATGAAATAACACTTCTAGTAAAGTCTGATCAAAATTAATAATGTTTTGATAAGGTCATACTAACATGAATCTAAATGGAGGACAGCGCTTGAATGATGGCTGAACTGCTTTCCCTAGGCTGCACCATTTTTCTGTTGAAATAGTTCTATCTTCAAGCACATTTCCACAGAGAAAGGTTTTCTAAAATACAAAATATACCATTATCTTACTATATAAACAATTGAAAGTTAGTTTTAATACATATTTCAATTTTCATCACTCCAAGAAAATAAATGTATTCTTATTCTTAGTGTTCAAAATTATACATGTATATAGTCTGTGTAACTGGCAATAATCTATATTATATTAATAAAGCAGAGAAGATGTGTCATTTATCATATTGATCACAATATTATCATACGACTTTCAATTCTTTTAAATTTATCAGTATGGATGACTTTTGAGTCTTATTTAACAGTTGTTTTAGACAAATGAAACACTGTGTGAAGTGCAGTCGCAAAAGTGTTGTAAAATTAATTTTCTATAAGTCAAAAACTTGATGATGAAGATGGTGATATATGAACATAATTGCAGGTGCAGAGATTAATTTTTACCCCCACCCTTCAACCATTGGTCATCTATAAAACTTAGCCCAAAAAATATTTAGAACAGACCGTTTCCATTTGAAACTATATTGGTTGATTAATACACATCTGTAATAGTTAACAATAATTCATTACATGTAGTTATATAAAGTCATAATGACGATCTCTGGAATTTAGTTATAAAAGTTACAATCAAAATATATCCTCTTTAAGTTGAAACATGTTTTTGTTTTATGGAAATATTAAAGACATAAATCCTATGTACAATTAGGGTTGGGCGACATACCGGTTTTTGGCATATCGTGATAAAATCATCAACGAGTTCATATCCGACTAAATTATAACCATCGAAAAAACGATAAATCGTAATAACCTAAATTATAATGATATCATAATTATTGTGTCCAAATATGCTACAAAATTTAATTTCTCAAGACGCGCCTAAGTTATCCTGATAATAATCGTTTATCATGATATTTGATAAACTATTATCACAATATCGTCCAACCCTATGTACTATGTTATTATTTAATTAATGCGATTGTATTTAATTAACTGGAAATATACAGGATACAATTTTATAGAATACAATTACGACTCTGTACTAATACATACTTGTATTCTATAAAATTATCAGGTGCGTGTGCAGAGCGGGATCGGGTCATTCCCTGCTCAAGCAGTAAATTCTTTTCTAATCCATGTACAAACAAGCGTACTAAGCATTGCTCCCATTTTGGCTCCCCATCCTCATCTCGATAAAATAAGCAGAAATCTTTTCTCAGAGCAAGATTTTATAAAATTCTCGGCTAATCTCCCAGTCCTTTGACCCCTGCTGCTAAAAATCCTGAACACACCCCAGATTATTCCTGTGTATTACAAATATTATGGTGCACAGAATTAAGATATTTGTGAAATCAACCCACACCAATAAAACATACAATCCACATAACAGCTTGGATCAATTCTAATATATTTTTGTCTGTCAATACAAATTTTACTTGTTTATTTAAATGAACAATTACACTGAGTAAAGCCAGTCGGGACAAACAAATTTCTAAAATGCAATAAAAGAACTAAGAAAGTAGAAACAGCACGGTCAATAAGTCTGACAACAATATACGCCAGCATGTTATTGTGCATGTATAATAAAATAACCCAACCGCTACCAGTTTTTCAACAAATTCAACAGGTTGAAACTTGACAAATTCTGTGTTTAACGCCTGTGCCTTTTGTCGACCCATGTTAGCAATGAGAACCAAAGCCTGTGAGTCAAGAGCTGCCTCTCTTGTCATCTTAACTGGAAAAAAAGAAGAAATTGATTAACTACAAATAATTTTAATTTCTTTTTTTTAAAATCTTTTTGATAGCCTACAATACATGAAGATCTGAACAGTTGTAATGGGAGGTCGTGTCAGAGGTCATATGAGCGACTTTTGACCCTATGATGTCAGACATTTGATTAAGCAATCAGCATTGATGCTTCAGGTGGATAACCCACAATTTGGTGTATCTGACGCCAGAAGCTCGCAATAACAGACTGTTTCATTGGCTAATCCCTCACATCATCTAGGACATGTCCATGATAACAACTCTTCCAGATCCTAATGTAGTAATGACAAGTAAAACGAAACGAAATGGGATCTATGTATTAATCAGATTGGTCTGAGATATATATTTTTTAAATCTTAGAGTACTGTAGTGAAGATCAGAGTTGGTGAACAGAATGAACTGTATTGAGAAACTAACCTGGTTTATATAATTCATCTGCTTGTTTTAATCTTTCATTCAAGGAATCTGATTCTGGATTAATAAGATCATGTTTATCTCCTAAAAAGCAAATTAGTTTGGTTTATTCAATGTATTGGATGATTATAATGTTAAAGAAACAAAAAAACACCAAATTCCTATTAAAACTGTTTATAGTTGTTCATTATTATTATGAACTGCAACATTTGACAGGAAGTGCAGTGTGTCGGAATCCGTCTTAGTGTTTTGTTATTAGAGTCAACAAACAAATGGCCTTCATAGAATGAACTTCTATCTCTGCAGAAGCTAAAAGGTCGGTAAAATTTGGTGTGAGGTCCAAAAGGTCTAGAGGGGTTGGGATGGCCTAGTGGTCTAGAGTGCCGCACTTCGACCTCTAGCTGGCCGGTCACCTCTGGCTTGCGGCTTTGGTTTCAATCCCTGGTGTGAGCGTATGTGGCATGGAGATAAGGATGCCTTCTCAACCTCGTGGGTTTCCTCTGGGCACCCCATTTCTCTCTCTCTCTCCCGAAAGGTCTATCATTTGGTGTGAGTGGTCTATTACTATCAGTTGGTCTGACTTGTCCTAGTCTGAGTTGTCATGGATTCATATTAAATTGATACCAGGATATCTACAAATAGATTGCTCAGATGGTCTTTACAAACTTAAGGAAGATAAAATACATACTACTAATAATAAAAATACATGAAAATAATAACAGTGAGGCTGATGTCCCCCGCCGAAATCCCAAAATAAATAGATGACACATATTAATTAATCGCACATTTATTTTTTTCAAGTATCGAGCAATCAAACTGTACACGAAGTGTCATCCAAAAGTGTTTTATAAAGAAAAATGCTAAAACCGACGAGAAAAATGAAAATGTACCCTAGTTAGGGGGACCCTAAAGGCAGACCAAAGGGCCCCCACGCTTGACAAAAGGGCTCCTCTGGCCAAGGGAAAGGGCCCTTGTGTCTGAGTCAAACGTTTCGATACACTGTTACTGTCGAATCCATTACTGAATGAGAATGCAGTCATTGTATTGACATAAAAATCATCAATCAAGATAAACCTAAGATGAAATTGCTTATCTCTGCCTACCCTAAGAAAAAAATGCTCATCTTCGAACTTCATCAAGGCATTGACCTAATAAGCATACACACCAATTTTGAACATTTTAACTCAATTCGAAGGAGAGTTATTGTGTTCCAAAGTCATGGCAAATCAAATTGCTTATCGCTCTGCTTACCCTGAGCAGAAAATGCTCATTATCGATCTTAGTCAAGGTATTACTGTAATGAAACTATACACCAATTTTCGTCACTCTCACTTAATTACAACTAAAGTTATCGTGTCCCAAAGCATCAACCAATCAAATTGCTTATCTCTGCTTACCCTAAGCGGAAAATGCTCATCTTCGAACTCCATCAAGGCATTGACCTAATAAGCATATGCACCAAGTTTGAACATTTTAACTCAATTAGAAGGGGAGTTTTTGTGTTCCAAAGTCTCGACCAATCAAATTGCGTATCGCTCTGCTTACCCTGAGCAGAAAATGCTCATTATCGAGGTATTACTGTAATGAAACTATACACCAAGTTTCATCAATCTCACTTAATTAGAACTAAAGTTATCGTGTCTCAAAGCATCAACCTTATCACATTTTAAAAAAAGCTTTGGTATTGTAAATAAAGATAGGTTGCCAGGCAACGAAACATACGCCCACAGCAGCTAAATCGTCCGGGCAGTCAACAAGGGTTGTCGCATATTTTTACTTTTTTTGCTAATGAAACATTTGTAATACACTAAAAACTGATTAAGAGTAACGGCTCATTATGTAATTATCAGAAAATCATTAGAATTTGATTGCTTTTTATAAAGTGTTACCTCACACTAACAATTAGTATATATACATGAAACATTTAATATCATGGATTTAGCTGTTCAGTTATCAAAATTCATTGAAAATCAAAATACTTGTTCGTTTCAACACCTTAAACTCTGTGAATCAATCTAAAGTCAATCGGATGATAAGTTTAGCCTCTATAGCGTAATAAGGGGGGGTTGGGATGGCCTAGTGGACTAGAGTGCCGCGCTTCGACCTCTAGCTGGCCAGTCACCTCTGGCTTGCGGCTGTGGTTTCGAGCCCTGGTGTGAGCGTATGTGACATGGAGATAGGGGCGCCTTCTCAACCTCGTGGGTTTCCTCCGGGCACTCCGGTTTCCTCCCACTGCTAAAGACCCCTACGCGCAAGCGAATTATTGAAATAAAATTAAAACCATGTGTTAGTCCCGAAATGACCTAGTTTGTGTTGAGTGGACGTTAAAACCCATTTCTCTCTCTCTCTCTATAGCGTAATAAGATTTTTTGAAGTTATCAAGGGAGATAACTCTGGCAATAATTATTTGAAATCTCTGAAAATCAATAGGCTTCTTCGTCTCATGACCCTAAACACTGTGTGTTAATTTAAAGTCGATCGGATATTAACTTTGGCCTCTAGAGCTTCCACAGGATTTTTTCGAAGTGATCAAGGGCCATAACTCTTGCAGCAATTATTGAAAATCACTGAAAATCGATAGACGACTTAGTCTCATGACTGTAAACACTATGTATAAACTTGAAGTTAATCGGATATTAACTTTGACCTCTAGAGCATCCACTGTGTATAAATTTAAAGTCAATCGGATATTAACTTTGGCCTCTAGAGCGTCCGCAGGATTTTTTGAAGTGATCAAGGGACATAACTCTGGCACTAATTATCGGAAATCGCTGAAAATCAATAGGATTCTTCGTCTCATTACCTTAAACACTGTGTATAAATTTAAAGTAAATCGGATATTAACTTTGGCCTCTAGAGCGTCCACAAGATTTTTTGAAGTGATCAAGGGCCATAACTCTGGCAATCTAATTAAAATATAGATCTATATTTCGTTTCGTTTTTTATACTTTCGATGGCCTACACTCATGTAGATCTAACTAGTTATAGTGGGAGCTCACGTTCTATGACGTCAGGTATCAAGCACGGGCCATTTGACCCGATAACGTCAGTCATTCGATTAACCAATTAGCGACCGCCATGCTTTTCAAAATCTACTTTTGTTATGATTTCTATCCGCTGGTGTTTATATATAGTATAGACGTCGTTGGCTGGTAATATCTACCCACAGTTCCACGCATGAAAAGGTCAAACGGTCGATTCGACAGACCATTTGATTGGCTGACCCCACATTTAAGTCAGAACACGAATTAAATAACAAGTCTTCCAGATCCAAGAGTACTGAAGACAAGTAAAAACGAAATTTTGAACTATAAAAAACGAAACGAAATTGGATCTGTGTTTTAATCAGATTGTAACTCTGGCACTAATTATGGGAAATCGCTGAAAATCTATAGGCTTCTTCGTCTCATGACCTTAAACACTGTGTATAAATTTAAAGTAAATCGGATATTAACTTTGGCCTCTAGAGCGTCCACAAGATTTTTTGAAGTGATCAAGGGCCATAACTCTGGCACTAATTATCGGAAATCGCTGAAAATCAATAGGCTTCTTCGTCTCATGACCTTAAACACTGTGTATAAATTTAAAGTCAATCGGATATTAACTTTGGCCTCTAGAGCGTCCACAAGATATTTTGAAGTGATCAAGGGCCATAACTCTGGTAGTTATTATCGAAAATCGCTGAAAAACAATAGGCTTCTTCGTCTCATGACCTTAAACACTGTGTATAAATTTAAAGTCAATCGGATATTAACTTTGGCCTCTAGAGCGTCCACAAGATATTTTGAAGTAATCAAGGGCCATAACTCTGGTAGTTATTATCGGAAATCGCTGAAAATCGGATATTAACTTTGGCCTCTAGAGCGTCCACAAGATATTTTGAAGTGATCAAGGGCCATAACTCTGGTAGTTATTATCTGAAATCGCTGACAAACAATAGGCTTCTTCGCCTCATGACCTTAAACACTGTGTATAAATTTAAAGTCAATCGGATATTAACTTTAGCCTGTAGAGCGTCCACAAGCAATTGTGGGCGTATAAAAATGTCTTGAGTTTTGCTTTAAAGGTCTTAATAATAATTTCATATCAAATCACAATTGAATTGCCAACTCGACAAGCTAGTAAAAAATGACAGATGAGAAATTATTCATCTTAAAGTTTACATGCATGTCAAATGGAAAACCCTATACACAAAAAAAAAAGGTCAAATTAAAATCTATTTCTTTTTTTTTTAAAAGTAGCTAAGCTAAGTCTCTTAACTCAATCATCCAAAGTTTTACAAGTTGAAAATTCAATTCAAATCAACATTGATGTTGTGATCTTACTGGGAAAGAGTAGGCTTCTGATTTCCAATATTTATGACAAAATAAACATTTTACCATTGGTACAAGAATTGTGTACGGTACCCTGTTTCATCGTCAATTCAATTTGTAACAATAATGAATAAGTGACCAGAAAACAAGGCCAGACATATTCCACAACTCATGCCATATCTTATCTGGAGAGCGTGCACAATAGACTGGAATAACTGGATGCTAGAAATTGGCATTCGGTTGTGACTTCAGACGTATTTCGCTGAACATAAATGATTTGAAATTAGAGTCAAAAAAATGGAAACAATTGAATGGAAATTGGAATGCAAATATTATTGTAGTTGTAGGCCTAAATCAGTTCATTTACAATCAGATTACATTATTATATGCATTGTGACCCATTTGGATCAGTTTCTTGGTACCAAATATTAGCGATTTAGCTCATTCATTGTTATGATTCTTTGAAACTAATTTCTTTCCTTTCTTAAATTATTTTGATATGGACTAACTTTCCATATCTTCAATAAATGTTCTGTATTTGTGTCGAATTTCACGACGTTCTTTTTCATCTTGTAGTGGCTTCAAATACTTCATGTTATCTTCAACATCGATTATGTCAATTTCATCGTCACAGGCTGGATCAGTTTCTTCACTTGCCATGTTGATAATTGTCGTAGACCGCTCTTTAATTCCACATAAAAAAGTCCTTTCGTCTTAAGAAAAATAGACATTCAACTCCCGCCATGTCACAAATTTTAATGGATATTGCGCATGTGCGACAAATTTTCTTCCACGGATTGTAAACAAGACTTGTTGACACGTTTGTAGCCTAATACTATGTAATAGCGTTGGCCTTTATTGTTTCGCGAGCTGTGTCAAAGTTAGTATTTAGTTTATTGTTATGATCAAGGTACACACGTTTAATCTGTTCAAAATGGAATTTAGAGTGATTTAAGATTAAATAGTTGTTACAGATTATTCACCAAACCAACAGTTATCTAGGCCAACATTTGAATAAACCGGTAGCACGATTGTGACGATTTACCCAAATCTACCCAAATCCACCATTATTTCAACTGATATCACAATAATTTATATCGATAATTGATCATATACAGTTCTTTCTGTCAAATTGTCATTTTAAATTTAAAATCGTAGCGTTTTTGTGTCAGAATGTGATTTCCACGTAACTTTGGAATAACTACAAATTTAATGGTGGTTTGCATCCATGTGGGTATATACACGAGTTATGTCCCTTACATACGACGACGAAACACGCATGAATTGATGGATTTTAAGACAAGATGACCATCATTTTAAAGTAATTATGGCATATTTAGCTAACTAAATGAATGATAGTATATATTAAAAAACGATAAACATAATTGTGATGTATGTGGAAATAACGTGGTTTTGGGTAGATTTGTGTATTACACGAGCTATTCCCTTGGTTACGACTTCCAAACTTGCTTGGAAATCGCATTTTGAGGGGCATTTTGACAATAAAAAGCTGCGATTTTAAATTAAAAATGCCAATTCCACATAAAGAACGGTATATTATCAAATATCAATATAAATTATTGTGGTATGAGTTGAAATAGTGGTGGATTTGGGTAGATTTGGGGTTTTGGGTAAATCGTGCAACCCTAATGAACTGGGTCCTGTTTCACCAAATTTTAACTAAGATAAAATCCAGATTTTAGTAATTTGATTGGACCTTATAAGATTGATTTTAGTTCTTAGCCAATCAAAATTGAAGTATCTACTAAAATCTGGATTTTATCTTTAGTTAAAATTTCGGGAAACACGGCCCTGATCTTGAATAAATAGCAAACCAAGTGGAAATTATGGGGACGATGAACTGTCCATTTTTCGGGCAATTTATTTCCGTTTTTGGAGCACAAACATTAGAGAAGGGGTAACATTTAGCTGTTTTGCTTCTAAATTTATATTGTTGTATTGAAAAACTAACAACCATCACAGCTTATTGTGGAAAATTCGTTTAAAGTTTAAATTAATGTCATTGATCCATTCTAAAAATTCGGGTGTCAAAGGGAATTTTCGGGCAAATAACCTCAGCCCCCCCCCCCTCACACACACCCCCCCCCATCAACTTAGGTTGGAACCCTATGACTAGTAGAGAGTGTAATTTTGGGATATGATATGATTGTTTTCTCTACAATAAAAAACTCCACTCGGAATTAACCCAGTATAAACTACCAATCGCTAGGCCTATTCCACATTTCTTTATCCGTTTCTAGTTAGAATCATACGATGTACTAAACTTTCCCGTGTAATTGTTGATTGTAAAAACCGTGAAAAAATAGTCAGTACCAGTCAACGCCCATCTGCAATCGAAGTATGAAAATACGGATGTGCCAGAAAAGAATCTGCACATTTATTTGACGAGAGGAACGAACGAAAATGAATGAAATGAACGTACTATATCATAACAGATTTTTAAAATACATAATTAGAAAATATTTTATGTTAGAAATTATTAATTTAAAAAAAGAAGGAAAGGGGTGGAAACAATAGCTATGCGATGTTATGTCGTTTGACCCCCCCCTCCTTCTTAGGATAATTTTAGACAATTCAAATGCTGGTAAGTAGGCCTACACAAATTACTTTTTTAGGAAGAAAATAACAGAAACGTTAAAAAATCAGATTAAAAGGAATACTATAATAACCGAATGGGTTCCGAGAAATCAAGAAAAGAAGACTACTGTGTCGAAACTGAAATACTGCATTATGGAAAAGTTTTAAATGAGACAATTTTGTTGTTATTTCTGTTATAACTTTGTTATTTTTGTGCATTTCCGTGATACTTACATCTATTTCGTCTCGGTATTGAAATAACCCGCAAATGTATTATCGAAATGGAAATACCCTGCTATAAATAGCCATGACTCATCTGACTGTAATTTCTATTCAAAATGGGTGCCTATAAAATGGAGGGATTTGCAATGTCTGGATCATTTATGATTTTAAGGTGTCTCGAGTGTGTAGTTAAAAGTAAAACCCACAATGTGTATGGTAAGTACACGTATAATATATTATTATGTAAAACTATATATAAGACAATGTATCGTCAATAACAGTGGTGTTTATCGATTTTATGACAAAACTAACATGAAACGACCTTGAACTGAAATAAACTGAGTTTTTTTTGTAGTCATAAGCAACCAAATCTATCACGCGATCTTCATTTTATTTGTCGACGTTGTTCAGTTAGCCATTTTCAAATTTAAAATTGCATAGCGTCAACCAGCTTTTTTTCAAATCGGGAAATATAACTAATAAGCCACTATGTACAGACAGCAGGATGGCTTAAAGCCAGAATGTACGCAAGTTCTATTTATATCATGCCCAACATCCTAGTCTAGATTTTATCATTGATAAGAATATTCGTAAGGCAGGGATCTATTGCAACAGAATAATTATATACCGCAAAAGAATCCAACGCAAAGTCACAAGACAAAATTATGACCAGCTCTGGTGAGTTGATACTAGGATCGACAGTTAGTCATTCGTGTGAGTATGTGTATAATTAGTTATATCAATATCCTGTGAGAAATAATTGTATGTCATTGTTATCGATATTTATTTCAGAAAACTTGTCTTTTACCGACTTTTAATCTTAAACATAACCGGTGTGGTCAGAGAAGAATGGCCGCAGTTTACAGAAGTGAACAGCTTCAAACGGAGGTGAATAGACTGGAGACTTTTAGAGGATGGCCCTTGAGGCGGCCGCTGCCTTTGGATTTAGCGCGAGCTGGGTTTTACTATTCAGGAAGCGCAGATGAAGTTCGGTGTGCTTTTTGTGATGGCGTATTAAAGAACTGGAAGTGTACGGATGACCCCTGGACAGAACATAACGTGAAGTTTCCCCACTGCCTGTTTGTTCAGCATAAGGCTGATTTTGTTGAGAGATATCTCCCCAAACCAACTGGAATGACCAAGTATATAGATTTTACAAAGGAAGAAAATAGACTAAGTAGCTTTGTAAACTGGCCGAATAGTCGACAAAGCCCAGAATCTTTAGCACGGGCTGGTTTTTATTATCTGAGCTATGGAGATGTAGTAAAATGTTTTGCTTGTAGGTGCATTCTTAAGTTTTGGGAAAATGAGGACGATCCGTGGATTGAACACGCTAAGTGGTCCCCAGATTGTCAATACCTTCAGATGTGTTTAGGAAGAGATATTTTGGGTGACGCACAATCTTCACAAAGACAGAACACGATATATAGAACTACATTGCGTACAGAAACTTCTACCTCCCCAAGAGAACCAGTTCGTGGTCAAATAAACCATGGTGCATCTACTTCTTTAGCACCCGCACCAGCAGTAACGTGCTTAGGAGAATCCCCGTTGACTCTGGCTGTTCTAGATATGGGTTTCACACCACAGCAGATAGAGGCTGCCTGCCGGGAACGAAGTCGGAATAATGAACCGGCTTTTGCATCATCCGAAGAACTGTTATCGTTTCTAATGGAACGAGGGGAAAATGAATCTGAAAACAGGAATGAAGATTTTAGTGCTCTAACGGAGGAGAAAGTTTCCATGAAAGTCAGTTCTAAAGACAGTAATTTTGGTGATGATCAATACTTGTGCAAGATTTGTATGGACAATGAGGTGGCCATTACGTTTATACCATGTGGTCATCTGGTGTGTTGTTTCGATTGTGCTAAAACTCTTTCTCTGTGTCCTATTTGTAGATCTAGCATAACCGATAGAGTTCAGACTCACTTCTCATAACTTATACAACACCAAACCCTACTGACTATATAGTGACATCCTCCAATGTAAAATGGCTCGTTATATGGAATTCTAATAATTTCCAGTCGAAAAAACTCACAATAACTGAACGTGGATATTTGTTTGGAAAAGTATTGACGTCCAGATAGTTACTTGTGGTTTTAACAACCTTCCGAACTGAATAAACCAGTTGTATTCATTAAAATGTACCTGTGATGTATACTTTACATCATTAGTTCGCTGACCGCAAAGAAATTTGTGTTTTGACACGGGCCTGCTTCAGAGACAAGACATCTCATTGACTAATTTCGTACAGCAAAGAAAAAATAAATCTTAAATATTCAGAAAATGATTAAACTAAATTCATTGAGCTTATAGACATTGGTTACTATATGCATTTTACGGCAGTTTAACATCGATCTGATGAAAATTAATTCAGATATCGTCACTCAAAGTCGCAAATATTGGCCTCCCGTAAAAACGACTTGGCCAATTATTGAAAACACTCTTAATCGCCTCAGACGCCAGTGACGTCACAGTGACCGAATGCATATTCGGGATGTTTACTCCTTAATTACCTATATACACCCGGCGTGTGTATTCGTTAACGCCTGACTGATTCCTTAATCCCCCTAATTAAATAAGAATTGACTACGGAATAATTTGTTTTGTAACTTAGAATTTGTTTTATAAAGACAGTTGTATTCCCCTTGTGTTTTTTGGTTTTTTTTATCAGAATAAGATCACCAACATTTGTATTATTGATCATTTTATCATACACCGAGCGAAATGGAGGCAGAATGTTTGGAGTTATCATGTAGCAGTAGTTCTTTTAGTTCGGGCAGTGTATCGGATACAGATACGTCGCGAGAAATGATTAATATAGCGCCATATATGTTTGAGCCGTATTTATCTGACTGTAGTAGTTCGGTAGAGGATGGCGATGTAGAGAATACGGGATCTAACAATGACAATCATCCGATTGTTGCGAGACTAGATTCTCTGGAATGGTACGTACCGGAATATATAATATTTTACACACTTATTTTTGTGTTCTAATTTGTTGACTGAATGACAGTTTTAAAATTTTACTAATTTATAATATCTATTAAATTATAGAAAATCGCATGAGAAGCTTGATTTCTCGATTGAAGGATCTAACCGCGGGAAAATTTACAGTTACTATTGTACACAATTTAATCATATGGAAGAAATAGCTAGTACTCGTTGACTATTTTGTTATTTGATTTCAGATCGAATCACCGATGTTTTTATAATAAAGTTAATGTTAATCGTATTGTTTGTATGATCGTATGATCATTGTTTTGTTTTTAATGAAGTATTCTTGTATTGTTTGTTAATTGGCGTTATGATTTTAGCAATTTTGATTGTCAGTATCAGAAAATGCCGAAGTTAAATCAGAAAATACCGTGGTATTTCTTAATAACACAATTTATAGTCCTTCACTTAACAGTCATGTAACTTGCAAACGTTTTTATTCATCCGTCGATGATAGACAATGATCACGTGACAACCATAACTGAAATGGCTATAAAATAAAGTTCTGTACGACTATGATGATATAGCCTTCAATATTTGTTAAAATTAACACCCTGTCAATATGTACGTAACTAACGTACGAAAATTAAATGGTAATAGGTAGGATGAGTGTGTCGTTCAGATTGCCTGTCAATAGTGTATAAAATAAAAAATCGATTTAGAACTGCTTTATTGGCATAATGCCAACCGATATGTCACGTATCATTGAAATTGGTCCCTGAACATTGCATTAAGAAAATAGGCCCTGACGAGCCATATGCAAATTGCTCCGGGGACATCATCAAAGTACACAAATCTGTAGGGTAAATTAGGTAAACATGTCAAAATTGTTGCTGGAAAAATATCTTAGGTGATTTAGTGACTGGACTAGTCCTAGTAAAAGCATTCAGCAGCTGACATACATTTGGGTGTACCAAGAAGCATAAATGAGACAAAACTAAAATGAATAATACATGTACATGTAACCATAGCTGGAAGCATCAGCATTTACACGTTGACGAGCAAGGCGAACAAATATATCATAAAGCTTGACCATTCGAATGATTTCCTGGCCATTTCTGATTCTTTCTCTTATGACATCTTCACAGAATATATTGTATGTGGTTAAATATTTGACGGGGGGCTTGTCACCTTTGCTGAAAAATATAAATAAACATGTACATGTACACAATTAAAACAAAATTCTGGAGCTCATGGTTTACTCCCATTAATTTAGTAGAACAGAGGAATAAGACACTTACACAGGGGTTAACATCTTATTTTCATGCAGAAACCAGCTAATGAAGACAGCAAGGCATTAGCAGTACAAGGAGAGATAGAGAGGAAAATGGTGGTTTAACGTCCACTGGACAAAAACATATAGTAATTTCAGGACTGACCCATGGTTCGGTTTTATTTGAATAATTAATACCAGTGGCAAGAAGGATGAGAATACAAATAAAAAAAACATCACAAATATTTACCTTTCCGATAACCGTCTAAGAAATTCAGTTTATTGCTTACAATCTTGCCCTTAATCCTTTTTCAATTCAGCAGTTTTCAACAGTTTGCCTATAAACAAATTTGCAAAGAAATTATACACCATATATGGCGTTGAGTGTGGGGGAGGGAATGTCACTTTGAGGCCTACATGTACCTGGCTCGTCAATTAACTCTGGCATGCGGTTGTGGTTCAGATCCTTTGTGAGAGCGGAAACGGTCTAGAGACCGATCGTCTTAGCAGGGCACCTGCAAGTGGACCAAGAAAATAAAAAACAAGTTAACTTCTCTGTGTTTCATCCCTTGTGGAAGCGAATGTGCAACACTTTAACCATGGACCTTATAATAATGTGTTATAAGGTCCATGCTTTAACCAATGACTGTGCCAAATCAACAAATGGGGTAGAGGGCTTTACTGACTACCTTCATAGCAATTTTACAGTGATCGCAGTAGCACTTTTGATTCCATTTACAACAAAAACAACAACACAATAATTAAAAACTGTAGGACAGTGTTAGACTGGCCCAGTCTCTTCTATTTATTTTAAATTTCGATTTATATAAAAGTATTAATTTTTAGTAAACCAACACTTTCGTTTCCATTTGTATAAAAAAAAAAGTTTGAGTAAACCTGTAACCAGCACCAGAGACTGGACAATTTGCGAGCTTCACAATAAAATGGGCGTTCCTGTCCTGTTTTACGTTGTTCCTTATTTGGAATGATTGACAATTGTCAAGCAAGCCCCGAGTCCCGATACACATGAACTGGCTTGTTATAATGATGTCGTGTGTAATTATTTATGTTCATTCACCTCATCCCATACGTTGTATCCGTTCATTCGACAGATATTGTCCGTCAACAAAATTCTTAGATCGTTAAAGTATCACTAAATAACAATAACTGTTATCCACAACAAACATCTCGCACCTACACGTCACCAGTTTGCCAGTTAGTCGACAGCCATGTTTATTATCACGTGATGTTAGATATGTCGTGATCACGTGCACGACGTCACACGACCTACATAATGCAGATTGACCTACTAGATGAGAATGGAGCTCTATTTGCCCAGTCTCTAGAGATTACGTTTTTTTTTTCGTTTTTGTTTTTTGAGAAGACTGGCCAATTTTTGGTGTGTGGAGAAGACTGGCCACCAGTCTAGGACAGTGTATGATGAATATATTTAATATTTATTAGTAATAATTATACATTTAGTAAGTAACATTAGGATTAGGCCTACTTGCTGTTTGGGTCTGAGTCTGGGTTAATACACCCCTCTTCCTATTTTCTCCAACGGTGACAAATCTGTCATATAATACACACAACAGGCAGCACCGATTTACTCTTTATTTTTGCTTCTGGGGCGGCTGAAGTGACGGTACGATCGTAATTTCTTTGGAGAGCTAGGTCACAGGTCGTCTACACTCTCGCTACTCGAAGCTATCCATTTCCCTCGCCCATCGAGTTTTAGCCATTCATGGGCAAATTCACGGAATTTATCCCAGCCAGATTTTGTAAATAATTGTTCTCGTGCCTTGCTTCATCCTTCGCAATGAACAATACAGCGTAAAGATGAAATATCAGTCGTTTCACGTTCTTTCATGGGCGCAGCCATTACATGTGTGTTGTTGTTTACAACTTTCAAGGTCGGGTCAGCAGTTCACGATACGAGCTCCTGATTGGCCCATGGTGACCAATCACCAGTTATTTCCCTACGCTTTATAACAGCGCGAGTCAAATAAATCCCGTTCGAATAAATTTATATCACCCTTAAATTGCGCTGCCGAAGTTTGGAACACCAGTAAATTTTCTTTAAAACTTGACCAACTACTTTATAATAGTCGCAGATTATTTTATGGTGGACTGTGTAGCGGAGTTGCACGCTAGAAATTTTGGCTGCCGGCCTATCTCTGACCATTGCTGGAATAGCGTCTGTTTCTTGAACTTACGTGGGAGTGTGTCTATTCTTTCCGTTCAATGAAAGCTATCACTTAAGTACAGCAACATGACAGTCCTTCGTTTAATCTGGGTCTTCCCTAAAACTTTGGACAGTGATTTAAGGTATTAAACACGGTGAAAGTATGTTCGTTTCCAAACAGTATTTTTTACATTTCATTCGACTTGATAGCCTCGTTTGTCACGCAATTAGTTTTACTAATTTTACGTCCATGTTTTTCCATGTCACAGATAATTAAACACTCCTCATGACCATTGATAAGGCAAACGCAAAGAGAACATATTCCATAACATTTCTAAAGTAAAAAGTAAAGTAAAGTAATCTTTATTTATCTATCGGTTTAAGAGCTCCTTAGAGCTCGTGTTATCTTGTTAAATGTATACCGACGATAAATAAAGATTACTTTACTGCAGTATTCTGCTATGCACGGGTTAATCAGGCATAATAAAATCGTGAGTCATGACGTAACGTTATGTAAACATATTTGGTCCAGTATTGGCAGCTAGTCATTGGTTGGTAGATGGACTACTGATCAATCAAAATTTAACACAACAATATCGACTCATAATAGCAGTGTGTAGTTGGATTACCTCTAATCAGACGCAACATGTGCGGAGTATGAATAAGTACGGCATATTAACTTTTATACTCCGACAAATTAAATTCTCAAACATTTTTTTGAGATAAAAGAAAAATAAAATAAAGACGTTTGAAGTATTTGGAATTAAAAAATATTTCCTATTTAGTGTAAATGGGTATTACAATGAGTAAAATGCATCATTTTGCCCGAAGCAGTTAGGTGTTCGGTAAACATTGCACGAGCCGTTGAGGAAATGACTGGCGCCGTCTGCAGTCAACGCACGTGTTGTGGACACTCATCTGTTATAGAGTTAATTCGTAAATAATTCGCGTTGAACCTATACCTAAAAAACTTTGAAGATCGAAAAAAGCACTTCTCAAATAGGTTTACAGCACGATGGGCTTGGTAAGAAATCACTCAACATGCAAGTCTGTGACTGAGAATGTGGGATTTAATCACCGTAGACGGTATTGATTACCGAAACGTATTACAAAACCTTTTTTTTATTTTCTAAAATTATTGGGAGGGGGGGGCAGAGGGCAGACCAGATTCATGGGGGCGCCGCCACTGTTCGGAACGGACATATTCAGGTACTTTCAGCAGTAAAAAAGGACACCATCGAAAATCAAGTGTGGGGGGGGGGGGGCTGTTTTAAATGGTATTGTCAGTGTACGCATGATGCTCTGAACTGGGCTAATGAAGACTGGCATATGCCATACAGTGTGCTATAAAGGAAATTTTGCTCCAACTGCCAAAGGATCTGTTACGTGCACGCTAATGTGTACATGGGACCTCGGCTTTTAGTTCCATCGAGAAGGACTTAGACATCTGTCCTTCCCAGGCCCTCTGTCCTGCACAACTGACAAGTGGAAACCACGACGGAAAATCCCGACGAACTTTCTCGGCCAATGCAGCGCATCGAACACGCGACCTCCAGTCTAGCGAGCCAGCGCCTTACCTACTTATCCACCGTGACTCCCCATATTTAAGAGACTGTTCAGTACTTCATAAATCCTTTTAAATAAATGTCACTTTTGCTGATAAATCTGGATAATGATAAAACAGGTTTTTTTTTTAAAAAAAAAATCTTTAAACAAACCATCTTTTTTGGAAATGAGAGAGAGAGAGAGAGAGAGATCCCCCCCCCCCCAAACTTTCGGCAAACTGACTTTTCGGGCAAAATTTATTCATCAACGTATGTGCTGGGAATCTAATAAAACACTAATTTTACGGGTTGGAATAGCGGCCGTCAAATATTCAAAAATTTTCTTGGGGGTCAATACAAAATCAGTTCCGCTTCTTCGCCCCTTTTCTTTTAATTGAATACCACGAATTCAAACTGAGTTTACTATGGATTCAAATTTTGTCTGGAGCCACTCTACTTTGTGCGACATTTTTCGGGCATCGATTATTATTTGTGAATGCAGTTGCAACAGTTTGATTGGATGGTTGGAATTCAGAGTGGGATTTCGGTTACAAAACTATTGGATATTTTGAGGGTTGATTGGTTGTTTGGAATTCGGGTGAGCCAGGTGTTGGATCAAATTTAAGTTGCTGTATTCACAGCAACTGGAATAGCAGGAAAACGTATTCGCGGCAGTTAAATTTTCTCAAAACGGCCCCTTCTTCGTGGACCAGGGCCCTGTTTCACAAAATTTTAACTAAAGGTAAAATCCAAATTTTAGTAGATACTTCAATTTTGATTGGCTAAGAACTAAAATCAATCTAATATTGTCCAATCATATAACTAAAATTCAGGTCTTATCTTAGTTAAAATTTTGTGAAATAGGCCCCAGGGGCGTAAATGTGGGGTGAGGGGTGGGGTGGGGTTTCACCCCCCCCCCCCAGCAAATAAAGTAGTCGGTCGCGAAACCAGTGCTGTCGGTCGCAAAATTACGGAAGCCCATAAGGGTCAATCAAATGAAAAAAAAATATTCTGACTATCTTGTAGTTACAAGATAGGCCATCTTGTAGTTACAAGATAGCCAAATTAGTTTTCTTGTATTTAAAGGTCGTCCCACACTGATTTATCGGATAGTTATAAGCCAAAGTGTGAATGTGTGGGAGAGAGAGAGAGAGGGAGAGAGAGAGAGAGGGGGAATGGGGTTTAACGTCTACTCGACACAAACTAGGTCATTTCGGGACTAACATATGGTTTAATTTAATTCCAATAATTCGTTTGCGCGTAGGGGTCTTTCTTTAGTAGTGGGTGGGGGTTGGATGGCGAATGGTTAGCACGTGCACGCAGTATCACAAAGCCTGTAATTGAGTCAACTGGCGTGGTTTCGAAACCCCTATTGTACGTGACAAGGAGTAGGGTCGCCTGTCCAACATCGTGGGTTTTCTCCGGGTCCTCCTCTTTCCTCCCGCTGCTAAAGACGCCTACGCGCAAGTGCATTATTGAAATAAAATTAAACCATATGTTAGTCCCGAAATTACCTAGTTTGTGTCGAGTGGACGTTAAACCACATCCCCCTCTCTGTTTAGCAGTTGGAGGAAACCGGAGGACTGACAACCTGATGATGCCGATCCCGTAACATACAATAATACTTCGTTGAGCTGGAGGGTTGGCAGGTCGATTTGTTAGCACATGCGCACTGTATCGTAAAGCCTGTCATTGAGTCAACTGGCGTGATTTTGAATCTCCCGTTGTGCGCGACAAGGAGTAGTATCGCCTGTCCAACATCGTGGGGTTTCTCCGGGTCCTCTGCTTTCCTCCCACTGCTAAAGATCCATACGTGCAAGCGATTATTGAAATTAAACTATATGTTAGTCGCGAAATGACCTAGTTTGTGTCGAGTGGACGTTACACCTCCCCTCACTCTCTTTAGCAGTTGGAGGAAACCGGTGGACAGGCGAGGATGGACAGGCGATCCTACTCCTTGTCACGTACAAATGGGGATTCGAAATGACCTAGTTTGTGTCGAGTGGACGTTAAACCATATATTATACCCCTCTCTGTTTAGCAGTTGGAGGAACCCGGAGGACTGACAACCTGATGATGCCGATCCCGTAACATACAATAATACTTCGTTGAGCTGGAGGGTTGGCAGGTCGATTTGTTAGCACGTGCGTGTTTTATCTTAAAAGCCTGTCATTGAGTCAACTGACGTGGTTTCGAATCCCCCTTTTGTATGTCACGGGATCGGCATCACCAGGTTGTGCCCTCATTAAATACTATTCACACTCTCATTTAAAACTTCATTCCCTCATTAATAGCATTTATGATACATTGATTTCATGTTCTCCTTAAAGATACCTTCCGCGCGTACAAACTGTGTGATTTGATGATATATTTGGGCTAAAAATATATTCAAGCTAATTAATCTATCAAACGTTTGCTTCAAATCCCTCTCAAAACATTGTATACATCAGGAGATACCGCAAGCTATAAATAATCTGCTTTTAAACGCTATGTCAGTCAGCTCATTTCATTGATGGAGGGTCCGTTTTTCAGAATATCCCTTTCCTTACTTACTTTTCAAAAATCAAAATTTAAAGAAGTTTGAAAAATAGAAATAGCGTTCTGTGGCTTCAAAGAGCGTATTAAAATTGATGAGTCATGATATAAATATGCAGTTGGTGGGTGTATGAAAGCAATGGTATTTATGGGAGCATGAAATCGGTGTATGGTGACCTTTAAATTGGCATCTCGGTATCAAGCGTATATATTTGAACTTATATGTTTAATGAGCCAATGAAAATATAAGATGTCCTTCGAAAGTTTACTTCATGTTGTCGATAGTTCTATGGATTTACCAGTATTAGATGATGGACCTATTATGAATCAAATTGTTCAACTGTTAACTAATATGGATTTAAGAATGAAAAGATTAGAACATGTAATGTTTAAGATTGGAAATATTGAGACACTGTTAGCTGGGATGAAGGGCCAAATATCGGAGATAGATAGTGATCTGAAAATTATGAAAGAGAAAGAGAAAGACCGAGATGATAGTCTGATGAAGATAAGTAATTTATGTGATAAGGTTAGTAAGAAAACCGAAGAAAATTATTCAAGGATTGAGAAACTTTCTACAGACGTAAGAAGTATTAATGATCATTCTAAGTCAGTCGTAAATCAAGTGAGTACTATTGAAAGTGAGCACGATAAACTTATCCAAACTGTCGTTGACCTGCAGTGTCGCTCTATGAAAAATAATCTTATATTTCACGGTCTAAAAGAAAATACGGGTGAAAATACAGAAGAGCTACTAAGACTCTTTATTGCGCGTGAACTAGGTGTCGATTACCATTTTGAATTTGGTAATGTCCATCGGTTTGGTCGACATACCACGGGACGTAATCGCCCAATTGTAGCCAGATTTATTTACCACAAAGACCTAGAGTATATACTCAGTGTCTCTAATAGACTCAGAGATAAGCCGTATGGTATCAACCAACAATTCCCAGCCATTATTGAAGAGAAGCGAAAAATACTCTACCGTGTCATGAAAACTTATAAGCAGAAAGGCCATAAAACTCGGATGGTAAGAGATAAATTATTTATAGATGGGAAATTGTATGAACAATCTGGCCATGCTGAGGATAATGAAAATACTTTGCCCAAAACTGCGCCTGTGTACCGACCATGGAAAGATCCCCCAGCAGACAGAAGAAGTAAAAGGCGATGTCTTAGTAGTGGATCTCCTTCCTATAGCAATGACATGGATTATACTTTTACGGAAAACAATCCCATCGCGTAGGAAATTCTGGAGAGTAGATCTGAGTTATCATTTTTATCGTGGAATATCGGTAAAGGATTATGTGGAAAATTAAAAGATGATGGTTTTGTCGAGCTTCTTGTTGAATATGATATAATAATGTTGTATGAGTGCTGGATTTCTGTACACGACGAGATTGGGCTCACAAATTATACGGCTTTCGCTTTTGCAAGAGAGTGGGCTAAGGGTGGGGGATTAGTCATTCTTATTAAAAATGTGATAATACATAAATGTACTATAGTTGAAAATTTGTATGATACTATTGTGGTCATTAAAATATGTGGATATGTAGATACTCTGTATATTATCGCTTGCTACTTCCCACCCTATGGTAGCATTTTCTATAATAAATATTTTGTTAACCTATTTATCGTACTACAGGATATTGTAGCTAAGTATGATGATCGGGGCGTGGTTATTGTAACTGGTGATTTTAATTCTAGGCTAGGTACATTAAATGAGTTTATCGAGAATGATATATTTTCAGACTCTGTATCCAGTAAAATATCCCATATATGTAGTTATACCCCAGATGTTGAATTACCAACCCGGTGCAATATGGATAGTTCTATTAACCAGTTTGGTAGACAACTGATCTCTCTTTGTAAAGCCACAGGATTAAGAATTGTGAATGGTAGGCATAGGAATGATATTAATGGTAGTTTTACATTTTGCTCAAATAAAGGCAGTAGTCTTATTGATTATCTATTACTTCATGCCAATCATTTATCACTTATTAAATACTTCCAATCTGGCTATTTCAACGAATTCTCTGACCATTCACCCATTATATTTAACGTATTTATTCCAACAAATAAAACGGAATCAGTACATGGTGACAATAAGGAAAGTAAACGTGAACAAAGAGCGGAAACAAACAGTAAAATTAACTGGGGTAAAGTGAACATCGATGATATTCGTAAGACATTGAGGGATAACCAAGACGTGTTAACGAGCTCTTGCATTGCGGACAACACTACTCAGGACAGCGTTGACAACTGTGTCGAAGGTTTTTCCAGATGTCTATCTGATTTGATATCAGTATACACTGTAAACAATGCACATAGGAAAAGTCCCTCTAAAAAAAATAAACTTGATAAGCCATGGTTTACAGACGACTGTAAAAGTAAATACCATGAATACAAATCAGCTTTATATGTATATAATCGCAATAGGACTACTAAAAATAGGTTGAATTTAATACAATCTAAAACTAATTACAAAAAAAATGAATTAAAACTCAAATACGATTATAAAAATAAGCTTGGTAATTTATATGATTTTTTGCGTAAGTCGAATCCAAAAATATTTTATAAACTATTCAATAAACGCAAAACAAAAAGGGACCCCAATTTAACTATAGGTGATTTCTATACTCATTTCAATAATTTGTCTTCAATCCTGCCGACTGTTAATGAAGGAATTATCGAATTTCTTACATCATATGATAACGAACCTGATAAAAATACCACCGATGAGATTTTTGATAAAGCGATAACCGAACATGAAATTAGAGAGTGTATTAAACGCATACAACTAAATAAGGCTTCTGCAAATGACAATATTCAGAATGAAATTCTAAAATATGGCCAGAATGAACTCATGCCGTGTCTCCTTCGTATTTTCAATAATGTCTTCAACTCTGGCTACTTCCCGTCAGCTTGGGCAATTGGTAATATCATACCGGTTTTTAAAAAAGGCGATACTTCAGACCTAGATAATTATAGAGGAATCACGATTGTTTCTTGTCTCGGAAAATTATTCACTTCTATTATTAATAATCGTCTATTAAAGTTTGATGCTAATGAGATGAAAATTACTAGCTGTCAATTTGGGTTCCGTAAAAACCAGTCCACTGTAGACGCTATTTTTATTTTACAATCAATTATTAATTATTTCCTAAAGAAAAAACGTCGTCTTTACGCGTGCTTTGTAGATTACTGTAAAGCATTTGATTATTTAAACAGGTGTAATTTATGGTATAAATTAATACAGGAGGGAATTGGGGGTAAAACTTTGAAAATAATAAGGTCTCTCTATGATAAGGTTAAGTGTTGTGTTAAATTAGATGGAGAACTATCTGAATATTTTAATAGTAAGAATGGTCTATTTCAAGGGGAAGTTTTATCGCCGTTGTTATTTTCTTTTTATATAAATGATTGCGAATCTCATCTCCTAGCCGATAATTGTGAGGCTATTGATATCCAGACATTCAATTTATTTTTGCTAATGTACGCAGACGATAAAGTTGTTCTTTCGGAAACTCCACAAGGCCTTCAAGATATTTTAAATTCACTATGTCGATACACACACGACTGGGATTTGCAAATTAATATTAAAAAGACTAAAATTATGATTTTCCGAAATGGGGGTAAACTTAAAAGTTATGAGAATTGGACTCTTGATGGTTGTAATATTGATGTTGTAAATAGTTTTAATTATCTTGGACTACTACTAAATTTTAACGGTAAATATCTTATCACACAAAAACACATTGCTGAACGGGGTCGAAAAGCCCTCTTCTCAGTCTCAAAAGTTTGTAATGAAAATTATTTTAATATTGTAACTAAACTTTGTATTTTTGACACTTTTATATCTTGTATTTTAAATTATGGGGCTGAAGTTTGGGGTTTTCATTCGGGACAGGATATAGAACAAATACATTTAAGATACCTTAAGAAAATCTTAGATACAAGAACAACCACCAATTCCCACATGATCTATTATGAACTTGGGCGTTTCCCTTTAATTATTACGAGAAAATTACGGATCTTCAAATACTGGATTAAATTACGTTCTTCTACTAATGTCTTACTTAATTCTTGCTACTCTAATATGTTAATAAATAATGACCCGTGGGTCCTGAATGTTAAGAAAGAGCTTTTCAAACTTGGCTTGGGAAATTTGTGGGAAAAACCTTTTCATCTCATAAACACAGATTGTATCAATATTATCAGACAAAGATTATTAGACATATTTAGACAAGAGTGTATTGAGAAATTTGAATTATCAAGTAAATGTATCATTTATAAGCATATTGTGAATACTTTCGGTTTACAATATTATTTGACTAAACCAATAGACAGAAAATACAGACGTGAAATTACAAGAATCCGTATGTCCAGTCATAATCTAAATATTGAAAGGTTAAGATATAGTAACAAATACATTGAGAGAAGTAAACGATTATGTACATTGTGTAATGTTGAAGACATTGAAGATGAATACCATTTTGTTTTAATTTGTCCAATTTATAAACACCTGAGATATAAATATATTAAAAAATACTATTATTCGAACCCCAGTGTTTTTAAATTACTTAATCTTTTATGTACTAGAAATGTTTCTGAACTTGTAAACCTTGGTAAATTTTTATATTTGTCTAATAAACTAAGAGATAAAGAGATTAAAGGGAATAGTAACAATTAAATATACCGTCACTCTACTCTCCAAATATTATCATGAATCTTGTGTGTAATATCGTGCTTATATATTAATATATATGGGTATTTGTATTGTGTATACATGTATATTTGTATTGTATATATATTTGTTTTCCCCGATGAGTCTGTGACTCAAGGGTAATAAACTTGAACTTGTAATTACAAGATAGCTATCTTGTAATAACAAGATAGTCTATCTTGTAATTACAAGATAGGTTATCTTAGGCTATCTTGTAATAACAAGATAGCCTATCTTGTAATTACAAGATAGTCAGAATTTTTTTTTTCATTTGATTGACCCTTATGGGCTTCCGTACAAAATAGAGTAGTCGGTATCGAAATACGTACTCACTGTATACGTCACGCTAATCACACACTCGGCAAACCTCGTAAGATTTCGGACAATCTAAACTCGGCTGTATGATGAAATGTTTTCTACCATGGCAAAAAGTAGTCGGTCTCAAAAAAGGTACTCACCGCAGTCGGTCTCCGACTAAATGAATTAATGGGATAAACAAACAATCACAAAACAGGTGAAATTGATAGATAGGCCTCAAGATTCTGTCCCATGTCTTATCCTCTCGTTAACTTGAATTGGTTCCATTTGCCATGACATTGATTCAAATTTTCAAGCCCAGTCCCTAAAATTTAAAAGCTCTGTTACATATCTGAATTTTTTCGCGACTGTGGCGCTATTCCATTTTAAAATCGTTCTTCTACTCCTCAATTGTCTTATACTGTCTCAGCACTATCATATTCACGATTATAGTGAACTGCCCAGTTTGTAGTACCACTGGTGGGTGTGGCGTGGGGCATCTGATTGTACAGATGTTATGTCAACTCTAGAAAACTCACACGTGGTGCTCGGCTACGAATTGCGTCACTCGCAAATAGCAAGAAAACGTGTTTGCAGCCGTTAAATATTCCAAAATTTTCATTTCGCGGAGGGGGGGTGGGTATACAAGGTAGGCTAAGCTTGATGTGAAATGGGGTTTAACGTCCTACTTTTCTTTCCGAACTGGGCTAACGAAGACGTGCACGCGTTATACTGTGTGCTATGAGGGAAATTTTGACCGGACAGCAGTACTACGACTTAAGCTTAAATCGAATTCCAACTTAAAGGGTTTTTTTAACGTGCACGGCCTGAGTTAGCGAGCCAGTGTCTTACCCATCCTGGCTCCCCATATCATAGAGACTGTTAATACCTCATAAATATTTAAAAATTAAATTTATTGTAATTGTGAATTTATTCCTTTCGCCATTAGCTTCTTAAAATAAAAATATCTTTTGAAACATCTGTCAACTACATTATGTGGGTAATTCTGAGACTAAAACTATTCACACCACCTACCGTTAAGTTTTAAACGCAACGTTTCGGTGTGTACGTATTAAGTCTCGTCACCCATATTATGTCGTTCGCACCGTCAGCAAGCAATTGGCATGCGTTAAAACGCGATATTATTTTCAACAGATTTTGTGTGAAGCACTGGGGTCATGAGAGGACGTAACCTGTCCTGGTTCAGTGTCATGCGAACTTCCTTTCCGAAGGTTGTCCACTTTTCCAAACACCTTGTGTGAATTAGGCGTAAAGTATTAGGATGAACTCTATGTCAACTTTGGTTCGAAGCATCAACACCGTTTACAAATTTAAGCCCACAAGGAACAATTCCGGGGAATGTTATTGTGTAGCAAAGTAAACGGTTAAATTTCTTGAATTTTGTCGCAGACTGTAATGATTCCGAGACCGGACCGCTTCTTACGACTGAGTGCTTGAAGATGCTGAACCATGTTGGCGTGCCTGCCGTTAATTGAAAATACCTAATATCACACTGCCTCCTCGAATATTCGCATCTATATAACATCCATTCGTAAATTTGCAGAGAACCTAATTCCTTCTTCCAAGGGGGTGCACCAGGTGCCAGCGGTACCTATTATAACATTTCATAAAACAAAACGGATTTTGAGTGCGAAATCCGTGGTACGTTTCGGAGACATAAAGGAGTTATGTCCCCTTTTCAATAAAAGTTCCTCGTTGGCTAAACGTTTAGATACGGCGATAATATTTAAAGGTGAAATAGAGAAACGTTCAAAATCGTTCATGGCACATTTCAACAAGTTCCTTTAACGTTTATACGTCAGCTATATATAATAAAATTTATGAGTTTGGTTTCAGTGTATGTGAAGATTAAGTCTCGTCGAGTTATTTCAACCATCGACGTTGTAGTTTCAGGAATGTTATGGAATATGTTCTCTTTGCGTATGCCTTATAAATGGTCATGAAGAGTGTTTAATTATCTGTGACATGGAAAAACAGGGACGTGAATCTGTGTTACAAAAACATTCCCCGAAGCGCAAATTGGAAGACTTACAGGAAAGTCTCTGCTGTGTGTCCAAAAATAAACTTTTGAAGATTCACCACATCGAGGACAAAACCAACTGGGTATTATTGGAATGGAGCCATTCAGAAAACACGACAGACTATGACAGGGAGTCCATTGAAACTCTACATACAAAATACAAGCCTCAAAAACCTAAATATGTCAATAAGTTATTTACAGGGTATTCTTGGAACCGTTATAACGGAACACATTATGACAGTGACAGACCTCCTCCTAAAACAATTTTTGGTTATCAGTTTAATCTATATTATCCTAATCTTATATATAATACTATAATCCCAACCTACAGTTTAACCACGATTCCTGACGATCCTGGATTTCTAGTTTTACGGTTTTCAGCCGGCCCACCTTATGAAGACATAGCATTTAAAATATTGGATAAAGAATGGGACAAGTCGTATATAAGTGGATATAAATGCCAATATCGTCGAGGTGTGTTGGAACTTTGGTTCAAGTTTAAAAGACATATATATCGGAAATAATTGGATCTTTTTTTTATAGCAAGTGATTTTTCTTTTAATTTTGGAGAATTACAATACTCAAATTTGTAATTCCTGCTTTGATAACCAGCAATCAGTTCAACCATGTCGAATCCACATAGATGCAATTTTGTAAATGTTTTACTTCGGGGGATAGCACGAAGAAACGCCGAAATAATTTGCTTAATAAATGTAATATTTTAAAGAATAGATATTTCTTTTTTTATTTTAATAAATATAACGATGTCAAAAATCAAGTAGTTGCTATTTATTCTGTAAAAAAAAAGCGTTTATACAGACAGCGGTTGATAGCACAAAAATGTTTGATTGATCAAAGCGGTATAGAGGCTGCAAGCACTGGTTAAATCTTTCGTTCAGAAATATTATCGTTGTTTTCCAGTCTGGATTCGCTGTTAAAATCACACTACTGAGATTTAGACTTCTATATTTTGATGGTTTAATTACAGCGGACTCTGTCACATCCAAACTCTGATCACTCAAGCACTCTGTCACATCCGGCATGATTTACATGTCCCGATTTATTTCCCTATTATTTCAGCCAAAAAATCGCTGGTTAATCCTGACTCTGTATGTTCCGGATTACGACATCAATGATTTCCATTGAATCGACACGGTATAATCGGGCTTTCAATCGATAGGTGTGAAGCAAGCAATTACCAATTAATTATCGGCGAGATTAAAACTCAATGGGTGTGAAGCCACGAAAGATTAACAATCAAACACAAATCAATTATCGTTAATCAAACACAAATCAATTATCGATATTGACTGCCAATAAGGGCATATAAACGAAATCTAGGTCCTGTGTCTGGAAATTTTATCTTAAGATAAAATCCAAATTTTAGTAGATACTTCAATTTTGATTAGCTAAGCACTAAAATCTTTCAAATATTATCCAATCAAATTACTAAAATTAGGATTTTTTCTTTGTTGAAATTTAGTGAAACAGCCCCCAGCCTTTCACAATATAGTTTGTTATTTATTTCAGTTTGAATACGTACCCAGACAAAACGATATTGTTTGTGTGCTTTTGATTGTTAGTAGTAACTTCATATGTGGAAACGGCTGGGGCCCCTCAACATGCGATAAAAATTCACTGAGTATCTTAGTATGCAATAATATTCACTGAGTATCTTAGTTTAATTTTTTTATGCAGTAATTTAAAGTCAAAGATTTCATGCCATTCTTAGACGTTTTGTCCGTTTTCGTTTGTATGATTTAATCACCAGCAGAAAAATGCCACACAAGTAAGCCCAGTTTTTTTAAAGCCCCAATAACACTCTTGTTGTAAGAGAATAATATGTCCCAATCTTCAATCTGGTCAACAAATCCTATTATTTTAGAATATTCCAATTAAATGATGATATAAATTTCATCTTAACACACCTATTTTAAAAAATTGGAAAAATTCAACCAATTGATTTGAAAAGTCTAACGTAAACGTTTTCAAATGTGACTTGGATTTTAAAATATTTTCGAACCCTCTGGACAAGTAAAATAGGTTGTAATGGATAATTTACACAACAGGTAGGACACTTAAACATCTAGTACTTAGAATAAGGGTATTATTTATTTTCTGGAGCTACCAAGCCAGCAAGAATGTTATTGTCCCTTTAAGCATATATCTGTAGAAGAGAATGGACAGACTGAAACATATCGATGGAACAACACTCATTGGTTTATAAAAACACCATGTTTCGACCATGGTATTTTCAGATAGTAACATCATCTTAATGCTCCAGGTTAATAAATTAGTATTTGTTATTATTTATATATACTATGTTCACTATCCAGAATGATAACACTGCACTTCCGGTTATTTTATATTAAAATTTTAGGTTCTAAATGACATCCAAGTTCTGCCTCTCCTTTTTACAATGGAGGTGCTTTCCTTTCCGTTCTGCTTATCTTTAATAAATTAGATGTCACTGTCAGAGTTTGATTCATCGGATTCGCTGTCATTTATTAGCTGGAGGCCTTGATTAAGCCCATCACCGTCATCAATATCATTGTTTTGTACATTGTCGTTTGGGTCTTGTTGATGTGGATTTGTATCTGTAGTCTTTAATAAATTAGATGTCACTGTCAGAGTTTGATTCATCGGATTCGCTGTCATTTATTAGCTGGAGGCCTTGATTAAGCCCATCACCGTCATCAATGTCATTGTTTTGTACATTGTCGTTTGGGTCTTGTTGATGTGGATTTGCATCTGTAGTCGGTGTTGGTCCAGTAATATGCTGATGACACATAGGACAAGATTCTTTTACATACAACCATTTTCTCAAACACACACCATGGAAATAATGCTTACAATATGTTATTCTAGCTGATTTCATTTCTTGGAAACATATAGAACACACGTCATTGAATTGCTCCAGTTGTTCTTGGGTGGCTAGTGGTAATGATTCCACTTTTTTCACGGCCTCCCACCGTAAAAGGAAACTTTTCCATCCACTTTGGAGTCTCTGCCAAACGTTGAAATAACAATGAATTAGGAGAATTGAAGAATTTACCCAACTCCACTCCCCCAGCAACGATTCTTTTAAACCATAGCACACTACAAACACTGCTACAAGGAATTCCAAAACACGTGTACAAGAGCGTGCCCAATAAATGACATCATCTAGTGATTCCCACGGTTCGCTGCGTAACGAGTCATATATGAACAAAGAATAGACAACCAGAGATCCTATGACTTGAACGGACGTTAACAAACAACTGGATATAATGACCATTAACCAAAAGTCTAAATCGAAATACTGACAAATCATATAACTCATAAACAGTGGAAATATCCACAAAAATGTACACAATGCTACAGCACGGATATGTCTGAAATATCGTGGATTATGGGAGGCACTTAATGATAAAAGAACTGGATCAGCTATCTCGTACATTGACTGAATCAGGGAAGATAACACAATAAACAGTAAAATGCTCATCAAAAAAGCTCTCTGCATCGGTGTTAAATCTAACAGATCCGTCTGTACAGCAATCAACAACATTGTAAACCCTTCCGTCCAACCTCGTGCGGCATCGTTTTCTAGAGGGTGTGCTTCCCATCCTTGTAAATAAAATTTCGTTAGAGTCAATATGCCATACGAGGTATATGATATGGTCACACAAAATGCGAACAAACTGACGGGAGTGGCGCAACATTCTCCGAGTCCAGCTAATATTAATACCAGCCAACCATCATCGTAGAAGCGTCCTTTATCCGTGGTAAAATATGTATATAACTGACTAGCAAACATTAATGTCCAGAACAACAACAACTGAATTGGTAGGGCCACTGAGTGCCAAAATGTCACGGCCACAGGAATAGGCCCAAATGTTTTCACAGCAAAATATACTTGATTGATGCCATCCTTACAGATGTCTATAATGTTTCCTAAGTTGTTGAATAAATAAAATAAAACCATCAAAGAAGTAAACACGGAGGCAAAGTTATGTATGACATAGAGTAAATCTGTTGGGAAACCGGTCAAACGAGCAAATACGGGTGTCGTAAAGATGAGCAAGAGAAATTTAGCCCAGTTATTCATGTCTACAAGATAAGCAATTAATGCTGAAATAAAGCACTGAGCTAACAGATGTAGTACAATTCTTTCTAGAGTTTGTCTGTTCTCGAATAAAGTTGTCAGGCTTAAGGCTTCCTCTTCTTGGCTTTCATTTTCAACAAATAAGGAAGAGAGAAGATACGAGCCTAGTAACATGATACAACTTACTAGATACATATAAAACGTCACTAACTGTTTTAATGGCAGAGTGGCTATAGCTATAGCAAGAACAAACACTGAAAATAAAAGAATATCAAATTTATAAACACAGCTAATAAATGAATGACACACATTCTTAGTTCTGCAATAAAGGTAGGGATGGGATCAGAAAAAGTTCAATGGTTGTCTTTATTAATACAAACATTTGGCTTATTTTGAGACAGCCATTAAATGGTAATTGCTATTGGTACCAATTGCTATTGTCATGCAAAGTTCAGACAAATTTATCAGGGCAGCAAATGATTGTCATCTACTCACCAAAAAATTCCAAATGTAACGGGAAAGTGTTTTCTGAGCATCATTTTGGGTTCGGGTCTAATTTAATTGACTCGGTGCTTGGTAGGCGGAAGCCCAGACACTCAAGATCCAGGTGGTCCTCGGCCTTGGAGTTTAATGTTATTGAGAGTCATAAACATCCCAGACTTTACTCCACACGGTCATCTTGCCAGTAGTGGATTTTGTAGGAGTGTCATAAGTCAGAGGAATAGCCTAGGGCCTCTTCATCTAAATCGGGCATTGGATTGACTATTTACACTTTTATGTAAACCATGCAGAACTTGTCCTTGATTGTTAAAAATGTGGTATAGTGATAACGCCCCAATGAAGTAAGAATACATTATATTTGAGTCTACCATACCTAAATGATATATAACAGGTACTATTATTTCTGTATCACTTGTAACTTCAAATGTTTTTAATGGATCAGTTTTATACCAGACTTCTAGAATGAACAAAGCAGGTGTTCGCAGAATAATGCCAACTCCCATTTCTGCTGTTTTACGAGATATTTTCCATGGACGTGCCATCTTCGTTGGATTTGTTTTTGGTTGTCACTTCTTATGTATCTGAAAGATAAAACTTTATACATTAATTAATAAATAATTTCTATGTTGTCAGTACATTAACTCAAGAAATTGGCTTCCGTTTAAACAGGAGAGTGGAGAGGTGTGAATCCAGGGGGGTGGGGCAGGGGGCCCATGTCCCCCACCCCCCTCAGCCCTAGTGACATAATTGATTTTCATTTTCGTTTGCTTTGTTGCTGTTGTAGTTCACATATCTGCTCTTTAATAGATGATTGTCACATAGTCTCCACCCAAACAATCCAAGGTTGTAACATATTACCCTTTGCTCCAATGTATGCCCCTTCCCCACCCTCGACAAAATCCTGGATCCGGGCCTGTGGAGATTAGGTTACATACTATATTGCAAGACTAGGGGGTGGTCCTAGAGGTTTAACAAGTGTGTCTGAAATTACAAACAGTGTGTCATTGGGTAGCTTTTAAGTATTTCAAGTATCAAGTCTTGAGATTGAACATATGCGCTGGAAAATCACAAGATCTGTCATTGATTGAGTCAAGTGATGCGCTTTCAATTCTCTGCTTGACAAGGAGAAGGGTGGCCTGTCCAACCTTGTGGGTTTTCTCTGGGTACCCTGTTTAGTGACATGTTTCAGTAATCAACTATAGTATTATTAGCTTGGTCTATACATCATATTGTTTTCATAAATTTCCAATGACATGCATTTACACAGATATTGTCATAACATTGCTTTAAAACTGTACATGGGTCGACTTGAATCATCTGAAATGAAATGAAATGGGGTTTAACGTCCTACTCTTTTGCACCTCACCTGGGAGAGAGAGAGAAATGGTGTTTAACGTCCACTCGACACAAACTAGGTCATTTTGGGACTAACATATGGTTTAATTTTATTTCAATAATTCGTTTGCGCATAGGGGTCTTTAGCAGTGGGAGGAAGCCAGAGTGCCCGGAAGAAGGCGCCGCTATCTCCATGCCACATATGCTCACACTAGGGATCGAAACCACAGCCGCAAGCCAGAGGTGACCGACCAGCTAGAGGTCGAAGCGAGACACTCTAGCCATCCTACCCCCCACCCCCTAACCTGGACTGATGGAAGACGGGAATACGCCATACAGAGTGCTATATCAAATTCCAACTGCCAAGGGATCTTTTACGAAAACCTAATAGTGTCTGTCCTGGCCATCTGTCAAGTCATACTAGCCAACCCGTCAGCACACTGTAATTAGTTATGCCAACACGTAAGTCTTTTAAGACTCAACACGCTCGTTGTTTGATTTTGTTTACCCCCATGACGTTGTCTGTGATGCTTAAATCGTGTTTCGAACGTCATCACTAAAAACTTACACTAAAGCTGTAACATTGTTATTCGTTTAGTTATTATTTCAAATATTTGTTCATCGTATCACTAACCAAAACCAGTCAACAAGATGATGTCACAGATAATGTCAATGACAAATTGTCTCCATAATCGGCCCATGGTTAACAGTTTGGGCAAATAAAACGAGAAATTCATAAGTTAATAAAATAGATACCAGTGTTTAAGCCCACAAAACGCTTCTTAAAACATACAGATAGTTTTTCATGTTTCTTCAACATCAGCCAATGTTTACTTCCGTCTATAAATTGCACATAGGATTATCCAGACGTTTTCGATTCACGAATTTATGGGGCTACAAAACAAGAGTTACCTACCTTTACTCGCGTTCTGAGTCTGACCCCAGTCGATCTATAAATTATAATGGAGAAAACGATGTAATCTGTTTCATAGAGGATTAAAAGAAAGTTATTATTATTATTATTATTAAAGATGACTGCTTACACCACGTGACGTCGCATTACTCGACGTCGATCATTGGCTCAATGGCGCGAGCAGGGTTTACATAACGTCATATAAGACGTTTCTGACACAGGCACTTGAAGGGATTAAAATAAATTAAAATAAAACTTCTTACCACTGCTTAATAAAATTCTTGTATTAAGCAGTGGTAAGAAGTTTTATTTTAATTTATTTTAATCCCTTCAAGTGCCTGTGGTTACTGAATCCGGCAGAATGCTGCCTTTTACTCATTGTAATAACCATTTACTAAATAGGTAATAATTTCATAATTTTTACCTACAAATACTTCACACGTTTTTATTTAATTTTCTAATACATAGAAACTGCTTTAGAATTTAATTTGTCGGAGGAAAAAAGTTAATTATTATGTTTGGCTCATTAAATCGCATCGACGTCATCCTTTAAATTAGGCCTATCAGTGATTGTAGCGATCTATTTCTAGCGAATATTCACTGCTGATCAGTTCGAAAACGGTGATTAGGTCTGTGTTGACTTCAATTCAACTTAGATTTATATTCCTGATTTGATCAATCCTCAATAAAGAAAGGGAAATAGGGCTTAACGTCCACTCAACACAAACTTGATAATTCCGGGACGGACTAAATTCTCGAAGAATATTTAGTCCTACTTGCCAGCAATGCCTATAAATTCAAAGTTGAAAGAGGAATGCCTAAGAAAAAGATAACATGTGCTTTTTGGGTGGTGGTGGGTGGGGTATATCTATTAGCGGTATGTTTTAGGCGCATGGAAGTTTTAAAAAATAAATTTCTATTATTAGTAGCTCCTATAATATCTTTTGTAGCCACAGCAAGTTGGATCGTTCAAACATCTCGAAAATCAAATATAACTTGTTCTGTTTTAATAATGTAAAGACTTGCAATTGAAACACTTAAAAAAAAAAAATTAACGAGAATGAGCTAGTTTGAATGTAAGAGATCTATTTAATTATTATTAGCCTACTTTCTTTGTCTAATACACTATAAAAACGTGGTGTAAATTCAACTTCAAATTGAAATGGCCATACGTTAGACTTGAAGAGTGGAAGAGTTGGACAAAAGGCTTACGGTTACACTTACTTATTCAATCTGATTAAGCCATGCATGATACACCAGGCCTACCTATTATTATAGCATTTACACCACACCATATAAATTATTGACGTTGAAAACTCAGAGACCTTTACCATAGATTCTACGTGTATATTTTTAGCTTTCGTAATGAATACGGATTCTATCATGTAAATAGGAGATGATTTCCATCAGGCAATGGTAATGAATGAACAGACGAACCAATCTATAAATCGATTGTAAGAGAATCAAGGTCACCTAAAGTGACCAAGAAGTTAGTAACGAATCATTTCATTGGATGTTATCTCGGTCAATCTCAAGAATACTACCTGAAATTCTTACTGACCAAAGTCACGTGTAAACAATTTTATTATAGCACCTGTTAACCAATAATAACTGTATATATTTTTGTATATATACACTTGTAAGTATTAGGTTAGAATTACACTACTATAGTATTTGCTACGCGTAAACCACAAATTCCTACATAACCAAACGCCCATATATATATATATATATATATATATATATATATATATGATTATGGCATTAGGCAGACCATATTATATTTTGGGCATTAGGTAGACATTTATGAAAATCCAAACTTATTACTTTTTGAAGATAAAAATTTTAAAAATGACACCTTTGTGACCGTCTAATTGATTTTCAAAATTCGAAATAAAAAAATTCTCAAAAATATAAAATATACATTGTTTGTGGTCTGCCTAATATTTGTTAATATATAACAGTCATTAGGCAGACACGTACATATATATAGTCATTAGGCAGACACGTACATATATATAGCCATTAGGCAGACACGTACATATATATAGCCATTAGGCAGACACGTACATATATATAGCCATTAGGCAGACACGTACACATATTATATAGCCATTAGGCAGACACGTACACATATATAGCCATTAGGCAGACACGTACATATATATAGCCATTAGGCAGACACGTACATAAAAATAGTCATTAGGCAGACACGTACATATATATTGCCATTAGGCAGACACGTACATAAAAATAGTCATAAGGCAGACACGTACATATACATAGCCATTAGGCAGACACGTAATATAGCCATTAGACAGAGAGGTACATATAAATAACCACTAGGCAGACACATGCATATAGATAGCCATTAGGCAGACTAAATAGCCACTGGACAGGCCAGTATTTATACTTAAAACACAGACGTGACTTCACTCGTTCATGTTGGCGTACTATTATTTCAAATAATTTAAGAGCACCTTGTCAATCGTACATTCGTTATACTAGGTGCAATATAAGATTCACGCGAGGTATTCATTGAAGGCACGTGTGAGATAGTGTCTGTATTTTAAATTGTTTAAAGGTCTTGAGCTTAAGACATTGTTTACAGGTGTCTATAACATGATCATTAGGTAGGACACCATGTCTATTAAGAAGCAATTATACGGAATGTGGATAAGGAAACATTGCTAGACTTATATAAAGAGAAGGACTTTCAATGTGGTTTTTAAAATACAATATATACGTTGATTCTGTCATACGAAGTGATACTGAGTTCCAAGAACTATGAGCCAAAGAGTATAGTCGAAGGAGCGTTTTGTTACCAAGGTTAGATCTAAGCTAATAGATGGTACTGATCAAAGTTGTTTGATGCACACTTAATCTTGTTTGCAGCAACAATAAATTTCAGAAACAACATTATACTTAAAAACATAAAATTTATTCAAGTATTTGAAACGAATGCCAACAACCCAAATAAATGACCTGTGGCACATGTACAACAAAAATAAAGGTTTTTATAAATCAATCATTTAGTCTTAATAGGGCTAAACATAAACTCAGTATTATCCATAATAATAATTAAACACGAATCAAAATTTACTTTTCTTCCATTTCAATTGCACGGGTGTATTCAACCAGTGGTTGAATAGAGAACAAACTAAAATCAAAAGCGATTTCCGTACAATCAGAGGCCGTAATGGCCTGAAATGAGCAAATATCAAAAGGGGGTGAGATCATTGAAATATAAAGATGTATATTTCATCAAAATCGGATAAAACTGTGACCCCTCGAGGGTCATGGTTTTTAAAATAGGGGAAAAAAATTGTGACCTCCAGAGAATCCATAAGCTAAAAGTGACATAATCAAGGAAGTTACATTCCGATATGCGCGATCATCAAAAGGGACCAAGATCTTTGTGATATAAAGAAAAATCGGGTCAAAATTGTGGCCTATAGAGGGTCCACAACCTTAATATACCATACTTTTTTAAACATTATTCATGTACTAGGAACCGCTTTTGACCCGTCAATTTTAGTTCGATTTTCTCGAAATTCGAACTCAACTGACATTACGGTGTAACGGTAATATATTCGGGCGTTGTTTTAAATAGGACAATAATCATGACCTCTATAGAGGACCCCACGCTATAAACGTGATTTTTCGTACAATCAGGCAGGGGCGGCGACAATATACATCCTCATGAAAATGTGGGGATATAAAAAAGGGTCGATTCACAAACGACAAAATAATTATAAGAAGCCAACAGCGAGGTTGATGTTCCCGGCCGAAATCCCAAAAAAAATTATAGATGACACATTAAATAATCGCACATTTATTTTCTTTTTCAAAAGTTATCGAGCAACTATACCTCTAAGTTTCATCACTCTCTATCAGATAGAATCAATGATAAATGAATCTATATTCGGAGTTTTATCGCACTCACTTCATTATAACCAATGTTATCGTGTCCCAAAGCATTAACCAAACAGATTGCTTATCTTTGCTTACCGTAAGCAGACAATGTTCATCACCGAACTTCATCAAGGCATTCGCGCAATGAACGCCTACCCCATGTTTGAACATTCTAGCTCAATTAGAAGGAGAGATATTGTCCAAGCCAATCAAATTGCTTATCGATCTGCTTGCAATCACTCTCACTTAATTAGAACTAAAGTTATCGTGTCCCAAAGAATCAACAATTCAAATTGCTTATCTCTGCTTGCCCTAAACAGAACTCCATCAAGGAATTGACCTACACCAAGTTTGAACATTACAGTGACAGACAGACGAACCCGGGACAATAAAATCGCGTAGAATGGACTAACAAAGAACAAACTTTGCCATTCAATTTGGACTGCTGGCGTTTTTACGAAACATAACAGATTAAAAATCATAATAATATATAAAACATTGAATATAGTTCATTTTATATACATTCATACAGTAAATGTCTTGAGAATAGACTATTCCCTTATAGCGACAGCTGTCATCTCTTTACTGAGGCATTTTTTAAGGGCTTTGGATGCTTTCATTCGGTATATTTTTCGTACATTGAATAGTTTTACTCGTGTTTTTTTGTGAACATCGGCTGCTGATAGACACCTTACCGCACTTAAAAATTGTTTGTTTTCACTCAAAAACTTGCTTATTTCCTTCTTACCTGAAAGAAAGAAATAATTCTGATTTATCTAAAAGTCTAATAGAGCATTACCCAAATAACTACGAAAGAAAGTGTTTTCAAATATCCACTGCAACCCATACATCAGTATTCCACTTAGTAATAAAACATAATATGTCCATATAAGCCATCCAAATATACAATGTTTAAATATTTTGATAATTACATCAATATTGCCCAGTCTACTGTGTATTATCGGTGTATACTCAAATAACGTATTGTGAATATAAATGATTTAATTCTCATTAAGTACGATACAATATTCCAATGGTGTTTTAAAATTTTTAAAGGTCCTTATGGGGAGACCGACGAAATAAAATTGCACAATACATTAGTCCTGATCCAATTGAACTGAGAAATATTAAAGGGTTAAGGACCCAAAAGCTCCAATTTAATACATTCATTATGTTAAACACTTTTGTACCATCTCCGATAACGTGTGGGTCTCTAACAACTCCGTTAGTTAATATGCTTGTCTCAAATCAACTGCCGTTAGTGTTGCATTAACTATACTAGAACGATCGAGTTCAACTGATTCAATCACTAAGAAAACAAGTATCTAACTTACCGGGCAACGAAACTTTATTGCTCTATTCAGTGCTGTATACTGTTGTACTAAAATAGTCACAGAGTAGACTTGTTTCCTCACTATTCCATTTAACTGAAGAAATCATTATGCAAACATTATTTCATTGAATATTCTGCTGTATCAAAGATTTTGAAATCCTAATATTTTAATTAGTCATAAATATCGAGCAATGAATTTGCACAATATTTGGAACCTCTAGAAGATGCAGTTTGATGTGTACTATTTTCAAATTCATCCACTAATAAGCCCCAACGTAACTTTATATGCCAAAGATCTTGGGATGAGTTCGAATTATACACATATATATCGGTCTTTACCTTCCTGAATGACTGAACCTTTTTAATATTGTGGATTATATATGGGTCACGCTGATTACTTGATATTAAGTAACGTTCAAATATAATCATTGCACAACAATCGCGCTTGAGTTTGAATTGCGCGAAAATCAGACTAACACTTCTCAACAAATTGTCCATCCCACCTTTACGGAAATAACTTTCTTGGTTATGTCCCATTTCTTATACGCAAAGTTTTGACACACAATAGATAACCTATATTTTTTGTCCGATTTAGATGCAACTTAAAATATACATATGAAAAAATACGTTGCCACGCAACGAAACATACGCCCACACAGCAGCTAAATCGTCCGGGCAATCAACAGGAGTTGTCGCATATTAAGTAATTATCAAGTTTTTATAAAGTTCTGCCCCATGCTAACGTTTAGTATACGAAACATTTAATATTATGGATTTAGCTGTTCAATTATCGATTTTCAAGAAATTCAAACTCAATTATCATTAATGTGTAATGGCGATAGAGTCTAGCGGTTGTTTTTTTTAATTAATTAGGATTCCAGCCTGCGTGGAGTCATTTGACTCGTTGTGTAAGGCTAATTATGTGACTCAAATATATTTGCATTGATTCACTTTAATAGTCACCTGGCTCACTGTACCTAGTTGTGTTACTCATCTCCTGTGTCGCTAGACTCACTAAAGTAGTCACTAGATTCACTAAAGTAGTCGAAGAACTCACTTTACGTGACGAGTCACTTGACTCACTTATCGAGTCGTTTTATGGATTTTTTGGTGGGTCACAAAAATGAGTCTTTTGACTCATTATTTGAGTCCCAAGTAAGTTCCAAGTTAGTCCCAAGGTAGTCAACGAAAACTGAGTCATTACTGAGTCGTTTTATGGATACTCATCCAAATGAGTCAACCGGCCCACTTTTTTCTCTCTGTGTACTCCTTGTCACGTACAACCGGGAACTCGAAACCACGCCAGTTAACTCAATGGCAGGCTTTATGATACAGCGCGCATTATACTCATAAAGTTCGAAGTCAACTTACTTACATCTTTTTGTTTATAACAGCTACTTCCACACAAAATATGGAAAGTGTCTGCCAATTAGATTGTCTGCCGATTAGAAATTACGATTATGATCTAAATCTTCTCAATACCGGGTACTGTATTCAGCAACTTCACAAATTTTCTATTTTAGAAACTTATGTCTACCTTTATGGTCTCTAACGTAATACTCTGTTTATTTTGTTAAGCCTATCGAATACTTTATTTTTAAAGTGCTTAAGTTAATTAAGTAACATTTTGTATACACACCGGATATTCCTAGTCAAAGAATTACAAAGTAATCTAATAAAGTCTTCAGATTGCATTAAGAATTTACACATTCAAATTATATTTCATAGCTGTCCTATATAGAATCATAATTTGACTATATTACTATTAGCTTTATTAGATAGGACACCTACCTGTACAAACAGGTCGGACTTCGAGCCCATACTGATCAATCCCATTTTTTATCCAAAATAAAGCCTCCTCATTTTTCTTTTTCATTGTCGATCTCTGTGTCTTTAAAAAAAATAATTCATGGATAAAATCTAAATTTGATTCAAGTAAAGACAGAAAAACAAAATGATATGCCACAACAAAAGGAATACCACATAGGCCTACGCTAGATACAGAGCCTGTATAGACGAACGATGAAAGCCTACCTGATTGCTTGTTAGATTTATCAAAAGTAACAAAAGTATACCCGATTTTGTAGCTTAGAGATCGAGCATAAATATACAACGAACAGTGTAGGGCTTAGCACCGAACCCTGCGTGGCGACAATTTCTGAACTTGCTTGGATGGAAAGGCCATTATTGGTTTTAATTATACATACTTTGAAGATGTGGTGGCTCGAAATGGAAACTGTAGACTAATTTAGGCCTATTCGAGATAGCTAGGCCTGTAGAAATTCCGCAGGCTATATGCTTAATGTAAATTATGATTATGATCATTCATTGTATTATTGTATTAAAGTGAGCCCCACACCGTCCTGGCAAAAATAAACCCCAAACAAGACTAATCCATACGCAATCATACTCATTTTGATTTAGTTTATTTACTTAAAATTCTTTCGGTATTCGAAATAATAATTTTACTTACCATCCGTTTTCCATATGGAAGATACACTGGCATTTTTCACAAGCAAAGAAGAAAAAGACCAAAAGTTCCGAAAGTTCCCGGGTTGACACCTGCCGTTTACGTCATCGAAACATTGACGTCATCGAGACATTGACGTCATATACCTGTGCATGTTTCAATTAATAATGATCGCTCACGTCAAAACGAAATTTAGACGATAAAAAAAGACAAAATATTATTTTCGAAATTTGTTTTTAAAATTAAAAGCAGCGTTTCCTGAATGAAAAAATGAAAAAAAAATATAGACATTCATATGTTTTAAGAAAGCTGTTTAGGGTCAAAGCCTGTCTGCCTAATGCCTATAATAATAGATAAAGAAATATACTCGGGTCAAAACTTAAGTTAATAAAATAAATTTCATTGTTTTGTATTTTTAAAATCCAGATGCCTAAAATTACTGCGAGGGACAACTAAAATCCATTCCAACTATAGAAATGTGGTTTCTCACTTTTTAACTTGTGGAATTCATCGGTTAAAATATTAGGCAGACCGGTTTTTGTCTGCCTAATCCATCGGTCTGCTTAATGGCTATATATATGTATTTATGGTCTGCCTATTGCCCCGCTTATATATATATATATATATATGCCTATATATATATTAAAGGGCGACTAGTCTATTTTTAACTGTAATAACACGATTTTAATTCACCATTTCCCTAAAATTGTTCGACACGTGTGGTGCATACTTTGATATTTCAAAAATCTAATAACATTTAAAAAATATATAGAGGGAGGAAAGCAACCACGAATCTTGAAATACACCAGAATTAATTCATTTTGTTTCCAGCATTTCACGGTTCAAATTATATGAAATAAAATGGTGGAAAATTAGTAATGGGATCGAAATCAAAAATGAGACATTCAAAGCTTGAACCTAATAATGTAATCAGAAAAACAAAATTCAACAATTGTTGTTGAATTAGTTTAAAGAGACCCCTTTAGCATAACAAATTTGAAAAAAAAAAATCTTGTTACATACATGTATTTCAACTGGTTGGTGGCTCTATATAAAAAGTAAGATTTTTGAAATTCCGCGTTGCTACTTTAAACATGCAATATCAACTGCTTTAAACCATTCAGAATTCACGAAGGGTTAATAAACATATTATTACCCGTTAAACATGTTAAAATTTAACAGCCAGCACTGCCTGTTGTGATTTATCACTGTTTCAAGCTACAAGGCAATAAAACGTAAAAAAACCCACCATGTTTATATGATGTTTAAATGTTGTTTTCTTCTTCACGCTTTTTGTCTTATAAATTATCTATACCCCAGGTTTTATTTGTTAAAACAACAATAAACTAGCATCCAGGATAGTCGATTATGCGACAGCATTAGTTGCAAATCAACATCATTACCGTTGGGTAAATGTCGCCTGTTTTTCATAATTAGATTACATTTTCTGTCAGAGAGAGTGAGGGAGAGAGAGAAGAGAGAGAGGGGAATGGGGATGGGAGGTACGTCCACTCGACATATACTAGGTCATTTCCGGTAGCACCAGTGCAATGTTACTTTAGCAGAGTGGGGAAAAGGGAGAAAACCCATAAGAATGGGAAGGTGACCCTACTCCCTGGATATCCAAACCATGCCACTTGACTCAATAACATTCCTTCTGATCTAAAGCGCACCAATCGACACCTCCACCCACACACCTTTGCTATAAAACACTAGAATTAATTAAATAATTGATTCCGATAACTAGGGTGAAAGACAAAAAGACATCCGTAAATTTGCTAAACACAAAACATAACATGTATAGTGCTTTTTGTCCCAAAAGGAGTTATTTATAGTAAGGACCCAGCAACCCTGTTATAGATATGTATCCATATAATTTCGTATATGTTTCAATAATTGAGTTCATATACGTGATTTCTCAACAAATAGTGTACTCAATAACATCATATAATATAATTTACTATGTATTATTCATGTATAGATCTACATGGTACACCAACGCTCATTGATGAGATTTGTGGAAAATGAAGTGTACCCAATCGAACTATGACGTTTCGAGGGCTAATTTTCTCCGCAAGTTAATTCTGTACCCAATAACAGTTGATATAAAAGATAAATATGGTATAAGTATTTTTATATTGATGTAGTAGGATAGTGTATATATTATATATAGTTGATGTGTGTTTGTTTGGGTAGGTAGGTATATTAGTACTATATTCCCATGGAAGCTATATTTATAACCGAACCGGCTGCATTCACACATGTGCTAACCCTTTATGTTTATTACATTTTAGGTCAAATTTGCTATTTTGTGTAATTACCACACGTGGGGTGAAGGAGGGCTGCATGGGAGTCAGCTGTTGAAATATATACATATCATTACCGGTTTTGCATGGCTAGAAAATTGGAGGATGCTAAGTAAAGTATAATATAGCTAAGAGTATATTTAAAAAAAACTTCCAAAATAAGTTGTTAAACGTACAATTATATAATAATAATATGCAATCATCCTACTAAAATCCACTAAAAATAGGTGGTCACGGTGGCTGAGTGGGTAATACGCTGGCTCGCTAGCCCGGAGGTCGGGTGTTCGATCCCTGCTTTGACAGAGAGTTCATTCATATTTTCAGGCATGGTTCCTGTCCGTGATGCAGGATGAAGGACCTGACAAGGACAACCGTCTAGTCGTTCAGACGGGACGAAAAACAGAGGTTCCGTGTAGACATTAGCATGTATTTAAAAGGTCCACTGGTAGTGTGAATTCAATATAAGAGTAAGCCGCGGCGCGCTGCCCGGGCAAATTTTCCCTCATAGCACACGTGTTCACAAGTCCAGGTTAGGAGCAGCACATTAGGACGTTGCACCTCATTTCAGTTCCTGTCAGTGATGCAGGACGGAGGGCCTGATAAGGACATCTGTCCAGTCGTTCGGTTGGGACGAAAAACCGAGGTTCCATGTACACATTGGTATGCACGTAAAAGATCCATTGACAGCTGGAATTTTATATAAAAGTAGGCCATAGTGCAGCTGTCCGGTCAAAATTTCCCTTCGAGCACACTTTATGGCGTATGCCCGCCTTCAATAGCACAATTCGGAGCAGAACAGTAGGACGTTAAACCCCATTATTTCATTTCCCAACTAACTTAATTAACGTAGAGACGTTACATTTACAAGGTTACAACTGGAATACTGCACGATTCATTGGAATAGTGCACTATCGTACTCGTTAACATAAAACAACAAAGATTTATTGTCAGACCGACCTTTCTCTCGCGTGAGATAAATACTCGGTGAAAAAAATAACCTATTTAATATTAAAAATCTGTCGTTAGCCTTGACCCTACGTTTTCTACGCTGATGAACCGAAAATCGATGTGCCCCCTGGCGGGTACTTTGCTAAAATGATAAGCCTACCAGTAAGTTATGTTTACAACAGTCCCTGCTCACCAATTTCGTCCTATTAAAGCAGTCATTTAATTGGATAATCATACCGATTGTTCTGATTAGATTACCCGTATGTGTTTCGGCCGATTTTTTTTAATACTTGAAATAATTGGCAACTAAAAGGGAAATTCAGACTTTTATATTCTTCTTTATATCAATCACTTCTTCGAAATTGTACAGGTTTAGTGTCTAATAGACAATTCAAAATGGCAAAACCCTTTCAATGCCATAGAAATCATGCCCAAATTAATCCTGATGTCAAAATAAACATTGCTTGATCAGGCTACGCGAACGTAGTATATTGGGCGATATCTTTTTATCATTAGAGCCACATACATGTACGACAGTCCTAACAACAATACACACAAAAAGCCAGAGAAAAAACTCAAAATGCCTTGATATAGCCCAGTTGATAATACCTTCATAATCATTTGGCACTTTAAATTGACTTAAAATTGTTTTAAGATTATGACGAAGTTTAAATGTTTACTACAGGCACTGTCAAAGATATGCTGGGGCTAAGTATTGTGCCTGGGCTCTATATATAACGCCCATATTCACAAAAGCGAGAAAATCAAACTGTCTGAAATTGCTTCTCAATCCGTAGAAATTTATAACAAACACCCCCACCCCTTCCCTTTAATTCTCTCCAATATCAACCCATTTCGGTCAATAGATTTGTGCTTGCATGTTCTATAGGGCCATTACAATTTACAACAATACAATTTCCACATTAACAATTAACGGTGTGGATTCATGACCCTTGATCAATATATAAAAAAACCTTGTGAACACCCTAGAGACTAAGGTTATCATCCAGTTGACATAGACATAGACATACATGGTACCAACAGTTTTTTAGTTTATGATTATGGGCGACTGTAGGCGTATGTCTCTTTGTATGACAACCTATAATTATTGTAAGAATTAAAACCAAGGTTTTATGTGTAGTGAGTTGCCACTTTAAGTTACTGTGGAGGAAGTAGAAATGAATAACGAATTGTTAAGAAGAAGATATATCATCTACTGACATGATTATATAGCATCTCAATTCCATATTCTTATAAAACGTGTATGTACCAAGCTTTTAGAGAAGAATTTACATTTGATAATAAAATTGGAATGGTCTTTATTACTAATTTATTTTTATTGCAATTGTACAAATAATTGGTGGTTGCATTGGACCAGGAATTTGGCCACAATCGCTACTTACTTCGTATTTCTTTTTCTTTCGGGGCGAGGGGGGTTGGGATGGCTTAGTGGTGTAGAGTGCCGCGCTTCGACCTCTAGCTGGCCGGTCACCTCTGGCTTGCGGCTGTGGTTTCGAGCCCTGGTGTGAGCGTATGTGGCATGGAAATAGGGGAGCCTTCTCAACCTCGTGGGTTTCCTCCGGGCACTCCGGTTTCCTCCCACTGCTAAAGACCCCTACGCGCAAGCGAATTGTTGAAATAAGGTTAATCCATATGTTGGTCCCGAAATGATCTGGTTTGTGTTGAGTGGACGTTTTATTTTAAACCCCATTTCTCTCTCTCTCTCTCTTTCGGGGTGACACTCTCTTCGCCAATTCAAGTACGATCGACTTGCATGTTCCTAGGGCTATTGCGCATTGATCGAAAGGCTTAGATTTTTAAATGATGACGCCACAATTCCAAGATGCACGGTTCCTGGTTCACAGTACGCTCATACATACCAGTGCAATTTTCGATTCGAATTATGTCTGTCAAATGCCTTGGCATGGTTCTTAATCTTTAAAACAAAGCTAACAAAATAGGTATGTCAAAACAATTTGCATAATATATCGCCAAAGTATGTCTAAAATAACCTCTATCATTTATATGCATATGCGAATCTGACACGCTATAAAAAATCTATATAAAGAAAAAACTCTAAGTATTTTGATCTATTTTTACATACGTCCTATTTTGTTAATAATAACAGTTTGAATGGAGTGAATTCGTACACCAGTACTATAAACACTACGTACATATATTTACTTATGTACATAGTAAGTGTTACAAACATTAATTATATACAGTGTGGATGTAGGTCACTTAATATACTTGAGTCATAACTCTTAACATATGGATCAACGTAATGTTGTACTGCAGTACACGTGTATTAGGGGTTATAAATCGGGCAAACCAAACTACGGGAATGGAATTCGAGAAAGATCATGTCGTAAGGCAAGGAATGTTGTGCATTTTCCAAATTTAAAAATAAACATTCCGGTATTCATAGTAATCTACTAACTGTAGAATACAACATATTTTGTTATTCAGGTTTTCTATTGTAGGCTTGTCATTAAATTCATAAAATAAACTGGGTTATTATGCAACTGGGGTTTTCTTCTAGTAAACAAATATCTGGAGAATTCTTATTTATCTTCAGTGAAATAGAAATATATATAGAATAACGATTAATCTGGAATATTGTTTTTCAAAAAAGCTGGAATTATAACAGCTATTTTTAAATATGCGTGCTACCGACTACTTGGCATGTTTTGTTACTGAGAATATCCAGATTCTAAAGAAAATTGATAATGATTACATAGCAAGCTGCTTTCACTTAAGCTGTAATTCATTTTACTAGTAGACGTATTTAAGGGTATTTAAATATTGGCCAAATCTTCTTAGTTCCTGTATACCTCCTGCTGTTCATTTTTGTTCTACCTGCAGATTGGATGTCTTTCACATGTTGAGGAAATAAAACGTATGGATTTTAATAGAAAATCGGAATTAAGCGATTTGAAAACTTGTATAACGCCACTTAGCTTAATTCGTCGTTGAGCATCCCTCTAGACTGAGAGATAAAATTTAATTATGTGCCAAAATAGCAATATGAATTCTTTAATTCATTTAGCCAATTTGTTAAATTTTAATGATGTTAAAGGGACAATAACATTCTTGCTGGCTTGGAAGCACCAGAAAATAAATAATATCCTTTTTCTAAGTACTAGATGTTTAAGTGTCCTACCTGTTGTATAAATTATCCATTACAGCCAGAGGGTTCGAAAATATTTTAAAATCCAAGTCACATTTGAAAAGGTTTACGTTAGACTTTTCAAATCAATTGGTTGAATTTTTCCATTTTTTTTAAAATGGGTGTGTTAAGATGAAATTTATATCATCAATTAATTGGAATATTGTAAAATAATACGATTTGTTGACCACAATGAAGATTGGGACATATTATTCAGTTACAACAAGAGTGTTATTGGGGCTTTAAATTCTAAAGATATGTGAATACAAAACACATCTGCTAGCCACGTGAACTCCAACCAAATATACGTAAAGCAGCATAAGCTATTACACTCACGACACCCGCCTCCATGAATTGCTAATAATAGAATTTTATATTCAGTAGTGATACATTATGCATGATCTTAAATGTAATAGTACGCAATTCTTGGCATCCCTTTGACAACATCATTCAAACGATCAAATATTTACGTTTCTTTTTTTATTGCTTCTTCTCGTGTTGATAGCTCATTTGAATTTTTGGTCCTCGGTCCTTTGTGAACGGAGCTGGGTAAAACTTAAGTTGGAAACATTTACAAAGCATTGGCGATGGTGCAAGTTTGAGTTTAGGCCCTGAGGCGAGAAACAAACACAAACACTTTCAAACGATAACAGAAATGAAATAGTGTTTAAAGCTCTACTGTTCTACTCTGGACTGCGAAGGGATATTTTACGTGCACTCCAATGTGTACACGGGGCCTCGGTTTTTCCTTCAAACCAGCATCACTGACAGCCGGCGGGCGGATGGAGGGGCAAACTCCGGAAAATCCATATGACTTTGATGACAATACCGGGATCGAACACGAGACCTCCAGGTTAGCGGGCCAACTTCTCACTCACTTGGCCACCGTGACTCCAAACGATGAAGATAGAAAGAAATATAGTAATTATCATTACCATGATAATCATGTAGTCAATATCGTACAAGGAAGTTGAGTGACATAATATATAATAGATTGACTTGTTGACTGTTTATAATATCTAAACCCACGCAATTACACAGTAAAAAGGATTCCTGGTACCAGAAATGAAATGGGGTTTAACGCCATACTTTTCTACTCCATTACCATTAAAGAAGACATGTGATGCAGTATGCTCCGAGGAAACCTTTGTCCGGACAGTGAGTGGCGCGAAGGCCAGCTCTTAAATTGAATTCCAACTCTCAAGAAGGGTTTATTTTACGTCTAACACGCATAAAAAAATAAAAATATTATTCTTTATTGTTTAGTTTAAATCTTATATTGTGTAAAGTGACATCTGGAAGATATGAAAGTTATCACACAAGCGATATCGAGTGTAGAATGTGTTATTTGGTGATAAATCTCAAGAACACGGATATCAATAGTTAGTGGAACCCCTACCGAAAAAGACACGCTTATCTCGACTTGACTGTAATTCTATCGCCAGACCGCCTGGTCCACAGGCAGTTAGGAAAAATTCCTTATAATAAAACAAAATTTGCTAGAGGGCTCTCCATCTTCAGATTTCAGGAACGTTTCCGTGGTGTTTTCTGGAGTCAAATTACATTTATGTTTTTACAGTGTGTCAAGATATAGGATAAAAAGGGCCCCTCAATACTAGATATTTACGATGTGTAAATTAACCACATACTTACAATAACAATGATAACGCCATTGTTATGATAACTTTATTAGATAGCACGAAGTACACAAATAACAAACTCAACAATATTTTTGTTAGCTGATGGCGTGGAAAATAAAGATGGTATTTATAATTAGGGTTGATGGTAAGTTGTGTTGGTATCACATTCATCTGTAGGAAAGTCAGTATAGAAATGTCTAATAAAGCGATAACCTATATTATAATATAACCGTTTGTTTTTCTAACTTCTATAATCACGGGTGAATCTAAACGATATGTCAGTTGGTATTTTAATATCTGATCAACAACAATCTACCAGCTGAAATATGATCTAAATTCTGGCAGCTTATTAATATATTCCATCGATAATATAATTAGGTCATTTATTCAACCTCTAAACTTAAAGATGCATTATGTAATAGCTAAATCGTCCCATTGCAGATCTTTTGTTTGAGTCCAAATTGGATATAAATTACTATTTAATCATTTATTCACAAGGCCAGCCCATAAACAACTCTTTAGACCATCGTGTAGTGGGTATATGGAATGAATTAAACAATGACTGGAGAAATGAAATGAAATGCGATTGTGGTCACCCCTTTGAAGACTCCGAACACTTTCTTTTAATATGTCCCTTACGTTCAGATAGATGCACGATGTGCGACAATATCAAAACTTCCAAAACTTTATCAAAATTCTCAAAATTTATCATTCGGAACGAAAACAGAAACATTCCTGAATGCACTTTTTTCTTCGGTACCTAACTTCCTCGAGATCTCCAAACGATTTTGAAAATTGTATGAAATTGTATGAAATATAAACATTTTGATTGTGGTTTGTATAGCCATCTTATAATTGAATTGTTACTCTACTTTACTTAACCTTCCCTTTAACTGAATATATATTTTTGTTTGTACTTTTGTGGAGATCCAGTTTCTGTGAATAAATATTGTTTTAAAAAAAAATAAAATAAAATGTGGTTCAACTTCCTATCCGACCTGGGCTGATGAAGACAGGCATACATCATACTGTGTGCTTTGAGGGAAATGTTCCCCGGACAGCGGCACTACGGACTACACTTATGTCGAATTCCAACTGTCAAGGGATCTTTTACGTTCACGCCAATGTGTACACGGGAACTCGGTTATTCGTCCCATCCACACGACTAGACAGCTGTCCTTACCAGGCCCTCCATCTCGGCCAATGCAGGGATCGAACATCCGACCTCCAGACTGACGAGTCAGCGTCTTACCCACTTAGCCACCGCGATCCCTTACAATGTCTGCCATATCTTTGTGTCACGTTAAAACAATTAAAATGTTGACAGAACCTATTAATATATTCATTGTTATTTTCTATTGTAAAACTGTCCAGCTCATTGTCTAAATCTTATATAATACATTTTTAATCTTATTCTTTCTTATATAGCAGTAAATGAAAGTCATCGTTTTTTTCTTCAAATCTGAATATAGATGGGAGAATCTATAAATATCTCCGTTGGTTGGATTCACTGTCATGGAGTTGGCATCTCGGGGTTTAGAATTCCATTCTCAACCCGTAGTTTAGAAATTAAAATAACGAAAACTATGTACATCAATGACGGACAACAATTTTGTTGGAGTTCCTGATAGTTTAATAGTCTACTTAAAACAGTTTATTTATAAATGGGTCATTCATTCTTTTTTTCAAAACCAATGCACATTCAAAATAACGACAATGACACACACGCACAAACGCCAAAACGCACCCACACAAAAAAGGTATAAAAACAACAAAAATCCAAGGATACACCCAAGGCAAAACTATGATTGCTTGAGTGGAAAGACTAGTATAACCTTTTCCTGACAGGAAGATTATTGGTGGGATGACTTTCACAGACCTACGCCGCCATTACAGAATATCCTGGAGGCAACAGATTCAAGGCCAGAACAGTTTATGAGACGATGACAAAGACGCACCAAGAATATGCCCGGAGCTAAGTTGAAACGAACTTACTACACAGTGGAACAAGACGATAATTATTAGTATTCGTCGCATTAACCACGGTTGGGATCTAACAATGGTCTTAACTAGACGACGTCAGCTTACCGTGGACCAATTAATCAAAATGGAAGTATTTTCTTGCTTCCTAGCTAACCGGAAGAAAATACACGTGTGCGTCTTTCGTGTAAACGTGATGCTGGTTGGTTAAAAACTACCGAAAACAATACATGAACCAATATCCTTGTACTAACAAAGATCTTAAAAACTATCGATCAAAATGGGCCAAGTTTCACGGTTTCTCTTATACCGGAAGTGAACGCACGTGATACGCTGAACATTAAATGGCCAAGCTGATTGATCAAGTATCAACGACACCATTACCCAGGTCAATTACCACTAACCTTGTCAAACAACAGAGTAATAACATCACGCTACACGGGACGATATTCCCCCAACACACGCCATACCATGGACTAGATAAACTCTTGCAATTCCAAGGTGTTGTCTCTAGTTTGCTTCAATATTAATGAAGCAATTATGGACAAGCCATTGCTCTTGGGAAACCAACGGAAACTAAATAAAATACTCACTAATACAACGGAAGTATTTCTAAATTCTCGAAAACTGGAAATTAATATTAGCCCACTAAAGCGTTCCATGATTGAATAGAAGGGCATTTGATGACCAGTATTAGTATGCTAGTATTGAGTATCTGGTACAATTTCCTAACAAATACAAAATCCCGATATCACTATTTATAATGGATTCCAATTTCCAACTAGTTGCCCTTCATTTAATCAAGTACTAGGAATATGGTCAAGATGTATATTGACAGAATTGTTTTTCTTTTAATGAGTTGCTTGAATAATATAGAGAGTCGATTTAGAATCTTCAAAAGTCAAATATAGACTAATTCAGACCTCACACATCGGAACTTACCAAAAAGTATATATTGCTCCAAAGATTATTAATGTCGAAGTGAGCATTACTTTTTGATTTCACGTGGTCATCTGCATCCATTATCTATCTTAATAGCTATCATCTGTGGACGTTTTGATCGATGAATTATTTCTAGCTCCAAACATCGAGACCATGATGGTAGCTAATCTACATATATTTTATATTCATCTAATCATCTAAATTATAAAATATATATCTGTGTACAATAGCTGTTAAGCTATAAACCAGGATCATGATTATATATAATTGACCTGGTTCTGTATAAATGTTTCAAGTTCCTAAAGTGCAATATTATTTGGTACTCGTTAATACCATAAAGACCCGTATGCGGATCAAGTGTATATGAATGTTTTTTTCTCTCTATTCCAATTTATCACGAGGTTCGTTCTTTGTGTTATTTAACAGAAGAAGAAAATTGCGATAATCTCAAACTTGATACGGTTGCTGAGATAGCGTTACGAAAATCAGGTATTACCTTACCTGAAAACATTTCATTTTTGAACAATCATAATTTTCTTCAAAAATTTATTTATACAGATAGGGATATGTTGGTTTTAAGGGGATCGGAAGTGGTCTATCAGAATACATGAGAATATGATATTCTCAATCAACAAGATGGACTTGTAAAAGATTAAGATCAATGGCATGTTAAATACCAAAGATTTAACATATCGAAGTCAGTGGGGAGAGAATTACTAGTCTGGCTCTATATGTATAGTAAGTATTAATAATAATAATGAACTCATGGATGTTCAGATCGCACAGAACCCGCTAACCACAAAATAGTTTTTGAGTGCTTTCCTTTAAATGATTTATATGTTATACTTCCTCGCAAACATTCATTAGTGTCGATAAAGAGGGCGTTGACCGTTAGTGACACTAATAGAATTCAAGGTGAGTGGTCGGTCAGTCAACGTATTATACATAATTAAAGGCAAATTACCTATATGTAATGAGCATGATATAACGCTGACCAGTTCAGGCTATAACGCGGTTTCTCCTTGACCTTCACGAGAAAATTTCGATCTGCGATATAAGTCAAGCTGTGTCCATTGGTCATCTATCGATCATAGGTGGACAATGTACTTTGCTGTCTTTGTCAACGTGTCGATGTCATTAAAGACACCATGCTTTCAGCAGTAAGATCTAATGCGTAGGCGTACGTACACTAATTCTTCCTCCACAGTTGTTTCAATTAGAAACTACTAGTTCATATTCGTTCATTAGCACTCATCAATATAAGACTATACCTGTTTACTCGAGTATTTATCAGTCTTTGATTTCTTGAACTGCCAGGAAGAATCACAACTGGTTTATACCGGTTAATACTGCTTGATTATCGGTGAACATAACATGAGACTGGAATCATCTGAGAAGTGTCTTGAAGTACAGGGAGTAAACCGGAATAATCGGAGAAAACCTTCTTCACCCCGGCAACCACAGAAACTGTGTAGATAATAGCCCTTGTGATCTAAAGCTGTTGCCCTAGTCCCGATTGACTGAGATACAATAGAACGGTTCACTAAAGCCGGTACGTTATCACAAAACAACGGAATTATTCTTTTTATTAAAGTCTGTGATAGTCGTTTGAGGGATTTCGTAAAGCACCACAGAGTTTCAGACAGTTCTTTAGGGTAACGATTTATATGAGTCTTGCACACAATATTAATCAGTTATGTTCAATAAAATTAATGTGCAACATCTCCTTAAACATCATTTTGCATAACAAGGCAAACGGCACAATAACCATATGTTTAGCGAGATGAGATCCATAATAGATGACATTTTCTCAGTACAAGATCCAATCCATTTATCATTCGTATAATGATCAGCGTGAATCCCCCCAGGACATACATAAAACTAAAATTATGAATTTTTAACACAAAACAATTACCACGCAAGTGTGAAAACATAGTCTTCAATTAAATCCATTTTATGATATTTAAAGTTAAAGGTCATCTGAATAGTGTCCATAAATTATGAATTCTGTAAGATGATTAACCGCATTTTATTTTCTTTTAAACTAATCTTGATTAATCTTATTAACTAACTGATCGATATACTGACTTTACTAGTGACTATTTCTGTAGCCTTCCACTACTTGTATCTTATTAGTAACTGAGAGAGAGATGTATTAACAATAGGCATTCAAGCAGAGGTATATTACTTCGAGTTTAATAGAAATCTAAGACTGGTACTTTCTTGTGATCAATTTTAGAGAAGCTCGCTGAAATTAATGAAATAGAAGTTCGACAGAAAAAAAAATAAATCTCTAAATCAATTACGAGTGGTTGTAATCTATCGTTTACAATTCCACACAGAAATAAAATCATTCACCCGGAAGTTTACGATTGTACGAAAGCGTGGTCGTCAATCTATTTCTTAAGGCCACCTCCAGATTTCGTCAAAGTCGCTGAGATGTAAACAGCTCATGTTATTGTTGACGAGATAATTTGTCTGGGGTAAGGTTTAGGGTTAGGTCTAGGTGTAGAGTTAGGGTCGGAGTTAGCGCTAGCCCTGTTTACATCTCTTGACCTTTGACCAAATCTGGAGGTGGCCTTACGAAATACACCTAACATGGTACGTATAGCAAAGACTTCAATAATATTTGATAGAAACCAATTAATGATGTGGCTATAATATGCCATACTCTCGTTGATTTTAAAGAAAAATACAGTATCGACCGAAACGTGAAACTATTAACTGAACCTGCCATTACGACAATAATGTATAAAAAAATAAGATGTTGAAGGACAAATCAATTCTGACGTTTGAGGCTGAAATTAACGATTATGTTTTGTTTGTTAATTGACAATTCTATGTACTCGATAGACGATGCCAGTCATTCCTGCTTATTTCATCGGAGCATATATAGCCTGTAAAACACAGGACGATGAAAATAACGACTGTTTGGGACGTCGACACAATAACAGACATAAAGAATCCTGCAAATTCTTGAAATGCAATCAATAACTCTAACAGAAAAGAGAAACACGACATTGGTGATCATATGAGAATTGAGTTTGCGGGTGGTCTACAGTATCATAAAGCAGCTCTATATTTCTTTTAGCCACCAGGGAAGCATTCTAATAATTTAAGAAAATGGATAAACGAGTGAAGCTGGAGGTGTTTACAGCTTGTCCCTCAATTCGCATCTGTCTTATAATGACTCAGCATGCTTGGTTTCTACATCAATAAAAATGATAACCTTAAAATGAAGGCATGCTTCAATCATAAAATCGCCTGCGTTTAGGCGAAGAAGTCCCATCATTACACGTTAACACTACATAAAACTCGGGCGTAAAGCCAATAACAGCTAAATGTTGTGAATACTTCAAACCATTCATTCATCCTCTCGAGGCTTTCGTTTCCTCTCTTGCCATCGCAACCAAAGACATTGTATAATTAAAGAAAGTGAGAAGATCTTACTCTGGGGTTTAAAGTGACATTAGATATTCCACAAAGACACAAAAATATCTTCAGTTGCTATTAAGAAGAATAACACAGCCATTTCCCAAGGGTTCGTATACGATATGGCTGCAGTGTCCAGTTTTACTGGTTGTGATGGCCGATATAATATATCATATCATACACGAGACTGTTGGTGGGGGGGGGGGCTGAAATAAGATTTAACGTCCACTCAACACAAATGTGGGGTTAGGAATCTTAATAGAGAGAGGAATCCAGAACCTCGAAACCTCTATATGCCCACTTACATTGATGGTAGAGTGTGATTTTTTTTTTTTTTTAAAAAAAAGCACGAGTTACACCACTCGGCTACCTCCGGTATAGACAAACCTAAAGTTCATATATCCCAAAGAATTGGTGAAATAATAAAGTGCAACCTCCGAGAGCTGATCGTCGTCAAGAGTTGCGATTATACATGTAAGTATCACAGAAATAAAACAGAAGTATGTACGTGGTACCAACTATACATCACGTCCGCCTAACATTGTGTAATTTTATATAAAAATTTCATTTATACAACAAGAAAAATACATTGCAATGTCAAATACTGATAGTTTGTTAATGGACTTCAACATTCTTCTGGTAAACATATTATGTTCAACATTCACAGAAAACCCCCGAAATATGAAGCTTTACATAAAGCACGTGTATTTTCCTGTTGGTATTTACAGTAGAGATCATCAAGGAAATGTTACATTTTAAAGAATGAAATATGAGGGTTGTCTTCCTGTCAACATGCACACCGGGATTTACACCTACACTTCATCGCATTGTAACTGCCTATGATTTTTGTTCACGTGGAAGCCATTGTGTACTCGATCTTTCGTACCATCCAAACAACTAAACATACCTTTATTGCGATATTGTCAATCTCATATGCTTAACGTGTGAAAAACAGCCGTTAATTTTTTTTAAGTTTCTTCCCAGCTGCTTTCTTCACTCATATATAGTATATATTGCCCCGCCCTTCTCTTGAACCCAGTTGTTTTAAACGGACAAATTAAAAATCTAATTAACGTTCATTTACAACATTCTCTTGTGTTTTCCCATGGAACATCTCATAGTTTTATTTAAATACGTCACTCGTGTCGCTTTATGTTGTCTCATGGCAATTGTTTGCAATCATCAATTCTTGTGAAAGAAGAACCTTGAATTACAATTACAGCAACTCGACTCCCGTAACAATCCCCTTTTTCCATACATAATTACAAGTACACACTCGAATATGATAGCCCCCAACCATCGATTAAAATGACCATAAATCTACGAAAATAGAGGTTAGAGATCAAAAGCCGTAAAGAAATCCATTTCTATTGATCGACGAATGTTAAAATTACTAGTAGGTAAATAACCTCTACTGTAGCCAATTTCCCCAAAACGCCCCCTCCACAGTTTTATAGCAGGAGGTGGTGAGTTCGTACCCCTAAACCTTCACCCAATAAGAATAAATCTGTCTCTATTGAATAGTTAGGCATCCCACTTAAGACAATCATAGAACCGCTGCTATAGTGTGGGTCATAAGGGGTTAATCTGATCCTCGTGACCCGACTTAGTTCTTTACGGTTGTGGTTATGTTGATTGAGCAATAAATCAAAGTGCCATGGTTTTGATTAAAGTGATGCTACCATGTTTATGCCATGATGTATGTTTATCAAGATTTTCTTTGATTCTTGTACCAGAAGTTTTACGACTCGAGTTAACGACCAGAGCTCGGGGATTTGATACAGAATAAAGAAGAAGACGGGAAGATGAAAGTGAATGATTAACCTGGGATTTACATACCTGATAAATGTAACATTATCTACATAATAATCATTTTATTCCAAGTGTGGATAAAACAGCACCAAAGTCATATACCAAATTAAGTCGAAGAGTATACTTGTTTGATTTGTGTGGCCCACTTGGAAGGACGACTTAAAAAATCATGGAATTCTGTTCTCAGATCTTGCTTTAAGTTGTTGGCGGTACAACATATTTACATACATGTGAAAAGTTGCAATATGTCTATACAAACCACAATAATTTATCGTCATTAATCAGTCTAAATATGCATATTCGATATATTATTTGCAATATTCTTGAATTCGGCCCATTATTTACCCCTCATTGATTTAAGCACCGGTTATATTGGCAGAATAACCCGATACTTCGGAACTGGAAGTATTTATCTCCTAAACAATGTTACTTATTGTAATAAATGTTATTTCGATTTTATAATTCGATTTTTCGAATGCTGTATATGAGAACTTTAGGAATTTTAAGAATACGTTTATGGGATCTAGTATATGTTTAAACAACCTACAATGACTGGGTATGAAATTGTATCTGTTAGTTACCTCCTTCAACTAGACTAATACAGACCACCGACAACTGAATACATATTTCCAACAGTGCTGAAAGGGAAAATAAGTCAATTTGGCTTATCTAATTAAATAGAAAACCCAATTGATAGAGTTTATATATTTATGTAAATAAAAACAAGAAGGTGTTTCAGCGTATAATTGATTGGTTTTCTTATTCAAATGATTAGTTTTCTATGATAATAAAGACGTGATAATGAAGTTATTAAAACATTATGATGAATACAATATTCTCTTGTCATATAAAAAATAATAAAGCGAAAATCAATGTTACCTCTGAAGTCTGATTATATTAGTATCGGAAGGTGTAGGGTTTCTAAGGCGTTTCTTTTACAACGTCCAATAGTTCTTATAGAACACGATTTAGATCTGTCAAGACATGCCGTATTGAGTTATTATTGGATAACGATCAGCACATTAACAATACCCTAGATCATATAATATTTCAACCCTGTTCGTGAGCTGGCAAGTCCATTAGGCTTACCACCATGAAAAATTGAATTATGGGCATTAGGTAAGGATTCCCTACGGTTTGAGAAGCTTATTAAAACCGGTAATACGTCTTGGCAATTCCTTTTCTGTAGCTTGACAAGCGGATCATTTCTCTGAGAAGAGAAATCCGAATAAAAACTCTTATGACAACAAACTATCATGTCTGGTTATGCAAGTCAAAGCTTATCGTAAATAGAGTAGATAATGACGGCGTATTTATTACCCAATTATCCATACAAGAAATTCTTGTTTCGACACTATCTTTAAGTGCAAATCTAATAATAGCATCAAATTGCTCAAAATCAGACCGACTTTACTCACATTATGAAATCGGTCAGTTTTCCAAATCAATGAAATGCAGGATAGCATTCTTTGTATTCCAGTATTGGATATTTATAGCTCTGACTTCACCATCAATTACCGTCTACTGCCATTTAAACGCAAGCTTGTCAATCCTGCGATTTTCTTTTCCTTTGAAGAGAAATGAAATGGAAAAATATTTTTAATAGTCATCATCTTGAAAGTTGTTTGATCTATGTATTATGCATTGAATAAATTTACGTTAAAAACACTGATCACCCTTGAATTATTACCCTATATATCTTTTACTATATGTATGTTAGCAGCGGATATAGCAGCGGCCAAGGCACACGGTTCCCTCTTGTTGGCTGTATGAACTCAAATAAGAAGCATTATCAGTTGAACTAGCAAAAGTATTGGTACCCCTTCTAGTAAACTTAGCATATCAATCCTTATCATGTCTTCTAGCTGAAGTTAACATATCATTCCTATCCTTATCAACCGTTTTAGCTAGAGTACACATAGACTTAACATCCTTAACCATAGTGTTAGCTAGAGTAAACATATCATTTCCACCCTTATCAACCGTTCTAGTAAATAATATCATCCCTATCTTTATCAACAGTTTTAGCCAAAGTAAACATACTATTTCCATCCTTATCAACCATTTTATAAAAGGGAATTAAACAATGTCCATCCTTAACACCTGTTCTAGCAATTGTAATAACATATTTTCGATCATTTGTTCTAGCAAGAGTACATGTAAACAAACCATTTCCATCCTTATCATCTAGCAAGGGAAAGCATACCTGCCATATCCACCATTATCATCTGTTCTTCTAGCGAGGGTAATCATGTCAATTCCACTAGGATCAGTTGTTCAAGCAAGAGCAAACATACAATTTCAATCGTTATCATCTCTTCTAGCAATAGTAATCATATATTATCGACCCTTTGTTCTATTAAGAGCTAACATACCACTTCCATTTGCATTAGAGTCATTGTTCTAGCAAAAATAAAAATACTATTTCCATTCTTATAATTTGTTCTATATTCGGAGGTTATTATATAATAGCTATGCTACGTATAGATGCAGCTTTTTGTATCTCTTTCCGTAGAGAATGACATTTTTATGGCGGATAGATAGCTATAGCCCTTTGGAGGATATGAAATCTTGATATTGTCCTGACTGCATCTACGAAAACAAGCTGGTTTGGTTAAATCAAATTACACAAACACACGCAAATGAAACGCACACAGTTAATCCTAGAAACTAAAATAGACTATTTTGAATTATACAGATTTATTTGGATTCCATATAAAGGATTAATTTTCTGTAGAGCATCGTCCCTTTAAACCATTATTGTTTGGTATAGCTACAGGCTTTATTTAAATGAGATTGTTTGACTGTCGTTACTAATATGGTAATTATTTCAAAACAAGCGTGTGCTTGTGGCTTTCTGGTCAATTAAAGCAAGCAATACTGGCAATTGCTTTAGCCCCTTAATGCAATTTACCGCCGTAGTTAAGATGATTAAAGCAAGGCGCCAAGACGAGAACGCTTCACTAGTTAATGAAACAGGTTAAAACTAGTAACACAATAACTTTCTCACATTTACATGATAATACAGAAAAAACCTATATTAGATATTATGTTTAATACAAGAAAATCAATTTCTGTTTTGAATGGACAGTATTTGGTTTCAAGGATAAATACGAACTATAAACCATCCGACGTGTTAATATTGTAGACTCAATCTTATTCCAGTAGCCTTGTGGACGATTTACCGCAATAACAAATAACTGATTACAATGGAAGTGTATAAAGTTGTACAAAAAAACAATGAAACGCGGAACTTTTGTAAATATATGAATTGTAAATACCATTTGAGAGATACGCTTTAATCTTGTAATTTGGAATGTAAACAACACCAAATTACTGGATGTTTAACGGTCGAGTCAAAGTCCCAACAGATCAATTCTCTTAAACACAAATAACTTTTTTTTCGACTGAATGGGAATCTGAAAATTGTGCGTTTCTGCTTGTTACAGCAGACATGGAATATAAAATTTGGCATTTAAAAAGAAATGAAATGAAACTTGGTTTAACGTCCTACTATTCTGCTCCTAACCTGGGCTAATGAAGACCCCCTTTTAAAAGGCCAGAATCAACAATTACTACGGTAATGCGTTAGTTCAAGAGGGCATGAGTAGAGTGAGTCATTGACCAAAGGTTCGGATGCTACCACGTATAGCCTACTGCCACCATGAGACTGTGTCAACAGAAATCCGTCAAAGTCTAGGCAAAGACAACTTATCGGCCGGATTTGCACATTATCCAGCAACATCAGTTGTATCCGACGTTGTCGGATCACCGTTCTTGTGCTACAGTGAGGTATCCACGTGAGTTTATCAGTGCTGACACAGTTCCCCATTACACGCTCGGTGAGATTTTTGATATTAGTTTATTTATTAAGACTTCCAAACTGTACTCGATAAATGTAATAAGTTACTATAGTACTCAATAAAATTAGAATTAGAATGCCTTTAAGCGTGTAACCTAATTCAACATGCAGTCTACTACAATACTGGATGTCATTATTATTGAACTCACTGATGCGAAAGATCGCCATGGCAGCACATAATTTTGTAAGAATAAACAAATTGAAATCGCGAGTGAGACAATAAACCTTGACAAGTATCTGTACACTGGTAATACAAGTAAAGTGAATTTTATTTTACCCATCTTCAGAATACCAGACGAATTGATTTTGGACGATTCCCCGGAATTTAACTTGGGTGTCGTATATATAGTTGTACAATATTCGGGTCTTAGCTGCCTGGTTATGGCGTTATCACCATCTTTAATGTGCCATCAGTCCGTGAATAATGAAATATTTGAGTTTTTATAATTAAGAGATAATAGCCTTGTTATATGCTATTATTCTGATGACAAAAAACAAAAGCTCAATGAAAGACATATGGTTCCTTTGGGAATTGAAACAAATTAAATTTCGAGGTGCGTAACGAGTTGTTATATCATCTGTAAAACTTTCGATTAATGGCGTTTTTTTATTTTGCTCCCTTTAGTATTAGTTTATTTAGTAATATCAGTGACAATATTCTCTTGTTTTTCCAAGTAACTCTAATCTTGTCTGGTGAAGATACGTTTCCATATAATGGCTGCCTTCTTCGGATCTAACCAAAGGAATAAGTTTCTATAAAATTCATGATGCGCTAGTTTTCATGGCCCTTGCTTTAATGGATGTCAATACAGATTATGGAAAACATCCTTCTATTGCGATGTGGCTTTAATCTATAGAGACAAACCTTCAATGGTCATATCATATATTATACATGTTTAGTCTTGTTTAGTCTTAGGGATTAAAGAGACAGCTCTCTGGGATCATGTCTTTACTACTTCCCTAGCTCTTCTTTAAGTGCGTTTCAATTTTATCCACCCTTTTATTGAACGCATAATTGATTAGCTCTGTGCTGGTCGAAAAGGAGGGGGGGGGGATGCCGTGGCTCCGTGGGTAGGTATTTTCCGGACCAAGTCCCCTTGCACACGTTGAAGTTTTCCATTAGCCCAGTGGACGCAGAAAAATAAGACGTTGAACCCATTAATATGTCATTTCGTCGAATAGTGTAAATTAGGTGGGTTTGTTGGCCAACTAGGGCATTTAGAGGTTTTTAAATCACTCAAAATCAAACGGTGGTGTGCAAAATTTATAAAACATTGGGCTCCAATATTGATATACAGCTCCTGTTTCAAATTACCATTATTGTTCACTTGATTCCACTTCATTACCAATTAATTTAATAAAATGAGTTTGTTTTCAACCTCTGTATATGAGAAATATGGTAGTCTACAGTAAACTGTGGATGTTTTTGTTTTTCGCGCAGACTATGCGTGATTTATTTACAATATTTCTGTTTTAAAGAATAATGTATACTCTGTACACCAGGATATACAGATACATTTCAGAACAAACAAACAAATACATTACTTTAAACTAAAATTTAAAAATGAATCATCCATGTGCGGACTTTTCACACGCCCCCGCCCCGCTCACAAACACACATACACATGACATCTATGATAGGAATAGTATGCTTCATGTAAGACACTCGGCGACTGGATAATACTGCCCCATGTTAGCCCCATTTTTAGGGCGTGGTCTGGCAAACTATATAGCGATCTGCCTTGGGTAAGGTCCCCAGACTTTTGGTTAGATTTTTGAAAATTATATTTTCCAAGTATAAATCTTTATCCGTGTAACTGGTGGCCATATTATTAGGCCCATGTGTGGATATTGGGCGTGGTCTCACTTGGGGAAATTTATGTGAAATATTTACTCCAGCTATGAATTCGTTGCTTCTAGAACATTTCAGCCACGTAACTTATGACCTAATATTTGGCCCATTGGGAGGTACTTTAAGGTGCTGCCGAGGTTATATGCAATATGAACGTTAGCATGTTAAGAATATTTAGTTCAAAGCTCCCTTAAAGTATAATGGTATCGACATATAACCAGGAAATAGAGAGGAATTCTATATAGTAGATAGTTTTATATATTTAAGATAATTAGACGAAAGCAAACATCCTTTATATTATGTTCCGTAGGGTGGAATGTAGTACGCTTGTTGACTATCTAAATAATTAATTTTATCTGCCTCGGTAATGAGCTTGACCAAGACAAACCTCAAAGGACAAGCGTCCATGTGAAGGTTATCGACTTACAACATTTAATATAGATGTGTATCAAATCACTTGTCTAAGGTCTCATTTCGCATGATTTATTGAAGCCTTATAAAAGCCCCATTAGCTTTTTTTGCTCTGACTACCATTTGATCAAAGTTTTTATTGAAAGAATACTCTAAAAAAAGAAATCGATACGTACACGCCTGGGGACAGTGAGCACTCTAATACAATCACAAAACGGAAAGAAATCTAAAAACAGGACATTGAAATACTTAATTTAGAATAAAAGAAAATGTCTACCCTGTTAGTTGGAAACTCGGATTTTAAAATTAGTTAACTGCATAATTAGTCATACCCCAGCCCACCATTCACCAAAACAGATTACCAGGGTTTCGTTCACCAGATAATCACTGCTTTGGAAATTTATCACGGGTGAGTTGGATCGGGATGGGGTGCAGTTTCCTCCCGAAGGCTACAGGAATAAAGAATAAATTTAAAATAAGAATTACTACAATGACAAATGCAGTTATCGTAAGCGTCAATTTATGGGATTCCGCGCAAAAAAAAACCCTACTCCACACCATTAATTAGCCATATTATACTGTCAGTGATTATAGAGCAGTATAAAGCAGAATGAATGGCGGGGTTTTCCCATGTGTCAGTGGGGAGATGGGGAACCAGTAAATCATTCATGAAGAATGTCTTAAACTCATTCTACAAAGTACATACAACTAGAAAGTGTTGTATAGTAACATATTTAAACATGCATTATGCAAGAGCTAAATCTGGCAATTACAAGTCTTTCTTTGGGCCTGAAATGTTATCTAAATTATAAATCAAACATTAATAAACTTATCCAAACCATAATAAACTCTCGATGTTTAGGCTAGCCTTCGATGTTGGCTGGATTAGATTCCTATATGCTGCTTAACGCTTATTGATAATTAAATTAAGAAATGGATAATCGAGACTATGCTCTTTATCTGATGAATATTGTTTATAAAGATTGATTTTGGTTTTCTGACTTTAGTAATGATGACCGAGGCTAGGGGAAATTTCAGTCCATAGTGGATCAATTTTTCTGAAAATAACCTTTACACAATCTAGTTTTTAACTATTATAGCGAGAACTGCCAACTTTTTATCTAATCTCCCATAACGTATCTTTAAAGCTCCAATTTCATATTTACTAAGAAAGTCAAAACATAATTATTTCTATGTCTTTTGCTCAAAAGATTGTCAACTCACTATTATACGATCATGGGCAAAATTTCACAGGCATTAGAATGGCTAACACAGACTGATTGAGGAAATAGTAACACAATTACCATCCTTGTTTTCCCATTCCTCTCCATGGACGGCCATCTTCAAACGTCTGAATTTGAAGTTGAAAATGATATTTTTGTCAATTTCTCAACTGGCAATAGTGAATTTTAGGATTAATAGGATTATTCTTTAACAAGGTAGGACTGTTTATAGGTACAATCTATTTAAGGGCTTTATTTTAATACATTTTAAAAATATAACTTAAAAATATGCTATTGGAACTTTAATATTTGTGTCAAGGAAAAAATTGAAATTGTTGCACCAATCACTAGTGACAAGTACCAAACTTATCTGATAAATATTGTTTATAAAGACTGATTTTCGTTTCATTTAATTATCTGAATTTTGGAGAGAGAGAGAGAGAGAGAGAGAGAGAGAGAAATGGGGTTTAGCGTCAACTCGACACACACTAGGTCATTTCGGGACTAACATATGGCTTTAATTTTATTTCGATAATTCGCTTGCGCGTAGGGGTCTTTAGCAGTGGGAGGAAACTGAATGCCCAGAGGAAACCCACGAGGTTGAGAAGGCGCCCCTATCTCCCACCATGCCACATTCGCTCACACCAGGGATCGAAACCACAGCCGCAAGCCAGAGGTGACCGGTCAGCTAGAGGTCGAAGCGCGGCTCTCTAGACCACTAGGCCATACCAACCCCCCTATAATTTTGGAAGAATTCTAATATAGGCTAATACTAAAACGAATACTTTAAATGGTACTGTGGTCACTTTATATGATAATATTGGGATCATCTGGCGGTTAACGATACAATGACCCATAGTTAAACTAATATCATATTATACTGGTTGTTTACAAGTAAATATCACTTATTAATATAATAAAATATCGACGATATACCTGGATTTTGGACAACTATACACCATAAGGTGACAAGTACGCATTATATATTAATTATTTATATATAACCTATTCATCGTACATTGTCTATAGTATACCATTATAAGGCAGGTTATCGTCCATTACATTACGTCAATCCTAATTAATTATTAATAATACGTTTGCATTGTCGACACAGTAATATTACGCACTAAACATACATTATGCAAGAGCAGGACTTTCATTAGACCTGAAATGTTATCTAAATTATTAATTAGGCATTAATTAACATATCATGACCATAATCAGCTCTCGAAAATTTCTGTCTATATCGCTCTACTCTGAACTTGTGTCATGTGGACGTTACCACCCCTCTCCTCTCCCTCTCTACACTGTCTCTCCATTAGCGTATTCATTTCCTTACGAAAGTTTAATAATAACATTTAATATCATGTTCAAATCAAATTTACTGCGTTTGTTTTCCCCTTTTCTATTATTTTGCGTTTTGTTTCGTGTATTCTTAAGCAAGGCTGATACTGGCACGCATTGGCACGACTCGAGTCGGCACGACACCGTCCGATTTGCGCAAACTCGTCGTGCCAATGCGGGAAGTGCGTAAACAATGCGAAAACTATGCGTGAACTCATCGTGCCTGTTCGTGCCAATGTGAACACTGATGGGCACGACAAAATCGTGGCCAAAAGTCGTGCAAGTGTCAGTCTGGCTTTAGCTAGTTTCTCCACGACAAATTTCTTTCACCATCTTTATATACTTATCAGACATTTTATTTCTTTCGTCTTACACTATATTTTATTCAATTCGTTTGTTTGGGAAAATAGGAATAACTGCGCAAATACAAAATAAACAAAGCCCATTATCTGGTGTCCAAAGTGCGCAGTTTTCCATGCCAGTAACTTTTTCTTAGTTAATGAGTCGAATGATTATTGCTGAAACAAACGAAGAGTCGTAAAGCCTTTCTGTTCTCGTTATTATACAAAAGAAATAGGACAAAATGACAGGTCTCATCTGGCACAGAAAGAAAAAACAACAATGGTATCCACTTTCCACTAATCTATTAAATAGAATAATAATAATTCGAGTTTTTAATTCAAGTACTTTAGGCATTTAATTTGGTACTAATTTAGTCAATTATTATCAAGAAAATAAGAATTAAAGGGAAATTTTCAAAGCTGAAATCCTACCGCGTCAACGCGTTTTTTTTTTCTGTTTGTTCTTTGAAGTTTAGAAGATCAATAATATTATTTTTTATGAACAACTAATAGCAGTGTTATGGGTATTCAAAGAGGTTGTTTAGATGAAATGAAATTAAATGAGGTTTAACGCCCTACTCTTTTGCACCTAACCTTGGCTAATAGAAGACGGGCATACGCCATACAGTGTGCTATGAGGGAACTTTTGCCCGGGCAGCGGCGCTACGGCCTTCTCTTATATCGAATTCCAACTGTCAAGGGATCTTTTACGTGCACTCCAATGTGTACACGGGACCTCAGTTTTTCGTCCCATCCGAACGACTAGGCAGCTGTCCTTGCCACACACCCCTTCTACATCACTGACAAGGAGAAATGATTCAGTTTGTTATCGAGATTTTAGCCGCTCTCTATGGATCTAAGCGCTTTAATATTATGTGGGAACAGGAACTGAAAGGGATTACTCTGTCTCTTCGTCGAATTTCAACTACTAGAGGATTTATTACCGTCATGCCGAAATGAGAATGTTACGTTTTCGTAAATCCACGCGTCACTTTAAGTCGAATCGGTTTAATCCGATTATGAGGACTGGGAAACAGGGAAATCGCCTTTTTAAATCCGCTTCATGTAGTATTCAATTAAAGTGATATTCCGTTTAAATTTATCAGAAATAAACATACAACATGTACTAATCAACGAAACACAGCACATTATATGAAAACAGTAGAAACAATGCGACGAAAAACCCAGGTCCCGTGTACACATTGGCGCGCACGTAAAATACAGTAGGAATTCAATATAAGAGTAGGCAGTAGTGCCGCTGTCCGGGCGAATCCTCCCACTTAGCACACCTTTAGACGTATGCCCGTCTTCACTAGCCCAGTTTGGAGCAGAACAGTGGGACGTTAAACCCCATTTCATTTTAGAATCAATTCGGGTTGAAATCAAGTGATATTTTCGTTCCGTTTCTTTGCTTCGCCCCGAAAAAAAACGAAACGAAAGTTTAGTATTATTCAGACTGCAGCTCACTGCCACGAGAATATATAACGCAGTATGAAGAGTAATGTCATACAGTCGATAAAATAATCGACAAGCAATGGTACTACTAAGCCTAGAGAATAGAATCATTCTCTCTGGTCTAAGCAATCTTGTAATTGGACTTGAGCTAGGATATACAAACACTTAACAAGTATTTTTATAACCTAAATTGGAGTCACTGTGTTTGACAAATCGATACAATTGTGATCATATACTCATTGCAAAAAAATCAATTCAAGATTTACCTTATTTGGTTTTTTGGCCTCCAGCCAAGTTTTTCATTAGAAAAAAACAAATCAGAAAAAAGAACAAAAGCGACCACAAAAGGACAATGCAACACGTATTCAAAGGTATTAGACTTAAAGTGGCACTCCATGTAGGTAATAATAAAGAGAGAGAGAGAAATGGGGTTTAACGTCCACTCAACACAAACTAGGTCATTTCGGGACTAAGGTAATAATAGCCACTGAGGAGTCAAATAGCGGGTCTTCTTGTTAGTGTCAAGGAGTAGAATCGCCTGGGTTTTTCCGCCCCCCCCCCCCCCGCGAACTCCTAGAGACACCCCTCTCTTAGATTCTCCCCCCCCCTCCATGAAATCTAGGCCGAAATCTAGTCAAAATATTCAAGAGAGAGAGAGAAATGTGGTTTAACGTCCACTCAACACAAACTAGCTCATTTCGGGACTAACATAATAGTTTTAATTTTATTTCAATAATTCGCTTGCGCGTAGGGGCCTTTAGCAGTGGGAGGAAACCGGAGTGCCCGGAGGAAACCCACGAGGTTGAGAAGGCGCCCCTATCTCCATGCCACATACACTCACACCAGGGATCGAAACCACAGCCGCAAGCCAGAGGTGACCGGCCAGCTAGAGGTCGAAGTGCGGCACTCTAGACCTGTAGCCCCCCCCCCCCAAAAAAAAAATAATAATGTGGTCAATTGAAAATATGATCGGGTTTACAATCAATAAAAAAAGAAAATATTATTGTAGCTAACAAAAAAGTCACACCATGCACATATTTTGTTCTGTGTGCATTAAGAATTAATTTCACCAATACGTTTTATTTTTTTAAATACGCATTCATAAACCAACTTTAAGCCGTTATTCGTTGAACACACAAATCCGATTAAGTACTCACTGAAGGGTATTAAAACAGTCTTACTAGCTAGGAATAAAGATTTTTTTTTTTTATTTTGGGGCTCTAGTCAATCATTTATTTACTGTTAAAAGATAAAATCCAAATTAATTGGATCCCTAAATTTCTCTAATTGGCAATCAAAATGTCATGGTTAAAATCGTTATCATAAAGCATTGTTGCAGGGATCGACTTAAAAGCACAACTTTGTATTGTTCACGTACCACAAATTCTACACTTGAAATCTTGAATGTGTTTGTCAAGGGATTCACGTACAATGTAGTACCAATTAACGACGTAAAACAATAACCTTAAGCGTTATTGAAATAAAAAGGAAATTATAGATGCATTTTGTTAAATTGAAAGAAAGGGTTGACCGTTCTTGCTATAATAATTCAAAATTGGTTATGAATATATTGGAAATTCAGTTAAATTACTTTATTTTGAGAGAACTTATGAATGCTCTAATGTTTGTTAACTAGTATAATTGGCATTCATTTTCTCGATTGTTATAATAACAAACGAAGCCTCGATTGTCAGTCGTTTTATCATCACTCTCCGGTCAGATGGCGGTCATTGCCTAATCCAGTCAACACCAAAGATACCCGTTGGTATTATGAGTTTGTCAGGCGAATAAAAATAACAACTGAAGTCAGAAAAATCGTCTGGAAATTTTAGCTATAGCAGAATGCATCTTGAAGAACATGCTTTTATGCATCAATATTGAAAACAATTGTTTATTTGCATTTGGTCTCAGGTGTTGGGAGATCAGATAAAGAGTTAAGAGTTCTTGCCATAACAATTAAAAGCAAATAACGTAAATAAAATATGCTGAAAATGTCAGCTTAATTGCCCCACTTACAACGGAGATATCAACGATTGCATCATAGGTTTAGCCTCGATCATCATTACTACAGTCGGTACGATATTAAACATAGTCTCAAAAATAACATAGTCTCGATTATCCATTTCCACGTTAAATCATAGGCCCACAAGCCAGTGGGGCAGGGGTGGGACAGCTCCCCCCCCCCCCCCCAACTTTCGGGCAAACTATATATATTTCGGGCACTTCAGGTTCTGCCCCCCCCCCCCCCCCCGACTGTCATCTTATCCGTACGCCTATGCGTTAAATCATCCATCAAGCTAATGTCTCATTAATAATTTATGTAACATTTCAGGCCTGCAATAATAGACAGAATTAGCTCTTGGATAATTAAGAATGATACACGTTATCTCTATATAAAGGTGAAACACAAACCGATAGCTAAGCAAACATCTCAGATAAATAAGAAATGAAACCGGGTGTTCAAGAAAGTGCAAGCGTAATGCAGAATTCCAGTCACTTCCTAAACATTAAGATATTCGCTGAATTCGGGTCCTCGTTTGATGCACAAATATATTCAACATTAACATTACCGATCTTTAATATGGCTTAATGCACCTTTAACGACATGTTTGTTTTGTTGAAATATGACTACAGTAGAACTTGATACAATATTTATAAATCTGTAATGCTTCATCTACTTCAATAAACAACACAGTCAATATATAAAGAGAATTCTTTTAACTTTTATCTTGATCACAACAGATAACATCATAACAGATATCTTCTTATAGAAACTGACAGTGTCTTTGTCGATTGAGTGGAAAATTCCATTAATGTGACAATGCTTCGGTAAATGTGGAATAATTTTGTCATTTGTTTACTTAGAGTCCGAGTAAACACTTATTAAAGGCACTTGTGAACTTTTGTGTCGTATTTTTAAGAATTGTAAGTAGTCGGACAAATTCCATACTGCTGAAAAAATCGGCCCATATACTGTAGAAAAATAAAAATCAGTGTGACAATAACAAGGACGTCCGTTTGGCACTGTTTGACAGATGAAAATAGGGTGTATTTCAGAAACAATCACAGCACAAGACCTTCACATCTCAAAGTTCCACTTTAGTATGCTGAAATTAAAAAATTTCCTACGGCCTGGTAGGAGACCCTCTCTGTCTCAGTGCTTCAGATTCCCTTTAACATGACCCGAGTCATGTTATTATTTGTGTGTCGTAAACATCCAATGAAAAGGCACCACATCAAGATATTGCATCCTGTTTTAAACAAGTATCAGGGGCGGATCTAGGAATTTTGAAAAGGGGGGGGGGGCGCCGCAAAATAAGGGCACTTACTGCGGAGACGGGGCACGCCGCTGCGACTGGGTTGGGGGGGGGGGGCAAGACAATTATGCTGCACCCATATTGCATCCTGTTTTATACAAGTATCAGGGCGGATCTGAAAAGGGGGGGGGGCGCCGCAAAATGAGGGCACTTACTGCGGAGACAGGGCACGCCGCTGCGACTGGGTTGGGGGGGGGGGGGGGAGACTGCACCCATTTGGGAGTACGAAGCCCGGTCCGTGATTTTTGAGTGGAAAAATGCCCACATGGAGAAATTTCGTACTAGTACTGTAAATTACGATTTCCAACCTAAACGATGTTTGTTCTCCTTTCCCACAAGAATATATGGAGCTAAAAATTGTTCGACCGCCCCCACCCCCGATCCGCGCCTGAAGATAAAACGAACTAGAAATATATTTGTGTTCCCCACATTTCCCGTGTTCATTAGCCCAGTCAGGAGCAGAACAGTAGAACGTTAAACTCCACGTCATTTCACTTCCCTACCTTTAAAATAAATCCCCAATATAATAATGACCATATATTTAATCAACCGATGGATGGTTTGTCTTAGATTCATTTCAATAACAAATTGTCATTCAACTGTTTAATGAGATCAACTATGACGTACTTTCATAATCCCTCCACTAGCTGAAGAACTGTAATTTTTGATCGAGTGTTTGCGATAGAATAGAATTCTGCAGCGTGTAATTGTGTGGCGCTTGTCAGGCGAAACTAACACCACTAAAGTTTTTATCTGTCAATCACAACCTAATCGATGACCGCTCTTTTTTTCCTATCAAGCAATCAGCAACCCCTTTTTATTCATTTTTGTCTACGTAAACGGATATTAATGAAACCTCTTATGTTAAAATGTGTTCTCGTAGTCTTGGTAACGAAAGATGCTACATTTGTTTTATTGTTTCCTAAAAAGCGTAACTATAGTGATAGATACAAATATCTGTTTTCTCTGATAATAACTGAGATTATTATATCTTAGGTGTAATATATTGAACAAAGACTTTGATATATCTGCAAGGTATGGAAGCACATTGAAACCATAATAATAACCATTTATTATCAGCCCTTTAAAGATTTTAAGGTAACATGATGGTTGAGCTAGGACCAGCGCCCGACTTATAATCTCGACAAACACAAGGTACAATTTTATGGATACACAATTACTGAGTTTGATACTAAGCGACGTTTCGACGAGGATGCTCTGGTCTTTTAGTATCAAACTCAGTAATTGTGTGCCATAAAACTGTACCTATGTTCAATTACTAAATGCCAATCAAAGAAAAAAATCTCGACAAAGTTACAGATTTAGAACGTTGTTTTATGAAATGGGTCATTATTGTAGACCCTGTTTTATTGATTTCTTTTATGTTTATATGTTTTGTGTTTGATTTGGCTAACTTATTCTAAAAACGTAATAAAAATATTAGACTGGGTACGTTATTGAATTTGGTGTATCAAAGACACGACAGGAAATGATCCATTTTCAAACTGCTTTGTAAGATATGCAACTGGCTGTGGCGGTGCGTTTTGTGAAAAAATATCCCTCACAATCACGCACTACTCCAACTACTGCCTGCGTCTTGTGTTTGGCTGTACTATTTGTTAGTCGCGAGTAACCAGAGGCGTTTCAGTCGGTATAGTTAAGTAGAACATGAATAACATTGGTCATCCGTTGTCGTGGATCAGAGGCGCAAATACGTTTTTGAAGTTGAGAATAAGAATGAAATTTCTAATGCCAATCGAACTTCGTAAAGCTTAAATATTTGGGACGGAGCGATGATGCTGGTGCTGGTCCCGGGGCAGCATATTTACCGTACAATTAATTATGAATCTACAACGTGAATCGTTTTTGGTTTATACTTATCATTCTCCACCAAGTTCGTCCCTTATCGCAATTCCATAGTCTTCCACTCAAATCACCCGTCTGAACATTAGCTTTTAATTTGTCCCTTACATTCAGATGCACGATTTGCGACAATATCACACAATTTTATAAAAATTCTCAAAATGTACTTTTGGGAATTGAAGACAGAAACAATTCTAAGGAAATTGTTTTTAGTAGTACATGACTCCCTTGGCAAAGATTTTGAAAACTCCCTATGAAAATATATGATATAAAAATCTTGTGATTGTGGTTTGTACATATCGTGTATATAGTGTGTAATATAGTATACAGCCAATTTAATCCTTCCTTAACATCTTTTCAATGTATATTTATATTTCTACTTTTATGGAGAGGGGGTGTATAGGCTTCTGTCTATTCTCAAATTCAGTTTCTGTGAATAAACATCGTTTAGAGAAAAAAAAAAAAAATCAACAGTCTCGCTAATTTCACCCCAACCCCCACTTTCTCTTGATTGTGTATAAAAACAAGGCAATCATATATATGTCTATTGTACAAACCATTACGTCCACCTGTTGTTTTTATCAATGGAGACCCGTAACGAAAAAAACATGATAACATAGATTTAACAAAACTTAATCGTATTGAATCACGTTCAGTTGTTAACATCCACGTCTTCCTACCCATACATAGCTTATTTACTTTAACTATAGTACATTTCAGTGAAGTAGCTAAATACAAAATGGTTGGTTAGAGAAAAAAAAATAATAACGTTTATCTCTATTTAATAGAATTTACAGAATCCATTTCGATTGGAAAATCAGCGTTTAATTACCAGCGGGAATTATTTCATAATAACCGTCATCATTTCGTTTTCAATATGGCTAAAGCAATCTTTAGTGATGGTCTGTATTTTTTACCGATGTGGTTCCAGTGGTGGGTGGGGGATGCAAGGAGTCTGGTACTCTATTGTAGCTTTAATCCGACGATCTTTCAAAAATATTTAGTTTAGCAATGTTCGGTTCAACGCCATATTTAAGTGGATTGACTTTTGCATTCAAATTCTCTCAGTAATTCGTGGTTAAACCCCTTTGATTGATTTCAAAACGTTCACAGTGGTCTGCATATGCGATTACGTAAGATATAATAATAGAAATAATGAATGTACATGTATGCTTGGTTTTCCCGGAATGGGATTGGTTTATTTAAAATGTTACGTAAGACATATACTAATAGAAGTAACGTGGGTGGTTGGTTTTTCCCAAAATAGGATTGGTCTACTTAAAATATTATAGGGGAAATGATGCTGTTTCACATGAACATACACATGCATCTAATTCCTGAAAACCAGGAAAACCGCCTGGAAACGTTTTAGTCACACTGTGTACAAAACAACGTATACAATATTTAGATTCTCAACGTGGCCTGGTTCCTTTTCTCTCTCTCGCAATAGCTTCATGCTCAGCTTCCTCATCGATTTTTCTAGTGTAGGGTGAGACAAGATTTATTTTTAGAAAGTTGTCTTATATCCCAGTCGAGTCAATAAGATCAATAGTATAAATTATAGCCCTTCTGGGTACAGTTTAATCTGGTGTCAGGCGCGGGATGCGTATTGATATTAGCGTAGAATATATAGAGAGACTATACCAGCTTTATTTATCAAAACGCTTTCAATCTCACGCCTTTTTTTATGTTTAAAGATACAGTCTCGAGTTCGCTTGATATGAATCGGATCTCAATCCGTCTCTCTTTCTCTCTCTCTCTCCCTCTCTCTCTCTCTCTCTCCATGTGTATATACCGACTGTCGATTTGTCATTGTCTATATTACAAGAAAATCGTGATTTTATGAATTAAGACAACCGAGATTCAAAACCGGAACTAATGTCAATTCTTGAAGGGAAGCAGTATATTTTGACTCAAGTATGAACGTATGTTAATCGTTTTATTCAGACGTCTCCGTTACAACTTATACGCAAATCTTTATAATTATATGTAATGCGAAGTAACTAAACGTAATAAATATCCAAAAACGGATGTATTAGTTCCTGAATTTATAAATGTGTATCAAGATTCCGTACTAGATATGGTTAAAGCTTGAATCAGACTGTTATTTTAGAATGTGTGCATTGTATAGGTTACGATCCTATACTGTTGGTTGATACCAGATCATCCATTGGTGTTATATATTTACCAGAAACGCCATACACTTACATATATCCCCCTAGAGTAATACATTTACTAGTATTTAACACTAAAACCTCGTCTCTAAACCCTTTATACAATGTTATTATATTGTTTTTGAAATTCTGCTAAAGCTACTGAAACCATCCCTTTAAAATTTGTGGCAAGTAGTGATAAAGCTAAAACTTAAAGCAGCTTAAATCTTCTTTAGAAATAGAAAAAAATAATTGGAATGGAATCGTGTCGTCGCCTCTTGTATGATTGATCTGGCGACAAAAAGTCGAATTGATAGATGGCTTTGTTATTTTCGTTTTAACAGATACCAGCCCTAAATTTGTTGAGACAAGTTTTTCATTTATTAACCCAACTATGGGAATTAAGAAATCATTCATTATTTATCCATAAGTTTAATTACATCCCAATGAAACGAAGAACTGCATTTGTGTTCGGAGGGGGGGGGGGGTAGTGGTCTAGAGTGCCGCGCTACGACCTCTAGCTGGCCGGTCACCTCTGGCTAGCAGCTGTGGTTTCGATCCCTGATGTGAGCGTATGTGGTATGGAGATAGGGGCACCTTCTCTACCTCGTGGGTCTCCCCCGGACACTCCTGTTTCCCCCCCTGCTAAAGACCCCTACGCGCAAGCGAATTATTGAAATGAAATTAAACCATATGTTTGTCCCGAAATGACCTAGTTTGTGTCGAGTGGATGTTAAAACCTCATTTCTCTCTCTCTCTCGCATTTGTTTTCTACGTTTTTCAAAAATCGTCTCCTGGGATATGCTCCGAGGTTACGAAGTCGTGTCAGGACTATATCGGTTGCAATTATTAAAAAACCCATCAGTTAAGAGTTTAATAAAGAGTTGGCCATTCTTGCTAGAAATACTTTATTAAAATGCTTCATCCTCAGCCAAATTACCACTGTTTGTAGTTTTGACAAGATATGTGCATTGTGGTAACCAGGGGCCTATTTCACGAAATTTTAACTAAGATAAGATCCCAATTTTAGTAATTTGATTGGATAATATTAGATTGATTTTAGTGCTTAGCCAATCAACATTAAAGTATCTACTAAAATTTGGATTTTATCTTAAGTTAAAATTTCGTGAAACAGGGCCCAGTGTTCTGGTATATTTGAGAATTAGCCTCGCTTTCACATTTTTAAATTAAATTTTTAAATGGCGAACCGTTCTAACCTATTAAAAATCTCGAGTATCCGATGCCATCAAGAATTAATTATGGTCTCGGCTTGTTAATAAATCTTTAATTAATAGTTTAGATAACATTTCAGTTCTAAAGAAAGACCAGCAATAGGCAGATTTAGCTCTTGCATAATATAATATGTTTCATTTTGAAATATTTATCAGTCGTCCTCGCTGATAGTTGAAGTGCTATTTTTGACAATAACTTCTATAGAGTTATTCCCCTGGTTTTTTTTTTTAATTTAATGTTTTCCGATTGGAATTGTCGTTTAGCACATCACTGCGTATACGACTTAGCTACGGGTAGATGTATATTACCTCTGACTCTGTATTAATAACTGTAACTGTACAGCAGGAGGAAGAGTTTTCCTAGTGTCATTCTAAAGGTAATGTTTTGTTTTTATTATTTCATTTCACGGTTTTAATAAAATGGCGAACTATTCAGTATTTAAAGGAGCTAAACCTCTAACTCAATATTTCCCTTAACATTCCGAATTAACAACACGAATTAGAACTCAATATTGGTCCATTTCAATCAATATTAATGTTGTTATCTTGACATGAAAATATTGGAATCTAATATCACGTATTTCACCGGACAAAATTGATTCGGAATTACAGCAAATGTTGTGAAAAGATGTTATTCTGACACTTCAAATAAGTGACATTAACTTACTGTGATGTTTGACAGAAATATAAAAGCTATTATTTCTGAACGATCCAAAAACCTAAATGAGAATCTGTTTTAAGCACTTTGTCAATATTACTCTTAAATAAGGAATATTAAAGGAGTAAAACCCCCAGCTCAATATTTTTCCATAATATCTAAAATAAAAATCATGAATTACAATACGCAGTTATTCTATGTCAATAAATACTGAACATATTACCAAGAACATGTGAGATAATAATATCAAATATTTAAGATATAATTAATATTTCATAATTAGTACACGAGTCGTACATTTCGGGCACCAATTGTAATGAGTACAGAAAAAAGATTCTTCGACACAATGTGGAAGTAATTACTAATAGTTGATTTACAAAGGACAAAATAATAATAAAAAAAAACAAAAACATGAGAGGTTGTCTAAGCAGACGTAAATAACTGTTGTTCAATTTGAAATGCTAGCGCATTTACCGATTATATAATCGATTATTCATTGAAAACTTTGAATATAAATCACTTTATATACATTCAAGTTACATTAAGTGTACTTTTGGACCTATTTTAAGATTGCAAAGAATAAAGCCATACGCCCTTTAAATGCCTTAATCCTGGAATTCAATACGACTAATAATTACTCTGTTTGATATTGAATAAAACATTCAATCATTTCATGGAAATTCGATGCATCATAATAATACCGCACCCCTGTTTACGTATATAGATCCAAATACAGCTCAGGTAAGCTATATTTATAGACTTAGTCGTAGGTGGTGTTGAGTTTCTATTAAATATATTTATATAGTCTACTAACAAAGGAAGAGTACCCAAGCGATGAATAAGGGTAACGCAATGACGAGTTTCGGTGCCCCTCGTGTTATTGTGCCCCCACCCCCACCCCAAATGATTGAAATCAGGTTGTTTGAATGCAGTTATCAATATCACATTGATTAATCATAATCACATTGACTTTCTTGTGTTAAATATATACTCTGGCCGATATCTTCTAGTACAACACATTCTCAAATTACTCAACGCTGAGGGGGGGGGGGCTGCTAACGACATTAATCATGAGTTTTGTGACCCCACCGAATCTTGTTTTTCACCACGCCCCTAGGTATACCCGATTCCGTGCAATGAATGATAATCACTCTAATGGCAGGTATGTTGGGGCAACTGGCAGACAATAAATCCCTTCTTTGAGCTTGAGTAAGACATAAACATATAATATGAGCAGTTAATGTGTGACCGGTGGAAAAGAAATTAAGTCAGAGCGAGATGGGTCCTGAAATCCGTTTAATTCGCGTAAAATAGTGTTCACAATAGAAGTTTACCGTAAAACAAGAAATGCGACCTTAACTGGGGTCAAATCAAAATTAATGCGTCCCGCTGTGTTGAACAAAGATTAAATACAACAAATAAAACAGCATAAATATGCAAACATCCTTTTTTCATTGACTTGGATGGCCCTGAAAAAAACCAAGGACGTTAAACCTCATTTCATTGTCGTTTTTATATATCAAAATTGTTCTGAACTAAATAAGCGATTCTATAAATTATCCGCATGTAAAAAAAAACACCCCAAAAGTAATGGAACTCATTATATATAAATTCAGTCAGATTCATTAAATAATCATCTTTGGTGCTTAGTTTCTTTCTGGAATCTTTTAATGGTTTCTCCCCGAAGTCAAATCTATAACGAACCTCACTTGCGTCACTCCAGCTTTTCAAGCACCTTTGGGCGTTCATTTTTTTTAAAAAGGAGTTATCTTAAACCAATTTTTATCGATAATTAACGACGATTTTTAAGAAGAGGCAACCAAGTCCGTACATGATATCGTTACTGATATCTCCTATTTCTCGAATTTAGCCAATTATCGTTTTTTATAGCCGTATAGCCGATTACTTCAGAAATTGAAAATCGGGAATTTATAATAAAAAAAAGTTTTCTAAGGGGAGATGAAATGCCTAAATTAAATACAATGTATTAGTATTTAAAACATCTCTTTATTAATAACATGCACCAAGGCGCACTACGCCATTGGCATTTTCCCTTAAAATATTTAAATTTCTCAAGCGTAGTCGATACTAATATGTACATACATGTATATTGATTATTTAACATAAAATTAAGAAAACGAAATTAAAATAGCAACGCTAGATAATGGCCCGACTTGTAATCACTTGGATTTTAAAAAGGTCTAAAAAATAAATTTTCGCAGACAACAAGGTGGCGGCGAGCTTATTGCGTATAGAGACCAAAATAGATGAATGAAATATAAATCCAGATATCTTTGTAAATTAAACCATTGTTGGGCAGATATTCCTCCTAGAGATTCATAAGGCGCTAAAATGACGTATCGTAAGGAATTAAGCGAAAGGGCCACAGCATTATGCAATTCAACAGCGTAGTGTCCCTGTTTATTATAATATTATTATTATAAAATCATTATATTTATACAACGCGCACTTTCACACGAATGTGTTTAAATGTGCTGTAGGATACATTACAACAAAAAATAAAATTAGATATGAAAAAACCGATATAAAAATAAAAACATACATTTGAGAATCTACAATAAAAAGTTGTTTACGATAAGCTGAACAATCTCTGCTTTTTTATAATACATGTAAATTATTAAAGTGACTCACCAAGTAACACGTTTACGTGACCTCATTCTTTGTATAAAGGGGAGGTGGCATCACGTTGGCTTAGTGGGTAGGACGCTGGCTTGCTAGCCTGGAGGTCGGATATTTGATTTTCCGGCGTGGTTCCCACTTGTCAGAGGGCCTGAAAAGGACAACTGTCTAGTCATTCGGATGGAACGAAAAAACGGTGCACGTCAGTAAACACATTGACGTGCACGTAAAAGATCCCTTAACAGTTGGAATTCAATATAAGAGAAGGCCGTAGGGCCGCTGTCTGTCCGGGCAAAATTTCCCTCATAGCACACTGTATAACGTCTTCATTAGAGCAGTTGGAATTCGATATAAGAGTAGGTCGTGGTGCCGCTGTCCGGGCAAAATTCCCTCATGGTACGCTTTATGACGTATGCCCGCCTTCATTGGCCCAGTTCGGGGCAGAACAGTGGGACGTTAAACCCCATTTAATTTCATTTCTTTGTATAATATAGTAGTTTTAGAAGGAAGGGTCAATCTTGTCTACGATATCATCCTTGATGAAAGTGGACGTTAACCCTCCAGACACATACACACAGGTGACAATCGATGTCTAGCCAGACGATACCGTAAGTTACATTTGGCAATTTGATTATACAATGAATGAGATGAAGGGGTTGGATATTTGTCCCGTTTATCAGAACACCCAAATAGTAGTATATATATAAACCATGATGCTACAAAGATCTAAAAGTACCGTTATTATTATTCACGTTGATAATTACATCTGACACTGGTATGACAATTAGTAATATGATTCGTATACCAGTATATACATTGTATATATATATCAAACCCATATGTAATTAAATACAAACTACTGATCATACAATTAATGATTCACGTGGCGTGTTTACTTCCATGTCGACGTTTATTTTCAAGTGACACAATGCTTTCAGTTTCTAGGTTATTTCGATTTTATCTATTGAATTCTAAAATGAATCGATTCAATAGTTTTATTATCCGCCCGTGGCAATGTACTGTTAATATGTCGCTCTGTCTAATTACACAATGTTGTCATTTAAAATATAATTCAATTTTTCTTTATGGTATTCACTTTTCTCCTCCGAAATGGAATAAAATGGGGTTTAAAGGAAAATAAATTGGATTTAACTTTCCTACTGTTCTGCTCCGACTGGGATAATGAAGACGGACATACGCCATATACAATGTACTTCGAGATAAATTTGGCCCGGGCAGCGGCACTATGACCTACTCTTGTATATCGATTTCCAGCTGCCAAAGAATCTTTTACTTGCATGCCGATGTGTACATGGATCCTCGGTTTTTCGTCCTACCCGATTAGACAACTGTTTTTGCGACGCCCGCCATCCTGAACCACTGACAGGGGGAAACCACGCTGGTAACGCCCGATGAACATCCGACCTCGGGGCTAGCGGTCCAGAGTCTTGTCCACTTAGTAACCGCTCCTTTGGTACCTAGGAATGGACAGAAATGGATCGAAATGCATATCTGATAGTCGAGTATAATACTCCGGAAGTCTTCCCTAGCGGGATATGTTTAGTGTCGCTCATCCAATTAGTTCATTACAATTGACGTCCGAAAACATTTGGCCTGTGATTCGTGTGTTAAGAATTAAATTGACAAATAAATCGTGTATGCAATGTACGATGGATGATATTGAGTTAGAGACTTTAGCTACTTTAACGTAATACTGTAAGTTGAGCACCAACCGGGCTTATGAAGACGGGGGTTTGTCTGTTTCAACTAAGTTCTATTACAACATCCTTTGTTTCTAAATGTAATCTCTAAATTTTGCTTGGTGGTGTTTTTTGTTTTACAACACTTTACTTTAATCTGACTTATTTTATAACAACTATATCCTGTCAGTGATATATCGGTCATCCAATCCTCCCAACACTCATCAGACCCACGCTTTCCTATTTTAAATTCCCATAATTCAGGACAAAAACCAAGTCTTGTATAGCAATCCAGACAATGTTATAGAGTAATACGTGATCAGAACAAATTCAACAAAGAAATTCACGTAACAAAGTATTTTATATACAATACATCTTATTTTATTTTTAAATGACACAGTATTTCGTGTATATCTTTGGCTACAAAAGAAAATAATAATATGGCGATAAAAGAATGCATAAAATAATTCCATTTGTGGACATAACCGGGGGAGGGGGGAAATTGAGTTAAACATCTACTCAACACAAAGTTTATTTTTATTTCGCATAATAATCTTACGCGTAGGTGTCTTTAGCAGTGGGAGGAAACCGGAGGATCAGGCGACTCTACTCTTTTTCACGTACAATCGGGGATTCGAAACCACGCCAGATAACTCAATGACAGGCTTTATGATTCAGCGCGCACGTGCTAACCATTCGGTTATAACCCCCCCCCCCCCCCACACACACACACACACACACACACACACACTGCCAGAAACAATAACAAATATTTTTAATATCAGTATGGTCCACTTTAGTGGCTGTTGACGATTTGGGCTATGGTGGTTTGAAAGTCCATGTAAACAAATTAGTAAATAGTACACCAACGACAATACAATCGTAAGTAACTCGGGTTGGTGTACTCGATTCTGTCCTGTTCAATACACACCAAATAAACTGCGTAACTTACTTATTTATTAGTTTCCAGGTAAGCATCTATCCATTTCACAGACGTATTGTATTGCGAAAGTCTTCTAATAACTCTGTATAAGATGGCTGACCTTTATAAGTTCAAAAATATTATACAGTGACCCACAGTCCTCACATCACTCATGGTCAATCATTCGATGCCTTGTTTACATAGGACGTCGTAGCGTAAATAGTGCAGTTTACTAATTTTCTATACCCATTTACACTAAATAGGAAATATTTTTTTATCCAGATGTACTTCAAACACTGTTATCTATTTTTCAAATACTTAAAAATCTGTTCTACAATTTAATTTACAGAAGGAAAAGAGTTAATATTGCGAGCTAATTAAACCGCACGGACCCCCCCCCCCCCTGTACTGCTGATCAATGTGGGTTATCAAATGAAACCTACTTCATAAGAGCCAAGAACTAATTTAACAGTACCGTGTTGCTTTTTTTCACAGTTTTGATGGATCGCTTTCATCAGCCCAACCGTTTGTGTACATTATTTCTTATATATTTACAAATTATTCTCTATTGAAATGAAATGAAATGGGGTTCAACCTTCAACTTGCTTAGGTCTATTGAGAACTAAAATGTATATTATGTATGATGCATGATTATCATTTTACGCACAAAAATGTAAAGGCCGACGTCGTGTTTTTATAAATAGAAAATAAATAAGGTAACGAATTCAACCTTGACAAGGGTTGTTTTACTCCAATCCATTATAAAATCTTAAAGTATGTAGTACCTATCTAAAGTCCATATTATATCGAGTTCCTGTCATCAACTTTTATTTGTTGTAATCGTCTTTCGACATCTGTATGATAACTCCCCTCTATCCATTAACACCGAGGCCGAGATGGTATCTAATCTATATACGTTTGTTGTTTGAAATTATGTAAAGCTCAATGGTTATTTTTAAAGGTATTTTCCAATTTCTGTTTGTATTAATATAAAGTAAAATTAGACATTCTTATCGATCCATCTATATACATATTCATGATTCATACACTTGGAAACATATTACATTGAATTTTAATCCTTTAACATTTACATTAGTCGTTCACTCAACTGCGAAATATTTATAGAAATAGTTAACTTTAAGGCAATTAATTCCACGTAGCCTACTTTAAAATACATGAAGTCAACAAAAGCTTCCATCTACCATTATGACATGTATTGTCACATGATCAATGCTTTTCTCAGATCAAAGTAAGAGCACCGAACTGAAAATTATTTAAAATCAATAATATTAACACATGCTTCCAACTAAAGATCAAAACAATTCTTTCATCTAGACTCAACCGTATGTCAAAATAATAAGACAAATAACTTCAGTTATCATAACAATTTATATTTAATGCTTTCATAACAAACAAATCAATTCTATAAAAAAAAATCAAATATGAAAACAAATTACAAGGATGTTGCGCCCGTTTCATTTAGGTCTTACCACAGTTATGAGAGAGAGAGAGAGAGAGAGAGAGAGAGAGAGAGAGAGGGAGTCAATGTTCAGTATTTACACAGATATGGCGAATCGGAAATTAACTCATCCTATGCTGCTCCATATGTCAGAGTGCCGTTAATTTAACGGCCACTCAACGCAAAGTAGGATTTCAGCACGTCAATAGTCTCGGTTGGTTGTCAACCTTTGGCGAAATTTACTGGATAATCAACCACATAAAAACAAAACTCTCGGATACGCATGGCCAATGAAAGTTTTTCGCTAAAGTCATGGTGACGACGAATTAGGATCAATAAAAAATCATGAATAATATGGTCTTTAAAGAGAGTGTTGGATATGAAACGAGCAATGAAAATATAGTTTTTCAAATGACGATTCTTATATTAATTTTACGGGCGTCGACATCTTGTTTTAGGACTATAGGTACCTCCCTTAGATTTTGTTCATGATAGTGTAGAAATACCTGATAATATAGCCAATGACCTAGTTATTCTCAAATGTTGACAATCGATTCACCACTAACATTTTCTCCAGGAAGGCCAAGCGAAAACCCACGAAGTAGCCCAGATGAGCCTACTTCTTGTCACGTATGTGGTTAATGTTTCATTTCGTCAGAGAAAACGTTTGTAGACATGTTCAATACCATTCTTGATTTTGGATGTTTCTACTTTTAAACACGCCCCTATTTTAGAGAGAGATGGAAATGGGGTTTAACCTCCACTCGACACAAACTAGATCATTTCGGGACTAACATATGGTTGAATTTAAATAATTCGCTTGGTTGGACAGGCGACCCTACTCCTTGCCACGTACAACCGGGGACTGCCTCTATCTTAAAAGGGAAGATGGCAAACTTAATTTAAACCTAATCTAGTAATGTAAAACTTCTTATCTAGGAAATCACATTTAATCAAATCATATAATATCTTTCATTTATCACCCATATCAAAGCAAATACATACTGTATCTCCTATATTTTCCTAAGTTTCTTTTTTTTGAAAAGAAGCATTATCACGGAATGCTTTTGAAAGATCTACCCTGGAAGACTTGATAGGTATATCAGTCACAATTTGCAAAGGACTGAATTCACAAACGATCGTTGTATAAATTTCACTTAAATATATTTATAAAGAAAATCATGGATGTTTCAAAAGATACGGTTTCTTATTTGTGGGAATATTTTATATCGTAAAATCGATTTTAAGCAGCATGGGATAAAACAAAGTCTATAGTGTTAATAACTTTTGTTGATTGTTGCATTTGTCGAGATGACTCGAGCAGCAGAACATCAGATACCACTTCTCGTTCGAGTCATTCACTCAGCTAAACAATCCAATTTTCTATCACTCATTTATCTATAAGAGTGGATAAATAAGCACCCTTTGAAGTAAACTTCGGTCAAAACAAGGAAGGAACAAAACGATCTTACAAATAAAATTGAATTAATCGGGAAGGAGTAATATACAAATGAAATGAAATGGGGTTAACGTCCTGCTATTCAGCTCCTAAATTAAGCTAATGAAGACGGGCGTACGCCATACAGTGTGCTATGAGGAAAATTTTGCCCGGACAGCGGCGCTACGGCCTATTCTTATATCGAATTCCAACTGCCAAAGGATCTTTTACATCTACACAAGATAGCTGTCCTTGTCAGGCAACCCGTCCTACATCACTGACATGGAGAAACCGTTTGGGAAATCTTAATGAACTTTCTCGGCCAATGCAGGGATCGAACATCCGAGTTCCAGGCAAACGAGACAGCGTCTTACCCATTTAGCCACCGTGATCCCAAATATACAAATGGGAATGGTACAGTCGATTTATAAAATAAAATGGCGGCCTTCTTTTGAAACAAAGTTTTTTGTGTGGTGGTGTTTATATTATTTCTACCAATTATATCTATTATATGTTCATGTCAAATGTCTCTTTATTATAATGTTCGTACAGCAGTGTTTATAAATACATGTATGGACTTTCTGTTTCGTCGCCATTATTTGCTTTGTGGTCGCTCATCTGCTTGCACCATCTGCCTAAATTAGGTCCTTTTTGTCCGGAATCCACTCAAGACCATTTGATGCCACACTACCAAATTGAGTAAATATTTAACTAGGAAAATTAATGTCGACGGTTAGCTGGTATTGCCAGCCATTTTGGAAGTCAACTATATTGTTCACCGACAGGTGGCGTTATTATTGATTCTCCACTTCATGTTATCAGAATTTGTCAGATTTTCAAGTCACAAGAAAAAAAAAACCACTTTTATTAACATGACTGGACAATCGTAGTTTGTTATGATTGCTCGATTTGGTTATTTCTTTGATTCCTTGGTCGTGGAAAACCGGTATCGATCTGTTTATTATACACATATAATCGTCAACAGTATTCCTGTTTGGCTCCGCATTTGTCAAGTTGTTGCAGAAAAAGTAGGTTGTTAAACCAGATTTCATTTCATTTCAATTGTCCGTCCCCGCAGCTGTCCAATTCCAAAACAAATTCTTTACTTATTTATTTGCTTGTGTTTTCCCATCTAACAATCTACGACGTATTTGTTCACTTAACGCCAAAGAAAGGAGAAAAACAATATGACATTATTTTCAAACGTGTAGATGGCTAATTATCTCAAACAGATATACATATGTTCTATTTCTGAATGCTAGCTTCAAGGTTTTTGGTTGATTGATTTCACTGTTTACTAAGTATTGCCACATATACACAGGTATCAATCTAATATCCTCCATGAAAATAACTGATCGATGTTTAAAGACGGTCATGATAAATTATTTAAACGGTTCGATTACATCTGTAATTTAAATACTGGTCAATGTTGATATAATGGTAACTTGGTTAGGAAATGACTGGGGTTGTGCTAGGGAACATATTGGTTTAAAATTATCAACAATCACCGACTTCAGAAAAGTAGGGCTGTTTAAAAGTTCAGGAACATTCTGACATTGAATCAGAGAAACCGACCATGTAAGCTACATGTTAGAAATATATATTAAAAATTCGAAATCTTCGTGACAATTGATTAAAATGATACACTTGCTGACTTGGGGGGTATAGGACATTTTGGGGATCACGGTGGCTAAGTGGGTAGGGCGATGGCTCGTTAGCCTGGAGGTCGTGTGTTCGATCCCTGCATTGTCAGAGAAAGTTCATCCAGATTTTCCGACGTTGTTTCGTCCTGTCAGTGATGCAGGACTGTTGTCTAGTCGTTCGGATGGTACGTAAATTCGAGGTGTCGAATACACATTGACATGCACGTAAAAGATCCCTTGGCAGTAGAGTAGGCGAAAGCGCCGCTGCCCAGGCCAAATTTCCCTCGTAGCACATCGTATGGCGTATGCCCGTCTTCATTAGCCCAGTTGAGGAGTGGAACAGTAGGACGTTATACCCAATTACATTTCATTTCATAGAACATTTTTAAATATGTTCTGGTTATTGCTGCTGAAGAAACAAAGAATTCATATAGTATTTAGACCACATGGCACATTAAGTTAACCGTGATTTAGCCATTATCACAAAAACGTATGTAATTCTGTTATAAAATGTAATTGAAAGATTAAGAATTCCTGTCTCCAACGTGACAAGGAATTACATCTCAGAGTTGCAACATGCTAATATGGTTTATGGAAGATTATTTTAATGATGTTTCCAGAAGTATGTAGCACAGATACATGCTTAAATAACTTTATTGTAACAATCTATTTCATTGGTTTAAGTATGTGTTTTTTATATTAAAAATCTGGCTACGAAACGTTTTATACGCGAAGAAAAAATAAAACGACTGCAATGGCAATATCGTTATGTTCTCACTGTAGTGCGATGCGCTGAAATAGGATTATCCCTACTGAGTTGACACGTTTCAGTACGATCAACACGAATATTACGAATGACCTCAATGTATACTAAAGCAAGGCTGACACTTGTACGATTCCGTTGCACGCATTGGCACGACTCGAGCCGGCACGACACCGTCCGATTTGTGCAAACTCGTCGTGCCAATGCGCGAAGTGCGTAAACAATGCGCAAAGTGCGTAAACAATGCGCAAACTATGCGTGAACTCGTCGTGCCAGTTCGTGTCAATGTGGACACTAATGGGCACGACAAAATCGTGGCCAAAAGTCGTGCAAGTGTCAGCCAGGCTTAAGACCTGATAGGATCGCCACGATTACTCCACGGTTTCAATCGCAGCACGAATCGTGAAAGTGGGAACCTAGCATATAGAAACCTGCATATTATAGAAGTTTAAACTACCTCCATCTCAGGAGGGGGGGGGGTGGTGGTCTAGAGGTCTAGAGTGCTGCGCTTCGACCTCTAACTGGCCGGTCACCTCTGGCTTGGGGCTGTGGTTTCGATCCCTGGTGTGAGCGTATGTGGCATCGAGTTAGAGGCGCCTTCTCAACCTCGTGGGTTTCCTCCGGCCACTCCGGTTTCCTCCCAAAGCTAAAGACCCCTACGCGCCAGCGAATAATTGAAATAAAATCAAACCATATGCTAATCCCGAAATGACCTGCTTTGTGTCGAGTTGACGTTAAACCCCATTTCTCTTGCTCTCCCCAATCTCAGGGATTGTGTGGTCGAGTGACCTAACGCGTGCCCTTTAGCTCGTAATGTCTGCCATTGGGTCAAGTGGAGTGGCCTGTCCAGTATAGGGTTTTTTTTCTTCATATCTTTATGTAAAAGATTTATTATATGTGACAGTGTCTGTAAAGCGTAACAATCTTATGTCTTGTTAAAATGGGACACACTCGTGTCAGTAAAGTTACACTCATCGAGAAAGTCACTATCATTATGCCGATGTATATTAGTGACTGGACAACTGTGACTATTTTCCAATCGGACGTTAATAAACTGTAAAAGAATGAGGACTTATTGGTCGAGAACCCGATTTCATTAGAAGAGTGTTGGGCACGGATTGTCTTTTATATCGTCAATCAGCCATTTATCTTCTCGCAACTCTCTCCCTTTGGCAGAGATTACTGAAAATCAATGGTAAACATAGCAACCGTAACTGTCAGCGATCGTGTATGAAAGAACGGCTACTGCAAAGACCATAACAAATACCACTTGGACATTATTGTAAGTGCACAGAAGTTAAAATAAAAACCCACCGGAATGTCCATCAACTTACACGTGCCAAAATCTTAATTTCACCCCCTTCTATTTGTTTATATTGATTGAAGCCTCGATAAATCATTTACACGACCATCATGGCGCTAGAAATTGGCAATTTTCTTGTTTGTTTTCACGGATCGAGCAGATCTAAAACCTTTATGTGAGGAGTTTGCGCTTATCAGTTAAAGTAAACCTTCTTTACTGGTGCCATAAAAACATCATGTACGTCATTTTTCACCATACTCGTAATTAATCAAAGAGAATTCCTGGCCGCAGCCAGAGCGGTCAGAAACATTGGCACCCGTCTTAATTAAAGGAGGCTGTGAAGATAAAGTATATCATAGCGTTGTTTTATCGATATGCCTGTTATATACGTTATGATTCATGTTGTACCATTATTAAAGACACATGAACACATGATAGATGTGTCCTAAACATTAATCATGATAGATGTGTATCCTAATCTTTAATCATGATAGATCTTTAATCATGATAGATGTGTATCCTAATCTTTAATCATGATAGATGTGTATCCTAAACTTTTATCGTGCCTCATAAGTAGCCGAATTGTAAATAATGTAGTATAACAGAGATGTAGCCGATGTTTTTTAGCCATCCTAAATATATCACTTCGGTGGAAGCGGACGTTAAATATAGTTATTTCACACGCACACAACACATACACAGGGTCTCAAATGTAGCCATTTCTGCTCATCAGTATGTAAGACTGGTTTACTTTTTCATAATGTGACGATTTCAGTTTCCCCAATAATATTGTTGACACTCACAAAATGGGAGAACCAGTGGTTTCCAGGCAGGATACGTCCACATTTTACAACAGATGGATAAAGTACAAGCTACAAAAACAAGTGATTTTTCTTACAATCAGGGGTCATAATCTTGGAAGTTATGGTCCTAAACGCGTTATTATCGAAAGAGACTGGGATATTTTGGATATAAACATAAATTCAAGTTTCATCAAATCGGATAAAAATTGTGACTTCTAGAAGGTTCACAACTTACATACTTTAACGCTATTTGCGTACAAGGAGCGGCCATTTTATCCGGTAGTTATGAAAGTCGAACTCAGCTTTCAATGATCTGTAACGGTGATATATTAATACGTTATTTTAAGCAAAAATTGCGACTTCTTGCGGGTTTACCAGCTAAAAATACTATTTTTCGAACAATCAGGGGTCATAATCGAAGAAGTTACGTTCGGATATGTTGTGATATAAACATAAATTTTAAGTTTTTTTTAATTGGATAATTAACGTGATTTTTAGAGCAATATGGGGCCACAATCAGATACATGCCAATACCGAAAGGAACCGAGATCTTTGGGAGATAAACCTATATTTTAAGTTTAGTCAACATCGGATAAAAACTATGACCCGTAAGTGTCCACAAACAAATTGTAAACGAACGGACGGACAGTGGCAACGGCATAATACGTCCAAATGAAAATGTAGGCATAAACAAATTCCAATAAACCATAACATCAGTTTCTATTTTGGATTCATCCGAAATAAGTGTGACGTGAATCATGTGGTCCTGTAGGTTTACCTGGAAAGAAACGGAATTTAAGGTCTTGTCAACTCCCTATAAACTATTATCCCCAGAAAAATAATCCTACATTTTACCTCATCATTAGACAGAGAAATAAAATGAAATGTGGTTTTATGGCACGTCAGCACCAATCATTAGACAAGCCAGAACATCTGAATCAAGTATGTCATTCTACGTCAAACTGAAACTTAATATTGGTTTATTTTTGTTTTAAAGCCATATCAAAGTCATGATTTACATGTTATAAATAAGGAAACATATTAACTTTAATATCAGTTATCGAACTGACGTTTTCCGCCATTTCTAAATGTAGCAATATATAATAAGACTTCATCGCAAATAATTAACTCAATTCTTATAAGGCAAAGAAAGTAGTGTCAACTCTATTACGTCACAAACTGCTAATTTGTTATTTGGCGTCATATTTAATAGCCAGTATTAAAGGTAAAGAAAAGTCTGATCATCTTAATCATTAAAAAACCTTTACGAGTTCAAACTGATTCCTGTTTCTCGACTGAATTTCAATTATTTGCAAACTAAGGTAAGTGCCCACAAAAGAGAACATTGTAAATTCTTATATTACATTATAACTGAAAGGTAGAAGATTTTTACCGTTTACATACCAGAATACCGATTTACACGGAAATGATGCAGACATGAAATAAAATAGGGTTTAAAGTCCTACTGTTCCGACCCGAACTGGGCAATACAGTGTGCCTATCGATTTCCATGTCTCAAGGGATCATTTACGTGCACGCCAATGTGTACACGATACCTCGGATTTTCGTCGCACCCGAACGACTAGACAGCTGTCCTTGCCAGGCCTACCGTCCTACACAACGACGGAAAATCTGGATGAACTTTCTCGGCCAAGGCAGGGATCGAACACCCGACCCCCAGGCTAGCGAACAAGCGTCTTACCCACTTAGCCACCGTGACCCCCACACATGATGTAGAAAGGAGATAAGAAGCACTGGACTTTATTATCGATAGGTTCTATCCTATCATAGATCTAATTGCCGAAGGTTCATTTAGAACAATTAAACCTAGCGGAATGGAATAATGACCCCTTAGTTCCGAGAATGATAAATAAAAGAAAAACACTTGCACTTAAAACAACATATCTGTTGCATTTCCGAACAGTAGTTCAAAAATATGTTTTTGTTGAATATTTTTATCGATTCCAAAAATATCCAGAAAAGTTAGCAGATTTGAACCAAAGAGTAACGCCGACTGATTTCTATGAACGTATTGATAATATGTCTTTATTATCCTGAAATCATTATACCGTTATTAATTCGACCAAGCAGTGAGAAAATGGTAGCAAATGTTATGAAGTTTGTAGTGAAGCGAATATAGAAATAAATATATGTTGTAGGGTTTTAAAATAAACATGTATGATATGTATAAAAGCTATGTTGATAGACTAATAGGTTCACTAATAATTGTGATAAACAGACACTGGTCGTTTGTAACAGATGGGCGATAGCTTAAAACTTCGGGTTATTTCCGTACGTTTATAACGGTAGATATCTATATACAGCCACTAAATTATAACAGGTTACTATCAACACATACTGTTAAAACATTTGTGTAAAATACAACACCTACTGGTTGTAACGAGTAATGCGAAGAGGCCCGTTGATGACGAGGAAGGGTTTGGGCACAGTGGTGACGCTGTAGGGAAAGAATGTCTAGGAACAAACGCATTTAATTTGGGTGTCGTATTTTTCGTCTCATTATTGTCAATCCACTATAATTATCCCTTGAAGAAGACGTCTGTATTATTTCCATTGTCTTGTGTAATGTGGATAGAGAACCTTTCTTGAAATCATTTACTGACATTCTTGTATATAAACTGGTGTATGCGACCGATTGAATGTTTAAGGGTCGCTATCTAAAATTATAGACAGACATTTTATCTGTGGAGGTATATGTTTGTTTGACCATCTCGTTTCAAACAGAAAATCATAATGCCAATTGAACATCCATTCTCGGAATCTATCATCTCATCTTAACATATCTACGACTGCATATCAATGTGTTATGGGAAGTTTGAGAATTATGTCCCTTTTTAAAGCAATGGTAACGAACATTACTCCTTTCGTCCAGTTCGCTTGACAACTAAACTAATCAAAGCACTTCAATATTTTTGCTTCATACTTAAAATTAAGCGAGTTGAAATGTCGGGCGATCTTATCAGGTCTTGACATACTACACAGCGGGGATAATCCTTCTCTCGTGGTTACAATAAAGGCGACAAGGACCCGAGGGAGAACGAATAATCAGACTAAGTGTAGCAATGGTTAATTAGGCAATAATTCCAGCGAAAATTGCTTCAGCTATATGAATAAATCTTTGACTATTTATTGTATTGAAAGTGAAGTTGCTTTATTAGTTACCATAGTAACCCGAAAGTCAACATGAGAAAAATATTTTGCTATAATATTGCGAAAGTGCGTGTTTCAATAATGATGCTTTTCTTGGATAAAGTGAACAGATTAAATTCTACATATCCAGAAAATGTAGCCGGTTAGGTCTGAATTGTCAGGAAAAAACCCGTCCATTGCATTGAATTATGGTCCAAATGTGACCACCCTCATATATAATATTATATGTTGTTCAGAAAGCAGCGGTCAGATGTTATACGGCTTAACTAGTTCGTTTGCACGGTATTTGAGATGAGTTTTTTGTTTTGTTTTAGGGAACTCTGGTAATACCCATGGGTCTAAGATCCAACAGATGAACCATCTTTGGTATATAATGTTGCAGGGATGTAAATGGAATGGTGTTTAACGTCCAATTGTTGTTGCTTCGACGTGGCTAATGACGATGGGCATACGTCATACAGTGTGTTTCGAGGTAGATTTTGCTACGACCTAGTTTTATTTCGAATTCCAGCCGTCCACGGTTTTCGGTTCCTTGCTATGCTCCCGTCCTGCACCACTGTAAAGGAGAGCGTCGTCGGAAAATCCGATGGAACTTTTTTGCCCAGCACTAGTAGTGAATCCACGAACTGTGGTTAGCGAACCAACGTCTTATCCACTGAGAGACCGGTATCATCTGAACACCCATGGTTTACAGTGTATACTGGAGGAAAGTGTAAATTATCTGTAGCGTATATCAGTAGATAGATATATCATGTTTTATTGGTGTGTATACTTATTATAAACACAGAGTGACCATCAACTAGAATAGATGATAGACACCACCATCTGTTTCCACCAACTTTGTATATTACATTTAGTTTATTTTTAGTATAAACATAGTCTTTATTATAGAAGTCATCTATCCTCAAGTTGAAACCCTTAAAAACCTAAGGTGCAGACATTTATTTCGTGGGAGGTAGATTTCGGCTTAGGACAGGGGACCAGTCAAAATAAAGTCCTTGTGTATAGCCGAAAAGTTATTAATCTCGAAATAAAAGGGGCATTAGCCAGAGTTTGTGACATGGATAGGCGAATCTACTCCTTGTCACGTACCTCCGGCGAATCGACACCACATCAGTTGACTCCATGACAGACCTTATAATGCAACGCGCGCTCGTTAATCATTCGGCCACCTATCCTCCCAGTGCTGAAAGGGTTTAAATTATGAAATATATGTTCGTTAGTAGTTTAGAACATATTTTTTGATGCATAACAAACGCGGCCAGAAGAATAATCATCCTCATTCGCCTTCGATTCTGGTGCTGAGGAAATTTTGCCCGTCACTCAATGGAAAGATGCCGCATGTCGAAGATGCAAGACGCGGCGTCACTGATTTAGCCTCGCTCGTTTCAAGAAGTTAAACATTAGCAACTGGAGATTACGAATAACGGGTGCGTCCATTCTGCCCATCAGTGTGGCGCGTTTTAAAGTTAATTCCATCCAATAAGTTGTAATGTGACGCGCTGTTTTTAATCCGAGACAAACCAAACCGAATTCCAGAGGCTGATCTCCGGAATTCACATTGAATGCGCATATAGTGTAAACCCCTCTTTATTTCAAACGAATTGATCCTTTGTAGGCTAAAGATCTTTCTTTCTGGTAGACCATGGTCTGGTAGACCAGATCTACAGGAGTGATGTATGCTGTCAGTTTTATATGTATATATTCATAATTATACATATCATCTCACATTGTGTATATACATGTAAATTGGTATTGTATGTTTGTCTAATTACACTCATAATACGAGGTGAGAAATGTCGTACTACGTATTATGTGGTTAAAACATTTTGTTGTATCCGATATTATCTATAATATTATGTTGTCAAGGTAATCAATTATTCTACGTGTGTACAAAACAACATGGTTGGTGTTTAATTATTTATTATAACATCTGTAGACGCCCAACTAATAGCAACCAGCTGTCTTATGATTTGATGTATATTTGGAGGAAGAAGTAGTGGTGGTTGATTATTGTTTTTTTTTATGTAAATACATATACATGAATATATTCAAATATCCATAGGGCTAGTATTATTATTCTTGAAGACATAATTGAACCCTAGGCGAAACAAATTCATTAGCAAAAACAACTGCTCACAGGAAGTAATACCGAGATTATCCAGTGACTGTTAATTACCAAGCGATGTCACATATAACGATCGCCATTATCCAGTGCTGTGTTTATAAAAAGTTGCCTTGTTTATTTCTGTAGCCTATCTGTAGAATAATAAAAGATAAAGACTAAACATCTATTATAAATATTATTTATCCACGTAGTTTTTTTTAGATAAACCCAAGGAATCTGTAATATTTCTGTACAAATAACCGAGAACAGGTTATGGGTTTCAAACAATATTCATACCTGCTACATAGCATTGTAATAAACACTGAATATGTTAATTATGCACGTTGACCAGGTTGTTAATTTCAAGTATCGATCAATCATGTTGTGTTTGTTTATGGTCATAGCTAATTAAATATTTATTGTGATTATAATGACACGAGGACTGTTGTTATGGAAATTAGTCATCGTATTTGTTACTGATGTTAGTGCGATTGTCGCTTATTTCTATTAATGTGTCAATAATGAGAACACAAAATATATATAAATTGGAAACATGCCAATCTGATTAAAATACAGATTATCCATATTTCGTTTCGTTTTTTATACTTTTGATGGCTTACATGAAGATCTGAAAAGTTATAGTGGGAGTTCACACCAAAGGTCACACGAGCGCCTTTTGACCGTATGACGTTAGACATTCGATTTACCAATCAACATTGATGTTACTGGTGGATTATCCACAGTTCCGTGTAAATCACGCTTAAAGCTTGTCGTTAAATACCATTTCATTGGCTAATGCCTCACATCATTCAGAACACGCCAATGATAAATCTTCCAGATCCTAGTATAGTAAAGACAAGTAAAACGAAATTGTCAACAATAAAAACAAATCGAACTGCGGGCAAAAGGTTTTTTAGCATAATTTTGCCACCAACGTTGTTTTTCTGTTTTAGGCGGGTACGATGCGGGGTAGCAGAATGTTAACGGATTAGCGATTTGGTTTCTTTTTATGTGGGTGCAATGCGGGGTAGAAGAGTGTTATCGTGCAGGCGGTTTTGTTGGGTATCCGGCTTGCCTCTCGATACTATATTTTTTTACTTGAAAATAAGAGATCTAAACCTCAATGTATTTTAAAAGAAGAATATTAGCCGTCCCAAAAAATGGCATACTATATAATACGTCACAACATATCATCGACTTTTCTAAATATTCAGAAAATCTATAATTATAATGTGTCTCGAAAATAAATCATTTCAACCACCTGTTTTTGACATGCATATTATTAAACCTGATTCCAAATTAACACCGTCTAGTCTTATGCATCATTTTGACGTAATATACAGTTTTCGTAAAACAAAAGAGTTTGATATTCGCCTTTAATGTGTAATTTTCGACTAGTTTCGAAAACCATTCAATAAATATTAAGATGTTTTGTTTTAAAAATAATACTAAGTAGATTTTCATATTACCTACCATCAGGTGTTCTATCAGGGCATTGACATATGAATGATTTGCGATACAAGTTTTTATATATCGTGCTGTGTCAGATTCATGTGTGCTACGTATTATGTCAATCACATGTTTACGTGCAACATGGGACAGGTGAGTTAAATTCACGTGTTCAAGATTCAGCCTCATTATTGACCGTTGAAAATGTATTATATAAGATGTAGATAAAGGTCAAGTTGGCTGTAAAAGGTCAAAAGATATAATACTAAATTATTAAAAAAATTCAGGCAAATTACAAAGAATTGGCCAGAATTGCCGATTGACACTTCACATTCTCGAAGTTACACCCAACCCCCACGCCTTAAGTCACATTCGACCGCCACCTTGACTATCGTGATATTAACGTTTAAGATAGATATGGTGTGTTGTCTCATCAGCTCAATATCTAAGCCATCCAATATTGGTGATGGGGTAGCCATAATAATCTGTATATAGTATAATGCATCTTTAAAGAATTATTTCAGCGTCCAAAACGAAACCAGAAAAAGCTTTCAAAATAATTAAAAACACGTCAGTGCATAACCTATAGTTTTATTATTTCTTTAAAAATGATAGCTTTATTTCCGGTATATAAATAAAATGGAGGCATGGTACACAGGGATTTGAATAAGCAAGACTTCCCTTGAAATTGCTGAACACTCATTATTATAATCCACATGGTGTTAGCAGTGGCAGGTATGGTTATTAATTTATGAAATGGTATGACTTCGGGTTTTTTCCCAAAGAAGACAATCACAACAGAATTTCCCCTTGTACGTCACCCCCAGAATGTCCGAACCATGTTTACGTATGAACCATAGAACAGATATCTGAGTCATGGAATCTGTTCAATCAATCTATATAATATTTTTAAAATCAATGACGGCTGGTATTGTCCTTTAAATTTATTATCCACATAAAATTTCTTTCTTTATTTAGATGTCAAAATGTTGGAGAGTTACGACGAAATAAATATGTCACTGTTCCTACTGAAAGGGCTTCTAAAACATTGTAAGACCTACTTTTACAGCTGTGGCACTTGGTATAATAATATACATAAAATGACTATTTTAACTCAATAAGAAATCTGAATCAATGATAGATAAGTTTTTACATTTTATAGAATTAGTTCAGGAGATAAAGATGCTGATTTGCAGAAATCTTCTCAAAACCCACACAAAGAACAGAATCAGTTTTCAGCTATCGAGCTCAATTAAATTTACTTATATCGTCAATATCACTGCGATATCAAACCAAAAAATGCTTTATACCCAATACCTATGTGAAATATCTCAATATGGATAACAATGTCCTCCTATTACTTGCAAATCTATTCCTTTATTCTTACTTCCGGAGCAGAACAGTAGGACGTTACACCCCTTTTCATTTCTTGATATTCTTATTTGTAGAAATTCGTAAACGATATGGCAAAAAAGAACCAGAAACAAAGACAATGTCATTTTTTCTGTTAATGTTGTAATATAGGAATGTTGTTGTTGTTGTTCTTCTTCTTAGCGTTTACCTTCCGCTTCCACAGAAGATGATATCGCACACAAGTCTTATTTTTCATTTTTATTATTTTAAGGGATCTTTCATGAGACAGGAAACCGGAGTGCCCGGAGGAAACCCACAAGGTTGGGAAGGTGCCCCTATCTTCATGCCACGTACGCTCACACCAGGGTCGAAACCACAGCCGCAAGCCAGAGGTGACCGGCCAGCTAGAGGTCAAAGCGCGACACTCTAGACCACCAGCCCCCCCCCCCAATATATAGGGATGTTCATCTTTCTGTTTAAGAAAAAGGCTAGTTGAGAGAAAGCAATGGTGGTTCACACCAAATTTAAGAAGCTGCGTTCAAATTGGTTGCCATCAGGAAATTTGTGTCTCGTACCCATAACACACGTGTTTCTATGTGATTTTAGCGCGCAGTGGTGGAATATCTCGTACTATTTTTAAATTGGAACGTTCCCCTGGGTAAAGTCGACGTACTATTATATCAATTTGTCTTTTTGTGTTCATGGACTTTTTAGATTTCCCTGTAGGATCGATGGTACTACATTTTATTTATATTAGATAATTTTTACACGTAGTATACAAAATTTTGTCACTCAATTTATTCACGTTTTAGTACTTCCATGCGGTTTATTCACAATAATACTTAAATACTTAAATTACCTTTAGTATATCAACATGTCTTTTATTTACATCTAGTGCAATTATATATTTTCATTTAAAATATATAGTGTTCACACTTCAAACAATTAGACTGTATCATATAATGAATTGCCCTCATCGATATTAAAGGCTTAAAGATGCACTATGTGAGAGCTAATTCTGTCTATTACAGGCCTGTATTTAAACTATTATTTAGACACAATAATGAATACTCTAGACCCTCGGGTGGCCGAGATTTAAATTGATTAGAATACCTGCCAAATAAGAGAGAGAGAGAGAGAGAGAGAGAGAGAAATGGGGCTTAACGTCCACTCGACACAAACTAGCTCATTTTAGGACTAACGTGGTTACATTTTATTTCAATAAATCGTTTGCGCGTAAGGACCTTTAGCAGTGGGAGGAAACCGGAGTGTTCGGAAGAAACTCACGAGGTTGAGAAGGCGCCCCTATCTTCATGTCACATACGCACCAGGGCTCGAAATCACAGCCGCAAATTACTGGGGTCGAAGCGCGGCACTCTAGACCACTAGGCCATACCAACCCCCTTGCCAAATAAGAATAATAACAATTGCCAAATACCGTGGCTACGATAATAAACAATCTTCTCCACATCTTGTTAAAACTTCATAAAGTCCTAACTTCGGTCAGAATACAAATAATTTAAGTGATATTTTCAATACATTCATTGTTCGTTATCTATTTTTTTTTTAAATATTGTAGCAAAATGAACAGCTCTTTATCTAAATCTCGCATAATGCATCTTTAATAATACGCCCATATTATCTGCACACTGCATCAATGTAGACTATGGTTTTTAATTGAAATTACTGATAGTATTCATGGGATAATGATTTACAGTAGATTTTGTTTAGCTGCAGGCTTTGTATAGTTTGTATAAAACATTAACGATACCAATATCATATTCTAGAAATATAATAGAAAATGTTGAATTATGTTACTGAGATGATCGAATTTATTCGTACCAAACCCAGTGGTAAACCTCGTTTGCATTATTCATATTAATAGACTTAATCTTCGCTTGAGAAAGTCCATTCATTTCAAATAGTATCGCTCGTAGAAAGCAATCTAACAATATTATCTGCCAGTGTTGGTTGAAGCGATCGATGTTCTAGATCAAGCCGAGATAGATGTATACAACCAGTCAATCGGAGCAGAAGAGTTATCTGCAACAGTTTAAAACTGAACAGCCTCTTATCTCATTACACTATGTGTTTTTGTCTCGTTGTTAATGGTGATAGCTATTAGAACACTGTAAAACAAAAACAAAATCAACTGTAAATTTAAAGAGAGAGAGAGAGATAGAGCTAGCGAGAGAGAGAGAGAGAGAGCGAGAGGGAGAGAGAGAGAGAGAGTTAACACCCACTCGACACAAAAATAAATCAGGGCATTTCGCGACTAACACATGGTTCAATTTTATTGCAATACTTCACCTGGGCGTGGGGGTATTTAGCAGTAGAAGGAAACCGGAGAAACCTGAGGAAACCCACGAGGTTAGACAGGCGACCCTACTCCTTGTCACGTATAACCAGAGAATCGAAACCACGTCAGTTGACTCGATGACAGACCCTATGTTACGATGTGCAAAATTTAAAGTATATGCTTGATGATTATATTCAGCAGTTAAATCTGTAATCACTCAATCTTTGTAACTCAATAATTAAATTGTATCTTAAATATACTTCTTTGAGCAGAAGAAAAAAATTAATATCCATAAAGTGTAACCATCCAATGTCAAAAGGGGTGAGGGGGATAGACACTTCCTAAGGGTGGTTACAGAGACCATGGGTGTGGCCCGGTATGTTTTCCCTGGAGAAAATTAAGAAAACTATAGAAGCTCGGAAATACCATTTCCTGTGATCCGAAACACCAGTACGATCCCAAAATAATGAATCACAATGGTAGGTTTTCAGTCAGAAATCCAGAAATCCGCATTTGCTTCCTCTCTATGTGTATGTAATCTGGAACTACTCGCTGATTCTATAAGACAATGAATTAGCGCTGAATCCAGTACATATATTGATACAGCCTTAAACATTCGTTACATTTACATATAAATAGAGAAGGTGGAGTGTGGAGACGGGAAGAAAGGGGCGATAACCCCGGGTATCTATCTATTTGAGACATCGCACCAAAGCATTTTTGTGTGTGTGTGTGTGTTTTTTTTTAAAATATGAAATATCGCTAGTAACAGTGGTGTACAAGCTACCCTACGTTTTTCGTTTGAAACATTCGTATGGCATATACTGTACACAAATTCCTTTGTTACTCTTGGCGAGTTCTAAATAACGATATTCCTGGTCTTGCAATCAGTTTCGGGTTTATGACAGAAGTTCAAAAAGAGAAAAAAACAACATTTTTTCAAATTAATTTAATATTTATATATAAGGGCCAGCTGGAAGAAGTAATCTAAATTGAATTAATTCAAATGTTCTCATTTACATAAATTTGTAAGAATATGTAATTTTCTGATTAGTTAGATCGTTCTAGTCATTGATTTTCTGTAAAAACGCTGTTGTTCCTGACAATAATATAACGTATATATGACACAGCTGTCGGTGTAACTAAAGGGGGTATATAGTAGATGTCGTGTATACCTTACTAACTGCATGGATCAGGTGGCTAAGTGGGTAAGACGCTGGCTCGCTAGCCTGGAGATTGTGTGTTCGATCCCTGCATTGGCCAAGAACGTTCATCCAGATTTTTCGGCGTGGTGATGCAAGACGGAGGGCCTCACAAGGATAGTGGTCTAGTCGTTCGGATGGGACGAAACCGAAGTCCCATGTACACATTGGCGTGCATGTAAAAAAGATCCCTTGGCAGTTGGAATTCGATATAAGAGTAGGCCGCAGCGCCACTACCCGGGCAAAATTTCCCTCATAGTACACTGTATGGTGTATACCCGTCTTCATTAGCCAAGGTTAGGAGCAGAATAGTGGGACTTTAAACCCCGTTTCATTTCATTTCCCTACTAGATGCACATAACCCCAATTCCAGCCAGTACAAGAGCAGATACAACGATAGCCGTTGAGTTACCAGCTACTAACACACTGATCCAAGATGCTGTCTGTATACTGAAATTGGGTTAAACGTCCTATACGTTTCTGTTCCTAGAGGCTAATGAAGACGGACACATACCATGCAGGGTGCTACAGGGACAGTTTAGCCCGGACAGCGGCACTGCTGTGTAGTTTTCTTTGAATTCCAATGTCTTTTTCATTAGAACAACGACACGCCGTTCCTTGCCACGTTACTTGTCCTGTATCACTGACAGGGTAAAACACGCCCAACAATCCGGGGATCGAATCATGAACGTTCATTTTAACGACTCATTGAGCCTCCCCCCCCTTGCCTGCATACAGCCTATCTTTATGTCATTATGGTGTCTATTTTAGTTGATTTTAATTAAAGACTTTATAGCGACAGAATGGACTAAACGCCTAAAGTAATCCTATTTCTCTATATGAATACCAAAACAAAGTAAGCATGTATAATTCGTTGTGTTGCAGTGCAGTAGAAGTAATCTATTAACCTATTTTAATTTTTTATTTACCGAGTAACACATATGTTGTAAATATATTATTATTGAGGCAGTGTATGTCATTATTGTTTTGTGACATTGACACCTATAACATTTATATTTTCACTACATGACACATTTTTAGGATTCAATAATTCTCTAATAAGTAAACTGATACCAATAAATACTAAAAATAGCTGATATAAATAAAGTCAATACTGTGTGCTAAATTAAGGATAGGGCAAAGCGACACCACCAAGACTGGACATATTATTTTCCAACACAGAATCGCCGCCCTTGAACACAAAAGTTAATATTACTTACAACACACTATTTCACTCTCAATTTCATCTCTATCCTGTCCTGTCGCGGTTTCAACAGATAGAGCCCAATGATAGAGGTGGTCGTTATGTGTGTCGGGTCATGGGGGGGGGGGGGGCTACTATAGTTTAGTTCCAATGGAATGGGGTTTAACGTCCTTCTGTTCTGCCCAGACTGGTTTTGTACGAAATCTCAGAACATGCCCTCACTGACAATAAATAGAGAGAGAGAGAGAGAGAGAGAGAGAGAGAGAGAGATGGGGTTTAACGTCCACTCAACACAAACTAGGTCATTTCGGGACTAACATGGTTTTGTGATTTTTATTTCAATAATTCGCTTGCGCGTAGGGGTCTTTAGCAGTGGGAAGAAACCGGAGTGCCCGGAGGAAACCCACGAGGTTGAGAAGGCGCCCCTATCTCCATGCCACATACACTCACACCAGGGCACGAAACCACCGCCGCAAGCCAGAGGTGACCGGCCAGCTAGGGGTCGAAGCGCGGCACTCCTGACAATACATGGAGATAGACTGGTCATGTGGCGTTTTTTCTTGTATTTAGATGGGAATTTGCGAAGAGGACTTGTATTGTTTGAATTGCAGATGTCATGGAATCTTTTGGTATACTGTCTATATATATACACAAACCTTCAGGGTTCCGTTTCATCTAAAACACCGGTGTCGGATATCCTTCCCAATATTAAAAGTCTAACAAGTTGTGCAACTATTTTGAATCAGAGTATAGTTTATAGTTTTGACACTATCTGGTTACAGTTGTTACGGCGTATTATATAAATATGGATTTTTATATTCACAACCAGGATATGTATATTTAATAATATTTATATCACGCGATTAGTAAACTATTCAAAACATACTGCTGTACGCGTGACATGTACACTTTTAAAATCATTTTAAAAATATGAGCGTTTCACATGACATATCCAAAAATTAAATGTCGGACACTTTCCTTGACCTTGAGACCGATGACCATGGAGCAGTCTAAATTATAAGACTATCAAATAATTTGTCAAACCGATTTTCGAAACGAATATTCAATAGTGCAGTGCTCGTCCGTCCTCTGGTCGAAAAAAGGAGGACGAACTAAATAAATCAAAGATGTCAAGCTAGCTCATTTAAGTATGGTGTGGATAAAGTCAGGGACATAAACTGTGTGAAAAATCCCACATCCTCAAAACATTTGAAAAAAATGTTAAATAATAAGGGCCTTTGCTGACAAACTGCTTTTCCGTAGACTGTGATATCGAATGAGGCCGTTATAATTGCCATCAAATTTACAGGCATTTTGGGACGTTACAAAATGGACAAAATATAACGTTCATGACCTATTCATGTCTACGCTTCGTGGTTATCATACTCCGCGCGGTGTTTCGTGTGATTAGAGGTAATCCCACTACTCAATGCTGCAATGAGTGGATATTGTTGTTTTAAATCTCGCTTGGTCAGTAGCCCGACTACCAACCAATGACTAGCTGCTCTACAAAAGCTTTACAAATAAAACGAGTGCCATTATTGGACCAAATATGTTTACATAACGTTACGTCATGGCTCACGATTTTATTATGCCCAATTAACCCGTGCATAGCAGAATACTGCAGTAAAACTAATTGCATGACAAATGGGGCTATCAAGTCGAATGAAATGTAAACAATACTGTTTGGAAACGAACATACTTTCACCGTCTTTAATACCTTAAATCACTGTCCAACGTTTTAGGGGAGACCCAGATTAAACGAAGGACTGTCATGTTGCTGTACTTAAGTGATAGCTTTAACTGAACGGGAAGAATAGACATACTCCCGCAAAAGTTCAAGAATCAGAAGCTAATCCAGCAATGGCGATAGAGGTATTCCTCGGGCCATTGCTTCAGGAATATGCGTGGTTATCTGTTTTTGTTTTAATCTTGTCCATCCAACATGTTACAAATTCATTTTGGTACATCCTTTAAATGAAACCTTGTATAAAGTGTTGTTGCTAGATAGAACCCAAATAAAAAAACCCTAAAAACAAAAAACAAATGTCAGCTAGATAACATATCATGTTGACCTAATATTGCCATGCATATAAATGAATTATCATTCATCCGTTGACAGACGATAAGACAGTAAACACGACGGGATGAAAGCAATGGAGAGTATGTTTATATTATGGATAAAATGAAATGGAGTGTAACGTCCTACTTTTTTCATGCAACAACTCAACTTATGACTAAAGTCAACTAAACAACTTCCATAGAAAAAGATCCGGGTTTAGAGCAACACTATTGTAAACAATTGTTCGATTGAGTTCATTTCATATTGCATAATAATGTATGATGTTAATGTCAGGCCAACTTTATGAAATCTATTGATACTCAAAGCTTAGTCACGAGACATCGTCGATATCTTTATTAAAGGGGCTAAATCGCTAACAGTTTGGACCTATAAATTGACACAAATGGGATGCAGCACGTAAAATATCAATGTATATAAACTGATTTACTTTGACGGTCTCCGTTTTTACTCTAATCTCCAATCATAAATGTTCGGCGAAATACGCCAGAAGTTTCAATCGAATAACAATCTCTAGCGTCTGGTTAGTCCAGTCTACACTGATAAGAATATGTGTCATCGTTTAACAAAACTCGTGGAATGTGTCTAGCCTCGTTCGTCGAATCCCTTGTAACAAATGGCAATGAAACGCGTGGTACACGATTCACGTACCAATGGTAAAATGTTTATTTTGTCTTAAATGTTGGATATCAGAACCCCATTTTTTCCTATAATTATATAGTAAGATTAAAACTTCAATGTTGCTTTAAATTTACAAATAATTTGTGTTTTCAATGTAGAAGACTTTGGGTGATAATGAGTTGGAGACTTGGCTACTTAAATTCAGTTTTTGAAAAAAAACAATATGGTATATCGACCCCTGATTGGTAATAGATTTCTACCTACGAACATCGGTGCCAACATGGAATTTAAACTACAAGCTGTTTTTCTGTCTAAATTCGAAGAACCTTTTTCTGTTTTATTTCTTTTGTTAAATTTTAAAAAAAAGGAAAGCCCCTTTAGCTTTTTGCCACACGGACCTGTGGCTATTCTCCTTTCCTTGTTGTCGGCTTTGGTTTTTTTTTCGCTTTGAGTGAAGTTTGTATCACTATAGTCTCGACTGTACATCGAAGTGGGCGCATACGGCTAGCTCCCGGATACATTCAGTTGATCTGCTGCGTTTATATTGTTGTCTGAGGTGTATGTGGATATTCTTTCCTGCCCCTTCACTTTTACTATAATATAGGCCCTATATAATATTTTTATGTTACAATGACTAAATTATTAAACGATCCATATGATATCATTGCAGAGATAAATTATAGTATAGGCCTTCTTCAGTTCATTTCATTGCAGAATATATGGAGGCTGCAATAGTTGAACTATATAACTGGTGAACGTGGCTTGATTTAGACGCAAGTAAAACCCACTGCACAAAGTAGGTAACATAAGGCAGGTTACTCAACACCACCTCGATTCAGCCAGGGTTTTAAATTTGTAAAAGTAGTTCAAGGTCATACGCTTGTTATTGTTATTGTTTTGGAGCAGTAAATGTCGTAATGTAGATCTTAAAACAATATCAAATTTTAACGAACATATTTTCTTGAGTCTTGACACGTTTACGACACGTCATTTGTTAAGTTAAGGATCTGAAATCTTAATACAGGAATTCATTCAAGTGGCAATGCAAAGGACGTTATTACGGATACGAAACGAACAAAAATACTTATTCATTCACGCATGAACACTCGGGGTTATATTTCGAACCTTTTTACCGAGGTTAGAAGACAATATGATTACATTTCACTCAAATATAATATCGGGAATTGGTGTATTTTATTCGATCGTTTTAGAAACCAGTAGTCTATCACTATCGTAATTATACCAACTTTGACCTATTTCAATCTATTAATAATTTACATCACGCCATCACGTGGCATAAATAGCTGTACAAGCGCATGCGTGCTATTTTTCTGCAGGAATAATAATAACACTCGCAACAACGTGTTTCAGTTTCACACGATCTATGAATCTAGACAATATTTTGGCAGGTCTCCTATAAAGAAACCGTGTTATGCAAAACTGCATGACTATATGGCCTATAATAATACATCATACATAATATATATAAGTTAATAACTCAATTTTTTGACATTTTAGAGGGGATAAAGGTTTACTTTGCGCCATTATGCCTACATGGCAAACAAATTTACATACTCTGCAACTATCTTTCACCTATGATTTTATGGTTGTAAAATATAATACATAGAATGTTTGAAATTAGTAATTTCTTCATCTACCTCTTAACACCGACAATGTTGTGGTTCAGGGTTTAGCTGGTGGTGTGAGAAAGAGGGAGAGATGAGGTTTAAAGTCTACTCGACACAAACTATGTCATTTCGGGACTAACATATTTAATTTTATTTCTATAATTCGCTTGCGCGTAGGGGTCTTTATCAGTGGGAGGAAACCCACGTGGTTGAACAGACTACCCTACTCCTTGTCACGTACAACCGAGGATTCGAAACCACGCCAGTTGACTCAATGACAAGCTTTATGATACAGCACGCACGCACAAACCGTTCAGCCATACAACCCCCACTTAGCTGGTGGTCGAATGTTTGAAATTAGTAATTTCTTCATCTACCTCTTAACACCGACAATGTTGTGGTTCAGGGTTTAGCTGGTGGTGTGAGAAAGAGGGAGAGATGAGGTTTAAAGTCTACTCGACACAAACTATGTCATTTCGGGACTAACATATTTAATTTTATTTCTATAATTCGCTTGCGCGTAGGGGTCTTTATCAGTGGGAGGAAACCCACGTGGTTGAACAGACTACCCTACTCCTTGTCACGTACAACCGAGGATTCGAAACCACGCCAGTTGACTCAATGACAAGCTTTATGATACAGCACGCACGCGCAAACCGTTCAGCCATACAACCCCCACTTAGCTGGTGGTCGAATGGTCGAACCCGTGCATTTACGATTATAATTTATATCATTGAGTCAAACGGCGTGCTCTCTAGTTCATACTTGTAAGCCTATGTGTCCAGGAGTAAGGTCGTTTGCCCAAGCTTGTGAGGTTTCTCCGGATCCTTCTGTTTCGTCTCACTGCTAAAACAAAAACCCCAATACGCATGCGAATTACTGAAATAAAATTGAACCGTGTGTTAGTCCCAATGGTTCCAATTATGAACAGATAATTCCCTTGAGCTTAATAAAAACAACCTTCCGATTAGGAAGCCACAGTGACTCGATAGGTAAGGGGGTACCAGGCTCTGTCTCGGTGTTGGCTTGGTCACGAAAGTTCCTTGGGATTTCCGGCGATGTTTTCATGTAAAAACGTTGACAGAATCATATATTCAGACGCGCCATAATGCGCGTGTCCTGTCAAAATCTTCCGTAATCTGGAAAAACCTAGTACCACTGTTGAATGTAGTTTGGTGTAAACAAAGGAAAACTGTTTTGTTAAGCTACTGAATATATAACCAATTTTGTCTTGTCTTTTTAGATGAAGATAATTAGAAGCCCTCTCGGTGAAGGAGAAAAAATAACCTATTATTATATACATGTGTACAAAGTCCAAATATGGGTCTAACTCAATTTTCACAAAAATTTGACTTGCTAGGTTTTTCCAGATTACGGGATAAATTTCCTTCAGAGCACCCGTATGTCTTATGATGACAGTTTTCATTATACCGATTAGTGCAGAAAATCGGAAGTAAAATTTCATTTCATTTCATTTCTTATCAGATTATTAAAATAAGCTATAAATTTAGATTAAAATTTATAAACATACACACAACACAGTGCGGAATGTCATTTTGATATAATGCATACAAATATCAATATTAATATTCTTCAAGTTGACTGAACCCTGCTAAAATTCACTAAGTGAAAATATTTAAACTGTTCTTGAACTCAAATGGTATCTCTAAGTGATATGCTTCAGAGATTTAGTTTCAGCGCTTTACCTACTTCAAATTTTATTATTAATAATATTCTAATAAATATACCAGTGCTACTAAGTAAACTAGATATCCTTTCAACAAGGCATAATAACCATTTGATCATAATAACAACACAGTTTAGAATAAATTTAAATTATGTATGATATGAATAATCGATTTATCCACTTATATACGTTATGTGGGACTTCGCCTTAAAGATGAACTATGTAAAAGTAAACAAAGAAAACCAATTAAATAAACCTAGAGGGAGGGAGAGAGAGAGGGAGTAGGTCATTTCGGGACTAACAAATAGTTTAATTTTATGTCAACAATTCGCTTGCGCGGATGGGTCTTTAGCAGTGGAAGGAAATTGGAGGTCAGGAGAAAAGCCCACGAGGTTGGGACCCAACTTCTTATCGTGTACCTGTGGACAAGACAAATATAAAATCCTGTGAATGGATCGGGGGGGGGGGGGTAGCTGTAAGCATCCACTGTGCTGTACAGTTGACATCTTCAGTAGAAGACTTGATCTCGCTTTGAATGTAATATCCTACATTTTTCGTCACTAATTTCGATTAATTTTGGACCCATCTCGATCAAGACCTCTCAGATTCCTTGATAGAAATTACAAAGTCCCGCGCTTTCCGACTGATATGTCTAGATAACCGAGTTGCAAAGTTCAAGTCTCGTTCAATGTCAAGCTTGCTCGGACTTTTTCACGTTTCCGCTGTGATTATATGCTATGATACATTTCATATCTTTCTAGTTTTCTTTTCTTGTGAGTTTCACAACTAAAAAGAGGCTTAAACAGCTGTAAACAAATTTCAGACTAATCTAGCAACGGCTAGAATATGTTTAAAAATTCAGTCAACATACATTATTCTGAGCGAAATTATGTGTGTTCGAAAATATATAAAACTTAAATATTCTCGATTGTCAAGTACCATTGCTACAAAATAAACAAAGTCTCGATTATCCAATTTTTTTACGTTAATTAAACAAATAGCCGATAAATTTCATTTATAAGTCATAAAGTATGTATCACTAAAGTCAATAACAAGTTGAAAGTTATGTTAAGTATTATGTTATGAGTGTTGTTTTTGAGGAAACTTTGTGCAGTAATATTTCCTTCCTCTACTCATTGATCAAATGTCGGTATATGTTATATACATAGCTAATTGGGAAGTCTATATGCGATCTAATACTTTAAAAAGATTAATTTACAATCTTAGGGTCATGGCCACAGTCTTTAAAGAATTGGGTCACAGTATGAATTGTCTGCAGGTGATGTTTTAAATCACATAAGTAGAATATCGGAAGTCCGTATTGTCACTTCGGGTCTTACATTTTGGTAGCCTACTATTTTATTTTGCCAGTGGGAGAAAACCCGTGGATCAACACTTCGGGTTGGGAAAGCGACATCATACTCGCTTGTCAAGTTTGGGATCGAAACCGCATCATTTGACTCAATGTCAGACCCTATGATCTAAAGCTCACGCGTTATGTCACTTGACCACCGGACTCCCCTTATAGTAACACGAGAGCAGATGTGAATATAGCCATAACACGACACCTGACTGCTTAACATCAGAAATCAGGATGCGGATTTCCTTCCTTATCAGCACTTATATTGTAATTTATTCTATAAATTGACCATTTAGTATATTCACTACATTATCATCCTTCAACAAGATAATAAAACATCAGCATGATGATAACTTTATGTTAATTATAACGCATAAATTAATCAACTCTATCCTTATCTACATCCCCTCAAAAGATAATATGGCGTCCGGGGATTACACAGATTTATCACGTTTAAGATACCATATATTTTGTAAAATTAGGTTAAATGATGAAACTCTATACCTAATAAACAAACTGTTTTACGATATTCACATTATTGTCTCAAATTCCTTAATATAATCAAAAGCAGAAGAAAAGGTTAAGTCATTAATTAAAATCGTATTAATTGAATCTTTGCCTTGAAAGCTCCGTTTTTAACTCAACCTCTACGAATTCCACATACCAAGGATTCTTAAAGGCGGCATTAGTCAAGATTAGATAAAGAGCTGACAGGTCTCGCTAAAATAGTTCAACATAGATAATGGAAAGAGAATATTGATTGCTTCCGTCGCTATGATAATTAATAAAGTCTCGATTATCCATTTTACAGTAAGCTCATCAATCACAAAACGTAGTTAAATCTACTTAATATCGCTGCCATGCGGTGGTATAGAGAGATGATTATGGTCTTAGTTAGTTAATTAATGTCTCATTAATATTGAAATATTATAGCATTTAAGGCCAAAAGAAAGACCTGCAATAGCTCAATTTGGCTCTTGCATAATGTATGTTTTACTTGGATGCCAATGTGTACAATACTGGATCTCCATCCAAACAACAAGACAGACTTTCCATGTCGCCCCATAGGTACCTTCCCTGAAAAGTGAGAACCGGGCTTAAAAAAACAACCCGACGATTCTTATCGATCCACACCACGATTCAAACCCGGAATAGTCCGTTTGGAGAGGTCGGTGCACGAACGAACGACAACTGCTGTCCCTTCAGAATTAAAAATTCCGGAGAAGCATGCACCACACCCGCAAGTAAACTCGTGCATGTGAGATAACTCTTGATGGTTGGATATAAGAGTAGGCCGTAGTGTCGCTGCTCGGGAAAAAATTCCCTCATAATATAGCACACTGTGTGGCGTATGCCGGTCTTCATTATTCCAGTCGGAGCAAAACAGTAAACCACATTTAATTTGAAGCCGAAAAATCACTGTATGGAAAATTTCTCCCTGCATGGCACACGCATAGTTATAGAAATAATAATTGCCAAAAATAGTCGAAAATTACTTTATGGTGTTGACGAAACGCTTTACCACATTGCAATCTTGGAATTCTAATTCAGAGCATTATTATAATATTATGATAATGAAAACTACAAACACCCAGTCATTGTACTTGCCTTTAACTTAATAATACGATAAGTGAAAATAAACTATTTTTTTTTATTAAACAATGATAGTACTATTGTTCGTGCTTGATGGAAGTAATAAATGTATAAAGATCATATTTCACACATTGTTTGGTGTTTAACACATCTGTCGAAAAACAAACCTTGTCCGGTGACAATTTGGAGTATCGTGTTAATACCTCGATATGTTGTCAGTATCAGCTGTTAGTAAAGGCTTATAATAAGGATAACGATTTGATATGTAAACAAAAAAATCCGGACTGGGCGTACCTCTGAGATAACGTTTATTTTCTCAACTACTACACCTCGGTTTGAAATCTCCGGAAGAGATGTTACTAAACTAAATCTATATGTGATGTTCTCGTAGTTTATGTGAATATTGTTGATTTTCTTTGCTCCAATTTTCTTTTAACGAGTAACACCTGCAGATGTATCAAGATGGCCGCCTTACCCAAGACAGCGCCTATATCTTCACTTTCGTAAAAATGTCAATGTGGCAGAAAGCTTAACAAACCCCTATCTTTTCCCTGATTTAAAAATAAACAAAATATTAAGGATTGAAAAGTGATGTTTAGATAGCAATCTAGATCTATATTTTTAAAAGAAAGGTAGGATATCTTCTTTATTTAGTGATTGACAGAAAGTTTACTTTGCCTTGTATTCAGGAATAGTATGCTTTAAATTTGTTACAGACTTAACAATTGAGTTTCCACGGATCGTAAATGGTCGATCCTTTTATAGAACATTTGACACCACTTCTCAAACAATTGAAAAGTCCACGAAGATTAATTTGTTGTTGCTCGTATATGTATGTCAGACAATACAACTTGTAGCATATCGAATCACATTTCTTGCTTCTTCTGTTTGATGAAATGGTACGTTTTGTGTGTTCGTGTGACGGGTTACATGTCCTGGCTATGTGACTGGTCATTTTACAAAATGAACATTATAGCATACAGTTTGTGGATGGACGGTCATTTGATACGGAAAGGATAACCCTAATTGATTGTGTGTCCATCATAAATAATGAGATAGGTCACACCATTGTAGTAATAAATAGTGTAACTATATAGGTAATTCTATCAACAACGAGGTAATTATCTCACTTTTTCATGAATATTCTGTCATCTTATCACCACAAGTTGTTAGATTAATGAACCAGTCAGCTGAAATTGACAGATTCTCGAAATTAACCACCGAGGAGAATATATATCCAAACATTGTGGATTAATTCGCATGTGTTCGAGGCAATAATTACCTATAAAATGGAAAGATAAATGGTAAAATCACAGCTTTTCACTCTTAATAATTTAGGATTCTGTTACTATGACAACGAATGGTTATCGAAATAAACTTTGATTACCTGAAAGAAATCTTGGTTCATTCAAAAAGAGTTCGAAATGATATTTTGCATCTTTATGGTAAATAAGTTAAAGGGCCAATCCCGATTGCATTTTGGAGAATAAAACTGCTTAATTTTGTGTTGAAAGCCTTTAAGCCGTTAAAATCTTCTACCTGAGCAACTAACTCAGTATACGTGATACGTTTTCAAACAACTTAAATCCGTCAGTCTTCATCTTGTAATGGCGACCAATGTTTATAACTTTCGGCGAAATGGAAGGATATTCCAGATAGTTAATAACTTGCAGCGAAATGAAAAGATGTTCCAAGAAAGATTAAGTTTAACAAGAAAACCTAGATTACCAAGTGTATGCAAAATGTTCCTGGTTTGAAAAAAAGATAGACAAATTAAACATTAGTCGGATGTTTTCCATATTATCTATAAAACTATATATTACACACAGCTAAATTATTTGGTGTAGATCCGAATTACGACATACAAGATGTTGATACTGTACTTTTCATGTTTTTATATGTTTATTTACCGTTAATACTGTCTGCCTGCATGACTACATTAAAGCTTTGTGGAGCTTGCCCATCCTCTGTTTTGCATTTCCTTCGTCTATGTCCGGACATTATTCAATTAGTCATAGTTCGGTCTATAAAGGTATTCACATTACCTCATTAAATTATGTTTCTATTAAAGACTAATATGCATAGCATCGAATGAAAGATGGCGCAAATAACAATTATGGGTTAAATGTGGATGATTAATTGAATAAGCGAACTTTTTAAAGCAAAATTGAGAACCACCCATAATCAATGTACGTCATACATTTAGATGGAGGAAAGTACACACCTTGCCTTTGATCAGCCCGTTACATTATTTAAAACCTGCAAAATGGTGGGAAATGACGTCATCATAAAACGTGTGCTAGAAAAAACACGTATAGGTCGACCATTTTACTATTTAGGTCATACGGCTACACTGGTTGACTTATTGTCGTCATTTTTCATACAATTGTATGGCTTTATGAAAAGTTATTGAAAACAACACGTTACACCGATTTATGTACTTATAAACCCCTCATGACTGTTTCTGTTTCTTGGTTTTGCGGTTTAAAAGTACGCCCTTTAAACGTGTCCTATATCATATGCCACCTACTTTTGTTCTAAGCGCCACGTGAGTGTGACTATATATAAAAGAACAATGATGCTATATTCTCACTCCAGGCTATTCATGTACTCTGGTTATTTTCCCGGCTTATCCTGTCTGTTGTTTCCGAGTGGACTTTGTGTCTTTCCTTGAGTATTACTATTAATACGGCATTGTATGTGACACAGCCACAAGTCATCGTGTGAAGAGGTCAGCGTATTAATAAGTCATCTTTATGTATACTTAAAGGAGCTAAATCGCTAACATTTGGGACCTAGAAATTGACACAAGTGGGTCTCAACGCATATTCTACTGTAATATGAATGTATATAAACTGATTTACATTCAATGGTTTCCGTCTTTCCTTTAATTTTCAAATCAGTTATGTTCGGCGAAATAAGCCAGCACTCTAAATCGAACGCAAAATTCTTGTGTCTGGTTATTCCAGTCTACATACGCCGTTGATTTGGTGCAATGTGTTTAGCCTCGTCCCCCAAGTCTCTTACTAAAACTGGGACTGAAACGCATTTGACACACGATTTGTGCACCAATGGTAAAATGTTTATTTTGTCTTAAATATTGGATATCAGAAGCCCATCTTTTTCCGGTAAGATCACAGCATCAATGTTGATTTCAATTGATAAATAATTCGTGTTTTCAATATTTAAGAGTTTGGATGATATTGAGTTAGAGACTTAGCTACTTTAAATGAATGAAAGTAGGATATTCACATGAAATGGAGATTTCTCTGTACGGCAATATAGAACATCATGGGGAGAGAAATAGTGTTTATGTATTTTAATAATTTGCTTGCTCAATTGCTCGTAGGGGTCTTGAGTAGTGGGAGTAAACCGGAGAAAACCCACGGGGTTAAGCAGGCGACTCTACTACTCCTTGTCTACAAATGGAATCAAAACCAAGCCACTTGACTGTATGATAGACATTGAGATCTAAAGCACGCGTTAGCTACCCCCCCCCCCTCCAGGAAGCCTGACCACCGGGCAAATGCTACACGAGATCTTTACCTGAACAGCGACGTTTAATTCGCCAACTCGAGTTAGACTTCCCTCTGTCAATTATTAATCGCTTACGTGCAATGACAGTTTGTCTAAAACCCCGACTACCGTGAAAGTTTGACTCAGCTGTTACATGCACTGTCAAATTAATTTGTTAGAAAATTGTTCTCATTTAATGCATTATAGCTCAATTTCAGGTACGATTGAAGCAAAACTAACAATAGGCCTTATAAATGATACAGTGTGCTTAAAAAAAAAAAAAAAAATAAAAAAAAAAAAAAAAAATCGCTATCTCCAATACAACATCTAAACGTCTTTGTGCTTGCTGTAAATTATAGGACAAACATAATAATATGCCGAAATAGGCTGAAATAAGAATTTACTCAACTTTCAATCACTGTTTATGAGAAATATCTTTGATCCAGAAACACAAAATTTTGCATATAGTTTCTTATTAGGATTAGGGTATTTGATACATTAAAACAACAAAAGTTTTATAAAGGGTTGTATTTTTAGTTACAATAAGGCAGGCAATTCTGAATAAATTCTTGAGTTAAGTCTGACAATGCTTTGTGAACTCGGGGCCTGGTCTATTCGGGACTAACCTGTGATACAATTGCGTAGGGGTTTTAAGTAGTGGGAAGAAATCCGATTACCCGGAGAAAATCAACGAGTTTAGACAGACGACGCAGCTCTATGTCACGCACAGGTGTGACACCGAAACAACACCACTTAATTCAGTGACAGGCCTTATGAACCAAATCGCGCTCCATCCAACATAAGTCGAAAATCGTATTCAATAACACCACAGCTGCACATAAAGAAGAATGTATTTTATTCTGTAAGTTTTCTGAAGAAATACATAATAATAATAATTAACAAAAAACTACATTAACATATAAAATATATGTTATCAAAATATACAAAAAGTACAAAATAATAATTAGTTCATGCAATAAAACTGTCAAACGACTGTCATTTTTATTTAAGCGGCATTTAGTGTATTAAAATCAATGACAAGTACATAATAATTATAAAGTGTAAAATATGTTATATGGTAATAAATGGTACTTTGATTTTAGTTTTAAAACCGGGCACAGCTTTATGGAATACTGTTCCAGGCTGAACAACATCAATCTATAAATGTGGGGTTCCCAAATGTGGATCAACTACAAAAATGTGAATTAAGTATGTTAAACGTAAATCAAGTTCATCAGAGTCCATAAATATTAAATGCGAATTAAGTACAATGTCCCCAAATATTAAATGTGAAACGCGTATAATTAAGGTCCCTAAATACTAAATGTGAATCGAGTACATCAAATACTAAATGTGAATCAAATACAGAGTCTATAAATACTAAATGTGAATCAAATACAGTCTATAAATACTTAATGATGATCAAGCACAAAGTCTATTCATACTATATGTGAATCAAGTCCAAAAATACTAAATGGGGCTATATAATAACCTTGCCGGGTTGATGAGATTGCATGGCATAATCAAGGGGATCAATGTATAATATATACAATAATAACCATTGTCATTAGAGCGGAGAGAACAAGGGCCATAAGTCTAGAAGTAATTAAAATAAATTGTTGTAATATATAAGGCAGATCAACACAATATTACAAGCGGAACTAGTGAAATGCAATGTATGTGACCTTTAAGGAGATCGAGGAATAAGTAAGAGACAAAATAGGTTTCTCAAGCAGAGGTGGTGATAACTTTGGTCCAATCTCCTGTGTGTTCATAGGAAATTTTACCCTCGGTGGTAATGTCCTTTATAATAAACAATACAATAGTATTGGTACAATATGATTTGTCAACGCAATCAAACGAAATTGGCTTTGTCCGTCAAATCGACAGGTTCGGTTTGATTTTTTATGTCTATTGGCTGTGGTTTGGGTAGAACATAGAGCAGTTTATCCCAAAACAACCTATCATTGATGTCAATGTAAGTATGAGTTTTAAAATATGCTCTCAGATCATCACTAAGCTCCTCCGTGTTCAATTTATCTTTCATTATGATTATAATGCGAATGTTCTTCTCTTTCAGCATATGAGCATAGGCTTGATGGAAATGAAACAGTCCCATTTCCGAGTTGGCGAATGCCTGAGTAAAAACGAAAAGCGCGCTGGAACTTTTTTCAACAGCCATAGCCACGTTATCAAGGATTGACTCTCCAGCAAGGAAGTCTCGATCAGGTACCAAAACTCTGTACGGGGGACTTTCTATTTTTTCTAAACGATGGAGTAACGTTTCTTTTGTCCATTTTAGAGCATCTTCACTGTACGATATACAGACGTCGTAGTCTTTTTGAACATTTTCGACACTTCCAGGAAGTGGCCCCGGACCAAACACTTGAATGTTGAGTCTCGTATAGAGTAAAACTTTAACAGTCAACCTATATTTAGCTACAATGACAACGACTATAATGACTACAAGGATAATAACACTGAAGGAAATGACGTAGCTGAGGTACGCCGGTAGAGAACGGACATCGCAGTTTAACTGCTCGCCTGTTACATCAATGACATACTGCACCGGAGAATGCAGAATGCATGTGAGATTCGCCTTATCACTTACAGAAGAGTTCGATTTTTTAAGCCATTCGGGAAACCATAGCAAATCGCACGTGCATCGCAATGGATTGTCAGACAGGTATATGGTGGTGTCATATTTAAAGGGAACATCGACTATAGTTCTAGGCAGCTGAGAAATATAATTTTCCTGAAGCAACAAACTCTTCACATCTGATAAGAGAGTTAATCCGGTGCGGGTGATACGGTGGATCTGATTAGAACGAAGATCTAATAACACTAATCTGCGGAAATACTCACGTTCTTCTAATACCTCGATACTATTGCCTGAAAGGTTTAGAGATAGTTGACCATTTGGCATGTTCTTTTGTAATGTGGAGAGATTTTGTTGTGAACAGTCGATGGTAGTGATAGCAGATGATGTTTGGTAATCACATTCACAATGTGGTGGACACGATTCAATAACAGGACAGCTATCTGACAAATCAACATCTAGAAGAAGCTGACCGTTTAATCTTTCTGGTTGGCCGCATCTCATCTTATCTTTGTCCACAAACATTACTCCCCCTGGGGTTTTGCTTATGTTCTGAAACTCTTTCATATTACAATCACAAAAAAAAGGATTATTAGATGCAGATATTTTCAACTTAGGACTGCCTTGGAAACCACTTTGGTCCAATGGCGGATATCGTAGTCGGTTTTCCTTAAGATTTATCTCAGCGTATGCTACTGCGAACGGAGTGAGAACTTCCTCAAACTGCAATAACCGGTTACCGTTGAGAAGTAGCAGCTTCAGATTATGGAGATTGGAGAAGCTTGACGTTTCTATGGTTTGTATCTGGTTAAAACTAAGATCAAGTGTCGTCAAATACATGCCATCGAAATAAATTTGTTTAATTATTTGGAGTTTGTTATAACTAATATTTAATACAATAAGATGTTGATAAGTAAAGGACGAAAGTTCGGTTATTTCATTCCGAGACAGGTCTAGGTTACCGATATGCCTGTCACCAATGTTGCCTATGTCTGTAATATTATTTCGCGAAAGCATTAAGGTCAATCCATTCGACGTTGTGCTGTTTGAAGTTGGACAGCGAGGTAAAGACTGAATCTCGTTACCACTTAGATCTATGACGCAAGATAGACAATGTCTCTTCCCTAACCAATCACATTCCAAATTGTCTATTTCGTTGTCTGTCAAAACAACACTGTAAAGCCTTGGCGCGAAGGGAAGAGCAGGCACTTTGTTCACATCACTGTTGACAATAGAAAACAAATTCAATGATGTTAACCCTCTAAAGATTATCTGATCGATGTCTTCAGATCTCATTTGTTTAAACAATAAAAGTCGAAGTGGGGTTTCCAGTGGGAACCGTATGGGGTCATTATTGGCTATGACACAGTTAAGCATCCGCAAGGCGAATGCGTGTTTCAGAAACGTTGTATCCGTCCAGTTTATCGAGGAATCGCCGTGGCATAAAACTTGAATGTCCAGCAATGCCGAATCGTTAATAGTTTGTATTACCAAATTCAGATTTTTGGTCAGGTCAAAGTTCACATCCGTAAAATTACACAGGATGTGGCGTTTTGGATAGAAAAATGGTTGTATTAACACCGGAAGATCACTTCCCTTGCCACACTCGCAATCTGGTGGACAAAATGCAAATGTCGTTGTAAAAACTACGGAGATAACGAGACACATCCACCACAAGTTGATGTCTGTTGCTGGGTTGTTCCATTTTCTGGACATGGCAAAGCCGATTACCTGAATTAAAGAAAGAAATGAGTTTGTAATGTGTAAGTGTATTTGACAAAATAACACATACAGTCTTAATTATTTCCACGTGCATTTATATTTGCTATTGTTATATTATATTCTCTCACTGGGACTGTAACGGTGAGTTGGTTAGTGCATAATTATTCCATTCATCCTTGCCCAGACTGCAATTCAAATTACTTTTAATAAACTAGTAAGCAACCATGATGGGACATTATGTGTGTGATGTTAGCCGCCTATCTTGGGTTGCACTTGTGTTTACCCTCTAGACTCCATTATTAAAATACTCATTATACAATAAAATGCCCAGATCGCCGAAGAACAATTTCAGTCACCATAGATTGGCTCGTAGGTCTTCTCTGCAAAGTGTCTTTAAATTTATCGGGAATCGCTTTAATAGGATTCTTCGTCTGATGAACAATATGTGCATAAATTTTAAAGCAATCGGGTGATAATTTCAGCCTGTAGGGCGTGCACAAGTGCAAAGTGATCAAGGGCCATAACTCAGTAATTATTCGAAATCGCCTAAAAATCAATAGGATTCTTTGAATCATGAACTTAAACGCTGTGTATAAATTTAATCGAGAACTAATAATACTACCACCACGACTCCTTAGTAATCTGGTGGTGGGAAGGGGGTGGTGCAAATTGAAGTGACTTCACTCGATCGAATAGTTCACGTTGAAAATTTTAATGTTGAAGCGCCATGGAAGTATCGTTTTCGTTGCCCTCCTTGGCTTTGTAAGAAGTTTTGTACTCTCCCCCGATCGGAACAGAGCACGTCCACAAGATAGCACTGATGGCATAGTTGTATGTTTTATATTCATGGTATATAAGTAAAATGTTTAGTTATCGCACGTCTAAGGCCAATGCAGTCTACTGATCAATTTGATTATTGGTCATTCCTTGTCTTTTCACCTCCGGATATTAGCTTAGTATGGTTTTCTAGTAGAAAAAGGTCGATTTAAATCTACAATAATATTAAAAAGATAGCCATACCTTTGAACATAAAATATTCTGAGCGGCGTTAATGCGGTGGCAGAGAATATATTAGCTTGTCCCAAAAGATACCCTCGTTTTTATCAATGAAAGATTTGGTACGAAAATAGGCCCTCAAATCATTATCTAGCTTATCCTCGTCTAAATCGTCCACTTTAATTATGACTAATTTGGGACTTTTGTGCACAAGCATCGTCTGGTAAGATGTTTGGAATTCAAAAGAACACCAATCACTCTCACTGAAATGATTAGATACTACGAAGATAACGACGCTGCTTTTGTTTATGGCCGAAGATATATTTTCGGCTATTGGTGTACCGACAGTAAAATCCCGATCATGTATGCAGATCTTGTATTTTAAGGGTAGTTCATTTTCTAGTTTATTGACAACCGTTTTTACAAATTCTCTGTCCTGTTCACTATACGAAATAAAAGCGTCGAATTGTTTATTTGCCACATCTTCTGAAATGAAACGAACTTTAAACCGTGTGTAGAACAGAACTCGAGTTTCATATCGAAATTTGTAGACGACCAAGGAAATGGCTAGAACAATGATTGCGACAATTCCCAATGTTATGGCCAGAATAGCTAGACTTGTTGTTTTGGAACTACACTGGAGTATATCGGGGTTCAATTCGTGAAATGTAAACGTCTCATTAGCGTCATTCAAACACTGGAGCAAACTACCGTCGTATACGGAATAGTTATTCTCATTTAGCCATTGGCTCATCCAAACGTTCTCACAGGAACACTTCCAGACATTGCCAGAGAGGAATATCGATGTCAAGTTGTCAAACAAAGTGTCCTCGAAGGAACTAGGTAAGTTCGATAACTGATTATTTCTCAAATCTAGATAGTTCACGTTTACCAGAAGTGGCACGATTCCTGGATCCAAAGCGGATATTTGGTTATGGCTAACATTAAGACCTGTAGTTCTGATTAGATAGTTTCGTACATCCAGTGAGGCTAGAGAATTATTACTCAGATCAATGGCTATTGAATTATATGGCATATGTTGTGGTAATTGCGTTAAGGCCCGTGAAGAACAATCCACTAACGTTATAGCCGTAGACAAATATTTGGTACAAACACAATCAAAGGGACAATTCTTTACGATTGGGCACTCGGAGCTCATGTTCAGTTTTGTTAACTGCCGATAGATCAGGGCTTTAGGAGAGTCGCACTTATAGGACCAAGCATCAATAAATATCTGCGATAGTTTACTATAGGTGGTTGTTAAAGGGCCAGTCGCCGGTGTGGGAATATCTGCCTCTTCTTTTAAACGATCAATTAACGTTTTTACGGTACAGTCACATATAAACGGATTTCTGCCCGCAATGGTTTCAAAAAGTTGTGGCGGTTCATAATTACTCTTTCTGTAAGGTGGGTATTCTAACTGATTCTTTTCTAATGAAATGCGCAGATTAAACATGGAACCAACTGGCGCATGTATAACTTCAAACTCCTTTAACTTATTATTACTTAAAATTAGATTCCTAAGTTGAGTCATTCCTTGAAATGCATGTCGCTCAATCCACTCAATAAGGTTATAAGATAAATCAACCGCGCCACACATTCTTAAGTTTTTAAATGTTTCCCGCCTTATGGTCTTGATCCGGTTCAAGTCGGCATCAACAGTTATAGTACCACCATATTCAAAAGCGGGAAGCTCCTCTAAAGAATTCTCATCTAAGACTATGTGATGTTGTTTTAAACAAGAAAGGCCACTTATGTTCGATAGTTGGTTGTTCAATATTCGAAGGGCATAGAACACAGTTGGGGTTTCACATGCACAGAGTGGTATACTTTCCAGCCGATTAAAACTAAAGTCAAGAACACATTTCTCAACAATACACCGGTAGCCTTTAAATAACGAACAGGCTAGTGTATGTATCTTGTTGTTGCTGAAACTTAACTGACTTAATTTTGAAGTGTCTTTCGGTATAACTGGTTCTGGAACAGTGGTGAGATTACAGTACTCGATTGAGAGTGATGTTAATGTCCTTAAATTTCTTAAATTTATTTGGTTGATGAATCCATTGTTGATATTTTTGAATAAAATGTCATTGATCTTGAAAGTAGAAAGGAAAACAAGCACACTACCTTGTGTATCTATTGCACAATTTTCAATTCTTAATGAACGAACGTTTTGGAAACTTGAAATATTGTTCCAGGTAACAACCATATTGTCTTGACAGCGAATATCAATCGAGCTGTTAACAAGTTCTTCATCAGGAAGTGACGCAATGAATGACCCAATTTTGCTAGTAATATCAAATTGGCTGATGTTAAGTTTACATTGAATTTGAATTGCCTTATTTCCATTGCATGTGCATTCAGTTGGACATACGTTAAGTTTGAATGGGTCTGTACCGCATGCTGATTTCTGACTTATAACCCAAACAACAACCAAAAACGAAGATAATCCTTCAGACATCATCATCCGTATGGTACGATAGATAGATGACCTGCAGGATAGAGATGGGAAATAATTTAAAATAAAAATTAACTGTACGACGAATGACACGATTAGAGCTATTTCAAATTGCTAAATGAAAAACAAATTTACTTAAAACATACATTATGCAAGAGCTAAATCTGCCTATTGCAGATCTTTCTTTAGGGCCGAAATGATATCTAAATTATTAATTAGACATTAATTACATGTAACATATTTAGGTCTCAATCAACTGGCTAGCCTACGATCTTTGGTGGATTATGAACCGATTTACTGCATAACTTTCCTTCTCGATTTAACTATTTATTTGACAATCGAGACTATACGTTTTACCGTAGCAACTTTAGTTATGATGATCGAGACTAGGCGGGAATTTAACTTACTTTTCGGTTCACAGTGGATCAATTTGACTGAAATAATATCTAGTTTGTAACTATTACAGTGCGAATTGGGAAGTCGTTATCAAATCTACCACAATGTATCTTTACAAATGTTTACCTGTTTACGGCCATCAGGTAAAATGACGTTAAATTTGTATACTGTGTTCAAACACGACATTTAGAAATAGTCAGTAATAGGCGATATTCTACGAAAAATTTTCGAAAGATGAGATAGCTGCAAGATGGGTTTTTTTCTTTTTTGCGTCTCTTTTGTTACTGTTCAGTGTGTCGGAAATTACATTGAAAAAAGAAGCATGAAATATGACATCACAGCGCAGTTTGGTACAATGAGTAAGAATATATGACGTATTTAATTGAATTGATGTCATGGGTCGTTGATTTCATTTCTGTATGTAGGTTGATATTGGCTATTGTTTATCAAAAGTAGGACGTTAAACCCCAATTCATTTCATTGTATTTGTTGTTTATCAGTTAAACTACATGTATTTACATAAATTCAATGTCTTCATTAGCCCAGTCGGAGCAGAACAGTAGGATGTTAAACCACTTTCTATTTTACATTAATTAAAACAGATAAACCTTCTTGACCGTAATGTTAACCTCTGACCAGCCTTACTCCCATATCACACGGTTAAATCTATTTCTTAAGGCCGACTCCAGATTTCGTCAAGGTCACTGAGATGTAAATATGGCTAGGAAACATGATTGTTGACGAGATTGTGGATTAGGTTTATCGTTATGTCCAGGGTTAGAGTTAGAGTTGGGGTTAGCGCTAGCCCCGTTTCGTTTACATCTTATAGCCTTTGACCGATTCTGGAGGTGGCATTAAGAAATAGATCTCATCCATATCACACGTATCGTATTGACTCCATATAATCATCCTTCGGTCACGATGTTACAATAACTTATGTTATATTTTTAAAGCGTATTTTTATTAATAAGTCTGGTTAATGGAAGGATACTAGTCAACAACACACGACACAAACTCACGACAACAAACCACACAAACTCGCGGTCATGTTGATAATTAAACTGTTATAAAAGCATCGTTTTTAAATTTGGAAATCTTTATTTCCGAACCTCGCCGTTTGATATATGACCCTCCAAATCTAATCTTATTTAAAAGTTGAACATTCATAATATTTAAAATAGTTAATACAAAAATAGTACCTACATAAACTCGATCTGTACGTTATGGCTCATATATACGACAGTCCATGGATGTTGACTATGGTGTCACACGAATAAAGAAGACAAGTATGTATGACCTGATTTGTTATCATAAAATGTTACATGACGGAGTAGATAATGTTTGACTTCTGTATGAAGATATAAAGACTTACCGTTAGAAAGAATGCTCGAAAAATGACTGAAAAATAGGCTATTTGGTTATAATCATTTAATCTTTGTCGTCAGTTGTTTCACAAAGTTTTGGGGGACGTGCCCTCTCAAACGTGTGACTAAACTTTCTATAATCAACGTATTTATATTTAGGCCATGAACTGTTGCGTGTATCAGTCAGAATTATGTTGAATAATTAGTTCGTATTTCATACATATTACGAAACGAACGTAAGATTATCCTACGCAGCAGCCTTGTCTCGAAAAAGGCAAGTCATATCCGAAAGGCAAAGTTTAATGTTGCCTTCAAGAAATCTGATCTCTAACTTTTCTCAAGTTAGAAAATTTGAAAAATCTGTTTAAAACAACGTCCTCGGTCGCGTTCACGAGTCAATCGTTGACAGGCTGACGGACGGACGGACGGAGTGATAAGCTAACAGGGATACAGCATAATATGTTCACACTGAAATTTGTGTATAAAAAAATACACCTCACCTTTCAATAGTTCAGTATTTTGAAGTTTGCAATCAACACAGATTAGATTATTTCAACTGTTTTTACTGTTATTTTTAATAAAAAAGATATGTCAAGATTTTAATATCACACGTTCTGTACAATATATTAAACATGTTATACTACATTGTATATACCAAACGTTTTATACCAAATATTAATTATTTCAAACCATTCCATATATATCAAATATAATATACCATATATATCAGATATTCCATGCACATATCAAACGTTTCATACCATATATCCAATATTTTAAACCCTACATAAAACCCTAACATATTATATCAGCAGACGAGTCATAACGTAGACCTGTCATGTTTCAGACAGCAGATCCACTTATTCATGACAATATCTGAACAAACGTATTTCAGACAGCAGATCAACTGATTCGGGACAATACAGGGTCGTATGTAGGATTTTTAAAGTAGGGGTGCAGCAGGGTGGTGGGACGCCATAGCCTCCACTAAGTGATATTATAAGAAAGTTTGGATCAGGGCAAACGAACCCATTGGGGAGAACGCTAGATCGGAGACGGTCCTACGCAAATTGTGACGTCATATGTGAATTGTTGGTTAGGGTAAGGGTTAGGCTTGATCATGGGTTAGGGTTAGGGCTAGCCCTGTTTATATCTCGGGACTTTGACCAAATCTACCGGTCCTAGCCCTTACCCTAACCCTAACCCACAATCTATATATGACGTCATATGTGCTAAAATGCGTAGGACCGTCGCCGATCTAGCGTTCTCCACCCATTGGAGTGTTGGCGCCCTTAAAACCGACCGACTGATCAGTGTCTCCAGGTGGTGGGGGCGCCTTATTTTTCTGAGTGTGCAATGTACCCCTTGCACCCCGCTAGATATGGTCCTGGGACAGTATAATGAACAAAAACGTGTTACATCAGATAACACATGACGTACAAACATCAGATGTCACATGACGTACAAACCCGGATGCATATCCTTGGTGAAAACGTCCTTTCGCGATAGCCAAGTTTATAGACGTCTGGGAGTTTGGTGTGGATATCGTTGACTTTATTGCGATGTAATTATGTTTTGTATCAAATGATATCATTCTATTATAATGTATTGAGTTCTGTGTGATATCGTATTGTTGTTCAAAGTGATGCTGTGTGATGTATACCTGAAAGAGAAGTCACGATATGTGGAACTATTAATCTAATTAAATTTCGTTCCAGTAACATCTCATCAAAAGACAATTTTGGGAAAAGTGCACCATGACCTGTACTACAGCATAATGTACCACTGACCCTAATTAGACAGCAAAGTAAATTTCTTTCGATCAACTCCTTTAAAAACATATCTCGGTATTTTCCGAATTAACGGCTAAGTTGATTTGGGGTCGAATAATCAAATCCGTGCACAGGCTTTCTGGTTCTTTTTAACGTCTGCTTTCACAAAAGTGATACCGATCGCAAATCGAAAAAAAAACGGAACGGAAAATAAACGATTTCAATCCAAATCATAAAGTTAGGCCATCAAAATGAAATATATATCAAATATGTATTTGCCAAATGCTACATCTGTAAAATTATGATGTCATTGTTATGTATTAAATGGCAACAGTTGGAAATAATAATAGATGATAGTCATAGCCCGTCTTAATAAAGCCGGGTTGATATAAATGGAAGTGAGTTCAACGTCCTACTGTTCTGTTCCTAAACTGGGCTAATGAATACGGGCATACGCCATAGGGTGTGCTATGGGGAGGATTTTGCCCAAGCAGCGGCGCTACGCCCTACTCTCATATAGAATTCCAACTGCCAAAGGACCTTTTCGTGCCATCCGAACGACTAGACAGCTGTCCTTGTCAGACCCTCCGTTCTGTATCTCTGACAAGGGTAACCACACCGGAAAATCTTGATGAACTTTGTCGGCCAATGAGGGGTGGAACACCCGACCTCCAGGCTAGCGAGCCAGCGTCTAACCCACTTAGCCACCGTGATCCCCGGTTTGATGGAGAAATGTAAGACGATAAACCCCATTGCATTTTATTTGATAGTAATTGTTATGATATGAAAAAAAAGGATTTGTTATTGTCAAATTCCTTCCGCTCCCCTTGGTTTTATATATCATTTTACCATGATATACTGTTTCCATTATACGGAGTAAATTCTAGATATTTCATAAAAACTATAATAAAAACTTCTTCCAACAGCTGTTTTAATGTCTTTTTAATGCCTGTAAATATATGCGCCATTAATATTTGTTGAAAATCGATTTTATTTCGTTTATAACAGCTTCATAAATCCCACAGATAACATGCGGTCTTATAGAAAAATAAACAAATAAATAAATGGAGTTTAATGAGTCGGTTTATTATAATATTGCACTAGAAATATGGCGATCCGTTCATCATGGGAAAGTGAAAAGATTCGGTTCTTTCTAGACCTCGTCAGAAAAATTTTCATCTTATGTCGTTGCGATTTAGTGTTATGATACTTGGTATAATATACTTTATTCACAATATGGGCTTGTATAAAATAAAACACAATACTTGAGTTAAACCAAAGAGAATCCTTTGAGGAATTTATGTTCATTGTTAATGTAACAGAGTTTGTCTTTCGTCTCATATGAAATGAAGTTAGGATTAACGTAATAAAGACAAGCCCCATGCAATGTGCCGTAGAGAAATTATTTGTCAGGACGGTGATGTTTCCTCGTAATCTCCGTCGAATTCTAGTTGTTAGTTGTTCTTTTACATGCACATCAACGGAAACCAAACCAGAAAATTTCGAGGGCCTTTTCAGCCATCACTTCATACAGAGAAGCAACCCATCGTTCCTAAAACCCCCGATTCTCTGAATAATATTTGGAGGTTGTTACTGCCATTTTATTGTCGTGTAAACCTTTTTGCAAGAAATTATTACATACCATGGTGAAAAATTAACGAAAAAAAAAAAGCTATTCGCTGTACGATAATGGCTGATGTCAGAGGCCTTCAAGAACTTAAAACATAGGTTGTAAATAAACTTTGTGTTAATATAATATGTTATCCCATAAATTTATCAAAGTGTATTGTCGATAATCAATTATTCATGGAACTGTTAATTGTTGGTTCTTTTGTTAATTATCCGATTCAATTATGCCAGTGGTTATAAGATCACAAGTTTTGGTCTGATAATTTTCGTATTTACCACCATTCTTTCAACGATTGTGAACTCCATACAGGAAAGTTAATTTTGGATCCGCGGTGGCTCAATGAGTGGGACCGAAAATCAAAGTTCCATATACACATTGGGTGTACGTAAAAGAACCATTGGCAGTTGGAATTCAGTTTGGAAGTTGGCCATATTTCATTTTCTTTTCATTTCAGAAATGTGACGGTTCTAGATCGGCAACCTACTCCTATACTTTACACGTTCAAGTGTATTTTATAACTTCTATTCAGAACGCCTGTCCGACCTCGTGGGTTTTTCTCAGGATTGTCCGGTTTCTTCTCACTGCTAAAGAACCCCACGCGCTAACCATATATTAGTCCCGTTGAACTTCTCTCTCTCTCTCTCTCTCTCTCTCTCTCTCTCACTCTCTCTCTCGACGTCAGAGAATTTATTCGTAATTTGATTTACTGTAAGCTGATTTTCGACTTGTTCATAGATTAAGTAAAAGAATGAAAACATAATTAACTTGGATGGAAATGCCGATATCGCTGTATAGTCGATTGGGTCTGCATTGGGCTTTTATTTTGAAAACCAAATATGATGGTTAATCTGTGTTGTTATGGTTTCTACCTGTGTGAATTCTCCAGTTTTTTTTCTATAGATTTAGGAGAGCCGTGGTGGCTCAGTGAATAAGATGTTGGTTTAAGAGGTTGGTCGAAAACATTCTTCGTTGCTTCTAGTCTACTTGTCAGTGGAGCAGAACGGAGAGGCGGATAAGGACTGCGTCTAGTCGTTCGGTGGACCGCGAAACCAAAGTCTGGTGTGCACGTTGGCTTGCACGTAAAAGAACCCTTGACAATTGGAATGTGATATAAAAGCAGGCCGCTGTGCCGTTGTACGCGTTAAATTTCCCTCATAGTATGACATATAACAGCGCATGACTGCCTTTTCTGACTCAGTTGGTTAGGAAATAACAGTAAGTCGTTAAACCCCATATCATTCCGGTTCAGAAATGTAGGATGTTAAATCTCAATTCATTATTTCATTTCCGTCTATATCTGGGGCCTGTTTCACGAAATTTTAACTAAGATAAAATCAAATTTTAGTAATTTGATTGGACAATATTAGATTAATTTTAGTTCTTAGCCAATCAAAATTGAAGTATCGACTAAAATTTGGATTTTGTCTTTAGTTAACATTTCATGAAACAGGGCCCAGGTTTTTTTTTAAAAAAAAAACAAAAAAAAAACAGGATTGGCTACTTATTGCATTGATACAGCAGGTGTATATAGTTCAGTAGTGTTGATAAGTAGTTCTGGACCATGCTTCCATTTCAGAACTGTTCTACCGGTTATTTATGAAAGTGTTCCTCAATAAATCAATGAACATGTGTCAAATATATAATCATAAACTATAACTATGGAAAGCTGCCGGTAACAGCCGTAAAGTATCGTATTTAAAACATGCGATAGGGTTTCACCAAATATCTTTCTAATGTTTCTATCTCGCGGCTGGCTATAGCAAATGTCCGAGATCTAGCTTATAAGGTGAGCCGTATGGTGTGCCTGCGGAATTTTAATAGTTGTAAGAACGGGTCTGGGCTATTATACACAGACGAAAGAATGTACATACACACGACCACATGTTTGATGTAGGGCCTTTATTGGTTTTAATAAGACGTATTAACTATAATCTCTCGCTGACCAACTGACCACTGGAGATTAAAGATAAAAGAACAAGCTTTATGTCTCATCAGATGTAGATGTTATTTAAAGCCACTTCCCTTGTTTTCATTTTATAGCGAAGCTTTGGTATTTTATGAATTTTATTTGAATGACTGAATATTCCAATTGGATTTTTATGGTCGGGTGATTAGGGTCAATACGTTATTTAGTAGATATGGTCATACAATGGCCAAGGAAATAAAAAATATTTTTTTGCTTGACAGAAATTTTAATCCTTTGTAGCTGACTATCGAATTCAAATATATTTGACCTACACGATTAAAAAAATCATTGAAATTAATATAATAGTATTGGTGAGGGTCATTTGCGAAACACAGTATACTTGTTTTCTGGAAGGTTTGATACCATTTCGCAATTAGGGTATTGAGTATTCGTATATCCCCGACAGACCACAGACTCATACAAGTGTTTGATATTCAACAACAATGTCAGCCTTGGTAACGGTCTGTCCATTTATTAGTGTTGGATTGTTCCGTATCCGTGGATAACTTATTAATGTTGAGGAAAATCCCATCTTATTTCAATTGATAATAAAAACATCAGTGACGTCAGTCTTACAACATATCAACAAACAATCTTCGACTTACATGGACAAATTACGATACCAGATCATCATATCTGGAATGAACCCAATAGCACTAGCCGCACCTTAAAACACTGTGTACAGTTTGAAGCTATATAGTCTATATCAAGATGACTGGCATGGTCTACAAACCTCAATTACAGTACATATTTAATTGGAAGTTCTTACTTGTTTCTCAATAAAGATATAAATAGCCATAGCGCAATCCTACAAAACCAAAACGTGACTGAACCACGAACTCATAATACTGGTAGACGAAACTTTTTCTTGGGAATCGAGCTGTTACAGATAACAAGCATTGGTTGTATAAGCCCACGACCACGTTCTGCATTAGAGGTAACTACATGATTGTCTCAAATTGAAAAGACGACGAGAGAGAGAGAGAGAGGGAGAGAGAGAGAGAGGGATAAAAACTAGGTCATTTCAGGACTAACATGTGTTTCAATTTTATTTCAATAATTCCCTTTCGAGTTGTGAGCTTAGAAGAAAACAAACGAAGATGGACATGGGACCCTACTCTTGTTAGTTGACCTAATGACCGACTGTCTGATCCAAAGCACGCGCGTTACCCATTCAGCCACACCAACACCCTTGTAACAAGAAAGTGTTGGCGTGACGGTAATCCACGTGGTGTCTTTAGGGCTGGCACAGAACGTGTACCAAGTATAGCTGAAGTTGACCATTGTACATATTGACGAATAGGTTAAAGATACATTCCCACAAAAGTATTTATAGGGTAGTTTTTTTCCATAGTTTTGACCTCAATATGATGGTCAGTAAGTAACGACAAATACATTCTAAAATGAGGCCCCTCTCAATCAAGTTATTTCTCAAACATGGCTTCTAAAAATAGGTATGATATATCTTGGGGTATTATTTCTTCGCGAGTCCAAATCATCAAATCACCCGGTATGTACACGGGGAAGGTATCTTTAATTAACGAGCAACTGACAATCGGAAATTGGCGAACAGATGGATTCGATACTGTTTGGGCAAAATACTCCCTCGCGTTGTGCGCCTAACGAAATTAAAGAATATGTTAGTTTTAAGATGACCCGACAGTTTATGGGGACGATACTTTAATTAAGTCATATTATACGTCATTCGATACCGTGAAGTACGTGTATGTCGAACAAAATGTTCTCTCGTGTAGAATTATTGATTAACCATTTTAACTATTCATCAACTGATGTGAATCGAAACAAAAGTACTGATTTACAATGAAACGATTAGAAAAGGGAACGAGTTTTAATAACTTAAAGAGCAAGACAAAAAGCCAGGTCGATTTGGTTAACGTTTTGCTCTTGATTTAAGCGTTTTATATATAAGATGTCCAATCCAATGCTGCTGCTGAACTAACGTTATCAATTGGGATCAATCTCTATATGTAATTAAATAAGAGCGGGGTGAACTATCTCGAAATATTTATCAGCCGTGAACTGAAATCAGAAACAATGTCGTGTTTTGCAGAAAGAGTAGGCCATCTTGCATTTAGGATAACGATGCGATTTATTCCCTTGTTTAGAAGATTCAAACTATATTATTTTGTGACTAATATATGGTTTAATTTTATTTCAATAATTCGCTTCGTGTTTGAAAGATGAAACGGAAGACATGGAGAACATCCACGAGCTTGGACAGGCGACCCTAATACTTGTCACGTACAAGCGTATAATAAAAAGCAAGCCACTTACATCGTGACAGATCTTATATTCGAACGTACAAGTCTTAAACATTCATGATAGGGGGGGGGGGGGGGTCGGGGTTGGGTGACTGAACGGTTAGCGTTCACGCGCTGTATCATACGGCATGGCGTGGTTTCGAATCTCCGGTTATATGCGGCAAGGAGTAGGGTCACCTGTCCAACCTAGTGGGTTTTCTCCAGGTACTCCGGTTTCGTCCCACTGCTAAAGACCCCTACGCGCAAGCGAATTATTGAAATAAAATTGAACCATATGTTAGTCCCAAAATGGCTTAATTTGTGTCGAGTCGACGTTAATCCCCATCTCTCTCTCTCTCTCTCTCTCTCCATTCATGATAGTATTACATACAATAGTTGACCCATTTCTCCCGTTCATATAAGGTTGTGTCAATGTAACTTTGCTGATTATGACACATCCCTCGACGTGTTACAAAGAATGGCGTCGCTTCCAAAGATTCTCGTTGTTTGATAACGTCAAATTAAGAATTATATTGGTGTTAAGTAATCTATGGCTGATAAATATGGGATAACGTATCTAACACCTGTTACAGTATTACTGGAATCGTCTAATTATATGATATATAATCGAGGAAAACAAAAGAAATTATCAAATATAAAGTACGTATAAATATTTGGATTTGCATCTCAATCGAAATATATTTTTAAAAAAAAAAATAAAAATAAAAATGGACATTTTGTTTCGGGCGGGGGGGGGTCTGCGATTAGTTAGCACGTGCGGACTGTATCAGAAAGCCTGTCACTGAGTCAACTGGCGTGATTTCGAATCCTCATTCGTACGTGACAAGGAGAAGGGTCGCCTATCCATCCTCGCGGGGTTTTCTCGGGGTCTTCCGGTTTCCTCTCACTGCTAACGAACCTACGTGCAAGCGAATTATTGAAATAAAATTCAACCATATGTTAGTCCCGAAATGACCTAGTTTGTGTCGAGTGGACGGTTAATCCCCCTTTCTCTCTCTATTTTTGTTCATATGTATGACCATGTGGTGAATGTTATTTATTAAGAATTTAATCTCGAGTGGACTAATTTATTTCATTGTGTATACGCGAACAACAAGTAATAATACACAAGTAAATCAATATGTATATTTTAATTAAGGGTAAATTTGTGCTATGTATATAGAAGATTATTGGTTTTATTAATAAATAATGTTAGAATCAGGTGTACATTGCAATTAATCGATAATCAGTCCTTTCATAGTACTATATCAACAATAACGATCAATATTGGGTTCAATGGAGCGAAAGGTCGGGGTATGGATAATAGCACGATATTATTAACATCTAATGTAAAAATAAAACCCGTACAATTTGTATTTCTTAAATATAGTTTGTCTACACTGTAAGAAATATAATGATAAATAGTTCATATCCATTATGTCTTCATCCATCAATGACAGACGGGTCCAAGGAGAATGTCCAACTTCTTGACACACTTCCGGGAAGACAGTACAGCGCCGGACGTAAGATGACATTTTACTATGTTTTAGGATATTATATACGTAATTTTGTTAATGCAACTAGAAAGACAGGCAGTCATTGCTGAGAACATAATGAGTTTGTAAACAATGGCTGTGTCTACCATCCTGAAGATAATTATGTGAATTTAATCTCCATGTACGTGTTGAAGCCTTCAAAACGTCCATCTAGCTGCAGACATGTCGGGATATACGAAAAAATAAATCTTTGATTTGTTCCAACCACATGTAAATGATCTTAATAATTTAGTCTCAATACAACGAGATAAATGGGCGTAGTTCTGGAGAGAGAGAGAGAGAGAGAGAGAGAGAGGGGGGGGGTGCCCACTCGATAAAAACTAGGTGATTTCGATACTAACATAACTAAATAACACCCCTTGCGACACAACGCATCCGCGCTAACTATTCGGCGCACGCGCTATTGTTGATTGACTATGATATATATGACCATAAACGTAAACGATATGTACCTCGAGTTTCAATAATGCACACCCACGGGTAAGATATTGCAACGACGTGAAACCCTACTTATTTACCCTATGTCTGCGCTCGCGTGCACGTAAAAGAACCATTGATTGCTGGAATTGAAAAGAGTAGGCTATCGCTGGTGTGCGAGAAAAGTATTTCTCATAGTATTGTCTCTGACACATCGTCGTATTTATTAAACCGATCGGTACAGAAAAGTAAGACGTTAAACCCCATTTCATTACATTCGCGTTAGTGCCGGAGGTTGAATCAAAATGGAAATAATAGCTGTACAACTAGTTAGAGAGAAAATTGAGTTTAACGTCTACTCAACGCTATACCTAAATCATTTCAGAACTTATATAGGGTATATTATTGTCAATTCACTTGAGCGCAGGGATGTTTAGAAGTAGAAAGACGTGCTTTTAGAAAATGATTTATCTTATTCTGAGCTAACAACTCCACAAAAACCCTCAATTACGCTCACAAGTGGGATGGGTGTCATAATCACTAATGGAAAAATAAGAACGAGTAATAGCTTTAATAAATATGTTTTCGTAAGTTTAATTTCATTGTGCTCAATTACCACAATCGCGATAAATTTATCATTATAATACCATTAATGTAAGTATTATCGCTGTACACCCCATTACTCCAGGTACGGTAATATAGCATGAAATAAAACTCCGAATAGGATACGGTACAGTGTAATGGGTAATTATTCTCACGTGATTCATCCAACTGGAACTATATAAATCGGTAAACATAGTTAATTATTTCAGAGCCAATAATTCATATTCTGTCAAGCTCGGCTCTCTCAAATTCTCGAATTTCAAATAAATAATGATAATATCGTCCCGTGAGAAGTAAGAGATGATTCAGACGTTGTGTATTTATACAGTATAAAAGTTAAAACTTAATTTTAAAAAAAACTATAACAGGTTAATATACCCAGGTTAAGGAAAGTTATCTCACTGCCTTCATTTTTTTTAAAGAACATGATGCTGCCAAGTTAAATTAAGTAAACTTTTGCTGTAAACATTACATTATACCATGAAAACTTTAAATACGAAACAGCGGAGTTATCGACTATCAAAGGTTAGCTCGTGCGCACCCTATCATAAGGTCTGTCATTACGTCTAGGGACGGATCTAGGAATTTTGAAAAGGGAGGGGGCGCCGCAAAGTGAGAGCAATGGCCGTGCACCGTCATTTCCTTGCATCTGTAGCCTTTCCAAGAGTTTTCTGGCTGTTATTTTCGTCTACGTAAACGTTCGGAACGGACATAAGTTTTATTTGGGTCTGAGAAAAGGCACTTTCAGCAGTGAAAAGGGGCACTGCCGAAAATTCGGGGGGCGGTTCCCTGGTTGTACGTCACAAGGAGTAGGGTCGTCTGTCTAACCTCAGGGGTTTTGTCCGGGTCTCTCCCCCCCCCCCTAGCTAAAGACAACTAGGCGCAAGCGAATTTTTGAAATAAAAATAAAACCACATCTTAGTCCTGAAACAACATGGTTTGTGTCGAGTGGACGTTAAACCCCATATCTCTCTCTTTCTTTTAGCAGCGCTGCGTCTTTTGGAGTTGAAACTTTATATTGTAGACTATTTGAGGCAATGTCCGTGTAATTTGTCTTGTGTGTAGCTTTTTGTCTGTAGTTGGGTTCTCCTGCATTTACTTAGAAACGGTCGACAGATTGAAATCCGCATTTGATCATTTCAAACCTATGCTGGTTGTAAGATGATCATTGAACGAAAATGGTCCCTACCAACCCCGACCTCCATCATCACCCTTCACTTATCTTTGTTCTTGACCAGTATGATCTACGCGATAATTGCCCATCAATTGCTGTTCTTCGATTTTTAACGTAACGGTACAATTCGCAGGTGGCTGTGATGACGTCATATCCGGTTCCTCGTTGACTGTTTCAAACATATATCTTGCTTTCTTTTTTCAGCAGTTGATTAAGATTTCGAATTGGATGTGCCTTACCACCCAGAAACGGGACGATTTTAATGTCAGAATGTTTAACTGATGTCCTTAATAAGCAGGATTCTTCTTTGATATATTTATTGCTAACCCAGCATTGCCGGCTATAAATATAAGTAACGGGTTTTATTTAGAACCATTGATTAAAGTAAAAATTGTTATTGAGTAAGCTTAAGGTGTGAATAAGTTTATAGGTTTTGAAGGGCCCTTGAAAATGTAGTAGCAATCCATCATACATACGGTTATTGAGTAAATACGGAACACATGGAAAATAAGTTATAATACCTATAAGTAATATACGTATGTAATAAGTACCATGAGGATTTATATATGATGAACATAAGGGAAAGTGAAATCACATCTCTACAGTTTAAACATTACGAACACACTACATACATACAACTGTTTGTGCAGCACTCATCAATCTAAGTTTGTTATTGGTAATGGTAATAAACGTGGTCTTATCATCAGACCTTTAATATCAGACATATGGTTTATCTTACTATATATACACACACACGTGCCACAATCTTCAACCAGATTTTATCAGACTTTCTTTCGCTTATTAGGCCACGAGTCGCTGGATTTCGACTAGTGTAGAAAGATCTCAGTAATGGTCTATTTATCCATCAAAGAATCAATGTATCCTCCACCCTTTCCGTCATTATAAGTATGGATAATATAGTCCTTCTGAAAATACTTATTATTGTTACTACAATACAAAACAATGATGGTATATATACTTCCTTGTCATTGTCTTTTAATTGGCAATTTGATAATTCATGAGGGAATAAAGAGTGGCTAGGGAAATGGTTTCATTCTTGGCATATTTACAAATTATAAATTATCAACCCGAGTTGCCACTATACAAAATCTGTTATTATAGTATTTCCAGATAAAGTAAGTATGTAAATCTTTAATACATATTAAGATTATTGTCGGGTGTTTCAGAAATAACAAGTATGACATGTAGAGGAATATCGTGGAAAGAGTTATAACACCCCCCACCATCCTCCCGAAAGTTAACTAATCTTGATATCCTGTACTTCCCAATGGAATTAAAAGACCATGTATCATGTTACGTTAGGATTCATATTGTAACATAACCTAGTACGCCAATACAGAGAGGTGGATGGTTTGTGTCTATGTCACTTAAGGGATTCTAAATCCTTCGCAAACTGCAAAGGTGGGTCTCTAAAAGGACTTTCAAATCTATTCAGTATAAAATGAAAATAAGCATCATTCAGCATCCTCTCCAAATTATAAACAAGATAGTGCCACCTGTACGTGTTGGGTAAATTCTTCTGCTATGCCTTTGTATAATCGGATTGAATTCTAGCCAAGTTATAATCTAAAGTTGCTATTATGGTTTTAATTTATTATTAAAACATACGCCATGCAAGAGTTTAATCTGTCTTTATTTAGGCATGAAATCTTTTTCTAAATTATTAATTAGACATTAATTAATTTATCCAGGCCATAATCAACTCTCGGTGGCATCAGATTTCTCAGGTATTAAATTGATTAAAACAGTTCAGCCTTATTTTGATTTAAGCTAACAATGGACGGTCGAGACTTAGCTTGGAACAACCTTTACCGTGGTTGAAATTATTGCACACGTCTTGTCAAACATTCAAAGGCTAATATCTTGGCTCCCAATAGAGTAATTTGAATGAAATTTTGAAATTATTCATTTTACATTATCTATTTGCAAACTATTATAGCAAGAATGGCTAGCTCTTTATCTAAATCTTACATAATGTAACTTTAAATGTCAATGACGGAACATTTAGCAGGGTTTGGATTTTGTAGAAAAACATTCAAATAGCGACAAGCTGCTTTAGTTTACAGTTGCTTCCCGCGCTACCCACTTTAAAGTAGATAAACAGCGATGTGCGATGATATTAAAATTACAACTTTACCCCTATAGGCTTTTATAAACATACAGAAAAACTAATGAGCAAAATATGATACACGGCCCATATGCGTATAAAATGACCTTGGAATTTGATTTATTATGTATTTGATATTTTATTAATCTGATGTGTTGTTATGTAAGTAATGCAAATAAATACTTCACTACTTATATTTTTTTATATTAAAGATAACGGTTCTGATTAAAATTTAATACGGATTTAAGTTTACATGTCTGTGTAAGTTAGCGTTGTCAAGGTACACACATATCGCCATATATCAGCTATGAATTATTCATTGTTTAGTGCATCCAGTTACACACTGGAATAAAATGATATGCAATTAAAGCGGCAATACCCATGTCTGGAATGCCCGTGCCCTAACTTGTATAGAACAGACAAATTCTGATCTAATGACCTTGAAAGACAATTTCTGGAAACATGTTTACGATTACATGACACTGGAGGTGCCAGGCCCGGATTTCCCAGGAGCCTTGGGAAAGGGGCGGAGAACGCATCTCACTGCAATATCCACCATAAACGATATGCAATTAGTTACTGGACTTATATATGGCTACGTCGTATGGAACGGATTAATATTCTAATTTATTTAAATCTCGCGAATATATTCTCAGACACAAAAACATCTTTCTTGTGGCTTATTGCCAAATTAAATATTGAACATTTTTTATTTATAATGATTTAAATCAAGTTCTACTTGTGGCATCTCTCGTGTTATCTTACTACAAATCTCTGTTCTTTTTCTACTTGTAAAAAATAAACTAAATTTTTTATTCCTTTTTACTTTTATATTAAATTTAGAATTTTGCTGTCAGGTTCAATTAATTGATCAATGGCGTAGGATCAACTTCCGGTTAAGCAGAGAGAAAATGAGTTTCTTTAGAAATGATAGCGAAGGGAGATTTGATTTATGATAAATATCAGGAAACTAACAATTATAGACAAAACATTCGCTTCGTGTTTTCTATCAAAATATAGAAAAATAATATCCACTGTTTAGAATCGATATACACAGAATGATTAATCTTTTCGGTTCCTTCAGATACTATTACAAAATGGCCATGTGTAGTCTTATAGTCGAGCATCTTATGGAACTAGCCGTTTATTTTTTTATTTCATTGAGCAGTTTGTTGGGGTTTGTGGATGGAATTTAGACACTATAGTTACATACTAACCAGCCCAGGAAAAATCGAGATGTTTACCCCCCCCCATCAATATTTCTATCAGATGATTGTGATATTGGATGGCTTGTTGTTATAAAGATTGAGATCATCAGAATGTTAAAAATAAATGATAGACCAAGAAATGTCACAGATTTAAAAAATGAATGAAGGCCGTGGACTGAAATTTTCAACATAATCTGTTTACAATATGTAGTTTTAACTACCATAGTGATAACTGTCATAAAGTATCTTTAGTGAATGTATATTCTAAGCTAGGATCTATAGACATCGACACCAATATCAATTTGAACTTATCAATGTTCGGGTTAAATTGTTTACACGTTTTATTGCCGCTAACAATAAGTAATTATTTGGCACATTATTACTGAGACGTCGATGTACATTTCAATCAGGTTTGGGTGGTTCGTATTTCAACTATTCTGGACATAGTGTATACCCTACTTGATTTTGACACGACTGCCTCGTTAGATTATGGTGGACATCGTTTACTATTTGGCTGGGAAATAGTTGTGGCTAGAATGGGTTATGTCACTCACATATCTGTTAGATTAACAATGACGTCTATAGTCTATCGACAACGTTCTATAGTACCACCATGGCCGACTAAAAAGGGACAATACGCCGACGGCAAAGTTATGAAACGTCTGATCTTTAGTAAAGTAAAATGTTTCCAGTCGATCAAGACATCATTGTTTGGTTCATTTGGATATTGTGCATTTCGCTTAACGTTGTAAATTATACCCAGTTATGTTCTTAAAAAATCAAATCAAAATAACACAAACTGTAGTTCTACGAAATGTCCCATTAATTGTATACTTAGTAGTACATAACGTAATACTGTCGGTCTGTCTGGATCATTTGTAACCTAGGGCGATGTTGGTAAGTGTTCATAATGGGGGATTTCATACATTTTATCAGTGACATTTGTGTCCTACAAGATGTAAGCTGGACAGTTCTGTTTGAAAGACTCTTCAAAGGCATCATCAAAGTCCCGTGTAGCTCATTCATTGCCCAGCAATGTTGGCCATCAGTGACCCCTCTACAGAAACAACTCCTTCTGCCATTTTGCCGATCATTTCTTTTTTATATTTTGAGCTGAAACAATCCAACAATTTTCTTTTTTTATTTGGGGTTTGATTTTTTTTAGTTAAAGATGCATTATCTAAAATTGCGATAAAGAGCTCGTCATTCTTGCTGTAAGAGTTACAAAACAAGATTATGATAAATGAATATATTGGTAATATCATTCAAACTACTACGAAATTCTAAATGTTTGAATATGTAACGTAGGTTGTTCATTGTCGTTTTTGACTATAGACTTGAATAAATGTCTGTATAATAGTTTATTATATAACATTTAAGGCCTGAAGAAACTACCAACATTGATCAGATTTAGCTTTTACATAATGCATATTTAAACATGTGTATTTATATCAATTTATAAGCATGCGAAATCTTGGATCGTTTTGATAAATTATTGATGAGTTGCACTTTTCAAGAAACGTATTGATTTTTAATTCATAATTAGTGATTGATATCGCTTTAAATATTTTCAAACTTCAATCAATAGTGACACTATCTGTATAAACTATTAGTACTTAAACTATATACTGATACTGCTAGATAGTTGTCAACTAGATACAATCTAGAAATACGGTAAACTATTCATAACATAACACAATACATGGATATAACTACTTCTCTGTTACTTAAAGATACATTATGTAAGATTTAAATAAAGAGCTGACCAATCTTGCTATAATAGTAATAGCGCAAAAATAGATAATGTAAAATGAAAATATTGAAAATTTCATTCAAATTACTTCATTCTGAGACAAGTTATCACTGCTTGTAGATTTGACAAGATGTTGCCATCGCTTTCCATTTTTAAATTAAATTTTCAAAGCGTGGACTACTCTAATCTAATTAAAATCAGACGGTCCGGCCTTTTTCTCTTCTTCTTTCCGGTTTAATTAAATCCTGATATTTTATTGTATGATATATATATAATGAAATGTCCAAAATGATATATATTATTATTTAATATTGAATTACTGTTTTGGGGTCGGAAATGTCTTTTAAAGCAGAGTTTGGATATTAAAATGAGTCTAGACACATAGATTACAAGTCAACATCATGAAATCTTTGTTTTCCCAGCTTTAATGTAGCCTACACAACAGATATTTCCACCCGCAGTTGTCCGGGTGAAGAATTATAATATATATATCATTCCCAACAGTATCTTTAGTTGTATGTTATTCATCTCAAACCAAGAACATGAAATAGTTTATCATTGTTAAAATCAATGATTCACAATAATTTATGATACTGATGAAGAATAAAAATGTTTTATAGCTTTTGTATACCATTCAGTCAAGTCTATGTATGTTTTCTATCTCTGTATAATGATGTACATGTATGTATATTTCATGTATATTTATTGTTTCTTTTATTTCATTTTATGCAATAAAGTTTCTCTTCTTCTTCGTCTTCTTCTTCTTCTACTTCTTCTTCTTCTAGTGATATCATTGCACCGGGTTTGGGAGTCGAAGTGACTCAGAGAGTAAGACGTTGGCTCGCTAACAACGGAGTATCGGGTTCGTTCCGGATAATGGCCGTCCTGGCTGCGGCGTGTCAGGGGTGCAGGGTGGAGAGACTGTTAATATATAGTGTTTAGACGTGCATAAAAGAACTCAGCGCCACTGTCCCAACACAATCTCAGTGCTTACATTTCATTGCTATTACCCCAGCCCTTGCACAGTGCATGGCGCATGCCCGTCTTCTTTAGCCCTGTCGGTGCAGAATCGTTGGACATTAAATCTGGGAATGATTTTCGTTAAGATGGTTTCACGTGGATATACAAGTCGTCGGATTGACGGATTCGGTATTTAAAACTATTTATTGCCTACATTTATGACATATTAATTACTATTTGATTAATGATTACATAAAATAGATAACTCATTTCATTACCATTTTGAAAAAAAAAAATCAACTATAAATAATATCATTAACCTATTTACTTTTAGAAGTGATGTTTTTTACATGCGAACATAATTACATTGTCATAACTTTTAATGTTATATTTATATGTAGATTTTTTGTTTACCCTAACGAGAAAAATACTCACATTGATAGCATTATATTGTCATATACAGAGATAAAGGCTTTATTATTCAACTAGTTTCGTACTTTGTGAACTTACATTAGAGTAGGCTAGTTATATTGATATAATGGATATGGCTATAATAAATGAACAAAGCCGCCAAAGAGGAATGACACGGGCATAAATATACCATTTATAATTAAGATGAAAGAAATATCATGCCAAGAAATAGCTAACGATCGCCATGTGTATATTTGTGAAACCTTTGCTATATCTATCTCCCCGCATTAATTAGTGTGTTTGTTTATTGTTGTTAAGAATAGAATGTATACTCTGTGTTTTTCAACACGATTTTATTTGACTATCTACAACCAATGTCTGAAATACATTCCAGTCTTTTACAATAAACACACCACAGTTACAGTTCTAAAGGTTCGTACATAGGTTACAGCTTCCGGTTCACACACAAAAAAACTCGTACGTCTTTGTCTTTGAAACTTGATGGTGAACCGGAAGTTCAACATATCTCCCACTTAGGCTACTTAGGTAGAGCTTTGGTCGAAATATTTTGTTTAGCTTCTTACTAAAACTTGCTGCAAATATGAATAATATAGTATTATATAGACGTTAACCTTCTTGTCAGTTCTCTCAATGCTAGAGGTCGGAAGTTCGGTATATTCTTTATCTATGGGTTTTAAAATATATATATAAAAATATAAATTGTTAACACATTGAAATCAATCAAATGTCGGAAGTTCGGCATATGTATGAAAAATATAAAATCGTAAACCTCTAAGATTGCCGAATGCCAAGTTATGTTCAAATGTAGACTATCAGCTGTTGTAGTAGAATTTATAACCAGGCCCCAAGTTCACAAAGAATTCTCAGACTTAAGTTGAGAATTTACTCATCTTTCAATCCCTGTTTATGAGAAATATCTTTTATCCAGAAACACAAAACTTTGCATATAGTTTCTTATTAGGGTATTTGATACATTAAAACAAGAAAGGTTTTATAAAGGGCTATATTTTAATTACAATAAGGTGAACAATTTTGAGTAAATTCTCAACTTAAGTCTGAGAATGCTTTGTGAACTTGGGGCCTGATTGCAAACTTTCGCTTTCAGGTCAAATCTATTTGGTTTAAATATAAATTCAGGTAAGAATAGGTAATTTTCATGAACGTACAGTCAATAATTGTTACCGGTTAATGTGTTAATTATAGCACATACAATGATTGATGGTAGTTTTAATTTGGTTTCCGTTTTCAATTGTCCTGTTTCTGGTGCAAGAATTGGGAAAGAAAGCTGACTCGGTAAAAAAAATATTGACTTTTCATTTATGATCATTTTAACACATTCGTTGGGTAATTATATAAGTTAAAGCGCCATGAATGTAGTAAGTTGTGTGTTTATAGTGTGTTAATTGAATTATATTTTGAATACATTCGCTTTAATTATATAATGTATACTTGTATTACTACCCAATGTACACTGAAAAAAAACTTGTGTTGGATCGCAACACAAGTACTTGTGTTAAAACTAATCTACACAAGTTTGTGTTGTTTTGCATTGCATTTACACAAACTTGTGTAGATTTGTAAAAATCTTGTGTGTTTTCATATCAGTAACACAAGTATTGTGTAGGCCTACCGTCAACCAAAGATTTTTTCTTTTTTTGGGGGGGGGTTTTGTTTTTTTGTTTTTTTTGGGGTTTTTTCTTTACAAAGTCAGAATTCGGGAGTTCACAAGTTTAAGAAAAGTAATAAAATAAAAGGTTTAATTCAAATCCCGAAAATTACATGGGGTTCTTCACTGGAAGAGTGTGCGCACTAATTAATCAGACAATTGCCGGGCAGACTTGAATGTTAATTGGTGTTAAGTTGTCTATAAAGATGAAATGTCTGGTTGTCTTTTTTTATTGATCCAATAAACTGATATATCAAAGGAATATATAGTGTACATGTGATTTTCAGCACCCTTGTGTTTGTCAAAATTGATTCAATGTGCATTGGAAAACAATGAGTAAAACTCTTAGTAGCCTAATGTAATTGGTTGATGTAATCGAAATTGGACAGTATATTGGTTAACTAAACAGTAACCAATCAAATTTAATTAAACTTCCAGATTTGTCTCATAATTGATTTATTGATACAATGGTTCTCCAAGTTATCTATACTCTATTTGATATTTTATCAGCGACATTCAGTTAGACATTTAACTGTAGGACGCCATGTTCGTAGTAGTGTCAACCGAGAGTGATATTTTTAAAAATATAATTGTCACACAGTATACAAGACCGCAGGTTTGTAAAATTTAAAAAAATAAAACCGTGTATTTAATTTAGCATCGATTTATTGTTTATATGTATATTACTAATAATTAAAAACAAACAAGTCAGACCAAGGCTTGTTCTAGAACCTCGTAATCTTCAACGTACGTTATTCGTAGAATATTTTTCTGGATGTTAGAGACTAACTCAGAACAATTAAACCGGAAGTGTGTATTTAATAATGGCGGACAAGAAATTTTTTTTGATTGTTTCTAAAGCGTCCCGGACCCGGTAATTCAGCAGTCTAACGAATTTGTCTTAATTTTTCTGAAAACGTGCTTTATTAATATTATTCGGCGCTACATCGTTGTTCAAATACTTGTACTTGCAAAAAACAACACCAACTGGGACGAGCAGGTAAGAATTTCTCTTCATTTTATAACTCGCCAGGCAGCCATCTTTGTTTCGGGCAAAATGAGAAATACGTGTATATCAGGCATGGACTATAGCTAGATACTAACTTTTGTACTAGTTTAATTGGAATTTAATTTTAATTTAAACATATTTTATTGTTCTAAGTAACAAGTGGATAAGGCACAAGTTTTACAACTTAGAACGCCATCTCCAAAATGTAATCTTATCTGTGTAAATGAAAAAAACAACCAAACAAACCCTTTATTTTTATATTAGTCAATGCAACGTACTGATGCAGAAACTAACACCTGCCGTCTGAAGTTTCTCTATAATTTCTTCTTTTTATTTCAGTCATTGATGTTAGCATATAGGTCTACTCCACAAAGAAAAACTGGTAAGTATTTCATTTTCTTTTAATTATATATTTTTTTTAATAATATCACTATCAGTAGTAATATCCAGTCAAGAGAGAGGGGAAATCGGGTTTTAATTTCACTTAACAGAACTGTGCGATAAACATGTCCTTGTATTAAATTGGTGGAATCAAGTAGGCCCATGCATGATATATATCCTAGAATCAAGTAGGACTGTTATTACATTTCCGCCATTTTCCTGAGCACTGACCATATTGTGTATGTTGTGTTTATATTAATTCGACATAAACTTTGGAGTTGTTGTTAGTGTTTGTTGCATAACAGAATTGTCTATTTCAAATATGATATTTGCATAAGTATAAATGTAAATCGGCAGTGCTGGACACACTAGCAGAAGGATAGGCCCATGCATGATATATATCCTAGAATCAAGTAGGACTGTTATTACATTTCCGCCATTTTCCTGAGCACTGACCATATTGTGTATGTTGTGTTTATATTAATTCGACATAAACTTTGGAGTTGTTGTTAGTGTTTGTTGCATAACAGAATTGTCTATTTCAAATATGATATTTGCATAAGTATAAATGTAAATCGGCAGTGCTGGACACACTAGCAGAAGGATTCTGCTGAATCAATCAGCGCTAAATTCATGTAGTGAGTACACTGACATTCGCCCAAATCAAACAGGTTTGATATATTTGGCTGAACAATATTTGATTGGTGTGCTCGCTTTGTTGAAGCATTCGTCTGGTTTTAGAATTCATTAGCCAATAAGCACACATTCATATCAAGAAGTCACATGAATTTTTTGAAGACAAATGTTAAATCATGTGACCTAAAAGGTAATGTAACTGTCAACTGAGTGGTGAATCTGAGGAGGAAGAAAAAGAGAGAAATGGGGTTTAACGTCCACTCAACACAAACTAGGTCTTTTTGGGACTAACATATGGTTTAATTTTATTTCAATAATTCGCTTGCACGTAGGGGCATTTAGCAGTGGGAGGAAACCAGAGTGCCCGGAGGAAACCCAAAAGGTTGAGAAGGCGCCCCTATCTCCATGCCACATGTGCTCACACCAGGGCTCGAAACCACAGCCGCAAGCCAGAGGTGAGCGGCCAGCTAGAGGTCGAAGCGCGGCACTCTAGGCAACTAGGCCTGGAGTATCCACTCATTCGGCTGCAATTTTGTGCCAATTGAATTGGGCAAATAATTTGAGCACATCATTCTGGTGTGTCCACAGCTTTACTAGAAAAGTCTGTATTTTCTAAAAATCAACAATGGGGCATACCCCGAACCATGCTATCGGGTTACATGCACGCCACCTCCAGAATAGCAACCGGCACCTTACTCACTCAGCCACATGGCTATCATCTAATTACTGTGACAGTCCAGTCAAATGACAAACAAGGGTTATTAAAATAGATTTTCACGGTTTATGTAAAATCTTCAGGATTCAAATGGTTTTGGATACCGTAGATATTTTAGTTTCAATTTCATATCACACAGTTTGTATATGGTAAGATATCTTAAACAGTTAATTACATGTCACATATTCATATTTTTCAGTTTCCATATTAGATGCCATAGCAAATAAAACATCATATAATAAAATAAGAAAAAAAAAAACAAATATGGGAGAAGAAAGAGCTGAAAGAATGGGGTTTTGGAGGGTGAGTGTTCAATTCTAATAGAAAAGATTGTTGATATGGTAATTTGAAATCTCACCATTAAATGTGTTTGGCACAATGTAGCCCGGTTGGAGCGGAGGTGACATTAGCCTCCATTTCAGTTTATTATTTTGAAATATAAAATTCAGTTTAGTATAGTAAAAGTATACACACACATGTATGTGCACATATGACTGTCTCATTTGTGGAGAGTCGAGGTGGGTAAGACGCTGCAGGTTTGCTCCCAATGTTGACATAGAAAATTCAGGATGGAGGGCCTGACAAGGACATTCGTCTAGTTGTTCAGATTGAACAACAAAACATGGTCCTGTGTACACATTGGCATGCATGTAAAAGATCCTCTGGCAATTGTAATTTGATACTAGAGTATGCCTTAGGGTCGCGGTACCGTGCAAAATTTCAGTCCAAAATCTCAAGGCCTTTTTGTGACTTCTAACGGGGTGGGGGTGAATTGCCGGTTGGATGGCCGGATGGTTAGGACATGCGCGCTGTAACATAAAGCTGCGGGTCCTCCAGTTGCTCTCACTCCTAATGACCCCTCAGCGCAAGCAAATTATTGAAATAAAATTAAACTGTATGTTGGTCCCAAAATGGCCTAGTTTGTGTCAAGTGGATGTTAAACCAAATTTCTATCTTTCTCTGATCTGACTCTAACCCATTTCATTTGAGCATTATATTCTGTCTGTGGCTGTAACTTGACAAGACAAAAGGAGTGTTACACAAAGTTGAAACAAAATAGAAACTAAGTCTCAATGTGGCAAAATAAATTGTTGATTTAAACATTATGAACCATATAGAAAGTATTCTTATTTCCCACTTTTTATTTTTTAGGCTGAAGCACCCTCGGAGGAGAATTTAATGAATGATAAAAAGAAGAGAAACCAAGCATCAATTTATTTTATAATTCTGGAAAAGAATGCATTTGACCCAATTTTAAATATTTATTTTTTGTTTTTAATGTTAAGTATTCTTCGAAAACACAATTAGATTTTAATCCTCTTATTAATTTCTGTATAATATAGAAAGTAAAGTGACATATAAATCACGTAAAATTTGGTCGGAAATCATAAAAGTATTTAATAGGCATTATCTAGAAACCAAATGTAGATCAGATATACCCAGAATTACAAAAAACCTTGACCTACATTATGGTGACTTTTCCTTGCTTATGAAACGAAATAAGGTTTAATATCCTAATATCCCACTTTTCTGTGTTATTAGGGTGGTTCTGCCTTACAGTCTACTCTTATATCTAATATTTCAACTGTCAAGGGTTCATTAAAGGGAACTCAGGGGGTCGAATGGTTAACAGGCACACATTGGATCAGGAGGTCTGGCAATGAGTCAAATATGTCAATTGTCAAGGGTACTTTAAAGTGAACACAGTCAAAGTGGCTTTGATTCAGGCTTGTACCCATTTGACCCAGTTTGTGTCAAGTGGACGCTTAACCTCATTTCTATCTCTTCTTTAAAATACACGGCAATGTGTACATTAGATCGAGGTTTTTTGTCCTATCCAAACAACTATATATTGTCCCTTCCCACGTCCTGCACTACTGACATGGAGGAACTATGCTTGGAACTCCAGTTGAAATTTCTCGGCCAACGCCTTATACTCACTGTGGCTTCCCATTGCTTATGATTTGTAATTGTATATAAATATTTTGTACATATTATTCAATATTTGCCATTGTCTCTCATATTTTTATATTTTAATCCTGCAGTCTTGATGCTTTGCTCCTTATATGTACAAAATATTCATTTTGTTCGGGTTTTTTTTCCTAATGAGGAAGGAGTTCTACACCATTTTATTACTACTGTAAAATAGGTCATTTTTCTTTTGTTAATTTTCTGTGTATGCTAGTTATTTCTAGATAACTCAATAATCACATGTAATTCGACTTATAACACTTTTCACTGTTTGAAAGTAATTCAAATAAGTGGATAATTTATCTTATTAGTGCTTGGTATATATCTTATTAATTTAAATATATTTGAATTATATATTTTGGGGGTATGGGGTAGGGATACTGTCTTTATATGCTAGTTCTTGTTGATGCTTTGCTCCGTATATGTACAAAATATTCATTTTGTCTGGGTTTTTTTTCCTAATGAGGAAAGAGTTTTACACCATTTTATTACTACTGTAAAATAGGTCATTTTTCTTTTGTTAATTTTCTGTGTATGCTAGTTATTTCTAGATTACTCAATAATCACATGTAATTCGACTTATAACACTTTTCACTGTTTGAAAGTAATTCAAATTAGTGGATAATTTATCTTATTATTGCTTGGTATATATCTTATTAAATTTAAATATATTTGAATTATATATTTTGGGGGTATGGGGTAGGGATACTGTCTTTATATGCTTAGTATTTGTTGATGAGTAAAGAAAAATTTAAATAGCTATTTTATAGTTTGTGATTTGAGGGTGGGGGGGCGTTATTTAACACAATTTTATTAATATTATTTTTCTGTTAACATTCCAAATATCATTTTATGAATAAATAATAATTTAACAAAAAAAAATTATTGTTACCTCATTTATCAAACTTTGCAGGTTAAACAGAGCAAAAGGGGGGATGCTGCATGGGAAAAGTTGCTATATTGGATATAAAGTGAGGGAAATACAACACAAGTTTGTGTTGATGGTTATACACAAGTTTGTATATGAAACCACACAAGTTTCAGAAATTTCAACACAAGTTTCAGATATTTCAACACAAGTTTCAGAAATTTCAACATCAGTTTCAACACAAGTTTCAAAAATTTCAACACAAGTTTCAGAAATTTCAACACAAGTTTCAGAACTTTCAACACAAGTCTTGTGTAGATTTTCACACAAGTTTCAACACAAGTTTGTGTTGTTTGACAAATTCTAACACAAGTCTTGTGTTGTTTCAGCATTTAACACAAGTTTGTGTTGTTTCAACACAAGTTTGTGTTGTTAAATAGTAACACCCAACTTGTGTTGAAAACAACACAAGTTTGTGTTGTTTCAACACAAGTTTTTTTTCAGTGTACGCAAAGTGGTAGATTGTATATAGTCCCTGCGTGTATTATTTAGACTTGCTTGGTTCCGTTTTATTTTACTGTATATATTAAATTTGTAACTTTCTAGAATACGACAACAAACTAAAGATAAACGATTAAATTTGTATAGTATCAGTAGGATGATATAAATACATTGCAATTTTTCCAGCTATCGCAATTCGAAATGTGATGAAACGATCTGCGTAATACATAAGAAAATGTTTAGGCAGGCAGTTTTTAATTATAAATAAACTAGTTCCACCATTGAGTTAATATAGTTATGTGAAATTTGGTTTGAATTTTATGCTTTTCATTTTGGATAAACTTGTTTTCAACCGGAAGTTGTTTGTGGTTGGATTTGGTATTGTATAATCTCGATCTCCCCAGCTTAAGTTGCCCCCTTTACAATTATATCGAAATGAAATGGAGTTTAACGTCCTACTGTTCTGCACCGAACTGAGCTAATGAAGACGTACATACGTCATAGTGTGCCATGAGGGAAATTTTGCCCGGAAGGCGGTATAATACTGTCACTTAAGTCAAGGGATGTTTTCGGTGTTGTCCCATCCGAACGAGTAAACGGCTGTCTTTGCCAGGCCCTCTGTAATCTGGATGAACTTTTCGGTCAATGTAGGGATCGAACACCAGACCTCCAGGCTAGCGAGCCAGTTTCTTATCCACTCATTCTCCTTGATCCCCGACTATAACAAAGATTAGTCTGGGCAAAATAGTGCTCGTATACGGGGTCAAATATCATACAGAGATTCGCGTAAGTCTTGCGATTATTTGAAAGGAAAATGATCCACGTTTTGTTTTTGTAGAATGCAGAATTCATTATTAACTGCTGGATTGGGACAATGATTCCCATCAGATAATGCGATAACTGTGCACCCAAACAGTCAGACAGCCAGTTGCCAAAAATACAAATAGTTTAAAAATTATTTATTTCGAAAGTATTGTACAAATTAAAAGCCTAAAAATAGGATAAAAAATCAAACCAACATTAAAAAAGACATGTACAATTTTGTCGAAAGGGGGTTAATGAAAGCAAACCGTTACGAGAAAAGTCGGTCAACTAATAACTTCGAATTTCAAGGTCAAGCTATCGATCCGTTTACGACTATGGTGTCTATACATAATATAACCCGCCTTATTATGTTTATTTATTCAAAAGATGGCACAGTCAAATAACAATCTTGGAACAACGCAAACGTCTAGGCGAGAAAGCCCTCGGACCTAAGTATGTTTAAAACCAAGGCACCTAACCCGGAGCTAAAGGTGAACCTAGTTCACCAGACACATAACTTCAAGTAGGACTGTTGTTGCCAAAGTGTTCTCATCAACTAATCACCTTCGATACTAATGATAATAATGGTACAACTATGATATGTGTCTGTATTTTCATTACGTGAAGATAAAATAAGTAGGAAAACTACGTCTGAAATCATGTCGTGTGAAGATAATGTTTGTTTAACCGTAAACTGTAAGACTATCACTTCAATCACTATAGTTTTACTAAGTCATTAGACTGATTGTTATGTCTAGAGACTTAACCCTTTAACGTTCAATAATTACTCAATCTACAACTATAATACTAAAAGTATAGTGCTGTACTCGGCTCCGCTATTAATTCTTATACAAACTGGGTAAATGAAAGGCCGGTCAATCAATAATGCAGACCAATATAATGGGCACCTATATAATATTTATTATAGCCTAGTAGTTGTATTGAATAGATTAGACATTTGACTGGCTTCTAAACAAAATCGTGTTTTTGATACTTTAATGGTGATCTATTATGAATGGTGTACAACAGTTAATTATATATAATGGGGGTTTAGAGTGATTCGGGCCATTCAAGGACAGTATTGTGATAAGACATTGGCTTTAATTAAACAAGGGTAACTTAGCGGTACATGGCTACATGCCTGAAGTACCATTAACAGTCAGTAATTACTATTATTGTTCAATTCGAAAGAGGGAACAGTCGCTCTCTGCTTGACCCTTTCGATTAGTTATAGTAATTTGTATAACAAAATAATACTGCCTCATTTGGATTCTGCACAGTCTGTTCAGTAGAGTTGTGTCCAACTGAAATTAAATGGGGTTTAACGTTTCTTCTCAAACTGGAGTAATGCAGTCCTGAGATTTCCGGTGTTTTAGTCGCCGCTCTTGGAGGTAGAGAATTATTATACGGACTCGGAAATTCACGAACGTCCCCAATATACTTAGCATCTCCCCACGAAGACTAGGATTCGCCATGCAGTATGCTAAGAGCGAAATTTTGACCGGGCAGTGGCGCTACAACCTACATGTATATTCGTATATCAGATTCTTTTACGTGCACACAATGCGCACACTGGACCTCTGGTTTCCCCCTCATTCTATACCTCTTACCAGGTGTGTGTGGGGGGGGGAGGCCGGCAAAATCCACACAAACTTTTTTTTTTCGATCAACACCATGCTAGCGCACCTTACTCACTGAGACACCGTGGCTCCCATTTTTAGAAGGCATATTACATACATCTATCTATATATTATTCAAATAAAGCAAATGGTGAAAGCATTAATAATGTGATATGGAAAATTGGAATATTGGTTTAGCTTATCCTAGATATTGGTATTTTCGCTTAATTTATAGTCGACATGGAAACGTTATTATGAGTAATATTACAATATGTGGTCAATTGCCACGGGGTTATTTTCTATGCGGGTTTAAATGATTATCAATAGCCAGTAAATATATGCTACGTGCAATAACGCACGTTTCAAATTAATCGTTTCTTATCAAACAAATGCTGTGCCAATCTTAAACAATACATGCAGATACTGGATATTATAGTTTAATAATTTCCGCACTATACATTCCAAATATGTCGACAATAGAACACTTATAGTTCAAGGCCAACGGCCGAAATGTTTGTTTTAATTTTTTTTTGCTAAATCACGGGTCTTAACTCTATACCTTTCATTATGCCAATGCAATACAGATAGACACAGACTAAACATGTCCCTGCCTATATCACCTTTTCTAAACACTCCCATCCTTAAAAAGACAAAGTACCTATTATGTGTCAACGTATCGAAGTGGGTGACGATCTTTGTTGTTTTCTATCACACCAGGTCAAAAACATTTATCGATGATTTTTCTAATTGATGTTTAGCTTCTGTTCCTCCCAGCTTAAAATCATGGATATATTCACCGAATCCTGACAGAAAATGTCAATTCCAAGACTCTTTGTTAGTTCTAGAATAAAAAGTCTTAGTCCACATAATGCATTCTTGCATCCAGTCGGACATATCACATTTCCACACAGTTACGTGCGATTACCACATTTTCAAAAATATGACGTCGCAGCAATATCTAGGCTAGTTCACATAGTTCTTCTTGCATTTCTGACTCAGTTTATGCGGGTTATTTTACCCGAAAAAAGGGCTTGTACGAGTCGCATTAAATTGCATCGACTATTCGACATATAATTACACTGCCGGTTGTCACATATGTACATATTATTATTATTATGCAATAGTTAAACTTAACGATTCATCGATTGCATGTAATCTACGTCAGTTCAATACAGGATTTGTCAGGGATACCCAAACAACTATATCCGTATAAACACACAAACCCAACAACGACACCAGGTTCAGTTCACATGAGTACACGCGCGTCAATTCACGTAGAGAGTATAACTTTATTAATTCAACACAGCTAGAAAGCTGCTTTTCATTTTGTATTTGTATTTCTGGTTTAGGGAATTGGTGTCGCTGACGTTACGCACCGTAGAAAACGAGAGTTAAGGTTAGGGCTAGTGATGGTTAGGGTTAGCGATGAAATGAACGGGGTTTTAACGCCCTACTGTTCTGTACCAACTGGGCTTGTGAAGTGGCAATACGTCATGTAGTGTGTTAAGTACGAAATTGTCCGCGGTCAGCGGCATTATGACCTACACAAAGATTCCAACTGCTTATGGATATTTACGTGCATGCCAATGTTTACAAGGGACCTTGGATTTTCGTCTCATCCGCGCGGATTCTATAATCGCTCTAATTAGATAAATAAATTTCAAATTATTGGTAATTGATTTTCTCCTGGGGTGGGGGTGCAGCTATGTACATTATGTCCGGAAAATAAACCTTTACACTCGCATAAAGCTTAGAGTTACACATCGGAAGTGACCTTAAACCTCGTGTCAATTCTGACACAATTTCGGGTCTGCCCAAGATAAGATATGTGATTTAGTGTGGTTTGCGGTCAGCCTTGCCTGACAAACCCAAATGACAAACTAAGCAGAGCAGAACTTTTATAGAATTGCATTATTGACTTTCTGATTGAAATACCATTTTATGAGCTTAACGGTTCAGTGACGTACATACCACCAACAGTGTAGTGGTTTATGGATATACGAATATTGATAATGAAAATTGAATTATTTAAGAGTAGTTAATGTTTTTGTCAACGTAAGGCGATATAATTTCAGATGTATATAATTCAAGAGGGGCACAATAATCAATGAGATTATATCGACCAGAATGTGTAGGTATAATTATGACAAGCTTGTATATATTCCAAACTACATTACAAATAATATATACATCACATATTTCCGACATCACACCATACAACAATAGTCTTACTGAATTCGTATTGGTTCAAAAGTTATTCCATGCGACCAAGTTCCCATAACTTTCTATTGTTTTCAATGATTCGCGATTTTCTTATTTTTCTGATTATCAGCCAACGTTTGAACGTTCTTTTTTCTCCGCGAACATCGATGTCAAGTATAACACGTAAATCTATAGTGCACATCTAGCATTTGTGTTGTTTATGTTTTTTTGTAATATTTGGGGTGGGCGTGGGTCGTGTTCCCTTCTGTGTCTAGAAAAGGGTGGTTTTCCATTGGAGCAGAAGAAGAATATATAACAAGACACCCAACACCCATTTAAGTGCTTATATACCCGTGGTCGGGTGTTCGGTCCCTGCATTGGCCGAGAAAGTTCGTCCAGATTTTCCGGCGTGGTTTCCCCCTGTCAGTGATGCTGTACGGTGGGCCTGGCATGGATAGCTGTCTAGTCGTTCGGATGGGACGCCCTGCATTGGCGGAGAAAATTAATCCAGATTTTCCGGCGTGGTTTCCTCTTGTCTTGATGCAAGACGGAGGGTCTGACAAGGACAGCTGTCTAGTCGTTCGGATGGGACGAAAAAACCCGAGGTCCCTTGTACACATTGGCGTGGACGTAAAATATCCCTTGGCATTTGGAATTCGATATAAGAGAAGGTTGTAACACCGCTGTCCGGATAACATTTCCCTCAAAGCACACTGTATGGCGTATGTCCGTCTCCATTAGCACAGTTTAGGAACAGAACAGTATGACGCTAAACCCCATTTCATTTCACTTTATTTCATAACCCGCAGTAAAATGCTGTACCGAGTGTGCGATTGTGGAAGTTTGCCCGGGCAGCGACGTTATGTTCGAGTCAAATTCCAACTATCAAGAGTCCCTTTATGTGAAAGCCAATGTGAACACGGACCTCGTTTTATCGTCCCATCTGAATGACTAAACAGGTGTCCTTGTCAGGCCCTTCATTCTGCACTATCGGCAGCATGAATACTATCTAACAAAAAGGGTGTAGGTTCCAAAGGGTTAATGACAGACAAGGGATGCCCACCATGTCGACCTTTGACCTGCTGGACAAAAATGAATTGGTTTTTTTTGTTGTTTTTTTTATAGTAACATGATATTGATTAAAGACACATCTTTTTTATCTTTCAATGACCGCTTGTGTTTTCTTTGACGTAGTCTACTCGCGCACAAATTAAGATCTATTATACTATATTATTTTAGTCCAGAAATTTAACCCCATCACACCCCCTTTGCTGAAAAGGTTAGGTTATTAAATCAAGGGAATTCTAAAATTCTATCCTTTTAAAGAGCGGTCTCAGAAAGAAATTAATAGAATCCAATAAGCTAGTTCTGCATTGGAAGATTCTTTATCCTTTTGCTATATATAACAATCTCAATATATGTGGTATTTTTTCCTGGAAATACAAACCATCATTTTCCATAATCAATTAGACATTAATCAAGTTATCCAGACCATAATAAACACATGATGTCAATGCTAGCCTTCGATGTTGGCGAATTAAATTCCTATATGCCGCTTAACGGCCATTGATAATTAAATCAATCAAGTGGATAATCGAGACTATGCTGTTTTAGTAATGATGACCGAGTCTATGTGAATAGTTCACTCGCTTCGTTCTCGGCTAATAGGGGATCAATTTGACTGAAATTTTCAGCAAATCACCTTTACACTATCTAGTTTTTAACTATTATAGTGAGAACTGTCATCTCTTTATCTTATCTCCCGTAATGTAACTTTAACAAACCACCAATTATTTTGAGCCAAAACTTTTAAACAAATCACTAGGGCGTTTCCTCCACATTTTGTTGTTCATATTTTTATACTTGAGTCATGTTAAATGTGGGATCCTTAGATTAAGTTTTACCACTTCAGAAATTTCAGTTGATACCAAAAATTGTATTTGGACTATAAACGTGCATTATCTAAACATTTGACCTGAGATAAATGACCTTGCGTCCATTCAACTGATAAACGTTATGGCTCGTGTAACTATAACCCTGTTGCCGTAATATTTCACCTTGCTGTCAATTCGCTCCAGGATAATGGAATCCCGGCCAATTTGCTTCGATAAATATTTGCGGCCGGATAATTCATTAGCCAATCAATCACAGCCACATCATTGGGCCCTGGCGTATTTTCGCTCCAAGACGATGGACACTGTTTTAAAAATTCAATCAAGCTGGTTCATCTCCCAGTAAATACCCTGCATGATTCACATTTTCTTCAATGATTGACGAAGCGATGAAATGTGCAAATTATATAGAAACAATCAGACAAAATAATTTGGTAGCCGAATGGATGCATCGACCGAATCGTACGTGAGGTTTACTTTTGAAAGTTGATTCGTTATTTTCAGAGCGAGTTATTGCTTATTTACGCTGTTTTCAAGCAAATAATGTGTGAATTTCATTCTGCTTATAGTTTCCTTACTGCTGCAAAACAGTATATTTTTAGTTAAACTCATTTGCGATTCCATCAATGATCTGTAACCGCAAAATCCCCACAAAAGAGAGAATAAATTTAAATAGTGAAGACATCAAGCGGCAAAACGTGTTGTCCTTCGCTAAAACGCCAGTCTCATTATATTACACATCTATACTTTATGATGTCAGACGTTGATTTGGGGACATCTCACTGTGCCACCCGCTATTGTTCTCATGGGGGGAGCAAAACAGGGGCTACAGCAGGTTCCGTCGCCCTGACAATTGGTAAGCGAGAGAGGGAGGGAGAATGGGTTTAATGACCATGCGATACAAACTAGGTCATTTCTGGACTAACATGTGGTTTAATTTTATTTCAATGATTCGCTTGCGCGTAGGGGTCCTTAGCAGTGAAGGAAACTGGACCACCCGGAGAAAACCCACGAGGTTGGACAGGCGACACTACGCCTTGCCACGTACAACCTGGGATTTGAAATCACGCCAGTTGATTCAATGGTATGCTGTATGATGCAGCGCGCGCACGCTAACCATTCGACCATCCATCCCCCCAATTCGTAAGCGAATATTTCCAACGGGAGTGGAAAGTGGGACGAATAATTGTATATTTTAAATAGGGTATTAAATTAAGTATACTAAATAAACCTGCAAATATAACCTTTGCCTTGGTCATGTTTCTTTTTAGTAATCCCAGCACTTATGCTGCAACAAATCCCGCTTATCATAAACACTATATCGATCTTTCATTTCAACTCAAGATCTGTGGTTAACCATACAACAAACAGCAATTAGTTCTATACAAACTCTGTAAAGGCAAATCACCGCTATACATGTATGCATGGTGGTGTTATACAGTATTGCTTATTATTACATAAGACCATATTAACAGGTGAATACACATGTATCACGCAAGCCTTAGTGATAATACCTAATACTACTTAATTAACACCAAGATATCGAAAACATGTTTAAAGGCAGCAATACGGTTGAAAGGTCGAACTATCTCGTATCTCAGTGAAATCCCGCTAGTGTCGCTGTTACGTCAAATACACTAATTAAATCGAACTATATTTAATTAAGACTGGCGGTACAAATGATTTAAGGATAGGTTCAAAATAGGAGCGTATAGTCGGTTTTAGATAATATAATGCAATCTTTGTTTAATTCCTCCTTAAGTCAATAACCTCAACTACGAATATATCTCTAATGAAGGAAATGGGCTTATGTTAATAATGGTGATCCTAATAAACAATATGCTTAATTTCTCTATAAGATTAAAGTAGACTTGATAATTAACAAATCTTCATTTTTTAAAACCATTTTCTGAATTTTAAAATCTTTGATTAGCAGAACATATGTGAAACAATAGCTAGTTTTAAAATGTAAGCACGTTTCTATGCGTATCTTCTACGTATAATGATAACAATACGGGGAGACTTGTCGAAATGTCGTTCTTATATAACAATCGATGATTGTTTCTAGAAAAACGTTTCTCAATCATTAAATACCACTTACACTTTAGTTATAATTGAATAATTTTTTATGTAGAATTCTACATATTAAGTGTTAAAGTGATATTCTAGTCACGTCCCCATGAATAGAACGTTTAAAAACACTAATATATACCACGTGTCTTTGCCTTATATGATTCACGAAACTGATATATTGATTTCACCTTAACATTTAAATTGCATATCTAGGTACTGATTACTGTGTTGGGATTATTTCATAATGTTAAATTTCAGAATAATCAATTGTGAGCCCATTGTGTAAACATTATTTGAAGAGTTACTGTTAAAGGGACAATAACATTCTTGCTGGCTTGGTAGCTCCAGAAAATAAATAATACCCTTATTCTAATACTAGATGTTTAAGTGTCCTACCTGTTGTGTAAATTATCCATCACAACCTATTTTACTTGTCCAAAGGGTTCGAAAATATTTCAAAATCCAAGTCACATTTGAAAAGGTTTACGTTAGACTTTTCAAATCAATTGGTTGAATTTTTCCAATTTTTTAACAAAGGTGTGTTAAGATGAAATTTATATCATCATTTAATTGGAGTATTGTAAAATAATACGATTTGTTGATCAGAATGAAGATTGGGACATATTATTCAGTTACAACAAGAGTGTCATTGGGGCTTTAAATGTCCATCCCGAATCTAGGAATGGTCTTTCCCGCTTATAATATACCTCGATGGAACTCTTTACCATAATACATTTCAAACTCAATAATGTAAACTTTTATTTTCGATTTTCATAAATTATTGACATAACCACGCTGTAATTACACTCTATCATAATAGAACAGTAAAATAAGCATATTGTGCGTTCAAGTACTTTCATACTATATCAATATATTGAAATTTATATAACACATGTACAGGGAACAAAGAAATTGACGAGGTAAAAATTCCTTGACACGACTGTAAATTGATCCAGGGGTAAAATCAACGGGTTGATTAATCGTAGACTAATTCATCTCAGGTTATTGACATTTGGTAATGTACATACATACATTTCTAAATTACATAATTCACGGTGTTATTAGACGAATAGCGAGAATTTGGCCGGGTTTTTGCTAGAGGATACATGTGAAAGGTTGGACTTTTTGCATAACATCGTTTATATTATATACCAGAAAATATGTTATCGAACTGGTCGAAGTTGTCAATATACATGTACTTTTCACATTTCAATATTTTTAGCACATTACCGAAGCAATGGGTTTAGCAAGTTCATTTCGTACTTTTATTAATGCCCGTGTACATTAGAATTGGCCATCATGGGTGGTTTGTCGACATGACAATTTCTCGCTGCATTCATGCCCAAGATTATTTTTAAGCTTTCATCAGTACGAAATTAACACATCACGGGTTTAAACAATCTCCTTTATGAAAGCATGCATTTACAAATAGAATTGATCACCCCCGATGGTTTGCCAATGGTTGCCCGCAAGTAGTGCACAAAAACAAAACGACGAACGGGCGGGAACAATCTGAGAAGATCAACATTGACCAATGAGTTGATGATGATGGTACTCGACCGACAAATGTGTAGTTCGTCTTAATCCAAGCGACATTAGCAGAGAAATTACAAGCTGAATTCTGAGGCAAGTGTAGCCATCAGTGGTCGTGGGTCAAGTTCAGAAAGTCCTTATCGTGTTACCCCGCTAGATGACAAAAGAACCAGATCGAGTGGAAGATAATTAGAATTGAAATTGGGTTTAACGTCCAACTCTCTGCCCAAAATGTTTTATAAACTTGGAATAGGATAAATGTAGTATTGGTTATGATATACATTTGAAAATACTTGAAACACATAGGGCCTACTTCACAAATTTTCGCAGTTTGTCACGTTTAATTACAAATGTTATTTAAGCTAGAACAACTTGACGCGAGTCATTTTAGATTATTGACATTTTCTGGGTTTTGTACACAACTCTAAATTATGTCCGGGTTGGTAAACTAAGTGATAATGGTGTAAAATTATATCTCTGACGTTAATATTTTCACCGTTCATCCGATTCGAAAGACACATAATAATAAACTCAATTTATTTCTGGCAAAATTTCTCTCTCTCGGTAAATATGATTGAATTGTCTAAGCTTAAGACATTTATTATGTAGGTATTTCCTATTTGCTATAAGCACTACATGTATATGATATCTGTCATATATCATACGCATACTTATATTGGTATGTTTCCAACTGGTCTTAATGCGCTACAGGTTATAGCTATCATCAGCACGTTATAATTGACCAGCATGTTAATTGGACTGAAATATGCACTTGTGGTTAAGGGAACACGGGTGTACATTTCAACTAATGGCGAGATTGCTGGTGTCTTATTATAGCCGTCTTTTTTTCGGTGCATATCTGTCTTCATCCCCCTTCAAAGATAAGTATTTGAGAAGTACTTATCACTAGTTATCTACGAGTGATAGGTCAACCGCCTGCTGACCACTTCATTTCACTTTTTCAAGCGGAAAAGTCTTATCATGCCGTCACCCAGGCCGAACTGTCAATCATTTGGCTTGTTATTGTGAGGTCACGCGTACAAACCAATGGTCGTACACACTGCATGAAGATGAATTATTCAGTCTTCTGCATTCTGTTTAACAAATATACCGAGATGAAAACAAAAAATAATCTATGTATGAACACCAATCTTTCTGCGTCAATCTCTCAAGATACTTAATCAAGTTAATCATTCATAAACTTAATGATGGCAAGTCATTTATTTAAATGTATACATTAATAATCATTTTATTGAACTCCAATTGTTTGATATCTTACAATGAAACAGGAGATTAAAGATCACTCAAAGCGAAAGGATTTATGTTAGGACTAATACGTATATTTCTATCATTTGGGACGCAGTTAAACAAAACCTGTCGGTTTTAGCCATACACTCATCTGCATGATAGTTTGGCTCATGAAATGAAATGGGGTTTAACGTCCTAATTTTCTGCTCCTAACCGGGGCTAATGAAAACGGATACGCCATACACTACGACTTACTCTTATATCCAATTCAAACCGCCAGGGGATCTTTTTGGTGCACGCCAATGTGTACACAGGACCTCGTTTTTTCGCCCCTATCTGAACGACTAGACAGCTGTCCTTGTCAGGGCCTCTGTCCTGTCACGTGATTCCCTAGTTTGGCTAAAGTTAGATCCTGGTGTTGACTGAGATTGCTCCTCGTGATTTTTCAGGTGTGCTGGCAAGGAACCATGTCTAGTCGTTCGGGTGAGAACAAAATCCATTGTACAATTTACACGTTGATGTGGACATAATAATCATAGACAGTCGGAATCCGAATAATAATTGGCAGTAATTTAATTGCCCGGGCAAACTTTGCCTCGTGAGGTATAGTCGTCTTTATTAGCCCGGTTCATGGTGCAAAAAAGTAGGCCGTTAAACCCTTTAACGACTACTTACACCGCAGACATATATCACTTTAATTTTTTGAAAATTAGGTATGTCAGGTCAAGTCAGGTGTTCTTCACAGATATTCGTTTTTCTTCCAAGACTTGGTGGGTGGTTGCTGATTTATTTAAATTATGATAAATGTTATAAACCACAGAGAGGGTGTACAGGTTACATTACATTTCCTTGAAAGTCACAGGGATATTTTTTACAATAGAAAAGGTAGAAACCGCGGGGTATATATATATATATGATAAGAACACGACGACAGTCTATTCAAAGGTGAGTCGTATGAAGGTGAAATAAAACAACAAAAAGTTTATTTCATATATGTATATACACCTTGAAACGTTTCTATTGTAGCGTTTGTAAGCAATTTAAATAGTGAAGTCGTTATATCATGGCCATATACGGTCACACCACGTGAAACTCGACAAAGTTCACGTTTATTTTAAAGAAGTGCATCATATCCGTCTGTCTGGTGATGTGTCTAATTATAATTTAACCTACGTATATCTAAATATAGACATCACAATATAGATAATAGATACGTATACACGTTATTCTTATTCAAATCATAAATTACGACACCAAAATAAAAAATCTACAGACATGACTACGACTGCCTACATAAAATGGCTTTACATATATACAATGTACTAAAATAGTAGCCTACAAATCAAATGTGGGTGTAATATCCCTACGGGCTCTCTTTCTGAATTCTAACTGTCATCGCACATAAATATCAACTTATTGTCATGTCATTATTTTTCCTTTTTTATGTAGAACGATTTCCAAGAAAAGACTGAGCAATGGATGTTCGTCGTGGGAGAACAAATGAACTGTTTTTGGGTTGTTTTTTTTACATTATGTCACTTGCCTTTCCAGGAAACCTCTGTACAAATCAATATTTGTTGAGAGACATAATGAGGTGGTCACTGCTGACCACTATAAATAACCTAACCGAAGGCCTACTTGACCTACTGATCGAGAACCTACGTCTAAATGACCCATTGGAATATCGAAGTAGAAGGTTTATTTTATTAGTGTCACACATTCTCCATAAGGTAAAACAAAAAATAATTAAAATTAACCCTACGAAACACAAAATATATTTTAAATCTTATAAAACCGAAGAAAACATAAAAAAAAAACAAAAAAAAAACAAAACTATGTATTTTTCATCAAGATCGGTCGTGTTGTAAGAATGATTTTGGGAAACCCTGTTTCTTAATCAGTGGGCTGTTGTAATAGTTATACATATATATATATATATAAATAACTGTCAGATATGATTTCGTCAGCAATATCTACCTGACAATCTGCATGGTGGGAGATAAGATTGTCTATCTTTCAATATTTCGTAAGCGACACAAATAATAAGGCTCACCTTTCAAAAGGTGTATAGAAACTTACAATGGTAAATATGTGGGCTGGCCAAGCATATTATGTTTATTTGTGGTTATAACGTGTATCTATCGTATAGCAGTACCAATATGTAGGTATATACCTTCACTTGTGGGAGTTTAATAAATGTACATGCACAAGCACTTTATTATGATTTGATTTTGGGGGGCTATTGGTTAACTTGTTTATATCACTATACTTGTAAACACCTCTGAATTCCAACAATGCAAATGCACCCACCCTATACAGATGCGAATAATACCATCGTATGGAAAAGCAACCCGGTCATGCTACTGTACTGTCAGAGCGGCTTCCATGATAGTTATGTCTCCAACACCCTTTAAATAGTTTGTGTGTGTGTGTTGGGGGGGGGGGGGGTATGTTTTGCTTCCTATGCGTAAGTGGGTGCCGGGTGGATGTATGCCTTTCATATATATTGAATAACATTTTAGACTATCAACATTTTTGGCCTATTTCAAAGAGACTAGAAAATCACGAACCACACCCTTGACACACTATAACTGACAAGTGAGCTTGGACAATTCAAACCGGTCATCTAGCGTATATAAATAGTATCTATAGTGTACTTTAACCGCTCGTATTTATTTAATGTCATATGACATTAACGTGTCAAGTGAAATGAAACTTACTTCAGTCTTTTGCTAAAAATAGGCCAGTGGCTTGACATAAAATTTATTTATTTGACGTGCACATGGAGTTTATGACCTATAGCGATTCCAGTCGAGTTCTATATTATAAGTTATCATTTCAAATAAAGTCCCCAGATAAAATTAGCCATAAAATCTTGATTCCGCGCGCTGATAAATATATGGGTTTATTGTGTTTAAATTAAAATAATTCAAACTGAAATTTGAGCACCATTGTGTTCATGTATTAATAATTGGAGCGTATAGCCAACGAGGTGCAGAATACAGTACACACAGTGACATAATAAATTGTGTGCGAAATTTTACTATTTCATTTCATAACGCCCGTGTCATGTCTTGTCACTCGATATTGACTACCATTGACAGTTTTAACTAGATATGTTTTCTTTTCATTAAGATGAATTCGAATGCTAACGTTGCCATCACGTTGCATTAATTTGACAATAGCCCTCAATCCTCTCTCTATGGCCCATTTCCAATATTGTTCATTACATTTTCGCGAAGATCAGCAGTGAAGAAGCAAACGGCCTTCACATTCAACGCGTCCTAATAAACCCTGCGCAAAAGAAGAGAAAAATGTGTGTTTACAAACCACTGAGGTCGATTCGACCCACAAATAGTGATCTACTTTATCGCTCTCACAAACTCAAAATCTTGCCATTTTACATCGCGGAATAAACCATTTCTCACAAAAACATTAATCAGCGATAAACTAGAAATAGCATTGTAATTGTCATTAACACAACACAAGTCTCACTACACTTATCAACGTGCTAAAAAGCATATCGTCACGAGGTCATGAGATATCAACACATTCTAAAGGCGTGGTGGCTCAATCACGTGATTACTACTTTACAACTTTTCATTGGCCAATGGCTTCCGACATTAATATTAATATAAATTGACGTCATCGACCAATCAGCTGCTTCGTTATATTGCATTATTCAAATAGAAGGTAAACAAACGAAAGCTTGCGTTAGTCTTGCCTCAACGTGCGTTTATTTAGGGCCAAAACAATCGGGGAGGCAACGTTAGAGTGGATTAATTTCATTAAATCTCCCACATTTGTTGGTATTTGCAACAAATTTTAATAATGCAGAGTATTGCACAATTACTACAAGCTGCAGATTTCATCGAAAGAAGAGAAAGGGGTAAGTATTTTGTACTTAAAACACGATATTTTGTTCGGTTTTGCCACGTTGCATCGGCTCCATTTTGACACTGACAGTTCTCAATGTGCTTTTCATGAACTATTTTCTTGATCATTTCAGAGGCCGAACATGGCTATGCATCAACTTTACCTATGCCCGATCTATATTCAAAGAAACGAACGAAGGGGAAAAAAGCACAGGGAAATAGGTATGCTAACATTCTACTTTGCAGAAATTTGTTGGTATTTATTTTGCAACGATGAGGTCAGCTGTCAGCTGATTTACCCGCCTGCTCGCTGTCAAGTTACCTCGACTGATTTTGGGTTCTTTTGGCACCAAAGATTTAAATTTTTGGTGTATATGTATGCTTTAGATTATCATAAACAACTTTCATCCAATATTATTTGGATATTCTCATCAGAAAAGCCAAGGTTGAAAAATTTTGTTCGGTTATGACAGGAGTCATGCGGCAAGCTGGAGTCCGCCATATTTGTTGTTTTCATCCAAGGCTGGGCGAGAGCTGATTATTCACCACCATTTCTCCACGGTTATGTGGATGTTCATAATGAAAACGACACAAGTGGTAGCTTATGGAAATGATAAATATTTTTAGAAATAAATTTTTTATACTAGATATCGAGATAATTGTCAAACTAAGATTCTAGGCGGTAATTTGAACGAATGCCACATGCCGGTATGATCAATGTTGTCGTTTGACAGGTTGTTGCCGCGTTTTGACTGTCCAAACGAATCTGCCATTTCTAATGTGATTAGTTTATTTTCAATGTGCGGATGCATAATCATTTGAAGGATAATAGTATATAACATGTCTTCACTTTTGTTACTAACTAGCCTAGTGCTGCTACGCTTGTGGATAGATCGACAAACAAGCGAACAATGCAACATAGTAACCTATTTGCATGTGTTTTGGCGCGTGCGCCAACGGTAGCTGTCGATTTCTTGTCAACGAAAAATTTTGTTTGCGCTTTTCAATTGTGAGCAAAATTTATATTCAGTTTCAAGAGTAATGGCATTATGATCACCTCATTTTAAAAATGTTTTTAATGTTGTTATTGACATTGTTATGTCAAGTCACATGTGTCTGTGACAATGTTTTCTGAACAGTTGTCATGTAGGAAGTATTTTTGATCGGAAAATTAACACCAGGCATACAATGAAAGTAAATGAGTGCCTAACTTATACCGTTATCAAAGCGACCCCCCCCCCCCAAATATGAAGTGTTTGAAAACCAGCAGTACAACTCCTCTCTATTATTCACAGGGTTTTGTATTCTATCTTCAATTCAATGATACATGTATAATGCCAATATAAATAATCATATGAATAATAATCTACATGAATGAGGAATTAAGATATTTGGTCTGTACCAGGGTCTGTACCACACTAAAAGTCTGTGTAGGCAAGCTTACATATCAAGCTGTAAATTGATTAAATTTCCTATTTCTCATGCTTTTATACATGAAAACTCCAAATAAATCAAACATGGAAGGCTGGTATGCAAATCAAGTGTAGGCCTGCATGACTTAAAATGGTGTTAAAAGACATGATATATTTAGGAAGTAAGACAATGAGAAGCACTCTGTCAACATAATTGGTGTTGAAGTACTGTAGTGTTTTTTGGTGTGTTTTTTTTTTTTTGTGTTCCTGCTAATAGCTAACCCGTATTAATAAAACCAAGGAATCCTAGAGTCGAAACGTTGCTCAGTAATTGTATTTGCTAAGTGACTACTGATAAACAGTAATTGTATTCCATAGAACTGTGTCCAGTGTTTCTGTTTCATTACTACATGCCATTTAAACATTATTAGCTATGCGTGTAGACACAGTTTTTTCCTTCCTTACATTACTATTAAATTTTTATTGTGACTTGTTTATTACCATATGGATACATATTTAATGGGATTATCCAATTAATCTAGTGAATGTAGATTAATGCTATATTTGTCTTCTGATTACAGGTCAACACATAATGAATTGGAGAAAAATAGGTAAGGCATTGTTTTTATTGTATAAGCTTACTAGTTCTTAACTACTTGAATTGATTTAATTTTAAATATTTCATCCATTTGTGTTGTTTGGAAAAAAGGAAATTTTTAACCGAATCCAAAGAAATAATAAGGTTATTGAAAGTAATGAAAACTGACATACTACAGGATTTGACAGATTCATTTTGCAGTGAACATATTCATTTGTGTGGGAAATTATTTTTTCTGATCATGGAAGTTAATTAGTGCAGACATTTGAGCTGTAATAAGTAAAGTTTTTGTGAACTGAATAAAATGCAACCCATCTGTTTACTTTTAAAAAATCCGAGTTTCAACCAGGCATTATGATCAAGTGTTAAATATCTACGAATGTAGGTCAGCCTTTTCTGTGTTTACAAACATTTGATTTGGGTAAAGTGACAGAAGGGCACAAAATTTGATGAAAGATTTATTTGGTTAAGAGCCCAATGGAAGCTAGCAAATGTTGACAATTTGCTATGTTCTTTAGCTGTAAGCTGGAACGGATAAAAACACATTACACTGAACGGCAAAACTTGAAAGATTATTATTAGAATGGAAGTTATATCTGCATTGATGCCATTGAGCAATGAATGCTGGGATTGTAGGGTAGATATTAATAGATTTTTGTAGGTCAAGCTGAAACAGATTAACCTGTCAAGAAAACTACTGATATTTTCCAATAATAATAGAGCAAATTTCAATTTAAACTTCAGTGAGCAAGTGCTTAAGCTTAAAACTTTAAATAGATCAATGTGCAATTTGTAAACTGATTGATTGTGTGTAGTCAGTACAGTGTGTTATGTTATGATAATGAGCCCACAGAGCCGTGCCATATGTATCTCATGTTTACCGGCTGTAGGACCTCTATTTCATCATATTATCTGGGTGTTGAATCATGTACTGCATACACATATCATGCTTCAGTTAGCAAGTTGGTTGTGGAGCATTTATATATTGACCTAGTTTGAATTGCCAAGATGTATTGATTTCATCTAACTAACAGTACCCCCTAAGCATGGGTTAAATGCTGCAATAAATTTTGGATAAGTTTTCTAAAAACTTTCCATGTTAAATTGCCTTTGTTTAAGAATAAAGTGAAAGATAGAGCTCTGTCCTTTGTCGGTCGATTTCATTAGTTGTACTTGTGACAAGCTATTCATTATTGGAGGAAAGTGTTCACATGATTGATATTCTAGTCTATTGATTTTTCTATTAGTCTGTGGAGTATTCAAAGAGCTTTTATCTAATCATAGGGCTGCAGCAGGCCTTGAATACATCCACCTTATCTAGTAACAATCTAGGTCATTTACTCTCCATAATAATATCTAATAATACAAAATGTATGTGGATGTGAGGGACTTTTTTTAGCTTAAAAAATTGAAGTATAAATCTATGACATTAATCTGCAGTATTATAATTGTATTAATGATACAGATGGCTATCCACTTAATGCCTGAAGTACTTTAATGTCTGCCCTAGCAATCCTTTCTCTATGCTCATTAAGTGTTCTACTTGGAAACTCCACAAACTAGTTCTTTAGAGATTTAAATGAGAACGAAACACGCATAGATCAGGATTTAGATATAAAACATACATTGTGTTTGATTTCATACTAACTGAACAAAACATGATGGCTTGTGATGTTAGATAGTATTAATATTAATACTGTTGAAACTGGAAAGTTTTTTTGTTTTTTGTTGTTTTTTTTTAATTGAATTAACTTGCTAAATATCTGGCTGTTCTGGGAATTTTTCGTTCACTAAACACACTAAATTTCCACCTGTTTTGAAAATTTTACTTTGACATTGATAATACTTGTTGACACAAAGTGTTTTAAGTGATCCTTTTTAGACTTGAAACATAATGTATTTAAATGTAAATTTTATTGTATATTTCAGGAGAGCACAGTTAAGACATTGCTTAGAACAATTAAAGAGTATAGTGCCATTAGGCCAGGATACCTCCAGGCATACCACATTAGGTCTCTTAACAAAAGCCAAAGGCTTTATTAAGGTAATTGCCATGTGAACTTGGTATTTAAATTAATTTTTACTTTATAATATAAATGTAATTTTATTTAACATAGATTGCAGTAGGTACATGTAGTGACATCTATTGTGACATAGACATAATAGACACTGCATGTAAAATTGTAATGTAAACTAAATCATCATATGAACTCATTTGCTGCTGTACAATTTTCTGTTGAGGAGTTTGCAGGACCATTTCAGTATTTATGATATCTAAGAGACATATGGATTACTGTACTATATTTTGATCCTTCACGGTTTTTGATTTAGATTAGTGGGGTTTTTTTAATTTTGTTTCAAAATTTCATAATACATATTAAATAACCTGATACTTTCCAGATTTTAGAAGACAAAGAAAAAAAGCAAACAAGCCAAAAAGAAAATTTGCGTCGGGAGAGGCGCCATTTACAGCGCAAACTGGAATCCCTTACTGCGGGTCAGTACAGGGTAAGACAGGAACGTAGTATTAGTGAATGTAGTACGTCTACAAATTCAACTACCTCAACTTCAGAATCTGGTGAGTTATCTCCCTTGAATCATCTCACTCTTACTAAAATAGTGGCAACATGTAAATAATATTTTATTTTATAGATTGTAGACAAACTTTTGGTTACATTTGAAAAAGACGTTATCCATAATGCCACTTAATTTCATCTTCTGATTTTTTAGTCATTATTCTCTTTTTATTTTTGCAGATGAAGTCGATATTTTGGGCTATAATAGCTCCCCTAGTGATACCGATGATCATAGCAGCATTCTCAGTGGCGGCAGTGATGGCTGTGGATTAGATAACAACAATTTTAGTTACAATATGGATGATTCAAATTGTTCCGATACTCTCTGATACCAGTTGAATACGTCCATTCATTCTAGTGCCGTTGTGTAGCATAATGGTGGGCGTTACTTATATATGGTGATGAAAATATAGAAAGAAAATTTTCAAAAAAAACAAAAAAATACTATATTAAATGCGTAAAAAAAAGTCAGATCTGTTGAAGAGGATATGCTGAGTAATACATACATGGATATATAAAATTCTATTACATTAGTCCAACAGTCGACTGGTTAAATCTTTCTGTATGGAATTGCCGTATTATTGCCATGTGATATTTTGGTTATGTATGTATAGTTATAACAGCTCACAAGTTGCGGTTAATACATGTACATCGTGAGTTTTAGTATCTGATAATGAAAGAATATGAGATCCAATACGAAAATCAGTTGGCAGCCATTGGTAAACTAGAATTTTTATTTTTTATGTTGTGTTTATTGGCCAAGAAATTGGCAGTCATGTGACAAGATGTCTAGGAATATATAAATATGACTACAGCAGTAAATAACATATTGCATGTGTAAGGTAGCGTGTACATGGAAAAAAAAAAGAAGCAAACTGTATTCTATTCTAACCTACATGTATCCTTCAATTACCGGTCACTAACCAAAATATGAGCTAATCTTTAAAATCTTGTAATCTATCCTATTGCCAGGATTTTTTGGGGAACATTGTCACAGATTGTAATCTCACAAATTGGGAATTTTATTTATTTCCATATATTTATCTACCGGTATTTATTTGTATAGGAATTATGAAAAGTGTGGTGTTGGTCCAAGATCACCAGTACAAAAGTTGTGCGTTATGAATGTGTTTGAGTGGGCTGATAATGTTCCCTAAATTATTAATTTAAACATAACTCACCCATACAAAAATTCTATGGTAGCTATCAAACATATATTTTATTAAGAGAAAAATTCTAAGAGATATTTTGGATTTTGAATTGTAAATATGCGAAGTTGAATTTGTAATTCAAGCACATTGCTATTAAATGAAATCTTATAATTTCATTATTGTGGTATGTAACTTAAGTTCTGAGATAACATAAGCCTGCATACAAAAGGGTTTATCAATCCTTGAATAATATGTGCAATGAATGAATTATTCTAAAACAATTAATTAAAATGTGATATATATTGGACTATGATCAAATTTGTAAAAAAGAAAAACAAATGTGCCAATTATCAGTTAAACTGATGAAAATATTTCAGGATCTGAACAATAGTTATAGTACTATCTATTTATGTAAATATGTGAGTACAGTACTACTATTAATTCAGAAAACAAAGTTTTAAAATAAGCAGTAGAAAAGCTGTCCAGTATTGTATGAAACTTGTAATTTGAAAGGGGTATGTAAGAAACAAGTTATTCCATTATTCTATCAAAAGTTTCTTAGTAATGAGCTGATTTCTAAACCAGTTGAAATACCATCACATAAGAGTTGGGGTTGATCTTATCAGATTTGTAGCAGGTGTATTACTTTTTCTGCAGACTTAGCACATTATTTGAATTTATGATGTTTGCTTGGTCATATAAGCTTACAGGTAGATATAATTATTATTAAGTCTTTTTTTTATTTGCTAAAACTCTGTGTGAATCCTATGAAAATAGCTAGTCTGTGGTGGTAATATCAATGTGTGTGTACATGGAGTAAAGTATTTTTCATGGATTAGTGGTGAGTACATGTTATTATGCTGATTATAGGCAATGTTGATTTAGGAGAATATGTCAATCACTGCCAGATGTTGATTACATCTGTTTATTTCTATACATGAGTATAATAATTAGTACATAACCAGTGAACCACATACCGGTACATATAATTAATTATATTTATCGGTCAAAATATGTAATGGAAGAAACATGAATGTACATGTATGTCCAAAAGAGACAATTGTACAGTGAAAAAGAGTTAAAACAATGCTGTATATTAAAAAAAAGAAATTGTAATTTTGATATACATGTATGCAACTTGAACCTTAATGACACTGCAAAACCACAAAGAACGATAAACTTCATGTACACATCTATAGGCTTACTACTACACTTAGCCTCTTATTTCATTCTTCCAACCCAGTGTTAGTCAGAAGAGAAGACACTTCCCTGTCGTTAGTTATTATTAAAATTAATTAATATATTTCCTCCATTATTTAATCTATTTATCTGTTGGTGATTTTATTTGTTAACCTAGACCATGGTTTAGATATTGTAACTTCTAAACATTAAAACATTTGATGTACTTAATTATATATTTAATAATGGCATGATTACTGTCAGTTTATTAACATTGTTATGTTAATGCATAGTTTTAGATTCATACTTTCCCATGAAGTATCTTTGATGAAGATTACTTAATTACTTATTATGGATATCAAGTAAACATATTTTTAACTTTTCAAGAATGCACAATGAGTGTTGTAGCTCTTATTTTTAAATTGCAAATTAATATCTTTTAATAAGGAAACATTCAATTTTATTTAATTGACAGGTTATTGTTAAAGATTTTTATTGCTTTTAATTAACTCAATTTTTATTGCATACTATTATTAGAAGTTTTAGAATCTGCTGTTTAAATGGGTTGCCTCCAATCAACATCATACTGTTAAATTATACAGGGTATACAATGTAACTTTGTTTTGATATAATATGAAAACTCCAGATTAATCTTAATCTAATTTCTATAAATATTGATTTTAGAACTAAGAAGTTCTGGTGTGAAATTTTAACCATCCTTCCAAGTTAATTTTCTTTTTCTGAAAGAAATATTAATGATAATAACTACTGTTATTACTATATTTACACCTAAAAATAGGGCAAAATTTAGAAGCATGTATCAGAAATATGGAAATTATTTCATATGTATATATTTGTAGATGTAGAAACTGAAAGCAACATTCACTGAATTATTAAAACTTAGATGATTTTATAAACAAGGTGCTAATGTTACAAGATCAAACATGATATGTCTGTGATAGACAGGCAATGTCACAAGTTGTTACATGGACAAGCATTACAACTAAACTCCACACAATTACAATTCATTTACAAATACACATGGTACCATGTATGAAAAAAAGTTGTTGGAAATATTGTTAAGAATTATTTATTACATACATGTTTATTACAAGTAATGGAGTGTGTTCATCAAGAAAGGTGTTTTATTATTAATCACTGATTTCAAATCTAGAAGCTTTGTTCTCTGTGATGTCAAACTTTGTTTAGGGTTTGGTTGCTTTCCGTGTAACGCTTCAAGTGCTAAATTATTAAATAAAAAGAGAGATAAATGGCTTCTGTTAAAACGTGAAAGATTATAAAAAGCCATTAAAAGTTGTTTTCTTTTATTAACTATTATATTATTTAACATATTATTATTATTTTGTGGGAATTCCATGTACAAGCGATGTAAGTTTTTGTTGTAGACTGTGTTAAAACACTGACCCTATAGACTGATAGACATGTATTAAGATGGTTATAAATTTGACCGTTATTAAATATAGGTTGTTCTATTAGAATCTGTCTAGGAACAACCTATAGACTATTTTGTTGTTGTATCTTATGATCAGATGAAAGTGTCTGGTCAAATTGTAGAAACCTAGACATGTTTGTGTACATATGACAAATTAATTTTATTTGTTCAAACTTCTCATTTTGAGGAATAAAATGATATAATTATTAAAGAGAGTGTTTGTTGTGTATGAATGTTGTTTTTAGAGTGGCAACTTCTCTATGTTTTATAGTCTAAATTTGAGATATTATTTATTGGACTTGACTGGCTTTAAAAGCAGATTGACCATTTCTTGAGATTATTTTAAGACTGAATTGTTGAAATACTGTTCTGCACCAACCTGCCTAATTAACCCTTAGAACCCGAAATGCTGCAAAACCGGCTTGACGTTGTATCGCATATACCCGAAATGTCGGTTTTGCGGCTTGGGGCGTGTTCAAGCTCCAATTACGTTGACGTCATAATTAATATGACGTACTGTAAGTCCAGGGAGGGACGTGCAACACCCCATGTAAAGTCTGTGTTCAAAGGGTTAAGATAGGAATGATAAACCATGTGCTATATGTATGATAGAAATTTTTACCTCGGGATAGCAATTGTCAAGAGATCTTTTATTTGCCTATTGTATCAAAGTGATTTTTAAGTGGACAAATGGTTAGCACATGCGTGTGCTGTATGATAACTTAAGGCCTGTCATTGAGTCAACTGGCATATGGTTTTGATTCCCAGATTGTACGTGACAAGGAGTAGGGTCGTCTGTCCAACCTCTTGGGTTTTCTCCCACAACTTAAGTCCTGTACGCACAAGCAAACTATTGAAATAAAATTGAACCTGTGGTCTCGAAATGACCTAGTTTGTGTAGAGTGGCCGTTAAACCCCATTTCTCTCACTCTATTCTTACTGAGCCATTGTGATAGTCTATAAATGACCTAGTTTGTGTATAGAGTGGCTGTTAAACCCCATTTCTCGCACTCTCTTCTTACTGAACCACTGTGGCTTCTATTTTGTTAAATTGAACGTTTGACCATATACGGCAATGAACTTTTATCATTTCAGAGAGTCCAAGCATTTTTGAAAAACAAACTGTTTCAAAGCCAAAGTCTGGATGCTGGGTACAATGTCTAAGCTTTATGTGGAGTAAGTCTAAAGGAACACATTTTCGTGGAATTATACAACCAGTGAGTCTTTGTTAAAGTCAAAGCCAGGTGGAGAATTTGATATAGTCGACCATTTTATCATTATCACCTGATGGAGTAGACACTTTCTCTTGTCAAAGATGGGAGACGGACAGATGTTAGCATGAAACAATAAGTTAACCTTGCAATCAACTCTTGGGATATCTTTAAGACATGTTTATTTAATATTTGAACACGGGAAGATTTAACTAATAAATCTCTAACATGCTAGCAGCGATAACAGAGAGCTAGGTTAAGCTTAGTGGTAAATACAGAACACAGTGCTTCATTGTAATTTGGTCAGCCCATGGCAAGGTCGTTATTAAAGTCATTGGTGGCCATGAGCTATATAGTTACTGTAAAAGGTTAATATAATATATCACCGTACAGTATTACATATTATCGTCTTAATGTGAACCAATGTTCAGGGACTCGTAAAGATTACATATCATTAAAATTAGAATCTTGGAAGATTACGCAACAACCACAATGTCGTAGGCGCTTTAAGTCACGTCTGGATGATTTATTTCGATTTGATTATAGAGAAACGAAATTATAAATACAGGGTTGAAACTGTCAAGACAAAAATCATTTTGCTGAGGATATTTAGAAAACAAGTAGGAACCCAATCGAAATATTTCAGTCATTGGTCTGAAATGCAGTTAGTTCTTACAATTACATCATAACGTGCTTCCTTTCAGAGTAATTCCACCAAACATAACTTTCATTGCTATTCAAGTGTTATGCATTTCTTGGAGAGAGAAAACACCCTATTATGATGCCCGTAATGGTTATTCATAGTGACCGAATGACCCTTTACGCTACATAAGATACTGTAAAGTAGTTCCTGAATAAATTAACAATTCAATCCCAGGTGTACTTTCTTGCAGTTGTTACGCAAATACAAAATGTTCATATTTTTGTCGTTTATTTTGAAATTCATATCTTATTGTATAAAGTAGGCATAGAAACTTGATTGCATAAAAAAACTTACAAGGTTATGTACATACATGTATACAAATAAAATAGAAACAATAGAAATATACATGAAAGAAACAAAGGATACATACATGTACATAATACAAAGATACACAACTTTACGACAACGTGATGTTGGAATTGAATTATAAATATCATAATGTTTATTTTCACTTAAAAGAAGATTAAGGGGGAGGGGGGCTTAATGTCTATATATAGGTGTCTATCATTTGTAAACTCCTTCTGAATACCGTTAAATGTCATAGAGGTCAACCATGTTAGATGAACAGCAACGATAAATTAGTCGAGTTGTTTTGGAGTTGATGGGGTTACGATTTACTAGTGGTCAGTAGTCTAAATTTACATATTGAGTAATAAGATTAACCTCTATGAAACTTGACCTAAGCACCTAAATTGCCAAAATTAACTTCATTAAATAGTCTATTTGTTTTCCATCGGTTGTCGAGGTGACGGCCATGACACCTCGTAATCTAAGCAGTAATATAATTTCTGAATTTTAGAACATGAACCACAGTTTTAAATTGCCAACTATTTACACAGTTTATTGTATTAACTACACACATGCCATCGGTCATTACATGACGTTCCAATAAAAACACCACATGTCATTTTCATTAGCGTGAAATATTCAGTTTTTGTTGTGGTTTATTAAATCTATTGAAAATTTCCCAGATGTTAATTACCTTGTGCTACTACATTTTTTTGTATACGATACTATACTTGTTAATATAACAAATTTCGGAGAACATGTTCCTTCATAAAATCTGGACAATTGTGGCTTTGTAGATATCAATTATTGTCCCAGATGCAACGACATGGAAGAAAACCACCACGCCATATATGTACGGTTTTTGCAGTGTCCATAAAAAGTATGGAGGGGGATCCTCGCCAAAACTCTCAATTTGTGAAAATACATATGTCGTTTTGTGAAAGTACATTTGTTAATTTGTCAAAATACAAAATACATTTGTCGATTTGTGAAAGTACATTTGTTAATTTGTCAAAATGCAAAATACATTTGTCGATTTGTGAAAATGCATTTGTTGATTTGTCATACAACAAAAATACATTTTTTCATGTGTGAAAATACACCTGTCGAACCTACAAAGCACAAATTTTGAAATAACACAGCTTAACTTTATAGTTTCCACATATGTAATTTCAACATTTGTATTTTCAAGATATGTAATTTCAACATTTGTAGTTTCAACATTTGTAGTTTCAACAGTTGTATTAACGACACTTGCATTATCGAGCCTTGCATTAGCAAGCCATGCATTAGCGAACTATGACCATATTTGGGTTGATGACGTTGATCATTATGGAGGGGGATCCTTGTCAACGATGCTGCAAGGCCTGGATGCCGGTCAGGAAGAATTTCTTTTATTTTTTATCCCCTCCGTCATCTTAACTAAGAAAATGAGGGCTGACAAGTTACTTTTGTGTTAGGGTTAGTCCTTTCAGTGGCATATACTCTTTCAATTAACATTAGGTGGCACTAGAGTAGGAGCCCAGAGGGTCGAACCTAGACGAACGAGGTAACAATATCTGACCATATATATAGGCATCTACATACTAACCTGGGATGCACAGAAGTGGGCGTCTGTCGGACCCAGTCCATGGGTGTGACCCTGGTGACCCCTATAATGACCCCAAAAATGGGTTAAACTCATACATTCGAGGTACCGGTCAAAACCAATCTTAAATGAAAGAATACACTCTACTGGGTACGAAATTGCCCATAACAGACGATTTTGGCCTTGGGACTGCCCAAACTGACACCCCAAATATGACCCCCCATCCTCCCTGGGCGGCTTAAAAAAAAAAGTTATATTCATACATTCGAGTTATTAGTAGACACTAATGTTAATTGAAAGAGTATATGCCGCTGATTACGGAATTGTCCATAACAGACGATTGGGCCCATGGAATGGCCCAAATTGGCGCCCTAAGACGATGGGGCCATAAATTCGCGGTACCGGTCAAAACCAACTCTAAATGAAAGAGTACATCTCACTAGGTACGAAGTTGCCCATAACAGACGCTTATGGCCCTTGGACGGCCCAAATTGACACCCTAAATATGGACCGCAGAGCCGAAGGGTCAAAAATAGGTTATACTCATATATTCGAACTATCAGTCAAACCAATTTTAAATGGAAGAGTACATCTCACTGAGTTTGAAATTGTCCATAACAGTTGGTTTCGGCCCTGGGGGCCAAGCTGACACCATAATATCGACCCCGAGGCTCGAGAAAAATTTATATTCACACATTCGAGGTATCAGTTCAATTTAATTTTAAATAAAAGTGTGCATCTCGCTGACAACGAAATGACCCATAAAAGATGATGGTTCAAACTGACAAAATGCATAAAATGGTATTGTGAGGCGAGATTGAAGCAGACTTTTGACACCAAGAAAGTACAATCATGGACAGGTGCAGAAGAGTAGGACGTTAACCCCCATTTCATTTCATTTCATTTCATAAGAACTGCACCTGTAGTGTTAATATTGTTTTCATACCAGACCATCTTGTGTGTGATTAACCCATCAGGAATCACCAGAAATGGACAAAACTGGCTATAGGGCAGCTATCAAATACCTACCACTGAAAGGATAACCCTAGTACAAAAGTAACTTGTCAGCCCTCATTTTCTTAGTTAAGATGACGCCATTTCAGCTATGTGAAATTTTTTAGGGGGAGGGGATAAAAAATAAAAAATATTCTTCCTGGCCGGCATCCAGGCCTTGCATCATCGTTGGCAAGGATCCCCCTCCATAATGATCAACGTCATCAACCCAAATATGGTCATAGTTCGCTAATGCATGGCTTGCTAATGCAAGGCTCGATAATGCAAGTGTCGTTAATACAACTGTTGAAACTACAAATGTTGAAACTACAAATGTTGAAATTACATATCTTGAAATTACATATCTTGAAAATACAAATGTTGAAACTATAAAGTTAAGCTGTGTTATTTCAAAATTTGTGCTTTGTAGGTTCGACAGGTGTATTTTCACACATGAAAAAATGTATTTTTGTTGTACGACAAATCAACAAATGCATTTTCACAAATCGACAAATGTATTTTGCATTTTGACAAATTAACAAATGTACTTTCACAAATCGACAAATGTATTTTGTATTTTGACAAATTAACAAATGTACTTTCACAAATCGACAAATGTATTTTCACAAATTGAGAGTTTTGGCGAGGATCCCCCTCCATAAAAAAGCGCATTCTTCGGCGTTCGTTGTCTACCCGTTCCTTCAATCCAATAGGTTCGATGGGACGGCAAACCGAGGTCTCTTGTACATGTTGGCCTGTACGTAAAAGAAACACTGGCAGAATTCCATTGGTGTCCTTTAAAATTTCTCCATTATCCCGGTTGGTGCAGAAAAGAGAACGTTAATTCTCATTTCATTCATTCATCCCATCATCCATTCTTCCCTTCATTCATTTCATTCCAATATCGATATAATATTCTAGTAGGCGTTAATTCATGAAAAAGTATTTAGAGATCTGTGAATTGACTGTATAATATCGAATGAGTAAAAAATTGTTATTCAAACAGAAGCTTAAATTCATCTTCTTTTATTTATTGAAGTATTACAATCGCTGTGGGCTAGACAGCTGTTTAAAGGGGGTAGGGATCCAAAATTGTATAAAAAGCAACTTGGGAAATCTGAAGGCAGTTGCTACTAGCCCCAACTCCCTAAATTTTCAGCTGGCCCAATATTAAAAAATTGAAGTAGCTTTATCTGCTGATTTATCAATGCTGGAATGTATTTGTTTCATTCATTCGGTAATCGTTCACGGCATAACAACATGACAAACGATCAAATAAAGGACTGGAGGAAATAATGGGAGATTTTAACACCCTATTGGACATATGTCGGGGCAGGTGGTAGGCAACACGTCGAGATAATGGTCCAAAATGAACTCGTTGAAGTCTTTGTTCAGTCAACAATACGTTTATCATATTTAACTTCAGTATTATTAGTGCTCTATTATCGTCATTTCTATTACGCCGAAAACAAGCCCGCAGAAGGCTCGCAAAAATGATCAATTTGGCGCGTTTTATCTCGATGGTTGTATTTTCCAGACGGCCACATTCAATCTTCCACGTATAATACGTCTGTTATAACCGATATGGTGGATGTTCAGTAAAGTTTGACAAATCAAAATCCTCTATGGATTCATCATGTTAGATTTCAGCTAAAATTAGAATCATCAAATCAACAATATCTTGACATTGATCGGAAATCATTATATAGTCTTCTTGATCTTGAAGACATTGCGGATGATTCTAAATCAAATACGTGTACGATCTGGGATTTGCCACCTCAATGACAAAATGGCGCTTAGATTAGATATTGGTACCACATTAATAAAATAAAAAACGAATCCCAAATGTTGGTCGAGTTTTGAAGCTGAACATGTAATGCTGAGTGGACAATTACAGAATTTCTGTCTGTCCATGCTGGCTAGTCAAGGGTTCTTGGTAAGACAGGTACAAGGAGTTTGGCGAGGTTGGTAGTCTGTTTTAACCTTAACTTATAACCTGTATTATATTAAAATGTGTCAACTATCTTTAAGTTGTTTTTATACAATTTGTATATATACCGGTCAAGTAGAGTACTGTATAACAGGCTTAGGTTTTTAAAAAAAAACAAATAAACCTTAAGAACACGTGGAGTTTGATCGGTCTTATTATGTAGTAACTCTTTATATTATATAATGTGAATTACGTAGTCAAGGGAGTTCATTATCTCGACGAGGTGGCGAACTTGGCCCTAGGGTTACACTTTGAATTTGCCCGACTATATTGTCCAAGATCAAGGCAATATGTAGAAAGAATTAATTTTGAAATTTGACAAAACTGTGTAAATACAGTCGTGTCATTCTGAAAGACCGGGTGTCGTTCGTGAATGCAGATATGTATACAAAGGAATACAATCACCTTGTTCACATCTATACGGTAAAATAAATGTTACAAATCAAAACACTTCATATTGTATTAAGGCATCTGACAGGTATTTCAATTAACAGTCCTGTGCTAATCTTTTATAATAAGTAATTAAACGAAATCATTGACATAATATCAATACTGTACTATCGACACATTAACATGGGATTATCGTGTCAATATATATATCACAGATTATAAACCAATATCTAACACAAGTCAAGCTGATGGTAATCAACAATACTCAAACACATGTCCTCTTATAAATCATAATATGACACAAGCTTTATAATTAAGCCATTATTTTGAAATACGATATTCCAATATGTTTCTAAATTCAACTAAATATCCATTACTCGATGTTATATTATTATGTATCAAATTGCATGATAATATTAAAATAGGATTAGTCTAATCTAATACAACACCTCACACTACTTATTTAAATTGTATATAAACAAAAATATAAATCGGCTTAAAATGAGACCATATAAATCTATTATAGCCAGGGCAATTTTGGCCCAGCGTCGAGATTTAATCATTATATTTACAACTCGTTTGTAACTCCTCCATAATTTCAGAATGTAAATTTATGTTCGACTTTTCTACCCGCGATCATATATAAAAAGTTCTTTAACCTAGCACCCGGAGGTCATGATCTGTAACCATCTAACATCTAACGTTCATCATCAGTAGAATCCTTATACCTAATGTCTGATGTCTATCACTCATCATCTGTAGAATCATACCTAATTGTCATGACTTGTAACCATGTCTAACGCCCATCATCTGTAACCAAACATGCCTAACATCTAACGACCATCACCCAAATATAAAGTCTACTTGTGAACTTGCATGAATATAACCTTGTCTGTTAAAAAAGCAATGCATTTTCCTCAATCGCCAACTGCACGAAAAGTTTGGACAAAAAGTAACGCTCTACGTTTCTACACCAATGGTAATAGAGACTTTTGGCAAGTGGCATTTTCCCTATCCGTATCACGTATCCGTATCGTATACGTGACACGTTGCGTCAGAGTAGTTTTAGAGTTTTGGCAAATTCTTGCGTCGCGTACGTATGCGTCACTGAGCTGAGCTTAGTTCTGTACAGCATGATGGCAAATATCTACCAAGATCACCACCCCCATGAGCTATTATAAAAAATTAATGTCGCATCTTATTAAAAAAAATCTTTGACTTCGACTCGACAGCAATTTTCGGTTTTACTAATTTATCATTTATACCCCTTTACCATAGAATCACATCATTTACAGATTTGCAAGTTCGCATATCTACCTAAATCTAGCACGTAGATCAACCAGCGTACAGACAGACAGGCGGGAAAAGTATGAAAATTCCCGAGAAAAACCCATCAAAAATAATGATTAAATTCCAGTCTTTATGATGGTTAAATTCACATCAAATATACACCTTCGTGTTCTGGGATACACATAGATTCATAAAAACGCTATGATACAACATTTCAGCGTCTAAAAAGACGACAATGTTATACGGACCTTCTCCGTATGAAAGCTATTCGATACGGGCTGCCGTATCCGTGTTCCGTTTCACGTATGAGAAATACACACACATTGATGACGTCACACACAAAATCCATACGGATACGCGATACGTACTAGGAATTTGCGCTTGCCAAAAGTCTCTAATAATGAGGACAGACATACGTTATAAGGGAAATTTTGCCCGTATAGTGGCGTTTACGGCTACTTTTTCATTTATTTCAACTGCTAGGGCCTCCTTTATGAGCATGAAATTAAGGAGACAGCATGCTGGAAAACTTTGATAAACATTCCCGGTCGACACCTGATCTAACCCGGTTATAGAACCAGTGCCTTACTCACCGAGCCACCATGGCTCCGATATTGGAGTTCGGCAACGATATTGGAGTTCAAAGGACTCTGTTGTTAATGATAAGACACAATTATACTAGTCTCTTAATTATAACCTACCAAATTAAACATGCAAAAAGAAAGACTAGAAGAATATGGAAATGGCTGGCAGACATTAAAACGACCATTTAATCACAGCGATCAGAGGTCTGGTCGTAATAATTACCATTGGACCCCGTCTATCTATAATCAGTTTCCACTAATTAGTCTACGACTCGCCTCATTAACAGGCAGTGGCAAACATCAACTATTTCAAGGGTGGCAAACTTTTACCGTTGTTACATACATCCTGCTTTGATGTGCCGATTCTAACAACTCGACCATAAATTTCTCCATGTGTAGCATTATTGATTGATATAACCTGTTACTAATTAATGTGAGGTCAATGACCTGTGAATATGTGTTTACGCTATATAAATGCCGGTACCATTTAAAGATACGCCCACTTGAAAATAAAAATCAATGAAAGTTACAAGATTCTCGAAAACATAATACGTGTATTAGTATGTTTCGAAATATAACTCTCTCTCTCTCTCTCTCTCTCCCTCTCTCTCTCTCTCGAAGACAATACACAACGAAGAGTAGGGAACTCACCAATAATAATAATAACTTGGAGATTTTCTCATTCGATCATCTCAAACGTGCAATCATACTTTGATCGTCATAGTTATCAATGCTTGTCTTGAAGAATCCATATAATGGAGTCATTGACCTAAGAACACAGTGGATGCGTAGGGGTATTCTTGGGAAAAACACGATTGTAAAAATCGTAGATTTTACTGAGCAAAACGCGCAATACTACAAATAGTTAATAATATTATGCCTTATTCATTCATCATGTAATATTAATGCTGAGAGTGGCGGTTTGTATATCATCAATATTTCAATAACCTACACAATATGTCTGACAAATAACCCTCCAATGACCGGTGAACGTCCACTGTAATATTATGAGATATTGCGATGTAAGACTGTTTGTGTGTAACACCAACACAATAGGGATTACTTTAATACTCTGTGAAAATATCAATTCTCTGACTGGGTATATCCCCGTCTCAAGATTACGGTCAATAAGGGATTTGCTACTGTTAATCGCTCGACTTCATTTAATTGGAGGTCGATTATTTCATCGTGGCCATACAAGATGAGTCGATGGAACACTCATGTTCACAAAAACACGAGCTTTTATAGGATTTATACAGTACCATTGGGCATTAACAATAACTATTAACTTGGTAACCGCCCGACTAAACCTTTGTTAAAATACCGTTAAATGGCCGCAGGAATGCTTGAATAGATGTAGTCCATGATCTAAGAATTTAACCTCCGTCCATTAGTTGACTATAAAATAAATTTATGAGAGTTTTTACTCCATATAACTGTTGTTTATTATTCGCAGGATTGTTTATATTGGTCGTTCTGTACACGCCTTGGTTTACTAATTCTACCTAGAATTACATTAACTAAATACATCGAATGTTTCTTCTGAAATAAAACATGAAAATAAAAAAAAAATCTTGGATTTCTGCCATAAACCACCAATTTATCAGATTGGTTTCTGTTAGAAACATTTCATGATATTCTAAACTCTTGTTTTAAAATAATATACAACCACAAGTTTCTATACCAGTCTGCGTGGAAGCAGGCGTTAAACCCCATTTAATCAATAACTCCAACTTTTTATTCCTTCTTATTTCAGGCAAGTTCGGATATTATGATATATACAAATTCTTGATCTGGCCGAAGTCTGATCTTGTGTTAACGTTTCTGACGTACATAATGTTGATTCTTTATAAACAAATTGAGTGGACAAACATTTGTGGGGTTTTTGATCACAGAAATATATATTATTGAGTGATTCTTATAATTATTTGATCTAAAGTTTAATCCCGTCCCTTTTTTCAAACTCGGAACTGTGTCTGATACCAAAAGGGCGATAAAAATGTCCATGGAGCAAAATTCTAGCGACTTAACCTATACATGGTTACCATGCATAATTATACAAAACAGTACACATACGTAGACTTAGTAATAACATTTAATGATAACGAAAATATATAAATAAATTAGAGGTATGAAAAGCTTTCTAGCTAACGATAAAAAAGGAATGACGCAACTATGTCTATTATATAATGGGTTTCACATGAAAACAGAAAAGCCAATAGTTTCACTTGAATCCCATGCACAGGTAACGGAGCTAAACCGCATCCAACTACAAACCAAGGTAATGAAATATAAGTAACAGTCTTTATAAACAATAATACTGTCCATTTAAAAGGTTTTCGAAGTTGGTGTGTCTACTATTTAATGGTTAAATTTGGCATGAATAAAAGTATGTATTGGTGACGACCTTCGTCGTGCTGGAGGTTTAGCCACCGGAATAAATCAACTAACAGTAATAATTTTCATTTTCAACAATATATTATTATTTCAATTGCCGTGGTGTATTATATTATGTTTATTTTTTTTCATGATGGTGGTTCAGCTGCATAAACAAACACACTTAATGTTTTTCTTTGTTGATGTAATTCATATTGTTTACTACATGATTGTATTGACATGTTTTACAAAATGTACTTGCGCCGAAGGACAGGACGTGGTGTTTGATTTCTATCAGTGCATTATTACATAATGTTAAAATCTCTCTGCTGTAGACTTTACAAGCGGTAACCTCCATGAACATGACGTGTTCAATCAGAATGGCCCGGAGTCTATATTAGATTAGTCATGGGATAAACGATAGAGATTTTGTTTATTTGAAGGATAGCATTGAAACCTGCTTATTTACGAATTTGGTAGCATTATCTATAGATTGACAATCCAGTGAAACTGACATTCCTCTGGGACCCAAATCAAAAAGATGTAGCCATCTTAAGATCCATTGATGCCCAAGGACGTTGAAAACTGTTGTCCTCCCCGGTTTTATTTTCAAGAATTTGTTATCATATTATTGATCATAATATTATTGACCAGTAGTTGACAAGATCATTAGACCAGCCATGCATTATTGATAAATCTGTTATTAATGAAATCATAATAAAGGCGATTTTCTCAAATGTAATTTAAATGAAGATTTGACCGGGCAACGGGATGAAGACACGTCGAGGTGATGTCAAGCTTGAAGAGAGGTATGTAATGGTGCATTAAACAATTTACCACGTTTAACGTGTTTCTTATTATCGACAGCTTCAATCGTAAACGTGGACGATTTTCAAGACATTTACTTAACCAGGGGGGTAGTTCACAAAGTTGCTAAGCTATCAAGAGCAGTGAGATATAAAACTGTGTGTGTTCGGTCGAAACAGCTGTGTAAATTATTACCTGCCGTGTCGCCTGCTCGAATTCTTTAACGACTTTAACGACTTCAACTCGGCATCGTGGCATGTTTTCACCCCAGTGACAAACTACTGAAGTGACAAAGAAAGAAATTAAACATTTTAAAACCCATTTGAGAACAACATTTTCCCAGCGGGGAAACGTTTGTATGCGTGGGAGTAAACATGCGTTGAAAAACTTTCAAGAATGGTGATTAGGTATATGGTGGTTATAATAATTAACCTCAACTAAACAAGGCATATATGGTCCTAATTATCAATCTATTAATAATTTTATTAATAATAAGGTTACATTAGTTAATCCAAAGGGTATCTGGTCAGCTGATTCGGTAATACGTTTATTACTAGATTTGTCTTCTAGGTTTCTATTTGATTAATCTGTGATGAGATGCTATAAAAGATCGGTATGATGTAGGTTTCTACATGTTCAATCGGACATAATCATATTTAAATGTACAAATATTTTGATTATTTTAATACGTGATGATATTGATATAAAATCTCTCTCTTTTTTTTTGCATTTCAGGGCAAATTTTCACTCAGCCCAGTTCAGTCTTATTAAATATTTTGACAAACGGAAAAGAAATAATCGATTCTATTATCAGCTATTAATAATATATTGATACTTGCTTTAATTGTGTTTTGACTTGTGTTCCATATATTCAATCTAATGTAAACGTTTATATGCTCGAAAATATATTATCATGTTAACTGGTTATGGATCATTTATTGAACACAAAAACACATTATTTACACTTGAGTCGTGTTAGAAGCGAGTGTGAAATAAGACATTAGACCAATCTACGTGTCCAAAAAATTAGTACAAAACTATAATAAAGAGGCCACATAAAGGAGAGAGAGAGAGAGGCAGGGGGAGAGAGAGAGGGACAGGGAGAGAGAGAGGGGGCCACGTAAATGAGAGAGAGAGAGAGCGAGAGAGAGAGAGAGAGAGTAATGTTCGTCACAACCCCGTAAAGAAACAAAATTAATAGGCGCATTTCCTGCATTGACAAAAATTGTCGTATAAAGTAGCATGTGTATCACTTACATACAACGGTTATATTACAACCGTATAATTCTGTCAAGGTTTTGATTTTGTCATTAAAGCTTGAAGTTACGATATATGATTTAAGTAAAATAAACCTTTAAATTGTTACTCTTTAAATGTTCAGTTGAGTTTCCTCCCACTCCCTACGCGCAAGCAAATTATTGAAATGAAATTAAACCATATGTTAGTCCCGAAATGACCTAGTTTGTGTCGAGTGGACGTTAAACCCCATATCAGATGGCGAAGCATCACTAAAATACAAGCATTGCTAACATGAAAAACACAAGACAATTTATATAGAAATCAATCACTGGTTTATATATATAGGCCTATATATACCGCGACGTTTCGACAAGTATTTTCTTATCGTTATAAAAAAAAGCATCAACAGAAAAAAAAACCCGAAACGAGTGATTGTATTCCATATAAATTGGGTTGTGTTTTTAGGGGGACTCAATCGCTAAATGTCATTCGAGGATTATAATGTTGTTGCCATTTGAAAGGACTGGTGTAGTTTTTGGGGGGAGGAAATTAACGTGAAAAGTCGGTGGTCATATACATAAGTAATAACCCGTAAGTAATAAGCCATATATATAAATAATTTGTCCACAACGTATATTGTTTATGCTTTCCTGAATTTTCACAAAGCAGATTGTTTTTATCCATCTAATATTTTGTCAACGTGTATGAAATTGGGATTTAAGGGGTTATTGGCCGAAGATTAGCTACCCTGTGTTTAGAATAATAATTTAATAAAAGAACTCTGTGGGGGTGGGCTTAACAGACGGCATAAAAATATGTCACAACGCAAAGGTTCACACAAAGGTCAACATGCGGACGATCGATAACAAAAATACAGTCCACTTAAAAATTTACCGCTGAAAATGAAACATCACAAAAACACGAAGATAATTAAAGACATCTGCAGGATGAAAATTAGAATTTAACGAAGCATTACCGATTAAAGAGTAAAGAAATTATTTTATTATAGTACTTGAAGAAAATTTGTGATTGGTATAATAATCGAGTTAATTGAAATGAAATGGGGTTTAACGTCCTACTTTAAATGGTTTATAGATAAAATAGGTAAAAAATACAAAATTAGATGAAATTAGCTTATTATCTTATGATCATGTTATGGTTGTGGAGAGGGGGATTATATTATACACCCTACATGATCCCCTCAACAGGGACCATGGGCAAATCTATAATGTCAATAATATTGCTTCGTTTTTATTTCAGAGCCATACAATCAACAAATTATGATTATATTACATTATATATCTTATGTGACTGCCTTAAATTGGTTGAAAATATTTATTAATCGTTTAATAAATCATATATAATTAAATCAACATGTTGTTTATCGGTTCCTTTCTTTTTGCTGTATGATGTTACTGATTGCTATTGGCTTTTGTCCATAGGGGTTTACCAAAGAGATAGAATGGCGAGGCGGGGTATACATTTTTTTAACAGTCTAGAAATTGTAAGGATGGGACACAAACCAGAAGTTCCCGGGTTCCATCTCGGTGTGGTTTCCTCTTCTTAGTGTTGCAGCCTGACAAGGAACAGCGCCTGGTCGAGCTACCGTGTACGTGAAGAATAGGCGGGAACGTTGCTGTTTAACAATATTTCGCCCATAACTCCCTGTATGGCGTATATCCACAAGGTAGGACGTTAAACCCCATTTCATTTTTCTGTCAACAGAAGAACCAATAGAGTACAAAAAGTTTGTATGCAAATCACGTTTTTACACAGGGAAACACACTTCGAGTATTCCATCATTCAAATTCCTAATTAGAAAAGTTCCCGACGAGAATACTCATTACGTATGGGTCATTGTAAGTAAGACATATCCAGCGCATTGAAATGAAATGAAATACGGTTTAGCGTTCTACTGTTCGGCCCCAACTGGGCTAGTGAAGTTGGACATACGCCATAGTGTGCTATGACGGAAATTTTGCCCGGACAGCGGCAATACGACATAATCTTTTACGTGTATGCCAATGTGTACACACCCCAACGACTATACTTAGTTAAACTGGTCAAGAAAACATGCAAAGAGTACACAACAAGTCATTTTTCTACTAATTTTTTAACACCGCGCCGCGTTAAATACATTGTGCTAAAATAAAAAATAACAAAACAGTTAACTATAAGCTGTCGGTCATGTGAAATCTGTGACATCAGAGATCAGAAGCTTGGGGATCTACTAGTGTTTGTTTTGGTAAAAGTGGGAACACCCTACCTAATACATGATACACTGGGGGTAACACTGCTCCAACAAAGTTGACCATGCATCTTTAAAATGGTGGTAAGTGCATTTCTTGACAAATCACAATGTGTAGTCTAACCGTTTTTTCAACAGCAGTTTTTTTTTCTCATCGTTTTCGTTTTGTAATAATGGGATATGCACGTAGAAACTGTAATAATAACTGATATATTTCTATATAGGTCGTAATATTATTATTATATAGTAATAATGTGTATCATTGAGATACACCCCGCTGGTTCCCAAGTGACAATCTTGTTACTCAGGCCCGGATCCAGGATGTAACGAAGCAAACGAAAATGAAAATCAACTATGTCACTGGGCCTCTGTGTGTGTGTGTGGGGGGGGGCACTCGGTAAAAAAAATATCCCCATTTGTCCATCTGGACTAAGCCCATTGCCCATGTGGTTGATTATCCATTATATTTGGCCAAGTCAAGGTCAAGGAAGAGTTGCGCCCCCTACCAACTAATTAGAATTAATTTTAAAAAAAAACAAAACAAAAAAAAAAAAAAAAAAAAAAAAACACACATAGATATGGCCTATGAATAAGAGTGTTGGATAATAACTTTTTTTTTCTTAAATGGCAATATGGCATGCTTAAATAATAATGTAAAAGACCGGATAATCTAGCCGATGACCTATGTTCTCAATTAATGTTAGACTAGGGGGTTCTGGGTGACCGAGACTAAATTAATGTCAATAATGACATGTTGACAACGGAATACGCGTCCAGACAAATATTCGTAGAATAATTTTCTAGATGATAGAAACTACTACACTCATATATAATCTTTAAAGGTATAGATATTTCAGAAGTTAATCTGACACGGAGCCTAATAATATAGCTACATGATCAAATCACAGTACATCTAAAAGTACATCTCATTTATTTCGCTTGAACCGATTTAGTCATGCGGATTTAATATTATCCTTGTGATATTTCATCATTTCTTTTAGGTGATAAACAAGTTTTTAGGTCAAAATTTCAAAAAGAAATGTGGGATTATTTTAAAGCCCCAATAACACTCTTGTTGTAACTGAATAATATGTCTTAATCTTAATTCTGGTCAACAAATCGTATTATTTTACAATATTCCAATTAAATGATGATATAAATTTCATCTTAACACACTTATTTTGAAAAATTGGAAAAATTTAAGCAATTGATTTGAAAAGTCTAACGTAAACCTTTTCAAATGTGACTTGGATTTTAAAATATTTTCGAACCCTCTGGACAAGTAAAATAGGTTGTAATGGATAATTTACAAAACAGGTAGGACACTTAAACATCTAGTACTTAGAATAGGGGTATTATTTATTTTCTGGAGCTACCAAGCCAGCAAGAGTGTTATTGTCCCTTTAATATGAGTAATAAATAATACATCTAGTACTTACATGTAGAATAAGGCTATTATTTATTTTCTGGAGCTACCAAGCCAGCAAGAGGGTTATTGTCCCTTTAATATGAGTAATAAATAATACAATTGTCATTGGTTGCAAGTCTATAGATACAGACAATCACAGGGATATCTCATGTCTGTCTTGATTTGTAATTGTAATAAAAGATAAAAATCAACTAAAGGACACTTAAACATCTAGTACTTAGAATAGGGGTATTATTTATTTTCTGGAGCTACCAAGCCAGCAAGAATGTTATTGTCCCTTTAACGACAACTTTTATGGCAAGAATAGAGCGCGAGTTAGCCAGATCTCTACAGCGTTATCTGTTTTAGCTTAGTTGTGAATTGCACCATATTCGACCTGCACACGTTCATTTTAATAAGGGGGTGAGACCGGTGGGTTGAGGACCGAATGGTTAGCACCGAATGGTTAGCTGTATCCTAAAGTTTGTCATTGAGACGTGGTTGTACGTATACACGGAGAAGGGTCGTCTGTACAACCTCGTGGGTCCAAGAGTTTCCCCCCACTGCTAAAGACCCCTACGCGCAAACGAATAATTGAAATAAAATTCTCTCTATAACAAAACGTGACTCGCATGACTTGAATGTATGTGTTGTTTATAAATATTCTATTGCAAGTTATTATAGGCATTGTATGAAAACGGGTCTATTGTATATATGGTATTATATAGCATGTTATTAATGGTATATATGAAATAAACAATCATGTTTTCTACACTGTGTGTGTATCGAGACAATCAATTAATCGATTTCTATGAGAAAAGAGTGCAATAATCATTATCAATGTCTTGGAAAAACCAATAGCCTGGTGATCGTGACTAACTCCTGAAATGAAAGCGTTTTGAAGTCATGAATAAGAAGTAATATATTCAAGTTATTACGTGTAGGCCCTAATATCTTTTAATTTATTACTGTAAGAGATTTTAAACCATATCCCTCAGATCAAAAACAATCGATGCGTTTTTGCACCTTTCAAATTGACAGCAGGACATGTCCTAGCTGAAGTAAAATGAAATGAAATGTACGTCCTACTGTTCTTCTCCAAAATTGTGCTAATGAAGACGGGCATGCGCCATACGAAAAGAAAATGAAATGAAATGGGGTTAAACGTCCCGTATACACATTGGCTTGCGCGTAAGAGATACCTTGGCAGTTGGAATTCGATATAAGAGTAGGCTCCGCTGCCCGGACAAAATTTCCCCCATAACACACTGTATATGGCGTTTGCCCGTCATCCATTAGACTAGGTTAGGTGCAGAAGAGTAGGACGTTAAACACATTTAATTTCTTTTTTTTTTCTTTTTCTGTTTATTGTCGATATGGAGGAGCATCTATTTTTGTAATTATTTATGAGATTTGTACTGGACTAAGCTCAAATGACACGCATTTGATGTATGGTGTGGTATCTTTTAAAATGAATCGGCGTATTCCTGTATTGAATTGTTTCTCTCGTACAAAGATCAAACGTCAATTATGAGGTTATTCGGTGTCATTCTGGCGCCATGGCGGATTCTGTCATTTATTAAAACTTTTTATAGAGACAGTTACTTTAATTCATTGGTATAAAATGAAGTGTTGTCTATAATTTTAAAAATATCCCTTCTTAAGATAATATAGCTAGGAAGGAGTGCTGCCTTGGTATCGTTTTAATCATGTTTGACAACGAGTGATTAAAATAAAATAGGGTATAACGACTATAATTGTTATTGAAATTTGGAGAGCACAAGAATAATAAATTATACAACGATACTAAATCACAATCGACAACTTGACGCAAGTTGTTGAAAAGAGATGACGTATAGGGTTTAACGTCCGAAGGGTCAGAGAATCACGAGATTTGCTACTATATTAAACAACGTGTCAAAATTACTGCGTAAAGATTTAAACAATATCGGGGGGATGTCACGGGATAAAATAGTCACATTATGGTGTATACTTAATGCGTATTTATCAACAGTGGTTTTAAAAGCTTTCAACTTGTCATAAAGTTGACCACTTGTCAACGTGTAAATTACAATATAAATATAATATTGTCAACGTTAAGTTTAAAGAGCTTAAAGATAATATTGACAACCACGAATAAAAAGTACAGATCGACTTTCAGTTTTTTTTTTCTTTTTTAGCTTTAAGAACAAGCCTCTTTTCAATATGGATGAAACGAGCTGGTGTGTATTTTATTCATACATATACAGGTGCGGATCCAGGATTTTTTGCAGGGGGGGGGGGTCTAGGTGTGATAATTGCTTAACTAATTGCGCTCAACCGATAATTTGTTAAATTATATTCAATTTGGTTCATTCTGACGTATTTCCGGAAGGTAAATTCCAAAATAACAGGTCTAAATCGCCAATAAAATCGCATAAAAAAAATTTCAAGCCTTAGGCGGGGGGGGGGGGGGGGTCCGGTCCCCCTGGACCCCCCCCCCCCCCCCCTGGATCCGCGCCTGATATATATTATTCAAACTTTGAATATCCAAATTTTACGCACAAGCACGTACGTTATTATTTTTACCCTTATTATTGTATATTTTTGAAAACGGCAAAGTAAAGGTGAATTCGACGAAAAGTAACTTAAGGCCAGTTTAAAATGACCAAATAATATGTGCATATTTGCATATATGTATTAATTACTCACGTACGCAAAAGTATATTTGCTAAGCGTTCACATGTAATAAAGTGTTTAGATGCGATTTAGTCATGGAGCGGATAGCAAGGATTCGTCGTCAAAGAAACCTTTCCATGTAAACTTAGTGCTGCAATTATCACTGGAATGTCTCGTGAGAGAGACACGTGGGTAAAGCCAAGGTCAAATGTCTGGTATATTTATCAAAACCCTAGTTGCTTCATCATCCCATGCGATTCCGCGACTTTACCTCTAGACATGTTGCGGACTATTGACAGACTACTAATGACGTATTGTTTTACCCATAACACCACTCAACAACGATGATGCAACTGATAATGAGTTATACACACATATATGCAAATATTGCTGAGCGTTTATAGGACACAATCTGCACAATTACTTACCCTAAATACTTTTGCATAATATGCAAATATACTTTTGCATCTGACGAAATTTGCATACATGAGTAATTTTGCATATATGCAAAATATTTGTATGTGTGCAAATTTCGTCATGTAAATGGGGCTTAAGATGTTGACTCGCTAACCTGGAAGCTTTGACGGGGAAAGTTTATTAGGCTCACGCCTTATGATTGGTGCAAGACAGGGGGCCTGGCTAGGGACAAAATGTAGGCATTCGGATGGGACGAAAAATCAATGTTCCGTTTACACATTGTCCGAGCGAAATTTCCCTCACAGCGCACTGTATGGCGCGGATACCAACCTTCATTACCCCACTTGGGACAGAACAGTAGGATTGTAAACCCCATTTGATTTGGGGCAGAGAAATAGGATTAAGAACATCAAGTTTCATAACTTAATTGTTATGCCGAATTGTTTTACTGCACCAAACCTAATAAACTGTCGGCTTCCTATTCTGAGTTCAATAATATAAAGAAAATAGAGTTATTATGTATCAATCTGTACCCTGCTTTCTCACGGTCATGTTTCACACATGAATGGTGTTAGCTTTCAACATCCATGTGACAGTTTGAAACTTGTCACTTCTGAATAGCTTCTATTCTTTTACGACGTAAGTTGACCGATTTTCAAATATGTATTTTAGAAGGTAATTGGTTCGAGGAGCTGTAAACACGTTAAAGATACTACAATAATATACTGGTAGGCTGTTTATAGAAATTGTTTGAACTGTCTGATCGTATTTCGTGCGTTTATTTTCAAATTTACGGGGCTTAAACTTGAAATAATACCACACCCATCTGCATCTTTATTATTTAATTGAAGCCCCAGGACGTCACCGTAAAATATACATCGATATAAGACCATGCGCAATCAAATGTATTAGTTTGTGGAGAGAAAACTTAGACCCGAAAATTATTCAAATCGACTTGGTTTCTATTATTTCTATTGATTTCACGCCGCCTTCTTCAGGTGTCTGTTTTATACAAGGTAATAATAATTATGCCATCTTGAAAATGGTTTTACACTCGATACTGACTCAGTTGTGCTTTATTATGAAATAACATACCAACCGTCTTTATATTAAATAATGCGTATTTTGAGTTGAGATACATACAAAATAACATGGTTTGTTGTGCCTTCAAGATAAATTAGGTCAAGATGAAACACCAGGAAAGAAGAGAAGGAAGAATAAGTTTAAATTACGACAGTGGCCTTGTCCAGAACAAACATATACCCACAGTTTAAAGTGGCTATATTGTTATTACTTTATAAAAACCAACCATGCCTAGTTTTACATTGACTTAAGACATACTATATTATAGTCATTTGGAAACTTTGTGCATATAAAAACATTAATATTTCTTAAATACAAATTTCGAAAATTCAAAAGTAGTATGTATTAAGTGGATTTATATAGACGATGTGCAATATTCAAGAAGTTAAAAGTTTTAAATTAATACACATTATCTACGATTAGTATGATTAAAGGCTTATACAGACTTGTCGGGTTTTGTTTTTGTTTTTTTTTTTTTAAATCACCAAACGGATAATCTTAAAATTCATATAGTCGGTCTTACTTACGATGGTCGACACTACACGAAGATCTGATCGGTTGTAATGATAAGTCGCGTCAGAGGTTATACGAGAAGCTTTTGGCCACATGACGTCATACATTTAATTAACCAATGAGCTTTGAAGTTTCTAGTGGATTACCTACAGTTCCGTGCAAAACACGCCGTAACAGACCCTTTGATTGACTAATCACTTACATTATCCAGTAAAGATAAGTAAAATTTCGAATTATTAAAAACGAAACGAAATAGGATCTGTGTTTTAATGAGATTGGTATAACCCTATTTTATAACTCGATCGATATCAAACCCCCTGTAAATACAACCATAATCACGAATATTTATGACGCTGCTACGCCTGCTAAATAATTACATGAGTGACTATATTTAGTGGGTGTATCGTAGTTATTTATCAAACTTAAACTATTTATTTTGTTTTATGAAGTGAACGGATTAATGACTATTATCGTTAAGATTGGATATAAACTAGACGAAAGGCAATCCATACCTAACAGAGCTGTAAACGATTTACAAACTGATGTATTCTAGACACGTCCTTAAGCATCGATGAAGGATCGAACAACAACACGTCAATATTGGTATTGTTATCTTTCAAGCCCATTGGTGAGGGGAGATCAGACCGATCGGGCAGGTCTGGTCCATACGGAAAATCCATCTATCGGGAATTTAGGACAAGTTTTAACATAGGGTGCCTGACTCAACGCTTGGTAATTTCAGACCAGTAAATAGATAGTTTCCACACCTCAACCCTATTGGACCCACACTATTAGAAGTCATCATTGAAGCGACATTAATCACTGCTTTTGAGTTCTTCACTATTTGGTAAATTAATAATTTTCGCCAACCTACAAAGCCATCGCCGTAGTAAGTGATTTTATAAGTCGAACAATTTGTTTATTTTATTCATTGTGAACCAAAGTATGGTTGGATATCATATTATTCAAATAAATTACATTTATTTTGTTGGGTGGGGTTGTTAAAGAAGGGCACTTACAGTTTTGTAAATAGGGTTCAAAAGTAAAGGTATCGATTTATATGTACGTCATTGAAGGTCTCACGTTTGCTTTGTAATAGATGGTACAAACAAAAGTGTCCATTATGCACATGAAACAAATTGACAATTCATACCCCATATGTTAATGCCACTTAATCCATGTTCGTAAAATACTTTCCTCTCTTTCGTAATATTAAATGACAAACAACAATCAAACTGTACCTACATAATACCTGTATTGTCACTAAATCTTTTTATACGGTTCATAAAAAGATATACATTCATACATACACTGGTTTTATAACATATCATTCACAAAGATATAACAATATAGATTTGTCATAGAAAATATACCTTCACCATGCAGTATATAAAAGAAATACATTATTATTTACATTATAGATTACAGACGTGCTCATAATACCATCCGACGAATGATTTTAAAACAAAATAAATTGGTATGGCAATGAATCGCGGTAAGATTGTTAAATGCCTTTAGTTAAGGGGAGATAACTACATAATAAAATGAAGCAAGAAAATTTGTATATTATATTGACCGACTTTCTGTAAATTGACATCATTAAAGCTCATAATGAAGTTACAGTAAATTGTTTAAATATTATGATACAGGTATTTAAGTTTCTTTAAATCCTTTTGTTTTGCATTGTCATTTTGCACAGTCACACTTTTAAACTTTAATGGAAAAAGCCCATTTACAATGACTGCCACTACTGTGGACATAACATATATATTAAAAGAACTAAATTAATATTTGTCCAAAACATAAAAATGTCAAACAATTATTCTGTTGTATAAATAAAAACATTAAGTAAGATTATTACAAAAACCATTTACGATCAAACTAATAATATTGAACAAGTGTAAAATTACATCAAATACAGAATTTTCATACACTGTTCAATGACTAGTAATCGTAAATATTCATAGAACATTGAAGGCTGTAATTTATTATTATAAACATCCGGTCTTATCATCATTTATATCATACTTGCTATGGATACTAGTAATTGAATTGTAATTATACAGTCATAAAAGTGATACAACCAAGCATGTTTTTAGCCTGGAGTAGTAAAGACCATGAAGTTACACATATATTATATAATATTTGAAGATAATAAAGTAAATTATATATAGGCTAGATTATACTTTAGTAAATACTGTCAATTGAGACATCTATAAACATACAAAAATAGCACAAAAAATAGAATATTGTAAACCAGTTACCATATATAAAATATTTTGATTAAATGTGATGTATTATTAACATTGAGGGTGCTAACTGACATTACATCCATTACCACTCAATGGCACTAGCCGGGCAAAATAACTCTGTAAAAGTGTACATCTATAGAATTTGTTAATGCCAATAATAATAATAATAATGTATATTTATAAAGCGCATATATCCATCCATAAATGCATGCTCAAAGCGCTAATGCTGCTGTTTCTTTGTAATTATAGAAAAAGCTGAATAAAAAGTATATATATGACTAGGTAAATAATTGAAGCAATTAGAGAATGTTTGTATGTAACATCTGTGTAAGAATAACATATGTACTAAATCATAGATCATATAGTTGCCAAGAAGGAAGGCAATGTACAATATATTAAAAAAAATGTCAATTAATTTTAGGGCAAAAAAGGCAACATTTCAGCTTTGTCAAGCAGGTAAAGGACTTTCTTCACACAATAATAATATAATTTGAATTACAGAAAAATAAAACTACATTATTTTGAAAACAGGTTTCACTGTCTGTAGAATAAGACAAAAAAGGTCATAAAATTTAAACAACTTGAAGTAAAACATCAATGATATTAGCTCAAACTGTTTACAAACTAATTCAAATTTAGATTACGTTTTTGTTTTGTTTTTTTATACCTGTTAATTATAATGTGTAGTAATCCCAATATATTCTTCTGCTTGGAAGAGTTCAGTATATATTATCATATTTCATAATGTTATATTCTCTAAACCACTCTCCATTACTTCATCACAAAATACAGCCTCGTACAACAAAGCAGATTATTTTATTTATCTAGTCAAGAAGTTTGTGATCTGAACGTGGACACCTAACCCAATATGTCAGAATTACTGAGTAATAAATATCAATTTTGAACCAGTTCGAAACTATTCACATTATTGCATTATAAATATATATATTTATCACCGTAAAAAAAATTCACATAAAAACATTATTGATACAAAAAAAAATGTAAACAAATTCCATACAAGAGACTTCCAGGCCATTTCTAAAATCTTTATTTGACTCGGTATTAGCTTTGGTCAATTCCTTTTGAATGGGACTCAAGTTAAGTATCTGGTTTCCTTATATTTTATGTAGGTCTATTTGCAAACATATCATGGTTAAGGTGACTTCCTTTGTAAGTTACCAAGTCAAACTGGGTACTGATTGAAACCATCACAGATGTAGAATAAGTCTATTTATATATTTAGGTGTGGAAGACAGTAATTATTGTGGTGTTTCAGTATATTTGAGGAATATTCTATAACTTGGATTACTGTTTCCTAATTATACCTACAGCCTCTTATGGGACATTTATTAAACAAATCTAGCCTTGAATCATAAAATGTATTGTATTATCAACCAGAGATTAAGACTTCTCTTCTGTGTGCTATATCCATAAAAACAGCTAAAAAATATTTGATTAATGGTATCATAAAACTTACAGTTATTCTTGCATTTTTTCATTTAATCTGGTTGGATCATTATGTAGCTGTGATACTGGTAAATACATTTAGAGTTACAGGCCTTTGTTACATTATGGGGATGCTCGATTCACAGTTCCGGAATTTAATTCCAAAACTGGTGTCAATCGAGTGAAAAGGAGAATTTCGGAGTACAACGCATGCGTCGACTGTATAAAAAATATCTCAACCAATCATGACAGCTGAAACATATTTTTACCTAGGAATACGTCACAATTCTACTCACTCCACCTCAGCTGTCGGAACTGTCAGAACTGTGACAGGACTGAATTCCGCATCACACGATTGTAATTCTGTTGATTTGGGACGTTCTGGACTGTGAATTGAGCATCCCCTATATAAAGATAACCATATATAAAATTTCCTATACAAGTGAAGGAATACTAAAATTTACAATTTACAGTGCATTTGAAATCTAATTATATGCATCATTTCTGGAGATGTATTAAGATCAAATTTTATCTATTAACGTATGGTTGTTTTACAAATATATTGGCTGACATATGATGGGACTAACAGTTTAATATAAAGAAATACCAAAATTATATGAAATAGATTTGCTATTTATTTCGTCATGGAATACATTAAAATTCCCAATAAAGCCCTTTAAAGAAAACACATAAGAAAAAAGCCAAAAGGACATCTATCATAATATCATTCAAGACATTTTCAATATTGACAGTAAAAGTAATATACGTATATCAACATTATTTTGATAGTGGACTATATGAACACATCTTAATTTCTCAGTTCCCGTTCCCTTCTTATTTCTTGTTTATTTTCAGAAACACTCACACAAACACACTAGTTAAGACTTAACCTTTTACTCTGTAATAAACAAATATTATCTCACATTAAATTCTATTAATTAAAACATCCTCATATAATTAAATTAGTTGACCACATAAAGACATTTATAATTAATAACAAGAGTTTTTAAAAAGAATAATTTCTATGTTTACTTGTGACCTTATTGTCTTATGTGGTCAAAGAAGTGATTCAATAATTTCATACACTGAAAATTTTAGTTGATTTTTATCTTTTATTACAATTACAAATCAAGACAGACATGAGATATCCCTGTGATTGTCTGTATCTATAGACTTGCAACCAATGACAATTGTATTATTTATTACTCATATTAAAGGGACAATAACACTCTTGCTGGCTTGGTAGCTCCAGAAAATAAATAATAGCCTTATTCTACATGTAAGTACTAGATGTATTATTTATTACTCATATTAAAGGGACAATAACACTCTTGCTGGCTTGGTAGCTCCAGAAAATAAATAATAGCCTTATTCTAAGTACTAGATGTTTTAGTGTCTTACCTGTTGTGTAAATTATCCATTACATCCTATTTTACTTTTCCAGAGGGTTCGAAAATATTTTAAAATCCAAGTCACATTTGAAAAGGTTTACGTTAGACTTTTCAAATCAATAAGTTGAATTTTTCCAATTTTTTAAATTTGGTGTTTTAAGATGAAATTTATATCATCAATTAATTGGAATATTGTAAAATAATACAATTTGTTGACCAGAATGAAGATTGGGACATATTATTCAGTTACAACAAGAGTGTTATTGGGGCTTTAAAGGAGTACTGAGATGTAAAATAATACAATTTGTTGACCAGAATGAAGATTGGGACATATTATTCAGTTACAACAAGAGTGTTATTGGGGCTTTAAAGGAGTACTGAGATGTAGCTCACCATCATAAATCTTTCATATCTATAATATGACGATGTAAATCTTTCATCATACCAAACATTCTTACTCTTCTTCTTCCTAAATAAAACAACACAATATAATAAGACAAAGTGACAAAGTAACAAAATAGATAATAACATTTACTTATAAAATAACTGAGATCCCTCTTGAAGAAAATGGGGGTAAAGGTTCTACTGTTCTTCACCAACTGAGCTAATGAAGATGGTCATACACAATGCAGTGGGGTAGAGGGAAATTTCAGCACAGCCGGGTACGGCCTTGTCTATAAGCTGTCCCTAGCCACGCCCTCCCCATCCTACACTACTGACAGGAGGGAACCATTCCGAAAAATGCTGAAAAACTTTCTTGGCAAATACAGTGAACCAACAATGAGCTGTGGTATCGCCTCACCCTGAACAGACTTAGGCAAATTTTGAGCCGAATCAAAATTTTATAGCCAATTTAGAAACTTGTAGCCAAATATTATATAACATTTTCATTGATGTGCTTGTTAATTTTAAATAAATATAAATGTTTAATAATATGTACTTATTTAGTACACAAGAGTTATATTTTATCGCCTTGATTGTCTGAAAGTTCACAATATGGAGAGAATGCAGACAAAGTCACATGATTTAGTCAGAAATGAAACTCAGAATGAGATTCAGTCATATGAAGAACACTCATAGTCGTAAACGTCATCACCATTTCTACTTTATTTCTCTTAGGTCTTTGTTTATCTTAAAGCTGTAATACTCACCGAAAACCTTCCTAAGTTCATCATCACATAACATAAACTGTTTATTTTTAGGATCCTGTAAAAGAAATAAACTTGTAATAATCTGCTGTATTCTTAACTTTAGATAAAATTCAAATTAGTTTACACAAGTATGAGCGTATGATCAAGGAACTCAGCATCAAGTCATTGCAACCTTTTTGGAAATTGTGATTTCATATTAGAAATGTAGTACAAAGAACAAGCATACCCAGCACTAGTGCTGGTACAATATATCGTTAAATCAATGTATTGCGATTCACCTTCTCACAATTCGTGTACTGAATCGCAAGACGCTCAATTGATGTACCATATCTGTCACTCTTAATTACATGTATCCATGTCAAACATACTACATAGGTACATAAACACTCTTAAATTGTTTTGGTTCTTATTTTGACCCCCTTCAATCAGGTGATATAAAAGAGTTTTATTTCTATTGACATTAGCAGGACTAAAAATATCAATTGTGCTTTTATCCTGTTGTTTTCTTGATAAATATTGACTCAGTTATGAATTGGAATATGGATCTATCGTAGCAACAAATGACAATACCCAACACTAATACTAAGTCTTATGTCGAATGTACACATATTGGTGCAGCCTTTGCCTTTTTTTTATCATTTTGTAATAAATATTTCACTATCCCTAACTCTGGTAAAATCAATCTGATTAAAATACACATCTATACTTCGTTTTATTTTTTTTTATGGCCTTTACTACATAAAGATCTGACATATTATAGGGGGAGGTCACGTCAAGAGGTCATACGAGTGGATTTTGACCTTAGGATGTAAGACATTTTATTAACCACTCAGCATTGATGTTACTAGTGGATTACCCACAGTTCCATGCAAAACTACATGTAGCCTAAAGCTCGCTCAAACAGACCATTTCATTAGCTAATGCTAGTTCATTCAGAACAGGTCGATAATGATAACAACTTTTCCAGATACTAGCCTAATAAACACAAGTAAAACAAAATTTTGAACTATAAAAACTAAAGGAAATAGGATCTGTATTTTAATCAAATTGTGGTAAAATGGCTAGACTTTGTTCTATCAATGTTGTTTCTAAGGATTGCAACAACTGTTGATCAGATGTTATGAAAGTAATTTTGTTTTACTTCGTTATTGAGATGTACATTTAAATCAATGTTTTTATGAATAATGTATTAAATCTGCTCAAATTCGGAGTGATCAAGTCTTACAGATTGCTGTTGGATGTGTCATCGTCAGATAGTGTGTCATTGCTGTCAGATAATGTGTAATTATCAGAAAATCTCCCAATGAAAAAGTACAAAATCTACCTGCAGATTTCTTGCTTTTGCTATTTCCCACATTTTTTTCACAACATCAGAGCGGGGTAGCTATAAAAGATTAAAGTAACTTTTAATAGCCAGAACAAGAAAAAACACGATCAATCATAAATATTTAAATGAAGTGATTGTAAAATTTATTTCTGATTTTTATTTTATAGATATTTTAGAGTTTTAAAAATAAAATTAAGATATTATTGCAAGTTCTGTTGGGGTTTTTCTTTAAAAAATAAACCGTTTGAATTTGGAACCCAAATCCTGTCAAATTTGAATGGACATTGAATAAAGAATACCTGATCTGCTCCTACAATAGCTGCTAATTCTGCTGATAATTGACATGGCTTGGAATATGTGCTTTTTCCTAAAATTATAAAACTATTACATGTAGACAAAGGTATAAATAATCTCATTTGGACGGGGGTCACGGTGATTAAGACACTTGCGCGCTAGCCTGGAGCTTGGGTGTTCCCTCCCTGCATTGGTTGTAAAGTTCATTCAAATTTTTCAGGTGGTTGCTTCTCGTCAGTGCTAGTTGTTCGGATGGGACGTAAAACCAAGGTCCTGTGTACACATTGGCATGCACGTAAAAGATCCCCTGACAGTTGGAATTCGATATAAGAGTAAACTGTAGTGTCGCAATCTACGCAAAATTTCCCTCATACCACACAGTATGGCATATGCCCATTGGAGCAGAACAGTAGGTCGTTAAACCCATATTTCATTTCATCTCTCGTTTGGACGGAATGGAATTTCGATCTCAAACAGTAAATAAGACACCAGATAAATGGAAATAATGATTTAAGAAAGCCATATAACCCAATCTAAACAAAACAGTGTCAGTATCAAGACTTAGTTAAAATGTATCTTTGTCTATTTTGGTCGAAGTCTCAAATGACTAAACAATAAACAATGATGGCCTTGTAATAATAACAGATAATAATAAAATAGGTTGCCAGGCAACGAAACATACGCCCACACAGCAGCCAAATCGTCCGGGCAGTCAACAAGAGTTGTCGCATATTAAGGAATTATCAAAAAATCATTAGAATTTGTTTGGTTTTTATAATCAAACGTTTTTTTTTTAAATCAGATAATAATTGTGACCTCCAGAGGCACAACAAGCTAAAAAGGGTGATTTTTCGTACAATCAGGGGACATAATTCAGGAAGTAATATAGAAAGGAACCAAGATCTTTGGGTTATAAACATACATGTCAAGTTTCATCAAAATTGGTTCAAAATTGTGACCTCTATAAGGTCCACAACCTTGATATAACATATTTTCACACTATTCGCGTACAAACGGCGGCCATTTTGTCCGTCAATTTTGGTCCGATTTTCACGAAATTCGAACTCAACCTTCATAACCATGGAACGGTGATATAATCAAACGTTTTTTTAAATCGGATGACAATTTTGACCTCCAGAGGGACCACAAGCTAAAAAGGGCAATTTTTCGGACAATCAGGGGCCATAATTCAGGAAGTTACGATCCGATGGGCGCAAATATCGAAAGGAACCGAGATCTTTCGGTTATAAACATACATGTCACGTTTCATCCAAATCGGTTCAAAATTGTGACCTCTATAAGGTCCACAACCTTGATATACATGTAACATATTTTCACACTATTCGCGTACAAATGGCGGCCATTTTGTCTGTCAATTTTGGTCCGATTTTCACGAAATTCGAACTCAACCTTCATAACCATGGAACGGTGATATAATCAAACGTTTTTTTAAATCGGATAACAATTTTGACCTCCAGAGGGACCACAAGCTAAAAAGGGCGATTTTTTGGACAATCAGGGGCCATAATTCAGGAAGTTACGATCCGATTGGTGCAAATATCGAAAGGAATCAAGATCTTTGGGTTATAAACATGCATTTCAAGTTTCATCCAAATCGGTTCAAAATTGTGACCTCTACACTGTTCACAAGCTAAAAAACGTGATTTTTCGTACAATCAGGGGCCATAACCCATGAAGTTACGGTACGATACATGCCAATATCGATAAGAACCGAGATCTTAGGGTGATAAACCTATATTTTAAGTTTCATCCAAATCGGTTCAAAATTGTGACCTCTACACTGTTCACAACCTTGATATAACATATTTTCACACTATTCGCTTACAAATGGCGGCCATTTTGTCCGTCAATTTTGGTCCGATTTTCACGAAATTCGAACTCAACCTTCATATTCATGGAACGGTGATATAATCAAACGTTTTTTTAAATCGGATAACAATTTTGACCTCCAGAGGGACCACAAGCTAAAAAGGGCGATTTTTCAGACAATCAGAGGCCATAATTCAGGAAGTTACGATCAAATTGGCGCAAATATCGAAAGGAACCAAGATCTTTGGTTTATAAACATGCATTTCAAGTTTTATCCAAATCGGTTCAAAATTGTGACCTCTACACTGTTCACAAGCTAAAAAACGTGATTTTTCGTACAATCAGGGGCCATAACCCATGAAGTTACGGTACGATACATGCCAATATCGAAAGGAACCGAGATCTTAGGGTGATAAACCTATATTTTAAGTTTCATTGAAATCGGATAAAAATTATGACCTGTAGACTGTTCACAAACAATTGTGGACGGACGGACGAACAGGGGCGACGACAATATACGTCCACATGAAAATGTGGGCGTATAAAAATCCTGTTGGTGGTTCCGATCCATCACCAAAATTTGCTTCTTCATTTGATGATTGTCATGTCTTTAAATTGTGACTATAGTATAATTTCACAGGTCTATTCTGGCTGAAATTCAGTCCTCTTGACAACCAATAAAATCAACCATTAAGGTATGATAAACTTTTACTCACCTTTCTTTTCTGATTTGACTTTTGGTGTCTTTGGTTTTGTGGGTTTCTGAATAAATGAAAACATATTTAGTTTAAAATACTAATATATCGAAGTTGAATGAATTCATCCACAATTATATAGAAGGAAGCTGGTTTTAAAGAATCTTATAAGACTTAATTTGGATATTATATAGATATTTTGATTGGACATAAGATGATATACATGCAAGTCATAATATAATCTATAGAGTTTGCATTCTAGCACCTATGTAAATTATAATATATTAAAAATCTATAGAGTTTTTATTCTAGCACCTATTATATAAATTTAAATAATGTAAATCTTACGGGTGGTCTTCTTGAGCCTCTTGTCCTGCCTAATTCTTGTTGTTGTAATTGTTTAGCAAACTCTTCATCATTAACAGCAGTAATTTTCTAATGAAAAAAACACACAGCATTAACTTTAACAAAAAAAGCACTGGATTATATTCCTGTTGAGTTTCAGAATGGAATCAGTATTTAAAGATGAATTCTGATTAAAAGCATCAATCAGTACATCGAGTACTAGCAGCCTAATTGTTCAGGCCGTCAAAGATTGTAGAGTGATGAGAGCTATTATTTGTACCCTAAATAATAGAACCCTACTAGATCCATTCAAATTAGGCAGTAGCTTCTTGCCATTTCTTTGCAAGAGAAATAACTGTTCATCAATCATTGATGTACTAGCTTCTTGCCATTTCTTTGCAAGGACAATAACTTTCAACAATCATCCATGTACTTAATATGGAAAACCATTATCTTTATAAAGTTTGTGTGTCTATAAAAATTGCAAACTGATCCCGCAGTGAATATTCGCTTGGCCGCTACAATCACTGATAAGCATGACATCGGCATATTAATGAGTACGGCATATTAACTTTTTTACTCCGACAAATTAAATTTTTAAACATTTTTCTGAGGTAAAAGAAAAATAAATAAAGACGTTTGAAGATTTGTAGTTCAAAAATATTTCCTATTTAGTGTAAATGGGCATTAAAATGAGTAAAATGCATCATTTTGCCCGAAGCAGTTAGGTGTTAAGTAAACATTGCACGAGCCGTTGAGCCAATGACTACGAGGCGTGCAAGTCAACGCACGTGTTTTGGACAGCCATCCGTTACAGGGATAATTCGTGACGTAAGTAATTCTCTGTGAAACAGGTTGTAAAAATTGCTGACACGTTATAGACAATACACGCCCATTGTCTAAAGCACAAGTCAGCATAATGAAATCCAATTCTTGATATAATGCACATATTAAAACATTTTACACAAATGAAAATGTAAAGATTAGAACAGAAAATAAAATCTTACCTTTGAAACTTTTTTTTTCTTTCTGACTGGTCCTGTGTCAAGCTGTTAAAAGAAACAAGTTTAAAAATAAACCAACAGTATCCCACCTCAATCCAAAAATAAATAGATAACAATCATAAATTATTTTCACATTTATCTTTTTATAAAGCGTCAAGCAATCATACTGTATCACTTGTCTTAATCTGAGTAGGAAATGATCATTATCATTTTGCCAAGATATCGATGTAATGCAACTAAACACAGGATCCATCACTTTCCTTGAATCAGCTATCATGTTAACGAAGCATCAACAAGTCAAACTATTTATCATTGCTTTCCAAGGTATCAATGTAATTAAACAATCAACCTCAGATTAAATATGAATAAAATACGAAGTGAACGGGAAAATAGTTCAGACATTTGGGAAAATAAAATATGCAGTTGGGAGAGTAATTTCTGAGGACAGCAATAAATTATGCACCTAGCTTGGGATTTAGGTGAACAATGGCACACAAAATGCACCTCAAACATTAAGGCCTGTAACTTGTGAGATGATTATGAAATATAGCTGTAAATAGCAGCCGAGTAGGTTTAGAACTTTAGCAGCTATCAATTCCTATTGACCCACCCCAGATACATACATGTATGTACTTGAATGTTTGATTGGCATAGTGAATTATACAAGCTACATATCTGGTCAATAATAACCTACCACTATATCATCATCATCTGATGAAGAGACTACTGAATCCGTACTGTTGTTCTTTGATGTTCCATTAGCAGCGGGACTTTCACTTTCAGAATCTTCTCCATTTTGAGTCTGTGATATTTGTTCCATTACCATTTTATCAATTTCTTGTTTTCTGTGATAATAAAAATATTAAAATCACAACAAATTATTATATTTGAAATTATAAATTTAAATGTGGAATATTGTATACAGACACCAGAAATAAATAGATCTGTATGGTACCTCATGGATTCACTCTAATTTTTAGTATTGTACAGTTTCAATACTGATATGTATTCGAGAAAACAGACTGATGTGGCATTTAAATGTATCATAATGTAGACTACATTATTTATCATTGTGTGAACATCTTCTACAGGTGGGGGTCACGGCGGCTATGTAGTTAAGACGCTGGCTCGCTAGCCTGGAGGTTGGGTGTTCGATCCCTACACTGGCCGAGAAAGTTCATCAAGATTTTCCGACATGGTTCTTCCACCATGTTGCTAGCCTCGGGGTCGGATGGTAGATCCATGCATTGGCTGACAAAGTTCATCCAGATTTTTTGGCATGGTTAATCCTTGTCAGTGATGCAGGCCGGAGGGCCTGACAACGGCACATGCCTTATCTTTCAGATTGCATGAAAAACCGAGGTCCCATGTACACATTGGTGTGCACGTAAAAGATTCCTTGACAGTTGGGATTCAATATAAAAGTAGACCATAGTGCCGCTGCTCAGGCAAAATCCCCCTTAAAGCACCCCAGATGGCATATGCCCGTCTTCATTAGCCTAGTTCATCTACCTCAATGGCAATGTTTCAAAGGGAACCCTTGAAGAAGTGATATATCTTTAAATGTATGTTTACAGCTTTGTGTGAAATAAGATGAAATTTCTTAATTTTTTCCTGCAACATACTCAAGTCATCAGATGACCTCTCTATTGGTAAAAGCAACTACAGCTGTATCAAATAAAAGCAGAACACTTTTATTAGACAAACAATTTAGGCCACCAGAATATCATACTTTTAAGTAAACAATAATACAAATTACAATGTGATTAATATTACAAAATGTTAATCTGGTTTGAGGTTTTTTTAAGTTAAAGATTCAATTTATGAATTATGACTTAAAGGTACAATGTACATAATGGGAGATTAGATAAAGAGCTGGCAGTTCTCACTATATTAGTTAAAAACTAGATGATGTAAAGGAAATTAGCGATTGAGTTTTAGACCTAGCTTCGAGCATCATTTCTAAAGTTGGTGGGATAAAAAACATAGTCTTGATAATCCATTTTTTGATTTAACCATCAATGTGCATTGAGCAGCATCAGATTCTAATGCAGTAAATATTGTAGGCTAAGTAGAGTTGATTGTGGTCTGGATAAGTTAATTAATAAATGTCCAATTAACAATTTAGATAACATTTCAGACCTAAAGAAAGACCTGCAATAGGCAGATTTAGCTCTTGCATAATGTATGTTTAAAGTAACCAAATCGCTAATATTTGGAACCTAGAAATCAACACAAATGGACTGCAATGCATAAAATAGTGTAATGTGGACGTATATAAACTGACTTTCATTCAATCATTTCTGTTACACAGAGAAGGGGGTTCAGGTCATAGTTTCAAATGACAGAAAAAATATTTTGTGAAAATGTACATAAAATGGCAATGCTACCCAATTTTTTTTTATTTCATCAAAATATTCCAATTAGGTCCCAAGTATGGAATTTTAAAATCCAAGATCAACGTCGAAAATGTAATCAAAATGCTCTATACCAGTCAATGCGTGGAATGGCACCAAAATAAGTGCTTTTCAGTCATATTTGAGTGACGCCATAATGGGTATTTTCCCTTCAGAATCGCTAGTACCAATTTTAAAACTGAAATCCGCACGTTATTGTCAGCTAAGATTTATTAAAATCGTAATAATTTGAATGATAATATGTCAAATATTTAATATCTGGATGATACCACAAAAACGGTAGGCGATATTTAGTCGAAATTTAGCAAATTTCAGTCACCAAAACAGATAAATCTTGTTTTCTTCAGTTCTAATTGTCGGATCATGTGGTATCAAAGGACGTATTAATCAGAAAAATGTTATCTATCGTTTCACTGGTTCTATATCAGAATCCACCAGAAACTAAGGTGCGGAAATCCAACAAAGTGGGTCCTAGCAATGGAAATTCTCGGTCGCGCAACGTCAGAGCAGTATTTTCCCGCTGGCACCTCATCTCATATAAACAAACGGTATTTCCTCTTACACTTCGATAATTTTTTAGCCTGAATCTTTGCAGATATCGAGATTGAAATTAAACTATTACAATACAATTACAGTAATACATTTACATAAAATAGTAATTCAGATTGAACTTGCCTATATTTCAGCCACTGGCTGTCCGATTTCACATGACCCGACACTCCCTACACCGAGAGTATTTATTGTGCATGCTCTCCAGATAAGACTAAGACTTACAAATGGTGCTACAACGCATTATGTACATGATTCGTGTATCAATGGTAAAATGTTTATTGACACCCATCTGTTCCTGTTATCACAACATCAATATTGATTAATATTGACAAATAATTTGTGCTGTCAAAGATGTGGATGATATATATTGAGTTGCAAACTTAGCTTCTTTAATCTTTTTTAAAAAATTTGACAGCTGATGGACTGGGAGTAGGAAACTTTTTGTAAAAACCACAAATATTTAATTTAAAGCCAAGGGCACATATTTATAATTATGTCCTTTCTTTAGGCTTAGGTCTAATTCTAAAAATAAAGCAGGTTGAAATTCATTGACAACATTGATTGGTCATTGATGTTATGATTTATATGTTTATGCATTAAATTGTTAGGCCAGATACAAGCACAGAATATTTAGTTTTTACATTCACACGACAATGAACGCAAAATCAAAATCACGTGGCAATCATTCACGACACCACGTTTATTTTGTTGTTCGGGTTGCCAACATCAGTAAACATTCGATCAGAAATCGCCATGATTGGTACCGATTTCATAATCAATACATATGTTAACAGCAAATTATGTTTAACATTTATAAAAATTCAAATATATCAGTTGTATAAATAGGAATGAAAATGAATGAAAAACCTGTCTGTTAGATCTGCCTCAAACTTGACTTCCAACATTTTTCTAACTTTCTTCGCTGATAGAGTGTCCAAGTCGGCATCTTTCAATATTTCTGTAATGCGAATAAAATATTCTACGTAATATTTGCAAAATGAGCAATATGTATGTTGGAATACTTTCTGTGCATTTGAGATCATAAAAGTAATACAAAATTCTCTAAATTATCACCTTTTATCCCTATTTTCAGATCGGCTGTATTAATTTCCGCCATGTTGAAAATTCTGTAAGGGACACAACTCTAATTAAGGAGGCGGGGTCGCACCACAATTCATTTCCACATTGGGGTCATTATAAAATTCGCTCTTGATATTTTCTTTCTTACCCTCCGTGGATCTTAACTTTAAACCCACATACCACGCCTGTTTTTAGACCAGGCGCGGAACCAGGGGTGAGGGGAAAACCATTTTGCTTTTATGTTAGAGAGTGTGTGGGCGACTGTTTCTTAACACATGAAAATTCCAACCCACTACAGAACAGAACGGAGATCCAATACCTTCCACAAGATTATGCAGTACACAGCCACTTGGGTGTTTTGAAATGTGGACAAAAGTAATCGACAAATGCTCCAGTTTAGATTCTGAATCATACCTGGACTTCTCCAAGGTATTTGAAAGTGTCCCACACAACAGACTGTGCAGCAGAATGAAGTCCTACAGTAGGCCTATCTCCGGTAATGTCGTTAGATGGTTCAAAGATTTTCTGGGGAAAAAGGGAAAGTTGTAATAATACATGGTCGTGAATCAGAATGTCAAAAAGTTTTATTTGACTCACCATGCTAATTCTGTTTACCAATGACATCCGGATGTCATCCAGATGTTTGCAGATGATGCTAAAATCCTCGGGGAAATCTACCCAAGTCAAGAGAATTAAATTCTACAACAAGACCCGAAAAACCTAGAAGATTAGGCAGCAAAATGGCAAATGACGTTCAATGCGAAAAAATGCAAACAGATGGGAAGAACATCAGACCTTCAGCTATGAAAGGGGCGTTGACGCTCCTCTTCAGGCAGTTCCATTCGAAAAAGATTTTGGTGTTATAGTGGACAATGAGCTGAAATTTGATTAGCATACAGAAAACCAAGTGAGAAAGGCAAATAAAATATTTAGTTTAATTAGAAGGTACTTTACGTGCTTAGACAGACACACCCTTTAATGCTGTATAAGTATAAATCATTGGTATGTGTCCACTTAGAACACCGCAATGCTGTCGTATATCCCCAGTTTTTGAAAGATGTGAAACAACATAAACCAAGATGCTCCCGCAACATAAAACAAAAGTTCTTCACATCAAGAGTTATCAACTATAATGGAATAGCCTGTACGCAGAAGTTGCATGAGCCAAAACACCTAACTCCTTTAAGAACCAGCCAGGCAGGCATTGACATGATAGACTACATAACTTACTCAATAAATGAAATAATTCAGTGTTAAATATGAGAAAATATGTCCATGCTCTTCTAATTAGATATACTTTTAGATTTTTGATATTTTAAATGATATTTTAAATTGTTCTAGAATGTCCAACTCTAACTTTTATGATGACTTAAAGCTGCATTGTGGAAGATTACCCCACACCCCTTTATCCCCGAACAATCGATCGTTCGGTAATTTGGGAAATACAGGTTGCTATCTCTATCAGATAAATTTAGAGATAAGCTAAAGATTGTAGAGAATATGTTCTGTCTATATATTATATATCCCATGGCCTAATGAAATGGAACCGACATTACAATGCGAATGTAGGGGTCTGATTTGACGTCAGTTGTTGTAACGATACCGTCTCAAGATTTTTTAAATTTTTCCCGCTTTGTCTTATCTTGTTACAGTCAGTTCAATTTATGAACTTTTCGTTTGTCATCGCTCTTACTCCAGTGAGTTTTATGTCAGGATTTCTCGTGTTTTCCATTTGCTTGCGTCACTTCCGGTTTCTTAAAATCTTCGTTATGCATCTACCACAGCAATGATCTCTGTGTTAGTATCATATAACCAAGTATTTCAATAAGAATATGGTTGTAAGAGATATTGTTTTTTCACAGATTGTATTTTAGTTTCTGATTTAAAAACACTTTCTGTCTTGCAATGTATGTCCGAGATAATACTAGGATCATCAATGGACAAATCATATACTAAAAACCAAAATGATTATTTGTCCATCAGACCTAAAATCATGAAGCCACTCACCTATCAGATGAAATATCAGAACACAGAATAAAGTCCCAATATCAACCAATATCGGTAACAACATCCCTGGTCCACGGCAGATCCTAAAAACATATAAAGCTGTATAGATATGACAGGATGCAGTCTTATTGCAAAACATACACATTCAAAAATTCAAAAGCTGTATTTGAAATGTGCGACCTACCCGTAGACCGGTTGGTGTATTGTGAAATTATCATTTGTGCATTTTACTGTCACAGAGGAATTCAATATCTCAATGAAGAGGATATTAAAATTATATCAAATTGGGTAGGATCCAAGCAAGCTCATTCCAGACACAAACGATTGTTTCTCGAACTGTCATACAAATCGTAAATAACAAGAACAATATTCATAAATTTTCAAATATATATATACGATGCATATTGCTTTTATTTCATTCTATTTTGTACATTATATCATTACATGTACATTAAAAATTGAATTCGTGTTCTTTTTATATCTTGATCTTTTATCAACATAAATGTTATTGTATAGTTGTTCAACAGCATTGACTACGCTAATTGTCTTTATTGACCATTCAATTAATTACTTAATTTAAGTCACTAGTGGCAACCTTAGGATAACAGTTTATTGTACAACAAAATGAACTTAAAACTATTAGAGCTTAGTATCTTGACAACCAAGTCAGATATATTACACTCACATCCATTATAGAGAGATGTGTTGGTTTTTTTATCCCAAAGAATGCACTTCGTCTTGTGCATATTCCTTTTTGGTTGTAAATTGATTTTAATGTCGTTGCTTTTCAAATAAATCTATTCCAGATTATACAGTTATTCTTAGTTTTATGGAAGTAACCCACTAGGTTACAAGTGTATTTGGAATGTGTTTAGCAACGTATATAAAATTGGCCGTCACCAATTAAAAGACAATCAAATCTTAAAATGTGAATACTAAAATGCATTAAGACCTCTAATTTGCTTCACTTAGTTCAATCTCTCATGTCTGTTATCATTTCAACTTTTCATCTTGGGTTGAACTGAGTTTAAACTTGGCCATCGCTGTAAGTAACTTAAAATTCCTATTTAAGACATGACTTTGATTCGTGGTGTGGAAATTATCCGACAATGGTTTGCTAAAATGATTAACAGATCAACATTATAAAGATAATCGACCCATTTCCTGTAAACTAAAAGAAAGTAATTGTTCAGTGCGAGTAGGGGACATTCAATTGACAGCCCCAAATCACATAAAGGATGTTGCCTACAGTATGTATGTAAATAACGGGTGCTCAGCTTCTAAGGTACGAAAGAAGCTGAGCGCCTCGGCGCGGAACAATAGGACGTTAAACTCGATTTCATTTCAATACATTCATATTTTACAAAATAAGCAGTGTAGTGGAACATAGACAACCCATAGTTACTGCTCTCATACATTATCTACGTATCACGTTACTAATGACAACGTGTTAATTTTTTTTTATTTAGTCTTGTTTTGTAACACACAGCAAAATTTTGAAAAAAGGAACGTTCTTTTCCACATTTTTACAGCGATTATATCGTATGTATATGGATTATTTTCGTACATAATTAAACTTTTGAAAAAGACAGACAAAATGGAATCCTAGCACATTACTTCAAGTAAAATCAAGCTTATAATTCAAAGCTCACTTTCAGATCCAATTGATATCCAGTTTAGTAATTGGATTTTATGTTATCTTATGAGGTCAGTATGGAGAAAGGAGACTTAAAGATGAACCCAGAATTGAATGCAGAGCAGAGAAACACATTACTGGACAGCAAATCAACGAAGACAGAAAGAGGACATTGGGGTAGCCATCTGGAGTTTATTTTTTCTTTGATCGGATGTTGTGTTGGCCTGGGTAATCTATGGCGTTTTCCGTATATTTGTAATCGAAATGGTGGGGGTAAGTCTATAATATAATATAGTTATTGAATTGCATAACATTTAAGATCTATATATCTGCAATATGTCTGCAGCTAAATCTCTAATATTTGGAACGTAGAAATTGATCCAAACGGGTCGCACCTGACCGCATATAATAATGTAATCGGATATGAACTAATTTACATTCTTCAATTGTTTCCGTTTTGACTCTTAATTTTCAAATCAGTTATGTCCTGCAAAATACGGCATCCTCAACTCAACCGAATAGAAATGATATCATAGTCTGATAATCAAAATATGGTAATCTCGTGCTTTAGACACGAGGACAACTGTCCTCCATGTGCTCAAATTAGTACAACGTTTTTAGATCCATAGCGTCTGTACATCTGACCAATCCGGTAAAGGAAGTACTTGGTCAATTTTCTGGGGCTTAATACATGACTCATTGCTCATGCACACAACCTCTTTATAAAGAACGTGCGGTCCGAGAGGCTGGGAGGCTGGGAAACACCGCCTCAAAACACAATAGGGGAAAGAGAAATTATATTTAATGTCATAGCTGTGTGTTTAGTTTCCTGTATATAACTCTTGTATTATGGAGGATGTATTGGATATATAAACATAGTTAACGTAAACTGTGTTCCAGAGCTAATTGATCATAATATGCACAATGTGAACCTCCTGACTAGATAAGTGCCATCCTAGTGCCACGGGCCATATATGAACGTGAAAGTAATTCATTATTCATCTATTTAACCACACCGTAATGTCACAATAGGAGCTGATCATCAGACCGTAATATTGTTATCGACCCTGTCCATCTGACGTCTGTCCGTCAACAATTTGTTTGTGGACACTTCACAGGTCAAAATTCTTATCCAATTTTGACAAAACTTGAAATAAAGGATCTCAAAATGATGTTGGTTCCTTTCGATATTGACATGTTTCGGATCGAAACTTCATTCATGGATTATGGCCCCTGGTTGTACGAAAAATCAGGATTTTAGCCCTTAGACACTTTGGCGGTCACAAGTTTCATCTAATTTTGATGAAACTTGAAACGCATATTTATAACGCAAAGATCTTGATTCACTTCGATAATTGCGCTTATCAGACCATAACTTGCGTTTTTAGCTTGTGGCTCCTCTAAAGGTCACAGATATCATCCGATTTAAAAGCCCGTTCGAATATATCACTGTTACACCTAAATGATACCAATTTCATGAAAATCGGACCAAAACTGCTGGACAAAATGGCCGCCCTCTATAAAACAAATGGTGTATACAGTGTCAAAGGCGTAGGTGCTCGATGAATGTTTGGGGGGGGGGGGCAGAACCTGAAATGCTCGAAAAAGAATTTCGGGTTATCCGTCGTCTTCCCGAAAAATGAGATTGCCCGAAAGTTATGGGCTGGACCCCCACCCCCCTCCTCCGGATTGTACGCCTATGTACAGTGCAATAACACACAACAATCTTTGGGGGTAGCTTACCACTAGTTACGAGTTCCTAATTAACTAGACAGCGAATGCAAATTGACAACTATTTACGATTTCTCAATATTCATAAAATTTTTACGACTAGTTATCATGCATGTTGCAATGGGAGAGAGAGAAATGGGGTTTAGCGTCCACGCAACACAAATTAGGTCATTTCGGGACTAACATATGGTTTAATTTTATTTCAATAATTCTCTTCCACGTAGGGGTCTTTAGCAGTGGGAGGACACCGGAGTGCCCGGAGGAAACCCACGAGGTTGAGAAGGCGCCCCTATCTCCATGACACATACGCTCACACCGAGGCTCGAAACCACAGCCGCAAGCCAGAGGTGACCGGCAAGTTATAGGTCTAAGCGCGGCACTCTAGACCACTAGGCCATCCCAACCCCCCATGTTGCTATGGACAAAGTGAAGTATGATGTCGGTGATAACAGCAACTCTGTCTAAGTTTTTGGATGATTTGCATGATAATTGGGATAAATTCATAACTTAAATTCAGTTTTCTTATAATACACCACCCTGTTTTGATACTGAATATACATCATAGGTCGCGTTCGCCATCCAAAATCATTGTTAGAAATAGCTATGATTACCGTCACTTGACATTCCTAAAAAGGCCGCATCTTGAAGCGGTTGAAGTGTCACGTTATGTTGCCAAACAGAATTTGCTTGATCGGAAATCTGTTTTCCTGGAAAAATCACAATTTAAAGCACAGGAACCCATTTTCATGTCGGTGACATTGCTTTTCTTTATCGCCCTGTTTTAGTTGAGGGTCAGTGTAAGAAACTTCTTCATCCCTGGACCAGCCTTATTATACTATTCAAAAAAAGTAGGGGATATTTGATTTTGGGGGCATAATACTAAAATATGCAAATGACTACGAAAAAAGTCACTATAGAACCTAACAGAAGAAACATTTCCAGTTACATGTGACGCCCAAACGCACCAATAGCTACCGCATGGAATGCAGGTGATGCTTGGGATCATCATGGGGGTCTATCCCAAGATTTGCACGACTCTGACTTTGAATGTTACAGTCATTGTGACATTGAATTCCAGGGTGGAAACATCAGTTTAATTGTTTTAGTGACCAGAAAACAAATTTTGATATGCGTCGGCTTACCCAAAATGAAAAGTTACGTGCCCTTGGCATGCTACAGATCGGCACAACACAGGCGGTTGTGGGGCGGACGATGAATGTTTCTCAGTCTGTCATAAGCAGGCTATGGTCCAGATACCGTGATACACAATCTGTACAGGACAGACCACGCTCAGGTCGACCAAGGGCGACAACTCAAGCCCAGGATCGATTTATCTGTACCTTGGCCTTGAGAAATCGTGTCGTCACAGCAAATCAGATCAGCGCTCGTCTTCAAACAGACACTGGTGTGAGAGTGAGTGGCCAGACGATTCGGAATCGACTGCGCCCGACGTCCTCGCGTGATCCCTTGTTTGAGAGATCATCACATTCAGGCAAGACGTCGTTGGTGTAGGATCGTCAACACTGGGATGATTGTGATGTTTTCAGATGAGTCAAGGTTCACTGTTGATTTTTTGGACAGACGTAGGAGGGTGTGGCGTCGTCGAAACGAGCGCTTCCAAGACGTTAGCGTCATCAGACATGATCGATTTGGGGGTGGTTCTGTTATGGTGTGGGGAGGCATCACTGTTGCTGGAAGAACGGCTTTACATGTTGTTACAGGGCGTGTTACAGGCCAGTACTACCGGGACAACATCTTCGCAGTCCATGTTGTGCCGTTCGCACGACGTCATGGCTGCCGTTTCATCTTCCAGGATGACAACGCAAGATGTCACAGGGCCAGGATCGTTACAGGTTACCTCCAACAACAGAACATCACCACATTACCTTGGCCAGCACTGAGTCCCGACCTCTCCCCCATCGAGCATGTCTGGGACATGCTTGGACAGAGGTTACTTCAACGCCAACAACGTCCTGCCAATGCCCAAGAACTTGCTGCTGCGTTGCAACAGGAATGGGACAATCTGGACCAAAATGACCTTAGACGTCTCATTAGGAGTATGCCACGTCGGATTAACGCTTGTTTGGCAAACAGAGGAGGATTTACCCGTTACTGACTTTGTTGTGATGCTGTGGTAACTTTGTTGTTTGACCCCGGGTATCATTTTACCCTTATAATGGCCAGTCTGTGCCTTACTCATGCTACGGAAAGACGAGCGTATTTTTTCGCCCGATCGCAGCGATTGAAATTCGCCAGCGATTTTTACGGCCGATAAAGAACGGGCACACGTAGCGAACGTCTCGAAATCGTACGAGTAATTATGTCGATCACGTGACCTGCCGATCATGTGACTTGTACAAATGGAAGCCATTTTGAGATCATGTGATATCAACGATGTCGATGATTGGCTAAATAAAAATGAATCGCCCGACAATATACGCTTGACACGGACACACGAGCGAATTTAATCGCCGGCGAAAAATATTCGGCCGAAAATATCTAACATGCTAGATACGAGCGATTGATCGGGCGAATGGTTCGGCGATCAGAATCGTCGTCGCCCTGAAGGGGCACACGGGCGTATTTTTCGAGCGATTTTAAAAATCGCCGCGATCGGGCGAAAAAATACGCTCGTCTGTCCCCCACTTCAGTCTAACGAACATTTTGAATAAATCGATGAATGTGAACTTCATTTCATTTTGTCATTTGTTTCTTCGTCAGTTTCATTAGGTGACTTTAATAACACTTAAAAATCAAATATCCCCTACTTTTTTTGAATAGTATAGTAGAGAAACTGTCAAACATCCTTTAGCCCTACTTTAGTAAATATTTGTCTTATTTTAAAATTTTAAGTTAATTCCTTATTGTACTTTTCCATTTTCTAATGATAAGCATTGTCATGATGCTTTACTATTATTATATTGACTTTGGCAGAACTCTAGTTGGCCTAATATTTGAGAAGTTTTGTCATTATATTGCATATATAAAAAGTCTTCAGTGATCCTTTAGCATGGATATGATTGGCTATAGAGTATCACTAGCTTTAACATGGGTCTAAACGGTTTTACAGCAATATATCATAAGGGTAAAAGGGTGTAATGTAATACTGTGTAGTATGATCAAATTGGATTAGTGTTTTTTTCAGTTTAAAGTGATGGAAATGTAAAATAGTTGTATAAATTCATAATTATTACATGTTGTGCCAATTTTGTGCCATAATTTGCACTATGATTGAGTTAAGAGTAATGTGTTTGTACCTTATAAGATCCATGGTTAAATGTATGCCATCTTCTACATTTTGTGCCATAGGTTGCACTATGATTGAGGAACTTTACAATTAGACCTTATCCAATGCTAGAAAGTTAATATTGCATTTAGATTCTTTCATTTGAAGTATTTTTCTTCTGTTTTATTCATATTATAACAATTGTTCGAGTGGGGCTCACCTTTAGAGACCCCCGGGCGATGTGGAGGATATCTCTTCATGTACCCTCCTTATGGTACCTCTTTGACAGGTTATACATGTCGTGCGATCACCTGATATATGTTTGGTCATGTGGCCTGTTACTATGATAAAGCTGGATTCTCACGCGCTCTTCTGGTGGATTTTGGGGTGGAAAAAATGTTGTATGTGAGATTGATCTTGCATGTTTTTTAAAATGAGACCTCGACACCAATACACACCGCACTATCTAGTATCTGTTCCATTGCTATGAATGTGGGTGAACGTTTCAACAAAATACATGTTCATATTGCTGAATATTTAATAGTTAAAAGCAGCCACAAGTTTTGGAATATGGAAGTGTTTTCTAATATAACGTGAGATGTTTTATTTTTTGGATAAATTGCTCTGAAATTAAACTAGTTTGAAATGATGCGTCTTTAAAAATATAAAATACGAACCATTTCAATAAGTTTACTTGTCATTGAAATATTTTACATGTAATGATTATGTGTAACTTTGGTTTTTTTTTCGTTTCGTTTTGTTCTGTTTTTGTTTTTGTTATTTGTAATTTCCCAGAAGTGACAATTATCTATGCTTATCACATCTCATGTGATGAAAATACAACCTGCTCCAAAAGTTTTTCAAGTACCGAGATCAGTTGGAATTCGATATAACAGTAGATCGTAGTTCTGTTGTCCGGGCAAATGTCTTTCATAGCACCCAGTGTCGGTACAGAATAGTAAGACGTTAAACGGGATTTTATTATATATCACATCTAATTTCATAACAGAAGCAGCGAAATAGAACATATACAATCCACGGCCAACATTCCCGCCCCTCACTATTATAATTGGACACAACGTTTCAATTATTGTGCTCTCATGCATTATCGTCCTTGTAGATTATCTACCACCGTGCTCATTTTTTTTTTGTATTTAGTTTTGTAGCACACATCAAAAGGGTTTTGAAAGGCTGCGTTGTAATTTTCCACGTTTTTACTTGTTGCGAAAACTTCTTTAATATGAAAAGACAGGCCTCTTAAAACAGTGAAAATGGCAGACGAAGTGGAATTCTAGCATATTACTTCAAGTAAAATCAAACGCATAATTCAAGGCTCAATTCCAGATCCAATTGTAATCTATAGTGTAGCATTTGGATTTTATGTTACCTTTAAACAACTGAGGTCAGTATGGAGAAGGGAGACTTAAAGATGAACCTAGAATTGAATGCAGAGCAGAGAAACACATTACTGGACAGGAAATCAACGAAGACAGAAAGAGGACATTGGGGTAGCCATCTGGAGTTTATTTTTTCTTTGATCGGATGTTGTGTTGGCCTGGGTAATCTATGGCGTTTTCCGTATATTTGTAATCGAAATGGTGGGGGTAAGTCTATAAAATATGTTTAGATTAATAACAGCGCCTTTAGCCCTAAACGATGTAGTTTATCGTACCCACCCATTGAAACTGTCAACATAAATCCAGAAATATCAAACTGTTTGTGTGCCATAGTTCGTTTAGAATATTTACATTATTTACAGTTCTATTCTTATTTCCAAGTTAACTATGAATGAGTTCGTGAGAGCAGAGGCTGCAATGGCTGCATTTTTAGATTTGGACCAAATTTGGTACATAGGTGGGATCGTGGCCGAACACATAAATATAAATTATCAGACTGATCTTTCAGTTCATGGCTGAAAAAAAATGAGAATTACATAGATGTCATGAGGACAAATGATTTTTTTTTTTTTGATTTTTTTTTAAAAAAAAAAGAAGAGGTTTGGGTGCTCACTGCACTTTTCCATCTGTAAAAACAAGTGCCAAATTTTGACTTTAAGTAGTGGGGGTCTACCTCGGTAGATACCAACCACTAAGAAGAAATCCACTTTTTGGCGCAGGGGTGGGTAGAAAATTGTAGAGCTAATTATTGTCGAGAAAATTGTCGAGCTAATTATGATCATATACTGTCTTGCTATCAATTTTAAAAATATTTTTGGCAACGCATGAAAAGAGAGCTGCAGAGATAATTAAACATCATAGTCAAAATTACCGTATTAGACCGGCAGCAGGTCGACAAACCTGGAAATATAGTCCACCTAATGTTTTTGATGGATTATATATCTTCATTGTAGATTCAGGATCCAGATGATGACACACTAGCACCCTTGGGGAAATTTAAATATTCAAGATGGCCGACATTGGGTATTTTTTGGTTATGTAGCTGGTTAAATAATATAATAGATTCTATCGGACCTCGGCTTGGTGGTCGTTTCTATAAGTATTCAACCCAGTGAATCCAATGAGCTTGGTTATTCTTCCTAAAGGTGACGGCTAATTCCGCTAGGGGGCAAATTCAAAATGGAGGCTCATTTTGACGGGAAACTAATAAAGTTCCCTAAAAAGTGTGTAATATATTTAAAAAAGGATTCTATGTGGATTATATATATTAGATATATCTAGATTCAGAATCCGGATGATGCAAGATAGCATCCAATGGGAAATTTAAATATTCAAGATGGCTGCCATGAGGTATTTTCTGGTTATTTAGTGGGGTAAAATTTGTGACGGATTCTCTCGAAATCATACGCCAAACTAAAGGTTTTCGAGTTCGCCGATTTCATATCTGAATGGCCAACTGTGTCCTGACAGAAAGAAACGCAAATATGTTGCCCATTCAACGAAATAAGTTAAACTACCTCGAAGGGTCTCCTAAACTGAGCTATACTGTCGGGTTTGGGAAACATATTGTCGTTTATTTCGACCGTAGAATGTTCGACAGTAGAACATTCAGCTGTTCAGATATGAACCTTGTACATTTCAGTGATTGCGTTTATTATTATTTCATTTTATTTTATTTTTTTTTATTTTTTTGTTTTTGTTTTTATTTTTGCTCACTCACATCAAAAAGGTGACCAATGGTCTAAATGCAAACTGAACTCTGCCCTTAAAAGAGTGAGACAGGGCTCAATTTTTTGGGTATGTTAAAAAATAGAATTAAAGGCACATTTTATAAAGCGCAATAAAATGGCTGATAGGGTAATGCTCGCATGAAATGGATGTTTGCTTGAAAGTCGACTATCTGGTGCAATATGCAAGACTAGAATTATTGGGTGAAATTGGGGCAAATTTGACGATTCTTTTTCGAATAGATTGGTGGTCTCGGTAACCCAGTTCTGAATGGTAGAGACTAATAGATTGACCACTTTCAGTTTCTCGGCGGGAGAAATCACTTCAGCATGGATCTTCTAACCACCTCCCACGAATGCATTCTTTAATTCTATTATTATATAAAAATATGTACTGGAATAGTTATTTATACTTTTTATATATTAAACCCTTTGTAAAGCTTTAATAAAATATGAAAATCTTAAAAATAAGCGACTGAACACAATAAGCCATTTATCGACATTGGAACTAATAAGAGATTACACTGTAATTAGTGATAATCATTTTTGATGTTTTTATTCTTTTTTTGCCAAATTTTATAATTCGACCAATTTGAATAGTCACACCCATTTCACGATAAAATTTTAATCAGGTGAGCCTGTCTATTAGTAGTTTTTATCATCAAGAAAAATATTTTACGTTGATGACTAGGTGGTCTGCGGTGATCGAGACTAGTCTATTGGTTAATATAAGCAGTATAAGAATAACAACCCAAACAAGAGTAGGAGTGTTACAAACTAGAGATGATAAACGACTTTGATGATAATCATTCTTATCAAAATGAAAAAAAAAATAAACCCAAACAATTTATACTTTAAAAAAAAAAAAAAAAAAAAAAAAAATGAGCTCAGTAAGTGGAGAAAAGTCATGTATACACGCATAGTTAATGGACTGTTAAGTATGACGAGACAAGATTGTTTATTCTAATTCACTTGAATGAATGTATATTGACTTGGGGTTGAAAAGAATAAATTTTACGCTCAAAATATTTGGAACAAGTTAAACGACATCAGCTATTGACATGAATTCATGTATATTTATAAGGATTCTTATATTACGCTAAACTCCAGAGCGGGGATCACGTGCGTGGTTAAGTACATGTAGGTAAGACGCTGGCTCGCTAGCCTGTAGGTCGGGTGTTCGATCCCTGCATTGGCTGAGAAAGTTCATCAAGATTTTCCGGCTTGGTTTCCCCTTGTCAGTGATGTAGGGCGTACGGTGTGACAAGGACAACTGTCTAGTCGTTCGGATGGGATGGAAAACCGCGGTCCCGTGTACACATTGGCGTGCACGTAAAAAAAATCGAATTCCAACTGTAAAGGGATCTTTTACGTGCACGCCAGTGTGTACACGGGATATATCGTAATATATGAGGCGCCCCTCACCTCGCACGATTACCAAACACCATGACTGGATTCATGGGGCACCAAAAACGTCTTGATCTGTGGGGTGCTTTAGACCGAAGGGCGCCCATATTGACAAAATAGGTTGGGCGCCTTATAATGACAATGTATGATTAACACCCCAACTTGATTGATGGGGCGCCTAAAACGGCTTGATTTGAGGGGTGTTTTATCCCGAGGGGCGCTCAAATTGACATTATTGGTGGGGCGCCTTTTAATGATAATTGTCGCGCCGCATATAATGCCGAGTAAGAGGGTGGGGCACCCATGACTTGATTAATAAGGCGTTCAAAACGGCATGATTGATGGGGGGGGGGTCATCCCGGAGGGGCGCTCTTTATGCCGTGATGGGCGTGCCGCTCACGACGGAATCATGGGCACCCATAATTTAATTCGCCGTGGACCGCCAAGTGTAGGTATATCGGCGAACCCAGACACCCCATCGGCGCCCACAGAAGCCTTTGCCCCCCCCCCCCTTAACAATTTTGGGCTAGCTACGGGCCCGACGAAGCATTGGATGCGATAGTGAGACTGGGATTACATCTCATAGCATATTATGCAAAAGCATGCGTACTAAACAACTAATAAGCGTAACCTAGTCCCACCAGTGTAGCAATATCGTCGTTGCGACATTGTTTTCAATTTATATACAAGGAATAGAGAAATAAGATGGCATTATTTATAGTGTACTAAGTAATGTTTTGACAAGTTGGGGGATTCAAACATATTCACACATGTGTTCTTAAAATACTTAAATTAAATTAGCATATGAGTGACATATCGGTATATAAAAAGGATCATACAGTCAAAACCAACTAATTCTATGTGTAAACAAAACAAAATACATGTGATTGGAAAAAGTAAGAAGTAAATACACAACGTTGAGGGGAAGAAGGACAACCAGAGACAAATTCTAGATCACAAGGCTACTAAGATATGGAGCAAGAAAAGATGCATGAGTGGCGGCCGGTTTTATAATAGTCTACTCTCCACGTCTGACAGAAAGACCCATAATACTACACCAGTTCGTACCACAAACACAAACTCTGTATAATCCCCGAGTGGCATTTAGTGATTGAAAACAATAAAAAAAAAACACAGCACAATTTATATGGAAAACGATCACTGGTTTATACACATACATGTATATCACGACGTTTCGACATCAATTCCTTTATTGTTTTCAAGCACAAAATATGTTCATACCACAACAACAAAGTCTGTTGACAAATTTCTGAACTTGACTCCAAGTTCTGCATTTTTGACATTACCTCTTCATGTTTTCTTTCATTCACTGACCTCATTTTAGCAGCATTTCCTAACTTTGAAATATTGTTTATAGCCCATACATACCGTTTGAATAAACCATTTCTAAAATTAGTCGGCTACCAAGGTAGTATGTTTATATTGGTAATAACAAGGCACGGTAACACTTGGGTCACACTTACCGTACTTAGTCTTAATAACAGACAATTACATGCATTATCAATATATATCTATTGATGTGTCAATTTTGTATTTCAGGTGCCTTTTTGATTCCATATTTTACGTTTTTGTTCCTTTGTGGTATCCCGCTTTATTTCCTTGAACTATGTATGGGACAATTTTCTGGCCAAGGCGTTATCGAGTGTTGGGGAATTTGTCCCCTCATGAAAGGTACGGTTATTTGGTTTATATTCAACAAACGTTTGTGTCAGGTCGATTAAAATATTGTACTTGGTTCCCCGTCTGAATAATTTTTTTGTTTAAAATCACAACTCTGTAGCCTAGCGTTTAGTGTGGTATGACCAAAGGCGTTTTATAGCTGAGGCGCTGGAGGCGCCAGCCTCCTCTCGAAAAAAATCAAGGCAATTGGAAAAATAAAACGGGAGAAAAATGCTAAAACCGATAAGAAAAATGAAAATGTACCCTAGTTTGGGGGCCCTAACATATTCCTGAAGCAATGGCCCGAGAAATCCCTCTGACCATTGCTGGAATAGCGTCTGTTTCTTGAACTTATGCGGGAGTGTGTCTATTCTTTCCGTTCAATGAAAGCTGTCACTTAAATACAGCAACATGACAGTCCTTCGTTTCATCTGGGTCTTCCCTAAAACTTTGGACAGTGATTTAAGGTTATAAAACGATGAAAGTATGTTCGTTTCCAAACAGTATTGTTTACATTTCATTCGACTTGATAGCCTCGTTTGTCACGCAATTAGTTTTACTGCAGTATTCTGCTGTGCACGGGTTAATTAGGCATAATAAAATCGTGAGTCATGACGTATACGTTATGTAAACATATTTGGTCCAGTATTGGCAGCTCGTGATTGGTTGGTAGACTGACTACTGATCAATCAAAATTTAACACAACAATATCCACTCATAATAGCAGTGTGTAGTTGGATTACCTCTAATCAGACGCAACACTGCGCGGAGTATGGGGCCCTAAAGGCAGACAAAAGGGCCCCACTTCTGACAAAAGGGTCCCTCTAGCCAAGGGAGTACGAATCAGTCGTTTTCTATACACTGTTACTGTCGAATCTATTGCTTAAAGAGAATGCAGTCATTGTACTGGCATAAAAATCATCAATAAAGCCCCCCCCCCCCCCGCGACAGAGGGCCCTCAAAATTGTATAGCCTCCGCCATGTTAAACCTTAAAACGCCCCTTGGTATGACATGTCATCCCGTAGGATTTGTATGCTAAAATTGATTTCGTTTGTTGTTTTGGGTTGACTGAGGACCAAGCCATGTAAAAATTTCGGGGTTCATATTTTCCGACAACTTACCCCCCCCCCCCCCGGCAGGGTCCATTTTGAATTCTGGATCCCTCTGACCGAGACAATGGCTATCTCAGCCAACAGTGGTTGGATTTTCATAATCTGAAGTTCATTTTGGGGGTTTGTCATCATGCTGATCCCATCTATGATACACTTAAAGCAACTAGGAGTAGTTTTCATTGAATTCCGGTGGGGAATATACCAATTTCGGATGTCTCAGTCTAGCACTTTTTGTGACTTTTGAAGCATAGTAAAATGATTAATATGGTCACCTTTGGTTGACTGGAATGTTCTGTCATTTGACTTGAATCTCATGACAGAACATTCTAATGACCGTGCTTCATACGCCACACAAAGTGACACTGCGTGATAGATTTCTCTAAACTGAAATAAAAAACTATTTCCATTCGCTTGATATCAGTCCGACTTTGACACCGGAAATTGGTATTTACCAGCGGAAGTCAATGGAAACTACTTCCGTTTGGCTTTAAGTGTATCATAGATGCATAGATGGGTTACAAAAATGCCCCCCCCCCCACACCTGAGGGGTCAAGGAGTCAGAAAATTTGAACCCCAACATTTTTGGATAGCTTGGTCCCCTAATCAACCGAAAACAACGAAAAATTCAATTTTAGCAAACAAATCCCACGGGAGTTGCTTTTATGACATGTACTAGTGAATGGTTCGCCTTAAAATCACCGGAGCCAGCTTACTATGGGCAAAAACAGTAAGCTACATTCGTGGCAAAATGCGTAATTACCTCTTACCTCAATCTGATGAAGTCAAAATAATTAAACTGGTTTGGAGATTTTGAACTAGAACAAATTAAGCACTTGAATATGCTATTTTGGTAGTATTTTATTCATATTTAGTGCCGCATTTAAAGATAAAATTGACAAATTCAGATTTAGTTAATAGTTGACCGTTATTGCTATATTAGTTTAAAATAGATAATGTGCTGAAGTTATCCATGAGATTATTTTATTCTGATTGCAGTTTTAACAAGCTGCCAAGTACTCGTATCATTGCCATTATGGCGTCTTGGCTGTTAGTCCTTTTATTGGGTTATATGAATCGGACAACCTAATCTATTCAATATCTCAGACATCGGTGACCTAGAGAGTTGGGCCTGGAATGTGAATAATTGTGACAATTCTGTATATAACATTTGAACCCAGAAAAAATACCTGTTATGGGTCGATTTAGCTATTACATAACGCGTCTTTAATGATCACTGATTATTTCAGAACTCTTAACACAATCACGTTAAACGTCAAATTTGTACAAAATTTTTTAAAGGGGGGAATTAGCATTTAGGAGATGGTTACAAAATTGATGTAATTTGGCAGTGCATTTAAATCAAATGTGTTCTTAATACTTTTTCGTAGAGTCACATCCGTCATTTATCGCTTACATGATAATATACGACTCTTACACACTTCTTTAGTGATTTACAAGAATTTTAACGAAAAATCACGTAACGTGCCTTACTCTTACCATTTGTAGGTAAGTCTAATGTTATGCTTAAAATTTAATTACATTTGTTTTCTAACAGAAGGTGATAATGTGTCTTAAAGTGCCCTTGTGAATTTGCACGAATATATCTTCGCATCTGTCTTGCTATTAGTAATTTGCCTACAATTATTTTTTTAGGTATTGGCTATGGTATGACGTTAGCATGTACACTAAGTTGCACCTCCTATATTATGATATTAACCTGGACCCTGTATTATACATACAAATCATGTTCATCAGTATTGCCATGGACATTATGTGGTGAGTGGTGGAATACTGAATATTGTACAAGTTTGTCCTCGACTAATAAGTACAATACATCAGTCATGTCCAACATAACAATGATGAACAACACATACTATAGTAACAATAATGCAGGGATTAGTCGACACCAGATTTGGTCAAATCTATCAATGGCACATACGGCAGGAGAGGAATTTTGGCAGTATGTATAATTAGTTTATTACAATGATATTTAATCTTTTATCTTAGTAGTGAGCTGGGAGCCGCGGTGACTCAGTGAGTAAGGCACTGGTTCACTGACCAGGAGTTCCGGGGTTCGATCCCGGTGTTGGCCCAGACAGTTTCCCAGAATTTTCCAGGACAGCATGTAGTCGTGATGAAGGGACGACAAACCGACATCCCGTATATATGCAGAACCCTTGACACTGAGAACTCGACGCAAGAGTAGATTACATTACCGCTTTCCGGACCAAGTGTACCACATAGCACACTCTGGCGTAGCCAAATTGTAGGACGTTAAAACTCGGCTGTATGACGAATTCCGCCATATTGGAACTACATTAAAGGTCCCGGATGAAACATGGCTGCGCCCATGCCGAACACAAATTGGCAACTTATTTGGCTAGCGACCTATTCGACCGGTCTAGCTGTAAGATAATGACGAAATTACACTTCTATTCTGAGCTAAAGGAATGGATACAAAATAATATATTCTACTTTCATTTAATAGACATAACGTTGGATTTTATTGGTTGATAAATAGATGAGTTAAGGCGACTGTTGTCTTTATTCTAAATAGGTTCCCAACGAACAGGTTGCAGCTCGATCGGTCGAATAGGTCGCTAGCCGAATAGGTTCCCAATTTGTGTAATAGCGTCAAGTTTTCCTGTTACAGTAAACCGGTAGCCGCATCGCAAATGTATGGGCGTAGGTACATATCACTTACTGTTATACAGCCGAGACTAGATGTAGTTTACGGAATCAATCGAGATTTGCCGAGTGGTCCCATACAGCGTTAATAGAAAAGGAATTTGGCAAAGGAAAGTGACTCTCATCGGACAAGTTTAGGAGTTAGCCTAAATGAGAGAAATCCAAATTATTCTAATTGCTTATTTATTAACAACAAATTATTTTAATGCAGACAGAATGTTTAAATATCTATGTAGGGTCAAGAGTTTTATTGATCGTTCATTCCAATCTCGTTCCCAGAGGCAGCCGCGGAGCCGAGGGCCTCTGCCACACAGGTACATGGGGACAGGAACGCCCTTATTAGACTATGGCTCACCTGACAACTGTGTGATTTTTCAAATTTTTTGAGTTTCTGTTTTTTTCTGAACATTTTTTAATTTTTTAATCTTATTTTATCCATATTTGATGCTAAATGATATAATATTTACTATCAAACATGTAATTCATATTGTTAAAAAAAATACCTTCCGATGTATTTATAAAAGAGAAAGGTAAGACACTTTTCTGTTGACGTTTCTTTTCCGTGAAGGTACCTTTGTCGCTATTTACTTCAAAATAGTGAATAAAATTGGGTTACAATACAAATCAACCACCCAGTTCCTTTCCATATATATTTCTTTGGATAAAAACACAAGTTTCAGATTTTTTGAAAAATGTAAAGTCAATTTATTTGCCATAAATCACTCGAGATTTTTTACATTTTATCGACATTTGAGTAGAAATGACGGAAGTGGTAATAAGCGTAGGCTGTCTTCTATTAGCCCAGGATAGGTGCAGAAGAGTAGGGCGTTAAACCCCATTTCATTTCGTTTGTAGACTATGAGAGGGCTCGATTCAGTCTAGAACGTCCCGTCCCGAATTGATAAAATTGCAATCCAGTGAAGCGGACTTCAGTCCTGTCAGAGTTCTGTCAGTCCAGACAACGGAGGTGGTGTGAGCAGAATCATGACGTAATTAAAGACAACGAACGTTCATCTGCATGGTCTGTGTGATTGAGATATTTACTTATCCAATCGACGCATTCCCCTTTTCACTCGATTATCACTATTTTGGGGGTTTACCGAATTCAATTCCGGAACGTAAAATGGAGCATCCCCCATCGCTACAATCAAGGTCAGGGCAGATAATTTAAATTATAAATCGTGGAAACCATATGGATTGACCAAGGATAGAGTGGATTAGAACGGAATGAGAACACTGGGGATACCGAGGGTGTTTTAATAGTCAGCTAAGGAACGTCATTTCAAAAACCAATGTTAAAGTAGTTAAGTCTCTAACTCAATATCATCCAAAATCTACGACAATGAAAACACAAATTATTTGTCAATTTAATTCAACGTTGATGTTGCGATCTTACCGGGAAAAGATTGGCTTCTGATACCCAACATTGAAGACAAAATAAAAATATATATCATTGGTACACGAATCGTGTACCATAATCCGTTTCAGGCCCATTTTTAACACGGGACTTGGAGAACGAGGCTAGACGGTGACGCATGGAGAGCATTCGCAATAATGTAGACTGGAATAACCAGACACTAGAGATCGGCATACTATTGAGTCTTCAGGCGTATTTCGCCGAACATAACTGATTTGAAATTAGAGTAAAGACGGAATTGATTGAATGTAAATCAGTTTATATACATTCATATAAGATTATTTTATGCGTTGCGACCCATTTATGGGTACAGTTCTAGATCCCAAATATTAGCGATTTGGCTCCTTTAATTTGAAGTGTCTGGATTAAAAATTAAAAGTTGAATAGCCAGATAATGTATTAAAACAGAACAAAATTCACACAAAACAAAATGTTACTAGATACTCATAAGATATATATACAGTTGAAATAGAGAAACATGACTCAGGAATTTTGGAAAATATTGCAGGTACAATACCCTTAGAATTTCTCCCGGAATTGAGTACATTGGTAACACGGAATGGCATTTGGTTGCTTGTTTAGCTGTTGCATGGATCGCCGTTTGCGTTTGTCTTATTAAAGGTGTACGTTCTGTTGGCAAGGTATTCAAATTAGTTATTATATTTTTATATTGATGTTTAAGAATTTTGGACGTTCCGATACTTTTAAACCCAAATATTAAAAAATAACCCAAAGAGACCAATATTGTTGAAAAGTAGAGAAATTTTGTTTACTTTTCACCTAAAGTCGAATTGGAAATAACATAATAGATTCTACTTGTATGTGTATTATTCCCTACTTGGCATGTATAAACAAACGCGTTGCATGGTCATATCATATGTAACACATCTAAGATGGCGATTGATATATAGGATTACAATTACAATTATTTATCGATAGCAATATAATTTAATGCTTTATTATTGAACAGGTTGTTTATGTAACTGCCACATTACCATATGTTTTATTGGTTGTCATATTAATTCGTGGAGTGACATTACCTGGTGCTGTAGATGGTATTATATTTTATCTTAAACCAGATTTTTATAAGTTGAAAGAGCCCTCGGTAACTATTAATTAAAACTTTATTTCTATTTCATCTGATAAATATAACAAGTTTACAGGATTTTTGATGGTGAAAATGCGTTTAATTATGCAATTCAAGAGTTGAAATGTACGGCAATTGTCAGGATTTAGATGTTGAAATTGGTTATTGGCAGTAACATTGACGTTATCGGAGCTGTCATTTTGGAAACATTTACAAGTGATCTGTTTTTGTTAATTACAATACGTCTAGGAAGGATCAATCAATTCTCCTGACAAAACATATAAGCAGGACTTAAAGTTATCTTTAAGTTTGGCAGCACATGGCCAGCTTGGCATGAATTTTTGATTTATTAATTAAAATGAATTAATATGATAAATATGATTACTATTATAATCTATAGTTTTTCAATACAATGATATGAACATTTTAAAATGGAATATTGGTGGTTCGATATCAAATATTATTATGAATTTTGCATAATATGCTAAGAGTGAAATATGTTCTATATGCAGGTATGGATCGAGGCAGCTCTACAAATATCTTATTCTGTAGGACCAGGATGGGGAGTTGTTATCACTCTGTCTAGCTACAATAAATTCCAGAGTAACACTTACAGGTATCATTAAAGTGGCAATTTCATATTTTTAAGATATATTTTTAAAATATATTAAAATAAAGCCTTAAAATAGATGGTATCTATAAACAGTCCTACTTTGTTAAAGAATAATCCTATAATTCACTATTGCCAGTTGAGAAATTGGCAAAAATATAACATTAAATTCAAACGTTTGAAGATAGCTTTTGCATGGGGGGAATGGGAAAACAAGGAGGAAATTGTGTTATTATTTCCGATGTGAAAGATATTTCAGTGTAGAAAATAATGCCTATGATTGTATAATATTGAGTTGACAACCTATAGAGCAAAAGACATAGAAATAAATATCTTTTGGCTTTCTTGGAAAATATGAAATTCCCGCTTGAACATGTAATAACCCCACAATTAACGTGTTACTCTGGACTTAAAGTCTGCTTTGAAATAGTTACGGCCCAAATTCTCCTTCTACTACTGTTCAGCCAAGAACAAGTGTTTATTAATATAAAATATCTTTTGTTTTTTTTCTCAGAGATTCCATTATGGTGTGTCTTATTGGATCAGGAACGAGTATATTTGGTGGGTTAGTCATATTTTCTGTATTGGGATTTTTGGCGAAGAATGTTGGTATCAGTGTGTCAGAAGTGGTCTCTTCTGGTATGTTCTTTTTGTACTATAATTTTTGTTACTTTGTTATCTGTCTTTCATTTAGAACTTACAAATAATAAGTTTTCTTTTGCATCTATAACGCATTTCTAATACAACACTTGTTGATTGTTTGTCACAGTATTGTGTTGATTACTAATAAATGGGTTTCCATCATGCCCACGCCAAATGTAATCCAAATTTTGTAGTCTGTGCGCCACAGAAGCTATGGATTTTGACATGGGTTTGTAAGTTGTTTAATACCTAAACATCTTTTGAGACATGAAAATTATTCTCCCCATTTTGAAGTTATTTGTTTTCAATGTGGAACAGAAGCTATGGATTTTGACATGAAGTTTGTAGATTGTTTTTACCTAAACATCTTTAGGCATGAAAATTATTATCCTTATTTAATTTCACTTTTTTACGAACGAGTTGACCACACTTAAATTTAAGTTGATTTTTAATAGTGAAGTGAAGAGGAGTGCATCGCGAAGTTGGGCAGAGAAGAAAACAGTTGTTGAAGTTATTCAGTACCACCACAGGAATCATGAATGACCACTGCCAGACGATTTGTGCGCTGGGTTACCCTAAAAAAACACGCCATATAATGCCGCCCGCAACTAGGATAGATTAGCGGGCACAGTTCCCGTTATCCAATTTCTTGCACCGCAGTTTATAGTCTCTTCCATACGTGCTAGGTGTTGGTATTTCCCTCATAGCATACTGCATGGTGTCTACGTCCGTCTTCATTAACTCAGTGAGAGCAGAACAGTAGAACGTTAAACCCCATTTCATTTCCTGTCAATGGCACCATAGTGTAAACAGTTGGTGTATATGATAATATCTAGGAAAATCCAAATATTACATTTATCGACATTTATAAAAATTGGGATCATTGAAGATTTTTATTCGTTGTTAAAATATCGATGTAGTGACCAACCGTGTCTAGTTTACATTTTATCACAGTATGTTTTTTTCGTTATATTCTAGGACCTGGACTTGTTTACATCGCTTATCCCCAAGCCTTGGCAATGTTGCCATTGCCCCAACTTTGGTGTTTTTTGTTTTTTCTGATGCTTTTATCTGTTGGTCTGGATAGTCAGGTATGTCTTATTTTAACTAATACTCTAATTATGACTTGTTTAGTTTCATACATTCATTATTTTAATCGTAAATGTTAATTACACCGATCACAATGTCAATGGTATATTTTTTGTCATTTCAGTTTTGTTTTCTGGAATTAGTATTATCCGTGATTATTGATTATTTCCCTGCGCAGTTGTCTACAAGACGTCCATTATGCACTGTAATTTTTTGCTTCGTCATGTTTTTGGCCGCAATACCGTTTTGTACACAGGTTGGTATTATATGCAGAAATGAAATGAAATGGGGTTTAACGTCCTACTGTTCTGCTCCTAAACATATAAGAACAGTGTTCAACATTACTTAATATCTGCAATACATGTATGTTCAATATTAAGATATTGTTTAAAATTACCCTTGTCTTTACCGTTGTCACAAAGACGTTAGAACTTTTTTTTTTACCGCGTGCAAGTAATTACATTAATTATTTGCCCAACCGGGTTTATATTGTAAAATATTAGATTTTTTTCTTTAAAGATAGAGGTTTTTTATCGTAATGTTAATTGTGTATATATACATACATCATAGCCATTTTTATATTTTAAATATTTGGAAACATTTCAAGTCGTGATATTTATTTTGATTAAAAAATATCTGTGATATTGTTTTATTATGAATGTAAGTAATTTTGTTTTGTGATATGATTTAACCGGTCTTGTATCTCATCCTATAGCCTGGTTTGAAGCTTACAACCCCATTTCATTTCATTCATTCATTATCATTTTTTTTAAAATATTATTATTATCATTATAACGAAGGACAACTTACTGAAACAACTTGTCACTTAGATAAAAAAAAAATCATTTTGTTAAGTTTCTAGTAGCTAACATGTTTGTTTATTTAAGTATGGCTTGAATTTCAGGCCGGGATGTACATATTCCAAATATTTGATTGGTATGTTGGAGCATTTAGTTTGTTCTGTTTCGGTATTGCAGAATGTGTTGTATTTGGTTGGATTTATGGTATGTACGCCTTTTATTTTACGCCCTCGTGACACACTTAATGTAAAAACACGCCGTCGCCAACCTAGCATAATTTCTAAATATAAACAGTATACCTGGTATTGGGTAATGTTATGATATTTTTTGATTGGTTGTGGTGAAGGCTTTTTTATTTTTACTTTACAATGATCCATTTGATTACCTCTCTGTGTGTTTTCTATACTAATAAGGTAGTGATAAGTTTGGTGAAGATATTGAGATGATGATTGGACGTAAACCACCAGTAATCTTTAACATACTCTGGAAATTTATTACACCTGGCATATTAATTGTAAGTATAATAGAAGCCATTGGTGAATCTCCACGAAGCATCGTCTTCGCTTCAAATAATGAAAACTGATCGTGGGTTTTGATTTACAAATAACATGTGAACGATAGGATAAAATCTGTTGTTTTATACCGACATTGCAGAATAGGGTGGGGTATCGGTTGGTATATAATCTAATACTAATACCATGAAGGATCTACACAGTTGTTAGCTGTTGTAATGCACTTAACGCTGTCTACGTATCCACTAACCGTTTGAGGAATTCACATGTATGTTACTTTATTTCAAGTAATAATAATCAACCGAACGTCTATTTTATACATAAATACATGTTAAAGTATAACGTATAAATACTTATGTGTTTACGGTAAAGAAAAGATTTCCTTTTGTTTCTAATAATAATCTGTATATATTTATATATCTTGTATATACAAATAGTGTAGCGGGATCAATCTAAAAAGTTCCCAAATCCATAAAAATACAATATTGTTTGTTAAAAAAACGAAAACTTGATGTATTGTAATAATTAGTTTTAATTTTCTTCTGCTTTTTCAGGCCATTTTAATTTCCTCCTGTGTAGCATTTAAAACGCCAACTTACGGAAAATATCAATATCCTACATACGCTTCAGCCATTGGTTGGTGCTTTACTATAGTTTGTTTTCTGCCAGTGCCTATTTTCATGATCAAGGCCATGTATAAGGGGAAAGGTTCCTTAAAAGAGGTAATTGAATATTATGCAATTGATGTTTTGTTCCACATATTTCTAGTAGTTTGAGCTTAAACACACGATATTTTAATTAGACATTTATTAACATGATTTGAATCGGATTTGTTGCTCAACGCTCATTGATTATTTAATCCAAAGTGGATAATCGAGACTATGATTTTATTGTACCGACTTTAGTAATGAAGATTGAGGCTAGACCTAAATTTCAAATGTTAATATCCCGGTTCAGAGTGGAGCAATTGGACTGAAATTGTCAACATACCCCATTTACTTTATTGCAGTACAGTGGGAACTTTTAGCTCTTCTTCCATTATGCCTCATAAAGCAAAAACGGTTGAATTTTGACGCACTCTAGCCTCGATTCCTTAAATATAGATCATATTTATTATCAAGCAAGCTGAGACCATTTAAATGCTAAAATAATATTTAATGGTAGGGTATCAATTCTTGACTGTTCACTATATCTATTTGGTGGTTTAAGACCCTTAACAAAATTAATCCGAAATTAATCCGGATATTGTATAAATGTATTTCACGTGGACAATAAATTCTCAAATTAAACTCGATTTATTGGTTTCAGAGGTTGATGCAAAGTACTAAACCTACTCTAAAATGGAGACCCCAGCAACTGCCTGAGAAATGTCCAAGCAGATACCATGACGAAACACGAGTTTGAAAGTTAAACCACCGTGGTGTTGTCTTGTTTGTTTCAAAGAGACATTATGTGAAACCATATACTGCATATACTGCAAAAACATTGTTATTGAAAATTGATATGTATCTACAATTCTTATTAAATTCATTTTATTTCATTACATTAATCATATTCTATAAATATACTGAGCGCCATAGAAAAACGCATCACTTAGTTTTTCGTATAACAAAATGATCCTGTAAACATATCTTATTTATTTTGCTTCTTACTGTGAACACTTTTCGAATGGGAACACATCAATAACAACACATTTGTACACTTATGGATGTTTAAGCTGTAATCAACGGTACAAAGTCAGAGGGGTCAAAACCAAAAGTGCGACACAGATGGTTAATTCCATACTACGTCGCCGCACAGCGTACGTAAGAGCCAGTGGGGGACACACGCGCTACTGACATCTGTGTCGTGCTTTTGGTTTTGAAGATTTGAAGAAAGGAGCACTTGCGGCTAAATTATTTTTTAGCCCCCCCCCCTTATTCCGCCAGGCCTGTCTAGAAAACAATTTTCTTGTCTTAATTCTTTGTTACTGCCCATCCATAACTGTCTAGAAAATAATTTTCTTGTCGTAATTCGTTGGTACTGCCCACCCATGACTACACCTGATAGTACACGCATGCTTGGCGGCAAGATTTGAACACAGGACAAGCTTTATCGGCCACCATATAAACACAACAGGTCCCTTTCTTCTCCAGCGTTAATTTCTAGATTGTTTGCGGAAGTTCGAAACGTGTCGAATCTTTTTGAAAGGGACAATTTTGCCAATAAAAAACAACGTGGATGTTGTGCCACACTTAGCTATTAGTCAGGTCAATATATGGAAAATACCCCCTCAATCCCCCAAACATTGCAACAAATGGTTTCTCAACTGATTCTGGCAGGGTTTTGTGTACTTAATGACATACAAAAAGTTTACCAAAATGGGACCCCCGGAAAAGTGGTTTTCAAGATGGCATCAAAAATGACCACCGAAACGTCTTAAAACGATCATAACTATTAATTACTATCAACTGAAATTTGGTGATCTTGGTGTCTTTTGCTTGGTTTTTCGGAGCAGAAAACACATCAAGATCATTAAAAATGATGTGGGCATATCATGTCAAAAATGACCGCCAACACCTCCAAGTGACCGAAAGTCCATAACTATTGACTCAAATTTGATGATCTTGATGTCTATCCCGAGGTTCTGGGGGTGGGGGGGGCAAAGAACGCATTAAGTTAACTTTGGATATCACTGAAATTGAATTCATGACCGTCAGCTGCCCACTATCATAGAATAAGTTTCGGGGCGTTCAGTTTTGAATGTCATCCTCCTCCTCGGTGTTGTTTGAATTGTCACAGATTCGCGCCTTCATTAGTCCCGAACAGACAATGAGATCATCTACTTCCGTTCAAACAAGCAGTCACAAGAACACAAAGTGTATAACATAGACCTGTCGAAAGAAACTTTTAGAGACGATGCGTACAACGAGTTGCTCTTTGTAAATTTTTGCCCAGGCTGTGATTCAATTTCAAGGATTGAAGGCATCGGAAAAAGGTCCGCCTACCAGAAATTAGTAAAATCTGATCCTGTCATGAAGTCCTGTGCTAGTACATTGCACCTTTCAAAGCAAAGCTTAAGAGGACATTGGCAAAGACCTGATGGTTGATCTATTTAATGGCAAATCAAATGATACGCTATCATCACTGTACCATATCATTTTCACCAAGAACGTTGCTGAAGCTTCTGTCATTTCTTAACGGTTTCCCCCAGCATTACCTGCAACAAGATTCATAGCCAACGTGTGTACTTTCAAATTATGGTATGGATGGGGATGGCAAATGAAATGGATCTAACTAGGAGTCAGCCGATGGGATTGAGAGCTGATTATGGTCTTGTCATGTTAATGAATGTCTGATAAATAAAATATATAACATTATGACCCAAAACAATGCTGTGTCTGGCGAACTCTTGAAAATTATCCATTGCAACTTTTCGGGAGGATGCAAGTCCTCTCGATGCAGCTGTAGACGCTATGGACTTCCCTACACTGCTGTGTGTGGCCCTTGTCAATCTGGAAATTGTGACAATTCAAACAACACTCTATAGGTCGATACTGAGGTCGAGGATGACACTGAAAACTCAAAACTTTGAAGCTTATTCTACGGACAGGAGTGTTTGTGCATTAGGTGATAGTGGACAGCCACGGGTCGTGAATTCGATATCGTAATGATTGAACAACTCATTGACATCCAATGTTCTCTTGATGTGTTCCTCGCCGGCCGCCAAAACCTGGGATAGACATTAATATAATCAAATTTGAGTCAATAGTTATGGACTCTCGGTGTTGGGGGTCATTTTTGACATAATATGCCAACATCATTTTTAATGATCTTAATGTGTTCTCTGCTCCGAAAAACCTAGGAAAAGACACCAAGATCATCAAATTTAAGTTGATAATATCATAGTTATGATCGTTTTAAGACGTTTCGGTGGTCATTTTTGACGCCATCTTGAAAAAAAACCACATTTCCGGGGGTCCTACTTTGGCAAACTTTTAGTATATTATAAATTACACTAAGCCCTGTCAGAATCAGTTGAGAAAACTTTTGTTGCAATTTGGGGAGGGGGTAAACTGTATATTGACTATCTTGCACAAGGGGAAGATATCGTCTGACCGCCTCATTAACGTGTTCTTCGATCAAATTTGATGTTCCAATTATTCCTGTCTTGGCAATGACCAAAGGCATCCCCACTCGTCTTCAATGTTTTAATAGTATCGTCTTTGGGTACTGGTTATGGGCATTTATAGCTAGTAGATTGATCTGCATTCAGTAAATATTAGTTTAACAGTTTAAAATAAACGCATCCATGTCAATAGCGCGGACATTTCCATGTAGGTCCATACAAATTTTGTAATATTCTTTTTTTGGACTTTGCAACGTGATAAGTACGAATTAACACATGCATGGACTAATTGTACATCAAATACAAACTTACCCGAAGATGGTTCATTTGGCAAGGTTCGCAAGATTGCTCGAGAACGTAATTACTGAAACTGCCGCCATAAAAAAATAATGCATAACCTTCTAAAAGAAAGTGTCATATTATTTAAAAGCTGTTTTGATGACAGAATAATACAATAAGTAAACAATGGAGTGTCACATAAAGTCAGGGTATTATAGACCAACCGCCTTATATATATATTCAATCTGAAAACATTATTTTTATTGATCTGTAAAAACAACGACTTCTATTTTACTTGGACAAATGTTAGTATAGAGCCACATTTTTCTCTTGGTAAACATAATATAATATTTTAAACTACTGGTCTATTGCTTATTGAGTAAAAAAACATTTTTGTCTGCTTGATTTAGGTACTTAAATGCCATTAAGGGGCATTAAATATTGTATCTGAATGTCAAGTTAAATAAAAAAAAATGCATTAAAACCACTACCAGTTTGTTCCATTTAGTTCAAATTTCTTGCATTGATTAATTGAGAGTATATTCGTTATATGTAGCGGTATATCACCAAATTTCACAATGCCACGATTATAAAATGTTTTCTAGTATGTGCCGCATCGTTATGACTATGGCGGAAGGGTTCAACAAAATACATGCTCTTATTGCTGATTATTTAATATTTAAAAGCTGCCAGAATCATTTTGAATAGATATCATTGATGGAAGTGTTTTCTTATATAAAGTGAGATGTTTAATTTTTTTTAGATAATTAAAGTGCTCTCAAATTAAAGTAGTTTTAAATGGCGCATTTAAGGTATGTGAAATCCGAACCATTCCAATAAGTCTGCTTATGATCATGTGTAACATTGTTTTCTTGTTAATTGTAATTTCCCTGACTGTGACAATTATCAATGCTTACCACATCTCACGAGATGGAAAACGACACCCCGTTCGCAAAGTTTTACAAGTACAGAGATCAGATGTAACAGATTCTACAACTTTCCTATTGCCTTTATCAGAGATAATAAAAACAATGGGTTGGAATTATGTAATCTTTATTCATGACAAAGTAGATGTAGATTTGGTGAGAAATATTCTGGAATTTGTGGAAAACAGACACGCCAATTTAAAGATGAACATTTATGAACTTACTGGAAATAGGCGAGAGAGCATGCGTGATATTTTAATACAAAGATATTCACAGCAATCACCGGTGCCAATGATTCTCATGCTACGAAACAGTACCACCACTTTTCTAAAAATTGCTAATAATTTGGATCTCGAATCGAACAAGACCACCAATTATCGAACCAATTCGTATTGGATTCTTCTGAGTCCGAGTCCAATAATAATTGATTACTTTGAACTTCTATTGGAACATATTATCTTTATGAATGTTAATGATACAGTTGAGTTTTCGACCAAAAATACGCGAAATAATGTACAGGATATAAAATGCCTCGTTCAACAGTACGATAGTGATCTTCAGCATTCGAAATGTTCCACTACAAATTTGTATCCACAAAGCAGCTACAAACTAAATAGACGCAATCTTAAAATAGGGACGCTAGAATCGATATGGATTAAGAAACGCGTTGATACTGGCGGTATTGCGGATTATACGGGTGTTGTGGCGGATTTAACTACCATTTTAGCAAACCTTTTGAATTTTACGTACACATATGTTCAACCAAATGATAAAAAGTACGGAGGGAAGAAAAATGGCAAATGGCGCGGACTTATGAGACTTGCAGAAAGAAGGGATATCGATGTAATCATTGCAGATCTAACAATTACCATGGAAAGGTCAGAAGTTGTTGATTACATATACCCACCGTTTCACATGGAAAATTTGGGTGTTCTGTACAAAAAGGGATCGAGACAGAGTAATGGCAGCAGTTGGTTTAAAATATTTTCACCGCTACATTGGCACGTTTATTTGTTAACTATTGCCAGTATCCTCGTCGTTGGGACGTTGTTGGCTGTTGTTGATAATGAGAAAACCTATTTAACAAAGAGACATGTGGTAAGGAATAATGCATGTGGTGTATCGTATTTAATAATATCCTTACTAGGATTTGTGTCCGTTAGGGGAGATGGAATATGGCCAAAACGAGACGCAGCTCGGGTTATTGTGGCCTTCTTTTGGATATTCTGCGTTGTAATAACAAGTGTCTACATCGGTAACCTCACCGCAAAACTTACAGACATTACAGAAAACCCACCATTTGAATCTTTGGAAGGATTAATTGCACGCCCAGACTGGACAGCCGGTTTTACTGGGGATTCGTTATCACAGGCAACTGTGAGTAATACTACAAATCAAATTTTACATACACTTTGGCAAAAGATTTTAGAGTGCAATAAGACCGATCCGAATGTATTGGAATCAAATAAGACTATTCAAGTTGAGAAAGTGTTGAATTCAAATAATTACGCATATATAGTTTCAGATCCGTTATATTTTGTATTGAGCAGAAACGATTGTGCCCTAAACACGGCGGGTGTGGCTATACCGGGTCTAAGCTTGGCCATCGCTGTAACTAAGAATTCCTATTTAAAATATGACTTTGATTCGGTGATGTGGAAATTATCCGACAATGGTTTTCTAAAAAGATTAACAGATCAACATTATAAAGATAATCGACCCCTTTCCTGCAAACTAAAAGAAAGTAATCGTTCAATGCGACTAGGGGACATGCTAGGTTGCATTCTTGTTGTATCTGTCGGAATGGCCATGGCGTTTATAGTTCTTGCAGTGGAGAGGATGGTCAAACGGCAACACATTCTTCGTGGAAGGTGCTGAACGATCAGTATCGAGAAAAAATGACATACACAAAATAAAATTTTGTTATACGTATTATTATGTGGATACGATTTTTGTTTTCTCTTTTTTAGCAAGTTATTTGTTTGTGTTGTAATAAATAGTAAAGTAGAATATTTGTTTGTTTTGTTGGGGTTTTTTTTATTATACTATTCAAAAAAAGTAGGGGATATTTGATTTGGGGGGCATAATACTAAAATGTGCAAATGACTACGAAAAAAGTCACTATAGAACCTAACAGAAGAAACATTAACAGGTACATGTGACGCCCAAACGCACCAATAGCTATCGCATGGAATGCAGGTGATGGTTGGGATCATCATGGGGGTCCAACCCAAGATTTGCACGACTCTGACTTTGAATGTTAAAGTCATTGTGGCATTGAATTCCAGAAAACAAATTTTGATATGCGTCGGCTTACCCAAAATGAAAGGTTACGTGTCCTTGGCATGCTACAGATCAGCACAACATAGGCGGTTGTGGCGCGGACTATGAATGTTTCTCAGTCTGTCATAAGCAGGCTATGGTCCAGATACCGTGATACACAATCTGTACAGGACAGACCTCGCCCAGGTCGACAACTCAAGCCCAGGATCGATTTATCCGTACCTTGGCCTTGAGAAATCGTGTCATCACAGCAAATCAGATCAGCGCTCGTCTTCAAACAGACACTGGTGTGAGAGTGAGTGGCCAGGCGATTCGGAATCGACTGCATAGGAGTCACCTTCGCGCCCGACGTCCTCGCGTGATCCCTTGTTTGAGAGATCATCACATTCAGGCAAGACGTCGTTGGTGTAGGGATCGTCAACACTGGGATAATCGACGCTGGAGCAATGTGATGTTTTCAGATGAGTCAAGGTTGACTGTTGATTTTTTGGACAGACGTAAGAGGGTGTGGCGTCGTCGAAACGAGCGCTTCCAAGACGTTAACGTCATCAGACATGATCGATTTGGGGGTGGTTCTGTTATGGTGTGGGGAGGCATCACTGTTGCTGGAAGAACGGCTTTACATGTTGTTGCAGGGCGTGTTACAGGCCAGAACTACCGGGACAACATCTTGGCAGTCCATGTTGTGCCGTTCGCACGACGTCATCGCCGCCGTTTCATCTTCCAGGATGACAACGCAAGATGTCACAGGGCCAGGATCGTTACAGGTTACCTACAACAACAGAACATCATCACATTGCCTTGGCCAGCACTGAGTCCCGACCTCTCCCCAATCGAGCATGTTTGGGTCATCCTTGGACAGAGGTTACGTCAACGTCAACAACGTCCTACCAATGTCCAAGAACTTGCTGCTGCGTTGCAACAGGAATCGGACAATCTTGACCAAAATGGCCTTAGACGTCTCATTAGGAGTATACCACGTCGGATCAATGCTTGTTTGGCAAACAGAGGAGGATTTATCCGTTACTGACTTTGTTGTGATGCTGTGGTAACTTTGCTGTTTGAACCCGGGTATCATTTTGCCCTTATAATGGTCAGTCTGTGCCTTACTTAGTCTAACGATCATTTGGAATAAATCGATGAATGTGAACTTCATTTCATTTTGTCATTTGTTTCTTCGTCAGTTTCATTAGGTAACTTTAATAACACTTAAAAATCAAATATCCCCTACTTTTTTTGAATAGTATATATATATAGCCCTATATATATATATATACACCTGTATCTATCTCCGTATACAATATTAATTATTTCTTAATTTTGTATTTTCTTTGTGTAAATAATTCGAGGCATGTAAATATTTAAATAATGGATTTGCTATATTTGCAAGAACTTACTAAACTCTAACGAAGTAAGTAATTGGTATTTTCCTATCAGTAATTACCACCACTTCAAATATTATTCCTTCCAGACTTCCAGTACAAAATGATTTGTCCTGTAGGCCTATAGCCTAATGTTGGAAGCGAAAGAATACAACCATATTCCTGGCATGCAAAGATGAATTTAATTAATATACGTCTGGTCAAAGAAAGCCATTGCCTACAGTACTTAAATGGTAGGGACATAGGCTGCATCTTGCACCACCAAGAAAGTTTTAATATTTTCGATTTGATATATTTTGGCTTTTAACGCATTTGCCAAGGTTCACAGATTATACCATTATACCAAACAACGGATTTATTACTCAGATATTTAGCCTAATCTATGATTTGATTGACCCTAATGGTCTTCCGTAGGCTATTACAGTAGGCTAAATGTAACTTCGCTTTGTCAAAATCAAGATATTTACAAACGTTAAAATTTTCCCGTATCCCCCCCCCCCGGCCCACGACTTCTCTTCGACCCCCTTTTCTGTATCCGAATCTAACAGGGGCATGTTCCGTGAAGTAACGTTTTACGTCGGAAAACATTTGCATTTGACATTGTAGGCTACAAGACCTGTTAATCTCGACTAAAATGGCTGCCTCCAGAAGCTGTCATATTTTCAAGGTTTGTACACTTTACGTAATGCATCAACCTGTTTTCGCGTTTGCCTATAACAACACGACGAATGGCAATGAATAATATTTGATCTTGTTAAAATTTATAGGAAAAGGACATGACTATTTGTTGCTATTGAATGATGGACGTGAACCTTAGATGCTAATCCGGAAAACACTCTCGGAGTCAGATCATCCACTCGGTGTCGGATCGGATCAAGACCACCCATGAATCGTACCTTAGCACGATAATAGGCATAGAGTCCACACTCCTTGACAACGACCAGTATAGATTTAGCCAAAACAAACCAAAATAATTATTACCCCCCCCCCACACACACACACACACACCTAAATTATATTCCTGCCTGTGTATTAATTGATCCAGCACCCGAAATGGCCGAATGAAACGAATCAACAACACAAACATAATTATTCTGGCGATCATGTTTGATCTGGCTCCCCTTTTCTATTTGAGTATTTCCATCACTTTTACACCGAAAAACTAGCCGTCCATACTGTGCCCACAATTGGACATTCGTACATGTACTTTCTATTAGTGTTAGGGTCAGGTATATAAGATTAAAACCTATAACTATAACACAACCATGGGAGTCACTTCAAACAATGAATGCCGTTAATCTTACCTTTAAATTTATTACAAAATAAAATTTTCAGACATATATAATATATAATCGAAACAAAAACTATAAAAGCTTCTTACCGTTAATTACATACCGGTAGGGCCTACTAAAATATTTCACCCTCTAGACTTACAAAAAGCTGTATCATCAAGGGGGTTGGGATGGCCTAAGGGTCTACAGTGCCACGCTTCGACCTCTAGCTGGCCGGTCACCTCTGGCTTGCAGCTGTGGTTTCGAGCCCTGGTGTGAGTGTATGTGGCATGGAGATAGGGATGCCTTCTCAACCTCGTGGGTATCCTGCGGGCTCTCCGGTTTCCTCCCACTGCTAAAGACCCCTACGCGCAAGCGAATTATTGAAATAAAATGAAACCATATGTTAGTCTCGAACTGACCTAGTTTGTGTCGAGTGGACGTTAAACCCCATTTCTCTCTCTCTCGCTCTGTATCATCAAAAAGATCATTTCAGCTTAACCCTTCTTAAACTTCACTCTGATTTAATAGTTCTGAGAAAAAAGGAAAATAAATATAAATGTTCTTGTGTACCGATTTATATATATTTTTATTTCCAGTTTATAAGACAAAATACAAAATGTCTTCATGGTATAAATTCTGTCAACAACCAGACGTGTCGTTATACAACCACGGCTGATAATTTGGTATATCGTGATGAGGGTATTCTGTATAGATCAGCACCACTGGATTTACTCAGTGATGAAGAAAAAATGATGAGAGAAACAGGTAAAAGAAATTGTTTAGTAAACTGATGGCAAGCGTAACGAGGCCTAGGCTTATATTTGAAATTTAGATCATTCTTTTTTAAGCATCAAATATGTGATTAGTAACTAGTCAGGTAATTACTGATTTTAAGGTAAAATTGATTTTAAAAATTTGTCCATAAAGAAAATTACAGATCGGAGTACTTGTGGTTTACACTAACACATTTGAAATGTTTCGACGCAACACACACAAAAAAAAAACATTTGGGAAATTGTGTGTAAAAATTAGTCTTGCTTTTCGACAATGAAATTAGTTGCTTCAGACAATTAACCTACCAAATCAGTAATTGTTTAATCATAGCGACAGAAATCAGTCTGATAGAATCTTTATCTTTAATCGTCTGTTTAGAATGAAACTAGCTACACAATGTTGCCTCCTTAGATATTATATTTTGTTATCTTCAGCCATTATGTTTGATATGGTATACCTGTTGCTTTTAATTCCAGTTTCAAGAATGGCCAATGAAAAAATTAAACCATTTGTAAGAGAGATGGATACAAACAGTGATGTTAATCCTTCTGTAATGGAAGCCTTGTTTCAGAATGGGGCAAGTAATCAAACATACATATTTATGATGTATACAATAATTTACAAACAAATTTTTTCAAAAATCCCAATTTTTCCCCTCCAGGCCTACCTAAATTTTGTTTCATTTTATATGACCGAGTTTGTAAATTTGTGCGTTAACCTATCAATGGGTGAATACGAATGATAAAGTGAGAGGAATCCAAAACCATTTAAATAACATAAACATAGACAGGATCAAAGTCATAATAAACATGATACAGTGACACCAGTAGTAGGAGTGGATAAAGTATACTGCATCATTTTTGTAGCTTATATTCTCTGAAGAAGTAGGTTTTTACTTACGAAACGTTAGATACTTTAAAAGATGGTTTTGCGATACCTTTGACTTTGTTTTTAACCTATCAATGGGATCGGCCAAGTTGTCTAGAAAACAGGGACATATTTTTAACACTACAGCGTGTTTTATCGGTCATACTTGTTCTAGGGAGGTAAGCAAGGTCTTATTTTCTAATCTAAGATGTTTATTTACATTGTTTAGGCGTTCACAGGGACTGACACGCAAACAATTAGCAGTAAAAAGTTGCTGAGTAAAATCAAAGGCTAAATTTATAAAAAAAATTTTTTATTTTTTTTGCTTTTATAATATAGTTAATGGGAGTGGAAGTAGAATCAGAATATGGTGGAAGTGAATCAACATTTTTTAATATGACATTAGTAGTAGAAGAACTAGCCAAGGTTGATCCAGCTATAAGTGTTATTTGTGACGTACAGAACACATTAATCACGTCTTTATTTAGACAATATGGAACAAAAGAACAAAAAGCAAAATATTTACCACGTTTATGTACGGATATGGTAAGTAATTAATACATCCCACACAGCTTTTATTCTCGTATACAGCGTATTTTTGCCATCAGCTTCCCATCTATGGTTATTTGGGCTACTGTTTATTTGATTTTGGTGGACCCCATTTTAATCATATTGATGAATCCATGCCAGAGGGATGATCTACAATTGATATTTTTATTTTGTCCGATTCCATAGAACATGATATCACAGACAAGTCTTTTTTTTTCATTTTTATTATCTTAGCGCATGCGCAGAGGTTTTTCCTGTGGGAGGAAACCGGAGTACCTTGAGTAAACCCACCCGGTTGAGAAGGCGCCCCTATCTCCAAGCCACGTACACTCACAAAAGGGATCAAAACAACAACCACAAGCCATAGGTGACAGACCAGTTCGAGGTCGAAGCGTGACATTCTAGACCACTAGGCCATCCCAACCTCTCCTATTTTGTCTTGCCTAATTCAATGTTAAATAAACAACTTGACATGAGTTCTTTATAGCATGGATTAAGCTGTGACATTAAATATATATAAAGATATTAGAATTGTAACTTTTTGTAGGTTGGAAGTTTTTGTCTCTCAGAATCAGAATCTGGTTCAGATGCGTTTGCTTTAAAAACAGCAGCAGTAAAACAAGGTGATCATTATATTATCAATGGATCTAAATGTTGGATAACCAATGCTACCATGGCTAAAGTCTTTCTGGTAATGGCTAATGCTAAACCTACTGATGTAAGTATATGTAAATATATCATGTTAGGCTGATTGTTGACTTGATCTCATTACTACTAATGGAGTATGGTTTGACAATTCTCAATTATTTATGATCAATATCTATTAGTTGATGTATAAATCAACTATAATGTCAAGTACTTGTATGAAGCAAGGGGGACACTATGATTGTGTCCTCTGATATACATGTTGCGTTGTTGTTATGTTGCTTCACTGACATTACCACAGTGTCACCGTACGTTTTACCTACATCTGGGTAATTCACACCCATTTTAGACAGGTATTGAACTTGGGGATGCTCGATTCACAGTCCAGAACATCCAGAATCGACAGAATTACAATAGAGTGAAGCGGAATTCAATCCTGTCACCGTTCGGTTAGTCCCGACAGCTGAGGTGGAGTGAGTAGAATCGTGACGTATTCCTAGGTAAAAAATATGTTTCAGCTGCCATGATTGGTTGAGATATTTTTTATACACTCAACGCATGCGTTGTACTCCGAAATTCTCCTTTTCACTCGATTGACACCAGTTTTGGAATTTAATTCCGGAACTGTGAATCGAGCATCCTCCTAGATACAAAAGCATGACATTAAAGGGAGATAACACATCTATACCAACTATGTGTTTTGTGAAATAACATCATTTATACTAAATAAGTACTAAATGGAAAGTAATGATATTGATCATAAACCAAGCTATATTATTTGTGTCTGAAACACTTGACACCACTTTTCTATATTAAAAAAAAACTTTTCTTGTGACTCTACTGATGGTCATTGCCAAAACTTGCAAAAGGTTAGCTCTTTATTTTCAATTTCCGAATGTCGTTTTTATACACCATAACAAGTGATAATTCAAGTGTTATCATATTTAGGTATGATATTCTTAGTCTCTTATATACACCTGTTTTAATATTATTTTCAGGGTTATAAAGGTATTACATGTTTTATAGTAGACCGTGATACAGAGGGTGTCAGTATTGGTAGGAAAGAAGATAAACTGGGAATTAGAGCATCACAGACAGCTACAGTGACTTTTGAAAATGTTAAGGTAAGCAACACTTGTGTAGAATCCGTGTCTAACAGGAATATGAAAATAATAGATTTGAATCCGATACAGAAATTTTCTTCACTAGATAAATGTTAAAGTTGATAAATAAAAGTGACACTAACACTTATACGTACTCAGATGTATGACATCTCGCGATGAAAACAGTGTTAGTGACTCTTTTATTTATCTATTTTAACAAAGAAAGCTACCATACTGTTAAAATGGATTGTCTTGTCTACATAAATCAAACTTGGGTCTTATTGATACAAGTTTCTGATAATTATGGTGAATTATTCAAGTTATATTGTTTTAAATAGAATTTGTGTTTTTTCTCATCAGGTTCCTGAGAGTAATATTTTAGGACAGTTTGGTCATGGTTATAAGTATGCTATAGAAATGTTAAACGAGGGAAGAATAGGCATTGGTGCTCAGGTAAAAATGTCTCTATGGAAGATATGAATCATAAAACAGCTTTTATCGAAAATAATCAAAGTAATCATTTGTCTGGAAATTTGTTTATTTTTGTAATATTTTCTGCACAAATATTCATATATTGATATTTCAAGTTTTTACATGCAGAAAGTTTTTCTAAGCTGGTTCAGCACATGAAATTTTATCGTTTTTGTATGTTAGAAACTATTTGATAAATGTGTTGTATTAACTATTATTCACTGAAAAACAATAAAATTTATGACTGACTTGTTTTTAATACAGATGTTAGGTCTAGCTGAAGGTTGTTTTGAAAATACCATTCCTTACTGTAAAGAGAGAAAGCAGTTTGGTAAAAGAATATTTGATTTTCAGGTAAAAATATAAATATTTAATATTTTCTATCATATACATTAAAATCTGAGCTATTCTACCGTGAAAAGGAAATTCTTGTTAAACCACATCTAGTTGAAGGATAAGAATGGGCAAAATTTGGTGAAGATGTGTTGACATGTATGGCATCTAATGTCTTCAATCAGATGACATAGTATGAAATATGGATCTATTTCCTCGAAGGTGGGCAACAATTACTAGGCCATGTTTCTCGAAAAGATAAAGTCCAAATTTTAGTTGATATCGGTACTTTAATTTTGATTGGCTTAACATTAAAATCAATCTACTATTATCCAATCAAATTACTACTAAAATTAGGATTTTATCTTAGTTAAAATTTCGTGAAACAGGCCACTGGTTTCTTAGTTAGGCCATGGACCTTATAATACAGATCCATGGTTAGGCTCACTGTTACTAAATAAAGAAGTAATTTAACAGTCTTTTTATTGATATATTCAGGGAATGCAGCATCAGATATCTAATGTAGCAATGCAGATAGAAGCTGCTAAATTACTGGTTTATAATGCTGCCAGACGTAAAGAAGCAGGTCTACCATTTGTTAAAGAAGCTGCAATGTCTAAATTATATGCATCGGAGGTGAGTGTGATTTATTTCATAATAATTATCTTGGTTTTTAATTTGATTGTATGTTCACATTGGTAAACCTGTGGCTAATTGGTAGCATGATTTTAATTGATTTCTTTTGACTTAATATTTACGTACAGCCCCCAAAATAGCCAATTGTAGCTGAAAAAAAAAGTCTTGTCATGTTTGAGGGGGGTGCAACTATCTGTGACATGATATATAGTAACTGTTTTATTCTCACTAAATAGATAATATATTAATACATTTTGCTAGCTTGTTTTAAAAAAATAAATAAAACTTCTGAAAATTTTAGGTGGCTACGTTGACGACTTCTAAGTGTATTGAATGGATGGGTGGAGTTGGTTTTATTAAAGATTATCCAATAGAGAAATACTACAGAGATTGTAAAATAGGTAAATATTGTATCTGTTTGAAACAAGATATGTTTACTTTTAACTAGCAGGGGGATGGGGTAGCAAATGATTTAACACATGTGCTTTAGGTCATAAAGTCTGTCATTGAGTCAATTGGTGTGGTTTCGATTTTGGTCATTGATCATGTAATGCCTTGAAGTCAACAGTAATATTTTGAACTTGATTCACAGTTGATTGGGGAACCAATGGAGATTTTTTAGGTTTGGTGTGATGTTCTGATATTATATATCAGAGTTAGAGAACTTGTGGAATCTAGAACTGGATCAATATTTTTGGCTTCTCAAGATTGAGCAAGACTTAAATTTTGTCTTTAAGTTTAAGAGATGGTATTGACAATTTACGAAGTTGTTTTGTTACAATTACCAAATACTCAGTTTTTTCAGGATTTAGTTTAGAAAGTGCGATGCCAATCCATAACCTGATTTCTTTCAAACAGTTTTCAATATTACATAAAAGTGAATTAGTGGATTGTTGGTCGAATGAAGCATATATCTGTGTATCATTGGCATAAAAGTGAATATTAACAACATACTTTTTATACGCCCACATTTTCATGTGGACATATATTGTCATCGCCCCTGTTCATCTGTCTACAATTGTTTGTGAACAGTCTACAGGTCACAATTTTTATCGGATTTCAATGAAACTTAAAATATAGGTTCATCACCCTAAGATCTCGGTTCCTTTCAATATTGGCAGGAATCGCACTGTAACTTCATGGGTTATAGCCCCTCATTGTACGAAAAATCACGTTTTTAGCTTGTGAACAGTGTAGAGGTCACAATTATGAACCAATTTGGATGAAACTTGACATGCATGTTTATAACCCAAAGTTCATGGTTCCTTTCAATATTTGGGCCAATCAGATCTTAACTACATGAATTATGGCCCCTGATTGTCCGAAAAATCGCCCGTTTTAGTTTGTGGTCCCTCTGGAGTTCAAAATTGTTATCCGATTTTAAAAAAAACATACGTTTATATCACCATTCCATGGTTATGGAGGTTGAGTTTGAATTTCGTGAAAATCGGACCAAAATTGACGGATAAAGTGGCGGGCGTTTGTACGCGAAGAGTGTGAAAATATGTTATATCAAGGTTGTGGACCCTATAGAAGTGACAATTTTGAACCGATTTTGATGAAACTTGACATGTATGTTTATAACCCAAAAATCTTGGTTCCTTTCGATATTTGCGCCCATCGGATCGTAACTTCCTGAATTATGTCTCCTGATTGTCCGAAAAATCGCTTTTGTTAGCTTGTGGTCTCTCTGCAGATCAAAATTATTATCCGATTTAAAAAAAACATTTGATTATATCACCGTTACATGGTAATGAAGAAAGAATTTGAATTTCGTGAAAATCGGACCAGAATTGACAGACAATTTTGAACCGATTTTGATGAAACTTGAAATACATGTATATAACCTAAAGATCTTGGTTCCATTGCATATTTGCGCATATCGAATTGTAACTTCCTGAATTATGGCCCCTGATTGTACGAAAATTACCCTTATTTTTAGCTTGTGGTCCCTCTGAAGGTCACAATTATTATCTGATTAAAAAAAAACATTTGATTATATCACCGTTACACGGTAGTGATGGGTGAGTTCGAATTTTGTGGAAATTGGAGCAAAATTGACGGACAAAATGGCCGTCGCTTGTACCCAAAAAGTGTAAAAATATGGAATATCAAGGTTGTGGAACCTGTAGAGGTCACAATTTTAAATCTATTTTGATGAAACTTGAAATACATGTTAATGACCTATAGATCTTGGTTCCGTTTAAGATTTGCGCATATCGGATCATAGCTTCCTGAATTATGGCCCATGATTTTACGAAAAATCGCCTTTATTAGATTGTGGTCCCACTGGAAGTCAAAGTTATTATCCGATTAAAAAAAACATTTGATTATATCACCGTTACAATGTAGTGAATGTTGAGTTTGAATTTCATGGAAATCAGACCAAAACTGACAGACAAAATGGCCACCGATTGTACGCATTGTACGTGAATACGCTAAAAATATGGTATATCAAGGTTGTGGACCCTCTAGAGGTCACAATTTTAATCTGATGTTGAAGAAACTTGAAATGCATGTTTATAACCCAAAGATCTTTTCTCTTTTTGATATTTGCTCATATCGGGTTGTAACTTCCTGAATTATAGCCCCTGATTGTACGCAAACATTTTTTGTTTAGCATGTGGTCCATCTAGAGGTCTCAATTGTTATCTGATTTTAAAAATAATATTAAATGTTTCGTATACTAAACATTAGCATGGGGCAGAACTTTATAAAACCGAACAAATTCTAATGATTTTCTGATGATTACTTAAAAATGCAACAACTCTTGTTGACTGCCCGGACGATTTAGCTGCTGTGTGAGCGTAAGTTTCGTTGCCTGGCAACCTATTTTTAACAATTTTCGTTAATGGTCGGGTGAAGACAATAAATAGTACAGGGCCTAAATCAATCTTTGGGTCACACCAGACATCATAGGGACCTTAACAGATATGGAAAGCAGCTTAAAGCAATGCCTTGAACCCCTATTTCATACCGCAGAGCTTAGAGGAAGTTTTCGACCTTGAGAGTGTCAAAGGCAGCCAGTAAATCCAAAAGTATCTGCAAAATACTATTCTTTATCATCAATAGTTTGTGGTATATATCATTAGTTATTTTGATTAAAGCTGTCTTGGTGCTGTGAAAATGTTTGTAGGCTGACTGTAAGACGTTTGTTTGGTTGGTTGATTCCATGTTTTTTTGACAGTTCATCTAGTACATAGTTAATATTAGTTTTGAAAGGTAACTAAGGTTACTGACAGGCCTGTAATTTTTATACGCCCACATGGAAATGTGGTCGTATATTGCCGTCGCCTCCGTCGGTCCGTCCGTCCGTCCATCGTCCACAATTTCTTGTGAACGCTCTAGAGGCTAAAGTCAATATCCGATTGACTTGAAATTTATACACGGTGTTTAAGGTCGTGAGACGAAGAAGCCTATTGAGTTTCAGCGATATCCGATAATTACTACCAGAGTTATGACCCATGATCTCTTTGAAAAATCTTGTGAACGCTCTAGAGGCTATAGTTAATATCCGATTGACTTTAAATTTATACACAGTGTTTAAGGTCATGAGACGAAGAAGCCTATTGATTTTCGGTGATATCTGATAATTACTGCCAGAGTTATGACCCTTGATCACTTTGAAAAATCTTGTGAACGCTCTAGAGGCTAAAGTCAATATCCGATTGACTTGAAATTTATACACGGTGTTAAAGGTCGTGAGACGAAGAAGCCTATTGATTTTCAGCGATATCCAATAATTACTACCAGAGTTATGACCCTTGATCACTTTGAAAAATCTTGTGAACGCTCTAGAGGCTATAGTTAATATCCGATTGACTCTAAATTTATACACAGTGTTTAAGGTCATGAGACGAAGAATCCTATTGATTTTCGGTGATATCTGATAATTACTGCCAGAGTTATGACCCTTGATCACTTTGAAAACTCTTGTGAACGCTTTAGAGGCTAAAGTTAATATCCGATTGACTTTAAATTTATACACAGTGTTAAAGGGCATGAGACGAAGAATCCTATTGATTTTCGGTGATATCCGATAATTACTACCAGAGTTATGACCCTTGATCACTTTGAAAAATCTTGTGATCGCTCTAGAGGCTAAAGTTAATATCCAATTGACTTTAAATTTATACACAGTATTTAAAGTCATGATGCAAAGAAGCCTATTGATTTTCAGCAATATCCCATAATTACTGCCAGAGTTATGACCCTTGATCACTTTGAAAAATCTAAAGTTAATATCCGATTGACTTTAAATTTATACACACTATTTACGATCATGATACAAAATATCCTATTTATTTTCAGCGATATCCGATAATTACTGCCAGAGTTATGACCCTTGATCACTTTGAAAAACCCTGTGAATGCTCTAAAGGCTAAAGTTAATATTCGATTGACTTTAAATTTGTACACAGTGGTTAGGGTCATGAGACGAAGAATCCTATTTGATTTTCAGTGATATCTGATAATTTCTGGCACTTGATCACTTTGAAATATCTTGTGGACAAAGGCCTTGAGACAAACCATCAAAACTATTATAATCAATTCTGATAATTATTTAATGGGCTATTACTCGTAATAAGATTATCATGTGTTGTAAAAGTTCTCCTTACTGATAAAATAAACAATATGTGACAACCCTTGTTGACTGCCCGGACGACTTAGCTGTTGTGGGCGTATGTTTCGTTGCCTGGCAACCTATCTTTCATGTTATGATCAAGGTTCTGTTTGTTGAGAAGGGTTCTGATGAGGGCTTCACTCAGTTCTTAAGGAAACACTCCCTATTAACACTGCCACAGAAACATGGAAGAGGAAAAGGTATTGTTGTCTTTGACAATTGTGGTTGGTGCTGGATCCAACTTGCAAGACTTAACTTACAAAAATTGAGCCATAGGTTTTCTGTTGGTGGTAATATTTCAAGAGAAGACCTCAGCTTGATCCAACTTGAAAGAATTAACTTGCAAAAACTGATCCATTAGTTTTTCTGTTAATCGGTGAATCACCTGGAAATATTTTAAGACATGACTTCAGCTTGACAAATCTTTTATTTAAATCATGTGAAATATTCTCCAACCGTGAACTAAAAGTGTATGACATAATGGTCACTTAGACATGAATCAAAATTTGAATATCTGAAATACTTAATTTTTCCCTTCTAATTAATACTAGGTCTCTCGTAGGAATATTTGAAAGGGTTTGTTGATTAACATGTTGACGGACACCGTGGGTGTCTATCCATATCCTTATAATCTTTCGGATTATCAACATGAAAATTAGAATCTCCACAATTGACAAGTTTACCACTCTTTAGATCACAAATTGTTAAGCATGTTAGTGAGTAATACGTAAAAACAAATCCAAGATATTTTATTAGCACAGCAGTGAAACATCATACAGTAAAGACAGAAAAAATTCAGTCTTTCACTGGTAAAGGGAGATTACTCTATCACAGTAATGTTTGGAATAAGGCTACTAATTATTTCATATCTTGACCTGCTATAATAACATAGTGAGATATCAAAACTTTGTTTACACATGTAAAGAGAAGGAAAATGAAAAATCTTGATCTATTAATAGGACTATATTGTTTAATATAAAGCTACTGATTTTCCCATTGACTTTTAAGTGTTGATTGCATATGATGTGAGTTGCGGAGGGCCTGACAAGGACAGCTGTCTAGTCGTTTGGATGGGACGTAAAAGATCCCTTGGCAATTGGAAATCGATATAAGAGTAGGCTGTAGCGCCGCTGCCCAGGCAAAATTTCCCTTATAGCACACTGTGTGGCGTATGCCCGTCTTCATTTGCCCAGGTTAGGTGCAGAAGAGTATATAGGACATTAAACCCCATTTCATTTCGTTTGACTAAACATTCTGCTAAGTACAAATTGTCCAACATTTTGCAATTATTTGATCAAAATCTAGAAGATGATTGACTGGTATATTTCTTTTTTACTTTGTTGATGACTAATGGACCTAGAGTGGAAACATATTTTTTTCACTGGAATTGCCTCAAATAAGATCTGTTCATTTTGTGATCCTTCTGCCTAGAATCATTGTGTTGGCAAAAACTGGAAGAAAATCAAAATTCTAACACTTTCCATAAATTTTAGACCCAAAATTAACAAAAATAAGAATGCCATATACCTTGTAGAAGAAAAAGAAGAAATTATTTATCTATTAGTAGCTCACTCTACATTTTTCTTTCATAAACAATCAGTGGACTGACCATGCCTTGTAAAATTAAACACTTTAGTTTAGTTTCAGTCCAATTATGTATTCTCTATTATTTGATAACTGTGTAAATATCTTCAATAATAAATTAAATTGTTTATTTTCAGGCACTATATATGAAGGAACCAGCAACATTCAACTAAATACTATAGCTAAATGTATTGACCAAGAATATAGTTAAATTACATCTTACAAGTTGTTATAGACAATTAGTATTCAGGATATCTGAATAGGATTGGGGGACAGACTTAGTCTATGTAAAACCCCTCTCTTTATGATCAAAACTAATAATATACAATAATGTGTATTTGAGAATATAGGTGTTAAGGTATAATTAGTGATAGTGGACATCAAGATAGTGGACATCAAGTTGATGTCCGGTATATCATGTATGTTATATCTATAAACATATTGGTAGTGATATAAATATATATTTATATGTTCATAATATACTAATAAGAATTATAACTCAGAACAGCCTACTTTACTATAAAAAGTAGATTGGAAGTTATTTGTTGTCTCAGTGTCAGAATGTTAACCATGTTTTAATTTGTTTTAAAAAATGAGCACTCTATCAAGTGAAATATAATGAAATCATACTTTACTATCAAAAGTAGATTGGAAGTTATTTGTTGTCTCAGTGTCAGAATGCTAACCATGTTTTAATGTGTTTTAAAAAATGAGCACTCTATCAAGTGAAATATAATGAAATCGGTATCTTGGATATAAAACCCAACACAGTGTATGTATAATGTCATGTGAAGTATAAGGTGGTGGGGAGATGTACATGAATTTGTGATGTTATTGTATAGCTAATAATTGTTCAACTGGATTTTTTGGTTATAATATTGATGTGTATGTACTGATTGAATGAATGAGGGTTGCATTTCAACTAATAATTCATTTGTGATAACTATTATGTATGGAAGAAAGTGACTTCTAGTCTTGAATGATCTGTACAGTGTGGTTTCTAGTGTGTATATAGGAACCACAGACTAGTTTTAATTCAGTGTAAACACAAAATGAGTCATTGAAAAATGATGTCAATAAAATAGATAAATAAAATACTTTTTTGTTTGAAGTCTTTTTGGTAAAGGCATGACCATTTTGGTGATATATTGCCAATCAATCCATGGTATGTCAAGATTAAGGACATAATATACACTGATTTGATACTGCATTCAACTATTTACTGCATCAATTTTTTTAATCTAGAGAAAGCTATGCATATATAAGGCCACAGATTTGACAAAAACTGAAATAAGCCCATCCTATATCAATGGCAACTAAACACAACTTTTCTTTTATGTGCAGCAACTAGTTTTATAAGTATTTGTGATCGTTATATTATAGCAAAAATTATTACCAACCCTAAAGCATACATGATGTTAAGGTGGGGGCTAAACCTAAACATACATTCATTATTTTTTAAGTTATACATTAGTTAAGAGTGTCAGGGGCGGATCCAGGATTTTCAGAAAGAGGGGGCGTGCTGCACCAGCTTGGGAGTGCGAAGCCCGGGACCGTGATTTTTTAGTGTAAAAAATGCCCACAAGGACTAATGTCGTACTAGTACTGTAAATTACGATTTCCAACCTAAACTATTTTCGTTCTCCTTTCTCGCGAGAATATATGGATCTAAAAATTGTTCGACACCTCAAAAAATAGAGGGGGCGTGCGCCGGGTGCGCCCCCCACTGGATCCGCGCCTGAGTGTAATAAAGAGTTGCTATAATAATTCAAAAATAGATGATAAAAAAAGAAAATATGGAAAATTTCAGCTAAATTACTTCATTCTGAGCCAAATTATCACTTTTTATAGTTTTGACAAGATGTGTGAATAGAGGTTACCAGGGCAGTGTTATTTTCGCGACTTAGCATCCTTTCCTAAATTTAAATGGCAAACCGCAAACTGATCCTGCAGTTAATATTCGCTTGGCCGCTCGCAGTGAATATTCGCTTGGCCGCTACAATCACCGATAAGCATGACATCGACGAGGCTTAATGAGTACGGCATATTAACTTTTTTACTCCGACAAATTAAATTCTCAAACATTTTTTTGAGGTAAAAGAAAAATAAATAAAGATGTTTGAAGTATTTGTAGTTTAAAAATATTTCCTATTTAGTGTAAATAAATATTAAAATGAGTAAAATGCATCATTTTGCCCGAAGCAGTTAGGTTTTATATATAATAAGTAAACATTGCACGGGCCGTTGAGCCAATGACTACGGGGCGTGCAGTCAATGGACGTGTTTTGGACAGGCATCCGTTACAGAGATAATTCGTAAGTAATTCTCTGTAAAACAGATTGGGCAAACCGTTCTAATCTAGTTAAAATCTTGAGTATCCGATGTCATCCCTAGTTGATTATGGCCTGGTTTTGTTAATAAATATCTTATTAATAGTTTACAAACCATTTTAGACCTAAAGAAAGACCTGCAATAGGCAGATTTAGCTTCTGCATAATGTATGGTTACGCCAAGCACATACTGCTTCATGTACAACACCTATTGATTTGGACGCAAGCTTTTACGTAGGGTGTACTTGCCCAGTTAGTTTATATGTGTTATCTTAATCGATGAAGTTAGATTTTTAGTTAATGCATCAGTATAGTCGGGCAAATTTAGTAAGCAATGAACATAACAACTGACAAAGAAATCCATCGTGAGACCTAAATACACAGTTTCACACAACATCCCAAAATTACCAAGCAAATGGTAATGCCCCTCACGACACAAAAGTTTCAAATTGATGTACAAGAGAAGACCACTGCAGGATCAGTTTGCGGTTTGCCATTTAAATTTAGGAAAGGATGCTAAGTCGCGAAAATAACACTGCCCTGGTAACCTCTATTCACACATCTTGTCAAAACTATAAAAAGTGATAATTTGGCTCAGAATGAAGTAATTTAGCTGAAATTTTCCATATTTTCTTTTTTTATCATCTATTTTTGAATTATTATAGCAACTCTTTATTACACTCAGGCGCGGATCCAGTGGGGGGCGCACCCGGCGCACGCCCCCTCTATTTTTTGAGGTGTCGAACAATTTTTAGATCCATTATTCTGTCTGCTAGATAGTGAGGGTATTACACTAGGTGATATTGTATTGATATGAATAGTCCAAGCTTTCAACTGATATTAGGCACGATATAAATAAATGTAAAAATTTTTCATATACAGATATATTCGTCCATTACATCACTTACGGTCTTCCCAAAGCGAAATGACTTTAATATATATACACCTAGTTTTCTCCGGTATGTTTTAAAATATGTACAATGAAATCGAACGGAACATAATTCCCGAATAAAATTTAGATACAGCGTGTAAACGACCACCATTTTTATTAGGTTTATATAAAATTTCGTTGATCTTATACATTTAATTCATTTACGAATCTATCAAAATGCTTAAATTAATCTAAATTATAGGTATCACCCCACTTGAACTTGAAGCTTTCAGTATGGCAAATTATTATATTATAACACATCATCAATCTAGAAAAGAGCAATTCCCACATGTTTTAATTAAGAGATTTGTACTTCATACCGTCTATAAACACGTATAGAAGTTAATAAACTTCTGGTAGGCCTATCTGTTTTTCGAATTAAATAATATGATATCCATACAGCGATTATAGCCGACAGTTGCTGTTTTCTTCATCCCTATATACACAGGGGATTTTGATTAGTTCAACATATTTTGTATCAAAATATTTGGACTTCATGTAGGCTATATACACATCAAGCCTCTGCTACATGTATCGGACCCCCCCAAAAAACAACTTTTCTTTAAAGTGTTAATTTTTGATATAACAAGTACCACAGAGTAATAAAGTTTGTAAGTCTCGAAATGATTTAGTGGGCGTCGAGTGAAACACCCCCACTCTCTCTCTCGCTCTCTCTCTCTCTCTCTCTTATCGAAAATTTATTTTGAAAACAATGCTATAGGACAGTTTTCAGACAATTTATATGGCATATATGAAAATGATTTCCAAATAATTATTTTAGGAACTTGGACACGTAAAGATTTACTTAAGTTTACTTCAAATATTACATAAGAATACGCGAATCGTTGGCCATGTCGTTTACACGCTGTATCTAAATTTTATTCGGGAATTATGTTCCGTTAGATTTCATTGTACATATTTTAAAACATACCGGAGAAAACTAGGTGTATATATATTAAAGTCATTTCGCTTTGGGAAGACCGTAAGTGATGTAATGGACGAATATATCTGTATATGAAAAGTCTTTACATTTATTTATATCGTGCCTAATATCAGTTGAAAGCTTGGACTATTCATATCAATACAATATCACCTAGTGTAGTACCCTCACTATCTAGCAGACAGAATAATAGATATATGATCTATCTCTACTCACATGTATGATTGACTAGACGGGATTATAGAGTTTTTTTATACGGGGAAAGTCGTATAAAACTTGGGTGAGAAAGTGGTTATATTTGAAATCAGAATGGTGGAGATTAGAAAATGGAGTTGAGGATACTGTTATACTTCTATATTACTGTAGTAGTACTTGTCCAACATGTGGTCAGTAGTGACCATTCTCTAGCTGTAAGTATATATATATAATAATATTATATCTTATTATTTACATAACCGTACGTCAATAAATGAACATCGAATGGACTTTTCTCGGAAGTATGAAACTAATATGTTTATCCTCTGTGTAATGTTTAATAATTTAAAAAAAAAAAGTTTCTATTGGAAACAGGAGAGGAAATTAGATAAATCAAAATTAATAATGTTTGTTAATATTATTACACATATAATATAAGAAGCCAGGAAGTGTTTACTATAGCGTAGACCAGCGTTTCGGCAAAGGAGGTTAAGGCCAAAGAGGTTACATAAATTCTAACTAATGATTAGTGTTAGGTTTGGCCGTTATAAGGATTAGTATTGGGCTAGGTTTTATCCGTTAGGGTTATTCTTTGCCGCTATGGTTGGGTTTTAAATCTCATGTGGTCGATACGTTGGCGTCCAAAACTTCGTAAATATACAATATAACCTATATACAATCATTTGAACAAGTACGCAAATAAACTTATCAAATTGAATATACACTTGAATAGTATGTCAAAGTGATGATTAAGACGGATGTGATATCTAAGAAGAGATGAAGATGAAATATATCCATTGCTAATATGTAATTAATCAGTTCACCAGTATTTAGTGAGGGGGTGTTTTGGGATGCGTCAACAATTTCAAACCTGATCTAAAAAATTATTATTCAATATCGGTAGACTTTTACAAATAATATCAGCGATATCAACAATGCCACTGGGAATCGCTATTTCCCCTAAATTTCTATTCTTTTACTTTTAATTCAAGGATCCAAAATCTGGGTTTAACCTATAAAATCCTTACTTTCTTAACTGTTTATTAATGATCACAGTATGTAAACCGCCCCGTTATTGCACTTTAAGACGGTAGACCCAACTCATTATTTAGCATGCATTGGGCGGCTTTTGAATAGACAGAATGTTAACCCTGGATTGTATTACAGTGTGATATTGTTAGTTCAATTGTATAGGTTCAATAAAAACCAGTTGCTTAACCCAAATGACTCAACTGAAATGGTGGGGATAGGATTATTGTAAAATATATAAACATATAATTTAAGCTAACCGTAACATAAAAAATAGCAGTCGATAGTCTCAAACTGGCAAAACTGTCCTGATCAAAGTCAACACCGCACGGTAGCAATGATATGGAGCTAATAATAATATTTTAATATCTTCCTAATGCGTATCATATGAATATTTGCCAACGCAGTCCAGTGAAAATTTTCGATTTTATCGATCCATTTTGACAGATTAGATATCTGATGAATTAGAATTGGATAAAGATTCGTTAATCTTTCGCGAATTCATGGCCCAGATCTGAAGTATCTCTTCTGTTTTATGTCTTTTTACTGACCATTTGTGGCAGTTTCACGGTTTTCAAGAAAGTATAGGCGGTTAAAACGTCGAGACTTCGGAGTTTTTTTGTCAATGAAAGACCTCCAGAAAACACTTTATTGGCTTCTTGCCGTCAACCACAATGGCTTACATTTTTGCGTTTATTTAGATGTGGATTATAACATCTCAAAAGTTTACCACACGGAAAAGGTGCTTGTAGCGCAGCATTATCACTTCCAACTGTAAAATGGCGACCACAGAAGGACATAACGTTATAGTACGAAATGAACCGACTATCTGTTATTGTTACATGATCTTCTTTAATAAGCTTTTGGAACAATTTTTGGTCAATGCCATGGCTTGGAAACATACTCAGAATATGTGAGAAGTTTCTTGGTACAAACTGTACCATACACAGATTTTTCACTCTTTTTGAATGAATGAAAATATGATATTTTTGCATGAATGTTCGTATTTGCTCTCAGTATTAGAAGATATGCCTCCTCCCCAATCAATTTCATGGACTGCAAATCTGCAACTTCAATAGCTAACTTTACCATGTCGACATAAGCATCTACAGACGCCTGTACAATATTTTAACTTAAATTTGTCACATAAAGCAGCAGTGACGTCATGTATTGAACTTTTGCCTTTCCTGTAGTTACGAACTACATGTATACTGTTGTAAAGCCCAACAATCTGATATTAAGGCGTATTTTAGCAAAAGTTGCAAATTTCATAAATTGACCGATGTAGTAAAAGGCCTAACAATTAATCTCAAAATTAGGAACTTTGCGGAAGTCCCATTTTGGTAAACGTTAGGATGTCATTCATTACACCCAACACAACCATCAAAAAACCCTGTCTATAGCAATTTGTTTGGGCACACCCCCTTTTTTGTAAGTTGACTGGACTAGACAATTATTGCAGACTATAGCTAGTTATCCATGATTTAGGTAACATACCTTCAAACATTGCTTGTAATCGAATTGCATTCGAGAATTTGTATCCGATTTTTGATTAAATCTAACATACCATCATTTCTATAAAAACGGGGATGATTTTGATTTTTTCCAAATTTTTCTAATCCATTTATACTGAAATGAAATGGCTGCCTTTACAATGTAGTCGTTCATAATTTTGAATTAACCCCATCTCACAAAACTAAAACTAATTTGTATTTTATAGAAACTCTTTATCATACATTTATATTTCATGTAAAGACAATAAACATTGATGGCAGTTTTAGACGTTTCCCTTAATCAGATGTGTAATTAGGACTTTTGATAAATGTCACTCTTCGTTATTTATTAGGGTTTCAAATATGACTGTTAACAGAAGATGCAAACCATAACTATGTTACCAGGCTTTCGGATCATTTACTAGAGGATGTAAATTGTTAACTGAAATGTAATATTTCGAAGATAAAAGGGTGTCTTTTGTGATGGATTGAGTTGTAGGTCTACATGACTTTACCTGAATGTTATTAGTTACAAGTAATCGAAGTTGATAAAGATGTCAGCTGCTTACTTTATATTCTAAGATTGGGCGGGGTGTTTTTAATGGCCACAAGAATTGGCAACTGGTTATCGCATTCATCACAATTCCCCTGAACGTAACATTATGTTTGTCTTTCCCAGAAACAAGATGACGTGCCATTGGTTCGTCACAAACGAATGTTGATCAAGGACAAAGAATGGACCAATGGAATAGTTCCTTACATATATGATACGAGTATTGGTATGTATCAGTTCTTTGTTTACTCATTAAATAACATAAAATCCATTATAATGACAATCGTCACAGGAATTCATGATTTAACTTTGAAATAAATGGTCGGGCAAAGACTTTATAGTAATAATATTCGCCCATGACCATTAACCCAAAACTATCCAATATCAATGCCACCCAATAAACACTTCTAAATAAATACCACCACAGAATTGTTGAATTATATATCCCTCTGTCTACACAATATATATTCAAATCAGTGCATCTCTTATGCATGAAATTCAGATATTTAAAGGCAGTGGTTTTGGTAGAACAAATATAGAGAGTTAACAACGGCTGTACTGTATTTATAAAATCAGCGATGCGTAGTTAATACACTATTCACATATTAAACTTTATTTTTATTGTTCGGCTGATCCGACTTTTGTCTACATTTCACCTGCAAACAAACAATAGGTAATGCACCTAAAGATTTGCAGACAGGTCGTGTGAAAATATAGATTTTTATTGTGCATAGTATTGACACAATGCCTAGCTTGTCACAATGATTATTCAGTTATAAGGTCTATTACTTATCTCTGTTTAGTTGGGGAATATTGGACATTAATATTCTCGGTTTAGTACTTTTTGATTTATGTTTAAAATTATATTATTCTTGATCTTAACTTCTTTTTAAAAAATGCATACATTTACATTTATTAGAGTTAATATTTTATAAAGTTATACATCTGAACATTCAAAGTCTTTACAATAACTGTTTGTAGGAGTTGTGTTATTAAGCTTACTGTTAGTGACTGGTCGGCGGTATATAACGGGTTTTAAAATTTATTCAATATTTAACTAGGATTTTAAATCTGGACTTTTTTCTGGACTATAATGTATTTTTAAGTAGAATTAGTTGAGAAATCCCGGATTGGATGTTTTAATCCATGAATACAGATATTAAGGATGACTTTTTAGTTAACATAATACCATAAACTATTCGTTTAAATTGCAATTTGTATAATCGAGTTTTGAACACACAAACACGGCCTTTGTCCGCTAAGATCTATTTCACTATTCCACCCGCAGATTTCACTAAATCACAAGATGTGATTATCGCACACGATTGTTGGTTAGGGTAAGGCTAAGGCTTAGAGTTAGGTCTTGGCCTTACAGAATAATTCTGACTTTGTCTTAGTATTGTTATTTCACAACGAAGTGTCCATTTCCCAAGTCGGTGCACCAAATAGTAGAACGTGATTGAAGTATTTTGTTATTTTCATTTTCCCTAGCTAACTGAATATTCATGCCTTCAATATGTTTTTTTATCAGATGCAAGCGCGAAAAATGAAATTCTTGCTGCCATTGATTACGTCCAGAAATATACTTGTATAACGTTTGTGCCACTGACGAATGACACACGTTCAACTTATAACCTAGACCATGATGGTTATGTTAGATTCATCAATAAAGGATCGTGAGTATTAGTAATTTCTATAGATGCAAACTGTCATGAAAAGATGACTTCAAAATTTCACCAGAAATATACTTGTATAACGTTTGTGCCACTGACGAATGACACACGTTCAACTTATAACCTAGACCACGATGGTTATGTTAGATTCGTCAATAAAGGATCGTGAGTATTTGTAATTTCTATAGATGCAAACTGTCATGAAAAAATGACTTCAATATTTCACCAAATTATATCCACAACCCCCCTCTACCCCCAATCTCTTGGAGATTGCAAGTTTGCCAAACAAGCTCCATCATAATTACCACTCATTCCAGAATCTGGTCGTATTAATAATTGTGGGTAGGTTGGTAGATGTGCTTGGTATTTTTTGATACCCAAAAAGATTCGTATGAGATTCTCTATAGATAGGCTTTCCACAAGGTTCACATCTCATACTGGTACTTTTTATTGTTAGTACGCATGAATAGTATAACCGATCATACACTATGACCTTCAAACTGAATATTGATTTTTAATATTACTAGCATAATGTATATTTTGTAGGTGTTATGCTGACGTGGGCAATAAAAGACACCAACAGGACTGTTCTTGCTGTGACAGGGTAAATATTTAACATATACAATTTGTTGCGGTTATTTTTTTTGAGGGGGGGGGGGTATTTAGAATTTTCTAATTTGAAAGTCGAACAGCAGAAACAGTTTATTAAGATTCTAATCGGTGCTTACAAAAATATTTAATATTTATTTCAGTATTCTTGTATTCACGAGCTCGGCCATGTTCTTGGTCTGTTCCACAGCCATCGTTCCAACCATGCCGAGGGTTGGATCAGAATTAACTGGAAGGAGATTAGACCAAGTAAGTATTGCCACCCAATCAAAATGTATTTTAATTTTTTAATATATTAATAATTCAATAAACAAAAGCTAGTGTCATAGGAGACAATCAAGTGATTATAATAAACTGGTGAATAATATTTTTTAAGAAATTCATTTTAATTGTGAGACACTACTTGTTTGTATGGTAATATTAATGTGGTTGTATATTTTTATAGATTATCTGTATGTCTATAGAATAGAACCAGAAAGTAATGTGGTCGATTATATGTATGATATGACGTCTATGATGCATTATCCAACTTATGTAAGTAATACATAGATCAACATTCTGTTTTACAAGTGCGATAGAATTGTGTAGTGGAAAACGCATACCCTTTGCTTTCTGGGCATCATTTAATACAATGAATTGGAATTTTGAATAAAACGGATGTACAACAATCCTTATTCTATGTCGGGGTCACGGTGTCTAAGTGGGTAATACGCTGGCTCGCTAGCCCGGAGGTCGGTTGTTCAATCCCAGATTTTTCGGCGTGCCCCCCCCCCTTGTCAGTGATGCAGAACAGAAGGCCTGACAGACAAGGACAGCGGTCTAGTCGTTCGTACGGGGCGAACAAACGAGGTTCCATGTGCACATATTGGCATGCACGTTAATGATCCCTTGGCAGTTAGAATTCGATATAATAGTATGCCCGTCCTCATTAGCTCAGTTCGGGCCAGAAAAGTAGAACGTTAAACCCCATTGTGCGATTTGCGGTACTTTTCGTTAATTCATATACATTTGATAAACGTTTCACCTTTTTAAGATGTACAGAAACAGTTATAGACCTACAATGAGTAATCTAGTCCGCGGTCTCACCACAGGAACAAGTAGATTTTATCCATTACGTGATATCAATTGGTATCATAGATGTGCAGGTAAGATATATCGTAAATTTATATTATTAATCAAAATCAATAAGTTATTATTAGGAAAATATATACATGATAAGATTTGACTATACGGTTAACTTATGTATGGCGGAAGCGGAGGGTGTCATGTGGCCGAGCGGTATAACGTGTGTAATTTAAACCATATATCGCACCAGCGAATTATTCCAATATTTCAATCATACCATAACGGTAGTCTCCAAATAAACTAGTTTATTTGCTTCTCTTGCTGAGTAGACGTTAAACTGTGTCGAGATAATATGCGCCTTCTGAAACTATTTACAAGTTGTACGCATTTTACATTTTGTATATGGTGGTTTTGAAAAACGTTTGAAAGTTTTCAATAATTACATGGGTCTAGAGAGTAATTACACTTGTTTTCTTGTTGCCCCGTCTTCATTATCCCAGTCGGTGCAGAACAGTAGGACGTTAAACCCAATTTCATTTTTCATGTTGAATGTGATAAAATCCATTTAAACTGTATATCAGTCACAAGGTCTACTAAATCGTATATTTAATGAACGTTTCCAAACTTTTTCAGCAAGAATGTGTAATTGGTTAAATAAAATATGTGCTAATGATGGTTTTATAACAACCGTAAATGGCGAATGTGACTGTATGTGTCCACTGCATTTAGATCCTGCAACCAGCTGTAATACCTTTTTGAAACGAAGTAAGTCCACCCTATTTTTAACAAGGACCTTGGTTTCGAAAAAAACAAATATAACTTAGCTGCTACAAATGCGATTGGTGTAAACTGTTCTTTTGGGCATTGTGTGCTCTTTTTGTCAAAAAGACTCAATGATCATCAACCTCGAATCTCTAGTAGTAGGTTACTTGCTGCATAGCATAAGAACATATTCATTTAACAATGTTCAATTTTTTAATTTCAAGGAAAGGAATACAAATGGCCTTCCGGTCACTATACTCTTATAGCACCACATACTGGATGCCCGGACGGTCGATTTGACGAAGGATCTCTGACACATTGGAGTGATGGAAGAAATTGGCATAAATATACATGGTCAGAACCGAAGGGTAGACGTCTTCACTTAAAAGGGGCACACACGTGGAAACGCCACACCTACTACTTCTGTACGAGTAAGAATTATTCTCCATTGGGTGGAGAATGGCCGAGAGGTTCCTATTGTATCTTGAGAAAAGGTGGCGAATGCCCAATAGGTGAGTTATTAATGACAAAAGACTTTTGAACGTATTACCCATTGAACGTATAACGGATTGGGTATTCATTTGGATTTGTTTAGAACTAAACTCACAGAACAAAAGCACGGATCTCATTAGCATCTTTAACCTACTCGCGTATTCCAAGAATTACCAATACTGGGGTATAAATATTACATCTTTCAAGACTACAGTCTTCGTCTAGGGGAGCTAGCATGCATTTGCAATGACATCACTGAAGGATTTAATTAAACCCTTTCCGATGCCTTTGGTTTGAATTATTTGAATGATTTGATTTTATTAGGTTTTAAGAGTGGATTTATTCAGTTTGATAATGAGATACGTTCTAGACGGATGAGTAACAGTAATCACGGTGAACTTCCAGACGGTGAATATGGGAAGGATACATTGATTCAATTTTGTTGTCGGGACGATGGTCTTGAATCTCAACCAATTGAATTGCCTAATGATAAACCAATGATCCTGTTTCAAGCTAAATTTCTTGGTGGGGATTCTTGCCAGGTAGTCAGTGGTATGTAGCATGGTAATATACTTACTTTAAATTTCAGCTGTTAATAAGCTCAATCTTCGTATGATCGTTACATCTTGGTATCATGTATTTGACAGCTGCAAGATAGGATACACCGCATGATTACCCCCCCCCCCGGTCACTCGGTACCGCTTCTCGTTTGACCTCAGTCCGTGGCTATACTTCGCGGATCTGTTAGGATTATTGTAGCCGAATTGGAGTCAAATACACAATAGTAGATGCAGGGTATGCTTTCTGAAACGCATGGTTTAATTTTCATTTTATGTTGATTTTGTGGCGAGTAGGATACGGCTGCCTGATCGTCGTCGAATTTCCCGACCGAAGGTGTCTATTTGACGGGTATTGTGATTAAAAAAAAAGTCTGATTGGGTTTGGGTTTTATGATAACGGGCGTTCGTGGTGTTCATTTTCTTGTCTGGTTTCTATTTTCAGGTATGTCGCATCTGTTGGAGTTTTTCGTTTTTGATAATATTGATACTGGTATATCTCAATTGAATGGAAGTGTACCCAGAAGTAGCATCTATAGAGGACGTGAATTTCTCATATATTATTGTTACTACGAACCTCTAGACTATAGTAAGTAAATCATACGCCCTCCCAGCAGGCACGCAACGTTGTTACAACATTGTCACAACGTCAATATCGGTCATGACGTTGGACAACGTGTTTTCGACCAATATTCGACGTTGTATTTAAGTCATATACAGGTTGCTGTCAACGCGTTGTCACAACGTAACGTTATCAAAACCAATATTCGACGTCAGATTTAAGTCATTATACAGGTTTTTGTCACAACGTTATCAACACGTGATATGCAGCAGTTCGAACCTTGACCTCTGATTGCTAAACCAAGGTCACCATGAGACTCTCGGGGGTCAATTTAGTTTAAATAGTCAAGACCTCAAGGTTGTCAGATCCGGTTTTGGGTTGGCGAGTTATCTGCCCTTAGACCACATAGATTTCATGCTCAGTTATTTGACTTTCTAGAGAAATTTGCCCAATAAAGCCAGGACCACTGGACCTTGACCTTCCAAAATGTCATCTCGACCCACATGACCCTGCTAGGTCAAGGTCATCTGAAAGTGTCAAGGTCACCAAAATATCTACTGAGTCGGGTGCTCCCGGGCACATGGTGGGGCCTCGGGTCTGCGCGGAAAATTAAAGGTCATGACCATGGATGGGCAATTAACTGACCTTTAGAATGGGACCTTGACCTTTGACCTGACCCTTGACCTTGGGATCGAAAAAAACTCAAAACTTCATGTACCACCCAGATTTTCGTCAATAAATGTTGACAGTTCGGTGAAGAAACATACAAATAATGATTGCTATCCAAATACTTTTAAAGATGTTTTGTTCCACATTTACACAACAAGCTAAGTGCAATAATAAATAGCCCTCTCTAGTTAATTGATTGTTGATATCTTATAATAAAATTATTTTGTAAATTTATTGTTGAGTACTCTTCAGAATTGTTATACATGTATTTAGAATATTATAAAATAGGACATATATTATAGAAAAGACACAGGATGATGTAATATAGACTATTTCTAATTTTAGACTGTGGCGAGGTAATTAATCTAGATGAATTTATAACTGAAACTATTATAACCTCACCAAATTATCCAGGGAATTACAGCAGAAACATGGAATGCCATTGGCTTATAAAGGTGTGTTCTTAAAGTCGTTATACAGGGAAAGTTCCAGTTGTGAGTGAAAAAGGGGTCGCTTTAGCAAATGAAATTAAGAATAACTTGCTCAACTCTTTTACAACGAACAGCCTAATATCGGAATGTTGTCAATACGCATGCATCTGGGTTGTAGACATGTTCATTCAGAAAAATGGTGATTGCTAGTTAAGACGTCGGTGTTCATATCCACCTGATAACTGAACATCGTTATTGGTGATTCATTCATCTTATACCCACCCTATACATTTACAAACTAAATATGACCAAAATTTACTTTCTGGTGACACGCGAAAAATAAATTACCTCTAAGTGGTTTCTGGTGTTGTGTACAGACCAGACTATTCACCATTCACCAAACTACTGTGACTGATACAGCTTCTTATTTTCGGGTTTATTGGGCTAATATTTTTTTTTTTGGATGAGGCAGTGCAAAGTATAGTCAGTGTTAACCATCGTTCTTCGTAATCCTGATAAAGCAGGAAAGCTTATATAATTTAATCCATTTTGCAGGCCCCAGCCAATAACAGACTTCTTCTAACATTTGAAGATTTTGATATTGAAGCAGGAACAACTGTATTAAAGCCATGCATAGATAAATTATCTTTAGGATTAGGACATACTGGACAGACTGGCGTTGGGTGAGTAGCTAAATATTATCAGATTATATATGCATACAGTTTTAAGGAATCATTGCAATAGCCCTTTCATAAAAAAAAACTTAATTTGAATACAAAATATTGTTTTATTTTTTTAAGCGCAGGTCATCGTTTATGTTTAGCGGCTTCTAATTAAAGACAACCAAGAATATGTATCGATTCTGCAAGAATGGTTTAACCTTTTGTTTCAAATTTCAGTATGTGTGGAACGTGGGAGAGAGGAAATTATCAGAGTATATTTAATACCATAAATATTATACTATGGACGTCTATGACAGTGCAGAGGCGTGGATTTAAAGCTAGAATATCGTTAATAACACGTAAGCCATTCTTTCTATGTATGAATATAACAATAGTTCTTGAAAAGATAATATAGTCTCGCGATTTTGTCATCAAAAAAGAAGTCGACTTCTTCTTCACACCAGATAAGTTGTTGCCAAATATTTAAAAAAATGTATTTGGTTTGGTTTTTTCCAGCTGAAAGTATGTGTTATAAATTAGAAGATAAAGGACTGACATATCGGGGTAAAGTAAATGTAACTGAAATGTTTGTTCCATGTCTACCGTGGGCTGAAGTAACACACTGTCCACATCATCCATTTAAACATGGGTAGGTTTGATCTGTTTCCTTCTGAAAATAACGGCTTTAGTCAACTACCTCGATACATATGCAGGATGTAGGGCCTGTCCGGAGGTACCCGAGTACACATTTGCGTGCACGTAAAAGATCCCTTGGCAGTTATAAGAGTAGGCCGTAGCACACTTTATGGCATATGTCCGTCTTCATTAGCCCGGTTTAGGAGCAAAACAGTAGGACGTCAAACCACATTTCATTTCATTTCAGATATTCCATATCTTACGGCAATGTCCATCTCGATTTTCCGACGTGGTCTTCTCTTGTCAGTGATGCAGAACGGAGGGTCTGATAAGGACAGCTGTCTGGTCTTTCGGATGGGACGAAAAACCGAGGTCCCGTGCACAAATTGGCGTGCACGTAAAAGATCCCTTGGCAGTTGGAATTCAATATAAGAGTAGGCCGTAGCACTGCTGCCTGGCCAAAATTTCCCTCATAGCACACTCTATGGCGTATGCCCGTCTTCCATTAGCCCAGGTTAGGCATATTCCTGAAGCAATGGCCCGAGAAATCCCTCTCTGGCCGTTGCTGGATTAGCTTCTGATTCTTGAACTTTTGTGGGCGTATGTCTATTCTTCCCGTTCAATAAAAGCTATCACTTAAGTACAGCAACATGACAGTCCTTCGTTTAATCTGGGTCTTCCCTAAAACTTTGGGCAGTGATTTAAAACGGCAATTTCATATTTTTTAGTTATATTTTTAAAATATATTAAAATAAAGCCCTAAAATAGATTGTATCTATAAACAGTCCTACCTTGTTAAAGAATAGTCCTATTGATCCTATAATTCACTATTGCCAGTTGAGAAATTGGCAAAAATATCATTTTCAACTTGAAATTCAAACGTTTGAAGATCGCCATTGCATGTAGGGTAATGGGAAAACAAGGGAGGTAATTCAAGTCATTGGGTTATTATTTTCGGTGTCAGGGAAATTTATGCCTATGAAATATTGCCCATGATCGTATAATAATGAGTTGACAACCTTTTGAGCAAAAGACATAGAAATAATTATGTTTTGACTTTCTTAGAAAATATGAAATGTCCGCTTTAAGGTATTAAAAACGGTGAAAGTATGTTCGTTTCCAAACAGTATTGTTTACATTTCATTCGACTTGATAGCCTCCTTTGTCACGCAATTAGTTTTACTGCAGTATTCTGCTATGCATGGGTTAATTGGGCATAATAAAATCGTGAGCCATGACGTAACGTTAAGTAAACATATTTGGTCCAATATTGGCACTCATTTTGAATGTAAAGCTTTTGCAGACCAGCTGGTCATTGGTTGGTAGTCGAACTACTGACCAATCGAAATTTAAAACAAAAATACCCACTCATTACAGCAGTGAGTAGTGGGATTACCTCTAATCAAACGAAACAGTGCGCAGAGTGTGAGGTTAGGTGAAGAAGAGTAGGACGTTAAACCCCATTTCATATCGTTTCATTTCCGGCAATGTCTGACTGGGTAAACCTCGCTGAATGAAACCTATTTCCGGACAATAACAAACGTTGATAGCAGAATATGTTTAATTTTCTTGACGACTTTAGAATTTGGCACGTTATAATTATTTCACATATCAGAATAAGAAAAGATCTCTGCCATATGTCCATCGGTGTTTTCGCTAAACTAATATTATTTAGAAACGGACATATAGACAGTAACTTACAAATATTTTAAAAATTGTTTCAGTGATTTTGACGATGGTTTGGAAGGTAATTATTGTCGTAATCCAGGTGATGGATTAAAACCCTGGTGCTATATAGAAAAAGATGGTTGCGAACGTCAATATTGTGACGTCTGCTTAAAAGGTACGAAATGTTGTTTATAGATCTGCATATCGGGTTCATTTTCTTTTTGTTATGTCATTGATTGGTAATACAATTAAAGCAGTCAATTGCTATATAAGCTACGAGTCCATTACATTTATTTGGAATGTTAAAATAGTTATATAATGGTACAATATAAAGATGGCTCACATGAAACGCAAATTTCAATAAGTGCTATAATAAAGCACCCATTTACTGTGTCGTCATTAAATTGGATCTTATGTTATATCCGAGGAAAGATTCAAGAATATAACTTTTTTAGCACGAGTATCCGGCCGTAACAACGATTGTGTAAATTTATTTTAGGCCCAGTTTATGATAATTTGGATAATTGTGAAGAGCTTGTAAAACAAGAAGACAGATTTTGTCTAGAAGATGCCAGAGCAGCTTCAAATTGTGCTAAAACATGTCAATCACATTTACCGCCTTTACCACCAGTTACAACAGGTAATTTACATCCAAATTTAATATAGAAATATACCATATTAATGTACAACATGCAATAGTAATGTATCCACATAAATCACGAACACAAATCATGACACAAAAAATAATTGATCTTTAAAACAATTCTGTAAGGGATTAGCCAGAAAGAAATGATGTATGACGTCTGTTCGGTACTAACTAGGTCACCTAGGGCTTATTTTTATTTCAACACATCGCTTCCGCCCATTGGTTGTTAGGAGTCGGAGAATCAGATTAGCCGGAGATATTCCTGGTCATATACAGTCCTGATCTATAACACTCTTCGCAACCAACCCTACCCACCATTATCCACCCTCAGCCACCACCCCTATTTACCTCCCCAACTGGCTAAAAAGAATACAACATAAAGAGATTTGGAAATGGACATTTTTTATACATTTTTGATTTTGAAAATGTGCTAAGCTTTAGACATTCTTTAATAAGTGGATTGTTAACGTTTTCAGAAAGTGAAGCACGATGTCTTCCTCCATCTGATCTAAATGATTCTATTATTGTCGGAACAATAAAATCATCCTACAAAGTTGGAGACACAATAACCTACAAATGTAGACAACTTAAGCGCGAATTCAATATGGCGTGTTTAAAGGACAGTAAATGTAAACAAACAATGGGAGAGTTGCTGCAGACGTGTATCCATGACGGTAGATGTGATAGTGACGAAGAAAAGTTAACACTGCGCTGTTTGACGGACAACAAATGTGATTTGATCCGGGATCAAGAGCAAATATCGTGCTTAATCAATGGGACATGTGATAAAAGTAGAGGTATATGTTTAAAGGAAAAGTGGTGTGTCAGTAAGGCAGAATCCATAGAAACATGTCTGGACTTACGCGAGTGTCACAATGAGACGGAGGCCCATTTATTGTCTTGTTTGCGTGGAGATGCATGTAATTATTCTACTGTAGAATCAGCTTTGGAGGAACCGTGTCTTTCTTATGGAAAGTGTTACATTCCACAGGCTTTAAGACAGTCATGTTTGGTTGATGGTAGGTGCAACCACGCAAAGGAAGTGTTAACACGTTCGTGTTTGACGGATGGTAGCTGGACGTCTGGTGGATTCGTGTGTGGAGGTAGGAATTAAATTCTTATTTACGATTGCTATCTCAAGAATTAAACGAAATTGGTGTGTTAACACCCCACTATTCCGTCCCGGCGCGGTTTACCCCTACCACTAGTGCAGGACGTAGCTCCTCACAAGGACCAGCGTCAACTCGTTCGGGAGGGATGAACATCCAAATTACCAACTATACCTTGCACGTAAAATAACCCTTTGTACTTGTTGTCTGGGCCAAAATTTCTTTATAACACACTGTAACGAATTAATATTAGGTCTTTTCTCCCGTTGGTTGTACATATTAAAGATTGTGTCACCAAAACCATATCTGTTTTTCATACAGCATGCCCAGATGGATGGTCTATATTCAGAGAACAATGTTATAAACATTTTAACAAAGGAATGTTCTGGAATGATGCCAACCAATTCTGTCAACAGCAAGGTGGTCTTTTGACCACAGCAAAGGATAAGTTAGAAGCAGAATTTGTCACGTCTATCAGGTTTGTATCAAAATACCCCACTACCACCATCTCAGCAACTGTAGTATTTTAGTGATACTTTAAGTCTTCCAGCGTCTCAAAACCATAAGTAACATCAATCTCTAATCAGAGGAAATCTTAAACTTTGATGTTCCACATCATTCCATATATCCAATTCACCCTTATTAAATTGTTGGTAGTTTAAAGCAGCTGTCTCGGATGGATATATTTGAGAAAATGAAACTGTTCAGTTCACAGAGAAAAATAATACTCATATTAACTTTTTATTCTGCATCCGTCTAATGTCTGCAATTCTTTGATACGTTTTTCACAAGGGGGTGGCTGTATAACTTAAGAACAAGTCTTGCCAAAATGTCAATGATTATTTGATCATCGCGATCATCATATGATTCGTGCATAAGTTACCTATATTTGAAAACAATCATAAACGGCGTTTATGGGTAAACAGCCATTGCGTAATTTTAACTTAATTGAAGTTTTACAATAATCAAACCTTTTTTTACTCTAGAATACCGCTAAGGACGATATGGATTGGATTGACGGACTTGGAGAAGGAAGGGGAATTTGTGTGGTCTGATGGCACACCGGCAACATGGACCAACTTTAAAAAAGGTTCGATCATCAGTTCCTCAATTCAATGCATCAGTCATGGTTAAACGTGTAACCTATGGGTGGGGGGATCATGTACCTAAGTTGGTAAAACACTGGCTCGCTAGCCTGGAGGTCGGGGTGTTCATCCAGATTTTCTGACGTGGTTTACCCTTGCCAGTGATGCAGGACGGAGGGCCTGACAAATACAGACGAAAACCGAGGTCTCGTGTACACAAGGAGGTGGGGATAAAAAGATCCCTTTGTAGTTGGAATTTGTTATCTGTATTTGCTATTTGTTTTAGGGGCACCTAATAATGGTTATAAGCAGGAACATTGTGTGGCACTATTAGGTGAAGAATATAACAATGAATGGGAAGATAATTACTGTGGTCATCATTATCGCCATTCATTTGTATGTAAAATTAAACCACAAGGTAAGAAAGAACATATCACCCCATGAAACCCCGTCTTCAATATTTTGGTAATCCTGTCTATGTACAGTTTAGTCAAAAAGGTCATAACTAATATGATCTTGGTGGAGAGGAAAAAAATGATCTTCGCCGTGTATTTGAAATGCTGTAGAATGGCCAGGATTGGTGTTGGGATAAACGCTATAGCTGTATACTTGATCTAACCATTTTAGGCTTGACCGAAGACATCGGAGATGAGAAGCTATCCTACATTCATCCGACAACCGTGGTCTCGACAAGAGGTCTTACAAAATCAAAAATTGTTGATAGCAATACATGTATTACAGATGATATTAACTATTGCATATTAATTATTTACATCTATTTATACATTCATATTTGTTTATATTAATTTATATGTTGTATTAATTTATATACAACCATATTTTGTGTATTGGTCTGTTTTAGAAAGGTCTGTATGTGCTGATAGATTAAATAATTGCCAGAAATTACTACTAGAAACACCAACTATGTGTACTACACAACCAGCATTTGCCTGGGCTGAATGTTCTCAAACATGTGGTATGTGTAATAAACACAAAAGTAAGTACTGTTTTCATTCATTCCAACAAGGCTTACTAATCTGAAAAGTTAGCATGAATAATCTCTTTATTTTCCGCACTCTTCAAGTTAAAATATATCAAAGCACAGTCAGTAATAGAGGAATTGTTCTGTTACAACGAGTGTGAAAGTAGTGCCATAGCTAGACACATGTGTCTTCATCTTCATGTTTTTAGATCAAAAAACGATCCTTCAATCCTACGATGTTGTTGTTCTCCTTCTTCTTTGGTGGGGTAAGGCTCTTAACAAAAAGCATAAGGCTCCGCCAATTCCACACTGAAGGTTGCCCTCGCTTGTGCCATGTTCGTAGGTTTGCCGCGTTATATTTTGTTTATTTGTGGTCCGGTCATCTTCTACTAACTATTGCTACTATCGAGCATAATTACTTATGGGGAAAAGTATGGCGCTCCTTTAAGATGCATTATGTAAGAATAAACTCTGCCTATTGCAGGTCTTTATTTTGGCACAAAATATTATATTAACTATTATTTAAATATGTAATAGAATGACAAGCCCATAATGAACTATCTAGGACATTGGGTGGTTCCGATTTAAAGTAGATTAGAACGCTTTGAAAACTTGTATATGATATAGTTACAAAATGAAGAAGCGAGACTAAGTCTCGAATAACATGTACCGTTTTTACGATAATAAAAAAGCATCGCCACATATTTTCAAAACTCCGCTCAGAATAATTTGAATGAAATTTTGTAATATATTAATTCATTTTTTAACTACATGAAGGCAGGTGACGTTGAGAACTTTGCGTATTAATTGCATAATATTATATTTTAGCTAGACGATGTACTATGCCACTGACACCGAAGAATACACGCTTATATAGTAGACGTAGATTATTATATCGTGGACGTACTGTAAGATATGAGTGTGAAAAGGGTCATGGATTAACAGCGGGTAATCTAGATAGAGTCTGTAAAGCTGATGGTAGATTATCAGGCTCTCCACCTGTTTGTGTCGGTAAGTAAAGGAGATCGCAATAATTGGTGAATCCATTCGCAGCTCTAGAATTCTTCTGTCATAAACTTAACAACAATCTAAAATGTTTATTAATACGAGAACTTAACTGAATGTCTAAAATGTTATTAATACGAGAACTTAACTGATTGCAAGAGCATTTTTTTTTAAAAAAAATATACGAATTTTAATTATCTGTCGTGTATTGGTATCTTTGCAAGGATCGAGGTCACAAACAGATTTGTAGCCAAAAATTATTATGATTTGATGTGTGTCTAATTAGAGCGTCTGTCATGGCGTGTTTACATGTGGAACTTTATATTATTATATATTTAATTTCAAATATAAAACTATACTATCTGGGTATTTTTTTATTATTACACTTTTTAAGCCACAGAGAAAACTACAACATATAACAATGAAGTTTATATAAAGGATAGAGGTGCATATGCTGGAGTCTCTCACGTGTTCACTGGAACAACAAAGGAATTGTTGATTCCAAGACGAGGTAGAATCATAGAATGGCATTTTTATGTTGGTAATCCGGGTGAGATAGCACTACAGATCTACAGACCACCAGCGAATGCAAATTCTTACAGGTAATTTATACTGAGGCAGAAATGGTTTTACATTAAAAATAAATTTATAGATGTCTGTTGAGTGCATTACATTCTATATCAAATTCAAATCACCGAAAGGTGCAACCTGGAGTACCGTAGTGAATACTGCAGTCTAATTAAAATTTATATTAGTTTCATTTAGGGTTGGGGGGGGGGGGGTCTTTGATATCTCTTTTAGTATTGTTTACACATTGTATCCTGCTAGTTTAAGTTCCTTTTACACCAGAAAATTTCACTAACAAACCACAAACATAATTCCCGCAATTCACCCCAGAACGTAGTACTGTTCACCATTACACCAATTTGATAGATCAGTCAGTACAAGTGATTTGAACACCGACTTCCAAACTTCTATTAGTTGTCAATGAGTTAATTTTCTTCTGGAACACAATGTTGCATTTTTATTAGATAACAAACTTAATCATTTTTTCAAAAATATTACTTCGGCGAATTCTAAATAGGCACAAATGGTGGGGAGATAGTTTATCTTCCCTTAAGATAGATCTTTAACATGCTCCATTAAAAAAATTCACCTTTCTAAAGTTCATTATTCACTCAACGTATTTTCTTTTCAGATACACTTTAATAAGTTCTCTGTCTTTAATAACAACGACACGAAGATATGAAATAATCAAATTACCAACAGTAAATCAAACCTTAGTTGAAGAAGGTGACTTATTGGGTGTTTGGTATGGTAAAAAGGATGCCGGTGTCTCTTTCGCTGGTTGTAATGGTAATTTCTACAAGGAGGCTAATGCCATCAGAAAGGCCAAATTTACAAATTCCAATTCTTTTGTTCCCGACAAGGAAGTTAACTTTTCTAACACCACCATGTGCGGCATATTCTCATTAAAAGTATTAATAGGTCCGGTAAGTAAATATATAATTAGATGCACGCGTGTTAAACGACAAATGGCAGATTATAACTATTATGTTGAGTGCTAGATTACTTTTTCTAAGCAATACAAATTACAAGTTCCATGTTTGGTTAGCCTTGGGCCCAGATATGTAAGAGTCCACGCTCTTATGGTATAAAGTGATTGGTCGTATTATCAAGCCATCGAAGGCACTCGATACCGTTAAGAAAATCTAGCAAGCATCCAAATTCCCGAATGTTTCGCTTTGAATCACATTTAGGCATTTGGTTTACATACTTACACCTAGGTTCACTTCTCGGTGAACTTTGAAATCTAGAAATCCTCTTTTAGTTACAGATATAGTCTGAAATTTTAATCAAAATTATGTGCTAAATAATAAGGATAATTTTCACGGGAATGAAATTACTCCGCGTAGTGTTGCGTTTGATTAGAGGTAATCCTATTTCTCGGGCCATTGCTTCAGGAATATGGGGAATGACTGATGTTGCAAACATAGATCCGTTTGCCAGACTCACATAAATATAAGAATCCCCGAGACATACAGTTTAGTGCACTTAATTTAAATACATGCCACCTTTCTATTTTACAGATTTAAAGCTTGGAAGTTCAAAAGCACGACTTAACTATTTTACCTGCGCGCTAGTCAGGTAACTAATATCAAAATGCATCTACGTAATCAATAATTTGTTTATATTTTTTACACCGGTGAATTTCTTGGACTGTTTTACTGTATTTGTAGTATATAGTTTCATTAAGATATTAAATGGTCACTGTTCTCATAATTAAGTGATTTCACTAATATTTTGACTGTGCGTGCATAGTATATTATATTTTGTTCCTCCTGTCTTCTGTAATCAGTATTGTGCTGCAAAACGACAAGAGAATTATTTTAGAAACGTAGCCCCGATTGTTTACCCATGGAACTGTTATATTTATCTTAATGTGTTCGATTATTAAATGTCATACAAACAGTATACATATTGATATGCTTTTTTCATAGTAACCAGTAATAGTTGTTATGAGTGTCATATATATTATGATAAATATTCTCTCGAAAAGGCAGTGGATTCTGTTATATATTATTGTTTAAAAGTTTATTTCTATGTCAATAGTGTAAGTGTAACAGGACATTAGAACTATAAATCAGAAAAGAAAATATTTTCCGACTTGAAAATCGTTACTGTACATAGATGACAAGGACTAATGAAGGGTGCAATGGCATAATTATCAAAACATTTATATTTTTCTTTTTTGAAAAAAAGCTATTGAATATAATTTATTCAACAGACACTGACAAGAAAATAATAGCTGTTGCTAGAACCGTTTATTTTACCAGATATTTCAAGCCATTCGGGTCATAAATATCACCTATTAAGCTACGTTATAAATGATACGTCACTTTAATTATTGGGTGGTTGTAATCTCTGGCACCAGTCACCGTGCATCGTGTCATTATAGCATCCACTGTAAATACAACTCGCCAAATAATGGTTTGACGTTTGTAATTTATGGTGAGATTTTTACACATAAAAAATATCTTATTTAAAAAAAAAAGAATTGTGTATCAAACAGATGACCTAATTCTGCTCAAAAGAATCTTTATTAAATAATATTGCTGTAGCAACATATCAGTTGTTTTAAAACTTATTGCACTGTTGATTGTTTAAAATAGTTCTTAAAGATGCATTATGTAAGATTTAGATAAAGAGCTGAGCGTTCTTGCCATAAGAGATCAAAAAATAAAAAAAATATCTTGGAAATTTCAGTCAATTAAGTTTATTCTGAACAAAGTAATGTGTATTTTATGTTTTGCCAATATTATCTATATTATCAAATAACATTGTTACGGTCTCAATTATCCGTTTTTACACGAAATTATTTAATGGCGATTGCGTTATTTATGTTTCATTGTAAAGCAGGGTCATTCCATAGTCTAGAGAGTTGATTATTGGCTTGTCATATTAATAAATGACTAATTAATCATTATAATACCTGTAATAGGCCGTCATAGTTCTTACACAATGCATCTTTAAATATAAGTACTTTCTCCTTACACAAAGCATATGCAATTTATGCAAAACATGGTATTGATGTGCTTTTATTTTTCATTGTTGTTAATTGTGTTACTAGATAACATTCAATCCTAATATGTTACATCGTAATAGTGCTTTGTATAATTATGTTATTTTAGTGAAGGAAAAAGAAATTTAAATTTTAAATTAGGTCTGTTTAATGTTTATATTGTTTAACGTGTTATTAAAATCAAATCATATTTATAAATGTTACCATGTTGTATAATGCTAATAAAATTATTTCTGTGCTTATTTAACTAAATTCATTCAAGAACAATGAAATCAGTACAATAAATATTAAAATAAAGGCATTTGTAGCGAATTTATATAAAACAAAGCAAAAAGTTTACAATAAAGGTAACTTTAGCACTGTCACCAACCGAGTGATTGGTCGCCATGCGGGAATTAACCAAATGTAAACGCAATCCATGGTTGATGATCGCTTTGGTTCTAAGTGCTTACGTATATTGTCACATTCAGTTGACCCTTCCTGTACCACGATTATAAAAAAAAGTCTGAGATTTTAAAATATAAAATTGACGAAGATACCAGGAAGCCTTTCCAGGATGTGTCTTAAACAAAATCTTTGTGGCAGAACACAATTAATTTCCCCATTGCCTGCAATTGTCTATAATGTTTTTCACTGGTGTACTTCAAATTGTAACTCATGTTTTGACTTTGGTGACACCTAAGTAAGTAGAGAATAGAAATGTAATGCTTCTACATCAGTTATATGCCAAACGAACAACACAAGATGCGAAATAACCAAAACAACCGAGGTATTGGAAATTAAAGGTGGTCTGCATCCGGTTTGAACCATTTCTACATCAGGGTTATATCCCTTTAGTTAACAGGAATAACTGCCAAACCAACCGGGCGACTATCAGCTGAGGCTGTCGATCAAGAATGTAAAACGAATATATTGGGAATTTCAGTCACATTACTTTATTCTGAACAAAGTTATCCGTGTTTGAAGTTTAGACAATATTATCACCATTGTCATGTACCATTGACATTATATGTAGTCTATCCATTTTTACAATAAAATATTAAATGGCGATCGTGAAATGAAATTGGGTTTATATTGTTAGTCCTTATACCATGCATAAAACAAAATCTATTAGCGAAGCAAATGAGAAGTGATATTAGATGAATAATAAAATCCAATGTTTAGCAATTTGATTCGATAATATTTGATTGATCTTAGTGCTCAGCCAAAATTTGGATTTTATCGTTAGTTAAGATTTCGAGAAACAGGGCCCAGGCGTGTAGTATTGCATAAGGAAGGCACATAACGCACCATCCTCACGGATGCAAAATGTCTGCCCTTGATGATTTCATTGTTATAAATGAATAATGATACTTCAAATGAAAGCATTTTAATTTTAAACTATAACACATACTTATGGAAGAACAATTACTGATTTATTTAGGCGACGTTTCGAAGAGTATTCTCTCAACGTTTTCAAGCAAGTGCAGTAACAAATGTGTATGGCAATTATATATAGACAAGCAATAACAACAATTCTGCAACCATGCATGACAACAACAATATCAAAGGCATATAACAACATGGTCAAAGGCAAGGTGCATATAAAGGATTAGTGAGGCCACTGATAATTGGCATTAATTAACATTAAAGGGATATTAATAAGTAATTGTAGGGATAAATTGTTCAACTTGAACAACCAATCATGACAAATCCGAAACCATACATGAACTAGGTTACATCAAAGGGATAGTAGCCGATTGATAATGAGTAATAATAACATAAACAGCAAACAAAAGGGAAACCATACATGAGAACATCGGAGAACTAGTAACTCCAGATAAATTAAATGGGGATTAAATATTTGGACCATAATTAAGTCAATATAATTAAGAAAATTGAATACACACAAAACAAGACAACCCGCACAACCCTTCTTTATGCTCCCACCCTCTTCCATCTGATTGACACCGACACAGTTGCACAGGTAAAATAAAAGAAACAGTTGACCAGTTACTAAATGATAATTATGTACATGACCAGGATTAAATAGGGTATAACTATTGAATTATGAATATTTAGAAAGTCACGTCTCAGCCCTATTCACAGGCTCCTAAATAATTATAGTCCTACACCATCTTCTCATTAAACACACACATTCCATTAGATTTAGTTCTGCAAATAGGTAGAGAGTTTTTACACAAATAATTCACACACTCGCGAATGAAATAAAACTACGCACTTTGGAGAATATAGGCAAGAACACATCAGTTAAGAATTAATTCATCATATGCTCTTGGGAGGAATATTCCTGTGTCGCGATTAAGGTTCGGTTTGGATCTCCTGATGTGTATAGCTTCCATGATCTTCCGCGTCTTTTCATTGTGTTGATTTTGTGCTAGGGTCTTAAACGATTTGATTTTGTGGCCTGGATTGGACTGAAGGTGTTGGGCAACTGCTGACTCTGCTGTGGAGGACATTGACTTATGTTGGCCGATTCTTTTAGGTAAGGGCTGTCGAGTTTCCCCAATGTATAAACTGTCACACGTGCAAACGTGGTCTTTGAGTGTGCGCCCCGTAGAAAAGATGACTTGGATACCTGTGGTTGTGAGTAGCCTTCTGATGTGGTACGATAGCTTCCCTTGAAAGGGGATAGTTATTCGTATGGGGGGTTTATCTGGCTTGGACTGTTCAATGGAGGTTTTCTTTTTAGTTTCATTTATGGTGTTCCTAACTAACTGAGGCGGATAGTCATTCAGATTGGTAAGTGTGCTTTCTATGTGGTTGAGTTCACTGGGGAGGGATTTGTCATCACATATATTGAAGGCTCGACGGGCTAGAGTGGAAATGGTTGACTTTTTGACACTATGTGAGTGGTTCGAATGATAGTTGATGTACTGGTCGGTATGGGTTGGTTTTCTATACACACTAGTGGTGAGCCCTGTTTCTGTTTTGGTAACTAAGACGTCTAAAAACGGTAAGCACTGGTTATTTTCTTATTCAATGGTAAACTTAATTCTGTTATTCTTGTTATTTAGATGCTGTAGAAGGGTGTCTGGATCAACAATTTTGTCAAGAATAACGAAAGTATCATCAACCTTTCGGAACCAAGCTATCGGCTGGATGGGTGATCTTGACAGGGCCATTTCTTCAAAATTTGTAAAATAAATCTCTGTTAGCACTGGGGATAGGGGGCTTCCCATTGGTAGACCATGTATCTGTTCATAGAAATCATCCCCCCCATGTGAAGTATGTGGACTCTATGCACGCTTTGGTTAGTTCTATGATGTCATCGATTGTAAGACTGGTTTCTAATGGAGTTTCAAGGTTGTTTAGTCTCTGACGGAGTGCTGTTAGGGCATCTTCGCGGGGAATATTGGTAAATAAATCAATGACATCATACGATAAGATCATGTATGGTTTCGGATTTGTCATGATTGGTTGTCCAAGTTGAACAATTTATCCCTACAATTACTTATTAATATCCCTTTAATGTTAATTAATGCCAATTATCAGTGGCCTCACTAATCCGTTATATGCACCTTGCCTTTGACCATGTTGTTATATGCCTTTGATATTGTTGTTGTCATGCATGGTTTCAGAATTGTTGTTATTGCTTGTCTATATATAATTGCCATACACATTTGTTACTGCACTTGCTTGAAAACGTTGAGAGAATACTCTTCGAAACGTCGCCTAAATAAATCAGTAATTGTTCTTCCATAAGTATGTGTTATAGTTTAATGCTCTTTCCAGTTACTAAATGCCTCTAAAAGATTATTACCGTCATCAATATGGAGATGTGGCAGTTTCCTCTATTAATGTAAGCAACAGATTGGAGGGTAAATATGTAAAAACTAAGAGTAATTTGACTTTTCTGATGCGATGTAGAGACAACAACATTATCCCCAAAGGCTTACGTATTAAGTCCCCAGTCCAGTCAGCAGCAGCCAACAGAATAGTTGAAAGAGCTAGTCGATGTCTCATAAGAGAGCGCATTCAACAACATCGCAATACCAAACACCGTCTCAGCAGCCTGCGTGATGGAAAACTCTCTGATCTCAAGGACCTAATGTCTCCAACTGACTTCCATCAGTTCCGCACCAAGCAGCTAAAGTCCCTAGACAATCTAAGAGATACGACTCGCTCCAACCATCTGAAGAAATTTAATAACCCGAAGACCACCCCTATGGATTCCACAACAACTAAGACACCTAAAGCAGATTTCCTTAACAAAACAGTCATCAACCTGAGCAGCCGCAACCTAACCGATGACCAGATCACACTACTAACCCGAGGACTGAAGTTCACTCCAACCGACCGCCCAGGCAACCATGACCAAGTTATTACCAACATAGAGAGAGGCTTAAGACAGTTAGCACCTGGCGGGAACATCGATTTTCTTAGACACCAAGTAACCAATCTCATATCCAAGTCTAAGACTCAACGACCATCCTACAACTTAACCCAGGCCCAAAATACTGCCCTCAAAGAGTTGAAGGAAGACCAGACCATCACTATAGTAGCTGCGGATAAAGGTAAATCAACTGTAATTATGGACAAACGTGACTACCATGAAACCGTCTCCCTTCCCCTGTCCGTCCGCACTACCTATAGAAAGTTAAGGACAGATCCAACCAAGTCCCACAATGATAACCACACAGCACATTTGAATAACCTGAAGACACAGAATCGACTAACTCCTTCGCTTTTCTATAAGCTTAAGCCATCCCACCCTAGACCACCTTATGCCAGGGCAACCATCAAGACACATAAAAACCAGATCAAAGCCAGATTATTAGTTTGTTCTCGTGACTCAGTCTTTTATAACACCTCACAACACTTATCAAAACTCCTCTCACCATTAGGTAAAGAAGCAGACTCCTTCAATAAAGATTCTAAAGACTTTTGCAACAAATTACAAAACCAGCCCCACAATGTACAGATCTTATCGTATGATGTCATTGATTTATTTACCAATATTCCCCGCGAAGATGCCCTAACAGCACTCCGTCAGAGACTAAACAACCTTGAAACTCCATTAGAAACCAGTCTTACAATCGATGACATCAATGAACTAACCAAAGCGTGCATAGAGTCCACAGACTTCACATGGGGGGATGATTTCTATGAACAGATACATGGTCTACCAATGGGAAGCCCCCTATCCCCAGTGCAAACAGAGATTTATTTGACAAATTTTGAAGAAATGGCCCTGTCAAGATCACCCATCCAGTCGATAGCTTGGTTCCGAAAGGTTGATGATACTTTCGTTATTCTTGACAAAATTGTTGATCCAGACACCCTTCTACAGCATCTAAATAACAAGAATAACAGAATTAAGTTTACCATTGAAAAAGAAAATAACCAGTGCTTACCGTTTTTAGACGTCTTAGTTACCAAAACAGAAACAGGGCTCACCACTAGTGTGTATAGAAAACCAACCCATACCGACCAGTACATCAACTATCATTCGAACCACTCACATAGTGTCAAAAAGTCAACCATTTCCACTCTAGCCCGTCGAGCCTTCAATATATGTGATGACAAATCCCTCCCCAGTGAACTCAACCACATAGAAAGCACACTTACCAATCTGAATGACTATCCGCCTCAGTTAGTTAGGAACACCATAAATGAAACTAAAAAGAAAACCTCCATTGAACAGTCCAAGCCAGATAAACCCCCCATACGAATAACTATCCCCTTTCAAGGGAATCTATCGTACCACATCAGAAGGCTACTCACAACCACAGGTATCCAAGTCATCTTTTCTACGGGGCGCACACTCAAAGACCACCTTAAGGCCAATCGGAAACTCCAACCCACCATTCCACTGCCACCTAAAGGATGTGTGTATGAAGTTGTTTGCACGTGTGACAGTTTATACATTGGGGAAACTCGACAGCCCTTACCTAAAAGAATCGGCCAACATAAGTCAAGGTCCTCCACAGCAGAGTCAGCAGTTGCCCAACACCTTCAGTCCAATCCAGGCCACAAAATCAAATCGTTTAAGACCCTAGCACAAAATCAACACAATGAAAAGACGCGGAAGATCATGGAAGCTATACACAGAGGAGATCCAAACCGAACCTTAATCGCGACACAGGAATATTCCTCCCAAGAGCATATGATGAATTAACTCTTAACTGATGTGTTCTTGCCTATATTCTCCAAAGTGCGTAGTTTTATTTCATTCGCGAGTGTGTGAATTATTTGTGTAAAAACTCTCTACCTATTTGCAGAACTAAATCTAATGGAATATGTGTGTTTAATGAGAGGATGGTGTAGGACTATAATTATTTAGGAGCCTGTGAATAGGACTGAGGCGTGACTTTCTAAATATTCATAATTCAATAGTTATACCCTATTTAATCCTGGTCATGTACATAATTATCATTTAGTAACTGGTCAACTGTTTCTTTTATTTTACCTGTGCAACTGTGTCGGTGTCAATCAGATGGAAGAGGGTGGGACCATAAAGAAGGGTTGTGCGGGTTGTCTTGTTTTGTGTGTATTCAATTTTCTTAATTATATTGACTTAATTATGGTCCAAATATTTAATCCCCATTTAATTTATCTGGAATTACTAGTTCTCCGATGTTCTCATGTATGGTTTCCCTTTTGTTTGTTGTTTATGTTATTATTACTCATTATCAATCGGCTACTATCCCTTTGATGTAACCTAGTTCATGTATGGTTTCGGATTTGTCATGATTGGTTGTCCAAGTTGGACAATTTATCCCTACAATTACTTATTAATATCCCTTTAATGTTAATTAATGCCAATTATCAGTGGCCTCACTAATCCTTTATATGCACCTTGCCTTTGACCATGTTGTTATATGCCTTTGATATTGTTGTTGTCATGCATGGTTTCAGAATTGTTGTTATTGCTTGTCTATATATAATTGCCATACACATTTGTTACTGCACTTGCTTGAAAACGTTGAGAGAATACTCTTCGAAACGTCGCCTAAATAAATCAGTAATTGTTCTTCCATAAGTATGTGTTATAGTTTAATGCTCTTTCCAGTTACTAAATGCCTCTAAAAGATCATTTTAATTTTGATGACATGTTAACAGGAACGAGTTCCAATAAATATATGAATGAAAAGACATCTGGTAGCTTTACTTAACGCCCACCTCTACAAGTAAGCAATATAATCAACAATATTTTAAAATGGGATTTAAGTATCATTTTACCTATCCTAATATGAGGTGGTATATTAACGGGCAAATCGTGACAATTAATTCCAACTGATAATTATCTTGGTAGCTAGTAGTATTACAAACTGATCTGAATATAAATTATAGTTATTTGACCAGTTCATATTTCATTACAAATGGTGTGTAAATGGCCATTATAAAATGTAAATAGATAGAAGCAGAGACTCGTGATCAGATAATTATTGTTTTATCTCATATTAGTAATATATCGGTATAAATCAAGTACCTATATCATTATATACAAATGAAATGATTTAACATCGTACAATGAGTGGAATATCGCCAGGACAGTAGGGGTAAGCTCAAATGTTGTTTAACATCCTTCAGATATAAAGGACTGGACGCTTATCCTTGCCAGGCTCTCCACCCTGTGGCACTTTTTCTTGTTAGTCTCGGTGTAGCACCCCGACTTGAACACCACAAGGAACTTTCTTAGTCAGCAGCATCGAACCCGGGATCTTCTAGTTGGTGGACTAGTTGGTAGCACTATTGTCGTTGCGACATTGTTTTCAATTGATTGATAAGGAATAGTGAAATTAATGATGGCATTATATATGATATGTCCTATTGTTTGGCAAGTTGTGGGATTCAAACCTATTCACTTATGTGTACTTTACTAAAAAAAAGAGCTATAGAACCATAATAAACGGGTTCTATCTTTCAACAAAAAACATGTGATTCGAGATATTCCTATTGCGTCATTTGGCTTTATTTAACCAATCGTATCGTTGATTGCACAGCTTCATGGTCGTGAATATGCACCACTCTTTATGATATCCATGATGCTATAAAAGAAACTATATTATAACTTTAAGACAGACTTCATTTAGATTCCAAAGAGATTACCATCTGAGTGCATAGACAGCAATTTCTATTAGCAAACTCGTCCAGCGAGTTTAGCAGGCCAGTGCTTGATAATAGTAATCTATTCTATGCTTGTATCTACATGTATGTATCCAGCTACGGTATGATATATATATATATATATAAAACTGTAGAAATCGCACCGGTCATCGTGTTTGTTAAACATACAATATTTTGGAGGTGACAATGAGGAATGTCAGAGTGGCATTTAAAGATACTTCACAGAATTACAAATACAACCACGGACGGCCACTAGACGATCACCGGGCTGTTCTAAAATATGTAACACAGAAGAAAGAGTATGCATAACACGCTGGATGTTGGGAGTTCTCCCAGCACATTCACCACATCTAACAAGCGACTGCATAGCACTAGGCAAGGCATAGTCTTACACTAGCATTCACTTAGCTTCCATGACTCCGGAAATTACAGTTAGGATCAACACTATGACTGGTCTATGCTACTGAACAGGCCAATCATGGTTGTTCCTTGCAAGTTACATTCCACGTAGCATGTCTTCGTTTTGGGAAAAGATGGTTACCGGATTCCACACTTCCCATTCGTTCATTAAAACCATTTGAAACAAAAATGATTTCCGATTAAACCATACCAAGTGCTTCACTTTAACTAATAAATCATTTACGTGTCCCAGATATCTAGCAATACTTTATGTTATATGCAACTGATTTATTCAACAGCTACAAGAATTATTATTAGGGGGGGGGGGGGTATGTTTATGTCTGCGATATCATTTCTTTGGAAACACCAGGTAGACAAGAATATTAGTAACCGAATCAGAATCTGCATTATCTTCAACTTTTATATCTTCACGGTAAGTTATATGATCTATATAATAATAATGTCACCAATAATAGTAATAATGTGTGTCATCACTTCTAAATACATATGATCCTTGTCACCACCTTTTATCTATGAATATCGCTCGTTCGTTCCTGGGATTTAACGTCCTTTTCCACCTAGGGTGATATCATCGACAAATCTATGAATATGTTATTTGTAACTTTTTATCCATGGATATAATATTAACCTGCGTTGTCGTCTTCTGTTCGTTAATATGATCTGTGTTCTGTCTATTCGTCCATGGTCCGTGTTGCATCCTTGCATTATGCTGTTTGTCACTTTTTATCCATGATTATGACCTTTGTTGTCCCCTTTCATCCAGGAATGTCGTCTTGGTCCCCTTTCACCTATGAATACGACCTTTGTCCCTTTCCAAACATGTATATGATCCACGCACTTTTCAGTCATCTATATGATCTATGTTGTTTCCGTTCATCCCTTGGCATCATTGACATACTATTGGTGCAATACGTTGTTGCACGGTGTAGTTTTACTCTAACAACGGCCCTTTAAACTAGTGTTTGCTCAACATGACACCTACCAATGGTTTTTCACCAGATCATAAAATAACAAACACTAGTAGTAAAATCTATAATTCATCAATTAATAAACTTAAAGAGAGAGAGAAATGGGGTTTAACGTCCACTTGACACAAACTAGGTCATTTCGGGACTAACATATGGTTCAATTTTATTTCAATAATTCGCTTGCGCGTAGGGGTCTTTAGCAGTGGGAGGAAACCGGAGGAAACCTACGAGGTTGGGAAGGCGACCCTATCTCCATGTCACATACGCCCACACCAGGGATCGAAACCACAGCCGCGAGCCAGAGGTGACCGGCCACCTAGAGGTCGAAGCGCGGCACTTTAGACCACTAGGCCATCCAAACCCACCTAGTCAAATTAAAGAGACGCGTCTTAAACGAGTAATTCCCTGAACGTAGATTTCGCATTTGGCGAAATTAAAATGATTTTGTTCGTGTTAGCTATTAAATTGTGGTGTTTCACGTTGTGTTGATTAACGACATTTGGGATTTTGTTAACTTTTTGTAATGACAAACCATACGCCATTGTTTTATTTCAATCGTTCTACCCATTAATATGGTACGCGTCCCCTTTCTGGACTTGAGCTGATCTTATCCCTCTCGTTCAGTAATTGAGCTGTTTTATCCGAGCCAGTAATTGCAACGTCCGATTATTAAACAGATTTGAAAGGGTCATAGAGATGTATATATTATTTTATTAACATACGTTTGAACTCATGAACATTTGACATTGCTGTGACATGTTATTGTTGATCTCAGCAATAATGAACGTTGCTTATCATGCTTATTTTATTCATTGCCCGTGGTAAATTAATTATACATAGATAAAATTATTGTCATGTGATGGAACTGTATATTGTTGATATGACATGTTAATGTCCCGAAGCAATAAGTTAAAGGACCAATGTCGATAATATTTTGGAAAATAAAACTTTTTAATTTTGTGTTAAAATCCCTTAAAATCCACTAGCTTTACGTTTGAAACAACTTAATATTTCTTTAAGTAACATAATGGATATGTATTTCTTAAGATTACACTATGACCTGAGCTGTTTTTAACATATAATTTACGTGGACAACTTTTAATACAAGGGATACAGCAAAATATTTACCTTTTGATCGCATCCTTCATTATGTCTAATTTTTAAAACTTATAGATAATGATGTGATCGAGGACTCAATTTCTTCGAATATTTCGCCCATATCAACTGTTCCCATGTTTTAAATATTTTCGCCATGAAATGAACAATAGATGATTTTTCGTCTGCAATAACAAAATTGTTAGAAGAATGTGTGGTGGATGGCAAAGTCCCGATTCAACGTTATCTGGGAAATATTCAATTAAAAGTTCATCGATTATTAAGTCTTTAATTCAAGGCATTCGTGGCCATGTTTGAAAAGTTGTTACTGCAAAAAAGCAAAAGTCGCGCATAATTTTACAATCTTCTTACATGTTAATAATTATCTTCTCAAAAAAATCAATCACAGCTTGTTGTGTTATTTAGATCGTAATTGATGATTAAACCAGGGGCGTGTTGTAATCCATAAAAGTAGGCCCGCAGACATTAATGATATTTCACATAATTGAATTCTATACTATTTGACTTTTTACCGGAGTACAACATTAAATGTTATTACAGCTGAGTTCAGTGCAGAGAGAAAATGAAAAAGCCATTATAAGCAATTGTAGGTTTTATCATTTTTGTTTTTGTCAAAGACCCTAATTTACACGAGTGGTTTCTGAAGACGATTTAGTTTCTAGTAGTAAGTGCAGGGTGACCACACTACACACAAACAAAATGCATTACATTAGACAATTGGGATCACTTGACTCTCTAGTGATTCATCGTTTTTATGGTATGTTTGACATAATTAAGATGACGTCAATTTTTCATACATTGCGTATTTAAAATAGCATTATGCAAGAGCAAAATCTGCTTATTACAGGTCTTTCTTTAGGCCTGAGATGTCATCTATATAATCAATTAGACATTAATTAACATATCCAGGCCATAATAAACTCTTAAAGTCAAGGCTAGCCTTCGATATGCCGCTTGATAATTAAATCAATCAAGTGGATAATCGAGACTATTCTGTTTATATTAATGATTTGAGTAATGATGACCGAGGCTATGTGAATATTTCAAATGCTTTTTTCTCGGCTAATAGTGGACCAATTTGACTGAAATTTTCAACAAATTACCTTTACACTATTTAGTTTTTAACTATTATAGTGAGAACTGCCATCTCTTTATCTTATCTCCCATAATGTAACTTTAAAATAGAATCGATTGTCCATAAATTGCGTATGTCAAATAGCACCAGTGGTCCATACAGTCTGTATTTTAGGTATTTTCAATCTAGTTAAAACACAGATCGTATTTCGTTTTGTTTTGTTTTTTTTTATAGTTCAAACTTTCGTTTTACTTGTCTATACTACACTAGGACCCGGAAGAGTTATATAACCCGCGTTCTGGATGCTGTGGGGGATTAGCCAATGTAACGGCGTAAGATGCCGAAAACTGGGGGTAACACACTAGAAACGACAATGCTGATTGGTTAATCAAATGTCTGATGGCCAAAAGCCGCTCGTATGACCTCTCAGCGGCATACTACTACAACTGGCCAGATCTTCGTGTGTAGCAATATCGTCGTTGCGACATTGTTTTCAATTTAAAGACAAGAGTTGGTTCTAAGTGTCAACAAAATACATGTGATTGGAAATTTACTATTGCGTCATTTGGCTTAATTTAACCATTATATCGTTAATTGCACAGGTTCGGTTGTGCATGATATCCATGGGTGCTATAAAAGGAAACATGGTAAACCTTTAAGACAGACTCATTAGATTCGGGAGAGATTACCATCTGAGTGCCTGTACAGCAGCTGGATGACATCGCGCCTGGTACGTTCGTGCATTTTTATGCGCGAACTCTTAGTTTTCCTATTACGCGCACGGGCACTATTTCTTTTTCTTTTGCATGTACCAAAATCGGGGGTTTTGCGCGGAGGTACTTTTGAGGTATTAGCCTGAGAAGCATAACACTTGCCACTGTACCTGTATATCGCTAATTATAAATCGAGTGTGTGAAGACAGTTTATATAGATCACGCGAAAATTTTTCAGTGCAGAGTTTATTCTCGCTGTATTTGCAGCTAAGAAAACCAATGGGACTATTTTCTCAACAGTGTATGAACTTTTTCATAAGCGATAATAATCTTACACCGAGAGAAATTATCTAGTCTCGGTGAAAAACCATGATCATCTGGTAAAAAATTACTTTTCTATTTTTTGGAACGAAAAACAGTGTTTTTAAAAACAAACGAACCTGCCGCACATGAGGAAGTCATTATACTAATAATAACAGACGAGAACTCTTTTTGGGCACAGGCTTTCTTACTGAGTAGTAAATCGTCCACAAAAAAATCATGAATGAACAATAATAAGAGTAGCGACGACTGTAGACAGTAAGTAGGTTATACACTATACTTTTGAGTCGAGATTACCAGTTTTCAGGTCACCGATAACCAATTATGTCAGAAATACCATACTGACATTCGGTTTTTTCAAGTTGTGAGCGAACTAACAATCGGCGCCCTAACTGTCTTCGTCAGCTACTTTCAGTTTCACAATGACAATTCATAATACATCTAACTATCACTCCCTACACATTTCCCCTCGACCTACTTTCCCAAACGTCAACAACACATCTCATACATCCAGTTCACTGATTAACCCTTGTACCACATCTACTGGATTCCAGAAGGGAAAAGATGTAACAGTTCAGCAGACTCGCCTAGAATCAAGCTGGCTGGCTAGGGGTTGAGAGATTGACTTTAGTACTATCATCTATACCATGCTTGCATCTACATGAATGTATCCAGCTTGATATACATAAAATGTAAAAACGAAATGTTACATTGTTATTCCTGGTCAGACAAACGTCTTAAGAAAACAGAAGGAGAAGCCAAAGACAACCAGAGATAATTTCGAAACGATCATAAGACTACTAAGATATGTGACAACAAAAGATGTATGGGTCATACGTAGGATGTGACGACGGGTTTGATAATGGTCCGCTCTCCACATCTGACAGAGAGGCCAATAATGCTACAAACAACGAAACGAAATGTATGTAGATATGTATTTTAATCAAACTGAAGTATTTTGAAAGTGGCGAAAATGTGATATTTTTTAGTTCAAAACCTTTGCAAAATGGGTAGCAAATCTCGCATTTTAGCTATAATGATTTGCACGAAGAAAAATATTCACATTGCCACACTGTACCCACTTGAAAAGCGAACAATTTAATATGGATTTAATCATTCATCACCTCAATAAGATATAACATTAGAAATGGCCTGAACGATGAGATTTCGTATGACGTCAGCAGACAGTACATGGTGATTAGAAGGTAATAAAATATATATGTTGACTTAAATTCTTATATTCATTGCAGAAGCGTCACCTCATAAATTGACATAGCCTAGCGAAATTTTCGACTGAACGAGCGTTATGTCGGACGGATAAAATTTACACAGGAATTGGAAATACCACAATTTGAAAATGTCAGTCAGTTCACTATAATGTCGTCATCTTGTATAAATTATCGATCGAGTCTCCTAAAGTGGGATGGGAAACAAATTTCAAATGCCTAAAAGAAATAGGCATGCTTTTACATATTGACTGTCTTCCAATTTTGTACACCTGTCCACCGAGAAAACATCTTATAATATTTAAATCATAACCAACTACAGTACCCTAAGGTATTTAGTAATATTTAAACCATAACCAAAGAGAAAAGGGGAGAAAAAAATGGGGTTTAACGCCCACTCGACAAAAACTAAGAAAACAGAAATAACATGGTTCAATATTATTTCAATAGCTTGTGTGTAGGGGTCTTGAGGAGTTGGGGGAGGGGCACGAGGTTGGTCAAGCGCCCCAATTCATTGTCATGTACAATTGTGAAATCGAAACCACACCAGTTGACTCAAGTTATGATACGCGCTAACCATTCAGCCATCCAACCGCCCAAACCATAACCAACTCAAATTATTATAGGGGAAGAGGACATAGAGGTGGTTTATAGGTCTAAAGATGCTCAGTATATAAAATAGCGCATCAATTTTCCAACATTTGACCAGATCAATTGTTCACTTGGACTATAGTGAAACCGACTTACATTGCCCGGGCCAAACTATTCAAACTTTTATTTATAGCCTAATATTCATTGAAAGGGGAAAATGATTCACTTATCCATATTCGATTGATGTCCATTTTGCATAAATTATAAAATTATTACATCGTCATTTTTTGGGTATATATTGTAAAAAAAAAAATAAAATCTTTTCCCAAAAATGAAGTGTATTTTTCTGACCCGTTGAACCACGGATAAAGAAAACATGTCGCTTCTACTCGTACCACTCGGCAAACCTCGGCAGATTCCGTAACCTACATCTAACCTCGGCTGTATGACGAATTCCACCATATTTGAACTACTTTAAAGGTTCCGGATGAAACATGGCTGCGCCCACACCGAACACAATTTGGCGACCTATTTGGCTAGCGACCTACTCGACCGATCCAGCCGTAAGATAATGACGAAATTACACTACTATATTCTACTTTCATTTGATAGACATAACGTTGGATGTTATTGGTTGATAAATAGATGCGTTAATTCGGCTGTTGTCTTTATTCTAAATAGGTTTCCAACGAACAGGTTGCAGCTCGATCGGTCGAATAGGTTGCTAGCCGAATAGGTTCCCAATTTGTGTAATAGCGCCAAGTTTTCCTGTTAAAGTAAACCGGTAGCCGCATCGCAAATGTATGGGCGTAGGTACATATCACTTACTGCCATACACCCGAGACTAGATGTAGTTTACGGAATTTGCCGAGTGCTTCTCGTACCCTCGCTTTAAATAGTATAGAGTTAGTTTAGACATTATATAATCGTTCAATTATAGAGTGCCCTTGGAAATAGTTTATTAATGGATATATTATTGGTTTACCTTAAGGCTATAATTAGATTTGTTTACTTCGTTTTTATGTATATATTTTATATTAATATTTCATATTGATCTACTTGAAACGCGATATATTATATCCATTATCAACTTCACCTTTTATGATACATACTACACCCCTTTTTTACTGTCCATTACAATCCCGTCCATTCTTCAAGCGGTTACTTCTGCGCATGTCTTGCGAAATTACTGATATTGAAATATAACCGATATTGAAAATGCCTCAGATTTTTTGAAGTGTAAAACATAGGTTTAATCCCACACCCCCTTCACAAAATATCCCCACTCAACTAGCGAAAGACCTATCTACGTTAATAAAATAAAACCAAGTACGAACAATCCAAACCATTAGGCAAAATTCGAAGTCCTAAAAAAACGTTATAGGCAAAATAGTTAGGCAAAGTAGTGTAATCAGAAAATGGACTGTTCATCGTGTACGAAATACACAACAAATAGTGGTAACAGGTGTCCGGAAGAGTAAGCTTACCCTGCCTGGCGCGCCACACCCGCCATCGCTGCATCCAAACTACTAGGCAAAATGTAGGTAAAATAACGTGATTGGCCAATGTGCAATTAATATATATTTCCGCAAACCAAAATAAAATGAATGAAATGGGGTTTAACGTTCTACATTCCTGCTCCGACTGGACTTCAGTGATATTTGATACAGGCCAGATAATATACCGAACTGTCTTTAAGCGTATGAATTTAATCAATCATTAATGCTTAATTTAAACAAGCCAACAGCGGGCTGATGTCTCCCCAAGAAAAAAATCTCAAAATAAATAGATGACACATATTAATTAATTGCACATTTATTTATTTATTTTTGTCAGAAGTATGGTGCAATCAAACTATACGCTAATTCTCATCTCGCTCTATTAGAATAAAGATTATCTTGTCCCAAAGCATCGACCAATGAAATTGCTCTGCTTAGCTTCAGATCGAAATGTTAATCAGTCAAGACATTCATCTAATCAACATCTACATCACGTTTAAACATTCTACGTCAATTAAAAGCAGAGTTGCTGTGTTCCAAAGTCTTGACCAATCAATTTGCTTTTCGCTCCTTGGCCTAAGCACAACATTCTCACGATCAAACTTTGTCATGGCAATGATATAATAAATCTATATTCAGAGTTTCATCGTTCTCATGTCATTATAACCAAAGTTACCCGGCCCAAAAGCATCAACCAATCAGATTGCTGATCTCTGTTTACAGTAAGCAGAAAATGTTCCTTATCGAATCCATCAAGGCTTTCACCTAAGGAACGCCTACGCCAAGTCTGAACATTCTAGCTCAGTTGGACGGAGAGTTATTGTGTTCCAAAGTTTCGGCCAATCAAATTGCTTATCGCTCTGCGTACCCTGAGCAGAAAATGCCCATTACCGAACTTGCTCAAGGTATTGATGTAATGAAACTATACACCAAATTTCATCACCAAGTTATCGTGTCCCAAAGCTTCAAATCACACCTAACCTGGGCTAATGGAAGATGGGCATACGCCATACAGTGTGCGTGTGCTATGTGTACATGGGATGTGATCATATTTTAAGTTTCATCAAAATCAGATAAAAAATTGTGACCTCTGAGTACAAAAAGTTACAATGTGTCCAAGAAACAACTAAGAATTAACAATCCAGGCTATAACATTAACGTACAGGCCATTTCCCCATGCTGCACCATTACACTGGAACGCAATTGATATTGATATAAGGCGATGTGATAATCTCGGAACTTTTAAGTCAAAACTGAAAACATTTCTTTTCAACTCATACTACAATTGGACATTGTAACATTGATATACTTCATACCATCTCAAAGCGCCTTGGGTATTTTTTTTGTGGATAAGCTGCGCTATACAAAAAGTCATAATTATTATTTTCTCAGGGTGTTTCGATCCGATTTGACAAAAGTCAGACACAACCATCACTATGGTATAACGGTGATACATTTAAACGGTTTTTAAAATTGGATAACCAGTGGCTTCCAGGCAAGATACGCCCACATTTACTAGAGATGGATTGAAATTGTTACCTCTACAGGGTCCACAACCTTGACAATACCACATGTTTACACTACTCGCATACAAGCAACGGCCATTTCCTCCGAAAGTTTTGGTCCGATTTTCACGAAATTCGAACTCAACCTTCATTGCGGTGATCGAAAGGAACCACGATCTTTGGGTTATAAGTTTCATTAAAATAAGTAACGGGGTTATAATCCAACGGTTTTTTTTAAATCGGATAATAATTGTGACCTAAAGAAGAACCACAAGTAAAAAAGGACGATGTTTCGTACAATCAGGGGCCACAATTGAGGAAATTACGATCCGATTGGTCGCAAATATCGACAGGAACCAAAATCTTTGGATTATAAACATCAATTTTGGTTCAAAGTTGCGACCTCTATAGAGTCCACAAGATACAAAACATGATTTTTAGTACAATCAGGGGCCATAATTCATGAATTTTCGATCCGATACATGCCAATATCGAATTGGTTTTGTCAATCAAATGTCTGAAGGTATGGGGTCAAAAGCCTCTCTCGTGACCCCTGATAAGACCACAAACTACATCTGGTCAGACCTTCATGTAGTAGAGGCTATCGGAAGTACATAAAAGCGAAATGAAATATAGATTTGTATCTTTAGTTGATTTAATGAAAGTCTGCTTAGTATACATCAGCTCATTAATAGTTCTCTACAACAAGGATATGTGCCAACACCTTTAAAAGTAACATTTGTTCGACCTCTTCTGAAGTTAATTTATTATTGACCAATCTCAAACCTCGTTCCAATAGATGCCAATATCGAAAGCAGCTAAGATCTTATGGGGATTGACCTATATTTCAAGTTTCGTCTAAATCGGATAAGAATTGTGACCTGTAGAGAGAGTCCACAAGCAATTGAGGACGGACGGACGTCCAGACGCAAGGGCATAATACGTCCACATGAAAATGTGGGCGTCTAAAAAATATAACAAACTAGATCAAATTCCACACTGTATCACTGACATCAGACAATGGGTGAAGCTCAATGTTCTAAATCTTAATGATGATAAAACTGTAGTACTGACTTGAAAACTGGGGTAATGGTTGACCAGGAGCTAAACATGAAAAGGTCCATAATTCCAAACATGCCGTGCTGTGAGCTTCCATCTTAAAAACCATTGGGAAAATTAGACCTTACATTAATATAGAAACAGCTAAAATGTGAATGTGCTCTTGTGTTGTGTCCCTAAGTTAACTATTGTAATCCTCTCCTGCCCATCAGATTCCTACCTCGGTACTAAATTCACTCCAACTTATACAAAATAAAGGAGCGGAAATCATAACGCAAGAACGAAACTATAACTCAGCACATAAACCCCGTACAGGGCCGAGCCAGACCAGAATATCTCGAGGACCTTTGTCGGCTGACGCCGGGATCGAAGACGGGACCTCTGAGATGAGCGAGCCAGCCCATCAATCACTGGGCCAACCTTGCTCCCTCCATTCCAACAATTACCCCGAAACAATAAACGGTGATGAGAATTAGTGTATAGTCTGATTGCACCATACTTCTGACAAAAAATAAATAAATAAATGTGCGATTAATTAATGTGTCATCTATTTATTTTGGGATTTTGGTGGAGACATCATCTTAGTGTTGGCTTGTTTTAAATGGAACTGAAAAACATAACTATTCCGACAGGCATTCTGTCTATGACTTCCAATTGGGATTTCAGCGCTACATAAGATTATTATTATTTTTATCTTCGGCATTCATCCGCCATGAAACATATTTTCAGACACACTAGGATCCGACTAGACGTGTGTCGGAGAACTTACTCGCTCGGTGAGGTTGAATAGCGGTGACACTAGTCTCTACTTGGATCATGTGGATACTGACTATACTGGTTCGGAGGGCTGTCTAGATAAGAAATGATTGTGTCGTTTGAATGAGTCAAATTGTCTGACACAACTTTGTACAGGCTGCTACATTGCATAAGTCAATATACTGACATGTCCTTCGGCCACTCTGTGAAAGTACCGTCGTTTTATCATAATTCAGTGCATAATTGTGTTAAATATTATATGCCCTGGCTTGTTTTCTTCCATAAAAACAGCGTTCTAGACATGGCACTAGAATGTCCCACAAGTATTTTCCTAACTCGATGGAACAATAAACGGTGACGTTGCGACAGATAATGAGCATTGCATAAGAAAGCTTGCTCTTGTTGGGGTCTCGGGTCAGCTTCGCCCTAGCCCCCCTGGTCCGAGCTGAGGTTATACGAGGTTTCCGGAATCATGCTGCTGCAGTTTTTATTTTTTTCTTCCATGCAAACAAGTAGGAGTGACGTTAAACCCCATTTCATTTTCTTGAATGGCGGCGACGTCTCGAGCGGATCGTCGTGTGCCGCTTTCGGTGTTGAAGTGCCGGACCCTTCCATAACTGGATCCAACTTGTCTGTCAAATTGTTCTCCATCTCTTTCATCCTCTTCTCGGAACTATACACTCGCTTGTTTCAACCCTCTTAGCCGCTTGTTGTGATTCTCCATTCCGCTTAACAAGTCCAAACTCAAAATTACAAAACCTCGCCTCTTTATCGCTGCCACCGTCCATCTTACTGAAATATAGAAATGAAATCATATGGTATATTGTTTAAAGTCCATTATTATGTCCAGACTGGGCTTACTAACTGAACCACAGTGGTTGCCTACGACGAATCGTACGTAAAAAATGTGTCACAAGTACATTTCAACATCCCCAAAAAACTGAGAGACACCCGAACTGATTTAACCTCATGTTCAGCTCCCGACACCTAAGACCAATTATATTCTCTGGCTTGTTATCTTTCCTAAAAACAACGTTCTAGATTCTCTGGCTTGTTATATTTCATAAAAACAACGTTCTAGACATGGCAGTAGAATGATGCCACACAAGTATTTTATAACCACTATGGGGGGACTTTCTTCTGGGACTTTTAAAGTTCCAATTTCATATTTTCTAAGAAAGTCAAAACATAATTATTTCTATGTCTTTTGCTCAAAAGGTTGTCAACTCACTATTATACGATCATGGGCAAAATTTTTTGGGCATTAGAAAGGCTGACACCGATTGATTGAGGAAATAGTTACTCAATTACCTCCCTTGTTTTCCCCATTCCTCTCCATGGAAGGCCATCTTCAAACGTTTGAATTTGAAGTTGAAAATGATATTTTTGCCAATTTCTCAACTGGCAATTGTGAATTATAGGATTATTCTTTAACAGGGTAGGACTGTTTATAGGTACAATCTATTTTTGGGCTTTATTTTAATACATTTTAAAAATATAACTTAAAAAAATGCTATTGGAGCTTTAACATACTACTATCTTGATTATTTCGAAGTCTTTAGAAAAGTAGCGGATTTTACAATATGGACTACAAATCAATGTTTTAGGTAATTCATATATAGCTGCATAAGGGGAAATTCATAATTCTATGATGGACTTAAACAGCCAGTATGAAATGTGCATGACACTTACACGTGCAAACATTGTGAGAAAATTTGCTGAAGCCGTAATGCTACAAGCTTGATTTCACTAATCGTCCCGAAAAGTAAGTCTTCCTTGAACAGAGGGTGTCGTCGTGGATATCACCTCTGTTGACCTTCCGTACTAGCTCAATCTCATTTACCTATGGCAGATCTGTCTTAATTAGCCCAATCGAAGCAATAGGACGTTACACCCCATTTATTTTTATCTTCTATCACAGATGGTAAACTAAGTCACATTGATGTCAATACAAGTGATAAGACTAAAATTTACAACAATTTTGATTTTTTTTCTGCATCTGGTGTTGAGAGTTGCGAACTTAATCCACGACATACAGAATGTCCTATTCATCTTTTTTTAAATATCAAAAAATATCAACACAAATCGCTCTTTAAAAAAATGGGTGAGCCTATTTCAGATATTTTATTACTACATCAACAATTGCATAACAATTTCTTGTTCTTTTAATACCAGATACAAACTCAAAGCAGCGGCTTTTTCCAACCGTCTTTACAAAAATACTTGTCTAAATGTTGCAAAATAGCCTATTGCATACTAAACGAAAATAATACCACACGTTTAAATGAAACAAACTGGGTAAATATACAGACGCTTAAACAATGAAATTGATAAATGAACCAGCCACTTCTTATTTTTCCACCAATAAAACGGGATCAAAACAGACTGTAATAAAGTAACTCAATGCACGGGAAAATCGAAATTTAAATCATTAAAAATACCAATTAAATTTTGTAACATATCGAAGCGATGATTGGATTTTAAAATATCGATTACAGTGTAATTATGTTTTACAGTAGCGGTTAACCATTAAGGGGACCAACTCATCGAAAATAGGCTTGTAGCTTGCTTAAAAACACAATTCTGCTACAAAAGCTTCCCTACAAGACACACTATACAACTATACATATCGGAAAAGCTTACAGCACCAGAAACACAAATTCAGAGTTTTTGTAAAGTTGATAAGAGTGTACTACTACCCTGGTCACTTACAAGCATGTCTTAATATCAACAACCAGCTGAATCAGTTTGTATCTGGCTTCATCAGTCATTTTGGTTTGCATTTGTGCAAGTTTTAATATATCTGTTAACCCAGATTCACTGAATAAGGATCTATGGGTTTCAATTTGCAGCTCAGCGCGGACATCTGCAAAGTAACTTTCATTATACCACACTATTTCTAGCCCAGCAGCAGTTTCTTCTGTTTGTGTAGAAGCATATTTGTTTTGGTTTTTTTAGCAAGGGTTGAGTGATTCTGCAGGATTTTTTTTGTGCGCACCAAGTTACAACGGGGTGGGACGATTTACCCACCACATACTACAAGATAATGATGCAAAATATACATTTCATTTGATTTTTTCAAAAAAAGAGAGATTTATATCGCGGGAAATGTACTTCAAATACGGCACATCGGTAATCACATTTAAAGTACATTTTCCACGACAAATCTCAATATTTTTGAATTAAAACCAAGTAATATGTTCATTTGAAACCATTATGTTGTAGTATGTGGAGATATTGGAGTGGTATTCGGGTAAATCGTCCCGGCGGTTACAAACTTTGAGTAACAGTTTTTCAGTCGGTCTTTTGAAAATTAGCTGTAAGGCTTTGGCTTGAATTTTATTCAATCTAGGTTTATTATTTGATAATGACGAAAGAAGCCTAGTCGAAACGTCGCTCAATTTTAAGAAGTAATTGTATTCCAAAGAATTGTGACCTGTATAGGTTTTTTTGTGGCGGTTTCTGAACATCATGCCTTGGCCTTTTGATATTCACACCACGATTCCTGTGCCGGCGGGCAATTACATTGTGGTTGTAGACATATCAGATGTCCAAAATAGCCTTATGCATCCCCTCGACATTACCCCGATTATTTGAAATTGAGATCCTTTAAAGAGGAGTAAATTTACGCAGAGCTGTGCCAAGGCGTTTGGCTACGTTATTAGCACAACCCTCTCTAATGTCAACATCGTTTCTACAGGATTGGAGATAAAGATGAAGAAACAATTGTCTCCATCACAATGAAATTGATGATATCCGAGTTTGGGAATTTGTGTGGTTGATCTTTTCCAAATAAATTTAGAAGCAATTGTCTCCATGACATGTGAAGATGAGTCAGTGTTTTTTGTACATTTGGGAGCGTGTTGAAAAAGCCAGCCTGCATATTTACCATCTTCATTTGAGTCTGTTGTACAACCTTGACATTAATTTGGTAATGCCTGGTAGTCCAGTACGTATCCAGTGGCCATATCAAGAGATGTTCCCACTCAGTATGACTTCTATGCCCTCTTCTGCCATGTACGGTCATACATAACTGCGATGTCACCCTTTTCCGTTGATGTTTTTTTTATTATGCATGTACTTAGGATATTATGATTCTCATACAACCCGTCATAATCATACCTTATGTTTATGTTGGATGGGCATTGCAGACTACAGCAGGCAAGTCCCAAAACAGTTCGTTATTGTAGAAACCTCTCTAATCTGCAATGTTTGGTTGTCACAATGTGGACAGTTGACTGAGGAAAGTATCTCAGAAAAGAATTTTATGTCAATAAGGCAAGGAGGACATCTGACACAAAGTTGGGTTGGTGATTGGCAGGCTCATTTACATTTTTATACGTCCACATTCCTAATGTGAACGTATTATGCCGTCGCCCCTGTCTGTGTGTGTGTGTGTGTGTATGTATGTATGTGTGTGTGTGTGTGTCTGTGGTTCGCCTACAGGCCGCAATTCTTCATGGATTTTCTTCAAACTTGGTATACTTATTCCTTATACCCCAAGGAAGATCCCTATTGTTTTTGGGGCATGCCCGACCCCCAGGGGCCGAGCCACGCCCGTTTCTAGTATTTGTTTGTTTGTCGTCTACAGGCCACATTTCTTAACTTATAATTTTGAAACTTAGCATACACATTCTTTGTACCCTAAGGAACATCCCTATCGTTTGGGGTGTATGCCCCACCCCCAGGGGCAGAGCCACGCCCATTTTCTTTTCGTGTGTCTTTGTGTCGCCTACAGGGCGCAATTCTTACTGGATTTTCTTCAAACTTGGTATACGTATTCCTTATAACTTAAGGAAGATCTCTATTGTTTTTGGTGCATGCCCGACCCCCAGGGACAGAGCCACGCCCATTTCTAGTATGTATTTGTTTGTCGTCTACAGGCCACATTTCTTAACTTACAATTTTGAAACTTAGCATACACATTCTTTGTACCCTAAGGAACATCCCTATCATTTGGGGTGCATGCCCAACCCCCTGGGGCAGAGCCACACCCATTTTCTTATCGTGTGTATTTGTGTCGCCTACAGGCCGCAATTCTTATTGGATTTTCTTTAAAACTTTGTATACTTACTCTTTATACCCTAAGGATGATCCCTATCATTTGGGGTGCATGCCCAACCCCCCAGGGGCAGAGCCACGCCCATTTTCTTTTTGTGTGTCGCCTAGAAGCCGCAATTCTAACTGTATTTTCTTAAAACTGTGTCTACTTACCCTAAGGATGATCCGTATTGTTTTTTGGTGCATGCCCGACCCCCAATGGCAGAGCCACGCCCATTCCTTGTATTTATTTGTTTGTCGTCTACAAGCCACATTTCTTAACGTATCATCTTGAAACTTTGAATGATTATGCTTTGTACCCTAAGGAACATTTCTATCATTTGGGGGGCATGCCCAACCCCCAGGGGCAGAGTCACGCCCATTTTCTTTTTGTGTGTCGCCTACAGGCCACAATTCTTAATCGGTCATCTTGAAACTTAAAATACTTGTTCCTTATACCCTAAGGATGACCCCTTTTGTTTTGGGTGCATACCCGACCCCCATGGGACAGCAACACCCATTTGGTTTATGTATTCCTTATAGCCTGAGGGCGTCCACTATTGAATTTGATGAATGTCCCAACCCCCAGGGGCAGAGCCACGCCCACTTTTTGCCTTTAGTGTTAGGATGGCACAATTCTGAATGGATTATCTTGGTATAGTTATTCCTTATACTCTAAGGACGACAACTATTAATGTTGGTGCACGACCCTCAACGCTAAACAAACCAAACGCCTAGCCTTCTTGACAAAGTACCATATCAATCAAAGTAGGAATGTGGACGTATATTGTAGCGTTAGCGTTATGTTTATACGTCCACATTCATAATGTGAACGTATTATGCCGTCGCTCCTGTGCGTGTGTGTCTGTGGTTCGCCTACAGGGCGCAATTCTTCATGGATTTTCTTCAAACTTGGTATACGTATTCCTTATACTCCAAGGAAGATCCCTATTGTTTTCGGTGCATGCCCGACCCCCAGGGGCAGAGCCACGCCCATTTTTAGTATTTGTTTGTTTGTCGTCTACAGGCCACATTTCTTAACTTATAATCTCGAAACTTTGCATACATATTCTTTGTACCCTAAGGAACAACCCTATCATTTGGGGGTGCATGCCCAACCCCCACGGGCAGAGCCACGCCCATTTTCTTTTCGTGTGTCTTTGTGTCGCCTACAGGGCGCAATTCTTACTGGATTTTCTTCAAACTTTGTATACGTATTCCTTAAACCCTAAGGAAGATCTCTATTGTTTTTGGTGCATGCCCGACCCCCAGGGGCAGAGCCACGCCCATTTCTAGTATGTGTTTGTTTGTCGTCTACTGGCCACATTTCTTAACTTATAATTTTGAAACTTTGCATACACATTCTTTGTACCCTAAGGAACATCCCTATCGTTTGGGAGGCATGCCCAACCCCCAGGGTCAGAGCCACGCCCTTTTTCTTTTGTGTGTCTTTGTGTCGCCTACAGGGCGCAATTCCTGCTTGATTTTCTTCAAAATTTGCACACTTACTCTTTATACTCTAAGGATGATCCCTATCGTTTGGGGTGCATGTCCAGCCCCCAGGGGCAGAGCCACGCCCATTTTCTTTTTGTGTGTCTGTGTGTCGCCTACAGGCAGCAATTCTAACTGGATTTTATTAAAACTTTGTATACTTACTCTTTACACCCTAAGGATGATCCGTATTGTTTTTTGGTGCATGCCCGACCCCCAATGGCAGAGCCACGCCCATTCCTTGTATTTATTTGTTTGTCGTCTACAAGCCACCTTTCTTAACGTATCATCTTGAAACTTTGAAGGCTTATTCATTGTACCCTAAGGAACATTCCTATCATTTGGGGTGCATGCCCAACCCCCAGGGGCAGAGTCACGCCCATTTTCTTTTTGTGTGTCGCCTACAGGCCACAATTCTTAATCGCTCATCTTGAAACTTAAAATACTTATTCCTTATACCCTAAGGATGATCCCTTTTGTTTTGGGTGCATGCCCGACCCCCGTGGGACAGCAACACCCATTTCTTGTATTTGTTTGTTTGTCGTCTACAGGCTGCATTTTTTAATGTATCATCTTGAAACTTTGAATACTTATTCTTGGTACCTTAAGGAAGAGCCCTATTGTTTTTGGTGCACGCCCGACCCCAAGGGACAGTGCCACGCCCATTTCTTTTTTGTCTGTGTGTCACCTACAGGCCACAATTATTATTCTTAATCGATCGTCTTGAAAACTTTTTTTTATACTTATTCCTTATACCCTAAGGCTGACCACTATTATTTTTGGTGCATGCCGGACCCCCTGGGACAGAGCCACGCCCAATGCTTTTGTGTCTTGTGTTCGCCTACAGGATGCAATTCTTAACAGATCCTTTTAAAACTTTACAAACCTATTCCTTATACCCTAAAGATGACCCCTATTGTTTTTGGTGATTTCCTAACCCCCCAGGGGCAGAGCCATGCCCATTTTTACTTCGTGTCTGTGTGTGTTGTCTACAGGCCACGATTCTTAATTGATCGTCTTTAAACTTGGGATATGTATTCCACATAGCCTAAGGACGTCAACTGTATGTCCCGACTCACACAGGCAAGACATGCTCAATTTTTGTGTTTGTCGTTTACAGGCCGCAATTCTGAATGAATCAGCTTGATACTTGGCTTATGTATTCCTTATAGCCTGAGGGCGTCCACTATTGATTTTGATGAATGTCCCGACCCCCAGGGGCAGAGCCACGCCCACTTTTTGCCTTTAGCGTTATGAAGGCACAATTCTGTATGGATTATCTTGGTATACTTATTCCTTATACTCTAAGGACGGCAACTATTGATGTTGGTGTACGACCCTCAACGCCTAGCCTTTTTGACAAAGTACCATATCAATCAAAGCAGGAATGTGGACGTATATTGTAGCGTCAGCGTTATGTTCTTCTTCCTTTTTGTTCGTGATCGACAGAAAAAATCCGTTAGTCTTTTGTGGGTTGAAGATATGTAATCTTCATTGTCATCCCTATTTTGACGATAGGATGTACCTGCCATATCTGGTAGGAAACCATCGTTGACACTCCAATGTCAACGCTAACAACGCTGTTTTTGGCAAAGAATAGCGACGGATCGCGGTCATTATCAGGCCTACCACTACCTTACATATCCAAGATCTTATACTTTGGACACCCAGATAGTTTCTTCTTTCCAAATTTATTTTTGGTGTGCCATTTTACTCCAGAATTTTTTACATTTAGAACATAAATAAAATAAATAGTAGCTCATGTAAAAATCAAAATGGCGGAAAGAGAGAGAGAGAAATAAGGTTTAACGTCCACCCAACACAAACTAGGTCATTTCGGGGCTAACATATGGTTTTTAATTTTATTTCAATAATTCGCTTGCGCGTAGGGGTCTTTAGCAGTGGGAGGAAACCCACGAGGTTGAGAAGGCGCCCCTATGTAACATACGCTCACACCAGGGCTAGAAACCACAGCCGCAAGCCAGAGTTTACCGGCCAGCTAGATGTCGAAGCGCGGCACTCTAGACCACTAGGCCATCCCAACCCCCCAAAATGGCGGAAAACACAGTCGTAATAACAAACCCTCCAGCGAAATATAATTCTAAAGTGGGAAAACTTGGGGTTTTTAAAAGGTGACACAACGAAATTTGTTTGTAGAATATGCAAAACTATTATAAAATATTGTGGTTATACTACCAATCTCAGCACTCACTTGACAAGACTGGCGACTGTCTAAGTTCGTCTTCAAATTAAGAAGGGCATTTCGAAATAAACTTCCACGAAACTCACAGCGGGCTTCAGACATAACGGATAGTGTTACCATATTTATCGTATATTCTGTATATAAGCTTATCAGGCTATATATGGCCGCCATCTTGGATTCCAGGAGCTAGAAAATGCTTCATGTGACGTCTTACCAGATTCAATAATTCGCTTGCGCGTAGGGGTCTTTAGCAGTGGGAGGAAACCCACGAGGTTGAGAAGGCGCCCCTATGTAACATACGCTCACACCAGGGCTAGAAACCACAGCCGCAAGCCAGAGTTTACCGGCCAGCTAGATGTCGAAGCGCGGCACTCTAGACCACTAGGCCATCCCAACCCCCCAAAATGGCGGAAAACACAGTCGTAATAACAAACCCTCCAGCGAAATATAATTCTAAAGTGGGAAAACTTGGGGTTTTTAAAAGGTGACACAACGAAATTTGTTTGTAGAATATGCAAAACTATTATAAAATATTGTGGTTATACTACCAATCTCAGCACTCACTTGACAAGACTGGCGACTGTCTAAGTTCGTCTTCAAATTAAGAAGGGCATTTCGAAATAAACTTCCACGAAACTCACAGCGGGCTTCAGACATAACGGATAGTGTTACCATATTTATCGTATATTCTGTATATAAGCTTATCAGGCTATATATGGCCGCCATCTTGGATTCCAGGAGCTAGAAAATGCTTCATGTGACGTCTTACCAGATTAATATCGTTTAAAATCCCATTTATAAAACAAAATTACAATTGCATTAATTAGAAGTAATAGCTTTAAAAAAGGAGAGTTTTACATATTTGCGAACCATTTTGGCAGCCATTTTCTGTCGGATACCAAAAATTTTGTATGTATGAGTCAATTTGGCCGAAGAAATACCCTTGCAGAACAGTGAAATACGAAAAAGTGCATTATTGTCCCAACCCTATTTAAAGATATGCTGTCCATACTAAAACCAAAATACACGGTTCCAGGACGTTTTACTCCTCATGTTGTTTGTTTCGCACACACCCTCAACTTAGCTTCACAGAAAGTGCTGAAGATTACTGCAGTTTCCAAACTTTTAGCAAGAGTTAAAAGAATAGGTTCATTTTTCAGGAAGAGCACAAAAGCGTCAACTATTGTGAAAGATAAACAAGTACTTTTGGGTTTGCCTAAACACAGATTAAAACAAGCTGTATCTCTGCATTAGATATGATGGATAGAGTATTGGAAAAGTCAGCTGCAATGGTTGTGGGCCTACTTAGAAAGGATCTACGGTCTATGTATAAAGATATAAACACTTTGAGTGAGGCAGATATTATGTCAGCTGAAGACGTTGTCAAAGTATTGACACCCATGAAAACAGCAACTACTGTTATGAGTGATGAAAAACTACCAACCCTGACAATCTTAAGTCCACTTTACCACCACATTTTCGAAGATATGACACCAGATAGTAATGATTCTCCAACATTTAAAAACATCAAGATAGCAATAAATCAGATAATAATTTTGACGTCAATAGAGGTACCACAAGCTAAAAAGGGCGATTTTTCGTACAATAAGGGGCCATAATTCAAGAAGTTATGATCCGATATGTGCAAATATCAAAAGGAACCAAGATCTTTGGGTTATAAATATGCATTTCAAGTTTCATCAAAATTGGTTCAAAATTGTGACCCCTATAAGGTCCACAACCTTGATATACAAATTATCACAATCTTCGCGTACAATCGGCGGCCATTTTGTCGGGATTTTCAAAATTGTGACCGCTACATAAGTTAAAAACGTGATTTTTCGTACAATCAGGGGCCATAACCCACGAAGTTACAGTCCGATACATGTCAATATCAACAGGAACTGAGATCTTAAGAGTGATAAACCTACGCTTCAAGTTTCATCGAAATCGGATACAAGTATAAATTCTGACCTGTAGACTGTTCACAAACAGTTGAAGACAGGGGCGACGACAATATACGTCCACATGAAAATGTGGGCGCATAAAAATATACATATTTCATTCTAATCCAAAGAAATTTCGACCCGGTTCTGAATGCAAATATTGCGTTTTTCGATCGAGATTGAAGGCTAAGCTAAGATTCCGAAACGAAAAGGGGGAATTCCATTTTAAAAATAAGATCGAAAAGATTTCATGATGTAATATACTCAGCCGAGTGTGGTATCTCGAGAGAGAAAATTTCAGATGGACGTCAATATCGAAAGGGATTCTCTTTGTATTGATTTTAACCCACGAAATAGAAATGAAAAGAATTTATGAATATCCTAGCGGGGATAATTGAGCAATTTTTTTTTATTTTTAGTTACCGTTTGTTACACCAGGCAGTTATATAGAAGGCAGGCCCGTAGCCAGGGGGTGGCAAGGGGGGGCAATGCCCCCCTGAAAAAATGTTTTGCCCCCCCGAAAGAAAATTTGCCAACCATAACTCTAAAATACCTACTATAGACAGTAACGGGTGTGCCCCTCCTAGAAACTTCACTGCCCCCCCCCCCCCCCGAAGCCTTCAAGCTGGCTACGGGCCTGATAGAAGGATAACTCTTATTTGTTTGTCGTCACTTTCCGTATATTCAAGTGTTTGTCACACATCTCCCATAGCAATGAACTCTGTTAAAATTATATTTGGAATGTATTTAACCGGTTCTATCACATGTAATGATGACTGGCACCATTGTTGACCTTAAACCGTGTAGTCTGGAATGGGACTTTACTGTAATCGGTCTTACATTAAAAATAGTGTTTTACATATTTTGTTTGCGCTATAAAAACACCACGATGTCGTATGGGGCGCCGTTTGTAAAATAATTATTTAATTTTTTTATAGCAAAAAACATTAGATTTAACTCCGAATATATATATTTAGATAAATATTAGAACAAAAATGGCATATATGTAAATATCAAAAAATATTGTAGCTAAAAGTCGAGTTTTTGGTCTATGAAAAACTTTAAATGTTATATCTTGATTTCACATCGCTTAGTTAAATATATAGCTAAATGTGCTGTTTCTCGTAGGTATAAATGCTAAATACTAAATCACTGAAAAATCTAAAGTTAAATATTTAGCTAAATATATACACATTTAGCTAAATATATATATTTAGTTAAATATATATATTTAGTTAAATATATATATTTAGTTAAATATATATACTAAATATATATATATATTTAGTTAAATATATAAACATTTAACTAAATATATAACATTTAGCTAAATATATAAACATTTAACTAAATATATTTATTTAGTTAAATATATAAACAGTTAACTAAATATATAAATATCATGCTAAATATATATGTTTAGCTAAATGTATAAATATTTAACTAAATATATATTTGTGGTCCCGCCAATATTTCTATTATCGTAAGCGACACAAAAAAACTGCGCATAAAATGATGACGTGTACCCGACACGTTAACCCGTAATATGTCGTGAAGTTACCATATTTCTGAGTGATCCGTGTCTAACGTTACATATATGTAGGCATTATTAACGAATTGTGGATGTAAGAACTAAGCTGAGCGTTCAGGTACCAGATAGTACTGTGTCGTGCAGTCATTTGAAAGTTGTACACTACGTCATCGTTTAGTGTGAAGTCACTTACAACAATAATTATTTTACAAACGGCGTGGTACGGTTGCGCTTTGTAAATTTAACTATATGTTTAGTTAAATATATAATTATTTAGCTAAATATATAAATATTTAGCTAAATATATAAATATTTAGCTAAATATATAAATATTTAGCTAAATATAAATGTTAAACTAAATATTTTAACATTTAACTAAATATTTTAACATTTAACTAAATATATATATTTAGCTAAACGTTTAAACATTTAACTAAATATTTAGCTAAATATTTATATATCATTAAATCTCTTGTTTTGGTCTTAATATTCAATGCTAAATGTTAAATATGAAAATAGAGACAAATCGAGAAATATTTATATATATTATGTTAAATATTGAGTTTTTGTTGTATTTTTAGTTTAAATATTAAAAGTGAAAAATTTGCACAAAAGTCGAGATTTAACTATATATATAAATTTAAATTAAATCTAGTGTTTTTTGCTATATAAAAAGCTAAATAATTAATTTACAAACGGCGCCCCATAATGTCGTCGTCTACCTCATTAATCTTGCCATTGTGCCATCAGCGTTCTTTTCCCGGTGGTACAAAAAGTGAAATTTCAATTATTACTGTCTAAAATAATGTTTCCGCCTGTCGGACTTCAAAGTAAAGGACAATCCCGTTCAGGCTTTTCTTGTGATGTCAAGAAACTCATAACATAGTATACTGCACAGAAAAACCGATATGTCAAAGCCCTTCACAACTACATAAACCAGAAGACATGCGAAGAAAACAAATGACAAAATAAATATAAATCTCAGTACAGTACTGGATTTGGGCAAATGCTAATTACAGGTCTTTCTTTAGGCCTAAAATGTTATCCAGACCATAATAAACTCTTGATGTCAAGGCTTGCCTTCGATGTTGGCGGATTAAAATCCTATGTGCCGCTTAATGGCCGTTGATAATTAAATCAATCAAGTGGATAATCGAGACTATGCTGTTTATATTATTGATTTGAGTAATGATGACCGAGGCTATGTGAATATTTCAAACGTTTTTTTCTCGGCTAATAGTGGATCAATTTGAGTGAAATTTTCAGCAAATTACCTTTACACTATCTAGTTTGTAACTATTATAGTGAGAACTGTCATCTCTCTATCTTATCTCCCATAATGTAACTTTAAGCAAGTTTTACAACATCTAACCCTTGCTTCAATACTCAGCAGTTCTCGAACTTTGCGCTCGTTGTTTTTACAAGTGACTAATTAACATTGTCCAATCAGAGTTCGTGGCACAAAATAAACTATAAACAAACAGATTTTTAAAAATTAAACTCGTCGAAACCAGCAACCGTGACATTAATCGACCTTTGAACTTTGCAACTCGATTGTCACATGTAGGCATTTTAGCTAAAAGCACGAGACTTGGTATTCACGACGACCGATGAATCTGATAGGTTCCCAAGCTGGGCTTGTGCGATCGAACTTAGTGGTGAAAAATATACAAGGTATTACGTGAATAGGGGTGATGATTTTCCGTTTCAGAAAATTGCAAATTCCGTTTTAAATATTTTAAATTCCCTTATTTTCCGTTTCAGAGCTAACCATATTCCGTTTTTCCTCGATAAAATGCTATTTCATGAATAGATGAAGAAAAAACAACATATAAAACTGGCCATTTTAAACTAATGATAACAAATTATAAATTACTTTTATTTTTAATTTTCAATGACTAGTTGTTTTTCCACTTTAACACATTACTGGTATTTAGTCACAAACCGAACGAAACGTGATTAAACAAACGAGTTGACTTGTAATGGTCCATGGCTGGATGGTGATCTATCACTCGGCAAACCTCGTAAGATTTCGGAATCTAAACTCGGCTGTATGATGAATTCCGCCATATTGGAACTACTTTAAAGCTCCCGGATGAAACATGGCTGCGCCCATTCCAAACACAAGTTGGCGACCTATTTGGCTAGCGACCTATTCGACCGATCCAGCTGTAAGATAATGACGAAAGTACACTTCTATTCTGAGCTGAAGGAATGGATAAAAAATAATATTTTCTACTTTCATTTGATAGACATAACGTTGGATTTTATTGGTTGATAAATAGAGACTGTTGTCTTTACTCTAAATAGGTTTCCAATGAACAGGTTGCAGCTCGATCGGTCGAATAGGTCGCTAGCCGAATAGGTTCCCAATTTGTGTAATAGCGTCAAGTTTTCCTGTTAAAGTAAACCGGTAGCCGCATCGCAAATGTATGGGCGTAGGTACATATCACTTACTGTCATACATCCGAGACTAGATGTAGTCTACGTAGTTTACGGAATCTGTCGAGATTAGCCGAGTGGGTGATCTATATGCTTTTCAAACTTGTCCAAGGCAGATTGAAAAATTTTAATAAAAAGTATTGTGTAATTCTTTCTGGCTTGATATCATACTTTGAAAGCTGAATATCTGTTTGAATCCCAAATTCTAATTTAGTCGTCCCTGACAGAAGAAAAGCACGCATCTCTTCCATTTTATTGTACATATAAGCTGCTAAAGGAAAATGAGTTCCTTCTAAATATGTTATAAGGTTCATAATGTGATGACAATAAAAGCCATCTGTAGTTGAACATTCTTGTATCTGTTCCTGGTTATTTCTAGCAAACTTTCGACTGCGACTTCTCTGATTTGAAAAATCCTTCATATAGATGAATGTATTCTGTGTGGTATTTTACGGCTGCAAACCATGTTCCCCAGCGTGTCCTAACTGGTTCAGGGGGAAGATGGACCCTATCAGGTGGCAAATACCCAGATAAAAATTCAAGGAATCTTCGCTTTCTTTGGGGTTTCTTGAAAAAGGCAGACTTCATCATACTGCACATTAAATGAACATCATTAAAACTTGGCCAGTGTAGATTTCTCCCACCAAATTTATCATATGAGCAAGACATGGCACATGGGTTGACTGTGGAAATAAACCAGACAATACATCTTTATAAGCTTTTTTACAGTAGGCTACACTGTCAGTAACCACGGCCATAACACTGTTACATTCAATTCCATAGTCTGTAACAGTTTTTACCACAGCTTGACTAACAGTACTATGATTGCATGCCCCCATTGTCACACAGTCCACTAAATAGACTTCACCGTAGACAGAAAACATCGGTAGTTTTGTCCAATATTATTGCAATCGGCTTGTTAACAAATTAATGTACCAAAGATGCATGGTGATCAGAGATGAGTCGTGGTAAGTATACCTGGCGAAGTGTTGACTGTTGTGGAAGAGCCCCACCTTGTTTACAATACTTTGAAATGAATGGCCGTATTCTTTCCAATTTGTTCAATGGAATGTCAGTTGTAACCATTGTTTTAAGAAAGTCGAGAACAAATTTTTCTCGGATACATTTTGACGTTTGTTGTTTAGCAATAGTAGACGTTATGGTGGTTTGTTTATTTCCTGCTAGTGAGACGACGTCATCTTTTTGCCGGCCACTCGCTGACTTTGTGGCTTGATGCTTTTTTATACGCCCACATTTTCCGGACGTCCGTCCACAATTGTTTGTGAACAGTCTACAGGTCACAATTTTATCCGATTTCAATGAAACTTAAAATATAGGTTTATCACCCTAAGATCTCGGTTCCTTTCGATATTGGCATGTATCGGACTGTAACTTCATGGGTTATGGCCCCTGATTGAACGAAAAATCATGTTTTTTAGCTTGTGAACAGTGTAGAGGTCACAATTTTGAACCGATTTGGATGAAACTTAAAATGCATGTTTATAACCCAAAGATCTTGGTTCCTTTCGATATTTGCGCCAATCCGATCGTAACTTCCTGAATTATGGCCCCTGATTGTCCGAAAAATTGCCCTTTTTAGCTAGTTGTCCCTCTGGAGGTCAAAATTGTTATCCGATTTAAAAAACCGTTTGATTGTATCACCGGCCCATGGTTATGAAGGTTGAGTTCGAATTTCGAGAAAATCGGACCAAAATTTTAAAAAAAACCGTTTGATTGTATCACCGGTCCATAGTTATGAAGGTTGAGTTCGAATTTCGAGAAAATCGGACCAAAATTGACGGACAAATGGCCGCCGATTGTACGCGAAGATTGTGATAATTTGTTACATCAAGGTTGTGGACCTTATAGGGGTCACAATTTTGAACCAATTTTGATGAAACTTGACATGTATGGTTATAACTCAAAGATCTTGGTTCCTTTCGATATTTGCGCCCATCGGATCGTAACTTCCTAAATTATGGCCCCTGATTGTCCAAAAAATCGCCCTTTTTAGCTTGTGGTCCCTCTGGAGGTCAAAATTGTTATCCGATTTAAAAAACCGTTTGATTATATCACCATTCCATGGTTTTGAAGGTTGAGTTTGAATTTTGTGAAAATCGGACCAAAATTGACGGACAAAATGGCCGCCGTTTGTACGGGAATAGTGTGAAAATATGTTATATAAAGGTTGTGGACCTTATAGAGGTCACAATTTTGAACCGATTTGATGAAACTTGACATGTATGTTTATAACCCAAAGATCTTGGTTCCTTTCGATATTTGCGCCCATTGGATCATAACTTCCTGAATAATGTCCCCGGATTGTCCGAAAAATCGCTTTTGTTAGCTTTTGGTCCCTCTGGAGGTCAAAATTATTATCCGATTTAAAAAAACGTTTGACTATATCACCGTTACATGGTAATGAAGGGAGAGTTTGAATTACGTGAAAATCGGACTAGAATTGACGGACAAAATGTACACGAATAGTGTGAAAATATGTTATATCAAGGTTGTGGACCCTATAGAGGTCACAATTTTGAATCGATTTTGAAGAAACTTGACATGTATGTTTATAACCCAAAGATCTTGGTTCCTTTCGATATTTGCGCCCATCGGGTCATTACTTCCCGGACGATTTGGCTGCTGTGTGGGCGTATGTTTCGTTGCCTGGCAACATATTTTTTGAATTAATATGGTCCTTAATCGTATTAACTCGTCGGAAATCAACGCTTTGACTACAAAAACGGCAAAACATGATTCCGCCGTCTTCATAAAAGTCTGCAGGGAACTGCCGCGCCCATAACCTTGTGGGCTCGTTTCATTTTTTTAGCAGACGACGCCATTATGATTTCCCTCGTCTGCTTGTTGTAGTCGCGACATATCCAGACAGGCTTCGTAGTTTCTACGGGAATAAAGGCTGGATTAACTAGACTACGATATTTGTGATATCACGTGGAACTTACAGCGGAAAAAAACAAGAACCACGAGTCCGACAGTAAAAAATAAGTTAATGAAATGATTTCTACTTTTATAAAAATGACTATGTAAATTAAAACATAAGATATAGATTACATTATTAAATTCAACTACAGGAGTAATTATACTATTAGGGATAAATGGAAGACGGGTTTTTATTTCGAGTAAATTTATGATACAAAAATGATAAAATGAAAGTAGCCTTCCGAAATGCTAAAATAGTATTAGTAATATAAAACAACGCGATATCGTTCAATATTTTCGATTTTTTCGTGAAAAGAAAGATGAAATACCTCGAGAAATATAAAGTTTTGATACGATTTTGTTTTAATCAGAAAAAATCGGCTTTTCCGTGTGAGATTTAAAGTGCCGATTTCCGCGGAAAATCATCAACCCTACGTGAAGGGCTTGATAAGATGTATGTAGTTAAAGCGAGATCAAGCCTTGATTTAAATCCGGCGTACATCGACACTTGCAACTGGAGAGGATACGATCAGTGGCCAGTTTGTGTCGATGTTCACGCGTTTGCGACGCGGAAGCCATCAGTTGCTTCTAAGACTAAAGCTGCTCGCGTTCTACTTTTCCGCAAATAGTTTTACTCATGGTCCGTTCAGACGCTTATTTATAAACCAGTTCATAATCGCCGGGGTTTTTAAAGACAACGTGTGTTGCGTTCACACGTACTATACGCCAAGACCGTCTATTCTGTTCTCTTCGGTCGGGGCAGTTATTTTCACAGGAATGTAACTTACTGCGCATGCTCAGAGCAAGCTGGAGCCGAGGGTTTTAAGGTAACCCGTTCAAACGGCTAAGGTGATCATTTTAAATTGAAACGCCTTCTCGAAGACAGGTCTTGAGCTGGTTTTTTTTTAAACTGGTTTACTCCCCACCCCCAATGTGCGTTCAGACGCGTAAGTTAAACTTGTTTAACGATCCCCGGGGTTTTTAAACAAGTCAACTTAAGCGTCTGAACGGGCTATTAGTGTCTGTAAATAAAATGCTGATCAGCGTGCAAATGGCAACTGATAGTATCCAATTTGTACAACCAAGAGGTCACACGAACCGTCACGCGATCAGCATTCGCCGCTTTTGATAAGATTCGCTACGTTAAAATACAATAACGTCATCCTTTGATGTTGGCGTACAATTATTTCAAATAGTGGTACGGGCAATGTGCCACCAAGTGTACAATAGTTTTATTTGGTGCCATATTTGGCGTGCTTGAGGTATTATATTGAAATGCAAAGTGCTGGATAGTGTCTTTATTTTAAGTTGTTTAAAGGTTTCGTACAATATCAATATATTACTCGACCATTAAATTACACTTACAATTAATTATGAGAAAAGGAAAAAAACACTGTTTGATTAATGAGTCTACATATGTAGGCAGTCCAATCGATGTCATAGTTCTGAAAGGTCTTAAGTGTCAAAAATTGTCTGATTTAGTTTTGGAGATATGAGAGGAAAACCTATTCCAATCTTAATAACGCAATAAGGCTATTAACATTTTAGTAGCAATGTTTTTATGAAAGTTACGACCTTACAGTTCTGAAATTTTGCATAGAGAAGTCTCTAAATGTGATTAGTCATCCTATGCAAAAAAGCTATTTGGGTCATAAGTGGCACTTACAACCTTCCAGAACTAGGGCATCGCAATATTACTTTTAAATGTCCGCTTAATTCTCTTAGAAATTAAACCGTCAGATCAAATTACATATAATCAAAATTAGTATTTCCTAATAACCGTTAACCGGGCAGCCATATTCAAAAAATCACCTGACCTACTGAAGCAACAGCGCTAAATTGAGCGACCAACAAGTAGCTGCAAGTTGCCGAAGTAACTCAAACTACAACCGATCTGTTGCGTTAGTTCCAGTGGTTGTATCGGTGTACGCCATACTCACGACCTTCACCAGGAGCATCTCAAATATTACTCTTGATATTTCTGTGGCTATTAGAATGTTGGCAGTTTTATGCAATTAAAGGGTTATTTTTATGTGTTGTTTCAAAATTAACATTGGAGAACAGAGACCAGGAAAGAAAATAAAAGCAATAGATTAAAGAGCCACTAAACAACACAATAATTGTGAATAACAAGGGGCTTATTATAGCTTAGGGTCTCACCAAGTCTAAATCCGGCACTGAAAAACCTGCCAGCTGCGTCATCCTGCCCCAGGACACAACTGTAACCGTATTTAACGCGATGGCGCCGTCGCTTCGCTCATTGCAATAACTCTCACCAGATTCACTTGGCATCTTAATCCATCGTGGAAATCTCTTAACAATCGAATCTGTACATATATTTTTCATCAAAAATAGCAGTTTTTGAGTGTCTGATTTCAGAAGTACCATCGATCCTATAGATGTAATCTACCTGGGTGATCAATATCCGACCATTCATGACGTTACATCACTAATCGATTAAGGTAATCGATAACTCATGAGTGGCAGATAAACAATTCAGTGAATAATAAACTCGTTAGTATCTTATAATTGAGAACTAAAAATAGAAAGGATATTTTGTCAATTGCAAAACAAAAACGCCTTTTGTGTTTAGTTGGACTTGTTTATGCATTTTAGAAGGTGCTCAAAAACTCTATAGTACCGTTGGGAAGGAATACCCGGACAAAGATGTTTGCGTATAGGGTGACACTTGCCTTTACTATGTTGTAGCTTTTATAATTGTACAATTCGCTTAGATCTTGAAACTGACTAAGACAATATTAGAGGAATTAAACACTTAACCCCAGTGGGGATATAAAACTTTAAGGTACTCGCACCAATTTATTTAATGCTCGATATCTCTTTAACATGCCAAACAACGAAACAGTGTCACAAGTAGTGTCTTACTATAGTATTCTTGTACAAGAATAGACGTTATTTCTGGCCAGTGGTTCACTAACCAAATTACTTAAGCTATGGTAACGAGATGAATCTGTCGTCATTCATAAACGCTGCTTGATAAAGCCAGTAAGACGTGAAGGAGAAATAATGGGTTTAGTTAACCGAAAAGAAAACGCTAGAAAAGCATGAGTTGGATAATGAAAAATATCTTGCAACTTAGCAAGTCACAAATTTTCTATTATGTCCTATATGGTAGTTTTGTGTTCACCAGAAATTGTACCTTTCTCGTGCTGGTAATTATGACAGTACAGCCATCAATCGGTGTGACATTCTCTGTAACTATGGTGATTCCAGTTGAATTTATATTAGAAGATTTCGTGTACTTTAAAGATTATTACCTTTTTTTTCTAATTACTTGGTGCAGGATAACTGTCTAGTCGTTTGGTTGGGAAGAAAAGTCATGACCCCATGAACACATTGGCATGCACGTTACAGATTGGGGTTCGAAATAAGAGTGGGCGAAACACGACTGTCCGGGTAACATTTCCCTCATAGCACACTATAAGGCTTATATCCGTCTTCATTAGCCCAGTCGGTGCAGAACAGTAAGACGTTAAACCCCATTTCACTTCCTTCTAATTACACATTAAGTGAAACTCTTCTTGACAAGGTTTACGACTATTATAAATACCACGTTTAGTCATGCCTCATTAAAATGTTTTGGATATAGACCGCATTGTATAACCTCTTGGGGTCTTAAAGTCAAAGTAAATGACTGACTGTATGTTGTTAATGTATACCTATGGATTAGGGATGCGGTTTCTGTAAGGTCTATGTCAGTTTAATTTAAATGATAAGTCATTATACTGCAACCAGAAAAGAGATTCCTTTAACAACTTATCCGAACCTACATATATATTTGACATGTTAGCAACTGTAGTTCAGGATAGTCAATTGGGGATGCGATTTATAAAGGAATGTCATGTAGAGCAATTTTCACAGAAGAATCAGTAATTTAGCTTGAACATTTGCCATAAAAAAATCTTTACATTTGAACATCTTTCATGATAGACTTTTTTTTTAGATTTTTCAAAAACTTGTATCCGAGGGAATTAACTATGTGGTTATTTTTAAATCCTGTCCATTACGCGTTGTGCTTTTAACTGTTGTATTAAAGAGGTTTTTAATGTAAAGAAATATTCTGATTTTTCGCTGTTCTGAGAACATATTTGCTTTTTCATATGAGATTTAATTTTGCGTGATAAATAATTTCTGGTGAAATGATTTCATGATTATAAAACATCTTCTATAGTCTTGCTACAGGCTCAGTATAATTAAGGCAGTTAAGACCTACCAACAGAAAAAAACTAATGCTATTTTTTGTAGATTTCCAAATTGAGAAAATAGATTGGTTGTGATTGTTTAGGTAAACACCACGAAACAAATATGTCCTGGCGTAATTTGTCTTTTCATGCAAGGTGAATTATGTTAAAATTTTCGGAATGGACAACATATATACTGAGACGCAATGAAAACGCACAACTTTCATAAAAGAATGATTTAATCCCGTTTGAAAGATGCTTTCACATCACAAAGATAACATGCATGTTAAATTGCACCGCAGACCAATTATCACAAACATAAAAATTGAATGGGGATGTTGAAAATCACGATTTATGATGGTTTTCAAAAAGCCAGAGCCGTAAAACCCCTATTATGCAAAAGGCGCACACCATTGTGTGAATTCACGAGGGCATACGTATCCGAGCCGCCGACGGTATGAGATTATACTACCATCCTGAGACTGACAGATGGTTTCCAGCAAATAGGGTCGAGTAGAAATCAGCCAAAATCTGGACGGCAAAGCCTGACAGCGAGTAGACAAGACCTGCACATTTACCGGCAATATCAGCAGTGATCTGTTGATGGATGCTGATACATACTTTGCACGGACAATGTTACCTGAAAGGGTGGACTTTGATCATGGATAAACATCAGTATCACATAAAAACTGCTTCATCTACTTAAAAATCGTCATTGGTTTGTCTTGCTCTCAATATTCTTCACTTTTAACAAATAATTTACCTGTGATCATAAAAGGCCCCGTTCCGTGTATTGGCTTTTGTGAGGGTCCCTCACTGAGGGGTTTGGAAATTCGACGAAATTTGAATATACATGTATATCCAATGATCAAATACCTCGCAGTAATGCATTACTTCAGTCAGTTATATGGAAGGCTAACTCGTGTTTTCGTTTTGCGTTCGTCACTTCACTTTCTTGACGGCTTCATGGTGCGTTTATCGTAGCAATGATCTATGTGTTAAAATTATATTTGAAACATGTTTAACCAGTTGTCACACATGTGATAACGATTAACACCAATATTGTCTTTTAATTGGTCTTACCAACTTAAGATCCATTGTATTTTCGCTGGTTGCGTAAATCCCATACAATGACCCGAGAAAACCCTCTCTGGCCATTGCTGGAATGGCTTCTGATACTTGAACTTTTGAGAGAGTGTATATTCTTTCCGTCCAATCATATCGATCCCACGTAAAGCAACATGGCAGCCATTCGTTTAATCACGTGTCTTCCCTAAAACTTTCGACAGTGATTAAAGGTATTAAAAACCTTCTTGTTCGTCTCCATTTAGTATTGTTTACATTGTATCTTTGTTGATAGCCTCGTTTTTCATGCAATTAGTTTTTCTGCAATATTCTGTTGTGCACTGATTAATTGGGCATAATAGAATCGTGATTCACGACGTAACGTTATGTAAACATATTTGGTCCAATTTGGAGCTCTGTTTAAAGCGTAATCCTATTGTTACGCTGTTAACTATTGGTTGTTAATCGGACTATTGACCAGTCATAATGCGGAACAAAAATTTGCTTCCATTGAGGCAGTGTTTCGTGGGATTAGCTCTAATCAAACGATACACTACGTGATGTATTCGCAAATCGAATCACTAGAAGCAGTTTTTAAATTTGTACAAATTAGACATGCTATTCTCTTTTAAAATAGTCTATATAGTGTATCTTTAAACACAACAAATGGACTAAAAATAAATTGATTCTTCGACAAAAAAATACGCAACACCCACAGAGTAAAAGTAGCAAAATCAATTTCAGATTATCCAATAAGCCTATTTTTGTAAGCAGACGTGATATATATGTTGATCGAACAGGATGTAAATGACACGTGTGGTTATTTAGAACCAGTGGTTCCCCCACTGTTTAGCACTTTTCACGGGTCTTTATTGTTCTGTGAAACTCAGGAGTTTCATTATTATGTTCTGGTGCCTATGGTAACCGTGTCCCATAACAATTGGAAAGGAGTGTATATTACCAATTGGATTAAGCTAGTTAGAGTATAAAGAAGGTTTCATAGGGTTAATAACAGAGAAAGGAGATAATAAGAAAGGGTGTTTATGTCTTACTGTAGCGATAAAAGACATTCACATTCATCACTGTCGACACTAATAGAAACCGATGAGACAGAAGCAACAAAAGATTCTCACCTCGACTTATTCCAAATTATCCGTCTAAAAAAATTAATGGACGGTATTTATTGAAATACCATAATAAAAAAGAAAAGGGTCCGTCTGGTCTATAATACAAAAGCATTTTATATCATTCTGTTTCGAAATATTTTCATTTTAAATGTAATTTTAATTTATCTCTTGTTATCTTGCAAATTACTATAATCCTAAATGGACTACAAACGTAACTGCTCGAACAAATGTTATAGAAAAATTGACAGCGGAATTAAAGAGTGGGATATGACTTCTAAGTTATATTAAAATTAGATAATACTTTTTTTTTCGACTCGCTTCGGTTCTTTTTGTTTAAATTTGGTTTTGTTCTACCCTTAAATTTCGAACTATGCAGTGTATCACAACAAGTTCTCAAGCCAATACACAATTAGAAACCTTTTTCCCACAGATCAAAGAGTGTATGTTTCCTTAAAACCGTAAATCGAACTAATTTGTTCATTTGATTTGCAAAACACGAATTGAAAGTCGTTAGTGTTACATCGTCATTCCGTAACAATCTTTTGTAATGGGTTGAAATTAAGGACAATGGCGTTGAACTTCACTATGTATACATGAACTTTAATATGTTGTTATCGTATCCATCAAATAGGGAACCGCGGCGACCAACGTACACAGAATAGAGGAAACAACCCTTTTGCCTCTTAGGATTTGCTAAAACTCCATCGAATCGAATCCCTAACATATTCGCATGTGGAAGTAACTTCTAGGATTTTAATTCCGCGTCCCATTTAAATCCAGACAGAAATTGGTGGTTTCAACAGCAAGTGGTGCTTACTGAATATAATGATCTGCGATAAAGGCACAACATATAATTCGGTACATGCGGGTACCTAAACGAGTCTTCACAGAGAAAATGGACTGGATTTTGCTAAAAGTAATTATGAGTACATTTAATATATATCTTAGACAAGAAAAGATGAGCGTGACATCTGTAGAAACCAATGCAGCAGATTGATTGACTTTAACAAAATTTGGACCAGAATTATGGCCTCTATTTTATTCTGATATGGGGTCTGCTATGTTGCTACCTATGAAACCACGTGGAAGTAAATTTGCACAGAGTTCATTAACGTTTTGCTTAATGACGTTCATAACCTTTTCACTTGATAAACAGACGAGTACGACATCATTTACTTCCATCTCGAATGATTTCATCAGGGACCGAGTACTAATTAAACTCCCCGGTCCTTCCATTTCACGGATAACATGTTTAATTGGAAATTTTGTGATCATCAAATAGAGTATGGGAGGTAAAGTCAGTTTAGCGCTAGGGGTAATTTTAATCATTAGACACCGGGTACTCAAGAGACGAAATTTCTTGGAAATATTATTACTCAACTGGCAAGGCTATCCCCTCACCAATTTGCCGACGCTCTGCTCGACATGTTTACTCTTTACTATGATTTAGTAACGGAGACTTGTCATTTTGTTAGTCTGTTGTACCGGTTTTACATGGTTCCTGGTTTGACTCGATAAAGACTTAATAGCCTCAACATGTGTGCAAGTAAGATGTTAGCCATACATATAATACAGTGCTCAGCAGTTAAATAACCGTCCAATGATAATGTAAATACATAAGAATTACAGCGATTTATACTACTAATAAGCAGCTTTCATGTGAAAATGCTCTATGCCAGGGAGATTTTTAAAGACGATAAAGCAAACAATGAAGCAGAATAATAATTTCGTTCTTGTCAGGTAACCAAATGGCATTTTACTCTAGTCTCATGCACAAGCAACCGCATCAAGCCGGGTACCAAGTCAACCTAGACACAGGGGTTGACAGTTCTATCGTAATTTCTTTCTCACTTGCAGGTCTACTTTTCTCCATCTATTTTGAAGTAACCCCACCACAGGAAGGATGGAGATATTTGCATTTACGTACAATATTTTCAAGAGAATTTAATAGGATTTAATTATGGTGATAAGCCATGAAATGGTGAAAGAGCAATGCCTCTGTGAACTCATGGCATAAATAAACCATACGGATGTAGGGATGACTGACCTTACCATTGATATTCCGAGAGGCATCTTCGAGAATTACCTAGCCTGAAGACCAGGGTCTAGTAAGGAAAGTGTCAACTTGTTTCTGGTGAGGCTAATTTTCATCAATCGATTTCGTAAACTTGTAAACGACTTTTATTTGATTAGACGGAGTGTGCAGCGTGTGCATTCAAGCAAAGATTCCATTGCTTATTATAAGGAGTTTAGTATCGCAGAAACTTTACTTCTACCAATGGCGGTGTTAATCAAACACGTCTTGTAAGACATTTGTAAGAATGACTAGAAGCTATTTAATATTCTAACCTTGTACACCCTATTCTACTCAAAATATTGTAACGACTTTCATTAGCACCTCTATATTACTGTGGGGTGTGCTCACTTGATTTACTTCACTCACTGACTGACTCACACCGTCGCTCAGGCTAATTATCGGAAAGCAATCAGACATTCTCCGTATTAGCCTGGAGGAGATGGTAGGTGTAAAAGACGTCATTTGTCCACTCAATATCCTTTAGAAATGAAATGACTGAAGCGTCAATTGTTAATCTGTCTTAATTGCAGTCACCATCTTGTTGCAAACTAGTCTCGACACCAACAAGGCTGTACGAACATATTGTTATTCCAACACAGAATAGTGGTTTTTGAATATACATGTACTATATTGCTCACAATACACTATTTCACTGTCATTATGCCTTTAAGTCATACACCCGCCTGTGTTTGTGTAAACTAGAACTTCAATTTCTTCACTTTCTTGCCCGCAACACTTCCGGTAGAGCGTTAAAACGATACAGTAAGGTAAATAAAGATGCAGTAAATACGTTTTGACTGCTACGATCATAATTATCTATAAATTAGACTATTGTCCTTCATTTACAATAGGGGGTCACGGTGGCTAAGTGGATAAGGCGCTGGTTCACTAGCCTGGAGGTCGGGTGTTCGATCCCTGCATTGGCCGAGAAAGTTCATCTCGATTTTCCGGCGTGATTTTCCCTTGTCAGTGATGCAGAAGAAGGGCCTGTCAAGGACAGCTGCCTAGTCGTTCGGATGGGATGAAAAACCGAGGTCCCTTGTGCACATTGGAGTGCACGTAAAAGATCCCTTGGCAGTTGGAATTCGATATAAGAGTAGACCGTAGCGCCTCTGCCCGGGAAAAATTTCCCTCATAGCACACTGTATGGCGCATGCCCGGCTTCCATTAGGTGCAAAAGAGTAGGACGTTAAACCCCATTTCATTTCATTTACTTCATTTAATATTAACACTCTTCATATGGAGTGTTCTATAAATTGTTGAGAACAGAACTGTAAAAATTTAAGCTATCATGAAGTATTTAATAATTTCCATATAGACCCGAAATATTTAATCCAGATGATGTTTTTGATGGTACTCCATGCAATCTAAAAGTAGTCCCTTGAAACAAATGGAGGATTTTTTTGGGGGGAAGGGGGGCAAAACAAACATTATTTTCAAAATGTGAAGCTGTGTTGGTTATAATCTATATATTCAGGCTTATCCGTGACTTCACATGTTGTGTTGTTTACCCTGTAGCTGCGCGGGGTTTCATATTTTGCAGATACAATTTTCAAAGTCATTATTTTTGATTTTCATTCATTTTGTAATTAATAGAACCATTGTCAGTTACAATAAAACCAAAAATATCGCCTTGCATTGCCTTCCCTTCATTAAAAAGTATTACTTTTTATAGCATCAGGGTTGATGGGTCTTAGGAGCCGATTCGCCATTTTGAATCACTGTACTGAAATGGAATTTTCCTTATGACTCAATGGGCATTTTCTGTAATGTTTTTAATGATTTATATATGTCTTTTGTGACGTCGGTGGAATACTAATACTGTTCTATATATACAATAAAATCTGATAGGCGTCATCTTGTGACTCAATGAACAATAGAAAAATTTGAAACAGGTATTTTACTTACGTCACTACGAACAGTCATGGTTGTTCTAAATTATATATTGAATAATCTGTTCTCGGTATAATTCACAAGCTTTAACTGCTGTCAAAATGTAAGAAAATGGAACTTATAAACATAATTAGCGACCTATGGTTAAAATGTATAATGGATTTCAAGGTGGTTTGTTTTGAGTAGGGTGGAAGATTCTTTCCAGTTTTTCCTTGTAAACTTATGGATTAACCAAGACTGTAAGACTGCGAAAGATGTTTTCGCATGTACTAATTTATCTATCAATAATTTGCTTCAAATAATATGACAAAACATATTCACAAACCACAAGCCTTAAATTCACAAACCACAAGCCTTAAGCAATCTATAAAGAAGTCATATTTGTGACACGTGACTTGGCGTGTCGCCTGGCTGACAAGAAGTGACACCCTGCCAATTTTGTCCTGAACGCGCCCGTGGATGTTTTTCAGGGAATCAAGTATTTTTGTATTAAAATTGGGTGTCTCTTCTTTCCATATAAGCTTAAATTGACATACATGTACTTTCATTGGATATGGGGGTCACGGTGGCTAAGTGGATAAGGCGCTGGTTCGCTAGCCTGGAGGTCGGGTGTTCGATCCCTGTATTGGCCGAGAAAGTTCATTTCGATATTCTGGCGTGATTTCCCCTTGTCAGTGATGCAGAAGGAGAGCCTGACAAGGACAGTTGCCTAGTCGTTCGGATGGGACGAAAAACCGATATCCCGTGTACACATTGGAGTGCACGTAAAAGATCCCTTGGCAGTTGGAATTCGATATAATAATAGGCCGTAGCACCGCTGCCCGGGCAAAAGTCCCCCAATAGCACACTGTATGGCGTATGCCCGTATTCCATTAGCCAAGGTTAGGTACAAAAGGCTAGGACGTTAAACCCCCTTTCATTTCATTGGATGTGACCACCCGATAAATATATTTGTGGAAATGGATTTTAAACTAAAGTAAACCGAAAACTAACACTGCATTGTATTATCCATAGATCGGTCTGCAGAACGATCAAGGACACGATTGTATGTCTTAAACCCTTGTGGGGATATTTCGTGACTCCACGACCCTATTTTTAACATCTTTTGGAACTGGTCCATGATTATTGGTTAGCGAAAATTGTATACGTTGTCTGCTAATTAATGTCGAAAATGATACTGCAATTAGAACAGAAATGAGACAATGGTTACATTCAAGATGTAACAGGAACTAAAAATATCATCAATATCGTAAGCTAGAGGTCTTTATGGACCCTTCGATCTCTTATTAAATTCACTGGCTAACAGTGTCTACACTAGTACGTGCTCTGTGCACTCGTTGTATTTGGACTCTTACTTACTGATAGGAACTCTACCAACGCCCACAAAAGACGATTCTTCATGGGAATGACAAAAGTGATTTGCAGATATTGATTGTGGTTATTAAAACTTTTAGCTTTGCTGTTATTTCTTAAAATATTTTTCTTAATTTGATTGAACATGCTTTAATCTTTACACAGAGATCTAGTTTGATCGCATTTGAATAGAATAATACGTACAAAAACCTCTTTATGGATGGGTTGGGAGTCTTAGATTATCCCTTGTTTCCGACAAAGTTTTTTGGTGCCACGTGTTTACAGTACAATCACAAAAGTTTTCAAAACTTGTTCATTAATCCCTTTCTGCATTGATAAGCCGTGTGATTGGTCTTAAGACTTTGGAACGCAATAAATCTACTTCTACTTTGGGTAGTATGTTAATGTTGGTGTATGCACAGATTTCTTTTTCAGACTTGGTAAAGCATTGGGTTCATGGGGAGAGAAACCCCATTGGTATTTAGCGTTCAATGTGGCGCCACGGGAACGTTGAAAAGTCTCTTTGCAGATTACACCATTTTGCCTATACCGTTTAACGCATTTTCTTTTCAAATTTGTGTGAGGATTTTGTTGAATTCTGAGTTTTCACAAAGTGCTGCCTATAACGGCTGCTGTGTGGATGGATCGCCACACTAACTTGTTTATGCCATAAGCGAATAACGTGGGTTACCTGGCAAATTCCCATCAAAGATTTAATTAACTGTGTCGCTTTAACCTTATGTTTCAAATCAAGTTAATGGTGCTAGTTTTGTTAAATATAATGTGTGTAGGAATATCCTCTTTACGCCTCTACATGCACATATTGTTGTTGAAAGGTTAAAGTTTATGTTTTTGTGCATGTAAATATTTAATTATGGTATTGATTTATTTAAAATGAAGTTACTTTGTTGTAAGATTTTCTTTAAAGTCTATAAAACATTCTGGAAATTCGATTTCCATTCGACTATTACACTTTTCTAATTAGTTGTTCTTTCCCAGTAACATGCGTCACATGCTAGAAAAACAAATAGATAAAAGAACTATCAACCATTTAAATTCACGGGAAGCTATCGTTTTATTTGCATTATTACAGCTGAACTGTTTTAAGGTACGGTGGATTTTAAATGAGTTGTATTTTTTGCTTACATTATAAACACGCTCTGCTGCCGAGAAATGGGGGTTTAACGTCCACTCGACACAAACTAGGTCATTTCGGAACAAACATATGGTTTAATTTAATTTCAATAATTCGCTTGCGCGTAAGGGTCTTTTAGCAGTTGGGGGAAAACGGACGATCCGGAGAAAACCCACGAGGTTGGCCAGGTGATCCTACTCCTGGTCACGTACAACCAGGGATTCGAAAACACGCCAGTTGACTCAATGATAGGCTTTATGATACAGCGCGCACGCGTTAACCATTTTGTATTCAACCCCCTTCTGCTGTCGGTGTTTAAACATGATGTTTTTCAGCAAAGATTTCAACGACCCTACTACAACCGTGGAATCGAAAACACACCAGTTGACTCAATGACAGACCTTATAATTGTACACGCACGCGCTAACCATTCGATCACCCAACTCCCTTAATACCATATAATACCTTTACTTTATATCATGATATACACTACAATAAATATGCCCATCTTTTCGTATTTTGTAACTGTGAATTGTCTGCTTTATTTTGTTTTCATTTTAAGTGAAGCCTCTATCATGGGAATGAAAAATGAACTTGACACTGGTCCATTCCCTTATCTGTGTCCGTGTAATGTTTGATTTTTCTATCCGGTCTGCTTTTGTCTGCCTTGATGGTATGTGTGGGGGTATTTGACTGCACTTATTATGAAGGCTGCAGTAACCTTACGTCTGGAAACGAACTCGGCGTAAATGATAAAAATATCTACATGTTACATGACATGCATTATTCATTCGTATTTCAAGAGATAACAGGCTTCGTTAGAGAATCTGATTAAATATAATGATATGTCAAATGAAAAAAAAATACAATATTAATCTGTTTACATCATAGTGTATGGTTTACAGGTATTATTTCCATCTCTTAAAAATATATAGAAATGATCCAAGGCTAGATGTAGCCTATAATACTGTTATACATGTACATAGAACGCTTTCCAATTTACACATTCTTATATTAACGCTTTCAAATTCCGATTTTCTTATTTATCCTTTCCAATTTAGATATTCTTATTTCATTAATTTTCCTTTTCAATTTTAGAGATCCCAAGCACCTAATACTAATAAACCATAATTATATATGTATACTCACGTTGCCATGCCCTACCTGTCAAAGTCCATGACATAATTGTTACGTGCCATAGTCATTTAATACTTTTTAATTTAACTACACTTTAGGTTCGATGGCTCTTTATTTTATTAACAAAGCTGTAAATTAAATAATGTCCCGAAAAATTTCGAAGAAGGAGTGGACTATTAAATGAGTTCGTCCATCTCTCTGTCTGGACACCGCTGTACGGAAGCGTAGTAAAGCCAAATAAATAAACAAAATTCTCATTAAGTCGTTATTGGGAGATACCAAGTCTCTCTCCTAATCAGGAGATATAAGCCCTATTTAGGATAAGGGAAATAAATAGTACGTGACCAACTCGCCTTCTCACACCTCATTCACCGCGCTCACTGTACATACTTCCCACACTGCTTTATGGGGGTATCGCTGCAAATATTTAATTCTCTGCTAAATTGTCTTTTCCATTGATTAGTCTTAATACCGGTGATGATAAAGTCAAAACACCGCGATAGGTGATACAGATTTCAGCTACTCTAGCCTAGCTATGGTCTGGAAAAAAGGTAACCCCTGTCGGTGGTACTCCACCACTCTGGCACTGAAATGTCAAGGTACCGCACCAATCTGAACGACAGACTCACCCTACCTACAGAGAAGTGACTCTGACACAGTGAATAGCCATGATATCCATATGACGTTAGCTAAACGTCACAGGTCATGAGGTCACATCAACAAACAAAATGTCAACATTACAAAACACAATGTTACTTGGTAAACAAGCCTTCCTGTGGCCTTTAGGACTTATAATCAGTACAACCATAACGTTTTATCGCTTCTTCCAATGATATTTCACAGAAATAACATCTACAAATATAGATTTGACATGGGCATATTGGCACTATTTTGTGCTTCGGTCGTGTCTATTTCAGATATACGCAATCAATTCTGTTAATGTTTTAGCATGGGGATTGACTAATAGTTACTAGTAATTTATTTCAGTTCTAAACAAACATTTAAAACTGTAACGCAATTTTTAAAAAATAGCCAAATTCTGGCTGGTATTACTGAGCAAAATGGCCATTTATTGTATACGTGCGAAAAAAAAAGCCAGCTACCATTTTATTTTCGTACGTTAGTTACGTATGGGTACCACACCACAAGAAATGTCAGAGTGATTTGTAATACCTTCAATGAAGATGGACGGTACACTAGAGCAAATCAAGCCCAAGAATCACAATCCTCAGAGCCACACCCACCATCAGAAACCCGATAGACTAACATTCTGATGATACCAGATATACACTATACATGCATTGATACCATATATGAGAAAATTGGTACACTTTCAGATAGGTTGACCCACACACACACACAGGTGGGCTCGCGCTCTATAAATGGAATAAATTATGCCTAAGTGATTCTATGTAAGTTGTTGTGAATTAAAGGGCTCCTTTCTCGGACCCTTGTCGTCTCTTTTAGCCATTTATAGAAATGATTTAAGGGTAGATTTATTAATATACTATTCAAAAAAAGTAGGGGATATTTGATTTTGGGGGCATAATACTAAAATATGCAAATGACTACGAAAAAAGTCACTATAGAATCTAACAGAAGAAACATTTCCAGTTACATGTGACGCCCAAACGCACCAATAGCTACCGCATGGAATGCAGGTGATGCTTGGGATCATCATGGGGGTCCAACCCAAGATTTGCACCACTCTTACAGTCATTGTGGCATTGAATTCCAGGGTGGAAACATCAGTTTAATTGTTTTAGTGACCAGAAAACAAATTTTGATATGCGTCGGCTTACCCAAAATGAAAGGTTACGTGCCCTTGGCATGCTACAGATCGGCACAACACAGGCGGTTGTGGTGCGGACGATGAATGTTTCTCAGTCTGTCATAAGCAGGCTATGGTCCAGGTACCGTGATACACAATCTGTACAGGACAGACCACGCTTAGGTCGACCAAGGGCGACAACTCAAGCCAAGGATCGATTTATCCGTACCTTGGCCTTGAGAAATCGTGTCATCACAGCAAATCAGATCAGCGCTCGTCTTCAAACAGACACTGGTGTGAGAGTGAGTGGCCAGACGATTCGGAATCGACTGCATAGGGGTCACCTTCGCGCCCGACGTCCTCGCGTGATGCTTTGTTTGAGAGATCATCACATTCAGGCAAGACGTCGTTGGTGTAGGGGTCGTCAACACTGGGATAATCGACGCTGGAGCAATGTGATGTTTTCAGACGAGTCAAGGTTCACTGTTGATTTTTTTGGCAGACGTAGGAGGGTGTGGCGTCGTCGAAACGAGCGCTTCCAAGGCGTTAACGTCATCAGACATGATCGATTTGGGGGTGGTTCTGTTATGGTGTGGGGAGGCATCACTGTTGCTGGAAGAACGGCTTTACATGTTGTTGCAGGGCGTGTTACAGGCCAGTACTACCGGGACAACATCTTGGCAGTCCATGTTGTGCCGTTCGCACGACGTCATGGCCGCCGTTTCATCTTCCAGGATGACAACGCAAGATGTCACAGGGCCAGGATCGTCACAGGTTACCTCTAACAGCAGAACATCACCACATTACCTTGGCCAGCACTGAGTCCCGACCTCTCCCCCATCGAGCATGTCTGGGACATGCTTGGATAGAGGTTACGTCAACGCCAGCAACGTCCTGCCAATGTCCAAGAACTTGCTGCTGCGTTGCAACAGGAATGGGACAATCTGGACCTTAGACGTCTCATTAGGAGTATGCCACGTCGGATCAATGCTTGTTTGGCAAACAGAGGAGGATTTACCCGTTACTGACTTTGTTGTGATGCTGTGGTAACTTTGCTGTTTGACCCCGGGTATCATTTTACACTTATAATGGTCAGTCTGTGCCTTACTTAGTCTAACGATCATTTGGAATAAATCGATGAATATGAACTTCATTTCATTTTGTCATTTATTTCTTCGTCAGTTTCATTAGGTGACTTTAATAACACTTAAAAATCAAATATCCCCTACTTTTTTTGAATAGTATATATAGAGATGTAATCGTCAGTTTACCCAAATGTCCTACATAAAAACTGAAGATTTCTCCAAGACCGAAAACGCTTTGAATATACATGCTGGGACGACAACCATTCTTTACATAGAACGAATTTGGCTCTACAAATTCAATTAAAATGGTTATTAAAAAGTATTATTATATATTTTACAAGTACGGGCGTACTATATCGTCCAGGAACCGGGCATCACAGCCAGCTGAAATTATGACATCGACGTCCGTTAACCGGTGCACAGTTGTACTAGGAACATGCACAGCATGTCGTTCGTACTTGAATTGGTAAAGCCTATGCCTGTTTTCGAACAGTGTCGCCTACAAAAAGAAAAACTTCACCAAGATGAAGAATGCTAGGGGTACCGCTTGTGGTCCAGTTTTACAACTGATATAAACTACATGACTTGTTTATTTATTGTGAAATTATTGATAAACTTAATGTCACCATGGCTTACAATTAAATGTCTAGATTCAATCCAAGCCTTTTTGTCTTTGATTCCTTTTGTTTTAGGTTTAAATGAACTACATGTATTGAATCAGCTAATCACGCGGTTATTCTCTTATTAAGGGTGTATGTACGCATGGGAAAGGGTAAATAATACAATGATTTTGAAATTACTTTAGACACTACTTTATTTACTGCTTTTCACCAGTTAGATTTTCTTAAATTTTGGAATCAGTAAACATGCCTGTTTTTAAAAAAGCTAGCTATAGATATTTAAAATTTGAGTTGGAGTTCCTTCTCTTTTAAAGAAAGGATAATAGAAGATGTGTAAACCACAACAAATAAAAAGAAGAGCATCGCTAATTCTGTAATATACGCCCCCACTATGTTTTGATTGATAAAATGAATGATACCTTTTTATAAATGAAGAGAATAAAATATGAAATGGCTTCAATGACTGTAATATTATGACAAGATGCAAAGAAGGCCGAGCATATAGTCTGTTTTACCAACATTACAGACACCAAATAACAAGTTGTTGTATAAGGAATGAATACGCTAAGTTCCAAGATGATCCATTCAGAATTGTGGCCTGTAGACGATAAATGCAAATGCCCCTGGGGATGGATATGGAACTATATAAATAGGTACCACCCTGTTATTGAAATGACTGATATGCTGAATTTGAACAAAGTCTGTTAATTATGACAATCTGTAGAGTATTTTCAGACAAAAAATTAACAAAAAAAGTGGGTGTGGTATCACATCGATAGGATGGGGGTCGGGAGATGCACCAAGATAAATAGTTGCTACCCTTACAGTATATGGAATAAAAGACAAAAATTGGGGATGGCTCCGCCCCTGTGGTTGGGACAACCAACAAAATAAATAATTGTCGCCCTAAAGCTGTAAGGAATGCATATGCCAATTAGGATGATCCTTGGGGTATAAGTATGTAAAGAGTCAAGACGGTCAGTTAAGAATTGTTAAAATTGAATTGACGGGTATCGTGTATTCTTGGGGCGTTCTGGTACCATTCTATTTTTTTCACAAGCTACAATATAGAGAATGCTGTCCTTTTTTGCATGTACAAGAGTGTTTTCTTCTGACCGAATGAATGCTGCCCGAAGGGAAAATTAATTCTGAATATTCATAAGAAATTGTGTATGGGTCGACGGACAACAGACACATGTGACAATGTGGACGAATCTACACCTTTAAAATAAATTCCCCGCAATTTATGTTGTTGATAAAATTTACAAGAACCTTATCTCAGTATGGCTTGACATTTCGGCAATCTTCCCGCCCACTTAAGTTTCGAAGAACTCCGTTATCAATGTTGCGCAACGTTAACATTTGTATTAATGTCCATTGCCAAGGTGATAACTTAATCTGAACTAATAATTTTATTCGTATCATTAACAGGGGGTGGGGTAAGTTTGTTGTCGACCCTGTACTTCACCAAGGCTTGTATAACAATAATTTTATATTATTGTCAATTATATCATGCATGAATTGAGGGGGGGGGAGGTACTTCTGATCTGATTTACCATGATTGCCTAAATCAATCATTTTACCAATAATCAAACCCACTTTTTCTAGGCGTGTATCAAGGTAAACACATTCGATTGTTTAGTTTTGAATGTCCGACATTCTTAATCCACGACCAAGATATTCCAATTTTAACAATCTGAATGATTAGCTAAAAAAACTGTCCACGGCCTAGAACCCGATTGTTATCGCCGCCATCTTGGAGGAAGAACAAAAAGATCGCCAAAACACGCAGAACAAAATGAGAAGTGCTTGGCACCAAGTTCTTCGTTTCATATATGCGGCGTAAGCAAACGCGCCTTCGTTAAATAAGTTACTTCAAAAATATCTTTAATACACATGAAGGTTTTTCAATTCGAATGTTTCAACAAAAAAGGGTGATCATTTCACTATCCTTTTAAAACTATTTTGAACAAATGTTAATGATTCGGAAGCTTAACTTTTTAAGCATATTTTCGCCTACTGATTCGGCTAAAAAGAAGTAAAAGAAGCATGAAAAATGTTGATGAAATAAGACAAGCTAGACCAAATGGTATTATCAATAGCTATAACTGGAAAATTTAAAAGGCAGCGTCTACATTAAGACGCTAATGATCGCATATTCATATAAAAGTAGTCTTCGTTGTAAATTCCGGTTCTTACAATTATTGCTGTCTGTGAATTTTATGTTCTATACAACGAAGTCATAAAAATCATGCTAATTGAATTTGTGTAAGTCTAGGTCGTTCATATATATATATATATATAATAATAATAATAATTGGAGACGGTCTATATTATTTTTTAATTAACAAATATATCCATCTTTGTATTCTAAAATTTACTATATCGGTGATACAGGTAAACATAACGTTGCCAGGCAACGAATATACGCCCACTAAAAGAATTTTAACGGTTGTGTTAAAGGGTCAATCCCGATAATATTTTGGAGAATAAAACTGCTTAATTTTGTGTTAAAATCCTCTACCTTAGGGTCGAGCAACTAACTGAATATAAACTGTTTCAATGGCATTTAGTAATTGAACTAGGGTATACAGGTCACAATTCTATGGAATACAATTACTGCTTATTACCGAGCGACGTTTCGACTAGGCTTCTCTAGTCGTTATCAAGCAATGATAACGACTAGAGAAGCCTAGTCGAAACGTTATCAAGCAATGATAACGACTAGAGAAGCCTAGTCGAAACGTCGCTCAGTAATAAGCAGTAATTGTATTCCATAGAATTGTGACCTGTATAACTGAATATAGTTAAGCAAACCAGTCTTTTTCTGAAAATGGTGACCGATGTACCAAGTTGTATTATGCGGTGTCTGGATAAAACCAGACTTATTTTATAAAAATAATGTGTAGGTGAAATTTACCTTTTATTATCAAGTACAGCATATGGGTCATTCATTATTTAGATATCTAAAGGAACGGGAATCGATGATCAGGTCACCCAACGAAAAGATTAACCCGAAATCTTAAAAGAGTTACGTGTCCGTTTAAGCAGGTTTGAGGTTCACGTCCAAACGACTCGATATTTTGAGCTGAAATTTTGAGACAAGGTAAATACACCATTATTCTATATGTTGGCGCTTAAATTTCATACGTAGTCAGACTTTCATTTTTAAGTTTGAGCCTTTATTAAAATCGGGATTGTCCCTTTGAATATTATGGGGGCTTGGGCAATAACTACCTTTAAAATTTAATTTCAACACTGTTCCACTTTATGACTAACCAAACGATTCTTTCAAGCTTTAAAATTCTAATAACCTTCTCCTGGTGGATCGCATTCAACATGTTGGTGTGGAAGGCACTCAATCCTTTCTTTAAAAATCGAACGTCAGCAAAGATTCAGTTAAGCTATTCTGAATTTCGATAAACGGTATCGCCTCAAGGCTAGTTTTGAAGAAATGAATACCAAAATTTCTGACCCGCCGAGCGTTGTTTTCAATGTTATAGTCACGGGGGCAGTAACTATGGAAAAAAGATTTGTGCAACTCAGAAAATCTTTCAGAATTTTGAAATGAGTTGTTGTAAATATTATCAAAATTTACAGTCAGTTTAAACCACAAGCCTTATTCAAAAAACTTTGAAAACTATAATTTATTAATGACGATCCGTTTCCAAATAATATATACATGTTATACAATAGCAGCAGTTCTTCTAAATCGTCTCAATACCTTTATTCCAACAAACCACTATTTCTTCTTAACTTATATACACAAGGTTTTCGATGTCGCTAACATTTAAAAACTCTTCTTTAATATTTTATATGTCTTTTACATTCACATTTTCTGAATATGTAAAGCTGATTATTAAAAAATAAGAAATTTTAAAAGTTGAATTTTAAATTTAAAAATGATACATGTATTCGTAAATGAATAGATGAATATTAAAATATAACACATGGTTAAAATAATACTCGTAAATAAATAGTTGACTATTTTAAAAAAAAAACACAGATTATAAAAAACAATAGTCGTAAACGTTCCTGCAGGTCTTATGTCGTCTTCATTAGCCCTGTCGGTGCAAAACACTAGGACGTTAACTCCAATCTCATTTAATTTCAAGTCTAACATACGTTATACAAATATATATTACTACGATCTAAAAATAGCACAAAAGAACCTTTATTATATTATTTGTGAAAATAGGCATACCACAACAGCAATATTTAAATTTATATAGTTTTAAAAATGAGTAACAAATTAATATAAATGTATATTTAGATCCTATATAAGATAATTATCGTTTGGCCTTCATAGAGAATAAGTTTGTGTAAAATCCAGTAATTGACCTCACGTAACTTGTTTATCGCAAATGATTAATCTAATTAACCCAAATTAGTTGTCTTTCACACTGGTAATTACGTACATACATGTACAAGTGTAATTGTCGATACATTGAAAAATTATATGATCTCTAAGTTATGAATGCGGATTAAATGGCGTTATCGGTGACGTGGGTATAAATAACGGTTAATACATTCGCGACAGGCTTACGGCGAATTCCCGGGTATTCGTCTGTGCTATATTTGATGTTGGCCCTTTAAAACGACGCTCGCTATTCACTTATTAAATATATTCTACTATCCTATAACAGAGATATGTACGTATACTTACCTTTGGGTTTTACAGTGTTGTTTTCCTATGTCAGTCTAGCTGAAGGACAATAGTGTTTAGTCGTTCGGATGGGATAAAAACCGAAATTTCGTGTACATGTTTGCATGTACGTAATATAACCCCGGGAAATCTTAATTCGAAATTATAGACCGTAGCGCCGCTGCCGAAGCAAAATTTCCCTATGCCAGTGTTCATTATCCAGTTGGTGCGGTAAAATAGGACGTCTTACGTCATTTTATTTTATTTCATATTTGTTTTAAAAAATAAAGCATTTATCCTGAGTAAATATCCATACTAGTGATAATGATATACGTTAACTCCATTTCTCGCCTATCATGAGATAAGATAATCTATTTACAAGCATACCCTAGCCTGTTATCTTGTCTTTTAACTTTATAGCCTATCTTCTCACCGGTCATTTTTTGTGGCGTCGTTATTACTGCTTTTAATGTCCCTTTAACGACACAGTTAAACCGTGAACACCAAATGGACGGACTCTCGATCATATAAGTCAAGCGTTCATCTATTGTTGTTTGTGTATAGATGAATATCATACCAGCGCTACAATACTCATGTTTAAAAGATAGACTACGCTGTACTGGTTCGCTGAATAAGTTTCTACAACGGCATGTTTTTTGTACAGGCCCCGATGACTCTACAGGAGATTTTATTTAACTATTAACACGCGTCGTTGTGGACGTTGATATATTTTCTCAAGTAATAGTTTTATCGTATGGTGGTAACAAGATTTAAAGGTAAGCCATTTAAATATAACATAAAGCTGTTTGCTATATATAATGCATTATACAAAATGACGTGCCGTTATTGTTGTACGTGTATATATCTATACATAATGTGTAGTGGTATACGACACTTCAAAATAGGAACTAAATCATTATACATAATAGGATATTTTGATTTACGTACTTCTGGTTTGGACAGTACTTACATAGCAGTATAAACTATATTTACAAATAAATCGAACGGATTGCTTTTACGTCATTTTGAGAAGAAAGGGGTAACGGTTAACATGTTCTGGGCATGAACAAAATTCCAGTAGCTTAGTGGACGATTACAATTTACATACACCATTGAGTAAAGCCCTGGCTAACGTATCAGGAGGGTGTTGGTCCGACCGGGTTTTGGCCAATAAGTTTTTTTCTGCGATGTCAGTGATGCAGGATGGATGTGTGTGCGTGGGAGGGTGAGCAGGTATGGCAAGGTGTCTAGTCGTTTGGATAGGATGCAAACTCGGGGTTACTTAAAGAATCCTTTACAGTAGGAATGAATGAATAGATGAAATGGGATGTGATTTATGGTCCCACTTTTCTGTACAAACTAGGCTATTAAAGACGTGTATATGCCGTTATACAGTGCTTGGAGGGGAATTGCCCGGTCAGCAATTGAATTTCAAAAGTCAAGATTCCGTTTTAGTGCACGTGTACACGAAACCTCTGTTTTTGGTGTTTCCTACCACTGCTAAAAACCCCTATGCGCAAGCGAATTATTGAAATAAAATGAAACCATATGGTAGTCCCGAAATGACCTAGTTGTGTTGAGTGGACGTTAAACACCATCTCTCTCTCTCTCCGTTTTTGGTCCCATTCGAACAGCTAGACACTGCTCCTTAGGACAACCGGATGGTCCACGCCACTGTGCCTCCGCTTGACACAACTTAACAGTAGGCCATAGAACAGATATCTGTGTAAAATAGAAAACATTCCTCACATTACAGATGCTCGTCTTCATAATCTTGGTTGATGCAGAAAAGTAGGACGCTAAACCTTATTTTGGTTTCGTTCTGTCCATTTGATAGAGAAAATCCGAAACTTCCACTCAAATTGGGGACTTTTTTAAAAATTAAATTTGGACTGATGCGCAGCAGTGTTTTTTAAACAATAAAATAAAGAACACTTCCCATTTGAGATCACACAGAAAGCAGGGCTTTGTGTCCCCCCCCCCCCCAATTCATGGTTGAAATTGTACTTCACTGGGTAATTGAGTCTGAAGGCATGTTCCTGGTTCTATTTTCCTCTTATCTGTTGGTCCTTGTATTGTAAATTGTTCAATTTTTTATGTATAGTGTTGTCCTACTGCACTTTCTAAATGAAATATTACATCATATAGTTCAAGATAGCTGTTTAGGGCACTATTTTTCTTATACAGCTGTCGGATTATTAAATATATGCCTAGAGTGATATACGGTAGAATTCACAGTGTAGTTATTCACTTTGACGTCAGTATAAATCTCACACAGTAAGCTGTGTTTAGTATAGATTTACTGTATAATGTAGAATATCATTTGTATAATAAACCAATTTCACTAAATAAACCCTCGATCTATAGAAATTATGTTCTTATATTTCTCATGTGCATCTCTCCTTTCAGTCGCATCCTTCCTTTCTATTCAGTCATTTTATTTTGTGACGTACATGATAATATTGTCGAACGGCTGTTGCGTCAAAGTAGATATCATTATGAGCAATGTAAATAATATTAATATATATAACCGTTGTTTAGAAATAATATATTATCAGTTGTTTAAAAATGATTCACGTATAATAATATACCTGATAAATCCAACAGCATTGAGTAATATTATGACGCACAGGTGTTACAATACAAACCATTAAATAACTTTAATTGATGTTTACGGGCAAATTGCTTTTTTGAAAGAAGTCGCGGTGTTTTAGAAATATGTCATTCGTGATTCTCGTATATCCTTTCAGATGTCGAAATCTGACATACTATTATGATTTAGTTATGTTTGACTTTGCCCAATAAAAAAGACCTTTGAATTATCCAATTTTGTTTGCATATAACAGGGTTTATTGAAAAACGGTAATTGCGATATTCGTTACGAACTAATATTTCCTATACTCGTGATACTTATAATATTTGTTATAATATAACAACATACTATTTGTTATAATACGTGTATATGATAGAATATACTATAGAATAATGAAATATACTATTTGTTATAAGATGTATAGATAGTATAATATACTTTTGTTATATTTAATACCTGTGCACGATATGATATATAATTTGTTATTATAATACTAATTTACCATTTAATTTTGTTGTAAACATCATATACTATTGTTATTATATACATACATAATAGTCTATTTGTTGTAACATTCCATTAGGTATGATAGTATTATAACATTCCATTAGTTATAATAGCATTATAACATTCTATATGTTATAATACATGTATATATAATATACTGGTTGTTATAAGATATACATGTATACATATTTTTGTACACTTACACATTATAATGGTATACTATTCTATATTTATTATATCATTTTATACGCCCACATTTCATGTTGACGTATAAACCCACATTTCATGTGGACGTATAATGTCGTCGCCACTATCCATCCGGACGTCCGTCCACAATTTGTTGGTGGACAATATACAAGTCACAATTTTTATCCGATTTCGACGAACTTGAAATATAGGTTTATATCCCAAACATCACGGTTCATTTCGATATTGGCATGTTTTGGGTCACAATTCTTGGGTTATGACCCCTGAGTTTACGAAAAATCATGTTTTTAGCTTGTGGAAACTCTAGAGGTCACATTTTTTATCGGATTTTAACTGTCGATATTCGCACATATTTGACTATACCTTCTTGGATTATAGCCACTGACTGTACGAAAAATCGCGTTTTCAGATTGTGGACCCTCTGTCGATATTCGAGCATAACTAATTGTAACTTCTTCAATTATGACTCTTAATGTGTACGAAAAATCGAGTTTTAAGGTTATGGTCCCTCTGGAGGTCACAATTTTTTCCGCATTAAAAAAATGTTTGAATATACTACCGTTGTATCCTTTTGATGGTTAAGTTCAAATCGAACTCAAAATAACTGCCCGTCATACGCAAGTCGTGCCAATATATAGTATATAATATATAATGATATCTTTTATAATTTTGCCTCCCACTGCTAAAGACCCCTACGCGCAAGCGAATTATTGAAATAGAATTAAACCATATGACCTGGTTTGTATCGAGTGAAAGTTAAACACCCTCTCTCTCTCTCTCTCTCTCCCTCTCTCTCTTTCTCTCTCTCTCTCTCTCTCTTTATAATTTTGCATATTATAATATAATATCTTTTGCTTATACAGATTATATTTGTTATACTTATGATACTTACAGGACACTAAGTCCTTTGTTTGTTGTAGCACATTAAACCCCATTTCGTTTCATTTCATTTTATTCTAATATATGAAGATTTAAAACGACAATGGGGCTTTGCAGCTTTAGAAAAATAGATAATTGCAACTTAAGAAAAGGCAATTTCAGCAACTAAAACCAACAGACTCATATTTGTATATACAAATATAATACCATTTAGTACCCACAATGCGATTTATGTTGAGACACCCACTATATTAAGAGATCTGTTGTGAAAAATGGCAAGTTTGTCATACTACCTTTATAAGGCGATTAACTAGTTAATCTCCTATATCTTATCAAGGTGTGAATACGTACTTATATTAAAGGGACGGTTTGCTTAATACGAAATAAATAGTAGTTTTGTGAACCATCATTTCATAAATGGTATCAGAGTGGTCATCCGGTTATAATCCCAACACCAGTACTGTCAATCCATCACGTAAAGCTGAATTTTCGTTCTAGGGTTTTTCTTGGCCTTTGGTCTAACCATCAAAATATGTTGGTGTAGGCTAGAGTCAGAATGAAGAGCCACATTTTGGGCGACTTTGAGTCCCTCCTTTGCTTCTTAAACCTTAATCCGACACATATTGCCACCATTAATTATATTATCTCGAGATTGTTCAACACAAACTAGGTCATTTCGGGACTAACATATGTTTTTTTTTAAAATCTTATTTCCATAATTCGCTTGCGCGTAGGGGTCTTTAGCAGTGAGGGGAAACCGGAGTGCCCGGAGGAAACCCACGAGGTAGAGGAGGCGCCCCTATCTCCATGTCACATACGCTCACACCAGGGCTCGAAACCACAGCCGCAAGCCAGAGGTGACCGGCCAGCTACAGGTCGAAGCGCGGCACTCTAGACCACTAGGCCATCCAACCCCCTTGTTCATAGGCGCCTGCGAGAGAACGAGAGAGGATCAATTCGAGACTAATATGTAGTTCAATTATAATTCGCATGCACGATGCGTGTGGGGCTTATTAGCAATTGGAGGAAAGCAGGGGACCCGGATAAAACCCGCAAGGCTGGACAGGTCTCCCTAATCAAAACCAAGCCAGATGAGTCAATGACAAATCTTATGATTTAACGCGCACGCGTTAAATTACTACCCCCCCCCCCCCAAACACAGGGGAATACTACACATAAAACATCCATGAGTGGAACGTTGCATACCAAACGTCATAGATTAAAATGTTACAAACAAAACAACACAGGGTGGAAGGTTACATACAGAACAACATAAATTAGACTGTTGTAAACAAAACATCACAGAGTGGGGGCTAACATATACAGAACATAGGGTAGAATGTTACAGACAAAACAACCTAGAGTGGAATGTTGCATACAGAATGTCACACGAGAAACAACATAGAGTGGAATGTTACATACAATGTCTATGTATTCTTTCTTTTATTTTGATGCCTCGTCATTGTTAGCCCAGTTTAGGAGCTGAATCCTTGAACGTTAAACCACATTTCATTTCGTATTTTGTGTGCAGTGTGGTCCTCCATACACAACTACATAAACACCAATGTAATTCATAACGTGCCAAGAATGTGATTTATAAACGACAGGTAAAGTCAGAAGTTAATATGTGTTTGTTTGTGTAGGTGACAAAACGGTTCATGAAACATGTCATAATTGATTGGATTAAAGTATAACCCTAAATATAGATATAACAACAAATAATATATATACCGTATATAATCTAATTACATAACGCGAAATGAAATGGCTTTTAACATCCTATCTGTCTGAAGCAACATGAAGCCTGGACAGAAGCGGTTCTGTCTGCTCTTCGTTAAATTCAAATGGTCATGGTTTCTTTTAGGCACACAGCAAAACAACTTTTCCCCACCAGCACTGGGATCGAACACGAAACCTCTTGGTCAGTGATCCAGCCTATATTCACTGTGCCACGGCGACGCCAATACGAACCTTGTAATTTTCAAGCCCGGTTCCCACTTGCCTGGGGCTGTGACTAGTGGTACGATAAGGACAGTGTTTCCTAGTAATTGGGGTGTAGAGAATTGCAACAGGACCCCCTCGTGTACACATTGTGTGTAGGAGTACTGGGAGTGGGGGTGGGGTGTAATAAACGAAACGAAGATTGCACACATGATCACAGGAACCGTGATTGTATGTTAGTCGTGTGTTCATGAAACGTTAAAGATACAGTCCCAGAAAAGTATTTGTCGGTTGGTTATATCCAATAAAAGTATGACAATGTTTGTACATATGAAAAGTAGATACACTGAATCTTAATGGAAAATTACCGGATTCCCTGAAAAACAACCATTTAGCGCACATATGATTAGGGGTGTTGGACACAAAAGCTTTGCGTTAGGAAGCGCTTAATGTATAAGTTGATAAACTTCATGGCGAGCAGACGTGAAAACAGTGAGAAACTTAAACGTACCCCAAATTCTGAGATAAAAAAAACGCAGAAAAAGACATGAGCAAGGGATAATTTGATAATTTACTTAGATTTCGATATTTATGGTAAATGGACAGCAATTAAAGACTTCATCGTATTTTATATGCAGTTAATTCTCCTCCGGCTTGGCACCCGTTGCTAGTTTGCGCTACCACCAAGTCACAAATATGACTTCTTGTAATGGATTTTATAGCTTGGGGTATGTGACTTAAAAAAACCCACCTCGCTACCTCTACAGCTGAGAATAAGAACAAGACAGTATTAAAAAAAACGTATAATTTATAATTCGGTTATTATAGTACAGTATAATTTGGCTGTGGCTTGTCAAAATTATATTATATTAGCTTTTTATCACGATTTTGTCCAAAGTAATATGAAAATGAATACATGTGGGTACAAGATTTGGCAAATTGTCTTTGATGTGATATTTGTTTTTATAAAAATAACATCAAAAGACGAACTGGGTTACCCCTATACTTAAAACCTGATATATAGCAGGTTACAAAAAAATGGATAATTGGGTTTACTTTTATTAGGGTTTTACTTAATACATGTACATGCACAACACACTATCTATTAAATCTGTTGTCGCGTATTTTCAAAAATTATATTTGTAGCGCATGGTTTTTAAAAAGCACTTTATCGGGAATTTACAAGTGAAGGTTGTCGCATAACAGGCCCGGGACTGTACAGTGGATGCTGGCCCCCGGATCCATTCACTTGATTTGATATTTGTTTATTTTTTGCAATGTTTATTTTCTGTTGTGTCTGCGCAGCTTTATCTTGTAGATTTTTGTTTTATGTTTACTGTGGTCCATTTGTACTTACCAGGCTCGGATCCAGAGGGGGGGTCCAGGGGGTTCGGACCCCCCCCCCCCCTGCTCAGACCTGAAAAATTTTTATGCGATTTTATTGGCGATTTTTAGACCTGTAATTTTGGAATTCACCTTCCGGAAATACGTCAGAATGCACCAAATTGAATCTAATTTACCAAATTTTTCTGGGGGAGGGCCCCCAAACCCCCATTAATTGCTTGAGCGCCGCAAAAAATCCAGGATCCGCGCCTGCTTACTATTAGGTATTGACTTCTATTTGACAGGAAAACAAAACTGCAGGCATTTCGTAATGCAATCTTATGCAATCTGTCGAAAACAACAAATGACTTTTGGACTTAAGGTACGTGCTATATATAATTGTCGGAAACAAAGAATGAATGCTACATAAAGAGAAAGAGAGAGAGAAAGACAGACGAATTATGGTACAATTTTATTTCCATAATTCACTTTCGCGTAGGGGTCTTTAGCAGTGGGAGGAAACCGGAGGTCCCGGAGAAAACCCATCAGGTTGGACAGACGACCCTACTCCTTGTCACGCACAACCGGGGAATCGAAACCAGAAAATTCTACAAAAACGCTGTATAGCTATAACGTTGCCAATTGGGACACAGACGGTTCCATAAATTACTAAAGCTAGTTCACTAAATCTAATTAAATTCTCTGCTTTTCTAGGTCAATTTTGTCAATCTCATAATCTTAAGTAGATCGAACCCTATTATTCTTAATACCAGTGCCCAAATTTTAAAAGGTTATAAGTAAGTCCTATTAAGAAGTCGGTATATTAGGTCTTGAAGAAACGTCACAGCCTCAAATGATCACTGGCTAGACTTTAGCTAGGTAAGTCAAGAAGTGAATTAAATAACGATGTCTGTAAGTTTGATATCTGTAAGTTTATTTGAAGGTTTAATTACTGAAATGCTCAGTTTCAGATTAGCTTTGAGGTTACGGTCATGTTATCTTGTCTAGCAAAGTATTTAAAAAACACTCTCTATTATGGCTGAATTCTATAAAACTGAAATAGGGTAGTCAAGCCTTGAAGTTAAATTAATATTGGCCACATGTGTACGTTTTTGTATCCGTGATCTGCTATAAACTAAATTAAAGTAATTTAAAAGTACACTTATCTTCAAACTAAATCACTATAATGTTAAGGACCATGTGTAAACGCATTTAAAGATTTTATGTGATTGGCACATTTCGATGATTACATGATTTATTCAAGTACTTTTGCATGATTATCATCGCCAATATGGTAGTAGGGGTGCATAGTGTTCAAACTGTCACGTGTATATTCTAGGGAACATCAGTGTATAACTCAACGTTAATACATTTCGATTTGCAGCTCTTTCAGGAAAGTTGGTTATCTCACGGTGTAAAACAATAACCACGCTGCGCTGCCTAATATAACTCTTTAGGTAATATCAAAAGATACCAGATAATATATCCTCTAAAATTAGAACATATTTGAAGGTTGGCTTATATAATCCTCTAATCGAATTTATATTACGAAATAATATTTACTGAACATTCCAATAAACTGCGTTGGCGAATCCATTGTTGAAGTCGACATTAAAAATAATGGATTTCTGTCACCGTTATTTACGAGATGAGTTATTTGATTCTCGATCCGTTTTCAGTTTTCAAAACGTTACTAATTATACGCTAGAAATCTTTGTGAATAATGTATCTTGTGAAAGTTTCAGCTGCCTTTTAAACCACTTTAATGTGGAATTTCAAACTATGGATTAATAATTTACTTTTTTCGGTAAACAAAGACAGGAAAATTGATTGTTAAAAGACAGCATGGCATCAGGTTTTGTTTTGGTTGAGAGTTATTTTTCTTTGCCAGTAAATTTTGTAACTAAAAAAGTTTTCTAAAATTCTTCCTGGTCATTTGACATTTGGATTAAAGAAAAAGCTTTCGCGAATCATCGATTTATTAAGAATCAGAAAAGCGTACTTGATTACGATTTCTTTATTGAAGCATTAAATCTTCTTGTTTAAAGGCGCACTTTCAAAAATTCAGAGACAACTGAGTTTTCAGTGAAATTCATATTACTCTTATTACAAACAGGATATATTAACAGTAGCAAAATATTTGAGACATCCTGATACGATCCTATGATTAAGATTAAATTATGCTAGGCTAACGATTGTCATTATAAGGATGTCGATATTGCGTTCTTAATGAAGCTGGTGAAGTTGTCCTAACAACGTTTCTTGTCTTTTCTGATGCTTCATTACAAAGACTGCCACTTTAATCATTTACTAAACATAGTGTCTTTATCAGACACTTTGTTATGTTATTCCAATTAAATTGAGAGCATATTTCTACATGGTTGGGTAATTAACCAAGCTAGTGGAAGTATTATTCACACAGCTTGTCAATTAACAATATAGTATTTGTATTATAATAATTGTAAAGGATTTTTTTTAATTGACACATATTTCATTTTGCAACATGCGTCATCTGCCGGGTCGATTATATATGGTGTAAAATTGCTGCAGTTGCAAAATAATTTCATGGATTTAGGGGAATAAATAAAGTATATATAACCAGGAAGTAAAAAGTAACAAGATATTGTAATGCAGGATTTGCGACTAGACCAAACACAAGTCATTGAGATTGACAAGTAACCATAATAAAAACACAGATAAGGAAAGTGCTCATGAACGACACCCAAAGGAAGAGATGCACCGCTTTCCCATTCAACCAACAAAATTGCCAGATCAATCTGTTTTTAAATCTTATTGCTATTACCGCATTATTTTGTAAAGTGTTGCTATATTGGCGCCATTATTTGTGATATATCTTTAAAGTGGGTAAAGACAGTTTCTGGTCCAATATTCATTTAATTTTGTGTTTCTGCAAAGATACCAATAGCACCATTCACCATCCAGGTTATCTCTAGAAATATATTATACCTATCTTTTTCTCTGATCCAACAGTTCTAACCATTATTGATAGGGTATGCTTACTCCCGAATATTTGATACCACTTATCAATCAGCCCATTTATGGGTGGCATAGCTAACACTGACGCTTTATTCACTTTAATATTTAATTTTAAGTGATTTTAACTCAGATATGTTTTCATATCTACAAGTGCAATCCTGCTTAATGGGATAGAACCATTTCTATATAACGTGTCTTAATAATTATTTCAATACCAGAAAGCTTCCACCATTTTACCCCGAGGCCTCGATTTTCTCAATTAAAGAATAAAGAAATAGAGATAAAGATAGTGTTAAAAAAGCTTGACTTGGAAATATGAAGTGAATTGTTATTATTCTTTTTAAATGAAGACCGAAAATTGCAGAGACACATGCTGGGCCATTAGCCGTTCATAATGGAGACTTATTTGGGAAAAAAGAAACCGGAAAGGAAATTTTGTTTCAGCTATCAGTTAGAACAATCGTAGGCCGCCATTGGACGATGCAAGTGAATTGACACCACACTGAGAACTTTCTGTTTACTGTCGTTTTTCTTGACATATCCACGGGAGAAAAGATGGTTGATTGATTTGTGCGTGCTGGGTTTATAGGAAGACATGTAATTAACAAAAGCCATAAAAAGTTGGTCTCGATTATTAATTATTGACCTCGTTTAGTTGAGATGGGGATTCGTTGCGACTGCGATGTTTACAGTTGATAGTAGTTAATGAATATAAATATACGTGACAAGCAATCAGCATGCTATTTGTCTATCAATATCCTTCAACTGATTTAATACACAGTTGGAAATAAGAAATAACATCAGTAATGTTTTTTGATAAATGGAATAATTCTTATACTGGTAATGATGAAATATTCGCTAGCCTTTATCTGTGGATACAATTTAGAAAAACACCATATCATTTAATTATGTCGTATATGTTTCTTGTACGTTTAATAATTTATTATTACTCTAATTCTTATAACCAGGGTATAATCTATTCTAAAATTACAACCTTTCTTAATACTGGAAGGTTGAGCTCGTCACATTAAACTCAATCATGAACGGAAATTTATTTAGGTAGCTTACATGTCATTTATTCTGGGCGCGAAGGCGATCGCGAACTTCAAAACCGATCACTACCATTTTCCATACTGCAATTCCAAGATGAAACTGCCACATTTACGATTTGACCATGTATGCTCTTTATTTTGACTTTGCACCCTGATTTGTTAAAAGAACAATCGTTCGATCGCATTCCCGTTCGCGGTCGGTATAGACGACTCCATTCAAATATCAATGCTAAAAAAAACATTCAAATTCGATTGCCCCGTTCGTGTTTGTGGTCATGTTCGCGCTCAGTATAAGTCGGCCTTGTGAACGTCCTATTATGTGAGAGTGGTCCACGCCCCTTCGCTACGACATCACAATCTGATAAAATTAGATGTATATTACTTTTCATTTTCTTTACTATTTTGACATTTGACGATGTTCAGATCGCATGATCAAATTATGAGTATTATATGAGCTTGACTTTGTGATAGATTATGGGAATTTTAAACCTCAAGTGCATATTCTGGTGATTGGGATGTCAACAACTGACAGAATTCCAACTGTTAATGAAGGATATACTAATTAAATAGTTGATGTATTGAACAATTTACATACTGTTGTTTTATTTGGTTTCCACAGTCAATCGAAAGAGCTAAACTAGCCACAGTGGCTCAGTGAGTAATGCGTGTTGGATGAGAAAGTGCCTGGGAATTTCCAGACTGTTTTACATACGTAGGGCAGGACAAGGAACAACCCTAGCTGATCAAACATGACGGAAACCCGAGGTTCTATGTCGATGTAAAAAGATCCTTGACGGTTGGAATGCCGTGAATGTTATAGGCGTAGATGGAAACGGTGCTGTTCGTACATACATGTCCTCTCACAGCGTATAACATACGTGCGTTTTCATTATTCCCTTATAGTAAGTGCAGGGGGACTGCACCACACACAATTTTACACAAAAACAAATATATGGACATGGTGCCAAAAACTGAGATGTTATTAAATATTTTCATTTTACTTACGATTACATAAGTAACAGATTACTTTTAGCTTTTAAAGATGGACATGTGTTTTATTTTATTTTAGAATTTATCAAAACATTTTTATTTTTAAAACACGCACTATCTGATGAAATATTGACTCTATTTCAGAACCTGGTCAGTTTTTTTCCAAGTTAACAAATTTCTCTCTTCATATACGCAACCAGGGGCGGATCCAGGGGCGGGGGGGGTCATCCCCCTCCCCACCGGTGTATAGGAATCCCGGGTCCTACAAGCTTCCACCGGGACATACACGCTTGGTCGTATATATATTATATAGCACACGATACGCATCTTATCAGACACACAATCAGCATCTATGTACAAGCGGCAGAAATTAGCTCCGTAAACCGCGGTCGGCGAGACAAAACATGGGGTTGTCATCCCCCTCAAAAAATTCCTGGATCCGCCACTGGCAACGGTGTTGTATTTGTTTAATTCAATATTTCCTTCCTATAAACCTGTGGCAAATATAGTTAATGGAAGCATGATTGTTCTGTCTGTAAATGGCGTATATGATAACATTACGAATTCATTCATAGCCAATGGTTAATTCTTAGCAAAATAGAAAACGTCGTGCGGTGTCTGAAAGCAGAAATCTCACTGAGAAAAGATGAAACAAATCTGTCGTGATATTCATCGCAACTTGCTTTGGCATGTTCTACTGAGATTTCCATCATTCATTGTCACTGTCTACGTATTAAGAAAACCGTGATGTGTCTGGAAATGTTGGGAAAAGATAAACCCATAATTTCATTAATATTCATAAGGATTTGGTAGGGTTTCGATATTTTTAATTTGAAATTCTATACAGATCTGTGCACGTATTCAGTAAAAACGTGACGTGCCATAGAATATCGTTCCACGGTGAATAACAATGTTTCTGCTCAACGGAAATTAATTCCGTATAGTTTCACCCATCCGCTCAATGTTCAATCAATTTCTTTGTGATTTAGTTAGATATGACTTTTATGAAGCAGCATCGGGAAGGCAGTTTGGCATGTTTACGATTTTGTAGCTCACCTTAAATATGGACTGAAAAGGTTTTGTTACTAGAAATACTGCTGTAGCATCAGGCTTGATTAAACGATAACAACAGAGAATTTGATCAGTGGCCAAAGCTGTGCATGATTAAAATAATAAGACCGATTGATAATGTCGTGTTATTATTTTTCCACAGTAAATTTACGAAAAAGCTTTAACTATGGAACCATAATTCGAACAAATCAAAGAATCAGAACGGAGCTGTGACTGGTAAAACGTTCAGATATCAAATCTGATTACTCTTAGATTTATACTGGATGAGATCGAGACAGTAGAAAAATTTGAGGGAAGGGCAATATCTATGTAAAGCACTCTGCATCTTGCAAATAAATATCAAAAAATAATTATGTTGTAAAATTTATCTGTGGTGTTTAATATGAAAAACGAAAATCCATATAACTAAATGGTCTAGCGATAAATGTCTTTAATTGTCACCGAGATTAACGTCCAACCAACTCTGCAATCTCAATCAAATTACCAGCGTAGCCCTTCTTCTGTTACAAGACGTAGCGTAACGTTACCTTAGCATTTCGTAAGCGGTGGTGTCTCACTGTGTAAGACACTGTATCTCTAACCAAGAGGTCTCGAGTTCGGTTCCTATGTATTGGCCAGAAACTATCCTCGGGATTTTCCGACGTGGTTGACCTTTGTCAGCGGTACATGGCGGGTGGTCTGACAAATGACATAATCTAGTCGTTCGGATGGTACGAAAACTTGAGGTCCCGTGTACACATAGGTGTGCACGTAAAAGAACCCTTGCCAGTTGGAATTCGAAATATGAGTAGGCCGTAGCACCACTGACGGGGCAAAATGTCTCTAACTCATTGTATGGCGTCTTCCCGTCTTCATTAGCCGTGTCATTTAATTCTACCTTATCATTTTCTTTAAAATAAGTAGTGGTAGCCTGACTACAGGCCCTTTTTCGCGCATGCGCAGACGCCCCTAGCAACGGGGTTGCGCATGCGCAGGTCACTTCCGGTCCTCCTTAGCAACGGTCACTTCCGGTGATGACGTCATCAATGACGTCATCGATGACGTCACTTCCGGTGATGACGTCACGTCCTTAGCAACGATCGTTTCCGGTGATGACGTCATAGGTGACGTCATGGCGACGTGACGTCATCTCCGAAACTGACGTCATCTTTGCTAGTGACGTTATGTGGGATTTCCTTGTTTCTCGGGATTTCTTGGGGATTTCTTGGGGATTTCTTGAGGTTCTCTTGAGGTTCTCTTGAGGTTCTCTTGAGGTTCCAGGTGCTCATTTACTCTCGGGGATTCCCTCCCTTTGCTCTGAGGATTCCCTCCCTTTCTTTTTTCTTTTTTTCTAGGGATTCCCTTCCTCAGGGGTTGCCCTTTCTCGAGGGGTTCCCTCGCCTAGTCTATATCCACATGTCATGCAACGTTGGGGAAATGAACCGTAGTTACTGTTAGGTGAAGTGTGATGTGATTTCTTATCTTATACAGATTCTTATACCAATTATGATCAGATTTCTTTTAGAATCTTGAATTTGGTGGGAGCTCCCTGCTAGGATGCGATTCCCATAGTTATAGATATATCATAGATATATTAAGCGGTGAGAAAGTGGATGTAGTCTACGTGTAGGCATTTCATCCATTCTTATAAAAGCGTTTGTAAAAGCGTTTGTAAAAGTGTTTGTAAAAGTGTTTGTGAAAGGTTCTTATAAATGTTCTTATAAACGTTCTTATGAAAGGTTCTTATAAATGGTCTTATAAATGGTCTTATAAAAGATATAAACAAAATAGAATATGAACGTTCTTTCTGAATGAGTTGGGTGGCCCTGAAAAGGGCCGTTTGGGTGGCCTTGAAAAAGGCCGTTTGTGGACTGCCTAGACGAGACGTCTGCGGACATGCCTCATGATGGGCTCGTCGTCTTCATCGTCGTCGTCCTCGTACAGTTTATGTTTACGGGATGGCGTTGGTGGTGGCGTGGCTGACCCGGGCTGGTACCAGCTCTTCAATGTGTCCATATCGGTGAAGGGTTCGAACATGGATGCTGGTGGTGGAGTGGTTGGCCTCACTGGTGTAGAGGAGACATTCGGTCTGAACGCCTCCTCATACAGCCAACTGTACACTTCCTGGTCCATTTCGCACAGGAATGGGTCTGAGACCAACCACTCCTCGTCACCAAACATCCATTCTTCTTCGTAGCCATCATCCTCATCATCGCCGTCATAATTAGTTTCAGTTAGTAGTGTCTCGACTACCTCTTCTGTTACCACCACCTCTTCCATCGAACAGTCTTCGAACACACAGTGGAATTCCATGATGAAATGACAAAAAAAGTGCGACCGAGCGGCCTTTTATGCAAAATAATCGGATCGAGCCCCTTCAAGCGCGGACTTCATAGAGAGCACCTTTTTTTTTTTTAAATAGAAGAACACAAAAATGGGAAATCGGATCGAGAAATGGAGTTGGGGTATTCAAGCGCGGACTTCATAGAGAGCATTGAACCCGCCCTTCTTAAACTGATTTAACTTTTCGTTAAAATACACTTAATATACACTTAATATACTACACTATTAAAAATGAATGGGCGCAAAACAGGATTGGGAAACAGGATCGGCATATCCCACGACGTGAAAGTAAAGACGCTTAGATGTTTTGTTTTAGTATTCTAAAATTTCATTATCAAAATAGAACTATTATTAGAACTATTATTAGAACTATTATTAGAACTATTATTAGAATTATTATTAGAATATGTAAACATTCTTTCTGGATGATTTGGTGGCCCTGAAAAGGGCCGTTTGGGTGGCCCTGAAAAGGGCCGTTGGTTGGTTGACCGCCTAACCAAGGCGGACACGTTGGATGAACTCTGCGTCGTCGTCCACGGTGCTTGGTGGTGCCGGTGGAGTGGCCGGTGTATACCAGAATGGGTCACTTGTCACTAACCACCCATCGTCGTCGTCACTATCACTCACGACTATAATTTCCGGCTCAAGGGTGGTATCTGACACAGCTTCTGACACAGCTTCTGACACAGTTTCTGGTACAGTGTCTGGTACAGTGTCTGGTACAGTGTCTGGTATGACGAGCACCTCTTCCAGCACCTCGAACCAGTCATCGCCGTCAAGCATGATGTAAGACCCCATGTTGAATGACAAGAAAGCGCAATCGGTCTGCCTTTTATGCAAAATAATCGGATCGAGCCCCTGCAAGCGCGGACTTCATAGAGAGCACCTTTTTTTTAAAAAGACTTAAATAGAAGAACACAAAAATGGGAAATCGGATCGGGAAATGGAGTTGGGGTATTCAAGCGCGGACTGCATAGAGAGCACCTTTCTTGACCTAAATTTTGAAAATAAAAGAAATAATTTATTGAAAATAAAAGAAATTAATGTACTAGTATACTTAAAATGTCTCATGCTCCAAATCGGATCGCCAAGTGCCGCGACACTGTGATTTACTTATTATTTTGGTTTGCAATTAGAATATGAAAAAACTCTTTCTGAAGGATTTGGTGGCCCTGAAAAGGGCCGTTGGGTGGTCGGTTTGCCTTACAGCCGAGGGTAAAGACTGTAAGGCGGTGGGGGTGGCGGTAAGGGAAGTACCCCATCAGCCTGTAGCCGATAGAGGTCCAGCAGCTCCTCTCTATGTGTATCCAGCTCCAAGGCCTCTAAGCGATGGAGCTCACGGCGGGTCTGCCGCAACAGTTTCTGGAGGTACCCCCTCTCCTCCAAAAACCGTTGACGTTCGGCCTGCCACGCCGCTTTCTCGGCCTCCCATGCCGACCTCTCTGCACATTGTTCAGAGAGGAGTTGCTGGAACTCCCCCTGCCACTGGCTTGCAAGACGTTTCTCCTTTTTCATAGAATTACCCATGATTGAAGTGTTGGGTTTCACACGCCTATTTGTACTTCTATCGCGGACCTGTGAGAGAGCCTTCGTTTTTTGGACAAAAAACATTTTGTAATTCTATGAAGAAGACAAGAAATCGCGCGGACTTCACTGTAAGCATCATCAATCCTGTATATATATATATAAAGGAGCCAGCGCTTACTGGTTATAGCAGTCTACAATGGCGAACACACCAGGCTACACCCTACGTTTAGGACACCAGCGCCGTTCCAGACGATTTCATACGGAAAGTTTGTATGTCAACATTGATTTTCATCAGAATTGGGACCAGATTGCACCCGCGGACGTTCCAGAAGTTTTATATGATACTTTTGATGACATATTGAATGATCTGGGGAATTTGGTTGACTGTCAACCCAACGACTTTGTACGATTTAGTGTATCGCACCCGGGACTCAAGACGCCGGCGTGGATACCGTTTCAACCATGGCAAGATGTCAGACCACATCACATATTGGATCCGTTGGCCCGAATATTACAATCCAACGAAGAATTTAAAATGGATGAACGTCTGAGACTACATGTGTGTCACGTAGCGCCGCCTAATGGATCCGGAAGTGGACCGCTCAAAAAGAAGGACATGAGTTCATTTGACGACTATTTGAAACGAAAGAGAGTCATCGTAGTGATTAAAAATCAGGACCAGCTCTGTTTTCAACGTGCTTTGGTGGTGGCCAAACACTATGCCAACAAGAATGACACCCCAGAATGGGAAGCAGAAAGAAGAAGAATAGTCAAGCATTGTGGACCCAGCAGCTGGCAGACACGAAAGACCCGTCGTTTGATTGAGGAGGTAGGAGGTGCCTACGAAGCCTGCCGTGGCCCCGAGACCTGGGAACAATATCAACGTGTACTAGGTCCCCAGGGGTACCAGATCAACGTTTATTCCCGACAACTTTTTGGAAAACTCATGTTCAAAGGCACCAAGTACGTCGTAGGTGGCCAGCCTAAAGTATTACATCTATACCATCACGCTAATCACTATGACGTCATCACGTCCATGCCTGCTTTTTTTGAAAGAAACTATTTCTGCGAGGCCTGTCAGAAAGGTTACGATCATTGGGATCAACACGAGTGTCATGCTATATGTCAAAGGTGTCAACAGTCAGGACCCCCGTGTTTGGAAGACGCCACCCATCGAGACTGTGACACGTGCCATCGACGTTTTCCGAATCAGATGTGTTATGACCGACACCTACAACCCCGGCAACCAGGAACACCAACGATCTGTCAACGATGGACGAAATGTTTACAGTGCGGTAAAGAATGGGATATTCTAAAAAGACACAGGACATTAGCCGAACACGTGTGTGGGGAATACGAGTGCTCTATCTGTAAGAAATGGCATCAGCGCGGAGACCGTTGGTGCTTTATTCAAAAACTCAAATCACCCATCGATCTGACCCAGCCGGACCGGCCACAACAGTTAGCGAAACTGCAAGGAAAAGACTTGACGCGTTTTGTATTTTATGATTTTGAGTGCAGCCAAGATACGGGAGAACATTTAGTCAACTTGTGTGTGCTGCAGTGCTGTTGTCATTTCTGCATGGCATCGTCGAACCCCTGTGATTACTGTGATCCTTTCTGGAATGGTCAACGCGAATGGATATTTCGTACGTTGGACGACGTGGGAAAATGGTTCATCCATTTATCGGCACACGGTACAGTTCCGGGAGGAAAGTCCACACAAATCAAGTCTACACAAATCATAGCCGTTGCACATAATTTCAAGGGATACGATGGGTTACTCATGTTGCAGACAATACACGACCATGCGATAGCCGCTCCTCAAGTTATTATGAGTGGTGGGAAAGTGATGACAGTGACCTTGGGGACCGTTAAATTTGTCGATTCGCTGAACTTTTTACCGATGCCCTTACGAGATGTACCCAAGACGTTTGGCCTCACGGAACTGAAGAAAGGTTATTTTCCACACTTTTTCAACAAGCCGGAACATTACGCGTACGTGGGTTCATATCCACCTGCCGAAGAATACGATCCGGATGGTATGAGTGTGTCTGAACGTCAAACTTTTTACGCCTGGTACCAACAACACAAACACGAACCGTTCGATTTTCAACACGAGCTGATGACGTATTGCAAGAGCGACGTGGATGTCCTCAGACGAGGCTGTGCTGCATTCAGAGACTTGTTTATGATGGACACGGGCCTCGATCCTTTTGTCGAAAGTCTCACGCTGGCTTCGGCCTGTAATAAAGTATTTCGCACACATTATTTGGAACCTGATACGATGGCCATCATTCCTCGAGCGTTGATGCAGGAACCCGAAGCCGGAAAAGATTGGAAGCAATTTCGACCGCGACAGCAATCTAACATAGCTTTGAGATGGTTGGAATGGGAACAACACTGTCAGACGCTAAAAGCGTTGCGAGAGGGAAGACGCGTTCCACAGATTCGACATGCCCGTAACCAGGGTGAAGTGAGAATTGGCGAGTATCATTTAGACGGTTACGACGATAACACGGGCTACGAATTCATGGGATGTGCCTATCACGGATGTCCTCGCTGCTACCCGGGACCCATACAAGACGTGAAACATCATCACCCCTATGATCCGTCTAGAACCATGCGTGATTTGTATCAACACACCCAAGATCGTCTTCACAAATTACGTCACGTGTATTGCCTATCTGAGATCAAAGTCATGTGGGAATGTGAACTGAACGAAGAACGTCGTCGTAATCCTGAGATGGAAGAATTCTTTGCCAGTCTAGAAGCCCAGGGATGGCCTTGTCCGGATCCCCTGTCGCCCAGAGCTGGCTTTTTTGGAGGAAGAACCAATGCCTGTCAATTGATGGCCAAAGCCGAACATCCCGACGAAGAGATCCGATACGTGGACGTGGTATCCCTTTACCCTTGGGTGTGTAAATACGGTAAATTCCCTCTGAAAGAACCGAAGATCATCACTCGACCTAGTCAAGCTTGGGAACAGTACGAAGGTCTGATTCAGTGTTCTGTGCTTCCACCCCGCCAACTCTATCACCCCGTACTCCCGTTTCGATACAACGGAAAACTCACCTTTCCGCTGTGTCGGAGCTGCGTGGAACAGCACATGCAGAAAAGTGAGATCACCCACTACGTCGATTGTACACACCAACAGAAAGAACGCGCCTGGGTAGGAACTTTTGTATCGTTGGAATTAAAGAAGGCCGTGGCGATGGGTTATCAAGTCCTCGTCGTGTACGAAGTATGGCATTGGAGCGAATGGAGTCAGTACGACAATCAATCCAAGTCTGGAGGATTATTTGCTGGATACATTGATCATTACTTGAAAAAGAAGATGGAAGCTAGTGGGTATCCGGACGATTGCTCCACGGACGACGATAAACGGCGTTTCATCCAAGACGTGTATGACAAGGAAGGCATTCAACTCGATCACGAAGCCATGATACCCAACAAAGGCCTGAGAAGTTTTAGCAAGCTACAATTGAACACATTGTGGGGTAAATTCGGACAACGCGACAATTTTACCCAAACCGTGTACATGACAGACCCTGCCGATTATTTTCCACTGATGATGGATGTCACCGAAACCATCAAAGATGTTCGAGTCGTGAACGACAACATGGTTATGGTAGAAAAGCTCAAAAAAGAAGAACACGTGAGACCATGTCCCATTACCAACGTCGTGGTGGCTGCTTTTGTGACAGCCCAAGCCCGATTGAAACTGTATTCGGTATTGGAACCGCTGGGAGAACGTGTGTGCTACTTTGATACGGACAGTGTCATTTTCAAATACGATCGGAATCTGTGGAACCCTCCGGAAGGAAACTCGTTAGGCGAATGGAAGAACGAATTACCCGACACATTGTCGATACGTCAGTTTGTATCTGGTGGACCTAAAAATTACGCCTATCAACTGAGTAACGGCGAAACGGTTTGTAAAATCAGGGGATTTACGCTCAACTACCGTAACAGTCAACTGTTGAATTTCGACACCGTGAAACAAATGGTCCTTGGTCTCGCCCAAGACAAAATAACAGTTACCAATCCGCACAAGATTGAGCGATCACGTGATAGACGGTTATGGTCACGCGTGGAGGAGAAAATCTATAAGATAGTATACAACAAACGGTTTGTGTTATTGGACCAAGACGGACAGCCGAGCAACACCCTACCTTACGGATACCATCACGGTAAGGCAGAGACCACCTTACTTTATGGAGAACCTCACGGAGAAACTGAGACAGAGGTGGTTGGCGCATAGCGTCAGTCATCGTTATTTACCTATTATAGACCACCACCAATATACGTTTTGCATTGGATGTTCCTACAATCACCCGAGTCAGCGGTATCATTCCTGTCTGGGTTTGGGAGTCTGTCCTACCACTGGTCAAACGTCCAATCCCGTTGACATGTATCTGGATCAAGTATTAGAGGACCACAACCACGACGATGTCGAAAAAGTATTGGGTAGTTTCACGGACGAACCACGACAACAGGTACAAGAATGGGAAGCAGATCCCCAATGGGCAGTCGACGTGGAACACGCACTTCGACAACACTGGGAAGTGATACCGGGCTTCAAAACGGCATTGATCAGAAGAAAATATGAATAGAGAAGAAAACACAGTTGTGAATATGAATAGAGAAGATACGTTGGTATTAAATGATATGTTGGACACGGTGTACCCTTTTACACACCTTTGGAAGGGGTATTATGAAAAGACTCAAGGCTATCGAATCATCACCTGGTACGAGGAAGATCGGATTATTTTTGATGTATTGGATCTGTTGGTCAAGACGTATGGAGTACAAATGACACAAGAAGCAATGAATCACTGGTTCGCCCCCCGTTTACTACCGGACTATCACATGGCCATGACGTATTGTTTACGCTGCGTCGGGCATGCGCAACCAGCTCAACGCTCTGGGTGTTGTCTATTATGACCAATGAGCGAATGCCACGTCATCCATCACGTGATTTAGGGGGATATAACACCGACAACAACACCAATACTTCATTCTGGAGACATCAACTCAAGTACTCGGACGTAGTATGGAAACCTCTGGCGATGGACAACAACAGTACGATCTTCAGCGAACTCCTCAACGAACCACTCAACGAACAGAAACAGTCCAACAGTCCAACAGCTGCTTTGGGTGTGGAAGCCATGAGCATTGGTACAGAGACTGTCCACGCAGAGCTACTCAACAAGCCACTCAACAAGCCACTCAACGAGCCACTCAGCGAGCCACTCAACGAGCTACTCAACGAGCTACTCTACGAGAAACAGTCCAACAGTCCAACAACTGTTTCGGGTGTGGAAGCCATGAGCATTGGTACAGAGACTGTCCACACAGAGCCACTCAACGAGCCCATCAACGAACCATTCAACAAGAAACCCAACAACAACAACAACAACAACAGTCCAACAACTGTTTTGGGTGTGGAAGCAATGGACATTGGCACACCCCACAAAGAGCCACTCAAGGAGAAACGACAGAAGTCAACACACAAGAAGAAACTCAAAGAGAAACATTTAACGGAAAAGAAACTCAACGAGAAGCTCAACGAGAAGCTCAACGAGAAGCTCAACGAGATACGACAGAAGTCAACACCCAAAGAGAAATATTTAACGGAAAGGAAGCTCAAGGAGAAGTCAACACCCAGAGCGAAGCTCAAGGAGAAACTCAAGGAGAAGCCAAAAAAGTCAGTAAACGCTACGACACCTGTTATCGATGCAAACAAGTCGGACACTGGGCTCCCGCCTGTCCCCAACGCTACCAACCTTACCCGTCGACCCGTTACCAAAAAGAACAAAATAAAGAAAAAGAAGCTCAACATCGATGCCTCAACTGTGACGAATTTGGCCATGGATTGTTTGCCTGTGGACAGCCCCATGAAAGAATCGACGACTTCAACACCCTTACCAACAAACTGTTTCACACCGAACCACGTAACTGGTACTGGGGCGAAGAAGCCAGCGAACTCTATCGCCGGTTCAGACAAGACGAAAAAGAAGACCTTACATCGGCCTACGTCCGAGCCCTGTACTACGACAGCAACTAGACTGGAACAGGATTTGAAACAAGATTTGAAACAAGATTTGAAACAAGATTTGAAACAAGATTTGGAACAAGATTTGATTCATTGCCCAATTCAACTTGATGTGCCACCGTTTCGTATTACCTTGACGGCCGAAGAGGCTCAACGATTAGCCCACACACTCATCATTCCAGGTGGCTATCGTGGCATGACAGAACAGCCTCCATCACCACCACTGCCTTGGATGGACAAGGAATGGGCACCCCTGGTGTTGACACTACTAGATGCCCAAGACTGGGTCGACGACGACGTTCTACAACAAATGATCGGTTCCGTATATTGGGTACCCCGTGTGTTGACGCGATCTCCGTGGCTGTATGCGCATATGGTGCGCATGGAATACCCTTTGCCGTTGTGAACTTTTTGGATAACATTTGTGAACATTTTGGATAACATTTGTGAACTTTTTGGATAACATGTGTGAACACTTTGAATAACATCTGTGAACTTTTTGGATAACATTAATTTGAGAACGTTAATTTGTGAACATTTTGGATAACATGTGTGAACGAGAACACCGTTGTGATTGTAAATAAATTGTAAATATATTGTAAATATATTGTAAATATATTATATTGTTAATAAATGTTTTGTTATTATACACATCTTGTCTGTTTTATTTTGCCAGGGAAAGTATAAAAGGGGGACTGTCCAATAAAGGAAAAGTTATTTCACCATGGACGTGTCATTCAAACACCCCTTTACCATGTTAGTGAGTGGTCCAACGGGTGTGGGGAAAACGGTCTTTGTGCAGAAATTTCTCCAAGCGTCGCTGTTTGATACTCCCCCTGATCGCATTGTCTGGGCTTATGGCGAATGGCAAGACAGTTACAAACAGTTTCCTTATACTTATACTCGTGGTTTGGGCAATTTGGACGAGGTGATGGAACAAGTCCCAGGACCCCAATGTTTAGTCGTGGATGATTTGATGGGAGAAGACACCGACACGTTAGAACGTTGGTTCACCAAGAAAAGTCATCATAGGAATGTGAGCGTGATTTACATTGTGCAAAATCTGTTTGATAAACAACAGAGGACCATCAGTTTAAATGCTCACTATGTGGTTCTCTTCAAAAATCCCCGCGATGCCTCGCAGATGGGTGTCTTGGCCCGACAAATGTATCCCGGACAAGGTCAATTTATGCAAGAAGCCTTTGCCGATGCCACCAGTACCCCTCGCAGCTATTTACTGATCGATCTAAAACCCGATACCCCTGATGAACTACGTCTTCGTACACGTATCTTACCAGAGGAAGAACCGTCTCATGTCTACGTGAAAAAGGTATAAAAAGGCCCCTGGGATGACCACCTTCATTTAATGTCAGCATGGCTCGTGTGAAGAACACCGTTCGTCGACATCCACCTCCAGGACTACCTCGTGCTAGATTTCCACCGCCCGCCTGGAAAGGACAAAATTCATTTGGTGCCACACCAACAGAGGCCGCAGGACCCAACCGACGCCGAAATGTGGGCACCCATGTGGGCACCAATGTGGGTTCCAATGTGGGTTCCGGTACCAATCTAGCTCCAGATTTACGTTTATCCCCCGTGGTTGTACGTGTGCCACGCCATCATCAGATTCCAGTGACAGACGATGACGCCCGCCGTCCCACGAAGCGCCGTCCCGCACCACGCCGCCCTCTACGTCTGGATGATGACGGTGTCGTCAGACGCCGTCCAGCGCCCCGCCAACCACCACGTCAGGAACTGAAAGGAATGCGGAGCTTTATTAACCGTTTGAAACGACTGTCCCCCGAAATGGCTTATGGACAGTTGGCCAAGAATACAGGGATGGCTCAAATTGGTTTGCTGAAATGGTTCAAGCTGGCTGCCGACCATTTGCTGAAAGGAAATATACGACCCTTGCACAAACAACACGAACGCTGGGTAGAGCGAAATCGAGAGAGATTGCAACAACTGACCCGAGATCGTTTATCTGTCAACGATAAATTGAACATGATCATGAAACCTGGTGGACAGGGATTTTTCGGAGGTATCCTGATTCGAATCTTGATTCGTTGGAAAGAACGTTTGCAAAAGGCCAGAGAAAAACAGAGACCCGTGAGACGGGTGCAACGCGGTGGATTTTTGGGTGACATTGCCAGACAAAAACGACGAAGACGGCGATAAATACCAAAAAGGCTATAAATACCAAAAGCCAATGCATCGCTTCATAACACCATGAAATCCCGTGATCTCAACATTATCCGGTCGCTACGGGCCCTGCCCAAACCTTGGCAGAAACAAGTTCTGAGACATGCTCCTGATACTTTTATTCAGACTCTTTCCGAATGTTGCCGCCAAGTCTCTAGACCGCTACCCTCATCTTTAACTCTGTTGGCAAATCGTAAAACCCCGATGAGAACGAAACGACGAATCGTTCAACGCGGTGGTTTTTGGGGTGAAATTGTCAAATTCGTGCTTCCAGTTCTGACAACCGTCGGTCAGGCCGTGGGCCGTGCGGTAGGTCTACCCATCTAGAGTAGTATCCAGAGTAGTATCCAGAGTAGTATCCAGAGTAGTATCCAGACCCCTATAAAAGCTCTATAAAAAAGCTCTCCTGTATAAAAACCAAGACGTCACCATGCAGTCATTACCTCTCTTGAATGTGTTATTGAACGTGTCTCCAGCTTGGCGAAAACGTCTGATTCAACAAGCGCCCCGAGACGTGGTGAATTGTTTATCCGAGTGTATTGGTAATTTACTGCAAGGCACCATACCTCTGAGCCCCAGCGAAAAACAACGTTTACAACGTCTAAAACGTGTGTTGCGTTCTTTGGGAACCCCCAACACCTCGTGGCATCGACGAAGACGCTTATTGGATTCTTCAGCCCTTTGGAAAAACGTCTTCCCCTGTATTCAACGGCAGCTGGAACGACGACGATGAAATTTGCAAAGAAAATGAAATTGGTTCCGGTGGACGAACCCAGTGTCACGGTCATGAAACCGTACGAACCCGTGTGGGAACGGGACCCCATTCGCCGTATCATGGAAGAAGTGTCAACCGAGATGGATACCGTCTTGAAATCCCGTATGTCAGATGCCGATAAAATGCAAAAGTATGGGCAATTGTTTGAAAGATTTCAAACGATGCAAAAGAAACTCGAGACCTCCCAGCCATCACCACCACCACCACCAACATCCCAAACACCCCAAACATCACCGCCACCAGCACCAACCCCGCCACCCCAACCACCGCAACAACCCGATATCTCGCAATCGATCCTAGAATCGGTTCCTATCAAGTATCGCCCTAAAGCCAAACTGTTGTTAAAACACATCAAAGAAAAAACACCTTTGGAATGGAACGACAATTATGAATTGGTACGTGATGGTCAAGTGATTAAAGGAACGAATGCCTACGATATCGTCAACGATTTAATGCGAAGCCGTAAAACCGTGTCGCCAGCTCCGGGGTGGAGCGATGTTGTGTCCACGTTAAAGAAGACACATGCTTCGCGAGAATGGGTAGGGAATGCAGACCGATGGAAGACACCCACTCGTAGACCACCGGTGAAAGGCCGAAACACGGCCCAACCACTTCCACAGGCCACACAGGCCACACGTACACCCCTGGAGGTACGCTGGACAAGACCTCGAGAACGAAAAAGGAAACGTCTTCAAACTAGCCGAAGAGCCACACCACGTTGGATCCCCTTCAGAGACTTGTAAAAAATTTTATTGTTAAAATATTAAAATTCTTATTATTCAAGTGCTTGTAAAATTGTTATTATTAAAATGTTAAGATTGTTAATAAATGTTGTACAATCATTAAAATAAAATTAATAATTTATTGAAAATAAAACTTTGGACATAGTATAAATACGGGTAAACTTTGCAAATAGTATAAATACTGTTAAGCAGTGCAAATACTTTTAAAATACTTTTAAAATGGACAAGAAGTTGGCTCGTGTGTACTACGACCCCAAACACCCTGCGGGTTTCGGGGGAGCGACCCGTTTACAGAAAGCTACCGGGGTTCCATTGAAACGTGTCAGGGCCTGGTTACGTGGACAACGCACGTACACCTTGCATAAACCCATACGAAAACGTTTCTCTCGTTTATCTACCGTCGTGGCCGGTGTAGATCATCAGTGGCAGGCCGATTTATCCGATCTCTCGTCCTTGGCGTCCTTTAACGATGGGTACAAATTCTTACTGTGTATCATTGACGTGTTCTCCAAATACGCCTGGGTAGTGCCACTCAAGAATAAAACGGGTCCCACGTTATTGAAGGCTTTACAGAGTGTTTTATCACAAAAACGTATTCCTCTGCGGCTGCAAACAGACAAAGGAACCGAATTTCTCAATCGACATGTTCAAGCTTTCCTGAAGAAGAAAAAGATTCATTTTTTCGTCACGCACAATGTCGAAACCAAAGCCAGTGTGGTAGAACGATTTCAGCGCACGCTCAAACAACGCATGTGGCGTTATTTTACGCATCGGAACACACAACGTTACATCGATGTACTGGCCGATCTAGTGAGGGGCTACAACGCGGCCCGACATCGTACTATTGGCATGGCACCCAAGGACATGACCCCGGACAAAGAATGGCAAATCACTTCCAAGAAAACCAAGGTCGTTCCAACCCGATTGCCTCCACGTACGTCCGTTCGTTTGGCCTTACCCAAACACGGGGCATTCGACAAAGGCTACTGGCCCAATTGGACCCTGGAAACGTTTCGTGTGGATCGACAGAGTGGGTCGACGTACAAATTATTGGATGAACGTGGCGAACCTATCGCAGGATCATTTTATCCCCAAGAATTACAAAGTGTGAGAACGGATCCGAACGAAGAATTTCCCATTGAACGGGTGTTGGACCGTCGCCGCGGCGACATGTTGGTCAAATGGCTGGGATACCCCGCCAGCTTCAATTCCTGGATACCCAAGAGTGCCGTTGTCTATAAATAGTCCCGATGTGTTCCAGGGAATGTCACAATGTCACAAGACGAAGCCACGTCAACGATTTCTACGTCTCTCTCCGAACATCGACGTCACTGGTCTTGTTTTGGCAGTCGCATCCCTCAAGCGGAAATTGTCTTTTTCTGTCAAGTGATTTTAGTGTACGTGGTGGCCGGTGTCGCTTTAGCTCAGTTAGCCACACGCCCAGACGGTCCACAAACCACCCTGTGGACGGCCCTCCTGTCCAGTAGTATTGGTTACCTGCTTCCGGCGCCAGCTCTCAATCCCACCCCCAAAAATGACAAATCCCCGCCAGTTTTATCTCACATTGCCTAGTGACAGTTCCATGAAAGTGTATCCCGACAACACAATGTCCAGCTATCGTACGTTGCTGAATTCTCCCATCGAGTTGGACCACCGAGACTGGGAAGTGGGATTGGCCTCCGTGTCGTTTCCCACGACGTGGAACAATCTCCCAGAAGGAAGTAGTGAGGTTAGTCTCTGGATGGTGACGGTCCCAGTCTATAACCCAGACGCACACCGACCAGCCAACATACCAAAGAATGAAAAGTGGGTGATGTATGAAGAGGCTGCCAAGATGGAGATCAAAAAATACCCCATTCCTGGAGGAATGTACAATAGTGTCCAACACTTGCTGGCTGAGATAAATTCGCTTATACGAGCTCTGTTTAAAGATCACGTGACGCTCGAAACACTGCATGCCAAACCCAGACGAAAACACCCGGACAATCCCGAACTCACGGAACTCGAAAAAGAACACGAGAAGAATTATCAAGCCAAAATAAATGCCTACAGTGAAGCGATCAAAGAAGAACCGATCGTGTCCTTTGTGCTGGACGACGTCACGAAAAAAGTCAAGTTGCAGATCAATACGGAAGACGGCTTTAAATATCTCAAACTTATACCCTTTCTCCAATTGAAGTTGACGGGCCCCGTGGTATCCTCGTTGGGATGGATTCACGAGACCACAATTACGCCCCGATTGGACCATTTAACGTCTTTCAAACAGAGGGATGTCATCGTGGCCCCGGACACCTTTGACATCAATGTGGGACACACCATGTTTTATCTGTATGCGGATCTCTTGGAACCTCAACGGGTGGGGAATATGGTGGCGCCTTTATTGGATGTCTTTCCCAGTTCTCACGGTTATCATCGACCGACGGTCATCCATTATCAACCCTTCAAATACGACAGCATCACCACCATTGGCCTCTATATAAGAAACGGCCTGGGCCACAAAGTGTCATTCACCAAAGGAAAAGTCGTCGTCAAAATACATTTCCGACGAAAAGCGTAATATGCAGTTTTATCGTGGTGTGTTACGCCAAAAGGGCGCCAACATGAAGACCCGCACGCCCATCGATGTCTACCGGGGCGGTGTCTTGCGGCAAAAGGGCGCGGGACGTTTACAGGGGCTACTGAACATGGCGAAACCCTTTCTGCAAGCCGGAAAGAACGCCTTAAAAGCCAATTTCTTAAACAAAGAGACTTTTGGAGAATTGGGAAAAGCAGCCCTCGGCGTAGTGTCGGGAAAACAAAGTGTGGGCCAAAGTTTGAAGAATGTGTTCCAGCGCACCATAAAACCGCGTCTCCGACAAACACTAGCCGATGTCATGTCCTCCAGATCACCCAAAACCCAACGCCGACCAACACACACCAGACCATCCAAAACTTCTATAAAAAGGAAAAGAAAATCCCCTGGCGTCATTTCACGAGCCAAACGTCCTCGGCCAGACATCTTCGATCATGGCTTCAGCAATGCGTAACGATTCCTGTCCTTGTGCTCGAGATGAACTGCAAGAATTGTTCCAAGTGCCCGACACGCACACGGCCATTACCAGAGTGACCAAAATACGTAAATATTCCATCACACCCGATCTGAATCACGATGGACCGATTGAATTTCTGGTGAACAATGCCAGTATGGATTTCATCGATTTGGCCAATACGACCCTGTACCTGCGACTCAAAGTGGTAAAAGAGGATGGTACCAATCTACCAGCAGACGAAGCCGTGGGTCCCGTGAATAATTGGATGCACTCTTTGTTTAAAGATGTGAAATTGCGGCTGGGAAAAGATTCTGATACGCTGGTCACGTCTCCTCTACCTAATTACGCCTATCGAGCTTACCTAGAGAATTTACTGAGTTATGGAAAACAAGCCAAGACGAACCATTTAGACCGACAAGTCTTGTGGCACAAGGATACAGCCGGCGAATTTGATCAAGCCTCACCCGTCAAAGTCAATGCAGATTCCCCCGAACCTACGAATGCCGGATTGGTGGAACGCTACAAACGCATCTCTGAAAGCCAGGTGGTGGAATTACAAGCGCGGTTGCATTTAGATATGTTTTTACAGGAGAGATACTTATTGGACGGGGTCGATCTACGCCTGAGTTTGGAAAAAACAAGCCTCTAAATTTTTCCTGATGCATGCCGACAACAAAGGACCCTACAAGATTGATTTCATCAAAGCTTATTTGGAAATTCCGTTCGTCACCCTTTCTCCCACCACGTACACGCGGATTACCAATCAACTCCAAACCACCAATGCCAAGTACCCCTTGAAACGCATGGTCGTCAAAGATGTGGTCGTACCCAGTAACCGCACCAGTCACGTCCTGGATAATCTGTTCATTAACGAAACCTTACCCGCGCGTCTATTTGTGGGGTTGGTCAGTAACCGAGCTTACGATGGCCATAATACCAGGAACCCGTTCCGATTTCATCATCATAACCTCAAGCACATTCGCCTGACCATGAATGGAGAAGTCGTGGATGATTATGCCGATCTCAACTTTGCCGATAAATTGGCTATCACACCGTACATGGATTTAATGAATCGTGTGGGTGTTCTCAACACCCGAGAAGATTTGGATCTCAGTTTCCACGATTATATCAAGGGTTACACACTCTTTTGTTTTGATTTGACCAACGACCGAGGAGCTAACGGGGCCTATTCACACCCCAGAACCACCGGTAACCTGTCTCTAGAGCTACGCTTCTCGGCCGCCCCCGCCAACGCTCTCAATCTTATGCTGTTTGCCGAATACGACAATGTCTTGGAAATCGATCGTAACCGACAAGTCATCCTGGATTGGTAGTCCTTTATCCACGTTACAATTAGAAGAGGCCCTGCGGTATCATTCTGACGTCTTTGGCGGTGTTTGGTCCCGGAATCACCTGTACCGGTTGCAACCCCATACCTATCCTCTAGCCTACATCGTCAATACCGACGACGAACAGGACCCCGGCACCCACTGGACCGTGTTTATGTGTGAAGGACCTGGACACTTGTATTTCTTCGATTCTTACGGATGCCCACCCGAAACCTATGGACAAGCCTTTGCCGATTTCAGTCAACGTCACGGACCCACTACCCATCAACCCCAATGGTTACAGAGTTTAACAAGTTTTGTGTGTGGACATTATTGTTTATTTTTTATCTGCCACTCGAAACGGTGCCTGCAATTGTTTGGTACCGATACTCGGCAAAATGATGTGCTGGTGAATCAATGGGCTCAAAATCATTTTCCATCCTTAAATCGTTTGGGTGGACAAACGTGTTGTTCTTTTTCAAACATGTAAATACGTTATAAAATTGTTCTGCTGTTATTAAAAATATGAATAAAAATTGTTATTACAAATTGTTATTACATATGTGATTAAAAATGTGTTTAAAAATTAAAATGTATTGTTATTAAAATTGTGATTAACTCTGGGGAACCCCTCGAGAAAGGGCGAGGGAACCCCTCGAGAAACCCCCCAGAGCAAAGGAATCCCTAGAAAAAAAGAAAAAAGAAAGGGAGGGAATCCTCAGAGCAAAGGGAGGGAATCCCCGAGAGTAAATGAGCACCTGGAACCTCAAGAGAACCTCAAGAGAACCTCAAGAGAACCTCAAGAAATCCCCAAGAAATCCCCAAGAAATCCCGAGAAACAAGGAAATCCCACATAACGTCACTAGCAAAGATGACGTCAGTTTCGGAGATGACGTCAGTTTCGGAGATGACGTCACGTCGCCATGACGTCACCTATGACGTCATCACCGGAAACGATCGTTGCTAAGGACGTGACGTCATCACCGGAAGTGACGTCATCGATGACGTCATTGATGACGTCACCACCGGAAGTGACCGTTGCTAAGGAGGACCGGAAGTGACCTGCGCATGCGCAACCCCGTTGCTAGGGGCGTCTGCGCATGCGCGAAAAAGGGCCTGTAGTCAGGCTACCACTACTAAATATTATGGTAGATTACTAACAATGTATATATATATGGCTGCATAATTTACCTTTGTTCTCAATATATTATTGTAATTATGAAATAGGTGTTCTATAAGACTCTGGTCGCCAGATCGGAACCCAATCTACGCTAATCAATCATTATTCCATAACCGTAAACGTTTCTACCGGTTCGTGCGAAAGAAATCGTTTTATCACTGTCGCAACTCAAAAGAAATAACCGACAACCGTGAAATTAGGAAAATGAACAGCAGTTCAGATACTACAAGAGTAGAAAATCAAATGTCTCTATGTGAAAACGACGAATTTTATTATTTATGGGTGAAGATTATGTGTAGCCGGCTATTTTTAATGTGAAGAATTGTTTGTTTGTTTGTTTGTTTGTTTGTTTGAGGTATGCCGGGTAAAGTTTACAAAAATAATCACACGAAAACATAATAAAACCTATTGTGATAAATACAGACAAGCGACTGACCAAGTCACAAACACATTTATTTTTGTTAACAACAGCATCGTAATCACATCATTGGCGTTATAAATGAAATGAAATGAAATGAAATAGAGGTTAACGTCTTACTTTTCTGAACCAATCGGGTTGATGAAGGCAGACATTCATACACACGCCGTGCAGTGCGCTGTGACGTACGTCCTATTCTTCAAAGAAATATATCTAACTGGTTTACCATTTTGTATATCAAACAACGGTAAAGAAGTCTGGTTAATTCGGGGAACTTTGTCGGAAAACACCGGGATCAAACCGATACATCCTGATCAGTGTGCCAGTGCCACACTCACTGAGGCACAGTGGTTCCACGAACATTATACACCAGTACCATTTAGAGACAAAGACAGAACAAATTGCAAATGGTGGAATGTATAATGTTGTTATGTTAGTTGCATAAAATTAATAGCATTTATTTCACACATGTAGGTAAAGCGTGTCAGATATTATCAGAAAGCTCACTTATCCATATTTGCGGTTGTTGTAAAACAGGTGTACTTCCTGTTACTGGCTTCCTGTGCGTAGATTAGCATGCTTTATGCGTCGGGGAAGTGTCCTCTTTATTTACTATTTAGTTTTATATTTCACATTTCTGAAAAAATGTCTGCAATATCACCCAAGGTGGAAGCGGACGTAAAAATCCACGAACGATCGAACGTTTCTGAAAAGTATCCTACGTTTGTACTATTTTGGTTTTGCATTTTGTAGGTATCAACAACTTCCGGTAGACGGAGCTGTTGAGAATTGTTTTTTTTAATAGACTAGAGATATAAAACTGTTTCTTTAAACTAACCCTGAAATACCCGCGAAGATGGAGTAATTAAACATTTTTGTACATGTCCATTATCTGTTAATGTTCACGTTTTATCGGAAAATCTTCCGTCATAAAATCGAACATTAGACTACGGTTATCTTTTTTCACGTTATCATACGAAATTTCCGGGTATTATGTATCACATTAGACATTTGACATTGTGACCTAAATTACTAGAAAATATCAATAACAAAATATACTCCAGGGGATCACATGAGATTTTAGTAAAGACCGATTATTACCCGTTCCCCATATTATTAACATGCAGGATTTGATATATGAAATCTGTTGTTTATTATTTGTGCTATATCATTAGACCTGTATTTGTTTTGGCTCTGAAATTGTTTACAGTCACTGGCATCAGTTCTGAAAATCATGTTGTTAGGCTATTTATAGTTTTTGAATTATGCCGTAATTCCCCTTACTATTTGACGGTTTCACCAACTACACTGTAACAAAAATATCCGTGAAAAAAACGGAAAAAATTCCGGAAACAAAAATTACCAAGAAAATTTTATCCTTATTTGTTTTTCCTGTAATTTACAGAAATTCTCTCAATTAACATAAATTCCATTTTCAAATACAGAAAAACATCCTGGTAATTTTAGTTTCCTAGAGTCGAAAATGATCAAAATTTCATTGAATTAAACATTGACTTTATCTATCGCTGACGATATTTTTTACGTAACCTCTTTCCTCTAATATAAGAATACCCTAATGGAGAAAAGGGTGTCTATAACATGTATTAATGGTCAGTGTTAAGACAGGTTAGAGGCTTTCAGATGTAAGTTACTGTATTATCAATTTGCAGATATGATAACTCTGCAATAGAGACAAACCGGCTTACACTGGCCAATTAGTTATATTATCCAGATTTAAGCGTGCTTGGTTACTTGACAATACAACCTTTAATCACTGCGTTGCAAATTTTTTTACACAATTATGAAAATACTTACAATCTGATTACCATATGATGAATGAGAATACACTTTATAGATCTTATAAATAATGGAAATTAGATATACATGACTATTAATATACCAAACTTTCCACAATATGATCCTTCATATTATGGTTAATAAATTGAAATGAATACTATAACATGATAAGTATTAGAAATGATTATATATGTATTCGATTTCTTATCGTTGCATTTGAAAACAGACATAGTCCGTTATATAATGGAATAAAACATTTTATCCCTAAATTTCACGTAACTTTCCTGTCATTCCACCGTTTATTCCGTAAAATAACAGAATTGAGTCCGTTATAGAAGGGAATAAAATATTTTATCCCTAAATTTCACGGAAATTCCCTGTTTAATACTGAATATTCCACAGAATTACATGAAACACGTAATTTGAAGAAATAATTCACTATTTTAACACAATTTCTCAAAAAAATCCTTCGATTAACAGAAAAAAAGTTGTTAAACTACGGAATTCGGCGACATAAAAAATTTAAATTTTTTACAGTGTACAGACGTCATGAATGGCACAGACATCGGTGAATCCGTTCGATTTTATACTCATACAAATCCAAGCTTCAACCAAATATCCGCCTATCACGGTTTTAATGCAAATACGCTGACGAAGCATTTCCCTCGATAATGAATTTCACACAGCTGACGTAACAGATTTGTTTCATACTAATATCCGGTGAATACTTTTTGTGTGATGCGCGCCTTATCAGTTTTTATATGGAAGACTGATCATCAACCCTTGATTGTCAAATGGCGGAAATTTATCATGCTTTTGATTCCGCGGTACAAATGAAATTCTGATATCCGTAGAGAAATCCCGAAAGTCATTTGGTATGATCACGATTGCTTTATAAACGCGTTTCAATTGCTTTATGATTGCACTTCATGTTATGATAAAGATTCGTGATCGTTCTAGTCCATGTATTGACCTCGTTGTGTACGTGATTAAACATGATACCTGTCTCTTGTGTGGATGGATAGGACAAAAATCTTCATAGCCAAATTGTTTAAAGTACTTCTCTTCGCTAAGTTCTAACTTGAACGGTTAAAGCCGATCTATTATCGCTCTTTACACCATCTTATTACAAAACTGATTGAAAACTTTTAGTATACAGTAAACTTGATTTGTAATAAATATTTTGTTACAAATTTCAATAATTATAAATATAAGCTCATATACTGTACACTATAATATATTTAGTAAAAGAATGGTTTATTTGTGTGGTTTGGGTCCTGCACTAATACTATTATTTTCACCTATATTTTGTATAGAAAAAAGACATAAATAGAGCCCAATTGTGTCAAATTGTATAGCTAACGGGGTTTAGTACCAAATACATTTCATTAATCAGGCTTGTTAATCAGCCATCTGTAAATAAAAACGTGTATTACACCTAATAAATCTAATAAGGTGAAGATGGGGCACTTCAACTTGAAAACTCCATTTGTGTTTTTTGTTACGTTATCATTTAAGATCCTTGTTTAGAGTGTTACCAGGATTCGCGGTGGCTCAGTGGGTGCTCTCTCTCTCTCTCTCTCTCTCTCTCTCTCTCTCTCTCTCTCTCTCTCTCTATCTCTCTCCATCACTCACTCTCCTTCTCTCTGACCTTCTCTCTCGCCCTCTCTCTCTCTCACCCTCTCTCTCTCTCTCTCTCTCCCTGCATTGGCCGAGAAAGTTCATTCAGAAGATTTTCCGACGTGGTTTTTACTTGTCAGTGATGTAGGACGGAGGGTCTGACAGGACAGGTCTGACGTCGTTCTGATGATACACAAAACCGAGGCCCCGTGTACACATTGGCGTGCACGTAAAAGATCTGTTGAAAGTTGGAATTCGATATAAGAGTAGGTCGTAGTGCCGCGGCTCGGGCAAAAGTTTCCTGTATGCCCGTCTTTATTCGCCCAGTTCGGAGCAGAACAGTAGGACGTTATACTCCATTTCATTTCATTTGTCTGCTAGGTTTTCGTCTCATCAATGTAAAACAGTGTAAGAAAAGAATTATTTTGTATGTATTTTTTTCAAGGACAAATGAACCCGGAAGCCGTAGACTCGATGTTGCGTATAATATATCGTGTTACATTATAAATAATATTTCTTTGAAAACTAGGCGGAAAATCCGAAAGACATGAACCTGTGAGGTTTGGTCGGTTTGGAGGAATTCAGACAATATACATTTACATCGGACATATTCAAAGTACATGTACGTTATATCCAAACTTAGGATATTTGAGGTACATCTGATACACAGACGTATTAATTAACTGACGTATCATTTGATATGCAAGCGTCACTCGGCTAATCTCGACAGATTCCGTAAACTACATCTAGTCTCGGGTGTATGACAGTAAGTGATATGTACCTACGCCCATACATTTGCGATGCGGCTACCGGTTTACTTTAACAGGAAAACTTGACACTATTACACAAATTGGCAACCTATTCGACTAGCGACCTATTCGACCGATCGAGCTGCAACCTGTTCGTTGCAAACCTATTTAGAGTAAAGACAACAGTCTCTATTTATCAACCAATAAAATCCAACGTTATGTCTATCAAATGAAAGTAGAATATATTATTTTTTATCCATTCCTTCAGCTCAGAATAGAAGTGTAATTTCGTCATCATCTTACAGCTGGATCGGTCGAATAGGTCGCTAGCCAAATAGGTCGCCAACTTGTGTTTGGAATGGGCGCAGCCATGTTTCATCCGGGACCTTTAAAGTAGTTCCAATATGGCGGAATTCATCATGCAGCCGAGTTTAGATTGTCCGAAATCTTACGAGGTTTGCCGAGTGATGCAAGCGTATGAACGTATTTAAAAACTGGTGCAAAAACGTATTAACTTGCGTATTGTCTAGGTTTATAATGGTTTACAATGAGTAGAAAGGACCTTGCAAAATACCTTGTTCTAAATAGGCCAGTCGGGAATATAGGTATATTTGTTGGTTATTTGTTTGTTGAGAGTGGTAATTCCTCTTTCTAGCATACACCATTTTCTCAAACATACAAATGAATTATTATTAATGTATTCTTATTTATATAGTATATTGATCTGTCAAAACAAATTATATATTAATTTATTCATAAATATTTTGAAAGTTATGTTTCCACTATTGGTCTAATCTACATGGTAGTAATCCATATACTATCTATGTAACATACCTATAGAAAAAGCCTATTAACGCCCACTAATCGTTATTATTAATATTATATAAACACCAACATAAATAATATCATCATTGCTCAATTAATACATTCAATTGTGTTCTGTTAATGTGTTACCAAATCGCTAAATGCCACATGTAATAATAGATTATTATTACATGTTCGTCATGCTCGGAGTTACATGACGTGGCCTTAGGTTACGGTCGTATGGTATCTCCCTCGATCTACACATAGTGTTGAATACGTTAGATCACTGAAATCAAAAGGTAATTTAATTGGATATAGCAATACTATACACTTATATGATCATCCTGATCAAAGCTATGTTGGGTCAAGTTGGATGTTCTCGACCCGGTGATCTTTTACTTGATCGATGATAGTGTGAGCAGGCTTAATGGTTCTTTGATGTGACCTTTGTAGAGTACCATATTTAGTTTACGTCTTCCTAAACATCCCTTTGAATAAGATGTAGGCTTAATATACACTAAATAAGGGTTGTTAGGAAACTTGGTAGACCGATTTTAAAATGTCACGAAATCCATTCACATTGCAAAATAAAATGCCCCCGAATCAAAATCACGTTTGCGAAACATCCAGTTTAATGAATGACTAAAAAGACCAGAAACTGAGTCCAAATCTTTATTTGGCAACCTTTCCTCATAATACACGTATATTTGTATATTTTTGATGATTAATGACTGTAGGTAGGTCTCTAGATCAATATATAAGTATGAATGCATGTATTGACATTAATCTTCATATAGCTATATATGATATTATTAATTAAACATATGAGACTGGTAACACAAAGAAAATATATTATCATCTTCGATTTTTATACTAATTATATTTAACAATCATTAGCTAACATGAAATCATATTTACCGTAATACCTACTAACCGATGGGGTTAAATGGTTTATATCATAATGCGTATAATGCGTTATCCATTCTAATTAAACTATGCTGTACGATGAAATGTAGAAACCAAATTAGTAAGGGTTGCAGGCAGCAGCCGGAAACTCGAAAAGTGGTGTTTGCAATTAATAGTATCCAAAGGAGCAATTCAGGAATGTATCATCACAAATACTTTTTATATGCTTACGTTAAACTTTGGTCGTATTTAGTCTTCGCCCCCATCAACCCGTCCGTCTTCTACAAGACAAATGGAAGATTATGGAATTAGTAAACACTACGTAGAATTTAACTAAACTTTATGGATCGATCAAACAGATTATCCTAATCTATGTAAAATTAAGTAGAACCTGCTGAATCCATATGCCAAATGCATAAAAGTAATAAAGTTTGACTGACAGTCGAGCTTTGCTCATTTCCTGTCCATTTAAAGCGTACAAATCAACCGCATCCTCAATAATCGATATTTATATAAGCATATACTATATGTTTAATGTATTGTTGGTCAACAACCTACCATGACCTTCGTACTTACAGCAAATGTGTTTACTATTGATATTACAATATTTGTTATAGTTGTATACACATTTCCTGATGTCCCTTCTCTAAACAGAACAGTCCAATAGAATACAATTACTGTTTATGACTGATCGACTGTATTGAAGTAATTGTATTTAATAAAATTGTGGCTTTTGTATATTTGGTTAAGGAAAAGCCACAATTTTATTGAATACAATTACTTCAATACAGTCGGTCAGTCATAAACAGTAATTGTTTTCGGTTAAAGGGGGTTGGGATGGCCTAGTGTGCCGCGCTTCGACCTCTAGCTGGCCGGTCACCTCTGGCTTGCGGCTGTGGTTTCGAGCCCTGGTGTGAGCGTATGTGGCATGGAGATAGGGGCGCCTTCTCAACCTCGTGGGTTTCCTCCGGGCACTCCGGTTTCCTCCCACTGCTAAAGACCCCTACGCGCAAGCGAATTATTAATAAAATTAAACCATATGTTAGTCCCGAAATGACCTAGTTTGTGTTGAGTGGACGTTAAACCCCATTCCTCTCTATATATATATTTGGTTAATTTACTAAATGCCATTGAATCAATTTTCATCTGTGGCAATATATGTCTTCTGATATTTGTTCTTAAAAGGAGATACGCAACATTAGGCTATCTTACTCTCTTGATTCTATAAGTGATGTAAGCGATGAATATATACATTTCTTTAATACTGCTCTCCACAAACATGTTAGTATTTCTCTTAATGAATGGCATAGGGCTTAACATCTCGTCAACACCTGACTTATGTCATTTTCATTCTAACAGTTCAAAGGTTAGATGTGCAACGCGGGAACTGGGCTTGTAGTACCCAACAGGTTCTTCTATACCCACTCATACTACTCGATCATCGGTCTCTCCTCTTCTTTTAATGAAAAGTTTAATAATAAAACTGGATGACAATTACGATATTAAACATTCGTGGTAACCCAGTGTTGCACTGTTTCTAAGGCATGCAGTTCGGGGTGATAACGCACCAGTAACAGATCTGTTTGGTTCCCTATTTTCATATGGAACGTATTTTATAAAAGCCTATAATTAATTTATCATTTATACAACAGAACACCTTGTGAATGCGATAGACGTGTTTAACGGAATTTTTGAGAATATTGTGAGAAAGAATTATGCCCCCTCCCACTCCCCAACACCTCCTGCGAATGTGATACACGCAATAGTATTTAACGGAATTTTTAAAGCTGATAAATACAAATAAGACAGGGGTTAGATTTCTTAGGGATACCTTTTCTTATCCGAGTCTTCTGTCCACATAAGCTGCTGTCGAGGCGTAGCTGCTATGTGGGCGTATTTCTTTGCTTTGCGTAACTGTCTTCCGTTGTCTTTGTGGTACACTTAGTGAGGGATCTTTTATTTTTCACATATTGTTTTTTGACTTTTTACTGGCAAAAATATCAATTTTAAGGTCTAACACCGACACATTGTGTCAACGCGTTGACTCTGAAAGTTGAGAGCGACTTGGATTTGCTAGCGGCTTTAGTGATAGTCCGTCCCTAGAGCTGTGTTTAACTTTATTTTCCTCATTAATGTTTGACAACGTGTACTCTAAAATTAGACTCAGATTTGCCTAAGGATTATAAATTTGATTCTTATTATTTCTGGAGATTCTGTATCTGAGAGATTATGATCTAACCATTGGAAGTAATGTGACAGATTATTTTATTTCATGATTTATATCTAACAATACAGTTTCTTCTACCCAATAACATTTTCACTAATACAAGACCATCTATAGTGATTACAGCACCAGCAGACTTGAAGTATATCCAGATATCGAATTTATTACCATCAATATAGCCTGATAATTTTAACCACAAACCTAAAATCATTCAAATGTAACATTCGTATCTTCTGTCATTTTAGGAATCGGTGCTATGTGTTTCTTTTTTTAAATCATATATCAATTTTCAATGATTAAGTCTTATTCAAATTTCAAGAAAATTATTTTTTTAGGGATTAGAAAGTAAAGTATTTAGTATAATACATGTCAAGCTTTATTCATAATATTAAAAATTGGAAATGGGATGAGATCGAAGTGGAGTTTAACGTCCTACCCACTGAATCATCATGGTATATTGATAGAAAAATCCCCATATCTAACATTCCTGAGAATTTATCTTGTTGAAAATCCGTTAAATTTCTTGCCAATCTTTCGTCACGCTTTTGAATAGGTGTGTAAGTATTATGTATATTTATATATGTACATTCTATAACATATGTTGTTATTTATACTAATCTTAAACCTTGTCATTATAGGCTGATGATTATTGTGTATGGCAGGTCATGCTGTGTAAGATTAATACAGACTGTTACTGATACTTAATCCACGCTGGTTATGCCATTTGCATTAGAGTCGGATGAATGGTTGTTTTCCGACTGCTCATTGACCAGCTGCATGTAGAAGACAAGAAGACAATGGACTGGGGCATGATTGTCCATTTCCTGGTGATATCCATCCGATTTATTTATGTGTAAAGTAATGAGACGAAGGTCGTTGTGTATTATGGGGTTCTATCATCAATAAAAGAATTGCTCGCTGCTCACTAATGGAATCAATAGCGTTCTGACAGTCCACCTTGTATGTATAGACTACACTTTCTGATATATTGACAACGGGCGTGAGATACGCCAAACCAACGCTTTATATTCAACCTGTTGTTGTCGCGTAAAGAATTTTCTCACTATCCTGAAACGAGCTGCGTGTGTAGCAATCGGCATTTAGTAACGGAATTCGCGATATCGAGGAAGTAACGGCGTGGTGACTAAACCCGCAATCAGATGGATTACTACGCTGATTGAGTAAGGATGAGTGTGGATCGTGTAGAGAGAATAATTACGCTATCTTTTATACCTGTGTGTGGTGGACACTAGCTGCGTTCTGGAACTTTTTTTTATTGTGTATTTATATTAAATGGGATTGTAAATATCATATCATTGATTCATCATCGTGATTATACAGCCTCGTTTATATGTTCGGTTAATAGATTAGATAATGAATTTCCTATCATCTCAAATCAATATACACATGTATATATATATATTATTAAAATGATTTATTAATCTGTGTATTAATAGAATGGATCATCTCATATGATATTATTATCATAGACGTGTCTATTAACGGGGTTAGCGAATTGTCGTCTGCGATTCAACCATTCAGTTCTGACAGCCACAGCAGGTGTGTTCGTTCATCAGTTCCTCATTTTCAGTTGAGCAGACGACATCGTAACAAATATGGCTGATCTAACCGAGGATGCTGTTAGCAAATATCTGCGAGACAATCCCGAATTCTTGGCAAAATGGTTGTCTCAGAACTCTTTACCCGATACGGGTCAATGCGCAACCAAGGGAAATAAAGAGGACGGAGGGGAAACCCTCCTTTCAGGAATTTCCAACTTTTCCCAGATTGTTAAAAACTCCATTACCGGCAGTATATTTAAAAGTTATTTGCAAGGTGAACGATCGAGAAAGGTCTCTGTAAAAAAAGATCGGTCCAGTTTGATACATATGTCCGAATCGGAACTTTTCATGGAACTTATACGAGATATAGCGAGTGAATTGGACGTTAATGTTTTGTGTCATAAGATTATTCAGAACGTTAGTATTTTAACAGACAGTGACAGGGGTAGCCTGTTTCTGTGTCGTGGAACAAAGGAAAATAGATTTTTGGTGTCCAAATTATTTGATGTAACCGATACATCGACATTAGAGGAATCCATACACACAGAGGAGAATGAGATTAAAGTGCCTTTTGGTAAAGGGATAGCCGGCCACGTAGCATTAACCAAAGAAACCATCAATATACAAGATGCATATAAGGTAAGAAAAACATTGTTAAGCTTACTCTTTCAAGAACACCCGATACCACTCCTTGAATATCTAGAACACCCCATACCATTCCTTGCATAGCTTTCTCGTGAATCAGAATTATGTACTACTTTAATGCTAAGTGATCATGCAATTTAAAATCTCTTAAGTTTTATTAGCAAAAAATTCATACAATGTTGGCTTATGGGCGTCTTTTTATGAAAAAGATAGCAAAAGTATTATCACCATATTTGCTACATTTATCTAAGACACGTAAATATGGCGCTGTGAAATCAATAGAATTTTTAAATGTCGATTAATTAAAGAGAACATAAAGCGAACGCATCAAGGTCTTGATAAACAAAATTGAAACGGGTTATTTGTTATGATCTGATTGGGTCTCTATCTACATGGGTAATAAAATATGATAATTAAACAGGCTACGGTATGAATTGAGTTTAACGTTTTACTGCTCTGTTCAGACTGGACTAATGAAGACGGTCATACCCCATACAGTGTTCTATGAAAGAAATTTTGCACGGTTCTTATACGTGCACTCCAATGTGTAAAACACGAGACCTTGATTTTTCTTACACATTCGGAGAAGATAGTATTGTACGACTTATAAAACGCGCAGTTTTACTTTCGATTCTACTTAAGAATTTGTGTAAATGTGCAATAACATTTGATACTGTTTAGGTAACAGCTGATATTATTTTGACATGAGTTTACCAGTTATTCCCAACATTTACCTGGCAGGGTTAAATACACTACTCTATGACTTGGTAGGCCTGTATTTATATATAGACTTTAGATCGATGATTATGTAATGTATTCCCTTGTTTTACAATAATTGGAAATGGTCGTGGTGTAAATGTAAAATTTATAAGCATAAATGTCACCAGTAATATGAGCACCGTGTTTTATAAAAACTGTTTGCTATACTGCAAGTTATGGTTTTCAACAATTCACACATAAAATTATTACTATACTACGCATTTAACACCTTTCATCTTTTCCATTTATTGTTCGTTTGCAACTACCAAGGCCATTGTCATTGGCATATAACAGTATTGATGCTGTACGGTTTAATTGTATCTAGAAAAGAAGCAACATCTATTTTATTAAACTCGGGAAATTTATAACTGGATGATCTGCATCACGCATCAATCAGCAGATGCTGTTTATTTATCCGTTTACTTGAGTCTTGATAAACAGGACAAAAATGAGTTAAAATATTGGTGTTAGATAAAGGACAGGGGTTCTTTAAATCAGGAACGAAAGTATCCTCGCTCCTTCTTGACCTAAAAATTTATAGAAAACATCCTAAAGTAATTTTCTTAAAAGGACGGAATGATTTGTTTATATTCTTTAGTTCACAGAGTCATTTTACTCGAGGTTCTGTCTATTTAATTCAACAGCATACATGTTGGGAAAGCTTGGAAACAAAACATGTGACACACGCCCAATGTACTGAATATCATAAGTTAACGTATAAGCTTTTAATGTACTGAAATAGAATACGTTAATATCATAAACTGTACTGAAATACCATAAATGTACTGAAGTATCATAAGTTAAGTTAACGTCTGAAAATGGATAAGTTTTTATAATTTGCAAGTGCAAACTAGGAAAAAACGTTGACTATGGAAGTATGTTGTGAGCATTTTATAATCTCGCCGCGAGAATTCGAAGGCAAAAATTCAAACGTAATCCAATATGCTAAAGTAAAAGCGAATTAATGAAACATTAATGCCAGTTACCCAAATTTTTAGCACATCAGTAGAAATATTACACGAATACAACAGGCAATCCAAAATGTCAGACATTCATTTCACAGCTGAGCTTTGTAGAAAGCATTGTTTCCGGTAATTCGATAAGCGTAAGTAGCCCCCGTCACATCGTTTAGTTATTGGAAGTAAATACTAGTCTCATCGCTACAGCTATATATCTTTTTTGTCAAGTGCTGCGATGTGCATGTAAGATGATTCACATATTTGGACCTATTCAGGCTTTTTATAGAATTTAACAAATGTTTTAGATTATTACTCCTATTATTTAAGTATATCTATTTAGTTAATACACATTATACAAACACTTAGATCGGAGTGACTTGTGCGAAAGACGTAGCAGAAATTTTATTACTACTAAGACAAGTAAAGATGGCGGTTTGAAATACATATAAAGCCACGTAAGCTTAATATGGCCAAGACTTCAGTTAGAATTCGCGGATTGTATTAAAATAAATTTTGGACCAAAATGTGTTTTAATATATATTCATTTATGATTGTGAATGGTCTTAATGGAACCATTTATCTTATATGCTTTACATACGAGGAACAAGGGTAACCGGGGATGAAGCTTAAAATGTTTAAAACGGACACCAGTGCATTGTTCGGAAATTGAAAGTCTTAAATTGAGGGACACGCTGGTTGGGTTATTGGATTCTGATACAAAGTGTAAGGTTCAAAGTACCAAATCAAAATCTTATTATGATCATCTGAAACTTGAGAAACTGTTTATACCAATTCAGTTCAAGCTTATGAATCTATCCGTAACGTAGTGTGTATTTCTAAACTCTTGCCAAGTTGTTGAAAAGTAACGAATTAACCATATACCTCAACGTTTCTCTCTAAAAGAGTGTTTTTGTAAAACAATTTTATAAAATAAAATACTTAATCTAGTTTAAAGTTTCTTTACTGGTTCAAATTGTGATTAATGTGCTGTGGCAACTAAATAATGGTTGTTACCACGGTTTTTTTAGTTAGTTGAACTAAATAGTGAACATTCTAAATATAACAAAATGTTATTAACATCTGAATTACAAACTCTTCTTAAATTACATTTGAAAAGAGATGCGCCTTTCGTAATCATTTTTATAGATGTGTTTCTATCAGAATGAGATAATTAGCTTTTCCATTTCATTAGTCTAAAGGATTCAGCTGTGGTCTCTAGTTTGATGACAACAGATAGGTTTAAAGTTTCTAGATATACCCGACAAATCTATTAAAGCGAAGATTTCATATTTTTAAGTTATATTTTTTAACTGTATTAAAATAAAGCCTTAAAATAGATGGTATCTATAAAAAGTCCTACCTTGTTAAAGAATATTCCTATTAATTCTATAATTCACTATTGCCATATGAGAAATTGGCAAAAATATCATTTTCAACTTCAAATTCAAACGTTTGAAGATAGCTATTCCAGGAGGGGGATAGAGAAACTAAGGGAGGTAACTGTGTTATTATTTCCGGTGTCAATGATTTTTAAGTGTGAGAATGATACCCATGATCTATAAAAGTGAGTTGTCAATCTATTGAACAAAAGACATATAAATGAGTATGTATTGACTTTCTTAGAAAATATGGCATTCTCGCTTTAATGTTTTATATTGAGGATTTTTTATAATTGAATGTGATAATTAGCTATTTCAGTGCAGGAGATAGAATAATGGGACTATAGACCCCTTCCTACTCCTTCAAATTGCTTTGTTGTTCTTCAAGGACTATTTCGTCAAGGCCCAAAAAAAAATGAGAATAGGCAGATAAGATCTTATATAGTACATGTTTAATCAAAAAATATTTTGTTAATCTGACTATTATTAATTATTAAGGTGGCGTCAATATATCCGTGTATTAACCAGCGCTGATTAAATTTTTCCAAAACCTAGTATAATGTTTCTGTTATGTGAAAAAGAATTTTTTTTCTCATAATAAATTTTACAAATTCTGCCACTGGCATGATATTAATTACCAGAGTTTACATATAACAATATTTACATAACATAATATATAAATATTTACTAAGTAGACCTTTATGTATATAATATAGAATGTAAGCACCAGTAGGATTCATTTAATTATTTTAAAGTGACGAGTTGTAGAAACATTAGGATCTACTAATAACAAATGATTTATAACTGTCGGTGATCAAATTATGACACCTATTCTCCAAAATATGAGTTTTTTCTCCGATCACTACTTCCATTCTTTAGATATCAGATCCAACTATCACGCAATCATTACTGCTACAGGTACACACTCGACAAGTTGTAACGGGTCTCGTGCAAGAGATGCTACCTCTCTCTGGAACTCAAGATACCACTTGAAATTTGTCTTATCTTGCAGAGTAGCATTTTCTTGTGTTAGGTTCACCTCGCTACTAGATGGATACACTTTGATGATCTGGCCAGTTTGTGAATTGAGTTCGGTGGTGGTTCAATGAATCAAACGTTAGCTCTTCATTCTGGAGGCCCCGTGTTCGAATCCGATGTTGGCCGAGAAAGCCCATTGGGATTTTCCAGTGTCGCCACTTCTTGTCAGTTGTGCAAGACGCAGGATCTGGAAAGGCACAACGTGAAAGGTTTGGATGGGACGAAAACCCGGCGTGTGGTGTGCGTGCATGTAAAAAAAAACACATGACAGATGAAATTTGCTTTGACAGTTGAATTCATCCATGATAGTTGGACTTCATCCATGATAGTTGGACTTCATCCATGATAGTTGAAATTCATCCATGATAGTTGGACTTCATCCATGATAGTTGGACTTCATCCATGATAGTTGGACTTCACCCATGATGGTTGGAATTCATCCATGATAGTTGGAATTCACCCATGATGGTTGGAATTTGAGAGTAGACCGTAGTGCACGCCGTATTTGCCCGTTCTCATTGACCTAGCTGGAAAAGAATAGGACGTAAAATCATTTTTATGTTCGTCTTCATTAACCGAGTCGGAGCAGAGCAGTAGGGCGTTAAATACCATTTTTGTACGGTCAGGTTGTTCTTAGTTTGTAAAGTAGTTCTATACTGTATGTTTGGTTTCACATATCACTGCAGTAATCCGTGGATAAAACTTAATACTGCAAACCTGAATAGCTTTGAATATATATTTAGCGGGTTTAAATATTTAATGACGAATAATAATAGTTCCGGTCTGATCATGTTGACGTGGTTCAAGCCCACACACAGTCTAAATATTGAACGAATGGTGCCTACACCATAAAAAAAACGATATAAACACTTATTAACTATATTTTATAATGTATGTCATAAAATAATAAAACATGTCTAGTTAAATAATACATCAACACAATGTGTTTTATATTGCTTGTGATAATGTGTTGGCAACGTGCTATACATCATAACAACATTTCTTGTTCTCGTAGAACTACACACTGCTATATATACAGCTAATATATGAAATGGGTTTAACGTCCTACTGTTCTGCTCCTAAACTGGGCGAATGAAGTCCGGCATGGCATAGGTCATACAAGTGTGCTATGAGGGAAACTTTTCCCGAGCAGCGGCGCTACGGCCTACTCTTATATTCAATTCCAACTACCAAAGGGTCTTTTACGTGCACTCCAGCGTGTACACTGAACCTCATTTTTTTTGTCCCATCCACACGACTAGAGAGCTGCCATTGTAAGGTCTTCCGCCCTGCATCACTGACAAGAGGAAACCACACCAGAAAATGGGAATGAAATTTTTAGGCCAATGCAAGAATCTATGTATTGAGGGGGTCGCACACATGATAGACGATGCTTATTTCATATGTAACACTTAATACCAGTTTTCGTCATTTCACATCATGGCTAACTACTCTGGTAATTGACATTACCTCGAGTTTGTCAAACTACCGTTCTATAGAGTTTTTGATGGGTGATATGCACCATGCACCAGATATGTTTACTCCTTCCCTAGTTGCCATTGTCCAGAATTTGCTAAACTACTGTTATATTATATTAGGCGATAAGGCTTGACGGGTGTCGTACACAAGGTCGAATAGATTTACTTATTCTGGAACACCTGATACCACTTATCGTATGTAGTGGGAGTTCACATATAACAATTTTCGCTGATACATGTTAACTGCAAACCTTAAACCACTTTTAATGAAGATATAGTCTGAGTAGTGTTTCCTATTTGAAATGTCATGGGGTTCTCTACCTATAATAATGTAGAAAACTTATGGCTACCGTATGTTGTTTATGTATAAATAACAAGAAACCCAGACGTTGTTTTTTGTGTGTGTTTCATATTTTTTTCTTCTTCTTTGTTAATTTTATCTTAAAGAATACGTCTGGTACATACAATGAAATTAACTGAGATGGTCCATCTATTTCTGTTTTCTAACATCATTAAGAATTTTTAAAAGTAGGTTGCCAGGCAACGAAACATACGACCACGGCAGCTAAATCGTCCGGGCAGTCAACAAGAGTTGTCGCATATTAAATAATTATCAGAAAATCATTAGAATTAGATCTGCCCCATGCTAATGTTTAGTATGGATTTAGCTGTTCAATTATCGATTTTCAAGAAATTCAAACACAACCATCATTAATGTGTAACTGGGATATAGTCAAACGGTTTTTTAATTCGGAATAAAATTGTGACCCCCATAGGGTCCACAAGGTAAAAAAAACATGATTTTTCTTACAATCAGGGGCCATAATTCCGGAGGTTATGGTCCTATATGCCCAAATATCGAAAGGAGCCGCGATCTTTGGGTTATAAACTCACATTTCAAATATCATCAAAATCGGATTAAAATTGTGGCCTCTACAGGGTCCACAACCTTGATATACCATATTTTTATATCATTCGCGTAAAAGTGGTGGCCATTTTGTTAAGCAATTTTGGTCCGAACATTCATTACATATGATCGAACGTTTTTTTTAAATCAGGTAATAATTGTGACCTCCAGATGATCATAATTCAGGACATTACAATCCGATATGCGCAAATATTGACAAGAACCAAGATCGTTAGGTTATAAACATGTACTTCAAGTATCATCAAAATTGAATTAAAATTGTGACTACTATTATCAAATCAAATGGGGCTTAAATTCTGACTGTTCTGCTCTGATTGGGCTACTGAAGACTGACATGCGTCAACCATTCTTCTGTGGGTAACATTTTGCCCGGACAGTAGCACACAACCTAATCTTATATCGAATCCCATCTGCACGTGATTCTTTTGCGTGCACAAGAATGTGTACTATTATTGTCAAACGCAACTGACAGAAACATGACGAACGATTATTTTTGATACACAAAATATACAAATGTGACCGATGTACTTAACATGGAGAATTCGGGCAATGATGATCATATTACGGAAACATTCTTTAATTAATTTGAAACAATTGATAACTGATCAAAGTTAGATATGATATGATAAATTCTATTGTTAAATACACCCACGAATAAAGTTATCGTTATCTGTTTTTATTTGTACAAGGTGTTTTAAAGAGATCGACTATCCCCTTTAATAGCGTTACAGGATTTATAGATCTTACTCACGTGCATGCACAGCGTTTCCAATACTAATTATCAGATTTTGTTGAGAGTGTAGGTCTTTCAGTATATTAAAGCGAATTTCTGGTAAATATGAAACACGAATACTGGTATGGGGTTTATATTTATTGAAATACTCGACTGGTCTCCATGGAAAAAGTCGGACACAGCTACGTTTTGTACAGTTTTTCAACATTACATGGTGATTCTTATTAGTTCGAAGGGTAAAACGTGTACTTGTTTAATAAAGGCACGCCCCCACCCCCAACCCGCCATACAAGAGTAATAGAACGAATTTATATGTTATCCATGATTTTCCTTTTAGCTGTTGGCTAACGAGCATGGCGTGCATAGTAATGAGAGCCTACATTATAAATAGTCGTTTTAATTATCACTCATTATTATCATTGTTGTTTAAAAAATATATTCCCTCGAGAGTCTAAATACATCATCACTGATTGTAAAATATATTCATACAGGCGCGGATCCAGAGGGGAGGGCCGTTAATCGGTTGAGCGCAATTAGTTAAGCAATTATCAAACCTAGACCCCCCCCCCCCCTGCAAAAAATCCTGGATCCGCGCCTGTCATACCATCGAGAGATATCATATTTGTTGTTAAAACATGATATCTTGCTCTAGCTATGGATTTCAAACACAAACATACGGCCATTATGAGTGTTAATGACGTCTGTCATACTTGCGGTAGCCATTAAAAGACGTATTTCCTATTTTATTTATTGTAAGTTTACTAATCAAATTCTGTCTATATTATTTGTCTGGGTTATTTTGAATATACTTTTCCGGTTACAATATAGATAATCTACATGTAATTAACATGCATTAATTATAAGCCGTCTATACGGTGGCTAATCAGGTCCGAATTAACAAGGTTGAGGTCATACAGCACCCCTGAATTATTTATATAGACATTTAATATGTTACGGTATAATGTTTAGCAAGTGGGTGGTGGGGCATACAATTTCCAACCAGGGGACATTTGTGTGAGTGTGGATGACAATGACCACACTATGTTCCCCTAACCCCTTCACTGTTGACGTAGGGCTCCCAATGGCACTACCAGTTATAATATTGACAATGTGGGGATTTTGGTTTGGTTTTGTTTTTGTTTTTTGTTGGTTTGTTTTGTTTTGTTATTTTTTATTCCGGGGCCAGCGAAAAAAAACTAATGACAAAGGTTAATGTGGATACTGTAAACTCTTGTCTCCAGAGGTTTGTTTCTATCCTGCTAAAATTACTCATTAGAAGAAAGACGTGTGTCTTCAAGACAGTCCTTGATCAAACATGCCATTATCCACTTCACATGCCATCCTATTTCGCCAATTCTGGTGTTCAAGTTTTCAGGAAGTGACGCGTAAAGCGCCGAATAAGGTATGCGTACGTTTCCCGGAATCTTATAATACTATCAGATACAAGCGTATAGATTTGACTCTTCTAGACTGCCTCCTGACATTTCCAAATATATTTAATGATACAGAACTATTTCTGACAAGGATAAGCTCTCCTTGTTTTAAATGTGTGTAATGATACAGAACTATTTCTGACAAGCGTAATCTATCATTGTTTTGAATATAAATAATGATACAGAACTATTTTCTTGCCAGGATAACATTCTCCATGCTTTAAATGTACGCTAAGGCGGGGCAAGGGTGTATCGTTAACGATTATTTCTAGATTTCCATTTCTTCAATAAACCTATATTGACCAACAAATATTATTACTCATCAGATTTTACGGTCCCGTTTTCTTCTTGGTCATTAATTTACTTTATTTACTTCCGAGTTAGTAATTTTCAAGTGGAGGCCTGTTCGTTCGTGGAGTTTAACGTCCACTTTCACGTAGGGTGATGTCGTAGACAATCCGTGTTGGAAGACTGTGGCATTACAGACCGTTAAGTACAACGCAGTGGCCAACTTCGTATGCTGCCTGGGCTAAATTCCTCCTGTTATCTTGACGTTTGCCTTCATCAGCTCGGATGTTGTAGAAAACTTAACCCCATTTCATTTCATTTATAGATAGGCTATAATTGTTATGGCTTGCGCAATCCTCCGAATTTCACTATACTTGTATACTGTTAAAGATAGAGAACCATGTCTATTTGATATCAATATTGTGTGAGAAAATGAAGGTATGTTTATATAATATATATACAACCAAGTCTGGTCACATATTATATATTATTTTTACTTATATCGATCGCTAATCAATGGTCTAGTCAAAACTTGAATAATTATATAGAAAATCTACATTAATCTCTTGTCTCTATGTACTGATGCCAATGTGGGTTAAATCAATAAGAATGCTGACATTTGTAGTCGACAGTTGTTGTCCTCGTCAGCGTATAGCTAACACCGCCTGTCATAATTTACTTAGATCTCTCTCGAGGGTTGTCGTGTACACGGTTATAGCTAATTACATCTAGCCAATGTTTTTCATAAAGATCATTTACTGCCTGTTAATCTTATATTATTGGACTAAAGGTTGAACATATCGCAACACGAATTATATTAGATAAATGCCCATTACCGCCGTCGTCCTTGTCTGTCCCTCGATCTTGAGAGTTGCCCTATACACGGTTATAGCTAATTATACCAAGCCAATGTTTTTTCACGGAGATCATTTACTGCTGGTTATTCTTATTAACAGACAGTAAATGATATTTTAATCTTACTAGCCGAATTACTGCTTATTGCCGTGTGGGCATTTATTGGTGTTGCCCTTGTCTGTCCCTCTATCAGGCCGTTGCCCAACATTTCTTGTGGAACGCTCTAAACACCACATTTAGTATATGATTAGCTATGTCTAGAAGTCTCCATATCACTTCTCAAGCTATCCAAGCTCTATTGTACTGTTTTAGACGACCCAAGTAAGAATGGAAACACTCGACACACAATTCCACGAGTAGCAAAGGTTGTCTTGGATATCATTTAAAACAAATTTCCTGTTTGGTTTCATTTCTTATAGTTCAACAAAATTTCGTTTTACTTGTCTTCAGAACATAAGGATTTGGAAGAGTTGTTATATGACCCGCGTTCTGGTTAATGTGAGGGATTTGCCAATGACACGGTCTGTTACGATGAGTTCCTGGGGTGTGGTGCACGGAACTGTGAGTAAATCACTAGAAACGTCGACACTGTTTAATTAATCAATGTCTGACGTCATAGGGTCAAAAGCCGATCGTATAATCCCTGACTCGACCAACCACTACAACCGGTCAGATCTTCATGTAGTGTAGGCGATCGAAAGTATAAAAAAATAAATACAGATCTGTATTTTAATCAGATTGGCGTTAAAACGGAAGTTAAAAACTCCAATCACCAAATCAGAAATATTTTGTACATGTCGTATTTAAACAATGCTTTCCTGTCTGTTTTTTGGTGAACCATGTGAGAGATTGAGAAATGCCATGATATATTTTATTCGCTTTTCTTAGCGGGATTTATTCACCGATCTCGTAGACAATTACTCTCCACCAGTGCTAGCCATTACATTATTTCTAGACCGTTTAGCTTCGTTTCTTAGACAGTTCGTCATTCCCTTGTAAGTATTTAAGATAATTCAAACCTAATTATCCTTCTGTGGGTAATCTTCATCTCCCTTCACCAATACCAAAGGTGATTTATTTCTGAGGACTGGAAACCAATCAGGTCTTACTCTGGATTCTCTTATATCAGATCTGACAGAATGACTGACCATCGATTAAAGCGACAGACTCTATCATGCGATAACAGATTAACATCCACATATCATTTTACATATCATTTGGCACCATTCTTTTTAGTTATCCTTTGTTTTTGTTCTTAAAAAAAGAAGCCTTAAGCATACATTATGCTTATTGTAGGTAATTCTTTAGGCCTGAAATGTTGATTAACATATCAAGACCCAATCAACTAATGACGCCTTTAGCCTGCGATATTTAGTGAATTCGGATATATTTTGTGATGGATAAATTAACATAAAAAAGGATTATCAAGACTTGGTTTATTATCGTGCCAACGGTAGTAATGATGCCAGAGACTAGCCTAAACTTGACTTGCTAATATCTCGGTACACAGTGAAGCAATTTGAATGACATTTTCAACATATTCTATTTTCATTATCTATTCCTTAGCTATTATAGCGATAACTCCCAGCTCTTCATATAATCTTAATCGACGTCACTACGCAACCAAACCTCAAAATGTATTATGTACGAGATTCCCACAACACTAAACCGAGATATACCATTTATGTATAATGTACAAAGTTCTCACGAAACCAAATAATCTACACGTCCATATACACTTTAGGATTTATTATGTGCAAATTCACCCCTTTAATAGAAAATGTAAGAGTATTCTTTGAATTTAATTACTTTTATCCTCTTTCTATTATTGTCAGGGATGATCAAAGCTTAGAAAAAATCTAGATGGCATAACTGTTCTTTCATATAAAATTCCAACTTCCGTATTTTTATTGAGTGGAAAAATTGCAGTATTGCGATGGTAATGAGTTTCAATTCCAATGTAATACACCCTTGGGGACGCTAAAGAAAAATATAGTTGAAGCTTAAATCAATAAAACACATAGCAATTCTTGGATTGGCCTTTTAAAAATATGTTATCTAGTGAGACAATGTACTAATACATTTTAAACTCAATTTCACTTGCAATAATTTTGATTTACTTAAATATAAATTAAATTTGGCGTTTCCATCTCGACAACTTCACGACACGAAATTGAGTTAACGTTGAGAAAATAAAAAAAATTTCCTCCTTTATTTCCTTTCTAAAAATGTAAAAAATAATGACATTAGATGTCAAAAATGGGCGAAGAATTACACATTGGAGCAAAGGGTAATATGTTGCAACCTTGGAATGTTTGGGTGGAGACAATGCGTAAATCATGTTTATATCATCTATTAAAGAGCAGATATATGTGAACTACAACAGTAACATACGAAAATGAAAATTAACTATGCCTTTGGGGCTGACAGAGGGGGGGGGGATTTCAGGGGGCCCATGGATCCGCGCCTGGTAAGCATTTCTTTATCAACACAACTACAAAGATTTCCTTCGCATAAACAATTTTTTTTCTGAATTTTCCCTATAATAAATCAATATTTTATTTCTATTTTTCAGGATCCCCGATTTAACCAAGAAGTAGATGCTAAAACAGGATACAGAACACATAGTATATTATGCATGCCTATTATCAATTTTGAAGGAGAAGTTATTGGTGTTGCACAGATCATTAATAAAATTAATGGAAATCATGTTTTTAGTCAAGCTGATGAAGAGGTAAGTACAGAAACTTTGGCTGGGGGGGGGGACAGAGAGAGAGAGAGAGAGACATGGGGGGGGAGAAGGATTAACATACGGTGTAATTCTATTTTAATAATTCGCTTGCGCGTATCGGTCTTTTACAGTGGGAGGAAATCGGAGGACCCAGGGAAAACCCACAAGATTGGACAGGCAACCCTATTCCTTGTCACGTACGAGGGCTTGGATATATTATTATGTCATATAAAGGTTTGAATTGATATTAAATCTAGTTGCATTTGCGGTGATTTTGTTAACCATAACGCTGTTCAAAATTAAAGGTTTCTTAGTCGACAGTTCTTTGTTATTTGGCTGTTTATCTCTTGAATCCAATGCAAATATGAGCTCCACAATTAGCTTAGTGGATGAGTTTTCCTTTACAGATTTATGTGCATTGATGGTTACAATCAACCCCAAAGGCATTTACTACAGATGAATATATTTTCAATGATTGCAGTCAAGCCGTAAAAGCATTTATGGTAGATGCTTATTAATTCAATGATTGAAGTCAATCCGAATAGCACATCATAAAGAGTTCTCCTTTAAGATTTTCCGTGACAGAAGAAAATTAATCTGGAGTTATCTGGCAGCTCTCAGACTCGTGCATGACAAACTTTAGGATAATCCTATATATATCAAATATAAATGTGTTTTTAATATAGATATAAATCACACCACTATGGTTTTAATATCCCTCATAATCAGTATGTTTGAGGTTTAATAGTTTTAATGATGTTAAAATAATGGCCGACCTCTGGTAGGTTTTTAGTATAATTGCATTCTTAATGCTTTTCGTAATTGATTTTTTCTCTAGACATTAATTCTACTGAAAATGTTTATGTCCTGGTTTGATCTTGGAATTTTATAATTGGAAAAGACGCATTTCATCGGGTATTATTATTTGATCTATTTTTGGCATTTAATCTCAAATCTGGAATTGAAATTAGTTGTATTGAAAGGGCTATAAACGAAAATTAGAACTAAAATTAATACGTTTTTCTTTTGTGGTCTACACGTCAGTAAGTTGGATTGGATTTGCGAAAAATATCAGGAATGGTGACAGCTAATTAAATTAAAATTCTATAAATGCCTCTTGAAAATAAAAATGAATGGAATCCAAAGAAAAAGAAGCAACATATTTCAAGCGAGTTCACGAGGTCACACTTATCGATCTTTATGTAAAAAAATTACTTGATAATAAGATTCCTGGTTTTTAACTTTTAATTGGTCGTGTTTCAAATTTAAGTACACCAACATTGTAGGATAAATTGGTTTTTAATCTTTTTGTGTTAATAAAACGATAGTTGCGTTTTTTTAAGTCATGTTTAAATTATGTTAAAATAAAGCCTTCAAACGCATGGAATCTATACCATATTAGAGAATACTCCTGTCTTGTTGATCATGTACACTGAACTAAAAATATAGAAAAACAATTTCTGTTTAAATCTATAAAGGCATGGATCTCATCCAAGTGGAAAGCTGAATTGAATTTTAAACCGGTGTTTCTGTTTATCAGTAACCATAGATACAGGAAATGCTTTGATTCTTTAAAACCATTCATATGAAAAAAACACACTGAATTAATAACCATTAGAGCTTCTGATATATATATATATATATATATATATATATATATATATATATATATATATATATATTAATTATATATTAATGCCAGTCATTTCGGGTAAATCGTGGTACGTACAAACTGGGAATGGAAACCACATAACTTAACTTAATGACAGACCTTATGATATAAAACGAGTGTGTGTATTAGACCAATGAACATCACAACCCCCAGATCAGACTGTGCAGCAATACAAAGAAACATTTTATAGACCAACATTTTAAACATTTCATCAGTAACAAAACAATATCTCTATGTTACAGGTGTTCCAGAAGTACCTTACCTTCTGTGGAATTGGCATCACAAATGCTCAGCTGTTTGAAATGTCTGTACAAGAGTTTACCAGGAATCAGGTATGCTGCCTCTAACAATAAAGAAATATCGATTATTAAATCCACATTCATAACATAGCTATTCATTTGTTGTAGAATTCATATCCGTTCTCAGCAGAGGGTTGGGTTCGAAAGGTTACCAAGTTTAAGCAAGGATTGGACCTAGATCAATCAATATTAACAGATTACCATCAACGATAGTTAATTTAATAACTATTAACACAACATTGGTTTACTTCAGCACCTCAATATTTATAAAATTATTTCTTCCATTGACAAACAATTGATTAATAGAATCTTACGGTATTCGCTACAGATAATCGTGGTTTTGATTATGGAGTAATCTTGGTGATCATGGCAGGTCTTGTCATATATTGAGGTCATTAGTAGCAGTCATGTTGATCGTATCGGAACGTACTCGAACGTATGTGCACGTACCAGATCACCAACTCAATAAGGACCATCCTATCGTAATGCATCGCACTAAAGTGGGAACTTGGCATAACTGTTTGCTCCAATAGGTAATAATGTTGTTGCACAATTTCATTAAATAATTTATTGTAAATTTATGTCTTGTGTATTAAAACAGTTGGGGTTTTTTTTGCACACCATTGTCAAACATGTTGGAGATGTTAAAGGAACTATCTCAAAAAGAAAAGTCTAAGTACGTATGAATTTAAGCGCCAAAACATAGAGGAGCGATCTCTAAAGTCCAGCTCAAAATATTGAGTCGTTTGCACGTGAACGCAAAAACTGTTTATCCGGACACGTAACCCTTTAAATATTTTTGGTAACTTTTTCATTGGGTGACCTGAAAATTGATTCCCGTTACTTTAGGGGTATATACAGTGAATGACCTGTACTTGATAACAAAAGGTAAATTTCACCTTCACATTATTTTTAAAAAAAATATAAGTCTGGTTTTATCCAGACACCACATAATACAGCTTGGGACACCAGTCTTCATTTCCAGATGAAAGACTATCACATATATTGAGTTAGTTGCTTGGCCCTAAGGTAGAGGATTTTAAGTGATTTTAACTAAACATTTAGCAGTTTTATTCTCCAAAGTATTATCGGGATTGGCCCATTAAAGCGTATTTAAGTTCTCAGTAACTTTCACTAAGATAAACATACAGCTACAGTTAGTTTTCATTTGCTGAGATTTAGTAAATAAAATTAAATCATCAGTTTTCACGGTGTGTAAAATTTCATTCATCTTTTTAAAAAAAAACCATTAGCATGGATGACTGGGGTTCGTGTGAAGACTGTTTTTGCTATTGTAAAAACATTAAACATCTTATTGATTTGTTGTAATTGACGCAATTACCTTTTTTTTATCATTAATACAATATTTTATACCCCAAAATTGATATTTACTTTGATCTCATTATACCGTGTGATAAAAATCAAAAAACCTTCCCTCTAGGAAAAATAGATGATGTAGATATTTATTATGGAATTTGTGAGTAAGCGTGTTATTACGTCAAAAATCTTACTTCCAAGCCACGTGGTCTTTGATGAGAACATGTATGACGTATATCTTTATTATTACCCACTTTAAGATGACCTTTGTGAATTAACACCTTTTATTAATTATTATGTCATATTTCAAAACCATTTGTGTTAGTTGGTGGTCTTTTTTGTCATAAAATGACGTGTTATAAACGTGCAACTGGAGTTTTGTATTCAGAATGTTCTTAGATTTCCGAATAAAAAAAAAAAGATTTTTTTCTCATTACTGATGCAATAAAGATTATTTTAAAAAGCGAAAAGGATTGACACTTTAACTATTGAATGTCCTTTTAAATGATCTGAATATTATTATCTCGGCCCACTAACGATAGAACTATTTCACCCCGAACTAATCTACACATCAATAGTAAGTATTTAATAACTCTCTTTTATTATTCAATTTGTAAACAGGGTGTCTTCTTCCAACAAAAGTCGACCTCACGTTTGACGGTACAGTGATCATCTACTTTGTTATACGTCAACGTTTTATTTCTTACAATAATTGTCAGGGTTTGTCAGTGTAGTTGTTGTGGGCGCAATCATATTAAAAATAAACGAGTATCGTTTAAGAGGGAATTAAATAAGTAAAAGTTATCTACACTCGACTGATTTGTGGTCTCCTGGATTCTATTTTATTACTATGACACGTGCATGCTTACAAAGATCTCTGTCTTACGAGATAGACACGAAGGTATTGTTTTTATATTTTGTTACGATTTAGTATAAAAGATCATGAAACGCATTTCGTTACTCATTCAAAAGGTATAATATTACAACACTCGACGTCACTACTTATTTAAAGGTCACACACAAGAAGGTAATGAGACCTATCTTCTATTTCATCTATATATGATTATTAAGAAAATAGTGTTGTTTGCGTCCAACCAATAACAACTAAAAACATCCGTTTAATCGTACACCTAGTACTAGTTTTATTATTGATAACAAAACTTATCTTGTATAGGTAACACGTTTCATGATACGGGGATTTCTGAAATAGATACAGTTTACGTATATCATGTTAATAAACTCACATATATTTATATATCAACAACTATTACAAACGAAGCAAACTTTTAAAAATAGATTTTTATATCCATATATCGTTTCTGTCAGCAATTGTTATGATAAAGAGAGATTCCTTCTTTAAGTGTTCGATCTGCGGGATTCGTTTAGCACATTCAGCGTTGATAGTGAAAATAAATAATTTGTTTTATATTCAGATCTTGACATTTATGACTGCTATATATCTGTCTGTCGTCGACGAGATTCTCAAAATGTTTAATTTCGTTGTACGTTGTGTGGATTTTTTTCTGCATATTGCTGTCTTCTTCAAGTAAATGGTAATCTTTTCACGTCACAAAAGATAATATTATATAAAACTGTAAATTGCATTAAACTGTCTACAAAATATCAGAAGTTAAGAAACCAGTCAGACACAATCAATTCACGTGCCATTTATGTCTCCTTAGAGAAATTCCATTACACCAAGACGTAATATTATAAACTATAGCTAACGTTATTAGGAATTTTCAGAACCTTGTCAAGTCATGAAAAATATCACTTGTAAAGACCAAAGGGACCAGAGAGTTATAAAACGAGGACATTAAAAATTCTAGGAAACTTGTAAACTTTTATGTGGAATAAACTGTCGGACAATATTTTCTTTTAGTTTTTTTTTAAAAACATATTTTGTACTTTAAAAATATCTGACTACCTTAAATCGAATATGAAGGGAAAACGCCCGTCTTTAAAAACTAAATCCGTCATTCGCTGTTCATATCTTGACCTGTGAACCGGATGCCATGCCTTAATGACTTCAATAGAGGCCAGATTCCTGAAAGGTAACTCCTACAGGAACTAATGAATAGGATTGCCGTAGCACATTCCTTAATGTGTGTCCTGGTATAGGTTGGTCTGTGGAGAATATCCAATGACGTCATTAGTAATCTCATCCATTCACTGACTTACGATTTTCGACGATTTGTCGATTAAGGACAATCGTTTAATCCGCTGCTATTAAAAGACTTTACACTAATCTATATTAAAGCTATCTTGACAAGCAAGATTAAGATGAGGTCAAACCCTCCTAATAAATTTATATAAATTATTTATGTATTGATCTTAGTATACAGTTAAATCTTGCTGTGCCCGCCTATTGACATAGGACTTATGAAATGTATAGTGACTATTTTAGAAGTATATTTATTTATCTCTTCGTTAATCCTGATTGTTATTCTAATCTGATCGCTAACTGACAATGAGTGAATGGTTTGATCAGTATTGATATATAAACATACACGTTTTATTACATGTCGCTGTTCGCGATATTACTTAATTTGGAAACACACAACCCATGAAGAAATTTCATATAATTGAAAAATTGGTGAACGCTCAAGTTAATGCGCTGTTTATTCCCAACTCCAGAAGTGGGCAAACTTGAGTTTAATTCTCTGTTCTTTGAGACAACAGACGACACCTTTTAATCTACACCCCACCCCATCCTACCATCTCATAATACCCGCCGCACTCCCGGCTGCACTTAAGAGACAATGAGAGGGCACATATTAAACTTATCCCGATATATCACAATTCTCGTTTCACTTGGCACATTTCTTTATAATGTAACTTGAAATTATAATAACAGGAAATATATTAAATTGACTTGAAATTTAATACCCCGTATTTAATAAGTTCATGGTTTATAAGACATTCATAATGTAGGGTATAAAAAGTCAACGTGCAATCAATCAGTGAGTGCTTCCATGTAACGTGAAAATAATCCGGATTGAGCCAACCTATAAACATCAGTTACAATATAACCTTGAAAACTAAAGAAATACATACATGTTGGTTTTTTTTTAATTCAGAAACGTGTACTTTAGTATGCTATTCTTTAGGGACATATTTAAAGGTAACGAATTACCATTAACAGACGTAAACTTAGTCTATTATAAATATAGATCCATGTTTAACATGTAGTTGTTATCACGTAACACATTAATAACCATGTATCAATAAAATCAAATCGTGTTGAATAGACAAAACGTTTATGTATGGCTTTGTTATAGAAAACTCTGGTATATTTCTAATGCTCGTTATATTCAAATTTAAGGGAACCACATGTATGCGCAGTTCCAAATGTTTGACGTAGCCGTTTAATTGGTTGACATAAAAATGAGGCGGACTTCATGGTGAAATGAAATAGACTTTAATGTCCTATTTTTTTTTTTTTATTTTTTTTTTTTTACGACATCCGGGCAAATTTCGACGGTTATACGCTATGCAGTGCTCCCGTCAAATTTTGGTTAAAATTGAGTTAGACCTATATATGCACATGTATATAATAATTGTTTTTTTCTCCTTCACTGAAAAGGCTTCTACATATCTTCATCTAAAAAGACAAAATAAAATTGGTTTTATATTCAGTGGCTTAATTCTGAAACAAAACAGTTTTCCTTTGTTTTTTTTTCAAATCTACATTAAATGGGTGGGGGGCAACGTCCACTCAACACAAACAAGATCATTTCGGGACTAACATATGGTTTAATTTTATTTGAATAATTCACTTGCGCGTAGGAGACACGGGGTTAGTCAGGCGACCCTACTCCTTGTCACGTACAACCGGGGATTCGAAACCACGCCAGTTGACTCAATGACAGGATTAATGATACAGCATACACGTGCTAAACATTCGGCCATCCACCGCCCTTACTTTAGAAAAAAACCCGACGAAATGCGAATACACTAGGCGATCTTCCAATCTGTCAGAACATTGAACCCAATATACCATTCATCTCGGATTCCTGTTTTGTGAAAAGTCAGTTATGTTTCTATTACTATGTACTGATTTAGATTTTCAGAACGTCTTTTCAATTTAGTTTTTATTTTTATTTCAGCTGTTATTACATTTAGCAAGAGGTGTCTTTGAGGAACAGACTAATTTAAATAAATTGATAGAAAAAATTATGTTGGATGCTCAAGAAATGTTGAAATGTGAACGATGTACAATTTATTTATTAGAAGATTCATTGGAGAATGTAAGTTATTTTCCCTATTAGAAATAGATGGATTTGGGTATCAAGCATAAAATATCTTGGGATAAAAATATGATGTGAATGGACTTTTATTAATAATGTATAATGTATTAGAAATATCTCTTACGTTTATTGAGTATCTTGTTAATATTGTATCAAATTTCCATTTACCAGCGTTGCATGACTTCATTTGTTAATCTGTACACGTCTATAACTTAATGAAAACGACGAACCATTACAACGACTCTTGAAACATTCGCGTTTTGATATAGCAGGAGCTGGGCTACTGTATACGGACATATGTCATGTAATGTGTTGTGTTTACCATGATAGTGGTGTGACAACCTACTTTTTAAAAGTTTTTTAACTGTCATATGGTCGTTAACATACTGAAACCTCGGATATATTTTTATCCCTTACGATCGACTAGAAGCTTCTTTTGCCACGACCTCGGTCATCCATCACTGGACAAAATTAGGCTGGGTCAAAGCAAGGGTACCTTGATTAAGGAACCAACGCCAACGCGAATCCTCATTTAGTACAATAAGATCTCCCTTAAATTAAGTATTAAATTGGTTTGTATCGGTCGAAGCCAGGTACCATATTGTTATTAATGTATATTAATATATATATAATGTTTAAGACTGTCACATATAAAAATTTAACACTTTTGGCGACATGCCTTAACTCGCGTACCGAGTAGTCATATAGAGATAAGTTATTATGATAATCTGGTTCAACAATGAATAGCTATATGCATACCCCTCCCCCCATCTATCTATACATGCCTTCCAGAGATTTTAGTGAAATAGTAAGGTCCACTGAGGGCCAATTCTGTCTGTTTCATTATTGTGATAATGTTACACTGAGCAGTTCTTATTATCCACGCCATGATAATTGAGTATTATCTCTTGATATGAATTCACCCAAGAACAAAATTAAACATAAATTGCGTCGAATAAGCAAGGCTGCTTACGAGTAAAGAAACAACAATTGCTGCATTTTAACGAATATTCCTTCAAATAAAGTCCTCTAATAAACCCGGGATTGTTTGGTGTATGGTTTTAATTCAGGGTGTGTATCTCTTAAAATAGGCATAAATGATATTGTCAAAGTGTGCATGGATATTGTACGTTATTTCATTTAAATGTACGTCATTAGTAAATTGTGTTGTTTTATGGGAGATGCTAATTGTAGGACGGTTGGTGAGGTTCGGGAATTTCCGTCGGAGTCCAAAAATGGCCGCTTTACATATATATAAATGAGTATATAAATGAGTACATAAGGTTAGGGTTAGGGTTCCCCAAAATAGTCGTTTATATAAAGCGGCCATTCCCGAACCTCCCAAACCAGCCTCCAATTAGCACTTACTTTATTGTACACTGATTGTTCCTACCATTTCCTCAGGATGGGGATGTTTTAAATAATAATTGCTATCGGTGCCACGCCGGATGGCTATTGCGATTATCATATTTATTTAGCCCTTGTGTAGTTCTTGGTGGTTTGATAAAGAAATAATTAACGTGGTTTGATTATACATACAGTAACCTCGTGCATTTTTTAAATTTGGAGACGAATTTACTCAGTCGTCAATGAGATATAAAGTTTTAGCTGTCACAATTTACGAGTGATATAATCTTTTGGGTCAGTTTTAAGGAGTTAACTAGGGGTTTTCGTAAACTACCTTACGTGGATATTGGTGAGAGTGATACTTTCTCTTTAATATTAAACACAATGATGTTTAAAGAACATCCCAGTCAAAAGAAATTCGGAAAAAATGTTTAGTATGCTACCCAGAAGTAGAGAGGAACGCGTTGATGATATGTCGCCTATTTTGGATACTACCCATTTACAAGGCCCACGGGTAAACCCAAAGTAACAAAATGACTTTAAACTAATTTTACTTTCTAGACTAGAATGAGACACATAGACTTTATTATTGCTATTTCAAGTATGATCCCCTTCTCCACTCGATTGACCACCATTTTACGGAATGCATTTCTCATTTGTTTTTTGATCATGGTGGTGTTTATATGTTGTTTTCCATTGTACGTGGGGCATTAACGGCGCACATGTGATGCTCTCTGTAACTGCTAGGGTATAATAATAAGATTACCAATTTTTTCAGTTGTGGAAAGAACAGAAGGTAAAAACAGTTGTGGTCATATATCTTTTTTATCTTTGAGGATTAAAACTGTTAAGTAGATATAGCTGGCTTTTTTTTACCAAGAACATCAAAAATGATGCCAATCACCTTTAACCTATCTGTTCTTCTAATTAATATAATAACCACACATCATATTTTATTCATCTACCAACTGAACTTCGAACTTTGAACTTTGAACTTGTACACAAGAAATGATTTTCATTGCACAGTCTATTTATATTATACATGTATATGTATATGGTATTTTATGGTATCAATTTGCATTTCGTTGCTTTGGCACAGTATACCATTGTTTTAAATAACCTTTAATTGAGTATTGTCTATTGCCTTGTTTCTAGTTTTGATTTTGTATATATTTATTTCCTCCCGAGACAGTTTCTCACAGCTATTCGTATTTAGACACCACCTTGTTATATTTTCCTTTCAAACTAACCCTTATCTTTGGAATATACTATAATAGATTTGGTTTATCTATTATCTTTATTATTCCTATAATTTCACGTTAAATCTGTTAGCAGATAGTCAAGTTTATCATTAAATGTTATAGTCAAGTTTACCATTAAATGTTGTATTCAGTTTTATAAGTATGCAGATCCACCTTATATCAGTAAATGTTGAAAACACAGTAGGATGGAGTTTCCATGGGTACTCCATTAATTCCAACACTCGTTAACTCTCAGTGAATGTGATAATCGTCTGGTTTGACCCAGACCACTGTTTTTTCTAGAACGTCATTATTTTGTAAATTGATATATTTCTAGAAAGAAAACGAGGGCAATTGATACGATAGGTATTTAGATAATAGATTGTTAAATTGTATTATGAGTAATTATTAAACTTGACTACATCAAATATCTGTGTCATTTCTATCTCTTGTTTGTATTTCTTCTTTTCTCTTTTATTTCTGATTTGAATCTTTCACTAAGGCTGAGATGTAATCTATTTATTTACTTATTGTCAGGATAGTCACAAGTTTACCAAACAGTTCATGGAACGTTTAGCCAAATATCCTCAGAAATCACTAGTAATGGCTATGCAGGTATTTTAAAAAGCAGTTACCTATGCAGTGGTCTTCTGTTATTCTTCTTCTGGATAGGCACAAACTGTGATTTGTAATTTAGTCACCTAATTCAGCAAAAAATTGATATATGGGATTTAGAAATGTCAAAAAATAAGTTAAATTTGATTTTACAATCTATATATAAACTAAAGATAACAATTAAATTTGAATTGGGTGTCTAAAACTCAAATTAACAAACCTTTTGTTTTATCTATTGGGGAAACAGAGTCTTTCATAGGTTATCCAAATTGATCTTTCACTAACAGTGTTCCAATATTTTTTTCTAACCCCGCTTTTTAATCTGTTGAAGTGATATCTCGTTCAAAGCAAACTACTTACCCTTTTGAGGAATGTGATCGTTAAAGTAAAATTGTAATTGTTGTATTAAAAAAAAATTGATTATAATATTTTACCTCTCCATATGGGATGCTGCAAGGTTATCTTTTAGCTTTGGTATTCTTCATGCTGCCTGTTCTAACCTTTCGTACATGTATTTTTTAGTTGTGTGGCATGCATTAGTGTATTGTAATCCATAGCCAACGCTTTTTAACAGTGCATTGATTATATTTATATTCTAGAAACCACTCCATTATTAGTCACGAAATCTGCGCTTTGCTATTTTGTTAAAGTTTTAGTTTATTATTGTTTAAAGGTTTACATATTATAAAAGAAGAAGAATTTAATGTATAACTAATTCTTTTTTGATACAGGGCCTTAAGCTCAATGACAAGTTACAACGGCAACAATCAAGGGTATTTTTAATTCTAACATAGCTTTTCAAATGATCTATGTTGCACTGGGCGAATTCTAGAGCTTTGCGATCATCCTTTGTGAATTTTGTGAATTGTTTCATTTGTTATGTGTTCCATACCATTTACTTTCAGTTGATTGTTTCTTGTCTGTTGACATATTTTAGTAAAACGCAATTGTAATATTTAAGAAAATTATATAAATATATTTATCCGAATGTCATATTATACATGCATATTGTTGTGAATTTTATATATTTAAATTTGTAATGTTAAGTACATATATGTTACTAATATATACTAGTACGGCAGTATTGTAAATACTAATCTTTGTGACTATTTCGTCTGGTCTTGCTATGTCAATAAAAAGCTTGCAAATTGGTATGGTAATATGGGCATGGAAAACATAATTAACATATTAACATGTATAAAACATTAACAGATTCAATTAATTACACACAATTCGAATACATGTGGTTAGATACCACAATATAACATATCATACTTAGGGCGTTTTATTTTAGTAGATTAAACGGCGAATTCATTTGTATTGTTTCTTCATCAATTGTTATACAACCCTCAAGTTACCTGGACGCAATGTGACATTAAATGTGACATCCACATTCTTATTGGATGAAATAATACATGGCTCCAAGTTCCATACATATATACATATATATATATATTACTTTCAGGATCCGTCAAACAGCACTGGTCCTAATCCACAGGAATCAGAACCAGAACGAAAACACGAATATGCTAAACTAGAGGTTTGTTGGATTCATCTAGGAAGACTTGGAATTTTATTTACAAAAAACACAAAACGTAATATTCAAAAGATGTCTAGCCGCGAATGTGTAAACGGACGTTTTGTCCTATTTCAATCCACAATCGGTAAATGTTCGCAAATTACAATGGAGCTGTGATTAGAAGTTTAATAAGGGTAAACAAAGAGTTTGATATAAGGGTAAGCAAACAGGCAGGTAACAAATGGGCCACGCGGAACAACACGAAGTGTATTAAAAAAATAAGAATTCGAATTTGACAACTTGCCACTTGCAAGATGAAATGGGTATTGGGGATTTCGGGGGGGGGGGGGTAATGAACGTGTTGAAAATCTGGCGTCCCCTTTGCGAATTGCCTATAAGTACGACATTGTGTACCATTGTACCGTTGCATTGACCTACACCTTGTTCGAGCAATGGCATTTTGGTGCACATTTGTATTAATTGTTTCGTGTATACTTTACTCTTCTGATTTCAGGATGTTTCATTCTCAATGGCCTTCGATTTTTTTGCAAAAGACAATGGAACAATAAAAGAACCTAGGTAAATATTAAATTTTATATATTGGCCAATTTTGTCGAATATACATATACCATACTATTATACATCTTAATTTAAAGCAGAAGCAGTTTACTATTTCGCAAGAAAATTTGATCCTCTGCTGTAAACTACGTGGCTCTTCCGCTTTCGCCACACATTTTGATTTGGCCAAGAACGTTAAAACAATAATTTTTAAAACAGAATGATACAGAAACGGTTTATAAAATCATAATACAACATCATTTTCTTTGGTTATGATACTATTAGGAGAGCAGAAAGAAAATTCTCGGAAAACAACTTATGTTAATAAATACGTTAAGTCGATTAGCAACCACATGATTGGATTGAGAAGTTTTGTTTATTATTTAGGTCTTCAATAGTTTTCGCACTATTGTCGTATAATTCAAACAATATTACTGGGATGGGATGGATTCTACGGCTTTGTTTATCATATGTTTTTTTCGATATTGTGCTATGATATTACTGAGGTTAGGTCGGATGAGAAGTATATTAGAGCGCCTGAAATCCAACTGACAGTTAGTGCTGATCAGTTGTCTTGTTACATTGTTGGTCTATGCTATGTCCTTGTACAGATTGTTCTATATTTGTTTGGCTGGCTATAAAATGCATATACACAAATATATAAGACAACATTGAAAACATAAACAAATATCGGTATTATATATACACAAATAAGATTGTAAACATTAACAAATATCGGTAGTATATATGCGCTAGAACTTATGTCTTCTTTTGTGTACTTTAATTGCAATAACCATTTGAAAGAATGATTATACGTTAGAGGGAAGCATACTTATTAGGGTTTCACACTGCGAAGCTTGTGTGAAACACTATTGTTTTTGTTAGGGTTTCACACTGCGAAGCTTGTGTGAAACACTATTGTTTTTGTTAAAATTATTAGGGTTTCACACTGCGAAGCTTGTGTGAAACACTATTGTTTTTGTTAAAATTATTATTCTTATTATTATTATTATTATTCTTCTATTGTTTTGAGTAGATCTCAGCAACTACGTGTCGCATCGTTACGATTTCTTCGGTTTTACTGGGAAAGTGGGTGTGACTTAGAGGATAAATCTATTTTGAACGTTCTGCGACAATGCGAAATGTCCGAAATCACCGAAGTTATCGTTTTTACAAATATTGCGGCAATTTTAACAATAATCATGGGATTTTAACTTTCGATACATTTTGGCATAGCTGGAGACAGGGCACATAGCTGCGCTACTTTCGATTTTTGATTTTCGGCAAATCTTCGAAGATATTAGGCGCCAAATTTCGGAAATTTAAAATTTTACAAAAAACTTTTTTATTTATGAATATTTTTTAGTCATGTTGTGCACAGAATTAAAGAGTCATCTGACTTGCGCAAAAATGTTAAAAAATTTTGTCTCAGTAATTTTCCTTGGCCTCCATTGGCTAATTCAGTTTTTCAGTCCTAGATTAATTTTTTATTGTTCGATTTGTATAAAACAAAGTTCATATGCTTCGTTGTCTCAATTGTCATTTTTTTTATTATCAAAAGTGTTATCTGTCGGCACCGGAAATGGCATAATTTTACCAAAAACTACAATTTTGACAGTTAGGTACATTTTTTGAAAACAAATATTATTTTTTTGAAAAATTATATGACTCAAAGAGTGTGTCCTTTAAAGGCGCAAAAAATGTCGGAAGCAGTTTTTTTAATTTCTTTTTCATTTTCTAGCAAATTGGATTAAGAGGTGAAAAAAGGCGTAAAATTGACCTATTTACAACTCATTCAGGCTTTTCAGATTTTAAAATATTTTTACGTAACTTTTATAAACTTGTAGCTATAATCCATACGAAGAGAATGTATGTGAAAATTAGTTTGTAATATAAGCAGTTGCCGAGAAATAGGCAATTTTGCATGAGTCACTTTTCACGTAATTTTGGCTGTAAAAGAATCAATTATTATTCGATTTTCAATTTTCTTTCGCCATTGGATGCCTAATACCATAGTGGACTATGTCAAACCATTTTACCCCTTGCGCTGCCACCGGAAATGACGTCATTTGATCAAAACTTAAATTTTAGCCTTCTAAAAACAATATTCTATTCAAATGAGTCGTATCTGTTATTTTTTTCAAATTATGATATTTGATTCTATTGATCAAATAGATTGAACCCATACGATCATACAGATACCACAAAATGGTTTCTAACTTGTACGGTTGCAGAGAAATGGGCGATTTTCCTTAAGTCACTTTTCAAGGTTTTTGGTCTATAAAAGTGTCAGTTATTATCCGATTTTCATAAAATTTTCACCATATGATATCTTGTGTCATTTATGATTTGATAGAACTAATTTAACATTTTCAGTATCACCGGAAGTAATGTCATTTTGGCAAAAACTGTATTTTTAGCCTTCAAAACAGACATTTTTTTCAAATGAGTCTGATTTGTAATATATTTCAAATTATGATATTTGATTCCAATCAACAAATGGATTGAACCCATACGATCATATAGATACCAAAAGATAGTTTTTATCGTGTACGGTTGCCGAGAAATAGACGATTTTCTACAAGTCACTTTTCAAGGTTTTTGGTCTATAAAAGTGGCAATTCTCATTCGATTTACATACAATTTTCGCCATTATGCTGCCTTATGCCATTTCTGATTTCATAAAACTAATTGAACATTTTCATTATCACCGGAAGTAATGAAATTTTGCCAGGATCACTTACAAGTAACATATATATAAAATGAATTGATATTGCTGGATTTGGTTGATTCTTCGTCCATTTTATTTGATGTTTACATTGCTTATGTGGAAACCTGTTTGATGGTTTCATTGATATCGGAAGTGACATATGTTTAAGGGTAACGTGGCACCGAAAGTGACGTGGCACCAGTGAAACCCGTCATTCCTGCATGCAGGTCTAGTTATTCTTATTATTATTATTCTTCTTTTGTTTTGAGTAGATCTCAGCAACTGCTTGTCGCATCGTTACGATTTCTTCGGTTTTACTGGGAAAGTGGGTGTGACTTAGAGGATAAAGCTATTTTGAACGTTCTGCGACAATGCGAAATGTCCGAAATCACCAAATTATCGTTTTTTAAAATATTGCAGTAATTTTAACAATAATCATTGAATTTTAACTTTCGATACATTTTGGCATAGCCGGAGACAGGGCACATAGCTACACTATTTTCGATTTTTGATTTTCGGTAAATCTTCAAAGATATTAGGCGCCAAATTTTGAAAATTTAAAATTTTACAAAAATTTTTTTTATTTATGAATATTTTTTAGTCGTATTATGTACAGAATTAAAGGGTCATCTGACTAGTGCAAAAATGTTAAAGAATTTTGTCTCAGTAATTTACCTTGGCCGCCATTGGCTAATTCAGTTTTTAAGTCCTAGATTAATTTTTTATTGTTCGATTTGTATAAAACAAAGTTCATATGCTTCGTTGTATCAATTGTCATTTTTTTTATTACCAAAAGTTTTATCTGTCGGCACCGGAAGTGGCATGATTTTACCAAAAACTACAATTTTGACAGTTAGGTACCATTTTTCGAAAACAAATATTATTTTTTGGAAAAATTATTTGACTCAAAGAGTGTGCCCTTTCAAGGCGCAAAAAATGGCGGAAGCAGTTTTTTTAATTTCGATTTCATTTTCGAGCAAATTCGATTAAATGGCTAAAAATGGTGTAAAATTGACCCATTTACAACCTATTCAGGCTTTTCAGATTTTAAAATATTTCTTCGTAACTTTTATAAACTTGTAGCTATAATCCATACGAAGAAAATGTATGTTAAAATTAGTTTGTAATATAAGCAGTTACCAAGAAATGGACAGTTCTGTATAAGTCACTGTTTTCGTTATTTTGCCTGTAAAATAGTCAATTATGATTGGATTTTTATAAAAGTGACATCATTTTATTCAAAAAGCATGTAGCGTCATATCAAGTTGATTACAATTTAAAATTGACACCGGAAGTGACGTCATTTTGTCAAAAACTGCATTTTAAACTTTTTAAATCAATGTTTTATTCAACCAAGAATTACTTAATATGTATTAATAATTTTAACTTTTGGTTTAAATTCACATATAAACACAACTCATATGGTCATATACATATCATAAAATTGTTTCTAACTTGTTCGGTTGCCGAGAAATAGACGGTTTTCTACAGGCCACTTTTGAAGGTTTTTGGGCCATAAAAGTGTCAATTATTATTCGATTTTCATAAACGTTACACCATGTTATACCTAATGCCATTTAGGATTTCATACAAGTAATTTAAGATTTTCATTATCACCGGAAGTAACATCATTTTGGCAAAAACTGTATTTTTAGCCTTTAAAACAGATATTTTATTCAAATGGGTCTGTTTTGAAATGTTTTTCAAATTATGGTATTTGATGCCAATCAACAAATAAAATGAACCCATACGATCATACAGATACCACAAAATGGTTTCTAACTTGTACGGTTGCAGAGAAATAGTCGATTTTCTACAAGTCACTTTTCAAGTTTTTGGGTCTTTAAAAGTGGCAATTATTATTCGATTTACATAAAATTGTCACTATATGATATCGTATGCCATTTCTGATTTCATAAAACTAATTGAACATTTTCATTAACACCGGAAGAAATGTAATTTTGTCAAGATCATTTACAAGTAACAAATGTATAAAATGAATTGATATTGCTGGATTTGGTTGATTCTGCATCCATTTTATTTGTGTGCAATGTTAATTTGGAAACCTGTTTAATGGTTTCGTTGGTACCGGAAGTGACATATGTTCAAGGGTAACTTGGCACCGGAAGTGACATGTTTAAGGGTAACGTGGCACCAGTGAAACCCGTCATTCCTGCATGCAGGTCTAGTTAAAATTATTATTCTTATTATTAGGGTTTCACACTGCGAAGCTTGTGTGAAACACTATTGTTTTTGTTAAAATTATTATTCTTATTATTATTATTCTTCTTTTGTTTTGAGTAGATCTCAGCAACTGCTTGTCGCATCGTTACGATTTCTTCGGTTTTACTGGGAAAGTGGGTGTGACTTAGAGGATAAAGCTATTTTGAACGTTCTGCGACAATGCGAAATGTCCGAAATCACCAAATTATCGTTTTTTAAAATATTGCAGAAATTTTAACAATAATCATTGAATTTTAACTTTCGATACATTTTGGCATAGCCGGAGACAGGGCACATAGCTACACTATTTTCGATTTTTGATTTTCGGTAAATCTTCAAAGATATTAGGCGCCAAATTTTGAAAATTTAAAATTTTACAAAAAAAATTTTTATTTATTAATATTTTTTAGTCGTATTATGTACAGAATTAAAGGGTCATCTGACTAGTGCAAAAATGTTAAAGAATTTTGTCTCAGTAATTTACCTTGGCCGCCATTGGCTAATTCAGTTTTTAAGTCCTAGATTAATTTTTTATTGTTCGATTTGTATAAAACAAAGTTCATATGCTTCGTTGTATCAATTGTCATTTTTTTTATTACCAAAAGTTTTATCTGTCGGCACCGGAAGTGGCATGATTTTACCAAAAACTACAATTTTGACAGTTAGGTACCATTTTTCGAAAACAAATATTATTTTTTTGAAAAATTATTTGACTCAAAGAGTGTGCCCTTTCAAGGCGCAAAAAATGGCGGAAGCAGTTTTTTTAATTTCGATTTCATTTTCGAGCAAATTCGATTAAATGGCTAAAAATGGTGTAAAATTGACCCATTTACAACCTATTCAGGCTTTTCAGATTTTAAAATATTTCTTCGTAACTTTTATAAACTTGTAGCTATAATCCATACGAAGAAAATGTATGTTAAAATTAGTTTGTAATATAAGCAGTTACCAAGAAATGGACAGTTCTGTACAAGTCACTGTTTTCGTTATTTTGCCTGTAAAATAGTCAATTATGATTGGATTTTTATAAAAGTGACATCATTTTATTCAAAAAGCATGTAGCGTCATATCAAGTTGATTACAATTTAAAATTGACACCGGAAGTGACGTCATTTTGTCAAAAACTGCATTTTAAACTTTTTAAATCAATGTTTTATTCAACCAAGAATTACTTAATATGTATTAATAATTTTAACTTTTGGTTTAAATTCACATATAAACACAACTCATATGGTCATATACATATCATAAAATTGTTTCTAACTTGTTCGGTTGCCGAGAAATAGACGGTTTTCTACCGGCCACTTTTGAAGGTTTTTGGGCCATAAAAGTGTCAATTATTATTCGATTTTCATAAACGTTACACCATGTTATACCTAATGCCATTTAGGATTTCATACAAGTAATTTAAGATTTTCATTATCACCGGAAGTAACATCATTTTGGCAAAAACTGTATTTTTAGCCTTCAAAACAGATATTTTATTCAAATGGGTCTGTTTTGAAATGTTTTTCAAATTATGGTATTTGATGCCAATCAACAAATAAAATGAACCCATACGATCATACAGATACCACAAAATGGTTTCTAACTTGTACGGTTGCAGAGAAATAGTCGATTTTCTACAAGTCACTTTTCAAGTTTTTTGGTCTTTAAAAGTGGCAATTATTATTCGATTTACATAAAATTGTCACTATATGATATCGTATGCCATTTCTGATTTCATAAAACTAATTGAACATTTTCATTAACACCGGAAGAAATGTAATTTTGTCAAGATCATTTACAAGTAACAAATGTATAAAATGAATTGATATTGCTGGATTTGGTTGATTCTGCATCCATTTTATTTGTGTGCAATGTTAATTTGGAAACCTGTTTAATGGTTTCGTTGGTACTGGAAGTGACATATGTTCAAGGGTAACTTGGCACCGGAAGTGACATGTTTAAGGGTAACGTGGCACCAGTGAAACCCGTCATTCCTGCATGCAGGTCTAGTTATTATTATTATTATTCTTCTTTTGTTTTGAGTAGATCTCAGCAACTGCTTGTCGCATCGTTACGATTTCTTCGGTTTTACTAGGAAAGTGGGTGTGACTTAGAGGATAAAGCTATTTTGAACGTTCTGCGACAATGCGAAATGTCCGAAATCACCGAAGTTAGCGTTTTTAATAATATTGCAGTAATTTTAACAATAATCATTGGATTTTAACTGTCGATACATTTTGGCATAGCCGGAGACAGGGCACATAGCTACGCTACTTTCGATTTTTGATTTTCGACAAATCTTCGAAGATATTAGGCGCCAAATTTCGAAAATTTAAAATTTTACAAAAAACTTTTTTATTTATGAATATTTTTTAGTCGTGTTGTGCACAGAAATAAAGAGTCATCTGACTAGCGCAAAAATGTTAAAAATTTTTGTCTCGGTAATTTTCCTTGGCCGCCATTGGCTAATTCAGTTTTTCAGTCCTAGATTAATTTCTTATTGTTCGATTTGTATAAAACAAAGTTCATATGCTTCGTTGTCTCAATTGTCATTTTTTTTATTACCGGAAGTGTTATCTGTCGGCACCGGAAGTGGCATAATTTTACCAAAAACTACAATTTTGACAGTTAGGTACATTTTTCGAAAACAAATATTACTTTTTTGAAAAATTATATGACTCAAAGAGTGTGTCCTTTGTAGGCGCAAAAAATGTCGGAAGCAGTTTTTTTAATTTCGATTTCATTTTCGAGCAAATTGGATTAAGAGGCTAAAAATGGTGTAAAATTGACCTATTTACAACCCATTCAGGCTTTTCAGATTTTAAAATATTTCTTCGTAACTTTTAAAAACATGTAGCTATAATCCATACGAAGAAAATGTATGTTAAAATTAGTTTGTAATATAAGCAGTTGCCAAGAAATGGGCAGTTCTGCATAAGTCACTGTTTTCGTTAGTTTGCCAGTAAAATAGTCAATTATTATTGGATTTTTATAAAAGTGACATCATTTGATTCAAAAAGCATGTAGCGTCATATCAAGTTGATTACAATTTAAAATTGACACCGGAAGTGACGTCATTTTGTCAAAAAACTGCATTTTAAACTTTTTAAATCAATGTTTTATTCAACCGAGAATTACTTAATATGTATTAATAATTTTAACTTTTGGTTTAAATTCACATATAAACACAACTCATATGGTCATATAGATATCATAAAATTGTTTCTAACTTGTTCGGTTGCCGAGAAATAGACGGTTTTCTACAGGCCACTTTTGAAGGTTTTGGGGCCATAAAAGTGTCAATTATTATTCGATTTTCATAAACGTTACACCATGTTATACCTAATGCCATTTGGGATTTCATACAAGTAATTTAAGATTTTTATTATCACCGGAAGTAACGTCATTTTGGCAAAAACTGTATTTTTAGCCTTCGAAACGGATATTTTATTCAAATGAGTCTGTTTTGAAATCTTTTTCAAATTATGGTATTTGATGCCAATCAACAAATAGAATGAACCCATACGATCATACAGATACCACAAAATGGTTTCTAACTTGTACGGTTGCAGAGAAATAGCCGATTTTCTACAAGTCACTTTTCAAGTTTTTTGGTCTTTAAAAGTGGCAATTATTATTCGATTTACATAAAATTTTCACTATATGATATCGTATGCCATTTCTGATTTCATAAGACTAATTGAACATTTTCATTAACACCGGAAGTAATGTAATTTTGTCAAGATATTGCTGGATTTGGTTGATTCTGCGTCCATTTTATTTGATGTGAGCAATGTTTATTTGGAAATCTGTTTAGTGGTTTTGTTGGTGCCGGAGGTGACATATGTTCAAGGGCAACTTGGCACAGGAAGTGATATGTTCAAGGGTAACGTGGCACCAGTGAAACCCGTCATTCCTGCATGCAGGTCTAGTTGCTTTTTGTTTTGTTTGAATATTAACTGATTATAGCAATTGCGATGCATTTTATAGTAATTGTATACGTTACATGTAATAATTTTATTGAATTCTTATTTTTTTACAGTCCATTACAGCTTGCCAAGTCTAAAAATACAGAAATAGCCAAATCGGTTGTTGTAAAGGGAACGGTATGAATATTCGTATTATTTAAGTTATTTATATTCTTATTCTGGCACTTTTTTCGCATTTTCTATATGGGGGCGTTTATATCACGTATATGTGTAATTTCATAACGAGTGACCCATTCCAATAATACGTTGTTATAGGCCGCGGCAGCGGTAACAGAAAATTGATTTTTAAGACCATTGAGATTATTTTGGGTAAATTTAAAATAAGCTTCGCCATATCTGAGTGTGAATGTTATAGTCGGTCGTAATAAGTACTAAACTTTGTAATATTAAAACCAGATAATTTACTACTCACAAAAATATTTTAGAATCCTGGTCACTGACCTTGTCTGGTCTTTGATTAATAGAACAATTCTTATTGACCATAAGCTTTACATGAGAGTATTGTTGTTTTATTACAAGTTGATTGGTTTGGATTTGTCCAAATAATACTTCCCAGTATGTTCTTAACTTTTACCATTTACGAGAACAGACGTCTTCCATAATAATAGCCTAGCTTTGGCCCATTCTTTTGTTAACAGCGTAATATGCGATTGATCTACAGATATTGTCTGCGGTTGTTTTGGTTCAATACAAAGATGGCAAATATTGGTATGATATCAGAATGTCAAACAGTTCTATATATTTGAAGGATGTATGGCTCTATTCTTTGGAACCTTAAATAGACGAAAATGGTTCTAAAAGCTCACATTAAAGTAACAAGTGTCTATATAAAATGTTGATTGTAATTTCCAATTATTTGTGTTCATTGAAATACGCGATCTATCCGAATTAAACGGCAGACACTTGCGCCTGCGCTTTGTATATTATAAATTTTAATTATTTCTTTGGCCATTATAAATAGCGCTCGAAATAATTCTAAATTGTGTTTTTAATTTCGATTATTTTGGATATAATTAAGTAAGAGGGTTAGCTCCTTTAATGTATTTTTTTGTGTTTGGTACACACTACTGTTTTTTCTGGAAGACCAAACATGCTACATCTCTACTATGTCATTTCCATATAAAGACTCTTAAATCTTTCTGTCAATTCCCATATATAAAAGACATTTGTCTAAGTGTGTGAGTGTTTTTAGAATATAATGACTATAAATAGACATTAGAATGACAGTTGAATCCTTCTGACATTAAATAGTTTATTCACAGACGATTTAAAGCCTTATATCCTGTGCCAGATTATTTCAATATAAAACCATCCTCAAGTGAAATAAAAGACAATCAAACATCTTTTCACATTTGATTTTATTGTCTGGCTATTACTGCTACAGTTCGTGCTGGGCAGGGTATGCCAAAGATCGTCCTAATACAGGTTTTGTAGTCAACTTGACATTGGGTTTGTTCGTTAAAGAGAGACTTTCTGTTACGCTTTTGATTGTATGTATTGCTCTTTTTATGCACGGGACTTGTTTATAATTAGATCAAAGGACAAAGGCGTAGAGTGATTTGAAAAGTTGGGTATATGTAAAATGCGTTATAAAAGAAACGAAAAACGAATATAATATTAAATGCTTTATAAAAGAGACGAAAAACGAATTACTTATTAGACTTAAATCCACAAAGAAAGTGAATAGGACTGCATGTGTTATGGTAATCTACAAATGCAATGAATTTACAGCTCCACAAAAATATGTTTATTTGATTGTATAATATTAAATGCTTTATAAAAAGAGACGAAAAACGAATTACTTATCAGACTTAAATCCACAAAGAAAGTGAATAGGACTGCATGTTTTATGGAACTCTACAAATGCAATGAATTTACAGCTTCACAAAAATATGTTTGATAGTAGAACTGTGAAATTACAAAAGGAGAACCACTCTATCTTAAAAAGCCATATCACCATTAAGATTGACAATTGAAAGTGCGAAACTGAAAACATGCATTTATAGAATAATTGAATTTACTCCTTGTATAGAGAATAATTTCAGAAAATTGATTTAAAATTGGGTGTTTATTTTAAAAAAGATATCAGTAGATTACAGTTTAGATGCAGATGATATGCATTTAATAGACAGTGTGATTTTCTCTGCAATTTTCTATATGATATTCTTTGATTTAGAGGTAAATATCGTATTTGAAAGTATTATGGTAATTGTGCATGGATTTATATCTATTTTCATTCATTATAAACATTTCCAACTACCAATTTTATTTTAATGGAAAGATTCCTGTCATATATATTTGAACATGAAAAAGCTTTTTTGTTAATGAGTGATACATCCAATAATGGCCGCGAACTCAGTATTATTTATCCCTTTGATCGATTTAACTATAAACTCGATCATTGTCATAACGTTTGTATGAAATATACTTATAAATGTCTTGTCAGTATTTGACTGTTTAAAGATACATTCCCACAAACATATTTATCGAGTGGTTATTTCCAATAAAATTATAGCAAGTTTGATACTTATGCAAAAAAAATGGATACCCAGGAAAACATTGATGTAGCGCACACAGGGTAAAAATGTAAGGATGTCGTGTCTACTGCCTGAACCATCGCAAATTTTAAACGGATTTCCTCGATTATGGACAAACTACTTGACTATGTGGTTGTTATAAGGTTACCCGTGTGTTTGAAATCAACTTAAGTAGCTTGTTCATAATCGCAGAAATCCGTTTAAAATTAACGATGGTTCAGACAGGAATTGGCAGTCTGACAATTAGGACTGTCCGTATAAGTGACGTCAAAAGTTGCACGCGTGGATTGTCTGATCTTTTTTTATGTAGCTAGGGGCTTTCGGATTTTGTTGATAAACATGATTGTAAGCGGGCGTGGAAAAAGTGAGAGACGTGAACTTAGAACATATTCTGGGGCAGGGTATAATCCTAGAGAAGTACATGTAATTAAAATGGAAAGAAGAAATTAACTTGTGGACTCGACAAGCCATATGTAATATTAAAATGCTTGAATTCTACACATCATTTTGTGGGCGAGTGTATCTCCCTTTAATGTTTTTAATTTTAACACGAAACAATGTCGGATTCTGATAGATTAGGAATTGGGACTTTTCTCCTGTCCGAGTGACGAAAATTGTGTTACTCATCAAGAGTCAGATTGGATACATTTTGGACGTATATGGGGCAAAGGCAAACTGCCTAATATAAATTGATAATGTAGATATCACAGTCTAGGTTAGTAGCCCTTGTCGTTATTGGATATCCCCGCTTTGGCTTGCCTTTTGTGTTTCATTCTTATGCTTGAAGCTCTGATCTGATGCTTCAGTGATAGTCACCCAATCCATAAATTATAAATATGTCTTTTATTGTGGGACATGTTAGCTAATATAATATTATGTCGTCTTGGTACGTTACTGCCATGAACCCATATAAAATGAATATTTTAATATCAACACTGACTTGGTTCTAAAAAGGCTTCATCTACATAGACATTATATTAATTCTAATTTTAAATATCAATAATCAGTGTACATATGCCAATCTCATTGAAGTGTGGGACTCGTTTAGTTATTTATCCGTTCTGTGTTTTACCAAGATGTAGGCTAGATTTCGGCTACCGCGTTTTGGAAAAACGGTACATGTTTGATAAATTCTGCAGAGTTCATATGTAATCTTTTTTTTCATAAATGTTAGATATAATCGATTCTTAATGATTTCCGTGATGGTTTCGCGATACTTTCGGTGGATTTCATATCTAATCGGTCCTTGGTGAATTCTATAGACTCACTATGTAATCGCTTCTTGATGAATGCGTAGATTTCTGACATAGGTGTACGAGACGGGGGGGGGGGGGGAAAGCTGCCCCCCTAACTTTCGGGCAAGCTGACTTTTTGGGCAGACAGGTAAAGTGAAAAAAAAAATATTTCATCTACTTGGCAAAATAAAGTGCCCGAAATCTAATAAAACATCAATATTACGGGCTGGAAAAGCAGGGAAACGTGTTTGCGGCTGTCAAATTTTCTTTAGGGGTCCATACAAGGTCAGTTCCGCTGTCTGTAAAACCGAAAACTTTTCGGGCATTTCTAGTTTTGCTTTGTTATCGAGTCCTAATATAAAAACACTTATTTTACTTTTCTTTTAATTGAATACTACGAATTTGTATTGAGTTGACTATGGACTCTAGTTTGCCTGGAGCCACTCTACTTTGTGTGACATTTTTTGGGCATCGATTATTATTTGTGAATGCAGCTGCAACAGTCTGATTGGATGGTTGGAATTCAGAGTGGGATTTCGGTTAGAAAACCATTGTATACTTTTGTAGTTTTCACGGTTTGGAATAGCAGAAAACGCATTTGCAGTGGTTAAATTTTCTCTGGGAGGGTATACCGCCGAACGCAGCGACAATTGATTGGATGTTTGGAATTCCGGTCAGCCAGGTAGGCTTTATTGGACCAAATTGAAGTTGTTGTATTCACAGGCTGGAATAGCAGGAAAACACGTTTGCGGCAATTAAATTTTCAAAATTTTCCTCCAACGGTCCCGTCTATTGATTGAGATTCGAGTCGGCCACCTTAATAAGGCTATTTTTAGACCACTTTGAAGTTACTTTGTTCACGGGCTGAAATAGCAGGGAAACGTGTTTGCAGCCGTCAATTATTCCAAAATTTTCTTTTGGCTTGGGGGGTGGGAGGCACACAAGGAAGACCAACACAGCACTCTGTAAATCCGAAACTTTATCGGGCATTTCGGGTTCTGTCCCCCTAACCGTCATCGAGCGCGTACGCCTAGGATTTCAGAAGCAATCGGTTCTTGATGAATTATGTAGATTTCAGATATAGTTCGGGGTTTTGCCAGGCAATTACCTTTTCTGTCTGTTTTCTTACGAATTTAATTAAACGTAAATGCGTGTGTGTGTTTGTGAATTCATTTAACGTCAGTCTGTAGACATTAAGATAACTAGTACAGTGGGTGTCTGACTTACTGATTTACGGCTAAAAGTTGAGAAAATACGTTTATAATTAGCTTTATTTTATAACAAAAGAAAAGCCATCTTCTTCTAATGATTCTGTTCAGAATGGCTACACTGCATGTATACACTTTACCGATTATCATGTTTTTGACGTCAATGATAGTATCGGAGTAAAAGTATTTAAAAGTTTGAATGTTAGTAATGTTGTTGAGATCTGACGGATATTATTGGGATGTCAGTGATGTCAGTTATAACATTAGACTGACATTAAAACATCAATTACCAATGAACTCGGTCTTTGAAAGTAAAGCCATGTTGTTCGAGTGAAATCGTTTTTTTTTTTGCGTAGTGTTCTCGATGATCAGATAGAGACACGTAACTTCTGTTTTAATTTAACGTCATTGGCATTTGGGTAAAAACAACGCTGTACTGGATTGTTCTCGCAATATAAAGGGTTTCAGTGCTATCCCACTTGCTAAATCGCCATTTAGATCACGAGTTACGACATTCCTTCTCGGGAAGTTGGAGGAGCCATAAAGCTTCTCGTGGTTAGTTTACTAGACTCACAAACAGAATGTCCCTGGTTCGTTCGTCTGTCCACGCGTCTGGCACAATAAATCTGCTGCTAATTCAGGTACAATGTTCAGAATTGGTCTAGATGAATGTCTTTGATGAAATCGTTGATGAATATAATTGAGTTAGGCTAAGCAAAGATAAGCAATTTGATTGGCCGAGAGCCCGAGACTTTGGAACAGAATGAGATTGAATCACCGAATATCTTTACTCAGTTGGATGTTGTTACTAAGCAGATATAATCAATTTGAATTGTGGATGCTTATGCATAAGAGAAAATATAAATAAGGAATATAAAACGGAAGATAGCTATAAACTTGTTGTCTACCTAATATCCGTGGATCGTTTGGGGCTTTTCAGTGTCATTACATTTTATCGTGGATTTCTCCACTTCGGCGTAGCAGATATGAGCACAATTTGAATTGTGGACGATAATGAATTAGAGAAAATATAAAATTGTTTCTGGTATTTCAATGTCCTGTCCGTTTTTCTGGTATTTCTTCTCTTAGGATATAAAGTTTAAAAGATAATGGCGATTGTTATATTTACGTGGGTCTCTAAGTGACAGTGTATTATTTTCATGTCAATCTAGCCGTCCAGTGAAAAGACAGTTTAAATACAGATTATATACCTCGGGCTTCAAACACACAATCTTTAATCCTCTCTCCACTTTTCTTTTATTCTATGTTGGGTTTTTCTTTTTTCAGACAATGAACATTCCTGATCTGGAAATGGACGGCAGATTTGGATCAGAGCCGGTAATTAAAACCTAGTTTATTTTGCTGGAATTACTCAACTCTATAATCTCCATCTTGCTCATTGATATTGTTTCCATGGAAACATGGGAACTCGCATAGTAAAAATAAACATGTTAAAATGAATTGTAAACTTATCGATAATCGATTTGTGTTCTTCAGTTTTAGTGCCACAAATACGTAAAATAAATACATATCAAGTATTTGATAGTGTCATGGCATAATCAAAATAATTTAGGCTTTTCCAGTTAACGTTTTGCAAATTGGTTATGGTTCATTTAGAATTTAGAGTTCAAAATTTTTAGAGCTTTTAAGTATTAAAATTCATAAAACATACCCGTCTTCATTATCCGAATAGGAGAATAGCAGTAGGACGGTAAAGCTCATTTTATTACATTTTCTTTTTCAAAACATATTCCTACTCGAAAGCGATATCTATTCATAAATCTAAAACAAATTTATTTCAAAGAGCTGACGGTCTATTTTTATTTATCTGTTCATAATTTGTAATCTGGTGGCATATAATACGTTTCTTGTTTCTCAGTTACTATTTTTATTTCATTGTAGTTCATAGAAGAAGATGGATTCCATACAAGAAGTGTATTGAGTATTCCTATCAATAACAGTGATAAAAAGATAATAGGCGTAACACAACTTATTAATAAAAAGAATGGTAAACCGTTTAATGAAAATGATGAAAATATTATCGAGGTAATAGACCACTTATATCTGATTGTATTATACATTATTTATCATTAATGTTATCATCATAGTGTCAATTACGTCGCTATTCATTCAATCTAAGAATAATGTTATTCCCAATCATATACAGATCGTGTCTTAAGACAGATTAATGCTATTTTTAAACTACACGAAGACAACACGGCGGCATATCGTAAATTCTGTTAATGCCTGCAGCGCTTCTTTGAAATGTTATATAATCTTTATATGGCATTTGTTTGTAGTTCTTCACTACACGGCATGATCACGATGAACAGACAATAATGTTGACATAAATTAATACTTAACTATATGTAATGATACATTGATACGTGTTGTCCACGATTTACATTCTATAATAATACTTAATGTCACTTCTATCGTCTATTTCTTATGATTCTTCATACATTTTAATGCAATTATAACCCTTAAAAGTATACTTCTTTTGCTATTGGCAATGAATGTTGTCGAACAGGCTACAGAGTTCACTCAGAACGTCTAATGCCATCTAGTATCTTTATATTATATATATGTAAAAGCTCAATTTGCCGAGCGCAGGTCCTTTATCTGGCTTCAAATGTTATATATTTTTTTATTTTGACATGTATTCACCCGACAGGACAATAATCAACTTTCTAGCCCATGAGATGCCTCAGATCTTTAATCGATTGGAATCCTCTCGCCATTAAACTGAGCCCGATAATCGATTCTTTGTTTATTATCAACAGGGGCGGATCTAGGAATTTCGAAAAAAGGGGGCGCCGCAAAATGAGTGCACTGACCGCGGAGACGGGGCACGCCGATGAGAGGGGGGGTCCACCAAGAAAATTATCCGTCATTTCCTTGCATCTGCAGCCATTCCAAGAGCTATTTTCGTCTAAGTAAACGTTCGGAACGAACATATTTGTGTCTGAGAAAAAGGCACTTTCAGCAGTAAAAAAGGGCACCGTTGAAAATAAGGGGGGGGGCGCCCCCCATTGTAACCGCCTATGATTAAAACATAAAATACGCATAACTTCGCACAGAAAAAAAAAAACACATTTTCATTATACTGATTTCTCTATGTTTATGTTTTGAATTATTATACCAAGAGCGACCAGCTCTTTATCTAAATCTTACATATCTTTAAGAAGTTTCATGTCCTCGTTAAATACTCCCCAAACAATTATTACGTCAGAATGACCTAGAAGGTTTCAGCTTTTTTATCAGCTTTTTAACTTATTACTAAACATTTTGTAAATGATATAATATCAGTAATTTTAGTTGGTACTATACGGTATACTCACAACTAGTATTGTTTAAAGAAATGCTGCTTTGAAAAATAGTAACGTTGGAACAACACAATTAGTGCATATTACTAATAGACTAGACCTAACCTCCTAGGTACATTCCGCTTAGCCGGGGTTATGGTAACTTTTTACCAGACCAGATGGCAATAACCAAACCACCATCAACTTAGTGTCTCAGCTTTCAAATGAATTTGATGCCAGGACTGTACCCATTAGTCCAACCTTTAGCCACATTATATAGGGCAATCGTCACACCGACATTCACTGTTAAGTCCTATATTTGTGTCGTTATCGGGCTTCCATTTTTGTTCGTGTCGTGGCTTTAATAGAAAAATAAAAGATGATTGGGCAATATGAGAGGGTGGTTATGTTTTCGGAACAAACACTAACGAGCTACAGCTTACAGGTGTTCTACAGACCGGTAGCATATCGCTTACTGAAATATCCCTTAAAAAATCTTGGCAAGCTTTAGATGTTGGAATTAGTGTTGTAATACCATATGATTGATTCTCCATAAATACCACACGTCATAAAGAGAGAGACATTATCTTTTATTTTTAGGCCTTCTCCATATTTACCGGTTTGGGTATCCACAATTGTCAGATGTATGAGAACGCTTGTAGGTTAATGGCCAAACAAAGTGTAGCTTTAGAGGTTTTATCGTATCACGCAACAGCTCAGACGGAGGAAGCCGCCAAATTATTGGTAAGATAAAGCTAGAAGCTAATCAATTGGAGATATTTTAAAGTTAGACAATGCTATTTGAGGATCGTCTACTATCGTCCACTTATTGTCCATTATACCCTTTACGTTTTTACATCATTACGTCTATAGCTCGTTTAAGCATCTTTGTTATCGTTAATTTTAAGATTGTACGCGTACGGTTCCATGTAATTAATGTCTGAAACTCCAACTTACTTTATGGACATTACCGTCACCATTTTCTGTATTTTGTATTACCCAATCATTATACAGAGTGTTACTTGGTTATATTTTTATATATAAAATCCCTCCTTAAAGATCACAACATTAAACGTAATTTTGCAGAATAATACTATAAAATTTGAGAGTATGATGCACAAAATAAGATTTATTTTTAAAGGATATTCGCGATTCTTCCTAGGCCCAGCTTTCTTTCCACAAATATTGTAAATGCAATAAAGTGCGTTTTTATTTGAAACGTAGACAGCCCGCGAGTGTTAAATAGTCCATAACTCTACTCCACTTAAAGTAAAATGTTTATTTATTTTCACAGAAAGATCCATTGCCGTCGGCCGGAGATCTGCGTCTGTATAGTTTTGATTTTGATGATATTCCATTACCCGACGATGGTACATTAAAAGCTGTGATACGAATGTTTACGGATGCTGACGTCATTAATACTTTTAAAATACCGGTGGAGGTAAGGAATAGTTTAGTTTCACATCAAGAGTTGTGTATCCAAGTTAATGTAGGAATATCGTGCTCTAACTAATTGCCTTGTCATTGCTGTAAGTGTGTCGCTGAAGTTACCGGAATTCGCCTCCATTCCATTTCCCTGCTAATGACGGTTCTTAAATCCATGTTACTGACAGTAATCGTTTCTAATCTAACTTGTCACTACTTTGATGTCACTTGATTGTCATTAGTTTCGTACATTTATATCCACCTAAGCCAAGTGCCGCTGGTATATAGAATGTTAAGAAGATGATTGTGTATATTTTATAGGTTATGTGTCGCTGGATTTGCAGTGTAAAGAAGAACTACCGTCCTGTCACCTATCATAATTGGCGACATGCCTTTAATGTGTGCCAAACCATGTTTACAATGTTATATGTAAGTATAAAAACATCCATTAAGATATACCGGTGTTAAATAAGATTAAGATTGATTGATCCTAATTGAGGTCGAATGAATGTTAGTCCGTTTTATTGATCAAAATCGTATATGACAATTTTCACTAAGATCAGATTATGTTGGTCAATAGCATGATGTTGATGATCAAGGTCAGGTGATCTTGTTGATCAAAATAAGATGACCAATGTTATGAGATTGTTTGACGAGCAGATGGTGTTTCGACAAAGATAACTAGTGTTTCGACAAAGATCACTGGTGTTTCGACAAAGATCACTGGTATTTTGACAAAGGTTAGAAGGTGTTTTGACGAAGATCGGAGAATTCTTTTTTTTTTGACAAAGATTAGTAGTAATCCTTGTAAGACATATAGAAATAGAAATTACAAATAAAACACTTATATGGATATACTACTTCTGAATTTATTAACAAGCTACGTTTCGATACTCATACAGGTATCGTTCTCAAGCAAATAATGACTAATAACAAAAATGTGGTACAATATATAGTTAACAAAATAAACAATGATATGAAACCTTACTATGATTAAGAAACCATTTATGAAGATCATAGGAAGTTATTGTCTGATTAGAGTAATTAGTGTTCACTGATTGTCTAGTAAATCCACCCAAAGATTTGGGAGATAATGACCTGTGTCTCTGTTCAATTATAGTTAACAAAATAAACAATGATATGAAACCTTACTATGATTAAGAAACCATTTATGATGATCATAGGACTAATAACAAAAATGTGGTACAATATATAGTTAACAAAATAAACAATGATATGAAACCTTGCTATGATTAAGAACACCATTTATGAAGATCATAGGAAATTATTGTCTGATTAGAGTAATTAGTGTTCACTGATTGTCTAGTAAATCCACCCAATGATTTGGGAGATAATGACCTGTGTCTCTGTTGTTCAATTTTTAACAATATAGTTAACAAAATAAACAATGATATGAAACCTTACTATGATTAAGAAACCATTTATGATGATCATAGGAAATTATTAGTGTTCACTGATTGTCTAGTAAATCCACCCAAAGATTTGGGAGATAATGACCTGTGTCTCTGTTCAATTTTGGTTGATGTTTTTGGATTTCTAGGGCTTCTCTGAGGACTCGGCTTTTCCATTCAGGAATGTTTCTAGCTAGGATTTTTGTGTTGTCCCATTCTATTTTGTGCCGTGGGTTTTCCGAAATATGTTCTGCTATTGCTGATTTGTTAATTTCTTGGTTTCTTAATCATAGTAAGGTTTCATATCATTGTTTATTTTGTTAACTATAATTGAACAGAGACACAGGTCATTATCTCCCAAATCTTTGGGTGGATTTACTAGACAATCAGTGAACACTAATTACTCTAATCAGACAATAACTTCCTATGATCTTCATAAATGGTTTCTTAATCATAGTAAGGTTTCATATCATTGTTTATTTTGTTAACTATATATTGTACCACATTTTTGTTATTAGTCATTATTTGCTTGAGAACGATACCTGTATGAGTATCGAAACGTAGCTTGTTAATAAATTCAGAAGTAGTATATCCATATAAGTGTTTTATTTGTAATTTCTATTTCTATATGTCTTACAAGGATTATGTTAAACATCATTATGGAGATGAGACGTTAAATGTGATTAATCAACTAAAGTGTGTACAATCAAAATTGTGTAAATCATCATCTAGTTTAATTTTCTTGTTACGCTGTCGTGATAATAATTTTGTGCCAAAAGGACTTCGACTAAAGTCACCTGTTAATACTTCAAAGGCCAGTCAAATACTTAAAGTTGCAAGTCAAAGATTAGTTAAAGAACGTATATCGCACCATAGGAGAATAAAGCATCTACAGCAAATTACTGAAACAGATATATTGAATAAATTATCGGATAAGTTGTCACCTACGGATTACACTAAATTCATTAACCTAAACCAAAAAGCAATAGATAAACGTAAGTCAGAAACTAAGCAGAGGCAAACCAAAAAGTTCCACCATCTACAAGAAGAAGACAAAAAAGCAATCAAATCCAAAGGCTCGACCAAGAAAGAATATCTGAAGAAAACAGTAGTTAACCTATCCTCCCACACACTCACAGACGATCAGACAAGCCTTTTGTCAAAAGGATTAAAATTCATACCCACCAACAACAAACCACCAATTGAAACATTCGTAACCAATATTGAAAAAGGTCTACAACAACTAGCCCCAAATGGTAAGATAGATTACATCAGACATCAAATTAAGAAGATTCTAGAAAAACCAGTTGTTACCAAGCCCAACCTAACTAAAGAAGAGACGAAGGCAATAAAAGAGTTAAGAGACAACAAAGACATTTCCATAGTAGCAGCCGATAAAGGAAAAGCCACAGTCATCATAGATACAAGTCACCTAAATGAATTAGTAAATACCACCTTGTCAGATAGTTCCACCTACAAAGTACTAAAGAAGGATCCTACAGCTAAACTTGACAGACAACTCAAATCAACTCTAAAATCCCTCCGCGAATGTAATGAAATAGATAAGCAAATTTACGATAAACTGAACATATCCCATCCAACGCCACCCTATGCTAGAGTACAGGTTAAAATACATAAAAATCCTATCAAAATCCGACTGTTAACGTGTTCGCGTGGATCAGTGTACTATAATACAGCGCAGTATATAACCAAATTGTTATCACCTCTTGCAACTAGTGCTAAGTCCTATATTAAAGATTCTGCAGAATTCTGTGAAAAAACTCAAACGAAATAATAAGAATGGCCAGTTAGTAAGTTATGACGTCGTAGATTTATTCACTAATATACCAAGGGAAGAAGCCGTGCAGATATTAAGAAAAAGAATAGAATCTATTTACCAGGAATTATCCACTAACCTAACTATTGACAGCATTATCAAACTTGTAGAAGAATGTATTAACTCAACATATTTCTCATGGCAGGCCGATATATACGAACAGATACATGGGTTACCTATGGGTTCTCCAATAAGTCCTCTAATAACAGAAGTGTACATGACCTACTTCGAAGAAACCGCCCTCTTAACCGCACCGTTTGAGCCATTAACATGGATGCGAAAAGTGGACGATACCTTTGTTATAATGGAACCAAACCAGAATCCACAGAACCTTCTAGATCACCTTAACAGTGTCCACCCCCGAATGAAATTTACTGCAGAATTAGAAAACGACAACAGATTACCCTTCCTTGATGTATTAGTAAACAATTCAGCGCAGAACCTAACAACTACTGTTTACCGAAAACCCACCCACACAGACCAATACGTCCACAACAGTTCAAACCACCCCACTAAAGTGAAAACCGGCATAATAGGCACACTGACAAGACGCGCAAAATTAATATGTGACGATGAACTCCTTGAAGAAGAACTACAACATATCAACCACGTCCTAACAGAATATAATGATTACCCTAGCAGCATAGTTGAATCTACGATGAAGAAGACCTTAACGCATACCTGTAAACCACCTTCAGCTATAAAACAGAACTACCCCATATTTATTTCCATCCCGTACATAGGACCAGCCAGTTACCAAATTACACGTATTTTAAAAGAACAGTTAGGGGCAGATATAGTTTTTAGTAGCGGAACCACACTGAAAACAGTCTTAAAAGCAAATGGGAGAATACAACAACCAAAAGAAGACCCAAAGGGCGTTATCTACAAAATAAATTGTGACTGCAATAAGGAATATGTAGGAGAAACATCACGGCCGATTTCAGTAAGGATAAAGGAGCACGCAACTGCAGTAAGAAAACAAGAAATTAACAAATCAGCAATAGCAGAACATATTTCGGAAAACCCACGGCACAAAATAGAATGGGACAACACAAAAATCCTAGCTAGAAACATTCCTGAATGGAAAAGCCGAGTCCTCAGAGAAGCCCTAGAAATCCAAAAACATCAACCAAAATTGAACAGAGACACAGGTCATTATCTCCCAAATCTTTGGGTGGATTTACTAGACAATCAGTGAACACTAATAATTTCCTATGATCATCATAAATGGTTTCTTAATCATAGTAAGGTTTCATATCATTGTTTATTTTGTTAACTATATTGTTAAAAATTGAACAACAGAGACACAGGTCATTATCTCCCAAATCATTGGGTGGATTTACTAGACAATCAGTGAACACTAATTACTCTAATCAGACAATAATTTCCTATGATCTTCATAAATGGTGTTCTTAATCATAGCAAGGTTTCATATCATTGTTTATTTTGTTAACTATATATTGTACCACATTTTTGTTATTAGTCCTATGATCATCATAAATGGTTTCTTAATCATAGTAAGGTTTCATATCATTGTTTATTTTGTTAACTATAATTGAACAGAGACACAGGTCATTATCTCCCAAATCTTTGGGTGGATTTACTAGACAATCAGTGAACACTAATTACTCTAATCAGACAATAACTTCCTATGATCTTCATAAATGGTTTCTTAATCATAGTAAGGTTTCATATCATTGTTTATTTTGTTAACTATATATTGTACCACATTTTTGTTATTAGTCATTATTTGCTTGAGAACGATACCTGTATGAGTATCGAAACGTAGCTTGTTAATAAATTCAGAAGTAGTATATCCATATAAGTGTTTTATTTAAAGATTAGTAGTGTTTCGCCAAAAATCCGATGGTCTTTCGACAAAGATTATGTGTTTCGACAAACATCAGATGGTGTTGTGACAAACATAAGGTGGTGTTTCGACAAACATCATAATATGGTGTTTCGACAAACATCATATGGTGTTTCGACAAACATCATATGGTGTTTCCACAAACACCAAGAGGTGTTCCGACCAAGACAAGATGATGTTTCAACGTGACCAAGGTCGGGTTTTGAGAAAGATATGGGGGCAAAAAGTTGTTTTTTATTTGATAGAAGTAAATGGTCAATATATCATTGTTGTACAAAAATAAATATAATTCTGAATTTTGATAAGTAGTCTCATCTATAAATACGTCATAATATTATCTTTCTTCCAGACTGGTGAATTGAGACCAGTATTTGAAGATCTCGAGGTGTTTGCCATGATGGTAGCCTGTTTATGTCATGATTTGGATCATAGAGGTACCAATAATGCATTCCAAGTCAAGTAAGTTAATTTGTGCTTTTCTTACTGATGTTCCCCCGACCTTATAATTTCTGGAACACCTTCTGCCTTACAAGGAAGATACTAAATGTTTAATCAGATCCGTTGTGTAATACTATATGACGAAATGATTATTAATGCTCTGTCAAAGAGAATTCCAAATGTATATATATCAAGGTATTGACTCAATAAAGAGTTTTCTCTGTTTGATTATTGTCTTTCTACAACATATTATGGCTCTTATATAGTCTTTTAAACTGATTTCCTCTTTAATTTTAATCATTGAAATCACGTCTTCATTAGTCCTGTCGGAGCAGAACAGTAGGACGTTAAACCCCATTCCAGTTCTTTTTAACCAAGGCAACCCTATTCTCACAAAACGAAATCTTCAATGCGCGCATGCATTTAACCGATGTCCGTGCAATTAAAAAGCTAAAAATCTATTTTTGTAATGCACTATTTATGATTGGAATAAAAACGTGTGGCGCACTTCTATATGGATATCGATTACTGACAATTTCCTGGGTTATTTTCTTCATAAAGAAAAATGAATCTCATGTTATGCTGTAATCAATATTGCGATGATTATCAATTTTTGTGTTTACAACATTAAAGAGGTGACATCCATCTATTGTTAATATTATATGTATATTACAGAGTTGCCAGTCCATTAGCTATGTTGTACAGCACCTCCGTGCTAGAGCATCATCATTTTGATCATTGTATTATGATACTCAATAGTGAGGTATGTAGATCTTCCGTGTTATGATACAAGTAATATGCAATACAAGAAAAGGTTAGAAGTGGAAGAAGCTGTTCATGTCGCTTGCTCTCGGGTTGATTAGTCAACCCATTAATATTTATACTTTTTTATAAACATTATTTTATTTAATTTTAGGATTGGGAAAAGGTCAAAGCCTATATAGACCATCTCCCCAAAATTTTCACATGTAAAGAAATAAGACAATAGAAATGTGTACACTATTTACAATACATAAATAAAACTACATTCAAACGATAAATCAATTGCACTTGCATCCAGAATGGGCTAATAATAACACTGAAATTTAAGGGTGGAGGGGATAAAAAAAATATATAAAAAACTAAAAAAAGTATTTAAAAAAACATCAATAAAATACTCAACCAATTAGAATCGTTTCGTAATTTCCATGAAATTATGAATTATTGAAATTATGGAATACTGGTGGACTATACAAAATACGTTGAGCGAGTGTGGAAAGAATAAAGACCAGTAAATTTATCAAGCTAGAATTAAAAGTCGACATCAAATATGAAATAGAAGAGAATTTATTCAAGAGTATTTATCCGCTGGATGACCTCCTTACGGGAATTATGAATCTGAAAAGTTAATCGTGCAATTTTTATTTCAGGGTAATAACATATTTCAGTCTTTATCACCGACCGAATATAGAAATGCTATTAAAACATTAGAACATGCTATTCTCTCTACAGATTTAGCTTTATATTTTAAGTAAGTATTTAATCTTTATCCTTCCCTGTCTGACATTTGAATAGAAGCCTAGTTTGAGAGGACTACGGCAGTAGATTGGGTAGATATCTGTTTGATGTTTCATAGTGTTATGTCAGTGAAATTGGCCAAAGAAGTTCAAAGGTCAGTTAAGATAATACCTGGGTGTCCCTTTTCATCTAGAGTGAGCGCAATGGATGTTTACGAGCGGCTTTTGGACCTATGACAGACATTTGTTGAACAAATCAGTGTTAATATTTCTAGTGGAATAACCACAGTTACTTGCATCGAAGCCCCAAAACTCGCTGCAACAGGACATTTCATTGGCTAATCCCACTAATCATTCAGAACGCGGATTATATAACAACTCTTTTAGATTCTGGGGTATTGCCGACAACTAAAGCTAAATTTTCAAATATAAAAAGCGAAACGAAATAGGGTTTGCGTTTTAATCAGATTGGGAGTGTTAATAAAATAATGCACATAATGGCCGTACTGTAAAGATCAGTTGAAATTGGGTGTACTTGGGAATATAGTCTTCTTTATTAAATAAATGATAGTTTGTGTGTGGAGGGGGGTAAACAATTGGTTATAATTATGTTTGTGCTTGACGTGTCTCTCGTTTTACTTTATAGAAAAAGAGGTGATTTCAAGACGTTGATAGAAAATGGCGAGAAGAAGTTTGACGAACCATATAAAAAAGATTTGTTAAAGTAAGTAAACAAATAGATATGTCCTTTCTTTAGTATGAAATATAGATGCTATTTATCCGTAGATGGTTTTATGGTCAAGTTGAGTTTAACGTCCACACCACATCAGTTAGTTGTTTAGGTCTATATGATCAGTGATAGACCAAAACACACTAGACCGATTTCCGGCTCATAGTTTACATATGGTAGCCATGGTTACAACACTTAATCTTTTTGGAACATCTAATACTAATTTACTATTGGAACGGTCATCACACTAACTAGTTGACTATCTATACACTGGCTACTCTGGTCTGTGATTTTGGATTGAGGAACATTAAATATAATTTTCTTAACATCAACGGACTTGATTTTAGTTGCTAATTATTGAAATCGGTACGGTATCAATAATAATGTGTCTGAAAGGGAGCCTTATAATTTAACTGTACCCAGATCCGTAATGGCAATCAATACGAGTGGGTTTTTAATGTCAACTTGATTAAGGTAGATATGAAACCGAAAGAACATAGAGGATATTATGTGGGTCCCTCATTAACACACCCTTTATCTATTCATGTTTATCAACAAGTCATTTTATGTCAATTAAATTGTAATATTATTCGTCAACTCAATCATGTGTCTAATCTATTTTGACATCAAAGAAAGTTGTTCCAGAAATAGATATTAGTTCTAATCATCCTGATAATATTGTATTACCAAATAACAGTTTTTTATGCATCGATTCATTTGTGACATTTTTCATCATCAGTCCTGTTCCTGACCCTTTACCCACACTCTTATGTTGACGACCGTTTTTGTACAAAATCGTGCCTCGGGGTGTTTGAGAAAAAAAACCCGATTAATATCTCAAAACAGACCTGTCATAAGCGTCTTCTTGTAAAACACTTTTACAGGGTTTCATTGCTAACTCTCGATAACTAGCCTTTGTAAAATATGCAGGGGGTGCTCAATTATTTTATTTGTGAATATTATACATATTGGTCCTTTTCTTGAAGAGGCGGTGTGAAAAGTGGGCTTCTACTGCGATTTATTAAAAATTAGGATAACGACCATTTTACAATAATATGTTAAATACTTAATTTTTAAAACAAAATTATCAACCATTGAGGAAATTTCACATGAGGAGATCATATTTTGATGCTCGTGAACATGGCTGACAGTGGCCAAATGAAATGCGTCGTCAATTTCAGGATATATGCCTGCCATATTTGGACAAATTTAGTATGTCCGGTTCGAGGCTGTGGGAAGAAATTCTATCCAAAGATACCAGATAAATATGTCCAATTTCCGTGTATTCCGGTTATTAGTCTGCTGTGATCTACATATTTAGCATCTTCACTTAGAGATTATCATTCCATTCGATCTTTAAATATTGTCATTTCAAAATAAGTCAATAATGATGAATATCACTTGTATATCAGAATATCAGTTAAGGTCAACGTAAAGGGACGAAAATTGTCACAACACTTAAAATGGGGAGGGAGGTTACGTTTGACTTAGGGACCGATCGTTATTTCTTGATTGTTAGCCGGGTTTTGGAGCATTGTGGGATTTACGCGTACAACAATTAAACAGCTAGTAGGAGGTTGGAAGAAGATATTCCAAAATTTACTTAGACTTTAATATATATGACAAATGCACAGTTAGTATTGCCAACTACATTTTTGAAAAAGGGAACACCCTAAATCACATTACATGAGAAAAACATGACTTCTAAATATAGATTTGTTTCCAACTTAGAGTATTTCCTGGCGAATACAATGTTTGGGAGGAATTTCGAGCAAAGTTTGACAGTCCAAATATATCATCAAATCACCCTGTTTTAATGTGGCAAGGTGTCATTAAAGATTTGTTTGAATTGCTGGTGGTCGAGTGGTGTAAGGCGTAGTCATGAAGACAATTGCTGTAGTTTCGATCCCAAGCTTGTAAGTAATTCGCCTCGCCCCACCCTACCCAACCCTTTTGCTGAAGACATCTACGCACAAGCAAATTATTAAATTGGAAATTGTACCATGACCAAGTCCCGAAATGACATAATTTATGTTAAGTGGACTTTTAGCCCCATTCTTTCTCTATCTCGACTTGTTGTGCCTTTAATCAACTACTGTCGAATGTGAACAATTTATATTATAAAAAGAGTGTGGATTTGTCTTGTATAAATATCAGGCAGACAACTAATTGGTTATTATCCACCACCTCATTTATTTATTGTTTTTACCGATAAACCGTCAATTAAACAACTAATGATATATTAGGTAAACATAGACTAATACAGAAAAATCCCCGTCGCCATGGTAATGGGCTTGTTTTGATTGATTAATAAATTGAAAACAATGTACGAAATCAATATGGGATATGTTATCAAATGAACTCATTTTTTTACACAAACAATCTCAAACTAATTCATCACACCTGCAGCAAAAAGATAGCAACTAGCTTCTGATCTATCACTGTGAAAAAAGCGAATTTCATTAGAATATCACTAACGCAACGGAAATGAACACAAAGGCTAGGTGATTTATGATTCTAAAAAGGTGACGGTGTTAATTATCTATCGGTTACCAGTATTATTATGAAAATTGTCGTGATAGAAATATCTGCTTCACTTACACAACAATCGTTTTTACCATAGTGACAGGCTTTCATCCATTACCATACAGATTAAAATATAATAATAGTAAGGTGAGACGTTGTTGTTACAGTCTGTAGAGTGGGGCCATTATAACGGATGATTGTTCCCAGACTTGGGTGCGCCGGTGGTGGTGCTAGCCACTTAGATTTGACCTCGTCCAATATCTTGAATTACTCCGAATCACCAAATTTCTATAAGCCACTATGACAGGGCATCGTTTTGTGATGTAATTTATGGCAACCCAACATGGGGGGTGTCAAAGGCGACTTTTACTAGCGGCAGGAAATACTGGTACTCCTCTAACGTTACCGGGATGATAATTAACGCAGCTCAATCAACTGCACCTGGACAAAACAGAAAAACAGTAAGAGAAGATAATCTATCTCACCAGAAACAGTAATTGATGCTATCGTTTCTTCCTACAAGCCTCATTCACATGCTAAGCAAGGTATCCGAGAAGTGGCGGACGATATATTAAACCTAACCAGGTGATAGACAAAAACCAACGCTTATTTCGCCGTTGCTGCTGTACCTGATCAATGGCCGCTGCCTAGATATGATGTTTCTAGATCTCTCGATATGCTCGATCTTACCTACATAGAAGGACTGTTGTAGAGGATCAGTACTTTGACGGATTAGTTACAACATGTACAGTTAGATTTTAGTTGGCAAGTATCTTAACAGTAAGCGCAGCTTGGATACGACCAGTGTTCTGCAATTAGTCCTACTTTGTAATTAAATCAGGGAATATCACTGGTCACGTTTACTAATGCCAGCATCCCGTGGACTAAAAGCACGTGTAACAACCCAGGTTTGATCAAAGGGTGGACTGTCAAGTCGCTGCTCCCCAAACTGTACGATACTATAAAGTTGTAAGGATCCAAGGGCTTGAAGGATGTCTTAACTACTCAGTCGAAACATCCAGAACATGTTAAGCTTAATGAGAGTAACGACGAGGGGTGGGTATTTTGGGTAGCGAATAGAATGATTGATACACCTGATATTTGACCCGTCAATAACCTTCTGTATCATTCAGTACTAACAGCTTTCTACGAGACAGGTTTATTTTACATTCTCCACCCCACACACCCCACCCCCGGAAGTGATATCACAAACAAATCTTAGACGGTATTGATAAACCTACCCAAAGTGCAAAGCTCTTTGTATTGTCATAGGTTGTGATCTAGGCGTGAGTTTAGGAAAAGGCTGATCTTCGGAAATTTGATGAAACGTAGCCCATTCAGAGACAGGTGTCATACCGTTCTATAATAATTAAAAGAATTCATATGGTCGGCAAAAATGAACACGTCACCGGCCCTGGTCTCTATAAATGTACCCTGACCAACTTAAATGGGTTTTAGTTACAAATAATTGATCTCGAGCATGGGCGTCACCCATGGCGGGGGTGGGGGTGTCCTAATAAAGCACCAATTTCACTTTTCTTTTAATTGAATATCACGAATTTGTACTGAGTTGACTGTTAATTAAAGGATTTTGTCTGGGGCCACTTTACTTTGTGCGACATTTTTCGGGCATCGATTATTACTTGTGAATGCAACTGCAACAGTGTGATTGGGTGGTTGGAATTCAGAGTGGGATTTCGGTTACAAAACCACTGAATACTTTTGGAGTTGCTTACACAGACCTGAAAAGCAGAAAACGCATTTGCGTTGGTTAAATTTTCTCCGGGAGGGTGAGGGTCCATAGCACGCGGCGATTGATAGGTTGTGTGGAATTCTGGACTGCCAGGTAGGCTATATTGGACCAAATTGAAGTTGCTGCATTCACATGCTGGAATAGCAGGAAAACGCGTTTGTGGCAGTTAAATTTTCAAAATTTTCTCCCAACGGTCCCGTCTTCGTGGGTGTAAAGCATTGATTGGAATTCGAGTCAGCAAGCCACCTTAATTAGGCTATATTAGACCACTTTGAAGTTGCTTTATTCACGGGTTGATACAAACTGATCCCGCAGTGAATATTCGCTTGGCCGCTACAATCACTGATAAGCATGACATCGACGAGGCTTAATGAGTACGGCATATTAACTTTTTTAATCCGACAAATTAAATTCTCAAACATTTTTTTGAGGTAAAAGAAAAATAAATAAAGACGTTTGAAGTATTTGTAGTTAAAAATATTTCCTATTTAGTGTAAATGGATGTCAAATATTCAAAAATTTTCTTAGGTAGGGGTGGGGATGGGGTTCCATACCAGGTTAGCCACACTTCTTCGCCTCTCGGGGAAGACCGGTGCCGCTGTTTGTAAACATGATAAACATTGTATTGATGTTATGTCAACATCTTATATAATCTCATTTGCGACCCCCCCCCCCCCCAATATATATTTCACGGCTACGCCCCTGATCTCGAGCCTAATAAGATCGTACTCAGATTCGATTCGATTCGACTCAGAGCGAGTCGAGCACCAACACTCTTAAAAATTTTGTTGTGAAATTTGGCCATGTCTTATCATTGGAAAACCTAAATTACATTTTAATTACTGGTATAATCCCATGATACGTGTCATTATAAAAGCGTTACCATTTTGCTTTTGTTCGATGTTTTTACAACGGTCGTTTCTATCATCGTATATAAATCAATGATCTGTTGGCAATTCTGTGGATTTTAATATGTGTAAAGCACGCATCCCCAAATTTAAAAAATCCTTGCTGATTCACAATGATTAAATTAACTATCCCATATACAAAATATAATCATCTTCTCATATGCTTACCGAAAATTAACAATATTCAACCGCGCTAATATCTGAACGCCATTTACATCTTCTACCACATTAAAACAAAACAAGAGTTTTTACTATTTGATATTATTGCGGTAGTAATCTGCTAATGAAATGACAGTCAAATCGGTCACCGTGCAATTCTGGTCTTCACTTCCAGATTACTAGCGACTCTATTACGAATTAAATACACATTTGCATGTTTTACGAAATCATCTTCTTCGTTAATGGCTTCAACCCTGCCACCCTATCTTATAATCATATGAATATTAAGTAAATTTTAATATCATCAAGAAGCTCGATTCAGATTATAGCGCGATAAAACCAATACATCAAGTCTTAAATAGATATTGAAAGCTTAACTAAAGAAAGATTAAGGAGAAATTGGACTTGCCAACAATAATTTGATGTGAAGAATTCGTTTAGATAAGCCATAAACTCTAGCAGAACTCATTAGTGTTAGTATTAAATACCAGCAACTTTGCTATATGAAATCCATCAATCAGCTTACATACTGGTCATCGTCTTTTATCAAAATCCTCTTTAGTATTTTCCACGAAATAACCTATGAAATGCAGCAAATTTTGTTTCTGAGTTCAAATCTTACTAATTTTGTATATGGAGATTTTATCATTAAGAAAATTAAATTATTAAAGGATGGGTCTCGTATATGTTTTAGTAAATAAAGCTAGTTAGTTCTGTGTGAAAGTCTCTTGAGAATTGGTTTCCTAGAGTCTCTTTAGGAACCCTTTTCGTAAAATTTCTTGGGGTATCTTTTTCGTAAAGGTTCTTTGATCTTTGAAATCTTGGGGTCTTTTAAATCTTTATACCAATCTTGTGGAGATATGGGATACGTTTGCGAAGACAAACGTGCTTTCAGTTACCATGTAGAGTCGTTGCCGATTCCCCAAATTCCATGCTCTGCGTGCATTGATAACACGTTCTAACAACTCATACACCAGAAAATGAAATTCTTTAATGAAATATGCATAGCTGTTTGCAGGCGCGGATCCAGGATTTTTTGCAGGGGGGGGGTCTAGGTTTGATAAAAGGCACTCAACCAATTAAGGGGGGTTTTGGGGCCCTCCCCCAGGAAAATTTGGTAAATTGGATTCAATTTGGTGCACTCTGACGTATTTCCGGAAGGTAAATTCCAAAATTACAGGTCTAAAAGTCGCCAATAAAATCGCATAAAAAAATTTTCAAGTCTGATCGGGGGGGGGGGGGCCGGACCCCCTGGACCCCCCTCTGGATTCGCGCCTGGTTTGATCATTTTCGAAGGGCCCAGTATTTTGTCTTAAAGCGTTCCGATACTGTACAATACTAAGTGATATCAGATGTTCCAGAAAGTTTATTCACGCAAACATGTACAATACAGAGCATAAAGACGTTAACTATTATAACGTTAAATATTTTTGTTTTTGTATTTAACAGGGCTATGATGATGACCGCATGTGATGTGGCAGCTATAACTAAACCATGGGAAGTACAGCAACAGATAGCACAGCTTGTAGCTAATGAGTTCTTTGAACAGGGTGATCTAGAAAAAACACAATTAGGAGAAAAGCCTATGGTAAACAACAGTTTATTTCTTGTAGAGCATTGAATATTTATATTGGTAGATATTAATTCGAGTCAATGAAAAAATGAATGCAACTTAAAGGGAAATAAGTGCTTGGTGACCCTCGCTGATCTGTATAGATATAGTTTTGAATTTGTATTGCCGTGATTTTCCTATGCAAAGATATTATGCCTTATTGGATTTCTAGGAGTTCAGGAAAGATAGTGAAAATTAGGTGACCCTTGTAGTAGGTCAGTGTTTGGATTTTAGATAATTACTCAGTCTAGGCCTATTTTAAACAAAATTTAATTACATTTGTTTCCTTATTGAAACCGGTGAAGATTTGGTGGCCGAATGGTGAACACGTGGGTGTTATATTGTAACGTCTGTTATTAAATGAAGTGGCTTGGTTTCGATTACTCAAATTTAGATTGCAGCACGAACTATGAGTTTATTTTCAAAATTACTTCAATTAAGATAGAAAAATGGGGTTTAACATCCGCATCATTTCGGGACTCGCCTGACATGGTTCAAATTTATTTTCAATAATGTGGGTTTTTAGGAGTAGGGTAATCCCTGAGATGACCCACGAGGCTGGACCGGCTACCCTACACCTCGTCACTTGACGCCTTAGGATGTAAAGCACACGACTTAGACCATTTTGCCTCCGTCCACCTTACTTCAATTAGGGTGTTGTTGGTCCATTATTATAGAAAGAACCCCTAGCGATATTTGGTTTGTGTATTCAAAGATTAAATATTAATCAAACATATTTTAGCCGATGATGGATCGAGATAAAAAAGACGAACTCCCAAAGATGCAAGTTGGTTTTATAGATGCTATATGTTTACCTGTATATAAGGTAAATAAACTTTACTTACTTTAGGCGTAAAATTTATTACATCGGCTCTTATATTATTCTATTTAGAGTAATTCGTATACTGAAATTGCACTGTCAAGTTTTGAAATTCGTTCAGAATAAAGCATTTGTCATCCCAATACTACGTCTAAAATCTAGAGTAATAAATTATGGAAGCGATCACAGCAGCTGGGGTTTCTAAATAGAATAATATATCATTTTAAATTAAAATCAAAATCTTAAAGAAGAAATTCGTAATGTTTATTTTTGTTAAAACTATGATTTAAAAGTTTGAAGTGGAATAAAGTGTTATAATATATTTTTCTAATGTCCTTCAAATTTCTTTTTATGCTTATCTCAATTTTTTAAGATGTTTTGTGACATATGGCCCAAGTTGGAACCGTTGTATACTGGTTGTCAGGCAAACAAAATTCATTGGCAAGACATGTCTGAAACAGCCAGTATTCATTCTGGTTAGGTGATATAACGTTTCTTATTCCTATACACGTCGTGGCACTAGGCACAAGCACTGTCAAATACATAGAGCTTTAAAGTAAGGGCTTTTTGTAGAGCTATTTGAGGAGAAAAACTAGTGTTGCCAAGCAACAAGATGACTGTCAGATTTTATAGTTGGTTGAGAGTGTCACATCAAACACTATGAATGTATGTGCATGTAAGCTTCTAATATGTGACAATTTTGCCCGCTTTATCTGTCCTGTTTCTTATCTTTTTCCTTACCGTTTTCACGGTCTCAATTTCTTCGTCTGTATAATCCATTTTGCTGTCCATCAATGTTTATAATCCTCTAGTTAGCTTTTCGCCTTTGATCTTTTTCATTTTCGTTCCCCTTACTCTAACTTGTCATTATCCATTGCTCTCTCTCTCTATCTCTCTCTCCCTCTCTCTCTCATCTATGTATTGTACTTTAGTACTTTATTCTATTTATGCGCTCTTCCTTAATAACAGCTTTTTCTGTCTATTAATTGTACCTTCTCCTTTTCAATAGCTCTTCTTTCTCCTCCCTTTGTCTTTGCCATGGCCTCCTACACCCAGTACTGTAACGTGTGTTACGGTATTAAAGGGACATTTGCCACAGAAACAAAAGTTTTATGTCTTATTTTGTACATGAACTTGGGATATTTCTTTTAAATGTGCCAATTGGAAGAACTATTAATGTTCTCTTCATTTCTTTAAATCTTATTTTCTTATGTATAATGTCTCTTTAAAACTGTATGACGCGATTACAGCTTTTTTTATATTGCATATTAAGCGCGAACAAACTGAATTTTATATTTCGACAGTTATTTGCTGATATGAATCCTAAACTGGAACCTTTGTATGGCGGATGTTTACAGAACCGAACTCATTGGGACAACATGGATAAGGCGGCTAAAGAACAAGGTGCCACCGAGGTCTAGCTATTTTCTGTCCCCCCATATACACTGGAAAATAGCAGTTTTTTTCTATCTTTCTTTATAACCCTTTATATCTGCAGTCTATATTAATGTATTTAGAAGATATATCGAACTCTGTTGTCTGTGTTCCGACAAGAATAACAGAATTTGGGATTAAGTTAATCAATTATGTTTGAAAACAATCACATCTAGTTGTGTATAATTTAGCACCATCGATTTGACTCTAAAACATTGGACGTCCACTGGTGCAGTGTTGTGACGTCCATATTCGTCGTATTCCTGGCATTAATTAAAATATCCAGCTTATTAGTTTCTTCGGGAATTCTATTTTCGGCCCAAGGTGATCTGAATATCACGATGGATAATACAATAATTGAAGGTCATAGACGACAGAGTTCGGTTAAATCTTCCATTGCAGTCGTATAAAACGAACAGAAAATCTGAATTTGGTTTAAAGCGAAATTAAATAGAAGTCACAAAATGACAAATTCTTTAAATTATATTTCTTATCGTGAAGATTAAAATAAATCGACATTTGGGACCAGTTACAAAGATCTACATGTGCTTGGAACTTTAACCAGATTATGATTAAATCTATGTCACCGGTTAACTTGGAATTCGCTATACACAATTTAATTTGATTTGAGCATCTTCGTGAATAAATGTCATGAATTCACCTAATGTTGCCAGCGTGACTAAAAATAGTGAATATTAATCATCGCAGATGATAATGACATTGGCGTCGTAAAATTTTAATCATGAGTGGTATCATAAGATCTTTAATCAGTTATTATCGCACCAAATAAAGATTTTTAATAAGATAATTTATTTCTGTGTTATTAATATTTATTACTAATATTAATAACCAGTAAATTACATAACTCTATTTTAAGCTGTATTTAGTTTTTTTTTCATTCCATTGTTGTCTTGTTTCTCTTTTATAACGTTATTGATCTGTGGCGTCCAGGTAACTTTTAATTCCAACACGAGTCGCGATTGATTTTACAATCGAGATATTTTTTTTTTATTAACGAGAAAATGTAACAATAATGATTTTAATACGAGAGAATATTTAAAGAGGCGTAGGCACTTCGAGTTTTACTGGTTGGTTATCCACTTCTGTCATGTTATAGATGTTTTCAATATTCAATTTACGCATGGGTCTGGGGTTATATTTGATATTAAATATATTTTTTGAACCAAGTCAATTTATTTAAATCGTGAGAGGGATTAACTCTACTGTTCGTGGCCGCTTAATATTATTTATTGGTAACCAATATGTTTCAACTATTTCATGAAAATACTCATCGTTCAATTGTACAAAACGTGTGTGTGTGTTGGGAGAGGGGGTGCAATCACGCAGATTTGGTATAAATTTTAATATTCAGCTTATTTCATTATTCTGTTCTAATCTGATTTACTATATTTTGTAATAATAAAAAATATAATGACATATAATTGCATGTGGTAAATTTTAAGTTGAATTACCCATATCATACTATGTTCTAAACATTAGAGGCGAAAAGCTGAGAAACCCTATAAAGAATACGAGAAATTCACATGCGACTTTAATGTCTGTCAATTTAAATATGATGGCACTATAAATATAATATAAAATATATAACCCAACAGTAATAATGTATTATAGGCTGTTCCATGGATTTTGTATTTTAGATAAACAGTATAAATAACAAGTGTTCAATTCTTCAATAATTAACTCATTAGCTGTACGATTTTGATGCTTTGAATGTGATTTATAAAAAAAAATATTTTCTTTTATAGCCAAAGAACTCGAAAAACCAAAAGTTGAAGCACAGCCACAAGAAAACAACAAAAGTGAAGTAGAAGAGAAGCGTAAAGTTATAAAACCAGAAGATGAGGATGTAAATAGAACTAATGTACATAATACTAAAACCAATTTACCTACACATTCACCTAATGGCATCATAAATCAATCAACTAAATCACAGGTAGATTGATAATAATACACAATAATACCACATCCTTGTAAATAATGTTATATAGTTTTTAAACGTTTTCAAATGTAACCAATGGAGACATAGAAAACAAACCAAAACAGCTGTGATGTCAACGACTTTCTGAGATTTATAGAAATAACACACAATTATGTCATACAATAATCAAAGGACGATTATTAATCTTCTGTGGATTTCCCTTCAGGTCATGTGTGGTTATTGTGGTTTGCGTCTTATTTAGCATCTGTGTCTATTTAGTACTGATCTGAAATAGCATAGTATTATTTGAATGCAAGATTCACGCTTTTCAATTATTTTGCAGATCACCGATCACCACCATCACTCAAAATCACAGCACTCCAGTTCTAAAGCACATGCCTCTAAAATGGCACTCGACGATCACACACCATGTAAAATACAGAATGGTTCTCACTCCAGAAAACAAAAGAGTGGCTTTTGTGTAATAACTTGACATATTTATTAATTATATTTAATTTGATTTATCGAATCTAACTGCTATTAAAGTCTGTTTTATAAATATCAGCACGAATATATGTTTCCAATCACATTTATGCATTCTGTATAATAGGGTGGTCTAAGTAGCAATCCCTGGGACAATCCTTATTAACAAGTCACGTAAATTGTAGTAGTACATGTATATATCATATATATATATATATGTATATTACACAAATGTGACAGGAATGGTTAGGTTAGACTTGGTAATGTATAAAGACCGTGATAATCCTTTGCTGTTCTCTTCTGGGACATACGGACCAGACATGGTAGGATTCACGGAATTGATGAAGACCGGATAGTAATCTGAATCGCTAAAAATATCAAATGAATCAATAGCTGTTGGCGGATTTGCAGTTGTAAGTCAATGCCAATCTGTAAGATCCTGAAGACGAAGGAATGAAAAAAATCTCGCCTAAAAGCAATACCGTTTTATGTTGGGTATTCCTTTGATTTCTGGACATAATAATATGTGACGTTTAAAGTTAGGAAAAGAGATTTCAGGGCAGAAGTTCTATAACAGTTTTCTAAGCTGGAAGTAAGATTATGTCTACAATGTATTTGATGTTGGTGTCAACTACAGAATGAATATATTGTTAATACCACGAAATCAATATTATTATAACACGGATAGAATTTCATTTCGTTTTTCATTTTTGTAATTCACATTTGAAAGATAAGCCAGAATATATATAAAAAACGAAACGAAATTCTTATCTGTACACATTGATTGGATATTTGTTTGAAAAACATGGAAAGTCACATGTTTCTTAATCAAAATGACCAAAGCTTACTTATGATAAATAAGATAACAATTAAGAATGGTAATTGAAAAATAAATATATGTGATGTTTTGGAGAAAAGGAATTATAAACAGTAATTAAAGATAATTCACATACATATATAATTATACCATCTCAAATGAGAATATGTTCTTTTGTGAGATTATATATGTGTCTGTAATAAGTTTCCGTATTACATATCAGAATAATTATATGTAGTTAATGTACATTTACACGACATTGTCTCATATTTTGTCTTTTTAGAACTAAACCTATTCATTGTGTTCATATTCATACTCCGCGCAGCGTTTCGTTTGATTAGAGGTAATCCAACTACACACTGCTATTATGAGTGGATATTGTTGTTTTAAATTTTGATTGGTCAGTAGTCCGTCTACCAACCAATCACTAGCTGTCCTACAAAAGCTTTACATTTAAAACGAGTGCCAATATTGGACCAAATTAGCTTGATAACGTTGAGAGAATACTCTACGAAACGTCGCCTAAAATACACTAGTAACTGTTTTCCATAAGTATGTGTTTTGTTGTTACTCTATCCAGTTACTAAATGCCATTTAAAGAAAAAAAATAATGTTACACAAGTAACATGATAAAATTAAACCTTTACAATAACACTCTCCTTTAGATTTTATTATAAATCTCGCTGGCGTTCTAATTCAATGTTATAGGGGGTTAATTATAGGTTTGTCATGTAAACAATATTTTATAAAACATTTGCGGCCAAAATAAAGACCTGGCATGTGCAGATTTAACTCTCACATAATTCATCTTTAAGGAAAGGAAATATTTTGGTGTAAATCAGTCCAACATTTTAATTACCAACATCAGTCACAGGTATATAAAGAAATAAATCTTTGAAGAACTAATCTATCCACGAAAAATCAAATTTTCTTTCAAACCAATACATCAATAATATTCTTTAAAGAAAACATTTTTGAAATATAGATACATGTTTTTAAAAGAACTCCCTTTTTCCTTCGTATATTTTGTTCGGCATATTAATTGATGGGACAAGAGGCAAAACGGGTTCATTGCTTTTCCCTGCAGGCTTGTTTTGTGTATTCAAAGACAAAGTTCGTATATATTCGCTAAAATAATATGTTGATATATAAAATGCATTTACTATTTTCTTATATTGATCATTATTGTAGATTTTATTTAGAATTTATATTAATTGTCAATTAATGCATATGCCTATTCCTTTATGTGTATAAATGATTTGTTTTAAATAGATACCCAATTCGTTTCTGTTCATAGTTATTATTATTATTATCATTATTTCTTATTTTATAAATCAAATTCTGTGATATTAAATGTTTAAGCGTATAGTGTAAATTCTGAGTTCTTGTGTTAAACCATTTTCACAAATTGAGTTTATATTAGAATTTAAAAAGAGATTAATTCGGAGAATTTTACTGCAAATTAATCAGTATTACTTGTTCCAATTAATCAGTTTTACTTGTGAAAAAACCCATGAAAATAAGGGTAATACATCTTTAAACAATAAACCTATCTAAGATAAACCACATTAATACCTACTATACTGTGATCATATCAACTTAAAGTGCAATATATTTTGTATATAATTCACTAATACCGTAGTAAATATCTACATTTAGTACTTGTATGTACATGTAGATAACGTTATGTCAAATACTACTAGTATGTCATCTTTGCTGGCCAAGGGTTACGATTCGCTTCTCTTCAAAATTTTGGCCAGCGAAGATGCTAGTATGTAGGAGTTACAAGAGATATTAGAACATAAAATGTTTCGATTACGAGTATTTATTTACGGTAATTAAATGTCCATCCTATAGGAATTTCTAACATTCGTGTGTCAAACTACTAGTATTTTTTTCAAATACAGGTCGATCCTATGCTATGCTATAGGAGAGGTATAATATTGAGATGTGTGGAATTATAGCATGTCGACGATACAGAAACATTGAAAAATAAACTGTAAATTTATGTTGTATAAAAACCACTGGTATGCATGACAAATATTAGTATTTATTTAATATACGATCATCCAACTTCCATAAACCTATGTCAATTACCACTAGTAGAAAGTACGTAGATACAACAGTATGCCATTCATGTTGATCCAAAAACCGTCGACAGGAACATAAGCCGTGACATATCATTGCTATCCGAGGTAAAGCAGCGCTATAACACGGTCCTTTTGCGTTAAATAACAATGTAATATCGAACGCGATCACCTAGGAACCCAATGCCATTAAGCTGCTCTTTGCCACGCCGAGCAAACATGGCAATTTTAAGGTATGAGTGGATATACTTCGCTGACAATTGAATTGAAATAAATGGGATTTTAAACTCTTTACTGTTGTGCACCGACTGGGCTAAAGATGTCCGACTTGTTTTTACATTTGTATTGTATTACATTAATACTGTCTAATCTCAGTGTTGAGTTTAATAATACGCATAGCGATAAAATACAGACTCTAGTGGTTGAAATGTTTATACTTGTAATTAATTAGTTTTAATAATGCTATTATTATTTTTGTTGTTGATATTATGCAGGGTATGCACCGTTAATGTTAACTTATGATAAAACAGTGTTATACATTGTACCCACAAGGAACACGAAGAATAAATATTATCACAATAACTTATTTTTCATTTTTATACTCCCATACCTGTCTGTCAGTCAGAACCAGAATGACAGAGTGGTCTAATGAGTGGGCTTTAGATCATTGAGACAATTTTCGTGCTTTCTGTTCCCAGTGTTCCCAGTTGGGGGTGTTGGGGGTCGTATGTATAACCTCGTGAGTTTTCACTGGATTCGTGGGTTTTCTGCCATTACTAAAATAAATGCAAGGGAATTATTGAAATGAAGATAAACCACTGCCTCTTTGTTCTTGTTGCGTGTCACTGTACCCACTTTCTATTGTTAATGTAAGTGATATATACAGCCAGTAATAAGTCAATAGTATTTATGGTGAACACTACCATATTCAATCATTCCATACATGATAAAATTTCTTTAACATCTTAAATATTCATTAACACCCATTCCATGTCTGATATTTCACTGTAAAATCTCCCTATAGCACCAAATTCTCCAAGCCAGATAGAAAAATCAATTTAATTCTCTTAGTGGAGTATCATCTGTACTGTAGACTTGTCAATCATATACGCCCACTTATTTAGATGATAATATTCTGAAGTTACACATATATAGCAGTATTTCACAAAACACTAATGCTCATATTACAGAAAACTGATAATTCTTCTTAACTCTTTCACGCCCGTTTAGTCCTTATCATCTTTAAAGAATATTGGAGTATGACAAGGTAGACATTTACTGAAAGAGGCTGATAACATAATGCCTTTTTTTTCTAAAGTGGCTCATCCCATCCCTGGCAAAATTATTTCCTGCTTTGCATCCCAAAAAGAGTTCTCCAAAAAAATAATAACAATGGTAAATACTACAATAACATATTACCTGTTTTTCTTTCATTATTGATGTTAATAATTACAATGATTATACATGTATAAATAATGATGCATGATAATATACATAATGGTGCATGATAATAATAGACATAATGATAGATGATATCACAGTTATACAGATTTAGAAAGTCCAATAGAATAATTCTAACACCCGGAATTCTTTAAATTCTAACAACAATCATATTTCTTTATAAAAACATATTATCAAAATATTCATCAAATTCTTCACCCCTGAAAGAAAATAAAAATAACTTATCATCAACTAGATTTGACACTACATAATGATAATGAATTAATTAACAAGCAGTTACCATGCAAGATACGCCCACATTTTTCAAGAGATGGACAGAGAACAAGCTAAAAGAAAAATTTGGGCCATAATCCAAGAAGTTATGTCCCATAAGTATCAAATGAAACCTAAATCGGAAATCAAGAGACGGACAGAGATCCAGCTAAAAAAGTGATTTTTCAAAGGATCTGGCACCATACTTCAGGGCGTTACAGTACCACAGTATCAAAATCTAATAAGCATATATTTTAAGTTTTATCAAAATCTGATAAAAAAGATACGCCCACATTTTCGAGAGATGGACAGAGAACAAGCAATACCAAAAGTGATTTTTCCTACATCTTTACGTCCTGTATTTCATACTGTATTGGGAGCAGCCATTTAGTTGGTCAGTTCCAGTCTGATATTAATGAAACTCGAAACCGACAATGATTTTGGTGTGACGGTACACAACCTAGAAATGTGACTTTTCATCAAAATCGGGTAAGAATTGTGACCTGTAGCGAGTCCACAACCATGATATACCATTTTTTTACACTATTCGCGTACAAACGGCGACCATTTCGTCCGGCAATTTTGGTACGATTTTCACGAAATTAGAACTCAACCTTCCTCATCAAAATCGAATTAAAATTGTGACCTATACAGGGTCCACAACCATGATATATCATTTTTTTAACAGTATTCGCGTACAAACGGCGGCCATTTTGTCTGTCAATTTTGGTCCGATTTTCCTGAAATTCAAACTCAACCTTCCTTACAGTGCAACGGTGATATAATCAAACGTTTTTTTAAATTGGATAATAATTGTGACCTCCAGAGGGACCACAAGCTAAAGAAAGGGGGATTTTGCGTATAACCAGGGGCCATAATTCAGGAAGTTACGATCCGATATGCGCAAATATTGAAAAGAACCAAGATCTTTGGGTTATAACCATGAATTTCAAGTTTCATCAAAATCGAATTAAAATTGTGACCTTTACAGGGTCCACAACCTTGATATACCATTTTTTAACAGTATTCGCATACAAACGGCAGCCATTTTGTATAACAATTTTGGTCTGATTTTCCCGAAATTCATACTCAACCTTCCTTACGGTGTAACGGTAATATAATCAAACGTTTTTTTAAATCGGATAATAATTGTGACCTCCAAGCTAAAAAAAAGGCGATTTTGCGTATAATCAGGGGCCATAATTCAGGAAGTTACGATCCGATATGCGCAAATATCGAAAGGAAGCAAGATCTTTGGGTTATAACCATGAATTTCAAATTTCATCAAAATCGAATCAAAATTGTGACCTCCACAGGGTCCACAACCTTGATATACCATTTTTTAACAGTATTCGCGTACAAACGGCGGCCATTTTGTATGGCAATTTTCGTCCAATTTTCCCGAAATTCGAACTCAACCTTCTTTAGGGTGTGACGGTAATATAATCAAACGGTTTTTTAAATCGAATAATAATTGTGACCTCCAAGCTAAAAAAAAGGCGATTTTGCGTATAATCAGGGGCCATAATTCAGGAAGTTACGATCCGATATGCGCAAATATCGAAAGGAAGCAAGATCTTTGGGTTATAACCATGAATATCAAGTTTCATCAAAATCGAATCAAAATTGTGACCTCCACAGGGTCCACAACCTTGATATACCATTTTTTAACAGTATTCGCGTAAAAACGGCGGCCATTTTGTATGGCAATTTTCGTCCGATTTTCCCGAAATTCGAACTCAACCTTCCTTAGGGTGTAACGGTGATATAATCAAACGGTTTTTTAAATCGAATAATAATTGTGACCTCCAGAGGGACCACAAGCTAAAAAGGGTGATTTTTCGGACAATCAGGGGCCATAATTCAGGAAATTACATTCCGTAAGCCGCAAATATCGAAAGGAACCAAGATCTTTGGGTTACAAACATGCATGTCAAGTTTCATCAAAATCGGTTCAAAATTATGACCTCTATAGGGTCCACAAGCTAAAAACGTGATTTTTCGTACAATCAGGGGCCATAATCCATGAAGTTTTGATCCGATACATGCCAATATCGAAAGCAGCCGAGAACTTTTGGGGATAAACCTATATTTCAAGTTTCGTCAAAATCGGATAAGAATTGTGACCTGTAGAGAGTCCACAAACAAATTGTGGACGGACGGACGGACGGACGGACGGACGGACGGACGGACGGACGGACAGGGGCGACGACATAATACGTCCACATGAAAATGTGGGCGTATAAAAATGAGACCTCTAGACGGTCCTAGAACCTTGGTATTACATTTTTTGCATACAAGAAAAGGACATTTATTTGGGTAGTTTTCACCAGATTTGAACTCAACTATCGTTATGGTGTAGCAGTTGTTTTTTATAGTGTGACTTCTAGAGGGTCCACAAGCTAAAAACATTATTTTTCGAAAAAATCAGGAATCATAATCCAGGAAGTTATGGTCCGATATACCAATATATCAAAAGGAACCGCAATTTTTGGTTATGAACATACATTTCAAGTTTAATCAAAATGAGATAAAAACTGTGACCTCTAGAGTGTCTACAAGACCAAAAATCGATTTTTCGTACAAGTTACTGTCGGACACATGCCAATATCAAAAGGAACCAAGATTTTTGGACGATAAAAATTGTGACCTGTCGATTGTGGACGGACAGAAAGACAATATACGTCCATGTGGTCATAAGTTGTATTCTATAAGTTTTTGTAATTATATCATGTGTATATATCCTAGCATGATATGTTTGTTTATTCTGGAATGGTTAGCGCTATAATACCCAGCATAACACAGTCTGTGTACTTCTGGTATGATTAGCTGTTATATCTAGCACTGTAATTATTATGAAGTAGTTAGTTTGATATAACCTAACATCTGGTTTATTATTCTAGAGTAGGTTTAGTCTGATTATTTTGGAGTGGTATAATATCTATCTAGTTTGTGTGATTATTCTGGGGTGGGTGGGATTATGTTAGGTTGATGTCATTGTTTTTTTTTACCTTGATTTTTCTTCAGTTAATTTAGCTGGACCACTCCATACTGATTGATCTATAACATCTGATTGACTAGTCTCTGTCGCTTCTTCTTCATTAGTCTGTGATTTACTAGATCTATCATCATCAGAATCTGAACCTATCACAAAAATACAATATTTGAAATAATTAATTTAGATATACAATGTATATTTCAAAAAAGGTAACTAATCCCAGTATTGGATTTTGCTCATAAACCTTAAGTCAGAGTTTTAAATGAAATAAAATTGGGTTTAAGTCCTACTGTTCTGCTCCAAACTGGGCTAATAAAAGACAGGCATACACCATACTGTGTGCTATGGGGGAAATTTTGCCTGGACAGTGGCACTACGGCCTACACTTATACTGAATTTCAACTATCAAGGGATCTTTTACGTACATTCCAAAGTATACATGTGACCTTGGTTTTCCATTCCATCCAAACAACAAGACAGGCGTCGTTGTTAGGCCCTCTGTCCTGCATCACTGCAAGGGGGAATCATGATGGAAAATCTAGATGAGCTTTCTTGGTCAATGTAGAGATCGAACATCCAGCCTCCACGCTAGCGAGCCAGCGTCTTACACACACACCATATACTTACCCCTTGATCTGTGTTTCTTGTGATGTCTTTTGTGATGTTTTTTATGTTTCTTATGTTTTTTACTGAGTGGTTTAGATTGTAATCTCTTTGGTTTAACTTCTTTTCTTCTGTAAATTTAATATAGATTTAATTATTCGCTTGCTCGTAGGGGTCTTTAGCAGTGGGAGGAAACCGGAGTAAACCCAAGAGGTTGGACAGAGGACCCTACTACGCCTTACCACGTACAACCAGGGATTAGAAACCACTCCAGTTGACTCAATGGCAGGCCGTATTTTATAGTGCGCACACGTTAACCATTCGGCCATCCATCCCCCAACCCCCCTTAATATTTGTGTTATTATGCCTCAAGTAATAAATATACAGTGTTCAATATTATATAAATACTATGATAAATAATAATGAGACAAACAAGGTCATTTTGAATGATAATTTCAGAGCTGTACGAGATTCTACAATACAAAATAAAATATAATTAGAAGAAACTTGTTTTACCATTCCTTGACTTCGCTTTCAGTTTCATAATTTTATGCTAACACAAATGTCAATAAAGTAAACATTATGAAAGATTTTTTGAATGTTTTTTTTAGGAATCAGTCACAAATATCTTTTGAGTACATGTATTTTGTTTATCCAATAAAATCGAGAAATATATATTTAGAATATGAACTAATGTTAAATTCTATAATAACTGGTGAGTGGCAATACCAAATTAAGTCATTAACATATCAAGCACTTTTTCAAATATAATAAAACTTACTTATTATGATAATTTAACTTGTAAGAACAATCCGGACATAATCCTACAAAATAAATAATTTGTAATGCATTAAGAAATTTTTAAGAAATTGGTGCTTTTATTTAAAGTTACATTATGGGAGTTAAGATAAAGAGATTGCAGTTCTCACTATAATAGTTAAAAACTACTGTCTGTTCCAGGCAACACTACAACTCGAAAATTGCTTGCTATTTGTTCAGTTTTTAATTAAAATGGTTAAAACTTAACGACCTACCTGGAATGGTCACCCCATTACTTTCTTCGTTGAACCTTAACGTCAATATGTTCGATAAAATCACCCATTCTCTTGTAAATTTCACATTTTTCGAAACACTCAATTTCTCAGAACATAAACATTGACTCTACGCATGTGTAGATTGGTTCACTCGGATATCATGTAGGGGTAGATGGTATTCCACAAATCGGGTGCATTCGGTTAATAATACTTTGGGCGGGAGGTTTCGCACCGTCATTTTGCGGCAGTAATACTTATTTTCGATTATTTTTTTAGCTTTCTTTAAAACGTTTCATGCAGTACGTTTATTGTTACAATATCAAGAATTTGTGTGTGCGTGTGTTTTGGTTTCCAGTATTTTAATATTCCTTTGAGATATTCACAGAAGTGCATGTCTTCTAAAATATTCCTCACAGAACACTAATTTTCAGCATTAGATAGCATGGTAACCTTTCGGATGAAGTGTAAATATTTTACGATATCTTATAATTTTATGGACTAGTATCGATTATCGGTATCCATTTTTATTTATTTTCCTATTCGACAAGCGGGGAGATTAAATGAAGAAGCACCACCAGTTGTCATTTCATTCGGAAGTGACATTGAGTTTGATTATGAGAGTGAACAGAATGTCAGTGGAGAGAGTGAAAATGTTGCTGAGAATATGGATGACAGTGGTGTTGCGAATGAAGATTTGGGTGCTAATAATATAGACGTGTGTAGTGTATGTGATTGTGAGAACCCACCGGGAAGTGAGTCGGATGCGATTGTTGATTGGGTGGGCTTGCAGGGAGATTGATGTGAACGCCAGTGTTGTGAAATGTGTAGATTGTGTACGTAAATTGTATAATAATAGATAGCATGAATGTAGGCCAGACAACCTCAGTGATATAGTTAGAGCATTTTCTGTGAATTTGTGTAAATAAATGACTTCTATAAAACAGCTTATTTCTGCTTTCTTGTTTGAAAGGTAGACTTGCAGAAATTTAATAAAGTTCAGGGTTAATCAATATGAATAAATTAAATGTAAATAAAAATAACTCGTGTTCTGAACACAAAAACGCAATGACGTGCCTTTGATCTAACAGAAGTTGACCTTGTGTCATGTGGCTACTACCCCTTTCCGTTTTCTGTCAAAGTATCATTTGCTTAGGGGCATTTCACAAAATACAAAAAAAAAAAAAAAAAAAAAAAACAAATCAAAAAAGAAATAGACGAGAGTATCTAAAACAATACCGTATTAGCTAATTTAATATCTAAGGCAGTGGAACAAAAAACGTGGTCTGAAACCAAATAACAAATTTATATTACTTCCCTTAAATCACTCTTTTAAGCAAGTTATATTCTACTAGGTCGAAACAACTATCTAAACATTCAGATAGGACGAAATGACTGAAAGGCATATCCACACCCCTGTTCGATTTGGTTTATCCCAAATATTTAGGTTAAGCATGGCAAACTTCAATACCGCGAAGTAAATAAAGAAGTATTTTTCAAGAGAGAAAGGCTTCATATCTTGATCTGAAATTGGTAAACGTGCGATAGAAAGTAACGGGATGACCATTACAGGTAGGTCCTTAAGTTTTAACCATTTAAATTAAAAATTGAAGAAATAGCAAGCAATTTTCGAGTTGTAGTGTTGCCTGGAACAGACAGTAGATAGTGTAAAGGTAATTTGTTGAAAATTGGTCCAATATTAGCCGAGAAAAAAGCATTTGAAATATTCACATAGCCTCGGTCATCATTACTCAAATCATTAATTTAAACAGCATAGTCTTGATTATCCACTTGATTGATTTAATTATCAACGGCCATTAAGCGGCATATAGGAATTCAATCTGCCAACATCGAAGGCTAGCCTTGACTTTAAAAGTTTATTATGGCCTGGATATATTAATTAATGTCTAATTGATTATTTAGATAACATCTCAGGCCTAAAGAAAGACCTGTAATAAGCAGATTTTGCTCTTGCATTAGTGCGGAACATACTGCATTGACAGAAATGATATCAGGTCGCAAAGACTATAGGGCCGTGAAACTTCTGTCAGGCCCGAAAACGGAGATAGTGTGGTGACGGAACACAACTAATATGTTTCTGGTGTTGTGGCTGGTTGATGCATTTTCTTATTTAGTTGGTGCCTGTGCTGACGACCCTAATCCCCAGTCCGCTTAATCGAGTCTCTATTATACGTGCCTTTTAATCAAAGGGAGACAAATCTGATATTCAAACTTACTTAATTTGACCAGGGCATTTTTTTTCTCTCCTTGTTCAATATATCCAAAATTTACTTCCCAACTTCTTAAATTGTCTTTTTCATTACATTTCTTTGCACCACAAATAAACTGACCTATAGTATATTATAATAAAATAAACTGACCTACAGTATATTATAAACTGACCTACAGTATATTATAATAAAATAAACTGACCTATAGAATATTACAATAAAGTAAACTGACCTATAGAATATTAGAATAAAGTAAACTGACCTATAGAATATTACAATAAAGTAAACTGACCTACAGAATATTATGATAAAATAAACTTATAAGACACAATAAAAAAAAACAATAACACATAAGATTGAAAGAAACCATGTAATATAATCATTATAACTTAATTCATATGATAGTGACAGTATTCCTAAAATCAAACTATATTTAAAAGTTTCTTCAAAATTCATATATTTTTAAAAGAAGATGTGGGCCACCAAATTTCATACTTTTTAAAATAAATTTTTCTTGATTGATTTTTAATAATACAACAATATGAAAGAAGGTATTGTTACAGTATAGTACAGTGGATAATACACAGAACAAGAGTAAAGAGGGTAATATAAAACTGTATAACTACAGTGAAGGGACACAGACATACCTTTGCCTTCAAAAACCTCTTTTTCAATCCTCCACCTCATTCCAAACTGAAATAATAAACACCAATACATTCAATCCATGGGAATATTTCACATGTGTTCATGTTTGGTATATAATGATCATATAATAATACCGGTAATTGGCTATAGCATATGTAACAGATTAAATATATCAGTAATCCAAAATAAATGTTTGTAAATGCTATCAATCCTTGCAGCCTAACTTCGCATTTTATCCCATTTCAAAATCATGCATTCTACGTTGCCTCCATTTCATCAAACCCACTTGTTATGGTCCCTAGTCGTGACTGGTGGCAAGCTGATATCACTGAGATTATACGAGAGAGGGATATAGTAATGCCTTATGTCCAAGAAGTGGACAACTTCAAAGTCTGAATCAAAGAATTTTAATTAAAGCTTTCTTACCTTATTTTCTTTATATCTTGCTAAATCTGCTATACAGTATTCTTTAAATAACTTATCATAATATTTCTTAGCTAATCTTCTTTCCCTGACGTAAACAAAACATTTATCTAAAAAGTGAATAAAAAACCCACAGAACTGATTTGTATAAAAAAAAAGATTACTGCTTTTTTGGCAGGTTTCAATTTATAAATCTTCACTACTTTTTATCATTAGTCTCAATATATTTTTTCAATGTTGTTAATAATCACCATGACAACTGTGAATCATCATCCTCATCTTCCCATAAAAACTGGTGATTTTCTCTGATCACATCACTATCTCTTTTATCTCTAGAACTATAAATATTTAAAGTCATTAATTTATAATACCGGTATCTAAAATTCAGTGAATGATAAACATTACATAGCACCATATTCCTGGCAAATATTATATAGACTTTCAGATCATACTAAATACCCATTGCTTATACATGATATATGACATCTTGAAACACTTCATCTTTCTCTGTCACGGTTTTCACCAAAGTCATCAACCAAATTTAATCAAATAAACAGAAGTATAGTTACGTGTCTCTCTTGAACTCTTCTTTATTCCCACCATAATATAACATATAGTTATTTACAAACTGTTTATGACGAGCATACTGTACACAGATATTAAGGAAAATAAACATTTAGAATTTTGGTAGGAAAAACACCTAAGTTGAAGGGTAAATAACTATGATACAAATTAAAGATAAGTTTTAAGGAGGCTAAATGCTGGTAAAGCTTCATCTCTGCCGAGTTTTTCATGACAATGGTAAGGATACAGCATCTAAGCTTAAAAGCTGTTGTCTGTGGACTTTCCCTTCTTCCCTAAAACAAAGGAAATGTTATAATAGTACAACAAAAAGGATAAAGAATGATCTTATATAAAAGAAGATAAATTGAGCTCAGAATAAGACAATGATACACCAATATGAGTAACACAATATGTAACGTGTTTTTATAATCAGAAATTTATTAAAGTTACATTATGGGAGATAAGATAAAGAGATGGCAGTTCTCACTATTATAGTTAAAAACTAGATAGTGTAAAGGTAATTTGCTGAAAATTTCAATCAAATTGATCCACTATTAGCCGAGTAAAAAGGGTTGAAATATTCACATAGCCTCGGTCATCATTACTCAAATCATTAATATAAACAGCATAGTCTCGATTATCCACTTGATTGATTTAATTATCACCTTCATTAAAGGGACAATCCCGATAAGAACAGAGTCTCAAAAATTAAAGTCTGTGCCTTTATGAAATTTATGGACCAAAATATAGAGGCATGGTGTATTTACCTTGGCTCAAAGTTTCAGCTCAAAATATTGAGTCGTTTTGGCGTTAACGTCAACACTGCTTATCTGGACAAGTAACCCTTTCAAGATTTTGGGTCAATTTTTTGATTGGGTGACCTAATTATAGATTCCAGTTTCATGAGAGGTCTATACAGTGAATGACCTATGTACTTTACTTGATAACAAAAGGTAAATTTCACCTACATATCATTTTTATAGAAAAATGTCTGGTTTTATCCAGATACTGTATAATACAACAGTCTCCATTTCCAGATGAAGACTGTCAAGTTTAAGTTATTTACAAGCATATCACAAATATCGGGTTAGTTGGTCGGCTTTAGGTAATGGCATATAAGGGATTTTAACACAAAATTAAGCAAATTTATTCCCCAAAAAGTTATCGGGATTGGCCCTTTAAGCGGCATATAGGATTTTAATCCGCCAACATCGAAGGCTAGCCTTGACATCAAGAGTTTATTATGGTCTGGATATGTTAATTAATGTCTAATTGATTATTTAGATAACATTTCAGGCCTAAAAAAAGATCCGTAATAAGCAGATTTTGCTCTTGCATAATGCTATTTTAAGTACTGGCAGCAAATTTCTTACTTGGTATATTCTTCTTCTACATTCCTTTTATTCGCTACACCATCTGTTCCCTTCTTTTTCTTTGGTAGTAAATCTTTATATTTCTTCCTGAAATACAGATACGTATATATATATATATATATTACCTGGACGTACATTTGTATTTTTTATTTATTTATGCATTTATCTACTGTAAACAAAGAAGTACTTGTACTTTATATATATTAATAGACCATAAATGAAGATTACAAGTTGAATTCAGTGAAATTTAATCATTTGCTATCAGCCTACAAAATGTTCATGGTGACTATATGAGGTGCATACATGGTTTACATTATTATACAAGTTTTTTTCCTGTCAAATGGAGTAAAGGTATACTATTTGATATTATGATTACCCAAAATGAGATTGTGAATTTAATAATCCATGTTGACTGAAATTCATTTGCTATAAGCTTACTTTGTAAGTCAATATATCTATATTATCTATATGATATAGGAAAAATACTCTACCTGGTCTGTTCAGATTCCACTTCAGAATCAAACTCAGATCCATATCCACCAAGATTGTGAACCTGAAAAAGAAAATAACAAGGTAACTAATAATACTAATACAGGATGTTTCGTGTCCCTCACACCTGTTAGTCTGGAAGTTTTATCTTACTTGCTATCACCCATAAGTAATATCAAAGCTTTTTTTCCCTAAAAACTCAATAAGGGAAGGAATATTGTTATTGAATAGGCTAATCAGTAATATTTATGGTATTTGTGTTAGACATGTATACACTTTTTTTCATGAACAACATAAAAATTAAACTAAAAACATACTTATGGAAAAACAGCTAATCAGTAGCTGTTTTTCCATAAGTATGTTTTTAGTTTATTTATCTGCCCAGTTACTAAATGCCTCTTAAAGAATAACATAAAAATTGTAAGTATGATGAAACAATCCACACTGATTTTCTAGGTTGGAGAAAATGAATCGCAATGGGTTTTAACATCTTATGGTTCGACTTGGACTGGGCTAAACTGCAGTGCGCTATATGGGAAATTTTACCCTGACAACGGCACTACAGCCTACTATAATATCGAATTCTAACTGCAAAGGGATCCTTTACGTGCATGCCAGTGTGTACACAGGACATTGGTTTTTTTTTGTCTCATCAACAGGACTATACATTCTCCTTGCAAGGCCTTCTGTCTTGCACCACTGATAAGGAGGGAACACGCCAGAAAATTCCCATGAACTTTCTCCGTCAATGACGGAATTGAACAGGACCTCTCATTTAGAAACATGTTTTTTGACACAGGTCAACTTATCCCATTCAACAAAAATGTAATTTGAGATAAATATATATTACTGCACAGCTTTTGTTTGTTATGTTGTTCAATGGTGGATATTTAAATAAGCTAGGACAATGTTGTAGAATATTTCTTCATTCAAGAATTATGACGTAACTTGCATCCAGGTTCCCCTGTCTGAGGAATGTACAGCTTCCTTTGGACTGTAATAACTACTGCATAAGTAAGACAAAGGCATGTTTGCTATATCTCCATACTAAGCTTTATTGATGTACTGAAGCCTCTTATGATAAGACTTATCGTAACACATTTATATACAGGGATCCCGTGGGCCGAGGTAAATTCATCCCCTGCTTGAATGGTGTATCTGATGAAGGCCAGATTAAGGATTTGGGATAATTTACACATGTAAATTCCTGAACTGATGGCATAATAATAATATAATAAAGAAAAGTCTCCACAACAAAACTTGAAAGAAAAAGACTATTTTCCACAATATTGATGTCTTTCATTAGCTTTCTTGAGTAATTTCCAAGAAACTGTTTTACATATTGTCAATGATGTCTTGTGTCAATTAAAATTGACATAGAAATGAATTTTAATTGTCCTTTTTATTCACTTTGAAACTTCTCACCTCTGAAAAGTCTATTTTGTCAGCCATGATGACATCTACCGGAAGTAGAAATGGTTGAGTCCAATAAAAGGTAATTCATATAATTTGATTTAATAATATTCCACCAAAAAATCACCTTTAAAATCTATCCTTCACAAACAAATAAAACGTTTGTCAAGATCAATCCCTAAATGAATTTCGAATTGATCAAACCTAAGGTTATAATTTACTAAACCGTTAAATATTCTAGCTCCACACATTGAAGTTCCCTATTTCCTCAAATGGGTATAGCTACCCACGTGGTTTCATTCAAGATGGCAGCCTCCACGATTTGTGTTCCAGGTTTGCTTCTTTCTGATGAATTTTCAATAAACTAAACATCATTTTGACATTGTCAGTTATTTCCTTTTAGGCTACTTGGTTTCTGACATATAAATCTCTGGTGAAAATTGCAAAGTACCTTACGCAGACAATACTTTTCAGTCTGTTTCACAGAGAATTACTTAGGAATTAACTCTGTAACAGATGAGTGTCCATAGCACGTGCGTTGACTGCAGTCATTGGCTCAACGGCTCGTGCAATGTTTACTTAACACCTAACTGCTTCGGGCAAAATGACGCATTTTACTCATTTTAATACCCATTTACACTTAATAGGAAATATTTTTTAACTTCAGTTACTTCAAACGTCTTTATTTATTTTTCTGTTACCTCAAAAAAATGTTTGAGAATTTTATTTGTCGGAGTAAAAAAGTTAATATACCGTACTAATTAAGCCTCGCCGATGTCATGCTTATCAGTGATTGTAGCGGCCAAGCGAATATTCACTGCGGGATCAGTTTGAATACTTTTAATGTCACTGTAGTACTGCCTGGTATTCATTCTTACAATGATAGGCAGATTATATATAAAAATTTCAACTTGCTTCTTTTTAGCTGGAAATGGGCTCATTTGATAGATCTCATTGAGACAAATACGGTGCTTTTTGAATTATTGCAATAGCAAAAGTACTTTTTGAGATATTACATTTTTTCAGTCGTTAAATATCGCGTTTTTTGTCTTGTCATTGTTATTAAGAAAACTGTGTCAATTAAGGCTAACGGAAAATGTCAATATCTTGAGAACTATAAATGCTAGAATGAAAATTCAAAAAGCAGTGGATTTGTCTTTCTGAGCCCTAGATGATGGGCCTATTCCCAGAACACAACCGACGCTTCCACTGCTTGCCAAGATGGCGACCATCCACTTCGTCATACGCATTACGGCACCATGTCCTGTTTCGGGGCGATATTTTCTTCGTTCGGGGGAATGGATTACAATGATATATACATCAAAATGTTCGTTAGAAGTTACTATTTAGGTTAGAAGTAATAATAATTTATTTATCTACCTTGGTAGGGGTGTATTTTATCCTTGAAATCGAAGAAATTTTTGACGACGTTCAAAATTCACGAATAATATGCGATGACAGAAAGAAGGCGCATAGTCTATGAAAGACGGCCTCTGGTTGGCTCAATTTTAACCCCGCGTGGATTCTAAACCAATTATATTGCTTTTAACGAGCATTTTGATAACCGACCGGCAGATTGTTCAACCATTTTGGCGTGCACACGGGCGAAGCGTAAATATTGATAAAGTCATCGAAGTGGCGCCGCGGGCGGATTTTGGCGTACCAAACAATGAGTTACATACTACATTAAAGTTCCAATTTCATATTTTCTAAGAAAGTCAAAACATAATTATTTCTATGTCTTTTGCTCAAAAGGTTGTCAACTCACTATTATACGATCATGGGCAAAATTTTTTGGGCATTAGAAAGGCTGACACAGGCTGATTGAGGAAATAGTTACTCAATTACCTCCCTTGTTTTCCCATTCCTCTCCATGGACGGCCATCTTCAAACATTTGAAGTTGAAAATGATATCTTTGCCAATTTCTCAACTGGCAATAGTGAATTATAGGATTAGGACTGTTTATAGATTCAATCTATTTTAGGGCTTTATTTTAATACATTTTAAAAATATAACTTAAAAAAATGCTATTGGAGCTTTAACATAGGCCATCATCATCATACATATACTGAGCGCCATAGAAAACGCATCGCTTAGTTTTTCGTATAACAAAATGATTCTGTAAACATATCTTATTTATTTTGCTTCTTATTGTGAACAATATTCAAATGGGAACACATCAATAACAACACATTTAATTTGTAGTATTGCACACTTATGGATGTTTAATCTTTAATCAATGGTACAAAGTCAGAGGGGTCGAAACCAAAAGTACAACAAAGATGGTTAATTGTCAGTCAAGCGTGTGTCCTGCACTGGGTCTTACGCACGCACGCTGTGTACCACAATTTATCATAAGTGACGAAAAATATAGATTGTAGAGTATTACGTGAAGACCATGGAAATGCTGTTCTATTTCATATCATATATATCGTCAGAAAATGTAAATATTGTTGCATAATTGTATATGGTAATAATATCAGTAACTTAAGTAGCTATAATGTACATCGTTCATTGCGGACTCTCACCTGGGGGCTGTATCAAAAGCCTTTCATTGAGTCAACTGGCGTGGTTTCGAATCCCCGGTTGTACATAACGCACATGCAAATTCTTGAAATAAAATTAAACCCATACGTTAGTCCTGAAATGACCTAGTTTGTGTCAAGTGGATGTTAAACCCCACTTCTCTCTCTGTCTCGACTCACACCTCCGTGTCATGAGATATAGAATGAAACTATAATGCTATCTAATGTAGATAGCCTTTGTGTATCAAAGCACCATTTTTTTAAACAAAAACTGTTACATTTTGTTTATCCAAACAGGATGTCTTCATAACTGCCAGCGACTTTCTTTCAGAATATACGGGTGTGCGTATCAATTTAGAGGACTCTTTTCAGGGCAAAGAATACTGCGAACCGATGGAAGTCATGTAGCTGGTAATGGTACATATGTAAGAAATGGCTATGTACATTCTACACTGGTTGGTCATGTTCATACACAAACAACAGATGATGGCAAGGTGAATATATTCTTTTTTATTATTTACGCACCAATATATCCCTTTCATTTGAAGCTAGTTTTTAGAAAGGGGGTAGAGTACAACAGCATTGTTGAACTCAGGTTCGAAAGAGGGTTAATATGTTCCAATGATGGTCACCATTATTAACATAAACATTCAGAATTTGTCACTTATTTATTGAGACATCAAATGAGTGACCAGTCCCCATTGTCATTTATTATCAAAATGTGTGCAAAAGAGTTTAGTATTTTGTGTTCAGCAGTATTAGATAGAAACTAGGCTGTATCTTCTGTTTATATGTATAAGGAGGAATGCTATTGGAAATTCAACATTTTCGTTAGCAAACCATAGGTATATAACTCTCCTGTATGTTCGGTATAATTTTACGTTATATTAATTTTATTTTTTCCAGACAATTATTGAAGTGAGATCCACCAAAACACAGAATGTTGTCCCGTCTGAGGATGATGTAGTTACAGCTAGGGTAAGATGTAGATAATTTATTTTTTATACGCCCACATTTTCATGTGGACGTATTATGTCGTCGCCCCTGTCCGTCCGTCCGTCCGTCCACAATTTGTTTGTGGACTCTCTACAGGTCACAATTCTTATCCGATTTTGACGAAACTTGAAATATAGGTTTATCCCCAAAAGATCTCGGCTGCTTTCGATATTGGCATGTATCGGATCAAAACTTCATGGATTATGGCCCCTGATTGTACGAAAAATCAGGTTTTTAGCTTGTGGACCCTATAGAGGTCACAATTTTGAACCGATTTTGATGAAACTTGAAATGCATGTTTGTAACCCAAAGATCTTGGTTCCTTTCGATATTTGCGGCTATCGGAATGTAATTTCCTGAATTATGGCCCCTGATTGTCCGAAAAATCACCCTTTTTAGCTTGTGGTCCCTCTGGAGGTCACAATTATTATTCGATTTAAAAAAACGTTTGATTATATCACCGTTACACCCTAAGGAAGGTGGAGTTCGAATTTCGGGAAAATCGGATGAAAATTGCCATACAAAATGGCCGCCGTTTGTATGCGAATACTGTTAAAAAATGGTATATCAAGGTTGTGGACCCTGTGGAGGTCACAATTTTGATTCGATTTTGATGAAACTTGAAATTCATGGTTATAACCCAAAGATCTTGCTTCCCTTCGATATTTGCGCATATCGGATCGTAACTTCCTGAATTATGGCCCCTGATTATACGCAAAATCGTCTTTTTTTTAGCTTGGAGGACACAATTATTATTCGATTTAAAAAACCGTTTGATTATATCACCATTACACCCTAAGGAAGGTTGAGTTCGAATTTCGGGAAAATCGGACGAAAATTGCCATACAAAATGGCCGCCGTTTGTACGCGAATACTGTTAAAAAATGGTATATCAAGGTTGTGGACCCTGTGGAGGTCACAATTTTGATTCGATTTTGATGAAATTTGAAATTCATGGTTATAACCCAAAGATCTTGCTTCCTTTCGATATTTGCGCATATCGGATCATAACTTCCTGAATTATGGCCCCTGATTATACGCAAAATCGCCTTTTTTTTAGCTTGGAGGTCACAATTATTATCCGATTTAAAAAAACGTTTGATTATATTACCGTTACACGGTAAGGAAGGTTGAGTTCGAATTTCGGGAAAATCAGACCAAAATTGCCGTACAAAATGGCCACCGTTTGTACGCCAATACTGTTAAAAAAAGGTATATCAAGGTTGTGGACCCAGTAAAGGTCACAATTTTAACTCGATTTTGATGAAACTTGAAATTCATGGTTATAACCCAAAGATCTTGGTTCTTTTCGATATTTGCGCATATCGGATCGTAACTTCCTGAATTATGGCCCCTGGTTATACGCAAAATCCCCCTTTCTTTAGCTTGTGGTCCCTCTGGAGGTCACAATTATTATCCAATTTAAAAAAAACGTTTGATTATATCACCGTTACACTGTAAGGAAGGTTGAGTTTGAATTTCGGGAAAATTGACAGACAAAATGGCCGCCGTTTGTACGCGAATACTGTTAAAAAAATGATATATCATGGTTGTGGACCCTGTATAGGTCACAATTTTAATTCGATTTTGATGAGGAAGGTTGAGTTCTAATTTCGTGAAAATCGTACCAAAATTGCCGGACGATATGGTCGCCGTTTGTACGCGAATAGTGTAAAAATATGGTATATCATGGTTGTGGACTCTCTACAGGTCACAATTCTTATCCGATTTTGATGAAAAGTCACATTTCTAGGTTGTGTACCGTCACACCATAATCATTGTTGGTTTCGAGTTTCATTAATATCAGACTGGAACTGACCAACTAAATGGCTGCTCCCAATACAGTATGAATACAGGACTTAAAGATGTAGGAAAAATCACTTTCGGTATTGCTTGTTCTCTATCCATTTCTCGAAAATGTGGGCGTATCCTGCCTGGCAGTGCCAGCCTATCTTTTATTTTCAGAGTTTGTTATTCCAAATTTGTCACAGTTTTCCTCTTTGTATCAAGATAAAATATACCGGTAATAGAAGTTGTTGATTTAGTATATTTGTATCACAACCAAACAATTATATGATACATTTCAGGTTACTAATGTAAATCCAAGATTTTGCAAATGTTCTATATTAAGTGTGGGTAGTACCAAATTACAAGAACCATTCAGAGGAATGTTAAGGTATGATAATTTTATTTTGAGAATTGACTGAATTCAATGGTGTTTTGTGTCTTGCTTGAAGTGTGGATTGTTGAGAGAAAATTGGTTACATCTCAAAATTGGCTTAATCCATGGATATAAAATTTTTAGTGCATAAGTTACACTTTTATTATGCTTCAAAATAGGTCATACACTTTTAATTGTTTGTTACAGAAAAGAAGATGTGCGAGCCGCTGAAAAAGATAAGGTGAGAGTAGCTAGCGTTGTATTGGATATTTAAAAGTTTTCATAAAAACACTCATGGCTTTATAGGCAAAGATATATAGACAATGTTTAAAGTAGCTAAGTCTCTAACTCAATATCATCGAAAGTCGAATACGTTGAAAACACAAATTATTTATCTATTTAAATCAACATTGATGGTGTGGTCTTACCAGGAAAAGGTGGGCTTCCGATATTCAATATTTAAGACGAAATAATTTTTTTACCATTGGTACACGAATCGTGTACCATACAGCGTTTCAGACTCATTTTCAACTAGGGACCCAAAGAACAAGGCTAGGTATACTCCACATTACATCTCAAACAGTGAGCATGCGCAATAAATACTATGTAGACTGGAATAACCAGACTCTATATATATTGTGATTCAATTGAGACTTCTGGTGTACTTTGCCAAACATAACTGATTTGATATTAGAGTAAAAACGGAAACGATTGAATGTAAATCAGTTTATATACATTCATATTAAATTACTATATGGCTTGCGACCCATTTGTGTCAATTTCTAGGCTCCAAATATTATCGATTTAGCTCCTTTAATAGTTGCATATGTGAATAAAAAACGATTTTTGTGTATTTTCAGGTAGAAATGTATAAATGTTACAGACCTGGCGATATTATAGTGGCCAAAGTTGTATCCTTTCAAATAATAACTCAAATATCATAAACTTATATCTCAATTTCTTTCGAGCTGGACATTTTTTTTTATATTTTTTTAGATAGGCCTATATTTAAAGCAAATTAAGAAAAGGAAATTATTTGGATCTACTACTACTACTTCCTTAATGAATAATTCTAGTTATCATTAGGAGATGCTCAGTCTTATGTATTAACTACAGCAGAAAATGAACTTGGTGTAGTCATAGCAACTAGTGAAGCCGGTAAATAAATTGATTAAAAATATGTATTGGGTTATAACCAGATGCTCATGCATCACTTAAAAAGAGATCATGACTTGATTTTATTTTTTTGTAAAATAAAAACAATCACATTAATAACCTCATGTAAATATTTTCCCTCAGTTACAGCAAGCAACTTTATATAGAAGTTTTAATGAAACTGGGGGGATGCTCGATTCACAGTTCCAGAATTGAATTCCAAAACTGGTGTTAATCGAGTGAAAAGGAGAATTTCGGAGTACAACATATGTGTTGACTGTATAAAAAATATTTCAACCAATCATGACAGCTGAAACATATTTTTACCTAGGAATACGTCACGATTCTACTCACTCCACCTCAGCTGTCGGGAGTGGCAGAACTGTGACAGGACTGAATTCCGCGTCACGTGATTGTAATTCTGTTCTGGACTGTGAATCGAGCATCTCCATGGTGTATACCATAGTCTCAGTTATCAAGTATGCAACACTGATAAATGTTCCAGGCAATCATAAATAGCACTGGATAATTATACATGCCTATAAATAGCATTATGAGATAAATGTAGTGCCTTGAAGTTTTTTTAAAAGAATTGTCTGAGAACCGCAACATTTTTATTCTGTTGTTTATTATTGTAATGAGGGCACTGGTTATTTAAGGCTTAGCCTCGCTTCTTCATTTTAAATTAAATCATTAAATTACCAAACCATGTAATCTACTTAAAATCAGAGATTTTAACTTTATCTTGCAAAAGTTTGTGAATGCCGAATTAGAAATTTGCAGCGGTATAGAATTCATATATAAGACTGTATTATTATTCTGATACTGTGTAATGTTTTTCATGTCCTGCTGAATCCGAACATACAAGATTCTGTTATAATCTTTAATATATTTATATATGATTGTATTACAGGAGGAAACATGATACCAATTAGTTGGTGCAAGATGCAATGTACTAAATCACTTTCAGAGGAGTTTAGAAAAGTAGCCAAAGTCCAGCCAGAATTTATAGAATATTCAGACTCATGATATAATATAATATGTATATCAAAAAGTATTATATAATAAAATCATATTTTGTATTTACTTGTTATCTATAATTCCAGGAATTCCATTTTTGAGTAAATCCCAATAATATTCATTGGCTCATGTGACAGAGAGAGAGAAATGGGGTTTAACGTCTACTCGACACAAACTAGATCATTTCGGGACTAACATATGGTTTAATTTTATTTTGATAATACGCTTGTGTGTAGGGGTCTTTAGCTGTGGGAGGAAACCAGAGTACCCGGAGGAAACCCACTAGGTTGAGAAGGCGCCCCTATCTGCATGCCACATACGCTCACACCAGGGATCGAAACCACAGCCGCAAGCCAGAGGTGACCGGCCAGCTAGAGGTCGAAGCGTGGCACTCTACACTACGAGGCCATCCCAACCCCCCTCATTTGACAGATATATCTCACTGCACCATGAGGATTTATAGTCTAAATCTTGGAACCATACATAAAAAAAACTGAAGAATTCAGTGGTTGCAATGCACTATATATACAGCTTTATTCTTTCTCAATTTGAGGGTTGTTGTTACTTGTTGGCTATACAGACACGTCTCTGCTAATAATAGTACACACGATATCTATTGAGTGTTTCATCAGCCATATATCTTTCCCTTCTTCTTGTATTCAGTTACATTCTTGGATTTTCATGCCACAATAATTGAATCAGCTCTATTAACAACTAAGACTTGATGTTGCTTTGAAGATAATCAGGATTAAGTCAGAAGTATGCAATTTTCAGCCTACATGTTTAAATATCAAGCCCAATTCAGTCACCCAAACCCCTACAAAGAATTCGATGTGATATATTCAAGTCATGTTAAATTGATTTTTTTTTTATTGTTTATTTACAGAAATGTAATATTAAGTTTAGTTCTTCATTAGTGTTAAAGCTTAGTTAGAAATGGTTTACACAACATACACAAAATCTCGACCATTAAGATAACCAATACTTGTAGATGAAGTATTATAGATGTAAATTGGCATGTAATCAAGTCACTAATTAACCATACCAAACCAATTTTTCTGAATCGCTGAAATAAAGCCACCGCATGAGATGAAAATATGTACGTAAAACATCAGTTTTATCCGTTAACTGTCACTGTATTTGGTGCTGGTTGTTTTTGTTCTGGTGTAGGTTTCCCTCGTTTTTGACTAGATTCACACTGTTGTATATATGCATCACGAATACATTTAAATGCAGTTAAAGTAGCATATGGAGTTTGTGTAATCGGATCAAAGTATTTAGCTGGTAATTTAGTCACAGGACAGATTTGTCTTTGAGCAATTTTTCGTTTCTTTGATGAAAAATATTCATGGTATGTTTTTTCCTCAGTAAAAGTAATAAATGATCGAGAACACTTTTCACCGGTTTCCATTTCTTCAATTTTTCTAACAGCCTCGTTTGACCTACAAAAAGCAACAAAACTTAAAATTAACAAGTGATATGACTTTCAAATCTGGCCATAAAGATAGAATCAACTGTAATAGTTTGGCTGGCAAATTAAATGATTGCAGCTGTTGATTGAGTTGTTTCCCCTGATCCATACTTAATCATTTCACATGTTTTCGACTACAGTTGTACTTGGCTGAATATTTGTACAGTTCACATGTATAAATGAAATTGGTTTAACATCCTATTTTCCTGCACCAACCGGGATAATGAAATTTGGCATCCTCTATGACTGCAACTGAAACCGAACCATCTAAGGTTCAGTTACGGGCACAGACAGGACCTTAGTTTTTGTCCCATCCGAACAACTAGACACTGAGCTATGACCTTGCCAGTCACCAGTGACTAGGGGAAACCATGCTAGAAACCTGAGAAACATTCTAAAAAAAAATTATATAAAATTTGAACAACTTGATTTGGTAGTGTTGAACCATTTGGTGTAAAAATCTTACCCTTCACCATCTACAATAATATCTGGTTCTACTGCTAATTCTTCCATACAAGGCATAGTAACCGAATGATATCTTATTATAGGTCCTTTAAATACTTGTTTTTGAATTCTACTCTTCTTCTTCTCCAATTCCAGTTTATAATAATTCTCTACAAAAACAGAACAACAAAAAATTAAATTACAAAAATCGTGACAATGCAATATTTGTAACATATTAATATCCCTGCATTTTTCGGAAAATATCAAATTTTTCCAGGCTTAATCCACACTAAAATGTACTCAAATTGATTATTGAACATTTAGTTAAGAAAACAAAAGGCTTTTTTATCGACTTGCCAAATTGATTTGAATTTAGTAGAGATGTCATGTGACAATTTAGTCGATTTCAAAGTACTTTGGCGAGTTCGTTAAATGCTCCGATTAGCTGTAAACAATTATTGTGGCTGGGCACAGCTGAAAAAAACACGTGACCACCCGATCAAATCGTCAAATCGCACCCTGAACTGATTTGGCGATTTGATGCAATTGCTTCGGAAATCGATGTCGATAAATTCGTTGATTAGGGTAACCAATTTGAATTAGATGGACGTTAAAGATGAAAATGTGATTGAATGCAAATCACTTTGGCTAATCAGTGGTCGATAAAAACGCCTTAAATCTAAATATCTAAGGTAGGTAATCTATCAGCACAAGTTCAATCAGGTCAAAAAGAGGTCCACCAAAAGACTGTAACAGATATCTGAATGTTGACAAATTTTCAATTTATCATATCTTTATAATACATAACAGAATTGAACCATTTATTTATAGAGTTTCAATTTTCACAATACTATACCAGTAGTTTGAAAGGAACTCCTCAATCCCTCAAATGATATCCAGAGACTTAAAGCAGTATTTATTGACTGATTAAGTGATGACACTATCAAATTTCGAATAATGTTTGTAATTGTATTCAAATTTACCTAAACTTTTCTTATTTTCTGCCTCTGTAATTTTTGCCTCAGACAAGAGTTCTTCTTGTGTTAAGCGTCGAACTTCAGGAACATTTTTTCTTGCAGCCATTTCTTTCATCATTTTAGTTCTTTCTTCTCTTTGTTTTTCTCGTTTTGCTGTAGCTTGAGATTTAACAGCTGTGGCAGCTCTCTTAGATTTTCTCTCTATTACTACAAAAACAGCATTATACAAAAATATATTGTAGATATTTTTATGCTGTTCAACCTTACCCCACACGTACCATATTCAAGCACTTTAAAAAGAGCCAATCCATTATTTTTATTTTTAGAATTATTATAAATGACCTAAAAGCCTGACAGTTAATTCTGAATTCATCTGATGTTGGAATTGAATGAGGATAATTTTCTGTTTTTGTGCAAATCTCATTATGCTAAGATAATCTTCAAATCTTTGAAATCTGCACTTCTGATTTGGAAAAGTATTTCAGTCACCAGCACAGTTATTACTTCAAATATAGTAGTTTAACTTGATCTTTACCATGTATTGTAAAGTATACCCTTTACTATAGATAAAAGTAATAAAAAGAGAGAAGAACGTAAGAAACTAACATGGTGATGTTGATTGGTAGATTTGTACCGAAGATTTTTCTGATTTCACTTTGGGTTCTTTTTTCTCCTTTTTTACTTCTGGCTTTATAACTTTGGGCTTCTTCTCGGTTGGTTCCTTTTGAAATGAAAAATAAAAATATAAATTTTCATATAAATAAATAACTAAATGTGTACTCTATTTATTCTGTAGACTTTAGGAAATATGAATGAGCTTCTTACCTTATAAACTCCTGTTGTATGTTTTTTCTTCTTTGGTTCATCATCTTCCATATCACTTTTAACTTCATCAGCCTCATCAATATCAAAATCTGAGTCAATAACATCATCAGAATCTGATTTACCTGAATCATAGTCAATATCTTCAGCTTCCTATAATATAAATCATATTCTTAACTACATTTAAATTTCTTCTATTAAATTCATTGATATTTTAAAATATATTAGTTCCTAATAAATATTAAACTTGAATATCTGGTTCCAGATAACACATCCACTTGACACAAACTAGGTCATTCCGGAACTAAGATAGCAAGGAACTTCATTTTATCAGTTGGATGGGATGAAATCCAATATTTAATATGGCACAGATCCTTTTACCTCTTTGAAACCACCATAAGTTGTTGTGTAGAATTCATCTTCCTCTTCTTCATTCAACAGCTTTGCCATTTTACTGCCAGCATTGCTACGTTTTTCTCTGGTGACAGCCAAAAAGGCCACCTTCTCTTCTTCCTCTTCACTTGATGAAGACATTATGGTTTATGATTTCCTATTTTAATAAAGAAACAAAAGGATTGGTTTTTACTTTAAATTCATACAAGGTTTTGTTATATAAGCCCTTTATTTTCTATGTTTTCCTCTGTTTTCTCAAAATAAGAAAAAAGTGAGTTATAGGTGTTGCCTTTTGACGGGAGACTTGATGTTGATTATTAGGCTAGTAATTATTGTACCAATGTAATTGAGAAATCATCTATGATAATATAGAGCGAAAGAGTCTAAAGCATCGCACAAAGTGCGGTGTTTGAGCAAAGCTCTTTTCCGGTAACACATTAGCGCAAGCAAAATGTCACCCACAGACTGTTGCTTGAGTAAAAAAAAATTCAGGCCGGAACCGGATACACTGGGCAAAATTGGCATTGCGCATGTCTGGCAAAAGCGAGATTTTGGGTCTCTGAGAAATATTTCTATGACGCGTCGAATGAATGACGTCACATATTTTTGACGTCAATGAAAATTCTCACACTTTTTTGTTCTTTTTTCAATTGGGGAAACTTTATTATCATAGAGCGAAGCTCTAAATCATCTGGAGCGTAAGTAAAAATGTAACCCACAGACTGTTGATTAAAAAAATATTCAGACCGGAACCAGATACACTGGGCAAAATTGTCAATGTGCATGTCAACTTTAACTTACCAAATCTCGCCAAAGAAATTTTGGGTCTCTAAAAAATATTTCTATGACGCGTCGAATAAATGACGTCAGATAATTTAGACGTCAATGAAAATAGTCACACCTTTTTGTTCTTTTTTCAATTAAGGGTTTTATTTGACAACAATCATATCAGCTTCGCTGTACTCAGGCATGGCCTATTAGTATAATAGCTCTACAGAGCTAATGTTACCTATTTACAAAACACCGACTGTAAATAAAGTTTAGTATTACATACATATTATTATTGAACTATAATTCTGAAGGTTTTATAGGCCTATATTTGACAACGATCAAGTCAGCTTCGGGCATTGCCTGTTACATATTGAAATAGGCCCGTTATACTTACAGAACACAAAAATATACAGTTTATCAATTCTACTCAGAGTAAAATAGCAATAAAGCAAATAAAGAACAGAATAATCAATGTCTCTAGTTTTTGGCGGCCATGACATATGGAAATGTACAAAATACGGATTGCTGGGGATATAACCGAAACGAATATTGAAATAAAACATTTTTTTTGCACAATTGCATAAATTTAAATGGTCAAACTTTCCACTATGAGAGGTTATGAGATTTTAGACAGAGGCTAAGTTTTAAGAATTTGCTTGCAAAAAAATTATCGAAAGGGCATGGTATGCGAATGCTACAAATTTGAGTTTCAAAATATTAGGAAACGAAAGTAGGTCTAATACATAGACTTTTTTTTTTAGATAGCTTAATTGACAATGATATCTTTAAAATATACCGACCCGTTTATTTGTGGCAAATAATTCTTTTTTTTTTTTTTAGTTTCAGTTTAGAAAGAATATACCTGGTGGTCCGATATTCAGGGACGACGATGCAGGTTTTGTATAGGCCTATGGATATCGTATTTATAAGACACAATAATGCCACAATCATATTGATTTTGATGGGGAACTTGTTTAAGTTGAAACTTTGGTTGGTTACAAATTTTTGACATTAAATTTTATTGAAAACATAAATTCTTTGTCAATTTAAATCATAATTGATGTTGTGATCTTATTGGGGAAAGATGGACTTTTGATATTCAATATTTAACACAAAATAAACATTTTACCATTGGTACACGATTCATGTAGCATAATGTGTTTCAGTGCCATTTATAACAAGGAACTTGAAGAATGAGGTTCAGCATATTTGGTATATTCCACAAGTCATGTAAAACGGTGACCAATTAATCTTATCTGGAGAGCATGTCCAATAAATACTATCAGTGTAGACTGGAATAACCAGACACTAGAGATTGCCATTCGATTGAGACTTCTTCCATATTTCGCCAAACAGATTCAAAATTAGTGTAAAAGCTGAGACGATTGAATATAAATCAGTTTATGTACATTCATGTTACATCATTATATGCGCTGCGACCCATTTGTGTAAATTTCTTGGTCCCAAATATATTAGTGATTTAGCTCCTTTTAACACTAGTATGTGTGACACTCTATTTTGGATAAGAATAGAGCAGTAATTGTTAAATGTGCCAATAATAGTTTTCAAAATACAGATGTGATGTTGGTACTATTATTTCAAATAATGGTACGGACAATGTGCCAATCGTACACTAAATATAGGCCTACTGCAATATGAATATACATCTCCTCGTGCAATATGAATATCTCGTTCTTGACTATTAAACCAGATATAAACATTTGTGATTTACATTTATAATCAAGATGGCTTCAATTTAGTCTATGTTCAAACTTAGTGTAGATTTTCTTTAGATTAAGACTTGACTGAGTTTGATGATTCACATTTTTGGCTAAGGCTAAGCATAGATAAGCAAATTGAATGATTGATGCTTTATGACATGATAACTTAGGTTCTAATTGACTCACTGTTACGAAATTTGAGGTTTAATAGTACCAGTACATCAAAACCTTGACCAATTCAATTATAGGCATTTTCTGCTTAGTCTAGCAAATACAGAATTCTATCTAGCACATATGTTATTATCACTTATTGCATAAAGGGTTGTCTATAAGGAATAGAATGATCGCCCCCATTGTAAGTAACAGCATCTAGTTTATCTGATGGGACAGAAAATAACTTGAGGTTCCGTGTACATATTGGCATGCATGTAATAGAGCCATTGACAGTTGGAATTTGATATAAAGAGTTTACCATAGCGCCACTATGCTGGCAAAATTTCCCTCATAATACAGTGCATGGCGTATGGTGATCTTAACAGCCCAGTTGGTGCAGAAACCTACAAAGTTAAAGCCGCTTCATTTCACTGAACTTTTTAAGTATAGAAGTTTGGCGTGTGACAGGGAATAAATGACTTGTTCCAGATTCTTTATTTCACAGATGATAGACGTATTATTCAAATCAAATAAAGAAATCCAGTAAAAAAACAAGACATATTTTTTATACTTTCAGCTGTTTTTATTGTCAAAATAATAAACAATAAAGATTGACTAATAGTCAATGATTTGGCAGACATATTAACAGAGCTTGTTTCTTACAAAATCTAGCAAAACAATAACTGTAATATCAAATAAATAGAAACAAAGAAATATCCAAATATGATTGTAACATAAAAGAGACAGAAATGTGGTTGCATTTATTTCATATAGTTGACCTAAAGAACATTTGAACCTGTCATTAAACCGATCTATCCTGAATTATGTACTGGTCATATGAATAGTTCCTTTTCTGAATAGTTCCTTAGTCTCTGAGTACATTCCAGTTATGAAGAGTGCAAAGTATAAAAAGAAAATACCCTCAAATATATCTTGGCAGCACATTTCATTAAAATATCAATTTCCAAAGTAAGTAAAAAAAATTCAACAAAAGTTTCACTTAATATTAATTTCAATAAAACCAAAGCATCCACAGGACAAATAAACAGTAGCATGATTAAAATTGGCAAGGTTTTGTACCTGAGGCAATTTAACTCATTTTATATGTAAGAAATGTAAAAATGGAAATTAAGCCTTTAGATGATGCTTATGTATATTTCATATGACATAGGAAAATTAACATTTAAACATTTTGTACATGAACAATGTTATTTTTATGAACAATGCAGATCATTAAACAGGGTTGATATTAAATAGATAACATTGGAATAATTTAGGTTACAATCTCATTAAATGTAATTAATGTAAACACCAATTTCATTAAATGAAACAGTTAAATTTTAAACAGTTAATTTGCTGTAGTTTAGTAATACTCCTCTATCTAACTTTACAAACATGATTATTATTGTATAAAGTGAGCCATTGATATTTGTTATCAGGTTTAAGCAAAAGAAAAAGAATTTGTAAATACATTCGTTTTCTTATGGATTTTATATATCATAAAATTCAATATACATGTAATTTTAAACTTTGTATTTAAAATGGTAGTATAATAAATACTTGAAATAATAATTCAGGAAGATTATTCCACATAGAAGATACATCAACAATAAAATGTATTATAGTATTTCATGTCTGATAACAATGATCGGATACAATTACAATGTGGATACAATTATTGGCACAACAATCTGTTGGGTTTTTTAAAAAAAAAAAAAATTAAATTTCTTACGAAACAAAAAGGTTTAAAAAAATGATGTATAAAATGTATTAAGATTGAATGTTGAGATTGTGAGCAGTTTAACAGTTGATACCAGTATTTATTTCATTTTTATTTTTATAACATACATATATAATTTTTTCAAAAATTCAACAAGAACCAATATTAACTTATGTTCCTAAATCAAATCTGCATATTTTACATATCTACAGTATTTCTTTTAAAAATACACATATTTTACAGAAATCTAGTCAAATTAAAGAAATTCTCTAAATTGTCAAATTTAATACTGTCCTTATAAGACAAAAACAGTCATCTAGAAATAATTATTGTGCATGTTAAAACAGTCAAGAGTAAAGTTAAAAACTTTTAAATTGAAAATTTAAAAAGTAATCTTCATCTTATTTGTTCTATAGTTTGATCCTATGTAACAAAAGATATTGAATATTATGTACAGAAATTAATATACAGTAGTAGATTTCATTTTTATTTCATCCTACAAAACAAAATGTCTTTTCCAATTCATCATTGATGTCAGTCTACCGGTATATAGCACAAAGGTTACAGAATCAATTAGAAATAGCTTCACGCGACATTCAAACACGGCACTAATTGTCTTTACACAATGAGTTTTAAATGCTATGCGAGTCTTAAATGCTATCATTGTTAAAATGCACTATAACTTTAAATTAAAGCATAAATTTCATTACTATTCAGCAAAATAATAATTAATAACAACATGATTATTTAAATCAGATGCATTCACATTAATCTACATACTATGCAGATAAAATCACATGATCGCTATATACAGTACATACACAGAAATGAATTATAAATTACACTATTATAAAGGACTAGCTTGTTGAATTCTGACGAAATGTTCCACTTCCTCGTATTTCTTTTTGTTCTCCCATTAATGTATGTAACATCTTATTTAATTGATCATCTTCAACTTTCAAATCAACCAAGCTTGCTCTTTTTGGTGCTTCTGTTAAAAAAAAAAGAAGAGAATTATTATCCTTCTTTGTAATATGTGTTTAAAGGTAAAATGAACCCAGAGTTGACAATAAATTCTCAAATGATCTAATGAAATACAACCTAGAAGCCTAGGATCAAATGGAGTATCTACTGGTCTGTGCCAGTTCTGTTGGATGTACATTTAAGGATATATCATTTTGTATATAAATTGATAAATATCAATATTTCTCAGAATGAAATAGTTTATTGAAAATCTCATCAACTGGTGTTTCACCAGAAACAGAACGGTTATATCTTCATTTATTTCAAAGAGTTTAACATAGGTTGGTTCAGTTTTCATTTTAGATTTCAAATGTCAGATCAATGAATTAAATATACTGAAATTACAACCCACCTATTAAAGGGGTATCATCATATATTGAGCTTTTACGTTGAAACACAGATGATCTTCGTACAGAAGACTGTTTAACATCCATAGGATATTCTACTGCATGTTTCCAAAGTGCTAAAAATTTTAAATAATACAATATTTAATTATCATTGTGCAAAAAATTTGACAGACAAGAAAAGCATATAATGCTAACATACATAATTTACGATTTACAATCTCAAATTCCAAATTTTATAGCCTTACAAACAAGACTCGAAATATGAAAACAATCTTTATTTGTAAAATAACAACAAACTATAATTAGAGATGTACGCTCCAATATCAACAGGAAAAATATTTACAACCAGCAAAAGCTAGTTTATTAAAAACAGAGTAGCCTTGGAATACATAATTCAACAATAAATAGTGGGTTCTTAATTTCGTAAAAAAACATTACATTTTATTTGTATAATTTGCATGTAGGAAATGAAGACTTTTAAATTATTTAACACTACTATTATCTATGTGTATACCTTGGTCAAGTAAATGTTGTTGAAAGCCATCCCACCACTGACTTAAATCATCTTTAGAATCAGCTGCTAATGTATGTTGAGTTATACCATGTATATCTGTTGTTTTTATATGGAATGTATGAGATCTTTGACTGGTTGTAGGATCAGCGTCACAGATCTGTGTACTCTTAAAATAACAAAAAATACTCCATTAACAATCAGTTTTAGTCAACTACAGTATGTAAGACCTAGAATATTGGATTATGAAATTAGTGCCACCATAATATCATTAATGAAAATGGTTGTATCCTTTTCTTTTCTTAAAACTGTGTGGTTTCTTGCAATCTAACAGACAATGTTACACAAGATCTGTGAGTAAGATTGGCATCAAAGACTTTATGGACTAACGCGTGTAGGACATTGAGATTGTTCTACAATCAATGTGATAACCTTAATACCCAATGGATGGGATCCATAAGTGATCATCCGGGGGGTGGAACACCGTTTATTTTAGCAAAGCTGATGGCACGACAACGACGGCTGGTGAATATTTACTTTTTCGAACTGATAGGACCAAAGTAGTAAAGGTGACTTTGTTTTTGATTGTACCAAAATTAGTAATGATGATCAAGGCTAGGTCTAAAATTCAATCTCTAATATCTCGGTTCAAAGTGGATCAATTTGCAGCATATTCTCTTCACGTTATCTATTCTTAAACTATTATAACGAAAAAGGGTCATGTCTTTATCTAATCTCCTTGAATGCTCTTAAATCACACCTGATTATTGTCTGTTTTGAGGGTTGTTCAGTTGAGCAATACTTACATCATGTATTTACCTGTCCATACTTTATGTTCTACTAGAGGAGATATGCATATTCTTAATAATCAGAGACTAACCTTTGTGACTGGTATTGCAACTAAAGGTTGAGTAACTTCTACATCATTTGGTGATGACCAACAAGCTAGTTGTAGATTTTTTAGAACACACCAATATCGCTTCCATTTAGATACATCATCTTCACCATCCTGCTATAAGATTGAATATATGCATTTAAAACTTTTAATTACAATATACAATATATTTTGAAGGATGCATTTTATGCACAATATATGATTGCTAATTTTAAGTATATTCTTTCTTTTCAAGAAGATTTCATGTACATATAAATATTTACAATTGAGACAATAATAATAAAAAAAAAATACCTGTAAGTTTAAAAAGCCAGTAACTGTAGGTTCAACTAAACAAAGAGGTAAGGCCGCTAATCTACAACAATAATGTCCAAATAATGGAAGCTCATGTATAGTACCATCTGTAAAATATAAACAACATCATGATTAATATATCAATTTCATGTAATCAGTAAATAAAAATGTCAAGAAAAATGACCAACTAGTTCCAAAGAGTTATCCCTTCTAGAGTTGTCTCCCCTTAGACCACAAATCTTGACTTCAATAAGATTGATTAGAAGATTTTTACAATTGGCTACATTTTATATGCCATCGTCACCTATCTTTGAAGTTCAAAATGTGCAGAAGAACTGTACCGGTAGTTAATAATTTTTTTTTTTTAAAAAAAAGGCCGAAAATGACTCCTTTTTATAGACAGTAATAAAATACTTTCACAGAAATTACTAATAAGGATAACAGCTGATTATTATTATTATATTATTATGTATATGGAACAAGTTTTCTACCTGATGTTGTTTCAAGTGTTAAATCAAATGTTCGGACTGAATCATCTACGTCGGTTAGAGACAAACTACCTTTGGCCACCATTTCAAACTTTGGTCCTCTATTAAAAAAAAAAATCTACTTTCAAAAGAAATTGAAAAACCAGTCTTAACATCAAAACAAATCCGGTTATGTTGGTATAAAGTGAGAAAAAATTTGCAAATTGGAAAATAAAGAAAATATGAATATGCAAGATTTAAACCTAAACATGTGGCATTAAAAGGGAATTACATGCATGTAAGATTTAGATAAAGAGCTAGTCGCCCTCGTTATATTTCAAAAATAGATAATGCAAAATGAAGCTATTAAAATTTCGTTCAAATTAATTTATTTTGAGCAAAGTTTTTACAAGATGCGTGCTACGATTGTAACTACCATACTGGTCCATTCACGCCATAGCCTCGCTTCTCTATTTTTAAATTAAATTAATAATTTATAAAACATTAAGACCTGCAATAGGCAGATTTAGTTCCTACATGATGCCTGTTTAATAATAATAATTACAAGTAAAAACAAAGACTAAAACACTTACAAAACCATATTTCCAATAATATCTGCATCATTCTGCAAAACAAAGAACACAATTGTAACCAGGATATGTTTCACTCAATAACCTTTAACTCATGAAAATAGATTACTTCTGGTGTATATTGTTACCAAATGAGAAGAAAGAATGCAGCGCAAAGCCTATATTAGAGTGTGTACTAGAATTAACACCATAACAAGAGCTGATCGAACATGCAATAATAAATCGTTTTATGCACTTACCAAACCAGAAAGACGTTTCCCAACACTTCTTCCAACTGAACCTGAGAGATCGTTTATTTTTTTCCGTAATTTCTTTGGTGTGTTAGCCATGGAAAGATCTTCATGTAATTTGTGACAAAAAACTTCTACTTTACAATCAAAATCATGTGGAATATTATTACTGAAAAATAAACCATAAAACGAATACATTATTCATATCTAATTTCAGAGCCACATAAAATACTGTGAATATTTTAATCTTAATTACATAAAATATATTTTAAACATTCATAATCCATATGATGCTAATGAATACACTCCTCGCAACACTAATTACACTATTCAGAGCTGGATTAAGATTAACAAAAGCTTGGCACGTAGTCATAATATCTGATTTCATGTACGCTATAAATGTGTTATTATTTCTAAAGAACCAGTGGGTGGCCTAGAGGGGTGATATATTATTCAGATTGAATATTGGGACAAAATAAATAAATTATGATTTTATAATTATGAAACAGTTTATGAAAAAACTGTTCGCTTTAACGTAGCTGGTTATCATACTACCATTTTGTTTCTAAGGAGACAGGATTATACAATGCTATAATAAATGTATGTATACTTACAAAACAATGATATCATCAAATGTAATATCTGTCATACTTCTATCAACATTACTTATCATAGATGTATCATATATCTCTGTACCTATCTTCAATAAACAAAACACAGCATATCTTCTATAATCTGCAAATAACAATATAAAATTATTTTGTGAGAAATAGTTTTATGTATCGTTAAAATTGTTAGTTTTAACTTGTCTTAATCAAAACTTGAATGCCAATTTAATTTGATCCTATTATGTAGACTTGTTTTGTGGGATGATATTCTGTATTCTTTGAAAATTTCGAATCTATACATAATAGATCTTATGTCAACACAGTAAGTCAAAATTTAACTTTCATAACAAGCCAACTTCCATTTAATATTCAGAAACAAAAAAAGTTCTTTTGTATGTTTTCAAGGCATTTAACATGGATATGCAAATTTCATGATCATAGTTAATTCAGCATTTGGTATGTTAATAATAGGGAGTGTTAATCTAAGAATATTTCTAATCAAAAATTGATTACATTGATTTTCTTGAAGACAGTTTAATTTCAGTGTGGTATGACATGAAATGAGGTTAAACGTCTTGTTAATACAATACTGTGGTAATATTGAGACAAAATGGTAAATTTCATTTCTAATTCTATGTTTATGTGTGCAATGTTGGAGAATTTTGCCCTGGCATAGGCATTCTCATCTACTCTTCATCGATTTGAAATCGTCATGAATTCTTCAGGAGTCAAACTTCCTTGAACAGCTTTTCACAGGTACCAAATCTGACAGGAGGTGGTTGGGCTTGAAAAAATCCATAGATATAAGGTTCTTACAGCAGCCCACGTCAAGATTTGATTCTCAGGAAATTCTAGTTGCGAGTCAGGTGCTTTGATAGCTACAACAAATCCCAGAGTTATGAATGAAATAATGTTCTGGGTGCTAAATTCATGACAACTGAGGAAATTAACACTATATCATGTTGGTACCAACATCACTGTCTACGGATTCTGGTATAATTGTAAAGTAGCAGAATTTATTGATTTCCGAGAAATAATAGATTTTGACTAGACTAATCAAGACTATCAGCTTCAATTTCAACTCTTTACATAGACCAATAATAGTGGTCTTCAGTCCAGTATTTCTAACAAATAGGATTACACTTTCCTAGAAGGGCTAGATTAGGGCATTCACTTCATAATTAGTGTAGTTGTAATTTTGCTGGTTTTCATGGACTATCAAATTTCCTTTTTCATCTCATCAAGATCCATCAAATTACGTCTCTTTTGTTAATCTTTTTTTTTCCATTTTGAGTGAAGCCTGTATTATTACAGGCCCAAGACTATAGAGCTCAGTGATTGCTTATGGCTGGCCTCTGGATTAATTCACATGATTTTATATTTGTTGTTTATTTCTTGCAATGTCTGTGTACATGTAGTTTGTCTTGTCTGCACGTTTATCTTGACGATTTTGTTTTTAGTGCTATTCTCCTGCACTTACTATTAGAATATATAAATACATATGGCTGATATTTGTTGGCACCTTATTTACTTACCTCCTTTATTTTTAAAGTGATCAGTATCTTTCCACATGAGAGGTATTCTTAAGTCTGATAAACTAACAGTAGCTCTACACGGTAACTGATTACCTTCTACAGCCCTGTAATATAAAAATACTTATATATACTAACATATTAACTCATAAAATATTAAGTACGTACACAAGTCAGTGTTTTCAAAAAGCAGGCACCAAGAGTCTGCATTAAGAAGATACTAGAAAACAAGTGATAAAATTTGGCAAGTGTAAAATATTTTAAAAAGATAAAGAAAATCAAATTTATCAATATGTTTTTCACTCCTAGATTTTAATCAGGACTTTGACAAAAAAAAGCCTTTGGTGGTTAAAGTGTAAGTATCTTTAAAAAATAAAGGTATAGAAGTTCAGACCGCTTGAAAACCTATAATTCTTTTCCATATAAATTTACTAATCAATGCAATAGACCAGGTATGAAACAAATTTTGAGAAAAATAGTTCAAAAGGCGTATTTGTTAATATCAGATTGCAAACATCATCATTGAAAATAGGTTAATAGAATGAGGTTTAACATCTTGTTGACACTTAAACACAAGTCATCATGAGACTAACATACAATTATAGTACTTCCATATTTAATGATGTGTGCAATGGGAAGAAAGGAATTTGATCAATGAAACATAAAGATGCCAATGACTTGTTTGATTTGGCACAATATTCTAAGACAAGGTAAATGGTTTATTTTGTACATTTTGGCATTTGATTTTAATTCTTTTTTTTATTTATGGTGTCCAGAGACATTTGGACGTGGCACTTTAACTTTAATTAAGAAATAACATGTAAAACAGATGTTATGTGAAGTTCATCAGTTAATAATCTTTGTATTCAGACATGCAGCAGACAAAAGGTCTCTAATAGTTCAGATCTGTTTATCAGAAAACATGAGATCTGCAGAACATCTGGAAAACATCAAAATATCTATTCTCTAATTTACAGGTTTCCTGTTAGAAATTGGATAGTGAGAGTAGATCAGAAATCCATCATATTTATTTAAATAAACACTCCCATGATGGCCTAGAGGTACTACATGGGTGGTGACTTACTGCCGACTTGAGATACAACACATTTTGGTACAAATTGAATCAGTTGGTAATAAACTTTTACTTAACAGTAGAAATCAAATACAGACCAAATAAATAAACTTGGCAGAAATTATTTTTGTAACAAGTCAAGTAGTATGAAAAAATCATTTACGCTGAAAATGTAGAATTCAATCAAGTTAAGGGGCATCAGTCTTTCACTCAAGTTTTTCTAAATTGTTTATGAAAACAGATTCTATATTTTACAATAAATTGCTGAATGTGTATTTTGAAATTGGAAATATTCTAACACAGCTGTATATGAATGATGGTTTGATTACTTAAGTTAAACATGGAATGGATGTATGTGAAATGTGAGAGTATAAATCCACTGTTAACTTACATATTTTTGCCCATTACTTCGGCTGTTTTACGTTTCTGTAATTCTGTCATGTAGGAAATAATTCTTGTGTTTGAAGATAAGAGGTTTTTAGCAGCTTCCAACATTTGGTTTGGATGTTTAGATGCTGCCAATAGTTTGGCTGTTCCTTCTCGCATCTTGATTTCATGATCAATCTTTTGCTGTAAATCATGATCCTGAAAAATATAACAAAATAATAATAAAGATGGGCATCATTATGTCATGCAATGAGCTATAAGTAAATTTTTCCTTAAAGTTGCTACAACCTACGCTTGTTACCTACGCTTGTTTCAATTTCCAACTGTCAATGGTTCTTTTTAGATATACATCAATTTGTACATGTACATGGGACCTCAGTCTATTGTAAAATCCACAGATTCAAAAAATGATTACTAATTTACTAGGGGTTCAATGGACAAAGGCAACATCTATTTTGCTCTTAGATCAAGTTTTCCATTATAATATATCTTTTCCTGGGTTTTTTTTTATTTGTATGGTATCCATTCAAATATAAAACACTTGTAAAATAAGTAACAAGAATTGAAGGAGAGTCATTAAGTAGATAAAATAATTCATCAAGTTCCTGTTATATATAAATCACGATACTTGTGAAATATAATACAACCTCCTACATAAATACTTAAATCTTCAAGAGATTTAAATCAAATGCAATTTAAATCAATTATTTTTACACTTGAGAAATTAAATTTTAAGGCGCATTAACAACTATCAATGGATCATTTAAATTCAAAATGTTATACATTAACGTGTTAAGCAAGACCAAATATTTTATTACATTTTCCTGTATTCTTTAGAAGCTTAAAATGGACAAAATGGCTGTAAAAGAACATATTAATGTAATATGAATGTATATAAAGTGATTATTGTATTTCATAATGACAGTTGTTTGCATCTGCTTAATCTATGACTACTATTCATGTTATTATTTCCAATATTATGGAAAATATGGAGTTAGAGGTTTAGCTCTTTTAAGCAATTAGCAAAAATCATCTTGGGATCAGTATAGCATTGAGAAACATAAACAATATCATTTTCACTAAAACAAAGTTAACCAACTTAAAGCGATTGCATTTTTGGGAAACATGAAGAGCAATGACTATAATTTCAACCAAATTGATACCTCTAGTGATTAGAACAAAGCAAATTTTAATCACCTGTACATTAAATATCGGTGTGAAAATCAAAGCATTTGCCGGATTGTAAAATTCATTAGCCAATCACCACTGATATAAAAGACATGGTCGCTGCCATGTTTAATTATGTGACTTGAACGGAGATGCAATTTATTGGTGAATTGGGTGAAGGATTCACCTGGTGTGTCCACACATTCGGTGGTGAATGATTCTGCTAGCATATCCACTGCTTTAGTGGATAAATTGCTGATTTTTAAACATCCAATGAAAAAATTCAGATAACAGTTTCCTGTTCTTAGGACAATGTGTGTTTATTTAAAACAAATTTATGATCTATATGAGATCTATATGCATCCTTCAGGCAAGATCACCTTATACCCTTAAGATGCATATTAAAGGGACAATAATATTCTTGCTGGCTTGGTAGCTCCAGAAAATAAATATATTACCCTTATTCTAAGTACTAGATGTTTAAGTGTCCTACCTCTGTTGTGTAAATTATCCATTACAACCTATTTTACTTGTCCAGAGGGTTCGAAAATTTGAAAAGGTTTACGTTAGACTTTTCAAATCAATTGGTTAAATTTTTCCAATTTTTTAAAATAGGTGTGTTGTGTTATGATGAAATTCATATCATTATTTAATTGGAATATTCTAAAATAATACGATTTGTTGACCAGAATGAAGATTGGGACATATTATTTAGTTACAACAAGAGTGTTATTGGGGCTTTAATGGTTTCCAATAATGTCACTGATATAACTTAAAGTGTGACCCATATGGAGTAATGGTAGTGACATAATGGCAGGTCAAATAAGTTCTGTCATTATTCTGTTGTCACACTTCAGTGACAATGGTAGAGTGACTGGGTTCCTGAGGGCTAATGTTAAACTTAAATTGCAGATGAAATCTGAATACAGACAATATTATGTAAAACTCTCTGACCTCTGTTCCTTTGTGTTTAGTTTACAAACAAATTAACATATCAGACACCTAATATTCATCAATGATTTTAGTCTAAAATAGAGATAAATATTTTCTAAATTTATTATCCTATCAATGATTTTCATTCATTTGTGTAAATACTTTGCTAACCATTCTTAGAAAGAGTTGAAAGCCAGTCACGCATGGATGAGAAATGAAAAAAACACAACACATGGTTCTTACCGTTAGCACTTTAACAACTCTTCTAGTTATGGGATAATGTTCCCAGAATATTTCCTCTTCACTACTTACTGACATTATTATTATTATTATTCAGTATCAGTTAATTTATAATAATTAATCCATATATTAGTGTATGTAAGATACACACAATTTACTCAATCTCTGCACACAACACAGGATTGAAAACAAAGATATAACTCCCAGTTACCGGTACACTATGAAATGGTTGGCTGTGTTACTATGACATAAAATAAAGGGTTGTCTCATAAAAGGGAACAGACAATGCAATGATTATTGATTAATTTCAGCTTTAAAAAGCAGTTTGCAAAATAGATCTGTTTGTTGAACTTATTGATCCTGTTCAGGTTCTATCAAGGACAACATCTGGCAGTGGGTGACAATAAAAACAACTAATAGAAAGTCTCAGTCTCCTTAAATAAAACATCTACATGTAAGAAAAAACAAACGGACACAGTTTCAGTGTTGCAGTAAATAAAATTCACAGAAGAATCAAACCAGACAAAGCTTCTAAATCTCGATGCAGTTATCAACAATGTAACGCCAAAATGAGTTAAATTTTTAAAGCTTATATAACCCTGGTATCACTGTAAATAATCCAAAGAGCATTTACATTGGTAAATTTGTTTCCTGATTCTCTTTATTCACCAGAACTTGCTAACAAAAGGCAAATTTTAACGCTGCATTCTTATCCTGTACCAGACAAGTATCCTTTTCGACACAAGAATACGAATTTACACAATGAAGACATCTGCACACAAAACAAGATATTCTTCAATTTACTGCTGTCTCACACTACGAAGAAGACACACACACTAAAATTCCTGATAAGTTTTTCTTATTATTGATGTTAAAAACAATTTACCACCAAAAATTGAAGGGTTTTTTTTTTCACAAATGGTATGATATCAACAAAGGTACGTCTTTGTCTGCATATTTTTAAAACAGTTTAAACAAAAAAACCTGCTTCCAACCACAAACTTTACACATTCTGGTGTATGAAGTTGATTTAAAGAAAATCTTAATCCATAACACAAATAGAAAAAAAACTATTTCTAATACTAAGTCTTGTCTTTTCTGGAGATCTTTGTCACACTGTGTTAGCGCACTTTTTAACTTCCAAATAAAACTACATCCTTGAACAATATCCTTAAAACGCATGCAAGCATAGAAATTCAATCCAGTCTTCTTTGAAAACAAACTCTCAAATTACAAATTTAGAAAGCAGAATCACCATGTCTCTGCAGGATTTGAGCATAAATGTAAAATATTTGAGAAGAAAGTTAGATGAGGTAGAGTTACAACAGACTGGATATTACTGTTGTTTCCTTTAGATAACTATTTCTCAAGCTATACTTCCTGTTATGTACACCCATAATCTTACATACATCACCTTAAGGGCTATGTTAATTATCCGATGTTAATTACTATCTGCTTAATTTATAGAATACCCACTGGTTAAACAGTGGTGGATCAATTGATACTGCAGTATGTAATCAATATACCACTGTGGCTAATCTCAATTAAAATATCTATAGTAAACCAGCTTATTTAAAATTTTATAAGCCACACACCATAAATCTATTTAAGTACTAGTACATAAAAGTGCCTTGAAGATTGTTGAAATGTTGCTATGATATTAAGCCATACCAATTTGTATCAATATGAACAGAAATGTAAACTAAAGAATGTAAACTGATGATTTATCAATTTTATATTATTAATTAGTAGGGGTTAAATTAGTACAAGAAAAAAGGCGGTCAATAAATTTATGGTCTGCAGATCAATTTTGATTGAAGAAATGACATCCATATCTATTAAATTTGCTCCACTACCAGTATTGAGTATTCCATTTATTGACAAATCAACTTTTTCAAATAATTACACTTATCATTAATAAGAGTACTTAATGGTGAGGGTGCATAATCCTGCAAAACATAACCATTTAGTCTGTCATTGATGAGTGTATGGTGAAAAAAAGTGATTTTTGTTGACAAAATCTATAAAAGTTTTGACACTCTTGCATCTTGATTTTACCATGAGCATGGGGCATTGGGAGGGGGTTCACAAATTGAACAGCCCAGGGTCTCTTTTCATCTGACACTTAAAGAGTCTGATTTGAGCCAGTAAGACATAATAAAAATGTATTATTCAACTTATAATATATCAAGTGTGTTAATCCACTACAGACAATTCACAATTGTGGACTTCATGTGATCCTACACAAAAAGCTCTTGTTTGTTTAAGTAGTAATTAAGGAATTCTATTTAGAGAAACATTTTATACAGCTTTTTTTATATTTTGTACGCATTCTATTGTTATCCATTATATAAATATTGCCAACCATTACATAGAAACACAAACTGTTAAGCGATCACATTTAAGGTAAAAAATATGATGTTAATGCTGACAAACTAGAGGAAACAATTGAAAACAATAAAAAGAAAACCTACCATTAATCTATCTTTAAATTTAAGACACATGAAATATCAAGAACTTCACTTGACTAAATCTAAGCAGCATGAAGAAAAATTTTTGGCTTAAGAATGTATGGGGGTAGTAGGTTTGTGTGCTTCTAATTCATGCGACACCTTACACCATGTCCCTCCATCGCTTAATACACTAGATCAACAAATGTCCTAAAAGCCAGAAATTTTATCGGACATGGACTGACAGTGTGGGTAAATATTGAAACGATGTCAACATTAGTGTCGTCTGCTACAAGAATATCATTAGGTTTTGTTATGGCATCAGTTTGTGTTCATTCTTCTGTGTTAGCCATTAAATATTATGAGTTTCGTCAACAGAGAACTAATTAATCAAGTCTTGATTAATCGATACTGACAATGAGTTCCATCTCTATAAACTGGATGTGTGGGCTAGTCGTTAAGTTTTTCTATTTATCTATGACATATAAATGAAAAGGTTGAGTTTGTTATTGAAAAGTACAATCATTTGCCTCTATCTGTACCAATTCTACATCTGGTTCAACATGTCAAGCACAATATGTCAGCCATTTATAAAATCCTATTTGTATTTGAAAATTTTCAGCCAGTGGCACATCCACTGAAATACATACCTATACATATGTACCAATGTCAAAGTTTGCTTCATACCTGACAACCAGTTTTGTTTTGTTTAATTGCATATGAGACCTTACATGAAACCTCATTGGTTATGCATTCATTTGGTTCATACTCCATTCATATAACAACTATTACATAACAGCTCAGAATGGATTGATCACATTGATCACATTGCTTCATTTTTTATTCATTGTCTCTTTTCAACACCCTAAACTGTTTGACATTTAGTTACATGTACTTATATCAATATTTTTTTTTCTTTACTTGTAAACATTTACATGCTATGTTGTTTTTTGGTTTTAATTTAATCATTAGCCTTTGCCATAAATGTTGTTTTTTGTTTTTAATTTTAATTATTAACCTTTGCCATAAATGATGTTCAAGCTTTTTTTTTCCTTCTCATAATCTTTTGTGGATATTTGTATGCTGCCCCTTATGGGGGTTTAGATACAATAAAATCTATCTATCTACATGTATCATTTACCTATATGTAGTGAGTACTGTTTTCTAAGGTTTATAAAATATAAGTACGGAAAGGTAACAAACCAAATTGTAATATGTATTTATGCTATCATTTTTGTTACAAGATATGTTATGGTTCAAATTCAAGATCAATTTACGCTCTATAATATACGATAATGTCTCTCATGGGAAAAGTCCCTCTGCCAAAAACAGCTTAACTGGAAGCTTGTTTTTCAATTTCATCCGAGCATCATGATGCTTTTCCATTACAAGAACCCTGATGATACTTTTATATATATAGAGTTATGAACCAAAGCCAACACCTAGTTTGTCAGTCCACAGACACCCTCGTTCTTTTAACTATTCACTATTTTCTGGTCTCATCTCCTCTAAATCACATCACTTTGTATGTTTCTTCTGCGCATCAAAGGCATTGATTGGTTCAGGAATAAATCAATTAGAAAGGATTTACTAATTAGATTAGACAGTTAATTAGACGGTGTTCTTTGATAGTAATTGAGCAAAAACATGTTTGTAACAGAGACAGAACTGGATACTTAGGGTGAGGGGGAATGTTCACTTTCTTTTAATAACATCATTGTGTCACTATACATATAATAGATAAGCAACCAGAGAAACCCAGAGGATAGTGAGCAGTAACAAGGCTACATGAATGAAAATACAAGAAATAAACAAAAGAACTTCTGACTTGTCTTCTGTTAAAACATTCTCTAAAAAATAACAGCACAGCTGAAAATAGTTCACAGTTTCACATAAGTCAGCACTATGCAACTTTAAGACCAAAATATTCATGTTCTTGACACAACCTTCAAAATGCTTGCCAAAGTGGAATAAATCAATTAAAGCTAACAATGTATGCCATTTGTATTATGTTCTAGATATAATTAACATGCTGCTAAGTGAATACAGGCAAATCAACAAAACAAAGAGTGGGCAATCTACCAATCAATACTAACGATGGAAGCATATGGCGCCTCTCTAACCACAGCAGAAAGGATAAAATGCATATTTTACATGTTTATTTAAAAGCTATGTAATTCTCCATGTGGGTTTTGATTGCCTCATCAATTATATTTCCTGCCACTATCATTAAACAGCTCTAAACAAAATCAGCTGACAAAAAGTTATGATGCTGTTTCTAAATATAACCAGACAAGCTACCATGTTATTGATTGTCATGACTCACGCCATCTATACAAAAACCTGTTGGCTTCAATAATTTCTATGTAATACATGTTCTAAATAATTCATTTCAAAGTGCAATTAAAAAAAATTTTTTTTTTTAATGATGTCAAATGTGGCATCAGCCATTTTTAAAAGTGGCTTTTTCAATGTAGGTACAGTGTGTCAGATCCCTAGAGTAGAACCTAGATTAAACTATTATACCAGTCAGACGCTTAGTTTTAAACCAGTTCAAAATCGCTCGGGTAGCTTCATATTCTTTATTCAGTTCTCGCACGCTTTTGATAACATTGATATTGCCTGAGTGACTCAAAATATTTCCACAGGAATGTATTTTACGGAGTACTGCATTTGCTCAAAGCAAGCTGGAACAAGGGTGTTGAAGCCAACCCGTTCAGACGGCCAAGATGAACCAGTTTAGAATAAAAAGCCTTCGTGAAGACAGGTTGTGAGTTGGGGTTTATAAACTGGTTTATTTGCGCCACGTTTTCGTTCAAACTACAAAGTTAAACTGGTTTAACGATCTCGTTTTTTTTAAACCTGTTCAACTTAAGCGTCCGAACAGGCTATATATCTAATTTTTTGCTCAAATTAACATTTTTAAGTTTACAGACTGCTTTCTGAACGGTTTCATGGTTCGAAGGGACGTCATGAAAAAAGATATTACTTGTCAAAGGGTCTATCATCTATGACTCTCTATATATCTGGTAATTTTCCAATCTTTCTCAAAGTAACTAAAATACATTCTGCATACAATGCCATCTTTTGGAAGAAACAACCAAATCAGGTCAAATTGATCATTTTTGCCATTGTCAAATAAATCAACTTTTTGCCGAGCATATTGTATAGTGTAACAAAATAAATTGACCTTTTACATTTAGATTTAAAATGTTTTGTTGGGTAACTTTACAGCTGTGTAGGAAGAAAGTGCTCTTTAAACATCAGCATGACATTTACATAAAAGACTCTCCATCAAGATAAGATAACTGAAATCAATCCCACCATTTACAATATGTCATCCGCATAAAGAGAATAAACCATAGTTAGATTTATATCATTAATAACTCTGATGAGTGGTTGCCAACTGCTACAAGCTATATCAATCATTTTCGGTAAGATTAAAATTGGCAACATAATGTGTCCAAAAGAAAATATACAAATTTCTATTTGAACCTGTAAATTATTATTCTAGAAGGGGATGTGAGTCACTTCCTCACATTCTAAGTAAAGTTTGTAACAGTGACAAATATTTATATATATAATATATGACACATACAGAAAACTTCCTGTCTCGTCTTACAATATTTATTTGTTTGTTTTTGTCAAGAGTCAGCTGATAAAGAAGGGTAAAATTGCTTTTTGTCTTTTCAATAATGGTGTTCAGCCACTATACTAAAAGCTAATATCTGAAAAGTGGGGCAAATAAACCAGTTTTTCGTGGCTGTCTCAAAGGGTTAGCTTGCAAGTGCCAGCTTGCTATCTTAGGGCATGCACATTTTGTGGAAATATGCAGTTTCAAGTAGAATAGAGATCTTAGTAATCAAACATAACCCTTGACAGAGGCTGTCAGAACAGTTTGTCTGGTTTTGCTTACACTACTTACACTTAACATGCTGGAATTTTTAACATGAGATTTCTATAAGAATCTGAAGCATTGGGGCATATGGGGATCCAGGGAGGTAGTCTCCCACAAACCCAGAGGAATTCTTTTCAATTTTGGTATCCCTAAGAGAAGTTTTGGGATGTGAAGGTCTTGTGCTTTGTGTTACAAGTGTGATGTTTGCCAAAATATGCTACTTTGTAGTACCTCAAAGGTGCACGATTTTCACAGAACTTTATCAGTACTGCTATTGGACACTACTTTTTTTCATTTTTTTTTACAAAAGCAGTGGGGCAATTTTTTTCGTATACAGTAAATGTATACTGTAACTGTTGTTTAAACCAGCTTTTATATGGCTGTCTCAAAGGCACATATAACCAAAATATAGTATATATACTTTCATATTTGGGTTCCATTAGTTAGCTGCAATGTTTACTATTTAAATTCAATTCTGTTTGTCTTTGTTGACAATGAGTTTTGAGAGATAAGGTTGTTGGAATAAGTCATAAATATAAGAATTTGAATCAAGATTATCACAGTTTCTACATCTTCCCTTTCAATTTGTCCATTAGAAATAATCAAAAAATCTACAGCAGATACCTACGAGTAACGGTATAAACATTGTACTACCACTTTACATGTATGTACCTACATGTATATAGCAATAAGTGCTAACTGTTCAATTACTCATGATTAATTAATATCGAATGTGTATGTGTGAAATAACTATTTAATCTCTGCTTCCATAAAATCATTTCACAGACAGTGTTGATATTAATTAATCATGAGTAATTAAATGTTTCACCTAACAGAAGTTAACACGGAGATATTAAATCAACTTCTACATAACTGGGTTATCTAATAAACTGTAACAAGTCAAATACTTCATAATTGTTCAATAATATATTTCTAAAACTGTGCAATAAGCATCACAATACAATAAACTAAAATCTTGTCCCATTACAAACAAACAGATTATCAGATATTTAACTGACAGTTGGTTCAACAATCGTTAGTACTCAGTAACCTATAGGACAGCTGTCAACCATTTTCTACTTCTGCCAAAGAAAAATAACTTAACCTGGTTCACAAAATTTGGATGTCAAGCTTAAATCAACATTGATAAATCCTTACAATAGTTCCATTAAATCGTTCAAATCTCTCGCTTTGTCTTCAATTAAAAAAGTAGTGTGGTAAATAAATGAAGGAGAAAGCATTTGGCTTTGATCAAAGATCAAAAAACCTGACCAAATTCTGTTGACTTACTAAACATTTAATCAGAAGTTCCCGTAAATAAATAAATAAAACATTGGATAAAATAAATACTGTGTTTCTATTGCTGAAAAACTTCAAAAGACATTTGACCTGTCTTGATGCAATATTTTAACAAGAATATTACCTTTCAAAAAAGCAAGTGAATCATCACGTTCATAAGAGAAACAAATATTTATTCTAACTAATTTTCTGGCAGACGTCTTAAATAGGTTATCAGAACTTACCTGTAGGCTAGTCGCTAATTGTCTAAAATAGTATAAGCTCATATCTTCTAAAATAATGGATGGTGAGGTACTATCATTAGAACCATGGTTTCCTGAATTTCTTTTAGAACAGGTATTGTCTACCAAACTCAGCGAGGATATTTCCAGAGTTTTCATGGCAGTGCGCTTCTCCATAATCCAACTTTTAGGTAGATAGGTAAACCGATAAATATCACCCCATTGAAAGATACACACTGTTCAAAACATCTAACGCACACAAAATGTCCAGTGTATAATAGTCAACAATCCGATGTGCTGTCTCAAGTGTTTTTAAAGTAAACACAAAGTTTCTCACCTTCTCAAAATGACGTACGCATTACATGTACATGACCTAAAGTTTGGCTAACATTGGTATAGGTACTCAGTTTTATTACAAAACTGTAAAGATTGCTCTCACTGATTGAAACTAAAAATAGAAGGATCCACACACTACCCTCTTAATCTCTCGGCTCTAACTTAAGTGAATTAGTCCTATTCTGTCTTTTGTTTCAGGTCGTGAAAGTTTTCTTTGGACTCGATTCAAATGAAAGTTGTATGTTAAACTAGTTTTAACAGCAGGATCGAGGTATCTGTGTACTATATAACATGCATCAATCAGTGTATACCTGTCAGATTTTACCTGTTGTTAAATATAAGACGTAAATTTACAACATATAGATATATATATACAATGACCTATTGATAAGACAAGATATATTATCTCTTTAACAACCACTCACACTTTTATCTACATGAAACGCAGGAACACACACACACCTTATGACCTTGTGTATTAACTCTAGTAGCCTACAAATTCGATCTTGTCATCTAGAAGATTAGAAGTTTGAATATAACTGCTGAAGGGTCTGTTAGTTCATACAATATACTACTATTTTTTTTTCATAAAACAAATATTGACAACACACTTGAATGATATTTTTCTATAAATTTTTGTTGACTCGACACAATTTGTAAACTCATTTTTTCAACTTTTTACAGCAGGATTTCATAGTTTTCTTTTCAGAAAGAAAACATTCTACTTTATCTCATATTTATATTCACTTGTACCCTTATCAAAAGATTGGACAATCCAATGTGTTGAAGCATGAAATATTAGAAATCGTTACAAAATAAAGGTTATCTTATTGTAACCCCTATAATTGTAAGCTATAATTATTTCAAGTAGAATTATTAAATCTCTGATCGGTGTTTTAAAAATGTTTTATGCAAAAATCTACTGGTCTTATCACCTTGGCTCAACATTGATATATTTTTTAATAACATATCAATTTTACTATAATACAATTGTTATGTCTAGATTGCAGATAATTCTGACAAGTTGACACATCATCTAAACAACTATTTCTTTATGACACTTTATTATTATTATAGTGAGAGATCTTGTTTACAGACATTCATCTGTTACAATAGACTTATATTTATTTATGGAAATTTTCATTCTTATCAGGTTGGTCAGTACAATGTGGAAATCTCCATGGTAATACATTTGTTTTACGAAGAATTTATAAGCTACAAAAACTAATGTCAAAAGAAACATCATGTGGAGATCCATTCATAACATCAACTTTTAGTAAAAATACCCTATTATTCTTCTTCATCTCACTTAGCTGTCTTATTCATTTTTATTTACATTCTCTTTTATGTGGTATCTAAAGTAATTTAATCATCTACTTTGATATATTTGTAAGATGGTCTAAGTACACCACAGGAAGAAAAGTTTTTATCTTTATTAAGTACTCTAATACGTGTAGTTAGCTGCTGAAGCCTCTATTATCCGTTTAAACCACTCCTACTTGTTGGTTGACCACCTGAGAACTGTGGGCAATTTCATTTCACAAATGTAAGTGAATCATGTTAAACAGTAGCTAACATCTCTATCTCAAAATAGCAAAATACTTAATTACCGTCAGAAGCCATTACTATTATTAAATAACACATTAGACATTTTCAAGGAAACTTACTGTTGAGAATGTCATTTTATAAGATAAAGAATCCTTACCATTTACATGTATATTTATTTGAGATGTTTTATATTTAGGAAAGAGATCCTACATCTGTTGTCTGGATTTAATAGTTTCACTTAGTTCATAGAATCAAAATCCTACTAGAGACATGATCACACTGTTTAAATATTAGACTATTCTTTGTTTAAACCAAATTGTACCAGAGATCGCAACTAAACTGCTCAATAACAGTGATATCCCTGGTCCTGCAAATTCAAGAAAATTCCTGCATATTAGTTACATTTTGAAAACGTTATTTTTATCTTTATGCTCCCTGATACAATCTGGGATCCAGAATTTTTTCATTTGAATATATCAGCACATACAGGTTAATATGTACAAAACTCAGACACGAAAGAATCAATAATGCATACATTATTCAAATTCACATGAGAATAACATGTTTTATTCAATTTAGCCTATTGTGACGTGTCCATCTATACCCAGAGCAGTCTACTCTTTATTCCTTATCATTGATAAATAGGTTAAAAATTCTACTATGTTGAAATTTTATCAATTTTTATAACTGAATACAAGTTTGACCCTTTACACATTTTGCATATTTTTCAGACATTAATCTTGTTGTGTAAATATAAAGTAGAAGTTTGTTATTTACATTATATGTTCTTTTAGACAAAAATCAAATATTGACTAACAAACAGACCCAATTCAACAGCCATAACAAATTCTAAAATAATGTTAATTTCATGACAAATCTTTTGTTCCATCATGCTATCTGATACCCATAAATATATGACATTTAAATCTTGTTTTGCCAAATTATGCTTCCAGCATTGAATAAGCTAAATCAAATTGACTCAAATTCTACATCTGTGCTTCTAGGTCAGAATATATAAGCTTGAAACATAGGATAGTCTGACTCAATCGGACCAGTACACATGGCTAATAATTATTTTTTACTTTTTCTCTCCACACATAGACTGCTGCATATATTGAACGTACCTTCTATTGTAATTAAATATCCACGTTAATTAATGAACAACAGGTGGACTCACAGTAGTTTACTATCCGATTTTATGAGTATGTTACTGCCTGAATAAATCCAGCAGAGCGACATAAAGGCTGTAGCTCTTGTATTCACGTCTGCTCACCATGTGATTTCTTATTCAATGAATCTAATAACTTCAATAGATGACCTCTTAATCTACATCGACAATTCTTTTTGACTTGGTACCCTTTATTGTTTACCATACATTTATCACATCCATTCGAACAATTCACTTACAGTAAAAACAGTCCACGTCTTACCTTTTCTTCCGATACTGAATAAATACCCAACACATGTATTGATGTAAATGCTCACACCGTGTTTTGTTCATTCATACATTGATCGTGAAGTCAGATAGCTGGAGCTACCAAGTATCTCTTATAAACAGACATTTGGTATCAATCTATAATACTGAGTTCATTTAGTTGACTTTTCCACGACATAATTGGCAGGGAGATAACATTCAATATGAAATAATAATATCACTATTGTTCATTCTATTAATCATAAAACGTTTTAACAAAATCAATCATGATTCCCATAAGTTTAACATTTCTTGGTAGTAAACTTTGATCTCCATTCCACAGATGTAACAATATTTGATTTTTATGAACTGGAATTGAAATCAAAAGAAGAATATTTTGAGTCTCGAGTGTCAAATGGTCAACAAATGAGTTGCAGACAACATCTAAATCTCCAATGAAATAACTTCCTATGTGATCAAAGCTAAACAATAACCAACTACATGTTTCAATAATAAACTAACTTTGTTATGGTTTCTGTCAGTCAGTACTTGTTATAGTCTTCCTTTCAAGACGCCAACCTATCACAGCCACAATAATTTACTTGTCAAAAATCTACAAGGTGGACAGGTATTATTCCATGACACAGGTCAAGCCAAAAATATTGTCATTGTGTTCATTCACAGATTATACAATAGATTAATTGAATTTAGAGACATACTTGTCACCTCTGGTGTATTAGAATAGAAAGATTAGAGAAAGTCGTTTGCAGGATCAAAGGGTTAAAAGGAAGAGGGATATTATCCTTCATTCAACTATGAACTGTATTTCCTACTCATTTATTCAAGTCTATCTGAACATACAATGCATTGTGTATAATAATACAATATTTTACAACACATTCAGATTGTAGCTATATGAATGGAATTATTTTGTTACATAACAACTACACTAATAAAACCTTGTTACATACAAACAATTTCAGTCAAATCACCCTAATCTGCTCCAAATTACTAAAGCCATACATGTATATATACAAAACTGAATATCATTGCTCTTTTCTCTTATATTATTTTTGAGATAACGGCTATTTGCAATTAATATTGCCAGTATTTATGCATAGTACATTTACTATGTATTGCAGTGTTTTCTTTGTATGTTCTACCCAAGAATGATAATGAACCTTCGATTTAAAATAAGCTAAATGTACACACTGAAAGTTATAATGATTACACTATTTTTAATTTATTTTTCAATTATATTCCCAGTGTGAATAATCCTCTAATCTGAATCTCCACCTCACGCAAGCAACAACCACAAATCATGTTGTCAAACTGACTTAAAATGACAAGTATAACAATTCATCACCCACAACCCATCTGTTACATTCTAAAACTTTTATTATCAACAACTGATATTGGTATTTACAATACTTTATAATCATTCAAAATACATTTTGCCATATGAATTATTAATTCATAAAAATGACAGGCTTGTTTGAGTGATTGACAGCCGAGTGATAAGATAAATCTTCAAGTCTAGCCAGACCAAACTTGACAGTTTGATAACAATCATTAGTACCAATCCTTTTCAACATTTCTATATAGATTAATGAACCACTTCTACCCATATTACCGGCTTTATAAAAGTGGGTCTGTCTAATTAATTTATTATTTTCAAGTTAGTCGCAAGGATCAAAATGAGTTTGCAAACAAATAATAAAAATATTCTGTAGACAGTAAGTCTCTCTTTGCATAAAATATCTAGACAATAATACGTAGTTTTTAAATTAATTCAAAGCCACCCAAATGTTCAAAATATACTATGGAAACATTAACTGCAATAATAACAATGAACAGGCTGTCATCAGACGACACACAAAACAGTATTTAACTTGGGTTATACATGTACTTATAACTTTAGATATGTTTTATTTACCGGAAATTGAACAAGGATACTCATCAATATTTTATCGGGTTTTCTTTTTTTTAAAACGATAACTTCTGATATGTCTAGACTCATCAATAAAAGTTGTTATTGATCGACATTATAATTAAATAAATTTTGATTAACTTTATTTGGATTTTTCCCCATAAAATAATAGAATTATAGAATCCTCAAACTATTAATTATTGTTAACAGTACAGAAATATTCTCAAATTCTCCTTTGTATAATACATGAGGTAATCAATTCAGTATGAATTCTTGGCACATACTTTTCATTTGCAATGAAGAAGCTATCTTGCCAATGTAATTTTAGATCTCTTTTTTATGGAAGTAATGTACATCCCAGTATTGACTTGCATCTTGGCAGAAAATTGATCTCTGATGAAAATCGCATGAACAAATCAGAAATGATTAAGATCCAAGAGACTTTTCTAAGTTAACAATATACATGTATATATCGTTAAAGGGGGATAACTCCTTCAGTACAAATAAGTTACAACCAAGAAACTAATCCTGTTCACTGAGTAAGATGTTGTATCTTCAACATCATATGTAAATATCACGATTATATAGTAACATATGATGTGAGTCATAGCTACAGCATAATCTCAACAAAAATTGGTTCCTTTCTATGTCACACGTAGTTATTAGAAACTGTCCACATCTTACACAGGGGTTAGTCTGGGAACATTTGGTGGGCAGATTTCATTTTATTAGTAAGTGATTCCAGGCTATTTCAGACTTCTCAGAAAATGCAAATTTTTTTATGACATCTTTGAAGATAAATTGTAAATTTTTAGCACCCGATAAATGTTTATGTATCCAAGATAGTAGACCCTATCACATATTGCATTTGTATAAAATAATTCAAAGATTAGTGAGTGTGTGTGTGTGGTATGACATCCATTTTAAACCAGATGTCAATAATGGCTACAAAAATAATTTAGTCATGCAATGGTAAATAATTGTAAATCAGGAAACAGAGTATAATGGACTTTTTTTTGTTACAGGAAACCATACATCAATAATTACATGACTGAATAATAACATCATAATTTGATTGGTACAACCAGCCAACTAACAACAATATCTTGTCTGTTATAATTTCTGCTACTCTTTCAATAATATTTTATGAATCAACTGTAAGAATAATCTTCATATCTGGAATCAAACATTATCAATGACCCTATAGCTGTAGGGCATGAACAAAGTAAACACAAATCATTAATAATAATTCAATCTCGGCCTGAAATTAAAATCAGGCAATATTTGAAGTTTTAATTACATGCTGCACATCTACTAAATTAAATGATAGATTGTCGGGCAATGAAAATTACGCCCACTGCAGCTAAATTGTCCGAGCAGTTAACAAGGGTTGTCGCATATTTATTCTTTTGTTGTCAATGTGATATCAATTTATTATATATCAGATGATACTTTTCGTCATTTGAGCTTTCACGAAGTTCTAGTAAGCGAAACAAGACATAACAGAGATTATTGAAATTTGAATATTGAAAGGATTTATATGTTTTACTAATCCAAATAATATATATGAATTTCATGTAGATCAGATGATAAATTTCTTTCTGTTTTCTGGGTAAACATCACTTTAAAACATCTTTCCTCAAATTTTATGCCTGCAGATAAAGACAGTGCTGAGATACAGCCAATTTTTTGTTCAATTGTCAACACAGCAAGTCCAAACAAAGACTAAGTAAATAAACCACCTTATTCTTCTTAATCTTTCAAAACAAAAATTTTATCATATGGAGCATGTTCAATTATTCTATGAAAAACACATCAAATAAAGGTAATTGAACCAATTCAAATGAAGTAAACCGGAAAGTAGATATAATTTCCTTATAACAACTTAGTTCAAGTACTAATTCTATTTTGTTTTAAATGTCAGGGAATTCACTACTTGAATTGTTTTTTTTTACTTGAATTGTTTTTTTTCGAATGCATTAACTCATTTACTGATAAATAAATAGCAATGAATGACAAATATTCCTTGAAACATCTTTATTTTCTTTTATTCTAATATATTGACATTTCAATAATCATTGAAAATATGATTGTGACATACATGTAGGTCGATTTTTGAAATTTCTTACTAGATTTCTTTGTTTATATCAGTAAAATCAGATTACACTCAATTTCTAATCAATTTAAATGAAGTAAATCAGTTCAATGATATCCCCCAAAATACATTTCTGATTACTGGAATTTATTCCTTGGGTCAACCCTGGTCAACAAAAACTTTGAACTAAGTCACCGACAACTTTTCATTTCTAAAAATCTTATCTCATCAATCTGTCTTGATATTGCCAGCTATTCCAAATATTTTTCTCTTATCATTATAAAACTATCTATGAAGACTTATCATGAAAGTATTTTGGCATCATTCCCCTTTTATCCTGTAAATCATTAAACAATATAACTTTGAGTATCTTAACGACAAACAATAAATAAGTGTGGTTTAATCTCAAACTACGAGACAGTACAATACAAGTTATATATAATGCAATGTCTTACTCCAAACATGAAACGGCCTAAAATACAGAAACTATCCTGCATATGCATTTCAATAAAATTGTCATGCAAGTCCACAATTTCATCTGACATAAACAACAAATGATTGCCATGTTGTCTGTACATTATTGTCACATCTGTATTTTAAGTATCAAGAATTCTCGGATCATCATTAGTTAGTGTGGTAAAATAACAGGTTTCTGATAAAAAACACACAAGATATCATTATGTCACATCAGCTGTCTGACAAACTTACCAAACAAACATCCATTCTATACAAATTTGATTTAGCAACATTAACCAGGTACATGTATATTATAGATTTGATTAGGATTTATGAACATGGAGATACGAGTAGTTAAAATATAAAGTTCTCCTGTGAATCTGTAATATTTAATGATAACGAAGTGGTAAATAAATTGACATACTGTACACTATAGCTTATATTTACTGTGTTCATTGGATAAGTATGCTAATTATAAAATGGAGGGTGAGAATTCTACATTATCAACTAGAATTACATGAACATTAAACATAATGTTGACAATTAAACTATAGAATGATAAGACAGGTTCAATTTGTCTGGAAGTTTGAGACATAGACACATAGTGGGATGTTTGCCTACTGCAGGCTTTTTCATCTGTTTATCTCTAAACTATATGCTTCCAATCTAAACAACTTAGTTTTTCTCAAAGAGTAGTTTTGTTTTGGAAAAAAAACAGATTATGTACAGTGAATTCCTTGTCAATTTGCACATTCCTTTAAAATCAACTGAATATCTTCATGTATTTAAGGCTGAAAAAAACTGACGCAACAAAAAAAATAAACCTTGTTTTCTACTATATTTAGCCTGGCTTCGCTCTCTCTCAAGCTCATGTACAATTTGATTTCAGCAATCTCATAATGAGACAACGAGAATCATTTGACCCCCTGCAGATGAAAAATATTATTATTTGAATTTCAGAATCTTCCAATTTTCACTATGTATATAATGATGCATTTACAGTGTCTGAAATCCAACTTATTTTGTACCCAGAGTCAGTCACGCATTGCATTTTTATTGACATACAAATACATGAATTACAATACAACTGTAACCTCATTTGCTATATGAACAATTAAAATTACATACATAAAATCATCTATGATTTTATTAGTGTGTAATGTAATGTATTCACAATGATAAAATATATCAACAACTACATGCACATAGATATAACAGCGTTTTGTTTGTGCTGATAAACACCCAAACAATGCAGATCTTAGTCTACATGTACATTTATATATTTAAATTTTAAAAATATATATATAAATTTTCAAAATATTTAAGCTCTAAAAAATCTGTTCGTTTGTAAAAGAACTTAACTTGAACATGTAATTTATGCTTGAGGAGAATATTGTAAATGTGTTATTAATAAATCAATTGGACATACAGAGCTAGTTTGTGTAGCTAATCAATGATGTATTTTATGTTGTACTTACACGCTTGACAGTTTTTCTCCTCATTACAACCCCACTGGTACCTGCTATATCTGTCATAATACCATTTACATATAAACCAGCTTGCCACTAATAGCTTAACATAACAAACTAATCCAATTTCCCTTAATAACTTCACCACCAGAATTAATGACCAATAGCACGTCCATCAAATTCTATACACAAAACCCATAGCACTGAGCTTGATCACATAAATTTAACTGACAATGTTTTACTTATATAAGCATTAAATTACATATTGAGAATTCCCACTGCAGACTACCATTTCAAACCAATATGTCCTCGTTTAGAGTGAAAGTATTCTGTCTACTTCCTCCAGTTGAATTACTGTATGAGTAATATGGTTTTATAGCAGACTGTAAATCAATAACATGCTTCCCTCTTATTGAAACAGGCAAATCTAGATTCAATGTAAATTCTAACAGTTGGTATTCACAAGATGTATGGAATCATTCAAATTTTCAACAAATCAGCTGGTCAGCTGGTCAAATTTATACCATGGTTAATAAAATATTACAGTCTGACCGTTGACCGTGGATCACACATTCTTTGATATGTCTGATTGTTCGGCAAATCCAGATGTTCCATCATTGATTACAATCTTATTTCCTGCAAGTCTTTCACTAAATACTGATTGGTACCAAGATAATGTGCATAGAAACAGTTGAAGTAATTCCTGCTTTATTGAAAATCGCCGCTATGGAAATAGTACCAGACATAAACAGAATTACTCGTGATTTCTATCCACCTTTTTCCCAAAATCAATAATTTCATGTGGAAGGAGGATGGAGAAAACAGTGTCTATAGATTTAGATGAGTCAGTGTGTAGATACATTAAGTGTTCAGAGTGGATAGACTGATGCGTGAACAAGAAACTGACGGAATTTTAAAACGTCTGCCTAACTTCATCAAAGACATATAAAGACCAGAGAGACAGAACCAAAATATCAGGAACCCAATTTAATTTCTCCTCCAAAATCAATAGACATACTTATGTAGATTTTCATAATACATAATGATGAAGCTGTTACATAGACAGTTTGACAAATGTACAATTAATAACATGTTTCATGTCTTCGAGACAAGATGTTACTATAAATTTTTCTTTTAAATTTTCTTTTCCTTGACTGTTTGATTAATACAGGATTGACTGTATGTATTGAAATAAAAGTACACATAGACATTTATTCAAATAAATGATATGGTATCTTATTACACTGGGGATTACATACACATGTACATCTGTTTAATGAATACATCCAATGGCACCATTAAATTAAGATTACTAAATGAACTCAATATACCAAATACATGGGCTTGTAAATAGGATTGTCCATAAATTTGATAAACAACATTATAATTATTCTCTAGAAATACATAAACAAATTGTAAAGACAGAATCAGGTTAATTTGAACAGTTCAAGTATTAAAGACTCTGTGAAAATTCCCAGGGAACCTGTTAGATTAATTCGACTAGATGCCTCAAGAGACTTGATCGTCATCTTCATTACCCTGTTCTTAATGTCTAGTAATTTAATAAAACTAATTAAACTGGGCATGTAATGAAGAACATTTCACTTAAACCTGTTTCATATCAATAATAAAGGACTCTGTCTAGTTATATCAACTGATAGAAAACTCTGATAAAATGGGACTTACCGAGATATCTAATTGGTTTAAATCCATTCTTAATGTGTCTGATAAATCCAGACAGACAAATTTAATTCAACACCACTGACTTTCATATGATAAATGAAGCCAAATACATGTACTCTGGAATTTTAACCAAAAATATTCAGTTCCAAAAACATAAACAGGAATTTACTGTTATGTCTTGAACAGGTACTCTCCTATACAGTCATACATACATGTATATATTTTTGTTGAGTGATAATTAGAAAACCAGAAACCATGGCAAAAGACTGAATATATTCTAGATAATACAAGTCAAGTAATTGTAACATTTTTTTCCTGTTTTTGGTTATCAATGTTTAAACAAATCTTCAGTGAAACAGGATGGTGACTGTTGATAAAGATTACTTATCAAGGCTTCAAGTTATTTGATGAGTTTGTGATGTAAGATATGACATTTTATCATGGTGTACGTGTGTAAGTATTGAGTATACTTTAAATATCTCTAATCGTTTGATTATGTGAGGTAATGGTTTTATAGACGTTATATAGATAATAAGTATATCATTAACACTAACTCATGGTCATCTGTCTTTCTGACTCTATTAGTATTATAATTTATTAGATCACTAAACTTTAAGATAAACATTGGGTGAAAAGTGGGAGGAGCTTATCATCAAACCATCTACATCTATAATAATACTTTAATTACACCATCTTTAATTCATATAATACCAGTTTCATTGATAAATTAAAAATAACCCATCTAATAACATAGCCACAGGATGTGACTGCCACAGGATGTGACTTGGTCAAACTTGATTTAACGTTAATATGATTCAGTAAATATGCACAAGTATGATCGTTTATTTACATCCCTCCAAAGAGGATATAAATATTTCCAGGGAACTTTTATTAAAAGCTTTTTAGAAATCATTTCACTCACAAGAACTTTTAAAAAAACTTTATTACAACCTTTCAGTTTACAACACATGAAAGACTGGCTTCTTAATATTTTATCTGTGAAAGACCCCATCAATTATTTTGATTTACCCCATGAAAACTACTATACAAGCTGAAAGAAAACAGATTTATCTTTCTTTAATTTAAATCTATTAACTAACCTAAACATAAATCTGGCCTACCTGATCGTTTTTAGTGCCTGTTAAATCAAGTTCCACATCTAAATCGAAGTCAGTAACAGTGATTTTTATTTCACAATTATTGTTAGGAGTTGATGAATTTGTCATTTTGACAAAAGTTGATTTCTGAACAAAATTAGATTATCCTTTTCTTTTTAAATCCTTTAAATTTGTTTAATTCGACTTAAATCACAGGTTTGAAAATGTTCATACAGTCAAGTTAACCCATTCATTTGTTACTAATTGTGACAAATGTGATGTCGTCGACAAATAGATACTAGACAGTATTTAAATTAAAATAGGTAGAGTATTTGTTTGTTCCATACACCCTGTATCTACAATGTAAGCAAAAAAACTGGACAGACTAGTGAACCAATGAATCATGCGTTTTCCGTAGGATGAATTGAATTAACCAGAATACACGATCCCGTTAAATAAACAACCACCCACCTAAAAAACTACTGTAGTAGGAAACCAATCCTATTGTTAGCATTACATCTTTTGTTATTATTTTTACAAAATGCCTTTGTTAAATCATGCAAATAAACAATAGTTATGCATCTAATTCACTTGTCTTTTATACATGTACCCATATAATTTGTCATGAGTACTAGTACAGGTAGTAGTAAGAATTCTTGTTACATGTAGACATTTATAAGATTTATGTTTGGTTCTGTTTTCTTTTTAAAACCATTACCTCATCATGTGATTGAAATGTAACTATTCATACAGTTATTAATTCTTTTTTAATATTTGGAGTAATATACATGTATGTATACATTTAAAAATCTATCAATTTAACATCAGAAATGAAAGTGGATGCTTGGTTTAAAAATAAAAGTCATTTTGGTCTAAATGAATGATATTGTGTTAAAGTACAAATTAAATGCCTGATTTTTCTCATAAATTAAGCACCATATAATTTTCAAGCCTTTCAACTATTTTTTATGTACTATTCCCCATTAAAACCAGAATAACGGATGGTATCAACTTGTTGAACATAAAACTTGATATTGGTTCAATTCAGTACATGTACACAAATGGATAAAGAAGGGGATCAATTGACTAGTCAGTATGACTTTTGATGTTGGAGGTCTGATGGACAGCTGATGTGACTGGTCAACAGTTGAAGGGATAAATTCTATTTTTACTTGATGACCCTTTAATCATTAGTCAGTATTAGCCTATTAGGAGTGTTTAATACATTAATTTCATCATCCTGGACTTCAGTCTAACTTCACATGGCTTCTGTCGGAGAAAATTCTCACTGTTATGTATGAGTGGGGGAGCTCATTATTTTATCATCCCAACTTTTTAATTCTCTACTTTATCAATGTTGTGACAATGGAAGTACTTTTAGATGATTTTAAGTGACCAAGTAACAGAAATGGACATGATAATCCAACCAATATTATTTCATTATTAATAAATAAATAATGCCTGTTACGCTGGTCAATATATATAATAACAAATTCAAAGCATACTGTATCATAATACAAGTTTGGCTTCATTCATGTATATATATATATATATTAGAATTTATCTAATCTATATGTTAAGCCAGGGCCTGCTGTGGGTTTATATTCACTTGTCCATGTAGGTCATTTAAATGCCAAACCATTTATCTATGTCACAGCACAGTTGAACAGTAATACCATTTGCTCATTTAATGACAGCATCACTACACGATTGGTTCATTTAAAATCATGTTACCCATGGCAACCATGTATCTATGTATGTACAGTTATATGGTCTGGACCACAAATGTTCCAGTTTAACATTTGGAAAATGACAGTTATATTACAAATCAAGTTTTCAAATTGAACATTCCTGAAAACCATAAAGTGACAATCACTTAAAGACAATCATATAAAAAATGAGAGCGTCATTAAACATTCAAAATCTAACATCATGAAAATTATTTTAAAAAATTTCAAAAGTAGTTTTTACTACTTGTTTTCCATTTTTTGCCTGAAGAGGGTTAATAGCTGTCTTTTAAGTCTGTTATTTTGAGTGTCTGTTAAATATTTGGATAAAAGTTGTTTATTTTTGGTATGGCTAAACAAATGAACTTTTACATGAAAAAAACACACTTTCAGGTCATCTCCATTAAAAACTCCTTTCCTGTCATTTTACTTTATTGACATTCATCTTAAAGTAACCATGTTTATTACTAAAATTTGCCACTGAAACCTGACCATACAAAAATAGCCATCTTTGATAATTTTTGCGACAAAATATGAAATATTATTCTTAATAATTCGTAACTTTATTTCCTGTAAAGTCCAGAAAAAGCTTATTTCGCTTGTCGGTATGACATCAATAAAATGCAGCCACATTAAAATGCTACTTAAAAATTTTACAATGAAACTGAAGGTTCTCAATTCTAATTATAATATAATAATCATTGGAAAAAAATCCTTTGAAATCAGTGACAATGTTATAAGTATATCAACATGCCGTCTGAAAATGAGGAAAAAGACCATAATTATAATTTGTTCAAAATGGATACTTACCATTGTATACACAGATGTCTTTAATGACACCATAATGAATCAAAAATTTTAAATAATAATGTAAAAGTTATAATCCTTGCACATCTACATGTATATAATCTACAAACAAATAGATTTTCTATATAAAGTTCTACCACATGTATTCCCACATGGGATGAGAATAAAAGTTCACAGTATTGACCTTAGTTATCCTTATTACGGAACACAGCTTTTGTTTTAGAGAAACACTACGTAGATGTTTAATTCTCGAGGTTTGAACACTTAATGAATGACTAGTTACACCGTTAGACCAAATGGTCTTCACACTTTCACTGTCAGAGTATCCTTATAGTTCACAAAACTATCCTATTTCCCATAAACCCTTCTCACATTACATGGAATTATAGCTCGACTGAGGCCAGTTGTAGAAAATTAAATGACATGTGCCTTGCACTTGTTTCACCAAGGCCATTTAGACATCTGTTCTGTACTGTGGTCCCCCCTTCTAGATTTAACACTGTCAGTAGTTCCTTTGTCAGTAGTGCTGTTACCATGGATACTTAATAGTATAGTAGTCACTGATTTTGGATGATCTCATTATTGGAGATTTTAATTAAGGACAATATTTTTTGGGCTCATAATTAAAATTTTGATACACATATTTAAATGAAAAACTTTCCAACAGTACACAGATTATTTAACATTTAAGAAAATAAAATCAAAATATCAACAGTATTTTGGCTCGGATTCAGTTAGATTAATATGAGGCCCATCAAAAGAGTTAAGGATTTAGATGAAACAGGCATAATTCAAAAAACACAAAAAGGCTGAAAAAGCCAAACAAAAAATATGTCTGTAAAACAAAAACCAAACAAATGGTTGTGTAAAATAAACAAAAACAGATAAGTTTGGTTACATCAAAATGATTAATTCAATATTGGTTACTTAATAAGAATCCAGTGACGTTTAGATAAATTTTGACCACATACTAGATGTATTTGATTATTTCAACTAAAATGAATTTTGGTTTCCATCCGTTTTGATTTGACCAACCAGTTCTATGATTTGAATTTTGTGACATTTTCAATGCACATCACATTTTTGTAGTGTACAAACCATATTTGTCCTGAAAGTCTGTTTTCTACTTCTAGATATTAAACATGCATTATGCAAGAGCTTATTATGATTATTGTAAGTCTTTATTTACATGTAGGCTTCAGATGTCATAGAAATTATAAATTAGATCTTTATTTACACAACACACAAAAAATGAAATCTGTAGTCCCATGGATGGTTTGGATTCAGCTTGAATTTAAACACGATTTTGTTGACTGATTTAATCATAAATGGCATCGTGGGGGGAGTTTAACTGTTACGTTGAGGTCATACTCTCGGAAATTTTAGATCGAGGCTAAATAATGATAGAGTGTACGAAGCGAGACCGCTGTTGAGCAAGGCCTTAAAATTAAAATCTAACTAAACTATTTAAAGTGCAATAAACTAAAGACTATACAATTCCTGGAGACCATGTGATGACTGATACAGACGGACAGGTCTTCTGTCTTAATAATATCAATAAAAATATTTTTATTTCCCAATAGGCACGACGCCACTGGTGTACAACTAGACTGGTGGCCAGTCTTCTCCACACACCAAAAATTGGCCAGTCCTCTCAAAAAAAAACGAAAAAAAAAACGTAATCTCTAGAGACTGGGCAAATAGAGCTTCATTCTCATCTAGTAGGTCAATCTGCATTATGTAGGTCGTGTGACGTCGTGCACGGGATTACTGCATTTGCAATGGCAAACTGGTGTAGGCCTAGGTGCGAGATGTTTGTTGTGGATAACAGTTATTGTTATTTAGTGATACTTTAACGATCTAAGAATTTTGTTGACGGACAATATGATAATATCTGTCGAATGAACGGATACAACGTATGGGATGAGGTGAACGAACATAAATAATTACACACGACATCATTATAACAACTTAACGAAGCCAGTTCATGCGTATCGGGACGAAGCCGAATGGCGAATGGAAACAAAAACGTGACATCAGCCCGCAGAAGGTTTCAGCATGACTGCTTTGCACTCCATTCGAGACGCATGATTCATGAAGGTAAATATCGAACTTAATTTATCTTAGACATCACATTTACAAATTCGTGTTACGTGACTTGGGGCTTGCTTGACAACTGTCAATCATTCCAAATAAGGAACAACGTAAAACAGGACAAGAAACGCCCATTTTATTGTGAAGCTCGCAAATTGTCCAGTCTCTGGTGCTGGTTACAGGTTTACTCAAATTTTTTTTTTTATACAAATGGAAACGAAAGTGTTGGTTTACTAAAAATTACTACTTTTATATAATAGAAGAGACTGGGCCAGTCTAGTGTACAACTATGGATTTATCATAATTGTATAAGGGTGATTTTTCGTACAATCAGGGGCCATAATTCAGAAAGTTACAAATCAATGGGCGCAAATATCGAAAGGAACCAAGATCTTTGGGTTATAAACATGCATGTCAAGTTTCATCAAAATCGGTTCAAAATTGTGACCTCTATAGGGTCCACAAGCTAAAAACATGATTTTTCGTACAATCAGGGGCCATAATCCATGAAGTTTCAATCCGATACATGCCAATATCAAAAGCAGCCGAGATCTTATAGGGATAAACCTATATTTGAAGTTTCGTCAAAATCGGATAAGAATTGTGACCTGTAGAGAGTCCACAAACAAATTGTGGACAAACGGACGTCCAGATGGACAGGGGCAACGACAATGTGGGCGTATAAAAAGCACATGTAATGAATGAATGAGTTTATTAAATGTCCTAATTTTCTGTACCAACCAGGTATACGCCATAAATGTTCATATGGGGAACATTTTGCCTGGACAGCAATGGAATTTAAATTGTCAAGAGTTCATTTATATGCACACCAACATGTATAGACCTCATATTTCTGATGACAGAAAACTTTTCCTTGCATCATTGAATGACAAGCGGCAATCGTGCTGAAAAATCCCAGGACAGCAATGGTTAGTGAGCAAGCGCATGTTACTCACAGAATCATCATGGCTACAGAGAAAGAAGTGCGAACATTATGCTCCATACCAAAAGTGATATTATATTACATGTGTTTTGATATAAATCATAAACATGGGATAGCTTTATATTGCAATTATAAATCATTGTATTGTTTATAATAAAAATATGATATTCCCTACCTAGTTTGGTTCTGTCTGTGTAAACATATAGAGATTAGATAAATAACAAGCTGTCTTTATTTCTTCCAATTAGATTAGGAAGATTGCATATCAATTGTTTCAAAAGCATTCCAGGCACAGTCATAGGAAGACACAGAGTAGTCCAAAATATTTCTTTAAGTATAATACTTGGCATAATCAAATAAAACACTACCCTTATGGGGGTATAAAACACCAACAATTCCTTTTGTGGTCACAGTGCCACTCTGTAATACATGTGTCATTTTAATTAATCAGCTCTTTTTTTAAAATTTAAAGATGAAAGATCATTACTGGCCGACTGAATTGGGATTTTAATGTAGTTGGTGGGGTTATATTAGCAAGTAGTAGTTGAAATAAAAGAGACAAGATGTACATTAAGGTTTTTGAAAGTAAATAAAGTTTCTGTGTCCTTCCTTCTAATGTGTCTATTTAGGACCATTTAAAGGAAGGGAGACAACTACATATTATACCTTTCCCAGAATAGATTAATAAAATGTGAAATCTTTATTTTTATCCAACAGGGGCATTTTGTAACTTCACAGAGCAATTAATTAAAACGGTTCCTAATAGAAGAACAATTAGTCCTTTATTTCAAATTATTCTCTCAAAACTTATATATCTTCACCTAAACAGCAGTGACACATCCATAAACTATTAGAGACGTAATCACAACACAGAATAAATGTATTTGAATTTTCTAAAAAAAATCCATTCCATTCAAGGAATCAAATTGATTTCACAGTCATTTTTATAACTATAAAGTATAACTATTATTTTTTCATATACATGTAATCAGACTTTTTATAAAATGTATGTGCGTTCTAAGTTTTACAAGAGATTGAGTATTCTAAGTCATTATTCATATGCTATTCAAATAGTTGAATTCATTCCATTCAAATAGTTGAACTCATTCCATTTATATGATCATTTTCATTAAACACATTTTGAGATTTATAGAAATTGTGACTATTTTCCATATTATCTAATTTTACTAAAGCATATTAAACATTTCTCATTGAAGACAAAAAACTAATCAAATTCCATTAACATTAAATTGTGAATTCCAAAGAAAGAGCAATGAAAAACTATGACTTGGAATATCTGCTGAGTACATGTAATACAAATACATGTAGCTTCTTAACTCACTGTGTCATTGTATTTGAATATAATGGTTGCCTGAATCCAGTACATGTACATGTATGCAAAATAATGATAAATTTCAATAAATGGGGCCACAGGGGGATAAAGGTGTATCTAATAAACAAAACTTACCGATAATACTATAGGGTAGTATCTTGTTATGTTACCGGAAGATGTTATTACCATTTTGTGGTAAGTATTTTGTGGTACTATTGCTATATTATGTTCTGTTACCGGTATATCATTCTCTGGTAAAGATGGAAGAGTAAATACAGGTTTAGCTTTCAGCTTCAATGGAGTTTTCTTAGTAACTGTGTTTTGATTCATGGATCTCAAAATGGCAAAATTGTCCATTTCTGGTACGGATAAAGAATAGTCCTTGAAAAGAAAAGTAAATTAACTTTTAAGCATGAATTCTCTCAATTAAAATATTGTTTACTTAAAGCCCCAATAACACTCTTGTTGTAACTGAAAAATATGTCCCAATCTTCATTCTGGTCAACAAATCGTATTATTTTAGAATATTCCAATTAAATGATGATATAAATTTCAACTTGACACACCTAATTTAAAAAATTGGAAAAATTCAACCAATTGATTTGAAAAGTCTAACGTAAACCTTTTCAAATGTGACTTGGATTTTAAAATATTTTCGAACCCTCTGGACAAGTAAAATAGGTTGTAATAGATAATTTACACAACAGGTAGGACACTTAAACATCTAGTACTTAGAATATAAGGGTATTATTTATTTTCTGGAGCTACCAAGCCAGCAAGAATGTTATTGTCCCTTTAAAAGAGGAATTATTCCAGAGCTAAATCTGCCTATTTAGGCGTTAAATGTCATATAAAATATTAATTAGACATTTATTAGCATAACAAGATCATAATTGGATGGCTTTGATTTTAAGTAAATAAGAACGTTTCAACCATTTAATGATTTAATTTAAAAATGGAGAATCAAGGCCTCGAATAATCAGCACATAGGTTATGATAATCAATACACACATCTTGTAAAAATTCTTTAAAACATTATTAAACATTAAAATAACCAAAACAAAATTGTACAGTACCTGTAGTTTCTTCATTTTATGTTGAAAGAGTTTTGTTGAAAGTCTTCTTCGAAGGGTGCCACGAAGATTATCTCGTACAATAGGTTCCTTATTTTCTACCCTACATACTGTATCCTTTTTGAAAGGTGACTAAAATACAAAAAAAGCTAATAATTATTAACCTCATAATAAAATATCAATTCAGTAAATTACCCACATGTATAATTTATTTAGAATTATAATAGACCAAAAAAAACATAATAATATGGGACACTGTTACTATTTTAATTAAAGCATTGTTTTGTCTTGTAGAGGGTTCATCGTGTCAAATACAGCCTAGGCTTCATTAGTAAGAAGTTGCCTGCATGTATCCTTTATGTATTTAATCATAACAACAATCAACCTTAACAATAGTACCAAACCATTAATTAATTCTATAAACTTATCAGAATACTGTAACAAAAACATGTTGTCATCAACCATATATATATTGTTACCAGTTCAAATCATGGTGGGGTGGGGGTGTAACTCACCGACTATGACATGTCATTAATAAATGCCATTAATATTGCTACAAAGAGGACCAGCACTGCCAGGAGATCCAATTTCATAATATCACTCATAAAAGAGACAAGATAGATCTCAATTTGAACTTACTGATGCTGGCATGTTCATGGAAGTGTTCAGCGTGTTTATTGCCTACTAAGTACTGAGCCAGGAAGCATACTATTTACATTACTACAACTTAGCTAAAATATAAATCTTATTCAATTATTCAATTGATGAACACGCGTGAAACAATTTGTTTGTTTACCTTTTTTATTTGCCGAATAGAGCTGCCGTGTATAGTTTGTCTTCTTCGTTTACTTGTGGTAGCTTTCGGTAAAAATCCACACCCCTCGACATTAAAACTTAAATCCATCTCGTCCATATCAACTTGAAATTCGCGCTTTCGTTTCCGTGTTTCAGAAGCCATCTTTATTTACTTTGTACATAGCGAATCGTTGTAGCCGTTACTCTCATTATCTTTGAAATAATCAACGAAGCGTAAACATCTTTCTCAGCGCCACCTGAAATAACAGGTACTCTAAGGGAGGTAATCATTACTTCTCGTGTCATTATTATAAAAATTAAGTTTTTATTTTAAACGTCTTTATTGACATTAAGCAAAACAAAATGTTACACAATATTTGAGGGTCTACTCTATACTGCAAACTGCTAACTATTTCCTTTATACATCTCAAATACTTAATATCTCACGCCATTACACCTCTACTCTAATATTGAGTAAATGCTAATTCTATGATTGGGTATAACAATAACACACAATATTAAATTTTATTAATTACCCTGGATAAGATAATTAATTGTAAGATCCATTATATTACCAGTTCGAATTCTCAAATAATAAAAGTATAGGACCTCTTTGATAATGGCATGTGTCGACCATTAATCGCAAAGATCGGTAATACAAATATTGATTGTTTTATTTACGGTAGGACTACGGATGGGTGGGGGTCGAAAGGGTAGTTACTTTAGCAAAGAAGTCTCAGAGACTCTTAGATAAGGGCCCCTAAGACTTTGTTACTGAAGTAACTAGGGAAAGGTGTGAGAACGACCGTAACTTTTGATTTAAAATAATTAAATAAATCCAATCATTTCCACACTTTAACTTGTTTTATGCTCTTACATACGCTACTTGTTACTACTACCTGGTGTAACGTCAGCTTCCACAGAAGTGATATCGCTACTTGTTCTCGGAATTACATTTTTATACACAATACAATACACACACACCTTTAATAATACACATCGACACTATGGTCGCCTGAAGAACTTTTTAAAGGGACAAACCATCATTAGTTAGATTATTAATATAGGCTACATCTTAAAACCATAGACTACACAGTAAAGTTTGCTTACTAAAGCATTAATTTATTCACATCAAAATCTATTATACAGGCGCGGATCCAGGATTTTTTGCAGGGGGGGGGGGGTCTAGGTTTGATAATTGCGGTGGGCGTTAGCGCCGAAGGCGCTCAACTGTTTAACGGGGGGGTAATTTGGTTACTTAAGGCCCCCGCACACGAGCGCATTTTGCGTACGCATTTAGCGCGGCGCTAAATGCGTACGCATTTGGCGCAGAAATACGGCGCCCGCACACGAGCCGAAAATGACGCTGCGCGAAAGCTACTGCGGCAAGTGTGTCGTTCACGTGACCAACACTCATCCGAAAATGGCAGCCGTGAGTGAATCGTCGTCATCTACGCATTTTGTATCATATAGGCAAGGATATTCTTGCCATAAATCGACGATTTTATCCTCTAAAATTGCGTCACTGACGAACGCCATTTTGCAGTAGTGATGACGCATGCGCATTGGCGATGAATAAAACGCAAATAGCGCTGGGTTGCCCGCACACGAGAGCGCAGTTGGCGCTGCGTCAAAAAATATCAAACATGACAGATATTTGGCGAACGTCAAAATGCGCTCGAAAATACCCCCGCACACGAGCCGAAAATGACGCTGCGTCATTTGCGTACGCAGTTTTCGGCTCGTGTGCGGGGGTCTTAAGATTCAATTTGGTGCATTCTGACGTATTTCCGGAAGGTATATTCCAAAATTACAGGTCTAAAAATCGCCAATAAAATCGCATAAATAATTTTCAAGCCTGCTGGACCCCCCACCCTCTGGTTTCGCGCCTGTTCTATATGACCATTTGGAGATTATATTAGATTCATACTCTAGCCATAATGGCCAATCCATCGTTTCTATAAGATGACTTCCCTGAATAATAATTGAAAGTAAAGGTTGTTGATGTCTATTACAAATATATCGTATAATTAAAATTGTTAAACAATGTATTCATATTTATGTAAACGATTTCTTATCGCGATGAATTTATTACAGCTCCGACTTGTTCTTAGATATAGATCCCATAATTATATCTTTATAATATGTGAGTTGATAAAATACCAGATCTGACCGATTCTGTCCAGACGGATTTTCTGGACAAGTTTGGTATACCTCGTCTATGATTAGGATGAACATATTTTCAAACTCTGGCTTTAATGCTAAAAGTAAAATCCTGCGATTTTTAACGACATTATGTGAAAGATACAAATACAATTGGGTGAGCATTATTTTATCCTCCTAAATTTAATCCCGTTACAGTACTGAGCTGAATAATAGCATTACTTTTCTCATCTTAATTACCTATCCCCCCTATATCATAATGGACCAACCGATGTCTTACATGTGCTACTTGTATGCTGAAACAGCTGGCACCAACAAGAATCGTGGACTTACCGTTAAAACTGTCAAAACTATCCACCATATTTATAACAGTAATAACACAGTAAAATATCACGTAAGTATTTCAGTATGTCTGTACATAATATTCGCTAATTACATATACTACTTTAAACAGTGGATCGATTGATGGTAGTTTAGAAACTTTATAAACTCAGATGTAACTTATCAGATTTGAGCATACGTTAACATGGATATATATGTGTCATATAGGCCAGTACAATGTGTTTTTAATCAATATATTTGTTGTAGATATTGCAATCATATCTTTTTGTATTTACATTGTGTCCATTTTCTAGAAGAATTTATGAGATAAACTGATAATATATGACTAAACGGTAATTAGGGGGTTTTAAAATAGTCATGCATTGTTGTTGACAATAATTGTTATACTCCCAAATTTCCCTAAGAGTAACCCATGTTTGTTCTTGTGTGTAATATAGGTAATGTAAATGGTATTTATTTTGAGGGTGCCCTTTTCACGAAGGGAATAATTTCAGCATTAAATATGATGCCCTTTTCACCAAGGGACAAATTTCAGCATTAAATATGAACCTAAGTATGATTTCTATATTTATGACATTCGACGTACCTGTTCTTAATAAAACTGATATAAGTTTGTCAAATGTGTTTTAGGAATATCATGATTCGTGACGGTGAATCATACTACAGAAATTTGTCAGAAATATCAAGTTAAAGTGTCTTTTGTGCGAGAAGTAGTATAGAAAAGAAGTTTGAAACACTGCTGGTACCATCTTGTTATTTGTTCAAATAAATTTTCTTTACCTTGTTCTTAACTTTCAGCTATAGAAACTGTAAACTTCATCTTTACATACAATATTTCCGATGGAACATGTATTTTGTAAACAAATATGTATACAAAGTGTATTAAATAAGTTAATTAATGAGTGTTCAATCAGATGAATCATCATTATCATATGATCAAAGTTAAAATCAAGATCATCTATTGAAATCATAATTAAATATTCATGTATCTTACAGATGTTTATATGTACATTTGTAATTTATCCATCAGAACTTGGATAGGAAAAGTTAATTAATTATAAATAATTAATCATATTCTTCATGACTACCATCCTCAGATTTCCTTTCAAGATTATTGTGCTCCATCAGATAATTTCACAGACCCCCGTTTTAATCACAGATCTTATTGGTTCTTTGTAATAAATACAAAAGAGCTAGAGCAAGGTTATGAATTATAAATGACATTTCATGGCAAATTTTGGTAGGGAGTTAGATTAACATTAGAATGTCAGGTTGACTATAATGAACTAGCAATGATATTTAACCAAAGAGATTTGTGAATTTTTGACATTTGAAAGATGAGACCTTTGGGTAAATTTACAATCAAATATTAAATCAAAAGGTACAACACAGGATGCAATAAAACACATATTATTATTGATTCTCTATATGGTGGTTAAGTGAGCAATTCACTGGCTCAAGTTTGATTCAGGTCAAAGTTGCCCCAAATTCTCCAAAGTGGATTCCCCTTTGTCATTGGTGCAGGGTCTAGTCATTTGGATTTGATAAAAATCAAGGCCCCTTGCACACTTTTACTTGTCATGCACATAAACAAACCCCTGACAGTTGAAATTTCCCCTTACAACAGTTTGGTCTTTTTTTATTTATTAACATTACTTAATACTGATCAGTATGCTTGTACATTTTCAGGTTTTTGGTAGAAATGAAAAATTAACAGAAAAAAGTTTACACAAACTAACTACCAAGATGAATCAAGATTTAAGAACCAATATATATAATTTACCCTACAAGTGTCCAAGATGTGAATGTCGTAACTTCAAAACAGTTTACCAATTACGATCACATTTAGAAACCGACCATGTTTTTTTCAACAACAAGCGACAAAGGCCTAAAATATTAGACTATGATATTCGTAGAGATACGCTGTCTGGTAGCAAGTCACCATCTCTGAAACAGTTCATGGATGAAAACCATAGACTGGAGGAGGAATTACGTGAATTAAAAAAGGCAGAAAAGATAAATAAAGTGTTGAGAAGAAGTAGTCAGCAAATAGATTCAAGCGAAATGACGCACAGCAAAAGAGATTCTCCAAGAAGAAGAACTGAACGTTTGGATCCAGATTATCCAGCTAATATGTCCTCAGCAACATCTCCACGAATACAGACGTTTCAGAATAGCATTCAACATAGTCCCACTTCAGGACAATTTGAATTTCCAAGTCCCATGACTAATGATAGATACATGACCGATAGAGTTGATTCATTAAGTCATGATGTGGAAAAGAGTCGTGAAAACCAATGGAAGACTTCTGATGCTCTTTACCAGTCAAAAGATGTTCTTCAAGGAATTGAAGTGGCATCTGAAGTAAGAAATCAAGATCAAGCAAAAGTTCTGACAGTGTTGGATCAAACACTACAACAGCGATCAGATGAATTAGATAAAGCATACAAAGATATCAACCAGTTAAAGGAAGAAAGAAAAGTTTTAATGAACCAAGTGGAAATAATGACCAAAGATAGAAAGAAGATACAAACACACAAAACAAGTAATCCGTCAGATTTACCATCTAATGTTAGAAATGAGAGTATTATTGATGATACAGCTATACCAACAAATTCTGGTCCAGAAGATCTATCCAATAATATACAACAGATGGGTAACCCTGGTTCATCAGATGTTAGGAGTCATAGGTCACAAATGTCACCATCAACAGACCAACCAATACGAAATGTAACTCCTGTGCAAATTCCTGCATCATTACCACAAAATACGATCAATAATCCATCCTCTTTTCTACCCATCTATCAACAGCATAATCCATGGCTGATGGCAAATCCAACACCATTTTACCAACCTATGTTACAACATCCTGTACCAACATATATGACAGATCATAGATCATCTTTCCAACCTGTAATACAACCACAGACACAAGGACAGATGACATCAAATTATACAGCCCCCTTTCAAACTTTTATACAGCCACACTTATCAAGACAGATGGAAAATTATACAGATTCTTATCAGCCTGTGGTTCAGCAGAATTTACCAGAACAGCCCACAAATAACAGACAATATCATCACCCTTTAATACAGCAAAATATTCCAGGTGATGTGGGAGATAGGAGATCTCAGCATCCTTTAATACGACAGAATATTCCAGGGCATGTGGGAGATAGCAGATCTCAGCAATCTTTGATACAGCAGAATAATCCAGGACATGAGGAGGATAGCAGATCTCAGTATCCTGTGATACAGCAGAATATTCCATCACAGTTGACAAGTCAAACACCACTGCAGCATACCATACAGCAACACCCACCAGAACAGATGACTACTTACAAACAATCACATCATCCCATACAGCAAAACTCCTATGAGGAGCTATCAGATCACATATCCCCTGAACAGTTAACAGAACAGCATCTAAATCCAGTTCCAACAGTAAGACAGATACAACCTACTATTGACAGTCCTCAAATGATTCCTCAAAAACTGACAGATCCTCACAATGAACAGATGCCAGATTCTAAATTAGAGATTTATAAATTAAAGATTGCTACACAAGAAGAAGAAATGGAAAATATGAACTCCCATTTATCTGTTATCAAACAAAAAGCGTCCAAAGAATTAAGGACAAAAGATTCCCAGTTAGCATCTGCTTTAAGAAGATCAGAGAAATTAGAGGAAGATAGAAAGGTCTTGTTGTTGGAGATGGAAGATCTTTTGTCAAAAGCTGGTTTTGACAATGAAAAACTACGTTATGAACTTCAGCTTAAAGAAAAGGAATTGCAGAATTTAAACCAGAAACTGGAAAGAACTAAACATGGTCAGGCTCAGATAGTTTCTGAAACATTTGATTTATATAAAGATGCAGAAGGCAACATAGAAGATTTGAGAGAGAAGCTGCATCTGAAAGAAAAAGAATTGATGCAATCGAAGATGAAAGTGGAGACAATTAAAATGGCACATGATAAAGTTCTTGAAGAGAATGAATTGGTTGCTAAGGAAGCTGAAAAGTCTGGTCAAACATTGAAATATCTACTGGATGGTAAAGACAAAGAACTTAATTCTGTTCAACAAGAATTAATGGCAATAAAAGAGAAAGAAGAGAAGCTACATCGAGAAAAGACAGATCTTGAATTAAAGATAAGAAATAGTGAAAAGACGCAACAGAATTTGAAATTAGAGATGAAAGAAAAAGAAAGAGACCTATCTGATACTAAAAGGTAAATTTCATTTATTATTGGCTGAGAAGATCCATCAGAGATTTTTAAACCTAATTCCATTTGTCAGGGTTTAAAACAGGGGTTGATCAAGACTCTCGTGGGCCCTAGGCAGCTCGATAGCTGGGCCCCTTGCAGAACTTGTTTTAGAAATCGCTCCCTCCTGCTCGGTCGGTAACTCGTTATTCTTGATAATATCATTTGTGTTTGACCTACGTTGAAATGGCACGGCCTTCACGTAATGAAAGAAAGACCAATTACAGGAGAATATTGCAAAAACTCTTTTTAAAATGAATGCTTGACCAGGTACCAGGCTAGCGAGCTACCAGTTTCCCAGTTGGAGTGATCGATCACTCTGACAGTGTCATTCACAGTGTGGGCCTTTTTCCCTCATGGTGAACGGCCAACACAACCGAGTGAGGTTTGTCGGAAGCGTAGTTCAATGAACTACATAATGTAAAACATCAAATTTAAAAAAAGTCGTCAAAAATTTTACGGGCCTTATTTTTTCTTGGCACTAGACAGCTGCCTATGCTGCCTATAGGTTAATCTGCCTCTGGTTTAAAACATGTCTAATTATTCAGATGGGATAGAAACCAGACATTCTGTGGACATATTGGTTGGGCATATAAAGTATTCTTTGGCAGTTGGAATTCGAAAACCCTGAAATAAAAAATTGTGATATTAATAGTGTCAGAATGACCAAAGTAAAATGTCAACTCGATATTACATTCCTCTCTTCTATTAAAAGTAGATCTTGATATGCTTGGAAAACACAGTCTGCTAAAATTGATTACTGCTTCATTTATTTATACCTGATATTTAAAAGATTTGATGTTGTCTAGTACATTCTATTAAAAACAAATAAACTACACATAAAAATTATTTGATTTAATTGGGCAAAAAATAAAAAAAATGAAGCTTCAAAATTGTTTTTATGTAGGTGAATGACTGAATGATAATATGCATTCTTTCTCCCAATTAAGCAGTAACAATATAAGTACAATAAAATTATATTGTGGAATATTGTAGTTAATAAAACTAACAAATTTGATACAAATCATTTAACAACTTCAAAATTCAATTTAAACAACTGGGTCTTTATGCATAATTATGTTTTCGTCGATGACTTCATATCTATACCACCTGTTGTTCCGTGGATATTGATTTTAAGTTGATATGACTGTATCTTGTAGGTTTAGCCTACTCTATGTATTTAATGACTAATCTTGTTATTAAAATATCTACAGAACATACTGTACTTACAATTTGTCTATATAAACCACCTGTATAGATACACTTGCTTGTATTTTGAAATTTACTTTTTTGGAAAATTTTCATAGTTTATCATTTTGTCACAGGGTAAATGATATAATTTGGCAAAGTATATCGGAACATGGCTTTTGAATTTGTAAATTTTTATATTCAGCTATATTTCATCCAGGCTGTCATATGTCCATATAAAAAATGACATAAGCTTAACACAATTTGATCAAGTTTCATGAAAATATTTTCTCAAAATAACCTAGGCACGGTACGTCCACATTGTACCTGTCTCATGTTCTGCACATGATCAACAAATCTAAATTTATTCTTCTTAGGGCTCAGTTAATTGAACCACACCATTCTCATTTGACAAATGTCTCATCATATTGAGTTTTCAATCTTGTTTCGGTTCCCAAGTTTATTCTATGTTATAAAAAATAACTTTTAATGCGCATATTGTGTTTTAGTGAATTAGAGAAAGTTCAGACATATTTAAAGAATACAGCAGCTAAAGAAAAAGTTGCTAGAGCAGAGTTAGAAGACTTTATAACTGGTTTAATAGAGAGATCTGAAAAGGCTGAGAACCAGCTGAAAATATTAAAACATCAGGTACAGACAGAGGAAGAACTGCAAAAATCTCTACAGGTATGTAATGGAATAAATGAAATGAAATGGGGTTTATGTCCTACTCTTCTGCTCTGTCTGAGTTAATGAAGACAGGCATATGCCATACTGTTTGTTACAACGGCTTACTGAAAAATTGTAAGGGGAATAACACTGATGATGCTCTTTGACCCACAATAGAATTTCATCCTTGAACTTTTTGGAGTCCTGTACTCTATCCATGATATTCAGAATATCTTACTTATTAATGTACAAATTAAAACTGGAATTATTATGCTATTTTAACTTTCAAAACACATAAGTTGTGGCTAAAGTTGTCTAGATTAAGCAAGTATATATTCAGCATCGATCATTCTAATTTCAATGTAGCATGCTACGTGTATACTAATTATCCCATAATAATAATAAATTTATTATGCACTATGTTAAATTGTTTTATTATACTTATAGGAAGCCGAAGATGAAGCAACCAGATCTCTTGAAGAACTATCTGCAGCTATTCCCAAGAAAAAAAGGTATCAAAAGGAATTAAATCAAGTCATAATAAGGGTCACTAACTTTGAATGGGTGTTGATGGAGAATATATATAGCCTATCAAGGTTATTCTACAATATCCATTATGAACTGAATAAATTAAGATAACAATTATATAGGTTAAATGCCAAATTGTAAAATTTATACAGAAAAATGGCTTTTGTTAATTTCAAGTTTTTGAAAAATAAGGCGTTTCACATATCTGATTAAAATACAGATCAATATTTCGTTTCGAATTTTTTATACTTTCGATGGCCTACACTACATGAAGATTTGACCGCTTCAGAAGTCATAAGAGCAGATTTTGACCCTATGATGTCAGACATTTGATGTTTCTTGTTTATTACCCACAGTTCTGTGTAAAACACGCCTAAAGCTCGCCGTAACAGATCATTGGCCAATCCCTCACATTAGCCAGAACACGTCAATGATAAAACTCTTCCAAGTCCTGGTGTAGTAAAGACAAGTAAAAAGAAATTGTGAACTATAAAAAATGAAATGGAATAGGATCTGTCTTTTAAATTAGATTGGGTGTTTCATTAAAAATTTAATTGTTACAAAACTTTTAACATTATTTATTTATTAGTGGTTTTACCCACTGCACAGATTTGATAAACTTGTTACTTTACTTTATTATTGCAGGGAAAAACAAAAAGTCATTGAAAAGTCAGCCAGTAAACCAAATCTTGTAAAACAAAAAAAAATAAAGACAGTGAGATATTCTGATGAAGAACATAATCAGCAAGACACACAGAAGCCTACTTCAAGAAGAACAAAGTCACATAAATATAACCCTACTTACGAAAGTGAAGACTCATTTTCACCAACCCCACCACCTAGAAAAGAAAATGCACAAAAAAGGAGACAAAGTCCTGGTTCATCACCAGTTCGATCTTCCAATAGAGAATATGACTCTGATCACAGACATGGAAATCCTAGAAAGTCAGAATCTTCAAAATCACCAACAGGATTAAGTGATGTTGACAGGCGGCCAGAAAAACCACCAAGAAGAAATATTGAGAAAGTTGGCAATAGAGATGAACTTCCCAGAAATACCTTGGCAAATGAGGAAAGATATCACGATTATCCAGGACATGGTTCGTATCATCAACCAAATCAACAAACATCTTTTCAACCTGTCCAAACTCAAGGAAGAACACCATCATCATATGTCTCTCAACCAGGTCCAGACCCACGTCCTCGCTTGATAACTCCTAGGCAACCATTAGATCCTGGTTTACAATATTCAAGTCAATTAAATAATCAGAATTATCACAGCCCCTCAAGATTACAGACTCCAGTAAATCATATGGTTATCAATAATCGTCATCAAATACCAAATAGTTTTATTGCTCCTGTACCAATCAATCAGCAAACAGTCCCAGCAAACTCTGCACAAATTGTTCCCATAAACCCATCTAACATCCAAAGGCCCCCATATGCAACTAGCCAAATGCATCCTTCGTTACAGGATCCACATAACCATGCAAAGAGAAATGTACAGCAATCTGGACAATTTTCATCATTACCAATGATAGGCAGTGCTCAAATAGCACAACAGCATGGAATGCAACCCCAGTCACTTCCTGTGGGCCATATGAGCCATGGAGCCAACCTTGGGAATGATCAGTCCCCAAAACCAGATATCACAAATTTAGAGGACTTGACTCTTCGTGGCATCCTAACACCAGAAGAGCAAACAGCCATTTTGAGTAGCAGACTCCACAAGGCAATGGTGCAACAAGAATTTCTTACAGGAAAAAAGCCTCACAGTGATGATGATTTGAGACTTGTTGAGGCCAACACTTTTCTTCCATTTAATGAGCTCCAATCCTCTGATGACAGTGAAAAGCAATTTACAAAAACGAAAAAGGTATAAATTGTTAAAGAAGTATTTCCTAAAGTGAAACATATACAAATTACCAGAAAAAATATATTTGTTACCAAAATAGTTATCTTTTGAAATATGTATCCACCGTTATGTATGATACGACAGTGTATGGATAACCCCTCTCTTAGTAATCAATGATTTATGTAGGCGCAAAGATTGAAAAAAACAGGCCCAGTGGTAGACAATTTGATGTGTGCTCATTAAGCAATTTATCATACTGATAAAATTATGTTTAATTGAATGGTATACGGAGGTAGCCATTTACAAAGGTTTCATAGGAAACAATATTTGGGGATTTTGTGTAGGAAATGTGGATCTCTATTTTTCTGTTTAATTTTTGTTTAGAGACCAGCCAACAACCAAAAAGCATTGACTTCATCCCTAGAAAATAGATTAATAGATCTAGAAGAACTTGGTGTACTTGGTGATCAAAGTCCCACAGAATATGGTAAGATTGCTTCCCTTTATATATTAACCATCTAATAGATATCTAAAACTGCCTGCCACCACTTCTCGCCGGACAAAAAGAGAATAATAAGCAAGTCTGTTAAACAGTGAGGTTTTAGGTTTCAAAAGAACAAAAGGCAATGTTTGTACCTTTTTGGTCATATGAAACCCACCTACAATATTTCCAAAATTATACAAAATCGTACAAATCATAGATTTATTGCACTTTTTGACCTAATGCTTTTTTGTCAATCTTGCAGAAAATATTTCATCAAAGAAAAACCATGGAACAGCAAGAGGAATATTATTAAGTGACAGTATTGATGCAACAGGTAATGATTTATCTGTTGACGAAAATGGTATCATGTGGGATGATGCTGGAACAACAACATATGCATCAGAAGATCTGGAATCATACAGGTTTAGCCCGTCTGGTAGTGAAACTGCAGGTGACATTGATTCCCACCAACTTTTATCCAGCTCATCCAATAGTAATAACAGCAACAGTCCTAGAAATACACGTCAAGACACCATGGGGCAAAGTTTGGACAAGCTAAACCAAACTCCAAAAGGGAAGGATTTTCATGATATCCGTAGCAAAATATCACAGCGAAGAGCTGAAAGGGAAGATTTAACTCTTGCCATAGGTATTCTAAAAGGTCGAAAAAATTTAAGTACAGATGACAGTGACTTGTCAGGTTATTCTAATGACATACAAAATAGATCTAAAACGGGTCGATATAAAGGACAAAAACTCTCTCCTTTAGAAGAAGATTCAGATGGATTATATAAACATCGTTATCCGTCAGCAAGATTAAATCAACAAGATTCTTCAGAAAATGAAGGTTCTTATTCTCTTTCGCCTGCTAGAAAATCCAGATACCTAACATCCCAACAGTCAGCACCAGTCAGTAATGCGAAATCTCGTTTTTTATCAGATATGCGCCAAACTTCTCGCTCTCCATCTCCCAACAGGTCAGCAAATCTAACCTCTAGTTCATATTCTCCAATCAGAAGTGATTCAAGAAGTTATTCACCAAATTTGTCCAGCTCTCCTCGATCCCGAGAGAATAGTTATCTTGGTTCTGATTTAGCTTTGAAATATGGTGATCCAAGTAGAATGAGTCCGAAACCTGCACCCAGAAGTCCAATTGAAAGTAGATATGAACAATTTTATAGTAACAGGGTCCAGTCTCCCAATCCTCATCTAGTTGTTACAGATACTGATGCTAGAATGAACCAAAGTTTTTCATCTAGGCCGATTTCTCGAAGTCCCTCGCCATCTGGACAATTTCAACAGCCAGTGAGAGAAGCTATGGAGAAACAATATATCCAGAAGGATGAAAAGAAGTTTGCATTTTTGGATGACCAATATAGAGTGATTCCAAAGATGAATAACAGTCCTACTGTTACCATGGTACCGGAAACAAAAACATCAGATACTGTGTCTGCAGGGGAAAAGCCTGAATTTGCTGCAGGAACACCAAATCAAAATAAAGATGTCACAGATGGTGTAAATTTAGAGAATGAAGATAAACCAAAAATGAACCCCTCTTTGGCACCACAATTAAATAATGAAATTGATCTTGACAAGTCTCGACAGGAGAATCCGAACAACCAAAAGGAATCAGAGACAGACAATGAATTAGAAAGAAAAGAAAAGGTAAACAGTGTATCACTCTCTCCTGATATTGTCAAATATAATGATGTTCCACTGAAACAAGCCAAATCATTTCTGTCAGATGTTGAAGAAACAGAACTCTCGTCTGATGAAGAGGCCGCCCATGCAGGTAGAGGTCCAATTCCTAGGAAAGAAGAAAGTACTGATATGGATTTTGAGTCTGATATAGAGAAATTAGCAACACCACATAAACTAGGACGTTCAGGCATTATAGGTGTAAAAGGTAGCTCTAAAAAAAGTGGTCCACTTCTGCATAAAAAGTTAAAAACAAGACGACATTATGCAGAGAAAGACAAAGTGAAAGATGGTAAGAATATTTTCTAGTTTCTATGTTAAAATTTAACAAAATATTACCGTAAATGACAAACATTTCATCAATAATCTCTTATATAATATTACAATTCCTATCTATTTTTTATTGAATTTTAAAGTAACCGTGTGATTTACATTTTTCGGAAAACATCAAATTTTTCTTAGCTTAATCCATGCTTGCTTAACATTTGTTTAAGAAAACAATATCAAAATATAAATGCTAGATAATCTTACAGATTTTGTTCACCCGGATTAAAAACATGCAAATAAATTAGATTTCACCAAACGCCAAACATAAAGATGGCAGTGGGTTTGTTTCGTCTGACAATAAAACTATTTTTAAGTGGTGATAACCGTATATTAGTATTACAAAATGCCAAAAAGTTGAATTTAAAAAAAACGTAGACGTGAGAAGGGAGAAAACTAAAAATAGAAAAAAATGAAGTGCATAGGGAGCAGAGCAGCATGAATTGATGGATTTTCAGTTGAACATGTCTTTGTTGGTCATGGAATAAAATCACATTTTGACCGATATCCCTATTAGTTAAAATGAGACCGGAGTTATCGTTTTCAGTCGGAAGTCGGAATCATTCATTTTACGTTGTAGGCAAAATACGGCAGTCAGTGGTGAAATTATTGATTTTCAGTTTTCATCACCAAACAATAGTTTGAAATGTTGTCTTTAGGAATTGTAAACCATTTTTAATTATTCGAACTCTAAATGCCTCAAAAGTTGATTTTAATAAAACATGTAGAATGTTACGTAATCAAAATTCTCCCTAAAACAATCGAAATTAGTCGTCACTTAACATGTCAAATAAATTTTCAACCGGTAAAAATTTGGAGGCAATATCCCCATCCTAAGATACTGGTTGCTATAATGGTTTGAAAATTTTTAGTACCCAGACTTTAATCTGCGTTTTCTCAGAATGTACTTATGTTGACCTTGAAGCTTCAAAATTTCACAACTCAGTCAATTTTTGAGATATCAACATAATTTTTGTTGCATTTGAAAGCCCACAGTTGTGGCTTTCAGAAAATGTATAGAACTCAATTTTGGTGAAGTGATCCAAGTGACTGATTTTGCTGGCACCAGCCACAAATTTAAATCCATTTGAAGAAAAGAAATAGTTCATCTTGGAAGCTGCCTGTTCAAATAGAATAGTTTGAGATCCTCATTATAACTAGAATGGGTAATATAATAGTAAGATTAGGCCTGAAGAGGGTTAGAAATCCACATGTTAATCATGTGTTAGATACCATTCGTCAATAAATTGTAAAATAGTATGATCTCTTGGTTGTTCTGTGCTATTATTATTACAATTATTGATAACATGATGAATGGAGATGGTTTGTGTGTAGTTCATGTTGGAGTTTAGAATTTGAACTGGTTCGTATAAGAGTACAAATACAACTGGAAAAAAAAAACAATTCTATATTCAACAGATGGAATTATATTTTATTAATAAACTATTATTAATATATAAAAAGGTGCTATTGTAATAGTCTATGTAATATTATATAAAGTGGATTAAAAATTAGTGTATTAACACCAGTAGTTTATGTATTTTACATGTGATTAACATAATTGATTGTCATAATATTCAGGTATAACAATGTGTATCAGGTATTACAGTTGACAAGGCTTTTCTGAATTCACAGATATATAGTCTTATCAGTATATTGATATTAGGATGTGTTGAGATTTGAAATTGTTATACTGTTTTGTGAGATGGAAAGGATATTTAATATAATTCAATTTTAAAACGTTCTGAAATAGCTTCATTTCTCTGTGTGCCATTAGTAGACCTACTATATATTTGTGCTAATGTTGCTGGAGATTTATTGGGAATATATCAACAGCGATGGGTAGCCGGTTTATAAAACCGAAAGGTAATTTTTAAATCACTTTTTGAATGGCAAAAATATTTGAATTTTTTATTCAGAAAATGTCCCCATTTTTGTGTCATAGAATTTGTTATGTTTATAAAATTATTGTTTATTAACTCAATTGTTAGTTTAACGAGTTAAGTCAAGTCAAAACAATTTGTGATATTGACTATTAGTATTTATGAAGTTTGAAACTGTATCAGTTTAAGTTGTACTGCCTTTTTTGATGTATTCTTGTGTTTGAAAAATGTGGGCAGACATATGATATGGTAAGCTATACGTTATAGATAGTTATGATATGCATGTTTATGTTTTTACCCCATGTAAAGATTGAAAGCTAACTATCTGGATGTTTATAAATTAATAACAATATTATGCTACTTCAACTTTTATTAATATTGCAGACAGCAGTTCAGCATTTTCTGATAGCGGTAATAAAACCGGACAAAAGAAACAAGAAGAAGCTAAAAGAAGAAGGGTAGCATTGTTCCGTATTTTCAGCTATCTTGATTTTAAGACTTTGTGTCTGGTTTCCCAGATTTGTCGTGAATGGAAGCATGTTAGCCGGCATCCAGCTTTATGGAAAAATGTTAAACTGAAAAATCATACTATTTCATCTTCAGTAAGTAGGCCTACCACGTATTTATATAAAAGAAGAACTGTCAGAAATGATGGACTGTATTATGCATACTATGATCTGTTTTTATATTACATATAATATAAAATGTACTATACTATAAGGTGGAAAGTGTGTTTTATACACCAGAAAATATGGTAAAAAAATGCTCATGGCACATACAAAATAGGGAGCAATAATTGTGACCGATTTTAACTAAATATTTGAATTTAGTGTTAATATAATAAAAACAACTGTATCCAATATATCTGACACATGATGCGCTATAAATTTAGAAAATACGACAGCTGTTGAACACTGAATGACGGTGTATATCCAATATGGTAGAATTGGCAATGGATTGTGAGAAATTTATTTTCACAAAATAGAAAATGTGACTAATCCTCAAGTGCTAATGAATTTTTTCTGGACATATTCTAATGCATTCCCCCACCCTAAATAAAAATTCAAACAAAATAAAAAAAATTTATGTGCGTAATGGTGTATTGTTAAATTTCTATTTAATATCTCTACAAATACCAATAATGCCTACATTAAATGTAAATGTCTTTTTTTTATGGGCCAATCAATTCTATTCAGGTCATTGCATCTGAAAGGTGTAGTTTACAATTGTCATAGAAAAATGGCCCAATTTATGGAATATGATAGGATAGATTAGATGAATTTCTTTTCTTCCCTTCATGGAATTGCCATGATAAAAAAAAGTTTTACATTTTATTATTTTAAGAATCATTTAAGATTTTAAAAATCACTGTTTTGTCACTTTCATTTGTCACATTTTTTGCTAGAGTGTAATACTGCCTCACACTTTGACTGCTAGACTTGAGTAAATAAATATACCGGCTACACATTGATTGTATTCCTATCTAATGTCATTAGCAGACAGTTTCTTTTTTATAATAGGAAATAAATTGATGGCAATTGTTTGAATCTGAAATAAAATCTGGCCTGGCAGTCGATGTGTTAAAGGTTAACTGCACTGTAACTTGAATAATTTATGTCCAAATGTGTTGCTTTAATTTAGTTTTTAGTCACAATATCCCAGTGGTGTAAACAAACAGAATATCTCACATTAGAAGGTATGTTATTGATCACTAATGCTGCTATATTTCACTTAATTTTATCCTTAGCATTTTACATCCCTTTCGATTGGCCTAGGTATATATTAGTTAGATAAACATGGTTGTGCCTGAAAATAATCTCCTTTTAGAGCAGTTTCAGAATCTTTCCTTTCCACTTTTTTTTAAAACACTATACCTGACTACCACTTCCATATTTATTTGCCACAATACAGTTAATAAGTGGTTTAGAGATTCTGAAGTCATTATCAAAATACATGCATAGTGATACCCTTGTATGAATGAATTGTTTACTAATTTTTCAAGCAATCTGTTTATTTCTTAATTAACACAATAATTTGTACCATAATATTTGCATGATAATTCCCTATATAAATGTAGTTATATTTTGTTTCCCTTCAGTTGTTGTATAACTAGGACTTTGACTATTGTCGAGTTGAGATGAAAATAATTGGGGTCCCTTTATATCTCTGAATATTATTCAATATGTTAATGTTACATCAAATGAAGTTACATAGAAATAGAAATATTCCATTTCAATCAATCCATAATAAATTCAGTATTTAGAACAACCAGTGTGCAGACTAACAGTTGCATAAAACACAATGAACACACATGTACTTTTAATGTTTCACGTTTTGTATATCTGCAAATCTGATGTTGATCAAATTCAGGGGATGGCCTGATAATATCCAAATGTTCTGAATTTTAATCATTTAGGTCAAACTTCTATGGTATATATATCAAAACCTTTGTTTGGATTCCATCCTTTTTGATCATTACGCATGTAGAATGTTAGCTAATTATAAAAGGCATAGTTAGAAATATTTGGTTTGTTTGGTATATAAATTAATTGGTGTATGTTCTACCCTCATCCTTCTGTGGTGGCTAGCTTTAATCCTCCCCTTCTTATTTTTTATTTATTTACCATTAGGTGACAGTAGTTCAATCTGGTAAGATTTTTATTTAAATATTCTTACACTAATTTAGTCTTTATACATGTAAAACCTAGATAAGCCGTTGTATTGTGATTTTATCCAGTGTCTTTAAAAGCTATTTGTTTGCAGTCAAATAAATATTTTTAATTAGTTTGATCCAATGTGTTATTTCTGTAAGTAATGGTACAAACTTAATATGATTAGACGGTAAATTCAAAAGGATCCACTAAGCAGAAATTGGTTTGTTAACTAATTTTTAGGTAACAGGTTAACAGGTTATTTCTCAAAATTAGGGTGAGCGGACCGCAATGGCTCAGTGAGTAAGAAGCTGGCTTGATAACCAGGAGATCTAATGTCTCGTTGTTGAGATGGCTAAAAAATCTCAGACCCAGTGTACGCATTGGCATGCATAAAGAACCCTTGACAGTGTAAATTTGATATGAGAGTATGCTGTGCAAAATTTTTCTCATACCACACTGTGTATGGCATATGCCCGTCTTCATTAGCCCATTTCATTTCATTTTATTCCTCTATCTAATGACCTAAATATTAAGACAAAAAGAGATTGTCATATCACAATATAAACTGCCTCATGAAATGACATCAAATGTCATTTAAAACAATTGGTTCAACTTCTTTGCTTCGCTCAAAAAATTGCCATCAAACAGCCAATGAACAACATGATGTCTGTTATTGTGATCATGTGATCCATGGTTACTACAATTGGCAGCTTTTGAATTTTTTCGATTTGCTACGTCTAAAGTGAACATTAAATCCGAATTTGTCATGCTTTCACCATTGTATATTGAAAATTTTACAGGATTAAGAACCAGAAGTCGTTATGATGAAGAAAGTCTTGAGGAATACCAGAGAAATATAAGGTAACCTACATGTACTTTATTTTAGAAAATATTTTTCATGAAGCTGTATTTTTTAAAAGCGTGAGTAAAGCGTGAAATAATGATAGTTATCATGAGATCAATGGGTAATCTTAGATAAGAATTTATTTGAATTTCTCCTGGTACTTATTCTTACGCGAAATTGAATTATATCTATGTTTAAAATGGTTTAATATGCGATGGAACTGGTTAAACACATTCCAAATATAATGGGTAATCTTAGATAAGAATTTATTTGAATTTCTCCTGGTACCTATTCTTACGCGAAATTGAATTATATCTATGTTTAAAATGGTTTAATATGTGATAGAACTGGTTAAACACATTCCAAATATAATTGCAACATAGATGCGTCATAAAGGTTTCATGAATTGGAAGTGACGAGCTCGAAAGGTTTGTGTTTTCCTTTCACATTCATCACTTTCGATTAGCAATGATCTCTGAGTTAAAATTATAATTGGAAAGTGTGTAACCAGTTCTATGACATATATGATAATGGCTGACACCAATATTGTCCTTTAAGCATTATCATATTCATTGGTTTTGTAGAGGCTGTGTTGAAGCGGGATTAGAAGAAATATTAAAGAACTGTCAGGATAGTCTGATATCATTACGTATAATAAACTGTGGAAATATACTAACAGATAAGTAAGTATGGCTTTCATAATTTAGATTGTTTAATCTGAGATACATTCTCATATATACTTTAATAAATGTGCAAATCAATTCACATCAAAAACACTGCCTTATAGAGGGATGGCATAATTTTACACATCTTTATAGAAGATGGTGTGATCTTACACTGCTTTACAGCGGATGGTGTAATCTTACACTGCTTTATAAAGGATGGTGTGATCTTACACTACTTTATAGAGGATGATGTGATATGAAACTGCTTTATAGAGGGAGGTGTAATCTTACACTGCTTTATAGAGGGAGGTGTGATCTTACCCTGCTGTATAGAGGGGGTGGGGGTAATCTTACACTACTTTACGGAGGATGGTGTGATCTTACACTGCTTTATAGATGGGGGTGAAATCTTACATGGCTTTATAGAGGATGGTGTGATTTTACACTGCTTTATAGAGGGGGCTGTAATCTTACACTGCTTTATAGAGGATGGTGTAATCTTACACTGCTTTATAGAAGATGGTGTGATTTTACACTCCTTTATAGAGGGAGGTGTAACCATATACTGCTTTGCAGAAGGAGGTGTAACCTTACCCTGCTTTTTAGAGGGAGGTGTAACCATATAGAGGGATGTTTCAAAAATTCATTTTAATATTAAGATGGTCCAGGGCACAGACTATATCAAATAAATTTTCTGTTCTTTAGGGTCTTGATAAATAAATAAACACTTGAATCATGTGAATGCATTTTTGTTGAAAAATTCAAAACTTTAAAATGTAGAAGTAATTGCTAATGATCTACACAAGTAAGTAGTTTTGGTTGAAGAAGTAGGAAGAACATTTTTAAATACAATTACACAAGGAGACCATAGTGGGTACAAATTTCATGTAATATTGACATTTATTAAGTATATATATTTGTAGATGTTTATGGTTAGTAAGTGGCTATAGTAGATTATTACAAAAGTTTCACTATATAAGTGATGTGGATCCTATTGGACCAGAAACTCTATGGGCAATAGGTGGAGGTTGCCCGGGTATAACTACTCTAATTATACCACCTTTATTTCCCTGGTGAGATTTTAACAATTATTCTATACTTAAACTTTATATACGCATTTTCAGCAAGTACCCAGTAATAATATCTATTTAGATAAAGAATAAATTCTAATTTTTCAATCTGTATCTTTAATGAAACAATATTTTTATGAATTTAAATATTTAAATTTAAATATTTTGGTTATTTTAGTAAAAAGCCTAAAGTTTTTAACAATAAATGTCTGATGTTGTTGGCACGGTTTTATCCTGAAATGTTAGAGATTGGTATTGGTGGTAAAGAGATTGATCAAGGCGGATTACTGCCATTAGGTATGAATATGTAATTAACATGATGTAAATAATGATCATTCACATTAGATAATATTATTATCTGACACCATGAGCATATTGTATACAAATTTGTGCTGCCCAACAAATTTTCCCAGCGGATAAATAATGGACTTTAATGTATTGTTTATTTAACTGGAAATATGACACATAGAAAATGAAATGAAATGAAATGAAATGGGGTTTAACATCCTACTCTGTTGCATGACAGATAGGAACAGTTTTTCACATGAAATTACGTTTTTACTAATTCTTCTGATTTTTATTTCACAGTATCAGGATGTCAACGTTTAACAGTTTTACAACTAGATAATATGAAAGAATTGACAGAAGATTTAGCTACAGCACTTTGTCGTGCTGGTTTGCGGCATGTTAATACTTTAGAATTACGTAACATGCCTATAGCACCTAAAGCCATTGTACAGTTTTATAGTGAGTAAAAATACTGATAACTGATATCTATCAATAAAAAAATTATTGCATAAAATTTGTTCCTGTCTGATCACACCTTGTTTATCAGAGCAAAATGATGATCAAGTTGAATTTCGATAATTTAGTAATCTATTGACAGAAATTGACAACTGGCCAGTTACAGGCTATGTGTACTTTATGCAGTGGAACCTAAGTCTATCCATTGTTAAAGCCATATAAACACTAGGATTATCAGCCTCTCAGAATGCAACACATATTTTTGAGTGTTTAGTCAGATTTGTTCAAATGAAGTAAAAACACCTGATATGAATGAGACAGGTAGGGGTATTTTCAACTTCTCCTAAACGACTTCATGGATGTCAACCATTTTGGAAAGTACATGAATTAGTACATGTAAAAGTCAAGCATATTTTTCTAATGCAATTACTTTCTTTTGTTGTAAGTGTTTCTATTCTATTCTATTCTATTCTAACTTAAGGTTCTTGTCATCATTTAAAGAGAATACAGATAGATATACATTTCACTGATTATTACGATGATATAAAAAATAAAAAACATAAAACAGATTACAAGAAAAAAATACAACAATTACAGGTCAGTACTCCTAATTTATAGCTATAGTGACAACCTTATTCCCCCCAAAGTATTCAAGTTTTATAGTGGATTTAGAAATGGTTAAAGCAATCTAATAGGAAAAGTTAATGTAAAGTTAGTGCCACCCTCTTAAACTTCTTATCATTACCATATAAACTGAGAACTTGGTAGCTTAGCTATATGCTGTCAAATTTGTGCATGTTCTACTTCATCGGGTTTATCTGTGGGGTTAAAAGTTCCGTGCTGTGTAATACCTTTGTATAAAGTAAAAATGAATTTTGTATGGACTAAGCAATTAATTATATGCTTATGTATTGAAACTGAATACCGGTAAAACCAAGGTAGAACATAGTATGTTGTAAGCAAAGATTGATTTAAATGAGGATGAATTGAATAAAATTTTACAAATTTATTACAGGATTTAAGAAATAAAGCTGGTCTTGGTCATATTCTTAAAATATATGCTGAACAAGTGGAATAACAAATCAGGTGTTTCAAAGATATTCCTTCAAAATATATTTCTACAACTTTTTATGTTTTGTTGAAAATGTAATCTTTATACTTGGACTAAATGTGATTGTTTTCAATTGAATCAATTCAGTGTTTATTCAGACAGAAACCTCTTTTTGCTATGACACTATCATTGGTAGGTAGACGAAATAACTTATCGTCAGTTAGTTACGGTATGAAGATACATCACTTCGTCTACCTACCGAAGCTATGTGTGACTGACAACTAATAGTACATGTACAGGTTTTTATGGATGTTATGTTTATATTTTAAAAAGTATGGAAGTGCTATGTTAAAATGTGATGATCTTTTAGCATAGATTAAAAACTGGTTTATCAATGATTATTCTTATTTAACAGTATAAATTATAAATATTGTTTTGTTTTTAAAAAATTCCAAAGAAAATGTGTTGTATACATGTTTATTTAAAAAATAAAAATATATATATTTACTGTTGATTATATTATTTTTTGTTGGCTGTAACCAAGAAATACATGTATTTTATATCCTAAAGGGTCAATCCGGATAATATTTTGGAGAATAAAACTGCTTAATTTTGTGTTAAAATCCCTTGAAAGTTTCTACCTTAGGGCCGAGCAACTAACCCAATATACGTGATACGTTTTCAGACAACTTAACCCTGCCAGTCTTCATCTCAAAATGGAGACCGGTGTCCCAAGCTGTAATATACAGTGGGTGGATAAAATCAAGCCCCAAGTTTACTAAGCATTACTCAACTTTCAACACTATTTATGACAAATTTCTTTGATTCAGAAACAAACGTAGTTTCTTATTGACCTATTTGATACATTAAAACAGCAAAGGTTTTCTAAAAGACTATATTTGAGTTAAAATAAGGCGATCAATTTTGAGTAAATTCTCAACTTAAGTCTGAGAATGCTTTGTGAACCCGAGGCCAGACTTTTATTCTATAAGATTAATGTCTAGGTGAGATTTACCACTTGTTATTAAGTACAGCACATGGGTCATTCCGTAAAGGAACGAGAATCAATTATCAGGTCACCCAACAAAAAATTGACCCAAAATGGCCAGGTGTCCGGATAAACAGTTTTGACGCTCACGTCAAACAACTCAATATTTTGAGCTGAAATTTTAAGACAGGGTAAATACACCATTCCTCTATATCTGGGTGCTTAAATTCTACACCAACTCGGAATTTCATTTTTGTGACGCTGTTCAAATTGGGATAGTCCCTTTAAAAGAATTTGTAGAATTTATTATACTGGAATTGGAATGAAAGTGGAAGAGTTTTGAGAATATTTGTTTCTGGATTTGAGGCATTCCATCACAGGCATGGTTGTTGCCTGGTCAAAACACTAGACTCACTTTAACAGATTATCTTGGGTTGGAATAGCAATGTTGGACAAGAAAGACCATTGTTTTGGTTTTCTTAAAAGCTGAAAATGGTATTATAGTTGTTCAGATGGGTTGAAAAATAAGGTTCAGATGTGACGATGCTTGTTTGTGCATGTAAAAGCTACCATGAATTTCAAATTCAAAGACGAGCATGTGGAAATGTCTCAGATATTATTTTAATGATAGGTTGCTATTACAACAAAAAGAATACCTTCATAATCATAGTCGTATAGCTCCCATCAAAACAAGTCCTAAATAGATGAATTAATATGCAGGCAGTTAACATAAATTCTTATGTATTCAGTACAGTTTTCATTTGTGGAAGCAATCAATACCATGTACCCACATTTATTCTTTCTGGAACCTATGTCATTGAAAAAGTTTTGTGTGTCAACAAATCAAAATGGAGATAATTTGGGTGAGACATAATATCTGAACTGGGTATTTGAATATCCTCGAACAAGTTATAACAGTTTTCACAGAAATGGAGAAAATTAATTCAATATAAATATGACCTATTGATATGTCAGAAAAATTGATTACAGTAAAATGTCTCTGGAGCTTAATCATTTCATTTAAAATACAAATGTGATGTCATCCTTCGATGTTGGCGTACCATTATTTCAAATAATGTTATGGGTAATGTGCCAAATGTTCATTATTCATACTAGATGAAATATTGGACCCGAGTGAAATATTTCATTGAAATGCATGTGCTGGATAGTTTCTGTATTTTAAGTTGTTTAATGGTCTTGTGCAAGACATTGCATAATGTATAGATATTGCCCTCATGCTATCGCACTCGTACAATATCAATATATTTCTTAATGTCTCGCACTCGACCATTAAACTACATTTAAATTCACATTCACTTTGAATAAGATAAGTAAGACAATAAGGTAAACAAGATTATTGTGTTGGTACAAAATATTTTATTTTTTAAAATAATATATTATACATATATCATTACTATCACAGATGACTGGTATGTATGTAAAGAATGATAACTTAACTTAAAATAATATAAATAATAACATAAATAATGTATAGAAATAAACACACATAATAATAATACTATGACAGAAAAAGCTTAACTTATAAGGTCAAATATAAAGACCATTTTTATCTTGCTCTTATCTTTACTAAAATCTAAAATAATAATATTCTTCTTACAAAACATAATTTATTTTCTCAATTGATTAATGCATAGCTACCTTGGAATACTTCATATAAAACAGGATAATAACAATATTCAGTAACAGTCTTACCTAAGCTTTATAGAACTGCCAATGATTTTTTACATTTAGTAGTAATACAATTTCTTTAATATTAAATTTAAGAACGAAATGTTTTTAATATGAAGCAAAACAATGTTGTTGCTCTCTTAAAATCTTGGCTCGGGAAGAATGTAATGTTCTTACGACAAATTTAGGATATTCACAAATGTAAGATAATTAAATATTGATATAATATAAATTATTTAATATTGTTATATATGTAAAAATATAGGAATAAATACATTTCTAGAGACAAAGTAATATATATGAATTAAGAAAGAATACATGTCGAAAGGAAGAATACATGTCGAAAGAAAGAAAAGAGACAAGAATGGTCTGTTTAAGCAGTCTTATTTGGCTTAATAAAACATAATTAATCAGAGATAAACAGCTTTGCAATCACAAGAAAGTTCAATAAATAAAAGAACAGAAAAATAGATTTTTCAAAAAAAAAACAAAACAAAAACAAGTACATGTACATGTAAATTAAAGTCACATTGTTTAGAATCTTTTATTAAAATAAAAGAATCATATCTTATGAACAAGTAAAATTAAATAAGTCATCAGCAGTTTTAAATTACAGTCTAAAATTACAAAGAACTATTAAAACAAAACTAACTTGGACGGAAACAAAATCAATACAAAGTATATTACAATATGTTAGTTTTTTAAAACTGGAATTTAATAAGTCATTTATTTAACATAACATATGTTAATTTTGATTAAAAAGTAATGGACTTTGCGTATTAATTTCCAGTTTAGTATTATGACATGAAATGTAAAGACACTATTGTGATACAAGCATATATATATTATATTGATAATACTGTTGATAGAACTAAATACTAATCTGCTGGTCAACCCTGAATGGTCTGTAATTACTACAAGCATCCATATGTACTTCTACATGTTTTCTACCCAAAATATAGAAGCGCTAGTCTTTTATGAATACTTAAAAAATAATCTACATCAAAATCATTAAACCAAAACTATAAATTACTAATGAGGTTCGTAATGATGTGAATGTTTAATTTTGATGTGTTTGTTGATGTTAGTTTATCGTCGACTAGGTGAAGAATTTCTAGAATGTGTTGTGGTGGTTGTTCGTTTCTCCATCTTTTGTATTGATAAACTTCGTACTTTATCTGACCAATATTCACTACTCTGTTGAAGCTGTACGGAAAGCTGGAAATAGGTAAACAAATATATATAGAATCAACACCAATAAATAATGACATTATATTGTTAAACATACATTATGCAAAAGCATAAACTATCAATTGAACATAAAATATGTGTCGGATTGTCACTGAATTTGAATTTGATCTGCTGCTCAAAGCTCATTGATGATTAAATCAAACATGGATAATCAAGACTATGCTTTTTATCGTATCGACTTTAATGGTAATGTCCTAGGCAAGGCCTAAAAATCAATCGCTAATATCTTGGTTCAGCATATTCCCTTTACATTATCTAGTTTTTAACTATTATAGTGAGAACTGCTAGATAATGGATCCACAGTAAAAGTAACCTTTAAGGCGGATTTGGTTGGTCTAGATTATCCTTTACTCAACTTGCATCCATGAATTACAGAAAAAATATTCTTTTAAATATATAACAACCTACCTCCCCAACTCTTTGGATCCAATAAGATTTATCTAATGTGTGTGGATCATTCACTCCTGTTTCTTGCATGGCTTTCTTAAGAGCTGTTCGAGTCTGTATATATAACAAAACAATAGGTAAATAAAATATTTATTATAATACAGTTGGAATAATTCTTCAAGAATTCTAGAACATTTACTTTTACTAACAAGTTGAAAAATTTGAAACTGAGCAAATGACTTTGAAGTTTGAATAGTTCAATACCTAATGTTATTAATGTCTTAGATTTTTATTTATGTAATAATGGGATATAAAAAGTGGCTGAATATTTGATATATAATAAAACTCCTATTATACATATAACTTGTTTTAACCATGATGCAAATTATTGAGCTTATGTATGGTACCATAGAACTGCGTTTTTGGTCAATTTGCCTCACATTGTATCAATAAATGGAAGCGAGAGAATTGTAAAATATAGAAAATTTCAGGTATCATTGCTTACGGTGACTTCAGGATCTCTAGCAGACGTATGTTCTGATAATCTATTTTGTGATCGTAAACTATTTATCATCTGTTCTTTATTTTCTACTTGCATTTCTAGTGTCTGTCGAGCTGATATCTCTCTCTCTAAATCAGACCGTAGACGAGAGTTTTCCTTCTGTAATGTAGACAGCTGAAATAGACAAAAGCTGGTGTAAATTTTCGGGGGAAAAAAAAAGCCTCCTAAAACATTTAGTCTGAATTTATAACATGGATCCAAAAAATAACATAATTAAACTATTTCTATGAAATTTTATCATTTAATAGTATGGTAGTTATTAGAGCTTTAAATTTTTTATAGAACATGCCTGTTGATTTAAATGTTGAATATTATCGACATTAGATTTAAGACGAGAATGAAGATCTTCTATTGTTATTAGTTTGGACTTCAGTTCTTGATCTTGATCAATCCTATAAAAAATATATAATACTTTAGTTGGATGTATGTCGAGGAATTAACTGAACAGGTTAAAGAAGAGCCGATGCAGCAGCTATACTAGGTATAACAAAAAAATAATTTTTCTATTTAATAAAATAGTGATCTAAAATATCTGTCAACACAGATCTGATAAATTCAAACAATAACTCAGTTAATAAATTAGTTGTTTTTAAATGATTAATTGTTTAATCTTTGAGTAACTTCTTAATTTTGTGCAGAGCCTAGTTAGTTTTAAGTTGATAATAACTTACTCATGTTCTTCTAATTTATTCTTTAACTGTGATAGTATAACTTCTTGTTGAGCTGTATGATTCTGTAATGACTATAATAAACCAGATGTAAATTATTAACTGGACTATTTACGACAGCACTAATTTTTATTCAATATATCAAGAAATATGATATAGACCATATGCGAGCAACAAGAATTGGAAAACTTTCATTTACCCTTACCAATATTAACTTAAAATCTATTCAGCATCAAAGGCTCCCCTTGCAAATTTGATTCTGGTATTTAGATAATGTGACAAAAGACAAATGAGTTACGTACATGTAATTATGAGAAAAAGTGTAATAGTTGTGCTAGGATATTCAAATAGTCTCATATTCCTACCCTCATTATTCATTCCCAGTAAATAAAGTGTAGCTTTTGATATACAAAACAATAATTGAGTCATACCTTAAGTCTATCACCTTCTGCTTTTTTCTCATCTAATTCTGTTCTCAAACGGTTATTTTGTTTCTGTAATTTCTGCATCTGATCTTGTAACTGTCTAAAAGTAAAGAAAATAAAATATTTATTAAGTTTCTTTGTTCAGACAATTCCTCAATATATACTAGCCATCTGGAATTTACAAAATTACAGTTTTATTTCTAATTTAAGATCTTTTGTAACTCTAATACTTACTCTTTTTCTGATGATAAATTCATAATTCCTTTACTTTGTTCTCTGTAAACAGAAATATTAATTGTAATGTTTTAATATAACAAAATCCTGTAATTTCCACGAAGTATTTCATTATTGCTTGTCATTAATTAACAACATAACCATATTCATTTTACCCATAATAATATTGATGATAGATCCCAGAAAATAAAAATAAATTTATTATCAAATAAATAATTACCTAATTTTATTGCCAAGTTTTTCCAAGAAGTATTTCATTATTGCTTGTCATTAATTAACAACATAACCATATTAATTTTACCCATAATAATATTGATAGATCCAGAAAATAAAAATAAATTTATTATCAAATAAATAATTACCTAATTTTATTACCAAGTTTTTCATTAGCCATTCTGTAAACAAAACAAGCATGCATATAATTAACAATAAATAAAACAAATAACTCCAAAATAACTTGATATATTTCCAACAGGAAAACACATGTAAACACTATAACAGAATTTAATGATTAAACTTTAAATTACAAAAGAAATGCAAAACGAGATTTAAGATTATTAAAAGGTGTATCTTACTTTTGTTCTTGAACCCATGTATTAACATTTTGTACAACCAGTTCACTTTCCCGATGTAATCTATCTCCATTAGCACGAGATTCTTCTAAGGCTATACGCAATGCTTTTATTTCTTCATTGGCACTTTTATAATTCTCTCTTAATTTTTCCAACTCATTTCGCATTTTATCAGACTGAAAAAATTGAATAGTTTGTATTCAAACATAACATGTGCATATGCTAAGAAATAAAAATACTTTACCAGCATGTTTCTTATCTAACACAATCTTATGACTGCTTTGTATGACTGTGATATAAAATAAACTTAAAGCCTTATACCATAGACATCGATGGTTCTAACAAAACTTTGATATTAGGGATTGGAGTTTAAAAAGTAAAAAAGAGGTATGTCTGATGACCTGATTGACAGATAACTGAAAACATTCAACATTAACTTCAATAAAACTTACATCTTCAGCATTAATTTTAAACTTTTCTTGTAAAGTACTGAATTCTACTTTGTGACAGACCATTTCTTCTTCTTTACTACCCAGTTCTTGTAGAGTTTGTTTAGTTTGTTGTTGACTTTCATGTAAATCATTTTGTAATACTCTGTAACGTTCTTCAAAATTAATCAACTGAAATAGGATTAATATGTAACAAAATCAATCTCCCAGTTTGTAGTTTGCTGCTGGCTTGCAATATCTGCAAGTTTGTATGACTAGTGACCATGAGATTATTCTTATTGGGATTCCTGTTTTGAGTTCTCCTGTACTAGCTGCTAAGTAAGAAATGAAATGAGAGAGAGAGAAATGGGGTTTAACGTCCACTCAACACAAACTAGGTCATTTCGGGACTAACATGGTTTTTTAATTTTTATTTCAATAATTCGCTTGCGCGTAGGGGTTTTTAGCAGTGGGAGGAAACTGATGTGCCCGGAGGAAACCCACGAGGTTGAGAAGGCGCCCCTATCTCCATGCCACATACGCTCACACCAGGGCTCGAAACCACAGCCGCAAGCCAGAGATGGCCGGCCAGCTAGAGGTCGAAGCGCGGCACTCTAGACCACTAGGCCATCCCAACCCCCAGAAATGAAATGAGGTTTAACGTCCTATTGTTCTACTACGACTGGGCTAATGAAGACAGGTGTTAAGTTAGAATGGAATTTTGTTAATTAATTCTCTCAAGACAATGTTATCAGGCTCAGTCTGTTTTTTGTCTAATTCAAAAGTGTGAAATAGCCAATATAATTTACCTCTTCTTCAGTAGCTTTATTTAAATCTTGCATCTTCTTCAATTCCTGTTGCAATTTTCTCATTTTATCTTCATAGAACAGGATCTTGAAATAAAAACACATAATAAATAATATACCATATACAACAGACCAAAATCAGTGATGAGGCACCACAGTACCACACACAGTGTGGACGATGAATAGAATTTCATTATACCAGTAATACATCAACCGAGTCTAGGGAGACAAGTCAGCCAACAGAGGGGCATCATTATGTTTTAAATTATGTACCATAGTAAGCATCCCAAAACCAATAACTGATAATCAGTTTTAACATGCTTCTAATTCACATATCCGTATTTAAATGTTTTGTTTAATTTGGGCAGACAAAAAAAAAGTTTTTCTTTGTAAAGATGCAGTAAGATTTTAATGGAAAAGGATTTAATAGAATAAAATTTAAAATCACCTCATCTGTCATTGTTTGATTCTGCTGTTGTAATTTAGCAAGTTCTGTCTTTAAGGAAGCTAATTGTCTAGATCGTTCACACAACTGTTCCATAGATTCTTTGTGATTACCTTGAGCTGTAGTAACTTGTAATTTTAAATCTTGTATTCTCTGTTCAGCATCATTTAACTATTATTAAAAAAAGAAATACCATATACATGATTCACATCCTTAGATATTCATCACCTTCCAGTTAACCATGCAATATATTCAAGACTAAATATGAACGGATCCAGTTTGAAAAACACACAAAAGCATTTGTCACTGCAAAATTTGCATTTTAAAATTAGTGACATGAATCTTTGTTTTTTGGGAAGTATGTTTTTATTCTTTGACAAGAACACACAAGGTGATTACCCTCCAAAACAACAGTTTAAATGAATAGAATTGCCTTGTGAATGCAATAATTAAAAGAAACATTATGTAAGATTTAGATAAAGAACTAGCCATTCTTGCTATAATAGTTCGAAAGTAGATAATGTAAAACAAATAATTTGAAAATTTCATTCAAATTACTCTATTGCAAGCGAAGATATTAGCTTATGAACGTTTGACAGACGTGTGCAATAATTCCAACCACGGTACTGGTTGATCAAAGCAATGTCTGGGTCCTCCATATTTGATTAAATCAAAGGGTCTGTTTAATATCAGAGAAATCTGATCAGGCCTGGATCAGTTAATTAATGTCTAATACTTTAGAAAATATTTCAGGCCTAAAGAAAGACCTGCATTCCTTTTTCCCATCCCTTTTAGTTTTACTAACCTCAGAATTAGTAATTCTGTATTGTTCTTTCGTTGCCTCTAAATCAGACTGCAACTTTCCAATTAAATCTTGATTTCTGTTTATCTATAATACAAATAAATACAATTTTTTAATTATCAAAGTGATGTCAACTTCAGTCCAATTTAGTTATGGTATCGTATATTGGTTCAGTAGTTGCAAAGAATAATAGCCATTATAGCATTAAACAATAATACCTCTTGTTGTTGATGGGCATTCTGTCTTTGTGCTGTTTGTAAGTTGAGATTTAAAACATGTAGTTGACCATCTTTATCCATAATATCATCTCTATTATTACGTACTTGTTGTTCAAATTCACCAATCTGAGACTTGAGTCTAATAATTATTTCATCTTTTTCTTTTCCCTTTTTTAATAAAGGAAAAGTATATCAAAACAGTTTGGGAATGGTCAGTTGTTTTAGGAGTAAAAAAAATGTTTTTAATTTGTATATTACTAAAAAAATCAGTGTACTAAATGGTATCACTTAGAATGTAGGGTTGAATTAAAGGTACTTTTTTATGGCTACAAATTTAGTTCAGATGTATATAAGTAAACAGTAAATCTATTTTTACCTTGATGGTGAGTTCTCGTAATTGTTTTTGATATTGCTCAACATCATCTTGTAATTCTATTGACATCTTTTTATTTTGTTGTAACTGACGTCCGGTTTCTTGATGTCGTTCACGTTCAGCTCGTAATTCTGTCTGTAACTGATTCAATATCTGATCTTGCTGTTCAACCTACAGATAAACAATAAACGATGGTTAATGTTATAAAAACTACTGTTTCATGTGTGTGTCTATTGTTGATAATTCAAATATTACTTCCAGAGTCCTATGTATATTACTCATCAATAATGCTCTATTGTAAAATATTTGATTAATGTATTTGAACTTTTTACAAATTTTTAAATCAACAGCACCTATAAGTTTTCAAAAACTTGCTACGATATATACTATTTATTGTGCAATAAATTTTCTATGTTATTTCTAATATAATACCTGATTAGTCAACATTCTTTCTTGTTCTCTAGCACCATCTAGTTCTATCTGGTTTTTATGTGCTTGTTGTTTATAAGCCACACTTTCTTGTTCAGCAGCATGATGGTCTTCTTTAGATGTTAACAAATCTTTACGCATTTTCTCAATCAAAGCTTTCTGATCAGCAATTTCATCTTCATAACCATTAGCCCTTTCCTTCCATGTTTTAAGTTCAGTTTGTTGTTTACGAATATTTTGTTCATGTCGGACAACTTCTGTTACACGTTGACTTAGTTGATCTTGGGTTGTTTGTAAACTTTGTTCCATTAACATCAGTTTTTCTTCATGGTGAGCCAGCTAAAATTATATAACAAATTAATTTCTGCTTACGTCATGTGATGTACACTGAAAGCACACAATAAATAATGTCAGTGTCCTGGTGTTTCTAAAATCAAAATACAGACAACACACCTAGTTCTGTGAAGAATGTCATTATGATGTGGACATTTATAATGATCTGTTGACAGGGGAAATAAATCTAAATAAAATCACTTTTAAAATATAAACACTGTATAAACTTACCTCCTGAGCACAATCTTTATATTGTGATCTAGCATCTGCTAAATCAGTTTTTAGGTGTTCTAACTCAGACTTCTGATCAGCAATCTTAAAGAAAGCAATCAAATTTATATATTTAAAGAATAAATCCTGTTTTACATCTATAATCATCATGCTGTGTTTTGTTTTACCTTATCTGTGTATAGAAATATAAATACATACCATATTTTCAGCTTGTCTTAGAGATGCTTGTAATTTATTATTCTCTAATTTACCATTATGAACATTGGATTCTAATCTTTCAATCTGCCAAAAAATAATATCACCATTTCATTAAATGTGACAATATTTATGCCATTTGTTACACTGAGAACTGCTAAGGAGTTAAAAGGTGCACAGCCCGTATTGAAATCTTAATCCTGGTTGTTATTTCTACGTATGTCGGAAGATAATTAATTTTCGGACTATTACTCGGTATTACCGGTTTAAAACTGTAAAAAGGTGTGTTAATTAACGAGGGTGAAAAACGGTCCGAGAGGTGGGTTAATTAACGCTAGGTGCGTTTTCTGTAGAGGTGTGTTTATTAACCGACCGGTAAAAAATGAATGTCAATGTTGTGTATTGTTTAATTGGCGTGTTTTCTCGCTAGTTGCGATAACTGCACCAAAAGGAGTATAATCAAGGACCAACATGCTTTATCTGACACGTACGTGTTAAATCAAAATTTGAGAAGTAAAACTGTTTAACCGTGCGATTAATCATTCGGCCGTGTGTTTTACGCAGGTCTTTGTAAAATAATGAGGTCTTTAGATAGGCGTGTGTGCTCGCTATGATCGACGTTTCTCTTATGTCTATTGTAGGCCTATTACGTACCATATATATAAAGTTGCATTTTATGAAATAAAAATATGGATTAATCTATCGTATACGGAAAGGCGAATGTAATGTCATTTATAAATACCAAGCAGTCAACGTGAAATAGAGAGTAAATCCAGCAAAAACGGACCACAATGCGTAACGTGCATCTTACCTTCAATAGCAATATCCATCAAACTGAAATCTCCTTGTTGATAAATATTACGACACAACAACCAACCGAACAGTGGTAATTCCCACGCAAATGGTATTTAAACTGAAATTATTTTAGCTTTTCACTAAATTTACATTGCATCAATCCAACGATCCTCATTCCAGAACTAAACTTGTAACTTTACCGTATGTAAATATACTTATTCTCGTAAATATACTTCCGACAAGTTATTATTTGTGTTCATGATCAAAAAAAAAATATAATTCAATTCAATGTTAACCCATCCATTATCATTTCAGACTTCACGTCTCCCCGTTCATGCATTGTCCGTGCAGATTCGACAATCTCAATTACGTCTCCTTGATCAGAGCAACACTTCTGTTTATAGAGGCGTGTACGAGCTTATTCGCACGTATTAGAAAACCGTTCGGTTGCTTTATTTGAGAAGATATTAATAATAAACTATAACATTTGGCAATTTTTCGTTGAAAATTCTGATAAATTGGTAGCTCTTCTGGAAGCGCTGATCATATAGCTTACCCTGTTGGTGTGTGTTGTAAGTTTTTATAATAGCTAGCAGATAATTTAGGATATCTGAATACTTTCTCAATGAACATATATCTCGTTATCAGTTTTTAAAAGACTTTTTTTTCTGATAGTCGGATATCATTCTCAGATATCAAATATAAATCAAAATAGATAGACCATGATTAGTCCAATGCAGATTTGAAACAAACAGCATTGTAATTTTATGCAAAAATACATTTACCTGTTTCCTAATTCGATTTAATATTTGATTTAAACTTCACAGTCCAATTAGACCTTAGACAATTATGTTTCCAACTGGCACGGAAAAATAATTCAAATCAAATTTATTATCAACATCGGGGAGATGTTTTGCAAATAACGGGAACAAATTAATAATAATACTATAAATCGAAATTTTGTTACTGTTAATACATAACAGTGTATTAAAGTTTAAGAACGGATATTGATACACTGCACTATATAATCAATCGAATCAAATCCTAGTCAAACTTACCCAAATAGATGGTGTTGAAACAACTCCAGTAGTGGGTGTCGAATCCGCTCGATGTCGAAACAACTTGTTCCCGTAAGTTCACATATTGACTTACGATTGATAGTATGCATTGAAGGCCGAGTCGTTGGGGCCAAAATGAAAATAGAAATCAGCATGGTATTGTATCTGTCGCGTTAATCCAGCAAAAATTATAAATCTGCTCCCGATAGAACTAGACGATATTAATACTTGGGATGTGTTGCGAACATTTAAATAGTTCATCAATAACACCGCCTATATGTCTTACCGTTTTCTAAAATACAATATTAAAGCACTTGTATCTTGTATATACAGTCAAACTGGGGGTAAGTATTGTCATCTTTTTGTTTTGGTTGATTGATCAGAATGTTTGAAAACGTTGACCTATATAGGTGTTGCGTAACACTTGATTGGTGTCATAAAGTAATAAACTAATCAACAAGCTACATGGATTATTTACTTCAACTAAAATGTGTATTAGAATTTGCTGTCTGAATTAGAGTTGTTAATTTTGTTTATAGATTTATTAATTAAATGTTTTCGATAACTTAACAAATCGTGCAAAATGAAAAATAAGGTAATTTATGGTTAAAACTTTTATGGCATGTAAATAGAATACATATATAGAAGCGTGTATTGTAAAAATTACTGCAACCAGTAACTAACTCTCTCTTGATACAGGTGTATCTGTTTTATGGAATGATCTACCATTTACTTAGTTTAAGATGTTGCAAATATCTTTATTCTCTAAATAAAAGGATATTTAAAACAAATTAATTATATTGGCTTTTAATATATTTTTTAAATGATTAAATTGTCACTTTGTAAAGCGTCCCTAAACAAGTTATGAAGAGCTCTTTATCTTATCTCCCATAATGTAACTTTAAGTGTAGGTCTTAATATGGATTTATACATGGTGTAGGCCTGCATGTAGTTACATATATGCGTTCTTATACGCATTTCATTTCTTGATGAATACAACGTGTTTTAGACTTCGTTCCAATTTAATTATCTGATGTACTCTAATCTCCATTGTCAAATCGCAGAGCCTGCTAAGCAACCATAGGTTTCTGTGATTGTGAATCAAGCCTTTGTTTTACAATACTGTCGATTCATGCACGCTTTTCACACGGAATTGCCCTTTGATGTTGTCAGACAACACACAGTTAGCTCTGCTTTTTGATGTTGACACGAGGCACAGTTAAATCGTGCACTTACGGACTAGCTGATATAATTGGTTAGAATTTGGCAATTGTTACAGTTTATTCCAGTAAGTCAGGCTTTGAAATGTTTGTAAACTTTTAGAATTATTTTTTTACTTGTCACTTGGTCATGTCAAGTTGTCACCTTTTGATTTTCGTTTTTAACTTTAATAATTAAATTTTTTTTAATAAACTCAGCGTTCACCTGAGCACATTTTGGCGGAAGTAATGAAACAAATGACCACCGTTTTCTCACTCGAGAATCTTCGCTATTCCGACTCGTTCGTTGTACACACGTTTCCGACCCATTCCATGGTCATGCCGATAATATATAATTTCAATTAATATCGTTATAATTGGTTGTATATTTTACATTCCAAATGAACCACAGTAGACGGGAATTCAACAATTAAAATATTAAATTCTCTTGCATTTCGTGCGATAGATTAGGGTCAATATTTTTATTTTATTAAATGCAACTTTATCTATAAGTAGCGTGACTTACTATATTGGGTCTCTGAAAAATTGTTGGTTCAAATCCGACGTACTAAAAAAGCGGACATGTTTATATGTAAAACAATGGTGATATTTTGGTAAAATATCCATACAATTCAATCTGTTTATGATATATGCTTTGGTAGACCAAAAAAGGCAATATTCTCCCCCTGGTCTTGGGGAAATGGGGTGGTTTATTCCATTTGGCCTGGAAATGAAAGTCAAGGTCAGCCTATAGGACGTGCAGAAAAAAAGGGGGTTATAAAAGAGGGTGTTGAGCAAGACTGATAAGAGCTCAACAGGTATTCCGAGCAGCTATCATTTATGGAGAACGAGGGTTCTTCGAATCCAATCCAGCTTAATAACATAGTTGTAGAAACGAACTGGCCTGTAGTTTTATATGTTACGATCACGAAGAAAACATAACCAGGAAATCCAATATTACTACGGAGTCTCGAAAAATGATTACGTGTCAACTCGGGCGTATGTGTTTCTTCTGTAATTGCATAAAAATGGCTATTGAAAGTTACGAGTTCTGGAATGAGGATCGTTGGATTGATGCAATGTAAATTTAGTGAAAAGCTAAAATAATTTCAGTTTAAATACCATTTGCGTGGGAATTACCACTGTTCGGTTGGTTGTTGTGTCGTAATATTTATCAACAAGGAGATTTCAGTTTGATGGATATTGCTATTGAAGGTAAGATGCACGTTACGCATTGTGGTCCGTTTTTGCTGGATTTACTCTCTATTTCACGTTGACTGCTTGGTATTTATAAATGACATTACATTCGCCTTTCCGTATACGATAGATTAATCCATATTTTTATTTCATAAAATGCAACTTTATATATATGGTACGTAATAGGCCTACAATAGACATAAGAGAAACGTAGATCATAGCGAGCACACACGCCTATCTAAAGACCTCATTATTTTACAAAGACCTGCGTAAAACACACGGCCGAATGATTAATCGCACGGTTAAACAGTTTTACTTCTCAAATTTTGATTTAACACGTACGTGTCAGATAAAGCATGTTGGTCCTTGATTATACTCCTTTTGGTGCAGTTATCGCAACTAGCGAGAAAACACGCCAATTAAACAATACACAACATTGACATTCATTTTTTACCGGTCGGTTAATAAACACACCTCTACAGAAAACGCACCAAGCGTTAATTAACCTACCTCTCGGACCGTTTTTCACCCTCGTTAATTAACACACCTTTTTACAGTTTTAAACCGGTAATACCGAGTAATAGTCCGAAAATTAATTATCTTCCGACATACGTAGAAATAACAACCAGGATTAAGATTTCTATACTGGCTGTGCACCTTTTAACTCCTTAGCAGTTCTCAGTGTTAACAATATGTTTGAAACTTATTAGATATTTAGTTAGATAACTTGAGAAAAAATATAAGTCACCTCTTCTATTTTTCGTCTGATGTCTTCACGACAAGACATTATTTCTCCATCACCACGTTTTACTTGTTCTTCTTTACGAGCCAGTTCTTGATCTAGTTGTCTGGCTTGTGATTGTGTTTCAGCTAACTGTCTCTCTAATAATTTAAGTTGATCTTCTAGACGACCTGAATCAGCTTTATGTCTTTGATGAGTCGAAGCCAAGTTTACTTGTAATTGTTCTATGTTCTGTTCTGCTCTACTCAACTACAACATAAAAAGAGATAAAATATATTTTCCTACTAAAACTAATTACTTAGCTTTTATTACAGCGACATTTCAACAAGGCATCTCTAGTCTTCATAAGGTAAAAATTCAGACATTAGATCTAAACAATTTAACTAAAAAGCTCTTAAATATTACCTCTTTTTCTGTGCTGTTTTTATGATCTCGTAATGTTGATAATTCATGTTGTAAATCTTGTATTTGATCTTGTAAATCTGCTACTAAACGTAATTTACTTTGTAAAGTATTCCTTGTATCTTCTAAATCAAATTCTAACTGGGAAATTCTATCTTCTTTCTCCATAAACTACAATATATTATAGCCAAACTAAAACTCTGATACGGAATATTTAACCTATTTTGATAACTAGTTGAATGAGTATCAGCAGTCTAAGACTAGTATATATTTACATCATATATGTGTTTTGCTGTACATTAATATTTTATGTCATATTACGATGATAAACTTGGTACTAACCTCATTATCAGTGTGATTATGTTCTGACTGGTAAGTAATAATATGATTATCAAGATTTCTAGCTTTCTCATCCAGTCTACCCACCTAAACCAGAAAAAAAAATACAATTATTTACACTTAAAACAATTCAAGACGGGTTTTTCCTAATGATTAGCCAATTAATTCCAGCAAGTACATGTATGCACATTTTTTGCTCAAAAATGTTCATGTAAAGTGTTCACAAACTTTCAAGGATTGAGGAAGACAATTTGGAAAAAACTGAATTAATTTACAACTCCATGAACTGGGTTCCACCTAAGTATTAGCCAATAAATGCCTGCAATAGTGAATTGAAAAAAAAACACCTGTTGAGCATTTACAAGAATTGTTTATAGACAAACAGTACAACATCCTGGATCAATTTCTTAACATTACGTAAAATACCCAAATCTAACCATTGTATTTTTATTGATAAATTTTACCTCATGTTCAGTTTCATTTAATTTATCTTTCAGATTACGTATCATCTCTTCATTTTCTTTAATACGATTCTGAGCTCTAGATAAATTATCTTGTGTAGCACTAAGTTCATGTGTTAACTGTTCAATAACATTCTCACATTTATCTACTTCTTTCTTACTTTCATCAAATAGATAATTAGTACTATTAATCTCTATCTTCATCTTCTCTGATGTTCTCTCACTTTCTATCTCCTATAATACATAATATTCTTTATTTTATTTGTTATCTGGGATAGAAATTATTTCAAACATGTTCAACCTCAAGTGCAATTTCTTTTGTCTTGAACCTGAGTATGACAGCTATTACAGCAGGATAAAATGAGTTTATTAATAAAAAGTGATTTTAAACTAGTAACGCTAATGTGAACATGCCTGCATTTTAATTTCTTTATTGATGGCGAAATGATTTGTAAGTCAGGTTTAACAATTTTAATAGAATTTGCAACAGCTGGAATTCTACTTTAAAGGTGATGACGAAGCATTTTTCAATTTCAAACAAGGAAGCTAATTTAGAAAAATTATCTGAAAATAATACAAATATTTTTCAGTTGCAAACTGAAGCCCTAGAATTGTAGCTTAGTATAACACATTACAAAATAGTTCTCTACATCACCAGTCAAAAGAATTTGCATGACCTGAGGACCTATGTTGTGTCCCAGAAGTTTAATTCGTTTTCTTACAAGCATCTGACAATGAATTGGAATATAAAACAACTTACCCTGTTTCTACTTTCTGCAAGTTTATTTTTTAAACCCTGTATAGTTTCTTCTAGATTATCTATCTGTCCTATCGACTGATTATATTTCAGTTTATAGTTGTTTAAATCATCTTCTAAACGTTTTAGATCTTCATTAGCAGAATCTAGATGGCTGTTTAAAATAGCTATTTGTTGTCTTGAGTCAGATAAAGTTAGTTCATTTTGTCTAATAACATCTCCCTGTCGTTTCACCTAGAAACAATTTAAGAGAATACTTCTTAAAAATATGTTCTCTGATTTACTTAAAATAGCATTATGCTAGAGCAAAATCTGCTTATTACAGGTCTTTCTTTAGGCCCGAGATGTTATCTAAATAATCAATTAGACATTAATTAGCATATCCAGACCATAATAAACTCTTTATGTCAAGGCTAGCCTTCGATGTTGGCGGATTAAATTCTTATATGCCGCTTAATGGCCGTTGATAATTAAATCAATCAAGTGGATAATCAAGACTATGCTCTTCATATTAATGATTTGAGTAATGATGACCGAGGCTATGTGAATATTTCAAACGCTTTTTTCTCAGCTAATATTGGATCAATTTGACTGAAATTTACAGCAAATTATCTTTACACTATATAGCGAGAACTGCCATCTCTTTATCTTATCTCCCATAATGTAACTTTAACAAATTCAACCAAATTCAATAGATTCTTAAATAATTATTTAATGATATTTTTTAAAATAAAATATTATGTGAAAAGATGTTAATGTTTGGCAGTATGCTAGATATGCCATTTTGAGACTAAAATAGAGATCGATTAATAGGAAGTTTAAAGATTTTACTTTTCTTCCCATTCCAACTGGTAAGAGTTCTTTTTACGAACCATTCAAAAAGATTAACCAAACTTTAATTATTTTAAGACTACAAACCTGGTCAGAAGAATCTTCATTTAATGTATGTAATTGTTCTAATTCTTGATTTAAAGTTTCTGCTGTAAGTTTATACTCGGTACATTGTCTCTGATTATCAGCAAGGTCATCTTTCGTAGCAGCTAAATCTTCTTTTAGCATATCTATATCTTGTTCCATACGTTTAATCTCCTGAGCATGACTATTTCTAGCTAGTTGAAGATCAGATTTCAACTGTTCAATCGTTCGTACGTGATTCTTTACCTACAAAATAGTTTCAAATAAAAAATTTATAGTTAAAACTTAAACTTTTAAATGCAAAGTAATTGATCAAATAAGGCATATAGAATAGAATTCTTATAATAACAAAACTGATCAATTTTCTGACATGTCTTACAAACATCTGGTCATCTTTTTTTCTAAGAAAATCATGCACCATAGTTTGACAAACCATTTATAATCATTTTCATTATTGTTTATCCTGCAAATACAGTTACTGTCCATGTCACTATATAAGTCAAAATAAAATGTTCCATAGACATAACAAATTCCCTTTATACATGCAATCAAGACGTCTATGACATGCAAAACATTATCAGAAACCAGTTGAAATGGACAAAGACATGACTTGTGACTCAACAGGCACATAAATCTACCATCACCAAGTTTTACCAATAACCATAAGGAAAATATAACTACAATTAACTAAGTATTGTGTCTTGCTTTAAAATCCAAGTTTTGGTGATCATTATTTAAGATCTACTTGTAGGAAATAGAATTATGATTTTCACAGTGATATTGCATGCTGATCTTTGTTGTATATTACAAGATGCTGCTTTGTCACAGACATATATGTACAGGTGAAAATTTGTATAAATGTGTACAAAAGTTAATTTAAAGCATACAGTTACACTGTTAACAAGCAAGTTACAATAAAATTAACTATGTTAAAAGGAATTAATACATAAACATTTGATTTCCAACTTTTCAGACTGCTTTATATTTACATTTGAGCTATGGCAACAATGTGTTACAAACCTATAAATGTTTGTATGTTATTCCAAGCATTTATTAGAATTCCAGGCAGTTCATTACAAACATTTTATTAATATTTTTGATTGACACTACTAATTATTTTTGTAAGTTATTTTCTTATTTTTCATGCTTAAAGTGTCAAGTGAACACAGTGTATTTATATTAAACTTACTATTTGTCAGTCACTTTAAACTAATAATGCACATTTCTTTAGAACTACATAATTAGAACTAAACATTTTAACTTAAAGCAAGTGGTGGGTAAGAAATTTGAGAGAAATGCAGGTAACTAGATGCATCCATCCAATAGAGGGTCAAGATATACCAGGATGCATAATAAAATATATTACCTATTGCTTTTAGTAAAGAATTTGATCACATATTCCACTCTCCAATATCTTTTGAACATTTTTTTTTTTATGCAATTTCATAACAAGACATTATATTTTGATAAAATAATTTATTAATAATAAAAATATATATAACATTTGGTTTAATATAATAAAATAAGGGACAATGAGTTTCACCAATCACTGTTTGTATAGAGACAGTACTAATCATATTATACTTTATAACCCTGAGTAAAACATGTGATCAAATTCTTATTAATGTTGGATTCTCCTAGACTAAACGAGAATAAAAGAAAATGGTCATTTTTGTCAGTAAGTCTTGAATTGATAAAAAAAAAAGTATGGTGTGAGAATGAGAATTTTCACAAAAAATATTAATGAAATCTAATTTAATATTAAGAGTTTGATCATGGGCCTGAAATAGATTTTTAAAAGTTTTGTTTTATGAGTTTTAAATAAAAGCCCACATACTGATACACATTGATAGGACCAACTACAATAGTTATTGTCAGGATTTATCTGTTGTAGGAGAATAGATATAATATATTTACCTCTTGATTGGTCATCTCTTGATCATGTTGTAATTGTTGTATTAATTTCTCATCACCACCAATCTAAAATATATAATATATACATTAATTACTAACACTAAAAAAGTCTGCTATGTGATTCATTCCATGATAAATTTCATTTCCTGGTTAGAATTCTTTTTCTTTTTAATAAGGGAAACAAGTATGCTTGTGAAAGTAAATGACAAATATATTGATTAACTTCATATTAAGAGAGAATAAACATACTCTTTGATCAGCATTTTCAATCTGTGTATTCAGATCTTTTATCTCTTGTTGAAGTTGTTTTATTTTAGAAGTTAATCTCTGGATTTCTTCCTCTCTAATCTTCAACTGAAAACATTATTTAACATCTTGATTTTCCTTCAAGCAAAATTTGTCATCTGAGTCACAAACTTAGTTTATCTGATCAACATGCATTCATGAATTGGTCTTGGTAAATCCATACAAATTACTACATTTACCTGAGCTTCTCTTGAAGATAAAACATTTCTTGCAAAAAAACATTTCTGATCGTAATAACTATTTTAATCGTTCTCACTACTGTATCTTTATACAGTGCAATGGAAACTTAACCAATTATCTAACCATTCACAGGATTTCATGTTTTTCTTATTAATATAATTTGTCTACAAAGTCTACCAGTAAGTAGGTCACATGCTGTAAGTAATATCATTTAATAAGAAAAGAAGTCTGGTCTTGTGTAGAATAAAATTGTAGTATAAAATGATTAAAATAAATTAAGTTTTACCTCCTCTGAGACACCATTATAGTTCTGTTGAGTTGTATCTAAATCTGTTTGTAAACGTAGAATATTCTGATCTCTGTTAGCAACCTGTAAAACAACAAAAATCGGTAAACAAAATTATTATAAATACATTAAAATGTTGGTTCCTCGGCCAGAAAAATTGAAAAGATCAACATGTGAGAAATTGGGTCAATGTCGACAAATGGGCCTAAGGCATTAAACATGAAGACTATTTATTAGCCACCGAAACATAACATTCCAGGCAATGACAATTAAAACTTAGGCAGACACGTCACCTCCTTTCGACATGCGCAGTTCTCTGATTTTAGGACTTAGCATTTTTCAGCAGTTCTCGCTTTGGCAATGATACCTAGCCCTAACCCATGACCCTACCCCTAACCCAAAATCTAACCCTAGCCCTAACCCAAATCACCTTTTGTTTTTTGTCTAGCCTTTCTTCTCTCTCCGTTTCTTACATGGAAACAAATAGCCATACTTGAATTTTGATGGTAGACACCGGAGAAGTATTTTTAAAAGAAAACAGGATAATAAATGTAAATTGTTGAAAAGCATTTAGAATATTATTCTATTTTGGTCGAGGGCACATTTCTGCGGATTTTGGTTTTTAATTTCAGTACTCTAGAGTACTTAGACTGTCAGTGGTTTATGTTTTTCCCGTAAAATCGTGCTTCTGCGCCGAAATTGAAAGAAAGTTGTCCAAAATGGTGGAATATATCAACTGCGCATGTCGAACGGACTACCGGAAAAATAGCGTAAACGAAAGTTTTGCCGGCGCCGGCAAAATAGTCACTTCCTAAAACTTAACTCTGAGATCACCTTTTACTATCACTTCATAGAGAAAAAATTAGTGATGACTGCCCTAACTCTTTTCATTTGTTTCTGTAGTAAGTTACTTTCAAATAAATACTTTACCTCTTTCTGACAAGTTCTGTGTTTCTCTTGTGATATAGTTAGATCTAGTTCTAGTTGATGTACTTGATCTTGTAAGGTGACAACATCCTGGGCATTACGATGATCAGACTTATTCAATCGACTATTTTCTTCTTTCAATTTACTGATTTGGTCTTCCTGTTTAATTACCTGCAAAAATAATTAGCAAATTCTAGTACATAGATACCTTTTTAGATGACTTAGTTATATTGCAATGTGCTCTAACTCCCCACCCCAGCTAAAATGACATGACAAATATGGTGAAAAAGGGTCAGGCTATTTCAGTTACCCAATCAAAAATCAGGTAACATTTTTCCACAGCAAGTGGCAGACGGCATTTCTAATAGCCCAATCAAAAATGTCATAACATACTGTTATGAGGAAAAGGCAGCTTACATAATCCACTATCCAATCAAAAACAAGATGACAAGTTATCATAATAGAAGGAGCAGACGGTATCTTCATAAATTAATTTTACCAAATCAAAACAGCATCTATTTCACATCAATGTATGTTTCATGTCATTCTAAATTTGAGTGTGAGGCCTAAGCTTATGTAAGATGAATGTAAGTTAATTACTTCTAATTAGAAAAGGCTCTGTATTAGTCATATTCTAAAAGAGAAATGCACAACCCACCTGATTATAGCAATCAGAATATTGACTCTGACATTCCAACAATTCTTCTTGTAACTCTTTGATAGCCAATTCTTTCTGTGTAGACTAGCAGAAATAAGACAAAGAAACTAACAAATGTCAGGTGCAACAAACAAAACAACATGTGATCATATTATAATTATTTGTGAAAAAAAACTATGGAAAAATGTGATATTAGTCTATAGCTGCTTAATATATTAGGTAGACTAGAAAAATCAATTTTAAATTTAATAAAAACAAAAGCAATATAATATTAATAAAAAACACCTCCCTCCCTCAAAATTGAACAATAATAAGATTTTGGAGATACAATTATAACTTCTATTCAAAACGATGCATACAATTATCAGACATACATTATGTAATATTTTTAAAATAATATTGAAAGAAATACATTTATTTTATCATTATCTTAATCTTCACTGATAACAGAAATGTAATTTTTCTGGTTAGTACTTATAACTGTAAAAAAGATCAAGCAAGCACAGCAAACTTTAATGTCTTGAATTGACAATTTCAAACTTTTAACAGTTCTTAAAAAAGAACTCTACACATTCTATATCTATAATATTATACTTACATTTGTTTCCGACTGTTTTCGTGTTTTATCAAGGTCAACATGACAGTGTGTTAAAGTATCTTGTAATCTAATAATCAAATCTTTTTGTTGCTGAATCTAAATAAAATATGAAGCAACTTCAGATGCCATCTACAAAAGCTTAAATCTAACCATTGCCCTAACCCTTGTGTGTTGTAGTATGCAATACAAGTATATCATCAAATCAATTGCAGACAGGTCCTAATCCTGTTTACTCCAGACCAAATTGTCTGTTTCAACTGCAACTAATATTGGTATTGAGTATTGACAAAATATTATCAATTGTTTCTAAAGTATCATACAAAGATATATGTGCGTCTTATGATTGGTTTGCAAAGAAATTTTCCTTCACCTTTCTTTTGACTATGAGATATTTAGAATACATCGTTAACCCGTGAACTGAAACAACATTTCCATTCGCAAACAGCCAGTTACCATATAACTGAATCTGATTTGTCCACTTGTCCAGACTAATATTTAATTGTTTTTGTCATAGCAGAGTCAATTAGTGATTCATACTAGATAATTCTTATTCTTAGCCACAGACATATTCCCTTTGTTAAAAAAAAGCCTTGTATAAGCTTATGCTGTAAAATGAAGTAAATTTAAAATTTAGTTAAACTATCAATTTCTAACAAGCCAACAGTGAGGCTGATGTCCCCCGCCGAAATCCCAAAATAAATAGAAGACACATATTAATTAATCGCACATTTATTTTTTTCAATGTATCGAGCAATCAAACTGTACACGAAGTGTCATCCTATAGTGTTTTATAAAGAAAAATGCTAAAACCGACGAGAAAAATGAAAATGTACCATAGTTAGGGCGACCCTAAAGGCAGACAAAAGGGTCCCTCTGGCCAAGGGAAAGGGCCATAGTGTCCAAGTCAATCGTTTCTATACACTGTTACTGTCGAATCGATTACTAAATGAGAATGCAGTCATTGTATTGGCATAAAAATCATCAATCAAGATGAACCTAAGTTATCTTGTCCCAAAGTATCAACCAATCAAATTGCTTATCTCTGCTTACCCTAAGCGGAAAATGCTCATCTTCGAACTCCATCAAGGCATTGACCTAATAAGCATATACACCAAGTTTGAACATTTTAACTCAATTAGAAGAAGAGTTATTGTGTTCCAAAGTCTCGACCAATCAAATTGCGTATCGCTCTGCTTACCTTGAGCAGAAAATGCTCATTATCGAACTTAGTCAAGGTATTACTGTAATGAAACTATACACCAAGTTTCATCACTCTCACTTAATTAGAACTAAAGTTATCGTGTCCCAAAGCATCAACCAATCAAATTGCTTATCTCTGCTTACCCGAAGTGGAAAATGCTCATCTTCGAACTCCATCAAGGCATTGACCTTATAAGCATATACACCAAGTTCGAACATTTTTACTCAATTAGAAGAAGAGTTATTGTGTTCCAAAGTCTCGACCAATCAAATTGTGTATCGCTCTGCTTACCCTAAGTGGAAAATGTTCATCTGCGAACTCCATCAAGGCATTGACTTAATAAGCATATACACCAAGTTTGAACATTTTACCTCATTTAGAAGGAGAATTATTGTGTTCCAAAGTCTCGACCAATCAAATTGCTCTGCTTACCCTGAGCGGAAAATGCTCATTATCGAACTTAGTCAAGGTATTACTGTAATGAAACTATACACTAAGTTTCATCACTCTCACTTAATTAGAACTAAAGTTATCGTGTCCCAAAGCATCAACCAATCAAATTGCTTATCTCTGCTTACCCTAAGCGGAAAATGCTCATCTTTGAACTCCATCAAGGCATTGACCTAATAAACACATACACCAAGTTTGAACATTCTAGCTCAATTAGGAAGAGAGTTATTGTGTCCCAAAAAGTGTGACGGACAGACGGACAGACGGACAGACAGACAGACAGACAGACAGACAGACAGACAGACGGACGGACGAACCCATTTTAATAGTCCCCCAACTTTCTTCGAAAGGCGGGGGACAAAAAATATTTTCATGTCTGAGTTGTTTATCTAAATTTACTATCAAATAAAAGCAAACAAGCACTACAACTGGGTCCTTAGAGTCAAAATACTGCTAAAGCTACATGTACTAACCTCATTAGATTTTTCTTGATGTTTAGCTTTGAGTCTGTTCAACTCCATGTTAAGTTTTTGAATATTATCATCTCTAACTAAAACCTTGCCCATAGTTTCTTTTTGTTGTCTATGTAATTCTTCTAGGTCATCTTTTAATTGATGAACTAAGTCATCCTTGGTGACCAACTAAAATAAAATACAAGGATTACTGAAGCACAAATGATAAAGTAAACAAATGGTCACTGAAATGTAATTCCATTTGATTCACTCATTTTAAAATATATTTTTATCCCATTTTTTTTAAAACTCAGTAAAAAACTTGCTTTGTTTGTAATATAATTTGTACTTACATTAGATTGTAGGTTTTCATTCTGCGACTGATAAGTTGTTAAATCTAAGGTTAAAGTTCGAAGCTTATCCTCTAATTTATTGATTTCATCTATCAAGGTCATAGAGCGTTGCTTAGCTTCATCCAAACTGATTTCTAAATTATTAATCGTACCTTTTTTACCCTCAATCTAAAAAAAATTTGTTCAATAGAATCATACACAGTAAAAACAAGATATTATTTTAAAATCTTTTCATTACAAATACAGATTTACAGTCACAACATGTAAAAATAAAGGTAAACTATGGTTCTTAATCCATTTTGAAATGAACCAGCTACAATTGGGTCAACAGAAGTCATGCATCCCTTACAAATTAATATAAAAGGTAAATCAAATGTTGATAAAATCTTCAAACTTACCTCTGTTTTATAAGATCGAATTTCATTTCGCTGTTGATCAATTTCTCTTTCTAATTGACTAATCTGGAAACAATGAAATACACATATAGATATCTAGATATACAAGAAACAATATCAATCAGGTGTTTATATCCATACAGAAGTTAAGGTATACAGCTAACAGCATAAACCTGAACATTCATTGACTTGAGTAAAACAGGTTATTAAAAAAGAATTATCATATATGTAAGTTACCTTTTCCTCAGCATGACTATTCTTTTCTTGTAAGTTAACATGTTCCATTTTTAATCTTTTAATAGCTTCCTCTCTTCTCCTTACCTAAAATGTTAAGCAAAGAGTTCATTACACCATTTAAATAAGTTTTTGTAATTGTTTGATGAGTAGTAACAGGAACCACTGCTGTTCAGATGCTGCTGTTCCTTTACTTTATTCTGATAAAACTATGCACCCGTGCAAAAAAGATTAGTAAATTTGGACCAGGGAAATTGATTACAGGGGTAACAACCTGTAGCACAATGATTAAAGGTTTTACATCACTTGATATTGTGATACCAGGATTTTCCGAAAAATATCTGGGACAGTTTTGTTAATTAGTTCCAAACTGTTGAATTTTCAACAATGTCATAGATAAAGATTACAAACTGCATAAGTTGTGCTAACCTCAATATTTAGTTCATCTTGTTCACTTTGAGCATTTATAGTAAATGCTTGTATTCTAGCTTCTAATCTGCCATTTTCTTCTACAGCTTCTTTATACTGGTCTTTGATACCAATTAAATCATTCTCTAGTTGACGTATAGTTATCTCACTTCGACCCAACTATGTATAACAAAAAGTGTATATCGTATTTATATAACTTCTACCCACATATAACAAACAGTACTAAATATGTTAATATAAATTATACTCAAGTTGCTATATATTTTACTAACAGTATTTAAAGGGGCATTATAAGAGATCAGATAAAGCGTTGACAGTTCTTGCTATAATAATTAAATAATAGATAATGTAAATATAATATGCTGAAAATTTCAATATTATTATGAAGGAAATACTTAGCTTGACAAGAAAGACAGTACAAGCAGAAACAAATAGATTAATATGGCTTACATTATCAGCAATACGTCGTTTGTCATCTTCCATATTTATACAATCCATTTCTAATCTTTGTACAGCAGATTCTTTCTCAGCCAGTGCATTTTGTGTTTCACGTAACTGAGCTTGCAGACGACGAAGTTGTTCTTCTCGTGACATAAGCTGTAATTTTATATTAAATCATATTTTTTAATAAAGGAATGTCAAACGATATCTGGTAAAGACAAAGATGTAAAAGAGACATTCATTCGAGATGGTGATTTTAAGAATCAAAGAGATCACTGCACTTTCAAGCATGTCAGTGATAGTGCCATTTTTTTGGAGAATAAATTTAAAGTTAAAGAGTTTATATTATTTTACCTGAGAATCATTCTGTGCTAATTTTTCGTGAATAATATTCAGATCTGCTTTAAGATGTGATATTTCATCCTCTTTATCAGCTAACTGTGATTTATATACCGTTTCCTGTCTAGCATTAGCTAAATCTTTCTCTTGTATATCAGTCTGGAGACGATCAAGCTGGAATAATCATTTTAATTTTATAGTAAATGTGATTTTTGCTCCAAAACCATTGAAATAATCAAACATCCATCTCAATGTAGATAAATCAATAACTTTGATGTTAATATATAGCGAAGTTACATTATATACGTATTTAATTATCAAAAGAAAATGTCAGACTTGTGATCTACATAGTTATCAAACTGAGACTCAACACTGATGTTGGGGTCCACTGACTACAATGAAAGACCTTTAATTCAACTGAGGCTTTGTTAAAACCATTACAACGCTACTAGGTGCCATATAAGCAGCCCCAGTCTAATACTGAAATCTGCCATAATGTGAACCATCTTATAGAGGGAGATGTTCCAGTTTAGTATGACTTACTTCTCTAGATTGTGTTGAATATCTTGTCTGTACTTGTTGTAATTCTCTTTCTTTTTCATCACATCTCATCTGACTATCATGTAGCTGTTTAAATACAAGAACAATTTACAGTTTAAAAGGGTTAACATCAAACTTTTCCTGGATCATGTTAATAAACAAGAATAATTCCTTAAAATAGTATATAATCAACAATGCGTTATTAAAAAATCCCAAGAAAACAAAAAACAATGCTTTATAAAATACCTTATTATTAGCAGCACTGATATCATCTTTTAATTGTTTTAGCATATCATTCTTCTGCTGTACAGTAGATAAAGTATCTCTTAACTTATCTTCTACGTCACGACTTTCTGATCTCAGTTTTACAATAGAATCACGATCAAGCTAAAATTCAAATAAGTACAAGACATAAACTGTTGAGTGTGGGTTTTTTTTTTTGCTGATAAACAAACATTTATAATTATCATAGTTACATATAATTACAAAAAACAAACCTCTGGAGTTCTTGTATCTTGGGACAATTGTAATTTATGTAAATTTGATGTTAATTTCAGTATCTAAAAAAATAATAATAATGCATTAAAATTATCAGTATGAGAAATGACATGTAGATGTATATCTCTAGTTAAATTTACAATTTCGCCCCTGGTCTATCTACCTGTATCAATGTTCCATTTTTATTTGATTTTCACTGGTTTAATATCATATGTAGCGGTATCTATTAATTGTTTTTGAGTTTGAATAAATCTTATGATGCTTATTGCAGGTTTTTTTTCTGAGTTCAAATCTTTTATAAACTAAATTTTAATTGCCCTCCTATAATCAACTCTCTAGAACATCAGATGGCAGAGATCTAACTGGATTGAACACCTGCAAGATTCTAAAATGTAATGATAAAATGAATAATTGAGAATTATGTTAGTCTTGGTTGTCCAATACCATTGCTATGATACAAAATAATTGACTCAAAATCTCCTTTGATATTGCTCAAACAACTTGACTACCTCCATAACATTGTACACTGTTACTTTAATTCTAGTTCTAACTACTCAAATTCTAACTACTTATTTTATTACCTCTGATTGAGCATCTGATTCTTGTTTACGTAAATATTCTAATTCACTTTCTAACCTTGTCACTTTATTCTTAGCCATGTACGCCTTTAAATCATAAATTGTTTATTTGATTAAGATTTAAATTTAGTGATCTGCTAGGCTAATGTTAAGTCTATGATTAAACTACAAAATTTAAAGAGTGCTGTGCTGATGTAGAGGCTAAGCCTACTTTTCAGAAAATTATATAAAAAAAAACAATTGTAACCAAGACATAAATAAGTAAAAATTCAGATAATATTCGTAAGTCTACAGGATATTTAATATTTAATTCTTTAACTATTACCTTTTGGTGTAAACTGATATCAAATCATGTCATTAAATGTTTCAACCTGTTTCACAGAGAATTACTTACGAATTATCCCTGTAACGGATGACTGTCCAAAACACGTGCGTTGACTGCACGCCTCGCAGTCATTGGCTCAACGGCTCGTGCAATGTTTACTTAACACCTAACTGCTTCGGGCAAAATGATGCATTTTACTCAATTTAATACCCATTTACACTAAATAGGAAATATTTTTTAACTACAAATACTTCAAACGTCTTTATTTATTTTTCTTTTATCTCAAAAAAATGTTTGAGAATTTAATTTGTCGGAGTAAAAAAGTTAATATGCCGTACTCATTAAGGCTCGTCGATGTCATGCTTATCAGTGATTGTAGCGGCCAAGCGAATATTCATGGGGGATCAGTTTGTAAATGTTTCTCTAATTAATAACTTATAAACTTAAATTTCATCAAATTAAAATTCAATGGAAAATATTCTGCGAACTTTATTTCAATTAATAACTGCCCACATTTTGCAAGAGATGGACAGAGAACAAGCTAAATACTAAAAGTGATTTTTGTACAATCAGAAGCCATAATCCAACAGTTAGTCTGATATTAGTGATATGCCAAAATATCGAAAGGAACTGAGACCTTTTGGATATAAACATATCATCTATATTGTGACTTCTGGAGGGTCCATAGCCTTGCTTGGTATTACATACTTTTATACTACTTGCATATAAGTAGCAGCCATTTGATTCGAACTCAACAAGAATTAGGGCGTAACGGTGATATATTTAAACGTGTTTAAAATTAAACACAAATTATGACTTCTAGAGGTCCACTAGCTAAAAACGTGATAATTTGTACAATGAGGGGCCATAATGCAGGAAGTAATTATCCAAGATATTTGGGTTATAGACATACAATCTGTATAAAAATGATTTAAACATACCTCATTTTCAGCTTCACTTAATTTGTTTCGAAGTGATGAGACTTCACTATCGGATGATTTCTGTCTGTTTAACTGGAAAAACAACGACAAATATATATATTGATTTTGACTTTAAAAAATATAAATTCTCAGACTGCATAACAAATGAAATATGAAATTATTGAAAAATAACCCTTGAGCATATTTCAGCCCAAAAAATGGGTTATTTATCTACAGTAAATGATTACATACATGTAGTTATTTACTACTTTGTACTAACATACAGATTTTTAACAAATACTTGGTTAAGTGGTAATCTAATGTTTTAACAATTAAATTAAGTTGATACTGAATGCCTGCTTCCACAGAAGTAATATCACAGATAAATAATGTTCTGTATAGCAATAGAAATTACAAGTTATTATAATATACTATATTCTATATTTTTCATGAATATTTTAAAATGTTTTACTACTTTAGTCTATATTCATTCCACAAATATTTACTATTGATTTTTTATAATTCATGTTATATAACATAAGACAGCAAATAAAGAGAAAATACAAACTAATCTTCCTAAAATCGAGAAGCACTAAAGAGGAAACATTCAGCACAAGGTTGTATGTCCTTGTAGAACTATGTTGTATTTACATGGGCCTTTAAAATATTATATTTGTCTATCTTTCGACTAAGAAGTCTACAGTATACATAAAAGTACTACATGCTACTTCCATTTCAATCCTTTTAAAGTAAAAACTGATTAAACTATTCTATATACAGTATATACATGTATTAATAAAATTTGCAGTATTAAAACTAGCCACCATCTTCCATTAATATTTATTAAAACATGCTCCCTTAATTTAAATGTAGTTGGAGTATTCTAATTTGTTACAAAGATACTAATTACAAAATGTACAAGATATTATGTCTAATAATACAACATTTTAATGTCATACAATTTGATATAAAATGTATATTATGTTTGTCTACAACCTAGCTATATGATTACCTCATCAGTATGTGTTTTATATTTTCCTTCAAGTCGTGCAAGTTTTCTGTTACAGTCATCAAGCTAAGTACATATAATAGACGATGGATATTAAGAATTTATGGCTTGGGATGCTTTTTGGGCTATTCTTTGAATCATTGAAGATATAACTATTACTATTAGACTTCATTTAATTCTTTATAACTAAAACTACAGCTTTAATGGTTTATGATTGATTAATAACAACATTTAATTGAAAAAAGGGGTTTAATTTATATCCTAAATTTCTGCACCGATTGGCCTTATGAAAACAGAATAACGGCCGTCCACCTGATAATCAACAGTTAATTTTATCAGGTATGTAGGTTAGTACTGGTGATAGTAGTTATAGCTGCTGAAAATATTCAAAACTTAGAGCAAATGCCAGTCTCGTCACTTGATACAAATAGAATTGACTAATTTACCTCCGAAACAGCTGAATCTCGCTTGTCTTGTAATGATAAAACATCTTTTCGTAGTTTTTGTATCGTTTCATCTCGCCGCGAAAGTTCATTCTTTAGTAAACCATGATGATCTTTGGTTGACATCTGACTTTCACGAAGACGTTCTTGTAATGTATTTATCTACCAAAAAGAAAGGATCAAAATCATATCTTACTGTCATGTTATACCTCATATGCAAACTATCAAATGCAATAAAGTTCATTATGAATCATCTATCGTGGTCTTATTTGTTAAAAATACATTTTTTTCAACAGACGCAATCGTAAATACATAACCACCCATTATAAGATATATTCAGACAACCAGAAAAAATAAATTTGTTGCTAAATCCCCCCTAATAGCAAGACGAGTTGATGAAGGTGCTAGCAATGTATTCTGTAACTGCATGTATAATAGTTACAAAGAGTATTGGTGTCCATTATACTGAAATCAATGATCTACAAACCTCATCATATGCTTTACGTTTCTGTTCTTTTGCTTCTCTTAACTCTTCTTCTAATGCTTGAATTCTTCTGTCCCCATTAGGCATCTAAATTATGAATAATATCAATTACAAAGTATACTATTAGTATAACCAAACATTTACCATGATGACCTAATAACGTGTGACTCCGACAAGGCATTTCATAATAATTGACAGTCCCCACAGAGTCTGTGGATAAGACTAAACGTTGGGTGGATGAGTGGGTCAACATGTGTACTGTAGATCATAAGGTCTATCAGTGTTGAAAGTACTGGAGGTTCCATCCCACAATCATATGACCAGGAGTCTAAAGGGGGGCTTATGTCGACCTTGCAACTGAAAGCAACTGGTGTTTCGGCAACTGGGAGCAACTGAAAGCAACTAAATGCAACTGAATGCAACTGAAAAAAGTCTTACAACTAGTTGCAGTCAGCTGCAATCAGTTGCAGTCAGTTGCACATGTTCAACTTTCTGCAACTCGTTGCCTCTTACAACTAGTTGCAGTTGTCATGAGCGTTCTTGCAACTGGAGTCAACTCGTGGAAATAACATTACATGATAAGAGACATGTGACATGTGACTTTATAAATAAGCAAATGGAAGCGAACGAAGACACACACTTTTCAAATGTTCATGATGTCAACAATAATATACTAAGAGAATTGTAGTAAGACCGGCCATGCCTTTGTGTTGCTTCTTTTAGGTTATTTTCCATTTTGTTGATCATGTGATGAATAAATTAACAGTGACGTGTTAGGTGTGATCGCTATCAGTTACAAGTCGACATAAGCGCTCCAAATTCAGTTGCTCCCAGTTGTCCTCAGTTGCTGATATGATCGACATAAGCACTCTTGCAACTGACTGCAACGAGTTGCTTTGGGTTGCAAAGTCGACATAAGCCCCGCTTAAAGCTCACCCAACTTTTTTGCCCCCCTTCCCCTCCCCACTGTGTTACTTTTCATTTTTGAGTGAAGTCTGTATCACTATAGGCACGGGACTGTACAGTTAAGTGGATGTCTACGGTTAGCCCCTGGATCCATTCACTTCTGATATGTAATAAGTTTGTGATTTCTGTGTATTAAGTCTTGTCCGTAGATTTTTTTTGTGTAATTGTGTGATGCAGTCCCCTGAGCTTACTAATAAGGAGGCGTTTTTGTGAACCGATTAGATTAGACCAATTAGCTATTATACGCATTTGTGAACAAATTTGATTATGCTAATTGTTACATTTGTGAGATGATTTAACTGAACTGATTAGGCAAATCGACCTAATTGTCCCAGGAGGTGTTTAGGCGATTAGATTTGACGTTTTCAAAATGGCGGAATTGTTCGAAGTCGTAAGTAATTTTTATTGCTTATTATTGTTTTTCTCACTTCAGTTTTCAAAAAAATACTTGAAGTTGTTGGACATAGGAGATTGTTTCAAATGGCAACCATTTTTTCTTTTTTTTGGTAGATAACCTTCATTTGTCTTTAACAAGTCATCAATAATTAGCAGAGACAATTTTTTTCGCGGATCGGTGTCCGTGAAGGCAGCCATCTTACCAAATCGTAATTATCAAATTTCACATTTGTGGACCATAGCTAATCAAATCGAAATCGTACTAGCAAATCAAAACCTAATCTAATCGACTCACAAAAACGCCTCAGGACTGTACAGTGCAGTGGATGCTTACGACTTGTCCCCCGTATCAATTCACTTGATTCGATATTGTTGTTTACTTCTTGCAATGTCTATGTAGCTTCTATTGTTCACAAGTGAATCTTGTCTGTATTGTTTTGTGTGTAGTGCAGTCCTCTTTCACTTATTAATAGTATAAGATAAGTGGACATTCAAATCCATTTATGTCTAATAGATTTTACTGTACAGTGAGTGATTTTTGTTAAAAGCCATATAAAAGAAGGGGTTTAATGCCATACCATGGGGAATGAGGGAAAATTTGATCGGAATGTGTCACTACAGCCTATTCTTTTCAAATGCAAACTGCCATTGTCAAGGGTTCTAATGTCCCATCCATATCAGTGGAATGCAATATGAGATGAAATAAAACCTACCTCTGAAGATTGTTTAAAAGAATAACTTGTTTCAGCTCTTAAATGACGGATGGAATCTTCTGTTTTACCCAACTGAAAAATAAACAATAGTACAGAAACATTATACATAATCTTATTCTTATTTAAACTGCTAAAAAAATAGGGCACATAAATTGTGCATAATGCAATCTAATAATATCAATAAATATATCTAAAGTACCTCAGAATCTTTTAAAGCCAATTCATTGTTCAATTCAGATAACTGTGACTGAAGTGAACCTATTTTTCTTTCTCTATTTGACAACTGAAAAATAAAATATTGACATGATTAAAACTATTTTTTTTTTTTTATTGTACATTTATGCCTATTCTCCATTATTCACTTTACACTATATACCAGTACTTGTCAGATCTATCTTAAAGGGACAATAACATTCTTGCTGGCTTGGTAGGTCCGGAAAATAAATAATACCCTTATTCTAACTACTAGATGTTTAAATGTCCTATCTGTTGTGTAAATTATCCATTACAACCTATTTTATTTGTCCAGAGGGTTCGAAAATATTTTAAAATCTAAGTCACATTTGAAAAGGTTTACGTTAGACTTTTCAAATCAATTGGTTGAATTTTTCCAATTTTTTAAATTAGGTGGGTTAAGATGAAATTTATATCATCATTTAATTGGAATATTCTAAAATAATCCGATTTGTTGACCAGAATGAAAATTGGGACATATTTTTCAGTTACAACAAGAGTGTTATTGGGGCTTTAAACAAAATCAAAATATCCACAATGGACAACACCTCGGCTTGGATTCAATCGGATTTGAATAAGGCCTTATCAAATTTGTTCTCCAACCAAAAGATAGGTTGCCAGGCAACGAAACATACGCCCACAGCAGCTAAATCGTCCGGGCAGTCAACAAGGGTTGTCGCATATTTTTAGTTTTTTTTGGGAATGAAACATTTGTTATCCACTAAAATCTGATTAAGAGTAACAACTCATTTTGTAATTATCTGAAAATCATTAGAATTTGTTTGCTTTTTATAAAGTTTTGCCCCACGCTAACAATTAGTATAGGAAACATTTAACATCATGGATTTAGCTGTTCAGTTATCAAAATTCATTGAAAATCAAAATACTTATTCGTTTCAACACCTTAAACTCTGTGTATCAATCTGAAGTCAATCGGATGATAAGTTTGGCATCTGTAGCGTCACAAGGTTTTTTGAAGTGATCAAGGGAGATAACTCTGGAAGTAATTATTTGAAATCGCTGAAAATCAGTAGGCTTCTTTGTCTCATGACCTTAAACAGTGTGTGTAAATTTAAAGTCAATCAAATATTAACTTTGGCCTCTAGAGCATCCACAAGAATTTTTGAAGTGATCAAGGGACACAACTCTGGCACTAATTATCAGAAATCGCTGAAAATCAATAGGCTTCTTCGTCTCATGACCTTAAACACTGTGTATAAATTTGATGTCAATCGGACATCATCTTTGTCCTCTAGAGCATCCACAAGATTTTTTGAAGTGATCAAGGGCCATAACTCTGGCATTAATTATCGGAAATCCGTGAAAATCAATAGGCTTCTTCGTCTTATGACCTTAAACACTGTGTATAAATTTAAACTCAATCGGATATTAACTTTAGCCTCTCGAGCATTCACAAGATTTTTCAAAGTGATCAAGAGTCATAACTCTGGCAGTAATTATCGGATATTGCTGAAAATCAATAGGCTTCTTCGTATTATAACCTTGAACACTGTGTTTAAATTTAAAGTCAATCCAATATTAACTTTAGCCTCTAGAGCGTTCACAAGATTTTTCAAAGTGATCAAGGGTCATAACTCTGGCAGTAATTATCGGATATCGCTGAAAATCAATAGGCTTCTTCGTCTCATGACCTTAAACACTGTGTATAAATTTAAGGTCGATCGGATATTATCTTTAGCCTCTAGAGCGTTCACAAGATATTTCAAAGTGATCAAGGGTCATAACTCTGGCAGTAATTATCGGATATTGCTGAAAATCAATAGGCTTCTTCGTCTCATGACCTTAAACACTGTGTATAAATTTAAGGTCAATCGGATATTAACTTTAGCCTCTAGAGCGTTCACAAGATTTTTCAAAGTGATCAAGGGTCATAACTCTGGCAGTAATTATCGGATATTGCTGAAAATCAATAGGCTTCTTCGTCTCATGACCTTAAACACTGTGTATAAATTTAAAGTCAATCGGATATTAACCCTGGCCTCTAGTGCGTTCACAAGAAATTGTGGACGATGGACGGACGGACGGACGGACGGACAGACGGACGGACCGACGGACAGACGGACGGACGGGGGCGACGGCAATATACGTCCACATTTCCATGTGGGCGTATAAAAATGGGGGAAGGCTTATTACATAGGGAGCAGTATTGATCAATGAAATTTCAGTTGAACATATTTTTGTGAATAATGCACAGAATTGAACCATTATTGGACTGATATTCCTATTAGAGATTCAACTGTCCCAATATTGTATTTTGCATGTGATCCCCATCGCCTTAAAACGAACCAATAAGACTTTAAGGAATTTTTTGCGATGAGGAAAATGTCTTATAATTTTAGGAAGCTCACAGATTTGTATTCACTTTGACATTTAGATTTAGAGATAAAATTGAGAAAACCTTTTCAAGATTTTGTGAATAAGTATTTCTGGGCTGTTTTGTCAGTGTTTTGATGTGCAAGTAGGCTATAAAGTTTAAAGATTAACAGTAAGATAAATATCTAGTAATAAGACTTACCTCATACTGCAAATCATTGACTGTTTGATTTGATTTACGAAGATCATTTTTTAATTGACTAATAGTATAGTCTTTATCTGTTTGACTGGACGGAATAGAACTTGATGAATACTGTAAACGTGAATCAGACATACTCCGCTACAATACACAATATTAAAAGGTATTACTCAAATTAAAATCATACAGTGCTCAAATTTCAGTTTCAGGGAAGACAGTGCTTCTTGTATCGATGCTTCTTTGTTATCCAAATATGATTAGAATTGTTGTTTGATTTAAATCACCAAAATGTAAAATTAAAGGGATAAATACGTGATATTGGAAGTGTTGATTAAGTTCAAATACAAAATTAAAAGAATTGAGTATGTAATTACACGATATTGATAATGTTGTTTAAGTTCAATTACCAAATTAAGAATTAAATGAATAATTACATGAAAGTTTTGTTTGAGGTCAATTAGTAAAGTAAAGAATTAAAGAGATAATTACATGATATTGTAAAATAAAATAATTAAAAGGATAGTTACATGATATTGTAAATCTCTATTTAAACTATCTATTGTTTCATCTCTTCGTTTCAATTTATCTTCTAAATCTCTAATTATATCATCGTCTAGACTGAAATGGTAGAACATACAAAAATTTCAATATAAACAATTAATCTTAAAAAAAATAAGATAAAACTTTAATCTCATCAATCTAATCTGTTTGTGTGATACATTAATGTCAAGTAATTGGATTATGATTTACTATTCCTCTCTTCCAATCATTGCAGGATTATAAATTACCATTCACGAGGTAATAGGATTATAAATCACCATTCATGAGGTAATACTGTTTTTTGCGGTAAAAAGAGACATCTAATCATCTAATCAATCTTAATATTTTTACAGCTAATGCACTAATATGATAAAATAAAACTAACGATTTTATGTATGTATCCTGCAAGGAACCAAAAACTTGTTCATGCGATAACTCTCGAAACCGAACTGAATCAACCTGCAAAAAGAAATGTGCACATTACATTATTATAATTTAGATAAATGCAACCGAGCGACATTTGCATGTCAGATAGAATAAGTGAGCAAAATCTCATAATACCCCTATAATCAGCTTTTATTGGTATGGATGGATACATGGGCATTTGAATATGACTTACAATTAATTGATTTGCTTTTCATAATGAATTACAATTTACTTTTTGAAAAATTTGACGAAAGTCAAACTTTTATCCATAAAAACAAATCACACAGCAGATTTGTGTCTTCATTTAATCAGTATCGTAATAAATAATTGCATACTTATACACTTATTCAAAACATAGGTGTAATAAGTTAATTTTCCTGCAAATCTAACTTACTGTACAGATACATGTTTATGGAATAAATTTCCAGCCTGTATCAAAAGAAAAATAAAACACTTACATCCCAACGTCCTGTTGATCTAGCCTTCCTCATTACATCAACCAATTGATCAATATCATAATTTAAATTACTATTTTCCAAACGGAATTGTGAACACTTGTCCTCTTGTTCTCGTAAACGAGATCGCAAATCCTGAAAATATTCAATAATCATTAATACCTTTCAACGTCAAATTAGATTTATTATTTGTTTCCAGGCAATTTGAAATTACATTCATTCTTTTTTTGACAGCCAACAAAATCAATTCAGCTTTAATATCAACTTAATTTATGTAATCTAAATAAATTAGAGCATGCAGATTCTTTTCTTCTACCAAAGCTATATTTCAAATCTGGATACAGAATCGAGATTAAAATTTATAAACATCAGCTGTCAATGACATATACCATTGTAATATGAGAACAAATCTTACATCCATCATGGTTTCTGCTCTTGTTTTTTCAATTGTTAAACTTCGTAATTCCCTTTCTAAATCTCTAGCTTTAGACATATATTCCTGAAAAATACCAAAGTAAACTGTTTGAAATCAGCATTATTTCTGGATAATTACAGTAGATGAAAAACACATAATACTTTTCACGAAGATGAGATTCTACTGATCTGCACACATCAATTTCTTTACATACCAGTATTTTCAAACAAATTTGACAAATAAAAAAGAAAGAAATCAAAAGTATACAGAAGTTGAAATATCCATAATTATGATTTTTTAAGGGTGGTTGACCTTTGAAATAAAGGTATTTAGGGATTTTGCTAATTTCATATTGGTCAGTATGACATATATTTACATACCCATTAAAGGCATTAAAAATTATGAATCATAAGAATGATAGTTATTATTTCTAACTATTTTCACCAATGAATAAATCAGAACTATGTGACTACAGAGGATATTCAATAATATATTAATATCATTATAATGTATTATACTGCTTCATGTCTACCTATTGACATACACTACATAAAATCTTTCATATAAAAGTTTGTATTGTATGGTAAATAAAGGTGTATTATATACCCAATAGTAGCATAGACTTATAGAGAATCTACCTGGTGATACATTATATATCATGTATTATAAACATACTATAACAATAATGATAAGAGATGATATATTAAGGCTTATAATAATCCTGTTAAATCTATCATAATTATAATTTAATCTTATGCTAATCCAGAAATATCCTTTTCAATAATAATTCTAACTTAATAGCAGTATTGTATCAGATGTAAGATTAGTGTCAGTTATCAATACATTTAACACATCAGAAACAATCATGAAATCATGTAAACACAAAATAAATTTGCATCCTGGTAGACAAAATAATTTAATATCTTATGACTTGACCAAAAATGTCAATACTGCCCTGTTTCGCACACTATTCAAATAATCTTAAAATTATTACAACATATATTATTTGCAAATCCAAAAGAAAATTATGCATTCATCTACTAAAACAAGAGAAAATCAACTATCCCAGTTAGCTTTTAATCCCTGAAAAAAATATGTCAAAATATGGCCAAATTAAATTGAGATTTCTTGAAAGCACAGATGATAAATTATAAATTATGAGGTCTTACTTAGGTGTGTGTACTCCAATAAGTCAGTATCAACAGAAAAATGAACGTAAACAATTTGAAGATCAACCAAAAGTGACAATTACTTAATGTAGTTTATCTCAGGTGTTACCACCATGTAGTAATAATGTATATCAAAAAGTGTGATAAACTAATTGCTCATTTGTATATGTTCAATGTAAATGATAAAGCTAGAATTGGTACCATTAATTGTCTAATTCTCTGCTACCTTTACATGTACCTCACACATTCCTTTGTCAAGTAAGATTAATAGACTATATAATCGTTGGATTTTTTCACATTGAGATTAATACATGTATTGCAGTGATAATTGGTGTACTTGGATGCAGATACTTCAGGCATATCTAATATCTGCTTTGGGAAATACAGTGTAGTTTAATCTAGATTCAAACGTTTGGGTAGAAAGTAGAAACTCCTTGTGAACGCTGTGATTTCTTAATTCTTTTTAGATGAAAAGGATGATGGCAATGCACAATTACATTCTCGTGTGCAAGTTCACATGAAATCATGCTGTGCTATCAAACTGACTTACACAAATTCTAATCCTTTGAGGTAAAATGCGAAAATTAGCATCGATTGGGTTTGGGTCATAATCATATCAAAGCAAAGGTTAAGGATTTCTAAATGTGCTCTTTCTGCACATTCAGTTTTTTTCATTTTATAAATTATAAACTGATGGGACATTACTATATACTGGAAAACACAGGAAAACAACCGGAAAACACAATGTTTTACTGAATACCTAAAAAAAACGCTGGAAAAACACTAAATACCGGAAAACACTAAATACTGGAAAACACAATAAATACCGGAAAACATCCTAAATAGGTAACCCAGAGCCTTGTCCCCTGGAAATCACTGGAAAAACCGAACCCTAACCTGGTCCTCTGGAAAACACCAGGAAAACCCAATCCTAATCCCCCACACACAGAGGACCAGGCTTTTTCAGTATAGTATATGTAGTATTGCCAAACTGATGAACCAATCTTTAAAAAAAAAAACAAGTGTCCTAAGAATCAGCAACAGGGTAAGATGCCATAGCAGCCATCTTTGCATTTTGATGCAAGGAATAAGCATATCAAGTTTTGTGTCAATCATACTTTTAAAAAAGAACAAAACGATGAGTAGCACTAGAGACCCAGTTCCAAGACTACCATCCAACAAATAGAAACCATGAAAGTCCAGACCAGTTCCTTAACTATAAAACCACTGGCATACTCAGTGTAACTAAGATACATGTATACAAAATCAATTGCATTGACTATTTATTTCTAAACTTTAAATAAAAAAAATCTGTCTACACTGTCAAACTTACAGTTGCTTGTTTTTGCTGTTCAACTGGATTCTTCCACGTTACTCGTTTAGGACTGGGTGTACGACATAATCTTTCAGGACTGGGTGTCCGTCTGTACACTTCAGTACTACTAGTTAAAGTTCTAAGTCGTTCTGATTCAATCATTTTGATAATTCAGGTAGATAATCCAATAAATTCCAAAGAATAAATTTCGACTGATATATTTTCACAGGTTTTTAAAAACTGGTATGAAAATGACAGAACAGACAACACAAAAAATATATAATATTAACTGTACACCAATATTTACAACTCCCACTAAATATTCCACTTTAAACAGGTAAATCTCTATGTCATTTCATTGTTGCATAATCTAATTAACAGCCATTCCACCTGGCTTGATTCTTATAAAAACTAGAATTTCAATACTGCAACAAACATTACACAAGAGATTTATCCTAGCCTTCCACCTACATATTACATGGTGGTGTATGATATTATTGGCCCTTGTCAATATAGATAGGATTAGCCATTGTGTTGCCACCAGCGACTTGTCTATACATATTACTGAAGGCTTGACTAGTAATCACACAACCTTTGACATTGTTATCAGCTCACAGCGACTAGGCGGGAAAGTTTGACTTGCCTTCTGAACAAGCCTCCACACGCTTTTTATGGACCGCCATGTCTATTAACACAATATGAAGTCTATTCACCTGTGAGATTATAGAAGTTTATTGTTAGATTTTATACTTGAGTTTAATCATAGATAGTTTAAGGTTAATGAAGCCTGCCCCTCACTATACTTGTAATTAATGAAGAGAGCAGTGTTATAATAAAAAAGCTTCTGAAGCCTGTAAACAGGTGGTTAGTGTAGTAGTGTTTTACAGTCCATGTTAAATCAATATCACATCATTGTCTACCATACAGGAACATATTTAACAATATAACAGGTAGCATGTACTATAAAACTAACACACTTCCCTTTAAAATACAATTGTCTATCACCCGAGGTTCAAGCGAACGTACATGTAAATCCCTACAAACAAAAGTACTTATAATATCACAGATTTCAATTGAAGAAAATATGACAATAAACGTATATAAGTTATACTTTGCTTATGAAAATGCTTAATATTTGTGTGTGTGTTTGTATATGGATATGGGAGGGGGACACAGGTTTAAGTGTCTGAATTTCTAAATTGTTTTTATGTAAGTCACTTAAAACAGATTTAGCCGAATATAGTTCTTACCCATATTTACCTGCATATATCAATAACACACCTTATATAACAAGGGTTAGATCTATTTGATAAGGCCATTTTAAGTTTGTTGAAATACCACAACAGGGCTAGCATTAATCCCAACCCTAACCCTGTACCTACCCCCAATGATTACCCTAACTACAATCTTGCCAACAATCGTGTACCCTAACCTTATTTACATCTCACTCTCAGCTGCCCTTAAAAACAGATTTAGCCCATATCAAGGCCTGTTAACCATGCTTACAATATGCATACTATGGGTGGAAATTTAAATAAAATTTCAGTTCAGGGAAGCTGCTTTGAAAACTCAACTTGCTATTTTTCCATCATTATCCATCAGATTAAAATGAACTTTATACTTTTGAAAAATGTACCGTTTGATTTGGTGTAATGTTTCTAACCTCGTTCCTCGAGTCTCTTACTACAACTGGGGCTGAAACGCATTATGGTACACAACTCGTGTTGAAGATTTTGGATGATATTGAGTTAGAGACTTAGTTACCGTACTTTTCTTTAAGGTACAATCAAAGTGCATAAATATATGTATGTGAAATTATATAGTTGAAAGAGTATGGTTTATAGAAGAATCATCAACTGATCAAGACAAGAAAACTGATGAAAGTAGTCTAAGTGTTGAAACTACAGTTGTGATAACATGGATTGTTCCGGAAATACATGTATGCAAGGAAACCGATGCTATTTTATCATTCTTGAAATTTCAACTGTTTGGAGGTTATATTCTAAACTGTATTTTTACACCATACTGCAAATACGAAATTGTTTAGGGTCATTCCCCCTCATGAGTGTTACTGTAATACCAAATACATTAAAATGGACTCATTTCCATAACCTTTAGGCATCAGTAATCAGTTTTCAAACAATTATGATTCTCTTCTTTGGAGGCATCTCAATTGTTAAATAGTAAATGTACAAATGCGTAACAAAATAGATGTTTGACACCCTGGCAAATATAACAAAGTGGGAGATCATTCTTTAAACTTTAAATTTTTAATATTATTTATATATTGCAAATACATCATTCAAATTAAATATTTAGATATATATAACAGTACAGTAATTTTGCAATTTCAGTAAGATTTTGAACAGAGGACACTATTACATTTTAATAGAGGTTAAAACGTTATGCTTAGATATTGTGTAAACAAAACCTCAATGAATAGAAAATCAATAACTCAAAAACATTCAATATTGACACAAACCTGGGCTAGTTTTTTCAAAGTCAAATTATCCATAGCATTATCATCATTACCATTTGAAGCTGACTAGACAAATAAAGAGAGAAAACTATACTTGCCATTATTACTATAACTGGAATCAATATAAATACTAATCAATAACCTCAAACAAAAAGATTCACAGCAGACGCCTTAATTCCAAGTAGTTCTCTTTAGTTGTCTATTAGTATCCATTCTTGCATATTAATGATTGTCTTTTGTTTCCACATTGTTTATGTTAATAGGTGCTTATCAGGTTACAGGGACCTATATATATTTAAGATCTGATATCTACATATAGGTAGAAAATCCTGGTGTACAAGAATATTTGTGTTGGTTTTAAACTTGAAGTGATTGACATGGTATTAGTGAAGTGTCTGTCAACAGGTTAGATTCACTATATAAACCACTTTCATATGTAAACTGTACGTTATAATATGCGTTAAGACATTAATAAACCTTATCTTGATCACATAAAACTAGAAATATATATAATAATATATACTTATTTGTACATGTCTGTACATATGATGAATTTCTAATAAACTCGGAACAGTAATTTATACACTAAATATAATAAATGAATATCTCGAATTCCTTTTTAATTAACTTTTAGGAATTATAATGAACAAAGCATAACATTATGAATTATGTTAAGCAATTTACTTGCAATAAAGCAAGTACCTACAAGTACTTTGTGTAGACCAGTCATCTTAATCACTTATATATTTCATAACGGATTTTGGTCAACTTAATGTTTGAGATAGCCATGAATATGTTAACTGGCAACTTTGCAAGAGAGGGTGTGAAGGGAGGTGTGGCTCCTTATACTGAGATTTTGCAGCAATACAGATGAAAGCCATAATGCTTGCCCTGAGTCTCTTCAGCATGCTGGTGTCAGATGTCTTGTCTTTTGGGGACTAACATATGGATCAATTTTATTTTAATAATTCGCTTGCGCGTTGGGGTCTTTAGCAGTGGTAAGAAACTGGAGAATAGTCATGAGGTTGGACACCTACTCCTTGTCACTAACAATCCGGGAATCGAAACCACATCAGTTGACTGAATGACAGACCTTATGATGCTAACTATTCGGCCATCCGACCCCCCCTGTCATTTAAAGGAGCCAAGTCCTCAACTCAATATCATCCACTGTATTTGACATTGCAAACACGACTTATTATTGGTCAGTTTAAATCAACATTGACGTTGTTATCTTACCATGAAAGATGGGCTTCTCATATCTAATATACAACTCAAAACAAAAATTTTCAAATTGGCACATGAATCGCATGCCAGAATGCTTTTGAATGCCATTTGTTTGAAGCAATTCGATGAACAAGGCTAAACATATTCCATTTGAAGGAGAATACTATTGGTGTAGACTGGAATAACCAGACACCAAAGACTGACATTCAATTAAGACTCTTGGTGTATGATGCCGATCACAACTGATTAGAAATTACAGTAAAAATCAGTTTATATACATTCATATTACATTATAATGCATTGTAACTTACATACGTCATTACTAACTGCCAAAGAATAGCGATTTAGCGCCTTTAAAACAACTAGCTTGCAAAATCACCTTTTGGTTGACTAATAGAATGCACACATAGATTTTGAAATAGTTGCTAATTTCCCTATCACTGGAAACAGTATAATTTTCACTATAATTGTTTATGAATTTTTGTCAATATTTTGACCAATCAAACAAATACTGTATTATTGGTATAACTTTTGATGAATCACCATTAGTATCAGAACATGATTAAAATTTATAGTCTTTGTTCTAACTTCTATTTCCTGTAACATTTATATATCAATTTTCAGTTTCGTTTTTATGTAGCCTATAACCAGAAAGATATCATGTAAACAAAGATCAAAGTCATCTGAATCATTGATTAATTCCATCAACCAAGTCATGACAGTTAATGTGACATCTATTACAAATCAATATAATAATACACAGAACAAAATTACACATTTGCATTTTTTTAAATCAAAGATAGGTTGCCAGGCAATGACAGAAACTTAAATAAACGGAGGAAAAGTCATCTGAGCAGTCAATAAGGGTTTTTGTACATTTCCATTACCTTTACAGATAATGAGATCATTTACAATACAATAAAAACTGTTCAAGAGTAACAAACCCATTAACTTTAAGTAATTAGCAGAAATATATGATAATTTTAATCAGCGTAAATATTTAAAATTACAGGAGTCTTCACATATTGGAAAGATAGGTATGAAAATCAGACGGCTTCTATGTCTGATGAAACTAACAACTGAATGATAACTTTAGCCTTTAGTAGAGCATCCACAAGAGTCTTCCAAGTGATCACATACCATAACTCTGATGGTAATTATCCCAAAATGCTGATGATAGGATTTTTTCGTATATAAATCTTAAATCAATCAATATCATTTTACTAATTTTAATGTATACAGCATTCAAAGCAAGTGTGGAAACTGACAGATGAGGATGTGTATAAAAAGATATGGACATGAAATCAGTAGAAAAAATATAAACTTGAGGTGCCCATAACTAATGTTAGGATTAATGGATTTTAATCATTTTCGGACCAATAATATGCTTGCTGGCCAGACAATGGTTGTATTGTATTTGTCTTTTATTCCGGAATGTTGGGACTGAAAACTACTAGCTTAATCTATTAAATACATTTGTAGTCTCTTCTAAAAACATGATTGAACTGGTCAAATACCAAGTATTGCAGTTATATGATAGGATTTCTTTTATCTTTGCCAAAACTATCCACACATAACAATTTATGGTTTAACGTTTATCTTCATGATTACACACTTGAATAAATTATAATTCTTGGCTTAAAATAATATATTAGATTTCCAGTATAGAATTTATTTAAATTACAGTATATTGTGGTCTAGTTGACTGTATGTAAAGATTTATCATCCATTACTGTGGCACATTAATCTCTAATGAATCCTAATATTTAAATGAAATACAATATATTACAACTTCGCGGGGGATGTGTGGCCTAATCCTAATGGTCTAACGTGTGTTTTAGATCAAATGAAATGGGGTTTAACGTACTGTTCTGTTCCTAACTGGGCTAATGAACATGGGCATACGCCATACAGAGTGCGATGAGGGAAATTTTGATACACTTGCATTTCTTTTTTAATGAAGACGAAGATATCTTTTTTTTTCTTCACAGAAATTCTAAACAGACAGCTTATATGGTGTTCGAAGAAACATTCAGTAATCATTCAAAAGAATTGAAACATATACATACCTTGACACAAGACGATGTTTTCTGAAGTTTCGACTCAAGAAGGTTTACTCTATGATTAGCTTCACGTTCTAACTCATCTACTGTATTAATTAAAACATCATTCTGTTCACCAACATCATCTATATATGAATTTAATATTCTTATCCGTGTCTGTAAAAAATAATATTAGATATCAGAAGTCTGCTAGGAAAAAAAAAAATAAAAAAATAACCCTACTGCTTCATTGGTATATCATTATATACATGTACATTTATATCTTACTGACAATGAAGCATATACATGTAGCACTTGTCCTTATTATGATGTTGTCATTTTGCTTTATTTGAAAGAATATTGTCCTGTTATTGTTTATATTGTCAATGGCATCAATCATTTGTGCTATAAATTACATGTACATTTTAATATCAACGAATTATTAATCAATATTGTTGCCTGGAGGTTAAATGACTCCCAAAAGATTATCAATATCCATATATGTTATCAATGGAATTGAAATGTGCAGATTTAATACATGTAGATCTTTGTTCATAAAAAAATAATTCAACACACTATTCTCCAAGACTGCAGATAAATTTTAAGTATGGAGAACTTTCTTTTAGTTTAATGTACATGTAAAGCGGTTTAACGTTACACACTCAATCTAGTATATAATATAAATCTTCGTCCGTACATATATTAATCAAACATAAAACATGAATAATGAATAATTACAACAGAATAAAGTTTAACGCTCAATCTATACTACGACTCAAAATACGAATAACATAATAAGGCTAATTTTGTACCTAAAACTGAACCTGTAGGATCGTACTAATAGCCTTGCTTTTTACATGTATTATACAATAGTATATTCCAATAAGAAATTTCTCTCTTATTTTCCCTAAATTCGTTGATATGAATCTTAAGAAGCCAGTCATCATGTCATACAAAAAAACTATTTAGTAGAGGTGGAAAACAGTTGTGTTAATGCGACATGCTGCATATGTGTGGTATACATCATGTATGAATGAGTGATGCCGATTAAAATGGCTAGTCAGTAGGGCACAATTCTGACTGACTCGATAGTGTATACAAGTATGTATTTCACACTGATACCTGCCACATTAGCAATTTATAACTTATTTAGTTTTTTTTTCGAAACCTCATCGAGTCAATTTCAAATCTAATGCTGTAGCCAACATCTGTTAATGACCAAAGAACACCCTGCGAATTTGAATTGTTGAAACAATTTTTCACACCTTTATTAGTACTGAAAATCAATTTGCTTCTGTCAACGACATGATGAAATGGTTTGCTTATATTTACCTAGCAGACAAATTTATGAAATTAATTATAGATGGAGGTGACTTTTATCATTTATTTATTGTAAAATTTTATTGTGAAAGCGATCTTAAAATAGCATGTACAGAATAAGATACATGTACACAAAATTTTGCAAACATTTAGAACTAAACCTTAGAACCATTTGTGCATTTACATTACTTCTAACATCACTTCACAACTTTTAATGTGTGAAATAGCTTTATTTAACGTCCGCTTCCACGGAAGTGATATTGCAGACAAACGTCTACAGAGGACAAACGTTTTCACCAGTGAACATTTCGACCAAGGCCGTTTTGGCCTGTGGACATTGCGAACAAAAAGATTTATTACTTTTATGGAAGTGAGTAAAGTAAGTTTTTAAAGCATTGAAAGGGATTATCACGTCCAGAAACTGTCAGATTCCGATGTTTGGTGCATGGACGATAATAATGCAATGGCACTCAGTATTTTTATGCAGTTGCATGTCATCCATGGTCGTGTATCAGGAGTTTTTGTTCCATTAGTGTACTTTTAGACATAAAGACTCAGACAACTTATGAATTAATGCTTCGTTTGTTAAAGGAACATGGTTGTGACCCATCACCTGTTACAATAGACTTTGAATGCTATGTACATCTTGCTTTTTATGCAGGGTATGGACCACAAGTACAGATTAACTTCCACTCAACATAAACAAGGTCATTTCGGGACTAACATAAGTTTAAATTTTATTTCAATAATTTGCTTGTGCATACAGGGCTTTAGCAGTAGGAAGAAACTGGAGGACCCTGAGAAAACACACGAGATTGTCAACTACAACCAGGGAACCGAAACCATGCCAGTTGATTCAAGGACAGACATTATGATCGGCACACACGTGCTAACAATTTGGTCAGCTACCCCCCAGATTAACATGTACATGTATACATGTGCTATAGATTGAAGAACAAATACGGTAACAAAAAGCCTGTCAGTAATGTTTGGCAAAATAAGCCAGCAGTCTAAATCAAGCGCAAATTTATAGTGTCTGGTTAGTCCATACGACACACCTGTGCTTGCCTACTCCATGATCAAACACGATAGCAGATGGCTTCCATCTTGTTTACTGACGGTACTACTTATTTTAAGACAGACTCGGCTTTCCAATTTATAATATCTACGTCATTGGGGATTTCCAATTTATACTCACTGGTTGCTATGGCCCGCTATGGCGTTGTCTAGAAACGCGCGTGCTCGCGTTAGTTTAAAATTTTTGCTATACGTTTAACATGGACTATTTGATGTAATTTGCCTGATTTGATTTGGCCCCATTTCCATAAATTTAGGTTGTTTTTTAGAAATTTTTAGCAAATGTTAATCTTAGGTGTTTTTTAATTCTAGCCGAAGTAAATTTTTTTACAATTTATAGCGAGTTAAGTTATCGTCTCTAAGAGGCGGGCGTAGTATTTTAAATGGCGGCCATTTGCCATCATGTGTATTCTTGAAGTAGGTACACATGATGTAATCGTATGTGGTTAGTCCAGTCTACATACGCCGTTTGATTTGGTGCAATGTGTTTAGCGTCAGACCTTGAGTCTCTTGTTAAAACTGGGGCTGAAACACATCAAGCTACATGATTCGTGTACCAATGGTAAAATGTTTATTTTGTCTTAAAGGGACCATAACACTCTTGGTGGCTTGGCAGCTCGATAAAATAAATAATAGCCTTATCCTAAGTACTAGATGTTTAAGCATCCTACCTGTTGAGCAAATTATCTATTACAAACTATTTTACTTGTCCAGAAGATTCGAAAATATCTTACAATCCAAGTCACATTTGAAAAGGTTTACGTTAGAGTTTTCAAATCAATTTAGTTGAATTTTTCCAATTTTTTAAATTAGGTGTGCAAAGATGAAATTTATATCATCAATTATTGGAATATTGTAAAATAACACAATTTGATGACCAGAATGAAGATTGGGACATATTATTCAGTTTCAACAAGAGTGGTATTGGGGCTTTAAATATTGGATATCAGAAGCCCATCTTTTTCCGGTAAGATCACAGCATCAATGTTGATTTAAATTGACAAATAATTCATGTTTTCATTGTCGAAGATTTTTGATGATAATGAGTTAGAGACTTACGGTAGCTACTTTAAAGCGGAAATTTCATATTTTCTAAGAAAGTCAAAATATAATTATTTCTATGTCTTTTGCTCAAAAGGTTGTCAACTCACTATTACACGATCAATATTTCACAGACATAAAAATCCCTGACACAAAAAATAATAACACAATTACTTGAATTACCTCCCTTGTTTTCCCATTCCCCTCCATGCAATGGCGGTCTTAAATCATTTGAATTTGAAGTTGAAAATTATATTTTTGCCAATTTCTCAACTGGCAATAGTGAATTTTATTATAGGATTATTCTTTAACAAGGTAGGACTGTTTATAGTATAGATACAATCTATATTTGGGGGCTTTATTTTAATATATTAAAAACATAACTAAAAAATATGAAATTGCCGTTTTAAAGTACTGGTGTACAGAATATTACCTTTGCTGTATCTTCACCTTTCGTTTCTAATTCATCTAAATGACTCAATTTCTCTTCGTAGATTTGTCTAAATTGTCCTAATAAATGCAACATCTGACCATCATTTTTGGGTGGTGAACCCGATTGCCACTCTGCCCTTGACAAACCATACTCAATGTGACTAGTTGAGGTAAGCGACTGTGGGTTCCCTAATGCTGAGTCTGATTTCCGCCCTGCCCTTGCCAAACCATACTCAATGTGACTAGTTGAGGTAAGGGACTGTGAGTCCCCTAATGCTGAGTCTGTCGACACCCGGTCTGCTCCAGAATCAGATTTTGCTAAATCCTCAAGATATAGCTCGTGTGCGGAGTTTACGCTATTATCTACTGAATATTTGGATGCCATTTTGTTCAAACTTATAATATGTATCTAGATGTGCATGTCTTGTCAAATAAATCAATATAAAAACTCAAGAATATGGGAAAACTATATAATAGATATAGGCTAAACAAAACGTCTTTCAATTCCAATTTCCGGTTTCTAAAAATAATATTTTTAATTTCCGTGAGGATTTGTAACCGGTAATTTCATTGGTTAATAGTGGTTCCTATCTTGTTTTCACCAAATGAAGAGACTTCCGTTGTAAACAATCTTGTTGATGCTTGAAGGGTAGGAGTTAAGAAAAATTCTATTTACAAGTAATTATCTGGGTTATAATAGCTCTACAGAGCTAATGTTACCTATTTATAAAACCACCGACTGTAAATAAAGTTTATCTATCTATCTATCTATCTATCATTGGGGTACTAAACGTGTCGTTAACAAAAAAGTAATTTCTAGTCGATGCTATCAAACAGGAACAGTGACAGTTCTGACTTTAAACAACGTCACTAACAAAACTCTTGCTGATGTCAACTATTGTTGAGTATTGTATTGTAATTGTGTGACCCATCATCATCATCGTAAATTTTAAACGCATTTTCTCGATTATGAACAAACTAGTTAACTTTTGTTTGAAATCAACTCCCGTTAAATTAAATCCATAATTCCATTGCACAACTAATATCCCAACTAATATTAAAACAGTTCTTTATGATGGGTCACACAATATACATGTAGATGACAAATCTCATCGCATCTCTCCCCTCCGACCTCTGTGTTTCGAGATAAGTGATGGTCCCATATAGGGTAGCACGTCATTTTAGTCCTGCATCATTTCGGACTCAATCTGGCAACTTTTCTGACTTTTCTGCATCATTTCGGACTCAGTCAAGTGACTTATCGGACTCGGACTCTGATTAATGATTAAAATACTGTAGAATTTTTATGTCATAGTACAGCTGTTTGTTTTTTTCGTTTTATGTGAGACTGATTATAGTTGTCTTATTTAATTGATCAGCGATTGTTGATATCGCGATTAACACTGCTAGTTCTCTTTTGTTTTGTTTCATCGGCGAGTATTTTACTTGGCAATAAAATATTGTTGAAAATTTGTGTATATTTAGTAATACTTCATTGTTTATCTTTTATCAAATAGTAATCGAGCTTGATTGACTGATCACTGCTAATGTTGTTTTTTTTTGTGAAACAGAATAATTGCAATCAACACACGGCCGCCATTATCAATGATTGACAACTCACGTTTTTCATCATCCACCAAAGAACCGCAAGATTTCTTTGCATATACTACAATAACATAGGGATTATCGGTTAATCAGCTTTAATTATCCTGCTTTGATCGTTGCTATTTCTAATATTTTCCACAGAAACACTTTGTAATTGTACGCACTAATTTATCGATTTGTGTTGCCAAGCGGGAGGAATGCATGTCATTCAACATGCTATTCAAGGATTATCGTTAACAATTTCTAGGGACTTGTGAAAAGAGTGCATGTCGTGTAAATATTTATTTTTGTTTTTGTGTAGGTCATTTTCAAATAAATTCATCAGCATATTATTGGTTTTAAACAAATACATTTGTTTTACGGGAAACGATGATTATCAAAGAACCGTAAGTAAGTCAAAGTGCAACTAATGTTTTATTGTTTGGTTGAGCCTTTTACTAACCATGTGTTTCATGTTAATAAATATTTTCTTTCGTGTTTTAAAGTGGCCTATTTCTTCTAAATTCATCAGCAACCTTTTTAAGTACAAAGTACAGTGATACATGTATAAGAAGTAAAATGTTCTTTTCATAATGGTAAATTATATAATTTAATCTGCATGTTATTTAGAATAGCTACGGCGTATTATATTATTGATTTGACATTTGTGTTCAACCTTCCCTTTCAACTTATTCCCGAGTCCGAAGCGTCACATACCCGAGTCCGAAATGTCACATACCCGAATCCCAAACGTCAAGACCATATTTTTTGAAGTCCGAAATGGCGTAAGTCCGAAATGACTTGGGACCGAAATGACATGTAATCCCATATAGTTCCAAGTAGCAAATCCAAATGCGAATCGCATCAGGATTCAGTAATCAAAATCAACACTTAACAATATTTTTTATCAAAACAATAATTGATTATTGTTATTTACAATATTTCTCGAACTACAAATTAAACATAAATATAATCCTACCTCAAATGGGTATAAATCATTGTATTAAATATTATAATGAACACAATGTATCCAGTAAACTACACAGGTTAACAACATGGCATTATTACCACTTTCTAATCTCAAATATTTCTTTTGTCGACTAAAAATGCCTTTTTGTTGGTGATGAGCTCACTTTATTTATTTGTGCGGATGGGAATGAGTTAAAAGGTGAATTTGTGTATTCAAAATGACAGTGTATTTACTATCCATTAACATTTTTCAGATATGGCTAGAAGATGGCGGTTTCCAAGAAACAGAAATGATAGAATAGCTTTAAGTGTATTCTGTTTTGGTGGTCTGTTCTTGCTTTGGTATGAATTACTCCATATATTACCATCATATTACCAAAATACTGGTAATGGATTGGACACTAGAATGTATTTACATATCTTTACAGCCCTATATCTAGCTCATAATATCTATGGTAATATGTTTATGTTGGCAACTACAGATACAGCAGGAAGTGGAATAGTGTGGCCAACGGAACCTTCGGCCAGAAATGACTGGCGTTACTGTGATAAATGTGTGTGTTATTATCCACCAAGATCTCATCATTGTAAAATCTGTGATGTTTGTGTTTTAAAGAGGGATCACCATTGCTGGTTTGCTGGTTACTGTATTGGTTACCAAAATCATAGATATTATCTAGCATTAGCTTTCAACATGGTTTTAGCTGGAATCTATTGCAATATCTTTAATTTTGAATTTGTCTCTAAAGTGAAAGATGGTTTTGGCGTTTGGACCATTTTATCATTTTTTGCACCACATGTAGGTCTTTTGTTTGGTTATTACAATTTCTACAAATTCTTTATAACTGTGCAGACGACAGTTGGAATGCTGTTAACATTTCTTTTTTCATGGTTGCTTTTAATCCAAATCCAACAGTTGCAATATGGGCAAACAAAATATGAGAAAAAGAAAAATATTAAGACATATGATTTAGGACTTGTTAATAATATGAAAGAGATAGCTGGAAGTAACTGGTATCTTGTGTTCATTTCTCCATTTATTCCATCCAGTTTATCAGGAAATGGGTTAGAATTTAAAACTGATCTCTCTAAATCTGAGTAATATAAGCTGTTTCAACTTAATAGTAAATGAAAATTACAGACATCCCCTCCCTTCCCCAAGTCAAACATTTTGGATTGATTATGTGTAAGCTCTGAATTTTTGCAATATTGTCATGAACAAGATGTACTGTTTAATTTGTAAAACTTAATTCTCTTGCTTTATTATGTGTAGTGACCACAATTATCAGTGTTCAATTTAGAATTCATTAGAATTAAAGATTTAATGTGTTCTAATAATTTATTAACTAATATATGATGTAATGGCTGATACATTATTACAAAACATTGTCTAGAACTGATACAAATGAAATATATATATATGTTATATGATTATCTCTTTATGTTTATTGTTTTGCATTTGTATGCATTTTGTATGTAAAGAATGGAAGTTAAAATCTTTTAATGTATAGTCCCATATTTTTTAATTCAAAATGGTTCTATAGTTGAATTTAATGTAGCTCCCTACTATCAAGCTTTAAAAGAACTATAATAATAGTAATTGTATTCCGTTAGGTCTAATTGTAGTTGATATACATCTATGTTTGGATCATGAGATAATTTATATTGTTTTATCCATGACTTTAGGTTGTTGTTGTTCTTAGTGTTTAAGGTGATATCGCAGACAAGTCTCATTTTTAATAATCTTAGAGCATGCATAGGGGTCTTTCCTGTGGGAGAAAACGGGGTACCCCACATGGTTGAGAAGGCGTCCATATCTCTAGATCACCAGGCCATCACAACCCCTCCTTTAAGTTTTACATATGCTTTTTATATGTTTATCTCATTATGAAAGATCTGTATTACGTTTATAGTGTTAGATACCAGGCCATCACACACCCTCCCTTAAGTTTTACATATGCTTTTTATATGTTTATCATTATGAAAGATCTGTATTACGTTTATAGTGTTAGATATTTTAAATTGTTGAACTGTATTTGTCCATCTCTTTTTAGATTTTTATAGTTTTGTATTAAATTAATGTAATTTTTTAATAGAATTTAATGTACATTAAATATCTTTTTACAGAAGAAATTACTTTGTTTTTTTCTTGACGTCGCAATGCTAAATTTGGTGACTTTGGGATATTATACTTTTGTTGATGAAAAACATATGTATGCTATTATGTTTTTATATACTATTATTAAGCTAATGGTAGCTCATGACCTCATCTTTGTCTTCATGGCAATATCCCTTTACAATTTAGCCATTACCAACATACTCTGTCAAAAAGATTTGTAGTAAGAATTTTTGTCTGCGTCTTAATTCATTAAAATGTATTAAGAAACTTCCTGTACAAGATAACCTATTTCTGTCAAACAGAATATATCAACAAATGAATGTCAATAGTTTTATTTCAGTTAGAAAAGTGTAATTTTAGAGATCAATTTCATCCAAATCATATTTCAGATATTATTATATAATGCTTTAACCTTGATTTAATTTGGATTTTTAAAATATTAAAGATACATTATGTAATATTTAGATAAAGAGCTGACCATTCTTGCTATAATAGCTAAAAAACTGAATATTGTAAAAAGATAATATTGAAAATTTCATTGCATTTGCTTCATTCTGAGCCAAATCATTACCATTTTGACAAGATGTGTGAATAGTGGTAACTAGGTCACTGGTATATTCAAGGCTTAGCCTCGCTTTCCCATTTTTAAATTGTGAACCATACCAATCTAGTTAAAATTTCAAGTATCTGCAGGCGCGGATCCAGGGGGTCCGGACCCCCCCCCTGCTCAGACTTGAAAATTTTTTATGCGATTTTATTCGCGATTTTTAGACCTGTAATTTTGGAATTTACCTTCCGGAAATACGTCAGAATGCACCAAATTGAATCTACCAAATTTTTCTGCGGGAGGGCCCCCAATACCCCCGGTAATGGTGGCGGTGACAATTATCAAACCTGGCCCCCCCCCTGCAAAAAATCCTGGATCCGCGTCTGATCTGATGCCATCAAGAGTTGATAATGGTCTTGTTTTGTCAATAGATGTCTTATTAATAGTTTATATAACATTTCAGCCCTAAAGAAAGAATGCAATAGTTAGATTTAGCTCTTGCAGAATGTATGTTTAATCCAGAAATGTGCATTAAGAAAACAACAATTCATTGGAAGTCAGATATATCGTGGGGAATGGGGTAAGAATAAAGAAGGGACTGTCTATTTTGTGCCAAGTGTTGAAGGGATCTGAAGGTTGGTAGTCATCTAAGTTGATACAGGGATATAGTAGCAATCAAATAGCGGGTTGATACATACACTCGTATATTAAAATACTGACTATTAAAATTTTCAACTTTATGACAGAAGTTGCATATAAATTACTAAATTTATCGTCAAGTACCGAGAATTTTTGTACCTGTTGCTCACTTGACTCAAGAAAAAAATATCACACTGTTTTCATCAGCTCTTTCAATAAACGAGGTTATAAAGCGATGTATTAAAACAAGTCACTTGCTTGAGTTGAGCCTTGAGGCCATTTGTTCTCCTTCACTGAACATGACTTGAAAAAATATTCACCTGACTGCCTTTTAACAATAATATGAAGGTAAGTCACTTTGTTCTGTATTTGTTTTATTTCCGTTGTATTTACATTGTGTTTAGATGGGACAATAAAAGTAAATATATATATATAGGTAATAGATTGACTAAAATAATCATTAAGTAATAACCAAACAATAAGGCTTAGTTACCGTATATAGCTTACAACCTTTTTACTTCTTTGACAAGCAGTACTGTTTTTATTTTAGTTTTGTGGAATTTGATGTTAAATATGTGATCTGCAATCGGCAGTATACAGCTCAACACACCCTACATTAGTTTTTACCCAACTGGTAAGTGTTTTAATACAATTTTTTACTTGATTATTTATAATGTAGACAATGTTTTAGTTATAATGTAGACAAAGTTTTAACTGTGAAAAAATATAAAAGGATTTCAAAAATTTCATTTTTAAAAGTTTAGAAAAATGGTGTATCGGGTTACTGAATGGCGGGTATGATAACGTGTAATATTACAGTATACCTAATAATATGTTTATATGTCTAGGGGCAAGTTGTATATTATCTGAATATAATGAAATATTAACATAGATCTTATAAAATGATAAAATATATATAAATGAAGATTATATGTTGCCTAGAGTAATGTTAATATACAATTTTATGCTCTGTCTGCCTAAAGAACAAGACTCGACCAGTATATGTGGATTATAGATATGTCTTTTTTTTTTTAAATTTAGTTTTAATTTTATAATGGTTTGCTAGGACTGAGAGGACACTGTTTTCAATAATATTAGAATCCATATGAAAAATTGTGGGCATGCTACGTGACATCTTAAAAGATTAAAACCTGTAATTTGACAAGTTATTTTCCCATTTCTCATTTATGATTAAGGCAGAATACATAATGAAATTTAAAAAATTGATCTGCATGTTCTTTAGACAGTGATTTTAGAACTATCAGTGATGGGTGGGTGTGTTAGGTGGTCTGAGAAGTCCTCGTCGATTTTTACTCTTTACAACAGCTGTAGGTTAATATGTATGCTAACTCATAATTGAACGTTTGTTTTGAGAATATTAATATGAAATGTTTATTTATTTCAGAAAGATCATGTATTATAAAGTGTTATACTGTGTATCAGTTTGTATAGTTTGTGTATTATCATATGATTGTAATATACCACCAGGACAATCAACAGGTCCAGAACTACCACCTTTACCCAATCAATATGAAGCTAGAGTAGAAGCTAATATAAAACAAGTAATGTCCATTTTTCATATTTTGGAGAAAGTGGTGTCTTTTTTTGTGGATAAATGTATGATGTTTTAATCCTAACTCTAACCGGAACTGTGAGGTGATTGTGTGTTATCATGAGTTGAATGGAGATAGTTAGATCCACAGGTAGTGCTTCTGTCAAGGATTCTAGTATGATCCCCGCTTCTTAACCAATTAACTTCTATTAGCATTATTTAGTTATTTAACTTTATTGGCCTTAACCTCGATCATCTTTTGTTGAAACTTCTATAACTAAAATGTCAACCAACCATTATGACCATATATATAAAAAGGGATATCTGATGTCTATAATTTTTTCCCATGTCAACCCTTTTCCCAAAACATTGTCAGTAATGACATTACCTTCCTAACCTCACGAGTTTTCCCTGGGTGCTCTTATTTTAGCAGAGTGATAAAGGGCTAATTATTACTGCCTTATTCCTAAAACACAAAAACACAAAGTGCCAAAGTATATTCATTGCCTGACAATACTATGTTGATTAAAATTATTTTTCAGAAAGGAAAGAGTATTGAGGTTACAGAATATTATGATTACCTTAGTAACAGAGCTGCTATTATGATCATGTCAAATGGGAAATCATATACATCTATTATAAATTTTAAACAAATGGAAAGATATGATATTCATTCAGGTTATTATATATTTATCTTTACAATATAGCTAGGATATATATTCTTGATCATGCAATATTTGGCTTTTATGTCAACCTTTCATTCTTGCTGTCTAAATTATGTAACTGCTAAGACAAAATTATTATTTACTATTAGAGCTGAAATTGCTTTCAAGAATATTTATGGCCATCATCAAGACATTTTTGAACCCAAATATTTTCTGTAATGGCTATCATTACAAATCTTTTTGGTTGATTTTTATATTCTAATATTTCACAATTCATATCAGTTTATAGTTGTCTTAAATGTCGTAAAAGTAGCAGAATATATATATTTAACCTTTCTAGAATTTATAACTGATACTACTAAGCTATTAGTGTATTTATTGATTATTTTGATATATTACAAAGCAGTCTTTTTAAGTGTAAATTGTAAAATTATAAAAATCCCCAAAGGTTGATGCCAACAGAGAGAGTATAAATTGTCTTAATTTTATCTTTTGATGTTGTATTGTACAATTGTATACCAGTATATTAATTGTGATTTTAGATGGTACCTGTAAAACAACAGATTTAAAAGAAAATCACAGAAGTATATTTGGTTTTACTGTTGGTAATGGTTTATCACATGTAGATACAGTAACTGATGTATTTAAATTTGGACAAAAGTTTAATGAAACCTATTTGGGCCAAGATAAGGTAAAAATTGAAACTGATGTATTTAACTTTAATGAAACCTATATTGGTAGAGATAAGATAAAATTTGAAACTGCAGATTGCATGATAATAATATGTCACTAGGGAATTTTAACTCTTTTATTTGATAAATTAACTAAATGAAGACTTATCCCATTTGTGACAAAAATGTTGTCTCACTAATGAAGTTGAATAAAAATTGTTTCACATGTGTAACTTTTTGTCCCAAAAGCTTCTTTTTCCGTGGTTCAGGAAGGAGGGTCTGGCAAAAACAGCTATCTAGTCATTTGGATGGGATGAAAAAAATGAGACTGTGAATACATTGGCGTGCATATACATGATCCTGTGGCAGTTGGAACTCGAAGTAAGAGTAGACCATAGTGCCCATTCCCAGGCAAAATTTCCCTCCAATGTATGGCGTATGCCCATCTTCCTTAACCCGGTCGGAGTAGAACAGTAGGACGTTAAACCAAAATTCATTTTATTTCATTTCCGAAGGGTCTCCACTCACTTGGTTTGATATTTCAACCAAACACCATATATCTGGTATGGGGAATCCATTTTTAGGATGTTTGTAAAACTTGGATAACCTTTGTCTATTATTTTTTTTTAGTTCCTTACATATATGATTAACCACTCTTTCTCTAATTTATCAGAATCTCATGATATACATAAACGGCAAGACTTTGATTGCGTTTTCAAAAGAAAGGAATAATACAATCATGAGTATTGAATGTTGTTGTCATGGTAATATTTTATTTAAAGGTTCGTGGAATACCTGTTAATCATTGGAGATCATGTCAACAATGGAAGGACAAGAAAACTAACTTTACGTTAGATTATTATTTTACTACATCAGATTATCATACAGCTAGCGGACATAAAGAAATACCTGTTAGAGCCGTAATCAATGGAACAGGTAATGTATACATCATTATTTTTTATTTTACAGACTAATTAATATTATTTCTCAACAAATTCTGTTACAATTTTTGGTTGTCTGCTCCATCTTGATCTCAAGACATTTCTTTATAATCTATGTTGATATAATCCTTCGAAATCTTCTGAAAGTTGAGACTCATAAAAGGCGTGAATATTCAAGTTTAGACTATTTTTCTTTACAGCTGTGAATGTAGATTCAAAAGGAAAAGAATTGCCTGGAACACACAACTTCAGCCATATTTATGATTTTGTCTTCTTTAGACCAGGACCAGTAAAAGATCCACAAGTATTTGAGGTAGAAGATTTACTTATTTTATAGAAATACATGAGATGTCAAACAAAGACCAGACTAGATGTAATATAATGTGTTAACATTAACCCTTTGAACCCTAGTATATATAACATAAATGACTCTCCTCTTGGCCCGTGAGGCAAAATTTGACAATTTTCAGTGGCAAAATATGCTAAGCACCCAAAGTGCCAACAAGTGGGGATTTTCCCGTTATCTCAAAAAATAGAATGATTCTTTTATTATAATGAGCTGATTTCTATTAATAGATACCAAGAGGAACAATTTGTCCTGGAAGAAAACCAACTAAAAAGATGCCAATATTACCAGAACAGTTTTCACTGAATTTAGAAATAGATACATTTGATATAGATAAACCATCCACAGAAAGAGTAAGTTTAATTTTCTCTGGTTATAGAGGATGGCATCTAACATGGAGCATCTACTCTACATGTATGGTTTATAACCTTACTCCTCAATAAATATTCTTCAATAACTACTAGAGCAACTATTGCTTAGTGAGTTTGGTGCTGGCTTGACTGCTATTTTCCTGGCAAGGAACAGTATCTGGTTGTCCAGATTGGTGTACACATAGTTGTGCACATATAAGAACCAGGGACAGATGCAGAGTGGGGTTTGGGGGGACACCCCCTGCTCAGATACATAAAATAAATTGTAAAACAATACTTTTATGAGAAAAGTGTAACAGTTGTATGCTTTATCCTTTATCATCAGATTGTGGGATATGATGGGCATTCAAAGCCAGAGATAATGATATAGAAATATGTGATATCACAATTACACTTTGCATGAATGATATTGAATCACTATATGATCCTATTAATTCATAATAAAAATTGACATCAAACCAGGTGTTGAATTTATCTCTTTAATAAGTTCAGTGTGTATCTATGCCTACTAATTTGGAAACGATGATGGCATGCATCATGCATCGTCAACTGTCATATTTCCTTAACAGGAACCTGGCAAACCCCCTTCTGCAAAAACTCCTGGATCCGCCCGAGAACCCTTGATAGTTGGAATTCAAAATAAAAGTATATTTAACCGTCTTCATTATCCTGGCTGGTGCATTTGCTTAACAAGCAAATTTAACTCCAGCATCCAATAAAAAGCAGTAAATACACATATAAATCAAATCTTGTTATTTAGAATGTGTGAAATTGTTTTTTGTTAACACCAGTATACACTGACATACACAAACTTATTCTCCAATAAATCACTCAGAATATACATATTACACAGTGAATATACATACAAAGTGAAATACCTTGACTGCTGGATGATGTCTGTGATAAACAGGCTAGCAATTGAATTAAGAGGTTCTCATTTCAATACCTGCTTCTAATATAATGTAATAGGAAATAACAGAGCTTATGAAAATGAAATATATTTTTAAATTTAAATGTAAGTTATCTTGCTAATGATTGTTTTTTTAAAAATATTTTCAGATATATTTTGATTATAATTATGGTTTAATCAGAACTGATCATATGAACCTGGATAAATCAACAAACAAAATCACCACTATTGAAGATTTTAATTTAGGTAAATGTCAATTATGTCAAATTTTAAAGACTCACTTGGAAGATTCACCGGGACTGCTTTTGTTTCTAGCACAACAGTGTTTCACACTGTTTCAATTTCATTTGGAAACCTTTATCTTCATCTCTTATTTCATTTATTACCGACACAATAAACATCTCTAGTCTAGCAATTTATTATTTTAGTCATCAGAATAGAAATACATTTTCTTCAGATAGTAAGTCATTTTTGAGGGATTGAATGTGTAATCTAATCACAGTAACCTGTTTATTGATTAATCTTGCATATTTAGCCATAATTTCTTTCACATGCAGTCAATATCAAATCTTTGAAAATTCATAAAAATGAGCTAAAATCACCCCAAATCATCTAATTTATTATGCAGATTTGTAGTTGAATGAATGTGGAAGAATTTAGGGTTAAATATGCAAGATTAAACGATATCCAAGTTAGAGTGAAGATTCCTATCCATGTATACATATATATCCAGAGATAAAATAAAGATATTTGTTTGATTTATAGGAGTGGAGTATATTATAGATATATTACATGGTAACTGTACAATAAATAAAATAAGTAATGATTCCTATGGTAGTCTAGTATCACAGACAGGTAAAATAAAGATGAGACATGCTGAAGATATACTTAAATATAATAATAGAACTTACATCTACCAGGGGCAGGTAACTATACATTGTTTATCTTTCATTACATAGTGTGGCAGATGAGCAGACTAACACATGCTTTAGACCATAAGGCCTGTCATGTAGCTAAGTGTCAGTTTTTTTTATCCAAAGCTTGGACATGACAAGGAGTAGGGTTTTCTCTATGTCCTCAGGTTTCCCCTCACTGCTAAAGATATGTACACACAAGCAAATTATTGTTCCATAATTTACTCCGGAAATGACCTAGTTTGTATCAAGCAGACATCAAACTCCATTTCTTTCATTATATAATCAACATAGGCCTAACCTGTTCCCCAATCCATTTTCAAATGAAATAAAATATTGTTTACAAAAATAAGATTGTCTGTAACGCCAACTTTTATACATATATTAAAACACTGTAAACTATTTACAAATCTATATTTTATGAATACTTTTGTTATATTTTAGCGTATTTGGCGTGGATTAAGAGCTAATGCTTGGGCTAACTTGAGCAGGGATGGAATTGTACAGGAAATTCTTTTCTTGAAAGTAAGACTAGAATCTTTTTTTATTATTATAGTGAATTAACACATGCATCCTGAATTGTAAAAGTTTTGTACAGACAACCTTTCAGTGGTCGCATCAAATACTGACTTTACTATTTCAATATTGTAGGAATATTCTGATAAAATCCAAATGTTAAATGTTTAACTGCTTCTGTTGCATTTGTAGATTTGTTTAACTGTCAGTCTTTCAGATAAATACATTTATTTTTAGATTGACAATCTATCTGAGTTAGCACTTGGACAGTACCATCCTTGTGGCATCATTATTTTCTACTCCACTGGGAATACCAAAGACTGTACTTTACTGACTGAGTTAACTTAACATATTACTGAATTTTATTATCATGAATGATTTTACTTTAGGTATCTTTTACTTTCAGAAACCAAACCTGCCAGATTTAAAGAAACAACTTCCCGTGTTAATTGGACTTTATTCTAAGAATATATCTAAAACAAAGGGATTAACAAACCCATCTGAGTCGGTTAGTTCACTTGTAACAAATATATCAAACTAGTTATATCTGGAATACTGAAACAGTCTATAGAATGAATGATTTGGTAGAATATTGATACAGATTCAAATGCTGTTGTTTACTTTACAAGATTAATATGAAAGCAAGGGTACAATAAGTAATCCGATATACATGGTTTTACATTTGCACAATTTGTAAACAAGAAATATGAAATGAAACGAATTGAGGTTTAATGCCTTACTTTTCAGCTCCAGTGGACAGTAAACCCGATTTTTCTGTCCCCCTGTCTGTTCTTAAAAGTATTCACACTGAAAAGAACCATTAAAATCTAATATTTATATTAGAGGTACTGGATATGTGGGATCATTACATATATCACATTTTTTGAAAATAATTCAAAATTTTATTTTTTTCCCTGCAAAATTAGGAATCTGGATCTGAGAAGTTTGTTCATTTCTACAATTATCAACCAACCCATTCTGATCTGGATATATTTGATATTAGCCTTTGTTATACAGATGGTCCAACCAAATTGAACATCATGTTGACAATTAAAGGTAAAAGTTTTAACTTCTAAATGCAGTACTTGACTAAATACTTCATATAGTATGATAAATAGTAATCTATTGTTGTGTTAATATTGGGTGTCTATAACTCTGTTTTTAACCAGTTCTCACTTGTCAGGGGTGGCCTCTGGAGTCTGTTGGGCTAATTAAGAAAGTATATCTAGTCAATAGAATGGAAGAAAAGGGATGTCCCATGTACAAATTGGCATTGCATGTAAAAAAAAAATTACTTCGCAGATGGAATTCAAAGAATAGTAGTTAGATACCCAACTGTTCCTACAAACTTTATCTTGCATTTTATAAGTATAGAAATAAAAAAAATTACTCTGTGTTCGTCTCTAAATAACCTAAGTTAAATGTCAACAAGATATTAAAAACAGTTCCATTCTGTAATGGAATCTAAAATTTATTGCTGTTAAATATTTCTGAATGTTTTGTAGTACGTATATATATTTTTAACAATGGTTACAGGTGATTATGTAAAGGATGTTGAAGGTTACAGATCATACTTTTATACTGCTACTAGAAGTAAACTAGCTAAATTAAGTGGTGTAACACCTTTACGTATTGCTCATTTACAGGTATGGTTATATCATTTTCTCATCTTCATCAAAATAATGAGTGGTGGTGACTCATTGCGTAAGATGCTGACTAACAAGTCAGGATGTCTGGGATTTGATCTGGGTGTTGGCTTTGTCAGTAGTGCAGGTCAGAGGACCTGGCAAACGGATAGGACAACAAACAGAGAACTTTTGAGATTTTGAATTCAAAATAGGAGTGGGCTGTAGCACCGCTGTCTGGGCAAAACTCCCCTCATGGAAAACTGCCTGGCATATGCCCAACTTCATTAGCCCAAATAGTAGGACATTAACACACACCCCACACCCCAATTCATTTCATTTCACTTATTAATACAATACTTACTGATTATTAATCAAATATCACATCTGGACAATCATCATTCATATTAAAGCTATAAAATAAATATTATCGAATCTTTCAAACTACCAATCCTTTGATCCATATTTTATGATGATATTAATTTTATATAATTATTAGATTACAGGAGGTGATAAGATAAATGTTCTGTTTTCTATTTTGGATAAATCACCAATCTCATCAGGTAAACTTACCATATATAACAACATACTACTATAACTTAAATCATACTGTATTAGAACTACCACATTCAAATAGTCAAAGAAAATAAGTGTAAAATAACATATTACAATCTGTAAATTAAACTCAAAATGGCTATTACTTAAAATAGAATTGTATGTGTTTTCAATTATTTTTTGTAGATAATTCTATTAATGTGGGAGAAGCATTTCATAAATTAGTAGTTGGGGCCTCAACCAATCCACAGTTTTCAGTTCATTATCCTCACAACAAGAAGGTATTTATTTATTTATTTTGAAAATTTGCAACACAAATTGGTATGACACATTTACTTTAAATACAGGCCACTATTTATTGATAGATGAGAGGTTGAGGCAATATAATAAAAATAATAATAACTATGTATTTCTATACCCGCCTTTACCCCGTTGAGTACATTAATAATTGCAATCTGGAGGTGTGTGAATACACGTCTGAACAATACCTTGTAATATACAGATAATTATTATAAATACAAGTGAATTATGAATACATGTTATTTTATTATCCATGGGCATATTTTTACACACTGAATGTTGTATTTTCAGATGTTTTACATTGAAGCTGACTCAGTATCGACAATCACAAATGTCATCTCTACAACAGACACCTTTTCATCAGGTAATTATAATTTTTTACTGAATCTATTTAGTTCTGCTTTTTCCTCCCTTCACCTTTATAATACTTCTGAAATCCTCCCACGTAGAAGCGAACGTTCAACTATAAATTCTAGACATCCTGTTCAAGAACCACCTGCTACTAACGTAATAGTTATTTATTTTATGATGTCATCAGGGCTAGCGACATCAATATGGTAATGTTTTAAGTGGGTTGGTGCAATTTGTTTATTTTGTGGCTTCAAAATAATTGTGTATTTCCAATTGACAAAAACTAGTCCTGATGGCATTAGTGATGTAATAAACACATTGATGTTTAGTAGGGCACATGAATGGGGAGCTTTAAATTTTTTTACTAGTTGATACAAGAGGTGTCATTGTTATGTATCTATTGTAGAAATAAGTGGATCATCTCCTTTAAAGGACAACATTAATTTGTGTCAGCCATTATTACATACATGTATGTGATAGGACTGGTTAAACATGTTCCAAATATAATTTTAACACAGATATCATTGCTACAATAGATGCAAAGGATTTGAAGAATGGAAAGATGCATTACCCTCCTATATAACTGACTGAAGTATCGAGCGATAACAGATGCACATACAAATTTTTGCTCACTAATTCCTTCGAAGACCAAAATTTGTTATATGAGAGAATATCTGATAATTCACTAGATAGATATGAGAAAACGAAAAAAAAAAAAAGAATTAATCCATGCATTACCATGATTTTATTAAGCATAGAATGAATAAAAACAAGGGAATGTACAAGCCATTTCTATTTTTCTTGAAAGCCGTGCTATGCATGTACTCAGGTTCTTATAATGCTTGTTTATATGTGTTCTTTCTAACAATCTGATATTTAAAAACTTTTGACCTATATTATAATCAGTTGTTATTATTTTGATTATAGGAGCAATGGCAGGAGTTGGTTTTGGTATGTTAGTGGTAGGGCTAGCTATTGGTATCGCTACAACGTTTATAATATACAGACGACTTCAAAGACCGGATGATTGTACAGTACCGTATACACGTAGCAAAGACTAATATGACTTCATCTTTATAATACAATCAAATAACCTGTCTGTGTTCAAATAACTTAATAGTAACATAACATATTTTGTTGTCACTAGCATCGCACACACAGAAATTAAAAAGACTATTCTGTATTAGTGAAGTAATTTTCAAGGATTAGTTTTGGGCTTCTGATCACTCAAGGGACAAAATTCTAGGGTGATCCGGCATATGCAACGGAGAGTTGCTGACCATTTTGAAATTTTGAAGAAAATTGAGCTTTTAAAGTTGTATGAAACCTCATAAAGTAAAACTGACATTAATTCAAGTTTGTAACTAATATACTGTCCTGAATGCCAACTTATGTTCAGGAAATTGGTTCAATTTCAAAAGATAATCTTGTGATCGCTGCCTTTTTCTGTCTGCTTAGTAGTGATGGGTGTCTTACATTAGGCAGGGTATGTATACCATTTCAGGAACGCCTGATACAAGGCTATTTGGGGAGGGGGAATTAGTGATGTACTGTCTATTAGCTGAAGGGAAACATATACATGTACTACTAATCAGAATTTATATTTTTCTTAATTAACTATTTTTGTAAATAAAGTCGTTCATTTCATTTCATCCATAATAAAGACAATTTTAAAAACAAAACAATTTTAAGTTTCTTTTATTCAAATGTTAACAATTGTATAAGTAATAAAGAACAGGAGTTATATGATAAATCAATAAAACGTCTCTACTGACACTCCATTTTAACATTATTATTGTAATTCATACATGACTTCATTTCCCCTCCAGAACAAATATACAGATATATCCATCAATCCATTTCATTCACCATTCTGTGATCTTTTTAACCATGTGTATACAATGGATTATAACTGTTTTCACATTCTTATTCTGTGATATGATAATAATACGATGAAAATATCATTACAATCATCTTAAAGAGTTTTATATTGGATTAAGAGGTCCAAACAACTCATGATCTGTCTCTCTTCCCTGAAAAATACATTGAAATCATTCTTCTATTAAAGTAGGTTACAACTGAAGGCACTACAACCTAGATTGTTCACATATATCTTACGACAGAATTCAACAAGTACACAGAGAATAACTCAAAATATGCCTGTTAACAAAAATTGAAATTAAAGACTAAAAGATTTTTCTATCAAAGTACTGATTACTGTGTATAATCTGAAACTCTGTATTTAACTTTTATTCTGGAGTTTAACTTGAAAGTGAACCAGAGGTATGATGTGATGGTTCCCCGATGTGATAATGATAAAAACCCATATGATTGTCAATAGTGGTAAGATATACACAGTCATCTCATTATAAAAAAACAAAAGTAGTAGGAGCAGAAAATAAATGAGATTAAGTCCACCTCAAAATTTTGAACATCTTATTATACATTAATTGAGTAAATCTGTATTTATAAAAACTCTATTTGGTTGATGTTTAATCATACAAATTCCAATTTACCTCATTTAATTTGGCTCTTTTCTGTGTTCTTATTTCGTCATCTTCATCTATCATTTCTTCCATTTTTCTTTTATAACTAGAATTAAAATTTGCTGGATTAAAACTTCTGACAGGATAAACTTTATTTTGAACACAAATATGACTGTCTCACTGAGAAGGGGGATGCTGTTATCTTTCACTTGGTAAAATCATCTTTTGGACCAAAACAGAAAGGCGCATAAGAAAAACCAAATGATCACAACCCTCAAAGTATCAGTAATTAAATTCTGCCTATATTTCAATTGGAATTGTTTGTAAATATTTGTATTTTTTATAAATATTTGTATTTTTTATAAATATTTGTATTTTTATAAATATTATTTTTCATAAATATTTGTATTGTTCGGTCATAATTGACATAAATTTATGCCTTTATAGCAATAAGAACACTACCAAAGTTAAACTTTTTAATCGTATTAATATAAACAGAGAAATTTGGTTTTATAACAAATACATACTTGTTCGTTAACAAACAATATATTTTAAGGATTACCCACATTTCACTTTCTGGGTTATTTTCCTGGTTTCGACATTTTTCTAGTTTTTTTTGTATAATTTGAATTAGTTCTCGTTGTAGTGGTTCCTGGTTTTTAATCATATATCGAATTCCTGTAAAAGTAGTAATCAAGTTTAATGTCTTAACATGAAGGAAAATCATCTTAAGATAACAATGCATATTTAAATTAAAGATGAGAAAGAGATAAAATGGGGATTAGCATCCACTCGACACAAACTAGGTAATTTCGGGCCTAACACAAGGTTCAATTTTATTTGAATAATTCGCTTGTGCATAGGGGTAAAGCAGTGGGAGGTAACTGGAGGACTCGGAGAAAACTCACAAGGTTGGACAGGCGACCCTACTCTTTGTCATGTACAACCGGGGATTTGAAACCATGCCAGTTGACTCGATGACAGGCTTTATGATGCAGTACACACATGCTAACCATTTGGCCATCCACCCCCCCATAGCAAAAACAACCAGCTCTTCATCTAAACCTTACATAATCCATCTTTAATATATTTTGTGGATATATCAAAAACTGTTTGAAGGTTTGACAGGTGACCCTACTTTTTTGTCACATACAACCGGGGAAACAAAACCATGCCAGATGACTCAATGACAGATCTAATGATACAACCATTCGGCCATCCAACCCCCCAAAATTCTTAGGACATGTGCTTCTCAGTGTAATGACATGCATATGAGTTTAAAATGTCCTAATTTATTCTCAAATACTACATATACAAACATTACTAACTTTTAACTTGATAAATAGTTTTCTGTAGATCATCTTCAGAGGAACCAAGCAATAATGTTCCAGTAACATAACTGAAATATAAATATATTTAAATTATATTGAAATAGCATGATAAAATTAATCAAAGTAGATTGTCAATTTTTAAATTCCCCCATCTCTCAATTTCGCTACAGAAAGGCAAGTGGTAATGGAGTATTGTTGGTCCAGACTAATGGCAACCAAATTTGGTTGGTAGTGTCAATTTACATTTTTCATTATAAACCCATAATGACGGGAGGGCATCTTTGGACCCTTATTAAAAAGCTGTTGTATTTGTTTAAAATCATGAAAATAAAGGACACCAAGAACTCACTTGTCAAGATTAATTCCTTCTTTTGATGAACTAGCTAACAATGCTGAAAGAGCAATCTGAAAAAAATGAATAGAATATACATGTACCATAAAATAGAATTCTACAAAACAGAAGATTTTCATTGTCAGCTATAATCATCCTTGATAATAGACCCACTAGTATTAGTTTGCTTCCTATGGCATTTCATAGCACCAGTTAATCACAAATCACATTGAATTATTTACCCAAATGTTGGAGAAATAATGCTACAATTTAAGTAGAGTATTATTATCTAAATAATTCTGATTAACATAAAATGTACATAATTTCTTTTCTGATCACCTTCTCCTTTGTTCATATAATACATTATGTGAAATTTCACCAACAATGAGATAAACCACAGTCAAATATGTTGTAATATTTGTAAACAACATACCTGTGATGGTGAGAATATTAAACTAGCATCTGTACCAAGAGATTGATCTATAAATTCCTCAGCTATTTTTCTTAATTTTTCTGCATCACAATGATCTTTATATCTTGTCTGTAAAATCCAAAATAACTTGCGAAATGTTGATGTCAATATTACATAAATTGTTGAATTGGGGAAGTTAAAGCTCACAAAATATAATACCCAATATCAAAATTTCATTTTGAGGACTGGGGCCATAACTCTGTGAATATAGATAGAATTCCTCCTTATCACAGCTTGAGCAATTGTCTCAAGTTTAAAAACAATTTTAAAGCCACTTTCCTATAAAATATTTACAAGTACACATTTGTATAAAGGACAGATGGACAATGGTGAGATAAATATAGTCGATCACAAAATCTGAGCCTCCAGAAATTAATTACTTTTAAATCAATGAGAAGTCCTTCTAAAGCTCGGAATGAATTATGTATAGTAAGATGATAATGAATCTTCTGCATTAATAATAATTCAAAACCAAGAATTATATCAGCAAATTTCTCTCGATCACCCTTTAAGTTCTTGACAAACTGACCAATTGGAACATAAAATTCTTCTACTTTACATGATAGATACATACATGTCAACCTGTAAAATACAAATATACATCAACATTACCACAATCATAAATTAGATAATAATGTGATTTTATGGTCGAGAGCGACACATTAAGTAATATATTGGCACTAGCACATGCTTTGCAATGAAGTACATCACATGGGTCAGAAATTTTAACTAGTATTAATAATGTACGCTTGGCACATTGCCCATACCATTACTTGAAATGATGGTACGCCAACATCAAAGGATGATATCACACCTGTATTTTAAGTATATTTAAAGTCTTTGTTTATCATTTGCAAAATTTTGAATCCCTTGCCAATTAAACAATATGGGGAAAGGAAAGAAATATCTGTCCAAATATGGTTCTATTCTGTTCAGTATTTACAAAGATGTGATGATTATAAGTGGAGTATAAATTACATTAGAACAAACTTAATTGAAAGATCAATGATTTAATTTAAAAAATCTTACATAATGTCTCTTGGATGATAATCCATGACAGAATTGTGAACATAAAATCTCTTGAAGAATGCTAAAGATGTACCCTGAAATATAAACAAATATAACTTCACTCAGAATAAAGATACCAACATTTGAATGACATTTTCAATATATTCATTTTAAATTATCTTTTTTGAACTATTATAGCAAGAATGTTCAGCTCTTTACCTAACATAATGGCTCTTTAAAAAAACAGTAAAATGATTACTTACAACAACACATTTTGGCATTGGAGGTTGAAATTTACCACAGAACTCTTTTAATACATATTCAAAATGCCTGACGAGTTGTCTTTCTTCACTTTGTGTCAGGAATTCTTGAGCTCTTTCATCTTCCTAAATATATAACAAAAATTCAGTGACTAAATGACGTAATATATTTTGATGAACTTTTTGATTGCTGCCATTTTGGTGTTTGAGACTATGGTATATAAAGCCCTCAGTATATGAAACCCAAGTTTCAAGATTCACAGGGAGCTCTCTCTCTCTCTTAAGATGTTTCAGTCAACCAAGTGAGTGTTTTGTGTATTGGAAGAAACCTAGTTTCATAATAGAGCTCCAGAATTCTAACAATAGTGGCATCAACAAATTCTTTTTTTGTCATTTTTGTGTTTAAAAATAACTTATTTTCATACAAGGATTATAAATTATACTTTAATCACATTTATTTTCATGCATATTAGCATGATGTACATGTATACAATAAATACTAATTACAATTCACATCAAATTTACAATGTCATAATTTACCGATAAACCACTGGCATGTTTTGCAAGATATTTTTCACTTGTTTCTGCTCTCAGTTGCTTAATTTCATTTTCACCACTAAAGGTCCAAAATTTTAAATGAGTGCTGCTGGCAAACATGGATGAAGCTCTCTTAAATAATTATGTCTGAATCTTCAACAAAACCTGACAAGGAATAAAATACCCATAGGTTAATCAACAAAACCTCACAAGCAGATTATTTATTCAACACACCAAAAAATCTTAAATTATACCTCAACATAAAATATTGTCTTTTAGAAAGTCTTGTAATAACAAATTACAAGTTGATACAATGTCTAAAATGATAGTGACAGATACATTTGTCTTGTCAGCCTCACTTGATTGAAACATCCCCAAATCAAAACAAGCCAGGAAACGTCACCAAATTTCAACACTTGTCACGTCTTGTGTCCAAACGAATAAACCGCATATAGATCTTGATTCACCCTAGTTTAACTCTGAACGTAGGTCTCATTACACTCACCCTGTACGTTCGGGGACCTTGCTATTGAATCCTCGAGTTCGTAAATCTGTGTGTTACCCTTTCAATTAAGTCGGTCAAATCAGTTAGAAGACGGGGAATGTATTTTTTAACTTTTTCAACAAAGATTCAATAGCACGGTCCCTGAATGGACACGGCGAGTGTAACGGCTAAGAGAAAAAATTAACCAAATCCAGTTACAGACACACACAAGTGTACATTATGCGCCCGTCTCTCATTCAACCGACAAGTCTCATAGGTTATACGCTAAAGTGCAATTGTTAAAATTTTGTGACAGTCCCTTATTTCTTTGTGGATATAAGAGTGTAGATAAAATGCATTGCGTTGGATTTGAAATAAATCACAAAGATTAATCAGATTTTTTTTATGGTGGGAAAGCAGTCTTGCTCGACTTGGACTTGGTTTTGGCAAAATGAATGAAATATAAATAATGACAGATGAGGATTAAAGCCCCAATAACACTCTTGTTGTAACTGAAAAATATGTCCAAATCTTCACTCTGGTCAACAAATCGTATTATTTTAGAATATTCCAATTAAATGATGATATAAATTTCATCTTAACACACCTAATTTAAAAAATTGGAAAAATTCAACCAATTGATTTGAAATGAAAAGTCTAACGTAAACCTTTTCAAATGTGACTTGGATTTTAAAATATTTTCGAACCCTCTGGACAAATAAAATAGGTTGTAATGGATAATTTACACAACAGGTAGGACATTTAAACATCTAGTACTTAGAATAAGGGTATTATTTATTTTCTGGAGCTACCAAGCCAGCAAGAATGTTATTGTCCCTTTAATGTCTTGTTGTGGATACATTTTTATACCCATTCGACATTTTTTACTAACTGATAACAGATCATAATACCAAGTTTAACAATAAACTGTATAGAAGTAAAATACCATGCAAGAACGAATAAGTGTTTTTGTGCCTTACACAGTTCTCAGTTTCAGGAACAGAATAATTAAAGGGAGATTACTCTAATTTTAGTCTCTGTTGTCAAAACGTGGTACGAAAGAAAGATTAATAGGACTTGTTATTGGCGTCTAAATTTGTCTTAAGACTTATGTCCCTTGGCTTTTGTAACACGCAGCGAATGTATTTTTTTTAAATATTATTTATTTACATTTTGTTTTGCGTCTTTAGGTGAGCTTATATTGATAACAAACATCTCACAACCAAATACTGAACCGAGCACCGTTGGTTGTTTTTAAGTAACCTGGCCTCTGGTTTATTTGTCTTACAGTTATATAACAACAACTGACAACTGTACTTGACTTCCACTGCACTGATAAAAATAAAATATTTATTTTTACATATTATAGCCAGTAATACTAAGTAGTAGGCCTGTATCGTATAGGCCTACACACACACTGTATCCGAGTAGTAGGCTACCTAGTATAGTATTAGGCCAAGGGGAGTCACAGTGTTTCAGTGGATATGACGTAGATTCTGTGTTCGATCCGTGTATTGGCTAAGAAAGGTGATCAGGGTTTTCTGGCATATGGGTCCCCCTTTATCACTTGGTTGAGATGAAAAATCGAGGTTCATTGTGGTTTGTACACTTTGGAGTGCATGTTAAAGAACCTGTGACAGTTGGAATTCGAAATAATTTCCTTCATAGCACACTGCATCGCATATGCCCGCCTTCATTACACAAGTAAATGAAGTAGGCACAGAATGAGAACAGTAGGGTGTTAAATACCCTTCATTTCATAGAGTAAGTCTACTATATGACAGTTTTTAAAGACTAGGTGTTCATATCTGAGATAGGGTACCAGTCAAGTCGTCCACAAGCAAAGTTGTCCACAGTGAAGTCGTCCATAACCCTTTTTTAAGGCAATATTGTTATATTGAGTTATTACATGTATTTCAGACAAGTAGAAGGCTCAGTCTAGTTCCTATCAGTGCTTTGTGTCCATGATGGCAAATGAAGAGGATCAGTCTGTGACTGATATCTCTATCTATGAAGAGATGTTTCAAAATCGTTATACAGAAGATGATCCAGACTACAAACAAACATTGACAAGGCCGGTTATTGGTCCACCATGTGCTAAAAACTGGTATGTGAAGCCAAAAAGAAATGATTGGAATCGTCAAGGGTAGGTATAATGCCAGATGGGTATATATTTATGTTTTTGCATGGTTTTGATTGACAGTTCTGTATCTTATCTTTATTGTTATTAAATTATCTTAGTAAGCTTATATAATTATTAAAATAGCTAAAAAAAAGAAATGCAGCATAGCCTCAGCCTAGTTGATGGTCCCAAATGGCTTTGTTAACAAGTGATTTTGTTGCATCAATTGAATACTAATTTTCTCACTATTTCTTGTAAGAAAACAGCAGGTTTTATAATATTGTTAACGAGTACTTCCATGTTTGTTTCAAGAATCACTGCATTATTACAAGCTCTCTAACAATTTTTGGCTATCAATATTCTAACCTGATACTGGCTTCCAATTTCAAATTTGAACTTTAGTTTTGATATAAGATTATTTTTCATCAACATACAGATAGAATACTTTCTCAGAATGTCACAGATGATATAAACAGTGAATGATAGTGGACCACAGATCCTTGAGGCACACCATATAATATGGTTGCTTCAGAGGAAAATTAACTCCTGATTCTGATTCCCAGTATCGTAGCAACTAAGTTGAAGTTTACATAGTATTTATGATTTTTTTGATAAAGATGATGAGTCCTAATGGAAACTTTGTGCAATATTTTTATTATTGTTTTCTTTATAATCAAGTCCTGTGTATTTGAACTGTGTGAACTCATACATTATATTCTATTTTAACAGTAATAGAAATGATAACAGACAATGGAATAGAGATAATAGATCAGGCTATGGTGGTCATAGAGATTCAAGAGATAGAAGTTATGATAATAGGAATCGTGGTTATGATAATCGGGATAGAGGTTATGGTAATAGAGACAGAGGCTATGATAATCGGGACAGAGGCTATGATAATAGGAATAGAGGATATGACAATCAAGACAGACATTCATACCAACGTCAAGATAGAGGCTATAATAGATGAAAATTTTCAAGGTTGTGAAATAAATGTGTGTTAAGTTCATGTGTGTAATAAATGTGAAGAATGGTGATAAATGCCAACATGTATACATGACCTCTGTTTTCTGTACTGTCGATATGACTTGACACTGTTACTTGTCAGGTCCAAGTGGAAATCATGCTTAAAAAGCCACTGTGGTTCCATCATTTCAAAAGCATTATTGTACTTTCCAACCATCATCACTAGTATGACATTACCATATATTTTTATATTACAGTGCCCACTGTTGTACAGTGATTTACCATATACATTTAAAATCCTCTATTTTCATGTATTAGTAAATACTTTCTTGTAATGTTTGTACTTTATTTAAACTATAAATCAAAGTACCGGTAATTTATATGACCTAGAAAATTAAAAATAAGCTGTCTCAGCATTTTGATAATGGAAAGCTGGCTATGAGTCAGATAATTTCATCATTGTTATTTTGTCAAAAGCAGAATATATTGAAATTAACAAGACTTATTCTTGTTGATTTCCTGATTTACAGTAATATGTAAAATAATTCTTATACGCTCAGATGGAAATGTGGCCATATATTGTTGGTGTCCTTTCATTTCTTCTGAGTTATGACCCTTGATTATTGTGTTGAACCGTGTGTGTGGTTATATGGCTTACATGCCACAACTTGAAACTTTGCAAGCTTATTCCTCATACACAGGGCCAGAACCACACCCGATTTTTTTTGTATTGCTTTTGCCCCATTATTCTGAATGGATCGTCTTGGGAACTATGGCAAATTTTTATTTTTGTACATGCAAACACTCTACAAGCCACTTATTCCTAATGGATTTGTTAAAATTTGGCATGATCGTTACTTTCTAAGAGATGATGGAACCCAATGACGTAAAAGCATGCCCAACCCACAGGTCTGTTGTCACACTCATGTTTTAATGAATATATTTTTATAAACCCCTTTCAGACTAATTCTAATGAGATTTGTTCAGATTAGGTATGAACATTCATTTTGAAGACAGAATGGTACAGATGAAACCTAGGGTTGGATTATTGGCCATTTCATATTCTTCATTTTAAAAACTACCATTTCAATCAAAGCAGGAATGTTGAGAGTAAGAGTAAGCATTATTCTTGTCCGAGATACTCCAACTATTAGAGAATGCTTCCAATTCCGTACTTGGTGGGTTAATACTGTGGTACTTAGTCTTATATCCATGAAATGGAACATGATTAAAAGGTGTGGTGAAACTTTTTATTTGCCATTTTCTGAGTAACATTCTGACTTCTAAGGTACTATGTGAGGGGAGAATTTTGCCCAAGCAGTGGTGTTTCTGACAATTCTTTGCAAATGTCTATTATTACTTGACTCAAATTATCAACTATCAAGATTAAAATCTGCTGTTTACCTACATTTTGTCCACAGATGTATGTCTTTGGCTGATATAATCACTCATAACTGACTTGTTCAGTCAGTTAATATGGTTTTCCCCCTGTACACGACGAAGAGCCTGGCTGGGACGAATAACTGAAGGTCCATGCACACATGGGCACACATGAGTGTCACAAAAAAAAAATTCTAATTCGAAATAAGAGTAGGCTGTAGTCTATCTGGCCAAATATTCCCTCACTGCACTCTGCACGGTCTATGGGGTTTAACATCCTACTGTTCTGCTTCTACAAAATGGGGTTTAATGTCCTACTTTTCTGCTCCAACCTGGGCTAATGAAGATGGGCATATGCCATACAGTGTGCTATGCGGGAAATTTTGCCCCGGACAGTGGTATTACAGCCTACACCCCTTTATCGAATTTTAACTGTCCAAGATTTTTTTTCATGCAAGCCAATGTGTACACAGGACCTTGTTTTTTTGTCCCATCAAAACAACTAGACAGCTGTCTTTGTCAGGCCCTTCATCCTGCATCACTGAAAAGGGAAAACCCCGCTGGAAAATCTGGATAAACTTTCTCAGCCAATGCAGGGATCGAGTTGGCGTCTTATGCACTTAGCCACAACGATCCCCCATCTGATTTAGCCTGGTTGCTAAAGAAAATTACACTTCATGGACCACAAAAATATCAAAGATCTTTTATTCGTTTAAAGAGAAAAAAACAAGAAAATTAAGTGAGAGTTAGATGTAATGATTTATTGTAGTAACTGCAGACAAGAATATGGTAATACAATATTGCACACTTGAAATTGAAGCAAAAGCTGATAATATATTGAACAACCAATGACACCCTGGGGTTATTTATTATAAAACCATACTGGTTTTTGTTATAATACATTGTACATTGTGCTCACTGTATAATTCTACATCAATATCCTATATAGTATGATATCATTATACTCCCATCTATTACAGCCATACTCTACAACTACTGGTGATTAAATAAAACATTAATTAATGGTTTGGTCTTTATCTCTAAAAGTAATTACATCTTAATATTAATTAATGAAGGGTTATCTTATTTAAATATAAATCAAATATGATGTTTTGAATATTGCAAATGATTAAAATAGACAAAGCTAGCAATTAAAGCAAATAATAATAGTATAAAGTTATCTTCATTAATAAATAATGAAGAACAAATTTTGAAACAAAAAGAAAATAATATAATGGTTTCAAACAAATTTAATTAAGGTCAGAAATATTCAAAATTTTCTTAACCAAAAGTCAACATGCTGTCCAAATAGGGCATTGTTTAAATTTCAACTTATGGAATAATACATGTAATTTGGAGCATGCACATGCAAATAATTTCAAATTGATTATCAAATAAATCTTTATACATGTACAAATGTAACATTGATAATAAATTATTTTAACGATAGACACATTTCCTATTAAGAAAAAATTACACAAAACAACTTGCATACAGGGTTTTCTTAATGACCATTTTTTACAATTTAATATTCTCCAAAAAAATCACAGCACTAAAAGGACAATAACATTTACTTGAAATAACGTAATAAATAATAACACAACACACAATCTTAACATGACATAAATAAGTCGTCATTTTCTCCATTTTAAGGAAATTTTTACAATTACATGTATGTAAATTTTGAATGTTAAATTGCAGCAGTTGTTATTACTTTTACATATTAAATGGAATAAATCAAAGACATAAGTATATTTTATACATACTTAAATACTATACACCACAAATTGTGTAGTTGATGTAAAAAGAAAAGGATAGATTATAATACAAGGTAAATATTGCACCAAAAACTTCATTCTAAATAATCACTCTACCAGTGATAATAGACTATAAATTATCTAATTTTAGTAACAAGTTCAAATATTGCACTATTTGTTCATATTAATAAGTGCATATTATATATAAATAGAACATTCATGAATAACAGCATGCTGGGTTAAAGATTAAATACATTATATTCAATTTTATGTGCTTTATCATTGTTCGTTTAATAATCCCATTCGCATTAGCTGCTTCAAAAATTTGATAAATAATTTCAAAGGCTATTCCACCCTCCCAGAAAAAGAAATCAATTACTTATAAAAATCATTATGCATTAATTTAAATTCGTCTTCTGCTGAGATTGGTCGAACAGAAGTGATCTTGACTAGTCCTTCCTGTGAACCTCGAGCACAATATAACCAATCCGAATCTAGTTGAGCCAGAACTTCTAGAATATCTCCTTCTTCATATGACAGATGATTCATGTCATCGGGATCATATGATTGTAAAGCTATACTATATCTGTAAATAAGAAATGTATTAGATGTTATTTTTGTGTTAGATTGTGATAATAAATAGAATCAAACCATGCAATAAAAAGACCATGCGATGTCCATTGTCCAACTGTTTCCGCAAGGTATTACAAATTATAAAAATATAATTTTCTTGCCACTGTTTAAAATATTAAACAGTACCCCGGTTTAGGTAATTTAATGTTAATTTAGTAAATCACAATGCCATTATTTTGTAGTTCCCAATGTTTATTTCAAGAAGATGCTTGAAAGAAAATGTGTTTGGGGATGGATTATTTGGCAGTTGCAGTATCTATATCTTTGTTAGTAATGGCAATGTTTACTTCTCATAAGAGTCACTTCTTTCCAAACAGCTTTTCAAATAATATATGAGACATCTCAATAACTGCTTGGTATTGAACCAAATAAAATAGATTGAAGCCAAAATGGAATTGCCTTGCTACCATTGCCTCATTTGCACAAACAGCAAGTCATCTGCATTTTAATGTATCATGTAAAGCATATATATTCAAGATATATTTACGAAGCTGGTTAATTTGACATGCATTAATATGTGCAACACATAAACACAACAATCATGCAACAACAAATGCAACAAGTATGGTCGTAAGATGTCTCTTTGTATACTGCTCACCAAAAAAATGCAAAAGTTATTGATGAGTAAAATAAACATAACAAAATGAAAATTACCATGCAAAATATTGGATGCCACAGTTATTACTTCACATTCAACAACCTATATAACAAAAGAAATCACATGATGATATTGCAGCGTAAAAAATACCAAGGAAAAAACTTAGTGCTTGGGGATATTATATTATAGTGAATAAATACAGGTAGACCAAGTAGAAGAGACAAATATTGTCTTCATATTTGATTACATACAATCACATTTACAGATCAACAAAGGTTTCACAGCAAAGCTCAAAATAAATCCATTTTTACAAAAATCAAAACAAAAACACAACAATTATCTAAATATCCTCATTTATGTTCTCTCAAAATATATTTTACCTGAATTCAGTTAATCTGAAATCATCACGTTTCAGGGCAAGATCTGAATGGCCACATCCTTTCACATGATCATTAAAAATGGCTCTTTCAGGTACTTTAGGTTTCACAAACTGAACATGCATAATAGGACTTGCTTCAATAACCGCAAATGTTGAATTTGGTTGATAGTTAGAAGCACTGCCTGTAATGCTTACACATGAACCAGTGTTTTGCGTGATTGCCTCCTCACTACCCAAAATATCGTCACCAATTTCATCTACACTGTCGGCCAAAACCTTACTGTCAATTTTATTCACATTTTTAGTGTCAAAGCCAGCTGATCCTACAACTGCATCACTTTCGGATGAATCCACTTTCAGATCACTAGCTGAAGAAGCTGGTCGTTTTACCACTGGTTTAACAATAACTGGTTGTTTGTTCGACAGTAAAAGTTTATCAATTAACGTTGTAATGTCCAAAGTTTTCTTCGGTGAAAGTTTTGGCAGCTCAGGTTTTTTCACAATGGCTGTTGCTTTGGCTGGTGATTCATCCAACAGAGCTTTCATTGACAGACTAGAGCTAGAGTCATCTCCCTTCTCAATACTACCAGCAGAACTCTCCAGACTGCGATTTTCAATAAACTTCTGAGTTAAACCTGTGACAGTGACATTACCAACAACGGCAGATTCCGATTTTTGTTCCACAAACTCTCCACTAAACAACATTTTGGTTGGACTGCGGGTAGGTGATTGTTGAGCCCATGTTGTTTTATTTCCCTTAGATTCACTACTAGAAGAGGATGAAGAATCGCTACTTCTTTCTTGTGGTGGCAACTCATCTTTTGGCAAGTTGACCTTTGAAAGGTCAACACGTAACTGTCCTATTTGATTCAAACCCGATCTTACCCCTGTAAAAGTAGTAAGTTTCTTGGCACCACTATAACCTTTGTTGCTAGTTGGGCCCATATTTGATGGTAGAGACTTCGCTTTGGGTATTGGTAACCTGCTCTTAGTAGAGCCAGCTACCTGTTCACTATCAGACACACTCTTAGGAACACCAGATTTCACCCAATCAACACTATCTGTTACATTTTGGAAGTCTGATTCAGATTTTATTTCACTAGAACAGTTCCGAAGTCCTGCTGGACTTTGGGCCACCAAGTCATATTCCATCTGAAATGGTAAAGCTGATAATGGCTGTAAGGCAAGTAGCATACTGTTATAATGTTTATCAAGCTTAGTTTTACTGTTTCTCAAGATGGCTTCTGGATAGTAGACCTGTTCCACTAAATCATCTTTCATCTGGATATATCCAACCCAAAAGTCTAACAATCTTAAACTACAAAAGAAACAGACATAGAAGTTAAGAAATGTCATTCTGTGATACTTATAATATTAATTTACACCACAAATCAAAGAAAACCTACTTTGAAGCGTGAATTAATACTTCAGCAGGAAAATTAACAGATTTATTTCTCCACTAAATAAGAAGTCAAAGAAGTTTGTATGTTAGCTGGCAAAATTATTAAAAAGACCTGCAGGGAATTCTTGTCATTCAAGATTAATGGTATACAATGGTATATAATCTATATCTTAGAAAAATATGAAATGTTAATGAATTTACTTACTTGAGCAGACCAGCAACAAAAGCATAGAACCTTTGTTTGTTTGACAACAGAGTTGGTTTAGATTTCAACTGTTTAACAAGTTGATGGATAGATCTAGTATATGGCCCTGAATAAAATATACACTTTAATTAATACCCTTAAACAAAAATAATCTATTGAAGCTTACTCCTTTAAATATTATTAATTCAATATTAACTGATAAAACTATCAAACCATTTGGTAACCTTTAATGGTGACCATTTGGTAACTTTAATGATGAAACGATCAATCCATTTTGTTATTTATAATGGCGACCTACATGTATTCTATCTCACTTGACTATGTAAACATATACATTGGTGTTTAGGATTCTTATACTGGCAGTAGAAACTCCAGGAATAAAGTAAGTTACTAACAGATATCTTATAGGCTAACAAATACATGTTGAACAGTGACAACCAATTATTATACTGTGTTACTAGCACCCTACCAACGGCATCTAATCACCTTTCATGTTATCTTCTCATCTTGTGGACAGTGTGTTTGTTCATGACGTCAACTTGAGGTTGTTCAACTGAGAGCTGGACTTGCTTTGCTCATTAATTAAATATTTATAACTCCTACCATTAAAACAAATTTTCTAGGACTTACCAACTTCTGCTGACATTTCTGCGATTCTCCATGGAGTAATGTGAATTTTTCCAAAGACATGAAGCCCGGTTCTATGTGGCTTCATTTTGTCTTCTATCACCTGCTCCATGGCTGGACACAGTTCCTTGAACACCAGTGTTCCAACTTCTGGCGTTTCAGCAACGCTCCCTAGGCGTAACTATAAAAATAACAATGTAAATCAGATAAATATAACCCTGCATTTATTTCTCTATAAAGCAAATTAAGACTATAGAAGCTCCATGTATCTTCCATTACACACAACAAAGTGAAAATCTATATACATGTAACTTTAGAAGTGCTATTATTAATTATAGAAGGGTCAGCTATTTGCATTATTAATAACACACAACCTACACATCTTCACCTCATACATCAGTAGACTAATTTTTAATGACTTACCTTATCGAAAGGATCCCTGGCTTGGGCGAAATGTAATACTAGGGTTTCAGCTGCACGGGTAATGTTGGAAAGCAAAGCTGAAAGTATAATAGAGGTACAATGACTTTTTTTAATAATTGTAATTTTAAGATTTAGTAGGTTGAGATAGTTGAATTTTAACTAGATACTGGACTTAATCGCTATTACCAAGGACACTGATTACTATCTTATTAATCAAAATGGAGAAACACCAATAATCTTACTTGGGAGGCAGACGACACATGTAATGGACCAAGGAATAACAAATGGCCTATAGATATAAGATAATTTCTCATAATTGGATAGAGTTATCTGGTGTTGTAGGTAGAACAAGTTTAGCTTCGTTCAAGTGTGGGTTATTCAGGGGTCCTTTACTGTAATACTAATTTTCAGGGTTAACTTCTACGATTTTTTATTTCAAATGTTAAGACTAAAGCAATGTGATTGGCAATAGGTCACACTTAATACAATAACTTGCTGCTTGAATTAACTTCTTGTTTAATAGAAATTACCTACTGATTAAGCAATAATGTAATACTTACCAATTTTCCTGTTGAGTTCCATCAATTCCTCAGACCCTTGTTGTAGATCATCAAGGGTAGGACTGACTTGGAACTCAACCGGAGGTATATCTGTAAATAACCGTTTTGGTTTTTCTGGAGGAACTGAAAGACAAAAATTTATAATTTAATGTTAAAAGTCCTTTTGTAATTTTCACTTCCCTCTTTTGATGGGACTCCTTTTAATCCAACTGAAACCAAGCTCAGATATATTTACTGTTTATATTTTTAGAACATTCTAGCATGGATTAAACAATAGAAAATTTGCAAATGATGTAAACAGACTTCAGTGCTACACATATAACACTAAGATAAATGGATGTAACTCTACTACACTTTTACAAGTTAGATTTTCTCAAAATAACTTAATAATAATAACTTATTCCTGATAATAATAATATATCCAAAGCACAATGTTTTATTGTTAAGCCTTTATATTGTTCTATTAATATATTATTTCAATCATACCTGGTTCACTAATTTCTACGCGGAGTTCTTCATCCTCCATTTCAATACTGGTTACTTTAGCAGCACTGGGTAAGCGATGGGGTGATACTTGGGGACTACACTGTGGAGACTGAAACAGGACTTCAGAAGCAAAGCTGACTCTCTTATTAGCTTTACTAACATCATCACTTGATGCACTTTGTGGATCAGCTTCTGAGAAATCTTCTTCAATTCCTGTTGTAGATGACTGGATATCTTTTTTAAGTAAAGTAGCTTGGGGGTTATCTGCTTCAGTCACCTCCACTTGTTTATTGACTGTTTGGGGGAAAAGGCTGTCACATGCAATAGAGTAGCGGTTGGGTTTTCGAGGCGGTTTTGATGAATCATTGAGTTGAGCATTCAGGTTGTCAGGGTTGGATAATGAGCGTGATCTGCAACCTTTATCCATTTTGCGTAAGCATGATTTTAATGGTTTTCTTCCGCAGCTGATGTCTTCCTGAACTTCAATTGAGTAGCTGGCTTCATCAGCCTCAATTTCATAGTATTCTCGATTATGGTAACGTTTCTCCATGTTGCCTGATAGATGATAGCCTCGGTAGACATGACCATGTAATTTGGCTCCTTGATCAAATACTGTGTGTAATTTTTCATGTTTCTCTGGTGATGTGGGGCTCTCTTCTTTAACTGAATATAATCTGTCCAAATGTAATGAAGAAGTTGAATTGGAAGAACTACTGGAGCTCATTTTTCTCGAGGACTTACGTTTTCCCATGGATGAAGGATGATGGTCATAGCCAGAATGATCTGATCTGTGATGATGAGAACTGTTTGAAGTTTCACGCCTGTCCATAAATTTCTGTGTGCACTCCAAATGAGGTGGTAGAAAAAGAATTCTTTCAAGATCTTTAGCCATACTCCCTTGACAACATCGACATTCAAAATAGTCAGGATCAATACCAGAAGACGTAGAACTTGTACTAAAACCACTGCTGGAACCGGATTCAAAGTGTTTATGTCTGCTTCCACCATAGCGCTTATCTTTATGACAGGAACAATAACCAGATTCTCTTTGAGAGGACTGCGTCTGCTGACTATCATCCACAACTGGTGTAAGTATGATTGGAATTTTAACAGGATCAAATAGAGAACTTTCACAGGAAAAGTCACTTTTTTGTGCTGGAGACAAGAAACTTAGATCAGGTAAAGATCTGTAAGAATAAAACTTAGGTTGATCATATCGTGATGGTGAGAGGCTTGATGATCTTCTGTTAGTTGGTTTATGTTCCATTGGTTTTGGTCTGGTTTCTGAAGAAGATTTGCGTTGATGAGGTTCCTTAAATGGTTTTCTAGATTCATGTTCTCCAATATCCTCTAATATAGTCATGATTTCCCGATGAATATTTGGGGATGTTTGTTGAGATTGATTTAACACTGGTGTTGGTTCTGGTTCATCCATTGATGCCTGCACACCACAGTCCTGTGTTTTAGGCGGAAACTGTGATGAGAAGTTTTTAGTACCATGCCAAAGTTGAACTGTATCCTGGGATACAGCAGTGGCACGAGAGTAATTTTTCGATGGAGTAATGAATCGAACTGGTGAACTGCAACTGTTTCTGCTGTTGCATCTGGTATCTTCTTGAAATCTACACCCACAGCCATGGTCGCTTCCATCATAACTAGAATCTGTACTATTAGGGCTGTACTGACATTCTGAATTAAACCTGCCATTGATACTGTTATCAGGAAACAAAATTTGTTCAACTGCTCGGATAGTATCCATGCTGACCATACTTGTTGGACTTTTCATTCGCTGATATAGCTCTAACAAAGAAGAAGAATGTCTTTTATTGTGGAAACTATTAGATATATCCTGTAGATCTCTTTGTTCTGTATATGTCCTGTGGGGAGTGGTATTAAAAGACGTCTGCACGCTCAAATCAGGCATACTGTGAACTCTGTCCGATGAATTACACATAATACCAAACTTCTTCAAATTTTTCACTTGTTTCCATGAAGTGAGATTCTTCACCCTCCTTAAACTATGTTGCTTATCTGTTCCACACAGTTTTTGTTGACCATCTAAAGAGCCATAAGTACCTTTGCTCGGCTGTAGTTTGGCAGATTCTGACTTTTGGGGAGATGATTTAGGGGAGTTTTTAGAAGAATTTTTAGTTGGTGAAGATTTAGGGCTGTTTCGAGGTGATCTTCGAGAATGGTGGCCACTTGAAGCTTTAGATCCATTTGTTGATTCAGATTTTTCGATTGAACATTCTTGGAGGACATCCAAGCCAGACTTACTGGGGTGTGATCTCAAATTGCCATTATTGTTTGTAAATTCATCATTCTGTCCTGCCTGGCAGAAGTGAAAACTATTGGAGCAGATTTCTTCACCATCATTTGAACTACATGAAGGACTACAAGTACCGATACCATCTTGTGATGAGGTTTGTGATGCATAGGAATTACTACTTAAAGATGCTGTTGATTGTCCTTGTGATGAAGAATTAAAAGAAAGAAAATATTCATCTTTTCTAGGACAACAATCAACAGCTAGTTTACCATCACCAGATGAACGACTAGTTGTACTGTTGGCCTGATCTCGCGATAAACTATCTGTAGAATATGTCTGTGCCGCTAAATCACCGGTTGGAGTAGGTGTAAAGAGAGGATCATTACTAAAATCTAACATATCACTAGAACACATCATTTCACGTTCACTAGATGAAACTTCCATAGATGTACGACTACCAGACAGTTCCGATTCATAATTACCAAAATATAAATCAGGGTGAGACAGAGATTCACGTAGGTTGCCAAATCTAGTATAACTACCAGTTAACGAAGGCGGAAACACTAATTCTTCTTCCTGTTCGTCTTTTAATTTTAGCGACGAGTTTCTGATATTGGTGTCAAATTTCACTGTGAAATCCTCATCGTAATAATATTCACTGAAACCAGCATCATCTGGTGTAGAACTAGATGAACGGCCATTGTTAATTTGATCACTACCAGAACCAGATAAAGAGTCGAACTCTTCTCTTGAATCTTGACCTTCGCTTTGTACATCATTAGAGTAGTAACCACTCTCAGGTCGCTTTTTACGTATAGATTTTTGACGTACTTGAGCTTTGAGTTTGGTTGGTGACATATCTTTCCAGGTGACAGTTTGACTACTATTACTTTGCGATACATCCCAAGATCTGGACCGCTTAGGACTTCCAAAACTGTCACTCATTTTACGTCCCACTAGATTCTCCTTGCTATTACTGGGAGAAACATCCTTCCATGTGGAATATTTTTTCTTGCCTTTGGCACGTACTTTAGGCAGTGTTGCACGCGCTTCTAACTTTTGGTAGCCCTCATTCATGTTCAGTGAATCCATCATAATCTCTGTCTCTATATTGTTGTAATTCATGTTATCTAACTTATCTGTGTTGCCTGTTACATTGTTATTACACTGTTTGGTGTCAATAGTTTGTGCAACATTTTGATTTGTTAGATTTTCACAGTGTTTATGATTATTCTCTACATTGTCCACACAGTTTTCATTATTAAGTAATGTATTTATTTGTCCATGGGTAGGGGACATATTTTTCCATGTAGCCTGAAAAGATACAAGAAAAAAATACATTAGAAACTATTTATCTTTAAGATGATGATATATATTGACAAAACTTGGGTGTAGGAAATAATTGACCTTCCGCATTCAGAACATTTGCTTCGTCACAGACTTGACCCTGGCTATGTTTCTGCTAAATAATGAAATGAGCACAATAACTCTAGAATTACCACTGCACAGTTTTTATAAACATTTCAAACATAGAAAGTCTACAAAGAAGGTAATTTGAATATCGGTATACAGAAACTTAAAACATGCTCTAGAATAATCAAGTGGTGGGCCATTTTGATCTTACTGTAGTCACTGACGTGTCACAAATTTCAATAAACATGGCAATCAGAGCACCTGTACCGAAAAGTCTGGAGAGATGAAATTAATCATGTTTCTATAAAATGATCCGGCGTTGGTATTTAAAATATTAGCAAAAATGTCTGAAGCCCATAAAGTACAAACACATTATATAAAGTATAATATGAAAACAAATAAAATTTTGAAAAGCATTGATTTATGTATGTAAGTAAAATAGAAATATTCTACATATGTCAAATAAATGTGTTACTGTAATCGATAATATGTGTTTGTGCTGATCTAAACTCAACTATATATACTGATGTTTGTATTAAAATTACACAATGATCAAGTCATAATATGTCATATAGAACTAGTTTAAACCACAGGCTATGTTTTTAATATATACCGGGTACATACTATTCATGCAGCTAGCTTCCAGCTTAAATGTCAAGACTAATTTGATTGCTAGTATAAGTTATTATACAGTACTCATTTTATACACATGTATATTCATATAGTGGATATCTTTATAACACAAAAACTCTCTATATACGTTTCTATTAATTTATCTAATTATCTTCCTCATGTGCACAACATAACTTGATGTTCGGGTAAAAAAAAAAATACTCAAAAACAAAACTTTTGGCAGCAAATGGAAATGTCACACTAGATATAAGGAAGCTTTTAACTATGTACAACATAATTGAATAAACTTATGAATGCGGTTTTTCAGACAACATCGTCAACTGTCCATTTTGTTTACCTCACATAATATAATTTATGTGAGCTAAACAATAAAATTTAGACTGAAATGTCCGATTCTAAAATGTCACTTTTGATTTCTTTGCTTTTCAATTTTTTATGACTTTTTAGATTTCTAACATAGCCTTGCATTAAATAGGCCTACATGTATATTTTCGTTATTTTATCATTTGTCTCTCTAACGACGCATCATCTACTTTAAGGAAAGTTTTATACAATAGGTCTAAACTCTTAACAAATTGTAACATCAATAGTTGGTATTGTATTTAATACAACTTACAACGGGAAATAAGTAAACTGTATAATATTAGATTATGACGCTTTTTAATAAAACTGACTCTCTTCTAGACATCTATTACTACAGGCATTTAAAAGGCTAGGATAAGAGACAAAGACGTCAGAAAAAATAAGCACAGACAATGTCCTTCAGCAGCAAATTGGCGTTGAAATATTTCTGAAGACCTCCAAAAACTTACAAAGAATGGATTGTTTCCCCGTTGGCACAATTTTTGAATGTCTATACAGTCCCGACTACGACCTTACTGTAACCTGAATTAAAACCTACAAATGTACACAACGCACAACCCCCAGACTTCAGTCTGTAACATGATTAACATAACCTCCAGACTACAATCTTACTGTAACATGAATTAACACCCACAAATGTTATTTTACATTAGATTTACATTATATTCATTTCTACCAGACACAAATAATCCTTACCACTGACTTCCATGTTTCAAGTAAACTATGTCAAGACAAACTGCTTTATGAATAATAAGTGTGATGTATTATCTACGTAAGTAAAACAACAACAAGAGTTACAAGATGATTATCTCTTTATATCCTTTAAAGGAAATGATACTTCAAAGATCATTATAAAAAAATGAGTAATGATTGCCGGAGGGAATAAAATCTATTCTGGTGTGGTATGATTAAAGTCATATAATCAATACATTGATCGTGACTGTGACATACATATGTTGCCAACCACTCCATATAGTAAAAACACATCAGATAAGCTTTTCACATAGTCTAGTTTATATTCAATACATTTTCATGATAATAACAGATGTGCATTTATTTATTCTTTAAACATGCAAAAATTCAACATCAACAAATTTCGTAAATAACCAAGCCATCAATGAGGGCACAAAAGTACATCCATCTTTAAAAACAAAACTAAACATTTATCATCCACTGTATTTCTTAACTTCCTTTTCAAATGGTAGCATATTCTTGTACATGTAATTTAAGAGGTTCTGACATGAGTTGCCCTTTGCCCTCAAATCAGTTCAATGCTTTTCCATAATTTTTTCAATATGACCTTCAATTCACGAACATAATCCTTTGAAATAAACTTCAGCACATACATGAATAGAACTGAACCATCACAGATGACTAGTGGATAGAAAATATAAATATCACTTTCAGGTAGAATATACTCTAGACCTATACCTGTGGTAATATTAGCCTTCTCTATAACCTTACTTGTAGACATCATGTAGTCTATACTGCTGCCAACAATACATCAAACAAAAGATATGTTTTGCAGAATGTGCACATTGCCAGATAGCGGCGCTAGTACAGTACATTAGGTATTAGTCATCATTAGATTGTACACAGAGTCTGACATTGACTGTGTGTTGGCTGAATCATCGACAATAATCAGGAAGATATTGGAACCTAGTATTGATAGTAGATTATATTTGTCATCTGATCAATATAGCATGGTAATACACCTACCATTGTCATCTTCTCTAATACATTGTATATAGTTTATTTAAAACACTTCATATAACTATTAATTACATATCATTTTACATACAGGGGATTGGATATAGGTGTGGTTTAACATAGGCTCTTTACATCATAAGGTCTGTCCATAGATGTAAGCTTCGAGATCCATTTCTAGATCTACTTTTAGAAAAGATACATGTATATCATGTGGTGAGAGCTAATAGAAGTTTATTATTATAAGTAACAATTTTCATACTTCTGACATGAAGTATCTCCACTGATTACATGAGTCCAACAGATGTAAAAATATTATTCTAATTTTGTGAATATTGGTGGAATTAAAGGCATCTACTTACAAGACAATTTTTACTATATTTATACATTGGTACATGTAGCTTATTTAGTTGATTCTAAATTATATAAAATCAACGTTACATTTTTTGAGTAGATGTTTTCCAAATTTATTCACATAAAATACATTTATATATTACCATGCTAAATATTTAACCTCTGACCTTAGATATTAGTTGCATTGTAGACTCATCATACATGTATATTCACTTGACATAAACTATGTCTATTCTGGACTAACATATGTTACAATCTAATTTTAATAATTGGCCTGCTCGTAAGGATCTTTAGTAGTGGATAAGAAAAAAAAAAACCCACAAAATTGTTAGTTTTTCACATGTAGAAGCTTTGGATTGAAACCACCCTATTTTTTTAAGAATATTCTATGCTTATACTTGTCAATGTCAGTCTATTGCTTTTCTCTTGTATAAAAATTATCACGAGACACTCTGGATTTTGCTACTAAGTCTGTGGCATTTAACTAAACTACTCCCAATCAATCTCACATTATATAACATCTAGTCAGACCTGACTGGCGATTCTAACCACTTAAATCTATAGCATTGTAAAAGCTTTTGTATAAATTCTATGTTCTACAGAAGTAATGTGTAGATGGATATAGACATGTTATAAATAGGCAATTCGCCTCAGTGACAAACTTTCTATTGCTCAATTAGAAATCTGTAAGCCGTTCCACAGTACGCAGTAAAAAAAATCAATATCTTGAGGCGCTATAGTTCTTGTAAATTGGCTGGTCTAATCTTGACTGGTATGATCAATATTCATATTCCTAACCTACAGCTCAAACTACATTCATACACAGAACTAATCAATCTGTTTATATTCACAATACTACAACAACAAAATATAGCATACTTAACTATCAGCAGTACTCCATGTAAACATAGAAATGTGTTTTTGGATCATGTCTAAATATATAATGGTAATGAAGAGATCAGAAATAGAATGCTACACACAATGATTTTTTTTCTCCAGAATTCAATTAGCACCAAATCCTGAGGTAAAACAGATGTGCTAATTGCATACATTATTTTAAAATTTATGGCACTGAGAAGGTTCTTGATGATTAGTAGTTACTCATTAATATTTAATAAGAAGATTCTACAATTGTTGTTCATGTTAATAGTTCTCATCAAATGTAAACAATGTATTATTGTCGTTTCTATATTTGATGGTGGTTTAAGTAGGAGATTAATCTAGACTTTAATAATAGAAGGACAAGATAATAAAGTCTAGCTTGATTGAATTTAAACATTGTTATTGATCTATGTTGGGTCAAGTTGCCCCCTAACATCTGTTCAAACTGTAGCAGACCTGCATCTCTCTGAATGAACTGAATTCATCAACCACTACCCCTTCATAGACAGAATACTATAAATGATTGATTGATGAGCCAGATGTAGTTTATATTAACAGGATCATATTTACAGTTCCACCAGCCATGTTGGAAAGTAGTCCCCCATTTTTTTCTGAATTATAAGTTTAATTCATTCCCATTTCATTAAGTGTTTCCATTTCCACTAAAGATTATTAACCTGGGACCTACGTTTCAGTCTCTCATTCCCACCCAGAAACTATTCTGTGTTGATTTTCAAATGCTCCTATTATCTCATTTGGAAATCTTCCCTGTGGAAACAATCAGACACAGTTTGACGCTAGTTTTTTAAATTTTTTTTTGCTCATTGAACTTTGTTAATATTGCTGAGGGTTAATTTCATGCATTTGTTACATTTTTTTTTTTACCAGTACATAACGCAGAGGTCACATTGTGCAATCTACAACACAAATATCACTACCCAACATTTTAACCTGCCGTTTGCTACCGGTAATATACTTCGGCTGTTTCATTCTAGGATCAAAAATCATATGATTTTCACAAGAAATACTTTGCATGACAAATGCTAATCTTATTCAAGGGATATTTGAAATAATCAACTTAAACAATCATTGCAGGTCTTTCTTTATGCCTGAAACGTTATTTAAACTATTAATAAAACATTTATTAACAAATCAAAAGCATTATCAACTCTCGATGGCATCGGATACTCGCGATTTTAACAAGATTAGCATAGTTCGCCATCTAAAAATTTAGTTTAAAAATGGGAAAGGGAGGCTAAGTCGCAGATATACCAGTGCGCTAGTTACCACAATGCACACATCTTGTCAAAACTATAAAAAGTGATAATTTGGCTCAGAATGAAGTAATTTAGCTGAAATTTTCCATACCGGTATTTTCTTCTTTTTTATGATTTATTTGTGAATTATTATAGCAACAATGACCAACTCTTTATAAAACTCTTAACTAATGTATCTTTAAAAGAATGTGTTTTTGTATTTTTAACGTTAATTATTTGTGTTTTAATTTTGTTTATTACATGACATGTATAATTTGTTTCAATAGTACATTATAAATGCATATACTATGATAAAGATAAACCAACTCATGAATTAACATATTTATTGTTGAAATTATAATATGTTCATTCAAATCCCCATTTCTGAGGAAGATTTTGTCTTAATAATTTCTTATATACTTCTAAATACTAAATACTGTTATTTTTACCATAAATATTGTCCCCTTTTATTCTGTTCTTGGGAAAAATAGCTACAAATATCTTTTATTAGGTTATCAAATGTTTCATCAGAATCTAGGTACATGCATGTAAGAAGAGTCACACTCTACTTTGGAGAATGACACTTTCTGTGTTAGTCTACCATATAATATACCTGCAAACTCTTGAAAAACAACCTCTAATATAATGGTACCAATCCTGGTTACATCACTGACAGATGAACTTAAAGTCGGACTTATTTCATTCTGGGATTCCTTTTCTATCAACTTAAAAACTAGACATTTAGACTGAGATCTGATGACTAAAAACAACTTTATAATACTAGCGGAAAATGATTTCCTGACAGATAAAAACTATAACATGTAGTCCTATATAATGATTCAACATCCTGTGTTGGCAGATGATCCCAAGCAAAAAATCAAAGAGGTGTCTAAAATTGAACTTCTGGACAACTGCCAGGTTTCTGCTATATTTTGAGCAGACGCTATTTCTAGCATTACCGAACAGAAGAAACTGATTAATTTATTGGTATATACTTATACACTGATTACTTGTAATCTACAAAGCATGCAATATTCATGATCTAAATTCTTTTTGGTTCCATGCCAAATCCTGTCAATATGCCGACACCAATTTTAACAACAATATGTAGGATATATCCGATAATTATACCTAGCTATAGCTCCCACACCAGAACTGAGATAATCAAGACATAAATTCAAAACTTGCTTATTTTAAGAATTTATTTTCAGCTGACTCAAATATTTGAGTGACATTAAAAAAAAATAAATAATAAACTCTAAATAAAAGAATAAATTGGTGGAAGTAATTGTTTAATACAAGTCACACCCAAAAGAGAAACTAGGCCAAAGTAAACAATCGAAAGAAATCCTACTAGTCATTAAAATACCCTTCATTTAGGTAGGAGAAGTCAGTCGGTCGTTAATAAGAATAATGTGGGAACTGAATCAACATTAGATATGACTGGGTTAATCAATACTATAATCAAAGTTTTATGGGGAATTAAAACACTCCGATAAGAACAAACCATTGATCCAATATTCACGTTATTCAGTATTTTTTTTTAAATTCAGAATGAGCAACACATTGCTTTTTTCCTTCCAGCAATGCGATGAATATATTTGCTTAATTAAAATATTGTAAACTAAATGAAGAATTTTATTCCTGTTTCAAATAATAAAACTGTTCATTCTTACTGGAGCTAAAATCATTAGTTTGTCTGCTGTTCTCAGAAGATTTACATTTACCCACCTCCTACAGAGACCACAGATAACCATAATCAAGATAAGAACTTTGTATAATCTTAAAACCATCATTGAAGACACCTCTTATCATAGATGTAATAATTTTACATCTTTGCTACCATTTGGCATTCAGGTGCAAACATCTAATTAAATATCATTTATCGTAACTTCTAGGTATCCGATGTATTCAGTTACGTGTCTAAAAATAAATTGTTACATTCAAGCCAAACTGCTGATAAATACATGTACAGCATCTGAACTAAAAAGATACCAGTATTGAATATTATGAAATTATGACACTTCAGAGTCCAACCAATTTAACAAGTAGCTATGTACTAGCTAACAATATTTTGGATATGCCAATGCAGACGTTTGTTAGACAGTCTTAATGTACTAGATACCATATAAATACCATATGTCAAAATGTATATATATAGTCTTTTGTTCGGTTTTCCCGAATGTTAATGCAAGAATTCCTTGGGAGCTTTAAATAGTTTATGGATACCAACGATGTTTGGTTTTCCGTGGGTTCAAATACGTTTTTAGTGCCTTTCAATATCTTGATTTCACCTACAATATGGTACTGAGTATCTGTACAAGCCATTACTATAAACCATGATCAGGCTAGCGATACTAATACATAAAAACAAGGAAAATCAATATTATTAATAATCCATATGGTTGGTAAAACAATACTCTGATATCCAGCAAGACCTATCCTATACCTGATAAACCTTCTGATAAAAAACACAGCTGTACATCTACCAAAAATATACCCTCGACTCCTTCAAACAGACTCAACATATATCTAGCATGTGTTTTAAATACATTGAGTACCTTCTTCTTACCTTCTAAATATATCTCTACATTAAACAAGGTCTTAACTTAAACAGTCAACATCAAAGTCTATGGCAATCTGTCAATAACAGCATTTTAGCAAACCTTTCACAATTAAAGGCTTCTTGGTGGTTTGTTCTATGTAAAAAGCCACAATTACGTCTTAGTTAGTTCTAATAGATAAAATTCTCAGACTCTAATCCTACTTTTATCAAATAATTATCACCTAATGTTTAAAAAAAATATATGTTAGAGCAGAAGTAACCTTGTTTAGCTACATATTTCATTGCTTTTTCCCCAAATTAAACTTTTTTTTCAAATGGAAAATAAACAAAGTAACAGTGAACTATTCTACATGAGCATCGAAATTGTTTTCTACGCCCAACAATTATCTTTGTGAAATGATGAATGACTCCCAATTAAATACACATTCATTGAAATGCCATGGGTACTACCATATACTATAAACATACATAATTTACATTTCAACAACTTTTCAGTGATTTTTGTGGCTGCAATACAGTATACAGTAGAAATTTTATTCAAGACTAGATTTTATCGTGAACTAACTAGTTTTCTTGTCAACTAAAATCTAGGCATTAATCTTAAAATGTACCCAAACTAGCAATCAGCTTTAAATGTTTTACCTTAACAGAGCTTAATTTGAAAAGAAGGATGGTAATGGTTGATTCTGAGCGAGTAATCATTTCGAATGCTGTCAAGGCTTGAAGAAACAATTACACCTAAGCAACATGTATAACAATAATTTACATGCTTACATACAGCTGAAAAATTTCAAAGAACATATTCTAATCTTAACGATATCACCTACAAGATACTTCTCCATCTTTGAATTACTAGCCATTAACTGTGGCACTAAATCAAACAGGCAAGGGTTAACAGAAAGATATCACCTTCAGTTTTGTATTTTCTTACCAGTACCTTGTTGCTCCAGAAACACAATTAAGGTTTATGATAAAAAACAGTGCCATTATCTGGACATAGTGTTCTGGATTCCTTGATTAGTTCAGCTCAGTACCTTCAGTATCTTGACATAATGTTAAATGTACATTCATCAGATACTTATCTACATTACAGGAATAACATACATTTAAGAAGTAGGTTAATTGTAACCTCTAGACTAGAAGTAGACACATATTTCACCAAGCTTGATTAAGAACTTTAGAGGCCTTACCCACTAAACAGACATTGGTGCCCCCTCCCCAATATGGATTTAAAGAAAAATAGAAAAGATATGAGAACCCAAAAAAATTAAACAAACCATACATGCATACAATATTCCAATTTTAATGTAGTCTCAAGTTGAAAATATATCATTCACCTCTACAATTATAATATTAACAGCAATAGTAATCTTGTTGCGGGAAGTTTTTTGTCATATAGGCCCCCTTTACCATGGTAAAACTCTGTGCTGTCATCCGTTATGGTGCTGGGTGTTGCCACTATAGTCACGATACGATAAATATTGCGATTTGGGTGCTACGATACAATTTGTATCACTATTCATAACCAAGTCAATATTTACCAAGAAAACAACAGGATAAATGAAGAATTGATATTTTTAGTTCTGCCGATGTTGAAGAAATGAAACTGTCGCGACATTGATGTGGATTAAAAAATGGACGAAAACAATTTAAGAGTGTTTGATACAGGAATTGTGAGAAGGTGGATCGTGATACATCAAGTCAACAACATATCGTGCCAGCACTACATCTCCACAAGTAGTAGTACAAATTTAACTCTATACTTTTTACTCACACTGAAAAAAACTTGAATCCTACTGCCATTTTTCACTATCAAATCTTGCTGAATCTTTCATAATAATTAACTATGTGTATAACATAAATTAGGTAATGATGCATTGTCTCTATGCTCTGTATAATGTACGACCAATTAATTAATATTCAAAATAAAATCTCTCTGCTAGAAACTGGATAATTAATACATGCACATCTGCTGGTTACTATATGATATTCCCGTGTCATGCCAATGGAGCAGATAATAACTTTGTACCACGTAATCAATAAAGCTCATCTAAAAGTTTCTTTCAATCACGATATCATGTGGTATTATGAGCAAACGGTAATAGCATACATGCATCATACAGGCAATATAACTGGCCTTACTCCATTATTCTGTATTCTTGATAAATTCATTGATCTATTTATAGATTACATCAATATTTGAACCAAGAAATCAATCAACTGTGTGAGCATACGTCAGTCGACGAGTAATTCTTAGTGATAAAAAAACAAGGAACAATTTCATTACAGACAGTCTATAGTAAACATTTTCTCAAATTCCTCATCATGAACCATAATAAACTTGATTTTATTTGAGAAACGTAGAAAATTTCATTGATCTAAATCAAAATCCGCTAGTTAAATGTCTAAGATTCTATGTTGAGTTAATCCTATTGACGATGGATGTACATGTATATAGTAATGTTGCCAACTGTGTAGATTAAAAATCTATACATTATCACCAGTTAGACAATATAGACAGTTTTATTTCCAACAACCTTGCATGAAATCTACATCCAAAATAACTCTTTGGCATAAAAACAATCTGATAACTTGACATTAGCAATACAATCAGGTCCTTTTTTGATTAAGGTTTCATCCTAACAAAACAGAATTCTTGAAAATTTCATAAAATTATATTGCACAAATCTTAATCAGTAATTTTTGTGCAAGGAAGCATATTGATTAGAAGATCTGACTACTAACTACATGTAAATCCTCTCTGATCACTACGAATTACCAACACCACACTTGTTAAGTACCAATTTAAGCAGACATCTTCACACATTTTGATTAAATAGAATCTAAGATGGATCCAAGTTTACTAAAGATACTCTACCTCAATAATTGAACGGCTATATTCCATCACATTTTGATAATTTATACACAGACGTTAGTGAAAGATCGGGTCAGCTAAACCTTCTCTACAATTCAACTGAGTTGGTATTAAGAGAGGTTGAAGCTAGAGCTACAGGCAGTAGAATAATATGTACACGTCTTCTAGTGGGTGTTACTGTCTACAATATATCATACAACACCTGGTATTATTTATGTATCATCTACCATTCCTTTATTTTTACACTATTTAAATATATATATTTATCTACTCATTAAACATTAGTACAATATAGTGATATGTAAACTGACTAAAACCAAACTAATACAGACAATATTTCAATAATAAAATATTGGAAAAAAAGTTCCTAATTTTCTATTTTAAGAGGCATGTCTCTAACTCCAACATCATCCACAGTCTTTGACATTGCAAATACGACTTGTTGGTCAATTCAAATCAAAGTTGATGTTGTTATCTTACTATTTAAGACCAAATCAAAATTTTAAAATTGGCCAGAATGCTTCGAGTGCCATTTGTTATGAAGCTACTCGATGAACTAGGCTATACATATCCCACAGGGGAAAATAACTACCAATGTAAAATGGAATAAAAAGACAGTCCTGACACCAAAGACTGCCATTCAATTTGAACTTTTCGTGTATATTGCCAAACATAACTGAGAAGAAATTAAAGTAAAAACAGAAACGATTGAATGTAAATCATATACATTCATATAAAATTATCATGTACAGTATAATCTGCATTAAGCAGCTACCCATGGGAATTTTTACGATTGGCCGCTTAACGGGAGTGGCCTCTTAATAAAATCTTGTGTTTTTTTGTGCTGACATCAATTAGTATTACGCTTGGGTACACATGCATCGGTAAATTTGGCAGTCGCTGAAACTCGGACATAACTTCCGTAAACTTGTCATTTTGTCCCAACCTGCAATACTACTGTCTATCATTGTGATGCATCCGATTAGCTGGGGTGTTACGAAGAACGACAAGATGGTATCATTCAACAATGGCCGTTGAAAGGGCGATGTTTTGTTAAAACGCGTTAGAGCAGTGGCCGTTGAATAAAGAAATGAAACAATAGAATTTTTACGGGGGGGGGGGGGGGGGGGGGGGGGAATTTATTGTGACCGCTTACAAGGAGATGTCGCTGAATAGGAGTGGCTGCTCATATGGATTCTACTGTATGTTGCAACCCATTTGTGTCCATTTCTATGTGCCAAAAAAGATGTTTAGCTCCTTTAAATCAGCATAAGTAAGAAATTAAATAAATTTGAATAGTTTTATAATCAAGAATATGATTGCAAAAAAAAAAAAATATGCTTTTATAATTGTCTAATGAATTAAAATGGAAACTCTTCAGCTATGTACTGTATTATTCTAAAAACCATTTCAAGCTACTTATCTGTTCCAAGTACTTTTATTGTATACAACTGCTGTAACTATTTATTTACAAAAACATCATCTAAAATATCGAAATCAAGACAATATTGTGTTATTTTAGACCAATTTACAAAATAACAACTTGAAATTTGGAATAAAGCCATTTTGCCATAGCAACCATCAGCTAATTCATAGACAAAGTAGACACCAGAGAAAAAATATATTCAAAATAACTCTCTAGCCACAGAGATCAGCTTGATACAGCAAATGCTGTCAAACACATTATACAATATTATAGACCACATTATACAATATTATAGTAAAAAAAAACAAATTGTATTGAGATAATATACTAATTATAAAATAGTCTTTCTGCACGAGGTATTTATTAATAACTAAATAACTGTCTATTGTACATGTATCATCCACTAACTAGTCAATCTTTTCTACTAATATTGTGCAAGTGTATATTTGACCTAATTTTTAACCCTTTTAAAATACAGTAATTACCAGTATTATTATTTGTATATCATATTGTGATGAAGATTTCATTATCTCTGTAAGAATTTGCCTACTGAAAATCTCCTCCCTTCAGTGCTCATTACACATATAGATAAAGAAAGTGAGAGAAACATGGATTAACGTCCACTCAACACAAACTTGATCATTTCAATAATTATTCAGTAACTTGCTTGAGCATACAGGTCTTTAACAGTGGGAGAGAGAGAGAAAAATGGGGTTTAACGTCCACTCAACACAAACTAGGTCATTTCGGAACTAACATATGGTTTTTAATTTTATTTCAATAATTCGCTTGCGCGTAGGGGTCTTTAGCAGTGGGAGGAAACCGGAGTGCTCGGAGGAAACCCCCGAGGTTGAGAAGGAGCCCCTATCTCCATGCCACATACGCTCACACCAGGGCTCAAAACCACAGCCGCAAGCCAGAGGTGACCGGCCAGGTAGAGGTCGAAGCGCGGCACTCTAGACCACTAGGCCATCCCAACCCCCCACCCCCTTGTCAGACGACCCTACTCCTTGTCACATACAACAGGGAATTGAAACCCCGCCAGTTCACGCAATGACAGGTTTTATGAATCAATGTGCACACACTATCAATTTGGGTTTTTTTGCGGGTTATCCAGGATTTCTCTAGTAATATTGGAAGGTGTGTATCTATACTAGTAATATTGGAAGGTGTCTATCTATACTTTTCATACCATGTATCTTTAAGAAAGTCACACTGTTTCGTATACAGTGACTACGGGACAATTTGTCTCATGGTAATATTCATCCTCGAAAAGGACAATCCGTCCCCATTAAGTTATGGTCTAGATTTAATACTAAATGTAAAACTAGGTAAATTAAGCATAAAAACTGAGATTTACAATAAAAAGTAAAGATTAATTACGTTTTTGATACTTGAACTACCATTACTATTATCACAAGATGAATTGTCCGGGCTGAATTGTCCTTGGTGAGAGTTGTCCGTGGCCCAACAGCATTGGGGGACAAATAGTCCTAAGGTTAGAGACGAGATCTTCGGGCATGAATTGTCCTGATGCCGTATACGGTCATATCAAAATCATAAGAAATATTCCTATATAACTCACCTGACGTGTCGTATTAAAGGATCGGGTCGTAGGTTTCGTAATATTTTCATTAGAATCCATTTCCACTGCATCGTTATAACGTCAGCTGACATGTTGAAAAACTCACTCGCTGCATTGATACCGATTACAGTATCACAACTTTCATTCCTGAAAAACAAACATTCATATAATTATAAACATGCTGCACAACCATGTTAATTGGTGTTCTGGTTTTAATGGTTTTATTAAACGCAAGATTAATTAGATCACACGATTTCACACATCCATGCCTTGAGCAATGTAACATATGAATATTGTGGATCTTCAATCAATACATCAAAAATGTTTTTTTGTATTGCACAGGATCATACTGATTTTCATTTAAACATTTTATTGATATTAGTAACATGTAACATTAATATACATAGCTCTTAAAACATCTACCCAACTGGAAAATAAAAATGTCTTGACATGATTTCGTAAGAAATACATGAATATGAGATTCCTTGAGATATACATGTACATGTACATGTAGCAGGAAAGAGTAAGTATATTCTATCTAGTGCATGACCCCCACCATTACCAATATGTAGCTTTAACAATTTTTGAAGAGTCAAATGCATGTGTATTTACAATTTAATTATCAAAGAAATAATAGTGTCTTTTAGGGGTCTTCCAAGATTTGTCTTAAATCTGTGCATATTTAAACTATGAATTTACAAGTCATACAGGAGTATCTAAATATAGATAAGATGTGAATTAAAGTATTTAGACATAGTATCTATGTCTCTTTAAAATTAAACCCTATACTCACTAGAAATATATATCACTAATATCAGGTTATAGTATACTACTAGTTCCCAGTATAGGTCTATTTTACCAAACAGGTAATCAATTTCAAGAACATGCATGCTGTCATTATTTCACTCATCAATCAATTGGTATAATAGTCAACTAACTACATACAATATAAGGTATTAGGTCTACCCAGATTAGACAAACATTTTACCTGAGTGAATCATCAAGATAATTTTACATTAAAGGAGTATTATTATCACCATGTATGTACATGTACATTGTATGTGAATCCTGTCTTTAAAGATAAAATGATTATGTTTTATTCATACTGCCTTAAACATGCATTATGCAAGAGCTAAATCTGCCAATTACAAGTCTTTCTTTAGGTCTGAAATGTTATCTAAATTATCAATTAGACATCAATTAACTTATCCAGACCATAATAAACTCTTGATGTCTAGGCTAGTCGTCGATTTTGGCTGGCTTAGATTCCTATATATGCTGCTTACAGCCATTGATAATTAAATTTAAAACATGGATAATCGAGACTATGCAGTTTATATTAATGATTTTAGTAATCTCACTCGCTTTGTTCTCGGCTCATAGTGGATCAATTTGACTAAATTTTCAGCAAATTACCTTTACACTATCCAGTTTTTAACTATTATAGTGAGAACTGTAAACTCTTTATCTCATCTCCCATAATGTATCTTTAAGTGTAATGATCAGAATGCCATAGGAGTAAATAAATAGAAGTATTGAATTGGAATGTTTTAAACCATTCAAGGAACAGTATGTCAGAATGTAATGTAATTATGATGGAAGTGGAATTAACCCGAAAGTCCTTGCACGTGATCTGAGTGATATAACCACCCCTTACAAACTACAAATGTCAAAGTTGAATTTCTAACAGGAATACAAAAGTGGTTCAATTCTGTACAGTATTTACAAAGATATGATGAAGCATTGCTGCCCCTTCTGATGTAAATGACATCAAGGCGTTATAACTTGTTCTCAAAATCGATTGATGGTCTGTTTTTAATCCAAACTGTGAGATTATCTGGCATTGATAATGTATTTTGATTTTGAAATGCAATTCTAAATAATTAAGATGATTACATATTAGTGTGGATTATGCTGTGATAAAATTGATATTTGTAACAAAAGATAATTGTATTGTTACATGTACTTTAATATCCACTTCCATATTGAATTGATGTCAACTTTCGAAGACAATATTGCCTCTGTTTTAATTATGGATATGTCAATAATTATAACTATACAATTAAAAAGACTCCTCATTATAATAACCAAATTAAAGATTTGGTCTCCCTGAGCAAAGCAGAAGACAGAAATTAACCAAAAAAAAAAATAACGAAGATTGTAGAGAGAGAGAGAGAAATTGGGTTTAACATGAGAGAGAGAGAGAGAGAGAGAACCCCCCAAAAAAAATAACGAAGAGAGAGAGAGAAATTGGGTTTAACATCAGAGAGAGAGAGAGAAATTGGGTTTAACTCCACTCGACACAAAATAGGTCACTTCGGGACTAACATGGTTTAATTTTATTTCAATAATTTGTTTGTGCGTAGGGGTCTTTAGCAGTGGGAGGAAACCGGAGTACACGGAGAAAACCCACGAGGTTGGACAGGCAATCGGGGGATTCGAAACCATACCAATGGACTCAATGGCAGGCCGTATGATACGGCTGCTTGTTAACCATTTGGCCATCCAAGCTCCCTCGAAGACTGCAGACTAAGTAAAGACAACATGCTGTCTGCCAGTAAGAGAAAATAGCGAAAGTATCAAAAAACCATAGACCCATAAAGCTTTGCAATTTTTTAAAACTCGCCTTCTGCATGCATTTAGCTGGGAGACTATTGAACCAGTTTAGTTCATATAAATTTCAAAATCCCTTAGAATTGGAGTGCAACAGAAACAAAGAAATGAACATTATTATGCCCATTAAGAATATCAAAACCAGAGATGAGAACTCGAGTTTGACTTTTGTCGCATCAGTAACCTGCTTTGTTCCCACTTCTGTCAAAACCAAAATGCTCCTTGATAAAATCCACTTGGCCAACAATTGGTTTTTTTATTCAAGAACCAAAACTCCATAAAAATATTTTTAAATATGAAGGAATCCTTAACTTCATCACTAGCTTCCTTTATGATTTTATTCATAAATATTAGACATATTTAGGATTACTTGGCAAAATATCAAGAGAATATCAATAATACAAAGTCACTCCAGACGATTTGACATTAACATACTGAGATGCCCGTAAATTTATCAATATTAGTTCAGTATTTGACATTTGATTTTAATATTCAGTCTACTTGTAAAACGTTAAAAATCAAAATGTAGCATACATGTTCAGTGTCAAATAAATGTTTTTCAAAGTATTTTTTTTTTCAAAAAAAGTTGTTATTAAAATAAAAGTTCTACCATATCAGCAGCAATCTCGGGATAAGGATTTTATCATCTATTTTAATTTTATGATAAAACCCTGTAGAAAAAGAATGACCAATTTATGGATTTATAAATACTAATATGAACACAGAAGTATGTTTAAATCTAGTAAAAGGTGGAGTCATTTTAAATTATAATGGGCATGACATAGATCAAGAGAAAGGAGTGCCTATTTAATGTATTTGTTAGGCCTGAATAAAAATAACCAACAGGCTACATTTTTGAACTGAAACACTCTAGATATTTTTATTAAAATTCAAATCATATGTTTTACCTCAAATATCATATCATTAACGTTTTTTCTTAACTTTAAATCATATATCATTGATGAAGGCCCTATATTGTGTAATCTGATCTACAATTCTGGATAAAATCATGGTTAGAGGTACAGGTACATGTAGTTGTTTTGGTTAGATGCAGTTTTAACCATAAATTCTTATGGTTGAAAGAAAGCAAATTTCAAAACAATTTATTTTTTGTTAGTTATGATTTAATATTCTAGATCATATAAACTGAAACGCCATCGATTTACATGTAGTATTTTGTCTATATGAATGCATTGTGTATGTGCATGTATTACTAAATGTATTACTAAATGTATGACTATAGTACTATGTATAAATGTATATGTATGCATGCTGTCCACAATGGACGTTTTGATGCAATAAACTTCTTATCTTATCTTATCTTATAAAGTATATAATAATAATATGCATATCATTCAGTTATATATTACGTATTAACCTGTTATGAACTATAATGAAACCACCACCCAATATTCCCTGATACTATATCTATATAATATAGTGTACCTTATGTTTATTTATTGTTGTTCTTTTCTCTAATAATCATTAAATCCACTATCAACAAACACTGTAAATATGTTTACAAAACCATGAAATTAAGCGGCGCCCCGGATTTTTTATATTCACAAAATAGTAAAAATAATAGTGCCAAAAATATATATGGTAGCTTTTTAGTTAACGTTATTAATAAACACATACTGAACAATATATTTCAAAACTTCTCGGGTGCAAATTTCCCTATGGTACTAACTGATCCCACAGCTTCACTGAAAATGACAGTTTCCGATTCCAACGGTGAATCATGTGATGGAGAATAATTCACTATACTGTGTTACAAACCAAATTTCCCACCTCAGACATGTCGGCTAAGTTTCTTACAGGTTACATTTTTTGGAGTTTAAAAATAGTTCAATTTTAGACACGTACCTTCAGATATCTAACCAAGCCAGTTGACGTCTAATCACACAATTCTGTCCACGAGTAAACTCATCCACAGCTATGCGTAATCATCGACAGTCGGCCATGTTGACTCATTAACATAATTTACATGGAACCGTTCCTACACACGGTCGTATGACCTGATCGATGAATCAACGTCAAGGTCACAGAAAATTAGTTGAGTTACATTTTGTCTGATTCTTTCAGTTTATTAAATCGATATTATGATGTTTATTTAGAGTTTGAATAAATCGGTATTTATAAAAGAAAGAGTTGTTTTACTTGAATTGAATTTTTGGCCATGAAATTATTTTGTTGATGAAAAGGCCGTGTCTACGTCAATGATAAGCGCGCGTGCGTGGGTCGAAGCGTATGAGTAAACGTTATTGATTACCGCTCGGAAAGAAACAGAAATTAATCCAAATATACAAACACGTGACCCGTCTTAACACAGTCGTACGCTTTAGGGCGTAGTTAAATTTAAATAGTTAGTTGCTTCTATTTAGGTGTAAGGACACTTGGCTAAAAGTTCTATAGAATACTTCAAGACCAGTGAAATTTTCTATAGAATTCTATAGAAAATTCTATAGAGTTTTGTGTGGGTGTTCCATTTTCTGTAGGATAAAATTGTGTTGTATTCTACAGAATTTTAGGGGCCTGAAGGACAGTCCAAAATATTCAACAGTTTCTGTAGCGCGTATATCCTATAGTTTTTCGTACAAATTTATCTAATTTCTATAGGAAAATACTAGAGTATTTTATAAGTTTCTTTTATTGCATTACTAATTTCTACAGTAGATTATAATACGAATAAAAAACATCTCTCATCTCCACAATAGTAAAATCTGTGGTAGAGTAGGCCTACATTATACATGTAGCAAATAGATTTGTTGAAATGGTCTAAGTATATAACTCTTTAGAAAACTAACGAATACCCATGAATTCTCTGTGGGAAACTACACAATGGGAAAGCCCCATATCTACCGAACCAAGACAAAACTATAGCATTTTATTAGCCATGTTAAAAAAATACACAATGAATTTGCTTTCCTGTAGTATTCTATTGGAACCTGCACCTATATAGGACTTTTTCAGAAAAAGACCGAACCACAATGTAGGTTCGATTCCCGGTGTCCATGTGGTGCGGAATCAAAAGTGTCCTTCGGGATTTTTAAAGACCGTTTTTCACCAGTCAGAGTAGCACCCGTGTTGCTGATAAAAAAGTATATTTATAACCGTGGGTCTAGTCGTTCGAAGGTATCAATTTTAATATAGAGAGCTTGATCTCGATTTAACACCGTACAATTCGCGTCCGTTGCTTAAGTAACATGTGAGATTACCGGCTATAAGGTGGAACCGGTACACTCATTCATGAGGTAGCCTGTGTTTAAAAGTTTATTTGTCACATGACTAATTTAGACACATTATTAATTTGTGCTTGGAAAGATTTACTTCAACGTTAGAAACGTGGCAAATTAATGAACAGAGTGCATTATAGCAAAATTATTAAAAACAATATTTTGAATAGAACTGGATTGGATTTAAATTGATCTCATGATTTTCGGTTTACAATAACTTGGCGACCAATAATTATATAAAGGTCATTACCAAATATTATTAACATGCGATATACCCCAATAATTTGCTAGATATGGCAGTGTGTGCAGTTTAAGCTACATTTTTGAATATGATGATGTTCGAAATTATGGGTTATATCTGAAGTTTAACAAGTCAAGCTTACACGAGTCACCTCCCTTAGAGTTTAACTTGAGTACCAACTATCCCGGGCTTACATCGTTCTTCGACACGATAGAATATAATTAACGGAAACCAAGAAATCTGATAGCTTATGTCGCTTACATTGTTACCATCAGTGAAAATCCGAAACGGGGCGAGACAGCGTGTATGGAGTCAACGACCCCAAATTATACTGTTCGTGAATGTTACCTATATTATGGCTGATTGGTGTGATGTCCAGGGGCCGGTTGCTCAAAGCTCTGTTAACTTTTAGCCATCCGTTTACATGGAGTAAACGGATCGTTAACTTTAACGGAGAGAAAGGTTGTTGCTGGAAGCCCTGTTAACTTTAACGGATAATGAAACTGACTTTCCAGGAACAGAAATTTAACGGACCGTTAACAAACGACACATGAAAGATAACGATCCGTTAGTTTAACGGATCGTTAAAATAACTTAGTTTTGAGCAACCGGCCCCAGGGCCGTAACTAGCTCAGAGCAACGATTGGGGTGGGAAATGTTGTTAGGGGTGCTGTATATCTACTGTTTTTATGGTCTCGCTCTTCATGGTGACTCGGTAACTCTGAGGTCCCGTCTTCGATCACTGCGTTGGCCGAGAAAGCGCTCATCACGAATCTTCCGGCGTAAGAGGAATACGACGGGGGGGGGGGGGGTCAAGGGATAATGTATAGTCTTCTTGGTGGTACGAAAAATCGAGGTTCCGTGTAGACATTAGCGTGCATGTAAAGACCCCTGTAGTGGCAGTTGGAATTCAACGTTAGAGCGGGCCTTTGCGCCGCTATCCGGACAAAGTTTCGCTCACAGTCAGAGCAGAAAAGTAGAATGTTAAAGTCAATTTCATTTCATTCAATTTTCCTACTTTTCTACGCAAATCGGACTATTGAAGACAAAAACACGCGCTATGACGCAAAATCCTCAATGGACCGTGGCATTTCTTCATCGAAATTCAACTGTGAAGGATTCTTTTATGTTCATGCCAATTTGTTCACAAGAACAAGAGACACAGTTCTTTGCCAGGCCATTAATTCAAAATTTCGTTTTCTTGTCTTTACTACCTAGGATCTGGAAGAGTTGTTATAAAAAAGAAATGAAATGAAATGGAGTTTAACGTCTATCTTTTGCACCTAACCTGGGCTAATGGAAGACGGACATACGCCATGCAGTGTGTTATAAGGGACCTTTTGCCCGGACAGCGGCGCTACGGCCTACTCTTATATCGAATTCCAACTGGCAAGGGATCTTTTACGTGCACGCCAATGTGTACCCGGGACATCGATTTTTCGTGCCACTCGGTCGACTTGGCAGCTGTCCTTGTCAGGCCCTCCTCCGCTCTGCGTCACTGGCACGGGGAAACTACACCGGAAGCAGGGATCGAACACCCGACCTCCTGGCTAGCGAGCCAGCGCCTTACTCACTTAGCCATTGATCCCCCGAGTTGTTATATACTATTCAAAAAAAGTAGGGGATATTTGATTTTGGGGGCATAATACTAAAATATGTAAATGACTACGAAAAAAGTCACTATAGAACCTAACAGAAGAAACATTTCCAGTTACATGTGACGCCCAAACGCACCAATAGCTACCGCATGGAATGCAGGTGATGCTTGGGATCATCATGGGGGTCCAACCCAAGATTTGCACGACTCTGACTTTGAATGTTATAGTCATTGTGGCATTGAATTCCAGGGTGGAAACATCAGTTTAATTGTTTTAGTGACCAGAAAACAAATTTTGATATGCGTCGGCTTACCCAAAATGAAAGGTTACGTGCCCTTGGCATGCTACAGATCGGCACAACACAGGCGGTTGTGGCGTGGACGATGAATGTTTCTCAATCTGTCATAAGCAGGCTATGGTCCAGATACCGTGATACACAATCTGTACAGGACAGACCACGCTCAGGTCGACCAAGGGCGACAACTCAAGCCCAGGATCGATTTATCCGTACTTTGGCCTTGAGAAATCGTGTCATCACAGCAAATCAGATCAGCGCTCGTCTTCAAACAGGTGTGGGAGTGAGTGGCCAGACGATTCGGAATCGACTGCATAGGGGTCACCTTCGCACCCGACGTCCTCGCGTGATCCCTTGTTTGAGAAATCATCACCGTCAGGCAAGACGTCGTTGGTGTAGGGATCGTCAACACTGGGATAATCGACGCTGAAGCAATGTGATGTTTTCAGATGAGTCAAGGTTCACTGTTGATTTTTTGGACAGACGTAGGAGGGTGTGGCGTCGTCGAAACGAGCGCTTCCAAGACGTTAACGTCATCAGACAAGATCGATTTGGGGGTGGTTCTGTTATGGCGTGGGGTGGCATCACTGTTGCTGGAAGAACGGCTTTACATGTTGTTGCAGGGCGTGTTACAGGCCAGTACTACCGGGGCAACATCTTGGCAGTCCATGTTGTGCCGTTCGCACGACGTCATGGCCGCCGTTTCATCTTCCAGGATGACAACGCAAGATGTCACAGGGCCAGGATCGTTACAGGTTACCTCCAACAACAGAACATCACCACATTACCTTGGCCAGCACTTAGTCCCGACCTCTACCCCATCGAGCATGTCTGGGGCATGCTTGGACAGAGGTTACGTCAACGTCAACAACGTCCCGCCAATGTCCAAGAACTTGCTCCTGCGTTGCAACAGGAATGGGACAATCTGGACCAAAATGACCTTAGACGTCTCATTAGGAGTATGCCACGTCGGATCAATCCTTGTTTGGCAGAGGAGGATTTACCCGTTACTGACTTTGTTGTGATGCTGTGGTAACTTTGCTGTTTGACCCCGGGTATCATTTTACCCTTATAATGGTCAGTCTGTGCCTTACTCAGTCTAACGATCATTTGGAATAAATCGATGAATGTGAACTTCATTTCATTTTGTCATTTGTTTCTTCGTCAGTTTCATTAGGTGACTTTAATAACACTTAAAAATCAAATATCCCCTACTTTTTTTGAATAGTATATAATAGGCGTTCTTGTTGATGTGGGGGAAAAGCCAATGAAGTGGTCTGTTACGGCGAGCTTTAGGCGTGTTTTGCACGGAACTGTTGGAGGGTCCATGGTAACACCAATGTCTGACGTCATAGGGCCAAAAGCCGCTCGTATGACCTCTGATGTGACCTATCGCTACAATCGGTCAGATCTTCATGCATACGTAACTAACATACGAATATAAATTGGCAGCGTGTCGCAGATGTTCAGGTTGATCTTCATGTTTTGTAGGCCATCGAAAGTATAAGAAAACGAAACGAAATTTTGATCTGTATTTTAATCAGATTGCACCAGGATCAGTGTACATAATCATGGTATTGAGAGGAATAATGGTCGATAACCCGACACTCCGATATTTCAACCCGACAATACATTTTCGTGAAATTACATTTTTAATGTTGCTGTGTCGGGTTAAAATGTGATGTTGTGTTGCGTGATTGTCGCCTTATGAAGGGCGACACTATGGCATTACGATATGATACCAATCAGTCGACACAGTTAGGCCTACCAGAAATATTCTTGAAACTTTTTGCTCATCCTCGTTTTGTGATACACGGACGTGGTTTGCCTGAATTAAAGTATTTGAAATAGACAATATGGTCGAGATTGTCAAACCCTTTTCAATATTTTTTATCAGGGCAATGCGACATGATAGCGTTTACAGGTCAAGAAATGTTATGGATTTAAGATAATGAGGAGAGAATTACAAGCCTGGGGCCATGTAAACTATATAAGTCTAGCCAGTTCAATTCATGTCAAAACATTTTTTTTAGCCCGGTCTTGTTGATATTAATGATTAAATAGTATGTGCACGAAACATACCAAATCTTCCAAACACTCCTATTACATTACTGATATAGGTCGACGTTGGGGAAATTTACCAGTATAATTCCACCTGTTCACTGATAAACATATATCTTTAAAAATGTTAAGTTTTAAATATGTGAAATATGATCCTATTTTACTATGTTGTAAATTCACCCATAATGGTGTCAATATTATTCCCAATTATATTCAAATGACTATTGTTTTTGAAATCGGGGAATTTCACCAGTGGTTTGGAGGACGATAGCATTTTCCAAGCGTATGCTTCTTATACTTGTTATTTTTTCACCACTACAATTGTTGCTATTATTTTTCAAGGTAAAAATCGCCATGTTATCGACCAACAATACTGTGAATATGATTTTTTCACGTATATCTAAACCGAAGATGTAAATTTGGAGGAACATAAAAAAAAGCTATAAAAACGTAATGAGATTTATTTTAATTTTACAACATAATAAATATAACCGGTTCTAACACTTTGTTATCATTTTAATGCACGTAAAAATGTTTTATAAAAACACTTTTGCGGTCAAATGTGTATATTATTAGAACATAATTTTAGAGTAAATTGGTTTGAGCATAATATACCGTACTAAAATATAACACATAGAGAACAAATAACAGAAAAAAACCAGTAAGGAACAGAACTTGTAGGACGTTAAAATCCATTTCATCTCATTTCATTTAATACAAAATCAGCTATAAATTAATGTAAAAAAAAAATAATTATCTCGAAACATTTTATTACAATTTTAAAACATATATGGATATATACAGGCATTAAGTCCGACAATGATAGACGTCGTATATCTGATGAAAATAGTGTAAACATTACACATGAAATTTACTGAAGTACAAAGTATTAAAAGCTCCATTTAGGTGTAAGAGCTAAATCTGCTTGTTGCAGGTCTTTCTTTTGGCTTCAAAGGTTATATATAAACTATTATTTAGACATTTATTAACATGTCAAATCTATAACCAACCCTCTAGAACATTGTGTGGCCGAGATTTAAACAGATTAAAACACGGTAGCCATTTAATGATTTAATTTAAAACTGGTGAAGTGAGGCTAAGTCTCGAATAATAAGTATCGTTGTTAGGATAATAAACAATCTATGCCACATCTAATAAAACTACAAATGGTAATTTAAATCTTCTTTGAACGATTTTGCATTATCTATTTTTGAACTATTATTATAGCAAAAACGACAAGCTTTTTCTCCACATCTTATATAATGCATCTTTAAGGATTGTAAACTATCAACGTCTTAACTTGGGCGTATGTTACAGAATTGTAAGTGCAAGACTCATCCAAAGGTAGGGCCTATTGTGTATCCGTTGACAACACTAAAAGTCAGAAGTCACCACACAGTTTATGTTAGGCTTCATTAAAAAATCAGAATTGCATAATATACACATGCTGTTTAATCAAGCAATCAAAATAGAAATTGGAACAAAAATTTGAGCAATTAAAAAAATGTTGCCGTGTCAACCGGATTAAACAAAGGATTTTTTAAAATTTAATTAATGGATATATTTAACAAACAATAATTGAGCAATTATTAAAGCTATCTAATTAAATTGAGTTAAGTTAGCTTCCAACAAGAACAATTATGGGACTATTATGGGACTATTATGATAAGATCGAGTCTTGTATAATTTTAAAAATATAGTATATATTTCACATGAAAATAAAATATTACATATATAAATATATTTCAAAAGAAACCTAAAGGCACTTAAAAGCCGAAGGACAATAACTGAATATTCCGTGATAAAGGCCTCCCCCATATAGCCAAAAGGCTTGCACACACTGCGGATTAATTCGTTGTCTTCAAACGAAACTATTTGCCCCGTCATGGTTTCGCCAGGGCGTGCGTTACGACAGCTAATCCATAGCATATTCCTAGAGTTTAGATACCACAATCCTATATATCCACTATTCCATAATGCCTCAACTTCCTTGTTTCTGATTAACCGGTTGTACGTGTAAAAAAGGAGGATCGCCTGCCAAACTTCTTGGGCTTTCTCCGAATTCTCCGCCCCTCCCCCCTCCACTGCTAAACACCCTATGCACAAGCGAATTATTTAAATTACCCACATTGTGTCGAGGGGACGTCAAACCCATCTCTCTCTCTCCCCCTCTCTCCATAAATGCTAGTGAGATTGTCGGTTCCATTACTACGAATCGCGATAATGGTAATTTGGCAAGATGTAGTACTACAACAGGCGCGGATCCAGGATTTTTTGCAGGGGGGGGGGGTCTATGTTTGATAATTGCTTAACTAATTGCGCTCAACCGATTAATTTGGTAAATTAGATTCAATTTGGTTCATTCTGACGTATTTCCGGAAGGTAAATTCCAAAATTACAAGTCTAAATCGCCAATAAAATCGCATTAAAAAATTTTCAAGTCTGAGCAGGGGGGGGGGGGTCCGGGCCCCCTGGACCCCCCCTCTGGATCCGCGCCTGTACAAATATCATAAAATGTGAGGATGAAATAGAATAACGGTAGTTAAGGCATTGAAGGAGATCAATATACACTTGGTGTGTGCCGGCCTTGCGTTAGCAAACTGTTCTTTACAGAACACGGTCCTATAAACTAACGAGGATCCGGTTCATAAATCTAAAACTTAATTACAATAGGTTTTTTTAATATTGTGGTCGACGTTGTCGCTATGGACTTATATATACAACAGTAACCAACCATAGATTAGCGAATTAAACTATTTGCATGAATATTAAACATAAAATACAATAATGTAAATGTCTGCTCATATATTATGCGGAAATATTCATTAAATTTATCACTTCAATCAAAATACTATTATTATCAAATGCATTTTAGTAAACGCACACTGTCACAATCCTAAATGGCAACCATAACTCAGCCACCATTTACCACCATTAATTATTTTCGGCATTTTTCCTTTCTTCTTTGGTTGTGGCACATACTCCCTGAAAATATATACAAAATAATATACATGTAGGGTGTTATTATGAACTGACAGTTTGCTTGGACGTGGATTTAGGGTCCCCCCCCCCTCCTTAGAATCGGAAGGGGAGACGAATAGGTCTCCGCACCCCCCCCCCCTCATGATTTTGATTGCCAGGATAGATTTTCAGGTATATTTACAAAATTCACATGAATTTCCTGTTCTGAAGTCTTTCTAACCACTGCCTTCAGTCTCGGCACAGTTACTGATCTTGACGATAGTTACAGCATTCACCGAAATAGCACTGATACAGTAAACTGTTCGTAATAATTATTTTTGTTTGGTAATGAAAGGTTCCCAGGCTCGTTCGTCCCCCACAAAAGTTATGCCAATTCCACGCCCTTGACAGTTTTGCACAGACAGTGACCTTTCCACCTAATCTTTGTCGAATTTAATTGCGAATGGTTCTTTTACTGTATGTACATGAAAACGAGTACATGGTACGACGGCTTTTCGTCTCATCCGAACGACTATAGACGCTGTTCCTTGCCGCCCTGCATCGCTATCAAGTGGGAAACACCGTGAACAACACCCATATTTTTGCATTTACAAGAGATGAACGCAAAACACTTTACCCGCTATCGCGCTCATGTTGAATTCGACAAAGGATGGAATGCGGGGAGGGGGACTCCAGAATCGAAGGGTACAGAACACTGAATACGGATAGGGTTCGTCCTCTCATGAAAACCAAAAACAATAGCAAACTGCAGACCCTATTGCGTTACCAGATTTTCATCCACAAACGGAGAATATTCCGTAAAGGACAGGGAAAATATCCCAAAATATATTTTACGTTACATTTGAATCGCTAATAAAATTCTGGCCTCTGCATTTGCAGGCCCACTACCTTAGCACATAACCACATGTTTTCATAAATTGCGTAAAGGGGGAGGGGTGGGGGTTGTAACGGGAAGATTGTCGAATGGCACTTTCAACAGCATCTCATCAAGAAAGAAGCTAGAATTTACATTAAAAAACAAACAATATTTACTATCAGTATTAAAAATATAGAGGTTACTTTCGTTTTATTACTGATATGGGTTTGGCAAATTTTTCACAGGACGTACCAATTATGAAAAAAAACCTCCTTTTGATTCTCTTGTACTTCTTATGTGTTTCACATTATAAACTCACAAACACAGTTTGATAACTATCCGACTAAGGGACATTAATTTTTAAAAAAAACAAACTTTAAAGGATTGTTTTACTCAGCGGGATATTCAATTTCATCAAAGTTTCAATTACAATTCTTTCTTCGTGTATATATTTTTTAATAGACCTATCCCTTAATGTCACATTAGTTTTGTAAATAATCAGCTGTATTAATTTGCTTTCAGTATTTAATACGTGATTAAATAATACATTTAATGATACACATTTTGAAAGGATAGGGACAAGTCTGGCTCAAATTAAAAAAAAAACAACAACAACATTGTCTTGGTATAGTGACGGTAGATTTACACCCTTAAAATCGTAAATATTGTCGGGCTGAAAAAAAAACCTTTGGCAACTGAATCTACTACTAGAAAGAATAGAATTACCTTTTCCACGATCATCAAAGATATAATATGAATGTTTGTAGTTTTGACAAGATTTAGGTTAGTGTCGTTTATCAAGGATCATTGCTCACATAGCGGAGTGCCGGTTGTCCATTTTAACGTTATCTGATTATTTGAGACGGATGATCTAATCTATGTAACGCCCCATCCATCGGATGGTCTAAAGTGAGGGGTGGTTGTGGGCTTGTGGTGTCAATAAATGTCTAATCAATAATTCATATAACATTTGAAGCCAGAAAAAAAACCTGCAATAGGTAGATTTAGCTCTTACATAATGCATCTTAACAGAGTTTTCAATATCTGATTCGTATAAGGCGAAACAGAAGACAAGTAGAAGCATTTTGACAACTTTCAATTTTCGTCTTCATCACCTTCGTGTTGAATTATTAATAATGTCGTGTAGGTGATAAAGTATTAAGTTTAAAGCACTTACATAAGGAGTCCTCTTTCCGAACTTACTCCAAAATGTAACTTTAACTGTATTTTTGTGACCTGTTCGCTGATCAAAACTCTCGCATTCATCGAATGGTGGTGAATACAGGTGAAGAGTCACAGCCTTGTCGGAATGGCTTGGATTTTCTACACGGTGGAGACCAATTTCATCTGTAAATAATAACAAACAAACTGGATTAAAATCAATTTCATTTATTTTTTTATTTTTTTGCTGTACTTCTATTCATTTTATTGGCATTTCCTTTTGGTAAAAATTTTCTAAATAATCTGACCAATTTTTTATTTAATTTTTATTTAGTAACTTGATTTAGATCACGCGCCGAAGAACTGAAGGTAACATGTCCCCAATGGATGCACAGTAAATGACATATACATGTACTGGGTCCAAGATAAGATAAATCGTACTGCATCACAAGGTCTCGATACAATTTTTAAAACAATGCTTGAATTGAATAAGGTACAATCCCAATCTAAACATCCTAGATTAAATTACAGAAAAGATAGGTTGTCAGGAAATGAAACATACACCCAGTTCAGCGGTTCAGGTAAACATCCTAGATTAAATTACAGAAAAGATAGGCTGTCAGGAAATGAAACATACACCCAGTTCAGCGGTTCAGTCAGCAAACGTTGCCTATTCTATTGTAAGTTGTGATAGCATTTTACAGTTCAGCGGTTCAGGTATCCATGCAGTCAGCAAACGTTGCCTATTCTATTGTAAGTTGTGTTAGCATTTTACAAGACACAAGCAACTCATCAAGATTAACAATCCGCGAAATAGTTATCAGATACTTTTTTTGATATTTCCAAGGGGGCTAACCCTAAAAGGTATTGACACAAATCGGCGATAAAAGGTGAATATTTTAGACCTTCTAAATACGCCCAAATTCAAATCAAGAAATAAAAATTGCCTTACCGCTAATATAGGCACACCTATTTTTTTCGTATGTATTTTTCTGTCTTGGACTCATACTTGTTCCGGTTGAATCTTCTGATGGCCAATCGTATAGCTCTTCACGAATGGAACCATCTAAGACTTTCATGAAGCAATGGGCATTAGCGTGACTGTGTATACTGCTGCCATTGGCTTCACCCCAACACAAAACCATTAAATTGAATTTACCATTTCCTGCATCTACAAGATTTCTTGTATACCTGAAATACGAATGTATCTGATCAAAAAAGAGTCATCAACGTCAATTGCTTCTGTCTCTCACTAATGTGAAAAATCCACAGAGAAATATCCCTAGAAGCTATTATAAGAAATAGCTTTGTAAAGTTAAAAACGCATGAATTTTTAAAATATCCAACTGTTTGCAATGTCCACAAGGAAGTGTGGACACACAAACCGACGGACGGACGGACCGTGGAGATGGTATATACTATATACATTAATTCAATGCGTGTATATAATAACAAGCCAACAGTGAGGCTGATGTCCCCCGCCGAAATCCCAAAATAAATAGAAGACACATATTAAATAATCGCACATTTATTTTTTTCAATGTATCGAGCAATCAAACTGTACACGAAGTGTCATCCCAAGGTGTTTTATAAAGAAAAATGCTAAAACCGACGAGAAAAATGAAAATGTACCCTAGTTAGGGGGACCCTAAAGGCAGACAAAAGGGCCCCTCTGGCCAAGGGAAAGGGCCCTCGTGTCCAAGTCAATCGTTTCTATACACTTTTACAGTCGAATCCATTACTACCGGTAAATGAGAATGCAGTCATTGTATTGGCATAAAAATCATCAATCAAGATGAACCTAAGTTTTCTTGTCCCAAAGTATCAACCAATCAAATTGCTTATCTCTGCTTACCCTAAGCGGAAAATGCTCATCTTCGAACTCCATCAAGGCATTGACCTAATAAGCATATACACCAAGTTTGAACATTTTAACGCAATTAGAAGGAGAGTTATTGTGTTCCAAAGTCTCGACCAATCAAATTGCTCTGCTTACCCTGAGCAGAAAATGCTTATTATCGAACTTAGTCAAGGTATTATTGTAATGAAACTATACACCAAGTTTCATCACTCTCACTTAATTAGAACTAAAGTTATCGTGCCCCAAAGCATCAACCAATCAAATTGCTTATCTTTGCTTACCCTCAGCGGAAAATGCTCATCTTCGAACTCCATCAAGGCATTGACCTAATAAGCATATACACCAAGTTTGAACATTTTAGCTCAATTAGAAGGAGAGTTATTGTGTTCCAAAGTCTCGACCAATCAAATTGCGTATCGATCTGCTTACCCTGAGCAGAAAATGCTCATTATCGAACTAAGTCAAGGTATTACTGTAATGAAACTATACACCAAGTTTCATCACGCTCACTTAATTAGAACTAAAGTTATCGTGTCCCAAAGCATCAACCAATCAAATTGCTTATCTCTGCTTACCCTAAGTGGAAAATGCTCATCTTCGAACTCCATCAAACATTGACCAAATAAGAATATACACCACGTTTGAACATTTTAACTCAATTAGAAGGAGAGTTATTGTGTTCCAAAGTCTCGACCAATCAAATTGCTCTGCTTACCCTGAGCAGAAAATGCTCATTATCGAACTTAGTCAAGGTATTATTGTAATGAAACTATACACCAAGTTTCATCACTCTCACTTAATTAGAACTAAAGTTATCGTGTCCCAAAGCATCAACCAATCAAATTGCTTATCTCTGCTTACCCTAAGCGGAAAATGCTCATCTTCGAACTCCATCAAGGCATTGACCTAATAAAGACATACACCAAGTTTGAACATTCTAGCTCAATTAGGAAGAGAGTTATTGTGTCCCAAAAAGTGTGACGGACAGACGGACAGACAGACAGACAGACGGACGAACCCATTTTAATAGTCCCCCAACTTTCTTCGAAAGGCGGGGGACAATTAAGCTTTAAAATTAATTAATCACGAGTGATAACGATTTATTCATGTATTCAAAGGCTGGCCAGAAATAGTGAACATTTACCTAGTCCCTTTGTTAGAAATAGACTATAAATCAATTTGCGGAGCAGTGTCACGTTTGCTGCATTTCATTGGTTAAAAATTGTTTCAGGTTGAAAGTGAAGGTGATCCACGATTAGCCCAGAAGATTCGAATACCCAGTAATCAGGATCTAGATCAGACAAACAGCGTTGAGTCTTAATCCAATGATGGTTGATTTTAAAGACATTCGCACTTTGGATATCTTTGTTGTTTGTTAAAAAGAAGAGAGAAAGTTTAACATCCACTCGACACAGAGTTGGTCATTTCGGGATTAATATATGGTTTAATAATTTGCTTGCACCCAGGGGTCCTTAGCAGTGAAAATAACCGAAGGACCCGGCGAAAACCCACGAGATTGGACAGGCGACCTAGTCTCTTATCATCCAAACAAATATTCTACGAATATTAGTCTGGATGGGTCCTCAAACTTTGACAGAAAGTCGGTCATTATCTGGATTATCCAGTCTTTTAAGTTACCATGTACTGAATCTATCAAAAAATCTCGCTTGTCAACAATGACACTCTCTAAAATTTTGTTTTAAAAGTTTTAATTGAAATGGTAATTTTCTCTCGTCATGAATCAAACGTATGTCTCACAATCTCCTTAATCGCGATTCATGCTGTTGTGTCGTCTCTATTTTGTTTCTAATAATAGATGTGCTAAGTGAATTGTGGGATATATTTTATCCTCGCTTTATAGAATCTATCAAAATCGGTCCGGCTTCATAATATCTATCACTTACCGAGACTTTGGTCAAAAGGTTCCATTGCCCATGCGTAACCGGGAGTTTGGTTTTTTATGTGGTAGATTATCCAGTAATTTTCGTCAATAATTAAGAACCGACCCAGACCCTCCGTGCGTTGAAGACTTGGGGGTTCTGGGTGACAGAGACTACAGGCGACCTTACTCCTCGTCACGTACAACCGAGCATTCGGAAATCACGCCAGTTGACTCAATGACAGGCTTTATGATACCGCTTGCGTGCATGTGCTAACCATTCGCCTATTCAGCCCCAATTGTTAAAATAAAGATTTTGTTCAAACGTCAGAGTCTGAGGAATGGACGGACAAAAAAGGGTACTTTTTGAATTTATGTAGTCTATGGCTATATCGAAGGTGCTAATCAAAGTAACCCACAATTATTTTCTTGGCGCGAGAGTGACGATGTCTCTTGAATACAACCATCCGTAATTGACATGCTCCTATTAAAACGTAAACTGATTAAAATCCAGTAATGCGTGATTGCTTGGCAACAGTAAAAATGACTGGCACAGTTTAACTAGATAGTTCAGTTAGGCAACCAAAGTTTGTACGTACTAAAGGCCCCATCCGATCAACATTGGAATGTAACCCAGCTGTTACACTACGTTATTGCAGATGCATTTCTCGACCTCACTTAGGCAATCGACTTAAATGTAGAATTTTATGTAAATTTTGGGGCTATGTATAGATAATGATTGTTCAATCCACCTCACCGATAACTACACCCATGGTCCGAAATTGGAGGTTTAATAGGCTACACAAACATTGATCTGTCGTTATCCATCTATTCTCATCTGTTTTGCTGATAGGTTTGAGCTTATTTAACATGTACAGTTGGGGTCATTGTCATAGGATACAACGATGCAAGTGCGAAAGATGGGAGCTGGTTGCACATCCAGAGGGCAACGAGACAACGCTTCGCCATGTGCGGCAGTGGCGTTATTGGTCTGTAGGCTATTGATGCATTGTGAAAAAGTAGTTTTTTTCTGTCGAAAATGCGTCATGGTAGTGGTTTCGTGTGACTTACAACACGAGGCAGGACCAGATCTAATTCTGTCAAGGACACGAAATGTAAACAGGGCAAGGACACGTGATTGTTGCCCAGGATTGTGTACTATGGGTTAGGGATAGGTCTAGGGTTAGGGTTATAGTCCTGTTTACACGATTATCAAGTGGTTTACAAAAGAAGTCAAAATGTCAACAAAAATGGTAACATTTTCATTAGTCCAGCTCTGAACGTAGGTCCCATTACACACGGCCTGCGTTATGAGACCTACGTTCGGAGCTGAACTACATGTCCACGTGCGATCTCTATCCGTTCAATTTCATGTCTAAGTCTCTAACGCTATATCACCCAAAGTCTTACACGTTGAAAATATTAAATATCTAATATTTAAGACATTTTACCATCGGTACACGAATGTGTACCATAGTGCGTTTCGGTGTCATTTGTAACAAGTAACCAGAAACAACGAGGCTAGCCATATTCTACAACTCATGTCAAACGGCGACGCCATCACTTATATGGAGAGCATGTGCAATAGACTGGAATAAGCAAACACTAGAAATTTCTATTCAGTTGAGACTGTGAAAGTAGAGTCAAAACGAAACAATTAACTGAATGTAAATATCAGTTCATAGACAACAGGGCCCTGTTTCACGAAAACTTAACTAAAGATAAAATCAAAATTTTAGTAGATACTTCGATTTTGATTGGCTAAGCACTAAAATCATCTAATATTATCCAATCAAATTACTAAAATTTCGATGTTATCTTAGTTAAAAATATCGTGAAACAGGCCCCAGATCGTATTATTATATGCGTTGCGACCCATTAGTGTCAATTTCTAGGTCCCAGATATTAGCGATTTAGCTCCTTTTTAGTAACACCATCCAGTAATGATGCGTCTAAAGGCTCACTAAACTTAATTTATTAAATCTAGAAACTTTTTAAATTGACGCGCCCATTCTATGTCCGTATCTCGGCCCTAGAAACGTTATTTACACAACATTGCACGGTGTCTCAGTAAGTAAGACGTGTAACGGGATTGCATATGTCGTTCGTACGTGGAACGAAATACGACGATCCGTGTACATATTGGTGTGCACGTACAAGAACCCATGACAGTTGGAATTTGATATAAGAATAGGCAAAGTTTCGTTCATAGCACCCTGTATGCCGCGTATGCCCGTCTTCATTGGTCCAGTCGGATGGATCAGAAAAGTACGACGTTAACCTCCCCCCCCCCGTTCATTTACATGTATTTTCCAATTCTACCGACCTTGTACGATAGGTCTACATACCGAGTAAGCTGTCTAATTAGGTGTGCATAACTTAGCCCATATAGAAATTCACCCGTTATTGAAACTAAAAATTACTGGCCTGGAAAAAAATAGGTGGCCTGGAAAAACACCCGCTCTTCAGTGGAATTGTTTTGCACTTTTGACTACATTTATCAAGGAGCGATAGTATAATTTTCATCTCACCTAACAGCACCACGGGCTGTTTGATGAAACGTCAGCCGTGGGCGCATTTTGTTATCATCGCAAACTCATTTCTATATACTGTTTGAATGGCATTTAGTAATTGAACACATTAAAAAATAAACACAAAAGTTCTATGGATAACAATTACTATATTTCTAATAAAGCTACGTTTCAACAATGATTCTCTTGTCGTTATCAAGCACAACGTCAGCCGCGGACGCATTTTGATATCATCGCAAACTCATTTCTATATAAGTAATCTTCGACGATCTGGGAATATTTTTGGTAACCTTCAAACATACTAGTTCAATGACACGTACTATCCTTGGTGGCTGTGTAAGGTGCTTTCATAAAGGTATACAGACTATTCATTCGTTTCTTTTCACGTAGTTGGTGATCACAATATGAGACTATGCCCCACTATACACAGTGAAAACTAACTAACTGATAAATTACAATCTCCTGAATTAAAGAGACACAATGGGAGATTAGATAAAGAGTCTACTGTTCTCGCTATAATAGTTCAAAATAGATAATTTAAATTTCATTAAAATTGCTCCACTCTGAACCGAGATATTAGCTTTTGAATTCGTAAGTAATTCTCTGTGAAACAGATTTTCAGATCGGATTCAAATCCAGTGGGAATCCGACAAAGATATCATCGAGAGTTGATTATTATTTGATTAAGTTCATTAATGTCTTATCAACAGTTTATATATCATTTCAGACTTAAAGAAAGGTCTGTAATGGGTAGATTTAGCTCTTGCACAATGTATGTTACTTATTTTAAGTGTAAAACACGCCAAATGAGTTGTAATTTCGACGTAATTGAGATTAACGCCAATATAGAGATATATTTTCACCAAAATACTCGAACATATTTTCAAACCAACATGTAGTTTTCAGAAAATTCAACAGCAAAACTCGTCCAAAAACATCAATTCGTAGTGTTCATGAATATTAGATATATTTGTTGTTTACATTTACACGACTCATTTTTAACTGTGTCTTGTTCTAAAGAATTGCTGTATTGCATCACCACTGAATCGATTCCTATCTCGGTCGATGCCCTCTCAGTCACATTCAGTACATACGTGGACACCCCTGAGGATCATGAATAGATTCGACACGAACATACTCATTTAACAAAGGAGGCTGAGATAAGAATTTGAGAGTATCTGGTGAAATTATTAAGAGTTATTTTATAACCAGATTATCCATACATTACATTCGACACCATTTTGAATTAAAGTTGCTAACGTCGGCGAAATGGGTCATTATTAAGGCGCGCACCTCTTATTTCAATAATTGGCTTTCGTATGGTGTATACGGTGGTGGGGGTGAATGGTTAGCAGAGGGGAGCTGTCAAAATGTATGTTATTGAGTCAACTGGCGTGATTTCGACCCCCCCCCTCTCTCTCTCCCTGTCTCATATTACCACATGCAAACGCCTTGTTTAAAACAACAAACGCGTCTGCGTTAACCAAAAATAGAACGTTTCATACAACACACTAACACATAATTGCCTGTTTACAAAATGCTTCGTAATACGCCTTCTAGTCACTAAATACTAACGTTTAGAGCTATTGAATATTTATTTCTGGTGAGTTTATACAATGTTCAATAGGTTTACCACAACAGCTGTATTTTTTTGTGTTCAATGGCTATTCTGGCAGTTCTCGCTGCAATAGTTTAAAAATAGATAATGAAAAGGGAATATATTGAAAAAATTAAAGAGAAGCAAAGTTACCAGTGTTACGATAATAAACAAAGGCTCGTTTGTCCAGTTTTAAATTTAATTATTAAATGACGATCTAGTTCAATGACGGTCGTGTTTCGATCCATTAAAGACCTGCAATAGGCAGAATTTAGCTATTGCATAATATAATATCTTTAATATGCTTTTTTTTATGATAGACAACAAATTCGTCCCTGCAAGCTCTGAAATCCATGTAAATAAATTCCCAATTTTAAAAATAAACAGTTCCAGAAAGCTAGAATTTGTTCGCATTGCGCTTGTTCTGTTTCCGTTTAAAATAAAGACAGGTATGTTGCATACCATGTTCCTGAAGCAAAAACTGCGAATCTTACAACATCTAAAGGCCCCCGCACACGAGCCGAAAACTGCGTACGCAAATGGCGCAGCGTCATTTTCGGCTCGTGTGCGGGGGTATTTTCGAGCGCATTTTGACGTTCGCCAAATATCTGTCATGTTTGATATTTTTTGACGCAGCGCCAACTGCGCTCTCGTGTGCGGGCGACTCAGCGTTTCATTCGTCGTCAATGCGCATGCGTCATCACTACTGCAAAATGGCGGCGCCCAGTGGGTTCGTCAGTGACGCAATTTTAGAGGATAAAATCGTCGATTTATGGCAAGAATATCCTTGCCTATGTGATACAAAATGCGTAGAATTTCGAGACCGCTGCCATTTTCGGATGAGTGGTGGTCACGTGAACGACACACTTGCCGCAGTAGCTTTCGCGCAGCGTCGTTTTCGGCTCGTGTGCGGACGCCGTATTTCTGCGTCAAATGCGCACGTATTTAGCGCGGCGCTAAATGCGTACGCAAAATGCGCTCGTGTGCGGGGGCCTTAACTGTGCGGAGCTTAAGTGAGATTAAACCTTCTACTGAAAATAGTGCCACGCTGGCCCATACTGGTAGTCTTGCACCATATCGACTTCTGAATATACCCAGCTATACACAAGCCTTGTTTGCTATTAGTTAAATATGTAACGTACCCTGTGTCGTGGATGTCAGTATAGAGGTATAATTAACTGCCAATTGGCTTGAATATTTTCGGCTTGTTAATATATGAGTTCATAACAACTTATATGTATAAATGGAGTAGTTTTCACAAACATACAGTATTCTGTCAACCCCAGCTGAATGTGACAGAATGGCTGGATACAACCCTTGTAATATTATATAAGTGATAAAACAAGTTATTAATTAACTATTTTATGTAACTATCCACATATTAGGCCCGCGGGGTATAATATAAAACAATATCATTGAAGAGAAATTTAGATTTAAAGGAGCTAAACCGCTAACATTTTGGGACCCAGAAATTGACACAGGTGGGCTGCAAGGCATAATACTGTAATATGAATGTATATAAACTGATTTACATGAACATTCAATGGTTTCCGTTTTAACTCTAGTTTCAAATCAGTTATGTTCCGCGAAATAAGCCAGCAATCTCAATCGAATGCAAATTTCTGGCGTTTGGTTATTCCAGTCTACATACGCCGTTTGATTTGGTGCAATGTTTCTAGCCTCATTCCTCGAGTCGATTGCTAGAACTGGGGCTGAAAGGCATTATGGTACACGATTCGTGTACCAATAGTAAAATGTTTATTTTGTCTTAAATATTGGATATCAGAAGCCCATCTTTTTCTGGTAAGACCACAGCATCAATGTTGATTTGAACTGACAAATAATTTGTGTTTTCAATGTTGAAGATTTTGGATGATATAGAGTTAGAGACTTATCTACTTTAAGAAAAAGGGAATAAGAAATTATTAGGTGACTTCTTTTTGTCTTATTGATATAAAAATCGTCAAGAATCGTGATTTGGTTCAAAAAGATATGCTCCGTCGGGGAAATTATGATAGTGCTTTATAGATAAACAGAAAATGTTTCCACTTCCAGAATGATATAAATTCACAATATGACACGACTTCTTACCATGAATTGTCGAGAGTCGCGTTTTTTAGTTTCTACATATAAAGACTGTTGGAACTCTACAGATGTAACACGCACCATATCACCAATTGTCAGTAGTCAAGCTCCCCGTGTCCACATTTGAAGCTAAAAAAATGTCCATGAGAAGCCCCAGATGTAATCGACTTGAAAAAAAAAAGATCAAACGTGTTTTGCTATCTAAGATAAAATAAGAAAGGTCCACATTATCAAACTATGACCTTAATACAAAAATGGGCCACGATTTTACTGTTAAAGATCCGTTTTGAGAATGTAAACCAAAATTACCCCGCTACGCGGTATTTAAATCGGAGAGGTGCTCCCTGACAAAATGTACAAATGGAACGCTGAAGTTGCCATTTCCAACCATTTAGCAGGATGGGGGATATGCTATGCAGAAGTAATTTAAAAGTAACTGCTGGTCTAGACGGTGTTCTCCAATTTTACAAATTTAAATAATGCGTTAATATACATGTTGTTAAAATTTGTACACTTTTTGCCATAAATAGTAAAACGTAAGACTATAAACGTTGCTCGCCATTTTTCGAACAGGACATCGCACAATCAATTCAGACGTCTGAATAAAACTTACATACATGAACTATGCTAAAATGACTCCCAAACTCCGTCCATTCTTTAAACATGACTGAAATATCCGCCCTAAATCTGTAAAGTTAATGTGTTTTCAATACGACAAACAGTCGAATATGTAATACGATTTGAAAATCCAGTTAAATAACTATTGAATAAAACTGATTTCAAATGCCAAGCCGATTAGTCTTGTGAATGAAATATTTATCGTAGAACCGTCTAATGTAAATGATAATCCCACATTAAGCTAAGTTTATACGTGGAATGTTAATGAGAATATCATCATAGGTTTTACATCATGAGTATGACCTAATAAACTATACATTATGAGCAAATGAAAAAATAAATTGGCAATGTTGGTGCATTATCATGTTACAGCAGTTAATTCTATACCGCTAAAAACCGATTCGCGGAAATTCAATATTTCTCAGCATATTTACTTCCGAATTATATAGTAGTATATAATATAGACACAATAATATACGTTATACTTGATACGCGGTACATTTTTCTGTATAGCCTACAGAAAGCCCCAATTATGCAGGCTACAACGATTTTTATGCTTTCAGTATATATACCAAAGAGAATATAGATATCATTTATGTTATAAAACTGCCTATACGGTTGGCAGCGCGTCTTTAGAATATATATTAAATTAGTCAGATACCATGAATTTACACTTAATTGTCAATCTAGGATCTACAATACACAACTCCTAATTAATAGAGCCATAGACATGCATATCATCATATTATTATATTAAAGGCTAATTGCGATATAGATGTAGATATTATAGTTATATATATATATATCAATTGTTGGGGGGGGGGGGGGGAGACAGTATATTAACACTATTAACAGTCCAGTATATTCTGTCGCTATCTGGATTTCTTTCGCGTCGTATCACTATCATTATTCACTACAATACCAGCTGTACAACAGGTTTTTTTCTGATTCTTTCGTTCACGAGAATTTGCTCTTTGCAATGAACTCAATTAATGCCCCCCCCCCGCCCCTCAGGTTGTTTGCGAGTACGGCGCTCGCGGGATGCATCGCATATTGCAGCTTCCCCGCACCCCCCCCCCCCCCAACAAGTTATTATTTAATTGGATATTAACAGCATACATGTGATTCGGAAAGATAACACAGTATCGTATTATTCTTGGACATATAATACGTTCATTTGATTTCTCCGATATTGATTCCACAAATGTTGAAGGATCATTATCATTAACTGGGTGAATCGTTTAATCAAATGCGTAATAACATTATTTATGCATATTTGTTGGGTTTACCGGTATCTATTTTGGGGTATCACTTTCTGGAAAGAAAGCTGTTCCTTACTAGAAAGAACGTATATTATTATATCCTTATTCATATCCTAATTGAGAAATTATTTCTGGTAAATTAGTATTTCAAATAATCTTATCATTTTTTAAACAAACCAGACTTTCAACAATTATTTATTTGACATTTGGATCCAGTTAACCTTTCTGTCAATCATGCGCTGTTCCCTGATAACTATAATGTCGTAGGAATTAGTTCTTCAACATTTCTCCAGAAAATATAATAATTTCAGATCGAAGTATATAATCTTACCTGTGGGGGTCAAACTTTGCGTATTTTTTCCAATCCTTGCGATTACTGATATATAATGTCATTAAACGCTTCACGTAGTCCACATTCACCTTGTCGCTATCAAATATCTTGTGAAGTTCTTGAATTAATTCTTCCAGTGATTTTGGTCGTACAACCTTAGTGTGATCAGAGTACGGTTCTTCGACTTCATGGAATCCACATTCCATCGGTATGTTGTTAGAACTTTCAATTTCCATGTTTTCCGCCTGAAATCGTCAATCTTTTTTTTTAATCAGTCACGGTGTTAATTTTGAAATACAAATACTATGAAATAGGCTAACTAGAATTTGTGAACTCAGAACTGTGCCCAAGGAAACTTAATTTATGTCCTGAAAGAATTTCCATTCACGTTTAAATATTTTCCACGGTTTTGACGTCTGCTGTTGTTATGACGAGTATAATATATCTCTTAACCACGTGTAAGCTTTACTGTTATACCTACACGCACAATCAGTGAGACAATAATTTGTTATACGTCGTGAAGCATTGAAAACGAAAACTCAGTTATAGTCTGTTTCTACAATCTGTCCTGTTGGGCTTTACGATAAACTTTATAGAAGTGTATCCCTGCCAATATTAAATGCTCTGCTAAAATGTCTTTTCCATTGATCATATGTAAAAGTACAATTTACAAAGTCCTAAAACCGATTATGATAAAGTTAAAGTAATTCCAAGGAATAAATTAAACGTCAAATGTATTGTGTCAAATGAGGGTTTAAAATGTCAAATACGGCTCTTAATACGAAATTTTCCAGTTGTGGTATAATACATCACTAGAATGTATGTGTCTATGGCTGTTTGAGTCTATCAGATATTTCTTGGCACATTTATAATTACGTACTTTGGGAAAAAAAAAAACATTTGCTTTGCCGAGAGAAACCTAATTGACTATACTTTGTCAAGTGCTCAGATTAGCCATACCAATCACATGATTTTATTGCAGGCATGTAGTTTGCCATGTTGATTGCCTCAATATCATGTGGTAATTATCTTGTATGTGTGAAATACCTTATTTAACGTCCCCTCTACCGAGGTGATATCGCTGACAATGTAAATATCTTATAGTGTGCTGGCTGATAGTGTGCCAGGTTGATCTAGGTCTCTTTTCCGTATACGTTAAGTCACGTGATATCCTATATTTGCATATCAAACGTAGTGCTCTGTGTAAGATGCTATGTAGAAAGCGTGAAGGACAAATGTAAAATGTAATGAGGGAAATGTCAAATGTAGGCACGTCAAAACTGCAATTTCCAATAAAACATTTGACATTTGACACATTACATTTGACGTTTTACATTTAACTTTGGTCTTAGAGGTATTTTGACATTGTACTTTTTATTGGACACATATGGATTGCTGTAAGTGAGAATCTTTGATAATAAATGAACACCGAAATCAGGAGTAACCCTTATAGCTATTTGAAGTCTCTGGTCACTATATTCAAGATTTTGAATCTCTATAAGGTTAAAAAAAATTAAATTATCAATTGTGTCGTTTATCGGGGGTTAAATTACTTGCATCTGTCCTAAATCTAATTAACCTCATGCACTAAATCCGAGGTGAGTGTCAGATACGGTATTAAGCTTGGTGTCAGTTGTGCTTGATAACGATAGCAAGTCATGCCTGCATATAATAATATAAATCCATCATTGTTGTCCCTTATAACGGTTTCACTATAACTTATTGTCCCTATAGTCAGTATGTATAAAGTTTGGATTCCTTTGTGAGTCTGGCAAGGGACGACGTATAGTCGTTCAGGTGGGACGGAAATTGAGCTCCAGTGTACACATTGGCGTTTACGTAAAAGAATCCATGACAGTTGGAATTCGATCTAAGAGTTATAGGCCATGGCATCGTTGTTCGGGCAACATTGCCCCATGTGCTCTGTATGGCACATGTTCTTCTTCATAGCCCAATCCAGTGGCGGCGCCAGTCGTCGGTGATTGGAGGGGCAAAGCTGGGGCAAAGTCCATGGTTAAGGGGGCGAAGGCACGAGTTTCAACTAGGGGTGGGGAAGGGGCTCCCCCAGAAAATTTTGAAAAACAGGATTCCGGAAATGCAAACTGGCAGTATTTCCGGCAATGGTCGTTGAGGTAAAGTGTCAAACGAACGGACTTGCGAACCTCGACAATTCCCACTCACGAGCGCCAATGTAAGGTATACTTATGGAAGGTATAGGGAACCTCCCCCTGAAAATTTCAAAAGTAGACTGTCGGAAATGCTGTCTGGCAGTATTCAGTCAGGCACCGATCGTGGAGATAAAAAAATCTGACCACATACCGTCCGTCGCCTGATCACTAGTTTATACGATGAGAGACCAAAATGGCAAACGAACGGACTTCCGAACCTCAACGAATTAGCGAGTCTTTGTGGGAGTTTGGGGGATCTCCCCAAGAAAATTTTGAAAAATAGACTGTTGGAAATGCTGCCTGACAGTATTCAGGCACCGATCGGAGAGATAAATAGAGCTGATCGGATGTCGTCTGTGGCCTGATCACTAGTCTTTCCGACTCAACGAAGTCCCCAATAATTTGAAAAGTAGACATGCCCGAAATGCAGTCTGGCAGTATTACAGGCATAGATCGTCGAGATAAATAGAGGTTAACAGATACCGCCTGTCGCCAAATCACTAGTTTATAACACCAGAGAAGAAAGTGACAAACGGGCGGAGTGAGTGACTCAAAGTGATGAATATTTTCTCCACTATATTTTGTGAAATGAACAAAGTAATGCCCCCCTTGCCCCCCCCCCCCATGGTGCCGCCACTGGCACAATGAGAGCTATATATTAGGACGTTAAACCCCATTTCATGTCATGCATAGGGCCTATGATTTTCGCTAAAATATTTTGATTATACTCTTCTTAATCCGACTGAATTCTAAACCAAGGGATTATCTACCGTTGACATTTTAATTTGTTTCAGATATTAAATAATCGATTTGAGTAATTTCTGAATCGATAAGATATAGTCTCAAAAATACAAATGACGACCAGCGACTATCTATGTTTACTGTCCTAGAACAGATAAGGTTTATTATAAGATTTAATCAAAGTAAACAAATATGAATCAACGCTTGAAATGGGGGTTAACCATCACTCAGCACTAGGTCATGTCTCGACTTTGGTACACGTCACTTCAATATTTGATTTAAAAATTTTGTTATCCATATCTGACCCGCATATTGGGTCAATGAATTAACTTCAGATTGTAGCATCCTTAGTGAACAAAGGGTGCTTATTAGTTTTCGGCACGAATATTCGCTCGTCGAATACATGTATAATATTCGAACAGCAGTCACCATTTTCGCATAGTTTAGAATATCTACATTTTTTCTTCTGTTTGCTTTCAAATTCAATTAAAGACCACTTTCTTTGCCATATTTGCATTCGAAGATTACTTAGATTGCCTAGCTTGTAATGGTGCTACCCCAATGTAGGCCTACCGTCTTCAGAGATGGAAAGATGCGCCCTAATTAGATGGATCACGCCTTATCTCCCTATCACTTTATTTACCATGGTAACTAGCTGTCCGTTCATGCATGTCTGTATAACACGGCCATTGTCTCAAGGTCAGATCTAAATATTAAGGTCACCTGCAAATGTCGTCAGGCGCGGATCCAGAGGGGGGCGCACCCGGCGCACGCCCCCTCTATTTTTTGAGGTGGCGAACAATTTTTAGCTCCATATATTCTCGCGAGAAAGAAGAACAAAAATAGTTTAGGTTGGAAATCCTAATTTACAGGATTAGTCCTTGTGGGCATTGTTTCCACTCAAAAAATCACTGTTCCGGACTTCGCACTCCCAAGTGGGTGCGGCACGCCCCCTCTTTCTGAAAATCCTGGATCCGCCTCTGGTCGTCAAGGTTTCGAGTTGTAAACAGGGTTGGGACAGTGGTTGTTGCCGAAGATTGTGGGTTGGATTAAGGATAGCGCACTAACCCTGTTTACATCTCGTGACCATGACGAAAATCTACAGGTGGCCTTAATAAATGAATTAAACTATTCTCTTAATAGGATCAGTGGGTCCAACATGGTTACTTGGGGAATACCAACCCTAACCCTAACCCTAACCCGCCAGTCCTGTTCATACCGGCCATTGCTGCTTACCTATACATAACTGCAATTTAGTCAATCGAAATTTCAATCGGCTTCGACTCAAACCCAGTACCGTGCGCACGCTACTTATGTTTTTGGCGAAGAATCTGTAAAATGACTTGTGTTATCTATGCATAAATATAGTTTCATCGCGGTTGAACAAGTGCGTTATTTGTTTCATTCTTGTGCATCTTATTTGCTTAGTTCATGTACTTTGTTTCTGTGTGTGAATACGCCCTGGTCGGATATCTTCAAAATATCCGGTCTCGGTTGATCGGACATATGTAAGCGTCCATCTGCGCCCCCCCCCCCTCTGCCCACTCGTTATCAACTTCTTCACTTAATCTCGAAACCAGAAAAAATTTTGAAGGAATTTCTCTGGTGAATCGGGGTAGCCATTTTCCCGGAAGGTGACATGTAATTCCTACGCGCGAAATTTCTCGTTTATTTGCGTCGTACGCCCCCGAATTTACGTGCCTGAATGACCGAATCACTTAAAAATATACCCACGCGTAGAAAAATAGATCTTTACAAAAACTTGAATTTGTTTGTTTAGGATCCAATTTTATGTCAGCGAGTTGACTTTGACTCAAGAATCATTTTACAACAAACGAAAGGACGATCCGACCTCTGGTTTTCGAGAAATCGACCCCAAAAAGATTGACCAATCAGAGGTCAGAATGGGGGGGGGGGGCTTAGGTTTGAAAAAAATTGGAAAAAATGGACGGTCTAATGTACCAGAGGCCCTCGGCTCCGCGGCTGCCTCTGGGAACGAGATTGCTTCTTCACTCTCTCTCATAACTCTTGACAGGACCTCCACTTTCGTTATTGTTGACGTTTTGTTTTTCTTTTCTAAATATATAACGACCACACCATGACAAAAATTGTATGGATCAGAGTAGTCTATTTTTTTTAAAGGATATAGGATTATCATTAAAAGCAACCCTACTGAAATGCAGTGGCTTTTTAGTTTTTAAATACGTTACTGCTAAGTCATTTTAAATATCCAGGGCCTCTGCCATTTACTTGTAAAACGACCCTTGTGACATATTTACTATTAAACTTTAATATGGGCTCTTCTGTGATTCTTCTTCGAAAAGCTTTTTGGTCATTTTTCGTAAATGACATTATTATATACAACACAGTCATGGATTCCCCGTAATAATCGATAATCTGTTTTTTTATATACTGAAAACTGAACATTAAAGTCGTGATTTCGCAAATCTGACAATATTTTTTATACAATCTGATTTTAACATTCCCGATACATGTATATGTCCACCTATGTGCCAATGCTTCTGTTATAGTGTATAATGTACATAGTTTATTATGCCATTTAATTTTAATCAAAATAGCAATTAACCAATGTCTGAATGATATATCTCTAATCTGTCAGGTCTTTTACCTGTCTGAGTTTTAATGTAATGATATATAATTACGTAATTGTAGTTAGTTAACTCGCATTCTTGCTATGATCATGTCATCTTCTTTTTTTAAATATCTGTTTCTTATGTGCAATTTACATTTATTATCAAATAGTATTATATAATTATTTTAACCCAAAGCTTATATATAGATATGTTCTGTAGTCTTCTGTAATTTTAGTGTTGTGATTGTCTCATCCTACCTAGCGATATCTATCTCTATATTACAGCTGTTTCACAGGTTTGGACACTCATTTATTAAAAGTCAAAAGTACAATTTTAACTATTTATCAGAGTAAACGTCGTTAGTGTTACAATAAGGCTACAACCTCCAGAATACAGATCTACGATTATACTTCTTTAAAGGGGCAATTACACTTTGCTAACTTGGCAGCTCCAGAAAATAAATAGTAGCCCTTTTCTAAGTACTTGATGTTTATGTGTCCTACCTGTTGTGTGAATTATCCATTACATCCTATTTTACTGGTCCAGAGGGTTCAAAAATATTTCAAAATCCAAGTCAGATTTGAAAAGGTTTACGTAAGGCTTTTCAAATCATTTAGTTGAATTTTTCCAAATTTTTAAATTAAGTGTGTTAAGATGAAATTTGTATCATCAATTAATTGGAATATTGTAAAATAATACAGTTTGTTGACCAGAATACAGATTGAGACATACATGTATTATTCATTTACAACAAGAATGCTATTGGTCCTTTAAGGGCCGAATTTCGATTTGTCGTGATTTGTCTATACTGTATACTATAATTGTGGTTTTCTCGTTCAAATAGTTACTTATAGTATATATATATATGTATATATGCGTGTGAAATACGTTCATTTAACGCCCCTTTCTTTATATGTTTCTTAGAGTAGCGAATATTCACCGTTGGAGTGTGCCCCTTTATATCCAGGTAATAATATTGCAGACTAAATCACTGGTCTTACTCACTTGCTAGGTTTTTGTTGATTATTCGTGACATTTGAGGCTGAAGAAGACGGGCATGGATTAGGAACATAACGTAGGCTACAGCCTATATGCCCATAGATTTGTTTGACCGGAAAGTAAAAAAATAAATATGATTGGAACATGTTGTGTTCTCGTGAAATTCATTGCCTAACACCATTAAACCATTGCCATCATAGATACATTTAAATCTCAGCTGTTTACAGAAGCGTTTCCATAGTTCAACAAAGAAGACATGAAAAGCGCAACTGCCTTCGATATGATCGACCACGACTTCCTCTTACAAACTCTTCACCGGCCCAGTCATTCTTTTTATGCTGCAAACTCTAGAAATGCGGTAGGAATGATGCTCATTTATGGGTGAAATCCTTTCACTCTCTGGTCGTTTCCAATCTGTGGTTTTCAATGGCGTTGGGCCATGAAAATCTAAACAGAGTTTGGAGTTCCACAGGGATTCTTCCTGTGTCCCATACTGTTTACTGTAGGCCTATATAGTCTACCTGTAGGTGATATAACTATTGTGACATATATAATAAAGATCGCCAAATTCAGATTTCTCTGAAATTGTGACACCCGTGAATATTGTACAGACCGCCAAATTTCGAAATTTTCTGCATTGTGAACTTCGTCTTTAGGTAGATCGCCAAATCCAGAAATTTTCTGTGTTGCAACATCTGTGGATAATATATGTTATGCAAATTTGGAAAATTTCCTTTACATTAGTACAGATAATGAAGTATAGAAATTTTCTGAATTGATAATTGCTCTTATCGCGCTATATAAATACAGGACACGCCACGGTGACCCATGTAACAAATTAAATTCTCAAACATTTTTTTGAAGTAAAAGAAAAATAAATAAAGACGTTTGAAGTATTTGTAGTTAAACAAGCCAAAAGTGAGGCTGATGTCCCCCGCCGAAATCCCAAAATAAATAGACGACACATATTAATTAATCGCACATTTATTTTTTTTAAACGTATCAAGCAATCAAACTGTACACGAAGTGTCATCCAAAAGTGTTTTATAAATAAAGATGCTAAAACCGACGAGAAAAATGAAAATGTACCCTAGTTAGGGGGACCCTAAAGGCAGACAAAAGGGCCCCCACGCTTGACAAGGTAAGCATTTTTTTCCGTCCACCGGAGCCAGGTCTTATGACGTCATATGAGGATTGTGGGTTAGGATAAGGGCTGTGGCCTGCAGATTTCGTCACAGTCTCGAGATGTAGATAGGGCTAGCCCTAACCCTAATCCTGGGCCAAACCTAAACCTTATCCTAACCCACAATCCACATATGACGTCATAAGACCAGGCTCTGGTGGACGGTAAAAAAATTTTACCGCTTGACAAAGGGGCCCCTCTAGCCAAGGGAAAGGGCCCTCGTGTCCGAGTCAATCGTTTCTATACACTGTTACTGTCGAATCCATTACTGAATGAGAATGCAGTCATTGTATTGGCATAAAAATCATCAATCAAGATGAACCTAAGTTATCTTGTCCCAAAGTATAAACCAATCAAATTGCTTATCTCTGCCTATCCTAAGCAGAAAATGCTCATCTTCGAACTCCATCGTTATCTTATCCTAAAGTATCAACCAATCAAATTGCTTATCTGCCTACCCTAAGCAGAAAATGCTCATCTTCGAACTCCATCAAGGCATTGACCTAATAAGTATACACATCAATTTTGAACATTTTAACTCAATTAGAAGGAGAGTTATTGTGTTCCAAAGTCTCGGCAAATCAAATTGCTTATCGCTCTGCTTACCCTGAGCAGAAAATGCTCATTACCGATCTTAGTCAAGGCTTTACTGTACTGAAACTATACACCAAGTTTCATCACTCTCACTTATTTAGAACTAAAGTTATCGTGCCCCAAAGCATCAACCAATCAAATTGCTTATCTCTGCTTACCCTAAGCGGAAAATGCTCATCTTCGAACTCCATCAAGGCATTGACCTAATAAGCATATACACCAAGTTTGAACATTTTAACTCAATTAGAAAGAGAATTATTGTGTTCCAAAGTCTCGACCAATCAAATTGCGTATCGCTCTGCTTACCCTGAGCAGAAAATGCTCATTATCAAACTTAGTCAAGGTATTACTGTAATGAAACTATACACCAAGTTTCATCACTCTCACTTAATTAGAACTAAAGATATCGTGCCCCGAAGGCGAAGCATCAACCAATCAAATTGCTTATCTCTGCTTACCCTAAGCGGAAAATGCTCATCTTCGGACTCCATCAAGGCATTGGCCTAATAAACACATACACCAAGTTTTAACATTCTAGCTCAATTAGGAAGAGAGTTATTGTGTCCCAAAAAGTGTGACGGACAGACAGACAGACGGACGAACCCATTTTTATAGTCCCTCAACTTTCTTCGAAAGGCGCGTGACAAAAATATTTCCTATTTAGTGTAAATGGGTATTAAAATTAGTAAAATGCATCATTTTTCCCGAAGCAGTTAGGTGTTGAGGAAACATTGCACGAGCCGTTGAGCCAATGACTAACGGCGCGTGCAGGCAACGCACCTGTTGTGGTCAGTCGTCTGTTACAGAGATAATTCGTAAGTAATTCTCTGTGAAACAGATTGAGATTGGCCCTTCGGAGGTAAGAATAAACAATGTTCCCTGCACATAAAAGAGTACTTGCAGATGGACTTCGACATATGAGCAGGCCCTGGCACGTTGTTATGCATGGGGTATGCCATGTCTTTACTAGCCCGGGTGTAGCAGAAAAGTAAGATGTACTACTACTACTACTTGGTGTTTAACGTCTGCTTCCACATAAGTGATATCACAGACCAGATGTTATGGTATTTCTTATTTTATATTGGAAGATTATTAGTCTAAGCCCTTTAAGGCGTTTAAGAGTTATCTCCCTTTAAGTGGGCGTTGATTTGTCCTGATTGTCATACATAATACGGGTATAAGACCAAAAGACTTATTGGTTGTGACTATAACCGGAAAAGGAACTCTGAGCAAAAGATTGTTTTCGTGGAACAAGCCTGAAAATAAATGATTATTTTTTTTTAAAATTAAAGATGATAAGAGCTATTTTAGTTTTTAACAATCATGGAAAGGCGAGGATGACCAAATTCTACGAATACTATGTGAGTCTTGCTTCCCTATTCTGCTGAACTGTGCGAACTTATGGTTCAGAAATGGTTCCCCTGCCAGTGCCACTACCTACGACTCAGACTGAATACTTTAACTTGACTTATGTCTTCAGTCACAATAGATAGTGGATTGTTCAAAGCAATTCCTTCGAGCAAGTTTTTTCGCCAGAGAAATGAGATGGGGTTTAACGTCCTCTTAGTCCTACTGTAACAGTTCCGCTCCTAAACTGGGCTAATGAAGACAAAGTTCAGCGCTGAACGTCGGTCTCATTACAGTAATTACACTCACCCTGAACGTTCAGAGACTGTCCCATTCAATCAATGTCGAAAATAAATGGGAGAACAGTCAATTTTACAGGACAACTTTTCACTGCTAAATGACGGGGTGTCAATCCGTGTGAAAGCCTGTACAATGTGAAGACTACATTTTGTTTAGTCTTGTTTGTATGAACGACATTCCTGAATGTGGACGTTCACCTACAGTTAGAACTGTCATGGCGCGGAAATGTAACTTGATAGGAGGGGACGTATTTTTAACAGCGTGTTGTGTCGCTCATATTGTCTCTAGCGAAGTAAGCAAGGTCTTATTTTCTCACTAAGATGTTTGTTTACATTGTACAGGCATCCACACAGATTGACACCCTATCGGTTGGCAGTGAAAAGTTGCCCAGTAATATTGACTGGGGTTCCAATTATTTTCGACATTGATTAAATGGGACAGTCCCTGAACATTCAGGGTGAGTGTAATGAGACCGACGTTCAGAGCTGAACTAATGAAGACCGGCATACACCATACAGTATGAGTGAAGCTTTGTCCAGGCAGCGGCACTACAGCAGTCAACTCTTATATCGAATTCCAACTGTTAAGGGATCTTTTACGTGCACGCCAATGTGTACATGAGACCGCTGGTATTCGTCCCATCCGAACGACAAGACAGCTGTCCTCAGTTATGCAATACTGGCACGGGGAAACCACGCCAGAAAATTTGGATGAACTTTCTTGACCAATGCAGGGATCGAACACCAGACCTCCTGACTAGTAAGCCAGCGTCTTACCCACTTAGCCATGTGATCCCATTTTCGCCAAGTAGAGTGCTACAAAAATGTTATTGGCCTGTAACTCCCTTAATTTCCACATAAACCACAGGAATCTAACCCTCTATCTGTGGATACACCATACCAAAACTAGACAATAGAATAAAAAAAATAGCGGAGGAATGCAATGCTTATTGAAACCTTGATTTTTACCTGCTCTTGCTTCTGGTTGTTTTTTTTTTTATCAACGTATTCAAACAAACCTCTGTTGATTAACTCAGATATGTTTTTTCTTCAATCCAGCCTTTTTGATTTGCATAAATACTCCCCAAATATTGATATCATAGCCACTAAAAGGTGAAGCCTTTTTTACTCTAAAATAGTATGATTTGATGAATCGCAAATATCACCGGAAATTTATTTTGAAAAAATGTCTGCAGAGCAAGACATGAAAAATAAGTTTTCTTTTGCTTGGATGCGAGAATCCGTTACTAAGTTATGGTGTTTTTATGGGTTTATAGTTGTATTTCAAAACTGATTAATTTATTTCAGCCAGAAGATATGCAACATCAAATAGTGCGGGAAACGTTTCATTTGGTGTCTAAAAGAGAAGATAATGTTTGTAATTTTTTAGAAGGTGGAACGTAAGTGGATGTAGATTATACTGATAAAATGATAATTTATAAATGTTATTACTGGTAGATAAAAAGTCATGTCAAGGGGAATCACTTTTGTGACAAATAATTAGGTTCACTGTACCTTTCTCCAATTCATATCGGATGCAGCATGTTCACATTTTTCTACTAGTAAATTATATAGCTGAGTATATATTTTTTGATAAGCCAAGCAGTCACTGATATAGTGGAAAAATAACAACTTTATACAAATTGTGGGCCTTAAGATTGGTTTACCTGATAATAGGTATTAAATTATTGACCAAGAACTGATTCAACATTGTTGCTTTAAATTCTTTCAAAATGACATAAATTTATGTGGACATGAACGAAGCAGAGAAAGTTTTCACGAGACCGCAGATGTACGTTGTAAACTAAATGTGTTCTTGAACAAGTAGCAAAAAAATCTTGTACTTTATGACCCATTATCAGCGATTTTACAGTTCCAAAAAAATGGGCCATACATGTACATACGCCATTTGATTGCTGAATAATGTTTTTTTTAACAGGTTGATTGGAGGATCGGATTATAAACTGATTTACAGACATTATGCTACTTTATATTTTGTGTTTTGTGTTGATTCATCAGAAAGTGAATTGGGTATTTTAGATTTAATACAGGTATTGCATTTTTCACTTAATTTTTAAAGACTGGAACTAGCACCTATTAACATAAATTACATGTGCTGTTGACTAAAAGCATAATGGACAGATGCAGACTGAACCAATCCATTTAGCTCATAAATCTTCTTCTGACAGATTGTTCCAGCCTGCTATATAAACATCTGGATTAGTTAGTTCTAATTTGTGTAGTGTGCACATTCTGATTTGCTGAAGAGATTGTCACCAATAAGAAATCAGGCTGTCTGAGACAAATAAATTTCTTGGTGTATGCAAGCAAGCCTTTTAAAGTCGCTTGTCTTTTTAATATTTCCGTCCCAGATAATTATAACCAATTATAGCAATTTCATTTTTTCTAAATCATAATTATGTACAAAAATGTTTTATGGGTCCAGCAAATAGCGAAATCATTCTCAAAGAAATGTTTTGGTTCTGTAATACATCATTGACAATTTTTATTATACGTCCACATTCATAATGTGAACGTATTATGCCGTCGCCCCTGTCTGTGTCTGTGTGTGTGTGTGTGTGTGTCTGTGGTTCGCCTACAGGGCACAATTCTTAATGGATTTTCTTCAAACTTGGTATACTTATTCCTTATACTCCAAGGAAGATCCCTATTGTTTTTGGTGCATGCCCGACCCCCAGGGGCAGAGCCACGCCCATTTTTAGTATTTGTTTGTTTGTCGTCTACAGGCCATATTTCTTAACTTATAATCTCGAAACTTTGCATACATATTCTTTGTACCTTAAGGAACAACCCTATCATTTGGGGGTGCATGCCCAACCCCCAGGGGCAGAGCCACGCCCATTTTCTTTTTGTGTCTTTGTGTCGCCTACAGGGCGCAATTCTTACTGGATTTTCTTCAAACTTTGTATACGTATTCCTTATACCCCAAGGAAGATCTCTATTGTTTTTGGTGCATGCCCGACCCCCAGGGGCAGAGCCACGCCCATTTCTAGTATGTGTTTGTTTGTCGTCTACTGGCCACATTTCTTAACTTATAATTTTGAAACTTTGCATACACATTCTTTGTACCCTAAGGAACATCCCTATCGTTTGGGGTGCATGCCCAACCCCCAGGGTCAGAGCCACGCCCATTTTCTTTTGTGTGTCTTTGTGTCGCCTACAGGGCGCAATTCTTGCTGGATTTTCTTCAAAATTTGCATACTTACTCTTTATACTATAAGGATGATCCCTATCGTTTGGGGTGCATGCCCAATCCCCAGGGGCAAAGCCACGCCCATTTTTAATATTTGTTTGTTTGTCGTCTACAGGCCACATTTCTTAACTTATAATCTCGAAACTTTGCATACATATTCTTTGTACCTTAAGGAACAACCCTATCATTTGGGGGTGCATGCCCAACCCCCAGGGGCAGAGCCACGCCCATTTTCTTTTCGTGTGTCTTTGTGTCTTACTGGATTTTCTTCAAACTTTGTATATGTATTCCTTATACCCTAAGGAAGATCTCTATTGTTTTTGGTGCATGCCCAACCCCCAGGGGCAGAGCCACGCCCATTTTTTTTTTGTCTGTGTGTCACCTACAGGCCACAATTATTATTCTTAATCGATCGTCTTGAAAACTTTTTTTTATACTTATTCCTTATACCCTAAGGCTGACCACTATTATTTTTGGTGCATGCCGGACCCCCTGGGACAGAGCCACGCCCAATGCTTTTGTGTCTTGTGTTCGCCTACAGGATGCAATTCTTAACAGATCCTTTTAAAACTTTACAAACCTATTCCTTATACCCTAAAGATGACCCCTATTGTTTTTGTTGATTTCCTACCCCCCCAGGGGCAGAGCCATGACCATTTTTACTTCGTGTCTGTGTGTGTTGTCTACAGGCCACGATTCTTAATTGATCGTCTTTAAACTTGGGATATGTATTCCACATAGCCTAAGGACATCAACTGTATATCCCGACTCACACAGGCAAGACACGCCCAATTTTTGTGTTTGTCGTTTACAGGCCGCAATTCTGAATGAATCAGCTTGATACTTGGCTTATGTATTCCTTATAGCCTGAGGGCGTCCACTATTGATTTTGATGAATGTCCCGACCCCCAGGGGCAGAGCCACGCCCACTTTTTGCCTTTAGCGTTATGAAGGCACAATTCTGTATGGATTATCTTGGTATACTTATTCCTTATACTCTAAGGACGGCAACTATTGATGTTGGTGTACGACCCTGAACGCCTAGCCTTCTTGACAAAGTACCATATCAATCAAAGCAGGAATGTGGACGTATATTGTAGCGTTAGCGTTATGTTTTTCAGGTTTTTGTGGAAACACTGGATAAATGTTTTGAAAATGTTTGTGAATTGGATCTCATTTTCCATGTTGATAAGGTAACCATTGTTAAGATGTTATTTTTAGAAATTTAATAAGATGTATATATTCTATAGCACTTTGGATGATGTCTTCTTTTTACTTAGGGTATGATATCCAGACCAATTAGTGCAAAACAAAATCCGTTCTAAGCTGGAAGGGGAGTAACTTCATATTTAAAATGGAGGCAGACCCCCATTAAATAACAGTATTGGCTACGGTAATATGTTTCACAAATAGTTACTGGTACATATATGCTACTGCAAGTTTGTATATCTCAAAATTTCATAGGTCAACCGCATACAAAATCTGTCACTCTATCTGTAATGAAAAGTGCTCAGCCAAACACAAATTTTGGAAAAAATTGAGCCAAGTTAAGTCAATGGAAAATTAATGGTGGTCTGCCTCCTAAAAGGGGATCCTAATTATGCATATTTCAGAAATTGCTAATATTATCGATCAATTATTGCCTTGCATATTGCAATAATTATATATCCTGAAATATTTATCAGTTGATAGTAACATTGTTTTAGATTGCTTGTTAAACTGTGATTACTCAAGGTGAAATAATATCAATTTTTATGTTTTGATTTTGTATAGGTGTTATATATATTACAAGAGTTGGTAATGGGTGGTATGGTGTTAGAAACTAATATGACAGAAATATTAACCAGAATAGAAGAACAAAATAAATTGGAAAAACAAGAGGTATGAATTCTACTATTGCTATATTTGGTTAGACTGGTGGCCAGTCTTCTCCACACACCAAAAATTGGCCAGTCCTCTCAAAAAAAAAACGAAAAAAAAAACGTAATTTCTACAGACTGGGCAAATAGAGCTTCATTTTCATCTAGTAGGTCAATCTGCATTATGTAGGTCGTGTGACGTCGTGCACGTGATCACGACATATCTAACATCACGTGATAATAAACATGGCTGTCGACTAACTGGCAAACTGGTGTAGGTGCGAGATGTTTGTTGTGGATAACAGTTATTGTTATTTAGTGATACTTTAACGATCTAAGAATTTTGTTGACGGACAATATCTGTCGAATGAACGGATACAACGTATGGGATGAGGTGAATGAACATAAATAATTACACACGACATCATTATAACAACTTAACGAAGCCAGTTCATGCGTATCGGGACGAAGCCGAATGGCGAATGGAAACAAAAACGTGACATCAGCCCGCAGACTTTATTTACAAATTCCATGTTGATAAAGTATTATTTATCTGAAGCAATGTCTACAATATCTGATGATGATAAAGTTTGAAGACTAGTGGCAAATTGATAGGTTGATATAATTTAAAATGAAGAATTTTTTTTTCTAAAAATGGTATTTGAGAGAAATATTCATTTCATGTAATTTTTAGGTTATTTTTCATACGCTTGTAACATATTATAGTCATAAACAATTCACAACATTTTTGGGAAAGACCAACGCGAATAACACTGGTTTTCATTACACTTTGCCATAGCAATGCCATCATAGTGTAGCTTAACTTACCAGCGTAGTGTTATTAATGCATATTTGTATAAATGCTATATCCACACTATATAGTGTGGTATAAAACAATAGTTAATCATAAACTGCCAGCAAGAAATTATATCTTCTTGACCAATATTTCTGTTGATGATTTTTACGATGTTTTTATTTTTTTATTATCAGGCTGGTATAGCAGCTGCTCCTGCTAGAGCCGTTTCTGCTGTGAAAGAAATGAACATTCCACAAAAAATAAAAGACATTAAATTACCAGATTTACCATCTATTGGAAATTTAAAATTTTAGTGTTCAGTTAATGACATTAGATTATTATTTAAACGTGACTTTCGGATATTTGAAAATTCCATTGGTGCAAAAAGTGTGGATACGTCAATTTGGTTGATGCTAAATGGAACATTTGAAAGGAAGAATAAGATGGTTTTACCAAACATGATACTCTGAAACTATATCTTTAGCTTTATTGAATCAAGAATTGTTGCTGATTATTTATATTTTGTTTTGGGGGTTTTATATTAGCGCAAATTATACAAATATTGGTAATCAGCACATTTGAATATATAAAATATTGATGTTCAAAATGGTTGTTGCGATTGAAAACTTGATTTTGATGTATTGAAAATATTGTCTCAGTTCAGACCGTGTTAAATTGATTCCTTGTTTCTCCTGCTCACTCTGGCAAAAATCTGCAGTAGTGCGGTAAACACAACTCAAAGTGGGTTTCTAGCATGGTGTAATACTATCTAGTGTCAAGTTGTTTTATCAGGTACTGGAAAATTTGACAAAATCAAAAAAATTGGTCAGGGGACTTTTTTAACGATATAATTTTTAGCATATAGTCAGGATGTTTAAACAAAATGTCCTCAATATGTAGTTAATGATATAATAAGTGACATACGCACAAGTGTGAATCATAGTAATGTTTTGATATTCAATTACAGATATTTTGAAATCTGAATTCTACACATTTTTTAATGTCTTTATTTTAAATATAAAGCAAGGTTCACACAGTCCTTGAAACTCCTAGAAAAATGGAAATTTGATTTTCAATACTGGAAAATCCTCCTTTAAACTCTGTGAAAAATTAACAGGTATGGTTTGGCTATTTCAAGATTTAATACTGTACGTAGTCATTGAATGTTTTTCTTCAAAAGTTCACAGGTTTGTCACTGTAAAATTTAATGTTCTCCAAGCGTAAAAAAAAATTACATTATGAGTTAGAATTCTATACGGGTTTGGGGGTTGGGATGGCCTAGTGGTCTAGAGTGACGCGCTTCAACCTCTAGCTGGCTTGCGGCTGTGGTTTGGAGCCCTGGTGTGAGCGTATGTGGCATGGAGATAGGGGCGCTTTCTCAACCTCATGGGTTTCCTCCGGGCATTCCGGTTCCCTCCCACTGCTAAAGACCCCTACGAGCAAGCAAATTATTGAAATAAAATTGAAACCACATGTTAGTCCCGAAATGACCTAGTTTGTGTTGAGTGGACGTTAAACCCCATTTCTCTCTCTCTCTCTCTTTCTACAGGGACTCCTGATATCTGGTAAATAATTCCTGGAAAATTATGATTTGGGTACAGGTTCAACTTGGTGGAATCCACATAGTTATGAATCTTAGAGTCGATTCTCAAACGAAAAAGGGATAACACAGGGTTATCTTATGTTTTTTCAGTAGCTTTTGCCATTTTTTTCATGGGGTTGGGTTTTTTATTTGTGTTGAAAAAGGTTAGCACACGATTTGTGGGATTCCCTACCAAAGCGTGGTCGAGAACAAAGAATCAATTAACACAGCCTTATGCTCACAACCGATTGTTATCCACTATATTTCAGAAATATTCATCTCTTTCTCCCTTAACAAACAATCACAATTTATTTCCATTCCGAATTATATTTTTTGTATATATTGGGTGTAATATGTAGTGGATGTTTCTAGATTGTGTTTATTTAATTGTCATCAGTTAAAAACTATAAAAAGATGTATTTCTGGAACATTCAGTCAATAATCCCCATTTTGTTCAAAGGGAGATAATACAAAATAATACACACGTACCATTGGGAGGCAGACCACCATTAAATTTCACTATCTCGGTACCCACAAATTGTAGTTTGTCTATTTATTGCAGTTCTCTCTTTGTCTCTTTTCTCCCCTTTTGCATGCCCATTTTTGTTGATTTTTTAGTCTAGAATGGACTAAGAGGGTTTGAATTAATATTTTCTGCCAGGATTTGGTAAATATTCATGATTCTGAGGCGGAAGGATAACAGCGTTATGAGATTGGCTACGGTGATATGTACGGCAACTAGATACATGTTTTGAGTATGCTTCTTCAAATTTGTGTATCTCAAAATTTTGGTGGTCAACCTCATAAAAATTTTAGTGCAAAGACATGGCCATTTGTTCCTCTGTAGGTAGTGAAAAGCAATTTCGCCCAACGAAAATTTGGGGAACAGTTGGAGGTGAGCAAAGAGTCCAGAATTAACATTGAAGTCAATGGGGAAATTAATGGTGGTCTGCCTCCATTGTATGATTTTAAATCAATATTTCACATACATAATTGTATAACTACCAGTAACTCTATTCATACTGAGTAACAGATGTGGTTATAGTGTAATATTTGGTTTTTTACAAGATTATTATGCATGAAAAATATTTCACTGATTATTGTTTTGTTGTTTAGGTGATAAATGAATGGTTGTTGATTCATGTTGTATTACATAGATTGTTATCAAATATAAACATGGTTATTTTCATGGTTGACTGGTGATAGTATGAGTGAATGTTATAGGTTATTATTTCTATTCGTTGTCAGTACTGAAGTATTTATTTAATCTGTATTTAACTTAATTATTCAGTATGAGAAAATTCATGGTTGATACTTGATAGTGTTGATATTGGTATTAAGTATGAACGCATGATTCAATATAATGTGCACATCTGCTTTGTTTTTAGGCACAGAATAAATTTTGACCTTTATCAAACATTGATTTTTAAGTATCTGTACATACCATATCTGTGCATCAATAAATAAAATAAAAATATTTGAATTGCTAAATCAACAGTAGGCATTACCACATAGAGATGTATAACAATATGGGCTATTGTAAAAAGTAAAGATTATAAAAAGTGAATAAATATTATGTTGAGTATATAACTTTTTCTTTTTTGCTATAAAGAGTGATCCTTCTTAACTTTTTAGATCAGTGTTCATTTTGAATTGCTAAAATTCAAAGATTGTTTAGAAATTTCACTGTTGGCTTTTCTTTTTTTTATTAGATCAAGTCTTATATTTGGAGACAATAATCTAATCAAAGGTTCTTTTGCTGAAACATATTGGACCATTTATTTATACTGATTTGTGTAAGGATAGATTTTTCACTACCATTTTTATGCATCTAAAGCCATGATCACAACCTGACGTAGATATTTTGACATGCACAGGCAGCAGAGTTTGGTAGCTTGTACACCAGCCCCAAGTATCCTTGTATGTGCTGGACCAAAAGTGTTTGCAGCCAGTCTGCAATCTTCTAGTCTTATGCACAGGTTTACTCAAATTTCCCCTGGCGGGTGGTAAGCTAGGCTTTGGCTAAATAAAGAAATAATGATAATCTGTAAGTCAGTACATGTGTTTATTCTGCGCTTGGCAGTGCTTAAATAGATCAAAATCGAATAAAAGTCTTTACAGTACTGAGACCGTTGATTAGTGTATAAAAAAGAAAGAAACTCATCTATTTTCCAAATAGTAAATTATGAATTTGCTTTGCAGAGTTATCTTTCTAAGAACATTCATGTTGACCATTTAAGCTCAGGGATGTGATGCAATGCACAACACAATGTTCTTGATGATTTGCCCTGGTGACAAAGGACCCAATCCTTGCATGTGATCTGTCGGCCAAAATTTACATGTTTACATGGGTAGATAAGTTTGGTTTCTGTTCATGTGATTTTGCCAATATGAAGGAAATGTTATATGAAGATAAAAAATGGAATTTTTAGTCCTTGAGATCTGTGCAACACACAATATTGGCAAAATATTTAGAAAAAAAACTACCCCAAAATGGCTACTGGCCTGAAATTTTAAACAGGAAAGAGTTTTGAACAGGAAGCTGTTTGGATTTGTCATAATATTATATTAGAGTAATATGAAATGAACAATATTTCTTGGTGAATGCAGTAACCTAGTAGCAGCGGATGTTTTTTTTTTTTTTTTGCTTCTGTGTGAGGCTTATAACATCCGCTTCCACCTGGGTGAAATTACAGACAAAAATAAGAGTGATATAGCTTCTATATTTAAGTCTCGCTGATAATATCACTTATTAGGCAAGCCTATTTTTAAGATTTACACTTAAAGTGGCTAAGTCTATAGCTCAGTATCATCCGAAGTCTAAGAAATTGAAAACACAAATTATTTATCGATTTAAGTCAATGTTGATGGTGTGATCTTACTGGAAAAGGATTGGATTCTGATATCCAATTTATAAGACAAAATAAACATTTTACCACTGGTACATGAATCATGTACCATGATAATGTGTTTCAGTGCCATTTGTAACAAGGGACTCAAAGAATTAGGCGAGACATAATCAGCGAGTCATGTCAATCGGTAACACCATTTTCTTATCTGGAGAGCATACACAATAAAAACTATCGGTGTAGACTGGAATAACCGATCGCAACTCGATTTAGACTTCTTGTGTGGGCCTATTTCACTGATCATAATTGATTTGAAATTAGAGTAAAAACAGGAATAGTTGAATGTAAATCTGTTAATACATTCATATTACATTATCATACGCGTTGTGACCCATTTGTGTCAATTTATAAGAACCAAATATTAATCATAGTAAAAGCGATTTAGCTCCTTTAAAAATTAGTTACTTTTACCGACGGACCATATAGTTGAAAATTGTTGCTATTTTAGTAGTGTCCAAAACATTAGGCCTATCTATGATATATTATGGACAAGCAAATTTAATTAAACTTCTTCACATTATACAAAAAAGCATCAAAAAAGAAGAAGAAAAAAATACAGTTATATAAAAATATTATGTAACTTTAAATATTCGCGGTCTTTTAAGACTACATCACATGCATATGCTGACCAATCAGGTAACGAGCACCTTTCACGATAGACAGATACCGGAAGTAATTGGTTGTTGTTTCTCTCGTTTGATTATTTATGTTTACATGTTTACATGTGTAGATAAGTGCCAGATTAGTGTTCATGGGTGTGTCAGAATACCATTAAAAATACAAACACGTGGCATCGATCCCAGAAAAAAACTGCTGGTAAGTTTAGTCATGTTTATTATGTATTACCTAAAATATTTATTCACGCGAATCTCTGACAAAACTCTTCTTGACTAGTACTACCAGTAGGTTATTGTGAAGCAGAAATTGAGTATCTTGCACCTGGTTATTACATGTATTTCTCCAGTAATAAATCTGTATAATATAGTGTCATATTATGAAGTGAAGTGTTTTGTCAGCCAGCCGTCTTCCTCAGTGGACGTTTACGGCAACTGCAATTCATTCACTTGATTGATTTGATCTATAGCTATAGCCTACTAATAGTACATGTAGGCTCCTAATATTAACTGGGCTAATGAAGACAGGCATAACATATATACGCCATGCAGTGTGCTATGAGGCAAATTTTTGCCAGGGCAGCGATACTTAGCCTACTCTTATATGGAATTCCAACTGCCGAGGGATCATTAACATGCACGCCAATGTGTACATGGGACCTCGTGTTTTTTGTCCCATCTGACTAGACAGCTGTTCTTGTCAGGCCCTGCCTCCTGAATCACTGACAAGGGGAAACCACTCCGAAAACTATGGATGGACATTCTAGGCCAATTCTATCGTGCGGGCAGTGCCGGCATGACTACCAATGGTAAAAGGTTTATTTTATCTTCAATATTGAATATCAGAAGGCCATCTTTTCTCGGTAAGATCACACCATCAATGTTGATTAAAATTTGTGTTTTCAACGTCAAAGTCTTAAGGTGTCATTGAGTTGTAGAGTTAGGTGCTTTAACTATTATTATTTTATTATTATTATGATTTATATAATGTGTTTCAGTTTTTATGTGCCATTCTCTTAGTGAGTCCTCTCTTTTTCCATTTTGTTGTTAATTGTGGGCTTGTTTGTTCTGTACTTACTATCTTTGTTAGTTGGTAAAGAAATACTTCGATTTGCAATGATTTGAGTTGTCTTTATCAATATTTTACAACAAAATGGCAAGCAAAGTGAAAGTAAAGAGCTAGACAAACAAATCAATTTCTATCCTCTCTTTAATAAGTATTGTAGATAAAAGATTGCTGACATTTTTACTCAATTGGTAAAAAATGAGCCAAAATCAAAATTTATCATTTGTACAAATGCTGAGACAATAATTCATCAGTAAATTGGATGAGAATTGAGGACAAATTTATATACCACTTCAATATGAGATTATAAGGCCTTTACCAGCACTTTCTCAGTTGAGGGTGTCTGTTTGCTTGTCCTGTATTGATGCCTTACAGGAGTCGTACATGCCTAAATGTCTTGGTTTTTACATCAGATGATTTTCAATTGAAAATAATCACACAAAACACATACACTATAGTATAATGCCCCCCCTCCCCCCCGCTCAGAAATTGCTAACAATCATTAAAGTATACACAGTTCCTTATATTAACATAAAAAAAGCTATTTTTTTTTGTTTGAATACTTATTTTAAAATGCTTATTAGACGCCTAGGTAACTACATAGCATGATGATTACAACAGTCTGTTAGAATAACCTTTCCGAAAATTTCCTCAAAATGTTCGCCCCATCCGAAAGGTAATGCCCCCCCCGCTTAATGGTGTCTATATACGGGCCTGCATGTAACTACATTGTACCATCCCAAAATGACGGAAAACGCATCTGGTCTTTCCAAAAACTTCCCAGTAATTTAACGCATTAAAACTGCAAAAGCATTGTTCCTCCCAGCAGTATTGTTTACATTGTTTGACACGTAATTAGTTTTTCTGGAATATTCTGCTATGCACTGGTTAATCGGGCATAATAAATTTCTTGAGTTACGACGACGTAAAGTTATGTAAACATATCCAGAACTCTGTTTAAAGCCAAATTATATTGTTAGTCAGTTTAAAGCTGAATGATATTGTTAGTCAGTTAGGAATTGGTTGTTAATAGGACTATTAACCATTGATAATTCGGAACAGTAATTTACTTTCGTTAAAGCATTGTTTGAGTGAGATTAGGTCTAATCAAACGAAACGCTACTAGGAGTATGATGATCCTTTGGTATGAACATGTATTGAACATCAGTGATGCTATTTTGCATTAGATAAATATTTAGTTCTTCGGCTATATGAAAGGGCAATCATACCATAAAGACCTATCATCTTAGCTCGTTTAATTGAAAAATATTGAAAAGTAAAATAATCTTATGTCTTTCAAAATGAAACAAAGCTGAAATTAAAATACTGGTTACTTTATTTTAGATTTTCTGTTTGCAAAATCATGGATGATTTCATTTGACTGCAGATTAATTGCAGTGGAAAAACCTAGTGTTGCATGTTCCCCTTGGGGCGTGCCTTAGGTCCAAGTTTTATGCTCTACATGTATATCTAAAGATAATATAAAACCACACAATTAGAAAATGTTCAATCTCGGTGTGATTCTTTATATGGTGAGAATATTTAAGAGATAAACAGTTGTTTGCCTGTTGTTATTTCTCTAGTCATCAGTTTAATAGTTATCATTCATTGTTTCAACCATTTGCGCAGCAATATCCACACATATTGTAAATTTCACAGATAAAATTAGATTATTTCTTTCAAAGGACACAACCTTTGATTGGCGTAACATAAAGAACATGTTATTAATTTAATATAGTTTGAGAAGTGAAATTCTGTCCAGGTTTGTTGAATTAACTGATTTTATTAACCGTCAAGTGCTACAGTTCAACTTCTACATACTTTACTTTGTGAATTTTTAAATTCTGTAACATTTTCTTCATCACTATAGGAAATAACACCTGGATCAACCCAATTAAACACTTTAATTTTGTTTACATCATGATCAAGAATATAGATTTTAGCTTTTATTTTAATACACAAAGACAAATTTCAAAATTGTGTATTTGCCCGACTTTTTCAGCTGTAACGACTTTACTTGTAATTTTGTATGAAACTGTTTTTCTGTAAGTTAGTTTATATTCTTCTGGGTGCATAAACCATTTGTGTGGTTTAAATTTTATAAAATTACTATACAGATATGTAAGCTGATAGTCCATCTAGAAAAAAGTGTATGCTAAATGATTTCAAATTTCAAATCTTGTGATATTTTGGTTGATTAGAAAGTCTTTTAAAAATGAAGCCTTTTTAATTAGACTAATGATCATGACTTTGCAGTTACTTGCATGTACCACAGACTAAATTCTTTTCGATTTGGTATTATTTAAAGCCCCAATAACACTCTTGTTGTAACTGAATAATATGTCCCAATCTTCATTCTGGTCAACAAATTGTATTATTTTACAATATTCCAATTAATTGATGATATAAATTTCATCTTAACACACCTAATTTAAAAAATTGGAAAAATTCAAGTAATTGATTTGAAAAGTCTGACGTAAACCTTTTCAAATGTGACTTTGATTTAAAATATTTTCGAACCCTCTGGACAAGTAAAGTAGGTCTTAATGGATAATTTACACAAAAGGTAGGACACTTAAACATCTAGTACTTAGAATAAGGGTATTATTTATTTTCTGGAGCTACCAAACCAGCAAGAATGTTATTGTCTCTTTAAGTCAGTGTCAATGCTATTACCTTGGTCAACATTTATGTTTATTGTTAATTACACATCTCTATTAATAAGTGCAACAACAGGTCAATACACACAAATAATTTCACAAGATGAACATATAGACAAGATACACAATATATTAACAGAAATATGATTTGACTGATGGAGAATCCATTTTTAGCTTGTCTTTAATCACTGTCCATTTACCAATAAATTGATTGCCCATTTCTTTTTCTGCTGTTCAAACACAGTCTTTTTTATATTTATGTCTCATTGTTTTCCCAATTGCTAGCCATTTGTTAGGAAATAACAAGCACTCCCTGTGCTGTAGAGCAGACAACAACTCAACAGTCTGCCATTTATGATGTGTTTTAATTTTGTTAGGAAGAAGGCTCATTGACATTGGTGGTTTTTTTCCCCAGGTAATCCAGTACTTTTTCTTGTAAAATTAAATACCGGTACTTTCCATATATACCAAAGCTGTCATATTTTTATTGGAAATAACTAATGATTTCATGAGAATGTATCTTTAAGACTCCATATTTCTTGAAGATTTATTTTCAATTGTTATAAAGTGAAGTCTATATGATTTTGATTTCAAGTCAATTGACAGACCTGTTAGTGTGAAGCATCTTTAATTATTTACCAGACTATATAAAGTTGTTGTGATGAAAGAGAAAACAGATGAAATCATGCAGAACACATAATGGTATAAACATTTGAATAATACATGTAGATTTCTTATATGCTCTTGATGTTCTTCGAAATAAATCTGCACAAACCATCATTGCATGTATTTGTAGTTACATACATGAACAGCAAATAAATACTGTCACTTTGGAATTGTGTTTCTCAAGGTTCCTCCATTTTTTCTTTAACAGTGTAAGACTATCTACATAGCAGCGAATTATTGAAATGAAATTGTACTATATGCTAGTCACCAAATGACCTAATTTCCTTCAAGTGGGCATTAAAATCTCGCTCTACCGAAGGGTGACAGATCATTGATTCTGTACTTGATAAGGTACATGTTCTGTGTTTTCAGCTATAATGACTATGGACCTGGTGTTCTGTAACCTGACCTGATTGTATAATTAAGCTTTTAGATGAGAAAAAGATATCCCCAAGAATTCTTGCTTGTCACATTTTATGATCTTTTATCTCTTAATAAATTGCCATTCTATTGTAATATGAAGACATTTTATATCTTACTGGTTTTTCTCACAGACTGAGTATGAGGTTTCTATTGATTGCTTTAATAGCAGCTTCCTTAATGAACTTGAACCTTTGTAATAAAACTTTGACTTTTATGCAGTTTTCCTTTATCTTTTTTTATATATATAAAAATGTTAATTGTTTTATTGATACCATAAAATCAAAATGTAGAGCAGCTAAAATTGTAATGAAATGGGGGTTTACGTCCTACTGTTCTGCTCCGAACTCGAACTGGGCTAATGAAGACAGGCATAGTGTGCTATGATGGAAATTTTGCCTGGACAGCGGTACTACGGCCTGCTCTTGTATTGAATTCCAACAGTCAAGCGAACTTTGACGTGCATGCCAGTGATGCGAACATTTAGACACCCGTCCTGCATCAATGACAAGGGTGAATAGAACAAATAAAAACATTTTGCAATTATTTTAGTTAATGAAAGGCAGGATGAAATTTCACAAAATCTATTTTATAGACAATTAATATGGTGACAAAAAAATCACGCCAAATCAAAATTTGGCCCTTAATTAAAGGCTCATACCACTCTTGTTGTAACTGAATAGTATGTCCCAATCTTTATTCTGGCCAACAGATTGTATTATTTTACAATATTATTCCAATTAATTGATAATACAAATTTCATGTTAACACACCTAATTTAAAAAATTGGAAAATTCAACTAAATGATCTAGTACTTAGAATAAGGCTATTATTTATTTTCTGGAGCTGCGAAGCCAGCAAGAGTGTTATTGTCCATTAATTCCTTGATATAGAGATGAATGATGGATTAAGGACTACAGAAGATTGATCATATTCACATCATAAAAAATGGCACATAATTTTTTTAATTTAGCCAGTCTCTTCTTTTACTGTTACATTTTTTTTTTTTTTTTTGTGAGTGAACCCCATTTTGCGTTATTGCTCATTGTCATTATAATTATGACAGGTCAGAGCTGATGAGCGGTGTTTGGCTAAATCCGCTTTTAACTTCTACATGGTTTATTATTGTCACGTTTTGGCCATCCTTCTACGATGCAAATGCTCATGAGACGAAGAAGCTTTTTGATTTTCCACAATTTCTGTTGAAATTATTATAGGTCTTGTTCTCTTTAGGTCAAGTTGTTATCAGATTCATTTGAAATTCATAATTATATGGTATATGAAATAAGATTTCTTGAGCTCAGAGGTAAAGGCCAAGGGAGGTAATAAATATTTACCTGTATCCTATAAAATGGCGAACAATAGTTCCCCAGTTATTGGTTTCAAGTAAAGTGCTTTATCAGTTCGGTATAGACATCATTACATGTGGTTGTCTACATCAAGATTAAGTGAGTGGATTCAGCTACCAGTATGGACCTAACAGTAAGTAAAAGATTGAAACTTCAATATTTCCATCATAATCAGTTATCAGTATCCACTAATATAACATTTTCTAGTCCACTAATAGAGGTCATGGTTATAAAGAGAAATATGTTCTCTAACAAGTCACAAATTTGCGACTAATTGTTTAATGTATGTCTTCGAGGGAAAGTAAATGTGTTATAAGGTTCATTTAAAGGGACTATCCCCATTTGAACAGTCTCAAAAATAAAAGACTGAGTATGTATAGAATTTAAACGCCAAAATATAGAGGAATGGCGTATCTACACTGTCTATAAATTTTAGCTCAAAATATTGAGTCGTTTGGACGAACAACTGCTTATCTGGATGCGTAATGCTTTTAAGATCATTTTTATCGTTGGCTGACCTGATAATCGTTCCCATTCCTTTAGAGGTCTGTACAGTGCATAACACATGCGCTACACTTGATAAAGAAAGGTAAATTTCAATTACACATTTTTATAAAATAAGAGCGAGGTGTTATCCATACACCGCATAATACAGCTTGGGACACCATTATCTATTTCCAGGTTTATGTTGTTTAAAAATGCTTTACACATATTGGGTTAGTTGCTTGGCCACAAGGTAGAGGGTTTTAAGGGATTATAACACAAAATTAAGCAGTTTTATTCTCCTAATTATTATCGGGATTGGCCATTTAAGTCATTTTTTCAAGACAACTAGTGACTGGTCATCGGATGGGACGGAAAACTGAAGTCCTGTGTACACATTGACAATACGCATTAAAGATCCTTTGACAGTTGGAATTTGATTTTAGAGTAGGCTGTAGCGACACTGTCACTGTCGATTAAAAAGTTTCTTAAGACACTGTATGTCATATGTCTGTCTTCATTAGCCTACACAGAGCATAACAGTAGGGTGTTAAACTCTCTTTCATTTTATTGTGTTCCTTAGTGTTAGACATTTAAAAAATTTGATTAAAATGACCTTGTCATAAATTATATCTGTCCTCCATACTGTTGTCCATTGTAATTAAACTCAAAGCAGAAATCTTCAACTATGGTTTACAAATCAAATTCTGCAAGTGATTTACTACCTAATCAACAAATATCAAAATGGAATATAATGTCAAAAAAGTACAAAAATCAAAAACAAGAAATGGCTGTGATATCTGGCCCCGAGTTCACAAAGTATTCTCAGACTTAAGTTGAGAATTTACTTGAAATTGATGGCCTTATTTTAACTCAAATATAGTCTTTTTATAAAACCATTGCTGTTTTAAAGCCCCAATAACACTCTTGTTTTAACTGAAAAATATGTCCCAATCTTCATTCTGGTCAACAAATCGTATTATTTTCGAATATTCCAATTAAATGATGATATAAATTTCATCTTAACACACCTAATTTACAAAATTGGAAAAATTCAACCAATTGATTTGAAAAGTCTAACGTAAACCTTTTCAAATGTGACAGGGATTTTAAAATATTTTCGAACCCTCTGGACAAGTAGAATATGTTGTAATGGATAATTTACACAACAGGTAGGACATTTAAGCATCTTGGAGCTACCAAGCCAGCAAGAATGTTATTGTCCCTTTAATCTATCAAAAAGGTCAATAAGAAACTATGTGCAAGGTTTTGTGTTTCTGCATCAAAGATATGTCTCATAAACAGTGATTTAAAGTTGAGTAAAATCCCTGTTGTGTTAAAATCTCTTAAAACCCTCTACCTTGGGGCCAAGCAAGAATCAAAATAGTGGCAATATCAAAAATGAGGTAAAGAGTAATGAATACAATGTATACTTACTGGAAATAAACATTGCAGTTTAAAGATCAACCATGGTCTTTTTCAGAAAGTTGTAAGACTCAGAAAATATAATAACAGTGATGGTGCTCACTTTCCTTAAAAAGTCATATATACTACATACTAATATTATCTATATATCACAGAATTTTCTTGCTTTTATCAGCTTTTATGGATCTTTTCACTATTTTACAAGTAAATGGCGTCTCTTTAATGTATTGCAATCTGGAAGAGCACAGTTATGTATTTCACTGACATTAAACATATTTTTTTGAAGCTCAATTCCAGATCATAAGAGAGACTTTAGTTGGTTTAGAGATATCATTTGACAAATATGATTAATTGATACAAAAAACACTCTTTTTCACTGAAGATAGATAATTGGTTAGGAAATGAAATTGTAAACTAAATTTAATTACGGTTTCTGTGTTTTAAAAGAAAAAAGCTAATGTTCAGCCAGGTTTTGCATATTTAAAGGAGCTAAATCGCTAATATTTGGGACCTAGAAATTGACCCTAATGGGGCACAACTCATATAATAATGTAATATGATTGTATGTAAACTGATTTGCATTCAATTGTGTCTGTTTTGATTCTAATTTCAAATCAGTTACATGTATGTATAGTGAAATACGGCATGAGTCTCAACCCAATAGAAATTTCTAGCCTCTGGTTATTCCAGTCTATTACGCATGCTCTGCAGATAAGATATGGTGTCACCATTTGACTGGAGTTGTGGAATATGTCAAGTCTCATTCTTTCTGGTTATTTGTACCAAATTACGCTGAAGCGCACTATGGTACACGATTCCTGTACCATAGGTAAAATCTTTATTTTGCATTAAGTATTGGATATCAGAAGCCTACCCCATTTCTCAGTAAGATCACAACATCAATGTTGATTTTAGTTGGCAAATAATTTGTGTTTTCAAAATGTAAGACTTTGGATGATATTGAGATAGAGACTTAGCTACTTTAAAGTTACATAAAGATTCTGTAAAATAAACTTAAATGTGTACATGCATTATCATGTTAAAATAAACTAGCAAATGAAACAAATATGTCCTCTGTTAATATATAAGGTCAAATTAATTAAGTACATGTATTATAACTACTATAATTATATAAATCCGTATATCGATTTGATCATTAAATCGTGACATTCATTTGGCTAATTGGACATCTTTCTATAGATTTAGTTACTATATATACATTTGATTTGATGATAATACATGTTTCTTAGTCATCCTTTTGGAGAATAATAAAATAGGATTATAAAGCATTGAATTGATAATCATTTTATTTTTAACAAGTTCTTAATCTAATGATATGGTTGAAGAAATTGAAGTCAACCAATTAAATGTAAATTTGCACTTATCCTCCAACTACACAGATTTGCCGACCTGTCCAGTCTCAGCTGCTTTTTTTTAAGTATTGTCGCCACTGCTCCCTACTTCAATATTACATGATTAAAAAATGATATGAATTTCTTTACAAATATGCATTGTTTCAACAAATTAAATGGATAATATATACCCATCTGAAGATAATTTTAAGTGTAAAATTCTGTCAAAATCTCTTTAATTTGTAATCAGAATTTGGTGCTTTATATTTTAAGTTGTTTTAATGTGGTTATTTGCTCTTGTGCTAGTTTAACTTTCAATTCCAAACTTTCAAAGTGATGTTACTTTGTTCTAGATGCCGATCATCTGGCGTTAACAAGCCTGTCTGTTACAGATTTGTCTTTTTCATTGATTATATTAATAATTGATTTTATTTAGACATGTGACAAGGTTCAGTATGTCAGGTACTAGTTAGGAACGTTTAAATAAATAAAGATTGGTACTAATGCCATGGTGCCAGCCATTTTGTCAGATGTAACTAAAATTTCGACACCTGGGATTTAATATTAATATTGAAAGAAAATAGTTTAATAAAATGTCTTGCATTGTACTTTGTACATCCACTGGGCTTGTATGCTACAAGAGAAATTTGCCTGGATAGTGGTGTGTACGCTTTGAATTCCATCTAATTTAATTGACAATTTAATTGTACAACACTTAACAAATATTATTTTGTACAACACTAAACGCATATAACAATCTCTGTCCATTTTCAGTCAAGATCCAATAGCCTACCATTATTTAAATGACTTCTGGGAAGTGTATGTGCACCTTGGGGTTACATGTACTTATAATTGTATTGTTGGCCACTGATGTCAAATGTAAAAAAAGCAGAAGCAGACAGAATCATCCTGTAACTCTGAAAGCGATAGGTCAACGCTACCAGGCCTATAGTACTCCCCAGATCAAAGCTACCCCTATACACCAAATTTCAGACAGCCCTAGTATCGCCACCGACCTTAAACAGACAAACAATCAAACGACTGTCACAAATTTAGTAAATCTTTTGCAAATCTTTTGCCAGCAACTTTTCATCACATCATCAGTGGACAATGTTTGGATAAATGGTAAAAGAATAAAAATGTGATGGCCTTGTTCATGAAATGATGTAAAACAGTATTTAATTCTGTCCTATTACAATGGATATTTTTGATGAAGAAATGCTTCATGCTTTATTGAAAGAAATTTTTGTTTTGTTAAGCATATCCTAAAACATAATTCTTGGCAACTGACTTAATATTATGTAAAATTATACCAGGAATTTATTTCATAATTACCACAGAATTTGTGTGCTATATTGCTTCAAACAAAAAAGACTACTATTGGAAAATAATGAATGAATCTTGTGGTTTGAACAGAAAGAAGCCTCTTGAATTCCTGTTAATAATAGTGCAATATTGCTTCAGGAAATGATTTTGTGTATCATGCATTTGGGATTTAGACATCTAATAGAAGAAATGATTTTCTAGATATAATTAGGGACTTTTCTTTCCCTAATGGCCTAAATTAGATGCTCATCTAATATTAGGATCAATAAAACGGTGATATTATTTTACAGCGTTCTGGACTTGTATGGTACCGAACGACTGATACACTAACAAGCTGTATTCAGGTACCCTATCGCTGGACTGGTTTACAAAAAAATGTTACATTAATGGTAGCAATGCCATAGTAACCGGAGTTGAGTAGAGTCGCAGTGTTAATTCTCATTTGGAATTAATCATCTCGGCTTTTTTATGTACGTAATCCCTATTACATCACAAAACAACAGACATTATGTGTTAGCCAATGATTTATAGATGAATGTATTTTTATATTGGTAGTTCATATACCCATACAGTGATAAGGTCAGCAGAAAACAAGCTGTCTGCTATTGTGGAGCTTGATTGTGATAATAGGTTTGAGCTCAGTTTGACAGTAGTGATGGTAGTATGGTGACAATATGGTGGCAAGGGATACTAGAGGTTAGAACAGTGTGATCCAGAAGGATTGAATGTAATTGCATTATTGATTATCTGAAGCTGCATGTTCACTAGTAAGTATATTTTATTGATTATTTTTGTTCACTAGCTTTGAAATTATTTTAACTTCTTGGATCTGGAAGAATGGTGTATGTGTTTATAAGTGTATTATTGAAATATGTTTCATAATGGATTGAGATTCTAGTAAGTTGTAGATGACTTACAAGGACAGCAGTGTACATTGTATATTCATGTAAGTATTTGTATCCATGTTTTTCAAGTAGAACGTACATGTATTTTTACTTAGATTGCATACATGTATTTCAATAGGCTTTCGTGTGTCATATTCATATCTTTGTTATTGATAAATTACTGTAGAAAAAAACAGTGAATAAAAGGACAAATTTTACATGGTGTAGAAACGTGACACTTGGTTGGCTAAAACCTAGACATCATATATGAATGGAAGCTGCTATCATGCATATCCATTTCATATACTACTCTAGTATGATCAACTTATCAATATTGTACTAAATAGAACTTTGAAAGCGATAGGCCTATACATATATTTTATTCTTTATGTGCAACATCACATGTGTACATAGGCTGTTGTGTTTTATAATGGCTGATATTGCAATAGCAAATGTTTTGTAAGGTTTTAGTAGGACTCCCAACACATGATTATTGAAGTTTTGTTATGTTGTTGTGGTTAAAGGACCCTAAGGCAATAAGATTTGAATAGTTTGCTGGGACTACTCTTTGTAGTTTAATCCAGGTATTTATTTTATCTCAAATAATTACTGACAAGGATAAACATCATTTAACTTGCGGCTAAAATTGAAGTGTTCTGAATGCAGCCTTGTTAGAATATTTGTAATCACATTGCTCAAATTCTTTCATGATCTAGTGATAACGATTTTTGGTAGGTGTTAGTCAGTTACAATCAGAATAATAAGGCAGCTCTCACTTTGGGAGCTTTCCATTCCAGAAGTTTCTCAGGGTTTAGGTTCTTTTCTAATATTTGGTTAGTTACAACAATTTAGAGTTTCAGACATTCTATTTGTAGGGTCTACCTGTGTCCCAACATTATATCGGTTGAGGTATATTTATTTGTTAGTAAAGACAGGGAACCATCATCAGAAGGATTGGAAAATCCATGGAATACTAGATCTAGTACCATGGACTTTCCAATCCTCCAGTTTAGATGAAGGTCTATAGACCTTAGCTTACAATCTTACAGTATTACTGGCAACAAATGTTAACTATCAATGGTTGATACAGACTACATTTTGAGTGATGTTAAAGGGGCAAGATTCCAGGAATTACGTCACGATTAAGAATTTGATTGGGCTGATTTACATCAGAATTAAGAATTTGATTAGGCTGAACTGTTGGGAGAAAGCACTATAGGATCAAATTTAATTGTTTTGACAGATTAGGCAGAAACTGATTACACTGACATAATAATTTCTTCCAGGCAATACTGTACATAAAGTCCTTGAAATTAACAATGTTGTGTTTAGTCCAAATTAAAGCAGCCATACTCAGAGGGACAGTAGATATTCTTTTGAAATTTGGTACCGCTAATATTTTTGGATATCTCATCATCCTCTTTAGACTATATTACATGTACTTAGAACCATATTGCTCAACATTTCCTGCTCATCTTTTCTTAACCGTCATGAATGCTGCAATTATGTAAAAGTTTAATTGGTATACATATTACGAAAGGTAAGTAAAACCTGGATAGTTTAAGATAAGCAATGATTTGATGCATAAATTTCAAATACCCACAGAAAATATAAATATCTTTTAAATAGGGAAATAAATATCTGCTTGACTTTGAACATGATGGAAATATCATCTGTTGACTTCTATTATTTTCATGAATGACCTCAAACATTAATGGCTGATCTCCTCTGTTTACTCTGTTGGTAATGGCTGTGGGTTGGAATATTGTATCTGGTAGCTTATAATTGTTTAGTTAGTTGATGAAGATGAAGAATGGTTGGAGATAAATTGTATCAACAATAAGCTGAAGTCAATTTCTGTGACCATCAATTTAAAACAAGACATAGGCTAGACAGTATTTCCTCTGAGATTAATAGGATGACCTCAAACTGGAAACTCAGATTGTAGTCTGCTGATCAAATCATTCATGCCAATTATAAGCTATGAAATCAGAATCTGTGTTCATAAAAAATTTGACTCATTGAAATAAAATAAATTGTTTATATTGATGGAATACTGATAAATTTGTCTACTTATAAAATACATTTTTATGAAATACTTCTCAAGTTTCAGAAGCTGGCATAATTGTATAATACAGCCACTGTATCTATCGTTTTATACACCAATATTATGGTCATATGATGGCTTCATTTCTTTCCGTCTGTTGTCCACAAATGCTTAAAGGCTTAAACTGTCATCCAATTGGCTTTGAATTTACATATTTAGTAGATGAAATAGGTGCTTGATTTCTGATAATTACTGTGGTAGCTATGGTCCTTGACCACTCTGAAAAATCTTATGGATGCTCCAGAGCCTAGAGTTATCCGAATTGACCTGAAATTTATATACAGAGACAGAATTTATAATAATGTGATAAAGAAGCCTATTGATTTCCATGTACATGAAGATGCTCTAGTTTACAGGGACTTCAAATTTATACTCATTGTTACGTTCAGAAAATGAAGAAGCATATTGATTTTCTTGTGGACACATTACAGAAAATATTAATATCTTTCAAATAGTGAAATTAATATTTGCTTGACTTGGGAGTTTGGACTGAAAGATGTCTTAAAGCATGATTTCGGTGTAATTTTATTGTATTTTGAAAGGATATAACTTATTAAATACAACATGATGAATGGGGGCGAGAGAAGTTAAGTCTTGTATATGAATATGGTGTCACAATTATTTAATCAGCCATTTGATCATGTGTTGAACGAAGGCTCAAAAGTTAATTATAGCTATAAATGTTCGGAGAAACTATTGATTTTTTCATCTATATGTGTATTAAACAGTATAAAAACCTATGAATGTACATGTAAGGACCTCAATTTCTAAGAATACAGGGAGGTAAGGTCAAATGTAGGTGCATTTCATGAGTTGACTGGACATATTTAATGCAGTGATAACCAGCAAATCATGAACAGTATTTTGTGTACTTCTCTGCATAACAGTTTGCATAACAGTTTTTTGACAAATAACATGATTACAATTGACAAGTAATTCCAGAGATTGTGACCTATATTAGGTATTTTAGAATTAATTGGGGGAAAAATGTCTAATATACATGCAACTGAAAACTTATTGCTGTATGATTTTAATTTTAAACGGAAATATATTAACAGAGGACACATAGTCATATAGTTAATCCTAAGAGATATTTTATAATCACATTCAAAAAGAACATCTGTTGCATACCCGTGACATTTATTTAATCATAAATAGGCATACTTAATTTTGGATTTTAAATTGACCCATTTTACTACATTTCACAGTTTGATTAAAACACAGATCCTATTTCGTTTTATTTTTTATAGTTCAAAATGTCGTTTTGTCTTTAATGCACTAGGATCTGGAAGATTTGTTATATAACCTGGATGATATGAGGTATTAGCCAATGAAACGGTCTATTACGGCAAGTTTTCGCATGATGTGCATGGAACTGTGGGATTTCATCAGTAACATTAATGCTGATTTGATCAAATATCTGACACTACCTTCCTCTACAACCGGTCAGATCTTCATGTAGTGTAGGCGATCGAAATATAGATCTGTATTCTAATCAGATTGTCACCCTGTCTGTCTTAAAGTTCATTCACTCTTTTTTTGTACGGTACTTACTTTGGAGACCACAAAAAACATAGGATCATTTTATTGAAAGGAACACCCTTTAATTGATGTTGAACAATTATTCTGGGAGTTCCTGCCCTGGATTTATGAAACCTGGTTAACATTTGAATTATTTTGAAATTCAGTTAGATTGTTCAATGTTCTAAGAGGGTGCCCTCTATTTCCAAAATTACTCTTAGATTTGCTCCCCTTGATTTATGAAATTTTGGTATGTTTTTATGTCTGGAAAGAAAGATGACTGTTTGTTTGGATCAAATAATCTACCTTCATGTATCTCTACAAGTCACACAAACATCTGTTTAGATATCTTTAGTTTTACATTTTATCGCAACATATGTTTTTAACATGCCATCTTATTGAAAGGTCTCCTATTCCATTTATGTAAATTTATTGTTATTGTTACTATATTAAACATGCATTATGCAAGAGCAAAATTTGCCTATTGTAGGTCTATCTTTAGGCCTGAAATGTTATAAAAACTATTAATGACGCCATTCAAGTCCCAAATGTCGTCAACTGAGTCCCATGTTGTTTATGTTGAGTCCCAAATGACGTGATACCTCGAAGCTAGCCTGAGATTTTGTTGGATTTTAGTTCGATTCGCTGAAATATTTTCCTTCGTTATTTACCAATAAAAATGTATAACCGAGACTACTGGTTTTGTCTTACCGACTTTAGTAATGATGATCGAGGCTAAGTGGAACTTTCACTCACTTAATTAGTTCTAAGTTAATAGTGGATCAATTTGACTGAAACTTTCAGCAAATTGCCTTTACATTAGCTAGTTTTTAACTATTGTAGTGAGAACTGCCAACTCATTATCTAATCTCCCATAATGTATCTTTAAGAATGGACTTAAATTTAGATATGTAGTCTTTGAATTTTACTTTACAGTGTGAAATATTGGTATTGAGTATTTGTTGTTTTAGTTCCTGAAATCTAATTATAGTAATTTGATTTTTTGCCAAATCGTTATGATGAGACCTGAGCGTTCATGCCAACATGAAATTTATCATGAAAGTAATGTAATGTAAGACTTTCAGGAATTCTTCCTTTGGTGTTTATTCAATTACACGTAAAGCTGTCATCGTGTGTAATAGGACGTTATTCAATTGGTACAACATACAACTCAATTACACAATGTAGTTTGCTACAGTTACAAAACTTCAATCTGCAGACCCATTCAAAACACTACCAGTCCTTACACAGGAAATTGTCTCTTTACAGGCTAGCATCTCAACCATGCTGATGAGACAGCAAACCCCATTCTGTTCCATTTTATATACAGTCAAATATATACAGAATGGAAATTGAAGGTTAATGGATCTGTTGTCCAATGAATGACACCATCTTGAAACATTTTCCAATACTTACTTGATAACTTTGAGACTGCCTAAGAACCAATAATCAAATATAGCAGAACTTATTTGCATGCCATTATATGGTAGATTTATAGTCAAGTTTATTAAACGTATCTAACATTAAGATATTTATCTGAAGAAAAATTTAATAAAATACATGGTAAAAAGGAGTCTGATAGTAATTGGAAGTTTGAATTCTCCAGAATTTTGTCATTATGAGAAAGGTTTAGGATGATAAAACTATTGATAAAATTGGACCAATTTCTGCAGAATAGATTAATTTCTCGAATCCAAATATAGTCAGACAATCTGACTCAGATTATATATAGGCAAATTTTAATCTTGTAGGTTATGGTCATATTGAGATATCGTTCGACAAATTTCAAAAGTGTTCAAACGAAAATACTTTATGCAAATTAAACCAGTTCAGATGGTTCTATGAAATTCCATTCTTGTGATGGCTTTTTTGGGGTATACGTAAGTGGTAAGGGTATACGTATATATACTATATACATCACTACCAAAGTGTAACATATTATCAAGTTAATGGTTAAAGTCTGAGGCTCATGCACTTACATGTACATGTATGTACTCAGTAGTAAACAGTGATCATTTCATGATTTATCAAACAGTATTTGGCAATATACACCAAAATTGAAAACTATATGTTTGTGACAAAATCCTTACATAATCTTCTATTGATATTAATTCTCTGCTAAAATTAATCTTCTGACCATTTATGTGATGTCTGACATGTATTATTGAGAATGCGATACACAAGAGAGTTATCTACATTACATTACAATGACATTGATATAGCACATATCACTGCCATGCATTCATTGACGCTTCACAAATGTTAAAGGAATGCTTTATGGGGGAAGTATGTTTGGAGTTTCTTTTTATAACCAGTTATAGTCTGACATTGTTCTATATTTTCTAACAGGAATATTTCATAGTCACGTTCATAATACATAGAAACATCTGTCTGCAAATATTTTATATTTAGTCTTTGGTATTAATATATGTTTTTTGATGATAATCTTGTATTGTATGATCAAGTTTTGGACTTATAATTCAGGTATACGGGGGCACCCTTGAATGGCCACTAGACTTCAATTGGCAGTAATACATGAAGATGTTCAGCTTGATTTTAAAATGGTTTAAAAAAATAGCACAATCATCAAGGGCAGATAAGTTGAAAACGTGTACCCCCCTGGATTAACCCATTGGTTAGTGGAGTAGAACGGAGTGAAACCACTGCGGATACCGAGGATAAAGCTCCTATGTGTTATAGTTGTTATAGTCAAATCAGCTACGAAAAAAAATATTTATGGATTTTTATTTTGTACCATAATAATATTTCGACATTTCTCTTTTGTACAATGTTTTCTTGTTAAAAAGTTAATTTGATTTCTATTTAGCTGCTCTTTCAATATGGATTTACAATGTACCTTGAACAATATTCCATAACATTTCCGTCTCTGGTAAATAATTAACTGCACTATTAGTGAGTCCAGACTTTTCCACAAAGATTTGACATAATGGAAATCCCAATCTGCCATAATTATTAGTGACATGTCTGACTGGCACAGTGCTTTTTAATTCCCTCTGTATAACTATATCTCCAATTATTTGAGTAAAGGAGAGTTCCGAGTCAAGGTATGCTTATTTTCTCTAAAACAACAGACACCACTTTACTTATTTATTTATCATGTTATACTTGTTTATTCTACATATACATGTACATGTATATTAATAACTTGGTTATACTGATGGGCAAGACACTGGCTGGAGGCCAATGTGTTCAATCCCTGCATTGGCCGAGAGAAAGTTCATCCAGATTTTCTGGCATGGATTCCACCTTGTTAGTGATGCAGGATGGAGGGCCTGACAAGAACAGATGTCTTGTCGTTCAGATGGGACGAAAATCTGAGGTCCCATATATACATTTATGTGCATGTAAAAGATCCCTTGGCAGTTGGAATTTGATATAAGAGTAGGCTGTATCGCTGCTAACGGGGCAAAATTTGCCTCATAGCACACTGTATATGGTGTATGCTCATCTTCATTAGGCCAGGTTAGGAGCAGAACAGTAGGATGTTAAACCCCATTTCATTTCAGTTATACTGATACGTCCATCTTGTGAGAACATGATCATCTTTTACTTGCAAGCCTCTGAAATCAAAGTTTACAATACTATGACTACTTCCAATGATAGGTATATATTCATAGATATTTAAATAGCATTATGCAAGAGCAAAATGTTATCTAAATAATCAATTGGACATTAATTAACTTATCCAGACCATAATAAACTCTTGGTGACAAGGCTAGCCTTCAGTGTTGGCGGATTAAATTCCTATATGCCGCTTATCAGCCATTGATAATTAAATCAATCAAGTGGATAATCAAGACTATGCTGTTTATATTAATGATGCTAGTAATGATGACCGAGTCTATTTGAATATTTCACTTGCTTCGTTCTCGGCTAATAGTGGATCAATTTGACTGAAATTTTCAGTAAATTACTTTTACACTATCTAGTTTTTAACTATTATAGGGAGAACTGCCATCTCTTTATCTTATCTCCCATAATCTATCTTTAATCAGGATATGATTATTTGTTCCCAATGATCTGCTAAATGTATGTGCATAATATGGCATTTGTTGATTAGAAGTAGTGCATTGCATCCATGTCATAATAAAGTAATGTTGTAAGCCTACTCATTTTCTTTTAGCAATTTTGTTATTTTGTGCACATCCTTATTAGCAAATATTATCTTATTTCACATTGATGTGTTTTTAGTTAAAATATGCGCAAGGAATTAAGTATGAACTTTTGTTCTATTCAGTATGTGTTGACTAATCTGATTTTATTTAGGAAGAAATTGGTGCATGGTATGTAAATGGTTGGCAACAATCTTAGGATATAGGAATCACTTTGTCCATTAATAAGCTGTCAGATCTTCTCAGCACAGTGGTTTTTTATGTTGCTTAATGGATTTGAGCAAAGTGTGGAACAAAGTAAAGTGTTCCTATGGGATAGGCATAAGCTATAAATATTGTTGTTTTCTTCTATCCATCAGTCTTTGTGTTTGTCAAATCATCATGCTTCTCCTTTATATAAACACTTGTTACAAAATAAGTTTATCATATCATAAGGTCCATGATCATATGAAAATGTGTAGATTTGAAATTATAATCACTTCAAAATTCCATTGTCATGGGAAAAATGACACTCCAGTACTCCAGTTGTATCTGAGTGAAAGGATCATTTAAACTCAATTAACAAAATATTCCAAAGTTGAAATCTATAGAGGAAATATAGAAATTTAAATGGAATACTATTTAACCAAAATTTTGTTCGCTTTACCTTCTCATTGGCTGATCAATTTATCTATAAACAAGAGATCTTTCTCCTTTCTTTGAGAAGCTCTTGGGTGTCAAAATTGATTGATGATTTCCTGTGGGCACTAGTCTGAATTTCCATCTCTACTTAAAACTGAATCCTGTGACAAGAATGAAGAAATCTTTATATATGTCCTTGAATGTCTCATTACAAAAGAAGAATTAAAACCACACAGATTGGCTTTTCTCTGACACTAAGTATGGTCATTTTGGCATGGAAGGATAGCTCTGTTTTGTAATTTGATGTCTTCTTGGTCTCTCGAGAGAAGTAATAAAGATTGTCTCTACTTATTGGAATGAAAATAAAGTTGTTTTAATTGAAGTTAATCCATTGGAGATTTTAAGCACGGATAGTAATTCATGACTGACAGAGAAAAAAGAGCATACATGTTTCTTTAAAGGAACTGATTAAATTTTCTTATAAATGCCGTAGTTGAGTTCTGAATCAACTTGCAACTAATAGATTTAGTTGCATGCAAAAAAAGATAATACTGTTAAAGTTCCAATTTCACTTTTTCTAAGAAAGTCAAAATATAATTATTTCTATGTTTTTTGCTCAAAAGGTTGTCAACTCACTATTATACGATCATGGACAAAATTTTGGGGGGGTTAGAAAGGGCGACACTGGTTGATTGAGGAAATAGTTACTCAATTACCTCCCTTGTTTTCCCATTCTTCTCCATGGACGGCCATCTTCAAACGTTTGAATTTGAAGTTGAAAATGATATTTTTGCCAATTTCTCAACTGGCAATAGTGAATTATAGGATTAATAGGATTATTCTTTAACAAGGTAGGACTATTTATAGGTTCAATCTATTTTAGGGCTTTATTTTAATAAATTTTAAAAATATAACTGAAAAAAATGCTATTGGAACTTTAAGACATTGTACTGGTATAATAACTGCAATATGGAGAGTATACTAGAGGATTAAACGGTTTGATTTAAGCCATTTATTTGGTTTTGTGAATCATACATTTTGAAATTTCAAGGAACTGTCTTGTAACTGTCTTGCCTTCTGGAATTCTTAAGGAAAAATATGTTCAGAAAGAAATAAATCTAAAATATTAGTATTCATTTCAAATTTTATATTTAGATTTCAGAAGGAACTCTATGAAAATGCTTTATTGTTTGAATTTTTTCATGGATGATTCTAACATGATAACCTTGGAGATAGTGATGACATTGTGAGGAAGTGATGTTGGATGAACTTCTTCTCTAAAACACTACATGAATATTCATGTGTTGTCAGAAATCTTGAGATGGTGCTATGGAATATTCATACTGTCATCTTATTTCTAGCAAGACATAAAAACCAAATATCTAAAATCAAGGGAGTTTTTTGTGGACATCAACAGCGTAAGCTTACTGAATGTATTGAAGATATAAATAGGGTACCATATTAACAGTACACAATTAATTTCCCCTTTGACTATACTTTTCCCCAAATTTTTATGGAGTTGGGCTCTTTCTGCCACAGATGGAGCATCATGTAGCAACCTCTTGGTCAAAAGCATGCATGAGTTTCATCATGGAAATCTTTATTCACAAACATGCAACTGTTTACCCTATATTTCAAGGTAACCAACCTCTTAACTGTCTTATAATTCCACCTCAAAATCATGAATTATCACCAAAAACTGACAGAAAATGTGTATTCAAAAAACCCCTTTCTTGATTCTACACCAAAAAGTCAATGAATACCACATGCGAAATGGGGAAAGAGAGAAAAAAAAACTTAAATAGCTTTTGCACTACTAGATTTTAACTGTAACCATTATAAGGAATTAATGGTGACCTGTATTCATATAACTTTAACTATGCTCGATGACCTAGACTGGTATTATTTATTCCTAATGGAAATAAACTGTCATATACAATAAAAGGTCATCAAGTTTATTGACTGTTATATGGGACAACTGCGGAAGTCATTATTGAACTCAGCTCATCAGTCTGGTCAAACCATTGTTGCAGGAAGCATGGAAACCATATTAACACCACAACATATCTTTAATAATTGAATATTAAGTTGATGTGCTGTTACAGAGAATCCTTCATTATAATGATATAGGTTATTTACGCTGATTCAGGCAACCGAGCTATAGTGTCTTTTGTTAATTGTCTTTCAACATTAAATAACGTATAAAAATAGTAAATTCTGTGATTGGTATAGTCTGTCTAGAAAGGATATCTATTGCTGCCTGGCAACCTTTGGTGTATATTATCAAGGGAGCAATATATAGAAGGTACTAATATTTCCATTACCCAAAAGTGGGCATTTTTAAATTTTGCTTCCAAATAAAAAATGTTTCAAGAAGGTACTCTGTTAAATTTCTGTCAACCAGTAAACATTTAGACACTCAAATAACTAAAGTAATAAAATATCAGACTATGTGGGTGCAAATTACTGTAATCAGTATTCTCATTGTATTTCCTTACTGCACAACCTTTATCTGAAATTTGTCTTGTGCAATATTTAATACATAGTAGTTTCCCATAGAAAATATTTATTTTATCAAAAGTGATATCTAAAAACATTTATTTTCCCATTCAGTATTGCTAATGAATGATTACTTTGGTAAGTTGATTAATGATTATTCTATTTTATTTGCCTGAATTTGGAGATTTTGAATTCTTTTAATGAAATTAATTTGGTGATGGTTATTTTTGTTTTACATGTATTAGTTTTATTTGGAATTCATATGTAAATTTTATTTATTGGTAAAGGAAATTGAATATGAAAATCATATTTAAATGAACTTGAATTGATAATGTCATTGAGACATTAAAAAACTATAATACAAGAATAATGTTATGACTTGAATAAATTTCTAATACTTTTTTGAAAACAATTTACATAACATAAGATGTAGGTGGATTTTACCCAAAGATAAATCAGGGGCGTTTTAAGATTTTTCATCGCGGAAGCTATACTATTTTCAGGGCCCTTATTCGCAAGGGGGGGGGGGCTTTTTTGATGATTTTTATGCCAAGAGTGTATAGAAGACGATTGAATCGGACTCGGGGCCCTTTCCCTTGGCCAGAGGGGCCCTTTTATCAGACGTGGGGCATTTTGTCTGCCTTTAGGGCCTCTAACTAGGGTACATTTTCATTTTTCTCATCGGTTTTAACATTATTCTCCCGTTTTATTTTTCCAATTTCTTTGAATTTTTTCAGCGCCTCAGCTATAAAACACCTTTGAGATAAATCCATAATCATCAACAATTTATATTTAGATTTAAAGGCACAACACACCAAATTTGTAACATACATTTCAAATGTAAAAAAATAAACTATTTTGGGTAGGTCAGGCCTATGTCATGTCCTGCCTTGTTCCTCTCTCGTCTTTGTACATCACAATCACCTATTTTAAATTTTCGACATCAGAACTGCTTGGTGGATTTCAACCAACTTTGTTAAGTATGTCGCTTGGGTTTTACTTGTACACATTTCTGGGGTAGAATTAGACAATTTAACACCCTTTTTACTTTCTCTGCTAAGCTACATGATGCATTTCAGTCAAATGTGGGATAGCATGGATGATACTCATACAGATACTGTATGTTCAAATGTAGTTCGGGGGATTGGGATGGCCTAGTGGTCTAGAGTGCCGCGCTTCGACCTCTAGCTGGCCGGTGACTTCTGGCTTGCGGCTGTGGTTTCGAGCCCTGATGTGAGCGTATGTGGCATGGAGATAGGGGCGCCTTCTCAACCTCATGGGTTTCCTCCGGGCACTCCGGTTTCCTCCCACTGCTAAAGTCCCCTACGCGCAAGCGAATTATTGAAATAAAAATTGAACCATATGTTAGTCTCGAAATGACCTAGTTTGTGTTGAGTGGACGTTAAACCCCATCCCTCTCTCTCTCAAATGTAGTTCACTACTGCACTTTAAAAGAGGAGATTTTAAACAATTACTTGTTTTAAATAAACAACATTTTCCAGAAGGGTTGTGTTTTAGGTGTAGACATTATCACTTAAACCAAGAAGTTCTTGTGTTTTCAATCTCGACAAAAGAACTCAAGCTGGGGGTGTAAAATGTCAATTTATTCTATTAAATTACTTAAGCATGACTATTCGAATTGGCAACAAGTACCGGTAATAGTTACCCTATGTTCATGTTTCCTAATCAACTAATTGAGACTAAAACAGGCCAGACACATCATCTAAACTACAATGCATCAACACAAATTTGATTACTTACGTAATCTCTATTTATGATAACCTCACTCAACCCATTGATGGATGATTAAGCCCACTAGGGCTCTTGTAATGTGATTAAGCACACCTGTGTATAAAGAATATTTTCATGAAGACTAGACAAGACTATACAGAGAACGATAGGAGAATTAGTGTTACTTAATCCTTCATGAAATCTATTGTATAAATAAAGGATGCTGTTTCAAAATTGTTAGAGGCAAGAATTTGATCATCAGATATGGTTGTCAGCATCAAGAAATACAGTCAAGAAGTTTCTGGTCCCTTTAATAGATTTCCGCTACAAATATGATATAACTATCTCTTTAACACATCTGGACAGAATACTTTTAGGTAAATTCAGTTTTTCGATCATTCTTCACAAATGTAGCCATAACCCATGAATATTGACATTGGATGTCTGAGGATTTGCCTACATTGACATGGCAACAGGAAGTAACAAAACTGATCAGTTGCAATTGATGTACGTGCTTGTCGTACATTAAAATTGTGAAACAGTTAAACATGCTATTTGGTAGATCATATAATTTTTTCTCAGAATGACTGCGTCCACTTTCAAAGGTCAAAATACAAGCTGGATAGGTGCAGTTTGCACAAACATAGATCATATAATACACAATTCATTATTTTTTTGGCAAATAGTCTGATGGATTATAACAGTCTGCTTGGTTTGTCAATTTTCTTCATTTACATATTTACTGGCCATTTGGAGATTGCCAATAGTATATAATTGAAACCAGTAGCTGTTGTCACTGGCTTTTTATACACCCACATTGAAATATGATCGTATTTCATCGTCGCCCCTGTCTGTCCGGCGTCCACAGTTGCTTGTGAACACTCCAGAGTTCACAAAAACAGTAAAAATGTGTAACAATTCTTGTTGGCTGCTCAGACGATTTAGCTGCTGTGGGCGTAGGTTTCGTTAGAATTGATTGATTTGAATTTCTCATACAAAAATGTTTTATTTAGTCATATCTAAAAACTCAGTATTTCATTCTAGCATGTTGGGACTTTTTTAGAGTTTATTTTTGGAATATTCTTTATTATATTATTGGTGGTTGAAAGCTGAATTTACTGTTTTTACATATTCATACCAAGTTAATATGTATACATGTACCTTTGGCTAATAGCTTAAAATCGGTTAATGATCCTATTTTTAAGCTGGGCTTGATATTTTCAGTTGATATATTGAATTTGTTAAATAATCAATGTGACTATTATTTATCGCACAGTTAGCTTTAAAAAATAAGATATTGTTAATGCCGATCAGCAGTAAAGTTACTAATGACAAATGTAGACTTTCAGTCCATATGGGTAAAAAAAAATGATAAATTAATGTTATATCCATCTAACAGCAGTAGCAAATCTATTCATTTCATATTGCCAAGATGGTATCCAACCTGTATTTCTAGTTTTAACAGCCTAAATTAATATCTCAATAGTTATAGAACATCTTATTACAGTATTTATATACATGTAGTAATCATTTTTATACGCCCACATTGAAATGTGGTCGTATATTGTCGTCGCCCCCGTCCGTCTGTCCGTAAGGCAATTGTGGACACTATAGAGGCTAAAGTTAATATCCGATTTATACACAGTGTTTAAGGTCATGAGACGAAGAAGCCTATTGTTTTCAAAAAACCTTGTGACGCTATAGAGGCCAAACTTATCAGGTGTTGCAACGAACAAGTATTTTGATTTTCAATGAATTTTGATAACGGAACAGCTATATATCAAATGTTTAATATACTAATTGTTAATGTGGGGCAAATCTTTATAAAAAGCAAACAAATTCTAATGATTTTCCACTAATTACATAATGGGTTGTTACTCTTAATCAGATTTTAGTGTATTACAAATGTTTCATTACCAAAAAAGTAAAAAAATATGTGACAACCCTTGATGACTGCCCGGACAATTTATCTGCTGTGGGCATATGTTTCGTTGCCTGGCAACCTACCTTTATTTAAAGTAAGGCATATTTTGGTATGGAAAGTAGAGATCCCCAGTCATACTAAAAAAAGTCTGGATTCCCTCACAAACAACAATGGGGCACCGGGGCGCCCACAATAACAGTATCTGACTACATTTTAGATTTGTGATTTTTTAGGTTTGACTTTCAAGTGGATATTATTGTAATTCTCTTCTTTTGGACTCCAAATACACTTAGGACTTCAAACTCTGTGTACATATTTACTGCAGCCGAATTGTATGTTTATCAGGAACAACAATACAACAGTTTCTTATTATATATTTTTATATGGAAGCAGGTTACACAATAGTCTACATTACAATACTTAAAATTAACATGTCTTTCTCTCAATACCACTCCTGTAAAATCTATCGAGCATGGCTAGACTCTTGAAACCACTAAAACATAGCCTTCTGAAAATCAGGTGGTGTTCAATTGTGTCTAAAGAATCTCAACGGTGACTGAAGAATCTCAACAATGTCTGATCTGCTGTGCTCAGATCTTGGTTTTCATATCCCTAGATTTGTGCAATTAATTATGTGATTGCTTCAGCTTAGACGGCCAATTTTGCCAAGAATTACCCAAATATGGAATAGACATTACTACACAGCCTGTCTGCTTGAGTGAAGTAAGGAACTCTTCTTATTAAGTGTTGATCTAATGGCTAGCCATTGCAAAAACATTTGAGAGACTTACACGTCTAGTAGACTCTGCGATTAAATGACGGAAAAAGAAATTGGCAGAGTATAATCCAAGAATTAAATATTTATGGTAAATGGACAGCAACTAATGACAAATACAAGCTGTAATGGCTTCTCCCTTCATCAAGTCATGTGAAAAACAATACTGATTTGAGGCAATTTTTTAATACATGAAATAGTTTAAATATATATACATGTATATCATCAAATCACACAGTTTGTTGGCTTGGAAGACATTTTTAACTATCAAAATATGCATATTTATTCATGTGCTAGGTTTAGAGTCTTAGAACACTATTTGAGGGATTGGGGAAGGAAACCATTCCAAACTTTAATATTGTAGACTATCTGAAAGGAACATCAGCCCCAAAATCGTTTAATTTCAATGTTGGTCATCCTCTGTCCAAAAAAATGTGGCCAACCACCAGAGCTAGGAGTTTATCTGCTATTGATATTTTGATTTTGTTTGCTTAATTTACTCGTAAGTAACTAATCAATTTGAGTATATTTTTACAGTGATTAATTAAGACATGGACATAATGCTATTTTCTGAAAAATGCAAATAACTCAGAGACTGGAAAATCATCCACTTGGAATAATTAATGGAAAAAAACTAGCTTAATTAGATGTGTGATTTCAAAAAATTATATATAAAAACATGGTTTGTTGTGATTTCAGTTGTGGAAAAATGTAGATAATGAGCTGGCTATTCTTGCTATAATATTTCAACAAAAAAAAAGATAATGAAAAATTAATTTATTGAAAATTCCTATTACTTTATTCTTAGCGACAGTTATGAGCGTTTGAAGTTTTGACAAACTGTATCGTGGATTGGTTATTATCTTAGAAAAGGTATTGTTAAACTCTTAAATGGCGGTAGTGTTATCTGATTATCGGGCAGATGACCCAGAGACATAGGTTTGTCATGATAATGATTAATATAATATTTGAAGACCTGCAATAGGCAAATTTAATTCTTACACAATACAATATATTTACCAGTGATTGATTATGGATAGTTTATTACTGATGATGCAATTACAACAGATTTCATATTAAATTAAGTTTGACATTGATTTTACCTAAACCAAGTCATTTGTGATCGATGTTTGTGTCCACACTGACAGGATTAGAATTGGTTTGTCAGTAAGCAGATGAGATGAATTGATCCATTTGATGTTTATCATGGATTAAGAGATAATTACTCTCCTTATTATTTTCTTTCCAGATGCTGTTATTTATCTGAATCAAATTTATTCATGTATCTCTTGTCAATTACAAATATTGAATCAGTTTATTTTGAATATGAATGCCAATCTGAAAATATAGTGGAATATACAGAGCATTTAAAGAAAGGAACCAAATTCTTTTATTTGAATTTTATGATTCTAAAGTTATAAATTTCTGTTTTTATACGCCCACATGGAAATGTGGTTGTATATTGTAGTTATGAACACTCTACAAACTACATGTATCATCTGATTATCAGTTTGTAGAACCTTGTGAACACTCTACAAACTAGATTTATCATCAGATTATCAGTTTGTAGAACCTTGAACCTTGCGAACACTCTACAAACTACATTTATTATCAGTTTGTAGAACCTTGTGAACACTCATGCACAGGTGAAAAGTATAATCTTATCTGCATGAAATTGTATTGTAAATGCCCCTAATTTACCTACAAAAGAATCATTATTCAACAATCCTTGTTGACTGCTTGGACGATTTAGCGACTGAGGGCGTATGTTTCCCTATCTTTGCACTTTTCGATATTGAGTTAACAGCACTTTTATTAACAAATTGTCTATATTTTGAAGTAAAATCATATAGATTATTTCTGTCTGTTAAAACTATTCTATCCCATCACACAAATACCGGTAGATAAATCTTAAAATTCATTGTATGTAATTTATCAGATTTTCTATTTTTGCCTGGACCATTGAAACACCGATGTTGATTGATCAGCACATGTATATTGTTCTATTTCTGGAAATAGAATAATACTTATAAATTCCATTATGAGAAATCTCGGTACAAAATTTTCTTTTATGGTTATTTTTAGTTCCATTCATCCTTAAGACGAAAGGCTTTTATATTCTCATCTTTTTCTAGGTAGATATGTTTCTGTTTGTCTGTTGGCAGCCATCATTAAATTGCTGTAACATTTTTGTGATTATCTAATCCATTAAAACCAGTCCTGACATTTCGATGTTCAAAAAGACTAGTGGTATTCAGCTGCCTTTGAACATTAATTATTTGGAAGTAATAACACATTACTAATTAATTATACAACAAACATGTTCAGCAATAAAAAAATATATGTTTTTTATTCTAACAATTGTTTTTTCGTTAAATGATGCTGCATATTACTTTAATTGTTGAGATGTTATTCTGTCATCTTCGACACTGCTGCTTAGAACTTGACAAAGATTGCTTGGTAGGCCAATGATCTAACTGTGCACCTGGTATTTTGGTATATATCTGAGATGGTGCTCCACCTCACAGTAATATAGAAGACAAGATCTGTTTGTGTTCAGATGTTATATTACTGTATTTTTGTGAAAAATTCCGAAATTTTCTGTTACTAATTTATAATGTGTCAGATTAGGTAGCAAGCAGTCAAAGTTGCAGTCATGTAACCATTTCAGCCTTAGGCTTGTTATTTATTCTTTAAACTTTTCACTTTTAATAATCAACTTCTCTTTATGTATCTCACTTTCAGATTTGGAGATGGGTGATTCGGCTCCACCAGCCCATGGAACTGTGGGAAACAACAATCAGCCTGACTACGATTACCTCATTAAATTTCTTGCTTTAGGTAAGTTAAAGATAAAGACAGATCTGCCAATACATTGCTGAAAAAAGAGCTCTTTAAATATAACTCATTATTGTGTTGCTTAATACAGAGTGCACAGTATAATCTAGTGTGAGTATTTCAATAATGATCAGTGAGCACCAGAAACTTTTGGGGGGAATTTTGAGTCTGACAGGGCATATACATGGTCAGACATTGGTCAATCCACATAGGACATATCCGGCATAGAATCTCTGGTCTGGTATTATATTGAACCCGATGTTCTATGTAAATTTGTTTTCCTGTTAAAAGTGATAATTATACTTTAAGCAACATCTATTCATGGAGATAATCAAGGTATCTTAGTATGCCGATAGAAAGAAATACTGGAAAATATAATTATATTGTCTGTGTGAAATGTGACATGAATAGACAACTGTATTATTTAAAGTTTACTCCTAATTTTACATACAAACTGCTAATGGATTTAGTTTTTTTTATCTAGCATGATACAGTTAAAACGTCTTTATGGCTGCCAAAAGAAATTTATGTGTTCTTTCTTTTAGGTTCTTCCTATATGTTATCCTTGTTTATTTTACTAGGGGGGTGGGTGGATGGCCGAATGGTTAGTGTGCACACAGTGTATCATACGGCCTGTTATTGAGTCAACTGGCGTGGTTTCAAATCCCCGGTTGTACGTTACCCAATCCCCATCAAGTTAAGGGAAAGCCTATTTGTTGTATTCTATCAGAGTAAAAAAAAAAGAACAATTAATAGTGAAATAAGTAAAAAAAAAAAATTAATCAGTGTTGTAGTTTTCTGGAATAATCAGTGAAAGGGTAAAGTGCAAACAATATTTCCATACAACGATTCTTGGCCCTGTAAAAGTATCTGCCAAAAACTTTAGATCCATCTGGGTACAGATTGGCTTAAAGTTCTTTCACATAAAGAACCCTTAGCAGTTGTTATTTTCTAAATTGTGAATAGTAAACAAAAGCATTGAATCCATAGAAATAAAAGTTATCAGGATGTTAGTTAGAAAATGACGGATGTATTATTGTAAGAAGTTAATGAACCTCACCCCTGGCCAATCTTAATCGGATTTGATATGGCTGCTGGTCTTAACTGATTTTGCTAGATACAAATTTTGAAGTATTTCTCGTTTCAGGTGATTCTGGTGTAGGTAAAACAAGTCTATTATTCCAGTATACAGACAATACATTTAATAATAAATTCATCTCGACTGTCGGCATAGATTTCAGAGAAAAACGCGTGGTTAGTTTTATTTTTCTCCCTATAGATTTCTTTATAATGTACAATTATTTTGTCTTTTATTCTTGCTTTCAAAGAACAACGTTAAAGTTTGATCAATTTTGATTAGTAAGGTATGTGAAACAGTGAATTCTCTCTGGAATTTTATACTGTTATCTACCATTTAAATATGAGAGCTAGAAACCTCAATTTAGCATTTGATAAATTGGTCGTGATTGTGGTAGATTGTTTTAGGTCTCCATAAAATCTCATCCCAATCACCATTTGAGTGTTTGTAGGGGATGAAGTGTGATTATAGTACAAGCATTTATCACATGATCAAAGTCACAACACAGTACAGCAGTTTGACTTGGTACCTGTTCTGGTTCTGTACCTTTTATTTTTATTGTTACAAAAACATGATTGAGATTTTTTTAATCAACATTGTAGGCAGACATAATATACAGAATTCACTAGACCTAATCATGATGATAAAGTTAAGAGATGGAAAAGAGAAAAATGGGTTTAAGGTCCTGTTGAAATTAAGCAAGTTTGCTGATGCATAAATACAAATACAGTGCTGGCAGAAGCAATTCTTGATTGGGGGGGGGGGGCTTCCATCCTAGGTTCTCATAGGCGAGGTCCAGGGGCTGCAATAACCTGGAGAAAAGAGTACTTGCAGCCAAATAATTATACACATACATTATTCTTTTAATACAAACCACAAGGTTATTAAACTAATGATGCATCTCTACTAATATTTGTGACTGTCGTTTGTTTGTTTTTGCCTGGTCGGTGGCTTTTGTGTATAGGGTAGCTCGGACCAGAGAGTAACATGGGTCAGGTGGCATTGGTTGGACTACCACCTCCTGTGTTGTACTACTTTCAACCCGTGCAACACTAGTAGTACATATTTATTGTCACCTGTTGTTTTAAGAAAGCAATAGATTAATGTAATGACTGTGAACCAACCCACTTGTTAAACTGCTACACTAATATATTCAAATATTGAAAAAATAGTTTGTTACTGTAAACTGATAACTTTATAATTTTATTAGTAGTTCCTTCAAATCTAGCAGATAGTTCTGTTTAGAAAACATTATAGCTGCTTAATGTATAATTTTTAAGAACTTAAAAATAGCTTTTAGTTGTAATTTATCACTACAGATAATCCATAAAAATAATTATGCTATGGAGGATCATTATAAAACTTGTCCCAAACATGTCAGATAACTGGTAATTACTGAAGAGTGGCCAACTTTTATTAACCAAATAGGAATTATTGTAGCTTGATATTAACTTGTTTGGTCAGAAGTTTAATTAGACTCTCAATGATTGCAAGACACTAAGATGTACTCCATGTGTCCAATCAAATATTTCTTTTTCAAACCAGATTGTTAACATTTAGATGTTTTAAAGATACATTAGTTTAGAATTTAATAAAGAGTTGGCTATTCTCGCTCTGATAATTGACAATTTCAGTAAAATTACTTTATTCTGAACCGAGATGTCACTGTTGGATGTTTGGACTAGAAATAGGCATCAACTGTGTCCGTACCGTCTATGAGAATTGCGGATCGTTTGATTGACAAACGATAACACCACCCACATATTCTCAATTATCAAGTAAACTCTCTTGGCAGGCTTTTCATAGGCAGTCTGCTTGGTTGGCCATTTATGGATTTAATTTTAAATGGATGACTGTTCAAATCCAAGGTGTATCAAGCCATCTGAGAACTGCAGACATGATTTTGAGCTTGTCATGTAAATAAAGGTCTAATAATTTCTTTTAGATCTGAAGCCTAAATAAAGACTTGGGTCTTTATAATTTATGTTTAAGAAGATGTAAATAATCTTTTAATAAGATACTTAATCTTGTTACTTCAGATCTCAGCATGTTTTTCTCACAATCTTACAAAAATGTACATGTTCCATGATAATACTGCTGCAAGTTTTGGATCCCAATTGTATGGATCCTGTTTCTATTGTATGTTCTGTAATTTCCAATTCTGTTGTGAATGATTTTTGTATTGATTATGATGATGAGATTCAAAATAATTATTTATTTAGGTACATCGGATGCCAGCAGCAGATGGATCTGTTGGTAGAAGCCAAAGAATACATTTACAATTGTGGGACACTGCTGGGCAAGAAAGGTATTCCATTATATTATCAATTTATTAACGATTTTGAAATAGTTAATAAGTTATGCATAAATTTTATTGCAATCACTTGCCTGAGTTAAAGAATCAACACCGTACATGGATTCTTTAAATTAATCGATGGCAATTCCTTTCATTCTATTTAATGCAATAACTCTAATGAACATAGAAATCAGCTAAACATATTGTTATTCAATGTGTCTACCGTATAAATTAATGCCATCTGCATGTTAAATACAATCTGATTTATTTTAAATGCAGTAGCTACTTCAAATTAACTAAAATAAACATTCTTGGAATGTAATGCCATTGGTGCATACTTATCTAATTAGCACACTGCCATATGAATGGTAAATCAAATTAAAACCAATAACTAAAACTATAAATATGTGCGTAATAACTGTCTCCAACTGGTGTCTAGATATCAATGTCAATCATGTATCGTTAATTACACTTATTCAATATGAATGATTAATCTTGGTATATGTTGCCATCTTTCTTTCCTATGTGAAAAAGGGGGATTGGATAGCCGAATGGTTAGTGTGCGCGCTGTATCATACGGCTTGTCATCGAGTTAACTGGAGTGGTTTCCAATCCCCGGTTGTACATGGGAAGGAATAAGGTCATCTGTGCAACCTCGTGGGTTTTCTCAGGGCACTGCTACTACTAAAGACTCTTATGCGCATGCGAATTATTGAAATAAAATTAAACCATATGTTAGTCCCGAAATGACCTAGTTTGTGTCGTGTGGACGTTAAACCCATCTATCTCTCTCCCCTATGTGAAAATTTTATTCATTGATAAGATATTGGTCTGGGAATCATCGAGTAATCTGCTTCAGTGCTTGTATAACTATTTCCATATCCTTATAATGAGCATTTCAATAACTGTCATTTAACTATTGACCCTTAAACCTAAAATGCATACCTGATTGCTGAAATGTCAGCACATTCAATGCAAGTTGTTGGGAAATTCTTCAGCTGAATAAACCACAAGTCGGGTGAGAAAATCTTGAAATCGATTATTTAGAGAAGTGCAATTGTCATTTATCTTCTGGGCACAAAGGAATCATACTGCCATTAGCATAACTTATGTTATTATTAACAATTTACAAGACTACATGTGCATTCAAACAGTCAAATTGCTAAGTTTGTTGGAATAATTGTGCTCTCCTGACATTAAGTAAATCTATTTTTTTGTCCCCCGCCTTTTGAACAAAGTTGGGGGACTATTGAAATGGGTTTGCCTGTCTGTCTGTCTGTCCGTCCGTCTGTCTGTCACACTTTTTGGGACACAATAACTCTCTTCCTAATTGAGCTAGAATTTTCAAAATTAGTGTAGGTGTTTATTAGGTCAATGCCTTGATGGAGTTCGAAGATGAGCATTTTCCGCTTAGGGTAAGCAGAGATAAGGAATTTGATTGATTGATGCTTTGGGACACGATAACTTTAGTTCTAATTAAGTGAGAGTGATGAAACTTGGTGTATGGTTTCATTACAGTAATACCTTGACTAAGTCCGATAATGAGCATTTTCTGCTCAGGGTAAGCAGAGTGATACGCAATTTGATTGATCGAGACTTTGGAACACAATAACTCTCCTTCTAATTGAGTTAAAATGTTCAAACTTGGTGTATATGCTTATTAGGTCAATGCCTTGATGGAGTTCGAAGATGAGCATTTTTTGAAAAAATAAATGTGTGATTAATTAATATGTGTCATCTATTTATTTTGGGATTTCGGCGGGGGACATTAGCCTCACTGTTGCCTTGTTTATATTATTTATGAGCATTTTACTTTGCATGTTGTTTGTCATTTGTAGGCAGTGAATTTGCATTTACAAATTGTTAAATATAAAGTGTCGTTGAAATATCGTCTTATTACCATAATTTTGTATTCTTAGGTCAACACAATATGTGAATGAACTAACTCACATTTCAACATTCTGTGCAGTTGACTGGTGATAAATATCAATTGTATTCTATTCAGCTAAAATTTTCCTATCAAGTTAACTATTATATAGATGGCAAAAGATGTGATAATTCACTGTTAATAAATTATGGATAATAATTGTAGGACCCATAAATAGTAATATAACAATTAATTGTTATATATGTATTGTATATAGTCAGAATATAAGCTATAACAAAAACAGAAAAATATTCAAGCTCGGATCAATATTATATGAATGAATAGGGAAATGATCAAATGTCCTAGTTCATTAATAAGTTAGTAGACTGAGCCTTTGTATACAAGAAACAATGCTAATCAATAGTTAATATTCAATATGGATATAGGTGCTAAGTTGTATATTGATAAAAAAAATAGGAAAACGACAAGTAAATAGTGATGAATTGTTTAAATTTAGCTTGATTTTGATAGAGTGGTCTGTGGTGTTTTTTTCAACACAAGAGTTCCACAAGATATTGGAGTTTAATTTTGATAGATTGTTTTTGATCAGCACCAGAGTCCACAACATATTTGGCTTAGAATAATTTTGATAAAGTATTTGGTCTGTGATGATTTTATCACAAGAGTTCCACTAGTACTAAAAATGTTTTGGGTTTTTTTTCAAAAATTTCTTCTCGTACCCCTTTATCTCCCTGTGTGGTACCACATTACACAATATATCATATTTAGAAAACTAGTCTAATACTGCACTAGGTTGGTAATGAAAAGTAAAATGTTAAACACTATTTCATTTGTATTTCACTAGAAAATGCAGACTAGAATACAAAAAAAATACATCCTGGATCAGATAACAGATTTTTTTGTAATGAAGGTTGTCTATGTTACATTAGTATAAATTACATCCTTCTCCTGATCAATGCAAAACATCACAAAAGTTTCATGAAGCTATATTTTGCTTGTTTTTTTAATATGTTATTTATTTATTATATCTTGATCTTGCGATATAAAGTTTTGACTATTATGTGAGACCTTGCCCCTTTAATGATTTCCCCATAATCATTAATAAATATTGTATTACCTCACTGTGCGATGAATAGTTATTTATTAATGAATTTATTTCTAATTCTATTGGCAGGGTTTAAAGTATGAATTCTGTCATAAAATTGACATGAAATTCATTTCCTTCATGTAATTTTAACTTGCCTGTCAAGAGATAGAAGCCACATTGTCATCTTACTGGAAATATGCTGTGTATTTCTAGATAAGCCAATCAAAATGTCACATGATGTATGACAAGTCGAGATTCTCATTATTTACAATGCATCAAAATTGTTAAGGATTCAGGAAGAACTTGATCGATTTCCGCCATGAGTAAAATTAGTTACTAATTATTATCGTTTCATGATTGGCCCGACTAGGGTCTAGGTGACCAAATGGAAAAATTGAGAGTGTGCAACACTGTGGATTTTTTTCATGATTATTATTGTGCCAATTATGACATTCAGAGGTTAGGAAGTATGCTTTTCCAATGGCATTTAACATAAGTTTTTATACACCCACATTGAGATGTGGTCGTATATTGTTGTCGCCCCCGTCCGTCCGGTGGTCCGGCGGTCTGGTGGTCCGGCGTCCACAAGCTCTAGAGGCTAAAGTTAATATCCGATTGACTTTAAATTTATACACAGTGTTTAAGGTCATGAGACGAAGAAGCCTATAGATTTTCAGCGATTTCCGAAAATTAGTGCCAGAGTTATGGCCCTTGATCACTTAAACAAATCTTCTGGACGCTCTACAGGCCAAAGTTAATATCCGATTGACTTTAAATTTATACAGTGTTTAAGGTCATGAGACGAAGAATCCTATAGATTTTCAGCGATTTCTGATAATTACTGCCAGAGTTATGGCCCTTGATCACTTCAAAAAATCCTGTGGACGCTCTAGAGGCCAAAGTTAATATCCAATTTAAAAAAAAATCTTGTGGACGCTCTAAAGGCCAAAGTTGATATCCGATTGACTTTAAATTTATACACAGTGTTTAAGGTCATGTGACAATGAATCCTATTGATTTTCAGCGATTTCCGATAATTACTGCCAGAGTTATGGCCCTTGATCACTTCAAAAAATCCTGTGGACGCTCTAGGGGCCAAAGTTAATATCCGATTGACTTTAAATTTATACACAGTGTCTAAGGTCATGAAACGAAGAAGCTTTTTGATTTTCAGCGATTTCCGATAATTACTGCCAGAGTTATAGCCCTTGATCACTTCAAAAAATCTTGTGGATGCTCTAGAGGCCAAAGTTAATATCCGATTGACTTCAAATTTATACATAGTGTTTACAGTCATGAGACTAAGACGTCTATCGATTTTCAGTGATTTTCAATCATTACTCCCAGAGTTATGGCCCTTGATCACTTCGAAAAAATCCTGTGGAAGCTCTAGAGGCCAAAGTTAATATCCGATCGACTTTAAATTTACGCACATTGTTTAAGGTCATGAGACGAAGAAGCCTATTGATTTTCAGAGATTTCAAATAATTACTGCCGGAGTTATCTCCCTTGATAACTTCAAAAAATCTTGTGATGCTATAGAGGCCCAACTTAACTTCCGATTGACTTCAGATTGATACACAGAGTTTAAGGTGTTAAAACGAACAAGTATTTTGATTTTCAATGAATTTTGATAACGGAACAGCTAAATCCATGATATTAAATGTTTCATGTATATACTAATTGTTAGCGTGGGTTAAAACTTTATAAAAAGCAATCAAATTCTAATGATTTTCTGATAATTACATAATGAGTTGTTACTCTTAATCAGTTTTTAGTGTATTATAAATGTTTCATTACCGAAAAAAGTAAAAAATATGCGACAACCCTTGTTGACTGCCCGGAGGATTTAGCTGCTGTGGGCGTATGTTTCGTTGCCTGGCAACCTATCTTTGTACTTAACAACATTTCTTTCTGTTAAAATTAGGGGTATAGGATGGCCGAATGGTTACCATGTGCAAGCTGTATCATAAAGCCTATCATTGAGTTAACTGGCGTGGTTTATAATTCCTGGGCGCCTGTCCAACCTCGTGAGTTTACTCCGGGTCCTTCCGTTTTCCTCCCACTGCTAAAGAACCCAATGCACAAGCGAATTATTGAAATAAAATTAAACCATATGTTAGTCCTGAAATGACCAAGTTTGTGTTGCGGGGACGTTAAACCCCATTTCTCTCTCAATCTCTCCTGGTAACATCAATAAAATATTAAATGGCTGTATAGTCATTTCAAAGCTTGCAGATTGTCTTTGAACCAAGTTGTTGCCCTTCTTGTTGTTAACACTTTTAAATGGCAGAATACTTTAGGTTTTTATTTGACTGACGATAAGGTTAACAAAGCTGTTATACTACTCCACCAATCAATGTATTTTCTGCTTTGAAATATGGAACAGCGAGATTGAATCTGTTTAATGTCATTTTTTTACAGGTTTCGTAGTTTAACTACAGCCTTCTTCCGTGACGCGATGGGTTTTCTTTTATTATTTGATTTAACTAATGAACAGTCTTTGATGAATATTCGTAACTGGCTATCCCAGCTACAGACTCATGCTTATTGTGAGAATCCTGATGTTGTGTTATGTGGAAATAAAATGGATTTAGAAGATCAAAGAAAAGTACGAGAAGATCGGGGACGAGAAATGGCAGAGAAGTTTGGGTAAGCAGTACTAATAGCTAAAGTTGTCTCACTGACTGCAAAACATATTACAAACACAACATAACACAGACGTTAATTTAACCACAAAATCTGTTAAAAAATAGATGAAGTTCAAAGACCTTTAATTGGCACTAGTATGTGACATATGCATTATCTTAAAAAATAGCAGGTACAGTATATTCAGTTTAGAAGTTGACATAAATACCATTGAAAGTGACTAATTAACAAAGTATTAAGCAAAACTTCATAACAAGTTACCAACTGAAAACACCAAGTTTCATACGTTTTTGTTTAGCTTTGGGGAATTTAAAATGGTACTTTTTGAAGGCAGATATATGCTGGAAAGTCGATATTGATCAAATCAAATATGTGGGGCCCTACTACATAACTCTTGCAAGATTTGATCAGTTATTTATCTACTAATGAGTCCCAATTAACCAGAGCAGGTCATTTCATATAAATGTCAGAGTGAATGAATATGTGAACCCATGAAGAGTCATCTAGTAACACCCTCAGTGAGATGAGAGTTGCTTACATGTATGCTATTCAGCTTCTAGTAGTTGTCATGACAATTAAATAGATATCGACTTTTTAAAAAAGAAGAAAAGAAGCAGTTAATGAAACATAAGTAGAATGAGTGACATGTTCAGGAATTTGAGCAGAAGGCAGGTGGAGAAGAAAGAGGGGTGAAGATGTGAGGTTTGGGTGTGTTTGGGGTAGGGGGGAATACCTGTGAATTTTATAAAATCAGAAGACCTGAGACAATATTTCGGCTTAGGGGCGTGTGGTGCCCATGTTTTGTACCTGTATTTGGTTTACTTCATTTCAATGACTGTATGTGACTGGACACATGCCCAAGAATTCAAAGTTTCTGACTACATGGTTAAATATTCTTTTATCAAGAATAGAATATAATAAACTGATATAAAGTTCTAATAACTAGATATAGTAGTAAATGAAGTTAAATATAACTGTATTGGTCTGCACGCAACGCAAAGATTATACCTTACTCTGTAATATCAGTGCGAGAAGATTAACATGACCGTGATTGATAATATTTTAAACCAATATCTCATTTATATGTAATTGGTGAGATAAACACTCATTGATATATATGTCATATCATAGCTGGTTTGGTAGTCTCTATCATTGACAAGATTATCCGGTCTTTTAAGGGAGCTAACTCGGCTTTAAACAAGATGATGACGCCCATGAAATTAATTTAAGAATACCATTTCAAAAAATCCATTTGATTGCATGCCGGTTCAATTATTTTTTTTTTCATTGTAAAATTTCTGGTTTCGTTTTTTAATGTCAAAAGATTTTTGATTTTTATAGGAACAGACACCAGCAAACCAAACAAAAAAACTTGCAATAAAATTTTAAAAATTGGTTCCTACCAATCCTATCCTCTCTCATATGTGTTAATACACATGTTCCAACTATGTAGATGTGAGATATTTTTACATGTTAAATATGTCATATCACTACATATGCGATATAGGTGGAATCATGTCTGTTGTATCAATAACTACTAGAACTATTTTCAACTATTTAAAACATCTTCCCCTCATACAACAAGTGGAAGCAGAATTGAAAGAACCAAGGTAATATTACATACAACAATGTCTTACACTTTCAAAAGTGGATGTTCTTAATAAAATTATATGTTACTTATATATATTTGAACTATTTTACAGTTTGCCATATTTTGAGACAAGTGCTGCTACAGGTCACAATGTTTCTAAAGCTGTTGAATGTTTATTAGACATGGTGATGACGAGAATGGAAAAATGTACAGATAAAACCAAATTACCGGGCAGTCGACAACGCAATGGTCAAACATATAAACAAAAAGATGGCGGTGATACAGGATGTTTGTGCTAACACCTAATATGTACTTTTTCGTTACATTTAATTCTGCATTTTATGACCTCAAATCTTCACATACTTAACTCTTTTGCTACCAAATTAACAAACAATACGGTGACCAAGGAAACATATAACTGTTAGTTTAAAAAGATAATCATACTTTGATTTTTTTTATTTTAACTATAATACCCTGCAAATAAAATTGTCCGACAAGCTAAATTTGAAACCGCATCCTGATGTATAATATTAGCATTTCTTTGTGTGTGACCAGAAGTCTGTCTTATGACTGCTTTACTTTCAAAAATATTCTGTCTTCATTAGCCCGGTCGGAGTAGAACATTCAACCACATTTCATTTCAAAAATATTGTTTAATGTATGTGCTTTTCCACATAAATACACAAATGCCAGCTCTAGTTGAAGCTTGACGATAAGACAGGTGACGGTGAGCAGTTTGTGGTAGCAAACGAGTTAAATCTATGTTAGCATGTAAGATCTACGTCTCAAAGTAAAATCACATATATTTTTTGTTAGTGACACAATAGCATTTTAATGAATTATTAGAATTATTGATAATGATAGTAATAATGTCTTTGTTGATGTGAATGGTTGTGATCTCGCCAAAAGTAAACTTTTAATGGATCTGCTTACATGAATGAAAAGGGCAAGTATCAATAATTTGACGAACTGTACAGCAAAATTTGTCAGATTATTAAAAGTAAAACAATCAAAGATTTGGCTCTTGTCCAGTGGCACTGATATGTAAGGAATATTTACTCTAATATATTTACTGTGCAGAGCTAAACTAAAGAAATGTGCTTTTTGGACGGATAAGTTCTGAAAAGTATTTGCATTACTGATATAAATCGTACAACATCAACGATTCTTTGACCGTGGGAATTTAAAGACCTCCTGGATGACAGTATCAGTTAGTAAAAATATAATGAAGCTAGTAAAAAAATTTAGTCCTTATTAAAAAAAGATAAAAGGATGTGGTATAACAATAACTATATATTATGTTTTAACTAAATACCAATGTACTTACAATTATTTAATTATTTGATTAGTTTTACTTACTAAAATTAGTGTTATTTATACTAATTTGAATACCTATGTAAATAAAACTGCATTTACTATATTTACTATTTAGATTATTTAGATTTGCACAGTGGTAACTACTTGTATCAATTTCTGGTGCTGTGGCTCTTTGGTTATTATTCATTTTACATGTTTCGCAACCAGAATGTAATATTAAATGCTAGTAGAATTATGGATGACATTCTTCATCTTTTCTACTGGTTTGTCAACAACAACTATATTTATGTTAATTAAGGCCACATAATGCTGTCTACCTGTATATTGAGCCTGGCAAAGCTGATCTTCCAATCCCTCTTTGCCAACAATTTAATATGTCACAAAGATCTTTTCATATTATCATTTCTTTTGAAATATCTTAAAGTTTAGAGCCAAACTATTTTGTTATTTGAATGCTGTTGTCTGTAGTTCTTTTCATATAAGCCATTACAGACGGGTATATTGGAGAGAGATCAGGGAAAGTTCTTGTTAAATGTAGAGAAGTTCTATTTGATAACTATTGCTCATAAATTGACAAGTGCTGAAACATAGCATTAATAATGCATATGGTGTTAATTATTATGATTATTTTGACTGTAATGGTATTCTATACTGCTGTGATTTCTGTGTTATTGTTTATATTTATATAAATCTATTGTAATTCGTGAGTCCCCAAAGTTAATTGTACTGTTAGTTATGTCATGTTTGGAAGTTTAAAAGTAAAATTAGTAAAAGTGGAAAATTTATTCAATCAGTTAAACTATTTGTTTTGCATACGCGTGGACATTTTTTGTCATCATTTGTCCGTCCACAATTTCTTGTGAACACTTTAAAAGTCAAATTTACAGTGATCAGAATTCTAGACTGCAAGGTGATCAGTACTAAAAATTTTAACAAGAAAATAGCTTATGTTCTTATTACTTTCCTATTAATACCTAATAGATTACTTACTAATAAACATATACCATTCCAAAGTCCCAAAATGATTTTCAAGGAGCTTTCACTTTCATTATTTTTTATAATTCCATTCTCGGACATTTTTATACACCCAGATGGAAATTTGGTCATATATTGCCATCACCCATGTCTGTCCTTCGTCCACAATTTCTTGTGAAAGCTCTACAGACAACATTAATTTTGTGATTGTTTTGAAATTGATATACAGTATGTTGGTTACATCAGTGAGTTGAAGGCACCTATTTAATGGGTTATGGCCCTTGTTTCACTTTGTTGAACCTTGTGAACACTCAACATCAAAAGCTATTATCTGATCTGTATAAAATTTATATGCATTTGAATTAGTGAAACCAGGAAACCTATTGAATTTCAGCAATTTATGTTGATTTCTTCTAGAGATATGGTCCTTGATTGATCACTTTGTTGCACGTTATGAATGCTCGAATGATAAAAGTTATCATCTGATTCTGATCTGTATGAAATTTGTGTGCATCATTTAAATTACGATAGTAAAATGAGAACTTTTGAATTTCAACAATTTCTGTTAATTTCTGCTTGAGTTATGGCACTTGTTTAACTTTGTGAACACTCTAACAATAAAAGTTTTCATCCGATCTGTATGAAATTTATACCCATCATTTAAATTAGTAACATGAAGAAGGCTATTGAATTTTCTTTAATTTCCAATAATTAATCGATTTATTGCCCAGTTTAACTTTGTTGATCATTCGAATGATGTTCAGCAATTTCCAATAATTACTTGTAGAGTTATGACCCTTGTTTCACTTTGTTGAACGTTGTGAATGCTTGAATGATAAAATTTATCATCTGAAGTGTATGAAATTTATGTGCATTATTTAAATTAGTGAAATGAAGAGACAATTTCCATAAATTACTCCTGGAGTTATGGCCCTTGTTTTACTTTGTTGAATTTGCGATAATTCGAATGACAAAAGTTATCATTCAATCTGTATTGAATTTATATGCATTATATATTTATATTAGACAAACGAAAAACCTATTGAATTTCAACAATTTTTCAACAATCTGTATTGAATTTATATGCATTATATATTTATATTAGATAAATGAAAAACGTATTGAATTTCAACAATTTTTGTAAATTATGATCTGATCATCATAAAATTGTTTTGTAAATGCCCCCAATTACCAACAAAAGAATAAATATGCGACAATCCTTATCCATCGTTCAGATGATTAAGCTGCTGTGTGCGTATGTTTAGTTGCCTAGCAACTTATCTTTGTTCGACTTAATCATAAAATGATGCTTTTTGCGGGTAGTGTTACCAAGTTGGATAATTTCTGCCATCTCTTGTCATAATATGCAGCAGTGAGATATATGTTTATTGCTTAATTTATATAAATCTTATACCTACATTATTAATCAGTATTGTTATAATTCTATTTTTATTTTGAATAATTTTATTGATACACATAATTGTTGTTAATATTGCTTGTAATTTTTCAATTGTTTATTCCACATTCTTAATTCCACATTCTTAAATCAAACAGATCATCTTCAATTCTTTGAATTGAACTTGATAGATTATGTAAATATAAAGTATATATATATATTATGGTCATTCGCAATGTTACATTGTGGAGGTACAATGACATACATCTTATATCTAGACTGCATTAGCTGGCTTTGTCATATATAGCCTACGATGAAATAAAAAGATTTATGAGAAGATCAAAATGTTGGGCAATTGCAACAAGATCTATGATTGGTGCATTTAGTTAGATTTGTGTATTATTAACAAGTGGTATTGTTGAATGGAAAAATAAAGGCTTATGCAGTCTAGATATCAAATGTATTACTTTGCCATTGTAAAGATGAGTCATTATGTTGTTATTGTTAATTATTCTCTAATTAATTAAACTATTAATAAAAAGATATTATGTAATAATATATATAATATTGTTATAATCAAGAATATAATTAATATTTCTGTATATTTTACTTTCTGTTTTTTTCTTCATAAATATTTTTTGAGAAATAAAAAAATCTTATCTTATATGTTTGCTTGCAGTTGGGATCAGTTTATAAAATCTTTGAAGCTTTTGTCGAAATGGACTTTTAAACATGCCTATGGGCATCATGGGCAAAAGGGAATGTTATTTGGTTAAGAAATGGTACCTGTAATTAGTGACGGTTGCTCACTTAAAGGGAGCTAACTACATTTAAACATTAAGTGGAGTTTTCATTACAAGAAGAATGTGATATAAAAATGTCCATCCTTCCAAATTATCTATGAAACCACTCAATATAAGGTCTCAAAATGTTATTATACTTGAAGTTTACTAATTGGAACTGTTCTTGTGCCTTCTGCTAATTAGAACATTCTCAATTGAATAATTTTCATGTGGATGTATATTGTTGTCACACCTTTCCACAATTTGTTTTTGGACACTCTACATGGCAAACTGCTTGTTGGTTTTAACAGCAGAATTAGTTTTTTTCTGTGAGGATGTTGGATTTTGTATGGCAGTTTCAGTCCGATTTCAAGCAAATCCAAATTCAACTCATTATACAGAGTATGGATGGTAAATTGAAACATTTTTTTCTTTATTAAAATTGGATAAAAATTGTGACCTGATATATTTTATACATTCAGGACTCTACAGAGTCCACAATGTTCATATTACTTACTTTTACATTATTTGCGTGTAAGGATATATGATATATTTGAACCATTTTTATACGCCCACATTGAAATGTGGTTGTATATTGTCGTCGCCCCTGTCCGTCCGTCGGTCGTTCTGGCGTCCACAAGCAATTGTGGAAGCTCTAGAGGCTAAAGTTAATATCAGATTGTCTTTAAATTTATACACAGTGTTTAAGGTCATAAGACAAAGAATCCTATTGATTTTCAGCGATTTCCGATAATTAGTGCCAGAGTTATGGCCCTTGATCACTTCAAAAAATCTTGTGGACGCTCTAGAGGCCAAAGTTAATATCCGATTGGCTTTAAATTTATACACAGTGTTTAAGGTCATAAGGCAAAGAAGCCTATTGATTTTCAGCAATTTCCGATAATTAAAGCCAGAGTTATGGCCCTTGATCACTTCAAAAAATCTTGTGGACGCTCTAAAGGCCAAAGTTAATATCCGATTAACTTTAAATTTATATACAGTGTTTAAGGTCATAAGACAAAGAAGCCTGTTGATTTTCAGCGATTTCAGATAATTAGTGCCAGAGTTATGGCCCTTGATCACTTTTGAAAAAATTTTGTGGACGCTCTAGAGGCCAAAGTTAATATCCGATTGACTTTAAATTTATACACAGTGTTTAAGGTCATGAGACGAAGAATCCTATTGATTTTCAGCGATTTCTAATAATTAGTGCCAGAGTTGTGGCCCTTGATTACTTCAAAAAATCTTGTGGATGCTCTAGAGGCCAAAGTTAATATCCGATTGACTTTAAATTTATACACATTGTTTAAGGTCATGAGACAAAAAATCCTATTGATTTTCAGCGATTTCCGATAATTACTGCCAGAGTTATGGCCCTTGATCACATCAAAAAATCCTGTGGACGCTCTTGAGGCCAAAGTTAATACCCCATTGACTTTAAATACACACACACTGTTTAAGGTCATGAGACGAAGAAGCCTATTGATTTTGAGTGATTTCAAATAATTACTTCCAGAGTTGTCTCCCTTGATCACTTCATAAAACCTTGTGATGCTATAGAGGCAAAAATTATCATCCAATTGACTTCAGATTGATACACAGAGTTTAAGGTGTTGAAACGAACAAGTATTTTGATTTTCAATGAATTTTGATAACTGAACTGCTAAATCCATGATATTAAATGTTTCCTATACTAATTGTTAGCATGGGGCAAAACTTTTATAAAAAGCACTAAATTATAATGATTTTCTGATAATTACATTATGAGTTGTTACTCTTAATCAGATTTTAGTGTATTACAAATGTTTCAATATTAAAAAAAGTAAAAATATACGACAACCCTTGTTGACTGCCCGGACGATTTAGCTGCTGTGGGCGTATGTTTCGTTGCTTGGCAACCTATCTTTTAAATCAGATAACAATCAGGAGTCATAGTCTAAAAGGTTACGATCCGATATGCATGAATATCAAAAGGAACCAAGATCTTAGGACTATAAACAAATATTTCAAATTTAATCAGAAGCCAATAAAACGTGATTTATCGAACAATCAGGGTCTATAATGCACAAAATTGTGGTCCAATGCATGACAATATAGTAAAGCACCAAGATCTTTGGGATAAGCACCAAGATCTTTGGGATATAAACCTATATTTCAAATTTTGTCGAAATTGGATAGAAATTGTGAACTGTCGGGTGTCCAAGAACAAATGTTGGCGGACCGAGGCGACAACAATTAATATGTCTATATGAAAATGTGGGGCAATAAAATTGTCTTGTTTAGTGATGAATGAAGTTCAGTTCAACATCCAACTTTGCTGCACCAACCAAGCTAATGAAGACTGCCACCATACTGTGTGCAATGTACGAGGGACATTTTGCCTGGATAACAATTGAATTCCAATTATCAAAGATTTGTTTCAAGCCCATCAACCTGTACATAAGATCTCAGTTTTTGTCCCATCCAAATGAATAGAAACTGTTCCTTGCCAAGACCCCCCGGTGCCTTATTTTGTACCAAACAACCTGCATAAATTACCCAAATCCACCAATATCACAAGTAGATCATTATTTCATTCTGGTTTTACACTACCTGAGGTTCTAACTCTATTTTCTCATAGATGTAATTGGTTAAAACCATTATTGCCCAAAGACATGCCTCTTGATTGGCTACAATAAATGTCACCTGAAGATAAACTTCTACAAAGTTTTGTTCAACCCTGCAGTAATAATATAGTATAATATACCCAAACATAAGAGAAATAAAAGCACCATTGTAGAGTTTTAATGAAAGTGGAAAATAAGCATGTGGCCTGGTGATAATTTTTTGATTTTCTACAAAATAATGCGTTCATGTTTTTTTAAATGCTTGTCATGCATAGACGGGGATATGATAAACCCTGGGATATGGTAGTACTTGAATGAAAGGGGGGAAATGTTTGACTAAAATCAGGCCCGTAGCCAGGGGGTGGCAAGGGGGGAACAATACCCCTCTGAAAACATGTTTTGCCCCCCACCCCCACGAAAGAAAATTTGCCAACCATAACTCTAAAGTACCTGTAGGCTGTATCGGGTGTGCCCGTCCTAAAAACTTCACTGCCCCTCCGAAGCCAGGCCTGACTAAAATTGTAAATGAAGTTGCTATGGGATTGGCATTGTAATGCATATTATTTTTGTGTTTTTTAAAACTTGCTGTCTGACTTTTCAAAAATATTATGTATCCGAATAGAAACTATTATTATTAATTCTATTATATAATATAATATACTACTGACATAAATTTTAGCCTAATAATTTGCACACTTTTATTGACTTGAATCAAAGAATCTAACCATGTGGAAAACTTACATGTAGGCTAAATTAATCCCATCGAATAATTTTTTTAATTGAAAAAATAAATTTTGCTAACTATTAAAGCCAAGTATTCTATAATCCTTATTTTTTTTAAGTATTCTATATTTCGTAATCCGTGGACAAATTCTGCTACACTTTCTTGCACAACGTCGCGTGATGTGCGGTAAGTTCTGACTATCGTAGCTGCAACTAAACACTAAACGCGTATTTTATTTTAATATCATATGATAAATGAGTTATGATATCACTGAAGATAAAATTGAATAAGAGAGTAAGCCAATATTTGTTGAATGAGCCATCTGGTGTCTTTTGTTTCGAAGATAGGCACAGCAGCTTGGACCATTACCGATGTTCGCTTCCAAGTCGACACGCGCGTCTCAGATTATATCAATCACCCGCATCCACACAGTTCATAGGTCATAATGTCAAAGGTGGAAGGGTCGAAGGCTTCAATCAATGTCTGATGGCAGTAGATGGTGTAAATCTACTAGAGGGCTTTGTTTTGTTTTATTTATATACAAAGAGAAAGGGGAAACACTTAAAGGTGAGGATATTTGTTTATTCCCAAGATAAAAGAAAAATTAGAAAGATGTTTTTGAAGGATAGGCTTGTTATCGTTTATAAAAGGGGAATTCTTTATTCAGCTGTGAATTAACAAATTTTTGTGATGGTGATGGTTCTTCTGAATCATGCTGCCTATATTCAGGCACTTGTTAGGTTAAAACGCGTGTATTATTGATCGAATAAGCGCAAAATATCTCCTTGACAGATTTCCTAAAGACGATATCATTATTTGGATACTTTGTCTTTCATTTACTATTTTTAAAGTTGCATGTAAATCAGTTCAAGAATTAAATTGAAACGTGCAATTACTGTGTTTCACTGGTTTGTAAATAATTATTACACCGTATCATGTGATAAATGTTTTGTTTATTGTTTCAAGCAGTAGTTGCATATATATGTCTATTATAAAATTTTATATGAAAATATGAAATAAATATTATAGTTTACTGCATTATGAATTAGTTATTATACATGGAATATAAGTTAAAAGCATATTAACTAGCTTTAAAGGTACATATTATTTTAGTATATCATATTCATTTTATATGTTCATTTTATTCATCTATCTTAGTCTGGTTATTCACTTGATCTGATATGTGCATTTATTGTGTCCTGCCCGTACGTTTGTCTTGTGTAATTTTTTGTGTGTGGTGTGGTGACCCTGCACTTATTCGTGTCGGGTCTTAATTGGGCATTGTAATACAAAAATGTCTTCAATTACATAATATGTTCACATTCTCAAGTCTGTCACTAGCAAGGATGAATAGTTTCTTGGATGGGACAAAAAAAACCTGAGGTACATCTATGTACATATTGGCATGTATAATAAGAACCCTTGACAATTGGAATTCAGTCTTCTGTCTGCACAAAATTCGAAGAAACGGTTTGATTTTTGATAGTCTCAAAATAAATTGAGGTTCAATGCATGACCATTTTTATAAATTCAGAATTGAAGCATAATATTTTTAATGAATAAGTTAAAAAATTTGAGCTAAAAAACAAAAGCATGCAGATTTTAATTTACACTGTTTACTCACACTCAACTCTGATTTTCTAAAATATCTGTTAAAGTCGTTTTTATTTTCTATTTATACGTGTCTATTTTGGTTTACCTTGCCCATTAGGTATGGCGTGACTGTAAACCAAGTACATTGAAGTTTTGTTTGCTGTCTGTTTATTACATTATTGATAATAAGATAAGATTATGGTGTGGTAGAAAATGGCAGATGGTTGTTAAGGTAGTTACTGTATGCTATTACATCATATCATAGTTGTAAAATGGTGGCGATAAAAGTTTGTAGTGGTGGGTGATTAAAGAGAAGTAGAAGTCTTGCATAATTATTACATTTACCTTGTTCAATCACTACTACTGCAGTGAGTGAGTCAGTCAGTCTGTCTGCATCTGAAGTTTAGATAGGTAGAGAGAGAGAGAAATGGGGTTTAATGTCCACTCGACACAAACTAGGTCATTTTTGGGACTAAAATATGGTTTCATTTCATTTCAATAATTCGCTTGTGCGTGGGGGACTTTAGCAGTGGGAGGAAACCGGAGTGCCCGGAGGAAACCCACGAGGTTGAGAAGGCGCCCCTATCTCCATGTCACATACGCTCACACCAGGGCTCGAAACCACAGCCGCAAGCCAGAGGTGACCGGCCAGCTAGAGGTCGAAGCGCGTCACTCTAGACTACTACGCCATCCCAACCCCCCGTTTAGATAGATAAAGGGAGCCACAGCAAATCGCTAACTTGGAGATCCCTTGCTTGATCCTGTTGTTGGATGAGACATTTCGTCAGGGTTTCCAAGCGTGTTCAGCCCTTGCTAACGGTGCAGGACTGAAAGACTGGGAAGGGGACACATCGTCTTTCGTATGGTATAAAAGTCTTGTGTACACATTGGCATGTTCGTTAAAGAACCATTGACATTTTGAATTCAAAATAATAGTAGGCTGTAGTGCCTCTGTTCCGGCAAAATTATCTTATAGCACACTGCATGAAATATGTCCGTCTCCATTAGCCCAGTTGGAAAGTGTTTGTAGTTTTTTCTTCATAAAGCTTATGCATTAAAAAAATCGTTTTGCTCATTACCACCAGAAGCCTGCTCAGATATAGGCACATGTTCCTTTACCTGGCAACAACTAGATACCATGTATTTCTATTTTCTTGAATTAAATGTCTCTTCGAGTTGCATAGCAAGTTTTATGTATTTATTTTAAAATATGTATTTATTTTGTATCCAGTAAGGGGATCACGTGGGTAAGAATCTGGCTCATTAGCCTGGAGGTCGGGTATTCGATCCCTGCATTGGCCGAGAAAGTTCATCTCAATTTCCGGTGTGGTTTCTCCGTGTCAGTGATGCAGGACTGAGGGCCTGACAAGGACAGCTGTCTAGTTGTTTGGATGGGACAAAAAACCGAGGTCCAGCGTACACATTGGAGTGCGTGTTAAATATTCCTTGGTAGTTGGAATTCGATATAAGAGTAGGCCGAAGCACCGCTGCCCGGGCAAAATTTTCCTCATAGCACACTGTATGGCATATGCCACCCGTCTTCATTAGCCCAGTTTAGGAGCAAAACAGTAAGACACCCATTTCATTTCATTTTGTATCCAGCAGAGCCTCTGACAGTGTATCTGTTATGACCCTGTTGAAATGTTTCTTATTAAATCTTTATTTACATCCACATTAGCCATGACAGCAGATAAATTCACTTATTGTGTATAATAACAAACTAGTTGATAGCTGAGCCTGCCAACATCTAAACTAGAGACATGTCAGCAGTCTGACCACATGGACTAGCCTCCAGTGGTTATCCTATACAACTCTGTTGTTTAGTGGCTATCTGACTGGTTCCAAGAATGTTATGGCTAATCTCTACCTATTTACTATCAGTCAATATTCCATAGGGTGAAAGGTTCACTTATTTCCATGTGACTGGCAGAAATGGAGACCATGTAAACTGAACAAGAGTTTGTACTATTTTGATAAACATTTCAAATATCAAGCTGTCAAATAATTTGCTGAATATTATCAATGATACACCAAGCCTCTTGAACTCATCTGATAGTCCAGTGATTTATTTATGTTTAACAGTGAATGATCCCTGTTTGTCTGTCTGTCCACTCTTCAACTGTATATTATTGATACATGTAGGCTGAGATATATGATATGATATGATATCTTGATGGACCTAATCTATATTGCATGTCAGAATGTTGGCACCCTCCTTCCTTTTGATCATATGATAAACAATTCACAATAGAAAATGAGAATACATGTTCATAGGCCTACACTATTGTTTTCTCATAATAAAACAGCCTAAATGAAGGAGGAAAAAAGATTAAGTTAAAACAACTTGCCTCCAAATTCATACAAAATTATTGTGTATAACAGTATGAATTACATCAAATTTTGTAAAAGAATAAGTGGAAAAACGAACAGTATAGTATCATCTCATGAAAATAATTTGGATTGGGTTTAATGCACAAGGGATGCTTACTCTTTGTAAAAGAAGTTATACCACGTCTTATGTATTTGGAAAGTTGGTTTTATGGCCGTTTCTGTTGACCTTTGTATTTCTTTGAAATTCATGTTATTTATACACATGAACTTCTGGATGAAGTGAAATTAAATATAATATATACAAGATTGATATTTAATGAGTTTATTGTAAAATTGATTAGATTTATCAGAGAGACACTTGTCTATTCTTCAAATTTAGATGTGAGTGTTGACCTTTTACTACAAATGTCATTTGTATCAAACAGGGTGTATCACATTACTTACTTTCAGGAAGTTATTTCAACCAAATATTCAACAAATTTATCTTGATTTCCACAGATTTTATTTTACCAGTGTGTGCACTAGTTGTATTACGTCAAAGGCAGTTGTTGGTGTCATGTTGGCTATACTCTTAAGCATATCTGCAACATCTGCCATTCAGACAATATAAATTTCCTGACTAAATTTAATATTTTATCAATTTTATGATTCAAGATTGTCATGAAATGAATAATTGTGTCTTTAATTTAATGACGTCTTTTCACAGGATAAAATTTGTCACAGTCTCTTGACTCAAGAACAATAATGTAATGTAACATGTTTTTCCTCACAACCAATTTCTTCACTTGATTAAAAATTGAACCAGAACAGTATTCAGATTTTATAAACTTACAAAGTGTTTGAATACTGTTTTTTATAGATAAATTACATGGTATAAATTTACCTCAAGACCATATTATATTATTATTTTTTCATATCAAATACACAATTTTTGGATGCATTTGTTTTAATGAATTTGATACTAAAGTTGATTTGGGTTTGTTAATATTAAGTACATTTTGAAAAATTTCATTTGTAGTAAACTTTTTAGAATTACAAAATATTTGTTCTATTATATAAAACGTGAGATTTGTTGCAGTTGTTATATTATGTAGTCTAATATTTTGTCGAGGTGGACATATTTTATTATTGATTCAAAATATGTTAACATTGATATTATATGTCAGATTGTGATGTGACATGAAGTGAAATCAGGTCTGGCCTACAATATTGTCATTGATTGATTAAATTTAAGTTAAAGCCTTCTGGCTTTTTATACATCTTGTTGATGATACATTTTGTGTTTAATAAAACATCAACTAGTGCAATGCATTTTAAAATTCTGTTAGCTATATAGAAGTAGCAGGTTAAATCGAATTTTGTTTTGAATACTAGTGTGCAATAGCTTTCAATCTTATACTTCTTTTGGTAGAATAATCTTCTATGACATTCATGCTATTATACTAAACTGGCTAAACTGGTTTAAATACTAAGGCCATCGTTAAGCTGGCTTAATTTAATCATCTGAACGCAAAGATGGGCTAAATCAACCAGTTACTCTTATTCTCCAACCTCTTTCTACACTGAAGCATATGGTGTTAAATTGAAAATAAACCCCAGCGCTCCAGCTATTCATTTTCTTTTTCTTGGTTGTTGCCATGGTTAATCATGTTATGTGAAAGGTGATGCAATGGACTGGTGAATCGTGTGGAGAAATTGCCTAGTGTGTCCACTGTTTGTTTATTCGGCGGAATGATTCAGGCAGAAATTGTACTAGTGTGTCTGCTGGTTAAATACAATTCATTACTTTTTATAGAGATTTGAAGTTTCATGTAGAATAATCAAATATAACCCAGGTGAAGGCTATGGGAAATATTTAAACTGGCTTATATATGGCCATCTAAACCACATACGAGTCTTGTTGATGCTTACAATTTCTACGATTCAAATTTGGAAAAACTAAAGTATGTTCATGCCTTCTTCGACCTCTAAATACGAATAGAGTAAGTAGGCAAGGGTATCAATGTTTATTGACCAGGTTTCAATTTTTACAGGAATTTTTCCAATAATGAGTGCAAATGTCTATTTAATTATGTTAGTTTAGTCAGGTTTTATTATAATAATAAATATGTTAGAATGTTGAAAGTAGTGTTCTCACCATCATTAATCAGGTATTAATGGTTATTATTACTTGATATCTCTACCGTCTGTTGAACACCTTCTCACTAATATCAAAATAATGGGATAATATTCCATTCCAATCCTTTATATTGCTAAAACATGACAAGTTGTTTTCAAGGGGCTAATTCTGAGGTGCATCCCCAAAATATTTATATACTGTTACTAGTGAGAAATATAAAGTATCAAAAAATGCTCACAGAATACTGCCTACTAATGTATTTTTATGGAATTTGGGACATATTCTTCGAAAAGTTGCCCAAATGTATTAGAGGCTGTTTTTCATTAGTATGTGTTATAGTTCATTACTCTATCCAGTTACTAAATGCCCCTAAAAGATTAGTGAAAAAGATTTTAATTTAAAAGTGAGCAATTTACAAAGCTTGATTTGGATTTATTCCGTAAGTCATCAATATTTCCCTTTTTTCGTGTAGACATTTCCACTGTCCAGAACCAAAGACCACAGTCCAGAACCAAAGACTACTTTATTTAAGACAAACCTACATGTATTTTAAGTGAACCTAAAACATTTTATGTTTTGTAATTTGCCTGATCTCATAATCAGGCCTGGAATTAACGGTTTTAGATGTACCTGACAAAATGTCGGGCACTAATTAAATAGTACCTGACATTTTCAGCTTAGTGCCGGACATGTATTGATAATATAAATAAAAAAGACAAGTCAATGCCGTACAAAATGACAGGCACCAGAGGTTTGGTACCTGACAAAGCCTGAATCTGTGCCTGACATTGTCAGTGACAGATACCTTATTTCCAGGCTTGCTCATAATTATGTTCAATCATGCTTTGAATCTATTCATGGTGTTTTTTGTTTTAACAAATCTTCCATTTGTTAAACATTATTTTGTTGATAACAAGGTGATGTTTAAATCTATAAGATTATGAACGGTAAAATGGATGTGAACCGTAAAATTAATGTGATGTTAATGATGCAAAAGTTAAGAAGTTAGTTAACCTGAAACAGGTTCAATACTCTACATCAAATAAACATGTTATATTTACTCCTTTTATTAATTAACTTATTCCTTTTACTTATAATTAATTTAATTTAGACTAATTATTCTCTTCTGTCCAGCAACAGACAGATTCATTTATCTTATCATAGCTCATGGGTCTGGATGTTAAAAACCTAATGAAATCGACCAGTTGATGGGCAGAAGGTAATGAAACCATTATACAAGATTAGCTCAGATTATATGTGACTGTTGTCTTCAACCTCCTCCCTCTTTTCTAGATATTAACTCCTAACTTTATTGACTTCATCAGTTTACCCCCCTAGGGGGTGGTGGTGATTAAGATGTTAAGGGGGGATATATATCTAACCTGAACCTAGAAATTTAAGTACAGTTAAGTACTCTGGTGAAAACATTAAAAGATGACATGATTGACTGGTGTCATGCCAATTAAAATCTATGATATGTTTAGACTCCATAGTCCAGTCAGCTTCTAAGATGATGAAGATACCGTCTGAGATAAAAAGATTCAAAAATGTGTAACCACTGAGCATTTGGTAACAATAATACAATATATTTAGTTACTAAGTTGAAAAGGAATATATTTGTTACTCAACATTTTGTTGTCTGGAATGATTAAACCACCATAGTATTTGTTTATAAAAGCCTTTAATGGTAAGTGCAAGAGGACTGCATCACACACAAACAGAACCCCACATAAACAGAACCCCACACAAACTTGTGAACAATATAGACATTGCAAATAATTAACAACATAAATTCTGTTTTTGCACCAGGTGTGGATTTAAGGCCAGGACCAGATCTATAAAATATCATAAAGAAAGGGAAAAATTGGCATATTAAAATGATAAATGTTGATATTTTGAATGTAGAAGTTTGGGGAAAACATAAAAGTTGCTTAAACCAGACTTGTTACCTGCAAGTTGTTTTTCTGCTGTAAAGATTAAAATGTGTAAATAATAAAAGTGATTTTGGTTAGACTACTGTTCACCAAAGTTATCAAACCTGTTAATGTAATTAGTTAATCTATTAATTAATCATTATCGTGCCTTACAACATTTGTGGGTGATAATGACACAAGGAAACTTATCAAAATGAGACATTAGGTGTGGTCTACTAACAGTCTGTTTTTCAAAGCTGACTGTTAAAGGCTGTCTTTGTTTATATATTCTGTTTAGAGACTAATTTACAATGGACTGTGACTGGACAGTTAGTTGACTGATTCAGGGCTTGTCTCAGAAAATACACACATTCACTTTGACCAAGCTGCATGTAGTGTACGTGTTATGTTGTGGATTTTAAGAGTGGATACACTATTTATGGATACTGGTAAGTAAAACCGTCTTTCACGACTTGTAGGAAAAGATTAAACGATTCATGTGAGCTCTACTGTTAAAAACTGGCTTCATTTTCTGAGACTGTTTCAACTCTATCTTCAGCTTACATGTATTTTAATAATAATTATTAATGAGTGAAATTTTACTATGTAGATCTATAAATAGTAACCTACAATCAAAAATATTTGACCTGCGGCCCATATGACTGACCTTAATTACTTCACTGTTGATCTGATAATTCCTGGCAAGTTAACTGATTATTATACAATATTATTTATCATATTGGTACATTCTTGTACTAATTGTATGTCTGAATTATTAATTGATTATAGCATAGGTATTGGTACATTCATGTACTAGGTATAAGAATGATTGGGTATTTGAAAAATGTGGTCAGTAATTTCTTACATTGCTAATATACTGCAGGCAATTTATAGACTGAAATGTGCCATATGCTCACAAAATATAAGAAAATAAGTGAAAGTAAAAAAATTAAGAGTAAAAAGATTTGCATGTAGGTCTTAATCTAAATAGAGAATAAATGATTAACTGGAATTGTCTTAAGTGTATTATCCTACAGGTGAAAAAAGATGAAATAAAGCCAAAAACAATGGTAGGAAAAGACTTCACAGATAAAGAATATAAACAAAATAGAACACCTGTACAATTATACAAAAAAGAAATTCTAATTAAATGAATTTTGAAATGAATTTTTAGCAGCAACTTTGAACTTTTTTTACTCACTTCAATCTGAAAAAAGTACTAAATATTATGTTAGTTATTTAAAAAGTATTTCCAATTAATGAAAATAGTGACCTGTATCATGAAAGCAAGGAGTCTTAAGTCCTGCCAAAATAAATAGTAAGTATGTGTGTGATGGCATGTTATATCAGCTAAAATAAGACTTAATCATACAAGAGATACCAGATCTTACTCAAAAGAAAAAAAATGTAATTGATGAAAGTAAAGTAAAGTTTAAGTAAAAACCTTAGACAAATTCTATGCTACTACTAGCCAAAATAAACTTAGGAGAAAAAGAAAACAAGAAAACATAAGGTGGGTGTACTAGTGTCACGAAACAAAACGTAAATTTCTCTAGAGAAGAAAAAAGAAGGTAAGTTCATTTGGTATTTTAACTGAAAAAATTGTTTTGTGTTGGGTTTTTTCTTCAAGAGCAGTATTTTGAGCTACAAATTTTATTTCATGCTGCAAATAATGAAAGTATAGCTTAAGATTTGTATTTAGCAAAATTTGACATAGGCTCAGTATTTATGTCCAACATGCATAGGACATTTTCGTCTTTTGTTAAATAAAATAAATTGCCTTGTGTGAGCATTTTGAGGACTCTAAAGGATTTGTTGTTCAAAGCCAAAAGTGTTTGACTGCCAACAAACTGGGAAAAAATCCAGCAGAGTATTTGAGGTTTTTTCCAAACTAGTATCACACCTTGCTCAATGTTCCGTAGGTTTAATTAAAAATTTTAAATTACCTTAAATGGCTTGTTTAAATATACATTATGCAAGAACTAAATCTACCTATTGCAGGCCTTTCTTTAGGCCTGAAATGTTATCTAAATTATTAATTAGACAAAAATTAACTTATCCAGACCATAATCGTTAAATTCTCAGTTCAGAGAGGATCATATTGACTGAAATTTTCAGCAAATACCTGCAAGCTCTTTATCTTATCTCCCATTATGTATCTATAAGAAATTGAATTGAAAAAATTAGGTAGAATAATGTTAAAAAGTGAGACAGGTTTAACCATACAGTAAATGAAGTGTAACTTAACTGTGTAAGTACATTAAGTTACTATAGTCTATCAACATATGATGAGTCAAACTTATATTAGTACAAACAGTGAGCAAGCAGACACACTATTCCATCTTGTTGCCATTTACTATCGTAGCTATCAGTAGTGTGTATGGTAATGAGTGGTTCAACAAAGTTTCTTTAAATCTCCAGGAATCTAGTTGTAAAAGTTGTATATTTACTGTGGGATATCAGTGGTATTTTCTTTGATGTTTATAGTTAGTTATCGTGGATGGTTAACTTTTTTCCTTTTTTTCACTTTTTTTGGCAGTTTCACCAGCACTTTTACAAAGGTAAGCCTTCTTTGATCGAAACCATTACTTTCATTTTTTAGATTTTTTTTATTTGTTTATTTGTTGAAAAAGCACCTTGTAAAGAAATTGTTGTAAGTAATTTGATTTTTTATTACTACATTCTAATTTAAGATACACATTGTTTAGTTTGAACTTTTTTACTTTTAATTTACAAATCTGCTGGTGTTTTTATGTCTGAAAGTCATCTCCAGTACCTATATCTCATATTTAAGGTCTTTTAATTCTTTAAGTCAATCTTTTGTTGTTGTTGATATAAAGATTTGAAAGAGCAATTAGTGTAAGATATCTCTTTTGATTTGTAACTAGATTGATGCATTAATAATGTATTTCAACTGAATGAAAATGCAGTTTTGGGACAAATTTATTAAAGCTATTTAATACACCAGAACAAGAAAAATAAAATGATTTTTCTCAAGATGCTTGAGGGGTTTTGTCTGGGCCTTGTCTGTTCACCAGCGCCTTTTCAGATTATCTTATTAAAAATGTGTTAATTATTATTTGTTACAATAACAAAAGAGGCATTATCAAAAATAATTCTGTCAATAAGACTTTTCTGTCATAGCACAGGCATCTTCCTTGCATTCTATAACCATAGCGGTATTAAATGAATATTCTTAATTGATATTTATACCAAACTATTCGCATAGAAATTAATAACAGTTCAAGTTTAATAATAATAAACTAATCTCGATAAGTTGATTTAATTAATATTCTGGTAATTGCATATAATTGTACAATGAGTGATGTAATTATTCATAATAATGAGTGTATTATGTTATAATATACACCCTTCCTGAATGTCTGGGCGTATAATTATTTGTATTCAATATAAATTTTAACCAAGTCCGATTAGACTGATCAGAAGAGCTTGGGAGCCAGTTTTAATAGTTTTATCAGAATTTTACAGACTGGGTTATATTGAACTCTCAAGTGACCCTATATGATTGTAACAAGAGTCGAGTGTGTCTTGAGTAATATTGATATAACACAGTAATAGGAATACAATATTTCTACACAGTATTTAATTGGCTTAAATCATGTGTTGAATTAACAATAGGTCTAACCTTTATTGTATGTGATTTGTAGCCAGTATGTTGGATTAGTGAACTGGTAGGTGGGCCTGAGGGTAAATAATCAGTGAAAGGCCAGGTTAAACTGATATTTCGTTTCAAGTCAAGAGAGTGTATCAGTTACTTTAAGTAAATAAAGCAGAGGAAGGGGATTGCCCATACACTTCTACAAAATATTAGCATTGACATTTTTGAGGGCTTTGAAATTTTAATTTGGCAATTGAATTTTGTTAAAAAGATTCTGGTTGAAAAACTATTTTATAGCTATTTAAAGTTTACATTGGTTTCTATTGATTTCGCACTGTCATCTTTATATGTCTTAAACAAGTGTAAAATTATATTTCATAATGCCAGCCCATTCATATGAGTGAGAGATGGAGAGGGAGAGAGAAATGAGGTCATTTTGGGACTAACATATATGGTCTTTAGCAGTGGGAGAAAACCGGAGGACCTGAAAAAAACTTTTTTTTTTTTTTTTTTTAAGTTATATGTAAATAATTTGGATTATAATTATAACTTTAAAAAATATTTTTTATGAGATAAAAGTCATTACATCCCAAACTTCTCGACAGAATAGTTGAACGTTTTTTGTTCTGCTTTAGTCAAGCAGTTGTCCAGTTTTGTCTATAATTTATTATTTTATTTGATGCTATCATACACAAGCGATGATTCCCACAAAATTGGATATGTCAAAATTGTTTGAATAGTCAGTCAACTATGTATGAATTATTATATTACTTTCATCTGTTGTGGGAAATGGATAAAATTTGATACTCTGAATGATGAGTAATGGCTGACCCTCTCTTGATAAAGTTCATACCCTTTATTGTTTTGTGAATTTATTTGTTCTTTTATTGTTGCTACCATGTTTAGTCATAATACGAGGGAGTGGTTTAACAGGGTATCAGTGAATAATTGTTTTTAATTATTAGTCATTAATTGTTTATTTATATCTAGGTTATTTGTTTACAATTATCATTGTTTATTTTGCTTAATATTATTTCTAGTATTTCTGGATTTTATTTTTTGCATTCAAAGATTAGTGGATTAGTGATATGGAGATCTGAATAATAATTTCCTATTTGTCATGCTTTAAGACAAGTCGGTCAATACAGACATTTTGAAATACACATGGCTTTTTGTGGTGTCTAGGTTTTCGATCCCTGCATTGGCTGATAAAGGACAGCTGTCTAGTCGTTCAGATGGGACGGAAAACCAAGGTCCAGTGTACACATTGGAGTGCACGTTAAATATTCCTTGGCAGTTGGAATTCGATATAAGAGTAGGCCGGGCAAAATTTTCCTCATTTCCTCATAGCACACAGTATGGCGTGTGCCTGTTTTCCATTAGCCTGGGTAAGATGCAGAAGAGTAGGATGTTAAACCCCATTCCATTTCATTTTGTGGTGTCTATGCAATCAGAAGGCATTTGTGCAATAGTATTGGTCCAACAAATCCTGGCACATTTTATATATTGGTGAATAAAGAGTGATTTCTTCATGCATTATACATAGAATATATAATTTGAATATGAATCTGATGAAAGCCTATTGACATGTAATAATAGGCTATCTATTTTATTGTACTATGATTGGGGTAAACCACTTGAGTACCGTTAACTGCTGTTCGCTTCTGTCAAATTACTAGCCGCAATCAATATTCTGTTATTCCACAAGTTTGTATTTATTACATTTCCATCTCCTTATTTAGCAGCTAATGGTGGATAAGAATATGTTGGCAGAGTTTAACCGCAGGTTCAAATGTTATCATGCCTAATAGATATAGATTTATTTCAATCTTGAGGGTAATGGAGCCGAAATATTCTCTCTGCTGGATGTAGTACTATTAATCAATCTAAGTTAGGGAGATGGAATCAATATAATGTGTATAATTATTGCTGTGTTTGTATTCATCCTCATATCACATCATCTTCAGACTTTAGTCATTTGGTTAGTCTCACTCTTGCTCTAGCTGTGGAGTTCTGGTGCTTTTGTTCAAAGTAAACTTGCATGCCTCAAACCAATTGCAGTTTGATGTATTTTATGGATGTTAAATTAAATTTATTTTTTTCATTTGCAGATCTGAAGTAAAGAATTAAGGGACAGTATCAGCATTATGTGTTATTTCATCATTACATGTTGGTCGTTGTTATGGACCCTATCTTCCATAGCAACTCTGATGGTTATAGTTATCAGTGTAATGTCTCCACAATGGCTTATTGGACCGTCTCGCAAATTCGGGTTAAATTCACAATGGGAAAACACAACAAGTGACGACTCAAATGAACTCTTTAATCCTACAGTTGGAATATTCAACAGGTGTACAAGACTCCACCGTTTCCAGGAAGTATACAAACGTGAAAATTGTGCAACATTTGTCACTGGATTTGACATGGAAAATGATTTTTTCCCACATGCCTGGAAGGCATGCTTATTTTTCTTCAGTGTTGCAATTATATTTTTATTATTTACATGTATTACATCACTACTGAGTATGTGTTTTCGTAGTCTTTGTGGTAAAAGTATTTTCACTGTTTCTGGATTAATACAAAGTATTGCTGGTGAGTATTTACTTCGAAAATTTACTAGAGTTTTAAGATTCAATAAGGACCCCATGCTGGTTGTTAGTTCTAGCAAATTCTTGTTGATCTGCACTCTAATCACATCAGTTGCTACAGCCCAGCATAATATAGAACCTCTGATGTAAACAGATAGCAAATATTTTACTTGAATGTTCAAAATTATTCTCAAAATGTGAAGTGCCTTAAAATTTATTGTAACTTTAATCAGGATTCCATCAACATTGATTTTAGGTTACAATTTATTGAAGTTTTATTTTAAAAAATCCTTTCTTTTGCACTGTTTTGTTGAAAAATCCGTAGGTTAATTTTGAATAGAAATGTCCTAACCACTGAAGGTATACATGTAGGCTATATCTGAATTTTGGAACCAGATTAGGATTTAATTGTCTATCAAACATTTGCTGTAATAATTTGAAATCTTTTTGTATAAAAATAGTTAATTTTATACCAGTATTCACTGTTCTATATATCTTTTACAATTCATTTAAATTTGATTTTCTTTATTTCTATCAATGAGAAAATTCTAATAATATGTTTATATTATTTTCTAGGATTGATGAATATATTAGGATTATTTCTCTATCCAGCTGGCTGGGGAGCTCGTCGTTTAAATCTATTGTGTGGTGATAAGGCTTCTCCATTTTATATCGACCAGTGTTCAATGGGTAAATATTTGGGTTTTTTTGGCTTTTATTTGAGAAAATTGTGTTTTTTGAGCTTGTAGCATTTCACGTAAAATGATTTGAAGACTGGTCAAAAGTAAAGAAAATGACAGAATCATTTCAACAGATATATTATTATATATATATGAAACATCTAATCCATCAGAAACAAAAACACTGTATGGATAACTTTATCTACCAAAATATCTAATGTTTTTCAAGATCAATATGATAATTTGTCATGTGTATAATTCTTGAAGCACAGAATATCTTGTTCATCACAGTTTCAATTGTAGATCCCCTAAGTATTCAAAATAATTACAGGGGCGGATCCAAAGGGGGGATTTGGAGGGTCCCTCCCCCACTCAGCTACTTAAAAAAAAATAATGCCTTGCATCAATGAAATTATATCACAAAGTAATCCTACATCAGTATAAAAACGATTTCTCTGTTTAAAAAGCTCAATTTGTATGTATGCCTATGTAATTTAGAGACGATGACGGCAGATTTCCGTAACAGAAACCCGACAAACCCCCTTCTGCAAAAATTCCTGGATCGTCCCTGAATTACTAGGGGCTTTATGAGTAGGTTAGATTTCTGTAATGACAAAATTTACAGTTTTGGGATAGTTTGACTATTGGCAGGTCAGTTATACTTAGAGCTGGGCGATATTTCGGTATTTCGATATAAAACCGTCACAGAAATTAATAAAAACCGTGAAAAATACCGTCTCCAGAAAAATATCGAAAAACCGAACATACCGCGATATATCGCGGTTTTGATTTTCCTGGATAATATTTAACATAAATATTGAACAAAATGTTTTCTTTTTTATGTTTTTTACTATATTTAATTGCTTAATCATGAAAAAATACTGCTATAAACTCCCGAGTATTCATTCCACAAAGTTTGCAAATGCCGATACGGAGCTTGTTTACGTCACGTGACTTCTCGCTCACCTTTCCACCCGTTAGAATTATCCCTGTTTCTGATCAATTTCTATACATCTTGACGAATTGTGTAGACCGATACTTTGATTTTCGAAAGATCACTGATTTTAAGATTGAATTAAATTTTAATAAAGAAGAAATATAAATAATGCCAATTACATTGAGAGTTCCGGTAGACTGATTACCATTCAGTGTCATGCCAACGGAGGTCGTGATCCGGGAAATCATATTTGACGAAATCAATGGTCACTTTTTGGCATAGTACTTATGTTTTATAGTTTAATTTAGTATCCTTGTATTGTTTAATTTTATGCATTTTCAAGAAGGTATACTCTTGAATGGGAAAGAAAGAGTTTTTGTACGGGTAAACAAAGTCCAATCGTACCCGTAACAACTATACAAATATGCACGGCCGAAAGAACACAAACTTTGTTTTATGTCATTTGGGCCTCCTTCATTCGAAATATTTTTATACGCCCACATTGAAATGTGGTCGTATATTGTCGTCGCCCCCGTCCGTCCGTCCGTCCGTCGGTCCGTCCGTCCGTCCGTCCGTCGGTCCGGCGTCCACAATTGCTTGTGGACGCTCTAGAGGCTAAAGTTAATATCCGATTGACTTTAAATTTATACACAGTGTTTAAGGTCATGAGGCAAAGAAGCCTATTGTTTTTCAGCGATTTCCGATAATAACCACCAGAGTTATGGCCCTTGACGACTTCAAAAAATCTTGTGGACGCTCTAGAGGCCAAAGTTAATATCCGATTGGCTTTAAATTTATACGCAGTGTTTAAGGTCATAAGACGAAGAAGCCTATGGATTTTCAGCGATTTCCGATAATTAGTGCCAGAGTTATGGCCCTTGATCACTTCAAAAAATCTTGTGGACGCTCTAAAAGCCAAAGTTAATATCCGATTGACTTTAAATTTATACACAGTGTTTAAGGTCATAAGACGAAGAAGCCTATTGATTTTCAGCGATTTCCAATAATTAGTGCCAGAGTTATGGCCCTTGATCACTTCAAAAAATCTTGTGAACACCCTAAAAGCCAAAGTTAATATCCGATTGACTTTAAATTTATACACAGTGTTTAAGGTCATTAGACGAAGAAGCTTATTGATTTTCAGCAATTTCCGATAATTAGTGCCAGAGTTATGGCCCTTGATCACTTCAAAAAATCTTGTGGACGCTCTAAAAGCCAAAGTTAATATCCGATTGACTTAAAATTTATACACAGTGTTTAAGGTCATAAGACGAAGAAGCCTATTGATTTTCAGCGATTTTCGATAATTAGTGCCAGAGTTATCTCCCTTGATAACTTCAAAAAACCTTGTGGACGCTCTAAAAGCCAAAGTTAATATCCGATTGACTTTAAATTTATACACAGTGTTTAAGGTCATAAGATGAAGAAGCCTATTGATTTGCATCAATTTCCGATAATTAGTGCCAGAGTTATGGCCCTTGATCACATCAAAAAATCCTGTGGACACTCTAGAGGCCAAAGTTAATATCCGATTGACTTTAAATTTACACACACTGTTTAAGGTCCCGAGAGGAAAATTCTCATGATTTTCTGATAATTACATGAGTTGTTACTCAGATTTTAGTGTATTACAAATGTTTCATTATCAAAAAAAAGTAAAAATATGCGACAACTCTTGTTGACTGCCCGGACGATTTAGCTGCTGTGGGCGTATGTTTCGTTGCCTGGCAACCTATCTTTAATTTTAATAAAATATATTTGATATTTTGAATATCAAAATTGTAATAAACAACAACTTTAGCAAGTTTTCATGGCTATCTAGATCTGTGTTTGTACTAGCTCGAATTAATGTTTTATTAATTTGGAATTGGTATTGTATGCTAAAAATAATATTGATTAGAAACAATAATATTGAGGGGTATTTCCAACTTTTTATGCATGTTTATATACATTTAAAAAGTGATAAACTGAAAGTATTGACCTTTCATAAAATATCGCGATATAGTGATTATATCGCGATATTTTTTGAAAATATCGTGATATCTGTTTCTAGGTATATCGCCCAGCTCTAGTTATACTTGTACATTCCAATGCTTGATATAAGTATATCTGAGAATGTTTCAGTTGAGAACTAGTTGTATAGTGATTTTCACCAAGTGGCTTTTGGTATGTGGAAGTGCTCAGCAGATCCAAACTTCCTTCTACTTAAAATGATTAATACCGGTACATTCATAAGTACATCATGGTGCATGTACAGTACTCCTTCACTTTACATTGATGAAGATGCTGTGGGTTTTTTTTAGAGGGTGGGGGGGATTGATTAATAACTGAATGTGGTTTTCTGATGTTAAAGTAATGGTGTAGAGAATGGTTACTGGACTCGTCTCCCTAAATCAAGTTGAATACCTATTTAACCTTTGTTTCAACTATGGGTGCATACTCTGATATTTGTAAATATGTTCTTGGTAAATTTGTGTAGTTTCTTTAGTGCAGAGTATATCAACTCATATTTTCAGTCGATGTATTTCGGTTGATCATATAGTTTCCTCATACCTGCGTAGGGACACAGGGGCATGAAAATTTACATATATAGCAGCTTCATCCCCACCCCTAAAAAAATATAACTAAGGGAGCTTATAATAAAAAGTCTTGTATAAATTTTGACATCTGAAACCAATATTACATGATGACTGGAACTGTTAAAAGTAAAATCTAAACAACATGTACCATTACCTGATTTTAAATTGATTGTTTCAGGTTGGTCGTTCTATGTGTGTGTGTTTGGAACACTGATGGCATTTGGCTGTTCTATGTTATCAATAAAAGCTGATCTATCCACCTCATCTAGAAAGGTTGAAGAAGAAGTTCTGGAGGGAAAAAATCTCATTTGTGTTATCTAAAAAATAACGGATTGATATATAACATCATTCATCACATAAAAGAGAGAGAATATATCATTATGATACAACATCCCCATAACTAGTTAAACATCAATCGTTGTTACACATTTTGAAACTGATCAAAACTCTCATCTAAACAATGCTATTTATAGGGATTACAACCAAAGAATCATTTTTTTCTTTTGTTGTATGATATTATCTATAAGTGCTTTACTTTTTCTGAAATGAATGTTGAGTGAAATGTAAGAGAAATTATTTCAAAGATTCACATACATCTCTTAATGTCTCATCATCAGTCTACAACTGAGATAATAATATAATCAGAAGAAATGCATTTTAAAGTGCTGGTCTGATTTCGAATGAAATAAGAGAAATGTAAGAATTATTTAAGTGAACTGGAGTTAAGCACATATTAAGAATATGAATTGCTTTTGACCAGTTCAAATTACTTATTGATATACAAATTATTGTAATATATATATATAAGGGGATGTAATATGACCAGCCAAGCACCAGTTGCACTGTAATTGTACTTATTAACTCTATATAGAAACTATATGTATAATTGAATAGTTTAGATCTGCTATCTCATGTCATTGATGTAATAAATAAAGATCAAAATAATATTAAAATTCCATTGTAATTAGTAATCAGTTAAGAATTGTTTTGAAATGTATATACTTGGTACTGATATTTTAGATGTATAAATGTAGTTTGTAATTTATTTATTATTAATGATATACTCTTTTAATTAAATTTTTTCTTTACTATGTTTACATATAGTGCCTTGAATCAAGTCATGTCTTCCTTAAGGTTGACAGATTTACCTCCCTTTATGATATTTATATATTTATGGTACCTCCTTGCAATGTGATGATGTTACTGCATGAAGTTTAATGTAGTTTTACAAAACAATATGCTGTTAATGTTTTCAGAAGATAATCCTTACTGTACATAACATGAATTCTGTATTTTCCATGTGTGGATGAGTCAAGATCACAATTAAGTACTGTTTTTACATAATAATATATGATATTCCAATATTATTATAGACGAAGACTAAACATTGCTCAGTAATACACTATACAGTAACCATATTCCATAGCATTGCGTCCCATGTATAGAATGCACAGAAGCAAAAACTACTGCGTCCAAGATATGTATGTAACTTAATTTAATATTTTGAAATTATTAATCTAAAGACCTCTACAAGTAAGCATATCATTGAAATGAAATTGAACCATAAGTTAGTCCTGAAATTACCTAGCTTGTGTCGAGTGGATGTTAAATGCCATTTCTCTTTCTCTCTATCTGTAAAGGCATACAACATATTCATAACCTTGTTATGATTTGTGTGAGTTAGTCAGCAGTTGAATATAATATTCCCTTAATGGGATAATACACTTATTGTATGACATACATAAAATGTATTGTTGGATTATTGTAATATTATGAATATACCACTATTTTTCTATGATAGCTGCCAATAACTTACAAATTCTAATCACTCAAGATGTTTTTTTCATCATTTCTTCATACATACATAACAATGGCTCTTCTATTTAATTCAAAAATTGCATTGTAATTATACATTTTTTTCTAGAAAATATTTTGAAATGGGTCTTATCATATTATCATATTGTAGTGAAAACATTCAATGAGAAATGGCAGAGAAAACTTGATGTTGTTAATTAATGCTGGATCTTAGTGCATAGAGGGGATGGGTTGCTGAATGGTTAGCGTGTGCGTGTTGTATCATAAGGTCTGTCATTGAGTCAACTGGCATGGTTTCAATTCCCTGAATGTACGTGGCAAGGAGTAAGGTTGCATGTCCAATCTTGTGGGTTTTCTCCTTGTCCTCCGGTTTCCTCCCACTGCTAAGACTCCTATGCACAAGCAAATTATAGAAATAAATTAAAGTTAGTCCCAAAATGACCTTGTTTGTGTTGAGTTAAACCCCATTTCTCTCTCTCAATGATGTTACTTTCCTTCAAAAATGTCATTACTTGAGTGCTAAATGGAAAGTTTCATTTGCTTATAACTTATATGTATAATGTATTTTCTGAAAATCATTCATTTTGATGTCCGAGGTACAAACAACATGTAATTGTAACTATGAAAGTGTATTTTTGTAATATTATGTTAGGTATGTATTTAGTGTTATGTAAATTATTCTATAGCTATGTTTTATATTAAAGCTTCTTACCTTGTTAATGTGTGGAGATTTTAAGAAGCAAAATGTCACAAATAAACCAAACCATATGTTCTCTCACAATCGAACAGATGTTATTGAGTAGAAATGAAATTTTTGACAAGCGCAATTACACAAGAATTATCAAGTCTATATTGTGTAATATACAAACTTAATTGTGAGAATTAGTGACTATTTCTACTGGTTGACAGAATGTATCACCCCTATTTTTTTTAGGCTCACCTATAAGTATTGATAAAGAATAATTATTCGCTCACAGTTACAATTGAATGATTTTCCACAATAGTGGTATCTGTGTCCTGTATAGCATTCACAACGTTGAGCAGTCAAAATTTGAACGGAAATTTAAATCTGCGAAACATTTTCAAAATTTACAATCAGAAAATATTACTGGGTTCTCCTGATGCCAATTTCTTAAATACTACCTCAAGATTTTATTCCTGTATCACATTCATAAGCCATCATACCCCAGGAATATGCAATTCAATTAGGCTTGTCCTTATAACCCAATACCTGCAAATTTGAGAACAATGAATTGAAAAGTCTGAAATACAACCTCACATTCAGCAGAGCACTTGCTTAGACTGAGCAAAATACATTCTCTTCTTTTGAAACCCGGACATACACAGTAATACATGGGAAATTTTACCTGGATAGATGTGCTACAGATTATTCTTAGTTTGTCAAGAGATCTTTACTTGACCGATAAAACAAGGTTAGGAAATCCCACAAAACTCAACTATGGGATTGAACCCTACACTTGGTTAGTAAGTCAGAGCCTTAAGATGTGGTTTCATCCAAGTAACTTGCTTGGCGGCTGAAATTAAATTTTCTGTGACACGGTTCCAAGACCGGTCATGTAAACAGAACAATTTCTAGAAATTTATCACGACCCCGTACCGTGCCCAGCACTGCACGCTTCTCAACAAATGTGGCACTCTTCACAGAAAATTTAATTTCAGTCTCCAAGCAAGTTACCCCCCAGCTGAAAATAATTATAATTAAACTGAACTGGTGACAGAGTTGTCAAAGTACCTGGAACGCTTACAATTTGTAATAAAAACGGGGTCATGCTCACTTTGACACCACAGCTTTCCCAAGGTCATTCTACTTATTTGTCTAGTCCAATAAGTCAGCAGATTCTCTATGCAGATGAAAATATTTATGCCACTCGCTAAGTTTGCATAGACAAATTTATTTCTCTCCACATGTACATCTTGTGTGAATCGGAGATAATATAACTGTACATAACATTCTATAATATATATATATATATCGTATACTGAATATACATGAATATAATGTGATATATTTTCTGTACAGTAACAGATATATAAGATAGGTTGTGATAATGGTAATATATATATATATTTATATATTTTATACAATTCCCTGCAACAAGAACAAATGCTACATGTTTTTTATTTTATTTAAAATGTTTGTGTTTATAGAATAGTAGAGATAATATAGTAAACATAGAATTTCACATCATGTAAACCAGTTACGTTAATAATATAATACTTCACCTAAATAAAAAAACACAGGGGGAAGTTACTCTAATATTACAGTAATATACATTGAGCTCCATGACATTACAAATCAATGTTTTAACCAGGTAGAGGGGGCAATTGAAGGCACAGCTCTCAACAATTTTTCACTTCTTCAAATAGAAAGAGGTAGATATATATGTAAGACCAGCTCTGTAGTCAATAATATAGGGTGTATATTTGTATAAGGGACACAACTCGAGGAAACAACTCCTCATTCTTTTTTTTAAAATAAACTTTTAACTCGAGTACCAAATAATCTGAATTTCAAGCATTGGAAATTAACTTACAACCAATTTCAAAAATAATTTCTTTTGTACGGAGAGCTAAAATTTCAAATTAACAACCCTTAATAATTATATATACGATTTGTATAGCAGATCAGTAAAATGTTCACTTCAATATATTTCACTGACAGAAATTAATGCACAATGTGTCCAAAATTTAAAAATAAGTGTGAACTAAAATCGCCAACGTGACAACATTTATACTAGTTCCCAAACAGAATCTACGATTATCATCTTAAGTGCAACAAAATATGTTTGAAATTAAATGCTCATCTGCCAGGAGGCAAAATGTTTTTACACATCTAGTCAGATCATGTATGCTATTATATACATTATCTTAATATTTGTAAAATCTTTTAAAACTTAATATCTGAAAAGTTCTGCAGGGCTGTATTAATTATAGTTTTTAAAACAAAAAAATAAAGGAAAAAGTGACTCTTCGTAGAAGTAACTATGGCTATAATATAAAGCAGATAACAATATTATGGATTAAAGAATAAAATCAATGATAACATGAAAATATGATTTGTCCCAACAAAAATTTCTATATACATTATTTCATGACTTTAACAAGTTTGTCTTTTATATGATTAGAATATTTATATCATTTTACATCGATCTATACAACCCTATGATATAATAGTAAGAGGCTATATCATACAATTGGTAATAATAAATCAAATTATATCAGATATTTCATGAAAAAATAAACCTATAAATATTAACACTAGAAACTAAAATAATCTAAGGCTGTGGTCACACTTCAAAAAGAAACAAATTAATCTGTTTTTCAGGAGACTTGTTATTGTTTGTAGTGCCCTTGTCTTTCAGAAAATGAGATACTTTGTGAAATGTAAACATAGCTTTAGTGGGCAGAAAAAATGTATTACTGGCACATATTCATGTAGATAAAATCAGAAATTATCGTTCTTGGTATCAATGGACATAATGGCTGAATTATATTTTAACATGAAACTTCAATTCAATACCCCCACAATTACACATTATTTTATTTTCAGTTAAATACAGACCTGGGTTCTACCTCATTTTTCAATGAAAGAAGAGAATGCCCTAAATAGGAGTGGATTCATGTCAGGCCTGCCTGGAATCCGAAGTTCAGAAAAAAGGAATTATACCAAGAAAAGTGTTTTATTTAAAATATCTGTTACGATATCAAACAATAAAATCAAATAAATGTGACACAAGATAGCACTTAATTTTTAGACATGTTCAATCATTATTTCAATTAAACATAACACTAAATCGGATACATTTTAAATTGGAACAGATTGTTAACACATGACTTGCATGAAAAAACATGACATCTACATTTTCTCTGTTACATGACCATTTAGGGTCATCCCTAATTATTTCAATTTTAATGTCTGATTCCCAAGAAAACTGTATGTACCTTTTCATCATTTTAATTGAAACATAATAATAGATATATTAAAGCTAAAATAATGTGAAATGTGTATATAGGAATTGTAATTGTATATAAAACAATTAAAACAAATAAATCATTAAAAATAATCATAATTAATTAATGCCTAGTCTTGTTCCTCTTTAAAACATCACTTGGGAGATGAATCAGGTCATCTAAAACACAAGATTACAGCATTTCTAACACGAGGGGATCAGCTTCTTATCATCACAGTTTTGTTTAGTAACAAGTTCCTGCCTATAATTCATGATGGCGCCTTCCACCCACACAAGTCAAATCAAAGCACTTAATGTAAATATATATTTTTATTCTTTCCATTCACCAAGTAGGATAGATCATTGTTCATTCTTATTTGCCATTAAATCATTCGAGATTAAAATCAGAGTCAATCATTCTTTTAAAATATATTTCCATTTTTTCTTAATAGTTTTATGCTTTAGAATCAAATGCAAAGCACACTTGCGGAGATGTTGTTTTGAAAGGGAAGTCCTCACGATGCGTCTGTTGTTTCTGCCGAAAAAAGTTCCTTATGTAAAGCTGGAAACTCGACGTCTGGTTGGGAATCCCTGAATCTTTGTAAGATACGAACATGCAGCAAACTCAAACCTCTCACAACAGGGATTTGAGCCACTAATTTGGCCAATGTCTCTGCGTCATCTTGGTGATTATTACCAATTTCAAGCTTCAATGATGCCTGTATTTTTTCATGCAATTTTTGTATATCGCCTGTATCTTTTAATCCTGGACGATCTGAAACATACATAAATGATAAGTTTTTACTTATTCAATAGCACCTTAATTAGCTGGGATTTGCCTACTGAGTATTGAGAAAGGTGAAAAGGGCATTCTAAATTAAGATTCGATGCAAAATATGAGACATGTCTACCATTGCATTATTGAGGTATAGATGTTTTAAGTTTGATTTTTAATCCTTCACATCATATAGTAGTTGACATTGCACACCACTTATACCAAACATGTTAATCGGCTTAGTTTCTTGAGAGTCTATGGTTATTTTAACTATTTTCTTGCCGAAAATTATATTGGCTATAAATATTTGCTAACATTGTGAGAAGGCGGAATTTGTTTGGAAACCATTCTCTTTTTCTGTCAACCCTAAAGGATATAATTCAAGACGTGTCCAAGAGAGAGATGGGGTTCAACATCCACTCAACACAAACTAGGTCATTTTTGGACTAACACATGGTTTAATTTTATTTCAATATTCTGCTTTGAGAGTAGGTGTATTTAGCAGTGGTGGGAAACTGGAGAACCTGGAGAAAAACCAACGACGTTTGATAGACGACCCTACTCCTTGCCACACACGATCGTGAAATCTGAACGCCAGTTGAATCAACGAAGACCTTATGATACAGCGTGCACATGCTAAACTTTTGCCCAGAGGTCTAACCACAAAATTACAACGTTCTCCATTCAATAGAAATTTGCAGACAGTGCGAAATTTATATGCTCTGAAAATGAGTACATAGAATCTTTTATTTTTCCCATCCCCAAATTACCGGTGAACACCATATGATAATAATCCAGACTCGAAATATCCATGTGTTCAGTACTAACTAATCTAGTGTGGCCCCATCATGAAACATTATAATGTCCAGAAATTCAGAATTTTAAGTTACATAACATGAGATTGCAAGATGACAAATGTTTTGTGGTTACCTGCACTGATTAAGATGAGAGCACTAAATAAAGCCATTTCAACTTCTGTTAATTTATAAGTCTGCACTGCTTTCACAAACTCAAATATTTTCTCCATCACCATCTTTTCTTCATCATCTATACATGTAATGAAGATATTTTACAAAATATCATATTTTCAGTTATTTTACAAAATATTATTATATTTTCAGTTATCTTACAAAATACATATTAGTTTTTTTACAAAATATTACACTTTCTTCAGTTATTTTACAAAATTTAATCATTTTCATTATTTTTCCCAGATTTTCTAAAGGTAGTATGAAGAAGTAGAAGAGTGATTATTAAATATACAAAGTTGGGTCATCTTAGAGTAAATATATATGACTATTCGACTTATACTCCATATCGACTTATACCCAGTAATATAATAATATGTTAACTGATAAATCATTAACTTACCTAAAGCACTAAATGCTTCAAGAGGTATATATGAATTTCCAAATATAACACTATTTGTTATTTCATCATAAGCTCGACATAACTGCAATAATGCCAGCTCAAAACTACCTATAACATCACAACAAACAGATTTGATTTTATTGTACATTAAATTATACATGTAATATGACTGAAAGCAACTAAGTTATCAGCTAAACTACAACACGTTAAAACTGACAGTGACTAACAGCAACTGACAGCTTATGCTGCTACAACTGAATTTATCCAAGACTGGACGCAATCATGAGCAACCAGTTAATCATGTCGCTTTTAAACATAACGCTAACGCTACAATATACGTCCACATTCCTGCTTTGATTGATATGGTACTTTGTCAAGAAGGCTAGGCGTTTGGTTTGTTTAGCGTTGAGGGTCGTGCACCAACATTAATAGTTGCCGTCCTTAGAGTATAAGGAATAACTATACCAAGATAATCCATTCAGAATTGTGCCTTCCTAACACTACAGACAAAAAGTGGGCGTGGCTCTGCCCCTGGGGGTCGGGACATTCATCAAAATCAATAGTGGACGCCCTCAGGCTATAAGGAATACATAAACCAAGTACCAAGCTGATTCATTCAGAATTGCGGCCTGTAAACGTCAAACACAAAAATTGGTCGTGTCTTGCCTGTGTGAGTCGGGACATGCAGTTGACGTCCTTAGGCTATATGGAATACATATCCCAAGTTTAAAGACGATCCATTAAGAATCGTGGCCTGTAGACAACACACATAGGCTCTGCCCCTGGGGGTTAGGAAATCACCAAAAACAATAGGGGTCATCTTTAGGGTATAAGGAATAGGTTTGCAAAGTTTTAAAAGGATCTGTTAAGAATTGCATCCTGTAGGCGAACACAAGACACAAAAGCATTGGGCGTGGCTCTGTCCCAGGGGGTCCGTCATGCACCAAAAATAATAGTGGTCAGCCTTAGGGTATAAGGAATAAGTATAAAACAAGTTTTCAAGACGATCGATTAAGAATTGTGGGCTGTAGGTGACACACAGACAGACAAAACAAAATGGCCGTGGCACAGTCCCTTGGGGTTGGACATGCACCAAAAACAATAGGGATCTTCCTTAAGGTACCAAGAATAAGTATTCAAAGTTTCAAGATGATACATTAAGAAATGCAGCCTGTAGACGACAGACAAACAAATACAAGAAATGGGTGTTGCTGTCCCATGGGGGTCGGGCATGCACCCAAAACAAAAGTGGTCATCCTTAGGGTATAAGGAATAAGTATTTTAAGTTTCAAGATGACCGATTAAGAATTGTGGCCTGTAGGCGACACACAAAAAGAAAATGGGCGTGACTCTGCCCCTGGGGGTTGGGCATGCACCCTAAATGATAGAAATGTTCCTTAGGGTACAAAGAATAATCATTCAAAGTTTCAAAATGATACGTTAAGAAATGTGGCTTGTAGACGACAAACAAATAAATACAAGGAATGGGCGTGGCTTTGCCATTGGGGGTCGGGCATGCACCAAAAAACAATACGGATCATCCTTAGGGTAAGTATACAAAGTTTTAAGAAAATCCAGTTAGAATTGCGGCTTCTAGGCGACACAGAGACACACAAAAAGAAAATGGGCGTGGCTCTGCCCCTGGGGGTTGGGCATGCACTCCAAACGATAGGGATCATCCTTAGAGTATAAAGAGTAAGTATACAAAGTTTTAAAGAAAATCCAATAAGAATTGCGGCCTGTAGGCGACACAAAGACACACGATAAGAAAATGGGTGTGGCTCTGCCCCAGGGGGTTGAGCATGTACCCCAAATGATAGGGATGTTCCTTAGGGTACAAAGAATGTGTATGCTAAGTTTCAAAATTATAAGTTAAGAAATGTGGCCTGTAGACGACAAACAAATACATACTAGAAATGGGCGTGGCTCTGTCCCTGGGGGTCGGGCATGCACCAAAAACAATAGAGATCTTCCTTAGGGTATAAGGAATACGTATACCAAGTTTGAAGAAAATCCAGTAAGAATTGCGCCCTGTAGGCGACACAAAGACACACGAAAAGAAAATGGGCGTGGCTCTGCCCCTGGGGTGGGGCATACACCCCAAAAGATAGGGATGTTCCTTAGGGTACAAAGAATGTGTATGCAAAGTTTCAAGATTATAAGTTAAGAAATGTGGCCTGTAGACGACAAACAAACACATACTAGAAATGGGCGTGGCTCGGCCCCTGGGGGTCGGGCATGCCCCCAAAACAATAGGGATCTTCCTTGGGGTATAAGGAATAAGTATACCAAGTTTGAAGAAAATCCATGAAGAATTGCGCCCTGTAGGCGAACCACAGACACACACACACACACACACATACCTGCATCTAAGTCCTTGTCAGGTCCTTGACAGTAACCACACTTGTGGGGACTATACTTTATTCTTATATTTTTATCTAAAATATATTACTGATCGGTCTAAAGTACCAACGGGTAATGAAATATGTGTTATAATAAATCTTTAATATTAAACAATAGCAATTGAGATTGTTGGGACACTTTAGTGGGACGTTGTGTGACAAATCTTGTTGATGGACACTTAAAGAGCCGTACCGTCAAAGTGGTATAGTTGCACTTATTATACACAAGTTACACACCCAGAATTTAATGAACTACTGGGACGTCCTGATAATTACTTCTATTTAATTGCACACACCTATGTGTTAATGCACTATAGGGACGTCCGTATAATGACGTACATAATGGTTATCGGGAGGGTCCCGTTAAAGACGTACATTCAATTCACACACCACAAATTTAATAAACTGTTGGTACTGAAGGTGTCCTAATAACGATGTATATAACTAATTCACACACGCTGTTGGAACTGAACATGTCCAAGCTAGATTTGGTATGAAGTGTGACAAGGCTGCAATTAGCCCACATTACAGGCACACCAAGATTGGTCTCCCCTTTGACCACGAATCAATATAAATTTGTTTTGACTTAAAATCTGGACACACACTAAGTCATTGTATCACTACTGGGACCAATTCGACTAAATTATGAAGGCAGTTAATAACGATTCAGTCCATAAGAATTCTTAAATTGCTGGTGACATCACCATCATTACAGTACAGTAAACTTTAATCAGGATCAAATTATAACGGACCATGCAGGGGACCCAAAGTAAAATAGAAAATAAAACACAGGGCAACAAGCGACATAACCTAATCTGATCGCGGATTAAGCCACAAATGTACACACACATTTCATTGAGTAGAAATACAATCAAAATAAAATAAAACCCAATGAGTTTTACATTCACTCAACACTAACTGTGCCATTTTGGGGAAATTATTTGATATTTCTATTACATTAAATTAAAGGGCATGACTCTTTGGTGTGGGGAAGAAAGTGCAGAAATTGTGCTCACTACTAGACTCCCCCCCCCCTCCTTTACCTCGGACAAAGACATATAAACTATAAGCTGCAAATATTACTAATAATTAAACATGTAAATCAATAAATGACAATAAGGAAACACAGTTGGTTAGTCTAACTGGTAAATATAACTTGGGGTAAGATAAGAGTCATTGTTGATTGTGGGACAAACTGAAAGGTGGTTTATCGTTGTGTTTTGGATTGTGATTTGTCTGACCTTTCCTCTAAATTGGTACAACTGTGGCACACTGGTACACGTGTACTATTGGATGTTCCATGGGTGGGTTTCAATTTTCAAAATGCAGTAGAAACTGGTTTGGGTAAAACGAAATACTTCATAATTCACTTTTTTGTTTTTAATTCTTTATGATTTTAACACAAAAGCAATTTCACTGAAGTCCAACAACATTTTGAACTTAACAATGGATACCCTCAAAAGTCAAATTTGTGACAACTTCGAGAAAATAATATTCTGGATTCTTTAATACATTTGAGTCAGTTTTTAAGTATTCAATTATTGGTTAAATAAATGTCCATTACTCTGTTCACACAGGGCCAGTTTCACCACCTTAAAACCGTATTGTTTGTGATGCACATTTCACATTCAACATTTCCTGCTCTCCTCTGCTCTTCACCAGACCGTGTTTTCATATTCACTGAAATAATAAAATAATAGTGGTTATTAACACTTGGGTGGGGCTAAGCTTTGATTACTTCAAATCCAGAGAGGGGGGGGGAGAGAGAGAGAGACTGATGTCCACTTATCACTCAATTGGGTGAAGAGAAACTACAATGTACCATCCACTCAACACTTATTATTGCTAATATTACAGCATATTTCTAGTAGGCCCTACACCTTTTCACACCAAGGTTTTTTTAAATTAAATTTTGAGATGCCCAACATCTTAATCTTAAACTATTATTCTATAACACAGGGGTTTGAAACCCAGTTGAACAGTTTGGGCTTTAAGACTTGTTTATGGGATGAAGATAGTAGGTATATAAAGAGAGACCAAAAGAACGATGAGAGAAGACAAAGACACAAACAGAGGAAACAGATCGAAAGAAAGGAGAAATAGAAAGAATAACAGAGAGAGGAGAGTCTGGTGCCCACCTAACACTTGAAAGGGTGGGGTGAAAGGGAGGATGGAGGAAGTGAGAGATGGTAGAAAGGGAGCGAAAGGGAGCGAGATAAGTTATTTCGCAACCAACTAAACCATATGGTGCAATTGTACTTCAATCGGTTTTTAACAATGAGAGGAAACCAGAGGGAGGACGATAAAGATGCAGGAAGGGAAAGAGGGGAAGAAAGCGAAACATCCTGGCTTCCACACAATATCTAAGAGAATAAGGGGGCTTGAATGAGGAGAGACATGACAATATAGATGAAGAGGGGAAGAGAGGCGGTGGGGGAGATAGAGAGGATGTGGAGATGCGAGGGATAAGGATACCAAGGACAAAATGAGAGAGAGGAGAGGTTGAGAGAGGATACGAGGTGAGGGGTGAGGGGGATGGGGATACAGAAACCAGAGAGAGAACGATAAAGATGTAGGAAAGGAAAGAGGGGAAGAAAGTGAAACATTCTGGCTTCCACACAATATCTAAGAGAATAATGGGGCTTGAATGAGGAGAGACATGGCAATATAGATGAAGAGGGGAGGAGAGGCGGTGGGGGAGATAGAGAGGATGTGGAGATGCGAGGGATAAGGATACCAAGGACAAAATGAGAGAGAGGAGAGGTTAAGAGAGGATACGAGGAGAGGGTAGAAAGGGATGGGGATACAGAAGAGAGACAGAAAAGAACAGATACAGAAGAGGATTTGCAAGAATAGAAATAGGGATGGTAAGCGAGAGAGATGAGAGATAGGACAAGATACAGGGGAATAGAGTGATAGAGAGATACATGGTAATAAAGACAGGGTGGGGGGAGAGACAGGGGATGAGCAGGGGGAAAGATTAAAGTTGGGATAGAGAGAAAGGGGGGGGGATTGAGGGGAATCGAGTGTGAGGAGATATAAGCAGGAATACAGAGAGGATCGAGACAGAGAGGAGAAAGCGCCTTTTGGGACTAACTTATGGTACTATTCTTGAGTCTTTAATAGTAACATGCAACTGGGGGACCCACGGTACTGCTCATGTTATCGGACAACAAAATCAGGGCCCTTGAGCCAATGACGGACCTTTTGATCTAAACAATACGCATTATTTATTTCAGTTTCTTTCCATTTTTTGTAAAAGAAATATTTTGACAAATCATAATTTTGTACAAATTTTGACAGCATTAAAATCGAAGTAGTTAAAACATAATGTAAGCACTTACCTATTTCTTTTTTCTTTCTACTGTTAATTTCTAGAGATGTATCCTCTTTCTCAACAGAACAAAGTGACTAATAATTTCAAATTTACACGCGCGCAATTTGATTAATTATCAAAACTTTTCTATAACAATACCCAAATCAATAATTTCAGTCATTGATAGGACTTATTCCCAATGTGATAATGAATCATACAGGAAATACACACTAATGTTCTACATAACGTTTATTGGTATCATATATTGGCTCTCCCTTAAGAAAAAATATACTTCTAGACTGTTGCTTAGCTTTGGGTAGTACCAGGCGACACTTATCTGTACCTTTAGCAATTAAATGAACAAGTTGTGTGAAAAAATTTGAGTAGCCTCTTCTGTCAGGACTTTAAAGAAATGGCCTCTGATTGGTCAATATATCTAACTTTGTAACTGGCCATCTGATTGGATATTGATAATACCCATGCTTCAAACACTTCAAATGTGTGTGATATAGGGAGTAAAATGTGTGTTCAGTGTGTGAGACTGTCATGATTTTCCACATTTTGTAGGACTTGTGTAAGATTGAAAATATATAGTTTTTAGGTGGTTTACAAGGCCCTGGTACAAAAATAATTGTGGGGACCTGAGTGTAAGTACCAACAATTCAAAATGTCCTAACAACGTTGGTGTTCTTTCAACTTCGCGTCCTGCTAATACACCATATGCAAACACACACATACATACATACATACATACATACACACACACACACACACAGACAGGGGTGACGGCATAATACGTTCACATTATGAATGTGGACGTATAAAAATGGTTAAATGTTAAAAATTATAACAGTGTTGTTCAACAAAACACCCCAATTCTTAAAAATTATTTATAGTGCTAATGAAAAGTTGAATGTGGGAGAGAGGTCATATAGGCTATGCCTGTTCCTCAACCTCTTTCAATTTCTGAATAAAATATTGTTTAAAGAAAAAAAAAAGGTGGCTACATGTTGTTATATTGAGATGCACAGTATTTTTTTCTTGGTAAATATTAACCTGGTAATGAATCATGATTCCAATCATATCATAGCACCTGAATCGATATGCTGTAGAGGCAATACCCAGCACTATCGATAATATGTCTGGTCGAAAAAGGGTTTTTTATGTCATATATATCATAAATCGATTATTGCCCACCTGCTTTTAACAACATAATCTGGTCATCTTGAGACAAATCCATAAAACCAGGAATCATTTTAGCAAATTCTATAATTTGTTGAACTGCTAGGGTAATTTTTTCAGCAATTTCCATCCATAATTGAAAGTGATTCTGAAGTATTGTAGAAATGATATATGATTATATGATAGCCCTGCAAAGGGTGGAAATAAGCCCACACAGCAGCATTGTCTCATTTGCAGCTCATTTAAACAGAAAACTTGGATGTGAGATGATTTGATAAGGACCCATGATCCTTGAAGTAATCTACCGTAATCTCTGTTGAATACAGCCTCTATCACGTTCACAATGTTTTTGGAAAACTACCGAACAGAGAGTCATGGAACACTGAATATTGGATAGAGTTCGTCCTATCATAAACAAATTTGTAGCCTCTATTATATTGACAAGGTTTTTTTGCAAAGGGGAGATAACTGAACGGACAGACACAAAACATTGATATTCAAAAATGTTCATCCTCTCACGACCCCCAAGCTTATCACCAATTTGGCAAAGGGTATAACTTCGGAAAAGAAAGTTGCAGAATGTTAATACCAGTACAGTATGCTTCCCACAAAGTTTTACAAGAAAGTGTGGACCAAAAGACTGAAAGGGGTGATAACAAAATACGTTCAAATATGTGCTGACAAGCTTTGGTAAAGATAGATTGCGAGGCAACAAAACATACGCCCACAACAGCTAAGTCGTCTGGGTAGTCAACAAAGGTTGTCACATATTCTTTCTTTTGTCACTATAGAGAATGTTTACAACATATGACAATCTTATTACAAGTAATAGCCCATTAAGTAATTATCAGAAATGGTTAGAATTGTTTTGATTGTTTGTCTCATGGCCTTCATCCACAAGATATTTTATAAAGAGATCAAGGGCCATAACTCTGACAGAAATAATCAGATATTGTTGAAAATCAATAGACTTCTTTGTCTTATCACATTAAACACTGTGTATAAATATAAAATCAACCAGATATTAACTTAAGCATCTAGAGCATTCACAAGATTTTTCAAAGTGATCAAGGGTCATAACTCTGGCAGTAACTATTGAAAAATGCTGAAAACAAGTAGGCTTCTTCGTCTCATGCCTCTAAACACGTTGTATTAATTTAAAGTAACTTGGATATTAACTTTGGCCTTTAGAGTGTCCACAAGATGTTTTGAAGTGATCGAAGTTCATAACCGTAGTAATTATCAGAAATCGCTGAAAATCGATGGGATTCTTCGTCTCATGACCTTAAACACTATGTACAAATTTAAAGTCAATCAGATATTATCTTTCTTTAGCCTCTAGATCATCCATAAGGAAATTTGAAGTGATAAAGGACCATAACTATGACAGTACTTAACGGAAATCACTGCAAATCAAAAGGATTCTTCCTCTCATGACCTTAACCATTGTGTATAAATTTAAAGTCAATCGGTTATTAACTCCAGCCTCTAGCGTGTCCGGTAAGCTATGACAATATAAAACTACATTTCAATGTATGCGTATAAAAAAGCCATAATTCTTAAAATATTCATCAGATTTTGGCAAAAAGTAATGTGTATCTTTTCTAGAAGTTTTTAAGAAAAATCTGATTGAAATTATAGCCTCTAGTGTTGACAACCATAACAAACAGGTAGACAGACTGCAGTAAAATGTAAAAGAAAGGAATCAAACCTCTAAAAATAGGGATTAATGTTCACCAGGAGTTTCCGGTGACGCTGTCTGGATACACTGTATGGTATAGCCCAGTTTGTGCAAAAAACCAAGGATGTTAAACCTCGTTTCATTGCAGGTTTTCCATTCCCCCAAGTCCTAACATGAGGATTTTATCAAATTTCAACAAGACAGTATGTTGCATAGAGAATATCCTACAAGTCTTTTTTGATACCAAAAACTATATCAAGCCGATAATTTAAAAAGAAAACAACACAGAGGCTTACCAAAATTGTTTTTACTTTATTGAGGAGTGCTGATTTTTTTTTGTGTCAAAGAAGAGTAGAAGCTTTATCACCCAACCCTTTCTTACAAGCACAAATAAAGAAAGATAATTCGTTGGTATAGATGTAACGCTGTATCTCCTAGGAGATAGTGCCAGTAGAATATGAAAGTTATCACATAAGCGATATCTACTGTAGAATGTGTTATTGGGTGATAAAATGTCATATTAAACACATTTATTTCTTGCCTTTCCGTAGACCATTTGATGAATGTGAACCAATAAAAAGATCTTTCCTCAATGTCAAGTCATAGCATTACTATATGACAACAACATAATTGCTTGAGTATATGAAATTAACTAAGAAAAAAACAAAACAATCCTTTTGTCTACTTTGTCGATCTTACCATCAGTTTATATGAATCAATCTGTTCCTGACTAACCGTCTGCTGTTTTAATGATTCTATTTGGTCAGGGCTGTAAAGGGATGTTCTAAGATGGGCTTCTGTAATAGCTTTACCAAATGTCACTACAACAAAGTTTAAACAATTTAAAAAAAAACAAAATCTGAAAATTTTAACATATACTGTCTTAAACTATAACACACACTTATGGAAAACAGCTACTTGTTTATTTGGGCGACTTTTCAAAGAGTATTCTCTCAATTTTATCAAGCTAATACAGTAATACAAAATTGTGAGGTCAATTACATACAGAAAGATAGGTTGCCAGGCAACGAAACATACGCCCACAGCAGCTAAATCAATGTGGGCGTATAAAAACTATAAAAACAATTCCCGAAACCACACAGTACAACAACAAGATCAAAGGTTTCAGGAATTGTTGTTATAGTTTTTCTGTATATATATTAACCTTTTTACTTTGAGATTGAGAGAACATTGTTTTTATTTCTATGATTATTTTGCCCAATTGGTGTTCTTTCCATGAACTGCATTATGAACTTGGTGACTGTATATAAACTTACTAGGATCCATGAGGTCTACAGGTCTAACAAGAGATATTGGATGTGGACCAGGTGAATTAGGATAATTGGCTGTATCAGGTGATACAGGATAATCTTGTTGTTGATTACCAGACAATGTATAACTATAACCATTTGACGTATAACCATATCCTGGTGTTGTTAACCTGAAATTATTCCACTTACTGTAAAATCAAACACCACTTTATGATCATACTACCGGTATATGAAGAATTATATAATGTATGTCCATGTGTATAATTTGCAATGTCAAGTTGCTGCATGTGTCACAAACAATACCTGTGCTTAGATATAACCAAGATGGATGATGTGCACATATAGGTACCAAATCCAGATAACAAAACAGATAAAACAAGCCAACAATGAGGCTGATGTCCCCTGCCGAAATCCCAAAATAAATAGATGACACATATTAATTAATCGCACATTTATTTTTTTCAAACGTATCGAGCAATAAAACTGTACACGAAGTGTCATCCAAAAGTATTTTATAAAGAAAAATGCTAAAACCGACGAGAAAAATGAAAATGTACCCTAGTTAGGGGGAGCCTAAAGGCAGACAATAGGGCTCCCACGCTTGACAAAAGGGCCCCTCTGGCCAAGGGAAAGGGCCCTCATGACCGAGTCAATCGTTTCTATACACTGTTACTGTTGAATCCATTACTGAATGAGAATGCAGTCATTGTATTGGCATAAAAATCATCAATCAAGATGAACCGAAGTTATCTTGTCCCAAAGTATCAACCAATCAAATTGCTTATCTCTGCCTACCCTAAGCAGAAAATGCTCATCTTCGAACTCCATCAAGGCATTGACCTAATAAGCATACACCACAATTTTGATCATTTTAACTCAATTAGAAGGAGACTTATTGTGTTCCAAAATCTCGGCAAATCAAATTGCTTATCGCTCTGCTTACCCTGAGCAGAAAATGCTCATTATCGATCTTATTCAAGGCATTACTGTAATGAAACTATACACCAAGAATCATCACTCTCACTTAATTAGAACTAAAGTTATCGTGTCCCAAAGCATCAACCAATCAAATTGCTTATCTCTGCTTACCCTAAGCGCAAAATGCTCATCTTCGAACTCCATCAAGGCATTGACCTAATAGGTAAGCACATACACCAAGTTTGAACATTTTAAGTCAATTAGAAGGAGACTTATTGTTTTCCTAAGTCTTGGCAAATCAAATTGCGTATCGCTCTGCTTACCCTGAGCAGAAAATGCTCATTATCGATCTTAGTCAAGGCATTATTGTAATGAAACTATACACCAAGTTTCATCACTCTCACTTAATTAGTTATCGTGACCCAAAGCATCAACCAATCAAATTGCTTATCTCTGCTTACCCTAAGCGGAAAATGCTCATCTTCGAACTCCATCAAGGCATTGACCTAATAAACACACACACCAAGTTTGAACCTTCTAGCTCAATTGGGAAGAGAGTTATTGTGTCCCAAAAAGTGTGACGGACAGACGGACAGACCGACAAACCCATTTTAATAGTCCCCCAACTTTCTCCGAAAGGCGGGGGGATAAAAACATACAAATGATACTTTTATATAATATGAGTCTTCCCATAAGAACATGTCAATGCAATGTTTGTGCAAAATTCATTTTGATCAGTTTATCACTTATCAGTGACATTAGTAAGTGCATAAAGTTCAGCAAAGTACTTTCTCAATGTCCTTGGAAACTATTGATGCCATCTCTATCAATGCTCAGTAGTAACCAGATTTACAGAGGTACTACATGTATTCACATACACTGTAGACCTATCAATGAATGCATCATTCATGCAAATAGAAACTCAATTCAACAATCATTTGATAAATATACACATATTAAGGCATCAGACCACTTCCATTAATTATACAGTACAGTATGTGTGCCGTTAAATGAATGATAATGAGAAGCAAGTTAAAAAAATAAAAATAAAATTAGATGATACAATTTATCAGCCATAATCAAAAAGTTACTGCCAACCAAAAGGTTTAAAACAAGCAGCATCTATGACAACTCAATCAATATTTTCAAACAGTGTCATGACTCGCGCTTCAATCTTAAAATAATTATCTCGGGAAAAATGTATTGGAAACTTTTGTCCCATTTTTGTACAGTCAATGCAATTAGAATTATATCCATTTTAAGAATGTGTTTACAAAAATGTTTCTGACAAAAATGTATCGAAATAAAGCCATTCAAGCCATGCCTAATCTAAACAGCTAAAGAGTTTAGAATTGATTTCTGAAGCAAAAAGCTTTCAAGGAAAACATTGAATTCATCAAACACATTTAATGTTATATTTCTTCCTTGTTAACAGTCAGTACTCGATGTTATTGTTGCTTAGAAAATGTCCTGGCTGGACTAAAATCAGGAAAACGCTTCCCAAGCAATATTTCTTAATGCAAGTTATCAGCAAATAAACAGATCACCAAATAAACATGGAAATATTAACACAAGAGAAAATGGTGTTAGTTAAACTAAACAAAATGAGAGAATAAAAGCAACTAAAAAGAAAGGAAATGAAAGCTTACGTGACAAATTGATTGTTGTTGTTGTTGTTATATGTAGGAGAAGGAAGTTCATACCCATTTAAACGACTTTGTTTTACCAAGTTGGCTTCATCTTCCACCTTTTCACGTTGTTTCTTCGACATACGACCAAACTTTACCGCTAAAACGTTAAGAAAATATTTTTAAATATCGATTTATTCTGCAACTGTATTACTTGTACATGATCATATAATTCTTCAAAGGTAGTAAGAAATGATTTCTTTTGTAATTCATTTCATTCTGAATGGTCATCAAAATAGGATAATATTTTACTTTTATTTTGGAAAGATATTACAAGCTCTTTTCCACAAATTTTACGGTAAAATATGGCAGCTCTCTATAAAACTATATGTTTAAAGTACATGTATGAGATAAGCGTTCAGAATCCAAAATTGTTTTGTAAAATGGATTACCAATAGTAACACTTTTTGGCAATGAAATGGGTTTTAACGTCCTGCTTTTATTTACACAAACTGGGCTAATGAAAACAGACATACACCATGCAGTGTGCTATGACGGAAAGATTGTCCTGACAGCGATGCTACAGCCCACTTTCTTGCCCAACGCAGGGATCAAACATTGCGACTCAAATCGATTTTTGGAAAGAAACTCTTAATATGAAACTATTTTAAGTATAAAACGTGACAGTCCGTACAATGCACCAAGGCAATTACATGTATAAACTTACCATCTCTTGACATTCCCAAAGCTAAACATTTCTGTAATCTACAATACTGACATCTATTTCTATTAACACGGTCAATTACACAGGCTTTATTTCTTGGACACTGGTAATTAACTGGACCAGACTGACTTCGTCGGAAAAAACCCTAAAACATAATTCAATAAATACATGTACATGTATATTGGGTTTAAAAAGCATTCTCAGTACAATAATACACATTAACATACAGTAAGAGTTCTTGTGAAGGTTATAAGAACTAGTAGATTTTTAGATATCCTGTATGATATACATGTACATTGTACCCAATTGGATTTTAATGAAAGAAAATCAGTTCTTTAGAAAATCAATAACAATCATCTCATTTTTTTATCTGAAATCTAGGAAATCCACTTCTAGATAGCGAATCTCAACAATTTCACATTCTATACTTTTAATTGACAAGTGAGAATTTTTTTTATGTCAGTGTGGTTGATTCCTGTGATGGTGCCATTATGATCTGATACAGTTTGTACAATTCTAGTTTGTTGTGTAAGTATATATGTCCTGTTCATAGATTTGTTTTGTGTAAATGTGGTCCCCCTGAACTTACATGTACTATTAGTATTAAAGGTACCAGTATTAGGCCTTGTGTAACAGCAACTATATACATGTATATGAAGATTCTGGAGGGATTGTCTACATCTACACAAGGATGAAACCTGTGACATTTTTATATAGGTTTACCACATACAGTTATGTTTGCTTTTCAAACTAAGTCAATATCACAAATATAACAATGATTCTTCACAGAAGAATGTTGGATTCTCTGCTGATTTTTAGACAATAACGGAAATTGGACATGGTTTTCGAAACAAAATCGCTAAAACTCCCAGTCATCGGAAATATCAGTACATATATTTACATGTTCGATTCCCAATAATTATGATTTTTTGTCAATATTATGAAAACTGGAAACAAGCCTGTCAACTATGGTGTCTGTTTGTCAAATGTTTGCATGATCTTGAACAAATTCACCTACAAAATGACAACATGAATAACCAAAAAATCTAGTAAAAAAGATATTTTCTGAAAATATTCTTACAATAATACTTGTCATGTGTTCAAAGGATTTGTTTGTTTGTTTCACACTACAAGTTCTTTTCATAAGATTATCATGTATTTATTCTAGTAGAAAGCGAATATCAATATTGCCTAGAATACCCAACTCAGAAAATCCAATAAATGAGCAACAGATCATTATACTTTGAGTCATCATTCTGCAGTACACTTGCACAAGTTACTACATTTAGCTGATATTTTGCAGAAATGAATATAGCTGATAAATGTCGTCTGATAGAATTGTATTTGATTTTCTTGTTGGTTTGTAAGGACAAGCCATTTTCTCTGATAGATGAAGTCGAGATAAATCATTGGCTCAATGTCAATTATTTAATACACATACGCGTTCTGCTGCTACAATCAATAAAATCAATAGAAAGTTTTTCTGTGGGATTTCATCATACACAGCATACTCATCAGTATCATTATCGTTTATTTATAAATACTTGCTTTTCAATTTGATTCAAGTCACTGAGTTTCTTTTATATTTTTGGAAAAGAAACATGTATCTAATTTTTCACAATGTACTCAAATTGGAACTATTTTTGAAATGACACATCTTGTAGAGATTGAACTTTCACAATATTACAGTTCGCAAGGGAATAACAATCCAAGACTTTAATAAAACACCATGTTCTTCGAACTACAAACACCGTTAAATTCTCATTTTCATTAAATCATGCCAATAGGCCTATGTACTCAGTTTGATTGTTTAACATTTGATAAAGAAAACAAAATCAAACTATTAACACTAGAAAATCTTGGATAAGCTTGGATTCAATCCAATTTAAAACAGGTCTATCAATTAGGTTTATTACATAGATCAATGAAATTTAAATTCAACATATCTTTGTAAAATACTGAACAGAATAGAAATATGTTTAGACTCCTATTCCCATTAATGATTCAACTTTCAGAATATTGTAGTTTGCAAGGGATTCTCAGGCGCGGATCCAGAGAGAGACGCACCCGGCCCCTCTTTTTTAACATGTAGGTGGCAAACAATTTTTAGCACAATATATTCTCGCGGGAAACGAGAACAAAAATAGTTTTGGTTGGAAATCGTAATTTACAGCACTTGTATGAAATTGTTCCTTTGGGGCATTTTTTTCCACTCCCAAGCAGTGGGTGCAGCACGCCCCCCTTTCTGAAAATCCCGGATCCGCCCCTGATTTTAGTGCTTGGGCATCGAATATATCACTTCTTCCATGACTGTATGTCATTGCAATCTACTACAACATTCTGGTAAAAATGTGATTTTTCAAGTCTCTATAATTGAATTTAGTCATTTTAAGATATAGTTGAAGTAGAAATATAATTTTCCTTTAAATGTGGTGAAGGTGGGGAAGATATAAACAGTTATATTACATGAATATACATGTACATGTTTCTGTAATCTGAGAGCTCATTGAAGTGAGAGATAGTAAAGGATGAATTAATTATAGTTCCCTAATTAAACAAGAGTGATTAAAGTATGGAATAAAGAGAGATGATAATCATATTACATTATTGAGAGAGTTGGGTTGAGAAAATAATATTTAAATGAGAAACCTGAGTAAAAAATATAATTAATAATGTGAGAATAAGTACAAAATGATTGGATGAATTAAGGAGAAATTTGGTAAAGAATTATATAAATGGAGACTAGTGAAGGATAAAGTGACAGTTTAGTACAGAATGAAATATGTGAAGTGTGAATTAAATATGGTTTTCCTACCTTACATCCTTCACATGTGATAACACCATAGTGAACACCAGATGATTTATCACCACATACTTTACATGGTATAACTTCAATCTGGGCTGTAATATAATAAATATATAATAGAACTTCATTCTATGATGCAATTAATATACAATTACATAGTACATTTGTATACAGGCAACTTCAATCTATGCTGCAATATATGGATTAAAAATATAAATATACATGGTATAACTTCAACCTAAATGTATGCTGAACAAATAACAAATATAAATATATAATATACATGTACATGGTACAACTTCAATCTTTGCTGTATGTACAAATACATGTATATAACTTCAATTGGGCCTGTAATATAACAATTTAGTATAACTATAGAGAGAGTGAGAGAAATGGGGTTTAATCTCCACTCGACACATACTAGGTCATTTCGGGACTAACATATGGTTTAATTTTATTTCAATACTTCCCTTGCGCGTAGGGTCTTTAGCAGTGGGAGGAAAACGGAGGACCCAGAGAAAACCCAAGAGATTGGACAGACGACCCTACTCCTTGGCACGTACAACAGGGGATTCGAAACCCTGCCAGTTGACTCAATGACAGGCTTTGTGATATAGCATGCACGTGCTAACCATTTGCCCCCCCCCCCCTAGTATAACTATAATATTACAATATATATGGCATAAGTTCAATCTCGGCTGAAATACATTGTATAACAAGTAGAATTTTTAACTACAAATTACAATATTGTTATAAATGGTATAATTTCAATCTTTAATGAAAATATTATGAAAAGTTACACATGTTATATAGGGATTGATATGAGTTTACCTGGTATCGTGGGATTCAACAACATGTATCTCAGTATCCCACTTATCAATATGTACATAATCTGTGAAGCAAATTATTCTTTGTGGTAATTGAGCTATATTTGTAGCTAAATATATTATACTACCACATGTACATGTATTGCAATAATTATGTGTATTAATACTTAAGATAATAAAGTGGATTTATTGTATGTAGGAAATTTAATTATAATGATATGAAAAGGGGTGAACGTCCTACTCAGACTGGGCTAATGCAGACAAGCTCTACATGCATACAAAAATCTACATGCAACCGTTTTCCCTTGTCAGACCCTCTGGTCTGCATCACGTCAGAAAATCTCAATGAACTTTCTAACAGGGATCAAACACCAGGCCTTCAGGTTATCACGTTAGCTGGTTACGTACTGAAGCTCCCAAAAAATTATATAATATACATTGTATTGATAATATGTACATGTACTAGTACACTAAGATTAGAATCTAGAACTGCACTCATGTGTGATGCAGCTTCTGTATTTAAAACACAGATAATGTCATATGAAAGCCTGCCAAGAGATTGGTAGGAAAAACTTCCTGACATATAAATGTAAAATCGTTTTCTTGTGTGCACAATACATATTATGTTACTAAATATGTTGATTTGTAAATGCTAATTCAGATGATTGTAGTAGAAATCCAAAATCACATACAAACAAGATGTTAGATTTGGAAATGTTAGTGCACCTACATGTATTATACATTGTAGTACAGTACATATGAACTTTATTTGTACTTTACAATATAAAAAAGTTACTCTCAAGACAAACAAGTTCAATTTCTGATCTTTGGTATATACATGTATTGATTAAGGATATCTAAGATTTGTTTACATCAATAAAGTCACATGTAATGATAAGCTTTAGTTCAAATGCAAGTTTTTCAAAACTGAGATGCTGGTCAGGTATAGTTTACCATATGACAACAGCACTGTTTTAAAGTAAAATCACTGAAGAATGAACATAATTTCAACAACCTGCTTGAATTGAAATATACTGTAAAAAACATGATACATTATTAACTATATGTATTGTATGATATAATTTTAAACTACACATACATATGATACACTTCAATTTTAAATATCACTATGCAATAATATAGTTAGCTGTAAAATAAATGTTAGGTTGGTACATGTATGTTACTCTGAATAGACGCATTGCCAAATATTTTTATTGTATCTGTGTCCACATCTCCAACTTTGCCGGAGCAATAAGATTCCTCCCAATCACAGAATTGAACCCAGGAAATGTTCTCAAAAACGCAACCTGACTTTTGAGATGTTAATGTGTTCTCTGTGATGTTCATGCAACTCCTGCTGCACCGACACCAGCCATATAAAATGCACCCCCATACCTGGTAGAATCATTCACACTACATTGTCAGTAGCATGAAAGAGCAGCTCAGAGGAACCACGTGCTTGGAGGACTCGACTGTGGCCACCCTGACCACGGATGATTGCCTCCAAAGTGGTAGACCGTCATATTATTCAATGAATTTAAAGATACCTTCCCAGGTACAAACTGTGTGATTTGAGTATATATTTGGACTAAAAACATATTCAAACTAATTATTCAATCACAGCTTTGCTTCAAATACCTTCCAAACCATTGTATTCGCAAGAAAATGCCCCAAACTATAAAAATCTATTTAAAGAAGACATGTCTGTTTTATGTGACTTGAATAAAAGATGATGTTGCCTTTAATCACTGTCCATTTACCATTACAATCCAAGATTGGGTGTCTCTAATTTCCATATATACAAAAATTGCCATATTGGAAATAACCAATATATGTGAGAATGTATCTTTAAAACTTTTTAAATACCACTGTACAATAATACTGATAAAATGAAATGCAGTTGGGTTTAACATCCTACTGTTCTGCTCCAACTGGGCTAATGAAGATGTGCATGCAACATACAATGTGCTATAAATGAAATTTTGCTCAGACATACAGTAACCGCTACGACCAACTCTGATTTCCAATTCCATTGTGTACACAGGACCTCAGTTTTTCGCTCATACGAATGACTATAAGTTCTAGATGTACATGTAACTTGCCAGACCCTCCATTCTACACCACTTACAAGAGGAGAACCATGCCGGTTCCTGGTGAACTTTCTCAACCAAGGAAAGGATTGAACACAAGCCGTCGAGTTGGTGAGTCAATGTAACTGTGGCTCATTATACTTATAAAAGATGCATTAGGTTATTAGCTAAATTAACAAGTTGATAAGTTTGTTCTGCATTCAGGACAGGGTGATCAAGGGAGAAAACTCATATTTTAAAGTTTGCATATTTGAAATAAAAAAAAAACATCAAAAACACATTTGGTTTGGAATGACAGGAATAGGATGCCCAATGGGGAATACACCAGTCTCAAAATATACAGCAATTTTTTTAACCATCCAGATAGACAGGATATCGCAGTATGCAATACAAGTATACACATCTACACTGTATCTGGATTGTATGTGGTTTAAACACACCAGAATATATACAATTTCAGTACAACAAGCAAGTATGAAAACCCTCCAACAATCTAGGCACACAAAGTAAACAAAGTATATTTACTTTTAACTTAAAGATGTCCACATTGGACTGAAGGTCTCGAGTTCTCATATCACATACATGTATATTCTATTATCTAAAATTTTATCGCAAGACATCGGATACATGTCCATAGTTTTCTTTGTATTCAATTATACCTGTACTCAATTGACTGGAGATGCTGATAAAACATAATGCACAAGTATCTGAAATGTGTTTTTTTGGCATGATTGTAGGCTTGAGAGTTACCAAGACAATAAAATCAAAAACAACCCATTGAGGCCATAACAACATTACCTTAAAGGGAAACGTAGACATAAGGGGTATAATATGCATGTACCATAAAATGAAAAGTTGGTAAAGTGTGAATCCTCCTTTTGCAATGATCTGCATGGAGAAGTTCTGCCTCCAAAAGGTTACTTGAACAGGTATAAACCATAAGCACTTTCATTGTCTCCAGATATTCTTCACATCATGTACATACTATTATAAACTACAAAATTATTTTGAAGTTGGAACTGTTAAATTATTAAATAACAACTGCAAGCATATTCCTATTTATGTAGATTTATATGCCAGGAATATGTACATGTAGCATGCCCTTTCAAATTCAGTCAAAAATCTCGATTTATTGTGAAGTTGAGTATCCCGGTCAACCACCTTAAAGTAGATAAGTCTCTAACTCAATAACATCCAAAATGTTCAACATTGAAAACATAAATTATTTGTCAATTTAAATCAACAATGCTGTGATCTTGCCAGAATAAAATGGGCGTCTGATATCCAATATTTAAGACAAAATAAACATTTTACATTTACCATTGGTACAGATTCGTGTACAATAGTGCGTTTCAGCCCCAGATCTAGCAAGAGACTCGAGGTACGAGGCTAGAAACATTGCACCAAATCAAACCGCACATATATTGTGGCTACATGTATAACCGGAGTGCCCGGAGGAAACCCACAAGGAAACCGGAGTGCCCGGAGGAAACCCATGAGGTTGAGAAGGCGCCCCTATCTCCATGCCACATACGCTCACACCAGGGCTCGAAACCACAGCCGCATGCCAGAGGTGACCGGCCAGCTAGAGGTCGAAGCGCGGCACTCTAGACAACTAGACCCCCCCCTTACTGGTAGGAGTCTTTAGTAGTGGAAGGATACCGGAGGACCCTGAAAAGACCCAGAAGGTAAAATCGAGGAATGAAAAGTATGCCACTTTATTCAATGACGACCTTATGCAAAGAACACATGTTAGTAACCATTCAGACCCCACATGTCATTTTGGAACTTAACATATCTTTCAATAATACACTTGCCCGTAGATACATTGTTCAAGTGTGGTACTGAAGCTCTGCCACTCTCCTCAGATAGACTTTAAGAACTAAGGGTCTTTACCTACTACGTTGTTCAAGTACGGACTGTAACTCTAATATTTCGTCAAAACACCTTTTTAAAGTTTAAGAACTACAGCCTTTGTATGTACATGTATGTTAGACCAATTGCACCCCACCTCCTCCATGTATAAATTTACAAGTATGGGGTTATAAACAGAGTGATTAAATTGCTTCAGATATTACGTATTGATCAAATTTTTAAAGCTTAATTTTAGAGATTTTAAATTGATATTCTTGCACATAAGCTAATATTTATTTTAATACTATGATGCATGCAGGGGGTTTAACAGTGCATTGATAACACATATATCAATGTCGTAGTTCTAAAAGGTATTAAATCTCAAAAATTGTTCGATTTATTTTTTCAGATATGAGAGGAAAACCTATTCCAATCTTGTTAACGCAATTAGGATATCAACATTTTTAAAAGTAATTTTTGGGTGGAAGTTACAACCTTACAGTTCTGAAATTTTGAATTGAGAAGCCCCCCCCCCCCCCCATGCGATTAGTGATCCTATGCAAAAAAGCTATTTGGGTCATAAGTCGCACTTACAACTTTCCAGAACTATGGAATCAATATCAGGACAACTGTTCCTTTCAAACCAATGACTCAGAAAAGCAGTCATAATGTTTGTTTTTAAATAGGGACTTGTTCAGTGCATATACCAATAGCATGTTTAAAGACCATGGTTACTTCATTTTGATAAATAATCGTCTGAAACTGATAACATACATTACTGCAATATTCACCCATAGATATGCATAATTTCAACAATGTTGCAAAATTGTATTAAAAAGAACTATACATACATGGAACAGATTTTAATCTGCTGCAAAAAGCATGCATATGTATCAGATTTTCAAAAATAAATTTAAAAACCTACAAATATTTTTTAAAATTGTGTGTTTAAAACAAACTGTTGTAATCTAAAATTAACTGTAATCTGTGTGGTTACATGTTTTGCCAATCATGTGCTTTTACATACATTATCACTATATGTATCATCTTTACTTCTACTACATGTATATACAACCTGTTAGCCGCTTTTATCACTTATCATTCACGTGACTTTTTCCAAGTTATCTACATTACTGCAGCAATATGCAAAACACATGTTCAAGTTCATATAACTGAACATGACAATTTTAATATTAAGATAAATGACCATATAATGAATTGTGCAGTGATTTAAGTAATAGCAAGTTGACCATGCACATAATATTTCTCATCGAATTAAAAATTGATATAATATCCAGTTAATCAACCTGCACACCCCTACTGTCAAACATGGTTTCGTCCATCAGCTGAAATCAAAGTTCACTCCACCACGCAGTTCACGGTAAATATATAACACAACAATTGCCATGAAACAGAAGACCGTTACATTAGATATTAAGAGGTAGCGAGACTTTAATTCGATCGGCATTCTAGATGTATTTAAGATATTTGCCAAAGCACTTGCTGCGCTTCAGTAGATGTGTGCATGAATCCATATTGAATCCGGGGGTGTGTCAACTACACGCTTTCCCTCTCGGCTGGCTTGCAACCCATGTCGATAGATGAAACCAAGTGTAAATAGAGGAATGTAGGAGAGTTTTGCTGAAGTAACAGTCATCTATGGTCCAAATTAAAATGACACCCATTTGCAATTAATCACTAACCTTTAACGTGCAATGCAATAGAATACTTCTGTTGCATAATTACACAGTAAAATCCAAATAGTGAACATTCACAACAGCATCACAGAAAATTTAGCGCCATTTTCCCTCAACACGTATGCAAATATATTGCACGAAATCCCACACTTTGGAAAGTTTAATCATACTTAATTATAAGTCATCAAACCTACCTTTCATATTTGTTGACATCATTTTGATTCAACATTCATGAATCTGCCCCAAATTTTTACGATCGACCCAGAAATTTTGCATCAAAACTATATCATTCGTATGCGAGAGATAAAAATAACCTGCGCACTACTTGAGGTCAAGAACAGAATATTCAATACATTAACATCCAACCACCTTGCGCAACCTGTATGCATAATTAGCTGATCAATTTACATCTTTAATAAGTTGTTATAATAATAAAAGATTCGTAATTACCTGAATACATGGTCATAAATATGCGGGTACGTATTTCGGCGGTGACGCAACGGGCAATGAGAACTATTTGATCAATTAGGCGTATGAACACAGGGTTGCCCGACCTACTTTAGTAAAATATCCGACAGATGGCGTTAAATGAATAGCTTGCATGCGAGGTTTCCCATAACCTAAATTAAAGGGAGGATTCCCCTTCTATAAAATACTCAATTTTTGCAAACCAAATAATTGACAGTGATTTATTTAAATGACAGACGACCCAGTACCACATTCTTTAACTAGATATCAAAAAACATTTGAATGACATTAAGTTTTAGAAAAGTTATCATCGTTTTTCTGTCGTTTATTATGTATGTCAATGTCCCGTTATATTTCAGTAAAGTGGGACAGGATATCCCCTAACAATTTAAATGCCTTTAACAGACAAATTAGGTATGGAAAATTCACTACCGCCATGGTTTGTGGCCGGTATATAGTTTTACATTTTCATGTTTTCAGTGTTTATTTTGCTATGGGGTTATATTGACATATTCTATGTTGTCCAAACTATGTTATATTACACGGTGTATACAAAATAAATACTTTATGTGCAAGTATATTGTTCGGGCGTGTTTTCTACTAATCATAATGTAATTTAAAAGGTAAATTAAGAAATAATCCATGTTTAGCTTTATACACTATTTTGCAACACTTGGTGTATCGATATTGAAACAACCCAAATAATGCATTTCTTATAAAACCTAACAGCAAATAACTAGGGATTATCAGACAGAAAATCATTAAATGAATCAATATTAATCATTAGGCATTTTACAACTCACAAAATTACATATGCAGTCTTTACACTCACAGCATTAAAAATATCAAACACACTAATTGCATTATATTAAACATGTTATATTTAAAATATTTGTATAAGAATCTCGTTATACTAATGCATAGTTCATTCAGCAGGGCAGCAAAGATTCAGAATAAAAAAACATAAATCATTGAACATTTTTGTTTGTAAAAGATATTGAAAAAGTTACATTTTTTTTTTTCTAGAAATATGTGTCAAATTGGACAATGAACGTTCTTTCGTACAAATATTTCCCCTTGTGGCTGAACAAGGTAAGGTTGATAATCTACTGAATGCAACGATGACAACACCAAGGGATGTTTGTCGAATTTATTCACAGTCACAAGATTTTTAACTACTTATATGTTGACAGTTGGGTTGATGTGGAAATAAGCCCACCTCCGATGACCCCAGGATGACTGACACAATTGACGTGCTGTTCGACCTTTTGTATATTGAACAATTTTTGATAACATAATTTTTTTTTTCGTTCTTGGATATTGATAACAGTACACGGAGTTCCAAAATATTATTATTTCAATCTGATGTTTATTATAAACTGTACTGCAGTGAATCGCAGTGCATTCGGAAAATTTGATCGTATACTCAGTCAAAAAGTGTATACCTGTATGTTATATAAGAGCCTCACATGCAGTTGTAATAATAATTATGTAATACACGTAGTTGCTAGAACGCATACAGAAGCAACTGAAACGAGCAATATTAATCTCGAGGGGACAATACGAGAGACGGCGGGTACAGGGGCAGATCTAGGAGTCACATTCTTAACTTCCCACGGCAATCGGCACCGTTATGAAGCAGATCCTGAAAAAAATTTCATAGAAAATTTTTTCCTGACCGGCACCGAAGTGTGTAAACCTCAAAGTGGACTATGTGTAAAATAAAAGTCTAACAGATAGGCATAGGGCCTATATAACTTTTCAGCCAGCCCTCTCAAATCTCCCGGGGGGGGGGGGGGGATGGTTAGCGTGCACATGCTGTATCATACGGCCTGCCATTGAGTCGACTGGCGTGGTTTCGAATCCCCGCAGTTGTACGTGGCAAGGGGTAGGGTCGCCTGTCGAACCTCGTGGGTTTTCTCTGGGTACTCCGGTTCCTCCCACTGCTAAAGACCCCTATGCACAGGCGAACTATTGAAATAAAATTAAACCATATGTTAGTCTCGAAATGACCTAGTTTGTGTTGAGTGGACGTTAAACCCCATCTCTCTCTCCCGAGTGAATTTGGGCCCCGGGCGAAGCCGGGTATCCTGTCAGTTTGTAATAAAAGAAATTGTCAGGGGAAAACTTCCAGAAATTAACACTTTGTACAATGCTTGAAAAACATGACTATGCAAATGCAGCGACTACACATTTCCGCGAAAAATCAAGGATCCGCTGGGTAGAGGGCAAACTAGCTTTGAGATATAATGATGTGCAGGGTCGAGAGAGAGGGTTGATTAGCCTATATATCTAGATGGAACTTGAAAATGAAAGAGTAGCTATTTAATAGTAGGGTACACCAACACCAAGCGGGATTTATATCAAATCGAATATATTAACTTTCTTTGGAGATTTGTCACGTGGGAAAAAAATAAAAATGCAATTGCTCTTTAACGTTAAAATGTTGTCTAAAATGCACGCACTAGTATATTAAAAGTGTTTTCCGTTAAAATAGTATTTTCTCCTTTTTAGGTTTCTATTTATTTTTATTTCTTTTCCCCCCGATTTGTTCTCGTTGATGTATGGTATCGACACAGCGAAGGTGTTATGATTTGTGTATTTAGAGCAACTTTCCTCTCCGGAAAGTTTTAGCTTTTGTTCAGCAGGTTGGGAGGTTCGAATTTTAGACCAACCGTTTTCTGAACTCCAAGCTACTTTTGTGTGCAGTGACTTGCCGGATGGCTTTATTCTGCAACCCACGACCACCTGTACTAGAGTTCTGTCTCATTTACCGAAAACCTTGTGAACGCAATAGGTTAGGTTTGACAGATTCTTTTCAAATTTAGTGTGAAGCATTGTGGTTGTGAGAGGATGAACCATATCGATATTGACCTTTCTGCGACCTTCCGTTCCCAAGTTACCCCACTTTTCCCAAAATAATTTTTTAACAGAATGGGAACCACATTGGCTCAGTGAGCAAGATGTTAGCTCGCTAACCTGGAGATCTCGTGTTCGATCCTTGCGTTGGCCGAAAAAGTTTATCGGGCCTAAGGGTGCAGGATAGAGGGCCTGGCAAGGGTGCATGGAACTAAAAACCGGGGTCTATTGTGCACGTAGACGACCCCTTTGATGTTGGAATTCGATATCAGAGTAACTATAGCGGCGTGCAGTATGGCGTATACTCGTCTCCAGTACCCAGTTTGAGTAGAACAGAGTTTTTCAAGGTTGCATACGACACATATCAGATTTCACGAAGGTACCTTTTATTATCATTTCGGACAAGCTGCTGTCGAGCCATATCTGATGTTTTCAAGTAAACGAAAATGATTTATACAGCGGGTGTAAAGAGCTTTAAAATAATATACTGTACATGACATGAATCTGTGCATCGGCGTCATATTGTTTTCCTGGGGGGTCTGAATATACTTGGACCCCCCCCCCCCCAAAAAAAAAAAATAAAAAAAATTGGCAAAATAAAGTGCCCGAAATCTAATAAAACACTAATTCTATGACTGAAATAGCAATAAAACGCGTTTGCGGCCATCAAATATTCCAAAATTTTCTTGTAGGGTCCATACAAGGTCAGCTCCGTTTCTTCGCCCGGCGAAGAAAACTGGTTGCAGCCCGTAAATCTCCTTCGGGCATTTCTAGTTTTGCATCCCTAACTGGCATCGAGTCCTAATTAAACACTAATTTCACTTTTCTTTTAATTGAATACCACGAATTTGTACTGAGTTGACTATTGATTAAGACATTTTGGCTGGGGCCACTTTACTTTGTACAACATTTTTTGGGCATCGATTATTACTTGTGAACGCAACTGCAACAGTGTTATTGTATTGTTGGAATTCAGAGTGGAATTTCGGTTACAAAACCAATGGATACTTTTGTAGTTGCTCACACAGACTAGAATAGCAGAAACGCATTTGCATTTGCGGTGGTTAAATTTTCAATTTTTTCTCCGGGAGGATGAGGCTCCCATAATCCACGATGATTGATTGGTTGTTTGGAATTCTGGGCAGCCAGGTAGGCTATATTGAACCAAATCGGAGTTGCTGTATTCACAGGTTACAGGCTGGAATAGCAGGAAAACGCGTTTGTGGCAGTTAAATTCTCAAAATTTTCTCCCAAAGCTCCCGTCTTCGTGTGTGTAAACGATTGATTGGAATTCAAGTCAGCAAGCCTCCTTAATTAGGCTATATTAGACCACTTTGAAATTGCTTTGTTCATGGGTTGAGATAGCAGAAAAAACTGTTTGCAGCCCTCAAATATTCCAAAATTTTCTTAGGTGGGGGTAAGCCACGCTTCTTCGCCTCTCGCGGAAGACCGGTGTCGCTGTAAACATGATAAACGTTGTATTGGTGTGATGTTTTAGTTTAACCCCGTAAAATATGCCAAACAATGTTTACAGAAGACTGAGACTTTAAACAAAATTTATGGGGGTACCCCCCTCCCCCTCAAAATTGTGGACCCCCCCCCCCCCCCCCAATATATATTTCCCCCGAATCTGTGCAACAGATATCATGTTTGTCTACGATTCATATTTCGGTTAACAATTTTGAGAATAACAATGAAAACCAAAGAAAACAAATATGATTGAAATAAGTAGGCCTACTCTTGTTTATTTAACCGTATTGACGGTCACGTAATATTAACTACTGTTAATGCACACGACACTCCACATCAATATATGCATTAAGATCTGGAACTGAACTTAGAGCCAAAGTTTTCAACATCAGTGAGGGTGGCCGAGTGGTTAGCACGTGCGCGCTGTCACTAAGTCAACTGGCGTGGTTTCAAATCCCCGGTTGTACGTCACAAAGAGTATAGGGTCGCAACCTCGTTGGTTTTATCCGGGTCCTGCGCTTTCCTCTTACTGCTAAAGACCTCTACGCGCATGTGAATTATTGATATAAAATTAAACCATGTTAGTTCCGAAATGACCTTTAGTTTGTGTCTAATGAACTTACCCCCCCAGCCCCCCTCCCTCGTGTGCCTCTTTCACCTTTTGGAAAAACTGCAAAAGACCGTAAAATATTAAGATGTGTAATGCTAATAGAAATACAGACCTGCACGTGCATTTCGCTCCCTACGGTGACCGAGTACGTTGATCTACAGGACAGAGTGCATGACAGGGGACAACATATAATAATCGCTCGGACGGGAAAGAAAAAAAACGAGACACATTGGCATGCACATAAGAGAACCCTTGGCAGTTGAAATTCGATATAAGAATAGGCCGTGACCGTTGTGCCACTGTCAGGGAAAAATTCCCCTCAACACTCTGTGTGGCGTCTTCATTAGCACAATCAGAACAAAACAGTAGGGCGTTAAACCATTTCATTTCACAACGAGTTCGCATTTCATTTCATTTTATTTCAGCATTAAACAACACACGGTCTGACGATAAGTAGTGACGACTGTACTCGCTATAGTGGCTATTCCGTCTATTGCTGATTAACACACTTTATATATCTTAGATATTATGTATTATATTATTTGAATATTATATATAGACTAAGCTGTCCACTCTTGTTATCACATAATAATAACATAGATAATAAATTTTAAAGATAAGATGAGAGTGTCAATTTGTTATCAAGATTATATATTACGTTTGAAATGGTTGCTTGGAATATAAAAAATGAAATCGGTGGATATTTATATGTTGTGTTATACAATATGCCCTTAAAAGAATTATTTAAAATAGCATTATGCAAGAGCAAAATCTGCTTATAACAGGTCTTTCTAATCAATTAGACATTAATTAACATATCCAGACCATAATAATCGAGACTATGCTGTTTATATTAATGATTTCAGTATTGATGACCGAGGCTATGTGAATATTTCAAACGCTTTTTTCTCGGCTAATAGTGAATCAATGTGACTGAAATTTTCAGCAAATTACCTTTACACTATCTAGTTTCTCACTATTATAGTGAGAACTGTCATCTCTTTATCTTATCTCCCATAATGTAACTTTAACACAAATTATAGGGGTTTCTGGAATACCACTTGTTCGCCTTGTATAGATGCTATGCAGCCCGTATTAAAAAGACATACATGTTGAAATTACAAAAACAGTCATACACTATAATATATGGACTCTCCAATGTATTGTGATCCTTTCTACTTGATCTATGCGCCGCTGTACGTCCCTGTCACGATATAGTCTCTGTATCAACATATTCCTGAAGCAATAGCCCGAAAAATCCCTCTCTGGCCATTGCTGGATTGGCTTCTGATATTTGAACTTTTGAGGGAGTGTGTCTATTCTTCCCGTTCAATCAAATCTATCACTTGAGTACAGCAACATGACAGCCACCCCCCCCCCCTTCGTTTAATCTGGGGTCTTCCCTAAAACTGTGGACAGTGATTTAAGGTATTAAAAATGGTAAAAGTCTGTTCGTCTCCATTACAGTATTCGTTGTTTACATTATATGTCAATGTTGATAGCCTCGTTTATCACGCAATTAGTTCAGGGGCGTGGTGAGAATGAGTTCATGAGTAGCCATACTCATGCGCCAAAAAGTTTTTGCGCCAAAATCACAATCAAATTGTCTCGGATTGCTGGAGATTGCGTTTTTGCCTTCTAATTTTCGAAATTTTCCCGGGGGAGGGCCCCCCGGACCCCCCGCCGCGGGCTCGTGCCTTCGGCGCTCGCGCTGGCCGGCTTCGCCGGCCACAGCTCCGCGGTCAGTAAAAGGGTTTTTGTGCCAAAATCTTTTTTGTTACTCATAATTTCTTCTCAATAATTGCCCTCACCACGCCCCTGAATTAGTTTTACTGCAATATTCTGCTATGCACGGGTTGATTGTGCATAATGAAATCGTGAGCCATAACGTAACGTTATATGTAAGCATATTTGGTCCAATTTGACTCTCTGTTTTAAGGCTAGTGCCTTTGTAACGCAGTTAGCGATTGGTAATTAATCAGACTATTGACCAATCATAATTTAGAAAAAGAACTTTCCTTCTTCCCAGCAGTGATTAGTGAGATTAGCTCTAATCAAGGGAACAATGCGAGGAGTATGTCGTATCAAAGACATTGTGAAGATGGATTTGGAAAAGAATTGAAATAGTTTTTAACGTCCAATATTTCTGAACCATCCGGCAATGGAGACCTGCATATTCCATGTAGTATGCGATCATGAGACCTCGGTTTTCCGCCCCATTAGAACGACTTGACACTGTTCATTGTCAGGGGATCCATTCTGCATCTCTGACAAGAGAAACACACCCAAGTAAATACCGAGATGGTCCATATAACGCTGGTTGATTTACGCGCTAACTTTACGTAGATATGGGACCTTGCAAATCTGTAAATGATGTGATTCTATGGTAAAGGGGTTTAAATATTTCACAATCATTCACATAGCTATTTAATGTAACTTGGTGTGAAAGCAGGAAATGAATGAAGCAGCTTTTGGATATATTATGTAGTGTCACTCATGTATCATTTTATCAACGAAGTAAGAGTACACATTCATTCAATTAGACAAAAAACACATGCATGAGACCATTATAATATATATATATATATACCGGTTACTGGCCTATGTATATCTTAAAAGGTATAGTAGCTTCACGTTTACTCACACGTTTTTTCATGAATAGGACTATTGAAAATCAACGAGGGAATTTAATCCGTGTAGAGAGACAAGTAGAAGGCCCCAGTCAGACCGCTTGAGTAAATAGAAACTAGCCTTGAAAATGGAGATAACGAGGCTCTTTTGAGATCAAATATTCGCCACTACACCATGTATATTATGCCTGGTACATGTATTAACTATACTTTAGTCTGTGAGATTGATCATCATAACTGATGATCAGTGTGTTTTACTGGCCCATAAACACACCACTTTAAAACTACCGATACTTTTGACAGTTGATATTGTCATTTGTTAAAAGTGAAGTGAAAGATCTCCATAAAATAAAACCATTCATAAACATAATAAGTACAATACATATAAGCAGCGATCTTTCATAATATGTTGATTCTGAACATTGTAATATTTATGCATAACCCAAAAGTCACCCCAAAGGAACCCCACGATTTATATATATTATAAGTATAATAATATACCTGTATCATTGATATACGATTTGGCACGCTGCCATATCTGGCGTGACAGTTGGACTAACACATGGCCCTTTTCACACAACAGTCAAAGCAAGCTGAGAACTATAAATGTCGAAAATACGTTACTTTTGTCAATAAAACTGTAAATGTGCTAATATTATAATTCAGAGGGAGGTACAGCTGGTTCAGGGGCGTGGTGAGGGCAATTATTGAGAAGAAATTATGAGTAACAAAAAAGATTTTGGCACAAAAACCCTTTTACTGACCGCGGAGCTGTGTCCGGCGATGCCGGCCACCGCGAGCGCCCTAGGCGCGAGCCCGCGGCGGGGGGTCCGGGGGGCCCTCCCCCGGGAAAATTTCGAAAATTAGAAGCCCAGAAACGCAATCTCCAGCAATCCGAGACAAGAAATACGGTAATAAAATATGATTAAATTTTCCAACTTGACTCTTTCAAAATTTTTTTAATTGGGTCAGATGAAACAATTTTTCCACTTACAAATGTTTTTCATTTTTTGAGTAATTTGATTGTGATTTTGGCGCAAAAACTTTTTGGCGCATGAGTATGGCTACTCATGAACTCATTCTCACCACGCCCCTGAGCTGGTTGCGATTTATTAAAGACCCCGAAAAAAAATAAGATAGAATACAGAACTAAAAATCTTTTTACAAATTTATTGTCGAAAAAGGCATAGCTAGTAAGCTAGAACTTAGCTAATTAATCAGTCTACTAAGAACCATAGGCGTACGAGGCCGAACTTGTTTTGGGGGGAGGGGGGGCAGCATATTTTCCCAACAAATATATTTCTATAGAGTCCGCGGAGCGGCAGACGACAAAGCAGTCCGCCCGCGAGCGCCGGGGTCGCCAAACGTCCGACGGGGTGTCGGGGTGGACCTCCCCCAGAAAATTATGAAAACCTGACGGTCGTAGACGCGGTTTCCAGGCATTTCGAATACTTTCTAGTAATTTGGAGTGGATAATAAATTATGTCAGTTGCAGCATTAAAACTGGCAAAAAGTCATCAATTTAACTTGAAATTGATTAAGAGAAACTAATCGAATTTAATAACAATTTAGTAAAATTGGATTCAAATATTACATAATGTAATAAAAAGCTTATTTAATGATATTTAACATCTACATCATAGTGGTTTTGGAACTTTTTCCCGGAGAGATTTATAAGTAAAATAAGCGTTGTTGAGCACATTATCTTTGTATATACAACTGGGTGTAGTTTTTTTCTTTGATGTCCATAGCAGTTATATCTCATAACAACCTCTTGTGACGTCATCATAGGTTGATATTCGGTTCATATCAACCGCTGATGACGTCATGACAGGTTGATATATCATATCATATCAACCATAAAAATATATTTCTATGATATCATCCACTGATGACGTCATCCCAGGTCGAAATATTAATTCGGCACATATCAACCGCTGATGACGTAGATGATCGAAATAATACAAAGAACACAGAAATTAATTTTATTCTTTTAACAATAAAAAAAACATTGTTATAGTACAGTTTGTAGCATTCAGTAACGAAATAGACGGCGTACTTATCGGCATATTTAAATCGGTTATCCATGACCATACTCCATCTAAGATATCTTTCAGAATTTTCTTTCCACCCACATTATTTCTCCACACACTAAGGCTTTGGATAGATCCTCATCATATTTGCATTCACATCAATTCTATCGTCATTATGGTGAATAATTTGGATTGATTATTCGCCTGGCTTCGTTTTACTATCCCTTTTGTTTTTGCTTTCTCCAAAATGGCGACGTTTAAATAAACATCTGCACGTGACAGCTTCGGTAATTTTCGCATTTTGGCGGAAACTGTCGAGCAACTATCCAATCACTGTTGCCTTTTTTAGAAGAGCCCATTAAATTTAATGGTGAACCCGTTGTATATGTCAGAAACCTACTCTCCCTCGGATTGATATGATAGATTTTTTTTCGCGAGGAGGCTGGCGCCTCCAGCGCCTCAGCTATAAAACGCCCTTGCCAGTGTACAGGAACACAGTACTCAAGAACTGAGAAAGGCCATGTGAACGTGCTAGTTCTATTCAGATGGCGTACGTGTTCATCATTGACTGGCCTGCTTTTTTCCGCTTCAACATTATTAAATAATCAAAACCCAACAGACGGCGCGACGCTTCACGACAAACTGAGCATTCATTCCCGGTAAGACCATAGCCTACATAGCCTTCCCCGACAAGGCCATACCCCTACCCCGCCCCATTTTCAAAAATTCCTCGGTTAATGACCGATCTCACAATTCTGAGCTCTTTTCTGATTTCTATTTTTTTCATGAAAATGTTTGCCCCCCCCCCCGCCTCGTACGCCTATGCTAAGAACCAAGCAGAAAGATAACGCTTTACACTAATTTTATACCTCTAACAAACTTTCAATAAACAAAACTATCTCTACCATAATAGCAATTTAAAATATTAATAAACTATTAAAATTCCCACGAACATTTGTATGCCTTTTCCCATCAATTAGATGGCTATTTTTGTTTATAATACATGTATATTGTTGTCTTGTGCAGTTTATTTTTTGAAATTTTTGTAAAGAGTAAGTGTTGTATTTTGCATGAACCACGTTGTGTAGATTTAGACGGTTAATATTTACAATGGCCTACTTATTTTTACGAATAATGATAATGTTGAAATGAACTGCTCTCGATTCCTTCAATTTATCAAGCTATTACAAATAGTACATAGCAACACTAACAGTCAAATGTATTCAAGAGGTTGTGTCTTGTGGTTCAGTTGTTGAGACGAACTTGTCGAAGCACCAAAAATGTATAAATTTTGTACCCGATCGTTAGTTTCTTAAGATTTTTCCGGCGTGGTCCCCACTTGTCACTGATGCACGGTGGATGGACTGACAATCTGTCTAGTGGATCGGGTGGTACAAAAAAAAACGAGCAAAATTTCTCGAAGCAGAACAGTAGGATGTTAAACTCTATTTCATTTCGTTCCTTGTGCGAGGGTGATATCGCTGACAAGTAAATTTTGGACTTCAAGGTCGCCTTTTATACTCCTTAGTTTTTCGACTAATCAAATGCCTTTGTGAATTTTATTGAAATCTTTCAAGTGGTCGGAAGTGTTTGAATTTACCCCTTTGGACGAACTTACCATGTTTGCAACAATCTTATCAAATATTGTTAAAATCCTAGTATCTTACACAATCACTTCGGCAAGACATCGATTAAAACGAGAATAATTTCGATCATACATTTTAGTTTTAAAAAAAAACCCAAACTATGAAATTCGTAGTTATTATATCTGACAAATTTACTATAGGCCTAAGTGGTCATTTCCGTGTAATCTAACCCCAGTTCAGCCAGAAGAAAATGCGCGAATGAAAGTTTGAATGAGTACATTATATTATCCCTTTAATCATCAAAGAAATCAAACTTTTAGAAAATTGGGTTAAAGTTTTCATATCAGTTCCATTTTTTGATGTCCTTCACGTTCATTTGTTTTATTCAACACATGAAAATGACGGTTTGGGGCGATCGTTTCATTTGTGACAGAGTGTTTCTTCATCCATACCGCGGGTGACAAAGTCTCAACCGCAAAAGGCATCATCCACGAAATGATCGGTCCGCTTGGATCCAAATCCCACACATAAACCCCTTCCATATACACTGTTCCAAATCATCAACCAATAATTAAGTTCAAATTTCATACATTTTATTACATGTATAAATATACATATTATACAAAATGACCACGCCCTCGTACTTTCAGTTGAACTCACTCCTAGCATCCACCCTTGCCAGATGCGGTAGGTACATCACCATCTACCTTGCGGCACGTGTCTAATATCAAATGGACGGAACAATACCACAGGGAATGCCAAGGGTGCATACTGAATGGCGAACTACAAATTTGACTCCTTAAAGTTTAAAAGGACCCACTGTATTCCACTGCAAAAAAAAAGAAGAATAAACAATGTTTCGTTTCGATTGAGAGGGATTGTCCCAGATTTTACATTCATTGATAAAAGTGGGTTTATGTATAAGGAAATACACTTTTCAGTCGTAAATGTAAGGAAATAGCCCTTTCAGTCATAAATGAAACAATTATTGAATGGGGTAATATCATTGAGATGAAGACGTCAGACTTCTTGTTTACGTGCAATAAGTGTGACCCGATGAACTCAACTACAACAGCATAACTTATGCACACATTGATCCAAACATTATCTAGTTATCTAGTATTACAGTCCCCCCGACACCGCTGCACTATTGCTCCTAACACGCGTTAGGAGACCAGTATCTGCTAAAATTGGTATTTTATCTTTAGTTAAAATTTCGTGAAATAAGGGCCTTGAACATACCCACAATCATTTTTCAACTTTCGAATTTTTTATTTGCATATTGCGTTCGTTAAAGAGGCATTAAGGGACATTAGATAAAGAGTTAATAATTCTAGCTATACTACTTTAGAAAAATAGATAACGTAAATAAAATATGTTGACAATTTCAGTCAAATTGCTCCACTCTGAACCGAGATATTAGCTTTTGAATTTGAAGGCTAGCCTCGACCATCATTACAGAAGTTTATATACATTTATATTTATTATATGCGTTGCGACACATTTGTGTCATTGCTATAAGGCAATGAATAAAGATTTGATTCCTTTAACTAGACGGTCACTGCAAATAAAACAAAAATACACCAGCGGCTGCCAAGCAGGATACGCCCACATTTCGAGAGATGGATAGAGAACAAGCTAAAAAGAAACCGATTTTTCCTTCAATCAAGGGCCATAATTCATGAAGTGACAGTTTTGGTCCCATTTTCACGAAATCAAAGATTATTTTTTTTGTTAAATCGGATAATAATTGTGACCTCCAGAGGGACCTCCAGAGCGACCTCCAGCGAAAATAGGCGATTTTGCGTACAATCAGGGCCCATAATTCAGGAAGTTAAGATCTGATATGCGCAAATATACAAAGGAACCAAGATCTTTGGGTTATAAACATGCATTTAAAATTTCATTAAAATCAGATTAAAATTGTGACCTCTACAAGGTCTATAACCTCGATATACCATATCTTTACAGTATTCGTGTACAAGTGGCAGACATTTTGTCTGACAGTTTTCACGAAATTCGAACACAACTTTCATTACGGTGTAACGGTGATATAATCAACGTGTTTTTAAATACGTTAAAAATTGTGACCTCCAGAGGGACCACAAGCTAAAAAAGGGCGATTTTTCGTACAATTAGGGGCTATAATTCAGAAAGTTACCATCCAATATGTGAAAATATCAACCAAGATTATATTTAGGCTATAAACATGCATTTCAAGTTTCATCAAAATCGAATTAAAATTGTGACCTCTATAGAGCCCACAACCTTGATATACCATATTTTTTTTTACACTATTCGCGTAAAAGTGGCGGCCATTTTGTTCGGCAATTTTGGTCCGGTGTTCATGAAATTCGAACTGAACCTTCATTACAGTGTAACGGTGATGTAATCTAACGCTTCGTTAAAGCGGGTAATAATTATTGTGGCCCCTAGAGGGACCACAAGCTAATAAAGGCGATATTTCGTACAATTAGGAGTCATAATTCATGAAGTTACGATCCAATATACGCAAATATCGAAAGGAGCCAAAATTTAGGTTATAAACATGCATTTCAAGTTTCATAAAAATCGAATTAAAATTGTGACCTCTACAGGGTCTACAACCGTTATATGCCATATTTTTTACACTATTTGCGAAATTCGAACTCAACCTTCATTACGGTGTAACGGTGACTACAAGCTAAAAAAGGCGATTTTTCGGACAATCAGGGGCCATAATTCAGAAAGTTACGAAAGGAACCAAGATTGTTGGGTTATAAACATGCGTGTCAAAATCAGTTCAAAATTGTGACCTTTATAGGGTCCACAATTTAAAAACGTGATTTATCGGACAATTAGGGGCCATAATTCATGAAGTTTTGATCCGATACATGCCACTATCGAAAGCAGTCGAGATCTTATGGGGATAAACCTATATTTCAAGTTCCGTCAAAATCGCACAAGAATTATGACCTGTATGGAGTCCACAAACAATTGTGGAGGGACGGCCGGACGGACAGGGGGGACGGCATAATACGCCCACCTGATAATGTGGGCGTATAAAAAAGACTCATTCTGATATACTGTCAGCTGTTAAAAAGTAGAACGACATAATACCCCATTATAATATAATATTATTATGGGAATGACTATAATATACTCAGCCAAATTAAAAACTTGACACTCGGGATTTTTGGGACTAGATTTTTAATATTTGGTTTAAGGCAATTATTTTAGTATTATGTTGTGCACGGACGACCTTGACATCAACAGAAAGCAAGAATACGTCTCGCCGAAAGTCCTTCACATTGATAACGTACGTGATGTCACAGTACCCCCCAAATGAAATTCACAGACTTGGAGAAGAATCAGAATAAAGTGTTTAGTAACAGTTGTGGCCTCCTCTAGGCTCTCGTACTGCCACACAACGTCTTCTCGTGGATCTCAGAACATTAGTAAACACTACCAGGGGAAGACGTCGCCACTGCTCAGCAAGAGCATGTTGAAGTTCCTGCAACGTCAGTGGTGGATTCACTTGCTGACGAGCAACGTCGACCCAGTTCGTCCCAGATGTGTTCAATAGGATTGAGGTCGGGGCTAAGTGACGGCCAATCCAGGACTTGGACACCGGCATTTCTTAAAAAATTCCCATATGGGGTCGAGCATTGTCTTGTTGAAACGTTAGTTCAGGCCCATGTCTCTACATAAACGGACGAAGAACAGGTTGTAAAATCTGACCCCTGTACTGGACAGCATTTAAGTTCCCTTGGACAACAACAAGAGGAGAACGTCCATGTGCACTAAAAGAACCCCAAACCATGACGCTGCCGCCACCAAATCGGTCAACTTCTCTGACGCATATTTTGAGCGTAACGTTCACCTCGTCTGCGGTACACTCGGACCCTGCCATCGGCAAACCTCAAAGTGATTCGAGATTCGTCATTAAAGACAACACAATTCCACTGTCTTTGAGTAGATCTTATGTGTCTTGTGGCCCACACAAGTCGGTTACGGCGATGAAGAGGTGAACATATTGGTCTATTATAAGGCCTCCGAGCTCGAATGTATGTCTAAATTGAATGGAAGTCTTTGATGTCTTGTTATTCCAATCTACATGTTAGTGCCCTGTACTTAATAATCCAAAGCAGCGTAATAGCCCTTTATAATATATAGTGCCCACATATTTTTTATCTGATTTTAAAGAAAGTTCCTAAGGGGAATCATGCCAAACTTTGAATTAGTTTTATTATTATTCATTGCATGGGTTATTGCAAGGTTCCCACTTGCCACTGTCAGGGATGAGAACATGTATTACCGGTTTTTATTTTATAGAAAGAGCTTGTCTGGTCTATGTTAATAAGTTTGATCCAAAATGTTTTTCTGGAAGACTTCTACATTGTTTAGAGCCCGAGTTTCGTCTGTACAGAAGGCGCACAGTTCACTGTTTCAAATGTTACACTGTCTTGTGTCATGGAACCTAGTTTATGATTTATTCAACTATATTTGGTGTATAAGACCCGGAATGGCTTAAATCAGAGAAAACTTATTGTCCTTGATATTTCTTTATAAATTGATCCTTTTTTTTTTAAAAAAAAATATTAAAAAACAACAAAAAAACTATATTTATGCAATAGAAGGCACACGCGTTTCTAACAACTATTGCATTTAAAGTCTAACAGTTATTTATTTTTGGGAAAAAACTAATGTCAAACGAATCAAATTTCTGTAAGGTATAAACAATGTATTCCATATGTGCTGCATGGGCGTGTGTATTAGAAATTAGCCATCTATGGTCATTTAAGGTTTGTCGTGCCTTTAAGAGTGAGAGAGAGAGAGAGAGAGAGGGAGAGAGAGAGAGAAATGGGGTTTAACGTCCATTCGGGACTAACATATGGTTTAATTTTATTTCAATAATTCGCTTACGCGTAGGGGTCTTTAGCAGTGGGAGGAAACCGGAGTGCCGGAGGAAACCCACCAGATTGAGAAGGCGCCCCTATCTCCATGCCACATACGCTCACACCAGGGATCGAAACCACAGTCGCAAGCCAGAGGTGACAGGCCATCTAGAGGTCGAAGTGTGGCATTTTAGACTACTAGGCCATCCCACCCCCCTTAAAACTAGATAACCTAGCCCCGATCACCATTACTAAAGTCGGCACGATAAAAATGATTATCCTTTTCTGGATTGAAGCATGAATGACCGTTGAGAAGCAGATCGGATCTTAATCAAGTAAATATCGCTGGCTAGCGATGATATCGAGAGTTGATTATTAAGACAACTTTTAAGGCCTAAATACGGACCTACAGACTTAGCTCATGTATAATGTATGCTTAAATCACATTTACTTTTTGTAAATTAGCTTACGCGAATAATAATGACGATTTTCCTATTAAAGGGACATAATTCCAACACCTAATTATGACGAGATTTTGCGACTATAGATGTCAATATTTACATCACTACATAGCCCCATCATCGATATGATGGACAATGACAATCGTATTTCTGAAATAATACATAACCACGTAAAAATTTACCAAAGATGATAGAAACCTAAAACTAAAAACTTTTGCATTTTTAAAACATTTGCCGTTTGTGCGTCGGTGGCGACCTTTCAACTCCAAAGGCTATATGAGGTAAATTCGTTTCTATTGTGTATTTAAGAATGTCACCCACGAACGTAAAAATAACATCGAACTAACTGTCAGGAAGTTACATGATTGGAAGTTCCCGAACTGAAGTCTCTTAATCCCTTAAAAGTGTCAGTCAACTGAACACAAGAGGTAAATTCGTTTCTATATGAGGTAAATTCGTTTCTTTTGTGTATTTAAGAATGTCACCCACGAACGTAAAAATAACATCGAACTAACTGTCAGGAAGTTACATGATTGGAAGTTCCCGAACTGAAGTCTCTTAATCCCTTAAAAGTGTCAGTCAACTGAACACAAGAAGTTGGGTGTGTCATCCGAATTTGATACTATTTCGACTATCACCGCACTGACAAAGCTGAAAGGCATGATTTTCCCACGATGCTCATGTACATTTACAGTATCTGTTATTGGAGACAGGTCACTCGATTGGTTTGCCGTCAATCGAGTATCTCCTTTAGAATTACAGACAGTTTAATTTGAACATCACGAAGCTTATGATCGTAAATCGAAGATGTGATATATCTATACTTCGGGAATGTTCAAATTAGACTTTACTGCGGAAAAAAATTCGTGCAAATACACCGATGATATATGAGTCATACGTTTTCGGTGGGTTTTAAACACCCGTGGAAAACTTATTATGTTGTCTTTTGTTCTAAATAAATAATATATAATTTCTTGACGACAGTAAGCTTAACTGAAATAGATCTATAATCCGAGTTACTAACATTTATTGAGCAACAAAATATATTGTGCGGCGACCGATTTAGAAACATTGCTGACACCTGTAATTGATAGAAATACATGTTCGTACCCGAATATAATATGTACCCGAAGTTAAGAAGTCATTAAAGTAAAATGCAAAATCGAGATTGTTGAAAATTGCCCACCTATATAAACGGGAAATTAGCAAAATAATAACATTGGCGTACATGGAAAGATTGTATATTCTGCCTCGTGAACGCACTTGCAACTCTCACCGTGACTTGTACTTCAAGTGTTGATATATAGACAGTTTAGTGGAACCAAGAAGTACACGTAGACTGCATGGCCAAATATCAAGTGGTGTCAGGCGTTCTGGAAGATGAGCAAAGTCGTGCTCTAGGCACGACATCCGCCACAACTGTAACTTATGTATATATATATAGACCCTGAATTATTGGCAATAGTTATAAATTCCTCAGAAATTGCACGTAACCGATTTTTTTTATACGGGTCTATCAAAAGATATCCCACTATCAATTTATGTTCATTTTCGAATAATTGGCCATGTGTTGAGTAGTAAAAGATGACAGAAAATCATTAAACTTCAGTCAGTGGTGACATTTTCCACAGTTCCTATTCGGTTCGATAAGTGTCACTGACACAGTCTCTATTATCAAATTGTACACTAATGAAGACTTCCTTTAAACATGGAACAGGTGCACGTCCATGATTCATATGCCCGTTGTTTCTGGAGCACCGTAATATTGCCCAAAACGCTTTCAAGAGCAATACACTATAATATAACATACATAAGATTGTTTGAACAAGTGAGATTTTGATCAGAATTTGGAGCTTATAAAGAATTTTGTGATTTTGTAGCACATTTTTGGTGCAGCAGTACATTATGTGATTGTGAAACTGCATCCGTGTACGACTTTATATGAGGTTATCTCCCTTCATCTGTATTGGACAGATATAAAATTTGAATTGCTCGAAATGAAGTTGGGTTTACAGGCCTATTGTTTTTCTCCGAATAGGCTAATGTGCTACGAAGGGAAATTTTGCCTTCTATTATATCAAAATCGAACTACTAAGGAATCCTTTACGTGCCCGCCATATTATACACGGGACCTCGGTTTTATAGTACCACCCATACGGCTAGACAACTGTCACCACTGACAAGGAAAAACCACGCCGGAAAATCCCGATGCCCCCCCCCCCCGCCAAAACCTGGAGCGAACCTGCGACCTCCAGACTAGCGAGCCAGCGTTTTACCTTCCCACTTTTGCTTCCCGAATGGCTGAGTAACATATAATCACTCCAAATTCAACAATTTAAGTATTATGGATTTAATTAGAATTTAATTGTATGAAGATCCATTTAATAATGCAAATGAAAATTCGCGTACTCTTACTTGACCAGACATATTCTGGCGAATCAATAATCACGGAACCAATGTACGCATACATTTTTCTAGGTTTGTCCTATGAGTGAAGGGGGTTGGGATGGCCTAGTTGTCTAGAGTGCCGCGCTTCGACCTCTAGCTGGTGTGAGCGTATGTGGCATGGAGATAGGGGCGCCTTCTCAACCTCGTGGGTTTCCTCCGGGCACTCCGGTTTCCTCCCACTGCTAAAGACCCCTACGCGCAAGCGAATTATTGAAATAAAATCGAACCATATGTTAGTCCCGACATGACCTAGTTTGTGTGGACGTTAAACCCCATTTCTCTCTCTCTCTCTCTCTCTCTCTCTCTCTCTCTCTCCTCTCTCTCCTATGAGTGAAAAGCTTAGGTAAAAGGAATGAATGAATGAATGAATGAAATGGGGTTTAACGTCCTACTCTTCTGCGCCTTTTAGGTAAAAGGATAAAAGAGATTTGTGACTAAAAGTTAAACTTTTATTGATAGACCTTGATCCTCCCACATTTTTAAACAACACCACAATAATTCCATTGATTATCATAATAGTTTTTGAAATGAATAAATTCTTGACGAATGCATTTCTCAAAAAAACATTTTCTCGATGTCGTAACGATGATAAAAGAAAGATTTTTTTCCTTAAGTTAGTCAATACATCATAGATACTGAAGACCGATTTGACAGAAATTTAAAAGTTAAATAGCCTGGGTCTAAAGTTTGACAGACAAAACTCATTCTCTTTTCATTATAATGAATATGAATACAATAAAAAATGTTATAGCTATATCTCCACGTTTGTAGGCTATATATTAAGTGCAGTAGGACTAATAATATAGCCTATAGAGAAATGTGTAACAAACACTGGAATGAACGTGACGTCAAACATGACAAACACGAGTTATCCTTCTACAGAACTGACTGAATTTCATTTCACTGAAGATGAAAAGTTATTATATACTATTCAAAAAAAGTAGGGGATATTTGATTTTGGGGGCATAATACTAAAATATGCAAATGCCTACGAAAAAAGTCACTATAGAACCTAACAGAAGAAACATTTCCAGTTACATGTGACGCCTAAACGCACCAATAACTACCGCATGGAATCCAGGTGATGCTTGGGATCATCATGGGGGTCCAACCCAAGATTTGCATGACTCTGACTTTGAATGTTACAGCCATTGTGGCATTGAATTCCAGGGTGGAAACATCAGTTTAATTGTTTTAGTGACCAGAAAACAAATTTTGATATGCGTCGGCTTACCCAAAATGAAAGGTTCGTGCCCTTGGCATGCTACAGATCGGCACAACACAGGCGGTTGTGGCGCGGACGATGAATGTTTCTCAGTCTGTCATAAGCAGGCTATGGTCCAGATACCGTGATACACAATCTGTACAAGACAGACCACTCAGGTCGACCAAGGGCGACAACTCAAGCCCGGGATCGATTTATCCGTACCTTGGCCTTGAGAAATCGTGTCATCACAGCAAATCAGATCAGCGCTCGTCTTCAAACAGACACTGGTGTGAGAGTGAGTGGCCAGACGATTCGGAATCGACTGCATAGGGGTCACCTTCGCGCCCGACGTCTTCGCGTGATCCTTTGTTTGAGAGATCATCACATTCAGGCAAGACGTCGTTGGTGTAGGGATCGTCAACACTGGGATAATTGATGCTGGACCAATGTGATGTTTTCAGATGAGTCAAGGTTCACTGTTGATTTTTTGGACAGACGTAGGAGGGTGTGGCGTCGTCGAAACGAGCGCTTCCAAGACGTTAACGTAATCAGACATGATCGATTTGGGGGTGGTTCTGTTATGGTGTGGGGAGGCATCACTGTTGCTAGAAGAACGGCTTTACATGTTGTTGCAGGGCGTGTTACAGGCCAGTACTACCGGGACAACATCTTGGCAGTCCATGTTGTGCCGTTCGCACGACGTCATGGCCGCCGTTTCATCTTCCAGGATGACAAAGCAAGATGTCACAGGGCCAGGACCGTTACAGGTTACCTCCAACAACAGAACATCACCACATTACCTTGGCCAGCACTGAGTCCCGACCTCTCCCCCATCGAGCATGTCTGGGACATGCTTGGACAGAGGTTACGTCAACGTCAACAACGTCCTGCCAATGTCAAAGAACTTGCTGCTGCGTTGCAACAGGAATGGGACAATCTTGACCAAAATGACCTTAGACGTCTCATTAGGAGTATGGCACGTCGGATCGATGCTTTTTTGGCAAACAGAGGAGGATTTACCCGTTACTGACTTTGTTGTGATGCTGTGGTAACTTTGCTGTTTGACCCCGGGTATCATTTTACCCTTATAATGGTCAGTCTGTGCCTTACTTAGTCTAACGATCATTTGGAATAAATCGATGAATGTGAACTTCATTTCATTTTGTCATTTGTTTCTTCGTCAGTTTCATTACGTGACTTTAATAACACTTAAAAATCAAATATCCCCTACTTTTTTGAATAGTATATGTGACTGTGAGAAGATATCTGACAATTCACAAAAAGAACTGGCTGTCAGTAGATAAAGGATAACGAACAAATTAGAAAGTCCGTGCATTACCATCAAAGAGCAGAGTGAATAAAAACCTCGCAATGCACGGGATTTTTCTATTTTTCTCATTTTGTCTTATCCAGTGACAGCCAATTCTATTTTTGAGTTGTGAGATATCCTCTCATCATCTTATAAAACAGCTTTCCAACGTCTTATAAAACAATTTTTGGCCCTACATTTCAATGTAACCAACTTCACAACTCTTGTATCCTTCCGCCTCAAAATCATAGATGTTCACTAAAACCTGTCAGAAAATGTATTTTCAAACCCTTTTCTTCAATTCTACACCAAAACTCAAACAAAAATCGACATGCAAAAGGTGAAAAGGGGAAAGGGAGAGGAAGATAAAAAAAATAACTTTCGCCCTACATTGGCGTAGAAATATTTGGTGAGCTGTGCCCAAATGTTTAAGTGTGATAGACGCCATCAAATTCTTATCAATATCAGATCTCCATGAAGACCCTATATAAATATAGGTGGGTCATGGTTTGGAGACTTTTGTATGTATGCACAGGGACGGATTAAGCTTGCAATGGAGCTCCCCGACTGAAAATGCCACTGGTGCATATTCTGATAGTTGTCTGTCGCACACTGGCACAAATGCAGTTGTTTGTCGGTATGGTAGATAAAAGATTTATTTGGCACAAGCGTGTGGCACACAAGCCCCCCCCCCTCACCCCTCACACACGGGGATTTATTTTTAATAGTAGAAAAGGACACAGAAGGCCACCAAATGGAGTGGTATTAACTGGCTAATAAAACCAGAAATGAAATAGGGTTTAACCCATCATTTTTCTGGAGAAACGGGGTTAATGAATACTTGCATATATATGCCATGATCTTGCCCACACATTGGCACTACGGACTATTCTTTACATCGAATTCCTACTGTCAACGGTCCGCCAAGGTGTGTACGTTTTTTGTAGTTGTACCATCGATGTCCTACGCAACTGACAAGAGGAAACTGGGCCACGTGACTCACCGGTAACGTAAGAGTACAACAGGGCTTGTTTTAACGTGCCTGCGGGCACTGGTGTGTTACAGAATGAAAAATCACCCGTGCTTCGACAATCTGAAATCCGTGCATTGATAAAATTGTATGTAACCCTATGAATATAAGGAAACTGTGCAAGAGCGCCAACGGCAATAACTATGATCATCGATCACGTCGTTGGGCTTGGTATCCAGTCTTATGAGTTCGTTTCACTTTCGTTTTTTGTTTCAATAGTTTCATTTTGCGTAGGCCTATATGTCTGTTAATAAGGATGTTGATGAAACAAGTGACCTACCGCCAAAGACTGTTGTCAAGTTGATAGGTGTTTTTTACAGTTAAGATTCCCCTGCGTTTGAATCGATTTTGGACGTATCTTGGGACTGCCAACCGGCACACAGTTATAAATACAAATCTGTCGAATTTTGCATGTGACTCATGACAATGACATCTCCCCTGCCTGTCCCTTTATGTAATACATACATCAAGGTTGTGGACCCTCCGATTTAGATGAAACTAAAAATATATGTTATGGATCAAACGTTTGTGGATCCCCCAAACACAATCATGGAAGAGTTTTCTTTTTATGTGTATCGTACAGCAACTTTTGGGATTGACTTATGTCCCCTGTACAAAAAATATAAATTATGTACTGTGTTCCTGGCCCTCGACTTAATTACAACATCGTTCTGTAAAGATCAGTCCGCCCGTAAGATCGAATCCACCCGTTTACCGCTTACCCCCATTTGTGTATGGCTACACTTTTAACCGATTTGGTTTAAGCACTGAAATCATGAGCGAACGAGCCCTTATCGATATTCAGCGTTCCGCAAACTTCCATTCTGAAACAATGAAAGGGAGAGAGAAAGATGGGGTTTAACATCCACTCGACACAAACTAGATCATTCGATCTAATGGCTCAATTTTATTTCAATATTTCGCTCATTTTCATCCGATTTTGATGACACTTAAGATATCATGTTTCGGATCTTGCTTCCTTTTGATATTCCCACATATTGGAATATAATATCCTGGATTATGGCAACTGAATGTACGAAAAATCGCATTTGTAGTTTTTGGTCACTCTAGAGTGTAATACCAAGACTACGGTTGTGATACCTCTAGAGGTCACAACTGTATCCGATTTTGATGAAACTAAAAATATACGTTTATAATCTCAAAGATCTCAGCTCCTTTCGATATCTATTACTATTGGTATTACACTCTAGAGCTACCAAAAACTACAAATGCGATTTTGGAATAAACCATCAGTTTTTGAAAGAAAAAAGCCAAACCTAATTTTGTATTTTAAAAAAGCCATCAGTTCTATAAAATAAAATAAAAATTTCAAAGATTTAATTCAAAACTGGTTTCTTCAGTTTTGTTTTGAGCATTGTTAATACAGACGTTGACTTTGTTAACCTATCTGTCTTTTCGCTATATTGATGTTGGGATTCGGGTCGGAATTACCCCCACCCCCATCCCACAAATATTTCACCAAAAATAATGATTGCTTAGGATTGTTCTTGGCCGGCCACATCCTCAGACCCTCTAAAAAATTCGGTAGCCCCCCCCCACCCAAATTTTATGAGCTGGCGACGGGCCCGTTGCAATTGTTTTGAATTTTTGTATTTTTAAAGATAAGAATATTTAGGGACAGATTAAACCCTCTCGACATCCACACGGACGAGGGGTTAGTATGTATTAATAATGATATCGAAACCGCAACTTACCGATCGAAATCCTTGTCATCACCTGTTAAGTCCTGATTGATTGCATTACGACACTATGCCAGAGGTAGTTTCCAAAATCTCATTGCTGAATGATAAACATGGGGGTTAGTGTACCATCAATGTCTATAATAATTTATCCTGTTTCACGAGCAATATCAACCCATGTTGACGATAAATTATCAATATATTTAGATTATTAGGCTACTACGATTACTACTAGGCCCTGTATAATAAGGGCCTAAAGAGTAGGTCTATGTAAGCTTATCGCGGCATAGACCGACACTTACGTCGTGCAAATATTCTCCCAAACTCTGTCATTCGATGATCTTCTGTTGCTCAATTTTCCTTTCAGAATTCAATAATTCTACTCAACGCCCTAAATCAAAACACCGAGAGCTGCAGTGTTCCAATTTTGTTTTCCCTTTTTAGGCTCCATTTCGGCTTTTGGTAGACTGACAGACGACGTATGCAACTATGTCACGCGCTATGACGTAGCAATCAAACACAAGTAAACAAATGCATGAAAATGGCCTTTTATTCATAAATATACAGCGACGTATATATAAGCAATATATCATTTCGTCATTTATGTTCCAAAAGGTAACGATAAAAGTAAAACCAAGCATTGTGGCTATAATGACGAATTTGTCAACATTCAGACTATGGGAATATTATATGTTTACAGAAGTTTAAATGAAGTCACGTACCATTATGTCACGTGATGTATTTACGAAAGAAGATACGAAAAAAAGTTGAGAAAAAACTTACGCCGGCCTTCGTGAAACCGGCGTAAATAATTCGTATCTTTTTCGTAAGTTTTTATTAACGTAACTTTTTTTCTTAACGTTACGAACTTTTGTGAAACTGTCCCAGGTTTGTAGTCCACGTCATTAATGGGTCAATTGGATATCCCCGCGAAAAGACATAATAAATGCGTTATGTTATGAATTGTCGTGGCACTATTAACAAAACAATATAAAAATGCAGACCAAGTACGTCACCAATAACATAAATAAATCGAAAGAGATTTGGGTGGCTCAAGTCGAGGTCATTATATCAACTGTAGCGAAGTTTCTGTCATATATTGATAGGCCTACAATAATTTGGTTCACATCAACAAGGAGAGGCGATGATGGATCGGGGGCGATTTTAAGACTATTACAAAATTGGTTTGTCAGGTCAGACTGACAGTTGAATTCTAGCTGGTTAATATATTTTCATTAATGGATTTGATCTGAATAGTTTATTACATAGAAAGGATTACAAGAACTTAACTCTGTCAATTTTTTTTACCGAAAACGTCATAAACGAGTAACATAATACATCAAAGAAATGGCTGATTATTAAAAACCAAATATCTAATTTTTAATATTTTCTGCATTAAAATATTGTTTAATTTATTTATCTATAACTACGGTTATACCCAAACATGTGTGTTTTCTTTTTTGAATACTGGTATAGGCCTACATGCATCTGAATTAAAGGAATCACATGACTGCATATTAATTTTATACAAAAATGAAACATTTTACGATTCAGATGTATACCGTTATAATTCCATTTTCATGTCAATTTTAAAATACCACGTACATGTGGAATTGAAAGAATAATAATGCAAGAAAAAGGCGGAGCTTACAACTCAAAGCAACCAGTTCCAGTCCGTAGAAGTTAACTTTTTACAACTCATTTTAACGAGTGTGCGCGCGCTCTAACAACCGATTTCAAATGTGTCCACGGAAACAACATCTCGTGAGGAATATGTCATGAGATTGTGTAAAGGCAAAATGGAAGCCAACGAAGACGTTAGCCTCTCAAGTATCCATAATGCCTCAGATCCGTTGTGAATACAGCTACCGCAAGCCTAAAATGTTTGATAAACGTATTCAAAATGTTAATAAATGTCATAATTACAATCAATCAAATTGTTAAATAGCAACGAGCGAACAGCTTGGGCGTTTGTGGAGATTGATTATGGAATTACATTGCAGCCTTGCAGCTAAAAAAACAATAACACAAATCAGCTTTTGGTGGAATGTCGTTATCCTTTTGGTGACAGGAAACGATTAATTATTTCTCTACAACAATCATTATAAATATCCCAAAATAGCCCCCAGTCCACCTAAATTTCATCCAAAATTAGAATATTCTATGAACTATGCACAATAGCCCGGAGAATAAAAAAGGCTTTAAAGAAAATGAGTGAAGAAGAAAAAAAACAGAGTTAGAAGACTCACTCTCTAGCAGCAAATACCAAGGACAAGAGAAGAAAAATCCCACCGTCTGTTAGTTGAATTTGACAATTCATTGGAAATTGATTATTCAGATTATATCTTAAAAATCGATATTCAAAATATACGAATTGGCATATTTTTGTTCCCTATCGACGCAATGCGGCTGTGTGCGATGTGGTTAGGTGCAACCGAATTCAACTAAGGTCGACATTATCAGTCCTGCTAATCCATGCGACTTAATAAAAGGCATATGTAGCAAGTTGCGACTTGTTGCTACATAAGGGCTTTTGGAACTGAATGTGACTGGTTTTGAGGGAATGTTAGGCATTCGGTGTATTTCGCCGTTTTCATTGGGTCCTCATTACGTTATCGAAAAGTATTTTGACAAAACAGCAGCATTTGTATTCAAAGAGAAATACCTTACAATAGAGTAACCAGCTTTTGGATAGATTACTAATAAAATCAGACGATAACGTCACCATTTTGTACTGATACAGTGCTTTCTTTTGGTCATAATTTGCTTGCAGCGGATTCAGTTGCACAGTCGACATAAGCCCCCTGACTTCCCGGTTTCAAGTAATTGCAAGTACTTGTAACTAAACGAACATTTCCAATCGCAAACTATCTCATCGTATCGCAATTGATAAATTGATAAAGTGGCGGGTTTAATCATTTATGACGGCTTTCTTAGCAGATTTTGTAAAACGTCTCTGACATTTGCCACTGGTATACATAACAACTTAACAGCAATATGTTGTACATTTGCAATCTTAGATGACAACTAGACCTGCATGCAGGAATGACGGGTTTCACTGGTGCCATGTTACCTTTGAACTTGAACTTGTGTCACTTTCGGTGCCACGTTACCCTTGAACATATGTCACTTCCGGTACCATTGAAACCAATATACAGGTTTCCACATAAGCATTGCACAATCAAATAAAATGGAAACAGAATCAAACAAATCCAGCAATATCATTGATCTTGACAAAAATACAGTACTTCCGGTGATAATGTAAATGTTCCATTAGTTTTATGAAATCAGAAATGGCATAGAAATTTTATGTAAATCAAATAATAATTGCCACTTTTATAGACCAAAAACCTTGAAAAGTGACGTGTAGAAAATCGTATATTTCTCGGCAACCGTACAAGTTAGAAACCATTTTTGGTATTTTTATGACCGTATGGGTTTAATCTATTTGTTGATTGGAATCAAATATCATAATTGTATAAACATTACAAATCAGACTCATTTGAATAAAATATCGGTTTTGAAGGCTTAAAATACAGTTTTTGCCAAAATGACGTTACTTCCGGTGATAATGAAAACGTTAAATTACTTCTATAACATCGTCTATGACATTAGGCTTCAAAGGGTGAAAATTTTATGAAAATCGAATAATAATTGACACTTTTATGGGCCAAAAACCTTCAAAAGTGACTTTTAGAAAATCGCCTATATCTCGGCAACCGAACAAGTTAGAAACAAGTTTATGATATCTTTTTGACCGTATGAGTTTTGTTAATATGTGAATTTAAATCAAAAGTTAATTTTATTATTATATGTGACATAATTCTTGGTTGAAAAAAATATCGATTTTAAAAGTTAAAAATTGAGTTTTTGACTAAATGACGTCACTTCCGGTGTCAATTTTAAATAGTAATCAACATGATATGACGCAGACTTGCTTTTTTAATCAAATGATGTCACTTTTGTGAATATCCATTAATAATTGACTATTTTACAGGCAAAATTACGAAAACAGTGACTTATGCAAAACTGCCCATTTCTTGGCAACTGCTTATATTACAAACTAATTTTCACATACATTCTCTTCGTATTGATTATAGCTACAAGTCTATAAGAGTTATGTAAAAATATTTTAAAATCTGAAAAGCCTGAATGGGTTGTAAATAGGTCAATTTTACGCCTTTTTTCACCTCTTAATCCAATTTGCTAGAAAATGAAATAGAAATTAAAAAAACTGCTTCCGCCATTTTTTGCGCCTTGAAAGGACACACTCTTTGAGTCATATAATTTTTCAAAAAAATAATATTTGTTTATGAAGATCGTAAATAACTGTCAAAATTGTAGTTTTTGGTAAAATTATGCCACTTCCGGTGCCGACAGATAACACTATCGGTAACAAAAAAAATGACAATTGAGACAACGAAGCATATGAACTTTGTTTTATACAAATCGAACAATAACAAAATAATCTAGGACTGAAAAACTAAATTAGCCAATGGCGGCCAAGGAAAATTACTGAGACAAAAATTTTTAACATTTTTGCGCTAGTCAGATGACCCTCTAATTCTGTACACAATACGACTAAAAAATATTCATAATTAAAAAAGTTTTTTGTAAAATTTTAAATTTTCGAAATTTGGCGCCTAATATCTTCGAAGATTTGCCGAAAATCAAAAATCGAAAGTAGCGTAGCTATGTGCCCTGTCTCAGGCTATGCCAAAATGTATCGAAAGTTAAAATCCAATGATTATTGTTAAAATTACTGCAATATTTTCAAAAACGATAACTTCGGTGATTTCGGACATTTCGCATTGTCGCAGAACGTTCAAAATAGCTTTATCCTCTAAGTCACACCCACTTTCCCAGTAAAACCGAAGAAATCGTAACGATGCGACACGTAGTTGCTGAGATCTATTCAAATTGGAATCTGAAGAATAATAATAATAATAATAATAATAATAATAATAAGAATAATAATTTTAACAAAAACAATAGTGTTTCACACAAGCTACGCAGTGTGAAACCCTAAAAAGTAGGTATATTTTCGCAATCGACAATCGCTCGCCCTAACGTTTCCTAAATACTGTGATAAAAGTTGAAATGAAGATATATACATACATTCTGTATTTTTTCAGTATAAACGATATTCAACCATCAAGATATTTTTAAATTGTTTCGGAAAAGAATTCTTATCCATTTTCCTATTATATCGCGTTTTGAAAATTGCGACTTTGACGAGCCCAGTCAATCAGTATTTAAGACACATTAGGTGTCTAATGAAAACCCAATTATCAAAGATGGAATACACACATTAAACCTTAATACCGTTAACTGATCGATTACACAATATAAGTCAAGGCCGTATGTAGGATTTTAAAAGTGAGAGTACAGCAGAGTGGTGGAAGGGTGTGCCAATATAATACCCGAGTTACTTTACGTGAATCAGTCTGCAACTTTTCTGTTATTTTTTACGCCTCATTTCCGCTAACATTGAAGGATCTAAACGTTTAACTAAATATTTTCCATATAATTCGAAATTAAAAACACAAGTTATCTTTACATGAAATATGGAATCCTAATATCTAATATTTAAGATATAATGAATATGTCAAAATCCGTACACGATTCGTGTATTCTGCGATTTAGGGTGCCATTTGTAATGAACAAAGAAAAGAACCATATCTTACAAGACAATACAGGAGTAGATAGTAATGGCTGTTCCACAAACTATAAAATCATAATAAAATAATGTAGACGAGACTAAGCAGACGTAAACGACTGTCTTTCAAGTTGAACTGTTAGCGAACAATATTGATTAGAAATTACAAAAAAAAAAAGATGTATATCCATTTTCGTCTATTTTAAGATTCAACGCGGCTATTAAACTTTCTAATAATTACGCAAAGGAATTTCTGTAAATATGCAATAATTTTTTTTCTGAACATCAATAGAAAAAAATGAGTCACGTACTAAATGTTGGTTTTATAGAGACAGAGATGGTGAGCTATCCTATAAGCAATAAATCATCGAACACGTCACATTAACAAATGAGAATAGATCATACGCCAATCTGTACTTACACCGAAACCCATACCAATAAGAAACCTACTTAATAAGACGCATTGCCGCTACAGCGCTCAAACGGTCTTTCATTTCAGAAGAGAAACACCTATACAGTTTTGTGGTTGTGATTTAAGTTTTAACCCTATGAAAGGAACATCAGTGTAAATCCAATGTTTTAACGATGATATCGAATTTGTTTTTATCAGGGTGTTTTCTTTTAACTTTGTTGATTTGTATAGGAGCACACGGACCGTTATATCAATTAACGCATCTTCCAGTAGGATTGTACCCACAAATTATTCCAACAGCCCTCCCGGGGCCTGATAAATTACACATAAATGTCAAGCAGAGAAACCATGGCGAAACTCATCTGGACGTGTCTCGAATTAATTCTGTTGGCCGCAAAAATCTTGGAACAATTAAACTGAAGGTATTTGATTCACCTAACACCCAATCTCGCTTAGTTAATGTCTTAAAAGGAAGTGACTCAAAGCCTAGAACATCAACAAAAATTATCCGTAAAACAGCTATCAAATCTTTGGCGACAAATATACAGCAAAACAACCAAGAAAGACATCGCTACCAAAATGGTAATACAAGACAAATGAACTCTAGGAAACTGGTAAACGTTTTGTCCCCTCAAAGAACTAATAATGGAGTGCAACATGGAAAAAATACCAGAAACAACAGGTTTCAGAATAATGGGTTTTCCAGACAAGGACTTCAGACATCTAGACAATATAACAGACTCGGGGGATCCAATACAAGATTTCAAAATAGTAAGAGTGTTCTGAATAACATACTTTTAAGCAATAGATCAGTAAACCAAAATTTAAGAGAACAGTTTTCACCGCAATGGCAAAGGAATGTTGTTTCGACCAACCGGACTACTCAAAATGCTAATACAAATACTCAAAACCAATACAATATGTCAAAAAATCGATCAACGACTGTAAATAAGTGGCAAAATAATGTTCCAAACCAATCAACAGCGCGATATTCAACTAATAAAAGAACTACAGTCACCAACCAATCTACAAACAAACGACAATGGATCCGCATCACTGTAGAAAATCGACACCTTCTAAATAGACCAAATATAGAGATGATTCGGTCTGGTGACACTATATATGTGCGTGAAAAATCAGTTATTAATAAAACTTTTTCAAACACCTACAACCATTACAACAACCAACGAACCCCCACAACCATTACAGACCAGAGGCAATTTACGCAAAATGACCATACACGAAATGTATTGCTAGAAAGACCTTACGATTCGAAAATAAAGGTAAGACTCTTGTTAATTATTGACAAACTCACCATAGAATGGGTAAGCGATATTAGAGTGGGCAACAATGCAAAATGTCCCGCATAGCACACTGTTTGTTCACACTAATTCGTAATCAGTTATTTGTTCATTGGGTATAACGGTAACGTAGTGGGTAAGACGCTAGCTCGCTAACCTGAATGTCGGATATTCGTTCCCTACATTCACCCAATTTCCGTCAGTGATGCAAGGCCCTGACAAGGACAGCTGGTAGTCGTTCGGAAGGGACGAAAAACCTAGGTCCCGTGTACAGATAAGCGTGCACGTAAAGGATTCCTTGACAGCTGGAATTCGATATAAGAGTTGGTCGTAGTGCCGCTGTTCGCGCAAAATGTCCCTTATAGCACACTGTATGGCGTATGCACGTCTTCGTTGGTCTAGTTCGGAGCAGAACAGTGGGACGTTAAACCCCATTTCATTTCATTCAATTTATCTGTTGAATTTGAAGTCTTATTTGAGGCGTTGTAACTGACTATAAATGAGATTGGTTTCTCAAATGTCCGATACTTAATGTCCCCGTCTGTAACTTGGACATTTACACCGTCTGTATATGGACATTAAAGTAGCTAAGTCTCTAACTCAATATGATCCAAAATCTTCGACATTGAAAACACGAATTATTTGTCAATTTAAATCACCATTGATGTTGTTATCTTACCTGGAAAGGGTGGGCTTCTGATATCCAATATTTAAGTCAAAATAAACATTTTACCATTAATACACGAATCGTGTACCATAATGCGTTTCAGCGCCATTTGTAACAAGGGAGGCGAAGAAGAAGGCTAGACATATCCCACATGACATATCAAACGGTGACCCACATTCTTATCAAGAGAGCATGCTCAATAGATGCTATCGGTGTATTCTGCAACAACCAGACGCTAGAGATTGCCATTCGATTGAGACTTCTGACGTATTTAGTCGAACATAATTGATTTGAAATTATACTAAATACTGAAACTATTGAATGTAAATTATTTTATATACATTAGTTTATTATATGCGTTGCGAACCAGTTTAACGATTTAGCATCTCTAAACCATGCATGTGGTCAAATGATTCGACATGTATAGTAATATTTGAAATAATATTTGAAATAAAGTAAAATATATAAGATCGACGCTAGAGTTACATTCTTGTGTCGTCTAACCATAAATGGTAATGGTTATAATGATTCTTTTTCAGATTCCAAATACCAAACCTAGCATACCTAACATCAACGCCCAAAGTGTCACAACAGACATCGATAAACATCCAAATAGACAACAAGATAATATAAACAACAAAGTGGTGAATTCATTTGGCAACATGGCACCCGTTTACGTGGAACCAACCGCAGACAAAACACAGACTTCAAGGGTAGCAACGGATGTACGTAAACAACCAACGAATAGAGAACAAAATAATTTAAGCAGCAATGTGGTGAACTCATTTAACAACGGGGCACCCGTGTACGTAGAACCAGTCACATCCAAAACACAGACTCCAAGAGTAACATCGGGCGTCGTTAAACAACAACAGCATAGTAGACAAGAAAATAATGTAAACAACAAAGTTGCGAATACATTTAACAGCGGCCCATCGACCAGCAACCATGGCCCAGTAGTAGACCAGAGTATCATACCGACCTACAATAAAAGTCTAGTTGTAGATCCAGCTCTTCAACCAACTTACAATAACGATCCTGTTATAGATCGAATTCCCACACCAACAAACAACAACGGCCCTTTTGTAAACCCAGTTCTTCCACCAACTCACGATAATGGTCCAGTCGTAGACGCAGCTCCTCCATCAACTAGCAAAACTGCCTCAATTGTCGATCCAGCTCATCCACCAGTATACAATAATAGTCCAGCTGTAGGCCCAATTCTCACACCAACCTACCATACTGACTCCGTTGTAGACCCCACTCAGACATCGACCTTCACTAATGGCCCAGGTTTAAACCCAGCTCTCTCACCAATAAACAATAACCCTAATGGTCCAGTTGTAGACCCAACTTTTCCATCAACCAGCAGTAATGGCCCAGCTGTAGACCAAACTCTGATACCAACCTACAATAATGGCCAAGTTGTAGACACAGCTCTTCCATCAAGAAACCATAATGACTCAGTTGTAGACCCAAATCTTCAATCAACCAACAGTAATGGCCCAGCTGTAGACCAAACTCTGATACCAACCTACACAGCTCTCCCATCAACAAACAAGAATGGTCCAGTTGTGGATACAGCTCTCATACCAACTTACAATGGCCCCGAGGTGGACCCAGCTCTCCAACCAACCAACAATAATGGCCCTGTTGCAGATCCAACTCTTCCAACAACAAGCAATAATGGTCCTGTTGTAGATCCATCTCTTACATCATCTACCAATAATGGCCATCTTGTAGACCCAGCTCTTCCATCGACAATACAGAATAGCCTAATTGTGGACCCAGCTCTTCCATCAACAAGCAATACAACTCTTCCATCCACAAGCAATACTGACCCAGTTGTGGATCCAGCTCTTCCACTAACAAGCAGTAATTATGGTCCAGTTATAGACCCACTAATGAATAATAATGTTCCAGTTGTAGACCCTGCTCTTAAATCAACTAACAGTAATGGCCCAGTTGTAGACCCAACTCTTCCATCAACCAACAGTTATGGCCCAGCTGTAGACCAAACTCTGATGCCAACCTACAATAATGACCCAGTTGTAGACACTACTCTTCCATCAACAAACAAAAATGGTCCAGTTGTAGATCAAGCTCTCATACCAACTTACAATAATATTGACCCAGCTCTTCAATCAGCCGGCAAGAATGGCCCTGTTGTAGACCAAGCTCTTCCACCAACTTACAATAATGGTCCAGTTGCAGATCCAGCTCTCATATCAACTTACAATAATGGCCCTGTTGTAGACCCAACTCTTCCAGCAACAAGCAATAATGGTCCAGTTGTAGATCCAACTCTCAAATCATCTACCAATAATGGCCATCTTGTAGACCAAGCTCTTTCATCAACAATACATAATACCCCAGTTGTAGACCCAGCTTTTCCATCAACACGCAATACTGGTTCAGTTGTAGACCAAACTCTGATACCAACCTACAATAATGACCCAGTTGTAGACACTACTCTTCCATCAACAAACAAAAATGGTCCAGTTGTAGACCCAGCTCTCATACCAACTTACAATAATATTGACCCAGCTCTTCAACCAGCCAGCAAGAATGGCCCTGTTGTAGACCAAGCTCTTCAACCAACTTACAATAATGGTCCAGTTGCAGATCCAGCTCTCATATCAACTTACAATAATGGCCCTGTTGTAGACCCAACTCTTCCAACAACAAGCAATAATGGCCCAGTTGTAGATCCAACTCTCACATCATCTACCAATAATGGCCATCTTGTAGACCCAGCTCTTCCATCAACAATACATAATAGCCCAGTTGTAGACCCAGCTTTTCCATCAACACGCAATACTGGTTCAGTTGTGGATCCAGCTCTTTCACTAACAAGCAATAATAGTGTAGTTGGGGGGCTAGCACTCACACCTACTTATGCTACGGGTCTAGTTGTAGACTCGGCTCTTACATCAACGAGCAGTAATGGTTTGCTTGTAGATCAAACTATCACACCAACCAACAAAAATAGCCCCTTTGCAGATCCATCTCTTCCAACAACAAACAATAATGGACCAATTATAGACCCAAGTCTTCCATCAACCAACAGTTATAGTCAAGTTGTAGAACATACTCTGGTACCAACTTACAATAATGGCCCTGTTGTAGACCCAACTCTTCTTCCAACAACAAGCAATAATGGTTCAGTTGTAGATCCAGCTCTTTCACTAACAAGCAATAATGGTCAAGTTGTAGATCCAGCTCTCACATCATCTACCAATAATGGCCATCTTGTAGACCCAGCTCTTCCATCAACAATACATAATAGCCCAGTTGTAGACCCAGCTTTTCCATCAACAAGCAATACTGGTTCAGTTGTGGATCCAGTTCTTTCACTAACAAGCAATAATAGTCCAGTTGGGGGGCAAGCTCTCACACCAACTTATGATACTGGTCTAGTTGTAGACTCGGCTCTTACATCAACGAGCAGTAATGGTCTGCTTGTAGATCAAACTATCACACCAACCAACAAAAATAGCCCTTTTGTAGATCCAGCTCTTCCAACAACAAACAATAATGGACCAATTATAGACCCAAGTCTTCCATCAACCAACAGTTATAGTCCAGTTGTAGAAAAGACTCTGGTACCAGCCTACAATACTGGTCCAGTTGTAGACCAAGCTATTCCACCAAAAAGCAATAATGATACAGTTGTAGACCCAACTCTTCCAACAACCAACAGTAATGGTCAAGTTGTAGACCAAACTCTGATGCTAACTTATAATAATGGTTCAGTTGTAGAACAAGTTCTTCCATCAAGCAATAATGGTCCAGTAATAGAACCAGCTATCACACCGACTTACAATAATGGCCCTGTTGCAGACTCAGCTCTTCCACCAACAAGCCATATTAGTACAGTTGTGGATCCAGCTCTTCCACCAACACGCAATAATGGCCCAGATCTTCCCCCAACTCCTCCACCAACCTACAATAATGGTCCGGTCGTAGAGTCAGCTCTTTCAACAACAAACAGTAATGGTCCAGTTGTAGACAACACTCGGATACCAACCTATAATAATGGACAAGCATTAGACCCAAATCTTTCATCAAAAAACAATAATGGTTCAGTTGTGGATCCAGCTTCCATACCAACTTACAACAATGGTCATGTTGTAGACCAAGCTCTTCCATCAACAAACAATAATAATAATGCAAAAAATGGTCCAGTTATAAACCCAACGCTTCCATCAACCAACAATAATGATCCAGTTGTAGACCAAACTCTGATACCAATCTACAATAATGGCCCAGTTGTGGGCACAGTTCTTCCACCAACAAGCAATAATGGTTCAGTTATAGATCCAACTCTCACATCATCTAACAATAATGGCTATCTTGTAGACCGAGCTCTTCCATCAACAAGCAATATTGGTCCAGTCGTTGACCCAGCTCTTCCATCAGCAAGCAATACTGGTCCAGTTGGGGATCCAGCTCTTCCACAAACAAGCAGCAATAATGGCTCAGTTGTCAGCCCAGCCCCATCACCAACATACAATAATGGTCCAGTTGTAGATTCGGCTATTACACCAACGAGCAATAATGGTCTACTTGTAGATCAAACTTTAACATCAACCAACAAAAATGGTCCTGCTGTAGGCCCAGCTCTTCCACCAACAAACAATAATGAGCCAATTGTAGACCCAACTCTTTTATCAGCCAACAGTTATAGTCCAGTTGTAGACCAAACTCTGGTACCAACCTACAGTAATGGCCCAGTTGTAGACCCAGCTCTTCCCCCAGCCAACAGCAGTGGTCCTGTTGCAGCCAATGATCCAGTTGTAACTCCAGCTCTTCGACAAATCAACAATAAAGGTCCTGTTCTAGACCCAGTTCTTCCACCAACCCACAATAATGGCCCAGTTGTAGGCGCAAGCAATACTGCTCAGCTTATAGACAAAGCTCTCCCGTCAACAAAATATGACAGCCCAGTTGTGGATCCAGCTGTCACACAAACCTACAATAATGGTCCAATTGTAGACCCAGCTCCTTCGTCTATAGCTGCTCACGTCAACAATGACTCATATATCTCGGAGCCAGCATTAATAACTAATATCAATAACGCTTCGTCAGTTGCGGGCCAATCATCATCCTTAAACCCTGGAATACATAACATCAACAATAATTTCGTTAATAGCCAAAACGCGACTGGGACAGCGAATAATCCTGTGAATCAATCTTTACAGAATATATTTTCTGTTGGGCAAGGTCAAATCCTTAATGAGGCGTCCACTAATAACCAAAGGCATCTGAACGAAAGTACCAGTGTCCAAAGATCCGGTTCGCAAAAGTCGGTTCTAAATGACCACACGACGACGAATATTAATCACTTCACTCAAAATCATTTAAACCAAGTCCACACGAGTCAGGTTAATAGATCTTCTTTAACAAATTCTCAAATATTGAATTACTTGCTTCTGCCCGATATCCTGGGATCAAGCAGGCTCCCGGCTATCCCTGTAATATCCAATACGACCTTACCAACTATGAATAATGGCTCAACAGCTTTACCAAGGCCATCTAGTACAAATGATACAAATGTTCACTCGAAAATGTACGATGCCCTTTTTAAACAGGGGGACAAAATTGACAAAATACTAAAACATGTACGCAGAGTTCCGATATGGCACAGCTATACATTCAAGAATGGTACCACAATAACGTGGATAACAATAGAATCTAGATCAGCAGTAGATAACAGCATCACTAAACAAACTAATTCATCCAGTCATACAGTACTTCAAACAACGTACACGAATTCACCGCCTTTAAAATCCAAGCCAAGATTGGCCAGTCAAACATCAGCACAAACCGCCGACCCGAAAAGAGTAAATGAACCGGGAACACCGTCAAACATGGGAAACAGTAATGGTGATCCTTTAGTTTCCGAAATCGGTACTAAAGAGGAGATAAGCCCAAATTTTGGTGTCATGCCAGCTTCCGATTTACAGAAACCCCAAAATTCGATAGTAAATGGTGTTCAATATCATCTTTCAAATAACAAACATTCGCCAACATCGACTAATGCCAATGGAATCGGAAATATGTCTCATAGTAAAGATCAACCACCCGTGGGCCGAACTAAAGTTAATTTTCCGTCCGAAATTATACCTACTGATGTGACATCAGAAAACAAGCTCGATTCTCCGCTACTTTTACAACAGTTCTCGTCTTACAATGGAATGTCACCATCTACAGTGGACACTATTAACAATGTACAAGGAACCGGTGTCATCCAGGATTCATATATTACCAATCCATTAAATTCTACACAAAACGAAAACCTGAAAACCATTATCCAGTATTATCCAAAACACCAAGATGTAGGGGATATTGAAACAGTTAACAAGGATACATTCGACTCGGAAGATCAAAATCAGGAATCAAACATACCCATATTTACAACCCTTCCAATAGTACCCATAATTACAACCACGTCAACCGTCAACACAATTAACACAAATCCCACTGTGCCCAAGACACCACTGAAAATGAAACGACCTGTCTCTACTGAAATCTTTGACACTGGAATAAATAACAATGAAATTACGTTTTCATCTGACCCAGTGTCTAAACTACAACCGAAATCGACAACAACTTCTCAGAAAGATTCTACTTCTCGGCACACTGCTGGAGATATATCTTATGTGGAGAGCCCTTTGAATGTAAATCTTAGAAAGGCTGCATCAGTTGATGACAACTCCAAGTCAACACCAAGTGGTTCAGCCGACCTTGCGGAAATCAAAGCTTTATTAGAGATATACGGTATCCGAAGCAGTCAAGAACTACAAAATCTGGTAAGTTGTTGTATAGTTGTATCGTTATTTCATAAAATAAACTTTCTTATAATTAGGACTTTAAATGAGTCCCTGTGATATTTTATGTGGGTTTATGGTCTGCCTTCTCGCCGAATCTGACGACTATCGCATTTCTTAGCCTCTGGGACACTGTCGACTTTTTAAAATTTGACTTTTATTTACATTTCAGCTACAGGATCGGAACTCGCAAGAAAATAAAGAAAAGTTCAACGCGATCAAAGATTATTTTACGGGTCCTACAAAAAATTGCCCAGTGAACAAACCATGTTTATGGTGTAGGTCATCTCCAGCCTGGAGTTTTGTGGATGGAATAACAGGTTGGTGTATGAGAAACTGTAAAACTAGTCAATGTGAGCATACACAGTGTAAGTGCGCGTGTGTGGACGCTGATGAATTGTCTAGGCGGCTTATTGCCATAGCATCTAGTGATCTTCGAGGTTAATGCTTGCCAATTAGTTTTCGAAAAACAAAATCAAATCCACATGTGTAGTTAATCATAATACTGATCTAGTCAACAAAATCTAACTCTTCCAGTCGAGCTCTTCGATGCTCTAAGTGGCAGGGGTATATAGATTCTACGTGCTGCACTGATCTAGATCCACTTGCTTAAATGCCAAAAAATATTTATTTGATTTTTATTGTATGTATATTATATATTAATATAAGAGTGAATGTTTATATGCCTTCTAACTAAATGAGTGTTTACACGCTTTTTAACTAAATGAGTGCTTACATGCTTTTTAACTAAATGAGTGTTTACACGCCTTTTAACTAAATGAGTGCTTACATGCCTTTTAACTAAATGGGTGTTTAATTGTATACTCATTATGTACATAACTTTCATCTATAATGTTATTTTTTGTAATTACCAATGACAGATACTTTATCATAATTATTTATGTATTTCGTTATCTCTTTTCGAATACCTGTATTTAACTATAAAATAATAAAACTATATTTTTTACAAAACCCTTTCATAAAAAAGATGAACGCGGATGCGGGTAAACTCCTCTCAATTAAACATTGCAGTGCCCCTTGTTCGCAACACGTGTTTAAAAGTAAAAGTATAATTACTTTTTAAAAAATGAACAAAACATTTCCAAATAATGATAATGCTTTATTTCGTACTCATAGTACACAATACATTGCAGAGTTTATAGAATTTACATAATTATTTACATATATGTAAAGTAAGCAGGCGCGGATCCAGAGGGGGGGTCCAGGGGGGTCCGCCCCCCCCCCCTGCTCCGACTTGAAAATTTTTTTATGCGATTTTATTGGCGATTTAGACCTGTTATTTTGGAATTTACTTTCCGGAAATACGTCAGAATGAACCAAATTGAATCTAATTTACCAAATTATCGGTTGAGCGCAATTAGTTAAGCAATTATCAAACCTAGACCCCCCCCCCTGCAAAAAATCCTGGATCCGCACCTGATAAGTAAACTTTTCTCTATGCTATACATAAATAGTTGATAATTCCTTCAAGGTTTCCGAGTTGAATGTCTTTATCAGTAACGAAGTGTTCCTGTCCACTCACATTTTCATGGTCAAGGTGGCATAGTGAACCGCATAGTCCCGCGATAAAATATCACAATGGGTGTTTTTATGATGGCGCCCCTCAGATCAATTCCATTATACATAAAAATGCAATTCGATAGAACAAGAATAACGAAAACTGGAAGACGCAAAAATATGCCTGAACATGAAGAACGCGGTATTGCGTTAATTCAGGAGGGTACGAATACCAGAACCACTAAAAGCAACTTTGGAACGAACGAGAGTGCAGAAAGAGACATCCAGAGGTTATCTCCTTCACGCGGCGACGTTGCATATTATGTGTGGCTGCTTGGAGTAGAGACGTACGTTACAGAATTTCAAATTTTACTCTCTGAGCTTAGCAGGTTTTACCGAATCACCGTAATTTAATGTTGTTGTGGCTAATTGAATATTGTTGTGGTTATTGAATATTATTAAATTCAGGCCAAAAAAAACACGTTTCAAGCTTCAACTGTAAATAACACTAACGCTTCCAGTCAACAGATGGTGCGTTTTCTTCGTGTCTCGCTAAATTACTTTTTAAAAACCCGTCAATTAACATATCACGTGTCCGCTTTCCATTGAATTTGGTGGATTTTAGGACTTTGTCATCAGTACTAATCTCAATCATCCTTAACAGATGATGTGGAAAACATGAGGTACTTTCCCGGCCAACAACTTGAACGATCACCAGACCAAACATCAAAAATAAATGTCTTTCATTTCTACTATTACAGATTCTAACATTGAAAATGTAAATAGATATAATTTTCTGCATCCGAATGAGGTGGTCGCATATATTTAGTAATTAATACACGTAAGCTCCTTTTGACGGATCCCGAGCAATAATTATCCTATTCCTGGCTCTACTATCTGATGTTCTGTGAAACTTTTTCAGAACAGAATCGATGTAAAGGGGCAGATATTTTCATGTATTAAAAGTACTAAACAAAAAGAAAAGTTATATTGAAGCCAAAAGAAAATCGAAATTTTGTATTCCCTTTTTAAAACTAAGAAAGGGCCATACAAAGGCTCTACAAACACTGTTTAATAACAGTTTCCGGTTACAACATTATGTAGCCTGTGGCTAAACTATACTTAGATTGTATGAGAACATTGGTTAAGTAAGTCAAACTTGTTGTTATTAATGATACAGATCAATTAATGGTCAGTTATTTACAGTATACCTTTATTTAAGATGTCAATTTTTCAGATGTTTCAATTTATCTTAGTCGTTCATTGTTGGTCAGTTGAGCGTAATTAAATAACACCATTGACACAATTCACTAATTTGTGTGACGTAGTGGTTTCCCCGATGTAGTATCCTTTTGTTGGATTGACAGTGAAATAACACCATCGTAATTTATGACACATTAAATCTATCAATATTCAGTACAAAGACACATACAAATTCTAAGCGTATCGGAAACAGTTTTATTTTATCAAAGTAATGTTCGTTCGTTCGCTAGGTTTATTAGGGAACTTTCGCATCGGTACGAAAACGAACACGAAAACGAACATATGTTCGTTTACGTTTTCGTATACGTATCCTCTAACGCATGGTTTCGCAATCCAACGTAGGATAATAGCTAGATTGGTTAATTTCCATTCCATGAACTTCTCTGTCCAGGCAAAGTGTTCAAAATTGTGGAAAAATCAGTGTACGAGACAAAAAACATTTTCGTTTGCGTACATACGTGAATCTAGCTCCACATGCGTAACGTTTTTCTCTGACCGAACACTCATTACGGATTGACGTCACAACTACACACGAATGGATGACGTGTTCGTTTTCGTATTCGTTTTCGATACGAAAGGTCCCTGATATCCATTTTACCGAGGGTTGTGTCGTCAATTTAAGGGAAACATTGGGGCCTACTCATTTTATAGCATTTAGAAATAAAATCTATACTTCTCATTTTATAGCATATAGAAAAGAGATCTATATTTTTCAGGGCTCAGTGCATGGACCAATGAAGACGGGTATACGCCATGCATGCGCTACCACCTAATTTCATTTCGAATGGCAACTTTCAAGGGTTCTTTAATGCGCACGTCCCATCCGAATGACTATCTGTTGTCTCATGCCAGGTCTTCCGTCCTACACCATTGAAAAAGGGGGAGCACACCAGTGAAAAAGGGGGACCACCCAAAAATCCCGATAACTTTTATCGGCCCAGACAGGAATCGAACACGGAACCTCAATGTCGGCGAGGCAACGTCCTACTAACGGGGCCCCGCGGCACTTAGAGACATTGCTTTTGTGTGTAGGGGCCACGTTTTGTTCATGCATTTCGTAACACTGTTGTCTTTCTGCGTTAAGGGAAACTACTTGGGGTACATATATATTTGTTTTGGGTTGAGCAGTGCCGTGAAATGGGAATTAACGCCCTGCACGACTGCAGTGTGCTTTAAGAGAATTATTGACGCTCAAGGGAAAACCAGACAGGAAAATCTCGATGAACTTTCTCGGCCATCACCAGCAACACACCCACCAAACTCGCGGAGCCTCGGTGGTACCTCAGCGTTTTGAGTGAGATAGAAATCTTACACCGATAGACTTTGTGAGGAAATGAAATGCACAAACCAGTACATAACAGTGGAATAAAATAAAAGACAATTAAAAATTGATTGATGAAAGTTGCAGTGTCTTTTTGACACTCTAGGATTTTTAAAGTATAGACCATTTAAATTAATTGGTCTCTTCAAGACAGCTTGGCCCATATATGATGTTTTAGCCGAAGGCTTTTGTTCGTCATAAATGGTAACGTAGCTATATTAGGAAACAATATCCGCCGTTTGACAAAATGTTATTATGCTATTATTAATTATATTAGATGAAATATTGTGTTTTATATCTGAATACCACCATTAAATTGGGGCGTTATGACAACGTAAAATATTTATTTCAGTATATTATTATCTTATACTAACATAGTTTAGCGATAGTTAATAAAATACACTTATACTATCACCATTTTCTGTCATTTTTGTCTAAACGATAACTAAATGTTTTGGCAATTAAAATAAGCATTTATTTTTTTAGTTTATTGTGATAAGTCATTAATAATAATTTATAAGCTTACGCCGTCATCATTTTATGTCGTTTTTAGTATCTGCTTCAACTAAATGTCTTCATAAATAAAATGAACCTTTATTTATTGAATTTGATCTTGACAGTCTTTATTTATTGGTAGATAGTCTGTTTATTTATGAAATTTAACATAAACAACATTTTAGGGATTTATGTAAAACATCGCCTATGGTATCTGCAAGTTATAGATGTTCATAATCATGTCAACTTACTGTACCTGCACAGTCATAGCCTAGTGTCAAAAAGTAGTTCTGAATATTCAAATCAGCTAAAGAATGTAAGATTATTATTTGAAATGTTTTACACGTGCTGCTTATTGTTATAAATATTTAACACGGTTGAAATACTGTATACTAATCCGAGAAATGATGATATGCAATGTGTCGGTTGAATACTTTAATAACAATAATAACATAGTTCTTCAGTTTTAAAGTACATAAAACATGCAGGCAAGGTACTATAAACTTTAGGGAGATTAGTAAATGTCGGAGCCTATATAGCGCTTACAGGATTTCATATAAAACGGGCTTAAAGGACAATATTGGAGTCAGTGATTGTCACATTATGTGATAGAACTGGTTAAACACATTCCAAATACAATTTTAACAAAGAGATCATTGCTACGATGGATGCGTTATAAAGGTTTCATGAATCAGAAGTGACGAACTCAAAAGGAAAACACGAGTTATCCATCTATATAACTGACTGAAGCGACGAGTGATAACAGATACACGGCCGAATTTCTGGTCACTAAAAAAATTCCTTCTAAGACCAAAAGTTGTTGCAAGAGAATATCTAACAATTCAATAAAGTAATTGAGGGTCATTGGATAAGAGAATACGAGAAACATATCCGTACATTTCCTTGGTTTTTTTCCTTCTATATAAAAACATGGTAATGCACGGACATTTCTGTTTTTCTTTCGTGTTCTCTTATCTAAGTGGCAGTCAATTTTCTTTTATGAATTGTCAGATATCCTCTCACAGTCTCACACAACAACCTTTGTCTTCGAAGGAATTATTAATGAGCAAAAAATCGCCCATGTATCTGTTATCACTGGTCACTTCAGTCAGTAAGTTATACAGAGGGATAACTCGTGTTTTCCTTTCGCGCTCGTCATTCCGGATTGTTGAATCCAGTATTACTCATCTATCGTAGCAATGATCTATGTGTTAAAATTATATTTGGAAAGTGTTTAACCAGTTCTACCACATATGTGATAATGACTGATACTAATATAGTCCTTTAACTATTGGGCGGGCGCAAAGCTAATTTCAAAGAGACAATACTTTGGAGTCTATAAAGTTCTAACAGGATTACATATTAAAGGGGTTTAACCCTGGAGCGGCCTCGGAGCTAAAAGACAGTTTTTATGTGTATGAACACTGTGAAATGGATTCGAAACACATTACAAAATACATGTAATATACTATTTTCTTTTAATATGACGGCCATTCAAATGAGGGATCTATTTGCAAAGTAGACTGTTCTCCGTGTACAGAATGTGGTTAAATAATATGATTGATCATAATGTACATGTATAACCTGGTAGTGTATCACTTAAAAACTATATTATCAACATGACGACAAAGGCTATAGGCAATGCATTATATAGTTTTTCTCAAAACTATATGTAACTTAAAACCATTTTAGGGGTCGTAATAATCATAATAATTACAATAAAATGGTTTTATTCGTCAATAATTTAAATTTTTAAAATTTGTACTGAAAATATTCAGATCCATCATCGTTAAGTATTTGATGTTCCACATTTAAAGGAATTGTCTCGTATAATCGCGCGAAATTGGTTAAAATTGTGTGCAATACATGTACATCGGCCAGTTTCATGTTTGCGTCTGGTGTAAGACTTTTAGAAGAATTGTTTCTCGAGAAATAAGATGGCTTTATAATCATTAATGAATATCTTTGGAAAATTAGTAGGTTCACATTATATCTAGGTGTGTACTGAAATCAACTAGCATTTGAATGACTTATTGTTATATAAAAAGGGTTATAGAACCAAAACATAACTAGTTCTATATGTCAACAACATGATAACAGATATCTCATGCGAAGTTTCTAGAGTAAATTTCCATAACCATATAAGGGTGGGTTTCGATGTCATTTGATTTAATTAACCAATAGCTCTAATTATTTGACTAATTAGATAATTGAAAATCCAAAACCGGCAGCTAGAAAACTATGATATTTTTGAGAATTCGTCAGACAGTAGACAGATTCTGGAAGCGAAAGATGTAGCAATTTCTATTAGCAGACTCGCCCATATCGAGTCTTGCTAGCTAGGGTTGAGAATGACTTTAATACTGTAATCTATACTATGCTTGTAGTATGTATCCAGCTTGATGTACAATATATAAAATGTAGAAACGAACTGTTGCGTTGTTATTCCTGGTGGGACAAATGCCTTAAGAAAATAGTAAGAAGAAATACACAACGTGAAGGAGAAGAAAACACGATCAGAGATAAATTCTAGACGATCACAAAGCTACTAAAATATGTAGTAAGAAAAGTTGCATGGGTCGATTTGGCGATCGGTTTTCGAAGGTCCGCTCTCCACGTCTGACACTGGATAAGGGCTGTAGCAATATAGTCGTGGTGACATTGTTTTTAAAGATTATAGACAAGGAATGAGGAGATAAGATATAGTTTTATGTTTCTAACATATTCACATATATGCAGGTGTGTACTGAAATCAACTAACATTTGATTGACATATTGTTATATAAAAAAAGGGTTATAGAAACAAAACATAGCTGTTTCTATATGTCAACAACATGATAACAGATATCTCATGCGCAATTTCTAGAGTAAATTTCCATAACCATATAAGGGTGTGTTTTGACGTCATTGGGCTCAATTACCCAATCTCTCTAATTATTTACATCATGTTTGACCAATTAGATAATTGAATGTCCAAAACCAGTTGATACAAAATTAGGATACCCGTGAGAATTCAGCAGAATTCGATTAGATTCCAGAGGGTTACCATCTAAGAATCTTAGACACCGCGAGGTGTCTAGGTTGAGAAGAGTTTAGTTAGTATTGACTTTTATTGTAATATGTACTATGCTTGTATGTATACCTATGCTACATAAACGGTAAAAACGAACTGTTGCTTTGTTATAACTGAAGAAGACAAACGTCTTAAGAAAACAGTAAGAAATAAACACAACGTGAAGAAGAAGCAAAGACAGCTAGAGACAAATTCTAGACTATCACAAGGCTACGAAAATATGTAGTAAGAAAAGGTCATGGGTCGTACGTAGGATGTGGCGACCGGTTTGACCACTGCAACCCCTCCCCGCTCTCCACGTCAGACAGAAAGACCCATGGTATTACAGGGCGTGTATCATCCCGAGAAATTCCATATCCGAGATACAACCCGTGTTACTAAGCTATTTCTGTATCTTTAGCGCTATTTAAGATACATTATGGGAGATTAGATAACGAGTTGGCAATTCTCACTATAATAGTTAAAAACTAGCTAATGGCAAGGCAATTTGCTGAAAATTTCAGTCAAATTAATTCACTTTGAACCGAGAACTAAGCGAATGAAATTTCCGCATAGCCTCGATCATTATTACTAAAGTCGGTGAGACAAAGCTAATAGTCTTGATTATACATTTAATCGTTAAATCACGAAGGAAAATCGAACTACAATCCAACAAATATCACAGCCTTAGACATCGAGAGTTGATTATGGTCTGGATAAGTTAATGTCTAATTAATAGTTTTTATAACATTTCAGGCCCAAAGAACGACCTACAATAGGCAGATTTTGCTCTTGCTTAATATGTTTAATTCATTGGTATCAACGTATAAGCTTTTAAAGCTATTAACCCATCTAGAAACGTTCAAAATGTCCGGCGATTGTTAAACCTGTTTAATTTGTGTGTCTGAACGCGAAGGTGGGGCAATTAACCAGTTAAAACAGCCCTCTGTCTTTGGTAAGGCTTTTTTTAAAGCCATCTTATTTGACCGCCTGAACGAACGGGTCGGATTGAAATTACCGTCTCTCGTTTCCTTCGTGCCCATATGTAATTAACCCGAACCGACGAGGTCAACAGAGTTAAACTGGTTGGGATTATACGTATTTAGTTCTATGGATTATAGTACGTGTGAATGCATCACTTTCTATTCGGAAGTAGTTGACTAACACATTAAACATACATTATCCAAGAGCTAAATCGGCCTATTACAGGTCCTTTTTTAGGCCTGAAATGTTGTTAATTAAACATTAATGAACTTATCCAGACCATAATGAACCATCGATGTCAACGTTAACATTCGATATTTACTGGATTAGGATCCAACTTGCTCCTCAACTTTCATTCATGATTTAATCATGAAATGGATTATCAAGACTATAATGTTTGTATAATACCGATTGTAATAATGGTGACTTTAGTAATGATGATCGATGCTAGACTGAAAATTCAATAGCTAAAATCTCGGTTCAGACTGGATCAAATTGACATAAATTTTCAGCAAACTCCCTCTATATTATCTAGTTTTTAACTATTATAGTGATAACTGCCAGCTCTTTATCTAATCTCCTATAATGTATCTTAAACTTTAACAAAAGTAGAAAATAAAAAAATGATCTTCAATATATTAAGAACAATTACTGTCATTTATATAACTCTAGCATCACGATTTGATACCCAAAGTTACTTAGTAGTTTGACAACTTACACAACTTAATCATTATTGAGATTAATTGCTAATTTATTACATATCAAAATTTATAGTTTTATAGATTTTGATTACTGCCGTTTTAATGCAGCTGGAATTCATATTTCATTAAATTTAAAAACATGCATTTCACAAATATTAAAATATACTATTCAAAAAAAGTAGGGGATATTTGATTTTGGGGGGCATAATACTAAAATATGCAAATGACTACGAAAAAAGTCACTATAGAACCTAAGAGAAGAAACATTTCCAGTTACATGTGACGCCCAAACGCACCAATGCAGGTGATGCTTGGGATCATCATGGGGGTTCAACCCAAGATTTGCACGACTCTGACTTTGAATGTTACAGTCATTGTGACATTGAATTCCAGGGTGGAAACATCAGTTTAATTGTTTTAGTGACCAGAAAACAAATGTTGATATGCGTCGGCTTACCCAAAATGAAAGGTTACGTGCCCTTGGCATGCTACAGATCGGCACAACACAGGCGGTTGTGGCGCAGACGATGAATGTTTCTCAGTCTGTCCCTTGTTTGAGAGATCATCACATTCAGGCAAGACGTCGTTGGTGTAGGGATCGTCAACTTTGAGATAATCGACGCTGGAGCAATGCGATGTTTTCAGATTAGTCAAGGTTCACTGCTGATTTTTTGGACAGACTTAGGAGGGTGTGGCGTCGTCGAAACGAGCGCTTCCAAGACGTTAACGTCATCAGACATGATCCATTTGGGGGTGGTTCTGTTATGGTGTGGGGAGGCATCACTGTTGCTACAAGAACGGCTTTACATGTTGTTGCAGGGCGTGTTACAGGCCAGTACTACCGGGACAACATCTTGGCAGTCCATGTTGTGCCGTTCGCACGACGTCATGGCCGCCGTTTCATCTTCCAGGATGACAACGCAAGATGTCACAGGGCCAGGATCGTTACAGGTTACCTCCAACAACAGAACATCACCACATTACCTTGGCCAGCACTGAGTCCCGACCTCTCCCCCATCGAGCATGTCTGGGACATGCTTGGACAGAGGTTACGTCAACGTCAACAACGTCCTGCCAATGTCCAAGGACTTGCTGCTGCGTTGCAACAGGAATGGGACAATCTGGACCAAAATGACCTTAGACGTCTCATAAGGAGTATGCCACGTCGGATCAATGCTTGTTTGGCAAACAGAGGAGGATTTACCCGTTACTGACTTTGTTGTGATGCTGTGGTAACTTTGCTGTTTGACCCCGGGTATCATTTTACCCTTATAATGGTCAGTCTGTGCCTTACTTAGTCTAACGATCATTTGGAATAAATCGATGAATGTGAACTTCATTTCATTTTGTCATTTGTTTCTTCGTCAGTTTCATTAGGTGACTTTAATAACACTTAAAAATCAAATATCCCCTACTTTTTTGAATAGTATATAATACAAAAGGGAACTAGAGAGTCTGAACCAGTGCTGCGATTACACATTATTTAAAAATAATCACGTGTTTAGGCACAGGAATCTGACCTTCTATCCGAATATATGCATACACCATGTCCAGAGGCGGATCCAGTGGGGGAAGCGATATCGTTTTGTAGGAGTATTTAAGCAAATTCCTAGATCCGCCCCTGATGTCGTGTGAGACAATACATAATAAAAAACGAACAGGAATACAATACCTTTTGAAGACTCGATTTTACTCGTTTTTTTCAACAATTCGTAATGTCAGGAAATCAAACCTCTACCGATTCACTCAGACATATGTTTTTTCTTCAATCCAGTCTTTTTGATTTCATTAAATACTTCTACAAAACGATATCATGGCCACTCGTTTCCAAGTGGTTTAGGGCATCATGGTAATGGGAGCACCACACAATGTCTGCATTGTTAGATGCCCACATTACAATATTTAATTCTAAAACTAAAAACTTCGAATTATCATTTTTTTAGTCTTCTCTTACTATCTCCTATTTTGTCGCAATTAATAATGACATGTATAAAGTTTTAGAAAAAAAAACCTCTAATCACATGCTTGGCGGTTGTCTGTGGTTTATTATTATTTTTATTTTAAATAACATATACATCAGGCGCGGATCCAGAGGGGGGGGGGGGGGTCAGAGGGTCCGGACCCCCCCCCCCCCCCCGGCCCAGACTTGAAAATTTTTTATGCGATTTTATTGGCGACTTTTAGACCTGTAATTTTGGAATTTACCTTCCGGAAATACGTCAGAATCTAATTTACCAAATTTTCCTGGGGGAGGGCCCCCCCCCCCCCCCGTTAATTGGTTGAGTGCCTTTTATCAAACCTAGACCCCCGCCCCCCTGCCAAAAAATCCTGGATCCGCGTCTGTACATGTATATGGTGGCATCAAAATCTGATCTGCTTAGGGCCTCGATGGGTGGTAGTAATCCGACCCTGGTCCTTTCGTTTAATGATTATATTAGACGACCAATACCCGTCTTTTTATACTCATTCTCGAAATAGCCTAGCGTCCATTGACTTTCATTATAAAACATGATTACAACACGTGCAACAACTGTTTATATATTCGCAATCTGACAAATATATTTTGTTTTCTTTTGATTTGTATGATGTACCCCATTGGTTGGCGAGGGATCACGTGGCTAAATGGATAAGACGCTGGCTTGATAGCTTGGAGCTCGGGTGTTCGATCCCTGCATTGGCCTAGAAAGTTCATCCAGATTTTCCGGCGTGGTTTCTCCTTGTAAGTGACAAGGATCGGACGAAAAACAGAGGTCCCGTGTCCACATTGGTCCCGAGTAAAAGATCCCGTGGCAGTTGAAATTCAATATAAGATTATGCCGTAGCGCCGCTGCCCGGGAAAAATGTCCCTCATATCACACTGTTGGCGTATGCTCGTCTTCATTAGCCACACTGTAAATATTTCTGTTAATCGATGGCATGTTTGGAGAAAATGTGTTAAAAGCGTGGATTTCTTCAATTTAAGTGTTTTATGTATTTCTATGGAATTTTCTGTTATTTTACGGGATAAACTGTAGAATGACCAAGAATTTCCGTGAAATTTAAGGATAGAATATTTTATTCCATTGCAAATGCAACGATAAGTAATCGTATACAATATAATCATTCCTAATAATTATCATGTTATAGTATTCATCCCAATTTATTAACCACAATATGAAGAATTATATTTTGTAAAGTTTGGTATATTACGTGTTATGTATATCTAATTTTCATGATTTATAAGATCTATAAAGTGTATATATATTCATGAGACCGTAAGTATTTTCATAAATGTATTTATGTTAATTGAAGTATTTTTTGTAAACTGCAGAAAAAACAAATACCTGCAATTTTTGTTTCCGGAATTTTTAAAGTTTTCTTTCACAGATATTTTTGTTACAGTGCAGGTTAGGAACAGAACAGTACGGCGTTAAACCCCCATTTCATTTCATTTCCATTGGTCGGTGTTCAGATTACGTGAATTTATTGAATAACTAAAATGGCCGTATAAATATCCAGGGCTTTGTTACATACGGTACACCTCGGCATAAGTCTTGGGAAAAAAGTTGTCACATTAATTTTATAGACATACCAGACCAGTATCGCGCAATTCTTTGAACATGACAATTATGATTCTTATTTATATTAGTATCGGATTAAATTGTTTCCATAAGGTCAGAAACTGCGTAATATATATGTATAACAACCAATAGGTGGATTAATTACTAAATCATGTTAGATACACAGTTCACAGACTTCACCCTTGAGGCACTGTCCATCTATAACCCGATAATTATACATATTATGTGTAAATGATGTTAGTTTAAATCTTATGGTGAACCCAAACTAAATTTGACCCCTGCTCCTGTCACTATTTATCAAAACGTCACTACTTTAAATCAAGTTTCGGGGATCTAACCCTCCTTGCTCATTTTTACGATTTCTAGTGTAGTGCATACCTTTTAAATGTGGACACAATGGACTTTAAATAATATACCCATGTTTAAAATATACTTGCTCGGTTTTCTACTGGCGTTTTGTCCTGGACTCACAGATGGACAGACCTCTCGCCAAAGACAATGGATGCAACAACGCACAGGCTTAAAACTACAAGGACAACAGGTTTGTAACATAAACTCTTAGTATTATGAATGAGTTTTGACGTTTCTTATACAAATTAATGTCGGAGGTCTCTAGACGAACGTCACACCTACTCTCGTGTACTCAGTGGCCGGGTCTTAGACATTTGTATGTACAGATGTTATCGCCTCCGGTATGCGAAAACAATAAGCTATTAAAGTAAAATAAATTTGTGGCGAAGAAGAAATAGAGAGCGAGAGAGAACAGGTGTATAAAATCCACAAACTAGGTGTTTAAAATCGACATAATCTAGGTCATTTGGGGACTAACAAATGGTTCAATTTTATTTTGTTCATTCGCTGGCGCTTAGGAGTCTTTAACAGTGGGAGGAAACCAGGTGATCCGCCGAAAACGAGAAGAGAGAGACGAGAGAGAGAGAGAGAGAGAGAGAGAGAGAGAGAGAGAGAGAGAAATGGGGTTTAATGTAAACCCGTCACAAACTAGGTCCTTTCTGGACTACCATATATGATTCAATTTTTTTCAATAATTCGCTTGCGCATAGGGATCGTTGGCAGTGGGGGGAAACCGGGGGACCCGAAGACAACCGACGAGATTGAACAAGCAATAACCCTAGTCGGGGAAACCGGGGTACCTGAAGACAACCCACGAGATTGAACAAACCACATTAGTCCTTGTCAAAACCACGCCCGTTGCCTCATTGACAGACCTTATGATACAACGCACACGCGCTAACCATTCGACCATATACTCCACCCACTCCCCTCCCGGAGAAAACCCACGGGGTTAGACAGGCGAAACCGATGTCGAGGTCGTAAAAGAATCCGTATCTGTTGGAATTCAATTAAGCTCATCTCACACTGCATGTCGTATGCCCGTATTCATTAGACCGATTGGAGCCGAGCAGTGGGACGTTAAATCACATTACATGTACATACAATGCAATAAAAAAAAACCTTTATGTTTTGTCTAAATTCATTATCAATGTGTCGCCTGTTAATCACGTAGTAGGTATTTGTTTGAACACCGAAGACCCACTTGTCAACCATTTAATTAACTAATATCATGACGAAGAATCGTAGATTGCTTTTGAACTAATATAATCCACGGTTGCCGTATTACGTTACGACTCGAATATACATTTTACCATATTCAATGGCTGATAAAAACCATGGCTTTAGACCTGAAATCTATGATTAACATGGTAATTTCGGCTATCGAAGGGAGGCAACTACAGAGATGTCAGTGTTTCCCCAACACCTTTGACATCAAGTTCACATACATAATGATTGTGCCCATGAAGTAATAATTTTATCAGATTAAACAATTCTAGATAAAGTGTGGGAATTTATAAATGAAGCAATGTTTACATAAATATGACCAAACTGATACTACTACTACTACATGGGGTTTTAACGCCCGCTTCCACAGAACTCATATCGCAGACAAACCAAACTGATAAGAAACCTGCACATTTTATTCTATTTTGGTTGTGGGGGTCGGGGAGCAATTTTGTAGATGCAGATTTCAGAAAATTGTATTGTTGCGCGAAATATAGCTATTGTAATATTTAGAAGAAAAATTCATATGCCATACCCATCCTAAAATTTTCACTAATTCTCTGTTGACACTGATAAACATCGAACAATTATGGCCCGAAATAATGTAATACATTGCATCATTTATTTTTAAATTTCAGATACAGTCAATACGGAACTTTGGTCAGATAGAAAACAGATATCAAAATATATCGGAAACTGGAAGACAACAACCAACGAACCAACCACATAACAATACCGATTCGATATACAGGGGAAGTCACTCCACAATGATTCGCACAAAGCTCCACAGCAATCATATCCCACCTTCCACATTTGGTAACACAAGAGCAAGAAATAGCATTAACAGGCTGCCAGGACAACGAAGAGTGATTCAAAATCGACCAATTCTGCTGAGAAATATTTTAGGAGGTAGGAGTACAGATTCAAACAACAATTTTCGACACAGCAATGGCCAAGAACGTCATACACAACCCGACAACGTATCAGAAACAAATCAACCGATGCAATCACGTACCCGAAATATACCCCAACACCAGCAACTCCGCGAAGGAAGTCGACATACCATAGCTAATGTATTGCCATCTATTAACCAACGTTCACAGTCTCTTCGAAATCAGAATCAGAATTTTTTTCAGCAAAATATACAACGTCAAAACCCACTCCACAATTCACGTGTTAGACAAAACCAACTACGAAGAACACAGAACTTTCGGCAACGACCTATGGGGCGAAGACAAAACAATAATGTACATATTCAAAGACGTCTCCTCCCAGGATCTAATTTTAACAGGCGCCACAACAGAATTCCACAGAGAAGACTTCTACCGAACCCCCAAAATCGTGGAATAACTAAGAATTCTAATTCCTTGTATAATCAATCCAATATTTCGTTTAAGACTGGACATCATATTGAAATAGACAAACCCAAGATGAATTATACGAGCCACAGCTATGCGCCCACTTTCGTGAACACTGGTATATTCAGTGTGGATGGGTCATCAAGGAGGAACAATAGTGATAAGGACTTGACATGGAGCAGAGCTTCGACATCATATATAAAGAAAGGTGTGTTTGGAAAGAACTCAAATGGTTACAAGGAAGACCACAAGTCTAGAAAAACTCCCAAAGACATAAAGATTCCTCAACCTGACCTCAACCGATTCGATACTCCAGCTGTCCTTTACACGGTGGACTTAAAAGAGTCGCAACCAGGCCTTACCAATATACAGTCTAACGGAATACTGACAAATGATACCCCAGCTGTCCGTCATCCAGTGAGTATAAAAGAGTCGCAACGACGTGGCAGTAAGCGGGGTCGCTTTGAAGTGAGTAATTTTAAATCACAAGAAAGAGACAGAAAGTTTCAAAAGGATGCAATACCCTTGGAAACATATGTGTCGGGAATTCCTAAAATTGATATTGTCGGCAATCAGGCTATGGACGAACTTACGAAACTGAAAATGCAAGGCGATCACACGACTGTTAGTACCAATGGATATCGCAAGGAAATGCCCATTCATAATTATTCAGATTCTCGATCGCTTATTGATTGGATATGGCCAGGCGATGAAAGACAAAATATGAAATTTGCTAAACACCAACGACACATAACAGCTCCCCAAAAAGACCATTTGGGTTTCTTCTGGCCAGACTTCACAGCCGCGCACAGATATGAACAAAGAGAGAAGGTTTTGAAAACAAGTTTTAAAATTGATACTAAAAAGATAGAAAATGCAAACCCTACTTCAACACAACTGGCTCAGAAGAAGAAAAAGAAGAGGCTTAAAGTTAAAAGAAGGCGGAAAAAGAAGAAAATGGATGTCAAAGTCAAAAACGATTATGTAAGCCAACTTGGAGATTCCTTAGTTAAATATCAGCCTGATGTATCAACACAATTGCCCTTCAATCAAGATACTTTGTCAGCTTTAAAAACTTTAAACCACAACCCCGCAATATCTCATAAAACAGAGAATAAATTCCAATTAATTGATACGGTGTCGTCAATGACAGATGGGATACTTAGTAACTTGGATAATATTAAAAACCGAATTCCAAAGGATATGTTATCGTCAATAAATCTCGACCTGTCTTTCAAAAACGTATCACAAATATCCAATTTAGGTGATAATTCGTCAACAGTATCCTTTAAACTCGATACTACTACATACAGCACGCAACTGCCAAGCATTCGCAATACAGATATCACCACCCCTTCACTAAGAAGTACCAAGGACACAAAACCTTTACTAACTGCGAAGAAAAAATTCCGCAAGAGTAACATGGTTGGAGATAAAATTTCCAATGATCAATTGTCGTCACTACTAATTAATACAAAATCGATATTTGAAGGTAATGAACATCACAAATTCAAAAAAATGTCAAACGTAAATCGGGTAACGGTACCAATCACCACGACATCACAGAGTCCTAATATACACCAATTAGGTAAAGATCTGCACGACATGGAAACTATGAAAACTGCAGAGATGCCCATTGAACCTTACGCATATTTGGATATCAACCAAATTAGAATTCCACCAGATCAGCTGTCGGTATTTAACCATTTACCCGGATTGAACCAAGGGAACTCTTTACACCTGAAAAATGATAAAGATACAGACGAGGTATTCTTTACACCAGTTAATGGTACAACATCACCGGTTTCAGATGTAACGCAGGGGATCGGTATAGACTTGTTGGGGCATGACACGCCGTTAAAAATACGACAGGTTGATTCCCAGACAAGAGACATATCTGTTGAAATGACAACTCCCAAACCAACTCTGCCTGAATTAGACTCGAAATACACACAACTGAAAATGACACCTACTCTGTCCACTGATAAAACAGAATATAAACCGGTGTCAATTTCGCAAATTAAGTCAGTTCCTGAAAATGTGTTTATTTCTTCTTTGTCATCCATGGACCATACTGCTTCTTCTGTGCTCTCTAATCAGCTAAACCCTACTTTAACAACATATATGTTATCCGCGACGAGTAACCGACAGGTTGGACCTGAAGAAATCCACACCTCCATAGATTCAAATACAAACAGAGTAGTAACATCGCCGAGTTCATTAGACCAGTTTACTCATCCTACTGATAATGGATATGACAGTCGCTTAAATATTATATTACCTGTCAAAAATATTATTCCGACGACATCTTCAATTTCGTCAAATATTCCTGCAACAAATATTATTCCTGAAACTGTGATAACCCAGTATAAAGATGTAAACAAGATCCAGGATTCACTTAAGTTAAATATCGCAAAAACTGGCACAAATAATATTCAGATAAACCAAGGAACTACAGATTTTAGATTTGAAAATTTAGATTCGCTACCATCTGGAAAACCCATACCACTATATATGATAGATGTCAACACATTTCATGGTGCAACGGAGACTGCTGATAAAAACAGAATAAGAGATGTTATGGAAATGAAACTGAATGATAACTCTCCTGGAAAAATCCACACTTCCATAGATTCCAATACAATAAAAATAACATCTCCAAGTTCATTTGAGCAGTTTACTAATCCTACGGATAATGGCTATGCCAGTCACCCAGATATTCTATTTCCAAGTACAGCTCACAGTTTGTCTACAGTCAACGCGACGATATTTTATGCGGCAGTTGTTGATGAAATGAATATTTCAAAAGAAAAGCCAGTCCGAGATGAGTCATTCAAGCATACGAAACCAATCCTCCCAGAAATGTCCCTGGTGATTAACGAAGACAAAAAACGAACCCTGGCTCGAAACCCATTTTTAAATCATCATATTAAAAGGCTTTATTCGCCACTACAGAGCAGCAGCATACCATTTACACAGAAGGCGACAACCGACCATTTCTTTGGCATGCATTCTATTTTGGATATGGATCATGCGACCCCAGTAACACCATCAACTGTACAAATTGGTAATATGGAACCCATAACCGTGGATTTGACCACTCCACCTAATCATATCTCCGCTACACTTCCACTTGTTTTACCTTCGTTTCTGGAAGATGGGTCCTTCAAGCATACGAAACCAATCCACACAGAAATGTACCTGGTTAATAACGAAGATAGAAAACGACCACTTGCTCGAAACCCATTTTTAAACCATCAAATTCAAAGGCATCATTCGCCATTTCAGAACAGCAGCATACCATTTACCCAAAAGGCGACAACCGACCATTTCTTTGGTATGCATTCTATTTTGGACATGGATCATGCAACTCCAGTGACTACATCTACTGTACAAATTGGTAATATGGAACCCATAATCGTGGATTTGACCACTCAACCTAACCATATCTCCACTACACTTCCATCTATTTTACCATTGTTTCTTGATGAAAAAACGAACAGTTCAAGTTGGATTCAAAATAAATTAAAACTGCTTGAAAATCACAAATTTTCACAGACGGTGGATATGTTGCCACAAAATCGAGAATATCAGGGGATCAGTTCAACAACGCCTTCTTCATTGGGAGGAATTCAAAAGATGGTTAATGGCACCAAAATGGAATCACCAATTTACTTTTCTAGGAATTCGAAAGAGAGAGTGAAAAATAAAACGTTTACGATTAGTGAACCATTCAAGCAAGCTTCATTTTCAAACCAGGTTCATGGGGGGATCCCCGTGGGTGTTAGTACAGAAAGGAGGAAACCAACAGCCAGAAACAATCCCAGGGAACAATATCCTTCAACACTTAATAGCAGTAATATACCAGATACACAGAAAATAATAACTGATGTCCGTGCTACTCATTCTGTTAATGGCACAGGAAATAATAGTCCAACAAGTACCTCAACTACCCCTACTAATGACAGAGTATCGCAAGCCAAATATTTCACTTCCCAGCCAATCTTTTCTAAACTTTCTACTACTATATCGTTATTTGACATTATGACAAATACGTCAAATGCGGAAAATTCCGATAAATCTCTTGCAGCTCCAAAAAATCCAAGAATTCGCCCCGAAGAGGGTAGAAACAAAACCAATGGGAGCCATGTAATTCGTAATCTAATTTCGAGTTTCGAATTTACAAATACGAAAGGTACGTCACTACAGGGAACGCCCACTGTACAACCGAATAAGGTGAATGTAACCTCACATAGTCAAAACACCAATTTCTTACAAAAACAAAATGCATTCGAAACGAAATTAGCTACATCTGCATTTCGATTTAATGATATTTCCACAGACTCACCAAGTCAGAAAAGCAATTGGTTCGCAGAAGAGATGTTACAAAGAAAAAATTCAACTTCATATAACATTAGCGTTCCATTTTCTTGGATGGTAGGAATTAAAAATAACGTTCACGAAGATCAAATTGAGGAACCTTTTGGTGTTTCTAAAACCCTACAAAACATTGAATTAAAGGGGCATGCTTTAAGTGATGCCATGCAGACGTTAACGGTGATACCGACGGCTGATATTTCGTCTCACGCAGAAACAACTATTCAAGAACAGTCGAATACCATTAATTCAATTTTACCAACTGAACAAAGCAATCTCTTTGCGGAAGAGACGTTACCAAGACAAAATTCAACTTCTTATAGCTTCAGCGTCCAAGGTAACGTTCACGAGCAACAAATAGAAAAACCCGTATATATTTCAAAAGATTCACCAAACACATTTAAAGTTAAAGTACACCCTTCCAGTGAACAACGCGGGACTCTCGAGGCTTCATCATTAAGTCCATCCAATGAGAACCAAACACAGGTAATGCCAATCTTCTTAACATTCAAACCCAAATTAACAACCAGTACAGCTGAAAATGTTCCAGGAACTACACCTGTAGTTCGATTAGATGATATTTCCACCGAGTCACGGATTCAAAAAAGCAATAGATCAGCAGAAGAGACGTTACGAAGACGAAATTCCACTCCTTATAACACTAGCATTCAAAGTAACGTTCACGACACACAAATAGAAAAAGCCGTAGATGATTCTAAATACCCACCAAACATATTTGAAGTCAAAGAACATGCTCTCAGTGAACCACCCGGGGCTCTAGAGGCTTCGTCATTAAGTCCAGCGACAGAAAACCCAACACAAGTAGCCCCATTCTTCTTAACATTCCAAACCAAACTAACAACAAGTAAAGCTGAAAATGTTCAGGTGACTACACCTCCATTTCCATCTAATGATACCACCACGGTGTCACTGTCAAAACCAAAGGACAAAATTAAACAATTACCGGATCAAGATTCGTTTTCTACTGAAAGTACACTATCAACCGAAAAGCTTGGTTTTAAAACTTCTGACTCCACAAGTAATCGTTATACAAGTCCGACTGTAGATAATAGCTCTCCGCGTGACAATCCTTCCGCAATGCCAAATATATTCAAACAAATAAGTGATGTTACTACTGTCGAAGCACCAACCCGTAAGCATATGACTACAGTGAAGCAGGACAAACTTAAGAAACTCGTATTATTTACAGAGAAACCGAATATGGACAACCGGGGTTCAATAACTAGAAACCCGTTTACTTTTGAAACAAAAACATTTGGAAGTTCCGTGGGAGAATCAACCGGCAAATACGTGACAAAGCCTAAAGAACTTCTGTCATTTACACAGAAACCGGATAGAGGGAGAGGGTCAGCGAATAAAAATCCGTTTATCTTTGAAACAACTACATTTAGAAACCCCTTCCTTTTGCCTCTCGTTCGCAATCCATTCCTAGCACGGGTACAAAATATCCGACCAGAGTTCGTTCGAAAATCACCCACGAAGGATGCCGTCAAAATAAACGGAAAAACACCCAAACCAATACCACCACGCAACCCATTCCTCTCACCGCTTCGATCCAACCCTTTCTATCCCCCTAAACAGATGACCAATCCACGTTTCGCCTTTGGGTCCGTTTCAATGAATAATTCCAAAGCAAAAAAACAAAATACCTTATCGAGCTGGAGCGAAAGCAGAGAAACGAATGTTTTTAACACAAAGGACACACCGACTACAGAAAATCCCTTCTATCAACCCTTTAGTCAGACACGTTTGGATGAGAGGTCTACCACCGTGGCAACAGTACAAAATTCTTATGGTCAACAACCCCTTAAGCCATATATGGGCGTCTTTGCTTCTTCCACTACAATGAACATTCCGAATACAAGCGATAAGCCCAGCACAGAAAAACCTTACAGTCTACCGTCCCTTCACGCAATTATTACACCAGCAACTGTACCTTCGGAATCTACCCAAGGCGTAGAGGAATCCACTAAAGGAATAGCTTTAACTGAAAGTCCGTCGGAAGGATTGGTTACACATGATTTAAATCTGAACAGTGGCCATGAACAGATATTACTGGATGTTTTAAAAAAGGTAGTGGCAGGCAGTGGTAAAACGGGGTATAATAAAGCGGTTGAGACAGTACTTCTTCAACAAACACAAAAGAACATTTTGAAATATTTACTAGCACGAGTTGGGGAAACATCACCACCCAAACTACCCCCATCCACGACTTCCTCCCCAATATCTACAACTGGTGCTTTTGGTGAATTATATGACTATTATGGTGAACCCTCTGAATATGGGGAACAGCCACTAAGAAATTATTATTACTATTACTAGTTATATTACTAAGATAATTTAATTTAAAGCGGGAATTTCATATTTCATGTCTTTTGCTCATTAGGTTATCAACTCAATATTATAGGCATTATTCCCCACACTTAGAACTACTCATTGACACCGGAAATAATAACACGTGGAATAGCTATCTTCAAAGTTTTGAATTTGAAATTGAAAATGACATATTTGCCAATTTCTCAACTGGAAATGGCGAATTATTGGATTAATGGGATAATTCTTTTACAAGGTAGGACTGTTAATAGATATCATCTATTTTAGGGCTTTATTTTAATAATTTTTCGAAATATAACTAAACAATATGAATTAGTAGCTTAAAGTCAAATTTAATTGTTCAGCTATGTTGATGCCGATTTGTTATTTCGGTAATTGATGTGGGGACTCTAAACTGTTAAAGTGTTCGAACGTTGGTCTGTTTAATAATTTACAGCACCGGCTGTTGAAAACAAAAAAATGTCCTTTTTTAAATTTGTACATCACAGATTACCACAGTTTCATTATTCAGATATCGGTCACTTTATACATTATGGAAGTATTTTAGTCTTTTGATTCTGTTTGATTTGGTCAAATTATTATTAAAATTGAATCAGGATGTGCCAATATTGTGCAATTTTCTTTGTAAAAGAAATGTTTAATGGATGTGCTTTGTACTCTAAATGTGATAGATACACAGATACCAGAAAGAGATATTTTCTTAAATATTTAAAATTTTTGCGTATAAATAAAACGTTTCTGGATTTCATCAACAGAAGGAGTGGGGTGGGAGTATTTCATTTGAAACATGTTTTATGCGATTAATTGTTATTTATTTATATTTTTGTAAACATATATAATATATTTTTGTAAATATATATAATATATTTTTGTAATAAATTCAAGTTTTAGTGAAATGTATTATTTCGTGTGATGTTAATTAAACTCCCATCTGTGGTGTATATTGTCATCCCCGCGGCTGCCATACCCGTAGGTTGTACGTGACAAGGGGTAAGGTCGCCTGTCCAATGGGTTTTCTCCAGGTCCTCCGTTTTCCTCCTACTGCTAAAGACCCATACGCGTAAGCGTATTGTTGAAATAAAATTGAACCATACGTTAGTCCCGGAATGGCCTAGTTCGTGTCGAGTGAACGTTAAACCCATCTCTTTCTCGCCCCCCCCCCCCCTAAAGAGGTGGTAACTCCAGAATGGGAGGTCGATAGAGTTCATTCTATCATCTTTGTACCAAACTCTGGAACGGAAGGTCGCAAAGCGTCGAAAATTGATATGGTTTGTTCCCTCACGATCCCAATGCCCCGTACCATATTGAATAAAAAAAATCCATTTAAAATGTAGCCCATATCGTAAAAAATCGATGCCTTTTGGTATATTTTCGGTTCCAAGTCACTAGTTGACGGTAGATAGAGTATTATTAGTTGTGTTGCCCATGGATTTGGGTAATTTTGTCGGTTAAAATGGGCTTATTAGACACATGTTTGACTTTCCAATTAGCTATTGGTTTGATTATGAAAAGCCTGTAAATCAATGATAATTGAAGGTACATAATTAGACTGGTGGCCAGTCTTCTCCACACACCAAAAATTGGCCAGTCCTCTCCAAAAAAAAAAAAAAAAACGAACAAAAAAACGTAATCTCTAGAGACTGGGCAAATAGAGCTTCATTCTCATCTTGTGGGTCAATCTGCATTATGTAGGTCGTGTGACGTCGTGCACGGGATTACTGCATTTGCACTGGCAAACTGGTGTAGGTGCGAGATGTTTGTTGTGGATAACGGTTATTGTTATTTAGTGATACTTTAACGATCTAAGAATTTTGTTGACGGACAATATGATAATATCTGTCGAATGAACGGATACAGCGTATGGGATGAGGTGAATGAACATAAATAATTACACACGACATCATTATAACAACTTAACGAAGCCAGTTCATGCGTATCGGGACGAAGCCGAATGGCGAATGGAAACAAAAACGTGACATCAGCCCGCAGACGGTTTCAGCATGACTGCTTTGCACTCCATTCGAGACGCATGATTCATGAAGGTAAATATCTTAATTTATCTTAGACATCACATTTACAAATTCGTGTCACGTGACTCGGGGCTTGCTTGACAACTGTCAATCATTCCAAATAAGGAACGACGTAAAACAGGACAAGAAACGCCCATTTTATTGTGAAGCTCGCAAATTGTCCAGTCTCTGGTGCTGGTTACAGGTTTACTCAATTTTTTTTTTATACAAATGGAAACGAAAGTGTTGGTTTACTAAAATTTACTACTTTTATATAAATCGAAATGTAAAATAAATAGAAGAGACTGGGCCAGTCTAGTACATAATCTTCAATGAAAACAGTCTCTATACAGCAACACAATTATCCTCATTACCTGGATACGGACAATTATCGGCGATTAATAAAGCGAATAATATCCTGTTTACAGAAAATATGAGTTCTGGTTTCGACTCGGAAAAAAACCGACCATTTCAAACAGACAAATATTTAATTTTAACGTATAAATTTGAATTGTAAAACTGATAATCCCACTAATTAGTTTCGTACAAATTTAGCCTTTTAGACAACACTATATACAGTGTAACGTGTTCTTCTAAACTAAATGAATTCGAGCAAGGATTATTTCATGTATCATGTCTTTGTCATGTAAATCTATTTAATCTGCGTGTTAAAACATGTGAAAAGAATCAGAGCAAAACCCCTTTGTCAATTTGTGTTATGTGCTGTTGGCTTCTTGTAATAGTGCATAAGGGACGATAGAAGAGTCGTTGATAACATTACCAAAGTTAAGGTGTACGTGAGTCGATCGTTCCAGTGCTATACCTGTTAAGGAATACATTCTATTTTAATACCGCGGTAAGTAAACTTATATATATACAATTAACAGTATTCAGTTTTAATGAAAATAATATGCAAGCAGGTTATGGCAGATGTCTATAAATAGGTATGTTTAAATGTCCCGTCAACTTGATCATAATATGATGACTGTGGCCATTAAACCAAGCTTAACAATAACCTTAAGACAGTTTTCTATTCGATTTATTTACATAATATCAATGAGATGGTTTAACATACGAATCATAAGGTTATAAACTGTCTATATAGATCTCAGTAGACAACTCGTTTGACAGGGTGGAGTAAAGTGATGTATAAATCATTCAGTACAAAGGCATTCTGTAAGTGATTGAAAGCAAATATAGTTTTGGTTGAACATACTGTCGTGAAGTAATATTGCGTAATAATAGATCAGCATAAAATATAGCCGATATGTCGAGTTAGAATGATAAGAGTTTATTACATACAGTCTACGTTGATGGAACGCTGAACAGAAATGTATTTTCGTGAATTAACTGGGAAATTAATATTCTTTATTATTTTATTTTCTGTTTTATTATTGGTGGAACGATGATTCCATAACATACATAGTGTAAGACTCCTCGGTGAATATATATATTATACGCTATCAAAGTATTAATAGTGTATGGCATTAAAGGGACAATAACATTTTTGCTGGCTTGGTAGCTCCAGAAAATAAATATAAGTACTAGAAGTTTAAGTGTCCTACCTATTGTGTATATTATCCATTACAACCTATTTTACTTGTCCAGAGGGTTCGAAAATATTTTGAAATCCAAGTCACATTTGAAAAGCTTTACGTTAGACTTTTCAAATCAATTGGTTGAATTTTTCCAATTCTTTAAAATAGGTGTGTGAAGATGAAATTTTTATCATCATTTAATTGGAATATTCTAAAATAATACCATTTGTTGACCAGAATGAAGATTGGGACATATTATTCAGTTACAACAAGAGTGTTATTGGGGCTTTAAGGAATTGGAGACTAGTATTAACAACATAAAAGAATTCGTGTTTGCACTCCACACACTTCATGGTTATGATTGTATCGACCACACCCAGCTAGTGATATATTGTGTGTGATATTATGTTTCACACGTTCCAATATAACATGGTTGATGCTGACGTGCAATAGAATATCCAATTAACTTTTATTTTGCTGTCATGGAAACGCTGTAATTTCTCAAAAATGCCTATTTTGCTTAACTAGAAAACATAAGTAACCAAAGGATAAAGATCCATTAACCTCGCGATTAGACTACTTAATAAAAATCAGACTAATCTCTTCTTTTCGTTTTGTCTGCAGGGTCTTAATTATTATGTAACGTATTATCCAAGCCCTTTTGTACCGTATTCGTACAAATAGACGACATTCTAATAACTTAGGCGGTATATGCGTTTCAATCTTATAGGCATATATCATGTATGGTTGTGCCGTTTTAATTTCGAAATATCAAGCGAATTCTTTTTTTTTTTTTTTTTTTTGATTACTTTCCTTTTCATTTTTGACATAAAATGTCGACTATTCAACATACAATTGCTTTTATCTCAATAGTGTAGATTGATTGGCATCACATCAAACAAATCAACACATAAAACGCAATTCAATCGATAAATTTGTATTCCCGACAAATCAACGAGGGTGTGTCATTTTAAATGAGAACTATCTTAACTCAGAAAACGGAAAAGCGCATTTGAGGTCATTACTTATGGTTAAAAGACAAACATAATATAAGAATATTTTTGTTACAGAGAAAAATTGATTGATCTGCTCCGCTCTAATAATTTCCAAGGCTGTATGTGTATGGCTTTTATGTTGTCAGAAATCGAAACAACGTTTACATGTTTTAAGAAAATTCGTATAAAATATTAGATATATTTATCTCGTAGTTAAATCTTTAATGTCATCATATTGATTTTTATCTTAGGTTTTGTGGAAAATGTTGACGACCCCAGAAGAGTTAATATAGCATACACATCAAAATAGATAAAGCAGAATGAAAGCTACCGAGCATGTCCCCTGGCGCTTGACACTTCAGCTGATCTAATAACCTAAGGGGAAATGACGTCTCTTACACTGTAACTGTCCTCGTCTTAGTCCGTTTTCAAATGTCTTCGCCACATTTATACTTTTTGGCCTAGAGTAGTGTAAATGTGCATACTTAAATATACTATCATTGACACTTCCCCTGTTTAAAGAACCAGTCATTTATGTGATTGTATCTGGTTAACGAGCTATTTGTGATGTTTTCCTAAAACCGATTCGAAGTGTTTCGTATGCTTACTTTTCGAACAAGGGTTGTATTGTCTGGATAACCATGTCTATAAGCCATTCATCCAGTCACGCTACTGTTCAGTACTTAGAATCGAAACATTTCAGTGTGAAATCATTATAATTTTATGATTTAAACAAGATATTTAATTGTATAGTAAATTATGTTATGAAGCAGCTGTGTGTATATTGTAGTTACATATGTAGGTATATACATCAAATACATTGCATTGTGTCACAATTTCTACTCTTCTATCTTGACTTTAGCGTTAATATAAAACCGAGATGGTGAGTTATTTGTATTAAACATTTCTTCTGCATATCATTTAGGTTAAATTTTTCCTTGTGCAATTATAAGTGAGTCGTCGCAAATTTACGACACACACAAGGAATTTTATTGATTCTGTGCTACATGTGAATATGATACTGTGATATTTATGAACTGGATAAAATAAATTTATAATATTGAAATTAATATATAATTAGTAATAAGTATTCACAGAACGAAGGTGACATTGATGGGTTTGTATTCTCAATTCTAATGTATATACATATTTTGTTTAAAATTAGAAATTCTTAAGATGGCAACATATTTAATAATATGCATTTTGAAGTGTGCTTTTTTGACTGATGCCATTGTTTGACATCAATATTAGAATATTTTTTAATTAAGCGTAAATTGCTAAGATTTTCTTCCAAACAAATTCATTTTGATATTCGTCTGTAAGTAATTATAGCTACGACAGATGGCACTCGATTGAATATATTATAGATTATTGTATATATAACTAAACAATCCATATTTAGAAATTTAAAGTGATTCCTATGATAACAGTTTCAAAATAAAGGCCTAGTTACAATAATTAATGATACATTATGTAAGATTTAGATAAAGAGCTGACCATTCTTGCTACAATAGCTTAAAAATAGATAATGTAAAATGACAATATTGAAAATTTTATTTTGACAAGATGTGTACATAGTGGTAATCAGGACACTAGTATATTCGCGACTTAGCCTCGGTCTTAATTAAACTTTTTAATTAAATTTTTAAATGGCGAACCGTTCTAATCTAGTTAAAATCTCGAGTATGGTCTTGTCTTATTAATAGTTTATATATAACATTTCATGCCTATAGAAAGACCTGCTTTAGGTAGATTTGAAATGAGCCTGATATTTACAATATCAAGCCAGGTGCTATCTAACGGAACATTTTATTAGGAACTATGTAATCGATGCTAATGTTGGATATTCAGCGCCATAATAGGTCTAAATGGTAAAAATCCCATGGCTAATCTAAATTTTCTCGGATTAAATATTATCCTTTGGTGATTCTTATTTTTCTGTTCAATTTAACTCGATTATCTGACTGAGCGAGTGGTTAAGAATTTAACGTTAAAAAAGTGCATTCACACTGTTGGGGCAAATTGACTTTACATTATGTAGTTTTTAACTATTATAGTGGGAACTGATTCGTTATCTGATCTCCCATAATGTTTTTAATGAGCTTTAAAAAATTGTGTTGATCAAATTGTATTTGAGTAAGCAAACGAATGTTTCATGCACCAGATCTTGAAGTATAACCTCTATCCGTAACCACAATCGTTACAATTGTATTGATTGTTGTATGGTTGCTATAAATAAACCATAACAAACTATTTCTTCTCAGATACCGGTTTATATGGCTTGAATTTTATTATTGTGGCTAGCTTTTTGTATCTTTATTGTTTATAGAAGGTGTTAAGAGTTCAGTGTATCAATGTTCGGTGGTTTGGCATATTAATACTCTGTGACATGTCCAATTGTTATGACATTATCTTTGTACATTATTATAGAAAAGGGTAAATCAATGTTTATAACATACTGTCGCCTTTCAGTTATATCGTATACGGATTTAATACGTTTAGTTTCAGCTTTGAAAATAATACTAGACTCACTTTGGGTTATTTTGGAAACTGGAGCGTTAAATAACACCCTGAAAAGTAATTGTAATTCCATTAATTTGTTAATGTCTGCTTTGAGCTTTCGGAAGAGTAAGTTTTTATATTATTAAATGTTATGGTATAAATTTAGTAATGGTTATCGATTGATTGATCAACATAATAATATTATGACTTATTTATCTTCCTTGTATCCCTTGTCGAGATTTATCTCCCTTGTCTATGTTTCCAGAAACATTTTAGCGTGTACATACCAATTAATAAGCCAACCCCAGGGCACGATACTAGATCTTTCCGATCTGTGAAATATTTTTCCGTGTTATAGCCACAATTCTAACCTAAACCCTTCAAAATATTTTTAGATAAACCTAACCCGAACCCTAACCCTAACCCTTCAGAATAGTTTTAGATAAACCTAACCCGAACCCTAACCCTAACCCAAGAGAAAATATTTCACAGATCGGAAAGATCTAGTATTATGCAACCCCAGGTGCCCGTCTGTCTGCCTGCCCGCCTGCCCGTAGGCGCGTCTGTTTATTTTCCCGGATTCAGATGACCATCTGTCCGCTCGTGACTCGGGATAGTTCCTTTAGGAACTAGATTCGGGAATGTTTGTTCTCTTGATAAAATAGTGTGTTTTAATTTTTGATTATTCGCAGACGATTCGACACTGTTAATAAAGAGGCATTATGTTTGGTTTAGATTAAAGTTCCAATTTCATATTTTCTAAGAAAGTCAAAACATAATTATTTCTATTTCTTTTGCTCAAAAGGTTGTCAACTCACTATTATACGATCATGGGCAAAATTTCAGTGGTGTTAAAATGGGTGACACAGGCTGATTGAGGAAATAGTAACTCAATTACCTCCCTTGTTTTCCCGTTCCTCTCCATGGACGGCCATCTTCAAACGTTTGAATTTGAAGTTGAAAATGATATTTTTGCCAATTTCTCAACTGGCAATAGTGAATTATACTCTTAATAGGATTATTCTTTAACAAGGTAGGACTGTTTATAGGTACAATCTATTTTCGGGCTTTATTTTAATACATTTTAAAAATATAACTTAAAAATATGCTATTGGAACTTTAAGAGCTGGCATTTCATGTATGTCGGTTCGTTTTGTTTTTATGTAGTTTTAGCGCGGCTGCCCGGGCATAATTTCCCTCATAGAACACTGTATGGCGTATGCCCGACTTCCATTAGGGTTAGGCGTAGAAGAGTAGGACGTTAAACCCCATTTCATTTCATTTAATTATGTCTATCGTTTCGTTAAATAAAAACGTTTTGTCTGTATTTTCAGGTATTAAAGAATGATTACAGATGATTCTAAATGTCAGCAGACCAGTATTACCATGGAACTTCATGGAATGCGGCATTTTTTCGTTGTAATAGTATTCACCGTGTGTTTGTTTATAACCATCACATCTGTTGGGGTGTTTAAGACATATTCGAAGAAATTGATTGCACCACGTATAAACCATGAAAAAGATAGAGAGTTGCGGCGCCGTGGAATAGATCCGTTTATGTTGCATAATAAGATTTTACACACACAGTCATTGAGTAGACGTAAGTTGAAAACGTCTGAATTACATACCCGATCTGTACCACATAAAAGGCAACTAAAGAATGATGCCAAATCTGTTAAAGGTGCAAATAAAACGAAGCGAAACGAAGAAAGGGATACAAAAAATAAAACAAAATATAAGAAATTGCACACCGAAAAGAGAAATTCAGTGCCCGTGAGTAATTTTGAATCCACTACTCTAAGTAACATACAACCTGGCGCGATTTCATCGACAAACGATCGTGACCGTCATAGTTCCTTGACAACCCAAAGTATTTCACAGACAACAGACTCTGAAAAACTGAAATCGATGTCATCAACAGAAAGTAAAGATATCAACGATCGTTTTGAAACATATCGACATCGTAAAAATAAACATACAAACACTTTAAAATTCATTCCTTTTACGAAAGCAAAGAAAAACAATTCACGAGTTTCGTTCGATTTTAATAACCCGAGATTCAAGCCTTTCAAAAAGAATAACTATTATAATGGTTCATTGGGTAGTAAAGGTGAATTGAAATTTAGAAGTATACATAATAGACTTAATAATAAGTCGAGGAATTTATTTAGAAATAAAACATCCCAAAATATATCTAGACTTTATGGCAATGCATTTAACAAAACAGAAAAATATAATTTCAATGATACGTCCATATATAATAGGCGAAGATTTATTCCCCCAGGGATGGCTGATAGCCACCATAAAAAGAACTCCACAAATCGAAATCAGGCTCAACCATCGTATGTGCTAAAATATAAACCCTCGATTAGCGAGAATAAAGAAAGTCCTGATTTCAAGAATGAAACGGGTCATAATATAGAAGAATTTAAGAGAACAGAAACATAGGATCTATGTGCAAAGTATGGCGGCGCCGATACTGGAAACAAGTAATTATCATGAATGTAGAAATTTGCGAACTGAATAGTCATTTCAACTCAATCAACGATATTATTCATAATACAAAGTAATCCAGGAATTTTTATACCAAATATGCTTCGTAGTGATACAGAATGAACAAACGTCACACAGTGATACAGGAAAAGATAACCTCAGCTTGATACAGATAATATGCTTGAGTGCGGTACTGACAAATTTTTGGGGAATATTGGAAAACATGCTTCAGAGTGATACAGTAATAGATGCTTCAGTGTGATAGAGTAATTATAAATATATATACGTTAGGTTGATAGAGGAAACCATAATGAAAAAAAAATGCTCAGGAGTGACACAGGATATTTAATGGATATCATTGTTGTAAATGTGAAACATTGTCAGATATAACTCAGACGCTACTGCAGTATTAACACTTTTTCGAAACTCGGTGTGTATTTGAGATCTGCGAATGTTTGTTTGTAATATTCAGTTAAAGTAACCGCTATATATAAACTATTACTAAATTTATTACCATGCAACGGTGTCAATGATGGCACTCTCGTATTATATCAAGTACATGATACAAATGTGTGGACGTTAGACTAATATTATATGCCTTCAAAACAAAGCGAACCAAATTCAATTTGTGTTTACCATATATGCTGCTTGGTCGTGTTTACAACTAAAGATAATGAAACACCTCTCAACATCCCATGTAATAGCAAGATTTTAGTTAATTTACTGTGATTTTTTTAATTATCAGAAACATAGTTTTTGACGATATGGAATACTGTTGTCACATAAAAGCCAAGGTGCACAAGGCGATTCCATATGAGATTGGCTTGTAATGGCCTGTTGTATTGAATTTTTCCTGTGGATAAGAATTTATACATATATTTATCATTTGATACATTAAACAGTGAAATGTTAGAGCAATTGGTCGGGTTGGTCGACCGATATGGGACAAAAGTAATATATAAGTAAAACCTGCAAAAGTGCCTACCATATAGAATAACTAATGTATTTAACGTATAATATATGTAAAGACTATTGTTATGTTTGTTGGGGTAAATTAATTTTTAAAAAATAAAATGATATATATTTTTTCTAAATCCCTGTAGTGCATTTAAGACAGATCTGCAAATTTTTCGAAGAAGGGGCCATGAAGTGTTTAGTAACATCGGTTCAGGAGAATCAGCATGTACCAAGAATCAGATTGGCGCGACTTGCATGGTACTGCAGATTAGGTATATCTCTTTCGATCCCTGCTGTGAGCGTATGTGACATGGAGATAGGGGCGACTTCTCAACCTCATGGGTTTCCTCCGGGCACTCCGGTTTCCCCCTCTGCTAAAGACCCCTACGAGCAAGCGAATTATTGAAATAAAATTAAAACCATATGTTAGCAGGGGCGTGGTGAGAATGAGTTCATGAGTAGCCATACTCATGCGCCAAAAAGTTTTTGCGCCAAAATCACAATCAAATTACTCAAAAAATGAAAAACATTTGTAAGTGGAAAAATTGTTTCATCTGACCCAATTAAAAAAATTTTGAAAGAGTCAAGTTGGAAAATTTAATCATATTTTATTACCGTATTTCTTGTCTCGGATTGCTGGAGATTGCGTTTCTGGGCTTCTAATTTTCGAAATTTTCCCGGGGGAGGGCCCCCCGGACCCGCCGCCGCGGGGTCGCGCCTTCGGCGCTCGCGGTGGCAGGCTTCGCCGGCCACAGCTCCGCGGTCAGTAAAAGGGTTTTTGTGCCAAAATCTTTTTTGTTACTCATAATTTCTTCTCAGTAATTGCCCTCACCACGCCCCTGTATGTTAGTCCCGAAATGACATAGTTTATGTCGAGTTGGCGTTAAACCCCATTTCCCCTCTCTCTAGGTATATCTCTGATTGTCAAGTGTATAATAATCATTGCTTAATTTTTATTAACGAGTAGACCGAAACATTTAGTAATAATGTGACCTCATATTCAACTTTTTGTTCTCATTAATTCATTAACAATGTGCACAAGGAAGTGTTTTACTGGTGGTTGCAGTAAATTTGATATCTGACAAAACTGGTAGAATTATGGGCGACCATTGTAGAAGAACACGAAGATGCAGGTTACATTATTTCGGTATTTTTGTAACCGGAGTTCAGCTTTAACGCCAGTTTACATAAAGAAATCCCAGAATGCCGAACGCGCAACATTTGTAATACTATGATCCTTGCGACCATATTGTGTCTTTAAATTAATTATTTGGTTCGCACGTACTAAATGAATTTGGGTGATATATTCAAATATGAACAACAGTGATATTTTGGTAAAATTCATACCATTGTCAAAATATCCACCAAATACTATATCTTGTTTATGACATGTGTTTGCTTGATCAATTAAGGTATAATGCCCTCCACGGTCCACCCACCCTCACCCCGGTCTTTGGGGATGTTTATTCCATATTTGGGAATGAAATTAACACCAAGGTCAGTCTATGACTACAGAAATGCAGAGGTTATAAAAGAGTGGATTGAGCAAAATTCATCAGAGCCCACCCAGATGTTCCGAGCAGCTATCATCTATAATAATAACATTGTAGAAGCGAGCAGACCCGTAGACGACCACAGAGAAAGCTCGGACATTTTGAGCGATCCTTCATTTTTCTCATTTAAACGAAATGTGCATGATTCGTAAGTTGGTGGTCTCAGTGGTAATGGACAGATCTGCCTCGAAATTCTACATCAATTTTGTGATTATAAAATTAAATCACGCATGTCAATTTTTTTTACCCATCGACCGAGAGCTCCGGAGTTCTAATACTTCTTTAAACAGTTAAATATACAGTATAACCACATTAATTGGTACTAAATAGTACACTGTAGCTTGATTTTTAAACCAATTTAAAATTTTAAATTGGTTTAAAAATCAAGAACGAGACATAAAATTGATTCTACAGGAGAGCGCTGACCTGAGTATTGCATTATTATACATGTATTACGTAAAACTGCAGTAATATCTTCCACCATCTTGAATAGCCCATGTCCTACTCTCGACCTTTAAACCACGCCAAAACCAAAATAATTTGCACAAAAAGTACCTCTTAGAATACATGTATTTAGATGGTTTTCTGATTCCAATTTGTACTTCTTTTTGTTTAACTAATAGTAGTGAAAGATGGGTCTCAATTTACATTGTAATAATAACTGGACGGCAACAGAGATAAACAGAAATGAGTCAGAAATCAGTTGAGTCAAGTTATCGGGTCTTCAAACATTGATCTAGCTAGCATACTCCTGGAGCAATGGTCCGAGAAATCACTCCCTGACCCATTGCTGGATTGGCTTCTAGTACTTGATCTTTTGAGGGGGCATGTCTATTCGTCTCGTTCGATCAAATCTATCACAAGTACAGCAACATGACAGGCCAACGTTTAATCTGTGTCTTCCCTAAAACTTTGGAAAGGGATTTAAGGTATTTAAAACGGTAAAAGTATGTTCGTTTCCAAACAGTATTGTTTATATTTTATTCGATTTGATAGCCTCGTTTGTCACGCAATTCATTTTTCTTCAATATCCTGTTATGCACTGGTTAATTGGGCATAATAAAATCGTGAGTCATGACGTAACGTTATGTAAACATATTTAGTCCAATTTGGCGCTCTGTTTTAAGCGTAATGCTTTTGTAACGCAATTGGCTATTGGTTGTTAATCGGACCATTGACCAGTCATATTTTGGAACAGAAATTTGCTTTCGCTAAAACAGTGAGTAGTATGATTAGGTATAATCAAACAAAACACTGCGACGAGTATGTGAACTAGCTGATCGACGTATTGTCCATGTGCGAAAGGGGTGGGGTATTGTAACGGTATTCTGTAGTTATTTCCCTTGATCTACCCCTTGTTCTAGATATATCAAGACAAAGTATCTGAATGCCAGGTTCAAAAGCAGGGCCAGATTTACTGGTAGGACTACGATGAGCCTTATTACCCTCTCTTCTGAAAAAGTACCCTCTCTTCTAAAAATTACCGTCTCTTCCGAAAAAGTGCTCCACATCAAATAAATCAGTATTGTGTCTCAAATGTTGAAATAGCTGACCGACACATCGTCCATGAGCGATGGGTGAGGTTGGGGGTTATTCTGTAGTTGTTTCCCTTGATCTATCTATTATTCTTGATGTATTAAAATAAAACAATCTGAATGCCAGGTACACATGCAGGACCAGACTTACTGGGAGCCATATTGTCCTCTCTTCTGACAAAGTACCCTCTCTTTTGAAAAAAAGGTCTCTACATCAAATACTCATGGAAATCCTACAGCAATGTCATCGTATTCCCATTGTCCTAATGGCAACATTGAGCGCTCTTTTCCTGGGGAGTTTCGATTGTTCCAAGCAGGTCCAGAGATGCTAATGATAGTTTGCCAGACAAAGAAATATACGCTGGCTGCAGCGTCCACGGAGTCATCAAGGGTTTTCGAATTGTTTTTCTTCTGCCAATAATGAAAAATATGATTCTGAATAACAACTCATTAAGTAATTATCAGAAATCACTCGAATTTGTTTGGCTTTTAATAGTTCTGCCCTACACTAACGTTTAGTATACAAAACATTTATATCAAGGGTCATTACTCTGGAAGCAATCAAATATTAACTTCAGCTTCTGAAGCGTTAAAGTGATCAAGGGCCATAACTCTGACTTCTTCGTCTCCTGACCTGAAACACTGTGCATGAATTTTAAATCTTTCGGATATTGACTTTATTCTTTAGGGCGTCAACAAGATTTTTCAAAGTGATCAAGGGCAATCAATAGGCTTCTTCTTCTCATGACACAAAACACAGTGAATGAATTTAAAGTCATTCGGATATTAACTGTAGCCACTCCAGAAGATTTTTAAAAGTGATCAAGGACCATAACTCGGACAGTAATTATCGGAAATTGTTAAAAATAGATAGGCTTCTTCGTATGCCTAGAAAGCCAATCGCCTATTAACTTTGCCTCCTAGAGCGTCTACGGAAAATGGGGTCGACGCCAATATACGACCACAATTCGATGTGGACGTATAAAAACCAATCGTACTCAATGTATGCATCATTGACCAACCTTCACTGCGGCGAAGAAAATGTGACATGACGAGAAAAAGAAACTAGTTTGATTCACTATTCCTGCGCCTCACCCATAGATCATGTTCTCCAAAAATTGGCCCATTATATTTTTCAGTGGAGTGAAGATTAAATTCAGTTATTTTGAAAAAGAAAATGTTTGTAAAATTATGTTTTTCCAATCGGGGCCTATGTCCTGTGTTCCAAGACCCAGTCCACTCTGGAAAACGGTTGAGAAGTAACTTTCTGCCGTGGACAAGAAAGTGTCGGAGTTTGGTACAAAATGAGGCGGGCTAATAATTTGAGAGATTTTTCTTCCAGACCCAACATCCAATCCATTTCTATCAGGTGAGTTGCTGGCTGACTTGATTTATTGAATGGTGCCAAATAAGCCTCAACCATATTGACACCGGCCCTGATTCAAACTGATGACTTCCAGAAGATTTCAGTCGGATTAATATTTCCATAATACATTTGTGTTAAGAATCAATTAATCTGTGTTTGCAAAGACAAATTTATTGGAAATTGCAACACGGGCGATGGGGTCGTTTTTAGCTGTTAGCATATCCCAAGGTCAATCAGCTAACCGTTCCCGAGAACCCTATTGACATTTATTATCACAAATTACTTCTTTCGTCAAACTTAAAATAAACTTTTTACCCAGGTAGTCGGTGTGTTAGTTAAATGTGAATAGCTTCCCTTCCCTTATTCTTTTCTTTCTTGCAATTTTTAGGGGTTTGCGCCAGGGCTGTCTGTAACTATAGCTCGGGGTACTGTTAAATTGACGGACAATGTATATCTATTGTTCTTATGGTCGACATTTTTTTTTAGAAAGCTGATACTCCTATACAGTGTGACGTAGAGATCACTATTTGAATGAAGAAGCGATCGGCCTTGAACCAGACGAATTTCAATATGAAATTCTTTTAAAGCTTTTGCTTTGTATGTTGTTTACAGGAGTCGTATCAAACAGCAAAAATAAACCATAGAATTACACAATATGTACGCCCCGTTTTACAGCGCACCTCTAAACGAAAATCTGATCAGGCCTGATTTTGGAATTTGCTTTTCAGATTTCATAACTGCGCGCTTATCGATGTAAACAATATTTAGAGCAGTTACGCAGTTCTAGATATAAGAAAATATACGATGTATTATACTATTATTTATGATTGAGACGAAAGCTTAACCAAAAGACGCCACACGGTATCGATTTTCAATTCAGTGAAATAATTTGCGAGTGGTAGCTTCCTAAAATAGCTTACTTCTAAACAAACGTAAACAACAGCGATTTAAAGATATCACAAAACATAATCATTCTTACGCGATTTATTGCAATGCTAAAGAGAAACTGTTTTCCAAGGAATTGTTCGAATTTATCTACATGTATAACATATTTTGAATTGATTCACTTTTAATAGCAGTTGTTTGAATGACTCAGTATGATAAACAGTAATTGTATTCCATTGAATTGTGACCTGTATACTTTAAATATCGATGTCAAAAATTAACATTGGGACATTTCCTATTGAAGACGAGAATAACTATGATACTATCCATTCACTTTGACAGTTTGTATTGTCTATTTTGTATACCGAGCATTCCTTGTCAAAATGCCACGACAAGATATGTACAAAGATATGAGCATTAACTTTGTAACGTGGGCGGGAATTGTTTACTGAAATTTTAAACGCAGAACATGGAACAGGATTACAGTCATCTAATGACATTGCTTCAAACTTCAAATATACTCTTCAATTATTAACCCATCACTGTCTCCGTTAGGATCTCCCTGTACGCCTCATACCTCGTGTTCCGTCCATCTCTGTAGTTCTGTCCTGTGCTAATAATCGTTCTTCTGCTGCACAGGCCGTTTTGCCCTTTTCCTCTTCTCAACAATCCCTATATTAAAACAATCCTCAGCTACTGTCTTGCCTTTCTCTTTCCACAAACTGCTTCTACGGCACGAGATATCCATTGTTATACCCCTCTATGCCCCCCCCCCCCCGTTAAAGCTTGTCCACCTTATTTTCCAAAGCCTTCAGTCAAGCAGCACCGATACAAAACTGCCCAAGTCTATTTAGGTCATTTTAATATTAAGGGGCAAAGAACTGACGTAGCAGTCTGTTATGTTTTTGAATACGGGTATAGCTATTTTATTGAGTGGGTGTATGCCCAGTTGTGGTGCATTATCTGTTATTATATGTCCACCTGACCACAACGAAAACGCAATCTCGGACAAATTTGCCATAAAAACTAACGTCAAACCATGTAGGCACAAGAGCCAAACGCTTAAAACTTATTATTCAAGTGATAAAATCTTCATAACAGATCTGTTATTTTTGTTAAAATATGTTTAATTATATAAGTATTATGGGTAGCCTTGTTGCACTTGTTTTATCCAATCTAAGAAAGACGATACTCGAGTGTAGACACCTGGAGTGTTTTTGTCCCCACAACCATAACCCCATGATACAATACCAGCTATCTTCCATGATCCTCCTGTTTGACATACTAAAGGTCCACCTGAATCACCCTGAAAAAAACAAAACACATACGATATTATAGCATCTGGAGATGAAAGTTAACAAAAATCGATTTGTGGTTTTGTGACGCGCGTAAGCATGACAACCATTAATGCCCTACTTGCAAATCATTTTTTTCTGCTATCGCTTCGTGGAACATTTCGCAACATTTGGTGGATTATTATGGAGTCCTGAAATGTCCCCGGTGTATTACAAAACGCGCCTGGTGTATTTTTGCTTTTAGACGTATCGCAGTCAATAACCGAACAATAAACCGGAACGAAATATCCGTATAATTACACTGTTTCAAAGTGTAATAAAGAACCATCTCGAATAATTCTTTAGCTTTCATTAACATTCATTAGGCATATTGTCGTGTAATATCCAAATTAAGTAACCTACTAACTTATATCATGAAATGACGTTACCAGAATAGAACGTATGGAAGAAAACCCAAAAATCGCTAAACTAAGTAATGTATAGCTGCTACATGCATGTTTCATTAATAGAGCTATAAGATTAATTTTGATGCACGACTGTTCTGTTCTTTATTAATCAAACATTACACGTTGTTGGCAGTGGCAGTTGAATAAAATACGCTATTAAGTTAATTTTACAAGCAAAAGACAATTACATCGTCTTTTCAAATTTGTTTAGGAAAAATATCTGAAAAATATAGACGTCGGGTTTTCGTACTACCTTTTCTGATGTTTTATCAAATTGTATAATTGAACAACGTGTTTAAATCCATTGAAAAATAATGACTGATAATATTGTAAAAGTGTGTCGTGTTTGCAACCTGTTTTCCCGTTCATTATGTAGGGTAAAATATTAAATTACCTGACAAGCATCCCGTCCTCCAGCGTTGATACCAAAATAATGACTGATAATATTGTAAAAGTGTGTCGTGTTTGCAACCTGTTTTCCCGTTCATTATGTAGGGTAAAATATTAAATTACCTGACAAGCATCCCGTCCTCCAGCGTTGATACCAGCACATATATTATGATCATATACAACATTACCAAGATAATAACTACATAAACTGTTACTCATAACAGGGATAGATACTTGATTTAAATACCGACTACCAGGACCATCTGAAATAGATAAAAAGATGATTTTGTCAAGGGATTGCCAAATGGAATTAATTTACGGGCAAACAATTTGATTGCTCTAAAAATCAAAACAAGTTTAGTGGCGCACAAATTAAGCGAGCGGCCTTCTTCAAATGTCGTCCCATATATGATTACGATTTTGGTTGCATAAAGCACGAAACAATTGACATCCATTGCAGGAGAATGGATTTAAAAATCTATAATTTTGATTGATATAATATCCTGGAGGTGAGTTGTCCTGAAAGCAGAAATAAATACGACTTTATGCTACCCCCTTTTCAATATTCCTAGATCCGCCCCTGGAAGGGTTATGAAGAAACCGTTGCTCCTTTTATTCTACGTTAAGGGTGAAACTGTAATATTCTGTACATTTCGTACCAAGACCATCTTTGTTAACGTTTGAGGTGTATTTGACCTTGAGAAACTGTTATTTGTCTGATAAAGCTTATAGCTTGCAGGATCGTTGAAATTTATTTTACATAAAATACTGTAAACACTGCATAAGGCATACGTGCTTAATTCTCCATTCAATCCAATGACTTCCTCGGTGTATATTCACATACACAGAGTATGCTAGGAAACCACAGTGGTTATTGATGGTGCATTTGAATTTAAACTCGGACAGCATGGAGGTTGTGGGTCGGGCGGTTATTCGAGTCTTACTGAAGGACAGATTAAGTCATAGATGACCATTCGTAAATTACAAATAGCTATCACGTGAAATGACTTCTGCAATGTGCATGGTCGAATTTATCATGCGATTAGATAATGAATAATATAGGCTATCTTATGTAACGAGTGGAGCTCTGCGTCAATATCATAAACTTTTATGATGGATATCAGATGATTTTATAACGAATCAACAACGACTAAGGTTCTGTGTCAAGGTTTTACACCTATATACCATCTATGACATGATTAGGAAATGATCTTAAAGTTTAATATAGAAAACACACAGACTATGTCGATCTGAAGCTAATTATCATTGCTTATAGTATAGCCTGAGGTTAAGTTTAATTCACTTAAAAACTGAAAATATCTAAAGCCCAAATAACAGAACAAATGAAAGCTTATATAAATGCCGTACACTGAAATCATAGCATTCAGTGGTTTATTGCCAGTCATTCTGCAAATACATAAATGATTGATGATAGAAAATAGAATTCGAAGCACAGCACGAGAACTACTATAAACCTCTGTATAAATAAAACAGTAAATATGTCTTAATCTTAGGCTTGGTGCCAAAATAATCCTATTAAATATACATGACTAGAACTCCTACCGGTTTCATCAATATTTATGTAAACACGTTTTTACAGCTGCACTTTTCCCAGGGATTAGGAAATAACGAGCATTTCATATGAGGTCATTTATATCCTTAATTCCTCATGAATAGTTGTTCTCGATATAAAACTGTAGTTCAGAAATACAATATTATACCTGCTGCGATACACCATCTTAGATAATGCCCTGGAACAATATTAAGTTAAAGCCGAATGTTTGTTTGGTAGTTTCGAGATTTAGGTTTTGGATCGGAGATATGATCATTAATTATGTCAGTGGTATGTCTTGGTCTTCGTAAATAAAACAACGTACTAACGGATGAATGAACCACATTGTCGAAATAACCTAAGTCTGGGTTATACAAAAGAACATTCCTCTCGGGAAAATAATAACATTTTATATGAGTGACCGTATAATAATTTTGGGAGCTATTTTATGGCGGTATATTAGTACCAAAATTCTAACATGCTATCGTCTAATTTCTTACTTCTATTCATGTAATTTCTAACCTCCATTCATGTAACTTCTAACTTCCATTCATGTAATTTCTAAATTAAGACAATGTATAATTCAACTTCTTTATTTGTTCAGTGTAAATATCAATTCTATTTCATCTTATTTCTATTATTGGGGCCAAAAATGTCTACTTCATTGTGGTATTACATGTTAAGCATGAACGGCAAACAAATTTAGAATTATGATACTTCTACCTGGCAACCATCATTATGATGTCGATTGGTGTCGCCACCATGTGCTCAGTTTGGCGATTGAGCACCTGATCGGGACCATTCTATTGATACAAACGACTCGCTCTTCGTCAGATTGAGTGGCTTGCCTGAGTGTTAAAATTGAAAACAACATCGGGAGAGAGAGATGGGGACATGGGGTTTAACATCCACTCGACACCAACCAGGTCATTTCGGTATTAACACCGTTCAATTGTATTTCAATAATTCGCTTGCGCGTAGGAGTGTTTAGGAGGAAACCGGAGGACCCGGAGAAAACCCACGAGGTTGGAAAGGCGGCCCTGCTCCATGTCACGTAAAAACGGGAAATTGAAACCACGCCAGTTTATTCAATGACAGACCTTATGCTACAGAGTGCACGTGCTAACCATTCGGCCATCCTACCCTCTAAACAACATTGAACGTGATATAAATGTATGGTTTGCAAATACTATTTCGAATACCGTGGCTAAGTGGGTAAGACACAGGCTCGCTAGGTTGGAAAGGCGGCCCTGCTCCATGTCACGTAAAAACGGGAAATTGAAACCACGCCAGTTTATTCAATGACAGACCTTATGCTACAGAGTGCACGTGCTAACCATTCGGCCATCCTACCCTCTAAACAACATTGAACGTGATATAAATGTATGGTTTGCAAATACTATTTCGAATACCGTGGCTAAGTGGGTAAGACACAGGCTCGCTAGGCTGTGGGTCGGGAGTTCGATCCCAGCATGGGTCGAAAAAAGTTCATCCAGATCTTCTGGCGTGGTTTCCCCTTATTAGTGTCTTGTCGTTCCGATGGGATGGAAACCCCGAGGTTCCATGTACATGTTGGCGTGCACGTAAAAGATCCCGTGACCGTTAGACTTCGATATAAGTCCAGGTCGTAGATCCGCTCTCCGGGCAATATTTCCCTAAAGCACACTGTGTGGCGTATGTCCGCCTCCATTAGCCCGGTTCGGAACAGAACAGTGGGGCGTTAAACCCTATTTCATTTCATTTCATTTCATTTTCTATTTCAAATATAAGCTAAACGGGATTTGGAGAATTTTATTTTATTTTTGTAACGGTTGAGCCAATAATTAATATTTATATGCAGTTGGTCTATATTAACACAGGGTATAAATGTCAAGGATAGGCAGATACACACATACTGAGTTTATTACTGAGTGACCCCTCTCTCTCTCTCTCTCTCTCTCTCTTTCTCGCTCAGCCTTCCAACCTTCAACCAAACGAAGAATGGGTCCTTAAAACCAAATAATGGTCCCGATCAGGTGCGCAATCACCCAATTGAGCACGCAGTGGCGACACCAAACGTCGTCATAATGATGGTTGCTAGGCAGAAATGTATAAATTCTAAATTCGTTGATGTTGATGCTTAACATGTAAAGCATCTATTAAGAAGACATTTTTCGTTTAAATAATAGAAACACGTTGGAACAGAATCGAAATTTACACTGAACAAATAAAGAAGTTGGGTTATACATTGTATTAAATTAGAAATTACATGAATGGAAGTTAGAAGTAACATGAATGGAGGTTAGAAATTTCATGAACAGAAGTAAGAAATTAGACGATAGCATGTTAGAATTTTGGCACTAATATACCGCCAAACTATTTTAGGATGCAACATTTGGGAATCACATATTATAGAATTTTTTTTTATGTAAAAAAAAGTCAAGTTACCCACCAAATCGTGTTGATCCCCATCCTGATACTGTGCAGACGACATTATTAAAATCTTCCGCGAAATCAGGGAGACATGCTGTTCTAGAGGCCTTTCCTGATATATCTACAGGTTTAGACAGTTTCATCAAAGCTATATCATGAGAATTTGAAGTACTATCAAATGAACCATGGGTTATTATATCAGATGCACTATAGACCTGACTGCTGTAGAGATTCCTCAGATCTGTAATACCAATAGCAGCAGTCCACCCATTGACATACGTCCTGTAAAAAAGGAATGTGGACGTTATTGTCTTCGCCATTCTTATTGCTCCGGCTATCGTATCCTAATTGTCACATAGTTACCAACCCCGTAGCTTCAAACTGGAGTTCAAAATAGGTTGACACATTTACACGATACATTCATTTAAAGGTGGGTAATTTGTCCTCGGAGTAATAAGAAAGAAGATATTAAAAAGGGTACATAATATCTTACAAATTGTTCTGGTTAGATTCAACTTCTAATTAATTTTGAAGTGTTCATAAACTAGCTTGGTCCATAAGTTGCCGATAAAGTACTTGACTTATACATGAACTTGCTGAAACAGCGCCTGTATAAATTTGCGTCACAAGATTTTTGCTAGAATACGAATATATGATTCAACGTAAACGCATCGATGATCATCTTTGTCGCCAAATCTCATATCGGTTATGTTTGATACCCTGCAAGAACAGGGGGTCCAGTTCTTCCAGCCGGTGACCTGCTAATGTCATCAACAGAATCTAGATCACTATATCTATAAAAAGTTAAGCATCCCGTATAGAAAATAGCAGGAGTAATCTCATATAATGAAAAGGTCACCAGTAAGTGATATCAGTTGAAGTTGTACAGATATTTCTGTTCAGTTCATGCTGCCCTCAGACGTTCCAGGAATTTAAACTACTTAGCAGAATTCTTAGATTTTATGTTTTTGTGTAAGATGTTTTGTAGATCACAACTAAGGGTCTAAATAATTAAATACAAGTATAAATTTATACATGAGGTAAATAGCAGCCATGGTTAATATTATAATTGTCGTTGATGTAAACCAGTAAATATTCCTAGAATGTTTTCTACTTCCTCGTCAATTTAAGGCTGTATAATGTCAGGATAACCGAAATTTGTATAAGTTCAGTGACATTACACGAAATGTAGCTAAAAGTTTAATATTTCATCGGACATTCAAATCTGACATCTTTCCCGCGAACACATACGTGACTGCGCTATCCACAATCTATTTTAACGTGCCCTGGAGCTCTTGTGAGCGAAAACCGTGCTCTGAGAAGTCATCGGTAGGGATTACTATTTGTAGGTATGGACCATAGGCACCCGCAGTCTAGTTTCCAATTTGGCAATAACCTCGTCGTCTCCGCAGATATCATACGCCAAATTGACGCTAGAGACAACGCAGGTTTCAAGAAAATTCCAAAGCCAGAATTAATGTTGCAAGATAAACGTACTACGAGAAAATGTTTTTAAATAATTCCTGACGTCATCCCCACTACTTCAAGTGTTTCTCTGTTTTGATCTAGAAAACTAGGTTCTTCTGGAGTAGCCAGAATTGACAAATTGAGTAGAATTATCCTTTCTAGGAAAATACGTCTCTAAAACGACGTCATTTCCGGAGTGGTAAGTATTAGCGACTGTAAACTTGGTTTTAGTGTCTGTTTTGGGATCATGTGTCAATCAGGATTGGTTAAGATGATAAAGAATTAGTAAATGTAAAATGGTTTTATGTATTATCTTTACTGTAATTATATTTTGACTGGATGACATCGGTATTAAACAAAACACGTTTTCGTTTACTTACTGCTCAAAGCAATGAGCTGCTGTTAGAACCCATTGACGATCAATAAGAGTTCCACCACACAAGTGCTGTCCTTGGTATCTCAGTGAAACCTACAAGTATAAAATCCACGTAATATTAGAATCGGGACTGATTCGTTGACAATAATAAATTATCAAAGCTGAGAAGGGGCACAAATGTTTTCTATTAGAGACTATCTCTTTAATACGGTATGACATAACCTTTTTTAAACAAATAACTCTTCACCTCGTGTAACAGAACATGTAAGCACTAGTAAAGCTACAATGTCTGGTTGAAAAGGGTATATCAATGGGTTGAAATAAACTAGTACAATCACTGAATAAATCGTGGACATTAGAAATGCAACTGTAGTGTTTTTATCGTTTTCGTAACATACCATCCTGTCAACCTACCCATTGAAATCGCCACAAATGGACTAAACTGGCTATATTATTATGACAGTCAGTGCAAGGACTAACCCCAACACAGATACATGACGGCATGGGCAGCGGAATTTAAGCGTGACAGAGAAAGCCTTGTGTTCAACTGTCTTGTTTATAGTTGGGTGATCATCACAGTGCATCTTATCTCTACGGATCATTATGTCCACGTTAAATGTAGGCCCATAGCATGGTTCAGTAAGAATCGCCAAAGTAATGCTACCTCTTCAAGCATCGGCCTTTTGCAGTCCCAGTGGTTAATGTTTACTTATTATTTTGATTACCTATTTGAGAACTCACCTGCCATGGATATTCACCGCTCAACGCTGATTTTCCTCCGATGATTCTATCATCTGATGCCACAAGCCGATGACCACATTGCTCTATGCAAGAAAAAAAAAAAATGATCTTTTACGGGCATTTAGTAACCGGATAAAGCAATAAACTTAAACATACACTTATAGAAAACAGCTACTAATTTATTTGAGCTACGTTTTGAAGATTATTCTCCAAATGTTATCAAGCTGTTAATGGGCAGTTACATCACTGTTTTATGAAAGAAAGCTTATCATTTTGTCATATAATTTAGAGATTTTAATGTGTCCATTGCAAGGGCAGTAATGTCTCACAAAATATGAAATCAATTTGCTGATTTACTCCAAGCCTCGATGACCACTAGAATATACTCTTCACATGGTAATTAAGATATGATACCATGGTCAGATCTATGTTCAAGAAAGGCATTTCCTTCCGATAATCAGTAACAATAAAGATGGTGGGCATAACTGGCGATTTTAGACTAATGATTTTTGGCATGACTACTTTTTATTGTGTATTTAAACCAAGAAGTTTAAATTTTCTCTTTAGCAGGAAAAATGTGCTTTCGAGGGATAGCTTGTAAGACGAGAAACGCTCCCCATTATCCATTCCCATGATCTTAATCTTTATTATTTAAAAAAAAAATTATCTGATAAAAATATTTAAGATGGTTGGTTGGCATGATCGTTTTCCTGGGCCTGGTCCATCCCAATTACTAAATGCCACTGAAACAATTTAACAGTTACCCAGTGTACCATATACTATGCCACTGCAAATTCCTTAGAATTGATGTATGCCTCAGTAATATTGTTAATTATAGTTTACCTATATAATCATTTATTGCACATGTGCTACATTATCAAAAAAAACAAAAAAAAAACATAACTGTAATCACAAGACGAATATTACCACTACTTGTCAAGGGAGCTTGTGTGCCCTGGGGTTTGTTTTCGTTGTAACAACACTTCTTTAAAAATCCGCAATGGCTAAATGACATCTTCTGTCCAGACTCACAAGAACCAAACATACTGTGACATGAACCTTGATAATATTGTGTCTCACATTCTATAAAAGTAAAAGATTATTAATTTATTTCCATGTGCATTATTCTATTTTGTGACTTTGTCTAAATGTGCACATCTAAAAAAAAAATCTTTTTTAGAGTTGGAAAGTCTTCCATATTAGCTGTACGGAAACCTTGAAGGATATTAACATAGAAAGTCCCCCTTCATATGAGACAACATACCCATGATGGCCACACACACCAACAATCGTTTGGAATATAATCTGCTCTATGAAAAAGATCTTAACCGATAAGATCTATCTTCATGGAATGGCTTAATGTGATTAAGTTTATTTAGGTCTGCAAGATCCCAAAGTCGTCGCCAGGGGGGGGGGGGCTAGTGGTTTAGAGTGCCGCGCTTCGACCTCTAGCTGGCCGGTCACCTCTGGCTTGATGTGAGCGTATGTGGGATGGAGATAGGGGCGCCTTCTCAACCTCGTGGGTTTCCTCCGGGCACTCAGGTTTCCTCCCACTGCTAATGACCCCTACGTGCAATCGATACCCCAAAGCCCGGAAAAGTAGATATGGGAGAAGATTATGCAGAATGAACAAAGTGGTTCCAGCCGGGGTGACCATATCCGAATCATATGTGTGAATAGGGGAATAATCAGCGCATCTCGCGAAAGAGATACTGAACCACAATGTATCTAGTTTATTTCTTTTAGTATTGGATCGAAATCGGTCTTTGGGTGACATAATTAGTTTTTAAAAATTGTTATATGTAGGATATTAAGATTTGTGAATAATAAATACCTGTGAGGGCACGCGTCCCTGCTGCTAGAGCAAGCAGACAAATTACTTCCAATCCAACCATGATGTTAAGTCTATGACTTAATGGCAATAATTTGTAACGAACTATTAAAATAGTTTAAGTCTTTATTATGTGCCAAACCTAAGAGATCATTGTACTATAATCTTTAGGTTTAAGGTGTGCTGTTTATCTATCAAAGAGATAAGTCACATTTCTGGCCAATTTTCCACCCCCAGAAATAAGAATGGACCCATATTTCTATAAATTATGTCCACTATACAAAATCATGGTGCAGGAAATTCAAACATATGTCCATGGTGAAGGTAAATAATATAACTGTTATACCGCAGAATTTGGAATATTGTTCACAATATGGATAAATAACTGCAAGGTTTGTTTTTCCCAAGCCACGAAGGTCTGAAAGATCGGTAACCTTTTTAAATCAGCAGTAATGTTTCTTATGGGTATCGGACTACCACAATAATGGTTCGGTAAATGTTTTGTTTACATTTGAGATTGAAACTAATTACACGAAAGTATCAAATACAGATGGAAACCATATTCATCGCGCAAGAAAGTGTAGATGTTAAAAGAGTACTGCCCTGATACGACAAATGGACCAATTTCCAACTCAATTACTTAATGCTATTGATGCCATTTATCAGAGATCGGTATCTCGGGGATGTGACAGGTAAACTCGTCGATCAAATACGGAAACTTGAGGGTAAATACACGGGCAAAGCCTAGCCTATATGTGAAAACCCTGTACAAAGTCGGTGGTTTTTATTCATTTTCGAGTTCGAGGGATGTCATCATTACTATGAAATGGCGACCGACTAGTTCATGCACAGGGGTATTTTTTTCTTTCATGAATGATCACTGTTTATGGCCTCCCAAAAAGCGGATCATCGCCAAAATAAGGCTCTCTCTGTCACGCTTAAGTTCCACAGGCCCCTTCTTTACTGTGGAAAAGCAAGGGGTGTCATACCCTAAAGTGCAACCACTTGTGGATATTTGATGACTGCCCTATAGCCAGTTTTGTCCATTTCAAATTATTTCAATGGGTAAGTTCAGAAGACAGTCTGGTTTTCCAAAAAATTGTGACTTACTAATCAATTGTGAATTGATTGTGCGTGGCGGACATCGTACATCCGTGAAGCGGTTATATTTTTATTGTTTTGAGCTTTTAAAAATGAATATGAAAAAAAAAACCCAAAACTGAACGAACAGATAATTGTCACATACTTTGTCAGATCAAGGCAGTGATAATGGAAAAGTTGTATTAGATGTATGTTCTATCCTGTCCTTAATTTCAAGAAAGCATTGTTCTTTTTCTGATCGGCGAGGTGCAGCCTGTAAAACTACTTTTCTATCACATAACTTCTTATTATATATTTCTTTAGTGGACAATAACAGTTTTTTTTTCATTATTTGCAGTTAAAATCGTGACCAAAATATTTCTAATTACCAGTATTATCTTGAACGTATAACTATTATCTGCCATTGTGTATGGTAACTGATAACATGTATTATAATGTCCCATATTGGGCTGTATTTCATAATATGATTATATTTTTTGTACTTTTTCATTTATACCATTGGGATGGTCTCTATAAATGGCTTAAACCCAGTTTAAATAAATGTTTCAGTCAGCTATAAATCTTGTTGGGTGGTGGGTACCACGTATGATTTCTCTTCCTAGAACACCTCGGAGTTAAAGTAGCTAACAAAGTTTTGGTATTCGTTTGGAAAATTGATGTTTTTTTTTTAATTCCACTAACACAAAGCGAAACGGCATTTCGGTGCTCGAATTGTTCGCGGTAGGAGTATGCCATCGGCGAACCCGGAGACCATACATAGCTATCAAAAAGGCATCTTAGTAGTTTTAATAATATATTTATTTCATAAATACTTTGAATTATCGGTACTTTTGTTGCACTTGTTTTATCCAATCTAAGAAAGACGATACTCGAGTGTAGACGCCTGGAGTGTTTTTTTCACCACAACCATAACCCCATGATACAATACCAACTATCTTCCATGATCCTCCTTTTTGACATACTAAAGGTCCACCCGAATCACCCTGAAAAAACAATACACATGCGATAGTAGTTGTTTTTAACAGTTATGTAATCAATCATCGAGAATATGCAATTAGCCACTCCTTCAAGATAAATGTTGTTATAACCTTATAATATGTAATTTTATTGTAGCCGATATTTTGACATGTAGAGATAAAAGTGAAAGAAAATTGAATTTTGGACCTGTGAATATCACTGATAACCAAATTTATTTTCTATTATCACTAATTGGGACAGTGCTAAATACTCACAAAGGTAAACAAGAACCGTACATGTACATATTATATTTAAGATGACTTTTCCGCTTCAGTGGTCAATAAAATAATTATTTGCATTATCCTTGAACATTAAGACTTATAATGATATTTAGCAAACTGTGTATAGAGTGTGTATAAAAACCTTTTAAAACCTGTTTCTAAGATATAATCTGTACATATGAACACAAAGACCCTGAACAGATGAAGACGTAAGATTATCTACTAATGCAAACAATTAAATAAATTCGCAAATGGTATTCAATCTAATTAAAATTCATTTATCACGCCAACGTGTAAAGGAGACTACCCGAATGACAAGACACCGACCAGATGGGGGGGGGGGAGCATCTCGATTGGATCCTAAAACTCCCGATATGCTGAACCAGACAGACTTAAAGTGGTGGTGGATCTTTACTGATGCATATTTTAAAGGGACAATAACATTCTTGCTGGCTTGGTAGCTCCAGAAAATAAATAATACGCTTATTCTAAGTACCGGTACTAGATGTTTAAGTGTCCTACCTGTTGTGTAAATTATCCATTACAACCTATTTTACTTGTCCAGAGGGTTCGAAAATATTTCAAAATCCAAGGTTTACGTTAGACTTTTCAAATCTATTGGTTTAATTTTTCCAATTTTCTAAAATAGGTGTGTTAAGATGAAATTTATATCATCATTTAATTGGAATATTCTAAAATAATATGATTTGTTGACCAGAATGAAGATTGGAACATATTATTCAGTTACGGTACAACAAGGGTGTTATTGGGGCTTTAATAAACCTAAAAGTAAATTCTTCTTTATACAAGAAAGAAAGAAAAATGTCACATTGGTAGCAGGTACCGACTTGGTCGTTGCTAGACAATTATTTAGTGATTGACATGATGCCATGAAAGTGTATGGACTTAGTAGCCATTCTCCCACTCATGATTTCGGGTAAAATTGTAAATTATTAAATCACCTCACAAGCGTCCCGTCCTCCAGCGTTGATACCAGCACATACGTTATGATCAAATACGACATCACCAAGATAATAACTACACAGACTATTTTTTATAACGGGGACAGATACGTGTTTCAAGTACCGACTACCTGGACCTTCTGAAAATAGAAAATGTAGTCCACTTCTTTTGAAGCATATCCATTGTTGCCGTTATTATATTGGATTGGGCACAGCGCTCAGCTTACAACCGGGGTCTCTCTTGAATCCAAAACACACGTAACAAAGACTACCCGAACCGTTTGACTCCTTCTCAGGCCTCTCTGGCAGTTAACGGTCTGCTTTCGTTAACGCGCTTCCCATTCAGTCTGTCACCCGCATCGGGGGTCTTGGGGTTGTTTTTTTTTACATTGACCCTGCCTATGCCAGACCGCACATTATACATTTCGACAAAGTTTAGTCATTTACTTTCCGAAGATGCACTTTTCAATAACTTGTCTGTTGGGTGTTGCTCTCAATAAACTACCATCAACAATTGCGGTCTTTTTACCTTTGTGTTGTATTACATATCCTTAACTAGTTCCCGTCTTTAACTCCCCATCGATTCCGTTTATTTTCACTGACATACGATAACAGTTGTTTTTACTATTATAAATAAAATATGATCCCAGGTAAGATAATGTTTTCGAACATTAGCTTGTTGGTATCAGATGCTTGTGTAGCAAGACATAAGGTACTTCACTATATGGTAGGAATCCCCCACCCCTAAACAAAACTCCTTCCAGCTTCTAATATATCTATATATTTATACTTTAGTAAATGGATGGTGTTACATACTGTCTTTTGTTGATCCCCAGCCGGATACTGTACATACGACGTTATTAAAGTCATCTGTTGAGCCTGGAAGACATGCTGTTCTGACGTACTTTCCTGATGTGTCTACAGATTTTCCCAGTCTCATCAAAGCTATATCATGAGAAAGCGTATCATCGTCATATGAATTATGGGCCTTCATATAAACAACTTTATGGATGTGACTGCTGTAGACACTATCAATATCCGTAACACCAACAGCAACAGTCCAATCACGTACAGAAGAACTTAAATAAATAATATTTGTATTAAACTACGCTTAAGAAGTAATATGCGGAAGTTACCGGTCAATGAGTACCCGACAAATAAATATTGGACCCAAACATGAAGTCGGGCCTATCTCTTCACCCATAAGTTAATAGGTGTGACAAAATCACATTTACACTAAATTTCGCCGAATATATTTTTCTTTTAAAACATGTGTGGTAGAGAAACCAGATATGCCATAGATCAGCAAACTAAATCTATAAATGACCCAGATCTACTTTAATTCTCGGCAAATCTGGGGATAGAAGCCTAATTTGGAAAGGTAAATGATTCAACCTTTGGTAAATTTAAGGTATTATGTTAGTTTAGACTCCCGTTTAAAAATATCAAGATTTTCTTTGAAGTTTAAAAGTCAAGCAATTACCTCTTTGGTCAAAGATGAAGTTACTATACTCTTGCATTGATTCACCGCTCGGTCTGCCAAGAGCTTAAACCGACTTTAATGCAAGACTGGAAAAGTTGTCATTAATCATCCTTTCTATACTCATTAGAGATTGAAAATTTAAACTGTTTAAGCCCGGGTAATTGTAATGATGCGCATTGTTTATTGCTTTAAAGCGAATTAGAATACTTTTATTATGGATATCGGAAGAATGTGAATCTCCAATCCGGTATGTAACAAAATAGTAATTCTTTTTATTCTTCATGGAAGCATTGAAACAACTGATATAAGGAAAGAAATTAGCTTTCAGCTTCAGAACTAACATCAAACAAGATTTGACCCAATCATGCCTTTCAGCTATAAATTATACAGCATAGTGACTCGAGGCTACCAGTAATGTAATTCATGTACAATAATAAAATAAAATGGTAAATTAGTAGCCTTTATATCGTGGAAAATGTTAGAACCAAAAATATTCCACAAAACTGTGCTTTAAGTTAAATTGAAAGAGTAAAATTTAAAGATCCCCGTACAACAACATGACAAATAGACGGAGAAGATTTATTGCCACAACGTTTCTGGTGGCAATACCCTTTTACAAGTGAGGGTATTGCCACCCGAAACGTTGTGCCAATAAATCTTCTCAACTCCCTACAGTCTATTTGTCAAGCTGTCATGTCATGCGGGGATCTTTAAATTTTACTCTATTACTCCTAGTAATAGTTTTTGATCTAGTATCCAGATAGATGCCGAAGCCTGTCCAGCTTTTATAAAGTTTTAAGGGAGTGTTCGCCGTCCACTGTGTCTTCCTCTATTTTTAAATTGAAAGAGTTAAATGTGTTTAAAGCCTACTGAAGACAACTATCGAGTCAGTGGTATAAATCACTTGGAATTCCTATAATGTCTGTATCGGTCACTATAAAAATGTAATTCAGCGCTAATCATGTGTTATATGCTGGCTCGTTTGAGGAGCCAATAGAGCTGAATATTAAGTAAAACGTCTAACATGGTTTCGGTTTACTTACTCCTCTATACAGTGAGCTGCTGTCAGAACCCACTGGTGGTCAATAAGAGTTCCACCACACACGTGCTGTCCTTGATATCTCAGTGAAACCTGAAATCAAAATATTTATCAATGGCATTCATTAATCCATGGAATCCTATTTCGAAAAATCCGATCAGTAATAAACAGGTGTATTCCTATCTTCCTTTCGGTTTTATAATTACCTGATAGTTAATAGGGACTATTAAATTGGGTTCTTCCGTGTGACCATCTGTCTATCAGTCGAGCCTCATGGACTACGAAAACTATGGCGACGAATCGGGTTTGAAATGCAATCTCTTGTAAAAAATAAAAGTACATTTCTTATCTTATTTATGTGATAGATACCTACAACTTTATGTAATTAATCTGGGCATTTTTGTTTATTTTTTTTTTATCAGATCTGAGCTATCGTAAAACATATGCATGCCTTACATTATAACAGATAATAGTATTTCAAATCTGACTTAAAACATGTATTTAGTTCTTCCTCTTTTTGTTGATACTGGAAGATAAGTGAAACAAGACCATTGTTAATGTTTCAATAATAAAATATAGTACTTTACTTCATTTTTAACAAATTTATTTTTATATTCTGATTTAATCGGTTTAATTCAAATCCTTCCTCTTTGTTTCAGATTCTTCCGAAAGGTATGGAAGATGTTGAGGTTTTTTTTTCAGATAGAGGAAATGTATCCCTTCTGTTTCTTCTTTCGGCCCAATATAAAAGTTTTGCTGTACAATTGTTAATTATTTTACTCCAATCCGTATATATTGGAAATAGGGGTATGTAATATATTTTAAAAATTAAGATCTACAATTGGCAACGGTTCCGTCAAGTATGATCAAAAATTTTGGATCTATCAATGGCGTGGCATTTGAATAAAGTGGATAGGCGGCAGATCTACCTCAAACACTTATAATTTTGTATATAGTTTTTTGGAAACTAACCTGCCATGGATATTCTCCGGCCAAAGCTGAATTTCCTCCAATGATTCGGTTAGCTGATGTGACAAGTGGGTGACCACATTGCCCTATATAAAGAAATCATACATTGTAGAAGAAGGGTACATTATTTGTCATTGCCATTGCAAAAAGCAGGGTTATTGTGCTTTACAAAAAACGACAAAATCGAAAGCAGGTAAATACAAACAAGATACATATCAGCAACATTTTAGGAGCAGCATTGTCTCACAGTATGGTATTAACTCATATATATTTCTTGATTTCTGAACTTAATTATAATAGATATGCCTGTATCTATACCATTACGTAATTATAAACAGTCACCGTATTATACGCTGCATCGTGCAGCATTATGACACATATTCTACTAATTCTTGAATCGTCCTAAAGCATGTTCTTGATTATAATTATCCCAAAAAACTATTAATATAATAACCAGCTATATTACATACATTTTACAACGATAATTATAAGTGTAATCTTACCACCGCCTGTCAATGGCGCCTGTGTGCCTTGTGAATGTTCATTATAACAACATGTCTGTAAAAATCCACAATGGCTTAATGACATCTTCTGTCCAGAAGTACATGAATGAAATGAGGAATGGCATGTTCCGTGTAATGATGTCTCACAGTCTAAAAACAAATGAAGAGTTCATATCGTAAATTTTAGAAAAAATAAATTAAAGAATATCAGACAACCGCCCATTGAATTGGCAACTTAAAATGACTTCAATGTTCACCGGAAACCTTCTGTTAAACATTCTGAAGCCTCTTGCCTAAAATGTCTAGGGTAGAATTCTTATATTGACATTTAACGTTTCGGCAGGGAGTGTTCATTGTCTAATAAGTGATACCCATTTGAAATTCCGAATATTTCGATATTTTGTATAACCACACAGTTTCTTGCTGTTTTAGTCTAAAGCCCGTGAATATGAATAATTTAAAACTTGGGATTGTTCATTCTCCCCTAATTAATAATAATAATAATAATCACTTTATTTCAAAAGGGTAGAAAATTAAGACGCTTGGTAACATTTTGAATTTACATGCCATTGATGTGTAGGACAGCTTCTGGGAACTTGACTGGAATGTTTATTAAATCATAAATTTCAAATTTATTTTCTCTATTCTGGTACACTAGCTTGATCGTGTAAATTCATTTTGTGCTCATCGGAAAGAGCAGTTCATTCTAAAATTTTCGGCCAGTTCACGAGATAATAGTTTTGCAGGGACAAAACTCCCAACACATTAAAGCGATAATAGCATTTTTTAGGTTATGCGTTGGGCCAGTTGAGAAATTGAAAAATATATCATTTTCTTTTAAAATACATTTAAGGTGTTATTATCACGTGTGTGGGTTTGAAACGTATCGCTCAACCAGGCATCATTATCTTTGCCTGTTTAATCACGGATTTTGACAATCGTGACAAGTCCCTCATTCCGTTGACTTTGTTTTCCAGTGAAATGAAATTATTCATATACCGTTGGCAAGTACATGTAGAAATTATTTCAAAATTGTATGTGAATGTTTTTAAAGTGTTAGAATGATTCCTTTGATTGTATATTAGTGATGTGGGATGACGCATGAAGTAATAGATAAAGGAAATATGCAATTATCACTTTTACAAAACTCTTTTGAAATGCAGCATAATATATTGGCTTGCTGCAATACGTCATGCAGCAGGATATGAGGTTTTGACATGTCTGAAATAAATAATTACATAAAACAGAACTCTTTTGTTTTTTATCATTGAGACCAATAGTTTCACGGATCATGCAGTTCAATATTTGGTATTGATCTCTCCAAAAACATTTTTTTTAAAAAAAGAAGCAAACTATTATTTAGTAGATATGACATCAGTTCTGTCACACAATTGATATCCGTGCCAAATTATATCTGGTAATTCAGAAACATTACGAAATACCTTTTATATACATCTAAATATAGACAGTTATATTTAGAATGTCGACATTAATAAAAACATCAATCCAAAAATATTGGAATATTAGAATTCTTTAATAACAAATACCTGTAACAGCGTGGGTTCCTGTTGCTAGAACAAGCAGACAAACTATTTCAAACCCAACCATGAGGTGTTACTTAGGCCTACTGGCATTGAATACTGCACTTACATAACCATTTTATAGTCATTTTATGTGGGGCCGTCATTCCATTATCTTAGCCATAGGTCTTAAGGTGAGCTATTTATGTCTATAGAAGAGATAATCTTTATTTAAAAGTAAGAACCGCCCTATATTTTATTAATCTCAACCATTATTTTTTATTCAATAATGGTGGCTAAGATTCCGGATTATTGTTCATGTCAAGGGATAATAATAGACAGTGGATTATGATTACTGTTAATCCTTTCCACAATGTGAAATAATTCATTTCACTATGTATCTAATATTCAAAATGAGTTTTCACTTTGGAAATTGGACAAGGTATCGAAAATAACTTTCTTATGTCTTTATTACACAAGACATGATTTTCGCATGGTCTCTGCCCAAGCAATCCAAGCTTGCAGCATGTTACCCTTTGCTCCTATGCGTCCCCCCAGTCGACAAAATCCTGGATCCGGGCCTAAGTTATATATTTCCCGAGACAAGGGGAATTAAAGCGCAAACTAGTAACTAATACGATAGGCTTGCAATAAATGGTAGGATAATAATAAATTGGATTGATATGATGAACAAGTAAACAACCGGAATTTTCAAATAATAGTTTATAGAAGTAATAAATGATATTTTACGGAATCATCTGAGTGATCGAGTTTTAGACAGATTTTGGTCCTATGTGTGAAATCTTGATTATTTGTATCTCTTTCGGTGCCATTTCCATATAACCAAGGTAAATTTAAAGCGAGAATGTCATATTTCCTAAGAAAGTCAAAACGTAATTATTTCTATGTCTTTTGCTCAATAGGTTGTCAACTAACTATTATAAGATCATAGGCATTATTTCCCACACTCTCTGGGATAAGACACCCCATAGATTAATCCGTTTTGGATGCCCCATCAGCTGTGGTGTTAATTGTGTGAGTCATTATTAGGCGCCTCAAATACGCGGTAGTTCGATTTGCCCAAATTCACTATTATTTCAACTCGTAATTATGATTTAAAATGGAATTCCAAGGCGAGCAATTTCGCACAATATACGAGTTATGCCCCTTGGTGACCCAACTTCAGGTTTAAGTAGATATTAAAACATGAAAGGATTCAAATGTGCACTGTAAATGTACGAAATGCTTGGTTATGTTTGGTGTCAAGTTCTTTGAGATACGATTCAGAGGCTGGCCCATATACACAATACATCCGTTATGGAGTATCTAGATCTTATCAAAGCTCGGTATAACCTCAGCAAGACATTACGATCTGCTCTCGAAAACAAGACCTTACGACCTTGGAGAGAGAGAGAAATGGGGTTTAACGTCCACTCGACACAAACTAGGCCATTTCGGGACTACTTACGATCTGCTCCCCAGGTCAAGACTCAATATGTTGAGACATGTTGTGGATTTTAATGTGGGGGATGAATGATAACTTTTTTAAAAATATCATCCCCAGAAAGACTGCCACCCAAGAAAAGTCCGAGATCTAGATGCAAACCTAGTTACTGACAGAAATGCATGGATACACTCTTGCAGCACATCTGAAACCCACCCATGTAAAAAAAAATCCATGGTTTGTACCTGGTTTAAGGCACGTTGGGTCGTGTTAATTCTTATAGCAAAAAGTGTTGGAGACATAATACTTCCCTTTGGAACAACGTTCTCCTGAGGAAATGGGTGGGAAAATATTGACCAATATTTCCATTTGATATAATGATCTTTCTCCAGATCGAAAAAATATATTGCAACTACATGTTGCTTCTGAATAAAAGCGTCCCTGACTTTTCGATGACGTGCGAAATGTGGTATGACGTGGGATCTGACAGTTTGATCGATGTGGCGCACAGCTGGACCAAGATTTTGGAACACCGCAGGACCCACCTTCTGGTTCAGACCGATTCCACCCTAACAGTTATGCTTGGACCTTCACATGAGTCTCGTTTCATGACACATTGGTCAGAATAACACTGGCCACGTCTATGCCATATTCTGGTTCTGCCATCTGTAGTTGATACGCAATACCGACTCTCATAGCTGTGAACGTCGCCAGTTCTGGTGTTGTTAGGCAAACTGTAGAAGTTCACGTCGATGGCGATGAGGATCGGTGCACGGTAAGGCCTATGATAATGGATACTCTCTCTTGTGAGACGTCGGCGCACTGTATCGGTACTGATGGGTCCCCCCACTGACTGGCTTGCTGTCTCAGGTACGATTTTCGGTGTGGTTTCTCCTTGTCAGTGATGCAGAACGGAGGACTGCTGTCTAGTCGTTTGGATGGGACAAAAAAACGAGGTCCCGTGTAGGCCTACACATTGGCGGGGCTAAATGTGAGGCTTCATAACAGCCAATCAAAAATGGAATTGTAAGTGTTTGCGCATGCCTAAAGAACTGTGACTATGAAAGGCGGTGTGTTTTGGGGCAAAAACACCGCCTGATAAATTTAAATGCGAATACTTGGAGTTGGGCGATAGTTGTGCCACAACATTGGCCTGTGTAAGTTTAATTAGTCATAATAGTACAAACTTATCTTATTTTAAAGATGTCACATACATTAATAATGAAATTGAGTTTGCAACGTCATACTGAAGGCTCCCCATCGTAGCTAAAAACAAACACATCATTAGGCATATCTCAACGTGTTTAGCTACGTTCTCGTAGCTACCTAGACCCCAGAAGCCCCGTCGGCGTCGCCAGTAGCCCTTGCCCCCCCCCCCCCCTCCTAACAATCAAACCATAATTATTTCTATGTCTTTTGCACAATATGTTGTCAATTCACTATTATACGATCATAGGTATCATTCTCGCACTTAAAAATCATTCACACATGAACTAATAACAGTTACCTCCCTTATTTTTCTCCCCTGCCCCCCATGGTCGCCATGGAATCTTGAAACGTTTGAATTTGAAATTCAAAATGATATTTTGGCCAATTTCTGAACTGACAATAGTGAATTGTAGGATTAATAGTAGTTCAGCCCTGAACGTCGGTCTCATTGCACTCACTCTGAACGTTCAGGGACTGTCCCATTCAATCAATGTCGAAAAACAGTCAATTTTACTGGACAATTCTTCACTACTAAACGACGGGGTGTCAATCCGTGTGAAAGCCTGTACAATGTAAAGCCTGTACATTTCGTTTCGTCTTGTATGACCGGCATTCCTAAATGTGGACGTTGACCTACAGTTGGAGTCACTCGGCAAACCTCGTAAGATTTCGGGAATCTAAACTCGGCTGTATGATGAATTCTGCCATATTGGAACTACTTTAAAGGTCCCGGATGAAACATGGCTGCGCCCATTCCAAACACAAGTTGGCCACCTATTTGGCTAGCGACCTATTCGACCGATCCAGCTGTAAGATAATGACGAAGTTACACGTCTCTTCTGAGCTGAAGGAATGGATAAAAAATAATATATTCTACTTTCATTTGATAGACATAACGTTGGATTTTATTGGTTGATAAATAGAGACTGTTGTCTTTACTCTAAATAGGTTTCCAACGAACGGGTTGCAGCTCGATCGGTCGAATAGGTCGCTAGCCGAATAGGTTCCCAATTTGTGTAATAGCGTTAAGTTTTCCTGTTAAAGTAAACCGGTAGCCGCATCGCAAATGTATGGGCGTAGGTACATATCATTTACTGTCATACATCCGACACTAGATGTAGTTGACGTAGTTTACGGAATCTGTCGAGATTAGCCGAGTGCAGTTGGAGTGTCATGGCGGCGAAAATATAACTTGATAGGAGGGGACGTATTTTTAACAGCGTGTTGTGTCGCTCATACTGACTCTAGCGAAGTAAGAAAGGTCTTATTTTCTTACTAAGATGTTCGTTTACATTGCACATGCGTCCACGTGGATTGACACCCCATCGTTTAGCAGTGAAAAGTTGCCCAGTAAAATTGACAGGGGCTCCAATTATTTTCGACATTGATTGAATGGGCCAGTCCCTGAACGTTCACGAGTGTGATGAGACCGACGTTCAGAGTTGAACTAGATTAATAGGACTATTCTTTAGAAAGGTAGCACTGTTTATAGATACCATCTATTTTAAGGCTTTATTTTAATACATTTTAAAAATATAACTTAAAAATATGAAATGCTCGGTTTAAGGCTTTACAATTAAATTTGGTGACAGTTGCGGGTGATATTCAATATTAGCAAAGAATTTATAAATTATGTAATCCTGAACTCCTGAACCATAAATGTCGGATTCCGATCTCCACAATGTGATAATTATCACTTTCAAAAGTTGTCACAGATTGACAGTACATTGTACGTCCTTGCATAATTCTAAATAAATAAAATGAATTCTCATGCGTGGTACTCAAGTACTCATGAGTGGTGTTATGAGTGTTTTCTGATCATCGAAAATTCTGAAAAATATCCCTCCAAAGGCATTTCGGGGATTCGAGATTAAATGACGTCCCAGGGGGAGTATGCTCCCGAACCCCTAGACATCTTACACCGTAAGGTGCTCGGCTCGTGATTGCGTCACTCGTTTTTTTTTTAGGAGACTGCGCATCAGTCAGTCTCATATTTGCTACGCCCCCACCCCATCTTTGAAAAACTAAACAAAATCGATATGTACGCCCCTATGTGAAGGATTTTTTTATTTTCGTGGTATCTTCGTATATATAAGTTCTATAAGCTTAAGGTTCATGTATACATACAATCATTCAACTTTGTAATATATTTATATGTAAATTTATATTATTCTATCTCTTTAACGTTATATGTTATAACTGGTCTATATTTTATTGCATTAATCTAATCTATCTATTGCAACACTTTTTTTTTCTAAATACATGTTTTCTTTAATCAATCCATCCATCTATCTGTCTATTTTTCCTTGACCTCTCTCGTGACGATGCGCTGTTTTGTTATTTATTTACAAAGTAAGATATTCGCATGATTGGGCAACTATATCTGCATCTGCGTGTAAGGTACGTGTACTACGTGCTAATGTGCAAGTAGTTGAATAATTCATTAAAAATTATAGTCATGCCCTGCCTATTCGCAGTACAAAAATGAACTGATAGTACCGAATGCGAATTAGCTCGGCACTTCGAGGGCAGGTAGCTATTTACGGTATATAAATACGCTTACGATCGAGTTAAATGATCATGATTGAGACAGTTTGGCTACTTGTAAACAAACATCGAGTTAGAAGTCAGCTGAACGGCTGCGAGTGCCGTATTTGCAACAACTTTTAAAAGGTGTTTCCAAAATGACAAGCATTAATAGAAATCGTTCGGAAAGGATTTGCGTAACACATAACGGTAAATTGTATGATGTTACAGATTTTTCGACAAAACACCCGGGCGGTGTCGAAATTCTACAAAAACATGCTGGTCAAGATGTAACACAATTGATGCTAAATACTGATTCTGCTAGTTCAGGTCATAAACACAGCAAGGCAGCTTATACTATTTTAAATAAGTTTTGTATTGGATATGCTGACGACGTTAATAAAAATGCACCTTTGCAGACAAATTTAGAAAATCTACGAGTAAGACAAAGCAATGGGCATCCATCCTTCACTGATGAAAAACAGGTGAGTTCATCAATCCAATTGTTCATTTTCTTGTAGTCAGTTAGGCGAATTTCACGGTTATCAAATCTACGTTGTAAGCAAGTAACGGTTTTGGCTCTATACATGAATGATCTTGAAAAGACATAGCAAGGGTCAGCCTAAATTTAATTATTTTCTGTGGGTGAAGGTGAGGTGAATCTGAGCTTTCATTTCAATTATGATTAATGCCATAATAGTGAAATTGACAAGTTGGAGAACTCAGCTGCCAGTCACGTAAATTTAAATGCCATAAGATTATGATTTCAATTAATAACCTTAAATCATAAATAACAATAGCATCTATACATAAAGTTAAATTTAAAGTTATTATGTATTAAAACAGTTAACAGCCGGGGTATGGGTCCAGGATACTGAATAGATGGCATATCAGCTTCAACTGGGCTATATTGCAGGTGTGAGTTATGGGCTACATAATGTACATGTTGAAGAGATTTAATTAAACCATGTTAATCTTTGTCATTAACACTTTGAAACAATGTATATTACAAGGCCCCATAAACATGTCTATCTTATAATCAATGTGTACTGTGTTTTTCTGGACTTGGTAGTTAGCAGTATTCCTAGGGGATATGATTGTGTGCTGTATTTTTCTGGACTTGGTAGTTAACAGTATTCCTAGGGGATATGTTAGTAAAAAAAGGGTGATCAGATTCCATATTGGCAATGGATATAATTACCTATCAAAGAGCACCTGATTACCACTAGTATTGTGATCAAATTGTGTTGAGTACTGTCAGCCATTAAAATACTTAAAAGAGCTAAATCGCTAGATATTTACCAAAATGGGTCGCAACGCATAAAATAATCTTATATGAATGTATATAAACTGATTTACATTCATTCATTTCCGCCTTTACTCTAATTTCAAATCACTTATATTTGGCGAAATACACCTGAAGTCTCAATAGCATGCCAATCTCTAATGTCTGGTTATGTCAGTCTACATTATATCGTATGCTCTCCATGCACCACTGTCTAGCGTTGTCTCCAAGTCCCTTGTTAAAAGTGGGTCTGGAATGGATTATGGTAAATGATTCGTGTACCACTGATAATTTTTTTATTTTGTCTTAAATATTGAATAACAGAAGCCTGTCTTTTCCCGGTAAGATCACAGCATCAATGTTGAATTAAATTGACAAATAATTTGTGTTTTCATCATAGGCGTACGAGGCGAGGGGGCATCGACCCCCCAAATATTTTCATAAAAAAATAGAGATCTGAAAAGAGCTCAGAATTGTGAGATCGGTCATTAGCCGAGGAGTTTTTGAAAATGGGGTGGGGGTAGGAGTATGGCACCGTCTGTCAGGTTTTGAATATTTTTACTAATATGGAAGCGGAAAAAAAAGCAGTCCAGTCAATGATGAATATGTACGCCATCTAAATAGAACTAGCACGCACACATGGCCTTTCTCAGTTCTTGAATACTGTGTTCCTGTATACTGGCATCCAACTCCATGAGAGAATGAGAAAAATGGCGTTTAACATCCACTTAATACAAACTAGGTCATTTTGAGACTAACATTTTTGAATTTTATTTCAATAATTCGCTTGTATTTACACATATACATGAATATACAAGCTTAGCTGTTTTCAGTGGGATCCATAAGTGGTTGACACATTTGCCAAATCAATTGGCACCAAATTTTATTTGGCCAAATTGGAGGACATACTTGATTCACGAATCCTTCGCGTGATTCACTCCACATGATTAAACATGGCAGCAACCATGTCTTGAAACAATTATGTGACATCTCAATATGAGTGGTGATTGGCCAATGAATTCTGCATTCGGGCGAATGATTCGGTGAAACGGACACTCTAGGCGCATATATCAAACATCTTTGATTTGGGGTTCGACCGAATGACAGTTGACACACTTTGTAACCTTTTTTGAAATCTAGCTATTACGTAATATTGTTTATCATCCTTTTTTTCCGAAAATGTTGGAAGGAGGAAGTGCGAGTTTTTTTGTGGGGGGAGGGGGGGGGGTAAATGAATATACAGACCATGCAATACTTTAGGAATAAAGTATTTATTTCATGTCTAAATCTTCTGCTTAAAGATTGCTGATCAATACAGCTTTAAAAACATTATAAATCTGTGGAAGAGTCCATGCCAGACATTGTTTACAGATTGTCCATGATGACGCCACAGATCGCTCTAGCTTAGGATTTTCATAGCCTAACTACATTTTGGCATTTTTATCATTGATTTTAAACATTGAGGGTAAATTTTGAAAATAAAAAATGAAAAAAATTCTGGTTGGATAAAAATATTTTGGGCAGACTAATTTTTTTTGTGTCGCCTAACATGTATATTGATTTCTACTAAGTTCCTGTTGAGAGGTAAAACAACATGTGGGTTGGTTTAAAACACTGTTTTAAAGAAACATCCTTTATTACTGATGTTTATTACATGGCATCTGCTAATGTTAATCATCAGAATCTGACTGGGCAGCTTACAAATTTCTCAACAAGAATACTACTTTACAAGGTGATACTCACATCTGTGCTTATGGTTACCCAGACAACCCTATTTTTTTAGCCACAATTCCAACCCAAAACTTTTTTTTCTCTCATTTACCAGTATGTTCGTTTCCAAACAGTATTGTTTACATTTTTTCGATTTGATAGCCTCGTTTGTTTACGCAATTAGTTTTACTGCAATATTCTGCTATGCACTGGTCAATAAAATCGTGAGCCATGACGTAGCGTTGTGTAAACATAGTTGGTCCAATTTGGCGCTCTGGTTTTAAATGTAATGCTTTTGTAACGTAGATATCCATTGGTTGTTATTCGGAACAAGAATTTCTCTCTTTACAGCAGTGAGTAGTGGGATTAGCTCTAATCAAACGGAACACTGCGTGGCATATGGGTAAAGTGAAACATTGGCCATAACCCTTGCCATAATGAAAGGAAATTAAATAGGATTCTTCGTCTCACTGCTGTCATCAATTTCAAAACAATCGCATCACAACTTTTGACTTTAGAGTGTTCACAAGAAATTAGGGACGGGTATGGACAGGCAGACAGATGGGCGGAGGCAACAGCAATATAAGTCCACATTTTCATGCGGGCATATAAAAATGGATATCAGACCAACCAACCCTATTTTTGTGGCCAATTTATTGTTTTCTTGGCCTAATGAAAAAGATATGATATACACAATCATAGTACATGTACTATATAATACCCCGATCAAAGACCATTTGTCTATGAAAATCACTGACAAATAATTCTTGGTGGTTTCTGACCTTTATACAGACTGACATATAACCACAGGTTATGTGGATGTAGGTTTATGTAGCTGGCTAGTAGCTATAACTACTACAGGTACAATTAATATAATCCACATTTACTGATTATCAGACTCACTCCAGGTTTATTGGAGTTGTTCTGGTCTAATGAAGATCAAATAATGTATGTAAATATATAGTCCTGGATTCTGAACCCACATTCATGCTTGTTATGTAAGCATATATATAAAGATTATATCTCACAATGTTATTGCTAACAGTGGCAGATGTACTGAAAGGGAAGACAAGGGTTAAGTGTTTGTAGTGCAGCCCTTTTCTAAAATATATAGTCCTAGATTCTCAACCTTACATTCATGTGTGTGAATTATGTGTGGTTTAATGGTCCAGTGCAAGACATTAAGTAATATATTGGTATTGTACGAGTGCGATAGCACGAGGGCAATATCGATATATTACGCAATGTCTTGCACGAGACTATTAAACCTCTTAAAATACAGACACTATCCAGCACGTGCATTTCAATGAAATACGTCACTCGGTTACAATATTACAACTATTATGAATAACGTACGCTTGGCACATTGCCCGTACATTATTTGAAATAATGGTACGCCAACATCAAAGGATGACCTCACATCTGTATTTTAAATAAACATACATACAATGTTTGGTAGGATTGATACAGGTGTTGGGGAGGAGAAGTGGAAGAGAGAGAAGGATAACAATATAGGGCTGTACGATATTGCAAAGAGGGACGATATCGATATTGGCATTTTTTTCAACGATACTGTTAAATATCGCAATATTGCTATTAAATATAAATGCATTAAAGCTGGCTACAGTGTGAGTAAGAATTGCTTTAAACTTTGCTTTTTTTAAAATATAGATTTATTAAAATGAACAAAACACATCCGTTTTGGATAAAAACTTTTCATTAAACACGTCTTGTGCATTTTCGTTTTGGTACTAATTTCTCTTTTCCAACTAGGGCCTAGGCCCTCCACTTACTGTGTAGGTCTACTAGTACTGCTAGTACTAGCTAAGTTTTCCATAATTGAATTAAATACAACCGCTGATTTTTAAAAGCGTCTGCTTGTTATCCTGTGTAAGAAAATTCTCAAATATCACAGGCAGCGGAAGTAAGTAGATGCGGTCTTCAAGTCGTGTATAATAAGTTCAAACAGTAACAAATACTAAAACAACCTATTTATAACCTGATAATAAGCCGCGGAAGTGGGAAATTTAAGGCATTTTGTAGGCCTAAGCTTTACATGTAGTAACAACTGACAATTTATTGTTAACTAAAAGTAAAAGTAACGCATACATGATGCAGTGAAAAACGTCTGTGGACAGTTTGCAAGTGTTTTCAACATTTAACGATTCTCAAAACATTAGTTTTATTATAGTTTATTGCTGTCGGCTAATTGCCACTGCTGTATAGTGTATTCATTCTTTATTTTAATGATAATATTTTTCGATATTTGAAGTTTTTGTTGATATTCGATAAACCACTATATCGACGATTTTTGGCCACATGATATCGTAGTTGGGTTTGAAAATACCATATCGCGATAAATGACTATATCGAGAATATCGTACAGCCCTATAACAATATATTTAAATTACTGCACCTAAGAGACAAATAGATACATTTTAGAACACTGGAAAGAAAGTTGAAGTCGATATAGTATAATGATAGACCAAGTTCAGAATCACTGAAACAGAATTTATAATATACAAAAATGATTTAATAGGGCAGGGCCTGCAAGATATACATGCATGCTCGTTTTGTTAATCTGGTACAACTTGAACTTGTCCATCAATTAATCCTTAAAATATAAAAATGTAATTAATGACATCATACAGTCAAATCTGCCGGTAATCTAATTTAGTTGCAGCCACTTTTACATTGTATAATGGTGATCCAATGAGCTATAAGTATGATGTGCTGGTACAAATTTGTAGCTCCAAATAATTAAATGATTGAAGATGGTAGTGATTATAATTGCATCACAGGTTTTGATTGATAGTCAGTTTAATGAATTGATGAAATATTCTCTGTATTTTTCCATTTAATAATGTATTTGTTGAGGTGTTATACACAACTATCAATCATTTTCCTACGTGTTAAAATGTCTATTTTCTGTCTTGTCTGCAGGTTTATCTTGTAAATTTTTGTTTTGCGTGTAGTGAAGCCTGTAAAGCGCAGTTGACGCTTTTGGCTGGCTACCGGATCCATTGATCACTTCAAAAAATCTTGTGGACGCTCTAGAGGCCAAAGTTAATATCCGATTGGCTTTAAATTTATACACAGTGTTTAAGGTCATAAGACGAAGAAGTCTTTTGATTTTCAACGATTTCAAATAATTACATCCAGAGTTGTCCCCCTTGATCACTTCAAATAAACCTTGTGACGCTATAGAGGCCAAACTTATCATCCGATTGATTGACTTCAGATTGATACACAGAGTTTAAGGTGTTGAAACGAACAAGTATTTTGAATTTTAATGAATTTTGATAACTGAACAGCTAAATCCATGATATTAAATGTTTCCTATACTAATTGTTAGCTTGGGGAAAAACTTTAATAAAAAGCAAACAAATTCTAAGGATTTTCAGATAATTACATAATGAGATGTTACTCTTAATCAGATTTTAGTGTATTACAAATGTTTCATTACCAAAAAAAGTAAAAATATGCGACAACCCTTGTTGACTGCCTGGACGATTTAGCTGCTGTGGGCTTATGTTTCGTTGCCTGGCAACCTATCTTTGATAATGCACGAAAAATTTTGCAAAGTAAATTCATATTTCATATTTTTGATTCATGGTAGGGTATTGTGAATTCACATGTCTATACCACTTATAGCCCTTGATCTTTTGGACGTTCTAGAGGCTTAAGTTATATCCGATCAACTTTAGATTTATACACAGTGTTTATGGCTATATGTAATCGTTTCAACTGACTTTAGATTGATAGACAGGGTTTAAGGTCTTGAGATGAACATGTACATGTATATTGTTTTCAATGATTTTTGATAACTTAAAACAGTTAAATCCAGATGTAGAGATAGAAATGGGGTTTAACCTCCACTCGACACAAACTAGATCTTTTTGGGACTAACATATAGTTTTTAATTTTATTTCAATAATTCGCTTGTGTGTAGAGGTCTTTAGCAGTGGGAGGACCCAGAGAAAACCTACAAGGTTGGAAGTTTTATAACATGATTTAAAGGGACAATAACATTCTTGCTGGCTTGGCAGCTCCAGAAAATAAATAATACCCTTATTCTAAGTACTAGATGTTTAAGTGTCCTACCTGTTGTGTAAATTATCCATTACAACCTATTTTACTTGTCCAGAGGGTTCGAAAATATTTTAAAATCCAAGTCACACTTGAAAAGGTTTACGTTAGACTTTTCAAATAGATGGGTTTAATTTTTCCAATTTTTCAAAATAGGTGTGTTAAGATGAAATTTATATCATCATTTGATTGGAATATTCTAAAATAATACGATTTGTTGACCAGAATGAAGATTGGGACATATTTTTCAGTTACAACAAGAGTGTTATTGGGGCTTTAATGTTTTGTACATGTTAGCATGGGCCTAACAAATTCTAAGGATTTTCTGATAATTACACTGTACTTAATGAGCTGTTACTCTTAATCAGATTTTAGTGTATTATGAATGTTTCATTACCGACAAAAGTAAAAAAAAAAAAAAACTCATGTTGACTGATTGGACAATTTAGTTGTTGTGTGTTGTGGTCGTATGTTTCGTTGCCTGGCAACCTATCTATTTCAAGACCTATATATTGGATAATGCTACAAGAATTTCCAACAAGTATCAATGTTGTCTGTTTAGATGTATAATTTATGAATCCATGCCGACCATTGGATTCACCACAGTTACCGGTAATCAATATGGAATAAGATGGATTGGTGAAATGTCTGCATTGATACAGTTTTTGAACCTGTAGTAGGTAGATTAAGGTAGATTTTTTTTATTAAGATGTGACTGTTACCCATGTAATTTTCATTTTAGGATGATTTAATTGATTGGAACAAACCAATTTTTCATCAAGTTGGTTTTCTGGGTGAGAACTACACTACATGGGTGCATCAACCAGTCGACAGAAAGCTGAGGTTGTTCAGTTCCGACTTATTTGAGTTTTTCGGTAGTTCAAGATGGTGGATGGTACCAATTTATTGGCTGCCTATATCTTTAATAGCGATGTGGCTGTCATATACTTTACTTTCGCAGAAAAAGGATTACATATTTAAAAACAATATTACTGGATATCAGGGTAAGACTAACAACAATAATTTATTTTATAAAGAACTGACCGTTCTTGTTATAATAGTTCAAAAATAGATAATGAGAAATGAATATACTGAAAATCTACGTCACATTACTGTATTACGAGCAAAGTTATAAATGTTTGAAGTTTTGACTAGAAACAGCAGAAATAATCTTGATCGTCAAATACCATTGCTACAATGATAAACAGTCACGATTTTCCTTTTTAATCCTTGAAATATGGCAGACATTTTTTAATCCCCTAAATACCTCACCCATCCATTGGTAAAGGCTAAAAGCTAAGGCCCATTGCAGATTTCGTCAAAGGTCACATGTAAATAGGGTTAGGGGATGTAATTGTTGACGAGATTGTGGGTTAGATTTAGCTCTTACATAACCATACATGATGTATCTTTAAAAAGAAATTTTTTTAATATAACAAATCAAGTCTATTATTTATCGTACCAGGGGGGCATATTGAGCAGTAAATATTTACATTGCAATATTTGCCTTGCATTGAGAATGATGTGTTATCTTCTGATTATATGATCATTAACAAAGCAGAGGGAAAATGGATGCAGAAATGAAATGGAACTTCTGCTGCACAAAGAATCAGCTTGATGTTAGTTTGGTGCCAAATACATTTACGCTGGATAAAATAATGAGCTTTATATGTCTAGAATATCAAGACACAATTTTTGTGTGTACTAGATATTTACAAGCAGTACAGATTACAGGATTGTTGCAGTTGTTGCAACTTGTCTTGGTACATGTACCTTACATTTTCAATTACAAAACCTCAACATTTTACAAGTAAATATAACATTTTACAAGTAAACTGGTATGCCAATAACATATAGGCTTGCCAGTAATACAGTTTTCATCTTAACAATGAATAAAAAAGATAAATAGATAACAAACACTGGGGACTCGGTGGCTGAGTGGATATGGCGCTTTTTCGCTAGCCTGGAGGTCGGGTGTTCGATCCCTGCACGGCTGAGAAAGTTCATCCAGATTTTCCGACGCGGTTTCCCCTTGAGATGGAGGGCGGAGGGTCTGACAAGCACAGCTGTTTAGTGGTTTGGGTGGGATGAAAAGCTGAGGTCCCATATACACATTGGAGTGCACGTAAAAGATCCCTTGGCAGTTGGAATTTGATCCAAGAGTAGTCCATAGAGCCGCTGCTCAGGCAAAATTTCCCTCATAGCACACTGTATGGGGTATGCCCGTCTTCCATTAGCCCAGTTTAGTTGCAAAAGAGTAGGACGTTAAACATGTCATTTCATTTCATTTTTAACAAACACTACAGCAAATCAAAGGTCAAATTGCAATGACCTCTTGACTAAACCTAAAGTTGGCATTCTTCTTAAAATGTTAATAATAGGCAGCTGGCATTATCTCTGATTGTATATAAATGTTTGTCTTTCTTCAATATTTCGTTATAATGCTTTGCTAATAAAGAAAGGAGAACCCTCGTCAAAATGTCACTGAAATAAAGGATAAACAGTGATGGACACAGGATATTTGGTTGAGGGGTGGGGGTGGTGGGAGGGCAGGGTTCCATCTCTGTGTAAATGGTGACCCAAATATAACACCCACTTTCATCAGCTTCGAACTTACCATAATGCATCCTATAAAAAGCTCATATACACGTTTAAAATGGTCACAAACAGAATTGGAAATTTTTTATACTGCCTTTTAACTTTTAGTCCAAGGTCCCTAAACCTGGGGTAAATCACTTTCGCCTGTTATAATATGGATCAAATCACAACACAAAGTACCACCAGTGTTAATGGCTGAATATGCATCATTGCTCTTCCATTACAGGAATTGAAATTGATAACAGTGCCTTACCAATAATTGTTATAAGTGGTGTATTACTGTGGTCTTTGGTAGAATATGGTATACATCGTTGGGTGTTTCATCTTAAACCTCCTGCTTGGTCACCATTTTTGATTCGTATGCACTTTTTGTTCCATGGTCAACATCATAAGGTAAAATATATATTTTTAAGTGAGAATATCTAGCTAGGTGTACTATATCCTTTATAGAGTAAAACTATTTTAAGGGTCAGAAAGACTGAAAATAGTTTTGTGAGTATCACTGCACTAAATAACTCACTGTGTTATATAATTCTCTCATAATCTGGAAAAACCTTGTAACACTGTTGAATGTAGATTTGAGAAAACAAAGGAAAACTGTTTTGTTTCAGAATTAAGCTACTGAATATAAAAACCAGTTTTATTTTGTCTTTTTAGATGAAGATAATTAGAAGCCTTTTCAGTGAAGGAGAAAAAAAACTATTATTATATACATGTGTACTAAGTCCAAATATGGGTCTAACTCAATTTTCACCAAAATTTGACTTGCTAGGTTTTCCAGATTAGGGGAGAATTATGAAATCATACATACATATATATGTACATATATAAAAAAGATGGCAAAGCAATTACTGATTAAAAATAACCACTAGCATAGAATCTGAATGCAGTCTTCTGAAATTAGAAATCTTTATTCTACTTTCTTGTAGAAGAAAAGGTTTAAGTTACATTATGCATTCTCTTTTAAATTTATTTATTCTTTTCTTTCTCATTTTAGTCTCCAATGGATCACACAAAGCTTGTTTTCCCCCAGATACCTGCCACATTCTTGTGCATAAATGTATTTATAATCTATTGTCTTATCCTGCCATTGGCTTCAGCTTTAGCCCTTTTATCTGGTTCAATACTGGGATATATTTGTTATGATCTTACCCACTATTATTTACATCATGGTACTCCAACCACAGCATATTATAAATCCCTTAAAACGTACCATATGAAACACCATTTTGTCAACCAAAGTGCTGGTAAGTTCATTATTTATATTTTTTGCACATTTCGCATGAGAGAGGGCAAATGTTTGTTTGTTTGTGTAAGAAGAAATGAATTGATTTTCAGTCTAGTTGTCTTTACTTCTAGTGCATGGGAATCATTGGATGTTCTACATGATCCTTTGAAGGTTCTCTTCTTCCCCCCCCCCCCCCAAGATAATTTTTGAAAATTTGACTGTAATTAGTGCTTTCAAGAGTATATCCTGAGTGGCAACCTTCAGAGACTGCAAACCATCAAATCCATAATATAAGAGAGGACAATCATAACAATTCATCAAAATCAATGTAAATTCACAGTGAAAAATTGAGAAATTAATTGGGATTTAACGTCCTACTTTTCAGCACCTAACCTGGGCTAATTGACGAATGAAATAGGGCCCCAAAACTATAACTTCTGTAGGGGCCCACATGCAGACTATACTCACAGACTCCTTCATAGTCCATCCCTTCCATTGATTTGAGCAATATTTATTTAAGATTATCAAATATTTTTTTATTTCTTCAAATTCCTTTTAATGCCTGTGTGTTGATCTGGACTTTCTGGTGACAGAAAATAGCAAGGTATGAAGAAAGTTAAAGCAATTACAGGGGCGGCTGACTGGGATTATTTTTCTAGATCATTAGAACTACGGTCATTATCGTTAAGTTTCCAAACTAAAAGCTTCAGTTATTAGTGCCTGGGTTGATTAGATGCTGTTTACTTACATGTAGGTCACTCATAAGCCAAAACTCATTATACAGATGCCAAGTTCCTTTGGTTTTTCCAGTTAGATTTCCCTCATGTTAGTGGTGAGGATGGAGGGCCCGACAAGGAATATTATTTAGTTGTTCAGATGGGGAGAAACCCCAAGGGCCCATGTGCACTTTGGTGTGTTGACTTTGCCCTTAAAAGAACCCTCTATAGCTAGAATTGAAATAAGAGTAGCAATAGTGTTGCTGTCTGGGCAAAATTTCATTCTTAGAACACTGCATTGTGTTAGTCTGATTGGTGCATAAAAGTAGGCAGTTAATATAAACCTCATTTTATTTTAATTAATGTTTTAATATGCCCATATTATCATTCGATTGACATTATCTTTATAATTTATACACAGAGTTTAAGGTCTTTAGACGAACCAATTAGTGATTGTCAATGAGTTTTGATAATTTGAACAGCTAAATCTATGATATTCAAATAATGTCTAAGTTGTTACTCTAAATCAGTTTTATTATTGACAAAAGAATAAATATGTGACAACCCCTGTTAACTTTCCGGACTACTTAGCTGCTGTTGGCGCATGTTTTGTTGCCTGGCAACCTATCTTGGTTACAGTTAGTGACCCTAATGAGCTTTGTGTTGACAATCATTTGACACATACTACAGTATATCTACATGTATTGCATAATATGAATTATTTATAACTGTACAAGCTGTTGTTGATATTTTCACAGATAATCAAATGATTGTTTTGTGGCATTCTCTAAAGTAGTTTATTTAATATAGCTGAGGGGTCTACTGCTATGATAGACACAGGTGGTAGGAAAACATGTTCATAACAAACCGGTATTATCAAATAACTTTTATAGGACCCATCAGGTTTATGTGAATTTATATGTAACATATTTCAAAACATAAAACATAATGTTGAGAGTGTCCTCATTGCAATAAACTTACTGAATGTTATCCATAAATCTGTCTTATTATATAAAATATGGCTTTCACTAAATGAAATTTAAAGATAATAAAGTTGATCAAACAGTAAAGAATCTATTTGATTTAGGTCAAAATAAAGCATTTAATTTGGTGGATCTGATGTGTTTTTACTCTTTGTTTTCATACATTAAGCAGACATCAGCTTTTTTACGAATTATGTCATTATTTTTATACGCCCACATTTTCATGTGGACGTATATATTGTCGTCGCCCCTGTTCGTTCATCCGTCCGTCCGGACGTCCGTCCGTCCACAATTGTTTGTGAACAGTCTACAGGTCACAATTTTTATCCGATTTCAATGAAACTTAAAATATAGGTTTATCACCCTAAGATCTCAGTTCCTTTCGATATTGGCATGTATCGGACCGTAACTTCATGGGTTATGGCCCCTGATTGTACGAAAAATCACGATTTTTAGCTTGTGAACAGTGTAGAGGTCACAATTTTGAACCGATTTAGATGAAACTTGAAATGCATGTTTATAAACCAAAGATCTTGGTTCCTTTCAATATTTGCGCCAATTGGATCGTAACTTCCTGAATTATGGCCCCTGATTGTCCGAAAAATCGCCCTTTTTAACTTGTGGTCCCTCTGGAGGTCAAAATTGTTATCCGATTTAAAAAACCGTCTGATTATATCACCGTTACATGGTTATGAAGGTTGAGTTCGAATTTAGTGAAAATCGGACCAAAATTGACGGACAAAATGGCCGCCATTTGTACGTGAATAGTGTGAAAATATGTTATATCAAGGTTGTGAACAGTGTAGAGGTCACAATTTTGAAGCGATTTGGATGAAACTTGAAATGCATGTTTATAACCCAAAGATCTTGGTTCCTTTCTATATTTGCGCCAATTGGATCGTAACTTCCTGAATTATGGCCCCTGATTGTCCGAAAAATCGCCCTTTTTAGCTTGTGGTCTCTCTGGAGGGCAAAATTGTTATCTGATTTAAAAAAACGTTTGATTATATCACCGTTCCATGGTTATGAAGGTTGAGTGTGAATTACGAGAAAATCAGACCAAAATTGACGGACAAAATGGCCGGACAAAATGGCCGCCATTTGTACGCGAATAGTGTGAAAATATGTTATATCAAGGTTGTGGACCTTATAGAGGTCACAATTTTGAACCGATTTGGATGAAACGTGACATGTATGTTTATAACCAAAAGATCTTGGTTCCTTTCGATATTTGCGCCCATCGGATCGTAACTTCCTGAATTATGGCCCCTGATTGTCCGAAAAATTGCCCTTTTTAGCTTGTGGTTCCTCTGGAGGTCAAAATTGTTATCCGATTTAAAAAAACGTTTGATTATATCACCGTTCCATGGTTATGAAGGCCAAATTGAATTTCGTGAAAATTAGACCAAAATTGACGGACAAAATGGCCACCGTTTGTACGCGAATAGTGTGAAAATATGTTATATCAAGGTTGTGGACCTTATAGAGGTCACAATTTTGAACCAATTTTGATGAAACTTGACATGTATGTTATAACCCAAAGATCTTAGTTCCTTTCGATATTTGCGCCAATCGGATCATAACTTATTGAATTATGGCCCCTGATTGTCCAAAAAATCGCCCTTTTTAGCTTGTGGTTCCTCTGGAGGTGAAAATTGTTATCCAATTTAAAAAAACATTTGATTATATCACCATTTCATGGTTATGAAGGTTGAGTAGGAATTTTGTGAATATCGGACCAAAAATTTATATGTTTATAACCCAAAGATCTTGGTTCCTTTCGATATTTGCGCCCATTGGATCATAATTTCCTGAATTATGTCCCCGGATTGTCCGAAAAATCGCTTTTGGTCCCTCTGGAGGTCAAAATTATTATCCGATTTAAAAAAACGTTTGACTATATCACCGTTACATGGTAATGAAGAGAGAGTGTGAATTACAAAGAAAATCGGACTAGAATTGATGGACAAAATGGCCGCCGTTTGTACACGAGTAGTGTGAAAATACGTTATATCAAGGTTGTGAACCCTATAGAGGTCACAATTTTGAATCGATTTTGATGAAACTTGACATGTATGTTTATAACCGAAAGATCTTGGTTCCTTTCGATATTTGCGCCCATCGGGTCATTACTTCCTGAATTATGTCCCCTGATTGTACGAAAAATCACCCTTTTTAGCTTGTTGTGCCTCTGGAGGTCACAATTATTATCTGATTTAAAAAAAAAAAACGTTTGATTATAAAAACCAAACAAATTCTAATGATTTTCTGATAATTCCTTAATATTCGACAACTCTTGTTGACTGCCCGGACGATTTGGCTGCTGTGTGGGCGTATGTTTCGTTGCCTGGCAACCTATTTTTTCTTTACCATGTTAAAAGCAGAATACTAAATGGGTTAAATTTTAAGACTAGTTTTATGTGCAGATGTAAAATTTTCAACAAAGACAGATTTGTTTTAAGATAAAACAATTAACATTCTGTGAAATAGACAAATCTTACAGTTTAAAGTCACTCTAAATGTTTATCAAATAGTAACCAATATATTGTCATTGCAGTTTTCTAATTTATTATGGGTAGTATCTATATAACCTTGTCAGGTTTAACAAATTAAGCATTGAATGGACACAGTGTTGTCATAACATAATCCTAAAACACAATACATGTGGTGTCTTTATAACAGTCAAGCTTTGTTGAGCAGTATTCTACATAGTTTGTAATATTCATTGTCCCATGCTATTCTTCATGAGTTGTTTCATTAAAGGAACGTTTTGGTGTATTAATAGACAGTTTACTTTTAAATTGTATTAAGAAACCTGTTTCACCGAACCTCCTATAAGTAAGTGGTGCAGGGCTATACCTGTTAAACCATGGGTAAAGATCATATAATTAGAGATTATATATGACAGATCACAATTATTATTGTTACTAAACGAAGAAAGAGACTGTTAATACTATTAATGCAATGTCAGTTAACCTATTCTCTAATATCCTGTGCAAACTGGCAGTGGTTGTAAGTTGTAACAACCAGGACCTAAATCTAATTATAGCTGACATTAGTCTGGACTATTCAGGCATCTACAAACTATATATAAAACAATACTAACAAAATGAAGCGATATATCTTCTCTATACTACTTACTTTCAACTTATTTTATGTCCTGTATATAACCTTAATGATGATTTATTTTTGGACTGAAAACTAGATGGCTATTTGTATGAAAGCTTTTAATAAAGTTAAAACATAACCTACAAGTTGTATTTGAAGAATTATTATACTTGATATTTGATATATTAACTTGTTTTACAGTCCTCTTCAATGAGTATCTTTGTATTGATACAAAGTAGCCCTGTATTGATACAATGCGCAGATCCAGAGTCTAAATGTCCACAAAACTATTTGGAATGGCATCTACATCATTTTTTAAATTTTTTGGGTGCGGCCACCTAGAATGCCCCCCCCCCTCCTGTAGTATTGGAGCTCATGAATTGGCACTCAAACACTTATATACAGATCTGTTGACCTTTATGTAAATCTTGTTGGACATTGATATTGAGATGCATCTTTGAACTGCTGTGAGGAAGTAGATTTATTTTTTATCTTGATACGTATAATAATATATCAGTACTGGTAGACCAAAGGATAACGATGATAGATTTATTAGTGCGATATGTCCCTTCCTCTGTCTTCCTTGACAACAGAAAAAGAGTTTCACATCTTTGATTAACTTTCATATAATAATAATAATAATAACTTTATTAGAGACCCAGTTGCACAAGGCAATCTTCCCTGGGATCTGTCTACATAAAACTACAATAACATATTTACAAAATGATAATGTGAGAAAATGAAAATAAGAATATTATGATGTAAATCAATATATGAAAAGGTAACATGGATATAGAATAATGTGATTGACACATTAAAATAAAATGAACTAAAGCTAATATTTACATATATATATTAAAGATGAAAAGGGAGTATAAAACTAGGAAAATAATTGCATATTAAGATTTTAGTTCCCTTTTCAGTCCCGTCTTAAAACTCAATATATCGTTAGATTGTTTGAGTACCTGAGGTAATGAATTCCAGAGTAAGCTAGCCTTGTATTTAAAAGTTCTTTTCATGGCCTCAATACGACATTTTGGAAGATGTAATGAGTTTTTTGTTTCCGAACGTAGACAGAGAATTGTAGTGGACATAGAAGATTGTAAGCAAAAATAATTTTGAAAGTAATGTGGACATTTTCCATTCATAATTTTATAAGTCAGTATCCCAGTGTTATATTTAATTCGTTGTTCAAGAGTTAGCCAATTTAATTGAGAGAACAAGTCTGCCGATCTTGCATCATATTTCGCGTCGAGGATACTCCGCGCTGCACGTTTTTGAAGCTTAGATAGGAAGTCAATTTTATTCTGGAAAGCATTACCCCAAACAATATTACAAAAGTCTAAATGAGACAATATATAGGCATTATAAAACAAAATTCGGGTTTCTATAGGTAGATTTATTTTAATTCTATTTAGAAGATATATTTTTGACCCAACAAGAGAGTGAAGCTTCATTATATGTTTTCCCCAGTCTAAGTGATCATCTATTGTAATTCCGAGTAGGACAGCTTCCGTTACATTCTCCAATTTCTGGTTTCCAATGGACAGGGAAATACATTTTCCACTGTCTCTTACGTTTTTTATTAACATACTTTTAGTTTTATTTATATTAATAACCATACCATTATCATTGCACCATTGGCTGATAATGTCTAAATCTTCTTGAAGACAACTTTGAACGCAGTCAAGATTCTTGTCAGAAAAATGAATGGTAGTATCATCAGCAAATATTTCGGGAATGACATTTTTAGTAAAAAGTGGAAGATCATTTATGAAAATCAGAAATAAAAGTGGTCCAAGGATAGATCCCTGAGGAATACCACATTTTAGTTTCCTTTGTATTGATTGGAAATTACCAAGACAGACTTTTTGATTTCGGTTTGATAGATAAGATTTTATATATAACTGGATTTATTGGCACTATGCCCCTTGCCCATCAGATAACTTTTACATTTTTAAATGTTTCGTGGGTAATGCAGTGATCATTCACTGTGATGCTTTTTTGGAATAGATTAACATCAAAGGAAAATACTTGTATTTGGACATATTTGAATGGCCAATTAAAATAATTTTTATGTATTTAAAATGAATTTGTTAGCCTGATATAAATAGAAAAATATCAACTTCAAGAACATAATGTTAATATTTGCTCATAGTCATAATGGAGAATTGCAACATTATTAGTTTATAAAAATCTTTAAAGGGACAATAACATTCTTGCTGGCTTGGTAGCTCCAGATAATAAATAATACCCTTATTCTAAGTACTAGAGGTTTAAATGTCCTACCTGTTGTGTAAATTATTCATTACAACCTATTTTATTTGTCCAGAGGGTTCGAAAATATTTTAAAATCCAAGTCATCTTTGAAAAGGTTTACATTAGACTTTTCAAATCAATTGATTGAATTTTTCAAATTTTTTAAATTAGGTGTGTTAAGATGAAATTTATATCATCATTTAATTGGAATATTCTAAAATAATACGATTTGTTGACCAGAATGAAGATTGGGACATATTTTTAAGTTACAACAAAAGTGTTATTGGGGCTTTAATATATTGATCTCGGATGGGTATGCTTGGGAGCTTGTATTGTCTGTATCTTTTTATGAAGTGTTCTAGCACCATCAATGATATACATGTATTAATCAATAACAAATGTGCATCAAATAAACATTGTTATTAAAATAACAATGCTAGGTACCGGTATGTCATTTACTTTTTTTGCTAAATTGTCTAATTTCTCTTGGCTTAGAACATGTCTGCATGAGGACCATGCAAAAATTGAAAAAAAAGATAACCCTAGGAGGGAGCAATTTTTAATCATACTTGGTCTACGGGAACCCCTAGACTACAGGAGTCACATTATGCAGTGAAAAAAATGACAACTTCAAGTATAAGTGAAAATTGTTGATTTTGGTCAAATTTGCCATATTTTGACCAATCTTTTTTTTACACAAAATGCCCCTGCTCAAATGTCATGACACTAAATTTTGATATTGGTCAGGTATAATAAGCCAAGTAGTCCACTTAAAATCCTGCAGTCGTATGGGAATGAATAAATCGTGTGGATTTTTCTGTAAGTTATCTAAAGTTGAAAACTATGTGATCCTAAAACATACTTAGCTGCTTCTTGGCAGGTCTGGCCTAGAATTGCTTGGTGGGGGGTTTGAAGGGCTTTCATCTAAATACATGTCAGAAGAAAAAAAATGAAAGGCACTAAACCCACTGCTACATGTACAATACAGTGGACTCTGTCACATCCGATGTCTGATCATTCCGGATTTCTGTGACATCCGACATGATTTTCATGTCCCGATTTATTTCCTTATTACTTCAGCCAAAAAATCTCTGGTTAATCCGGACTCTGTATCTTCCGGATTACGACATCAATCAGCCGTCCCGTCACTTAATTTCCATTGAATAGTCACCGTATAATCCGGCCTTAAACCGGTAGGTGTCAAGTAATTGCCAATCAATTGTCCGTTTTTGGATTAAAACTTGATGGGTGTGAAGCCACAAAAGATTAACAAGCAATCACCAATCAATTATCGTTAAGATTAACACTCGCTGTAGATCTTTATTGATTACCTTGACAATTTTATAATCTCTTGTAAGACAGTAATTGTGACAAATACTCAAGGATATCTACAAATTTTCCCCACAAATTCGATCGCACAAATATTCCTAGCACCTGCTAGAAACATTGGTTGCGCATGCCGATTGAACCCGAATAACGTTAGTTTGTCCACTTTGAGCTGAATGCTTTCGCCGATGAGTGTCAAGGTCATAAAACGTCCGCTCACTTCAGCTCATTGTTTGTTCACCCTACGACAGATCTCACCGAACCGTATGACGACGACCTTGACATAGAACGGAATATTATCAATGAACACGTGATAGCAAACACAAGCCCAACTGAAGACGACGAAGAAGAAAATTAACGCCAGACTTGACCTATTCATAATGCCTACGCATGTTGAATGGAATAAATATTAATGTAAGAAAATTTTGAATACAGAAAAGTTTATCATGTTTAAATGGAATAACGTTCTGGTGATTCGAAGCAAAAATATAATAATACTTCCGGTTTTCGAAGTTACAATATTTCCGGTTTTGATAAAACTGGGTATTCCGGATCTCTGTGACATCCGACGTATTGTATCGATCCCGTACGATGTCGGATTTGACAGAGTCCACTGTATTCTGAAAAAGTGTAAAAATCTGTATTTTTCATGCGATTCTTCTTTTACTGACGACCAGTAACCATTTCCAAGATTTCAAATGGCCATCGATTATCAACATGAGCACTATTGTCTGCTTATAGTCTAAGTAGTGACAAGCAATTTGATTGGTCAAGACTTGGAACATAACAACTCTGCGTAGAATGTTTAAACTTGGTGTAAAACAACTCTGCGTAGAATGTTTAAACTTGGTGTAGATGTTCATTAGGTGAATGTCTTGACTGAGTTCCAGTTTTAACATTTTTCACAAAAGCTAAGTAGAGGTGAGCCATTTCATTAGTCGATGCTTTGGGAGTTTCACTACCTGGTGCTTCCAAACCTTGATCGAGTTCCATTGTGAACACTTTCTGCTGAGACTAAGCATAGATAATCAGTTTGATTGCTCAATACTTTTCACAAAATACATCAGTAATTAGTTAATATGTGTCATCTATTTAATTCAAGGTTGTGGTGGGGAACATCAGCCTCACTGTTGGCTTGTTTGATTTTAAAAAAGGTATATCTGTATCACCTTTACACCATAGTTATGGTTGAGTTAGATTTTTGTGAAAATCAGACCGATGCTTTCTGTCAAAATGACCACTCCCCTTTACGCTAGTAGTGTAAAGCATGCATTACTAGGTCACAATTTTTATCAGACTTTTGATGAAACTTCAAATATATGTTTATATCCTAAAGATCTTGGATCCTTTCTAATGTTGCATGTATCAGACCGTTACTGCATAGATTAGAGCCCAAGATTGTACAATAAATTCATGTTTTTACCTGATTTTTGTGAAAAATATTTTTTCATCTCAAAGATTGTGGTTCCTTTAGATATTGATGCATGTCGGACCGTGACATCCTTGATTATGATCCCTGATTTTATGAAAAATCTCTTTTTAGTGTGTTTTCTGTCCACCTCTTTCATTGAGTCAAATGATTTTGATTCCCCGTTTGTACGTGACAAGGAGTAGGGCTACCTTTCCAACCTTGTGGATTTTCCCTGGGTCCTCTGGTTTATCTGGTTTCCTCCCACAGCTAAAAGATCCTTGCGTGTATGAAAATGACTAAGTTTGTGCTAAGAAGTGGCTGTTAAACCGCATCATTTTCTCTCCCTCCATACATTCATCCATCTCTTGCAAACTGTGCGCATATCTCGCATGGAAACTGCTTGTTGTATATACTGAACAGAATTGAACAATTTTTGAACTGATATCCCCTATTAGAGAATTCCCTTTGCTCTAAAATGATGCAAAGGGACTCAAACTGCTATTATTCTACAAGCTATATTTTTTATGTTTTTCAGGATATGGTATTTCTTCCAAGTTGTGGGATTATCCCTTTAACACTTTAATTAGAGATTGAGAAGCATTCTGCACCTCACCATTAAGCAATAAATATGATGAGGTCAAAACTACGGCAATGAAGGCTGGTGAATCAGGTTTTATCTAATTTTTTTTTTCATTTTGATATTGATTAGTTGTTTTTATCTGTTGCTAATGTCCATACCATAATATCTTAGTTTCTGATATTTTACAGAATTTAAATTCCTTGAGCAGAAATGTGTTCATATTGTTAACGCTCAATCAATCAAAATTAATTGTATGCAGTTTTTATATTAATTGCTAGTCCTCCGACGGAATGAACTAGTATGGGGAAAAAAATAAAAAATTTCGTCCAGGCCCCGAAATTCACAAAGCATTCTCAGGCTTAAGTTGAGAATTTACTCAAAATTGTTCCCTTATTTTAACTAAAACATGGCCCTTTCTAATGTATCAAATACATCAATAACAAACTATGTGCAAACTTTTGTGTTTCTGGATCAAAGATATTTCTCATAAACCTGTGGTTGAAAGTTGAGCAAATTCTCAACTGAAGTCTGAGAATGCTTTGTGAACTTATGGCTAGGTAATAGATGCTAAAACCAAAAGATATATTTTTGCATATTTAGGTATTTTGTAAGATATTAGAACTATGGTTAATATAATTATGTTGTACAGTTCTTGCCTATCAGATTAATAGTCTAGTCAAAAGTGTCTAGATTAAGAGTTGTAAATACCTAAACTTTTTATACGCCCACTTTTTCATGCGTCCGTATATTTCCGTCGCCCCTGTCCGTCCACAATTGTTTGTGAACACTCTACAGGTCATAATTTTTATCCGATTTTAATGAAACTTGAAATGTAGGTATATCACCCTACGATCTCGGTTCCTTTCAATATTAGCATTTATTGGACAGCAACTTCATCGATTATGGCTTTTGATTGTACGAAAAATCACGTTTTAGCTTGTGAACACTGTAGAGGTCACAATTTTGAACCGAAAATTGATGAAACTTAAAATGCATGTTTATAACTCAAAGATCTTGATTCCCGTCGATGTTTGTGCATATTGAATGGTAACTTCATGAATTATGGCCCTCGATTGTAGGAATAATCACTTTCTTTTTAGTTTGTTCTCTATCCATCTCTCGATGTGGGCGTATTCTGACTGGCAGCCCCTGGTTTGATTTTGATTTGCATTAAATGACTTTAGTATTGGACACTATATGAGTATTGCTAAACTATTAAAGTTATACCTGATTTCTGTGGAACCAGTAAAGCAAAATGAACTGTATTATTTTTATGCATAATATTTTGAATTATCTTTTGATTGATACTTTAGCCTATATATATATATATGAAATATTTATCTAATCTTAACAGGTATATGAAATAGTTATACTTTATTTAATATGTATCTCAATCACTATATTGCTTGATAATCATTGTTTGATAAATTGATTATTTATACTAATGAAATGACTAGTCAAAAGTACAGGTAAATATACCAAATGATTTTTAAATGGGTTCTATCTATCCATGTGTCCTAGTTGTGCTTCCTAAACACATCGATAAATTTTTAGTTTCATGGAAAGAAATTTGACTCTCTTTTTGGTATACAATTTTATTCCCAAGCCTATTTCATGAACTATCTTTATGAAACTTTGTACCTACACACTAACTTATTACAGTAGTTTTTCAGTACATCAATCTATTATTATAATAGCCTACTCTTTACTTTTACTTTAAAGAATTTTATACACACATCAATAGACTATGGTATGGTAATGATGCCTTTTGCACAGAGGTGGATCAAGGCTCCAATGGGCCCAAGGAAGCTCGACCATCTAGGCCCTTTGCAGAACTGGTTTCAGAAATCACCCCTTCCTCTTCGTCGGCTACTCATTATTCTCGATGATGTGTTGTCATCGACTGAGCAGTGACCATGTCCATGGCCACGGAAAAAAACCATTGTCATTTTGGGCGTAGTTTTAGCCGATTTTGTTAGCATTTCAGCTTCATGTTTTTTTCTGCTCTCTCTTCTTCCATCCACACGTTTGCCTTTGGGACATATCAACAGCGAACTAGCCTACGTTGAAATGATGCGGCCTTCAAGTAATGAAAGAAAGAAAAAAAAAATTTCAAGAGAAAATCACAAAAAAAAATTAAAAAGAAAATCGCTGTGGTGTCACTGACCGTGTAAGCCTTCCTTTATAGTGAATTTCCAACTTAAAAATTTTTATGGGCCCTATTTTTTCTGGGGCCCTTTTTTCCCCTTGTCTTTGGTGGAGGGCAGAGGACCTGACAAAGACAGCTGTCTAGTTGTTCAGATGGGACGAAAAACCAAGATTCCATGTACACATTGGGTTGTACGTAGAATAGATCCTTCAGCAGTTTGAATTTGATATAAGAATAGGCTGTAGTGCCGCTTTCGAGGCAAAATTTCCCTCATATTACACTGTATAGTATATACCTGTCTTCTTTATCACTGTCAGAGCAGAAAAGTAGGAAGTTAAAACTCATTTCATTTAATTTATTGATAAACAGTGTCATTTTCAAACTTGCATAGTTGGAAAAACTTGAACTACGCATATAACTTTTCAGTCTGTTAATACTTTGAAAGTGTAATTCTAAAACATTGGTTGTGTAATTGAACTTAATTTATGTTCACTGGGTATTTGTTATAAGTTATATTTATAGCATGGTTGTCATGAGTTAACCGGTTTAAACATCGAAGCGTAAGCCGAGATGTTAAACCTGTTAACGAATGAAACATGCAATAAATGACTTGTAACACTGACGACTGCTCAACATGCTTGTTGTTAGTGCACAGAAAACCCAAGCACTTCTCTATATGATTTCTACTAAAATTAGCGTAAGCCAGCAAAAGTGTGCAATAACATTGAAAATATCTAGTTATTGCACAGTAATATGCCCCAGTGAGTTTAGTAGAGGTAAAACAATCTGCTTATTGAACCAAAAGAACAAAGGAAGATCCCCTGCCCGTGTTACAAATATATTTATGTACACTACTAGTATTTGCTTGTTGAGTACCAATAGCACAGAGACTGTCTATTGCAATAACTTCTAAAACATGTTATGATCAGCACATTAGGGAACTTGGCAATATACTTTGGGTTAAACTGATTAGTAAGAGGACATTTTGAATATTATTGATTTCTACATCACATTTGTTGGTTTCAGATGTGTTTTAAAGTTCAATTGGAACCTTTACTTATAGTTCGAACTGTTTTGCTAGTCAATGTCTTGAACCCCTCACCCCATGCTACTATTAAGTCCTAAATCCACCCCAGTGGACACTGATTGATTTAAACTTTGGCCATATAGAAATAATACTCTGGTTGTCAGATACTCAAGCAGCATTTAAAAATGAAATTTAAAAAGTCTACCGTAATTTATTAGCTCACATAAATGTTTTCACTGGATTGCATGAAGTAGCTATAAAAAAAAATTCTAATGAATCAAGAAATGTACATAGCCCTAATAAATGTTACTAACAATCATAAATAATGATACTGGATAATCCTACAAACAACATGATGAGATCAATGAGTGCCTTGAAATACCTTTTAGGGACTTTTTATTTAACCCAGTAGTGATAATTGACAAAAATGAACCACGAAAACTTCCCTCCTGCATCATATTTTTATGAAACAATGTCTGAGAACTAGAATATTTTTTTTGTATGGTCTTAATGCTATATTTATATGAGATATTAATCTGATCATGGGTGAATGACTCGAAATGTATTCTCTTTTGTTCTTTTATAATTAAGTAGTGCATAAATCTGGAAATATTTTAAGTCATTTTTACAATGCTCTATATCTGTAGAAATATTCTACGACTTTATTTATAATATATTTATATTTTTTGATTGGTTGTTAAATGTATATATTCATTCAAACACTACTAAGTGATTAATTGTTATATTATAAGAGGTAGACCTTTATTATTTGGTGGACCCAAAGTATTACAATTACTTCAAAAACTAGAATCTACTAATAGGGATAATTTTTAGGCTACTTACATTAAAGCAAAAAATTATTTTAATTTGTCACAAAACACGGACTAATGGTTAGAAAAGCTTAATTCTGTATTTTAAAGTGCAATTAACACAATGTTTATGACTTTATCCTACATTGTTTGTCTAATTTTTATTTGTTAATTAGATTTTTGTCTTCTTAATCAATTTTGTGAGAATATTAATCATAGCTTTTTATATATGACTATCTAGGTTCTTGTTTTTTGTAGTTATAATATATTCAGTATTATTTATCATATGTTGTCTATTATCTTTACTGTTATGTTATTGATCTTTTTTCATGTATATGTACTCTTTTTCAAGTAACAAATATGAAGTTATATAAATTATAATGTTAAAATTGTTTTAACATGTATGACACGTTTCTTGCCCAACTAACTTCCAAGCTGAGTGTTCAATTAACACTGGATATCATACATTATATATTATTAATATCTTTGTTTATTTCAGATATTTTATTATGATATTGAAGTCTTTAAGTGGGGGATAGAGGAGCATATTTTTTCGCCCGATTGCAGCGATTTTTGCCCGATCAATCACTAGTATCTAGCATGTTAGATAATTTCGGCTGAATTTTTTTTGTCGGCGATCAAATACGCTTGTGTGCCCATGTCCAGCTAATATTTTCGAGCGATTCATTTATATAAGCTTATTGTTTTTCAGCGATTTCCGATAATTACTGCAAGAGATATGGCCCTTCATCACTTGATCAAAAAATCTTGTGGACGCTCAAAAAGCTAAAGTTAATATCTGATTGAAGTAGCCTATTGATTTTCAGCGATTTTTTAATAATTACTGCCAGAGGTACAGCCCTTGATGACTTCGAAAAATCTTGTGGACGCTCAAGAAGCCAAAGTTAATATCCGATGAGTTTAAATTCATACACTGTGTTTAAGGTCATGAGATGAAGTAGTCTAGTGATTTTCAGCGATTTTTGATAATGACTGCCAGAGTTATAGCCCTTTATGACTTCGAAAAATCTTTTGGCGGTCTAGAAGCCAAAGTTAATATCTAAATGACTTTAAATTGATACACAGTGTTTAAGGTCATTAGATGAAGAATCCTATTTTTGCGTCAGGGGACTACCCTCTCTGTACCTATAGCAACGCGTGCGGCGACAGGGGAGAATTCGTTGCATACACAAGACGATGTTGTCTCTAATTGCTGACTATTTATTACAAATATCGAATCCTAATTTAATTCTCCGATTATCCACGGCCTGCGTTTTTTTCCGTGATTTTTATCTCAGAAAGTGCTGTACGTCTAACTCTTCATAAAGTTTATCAACATGTACACAAAGCGCTCAATGTACTCGTGCAGCTGTCGATATCACGCATAGAGATAGTCCTAATCGTCGGGCTGTTGATTAGGGGAATCCTTACATTTTTGTCCTGTATACGCTCCATGAGTGTCTTTCAGGGAATCCAGTAGTTTTCTAGTAAGATTGTATATCTCTACTTTCCATATATACCAAAATTGCCATACTTTTATTGGCAATAATCACCTGATAAATACTTTCCTGGGAACCCATCTTTAAGACCAAATTAAAACTAAAATAAGTAAATGAACTGACTTCTACTTGTTGATTCACTGATGAATATAATCAACCCAAATCACAATCTGATTAAAATACAGATCTATATTTCCTTTAGTGGTCATACGAGTGGCTTTTGACCCTATGACATCAGACATTTGATTAACCAATAGGCATTGATGTTTCTAGTAGGATAACCACAGTTTCGTGCATCATACCCCAAGAGAGAGAAAGAGAAATGGGGTTTAACTTCCACCCAACACAAACTAGGTCATTTTCGGGACTACATACCCCAAGAACTCAGTGACACAGACCATTTCATTGGCCAGAACATGGGTTATATAACAACTCTTCCAGAGTGTTTTAATCAGATTGCCCAAATCAGTACTTTATTATGATCTAAATGAAAGAGGTTTAGCTCTTTAAGTTGTTTTGTGTCATATATCATGGCATATAAAATGTATTATTTGTTCTTTAGTTTTGTTGTAAATATTTATTGTTATTAATGTTTAATACACATTGAAGTAATGTATTATACTATTATAGATTGTACCAGGTAAATTATATTAATGCATGTTGATTATCTAAATAATTATTTCACAGTTCCAGAATAATATATAAGAGGTAACTCAGATGATTTGGTTGTGAAACTTTTACAAGTTGAGGGCTATGAAATGGTCAATTGATCTTTCTTATATAGTCTTGCTTTCGACCACAACAAAGGTTGGACTGGTCAAAATAGTGTAAATTGTGTATGGTTTGTAACTGGCCGACTTGTTGGCTGTGGTTTCACACCCAATCCATTCCAATTGATACAGTCTAATACTTGTTACTATAAAAGCATACCCAGGGCCCTGATTCACGAAATCTTAACTAAAGATAAAATCCAAATTTTAGTAGATACTTCAGTTTTGATTGGCTAAGCACTAAAATCAATCTAATATTATCCAATCAAATAACTAAAATTTGGATTTTATCTTAGTTAAAATTTTGTGAATAAGGCCCCGGTACTATAAATGTGCTACACCAAAGTTTTTCTATATAAACAGATGTTGATAAAGACATAGTTGCATATGATGGATTTCCTATATTATTAGGCCTACGGTATATGAAAGGGCTTCAGATACTGACTCACTAACCTTGAGGTCCCAGGTTTGATACTAGTATCAGCAGAGAAAGTTATTTTGGATTTTCCTGTGTGATTTCCCCTTGGCAGTGGTGAGGACTGCAAGGCCTTAAAAGCTCCCGTGTGTACCTTGACAGCTGGAATTTGAAAGAAGATTATGCCATACTTTTACTGTCAAGGGAAAATGTTTCTCATAGCACAATGCTTGGTATATGCCCATCTTTATATACCTGTATGAAACTGAAAAAAAATAGGGTGGTAAATCCGATTTCATTTGATCTTATTTGTAAACCTACCTTAAAGCTTACAGTATAATGAGATCACACCCACAGTGTATTATAATAATAATAATAATGTGGGCTGTGTCGATTAAGACTAGGTCTTATTTAATTATTTTAATGATTTGTTTGCTTTAATGATTTGTACTATATATTTTCTGGTGTAATGTATAATAACGGTAGTAGTAATTATGATATTGATAATAGTAATATTAATAATAGTAATAGTGATATTAATAATATTAATAATGATAATAATAGTAATAATGATATTAAGTATAATGATAATAATAATAGTAATAATGATATTAAGTATAATGATATAGTAAAAGTAATAATATAGGCTGGAGCAATGAAGACTATTTCTTACCCAATGTTTTACTAGTGAGAGTCTTAATAATTTGTATTTATTTTGTTATAAATTTTGTTGTGTGATTGTAAAGTACTGTAGGCTTGCAAAACAAACAAAAAATCCACCATGTGTGGTCATTTTGATTTTCAAGTGCCCTTGCTCTGTGAGTCTGTGTTGTTTTTAATTCTGTTAATATATCATCCAGTTTTTATAGTATGCAAATTTTATATGGGCATAGATTTATTGTTGGTTATGACTATTAGTAGCATGAATGCTGATAAGTTCTTATTAATGTTATATGGTTATTAACTCATAATGTGGTATATTGTTGTGGGAAGTTTAATACCTAATTATATCATGTGTGAATAAATGATTTTTTTAACACAAAGTGTGTAGAATGTTTTTTTCATAATGATCCTAAACCACTGATTCAACGAGCATAGAAGAAGATGGGTACTCAGGTGAATTAAATACAAATGTGACAGTTAAGATATTTTCATATACAGGTATCTGTGAATGATTATCTCCCTACAGACCTCTATCACATTGTTTGCATATATATATTCATGTAGGGGCTTTATGATCTTGAAGTAGGCCTATGTAAAATGTGGTGGCAGTGCATCCCTTTATTGCAGTTTTACAACAAATATATGACTACAAATTTCTATAAAACGTTGAATAGAGTTGATTTGGATTTGGTGTGCTATTTCCCTTAGTATTGAAGGAAAGCTTTATAGTCATACCTATAGCATGAATCAAGTGCCATTCTTTAGGTACATAAAGTTTAAAGTTTATGTACCTAAAGAATTGTATATTTCTAGATGTTTACAATTTATGTACCTAAAGAATTGTAAACATCTACTTGTGAGGTCATGTATATTTCTACCCTTGGCTTTTTATAATTTTTAGACCTACTGATCTGTTTGGTATTGGATGTTTAGTAAGATTCAAAGGTTAAAACATTTAATGTGGCACTTGATTCATGCTATAGGTATGACTATAAAGCTTTCCTCCAATACTAAGGGAAATAGCACACCAAATCCAAATCAACTCTATTCAACGTTTTATAGAAATTTGTAGTCATATATTTGTTGTAAAACAGCAATAAAGGGATGCAGTGCCACCACATTTTACATACATGTAGGCTTACTTCAAGATCTGGTCTAAATTCATATAAATTAAATAATCATTATGGGAGATTAGATAAAGAGCTAACAAGTCTTACTATAATAGTTAAAAACTAAATAATGTAAAGGGGATTTGCTGAAAATTTAAGTGACACTGATCCACGCTGAACCGAGAATTTAGTGATTGAATTTTCTGTCTAGCCTCGATACGATAAAAACATAGTCTCGATTATCAATTTCATAATTAAATCAAGATCCTTATCCAAAAAATATTACAGGCTAACAATGACAACAAGAGTTGGTTACAGTCTGGATAAGTTAATTAGTGTCAAATTAAAATCTTTGTATTGCAGGTCTTTCTTTAGGCCTTAAATATTACATAAATTATTATTTAGACATTAACTTACCAAGATCATAATCAACTTTTGATTTCTACTAATATAAATAAAGTATGATTGGCAAGTTACCCGTACAATTATTTGAAATAATGGTATGCCAACATCAAAGGGTGACGTCACATCTGTATTTTAATATATATGTTTTGTTACCAATTTGAATGGCATTACAGTATTTATAAGTTTTAATAATTGTTATATTAGAATGACAAAACTGTTTTCATTTGAAAATAATATACATTTTTTGTGTTGTTAGATTTGGTTACTTTATGTATGCAGAAATGAAGAGCTCTTGATGACAACAAGATATATATCATGTTACTTATCCATGTCATATGACCTTTTTAGACAAATACAATTTCATTTCAAGAATTGAAAAATGATTCAGAGAATGAGAAGGTTCAAATTGGGCATAAATAATTTTGGAAAGTAGCTGTTTAAAGGTGCTCTTGTAGACATTTTTAAAGAATAGGTTGTACATAAAATATTCTGTCTATAGAAAGACATCATCAACCAAAACACATTTTTTTATCCCTGGTATCCACTTCCCTCTTGTCAGACCTTGTCTAAATATCATCCCAATTTTATACACACATGCACTGTTGGACCATTTTGATCAAGTCTTAACAGCTAGCATGATTTATGAATATTTAATTGAAAGCTTTTTGTGTATTAAAATGATGACCCACAGATACTGCTTAGTGATACTACCTAATGGCTGGGCAACTAACTCAATATTTGTGATACGTTTTCAAACAGTTAAAACCTGTCAGTGTTCATCTGGAAATGGAGACCGGTCTCCAAGCTGTATTATACAATGCCTGCTTCAACCCAGACATTTTTTTTTATAAAAATAATGTGCAGGTGAAATTTACCTTGCATCATCAAGTACACCCAATGAAAGAACTGCCCAGATAAGCAGTTTCAACATTCACGTCCAAACAACTCAATATTTGGAGCTGAATTTGGAGACAAGGTGTAGTTAACCATTCCTTTATATTTTGGCACTTACATTTCATATGTACTCAGACATTTATTTTTGTGACTGTTCAAATCAAGTTTATTTAATATCAAAAGCATAATGTTTGATTCCATGACAATGTGCTGTTGAATCAATAATGGCACTCTAGACAAAGGAATATATCATGACTGGAATAAATATTGTAAAATTCTAAGTCTGTGAGCAACCTCATACCATTGTAATTGAAAAATATTAGACATCTAATTGGCCATTACATGCTGTTTGGATTGTAATTGAATACATGGCCATAATTTCGTAACATGTAATGATTACATTCCATTACCGTTAATTATTAATATTAATACCCCAGTCCATAATAGAAAACTGTTGATTTGCAGGACTTGGATTTGGAATCATGAGATAGGGGAGATAAATCTGATTGAATTGTAATTTTTAACAATGATGGACATACTGGTACTAGTATACTATCGAAAGCTTTGAGAGATCAGGTACTGACAATTTCTTAAAAACTGAAATAGTTTTGTGGAAAACAAAATATGAAACAAATATTTAAAAATTTAGTTTTATTGCTAAGCAAAGAGTACACAAAAATAAAAATATAACATATTTACAAGTAGAATGCCATTTAAAATAAGAAATATCAGTTTATTGATGTGGCTGTTACATGCAGGCAGTTGATATAAAGTCGAAATTTATAGTAAGCCAAGCATCTTTATCTTTGGCAAAAAAAAAAAGAGATTCATTCAGCCGTCTCAAAGCACAAAAACATTAATGTCCACAACCGTACACATTTTCACTGACCAGATATGTCCATAGGTTTATAGTCAAAGTCAATACTTTTATAATACACTGTCATTCAACTGTAGTACTCCAAGACTGGGAGAGATATTACAACTGTAAGAATCATCTAATGATGGAAGAGAATCATCTAATGTTGGCAAGGTCTCATCAATATATGGGATGTCTACCTCTAACATTGCCGGGCCGCTTAAATCTTCTTCATTAAATCTTGGCTCTTCTTCTGTGAAAAAACAAATGAGTAAAAACAAGCCAACAGTGCGGCTGATGTCCCCCGCCGAAATCCCAAAAGAAATAGATGACACATATTAATCAATCGCACATTTACTTTTTTTCAAAAGTAAGGAGCAATCAAATTAGACACTAAGTTTCATCACTCTACCAGATAGAATCAAGATTACGGTATCTTGTCTCAAAGCAGCGTCCAATGAAATTGATTAGCTCTGCTTAGCTTCAGCTCGAAATGTTAATCATTGAACTCAGTCAAGACATTCACCTAATGAACATCTATATCAAGTTTAAACATTCTACCTCAATTAAAAGTTATGTTCCAAACTCTTGATCAATCGCTCCTTAGCCTAGGCAGAAAATTCTCACTATCAAACTTAGTCAAGGTAATAATATCATAATATGAATCTATATTCTGAGTTTCATCGCTCTCACTTCATTATAACCAAAGTTAATGTGCTCCAAAGCATAAACAAATCAGATTGCTTATATCTTCATCAACCTCCATCGAGGCATTCACCTAATGAACGCCTACACCAAGTTTGAACACTGTAGCTCAGTTAGACGGAGTGTTATTGTGTTCCAAAGTTTCGGCCAATCAAATTGCTTATCGCTCGCTTACCCTGAGCAGAAAAAGTTCATTGTCGAACTTAGTCAGGGTATTGATGTAATGAAACTATACGCCAAGTTTCATCACCCTCACTTAATTAGAACTAAAGTTACCGTGTCCCAAAGCATCAACCAATCAAAATGCTTATCTTTACTTATCCTGAGCAGAAAATGCTCATCTTCGAACTCCATCCAGGCATTGATTGACCTAATAAACGCCTACACCAAGTTTGAACATTTTAACTCAATTAGAAGGAGAGTCATTGTGTTCCAAAGTTTCGGCCAATCAAATTGCTTATCGCTCTACTTACCCTGAGCAGAAAATGTTCATTATTGTACTTAGTCAAGGTATTGATATAATAATGAAACTATACACCAAGTTTCATCACTCTCACTTAATTAGAACTAATAGGTTATCGTGTCCCAAAGCATCAACCAATCAAATTGCTTATCTCGGCTTACTCTCTGCAGGAAATGTTCATCTCAAGGTATCAACCTAATAAACTACTACACCAAGTTTGAACATTTTAGTTCAATTAGGAGGAGAGTTATTGTGTCCCAAAGAGTGTGACGGACAGTCGACGGGCAGACAGACAGACAGACCGACAGACAGACAGACAGAGGGACAAACCCATTTTAATAGTCCCCCAACTTTTGTCGAAAGACGGGGGACAAAAATTGTTATCAAAAACAAAGGATGAATACCCATGACTTGTAGAGATAGCAGGCCACCCAGTACCCCTCCCATTAGTTAGAACATAGGATGTGAACAATGAGCATTGTTTCCAATTCATTCTCAATTGAAAAAATATTGATTAAAGATGCATTATTGAAGATTTAGAAAAGGAGTTGGCCGTTTAGCAATAATAATAGTTCAAAAATGTTTTTTTAAAATGTTTTATTGTTATTTTGATCTTTTGGGTCAAAAGATGGTATATGGCGACCTGGTTTTAATCCTTCTAAATCACTGCCTTCCAATGATCTAGAGAGTTGATTATAAGTGTCATGTGACTAAATGATTAAATGTCTAATCAGTGATGGGATTTCAAAAATTTTCTTGTGGGACATTTTTACCAAAAAAAAGGGTAATAACTCCTATTGTTACAATTAGAATATGTGAAATATGACTAATTTCTACCTGCTGTCGCCTGACATAAGGAGATTAATAGTAATACATCCTACAATGGGGAAATCATGGGTCAATCACTGTTATGGTATTGATACATATTCCGACAAAGGAGAAGCAATCACTTTTGTTCAGGTTCGTATTGATGAATTGTCCAATAAAGAATTAAGGCAGATCAACTAGTTAATCAAGGTAGGTCTATGGTGTTAGGTGGTATGACAGGATAAATATGTTGATCACTTAATTACCTAATCAATCCAGCGTATTATCAACGATAATTGGGTTGAGTGGTAGTAATACACTCAGTAAACAAAATTAATTTTGGAATTGTGAATATTATTCACCATGTCTTGATGTCCAATTGGGCATATTTCCAGTCGGACAATTTTGGGCGTTTGGAAAATAGCATCAGTCCAGAATATACCAGCAAAATCCCATCCCTGTGTCTAATATTAATAATACTTTGAACCAAAATAAAGGCAGATTTAGCTCTATAGATAATGCATCTTTAATTCATATGTTTTAACAGATTAAAAAGTCTTGATCTCTTATATGAAGAATAAAACATGAAGATGCATAGACAGAAACTAAAGTGATTTTTCCAGAAATACGTTCAAGTTGGATAAAAAACATCTGTCTTAGTAGTCTTACAACTTAATTGATAGGTAATAGAAATGTGGTAACAGGTCCACTATAAATAACTGGAGAATTTTGGTACAGTATGTTAATATTTATCTAAATTGGTCAATCCTAATCGGCGCCACTGCCATCTAATGTTTTCATTACTCTATAGATTTCATCCCATCATCTCTTTTTCTCAATAAGATCGTCAGTCAATGTCTGAACAATATTTCTATCAAACCATCTGCTAAGCAGCATTTATCATTAATTAGATAACTATCCAAAGATTTTTTTAAAAATGATGATTGGCCATCTTGTGAATTCAGTCGATAAAAAAAGAGATGAGGTTGCATGGATAGATTAACTGAAAACTTTTTTCTATTGTTGAAAGGAAGTAAACTTTTTTCTATTGTTGAAAGGAAGTAAACATTTTTCTATTATTGAAAGGAAGTAAACATGTGATCAAAGTCTTCCATGAAATAAAAACCAGTGGCTTCTTCGTCTCATGACCTTAAACACTGTGTGTAAATTTAAAGTCAATCGGATATTAACTTTGGCCTCTAGAGAATCCACAGGATTTTTTGATGTGATCAAGGGCCATAACTCTGGCAGTAATTATCAGAAATCGCTGAAAATCAATAGGCTTCTTCGTATTATGACCTTAAACACTGTAAATAAATTTTAAGCCAATCAGATATTAACTTTGGCCTCTAAAGCGTCCACAAGAATTTTTGAAGTGATCAAGGGCCATAACTCTAGTAGTTATTATCGGAAATCTCCTGAAAAACAATAGGCTTCTTCGTCTCATGACCTTAAACACTGTGTATAAATTTGAAGTCAATCGGATATTGACTTTAGCCTCTAGAGCGTCCACAAGCCCCCGGATGGGGGCGACGACAATATACGACCACATTTCAATGTGGGCGTATAAAAAGGCAATTTTTCGGACAATCAGGGGCCATAATTCAGGAAGTTACGATTTGATTGGCACAAATATCGAAAGGAACCAAGATCTTTGGGTTATAAACATGCATGTCAAGTTTCATCAAAATCGGTTCAAAATTCCACAAGCTAAAAACATGATTTTTCGTACAACCAGGGACCATACTCCATGAAGTTTCCATCCGATACATGCCAATATCAAAAGCAGCCGAGATCTATTTGTATGAACCGAATTTCAAGTTTCTTCAAAATCGTATAAGAATTGTGACCTGTAGAGCGTCCATGTGCAAACAATTATGGACGGACAGATGGCATTATACATGAAAATGTGGGCGTATAAAAGTATTGTGTCTTTTGTTTTTCTTACCAAAGGGCTCAATTCCTGCCAAAGCATCCAAGTTATCAAGATCAAACAATGCTTCTCTTCTTTCTTTCCTTTGTCTTTCTTCTGCTTCCTCATCCTCATCTTCACTTACTGGCGGAATACCAAATAAACATGGGGGTCGCCAGCTGATGAGTTTATTTAAATAGTTTGATACTCTTTCTTCTTGTGGTGGATATCTGTCATCTGCAAAAAATAGAAAGCAATATTGCTACATAAAATTTAAAGATGAACTCCGGTTACAAAAATACTGAAATAATGTAATAAAGAAAAAGTTAACGCCCGCAAGCCGCCATACTTGTTTCCAATTTGTGAAATAAGTATGGCGGACATGGAGGCTTATGACCTTGAAAGGTTAGCCGATCTCACTTCCAGTTTGTTTCTCGTCAGCTAGCTATACACATCCGGCTTTATTCTCTTCACACGGTTCACTGATTGCTGTATTTTCCCCCAACAGTATACCAAATTATTGAAGATTGAACATGTCTGATCAGGTAAGACCAGGTCATAAGCCTCCATGTCCGCCATACTTATTTCACAAATTGGAAACAAGTATGGCGGCTTGCGGGCGTTAACTTTTTTTTTTATTACATTATTTCAGTATTTTTGTAACCGGAGTTCAGCTTTAAGGAAGTGACTAATTAGACAACAAAAATATCCTTTTGATCAAGACTATTCAAGACTGTCCAGACTTGCCTCATGTATGTCCATTTCATTTGTGTGTGGATTTCTTGTTCTTTCTCAGAGATGATAAAAAAAATCCCATCTTATTTACCTTTATCTACATCTTCTGGTGGGTGCATAAATTCAATGTCATCACATTCTATCTTTCTCTGTTTACTTTCAATTTTCATAGAAACAGGCGCCAATACTTGCTTAGGTTTCTTAATATTTTCTTTCTGTAAAAAGTTAAAGGTGAAAAATCAAGTTATGAATAAGAATTGGTGATATTCAAATTATGATCAGCCCTGGCTAAATGAGATAAAAAGCATAGCAGCCTTTTGTGATTTTTTTACTTATTTTGATATTCCCAGATTTTTACTTTCAAAAAAATTAATTTATTTCTATTGAATTTTCGCAACTTTTGCAGATGAAAAAAATTTTCTGATTATAGTTGGTTTGTTTGCTGTGATGTATCCTTTTCTTGTTGCAGTAGTTTTAACTTGCTTAACATTATTAGAGTTATATTATGAACCAAATGCAATGCTACATATCTCAAGCAATTTCTATCCTATAGTGCCATGGACAAAATTGAAAAAAGCATTATGCAAGAGCTAAATCAACCTATTTCAGGTCTTTCTTTGGGCCTGAAATGTTATCAAAATCTTTAATTGAACATTAATAAACTTATCCAAACCATAATCAACTCTCGATGCCATGTAAATTGTATGCTAATAATAATAGCAGAGAATATATGCTATCCCAATTTCCCATTTTCTCCAATTAATGAAATATCTTGGTAAGTTACTATATCAATAAAATAAATGTATAATTATTGTAAGCTTACCTCTTGAATACCTCTTGATCTAAATGAAACATTCTTTTTAGATTTAATGGAACTCTTCTGTAAATTCAATGCCGGTTTCACACCAACTGGTTTTAACGACTGGCCTTTTATAGTGTGTGGTGTTTGTTGACTGTTTAAAATATCACCTAAAGTTTTTCTTGGTGTCATGAATGCAGAAACATTGGTATTCTGGATGGATTTAACACCTGAAATGTTAATCATTTTTATCAAATTGACCCAATGCTTTACATTGAATCTTACATTAAGGTTCTTGGAAAAAGGGGTTGACTCTGGATTAGAAGGTCAGAGTACTCTCATGAAAAACTTCTATTAATTTGACAGTTCTAGAACTGAAAGTCGCAAATTCTGTTTATCGAAAGGGTTTGAAAAAAAAACCAAAACAGTGTCAACACACAGAAAAATGCGATCAGATGTCTGGACATATGAAGGGCACAACAAAATACAGTGTACATCCACAGGCACAATGCACATGTTAATTGTTAATGTGAGTAGCGGTATTTAAAAATTATTCTACATCTATTATAATTATACATATAAATAAATATAGTATGGCAAGACAAATTTTAGAATAAAATGATATACTGTACATGTAAGCAGCATAATACACGGATAAAACAAAGCTTCTGTTATTCCACACCTGTTAGCTGCTATAATATACTCTAGGTCAAATGTCAAATCCAAACTTCATATTAGTAAGACATTACAACTAGGGTAATGTTGGAAAGACAAGGACCATTTCAACAACAATATTACATGACAATATGACATCTAGTGTTAGTGTAGATATTATTAACCAAATATAAATAAGAATATGGTTTAATTTTAATTTGACTAACACTGACTATGTCAAACTGTAAAACTTTTTCAGGCACTTACGATTTTGAAGAATTGAGGTATTCCCGAGAGCTTGTCTATTTCCTTTAGCTCTGTTGGTAGTAATGAAACCTTCAACATTTTCTTTATCCTGATTTTGAAATTGTAAGGCTGCCATTCTGTCTATTAATTTCAGAGTTATCTAACCTGCAAAGAATTCATTCGGCTATAGGAAAGAATTCATTCGACTAACAATTAAAAACGTAAATTTTAGGTTGTAAGAAAACCTGATAAAATTTTATAAGACGGTTGTCATTATTCCAAGTTCGATAATGAAGGCCAACCCCAAATTTAAATGATAAAGATTTTATGAATATCATTCTTTATAGTAACCTAATTAGTTTCTTAGTATACACCTTTCTAAGTTATATCTCTATCCAAAGTTTGCACTTTTCCACCCAATAATAATACTAACACATACTACCACATATATCATGTAGTATTGTAGTATTAAAAAAGAATTAAGTCAGATACTTCATTATTGTGCAAAACTGAATGAGAGAGAGAGAGAGAATGAGGTTTATCGTCCACTCGACACTAGGTCACTTCAGGACTAACATGTTTTAATTTCATTTCAATAATCAAAAAACTACAAGATAATATAATCAAAAGGAAGCCACTCATCCCAATGGACTCTTGACGTAATAAGGTACTTTTGGTCTAACTGTGGCAAAATTGTTGAACTCAGTAGTACAGTATAACTCTATTTCTAAAAACGCGTTCTTTTTGACTCAACAAGTCTGATCGATATTGATCTCCCTGCCAGTTTCACACATTAGTAATACTAACAGACAGGCGTCATTTGTTTCCATTTTGACTCTTAATAATGTCAAGTCATGTCCAGTGAAATGCGGCATGAGCCTCAACCCAATAGAAATTTCTAGTGTCTGGTTATTCCAGGCTATTGGGCATGCTCTCTAGATAAGTTATGCTATCGCCATTTGAGTTGGAATCGTGGAATTTGTTTAGTCTTGTTCATTCTGGTCACACTTGTTACAAGGGTCGCTGAAACATTCTATGGTACGGTACATGATTCGTGTACCATGGTAAAATTAATGTTTATTTTGTCTTAAATATTGGATATCAGAAGCCTACCATTCCAAGGTAAGATAACAGCATCAATGTTGATTTGAATTGACATTATGACAAATAATTCATGTTTTCAACATGTAAGACTTTGGATGATATTGAGTTTAGAGACTTCGCCACTTTAATTATAATATTATTAATTACTACTGTCTGTTCCAGGGGATACTCCCAACTCGAAAAATGCTTACCATGCCTTCATTTTTCAATTAAAATGGCTAAAACTTTGTGACATACCTGGAATTGACATCCCTTTGATTTCTTCCCTTAGCCTAAATGACTAAAAGTCTGATAAAATCCAGTATTCTCTTGCAAATTTTACATATTTAGACATTGTCACTTTCTCAGAACATCAACATTACAAATGTGCAATAGGGTAGACATGCACAGGTACTTTACAAATTTGGTGCAGTCGGTTAGAAATGTGATACATGTCTAGTGAGGGAGAATTCGCAACAATAAAACTTGGTAGGGTTTCAATCTTTGAAGCTTGTGTGAAACAGTATTGTTTTGGTTCAGGCTGATACATGTATGTGTTTTTTTCTGTTTCCATCTTGTTTATTTCGCATAAAAATTCTCGTTGGATAATTTGGAGTGACTTAAAGGTTAAAACAATTTTGAAAAGTCGGCACATGTCATAACCATGCGAACTCTCAGAAATAATTAAATTGGTGTAAAAGGTTAGCCTTATTTAAAATTTGAATAAATATATCTGGTAAAATGATTCCGAATTTTGTTTTCTGCGACTTTATAGCTCTGATTAACTGGACATAATAGTGTAAAATTATTTTAAAGATGTTATGTGCATTAATAAAGAAACTGAGTTTGCCACTTGGAAATAAAGGCAGGCATATCGTAGCTAAAAACAAACATCAGAATATCTCAACGTTTTGAGCTACATTCTCGTAACCACTTTTGAGTATGTCGTGTAGCCCCTTCAACAATTTAATTGATAGCGGGTTAAAATTTACATGTACATGTACCTTATATCCATATCAAAAAATCAAAACCCTCGGACGGAGGACGACTAAATATTCAAGTTAGTGGGACAAACAGCCATGGTCTGGGATTCAGTAAATAGCTCTTTCAAAAGAGTTATATTCTACTGGAATATGTTGAATATGTTCTTCGATCTTGGTTAAGCTATTTTAATTAGCTTCTGGATCGCCTTGATACCTTCTTGACTTCTTTCTGTGGGGTTTGCGCATGTAATAATTATCGTGAACGACTACTATTTCAATTGTATTACATAAATTCACAGTCTTTGACAATATTAATGTTCGGTTCTCAATCTTAAGGTAGTATTTAATTATGGAACGAAACAACCAACTGCTAATCAAAGTAGGGCGAAGCGACTAAAAGCAAACCCAGCACCCCTTGTCCAGTTAGGCTCGTCCAGATAACTACATGTAGGCCAAACATGGCAGATTCAATTAGTATTTTCGTAAGATGTAAACAAATAACAATTTTTCATATGAGAAAGGACATAGGGGCCTAATAACGCATGATCTGAACTTAGTTCTCACTAGTTACTATAATGTAACGATAACTATAGCTTGTTATCGTTACAAGTGGTACAGTCTAAGGCCTTTGACGCAAGTTCAAATAGGCTAAAACGCACAATTGTCATTACAGTTTGTATTAAAATAAGTAATCCTATTCCTATCATACATAATGAAGTCTTAACAACTAAAAGAGTTACCGAACAGTTTTTCTTTGTGGTAATGCGTCTTACATTTTCTTTGCGGTGTTTCTTGTAATGTGCAGGCAGCCATGACACAGGCCAGTTGAAATCTCGCCAAATAACTCGACGCCTTAACTCCGCCCATCGCTTTCCATATAAGGCCATGCCCACTATCGCTGACCAGCTTAAATACTATTATTGTTTCAGACGTTTTTTCCCACGCTAAGGTCATTAGCATGTAATTATGGCCATATGCCATATATGGAAAGGGGTGTATGATCACGTGAGTTGGATTGCGCATGCTTTATTTGACTGGGCGGCCATTATAATTTCAGAACTTGAGAAATTTCACGAAAGGTATGGATTTCATCAAATTAATAAATCATGCGGTAAGCCTTCACCTTTATTTTAATGGGGAATTAATTTATGTTAAGCTATGTGCAGTACAGTTTTGGGTTAGTGTCTGTGAGCTATAGACCAGTAAACATTTTGTAGTCATTTGACTACAAAACTTGCGCAAAGGAACTCTGTAGGAAAAGCCACTACTGTGCCTGAAGTATGACGGAAGGCATCAGTAGTGGAACCATTTCTAAGTTCTCACAAGAAAGAAAGCAATGGGATGACCAGGTATTTCACGAAGTTTTAGCCATTTTAATTAAAATTTGAATAAATGACAAGCGATTTTCGAGTTGTAGTATTACCTAGAACAGACAGTAGTTCGTGTTTGGTGTTATTTCCAATTTAAAAACACCTGATTTAAAAACCGGGATGATATTTAGGTTAGGCAAGTGAGAGGTATCGGGACAGGACAGGACGACAAATTAGCCCATGGCCATATGATGATGGTGGATGCGACTTGGCCTACGTCCGTGAAACGACATCATCGTAGTGTTATCATTTCAATATATTATATATATTATATATATATATAAGCTTTCAATAGTAGTACCTCTAGTTGTATATTATTTCAGTTTGAAACTGTAGACCTGAAGACTGCGAAAAATGATTTTTCTTGTTTGTAGTTCAAAGTCCCCGCTTCCGGTTTATTCTAGCCAATCAAAAAACTACAAGATAATATAATCAAGGGGAAGCCACTCATCCCAATGAACTCTTGACGTAATAAGGTACTTTTGGTCTAACAGGTGGCAAAATTGTTCGAACTGGTGGCCAGTGGTGGCAAAATTGTTGATTTCAGTAGTATAACTCCATTTCTAAAAACGCGTTCTTTTTTGCCTCAACAAGTCTGATCGACATTGATCTCCCTGCCAGATTCACACGTTAGTAATATTAACAGACAAGGCAGACAAGCGTCATTGTTGCATCCGATTCTCGGCCCAGCCAGGCACGTGTTTCTGCATTTGTATTTTGTAATTTTGTATAATCATTTGATGTTATCAGGTCTAGTGACAGTGTTACATCCTGAGCCTGATCAGCTCCCTCAGGTCTATGAAATAAAGCAAGGCTGTCACAGGTCTATGAAAGAGACAAGGGTGTCACATGTGTATGAATTGAAAGGGTATCGCTGCCAATGAATCAATGATATAATGATATACATGTATAATATTGATAAATGCTCTGCAAAACCAAAATGTCTTGTTGGTTGATTATATGTAAAAAATAGTATAATACAAAGTCTTAATACTTGTGTGGGGCCTGGATGGCTGATTGGTTAGCATGTGCTCGCTCTATTTGTATTGTAAGGTCTGTCAACAGTATCATTGAGTCAACTGACATAGTTGGTAATCAGTTTTGATTCTACCTGATAGTGAGTGTTGACACGTTGACGTAGTGCATAGTTGATAATCAGTTTGATAGCTCAATACTTTTGAAAAAGATTAACTTAAAATTAATTAAAGGGACAATCCCGATAAGAACAGAGTCTCAAAAATTAAAGTGATTAAGTCCGAGTATTTATGAAATTTATGGACCAAAATATAGTGGCATGGTGTCTCAAAATTTCAGCTCAAAATATTGAGTCGTTTGGACGTGAACGTCAACACTGCTTATCCGAACACGTAACCCTTTTAAGATTTCAGGTCAATTTTTTCATTGGGTGACCTGATAATCGATTAATGTTTCTTGAGAGGTCTATACAGTGAATGACCAATGCCCTGTACTTGATAACAAAAGGTAAATTTCACCTACATATTATTTTTATAGAAAAAAGTCTGGTTTTATCCACATACTGTATAATAATAATAATAATAATCAATTTGTATAGCGCTGAATGCTCCAGCTAACAGCTGCTCCACGGCACTCTTCACAGTTAAAATACATACAAAGTAAAACAAAATAGTTCTAACACATTAAAACAACTTTAAAATGTCACCATGTTCATGGTTTAAAAGCTCGTTTAAAAAGTTCGGTTTTAAGATTTCTTTTAAAAACGGCAACATTAGCAGAGTTTTTTACATTACTAGGTAATGCATTCCACACGTTAGCAGAGGCGTAAACAAAAGCACGTTCACCCATTTTAGTTTTTACTGTAGGAACATGAAGTAAGTTTTTTCAGCAGAGCGCAGGTTCCTAAATGGTTTATATGGGGTTAAAAGTTCGTTCAGATATTGCGGAGAACAGCTATTATTTAAACAATTAAAAGTTAAAAGGCCAATCTTAAAATGAATTCGTTGATAAACTGGTAGCCAATGGAGGTTTTGAAGTACTGGAGTAATGTGTTCAGATTGTTTAGTTAGAGAGACGATACGTGCTGCTTTGTTCTGAATTTTCTGGAGTCTATTTATATCTGATGCTGGTAATTGGTATAAAAGTGAATTGCAGTAATCTAGTTTGGAGAGAACAAAAGCGTTAGTTAACATTTTAGCGATATCTGACGTTATAAATGGTCGAAGTTTACCAATATTGTAAAGATGAAAATTTAAAGACTTGGAAATAGTAGAGATGTGACTCTTCATTTTAAGATCATGATCAAAGTAAACTCCAAGATTTTTAACTGAATGAGAGGATGTTATTGTTGAATCACCGATTTTAATGGCTTGTGAAAGAGATTTTCTGCTGATCAAGATGACCTCTGTCTTATCGTCATTTAATTTTAGGAAATTAAGATTCATCCAATTTTTAATGTCATCTATACAAGCCTCAAGTTTACAGATTTCGTTGGAGTCATTGGATGGTTTCAAAGCAAGATATAGTTGAGTGTCATCGGCATAAATATGAAAGTTAATTCCATGTTTTCGGATGATATCACCAATTGGTGTTGTGTAGGCTGTGAATAAAAGCGGACCGAGAACGGATCCTTGCGGGACTCCAAAGCGCAAGGTTTTTGGAGACGATGTTGCATTATCCATTACTACATACTGTGACCTGTCTGTTAAATAAGAGCGTATCCATTTTAAACATAGCTCATCAACGCCGAAACGGGTTTGTAACCGGTTTAATAGAACATCATGATCAATAGTATCAAAAGCGGCACTTAAATCTAGTAACACTAACACGACGGGTTGTTTATTGTCTATGTTAGTAACAATATCATTATATACTCTCAGCAGCGCTGTTTCAGTGCTGTGACCCTTCTTGTATGCTGATTGAAATTGTTCGTCAAGATTGTTCATAACAAAATGGTGTTTTAGTCTGGTGGATATAACTTTCTCAATTAATTTTGATATGTATGACAAATTAGACACAGGTCGAAAGTTCTTTAGGTTATCCGGGTCTAGATTCGGTTTCTTCAGTAGCGGCTTAACATGGGCGATTTTTGTGAACTGGCTTACATTACCATGCAAAATTGATGTATTAGCAATATGTGTTATTATTGGTAGGAGTTCATTTATACATTGTTTAAGTAACCATGTTGGTATAGGATCAAGGTTGCATGAAGAAGATGAAGACTTACTTATCAGATCCTTGAGTTCTGTATTAGAAGTAGGAGAAAATGATGTGAGAGATGAACCAGCGAAAAGTTTTTCTTCTGGCAAGGCAATAGATACATGGTCAGGAAATTCAGAACGAATTTTATTTATCTTTTCATGAAAGAATGTTGAGAACTTTTCGGTTAACCCAGTACTTGTATTTTGAAATCTATGACCTTGGTTCTTTAAGAAACTGGAAGTTAGCTTATAGATTTGACGTGGATTTTTCTTATTTTGGATAAAACTATTGGAAATGTAATTGCGTTTTGACAAAGAGATAAGACAGTTAGTTTCATTCCTTGCTTGTTTATATAAGTCCCGATCAATTTCAAGTTTAGATTTACGCCAGCGCTTTTCAGCTTGACGTCGATCAATCTTAGACTGTCGAATATCATCTGAAAACCATTTTCTGTTCGGTCGTAATATAATATTTCTTGTAACTACTGGAGCATGTTCATCAAGTATATTTGTTAGTACTGCATTATAAAGTTTAATCTGATCATCAACATCTGGAACTCCCTGGACCCGATCTAAAAGTTTACTACTTATTATCGATGTTTTAAAATTGTCAACGCACAAATTTTTTGTGTTTCGATAGGAAATTAAAGTTCGTTTTGCTTTTGCGAAAATCAGTTCAGTAATAACACAATAATGATCAGAGATGAGATTATCTTCAACCTTCAATGATTTGATCAAGTCACTGTTGGCGCGGGTTATCACTAAATCTAAAATATGACCACCCTTGTGTGTTGGTTGAGAAACATGTTGTTTTAAATTAAATGAATTTAAAACCTCTTTAAACCGGTTTACTGCCGAGTCATTTGATTTATCAACATGTATATTAAAATCACCGAGTATTATAAAATCTTCAGGGCCATCCTGAATACCGTGTAGAAAATCTGAAAATTCATCAAGAAAAATGTCAATACTACATTTATTGACTCGTGACTGGGGCGGTCTATATATAATAACTATCCGAAGAACACAACTTTTTAACTGAATATTATTTTGAAGAACTTCGAAGCTGGAGTATGTGGATGGTGCAACACACATAACATTAATAGATTCTTTGTGGATAAGGGCAACACCGCCGCCATTTCTATTACAACGGTTTACAAGAAAATATTTATAGTTATCTGGAATAAGTTTGTTAATGACAAAACTGTCATTATGTTTCAGCCAAGTTTCAGTCGATGCAAATAGGTCAAAATCATTTTCAATAATGAATTCATGAAGTTCATCTGCTTTGTTTCTCACTGATCTGGAGTTCACAAGACATAGATTCACGAACTGACATGTATTTTGTTTCGAGTCCGGTTTGACCTTAATAGGACAAATTGAAATTAAGTTATTGTGATTAACATGGTTTGTATTTATCTTAGGTTCTCTCACTGTGATAATAGGTTTAATCCTTCGTTTACCACCCCTCACACCTCTTTTAAGATCAGTTGATTTAACATTAATCAACTGAGACTGTTTAAAAATAGAACAATTTCCTTGTTTATGTTGGTAACAGAGCTCACCAATCTTCAACAACTCAGCTTTGGTGTAGGTGATCATACTCACATAAACTCACAATTGAAGTAAAATATAAAAATTAAATTGCAATTTCTGCTAAAATATCCAATGAAATAGGTAAAAAAAGTTCAACTAAACTGATCTACAAATCAAAACACAGGTACATGCCAATATTGGCCTGGATTGAAAATTGTTATATCCTTTAAAACACACAAAACAGTAAGAGCTAAAAAACACATGCAGCCACCTTGGGCGCCATTACAAAAATAAAACGTTATAATAAAACGTTCTCCATCTCCATATGAAGACTGTCAGGTTTTAGTTATTTACAAGCGTATCACAAATACCAGGTTAGTAGGTGGGCCTTAGGTTATGGATTTTAAAGGATTTTAACACAAAATTAAGCAGTTTTATTCCCCAAAAAGTTATCAGGAGTGGCACTTTAATGTTAATGTGTTATCTATTTATTTTGTGATTTCCGCGGGGGACATCAGATCAGCCTCACTGTTAGCTTGTTTGAATTGTTAAAAAGAGAGAAGTTAGGGAATATTAAATCATCTATGCAAATAAAAGGAAAGAAAAAACAATAAAAATGTGTTGTTTTATTCAACATACACTTTGTTTACGATAAATGTATGATGGACCCTTCAGTTTTGCTGAAAAATTCCTACACGGGAGTGGAACTAATGGGAGACGTTGATGCTTTTTTTTTTTATAAAATGGAACTGACATTTAATTGTGAAAGGTTAACATCCATTAGTAGGATGGTCAATGAAGGCTGATCAGTTCACATAGTCAATTTGATCATTTTTTCTGCAGATATTATCAGTTTAAAAATAATATCAGCCTTTCTAACTGTGTCCGAAAGATTATTAGTCCTATTGGCTGATAGTTTATTAAAAATGATCATGCTTGCAGAATGCAGATTGTCATTTGATGAGTGTGTCTCTTTATGTTGAGGGATTTCCCTTTGAATATTTTATTGTAATTATATTTTCCTTAAAATCCTGTAGTCATGTCAAAAAAATGCTAAATTCTAAACATTTTCTAAGATGGAATTGTTATTTGTCAACATTATGTAGCAATTTCCTTACTTTATGACTTTTACAAAGAATGTAACATCAGTGTTCCAATATCTTAAAGATGACGAAAGTTAACTTTTCATTTTCAGGTTGTGCATGATTGAAACCAATTTAAATTGAATGAAAAAAGATATGAAACAACTGAAAATACTGGAATTGCAGTATTGAACATTTTCATTTACTTCAAATTCTTTTTCTTTGTAGGTTTAGATTGATACAGCTTTGAATTTAAGACTTGGGAATCAAAACAGTGACCTGTATACCCTTTTATAAGGATATCAACAATTACAATCAATAGTTATTGTATAAATAAGTTCATCAATTGCCCAAGATTAGTCCTCTCAACCAATGAAACCGTCAAATGAATATTGTTCTTTAGCCAAAGCTAACCAAGAGCTTATTAGATTTTACAGGTTTGTAATCCTAAAATGCCATGATTTTTTTTATTTGAAGGTTAAGTCAGACTTGTTCATTGCAATTTCACATTTGGTTGGGTTCCATTAATTGTTTACTTAATTCTGTTTTCTAATGAATTGGTTTTAAATACAACACTGTTTTATTAAAGCCCCGTTTACACTTGACAGCGATAATTTTCAAGAACTGGACCTGTTTACTTTACTCTAAACGGGTCTCTGAACCGTTCAAGGCATGCCAAATTTGAAACCCTTCACTGAAAAGTTAATTTTAGTCACTATTCAAATTACACATATGAAAACAATTCTGACAGTTTAGTTTGCTGGGCCATTTTGACAGAACTATTATTTTTAGATGGTTAATTGGTCACAGCTTATTAAGTACATGACCGTTTTTTTAGTGACTATAAATGTGCAAAACTGATTTAAGGCTTGGTAATTGAGATATTTGGAGATATTGAATTCATTTATTTTGCTGTGGTCCCTGTCTGTCCATAATTTGTTTGTGGACTCCCTACAGGTCACAATTCTTATCCAATTTTGACGAAACTTGAAATACAGCTTTATCCCCATGAGATATCGGCTGCTTTCAATATTGGCATGTATCTCCATGGATTATGGCCCCTGATTGTACGAAAAATCATGTTTTTTGCTTGTGGACCCTATTGAGTTCACAATTTTGAATCGATTTGATGAAACATGACATGCATGTTTATAACCCAAAGATCTTAGTTACTGTTGATATTTCCTGAATTATGGCCTTTGTTTGTCAAAAAAATTGCATTTTTTAGCTTGTGGTTCCTCTGGAGGTCACAATTATTATGTGATTTAAAAAACGTTTGATTATATCATCGTTACATGGTAATGATTATGAAGCTTGACCATGGACTAAAATTGTTTGACAAAATGGCCGCCGCTTGTATATGAATAGTGTAAAAATATGGTACATGTATATATATCAAGGTTGTGAATGTGGACCCTGTAGAGGTCACAATTCAAATTTGATTTTGATGAAACTTGAAATACATGTTTATAACCTAAAGATCTTGGTTCCTTTCGATATAGGATGGTAAATTCCTTAATTATGGCCCCTGATTTTGAACCGATTTTGATGGAACTTGACCCAAAGATCTTGGTTCCTGTCGATATTTCCTGAATTATGGCCCCTGATTGTGCGAAAAATTGCCTTTTTTAGCTTGTGGTCCCTCTGGAGGTCACAATTATTACCCGATTTAAGATATCGTTTGGTTATATCACCTTTACACTGGAATAAAGGTTCAGTTCGAATTACATGAATATCGGACCAAAATTGCTGGTGTAAATTGTGGACCCCTGTAGAGGTCACAATTTTAATCAGATTTTGATGAAACTTGAAAAGCATGTTCATAACTAAAAGATCTTTGTTCCTTTCGATATTTGCACATACCGGATCATAATTTCCTGAATTATGGTCCCTGATTGTACGAAAAATTGAATATTTTTTAGCTTGTGGTTCTGAAGGTCACAATTATTAACAGTTTTAGAAAAATGTTTGATTATATCATCCTCCTACAATGTATTAAATGCTGAGTTCGAATTTCGGGAAATTCTGACCAAAACTGACAGACAAAGGGGCCGCTGCTTGTACGGGAATACGATAAAAAATATGGTATATCAAGGTTGCAGACCCTGTATAGGTTACAATTTAATCTGATTTTGATGAAACTTGAAATGCATGCTTATACTTATAACCCAAAATTTGTTCCTTTCGTTATTTGCACATATCGAATTGTAACCTCATGAATTATGGCCCTTGATAGTGGGAAAAATCAATTTCTTTTTAGCATCTCTATCCACCTATTGAAAATGTCGGGGTATCCTGCCTGGCAGCCACTGGTTGCAATTGGGATACGCTGACTTACTCATTAATAATTAAAACTGTTTCGATTTACTTTTCAGAACAAAAAACAGTTCAGAGAATCTCAAATATGAAGGTATGAAATTTATATTTAATATTGTTTGATGAATCATCTATATACCGAGTTAGATTAGCTTACCTTCATTCTCATTAATCTGCATATGAATGTATGGCATCAAGAGTTAAAATAGCATTATGCAAGAACAATATCTGCTTATTACAGGTCTTTCTTTAGGCTTGAGATGTTATCGAAATAATCAATTAGACATTAATTAACATATCCAGACCATAATAAACTCTTAAAGTCAAGGCTAGCATTAGATGTAGGCAGATTGAATTCCAATATGCGGCTTAATAGCCGTTGATAATTAAATCAATCAAGTGTATAATCGAGACTATGCTGTTTATATTAATGATTTGAGTAATGATGACCGAGGCTATGCGAATATTTCAAATGCTTTATTCTTGGCTAATAGCGGACCAATTTGACTGAAATTTTCAGCAAATTACCTTTACACTATCTAGTTTTTAACCATTATAGTGAGAATTGCCATCTCTTTATCTTATCTCCCATAATGTAACTTTAAGTAAAGGAAATATATTAGGGTTTCTGCTCTTTCTGCACCAATGAAGATGACACTAATTCTGCCTACCCTTTACTCCCAAATGTTAAGGGTTCTGTAATTTTATGTGTACTCACTTTGGACAAGTCTTTCTTTAGGCCTGAAATGTTATCTAAATCATTAATTAAACATCAATGAATTTATCCAGACCATAATCAACTCTCAATGCCATCGCTAGCCTGCAATATTAGCGGATTGGAAGACATTTTTTATTTGCCCACATTGAAATGTGGATGTATATTGTCGTTCGCCCCTTTCCGTCCAGTCGGCGTCCACTTCAAAAAATATTGTGGACACTCTTGAGGTTTAAATTATTATCTAACGAGATGTTATCGAAATAATTAGACATTAATTAACATATCCAGACCATAATGAACTCTTAAAGTAAAGGCTAGCATTCGATGTAGGCAGATTGAATTCCAATATGCGGCTTAATAGCCGTTGATAATTAAATCAATCAAGTGTATAATCGAGACTATGCTGTTTATATTAATGATTTGAGTAATGATGACCGAGGCTATGTGAATATTTCAAATGCTTTATTCTCGGCTAATAGCGGACCAATTTGACTGAAATTTTCAGCAAATTACCTTTACACTATCTAGTTTTTAACCATTATAGTGAGAATTGCCATCTCTTTATCTTATCTCCCATAATGTAACTTTAAGTAAAGGAAATAATAATATATTAGGGTTTCTGCTCTTTCTGCACCAATGAAGATGACACTAATTCTGCCTACCCTTTACTCCCAAATGTTAAGGGTTGTTTAATTTTATGTGTACTCACTTTGGACAAGTCTTTCTTTAGGCCTGAAATGTTATCTAAATCATTAATTAAACATCAATGAATTTATCCAGACCATAATCAACTCTCAATGCCATCGCTAGCCTGCAATATTAGCGGATTGGAAGACATTTTTTTATTTGCCCACATTGAAATGTGGATGTATATTGTCGTTCGCCCCCTTCCGTCCAGTCAGCGTCCACTTAAAAAAATATTGTGGACACTCTTGAGGCTTAGATTATTATCTAACGAGACGAACAAGTATATTGATTTTCAATGAATTTTGAAAACTGAACAGGTAAATCCATGATATTAAATGTTTCATATTAAACGTTAGAATGGGGCAGAACTGTATAAAAACAAACAATAATGATTTTCTGATTATTACTCTTAGACTTGTTACACTTAATCAGTTTTTAGTGTATTACAAATGTTTCATTTCCGACAAAAAATAAAAATATGCGACAAGTCTTGTTGACTGTTTTGATGATTTAGCTGCTGTGGACATATGTTTCTTTGTAAAAATCAATAATAGTTTGGCTGTATAGTACATGTATATGATTTGTATTTTTTCTTATCATACTAATACTTTTCTAATGCATTATAAACCCAATTTGCAATATGAATATTTTGCCTTATTTTAGAGATACAGTTATCAGACTTAAAACGGTGTCCATATTGTTTTCAAGCCCTCAATGCAGAAAATAGTCGAATCCGTCTTAAACCTAGAATGAAATTGACAGCATCCTTAAAGAAACTTTGTAATAAGTCTGAAAAGAATTGGAAAAAACTTTTTAAAAAAGAACAGCACTTGATAGAATTGTACACAAAAAGTAGAAATTATGTGGTAAGAAACTATTATTAACTACCTTTTAAGAACAAGAAAAGAAATATTAGTTGTAATATAAATATGCAGTAGGATTGTTTTTGTTTCTTCCACTCTATCAATTTCTTTTGTTTCGATGAAAGCAGGGGATTTTTAAGATAGGTCTGTCCGTCTATCCGTCACACTTCTTTGTACACAATAACTCTCCTGATTGAGTTACAATGTTCTAACTTGGTGTAGGTGTTTATTAAATGAATAACCTTGATGGAGTTGGGGACACGATAACTTAAGTTCTAATTAAGAGAATGTTATGAAACTTGGTGTAAACGTTTATTATATCAGTACCTCAACGAAATTTAATATTGAGCATTTTCTGCTCAGGATAAATAAAGCTACAATGAATTTGATTGGAGCTTGACAACTTTAATTCTAATTGAGTGATGAATGTGGTGTATATTTCATTGCATCTATACCTTGACTAAGTTCAGTTATGAGCATTTTCTGCTTAGGCTAAGTAGTGATAGAGATTATTGGAACACAGTAACTCTCATTATTGAGGTAGAATGTTCAAACTTGGTGCTTGTGGACGCTCTACAGGCTAAAGTTAATATCCGATTGACTTTAAATTTATACACAGTGTTTAAGGTCATGAGACGAAGAAGCCTATTGTTTTTCAGCATTTTCCGATAATAACTACCAGAGTTATGGCCCTTGAACACTTGAAAATATCTTGTGGACGCTCTAGAGGTCAAAGTTAATATCCGATTGACTTCAAATTTATACATAGTGTTAACAGTCATGAGACTAAGTCGTCTATCGATTTTCATTGATTTTCAATTATTGCTGCAAGAGTTATGGCCCTTGATCACTTCGAAAAAATCCTGTAGAAGCTCTAGAGGCCAAAGTTAGTATCCGATCGACTTTAAATTAACACACAGTGTTTAGGGTCATGAGACGAAGAAGCCTATTGATTTTCAGAGATTTCAAATAATTATTGCCAGAGTTATCTCTCTTGATCACTTCAAACAACCCTTGTTACGCTATAGAGGCTAAACTTATCATCCGATTGACTTTAGATTGATACACAGAGTTTAAGGTGTTGAAACGAACAAGTATTTTGATTTTCAATGAATTTTGATAACTGAACAGCTAAATCCATGATATTAAATGTTTCATGTATATACTAATTGTTAGTGTGGGGTAACACTTTATAAAAAGCAATCAAATTCTAATAATTTTCTGATAATTACATAATGAGCCGTTACTCTTAATCAGTTTTTAGTGTATTACAAATGTTTCATTAGCAAAAAAAGTAAAAATATGCGACAACCCTTGTTGACTGCCCGGACGATTTAGCTGCTGTGGGCGTATGTTTCGTTGCCTGGCAACCTATCTTCATTCATTTTCTTCAGTTAGCTACATGTTTAACATGTCAAAAGACAATAAGAATAGCCGGTTATACTCGATCAGATGTAGAGAATAAAAAATCCAGATATAAAATATCTCACATTAATCGACACAGTTCTCTTAGTGCTAAAAAGCAAAGCAACAAGAAGAAGAAAAATAAAACAAATGAACAGGTTGAAGACAAATCATCTTCAAGGTGAGTTGGGGGGTTGGGATTGCCTAGTGGTTAGAGTGCCACGCTTGACCTCTAGCTGGCCGGTCAGCTCTGGCTTGCGGCTGTGGTTTCAAACCCCGGTGTGAGTGTATGTGGCATGGTGACAGGGGTGCCTTCTCAACCTCGTGGTTTCCTCCGGGCACTCTGTTTTCCTCCCACTGCTAAAGACCCCTACGCGCAAGCGAATTATTGAAATAAAATTAAAACCATATGTTAGTCCCGAAATTACTTAGTTTGTGTTGAGTGGACGTTAAACCCCATCTCTCTCTCTCTCTCTCGCTCTCAGGGTGAGTTAATTAGCAAAGGAAACATTGAAAACCAATGCATACACAACTGTTTTAATCACACCAATGCATTCTCCATAGATCTGTTTATAAACTCTCAAAAATCGTATGCCAAAGATAGACAATATAATAAGAATATATGTTAGAATTTTATGTAGTGTAGACAATTATAATCATTGAAAAAAAAGCAATGAAACCCACCAGATTCTAAAGTCGCTGTCATTCTTGGAAAACATAAAACCATAAGATTTTCATTTATTTGCTAAATGAATGAGAAATATTTTTGATCAATTTTAGTATAAGAGTAGTTAACGAAGAAAACTCAACCTTGATTCAAAAGAAAAGTAATATGAAGACACAAGCATGTATTCCTTCAACTACATCTAAAACAGATCAGCTGTCAGCAATAGTCAAACAACAGAGTAAAAAAAAGAAACAGAAATTACTTCATAAAAGTCTCCAGCATATTTTATCTCAAGAAAAACAAAGAAATTCCTCATCAGGATCCCTTGCAGATTTTTTGTCCAGTATGAAATAGATTTATACAGTCTGTACATGAATGTTTTCAGGTATTTCGAAACAATTTAATTTGATTTTTTTTTTATTTACTTACATTTTATTTAAATTACATTGATACATACATTTAAAACCATAGTTTGTAAAATGCTTATGTTTTGATGTTTTAATTCAATTTGATTTTAGGATTGCAGTACCCCTTTATCTTTAATTGTATAATATATTTTGACAAGATTAAATTATCTTTTCCCCATCTAGAAAAACAAAAACAAAAATCCATAACGATAACATCTAAAAACTAATTTTGATGTGAATAAATATTGCAAACAAGATATACATGTAGCTTTTATATATTACTATAAATAGTATTTTGTTTTTTTCAAATTTGATCAAACAAATGTTGCAAAATTTGTCACATGGAAATTGTTTATTATAGCTGTCTTATTATATAGTCACTTATCATTTTTCCATTCTTAGGTTATTACTATTTATATTTTTTGAACCCTATTAAAATTTGTCTTAATCATTAAAATTGGTCAACATATTACTGAAATCATGAAATCAGAAGAAAAGGATAGGATTGTTCTATCACTTCTTTCATGTAAAAAGGTATCCTGCAACTAAATCCAGTTTATAAACATCAGACAAAAGTTAATTTGTCAAGACCAGGGTTCAGTAATTTGATACTTTTTTTTCCCACCATATTTTGAAAAAATATGACTGTTTTTAGTCTTTATGTATTTTTAAACTATAATTCTCAAATACCTTATTTTGTGGCAATGTAAATTGTCAGTTTGAATGCCAGTCCATTTAGTGCAGGCAAATATAACCAGTCTTTATGTAATTTTGAACGGTAATTCTCAAATATCTTATTCTTTGGCAATGAAAATTGACTGAGAGGTAAATTCTAATTGTCAGTTTTAATCCCAGTCCATTTAGTACTGGCAAATGCCCCGCCCCCCCATATCCCTGGTCTTGAACTATACGGAATGAATGAGACAGTAACACATATTTATAAGGTTGTAAATGTAAAAGATCTCACATAGAAATATGTTGTTATATTACAACATACTATTGAAAAAAAAATTTTTAAGCTATCTATAAGGTATTTGGTAAAGTAGGTAAAGTATTTTTATTGTTAATGGTGGTCCCTGCATTGAATTTTTGTGTTAAAGGTGCTCTTCGAGTAGGCCTATGGTAAGATGATTTGGGTAGCAAATGTATAGTGGTGGAGTGAGACTGAAAAAACCCAGTTGAAAAACACAAACACACACGCCAGAACCTACACTCTGAAAGGCTGCATTGCTCGCCAGGAGTTGTAATTTCTACAAATTACCCCTGCTGCAGGGGTAAAAATCCTGTCATGGCCCATTTATAGGGCGCTTTCCATTCCCCGATTTTCCCGTCGTATGACTAGTACCGGTAACCTATAGTTGAAGGTGCAAAGTTTGTAGGTGAGTGACCATGACGCCCCACCAAAAGTTATGGTTAGCCTGGAGTTGCCAGTATTCCCTATCGTAGAATAAAACGGAGATTTTGTCAAATTGCAGAACCAGTTCCAAAATCCATGTACAGTATGTGAGATAGTCTTTAATGTTCACACACTTGGATTCTGTAAATTTCACCAGGATGGCTACGCTGCCATTTGGTCATATTTTTTGTCCTTCATCATTCGAAGGCAACAACTATCACAAGTTACTATATACGTTATGAGAACAGTTACTACTTCTCAATTATATTATCTCAACATTTCACATGCACATACAGTAAACATTTTTTTTATTAAAATCACCCATAGATATCAAAGAAATTTGACACAAGAACATGATTTCTTTTATGATATCAAAATTACCTATTACGTCTTAACTTTCTTGATCTTCCATATCTAGATCTGCCTGCATTTGTCTGATATAACGTATACTTTGTCGGCAAGATATTCATTTTATATAAATCGAAATGTAAAATAAATAGAAGAGACTGGGCCAGTCTACCCATAGGGTTGCCTTTCCTGTCTTTGAAATGAACCTGGTTCATTTGCAAACTGACATTTGCAACAAGACAATCCTCGATCCTGACCGAACAGCCTTCCCTTTTCGTGGTTGATCTCCTGTTCAGGTAGTTCAACAAATTGTAAAATTGGCAATAGATACATCAGCTAATTCTTCCAAAACATGGTTTATAACATACTTGTCTCCACAGCGGTACTTGGTTTTGTAGACAATGATAAGCTGCTTTACGATACTTATCGCTGTAGGTTTTAATGCCCTGGGGATCTGTGTCTCACTGTGGGGCTGCGGCCTCCATGTGTTATTCTATTAAAGAAGGAAAATGGGGCTGGGGCCTCCATGTACTATACTATTAAAGAAGGAAAATGGGGCTGCGGCCTTGCATGTAGCTGCTAGTTTAAAGAAGAAAACTGGGACTGCCGCCTCCATGTATAAGATTAAAGATATGGGGCTGCGGCCTCCATATATAATGTACATGTCACCTGGATTGTTGATCCGTGGGAGCATGTATAAATGTAGGTATATAAAATGGATCTGTAACTTAATCATCTAATACTTTGTTGGAAAAAGTCCCCAGATTGTTGATCCGTGGGAACATGTATAAATGTACATATATAAAAATGGATCTTTAACTTAATCATCTAATATTTTGTTAGAAAAGTCGGAAACAAGTAGCTCCTATTGTTGAAACATATTGAAGATACACAAACCTCTGACAAAGTTTATTACTTAAAACCGACCTTAATACAAAAATGGTTCTTGTTATGATGACCGATTTGAATTGAATTATTGAATTGAATAAATGAAAAAAAATAAGCTATCGTAACTGGTGGAGTCTAAGGGATGGATGGTGGGTAAAGCTAAAATCCAAGCTGTTTGATAGTGTGTAGTGCGCTTGCAAATGCTGAAATTTAATTAGGGTAGATATGTAATCAAGCTCAATGATTGGCGGCTTTATCCATGTGATTTAAGTCTTCTACTGATAACAATTAATTGGGACCGCCAAATAGATTGAAACATAATTTAATAGATTTGCTTATATCATTGACTCTATATAATTTAGGAATGAATTAATATTATATAAAAGGCATGGCTGTTTGTCTGGTATAAACTAAAATGATATAAATTTAGGGGAAGAGCTGGTATATTGAACCCCTTAAAGCCCCAATAACACTCTTGTTGTAACTGAAAAATATGTCCCAATCTTCATTCTGGTCAACAAATCGTATTATTTTAGAATATTCTAATTAAATGATGATATAAATTTCATCTTAACACACCTAATTTAAAAAACTGGAACAATTCAACCAATTGATTTGAAAAGTCTAACATAAACCTTTTCAAATGTGACTTGGATTTTAAAATATTTTCGAACCCTCTGGACAAATAAAATAGGTTGAGATGGATAATTTACACAACAGGTAAGACATTTAAACATCTAGTACTTAGAATAAGGGTATTATTTATTTTCTGGAGCTACCAAGCCAGCAAGAATGTTATTGTCCCTTTAAGTATGAATAGCTATAACTTTTTTATGAAACGGTGTAGACGTGTATATTTTAGTGTGAAGCTAGAGACTATTCAATTCTTCAACATTGGCGTTTTTGTTTTGATCAGACAGGTGTTCTGACATAATTAGACTAATATCTAAAAATTGGTCAAAAAGTTTAGCTGCATGTGTTGGTAAATTGGTCCATTGCTGAAGGTAAATTGTACCAGGGGCTTCAATATACCTTCAGATAGGGTTCAATTTACAAACACATGTATAAACTGAATTATTGTTTGTTATCTTTATAATAAAATAGTTGGTTTTGTTTGTAAAATTATAGGGTTTATTCAGTACCGTAATAACAAAATCTGAAGAATACAAAAACGGAAAAACACAAACTATTTAATATCAGAATAAAAGGAAACTAAATCTATATTAGGATGTTTTTACACCAAACTCAAACAATTTAATGGATCCTACAAAAGGATTAAAAAGAGAAGAATGCAAAGAGGTAATTTTAGCAAAAATCTGCAACAGTAAAATTATATAATACATCAATAAAATATATTGACATAAAGCACAGTAAAAGTAGATTAACACTTTCAAGTCTACAAAATGTGAACAAAGGCAATAGCCTAAGTCAAACAATCATATAGCAAGCACAGAAGTAGAAGTAGTCAGTCTACCGGGCAATACAATGATCACATGCATAGACATCACCTCATGCATCCACACCAGCATACGAACATGGATCCATCTCTTGCACATCCTGCACTCGATCATTGCTTCTTTCTGGCTTTCCTCACACATAAAACAATACCAGCTAGCTTCTGTTTCTTTGGATTTAGTAGTCTTTGATTTAGATCTGGTGGTCTTAACTTTGGACACTTTGGTTAGGTATGTGAGTAAAAATTTCAAACTGAAGATATTAGCCCAGTTTTAGTATCATTAGAAAGCTTAGAATAAGCTTTAAAATGATATATAGATCACTGTGATACCTCAACTAATAAAACAGTTATGGTTATTAATAGTTCAGGAAACAGGCCTATTTGAAGACCCAAGTGCTAAAAGGTGATTAATTTGTTGGAAACGGAGAAAAAAAAAAGGGAAATTTTATAAATCTTTTTACCAAAGTGTGAATTTTCAAAATGTGGGCAGTTATGCATTCAAACAATGATTTGAGCAAATTTTGTGAATATTGTGTCCATATTAATCAGTATTTTGGCGAATTAAGTAAATTGTCCAAAAAAATTCATGGAAAAATCAGGTCGGGTCCATAAGGACTTAACCAGACTTTAACATAACAATGTCAACTTGGGCTATTAAAGTCTGTTTAAAAAGGTCATCTTATCAACATCAACCAAATATGGCAATTGACCTACATATCAGCCAGTTGCAAAGGAGATTCTGTAAGAATAGTATGGACTTGACCTGCTTTTTGCATAAAACTATCAAATATGTAAAAAAGTAGTTGAAATACATTAATTGAAGTTTTTATTAACTCTGATAGTTTACACAATCAATAATCATAGTCATCTCCATAACTGTCAATTTCATCAATAATCATAGTCATATCCCCATCACTAGGTATGTGACTAAAAATTTCAAACTCAATATATTGGCCTTGTTTTAGTATCACTGGAAAGTGCTTGAAAAATGCTTTAAAATGGTATTTGTGTCTTTGTTATAGGTCAAATATTTAAAAAGTTATGATGATTTGAAGTTGGGACTCGAGGGCTAATTTTGGTATTGTTTTACAATGGAATCAAAGACAAAAATCGTGACCTTTTCGCGCCATTTTAGACTAAAAAGTGTCATAACTTTTTTAATATTAAATATATTTTAATGAAATTTGCAGTGAAGAAAGCTCTACTAAAACACAACAGTTTGGCAGTCTTTTCATTTAATTAATGTTTAAAAAAAGCAGTTATTACTAATTAAATTGATAAACAATAGGTAATTAATCGAAAAAAGTTGTGACCTGTTCGCGCCATTCTGGACTCAAAAAGTGTCAGAACTTTTTTAATATTAAATATATTTTAATGAAACTTGCAGTAAAGAAATCCCTACTGAAACACAACAGTTTGGCAGTCTTTTCATTCAATTAATGTTTTAAAAATTTAATTAATAAACAATGTGTAATTAATCGAAAAAAGTTGTGACCTGTTCGCGCCATTCTGGATTCAAACAGTGTCATAACTTTTTTAATATTAAATATATTTTAATGAAACTTGCAGTGAATAAAGCCCTACTGAAACACAACAGGTTGACAGTGTTTTAACCAGTTATCAATTTAATTTACAAAAATTGATAAACAATGGGCATTCAACAATGAAAGAAAAAACACAAAATCAAGAAAGTCTGAATCAATACTGTTTTAAAAGTTCTATGTACCCACCTATTTACAAAAGTATATACAAAATCTTCAAAGGTCCATTTATGATATAACTAAGTCCTCACATATCAAGTCTACAGCAAGTGCATACTTTGAAATGTCATAGTCTTCAGCGTTATCGTAGGTTTCGTTCTCTTCCCAGTACCCTATGCGGTAAGTTCCACCATTTTTCTTTAGAAGTTTCTCAACTTTAGCATGGTACACAGTCTTCTCCAGGGAGTCTTCATCATACCAGAGGTGGCACATGTAATGTCCTACTATCTTTCCAGCCAAGATATCGTTTACACTCTGAAGAACACTTTCATCAAGATCCTCAAATTCAATCTGTTCTTTAATGCTTACTTTACCAATGTCACAAGTTCTGAGTAGTCTCTCCAGTTTATTACGCTCTTGTGTTTTCTTTTTCTGGAGTTTGTTGGCTAAACGTTTAGATATTTCAGCTTTAATTTGTACATCTTTTTTTCTATTTTCTTGTCTTCGTTTTCTGGCCAATGGTACTGTAAATTCAATTAACTTTTTTCTTTTTTCCGGTTCCAGGTCGTCGAGATAGTCCACAACATTGTTTTTTTGGGCTCTGACAAGTAGCAGACAAGTACCACATAGTGGCATTCGGGGCATGTTCTTGGGCAGCACTCAACATTCCCATAATTTCTTCTGCGTCAATGTTGTGGCATCGAGCAGATTCGGTCTCCTTCCTAAGTTGGTCAGTGAGATCTGTTGTGAAATATCGCTGATATTATGTCTCGAGAACATAAACAATTTTTAAAAGACAAGCTTTCATCATTGACATAAATAGATCTTCTTGAACTGGTTTCTGTTGAAGTGTAGACATAGTTGCATCATCACTGGAGAGTTCATTTCCAAAGAAATCTGTTGTTGTGGAAAGTGTGTCCTGTGGTCTCTGACTAAACTTCTGCAATAGATCAACAATGTCTTTAACGATCATAATGCCATCGACATGGCTTACCGGTGACAAATTAGATTTATAGAATTTTGCTATCCATGGACCCGAAAGTAATTTGCCTATAAGTCCTAAAACCTGAATTTCAACTTGGGCACAAACATTATTATAATCATCTCGAATAGCTGTCAGCAGACCTCCGCAAGCTACAGTCCCATCTTTAAAAAGTCCCGGTAGTGGTGAAGTTTTCCACAAATGTGAAACATCAGTCCTCTTGGTAGCCCGGCGTTGTTCAAGGATGACTTGAAACCCCTAGGATCACCTCGCCCATCCTTGTATCTAAACTTGTTTATAGCAAGTACAAGTTGATGACTAATACTTTCAGTTCCCCATAACTTCTTGCTGACATCTGAAGATTCCTCTTGTTTAAGCACTGATCGAGTTGCACTGGCAATGGTATCCAATGGATGTAAGTGACAGTTCAGCTCGTTGAGAGATTTCCTCCATGCAACTTCAAGACGCTGAATTGTAGCATGGTTGACTGCCGCTCTGTCTGTCATAGTATTGGAAATATTACCAAGAATCTTTTTCCGAATTTCGTCAAAATCTGTGGCGTAAAAATTGGCAATACACATCATTGATTCGATCAATGGCTTCATTAATATGGAGGTCGTAGTCCTCAGCTGTACCGCCAGCCAACTGGTCAAGAGCAAGAACTTGGCAGGATGTCGAACTAGTGACATGAACACTATTCACGTGCACACCTTCTTGAGTTGTGGCATCGAACCCGAGCGTTAGGTTTTGATTTCAATGAGAATCTCAGCAGTCTGAAAGTCTGAAATGACACCTAATTCTGTGGTCATCATTTCCACCATATTTCTGTGTGGTACTTTGTCCATTGTAATACCTGATCTTTTAGCAAATTTTTTAATTAAAATTGGCACATTCTTCGTTGGTACATGGTTTACTACGGCATCGTAGACAAACATTCTCATTTCTGAGGAATACATTTTCCCCTCCTTCTGTAAATTATTTTCACTGTTAGAAGATTCAATTTTCTCTTCCAAGCACAGTATTTTATTTTCTAAGTCTATGATTGTTGCATTTTTCACTTTCAAATCCTCTTGCAGGTTCAGCCATTCTTTATCCTCCTTTGATGAACATGCAGCCTGAGAAAAACTCTGCGACCTATTAACATTTATTGATCGTTTGTAGTTTCGTGTTACATTTTTTAGTTTTTGCTTTGTTTTGGTCAGTTCCTTAGCCAATGCAGTCTCAGACAACTGTAGCTTTAGTTGTTTTATTTTATTGTCCTTCTTCTGATTTGAAAGTTTTCTACGGTTGATTTCCTGGTTCAGGTATTTAATTTTATGCAAATTTTGATAATTGATTTTACTTTGTAATTTTAACACCTTCTTTTTGTGCTTCTGCTTCATGGCACTACTTGTCAGGGTAATAAATTCCAATCTTTTTTTCATCTTTAATTTTTTAGGAGTAAGAAGTCCTTGAACACGTTGAGATGAACGAATAGATGAAGCGGATCCTGGTGTCTTAGGCAGCTGGGGTCTGTTTCATGATTGAACGGACGATGTGGACGGATTGGTAACCTTGAGATATAAAATACGAATTTATGGTTCAGCCATCTTTAATCAACCACTTCCTAAATGGAGATAACTCTATTCTGCTATAAGCCAGGAGGGGTTATCTCCCATTTTACATGTTAATACTAATACATAATAAAGAGTACAAGGAAAGCTTGTACATCATATTACATCCCTTTTGTTTTGGAATAAAAATAATTTTAAGCATTAGTAAATACTTCATTGATTACGCATATAGTTCAAAGCTTAATTTTTAACTTTTGCATGTAATAAATTTGATAATGAAAATTGAAACTTGAATAAAATTATATGAAATACTCTAAAATACTACTTGTTATTTTGTTATCACATTTTAGTGATCACATTTTATAACACAGTTTTTGGCACATGTTAAATGTCTAATTTCTTTGGTTTGGTTATAGTGCGACTAGATTTCTTTCTGGATGGTATGCTGCTATTGGCTTCTGGTTTTTGGTTGTTGAGTTGTATGGAGTGTTCTGGACCATTTTCAGAGGATCTCTGTTTTATGTGTCGTCTGTTTCTCCGATACGTTTGGTCATCTGATGTTCTGACGAGGTAAGATCTGTGTGGCAAAACACTGGAAATTATGCCAGGTGTCCAAGATTTGTTGTTGTCGCTTTTCTGGACGTACACCTTGTCGTTATGTTGAAGGTCTGGAAGCGGCTTAGCTGTTCGGTCATAAAAACGTTTCTGTTGGGTTTGTCTGTTTTCTCGTGTGGCACATACATTGGCAGGATCTTGTATTTCAGGTTGGAGTTGTGTTTCTGTTACTGGGAGGATGGAACGTAGACGGCGACCCATTAGTAATTGTGCTGGGGAAGCTAAATTGTCTATTGGAGTCACTCTATATTCCAGAAGACTGATATATGTGTTTCCACCATCTTTCTTCGTTTTGTTTAAAATGTTCTTTGCTGTCTGTACACTTTTCTCAGCCAGACCATTTGATTGTGGGTACTTTGGACTAGACGTGATGTGTTTGAAATCCCAAGTCTTGGCGAAATTGTAAAATTCACTGGAGGAGAATTGCGGACCATTATCACTGATAACTATGTCTGGAATGCCGAAGCGAGCAAAGTTTGCTGATAGTTTACTGATAACTGCTGCTGATGAGAGAGAATGAAGTTTGTCGATCTCGAAGTATCGGCTGTAATAATCAGTGAGTACGATGTAGTTCTTGTTGTTAATGGTGAATAAGTCCGTGCATACTTTCTGCCAAGGTCGTGTTGGTATCTGATGTGGTTTTAGTGGTTCCTTCGTGTTGGAGGACTGTTTCTCGCCACATATTGTACAGTTGGTGACAATCTTCTCAATGTCTCGGTTCATGCCGGGCCAAAATAAGATGTCTCTGGCACGCTGCTGACACTTTTCTATACCAAAGTGACTAGAGTGTATCTTTGTCAACATTTCGGATCGTAGGCTCTTGGGAATTATTATTTTGTGTCCCTTGAATATAAGATTCTCCATGACTGTGAGTTGGTCTCTGTAATTCCAATATTCTTGTACCTCTGATGGGCATTTCTTGCGGTGTTGTGGCCATCCATCTAGAATAGTTGTTTTCAACTTGTTCATTTGTTGATCTGTTGTTATCTCTTTCCGTAGTTTTGACATTTTCTGATCACTAACTGGTAGGTTGGCTATTACGCTGTGGACTAGTAAATCCATTTCTTGAGACATGTTATCTGGTGGTATTGTGATGAAATTACGACTAAGTGTATCTGCTACAGGAATGTCCTTTCCGGGTACAAAGATAACGTTAATGTCGTATTTCTGTAGTTGTAGGAGCATCCGTTGTAAACGTGTTGGTGCTGTCGCTAATGGTTTCTTCATTATGGTTTGGAGAGGTTTATGATCAGATTCAACTGTGATCTGATGTCCGTATACCATTTGATGAAATTTTTTGCAACCAAATAGCACTGCATACAGCTCTTTTTCAATTTGAGCATAATTCTGCTCTGATGTTGTTAATGATTTTGAAGCGTATGCTATTGGTTTCTGCTCCTGCATAAGTATTGCTCCAAGTCCGTGTTTTGATGCGTCAACTTGTAGCGTGATATGTTTTGATGGATTGAAGTACGCCAGCACTGGTTCACTGGTGATTAGTTTCTTGACATGGTTTAAAGCGCTGTCATGTCTCTGATCCCAGTGGAATGCTATCGTCTTCTTCGTTAGTTCCCTTAATGGAGTTGTAATTTCAGAAAGTGAAGGCGAGAATCTGGCTAGGTAGTTGATCATTCCTAATATTGTTTCCAGTTCTTTCTTGTCTGATGGAGCCTTCATTTCGTCGATTGCCTTTACTTTCTCTGGATCTATTTTGATTCCATCAGCTGTAATAAGGTGACCGAAGTAGCTAACTTCTGTGGTCCCTATAACTAATTTGTCTGGATTCAATTTAACATTTTTCTGGCAACTTCTATTAAGAACTGCGAGCAAGTTAGCGTCGTGTTCTTCACGTGTTCTGCCGAATATTAATATATCATCTACGATCGCTATGCATCCGGGAATATCGCCATAGATTTCGTCAATCTTACGTTGAAAAACATCTTGAGCTGAGATGATCCCGAAAGGCATGCGCAGGAATCTGTATCTGCCGTATATTGAATTGAAAGTTGTTAGGTATGAAGAAGATTCCGTTAGCTTGATGTTCCAATAACCAGATCTAGCATCTAATTTGCTGAAAAACTTGGCTCCATTAAGTAAGGCAAAAGCATCATCAATAGTTTTAAGATGGTAATGAGGTCTTTTAATCGCTCTGTTTAGGTCCAGAGGATCCAGGCATATTCTGAGTTTTTTGCTGTGTGGTTTTTCTACCACGACTAACGAATTTACCCAATCTGTAGGTTCTGTAACCTTTTTAATGATGTTATTCTTCTCCATATTATCAAGTTCATTCTTGAGGCGATCCTGTATGGAATGTGGAACTCGTCTCGGAGCATGTACTGCTGGGACGGCATTATCTTCGATTTGAATTGTGACTTCGCCATCAAATTCGCCAATTCCTTTAAATATATTTTTGTATTCATTCAAAACGGATTCACGTGAGAGTGGAATCGTTGCTTCTTCGAGAGAAAATATGAATTTTACCAACTTCATTTTGGTTAAGAGAGGCAAGCCTAGTATGGGAGGACCTGTGGTATTTATGATGTAAAATTTATCAGTGGCTGATTTGGTTTTATAGCTACACTGTAAATCTATGAATCCGTGGACTTTTAATTGTTGTCCTGAGTATCCGGTGAGTCGCTCTTCTGTGTTCTTCAATAGAGGGGGGTTTGGAATTTTCTGGAAATGGTCGAATGGTAGGACATTGACTTGAGATCCTGTATCAATTTTGAAAGTTGTTGTTTGCCCTTGACCTATTTCCAATTTTACAAAAGCTTGGTCTTTTGGTGTCCCTTTGCCCTCTATAGAGTCAATATATAACTCGCTGACATCAGTATCCGAGTAGCTGTCATCATCCTGATCTATTGTGTGTATCTTTCTGTGATCTCTGTAATTGAAAGAACCAGAACGGCAAACAATTGCAAAATGATGCCATTTTCTGCATTTCGAACACTGTGATCCTTTTGCTGGACATCTTTGATGTTTTCCGTGCTGTTGACCACAGAATGAACAGCGTTCATCAGGTTGTCTGGAACTCTGATGTGATCGTTGCCTTTGGCCTTGTCTTCGGTTTCGGTTAGCATCACTGTGTTGCGATCTGTCAGTGTGCTTATGTCGGAACTTTGAAATAGCGTCTACTGTTTCTAGAGATTGCTGTGGCTGTGCTTTGGAGCTTGACATTGATTTAAGGTGAGATTGTGTTATTTCATGTGAACGACATACGTCTATAGCCTTTGTCATGTCCAACGTATCTCCAATATCGAGAAGTTTTTCCCTGACTTTCGAGTGCAGGATTCCACAGACAATTCTGTCTCTGACCATTTCTTGGGGCTTATCATAGGCACAGTCTTGAACCAAGAGCTGCAGGTCTGTTGTAAATTGTTCTATTGTTTCCCCTTCATGTTGTATTCTTGTCTGAAATTGATATCGGGCGAATAACGAACTTGACTTTGGGGTCACATACGAGTCAAATTTATCTAGAACTGAATTTAAACTTGCTGCTTCTTGTTCTGTAACTGTGAATGTGTTATAGATATCTCTGCCCTTCTCACCGGCCCAAATTAAAAGGTACGCACACTGCTCAGCCTGTGTTGCTTTCTTTAATGGTCCCATAAACATCAAACGGACGTGTTGCTTGAACTTTTTCCATGCTTCGGGAAGGTTCTTTGAACTCCAGTCTACGTTAGGATGCGGTGTAGAGGACATTGTTTTGCTAGTGTGTGTAAATCAGTTATGGCGCCGAAATTAGTGGGTTTGACAAAAAATGTTCCTGTATCTTAATTCCGCCCCATCTGTCGGAAATTCGTATTTTATAATGAGGAGTGAGGATTTCTTTTAGTTTTGATCCATTCTGACACCATGTTTCATGATTGAACGGACGATGTGGACGGATTGGTAACCTTGAGATATAAAATACGAATTTATGGTTCAGCCATCTTTAATCAACCACTTCCTAAATGGAGATAACTCTATTCTGCTATAAGCCAGGAGGGGTTATCTCCCATTTTACATGTTAATACTAATACATAATAAAGAGTACAAGGAAAGCTTGTACATCATATTACAGGGTCCTTCGCACTGATCTGAAGTTCCTGGCAGGGGTTCCGGAAAGGGTCCTGTAGTAGGCTGTTCCTGGTTAACAGAGAGACCTGTGACTGCAACTGCTTGGCCAGCTAGATGTTCCAAATTTATGTAATACGAGACGTATCTTTGTGGGAGAATTCCCTTGTTCGCTATTTTTTCTACAATGTCCTTGTACTTATCATATTTCATTTTAACAGGATTGAGATATTTATTTTCCACTGTTGTTGATAGTTCAGCTTTGCGTTTTAGAACACTGAATTTCATCCAGTTTTCCATTTCGTTCTAACTATATTTTCCCCATATTTCTTCTGGATGCTTCTTGATTACCATATCACCTACCACAGGGTCAAATTCTTTAGTTTCTCCATATGAAAACCACATTACTTTTCTCATTAATACCTTCTCTCCACGCCCATCTGTAAATGTAGTAGATTTCATGACAGAACGGGAATAATTCTTGAAGTCGAGCATGTTATGTTTCTTAAGTTAAACTACTTCGAAAGGATTTGATGTTCTTGCCGTTTTTATAATGTCTATGTAGTCATCTGGAATGTATGCTATTTTCCCACATTTATACTTTTCAATAACTCCAAAGTCACGATCATTCGGTAGAAAAGTGTGACCTTTTGTAAGAAATAAATGATCTATTCTGCTGAACTTTTCTTCCTTAATCAATCGTAATAAGAAGGCAAAAACTATTTTATTTTTATTCTGTCCGCCACACCTATCCGAAAATAGAACAAGGAATACTTAGAGTGTTGTATCACCTGCATCAAGTCAATTATCAAAAATATCATCTCTCCATTTTAAAAGATCCTAGGGGTCTGTCTGTTCTTTAAGTTTTCTTACTACCTTCCTCACCATAGCAATGCCCTCTGCATGGTCTATTTGATCTTCGGCACTCCAGTAGAATTTTTTCATCCACGGTCTGGTCAGCAGTTTCCCCAAAAGTCCCATGACTTACATTTGAACATGATCGATGACCGAATCGAAATCATGCAACAAGCCACATGTAATCCCCTTATCAAGAAAAAATTTGAACTTTGAATAATGTTCTACAAGGATGCCGCATATGGGAAACAAAATGTGGTGCCTATTGCCCCAGTTTCGTGGCAGAATGCCATGGGGTAGACCTTCACAATTCAGTTCTTTCCCCCAAGCTGCATTAAAAAGCTGAATTGCAGCATCTGTTAACGCATTTGCTTTATTGGTTATTATCTTTTCTGGAGAAGCCTTGCAATCTTCATTGAAAAAGGTGTAGGTGCCGGCTATACTGTCAATTGATTCCTTAATGTGATTGAAATAGTCCTCAGCGGATCCTCCAGGCAGCTCTTCAACAGCTATAGCATAGCAATCGGCTTGTGCGTGGTCACATGGATACTATTGACGTGTAATTCCTTCTTGGGTTGTCGCGTCAAAACCTATCGTACTGTCTTTGTTTTCTATGATAGCCTCAGCTGACTGTAACTCGGAAAAAGATCCCAATTCCCTGGCCATGGCTTCAACAGTTGTCCTATTTGGCACATCTTTTAGAGTAACACCACATCGGACGGCAAATTTCGTTGTGAGACCTGGTATATTCACTATAGGGACCTGACCCACGATGGCATCATACACCATCATTCTCATTTCAGGTGAATTACGTCTTGCCATCAGACTTTGCTCTTTTTTCTCCTTGCTCTATATCTTCAATTTTTCCGCTAGCAGTATTTTGTCAATCTGGAGGTTTAATATTTCTGCTTCCTTTTCCACAAGTGAACTATTCATTTTGGAAATCTCCTCCTCTAGGTGCTCAGAGGCAGCCCCAGCTTAAAGTTGTGGAGAAACCCTCTTTTGCTTATTGTATTTCTTCATCATCTTGTGTTTTTTATTTAACTCTGATAACTGTTTTTGAGCATCTTTTAAGTCTTTTGCTAAATTCGCCGTAGTGTATTTGCATTTCACTTTTGAAAGCTGAACATTTTTGCACTTGACTGACTGAGTTAAGGTCTTTACTGCTACTTTTTTTTCAGTTTGAGGCGAAGGCTGGTATAATGAATTACTTTTCTCTTTCTGCAACTGGAGCTTTTCTTTCTGCATATTGTTCAATGAATTACGCATTATTTTGCAGTTGAGACACAGATTACTGGTCTTGACGGGAGACACAGGAAGGGGTTTGGCTGGTATTGGCACTTCAACTTCCATTTCTTGTGAATCACCATCCCCATCATGGCTCGTACTTGTAGTAGGAATACTTATAGTTGGACTCGAAGTACTTTGCAGGTGATCAGGCAACACAACGAGAATTTTTCACGACAAACAGAGTCAAAGGCTTTAAATTGTTTTGGATTGCCAGTTTCTTGTATTTATCAATCTTGCCAACAACTGATTATCAGTCACAACACTAATAGAGTCTGAGGTTGAAGGGCAAATAGTTGTTGCTTCGTCTTGGCACGACTGGAATCACAGCGGCACGAATATAAAAACAATGCATGTCCTTTCAAGAAATCAGCAACGGAGGCAGGATTGAAAAATTGTCCATGAGATGCTTCTTCCCAATGCCTGTTTTGGAAGGCGTTGTACCCAGTGATCGACTGGCTTTAGAAGGCATCTTGTCATCAACAGCCTGGAAAGAAAATTAATAAAACTTCATGAACACTGAATAAAACAAAAAAACTCCTGCAAAATCAGACCAAGAAACATGGAAGAGTAGTGTGGGAAAGAAACAATATCATTTTTAAAAAGAAATAAAGAATTCACCACCTCATCGGCCAATCAGAACGTTCAAAAGTGACCGACGATTATAGATAATGAGGCAATTTCCTCGAATGCAGAGTAACAAAATTCACAAAAATCTATTAAATGGAAGGTTTATTTTACGTTAAACTGGCTCATGTAGTATGTTGAGATACTTAGAATACATGATCAGAATTTAATCGGAGGTAATTTAGAAGATTTATTTAGTTTAGATGCATTTTTCTTGCCAAAACCAAACTGACTATTTTTAGAATTTTTGACTGCCATGGGAAAGACAATGATATTTCTCGGAAGAGGAAAAACCTCGATTTTAGCTGAGAGATTGAAAATGTTGACGGATTCTAAAAAATCGAAAACAAGGCGGTAGAGGGCTATCCCAGCTACATAAAGAGACCCGTAAGGGTCGGGAATTCTCTTTGCAGCCAATGAGAAACGCGTTTGTGGTGATACACCTCTAAAGCCAGGTAGGAAATCGGTAAACACACTCTTGTCTACGATATCACCTAAGGTGGAAGTGGACGTTAAACCCCACAAACGAACGAACGGTAAACACACTGCAGGCAGAAGATGTATGACATCATCGCTGGTGATCTCCACATACCTATCTAAGCCATTGTCATCCCTGGAATCACCCCAGTTACTGCCTTCACCGTCACAGAAGGATGTGGACACCACCTCATTCCACTGTGATGCACTAGCAGCAACATGCAAATTACAAGACGACAACTGATCAGGCTACCCGGTACTTTTCACTCCTTGGAAAGAGCCATATTGATATTCACGTATGTCAGTAGAATAGGCATAGGCCTATAGTATAGGCTAACTATAACTTATAATAATGATACAACCTATATAATGTTCTTAAGAATATTCATTCAATATTTATCAATAGTTTATTCACAATATGTAAAAGAAACAGTCACTGTAACGATGCTACCTAATGTTCTTAAGAATATTCATTCAAAACTTATCAAGAGTATGCACAACAATAGCGTACGTAAAAAATTCAATGTTTTGAGAAGAGGTTGTTTTCATAACATGGGTGCTGTCATCTTGAATTACATCGCACAATCTACTGCACATGATTCAACGGCCATTATAACGATACTACCTAATATTCTTAAGAATATTCATTCAAAATTATAAACAGTTTATTCACAATACATAAAAAATTCAATGTTTTGAAGAGATTGTTATTGTTTTCACAATGGAGCTGTCATCTTGAATACATCCCACAGAAAGGCAATCGTTTTTTGGGTCATGGGGACCTACTGAACCATTATTACACTCTTTTGCAGAATCTACATTTGTGACAAGCGACTCAATTAGCTAAGCTAGGTCACAAATGGAAAGGCACCAAGCATGTAAGTACATGCATTACTGAAGAACTTCCTCACACTTGAGAAGAAGGCAGGCAGGTCACAGTTCTGTCTGTGTTGTGACAGGTAGTCCCTACATTCTGAGCCAATGTACAGGTCATCATCTTCCTTCTTGTTGGCTGGGTCAGTAAAGTCTATCTTCGTGATTTCAGCAGCACCTGTGATAGCCCGGGGTTTTCACAAATCTCATCACTATCTTGCAGAACTGAGTGGACAGAACATGATGAAGAAGGTGAATCACTGGCTCATCTTTTTGCAGGAAGGTGTTTGTCTCGTTGAAAGTTGGCAAAATGCTCATCAGGAAATGAGTACACAGCAAAGTGTTCTTGTTGATCATCTTTGTTAGAAATAAGCTTTGCTGCTGCTCTGTGTACTAACTGCACTTGGTTCCTGTTTGTCTGCAGTTGCCCTACTTGCCTCCTTATGTTTCTTGACCTTGTCTGCCACTTCTCTCTGCTTAAACGTAAGTTACCAAGATCCAATTCCTTGGAAGAGTTATCAGCTTTTGATCTTGTGTTCTTCACCTCAGCAACTGATCTGGACCTCTGAGTTGATTTTTGCTTGACTTGTTCAACTCGTTTTCTTTTCCATGTTGAACTTTCTCATCCGAGCTTGCTGGTCTCTTTCTGCTTCTACCTGTCTCTTTCTTTTCTCCTTCCACCTCTGCTTCATCAGGGTTGGCCACTGTTCAAGGAGTCTGTCTAAGCAGTGCTCCAAAGAAAGCCGTCTGGTTGACACGTGCTTGAGGGTTTTATGTTGGGGCAGACCTTCCTGTTCTTGATTGGTTTCGAGCGCTTGTTTTCGTTTGCTGCTTTTTTCCAAATAGTAGAAGATGTCAACAAGCAACTGGTCCAGCTTGACAGGCAGTTGCTTGGCTCCCTTCTGGACTGCCAAGTGGATCAGGTGGCAGGAACATCCTGAAATCACAAAATAGTTCTTAGTTCTTAAATAAATAGAATTAAAGAATCCCTGCTCAACAGAAAAACCACAACAGACTTGTAGAAGTAGAGGGATCGTTTAATAAATCAACATTTCGGGTATGGTACCATTTATCAAGATTGAAATTATAATGATCCTGTGACGCCTTATATATAATAAAGGTGGTGACGTCACAGGATTTTAAAATTTATTATATGTACAATGCAGGATCTTTAAAAATAGGATTGTTAAAATTAGGATTGTTAAAAATGGATTGTTTAATTTAACTATGTACAAATGTAATACAAAATAGTAATTAAAAGATTATGAATAATTATTAAGATAAGAAGAAAAATTATAATTTTAAGAGTATGGTACAAAAGATTTTTTACTGTTTAATTTAAAATGAAAAGTTGCTGATGATTTCTAGTATGGCTGTGGCAGCGGCTGTTTCTTCTTCCTCATTTGATTTTATGTTGGTGGGATTCGTTGATGGGCTCGACAGGGCTGGAGGATCTTCTTCTACTGGTTCTGTGATAAATTGTTTATTTCTGAATTTAATGTGTTTGAAGCCGTTAATATAAACGTATTTCGGCCGGGACTCAAAAGGCCGGATCCAGTCTGTTGGAGGCCGGACTTCTATGGCTTCGTCAGTGATGTTTTCAGGGTGAATCGTATTTGCTGTAACTTCTTTATCTGTATTAGTATCATTATTAGTGGTAGTTGTATTGAATAAACAGTATGTTAGAAATTAAAAAATATAGTAGGCTACATTATAGATGATAACAAAACCCATGTTTAATAGATAAGAATATAAATATTAACAATTATATATAATTGATAATATATTTAAATGTGAATAAATCATTGTCATCCCAAAGCATAATTATGTTTTTATATTATTAAGAAACCTGGCAAAAATCTCAAAGACATTCACGTCATTGTACAATTTAGACTAAATCTTCAAATTGTAATGTAATTTGTTTCTTATATTTGTAAGTTGTATATATTTTATTGTGCCTGTATTTAATCAGCATTTAACAAATAAAATAATACGTAATATTTTGAGTAAACAAAATAACTATGCAGGGGAAACTGCTATATAATTTCATTGTTAATACATTTATAAATATATCTAGTTTGAATTTTGTGTTCGTGCGTATCTTTAACCTACATTTGTAAACGACTGTCTACTTACTGGCGATGTAAACTGCAGGTGCCATTTCCGTAATGAAAGCTGCAACTCAATTCTTTGATCCCATCATCACTGCAACATTATCGGCAGCAAAGCAAACGAAATTCTCCCAAAGAATTTGATTAGATTCCGTTTCTTATAAATGTTTTCGCCTGTTGAAGCCTTGTTGCATTTTCTCAAAGAAATAAGCACAAACAAAACTTTTCCAATTTCCGCGTTGAAATACCGAACACAGATGGGATAAAGTTTGATATCGTCGTAATCGGTGCTGCCATCAGTTGACATACTGAATGGTCCCGTCTTTAAAACATCGGCGATACTTTTTGACGATTCTGCACCAAGACACTGAATAATGTTTGATGTTTTGGTTCGACCACATCCATATTTTTTTATCGATCTTCGAATCAGGAAACATTTTTCGAAATAATTGTCCCATGTGATCGGCCAACGAGATTGGAAGACCATGCCCAATAATCGCCTCCATGAATGAAACTTCTGCATTTATTACGTCGAACGAATCGGTTTGTGCGACGAAAAATGTAGAAAGTGTTCCACTAGTATCACGAGCAATGACATTCGACTTGTGTATTTTCGTTCCCACGTGGTCTTAAACGTCGCTTATTCCTTCGTGACCAATTGAAAAATCTTGTCTACATAACGTGCAGTTCGCTTACTCCTGGGTAGGCTTTGGAATATTCCTCGCGGAATAAATGTAATTTTCTTTTCGGTTTTACACTTGTTTGCGTTTTTTTTCCCGGCTGATTCCGTGATCGTTCACTCGTTTGGAAACACAGACTGGTGCTTCGCGCTTGGCAGCTGAGCTATAAATAGCCTCATGCATACAGTAGCATTCGGAATGGCTCGACAGGAAGTTATGATAAAGCCATGCCGATTGTCTTTGTTTTGAATTACAGTACGACTCTTTCGCGCATAAAACTTTTTAACAAATTCTAATTTGTGGAATATTTTTAATGAAAAACCATATTTTTTATCAATGCAGCCGTAACCTGAAATAAATTGATGGAAACGTACTTGTTACGGTAAAACCGGAGTAGTTGGCAGGTATGCCCAAGCCATGACCTAATGCGGCCACAAGATCTTTTTCTATATCTTTTAACTCATTGAACCCTAGACCTAATTAAGTAACTACCCCTTAATCTCCATGAGCTAATTAACTAGACAATAGCTTACTTGCTTATCTCCCTGCTGGAGGTAATTAAAGGATTATCCATTAATCTCATATACTGTAGATTATACAAATTAACACAAAAACTATTACTCCATTCAAAAAATGTTTATATTATCGGTTTACCGGGTTTATTCCCGAGTGGTCAAGAACAATAGACCCAAGCTAGGGGATAAAACTAATTAAGCCAATAATTTGGGGAGCATTTATTTTTTTAATAATTTATAACAACGTTCAACACATAACATTACAAATAATTTTAACTTTTGGCACGCATAAAGTGTCCAACATAGTCCAAAAATTCTAACAAATTCATTCTTCCTTCTTCATATCTATGTCTTGAATCTTCAATCTTCCTGTTGATATCTGTGTATTTTTTCCTTTTAGGTTATTGTCGCTGGCCACTTGAATACTGCAGCAACTGAATTTCGGTCGTCTTTTGCTCTCCATTCAAAAATATTAGGATGAGTTTTTCCAATTAATTTTTTTAGACGCTCGTGCCATCCCTCTAAAGAGTTGTTGGTTCTTCGCCTGGTTTGGTTGTGGGTCCATTGTATATGAGTAAATTGGCCGTCTAATCATTGGGTAACCATATAGTCGACCAGTTGTCGAAATTTCTCATTATCTGGTACCTCTGCCATTATTTGAGTCGTTATTCTTTCTCTTATTCATTCTATCCTTAAAACCAGCAACACTTAGGTATCTGCCATCTGTTGCTGTAGGAATAAACATAAATTGTGACTGTGCATTAGCAATCATAGAAAGAAAAGTATATGAACTGTCACAATGAACTGAATTTCAATCACCTGTCAGGTTCTTGTTGAACTGTCGCCTATTATTTTATTAATTAATGAGTGAGTTGAAATCTGAACAAATTCCACTATAGTTAGTAAGTTGAATTTAAGTGAACTATATTAATAATGACTGGTCCCTACCTCATTAACGCTTTTAATCCGTTTTTAACCCACCAAACTCTGGTGAGTCGACGATGTGGGAAGACACCATATTATCAAATGCAGATATAAAATCAGGCATTACAATGGTATAAAATTTAATCAATAATACAAAATAACAACAGAGTTATTCTTTAATAAAAAAACATATAATAATTCTTTCTAAAATGTCTTTTTTAAGTCAATAATTTGAAAAAAAAATAATTAGTCCAAATATACATAGTATTATTAAGGTTTACAAGAATTATCAGTGTGGATTTAGCCATTTTAGTTCATAACAAATTATAAATGATTAGCACTGAGTAAGTTCATCAATCAAGATGTCAATGGTACTGTTCTGTTTATCACATTTGTTTAGAGCACTCACGATAGCACTGTTATATTTTAAGATCCATAGTACACTCTGAATCATGTAGCACACAAATGTACCAAATAATTATCACACTGATGGTACAATTTATCCATTTAGTTCACAATAAATTATAATTGATTAGCACAGTTCAATAATCCTACCGTTCTGTTTAGCACAATTTAGGGCACTCACAAGAGTCACAAACTCACAATAGCACTGTTATGAAAGTTTTTAGGATTCATGGTAAGCTCTAAAGCATGTAGCACACAAATATACTAAACAATTGTCACACTGTAAGTTGTTTTGGCACGTTTTTTGGATTTGCTGCTTTGTCTGCATCTTGCTCTTTTGGCCATTCTCATTGGATAGTGTCCACCTGGCGCTGTGGATACATCTTCTCCAGATTCAACCCATTTTCTTTTTTATACGTCCACATTCATAATGTGAACGTATTATGCCGTCACCCCTGTCTGTGTGTGTGTGTGTATGTATGTATGTATGTATGCGTATGTAAATGGTGGAAAACGAGGACACACACGTGGATACACACCTTCTAATTGAGGACTTAGGTCGAATCGAGGACGTCCTCGGTCTATCGAGGACGTCCTCGGTTAGAACTGACTTGCCGAGGATATTTAGGACAGCCTAAATATAGATATATCTAAAAATCTTGTAATTCTATTTTTTTCCTCGGTTGACGGTACAGTACATGTACCGTGTGTAGTGTGATAGCCTAAAAAATTATGGTGTGTATTCTCTTGAAAATCTACGTCCTCGTTCATATACATGTCTGGATCATTGTCCTCGATAGAGCTGTTTCAAACGTGTACACACAATCATTACGTTACATCGGTATAAAATGGCGGATTGATTTTTGATTGAAAGTTTATTTCTCTCAAGTTAACACCACTTCATGAAAACAGTATCCTAGCATACTACACAGGCGACTTCTGTAGACAGGTGAGAGAATTTCGATCAGTGCAAAATGTTAGGTATGCTGAGGGTGCAATTCGTGTGAACATGCTGAATATAAAATCTTCCAACGTTTGTCGGTTCGGAACACGAGGGCTTATCGTAGTACGTTTTGATGTTGGAAATGAAGACTCTACAATTCCTTATATTTAACATACAGCCTAACTGTGATGTAGCGGCATGTGTAATTGATAATAATCAACGATAAGGGTAATGAGACAGACTTAATATTAGTATAGCATAGCCGCAAATATCCATCAGTATTATCACGAACATAATTCAATCACGGGAGTTAAACATTCATAATTCTTACACAAACTAATCAACAACAAACATGCGAATAATCTGTTGGAGGAGGTTTTTGTTAGCTATAAAGAGTTTGGCCGGTTTAGAATCCCGACAATGTCCGAGGCATGATGGTGGTAGTGGTGCAATAAATTTTTGAACCAATAATTTACCTTTTCACGTATAACATTTCTGTATACTAATAATTTTTCTTGATCAAGTTACATTTGCCATTATACATATACCTCACCTTTGTACCAATAACTTGTCTTCACGTCATTAACTTACGTTTATCGTTATACTAATAAACGTCTTGGGTAGCCAGGTAGGTGCGAAACAGCAGACAGGACGTTAAACTCGTACGTTATTGATATAGGGGTAAGTTATTGGTATAAAGGTAAGTTGTTGCAATAAAGGTACGTTCTCGGCAACCGGGAAATCGAAACCACGCCAGTTGACGCAATGACAAACTTTATAGTTATGATCCAACCTCATGCTTTATTCCAATAACTCACTATATACCAATAACTTACCTTTAAACCAATAACTGACCTTTATACCAATGGCTACCAGCATTATACAGAGAGAGAGCGAGAGAGAGAGAGAGACGTCTACTCGACACAAACTAGATCATTTCTGGACTTCCATAAGATTCAATTTTATTTCAAATTCGCTTGTCATGCGTAGGGCTGAAACCCGAAGATCCGGAGAAAACCCACGACGTTGGACAGGCGACCCTATCCTTGTCATGTACAACCGGGAAATCGAAACCACGCCAGTTGACGCAATGACAAACTTTATAGTTATGATCCAACCTCATGCTTTATTCCAATAACTCACTATACACCAATAACTTATCCCTTTATGAATAACATGCCAGTTATACCTAGAAGTCATCTTTATACCAATAACGTACTTTATGCCGAGAACGTACCTTTATTGCAACAACTTACCTTTATACCAATAACTTACCCCTATATCAATAACGTACGATTATGCCAATAACTTAAGGGGAGGATAGTTGGATCTTTCATGGAGTCAGGTGGAGTGGTCAAACCTCGTGGGTTATTCTCCTGGTCTTCAGGTTCTCTCTCAATGCTAAAGACGCATACCCGCAACCGACTTATTGAAATAAAATTGAAACATATTTTAGTGCCGAAATGACCTAGTTCTTGTCGAGTGGTCGTTAACCCCATTTCTCTCACTCTCACCAATAACTTACCGCATACCCATTACTGTCCTCGGTAGAGCTGTTTTAAACATATACACACAAACACGTGATCAGTGGGCCTACGTCACGTCAGTATAAAATGGCGGATTGAATTTGGATTGAATGATTTTTTTTTCCTAAGTTGACTCAGCTACGTAACAACAATATCTATTAGGTCTATTACACGGACAATCTCTGTAGACAGGTGAGTGGATGAGCTTTCTATCAGTATGAAATGTTAGGTATGCTGAGGCTGCTATCCAAGTGAACATAAAATCTTCCAACGTTTGTCGGTTTGGAACACGAGGGCTTATCGTTTGGATAAGCCTGTCATACTCATTACTGTCCTCGGTAGAGCTGTTTTAAACATGTATACACAAACACGTGGATTGGAAGATGTTTTCTCTTAATTAAAAGTTGACTCCGCTACTTGACAACAATATCTCAGAGAGAGTGAGAAATGGGGTTTGACGTCCAATCGACACAAACTAGTCATTTCGGGACTAACATATGGGTTAATTTATTTCAATAATTCGCTTGCGCGTAGGGGTCTTTAGGAGTGGGAGGAAATCCTAATGCGCAGAGAAAACCCACGAGGTTGGACAGGCGACCGTACTCCTTGCCACATACAACCGGGGATTCTTCGAAACCACGCCAACCTCGTAGGTTTTCTCTGGGTCATCCTACTGCTAAAGACCCTACGTGCACGCGAATTGTTGAAACAAAAATTAAACCATATGTTAGTCCCGAAATGACCTAGTTTGTGTCGAGTGAACGTTAAACCCAATTCTCTCTTTCTCTCTCTGTTTATACCAATTACTTACCTCTGTATCAATAACGTACCTGTATACCAATAACTTACCTTTATACATTTGAATGAATAACAAACGAAATAAAATTTGAGTTAACATCCTACTGTTCTGACCCGACCGGGATTATGAATACAGGCATATATATATACAGTGTGCTATAAAGACATTGATTGATAACAATGACCTACCTTTATACCAAGAAACTAATAACATTAACAACGACCTACAAATTACTTACTATACCAGTAAGATTACCAAGACCCAATAACTTGCCATGATTCCAATTATTCACCTTTATATTAATAACTCACCTTGATCACGCTGTTATTTGACATTATACCATTAACTTACCGTGACCTTAATAAGTTACTTTTCCCCCTAGGTTTTGAAATGGACGTGGAACCAATTCAAAGTGATTTTCAAGAAGGGGACGAAATCGATGCACTATGGCCACCAGATGGACATTGGTATTCAGCAACCATTTTGAAAATTAGTAAAACAGGGAAATATGTTTATGTATATTACGTCGATGACGGTATGAAAAGGCGACTGTTCAGAAATCAGATCAGAACCATGACCTCTAAAGAAGATTCACAAGAACCGGTATTTAGATCACCACTGTTGGAATCAAGCATAGAGGCAGCGGTGCCCAGATTACCTGTGCCAGTTACAGAAGAATCAGTGTCGAAATCAACTAAAACTATTACAAAAGAAGCACCATCTAAACAAACGCAACCGCAAGGTGTATCCACATCATGTGAACCAATTGCACATGAATCTGTTTCTACATCACTTGAGCCAGTTTCACAAGAATCAGTGTGGAAATCAGTTGAAATCACAACACAGGAAGCAGTTGAAACAGTAACACAAGAATCGGTTTCTAGGTCACTGGAACCATTATCACAGGAAGTGATGTCGAAATCAGTTGAAACCATTACTCAGGATGCAGTTGAACCAATAACACAAGAATCAGTTTCTGGAGCAGAGTCACAAAATCTTCGAGAACGATTAACTAAACCACAACAAACCACACCTGTAATCACATCCACTACTAATGAACAGATGGTGGTATCAGAAAGTGAGGATTTTTCGGAAACAGAAAGTGAATATGTACCCGATTCGAACCCAGAATCAGATGAATCCGAAATATTTCCATACACTAAACCAAGTAAAAAAACAGCGACTTCGTCTTCTTCACCCTCAGTAACGTCCACTTCTACTACACAGAAATACCACACAACAAATGACAACTGCATAACAGTTTTAGCTACAAACAATTCCGCTGGACGAAAATGGGATAAAAAACACTATTGTAACTATTGCGGAATACCACAGTCGAAACTACCAAGACATTTATATACGATCCACACTGATGAGCCAGAAGTGTTTAAAATACTTCAAACTGAAGACAAACAACTAAAATCTAACTTATTATGCAAACTAAGGAACTTAGGCAACCATAAACATAACTGTGAAGTAATTAGAAAAAATCAAGGTAGCTTAATTGTGTCCTATAGACCTTACAATACAGAGGTAGACCCAAACGATTATAGTCCGTGCATTCACTGCTACGGCTATTACGTTCGTAGAGAGCTTTGGAAACACAACTGTTGCTTAAATCCATCAAAGAGAAAGCTGGATGACAACCTTGAAGACGGCGAAAACCCTGATAAAACCGCGAAAAGACCACGAAAAAAGGAACGTGTTGCTCGTAAAAGCAAACTATTAAAACCAGCTCCGGCCGGAGTTTCGAACGCCTTAAACGCCTTACTCGCTCCTATGAAATCCGACGAGATTTCCCGCATTGTTAAAAGCGACCATCTTATTACTGAGCTTGCAAAAAGAGAATATCTAAATTCCGGACATGATATAGATCAGCATAACTACATTCGAACAAAATTACGTGAAATTGGGAGACTTCTTTATTTCTTACGTAAGAATGATCAGAATAAAAATGCATGTCTCGAGTATTATATAAATCCTCTACATTTTAGCAAAATCATTGCTGCATTAAGAGATGTTGCAGGGTTTAATGCGGATACACATCAATTTGACACACCATCACTTGCGCTTAAGATAGGACACACTATCAAAAAATGTGCCATGATAGTCAAGGCAAACGCTCTAGAAGCTGGTGATATGGCTAAAGTGTCGACGGCAGAAAATTTTCATAAACTTTGCGAACTGAAATGGTCTATTGAAATTTCTTCACATGCTTTGCGAACTCTATATCAAGCCAAGCGAAATAACCCAGAAAAATTACCACAGCACGAGGACGTGGTAAGGATGTCCGAATACCTGAATAAAAATGTCAGTGAACTCACGGAAAAGCTTTCGTATGAATCTGGAAATGAATTCAAAACGGCTTGGAAACAATTAAACGAGATAACGCTCTGCCAAGTGATGATTTTTAACAGACGACGACAGGGGGAGGTTTCGAGAATGAAAGTTGAAGATTTTGAAAAGAAACATTTAACAACTGTGGATGATATGTGCAACTCCCTGACCGAAATAGAAAAGAATTTATGTAAAATATTTGAAGTGGCAGAAATAGTAGGGAAAAAGGGAAGGACTGTACCTATTCTGCTGACTAGTCGAATGATCGATACCCTGAATAATCTTATATCTAAAAGACTTGAGGCTGGTGTCATGCCGTTTAATAATTACCTTTTTCCTTGTACCCACTACAGTAGTATGGGTCACATACGCGCTTCAGACTCAATTAGAAAGCATGCTGAGGTAGCAGAGCTGAAGGACCCCTTGCAAATGAGGTCGACCAAACTAAGGAAACAAGTGGCCACATCCTCACAGCTATTAGCATTGAAAGAAAACGAAATTGAACTTTTAGCGACTTTTATGGGTCACGATGTTCGAGTACACAAAGAATATTACCAACTCCCAGATAATGTGCTTCGCGTGACAAAACTGGCGAGACTGTTTACAGCAATGGAAAATGGGACCATACATCAATATAAGGGCAAGACCCTTGACGACATAAGTTTTGACGGTGTAGATATGTCAGAAGAAGAAGATGTAGATATGTCAGAAGATGATGAACAATTGGATGTTTATAAGGAAGAGGAAATTGTGAAGTCGAACAAGGAAAAAAGAAAATGGTCAGACGAAGCAATAATGGCAGTGTCGTCATTGAAAGGAATACTACATTTGCGATTGCCAGGGAAAAAAGAAATCATGGAAGTAAAACAAAGATTTCCATGTTTAAACGATCGGACCTGGAGAAATATAAAAGACTATTTAAGAAATAATAGGGCAAAAATCTTAGGTAATTCCCAAGAAAACTTTTAAATAAATTGCCTTAATACCACTGACCTACCGTTAAACCTTCCCCAAACAGGGGTAAATAACTGAAGCATTTATATATTTACGTTTATAAATCAGGCAAGTAGTCTGAATAAAGGTTTGTTGTTAAAGTATTAACATAATACTGACGTTTCGTTGAAATCAAACAAATAGTTTGGATAAAGTTGCGTTACAGAAAGCTGTTATACCTTTTATATCTATTTTCTTCGGTGATTTTATTAACTTTACGTATAACCAACAAATTACATTCTTACCAAGGTGAACTTTATTCAATTGTATATTTTTGTTGAAATCAAACAGGTGGTTTGAATAAATTTGTGTTACAGACAGTTATATCTATAATAAATACCTTTTAAAAATGGTTTGAAGTTGTTTATTTCAAAACCTTTTGACGTCGCCTCCCACAGTTCAGGACAACCGGAATATGCCAACAACATAACATTGACTGTTTAAAGTTGATTCTTCCCTTAGCCTTAAAGGAAAGTGGTCATCCTCTCTATATGCCCACAAATTGGCGTTTTTACATACCCCAGCATAGATAATGCTCTCCATTAGGGAGAGTGGGTGTTTGATGTTGGTGTGTTAAGTGGCATCTTACATCGGCCCCACCAATCGAGGACATATTATTATTTTATCAATAATCACAAGTGAAGGACCAACAGATTTACTGAAGTACCTGGTTACAATTCTATTGAAAAGACCAAGCCACTATTTTGTCACCATTTTAAATCGATGTCTAATGTAAATTCAACTACATTATTGCCAGCCTAGACTTGATATTGTTATTCAGAAAGCCGAGAACAGGACACTTCAACCATTTGATAAATAATGTCCTCGATTAGCGGAACCGCTGTTTACTGCACTTGTGTTTAATGGTGTGTTTAATGACATCTGACATCGGCCCCACCTACCGAGGACAGATATTTAGAACTTTTAGATATGGTAAGTAATGCTGTAATTTATAATACTGACCAGCCATCAGAGAACGAAATCACTCCGAAGGTAATCAAATGGGGGACAACATGTGGCTTTTTCAGGTTGACATATCACAGCTACGATTGGTAAAACATGGATCGATATGTCCTCGATTTATATTAATCCTACGCACACACCCGTTTGTCCCCATTTTCTATCATTCGAACAGTTGTGTGTCCACGCTTTACCATGACAATGTCAAAGTGAATGTATCCGGTATTATAATTATAATTTGATAAATATTTTTGTAATTTATAATATTAGCCTATCTTCAGAGAACGAGATTTGTTCGACATGTGGTCAAAGGGGAGACAACACGTACGTCCACGATTATTAATACATGAATCAACATGTCCTCGATTTATAGTAATCCTACGCACAAACCTGTGTTTTCTCGGAATAATTATTTTTAACTGCATTACTTGAGGTATTTGACACTGTTCTTTTTTTAAAATTTCAAATACATTATTTGCAATATGGGCTTGATAATGTTACACAGAAATCGATAACAGACCAACTCAACAGTTTGTTAAATACTGTCCTCCATTAGCTGGACCTATGTTCAATGTAAATGTGTTTAATAGCATCTTACATCGGCCCCACCTACCGAGGACAGATAACGTCCTCAGTTGTATCTGTAGCAATCGGACACACACGCGCGTGTGGCCAGAGTCCCTAATATATTTGGAACCATCTGGTTAAGTACGATTTGGGCTATGCTGATGAAATTCCGAACTTGTTTGAATAAATAAACCTGGTAACAGACCAATCAGCTATTTATTAATGTCCTCGATTAGGGGGGCCGATCTTTAGTACCAGTGTGTCCAGTGGTGTCAGACCAAAGGCCCCACTTTTAGTTATGATATTTAATGCTGTAATTTATAATATCTACCAGTCATCAGAGAACGAAATCACTTCGAATGTAGTCAAATGAGGGACAACATATCACGCCTACGATTGGTAAAACATGTATCGATATGTCCTCTATTTATATTAATCCTACGCACACACCGGTTTGTCCTCATTTTCTATCACTCGAACAGTTGTGTGTCCACACTTTACCATGGAAATGTCAAAGGAGGTGTAGTCGGTATTATAATAAATATTTTTGTAATTTATAATATTGGCCAGTCTTTAAAGAACGAAATTTGTCTGACATGTGGTCAAAGGGGAGACAACACGTACGCCCAGGATTGTTAATACATGTATCATTATGTCCTCGATTGATAGTAATCCTACATACACACGTGTGTTTTCTCAGAATAATAATTTTTAACTCCATTACTTCAGGTATTTGTCACTGTTCTTTTTTTAAAAATTTCAAGTACATTATTGGCAATATGGGCTTGATATTGTTACACAGAAACCGATAACATACCAATCCAACCGTTTATTAGATGATGTCCTCGATTAGCTGGACCGATGTTTAACGTAAATGTGTTTAATAGCATCTTACATCGGCCCCACCTACCGAGGACAGATAACGTGCTCAGTTGTATATGTAGTAATCGGACACACTCGCGTTTGGCCAGAGTCCTTAATATATTTGGAACTATTTGGTTGAGAAAGATTTCGGCTACGCTGATGAAATTCCCAACTTGTTGTTGGAATAAATAAACCTTGTAACAGACCAATCAGCTATTTATTAATGTCCTCGATTAGGGGGACCGATGTTTAGTGCCAGTGTGTTCAGTGGTATCAAACAATGGCCCCACTTTTAGATATGGTAAGTAATGCTGTAATTTATAATACTGACCAGCCATCAGAGAACGAAATCACTCCGAAGGTAATCAAATAAGGGACAACATGTGGCTTTTTCAGGTTGACATATCACAGCTACGATTGGTAAAACATGGATCGATATGTCCTCGATTTATATTAATCCTACGCACACACCCGTTTGTCCCCATTTTCTATCATTCGAACAGTTGTGTGTCCACACTTTACCATGACAATGTCAAAGTGAATGTATCCGGTATTATAATTATAATTTGATAAATATTTTTGTAATTTATAATATTAGCCTATCTTCAGAGAACGAGATTTGTTCGACATGTGGTCAAAGGGGAGACAACACGTACGTCCACGATTATTAATACATGAATCAACATGTCCTCGATTTATAGTAATCCTACGCACAAACCTGTGTTTTCTCGGAATAATTATTTTTAACTGCATTACTTGAGGTATTTGACACTGTTCTTTTTTTAAAATTTCAAATACATTATTTGCAATATGGGCTTGATAATGTTACACAGAAATCGATAACAGACCAACTCAACAGTTTGTTAAATACTGTCCTTCATTAGCTGGACCTATGTTCAATGTAAATGTGTTTAATAGCATCTTACATCGGCCCCACCTACCGAGGACAGATAACGTCCTCAGTTGTATCTGTAGCAATCGGACACACACGCGCGTGTGGCCAGAGTCCCTAATATATTTGGAACCATCTGGTTAAGTACGATTTGGGCTATGCTGATGAAATTCCGAACTTGTTGGAATAAATAAACCTTGTAACAGACCAATCAGCTATTTATTAATGTCCTCGATTAGGGGGACCGATGTTTAGTGCTAGTGTGTTCAGTGGTATCAAACAATGGCCCCACTTTTAGATATGATAAGTAATGCTGTAATTTATAATACTGACCAGTCATCAGAGAACGAAATCACTCCGAATGTAGTCAAATGGGGGACAACATGTGGCTTTTTCAGGTTGACATATCACAGCTACGATTGGTAAAACATGGATCGATTGTCCTCGATTTATATTAATCCTACGCACACACCCGTTTGTCCCCATTTTCTATCATTCAAACAGTTGTGTGTCCACATTTTACCATGACAATGTAAAAGGGAATGTATCCGGTATTATAATTATAATTTGATAAATATTTTTGTAATTTATAATATTAGCCTATCTTCAGAGAACGAGATTTGTTCGACATGTGGTCAAAGGGGAGACAACATGTACGTCCACGATTATTGATACATGAATCAACATGTCCTCGATTTATAGTAATCCTACGCACACACCTGTGTTTTCTCGGAATAATTATTTTTAACTGCATTACTTGAGGTATTTGACACTGTTCTTTTTTTAAATTTCAAATACATTATTTGCAATATGGGCTTGATAATGTTACACAGAAATCGATAACAGACCAACCCAACAGTTTGTTAAATACTGTACATGTCCTCCATTAGCTGGACCGATGTTCAATGTAAATGTGTTTAATAGCATCTTACATCGGCCCCACCTACCGAGGACAGATAACGTCCTCAGTTGTATCTGTAGCAATCGGACACACACGCGCGTGTGGCCAGAGTCCTTAATATATTTGGAACTATCTGGTTAAGTACGATTTCGGCTATGCTGATGAAATTCCGAACTTGTTGGAATAAATAAACCTGGTAACAGACTAATCAGCTATTTATTAATGTCCTCGATTGGGGGGGGGGGGGCGATTTTTAGTGCAAGTGTGTTCAGACCAATGGTCCCACTTTTAATTATGATATTTAATGCTATAATTTATAATACTGACCAGTCATCAGAGAACGAAATCACTCCGAATGTAGTCAAATGAGGGACAGCATATCACGCCTACGATTGGTAAAAGATGTATCGATATGTCCTCTATTGATATTAATCCTACGCACACACCCGTTTGTCCTCATTTTTTATCACTCGAACAGTTGTGTGTCCACACTTTACCATGGAAATATCAAAGGAGGTGTATTCGGTATTATAATCATAATTTAATAAATATTTTTGTAATTTATAATATTGGCCAGTCTTTAAAGAACGAAATTTGTCTGACATGTGGTCAAAGGGGAGACAACACGTACGCCCAGGATTGTTAATACATGAATCAATATGTCCTCGATTTATAGTAATCCTACACACACACGTGTGTTTTCTCAGAATAATAATTTTTAACTCCATTACTTTAGGTATTTGTCATTGTTCTTTTTCTTAAAATTTCAAATACATTATTGGCAATATGGGCTTGATATTTTTTACACAGAAACCGATAACATACCAATCCAACCGTTTTTTAGATGATGTCCTCGATTAGCTGGACCGATGTTTAACGTAAATGTGTTTACTAGCATCTTACATCGGCCCCACCTACCGAGGACAGATAACGTGCTCAGTTGTATATGTAGTAATCGGACACACTCGCGTTTGGCCAGAGTCCTTAATATATTTGGACCTATCTGGTTGAGGAAGATTTCGGCTACGCTGATGAAATTCCGAACTTGTTGTTGGAATAAATAAACCTTGTAACAGACCAATCAGCTATTTATTAATGTCCTCGATTAGGGGGGCCGATGTTTAGTGCCAGTGTGTTCAGTGGTATCAAACAATGGCCCCACTTTTAGATATGATAAGTAATGCTGTAATTTATAATACTGACCAGTCATCAGAGAACGAAATCACTCCGAATGTATAGTCAAATGGGGGACAACACGTGGCTTTTTCAGGTTGACATATCACAGCTACGATTGGTAAAACATGGATCGATATGTCCTCGATTTATATTAATCCTACGCACACAACCGTTTGTCCTCATTTTCTATCATTCGAACAGTTATGTGTCCACACTTAACGATGACAATGTCAAAGGGAATGTATCCGGTATTATAATTATAATTTGATAAATATTTTTGTAATTTATAATATTGGCCCTTCTTCAGAGAACGAGATTTGTTCGACATGTGGTCAAAGGGGAGACAACATGTACGTCCACGATTGTTAATACATGAATCAACATGTCCTCGATTTATAGTAATCCTACACACACACACGTGTCTTTTCTCAGAATAATTATTTTTAACTTCATTACTTGAGGTATTTGACACTGTTCTTTTTTTAAAATTTCAAATACCTTATTTGCAATATGGGCTTGACAATGTTACACAGAAACCCAACAGTTTGTTAAATACTGTCCTCCATTAGCTGGACCTATGTTCAATGTAAATGTGTTTAATAGCATCTTACATCGGCCCCACCTACCGAGGACAGATAACGTCCTCAGTTGTATCTGTAGCAATCGGACACACACGCGCGTGTGGTCAGAGTCCCTAATATATTTGGAACTATCTGGTTAAGTAAGATTTCGGCTATGCTGATGAAATTCCGAACTTGTTGTTGGAATAAATAAACCTGGTAACACTCAATCATCGTTTTATTAGATAATGTCCTCGATTGGGGGGACCGATGTTCAATGTAAATGTGTTTAATAGTAATTGACATCGGTCATACCTACCGAGGACAGATAACGACCTCATTTGTTAATAAAAGAATCAAAGGTCCTCTATCTGTAGTAATTGGACACACACGCGCGTGTGACCAAAAGTCTAAAATATTCTAGAACCGGCTTTTTAAGTAAGATTTCGACTATACTGATGAAATTCCGAAATTGTTGTTGGAATAAATAAACCTGATAACAGACCAATGAGCGTTTTATCAAATAATGTCCTCGGTGAGGGGGGCCGATGTTTAGTGCCAGTGTGTCTCGTGGTATCAGACAATAGTCCCACTTTTACATATGATATTTAATTTTGTAATCTATAATATTGGCCAGTCATCAGAGAACGTAATTGATTCAAATGCTGTCAAATGGAGGACAAAATGTGGCTTTTCAGGTAATACATGCATCGATATGTCCTCGATTTATTTTAATCCTATACACACACCCGTTTGTCCTCATTTGCTATCATTCGAACAACTGTGTGTCCACACATTACCATGGCAATGTCAAAGGGAATGTATCCGGTATTCTAATCATAATTTAATAAATATGTTTGTAATTTATAATATTGTCCAGTCTTCAGAGAACGAGATTTGTTCGACAAGTGGTCAAAGGGGAGACAACACGTACGTCCACGATTGGTAATACATGAATCAATATGTCCTCGATGTATAGTAATTAAACTCACACATGTGTGTTTCTTTAGAATTATAATTTTTATCCCCAGAACTTTAGGTATTTGACACTGTTTTTTTTTTAAAATTCATCTACATTATTGCCAACCTAGACTTGATATTGTTACACAGAAAACCGAGAACAGACCAGTCCAGCCATTTGATAAATAATGTCCTCGATTAGCGGGACCGCTGTTTAATGTACAAGTGTTTAATGACATCTGACATCGACCGTACCTAACGAGGACAGATAACGTCCACAGTTGTCATAAAAAAAGAACCAAGGTGTCATATATCTGTAGTAATCCGACACACACTGTACTAATGAACTTCAATCCAATTATCTATTGATAACAGCCTTCGATTGTTTCTCTTTGGGGTGGGTTGAGGGGGGGGGGGTGCCAATGTTGCCGTGGCGAATTGTTCTGACTCTGATGCCCTCAGTTAATATTGTTCTAGTAGTTGTGTGTTAACTATTTATTGTCATAAAAGGCAAAAAATAAATGGCACACATTTTGCAATTACACCTGGGTTTTTTTCATATAGTCTCATGTGGTCAATGGAGAGTTAATTTGAGGTTAAGTAAATCTGTGATGTCCGCGATTGTTAACTTCAGAACTAATGACCTCGTTTTGTAGCATTCCTGTGCACACAAATGGTGCGACCTCGATTATAAGCCTTGTTTCCGTGTCCTCGGTACATTCCACGTGTGCACGCACACGCGTGTCATTGTGTGTGTCCTACATTGTTCTATGAAAAATCACATAACTAAAATAAACCGATACAGAACTTTAATTTGCAATTTCATGATCAGGTGAAACGGGGTTACTCCAAGATGACTTTAATTCTGCTGTCAGAGCATTATTTAACCGGCCCTCGGTATGGGGGTTTGATGCAGCTGTCCTCGTTTTCCACCTTTTACATGTAATGGTGTGTGTGTGTGTGTGTGTGTGTGTCTGTGGTTCGCCTACAGGGCGCAATTCTTCATGGATTTTCTTCAAACTTGGTATACTTATTCCTTATACCCTAAGGAAGATCCCTATTGTTTTTGGTGCATGCCCGACCCCCAGGGGCAGAGCCACGCCCATTTCTAGTATTTGTTTGTTTGTCGTCTGCAGGCCACATTTCTTAACTTATAACCTTGAAACATTGCATACATATTCTTTGTACCCAAAGGACCATCTCTATCGTTTTGGGTGCATGCCCAACCCCCAGGGGCAGAGCCACGCCCATTTTCTTTTCGCGTGTCTTTGTGTCGCCTACAGGGCGCAATTCTTACTGAAGTTTCTTCAAACTTTGTATATGTACTCTTTACACCCTAAGGATGATCCCTATCGTTTGGGGTGCATGCCCGACCCCCAGGGGCAGAGCCACGCCCATTTCTAATATTTGATTGTTTGTCGTCTACAGGCCACATTTCTTAACTTATAACCTTGAAACTTTGCATACATATTCTTTGTACCGAAGGACCATCCCTATCGTTTGGGGTGCATGCCCAACCCCCAGGGGCAGAGTCACGCCCATTTTCTTTTCGCGTGTCTTTGTGTCGCCTACAGGGCGCAGTTCTTACTGAAGTTTCTTCAAACTTTGTATATTTACTCTTTACACCCTAAGGATGATCCCTATCGTTTGGGGTGCATGCCCGACCCCTAGGGGCAGAGCCACGCCCATTTCTAGTATTTGATTGATTGTCGTCTACAGGCTACATTTCTTAACCTTGAAACTTTGCATGCATATTCTTTGTACCCAAAGGGACACCCCTATCGTTTGGGGTGCATGCCCAACCCCCAGGGGCATAGCCACGCCCATTTCTAGTATTTGATTGTTTGTCGTCTACAGGCCACATTTCTTAACTTATAACCTTGAAAGTTTGCATACATATTCTTCGTACCGAAGGACCATCCCTATCGTTTGGGGTGCCTTTGTGGCGCCTACAGGGCGCAATTCTTAGTGAATTTTCTTCAAACTTTGTATATTTACTCTTTACACCCTAAGGATGATCCCTATCGTTTTGGGTGTATGCCCGACCCCCAGGGGCAGAGCCACGCCCATTTTATTTTGTGTGCTTCCTACAGGCCACAATTCTTAATCGATCATATTGAAACTTAAAATACTTATTCCTTATACCCTAATGATGATCTCTTTTGTTTTGGGTGCATGCCCGACCCCCTTGGACAGCAACACCCATTTCTTGTATTTGTTTGTCTGTCATCTACAGGCTGCATTTCTTAAAGTATCGTCTTGAAACTTTTAAAACTTATTCTTGGTACCTTAAGGAAGATCCCTAGTGTTTTTGGTGCATGCCCGACCCCCAGGGACAGTACCACGCCCATTTTCTTTTTGGGTGTCTGTGTGTCACCTACACGCCACAATTCTTAATCGATCGTCTTGAAAACTTTTTTATACTTATTCCTTATACCCTAAGACTGACCACTATTATTTTTGGTGCATGCCGGACCCCCTGGGACTGAGCCACGCCCAATGTTCGTCTACAGGATGCAATTCTTAATAGATCCTTTTAAAACTTTGCATACCTATTCCTTATACCCTAAGGATTACCCCAATTGTGTTTGGTGATTTCCTATCCCCCAGGGACAGAGTCATGTTCATTTTTACTTCGTGTCTGTGTGTGTTGTCTACAGGCCATGATTCTAAATGGATCGTCTTTAAACTTGGGATATGTATTCCTTATAGCCTAAGGACAACAACTGCATGTCCCGACTCCCAGAGGCAAGCCACGCCCAATTTTTGTGTTTGTGGTTTACAGGCCGCAATTCTGAATGAATCAGGTTGGTACTTGGCATATGTGTATTCCTTATAGCCCGAGGGCGTCCACTATTGATTTTGGTGATCCCCAGGGGCAGAGCCATGGCCACTTTTTGCCTTTAGCGCCTGAAAGCCACAATTCTGAATGGATTATCTTGATGTTGAAGCACGACCCTCAACGCTAAACAAACCAAACGCCTAGCCTTCTTGACAAAGTACCATATCAATCAAAGCAGGAATGTGGACGTATATTGTAGCGTTAGCGTTATGTTCTCCCATTTCGTTTGTTTCCGATCATTTTCTTAAATAATTTCATTTTAAATTCAAGCAATGATATTGGAATAATCTTGCCATTTTTAGTTTTTTTTTACGTATTTTTTTGATTCCTTATATAGCACAAAGGCATTGGAAGTACACAAGTCAAATAAAAAATAAAACAAATAAAACCACCATTTTTGGGACATTATGTACCTTGGGTATTCCATACGTAATTGATCTGACCTATCAACTCCAGCCATGTGTGAATTATATTCTTTGATCATTATATATTTCTTGAATTATTCTTTTCTCTTCTTCAGAGATCTTTTGCTGGTTCATTTTTTTTTTGTCGATCTTTTCTTATTTTTTTGTATTTTCTTGGTATTAAATCCTTGTAGGAGTTTCGAAGAATGGCATTAGTTTTTTGTATTTTCTTGGTATTAAATACTTAAAGGAGTTTCGAAAAATGGCAGATTTCTTATCACGTTTTTTCTTAAGTGAATTCAATTTCAGAAACATGTTCTCAGTTACTGTTGATTTCATGTCTTCATTATGATCTGAATTACTTGGTATGGTAAAACCGGATTCAAGCAATAACTTACGTTTTCTTGTTGATGCGTTTTTCACTAATGCTTTGATAGTGTCTACCCACTTCTCTGGGTCAGAAGGTAATCTTGTCTTAAGTCTTGACATGGCTTTTCGTCTACTAGTTGTACTTAAAAAAACATTTTTCCGATCTAATATTTTCTGAAGAGCGCAACACATCAGGGTTTGTAGTACCACGAGGCAGAAATTCATAAATCTTACTGGGCATCATTCTTCTTTTTTCACAAGATGGGCCATCATTTTTTTCTGTGTCTCTTTTTCGTAAAATTTCTATGATACTCCAAATCCTTTTCTTTATAACATCTTGCCTTCTGACTTGACTGTTCTGCCCTTGATTCCCTTTTTTAAATTTTATTGTATTCCCTGATATCTTCTTTCCTCTTTTTAATCTTTTCTTCCTCATTTCTTGTTAATGGCTTTTCATGTCTTTTTTCTTTCTGCCTTTCTCTATATCGTCTCATCCTAACCTTTGCTTTGTTGTTATAATTTGTCTTCTGATCGCCCTTTAACTCTAATCTATACACTGCATTCCTTAAACTTTCCTCTTTCCTATTGATTCCTAAACTGCTCATATTTTCCTGAATTCTTTAATTTCTCTATTTTTTTTGATATGTGGACATTTTCTCGTCAGGATCTACATGTACATCCAACTGGTGGATTTTTGGCATTAGCTTACATTTTCGTTAAGATCTTCTTCGTTCACCTGGTTCTGAAAAGTAAAACAATGAATTAAGAACCAATAAGTTTAAAAACTAAAGCTATAAAGATATTAACTTTCAGATGCTCTCAGATGTTAAAGGAGCTAAGTCGCTAACATTTTGGACCTATAAATGGAGACAAATGGACCGCAACGCATTGATAATGTATAATGAATGTTTATACACTGATTTGCATTCGATTGTTTCCATTTTTGACTCTTATTTGAAAAAAGTTTTGTTCGACGAAATACGCTAGGAACCCCAATCGATGGTCAAATGCTAGCGTCTGGTTATTCCAATCTACATGGGAAGTATTTTTGGCGCATGCGCTCCAGTTATAAAATGTGATTTTTGGCCATGGACTATGGTTTGACATTCATGGTAATACACTATGAGTCCAGCACTGTTGTTTTATTTTACATGTAGATCCGTATGGTTACAAGTGCTTAAAATGTTAAATATGATCGACGACTTTATGTATTAGAAGTGTTTTCATAAAATAAACTGTTGATAAAGATGCTTGCGAAGAATACTCATTAATGTGGAATCCTTTCGCGACGAAACTTTCACTTCGTTAATCAGTTTGTTGATACTAACACCCGAGAGATGAAGATACAGATTGTTTACTAATTGGATTGGGGATTTTAATTCATCGAAAGATAGTCACAGGTAGGTTGATAATTATAATACTAATCCAATGGTCTAGTTTGTCTTACGTAAAAAAATATATGCTACATATCAAAAAAACACAGTTTATTTGTCATGACGTGTTGATAATTGATAGTGATGATTCGTTGAGGTTGTAGGTACACCGGTAACATGAATGTAATCTCAGATTAATCAAATGAAGGGTTAAGAGTTATTTATACCCAGTCTTTGTGTTAATTGTTTTGTGGCTTCAATTTCATACAAGAATTCCACTATCAAAACTGCCCTTACTTTGATCTCCAAACATGGCTTCTCAATGAATGGTATAAAACTTCGTCAAATATGGAATGGGGTTTGTGGACGTTAAACCCCACGAACGAACGGAATGGGGTTATTGTATCCCTACATACACAGAATGGCAGAACGACCTTTATGCGTGCATTGTACTAAACTTGTCAGAAAAATTGCCCAAGCAATATCATGTGATATTTGTAGTAAATGGACCCATAGGGCATGTGGGACAGATAAAGTGATCTATAGCTTCTGATTACCCGTATTCAAGAGTAAACAAATTCAGAAATGTTTTATTGCAATATGCTATGATTTCATGAAACAAATTTATTGGTTCACTCTATGTTATATACTAAACCATCATTCTAATATTTGAGTACATGATTGACGCTTTTCAGGATTTACAGTTGCAGCTTACAAGAAAGCTGTGGAAGAAGGTTCCACAACTTATGTTTGTAAAGCTTGTCGACCAAAGAGTCATCTGACAGTTCTGACCTACCAAAACCAACATCAACAAGTTCAAATGACTCGTCAGACCTTGAACTACCAGCACCAAAAAGAGCATTGCAAGGCAAGGGAAAAGGTAAAGGTAAAGGCAAAGGAACAACTGGTAAAAAAACACATAACCCTGTGGAGACAACATTAGAAAGGGTGACAAGATTACAAAAAGAGAGACATGAAAGTCTTAAAGTGAGTTTTATTACTTGATTAAAAATGCAATACATCAATTGTTAATTTCTCAAAATTGAGGAAATCCATCATCAAATAAAGAATAATGTTTACATACTAATAAATATGTATGGTATTTACTATAATATATTGCATGTCATAAAATAACTATTTACAGGATATGATCTCAAATGAAAAGGCAAAAAGTGACACATTATAAAATAACTACATATATTTACAGGATATATATTTCAAAGATGTCATGTCATAAAATAACAAATTTAAAAAAACTATCTTTCAGGACATGATTTCTAATATCAGTGGGGAAAAAGCAAAAGAGTTACTTTTGTTAGCAGCAGAGAAAATGCCTGGCCTTGTGTTTGACATTGCAGAAAGTGCGACCAAATCAACAGAACAAGGAACAGATCCTGACAACACTGATCCAGGGCCAAGTAGCACATCGGCTGATTGGTGCATATGCAGCCATTGCAGAGAAAGGCCTTCTGATGAGGAAAAGCTCTGCTGTAATATGGCCCCAGAATTTTGTATGTCTCTACGACCAGTAAGTTTATATTTACAAATATAATTTTGTTCAAAGTCACTTCAGTAATATACAGATTTAAAAATGGATATTATTTATAATTGTAAAGAAATACAGTAATGTAATCCATTCATTTTCAGCAAAATTCAACAAATACAGTAATCTAAGCCAGTCAATTTGGTAATATTCAACGACATATATAAAAAAAAAACACATTTTTAATTACAGGAATTAGAACAGTTTTGTTTGGAGTCTGGCGTATTGGTTATAGCCAACAACATTAGAAATGATATTTTTGTGAGGGATGCTGACGACAATCTCAATTTATACAGACAAACACAGTATAGGTTACGATACGATATTTATTAAAATTCCACAACATAAATGATAAACAACATACAAGTTATACATGCTAAAAAGAAACAAACAAAACTAATCAAATTTGGCATTTTTAGGGAGCTACTTGTTATTGAGACACATCTCCAGGTTACCGTTTAATACCCTGGGGATCTGACTCACTATGGGGCTGCGGCCTCCATGTATTATACTATTAAAGATTGAAAATGGGTCTGCGGCCTCCATGTAATGTATTAACTATTAAAGAATGAAAAATGGGGCTGCGGCCTCCATGTAATGTATTAACTATTAAAGGTTGAAAATGGGGCTGCGGCCTCCATGTAGTGTATTAACTATTAAAGAATGAAAAATGGGGCTGCGGCCTCCATGTAGCGTTAGTTTTAAAGAAGGAAATGGGGCTGCGGCCTCCATGTATAAGATTAAAGATATGGGGCTGCGGCCTCCATATATAATAACAGTAGATCTTTAACTTAATCATCTAATATTTTGTTGGAAAAATCCAAATCGAATACCATATTTAGGAAATGAAATATTGAATGAGAGCCTCCAAAAAAAAAAAATATATGTTAAAATTAAGTGTATACAAGTGCTCCCTTATGCCTTCCAATTAATGATCAAAACATTAAAAAAAAAAAAAAAAATATGATTTATATTAACGAGTGTACTTGGCATTATTGCCCTACACTTTTACACATAGAACTTTGTGCTTGTTGTAATGATTCTTTAGAAGTTTTTATGTACCTAACATAACAGTTTGACGACCATCTGCCTAACGTTTGAATTAAATGATCCTCTATGCCTGCTGCAGCAGCACTGGTTGCAGCTCCTATACGAAAAGAGTGCCCACAGTACTTTGCACTATTGTATCCTATTACTTCTAGCAGATGACGAACATAAGCAATAAATGTATCTCTTTTTAAAAGTTCTGTTGACATAAATTCATTAACGAATAGGGGGGATGATTCAAGGGCACCTTGATTGATTCTATATTTGTAATATTTACACATTGTTTCAACTGGGCAAATATTACTATTTCTAAAGATATGTATAGATACTCCTTGTCGAAACGGGTCTGTTTTAGAAGCCCTTAATTTAATTATATAGAATGATTTATCTTTAGAAATATCAATATCTGTCATTCTTAAAATGTTGTATGTAGCGGATCCTGATTTAACTGTGAACTCGCCACATCTCATAAAACCAAAAAAGGCCATTTGACATGCACATAACATCATAATATTTATGTAAGGAGAGAAAAGATTCCTATTTAACAAGTTGCATATTTGGACTAGAATTGTAAAAGTTATTGGAAATCTGTTATTAGATTGAACATGACATTGTGATCTTTTGATCCCTTTCAATAAATAATCTAACTGTTCAGAATTTTTAAAAGGGTTACTTAAACCACGTATAATAAAATGATACCGTATTCCAGCTAGATATAATTTAATTGTTGCGTATTTCAAACTAAGGTTTTTAGAGCAGTAAGACACAAAATGAATTAAAATGTTCTCTGATATGTTTGGTAACTCTCCATTTACTACTATAAAGTTACTTATCACTAAGAATCTCATTAGGTGCTGTAGGGCTGTTTCGTAAGTTCTTGCAGTTTGAGGACTAACTGCCAAACTTAATAACTTTTCGGAATGTTCCTTTAAATCATCATCAATTCTGAAGGTGGAAGGATATTCACTGGCAATTGAACTGCCCTTGGTACCAAAGTTCTGAATTTCCTCATCTGAAATCGAGACAAGGCATCGGCTATAGTGTTTTCAACTCCAGGAATAAATTTAGCGTGTATCACAAAATTATATTTAGCTGAACACCATGTTAATTTCCTCATCAGGTTCATAATAGAGTTTATTTTTGATCTCCCTTTGTTTATAACCTCTACTGTCCCTAAATTGTCACAATGAAACAGTATTCTATGTGATTTCCAGCTCTCACCCCATAAAGCACATGCCATAACTATTGGGTATAGTTCTCTGAAAGTCATGGAAATTTTTTCATCCTTGTCTATAATTAAATAATTTTCAGGAAACACGCCCTGAAACCATGTATTTCCATATATTCCGGCGAATGCTTTGTCCGTAGCATCTGTATACAAATGCATATTTGCGGATGTTGTTATACTGTCATTCAGAAAGAAGGATATTCCATTCCAGTTCGACAAGAATTTAAACCACATTCTAAGATCGAGGCGACAGTTTGCATTAATTTTTACATAATGATGCAACTCCTTAACTGTTGTAGATAGTGAAATCAAATAAGATATGAACGATTTCCCTGGGGCTACGACTCTACATGCAAAGTTAAGATGGCCTAATAAACTGAGTAGCTCTCTTTTTGTACATGAAGTTCTGTTCATAAATGATTGAATAATGTCACATATCCTATGTACTTTCTCTAATGGAAGACTAGCAATCATGTCATTTGCATCTAAAATAATTCCTAGGTATTCTAAAACGCGGACAGGACCTACTGTCTTGTGTTTAGCCACAGGTATGTTTAATGTGTTAAACATCAAAGATAGCAATGCCATAGTGCGTTCTGCGTCGAAATTTGGAACATCAACTGTCAGGAAGTCATCTAACAAATGGAGAATATTAGCTATGTGATAAATGTTCTTTGCTATCCAACACAGAGCAATTGACAGAGAGTCGAAGATCTTTGGACTTGATCTACTTCCAAACACAAGTCTTGTATAGTAATAATATTGATTGTCCCATTTGACACAATGATATGGCCACATAGATGGGTGCATGGGTATGAGTTTAAATGCATCGGAAATGTCTGTTTTACACAACCAACTACCTTTACCATTGTTTTTTATAAGGTTAAGAACGTGTCCGCGAGAGGACCATGCAGAAATTGAAAAAAACGATAACCCTGGGGGTCAGCAAATTTCAACCATACTTGGTCTATGGGGACCCCTAGGCAACAGAAGTCACATGATGAAGTGAAAAAACTTTGAAGTGACAACTTCTGGTATAACTGGAAATTGTTGTTTTGGGGCAAAATTTGACATATTTCGACCAATTTTTTACCCAAATTTCAAAACTCTCCTACTCGAAAGGTTCTATCTCTAATTTTTTTAAATTGGTCAGGTATGATAGGCTTAGTAGTCGTCTTAAAATCCTGCAGTCGTTTGGGATTGCATTAATCGTGTGAAATTTTCTGTGTGTGATCTTAAAGTGGTCATTTTACGTATGTTGAAAACTATGCCATCCTAAAACGTATGTAGCTACTTCTTTGCAGGTCTGACATATAATTGCTTGGTGTGGTTGTGAAGGGCATATCTCGAAGTAAATGTCAGAAGAAAAAAACTGACCGGAATGCAACCCACTAGAGTGCTGCAATAGTTTGAAAATGTATAAAAACGGTATTTTCCACGAAATTCGTCTTTTCACTGATGATGGACTACTATCTTCAAGAGTTCAAATGACCGTTGATTATCAACATTACTAACATATTTTGTTACTTGGACGTTCCTTGTGCCAAATATATTATCTTGGTAAAAAAAAATCATGAAGTTTTTGTGACAAAATCTGATGTTCACGGTCATAGTAGAAAAGGGGCGTAACTGGTGCATAATTTTGCAGGATCAGGCAACGATTATTCTAATCTGTATTCAGTAGTTAGTAGCACAGAAGAGCATAATTCCATGGGTTGGCACAAAAAGCTTTTATATTGGCACAATTTAACCAAAGCAGCACCTTTTCAGCAATGACCAACGATTATCTTCAAATAATAATAACCGTTTTCTATAATGCTGAATATTCTCCATCACCATTACTTCTAATATTTCGGTATTTGAACGTGCCTCGTGTTAAATAAATGTTGTTTAAAATCATATTTTTGTGACACAATCTGACTTTGACGCTCGCTTGATAGCCAAAGGGAAGGGTCATATAGTGTTGTGTAAAATTTTGCAGGGATCAGACCACTGTTAAGATCAGTATTCAGGAACAGATCCCCATATAGATTTATTGACTGACATGACTATCATAAACTTGATCTATTAATTTGTACACCTGCTCATCTAAAGAAGAAACATTCAGAAGTGTTCGTGTACATGTCTACTTTCGAGCAGAAGTGCTTACGTACTTAACTTTCTATGCTCAAGTGTAAATGCTATCTGACCTTCCTTTAAGTTTTTGGACCTAAGAGTAATGTTTTATTTAGTAATACTGTTTTTGGGGTATGTCCTCTTCTTCTTCGTTGATTTCAATATGGAATTATCATAGCCTATCGATCTCCAATGCTTCTCCATGAAAATTTCTAAATATTTCTACACAATGATCGGCCCCTAAATACAGATGGGAATAAGCTAGTCTGACCAAAATAATCTATTTGGCACAGTAAGGGCGGTAGAAAAGTTGATATACAGCGGGTAACTGGGCACGTGAACCCATTAATCCTATGCTTGTTGTGTAGTCATCTTGATGATCATGTAACTTAATGTCACTGGATCATGTACAATCCCCTCATCCTTAAAACCTGTTACAAGAGCAAACATGTACACGCCTCAGAAACACTTCAAGTCTTCAACCCATGGACGACTAATGGTTTATGATCACGGACTTAGCTGATGTGGTTCTCTACCACTCACGAATTATCGCGTTTCAGGTAGTCTGGTTCTCCACAAAACATTTCCAGTCACGAGAATGTACTGAAGATGCTAATGCGAACCTTCCTCAGCTATTTGCAGCGTAGTGATCTTTTACCCAAGAGCTGAAATATGTTTACTCTGAATCGTGTATCATATTTCACCTTTCATTACCATATCATATTCACATAAAATGAATTATATGTAAATTGTGAAAACCTTGTCCCTGGTCTACATGGGCTTTAGATCGTAAGGTCAGTCATTGAGTCAAGTAGCCTCACAGCATGCAAGTGTGGTGTTTGTCCAACCGCGTGGATTGTATATTTTCGCACAAGCGATCATTGTAAATCTGTAACATATGTTAGTCCCAAAGTGACCTAGTTTGCGTCAAGTGGATCTTAAACCCCATTTCTCTCTCTTATGTCAAATTCAGTCTTGCTAACGACTGAATGGAATATATTAACTTAGTTATGATGTCCATAGATATGCATCACCATATGTTAGTCTCAAAATGACCTAGTTTTTGTCCAATTAACGCTACATCTCATTTTACTCTGTTCCTCTCATGTCTAAATCATCCTTGATACTGACTAAATGGAATATATTAAATTTGTAAAGATATCCATACACATACTTAATCGGGGGTATTGTTAAACGGAACATTTTATCCTATTTTTGGGTGTTTTTAATTTATTTCTCATGTATTTATTATGCCCGTTCCGGTCATTTTGAGTTTTTATTTTGTTAGTGGGAAGGTTGCTAAATGTGGGTAACATTCATTTTTGGTCCTAGTCCCTGCAAAGAACGAGCTATAGCATCTCGAAGATTGGTTTTCATTAAATTCAATTTTCAGACAGAGTTGGGTATCAGGTCAGTACCAAGGTAGAATTAGCAGTAGAAATTTTAAACTTGGTGTATAGGAGGAACCTGAGTGGTCCTACTAATGCCCAAAATTTCGTCTGCCTAAACCAATTATTGTGCGAATAAAAGATCATTCAAATTTGGTTCCAAAATCGCCTATTTTCTATTAAAAAAAATATTTCCAATTTTCCAGGTCGGTATCAACTGAATCAATGTAATATTTTGTGGGGATGTATCTGGGTACTAACCCATCTCACAGAAAAAATTTGGCCCAAATCCCCGACCCAAGGGTTATCACCCCCTGCATGGTGCTCTCGCGGACACGCTTGATTTATCGTCACATATTCTAGTGAAAATTATTCCTTATTAATCAGGTTATCAATACTAGTATGGTCGTCATTGTCATGTGGTGATGACAAATCGACAATAAGTCTTTTCTTTTTTGAATATTTCCCTTCGGCTATACCTATCGCATTGACACGATAGACAGCAAAGGGTAAACTATTAAACGGTCCTTGCAAGAACCCTTTATTCACTTCTTTTTCAATTAATGCCGTAACTACATCTGGTTGCTCTCTGGCGCTTAAAGAGTTTCTACATTCGAAAGAACATTTTGGCACTTCGTTAAGTCCAGTATTAAAACCTTCCCGTAGTCCATTTGTCAAATAACTAACGAACTCCCTATCGGGATGTTTTTCCAATAATTGTTCAAGTTTGACCATATTAATAGGAGTCTTTACTGATTTAGCTGTCTCGACTTGATTGGTCTGTCTGTTGTGTCCTGTCCCATCGTTTTTTGAAGCCGGACACTTGGCTCTTGAATGTTCTGTCTTACATGACGAACACACATGTAAAAAAAAACATCTATAACGGTAACAACCTTTCTCTGTATTGAAGTTTTGGCAGATTTCTTTTCCTAAATGGAATTGTTTGTTGTTAGCGCGATTTCCTTGGTTGTCATTTTTATAATTGTTAGGTTGATAAGAATATCTGTTTACACTGTTATTGCCGTTTTGTGCGTTCGTGAAGTAAGGCCTCATGTTGCCATTGTTAAAGTTATTCTCTACGAGGGTAGGGCAGAATCCTGTGTGGTGGCTCACACTATTACAGTGGTTACAAGTATTAGGCGTGAAGTTTGCAAATATATTGCAGAACAATTTATTGTTTTGCACAGACCAATCTACCTTTCTGTTTGACACCCGTGGATGAGCCGCAGCCTTGGCACTAAATTCGCGGTGATACTCGTAAAATCCTTTACCATTGTACCTGTGACCCATGTCTGTGATGTCACGCTCATAAAGGTCTAATTCTATGGTCCTATCAAACACTTCGTTCATTACACTTTTGTATATTCCGAAAGCCTGGACAAATTCTGACATGGTAAGGTCCCTATTCAGTCGAGGGTCCGGCTTGTAGTTAGAATCGGTAGGGTTGCTTGGGATGTGATTAGGGATCAAAAGTGATGCCAGGTTCACGTCATTTCCTTCCAGAATGTTTTTTCTTAATTGCGGAGAGATAGTCTCAATGTTGGGCAAGGATTCGCTAGAGTACCCAAATCTAGTAACTACGTACATACCGTTATTATAGGCGGTGTTTATTTCACGTCGTTTGACATCTGCTGTATAAAGCGTATTTCCTGATGTCGATGTATCTGTATTAGTACTAGCAGTCGGGAAAAGCACGGCATCGACTGCTTGTTGTCTTTTGCTTCCGGCTGAAGCGGCGACTGCTCTAGTTGGTGTAAACAAATTATTTCTAGATACGTTACTGTTAGTATTATCATTAATAATTTCACTATCCAGAGAATGTGATGCTGGTATTTCGTTTAATCTATCGAATCTTCTGTTCAGTCGGCTTATTTCTCCTTTCATGGACTTGTTGTCGTCTTTAATTTCCTTCATTTGATGCTGTAATTCTAGTAGCGCTTGTTGAAGGGGGTCGCCATTGTTGTTGATTTGTCTAGGTGGACTGGAGCGCCCCCTGTCTCTGGTATCAGATTGTCCATCCTCGTTTTCAGTTTCCTTGTATAAAGTTATTAATCAAGCCTTTTTTGCCGATGTACTGAATTGTATACCTTTTAAAGTTAATTGGGCCTTTAACTTAGCCGTTGTCCAATTTTCCGGCATACTGAGATCATATAAAGCGGCTCTTCTAGGCATGTTGATGTCAAAATATCTGTAGGTCTTTTATGAACATGTATGATAAATAACTTTCATGTTGTAATTGTTCTCTAAACGACATCTACTATTTTTGTCAGCTTGATGTGTATGTGCCTTGTCTCAGTGATGGCAAGGGGGGACAAATAAATTGTCACAAAAAATTTGAAGAATAAACAAGATTTATTATACAAAACTAAATAAAATGGAAACATGTTTCGCCTTCCCAAGGCTCATCAGTGTAGCTAGGGTTTCTCATTAATAATTGAGAAAACTACAGACATGTTTTTTTTTAGGTTTTTATTGTTTGTTTTTTTTGGTGGGTCAGAACAAACATTTAATTCACAGTCTGATTTATTTCCTTTTGAGACTCCTTAGAAATTTGCCTTCTAAGCAGTCCGGACAAAACCAGTCTCCCTCAGGTATAGCTTTTAAGTTGACACACGACAAATGAAACCACTCAAAGGGCTTGTTTGGACAATCTTCAGAGTCACAGCCGACCATAACCTCCTGTCTTGCGCCATAACAGATGCAATACAGTTCTAAGTTTTTCTCAGATGTGTCCAATCTGTTTGCATCAGGTGAACTTTTGGTTGACTTTGTTGCATCTTTCTTAGCTTTAGACTTTTTTCCTCTTGTAGCAGGCTTTGATGTGGTTGCCGTCTTGTTTGTTGACTCAGACTGACTAAGGGGCTTCTTCTGTACAGACATAGTTGTCTTCTCATCACTGTAAAATTTGGCAACGAGTTCTGGAAGAATTACAGTAGCAAAAAACTTAGTAGATTTATCTACTAACTTTTTCCACACCTCAGTGTTGGCCTCGATCGGCTGTATATAGATGTCTTTTGGAGTCCATACGACAAAGTCGCAATAGTCAACATCAGCGATATGGATGTGAGTCTGGACTTGGGAATAATAGGCATGGTTTTCTTTTAGTTTAAGTCCATTATGAGTTTCCTCAAGACAGGACCCTTTCTTGGCACTGACATTCTCATCTCTCATACAGTAAAGGCACTTAACTTCAATGCAGCCACGTCCACAACAATCGCATTCTACTATGCCATCTGGAGAAGCGCCGAGATGAGGATAATCTTTGTTAAGAAACAACCCGCATGGTTGAGTCTTAAAATTCAGGTGCTTTTCCAGGTACATGTCAGTGTACTGTTTTCTGGCAACATCTTCATGGTCACACCCCCATTGCATAGCAGCGTTTGAAAAACTGTGCTCATGTGGATAGCAAATCTGTTTCAATAAACTGTACGATGGAGTATCGCATGAAGTCGCACAGGCTGCTTTTATCCTTGAGGATGTTATACGTCCGGTCCTAAACCGAAACCACAATTTACTTTTAGCTTGTTGCCTGGTAGCTTGCTCGACATTGCTGGCTTCTTCCTCGGTAATTACGATACTGGGAAGTAATGTAGAACAATGTTCTATGAGTTCGTCACGGACCATTCCTTTGCATTTTTCATCTGTCAGTTCACTCAAAACTTTCGGGTACTTGGCTTGTAGACTTTTTGGTACATAGTCTGCATTGTACTTTTTCATCACAGCCAAACAAACTGGTTTGTCTGCTTTTAATGTCTCAAAAAAGCTGTCATATCTGGCCTGAGAAATGTTTACAGTTGTTTTTTTTCCTGGGGTTTCAACTCTGTTTAACTGTGAGTTCACTGAGTTGGTTTCAATTTGTTTGTCAAGTTGCTTCTTCAGTGTCTTGACAGAAGTGAAGTCAATCTCGTGTAGTGGAGCATAGGGTACACTTGTTTTTGAAGTAGGCAGCATCCAGTAAGCCGGTTTCTGAGTCACTGTCCTCTTTTCTCTCATTCGGCATATGGCCTCCACATAAAATAATACCGAAGCTACATGAGAACAGCTTTCTCCCAATCCTGCCTTACAGTCACAGTGTGCTGAAATTATTTTGGATTCATTATCAGTGATTAGCCAGGGTGTCAAACTTGTCTCTGATAATTTCATAGAGTGCATGACTCTAGCCTTGACAATGCTATGTCCACTGGGTTTATGGCGATAAACACACACGTCACGAACCCATCCACACAGAAACCTGTCGAAGCTTTCAAGACTCTTGTAATTTTGAAAATCCTTCAAAGTATAAAATGGGCTTGGTTGGAAAATTAAATAATTCACTAAGTCTGGGTATATAATTTCGGGGAAGACGTCGTTATCACCAGAAATCCACTCACATTTGTCGATCTGGTAAGGATCAATACCCCCAATTACGGCCGTTTTCTCCTGGTAACGGGTAAAGGCTTTCTAGTCTAGTGTCTCAGAGTATTTATCCATCTTAGCAAAGTCGGTGAAATGTTAATTTTCACTTAATAATTCGGAAATATCACGTGTTGAATATAATACGTCTATCTTGAACAATGACGCTTGGTAAACAAAGCCTTTCAAAATGGCCACCGGCAATGCATCATGAGATAGGTTAGTGAAAAGGACGAAGCCCTCTATTCTAACTAAACTAAAAACCTTTGTATCAATGCCGAGCTGCCGCGGTCGCCCGCATCGGTTCAAAGTTGAAAGTTCAATCTACACGCATCCGATGATACGTTCACATTTTTGGCACTTCTATAATCCGTTTAATACTATAAAGTTTGTATGTTTAAACAGGTATGCGTAGATGTTTAAATACAATCTCAATGATTGGCTGTTTAGGTTATCTAGCCCGTATGTAGTCAAGCTCGATGATTGGCTGATTTATCCCTGTAGTCTAAGTTTTTAACTGATATATTATTGGGACCACTAGATAGATTAAATATTCTAATAAAATGCTTATCTTTTTAATTCTATAATTTATGAATAAATTAATATTATTTAAAGGGCAAGGTTGTTTGTCTGTATAAACTAAAATTAAATAAATTTACATTAAACAGTATAGGCATGCAGCGTATAGACAATCCATTTATTGGAGGTACGGTCGACTTAGGGAAGGAAACCGACGAGTTATTCCAAGTTGCGTAGTATGGAGAGTAAGAGAGCGCTACCCATCCCCATTTGGGTAATATGTTGGTTTTAAAGCAGGAAGACTCATATAATTGTTGATGTGATATAAAATGATAATAATAAATATTATGAAACATAACGCTAACGCTACAATATACGTCCACATTCCTACTTTGATTGATATGGTACTTTGTCAAGAAGGCTAGGCGTTTGGTTTGTTTAGCGTTGAGGGTCGTGCACCAACATTAATAGTTGCCGTCCTTAGAGTATAAGGAATAACTATACCAAGATAATCCATTCAGAATTGTGCCTTCCTAACACTAAAGGCAAAAAGTGGGCGTGGCTCTGCCCCTGGGGGTCGGGACATTCATCAAAATCAATAGTGGACGCCCTCAGGCTATAAGGAATACATAAACCAAATGGGTGTTGCTGTCCCATGGGGGTCGGGCATGCACCCAAAACAAAAGGGGTCATCCTTAAGGTATAAGGAATAAGTATTTTAAGTTTCAAGATGACCGATTAAGAATTGTGGCCTGTAGGTGACACACAAAAAGAAAATGGGAGTGACTCTGCCCCTGGGGGTTGGGCATGCACCCCAAATGACAGAAATGTTCCTTAGGGTACAAAGCATAATCATTCAAAGTTTCAAGATGATACGTTAAGAAATGTGGCTTGTAGACGACAAACAAATAAATACAAGGAATGGGCATGGCTCTGCCATTGGGGGTCGGGCATGCACCAAAAAACAATACGGATCATCCTTAGGGTAAGTAGACAAAGTTTTAAGAAAATACAGTTAGAATTGCGGCTTCTAGGCGACACAGAGACACACAAAAAGAAAATGGGCGTGGCTCTGCCCCTGGGGGGTTGGGCATGCACCCCAAACGATAGGGATCATCCTTAGAGTATAAAGAGTAAGTATACAAAGTTTTAAAGAAAATCCAATAAGAATTGCGGCCTGTAGGCGACACAAATACACGCGATAAGAAAATGGGTGTGGCTCTGCCCCAGGGGGTTGGGCATGCACCCCAAATGATAGGGATGTTCCTTAGGGTACAAAGAATGTGTATGCTAAGTTTCAAAATTATAAGTTAAGAAATGTGACCTGTAGACGACAAACAAATACATAGTAGAAATGGGCGTGGCTCTGTCCCTGGGGGTCGGGCATGCACCAAAAACAATAGAGATCTTCCTTAGGGTATAAGGAATACGTATACCAAGTTTGAAGAAAATCCAGTAAGAATTGCGCCCTGTAGGCGACACAAAGACACACGAAAAGAAAATGGGCGTGGCTCTGCCCCTGGGGGTGGGGCATACACCCCAAACGATAGGGATGTTCCTTAGGGTACAAAGAATGTGTATGCTAAGTTTCAAAATTATAAGTTAAGAAATGTGGCCTGTAGACGACAAACAAATACATACTAGAAATGGGCGTGGCTCTGTCCCTGGGGGTCGGGCATGCACCAAAAACAATAGAGATCTTCCTTAGGGTATAAGGAATACGTATACCAAGTTTGAAGAAAATCCAGTAAGAATTGCGCCCTGTAGGCGACACAAAGACACACGAAAAGAAAATGGGCGTGGCTCTGCCCCTGGGGGTGGGACATAACCCCAAACGATAGGGATGTTCCTTAGGGTACAAAGAATGTGTATGCTAAGTTTCAAAATTATAAGTTAAGAAATGTGGCCTGTAGACGACAAACAAATACTAGAAATCGGCGTGGCTCAGCCCCTGGGGGTCGGGCATGCCCCAAAAACAATAGGGATCTTCCTTGGGGTATAAGGAATAAGTATACCAAGTTTGAAGAAAATCCATGAAGAATTGCGGCCTGTAGGCGAACCACAGACACACACACACACACACACACACACACACACACAGACAGGGGCGACGGCATAATACGTTCACATTATGAATGTGGACGTATAAAAATGGTCCATTGTCTTACTTTTCTGTGCCTAACAAAGATGTCCGCACAAAATGCAGTGTGTTACAAGGACACCGTTCTGTGTGTGGGGGGGGTGCAGTGTGTTAAAGGACACCGTTCTTTGACAGGGAGGGGAGGGACCAATAATTTTCTTATTCACCAAGCCAGCTTATACTGCTTTGGTTAGTTTTTCATAGCATGCAAAAATAAATATGCAGAGCGTTATATTTTTGCCCCATTATAGTTACAAATAATGTCAAGTTACTTACCGAATATTACCATATGCATCCTTCAGTGGTTCTCTATTCTTGTGGCTGTTGAAGTCGATAGCTGCAAGAAGGCAACGGGCATTGTAAGCAGGTGGACTGAAAAAACAAGCAATATATATCACATTTTTAAATCACCATCAGCCGATATTGATTTCTCCCACCTCAATACCAAAATATATATAAACATATTGATTAATTGCAAACCTATCTTTGTATAAATCATTGACCAATCAAACTTTGCCAAAGCAGAAAAAGATCAAAATTGAACATAATCAGCATTTGTGTCAATGTGTTCAAAAAGCATCCACCAATCAAACGGAATTTTTGGTCTAAGCAGGAGTTGCTTGTCATCAAGCACCCAAAATTTGAACTTTCTACCTCAAATGAATTAGAAGCTTAGCATCCGGACTTTCTTAATTCATGTATTAGTATTACCTGTAAAAGTGTCTTTTGCTTGCATACATTAATTTGAAACTGTGAAACATTTCAATGTCACCAGTATGCCTAAAAAAAGGATAAATACTTTCTTATTGAAATGATTATACTAATGTAGGTACTTTATAAGAAATGAAATGGTGTTAAACATATGACCGTTTCTCTCCGACTAGGCTGATGAAGACAGGCTATTACAGAGTTTTTGCATGGGCAGGGGAACTATGGCCCACTCTTATATAAAATTCCATCTGTTAAGGGATCTTTTACGTTCATGCAAATGGACTGTATCCACAGGACCTTGGTTTTTCGTTCCCATCCAAATGACTGGACAGCATTTCTTGTCAAGTCTTAGGTTCTCCATCATTGACAAGGGGAACCACATAGGATAATCCTGATGAACTTTCTCGGCCTATGCAGGTATCAAACACATGATTTCTGAGCTAGCGAGCCAACGACTTACCATGCTTACCATGCTTAGTCCCCTACTTAGTGAGAGAGAGATAAATTTGCTTGTGCATGGGTTTTTATCAGTGGGATGACCCTGAGAAATCCCATGAGGTTGAGAAGGAACCTTTCTCCTTGATATGTACAAGCTCGAAATCGAAACCAAGTCAATTGACTTAATGACGACACTATAATCTAAAGCACCACTCAGCATATAACTAAAATATAAAATACAAAACTCACCTAAAGTTCACAAAGTAAGGCAAAGTCTTCAAGAATCTTGTATTTAAAACAATTTTTTCCAATGCCATGTGTGGTTTCGATCCTTTTTGCAACCATTTACTTTCATTATATTCTGGTGAAAGTGGATCATGGAGACATTTTGGTTCAATTAAGCCATCGCCACTTATCCATTCATGTTTATTGACCACATAATGAAGCACCTCTCTCTAATACGCCTAAAAAAAATTCAAAATTAATAACCCCTTTAAATGTATAAACTTAAAAAATTTTGGAATAAAAGATTGTATTATATCATCAAATAAAACACATAATAATGATATACTAAACCATATTCAAATTTAAAAGTTTTTTACTCAAGAATAAAAGATTTTGTTAATCGTACTGCCATTACCTTCATTTTATCAACATTTCCGTCACAATTCTTTGCACAGTACCAGAAGTGGTTTACCACATCTTTTCCCCCAATATATTAAATATTTATTTTCTGCCTTTAGACTAGCTTTAAAAAGACAAACATGAATTTGGTTATCTGTGGAGTAGTGGATAATTAATATTTAAGAAAATGTATTAGGAATAACATACACATATTTGCTATTTAAATTCTAAATCAATTTAGAAATCAAAATCTGTCACTAGCAGAACAACATTCTTTTGAACATACATGTATTATTGAAATATTTCAAAAAAACATTGAATAATTACCTTGCTTATTTGCTTTGTGATGCTTTTAGCACCATGCCAGATGTCATTAGAATGTTTTATTTCTGGTTTTTCTTTTGCTGGAAACCAAATTTCAAGCTATTAGCTACATACAGTGGCAGATTGAGACAGTGGCTGCAGGCAATGACACAAAATAAATACAATAATTGTTACTACCAGTATTTACATTATCACATCAGTAGTTACTCAATACATGTTACATATTTTAATTTGGATACCAACTCAATACATTTGGGGATGTAATATCTTTAGAACAAATTTCATTTCGTGATTGAATAGTCTCATGTCGAGAATACTTACTATTCATAACAAGAATCAATGCATCAATACCTAATAATGTGTAAATTAATTAATGTTCTGATAAAATAAACTTACACATATAACTTTTTATCTGTATATGAGCATCTGTAACAATTTCTTTTATTGTCTGTCCATCTGCCAAAAGTGCCTCAACAGCTCTCTTGAAGCCGACTAACTCCATTTTCACTGATTTACCATCGGCTTCTCTTTTATCAATAGTATTTACATGTACTAACAGGCCAGTACTCTCTTCAATCACATTGTAATTCAAATATTGAGCACAGTGTCCAGGACTATCATTCTGTCCATCACCTGGAAGAAAATAAGCTGATAAAATTGAAAATGTACAACACCAATAATGAGACAATTTAAGTTACTTTGTGAGGGTAACCCTGCTGAGAGGAGGTCATGTGCCACATTACATAGCATCAGGTTGGAAGTCGGAGGAGAATTCATTGCATATACAAGATATTGTTGTCGTTAATCGCCGATTATTTATCATAAACATCGAAGCCTAAAATAATTCATGGATTATCCACTGTCCACATCTTTTTCCACATTATTTATCGCTGAAAATTTTCTACACTTAGGCTCACCATCAATTTTATCAACACATACATCAAACTCTCACTAACGCTGGGATCTTCTTGTGCAAACTTTGACTTCACTCCAGCAGACATCCCTAACCCCCGGGTTGCTGATTGGGGAAACCCTTACAATTTCGTCCCGTATGAGCTCCATGGGTATTGTTCGGGGAATCCAGTATTTTTCTAGTAAGCGTGGATGTTTTTTTTTACTTTCCATATATACCAAAATTACCATACTTTTATTGGAATCCCCCACCACCCACCCTCCGATAAATACTTTTCTGGAAAGTATTTTTTAAATAGAAAATCAAGCTTATCATTCATTGCATCATAAACACCTACCAAGGAGAACTAAATCTTGTCCTCGCAAACTGTCCAACGTTGACTGAACCATTTTCTCCCAAAATGTATTTATTGCTGGAATGCAGTAATGTGCCTGTATTCTGTAGAAGGTTGATGCCGAAACACAGCCCAAATTCATGAATTTAAAAAGGGAAGAGACTTTAGCATGATTATTCCCAGAGAGGAGGATACATGTTGCCAGAAGGAAATCACCGGCCCGTACCTTCTTTATCAATGGTTGTAAACACCACCTTGCAATTTTGTGACCCCTCACACATTCCTGTGAAAATAAAAAATAGCAAATGTAATCAGTATTGTTTACAGCTACATTATATAAGTTTAGACAAAGAGCAAGCTGTTCTTGCAATAATGGTTCAATACTAGATAATGAATACTTTATTCCAAGCGAATGGCTACTTTTATTGGGTCTCAGACAGCAACAGCAATTAAATTTGTATTACTTTTAATACAAATGAGACATTTTATGAGAAAAAAACTATGGTTTCTGGCCTTATATCACCAGCCTTTGTGGGTGACGTCATGCATTTTTTGCCTTGGTTGGGAATATTAGTGTTTAACACTAACAGCAATTTATATACATTTCGGTTGCCATATTTACAAAATAGTACACTATGGCATTATTTCTCTTTTAACATACATACCCAGTTTATTAGTGTTGAAAGGGGGTTGGGATGGCCTAGTGGTCTAGAGTGCCGCGCTTCGACCTCTAGCTGGCCGGTCACCTCTGGCTTTCGGCTGTGGTTTCGAGCCCTGGTGTGAGCGTATGTGGCATGGAAATAGGGGCGCCTTCTCAACCTCGTGGGTTTCCTCCGGGCACTCCGGTTTCCTCCCACTGCTAAAGACCCCTACGCGCAAGCGAATTATTGAAATAAAATGAACCATATGTTAGTCCCAAAATGACCTGGTTGTGTCGAGTGGACTTTAAACCCCATTTCTCTCTCTCTCTTATTAGTGTTGAGGTTCCTATATGTTGAATTCATTTATTAATTACTGATGCACAGTTGCCACATTTTTCTGGAATTTTCAATTTTGAAAGTTCTAATAACTGGTTGTCAAAAGATATTGAGAGATTGTCTTTAAGAATATTGTCTGGAAAAGTTGCGGAAGCTTGTGTACCGGTCATCTCTTCTTCTTCGTCATAATCTTCCTCAAGATGATCATCCATTTCATAATCATTGTCATCATCCCCAACAATATCCAAATCCTCATAATCGATGTTAACATTTCTGTAACGAGAGAAAAGGGGTTGAAAGTCTCATGGACACAAACTCAGTCATTCTGGGACAAACACATAGTAAAATTATATTTAAATAATTCGCTTACATTTATTGATCTTTAGCAGTGAGGGTGGGCAGGTGACCCTACTATGTCAAACACAAACTTGGGAAACAACATCCCTTGACTCAATGACAGATCTTGTGATCTTTAGTGCACCTTTTGACGCCTATTTATAAAATACAAAGGTGTACACAATAAGTAAGCTTTGTCTGGAAAAGAATAGCGTGTATACCCATATATTAATTTTCTATACACATTCAAGTAAAACTGAAACCTAACTCATAATGGAATTTTACAGTATCTGGTACATAATCGCAGTGTCCGACGTCGAAGATTTTGGAGGGTATTGAGTTAGAGACTTAGGTCCTTTAAAAAGCTAAAATAGATATTATTCCAGATTCAGTGCAGGATATATTTGGTTGGGTGGCTGTCTCAGGACTATTGACAGAATCATAATCTAGCTGAGGGGGGTTGGGATGGCCTAGTGGTCTAGAGTGCCACGCTTCGACCTCTAGCTGGCCGGTCACCTCTGGCTTGCAGTTATGGTTTTGAGCCCTGGCGTGAGCGTATGTGGCATGGAGATAGGGGCGCCTTCTCAACCTCATGGGTTTCCTCCCACTGTTAAAGACCCCTACGCGCAAGCGAATTATTGAAATATGAAACCATGTTAGTCCCAAAATGACCTAGTTTGTGTCGTGGATGTTAAACCCCATTTCTCTTTCTCTCTCATAATCTACCAAAAGCAATTCTATACTTCTGCTAATTTGTGATGAACTTGGACAACATTATTAGAGGGCTCAACTGTAACTTGGGTATAAATAAAGTTTCAGTTTTTCTTCATCCTTCAGGAAAGGAATAGATTTAAATCTTGGGTCCAGAAGTGAAGCCTTTTTGTAAAAACAACTTAACTTAGGATCCTGATAGCGCTTACTCAAATCAATGGTAACAGCAGATTTTATTTCTCGAATACATGCATTATCAACATCTTATAAGACATTAAATGACAATAGTTGAAAATAAAGGGCAAGATCATTGAAGCCGTTGGATATTTCTCTGAACACATGACTGTAGTAACAGTTTTCATTGGTTTCAAGCAAATTAAAATATCTTGTGCTTATGATATACCATCATCAGTCAGGTTTGACAAATCCCTCTCTTTATGTTGTTGGAGACATTGACAGACATGGTAGAAAAACTTGGTAGTCAATGTTACTGAAACAATCGTGATTGTGCCAAACTAAAAAAAAGTCAATGACAGTAGTTCTTGTATGAATAAGTTTTCAAATTGTGTCTTAGACTGGTGGCCAGTCTTCTCCACACACCAAAAATTGGCCAGTCCTCTCAAAAAAAAAACCGAAAAAAAAAACCGTAATCTCTAGAGACTGGGCAAATAGAGCTTCATTCTCATCTAGTAGGTCAATCTGCATTATGTAGGTCGTGTGACGTCGTGCACGGGATTACTGCATTTGCACTGGCAAACTGGTGTAGGTGCGAGATGTTTGTTGTGGATAACAGTTATTGTTATTTAGTGATACTTTAACGATCTAAGAATTTTGTTGACGGACAATATCTGTCGAATGAACGGATACAACGAATGGGATGAGGTGAATGAACATAAATAATTACACACGACATCATTATAACAACTTAACGAAGCCAGTTCATACGTATCGGGACGAAGCCGAATGGCGACTGGAAACAAAAACGTGACATCAGCCCGCAGACGGTTTCAGCATGACTGCTTTGCACTCCATTCGAGACGCATGATTCATGAAGGTAAATATCGAACTTAATTTATCTTACACATCACATTTACAAATTCGTGTCACGTGACTTGCTTGACAACTGTCAATCATTCCAAATAAGGAGACAACGTAAAACAGGATAAGCAACGCCCATTTTATTGTGAAGCTCGCAAATTGTCCAGTCTCTGGTGCTGGTTACAGGTTTACTCAAAATTTTTTTTTTATACAAATGAAAACGAAAATTGGTTTACTAAAAATTACTACTTTTATATAAATCAAAATGTAAAATAAATAGAAGAGACTGGGCCAGTCTAATTGTGTCTGTCAGTAAACATTATTTAAAGTAGTCTTTGATTTAGTCTTGAAAAAAACCCAGTATATATTAGGTAAACCAAAATGTAAAGGATTTGTTTTCCATCCCCCTTTCAATGAATGGACATTGGCATTACTGTACTGCAGTAAGGATATATGTATCAATTGGTATGCATTCCCAATTTTCCCTAGTATATGGCTGTCTGTAATTATTGCTGCTGCTCCCACCACAACAATTTCCATGAGTCCCTGAGATGGGTCTAGTACCACAATGTTATACAAAACATCACCTGCTTGTTGATCAATTTCTACTTTAAGACCACCATTTTAATTTCTGAGGAATTTTCGGCTATATATAGTCAAAAAGTAGATTTCAACTGTCTGTTCATATTTTCATACGTCAATATTTGGGAATAGTAGCACAGGCTAATGGAATTTCTCAAATTTGTCATAAGCTATAAATGTCACTTGTTGGGCATCCTTTGCTTATAAGGGGGTTGGGATGGCCTAGTGGTCTAGAGTGCTTGCCAGGCCCTAGGGTCTGTGCCACTGACAAGGGCAAGCCATTTTGGAAAATCCGGATGACCTCCTGGTTAGCGAGCAAGCACCATACTGAGCCAGCAAAGCCCATGACAAATTTGATAATTACTTCGAGAAACATTCTGCTGAGATAAGACGTAACATATTTTATGACAATATCAATACTTACCAATACCAACTATGCATGGTGTGCACGGAAGTTTATCTGTCTTCAATGAATCCTAAATAAAACGAAGTTAAATTTTAGACAGAAAAATACTGAATATACTAATACTAAATTATAATTGCACGAATTCTATTAATTATATATTACTTCTTCATGTTATCATATTAGCGTGTATATAGGGATATAAGTCTTCAACATAGTCGCTTTAATAAAACAAAAAAATAATCAACAGTTGTACATTAGATCTTATACACACCTATTTATGAACAAAATCAGTTAAATGCCCTAGGTGTTAGCATGTTTACAGAAACCCATAATAATTTCGGGATAAGGACAATAACTCTGCAAGTTACTTTTGAAATGTGACCAACTGGATCATCTGGATATAAACTTATACACCAAGTAGAAGTTGGAAGTTTATAAATGTATGCCAATACATACCGATTTGAAAAAGCTGTATGCTATAACATACCTGACATACTATCAATTCCTTAAGATCCTCTTTAAAAACCTGGGTCAACATCTGATATGTCCAGGTTATATTTGGCTGTTACTGCAGATTTTGTATTACAGGTCTTCTGGGCAACAAGATAATTATAGATTCGCACACTTTGTATTTCTCCAATTTCATTGAACAACTTCAGTAAATTAACACTGGTTAACATTTCGAAGTGTTTAAAAAAGTAATCACTTTGAAATATAAATGGCCAACTTGCTTTAACCATGCATATGGTTGTATCTTTGTCGATGAAATCTATTCTTTGTGTCTGATATGTGGATATCATTGTTTCACGAACATTCTGTTTTTCCACATCAGTCAGTTTATCTTTTAAAAACAAATCTTTAAGTTTATTTTGATTAAATGACTCTGAATTTATGACTTCAATGTCTAAGCGTGGTTTCTTGGATTTTTCACAAGATTCTGGTCAGTTTTCGTTGTCCTTTTTCGCTTCTAAAGCTAACATCAGTTCTTCGATACCGTCAGTCAAAATCGTTCCGTCAATCCGTTTTTCGAAACATCTTGGATGTCTTCGTACAACTTTTGCCGCCACTTCTCTCAGGATTTTCCTCAAGATTCTTTGATTGGTTTGTTTTATCTCATCCCACAATATTTTTATTAACAAACATCGTTGTTTTCGCGTTATTAGCTCTTCCTCTTCAAATGCCTGATTAAGACTCGACGGAATCTTATTCCATGGAATTTGTATGGTGGCTTGAGTCCCAGTCTCCAACGGAGAGGTACAGCTCCTGGAACTTATTGACGACGTTGGCGATTGTAGAGGTGATTGTAGACTAAATTCAGTTGATGCTTTAGATTCACCTGAAATAAAACAATCTTATGAATTTGACAGAAGCAAACGAGATAAGCGTTATTGTGTCCATGAACACGTAAGAAAATCATAATCTTTTTTGCAATGTTACTCCACAGCATTCACGTTAGACCCATAAAGAACTTCTATGCAAAGAATCAGAATCCTAACATCATTCTTAAGCGAATGGTAAGCCATCACAAAACTTTAACCATTGCACTGACTGACAGATGGGCACAAAACCTATAGTCCCCTCGGATTCACCGGTAGGGGACTAAAAACTACTTACATGCAATACGATCCCTTGCATTAAGTTGGTCTACAGATTTAACAATTGCGTTGAAGTACACATTATCGACCTCTGTATTATCACTGGTAGTGATCTCTGTTATTTTCAGGGATGTTAAACTTTTCACTCACTGAAAATACAAATATAAATAGAAAATATGTTGTTAGTGTGTATACAAATATGAAATTGAATGTATTTCATCATTACTGAACCGAGCGTCAACTGTAAAGCAGGACTAGAACCACAAATAATTCAGCAATTTGAACGGGGACATCGAGTTTGCAAATTCAGCAGGTTTATAAGGACAGATGTCATGTTACTCCTCGTCTTCTGAATACTCTTGTACACAGTATTCTAACAATTGTACACATTAGGAGTTTTAGGATGAAATATAGATAAGATGACTGTACTGGATTCAAACAAACCGATATAGACTTGCCACTCATAGTGGTGGTGCCAGGGTTAGCATATCATAAGTTGACCTTGTGAAATTTTTTAGGCGAGTGTTGAAAAGAAAAATTGTTCTAGTCCATCGGAGGGGACAAAAAATGGGATTGTGTTCATTGGCAAATTCACCCTTCTTGGCAAAAAAGGCCCATCTGAGATATTAACTTGACACGACAAATTAACTCGCACACAAGACAATAACCCGAGACTAGCGTTTCATTATGCACAGCATGTTAAGAGACCTCAACAGTTGAAAATCGGTAGTAAGCATATTCACCCTTATTGCCCATGCCATATTTCATTTAGCCTAAACATTCATTTGCATTTCAAATAATGAAGTGTTTCTGGCAAATTGAATTGACTTTTTGTAATTTTGGTGGAAACAGTTTTTTCAACTTACCATTCTTCAAAAATTCATCAAAAGTGTTCCCATCACAATGCACTGCCACCTTGCGACCGTTACAGGTCACTTTAATGAAGTGTGAAATATCCATGCTGAAACACAAGAAATTAACCACATACACCTGTTTATGATCTTATTGGTACAGTGTGTTTTAATACTATGCAAGTGACCCTAAATGCCAAATAAGTAGGTAATGGATAATAATCAAACATTTCATGAGTAAATTTTAGCAGTTTAAAGCAGTTGACGTTTATTGGTTCCAATTTATGAACTCCAAACTTAGGAAGGCAAATGGCCTCAAAAATTTCAACAATGCAATACGGTTCATTGTCTTTCACTAAATGAAGAACTTTTTTCCCAATTTGGAAACGGTCAGAAGTATCTAATAGTATAAGATGGTCATTCTTGGAGTAGGTAATACCCTTGTAAACAATGCTGTCACAGACTAGAGATCTTTCTATATTCATTTCGCTGTTTTTAATACTATCTTGTACAGTACTAATAAAGTTCTCTAACTTAAACGGGATTGAATTATGTATAAAAAGTTCACTGTCAAATAGACAACCACTAGAATAATATGCTTGCAAATATTGCTGTTGTTCAGATAGGGTGTATCCTATATTTTTGAAATTTTGAAACCTTCTTACACAACGCTTGAAATAAGAATGTTTTGATTCCATTCGCATCGTCCAAATTCTAATCAGAGGACCATATTGCAAGGTCAGCAACGGGAAATGTTGAACATAATGATGTTTTGGCTTTAAGGTTACTGTTGGAAACAAACGTTTACGTTCACTCATATAAATTACAATCAATTCCTCCATATAACTGATTTGTCCCAAACTGATAGATGGAGAGCAAAGATAAAGAACCATTTCCTGGAGTGATAGTAAAGAATACATGTATGCTGAAAATGTTCGTCCAGGTAAAACTATTTTTGCTGCGAAGTTGAAATGTCCAAGTAATTGTAGGAGTTCACGTTTTCTGACTGAGTTTTTGTTTAAGAATCTTTCGATCTTCGAAATTATGCGGTCGACCTTTTCTTTCGGTAATCTGGCCTCCATCTTATCGGTATCCAGGATAATCCCCAAATATTCTAAACACGTAGTTGGTCCGATTGTTTTCTTGCTTGACAGAGGAATGTTAAGGTTAAAGAAAATACTGGTCAGGGATGCCATCACTTCGTGTCCGTTAGTTTGACCTGACTGAATCGTTAAAAAATCATCTAGAAGGTGATGGATAGATGGTATTTTATAGTTTGTTGTGGCGATCCAACATATGACCTTAGAAAAATTGTCAAAGATTTTTGGTGAGGATCTGGACCCGAAACTTAGTCGCACGTAATAGAAATACTGTTCTCTCCATTTTAGACAGAATAAGTGATACTGGTCTGGTGAAATGGGAATTTGCTTAAACGCGTCTGTAATATCGGTTTTGTTTAGGATAGCTTCTGGTCCGTAACTCTTGATTAGATCAATGGCGTCGTTGATGGTCACATAGGATAGGGAGCATTCACTCTTGTCGATTAGGTCGTTGATGCTGGGTATTTCGGGGTTGTCGTGTGGCGATGAAAGGTCTAGAATTAGGAGAGGCTTTCCTGAATATTTCCCTATAGCTAACCGTATAGGGCTTACTCAGTACGATTTTAATGGAGGCTTTAGGAAAGGGCCCTTAAGATACCCTTTATGAAGTTCTGATTGTATCAGCTCGTCTAATGTATTGGGGTCTGATCTAGCTGAAAGTAAGTTTTTGCATTCGTGGAGCGGAAGGCTTAACATTTCAACTAAAGTATCAAAACCATACTCAAAACCATGTAGTAGGTATTGTACGAAACTTTTCTCGGGGTAAGTTTGTAATTAACATTTTAATTGTTCCGTATTAATTCCAGATAGAGGACAAATTTGATCACTGTCGAGATGATTGAGTCATTGTTGATTCTGTTTAGATTTAGTGGATCTAGTAGGGAATTTGTTCCATTTGTCAGTAATGCAGTTTTTCATGGCATGTTCTGTAGAGAAACAAGTTTTGCAGACATGTTTATAATAGCACTCAGGTTCTGTGTATCGGCATCCTGCGTCGTTGAAGTTGTTGCACACCGTTGAGCCTTGGTGTCTAACGAGAGATATGCCTCTTTTATCGTTTACGATTGAGTTATCGTTCTTAAAGTTTTGTCGGTCAGGTTTGGTAGTTGGAACTAAAGTTGACAGAGATGGTGAGTTTCGTGGGCAGAAACGAGTTGTGTGGTTTATTTCCTTGCAGATATTGCAAGCACGCGTTGGAATGCCATGCATGACGAGGTTCAGCAAACTTTCGTCTATTTCCCCCCATAAACCGACAGTATTGTGTTCCTGGATTCCGGCTGCAGCCTTTTGCGAAAACATCTTGTGGTACAGGTAGAAACGGGGACCATAATTACGAGAAATTGTATTTATATCTCTTTGATATTGGTTGTGAACACGCTTGTAATTATGCTCTTGTATTTCTCAAAGGCCAGATTAAACTCTTCTATTGACAAGTCTTGAGTCAGTTTGGGGTCTTTGAGGGTTGAGGAATATGTGGTAGAAACAATGCCAGACTGTGCTGTCAGGTCGTAATTTGGGATAAGGAGACTTGAAAGATTTACATCCTTACCTTCCAGAATTTGCTTTCTGAGGGTTCCGGAGATCATGTCTGTTTTCGGCAGGTTTTTAACAGAAATATGTGGCTGACCGAGATTTGCATCTAAAGACGTCTGACCTCTGTATCCTGAGTTCACATCTGCGGTAGTAGCGGCACCAAAGGTTCGTTGCATAGCCGACATTAGATCGTGGGGTCTGTTTTCCTCCTTAGAAGTCCGCTTTAGTAGATCGTGTACGACATCTACCATTTTCGCCAGGGCACTGGTCGCTGAAGCAATTTCGTTGTGGGCGCCGCCATCTTGCGTGTTTAGGTTCTCGATACACGCATGCGTAGTAGACGGGGACGCGTGAGTGACTGGTGACGTCATGGCTTCTTCTTGTTCGAGAGTGGGTTGAATAATATCTTCCGTGGCGGTTGGCTGAGTAGCTGTTACGTTCGGTGTTACTGTGAGAAGAGACGTATGTCCCTATTGATTTCGGGCGACGGTCAGTTCGTAAGACTGACATAACACGCTCAGATTCCATGAAGGATGGGCAACTCCCCCGAGAGCCTCGATTTCCGTCACGAATCTAGATTTTTTCCAATTCCTGCAATTGTTCATGTCAAAGTTTGATCTTTTTCGCGTCACCCGCGCGGAAGTACTTGGCTGGCTCACGATTGAGTGAAAATTATAACGTCTGTAGCGAGAAACAGGGATTTAATGCCGAGGGTGATAAGACGTGTACTCGGTGGTTAAAAGTTCGGGTAATTGTCCAATTCCGATGGAGATGACCATAATGGCGTACGCCGCGTTGTCCTTTCGAATCCAAAAGTTAGTTTAAAGTTCCACAGTACTTTTTACAGTTTCTCTACCCAAACACAAAATCCGTCTTGAAATAAACAGTTGTATATCCAAAATTAAAATTCGATGGTTTTAGAATAAAACCAAAGGAATTTAAAAGAGATTGTTGATAATATCTGCTAAGGAGTAACTAGGTACGGCTATCGTTCAAACCAATATGGTTCCTAGTGCAGGTCAACTAAAAACTATCACGTGGTAATAGTTCCTGATGCAGGTCAACTGACCAGTCATGTGATATAGATACTTAGCAACGGCCTATCATGCATACAGTGTATGTGGTGTTATGTTGAGGCATGAAGGGAAGAATAGCTCTTCTGTGAGATATAAACCAACTTTTAAGCTTGCAGCTTAAAACTACAACTAAACTTCACTGCTAGTTCTAACCGATGTGCTAGACATCAGACTGATACTACATAAGCTACGTTAGCCTCTTTTTTCAACCAGCATATAACTTCCTCTTATTTTGCCCATTATAACATTTGCACCATCAGAACAGAAGCCTATCAATTTTGTTTATAGTTCTGCACTCCCAAGCTTTCAAAGGCAGCGTTGATTTCTTCCAATATTCCAGTTGCCTTTGTAGTAAGTGGTTGTTCCAGTTTAACAATAGTCATATCAATAGCAAGTTTGGCCTAGAATGCTCTATCATGACTGGTTGATTTCTTATGTTGCTGGACAGGTTCTTGCTTTCCTCTTTGACTACCTGCGACAAGGGAAGAATTTCTGACACTGCTATAATGTTTACAAACAGTGCACCAAATTTCACATACAATGTCTGTATTAGTTCCATCATCATTCTGTTTGACCTTATAGCAAATATCAATTTTCATGTATGATCACGCATCCAATTCCTGACAGTTTTGACACTTATCGAGGAATCATAGACATAACTTTGTTATTGGGTGACTGTACCAAGTTTTCATTGTTATCTTCGCATTCCTGGCTATGTGTATTTTCTTGGTTTTTGCGTTTAAAAAATATGGTGATGACACATAGGTACTACTTATCACCTACGAGAGCGGTTTGGGTTTTTTTTTTTTGTCAATAGCACACAAGCATGGAAAGATAATATATAATCTGCGCAAAAAAATGAAAAGTTAAATGAGACTATCAAAAAAATGACTAAATTATCAATCCCTATGGGGGTAATTGAAATTTTGACAGATTTAATATAGGTAAATGACAAATGACATGATCCTGTTACAAACTAATGCTAACTACATTATTCATTACGATAATATTGCTTAAGGATCCCTTAGCGGTGTGCTCGGTAATTAATATGAAAAATTATAAATAACCATGCCATGGACTGTATAGATATGAAATATGTCTAGTGAAAGGTTTATATACGATTTTTAACTAACCTTATAATTATAATATTCAATTGTCATGTTGATGTACCTGCAAATCCAAGCTGTTGTTCGTATTCCAGGCAATTGACATTGTAATAAGAAGTCGGCTTAATCAGGCATAAACGGTCTTTTGGTGCAACTGGGCCAGGACTTCGGCAGGGCTGGTGGTCTCTGCGTTCTGTAAGGGTACATTGAGGATGGTGTGTGACTCTTTTCGTGAAGAGCCCGGAGCATTGGTTGGTCCCTTTGTTGCACTAACTGGAATTCTCTTAGGTCTTGAAGACAGGTTCCCCATTCAAATTGTTCCTCTGCTTGTCGCTCACGATATTTCTGATCATACAATAGTACTGAGTAGCAAATTTTTTTTTTTTTTTTTTTTTTTTTCAACCTGAATATGTCAGCGGTAAATTTTTGATCATGTTTCATCAGATTCTGTGAGTGTTGAGATACCCCCATGCTTCTCCACTAACTTTCCCAGGTGGAATTCAACAGGCCCACACTGGGTCAAGCCACAAGAATTTAATGATTTGTAAAGCCTTCTTCACTGGCTTAAACTAAATAGCTTTTTTTTTTTACACCTTTTTTCGCCTTTTAATCGAAATTGCCCAAAAATGAAATCGAAATTTAAAAAAAAACTGAGCCAGATGTTTTGTGTGCCTTTACAGGGCAGACCTATTCAGTTATATCAGTTTTGAAAAAAATAATATTTGCTTTCAAAAAGTGGTACTGATCTGTCAAAATCTGTCCAATGCCAACAGGAAACTTTACCGGTAACAAAAAAATTGACATTTAAGACAAAGCAGCATTTGAACATCGTCTTGTGTAGCGCTTTGAGCATGAACTGGGTTTATGGATATAGCGCATTATAAATGTACTCATTATTATTATATCAATCAAATCATAAATAATTAGTCTATGACTGAAAAACTGAATTAGCCAATGGCAACCAAGGAAATCTCTGGAGAAAAAATTTGGAAATTTTTAGTAAAAGCACTTAACTCTTTTAACCCTCAGTTATGTTACATAATATTTTTTTGATTACTTGTAAAATAGACTTTTAAGAAATGCGTCCTAGAGAGAGGGCCCTCTCCACTGAGCAATTGTGCCATATATTATGGATTGCATCTTTAATATTGATTAACATAATCCTTTTAGGGGGCAGTTTCCCCAACTGGTGAACCCCTGAATCTTTAAAACTACGGTATGCTATCAAAAATCACATAACTTGGCGAGACATACTGTGCATTACCCGAAAATGCAAAAACTTTATAATTGGAACCAGTTTACCCTTGTAAATACAGGTGTGGGTCAGGTAAGAAATTTAAACCAAGATAAAAATACATGGTTTTCTGAAAATTTATTAATTTAAATAAAAACAAAATACATAATGAATTTTGGAAAAAACAATTTAAAGGTTTGAAAAAGAATGGAGTATCACAGGTGAAATATTTGATAAGAGCTTTACATATACGTGGAGTCTTAATGTCCCTTAACGGTACTGCTTCAAGAAACCTTGTTGAAGCGCACATCATTGTAAGTAAATGCTCATTTCCAGCTTTTGTTTTGGCAATGGTCCTACACAGTCAATGATTACAGGACTGAAAGGTTCATCAAATGCTGGAATGGAATTCAAAGGATATACTTAGTGCTCCTACGGTTAGGACTTTTTGTTATTCGAATAACCGTGGCTATTAACCGGTTACTAACAATTAACCGTTTGGTTTCAAGTTTCAACATTAAATTACCACTCGCATCGCCGTATGATGATTTAAAAGCAAGTGGTTTTTAATACGTAATTGTACACGTCTGTCAATAACAAGTAATAAGCTTACCGGTATCTACAAATATTATAGCTTTGCTCCTCTCTAAGTTAAATCCTGTGTTTTTCCTCTTTGTAAGTATTTGAAAGTACTAAAAGAAAACAAATGTCGATCATCGAATTCAGAGATTATCATGGCGGAAGTGTTGTAGGCTACTATTTGGTGATCGAGTTTATTTCACCAGTTCCACAACTCCAATCTCCAGCCTCGGTGCTTTGTTGATAAAACTACTTTATTGTTATTGAAATTATTAAAGATTTATAATCAGGCAACTTGAATTATCTACAGCTTGTGTGTGATCAAGATGTAATGTAACTCAACTCATAACAGTCGAACCGTATCACACGCCACGGCATGAAAACTGCACTAACTGACTGAGCGAACACGTGACCGACGCAAATTCTCTTCGGCTTCTTAAAATTAAATTGGTAGATTTTTGACAGTAATGATGTCGCATTAATACAGGATGATTATTTTGTAATTGTTCTGGCCTTGCCTTCCCCCGATTATCGAGATTTTAAGACGTGGGTTGTTTTCTACCGGTCAACAGCAACACGTACCTCTCGACTGCTCGGCAAAATATTCTGATTTCAAGATAAATACATCATGGAATAAAGTGGAATAGTTATAAAGATGAAAGCGCCTGACCTCAGTAACTAACTTCCTGTAATTTTTAAACAATAATATTTAAAACCCGAGAATAACATTTTTTTTATTAAATTCCTGTAAAACAAACAGCTGCTCATTGACAGGTCATACACGTTATAATACTGGGGTAACGGGACATACATTGTTCAATTTTCAAAATGGCGCTCTGTCGTCATGGAGACGTCTGTAATGGGAGATAACTCCATTTAATGGGGACATATCCAATTAACCGTACCGCTCAATTCGAACCGTTTAACCGTCCAATTCTAACCGTTTACGGTTATCCGACTAACCGTAGGAGCACTATATACTGGGATCTTCATATTCGGCTTTCTTACAACTTGGCAGGTGTGATATAAGCTGCAATAATTTACAACATCATGCTTTAATTTTGGCCAAAAGAAATGACTGAGAATTTTGTCATATGTTTTAGTTACCGGGTACTCCTATATGACCAGACGTTTGAATATCATGAGCCACAGTAAAAAAATATCATTACGATATTTAGGTGATACCACAATTTGGAAATATGTTTTCCATATATTATCTGCGGAGACATCTGGCTGTTTGAAGGAATTGAAGTTTTCAAACGTTCAGCTCCCCTCACAAGACAGTGAACCAAAAAATTATTGCAGGGGTCAGGAAAACCTAACGATTTATGGACAAAGGAATTGACCGAGATGTGCGACGAAATGGTACTTATCACCAAACTATTTTCAAATAAGGACACCAAAAAATTTACGATAACAACATGCGCAACGGGAAAGTTAGGATTGATATTGGTCATTGAACAGAAATTAAACTTATTCCAAGCTCTGGCATAAGATGCGCGAGAACTAGGAACCAATGTATGAGCAAGCAAACAGCGAGCTGCAGCGGTCAGTGTTAACTTCGTTTGGCAAACGGCTTGAGACTTCAGATCCAACCATGGAGCCCAATTCTTGGCTGTCTGAAATTGAAAGAAGCTGCATCTGTGAACAGTTTCAGCGTATCTGAAGCAAGCCAGCTATCGTTCAAGAACAAGCAATGACCATTAAATTTATCTAAAAATGTGGACCAAACTAAAAGGTCAAGGCGTGCTGCATTTGTGATCCGAATGTGATTTTGCAACATTTCTTGTTAAATCGTATAGGCGACGCAGAAAAGTGCGACCTGGTACTATAATTAAGGTAGCAAAATTAAGCAGACCTAACAGTGATTGCAACTGTCGGAGAGTTACTTTACGACATGACTTTAAGGCCGTAATCGCCGCACGAACCTTCACTAACTTGTCGTTTGGCAAACGAATTAACATTAACTCAGAATCTACCTCGATACCATAAATGGTCAAAGTAGTCGCAGGTAAAACGGTTTTCGAGGCCTTGATGGTAATACTTAAATTGTCTGCTAACGAAAGGAAGTTATTGAGAGAATCCAAACATTTTGAAGAATTTGCTGGACCAGCAAAGAAAAAAATCGTCTATCATGTGACTCATGACCGCATTATATTTAGTTTCCATAATCCATAGGAGAGATGTACTGAAACATTCAAAAGTTTGGCAACTCATACTCAAGCCCATAGGTAGACACATGTCAGCAAAGTATAATAATTGGTGATCAAGCAAAACTGTAAAGCCAAGGAGCTCATACTCACCAGGATATATAATATAAGCGTTTTTGTGAACCAATTAGATTAGACCGATTAGCTATTATACGCCTTTGTGAACCAAGTTGATTATGCTAATGGTTACATTTGTGAGACGATTTAACTCAACTGATTAGGCAAATCGACCTAATTGTCCCAGCGAGTGTTTAGGCGATTAGATTTGACGTTTTCAAAATGTTGGAATGCTTCCACAATACCATGGGTTTTTGCGGCATACACGCTGGATGCCTTCAGCTACAATTCGGAATGCATTTGATTCCAGGGCAGGTGGTATGCGGAGCGTACGGAATTGGTGGTCATAGAACTGATAGGCTTTCACGCCAAAAGATGGATATAGATCTATAATAGATTGCAAATATGTCAACAAGCTAGATATACATTGGAGAAATTTTTGACAGTAAATATCCATAAAAATTAAAAAGGCTCTGCGCCATTGCTCATAATTGATTGATTTTGTTTTTGGGGATGATGATATTTGAAAGGTGGAGGGAGCTATCATCCCCTTCCGAAATATTGAAGGACAAGGTATTTGACTGTAATCCAGGCAACAGCAACGAAAATTCAATATACTTGTCCAACCAAATATCAGCCTTAACCTTATCCGACACATGGCTGGAAATGAATGTTGGGGGTACAGGCACTTGCGGATTTAAGGGAGCGCAGTTACCTGGATTAAATAATTCGTCGGCCCGTACAGCAAAGACTGAACGGCCTGGAGCAGCTGGGGTGACTTCTGGTGACCAACCAGACGTTGAAGCCGTTGTGGCAGCTGAAGCATTAACAGCTGCTGGTATTGCTATATCTTCTAACGCCCCCTCTTCAAGTCGCATTTCTGTCAATGAAAGTGGTGTTGGTCCTTTTCATGTCTGGTCTTTTATTGACGCTGAATGGCCACTTTTGGTTGTCTGTTTCATAACCATTCCCTTCTTAACTAATTTTCTAAACAAGATGTCTGTCAGACGGTCTTCCGCTGATGTCGTTGGTGGAGAGGAATCTGCACATTCTTGTTCTGAATCGCTGGAGTTGCATCTACGTTTAGGCATGACTCTGAAATAACAAACTATCATGCAGGAGAACTTTACACACATAACAAACACACACGGAAAGCAAAAGTTCCAAAAAGCAAACATAAAAGTTTAAAGGTCCACCAGGGAATACAAAAAAGTTCCAAAAAAGGGAAAATAAAAAATTCCACAAGGAAAAGTACAAGTTGCACCAAGGCAAGCAAAAGCATAAAGTTCCACAAAGGAAAGCATAAAGTTCCACAAAGGAAAGCATAAAGTTCCCAGAGGGAAAGCATAAAGATCCAAGAGGGAAAGCATAAAGTTCCACAAGGAAAAGTATAAAATTCCACAAGGGAAAGCATAAAGTTCCATCAGAAAGGCAAACGTTCTACATGAAAAGCATTCATTGCTCAAAACAATGTTTTATATTGTAAATGATAAAAAAACACAATACTGCCAAACAGTCACTGTGCGGCATGATTAAAAAACATGAGACAGCACAAAACTTTCACAGGTTTATATTTACTACGAAAAATTAAGCACTATTTTATTAACAATATTCCCACTTGTACAGTTTAAATTGCTGCTCTAACATTTTTCAATTATCGATACTATAGTCCCCCCCCTTCAACATGCAATATCTTTGCTAACCCTAGTACATAGAGATCTTTCTTAATTTAAATTTCCGTTGGTTGGACCCATTGGGAATACCCTCGTGCATCCGGATTTGTTAAATACTTTATTTTAAGGCGCTTTCCACCATTTAAAACTTTTTGTATCTGGCCTACAAAGAGCCCCTCGCTCCAGAAAACTCTGACATAATCGCCATTATCCACCGATATATAAAAAATAACGATTGCAAAAAGATATTAAAGTGATGAAAAGGTATAATTAAAGCATTATGCGAAGTTTTGAAATGAAATACATTATAATTGCCTATCGGATCATCTACTGCCTGCATCTTTTCCCGTGATTTCCAATATTTGTTCAAATAAGATTTGATATTTTGTCTACTTTCAATATACATGTACCGTATACCAAAATTGCCATACTACAGGCAATAACCACTCTTTAAATACTTTTTTGGGAGAATATTCGTAACGTGGGTTTCTAATATTTTTCTAAAAACGACACTCACCATTTCCTCTGCCAGTTTTTCTGCCCCAATTTCGCTGGCCAGTGCATCTATTCCTTCATCCACGATACGGTAAACAAAGAAGTACATGTGCTGGTGACTTGCAGATTTTACATGTGTGACCAAAACGACAATTGTAATAGGAGCACCCTTTGAGACTGTTGAAATTATTACAAATTTGCTGGCCATTGGTATAAACTATCTCTCGGCCAAGGACATCAGCTGTACGGTTGGTAGGTGCAGTGAGGCGTTTCCCTCTGTCGTACCTCAAAGCCACAGGACACATATAGCTGAAACATGAACTGTGGATCTGCATGTGTCACAATTCCTGACTCTGGATCCTGCGCACACGAGTTGACGCAGGCCTGGGTCCCCATATGACCAGTCAATAATTTGATTACGTTGGTATAGAACAGTTGCACATTTAGCACTAAAAAGTTTATGATATTTGTAGAATTTTTCAGGCCATATGTTAGCCGTTTCTATTATGTGTGCCATATAGTCGTCCAGCTCCTGCGATCTATTGGCGAACGCTGCAACCATTATCCTTTTGAACCGACCAAAAGCCACGATAAACTCGTCTAGTGAAAGGTTTCGGGATAGACGTTCATCCAACTCTTTTGAAGGGCGCTTTGATGGTTGGAAGTTTGGCATAAGCAAAATGTTTAGATTTACGTGTTTTCCTGACAAGATCTGCCGGCGGACTTCAGGATGGACCATATCAGTTATTGAGATGGAAGAGGCAAGAATGCCACTCTGACTCGGTATTAACGTAGCAGATGGTTGAAATCCGAATTGGAATTGACCTGAATTTTGTTGTTGATCTATTATTGTCGAGGAAACTGTAGCAGTACCATGACTATCAGCTTGTTGAGCGGCGTAAGCAGATAGCAGGTTGAAATCGGCTTTTGTTGGCTGGTTGGATGTAGAAGCCAAGCACCGCACAGTTTCTATAGACTGTTGGCATAATTTCAGTGTTGACATAATCATGGCTTCCATATTGTTTATGCTGGAAGTAGATGGCATCTGATCATGCGCAGTCCTTACGTCACGCCTGGCTGACGCGCATCTCTGGCTGGGACCGCTTGTTGACCCATTTTCTTCCTCGCTGGGCGGGTGGCCTCCGACGGTCGAATTCGCATCCGGCGGTAATGAAATTAAATCTACTATATTTTAACCACAGAGTTTGTTGTCGATGGTTTGGGGGAATTTTATTCAGTATTGTACTTCGATGTTTTACATCTCGACCAGTTCCCCTATGCATCTCTAATCGATCCTGTCAACACTAACTCGCTGCAGAACTAATCCGTCTGCATCAACGAAACGGACCTGATGTTACTCTCCTCTATCTAGTCATATACTATAATAAATACTTCTATATAATGAATACTTTGAGTAAATAATTGGTCAACTTTTAGCAATGTTTACTTGTTGTTTTTTATTCCAAATTCGCTTTATGTCAGCTTTCCTTTATATCATTAACATCTTCTCATACTACTTCATCTACCTAAACTACATATCATATGTCGTAACTTTTTGTCCCCTGCCTTTCAAAGAAAGTTGGGGGACTATTAAAATGGGTTCGTCTGTCTGTCCGTCACACTTTTTGGGACACAATAACTCTCTTCCTAATTGAGCTAGAATGTTCAAACTTGGTGTATGTGTTTATTAGGTCAATGCCTTGATGGAGTTCGAAGATGAGCATTTTCCGCTTAGGGTAAGCAGAGATAAGCAATTTGATTGGTTGATGCTTTGGGACACGATAATTTTAGTTCTAATTAAGTGAGATTTATGAAACTTGGTGTATAGTTTCATTACAGTAATACCTTGACTAAGTTGGATAATGAGCATTTTCTGCTCCGGGTAAGCAGAGCCATATGCAATTTGATTGGTTGAGACTTTGGAACACAATAACTCTCCTTCTGATTGAGTTAAAATGTTCAAACTTGGTGTATGTGCTTATTAGGTCAATGCCTTGATGGAGTTCGAAGATGAGCATTTTCCGCTCAGGGTAAGCAGAGATAAGCAATTTGATTGGTTGATGCTTTGGGACACGATAACTTTAGTTCTAATTAAGTGAGAGTGATGAAACTTGGTGTATAGTTTCATTACAGTAATACCTTGACTGAGTTCGATAATGAGCATTTGTCTGCTCAGGGTAAGCAGAGCTATACGCAATTTGATTGGTCGAGAATTTGGAACACAATAACTCTCCTTCTAATTGAGTTAAAATGTTCAAATTTGGTGTATATGCTTATTAGGTCAATGCCTTGATGGAGTTCGAAGATGAACATTTTCCGCTTAGGGTAAGCAGAGATAAGCAATTTGATTGTTTGATGCATTGGGACACGATAACTTTAGTTCTCATTAAGTGAGAGTGATGAAACTTGGTGTATAGTTTCATTACATTAATACCTTGACTAAGGTCGATAATGAGCATTTTCTGCTCAGGGTAAGCAAAGCGATAAGCAATTTGATTTGCCGAGACTTTGAACACAATAACTCTCCTTCGAATTGAGTTAAAATGTTCAAAATTGGTGTGTATGCTTATTAGGTCAATGCCTTGATGGAGTTCGAAGATGAGCATTTTCTTCCGAGGGTAGGCAGATATAAACAATTTGATTGGTTGATACTTTGGGACAAGATAACTTGGGTTCATCTTGATTGATGATTTTTATGCCACTACAATGGCTGCATTCTCATTCAGTAATGGATTCGACAGTTACAGTGTATAGAAACGATTGACTCAGACACGAGGGCCCTTTCCCTTGGCCAAAGGAGCCCTTTTGTTAAGCGTGTGGGCCCTTTTGTCTGCCATTAGGGTCCCCCTAACTAGGGTACATTTTCATTTTTCTCGTCAGTTTTAGCATTTTTCTTTATAAAACAGTTTTGGATGACACTTTGTGTACAGTTTGATTGCTCGATACGTTTGAAAAAAATAAATGTGCAATTAATTAATATGTGTCATCTATTTATTTTGGGATTTCGGCGGGGGACATCAGCCTCACTGTTGGTTTGTTCAAAAGGGTTTTAGATACATGTGATATATGATGACTTATACTATTCTTACTGTTGCATACAGTAGCTATATTTAATTTCTTCTTGGATATGTGATTAACTTCTTTTTCAGTTGTACTATCCACTGTAGATGCTTGAGTAGCTTCGATTTCAGTCATACTATTACTATCCACTATAAATAAAACCAAATTACTTCTAAACTAACCACAATTCTAGTGCTTAAACTTTCTCATCCTATATCTTTAATGATGGTTTTGGTGAATAGAAATCATATCTCATAATGTATACACCAATTTCAGGCTTATTGGAAGGTAACTGACAAGCAAGAAGCTGCCACGTAATGTACAAAATTCTGCCAAGACAGCGGGCAATAACTCGCTTACTCTTCTTCTATTTCCAACTGTATATGTTTTTAAACATGCACAAAAGGGAAATCTAGATTGCAAAATCTTGAAATCGTTTGCAGCTCCGGGATTGAACCCACAACCTCCTGATAAGCGAGCAAGCACCATACTCACTGAGCCACTACGGCACCGAAGATGGGTCAATCAATGTGCAATTCAGCAAATTTTGTTAAGACATCAAGTCTTTGTATCTTGTGGATATTCAGCATATAAAACACAAAAAAACCTACCCATGTCTACAGAATTCTCTTCATAATCCTCCCTATCATTATCTTCGACTTCAATCTCATCTAAAAAATATTGAAGACAAAACTTAAACAATCATTAAATAACCATTATTATGAAAACAGATGCAGCCAACTACATGTACGTAGCCTGAAAACCTGCCATTCATCTTGCTTTATGATTGACAGTTTTGATTAACTTTATATATATTTACCATCTATATCAATATTTATTTCATCGAATGATTTTCCAGTAAAATCTCCAAGTCCTCCCCTCTCCATTGCCAGTAGTATTTTGCTCACTTTTGCCACTTGAATGGTGCTCTCTGGTAAACGATAAAACTCTCTATGAACTTTTAAGTTGTGACCCAAAAATCCAGCCAAGGCATCAAGTTCATTGTCCTTAAGACTGAGTATTTGAGAAACCGTAGCAACATGTTTTCTCAGTGCTGTCGAAGTCAGATATTCAGGGTTTTTGGCACCACATTCTTTTGAAAGTTTCTTAATATGTCTGAACTTCTTATTGGAGTTGTGGATTGACCACATCTGGCAAATACATAAATATTCTTCTTATCAATGTTACATTCACTTCTGGTCTGAATTAATAGGTCTATTCTGTTCCTTTGAGTATTAGTAAATAATATTGGCACCCTTCTACCTCTTTTTCCTCTTACTTCTACCAGATTTAATGTTTCAACTAATTTCTTCTCAAATTTAGACAATGACATATATATATCTTCTTGAACTTCTCCTCCAGTCTTTAATCCTTCCAAGTACTGGCTAACCTCGATTCTTTCAGCTTCACCAGCACGACATCTATTGAACAATATTATCTGCGCCAGAACAATCTTTGCTAAATCCCTCCAAGAAGACGAATCTGGTTTGTTCTTCAGAGATTCAAAGGCTCCTTTACCTTTATCATCTAAATATATGTGTAACAGTTTAATATCTGCTGCGAGAGGTAATCATTTCGGATTATTGAATTTTCTTTTATGGAATGTGTTCAAAGCGTGTGTGGAAATATTAATGCTCCATTCACTTTCTATCAATTCCAGAAAGTTCTTTGTTTCAGTACGAGTTGGCTCGTCCAATTCTTCAAGAGCTTTGACCTTTACAATATTTGCGCATTTATTTAAAGTATACCCAAGTTATAAAGCAAGAGAAGGAGTATCATATGAGTTTGTCTCTTCATTGTAACCAGCAGTTTGCTTCACACTGTCCATGACTTTGCTGAAATGTGTAGGCCTGAAGCAATCTTTTAAATATGTAATATTGCTGACAGTTTTCCTAATTATCATCAAAAAACAAGCAATCTGTCTGACATAGTTATATTGGTGGGGATTGTCTCGACACTTGCTATACAGTCTTTCACCCAAACTCAAAATGGTTCTGTCATTTCTTACAATCAGTGAAGTTGTATCATTTTGCATCTTATCCAATATGTCCTTTCGAAAACAATCAGATACTTTTTCTGTCGGTAACAATGCAGCACCTTCTGCTTGGTGTCTTTTCTTTGTTTTGCTATTTCTACACTGTTTCTTAGTACTATGAGCAGCATGCCGCCACAGGTCTTTCTTTCTGAAGAAACCGTAACACCTTGAGCATGGAAGAAAGTCACTTACATTAACAGTTTGACCTTTGCATGGTCTTTTGCAGGGAATGATAGATCCTGAACCATTTCTTATAACTGTTATATTATGTTTGTAGTTTCCCGATGCATCTTCGACGATCCTGATTGAAGAGGACTCTTCACGCAGGCCCTTCCACCTGCTCAGAACCCTTTTTTTTGGACAAACAGTTTTGCCGCCGATCTTCCCTTTCCTGATTACAATTGTATTAATTAATAAATGTTGATATTTTGTCCAAATATTTACATTGTATTTCACAATTTCATGGGGTTTTTTCTTTCAAAATGTTCGTGGCTTTTTAGCTTAAAGGCCTACATTTTGATTGACAATTAAAATAAATAACAAGTATTTTCCAACAAGCAATTTCCAACTGTCTGAGTTATATAATGTGTGCACCTGATGTACACAAAACGAAGTAATAAATGCTGAACGACTACATCAATTCAGCTGACTGAAAGTCAGCATTTATTCCAAACGAAGCAGGCCTGACTGCCTTGACCCCCTCACCCCAAGCAAGCTTCGTTTCATAAGAATGCTGAATATTTTGACACAGTCTCTAAATTTGTTAATATTTCAAACAATAGTAAGGTACCTCTTGTTCTCTTTACTGTGCCTGCTTCATTATCAAATTTTCTAGTTTTATTTTTTATAACTCTAAATCTATAGCAAAAATGAAAACAACATATACAGTATATTGTTATCAAAAGTACATTGTATGTCAATAGTATTTCCCACTTTACAAGCCATTAAGTAGAAGAATTAGTGTTCATTTTCTCAATTTCTGGAGCTATCCATATATCTTTTATTCAAAAATATCTGTTTCACGGTTCCCCTTATTTGACCGTCTCACGTACAGACCCTCCCCCATCTCAAAAGATTCTTTGTCTATTAGTATTTGCACAGCCCTATCTATCGAATCAGAAAGCCTCAGGAACATTACGTAAAAAATTCCCACTATTTACAAAGTCTACAATGCAGCATAGTTAGACAGTACTTACACTTCATCCTCACTCCAAAACTTGACTTCTATTTTTTCTCCCAACCTTTCTGTTATCTCTCCAGGCCACCAGACCTGGCCTATACCAGTGTAACACATGAAAATTAATTATGAATGTGATTGGCAAAAAATATTTGCAGAAGTTAGAGATGGAATCCGGATGTAAGATCTAACAGCCAAAGATTTCCATCGACCCATCATTCGAATAGTGTCTTCGGAATGCCCGTTCATAAATGCAGTAGTAGCTGCACCGCTACGAAATGAATGTAACTTATAATGAGCTGGCTCAAGACCGACAAAAGCTACAAGTTTTTGAAGTGCAGAATTTACAAATGAATATGGAACGGGTGACCCATCTGGGAATTGAAAAAGAGAACCAGAAGTATGCGGATTAAAATGTAAGTAAGCAGACAAAGTGCATGGAGCACAACAACTCGAGCTGGATGAACATGTACAATTTAAGATAAGTCTGGTCGGGGCAGTTGAATCCTTGTGCTTATAATTCATGAGAGTTATTTCAACAGATTGAATAGCCGAACCGACAAAATTTAATGAGACATTTCCAGTTAAAATGACATTATGATCAAAAAGTTTGGAATTTGACACTAATTCACCCATGCGAAAAAAGCCAGCAAATGCCAAAGTGAAAATAGAATTGAGCAAAACGCGATGTCCATGTAAGGGAATAACTGATGATAATGCATTAATCAGTTGAACCAAGATCTGAAATGTTATAGGGAGTCGATCGTCACCGGATGGACGCAGTCTCCTAGCTCCGCGTAGCAAGTTTCTCAGCGAAAATGAATTAATAGTATCAGGGTAATTGAAAGATTTCTGCACGTAGGCCAAAGCTGAAGCATAAGAACTTAAAGTGTTAGGGGCATAGCCCTGTTCGAACAAGTAGGCTATAAAGTTCAAAATGACCGAAGGGGCAAGTGGCAAAGGGGGATTTAGATTGTTAAAAGCACAAAAATTCAAAAACCTTGACCATACCTGGCGATAAAAAACCTTGGAGGATGGTGATAAACTCGCGTCAATCAAAGATAAAGCTGAATTACTTGAATATTGATGAGATTCGGGTCGAGAATTTGCGGATGTTCGTCCAACCATGGAGCCATTTGTCGAGCTTCTTTGAACTGAAAACGAGATAATTTATCAGCTAAATGGTTAATTTTGCCTGGGATATGTTTTGCACGCACTAACACGTTATTTGTAAGACAAACCATAACGATACGTAGAATGAGGGTCATTATCTGCGGACAAGTTGAAGTAGCCTTATTGATAGCATGAACAACACCTTGATTATCTGATAACAGTAGTAATGTTTTGTTCTTCAAGGAGCTGCCCCAGTGTTCCAAAGCCAAAGTTATTGGGAAAAGTTCCATTATATTGATACTAAAATTGGAAAATTGATCTGTCCACGAGTCACAGAACCATTCAGTGCCTTAAACTGCAGCATAACCTAAGGTTGATGCTGCGTCGGTATATAAGTTCAAATGGTCAGAAGCTGTCCACTCATCTCTCAAAAAACATGCAGCTACCGTTAAAGTCTTGCATGAACTGAGACCATATACGAAAGTCACAACGTGCTGCATTGGTGATTCTGATTTTATAATACGGTTTCGCAATATTGATAGTAAGATCGTACAATCTACGCAAGAAAGTACGACCTGGAACCATTACTGAAGTCGCAAAATTCAATAGGCCTAAAAGGGATTGAAGGGAACTTAAAGTAATTTTACTTGATTGCAGAGCATTAGATAAAGCTGTACGAATTTTCAAAACTTTATCGTCTGGCAGGCGACAAAGCATTTGGCAATAATCAACCTCAATGCCGTAAATGGTAATGCAAGAAGTAGGAAGAACAGTTTTTGAATGTTTAATCGGAATGTTTAAATGTGAAGCAAGATTGAGAAATGTATCAAGTGAATTTTGACATTTGAGCGAGTTAGGTGGACCAATAAAAAAGAAATCATCAATAAGATGACTTACAGAACATTGGTATTTAGTTTCCAAAACCCAATGAATGGCAGAGCTAAATCGCTCAAAAGTCTGACAACTCATGGAGTGACCAAAGGGCAAACACATGTCTGCAAAATAATATAGGGTATCTTCAAGCTGGATTGTAAAACCAAGCAAATTGTAATCATCAGGATGGATAGGAAGAAGACGGAATGCATTCTCAATATCTGCTTTTGCCATCAAAGAGTCCTTGCCAAAGGTTTTAACTAACGCAACAACATTGTCAATATTTTCATACGACACTGTTGTGTATATACTATCTATGCCAGAATTTACTGAATTGTTTAGCGGATAGGAGAGGTCATGAATTAGGCGAAAAGAATTGGGTTCATGTTTCGGAACAATACCCAAAGGTGAACAATGCAAGTTAGAGACCGGTGGTGTGAGGGAAGGGCCAAGAATCCTACCAGCCACAAGTTCTGCATTAATTTTATCGACCAAGACTTCTGGTTGATTAAAGCATGAACCATGGTTTTTTGGGGTAGAAGAAATATGGTTACCAGAAAATGGAATACGAAAACCAAATGAAAAACCTTCAACTAAAAATTGAATCTCATAAGGGGAATATCCTTTTAATATTGTATTTAATCTATCGGGCAGAATTGGGGTTGGTAGGCTTGTTGGCTGACACACCTCGCGAACGAAAGGAATAGCGATGAGTGAGCGGCTGCTGATTATTGTTATTTGGTTTGGGTAGAAGTGGTTTAGGCATAGTGGCTGTTTGAGAATTTACCAACTGGTGATGAGTAAAATTTTGATTTTGCATATCAAAATTGGCTTGATCCCGAGAATCGTTGTCCCTTTGTGAAAATTCGTTATCCCTGAAGCCCTGACCGCGTCTTTGGTAATTCGAATTGTTAAATTTGCGTCGATTCTGAGCGGAATAACAATTTATTCGAGAATGGCGATAAATGCCACAGTAGCAACAAACGTGAGAATATTGGCAAACCTGTCGTGTACAACCAGTCAAACTGTTATATTGATAACATACATTAGAGGGAACTGATCCAGATCGGGTTGTAGCAGGTTTTTTGTCAGTAGCTTTTGGGGCCTGCAGCCAAAGGTCGGAGTGGATTTGGCCCCAAGGGAAAGGAAATGATTGGTGGAGAGTCCTGAATTGCACGTCGTAAAAGTTAAATGCAGCCTGTCCATAAACCCGAGCTAGTTCAGAGATTAAATTATTGTAAACTAACAAGTGAGAAACCTGCTGGGGATACTTTGAACATAAATATCAGTGAAGATAGCGAAGGACTTAAGCCATTTATCAATAGTAAGTAGTTTTGACTTTGAAGGGACTGGTTGTACCAAAAGGGGAGCCAAAGCGTTTTGATTGTTAATACTTAATGAGTACTGGGTTTCGGCAGCAGCCCCAGGCAGAAGAGATGAAAATTCAATGTATTTATCACTCCAAATGTCTTGCTTAATTTTGTCTGACACGTGGAATGACAATGAAATGACAGAAGGAAGGTTAGGGAAATTATTAATACCTAATGGTTGGTTTTGGAAGAGTTGAGCAGCTGGAATATTCATGACTGTGAGGGGTGGGGCTGAGTTTGTATCAGGTATTGAGTTCTGTAGGTCAGGAGCTGTATGTGATGTTGAGGGTTCAACATTTGTAGGCCTACATGTACTTGTAGCAGGTGCAGAAGATGACGAAGCTGTGGATGAAGAAGCTGTGGATGTAGGTGCTGTGGATATAGATGCTGTGGTATTGCATGCCTTAGAGCATGAGGGTTGGCTAGTTGATGTAGAATCCATCTTCCTCGACTTCATAACTAGACCTTTCTTCTGTAACTTATGAATTAAAATATTCGTCAACCTATCTTCAGTGGTAGACATGGGGATGTCCTCATCCACCTTTGAGTCATCTTCAACTACTTGGCGTTTCTTTGGTGGCATCCTTTGGAACCTAAAAGTGAGGAGTCACATTAATAAAAAACAGCCTCAGAGTGGATCAATGTAAAAATTAACGATAGCCCAAACAAATAACTAACTAGTACTAATAAATAAGGACCCAAGTATGCCAGGGTAACAGCTCCAAGGACGTCGGAGCAAAATAATAACAAAAAAACCCAAGTACGCCGGGGGAAAAAACACTCCAAGTACGCCGGAGTCAAATATCAAAATAATAATACAAAACGCTCAAAGTACGCCGGAGCAAAATAACACTCAAAACTCCCCAAGTACGCCGGGGGAAAAAAAACAAAAAAACCTCCAAGTACGCCGGAGCCTGACTAGAAAATTCCTGAGTAGACCAGGGGCACCCCAAGTATGCCGGGGTAAAATTAAATTTACTCTCCAAGTACGCTGGAGCCAAGCAAGAAATACTTGCAAATTAAAGACAAAACCTCCTGATAAGCCGGAGTATGGCATCACGCATACTTTTAAGGTAAAGAGAATATCCCTCATCATTTGACAAATGAACACAATCTGTAGGGTGGAAAAGTGTGTTGCTCTCCACGTCCAGAATACCAGAGCGATACTTCCAAAAAACAATTCCATGCCTTTCACAATCCTTCCGTACTATGCTATTGAATTGTTTAACTAACAAATTAAACGAATCGGATTCTGCTTTTCTGGGCATTGATTGGCAAATTGCAATCCCCTTGGGGTTAAATTTAGACTGGAGGCAACAGCAGTATTCAATTATTGCCGCAGATAGATCTTCCTTTGGAATGCCGTTGGCCAAATCGTTGGAACCAAGTTGTACTATTATGAGATCAGTTCCCAAGAAGTGAGAAAAGTTTGTTGGTTTATGAATGTCCATACGGTTCTGTTCATCATTAACTACGCAGAGGCCACCGTAACCACACACTCGTACAGAAACAAGCCTTTGATCTAGGTCTAAGTTGGCGACATTGTTGGAATTGAGAAACCTATCCAAACGTTTTACATGCGATGTGCCAAATATGGCAACCACAAAAGGAGAAGGTGGAAACACTTGAGATTCCTTACACTCCACGGAAAACAAACAAGATGCACCGGTCGCCATTTTGCTTTTAATGAACTCTCAAAACAAAATTAACGAGACGAGATAAAAGAATTACGTTTATAATAATCTCACAACCTTTGTAATAAGAAATTTATAATAATTTCGTATTTCTTGATAAGAAATCTAATCAATTAAAAAGGCGAATTCAAATAGAAATTTCACACTTCGATGGACTTTTTGAGCGGAGAGTAAGGTGACCTAAATACCTTAATATTGTGGGCTAAATTTCTATATATAACACTGTGGGGCTAACGTTTTTAAAACAACGATGCGAAAGCATACTTATCTCTTAAATCATATGAGAAGGAAAGGACCGATACCTTGACCCAAAAGGATAAACTTCAAACGAAGAAAAAAATTCAATTGACTGCACTCAGTGATGTCAAGAAATCGAATGAACAAAAGCCCGGGAAAATTGCCTTGAATAGATGCAACTTGCGCGGGAACTGCTGCGATTGGACCAGCCAAGTGAACACAATTTATGTCGTCACTACACAAATCATATTATGCTGCGCATAATATTCATTATTAATTAATTAGATCTAGGTGCCATACAATTGTCCTACGACTGTCAATATGGATGATTCGTGGAAGAACAGAAAAGTAGTCTATGAAGTTCTGTTTCAATTAAAAACTAAATTGACTTTTTCATTTATTTATTTTCATATTTTACTTCACCTCATGTTAGGTCACAGTCACAGGCATTTGAATTTTTGTTGTATATTAACCAAAAAAAATCAGACGAACCACCTTATGTAGTAAAACGCTTGGTTACCACGTCAGAAAATGAAATCAAATGGGGTTTAACGTCCTACTTTTATGCATTTATTTAATTGGCTAATTCTACATTGGATCAGGCATTTAAATTTCTTTTGTTGGAACGGATCAATCTCGTTCCCAGAGGCAGCAGTGGGGCAGGATGCCTCTGATTCCTTTCACCGGCCATTTTTACCACTTTTTTCCAAACCTAAGTCCCGCCCATTCTGACCTGTGATTGGTCAATCGAGCCCTATCCTAAGCAACAATCGGAGGCGTTGTCTGAAACTATCCGGGGTAAGAAAAACAGTATTCTTTGCATCCAAAAAAGAGGAAGCTCATTAGGCAGATCCCCTGCTGCCAGAAAAAATTTTGCCACAGCCGTAGCTGGGCAGACAACTCTGCCCTCTAACAGTGGGAGGACTAACTCATGCGCTCTACCCGGAACTGAATGGTCTAAGACGATCTGACGGTCAAAACAATACCGTTGGCAATGACCCTACAGTCTCTTCTTTGGATAGATTTGCATTCTGCATGTCTGGATTTTTCAGCCGGAGTAGTAAAATTTCTTATGCGCAATAACCCAAAGAAACCTGTCAGAATAGCTGCCCACATCTGCAAATCCCTGACATCGCTCATATCCAATTCCTGTCGGATAGTATCCAGGTGCTCAAGTGTCAGGGGCAACTTTAAGGCAGCTCTTGCCCCTTTAACACGCTTAATACCCAACAGGATGGATCTAAGCCGCCAGCTATCCACAGACGGGTCAGGTAAACTGAGCTGCCTATGTAATAGACGTAAAACATTTAAATATTGTTTAATGGAAGAAAAAGTTTTTGAACGAGCAAGAAAGGCCACATAACGTAATAGTGTGGTACTAGAGGCTGGTATTGGCACACAATTGATTAAGCTACTAAAGTCAAAATAACACTTTAACTGTGACCGGTAAGAACGTTTGGTTGATGCTGCCAGGGCGTTGGATTCCCATACACCTATCTCACGGTCAAGTTCAGATACAAGCTCTGCCACTGCTGGATCTGTTTAGAAATAAATAACATAGCACCATGAGACATATGATAGGGTAACCAATAGTGAGAGGGCATTGCGAATTGAAATCGCTTGAATATCTCATATATAAACCTTTTTATCTGTCCATATTCATGCAGTCGTGAAATTGCATCTCCAAGGGTATTCTGATCCCCTGGGAGATACACAGCCTGAATGGAAAAATTATTAGCCAAAGCCAATCCACTAACGACCCTGAGGAGCTCCAATGCCTCAGGGGAGCTGGTTGTCCCCTTGTTGACAATAGCTGCTGTTGCCATATTGTCTGTATAAATATATACCCTCTTATTTTTCCAAGCGACATGCCAACGCTTATCTGCCTCGACTACCATAGCCAACTCCTGTATATTGATATGGGACAGGGCCAACTCCGGTCTGTCAACGTGCCAAGCATAATATACCCAATCTAGGCCGCAGAAGGCTCCCCCGGTAATTGGGCAGGCGTCGGTCTGCACGGTGACAGTCGGTCTGGCATCCCATATCAATCTAAGGTTTGGTGTATTACATAAAACGAAGGACCACCACTGGAGGTCTAAAATAATTGGCAATATACAAGCCTTATGGTAAGACGATTTTAGCTCAGATAATAAATTAAAAATACTTCTACAATGAACTCTCCCCCAGGTAAAAACATTTGACGCCCAGCTGAATTTGCCTGCTAACCGTTCTAATTGTTTGCGTGTAGCTCTTTTCCTTTTCGTAAAGGTTAGGACTTCTTGTATCAGGGCCGAAATTTTCCTGGGCTCAAGGTAGGGCTGTTTTCAATATTGTGATATTTTTTCAAAATTCCTCAATATATTGTCAGTATCGCGATATTTTGGTGCACCAAGCAAGTGTTGTCGAAAAGCCTTAGAAAAGGGGGTGCTAATCTTCTCCAACAGCAATGAGGCACCCCTTGCGTTTATTACCTTACTGGTTGTTTTAATTAATCATCCTGCATCATACTAAATATATATTTTATTTAACTAGAACCATGTCATGTTCCGTTCTGAGTTCAGAAAAACAGTTGATCATATTACAACCAATTAGGCGTACTTCTTCAGAAACAAAACACTTTTTATTTTATAATCAGCACATGTATATGAATACAAAAGAGAATAGTGAAATTAATTTTGTTCCAATATAACATTTATCAATCATTCATCCACACTACAGTTATTTTCAGTTTTGTATCACCAAACAATTATACAAAAAATTGGACAAAACACGACTGCAGTTGAAGGGTTTTAAAATAAAATTAAATTCTACTTTCAATTAAAATTAAATTATTATGAAATAACACAAGACGTGATAAATTATGTCTTCTTCAAAATATTAAAACCTGAGAAGAGAGCGTACAAATTACTTGTGTTTTCATTCTTGGTAGCTACGTTTCTTCTACACAATCTACATATAATTTTATTTTGACCAGTATCGTTTACGTCAATCCGAAGTAGGCCCTAGTGCCGAATCTGGCTTGTACAGTTTCTCTTCGGCTTCGGGACTCTGAAGTTGTCCCTTCAACTTCCAACTTCAACTACGTCGTCTGCCACTTTGTAAATCTACCGATAGATATACATGTAGACATCGACGACCAGCCGCAACTTTACAAATTAAAATTGAACATTGATAATCAAGACTAGATAAATGCCGAAAATAGCATCGGTTTTTCCGAGGTTTTTTTATTTTCACTTTCGACTTTTTTTGTTGTCTCGATGTACCAGCCACGAGATCTCAATTGTTTACTGTGTGACTGGACATCGACTGGTCCGGATTTACCCGATAAATATGTAGTTAAAGCAAATTCGGGACTGAATTAAGAGAATATTGCAGTGCATACCGCGGTATATGGCGTCAAACGATATATTGTAATATTGCGGTTTTTTTGAGGGTCTTAAAATTACCGTCAATATAATTTCCAGATTCCCCAGAGAAAGTCCATTGCAGCCCTGCTACATCGTAATTTGAGGGGTGGATTCCAACAGACCTATACGCTGCCTTGAGGTCTACTTTGGCAAGGTAGTAACCAGGAGCAATGTCTGCCAGAATTCCTTCAACAGTTTGATATTGAAAATTATCTTTCAACGCATAGTCATTTAAGCTACTGCCGGACGGATGTCTCGCGTCGTGGATCACTCTAACTGTACCGTCCGGTTTTGGTACTGCCCCTAAAGCACTAATAATAGTAAGTGGGTTTAACACCTGCACGTAGTTATTTTCTTCAATTTCACACACAATAGCAGATTCCACCTCACTTTTTGCTTTCATAGCGGAACGACAGTTTGGCATAACTATTTTCATGTTTGAACTGGGTAGTGAGTCAACTATTAGAAAACCACATTTGATACCGTTCATAAGAAAATTCTGATCGCAGTCATTGGTCAACTCTCGTTCCCACACAGGAGCACAATTTGTTATCGGGGCAGGGTTGAACTGTTGTTCCATGGGGCTCCGTTTTTTGACTGATTTTGTTTGTGATTATACTGCCCGTGCGAGGGGGCAAACAGGTCAGACACAGATGAGCGTAATTGCAGAACTGCAGGTTGCAACCATTGCGACCATTGAATTTGGCGCAAACCGGCTTTCCTGTACTAGGATCAAATCTGGATCTGTTAGGCATAAATGCTTTTCTTGGTGGGAATTGATCCTCTATTACTCTCTGCCTTCTGTCGAAGCATGGATTGCATGAGGAAATTGTCATCCTTATCCCATATGAACACTTGTGCAAATGCAGCAACTTTCGCTAGATAGCGTGAATATGCGAGAATGGTTTCCTGGGTACAGTTATCTGTTATCATTTCTGTCAATATTTTTGCTGAACCCTCGAGAAACTGCGCAGGGCTTATTCTATCATGTGGAATTCTATTGTCTTTGATTTTGATTTCCACATTTCCAAAATCCACATTTGTATTGTCACTCTGTGGGGCCATGGAAACAAAGTCTCTCACAAGTCTAAGCGGTGTTTTTCGTGCCATAATCGATGCGGGGGGCACTACATTTGACAATAAATTTAACATACTTGCTATTTGTTGTCCACCAGGCGAAGTTGTTGTCGTAGTTGTCCCAGCCACATTTCCGGTATTTTCACTGTCAGCGGCCTGCTGTAGGATACTGCACAGGTCATTTATTGATAAATTTGTAGTCTGACTTAAAGCTCTTTCCACGTCTGTATTTGTGTCCGCCAAACTTTCGCCTCTCTCTGTATTCGAATTACCGGTACGCGTGGTTGACTGCATATCACCGGATCCATTTCTAAATGCATATCCCGGTACCTGTTGTAAAGCATCTTTCAATGGCAAATTCTGGCCGATCTGGACATCGGTGAATGTCGAGTCTATCAATTCTGGCGCCAATAGTCGAAGACTTCTTGCAGTCTCGAACCCCTGAGCTATAATGGCCGCAATCGTTTCCGTGGTGAAATCATTCACTCAATTCTTACGCAAGCCCGGCTCTCGTTCGGGAAGACTCTGATGTCATCTTGTAGAATCCGCAAAGTTAAACTATGATAGGCATCTTAAAAAGCGCACTCAGCCAAGCAAGCAACAACCATCGAGTGAACTGGCGCCAAAATTGTCATCTTTGTGTACAATCAATCGTATGCAGTGATGTACACAGAAAGCCATGACGTCATCATCGAGCGCCACCTACTGGCTGTGTTTTACGTGGACAAACATTTGTCCAACCCAAATCATTTCATTTAGTCTTTCCACATCCTCCATCTCGCTCACTAGAGAAGCGATAACCATGTCCATGATGTCCCCAAGTTCATCCATAGTTAATAAATCTGGGGTTGGGGTCGATAGTGGATGTACCTTTTGGGTAGAAATTAACATATACATAACATTAATTGCTTAATCCTCTTGTTTAATGATTTGTAACCTCAATATTTATATTTTTATAACACTAAGTCATGGAATCTACAGGGATGGCAATTTTCCGCGGATTCGCGGATTTCCGCCGATTTCATTTCAATTTTGATCATTTCTGTGAATCGTCTAAATCCGTTGAGATAATTTTAGGGGGGGTAAGGTACTCTATTTTTATTCGTGGCTCGTGTCATAAAAATTCTTCTCGACTCGCATCGGGTCAAACTCGGTTCGTATTTTCCTCGAGTTATCGGCAACTTCCGTTTATAACATTTAACTTCCGTTTCCGTTTAGAATATTTATAACATGTAGATAGAAAGAGGATGTGAATATTTATAACATGTAGATAGAAAGAGGATGTGAATATTTATAACATGTAGATAGAAAGCACTCAAAGCAGAGACCTGTTTCTAACTTAAAATAAAATCATAAATCCAAACTTCAGTAGATATTCTAGTTTGATAGAATTTTGGATTTTCTATAACTTAACATTTTGTGAAATAGGCCTTAGTACTACGATTTATTGACCAGAATGAAGAGTCAGACATTTTTTCAAAAGTTATTTTATACAAAGAAAACAGTGATCAAGCACCATTTTCAAAATAGTAAGTTGATATTAGTACACAATTTAGCTCATTTAAAGTCCTGTGTATTTTGTTTTTCTAATCACTTACATACTCCAAATTGGTTGTAAATTAGTGAAAATTTTTCGCCTTCAGGGGGGCTGTCCGCCCCCCAGACCCCCCTTTCAGGTCACCAAAAATTTCATTTCAGCTGAAAAATATTTTTCTTGTTGCCATCCCTGAATCTAAGTAACAAATGAAGTGGAGTTTAACGTCCTACTGTTCTGCTCCGACCGAAATAATGACTGAGCTAATGATGGTAGGCATACGCCATACAGTTTGCTATAAGGAAAATTTTGCACGGGCAGCGACGCAATGAGCCATCGAATTCCAACTGCCATAGGATCTTTTACATACACACCAATGTATTCTCGGGACCTAAGTCTTCCGCCAATACAGAGATCGAACACATGACCTCCACTTAGCCACCGTGTATGCACATATGTATATAAATATGTTTTCTTACTACATTGCTCAAGAATTAACCTCCTGACTAGTGATATGATATACCTCAGCTTGAATTTCTTGACTGTTGATAGCCTTGTCACACTCCCCCTGTTAAAAAAGATGGGACATTTAATTGGGCAGAGTTAAAATATTCGGTACGTGGTGCATTATTTGACCAAAACCTTCTCTACTTGGGACATTATTTGCCAATCGGTGCAATATTTCATGTCAATAACGTTGACGGACATTATAGATATTACAAATACAAAAGCTGGGTTGGGTAGGTACCCCACGTAACCTGTGGATATTTCTATCATCTAAAATGTCCATTTTTTCTCTCGCGGTTGCAGTAATTGAGATTCTAAAGATTTTACCGATTTATTATTTCTTCTCCTTCCAGTAAAAACCGTTAAATCTTCTTTTGGCCAAAATAGTGAACTTCCTACCTAAAATGAGACTGAGCTAATGACGGTCGGCATATACCTTACAATTTTGCACAGACAGAGACGCAATGACTAACTCTAATATCGAATTTAAACTGTCATACATGGGACCTTAGTCTTTGTCCCATCCGACCGACTAGGCAGCTGTTCCTGTCAGACCCTGTGCCCTGCACCAGTGACAAGGGGAAACCACTGAGAGAATCCTGATGAACTTTCTCGGCTAATACAGAGATCGAACACCCAACTTCCACTTAGCCACCATTTATGCATATATGTAAAAAAAATATAAGTTTTCTTACGATATTGCTCAAGAATTAACCTCCCAACTCGATATATTCAAGTTATACATACCCCAACTTGAGTCCATGTCAGTTGTTTCATTTCACTCGAGGTAACATACCTCCCCACCGTGGACTTTTTCTGGCCATAAGGAGAATGTAGTGGTCTTTCCCTACAAAAAAAGTATTTATTGATATAATCAAAGGTCTGATATGGCGAACAAAGCTGTCCAAATCTTGTTCATTATTGTATAATGGAGCAGCATTAACAGACATCTAAAAACAATATGAGATTATTTGATGCCCCCAATGTGAGCGAATTAATCCGGTACTAACCATTTCTTAATGTCTTGATTCCTATCTCAGCATTTCCGGTCGCAACCGCCTTTCCGTTAAAAACCATCTGTACAGTAGCCCTGCATATAAAACAAGTGGAAATGCATTTAAGAAATTATCTAAGACGCCCAGTTTTTAACACGTCTTGTCCGCATGTTTATGTTGTAGATTTTTCTTTTGCATGTAGTGCGGCCATCCTGCACTTGCTATCAGTAAATAAAGTTATTGCCAATTGTCTTGAGAAATAGTTTTTGGAAGTCCTTCTCATGAGACTATTTAAACTGATGCATGGGTGTGCACCATAAAAAAAAAAAAAAAGGATATCCGATTTATCACCGCAGAATTTTCTGCATTGCACTACAACTGCCTGCGACATTTCATGTCATATCTCAAATTAGCCTGATAATCTCTGTGACACGTTAAATGACAATGCCATAAACAATGTCAGCGTAAGTAACAACCTGAACCGAAAGGGATGGCCAATTTAGATTGTGAGGAAGGGAGAATTTGTGGCAAGTCAGTGAATGTATCCAAAGGTCTAAAATGGTATCTCTTTCCTCACCAGTTGAGCATGATCACTAGGTATCTTCTTATTATAATATTGGAAAAAGAAAAGTTCAAATTATCCATTCAAGACTTTGTTTATCAAATAGTGATCTTAATGGACGTGCATTTTTAAGACATAACTGACTCTCCAACCTGTCGATGAGGACACAATTTTGAAGATCCATATCACTTTCTGCTGATCAGCAGAAAGTGATAAGGATGCCTTTTGTAACAAGCCATAAACTGTGTAACTGTTGGATTGTTGTTGCATCCACCATGTGAACGGACAGCGCAAAAAACGGTTCTAAATGATCCTGGCTTAATTTGTAGGTTAAGAGATATTTTAAATGTCCAGTCCTTACAAGATATTCATAAAGACAAATGCAGCTCTTTATAGAACACACGAATCCAATGAAAGGTGTTTTTCTTCTTGTAATTGACATAAGATTTCCACTGGTATCTTTTAACTTGGAGGTGGGTAACATGGTTGTGAAAAAATGAAATTCCTTATTTCTAATTCAAACCATCAAAATCCACTGGTGTAAACATCAGTTAACCATAATACAAAAATGCAAAATCAATGCACGAACAGGAAACATATACAAAAAGTGTTTTTCACAAGGTGAACAGTTTGTTCTCGTGTTAGGTTTGACAGACAAATTTCATAAAAATATTCAAAATAAAGTGCCTCGCTGATGCAAATGACTGCTTTTTTCCTTCATTACTAGTTATAAACATCAATAATACACCTAAATAACAAATGAAATGCCTAGAGTAGTGCAAGAATATTGTATTAAATCATCGATCCAATTCTGCCCAATTCAGACTGTATTGATGTCCGTTGCGATTAACTACAATATGCATGTGCCACTTCGGTGATTAAAGATAGCACATGCAAAAGAAGTCAAGGAGAACAATAGGACAAGTTTGGAGGCTAATAAATATATGTTACTGCATACAAACGGGATGAAAACTGAACTTTTGGGCAAGTGATTTGGGTGTTAGGTTTGACGGACACATATTCGACCAACCACAAAGATATGTTCATTATCAGGTCTAGAACCCCACCAGCCATAACAGTTTGGTTGACAATGATTGATTAAGATCTGTCAATGCTCTGCATGGAAGGTAACCAGTACAAAAGCAACTGAGTGTTCTAGTGGCAACAACACCAGGCTTTACACACTGCAAAGCGTGGAAGAGTCATGTTCCTGCCAAGGCAGATTTTTAACTTGCCTTTCAGGACGAGATCTTTGAATGTCTCCGAGGCCGATGTAAAAGAAGGAACGGCACTGCTTCCCATTATGACAATCATCTTGCACCATATTTTCAGTGCAATAATTGAACATGTCCTCAGCATTGGTTACTGTTACATTTCTTGAAATTACAGCCATTCTAACATTATCCTTTACGACTGCAGACACACCATCACTCGGCCCTTTCCTGTGGCGCGATCCAAAGAAATGTCGTTCTAGTGAAACATTAAAGTCATGCTTAGCAAAACTAATGTCAGCAAAGGGGCTTTTGACTTATATTGAGTGCTGCACCCATCTGTAAACTCCACAACATTCTTGATGGAAATCCCACGTTTTTCCCTGGGATGTATAATTGCAAGCTCTTCAAAATGATGAACCCCATGGGAATCATGAACTAGATCTTCTGAGATCATCACCATGGCTTCTTGCGCAATATGAGTAAAATCATCATGCTCACAGTGGTAGTAAGCTACAACTGGGTGTACCGTAACCTGTTGGATAGCCCAGTGGGCCGATTGAATTTTATCTTGGTTTAAGCAACTGTAGTTTTCAGCAAAATCAAATACGAACAAAGCAGTATCCTTAGGCAGTTCAATGCGTGATTTAACGAACATATCTTGCTGCCAATTGGCAACAAAAAGATGCTTGGACAGTTCCTGAGTTTCACAATATAGTTCATCGAGGAAGTGTGACACTTTGTCTCTCTTTGTGACTTGGTCTTTCTTTGATTTAGTTTTACCATCATGCTGATACGATAGGGACTCCCACTTTTGCCATGTCACTGTCAAATCACCATGCTTTTCTTTTAATGAGGACATCTTCTGCTGCAGAAGTTTGATTCCACAATTTTCACTGTTCCGATAAATGCATTGTGTGCTGCAATATTTGGTGGTAACCTTAGGACACATGGTCAGTTGGATAAGTTCGTATTTGTCCTTTATCTTTAGTTCTGGTTCCTTCAGGGCAACCACCAAGCGGTTGAATGATTGCAGCTTGAACATGATGTCAGTGCAATATTCACAAAGACACTGGTTTAATTTGGTCCTATGTCTTAAAAGAACATTGCTTGGACGCAATTTCTGGAATAATGACACTCCCACAAAGTTTCATTAAATTTGGATAAAAACTCTCGCCAATATAGACTACACCACAATGCATATAAAAACAAAATTTAAGAAAATATTTTAATTCAAATATTAGTCAAAGTAGATGTGTGAATCTACGGTATTATTAATATTATAGCAGTCTTTATATAGCCTAAAACTACTATTTATGTGTCTGTTTCAAAGTGTCACCCCAATTCGTGCAAATATCTTCAAATATAAATTTTGTCAACAAAGACTAATTTCACTTGTATTATTGATATGCCTGTTGATATATGATTTTACAAATTAAGACTGTCTAAATTTACTAATTAAAAAATATTACTCTAGCCTATAAACTAGTTTAATTTGTTGTTTGAAGAACGGAAATAATGAGAGTAGTTCCCCTTTAAAAACTCCACCCAAGAAGAGATATTTTTATTGAGACGGGAGACATCATTGTAGCATACTTGACACCACGCTTGAATAGACATTTTTTTACACCTGGATCATCTGCCAGATTGGTTTCATCATAATTAAAAATATTTGATGGTGGAACAGTAGGTTCACCATTTGGTATGTTCAAAGTTTCGGCCAAATTCTTAAAGTATGACTCAACAACATCAACTGATACTGCAGCTCTTGAACTTTTTATGTTCTGACAGGTTCTATATGTAAGCTGATCTTTGTACGCTTGAAAAACGAAACAGCCCATTCTGTTGAAGAACAATTATTAACAAACTGGGGGACTTTCTTTCCTTTTGAAGCAAGATAATTTTTTGCTAAGATTCTGATGTCGAAATTATCAAAGAGGAAACCCCATTCCCCTAATACTTGGATATGTTTGACAAATGATTTTTCTTCTTCATCAGTAAAGACGGGAGAGTGACCTGTTTTTTTTGTTATGTTTCTTGTTCAATCGATTACTCAGTGGTCCAGTAGGTATACCAAAATGATGACTTGCTTTTCGTAATGACATTTTCTTTGATACAATTTGATTCACAGCTGTTTTTAAAATGCCCTCTGTATAGTGTTTATATGCACGAGCATCTTTTATAGGAGCGTGCCATATTACAATTAAAAATTCAAAACATTAAGGTTACTAAAAATTATTTTGGATCTGAAAAAAACAAAAAATTGCATTATAAACTGTGTTAAGTATCTAGACCAATATTTAATAGACATTTGTCTCGTGCTTTTTGAGATATTCCCTGGTGTTCAATGTTACCCCAAGAGCAATAATATAACAATGCTGTCAACATTCTTCAGTGGAATCCGAAAATAAACAAGAGTAAACATTTTATGCTTTGTTTTACAAATTCCAGATACTTTGACATGCATTTAGGTTAAGTTTCTTGAAAATAGTCATGTAAGTTGTTTACGTTTGAAGTGTACAAAAAATAAGAAATCTCACATGTTTCAACCACCATATTGAAAATGAGGTCTGCAGAGAAGAAAATTGTCATTAATTAATTCCATGTCATTATATTATGATTAGATATAGTCAGAAAACATTTTTCAGAAGCAGTCCATCACATATAATAATATTATGAAATTTCTTTAATGTGAAAAACAATATCCCAACTTTTCTGCGAAGAGTGTTCAAAGTTACCTTGGTGTTCAAAGTTCCCCCGGTTTACGGTATTATTCTACACATAGTAACTTCAACAAGTTTTCTCCATGTTGAAGATTGTTGGGTTTTTTTTCTAATCTACAGAGAATTCTTTCAATGATATCGACAAATAGTCATTTATTTCACAAGATCTCTAGTTTTTAAAGTTGCTAATACCACACCGGAGATAGTGTCACACCATTCATCAATTGGGTGAAGACTTCCGCCTCTTTTACACCAAAATTCTTGCTTTGTGTGGTAATCCTGCCAGCATGTTAACCCTCGTTTGATGCACAGGTAGGCTTTGCATAATCCACAATGAATGCAGCTTTTGGACCGGTGCACTGGGATGGCTTTGTACGCCACACCAGTGTTTGCCTTTTTGTAACGGTCATGCTTCTGGTTACAGACATCATAATTGTGGCCCGTTTTTGTGTTAGCTGGAAATACCGAGTGGTAAAGGCTGACGTTCTTGATTTGTTGTTGGACATCAACATGTGCTTTCTGTACATGAGAAAAACGAAAAGTTCCTTTGTGCTTTCTGATCTGGAAGACAATCTTAAAACAAATAATATTGTTGGTGTGAAAATGTCAATTTATTAAATGACGACTGAAACACAGGTTTTGAGAGTAATTAAATATAATTAGATTGCATTAAAGATACATGATTATTAAAACTATCAAATAATTACCCGAAGAACCTCATGCTTCTGAGGATCAAATAATGGTTGGGCTGAATGGAAACCTATCTAACCAGCCGAGCCCTAAGCAAAAGCAACAGCCAAAACTCAACCATAATAAGGGAAGACACTGATCAACAATAGTAAACCGCCATAAGCAATGGCAAACAACAAATCATATACAAGTAGGATGGAAGATGGGGTGGAAGGAGGGCAGTTCCAAACAATTATTCTTTATGACGAACTATCACGAACACCTATCCAAGCAGGATAGAAAACATGCTGTAGTCCTAGTGGCGGGAAACGATAAGCGCGCCACGGGAAGAGTCAGGCATAGCACAAACTTTATTATCACGATAATATATTTTTGTGCTTTCTGCCCTGGAAGCCCATCTTAAAACAAATAACACAGATATTGTTGGTGTCAAAATGTCAATTTATTAAATGTGAATGAAACACAGGTTCTGAGAGTAATTAAATATAATTAGATTGCATTAAAGATACATGATTATTAAAACTATCAAGCAATTACCCGAAGAACCTCATGCTTCTGAGGATCAAATAATGGTTGGGCTGAATGGAAACCCATCTAACCGTCCAGACACAGTTCTAACCGAATTCTGTTTGAGCTGTCGTGACCAACAACATTGTGCGAACCTCCCTCCGATTTGAAAACTAATTCCCCTATCTGGAAAAACCCAGCAAAGGCGAGTGAGAAAATTGCTTTTAACAAAATTTGGTGGGTTCTTATGGAAATGACAATGGAGATTGCAGATAATAACTGATTTAGAATAGTGCTAGTAATCGGCGTGAGGAGACGAAATGTGGCTTTTTCGGGCGCCTTTGAGCAGATTTTTTAATAAAAAGGAGTTAACTGAATCTGAGTAACCAAGGGATTTTTGTACAAATGCCAAAACTGAAGCTTGAGTACTGGGTGAAAAACCTGTCTCAAATAAATGTGCTAGATAATTAAAGATTAGAATATTTGGTAATGGAAATGAGGGATTCAAATTTTTTAGAGAGCAAAATGCAATAAACTTTTCCCAAGCCCTCGCATACGACGACCTAGATGAAGGAGCCAGACAAGCACCTAACAAGCGTACTGCCGTTGTTGTCAAATCTTCAAAGAGGTTTGGTTCAGTCGTTGTGGGGTTGCATCCAACCAGGGCACCCAGGCTCTGGCCAACTGAAATTGAAAACATGACAAACAATCAGCCACTAGATTCAACTTTCCAGAAATGTGTTGAGCTCTGATCAAAATGTTAAATTTATTAGCTATTGCAACTAATCGTCGTAATAAGGACATAAGTAGAGGGCATTTTGACAAAGATTTATTTATTACAAACACAATTGCTTCAATATCTGTTAACAGCAGAACCTTATGATTTAGTGGCCCCAATGCTCAATAGCCAAAACAATGGGAAATAGCTCTAAAACACTAGTATTCAGACTTTCAATGCCAGAGGGCCAGGATCCATAAAACCTTTGAGAAACTAACACTGCCGCATAACCTTTTCATTGTGCCGCATCCGAATAAAGCTTAATGTGATCCGAGCCCACCCAGGCATCGTTTAAAAACATGCATCGAACATAAAAACTCTGCATGAAACGATACCAAACTTTCAAGTCTGCCTTAACTGCATTTGTTAAACGAATCGTGTAATAATTTTTCTGAACACCTATCGTTAGGAATACAATCGTCGTAAAAAAGCACGGCCTGGCACTACAACCACAGTTGCAAAATTTAGGAGGTCCAGCAACGATTGTAACTGTTTCAATGATATCTTATTTCGATTTAAACTGTTTCAATGATATCTTATTTCGATTTAAACTGTTTCAGTGATATCTTATTTCGATTTAAACTAACTTGAAGCGCCTGGCGAATTTTTACCACTTTGTCTTCCGGTAGACGAAAAATCATATCCTGAGAATCAACCTCAATCCCGTAAATGGTAATTTTATTAGTTGGAAGCTCAGTTTTTAGATGATTTAATTGAAACTGCCAAATGGCTAGCAATATATAGGAAAGTTTGTAAGGATTCAAAGCATTTTTTCGTATTTTTTGGACCTATAAAAAAAAAGTCATCTATCATGTGGCTAAGGGTGGGCATTGTAATGAAACTCCATGACCCATTGCAAGGCTGAACTAAACTTTCAAACGTCTGACAGCTCATACTCACACCCATCGGAAGGCACATATCAGCAAAATAATACGTCGACCCCTCAATTTGAACCGTAAGACCTAAAAGCTCATAGTCATTAGGATGAATGGGAAGTAGGCGGTATGCATTTTCGATATCCGCTTTTGCCATCAAAGCACCTCTCCCCATTGGGGAACTATCAATCCTCTCTCCAACATCTTTTGCAAAATAATGTCTGATAGCCTGTCCTCTGCTGATGTCATACAGGTTACTTTTGTTGAAGTTGATGTGCCGTCATCAATACAATCTGTTGTTATGTTGTCTTCTTCCTCGCTGGTGGCAACATCAACAGGCCTTCTCCTCTTAGACATGAAACTGAAAAAGAAAATGTTTGACATAGTAAATGACCAAGCAGGTCTAGAAAATAGAAAAAAGTGACCAAGCAGGTCTAAAATAACAAGTGACCAATCAAGTCTAAAATAACAAGTGACCAAGCAAGCGTACTTGCACAGGTACAGATTTGGAAGTACAGGCTGAAAATTTAAGAAATAACTCTGTTAAAATCAATGATTAACTATCTTGCAATTCGAAGTAGAAAATAATAATACAATATCTACAATAAAATGACCCAAGTAATCTATGAAAACACTCGTGGATTCTACATTGGATCAGGCATTTAAATTTCTTTTGTTGGAACGGATCAATCTTGTTCCCAGAGGCAGCAGTGGGGCCGGATGCCTCTGGTTCCTTTCACCGGCCATTTTTACCACTTTTTCCAAAACCTAAGCCCCGCCATTCTGACCTGTGATTGGTCAATCTTTCTGGGTCAATTCCTCGAAAACTAGAGGTCGGATCGTCATTTCGTTTATTGTAAAATGATCCTTGAGTCCCAAGTCAACTCGCTCACATAAAAGATTGGATCGTAAACGTACAAATTTAAGTTTTTGTATAGATCTATTTTTCTACGCGTGGGTATATTTTTAAGTGATTCGGTCATCCAGGTACGTAAAATTAATACATGTTACGTGACAGACATGTGATTCATCACTTTCGAGAAAATGGCTACCCCGATTCACCAGAGAAATTTCTTCTCAATTTTCTGGTTTCGACATTAGGAACGGATTTTATAGTAATTTATTGAAACAAACCATTTCATCTTGTAGTCTTTCCACATCCTCCATCTCGCTCACTAGAGAGGCGATAGCCGTGTCCATGATGTCCCCAAGTTCATCCATAGTTAATAAATCTGGGGTTGGGTTAGGTAGTGGATGTACCTTTTGAGTAGAAATTAACATAACATAATATTAATTGCTTAATCCTCTTGTTTAATGATTTGTAAGCTCAATATTTATATTTTTATAACACTAAGTCATGGAATCTAATAAAAAATAAGTAACAAATGAAATGGGGTTTAAAGTCCTACTGTTCTGCTCCGACTGAGCTAATGACGGTCGGCATACACCATACAATTTTAGCGGGGGTTGGCAGGGTTGTTTTACCAGGGTTTGGTATTTAGCCGAGTTGCTTGGGTTATTTTACCGGGGTTTAGTGCGGAGTGGACGTTAAACCCAATTTCTCTCTCTCTCTAAATGCAACTCCTTTAATGGTCTTTTCTTCAAAGAATTTGCACCTATCGCTAGCATCGCTAACTCAGCTTTCTTCCCATCCCCGTCACATACTCTCCACGGTTGCACAGGTAACTTTTCAATTCATTCACAGTTAAAAGGTCAAATTCAAGTTTATTCGGTTCTGGTGAATGATCTTCATTGTTTGCCGCCATGACACCTAGTTGACAATACTCTATGGAATTGGCGTCATTACTCAGGGGCGATAAGACCTTTTAGGACAGAGCTATTGGCAAAAAATTTCTTGTCTTTCTTGACACCCCATACGTCTCTATATTCAATCAAACATTCGATGGAACATTTCATTTCTTTTGTTAACAAGGTAGTTACTTTTTTTATTCTGTTTGCTCTGAGTTTGTATCATATCTATCCTAAAAAAAAACAATTTTAAAGCAATAATTAAAGTTTCCATTGAAAAATCTATTTACTTTCTACATTGAACTTCAGATGTTTGTTTGGATTCCCGTCAATGTATATTATGGTGGAATATTAGGCAAAAAATGGCTTAATTTATAAAAAGGGGTATTGCCCCAACATTTGGTATCCTATGAATAAGTATTAGGTGGAAGATTTTGAAAAACCTGTTTTTAATCCAAGTTAATCCAATCAGTGAAATTATCTGCCATTGTTATTTTGCAATTGTGTTCTGAGTTAAATACTGGTAATTACTCACCTTGAAAACATTTTTCCCTCTGTGTCAGGCTATCTAAAATTTCTTGACTGGCTGTATTTTCCCAGAAATCAATAACTTAAATGATTCCGACCCTCTTCTTTTATTCAGAAGTATTATTCTACACATAGTAACTTCTGCAAGTTTTCTCCATGTTGAAGATTGTGGGGTTTTTCTTTCAATGATATCGACAAATCGTCTTTTATTTCACAAGATCTCTAGTTTTTAAAGTTGCTAATGCCACACCGGAGATGGTGTCACACCATTCATCAATAGGGTGAAGACTTCCGCCTCTTTTACACCAAAATTCTTGCTTTGCGTTGTTAATCTATTGAATTAGGTCATTGGTCATAGGTCAATATTATTCTTATGACATGCGCATGCCTTGTAAGATTGTCTGTCTAAGCGTGAGTCTAGGGCTGGCGTTTGTACCATAAACATGTACCTGTCAATAAACATATTTACTATAACAATGTCTGGAATTGGCGTTAACAAATGGTAGCAGAGCATGGTTTCCGAAAGAATTGCCACACCTTCCCCGACTTCCTCTATTTGCGTTTGGTCGACTTCGAGTCCAAGAAGCCTCTTCCGTTAGGTAAGTAGGTTCAAGTCTAATACCACTAAAAGCTGAAGGCTTCTCGTCTGATAGGCCCACAGTGTCACCTTTAAACTTCAGTAAGGAAGTTTTCGCCTGGTTAAATAAATGGTTCTTTTCAGCAAAGTTCATTCCTGTCAATACTAACAGCTTTACTTCCACGGTGATTTTCGCCATTCGAAGTAATTTAAATGCTATTACTTCTGATGGAAGCTGCATGCCCAATTTTTCGATTTTCCTGTATTTTGAGTCGAATAGTTCAATAAATTCTCTCATAGTCTCGCTTTCTTGCTTAACACAGTCCTCAAATTCCGCAAATTTATGAAGTCCGTCTGCCAAATCATCTTTGCCAAGGTGAGCATCAAGAAATTCCACTAAAAGTTCGAAACCGTTGGCACGTCTCAAGTCTGCTAATTCAATCTGGCAAACACCTTTTCTCGAATTGAATCGTCCTCTGGTAGGGAAAGGGCTATCACAACTCCTTGTTTATTCTTTTTTAAGTCTGTGATCTCTCTCCAAGCTTTAAGTTCTTGTTTGTAACGTTCGTACGGTTTCGATTTTGAAAACACCGGTGGATTTATTTTTGTCGACATTTTTGTTGGCACTTTCTCAGTCACATTCGACACTAAAATGTCGTTATCACTGTCTATTTTCGCCTTAAATTGATACAAAAAGGCTCCAAAATGTTTTTCATCTATTTCATCCTTCTCCTACACACAGACGCTCAAAATAGCCAGTAGAATTGTCCAAAAATCACCGTTTGTCGCTAATTTTTTTTTTATTTCGATGCCATTTTGACTATTGTATTCTGGGTAATTCTCGTTCAACGCTGATGCAGTCCAAGACTGATACCGCTTGACTTCTCACAATTACGCTTATTTATTGTACACCATACGCTGAATTGATCGTTCTCTTATTCATGTCCGTTTCGCTTGCACGCTCTGCTACCATTTGTTAACGCCAATTCCAGACATTGTTATAGTAAATATGTTTATTGACAGGTACATGTTTATGGTACAAACGCCAGCCCTAGACTCATGTTAACCCTCGTTTGATGCACAGGTAGGCTTTGTATAATCCACAGTGAATGCAGCTTTTGGATCGGTGTACTGGGATGTTTTTGTACGCCACACCAGTGTTTGCCTTTTTGTAGCGGTCATGCTTCTGGTTACAGACAACATAATTGTGGCCTGTTGTTGTGTTAGCTGGAAATACTGGTTGATGAAGGCTGACCTTCTTGATTTGTTGTTGGACATCAACATGTTGTGCTTTCCGTACATGAGAAAAACGAAAAGCTCCTATAAGTTACGAGTCAAGTTCTTCAATGTACTTACTGCCTGAAGCTTATTTTCCTTTGTCTTTTTGTGACTTGCTGTTGCATTTTCTTTTTCTTTAGATCGTTGGGAAAATGCTTCTGGTTTATCATAACTGTACCCACAGCATTCGTCTTTTGAACTGCATGCAAGTGGTGAAACAGTGTCACAGAATTATAAAATCTGTCCATCACGAGTGTGTGCCCTTTTCCTTATGCATTTGCTCTGAGTAGGAGGGCGTTTTACCATGTTTCTGACCTCTCCAAGCTCTGGGTACTGCATGTCCTCTCTTCCCTAGTATATATTTCTGCTTTACAAATATACCCTAATTCCCCGTCACAAAACATAAATGATATTACCCCCTACTTCACAGCTTTATCTTTGATGATATATTGTGATAATACAGCCGAGACTTTTGCATGAAGATCTGGGCCCGATTCCTTGAAAATTCTTAAGCACATTTTAAGTAGACTTTGCATGTAAGTAACCGTATCGTATTTTGTGTTCCCAGAAAATTCTTAAGTCCATCACAAGTGTGTGCCCTTTTCCTTATGCATCTGCACTGAGTAGGAGGGCGTTTTACAATGTTTCTGACCTCTCCAAGCTCTGGGTACTGCATGTCCTCTCTTCCCCAGTATATATTTCTGCTTTACAAATATACCCTAATTCGCCGTCACACAACATAAATGATATCACCCCGTACTTCACAGGTTTATCTTTGATGATATATTGGGGTTTATAATACAGCCGAGACTTTTGCATGAAGATCTGGGCCCAATTCCTAGAAAATTCTGAAGCACATTTTTGTGCTTATATTTTAAGTAGACTTTGCATGTAAGTAACCTTATCGTATTTTGTGTTCCCAGAAAATTCTTAAGAATGTCCTAGTGCTTAGATTTTAAGTAGACTTCAGTGTAATCACAAGCACCTTAATTATGTGTTCCAAGAAAAAAATTTAGTGCAACTTTGTTCTTATCAAAGCACAAGTCCCAAGCAAGCTATACAGCCTGTTTACCAACCTTTAGTCTGTTTCTGCTTCATACAAGATGGCTGACAGTTATTTCAAAGTATTTCCTATGGCATAGAAAATCCAATTCTTGAGAAGTATGCTTTAGAAAATTTCGCTTCTACCCTGAAACCGTTTTATTTATTTACCAATTAGTAAACAACACATACACAGGCTACTTTAAAATCATGCCCTCTCACAATTATGCAGAGTGTTTGCTGTCCTAGCGTTTGGGGTTTTTTTTTAGCTTGTGCCACATTTTATGTGTATAGGGGACATGTGAAATGCATCTAAATCGATCATTTGCCAGGAAGCAGGCAACAAATTTATGACGAAATTCACATACCAAAACTGACGTTGGAGAGCATCATAGTCTCAGTTTACCAGTCACAATGTGCTTAAACTCATACTTGACTTGTGCTTACATAAGAATGGTCTTGAGAATTTTCTAGAGACGATATTTTATAAAGATTCTTACGTAAGAAAAAGTGAAGCATATCTTTGCTTACTTTAAGAATTTTCTAGGAATTGGGCCCTGACTATTGGCTAATCCCTAATATTAACCAGAATGCCGGTTAAGTAACAAATTTTCTAAGATCCTAGCCTAGTGTACAGGGTACCTCGGGTTTTCGTCCCATCCACACCCGATAAACAATTTAAGAGTGTAGTATAATATGATGGTTAATACAAGAAATGATATTAATAATGCTTAGTTTACCACTATAATTGATAAAGATTAGATTGTACATGCACACAAATGTGTACATGGAACCTCATATTTTTGTCCCATCTGAACCCAATAAACCATTTAGAGTGAGTTGCCAAGATCATTTCTTAGTATTAATATTACTGACTCATTTTTTATACGCCCACATTTTCATGTGGACGTATATTGTCGTCGACCCTGTTCGTCCGTCCACAATTGTTTGTGAACAGTCTACAGGTCACAATTTTTATCCGATTTCAATGAAACTTAAAACATAGGTTTATCACCCTAAGATCTCGGTTCCTTTCGATATTGGCATGTATCGGACTGTAACTTCATGGGTTATGGCCCCTGATTGTACGAAAAATCACGTTTTTATACGTCCACATTCATAATGTGAACGTATTATGCCGTCGCCCCTGTCTGTGTGTGTGTGTGTGTGTGTGTGTGTGTGTGTCTGTGGTTCGCCTACAGGCCGCAATTCTTCATGGATTTTCTTCAAACTTGGTATACTTATTCCTTATACCCCAAGGAAGATCCCTATTGTTTTTGGGGCATGCCCGACCCCCAGGGGCCGAGCCACGCCCATTTCTAGTATTTGTTTGTTTGTCGTCTACAGGCCACATTTCTTAACTTATAATTTTGAAACTTAGCATACACATTCTTTGTACCCTAAGGAACATCCCTATCATTTGGGGTGTATGTCCCACCCCCAGGGGCAGAGCCACGCCCATTTTCTTTTCGCGTGTCTTTGTGTCGCCTACAGGGCGCAATTCTTACTGGATTTTCTTCAAACTTGGTATACGTATTCCTTATACCCTAAGGAAGATCTCTATTGTTTTTGGTGCATGCCCGACCCCCAGGGACAGAGCCACGCCCATTTCTAGTATGTATTTGTTTGTCGTCTACAGGCCACATTTCTTAACTTATAATTTTGAAACTTAGCATACACATTCTTTGTACCCTAAGGAACATCCCTATCAATTGGGGTGCATGCCCAACCCCCTGGGGCAGAGCCACACCCATTTTCTTATCGTGTGTCTTTGTGTCGCCTACAGGCCGCAATTCTTATTGGATTTTCTTTAAAACTTTGTATACTTACTCTTTATACTCTAAGGATGATCCCTATCGTTTGGGGTGCATGCACAACCCCCCAGGGGCAGAGCCACGCCCATTTTCTTTTTGTGTGTCTCTGTGTCGCCTAGAAGCCGCAATTCTAACTGTATTTTCTTAAAACTTTGTATACTTACCCTAAGGATGATCCGTATTGTTTTTTGGTGCATGCCCGACCCCCAATGGCAGAGCCACGCCCATTCCTTGTATTTATTTGTTTGTCGTCTACAAGCCACATTTCTTAACGGATCATCTTGAAACTTTGAATGATTATGCTTTGTACCCTAAGGAACATTTCTATCATTTGGGGTGCATGCCCAACCCCCAGGGGCAGTCACGCCCATTTTCTTTTTGTGTGTCGCCTACAGGCCACAATTCTTAATCGGTCATCTTGAAACTTAAAATACTTATTCCTTATACCCTAAGGATGACCCCTTTTGTTTTGGGTGCATGCCCGACCCCCATGGGACAGCAACACCCATTTGGTTTATGTATTCCTTATAGCCTGAGGGCGTCCACTATTGATTTTGATGAATGTCCCGACCCCCAGGGGCAGAGCCACGCCCACTTTTTGCCTTTAGTGTTAGGAAGGCACAATTCTGAATGGATTATCTTGGTATAGTTATTCCTTATACTCTAAGGACGGCAACTATTAATGTTGATGCACGACCCTCAACGCTAAACAAACCAAACGCCTAGCCTTCTTGACAAAGTACCATATCAATCAAAGTAGGAATGTGGACGTATATTGTAGCGTTAGCGTTATGTTTTAGCTTGTGAACAGTGTAGAGGTCACAATTTTGAACTGATTTGGATGAAACTTGAAATGCATGTTTATAACCCAAAGATCTTGGTTCCTTTTGATATTTGCGCCAATCGGATCGTAACTTCCTGAATTATGGCCCCTGATTGTCCAAAAATCGCCCTTTTTAGCTTGTGGTCCCTCTGGAGGTCAAAATTGTTATCCGATTTAAAAAAACGTTTGATTATATCACCGTTCCATGGTTATGAAGGTTGAGTTCGAATTTCGTGAAAATCGGACCAAAATTGACGGACAAAATGGCCGCCATTTGTACGCGAATAGTGTGAAAATATGTTATATCAAGGTTGTGGACCCTATAGAGGTCACAATTTTGAATCGATTTTGATGAAACTTGACAGCTATGTTTATAACCCAAAGATCTTGGTTCCTTTCGATATTTGAATTATGTCCCCTGATTGTACGAAAAATCACCCTTTTTAGCTTGTGGTGCCTCTGGAGGTCACAATTATTATCTGATTTAAAAAAAAACGTTTGATTATAAAAACCAAACAAATTCTAATGATTTTCTGATAATTCCTTAATATGCGACAACTCTTGTTGACTGCCCGGACGATTTGGCTGCTGTGTGGCCGTATGTTTCGTTGCCTGGCAACCTATTTTTAATAGTGTCCCGGTTTCTTATAAAAAATGAGTCCGTTCTGAGATTCACTTCTTTTCATTCTGCTTTCAATGCGTTTTTGTGAAGTGCATAGGTTATTATCAAAATCAGTTTTAAAGAGGAATTTCAGTTCTTCCACTTTTTCTGATGACCATTTTTGCCTATTAACCTTTTTCTTTTGCTGGTAGTCATCCTGCTCCAATTCACATTCTTCAACAGGTACATACATGTAATCATCATCATGATCATGTCTTGTTAAAATATCAATGGGTGTTGTATTTGTTTTTGTTCTTAATAAACGTATCTTGTGCCTCAACCACTGGAATGGCAATAAAGTAAAGTAAATGAAATGGGGTTTAACATCCTACGGTTCTGCTCTGCTCTTTTATTTTCTGGAATAAAATCTAAAAAATGCCTCTAGGTGCTAGTAGATGTATTGTCAGCCCACACTTACATGCTCATGCTTGCATTGGTAATGCATCTGTCCATCAAATGAAAAGACACTTTCTAAAAGCATTTTAATGTTTTTAGCTCAGTAGCATAGTGATCTGTCATTGCAGAATTATAATCAATAACATATATAAATGGTATGTGATTTACTTGTTGGTCGAATGACATTTTGTCAACACTCCCTGCAGCTGAGTGTGTAGAAAGCAATCTCACTTGCTTTCTGTCCACTCATTTGCTGCCATTAAGTTGTCTCTTCTAATTTCAATAAGGTCCCCTTTCTTTTTCATGATCTTTTTAACTTCATCTGTTAGATTCTTCCTATTTGATCGCACTGTACCAGTAACATACATGTATATCTGTTTGTCAAACATATCATCACATAATTGCACCGATGGATAATGATTATAACTACAAGATGATAGAGTGAGACTGTTCCTTGTCTGTGCTTCGAAGATTGTTGGTGTGATATTATTTGGTGAACATAACCCGTCTGTGTCACCCATCTGTAGAAATGAACTTTGAAATGTTGCTGTAGCACATATGTATTCAACATATTTATTTGTTTGTTTAATCATAAGCTACCACAAAGATATTCCACAGACTGTGCTTCTATAGGTTAGCCATTTTTACATCATTTTCTGATGTAAATCTTACTTCAATTTAGCGTAAAGTTTATGCCACTTGCGTTAGATTTATGTCAGAAAATGACATAAACTTTACATTAGATTGACATCAGAAAATGATGTAAATATAACTTAAAAAGGAAGTAAACATTAGATGAACATCATTTTCAAATGTCAAATTTTGATGAGCAAAGTGATGAAAATATAACAATTAGAACCATTATTATAATCTATTATTTGCATTTGTAAATGTGAAATTCAATAACCAAACTTTCTTTAATCGCAAGGACTGGATGGTCAAGTGGTTTGTCATTGATAGCGCTAGTGACCTGGTTCCGATACCAGACATGAACATGGATTTTCTTCGTGTCCTCCAACTACTATAGACTCCTGGTGCAAGCAAATAATCAAACTTACATTGTATCTCAGGTTAGTCCTGAAATAACCTAATGTGAGTGAGTTTATTTGACGTTATACCCCATTTCTCTCTCTCTATTTACCAATAACCATTCAGAATTTTAAATGTAATTGCAACCAAATGTCTAAAACAACAGCACAATTTACATTTAAAAGATAAATATATAATGTAATAGAATACAGAGCAGACATTTGGTGACAATTTAGGAAACGGCTTTTCAAGAAAAGGATCTAACTTCACCAATATATTACAAATTGAATTTTAACACAGAACTAATTTGCTATGGTTGATCTATCACAAAAATTTGAAGTATTTGTAAGGGACCCAAAATGTTATTGTTAACTAGCTGCAGTAGAGAGCAATAACAAGAACAAAGATGATTTTCAAGTCACTGATACGACTTAGTTTAAGCCAACGAACTGTGACAGGATATCTGCTCAAAAAACAAAACTATTCATAACAGAATTAAATGTCACAAGATCACACAGAAAATATTTTAGGCTTGCTGCTCCTAAAGTAAAGCTTTGGCCTACAGTCTGAAGAATTTTGTGCTACCATAGATACATATATTAAAGTAGATAAAGTACAAGATATATATATTTATATCAGTACATTATTAAAAAGTCAATTTCATTGCCATCTGAGTGGTTTTGTGGATGAGTGCTCTGATACATTGCTTTTGATCATGAAGTCTGTTATTCACTTCAGTGGCATGGTTTCGATCCCAAGTCTGTGACAAGTAGTAGTGTTGTCTGGCTTCCATATACAAAGGTCTTAAATAAACCTTTTTATACGCCCACATTTTCATGTGGACGTATATTGTCGTCGCCCCTGTTCGTCCGTCCGTCCGTCCGTCTGGACGTCCGGACGTCCGTCCGTCCGTCCGTTCACAATTGTTTGTGAACAGTCTACAGGTCACAATTTTTATCCGATTTCAATGAAACTTAAAACATAGGTTTATCACCCTAAGATCTCGGTTCCTTTCGATATTGGCATGTATCGGACTGTAACTTCATGGGTTATGGCCCCTGATTGTACGAAAAATCACGTTTTTTAGCTTGTGAACAGTTTAGAGGTCACAATTTTGAACCGATTTGGATGAAACTTGAAATGCATGTTTATAACCCAAAGATCTTGGTTCCTTTCGATATTTGCGCCAATCGGAGCGTGACTTCCTGAATTATGGCCCCTGATTGTCCGAAAAATCGCCCTTTTTAGCTTGTGGTCCCTCTGGAGGTCAAAATTGTTATCCGATTTAAAAAACCGTTTGCTTATATCACCGTTCCATGGTTATGAAGGTTGAGTTCGAATTTCGTGAAAATCGGACCAAAATTGACGGACAAAATGGCCGCCATTTGTACGCGAATAGTGTGAAAATATGTTAAATCAAGGTTGTGAACAGTGTAGAGGACACAATTTTGAACCGATTTGGATGAAACTTGAAATGCATGTTTATAACCCAAAGATCTTGGTTCCTTTCGATATTTGCGCCAATCGGAGCGTGACTTCCTGAATTATGGCCCCTGATTGTCCGAAAAATCGCCCTTTTTAGCTTGTGGTCCCTCTGGAGGTCAAAATTGTTATCCGATTTAAAAAACCGTTTGCTTATATCACCGTTCCATGGTTATGAAGGTTGAGTTCGAATTTCGTGAAAATCGGACCAAAATTGACGGACAAAATGGCCGCCATTTGTACGCGAATAGTGTGAAAATATGTTAAATCAAGGTTGTGAACAGTGTAGAGGACACAATTTTGAACCGATTTGGATGAAACTTGAAATGCATGTTTATAACCCAAAGATCTTGGTTCCTTTCGATATTTGCGCCAATCGGATCGCAACTTCCTGAATTATGGCCCCTGATTGTCCGAAAAATTGCCCTTTTTAGCTTGTGGTCCCTTTGGAGGTCAAAATTGTTATCCGATTTAAAAAACCGTTTGATTATATCATTGTTCCATGGTTATGAAGGTCGGGTTCGAATTTCGTGAAAATCGGACCAAAATTGACGGACAAAATGGCCGCCATTTGTACGCGAATAGTGTGAAAATATGTTATATCAAGGTTGTGAACAGTGTAGAGGACACAATTTTGAACCGATTTGGATGAAACTTGAAATGCATGTTTATAACCCAAAGATCTTGATTCCTTTCGATATTTGCGCCAATTGGATCGTAACTTCCTGAATTATGGCCCCTGATTGTCCGAAAAATTGCCCTTTTTAGCTTGTGGTCCCTTTGGAGGTCAAAATTGTTATCCGATTTAAAAAACCGTTTGATTATATCATTGTTCCATGGTTATGAAGGTCGGGTTCGAATTTCGTGAAAATCGGACTAGAATTGATGGACAAAATGGCCGCCGTTTGTACACGAATAGTGTGAAAATATGTTATATCAAGGTTGTGGACCCTATAGAGGTCACAATTTTGAATCGATTTTGATGAAACTTGACAGGTATGTTTTAAACCCAAAGATCTTGGTTCCTTTCGATATTTGCGCCCATCGGGTCATTACTTCCTGAATTATGTCCCCTGATTGTACGAAAAATCACCCTTTTTAGCTTGTGGTGCCTCTGGAGGTCACAATTATTATATGATTTAAAAAAAAATGTTTGATTATAAAAACCAAACAAATTCTAATGATTTTCTGATAATTCCTTAATATGCGACAATTCTTGTTGACTGCCCGGACGATTTGGCTGCTGTGTGGGCGTATGTTTCGTTGCCTGGCAACCTATTTTTATAACTTCTTTAACATTATTGCCACCAATGGTGCTCAAGAGTCAAATATAGGATCTGTAAAAAAAGGATAGGTGAATAAATGAAAAGCAGTTCTTCTCTTTATATTCAGGCACCATTGGCAGGCTCGATTTTCTCCCTTCAAACCTAACAAGGTCATGTCCTGGCATTACATTTCTTTCAACGACTTTCTGTAATTCTCTCCCTTCCCACAAACATCTACGCTTGTGGGAACTGAAATTATTTGCTAATTGGTGGATAATTCTTAGCTTTAATGTCGTCAAGGACCACTGTCGTTTATGTTTTGGCAATGGCATCCTGGACGAGTACCACAAAATATAGGCATTCACAACCGCTATATTCAGTAAAGCAAAAATGAGATATTTCCACCATTTCTTTCCAGCACGTGCAAGGTTGTAATATGCTAGGTACTGGTCCAGGTGATCTACACCTCCCATTTTCTGGTTATAATCCACCACCATGCTTGGTATGCGAATAATTTCTGGTCCAGGTGATCTACACCTCCCATTTTCTGGTTATAATCCAGCACCATGGTTGGTATGCGTATAATTTCGTCTTGGTGATGGCATGTTCAGGGCTTCTCTGTGTCAGAACCATCATTGTCCGAAGAGACAAGATAAACATCCCGTTTGTCTTTCCATCTACAGAAGATAATCTCCCTTTCAGTGGGCATCTTCACACTTTCACCAGTGTCGAGACGTGGTTCATCGACCGATTTTGGCAGGCCTTTGCGAATCTTCCTAACAGTTCCACAATAATATGTGACAGCATCTTTCAGATCTCGAACCAGGTCAAGCGAGGTAAAAAAGTTGTCGCAATACAGATGGTGGTTAGATAAAATAAAATTCTCCATTAGGCTCATTACAGCTTGGTAGGCAAGACCCTTGTCAGGAGCATCCACATCTGATTGATGAATGATTCCTGGAAATACTAAATGACCTAACACCTGAGAAAGGGATACGAAAACCTTGAGCAAAACATTGACACAAGAATTCTGTTTCTTGGAAATCATATCCTGCCAATAAATTTCTAAGCCTGTTATAAAGTACCAGAGTTTCTGGTGGTTGGACCATTCTTACGAAATGCATAAGGGTTAGCAAGCACGGGTGAATTGGTTTTGAGAGGCGGGGTGAAAGTTGGTGGTTGCGCTACCTGGGCTGCCATGCGAGGTAAACCCTGTGGAGTTCTTTGGGCCATAGAAGTACGGGCTGACAATGGAGTAAACTGGGGACATAGTTGCTGTCTACTCTGAGGGTATTCTGCCAGATTGTGTGAACTTCGGGGCAAAACAACGCGACTGGGGATGGTCATAACCACAATTCCCAAACGTGGGGAAAAATACAGCGGTTACGCCTACAGCCTCCTGGGCCGTTGAATTCCCAGCAAACCACCTGCCTTGCTGACAAACCTTTAACACCTTTGTCCGGGAGTACCATGGGTCTTACAGTTTGCAGTCAATGTAAAGTTGTGGCCTGCAACCAAATGTCAGCATTTATTTGGTCCCACGGACAAAGGTGTATTGTCACAGACGACAGAATTGTGTGTCATAAAAATTACAACTTTGTGTACCATATGTCTGGGCCATAACGCTGAGTAGCTCAGTAAATAATAACAGAGTGACAGGTAGAGCACAAATTTTATTATCACGATAATATAATTATATGCAATTCTTTCTGTTCTATCTAGCAGATGAAAGAAAACCATTTGCCACTATTTCAGTGTTTGGCGTTAACCTGCATAGCAATCAGTCAACTGATCAATACCACGCTTTCCTTGATTATAATATTATATGGAATAATTTTTTGGATTTTTCATACTTTTCCTTTTCTTAGGCACGATGTCTTCTCCAGCAAGTAAGACATTGTCGTCTGATTCAGTGCCAGTCTTCTGTAGATCGTCCTTCTAACTTAAACCTGGTCATCTTTCAAACACCACAATACAGCAATATATCTTATTGGGATTACTCCACAGGGTGTTATTTCATTTAAATCTTGTTGTTGCGGATAGAGGTTTTGATATTAGTGAGAGGTTGGTGTAAGGTGTGCCAATAAAAGTCCTCTAGGCGAACACTTTAATTTTACGCAACTAAAGTGAAACCAACCAATTGTACATCACACTCAACCATTCGCCCACTTTCTGGTCCTTTACATTTGCGAGTCTTTAATTTGGATGTTGGTTAGATTACTGTCAGTGTCTCTGCTACATGTACAGGTATTGGTGTCAATTTGCTATAAGCAGGAGTCTATGTTTAAAGAATGTGATTGATTTTGAGATGATTTCTTTTCGATCAACTTCAATCCTTTCAATATGCAACCCCATTAATGTCCAACAACAAAATCATCATATTCTTTCTCGCTTACCCCATTGAACTCCACTGGCCCCAATCAAACCGCACCCCCACCCCGGGCTGTGATTTTCCGGAAATAAATACAAATGTAAAACACCATGTAACTCATTTATTTGAAGAGCTGTATGCATTATTTTGGTATCAGAATAAAGGTGAGAAATCCACCTAATCTGCTGTGGCTGTTCCTTCTTTCTACCTCCAGTATTGTGCTTTGTGGTGCCAATCAAACCAACAGTTTTGATCAGGCTTTCCGATACACAAGTATTCCTCACAGTACGTACACCGGAAGACAGTCTTGCATCTCTTAGGTAAGTTTTTTTCAGCAGTTCTTGGATGTGCAGCCTTCTCCCTGTTGTGTTTTTCACTGCATCTCTTAGGTAATAGACATTGTAGGCTGCTCACATAAAAAATTTCATCACAAGTCGCATTGGCCACTTATAATGTCGTCCACTCTTCTGTCATCTGATCATTTTTGTCTGTCCCTCCCATAAAAGCATTATAAAACTTGACAGCTTTGGGACAAGGAACAGGAATTCTCCTGTGCTGATTGGCATCATATCTTTGAACATGATCTGGGGAGTCCGAGACGTAGACACTAGTGACGAAGTATCCAGAAAATGAACTGTTCTGACAATTTAGGTAATATATGATCACACTTTTTAGCACAATATGAATAATCCATAGAATGATGAATGATTTGTTCTACTGATTTTGAAATACATGTTAAAGAAAATGTTCATTGCTTGTGAAATGGCTTGAAACATAGTACACACAAATACACGGCACATGCATCACATCTATAAACTGGCTCGGACCTCTTTCTAATTAGATTGCAATGTTTACAGCGTTTTTTTGTGTCTATTTTTGACAGAAAGTGATTGGTTTTTTATTTGAAGTGACTCGGCAGAAGCATAGAACTTGGTCATCCATGGCCCTGTCAGTTTTTCCAAAAATGCCAACAATCTTTTAGTAAGCTGGGTATTAAACCACAAGAAATCGAACCACTTCCTAGGAAGTTGAGTAAATAATCATAATGCTCAAAGATTTTCCCACTGATAAGGAAAAGGAATTTACGCCTGCTTCTTTGGTACCTAGGCAGAAGACCCATTGTTAAGATGTTGTCGTCTATTAATGTATTGAACCCCTTAGGATCTCCTTTTGAATCTTTATTATCATAGTTTTTCATTTGTACAACCAAGTTTCCAATTACACAGTCATTCCCAAATAACACTCCTCTCTCACTAACTAAGCATTTAGTTTCTATTTTATCTAGCGAATGTAAATGGCAATTGAGTTCATTAAGAGTTTTTCCACATGAGGCATTAACCGGATTCACAGCAGCCCTGTCATTCATGGTATTGGCTATGTTACTAATTATCGTTTCCCTACAATACTGGCATTCTTCTGCATGCAAGTCAGAGTAAATGTTTGCAAGATAATCATGTTGGTGATGTGACCATGATAATCATTAGCAGTCCCTCCAGAAGGCTCACCTACGTCAAGAAGGTTACCGTCACTGTTTGTAGTTGGGTGAATGCTGTTCATGTGAACTCCTTCTTGGGTGGTAGCATCATGGCCTAAAGTAAGGTTTTTTGATTTTCATGGCCATGTCTGCATGTTTTAAATCTGCAATGGTGTCATGTTCCCTGGCCATCTGCTCCAGCGGGGTCCTAAGAGGCAAAGATGTGAAGACCTCTCCATTTCGTTTTGCCAGCCCTGCTATGGCTCTTGACCTACTATTGTATCATATACCATCATGCTTGTCTTGACATGTATGTTTTTCCATCCCTTTTAGTTTCCTTCTCCTTGCTTTGTATGTATGTTTTTCCATCCCTTTTAGTTTCCTTCTCCTTGCTTTTTTCCTTCTCCAATTCATTAACCCTTTCTAACCATTGATTAACTTAATTAATGGGGGCGGTGTATAGCATCTTCTCAATGTTGACACATGACAAAACACTTTTAGTAATGGCTCTACTGGTAACATATCTTTGAACAACTGGTGACTGTTTATTTTGAGAGCAGAGTGATCTAATAGGGTTGTAGTCATTTAAGAGTTCAGATAAGTACCCGAGGAGCTGTGTTAACTTCATTTTCATAACAACTTGTCAACTCTTTTTGATCAGATAGTTCCCTTTATACCCTCATGAACTCCTCTTTAGAAACTGTTTCAGATTGTTTTTCCGTCAGCTTTTCCTTATCCGAATTCAACAAACGTTTATGAGTCCTTTGAAGATGTTTAAGCTCTGCCTCCACATTCATACAGGGCCACTGTTTTATCCTTTTTCCAGCATAGACTTCTTTCTCTGTTGTTTACACTGATTTACCTTCTTCTTGTCATGATAGTCACTATATTTCTGCTTCCCTTTCAGATTCCTCAAACAAGTCAAGTATTTCTTTTTATTGGTATTTCTCATATTGGACAAACACATAAGCAGCTTCCTAATCTGAAGTTTTCTTGGGGTGAGCATGTGCCTTTTGATCTGTGTTCTTCACTGGTGTGTGGGGCTGCTGCTGCGAGGGGTCTGGAACAGGTGATGCACATGTATCCATGGCTTCATGTGATGGAACTGGAGGTGTAGATGAATTTAAATGTCTGTACGTGTAAGATTGATGCAATGCATTTTATGTCTATGATGGTCTTTGTCACAGATTTCCCATGTTGGAAGTACAGTGTCTAAATATGCACAACTTTGAAATTGTTCTCTGGCATCTTTCCATAGAGATTCATCAGTTGTTGCTGGCCTGGACCTGTCTTTGCTTTAGGAGATGCAGTCCTTGTCTTTTTCTTCATTGAGGAAAATAAACTGAAAAATAAGAATAAGTCATACTAAGAACCCTTTGTTCTACTTCAACATTGTTAGCTTGAATGTTAACCAGTGCTTTGTTAGTCTTGGTAGAACCTCCAAAATATGTACCATGTATTCCTCAAGTTAATTAATGTGGTAGCCAGATATATCATGAACGGACTAATGCTCTTAACTGGACTGACTCGATGGCTTGGTCTTAGGAACTCACGACTCTGGCCCCACATCACAATTGGTCTAGCTGAAGAAATAGCCAAAGAAGAGAAGGAAAGATTAGAAAAATTGGAGGCTGATCGATTAATGCGAATGAAGGGTATAATAGAAGAGGAAAATTCTTAGTTTACATATGACATGATTGAATATTCATAGATGTAATTATGAACAATACATAAACATTAATGATGATTTGGTTCTAGGCAAGCACTCGTCTAGATATAAAATCCCAACACATTTCTAAGGCCTTTAACATTGAATCTTACGAGGGTTCCAAAAAGAGAGTTATTCCCCTTTAATCACACTCAAAAGATTGAAACAATGCAATGTTTCCTTGAGGTTGTCGAACGTCCACAATTAAACGACAGTTAGTTGCTAAACGAACAAATAGGAGATACATACACTCAATTAAATCTCTGCAGTATGACTAAATATAAGATAATTATTACTTACGTGTCACAAGAAACGTACAAATTCCTATTGCATCCCTGGTCAGCGGAATGGCTATCACTCTAAAATGCAATTTACCAACAGAAGAGGATGCATACATGATAGATAAGGTCATTATTCTACACGATAATAATGATTATTTTGCAAGACATATGTAATTAAATGGTGTCTGCCTGAAAATTTGAGAGACCGAGAGGAAGTAACAAATTTTATTGACAAAATAGAACAGAACCAAGCGGTTTCAACTTCTGGTGATATTTTGTAACCACTGACACATATTCCGAAATGAAAAAAAAAAGGGATATAATATGTGCAATATCATCATTATACTTTTTGTAAAAAACGAAAAAAAAATAAAATGGTGGAAAAATGTAAGTTAGTTTCCACATGGCTACATAAACAATGTTGTGGCTGTGCCTATATTCTTCATTACTGATTGGTTTACTCAATTTGGGATTATAATTAGTTAATGGTGGTTTGTTGTATGTTATATTTTGATGGTTTTTTGGGCACACTTTCTCTGCTTTTAACAACCTAGCGTAATAATTCAAGAAATTTGTCAAAATCACAATTGTCATCCTTAACTCTTGGCTGATTGTAAGATGAATATCATTTGGTAATTTCTTTAGTATTACTGATATCAATAGGCTACCGCTTGTCTGTGAAGGCACATTTAATGATGTTTATTAACTCACATGAGATTCTATAATGTCATACATATGGTACCGACTTCTAATGCTACCAGGGCCTCCATATGTTGATCAATGATTTATCTGTTTATTTCAATACTTTCTTTTGAACTTTTCCAGTGCTTTTTTGTAATTGTCTGATGTTATAGATAAACCACCTATGGTGTGGGCAGCCTCTCCTTTAATAGAATTGAGCAATTACTTAAATTTATCAATGTCAGGTCTTTCTTTAGGTCTGAAAATGAAATGTTATCTAAATTAAATCAAAAAATGGATAATCGAGACTGGGTTTTTTTCATACTGACTTTAGTAATGATGATCAAGGCTAGGCCTAATATTCAATCACTAAATTCTAAATTCTTTGTGGATCAATTTGACTGAAATTTTTAGCAAATTCCCTTTACATTATCTTGTTTTGAACTATTATAGTGATAACTGCCAGCTCTTTATCCAATCTCCCATAATGCCCCTTTAACTTATCGTTATAAAATTTCATGGAATTCAGGTAAACATTTTACTTTTCTTTTGTCAAGTTATTTAATCATTTGAATGAGATCTTTTACATTTTCACGAACGCTTTGAATGTGAAACTGTTTCAGTGGCAGTTAGAAATTGAACTGGAGTGTACAGGTCACAATTTTATGGAATACAATTACTGCTTATTACTGTGTGATGTTTCGACTGGGTTTCTCTAGTCATTATAAAACTATGATAAAATATGAATATATAACAGGACAATATATACATGTGCACAACAATACTTAGTTAATGCTGACAAACCAGAGATATGTATGAATTGTCCTGTTATATTTTTGTCGCTCAGTAATAAGCAGTAATTGTATTCCATAAAATTGTGAAGTGTATACACCTTTGAATGTGGTGCAATTACATGTTTTCATCACTAATGTGATTTTGATTCTTGATGTGAATTTTATGTTCAGGATATAGCTTTGTAAAAAAATTAATACAATATATATTTGAATTAAAACTAAGAATGTTTATATTTTGAAAAAAAAAAAAATCAAATTTTGGTTATATTTTTATGGTAAGTCAGAGTTAGTTGTAATATCTCTGGAAATTTCTGTTATCAAATAAAAAAAACTTTTTATGAATAACAATTTCTATGATTTCTCTGTGATGTTTCAACAAGATTTCACAAGTGGTTATCAATCATATATCAAGACAAATTAATGAAATAAAATTTGTATTGATATGCTTGATAACGACTTGTGAAATATTGTAACGTTGCAGTGTAATATATCGGAGTAATTGTTATCCAGGGTTCAATTTGATTATGTTTTAATTACTAAATGCCATCCAAAGAATCTTATGTTATTGTCCCCCATCTTTCGAACAAAGCACCAGACATTATAAAATGGGTCAGTCTGTCTGTCTATTCGTCACACTTTTTAGGGCACAAAAGCTCTGGTGATAACTTTAGTTTTAATTAAGTGACAGGGATGAAACTTGTTGAATAGTTTTATTACCTCAATACCTTGACTTAGTCACATTATTATTAGTATTTTCTGCTCAGGCTTAGTAGCAATAAGCAAATTGATTGGTCAGGGCTTTGGAACATATCAACTCTGCTTTTTATTGAGATACAATATTTAAACTTGATGCAGATGTTCATTAGATGAATGTTTTGATTAACATTTCAAACTAAAGCTAACCAGAGTTAACCGATGGAGTGGTGAAACTTAAGTGTAGTGTTTCACTACCTGATACTTCAAAACCTTGACTGAGTTTGATCGTGAACATTTTATGTTTAGTCTAAGTATAGATAATCAATTTAATTGCTCATACTTTTGAAAAAGAGAAATGTTCAATTAATCAGTGTCGTCTATTTATTTTTTGATTTCGGCAGGGAACATCACAGTCACTTTTGGCTTGTTTAAATACATTCAGTAATTTCATGTTATTTAATGTGAATATGTATATTATTTTCTTTTAACACCTTGTCAGAGAGATTGTGATTCAAAGCAGGGACTTGTTTCACAAAGTGTACATGTAAGTCAAATTAATAATATTAAGTTCAATAGAGTTTGATGATAAATTGTTCAATTTAAGTGTATATTTGCACTAACCCTTCAATGTGGTGTAATAGTGATAATCTTGTTGGTGTGATCAAGTCTTACTCTGTAAAATGAGGCACAGACAGCTTTTATATTAAAGAGAAAAAATTGTTGTCAATTTTGCAAATGTTGAACATAATTAACCTAATTTTAAACTGTTTTGATTATGAAATGTACATAAAATTCTGTTTTGTTCTTTACTTTGTGAAATGATTGTTTGATTAAAAGAGGTAATTTCTGAATACATTGAAATCCTGTCAGTGAATATTTTTTTTTGTTATATTTAAGAAATATTTTATGTTATACATCTCAATCTACTTTTATAATCTTATCTGAACTCTGGTTGTTTTACCGGAAATATGCTAATTGTATATTATTTTCTACCGAACTATGATGCTCACATACATGCATTACAAGATGAATTTTTTCATTGTCAATTACTTTTGTTCACCTTTACCTTACCTGCCCTGTTTTTCCTCTAGACCATTGCTTTGGAAGGTATGTGGCATCCTTGGCACTTATTCCGAGGAGCTTTATTAGGTAATATTTAAATGAAATTCTCCAGTAGACGTATTTCATTTGTATGAAGATGATAGTAGATAACTTCCTTAGATTAAAGTTTCTTGGTCCATGATGGCTGGGAAGGGTAAAATTGTGACATTATGGACGATCTGACTAAATAGGTTTCCATAAAATCTGGTAAGACTATTGCTTTCATTCATGTTTGGTAAATGAAAATGTTCAGTTCAATTCATTGGCAGTGGACACCTTGATGGCGGAAGTTATCTTCAGATTTTTCTTTTCAACTACATGTACTTTAATTATTTTAACCGAATGGGGTATAATTTGCTCGATGGATCTGTCTTTTCAGATTTCTTCAAGTTAAGTCAAAGCTCTGGAAAGAAAGATTGCCATTTTAGAGGTCCATAAAGCTAAAAAAAAAATACCCTTAATTTATATGTAGATTAATAATACATCATTTGTGTTATTTATATATACTGCTCTGTTTTTTTAAATCGAGTCACAAACTTGTGGCTGGTATGATATTTTTGTTTTAAATAAAATTGGTCTCTGTTTATCTTGCCTTTATTGATATAACAATATATTTTTGTGAAAGTAATACCAGTTCAGTATATCTTAAATTTATTAACGAGCTTCAGTATATCCTAACTTTGTTAAATAGCAATCTTTTCGTTCAAGTAATTGTTATCTAAGATACACCATGATACTTTTATTTAATGTGGGAGTAATCTGTGATATATTTAAGGGAAATAAAGATGTAATCAAGTTTAATTATTGTTATTTTTTAAACTGTCTTGCATTGAAAGGCAGTGCGTATAGAAAAATTTGTGGATGTATTATGTCGTCGCCCAGTGTATATCCTTCCACTATCTGTTTGTGGACACTCCACAGGTCACGATTTTTTTTTGATTTTGACAAAACTTGAAATATATCGCTTGGTAGGTCTTGGTTCCTTTCCATGTTGGCATATATCAGACCCTAACTTCAGGATTATGCCCCCTAATTAGAAATGAAATGAAATGGGGTTCAACATCCTACTGTTCTGCTTCTAACCTGGGCTAATGAAGATGGGCATACGCCATACAGTGTGCTATGAGGGAAATTTTGCCAGGGCAGCAGCGCTGCAGCCTACTCTTATATCGAGTTCCAGCTGCCAAGGGATCTTTTACGTGCATGCCAATGTGTACACAGGACCTCGGTTTTTCATACAATCTGATTGGCTAGACAGCTGTCCTTGTCAGGCCCTCCGTCCTGCATCACTGGTAAGGAGAAACCACTCTGGCAAAACTTGATGAACTTTGTCAGCGAATGCAGGGATCGAACACCCGACCTCCAGGCTAACCAGCCTGCGCATTATAAATTACCCAGTTTGCCACGTGATCGAGGTCACAATTTTTCATAATATTTGTGCATATCGGATCATAACTTCCTGAATTATGCTCCCTGATTGTTCAAAAAATCGCATTTTTAGCATGCGGATTCTTGAGAGGTCACAATTGTTTTTAAAATTTTAACAACCATTTAAATATACCACCATTGCACCATAATGAAGGTTGATTTCGGAAAAACTGAATTGAAACTGCCCAACTAAATGGCTGCTTTTTATACGCAAATTGTGTAAAAGTATGTAATACGAAGGTTGTGAATTCGAACCCTCTATCTAATTTTGATAAAACTTTATATCGCAACGATTTCTGTCCCTTTTGATATTTGTACATTTTAGTCCGTAACTTTCTGGATTATTGCCCCTGATTGCATTTGTTTTTAGCTTGTTCTAAAATGTTGACGTATCCTGTCTGCCAGCTGCTGGTTATCTAGTGGTATTTTAATAATGTTACATTTAAATACAAGAAACCACTGACTTTAAACAAAGAGTAACTATATGGTACGCAGGTGTCATTCCCATATACATATTATGACTAACTTCACATTAATTTCTTGTCTACAGTTTCATTATGTTTTGGTTGTTCATTCAAATAATGGACATAAAAAACCTGACATGCAATAGTGTAAAATCCATATTAACAACTGTACATGGATATATTAAAGTAGAGTAATCCATGTAAACATTTTTAAACTTAAACAATTATAATTTCCATATATTTTTATACGCCCACATTGAAATGTAGCGGTATATTGCCGTTGCCCCCATCCGATTACTTGTTGACGCTTTATGGACTAAGATTAATATCCGATTGACTTAAAAAACAGTGTTTAAGATCATGAGACGGAAAATCCTATTGATTTTCTACTTCCGATAATTACTGTCATAGTTATGGCCCTTGATCACTTTGAAGAATCTTTTGGACGCTTTTTTGAGGATAATATCCGATTGACTTTATATTTAATACTGTGTTTATGGATATGAGAAGAAGAAGCCTGTCAATCTTCAATGATTATGCCAATTTATGTTAAATGTTCTGTATGCTAAATGGGGCAGATCTAGCCAAATAGGTAGTTACTCGTAATTAGATTTTAGTGTGTTGTAATTGACTTCTCGGACGAATTAGCTGCTGTGGATGTATGTTTTGTTGCCTGGCAATCTTTTAAAGGGAAGTATTCAATCATCATGTGACAGTTGTTTTGTGCAGTCCACATTTTTGGTGACTTTATAATTATAGTAAAAAAAAAAAGAATATTTTGTCCATTTTATACATATCTCAAGGTGAGCAGGTCGTCCTAGCTGGACCACCTATGGATAATAAACAAGTTATTATCAATGCTAAAATGCATCAGAAAAAATTCAAACAAAAGGCAAGGCCATTTCGAAAATGAATTTATAAAGCCATCTGTATATTATTGTTTAATCAATACTGAGCCTCTCCCATATTAAAAGGTTAGATGCAGGTATACAACAGCTGTGTAATCAATACATCTATTTTTGTACTCGGATTATCATAATATTATTACCAAGCCAGCATCTGTGAAAAATGTTTTTAATTTTATTGATATTAACATATTGTAAATTAATAACCAACATGAAATTTTATATTGCACAATACATACATAATACCGTTTACATATACAAACAGAAATAAATTAACATTGATTTCAAAACAAAGGAATGTTAAATTATTATATTAGCATGGCACACAAATTGGTAGTTGCTGCTCAGTCTTAAAAGAAAGCTTCTAAGCAAATAAAAATACATTAAAAGTTTTAATAAATTCACGTACATCGTACATCTATATTTGGCCAACAATTTAATAATTCTTCAAGTCTCAATTCTTTCATCACTGAAGCCATTTCTCTTTTCAAAGAGACATAATAAATAGGCAAATGATTTTAATGATAAATAGAGATTCCAATCATTACTTAATGCCAAGGAAAGAGAATATTATAAACAAGGTACTCGGGCACGGATCTAGGATTTTTTTGCAGGGGGGGGGGGGTCTAGGTTTGATGCCCAGAGCTTAAGGCGCTCAACCATCAAAATTTGGTAAATTAGATTCAATTTGGTACATTCTGACGTATTTCCGGAAGGTAAATTTCAAAATTACAGGTCTAAAAATGGCCAATAAAATCGCATAAAAATTTTTCAAGCCTGAGCGGGGGGGGGGGGGGGTCTGGACCCTCTGGACCCCCCCCGGTACTGTACGGAAAATATGACACTCTAACATATACTAATATTGAAGGCACATGGGGTATGCATACAACTTTTAAGAAGGAAGTGTAAAAAGCTGTCAGCTGGAATGTTTTTATAGGAAATTGGGATTTCGGAAGCTAACCAGTACTATATTTTTCTTTGATAGACTTTTAGTAATTGAGCATAATAACATGAGTTACAATTTTATGGATACACAAGTGTACTAGTTTAGCTTAATACTATGCAACATTTCGATGACACTCTCGTCTTTATCAAAAATAGTATACATATACAATTAAACATGAATTATGCAAGAGCTATATCAGCCTTGCCCTTTTTCAGGTCTTTATTTTATTTATCAAGACCATTATCAACTCTCAATGTCATTGCTAGCCTGCGATATTTAGAGGATTGGAATACATTTTGTGAAATATAACTAAACGTAAAAGTGGATAATCAAGACTTTTGTTTTTCATTGTACTGATTTTAGCAACAATGATCAAGGCTAGCCGAAAAATTCAAAATCTGATATCTCATTTCAAAGTGGATCAATTTGACTAAAATTTTCAGCATATATTATTTACATTTCTTAAAAATATTATCGCAAGAATGGTTAACTCTAAATCTATTCTCGCATATTGCACCGTTAAACTAAGTAATTGTGAATCCATAAACCTGTACCTTATCTTAATACATTTTTCTTAAAACAAAAATCATGTGATTCTCTTTTCTGTATTTAGTTTGATTTTAAACATGTTTTAATTAAAATATGTCCACAAGATAATACTAATATTTCATCAAATGTCTTAATCATCTTATGTTCACTCTTAAATAAAATAGACTGGAAGACTTTATAGTCAGAAAAATATTACCATACATAAATCTATTAACACACCAAAGCAGTTTGTAATACATAAAGAGCAATGAGAAAGCAATCTCTACACATATTTCATAAGATAGCAAACAACTGATTCCCACTAATGAGATATTTGGTGTTGGTCTTTGGATATAAATAAACATTGTTTGTGAGATAGTTGACGTCATTTGAGCATTTCCTCCATTATAACAATGGCTTATATGTGATAAAAAAGACAACATACATTTAAATTTAAAGCATGAACCCCCAAAAGACTGCACTATGTACAACCTATGATGTTTTAACTTTTGCTGTATATATTTTAATATATACTAACTATATCCCTCAACATAAACATTTAATATAAACCACAACCGTATGTCAAAAACAGATTATTTGATAATAATAGATGTAGTTTCATCAAGTATGTTATATTATAGGAAAACTCAACCTAAATATAATAGGAATGCATGAAGAACTAAAAAATAACGAGTCATTGGTATGTTTTAGTCATTGGTATGTTTTAGCGAATAACTGGATGAATATTAAAAAAAAAACCCAAATAATGGTCTATTAAGCCCCAACATGTTAGATCAGTCGTACATCTTGCTGTATGTAAAGACTTACTACTATCTAATTTATGTAAAACTGACATGTTATGCTGCTATTCATAAACGACAATACATCATTCATATATTTAACATTTCTTAGAACTCAAAATCTGTATGATCTTTCATTTAATATCATTAATTAACTCTAACTGGGTTTGGTTTTTATTTGTCACTTTACTTTCTTGCATGTTGTAACCTAATATTCATAATAAATGCAATTGGGAGACCCTGGTATATATAATTATGCTAATGGTGATATACTGAACAAAATTCACACTTGTGTTAATCATCTGCTAATAATTTAGTTGTTGGTAAAGTTCCATCACTCATATCAATTTCAAAGTCATTATCAACATCTAAATCTTTCTCACTATTTTTTGCTGCACTGTAAAACTTTTTACCATAATTAAAATCCATGGTCTCCCAACGGCGAGTTGAACGTTGTTTTCTACGACAACTTCTAACAACCAATACAATTACTATAGCTACAGCAAACAATGCACCAAAAGCAATACCGATAAACATTCGCTGCTTTTTATCATTTTCAAATATTTCATCTTTCTCTGTTTTATCATCTAAAAAAACTGGTTTAATACCAGACTTTTTGATACTATCTTCTATTTCATCACTGATATTTTTTGGTAAATTATCACGACGGAATGGTCCATGATTTTCTTGAACTATCCACACAGAATCAATAAGATCCGACGTAATAACAGATCTTTGTTCCCATTTTATATGTGTTGCATTGTGAACTTTCAATGTACCAAAACTATTTAAAGAACCATTTGCCATTCGGAATGCAGACCAGACTTCTAAAAATAAAAAGAAAACTTTCAGAATAGATTAATCATTTTACCCTGAATCTCTGAATCTGCTACAATCCCATGCACAGAAACAATCCCCAGTATTTCATATCTTGACACTTAGAGAAGAAAGTCCATTTTTCAGGCAATGTATTTCCGTTTTTCGTGCACAAACATCAGAGAATGGGGAACAGTAAGGTTTTTTTGCTTAACATAATATTGTAAATTTACACTGTTGTATAATTAATTAAAAAGCCATCACAGCTTTGTGCAAAATTCTCTTGGTTCAGTTAACACTGAATTTATAGATAGCAAAACACTGAAACCTTCATCTAGATTCAATTAATATTGTATTAGCACACTTTGGTACTGATGTGGATATATTGTTCCAGCTTTACAAAGCAACATTCTCCAACATGCAACACTGTTATGACATATAATTTTACAATTCTTACCATATGATGGTTGCATCATTGGATCTATACCATGTTTACTGCCAGCAGCTCCTGTAACAATCTGTACTGGTGCTAGAGGATTGTTATAATCTTCTGATAATACTACTTTCCTATACATAGGCAACAACCGTTCATATGAATGTTCATGGGCTTGTAGAACTATATCAACCCCATGATGATAAAACATATCTTCAAATCTAAAATAAAATAATTACTTATTTAACAAAATAGGTAAGCCCTTTTTATACACCCACATGGATATAGTCGTCGCCCTTTCCGTACGTCTGTCGTCCACAATTTCTTTTAGAAGCTAAAGTTAATATCCGATTGACTTTAAATTTACACACAGTGTTTAAGGTCATAAGACGAAGGAGCTTATTGATTTCCAGCGATATCCAATAATTACTACCAAGAGTTATGACCCTTGATCACTTTGGAAAATCTTGTTAACGCTCTAGAGACTAAAGTTAATATCCGATTGACTTTAAATTTATAGACACCGACAGACAGGGGCGACGACAATATACGACCACATTTCAATGTGGGCGTATAAAAAGACATTAATTATAATTTGAAAATTATTTCGCTATCATTTATTAAGATTGAAAGGGTTTCTTTAAGGCAGAAATGTACTCTTGAAGTAGATAGGCTTCTGTGTATAGAAAGTAGTCATTTAACATTATTTGTCAAGGTGTTATGTTCATGGATGTCCTATATTGGGTTTAAATAATTTAATGAATACTGGTACATGTATATATATCTTATCAGTGGTTGAACTAGTATGAGAGAATTCTATAGATATATTGTATACTACAGATGTTACTATAAGTAATATGATAAGAAATGGTGAAGATAAAGCAGTACTAGACTACTGGATAACCTTATCATGATATATTCATCTTATAATAGAAAAATAAAATAATAAATTACAAGTGAACATACCCTTCTCTTACTTTAGAATCAACCTTTGAACAATCATCATTAACAATATTAGAACAATACATAGGTCGATGACCAAAAGCAATAATCCATGGCTGTTTATTTCGATTCTTATTAGCATTTGTTAAATCTTGTATCAACCAATCTCTCTGTTTCGTCACATACTTTTCATTTTGAGTAAAAAATACTTCTGATGAGTAACTGAAATTTCAAATAGTTCTAATAATATGATTAAGTCTTTTTCATTCAGGACAATAATGACAATAAAAGAGACATATTTATAAATTAACGATATTGTTCGAAAATATGACAAGCGTGACACATTCTATTTTCCATTTAGGTGCAACAACATAACTTAGTCACAAGCTTATAATGCCAGTACACATTCATTTCATAATGACTTCTTGCAACTTGGCAAAATGTTAAAGGGACAGTCCCGATTTGAACAGAGTCTCAAAAATAAAAAATCTGAGTACATATGAAATTTAAACGCCTAAATATAGGAGAATGGTGTATTGACCTTGTCTCAAAATTTCAGCTCAAAATATTGAGTCGTTTGGACGTGAATGTCAAACTCAAAACTGCTTATCCAGTCACGTAACCCTTTTAAGATTTCGGGTCAATTTTTTCGTTGTTGACCTATAACCGACTCCCATTCCTTGAAAGGGCTATATACATGTATAGTGAATGGCTCTTGTGCTGTACTTGATAGCGAAAGGTAAATTTCAACTACACATTATTTTTATTTAAATACAGCTTGGGACACCGGTCTCAATTTCCAGAAGAAGACTGACGTGTTTAAGTTGTTTGAAAATGTAACACAAATACTGAGTTAGTTGCTCGGCCCTGTGGTAGAGGATTTTAAGGGATTTTAACACAAAATTAAGCAGTTATAGTCTTCAAAAAATTATCGGGATTAGCCAGTTAACATCAACCTTCCTAAAACTTGGATATTTACCAACCAGATTTTAGTCTTCATTGTGTAACTTTTATGGTTGCCATATTGTCTGTGTGTATTGTTACAGATCTATTTTGATCAATCTAAATGTTTCCAATTTATCATACACGACTTTCCATTTAACATAACAGTTGCAGGTGAGGCAAGAGAGAAATGAGGTTTAACGTCCGCTCAACACAAACTAGGTCATTTCGGGACTAACATATGGTTTAATTTTATTTCAATAATTCGCTTGCGCGTAGGGGTCTTTAGCAGTGGGAGGAAACCGGAGTGCCCGGAGGAAACCCATGAGGTTGAGAAGGCGCCCCTATCTCCATGCCACATACGCTCACACCAGGGCTCGAAACCACAGCCGCAAGCCAGAGGTCACCGGCCAGCTAGAGGTCGAAGCGCGGCACTCTAGACCACTAGGCCATCCCCCCCCCCCCTGCAGGTGAGGCACTGTATATTTACCCTTTCATGAATACTTAGCACCACTTTCCATTGAGAGTTTTCTCAGGTGTTTGTTTTGGTTTTTTTATTTTACCCCTCAAAATATGATCTTGAAAGAAAATCTGCTCACCTGATTAAATGGACAGGACCTATATCAACACTAAACCACATTTTATCTAATGGTATAGGCCAATTAGTTTTCGGCATGGAAAATCTATATCTATATTGAGCAAATGTGTCATTATTTATTTCTGAAAAGGGCAAAAAAAGAAAAATATTGTACATTATTCTATAATACAATAAAGATATTATATATACATATGCTTTGTCGTAATAATATTTCACTGTAACACATGTATCTCCGTACACCAAATAATCAACCTGCTTATCACTCTGTTTTACCAGATCAGAAAAAGCTTGTTTTCAAACTTAGTTTTCAAAGTTAAAGTGTCTATTTCAATAGTCCCCCTGCTTCCCCCAAAGGTGGGGAACAATAAATGAAAACTATGTGAGTAATGTGACCGATCTTTAACTTAGTTTAAATAAGTATAAAATATAAAGCTTACCATGGTTACCGGGACATGTAATATATGGTACTTTAGAAGAAATTCCTTCAATCATTTCCATAAATTTATCACCAATCTAGAGTATTCAAAATAGACATTTTGTTCAACTGTACATTATTGACTTTCAATAGAGATATTTTTTTTTCACGTCATTAGTCTTTAGTTGTGTTTTGAATTTCTGATACATCAATCAAGTAAGATAAGATGATAAAGTATATCTTGGTATAGAATCGTAAAAAAAAACTGAACTTACCTTTCCACCATCATCATGTAAATTATAAGCAAAGTCCCCTGCATGTAATATAGCAGTATATTTACCAGTTAATACTTCATTAGTTATATATGGTATGGTATTAGTATGTACGCCTAAATCACCATATACCATAAATAATGGTGACCATTCCTATAAAACAATAATAATATAACTATTCAATAAAATAAATCTAAACATGTGTATTCAGATTTAGGCTATACATTTTTCTTTTGTGAAGTTAACAAAGTTTGTCAGTTACAATTACAGCTAGTCAATTGGTTGTACTGTGTATTAGAATTCTAACAAAGTGACATATTGTAGATGCATAATATTATTGTTAAAGTTTGCATAACTTACTAGTCCATCTTCAGGAGTTTTAAAATAAAATGGACCACTGGATATATTATCACTAACTGGACGGTAGAAATAAGTAGTTTTCGGATCAAGATTCTGAAGAAAAAAGCATTTTTCAGATAAAAAGCACAATAGGCTACACATTTAATTTTTCTTATCCATCCATGGACATCCTCGGTATTCCCAGTGGCATATTCCTTTCTACTCCACCCAGCCCTGTGTCCATTCACTGGGTTTTAACAAATTCAAATTATCTGCCCTTGATTGTAGGTTCGTTCTACAAACCAATCAAAAAACAGTTTACATATCAGTCTTAGCATCGTTGTTTATGTTCACCACAATAAAGCAGTTTGTTGCAATAAAATGCAAATAACTTCTCTTCAAATCTTTTGATTTGTTGATAAAAAAAAACTTATTGAGGTTCAATAAATTTACACATACTATGTTTTCTCACTTTGACGGTGGAGTAGAAATACCAATGGTGATGGGATACCAAGAATGATCAGTAAATCATGATAAAACATATTGATTATTCTTTCATTGTTTCATTATTTTCGCCCTCTTTCTGAAAATGTATTGTATGGTGTATACTATATCAAGCTAACTATTTTGGCCTGTTTTAAGATAAATGGACGTGAAAAGTTAATTTTATAAACAGTTGTGTTTCGATTTGTTGAGCCAAAAAACATTTTTGTTTCCATAACTATGTGAATTCAGCATCACGTTAGCCAAACACTCACATACAGGTTGGCATAACAACTACACACGATTCGATGACTTTAACATTTTCATGCCGATGCAAAAGGTCTCTATATGTCAAATATGTATTAATAACTTGTTCAATCCGATCAATAATTTACATGTATCATACAGGATTAAATGTCATGATCATTAATTTCACAAATAGAATAATTGTTGACAATATCCAGACAAATTATAACTACCCTTATAATACTTGACTGTTAGATAGTAGGTGTATATTAAATACAGACAGCAGTAAATGAATAATAACAACAATAATGATATAATTACATCTAATTACATGTAGCGCTACATGTATATAAATTAGATATATTGGTTATAAACAGGGGACTCAGTCATATTCCAATATTACAACAATAAAATTCAAATCGTGACATTAGAGTATTTATGAAATCTGTTGACCCCACATCAGAATTCTTACTTTATGTTTTATAGAAAGAAAAAAAAAATGTTACCTTTAAATAGACCCTATGAAGATATGGCAAACCAAGTTTATTTTTTTCTTTAAAATTCACTTTAGATCCAGAAGTTCTTGTACCAAAATTCCATGGTGTCTTACCATAGATTAAACTTGTACTACAATCTAGTTTTGTTGCCCACATAATAACCACATCTCTAATTGTATCTCCATATGCCAAGTGGACATGCTGTGGCTCACAGTAAAACGCATCTGAAGAAATACAAATTAACTCTGTATTAACAATTTGACAATATGACATTAAATATTTCAGTTCAACTCTAAAATACATTTTCAGGTATATAGTTATATCAAGTACATGTAAGTACATTGTACTACTAGCTGTTGTTAATTCTAATCTTTTGTAAAAAAAAAAACAAAACAAAACAATGGCATCAAATATATAGTGTAAGGAGCTATGTCATTTGAAAGTGTGCATCTACTGGTACATGTATCTCTTTTTCCATATTTCATTTTTTTTTTCAAAGTGAATGCCCTTTAAAGACCCACCACCACCTGTTTGACTGCATCATATTTGACTAATTATATTATTGCAAGCCGAGCCATAGCATCATCTACACCAGACTGAATTGAACATGGTATTACAGGGACATGTACCGGTAATGAACAAAAAGAAATTATTGAGGATCTGGACTGCTGGTGATTCTCCTGAACCTTTAATTAAAAAAATCTTTCTTTCCATTTTACACATCTTTTCTGTACTTTGTGTTTTTTCTTATTCCAAATACCTTTGGCAATAAACAAATATAAATTGTGAAAATATAAAAATTATGATATCATTTAATATGTATAAATTTGTGAAGTAATATGAAGAGATTAAAATAGCTTTGGGGATCTCTATGTAGTTATATGTTTTCATTAATTTGAATGAAATGCAATAAATAATAGCTATATAACTTGTTTATTAGTAATTTGCATATTTTATTTTAATTAAAATTGTCCTCTTTCACCTTCATTATTTGTAAATGATCAATTCTACATATTCTAAAAACGTCTGGACAAACATCTAAAAGGGAACAGCTACTTTTATATTTCCTGATGATAAAGAAAATTATATTCATTTTTTACATATATTACCATGGTAACTTAAAATGATCAATAATGGCTTTAAAATATATTAGACAAGATGTGTAACATGTCCATAACAGACAAAGGTACACTATATAAATCAATAACGGGAATACTCTTTATTGCAACATCTATAAAGTAGCAAAATATTTTTTATTAAATTGCTACTTAAATTAAATCAATAACGGGAATACTCTTTATTGCAACATCTATAAAGTAGCAAAATATTTTTTATTAAATTGCTACTTTGATTATTATTAGTAGGGTTTTGGGCAGCAATAATCTTTCGTGTACTTAGGCTTTAGCCCTATTTTACTACCAGTCTGTAATAAGAGAACACAATAAACCATCTGTAACCAAAATAGCAATTAATTCCTTCTAGAAGCGTGAGTAATAACCACCTGATTACATCCCATAATAATACAAGATAATAACCACAGATGGTGACAAGTTTATCTTGAAACCATTACCATATCAATTTACATGTAGTTAAACTATAAATTATTCACAAATCATTTCATGTATTTAATTTTAAAATTCAGATGAAAGAATTAAAATGAATATTGGTATTATCTATTAAAGTACCATATTTCATAATGACAAATATATGTTGACGTGCAAAAGGTCATACTGTCTTTAGCTACATGTACGTTTTTATTGTCCTCCGCCTTTGGGGGACTATTAAAATGGGTCTGTCCGTCCCTCACACTCTTTGGGACACAATAACTCTCCTCCTAAATGAGCTAGAGCGTTCAAATTTGGTGTAGGCTTTTATAAGGTCGATACCTTGATGGAATTCCAAGATGAGCATTTTTTGCTTAGGCTAAGCGGAGATAAGCAATTTGATTGGTTGATGCTTTGGGACATAATAACTTTAGTTCTAATTAAGTGATATATCATTACCTTGACTAAGTTTGACAGTGAGAATTTTCGCTAAGGAGCGATAAACAGTTTGATTGGTCAAGACTTTGGAACATAACAACTCTGTTTTTAATTGAGGTAGAATGTTTAAACTTGATGTAGATGTTTATTAGGTGTATGTCTTGACTGAGTTCAATAATCTTGAATCTATCTGATAGAGAGTGATGACGCCTTGTGTATAGTTTGATTGCTTCATACTTTTGAAAAAAATAAATGTGCGATTAATTAATATGTGTCATCTATTTATTTTGAGATTTCGGCGGGGGACATCAGCCTCACTGAAGGCTTCTTTTATCTATCCATTATCACAATAAATTCCAACAAGGTTAACTTTTCTCTCTTAAGTATTAAATTTGTTAAGAAGTGAAATAAGATTGAAGTTGATTGAACATCCTACTTTTCTACATCTATGCGGTTATTTTGTGTTTCTGCATAATTTTCATCAAATTCCATCTGTACAGTCAAGTGTTCTATTATTATGTTACAACGCCAGGTTCCTTTGTCCTGCACCAACGACAAGGGATAAAACGCTGAAATATCCTAAGAACTTTCTCAACCAATACCAGGATTGAAACAGGAACTTTTAGATTCATGAGTACTGCACCATGCTGGTTTCAATTCTGTTTAGAATCAAAAATGATTAGAATTTCTGAATATTATAGACGTTTAGTGAATTAAATCAATATATTTATCTGAAAAATTTTATATGCATACTTTCGAAAGAGTAAAACAAAATATTTGAACTAAGGAATATATTATTAAATAGCTACAGCTTCAATCACCTGCCATAAAAACTGACATCTTTGTAGTAGAAAATTTCAGATTTTTCACAGAAATCGACATTTAAGAAGTTGTGACACTAATTGAATTACGCGACATACATGTACTACAGCCTCTGAAGCTCCTCAAATATAAGCTGAAGTTCAGAGAGATGCCATTTGGAAATAAAGTTTCCTACCAAATGATAGAAAATTAAGTCAAAGTCTGTTTACCATTTAATATAAATTTACGGCCACTAGTGTGGAACTAAAAAGCAATGATTAGTACATATTTAACATACATGTATAATTAGTCATCTACATACGGGTAATGTTGGTTCACATCAATGAATGCAACTTCAAAATCAGTTCACCATATTTTCCTATTCTTAACTCTTATTGATTGTACCAGATGGACACATCTTGGTACATGTATGTGTTATAGATAATATTTAAAAATGCAAACTAATATATAAAACAACACAGTTCTATGGATAACAATCACTATATTAATAATTATTATACACAAACGACGTTTCGACAAGAATTCACTAGTCGTTCTCAAGCATATAAATTACAAATGAGGAAAAAATGCGACAGTGTTATATATAGGTACATTAAACAATAATAAGAGAAGGTTATACTGTAGCATGACTAGTGAATTCTTGTTGAAACGTCGTTTGTGTATAATATATGTAGTGATTGTATCCATAGAACGGTGTTGTGTTATATTATGTTCAATCGCTAAATGCCATTCAAAGATTACATACAAATGTACATGTATAAAATTGGTTCAACAATAACTTAAATTACGATAACCATAAATTAGACCCATTGATACTGATCAACATAATGCGCAGTAGACTACAATGTACATGAAATTAATTCACAAATTACCAATTATAGATGTAAAGTAACTAAACAGGACTGACATTAAATAAAACTTGATTGAATGTTTTAAAATGCCAAATGGCAAATGTCATGATCATCTTGTGAACTTATTTGGCAAGATTTACATTTTTCACAGCTTACTTACATGTATGCATGTAAGACTTATACTCAAATTCACAATATGTTGACTGATTTTCAATTCGTTGCATCTTTGAAAATCTGAGAAAAATTGAACCATTTTTGAACTCTAGTATTCCTTTAGGATAAAACCTTCATAGTACCGGTACTGTTATTTACAAGGCTTAAATCCTTCATATAATAAATAGAGACTTAATACCAATACATGTAACCTATATTTTGATTGGACCTTAATGCCCACTTTTTCGGTACCATTTACATAATTTTCAGTATAGTAAGAGACGGTTAGAATTCAGAAATCCAATTCCATACCGATTACAATATTATACTTACTGTAACTATCTGCTATATTGACAATGCCAACACCGTTATTACTTGCTGCTAGAGTCTTATTATCTGCTCCAATTAACACTAACATTGGCAGTAAGTACCACAGAGTCAAAAATAGGCAGGGATTACACATTGTACTTTGTACATCAAGTGTTATCCTTCGTAGATTCATATTCTACACATATAATTTGATAGGCGCTGATTATTCTACTATTCTAGTTATGTAAGGTAACGGTACACACTGTGTGAATGTCATGTATTTGGTGGCTGCTCCGTTGTATAATATAAAATATAATAAATAGAAATATTTTAGTGTTTCGGCCAACGGTACATGCATGCACATGGAAATTCAATTTTCAGAATGAATATGAATATTCCCAGACCGACAGTACATGTAAATTCAGTAAAAAATACACAATTGTAATTGACCGTAAAATGCACTTATTGAACAATACAATGTGTCACTATACATATACCAATCAAATAAATAATGTCAACGACAAAATGTATGACGGTCGCGGCTTCACGTGCACTGCATATCGAAAAGAATCAGTTTCAGGTCGAACAGAGCACAGGCGTTGAACAGCCACAGGGCAGGAGACTTGTCTTCTAATCTTTTAATTATTATTTCCAGTTTTCGTGACACGTACCCTTAACATATACTGTAAATAAACAATGAACTGTACAGTTGACCAGTTATGCATATACTACATACATGTATATACCAATGAAATAATAATAATAAGGTGTGCCATAGAACCGATAAACATACAGTCCTCCGATTATTTTGTTCAGCTGTCGTCCATATTGTTTACTAAAATACTGTTACATATCCCACAATCCCACAGTTCCGTAACAGCTGCTGTGTTGTGACATTGATGTCACACGTGCTCGTTATCATACCATGGCATATAAAGCATCCCATTGACGTAGATGGATCGCCGCGTGCAGTATGACCATATTAGATGATCGTAAACCAGGAAATATAATTATTTTGAAATTAAAATGGCCCAAAGTAAAAGTGTTGATTATGATATATGTACCGAACCATGGCTTGAACGAAGACCTATTTCCTTTTCTTTACTTAGGTTATACTTATTGGGGTGAAAGGGTTAGCCTCTTTGTATTTTGAACTGCACTATTTTGTAACATTCAATTAAACATGCTTAGGCCCATATTTTCAAACAGTGTCTAAAATAATCCGTGTTTAGGTCTAATCAGTAACTAGCTAATTAGAGATTAGGCCTAGTCGTAGTTGAGTAAGTTTGACATTCTCAAAAGTCAAATTAGCTAATCTAAGACTAGAATTTCTCTTCGTCAATGATTGAAATAAGGTTGTGAAATTTGATTATGAATCAAACATTTGAATTTAAACCACTAATTTCATACAATCACTGATTAAAGAGTTTTGTTTTTGTTTATCATTGACGAAAGGGACCAATTACAGGAAGTATTACAAAAACCTGATGTTGTTGTTTGAAAACCGGGTTTCCTTCAAAGGGGTCAGTAGGGTGTAAGCAGGGGGAAAAAGACATCCAATTATGAAATTTTTGGTATTGTAGACATTTTTAATATTGGGACAGTGAATTCTGGTAGTTGTTATAGGGACTACGTTATTGTGACAAATAATTTCAGTATTTGTTATCCGTCACCCGGGTCCGTATCTACAAGGGGGGGGGGGGCTCGTGAAATGCTCGCCCCACCCCACCCGCTCAGAAATTGCTAACAATCATTAAAGTATACACAGTTCCTTCTATTAACCTAAAAAAACACTTTTTGTTTTTGTTTGAATACTTATTTTAAAATGCTTATTAGACGCCTAGGTAACTACATAGCATGATGATTACAACAATCTGTTAGAATGACCTTTCCGAAAATTTCCTCAAAATGTTCGCCCTCTACCGAAAGATAATTTCCACCCCTCCCCCGCTTAATGGTGTCTAGATAAGGGCCCGCCGAGACCTAGTTGAGTTCACAATGGTGTATTCAGTATTTGTCTTCACTACAATTGAAAATTCTCTCGGATTAACATCCGGATTTATCATTTATTTGTCAATTTTGTTTAATTGCCATATTTCTATTTAAAGGGAACAACCCGGATTTTAACAGAGTCCCAGAAACAAAAGTGTACGTAGGAAATTTAAGCGCCGAAATATAGAAGAATGGCATTTAAAATTTACCTTGTCTCAAAATGTCAGTTCAAAATAGCCTACTGGGTCGTTTTGGCGTCAACGTCAAAACCGCCTATCCGGATACGGAACTGTCCAATTCTGTTTTTTTAACTGGGAGACCTGATAATCTTTACAAATCTATCCAGTGCATGAGAATTACGAATGTCTTCTTATGGGCCTAACATCTCTGTCACAGACGACTGTCTTCAACACGTGAAATGACATCACGCGGCGTCAATCATTGGCTCAATGGCGCGTGCATTGTTTACATATTTAAGACATAACTGCTTCGGACAGAATGATGCCTTTTACTCATTTTAATACCCATTTACACTAGATAGGAAATATTTCTTAACTACAAATACTTCAAACGTATTTTTTTCTAATACATAAAACAGTGTTTTAGAATTTAATTAAGTCGCATGGATGTCATCCTTGTCAATTTCATATTTTCTTAGAAAGTCAAAACATAATTAATTCTTTGTCTTTTGCTCAATGGGTTGTCAACTCAATATTATACGATCATAATAATTATTTCCCACTCTTATAAATCATCAACACCGGAAATAATAACACAATTACCCACTTGTTTTTATATTCCCCCTTGTATCTTAAAACGTTTGAATTTGTATTGAAAATGACATTTTTGCCAATTTCTCAACTGGCTCAACTGGCAATATAGATTACAAACCTCATCTCTCAACCCATCAGTATATCTCAACGTTTTTAGGAACATTCTCGTATAGCTACTGGCAATAGTGAATACTAGGATTATTCTTTACCATAGGACTTTTTATAGATACCATCTATGTTAATGCAGTATTTGGATACATTTTTAAAAATATGACATTCTCGCTTTAATAACACGTTATTTTCATAAAATGACCGATAAAATTCCCAATTTGATTCCCCGGGGCCGCGACCGGCCGCTCGACAGAAGTCACAAGGCGCGCCACGCACCAGTGGATATCTTGGGGGTACTAATTAGGTGGATTAAAACAGCAACCTTTAAGTGCTCAAATATATGGTTTTTAAAAATATATTCAACCCAATGCCCCCACAGTGAATATTCGCTTAGACGCCCGTGAAACAGATTGCAAATGCCCATCTTAACCCAATCCGTTGCACTAACAGAAATTTACGCCCCGAAAAACTGATAAAACAAATACTAATGAGGCAAAAAATATACCGCCCCTAAAGCAGTGTGCCTATATACAGTCTGAGATATTGTTTATTACACTGATTTTAGCGCTTTTATATCCAATAATCAATATCCCCCCCCCCCCCACACAAAAAAAAAGAAGATAAATAAATATATAGCCCGAAAACATTCGCACAGTGCAGAATGCCATCAGACCAAAAAGTCATGGGATTTCGGGCACGTTTATGAGAAAAGTGTCATTCGTGTGCTTTATATTTTCTCATCGAATGGTGGGATGGGAGATACACAACAAAAGCGCGCGATAATGACATAATGTGATATCACAATTAATGTTTTAATGAAATTGAATCACAATCTGATCCTATTAATTCATATGAAAAATTGACGGCAAGCTTTCTCTCTACGTAATTTGGAAACGATGGTGGCACCATGCATTGTCAACTGTCCAATTTCGGGCGCGGATTCCCCCCCCCCCCCCTGCTCAGGCTTGAAAATTTTTTATGCGATTTTATTGGCGATTTAGACCTGTAATTTTGGAATTTACCTTCCGGAAATACGTCAGAATGAACCAAATTGAATCTAATTTACCAAGTTGTTCTGGGGGAGGGCCCCCAAACCCCCCGTTAATCGGTAGAGCGCAATTAGTTAAGCCATTATCAAACCTAGACCCCCCCCCCCACCCTGCAAAAAATCCTTGATCCGCGCCTGAATTTCCCGAACAGGAACCTGGCAAACCCTCTTATTTTTGCTGGTCATGGTTTGGCAGTTGACAATGCGTGAAGCCATCGTCGTCTCTAAATTGCAATGGCATATACACACGTACGGATCCACTTTTCCCATAAAGTGTTGGTTTACAATTTTTTTTCATGTAGCTGCTGAGCAGGGTGCCCCCCCCCCCCGCCCCACCGGGCACAACCTTAATAAAGCCACGGTCACAAATTGAATGTTCAAATTTATTGTATATTGTGATACGTGTAAGATCAAGTGTCTTAAAACCATTTTCTATAATTTTTCTTTACAGTGAGAATAGGTGAAATAGTTTGAAGTAGTCTAGGGGAAGTAACTTCATTATAGGCTAATTACGGATGCAGACCACCATTAAATTTCCCTTTGACTTCAGTGTTAATTCTGGCCTCTTTGCCCACCTCCAACTTTTACCCGAATTTTTGTTGGGTAAAATAAAAGCTATTGCACTAAAATTTGTATGAGTTTGATCATCAAAATTTTGAGATACACAAACTTGAAGAAGTATACTAAAACAATTATAATATAAGGTCCATGGGTAGGCTTAACTATAGTTGCTGCACATCACCGTAGCCAACCTGATAACCCCGTTATCCTTCCGCCTCAAAATCATGAAAATGTTAATTCAAACCCTCTTCGTCCACGCTAGACCCCAAAAATCAAAAACAAAAAAAAAAAAAAAAAAAAAAAAAAAAATAGACGTGCCAAAGGGGAGAAAAGAGACACAGTGAATTTCTATAAATAGACGAAATTTAATGGTGGTCTGCCTCCTTATTGCAAAGTTTTTAAGAAGAGTGGATTTAGAGAATGGCGATCGAATGAAACTGTTATATTATGGATTCTTTTGGTTTAAATAACCACAATATCATATTAAAAAGTGCTAATAATAAGGGTATTCCAGGACTTTATGCGTAATTAGTAAATTCATTGGTCTTCATCACTGATCTAGATCAGTGGTCTTAATCCACAAGAGATGAGAAAAACGTCATCGAATTTTGGGTATGTAATTTTGTATGACGTATTTCACCACCGGAACAAATATTAATAAAACACTACAGACTACAGGTTAATGAAATAAAAGCCATTCCTGGGACATCTCGACCTATCACATGAAGGTAAAGGTGAATGTTTTGTCTTTCTCTGTCTTGGGTTTAACACTCTAGTGTAACAGCTTTAAATGTTTACTAGGCCTATACAGTCAACGTATTTTGTTTCAGACTTGGCTACTTGCTTGCCTTGGTAGTGAGTTCGCAGAAGTCACGGCGATATGATATATGATGATATTTCAAAATCAATCAAGTCACAACATCATATGATCATATTCAATGAGGCTATCTATATGTCTATGTCAAATTGGCAGGTCCATCATAAAAGAGACAGTGCAGGAGGGCTACACATGCACAACAAAAATCTACAAGATTAATCATAAACATAAAGGATAAAGAAAAGGAAAACTGTTCGGTACTGTAACTATTTTAGTGGTCCAATCTTCACTATTTGTGATAGAATTACGTTTTCCTATACAAACTGATATGTTTGAACCTATTTGAACTTGCGTAAGGGTTATTAGACTGTATCAATTGTAACCTTAAACATGCAGTTTAAGGTACAAGTAGGGTCTATAGTAACTAAGTCCCAGGCCTGTTATCGTACAAGTTTCACTAATAATGATTTACGAAATGGTTGTATACGGTCCCCCTACCTCCAACATTTAAAAAGTATGATTCATGCAAAACTGCAAAAAAATGGGGTAGAGCTTTGAGGGTTAAAAAAACACTAAAGACAATGGTAATATAATGCAGAGATCAACCTAAGCAATGCTGGAGCCATCAATTCATTTCATAATATTTCAATTGCTTCCCTTACTATTCAAATCTTGTTCTGGGAAGATGTGTACTTTTACACCGGGATGGAAGGATCGCTAAAACATTTGGATGTTTACAAGTGCTTTTAATAAGAGTGTGTCTATTTTTTCCCAAGTACAGGAACACGACATCCCTTCATTTAATCTGGGTCTTCCCTAAAACTTTGGACAGTGATTTAAGGAATGAAAAATGATGAAAGTATGTTCGTCTCCAAACAGTATTGTTTACATTTTGATCCATTTGATAGCCAATGCCATGTTTATGATTCAATTAGTTTTTCTGCAATATTCTGCTATGCACTGGTTAATTAGGCATAATAAATTTGTGAGTCATGACGAAATGTTATGTAAACATATTTGTTCCAATTTGGAGCTATGTTTTAAGCCTAATGCTTTTGAAATGCAGTTAGCTACCGTATTGGTTGTTAATTGAACCATTGACCAGTCATAATTTGGAACAGAAATTTGCTTTCGTTAAAGCAGCTATTAGTGGGATTAGATATATTCAAACGAAACACTGTGAGGAATATGCAGTTCAAATGCTGTTCTGGAATCCTTAACGTCTTATTTTTCACTGTGATTCTTCTTTGTTCGGCAAAATGAATCATTTCTTGCCACATCCGACGCAAATTTATAATAATCCAACACTAATTTCGTGTGTAATTCAGCGATCAGAAAACACTAATAATGATCCGCAATTTTTGGTGGATGTGGCAAGAAATGATACCTTAAATAGCTCACGCAAAATATGTGGCAAACTCATTTTATCACTTTCAATATGATTTTCAGGTCCCAAGGCCTGGAAGTTGTTGCACTACTATAAAAAAAATGTCAGCCGAAATCTATTCTAATAAGCCTTGTATGGTTAGAGTTTGGTTATAATTAATTGATTAAAACAAATTCTGCCTGGAATTATGGCTTAACCTGAACACTGCATACAATGAATGCCCAAATTGAATGTCTGTCTGTTCAATAGTTTTGATATTAATTTCTTTATTTTAACTGACTGTGACTTAAGTAGATATCATCAAGGTCAGTAGACCTGCCTTTATTGAATCTCAATCAATTAGTAATAATAGTAGCCAGTTTTTGTGATAGTGATGGCCGGTCACCTCTGGCTTACGGCTGTGGTTTCGATCCCTGGTGTGAGCTTATGTGGCATGGAGATAGGGGCGCCTTCTCAACCTTGTGGGTTTCCTCCTGGCACTCTGGTTTCCTCCCACTGCTAAAGACCCCTACGCGCAAGCGAATTATTGAAATAAATTAAACCATATGTTAGTCCCGAAATGACCTAGTTTGTGTCAAGTGGACCTTAAATCCCATTTCTCTCCCTCTCCCCCATGATTGTATGGTAATCACTTATTTAAGCTTGTGGTCCCTCCGGAGGTCATAATTATTTTCTGATTTACATGGTTATGCAGGTTGTGTTCAAATTTTATAGAAATCGGACCAAAATTGACGGACAAAATTGCTGCCACTTGTATGCAACTAGTGTAAAAATATGGTATAACAAGGTTGTGAACCCTGTATAGAGGTAACAATTTTCATAAGATTTTGGTGAAACTTGAAATGCATGTTTATAACCCAACGATCTTGGTTCCTTTAGATATTTGCCCATATCAGATCGTAGCTTCCTGAATTATGGCCCCTGATTGTATGCAAAATTGCCTATTTTAGGTTGTGGTCCTTTAGGAGGTCACAATTATTATCCAATTTAAAAAAAATACGTTTGATTATATCACAGTTACACCATAAGGGAGGTTGAGTTCGAATTTCTTAAAAATGCAATCCAAACTGTCGTAAAAAAAATGACCACCGCACAATCTAATTAAAATATAGATTTATATTTCGTTTCGTTCTTTATACTTTCGATGGCCTACACTCATGTAGATCTAACAAGTTATAGTGGGAGCTCACGTTCTATGACGTCAGGTATCAAGCACTGTACATTTGACCCAATAACGTCAGTCATTCGATTAGCGACCACCATGCTTTTTAAAATCTACTTTTGTTTTGTTTTGATTTCTATCCGCTGGTAATATCTACCCACAGTTCCATGCATGAAAAGGTCAAACGGTCGACAGACCATTTGATTGGCTGACCCCTCATTTCAGGCAGAACACAAGACAAATAACAAGTCCTCCAGATCCAAGAGTAGTGAAGACAAGTAAAAACGAAATTTTGAACTATAAAAAACGAAACGAAATTGGATCTGTGTTTCAATCAGATTGACCGCCGCTTGTACATGAATAGTGTAAAAATATGGTATATCAAGGATGTGAATTTTAATCCAATTTTGATGAAACTCGACTTGCATCTTTAAAACCCAAGATCTTGGTTCCTTTCGATATTTGCACATTTTGAATCATAACTTTGTAGCTTGTGTTCCCTCTGGAGGTCACAATTATTATCTGATTTAAAAAAAATGTTTGATTATATCACCGTTACACTGTAATGAAGGTTGAATTCAAATTTCTTGACAATCAAACCTAAACTTCAAACAAAATGGTCGCTGCTTGTACGCAAATAGTGTAAAAATGTGGTATATCAATTTTGTGGACCCCTGTAGAAGTCACAATTTTTATCCAATTTTGATGAAACTTGAAATGCATGTTTATAACCCAAAGATTGTGGCCCCTGATTGTAGGAAAAATCGCTTTCTTTTTAGCTTGTTCTCTCTCCATCTGTCTAAAATGTGGGCGTAACTTGCCTGGCAGCCACTGGTTCTTATGTATATTTTGAACTGTATGTTGTTACATGTAAAAGTATTTTGGTCATCATGGACTAGATATTTAAAGCTAAACTGTTTGTTTATATATCCAGATAAGTTGCAACTGTTCACTCAACACTTACTGTCAGGGTCAGACATCAAAGTTAGTAGTTTTACCAAGACTGAACAAACAACTTTTGGCCAAGTTTTGAAGTAAACAGGAACACTGTTTCTAAAGTCGACATTATAATCAAATAAGTCTCACATTAGTAGGATGTTTTAACAACTTTTTAAACAGTTATGATCGATTCTGACAGAATTCTGTTTATAAAACACATAGTGAATATAGTAATTGCACTTCATTTAGAATTTGCTTGTACTTTGAAGGAACCCACATAGGGCAGAATTTCTTTTATTTCTGCAAATAAATCTATAACTTTTAGATTTGTTCGTCAGAATACCTCATATAAAGAAACTTCAAGAAATTCTGAATATGTCCACTAAAAATTTACACTTTGTATAATCATGAGAATACATTAAAGAAGAGAGTTTGGTGTATTTTTTTTTTTAAATATGACAGGATTGTTCAGTTTATTGTAAGATTAAAAAAAACCCAATGTTCTACTTGCAAACTCATGTGTTATTTCTGTTTATTTAAACAGGACAGTGTTCTACACGGATTATTTTAACACCCACACCTATAATAGAGTTTGACATTTTGTGCAGCTGGTAGTCTAATTTCACTAATATTGTTAATTCTTGACTCTATACTTCATGTATACAGTCATTAGAAATAGGATTAAGTATGAAGATTATTACTTTCAGAAAGTGTCATAATTTTTCCTACTTATTTTATGATTTATGTAATAGCTGCGGTGTCATAGACAATCTATTCTTACATCGTACAAGATTATATTATCAGCTATACTGTCATAACGATCTACTTTAAAATCAAACATTGGTTTTTGTCTAGGATGTGACAGGGCTGGAATTCAGCTTCATGATATTTTGATTTGTAACTATTGCAATTGTAATATAAAATCTACAACATATTACCATTTAATTGCAATATTCTGCTGCTTCAAGACAAAAGGCTCTAAAGAGATGGCAAAGGCAAACCCTTCAAACTGATTTCTATGAGAAGCATGTAAATTTAATTTAAGTCATTGTATGGTTAAACTATGTTACTGTGTATCAATAAAATATAATATTCCTTCAGAGGATATTATTAGGATTATTTCAGTATGAAAAAATTATTGTCAATAAGATTTACATCTGATATATTGATTTATAAAAGTTATTGTCCAGCTCTAGTTAAACAAAAAACTTAAATGTAGGCCTTAATACAGCTCAGTCCAGTCTGGATTCATGAAGTTTGTATTCTTATGTACAATGTATAAGGAATCTGATTTATACTTTGTTTCGATGAAATACAATAATCTTTGAGAGAATATTGTTGGAGGAATGGCTATGATCAGTGTCCGAAACAAACATTTTCCAAGCACAGGCCCGCAGGACCTGTGCAACACATGATCACATGGGTCCTTCAGGTAACACCAGGCCCAACCAATAATAATTATTTATAGTTTCCATGTATAAAGCTATGGTTTAGTAACTTGCGAAAGAAAAAAGAAGACACAAATTAATGTGTCATTTCAATTTAATGGATCAAATCTATTCATGGCTGCATTGGGTTTTCCATAATAACCTACATAAACTTCAAATAGTTACAAAACAACCCCAAACAACTGCCCTAGATTGTTAGCACCATAGCCCAGAGTCAGTCAAAAGAGGTTGGTAGGAAAAGTTTTTAAAATCATCAGCCTCCATTACGTTTCATAAAAGGTAGGCCCACAACTACACCGTTCGGGAAATTTAATACACGTTTTGGCTTCAGTAAGACTAATATTCCTGATTAAATTACTGTCTTCGTTTTTGGATGCATACAGCACAATGGTATTTTTTCATAACACAAGTTTTAATTTTTGTCTGTCACGTAACTTTCAAATATGCTTTTATTCATTCGTCCATGATAGACACACGGCACAGTGGTCACGTGGCAACCATAATTGAAATTGCTTTAAAGCCCCAATAACACTCTTGTTGTTACTGAAAAATATGTCCCAATCTTCATTCTGGTCAACAAATCGTATTATTTTAGAATATTCCAATTAAATGATGATATAAATTTCATCTTAACACACCTATTTTGAAAAATTGGAAAAATTCAACCCATTGATTTGAAAAGTCTAACGTAAACCCTTTCAAGTGTGACTTGGATTTTAAAATATTTTCGAACCCTCTGGACAAGTAAAATAGGTTGTAATGGATAATTTACACAACAGGTGGGACACTTAAACATCTAGTACTTAGAATAAGGGTATTATTTATTTTCTGGAGCTGCCAAGCCAGCAAGAATGTTATTGTCCCTTTAAAATAAAATTCCGTACGACTCCAGATACCTTTCAAAAATAGTAACGACAAAAATTCAACGTATGGTTAAAATTAAGCCTCTGTCAGCATGTGTATATATAAAAAACCATAACAGTAGATGCAACTTAAAATCAAACGTCGCATCGCCGGCTTATTGACCTAGAAATTCCAATCACTGTCACACGTGTCATCGGCGGATTTGGCAATGGCGGATAAAATATATTATTATTAATGATTGTTTCTCAGTGTATTTGGTGTTCAATCAGAGGATTATATTCAACTAAGATTTAAATTTCACTAACAACTGGTCAGCGAAACCATTAAACGTATGATTCAGTTATCAGTTTAATATCTACCGATACCTGGAATTCATATGGAGCGTCGAAGAAGCGCGATTACCGAACTAGATGCACAAATAAGAGGCTGGTTACGCGAGTCACTGTTTCGAAAACATCAGCTTCCGTCATGTCGATGACAAGTAAACAATAACCGTTAGCTATCGGAGACTCTGGTTGCGTTTCTATGACAGTTCTACCATATCCAGAATTGTCGAATGGGGATGTTAGGCGCAGATTGCCCTCCTTGCGCAGATTACCCCTGCGCATGCGTGAATCTCCGTCTAATTTTCGATGAGCAATCTGCGCGCGCGAAGTGAACTTTGTCCGGGCAATTTAATGAGTTACTGCGATGATAATAATCCGCTTAATCTTAATCGGTAATCACCATGGATCACTGCCTTAGTATTATAAGTTATTTTAATTAAATTTGCGAGAAATGAACCGAGTGTTTTGTAACACAAGGCGTTCAGATATTACGCCAAATTACCACTTTACCGACACAAGGGCCGTCTATGTGGTTATAATTACAATTTATAGAAAAATTTACTTGTTCAACTTGGTCATCGTTTTATTCTTTCTGTTATTCATATTCCAACAAGAGGAATTTTTTTTAATAAAAATGACGTGCACCAAACAGCGATAATTTTTCATTGGTTAGAGTCGTAAAAATACGGTGAAATTTACAGTAGCTATTGGCATAAACAACCTTATTTGCATATTGCATACTATTTATAGTATTATTGGTTGGAATTATTTTCAAGTCGACAGCCTAAATGAGCAACTTACCGTGTTTTTTTGCACAGTGTCGAGTAGGGTAGCACAGAATTGTAATAATACATAGTACGCAAGTCTAAAATAATTATATTCGTGAAAAATTGTCTTACATTATCGGTGGTCCACACAGGCGTATTTCCAGCTAGATTAATCCATATTATGTGCATAATGATAATACTATAGCAGATCATTTCGTTCGTTCTTGAGGATTTACGTCCACTTCCACCAAGGGTAATATCGTAGACGATCAGATCATTTCATTTAATGTCCGCTTCCACATAAGTGACTAATCATTTCATTTACTATCCTTGTCATATTAACCTGGACGGTGTTATTTCGGATGAAACCCAGACATGTGTCTGGATTAGTTGATTAATTAAACAATAGGTATAGCGGTCATTCAAAGAATCTATCGACAGGCATTTATGACTGTTGTATATTCCATGCGACGGTGGTGTAATTACACGTCTGTAATATGGTGGTAGTCATTCAAAGAATATAATCTAAATGACGGACATTTATTACTGTATATTCCAAGCGACGGCGGCCTTATTCGTAGACTGGAACCAAACATAGGCCATTGTGTGTTTTTTGGGCTTTTTTTGTGAAAATACTGTCGTACAATAAGTTTCTTTTACATAAAGCCATTTTTATGTACGTGTAAGAACTTAAGGTTTACCGACCGAAGCCAGAAATCGATACTTACAAACACTTCGATATAGTATCAGGGGCGGATCCAGGGGAGGTTCACTAGTCACCCCCTCCCCACCGGTGTATAGGAATCCCGGGTCCTACAAGCTTCCACCGGGACATGCACGTATGGTCGTATATATATTATATAGCACACGGTACTCATCTTATCAGACACACAATCAGCATCTATGTTACTACCGGCAGAAATTAGCTCCGTAAACCGCGGTCGGCGAGACAAAACATGGGGTTGTCACACACCCCCCCCCCCCCAAAAAAAAAAAAAAAAAAAAAAAAAAAAATTCCTGGATCCGCCACTGAGTATATTCTCGATATAGTATCATATAAGAAAGATACGACAAGTTTCTTACCAGACCCGTAATTGGCCGTATGCATTAATTTGCTCATGACCCGAACTAGATTTTGATTTTTTGGTCACGAACTAGATTTTGATTTTTTGGTCAAGTTTATTACGCATTTTACCGATGTTATATATTAATAACAGCATAGTACGTGCGAGGTTATCCTCTTCTTTAAGGCTGCATGCCATCCTACACAAAATACAATAAATATTATGTATGCAATATGCAAATAAGGTTGTTTATGCGTGTTGTTAGCCAATAGCTACTCTAAATTTACCCGCGTTTAGACGGCCCTAACCAAAGAAAATTTATCGTTGTTTGGTGCACGTAGTAATTTAGTCAGCCATTTTTATAAAAAATGTCCTCTTGATGGAAATGAATAATAGAAAGAATAAAACGATGACCAATTTGAATCAGTGAATATTTTCAAAATCTTTTTTTTCTATTAATTGTGAACACATAAATTGTAACCATATGTAGTTACGTCAAACTACAGCAAATATTTTTTACATTCAGTTACGTGGTCAGCACCGATTATGAGATACTGCTGACAGAATTTCAAATTAAATCTTATTTTCTATGCACACACGCTAATTATGTTGCGATTTTAAAAATTATTCACTACAAAGCCGATAGGGGGCAGGTCATATATATATATTTACGTCTGACAGACAACTAACATCTCGAAAAACATCGAAGGGTAATCAGCGCAACGTGGGCAAATATATATACGTCTGACAGACAACTAACATCTCGAAAAACATCGAGGGGTAATCAGCGCAGCGTGGGCAATCTGCGCACCAGCTTCATCAGCGCAGATTGTAATCTGCGCGCGCGAGGTGCAATCTGCGCGCGCGGAGTGCAATCTGCGCAACACGACAGCGCAGATTGCAATCTGCGCGAGGGGTGAAGATTGCGCCTAACAGGGACACTAACTATGTGAGCTAAGAAAACGAAGGCCCGGCGGACCCGAGTGAAATAGGCAAGCATGAGTCCTCCGATAAATCAGTCGGCCTCGGGCCTACGGACCGACGTTTGTGTCGAACACTGGCTATGATATTTTGAGTCAAATGATATATTGGATTATTGCAGTATTTTCAATGGTAAACAAAATAGTGTCAATCAAATTGATTGACTTGTTGAAATTATTGTCCAGTCCTATGTTATTATGGATGACAGAGATAACTTTTTTATTTGAAGGAATATTAAATCAATTTTAAGCAACTGGGGATGACACCAATAAGTTTAGTAGTGAAGATTTTGGAGTAAATCAAACTTTCGGATTCATAAAACAGATGGTTAAGACAGTAGATCTAGAATAATATTATTATGAATAACTAATACCCAGGTTAAATTGTTATATTGTTTAGTTTTATGTCAATGGTAGTGTTGTCTGCTCATGGCATTACCTGTCTGCTACCATGAAGAAAGAGAGAACATCCAGTCTCTATATTTCAAATCTAACCTTCAGTGCACATTTACTTTGCTTGTAGAGCAAACAGATTTCATTTACTCTCCAACCAAATCAAATTTGCTTTTACATTTTTCAGCTGGCTTCGAATCGCAACTAATCAAAGCTTAAACTCATGGTGAGAAACAAGAGAAAACAACTAAAGATAACTTGAATTGGAACAGTTTCAACCAGAACTCAACAATGGTTATTATAATTAAGGAGCTATAATTAATGTAACACAGTAAGTATTCATATTATTGATTGTTATACTTATAGCCTATGACAGATATGAAAAGTCTTTAAAATACAACAGTTTCTTTGGGAGACTAAGTTTGTTTACTTTGCCCCCTCCATGAGGATGTATTTGAGTTATAGTCTTCCTAATATTAAAGATGAACAGTATAAATAAAGTGGTTCTCAGTCAAGTGTATCTCCAGCTGCCAAAGTATTTACTGGTAATTAATTGTTTAGATGATGTTATATTATTGAATACCAGTTGAGTAGTGATCATTAAAGATATAATGTGTCTTCAGATTATTTATATGTGCTACAACAATGGAAAATAGTCAGTATTCTTATTAATTTCTAAGTAATAAAGTTGTTCCTAGTGCACAAGGAGTAGGGTCACCTGCCATACCTTATGGGTATTGTCTTAGTAGTCTGGTTCTCCCGCCTACTTGTACTTCTCTAGACCCCTATGTTTACAAACAAATTGTTATTGAAATAATTAGTGTTGTCTAGACATTACACCCCAGTTTCAGTTTTCTATTACTATTATTTAAAATAGATTTTTATTGCCGCAGACAGTTTGAAAGAAAATAGAGAAGTGTGGGCACTTTTTTTAAATCCATAGGAATAAATGGCTGATTCTAATTTCTATGCATGATGCCACCAATGTAAACACCTCATGGACATTGAAAAGAACAATAGTAAAAATAAATTTAAAGGAGATTAAACTATTTGATATAGTTCAGAATAAAAAGATTGAATAGAGTTGATCAGCTTTGTTATAGCACACAAGATGTATACATGTATATGATTAAATTTTGGTATGGAAATATTTGGCAGCTCGGATAAGAACATATTTACTAATTACAACTGGACACAAAATTTTTGCATCTCAGATCTCTATGTTAAATATAGGCCTAATAGATATAATGTACATCAAGATCTACAAATCATTTCGTCTTTTAGGGTACCGGTAATTAGATTGATGCATTAGTTTTTATACGCCCACATGGAAATGTGGTCGTATATTGTCGTCGCCCTTTCAGTCCGCTTGTCTGTCTGTCGTCCACAATTTCTTGTGAACGCTCTACAGGCTAATGTTAATTCCAATTGACTTTAAATTTATACATTGTGTTTAGATCATTAGACTAAGAAGCCTATAGGTTTTCCGCGATATCCGTTAATTACTGCTAGAGTTATAACCCTTGATCCCTTTGAAAAATCTTGTGAATACTGTAGAGTCTAAAGTTAATACCCTATTGACTTTGAATTTATACACAGTGTTTAAGGTTATGAAACGAAGAAGCCTATTGATTTTCAGCAATATCCGTTAATTACTGCCAGAGTTATGACCCTTGATCACTTCAAAAAATCTTGTGAACGCTTTAGAGGCTTAAGTTAATTAGATTGACTTTAAATTTATACACAGTGTTTAACCCTTTGAACTCTGGCATAATATACTGTAAATAAATGACCCTCCCCATGGCTAATTTTCAGTAACAAAATATAAAATTACTAATCATTCAGTTTGCCAACAAAAGTTATATTGTGCAAGTATGGATGATGTACTACCAGGACAAATAGTTCTGAAAAATACATTTACATATAATATGTTTCAAGGGTAACATTTATCATCATAGTTCCACAATTCAACAAAAAACAAGAAAAGTCCAAAATTCAATTAACACAAATTTTTTTTCTCAACAATATGTCAATATGCCATAAATCAGCATTGTTCAAGTTTTCGTCACCACTCTCAACTATTCTAGCCAGTGCATGGTCTATTGTTGCTGTCTGTTCGTCATTCATGACCGTAAAACAATATTTTCAATTTCAAGAATATTTGTGTTGTTTCTGCACGTGAAGAGGGGAAAGCCCTGACTGTAGACAACACATTGTAACACGTGTTCCGATTGGTCTAGACTGATGGGATTCCAAGTGAATCATACCAGAGTATCACCAGGGAAAGCCCTGGCTTCAAACATCACATGTTCAGAGGGGAATTCCTAATGTGCCGTGCTTGGCCGGAAAACTGGCCAGCTGGATATAGACCACTTTGAAATATCGTGTGGACAAAGGCCATGAGACAAACAATCGAAACAATTTTAACGGTTTCTAAATCTGATAATTACTAAATGGGCTATTACTTGAATAAGAATTCCATGTGTTGAAAACGTGCTCCTTACTGACAAAAGAAAAAATATGTGACAACCCTTGTTGACTGCCCAGACAACTAAGCTGTTGTGGGCGTATATTTCGTTGCTTGGCAACCTATCTTTGTAAATTTGTATTCGATTTTCATATTCCAGTATATTGGTTATTAATCATTCCTAAAAGAAAGTATATTAATATTTATATATATTCGATTTTCATGTTCCAGTATATTGGTTATTAATCATTCCTAAAAGAAAGCATATTAATATTATTGATTTATTACAGTACTATAAAATTATTTTATTTGTCCAGACAAATACTTGAATCCTCGGTTATTTGTATAGACCAAGCTGAATAGTCTATAAACAAAATTACACCTATTTTTACTACATGTAATTTATATAATCTTTTGACAGCTTTAAGGTCAATTGCTTATATCTTGACTCTTACATATATTAGCAACATGATATTTTGAAAGGATAGGTAGTTTTGTCACTACGTAATTGAGTATTTACACATAAAATATAATGGTATGAAATAAGTCCTTTTCTTTTAATGACTTAAGAAAATGCCCAAACATTATGAACTATAATTATTTTGAGCTGATGTAGACCAGAGTTTAAAATTGGTTGATACACATATAAAAGAAATTGTTGTATTAAATATAAGCAACCATCAATCATTTTTGATTTCACCCAAATTGTCATTCTTAACACACATTACGCTTTTTTGTTCAGACCAATATGTGTTGCTTTCGAAGATGATTGATCTAAGACTACTGCTAACATATTACATATTTTGGCATTGTTTGTTTATCTCAATGATATGATGCATAATTTTGAGACTGACTGCAGTTATTTAGAGACCGATAATTTAATTTTGTTTCCTCTCCCCACACACACACACACACACATTTAAGCCCCTGTTCATCATATCACAGTAAGAAAATAGTTATTATTCATAGATAAGATAGTGGGGTTGGGATGGCATAATGGTCTAGGGTGCCGCGCTTCGACCTCTAGCTGGCCAGTCACCTCTGGCTTGCGGCTGTGGTTTCGAGCCCTGGTGTGAGCGTATATGTGGCATGGACATATATATAGGGGCGCCTTCTCAATCTCGTGGGTTTCCTCCAGGCATTCTGGTTTCCTCCCACTGCTAAAGACCTCTACGGGCAAGCAAATTATTGAAATGAAATGAAACGATGTTAGTCCCGAAATGACCTAGTTCGTGTCGAGTGGACGGTAAAACCCCATTTCTCTCTCTCTCTATAGATAAGATATGTCAAGATATTATATTTCGCCATTTCTAGTGGAACAATGAACATAAACCTATATATTAAGTTTTAATATCCTTATTTATTCAGATGACATGCATCAGAGTGAAGTACTTGTGGTAGACTTAAAAATCTAAAAACAGATAAACCAGAACCAACATGGATATTAGATTGTGTAAAACATTGTTAGTGATTTGTTTTTGTAAGTTATTTTTTTTTTGTCTAAGGAAGGCAGACTTATTTTATTTGTAACCTCATTCACCATTGCCCTGTGACATCCACAAGTTGATGTGACACACACCTGATTTATTACAAACAAGTGACAAGTTCAAGCTGAAGGACAGGGATATAATTGTTTTTAATTTGAAGTCTTTTATTCCCTACACTTTGAAACTGGAGTAGTATTTTGTAATTATAGAAGTGTGTGTATGTGTATAAAACACAATACATATGCCATTCCTGCCAAAAATCAGATACTTAAATTCATATCTACATACATATTCTGACATTTTATGCCTGGTAATAATGTGTGTCGAAAAAAGTATGAGAATGTCTTCAAGAATAACTGAGTGTAACAATTCAGTTGCTGTGTTTTCTTCCAATAACTACCAGTAGTCAAATACATGTATTAGTTTAGTGAATACAGCAGTTCAATTTATATCATGAAGTTACATGTAAAAAAAGGGTTGAAAATGGATGGATGAAAAAACAGTCACAAGGAATGAGTAATGATGTTATTAATTTTCTATTGGTATAAAAAAAAGTATTTAAATATATAGCTTAGCTTCATAATACATTTTATTATTTGATTATGAAATATTTAGACTTGTGGTGATTAATTCTAGGTTTAATTGTGTTTCCTGCATCCTGTTTATCTCAAAGGAAACCTTGTAAGTAGCCATATTTTTATCATATGTAGATTTTTCTATTTTGACAATTATTTTGTTTTGTAAGGTAGGGTTAATAAATTATGAATATAATCCAAGTAAGTAATAACTAATCACATGATCTCTTTATTGTAAATAAAAATAATACTTTTTCTCTTCATGTAAAAGAAAATATTTGTGGTGATATGGCAAGGAAATTATTTTGAATTTATAGCATATTAGAAAAAGTTAACTGGATTGTATTATTTCTATTTAGAGCAGTGGGCTCGAAAACATCCACAATGCATTTCATTAAGGCTAAAAGTTTTACTTCTTGATAAAGAATAAAACCATTGAAAAAGGATATAATATGTAATCCTTCTAATTAATACATTACGATTTAAACACAAAGAAATTAAAATCTTTGAATTCATGTATAATAATTAAAACGACAAGACGTCTTTGATTACTGTCAAAAATAAGAGTATTTATTATTGATATGATACTGATTTGTTAAATTAATACTATAAGCTAATGTTAAATGGAACGTATTGCCATTTAGGTTGTCAATATCTCGATCTCGTCTTAGTCCAGGTTGTCAACATCTTTTCTTAGCTAGAGGCCTGGGGAGATGGGAGCAGGGTGGGGTTTCGAATTCTTAAGCCCATTTGGGTGCGAGTCTATTCTGGTGTTTTTGTTTGTAATTTTTTTAGTGCTAGCAAGTGGAGAACATGCAGTCATGTGATATTTACTGATTGCAGAGTATCATTGTTTCCTGTTATACATAGAACTCACTATAGCATAAAAGATAAGAGATGCCAGTGAACATTATGAGTGCTAATAAAATCAAAAGAAATTCCTTGTTTAATTTAATGTATTCTAATTTATATCTTTGCAGTGTTGGATTTGTGTGAAAAGTTGAAAGGTGTTGCACCTAATGGGGACTCTCTTCCCACTCTTGGTAGTAATGTGACTGTGTTTGTCAACCTAACAAACCCAAACCGTGATAGTCATCATATGTGTTTAATGAAGTTTACTACATGTAACAACTGTAAATTCTCTGTAACAACGAGTGACTACCCATATTTCAATTTACCGCAATGTAGTAGAATGCATAATTGTATGACTGAGGATCTTACAGAATGTGTTAAAGGGTAAGAATATAATATCTCTGCTGTCTTGTACACAGATATGTACAAAACTTGGTGCCAAGCTAATAATTTGTTGTCTTGGTGATAAAGTTATCTTTTGATTACCTTTAAATTTACACACTGTTTATGTTGTGATGAAGAAGCAAAAAGTTACTTTCAAAGTTTGTGAAGTGATCATTTTAAAAATCTTGTGTGTCATATAGTTGCTAAAGTTACAATGTATTATCCGATTGATTTGAAGTTTGGCATTTAATTTGCACCCTTTATCCCCACATATATTATTGGATAACTTGTGAAATCTATGATTGCTTCTTTGGGGGACTATTAAAATGGGTTCGTCTGTCATTCCGTCACACTTTTGATTGGTTGATGCTTTGGGACACGATAACTTTAGTTCTAATTAAGTGAGAGTGATGAAACTTGGTGTATTGTTTCAATACAGTAATACCTTGACTAAGTTCGATAATGAGCATTTTCTGCTCAGGTAAGCAGAGCGATACGCAATTTGATTTGTTGAGACTTTGGAACACAATAACTCTCCTTCTAATTGAGTTAAAATGTTCAAACTTTGTGTATATGCTTATTAGGTCAATGCCTTGATGGAGTTCGAAGATGAGGATGAGCTGCCTAGTCGTTTGGATGGGACAAAAAACCGAGGTCCTATGTACACATTGGAGTGCACGTAAAAGACCCCTTGGCAGTTGGAATTTCGATATAAGAGTAGGCTGTAGCGCCGCTGCCCGGGCAAAATTTCCCTCATAGCTCACTGTATGGCGTATGCCCGTCTTCCATTAGCCCAGGATAGGTGCAAAAGAGTAGGACGTTAAACCTTATTTCATTTCATTTCATTTCATCTTGATTGATGATTTTTATGCCAATAAAATGACTGCATTCTCATTCAGTAATGGATTCGACAGTAACAGTGTATAGAAACGATTGACTTGGACAAGAGGGCCCTTTCCCTTGGCCAGAAGGGCCTTTTGCCAAGCGTGGGGGCCCTTTTGTCTGCCTTTAGGGTCCCCCCTAACTAGGGTACATTTTCATTTTTCTCGTCGGTTTTAGCATTTTTCTTTATAAAACACTTTTGTATGACACTTCGTGTACGGTATAGTTTGATTGCTTGATACGTTTGAAAAAAATAAATGTGCGATTAATTAATATGTGTCATCTATTTATTTTGGGATTTCGGCAGGGGACATCAGCCTCACTGTTGGCTTGTTATATTATTATATTTATTTGGGACAGAAGCTTATATCACTTAATACTAGTTTGTATACTAGTTTTTAGATAAAATTAAGAACCTGAAAGTAGCCAGTAAGTAAAATGGGTAATTACGTTTCTGCCTACAAAAAACAAGCTGCTATCTTCTATTTCAGGTGTACATATTTACGTATCTTTGATAAAGATTATAGGAATGAAACAGATGTTTGTTATGATAGAAGAATTAAAAACTTTATGAGTGAATCAAAGACTATATATATTGTTTTCTGTTCAAATCAAGAGCGCCATGTCTCTGATATCCATTTTAGGCTTGTTCTTAAAGTTGAAGGTATTTATATAGTTCTTGTTATTATATAGTATATTGTACATTACCATTTTTGTTCAAGGAAATGAATTACAATTAATTATTATATGAAACATAATCAGTGTTAATCAAAATTAATTCTACATCATTACTGGCCTTTTTTAATAGTAAGTGTATTTGAACCACAGTCACACTAGCTAGGTGCTTGAAAAATAGATTTTACATCCTTGTCACCTAACTCTTTGTATGCTGTGTTGAGATATTTCTGAATCTTTAGCTAGTTTTGGTCCCCTAGCACCCAAGTTATAATGGGTGTCATATATCAGTATGAATCAGAGTACCACAGAATGAACACTGTCGAAATTCAGCAATTTTCGTTATTATTTGTATTGTCTGGGTTGTTCTGTGTTTTGTTTAGAAGGTTATGCTGCACTGTATATTATTATATACTGTTTTAATGGCATTAAGTAATTGAACTAGAGTATACATTACAGGTCACAATTTTATGGAATACAATTACTGCTTATTACTAAGCAACGTTTCGATTAGGCTTCTCTAGTTGTTATCAAGCAATGATTATTATACAGAAGTTGTAACTTTGGTTTATTTATTATTATTTTACAGAAAAATTGATAAAGATTCGTGGTTCATCATATGATAATTTGTATACTGCAACTAACATTTTGAAATCACCATTCTTTCCTAATCCATATAACCAGAATGGAGAAGAATACTTGTATGAGTTTAGAGCTGTCAATCAGAATGAATATATACAGATTATATTTGATGATTGGAACCTATCACCAAGTAGTAAAATTAGGGTAAAAATTTTTCTTTAAAATTTGGATTTTGAATTTTCTCACACCTCCTTTTAATGTTGACTAATATTGTTGTCACCTGTATCTGGCATCCCGCCACAAGAGCTCTTGCAAGGATTGTTATTTGGGTGATATGGAACATCCGAACAACTGTTACAGATTTAATTTCTGGGATTGTAAATTTCATACAATTTTGTGATCATGATAACGGAAAAAGCCATGGCTAAAAAAAGTTTTTAAACTAGGTGAAATCTAGAATTCTTTTATCGCAGAGTTTTATGATCGCAGTGTTATTTTTCCAAATACATTATATTTCCCAAGCCTGTGTATTATATGCAGAATATTTTTTGAATTGGTGATATTGTTCATTATATAACACTGTGAAACTGACATCGTTTAAGATGGGGTTTTTTGACTTTAAAAAATGCTATAGAGTTTGATTTCAAAACATCGTTTGATAATTGACAATAATCGTTTGAAAACTACAAAAATGGTTTAATTAGAACCATAGTTTAATTTAATGGTACAGCGTTTGATATCTTCGAGTGGGGGTTAAAAATGGACGAACCGTCGAATTATGTAATGCGTTTGATTACTAGACATCGCTTTAATTTCTGAGCTGCCGATTAATTTATCAAGTGTTTAAATATTAGACGAAAAATTTATTTGCTCGCGAGTCGTTTATCCGATCGGTTCATTTTGATTACGATTATTTACATATGAAATGAAGTACGAATAAAAAGGGTGGATATAAAAAAATGCACACGAAGATATGCTAAACTTACCGTGGTCGTAGTATTATTATCCATTAAAAATAATGATTCACGGTACCATAGACAAATACATCAAAAATCGGTACGTCCATTGTTATTATACCATCGGAAATCGGTAGAGCACATTCCCGGTGATGTATTTTTCTTTAAATCACAAATGATGAAAATAGATTTCCACGTGTACACGTGACTAGAAGACCTGGCAATGATTCCACCATTGACAAATACGTCAACAATCGGTAAATCACGTCCAATGTTATTATATCATTGGAAATCGGTAAAGCACGTTCCAGGTAAAGTATTTTCTTTAAATCACTAATGGATGAACACAACTTTTCATCTGCACACGTGGTCGTGTGATAATCTCGCGAGACTTGTATACTGGCGCCAAACGTCGCTATTCGTCGATCGCCATAGACGAGCTATCGATCAGGGTGGTGCGGGTCTGTTCATCCCACGATCTTTTCACCCTGGGCTGTTTCATCTCAACCTTATTTTTTATCGGACTGTTCATCCCGGTGTCACAGTTTCAGTTGGTCGCTAGTGTGTGTTGGTTCCTGGCGCATGCGCAGTAGTAGGAGTCATCTCACACTGTCATAGACACAGTGTGTGTTGACTCCCCGTGATAGGATGACCCCTACGATTTTCTTACGGTCAGATCGGTTTCTACTATTATCTACCAATATATAGTATTACTACTGACTGTACCCGAGGATGTTGAGTTTCTATTGTTTGTTTATTTCATTAAAAAGGAGAAATACAAATTAACGATCTTATAAAAATTGAAAAATTCCCGTCCACATGCAGAAACAGAAAAAATAATTGCCCCTTGTATAAAGGGTCGCTAGTGTGTGTTGGTTCCTGGCGCATGCGCAGTAGTAGGAGTCATCTCACACTGTCATAGACACAGTGTGTGTTGACTCCCCGTTATAGGATGACCCCTACGATTTTCTTACGGTCAGATCGGTTTCTACTATTATCTACCAATATATAGTATTACTACTGACTGTACCCGAGGATGTTGAGTTTCTATTGTTTGTATATTTCATTAAAAAGGAGAAATACAAATTAACGATCTTATAAAAATTGAAAAATTCCCGTCCACATGCAGAAACAGAAAAAATAATTGCCCCTTGTATAAACGCAGAATTTGGGTGATTCATGTTCAAGAAATAGTGGTATTTTCAGATTTAGTTTCAGATGTAGATAGATCCCTATATATAGCTACTATAAAAACGGATGTTACCGGTTTTCGGATAGAGGCCAAAGCCGATAAATATCCGGTACTTATAGTAACTAGTATAGTAGATCCCATGGTTTGCATGATAAAGTATTTGTATTTGAGAAATAAAACACACAGGCAACTTGTAAAACTTTTATTATATATACAAAATTAAAATAATGATTCAGAGAAATCCCAATCATATAGACCAATATTCAATTTGTAAAACAGTTAATTATTGAAACATAGTTAAAACATCGAAAAGTGATTTATAAGTGTTTAACAAAAAAAGAATCTACAAATAACCACTGGGAAATAGCGTGATCAGTAGAGCTCCATAAGCCACAATCTGGTTTGAAGCCACGAGAATATCAAAGGCCTTTATTAATCTGCCTTTGGAGGTGAATTAATTGACAATTTCAAGCCAATCATCAATGTGTATGGTTTCCAGTTCCACTGATTATACGCGTGTAACGACTAATCACTAAAAACAACGGCAACAAATCACGAACGATAGAACAATTAATCTCAAGCCAATTAACTTAAATCCGTTGATCGTGTAACTACTGATCACTAAAAAAACAGCTAATCACGATAACAAGTATGTTTATTGATGACAAAACTCTAACTAAGAACATAACACTTTTTCCTGAAATGATCAGTTATTTGAGTTATGAGGAACCATCTCACAATGGCGGAAGTGGATAAAGCTGTGTTGACCGTGTTGCTAACACAAACATCCGTCTCGGACATGCGCAAGTGCCCAGGAACCAACACACACCAGCGACCAACAGAAACTGTGACACCGGGCTGTTTCATTTCGGATTCGGCTAGCGACGTTTCGGATTAATAATTAAAAGACTGTGGAAAATTTATGTGACAGTACAGACATTTATCTTTTCGTTTTATGGGAGGCTGATAGTTGCCTTATTCAGTTGATCGGCGACTGTTGAGATCGCGATTAACATTGCTAGTTCTCTTTTGTTTTGTTTCATCGGCGAGTAATAAACTAGGTAATAAAATATTGTTGAAAATTTGTGTATATTTAGTAATACTTCATTGTTTTTCTTTTATCAAATAGTAAACGACCTTGATTGACCAATCACTGCTATTGTTTTTTTTTGTGAAACAGAATAATTGCAATCAACACACGGCCGCCATTATCGATGATTGACAACTCACGTTTTTCCTCATCCACCAAACAACCGTAAGATTTCTTTGCACAGCCACAACAATAACATGGGGATTATCGGCTAATCAGCTTTAATTATTCCGCTTTGATTGTTGCTATTTCTAATATTTTCCATAGAAAAACATTGCTTTGTACGCACAAATTTATCGATTGGTATTGCCAAGCTTGTCGAGGAATAATGCATGTCAACGTGCAGCTCGCGGATTATCGTTAACAATTTCTAGATACTTGTAAAAAGAGTGCATGTCGTGTAAATATTTATTTTAATTTTTGTGTAGGTCATTTTCAAATCAATTCATCAGCATATTATTCGTTTTAAACAAATGCATTACTTTTTACGGGAAACGATGATTATCAAAAAACCGCAAGTGCAACTATTCACTAATGATTTAACGTTTGGTGGAGCCTTTTTACTAATCACGTGTTTCGTGTTAATAAATATTTTCTTTCGTGTTTTGAATTGGCCTATTTCAAATAAATTCATCAACAACATTTTTATATAGATAGTACAGATATAAAAAAAATAAAACGCTCTTTTCGTAAACATTCAACATTTGAAATTTTGCCGTAGGTTCGTTATGCACAACTCCAGGTGCTGTACTTGATGGTGAGATGTAAATTATATAATTTAGCCTGCATGTTATTTGTGAGGGGGGGGGGGCTTATTATAAATTGATTTGACAGTTGTGTTAAACCTTTCCTTTAAACTTATTCCCCGAGTCAGAAGCGTCACCTACCCAAGTCAGAAATGTCACATACCTGAGTCTGAAACGTCGAGGTTTTATTCTTGAGTCCGAAATGACGCGGGATCGAAATGACAAGTAATCTATTCATTCCGGGCTGTTTCACCCCCCCCCCACCACCGTCCTTGTTATTGTTGTTTATTATAGATTTAACATCGAATACATTTAATATGATATTATGGACAGGTTAATTAAATTAAATTATTTACACTTCATAGGTTGAATGTTGGTTATTAGAATAGCAGTTAATTAACTAAGCTGTACTTATTGTTAACTAAACTGTTAAGCACTTACTTATAGTTAAACAAACGTGTACTTTTTTTTATTTATTATTTAATAACAAGTAATTATTTGTTTTTGATTAGTAATAAAAACATGCGGCGAGGGTTGAGTTGTATTCACACATTTAAGTAAGAAGCCAGATAACCTAACAATTAAAATTAATTACTGATCTATGTCTTCATTGCTCTTCTGTAATATCATTCTTTCACATATAATTTTTATCGCAAATTAGTCGGAATGCGAGAAAGGAATTCCAGGGGGAACGATCAGCTGTCCTCGCACGTGATTAGAATAGTGTCATGTACAGGCGCGACGTCGTGTTTGATATTCATTTTTATACCGATATATTAGAATCCGAATTCGACGCCTGAACGGCAGTGTCAGACTTATACAATAAATATAAAGCATGATTTGGGACACGTGTTTTTACTTAGTGGAATCCATGTCACTAAAAAATAACATAAACACTAAAAAATAAACACTAAAAAATAACATGAACTCTTAAAATACTGGAAGAGACTGGTTCACAGATATAAAATTGGAAAACAATCACATATAAAGAACGATTCAAAAAAAAATAATTGCTGCATGCAATCACTAGTTTATACATATTATTATAAAGAACGTTTTAAAGACATTTATTTGCAGCATGCACATTAAAAAGAAATCAAACATTGGAATATCATGGTTTATACATATGAATAACGTTTGCAAGAACTAGCGGCATGCAAACCTCTTAATATATATCCCCATGTACATTAATTACAGAAATGGTCTGTGTATACACGGTATGCTGAGCTAGTCACCTTTTGGCCAGGTGAATATACGGTGGAGTCATAAATGTCCGTTATAAGTGTAGATTGATTATCTGTTTGGCCCAATGCTTAGGTTTTTCAAATCCTGGGTGCCATATGAAATGCATATTTTCAATATACATGTATGTTAGTACAGTATGGGTTAATCCTGAGATTGGTCGAAAGATGTTGTTTTATTAATTATCACCTGTGCTCACCTGTCTGGGTGCCACACAAAATCATGTCTTTGAATATACAGTTGAGTCATAAATGTCCTTTTTAATGTGTTTTTTTTTATTTACATTCATTATTTGATTGGTCAAATGCTATTGTTTTATCAATTCCCACTTGTATTTACCTGTCTGCGTTGAGGTCAAACATGTTTTTGTTACGACAAAGGGAGCGGTCTTATAAGTGTGATTTAAATTGATTTTTTAACAAACAAGGACTTTTTATTTTTTTGTGTTAACCAATTGTATGTTTTTACTAACTTCCAACCCACGCAGTGTAAATAATTTAATTTAATCAACTTAATATCATATTAAATGTATTTTACGTTAAATCTGTAATATACAACAACATTGGGATGAAACAGCCCAGGGTGAAAAGATCGTGGGATGAACAGACCCGCACCACCCTGAGCGATAGCTCGTCTATGGCGATCGACGAATAGCGACGTTTGGCGCCAGTATACAAGTCTCGCGAGATTATCACACGACCACATGTGCAGATGAAAAGTTGTGTTCATCCATTAGTGATTTAAAGAAAATACTTTACCTGGAATGTGCTTTACCGATTTCCAATGATATAATAACATTGGACGTGATTTACCGATTGTTGATGTATTTGTCAATGGTGGAATCATTGCCAGGTCTTCTAGTCACGTGTACACGTGGAAATCTATTTTCATCATTTGTGATTTAAAGAAAAATACATCACCGGGAATGTGCTCTACCGATTTCCGATGGTATAATAACAATGGACGTACCGATTTTTGATGTATTTGTCAATGGTACCGTGAATCATTATTTTTAATGGATAATAATACTACGACCACAGTAAGTTTAGCATATCTTCGTGTGCATTTTTTTATATCCACCCTTTTTATTCGTACTTCATTTCATATGTAAATAATCGTAATCAAAATGAACCGATCGGATAAACGACTCGCGAGCAAATAAATTTTTCGTCTAATATTTAAACACTTGATAAATTAATCGGCAGCTCAGAAATTAAAGCGATGTCTAGTAATCAAACGCATTACATAATTCGACGGTTCGTCCATTTTTAACCCCCACTCGGAGATATCAAACGCTGTACCATTAAATTAAACTATGGTTCTAATTAAACCATTTTTGTAGTTTTCAAACGATTATTGTCAATTATCAAACGATGTTTTGAAATCAAACTCTATAGCATTTTTTAAAGTCAAAAAACCCCATCTTAAACGATGTCAGTTTCCCAGTGTAATAAAGTAAGAAACATAAGCATAACCCCCTTCTTGGATGACTTGGCTGCTGCTAGCACATGTTTTGTTGCCTGTCAACCTTTTCATTTTACAAGAGAAAAACTTTTCTATGGATGCAGGATTTAAAATTTACAATTATGAATACATGCTGTAATTATTTGTTTACTATTTTTATATTTCAGTTTGATTATAGTAATGTACAAGGTAATATTGGCGGATCAGCTTACCGACCATTTATAATTTCCAATGGACCTATATTAAAATTATATTTTTATCCTGGTAGTAATCTAAGAAGTAATTCTGTCCGAAGTTATATGGGCTTTAAACTCACCTACAAGTTTTATAATAGTAAGTATTCCACAATATCAGTTAAAACTGGCACTGATTTCTATTAACTATAGTCACTCATCTGCATCAAAGTTCGTAGATACAGATTATTTAGGAGGCTGTTGTAGTGGTAGTCAGGGAACTAGAATCGCAACTACGAAATACAGTATCAGGATTGTCAGTAAACACTGTGGTATCAAACTTATAACAATTTATTCCCCAACACATAAAGCATATCAAACACATTGCCTATCGAAACCAAAATATTTCCCAGTATAAAAATCTTCTCTTATCCATCTAACTCTAAGCCTGTCAATTTTCATATCCTTTTTAAATTCTTCTTTCTACTTTTATTTTACAGATCGTGATTATGCGCAAAAAACTGAAACAAGTAAGTTAGTCGATTGTAAAATATTCAATATACAAATTCAAATGATCATTCTTTCTTTGAATATCTGAGTGGAGAGGACAGTATTTTGTAATTATTTACGATACCCTGCCATATTATTCATTTGTGTATCTGAAAGTATTGACCATTGTCTGGACCATTATTGTCTTAAAATCATTCAGAAATTTGCATTATGTACTGCAATTTAAATTCACTTTTGTTAAACCTTTCCGTAACAATATTTTGTTTAATTATATAGACTGTGGTGGCTATTTATTAAACAGTGATGGAGGATATTTAATGTTTGATTCATCACCAAAAGCTGGTGAATATTATGATTGTATATGGGTAATCAAACGACAGCCTGGTTATACAAATATTCTTGCTAAAATAGAAGCTTACTCAACTCCACCAGGTAAAGTTTATTTTATTTACTTGAGACTGGTTACTATATGAAATAGAATAAGATATCTGATTAAAGGGTGTTTTGTATTTTGAAAAGTGGCCTTGTATTTAGCACATAATAGTTTGAATGCATTGCCTATGTAGAGTTGGGGGTTGGGATGGCCTAGTGGTCTAGAGTGCCGCGCTTCGACCTCTAGCTGGCCGGTCACCTCTGGCTTGCGGCTGTGATTTCGAGCCCTGGTGTGAGCGTATGTGGCATGGAGATAGGGGCGCCTTCACAACCTTGTGGGTTTCCTCCGGGCACTCCGGTTTCATCCCACTGCTAAAGACCCCTACGCGCATGCGAATTATTGAAATAAAATTAAACCATATGTTAGTCCCGAAATGACCTAGTTTGTGTTGAGTGGACGTTAAACCCCATTTCTCTCTCTCTCTCTCTCTGCTCACCCACAACAAAATGGCGCCGGTCTTATTACATCGATGAAATTTCAATTCAATTTGTTAAAGATTCAGCTTTCACAATAATATAGTTTTCAATGGATTCATATTGCGCTTAAATGACGCAATTATTACATTTAAGTTTTGAAACCAAATCTACAGGTTTAGGAATATACATATTTTATTTTAGTCTCGAAATGACCTAGTTTGTGTCGAGTGGACGTGAAACCCTCATTTCTCTCTCTCTCTCTCTCTCCCCTATGTAGAGTCATAAAGGAAGGCTTTTAACCTGTAATGAAGCAAGTGCAATTCAATAAGTGGTGGTGATATTCAACGCCGACTGTGTTTACTTCACATAAATGTCAAATTCTATGTTCAAAATATACATTCATCCATCAACGGATCTATATAGGGAGTTTATGGTTACATGTTCTATATCTATAAAAGTATGTTTATAATTATTTGCCAATGAGATACGATACGGTTCTAATTTAAATTCTGTGTTATATATTGATTTTTGAATATTAAATGACTGATCTTTAGTATGATTGACGTCATGTTGCTTATTTATAATTTTCCAAAAGTTCTTTGGGTTTCTACTCTACATATTTCTCAACTCACACAAACTTCACATGCGTTTTGATATGTTCTATTCATAGTAAATTTTACTTCATTCGACCATATGTAATTTATTTCTATTATTTCTTTGTTGTTGATATTTCTTTCCGGCAACATGGTTCTTAAACCTGGATATTTTGTATTCTTTACCAAACCATTGTTTATTAGCATTTCGGCTGCTTGTATATGTAACATTTGGAAGGATTTATCAGAGTTTTTAAGTATATTTTACATAAATCTATGCTTATGCTATTTACACTTTTATGTGTAATATTATCTAAATGTATTTTACTTATACCTTTGAACAATTTATCAACAGCTTCTAAATTAATATTCTCAAAATATAAATCGCTGCTTTTATCCTACCATTTACATTTGTTCACAATTTATTGTGTGGACTTCCATTAGCTTGATCATTACCCTTGCTTGCTACGTGGTAAATATTAGTAAAATTCTTTTCCTCTTTGCCATGCATTTCATGTGTTTGCTTCCTTGTAAATATTTATTTGTTTTTCTTGTAGTTTACAGTCATCAGAACTATGTAGAGTTAAGAGATGGTTTAACCTCAGAAGCTGGTTTAAAAGAGAAATTACTCTATGAAGGATCATCAAAACAGTATGGATACCAGTCCACTGAAGGTTTCTATATAAGACTTAAAGGAAGATATATAGATACTAAAGATTTTATTCTTTCTTATGCTTCATACAAATATGGTGAGTATTGTTTATCCAATATTAGAAAATAATAATAAGTTTATGATGACATCGGTTTCAAATATACATTTCTAGAATATTTGTTAGGCCACCCATTGGTCCACTCAGCTTTAAAATAATAAATCTAGGGTACAGTGTATTTATTTAACATGCAATTAATAAAAGAACAAAAGATAGGTTGCCAGGCAACGAAACATACGCCCACATCAGCTAAGTAGTCCGGGCAGTCAACAAGGGTTGTCGCATATTGTTTCTTTTATCAGTAAGGAGAACATTTACAACACATGATAATCTTATTACAAGTAATAGCCCATTAAATAATTATCAGAAATGATTAGAATAGTTTTGATGGTTTGTCTCAAGGCCTTTGTCCACAAGATATTTCAAAGTGATCAAGTGCCAGATATCACTGAAAATCAAATAGGATTCTTCGTCTCATGACCCTAAACACTGTGAACAAATTTAAAGTCAATCGGATATTAACTTTAGCCTTTAGAGCATTCACAGGATTTTCCAAAGTGATCAAGGGTCATAACTCTTGGCAGTAATTATCGGAAATCGCTGAAAATCAAAACACTTCTTCGTCTCATGACCTTAGACACTGTGTATAAATTTAAAGTCAATCGGATATTAACATTGGCCTTTAGAGCGTTTGCAGGATTTTTTGAAGTGATCAAGGGCCATAACTCTGGCAGTAATTATCAGATATCGCTGAAAAAAAATAGGCTATTTTGTATCATGACCGTAAATAGTGTGTATAAATTTAAAGTCAATCGGATATTAACTTTAGATTTTTCAAAGTGATCAAGGGTCATAACTCTGGCAGTAATTATCGGATATTGCTGAAAATCAATAGGCTTCTTTGTATCGTGACTTTAAACACCGTGTATAAATTTAAATTCAATCGGATATTAACTTTAGCCTCTAGAGCGTTCACAAGATTTTTCAAAGTGATCAAGGGTCATATCTCTGGTAGTAATTATCGGATATCACCGAAAATCGATAGGCTTCTTCGTCTCATGCCCTTAAACACTGTGTATAAATTTAAAGTCAATCCGATATTAACTTTAGATTTTTCAAAGTGATCAAGGGTCATAACTCTGGCAGTAATTATCGGATATTGCTGAAAATCAATAGGCTTCTTTGTATCGTGACTTTAAACACCGTGTATAAATTTAAATTCAATCGGATATTAACTTTAGCCTCTAGAGCGTTCACAAGATTTTTCAAAGTGATCAAGGGTCATATCTCTGGTAGTAATTATCGGATATCACCGAAAATCGATAGGCTTCTTCGTCTCATGCCCTTAAACACTGTGTATAAATTTAAAGTCAATCGGATATTAACTTTAGCCTCTAAAGAGTTCACAAGATTTTTCAAAGTGATCAAGGGTCATAACTCTGGCAGTAATTATCAGATATCACCGAAAATCAATAGGCTTCTTCATCTCATGACTTTAAACACTGTGTATAAATTTAAAGTAAATCGGATATTAACTATAGCCTCTAGAGCGTTCACAAGATTTTTCAAAGTGATCAAGGGTCATAACACTGGCAGTAATTATCAGATATCACCGAAAATCAATAGGCTTCTTCGTCTCATGACCTTAAACACTGTGTATAAATTTAAAGTCAATCGGATATTAACTATAGCCTCTAGAGCGTTCACAAGATTTTTCAAAGTGATAAAGGGTCTAACTCTGGTAGTAATTATCGGATATCGCTGAAAATCAATAGGCTTCTTCATCTCACGACCTTATACACTGTGTATAAATTTCAAGTCAATCCGATATTAACGAATTTACAATCGTAAAAATATTCTTAGCATCTGTTAGAAACATTTTTTGCGCATGCCGATTAAACCCGAATAACGTAAGTTTGCACTCAACAAACCTTAGCAGATTCCGGTACAATCTAAGTAGGGTATGAGAATCTGCCGAGGTTTGACGAGTGGTAATTTTGTTTGCCCTACGGAGCTCTCCGAAACGTGTGACTTCGACCTTGACATAGAACGAATGATAATCAATAAAGATGTGATAGCATTTAGCAAACACAAGTATGCCATCAACTGAAGACGATGAAGAAGATAAATTAACGACAGACTTAACCTATTCAAAATGCCTACGCATGTAAGAAAATCTTGAATGTACACAAATGTTTATCATTTTTATAAAGGGATAATACTGTGGTGATTCGAAGCTACATTATGATAATACTTCCGGTTTTCGAAGTTACAATATTTCCCGTTTGACAAAAATGGGTATTCCGACACACTGCGTGATCCGACATATTGTAACGATCCCGTACGATGTTGGATTTGACCACTATATTCAAATGGGTTCCTTCGTCTATCCCGCTTATACATGTATTGTCTCTCTGTCGCACTTGTAGGAACACAATTTGATTTGCTGAGACTTTGAAACCTAATAACTCTACTTCTAATTAATATTAAAAAGTGATGAAACTTTGCGTATAGTTTCACCCTGGCTAAACTCAATAATGAGCAATTTTTGTTCAGTGTATGCAGACTGATAAATCATTTGATTGGTAGATGCTTCGTTACATGGTAAATTAGTTCAGCTCTGAACGTCAGACTCATTACACTCACCCTGAACGTTCAGGGACTGTCCCATTCAATCAATGTCGAAAATAATTGGAACCTCAGTCAATTTTACTGGGCAACTTTTCGCTGCCAAACGGTGGGGTGTCAATCCGTGTGGGCGCCTGTACAATGTACACGAACATCTTAGTGAGAAAATAAGACCTTGCTTACTTCGCTAGAGACAGTATGAGCGACACAACAAGCTGTTAAAAATACGTCCCCTCCCATCAAGTTACATTTCCCCGCCATGACACTCTAACTGCAGGTCAACGTCCACATTCAGGAATGTCGGTCATACAAGACGAAACGAAATGCACAGGTGTTACATTGTACAGGCTTTCACACGGATTGACACCCCGTCGTTTAGCAGTGAAAAGTTGTCCAGTAAAATTGACTGTTCTCCAATTTTTTTTCGACATTGATTAAATGGGACAGTCCCTGAACGTTCAGGGTGAGTGTAATGAGACCGACGTTCAGAGCTGAACTAATGGTAAATGTGCAAATAATTAATTACTAAAACTATTGACAGCAAAAGGATGATTCAAATAATAACTTAAGTAGATTAAGACAATTTACTGCCATGAGCAGTTGAGACATGCCAGACAGGGATGTTTATACAGAAGCTATTGACTGTTGGTAGTAATCCGATAAAATGGGGATACATATATATTATAGGGCAGTGTGATAAAGAAAAAGGCTTTTTTGAATGTGGTAATGGAAAATGTATTTCTTCCCGATTATTATGTGATGGTTATAATCACTGTGATGATGGTTCAGATGAACAAACTACGGCATGTGGTAAGTTAAATTTACTACCTACAGCAATTTTATCACAGTCTAATACTAATAATAGAGCCTTAATTTTAAAGGAGATCATCCAATTATTTCTATATTCTGACAATAGATCTGTAACAATATCAGACTCTGCATTTAACTTGTAAAAGTTTTTCTTGATTAGACATCTTCATTAAAATGTCACATTAAAATAAATATTACATTTTTGACCATTGTCATTCGGGAAATCAGAAGTTATGAACAGATAAATTTTACTTTGCGTAATATTCATCATTGATTTTATCCCCCGAAATGTTAGAATATATATATATTTATTGTTTATTTGCAGGTAGGGGTAGTCGGTATGATTCAACAACATATTCCTATACACTGAGTGTTGGTGTTATAATACCTATAGTTATATCTATATTCCTTATAGTTGTCATCTGTTTACTTATTATATTTATACGAAGATGTAGAAAATTATCAGCTCAGCCTCTTGATGATACACAGAGAATAAATACAGTTAGTGGACAAATACCTCGTGGAAGAAGTAAGTATTCAATTTTTATCATTATATGGAGAATCTATTTTTATACGCCCACATTTTCATGTGGATAAAAACAAAGTAAGTCTCTGAAGAAGTAGGTTTTTACCTATGAAACGTTAGATACTTTAAATGATGGTTTTGTGATACCTTTGACTTTGTTTTTATCCACTCCTACTACTGGTGTCACTGTATCAAGTTTATTATGACTTTGATCCTGTCTATGTTTATGTTATTTAAATGGTTTTGGATTCCTCTCACTTTATCATTCGTATTCACATTTTCATGTGGACGTATATTGTCGTCGCCCCTGTTCGTCCGTCCGTTCAGAATTGTTTGTGAACAGTCTACAGGTCACAATTTTTATCCGATTTCAATGAAACTTAAAATATAGGTTTATCACCCTAAGATCTCGGTTCCTTTGGATATTGGCATGTATCGGACTGTAATTTCATGGGTTATGGCCCCTGATTGTACGAAAAATCATGTTTTTTAGCTTGTGAACAGTGTAGAGGTCACAATTTTGAACTGATTTGGATGAAACTTGAAATGCATATTTATAACACAAAGATCTTGGTTCCTTTCGATATTTGCACCAATCGGATCATAACTTCGTGAATTATGTCCCCGGATTGTCCGAAAAATCGCTTTTGTTAGCTTTTGGTTCCTCTGGAGGTCAAAATTATTATCCGATTTAAAAAAAAAAACGTTTGACTATATCACCGTTACATGGTAGTGAAGAGAGATTTTGACTTTCGTGAAAATCGGACTAGAATTGACGGAAAAATTGGCCGCCGTTTGTACACGAATAGTGTGAAAATATGTTATATCAAGGTTGTGGACCCTATAGAGGTCACAATTTTGAATCGATTTTGATGAAACTTGTATGTTTATAACCCAAAGATCTTGGTTCCTTTCGATATTTGCGCCCATCGGATCATTACTTCCTGATTGTACGAAAAATCACCCTTTTTAGCTTGTGGTCCCTCTGGAGGTCACAATTATTATCTGATTTGAAAAAATGTTTGATTATATCACAGTTACGCCGTAGTTATGGGTGAGTTTGAATTATGATTTTCTGATGATTACTTAAAATGCAACAACTCTTGTTGACTGCCCGGACGATTTGGCTGCTGTGTGGGCGTATGTTTCGTTGCCTGGCAACCTATTTTTTAATTACAGCATAAAGATGGTTATTGCATTTCGCTTGCAGAGTTTTGTTATGCTTTTTAATTACAATATTTTTACCTTTTTATTCATTTAATTTTGTAGGAAGAAGAAATAGACAAAGAATTAGCATGAATTTAACAATTTCACAGGACTCCCCTCCTACATATGAAGAAGTAATTCGATCTACTCCAATTGGACACTTAAATATGGTGAGCAACTAAGGCAAAAATAAAAAAATCTTCTTTCGCAGACATTGGTATTTTTAGTTCTCTACGTATACACAACTTTATATAGCAGAGCTACAGATCTCAAGTTCGCTTTTCTTTGAATTCTATTAATTTTTCACTTAATTATGGCCCTTTGTTGATTTGAAATCAGTGACAATTCTGTTTTCTGGATTTTTTTTATAATTATACTGTAATATTTAATTCAAACTTGATACATTGCCGTATATAGCAAAGTTGCAGATGAACTATTATTTTAAATAAGGATAAATAACTATTGTGTTCAAATCCTAAATAAAGGCATATAATTGTTGTACTGGAATTATATATAAGGTAATAATTATATTTTGTTTTCAGGCATTCATGTGGTCACAGCCTGAAATTTCGATGATTCAGCCGCCGACATATGAAGAAGCTACTAGTCCACAAGGTTCTCAGTTACCGTTACTTAATCGTACTATTCCAAATAATCCAACCTCCAGTTCTTCAGAGGTGACTGATGCAACGACTGGTCCTTTTCCAAATATTAATTCTTCAAGTGATGAATCATATCAGCAACATTGTCAACAAGTATCATCTTCTAGTAATTCAAATTTTTCTAGTGAAAGACAAGGTTATGATCACACTCATTCTGGTGTGAATTCTAATCTATCTAATGTTAGGGAGAACACTCGAGATGAACCTAAAGATGAATTTATTGAAAGTCTGGTATGTTCTACTGGTCTCACTGGGAAATCTGGTCAACAATCTGTACCACCTGCAGATGAATTTTGTTCATCCAGTGCTGAGACTCGAACAGACAATAATACTGTGTCTGATCCTAGATCATTAGAATCACCACATAGAACAAGGGAATGTGGCATGCCATATAATTCAGAAATGTCTGCTACGGCAAGTACAAGCACTGTTACCAGACCACAGTATCAAAATTCTCGTGATGTTGATCCTAAGCAAGCCCTACAAGATTTCGTGGCACGGAAACAGAGACATCGGAAATCTAATCCGCATCATAAAGCTGAGCGTTCTGCGTCTGCTGGTCCCCCAGAACACAGAAGACACAGACGGAAAACTGAATCGATACATTCTGCTAATAATTCGCCCACACATAATAACAGTGACAATAGGGAAAGTGCATCCACAAGTGGTGCATCAACAAGTGGTCCATCAACAAGTGGTCAGCATTTTAAAAATAATGAAACCAGTGAAGTTAATGACAGTAAATATAATACTGATTGTAGATCTACAACAGAAGCAGCTGGTTCTGCTCCTGCTCAAACTTTACCATCTGCACCAGACTATCGATCTGTACCAGAGATGGGCAATGAACCAGGACAATTTTTTCTTTCGTTAAAAGTGAGTACTGATGCAGATGAAGATGGAGATGTGTATGTTTAGAGAGTTTATGACTTAACTGTACAATCATCAAGACATAATGATCATTTATTGTGTGTATGTGTTGGGGTTGGGGTTGGGATTGGGGGGTTTAATGGTGATCTTGATTGTTTCATTTTTGAGAAACTGAACTGTTTTTGCCTAATTTTTATTATTTTATTTGTACAAGGTAGTGACACAAAAATAGTGCTGAATTAATTTATTATTTTAACATAGTTGTGATATAAAATTGAACTTAATAGATACCACCTAAAACTGTGTGATTTATTTTGACACGTAGCTTTATAGTTTATATATACTTTTTTTTACCTATGTACAAAAAATGGTTTCTATTGTTATTTGAACATAACAAATAACAAAAAAACTGTCATGAATTTTTCAATAAGGTTATGAAAAATCTTATAGACAGTTAAAACTGAAAAATCAGAATCTTTTTCACTTTTGTTGAATTATGTGATCAAAACTAATTATTTTAAATAGTCCACATTTTGTGCATCAATCATAATATTTGACTTAAAAATTGAAGGCTATACACTGAATTTTTTCTTTTGTTAAAGAAGATGTTTGTTTTGTCCATGCATGTATGATCTAAATGTAGACAACCATTTTTATAGAGTTGTGTATTTTGTGTTTTCTTTTTGATTTTAATACAAATTTGTTCTTATAAATTAAACATTTCATGTACATAAATATTGTGAGCATTTTGTATTTGATACTTTTTTAAATAGATGATATATAAATCAATTCCAATCATTATAATTTCATATGCCTGTAGAATTGGAGATATTTTATTGAACTCTTTGATATGTGAAGTGAATGTTTACAAGTTTTACACATTGCAATCATGATGAGTAAATTTTTAGAATGTTTGTGCTGAAAATGATGCATTTAAAAAAAGTGTATGTTAAATGTAACTAATTCCTTGTCTCTGTATTAGCTAATTATACTTATACTCATATTTTTGCATCTTTTCTTTAACAAAATCCAGTTTCTAGTATGCTGTTTATTTCATTATATTTAAATCAACTTTATCTGAAAGAACCTTCATAATCCCATATAGGCGTGCATTTAATTATAGTCAACCTGGTTGCTCACTCCACAATTGAATGAAACTTAGTGTGAATTCAAACTTACGCATAAATGCAATTTGTCTATTATTCACAGAGTTACTACCTTTGACATGATAAAAATATGTTTATTCGATTTTAAGCAAACAAGGTATGTAACTTTACATCCATAAAATCTCTTGACAAATTCATATGTGAAAAGCTAGCACCACAAGTGAAAAGCTAGCACCCCAAACTAATTTTTATGTTACTGCTGCTATGTCTGGTGCCTTCAATGGAGTGAATTTGCTGAGGTGTAAAGGCATTCATCTTAGTGTGTAGATTTATTTCGATTTGTGAATGGTATTAAAAGATTTTGTTTAAACATCAAGTGATACCTAAATTATCTTGTATTTATATATATAATTATTTTTATTATGATATACATTTTTAAGTAACAGTTATTTTAATGCATATGATAGTTTAATGAATCAAGCACAAAATAATGAGTATAAAGCGTATATATTACTGTTAAAAAAATGTTGGCCAGTCTACAGTAAAACCAAAAAAGCACAGCTGCCTTTATGTCTCACCAGCATTTCCAGTCAAATAAGTGGGGCTTTTTTATTGTGTCTCTAAATATATAGTTTTAATTACATAGTGTTAGTACAGTACAGCCAAAAAGTATATCTGAATCTTGTACTGGTGCCTCTTTTGGCAAGTCAAGTTAAACTAGGGCAGATTTCACGAAGTAAGATAGTAAAATTTCAAATGGAAATGTGTCCTATACAAGGTATCAATTTAGTCATGATGCAGCATAAAGAACGTAGCTAAGCATTAATTCTATACTTTGTATTCTGTGTTAGACTATAATATGTAAATAGTAGGATAGTCATATGATACACAACTGTACCTACATTCACTAAGCATCTAAATATATGTTGTATGAATTACCAAGAAACTAAATAATTTTATCAAATATATGTCACATATCCCTTGTTATTGGACATTGAAATAAATCATGTAACACACTTTAACAGGCAATTTTCTTTGGGTTTTGTAGACAGTGTGGTTGTTGTCGTCAGAGGATTTTAAGACTTATTATTTGTGCGAGTCATTGGTTCAATCACAGACTCATATGTGACAAAAAAGTAGAGTTGCTAGCCAAACCTTATAGATTTTCTCTGTTATCTGGGTACTTTTCGAAATGACCTACTTGGCATTGAGTGCAGGTTAATCACCATTTCTCTCTTCTTGTAACCTGCATTCAGAAAAATAACCCAACAGAAAAGATGACATGATGTAGTGATACCTCACAAAGATACGGTAATACAAGATTATCATAATGTATACCGACTCATTTACATTGGAAATTGTGGAAGGTAAATTTCCTTCAACTCTCAAATTAAGGGATAGGATTTTGTTAATGTATCTGACTGAATGACCTTGGGTGGGATCAAGAGGAAACTTCTGGAATTTCCTTTTGACACGGTAAGGCCTAGGTAAGGAAAATTGCAGTTCAGTATACCAATGGTGGTACACACAGCTCTAATTGATAATGAACAATTGTTGAACAAATGTCAATCAATACTCAGAGAGAGAAATGGGGTTTAACGTCCACTCAACACAAACTAGGTCATTTCGGGACTAACATATGGTTTAATTTTATTTCAATAATTCGTTTGCGCGTAGGGGTCTTTAGCAGTGGGAGGAAACCGGAGTGCCCAGAGGAAACCCACGAGGTTGAGAAGGCGCCCCTATCTCCATGCCACATACGCTCACACCAGGGCTCGAAACCACAGCCGCAAGCCAGAGGTGACCGGCCAGCTAGAGGTCGAAGCGCGGCACTCTAGTCCACTAGGCCATCCCAACCCCCCCAATCAATACTCAATATAACATTGTAGGGAAAACCCACAAAGGACAAACCAATGGGAACTTCTTTTCATCTAAACATCCTTTTATTATTTTATTTTGCTCGGTTTCTTTTGGATCAAAACTTCATCGATGATCGCCCCTAGTAATTGTACCAAAGATCACGTTTTTAGCTTATGGGTACTCAAGAGGTTTCAATTTTTATCCGATTTTGATGAAACTTGAAATATGTTTATCTTAACAATGTTGATTCCTACTAATATTCACACATATATAACACCAAAAATTCCTTGAAGTTGGCCCCTGATTGTACTAAAAATCACATTTTTAGCCTGTGGACCGAAACTACGTGACAAAATGGCCATCCTGGGTCGCAAATTGTGTAAAAGTCTGTAATGCGAAGGTTGTGGAACGTCTAGGTCACAATTTTTTGTCCAATTTGATGAAACTTAAATGTATCCCAAAGATCTCAGTCCCTTTTTCAAGGGGTTGGATGGGCGATTTGGTTAACGTGCACGCGCTGTATTATACTGGCATGGTTTCAAATCCCCGCCTGTACGTGCCATGGAGTTGGGTCGCCTGTCCAACCTCGTGGGTTTTCTCCGGGTACTCTGGTTTCCTCCCACTGTTAAAGACCCCTATGCCCAAGCAAATTATTGAAATAAAATTAAAACCATATGTTAGTCCTGAATTAACCTAGTTTGTGTCGAGTGGACATTAAACCCCATTTCTCTCTGTCCCTTTTGATTATGTGTAATACAGACCATGACTTTCTGGATTGTACAAAATATTGCAGGGTTTTTTTTTTGTTAATTCTCTTTCCATCTCTTGCAAAATGTGGACGCATCTTTCCTGGCAAGAACTGGATAATATTTTGCTAATAAGAATTTAGGATAAAGAAAATTAAAAACAGACATATATTATGATAAATGTATTTATACAGATGATAATAAAAATACAATTAAACACAACTTTGGCACATTAGAAGACTGGATAATTTCCATTTTGGCCAAATCCCTTAATTAGCATTAACAACTCATTAACAATTGCTACATTACTTTTAAAAAAAAAAACCCCTTATCATGTGCACAAATGATTTTCAAGACACTGTTATTTATAAATACAAACAAACAATGAGGTGGATGTCCCCAGCAGATATCCCCAAATGCCCATTTATATTTTTGAAAAGTATCGAGCCATCAAACTGATTATCTAATCTTAAACTAGACAGAAAATGTTCACAATTGAACTTGGTCATCACTCTTGATCAGTTTGAATCAAAGTTATCTTGTCCCAAAGCATCGACCAATGAAACTGTTTAGCTATAGCAGACATAATCACCAAGTTATCAGGTTTAAAAATGTAAGCATGACAACCTGGTCTAATAATAAATGTGAATGAAATTTGGTTTAATGCCCTAATCATTCCCCTGGCATACGCCATAGATTGTTTTTAATATGTATTTTTATTAATGCTATAGATTAAACATACATTATGCAAGAGCTAAATCTGTCTATTGCAGGTTTTTTCTTTAGACATTTAGTAACAAGATAGGTTGCCAGGCAACGAAACATACGCCCACAACAGCTAAGTCGTCCGGGCAGTCAACAAGGGTTGTCGCATATTGTTTCTTTTATCAGTAAGGAGAACATTTACAACACATGATAATCTTATTACGAGTAATAGCCCATTAAATAATTATCAGAAATGATTAGAATAGTTTTGATGGTTTGTCTCAAGGCCTTTGTCCACAAGATATTTCAAAGTGATCAAGTTCCAGATATCACTGAAAATCAAATAGGATTCTTCGTCTCATGACCCTAAACACTGTGTACAAATTTAAAGTCAATCGGATATTAACTTTAGCCTTTTGAGCGTTCACAAGATTTTTCAAAGTGATCAAGGGTCATAACTCTGGTAGTAATTATCTCATATCACCGAAAAGCAATAGGCTTCTTCGTCTCATGCCCTTAAACTCTGTGTATAAATTTAAAGTCAATCGGATAATAACTTTAGCCTCTAAAGCGTTCACAAGATTTTTCAAAGTGATCAAGGGTCATAACTCTGGTAGTAATTATCGGATATCGCTGAAAATCAATAGGCTTCTTCGTCTCACGACCTTAAACACCGTGTATAAATTTCAAATCAATCGGCTATTAACTTTAGCCTCTAGAGCGTTCACAAGAAATTGTGGACGATGGACGGACGGACCGACAGACGGACGGACGGGGGCGACGGCAATATACGACCACATTTCCATGTGGGCGTATAATAAAAAGACAACAATCAACTTCTGAGCTAGATTTTCATTAGATCGAATCCAATGTAGTATTCATTGCCCATTGATAACAGCAAAAGTGGATTAATGAAGGCTTTGTTATTATCATGGCAATCAAGACTACAGTGATTTTAAAATAAGGTTTTCTGGGCTTAGAGTGAAGCAATTTCACTGACATTTTCAGCATGTTTCCTTTACATTATTTAGTTTTTAAATTTTAATGTGAAAACTGTCAGCTCTTTATCTAATCTTCATAATGTATCTTTAAGCTTTTAAGAAATATATGGTTCATTTAAATTCTTGAGGCTAGTGTCTTAAGTGTGACATCAAATATTTTATCAGGGAAATGTAACACTTTTCTTAAAGAAATGTAATAATAGGTAATGAACTAATAATGCTAATCTCCATTGCTTCAGGATCATGATTTTAGCCAATGTTTTGGCCTCTTAAATAGGTAGAAAAACAAAATTCATTGAAGACATGCATTAATGTTTACAAGCTGTTCTTTCAATTTGACCTTTGTTCATAGATCATAACTACTGAGACACAACTGGCTATTCACAATATTTCAAATGCTATTACATATTTGCAGAACTCATATTATATCACATAATTTAAAATATACATTTTTACATATATTAGCACAATTTACAAACATATCCTTAATATAATGATGAATATATATATATAATATGTATATTTACAACATAAGCACATATGAAAAATAAATAAGATCATGTCTACACATGAACATTTAAATATGGTAATTAAGATTACTGAAATAATTTTCCATGATAGATATTATTTGGACGGAATAGTATGTCTAAGAAACTATTCTACTCCAAATCACACCAAACAAAAATAATTATCAATAAGACTAAGTAAAATGGGTGAATCTATTATTGAAAATACATATCATGCCGTGGTTTATATTAAGATGTGCACAGTATGAGAAGCCACGTACAGGTGAGAGAAACTTTGAAAGAATTCAAATATCACAAATAATTGCCATCTATCTGGTCACGCTGGCTAGATGTTTTGCTATAAAATAATAACTAATAATAATACTATTGATAAAATATTGAGCACATTTCTTTGAAGACGCTGACTATCATTTGTTGACTTAGTATCTGAAAACGAAAATAAATATAATGTAAGTTATTTAAACCCCTAAATCCTACCATGTTTTCATGTGATAAATCGAAAAAAAAAAAAACAAGTTATCCCCCTTTAGTCTCCAGAGAAACAAATATCCACTGTTACTCTCCAGAGAACTAAATATCTTCCATTGGTGTCAAAAATTTTGTCATTTAAATTTGGCCATATCGTCATGTATGAATTATATTTACAATTTGCAGTATGTGAAATAATTTGGATACTGTATTTACTTACAACATCTATGTTCATCTGAACCATCAATACAATCTCTTAATCCATCACATCTTTTAGATTTAGTTATACATTCTCTACCACTTACACACATAAAACCATTATGACATGGTTTATCTCTCTTTAAAGCCACTTCTGTTGTGGTCTCTGCTAAAACATTAAATCCAGTTTTATATTAAAAATTATTTATATTAAATTTAAGATAAAAATATAGTAACAGACACAGTATTACTTCATAACTTTATCCAACTTATTTTTAGAAATACTTTGAGCTATATAACGTCCATTACCTTTTTGTAATAATCTTATTAACTACACAATTGTTCACTTAAGAACTTTTGCAACAAATATGTAGTCCTGAAGGATTCCCAAATTTCATATTTACAGTATTGTACTTCTATTTTGTTTCCCCATTAAAGAAAAACAGTCACATATAAACTTACCAACATATGGCATTGACCATCTAAAGCTTAATCTCCATAGAGCTGAAATATATCACATATATAAATACATATTTTGAACCAATCTTTTATAATATAAATTTATTAACAGTTCAGTTGAGAAATTAACAAAATCTGTCTGATCTTCTTATATTTGGTAATTAAATATTATCTTAGTGGTACTTACCTGAAACTGAGCAATCTAAAATAGGACTTTCATCTGAGCCATCACCACAATGATCTATCCCATCACACATTAATTCTTGATCAATGCATAATAAATTAGTGCACAGAAAATCATAATGACTTGGACAACCCTCTGAAATAAACAGATACAAGGCAATATTAGAGGGACTTATACACTGTTACCTCCCTTTGATTAAAAGCATTAAGCTACTAATTATATTGCCTGTCAATCAATTGTATCCCAGAAAATACAGGGTAGCTTAACTGAAGCTCTTATAACTGAACATGTTTTTATATCCTGACATACTTTGGATTTGATCTTTAGAAGAAAAAAAGATAATTTTAAGAAGATTATCTTAGCATTCAAAAGAATACATTTTTGAAAATGGTCCCATAATATTGCTGATTTTTCTTGTAAGTGGAAAAACAGCCCACAAAAATATTGTTTTTGTACAACCTAGAAGATAATATCTTAGGATAAGCAAATGAATACTTATTTATTGTTATTTTATGAAATGTTATTCATTTATATTAATGCACACATTGTTCATTTCCTTGTGAAATGTGAAATATTGGTGCAATTCTTAAACAAACCATAAACAGTGAAATAAATCAACTCACAATATGTAGAAATGATTAAAATTACCTGGTGTTACGTTTTTATAAGTTGTATAGATATATTGTAGTTTATCTGTACTGTAATAACCACCGCGTAGTCGTATATAGAAACCATTACCAGTAGTAAATATAGGTGAAGCTTTAGTCAGATTTTTAGCTGTATATCTGTATCGTACTGGTGCATCAGATGTTATACCTTCTCTTATTTCTAAATAATTACCTTTACTGTATTGTATCCAACCTAAAATATTTTTACAGTGTATTATATCATAGCAACTGATAAATATATGATTTATAAAATAATTGATAAGTATAATACTTAAATTAAAAGCGATAGGTCTTTCAAAATCAAGAAAGCAAATTTCCATAAAAAAGAACCATCTCCTGTTGTGTCACATTCTCATAAATGGGAAACTAATATGAAGCACTACATGTATATTGATGACCATTCTTGTTAACAGAGGATACTGGACACTCCATGTTCAGCTGTGTATCACTAAATGTTTCATATTATTCAATGGTGTTATTAATATAGTGTAAGACAAATATGTTGTGTATGCGAGAAATCATATTAGTTAATATTTACCATCCCCTAGAAGAACTTCTCCCATTCTTAAGACAACACCATCAGGTTGATTCTCGCCTGTTTGACGTTTTATTATCCATACACAGTCAAAATAGGTGTTAAAAGCCGACGCAAGTCCAGTAAAATCAATGGTTCTGCCAGATTTCATTGGATATATACCACTACAATCTAAAAGAGATAAAAACATATTATCACTTTGCATTCTGTATTATTTATTAAATTTTATAGAGAGATATGTCAAAGTGATTAATCATGCACATTTTCCACTCAAATTATTGCACCAATTTCTGTAATCTCGAAGGAATAAAATATTTGTCATTGGTGCATAGCTATGTTTTGTCATTTCTGAAAAGAATCATGGAAATCTACTGGCAATTTCATAGACATATTCTGTCCTGAACAGAGATATATCAATATGTGTTATAATAAAAACATACATGTATTATTGAGATTGATTACATTCTTACATCCATTTCGTTTCCATTTCTTTACGTAATATTAAATTACTGATTGGTATTTTTGAATTTGAAGTAAATTATGATAGCCTTCATTATTTCAAACCTCACAAATTGTAAATACTGTTGGATCCAAAATATTTATTGGGAATATTTATTCAGATAAATTAATTAACCATCTCTTCTCAGATTATAAATAAACTCAAACAGATGCACAGCCATAGGAGTCCTAATATTAACCATATAAAATAATATATATATATATTAATTGTTACCAAATGTGCATGTAGTTTTTATAAATAATGCATTTGCTTTTTATTGCATCCCATAATTAACCACACTATTTCATGGAAGTTATTTCATATTATAATGTATGCTATAACCCTCAAAGAGCGCAAGAAACAACTCAATTGGTATTCCTATTATTATCGCAAATATAATGATTAGATTACATTATATGATTGTTAAAATCAGTTTTTGGTACTTCTATAAAGTGTTATTGTTCGCCTGAGTCGTATTTTGCACGTTTTAAGACTGTGAGGAATATTGATTTGAAGTTTTTACATCATACAGATATCAGTGTCACTGTAACTCAAGTTTTAACAGTCATTCTATCTGATCATAAATCTTATCAGGCTTTCTAACTTTGGCAGTGTGAAACACCATTGTTCTTGGTCAGATTATTATAGTTATTATAAATTATGCATATAAATTTCAAGCAGATCGGTCAATAACTTTCATCACAAGAGCCATAACTCTAAATGTAATTAATAAGTAATTTCAAACAAATCGGATAATAACTTTTGTTGTTAGAGGATATTTACAAGACTATACAAAGTCATCACTGCCAATGCCTCTAGAATTATGAAATTCAATAGGATTCTTTGTCACACTAATGTAAACAACACACACACATTTTAAAAAAAATTATATTTTCCACACACTAATTTTCAAGTTTTCTGCCCATGAATAACATAATTAAGAGTACTGGTTTATTAGGTTTTCACCATTCAATGCCTAATGGTAATCATATCATTGTTTGCAAAAACTATATTTTCAACCTTTCAAACAATAATTTTTTTCAAATGAGCATTATTTGTTAATAATATTAACTTTTAGTTTCAATAATATTAAAGCATACACTCATATAGAAATCAATAATTAGTCAGTATTTAAGAGGCTTTTTTCCTCCAAATAAAAGAGTTAAATGTTCACCTCATTTGAAGAAAATAAACAATACTTACCAGTAACCGGTTGGTCTGTCCATACTTTTTCTATAAAAAATAATCATATTGAATTAAAGAATTTCCCTGTAAATGACCAGATATCTCTTGTTGCGTGACAATTAAAGTAATAAGTAATGGTGAAGTAATAAGTAATCGTAAAATAATAAGTAATAATAAAGTAATAAGTAAAGAATTGCTATCCAAAATACGTCATTATGTCATTCTTAAAACCCAAATTGTTTAGGAGCATATATAAATTATTTGTTTGTAATTATATTCATTTAAAATTCAACAAAAATATCAACAATACTGTCACTATGAAAGGAAAATGTTCTGTTTTCTGATGCAAACTTGTTTTTATTCAATGGTGGAAATCTACGAAGCAGATGCAAAACCAGATGAATGCCTGTAAACAGGTAATAAAAACATTGTAGGTGTTGAACACTGAACATGTAAAAATAGCTGATTTTATTTACCTGATACAAACTGGTAGGCTGCTTTAAACCCTGAATAATGACAGCAGCCATTAGTATGTAGTCCGGTACTAAATACTATAAATATTGTATTGGATTCAGATAACATGACAGGCCGATGATGTAGATTTAATACTATTGATGGCGAATGGATTGTCAGACCATCATAAACCTGAAAATATACCATCAAGTTATTGACTTGCTTTTGAATTAAACTCACTTCCATCCATGCATTGGCAGTTTATAATTGACTCATTCATCAATGTTATGTCAATGTCAAAAATTAATGGAATGTCAAATTTTAAAAATTTCAGTGTTTCATTTCAAATGTTTGCTAACACTTTAATGTGTCCAACAGAAGCTTTGTCTTCAGTGTTGTCATTATGTTTTCTCACCACGGGTCATTCAGCTAAACAAATTTATAATTTTTCATCCACAACCCTTAGTATGCATCTTCATCATGACAGGCTTAATACAATCAAGTTTTAAAAGTAAACTGGGTCCATAACAGTGTGACTGGCATTTGACAATTAATCCTTCTTAATGGCTAGTCAAAAATCTTTAGCACCCTTTTTTATAAAAATCTGGAAAATTCGACCTTTCACCATTATTTGAATACAGACAAAATAAGAATGTCTCTTATTTATTAAAAGACAAGTTGTCAGGCAATAAAGCACACACTGCCACAGACGGTAAGTCATCCAAGCAGTTCATTAATGTTGTCATATATTTAATCTAAACAATGATCCGAAGTAACAACCCATAAAGTAATTATCAAAAATCATTAAAATTTGATTGGCTTCTTGTTCTTCGTAGGGCCAACATTTGTTACAGAAAATGTACCAGTAATCAGATGATGACCTAAGTTGTTTCAGTTGTTAGTATTGTTGAAAATCAATAGACTTCATAGTCTCATGAACATAGAAACATTGATATGTATCAATTTCAAATCAACTGTATGATAACTTTTAGCCTCTAGAGTACCCACATTTTATAAATCATAACTCTGACATAAATTGTTAGAAATCACTGAAGATTTACTCTTTCGTGTATGAATTTCAATCAATTAGATGCCCCTTGACCATCAACAAGGACCAACAAGGGTGAGAGCAATATACATCCCTACATGTATTTCAATGTGGGTGTGTAACAACATCAGAGTTTCTTACTTTGTTGCAATGCATTGGATAATAAATATCATGGCTCTGTTAATGAAGACGTTTGCTCTTGTCAGTGGTGAAGGACTGAGAGTCTATTAAGGAAAAGTATCTAGTTGTTTCGATGGAAACAAAATATGTATACCATTGGCAGCATGCTACAGATCCCCTGACAGTTGGAAATCAAAAAGAACTTTTATTATCAAGATATCATATTCTATATATGCCTACACTAGTGACAAAAAAAAAAACAGTGGAAAATTTTCCTTTAATCTTGTTCATGACATTAGGACTACTGCAAGATCATTTTTTATTCACCTTTATCAACAGAGAACATTGCCTGTGGGGTAAGGAAATCCTTTCTATAACAAATCGAAATCCCCCAACCACTAGTGTTGAAATCACTTCGACAGTTCTGAAGAAGCTGAAAACGTAAATTCTTTAAGCTGGATGGACATGTACAGACGAGATGACAAAAGCCCCAAGGGCCCCAGGTCAAACATTAAGACAAGCTACTACTCACTGGTTGCTACAGTGTAAAATAAACCACCAGCTATAACAAGATGTTTATCATTGAACACTTTAATCACTAGATTTGTTTCAACTAAACCATGTTGTAAAATAAACAAGGAGGGATTTATTGCTTCCATCTCCATCCTGCCAGTCAACTACCGGCTGATTTACTGTTTAATTTGGTGGAAGAAACAGAAATATGTTGAGACATAATGATGTAGAAACCTTTGAGATTAGAACTCACAAGTCCTCCTTCCACATAGATAACCCTCTATTTCCATGACAGAAAAAACTCTAATTAAAATCAGGTGGTGACCTTGATTTAGACGATGTCAGTGGTCATACAATTTTATACGATTTCGTCAATATAACCACAGGTTAAAATCTTCAACATATGTTGTTTAAATCTAGAATAATCCTCTACAGCATTCATCGTCTAAGTCTAGGATTAAGTGCGGCTGCTACGGTAATCATTGTCTTACAACTTTTTACACACTTCAAGAACAAGTGGATTTTTCTTACAGAAAATTGATCTAAAATTTCTTCTGTTTTTCCAGGAATACTCTTTGTACAGAGCTTTGCAACTAGCTAACTATGTATGACAAACAAAGTGGAAGTATCAACATTTGATCTTATTCTTAACAAAATACAAGATAGGTTGTCTTCTTCAATCCAAAAGGAATTTTTACAATGACTCATGTAATCTGTGTTAAAACCACATGAAGAATGTTTCCAGTGTACTTGTCTTTTTTTCAAACAGTCAATTTGAGTGTGTTTTAGTTTGGTAATTTGTGCTTTAATCCTGATAAGTCATATAATCTTAGCCACTTACACAGGCAAGTGGAATATTTGATTCTTGTTCTCACAGTAAATCAATCCCCCATTTAACATGTTATACATAGTTCCCACTACAAGTTTTAGATTGCTACTATAGATAGTAACAGACTGTTAAATAAATGGCATTTTTTATGGTATTTTTCACTGTGTTAATAAGAAATTACTAATGATATCTGTCATCAGATGTTGCATTTATTCCTCTATTATAATTCAATTTAATTAACAAATATTCCAACATTCTACCACATTATCCTTCATTTGATTTACACAGAAAGGCCAAATTCCTTTAAAATAACACTTTTCATGCATTTGAAATGCACACAGACCAATTTTGTTGTATATTTAATAAGAAATTTTATTACATGGTAGCTTATAGAGCATCGACTTATTTAGTTTTTTATTTTCTCACTAAAGTTGTGCACGAAATCTGCTCAAAATATTTCTTCACTGTCCACATACATAGAAATCAAGAACCATAAAAGAATATCACTTGGTTTTTTTTTACACAACTAAAATAGAGGGTTATGTGATGTGTTTGCCCTGAGGAAAGACCTTTTACTTCATAGTTTTTGTACTCGTGGCATATCATGAGTATCTATAGAATTACCTACATGTATGAGGTAACATATGTATAGATTTAGTAATAGAGACAGATTACAACTAGAGATGTGATGACCTATGGGAGGAGAGCCACACATGGATTGTAAAGAATTCTCCACGCTGACTTGGACATGTGTTTCTATAATTGAGACAAGATTTTACACATCTTCTCCTTGCCTCAACTATCATTGTTACATCAAAATATCATAATCAAATCCTGACAGTTGTTTTTTTCAGTGGTTACATGTCTGCTTCTAACTTAGTCAACAAGATGAGAATTTTCCTGGCTAGAAAGTTATATCATTTGATAGGAAATAACACAATCTGTCCCCTTGATACATCAACAACGTAACAGCAGCCAATCTGGCAATCTACATCAACAACTTTCTCTATTTTTCCTCTATTACAAATCAAATAATGATAGTAATGCGTTTATTGATGCTTATCTCTTACAAGGTTTTGTCAGTTAGTTAATCACATTACCAATTCAAAAAAAGTAAAATTCTGAGTTTCATGGCAATTTGGTAATGAGCATTCTTGCAAATATGCATGTTTCATTATCTCTTGGGGAATGACAACAAAATATTGTATTTTCCAGTTATGCTCAAATAGTCAGAGAATTATACTGAATACAAAATACATCCTTAAGAAAGGACATTGAACTTTTGATACATTTAACGAAGACAAAATTTTAAAACTAACAATATTTTACTGCCAGTACAGTGCTGCACAAAATTAAAAACAAAACTAACTGGCAACCTGACTGTTGTCTGCCCAATCATTGTGTGCTAGCTTGACTGAGGAAGTGGTTGTTAGTGCTGGATCAAATGGTTAGGCACTGAAGGTGTCAACGTGAAAAAGACTCTGCAAATAAACGGCAGAAAAAGAAGTTGACAGGAAAAATCAAGAATTTACTTCTTGGGAATATATCTTTAACAAACATCCATAGTTGACATGAATTGGGAAAGACTTGTTTTTGTTTGGGGAAACAATTTCTTGACAACAGTTAAAAATATAGATAATTCTTACCTTAACCTCACTTTGCGGTGAAACATCCCAATCATCAAATAGTAGACGTACATGACCATAAGGATCTAAATTTTGAATAAGATATGAAAATGTCTCTCCATTCATGGCATAACCATTTGGAAAATTTGGAGACATGACAAAACCTGAACTTTGACCTTGATATGCATCCACCATGCCTTGTTTTAATTCATATTTATCTAGAAAAGAAACAAAATTTCATAAACTGAAATAAACTGAAATAAGTACATCAATTGCGACCAGACCATATAATTTTTGATGGATCTGGTATAGCTGACCCTGAGTGACTAGAAAGATGACAGGACAATGCAAACAAACCACTGTAAATAAAACATACATTATGCAAGAGCTAAATCTCCCTATTGCAGGTATTTCTTTAGGCCTGAAATGTTTTTAAATTATCAATTAGATTTATCCAGACCATAATCAACTCTTGATGTTATATTTACTGGATTAAGATCTGATCTACGGCTCAACGCTCATTCATGATTAAATCAAGAAATTGATAATCGGGACTACATTTCTTATCATACCAACTTTAGTAATGATGATGGAGGCTAGGCCCAAAATTCCATCGCTAAATTCTTGGTTCAGAGGGGACCAATTTCCAGTAAATTCTCATTACATTATCTAGTTTTGAACTATTATAGTGAGAACGACCAGCTCTTTTTCTAATCTCCTATAATGTATCTTTAATGTATCTACGTAATATGTTGTATGAAGGATTTATCGAATCCTTGGAATAAACTGATTTCTCAAAAGTAGAAGGTCACAAAATTTACTTACCTAATATTTCAAATTTGATTTTGAATTTTTTTGCTCCTTGAACTGTTGTATTGGACATACAGTGATAAAGTCGTATGTTAGATGATATAGATATATATTTTGATTTGCCTCTATGATAATTATTATGACTAATTTCACTATATGGATAATCTACTTCATGTAAATGTAAATGATCACAACTGAAAAACAAAATAAAAAAAAGCATTAAATGTATTTATAAAAGACAGTATCGACAAAAATGAATTTACCATATATCCATATGGTTTTAATTGGCCGAAAATGTGTTGTTGTGGTATTGCAGACAAGTTGTCTTAATTTTATTATCTTCGCGCATGGGCAGGGGTCTTTCCTGTGGGAGTAAACCCACGAGGTTGAGAAGGTGCCCCTATCTCCAAGTCACATACGCTCACACCAGGAATCGAAACCACAACCTCAATCATAGATGACCGACCAGCTAGCAGTCAAAGCACCACACTAGACCACTAGGCCATCCCACCCCTGTGATTGAAAGGGAGCAACAAATAGAAGAAGTAGTTTGAGATAGACCAGCAACATGATGATACCGAAAGGTGTTTGTTATAAAACAGATTATGGTGCGCTCATACAGGAAGGTTATAATACTATGGTATAGTTACTGCTGCCTGTCCAAACTCAGTATCCCTGTATTTGTTTATTAGAAACTTATATTCATTTCTTATCAAATCTGTTAAAGAATCTAAACTAATGTTTATATTAGAATGCAATGTATTGAGTTAGTCTCATTCTGTAACCATTAAGTATCCAAAATCAATACTGTGTTAAGAGAAGGCATAAGGTCTGAAGGTAACCTTTCTTAAAACTTAATTTAGGTATTGATGAATTCGTTCTGCATGACCTTTTGTTTTTGGATGACATTTCTACACTAAGTAGTTTTTTCCACTTTAAAAAAGAAAGTGCAACAATTCTAATGATTATTATATTCTTATTTTTTTTCTGCCTTCCATTCTGAGGTCAATTACATCCAAGAGGGAACAATAAATGAAATTGATTAGTTCCTTTTGGTGGATCACATCATATAAATAGCAATACATTGATCATAGCTGGGAGCCATCACAGCCCTAGACACACCTTATACTTTTATTGCTATATAATTTATTTCTTAATATTAAAGTAACATAATATTTAGCTTTATTTCCATGGTTAAATGTGATGAAAAAAGATAGCTACATAGACAATGAAACATATGCCCATAGCAGCTAAGTTACCTGAGAAGTCCACAGCAGCTAAGTAGTCTGAGACGTCCTCAAAGGAAAACAAGGGTCATAACTATAGAAATCATTAAAAGACATTTTTGAAATTCAAAAGGCTTTCTTGTTCCACTAATTTGAATACTGGTAATACATATGAACTTCACAATGATTGTGTTAAATTTTGTCATTCACAAGATTCTACAGACTGAAACAAGGGTCATAACTATATATGTAAATATATTTCAAAACAAAGATAACAAAATTATTTACAGTGATAAATAGTAAAACCTGTGGATGATCTGGTGATAAATATAGTTTGTAGAGGGTTCATAAGAAATTGTAAGCAATTGGAGGATGGACAGACTGGGGGGCAAACAGATGGAGGCAACAGTAATATATGAGCACATTTCAATATGGGCATATAAAAATGAAAATGTTTTGAAAATAAAAATATTAGAAAAATGGAATACAATCTTTACCCTGGAATGCATATTTTTCGAGACTTGTTCTGTATATCGACTTCTCTCTCTTCACATTTTGGGAATTTAATATCTACAAACTGTAACTGAACTTTACAGGTACTGCATGATTTAATTTCTATCTGACACCAAGAACTGTATAAATCTACAGAATAATTGGATGGGTATAAAGCTGATCGTATTTCACCAAAATCTCCTTTTTCTACCCGAATAATCCTTTCACTTTTACCCTTGTCACAACTTATTGGCCCTGAAAAATAATACCATGCATTATATTCTAAATAAGATTGAGAGCAAATCTATTAAGTCATGGAGAAGTATGAGCAAATGGCACTTCTGACCTTTATTAATTCTTAATACAATTCAGTGCTCCAAATATAGTTTTTGATCTAAATGAGAGCAAGACAATATATGCTGTTACATGGACAGTGATTTTAAATATTGAACTTGCATACTTTTGGATGAATACTTTTGCTGCATATTCCAATAAAACATTTAAATCATATTTCATATCTCTAAGGAAACACTTGAATCATGTAGTGCCTCTGTTTGTATTCAATAATGAGAAGCATGGAAGATAAGTTTTACAACTTTCACGGAAATGAGCAACCTCATTTTATCAAAGCACCTGTGACATAAGTAACCACTGCAGCCAAGATTAACTGTTATCTTGAACCACATGATGTTTCAATCCACAACTTCACAATTTATTAGTTAGCGTGGCTATAATCATAATATCTATGGATACAGAATACAACAGGGAGATCAGGTTATCAGTTCAGCTTTCACTTGATAATAAATATTTTAAAAAATCTTAATCAACTAAAAAAGTTCCCCAAGAAAATAAATCAGCAAGAACTTGTCAGAACTAATTTATATGAATTGCCAACTAACTATAGATACCTATCTCTGTAAAAAGTGACTAATATCTTTCATTTATGTAAGAAATATATCTTGATTGTAGATTATAATTCTTGAAAAACAAAACACTTGATAATGCACTTGATAAATTTCAACTGTATAAAACATAGAAGTGAGATAAGAGGGGTATATCTTTATTTTCTTGCACAGCTCAGCTGGAAATCTATCAAACACTCTTGAAATAGAGAAGCTTAAAACTTACCTCTATCAATTCCATTCTTAAGTGCCAATATCTGTGTCACTAGAACTACAAATGGAAGACATTTGAAGATCGCTGAAATAAATAAACCAAAAGTCAAAATAGTCATGGTGTGAACATTGCAAATCTATAATAAAGGTTGTAAGCAATTAGCTTATGACATTTGGATAATATATGTATCCTCTATTCTCATAATGTAAAAAAGCCAACAATAGAAAAAATACATCAATTAAATGGATGTCAATATGGATTACGTTCATAGTGTGATGTCTTTAATACATATATTACACTTGTCACTTTCATAGTACCATAACTACAAAAACATTCAAATATGACAATTCTTTCTCAAATAAAACTAAATAGCATTATTCAAATGTGAATTATTTTAAACAAAATTCTACTTGCACATCAAGTATCTTAATACAGTCACAGGCATACATGTAATTATAATTCAGAATATTTTAGTCAAAATACAGAAAGAAATGAATCCTTCTTTTAATCTTGAAAATCAACCATATTTCAATGTTTTACATACACACATAATCTGAAAATGTAGAATTGATAGTTTTAAGGTCCCTCTTTTCATAAATTGCAAAACGATCTTAACTTAAAAAATAATTATGGGCAGCTAACCGATAAGTAATCACCATATCATGCTATAAATTATTCATAAAAATAACCTAATGGCCATCATAAATTTGAAATATTCACTTTAGTTCCTATCAGAATGTATATTTAACGATTTTCATTCTAAAAAAACCTTTGGCATTCTTGAAACACAAGTTTTCATTCCCTTGAGTTTCTCCAGTGTTGGAATCATTACAAGAATATATGCATTGAAAGAGTCTGGGAATTACTGGCAGGCAGGTACTTAAGTCATTACAGGTTTAGAATCAAATCAAATTTCTTACTGATTGAATGATTTATATGCTCTATTCTCTTAAATCTATATATAGTTAAAGTTAAAACAGAACTTCTCATTTCTAAAGCAACTACATTAGAACAAATGTTTTTATTTTGATTCAGTTAGCAGACCATATAGGCCTACAATTATAATATCAGTGTGACATCAAGTAAACGACAACTCCATGAACCTAAAATATTTTTGTCCCATAGGTTGAACCTGGCATGTAACAAACTTTGTTATTTTGTTAATAAATTGTTGTTTTTGATTTGGACAAGGTTTATTTGGTGGGGATCGTTTGCTTTGCTGAATTCAAACCATTCTGACAATTCCTCTTTAATCTGGATCAAAAATAAACCTGTCTATTTCATCGATTTTTATATGTCGATTTTTTTCTAGGTTTATAATTTACCATCAATTTTATGGTGATACATAAAGACAAAGTAGAGATATAATTTAATATAAAATGAAAATTCATAAAGAAATACTTCAAGTTCAACTTTCAAAATAACACATTCATTATTTGGACCTGAATCAAATAGGTTTAATACCTTTAAATTTACATTTTCATGCATATGATTACCGTATTTAGCTTGACATTTTCAATGACAGGCAAAATAACAGAACTGTCAAAAAAATCAAAACCTGACATTAAGTTTCATACAAAATAATTTTCTTAAATACTTCCATAAATGAGTTATTGGAGGATGGTCAGCAAGTCTATATAGCATGCTTTATGTATTTTTGTTCAACGCGTTTTGACTAGGAAATTATGGAGAAGGCCAGGCCAGTTTAGGTAGATCAGACATCTTAGCTACTGCTAATCTACTTATAATGATGAACTGTCTGCTCCAAGCCACAAACAGCTTTAATTCCTTTGTTATCGTTACTAAAAGGTATCAAGATGACCATTTAAGGTAAATGTAGCAGACATTAAATTTTATTATAGATCCTATGTGGCACATTAAATAAGGTTGAAATGAGTGTGAAATCAGCATAGATTCAGAAAGCTAATGATAATGATTAACAGCACATCATCACATCACAGACATGGTTATTTCTGTCCACATGAACTAATTGTCAGAGTCACAAACCAAGTCTGTTCAAACTTTGGCATATACACTGTATAGAAAGTTCCTGAATAATGCATTAAATATTGCGTCAATGTGTCCTAATGATAAAAATAGTGATAACCTTTAAGGGAAGCTTCTATAATAATGCGAGAAAATTCAAATTCTTATCAAAGCTTCAAAAGCTCCCTTTACTCTCAGGATTAACTGGCAATTCCCACTGCCAGTATAAATTTAATTTTCAAGTTTTCATGACCGAATCAGATCTTCTTCACATATACAGTATGCTGTAGCATTACCTATATAAAGCACCAACCCTCTTATAATACCAAAAGCAACATTTGCATGTAAACCCTCCCTTTATGATAAACCCAATATAAGCTAAACATCTACCATAGAGAAAAATCATCAAGATCATATTGGGTTCAATTTCTTCATTATATATCAAATACGGCATTGGTCTACACATACTTTTAATACTTCTTTAATGACAAACATAAAATTCATTAAAACACATTAACTGATAAGTTATAAATAAATTTGATTTTTCCCCTAGGAATTTCACCAAACATCTTGAATATAAAATACATGTATTATACAGACAGTAAAGAATTAGTATGCCATGTGTTTCTCTCTCTCTCTTCCTTCAAACACTTATGATGTGATAATCAAATCCACATATAATCTATTAGAAACATTATCTAATAATAAATATACTTGTATTACCCTAAATGAAAATACATCAATCAATTTGAAGTTTGTCAAAGTCTAAACAGATTGTAATGGCATAATGCAAAAAGAGGAAAAAATGGCACAATGCTGAAATAGGAACAAAAACCCATCAATTTCTTCAAAAGAAATTCTTGTTATTATTAGTGCTTCTAGTATACATATTTTTCATTTATACTTCAATTATGAACCTTAATTTGTTTTGCTTTTAAAGAAAGTGTTAGGTAGGTGGGGTAGTTCAATAAAATAACCTGATATTCAATTCAGCACACTATACAACAAGAAAATAAAGAAATGGGTGAAGTGAGTGGATATTTAGCCTACATCTATAGGTGAAGTGCAGGTAAATATCTAACTTGATACTTTAAACATAAGCCGCAAAACAAAATACAAGAAAAAAGAAATAAAAGTCCAGATAACATCAACATATCCTCTGTGTAAATCAAATTTTACATCATGCTAAATCATTTAATCAACCACATGTATCTTTAATTTATCAACTACATGTCTTTAATAGGGTAATGACAGCAGGTGTTACATCTTAACATGTAATTAACATTTAACATACATACTACACAGTTAATATACATTTTAGATGTTTATTATAAGGTGATATGTAATTAACTAAAGGTGTCAAACACTTATCTAATCAACAAATCCATAATATACACCATATACATATCTCCTAGGAGGATATATATTGGAAACTGATATCAAATGGGTCTAACTTTGTATTTTCTAACTATCTAGGCATTTAAGTTATTGTAGATATGGAAGTTGAGATAGATTTGATACACAGATATATGTTTCGTGTATGTATACATGGATAATGTTATTTTCTAGTTTTCATGTGGAAATGTTAAGAAAATATTGCCACATGGTTTAAGTGCTATTGTTGTAGTAGATATACAGCCTAACGTTACATATAAACACACCCTGAAGACTTGGAAAATGTGAGCCCAGTGTCATCTTCCAGATATAACATCTCAGCAGCTCCGCAACTTTTCTTTAACAAATATTATTTTTCTGAATAGTTTTTTCGGTCATCCTTTTTCTATACAAAGAAGTTTTAATAGTTTGGCACTCAGTTTGAGTTTCATCTGAATAACAGGGAACAGACAGTTACTTTTATTTCGTCAAGCTTAGTGGTGGAAGTGGGTCACTGAGGGACAAACATGTTTCCTAATCTCAGACTAAGATTCTATTCATAATCTATTCTCCAAAATAGATATCAATCCGTATTTGTGTAATACAAGGGCAACCCGGGAAACTTCTGTTAAGATTATGAAAAAAAAAAAAAATTCTTCAATCTCTGGTAAGGTTTACTCTTTTTTTTCCCCAACATTTACAAAGTAGGTACACTTATCTTCTTTCACACACACTCATTTCATCAAGTTCACTGCTATCATTGTCTGATATATAGTCTGTAATAAAGATATATTTAAGTAGAAGTCTTGATATAAGTAGAATAGATAGACACAAGAGTAGATTCAGTGAAAATAGACAAATAAACTGCATATCTTTATATCTGACAACATCCTCATTCACCTGTCTTATATTAATCATTACATATATCTTCTAACTTCTATGTATGTAACTAATAAATATACAATCTACTTCTATATTCTATACATATGCTTGGTTTCAAAACCAAACTGGTAGAGATAAAGCAGAAAGCAATAATTGAAAATGCATTTCTTTTAAAGGCTTTCAATTGATAATCATTTCTTTCTTACTATGCTCTATTTCATGTGTTTGTTATTCATCTTTTAGAATGATCAATTTTATTTTAAATAATCTTATCATTCTCATATTTTGGGCCTTCTTTTAAGGTGTCTTCAATCACAGATGTGCCTCGGGACAAAAATATTCTACAAATGAAGTAACCATCAGTTTTGCTATAAAAAAGTAGCCTATGTTTATTTTAGCCTTGTTGCACAAAGTACATTTTCAACCAACTGAAAACACAGTATGGATACAACTGTACCATTCGGTAGTGTGTAACAGTATAGTTCAATATTGAAGTCTTATCATCTAAAAGAAACAAACAGAACCAGAATATCTATAAAGATATCAGTTGGATCAAGTACAGTGCATGTCACATCACTTGCTTCACTCTTAATACATATGAGGACATCTCTATGAACAATTTTCTTTGATGTTTAAAAAATTCTACTACAAAATTTATCCATATGTTTACAGCACACTTGAATTCTAAGAGGTTCAGCTACAAGGTAGAACTTGATTTGCATGTATGGTATATGTACATATAAACTGACATATGTTTGGAGAAATGAGAAGGAAAAGAGAGAAATGCTAAGATAAGAGAATGTGTCAGTTCAAGAGGCACGGTACAAAGTAACAGTGGTTATGTCCGTCAGTGTCAGTTTATCAACGCAGATGGCAGTTTGTACTGCATGTGTAAGTGGATGGAGTGACACGAATCCCGAAATTTTCCCCACTCTGTGAAAACATGTTTGGTTGGTGAAAATAGACAAACTAATTTAAAACACTTTTCTTTCAAAACCAACAAATAAATTCATTCTGCCATTTTACTTTCACAAAATAAAAATAATTTAGGAAGGATTTCTAGAAAAAAACTGTCATGAAAAACATTTGTTAGCTGACGGGTTGTTTGTCATTTGGAACACTGTGACATTCTTATTCAAAGCATCACTGATTATCTCAGTAAAACTCTTGTTACTTTTTGGAATTTCATCAAAAAACACAAACACTGATGCCATAATTAAATGTTAAAGACAATTCCACATGGCAGACACAAATCTAATCATCTCCGACTTCATGTATCAAGTGAAATGATACATCAGTATTAAAAACTTTCGAAGGAAAAAAGGCGTAATGTGGCCATTAATCAGACTGAAAGCAAGTAGTGTTGCATATCATCAGGGAATAAAGCTGTTTTGGCTTCCAACTACTTAATTTTACCTCAAAAACCTCATCCTTCAAATTACCTTCATGTCAGTTCTCTATTTCTCATGATAATGTCCGCACAGGAATTTCCCCAATCTACTTCAGACTACGAGCATGTTTCATCCCCTCCCCAAAAAAACGACAGCTTACATTAAGTTAGCATTTTTCTGTTGAGAACTTTTATTGATTTAGAAGAGCCCTTCCTATATATAAACCCTCAACACAAACTTCTGCCAGTCCAAAATGTATGAGTTTTGGAAAATATTTTCAAATTGGTCATAAATCCTTCAAAGTGAACATGCTGTTGTCAGTCAATTTCAGGTCTACTTCTGATTTATTCTACAAGTAATTTTGTTAAGAGGTTAATTAATTTGGTTATTGAGGAAAAACTGACAGAACATATAAAGTCAGCATCTATCATTTTTTTAGGTATTTATAAATTCTATAATAAAGCCATTATAACTTACAATGGAACCAAATGAAGACCACTTAGCATTAATTGTATTGATGAGTATTGAGCTTTTAACCTTTGCACTCTTTAGATCCAGGATGCCTTTTGGATTAAATGATAGCCTTCACATGATAAATTAATGTGAGTTTACTTTATTGGCTATTTCTGTTGAACTATATTTACAAGTTACCAAGTCAAACACTATTATATGAATTATTAAATGAAACACATTTTCATCTTACATTTGTGAAATCAAAGCATAAGTACTTGGATAAATCAAACACATGGAGAGGATATTGACAATTTCAATGGGATCCTTTTTTTGTGGGGTTGATGATTTACCGATACTACACAATTTTCTATCATTGGTTTCACACCAAATCAGACAATAAACATGCCTTGACAAATAAGGAAACAAAACTCCACAAGCAGCTATGTTATTTGTGGAATAAAACATTAAAGTATATTTGACCATATTACATCAAAAAAGTTACAAAGGAACCAACTCAGACAGGAATGGGGCATCTTCTTTATGATGTGCCAAAAATTCCTGTAAATTTTGGGAAAATTAATCTGAAAAGTTCCCCTGTTTCGTTTTGGAGAGGCTTCCGTAAAAACCCTGAGAAGAGTGCTAAATAATTGTGAAAAGACGGACCCCTGCAGACAGTAGGATAATTATGTAATCCAGATGAAATATTGAAGTATCAAAGCACTTCGGTATTTGACTAAAAACATGCCAACTTTTGTTACTTACAAAAGTGAGTAGGTGTATAAATATAAACCCTCCCAAGTGGTGCATTCGAGGAAAAAGAAAACTTTTAACAAGGTCGTTATAGAGCGTCTTCAACCATCTGGAAAGTCATTTAAAAACAATCTGTCTACTGAAGATGCTAACATGTTCTCACATTAATACCACATCCTCAACATAAATAAGTCAAAATGCAAATTTTCTATTTAAAAAGTACTAATTTTTCATTCCCTGTAAAAATAAAAAAAATTGTTCATCTTTAAAAGTATGCATGCTTCATTAAAAGTCTAGCTTCAGATGGACCATGAAATAGCTGAAAAGATTTATATTTGTACAATGTGCAATTTTCAGTATGTTTTTTAAAATATTAATAACAGTCACATTTATATTTTTTCAAATCCCATCCTTTTTGACTTACGACTTTCAGAAAATTACGAAAATTAACTTATACAATCAAATTTTGGGCAAAACTTGCATTTATTTTCAAAAATAAATTTATTGATTATCAGTTGCATGCTGCTCCATTGTGGTTGTTACTCAACTAGCCTAGGGGCCTTTGTCAGTTTCTTTGAGAGAGAGAGAGAGAGAGAGAGAGAGATGCACTTGCAAGTTCACTGGACATACTATTTCAGGACTAACATATGGGTACAATTCTATTTCAGTGGAAGGTAACTACATTGGGCAAGTGACCCTAGAAGTTATTAGATACAATCTTGGGATCGAAACAACACCACTCAACTCAATAGCCCCGTTTACATTTGGCCGCGATGAGCGTGCCTTACTAGGTATGATATCTGGCCGCGATAAATTTCAAGTTATTAGATACAATCTTAGGATCGAAACCACACCACTCAACTCAATAGCCCCGTTTACATTTGGCCGCGATAAGCGTGCCTTACTACTACTAGGTATGGTACCAGGCCGCGATAAATTTCAAGAAATGGACCTGTTTACATTACTCTAAAATAACCAGTCTCAGAACCGTGCCAAGCGTGCCAAATGTGGAACTCTTCACAGTAAAGTTAATTTCAGCCCCTGTACAAATTACCCAGATGAAAACAATTATGATGACTGATTTAGTTTGAGCAGCCATTTTGACAGAATTGTCAAGGTTTGCAGGGAAAAAAGGTCAAGGTTCATTTGGCGCATGCGCAGTAATCCGTACTCAGACCGGTTAGCATTTACACTACGAAAATTTGAAGTGAGCGGTTCTTAGTACGGTTCCGAGACCACCTCACTTCAGTGGGCCAGATTGGCATGGTACTCGATACGGCACGCTTGTGTTTTACCCGTTTACACTACAAAAAAATTAACCGTGCCGTACCAGGAACAGTACCTGGCACGCTTAAAATTTGCAATGTATACGGGGTTAATGACAGACCTTTTGATCTACCGTACTAACATTAGACTACTGGACTACCATACCTAACTCGATTCAGTCACAATGATTTATTCTTCAACACCCTTGACACAAATATTACTATGATCCCTGTAACAGTGCTAAACTACTGGATTTATACAATTACATCTGAAAAGCATGTACTACTTAATTCATCAGTAACTGCAAATTCATTACAAAATAGATTTGAAAAAAGCCGAAAAGTTAATGTCAATTTCACATTTTTTATGCAAATCATTTGACTTGCTTCTATGAGTCATCCTGCGTTAAAAACCACTTGAACATTTTTCTAAATTAAATTCATCTTATAACATTTATACCATGTGCAGTGACATGAGAAATGTGGGCCAGACAGGATACTTAAGAAAAGCTTTAAGAGTTAATAATGTTAATGATTTCTCCATATTTAAAATCACACGCTGTGTAATTAATGATATAATTCTAATTAAAAGATTTGATATTGTCACACTCATCATTTAAACAATAATGGTGAGAATTAAAAGAATATAAATAAATAAATCAATCTTTAGCATGTCAATTAGTTCTGTCAATTCTGGAACCAAGACCGTGGTGGAGTTCTCTAAAAACCTGCTTTACCAATTACTCACATTAATCCCAATTACTCACTTTAAGGCAATTTGAAATATAAAATGAATTATAGCCTGCAAAAAAGTTGACAACCAGGTGCTTTGTGTTTATTACGGTCAAGGAATGTCTTCAAATTGACGAGGATTAGACAACAGTAGAAACAACTCCGTGACCATCCATAGTAGATGACCAAGTATGACGAAGATGTGTAAATACTCCCAAAATTATGACATTAGTCTATATCAGATGTAATTCACTAGATCCAGAAAAAGAGTCAGCTTTGAAAGTGCTCTAGTGTCTTGGGGTGGTTCAGGGAGTAAAGCGCTGTCTCACTAACCAGAAAGAATTTCCTGGGCTTTTCCGGTAGGACGGAGAGTCTGGCATAGCACAATGTATTGCGTCTTTATTAGTTCCCATGACTCCCGATGGTGCAGAAAGTAGGATAAACCCTATTTCATCCATTCAGTCTTTTGCGCTTTGAGCAACAGAACTTGCCAATACTGTAGAAGAGGTATAAAAAAACAGTGTAAAATGGTATTTATATGATATGTAAGCAACACCTCCCCTATAGTGATAATTATGTAAGTAATATATCAAGTCAATAAAGACATGACAAGCCAACTATAGTTTATAATGATGAAGATGTACACATGTTAAAAGTAATCATCATTAACATATCAGTAGGTATGTGGTATAACTCTGTAAACACGATCTACACTGTATAGTAAGTGCAGGAGAATTGCACCACACATTTGTAAACAGAAAGCAACAAGACACACATGGTCATTGCAAACAGCAAAAGTACTATCAAATATTGAATACAGAATGATAAATATTGATAAATATTTGGTCGAGAAGGTTCCTTGGGATATTCCAACCTGATTTCTGTTTGTCAGTGGTGCTGGAAGGGGGGCCTGGCAAGAAACAGCATGTAGCTGTTGAGACAAAAAAAAATGTGGACCTGAATGCAATCATTTTAACAAGAATTCAAACAAATGTATACTATTTCTGATTGCTATAGTTTGGCTGCTTGGCCCCTATTCTTCTCTGTAGAGTTAAAACATAGTAAAATGAAACGAGGTAGAGCTTGTCATCTAACATGATAAAATCTTAAAGTATCAAGTCAGGAATCTTCCTTATATTCATTGAGATCACATGGTCAACACATCCCTGTAGCAGTTCGGAAAGACATGCCAAAGTCGTGTACCTTAGTCACTGATAAAAAAAATAAAATGTTAAAATGTCTAATATTAAGACATTTTTATCATTATTTTTTTTTCCTTATTATATCATGTTAGTTTGTTTATCCAATCTGTCTATCTAGAATCTCTACAAATAGTTTTAAAACATTTTTATTAGTTTTAGGATATTGACACAAATCTCTCTCAATAGTTTTATTGGATTGCTGTATTACTCTACTCTCTAAATAATTGTAAATTGAATGTAAATTCTGACATTTTATCTGGTTTATTTAATCAAGTTAAAATCAAATCAATGTACGGATGTGTGTTTTGGGGATTATTTGTTTGATCAATTATTCCACATACAGATATTTGAAGAACAAGTTTTGATAAATTTGTATGAAATATAATTGAACCATGTTAATCCAGATATAGACTAGTTTGTGTTGAGTGGACATTAAATATATGCAGAATATACATGTAGTCTATCTCGATATACACAAAACTCTATCTGTTGGATCTATTTAAAGAGTTGCCTATCCCCAGATACCCAGAAGCATTTGCAGTAGAAGGTGGAGGTGGTATCTATTCTTTCCTTTATTGTCTCATAATATTCTCCATGAAACAGTGATTTCAGGTTATTATAACCTTATGCTCAAATGCCTTTACTAGCGTTGGCCATACTTGCCAAGGCACCCTTGGCCTTATTCCATTATCAAATCACTGCTATAAAAAAAACATTTATCACTCAATTCATGTTAAGCAATGCATAATTTGCACATTATACATGTTCTTTCAACAAATTTACATGTTGATTTAATGTACCTACTGACCTTCAAGATAATTCAAATAAAAAAGTTAGCACCACCACTTTAAACCAATAATGAAATCATTGTGATTGGATCCAGTTGTATTGTTCATTTGATTGAGTGTGGCATGCATGTTCTATATTAGATTAAAAGCTAGTTTAATTGATTAATGATCCTTTTTCTTGTCCATTATTCATCAAGGCTGTTCTATTCATTCACTGAAATCAATTTGAAATTCAATTTGTTAATCTAATATATGGCAAAACCCCAACCTAAACTGATCGATGGTCGAATATACAGTGAATTTTCTCAAATCAGAATCTAATAAACGTATTGCAAAGATTTCTTTTTTCGAAAAAAAAATCATCTTAATGAGTTTTTCCACCTCTTAACTGCAACCTTCCAGAAATCTATTCTAAATAATAAAGAAGAGATTGTAAGACTTTTGTTAAGGTGGATTCCCATCTTGTTAAAATATAATAAAAGCATTGCACTATTTCTTTTCTTCAGAAAAAGATATCCATCTTAATTATTTTTCCTCCTTGTAACTGCAACCTTGCTCAAACTTTTCTAAATAAATTTAAAGAAAAGATCAAGATTCTAAGACATTTGAAAAGGTGAATTCTCAAATAACACTTTGTTTTGTTTAAGTTTCGGTTCAGATTTATCTTTGATGTTCTTACCATGACATTACCGTCTGCAACTAAAGAACTTCCATCTAAACAAAAGCTTTTATATCAGGGAATACAAGAAGAAATGTTTGTAAGTTAATGGAAAAATTATTCTGCTGATTCCATAATTATATAACAGGCAGATTGGTTTGTTTATTTGGCTTCAATTCATACCTTAACTCTTATATCAGATAATACACCTATTTATAAATATATAGTTATCAAAATACTATATATACTGCCTTTAGTATAAGCAAAGGTTAAAAATATGTATAGATTACAATATATACAAGCAAAGATATCAGTGATTGATAGTTCTGGCTACATTTTCATTACTCTTTCTACTATAAACTGATATTTCAAAAGTTATAAAAGGTTTTGGTTCCATTGCAATAATAAAAATAGATGCTATCATGTTTAACAAGTGCACAATGTAGTTGTTCCAAGCCCTTAAAAAACTAGATAGTATAATGGTGATAATAATGTAGACATTATAGATAATTCGGAAATTGGTGTTTGACAAGTGTTTAATGAAAGAGAAAGGCGAAAGACAGTTGGGAGTGTTTCACTTACAGATAAACGCTATATCAATTAACACTTCTGTTAAGATCATCTTCTTCCCCCTGAGGGTGACTGACAACACAAGTGATGTATGAAACTCAGTATGTGTTATTATTCTGTCTACCTTACTTTAGCCATTGTAAAACTATTTATTGGCTTTAAAAAGAGGAAAATGGCTTGGAACAATCCATGAAAGATTACACAAACACCATCATTTAATTAAGCATAAGAACTAAACAACAGAATTTTTGGTATGGGTACCTGAAAAAACAGCTTTTAAAATAGTTGTTGGCTAATGGCACAGATGTACCATGAATAAGCTGGGTAGGTTGATAGGTAAGCGATGGAAACATTTTTTGCAATATTCATGTTACTTCTAGGTATATTATGTATTGAATAGGAAAAACAATTTTCTTAAAACTGGAAACATGAAAAACAATTTTTTTAAACCTTTAGCACCTGGTCGTATATATATATCGATTACCCCTGTTTCCTGAACACATTAAAGAGTTTTGTAGCAAAAACACCCGAAACTACTGAAATGTTCATAAATAAATTGAGAATTTACTACTAAAGTATGGACCCTTTGGGACTAAATATTGTTGTTGAAGCCATCCTGTGCAGAATTTCTTAAATTAGAATTCAAAAAGTTTCCTTGTTAGAATTTATAGATTTAAAAAAAATTTGGGCTATGTTTTATTAGTATGGGCGATTGATTATGGTTTTAAGACTCCTATGTACTTTAATCTTGCTGGTAGCTGGTATTGAGGTCCTACATTTTCCTCCATGAAGATTAAAGCTGCACCTGAATGCATAATATTGGCTGGATAGGAACATTTTTTTATCAGTTTATTGCAAGGCTTATATTTCTTTCTACCCAGTTCTACACAGTTGCTTTAAGAAAGACAATGTCAGTTATGTACGTCATAGGGATAGGAAGTTGATTTAACTCCTAGTCAGACAAACTCCTGGAGAGAATCGGACCATCACGTTTCATCCACCTTAAGCCAAGAACCAGTGTGAAGTTTGTTTACAGAAACACAAACTACCTTATCTCACCAAAACTGGCCTTTTCACCATAACTTTTTCAAGACATTTGCCAATCCAGCCAGCATTATTAGTAAATATTACTGTCACTTTTTTTAACAGATGCTTTTAGTTGTGAATCTATTTAAAACCATACCTCTCACCAGAAACACTAATAACTGAATAGACCAAATAGTCCACATTGTTTCCTTCCTTGCTGTGTATCTTATCTATTTATCTTGTTTATTTTTCTACATTGTAAAGTTAGACTCAATACCATTTACACCAATACAAACTTTCTACAAAATGGTATTTTTCTCCTTCATTATACACATAATTAACTTTTGCTAATTTCGTTTACCATATTTGACATGTTCTTCTACCTTAATTCTGGTTAGAATCTGACAAGGGAATCTTGAAGTCAAAAAAAGTCTTTTATCTTAAAGCATTCTAGGAAATCAATCAACAAGTTCCAAATCAAAATAATTTTAAGAAAAGATTCAGTGCACAGATATGGAACATTCTAATACACAGGCAACTGGATTGAATTAATCTTAAAACTTGACACTTTTGATAATAGCAATGGAATTCAATTTGAAATAATGTGTTATTTTTCTCAATATGAAGTTTTATCACAAAATATAATAGTGACCTTCAAATAAAAGCTCTTGGGAAAATGAATAATCCAGAAAAATTGAATGATCAAGGTTTTCTTTTTATTGTCAGTTATTATTTCTATAGCCATGAAAAGAAATGAGAAAATGGTCATGGCAGGGTTATAATGGCTGCATAAAATAACTAAAGGCATGTTGTCAATGGCAATATAATAGCAGACCTAAAACTTGAAGGATCTCATGTAAATTCCTGTTTCCAAATTAATTTGCCATAAAGCAGTAGCGAGGAATAATTAAAAGAACATCTTGCCAATAATATTTATCACTCTTTACTCGTATACTTTTAGTGACGTTTTCTTAGCAAATGACATGGATGATAAATTCTAATTCATCCGTAACCTACAGAGTGCAGAGGTTTAGTGATAAATCTTCTGATAAGTCCAGACACGAAACTAATTATCATCTCTTCACCTTACACTAATAGATAATTAACATCTCAATACTTTAGTGTTGGTTATTACCAACCCTACTAAAGCTATCATAACTAATAAACTAGCGGAACCTACTCATAGAAACCATGAAATCCTAGGTTGACTTCTATCATGGGGATCTACAGAAACATCAGGCTATAACATTGGTTGGTAAAGCTGTGTAAAAAGTCTGTTGTTAATGAGCTGACTTTGTTTTCAGTATAAATAAACGCAGATTTAGTCTTTAAGTGCTCTACAATGTTATTAGATCTGGTCAACATCATATATATAAAGAAGAGAATAATAACGGCTACCTGTCTGACAAACTCAATCCATGTGGGGTTTACTATATAACTCAAGTAGTGGACCCACTATATCTAGGTATATTTAAAGTACATGAAACAGTTTAAATACAAAAGAATTTTGCAGTATTTTAAAACAGACGAGTGCCCATAATTTGAGAAGTTACAATTTAATTATATATATATAATTTTGTGATAGCTGGCTTGAAATTGAAAATCAGAATTATAATTTGAAATTAACATCCTTAATTCAAACATGGCTCGTGTTAATAAATATTTCCTCCAAAATCCAATAAGGAAGGCTGTCTACAGAAGAACGAAAGCTGTAATACATTTATCATCAATTCTCATTACTCTTGCACAGATTAGAAGCAAATGATTTCTTTCAGTACAAATGGTGAAAATCCATTAATTTACTTCATTTTCTTTCAAAATATTGTATGCACCATCTGACTTTCAGACGCAATTTCAGACGGGCACAGGTGTAACGCCCCATATTTTACAGTATTTTTATAAGTAACAGAGTAACCTAACCTACTCCTGCTAAGAGGTCTAAGTAACAAAAGTAACAATTAGGAAGAAATAACTGCTATCAAATTAACTTTCCTCCTACCCCAGCCCACAATCCACATGTTATCAAAGACATATAATGCACATGTAGCTTGTTATTTTCTTGTATGAGTTTTAACCGCATGACAAGTAGGAGACCGAAGTATAAGTTTATTCTGTAAATTTGTAAAAACGGATACAATTAGTGTTTGAAAGACCTCACTTTACTAAGTAAATAATCCCAACATGTAACTTGTGGTTAAAAAAGCTGACATACCATCATGGCAATCTTTAAATCTCTTGTGAAAACCTACAGCAGAAAAGACTGGTTACATCTTTCTTTTAATTTGATTACGCAGACATAAATGGGAAGTGAGATATAGCAGTGTCACTTCTGCTGACAAGAACAACAAATGGTGTGTGTTATTTGTACAATTTACACATAAAAAATGTCTTAATGACGGATGCCAATGGATAACAAGTTTAAAACAGACTTTTGCAATCAAAAACAGATACAAAAATTCAGGTGTGGATGTTCATGTACATTAGTCTCCTAAAGAGCATAGATTGCTAATGTAGACATGCATGTAGTGACACTGTTTTACAAAAATAAACATGCCCACACTCTAAATATCTATTTCAATCAAAGGAAAGAACCTTAATTAAACATTGCAATGAAATTTGAAAACAGTAGCTCTTTTTGGGTGGTTTAAAATGAAGCACGTCCAGTACTACTGGTATTCTCCACACTTTAACCCTTTAGCACTTGGCACAACTAAATAATAAATACCCCTGGCCTTGGACCCTGAAATTACCCATGACAACCTGAAACTACTGTTCCCTAGTCCACTCGAGCAATGTGAATAGCTCTCCACAGTTCTTGGAAGATACCACACCTTTTCATGTGACTCAGACGTTTAAGGGTGGCTCCTATTTTTCGGTTGGCTTAAGAGGCACAGATAATTTAAACCCTAGGGCTAGGCATTCAACAAGCACTCAAATTTTCTGTATAAGATCTACTTTTCTATATTAGGATAACTTGAAATTCCTGCAATAAAATTAAATGATACTAGCCCAATTGCAAAATGTTTCTTTAAAGCTCACATTTTTGTTGTGCTGTTGTTTTAACCAAACACAGTAGAATCAAAATGCAGATTGTCTCATAATTTGACACCACAAAAATTCAAACTGACGTCCCAAATGACAGTGATAACTGGATGTTACGATGCACCACATAAACCACATAGCCATTAGATATTGATCTACCTTCATTAAATTTTGATCTTACACCAGTACTGCCAAATATGTGGTACATACGGCTATTGATTACATTCTACAAAAAACATTCTAAAATTCTAAAACCGAAATCGACTGATAAGAGAGCTTATTAGATAGTAAATATGGGATATGGAATAGTGAGACTGTGTTTTTATGCCATGGTCTGTGCACTATGAAGGTTGGTTCTGGTGGCTTTGTATTGTAAAAGGTACATAATTGTTTGAAATCTGACCACTGGCAGCTTATTAAAGTCCCTAATCTTCTGCCACAGTTTTCTTCAAGTAATAGAATCATTTATCTATGCTCATGTTAATCTTGAAGGAGCAGTCCCAATTTTCATTCGATCAAATGTCAAACTGTAAAGAAATAGCCTTGTTAAGTAGACCAACATTTTGAGTCCTGTAGAAATAATTACCAGAATAGTTCACATGGGTTAGATAAGTCTAGAAACAAACCAATAATATACAAAATTCTTTTACCCACCATGCAGGCTTACGACATAAACAATTAATGGGTAATATCAAGACTGACAGAGATTGAGAAGCAAAAATACTGTGAGTCTGGGGTTTCATGTGCTGGAAAGAGATGTAAGCAGCACTCATGTAAAGGCTTGCCCATCCCTAGTATACATTAAAATTATATATTGGTAAGGACATTTGGTCTACCTTCTTGCATGTCATTAATAATCCACCAAGCCCTGACCCCAAAACTGAAAAAAAAGTTAAGAAGCACATAAAAAATCCTATATTTTGTGAAATTTGAATGCCAACACAGTGTGTATCTGTTACCAACATCACCAATAAAATAACATTATTCTGATGTAATTTAAAGCTATGTTGTACAAACATTGTAATAATACACAGTCAGTACACGTTTTTACCAATTTTTATATCTTGGAAATATTTCAGTTTTAATCTATTTAACATAACATGTTTAAAGTAAGATTCTCTTCAAGAATTTCCAGTGAAAATACAAAATTTTACCCAGTGTACTTGGATGAACTTTTAACATATAACTTGTGTTAAAGAAACGTCCGTTTAATACAATACACACAATGGCTTTAACAATTGAGTAAATGGTGCATTTAGCATGTGAAAAACTACTTATTGCAACACGCTGTATGTCATCATTAGGTATAGATTTACAACAGAGAGTTGCAAGATCAATGCAATTAGAGATCCATTTTCACCAAAAGAGAAAACTGGTACATTTTTAATGACAGAAGCAGCTATTTATAGGCAATACTCCTTTGTTTGGATTTTTTGTAAATAAATATGCTTGAAAACTTTTTCTCTATTAAACTCAGGAAGTATTATGACATAGTTCATATATTTGGATTTCTAACTACTTTAAAAGAATGTAAACAAATTTAAAACAACTCGACAAGATATGATATGATTAAGGTATGATATTAAGATGAGATATTAATGTTTTATAAATAGACATATATTATATCACTCAGATGATTACCGCTGAAATGTGTATTTTTCTATCTATGATATAATATGTTTAATGTAAAGATATTGGTGAATACCAGATGGCACAAGCAGACAGTTAATGTATTTCAGGAACACATGTTCAAGTTTTTAATTTAATCTAACTTACATAAAAATTTTGATTCATCAAATTAAAATCCTTCATGATTAGATTACTGAAAGGTTATTCGTATGTTCATTTATGAAGCTCTAAATCCACAAAATGACATCTACCAGTATTATGAATCTGGTTGGAAAACTAAAGACAATTATGCTTTAATTCCAATAAAAACATGATGAAAGTTTCCAACAAAATTACCTGTTTACATTATCCAAAGCCGACAAAGGTTCCAAAGTAAATGTCTGGTCATGCAATAAAGTAAGAAAAGTATGTCCTATAAATAAAAACAGCAAATAGGTAGTGTTGAAGTGAAGGTGTTAAAGGCTGGGTGTTGATGATACTATCAACAACCTATCAATATATATTATTATAACTTACTTCACAGTCAATATTAATATACCATAACTTACTCTACCAAACTAAAAAAAAATCATAGCAATTCAACACTTGTGTATACTAAACTTTTCTCCTTCAATTATTGTAGTACTTTTTATTCAGCTTACATAAACACTGAAAGATATCCACAGACATAACAATCTTTTTAAAATATTTCACAAATACATCTTTTTGCATCATTGTTTTGTGTGGCTACTCAGAGGCCATGAAAAGAACTTACAGATATCAATTTTTCTATCCAAAAGTAATCTTAGATTCAATAATTCCCAAATCTTTTATGAACTCTATTATGCAAGGCACACAAAATCAAGCACTGGTCCTCACAATAATTGGTAAAAATGAAGACACATTTATTGTTCATATTCAAATTTTTATGTTGATAAGAATGTCCCTAAAAATCAAGAATCATCACAAAAGAGGTCTTCAAGTACATTGAAAGGTATGGAATGTATTTTGTCTGGTCATCTGTTACCTTTCATTCGTTCATGGCGTTTAATGTCCACTTCCACCATGGGTGATATTGCAGATATTTAAAGAACAATGAATATCTGATTAGCTCACAGCAACTAAGTCGTCCTGGCAGTCAACAAGTCTTGTCATGTATTTTTTCGTTTGTCAGTAATGAGAACAATTACAACGCATGAAAACCTCATTACGACCATAAACAATTTATGTTAAATTTAGCCTCTAGAAATGCCACAACATTTTTCAATATGGTCAAGGGCCATAACTCTGGTAGTAATTATCGGAAATTGTTGAAAATGAAAAAGATTCTTTCGGTCATGACCTTAAGATTAAAGTCAATTAGATATTAACTTTATCTTCAAGCACTTCTACAAGATTTTTCAAAGAGATCAAAGGCTATAACTCTGACATTAATGATCGAAAATAGTTGAAAATCAATAGGATGACCTAAAACAATTGGATATCAACTTTAGCCTCTAGAGCATCCACAAGATTTATCAAAGTGTTCAAGGCCATAACTCTGGAGGTGATAATCAGAAATCGCTGAAAATCAATAGGCTTCTTCGTCTCATGACTTTAAACACTGTGTTTAAATCAGATATTAATTTTAGCCTCTAGAGCTTCCACAAGACCATAACTCTGGAAGTAATTATCAGACATCACTGCAAATCAATAGGGTTCTTCTGTGTATAAATTTAAAGTCAAACGGATATTAACTTTAGCCTCTAGAGCGTCCATGGGTGCGACGACAGTATACGACAACATTTCAATGTGGGCGTATAATTAGCATTTAACAATATTGACCTATTTTCTATGGATAAGTTTATACACTATTGGAGAATGATGCCTTTCTTTCTTCTCCGCCCCTTGTATACCAACTGTCAAAGAATTTTGGAAATTCACTATTAATGTTTAAAGATATTAAACATGCTGATGTTGAATTAAAACAGAATCCATTATAAATTCAACCTTTCGACCAAACGAACACATGTATGTTTTGATTCTAATTTTTTTTATTAATGTGATAACCTATCCAGTAACCATCAAAGTACTGGATTCATTTCTTTTTCTAAATACTTCTTATGTAAATATAAAATTATGTTTTAATGCAAATCATCCAGATCAAAGAACATTGCAATAAAAACAAATGAAACTGACACTAAACAGCAACAGATTTAATTGACAGCTTTAATTAGGAAAATCACTTTATGATTTTTTACTAATCTGCTTTTTTTCTAAAAGAGACCTTAATATTCAACCAAAAAACACAGGAATTAGATATAATTTTCTTAGAATGGTTGATTTCTAAGACAAAGTTCATTAGCCATTTCATTTCTCTTGCACCACATTCTAGACCATCTTGATACAACATTGTTATTCAACCTCATTTGACTTTCTGGATATCAGTCCATAAAGAAGGCAGTAGAGAACTGGTTAACATATTTTGTAACAGGCCTAATCAATCAATTTATTTTTGGATTCCATTTTTCATGACATTTATTCATACAAATTTTAATGTGAAGTGAACCCTGTGGAACTTAAAGTAAATTTTGTTTTAGTATAATATTGAAAAGTAATTTCTAGTTTTAATGGATTTTATGGATGTAATCACAAATCAAACAGTACTTGAACTCGTCTCTCTACTGAATAAAATAACACAAGAGAGGCGTTATAATTAAAGGTTGTCAAGAGAGCATCAACAATCTTTGGCTTTACCAAAAGATATTAAATTCAACTAGAGAGGCAAATGTAAAGTTAATCCCACCCAGTAGCAACCTCTCTTATGGTTCTTCAAATCAATTTCAAGCAAAGACTGGTCACGAGTCGAACACATCTATTCTAATTGAGAGATAATGTTTTTTATGAAGAATTTTACAGTTTTAAAGTCAAGGAAAGATTGACTCTATCTGTTATTTTTGGAACTAATGTTTCAGACATATTATCTTGCATGAAATATTCTGAAAGCTTTCTATTACACAAAAAAAAGTTATTAAATTAAATATAGCAACTTCAAGTGTAATGGATTATTTGTGTACTTTCAAATATCTTTTATTTCAAATCAATAAATTTAATCAATAAATTTTTATATGACATATTTTTCAAAACTGTATATGTGCATATTAAAAAGATAGATTGCCAGACAAAACATTAATCAAGGATAAATTAAAAATTCTTCCCCTCATGAATGTAAACACTGTCTATGAATTTCAGATGGAAGGAAAATAGGTGACGACATTATACAACCACATTTTAATGTGGGCATAATAAAACTATGTGGTTTTCAAAGAGAGAGAGAGAAATGGGGTTTTTAACGTCCACTCGGCACAAACTAGGTCATTTTGGGACAAACATGGTTTCAATTTTATTTCAATAATTCACTTGCATGTAGGGGTCTTTAGCAGTGGGAGGAAACTGGAGTGCCCGGAGGAAACCCACGAGGTTGAGATGGTGCCCCTATCTCCATGCCACATACACTCACACCAGGGACCAAAACAACAGCCGCAAACCAAACGTGACCAGCCAACTAGAGGTCGAAGCGCGTCACTCTAGATCACTAGGCCATCCCAACCCCCCCATGTGGTTTTCAACATGGGACCTTCAAGGTAAAAAACAACAATTAATAATGAGTTCCAAGTTATCTACATGATTAGGAAGATTGCAAAAAAACAGAACATGGTCGTGCATGTATCTTAAAGATTACAGACAGTTTCTAGAATACCACCTACAGTATTTTAGTTTCCTTGGACAACCTTCAAGCCATCATCCATCCATCCATAAAGATATAACACATATTTCAATACATACATACTAACTGTTTAAAAATCTCTAATAATTTACATACATATTGTATACATGTACATGCCACCCACAAAGTTAAAATTCTATACAAAAAATTGAAAAGTAACATTTGTTTCAATTTTAAATAAACAGATTTCAAAATATCTCCATTTCACAGATTATAAAATTTTATCAAATTCTAACCAAAATACATTTATATAACATCAAAGAATCTTATCTTTAAAATTATTGCAAATGTAGCAGGAAAAATAATTGGTTCTTATGATTCCATCTTAATCTCAGATAAACATGATAGGTAGAAAATACACAATTCACAAACTAAATCAGCATAATCTACACTAAACATTTTATTTCAACTGCAGTTTTTTTCTGGTAATATATCTTAACTAAAGCTTCATAAACAATCTCTTTCTGATTTTATCTTCCAAAAGTAATACAGTACCTGAATGCTGTCTACAATGCACAACGGTTGACGAATGTTGACAAATGTGGGAATAAAACTTAAAGCAGTTACATGATCCAAAGAACATAAAAAGTTAATTTGAAACTATAAATTTGTTTTATGTCTTTACCAACAAACAACTGTTTTATTTCCATCATGAGACCAGCCAAAATTAAACTGAAAGTGTAATAGGTTTAATTCTAAATTGCCTTTTATTCTACGCAAAAACCTAGTTTTATCTTTTATCTGGCCTGTTGATAACTTATTCAATATGTGTTAAGAGATTATGAGTAACATGCTCATGTGTATATTTTGGCTGAAAATATAGATCTGATGTTGAGCTCTTTTATTTAATATATTGAACCAAAGCAATTAACTTATGTTAAAAATAACAGTTTACAGTTTCCACCTTCACTGAATAATCTCTTGCAGCATTTTGAAGGGTGGTTTGTACATCAAAAAACGTATGTTTTGCCCATTGTTGAAATAACTACACAAAGTAAATTTTAGTAGGGATTCTAATTCAGACTAGCTGAACAATCATAGTAATTTTTATGTAAAAGACAGGTTGCCCGGCAACAAAACAAATGCCCACAGCAGCTAAATCGTCTGGGCCCTCAACAAGAGTTGTCGCATATTTTTACTTTTTTTGGTTTATAATGCACTAACATCTGATTAAGAGTAACAACTCATTAAGTAATTATCAGAAAATCATTAGAATTTGTTTGTTTTTTGATAAAGTTCTGCCCTATGCTAACCGTTTGTCTCAAGACCTTAAACTTGTGTATCAATCTGAAGTTAATCGTATGATAAGTTTGACTTCTTGAGCATCCACAAGATTTTTTGAAGTGATCAAGGGCCATAACTCTGGCATTAATTATTGAAAATCGCAGAAAATCAATAGGTTTCTTCGTCTCATGACCTTAAACACTGTGTACAAATTTAAATTCAATCGGATATTAACTTTGGCCACTAGAGCGTCCACAAGATTTTTTGAAGTGATCAAGGGCCATAACTCTGGCAGTAATTATCAGAAATCACTGAAAATCAATAGGCCTCTTCATCTCATGACCTTAAACACTGTGTATACATTAAAACTCAATCAGATATTAGCTTTGGCCTCTTGAGCATCCACAAGATTTTTAGTAGTGATCAAGGGCCATAACTCTGGCAGTAATTATCGGAATCACTAAAAATCAATAGGCATCTTCGTCTCATGACCTTAAATACTGTGTATAAATTTAAGCTCAATCGGATATTGTTCTGCATTACAACATACTCATACATCGAATTCCAAATGCCAAGGGATTTTTTATATGTGTTACACAGGACCTCAGTTTTTTGTTCCATCCTAACGAATAGACAGCTGTTCTTGACTGGTCAGACATCATGCGCCACTGATAAAGGGAAACCTCGCCGGAAAATCCAGATGTACTTTTTCGGCCAACACTGGGAGCAAATCCGAGACCTTAAAACTAGAAATCCAGCGACTTACTCACCTAATCACTATGAATCCCCACAATGGAGAACCTGTCTGGAAAAGATTATTAAGTCTCCTGAATATATCAATATCAATAGTATGTTTAGTAGATAATTCTTCTCTTACATTTTCTATAATCTAGAGCAAAACTCCAAAAAAGGATTAACTTACTTTATAAATATTCATGCATCAATTAACAAGCTTAGCAACAAAGGCTCAGTTTACATGATTTACATCTCCCATCAAATCTCTATAATTTCCACTGATGATCATTTATCACCTATCTAATGATAAAACAATGTTACAGGGGTGACATGGTTATTTTGAACTGCCTATATTGGACTATAATTTGACTACAGGGAATGATCTACCAGAAAGTCAGTTAGTCCCTTGACTAGCAATCTATAACATAAAGAGTTGTTTTAACCTTTGATAATAGAGAAACAAATAGATAGGATATTTAATCTTGTATGGTCAATCCATTACTTGCATCTGAAGCCATATTGATTTCAGTTCACTTTGATCAAGAGTTATGGGATTACATCCAAACAATCAAATTTTGCTAACATTACAAGTACAACTGCCAATAACATTCTGTTTATTACTGGTAATCTGAATGAAATTTTCAAAATATTTATTTTGCATGACTTATATTTGGACGATTATAGCAAAAACAGTCAGCTCTTTATCTAAATATTACATAATGCTTCTTTAATAGTAATTTTTGTACAGGTTTGATGCACTTAGCTAAAAAAATCCTCTGTTATATGTACATGTAATATAATGCTTATTGCTGGTAATTTGAATTAAATTCTCAGTACATGTACATTGATTTTGCATTATCTATATTTGGAGACATACATCTCTTTATCTACATCTCTTTATCAACTCTTAACATAATGCTTCTTTAACAGTAATTTTTGTAAAGGTGTAAAGCCCTTGTCAAAAAGATGTTCTGCTATGTAATGAATAACAGTCAAATGAAACTACATATTCAGTGTGAAAATTAATATCAGAATAAAATTTTAGAACATGATATCCAGGGTTTTTTTTCTTGTTTTGTCTGTCATGGCCATATATCTATTTGGTATCCTGACAGTTTCAGTTGTAATAAACCTCAAAATGGCAGTGATGCTTCTAAGACATTCAATGGGTACTATCATACACTTTGTTATTTAAGAGCACTGGTACCACTTTGTACTACATCTTCTTTCACAAGTCTTAGATTCACTTTTCTCTAAAAAAAAAATTGACCACATTGCTGGACTGGCAGTATTTTCTGTGTCAAATTATGATTGGTGTTAGCACACTTTAGCAGCCAATCAAGTACCCCGTTACAAATTAACAAAGGATTAACCAGAGGCATAAAAAGTATTGTGACAACCAGGACTATATTCATCAGAAACCAAGCTGATTGGGACCATGGCTGGATCTATGTAAGCAGAAAGAGGAATACCCTACCTGAACTTGCTGAAGTATAGGAGTACTATTAAGACACAAAACTTGTGCATTAAATGAGAGAAGCTGCTTAGAATTTGTACACTTGACTTTCACTTTTGGTAACAGTCAATCATGGTTGTCTTGATGTTTGTGCTACTGGCACTTTTCAAGGCTTCAGGGAATTTAGATTTCCAAAATATAACTCATGAATTTTCAACTTCAATAATCAGATAGTGGATGTATAGTCATGAATTAGTAAGTCATTTATAGCTCTGCATATGGAAATTTGGATTAAGCTTAAAGTCTTATGTACCTATAATTTTTATACGTTCACATTCATAGTCCACATTCATAATGTGAACGTATTATGCCGTCGCCCCTGTCTGTGTGTTTGTGTGTGTGTGTGTGTGTGTGTGTGTGTGTGTGTATGTATGTGTGTGTGTGTGTGTGTGTGTCTGTGGTTCGCCTACAGGGCGCAATTCTTCATGGATTTTCTTCAAACTTGGTATACTTATTCCTTATACCCTAAGGAAGATCCCTATTGTTTTTGGGGCATGCCCGACCCCAGGGGCTGAGCCACGCCCATTTCTAGTATTTGTTTGTTTGTCGTCTACAGGCCACATTTCTTAACTTATAATTTTGAAACTTAGCATACACATTCTTTGTACCCTAAGGAACATCCCTATCGTTTGGGGTGTATGCCCCAACCCCAGGGGCAGAGCCACGCCCATTTTCTTTTCGTGTGACTTTGTGTCGCCTACAGGGCGCAATTCTTACTGGATTTTCTTCAAACTTGGTATACGTATTCCTTATACCCTAAGGAAGATCTCTATTGTTTTTGGTGCATGCCCGACCCCCAGGGACAGGGCCACGCCCATTTCTAGTATGTATTTGTTTGTCGTCTACAGGCCACATTTCTTAACTTATAATTTTGAAACTTAGCATACACATTCTTTGTACCCTAAGGAACATCCCTATCATTTGGGGTGCATGCCCAACCCCCTGGGGCAGAGCCACACCCATTTTCTTATCGTGTGTCTTTGTGTCGCCTACAGGCCGCAATTCTTATTGGATTTTCTTTAAAACTTTGTATACTTACTCTTTATACTCTAAGGATGATCCCTATCATTTGGGGTGCATGCCCAACCCCCCAGGGGCAGAACCACGCCCATTTTCTTTTTGTGTGTCTCTGTGTCGCCTAGAAGCCGCAATTCTAACTGTATTTTCTTAAAACATTGTATACTTACCCTAAGGATGATCCGTATTGTTTTTTGGTGCATGCCCGACCCCCAATGGCAGAGCCACGCCCATTCCTTGTATTTATTTGTTTGTCGTCTACAAGCCACATTTCTTAACGTATCATCTTGAAACTTTGAATGATTATTCTTTGTACCCTAAGGAACATTTCTATCATTTGGGGTGCATGCCCAACCCCCAGGGGCAGAGTCACGCCCATTTTCTTTTTGTGTGTCGCCTACAGGCCACAATTCTTAATCGGTCATCTTGAAACTTAAAATACTTATTCCTTATACCCTAAGGATGACCCCTTTTGTTTTGGGTGCATGCCCGACCCCCATGGGACAGCAACACCCATTTCGTGTATTTGTTTGTCTGTCGTCTACAGGCTCCATTTCTTAATGTATCATCTTGAAACTTTGAATACTTATTCTTTTTACCTTAAGGATGATCCCTATTGTTTTTGGTGCATGCCCAACCCCAAGGGACAGTGCCACGCCCATTTTTTTTTTTGTCTGTCTGTGTGTCACCTACAGCCCACAATTCTTAATCGATCGTCTTGAAAACTTTTTTTATACTTATTCCTTATACCCTAAGACTGACCACTATTATTTTTGGTGCATGACGGACCCCCTGGGACAGAGCCACGCCCAATGCTTTTGTGTCTTGTGTTCGCCTACAGGATGCAATTCTTAACAGATACTTTTAAAACTTTACAAACCTATTCCTTATACCCTAAAGATGACCCCTATTGTTTTGGTGATTTCCTAACCCCCAGGGGCAGAGCCATGCCCATTTTTACTTCGTGTCTATGTGTGTTGTCTACAGGCCACGATTATTAATGGATCGTCTTGACGTCTTAAAACTTGGGATATGTATTCCATATAGCCTAAGGACGTCAACTGCATGTCCCGACTCACACAGGCAAGATACGACCAATTTTTGTGTTTGTCGTTTACAGGCCGCAATTCTGAATGAATCAGCTTGGTACTTGGTTTATGTATTCCTTATAGCCTGAGGGCGTCCACTATTGATTTTGATGAATGTCCGACCCCCAGGGTCAGAGCCACGCCCACTTTTTGCCTTTAGTGTTAGGAAGGCACAATTCTGAATGGATTATCTTGGTTATTCCTTATACTCTAAGGGCGGCAACTATTAATGTTGGTGCACGACCCTCAACGCTAAACAAACCAAACGCCTAGCCTTCTTGACAAAGTACCATATCAATCAAAGTAGGAATGTGGACGTATATTGTAGCGTTAGCGTTATGTTTATAACTGCTAGGAATCGAGGGAACAAATAAATTAGCTTTATTTGGTCCACAATGACATGACTAAGAACCACAAATACATGAATAAATATTAGTTTGTAAGTGAGTTTAGTTTAAATTCTACAGTCACAGTTAGCAGAGAGGATATTCTCACATAATTATTGAAATGATAGAAGAATTTGAGTAATATACTTGGTATTCAATCCACTTAAAATCTAGCTATCAAAATTATTTCCATCTATGCTAGTGTCTCTCTCTCTGCGTGTGTTCTAACAGCAAATAAAGTATTATTCATTGAAAACATGATAAAATGTTGATTTCATTTAAAAAGGATGTCACTTAGTTAAATATTCAATCACATATTTTCAGTAAAAACAAATGGGTGGAGAAAATATTTTGATATGGTTATTTGATAACAAACTAAATATGATATTAATAAAAACAGCATATATAATGTATATTTGGTAAACAATACTCTAAAATTATATTTTTACAGATATCAAAAGCTCACTTTTCAATCCTTTTTTGTTTTTTTCTATTTATCTAGTAAGAAAATCTCTATATTTCACCATTCCATCAAGTCCAATTGCTCAGATATTTTCAAGTTGGAAATATGTGTATGTTTATGATATATTACTTACGAAAAACATCAGACTCTACCTATATCATAATCAAATGTTTTTTTAGAAAAAAAAATATTATTCATATCTTTAAAAATGATTTATACTACGTTTTAAAGCATTATTGCTTTTTTTAGTTTTCTGTAAATTCTATTTATCAAGCCATTAACTTTGGCATTCTCCTTACAGAAATCATTTTACTTTTGTCTGAAGGTCTTAGAGTAGTGGCCAGAATATCAAGCTAAGCTGGTATTTCACAAAGACATAGATCTTGTATCAAAGAACATGTAACACATTAAAATGTCTTGAAATCACACAGTTTAGACAGCATGCATGGCATTTTACCATTCTCCAAACTACATTAACATATTAAGAGATGTTCTAGAGCTAAAGACATTTCCTGATACAAAAGAACAAAGATATACTTGTAGATTGTTTTTTCTTGGTTGCGATGAACCTAAGATCAGAAATTTCTTTCTGTCTTTCCATGCAATTACACTATAACAAACAATCTTCATTCATGAATTATTAAGATAGGATAGGATTCAAAAGAAACCTGTTCATACATATTAACCTTTCTGACACCTTTAAAGGTACAACAAGCCAGATCATTCACATATATTTCAAAGGTCAAATATATATGCAGTATCTTCTTGTGAAGACTGTTGTAATAAGGTATTAAAGCATGAAGAGAGCTTCATGTAGAATAGACTGACTTGTAAAAAAGACGGCATAATTTTTATTACTGAATTTAATGAAGATGACAATGTGAAATCAACAGAAGCCAATACAAACTTAAAATGATCACTTCAAATAATATCTGTACCAAAATATTTTTTGATATGTTTAAAAAAAAAAATACTTTTGATTGTTTATGGTGTGTCTATATTTAACCTTTATTTTGGTATTTTGAGGTATCAAACCTGCATTTAATGGTGTGACTTTTCTCGCACAACTACTGATAGATAATAAAATCAGCTGTACATGTACTATTTTAAAGATAGAACAAAATATAGATTTTCTTTGTAGCTAGTTACAAAAAATTGCACATGAAAAAAAAACTTTACAAATAATTTATATATGGATTGTTCAAAACATGGAAGTCACTGTTGATTTAGAGAAACTTGTACCTTTTATATACAAACTATCCAATATTATAGTCCGGAACCTGGCAGGAACTAGACTGACAATATCCATGCTCACTAAAAAGACATTAATTTATCCAATCTATAGATTAGTATTGATCCTGGAAAAAGGGTTCTGGTTTAAATAATGGTCAATAGAAACCAATACTAAATATAAAGCCAAGAGTTGTCAATCAATATAGGGGTTAATCTTATGTGTTATTCCAGAGATAAAATACAACAACTTTCTGGAATGAAGCATTTTACCAGAATATGATGGCACCGTATTTTACCCCAACTCATAATACAGTGAAAAACATCTCTTTTTGACAGATAAAGAAAATAAACAAATGTATATCGGACGGAAAAAGTGAACCTTAACCGGGGTAAAAGATCAGAGAGAAAACAAAATTGGAACACCTACCGAACGTAAACATCAAATCTCTCAATATAGGCTCCGTCATGGAGCGCACGAGGCGCGAACTACAGCAGACGACACATCCACTCTCTTCCAAATATCATCATGTATTTGTAAAGTTAATACAAGATAACTATGTAACTCTAGTTTCAGACAATCAACAGTTTTAAATCGATTTGACAGCCCTATTTATTTTAGAGATGTTGAAAATTGCATGAAACGTGTGTAGAAAATGAAGTAAATGCGACATTGATTACAAAAACAGACGTTGATTGGTGGCAATTTTGTAGAAATCCACGTGTTGGTGGAAAAGTGACAATTCCCTAGAACCATATCAGTTCTGCTCTATCAATGTTTAGAAAGATAGGTAAAAGTACTCACATATCAGACCACTGTGTATGGAGTATGGAGGTAACATCACTCCTGAAGCCAATCGGTTCGCATGGTTGACTCGAGTAGCGCGCCTTTCTGAACTACACGATGTTTTGGTATCCACTCTTCTTGTATCTTTTACTACTCATACATTCCTGGAGGCAGCTGCCAAAAATGGACCCACCCTAACACGCGCTCTTGTCGCTCTTTGTAAATTATTCAGAATAACTAATTAAAAGTTGCAAAATTCTTGTTACAGTTGTTCGACCAGCTAATTGAATAGATTGTGTCAAAAATGATTTCTGTAAGACTGCAGGCGTCTTTTAACACGGTTGTAAATCAGGAAGTGCTGATCGCTACTTCTGCTATCCTGCAAATACATGTGCATAATATTCACCAGTCCTTCGCGATAGCCGTCTTTTCCCAAACACCAGCGGTTAAAATTACGAGTTATTGTTCTCTTGGCTGTTCGGAAGAAAAATAATTATTTTAGGCACCTCGTGTATTTGTAGTGAATTCAAGTGAAGCAAGGAAGAGTAGAATCTAATGGAGCGCTAAAAGCATTTGACTATAATTCCATCTATTTCCCGTGTAGAATGGAGTAGACGGTCTCAATGAATTTTTCGTCTGTCTCGCTGTTCAAATGCACAGGTTAACACAAACCCACGAAGAAGGTAAACGGAGCGCAGTTGCTGTGCATATGGATACGAATTATAATAACTTCTAGATTACACCAAGAAAAACTGATCTATATATAATAATTAAGGGTATCATATCCGCTGCTCTAATTGTCTCACCATACTATAATTCCGTATCATGTTACCCACCGTTGAGAATAATCGCAAATATATTTTGAAATAAAACACATTTGTGATAAGATCCGTAACATGAAATAAAAACTAAAAAGTATACAAATTAATACGATAATATAAACTACACATATATTGATATATTATAATAGATCCTCTGTAGAATTATGATGATGTCAAACATTTTCATAAAGTGGTTCAAAATCAACAAGGTTATTCATCGCTATCCCACGCCCTTACACTTGTTTGGAAGGCATGGGGAAAACAACCTCTTGGAATATCAATGGGAGCATTGGAACATTAGCCAAGGAACATTACTTTATCACAGTAGCTCGGCAGGCAGGGTCACTACTTGTTGTATTTGTTGCCATGCATACATAAAATTATTAAATCCGAGAAAGTTGTAAAAAGTTTGATAAAGATATCTTGAATGGTTTATTATGCTCCGGCAATAAATTTGTACACCAAAAACTAAGTCAACTTTGTTTCCATGGACACCCAAAAATTACTTAATCCGAGAAATTCCAAATTAGCAAAAGGCATAACTACTGTAATAGGTTGATGTTTATACAAAATTTCATGAAGATATCTTCAATGGTTTATGATATGTGCTCCGGTAACAAAATATGCCAAATTTGTTTCCATGGAAACACAAGAAATATAAATCCCAGAAATTCCCAAATTGCAAAAGGCACAACAACTGTAATATGGTTTATGACATATGCTGGGGATCACGATGGCTAAGTGGGTAAGGCGCTGGCTCGCTAGTCCGGAGGTCGGGTGTTAGATACCTGCATTGCCCGAGATAGTTTATCCGCATTTTCCAGCGTGGTTTCCCATGTCAGTGATGCAGAAAGAGTGTCTGAGGACAGCTGTCTAGTCGTTCGGATGGTACGAAAACCGAGGTCGCGTGTACACATTGGAGTGCACGTAAATGATCCCTTGGCAGTTGTAATTCGATATAAGAGTAGACCGTAGCGCCGCTGCCCAGGCAAAATTTCCCTCATAGCACAATGTATGGCATATGCCCGTCTTAATTACCCCAGTTTAGGGGCAGAACAGTAGGAAGTTAAACCCATTTCATTTCTCTGGAAACGAAATCGGGACGGACGGGCGGGCGGACGGAACCCATTTCAATATCCTTCCCTTACTAACTTCGTTCGGGATAATAAATCAATCTATCTTACCCCAATTTTGTTTTCTACATCAAGTGATTACCAATCTAATTACACATAGTATGGGTAGCTTGGTGATTGCTTATTTGGGTTGTCACCCAACTTTTGCCGATTGTTCGTAACATTTTGGTTTATTTCGCAAGTACGCTAATTGAAAAAAAAATGTCCAAAAGGAGATTTGATCAAAATAAAAAATACATTGGCAGTATATATAGTTTTGTAGTTTTGTCACAGCTATGGGTAAATGGTCATTAAAAAATTGTATAGATTTAGATCTATCTACACGTGTTTCTGATCAGTGACATATGGGTGTGGAAGCTGGACACGTCATAATACTCTCAAAATGACCAACGTCGTGGGTTGAGGAGATTTTAAACTTCATTTCTTTCCATTTAAAAAAAACCAAAAACAAAACATGAGCCGAAAGACTGTCGTTTGGTTAATAAGAATGTCAGACCTTTATCCCCGCTCAACAATTTAGAACTGTTTCCAAACCCAAACGCCAATGTCCCATAAAGAATATGTATTATCTTGTAGTAAAAATATTGAGAATAAATTTTCAGTAATAACACGGTCTGTGAGGTGCTTGGATATAAACCAAGTGCAACGTTTTGTAAATAATATTGTAAAAATTTACACAAAATGGCAAATACATAAAACAATTGGGGAGAAGTATGGAATCGAGAAACTAAATTGGATTTTCTTGCCAAGTCGGATAATGGGGCGCCGTCAATTAAGGAAAGACTAAATCCTACACTTCTAATTATCTGTAACAACATCATTAGGCGGCACGTAATAATTCCAGCAAGACAAAGAAATTGAAAGAATATCTCACCCCCACTGGTGTCTTTAACATTCAAAAGACAATATCAATTAGTTTTCAACTTTTGCAATTGGATGGACAACATTTTGCTAAAATGAATAAGAAATAATTGCAGTGTTTGTTTGCATATTGATGTATATGGCCATTTATTAAAATTCGTTTTATCGCGTTTTGTTTATTACCGTTATATAATACTAGTTATTTTATGATCAGTGGTGGAATACCGCGTTTTATCAGTGAAATAAAAGTGTTATCCACTGGCGGACAAAGTAGTCCATGTTGTTTTACCTAAAATGATTGTAAAATCATAAAATAAATAGAGCATTTGCCGTTTTGTCGTGAATAACATATTTTATTTTATCGCTAAGGAAGAAAACGTTTATATTTTCACGAATGCTATTTTCACTCATGCTACGCAATTGTGATTCTTGCTTTTCGATGAAATAAAATAATTATGTTATTCTCTCTAAAACGACAAATATCCTCTATATGAGTGCTGTGGATGCTACCTAAGGTGTTGAGCAAAATAATAAATAAAGTAACTTTACCACTATATACAAATCCTTACGACCAATAGAACAAGCGGCTGTCATGCAAGATACGATCACATTTTGCAAGAGATGGACAGAGGAAAAGACAAAAAAGGCGATTTTCATACAATAAGGGACCATAATCCAGATGTTACGATTCGACCCTCATCAATATAAAACGTTGCTAAGATTTCGGAGATAAAGACATATTTTAAATTTAATCAAAATCGGATAAAAATTGGGATCTCTATAGTGGTCCACAAGCTATAAAAAACGAGATTTCTCGTACAATCAGGGGTCATAATCCTGGACGTTATGGTCAGACATGCGCCAATATTGAAAGAAACCGTGATCTTCAGGACATAAACCTATATTTGGGTTGTAAATCTACATTTTAAGTTTTAACAAAATCAGATAACAATTGTGACGCCAAGAGTGACCACAAGCTAAAACGAGATTTTTCTAACAATCAGGGGCCATCATGACGAAGTTACGGCCCGATACATGCAGTGGCGGCGCCAAGCGGGGGTGGGGGGTGCAAGGGGAGCATTTGCCCCCCCCACCCCTCCCCCCGCCCATAAATCTAGCCTGCCCTCTGTTTGCCCCTTCCCTTAATTTTATAAAATAAAAGAAAAATGTGATACGTTTTGGTAATAAATACCGTCTACGGTGATTAAATCCCACATCCCTACTCAGTCATAGAATTGCATGTTGAATGATTTCTTACCAAGCCCGCCCTGTTGTAAACCAACTTGAGAAGTGCTTTTTACCATCCTCAAAGTTTTGGGGTATAGTTCAACGCGACGAGAATATACATTCACTTCTCACTCCGTTCTTCTCTGGTCGGATAAACTAGTGATTTGGCTACAGGCGGTATCTGTTAAGCTCTATTTATCTCGACGATCAATGCCTGAAATACTGCCAGACTGCATTTCGGGTAGTCTACTTTTCGAATTATTGGGGACTTCGTTGAGTTTCATTTGACACTTTCCTATCAGGGTTCGGAAAGACTAATGATCAAGCGACATACGGCATACGATCAGCTATATTTATCTCAAAGATCGGTGCCTGAATACTGTTTTGAATCTGACTGTAACTGTGTAACTAATGTTTGCTCGAGTGCTAAACCACCATAGAATACATTGATTACGTATTCGGCAATAACAACGTAAATTTAAGACTAAAAAGAACCCCCAACCTGCCAGAGAACTTTTTTAGGGGCTCTCCTAGCATCCAATTACACTCGCAGACTCCTTCTCAGCTCACTTCTGAATTCCAAATTGTGTCAAGCTAGCTTATGTTTCCTCGTTTGTACGTCACAACGTCCACCTCGCAAACAGTTTTACAAATTCACAACAAAGAAATGAAACTATACTCTGTCAAAATCCGACGCAGAGAAATTTTATCAAAATAACGTAAAATATTATTTAGCAGTGTTCTGTAATAGCATTGTTTTTTCTATGTTAGGCAGGCTCAGGCACTGTTGCGTTTGTGGTCGTTCTTGACACAAATAAGCAACAAAGCAGAAGTGAGTTTGAAAGTGAGGCCAATGATATAAATACGCGGCGCAAAAAACGAAACGAAATTAATAACATCGAATGGCCGTTTCAACGTAAATGACTGCTGATTCAAGAACTGTACGCTGTAGCTCAGTGTTTAAGGCGCGGTTTCCGCTTGTCAGTGCTACTGGGTGGAGGGCCTGACAAATACAAGTCTATCGATCGGATAGGACAAAACAAACCGACGTCCCGTAGTTGTAATTCGAAAAAAGTAGGTCGTGGCGACGCTTTCCTGGCAAATTCTTCTCATTACCCTAATCAGCACAGAAAAGTAGAACGTTATTTCCCTTATTGGGCCCATGTAACATTTTGAAATTTATGATTTTCTGTTTTATTCTTCCTATTTTTTAAAGTATTTCATTTTCTTTTTTCCCCATTTGGCCTTACGTGTGTATCTTACACCTCCAAACCGACAAAAGTCTTTTCTGCTTTTATTGTGTACAGATACCGAATGATCAAGTTATGAGCGTAATTGAATTAATAAGATATGTATAACCAGAGTTATCTATGAGTTTACCTGTCTTTGAGATTCTATAAGTTAATACAATAAGACTATTTCTAGTCACGTAATCTAGGTTAACAATGTTAATAACATTTTCTTATCAAAGACTTAAGCAACAAAGACGCTTTGGAAAACAATGAAAAATGGGAACTGAAGTAATTCTGGTATTATCCATATATCGATCGTTCCTCATTCTTAATGCCATATGAAATATTCTTCATATAGTTTATTATTTATCCGTGGAATAATGAAACAGTTTTAGTTGAAATATCTCAAACAAAAGAATATGCCTTGATCTGTCTCTTTTTGCAAATTTTGTTTTATTTAGGATTTTAAAATGAATCTAATTAATTCTAATTTGCCGTCAGTTGCATTTGTATTAGTAAACATTTGAATTTTTCAGGGTATGCCGATATTGGTACATGTTTATTAGTTCATTTTCAGAACAGGACTCTGTTTCTCGAAATCTTAACTAAAGATAAAATCCAAATTTTAGTAGATACTGTACTTCAATTTTGCCCCTAATAAGTATATAAAGGGGTAAACCATGGTGACTTGTTTGCAAATATTAGTAAATATTTTGTTATTTCATTGCAGGAGTATTGGATTCCGAATCATAATTCACAATTCTAGACCCGGCCTTGATTATTACCTACAATTAATCTTCATCTGTACTTCCTATAGTTATTATGGCATGCCAATGCCATCTGATAAACTTCTTTTTTGTTGCAGCAAATCTTAAAAACTCTAACCAGAGGATGTCTGCGTGGTCTGGTATACAATAGGTAATATGAAAACTGATTAAGACTGCCAGCTACAGAGCAAGATGTTTTGAAAGGAATTTTGTTTAACATGGTGAAAAGGCCATTGACACAGGGGAATGACGAAAAAAATTAAATGAAGTGGAATTTAACGCCCTAATGTTCTGCTCCGAACTGGGCTAAAGAAGAACGAGCTGTCCTCCATCCTGCATCACTGTCAAGGTGGACCAAGGCCGGAAAATCTGGAGTAACTTTCTCGGCCAATGCAGGGACCGAACACCCGATCTCCGGGCTAGCCTCCATGATGCCCGGGGGAAATAACAGATTGATTATCCACAGCAGTTCAACGACATACAGAACCTTACACAGTTGGCGGCCAACGTATGTTTTGGTTTACCTATCAAAAAGATACGACTTGAACGGTTTTCCATAAAAATTTTCAACTCAATTGTTGATTGTGGAACCTTAAAGGGACAATCCCGATAAGAACAGAGTCTCAAAAATTAAAGTCCGAGTATTTATGAAATTTATGGACCAAAATATAGTGGCATGGTGTATTTACCTTGTCTCAAAATTTCAGCTCAAAATATTGAGTCGTTTGGACGTGAACGTCAACACTGCTTATCCGGACACGTAACCCTTTTAAGATTTCGGGTCAATTTTTCATTGGGTGACCTGATAATCGATTAATGTTTCTTGAGAGGTCTATACAGTGAATGACCCATGCCCTGTACTTGATAACAAAAGGTAAATTTCACCTACATATTATTTTTATAGAAAAAAGTCTGGTTTTATCCAGATACTGTATAATAAAACGTTCTCCATCTCCAGATGAAGACTGTCAGGTTTAAGTTATTTACAAGCGTATCACAAATATCGGGTTAGTAGGTGGGTCTTAGGTTATGGATTTTAAAGGATTTTAACACAAAATTAAGCAGTTTTATTCCACAAAAAGTTATCGGGATTGGCACTTTAACATTGCCCTTCAAAACATCCATTCAAGCCCTATGTCGTGGTGTATTTTGATTTCTGTATATAGAGTGTGAAAAATACATTATGTTGTATTAATAGGATAAAATTGTATAAAGGGGTTGGGGTGGGGTTAATAACCTAGAAAACGGAAATATGTCCAAAAGATTTATGTCTAATTCACAAAAAATCTGGTACCATTGTGTCGTAAATGGTTCATTAATAAATATTATGGACATTGTATTCTGGATGTAGAAGATGATAAACTGAATACACCGACACATAAAAGTTTAAACAAGTTTTTTTTATTAATTTATTAATGAAATAAAAGCAAGTGTGAATTCTCTGGATGTTTTGTAGAAGGTATATCAATATGTGGAGTTCTAGATACATTGACCAAGGTTCGTCGGAGAAAAGGATCGTTTAGTTCCCCATGAAATCAAGATGGATAGATGAAATGAAGTATAAGAAGTTAACTAAATTTCAACTTATGTGATCGCAAACTCGTACAAATGCAATGATATCAATAGTTTCGAACGAATCTCTCAGGGCCTATTCTGGAATGTTGGTACTTGCAAAAAAATAAAAGCAGATTCAAATTCTTTAGCAATTATCTGTAAACGCCTCATGGAACTGATCAACTCGGCTAATAACTATAAAGGAAATTCGTAGTTTTTTAAAGTCGGGTATTTTACGAACAGGATTTCCTTGTATCAGTTGTTGAGTTGCGAATTTAGTGATGGGTTCTCTGGCGATACCAAGAAATTGTTATGCCACCCTGCCTGCATTCCTAGGTCATCCTAAAATTGAATGTCTTTGATTATTTTTAAACAGCATGTATTTATTTGTCAAGAAATGTTTGGATTCTCAAATGAAGATGTCATTTACCAATAAGTACCGTCAAATTCTAGACCTATTTGATTTGTTGATTGAATTAAATCTACGAATATATTTCGACTTATGGGTCCACAGATAGAGTCAATGCTGAGATACAGCACATTTTATGTTCAACTGTTGAACAATCTGATTAAAAAACATATATTTCATTTCGTTTTTTTATACTTTCGATGGCCACTTCTGGTGTAGTAAAGACAAGTAAAACAAACTTTTGAACCATAAAAAACGAAACGAAATAGGATCTGTGTTTTAATCAGATTGACTGTTAGTTGAAGGATGCCACCCCATCTTGCTTTTTATGTAGAAGGGATAAACTTCCCTTAGTTAATCCAAAATCCTAAATGAGTAGAAAATATTATACCTCGGCCTCCCTTTAGATCACAGTTTGCTAACGCTATAATAGTGTACCAAGGAAAATGTCAAGATGCTGACTTTTGGGTCTCAAAAAGGCAGACGACCCATTGTCTTTCTGAAATTCATCTCATTTGAAAACAGAAGATGGAATATCCATTATGTTAGGCGCCAAATGAGCCATTAGCATTTGACATGCCGTAAAATGCAATTAATTTTAATTCGCTATTCGGGTATTGTGAATTTCCGTTTTTAATTATATTTTCTCTTTATCGACTTGTGAAATCAGAGATTTTCAGATGATGAAGATAATAAATGTGTTCCCGTGCCCTGTGTATATAATCAGTCAGTATAAAACAATTTCCAACAGCGGTTAGTTTATGATGAATTTGCTGCCACAACAAGAGATATAACCAGCATGTGACGCAATCTTTTATTAAGATTTCTTTAAGAACTGAAGAAAACAGAGAGCATTTCTTTCTCTTTTACGATTCTAATACCACGTAAGTGTTGTATTATTCAGTACACTCGATCATGAAACTAGCATTAAAGACTACAGTTTGTCAGTTCCATCCGTTCCTGGAAATGATGGAAACCCGTCAGTAGTAGTTTTAAGATGAGTTATCAAACCTTGTTATTTTTTTTTTACTATAAGAATGCGATTATAAGACGTAATATAGGGTTCACGTTCCAGTCAAAAGATATGTAGATAATACATAGACGATTATCAGCAGTCAGACTGTCTGTAAACTTCCTTTAGGCATTTTAAATTATGTTAAACTTATCTTGAAGTGAAGTATCCTTTATATCTATATATAATGTTATTACTTAGACAGAAGCGGTTCAAGTGTACAGAAGTAGAGATTTAGACGACATGATAAGTTTATCAAAAATTCTTCCCTTCATCATTCGTGTATGAAATAAAGACAAACAAACTAAAAGATATAATACCACACACAGTACATCGATGAAACTGGTAGTGAGAAAGGAATATGATGTAAGAACAGTAGTCACTAGTCAGGGCAAGGAGTTTAATCTGAAACTCATTAAGAAACCATTAAGAGTGTAAACACAACAGTTAAGGCAATGTCTGTCGAATGTTGATATATAGACTCAGATTTTCTACCGGCATATTTTGCCACCATTCAAACCCATTAGTATAATCTGGTAGCCATCGGTCAATCTACCACTGATAATATATAGTACGATAACAATGTGTGAATTGCTGCGCCGTTGCCAGAAGTGCGTGGGGTGGGGTTGTGACGTGTTCCTGAAGCAACGTCCGCAAGTTTTACAACATCTAGACCTTGCTACAATTCCCCAACTTATAGCTATGTTATTCGAGGTTGTGATAATTTAGCTGGAAAGCGTGAGACTTGGTATTCGCTTGTCATTGAGTCAACTGGCGTGGTTTCGAATCCCCGGTTGTACGTGGCAAGGAGTAGGTCGCCTGTCCAACCTCGTCGGTTTTCTCCGGGTACTCCGGTTTCCTCCCACTACTAAATACCCCTACACGCAAGCGAATTATTGAAATAAAATTAAACCATATGTTAGTCCCGAAGTTTGTGTCGATTGGGGGTTAAAGCCTCTCTCTCCCTCTCTCTCACACACACACACATATTCTTTAACCTTTCTCAAACTGGGTGGAAGTTCAGTTTTTGAATGCTTAAATTTACATTTGTGTGAAACATCCAACCAATGGCGGTTGTACTTTTATAATGTATGTTGTTTAGTGAATACGCATCGATTTAAAACGTATATAATGTACAAATAATTAAATTTCTTGTTAGGAAAAACTTAATGACTTCCTTCAACATATGCCCCCCCCCCCCGTACCAATCAGTCAAATTATAATATCAATTTTACCGAGATTGCACTAAATTTCAGATCTTCCAAATAGCGGAATCCCATGACCTTCAGTCAATCAAACCCGACCTCAACCCCTTAGCAAATCCCTGGCTACGCCGATGGTGACTGACCGAGGTGCTGAACAATGTTTTTTTTTTAGATTTTAGACCGATTTCCCATACAGGGAACTTCATTTTGCCCATTAGATATCTGAAGAAATAAAAAATATTTTCATCTACCAGTATTCGAACCTCGAGAGTGTTATTATTGAACACGTAGCAGCGGAACTTACGGCACCGGGACAATATAGTTCTTAAATTAACGAACCGTTCTATTGTGTTTCTAAGAGAAAGCCATGCAAAATGTCTTCTAAAAGCCAACGTATTAATAATTGATACGTATTGTCATATTTATAGTTAATTGTATTAATGGTGTGAACATGTATTTTGCCACTGATTTATTGAATCCGAAAAGAAACACTTTTGACACATTTGATATATGTAATGGTATGAAAATAATCAGAAGCTCGGATTGCGTGCATATAAATTTCATTTTGACACCAGAATATATGTTTTGAAGATAAGCCTACTGATATCAGATGAAAGTACAAATTTATTCTTCGAGAATACATGAAAATACTGTCATAACCAGTCAGCAAAGTGCCTGGTGTAAGAAAATGGTAAAATGCTATCTTAAGATTTGTTATCCTGTGAACTGGCATTCTAAAACTGTGCGATAAATGGCCAGTACAAGATAAAGATCGTGTTTGGCTTTTACCAGTTAACAATTTGATCAGTTTACACATCTATTAAGGTAGAATAGATTGGACAGGCATTGAATTTCTGATTATGTTTTTAGTGACATCTCTTATTGAACGCAGATATACGGATTTCTGAAAACTTTTAATTTTTCGAAAGAAGAAAGGATAACAGTGTTACCTATTCTAAATAATTGACTTAATTTTTTCATTTAAATGCGTAAAAGTAAGGAAATTATAAGTGTGCTGTAAGATTGGTCCTTTAAAATGTGTTGTTAAGTAGCACCCATGTAAATTAGTACTCTATGCTTCTAAATAATTCTATTTATGGAGATAATTGTTCATTTTTATACCGATTTCAATGACGTTTGTATGATTAAATATTAATTTTATTTTTGATGTACTAATACTGTAGTTAAGTAATCGGTAATGTAATTTACCTCATGACAAAACACACAACACGTTTAATTCCGAAACTAAAAACTAGCAGCTTCGGTTTGATTGGATTTTAAAAACGACCATGTAACCTTTTAAATCTCGCTTTGGATAGTTGTTTTCAATCTCCTCACAGGGGAAAGCCATAATTCATTTAAGTGTACATCAATGTCGTAGAGTACAAGAAATGTTTTATTGAGACGCAAACAGCAAGGGAAATTGGATTAAACCTATATGGCGACATCAATAAAAAAAAATATAGAAAACATCTTTTTTGTTCCTGGTTTGGAAGTGTTTTCTTACATCTATTGCTTCCCTTGTGTATCAATTCTGTTGTCATGTTCCGAATTACAGAGATCTAATGGTGGGTTTTCTCGCGCGTGGGCTGTTGTATAATCTGCTTCGATAAGCTTTATCATCCGTTGGTACAATGGTTGCGGAGTTGTCGGATGGTGTGAAAAATTGTTTCAATATCACTGTGTCCCTTGAACGATCTTGGTCGCAAATAACAAAATGATTTAGTATTTACACGTTGTTTTTTTTTAACTGAGTTCCACATTTTTCATGACCGAATCTGGTTTGGTGCGCCCCCCCCCCCCGATCTGAGTTTTCCAGAATGGTCCCCATATGCTGCACAACTGCATATTGATAATATCTGTATTCCAGTCTTCTGCTCTTTTATGATGCCTAACTCGACCGCGACCAAGCGTTCTTCGGTTCCCAAGATAATCTGTGGTATGATGTCGCAGTTAAGTGGTACTATCTAATGCTATCTGTACGGCTTTCTTCTTGCCCACACTCCTGACTACTGCCATGCTTTCTCCTGTTCGTCTATGCCCCCTGGGATATGTGTTGTTTTCTGATCTTCTGTGTCATCACACTCTACAATGCTTACAGATCACTATTGCTCTTCCGTGTCACTGCTCTTTGTGCTTTTCTGTGCTTCCGGGACGTGTGTCTGCCCTTAAAGTATCCACAGTGAGATATGGGATCTGTCACGGTCTCTAGTAATCTGCGTTGATCGGATCTGCAATGTTCTGACATTTTGTGTACTTCCTAAGATATATTTATCTTAATGCGTACCTTTATTTTAACCCCCACCGAATTTCTTAAAACAGCTGATGCAGTTGACAAATATAAAAACACCATTTACTTCAGATACATTCTCATTAGAAGTAGATTTCTCTATTGTTCAACTCTAGATAAAACTAATATAAAGAAAAGGGAGAAACGATGGTGTTGACTATTAACGGTAATATCATTGTTCAGTACTCGAGAGATTCTCGTGTTTTAATTAAGTTTCTACTGTTTTTTCATCACGGCTGTTACATCCGTTTTCCACGGTCTATCTCTTACAGCAGTTAAATTGCTGATGTGTTTTATTCTTTATTATCGTGTTTGAAGGCAGGCAAGCATCTTTGAAGTGGAATTCGAATCTCATTTTATGCGCGCTTTGAGACAATATATCATTACAAACAATCACGAATTCTCTATAAAACGACATAAAATTCCCCGTTCACTACAACATAAATAAAGGATTTCGAATGGTAACTGTTTTTCAAACCGATTATGTGACGTGTTGTCTTGTTCAAGTTATTGATCGCACGTCTGAATGTATAAATGAAAGCGTGTAAAACGAGCCCAAGTTACCACTTTCATCTGCAGGTTTCAAGTATTCCTCGTTTACATGTTTAATATGTTTATGGGAGAATGGTCCCTCCTTAAAAACGGTGAGTACCACTATTTCCAGTGTAAAATTCCCCCACTTAAAATCAATTCAAGACATTCAAAATAAGAAAATAAGCTCTTCTACGTGTACTAATACTATATTTTCCATTGTGTAGATTGGAACCGATCCCATAATTGGTAAAAACATTTGGTGACGTCAATTAACAATCTCATACCCTCAATTTGAATTATCCTATATGCGTCGTGTTAAAGATTCGCGTCTTATCTCCATCGGGCACTATCCAAATATACGAAAAGTAATTAAGTCTATTCTATAAGATCACGGTGCTTGTATTTTATACTTTATATCGGAATGGATATCAGTCTACATCATTGATATTCTTGTAGACCATATAAGATGGCTTCGTGAAGGTGGCGCCGTAAGACTACTTAAAGCACAATTTACAATTTGAATTTAATGAGAAGTTATTAGGCACAGGGTTATGAGAGAGGGTACACGAAGGGTTAGTCTACTGGTGTAATAGAACATTTTTAAGCTTGTATAACATTGGCAGCAGAGGTCTATTAGACGAAGTGTTTAATGGCATGTAGCGAATTACAGATATCCTGCAAATGCTCTTCACATTTTTTTCCAATATCAATCTTGTAAAAACAAAGTCAAAATGCACTTGATGTTTTTGATAATATAGCAGATGACTATCAAGAAATAAGAAAAATAACCACACATTAATTGCAGCATTTTGTTATACGCTTGAAACCTTGAGTCAATAAAATGCGTTCATTCGTATCACAGCCTGATCCATCTTATAAAATTAAACACGAAACGCAATAGGGGAAATTGAATGCCAATGTAAATCATTAAATCTATTACCATATCATAACGTATACAATTAGTCTATTCAATCTCTTGGGCGTAAAGTATTCTAATTTTAAATTTTATAATTCTGGTTCGTACTATTGTTTATAGCTGTAATCCAGGCAGCATCTTGGAGATTAGTTCACCAAGAATTGGTCTACTCTTCAATTTGCCAATAAGACAATGTATCCCACGTTCATATAAGTCATTGTTTCTAGAAGCAGAAAAAAATCAGGTCAATTTCATTTCTATGTCAAAAATGATGTTCAAGTGATTTTTAAACACAAAACCCTACCAATTCAATGAAACCGAACATGGCGTTTTCAATTATTCTACGACACTTGTTCCAATTTTATCTGGGGGCTGATGCAAATGCCAACTGAATGGTAGGAAATAGACCGGAAGTTACAATCGGAAAGCTAGTTTGTTCTACCTCACTTGATTCTGCGATATAAAACGCCTCCAGTTGACAGTGAAGTTACATAAACTCGCTGCTGAAGACTGAACATGACTTGACACTCGAGTCACACAGACAGACTTGAAGAGGTTCACTGCTCAACGAGTCAATTTTGTAATTTTATGAGTTCTATTTTTCTCATTTTTATCACGTTTGAATTTGTCACGGCTGTGAATAGGAAGATTCATAAATCGTCTAGATGTAAGAAAAATATAATAAAATAGCTGAAATATTTCAATAAACTGGTACATGTTTGTCATTATTAAATTGTCTGAAGCAAAGAGAAAAAGAATGATTTTATTGACTTTTATGCCGATCATGAAACATGTGTTAGGTTATTATTTACTTTATATTCTAATGCCCAGTGGCTTTGAATAGCCAAACGTTGAAAAATAAAATAAACTTAATGATATTTCGTCTTGGTTTTGCCATTTTAACCGAGTAGCCACTCAGGCTACCCCCCTGTGTCATTATTGCTTATTCGTTATGTTTGAGCTTTAACCTTTAATTGTCTGACCTTGACCTTGTACTCTTTTGTGTTAATCATTAATGGCATCAAAGTAAAAGTCAATTGTTTTATCTGTGTCTGTCTTTCTGCCTAGTCTGAACAATAAGTATGTTAGAGGTCCGTAAACAATAGCATAACATTACATGGTGGCTGGAGTGCGTGTTTATGCATCATTTTCTGTATTTCTGGACGTTATTTTGGACATTTTGTGTTGAAAAGAGGAAAACTGACCACATGGATTTTGTGACGTCATGTGTAGACAGTGTCCGCCATTGTCAATTTCTGCTAGTACAAGTCTTGTCTGATAAATTGGCAAGTTTTTCTTAGAATTCTGATATTTCGTCTGATATTATGGCACAACAAGATGTACAACAAGCTGTACACAAGCTGACAGACACCCTGTAGTAAATATACCTCCACCTACTCCACTTATTATAGGAGAAAATCCAGTAGAAAATTGGACAATTTATAAACAAACTTGGTCAAATTATTCTATTGTTGCTGGACTGGCTCAACGTCCTGCTGAATATCAAAAGGCATTGTTCCTTCACAATCTGAGTAAAGAGGCACTCATCATATTTAATTCCTTCCAATATAAGGCTGATGAAGATCAAAATAGTATTGAGGTGATTATGACCAAATTTGATGAACATATTATAGGTAAAACAAATGAGACCTATGAAAGATATGTGTTTAATTCAAGAAAGCAAGAATCTGGTGAAAGTTTTGATACATTCATGACTAGTCTGAGGACTCGCCGTAAATCTTGCAACTTCTGTAACTGTCTGGCCGATACTCTGTTACGTGATCAAATCGTGATTGGAATACGTGAGCAGCCGATACGAAAACGTCTTCTTCAAGAATCAAATCTTACTTTGCAATCCTGCATTGACATATGCAGAGGAATGGAAGCAACTTCTCTACATCTGAAATCAATGTCTGCTGAATCATCTACTTCTGAAATTAAGACTGAATCTGCAAATAAAGTGTTTCGAAGAAGTACATGTAACAATAATTATTCATCTCATCGTGGTAAACAACATTCTTCGAGTAAACCGTCATATAATAGAAGTTCTGTCAATGAGCCTAGAAATAAAAGTTCTGTCAATGAGCCTAGAAATAAAAGTTATGTCAATGAGCCTAGAAATGATTCCAATAAGTATAGTCCACAATCTTCTAGTCCGTCCGATAAAAAGCTATATTGCAAGTTCTGTGGAAATTTTCATGCCTTTAAAAAAGGTGAATGTCCTGCATGGGGTCATTTCTGTCAACGGTGCAAAAAGCCGAATCATTTTGCTAAAAAGTGCCCAGCAAGAATACATGCATTGGATAATCATGAAGAATTATTTTCTGTTACTGAATCTGTTTATACAGTTAATGCTAAACAAATCTATGTATCTCTCTGTATGGATAATCAACTTATTAACTTTCAAGCTGATTCTGGTGCTACAGTAAATGTAATACCTTCAAGATATGTTGAGACATATAATTTTAGAAAAACTCATACCAATCTGAACGTGTATAATGATTCTGTTATACAACCATTGGGCTGTTGTACTTTGAAGTTACATAACCCAAAGACTAAGACTAATCATTTTGTTGATTTTATGGTTATCAAACAAGATTTAACTCCCCTTCTAGGTAAAAAAGCCTGTGAAGATTTAGGTTTAATAACAGTGAACTACAAAAACTTTAACTCTGTGACTGCTGTCAATTCTCTAATTTCTGAAACTGACAATGATATTTTCAAACAATATGCTGATGTTTTTGATCCAAACAAGATAGGAAACCTACCTGGAGAAGTTCATTTTGAAATAGATACAACTGTAACCCCTCAAATATCATCTCCAAATAAAATTCCCATATCTCTGGTGGAAAAGGCAAAAGAAAAATTGGATCAATTGACTAAACAAGGAGTTATCATTGCTCAAGACGAACCAACGACATGGAATAATAAGATGCTTATAGCAACAAAAAAATCAGGTGATCTTCGTGTATGCTTAGACCCAAGACCTCTAAACAAAGCGTTAATGAGAGAACGATATCAACTTCCTGTTTTAGATGATGTTTTACATAAATTGTCATGTACTGAAAATGACTCTGGACAAAAATTATTTAGATTATTTTCAAAACTGGATCTGGCTAATGGTTACTGGCATTGCAAATTAGATTATGAATCAAGTTTATTAACAACTTTTCAAACTCAATTTGGAAGGTTTAGATGGTTGAAATTACCATTTGGGACCAATGTAAGCTCTGAAATATTTGCCAAGCGCTTATCTGTAGCTCTGTCTGGCTTGGATGGTGTTCTCAATATTGCAGATGATATAGTAGTTTTTGGTCAAGGCACATCTGAAAGTCTTGCACGCAGAGATCATGATACAAAATTAATTAATCTGTTAAATCGATGTCGAGAGAGACATATTCAACTGAACAAATCAAAATGTAATCTTCGACAAACTGAAATTCTGTTTTTGGGACACATCATTTCATCTGATGGTTTGAAGATTGACCCAGAAAAATTGAAGGCTGTAGTCAGTATGCCGAAACCTGGTAATTGTGAAGATGTACAACGTTATTGTGGTTTTATAAACTATCTGTCTCGGTTTTTACCAAAGTTGTCGGAAATAATAAAACCCATAAGAGATTTATCACACAAGGACACACCTTGGAAATGGTCAAAGGAGCAAGATTCTGCATTTGATCAATTAAAAGACTTGATAACGAAGGCTCCAATATTGTCATTTTATCAACCTTCTTCTGAACTAGTAATCCAGTGTGATGCTAGCCAACATGGACTTGGTAGTGTACTCCTTCAACATGGTAAACCAATAGCATACGCAAGCCGATCGTTAACTGCAACTGAAGTGAGGTACGCCCAGATTGAAAAAGAGATGCTGGCTATTGTATTTTCATTAGAGAAATTTCACCAGTACACTTTTGGACGTCTCACGCATATAGTCTCTGATCATAAACCTTTACAGTCTATAATGGTAAAACCGATGTCATTAGCTCCCCGTAGACTACAAGGGATGTTACTGCGAGCTGCTGCCTATAATATAAAGGTAACTTATGAAAAAGGATGTAATATGTACTTAGCTGATCTTCTGTCTCGAGCTTATCTACCAAATAGTTCAAGTAATCAAACTGTATTTGAATCTGTAAATGTGATTAATGAATTACCTCTCAATTCCTCTGTACTAGCTAAAATCAAAGATGCTACGGACAAAGATATGGTACTACAAGCATTAGTTAAAGTAGTTATAAATGGATGGCCTGAAAATAAATCTGGTTTATCAATTGGATTAACGCCTTACTTTACCTTCCGGGATGAATTAACAGTCATTGATGGTATGGTCTTTAAAGGCAACTCTGTATTAATTCCTGCATCATTGAGGCCTGAATTTAAGAAACGAATTCACTCTTCACATATTGGGATAGATGGATGTCTTCGTCGTGCCCGTGAATATCTATTCTGGCCGGGTATCACTTCTGATCTGCGTGAGTACATATCTTCTTGTGAAATATGTCGAACCTTTGAAATAACACACCAAAAGGAAACCTTGATTAACCATGATGTTCCACAAAGGCCATGGAGTAAAGTATGCGTGGACTTATTTCAATTGGAAAATAATGATTTTCTAGTAACTACTGACTACTATAGCAATTTCTTTGAAATTGACAAATTGAGCACAACAACCTCCTCTTCTGTTATAAGATGTCTGAAAGCTCATTTTGCCAGATATGGTATACCCTATGAAGTTATGTCAGATGGAGGACCTCAGTTTATCTCATTTGAATTTAAGGACTTTGCGAAAAATTGGGATTTTCGTCATCTGATCAGTAGTCCATATAATAGCAAATCTAATGGAAAAGCTGAAAACGCGGTAAAAACAGCCAAGAACCTCCTAAGAAAAGCTAAAGCAAGTCAAGAAGACCAATACTTAGCATTGCTTGATTTCCGCAATACACCCAGTCAAGGCTTATCATCTAGTCCTGCCCAGCGATTGATGAGTCGTAGAACTAGAACGTTATTACCGACTCAACCGGCTCTTTTAAAACCTGATTCAACTCAACATGATCTAGATTACCAGCTGCTTATGGAACAAAAAGAGAAGCTATCATTATATTATGATCTTACAGCTAAAGATTTGCAACCTTTGAATCCAGGAGACATAGTTAGAATTAAACCTACAAGAAAAGGACAGAAAGAATGGATTAAAGGCGAAGTATTACGAAATTACAACAACAGATCTTATATTATCAGCACACCAAGTGGAACATTTCGACGCAATCGACAGTTTCTTAGAAAATCAAACGAGTCTGTGGATATTGACTTTCCGTATCCACATCCACTTGTTCAAGAACCACAGAATCATCTCCCACCTCCTTATCATCCACCACAAGTTCAACAACCAAATCCGGATGATCCTGTAGTGAAAACCCGCTCTGGAAGAATATCCAAACCACCCACTTATCTGAATGACTTTCAACGTTAAATATTTTAATTATCTTTTTGATTGTGTTCTGTCTCCTTTAAAACAAAGGGGATGTGTCATTATTGCTTATTCGTTATGTTTGAGCTTTAACCTTTAATTGTCTGACCTTGACCTTGTACTCTTTTGTGTTTATCATTAATGGCATCAAAGTAAAAGTCAATTGTTTTATCTGTGTCTGTCTTTCTGCCTAGTCTGAACAATAAGTATGTTAGAGGTCCGTAAACAATAGCATAACATTACACACCCCCCCCCCCCCCCCGCTCCCGAGTCATTTATTATGACAAAATTTGTAATCAGTAACAATATAAATAATTTTTTTCATAAAACACCTTGGAACATAATATAACCGTTCAAGTTTGGGGAGATCTGTCGCAAGAATTAGTTAAATATTTACAACCTTCCATACCAGGAAAACAATACATTTGAATATGATGTCATTATGTACATTGTGTACTGTACTTGCCAGACAACTTTGCTGAAAAATGAGCATTTTCACGTACTAAATGGAGTACCAAAAAGATATATCACCGTGGGATATGAATGTCAAGGTCGGAATACTGGAGGGAGTTCATTTCAGCTCATTTTCTACAAATGAGGACACTCTAAGATTCAGAAGGCGAGAGTTCAAATGATAGCTCAAGGGATTGCTGATAGAATTAAGGGTTTTTAAAATAAATAAAGACCCGGGTATACAAAGAAACAATATTTCCAGTTAAAATCTAGCAAACCTGTTGTATTGTTCCAGGCACACTAACTTTAAAGACAAGGGAAGTTGCAGATAATGAGTTGCCTACATAAAACATGTACGCGATGAAGGGTGCACTTTTTTTAACATACCAGAAAAATGGCTGGTTCGGGGGTAGGTACGAGATATTGCCCCCAGAGCTCAACGTACCACCAGAAGCAGGTGGCAGGTACTGTGTAGACTCCTTGTGACCCCCTACACGAAGTTACTCATGGTAAAGATATCCTATCCAAGAACACACTCTACTGATAACACAACAAAGCAAATATTCAGTCAAGGTATTCTTCCTAAAACATATACCAGCGGATGCAAAGTTTAGATTTCGGAACCGTACTAATAATCATTCAAGAGCCACATCCATTTGTGAACTTTGTGGATTTCAAGGAAACTAATACTGTGGTGAATGGACAACACACTTTCGTCAGCATCACTTCCGAGGAATCACAGAGAAAGCCACAAGACAAGAGAAAGCCAAGATGGCCAGTGGCAGTGTGGGGAATTCTGAATTAAAGATCTTTGGATGTCATGGGAAGAATGTCAACAACCTAAGTTACACATGAAACGGAAGGACCTGTGAAGAATAATTCTTATGAATATACGCATTTGCAACCATTGACGCAGTGATTGTCCATTGTACCCCCGTCCGTCGATCTGTTCTTTATTCGCATTTCAGAATTTTCGGTTTTTTTCTTTTATACTTTCAACATCTGTTAAAGCTTAGTCAGATCGATTTTACCTGGGGATACCCAATTACTAATTAGCTGGAATATATTCTTCACGTCAAAGAGGACGTCCCGTGAACATCTGATATCACCTCTCTTTATTCCCCACCTCAAATGTGTTATTATACAACCTTTTGTAGAATAGCCGAGCTGTAAAACAAGATAAGACCTTAATAATATTTTAATCTCAGTTACCTACATTAGTATACATCATAACTTACGGTGTAGTTTGTTGGCATGTACACACCTCTTAGCTGTAAAAGCTAAAACTCTAGAGGGGAGTAATAAATCTAGCTAGAGTGATACTGTTATAAGTAAAACTAGTAGAGATTACCTGTACGCTTCATCTGTTTATCACATAGCTTGTATCAATATTTATTTTAACACAGCATTTTCACCGAATTTACCATTCGTTCATCGTTAAGGCGTCGTCAGTGACCGTGAAATCGTTGGCACGGAAAACAAACTTTCTGCTTCCATCATGGGGGTCAGTTTGTATATATTATGCTTATTGTATTAAGAGCTGTTACATACAGTTACAAAATGGATCTATCTATATTCCCTTGAACCTTCAAATTAACTTTCATTAGAATATTATATATGTTATAATAGAGGTAAATTTTCGGATCATTTTTTATGATATCATAAATAAGCAGTCATTATCATGCACTTTATTATTGTCACTTAAAGAACGATAAATTTGATATTCAGTAATTTTGATTCTCATTCTTGATGTGTCTTTCGCGTGTCTCTTAAGAAAAATATGACCGTCTGTATAATAAATTACATTACTTTTTATCAGCTAACAAGAATTACGTCGAATGTGATAGCCATTAATTTAAAATCCGCCTACAGAGCCATCAAAGAAACAGGGCTATAATTTTACAGAAACACAACAGAAAGTCAAGTGACCACAAAATCACGCGAGGCATCTTTTACGCCAACACACCAGAAGTGAAAATAGAGAGTCTCTAGGGAGGAATTTACATTCAGCATCATATTATTACCCCCCGTCCCTATCTTATTAATCAAACAAAAATATTACATTTATAATATATACACAATGCAAAATATTTATATATCTATTTTGACATTTTAATATCTAAACTGCACATTCTTCATTCTGCTTTCCAATAATTTGATCGTTTCCATTTTGGAACACATTCTCTGCTGAAAAGCCAGTGGGTGTGCAAAATAAGAATTAAAAAAGGTACCAAATTCCCCATTTTCGCTCGCAATAAAAACAAAAATAATCCTAACGAACGCTTTTTAGAAAATTGAAACATTAAAAGTCACTTACAAAATCCACTTATGTATTATTTTTGATATTAATGATATGCGTTTCCTTGTTGAAGGACAGGAATATTTGTATGGAATAATTGATGCTATTAGTGGTTGTATAATAATATATTGATACGAGCACGATCAGACATAACTCTTCAATCATAACACAGTACAACACAAAGGATACATGTGACTCATCTGAAGAACAAAAAACACGACATTTTGGACAGGTAGAGTTTGTTAATATTTAGGACATGTTTAGATGTTTATAGACTATGTAGGGACTGTAGACTTGAACAGAGGATGCAATGGCAGGTAACAAAACTGTAGATTGAGAATATTCTCGTTTCAAAGACAAAACAATGGATAAAGATTTGCCTTTGATTAGACAATCGTCTACTGCTGCATCAGGTAAGAACAGTGTAAACCGTTATCTTATTTCCTTGTAAAATATCATCTTTATTGTTTCATTGATATTATCTACGTAACATTTACCTTTCAAAAGAAACAAATTCGTATTCCTCCGATACACAGAATAACTGTAAACGTTTGAGCTATTTTAATGTTCATAACCAGCAATTCATAACGTCACTGCATTTCGGTGTTGGCTGTTTTTACTCTGCAGATTACAGGAATTAATTCTTATAAATAAAATTAGAGGGATATTTCATAAGTAATGAATGCCATTTGGGTATAATTTAATGCGGTTACACCTGTTAGTAAATAGATATGTACAGTCTTATTTTTATATATCCTTCATTTTTAAAAAATATACCTAATATATAAATATAAAAATTTACATTATGGGTTTATATTGTTGTAAAAAGTAAAATCTCTCAAATACACTCAGAAACTGGATGAAGTTTAAAAGATATTATTTAAGTTGGATATTCATACGTAACCTATTTTATTCTATAAGGTTGTATAACACCCTGGGCTATTCTTCAAGTGACACTTTTTATTGTAAAGTGTCATTATGACTGACATATACAAAAGAAACCTATAAAATTGGGGTATATTATTATAGTTATAGTTTACAGTTGAAGGATACTATCGAAAGTATGCGATCTAACCGTTAACTTGATGTGGGCCATTCCAGTTTATTTGGAAATTTATAATCTCTGTATACATCTGTAGGCAGTCGTTTTATTTTACTCTAACCTGAGCTTACAACTGACAAAAATAATACTCAAATCCATAATTATTTGGCTTTGCGGTGGTGTGCTTATCATCCGCGAGTTCTATCAAATATTAAGAAATTTTGTTACCACCCCTACACCCTTTTCGTAAGTTTTCTGTGGGGCTGTTCTTATTTCTATAATCAAATAGGGTAATCGTGTACATTTCCTGTTTGACATTTATAACTTTATCATATTTTCCATGGCTGCACATTCAATTCCGGTAATAATACAAATCATTTGACAATAAAAGCATTTAGCCAGAGGTGTCCGATGCTGTTAGACGATATTCTCAGACGACAATCAATATTGTTCATGACACGGTGTTTTGTGTCATCTTTTGCTGTGCTTTACTCTGCTGACTAGCCACAGCATGAAAATCCAACTCAGTATGTTAAGATGTCTTTAATAACACACAAAAATGCACAAAATCATGGTTGAAATGAGAAACGGGAGACGTGGAATATGAGAGGGGGAAATAAACAAACTATAAACATATTTGGGATAGGATATCTTTTTGGCATGAACAAACACACGTGTTTAAAGAATTCTATCGATCTTTATTATATAACATACGTAACACATATCAACAATACAATAAATATGTATTGAGAACTTTGCTGCAAAACGTATTGGTTGTCTAGATAGCTGTACATGATATTTATGCCAAAGATGGATGTGAATATATAACAATGATATTAGATGACATATAGAAATGTAATGATAAAAAAAATCATTTTATATCAACTTATCCTAGAAATAACACATGTCATGGAAATGAAATGGGGTTTAACGTCCTATTGTTCTGTTCCGACTGGGCTGCATCACCGACAAGAAGAAAGGAAAACGATCAAAGTCGGGTGGTAGGCCTACGAAACTCAATGAAATGGCGGCGGTGGTGGTATTGAAAGTAAACAAAACATTTCGTAATACGAATTCTAGATATCATGTTACGCATCACTAAAAAGACCGCTCTTTTCAAATATTTAAATAATTTTCTGGCACGTTTATATTCATACACTTTAAAAGATTAAATGAAATGAAGTGGTGTTTAACGTTCTACTGTTATGCCCAGGATAACGAAGACAGGCATACACCATCCAACGTGCTGAGGGAAATTCTGTCCTGACAGCGGCGCTACGGTTTACACTTATAATGAATTCCAACTGCCAAAGGATCTTTTACGTGTACGCAAATGTATACACTCGATTTCGAATTTCGTCACATCCGAACGACTAGACAACTGTCCCTGTCAAACCCGTCGCCTTGCACCATTGACAAGGGCAAATGTCATGCTCCTAAAACATTGCTGTAAAACTTTAAGTTATATATAGACTAGAGTGGAAATTTCACGGTGATATCTATGCCAAAGATGAATTTGAATAAATATCATTGATATTAAAAGTTGTATAAAAAAATATATGATGGCAAAACACTTTTGGAAATTTGTTTTGATATAAAAGCTACAAATACAAATGCCATGTCATCGTCCTAAAAGTGTTTTTTTTTTTTTTTTTCAGAAACCGTGTACGATGCTCCAGATTCTGTAGTTACCTTGCCGGACTATTTCCCCATTGCACCATCCGTGCCGTCTTCAGCCGTACAAAGTCCAGTTAAAGAAACTCTTTCCAAAACTGTGAGTAATGTTACATCGGGCGAGTCCACAGTGTTCAGCGAACAGACCAAACAACACAACTCAGCATCAGAAACAAAACCGTGTACGTAGTAACTAACATCTCCTTGTCTTCAGAAGTTATATCGGGGCTTATCCGGTCCATAACGGGATCACAAGTAACAAAATCACCCAACAATATCTCAAAAGAACCCATGCGCAGATTGGGGGATACCGTTGAGATTTGCGATACATGCAAATTTTAAAATAAACATACTAGAACTATTTAACTACTGTTCACAGTAAAATAAAGGCGAGCGAAACACTGTGTCCATTGGTCTGTGGGTTGGGTATATCGTACAGGTAAACGACTAACCAGACAATCACTATAAGAAATGTCAGCTGAAAATCAATTGTGGTTATAATTATAATATAAGCGCCGAACTTTCGGTTGACTGTTCCATTCTCTCAAATTATGTTTATAGTAGCATATAAATAAGATAAACAGTACTTATTTATATCATTGTCTTAGTCTAAATCTTTAACTCATAAAATAACATGATTTTTTAAATAAGTGTTTTAAGTATAATGTTGATAATATAATCCAACGATTTCAGCAAAGGTCTGGAATTCATGTAGGCATATTCAAAACCAAGGTGAGTCGTCTCCAACAATGGACTCGGCATTATTGCGTTGAAAATTTATTAGTTTCCTTTTCCATTGTATATTGCAGTAGATGTCAGTCACTCTCAAGTAATAAACAGAAACATTTGGTCTGTATGGGGAGACGAACCTCAACGTCATGATGATAGAAACTGGAGAAATCAAATCTGTTTGTACAATGGTGGATATGAACAACCAGTTATACCGTTTTATTATTACAAAGACAGGGTAAGACAAATGTCCTAGTTATTGGAAACATATTTCCAAATAAATCAATAGATATTTTCTTAAATCTTCCAAAATTACAGGATCCTTCATAATCTTTGGGAATGGAAAATTATCAAGAAATTGAAACTATGGTATACAAAGATGCGTTGGGTGCCATTGAATGGTGCCATGAAGTTCATTGTTTATCTATCTATATGCCGAGAAGAGATGCACGCACTTTGCATCATAGATGCACCTACTTCCATATTATGCTGCCAGTATTTCAACCACCCAAGATATCTTGTGACTTTTGGGACGGTCAAGTATTTCAACCAGCTTAGATAAAATGCAGCAAAAGCAGCTTAACTATATAGCCAGCGATTTCAATATTGTACGTGCAGTATACCATAGATATATAAGTCTGTGTGTGTAAAATATCAAGTTAGGGAAAGCTATAAAGCTATATAATAGCAATTGCAGTGCACAAAATGTCTCGAGCATCCCCAGAACCCCACACGTCTACATCGGGTTGTAAGAGGTTAAGTCCACTATCTTGGCTGTGCCGCCGAGATAGAGCATGCACAAACTCAGTACTACATACTGTTTTTTTTTTGTTACTTCTTCAGAAATCAAAGAAGCGAAGGAAGGAGAAAATAGCTCAATCCCAGTCAGATGACGCTTTAAAAATTGCTGTAATTATTGTTGGGTTAATAACCTTACTGATATTTCTTGTCACGGTATTTGTTGCTGTTTATTATGGTTTGACTGCTGATGTGCTGGCCCCATCCACAGTTCGGCAATGACAGTTAAAATACATATAGGCTAGATATTTTACAAAATGCTATTAAAAATTATTGTTATTTGTATATATTATGTAGATTTATAATAAATAAATTTATAATATTCTCTATTAATTATTGTGCTCTGTGCGTAATATCTGACATCTGGAAACTGGACAGTCATACAATTCTTCGGATCCGGTAATATAAATTGAAAGGAAATTCTAGATAATTTTTGATACTTTCTTCCAATATCTTTGTATCACGTCTTCCCATCAGATAACAATGGTCTTTAAATCGGGTAGGACATACCGTTTTCTCATTTTTGTTTGTCTTTTTTGTCTGGTTTGTGATACTTGAGTGGCAGTGTTTTTTCGTGGCTTTTTTAACGGCTGATAGTGAATGTCGACCGCTTTGATACATTTTGGTTTGCGTTTTGACTGTGTTACCGGAATGAAACGTAATGAGGGGTCAGGTGGTGTCAAAAATACACTCGTAAATAAAAATATTTGTTGTTGACAATTGCACGAAGTCACAGACGTTTTTGGTGTGGTTTAGACTTCATGTGTCCATCTAGAGACAGTAATAACTTGTTTTCTTGGTTGAACGATGATACTTCTGGGCATGAATGGTTAATAAAATCTTAGCCCACCAGTTTGGGTTGATTTGGGAGGATAAGTGAACCAAGCTGGTAAGTGGACCATGAATCAACATGTAAATAATAATGTACTCCACAATATATGGATGGTATGTTCCTTCTCCTTGTATCTTTACGTTTGCGTACATGAAATCTTGATATTCAGCTATGTTCCTATTGGATTTTTTTAAAACTTGCGGATAGAATAGTGAATCTTATTATTTCACAAAATATCCGGATCATAGATTTCATGTTTGGGCAGAATTTTTAATACTTGCTCAGAGAATATTTTTTGTCAATGATTTTGGGCTAACACACGATATTGTTGGGCATATGTTTCGGGCATTGTGTCCAACCACAGACCGTTTGTAAATCTCACAACGGCGTCTATTAATCAGGGGAGGCAAATCCAATTTGCACATCTGACATTTAGATTAGTGTCAGTTTTTATCGGGACATTGTATTACGTGTAAGCAAGTACAAACACAAGGGTTGGGGTTAGGGTTAGCTCAGTTTTGTTCAATGTCTTTCATTTTTTACAATGCTTCAAAAGGTAATATGTAATTCATAAATACAGTATGTACCAGCCCAGGTAATTTTTATTGGTACCCTCTTTCTATTAAAAAAAGACTTCTTAACTGTCTGTGGTAGCATTGGTGATCATCACTTGCATTCACAAAGATTTGGCATGTACCGGTAATTACTAATAGTTTTAGTTTTAACCCATGAAAAGACAACAATCTGGTTTGCCAACGGGTTAAAATTAAGACAATAGATCTCTATTGTCTGCAGTGTTGACCAAACACATTAAAGTAGCTAAGTCTCCAACTCAATATCATCCAAAATCTTTGACAATGAAAACACAAATTATTTGTCAATTTAATTCAACATTTATATTGTGATCTTACCGGGAAAAGATGGGCTTCTGATATCCAATATTTAAGACAAAATAAAAAAATTATTAATCCGTTTCAGGTCCATTTTTAACAAGGGACTTGGAGAACGATGGTAGACAGTGGTGTATAGAGAGCATACTCAATAATGTAGACTGGAATAACCAGAGGCTAGAGATTGGCATGCTATTGAGACATCAGGCATATTTCGCCAAACATAAGTGATTTGAAATTAGGGTAGAGACGGAAATGAATGAATGTAAATCAGTTTATATACATTCATATAAAATTATTTTATGCATTGCGACCCATTTGCATAAATTTCTAGGCTCCAAATGTTAGCAATTTAGCTCCTTTAAACAGTGCAGGTTTGTACAAACAGATCCAACATCAAAACATCAGATATGTACATGTGAAGGACATTTTATTAATAATAATAATAAGCAAATGTATATAAAAACTTTAATTAACATTGTCTTGATTTAAATACACTTATCATAGATACACTTTCATCATTAGTACATATATATCACATTCAATGACACTATGTTCCAAGGTAATGGAGGATCTAAACGACCACAATCTGATCACAAAGAAAACAGAATTAGAATGTTAATCAAGATGTACCATACTACCCACAAAAGAAGTAGTTTTTGAAAATAAAGACACTAAAATGTACCAGGTACAGTAGTTTCTATAAGAGTTAAGACATAATATGATACGTCTAGTATTCAAATTACAGTAACCAGGTAAAAAGCAACCAATAAGAGCTCTTGAAAGAATAACGATTTTCGGTAATAATGACAAATGTTGAAGATATAATAATTATTTACAAAAAGGATTAGGAAATTAGTTTTAAACACAGATTCAATCTTCTAACTCTAAGGACAGAAATTTATATACGGTAGTTCTAGGCTTTTGCTCAAATGTGATTTGTCCTAATTGTATCTTGAGATGCCTCTTACAACCTTGTTTCCATGATAGTAGCGCCAAAACAAACTTGATCCTCTCTTTAATTGGTTCTGTGCATGTAAAGATTTCCAACAATCAAAAGAATTCTCATAGTATGGCATCCTTGGTGGTGAAGCTGCCATTAGACCTGATCCATTGACTGCTACAACATTACTAACAAGAACAAATGGGTAGGTTATATGTGAAACTATCAATCCACATGCTGCAGCTGTATAGGACTGCATGTCTTTTTCTTGGACTATATATTTATTGATAAGCTGTGCCAAAAAGTTGGTGATCCAGACAGTTATTATTTCTCCTACAAGGCGAGGTAATAACCCAGCAAAGTAACCCAAGATTCCATCATTCCGATAAATTTCTGCTATAGAAGAGAAGATCGAGTCATATTTAGTTTCTCTGCCTACAAATTGAATCATGCTTCTCAACATAATGACATGGAACGGGTGGCCTACAATAATACCAACACAACGAGCAACAGTTTCTTGAGAAGTTTCTTTGCAGAATTCAGACAACCACGTGACCAGTTGATCTTCATTTCCAGAAAGCTGGGCTGGTGCCAATTGCTTAGCCTTTTTATTTGATTCCTTAAAAGCGTCATGTAAGTTGTTTTGGATAGCATTTCCGATGGTTCCTGAAATAACTCTTGGGATGACACCTCGGTATAAACCCCAAAATCCATCCACTTTGCGAATATGACCAACGTACTTAAATATGTTTGGGTACACCCATTGTTCTTTGCCGAAAAGAGAAACCGACGGCTGTGGTTGTAAGGGCTCGAAGCCTACTTGCATTAACACTTTGGCATATCCGATAGGATGAAGCGTGGCAGTAACTGTGGCCCCTAAACCATACTGAGCAGCAAGCATCGCAGCCATTTTCAGACTTGAGCTGGTTTCGTTTAATGGGAGGTAACTCTTTATGTGTTTGAGTTATCTAACCTTTTTTCGTCGATGTTTACAGAGGGAGCTTATGTTTGTTATTACTAATATTACACGTGTTTCTAAAAATAGTTGTATCACTATCACGTAACGTAACTATGCTAATTATGAATTATGCTGACATACAACTTCCTTTATTTTTACGCTTTCACTGCATTTCATCATAAAACCAATATACATTCAAACATTTCTAGAAGACTGTACAGCCTATAAGAATGTAATTCAGAAAAATGTAACTGTGTCGTGAGGTCTAACTGTTGTTTGTGGCTGTGCCTGTGGTTGTCTTCTTTGACTACTTTGAGTTTATTATAAAAACAGGTACATGTAATTAGATTGCATTACTTACTACTATAAAATATGATTTAATATTTTTTAATTATCATTTTACTATGTATGGTATGGAGGATATTTGGGTTAATAATAAGATAAGAAACATGTTATCAGTTGTATAAATTATAATTGTTTACGTGAATTAAATACAAATTATTTATATTCAAAGACGTCATTATATAAATAGCTGTCCAAACTGTGATATCTGATGTTAATTTAATTCAAAAACAGCAATTGCTCAGTAATTTGGAAAAGTGTTTAAGATAAACAAATAGTGTTCTTCCATGACATTCTAACAGTGGAACCGTTATAATTATTTGAAAATTCCTGGGTATTTATATGCATAGGAGGACCTACAATATCAGTAGGTAAAGGAGGCAGTTGATTTTGGCTTGAACAGGCATTTTTAAAAGGACAGTCATCGGATATTTTAAACCTGAATTCATTTCTTTTCTTATTGATCATAGTTATGATTATGCATAAATTGTTATATTTTTTGGACTGTTGGTGTGCTATTTGCCATTATTTTGTATCATAAACCATATAATTATGAGTCATCAGGGTCATAACCATGAAGGAGAATTATTCTGAACAGAACAAGTATTATCCTATTCATATCATTACCCTGGTGAAATTCTATTGTAATATCATTTGTATAACTGTAAAATAATATAGGTATTCAATTGTTTTTATAGCATATTTAATCTATCATTGTAATTTGTAGGGAAATGCAGTGAACTTGTCAAAATATGATGAATGTATGTGAATAAGTAAAGAATTGTCTTCAGCAAGGAAAATTTTACTTCAATAATTAATCATTAATATTTTTTTCTAGTATAAAGAGGCATTATATAATTGAATAAGTTATGATTCAAAGTTAGACAATGATTGATGTCAATGAGCCAGTTTTATTAGTCTTAGCATTTGTTTTAAGAAGTCTACCCTCTGAAATTGAAGATTTCTGTTTCTTGCGAAAGAGTAGGCCTACAAAGAATGGACTTTTTGAGGGTAACATATGTACATGTTGATAATTTCACAGAAAAAAATATTGAAATCTTGATGTGCTTATTTTTGTGTCTGGCCGGCAGGCGCATGTTATCTTGCTTGGCAAATTAAATGCCATGTCTGTGATAAATCTGCAGCTCTGCTGATAAGCACAGATAACCAAATTATGAATTAATAATTTTCTGGGGTTTTTTTTTTTATATAGAAACGGTAATCATGACTTTAGAATGTATTTTCCATGATGATAAAGTCAGCTTTTATGAAGTATGTAAAATTATCCAGAGAGAAAAGATCATTTGTAAAGCATTAGTAGATAGATATGCAATGGCAGTTTGTTCTTGTAGAAGAAATGGTAAGAATATAATGAAAGTATTTTAAAGACCAATAGTTCTCCAAAATAGTTATACAGCGATGATTAGTGACCTGGGCCCTGATTCACGAAATCTAAACTAAAGATAAAATCTCGACATGCCAGGCAATCTCAGCAGCTATTAGAAAATAACCCCAAAATCTTTTTACCTGTAGTGTGTTGATAAGGTTTCGGCAACTGGTGCTATAACTCTAATGAAAAATTGTTGCAATATGTGTCCTCCTCAGTCTGAGCTGACAAATTCGGTAGTTTCAAAGAAAAAAAAAACAATCTCATAAACTCTGACTTGTAGAAGGCTTCACCACAGGGACAATAAGTTATGGATTGCACAACTCTAAAATTGTAAATGTTACTCTTTAGGATAAGCATGATCAATCTTAACAACTTTGAAAAAATAATCTCATAAACTCTGAATCTTGTTTACAGAGTTTTATTGACAAGGGCACTATCTCTGTAAAAATATCCAAGCAAGTTTGAATTATTATTTTTCAAACAATCAGACAAGCAGAGTGTTTACAAGAAATGGCATCTAAAGTAATAGGAAAAGTTGTCTCCTTTCCGACAGGTGAATAAAAATATTGAATTAATATGATTAAAAGGTTTCTAATTCCCTGACTATATCAATTCAATATTTGTTAAACTGTATTTATTTATCTTACAGCAAGTGATGTTAATGAATCTAGAATAAATTTTGATATGGAAGAATTACAAGTTCAAGTCCTTACAAAGATATCAGCGAAACAATGGGAAGAGAACAATCTGAAAATCATAACTAATTATATCCATGGTCTCCCCGTCGAAAAAGAATTAAACCAGAGTGTTAAGATGTTCCTGAAAATTCTTAGTGATGCATTCAGTAAAGATTTTACAATATTAGAATCTCATTATACAAATAGGGTAATTAAAGCTGCATCAAAATCTAAGAAAAACATGAATGCAAATAACTACAACTTTTTTATAAGGAAAAAGAAACGGAAAGCTTTAATCAAAGCCAAAATAACTGTAACATTATTTGGTGGAAATACTAAATATTTAGAACAAGATGAAGCGATTGGAAAACAATTTAGTGTGATAGGTAAACGGTTTGATTGTATTCTATCTATAAATGGAGAAGAGACTGGAGCTTATATGAATAAAGATAAAACTTTATCAGTTTTAAATGTATGGTGTAATGATCGTGATTCACTAGCCGCAGCATCTAAAATATTAGGAGAAGTGGCACAGAAAATACAAACTATACACAGCAAGCCTAAGAGACGGGTCAGACATCATGTTGCAAGGGTAATTATATGAACATATTTGACTGAATCTCTCTTTAGAACAATACATAAAAGAGAATGCAGGTGTCGTTAACAGTGTGAGGAAACCAGAAAATCAGGAGAATTCAGCAAGTGACTCTAATCCTTTGCACATAAAAGATAAGAATTTAAAACCGCAACACTTACATTAATGTCTGATGTCAGATCTTATGATCCAAAGCATGGGCTTTACATTAAAATGTCAGGGTTAATAACAACATCCTGCACAACAACAGGATTCTTTTATTTTATTGTGTACATTTTTATGACCTTGGTGTTTTCTTCCCATCTGTACAATTAGATACTTCATTTCTTAGTTATTAAAATATTCACCCCCAAACAGCACCAACAATGATATATTTTTATCTTTATATTTTCAAAGGTGGTGAATCCTGGTGACTCAAGAAAAGATTATGATGCTATAGGTGAGTCATTCAACATCCTTCCATAAGTGTACTATTAATGCCTAAAGATACATTATGTAAAATTTAGATACAGAACTAGCCATTCTTGCTATAATAGTTAGAAAGTAGATAATTTAAAATGAATAATTTGAAAATTTCATTCAAATTACTCTATTGCAAGCGAAGATATTAGCTTATGAACATTTTGACAGACGTGTGCAATAAGTCTTGTTCCTTCATATTTGATTAAACCAAAGTATCACTGAAACGTTTCAATCAATTTAATATCGAGAGTTGATTAAAGCCTGGATCAGTTGATTTTAATTAATACTTTAGAAAAAATTTCAGGCCTAAAGAAAGACAGATTTAGCTCTTGCATAATGCATGTTTAAGCTATGATATGTATTATGTACGTAGGTCTTAAGAGGGGGGTGTGGATGTCCGAATTGTTAGCATGTGTACACTATCCCTGCATCATAAGATCTGTCATTAGGTCAATTGGCTTAGTTTCGATTCCCCAGGTTGTACTTGACAAGGAGTAGGGTCGTTCATCCAGCCTCCCACTGCTAAAGACCCTTACGCGCAAGCAAATTATTGATATAAAATTGAACCATTTGTTAGTCCCGAAATGACCTAGTTTGTGTCGAGTGGACGTTAAACCCCATTTCTCTCTCTAGGTCTCAAAATGCAATGTCGCATTGTTTACCTTGACTCTGTGAACAGTCAGATGCTAATAGTGTTCTAAATTGGTGTGTTAATAATTCCATGATAATAAATATAATGAAAACTAAAGCTATGCTTGTAACAACGCCTCAGAAAAGAAAATTTATTAAAGAATCCCTTGATATTCAAATTGAAGGTAAAAAAATTGAAGTAGTTAACTCCTTTAAACTCTTGGGTGTATATATTGATCAAAATTTGAATTGGAATGACCATGTTAAGATGATCAGTAAAACCTTAAACCAGAAACTATTTCAATTGCGAAGGATTAAAACATATCTATCTAAATCCTTCCAGCTACTATATTACAAGTCACATTTCGTGCCATATATTGATTACTGCTCTCCAATTTGGGATAACTGTAGCAAAACTGCATATTCACTCCTTCAGCGTCAACAAAATCGGGCCTTCAAACTCACTTTTGATCAATAACATTCTGATGACTTGCCCCCTTTTCTAAGGAAATGCAAGCTGCTGAATATAGAGTCAAGACATAGGTTAAACAACCTTATTTTCATATATAAAATACTTAACAATGTTTGTCGAAGTTATTTATCAAATCTATTATTGAATTATAAGACTCCTTATAGCAGTATTAATTCTCGACTGACCCTTTTCAGACCGAATTTAGATATTATTAAGAATAGTTTGCGTTATGAAGGTGTAAAATTGTGGAATGATTTACCTGAAACCATAAAAACAAATTGCAGAAATGTTCATTCTTTTCGAAGACTTATTACTAAAAATATGTTTCAAACCTAAATCATCATCTTACTAATACTACCGGTGATGCATGTACCACACGGTACATAATTGGTGCAAGATCGATATGTAAGCAATTATGTTTAATGTTTATTTCAATTGATAACCTTGTTATATTTGTTATTTTTATTGTTTTGTTATAAAGGGCACAACGTGTCATAAAGGTCCATCCATATCGGACCTAGATTGTTCACCCTTTTGAAATAAAGATATTATTATTATTATTATTATTATTAAGATGTTTTTGTTAGTTGTTGATGTGATTACCATATACATTAATTAACCTGGATGTACATGTATCATCCCCATGTCAAGCAAATAGTAATAATATGTATGGTATTTTCAGATATAAAATATGATTTATCAGATAATTATGAACTCAAGAAATTTAAACAAGGAAAAAACACTGGGTAGGTGTAACTAATTTTAATTATCAGTTTTACAATGTACCTTATAAAGCTTATAATTGTAACTTTATAAACAAAGCAGTTATTTTTTTAAAGGAACTTTTGAAATTTAAAATATGTGAATTAATATATACTGTAAAAAAAACCTATATAAATTAAGATTGGACTTTTAACAACTTTTACAGAAAGAAGAAAGTGAAAGTGAATGTTTTAAAAGATGGACACTGTCGACACTGTAGAAAAACCTTTGACACTCTGAAAGGTTCAAACACAGATGGAGATTGTCAGTATCATTCAGGATATGTAGGTATGTAATCTCCGTTTTATCATTTGTATATCTAATAAATGTTAAATTACCCTCTGCCACCCATAATCCAAGATACATGTATATACTCGATTTTGTGAAATGGATCACTCTAATGATGCTTGGTGTTTTTGACATTGTTGTTTTCAAGTTACATTAAAAATCAAAATCTTTAATTTTATCTCTTATCTAAAAAAATAAAATTGAAATCTGTAGTACATTACTTCCATAGTTTTAGATGTGAAAGTAATGTTCTTGTGGAATAACTTATCTAGAGCTCTGAATCTGTTACCTGTATGATTCTCAGAGCCATTACTTAATACATTATATTATATTTTCAGTAACTGGATATGGTATTTGTGATTATGAATGGAATTGTTGTGGGCATGTGTTAAAGAGATCACACCCTGAAGTAGAAGACTACAGTGATAATGGGTAAGATTTGCATTGACATTTGCCCAGCAAGTTTTCTCAATATTTCTCAAAATAACCTGAAATCTTAAAAAAAAATCATAAATATACATTTCTCCAACAGAAATCATACAATGTATGGTCTAACTACATCTTGGTCAAAGGACATTCATTTGTAGGGTTTGATTATTGAGACATTCTATGACTGTTTAATTAAGTCTATAAAGTTATGATTATTCTTTTCTAACAGATTAAGACTGCACAATATTGAATAAGTTTATACCATTAGATGCCAATGAAGTGACCTACCAAATACTCATAAGAACAACAATATCTAATTTATATAGATTGCACTATGTGATGCTTCACATTGAAAGTGGTTTTATCTATGCACTTTAAATCATAAGGTCTGACACTGAGTCAAGTAGCAGGGTTTCGATTGCCTGCTAGTTCGTTACAAGAAGTAGAGTCTACTGTCCAACTTCTGTGTTTTCTCACGGTTCTTCGGTTTACTCCCACTGCTAGTGACGGCTACATGCAAGCACATTAATGAAATAAAATTGAACTATATGTTAGCCCCGAAATGACCTAGACCGTGTGGAATGGACTGAAAACCCCACATCTCTCTCTCGCTTCATGTTAGATTCTTTTCAATCAACATTGCTTCGTGATATTTATCTTTGGCTTCAAAAGAAAAATCTTCACAGTAACAAGGTGACCATATTATCTCTTTGACTTGTAAAGTATCAAAAATAATTGATAGGCCTAAGGTAATTTGATTTGAATTTTGTTCTTTTCAGGTGTACAACTGGGAGACATTTGTGGGTACCTTATAATGATAAAAAAGATAGTAGGATTAGAAAGAAGACAAGTGCTGTGAAATATAATTAATTTTTTTTATTGATTAATATGTCTGTGATATTTTCAGAATTTATTGCTGTTGCATTTATTGGGCTATGTGGACACCTGTGTATTTGTTGTGAATTGTTATTTTGTTGTGTTTATGGCTGCATGTATAATTTTATAAAACAAACATTTATGTATCTAAATTCTTGGATTAAATATAGTTATGCAGTATTATAAGCTTTACATTCAATATTTAGATAAAAGAAATGATTTCACATATGCATGCAGGATTGATTAGTCCATGCATTTATTGGAGTTATTTCCCTTTAATCATCTATCCTGAATAAAGGGGGAAAATTATATTTTAACACCAACACAGTTATTTTATTTCAAAAATTCACTTGCAGGAAGAAGATTTTAATAGCGGAAGGAAAGCAGAGTACCTGTCTATGCAAATACACTTAACATGAATTAAAGCAGTAAATCACTTGTTGACACTCAGACACACCCTACTCTTAAAAGTAGGCATATAAGCCTGTTCCAGTGATTTACCTATTACCTCAAACTCTGGGGGACCTCCATCCAAGGTTTTGACAACATTATAAACCTTTGTTACATGCACTATAGCCTAAGGCATCTCTTCATCTAAATCTGGTACTGGATATCAGCATTGAACAATCCATAAAAACAGGGCAATCCAAAACTTGTTTTAAAGTCAAGCATAAAGTTAACTTCGTGTAAGTTTCCTTATCCTACCGTACTTGTATAAGGTAAGATTGAGCATTGAGTTGGTTGTTATAATAAAATGGTAGATAATATTATGGAACTCTGATCTGATACTACTTCTCATTTTAACATAGTAAACAAAGTTTTTCGTAGTTACCATTTAGACCATTTGGCTGTCTCTGAGGTCATATAGTCTTCCACTTCTTGAATCCTGGATTCATTTCATTCAGGATTTTGAATAGGTAAATAAAAAAATTGTCATTTTGCATAGGATTTTGTGTTGATTTGTTTTGTGCGACGACGATTTGGCCTCCTTGAATATTTTATACCTACAGATAAAGCCAGATCCCCATTAAATGGCAATTGCTTAACATATTCCATATATGTGACCCGCTCTCACGAAATCGAGCGATTGTCGCACAAATTTATTTTGTACTATGATGGGCACAAAAGCATAAACTGTATGCCGTCTTGTTGCTGTGAATGAGCCAAACTCAACTCCAGAGGATAGGACAGATTTAAAAAGAATTGCAATTTTGGAAAGCTAGGCTGTGGACTGTGGGCCTATTTTTATACAAAATGACCAAGAGCCTGGTTTTGTGGGCGCAGCTCGCATATCTTTTATGGAGTATGATTGCAGAAATTCAATGAGACAAATGAATACCAGCCATGTCAAATTTTTCCTTTTTAGTGTTACAGCTTGTTAAAGCACTTCTAATTGTTGTTGCATTTGACTGGCTTGACTGCTCAAGCCATCAACTTTTATCTAATCATGATAGAGATTAAAACCAGCAGTTGGTTGATCACCAAATAGACCCACAGAGATGTCACTAATTTGTGTAAATTATATAAATAAAGACAATCTATAAAGAAGACTTTTGTCTGTAATAGTGGGGACAACTTATTGAAATACATGCAAAGAACATTATAGTTTAAATTCGTTCCACAAAATCGTGTGAGGGTTACTACAGTTAACAGAAAACAAAACAAGTTAGGTAATATTTTGTAACATATAACAGATTGAGTATTTATTATTAGATCCAATGTTCACATACAAAGGAACAGATAAATTGTGATGAGCAGTAGTACAATATTTAAAATTAACTGTGATGATCATTATGCCAGTTTTAGTATTTAATGTCAACCTACATTTTAGTTTAGAATTATGCTGTATAGAAATGAAAAGTGAAAAACACGAAGACAAATAATCCGTACACAGACACCAAATATTATTTTATGTTGACTAGAAAATGTGTGGAGAAAAAAATATCTGTATGAAAAACAGATAATTAACTAGTCAGTTCAAACATTTTACACTAAATATCATTTACCGTCTAATTATTACACGGACAATTATAACAACATCTCGGATCAAAAGTTAACAATTTGAAACTGACTAGGCATGCGTACAGAACATTAAAGCGTAGTTTAACAAGTTGATTGCATAAAACGTATATATAAAATAACTCAGTAACGGCTTGTCGTCTGCAACATGCATAAAATCATAACAATGAAAAAAAAATATTCCAAATATACATATATTAAAAATTAAATCTACAAATCTCACAAGATATATATATTATACATATATATATACACTATACAATGTGTGTCATTAATATTCATTAACATAATATTATAATTATGAGGTGATAGTTTAAGTTTAGTTTTTTCCCAAAACCTGAGATCTTTTTTGTTGATATTCTTTCAATACCTTACCTCACCCTTAATTAGTGAAAAAATTCAAGCACCACTGTAATTAATTTTAAACAGACAAAAAAAAAATGGTTTTAAATAAAAATATAAATATCTCTTGACAAAAATGATTGCACATAGTGTTGACCTATGTGTTTAACACATTCGACCACTGGAAATTAGGGACTGCAAATAGTCTTGATTGACTAGAAAGGAAATAGCACAGAGAGATTTTGTCGGTTATATATATTAATAATATCATAAATCCTATCTTTTTCTCTCATGTTTTATAAACTAGAAAAGAGATTATTTAGATGGAAATCTACATATATCTATTACATATATTATATATATATACACTACCTTAGCAACTTATATTCAAGTTTTATCACATAACTAATATAATTACATGTATATCATTAACTCTTTTTATATTCAATGTGCACCAACGTACACAATCGTAAATATTCATAGCTATTGTCTTTTTAAGCCATATGTTTTAATCAAAGAATTTCACAGGTTAGTCTTTCTGAAGAATTCTGTCAGCTGCAAACCTTCCTTATATAATATTGTTTCTATGGAGGTCCAGTAGCAACGTAGACCAATAAATATTTACAACACAAAAAGACCCAAAGTCACCAGGGTTAACACAAAACTTGAGTTTTCTCTACTGTGTAACACGATCAACAAACAGATTAGAAATAACACAGACAGTTTTAACGAGCTGCCTCCGTTGGCGGGACCACTGGTGGTTTTTCTGCCGGAGAATTGGAGCGTGATTTAGATGGTGTATCAGAAACAGTTGAAGGTGTTGGAGTGTCTTGAATGACTTGAGGAGGAGGGGAACTTGTTGAGTCTTTATTACTAGTAGATCTTCTCTGATCACGAGCTTCAGCGATACTGGCTACTTGAGACTTGCCACAGACATGATGATGATTTTCCCAGTCTTTATGTTGACAAAACGATCCACAATATCTTGCTATATTACATCCACTGCATGTTTCACTTGCTTTTCTCCCGCAATTCCAACAACTCTGAAATAAATACACACACGATAATTATTCCATTGCTTTATAAATATATTGTTAATTAAATTAAAATCATATCTAAATTACTGTAGTTTTCTAAGTCATGTTCCAAAATTTACTTACAAAGAACAGGAATAAATTGCATAGCTCAGTATTAAATGAGAAACTAACCATTTTAATGTGAAGTAAATTAATTTCTATTAAATTTAAAATTTTGATAATTTGACAAACCCTGCTGATATTTAAAATCAATCAAGATAGTCTGAAAATTATGAGACATTAAACTGTCTCCTACCTCACTTGATTCTTCCTGGTGATTTATCACTGCTACTGCCTCTTCCTGAGCTTGTTTTCTTGCATCATTTATAGATCGGTCAATTTTAAGTCTTTCATTAGCAACCAAATCTGATGCCTTTTGTTCAGCTGCAGTCATGGCTTTCTGTAATTCCAACATAGCTTGTCTTTTAACCTCGTTTACAGCTTCTTCTGAAAAGATGTACAAAATAAATTGTTGTTTTTTCAGGCATCCATTGACCTAAAGATGCTGATTCAGAATATCAATCCTCAGGTGAGATCTTCATCAAAGCAATTTAGATTCTTTTCACTAATTGAACAGAATATGACAAATCAACAGTTTTAAAAGAATACTTATCAGTCCACTTTAAATAATTCCTTAAATGACCGGTGTAATTATTATACTGATAAACTGTTTTTCAAATGAGAATTCCTAACGTACCTGCCCTACTTCTGACATCTCTAATTTTATCATCAGTTTGACGTCTGGTATATTGCATCAAATCATTAGTTCTCTTTTTTACATCTTGATCCATACCCTCAGCATGACGTCTCATCCATACTGATAGTTCTTCACGATCTCGTATACTTCTTTCTTGTAAAACAGCCAAAGCTCGCTTTGTTTTATCGACCATACCAATAATACAGTTTAACATCTAAAACACACAATCAATGGTATTATTATACAAGAGATATAAAGACTAGACAACAAATCAATTATTCAAAAGTTATCCTAATTTCACTCTATTGTCAATTATTTATTAATTGATTGAATTATTTATTGTATTGCTTCCCAAGAAACATTATACGTAAATAGACAAGAATAGTTTTTGTTTGAAATCCAATTTTGATGTGTTAAGGGGGACAACTCATGTGCGCCTAAACATTAAAGAATAAAAGTAAGTTTAATGTATTTTAGACTTACAGATTCAACATGTCTCCAGTCATCATCTAATCTATCTAATGGATCAAAGCCTTCATTTCTTGTATAATCTGAAAATAAAGCAAAAATTGTCTGATAAAGAATATCCTTTTACAAATAAATTAACCAATAAAACAGATTATCCAAATGTTCCACACATCAACTTATTCTATTTCAAAATTAATCATTATTGAATGAAACTTTCAAACATATTTCAATCTGGGTTTTTGAAAATAATATGTTCACTTACTGTAATTAGGAAAATGTCTTTCTCTTTCTCTCTCTCTATCCAACCTATCTCTTTCTACTTTTTCTCTCTCAAGCCTTTCACGCTCTCGTAATTCTCTTGATAAACTGATGTCCTCTAGTCGAATCTGACCGTTGGGATTGAGATTAAGAGATCCATTTGGACTGATGTGATTGTTACCTAGCGGACTCATCTGATGATGTCGCTTAGCAGGATTTATTTCCAGATGGTTATCTAATCCATTTTCTTTTGGTCTGGAGTGAAATGAATATAAATATTAAAATTTTCGAAATGTATTTACGAAATTATCAACTTTCTGTGAGACAAGGTTGATATATTTGTAAAACAAAAAGATATTGTATGAATAAATCATTCTACAGTTTTTTTTTTATAGAGACGTTTAAAGATAATTTTAACTTGCTAATAAAATAAAGGATACACAGGAATTTTCTGTGAAAAAATATTTTTCTTACCTATCAGGAGATCTTCTTTTACCATTTTCATTAAATTCTGAATTGAAGGAATCGTGGGATTCAATTGGTGAATGTGCTGCATCAAAAATCACATGTTCATTCTGAGATAAAAATTGTTGTGGCGTCTGTTTGGCCATTCTAGCACAGTGTAACATTTCTCTTTGTAATAAGGGTAGATTAGCCTGTAGATAAAAATACACACACAATATTATACACTGACACAAAATTGTTTCTGTTTATAAAACTGCATGATGTGAAAGAAAATATTACATGAGAAAATATTGATAAACATATTTTTGGCAATTTTGGAATAAAAAAAAAACACTGTTGAGAAATTTAACAACCATGTCCTAAATAAAGAAATGCAAGAAGTAATATCTGAATTCCACGTATGAAACATTAAAGCTAATACATACCTTAAGAAATGGTATTACAAATGGTCTTAATGGAAAATTTGTTGCTTCTTGCAGTTTTGAGTGAAATTCTTCAATAGATAGATGAGAATTCTAAAGAATAAAGATATACAGCACAACATTAGTTTAATACAGTATATATCATTTCAGGCAGCCTTGACACGAAGCTGTCATAATATTTACTAAAGAGAGAATGTAGCCTACAGACAATACATCAATTAAGCTGTCAGTATTGTCACTTATTGTCAATAGATCTTATGTTACATATAATCAATCACCATAATAAAATAATACTGAATATAATGATATGCATCCTGTCAGCTATTTCAAATATGCCCGTCTTACGAACTGGCTCAATCACCCAATATTACTATAATAATGTACACACAAAATGCTGTTTAACTTACCACAAGGCCGAGCACTAATGTTCGAACTCGTTCCCCAATTTCAGGTGATATATCTGATCCAAATTGCTGAAGTGTTGTTAAAAATCTTTTTAATTTACTGAGCTGACGTGCTCCACAAGCAGGGGGAAGTTGTTGACCTATGACAGTATTCATCATGGAGGGTGGTGATGGGGTTCGTCCATTCAAACTACTCAATGGAGAATGGGAACCATTCATTACTAAAAAAAATCAAATAACACAGCTGTTAATACCTGTACTTTGTTCAGTTCAACAAAACATTTTCATCCCTCCTAAAATAATTCTAAATTAAAAGTTAAAATTTTTGATTTTCTAAATTGGAAAAAGTTTAATATCTAAAAACAAATCTACACCATGCACAGTAATAAAATAGAAAATTTGGGTCCAAATTTCCACATAATCCGATATTATCAATTTTACATACTCCATCCGATAACTTGACTATCATTATCTTACAGAAGCAGACAGGGTAAATGACTGTTTCTGGTTGTACAACTAGCTATATAATTAAACAAGTCTGTTTCATTTATTAAATTAAAACAAGGATTTTCAAAAATTTGACAGGTGATTAACTCAGATAGACAATTTTAATGATGTTGTCTTGATGAACACCAAATTCTTTGAGCTCACAATAATTAAAAGTGATTTTCCATTATTTTCATCTTTGGCAACACACATGCAAAATAATTTCCTTTTAAATGATAGTTGGAAAGAAAAAAAACCCCTTTTTCAGTCAAGTGGCTGCACATGCCGTTTGTTAATGATAATCACTCATTATTCATTTTCCATGTTTTTTACATACCTGACACATTACTGTTAGAAGATATCGGTCTAGGTTGTGGTAATAAACCAGCCATGCTATTAGGTGGTGTCGACGTCTGAGTTGATCCTTTAATGTCTGGAGAATCTGGCATTATGCTACTGCGATAATCTGCAAAGAGATTAAATAATGCTGTCTTACTTCCAAAAAATGTACATAAATTTCCAATTAAATGTAATATCAACAACCATATGTTTAATATCACAAGTATATCTGTAGATCCAATACTATGACAAAATACTCTGAAAAGAAATATTTTAAACTATTGTCCCAATCAAAACAACATTTGTACCTTTGGTTTAAGCGTTCTGAGTTCAATATATCGTGTTTTCTTTGTTACAATTCAAATATCATATTGTCTGATGCTGTATCAAGTCCACAATGAAAACAAGAAATTACACTTTTTTTTCTGTCCAACTCTTTTAAAACAAGTCTGAGATTTATGTATTAATCCGTGCACTTAATTCTGTATGACTGCTACAAGTCCTGTGTTTACAATGCTAGCACAATAAAAACTATATAACTCCAGTAGTCAAGGTAGAAATAAAACAGTGGCGAGAGTTACCACCATACTACAACAGCCAACTAACACAATCTACAGCTTTCTACAGTAATCATCATATTTAATCCAATAGAACATCGTTGGTAGCTCACAACACCGCCCAAACAATAATGGATTTAAGAGACAATTGAACAAGTCTTCAGAAACAATCGCCTAAACATAGAAATCAGTCAACTGCAACAATGACATGTGACCAGCATAGCATAGAAGCTCTCTATTCACTCATCGAACCCAAATACACCAGCTGATTGGCTGCAATATCCGTCTGATAGCTACGGCACGAGCCACCAGCATCAATGTATTCACCAGCCAACAGATTCGATTTCTCCTGTCTCATTACCATCGCATAAAGGACAAGTATCTATATAGCAGTTAAACATACTATCATCATTATTACATATGGTGGCACAGCTTTATTTTTATTATCCCCTCACAAAAACTTCCATCAAATCTAGTATGATATTACACAAGAAAATGTCTAACCAACCAATAAAATGGTGACCAACACAATGAGCGACATATATAGGTTGTTTGTTGTAAAGAAGAGGCAGGTGGGACCACTATAGTAGCAAGATGTTACCAGCAAACATTAAGGTGTCCAGATGTGAGATACTGAATCGACAAGAGACTGCAAACAATTGATTTGGACAATACTTAGTAAACTGAGCTATTGAGAGAGTCAGTATCAAACAATCGTATTGCAACAATACAACTTTTAATCTTCCTGTTTCCATATGTTCATACAAAAGCCCGCACTTTCAATAGCCTCACAATAACTCTGATTAATATATAATGTTTGACGACAAAACTTCACTTCTTTAAATGGTACTTGTGGGTAATAAAAAAAAAGGTTGCCTTAGGAATTCCATATGGTCCCATATCAAAACTTGACAGTAATGGAGAAAAAAAATACTCAGAATGTTTATTTGAATTATTTATGTGCAAATTATCAACTTCATTTTACATGGTAGTTCTATCAGCCACATTTCATCGATATGTTTCCAAAGATAATAAATATTCATGACTTAGTTAGCAGTTCATTATTCTAGACTTAGTCAGGGAAACCAAAAAACATTTGAATTCAGGGAATAACAGACAAAAAAATTAAATTACAAATATGTTAAGAGGAAATCATTACAGACGAGACATAAAATATTTAAAACTTACATTCACAATCTAATAGTAGAAAATGGTTCAATGATTATCATGTAAAGGAAATATTGTTTCAGAGAAAATTGAAATAATAAATTTGTTAAAACCAAATTACTACCATTGATTTATTGTAAAAACCTGGGACCAAAAGTTAAATTTCTGTTTTTGAAAGGGTGCTAAAATGTGAAAAAACTTACGTTTAAGATTCCAAAGTAAGAAGATAATCCAGTGAAAGTAATATGGGTACGATAGTATGTATAACTATATCAACAACAGCTATAAACACTATTAACAAATCAGGTGGAAAATTATCCTTTTACTACGCAAATCGTGTGACAATAGATCATTCCTCACAAAATCCACTGATGAGCCTGGAGACGTCAAACACTGACTGTTATACAACATGAAAATAAGTAAACTGACTTTAGAGCTTAATTTCCACTACAATTATACAGTGCAGATGGCTCTCTCTGTTTCCCGCTTAATTGTACCATCTGCCTTCAATCTTGAAAGAGTAGGAACTATGTGAAGTTATCTGTTCCTCATATTATCTAGACCTTGCCAAACACAATCAGTCAAATGCACAGCTGTAAATAATTGGTAGATATTGGCAGAGGTTTTAATCATTGACAGTAGTGATACCTATACTCATATGGTCAGCAAGAGCACAATAAGGTTGAAGAAGGTACCATTCCTGTCTTATCTGTCCATCTACTTGGCACCATGTCAATGAATACAGCAGATGGGGGGATTATTAGACCAAGTGTTGATGCTTTCACCAACAAAAACTCTCGTCTCTCATATTTCCTGTAAACTGGTTATTTGGACAAAATACAACCATGATAACAATTTCAGGTTTAAAAAGAGGCTTACCTTTATCTTAGACGAACGAAAATGTTTACCTTCTTATTATCAATCTCAGACAAATAATAAACTTTAAAACCTGGGCGGCAATGTAACCACCAACCAAATCAAGATACTTCAAAAACTCTTAAATGTTTATTTAATTTCACATGAAAAGTGCACAAATTCTTCCTTTTAACTACGCGAATTTGATTTAATGAAAATAATATGAAAAGTTAATGAAGAAGCCATGTTAACGTAATAATATGTACCTACCCTTCATGACAAGCCACTGATCACAATACAAACTATCTTGCTTCATGTCGATTTGTAAACTGACTAGTATACACTGCCTTATTTTTGGCTGTCAATCCATGAGCTTGCGCCCCGCCCACCCACCTGTGCCCTACCATCTGGTAAAGATTAAGTTGGCCAGACAGCCTGGTACCAGTGAGGAATGTACAAGGAACCAGATACCTTCAGTTTGGCACCATGTGTTTCCCATTAACTTGTCTTCTCCAAAATACAAGAACTGCTATGTATACATACGTCTAAATACAACATGGTGAAGCTCTTATACTTTCAGCCAAACAGGCACCTTTAACTTTATTCACACATAGAAAACTGACTCCTTGAAAACAATTTGGCTTTAAAACCCAAGCATATCATTTCTTTCATCAACCAATATCATCGTTTCATAATGTAATGTAAACATTTTTAAACATATATTAAGGCCTATGAAACTTAACAGAATTTAAAGAACTGATTCTTTGTAGTTTTAAAAAATATTACTTATCTTGTCATGCCAGATATCACAATTAATTATAAGTATTTCAATGAGAAGAAAACAGATTTACTAATGTATTAGACATTATATAAGCACATAAAAACTAAGCGATAAATTTCATAAATGGTAATATTCTTCAAGTTTTGTTTAGATGAATGTATTCTTAAAGAAAATTTTTCAATTTTGACAATGTTTTTGTATAAATAACCGGAAACAAAATGAGACAAAATCTGTAAATCAGATATGTTAGTGCCAATGCATGAATTTTAAATATCATACCAATTCCTAAATAAAGCTAGTCCCAATATAACCTAGTTCGTGTCAAGTGGACACTAAGCTCCATTTCTCACTCCCTAAATGAAGCCATAACAATCATGATGCCATAAATTAATCCAGATTGATATGGACAATTATTTAGAACTATTATAATCACCTTTTAGTCATGGAAATAAAGAATGCTGCTATAAATTCCAATAGAGTAGAGTTGGTGGAGGTGGTGTAATACAAGCTGTATTTAATACAACTAGATAACTAACTGACCACTGATCAGATCAACTTCTGGTAACCTCATCCTCCAACAAACTAACTAAATATGTTGACCAGTTAACTGACCTACAGTATTGACCTTCTGACTTCTGCCACCTTTATCTTATTACCAATCTCTTTATTTATTGGCCTCAGGTGTTAGGTACATCACCTTCATTAGCCAAACTTGTGGTCTACCCACTAATTACCATAATCTTCTTATTGTTCTACTCATCAGAAGGTAGCAATAAAAGAAAGTCCTAGTTAGTTTTTGGCACCCTTCCGGTAATTGGTTTTAATTGATTGGGAGTAAATTAATAGGAAAAACAGAATTGTCAAGCAACAGAGTTAGGCTCTTTTAAAATGAAGTCCACACAGAATTTTGAATCAAGTAACAAATTAATCCTTGTAAGACATATAGAAATAGAAATTACAAATAAAACACTTATATGGATATACTACTTCTGAATTTATTAACAAGCTACGTTTCGATACTCATACAGGTATCGTTCTCAAGCAAACAAGCTACGTTTCGATACTCATACAGGTATCGTTCTCAAGCAAATATTATTTGCTTGAGAACGATACCTGTATGAGTATCGAAACGTAGCTTGTTAATAAATTCAGAAGTAGTATATCCATATAAGTGTTTTATAAGTAACAAATTTGTCGTTTTTCTACAGTGTTCAATTTCATTTTTAAATAGATAAAAATATCATGGTCACAATTTCGTATGCACTAAAGCTTTAATAGAACATATTGAATATTATAAATAAAAATAAAGTTAAATATTTCTGGAAATATTAAGAACATGCTGTTTTCTCACAAATTTTACCATGAGCTAGCTTTTCATCATAAATCTTCTATTTTTTTAAAAAATTTGGCCAATAATACTTCTAGTTAACAAATTTCTATCTACCATCTTTTAAATAATTTTATTTTTCCTTCATAATCATAAAGCAAAACAAAAGAACACATAAAGTGGTGTTTTTTCATGTTTCTAATAATGAAAAAGACTCAATTGTTTTGAGAAAAACAAAGGAAGAAGCTGATAGCATGCAATGTGGCAAAGGATTTTTTCTGAATTGTTTTATTAATTAATGTAAGAGGTTGAAGTGTAGTACAGGTAGTCAATCTGTTCCTATGTTTACCTGTAACTCTACTGTGTATTATCAGAACTTCTACTAAAACAATCAGTGTATATTATCTTAATTCTCTGGGGTCATAAATTAATCAACAAAATATTGTAATACACTAGCAATACCGCTGACAAAAGCACTATACTTGTAGTAACGCCAGAAGGCAGGCACAAACCAGCATTCATGAAATATTCCATGACTAATGATATTCTACAGAATTAATTCTATACACAAGAGATGAGCTACCAACGGCACATGTGCCAAAGGGTGGCACGCAAGAAAGTTAGGTGACACACCTAATCCAGAAAAAAATCATTTTTTTGATTAAAAAAAATGTTTTAGATAATTAAAGTCACAGCATCTGTTTCCATTTTGAAGGTAATAAAATAAAAACATAAAATATTTATTTCTCCGAATATCAATGGCTTCTACATTAATTTTTAAAATCTATTCCTACTAATAGAACTATCTACAAAAGACACATTATTGCATAAAACATTTTACAATGTATTTATATACAAGAATAAAACACACATAGTATACACGGATATAGTTTCAATAACATAATTGACTGGTATGAATTTCAATAAGTGTACATTTCTTTTTCAACATTAATATTTTAAATCGTTTGGAATGGTTTAATTCTGCATGTCAAGATGCCGTGTACATAAAAGATCCCTTGACAGTTGGAATTCGAGAGTAGGTCGTAGTGCTGCTGTCTGAGCAAAATTTCCCCCATAGCACATTGTGTGGCATATGCCCACTTCACTAGCCCAGTTCGGAGCAGAACAGTAGGACGTTAAACCCCATTTCATTTCATTTCATTGCTGCATGTTATTAATTTCATCCTCTACCTTCTGGCACATGTTACATAAAGATCTAAGAACAAATTAGAATATGACCATATCAAATAAGGGATGCATTTTCTTTTATTTTCAAAAACAAAATGCTTATAATTTGTGTATTCAAAGTCCAAAGAAATTAGGGAAAATTTCTGAACTTATTTAATACTTAATTTGTTAACCACCTTGGTGTTCCTTTTCATCTTGAAAAGATTGTTTGGAAACTCCCTTTTTAATCATTAAAATCAATACTCTCAGACATCTATAAAAAAAAAAACAGAACTCAAAATTACCCACCCCCCTTTCAAAGCTGTTATTATAGCAAATTTCAAGACATTATAGTTCTAAATACACCCATTTAAAACAATCTTTTGCTGAACTATGGAAGGCAGAGATCAGTAATTGAACCTGAGGCTAGACAGGGGTTTTGATTTACAAAAGATCCCAATAAAAACATTTCTGTATAATCAGATTAAATGTGTCTTACACTATCCATTTGTAACTGATGCTTCAGATTAGATTGAATTCGTTATGGTGGACAATTGTTTTTAAAAGAGATTGAACAATATTTGGCTCAGCTGTTGACTCAGAACGTAATAAAATCAATCATTTGTTACATGTCCTAATCAATAATTTAGAAGAAAGTCATTATCTTAAAAATGGCAGTTAGACATATGTGAATCATTATGAAATAAACATCTGATTGAAACTGACACTTTGATTAAATCAAACATATTCTTCAGTATAATGTGTCACATGCTTTGTTCATTTTTAATAAATTTACAACTCATAAATTAAATGAGCTCAAATTCAACAGGATTTACCCAACACCTCTCTAAATCTTTTAGATGGAAATTATTTCTTTACCCTACCAAATGCATAAACAAAATTTAAATAAAAAATGTTATAGAAGGTTTACCATGTGTTACCATGTGATATCAAGGCTATGGTTATTTTGTAACATTTGTAGGACTTCCGTTAATCTACAACACTTCTGGCTACAATTACCTGTACTATTACAAGCAAGATGGGTTCCTTTTCCTTTCTGTGTCATTGCGTTTTGTAAACAATCTGCTAATTATGCAAAGGAAAGGCTCAAATAATTGAAAAATGTGGACCAGTGCTGGCACAAACTGGCAGAAATCAACTAATGACTGTTTATTTGAAAATGGTTGCCATGTGTTGACCAAATTAGGCGGTGGAGTTGCCAGGGGTGGTGCCAGAACACTAACTGTCTCTTATCTTAGACAAGAATCAGGACTGAGTGGCGTTGGTTCCACCTGTCTAAACAACATGTATACATACTGGTGACGAGGGGTTATCTTCATAACACATGCTACCTATTACTGGATTTCTCCATACAAATTCTGACAGTGTGAAAAAGTTCAACATTGTTCTGGTTTCAGTTAGTAAAAAATACATCCATCCTTTAAAGCTTACAACAATATTTCAAATTTTCAAAAATCCTTGCAGGTTACCACTACATAATAAATATATTGCAGGGAAAAAATGACAATTTCCAAATATTCTTTTGGCGTTTTCCATCTTCTCAATGTTTTAACCTTCATGAACGTAAAGTGCAATTTTGATATAAATACCATGAAAGCCCTGTCCTGCACCCTGTAGCTACAGCTTGAACAAAACATTTTCACAATATTGACAATTCATCAGCAACCAAGTGAACCAACGGCTGTTGGATAAATTTGATGAACATGAAAACCAACTCAATTCTTTGAAGAGTTTTATGCAAGAAATCAATCATTGTTGCAATCGATGTTTCAAAATTTTATGGCACTTTTGCTTTTAACTACCGGATCCTTCAGGTTTCGTGTATCACCCACCTTTGTTAGTCTGTCAGCATATTGTACATTGTATGTCTGTTGTAACTGTTTATAGTCCATCTGTACCATGCTTTTCATAATTCATGTGTCTTTAATCAGCACAGAAGTGGAACAAAATAAGGTGCAGTAATTCTACAATGAGTTTTTTCAAGTCTTGCATTGGCAACACTTTTGAATATTGTAAGCATATGCAATATTTACTTAGTTTATCAGTAACTTCAGAAACCAAAAATCAAGATGTTTACATACAAAGTTTATTATAATGCATACTTTATAAAATATATTATCTGATTTTGAATTCATGATGAAGGAATCTTAGACAAATTCTAAGCTTTAATTTTCTATCCAAGAAAAATAGGCATCATGATGCTCTATTACATCATCAAAGAGTGAGTAATACCTCTCTTAAATGTGTGAAATATCAGAAAGTTAATGATGAAAACTTGATTCTATTTGTACACAATGTTTAATAACCTGTTAAAGTTATTACAAGTAAGGTAAAGATGGTGGTTTATTACATGATGCTGAGTAATGGTAGTGTAATAGTCAAGATTAGTTTTGGTATCAATCACTGAGATCGTACCCAACGACATCCAATCAACTTTTACTATGTGAACAAAGCCTCTATTAATATCTTTACTTTGTCGTGAACATATGTTAAAAAACTTGGTGCCAATATAGAATTGTTCCATCACCAGATCAGTGAGATAGGCATCGGCAAAGATTGTAAAAACGCAAACTGTGACTGACAACGTCAAAACATAAAACAGGAGGAAAATAAATAGCCAACAAGTATCTGTCATTTCGACACTTTAAACACGTGTTGCCAATATGAGCCAAGATTGCCTCAGAAACAACTGGAAAAACGCAGGCAAGATAAATAGATGGCAGCCAGCACATGTGTTGGATTAAGAACCAAAACAGAACTGGCGCCAGTCTGCTTATAGGCGCGGGTGTTAGTCTGTTGTTTGATGGATTGAGGATTCTAAGTGAAAACACTGGTGTATAGGTTTTGATATATACGACCACACTCAGAGTCCAGATGACTTGACTGTTTAATTTAGCAAGAAAGAAAACATAGTCTTTAAGTTCATACCAAATGTAATATTAACATTTAGGACATTTTTTGTGGAACTGTAAACAGTTTTCTTTCCTACATCCTCCAAAACAAAATATATTTTGAAAACATATATGTACACAGTAAACTATGTGTAGAACATTATGCATGATTTATCTCAGTTTTACCTGAATGAAAGATTAGGGTTTTACACCAGTAGAATATAAGGTTTATTCCCCATTGGAACATTAGGATTTTACATCAGTAGAAAGTTGGGGTTTATCCTTAGTAGAACATTTGGAGTGTTACCTTACTAGTACATTAGTTTATATACCCAGTGGGATTTTATCTTGGTATTAAGGTTTGAGGATTTCCTTAGTAGAAACTCAAATATAACGGTTCATCGTCTGAGTCTTACCTAAGTAGAAAAATAGGGTTTATTCCTAACAGAACATTTTGGTTTTTACGCAGTAGAATATTTGGAGTTTTGTCCAAGTCATTTTGCAAAATGCACATTCTGGAAAGCTTGAAATAACATTTTCTATGCATTTTATGTCTTGCAAATCAGATTATGAATACTATTATTCAAAAGTTACATCCCACAGAGTTTGGAATCTGGAATTCAACTCAACAACAACAGCCTTTAATAAGAAGTAAATTCTCATATTAAACTCATTAGAAAATCATTCAAGTGAGTGAATTAAAGCTTTGAATCAGTGAAAAATAAACAAGTACCCTTTAAATTTTGGATCACCGTTTCCTGTCAAAAACCTGAGAAACTCTGATCTGGAACAACAACAAAATGTTTTTCAAATATTACTTGTGAAAACAAAAACCAGCCCTGCACAAAAAATTATGGGGAGTGAAAAAATGTTAGGCAGTTTTCTGTTATACCAATGCACCTCAAAACTTCTGACAAGTTATCAGCAAGAAATACACATAAGAGAAAGAAGATCTGTACGGCAGGTTTTCGCTAGACTTGCTGTCTCCAGCACACATGGTTTTGATAGGTATACTCTCTACAGCTGACTGCTACCAAACTCCTGATGCCTTGTAACTGATTACTGACAAACCTTATGTTTTTGAATACATAAATATGTTCCTTCCTCTAAAATGGTTCTAATAAAAGCTATTTGCTAGAAAATGTTAACACAATCCAGATGCCGAGTGGAGTCTATATAAAGAGCTGAGTGAAACTAGAGCCAAACCAGGGTCCTCTGAATCGAACAACAGGAAAATAAAATGGGAAATCAATTAAAGATAGTTCCAAAATGTATTAGAGTAGCAGAATACGTCCATTGTCTCCTTGAAATATTAAACTTTCCAAATCTGCTGTTGCTATTTATTTACCAGTAAATGGCGCTTGCCACATTAACTTAACACTTTAATGCATCAACAAGCAAAGAGTGTTAACAGTTGTTTAAGTTTTGTATGTGTTTCAGTACTGTGATAAGGATGAGGACCTTGGTTTATACATTTTTGTACCATAGGGCTAGTGTTACTCTCCGTGTAATATTATTACCTTAAATAGTTTAAACAGAGCTCAACAGTCAAACATCAAACCATTTTATTATCGCTTTAAAACCTACATGGATGTCATGTTGTGATATTAATATGTTTGATACTTTACAGGACATTATTACACAAATAAACTTTCTCTGAAACGCATGATACTTTTAACTTATGTCACAATAATCATTTGTAGAATTTTCATTATTTTTTTAACATTTGCCAGAAATAAAATGAAATCTAAAAGAGACAAATTAAATGTCAAGAGGATGTCCCATTAAAATTAAGTCATTTGCATGATATAAAAGACCTTTGGCTCAATTGGTGCAAAGCAATATGAACAGTCTTTTACAATTGCTTTACAGGACAATATTTGGAAAATAATTTGAAAATATCTAAAATTGGTAAATAGTTTCCTTTACAAATCTATCTTCTAGACTTGTTTCTAAGCCTTTCAGGTTTGTCATTTTAATTTCCTCTGCTGTTTACATGCTTTTGACTATTCATTGCCAATGTCCATCTTTTTCTGCTAAACTAACTGGAACATATTTTATATTAGCACATAGTATACAACCTTACAATATTTTACACAGACCTAAATATTATAGAATATCCTAGAAAGTACACCATTTTCAACTGACATGATTGTGGTATTTCAAGGAGCTATTGCTATTGTTACTAACCAACAACCATTTTGTTAAATGGAAGACCAATCCTACACATGTCTTCTGTCTTGTACATTCTTTAACTGATAATATATGCCCGTCAATTATCTCGTATCAAGGGGACATTACTCATGCCACCAGCTGTAAAGTTTCCAACAAGGTGTGACAACTTATTACATCTGTTGTATTACCTTGAGAACTAACCAGCCTTTATATAATATTATATCAACAAATATACGCAACTGTCAACGTGACAACAGACATTTCTCTCCCAGTTGACTAAAAACATTACAAAAGCTGTTCATGAGAGAGGTTGGAAAGAAAGATCATCAAGCGATTGCTGTCATTAATGTACACACATATATACGTATGGAGTAGAACAATAAATGCTACATTACATGTTTGTCATTTCTGAGACATAATTGCCATTTATCGTGGATAATGGCATATACAATGCAGAATAATTGTCATATAAAATGCATCAGGTGCAAACACTAAAACATCAAAGTATCAGTGAATCCTAAATAGTTACCTACATGAACTTACCACAGGACAACATACAGGACCTAATTGGATGTGACAAGCGATATCAGCAAAGTCCACCAAAGGTACAAACCCTGTCAGTATTGTAGCTACCGAACCAAAATATGGTGCACAAAGCAATTATTTCATCTAATTAATCGTTCTACACTTTAACATAACACAAGGAAAGGTACAAGACAACAAGTAGCAACAAACCAAGCTGACATTCTTCTCTCCTTTGATGTAACAATTAAAAGAAATCCTGACTAAGGTAGCTGTAAGTGTCAACTGTAATACTTCAACATACAAAAAAAGAGTTCAATTGTAAAGGTACAAACAACTTGAGTAGAATGAGTCGATGTGACACTATCATCTTTAAAAAGATTGTAAAACTCCTCATTTCAACTACCCTGATTCTCAGATTTTATTTGTTTGGGAGTGAAACTTGGCAGCTTCACCATTATCTGATAACTGTTAACCTGTTGGTCAGTATCGAAGATAAAATTCCTCTTAAATCTATCACCATCTTTGTGGGTATCTGGTTTGATGTGCACACTATAGTGAGATAAAATGACGAAGTAAGTCAGAAGGGAAAAAGGCACCAATAAAAAAGTGCTTAATAAACTTTTCCTTATCTTTTAGAATTTAGATACCTTATTGTTTAGTTCCCATGATATTTGATCTTTTGAGACTAGGTTTGTAGAAAACAATTCTCTTAAAAAGGAAAATAAGAAACCCAGAAATTTAATTTATGAGAAATGCTACCACCTCTTCTATAGATTCCTTTGTAGACTAGTTAGCCCATTGAAAAACCCTTATTCAGGGTATGCAGCAATAAAGCAAAGGAGACTGTCCATTTATTTCTATCAATGACAACTTCTAGATCCAGTTCAAGCAGCAAACTAAATCAAATATTATGTTTGCCATGTCACCATCCTATGTAGAAGTAGCCAATTGACAACGGGAAAGAATCAAAACACAATGAACAAATTATTTCTACACAAAATAAACAAGTTGTCATATTTATTAAAACCAACCCCATTTTAAAGTATTAATGACATCACTCATGCAATCTTTACATAAGTATTTGACGTATTAAGATTTTATAGAAAATCAAATGTTTATAGCAAGTTCATACATAATTATCTATGAAACAGAACATAAAATAAATAAAATAAACGATATGCTTTATTTCTTAATAACATCTCTCTTCTTTAACATATAATCATTAAGATTTTACGACAGTTCATACACGACTATCTCTTGAAGACATGAGGTGCTATTCTCTGTGATTATGTTGATAGCTACAGACTTTTTTCCTCGAACACTTTGTAGTAGGCGCCACATGACTGTTGAAAACATTGACTTATCATAAGAATACCACTACTAAACATATGCTTAAACTATTAGTGTAAATCGTATGAACCTAAAACCTCAATCAGATAACAAGATGTTGCATGCATATGATGCATTTTTCAAAGATTCTAAGATGTCTACTTCTTTAAAAAGAAATCCCGGAATTTCAAGAATGAAGAGAAAAAAATGTTATCATTATCTGAAGATCCTAATTTGAAAACACGCCATTTATAGCTTTATGCTTGAAACACTTATAGAATCATCCCTGCTTTACAATAGAACGATTGTTCCAAAGTGTGAAATACCCTAGACATGAGGCAGATGCAGGGTTACATAAAATCTATCATATATATGTATTAGTGACATCGTACCACATGTGATCTGGAACAAAGTGACATAATTAGTCTCTTAAACCACATGCTAACATACAACTCAACCAAATCAGGAGGCTAACTCAGGATAGATCTGTCTTAAAGGTGGAATAAAAGTTCTACACCTGAGACCCATCAGTTCAAATATCCCAAATATCCTGAGAGCGTTTTAAAGAGACAATTCATGCAAGAGCTAAATATGCTTATTGCAACACCCTTTTCTGGCTTTAAATGTTATGTAAATTATAATTTAGACTTTTATTCACATGACAAGTCCTTAATCAAGTCTCTAGACCATTAGATGGCTTAGATGTAGAATGGATTAGACAATGCCTGCCATAACTTCCTTAAATGATACAATGGCCGCCATTCACAGAAACTGTTGATTGAAGGACTGAAAATCAAGACATCGTTTATTAACATGGCAAGAATATGAAGTGTCAATTAGCAGAAACAATTTAGTCTATTTCCTGTCAAAACTGTAAACATACAGAATAAGGTACTTGTAATTTGACCGAATATTTGTACTATTTTGGAAGAACAGCAATCATCATTTCTAAATCTAACATAATTTCTCTTTAAATTGAAGTTTAACATTTTTATATTTTATTGTTATATGACAATGCTTGTCACTTTATATATTTGATACATTATTAACATAACCAGAGATATATAATACTATCAGAACTAAACGGTTTCTATCAGCTGTCCTATTATAAACTCATTTCCTTATGAACTATCTCTTCATTAATTAATATAAATTATTAATCAAATGGTCTGCAATAATACTCAAATTCCATATTTGAATCAGTCATTAAAATATCAAATTTCTCTTGACTCCAGTTCAAAATATTTTAAATTTACTTGCCTTTACTTTCTTGTTTCTTGCCGGTTAGCAAGGACTGGTCAAGTTGAACCCTTCAAGTTTAATCTGTCCTTCTACACAGATAAGACAAGACAGGAAAATATGCAGGAAAATTAATAAAATTCTAATTGATACAGAGCAGCTGTGAGGATGAGAGCAATTTCCGAGCCTTGTGTTGAACATATGGCCAATGAGATAAAACAATCAATAATCGTGATGAGTGTTCAGTTTCCTCTAAATATATTAATTTATTCAATCTTACTAAACTTTATAGAACATTTAAGAAACCAAGTTAAACAAAACTTTTACACTTTCTACTATATAAAAGAAAAAGTTTAATTAATACTTATTGAATTAATTAATGATAAAACATTGAATTATGATATCTTTAACATTGTGAATGACTGTGAAGGTCCATGGGGCAGCAGTAATAATAAGCAATGAAATTTCAATTTAAGTTCGTTTTTGTCTAGCATGTCCTTCATATAAGCTATTTACATATCAGATTGATCAAACTGCTCCATAAAATGAGTCTTATTAATAAAAACTGAATCCACTTTTATGCTAGACCCTGATATAAATTAATATATAAATTTAGAATTAGTATAGCCTGTCTTATACTGAAAAGACACCTGCTATACATGTATATCTATTATCAAATTTCATTTTTATTTCTGCTTTACTAACAGCTGAACATTTATATTCTAGTTTTAAAAAATACTTTTATTTTCTGAAATTAGTCTTTTTCATGCAATTTTATTTCAATAGAAATTTAAGCAATATTTATAATTATATCATTTAAATGCAAACCCAGACCAATGCCTTGTGTAAATTTATCTATTTTAAATTGATGACCATCTAATGTACACAAAATGATATGTTTTAAATATTTTAATAATGTAAATATGTATTTTCAGGTGCTGTATTACTAAATATGATTAATATCAATTAAACAAAGACAAGTTTTATCACATATATCATCCTGATATATTCAATTCAAATAATGATATTAATATATCTTGGAATATATTCATTAGAAACAATATTTTCTAATCTATTGAAGGTGTATTTTAAACACAATTAATTCAAATAATGTTTGATAAATTATTGATTAATGGAACAAGTTCTATGGATATAACACACGCTTCTTTTATTATCATATCAACTAAATTGATTAATTATGGAAATACATAGATTGAAATAAATGGTGGCACCTTACATTTTTTTATTTTTTGATGCATAAAAAAACCTATTTTACCATATAATTAAAGGGAATTTCAAGTAACTAGTACACCTGTGACAATAATAAATACCTAAGCACACCTGTTTGTCTGCAATAGTTTTCTCAGGTGCAAAAATATTTGCTAAACGTCCTCTTCAAAAATGAAGGAGCCATCTTAACAGATACCTTAGTTAGGAGATTACAAGTTTGTTTAGAATAGAAAATATCAAAGGCCACTAAGCATCTTTGGATAAAACAAAACTTGACTAAAATTGTTAAGACTAAATTACTTGTTCCATTTGCATGAACTTGACATCAATATAATATACACAGTAAAGCCTAATCTCAAGACTATCTTCAAGAAACACTTTATGAAAGGCAACCATTTTCTATCGTTAAAAAATTCAAAAATCAATCTGTATTTTTCTGCAATTAAATCCTTGCCGATACACCAAATTGTTGTCTGTTCAATGTTTGAAAGAGACATCATCTTCAACAACAAAATAGATACCGTTCATCTTATATAACAACATCTTATTCCAAATATTCCCAGACTCACTAATTATCGAAAATTCCATGGTTTACTTAGAGCAGCACATTTAGCATGGTGGAAAACAATTAGAGGGAATCTGAAACCAGCTCTATTAGATCACCTCAAATTTTGTATAGTTTAATTTGAACATCCTTGTAAATAACCAAGATGGGTTGCCTGGAAACAGGCTTTTACATATTGACAATATGTACACTGTATATAAATTTCAAGTCAATTGGATCTAGAGCATCTGCAATATTTTTCAAATTGATCAAGGGCCATAACTTCCACAGCTATTATCAGAAACCTTTAAAAATTAATATGCTTCTTTACTTCATGTACATTAACACTGTGTGTAAAATTTAATAGAAATCAGTAACACTGAGTATATATTTAACAATAATCAGTAACACTGAGTATACATTTAACAATAATCAGTAACACTGTGTATAATTTCAAGTCAATCTGAAATTAACTCTACGATCTGGAATGGCCAGAGAGCTTTTTCAAATAGATCTTCGCCGGTAACTCTATCGGAAAATGTTGAAAATCAAAGGTTTCTTCACGTCATAAACACTATTTACCAAAAATCCCCATCAAGGACACAAAATATCCAAATTTTCTTAAAGTTTACAATGTGAAAATGATATTGTTGGACTGGCCTCCTTGCCCCCTGCATCACAGCACCAACTCATGGATCATTAGGCAATTAAAGTTTTCAGTAGATGTAAAGATGAATTTTATCATTTATTTTGAAAATATATGTAGGTCAATTTTGTTTCCTATCAGGCCAGATGACCTAGTCCACCTCTGATTTGAAAGCATTTGAACAAAAACAAATTACTGTTTGTTTATTTCTTGCCGTCCTGCTAGAACTTTAAGTGCGTAAGTCCACAATATCATTATGTCATGGAGAAGAACTATAAATGCGATCTTAGGAGAAGATCTAAATCCACTTCCCATTAGATATTAAATTTAAGAAATATTTCTACTTTGCAAAATTCTGTAGTGGACTGTAAGATTTTATGTCTCAAATATTCTATTATCAAAAACAGTGAAAGGATTTTAACGTACCGTAAATCACATCCATTTTTACATGTTTTAACTCTCAAATTTCTCACAATGATCATTTCTCAATTATTTTAATAATCTGCCTGAGGCCTTTCTTAAGAATTAGACTTTTTTTATGTACAAGTCATACCAATACATTAATAGACCAATCAATTGAGGGAGAATTAATTCAATAAGGCTAAAAAAGCTATCTAATTTCTTCGTGCTTTCATTGTTGAAGCAGCTTCTAATTACAACAAGAGAAGAATTAATAATTTAAAACAATTACACAATAATATAGAATTTATCAAACATTGAAAATCCATATCTTCTTTAGAAAATATTGATAACCAGATAAATTATCTTTAAATCGAAATAAAACAAGAAATAAAAGCATGAATTTTATTGGGAGTCAGTGGAAAAATTTTCATTGTGAGCAGGTGTAATGTTAATTATTCACGACTTGTTCGTCACTGTTGTATGAAAGAGTAAACACTTCTTACAAAGTGTTACTAATGTTCAGCAAGACTATTAATTTTGCATAAATTGATTGCAATGAGGATAATGGCGTATCGGTGACCGTCTGCCTGGGTTCTGATGGGTCAATGCCATATGGTGAGAACTAGCATAGATTTACCATTAATCTATAATATTGATGGTTCTAAGTAGTTTATTCCTGTGTTTACAAAATATAGCAATTTTCCTTCCCAAGACATTATTGATACCAATTGGAAACATGGCGCTTAATTGGTTGAATAACCAGTTATTGCCATCCTCTATGAATATTGCCAGGCATTATATATTTATATATATTGTATGGTCATACATTATTTCACAATAATGATCTTGCTATATTTTACAGGATTAAAGATACATTATGGGAGATAAAGAGATGGTAGTTCTCACTATGATAGTTAAGAACTAGATAGTGTAAAGGTAATTTACTGAAAATTTCAGTCAAATTGATCCACTATGAGTCGAGAACGAAGCGAGTGAAATATTCGCATAGCCTCAGTCATCATTACTAAAATCATTAATATAAATTACATAGTCTCGATTATCCACTTTTTTGGATATAATTATCAATGGTCCTTAAGCCGCATATAGGAATTTAATCCAGCCAACATCGAAGGCTAGTCTTGACATCAAGAGTTTATTTTGGCCTGGATAAGTTAATTAATGTCAAATTGATAATTTAGATAGCCCAAAGAAAGAAAGACTTGTAATAAGCAGATTTTGTTCTTGCATAATGCATGCTTAAGGGGGTTTATATGGTTGAGTAGTAAACAATTATAAACAAGTATTTATAGACAAGGACTTTAGTGGTCAATTATATGTGCTCAAGTATAATGCTAAACACTTGGTCCTCGTCCTTTTAAAAGAGCAGTCAGCAATATACAGTGTCCTTTCCAATGGTCAACACTGGTTATATACCATTTCAAAAAAATCATTTAATCATATCTCATGATGACCAGCACCAAATACTAATGATAATTTGTGTGACAATAACAACTATTTTCTAACATCCTCCACATAACTGAGCATTTACAGATAAGAAATATTTAACAATCATCAGGAAAGTGATGATTACTGAATGAATATAAGTTAAGCCCATTATGTCATTAGAGAGTCAAGTTTCCTTGTCAACAGGATTGGATCACTTGACATTTCAATGATAACCATTTGAACTTACATATCATAACATAATTTATCAAATATTTCATAAATGTTGGTACAAAATATATGCTCAACAAAGGAAATCAGTTTCTGGTCATTGTCTCTGTCAAAATTTGTCACAGATACAAACCAACAATCTGAACCTATGAACCTATGTGATGCATTTCCAAAGAAGTATCAACCTTATCAAAAACTTATCCAGACCATAATAAACTCTCGATACCATCATTAGGCTGCAATATTTTGGGGATTTAAATACATTTTGTGATGGATAATTCACACCAAAGTTAGTAATGATGTTCAAGGCTAGCAAAATTGAATCCCTTATATCTTGGTTCAGAGTTACGCAATTTGTAATTTAATTTTTAGCATATTCTGTTTTCAACATCTATTCTTTTAACTATTACAGCGAGAACTGTCTCCTCTTTATATCTAATCTTGCCTAATGCTCTTTTGATAAAGAGAATGCAAGATGGTGCACTGTCATTTAAATATCAATATATGTATCAAGTTAAACATTTCTTCCATCATATCATTGACAGACTTTAACTGGTGAAAATGTGTACATATGTAGTGAAAACTAATATCAAAAGATTTGGGTATTATTTGAATTTATTGTGACTTGTGGTTCTATTCAAATGAATTAGTATATAATCTATATTCATCAAATTGGGACAAATTTTTGTTTTTGGTAACAGCTGCCTTTTGTTGTGAGGAGGTATCAGGTACAAATGATCTGTTTTTAGTTTATTATTAAGTACTATCATTATTGTATATAGAATTAAACATGTGACATTTACGTATGTATGTAACATGTGCTGAAACAATTGACATTAACTTACTAAAACATTTGCATTTTCATTATTAATATTTTAATTGATAACCTGGAATATCCATTGCAATTCAACAATTATAATTTCTCCCTTTGACGGAAATGACCAGCCTGAGATAGAACTTAATTACTTCAATGATTAAGGTGACAGCATTCCAGAATAATATGGTAAATACAGGGTCAAAGTCTCCTAGTACCTGTACTCAGAAATAGGTTACTCATTTTACCAACAAAAGTTATTGCTTCAAAAATTGTTCAAATTGATCGATACTGAGACAAGGGGAAACCATGTTGTAAAATCTTAGGGTACTAGTTACGCATCCACCATGGCTCCTGATCCTAAAGGAAATTATGATGATTTAAGTTAAGATGAGTTTCCATCTGTCTTACAACATAAGCCTTCAATATCTATCTGATTTGTATCAATATCTGATTTTTATCATTCTGCTTGATAGATAAATACCATTTTTCAGATCTTATTTGTGTGTAATATAAATAATGCAAATGTTTACTGGCCTATTGTCATTTTGTCTCTTTGAAGATTCTCTTGCACATTTACTGAATACGAAAATTAATTAAAATTTTTCCATATTCTAACAAACAAGTGGAATATTTAATAAATGTTGCACAGGTTCTTGTTCATATTATTTGTAATAAACTCCTTTTATGCAATAGAATTAATAAAAATGACTAACTAGCAAACCACAGAACGAATTATGTCAATTTTTTGTGAGGAATGACAAGTGGAGAGGTATGTACTGGTATTTCAAATGAATTAAGATGGGTCTAAATGTACATATGTACCTGCTCGACCAGATCTGTCAGTATGTCAATATACATGGTGATAATGATGCGAATCTTGTGTTTAATCAGTCAATTCAACACTCTAGTCCGCTGCAAGTCATCTGCAATTAAAACCAACAGGCTTCCAGATGGTAGCTTGGCGATCTTATCTCTTACAGCTGACCAAACTTTCTACTCTCTTTATTATAGATTTCCTACCAACACTGTACAAGTATATGGATAATATATTTGATTATTTCCAGACATAAATTTTTATTTCTGGTTTTAGAAAAGACAACCCGGGGATATAAAGTACAGTGCATAAAACCAGAGTGGACTCGGTGCTCTTGATTTCTTCTCTCTCTTTTTTTTTTATTTAAGTGACGATAAACTTGGAATAAATCATACCTTGTCCTTGACAAAAATGTAACTTGGTATTATATTTACCATCAAAAATTAAAAGCCTATTATTAACAAACTAGTCATTTTTTGTCAAGCCTCATTTTTGGGTACTGTAATTCTTGCTTTTGGAGATGGAATTAAATAACTGAGAATGTAATCTTTTATGCAAAATTACATCTGAAATTATTAAAAATTTCGTCATTGACTCTACAGATTACAAATAACTTGTTTAGTGTACATGTGGTTATTTTCATTGGTGTAGTATCTTTCTGAACTTTCAATATATTTGTGTTACTATCCATTCATATTCTGGCCAGTTGCAGCATGATGGCTACACTTGGTGATGGTTGTCTAACATGCAGATTTGCAGTTCTGTTTGGCAGTAGTACTGCATTGTCAAATGTACCATCAAATGCTAATCTTTATTCAAATAAATGACTATGAACATGGTAAGAAATGACATCTTGGTGTTTGATATCTTATTCTCATCCTTGTAAAACTGGCAAAAAGGTTGGAAAATTCTGAGGAACCTGGATGGAAATGGGACCTACTGGTTAGTCAGCTAGTGTCATACTCACTGAACCACGAACCCAGTAGGACACCATTGGTTGAATGATGGGGTAAATGACTTGGATGTCACACATCACCTATTTAATGGCTGATACATGAATAACAAGAAGGATATTCACTACTGTACAAATAACATATGAAGAGAGATGCTAATTGGATTAATCATATACCTATTAACACTATTGCATAAAAGATTAACTTTCATCTTTATATTGATTCAGTGAAGCTATTAACAAATCAGTACTAAGTGATTGTTTCAAGGTTCACTGCACACCATATAACCTGCAGACTTGATTGTCTATTGACAGCTCAATACCAGTAGTAATCTATTAAACTTACATTACTAGCACTTATTACTATATTATGTAACTTAACAGGGGCGGATCTAGGAATTTTGAAAAATGAGGGCACTGACTATGGAGACGGGGCACGCCGCAGAGAGGGGGGTGAGAGCCCCAAGAAAATTATCCGTCATGTCCCTGCATCTGTAGCAAATTCAAGACCTATTTGGCTGATATTTTGGTCTAAACGTTCAGAGATCGTAGAAAAAGAGCCTCAAAATCGAGCAAAAAAGCCAGTTGAAAGGCACTTTCAATATTAAAAAAAGGGCACTGTCAAAAATTAGGGGGGTGCGCACCCCTTGCGCCCCCCATTGAATCCACCTCTGAATTTAATACCATATATGTCACCATACCATACACCATATTGAACATTCTGTAGCAAGAATTTGATAGCTGTATGCTAATCATAAACTTATACCTTTCATATAATAAGAGGGGTAGGTGGGAATGGTCTAATACATGCACCTTAGATCAAATGATCTATCAATGAGTCAAGTAGCATTGTTTAAATCCCAAGCTTGAACGTGACAATGAGTTGGTCCACCCGTCCATCAGTGTTGGATTTCTCTGGGTACTTCGTTTTTCACCCACTGCTATAAGAACTTACTCTCAAGTCAATTACTGATTGAAAATCATTTCATTTGTTAGTCCCCAAATAACCTGATTTGTGTCCAGAGGACAATAAACCCTATCTCTCTCTTTCATACATTAATGAATTATTTTTATTACACAGAAAATGCACAATAAATAGAATACACAGATAAATACACACAGACAAGTTACCAAAATACACAGACCTAATACACGGATATAGAATACACATAATACACAGAGATTGTATAAAAACATACACATAGAATACACAAAGATGGATAATACAAAGTGATAGAGTTGACAAAAACAATAGAGAAATATATACAAAGAGGGATATATAATGTATGATGATACACTGGAGGAAATATACACATGGATATACATGATCTGGAGTTTTGTTCCTTTTTGCTACACATTATTCATTAAAATACAACAAAAAACTGCCTGCAATATCACCAAAGATCATAAGCCCTATATTAGTAGTAGCAACAAGAAACTACTTTTCAGAAAAAATAAATATAGAAACAACAATTTGGATATCTGATACTAAAAGATCCTATGGAATTCTTTTATTCTCAGCTAAGATTTCTGGTTAAAATGTCAAGGATCTTATCAAATGATTTCTAAATAGTGCTGTTAATAGATAAAAAGACTACATTTAGTGATGGAAACAAACAAAAATTTTATGCAACTAATCAAACTGAACATCTGCTGTATTAACATCATAATCAAATTTGATCACAATAGAAATATAGTTCCCTTTCCAGTCACACATATGACACATAGTAGATAAAATATAAACAGCATAACTAATTTAATAAATACTAGGGGAATATGTAGTAGAATTAATGTATATAAAAGAGATATGGTTGATTATAAGATAGTATAGATAAATTGTTGACACATCTGTTGCATCAAATTCTAATTTTCATTATGCAGGTATATAATTTTGATTTCTACAGATATATAATCTAAATATACTTATATAAATGTCTAATGTTCTGTGGCAATAATATAAGAATGTAAGCTAGATTTGATAAAGATGTTTACAGAAAAAACTTAAGATAATAGTATATCACCCACTAATATAACTTTGGAAGAGGATATAGACACAATTTTCCTGGTAGACATGTAGTATGGAATTTGATGACTTTTTGCATCAACACATGAAGAATGTATTTTTTTGAAAAGGTATCCCAAACATGTACGAGACAATGATGACGGTTTCAAAGAAACTCCCACCCATAATTAATCGGCTTAATTCACAAAATTATATATTAAACGACTTCTTTAATTAAAGTAGGAATACATATACCCAGAGAATTGAATATGAAAATATATTTTTTCCGACATATCGTTCTCCTTACCAGATAAATAATTCATGACCAAAATTTACTTTCATTTCAGAATCCTTCTTTTATTTTACAAAATTAGCCTTCAAGAGCAATAAATCATATCTGAAGTTATAAATGAAAGACAATAGTAAATTTGTTTGATGATTTGAGACCATCAATTTTCAGCAAAGTCTTAAAGGAAATGGAAACTTGTTAAATTTAATCAACCAATTTAATTACACAGTATGATTTCCAATTTTGTGTTACAATGTGGGGATACATCCGCTTTAAATATTTATTTCCATATTAACAATCAAACCAATTAGTAAACACTTTATCCATTTCTAATACTGGGAAAAGAAATACAAAAATATTGCGAAATATATAATAATCAACAAGCCTACAGCCATGAAACCAATCTAATCTGGTAATTTGGAAGACAAAACACTTAAGAGGTTGTCTGTTGTCTTTTACTGACAATATGGTTAGGTACTTCTACAGATGGTCCAACACCTGTCATATTATTAAACTTAAAAATCTAATCATTCTAATAAAATATGATTTATTCCACATAATCAAAAATATCGATAAAAATTGACATGAAAATAACATTTGTAAACTTATTGGAGGTGAATTGAATTAAATCAAAAAGACATACAAACAAATAAATAGTCTTTTTCCAGGAGCTAATAACAAACAAATATTTAAAATATTAGAAATTAGCATCTAAGTTATCTACATTATTTTCACAAATGAAACTTAATAAAATAAATCTATGACAAAAGATGTTTAAAGCATTTATACTATTTAAGTAATGTAATTTTAACATTTTTAGACCAACCTGAGTCATGATTTGACACACATTTTTGTCGATCGCACATAAACCCAACGAAGGCCCACTAGTCAAATTCAGACAAATCACAATCTAGTTAGAACCCCAATCATTCAAATAAATTCCAGACAAAATCCCAGAAACTGAATTGACTTTCATTAACCCAATCTAGTTTCGAGTCATAATAGATATGCTAAAAGATACTGGGAAGAAAAAGTTTAAGGATGAATGAATAAATAAAAAGATGAATGGATATTTGCTGCTGTAAATATGACATTCTATGTAAATATTAAAACTATATTTACCATGTAACATTTAACAGACTGATATGAATACGGGAAACGCCAGGCATTATTCTAAACTAGACAATAAAAGAGGAAAACTGGAACCATATGGTGTAAGGGTATACCATATGTTCCTAACGCCTCAATTTAACTCTTAATTCTTTTACTCAATCCACATCAATATCTAGCAGATAAATAGCATGATTCTATTATTTCTTTAATATTTCTTTAAACTTGCAATTAAGACAATTGGGGATGGGGAGGAGTGGGGAGTTGCAGGGGTATTCAAACCTTTAAAAACATTTTTTTTCAAAGCAGCACTAAGAAAATGATATACATGTATGTCTAATTGTAATCCTCCAGTAGCATACTCACTTTATTCAGAGTAGATTTTGTCACATAATTTTATTTTTAATGTAAATGATTTCTTTTTTTGTGTGTCTTTTTTTCATGCTTTGAGTTAGAACAAATTTCAAATAATGTTTAGTGAATAACATTTAGTATATTCGGCAATACCATTCATGTTATAAGATTTCTTCTAAATATTTACTGAATAACATTATTTCTCTTTCCTCAAGAGATAAAAAAGAATACCACAGAATTCCTTTCATATTTCCATTTCTGTACTATGTCTTGGGAGTAAGAATTGTAAAAATAATACTTGCACCATATGAAAAGGTGATATTACCATTCCTACATAACTTCTCTTACTCCATGGTGTGAAACAGCATTTTGCATTTTCTGTTAGAACTTTGCTAAACATAGTAGCCATATTCAGCCAATTACAGATGTCAAGAAACTTTTTTAAAAAGACAATTTTTTAGTCCAAGAAACAAGTTCCAGAAAGTGCAGCTATTTTTTATAAGGATTCTTTCAATTTAAACATACATTATGCAAGAACTAAATCTGCCTATTGCAGGTCTTTCTTTAGGCCTGAAATGTTATCTATATTATCAATTAGACATTAATTAACTCATCCAGTCCATAATCAAACTTTTTATCAGGAAATGAATAATCGAGACTATGTTTTTTATTGTACCAACTTTAGTAATGATGATCGAGGCTTGACCGAAAATTCAATCACTAAATTATCAGAGTCAATCAATCTGACTGAAATTTAACTATAGTTTTTAACTATCATATTGAGAACTGCCACCTCTTTATCTCATCTCCAATAATGTATCTTTTATGAAATCAAAACTGCCTTTGGAAATACCAAGCTGACATTATATTACAAAATCACTTTTAGCAGACAATATAAGAGACAAAATGACATCAGATCTCAAAATGCAATACTTTTCAGTTCAGTTATAATCCTATGGGTTTATTTTGTAATTTTAACATAAATCCCATTTACTTTACAAAAGTTGTCATGAAAAGTTGTTATGAATCTTAAACATTCAAAGATAGGTTGCCAGGCAACGAAACATATGCCCACAGCAGCTAAGTCGTCAGAGCAGTCAACAAGGGTTGCCGCATATTTTTAGTAATGAAACATTTGTAATACACTAAAATCTGATTAAGAGTAACAACTCATTATGTAATTATCTGAAAATCATTAGAATTTGTTTGCTTTTTTATAAAAGTTTTGCCCCACGCTAACAATTAGTATAGGAAACATTTAATATCATGGATTTAGAGGTTCAGCTATCAAAATTCATTGAAAATCAAAATACTTGTTCGTTTCAACACCTTAAACTCTGTGTATCAATCTAAAGTCAATCGGATGATAAGTTTGGCCTCTATAGCGTCACAAGATTTTTTGAAGTTATTAAGGGCCATAACTCTGGCAGCAATTATTGAAAATCACTGAAAACCGATAGACGTCTTAGTCTCATGACTGTAAACACTATGTATAAATTTGAAGTCAATCGGATATTAACTTTGGCCTCTAGAGCATACACATGATTTTTTGAAGTGATCAAGGGCCATAACTCTGGCACTAATTATCGGAAATTGCTGAAAATCAATAGGTTTCTTTGTCTCATGACCTTAAACACTGTGTAAAAATTTAAAGTCAATTGGATATTAACTTTGGCCTCTAGAGCATCCACAAGATTTGTTTAAGTGATCAAGGGCCATAACTGTGGCACTAATTATCGGAAATCGCTGAAAATCAATAGGATTCTTCGTCTCATGACCTTAAACACTGTGTATAAATTTAAAGTAAATCGGATATTAACTTTGGCCTCTAGAGTGTCCATAAGATTTTTTGAAGTGATCAAGGGCCATAACTCTGGCACTAATTATCGGAAATCGCTGAAAATAAATAGGCTTCTTCGTCTCATGACCTTAAACACTGTGTATAAATTTAAAGTCAATTGGATATTAACTTTGGCCTCTAGAGCGTCCACAAGATTTGTTTAAGTGATCAAGGGCCATAACTCTGGCACTAATTATCGGAAATCGCTGAAAATCAATAGGATTCTTCGTCTTATGACCTTAAACACTGTGAATAAATTTAAAGTCAATTTGATATTAACTTTGGCCTCTAGAGCGTCCACAAGATTTTTTGAAGTGATCAAGGGCCATAACTCTGGTAGTTATTATCTGAAATTGCTGAAAAACAATAGGCTTCTTTGTCTCATGACCTTAAACACTGTGTATAAATTTAAAGTCAATCGGATATTAACTTTAGCCTGTAGAGCGTCCACAAGCAATTGTGGACGCCGGACGGACGGAATGACGGATAGACGGGGGTGACGACAATATACGACCACATTTCAATGTGGGCGTATAAAAAGAATGCTTAAGCCAAATAATTTATATATTTCACTTAGGGTTTATATATTTCAATTTAATTGTATATGAATGTATTTGTGATCAAAATAGATGACAAACCTTACTCAGTCTAGGCTGGACGAGAACTAGTCTACAGAAGTTTGGTGGTGTCAAAAAATCTGGCCTCAGAGGGAATGAGATTATCAGGTTTACTTATTTTGCATAAGCTAATTTAATGTCTATAGCCTAAAGATGATCCTGTAAATATTTCTGGTACTGGATAACATTAATAAAATATCAACAAAAATCATACCGATTGAATCAGATTATAAAATCATCACCCTGTTTTCCTGGGGCAATAGTAAGAGTTTATAACCAATGATCCAGAATCCTGCTATTTTTTCTTCTGTTGCAGTAAATTTATCAAAGTTTGTAAGTAACATATACAAAAAGTAGAATTCAAGTCCTTATTAAATTTGTAGAGATTTTATCCAAATTTGGTACTGTTTTATGTGTCATTGTGTATAAAGTTACTAAAAATCATCTTAAAATAGATTTTTAGTTCTTTGGAGACAGCCCTGCCTCTGAAATGAGTATATTTTACATTCATTTTTATAAATCTGTGAAAGGCAAATCCTGGTACCATTTGATATGACGGACGAATATTGACCGACTGCTTCATACTTAGTTGACAAGCCTAACAATCACACCAGACTTGAAAGATAGGCTGGCACTGCCAGGCAGGATACGCCCACATTTTCGAGAGATGGACAGAGAACAAGCAATACCAAAAGTGATTTTTCCTACATCTTTACGTCCTGTATTTCATACTGTATTGGGAGCAGCCATTTAGTTGGTCAGTTCCAGTCTGATATTAATGAAACTCGAAACCGACAATGATTATGGTGTGATGGTACACAACCTAGAAATGTGACTTTTCATCAAAATCGGGTAAGAATTGTGACCTGTAGCGAGTCCACAACCATGATATACCATTTTTTTACACTATTCGCGTACAAACGGCGACCATTTCGTCCGGCAATTTTGGTACGATTTTCACGAAATTAGAACTCAACCTTCCTCATCAAAATCGAATTAAAATTGTGACCTATACAGGGTCCACAACCATGATATATCATTTTTTAAACAGTATTCGCGTACAAACGGCGGCCATTTTGTCTGTCAATTTTGGTCCGATTTTCCTGAAATTCAAACTCAACCTTCCTTACAGTGCAACGGTGATATAATCAAACGTTTTTTTAAATTGGATAATAATTGTGACCTCCAGAGGGACCACAAGCTAAAGAAAGGGGGATTTTGCGTATAACCAGGGGCCATAATTCAGGAAGTTACGATCCGATATGCGCAAATATTGAAAAGAACCAAGATCTTTGGGTTATAACCATGAATTTCAAGTTTCATCAAAATCGAATTAAAATTGTGACCTTTACAGGGTCCACAACCTTGACCATTTTTTAACAGTATTCGCGTACAAACGGCAGCCATTTTGTATGACAATTTTCGTCTGATTTTCCCGAAATTCGAACTCAACCTTTCTTACGGTGTAACGGTAATATAATCAAACGTTTTTTTAAATCGGATAATAATTGTGACCTCCAAGCTAAAAAAAAGGCGATTTTGCGTATAATCAGGGGCCATAATTCAGGAAGTTACGATCCGATATGCGCAAATATCGAAAGGAAGCAAGATCTTTGGGTTATAACCATGACTTTCAAATTTCATCAAAATCGAATCAAAATTGTGACCTCCACAGGGTCCACAACCTTGATATACCATTTTTTAACAGTATTCGCGTACAAACGGCGGCCATTTTGTATGGCAATTTTCGTCCGATTTTCCCGAAATTCGAACTCAACCTTCTTTAGGGTGTGACGGTAATATAATCAAACGGTTTTTTAAATCGAATAATAATTGTGACCTCCAAGCTAAAAAAAAGGCGATTTTGCGTATAATCAGGGGCCATAATTCAGGAAGTTACGATCCGATATGCGCAAATATCGAAAGGAAGCAAGATCTTTGGGTTATAACCATGAATTTCAAGTTTCATCAAAATCGAATCAAAATTGTGACCTCCACAGGGTCAACAACCTTGATATACCATTTTTTAACAGTATTCGCGTACAAACGGCGGCCATTTTGTATGGCAATTTTCGTCCGATTTTCCCGAAATTCGAACTCAACCTTCCTTAGGGTGTAACGGTGATATAATCAAACGTTTTTTTAAATCGAATAATAATTGTGACCTCCAGAGGGACCACAAGCTAAAAAGGGTGATTTTTCGGACAATCAGGGGCCATAATTCAGGAAATTACATTCCGTAAGCCGCAAATATCGAAAGGAACCAAGATCTTTGGGTTACAAACATGCATGTCAAGTTTCATCAAAATCGGTTCAAAATTGTGACCTCTATAGGGTCCACAAGCTAAAAACGTGATTTTTCGTACAATCAGGGGCCATAATCCATGAAGTTTTGATCCGATACATGCCAATATCGAAAGCAGCCGAGAACTTTTGGGGATAAACCTATATTTCAAGTTTCGTCAAAATCGGATAAGAATTGTGACCTGTAGAGAGTCCACAAACAAATTGTGGACGGACGGACGGACGTCCGGACGGACAGGGGCGACGACATAATACGTCCACATGAAAATGTGGGCGTATAAAAACTTTAAAAAAAAAAACAAATCTGAGGTACAGTTAAAAATAAATTCTGAAGTGGCTGCAATTGTGGGTATCTATTACAATTGAGCTTCGGCCAAATTTATCCGTTTTCTAATTTTCAACAGCACTATAAACATAAAATTAGCATAGGATGACCATTTACATATAGAATAAAAATGTTTCAGAAGCATAATCTTGTGTTAGACAAAAGTCCTGGAATTTTTACTGATATTTAAAATAAACAGAACATTTTCTGTAACTGATTGTAACACTTATTTCAGAACATGGGAGCCACAGTGGATCAGTGAATAAGAAGTTTGTTGTTCTGAAGGTCTCATGTTAGATCCCTGTGTTGACCGAAAAAGTTCATCCAGACTTTCTGGTGTGGTTCCTCTTGTATAGGACAGAGGGCCTTGCAAGGAACAACGTATAATTGCTTGGATAGTATAAAACAGAGGTCCAGTGTACAACGTGGCATATACATAAAAGAACCCTTGTTTTTTGGAATTTGATGTAAGCAGACTGTATGGCATATGCCCATCTTCATTAGGATGTTAAACCCCATTTCATTTTGTGAATACAACTTTTATAAAAAATTACAATGAATTAAGCTGGTAATGTATATGGTATATCAGTTATTCCTCGATCTTATGAATCCTAATTTTCTAATTCCTGGTATTCTTTCATATCTTTGTCTTTAAAGAAGTTGAGATATCCCTACAGAGAAATATGAGTACAAATATCATAAATATATGATGAACAGCCTTTATTTATAAAAAAAGATCAATACTTAAGGGCTATTCGTTACAGGTAAATCTAACCCATATTCTTTTCATTTGGCATTTGACGAGATCTCTGTGGGTTAAATAACTTCTGCCATATGCTTTTAATTAGCCTATACATAAATACATATACATGAACTTAATATTCCCTTGAGAAATATTAACAAGATTTACAACAGGAAAACATCAACGGAATTAAAAATGAATGTTTCACATGGAATTATGTCTTGATTCAATGAAAGAGATTACTGTAGTGTTAAAAAATCTTAAAAGCTAAATTAAATTGTTCCCTGGATATGAGATTTTCAGATAGAGCAGATTGTTAAAATTACAGAACGAAGCAACTGCTCTTGATGTTTTTAAGGTTGAATGACACTGAAATGAATGGAGAAACATAGAACTCACTTGGAATAACTTTTTTTCAACAACTGGGAACATTTAAAGATAGGTTGCCAGGCAACGAAACATACGCCCACAGCAGCTAAATCGTCCGGGCAGTCAACAAGGGTTGTTGCATATTTTTACTTTTTTCGGTAATGAAACATTTGTAATACACTAAAAACTGATTAAGAGTAACAACTCATTATGTAATTATTAGAAAATCATTAGAATTTGATTGCTTTTTATAAAGTTTTACCCCACGCTAACAATTAGTATATACATGAAACATTTAATATCATGGATTTAGCTGTTCAGTTATCTAAATTCATTGAAAATCAAAATACTTGTTCGTTTCAACACCTTAAACTCTATGTATCAATCTGAAGTCAATCGGATGGTAACTTTGGCCTCTATAGCGTCACAAGAATTTTTGAAGTTATCAAGGGAGATAACTCTGGCAGTAATTATTTGAAATCGCAGAAAATCAATAGGATTCTTCTTCTCATGAACTTAAACACTGTGTGTAAATCTAAAGTCAATCGGATATTAACTTTGGCCTCCAGAGCGTCCACAAGATTTTTTGAGGTGATCAAGGGCCATAACTCTGGCACTAATTAATGGAAATCGCTGAAAATCAATAGGCGGCTTTGTTTTATGACTTTAAACACTGTGTATAAATTTGAAGTCAATCGGATATTAACTTTGGCCTCTAGAGCGTCCACAAGATTTTTTGAAGTGATCAAGGGCCATAATTCTGGCACTAATTATCGGAAATCGCTGAAAATCAATAGGCTTCTTTGTCTTATGACCTTAAACACTGTGTATAAATTTAAAGTCAATCGGATATTAACTTTGACCTTTAGAGCGTCCACATGATTTTTTAAAGAGATCAAGGGCAATAACTCTGGCATTAATTATCGGAAATCGCCGAAAATCGATAGGCTTCTTCGTCTCATGACCTTAAACACTGTGTATAAATCTAAAGTCAATCGGATATTAACTTTGGCCTCTAGAGCGTCCACAAGATTTTTTGAGGTGATCAAGGGCCATAACTCTGGCACTAATTATCGGAAATCGCTGAAAATCAATAGGCGTCATTGTCTTATGACCTTAAACGCTGTGTATAAATTTAAAGTCAATCGGATATTAAGTTTGGCCTCTAGAGCGTCCACAAGATTTTTTGAAGTGATCAAGGGCCATAACTCTGGTAGTTATTATCGAAAATCGCTGAAAAACAATAGGCTTCTTCGTCTCATGACCTTAAACACTGTGTATAAATTTAAAGTCAATCGAATATTAACTTTAGCCTGTAGAGCGTCCACAAGCAATTGTGGACGCCGGACCGACGGACGGACGGACGGACGGACGGACCGACGGACCGACGGACGGACGGGGGCGACGACAATATACGACCACATTTCAATGTGGGCGTATAAAAATTGCAGGAATCAACTAAAGAATTTTTTCAAACATTAATAATGGTTTGTTTTATGAACTAAATTAATCACCAACAAGCAAACAACCCTTAATGCTTTGACGAATAAACAGATACAGAGAGAGGCACATGACTAACTAATTTGGTAAAACAGAAGATTCCTTTTGAGTCACACATCAGGTTTTCACAGTTACTGCTCCTCTGACTGAAAATCTTATATATGTTATTCATTGCATAACATACGATGATACTACTAATTTCCCCATTTCATTCATAGTGTAGAATGGTGAACGCATTTTGTCTTGTCCAGTTTACTATGTTCTGTTTTAAGTTAGATACTTATACTCTGTGGCAATTCCATTTCTGGTGTGGTAGAAAAATATGATTCCTTTTATTATCTCATTACAGTGCTGTTCTTAGATTGTGCGTTAAAAAAAATTAAATGAATACATATAACATGCAAATAATTATCTCCTGCCACAATAGCATGTGCTAGTAAATTATGAGATATTTGGAAGCATCGAGATTCTACTCTAGATTAAAGACACAAATCAGAAAGTCATATTTATGCATGTAAGAGAAATATTAGGTATGATATTAAGTAAAATGTTAGGTATTATTACACTAGCTCAAGGCGTTATATTCAGCCAGTAGAAGCATGTGGTTTGCCAATTACTTGTATAGTATTTAACTATTAGAAAGGCATGACAAACTCATCTGGATTGAATTTTTGTTTTGGTTGGGGTCATGCTAAGTGATTTCACAGATTTTGCCTCGACAGTCTGGCGCCAGTGGTGAAGACAAGAACATGTGGTATCCATTGGCGAAACCAGATTGAGAACTATATAGCTAACAGTGTGGGCAACATGTGCTTCTTGCCATGTCTCTGTGTTTTATCAGTATGATGGGCTTCTAAGGAGTCTAATGTAATCTAAACTTGTTGGCGGTGTAAAAGGGGTGCCAGAAATATTTTAGACATCCTGTCAAAGACGTTATTTTCCTGCAGCATGCAGCATATATCCCGTGCAAACGGATGCAAATTAACTAAATTAAAGATAGAATAACTGCATTATGTTTGTAACAATTTCTGGCCTGATATTATAGTAACAGATCATATGATCAATCAAAAATAAAGAACTGTTGTTCATTATTATACGATTATATTTCTTTTTTTAAAATGAAAACTGACATAATATGGTTCAAATTGAAACTTCAAGAGAAGAGTTCGGAATGATATATATACATCAAATCACTTGATATACATATTTATATCCTTGTTTACCATTTGAAAAACGATCAAACAGCAAATATTTGATTTCTTTTAACATTTTTTGATAAGGTAAACTTTGAAAACTTTAAATCAAAATATTGTTCTTAAATAATTTGCTTTTTGACAAGTTACTCAAATGTTTTCATCTTGCAAAAAATGGTATCAATGTTACTTATTTGTGCAAGAAACAGAAGTAAACACAGAAAGCCAAAGAATACTGTGATTTAAGCAAAACCATTTCAGGGGGGTTGCAGATAGAAAAATCTGTTCTAAATCAAATTAAATATTGTTTATAAGTTTTTTGTGTTAAAGTATGGCTATATAGAGATATAATTTAAGGGTGTGTTTTAGTTTATACAAATGCCATGTTTAGAGATTTATTTACTGATTTGTACAATACGTGAATAAAGATTTGTTTTATTTTTGATATTATTCATTTACAGTTTTGTGAGAAAATTAATTCATATGACAAGTTCTCAATGATTCAGTCATGTTAAAGATAAAATTCTTCATTTAAAGATTCAATAGTAGGGGCAACTATTGAGGTGAGAGCGTGAGGCACCCCAACTGGCAAGCATATAGAATAGAAACTTTATTGCATAAAGAACCTTACGTGGTTATGTGCACATACAGATGAAATTAATAAAATATAAATGAGACAACAAAGGATACATAATACATACATGTAAATAATTATATAAACATACATACTTTACAGAGACATGAAAGAATTGTATATAAAAGCTCCTAAACATTTCAAAACTTCTACATTTTAATTTATCATTAGTATTTTAAATTGTTGTGAAACATTCATTTTATAAAAATTTGGCTCATGGAATAAAATTAGCCTGAACAGTTCTATTCTATTTTTGTCATGTCATTTGTAATTTGTTAGAAAATGAATTTCGTCATCTATCTCCTGGCATATACAACACAAACGATCTTTTACGTCTAGTTTTAAATATCTTCCGGTTTCAATTTTCAATTTATGTGCACTTATTCTTAGATTTGTTAGTGCTTTTCTGTGTTTTGGATTTCTTATCACATCTAAATAATTTTCATAATTTCGGTTATATGTCCTTAACTTATTTATATACAAGATTTTCATACTCCTTTTTCCCCACAACTCATTATTATGGATCTGTGCCCCTGTTGAATAGCCTATAGAAACTTACTACCAAATATTGTTTGTTATTGCGAGTACCGGTGCTAGGAGTTGTCTAAAGGGAAAACAAGGTAATATATATGTATAACTCATTAACCATAATAATTGGCAAAAATCTTGAAAAATACAATATCTGTTCGTTGAATTTATTTTTTACTAAAACAGACATAATTTACTTCCACGGAAATAATAACAATTCAACATGTCAGGTCTTACACAAATTCTGTCCAAAACAAAACATAGAGTTCAAATATTCGTGTTGCATTAGCAAGATTTCAAAGAAAAAACTCTACATTCATACTGATTACAGGTCATTGTTGATTTTTCCATTCTAGAAACTAGATGGTCTTTGTCAGACTTCAAGGAACTCTTGGAAAATTCAGATAATCATTGCTCTTTTAATGGTTCTCTCGTTGACAGATAATGAGATAACTACAGTAGTGTAGTAGGGTGTGCCACTTCCCTGCTGAAGGTCAAAATAAGGACCCAATAGACATGTTTTAACAAGTTATGGATATGACCACTCATTGGTTAGTCAGAATAAGGACCCAATAGACATGATTTAAAGAGATATGGATTGACCACTCATTGTAAGTGGTGTGTTAAAATTATAAATAAAAGCAATGTATACAAAGAGGGGTGAGACATGAAGATCTGTATAAGAATTTTTATTAGCAACTATAATTTTGTGACACTGAGAAATGCTTAGCAAAGCAGGTCACAAAATTATTAAATTTAAAATTTTTTGCAGTAGTTGCTAGTGTGAAAGATAGGTTGCCAGGCAACGAAACATATGCCCACAGCAGCTAAACCGTCCGGGCTGTCAACAAGGGTTGTCGCATATTTTTACTTTTTTTGGTAATGAAGCATTTGTAATACACTAAAATCTGATTAAGAATAACAACTCATTATGTAATTATCTGAAATCATTAGAATTTGTTTGCTTTTTATGAAGTTTTGCACCAAGCTAACAAATAGTATAAGAAACATTTAATAATATGGATTTAGCTGTTCAGTTATCAAAATTCAATGAAAATCAAAATACTTGTTCGTTTCAACACCTTAAACTCTGTGTATCAATCTGAAGTCAATCAGATGATAAGTTTGGCCTCTATAGCATCACAAGGTTTTTTGAAGTGATCAAGGGAGATAATTCTGGAAGTAATTATTTGAAATCACTCAAGATCAAAAGTCAATCGGATATTAACTTTGGCCTCTAGAGCGTCCACAAGCAATTGTGGACGCCGGACCGCCGGACACATTTCAATGTGGGTGTATAAAAAGGGATAAAAAGAGGACTGTTCTGTCCCCTGACCAGAAACTAGCATAGACAGTTCATAAGATTGGGATGCATTAAGAAGATAGGATTCAGAAGGGATTGTTGAAAAACAAAGATTCAATGTTAATTGTTGCTGATATGAATTTTTGGGAATTTGGGATCTAGCTTTGATGTTGTGCTCTCCACAACTGCTTCATCCCAACGACTATACACTGTCCCTTGTCAGACCCTCTGTCCTGCACAACTGTCAATATCTATAGTAATGGGGATGGGGCAGTTGTGGAGAGCACAACATAAAAGAACCCTTGACAGCTTTAACTTGATATAAGAGAGAGCCATAGTACCATAAAGACAAAGATTTTCCTGGGAACTCAAATGATCAAATACAACACATTTGTTACCTAATTTTCTGAAAATTGGTTTTGTAATAACGAAATATAAACTTTATTCATCATATCAAATGGATGATTTGTTGCAGATGATTGTTAGCTTCCAGTTACAGTCTGTCAATGTGTTTCTAATTGGTTGGACACTCTCTGGTTAATAATTTGTTTAAACATTGGTTGCCAGGCAATGAAAAATATGCTATTGTATTTAACTCCCAATAACAATTCCACAAGTTCTTAAGTTGGAAATCATTTCTTGTTCCTTTTGAATGTTCCTTTTTCTTTTACCCATGTGACTCTCGGTTTGTAGGAATTTGTGAAAAAAAAACCAAAAAGTGTTTTTATTTTCCCTTCATTTCATTTGACTTGCATAATCGTGCACTGATTACACCAGTATGTAGCAAGAAAAAAAAATGATATCAAAACTAGCATGTACCTATCAAAACTGTATCTTCACAACAATGTATTTATGGTAATTGATGAGTAAAAAGTTCTCTAAATATTAAACAAATTTGTCAAGAGTTCTTAATTTCTGGTGTTCACTAGAAATTGGCGATGGATTGATTGTCTGATGAAGATCAGAAATCAGCATATTAAATTTGGGATCTAAAATCAGATTAATTAAGTAATTATATCAACAACATATACCACAGCTATATGTAAGTCATAAGGACCAACATTTAATGTATAAAGTGAAAGAGTGGGTAAAGTTGTCTTGATTATCTAGATTCTGCGCCTTACTCACAGTAACAAATTGTTTGTGAGACTGAACTTTATTTTACAATAATGATGAAATACTACCAATATTTCGACATGCTATAGTTGGAACATAAACAGCTTACAATGTCAGTTTTAGTCAACATGACAAATTTCACCATTAAACACAGCTGTGACTTTAAACGTCAACAAGGTTCTTATTTATCATACCTAGTCCACAGAAAAATTGATTAGATATGGGTTAGGTGTAGGGTTAGAGTTAGCATCAGGAAAATTTAGTGGACAGTTTCTGATAAAGAAAGGGAATACGTTTCAATAGGTTTCCTCCCAAAGACTAGCCTGAAGTAAAATAACTCAAAAACTTGAAGAAAACACAATCTTTTGATAACTCAGTTAAAAATCATTGCACAACCCTCATTTCAGATGTAAAGACAGAGGCATTGATATAATATGCCCCTTTGAAATTGTTTGCATATAAAAATAATTGTGATTGTCTACATTAATGGCCGTCGGATGAAACAATCTTTAAAACTATAACTAAGAAGGGGGGAGCAATTTGCTAATATTGAACTAATAAGCATTAAAATTTCCAATTCACTAACTATAACTAAAATCGTGAATTGATACTTACTGTTACCTGGAAGGATTTCCACAGAAAAAATTCCATGATATCTATGGGGATTGGATTTCATCAAATTTGAAAGACTGATTGGTTTGTTTTGCTCCATTGGTGCTCTGTACAGGTCTGGTCAACTCATAAATTTATCAAAGCTATTCACTTCATACAAAAAGTTTCATAAAAAGTTTTTCCTTTTTTCTTGAAATTTATGAATGTTTTTTAATAAACAAATTAGTTAGAAAACAGAAATCCTTCACACAAAACAATTCAATAAATATAAGTTTTCACTGTAGATACTTAGGACCCCGTCAACTGATCTAAGAAGAAAAACAACTTTCAATGTTCACGTATGTCACACAGTATTCATTCCATTACAATTGACATCGATATTGGTGATTAAAGCTCTAACACCAAATGTTCATTGAACACTTGTTCAAAATGCGACAGCAGTTGGCCAGAGAATATGCCAATAATTTTACTAGTCAATATTTTATACTATTTTTCCTCTCCTTTCAGAAATCTAGCTTTTGTCATAGCATTCCTCTACACTACACTGTTTCTTGTCAAGACAAAATCTTGTCTAGTATATATTTCCTAGGAGGAAACACTATCAATGTTTTCCCCTTTTTGGAGAAAAAGTTTAAGAGACTTGTATGAAATGTTAAAAAATTCAAAGATCAGAGATAAGAATGAAATAAGTTGTCTGTGAACACCAGTTGTGAAAGCTGATAATAATGTAGATAGTTGATTTTCTTACAAGTTGATCTTATAAAATATAACCAGTGAGTATACCACAACACTGCCATGTGCTTCCTTACTATCAGATAGCCACTAACTTAGGCTACTACAATTTTATTACACATGCTTCATTACTAAGGCCAAAACTAATTTACTAGAACAATAGGCTGAACAAGTAATAGTCAAAACTAGTCACTTTTCTTTAGTTCTTATCTGGGCACAAAATCATTCATACTGACAGTTCTTTATTCTATTGACATTTGATTTATTCTGGTAATACGTCAATTGATTTTTTTATGATGCCACTTACGTTTTTTGTTGAATAGCCTTTGAATATTTAAAATATGGGTAATCACTGAAATGTGGCTCTTAAAGAAATGAAATGAAATGAAATAAAATCGGGTTTAACGTCCTACTCTTTTGCACCTAACCTGAGCTAATAGTAATAGAAGACGGGCATACGCCATGCAGTGTGCTATGAGGGAAATTTTGCCCGGGAAGCGGCGCTACGGCCTACTCTTATGTTGAATTCCAACTGCCAAGGGATCTTTTATGTGCACTCCAATGTGTACACGGGACCTCGGTTTTTTGTCTCATCCAAACGACTAGGCAGCTGTCCTTGTCACGCCGGAAAATTGAGATGAACTTTCTCAACCAATGCAGGGATCGAACACCCGACCTCCAGGCTAGCGAACCAGCACTTTATCCACTTAGCCACTGTGACCCCCTGGCTCTTAAAGATACATTATGGGAGATAAGATAATGAGTTGACAGTTCTCACTATAATAGTTAAAAACTAGATAGTGTAAAGGTAATATGCTGAAAATTAATTGATCCACTATGAGCCGAGAACAAAGCGTGTGAATATAAACAGCATAGTCTCGATTATCCATGTATTAAATTCAATTATCAATGGCCGTTAAGCAGCATATAGGAATCTAATCCAGCCTACATCGAACGCTGGCCTAGACATCGAGAGATTATTATGGTCTGGATAAGTTAATTAATGTCTAATTGATAATTTAGATAACATTTCAGGCCTAAGGAAAGACTTGTAATTGGCAGATTTAGCTCCAGCATAATGCATGTTTAATAGGTTTTAATAACAAAATAGTGACACTACTGTGCATTATATATCATTTAGTATTGAAACACAGTATTTAATATCAAATATTCAAAGCACGTATTTAATATCAAATATTCAAAATCAAATTCTGTGTTGATTGATATTCTAAACAAGATGTTTCATGTATCTATACATTTAAGAATATGAAATTGTTTTGTTTTCCTCGTCAAAATAAATCTTATACCTAACAATACTTCTACAAAACAAGAAATTATAAAATCTGACTGAATAAAATGCAGTTATCAGTTCAAGTGTTTAATGAATCACAATCATTTTTTAAAAAAGATATGTATATGTATATTAATATAAATATAGTATTATTTGGCACCTAAATCCATATATTTGAAGTGCAGTAGACATAGATCATACAGCCTAGATAGTTGCTCACCCAAATCCAGTTTTATTCAAGTTGACATAAAGCCCCCCCCTCCCCCCCACCGTCCATGAAATCTGCACCTGTTGGAAGTATATCCGGGGGTCCAAACTCACCTAGAATGTCTTATGTATTCAGTTGAGCACATGACCCCGTAGAAAAATACTAAAACTACTATATTCAGACAGCCATATAAGAAAGTTTAAAACAACACAAAAAAAAACCAATGCTTTAACGCCAGTCTAGTAAAATATGCACATGCACTACATGCAAAACAGCTTCTGACATAATTATAGTTAAATCGCGCATGCATACTCCTTACTTGAAGCGAACAATTTTAAGTCTTCTTTAAAATAAATAGCAAGTTGGGATTGTTAAACTGGTTTATTTGCTCCACCTTTGCATTCAGAAGGTAAAGTTCTGCTAACTTACAAACTAGTATGAACAACACTGTTGTATGAATACATAAATTTGTAATGAATGAACTGATGGTAACTTTAATAAAATTTATAAATCTAAATCCAATCTAAATGAGAAGGTGAAGAAAATGTTTAATTTCATTTTATTTCACCATTTTCACTAAATGCTATTACAGATTTTTGACCAAAGACACCAAAAACATGTACAAATCATATCAAATTTTATATCAAAGGAACACTTTAATCTAATCAAATAATAATTATTAAAGTAATGGTGAAAACAATCAGCTCTTATTTCAGCTCTGAATATCAGTTTTATTTTAATGAGGCAATAAGTTATCTTAATACATTATCAGTGAATTATCCACATTACAATAACATGTTGAAAACTCATTGAAACCACTGACCATTTTTCCAATAATTTAAATAGATTATTGCCTTCTAGCTTACTGTATGTAAAATCAATTGGAATATGTCTAATACCTAAAGAAAAGACCTGAAGTACATTTACAAGTGACCATGAAGATTAGAAATAACAATAGCACATGGGTTGTTTTCAACTGGACTCTGACCTGGTAAGGACATTACCGGGATGTGAATTTCGCACTATTGGCCTTACTATAGCAGTTATCAATTAGCTGTGTCTGCTAAAACTATGTGCGGTGTATGATGATTCTACCAGCTGGCTGCTGGAACTACTGGCGCCAGACAGGATTTTCTGATTACAAACCTGCTTCTCATCACTTTAACAAGTGTGTGAGGTAAAACATATACTGACAGAGATCAGTCAAACTTGCACCCCTCCCCTTCAGACATGCTGGGGCCTATCAGGCCATAGTTTTAGCACCAAGTGATACCCTATATCACTGAATATACCTATCATACAGCCTTTTCTAATAACATACCATTCCTGGCATTTCACTTTCTATATGGCATTTCTCTCTGGGAATTATGATATGTCTGTCTTTTCTTTCTTCTACACATTGTCAATTACATTTCAAATACTCAGTTAAAAACAGTTCCATGTGTGTGTTTGCATACATTAGAACTATTTCAGCACAGATAAAATAATAAAGAAATATAACCAATTCCCTTTTCGGAAAAAAAATAAAACTCCTGTATAACAAAGTGTATTACCACACCATTCAAAATGAAGGATATGGGTTTGCTGTTATATCAAACAAATTAAGAGACGGCCATAGATCTACATTGTATATAAACAATACATTAACCATTAGAGAAAAAGGAATATATACAATTCTAAATGTATATATTTAGACTATTTGTTATAAAGAGGAACACCCTGGTGCTGTTATAAATGTTGTAGTATTATGACTACCAGTACTACTAACACTGGAGTAATTTTCAGGTATTTAAATTTTTATGGGTTATTACCCTTGTCTGTCAATCAGATCATTTCTAGATGGCCCTAATCTGCCAGCACCTTCTACATTGGCAGAAATTCCACAGCATATGACACAATATTATAGCAAAGGATCCAATAAGCTAGTGTTCACAAATATATTTAACCAAACCTTTTTGATTCATACCTTTAAAGACTAATTATGGGTAATCAAAAAATATATGCTTTTTCTCAAACATTATAGAAAAGCTCGCATTTTGAACGACATGCGCTGTTTTTCTGAAACTTGTTTCAACATTTCAAACTGTAATAGATGCATTTCTGTTCTTATATGTTCTTAAGGGATATGGCATTTCACAGAAATAGTACTTACTTAAATGGTCAAATTGAGTACGGCAGGAATAAATTCTGCACCATAGGAATTAATATTGGTGTTAGTTTGATTTTTTTTTTTTTTTTAATATTATTTTTGTGTAGAATAATATTTATTTACACCCCTTAAATGTTCCACTAATTCCTGTAATTTAATCAATCACAATAATATTGCCTGTAAATATTATAACGACATGTGGTCTTTCAGGTAAGAGAATTGAGTTAGCAGTCATTAGATCTGGACTGTTTCTCTTCGTATATTAAATATTACACAAAACAATAATCATTGATAATTATTGGTGGAAAACAAAACACAATAATCTTTAATTCTCCAACAATAATTTAATGGATCGATTATAAAGTTCTTCTCAACATGAGCTCTGATGATTTCCAATTAGATATGTGTGAATTTCCTGAGGAAATAACAGCTATGAACACGAAGAATAAAGACATCATGCTTTTATAAGGTGTAAATATTGACAGCTTGTTTCGACTGTAAACTGTTTTATTATTGTTGTAATCAATACCATCGATAGCATTTATTGGACCCTAGTTTGAAACTAATTCTCTCTTGCTTTTAAACCAGTATTATAGTTTACTGTAAAACACAGGGGCGGATCTTGTGAAGAGGGGGCGACCCAAAATGAGGGCACTGACAGCGGAGACCGCTGAGAAGGGGGTGGGGTGGGGTGTACTGGTAGGTTCCCCCCAAGATAATTATCCGTCATTTCCTTGCATCTATAGTCATTCCAAGAGCTATTTGGCTGATATTATTCGTCTAAGTATACTTCGGAACGGACATATTTGGGTCTGAGAAAAGGCACATGGATCTGCCTCTGAAACATGGAATTGCTGTAGCATGAAATTAATGCTAGTTACTCTAAAGAGTTTCTAGGCCTTCTTCTATAGAAAAAACTTGGCTTTAAATCACCTCAACACAACTAGGTAATTTTAGAACAAACTATATGTAAATTAAATTGGATCACAATATAAAGCAAGACCAGTCCATTGTAACCACTATGAATACACTAGATGGAGGAATTCTTTAGTTCTGGGAGGAATGGAAAGAAAAACTATGATGATAGTATGCTACTTCTGTCTGCTGGTCAGTTTTTGCCATGTGGAATGTAAGCCTGTGGTTAAGGTAGTAGACTCTTCTCCTTGTCACATATAATATACAATCAACCTAATGATCCCAGTTGCGACAGACCAAAGATCATCTAACCCAGTTCATCACAAAAATCTAATTAAAATATATTTATCACATGTTATCATTGATTTAAGATCACCCTTAATCACTCCTATTTAGTCTGTCACAATTGCAGCTTGTTCATATCATTATTCATAGATCACCCTTTATGACTATCTGTTCTGAGGAGGACATATGACTTGCAGATTTCCAGTCTACCTTGGATTAAGACATTAAGGAACTATACGACTGGATAAAGATATAAATGAACACAGTGCATTTTGGGAGACCATTTACGAGTACAAAGGGTCAATTTGATTGGCTATCTAAAATAATCTAATTGAAACAACCCCCCCCCCAAAAAAAAATATGTAACAAAAGTAAGATAGGTCCAAATATTAATTATAACGTTTATCACAGATTAATATTTAATTCAAATTCATTAAATAGGGCAGCTGCATCAGGTTCTGCTACATAATTCTGAAGAGCTGATATTTTGGGTATTAGATATTACATCTGCCAATCTAATTTAATTAGTAAACTTATTACTTCGAATATGGTGTGATTCTGCACCACTCTTTCATGCCAAAAGTACCTTTCTGATGTCTTGTGTTTGAAAAGACAAAATTCATTGAATAAAGAAAACAATCATGACCAGACGGCTTCGATATATGACATTGAAGAAAAGATTACCAGAGCTGTCAAAAACAGAATTAGAGACTTTCGTTGCCTTTTTCACCACCTATATCTGTAGAAGACAAGTGGTATGAAACTTGCTTAGAATATAAGACTTTTAAATAGCAGGTGGTCAGACTATTGTGCATATGCACCTGACATGGGATTTTAGCAGACATTTATCGGAATTTGAAGATGTCAACTTCAGAGAAATAGATGGACCAGAGTTTAAGATATTTCCCTTGGGGCAACCCCTGGTCAACTCTCTTTGTTGTGTTATGTCTGAGAGCAAGAACAATTAATAAGAGGCTGAAATGCTAATGACTATGTTCCTTTTCGTTTACAAAATAAAATACAATTTAAGAATATATTTCTACATCATCTTAAGAACTTTTAGAAACCTTCTCAAATATGATGAAAATTAGATGTCAGTTGGATGTTATTTTATTTTTGATGTTGTACCACATTGACATTAGTCATATTATCTTTGAGGCCAGTGGTTAAAAACATGTAAAGATTTTGTTAAATCAAATTTTCTGTTACGATATACATGGTTGAATTTTGTGGAGGACACTATTCATTCTAAGGTAATACCATAGACACATTTTTCTGGAATATAATCAATGTTTACCATTACTATTGAGTGACTTTTTGCCTTGAATTCTCCAGTCTTTGGAAAGCAAATTGTGTCAGAAGTGTCACAAAGAAACTGTATTCCACAAGTTCTTCTATTCCTGTTTTAACGTCTGCTTCCTATAAGGGTGATATGACGGGCAAGTTTTATGAAATGAAATTAGTCTTAATTTTTCTTACGTAGGTACTCAATTTTTCCCCATTCTTTCCTTTATTAGATCACATGGCATATATGTGAATTTTGGCATATCGGATCACATGGCATACATGGAATTTTTGAAAAAAATAAATAATTGTAAATTTTTTACTCCCAGACTTACTTAAATTTTGTCTTACATGCCCTAGTTTGTAAATTTGTGTGTTACCCGTTCAATGAAGTCGGAAAAATCGGTTAGAAGAGGGGGACGTATCTTTTTAACAGTTTGTTGTGTCACCAATAGTGGTTCTAGCAAGGTAAGCAAGGTCTTATTTTCTCACCAAGATGTTCAGTTACATTGGTCAGACCTTCACAGGGACTGACATGCGACCGCTATAAGCAGTAAAAAGTTTCCCAGGAAGCCAAACTTTTTCGCCAATGATTCAATAGCATAGAGGGCGAGTGTAATGAAACCCACGTTCAGAGCTGGACTAGTGGTTGCCATGCAAGACTGGCAGAGAACATGCTAACAAAATATAGCTTTTTTCCTGACGAGAAGATATAATCCAAGAGGTAACAGTCTGATATTACGACCCCTTGAAGGTCCACAACCTTGGTATAACATACTTTCACACTATATGCGTACAGGAAGTGGCCGATTTGCCCAGCAGTTTCGGCCCCGTTTTCATGAAATTCAACTCAACTGTCATTATGGTGTAACAGTGGTAAATGTGAACTTTTTTTAAATTGGATAAAAATTGGGTCCTCTAGATGATGCACCAGCTAAAAATGCAATTTTATAGTCCATGACGTTACGTTCTGATACATACCAATATTAGAAGCAACCAAGATCTTTGGTAGATAAACTGATATTTCAAATTTTGTAAAATAAAAAATAGTGTACTGTGTCCACAAATAATTATGAAGCCATAAAAATGTTATGGACTAAAAAGAATTAATTATATCACATGTTACTTCTGAACGTACACAAAAGAAGTCTGTTAAATAATGTAAGAGGATGTAAAATGATATTGAGAAACACAAATAAGACATTTAAATGTAATAAATGCTTCAATATCAGAGAATTAACTATCAAGGATATGTTTTTTCCAAGCAATGCAATTTCCTTTGGAATTGATGGATTTGAAACAGTCTTTATATTAGAATGTAGACTTCATCAATGGTCTTTCTTCCTTCTAGCTTTATGTCTCTTTAAACTGTAAACATGCGAAGAAAATCAGGCAGGAAAATGATAATCAAAGAATGCCAATAATGAGTAGCATGGTAAATGGATGAAAATTGTACAGATAAATCTACAGGGTACATCGCATAGGTTAACAGATCAAATTATATAGATTTCCATCTCTTAGATCACCAATAGCACTCCGTTCAAACTTTCCTCTCATATTTTCAATTACACTTGCAATTAGCATGCAAACAATATTGAGCTGTGGGAATATTTGATTCCAGTACTAAAACAGAAAAGCTTTCTGTCTTCTGTTATTTGGCATCTGGGTAGTGTTTTGGTGATATTGAGACACAACTTTGATGGATTTATGTCAGCAGAAACCACACAAATAGATTTGATCAAACTATTGCCAAAAGCAGAACCCTTTCAATCTATCAGCTAAATTGCATACAAAAATTACAAAATAAGTTTTCCTCTCGAGAAATGACATCATGTCCACTTTCACCTAATGAAAGTTCTCCAAACCAGAGAAATTCAATGCTTGGTATGGTTTCTTGCATGTACAAATGGCATTAGATTAGTGGGACCCAGGTGCGAGTGTCCAAAATCTTCATTGAACTGATAAGTAATTTTGTGCTAAGTAATTTGGACAACACTCCCCAGGCAGGCTTTCGTATTGATTGTCCAATCTTTGCAAACCTCACGCCTGGTTATGGATATATATCATCTCCAAGACTTGAATGTCGAATGAAGCACCAGGTGGCTGGAAGAAAATTTAATATCGATATCACACAAAGGATAAATTTGACTAATTGCTTGCCACAAACTGGAATATATTTCATGTTCCTTTTCAGACACATCTTTACCATTCAATATATTTCTTTTATAAAGCACAGTGTTTAACACTGTAATATTTACACATATCCAAATTAATTAAACAAGGGCTATAAAAGCCAGACAGATATCAATTCATCGAATACTGGTGACAAAAATATATTAGAAAAATTCCAGTAGCTGAGCCTTGGTCAATATCAGTAATTGTCCAGGCTTTGTACATCTTTAGTTAATAGGCTTCTAAGAAAAAACATCTGGATAAAAAGAAAAGAAAAAAAAAGATATTGGAAGAATTTTTTTATTAATGATACCATATTCCATATCTTTTGTGAGTTCATAGAAATCAGAAACATTCCTCAATTATGGACTGGAAATAAAAGATCTTTCTGGTAGGTGACATATCTATATCTCATGGCTATTATTGGAAATGACAGAGAAGGGATATTCAAAGAGAACAGAAACAAGAGTTGTGGAATGGACAATACGGTCAACTATCAGGAGACAGAAATTATTGCTGACCAGACATATTCTAATGACAAGATAAAATTAAACTGACCATTACACAATTCACAAATTCACAATGGAGAAGTTCAAGTGAAAATTACAAGTGCATAACTTCATTCGCATGAAGGCTTACATTTCCTTAATATAAAATATTGCATTTCCAGAAGTATTTATATTATATCAGTGTGGCGTGGGACATGTAAATTTTGTTTTAGAAAGAACTTTGAAGTTGCTTCCTTCTTTCATTAAACAAATCTGTTTAACTTTAAAGACACAATAAACCATATGATTTTCATATGTAATATGTGTCAAACATAAACAATATGTAGTATGGCTATTTCATGTAAACACTGATGTAATTAAACACATCTGAGTGTGAAACAAGCCAACAATGAGGTTGATGCCCCCTGCCAAAATCCCAAAATAAATAGATGACATATATTAATTAATCGCACATTTATTTTTTTCAAAAGTATGCAGCGATCAAACTATACACTAAGTTTCATCACTTTCAATCAGATAGAATCAAGATTATCTTGTCCCAAAGCAACGACCAATGAAATTGATTAGCTCTGCTTAGCTTCAGCTCGAAACGTCAATCATTGAACTCAGTCAAGACATTCACCTAATGAACATCTACATCAAGTTTAAACATTCTACCTCAATTAAAAGCAGAGTTGTTATGTTCCAAAGTCTTGACCAATCAAATTAATTATCGCGCCTTAGCAGAAAATCCTCACTATCAAACTTAATCAAGTTAATGATATAATGAATCTATATTCTGAGTTTCATCGCTCCCACTTCATTATAACCAAAGTTACCATCCCCAAAGCATCAATCAATCAGAATGCTTATCTCTGCTTACTGTAAGCAGAAAATATTCATCATCGGACTCCACCAAGGCATTAACCTACAGATTGCCTATACCATGTTTGAACATTCTAGCTCAGTGAGAAGGAGAGTTATTGTGTTCCAAAGTTTCGGCAAATCAAATTGCTTATTGTTCTGCTAACCCTGAGCAGAAAATGTACATTATCGAACTTAGTCAAGTAATTGATATAATGAAACTATACACAAAGTTTCATCAATCTCACTTAATTAGAACTAAAGTTATCGTGTCCAAAAGCATCAACCAATCAAATTGTTTATCTCTACTACCTGAAGCAAAAAATGCTCATCTTCAAACTCCATCAAGGACCTAATAAACACCTACACCAAGTTTGAACATTCTAGCTCAAATAGGAGAGTTATTGTGTCCCAAAGAGTGTGATGGACTGACAGACAGACATATGAACCCATTTTAATAGTCCCCCACATAACATTATTATTACTAACAACAAAACACATACTTATGGAAAACAGCTACTGTGTATTTTAGGCGATGTTACGTAGAGTATTCTCTACGTTATCAAGCTTGACCATAAGTATGTGTTTTGTTGTTACTCTACCCAGTTACTAAAATGCCATTTAAAGATCATTATTATTACTGTACTGTTTTAAGACAGATGTTTTAAGACAGATAGTTGTGTGAAATCAACAGAAACCAATCTTTGTATAGTTTTAGTTAGAATTGACCAATGTGTGGTTAAATAAGAAGAAACTTTATTGCATAAAAAACCTTACAAGGTTATGTGCATATACAGAGGAAATTAATAAAATATAAATGAGACAACGAAGGATACATAATACATACATGTACATAATTATATAAACATAAATACTTTACAGAGACATGAACGAATTGTATATAAAAGCTCCTAAACATTTCAGAATTTCTACCTTTTTATTTATCATTAGTATTTTAAATTGTTGTGAAGCATTCATTTTATAAAAATTTGGCTCTTGGAATAAAATTAGCCTGAACAGTTCTGTAATGGTCGAGAGTGAGACACTAAGTAATCTATTGATACTGCACGAGGACATTGGTTCGAGTGTTGTATCAATATATTATGCAATGTCTCGCTTCAGATCATTAAACGACTTAAAATACAGATTCACAATTCCAACATTTCATCTATGGTAGTATAAATAATGCATAATTGACACGTTGCCCTTACCATTATCTAAATAACAGCGCGCGATCATCAAAGGACAACGTCACAACTGTATTTCAAGTTTTAATAAAGTACTTTAGATTGCATATGATTTCAAACTCTATATCGATCCGGTAACCTTTATTCTTACAACATGTTGACGATGTAAGCTGACATGTAAGAAGACATCCATTATCACCGTAGAAAAAAATAATTCTAATTAAGAAACAGTGCTCAATACTGGGTGATTCATCAGTGGGGGTGGAACGATATAATAGTTTTATACCACTTCAATTTTTTTTTTTTACAAGATGTAATTTGTATTGGATGAATTGAATTTACCACAAGATTAGATTGGACAAAAAGGACAACTAATAAAATTATCCGTCTGCACCTGCTACTCCACCAAAAGGCCGCCTGTTTCTATTATTTTCATTAAGAATGGGTCAATATGTGTATTCCTCAACAGACCGCAGAGCCTTCAATCTTTACCTTCCAGTCGTCGACAATGGCATCAACTTTTCTGCTTGTCTAAACCATTAGGTAAATTAAATATTTGCAGATTGGACTTAAACCAATCGCAAGTGTATGCTTGTGGGAATACAACTGGTTCATGCAACACTAATGCCATCTGAACTAAAACCTGATTACTGTTGCCAAGAATTGATAAAACTGATTGAATGCTTAATGTCTTTTCTCTTCCTTTCTCCATATTTTTCTGATTAAAGATTCAACTCTGGAAAGTCATTTTAGAGAACATCTGCCTCCATTTTGTCATTTTCAAGACAGATAAGCCCTAGCAAGAAGACAGTAATCTGTACAATGTATGGTGCCAGTTGTAGGATAACCCAGTTTCAAGACAAACAATCCACTCTCAGACATTTTGTATTCTAAAATCATTTATTCTTTAACATTTAAAGGAACTGCAGGGTCTTGTTGACTATGTATGTTTTATCAAGTGTACACTATATTGTACACTAAAGTAGCCTACATGTACAATGATATACAATGTAACCCTTCTGAGTTTGCCTATTGCAGGTCTTTCTTTAGGCCTGAAATGTTATATAAACTATTAATTAGACATTAATTAACTTATCCATACCATAATCAACTCTCAATGTCAACACTAGCCTGTGATTTTTATTGGATTATGATCCGATTTGTTGCATAACTTTCCTTCATGATTTAATGATTAAATGGATAATCAAGACTATGATTTATGTTGTACCGACAGATTATGATCCGATTTGCTGCATAACTTTCCTTCACGATTTAATGATTAAATAGCTAATCAAGACCATGATTTTTGTAATTATGATCGAGGCTAGGTGGATCTTTATAGTGGATCAATTTGACTGAAATTTTCAGCAAATTGCATTTACATTATCTAGTTTTAAACCATTATAGTGAGAACTGTCAACCTGTTATCTAATCTCCCATAATGTGTCTTCAATAGAGAGAGAGAAATTGGGTTTAATGTCCACTCAACACAAATTTAGTCATTTCAGGACCAACATATGGTTCAATTACAGTTCAGTAATTTTCTTAGGGTTCTTTAGCAGTGGGAGGAAATCGTAGGACGCAGAGAAAACCCACAAGCTTGGAAGGCAACACTACTCTTTGTCACATACAAGCGGAGAAACAAAACAACGCCACTTGACTCAATGACAGACCTTCTGATCCAACGTGCATTTGTTAATCATTCGGCCACCCAAACACCCCCTTTGGCTAAAAACAAAAAATCTTCAACAAATACAATATAAGGAAGTAAAGTATTGTTTTGATTTAACTTTTTTACAAGCTAAGTTATCAATAACGAAAACCAAAATGGAAATTTTCTCAAGACGGTTCAAAGAAATGTTGTGAAAATGACATAAACATCAATAAAACAGCATATGGTGATCTACTTTGCTGAAAAAGGAATTAAAAAATTTGTTTTGTACATATTATTAATAATGGGAACTAATCCATATAGCCTAATTAATTAATTAGTTACCATCCAGAAATTGATGATAATTTCTTTTATTGGAATCTATTTTTTGGAGCATTTTGGACATGCTAGTAATCATTACCGTCTGTGCCAAATATTTCTGATCGAAAAACACACCTATTCCTGTAAAATGACCACCTGCTTCATTATCAATATACATACATACAAATATATACAGCCAATATATATATATATATATCATAGCAGGCAAACAATAGATTAACTGGGTTACACACCTGTTACATAGGTAAATGTATTATTGTCATTTTCAGATGAACTAATTTCACTTTTACAGCAGCCCCAGTAAAATAACCAGCTGTTACAATACTTTTAATATGCATATACTTATATGAACTAGAAACAATCTCTCATTAGTTAAACCCAACTTTTGTTTATTTGTCCTAAAATAAAGCATAGAAGATCTAATAGATAAAATGCAATTACTGGAAATTTTACCAGTGACATATATGTGGAAGTTAATCAAAAGAGAAAAATAACAGACATCGAACCTCATATGATTTGGCGGCCTGTCAAATTTTTGTCCTAATTTATAAAAATATATTGTCCCAAATAAATACAGTTCAAAATATATCATATTAGCCTAAAAGTTATTGCCTAGAAAATGGTTATCAGGTGTTAGTAAAGTAAGTATTTTCTGCCCCTACTTACTTTCACTCAGTGTGTAACAAAATAATAAATAACAAAGCAGTGGTGTAACACTTTGGAAACTGTGAAATGAAAGATTTGGGTTCATGTTGTTCATGATATAGTCCATTTTGTTTGATAGTTACTTTTTATCATCCTACAAATAATGCACAGAATTATTGGTTACAAAGATGAGACTTGACTGGAAAAATACAAGTTTTCAGGGCATTCAATTTTTGGTAGTCATTAGCCCGATCAGACATGCAAGCAAGTTAAACTGGTTTTAAAAAACCTGGATATCATTAAAACAATTTAATTTAACCATATGAATGCAAATGTGGGGCAAATAAATCACTTTAAAAAAAAAACAGCTCTCTACTCGTCTTCGAGAAGGCTTTACTTTAAATCGATGAGTCGGCTTAAATCTATGGGTCACCAACTTACTTTCGGCAAATACAATAAGTTACCTGCCTGGAATATTGATGACATGTGTACATGTGTAATGACTCTCACTTTTAACTGACAAGGTCAAAAAAGTTAAACTGATTTGGTTTATAGTATGCAACACTTTCCTATCTTAAAACATCTGGTGATTTTGAATTAGCTTAAATATATGCATCTGAACCAGCAACATGATGCAATAATAAAGGAAACGGAAACTTCACTAAGGTCACATGTACATGTCTCAAGAATCGGTAAAATTCATGTTACATGTACATGTCTCAAGAATCGGTAAAATTCATGTTACATGTATTTAGAATGGAAATATAAGTGTATAAACAGAACCATATGAATGCATATAAATTATTTTATTTGATCCACTGAATATGCACTGATTAGGCTTAGAATATGCGTCATGTAAAATGTGGCCATACTGTATACGACAAAAGGAAGAATTGTACATCATATGGTTAATGGTATAATTTAATCAAGAAAGTAACTCATCCTGTAATTCAGACAATAAATGTCCAGAGCTGATTTCTTAAAACAAACAGATGGCTAACATGTGGCTTATTTAAGGAAATAAAAGTCATAATTTCTTAATGACAATCTATCACTATTGTCTGACAGCCAAGATTTTGGACAAAATTAAGTCAATACTAGAGAGATCTGATAAAATCAATATTATGTATAATACATGTAAGTAAATCTAATTAAATATGATTTCATAGATAATAGTAATTTTTGCACTGACAAAACTTTAGGATTTGGGAACAACAAAAGCTGTATGAAATACATCCAAAATTTTCTCAGGGCGAGTATGAAGCTTGGATCCATTATAGCTTCCCAGATTGTCAATGGATACACTGTAGCCCAGCTTTAATCTTGGTTTATTAGAGGTCATATTTGGACTGGGAATCAGTGGAAACACATGCCATTTTGCAATGACGGTGGGGAATATGGGTTAGATCAAGCATTTTCCGAGGAAAGAGCATTATTGATGTAGTGTAAAGTAATTTGAATGAATTTTCAAGACATTATTAATAGTGCATTATCTATTTTTGAACTATCATAGCAAGAACAGACAGTTCTTCATCTAAGTCTTATACATGTATATTGTATCTTTAAATAACACTGAACCTCGTGGGTTTCCTCCGCACACTCTGGTTTCCTCACATTGCTAAAGACCCCTACGCACAAGCGAATTATTGAAATAAAATTTTAAAAAACAAACCATATGTTAGTCCAGAAATGACTTAGTTTGTGTCGAGTGGACGTTAAACCCCATTTCTCTCTCTCTCTCTTTAAATAACAAAGATGTCCTATATTTAACCCTGACTTTATAAAAGAATTTTTTACTTTTATACAGCATGAGTTTTTCTCATTATTTTATAAAAGCCCTGAATTTGTTAGTCTTAGAAAATGCAAGCTTATTGTTTTCTACATTTTGTCCAAATTTTGAAAACATTTTACTTTTACTAAATGAACCTATACTTATATCCATCAATCCACTGGTAACATATTGAAAAAAAAATAGATTTTTGAAATTTATGCTCAACATTAATGATATACCATGTGTAAATAAATACACATACAATAACAGCTGTAACGAAATCCACAATTACTAAACATATTCCATTCCACACAAACAGTCAACAGTTATTTTACTTTTGCAATTGTGATAAAACGATTTTAAGTTTCAGGTTTTAAATTATTGAACAAAACTAGTTCCTTGAAACTCAAGAAGGCAATGGGACGCTGCATGACTGGTGTCTGTCTAAGTTCCACTTTCATCCCTTTTCTAAAGTATTGAAATAAAAATATACCATGCAATGAGAGTGGACATTAAATCTCATTTCTCCTAAAGCATACAATAAAAGAACTCTGCCTGACTTGAGGTATTTCATTATCCGTACAATGAAAATGACAATAAAATTAACTCACAAATTTAAACATTAAAAGTCATCCAAGGACATTTACTCATAGGTTTTCGACAAAAAGATTATTTAGAGTCCGGTCGAATACACTAATCTTGTCATTAAGTACCCAAATCCAGAATCACCTCTGCATCACTTAACACTAACTTATAACAGAATGTTTAGTTTCCAGATTTGACATTGCAAACATTATGCAATATAATGAAGTAAATCAAGGGTAGTCTTCAGCGGGGACATAAAGGGATTATAAAAATCTAAATGCCCTCAATATTTTAAATAATGGTATAATAAACAGAAATTTGTATGAAATCATGACATTGGAATTGTTTGAATATTTCATGAATAAGAATGGACATATCAGCACTTAACAGAATTCTATTATCTTGCAAATGGTGTTTACTTATATCTAAAATTACAAGAAGACGTACTGGGCTGGGCAGATCACATTTATTTCAATACACATTTGAGTAGAACTCAAAAATAATTTCCTATAGAATGTCTTAAGTCTTAAGTTTTAAATTTAGAAAGAAATGCAGATATTGGGTGAGAATGTGATTTGAACTAAATCAGAATTTGCCACCCAAATCGCTTGACGTTCTAACTAATGACGTGCACTGAAGAGATGACCACTGTCAAGATTGGTCGCATTATTTCTGTTACGTCTTTTCTGAAAATCATTTTTGTCCTTTTGAATGGAGCCTGTACATTAACTGTACAGCGCAGTGGACACTTAATGCTGCCCCCCCCCCTCCAAGATCCTTTCAATTATTTGTTTATTTTTTGCAATGTCTATTTTCTGTCTTATCCGCAGGTTTTTTTTATTTTGCATTTAGTGCGTTCATCCTGTGGTTACTATTAGAAAGGTATGATACTTTAGGATTATGCGATGGGCAGTATCTAAGACCGATTTAAGATATTATAGTAGCCAATCCATTGTCTTATATATTGGTTGTTTAAAACACCATATGTCTGAAGCTGTTTGAAAACAGTGAATTAATAGGTTGTAGTATGGTCTCTTTAATTACACCTCTCTTAATAACATATACCCACCACTGGTATGACATTCTACACGTACAAAATCTTTTAGTTTCAAAAATAAATGTGCTTCAAGTTTCACCATATGGAACATAAATTTTTCAATCACAGACATCTTAAAATGGAGATTTTATTATAGGATTTCTAGTAATTCGTGAACTGATAACAATCATTAACATTACTGACCTTGTCTTGTAGGACACAGCTGTTAAGATCCTCTTTAATCTTCCACTGCCATCGACAAATCATTAATTTGATAGATCTGTAAAACATGATCATCAACATTTTATAGGTTTTCATGCAGACAACAGATATGAAGAAGTTCTCTACATACCAAAGGCAAAAACTTCAGATATATTATAATGACAATTCCTATGTAGCGATAATAAAGAATACCACTGGACACAAACTAGGTCATTACGGGACTAATGTATGGTTTAATTTTATTTCGATAATTCACTTGCGCGTAGGGGTCTTTAGCAGTGGGAGGAAACCAGAGGACTCAGAGAAAACCCGCTAGATTGGACAGGCAACCCTACTCCTTGTCACGTACAACCGGGGATCCAAAACCACACCATTTCACGCAATGACAGGATTTATGATACAGCGCGCACATGCAAACTATTCGGCCATCCACCCCCCCTATACCAAAATCTAATTACGGTACACATGAAATGAAATGAAATGGGGTTTAATGTTCTACTGTTCTGTTATGACTTGGCTTATGAAGACGGGCATACACCATACAGCGTGCTGTAAGATAAATTTTACCCAGAGAGTGGCACTAGGGCCTACTCTCGTATTGAATTCCAATTACCAAGGCATCTTTTAAGTGCATGCCAATGTGTATACGGAACCTTGATTTGTCATCCCATCCAAATGACTATACGCAAGAAAATTCTCCACCGATACAGGAATCAAACATGGACCTCCAGGTTATTGAGTCAATGTCTTATTCATGGAGTCAATTGTCTCCCAAAAAATAATTGTAATTACAAATACAGCACTTATTAAAAGGTGGATACACTATTAAAAGTTACCTAATGACATTGCCAAATGATCTCAATTTTTGATCAGAAATGCCTTGCAATTTATTTGCAATTTAATTGCAATTTTATGTCATTTGAAATTATGTCATTTGATGGCGATCTTGATTAATGTCATATTGACATAAAATCATGTATTATTGTATGTGTCAAAATAACTATATGTTTAGAGGTGAAAACTATGACTCATGAAGCTTGTAATTACAATAAATATGAAACTATGTACATTATGGACACATTTTGACTTGTATCTTTACAACATGTGAATCGTTATAAAAAAAATATTTGTCCCTGGAAAAGACAATAAAGATCTGTCCCTCTTTTCTCTGTCTGGATCCCACTTAAAATTTTGATAGCTTATGTCCTCACAAAAAGCATGATCATAATATCACAATTCGACATTTAAGTAATTTTGAGATCTCTGCAAACTACAATATGATGAAAGTTGAATCTCCAAAAGGAATATGGTTCAATTCAATTCTTACAAGGATATGAATACGGATACTACAAATGGGATATGGTCAAAACATGCTAGCATCAACTATAATCTTGAATAAAATATCTTTACTCTGACTGTACTCCAGAATCCCAGGTTGGCTAACAATGTCAATTTTGTTAAAATTGACCTGCATATAATTCAGTAAAAGAAGATTTCTTGTTTATTACGAACAGAATTGCAACAGCTTTGATCAAATTAAAATACAATCTAGCGAGTACTGTTTTATATTTAATGTGGAGACAATCTTCTCTGTAGGAAGCTTACATTCCACTAGACACCTTAGGGAGCAGACATAAAAATACGAAGATGACATGTAATACTCGGGGGACAAGATTATTGGATAAATGTGACAGATTTGGGCCAACAGATCTGCAACCACCATCTGCGAGTATGGCTTAGAATTTAACAAGTCAATTTGAGCGAAAACAAAGTTACCAGATGCAGTGTCATGAGATGAGATAACGCAATAACTGCGCTGCACCTGGTGCCAATATTAACATAACATTAATGTGCCAATATTATATCTTTCTATTCTCTTTATATATTGAGTTAATATATTTAAAATAAAAAAAGAGTAGATTTTTAATGCAATTGAAATCAATAGTTTGATGAGTAGTTCATTTCAATTATTTAGATTATATATTTACCATTTATCAAATGGTTGCACCACAGTCACCAAAAAAATAAACAATTATACAATAGTTTTTGCCAGCCAGTTGGAACAAAATTCATACTGCAAGGGGCTGGGGGCTTGATTGGCATAATGGCCAAACGATTTGACATGAAATAATTCTTTAACTTTTTGGTGTGGGGATTACTTAGGCAGTCCTATTAACTTTGACATTGACAGCATTTTGACATCAGTGTGTATTCCTGTACTGTTTGTATTTCAAGGTCAAGCTTTCGTGCACGGTATATTGAAAATTGTTACCTTGACCGAGAAATCTTGTATAAACGATTTTATTTTGACTATAAGAATGAATTGTAGACTATTTTGAAAAGCCATGGACGTCATCAATGCTATTGTTATAATCTAATCCAAATACATTAAATGATACACATAAAATATACAACATGGCACATTCCCAGCTGTTCTACGCTCAATAAATACCCGTTAAAACATTTCAATTATATTAAGCATATATTTCAAACTAACAGTAATGGTCAATCCAAATTCTTGTACAGAAAAATGACTCAAAGCCTGCACTCTGTCCAAAGGCCTTCATTACCCATAGGTATATGAATATCTACAACATAAAACCTTCCATGCATAAACTGATTATAATTAATTAAAGAGGCATTACGTAAGTTTTAGATAAAGAGCTGACCATTTTTGCTATAATATTTCAAAAATATATAATGCAAATTGAATATATTGAAAATTTCATTCATATTATTTTATTTTAAGAAGTTATCAATGGCTGCAGTTTTGACAAAATGTGTGCATTGATCATAACCATTGCACTATTTGTTCTAGTCTTTGACTCGCTTCTCCATTTTTAAATAAAATCATTAAATGGCTGAACAGTTTCAATCCACTTAAAATCAGAGCCATCCAATGACATCAAGAGTTGATTATGGTCTTGTCAAGTTAATAAATGTTTAATCAATAATTCAAATAACATATAAGGTCCAAAAAAAGCCTTTTAAAATATCATTTGAGGGATGTTTAATTCCTTGCAAACTACAATATCAAAATGAATAAAAGTCCAAAAACAGTTTAATTCCTGGTAAACTGCAATATCAAAAGGAATATCAGTTCAAAAATGATTTGATTTGATGAATTGAAAACTTTACAAATTCATCATAAGAGTTGGGTTTTAAACAGTTGGAATAGAGGTGGGGGGGGGGTAGCACTCCCTTAATAGAGTAACACTGGCTGGGCCGACTGGTTCAGATCATATCTTGTAAATCTGTTTGTAATCAGCTTAAATCCTGGATATTTTTATTCTCTTTTCTTAATTAAATGTCTAAATGCTAATTGGGAGTAAAAATTTAGATTTTGTCCCCAAAAAAAAATCCTGATCAATGGCTTTAATGGTCTCAACAAAACAACAGAATATTTAGCCTGTCCCCCACCCCAATACCTAGAACAACCCCAACCAAATGCCACTAGTGCATAGGGCAAACTATTTGAATTGTCAAGAGAGAAATGGGGTCTAATTTGAACTTGACACAAACTAAGCCATTTCAGGACTTAAATTGTATCAGTATTTGCAGGTGTGTAGGGGTCTTTAGATGTGGAGAAAAATTATGGGTTGGGCAGGCAACCCTACGCCTTGTTGCGTACAAGCTTACTACATATATTCAGACTACATATATTATCTATTATTGACCAACCACTCCTCCTGCAGAAATCACTCTAAGTTCTAAAATACTAGTAATCAACTTACACAGGCATTATGCAAGAGGTAAATCTGCCTTTGCTCAAATTAAAGTAATTTGAATGAATTTTCAACACGTTCATTTTACATCATCTATTTTTGAACTATTTTAGTGAGAACAGTCAGCTCCTTATCTAAATCTTAAAGTTACATTATGGGAGATAAGATAAAGAGATGGCAGTTTTCACTATAATAGTTAAAAACTAGATAGTGTAAAGGTAATTTGCTGAAAATTTCAGTCAAATTGATCCACTAGTAGCCGAGGAAAAAGACTTTGAAATATTCACATAACTCAAATCATTAATATAAACAGCATAGTCTTGATTATCCACTTGATTGATTTAATTATCAACGGCCATTAAGCGGCATGTTTGAATCTAATCCAGCTTACATCGAAGGCTAGCGTTCACATCGAGAGTTTATTAAGTTTAATTAATGTCTAATTGGTTATTAAGATAACATTTCAGGCCTAAAGAAAGACCTGTAATAAGCAGATTTTGCTCGTGCATAATGCTATTTTAATAAGTGTTCCATTAAAATCCTTACTTCCTAATTTTGGCCAGGGTTAAGAAATATTTCTCTATGATTAACTGTCATTTGATTGGCAATAACGAAATTAGCATAAATTATGAGTTTTTTGATAAATTTAAAACATACGCTAAATTTTTTTTATTAAAGTCTACATAGGCATTGCAGAATCAAATAACTTTGTTTGTCACAATGTCAAATGATTCCAATGTCTTGACCAAGTTCTGTTCTGTATGAACTCCTACTTCAATAAAGATCATTTCTACTGTCAACTATTATTTTCTGCCTTTATTTTTTTATATATTGTAAAATTATATAGGTCTTGAACTGGTTGTACCCTTCAGAACCAATTTTATTCTTTAATTTCAGACACAGCAACAGAAACATAATCTAATATGGAATATTTTGTGTAAAGACTATTTAATGTTCAAAAAAAGTATTATGCTTGAGTAATACAATCTTAGTTTATAAACCCAGAATAAGAAATATTGCATATAATAATACAAGTCTGGAAGAAGATCAACTATCCTTTAATATATTCCCTATACATAAGATATTCTATCATAAATCAATAAACCAACACCTGTATGTTTTCAAATCCTATTTTATTTGACATCGTAACACAAAATCAAGTTAGACTGGCAATATTTCCTTATATCTGTCCCACTTTGTATATAAACTGGACAAAAGCCAGTCTCTGGGGCTCCAGAACGGTACAAAAATTGCCATGTATGTCAGCTAATTTTCAGTTCTGACTACTTGATGCAAAACAAACCCCCCAGTTACCTTGGCTATTGGATTGGAGAGAATTTATACTTCTGTCTGTTTTCTTTCTCTTCGCTTATCACTAAATATTCTTGATAGTCGCAGTCAATCTCTGGAACAAATATGGCTGCTATGACATGAAACAGACAATTGTATATCTTATTTGTCCTTCTGTCTTGTTATGGTATTTGTTTTCTGTCTCTATTGATCTAAAACCAGATTTTTGATGACCCGGCTTGCTATCATAATAATGTAATAAAGTGTTTTCTAGACGAACTGCATGAATAATCCAGATGAAGAGATGAATAAATATGATAAATGCACAACAATATGAAATCTTATAGACATATCTATATAAAATACTTAAATAATGTATTACAAAATGCTGTATTTCTGAAAAACAAGTTTCAGGACATCTTGAACCATAGCCGTATAAACCATCATTGTGCCACGGTGGCTCAGTGACTAATTTACATTCAGACGCTTATTCTTAAACCAGTTCAAAATCTCTGGGGGTTTTAAGACAGGATTGTATTGCGTTCACTTCACACATAGGAATATTATAAGCCAAACCAGTTTAACTATTCCGATGGGTAGCTTCACATTCTTTATTAGTTCAAGCACGCTTTTGGTAACACTGGCATGGCCTGACCCTGACATTTTTCCAGGAATGTAACTTATTGCATACTACGCATGCTGGGCTGGAGCCAGAGTTTTTAAGCCAACCCATACAGACGGCCAAGATAAAACAGGTTAAAATAAAAAAAAGCCTTCTCGAAGACAGATTTTTCAACTGGTTTATTTGCTTCATGATCCCCTGGGTTTGTAAACCAGTTCAACTTAAGCGTCTAGGGACGAGCTATAGGCAATGACTTACTAACCAGAAGATCTAGCTTCAATCCCGGAGTTAGCCAAGAAAGTTCCCTGGGATTTTCCAGCATGGTTTTCCCTTGTCAGATGTGCAGGGTGGAGGAGCCTGGCAAAGAAAAGTGTCCAGTTGTTCAGTTCAGATGGTATGAAAAACCAAGGCCCTGTTTACACCTTGACATGCCTGTAAAAGAACTCATGACAACAGGAATTCAACTAATGTCCGAGCAAAATTTCCCACATAGTTCACTGCATAGCATATGCCTGGCTTCATTAGCCTGACTGAAGCAGAAAAGTAGGATGTTAAACCCTCATTTCATTCATTCACATAAAAGTCACTTATGGACAGGATGTACTGTACAGTAGTACTGCGAGCCAGTAAAAAAAAATATTCCTGTTATCCAGAAAATAACACTTTAGTATATGCATTAAAAAAAAACTTGCAGATGTCAATCAAAAATTTACTTTAAAATACAGAAGTGAACTTATTGGAGGTTGAGTTGAGGTTATTTTGGGGCTTAGACTGTTTTATGGTTTAGATCAATATAATGTGAGCCTTAAATTGACCAGTCAGATCCTCCCCAAATAATCAGATTAGTTTGTGGAACACATGTGTATGGAGCTGAAGATAACACAACTTTAATGAGAAAAATGTCTGGTGATCCAGAAATATCAAAATACAGTCATTACAAGTTTTCTGGAACAGTTACAGAAGTGTTCAAGTATATAATTTCAATGTCTACTTATTATTATATTTTTTTAGTATAATGAAGATGAATGTCTGGAATTTGAAATGTAAAAAACAGATATTTTTTTGAGCAATATAAAAAAAAATTCCACATGAAATTGGTAATTTTCAATTTTATAAGTCTGGGAAAATTACATGCTTTGTATTGCCTCTAGTCTACCTATAGCTTGCCAAACATGTTCATATTTTAATATCAAATACTGTATTTTCTTGTAATTTTTCAAGGTCACCAAGAAGATTAGAACTTTAAAAAAAAAAAAAAAAAAAAGTTTTGTATTTGTCATCATTGTGATACATAACCACCATTACAACTACAGAAGACATTTTTTTTTTCAAAATGGGCAATAGATTCTTATTAGTGTGTAGAAACAGTGCTGGTACCCCAACCCTCAACTCACCCATTTAGACAAACATAAAAGAAAATTGAGCCACATCCTCACAAGCTATACCAGATATATATATATTAATGCTGGTGATACAAAATACAAAGAAAAAACAGCCTGATATTATCAAACGAATGTTGTACAAAAATTTCAATAATCAATGATATAATGCCCACCCACACATTATTAAAGGTTATACGTTAGTCAATAGCCTACAGAGTTTGATTATGGCCAGATGAAGGGAGATAATTCTGTATACAGACAAAAAACTTTAATATGATATTTTTCTCTCAATCAAATATTTCACTACTTAAAAAACAGAGTTTTTCATTTTCACAAACTATTCCATATAACAGATAAGAAATGCATTGAATGCTAATGTGTTTTTTTTTATCTGCTAGTCCAGGGATAAAGGCCTAAACATTAATTAATACAGTATGTTACAATATTTTTATTTCCTATGTGAAAACTAACATAAGGTTTGCGTAATTTGTACATAAAGCAAAAACTGTTACGTTTGGCATTTCAATTATTCTTCTCGTTTGTCAATAATATAAAATAAAGGTTATTGGGGTGATGGTAGTTTGGATTTAAACATGCAATTAAATTGTAAAATTGTTTTCAGAATTTCAAGTAAAACTAACAGTTCTCGTCAATCAATCTCCGCGATAGAGAATGTTTAAAACTGATGTGATACAGATGAAGGAAGAAATAGAAATTGTGTACTGCATATCAAATATTGACACATAGGTGACAGTCTAACTTTCCTTTTCACTAATGTCAACATGGCGTGGTAGACCACCCAGCTAATAAATACACTTGTCATTGACATTTTCCTACACCACATATCAAATATCACTTTTACCTGATTCTTCTATAATAATCTTCAAACAAACCTCACTGATTGCATGCCAAAGATAAATGTAGCTTCTTTATTGCCCACCGACACCCAAATGGTTCAATGAAAAAGTTTTAATAGGGTTTTAGTATGGTGATATACCATCTCTAGCTTTACTTTTAAGTAGCCTAATTACGACAATACAAAGATTTTGTCAAGGCAGTCCTCTGAATAAAAATATGTTTCTTTTTTTTTGTGAAACCTCTATATCTTTTTCTTCCACATATAAATTTATTACACATTTACAAGGGATTTTTTGACCGAAAAGGTTGTATAAATAATTAACAAAGATTCTACAAAGTTAGTATGCTTAACCCTGAATAAACACAACTCTATTATTTTTTGTGAAACCTTTATCTCTGCCTGTACCATATATTCTAGATAAGTTCATCGCACATCTTTATGGAATCATTGGACCAAAATGTTTATAAATAATTATGTCTTAAAATAGTTCAATCACCACACTAACAGCTTTATATAAGGGGTCGTACATCAGATGTATCACATCACACGACATTATTATTATTAATACCTGATCTTTATTCATTATCCTACAGCCGACGCCCATCAATAAAAGGTTTATAATTTCACGGTTCCTAACTCAAAACTTAATTTTTCTTGATTTGAGAGAGTTTTCAATTTTTAGACCTTTAATCTTAACAACACAAGAATAATCAACATTTACATTTGAATGTTATCTATATCTAAATGCTTCATTTATCCAACAACCAAACATAAGGCAATAAAAGAGTACAATAAAACAGTTAAATGCATGGAAATAATGTTTTATATTGATATTACACTGACATTATGGCATAAAACAAGGAGAAAATAGCACCACATAATTATACTTTAAAACATCCAATATCATCATACACAATCAAACCCCATCCCCTTATTGAAACTATTGAACACTGGAACTAAACAGCTTGAAAGCCATATGTTTGTGACAAATATGTAGCCATATTGCATGCCTGCTGCTTAATTCCAAAATGGATGACATATGGGTCCCCTGAGATAACTTATAGCAAACAGCATTAACTAGTACACAGGGCGAAAGAAACAATAGAAATTATTAATTAATATAATACTGGTTTGCAGCTGCCATAATGTTTTACTTCCTTTTTTCCAGTAGTTTTTCTTTATCTAATATCTTTAATGCCAGCATCATGTCGTCATTCTTGTAAAATTCCATAAAAATAATCATGCAATAGAAAGTAATAATACATTTTTTATATATATTATTGAGTTATTTGTGGTTAACTCATATTTTATCAGAAAGTACATCAAAGTCATCATGTTCATTTTTAGTCTTAAAATATCTCAATACCCCATAGAAACCAATTTACAGATATCTACTGGCATTCTTGACTGAAATTATTACCATCTCTTTTCATGGTCAATAATACAAGGTTTTCTAAAAGCATATGGTCAATGAATAAAGTTCTTCTAAAAGCATATAGTCAATGAAAAAAGTTCTTCTAAAAGCATATGGTCAATATAAAAAGTTCTTTGAGTATGTTTTGCGAGAAAATAAATAAAAGATTTAGTGGTGAAATAAAACTATTATTTCTGTGTTGGACCTATTATTATAAACTGCCTAAATCCAATCAATTGCTGAATAACTGACATGCCATAAACATCTCAAAAGTCAAAAGCCACTATTTAGAAAGACCATGAATACAATGTACGAGCAGGTAATGGCCTGGACAGCACAAAAGGTGAATAATGAGAATAGGATGCATGCATATATAATAACTATTATCTACCTCTATTATTCAGATCGTGGAATAGATCAATATCATTTATCAGACTAGATTACAATAATGTCGTCCACCATGTAACATATTGAAATAATTTCAATGATACATTCATTTTATTGTCAGCATAAATTCCTAACATTTGATTTTTATATCTTCTAGCTAATACAGGAATAAATGTCTACAAATTAGGTGTTTTTGTTAATGGTAAACTTAGCATATTATTTCTATACATATATCAATATGATACTAATATCAAATCACCCTATTCCAATCACACTTGTGTGTACTTGATAAAATGTCAAAGAAATACCCAGGTTAAAATGTCATGGAAATGATTGTTAATAGAGTCCCCCATCATCCAGCCACAAGTTAAAGGTTATGCTAGTTTAGTGTCATATTTCTTTATTCATCACACCCCCCTACTTTCATTGGGGATCTTTCAGTGTGTGACAACTTGTTATAACGGTTATAATTAGTTTTTACTACACAATACTAACTCTACAGTAATGTAGACACAGACATCGCCAACTATTTTCATCTCTAAAATAAAACTGATCCTTTATTTACATTGAATATTTTACATTGTGTACATGACACTATTAGTGAAGTAAGAATCCATTTTATTTTATAAAAGAATTTTACTCTGATCAGTTGACACATTGAGTGCAAGATTGATATCCATTACTTGTAGCCAATCATCTACCACGTTATTAAACTTCCTGATATTCAAGGATATGCATCATGTATCGGCCATGTTAACAATGGTAGTCTGGTTTATAAATTGTTTTCTAATTTTACTTCCTAGACACTTTTGAAATCCTTTTTTAGGTTTCCTTCCAAAATATATTACATACAGCACATTTGTTTCATAATAATTCCAAATGTAAGCGAACTGTTATAACTGACTAACATGGTTAACACAGCATTGTCAGGAAACAAAAGCGTACCCACCGGGGCTTTGGAAGCTAGGTTTTGATTACAGGAAAAATATACTGATAAAAGAAAAAAATTAACTTATAGAACAAGGGCAATATCTCCATATAAAAAACAATGTACAATATTGAATGTCCTTTTTTAATCAGGCACGGATCCAGTGGGGGGGGGGGGTAGGATGCCGTGGCTCCCCCTCAGCCCCTGACATAGCTGATTTTCATGTTCGTTTGCTTTGTTACTGTTGTAGTTTACATATCTGCTCTTTAATAGATGATATAAACATGATTTTTGCATTGTCTCTGCCCAAGCAATCCAAGGTTTCAACTATGCCCCCCCCCCCCCCTTGACAAAATCCTGGATAATGACAGTCAAACAACCCTATCAAGTTGAAAAAAATCTTAAAAACTGTGACTTGTCAAGGCCCAAAGGTTAATAAGGGTTGATTCAGTGTTGTTATTTTGTACCACAAAGAGTGTTGTGTCATCCTGTATTTTATACAAAGTTATACCACAAGTTTGAGGAAGGCAAATCAGGCGCGGATCCAGAGCCAAATTGAACCTAATTTACCAAATTAATCGGTTGGGTGCAATTAGTTAAGCAATTATCAAACCTAGACCCCCCCCCCCCCCTGCAAAAAATCCTGGATCTGCGCCTGCAAATGGTAGGCTATATATATTTGTTTTAATGTGTTTATGCAATAAACTGACTTACTGCTTAGTTAGAATATGCTTTGTTACAACCCATAAATATATTGTCAAAGGATATAATAGCCAAAAACCTTAGTTAATCCATCTTTGTTAGCCAAGAAGCATGTGTATGAAGATTGTCTTTTTAACGTTTTTGGTCTGTGTGTGTGTGGGGGGGGGGGTAGAAAGTTGTGTACATATCAATCAAAATTAAATTTTGGCGACTTCTTATGATTGGAATCGAGGCACGATCCTGCTATTCTGCAGGCTGTGGGCCATGACATCACGCAATGACAGCAGTGTAATCCGTTGGGAATATCCTATCGTAATGTTCTCAAATAACGGAATATACGGGGTGATGATTTAACACTGTATATTTAACCAAGTATCTGATGAAGAAGAGTGGGATGCGGGTTCATATCTTGGTCCTAGTAACTACTGAAAGGCACCCACCTGTCAAAATGAAGGAACAGCTGCGACAACAGGTGGACAGGGCATGTGTTGTAGCCGTGACAGTTGGTCGGCAGGCGATACGACTATACCATTCCCATAGCGGTTGAGTCGACTATCGTCAACTAATTTCTGGCACGCGCCAATTTCAAACACAATGAAAGAGCAAACAGAAACGCGACAAATAAATAAATAACAATACCGTAACGTAAACCAGTCATAAAAAATAGAGCGAATGGTCGTCACGGATATTTCAGCAGCGTCGACTGAACACTTCAAAGGCAATTCATTTCCAATACATTATATCAAAATGTATAGGAAATAAAGAGTATACGAATGTGGGTGAAATTGAGAATGGCTGAAATTAATAATTTCATAAATTCGTGTACTCATCACCAGTCGTAGTACCGTAGGCTAAAGGTTATCTTGCTTGGGTGACACGTGCTTAGTACTTTTTTAGTTTTGGCGGGAAAAAAGTGAATCCCCCAGGTGACCCTTTTGTCATTCAATACATATAAAGTGGACATTAATGATTTACAAATTACTTATTTCGGTGATACTTCCAACACTCAACCTTTCATAGAAAAACAAAAACCACCACACACTTATTTCGTAAAACGTGTTTTACTGCAAACGACGGTCTTTGGGTAAATAACAAATTTGATTAATCATAGAGACAGTCTTGGTGTATTTCCCAAAAATCCCAACACGTCGCCTGATTCCAGCAATGGAAATACGGTCATGTTCCTGAGAGATATTGGCGGGAAAATTGTGCTTTCTCAAAATCGCTCTACTCTGATGGCCAAATATTATTCTCTGAAGAAAATTTGTAAACTTCTTTTCTTTTGAAAAATTCTTGGAGCTATAGTTGTGAAATCTGTTTGAACTATATCACAATTCTATGAGTACATGATGTATCTATAGACACCATTAATGGATCTATATAAGAAAATGTACAGTAAGGGTTCAGTTTCATAAACGGAGGTAATTAATTGGCAAACAAAAAGTTTGAATACGTGGATTAGACCTCTTGTTGGATAATATAAACCAACACTTGAAGAGACGATGATGTTTCGAGATTTCAATGAGGAGTGCTTCAAGCAAGCTAAACGTTTATCGACCAAATGGGGAGCCGTCAGCTGGTGCAAGTTGAACCGACACTGGACAACAAAACGTTGTATAGATTCTCGCTGTTATTCCTCTCTCGTAACACGGGCTTGTTTCTCACATTAATCATTCAAAATATAGATTTCCATTGATGCTTTGGGTGCCTAGTAGTCGTGTGAGTAGTGTACAAGTTTACATCATTCAAAAATCGACATATCTGAGAAATGCACAACCCTCGCAGTATTTCTTGGCGTGAAGCATTTTTGTCTTGGACGGTCTCACGCGCGGGATCGCACCGCGTGCAGAATTTGTTTCAATTTCACATGAATCGAAATTAATTCTTGTCAGAAATGTTTCATTCCCTTCTTATATGTACTATTGGCTAGAATTGATGAAAAAAATATTGTTCATTGATAAATCAATGGAGACCATCTGCTTTTCGTTCCACAGCTATCCTGTTTCTCATGAAAACTTATCAAAAGTTTCTTAAATCCAAAATTTTGGTCAATATCCAATTTGGTTGGTGAAATGATAAAAATGAGATATTGTGAAATGTTTGATATCAAATTACTTTAACTGTCAATACCTAACGGTTAATTCACAAAATTAATTCATATTCAATGATTTTGTGCCAAACTTGCAGCCAATTTGTTTGATTACACAACAGTGTATGTAAAATGATTTTGTAACATCTTAGAACCTGTTTGAACAAATGTTTGTAACAACTGAGAATAAAGGTTTGTTTTATAACATATGAAAACATTTTTCCCCCATTAACAATATCTGAATTGGTAACATTTTATTTTATAATTTTGGTTGAACAATTTTGCAATGTTTCAAATGGCAATGTTCTTCATTACTAATTGGTGGAAAATTTGACACAACTTTAAATTTTTAAAGAAAATGAGTTGGAAAGGAAAGAAAAATTAAAAAAACAATGATGTATCACTTCACTCATTTTATCCTGATACTTTAGTCATATTGGGACTAAAATCGGATTATTTGGTTTTCTAGAGTTATGAACTGTTAAAGGGGCTAAATCGCTAACATTTGGGACCTAGAAATTGACTCAAGTGGATCGCAATGCATTATACTGTGATATAAATGTATATAAACTGATTTGCATTCAATTGTTTCCGTTTTTACTCCAATTTCAAATCAGTTATGTTCGGCGAAATAAACCAGAAGTGTCAACCGAAGGCATTTTTTAAGCGTCTAGTTATTCCAGTCTACATGCGCCGTTTGATTTGGTACAATGTTTTAGCCTCGTTCCTCGAGTCTCTTGCTAGAACTGGGGCTGAAACGCATTATGGTACACGATTCGTGTACCAATGGTAAAATATTTATTTTGTCTTAAATATTGGATATCAGAAGCCCATCTTTTCCGGTAAGATTACATCATCAATTTTGATTTAAATTGACAAATAATTCATGTTTTCTATGTTGAAGATTTTGGAAGATATTGAGTTAAAGACTTAGCTCCTTTAAGTGGTTCTTTTATATGCACCCAATATGCACACAGCAGGATCTTAGTGTTTCTTCACATCAGCTTGACTAGGTAAAACCTTAATTGACAACCTTGCATGAACTACAGTGGACAATTTTGAACAAGGTTTGAAAAATCCTGAATTTCTGCTTCAACAAGGCCATTTCTAAAAACCGGTAGACATTCTATGTATAGCCATGAATCCAGTACTCTTACTGCATGACTACCATCACTCCCTTATCCAAAGAAACATAAAACAAAATCAGATAATTCTTTTCATATCAACATTACATAAATATAAACACAACAACATAATGACATGTATAATTAATAAATTATAATCTAAATATATTAATGTCTTCAAATAGAAAAAAAACAGAATATAGTTTAACATGCACCACGATAAAATTGAGTATTTTCATATCCATTCACAAAGAAATAATAGAAATGTAAACAATTTTCTAACTGCAATATTTCTTATTGTCTTATAAAAATACTTTATCCCTTCCCCAACTTGCACTCTCCATAATACATTGTACATGTATTTAATTCTTGGTTTGAAATGATACGGTATTTAAAGCAAATTTAATCAAGTTGTCAAGCATATTACTTGTAAACAAGCTTGTTAACTATGGTAATTAAGTAGGTTGTTGCTAATAAAAAAATAAATTGGTAGCCACTTCATGGCAATATCATCTCACCTCTATAAACCAGAATACTTTCTATTTCATACAAAATTGAATTTATTAAGTAGAAAGTTATTAAACAAAGTTGATGGCATTTAGTATTTTATTTGAATTTGAATATACACCATACAATAATTCTATGGAATGAAATTACTTTGACCATTTGATTGGGGTAGCTTGTTACAGATTAAAAAATATTAGTCAAATAAACAATAATTGCATTACAAAGAATTAGGATTGGCGCCTTGCCAATTTTTGCAAACAATTGATTTACAAAGTATAAATTGTATTCCAACAGTATGATACATATTTACCAGAATACCACAACACAATTAATACATAATAATATTAATTTATGTAGAATTTCAACTACAATAGCCAAATGTTTATTTCAAATGCACGAGATCAGTGTTAAAAGAACTGAACATAATACCTCGATCTAGACCATGATTAGGTCTTCTGTTTGACTCTTAAACCAATTTTTTTCTGAAAGTATGACATTGATCAAGAAATTTTTTTAATGACCCAAGTTGCCCAAAAGCCCCACAATAAATTTTAAAAGTTTATTATTATTATAAAGTACTGACCATTGATATTTTAGTATGTCCGTTACTTATGTGCTACACAATAACACCAGTACTCAATTATTTGTGGTTTTGCAAGTGTGCTGCATAATATATGCTACATTAAAATTTGTAGCTTGTCAAAAGAGTTGCTTATGAGGTATCTCCAACATTTATATTGGCACAATATGGCCCGATTGGTGTTGACGTGCCATTAAACAACATTTCTTTCTTTCTTTCTTTCCCAACATTTATCAAATATTTGGTTGAAGTTTTCCTATTGACTGTCATGTCTGTATATAAATTAATTGTATAATACAAAACAACATATCAACCATGAACGAAACATAAATATTAACATTATTACACGATCAGAAATATATTTTCCCTTGGGGGGGAGGGAGAGATAATGTATATATTTACTTCTTGTTAATTATAAAATCGGAGTGTATATAAAATTGATTTTAACTAGGCCTGTATTTGTTCAATATAATCAGTGAATATAAATAGGGATATTACCTTTTCTAAATTAAGAAATGGTGGTCAATTTTTCGTTGAAATCTCAAATCATTTGAAACAAGTCAACAATAAAATGGAGAGTTACATGTATTCTGTCCCAAAAAGTGTGACAGACAGACGAACAGAACCATTTTAATAGTCTCCTGCTTTCTTCAAAAGACATGCAACAAAAAATGAAGCACTATAGTAGACAATTTATAATAAAAAATAAGCTAACCTCACTAAAATCTGTTCCCTTAGGCTGTGTTGAATTGAAACTATGTTTCTTGTCACTACCTTCGTGACAATCCAATGAGGGTGTGAGGCAAACACAACACAAAGTGTACTTTTCAACACGAAGTATACAAACCAACACAAACCATCATTTTGATTTTATTCTACCCCCAAAAGCTCAAAGTTAATTCATATTCCCAGGTATTAACCTACATGGTAAACTGAATGAATGAAATAATGAAGTAAAATACAAAAGTTGTCTGAAATGCTTTTTAAAACTTGAATGCCATCACCAAATAAAAGTTGGTTTGACCAATATCCCCTACTAAATTAACTTTTTGATTCAACAAACAATTGGCAAACAATATTCAACACCAAATGTTTTATTTGGTGCAATACATCAGCAACTAAAAAAAAAAAAAAAAATCTCCTATTGCACAAAGTTAGTATAGGAAGTCGTTCCACGTTTCAGTAAAATCTGACCACAACTTTCAGAGATATAATTTTGACTAAAATTGTTAACTGTAGAAAAAAATGATTTGGGATCTGTTAGGCAGATATGTTCCATTAATTTATTTCACTTTAATAAAATGACTTTTCATATATGTATTTCTTATAATTAATTATACAATATTTCAATATTGGCTTATTTCATTTCTTGTTGCCTGTGTAACTTTGACACATATACATGTAACTTTGACATACAATGACATCAATGTTATTCAGAACTTAGTAATGGTATTATTATTCTTTTTTGAATTATGGGTGTCTGTCAAACTTATTGAGTGATCTACAAAAAATTTAAATGCATTTTATTTGAAAGTCTTCAAAAATATCTACAATGACGTATTTATAAAGAATATTAGCGATAAACCGACGAGAAGGAATATCTAGGACATCAGCTCAGTGCGCATGACTAATAACCTGACCTGCTTGTTTCTGATTGGACACTTCAACCACTGACCGTAGCGACCGACCAATCAAATAACTTATTCTTAAAATAACTTCATTATGTATGCAAAAACATGGCCGAACCGAGCGAAAGCCAAGAATATCGCTTGTGGAATACCTGTTTTTAGATTTATATTAAAAGTTTTTCTAGTTGAAATACATCTAATAGAGCAAAGTGGCCATAGGGGCATAACATTTTTGTAAATTGCAGCTATCCGCCAACGAAATCGACTGTTATATCGCTCTGTATTAAACACGGCAACAGACCGCAACATAATGTGACAATGTCACTTATTTTTGTTTAGCCGGTAAATATTTATAAATGAGACCTTACGGGGTAACTTACATCTAAAATAATTGTTAAAAATGTCGGAAACATTCAAATAAAACTTCAAAAATTTTTGTGTTGAAAAGCAATGCGGCCGAAAATAGACCCCCCGATCCTAAGCGCGCGGTCGACAAGAAACATAGTTCCAATTCAACACAGCCTTAAACTACATATATACATGTTGTGGACAGTTGTAGTTAGAATTCTTCTGTTAGTCTATTCAATTTAATAGTCTCTTTTGATTAAGATTGGGTTAGCTTTTTTACTTTAAGAGTGCAAATTTGACAGTATTAATGGATGCAATTGAATATGCAAACACATGAAACAAAATTTGACTTGTATTTTAATCAGATTGATTTTGGATTGGTTCCTCTGTGATTTGCTCTTTGTTAAACTTGTTAACATTGATCTGATAGTCAGAAACATGTCAGAGGCTAACAATGATCAGATGGACATATGTGTATGGAGATGAAATGGGATTTAACGTCCTACTGTTTTGCTCCAACTAGACTGAGATGGGCATACACCATAAAGTGTGCTATGTGGGTACTAATTTTGCCTGAAAAACTCAGTTTAATAAAAAGTAAAAAATCATAATGTTGACTTATGAACAAAAATTTGGATAAATGAAAACGTCTGCTACAATCTGATCAAAGTGGTCATTTACATGCATAATGTTTATTAGTTACCTAAAATTTTTATTAATCGTGTGTGTGAAATAGCTCTATTTAACATCAGCTTCCATGTAAGTGATATCGCAGACAAATCAGGCAGTAGCCATTAATTAAGTGTTATATCTACTAATATCACTATGGTCAGTATGGTGTTAAAACTGTCTGTGTCTATTAAATAATATACACCACTATTGGTTGGGTTTGTATTTTCAATAGTTATGGGTGTTAAAATTAGTCACGATTTTCGACTAGAAGTAACACCTCATACGGATAGTTACACGTCTGCTAATTGATGACTAACCATTATGTAAATAGTAGTTTCCAACATTCGTCACTTGTAATTTGTATAATTTAATGATAAAAATGTTTATTACTAAAGGTCTAGCTTCATAAGTCAATGGTATCTGCTTAATTAACAGTGATCTTTTCTAATATTCTAGGTAATCAATTGACATGAAATTATATACTCAGATAGCTATGCTAGTCCAAAAACTTGTAAAGCTCTCATGCTAAAAATAAGCAACACCAGTTAACGGTTCCGAAAGCCAAACTCATACGTACATCCTGCTTGACACAGAAAATTTCCCCAAAAGCTGGCAATTTCAGTCGACCCATGGCCAAAATAAGCCGATTTAGAAAATAAAAGCATTCTCAATGATAGATGGTGAGTTGGGTTTCAAAACCTGATATAAAACAGCATATCATTATCAGATAGTGGAAAGACTGGATAATAATATATGGTTTCCAAATAAACCTTCAAATTCACTACATCATGAATTGACAAGAAAATGGAGGTAACTATTACTGCTGAAATATAATTTGATTACAATCTGAATGAGGTATAACAATTGTCTGTGCATCCCCTTCTACGCTTGTATCTTGATCTAGTAACGTGTGATATGCAACATAATTTACTGTACAATTACCCTCGACATCAGTAGAACTAATAACCAAATTACCCTGTTGTATGGCAGATTCTAACTGATCGGGACTAATCTCAGAATCTATAACAAAATTAACAGTATTAGAATCAGGATCAACATCATTAGAAACAATGTCCACTCCCTCTTTTTTCACATCATCCGATTTCGAGTTGGTCACTCCGTGTATTCGACTGAGATGGCGCTGTAGATGATGTTTATGTCGAAACGAATAATCACAAACATTACAAATAAACTGACCAATCGTAGTGTGCGATTTAATATGAGCTTGACATAAGGCCTCTTTGTTGAATCTCCAAGTACAACCTTGAAAAGTACAAGCAAACGGTCTATTCATATCGTGTACACGTTTATGTTTTTTTAAAGTCGAGTTATCCAAATAAGCCTGACCACATACATCACATAGCACACTGCCTTCACTATGAAGCTGTCGATGAGAGTGTATTAAAGAATTAACATTTGAAGTAAAAGAACATTGTGTACAGCGAAACAATCTTGTTTTATGAGTTCTTCGATGAGCAGAGAGATAATTCTTTGTTTTAAATGCTTTACCACATTCATCACATAAATATTTATTTTCCGTTTTATGAATATCAACATGTTTACGTAAATATCGTAGACGATTAAATACCTTTTCACACTGAAGACATGGAAAATGACCAGGCTTATCCTGAGATTCCACACCTCGTGATTTTTTAACCTTCATGTCTTTGGAGTGTTGACTATTAGCTAAATATTCAGACATTCTGAGTAAATTTTGCGAGGAATCTAAGTCTGGAGATTTGATTTCAATAAACTGATGTATAGCCATTATATCAGTATGCTCTAGGGACATATGTTTAACGAGAGAGGTTCTCCAACTCGTTACAAAATCACAATGTAAACATTTAAAACCATGTTTACCATATGGAAATTTTTTCCCATTTATTGTATTGTTGGTCAAAATGAAATGAAAATCGATTTCTTCCATGGGATTATTTTTCTGGAGTTTCGATGTTTGACTTTTGGTTGCGGTTTCAGTTTCAGTTAAAGTTGAGTTTTCTATACAGTTCTCTAAAATAGGCTTTTCTACATTTAATTCAGCATTTTCAATGGGGATTATTTTTTCTTCCTCATTAATACTGAGCTCTTGAGAATTTGTGTTTTCAGGCAGTGGAGCACTCGGTTCCATTAATGAATCATTATCAAATATATTCATATCACCAAGTTGATCATCTGTTTTAGTTATAACAACATGGACTGTGTTTAATTTATCTGTCATGGAACTATCTGGTAGTGCTTGATTATCATCAACAATAGCTGGGCCTTTTTCTTCTACTTGAAATTGTTGATCAATGGTTTGACTATTGATATCGCTAACAGGATTATTGATAATATGTTTTCGGTTGATCTTAACTGGGCTGTCACCTTTTATAAACTTTACATAGTGTTTTTTCTTGTAATGATCACGTAGAAAAGACTGTTTATTATACGACTGGCCACAAAGAGCACAGCCTACGGCCTGAGCTGTAGTTGCATCTGAAATGTAAAGACTCAACAATTAATGAAAATCAATATTATAGAATTCTTCTTCAAAACTTATTCAAGATGTAATGGTAGGGCTGTCAGTCATGGAGGGACAGGGCTGTCAGTCAAGGAACATCATTGAAAACTAAATGAACCAAAACTGACAAGAATAGATATAGAAATGAAATGTACCTGATGACAACGCAATATTCATGATAAGTGAAGGTGTAAAAGATAATTGACAATATTTCAATACTGATTTTTACGTGGCACAGTTATGGCCTCACTAACCAGGTCCGTGGACAGTCCTGGTGTTGATAGAGATTGTTCTACAGGATTTTCCAGCCTGATTTCCCGAAGTCATGAGTGGTGCAGGATATATGGCCTGGCAAAGGAAGAGTGTCTAGTTGTTTGGATGGAATGGAAAATATGAGACTGTGTTTATGTTGATATGCATTTAATGAAGAGACTCTACAGAAAATTAGGAGGAAAAAATGCCTTACAGGACAAATTTCCCACACTGCACACCACACAGCATAAGGCATGTTTTCAGTACCCTGGTTGGCGTTAATAAATAGGGTACTAAGTGTCTTGGAATGTCACAGGTTTGGATATACATCAGAAAATACAGTGGCATTTCCTGTATGGGGTGTGCACTGTTGAGTATCTATCCATAATAATTCATGTAACAATGAAGAAAAAACTAAAACCAGCAATTGCCATACTAATACACTGATCAACTTTTCATGAATTTTTCCCAAGGAGTATGGCTGGAATTTTTTTTCTTCTGAAAGCTGACGTGGCTTCTTACAACAATAATATGTATAAGTTTTGTAACTTTTTGGGTTAACTTGTTGTCAAGTCAATTGGATATTGGAGTAGTTGTGAATTGGGAGAATTTTCCATCAGTTCTGGGACCTGTAGACATCCTTTCCAATAGATTATCAACAGAATTTTATATAGTTCTGAATGTGCAACACAAGTGTTGCCTTACAAAAGGTAGAAATTGACAACCAATACGCATAAAATCACACACCGTAATCTCAGGTATTTTCACAAAGACCCCTATAATACTTTTAAGTTGGCCACACAACAAAATATATCTTTTGGCAGGAAATCTGTATTTTTGTTATCAGATACTCCACAGTTCATTGTATTTTACTCTGGATATATACAAATCATTTGGGACCAACATCCGTAACATAATCCCAGAATAATCATCGTCATTTTCATGAAAGGAACTTTGCTCAGTTCTGTTAAAATATTTTTCTGGTTGGCAAAAACTGTTAGAAATGTAAATTAATAATGCAATAAAATCTTAATGTGGACATTGTGATTTTTTTGTTTTAGAAACAAAGAATGGAAGGAACCATTGAGACTTACGTGTAGACTTGTGTGTAAGAAATTCTATAACATTCTGAAATGACTGACCACACTCTCCACATTGTAGAATGTCTGTAAAACTACTGTTTTCTATATTTGTTGATGAAGACAAATCTAAAATATAACATATACAAAAATAAAAATATGACATTTCTGACAACCAGTCAAAAGTGAGGTTTATGTCCCCTTCCTTAATGAATGTTGAAATAAATAGCTGACACTTATTAAATATCTCTCTGCTTAATCTGAGTGAAAAATTCTCATTATTGAACTTTGTCAAGGTATTGAAGTAATGAAACTAGACAGCAAGTTTAATCATCCTCATTCAATCAAATCTCTCCCAAGTACAACAACTTGACAGCCCTTCGTTTAATCCTTTAATCCAAGGTCTTCTCTAAAATTTTGCCATTTTGACAGCCTCATTTGTCACACAATTAGTTTTTCTGCAATGTTTTGCTATGCACTGGTTAATTGGGCCTAATAATTTTCTTGAGTCATGGTAACATTATGTAAACATCTAGAACTCTGTTTAATAAAGCTGAATGATATTGGTACGCATTTAGGTATTGGTTATTAATCGACTACTAATATTGGTACGCATTTAGGTATTGGTTATGAATCGACTACTGACCTTTTATAATTTGGAACAAAAATTTGCTTTCATTACAGCAGTGTTTGAGTGTGATAAGGTCTAATCAAACGGAAGGTTGCAATGACTACAGTATGTGTATTCTATGGTTTTTGGTGCCATTTGTAATGAACACAGAAAAAAATATCTCAGAAATGATTAGTAATGGATGGTCAACAAATGACAAAATAATGATAAAAATACATAAAGAATGGACAAAGCAGGCATAAACAACTGTTGTTTAATTTGGACTATTCACGTACACGTGTATTCCACCTAATACTAATATAATACATTAAAAATTACAATATTTCTTTTAAAACTGAACATAAGTCACTTTTATATACATTAATGTTACATTAATTGTGCTTTAGATGTATTTTAGTCCATTTTAAGATTCCAAAGTATAAAGTCAGATGTCATATAAACTGTCCTCAACAAAGTAGCTAAGGGGAGATAACTATCATCTATTAGTACATAAACAAAGGTTTCTCACCAAGTGTCAGCTTAAGTTGCCCGCACACGAGAGCGCAGTTGACGCTGCGTCAAAAAATATCAAACATGACAGATATTTGCCGAACGTCAAAATGCGCTCGAAAATACCCCCGCACACGAGCCGAAAATGACGCTGCGCCATTTGCGTACACAGTTTTCGACTCGTGTGCGGGGGCCTTAAATATACTTATATGGCCCAAGAAAGTAAAAAGGAGGGGAGGGCATAAACTGTGAATACCGTATATATGTCCACAACAAGCTGAATATAGGAGATCCAAGGGCCTAAACTGCCCAACGGTAAAAGTATACAGGAAGATTTTGCTTAATAAGAATATGAACATCTATCGAAAAAAAAAAAAAATTCTTGTTTGCGAAATGAAATCAATGGGATAACCACCTTAAAAGGCATATTATGATGTAATCAAAAAATTGGTTGTATACTTAATGAAAAAAAAATAAAAGGTCAATTTCTTGTCATATTATGATGTAATCAAAAAATTGGTTGTATACTTAATGAAAGATAGGTTGCCAGGCAACGAAACATACGCCCACAGCAGCTAAATCGTCCGGGCAGTCAACAAGGGTTGTCGCATATTTTTACTAATTTCGGTAATGAAACATTTGTAATACACTAAAAACTGATTAAGAGTAACAACTCATTATGAAATTATCAGAAAATCATTAGAATTTGATTGCTTTTTATAAAGTTTTACCCCACGCTAACAATTAGTATATACATGAAACATTTAATATCATGGATTTAGCTGTTCAGTTATCTAAATTCATTGAAAATCAAAATACTTGTTTGTTTCAACACCTTAAACTCTATGTATCAATCTGAAGTCAATCGGATAGTAACTTTGGCCTCTATAGCGTCACAAGAATTTTTGAAGTTATCAAGGGAGATAACTCTGGCACTAATTATTTGAAATCGCTGAAAATCAATAGGCTTCTTCGTCTCATGACCTTAAACACTGTGTATAAATCTAAAGTCAATCGGATATTAACTTTGGCCTCCAGAGCGTCCACAAGATTTTTTGAGGTGATCAAGGGCCATAACTCTGGCACTAACTATCGCAAATCGCTGAAAATTAATAGGCGTCTTTGTCTTATGACCTTAAACACTGTGTATAAATTTAAAGTCAATCGGATATTAACTTTGGCCTCTAGAGCGTCCACAAGATTTTTTGAAGTGATCAAGGGCCATAACTCTGGCACTAATTATCGGAAATCCGTGAAAATCAATAGGCTTCTTCGTCTTATGACCTTAAACACTGTGTATAAATTTAAAGTCAATCGGATATTAACTTTAGCCTCTCAATCATTCACAAGATTTTTTAAAGTGTTCAAGGGTCATAAATCGGGCAGTAATTATCGGATATTGCTGAAAATCAATAGGCTTCTTCATATCATGACCTTGAACACTGTGTATAAATTTGAAGTCAATCGGATATTAACTTTGGCCTCTAGGGCGTCCACAAGATTTTTCTGAGGTGATCAAGGGCCATAACTCTGGCACTAATTATCGGAAATCGCTGAAAATCAATAGGCTTCTTCTTCTTATGAACTTAAACACTGTGTATAAATTTAAAGTCAATCGGATATTAACTTTAGCCTCTCAATCATTCACAAGATTTTTTAAAGTGATCAAGGGTCATAAATCGGGCAGTAATTATCGGATATTGCTGAAAATCAATAGGCTTCTTCATATCATGACCTTGAACACTGTGTATAAATTTGAAGTCAATCGGATATTAACTTTGGCCTCTAGAGCGTCCACAAGATTTTTCTGAGGTGATCAAGGGCCATAACTCTGGCACTAATTATCGGAAATCGCTGAAAATAAATAGGCGTCTTCGTCTTATGACCTTAAACACTGTGTATAAATTTAAAGTCAATCGGATATTAACTTTAGCCTGTAGAGCGTCCACAAGCAATTGTGGACCGACGGACGGACCGACGGGCGGGGGCGACGACAATATACGACCACATTTCAATGTGGGCGTATAAAAATAAAAGGTCAATTTCCTGTCATTTCCCGCATTGGCCAATGCAATTATTTGTAACAAATAAGAATAATCCTGGAAATATATTCTAAATTTTGTATAAAATACACTACTGTATATGAATTTACTTTTTAGCTTCAGGTTTGCCCAGTCTAGTTCACATTTGGAGGGAGAGAAAATGGGGTTTAATGTCGACTCGAAGCAAACTAGGCCATTTTGGGACTAAAATAAGGGACTAATATACCCCCCTCCTCCCCATTTGAATAAATCTGAACAAACCTTACGCCGCCAATGGGTAAGATATCCATAAATTTCAATGTTTAACATTAGGGCTCGAAGCGAAAGGCGCGCGAAAGCGCTCGCACCTACCACGCACCTAAAGTGAAACCCAGGTACATATTTTTAGACGCACCTGAATTTTATAAACAACGCTCCTCGTACAGAAGGCTAACTCACGGTTCTCTTTTTAAAATATCCCTCGACCCCTTAAATGAATTAACGTGAACGCTTTTAGTAAACTTTCTTGTAAAAATAATCTATCTTTATTTAACGGTCTCAAGCAAGGCTCGACACTGTCGTCGGCCTCAGCGGCAATGGCCTCCGAATTTTAGAATTTGGCCGCAGATTCGTGGCCAATTTTTTAAACTATCCACGGCCATGTATGGTCGCCGATTTGTGTTGGGTATCAATAGTTATTTTTACTATCGATAATCAAAATGTCGATTGATAGTATCGAAACAATCTTATTTTCACGGTCGTAACCAAGAATGGGTTACGTATATAAAAATCAAAACCATCCAATGTTGCAATAGATGTTTTTTGTTTGTCTAATTAATAATAAAGTGTATAAATCATACTTAATTTTAAAATAATGTAGCCTTGGCTCTGAATGATGAATTACCATTGATAGGGCAATGTATGTTGAGAAACCAAAATAAAATGAGCATGAGTCGATTCAAAACATTGTGTATGTGAGCGCGACCAATACCAACATGGCTGACAATTCGTTGTCAATTTGCATGCAAAAATTAAAGACAAACTTTAATAGCCTAAATAACTTGTCACGAATTCGTAAATTGTTTATTATTATTAAAATAATGAATCATTGATTCCGAATTAAGAAATACAAACATTTTTGTCATCTATCAGTCATTTAAAATGAGCAGACGAATTCTGAAAGGGGAAAAACTCAGGTTTATTAACACATCCGGGTATATCCAATTTAGCGAATTCCATGATATGGCGATTATTGTTTCTAATGAAATGAGGTCGAATTTATTTCAACATTTTTGGGAGGGAAAAAAAGCTACATTACATTAAGGGCGTTGAGCAGTCTAAGATTCGCACTAACTTTTCAACGCCAATCTTATTAAGTCTTTGCAAACTTGTTCCACTTATAAAATAACTCAGAAAACTCTCGAAAGTCGCGTCGTTTTATGTGTAACAATGGAGATACGAGGCGGAGGAATAAAACTATTTATAGCAAACGAGACTGATTCCCCGACCTAGATCAGGTGTTGAATAAATTATGACGTCGTGCACGCCAGTCACGTGATCAACACAAACGTGGCTTCAACAGGAGTGGAAGATGTCACGTGACCAGAAGGAATTCCCTGTATGACGCGATTATCCAGGTCTATTTACTATATGACATGATTATCCAGATCTACTTATCTATCACGAAAGGAACATGACGGATTTTTTTTTTTTATGGTCAAAGATTACTATTTTTTGAATGCATAACATGATTTAGAGTGCGGTGGAGTAGTGCAGTGAAGTAATTATTTACTTTTACATCCGAATTGTTGTATTTTAATACTTGTTGTCGACGTATTCAAAGAATTAATCCAAAATCGCAAAATCTCGTTTGAAGGTAAATAATGAACAACAATTTTAAAATACTTTGAGTTGGTATTTTTTAACGTTTTTGGTGTCGAAATGTAGCTTATAACCTCCACTTTCGATCTACTGGTGGGATTATCAATAAATCTTTTGAGCTTGTACTAATAGAATTTCCAAGACAACGCATCGTTTTTTTGCGTTTCCATGGATACAAGACAAACCATAACCAATAGCCAAAAATTGACCAGTGTATTTTTGGGACTTGCTATTAGCATTGTTCATGCGAAATTTGATGAAAATATCTGCAGGCATAACTGAGAAAATTCTACTTTTGTTGTCATCAATACCCCTTTTTATCATGCTTTTGGGCCAAGTTTGGAACATAGCTGGTAAATAAAATTGGTATTTATTTGGTGATTAATATGTAGTTTATCACCCCAAATAACAAAAAATGTCATATCTTATCAACAAAAATTACAGTGCTAGCTTTAAAATTTGCATTTTAGACTACTCAACGCCCTTAAGATTGAGAATTTGAAGTAAATATAAAGTGACCGATGTACGCTATTGTATTATTATACGAAGGATTAAGTCACAGAAAATATTGAGTAGACTCCTCTACGCACGCACAAAGAATGCATTATTTTTGTAAAAATAATAAAAATATTGAACGGATGGTGATAGTCAGGCCTATAACAACCGTTTGACTGAGAAAAAAGATGTAAAATAAACAGATTTATAACATATTACATATTAAAACCTTCTAAATCAGTACAACTGAATTTGTGCATTAATATAAACAAAATCTGCTTTTGAAAAACACTCTCCTAGAATATCTGAGGTGCAGGTTTTTAGGAGAGCGATTTTCTGAATTTGTAATTTTAGGTGCAGCTTTTAGAGCTCTCCATGATTTTATTCCTTTCAACCCCTGTAACATATGTTAAGTGGTCATAAATATACCAAATGAAGGTACTGTTAGGTCAAGCAACTTCATTGAACAAATGTAAATAACTGCAACAAAGCAATCTTTTTAAAAATCATACCAAAATTGAGATCCTCATCTGTCATTTTCAGATCATTATTTGACTTTATCTTTTCTTCAGAATTAGCAGTATCTTCTACGATGGTAACGATAATTGTATCCTGACCATTTAAGGATGTACCATTTCTGCTGTCATCCATAACTTTAGAATACCCTTAACGCTTTTTTAATTCCCATCTGGACCTGTGTTTTCAAGAACAAAAATGGAAAGGATTACTTTTTGGGAAAAAAATGTTAATTTACCGGTAATCATCAATATCTTTGATTCAATTGCCTTGCCTTCTGAGTCAAGGCAGTTCAAAATTTAATCACTGTCAGTTTGTTTAACTTTCAGAAACTAAAACTACATACTTAAATTAAAGATGAGTGTTGGAAGATGTAGCATAAATTGTTTTTAAGTGCTTGTTATGTCTATAAAATAGTTCATATAACTTATGATGCCAACTTAAAGACCTGCAACAGGAAAATTTAGCTCTTGCATAATTCATCGTTAATGTCTCATTTCAAACTATCAAACCACACATAATCAGATTTCCAAGTTGTTGCCAAGTTGAGACACATAAAAAGTCTTGTTAAATTATCCAGAAATATCAAAATATGTTGGTTGAGTTAACCACATGGCAGTGTTGATGTTACTGGTATGAAAACCATATAGTATTCATAATGATCATAATCAAGTGCAATCAATGCTACTCTATTGTTGTAACAACATGGCTTTCATAGCAGAATATCGTGATTCAGAAGACGACCACAGGCCTGGGACTGCCCAGTGATTTGAAATAATCATCGTTTTATTGTTTCCGTTAGTCCTATTCAATCAAGGGGAAATTTTACAAAAAGTAAGGGCGAAGGGTTGCTACATGTGTCAAACAACTATTATTGGTTGGAATTGTCTAAATTCAAAGTATATATTCGCTAACAACATGCATGCACTAAGGAAAACAATATTATTTGCATATTTTATAGTATTATTCAAATTATTGGCTAGAATTATTATTTTTTCGATAACCTCAATGGCAAATATTTCTGTATTAACAGTAGAGTTAAGTATAATAAGCACGAAGCACTGTAGCACACAATATATCAACCACACACACATTTCTCATAGGCGGTTTAATGTCAACAATTCCATTTCACATAAAATACATATGATTATCCAATTAATCTGTTAAAACATTCTTTAAAGGAAAGCAGAAAGTCAATCAGCACTAAATAGGGGGCTACTTATCATTCAAGCCCCTGTACCGTGTTATAAAACAAAAACATCTGAAGAGAAAAACTGATTTATTGCATACAATGTGTGTATGCGTCAACTACATGTATTAGTTGTGGACGACATCAACAATACCCTGTTGACAAGTCAAATGCTTGTGAATGACTAACTACATGAATGGACAACTTAATTGTGGACAAGTTTAGGCGTGGACGAGTTAAACATTGAATAAATAATTCATTTCCACAAACAAATGTGTTGTTAGTATTCAAATAATTGTAGTTTTTGACAGTATACGCCTTGGATTGGTTTTTGATAGTACTTGCAAGTAATGGGTGAACATGGGAGATAACTGGAATAGAGAGTCATTGTCAATGAATCAATTATAAGACTTTGCTTAACTCGCTAGAACTAGTAGAACCAGTATGACCGTCACAACACGCTGTTAAAAAATACGTCTCCGTCTTCTAGATGACTTGTCCGATGTCATTGATAGGGTAACAGCGTGTTGTGTCGGTCATACTGGTTCTAGCGAGATAAGCAAGGGCAAGGTCTTATTTTCTCCCTAAGATTAAGATGTTCATTTACATTGTTCAGTAGTACTGACGAGTGTAATGAGACCTACGTTCTGAGCTGAACTAATTATCTATGACCTGACCCATAATTATATTAATCGAAGAACAAACAAAACGGAATAGCACTGAATGCTTCTTGTGGTACCGTGCCAATCCACTCACTAGACACTACTGTATGTGACGACTGACGATCCCACAAAAATAACTTTTACCATCATGCCGGAATCATCATGATCATGGACCTTATTTTTACTTTATTATCTTATCACATGTTACATCGCATTTCATTTTACGTGAACATCCCCGGGTTATCAGCAGGGAAATTGTGTAGGTCTACCTATTGGAAAATATACAATCTAATCAACTTCCGTCAGAATATATAAAAGGGAAATAACTCCATTCCAGAACGGTGTAAATAAATTTTGAAACCACGCTTTTTTCGTCCGTTATGAGAACATATTATTTCATGCATTGGGTAAACTAAAATGCCGCGTGTCTGGCTTGAGGATAGAAAAGAGGGTTTAAAATGGTTTACTCCTACACGAAAGACGGGTGCGCATGAACTTAATTTACTCCAAGAAGACCACTCCCTGCATCAATGTAAATTTTTCAAAAGTATTTTTTTTTTCTAAACGAACATGCCAGACATAGTTAACTCGCACTTTACAGTAAATTTCAACATTGTTTTTTTGGTTATTTTTTTTTGCCCGCGGGTTTGTGTGGGGATGGGATTCCAACTTTCGAAAAGTATTTATAAACAACGCCTCGTTTATTATCCATTTACACAGAGTTGATTATAGGCCTGACATCATACATGTAAATGGGCCACACGAGAGAAATTTACTAGTCAAATTTATCTCATAAACAATGCATCTTGAAATAAATGCAAGTAATATGTCAACATATCCTTTCCATACGTATATCATGAACCCGAATGTCGTTATTACTTGGAACATTATTACACTCACCCTCGGTCATTCTAATACACACATTTGAAAATTATTGGGATGGGGCGAAAGCTCCCCTTCCCCCGCGTAGTCGGCGACAATAGGTAACCATAGCTACGAGCACGTAGCTTAAAGGCTCAATACCACTCTTGTTGTAACTGGATAATATGTCCCAATCTTTATTTTAGATAACAAATTGTACTATTTTACAATATTCCAATTAACTGATGATACAAATTTCATCTTAACACAACTAATTTTAAAAATTAGAAAAAATCAACTAAATGATTTGAAAAGCCTACCGTAAACCTTTTCGGATTTTTAAAATGGACAAGTAAAATAGGATGTAATGGATAATTAACAGAAAGGGTAGGACACTTAAACATCTAGTATTTAACTCAGAATAAGGCTATTATTTCTGGAGCAGCCAAGCCAGCAAAGGTGTTATTGTCCCTTTAAAACGTTGAGATGCTGATGTGTTCGTAACACGGAGGGTTGAGAGATGAGATTTGTTATCGTAACCACGTACGCAACTAACGTAAGAAAATTAAATGGTAGCTGGCTTTTTTTTTCCGCACGTCAGGCGCGGATCCAGGATTTTTTGCAGGGAAGGGGGGGGGGGGCTAGGTTTGATAATTGCTTAACTAATTGGTAAATTAGATTCAATTTGGTGCATTCTGACGTATTTCCGGAAGGTAAATTCCAAAATTACAGGTCTAAAAATCGCCAATAAAATCGCATAAAAAATGTTCAAACCTGAGCAAGGGTGGGGGGGGGCACCCTGGACCCTGCCCCCCCCCCCCGGGCTCAGGCTTGGATCCGCGCCTGCACGTATACAACGAATGACCATTTTGCTCATATTCCCAGCCAGAATTTTAAATTTTTGTTTAGAACTGAAATAAATTAACTAATTAGTCAATCCCCATGCTAAAAACATTAACAGAATTGATTAAATATATTATAGACACGACCGAAGGACAAAATAGTTCCAATATGCCGACGTCTAGGCTAATCTAGAGTTGTAGATGTTATTTCTGTGAAAAATCATTGGAAGAAGCGTTATGGTTGTCTAAAGCCTAAAGGCTGTGGGAAGGCTTGTTTACAATGTAACATCGTGTCGTGTAATGTTGACATTTTGTTTGTTGAAGTGACCTCATGACCTGCGACGTTTAGACAACGTCATATGGATATCATGGCTATTCACTGTGTCAGAGTCACTTCTCTGCAGGGTGAGTTTGTCGTTCAGATTGAGGTACCCATTGACTGCCAGGCAAGATACGCCCATGTTTTGAAAGAGATGGATAGAGAACAAGCTTTAAAAAGTGATTTTTTGTACAATTAGGGGCCATAATTCTTAATGTTACGATCCGATGTGTATATTTCAAGTTTCACCAAATCTGGATCAAAATTCGAACACAACCACCATTAGGGTGTAACGTACATAAAGAAATATCATCTCTCAACCCTCCGTGTTTGGAGATGAAAGTTGTCCCCATATACTTCAACGTTGCAATTGGACATTCTATGCAAAATTGACAATAGTATATAAACTTATCTTATTTTAAAGATGTTACCTACATCAGGGGCGTGGTGAGGGCAATTATTGAGAAGAAATTATGAGTAACAAAAAAGATTTTGGCACAAAAAACCTTTTACTGACTGCGGAGCTGTGGCCGGCCACCGCGAGCGCCGAAGGCGCGAGCCCGCGGCGGGGGGTCCGGGGGGCCCTCCCCCGGGAAAATTTCGAAAATTAGAAGCCCAGAAACGCAATCTCCAGCAATCCGAGACAAGAAATACGGTAATAAAATATGATTAAATTTTCCAACTTGACTCTTTCAAAATTTTTTTAATTGGGTCAGATGAAACAATTTTTCCACTTACAAATGTTTTTCATTTTTTGAGTAATTTGATTGTGATTTTGGCGCAAAAACTTTTGGCGCATGAGTATGGCTACTCATGAACTCATTCTCACCACGCCCCTGACCTACATTAATAATGAAATTCAGCTTGCCACGTCAAACTGAAGGCTCCCCATCGTAACTAAAAAGAAGGACATCAGTATATTTCAACGTTTTTAGCTACATTCTCGTGGCTATGTGTAACGGTGATATAGTCAAACTTTTTTTTGTTAAATCGGATAAAAATTGTGTCCTCTTGAAGGACCACAAAAGCGATTTTTCATATCAAGGGTCAAAATTCAGAAAGTTACGATCCGATATGTGCGAAATCGAAAAAAAACCAAAAAAACCAACAAAATCTTTGGGTTATATTAAACATGTATATTACGTTTCATGCAATCAGATCAAAATTGAAGCCTCAAGAGGGCCCACACGCGTGATACATTATATATGTACCGGTACACTGCTTGCTTACGAGCGTCGGCCTTTTAGTCTGACAGTTTTGGTCCGGTTTTTAGAAAATGATGATATATTCGAACGTGTTTAAAAAAAAAAAAAAAAAAAAAAAAATCGGATTATGATTGGTGATCTCTAGGGGGACCACAATCTAAAAACGCGGTTTGCCGTACAATCAGGGGGCATAATTCAGAAATTTACGGTTAGCGAATGTCGAAAAGAATCACCAAGATCATTAATTTCACGTTTCATCAAAATCAGGGGAAGTGTGTTCATAACCGAATAACGTGATTTTTCGTACAATCAGGGATTATAATTCATTAATTTACATGCCAAATTCGAAAAGGACAGATCTTTGTGAGACAGAACTAGACGTTTTAACGGCCGCGTTGGACCCATAATATCCCTCTTCACCCGGACAAAATATAGTGGGGGTTGAAATCGTAGTCACCTTTAATTATTGTCTCGGATACCCAGCTCTCAGAAAAATAATTGTCTGAATGATAGAGACTACTTAAATTATCATTTTTATATTTTCATTATGATATTATATTTCAATTTAAAAAAAAAAACTCCCAGAAATACAAGGTTTATGCCATTTAATTTACTGCATATTATGGATAAATTTTGTAACACAATAAAAATAGATGCCGCTGGCTATTTTACAAGCAGACAGTTTGTTTATGTTATTAACCTTAGGGGTTCGAGAGTAGGATATTATCCACCCCTTCATTAGCATATCTGTCAATGGCTGCTAAGAGTATTTGTGTTCATCAACAATGTGAGGTTAAATTTTTTCAAGTATTATTCTTTCTGTCTATCTGATTATCTAAGATGGGCAGAATATCTAAAGACTAAATCCTATCCATGAAAATCATAATAGATGCCTCCTGATTCCAGGAAAAATGGTGATAAGGGTGTGTCGTATGACCAGGCTATTCAGTTTACGTCAAAAGGAACATTTGAACGCATTACTTCTTCATGTGTTGAAGAGTCAACAATGGGAAAATTTGGTCACTTACCACAGACAATGAAACTGTTAGGTATGTGTGAAAATTTAAGTGTTCAGACGCTATCTGATGTGCGTCAAGGAGAAGATAGTGATGAGCAAAATGAAGTTACTTTCAGTTTATTTGACAGAGATACATACCAAGATGTAGATGTTCTGAAAAACAGAGTGAAACAAATGAATGGACCTGACCGAGATAATAATATGCTCAATAATAATGAAGCTTCAGGATCTAGACGACTTTTGGATATATCCTCGGATATAGAAACCGATATATCCGAAGTAGATTTGTGCAATGATGATTACTGTGATATGACCAGGAAAAACAGTAGTAACAAAGTCTCCCTCGGATTTGTTCCAATAGTTAATGAACAAGAAACTATAATGGGAAGAGGTAGAAGCGTGTCTGATTCAGTGCTTCTAAACAATAATAGTAGAATAAATACAGTTATTGATAATGATAAACCTCATGCAAGAATTAAGGCAGGCTTATTAATGTCACCTATAGCTTTGACACAAGATTTGCCAGTTATCATTGGTAATGATCAAAACCGATTATCATATGTGATGGAGAATATGTCGTTAGTGTATTTACCAACTACCAAACAGTTAGTTACTGGTCAAATCACATCACAATCACAACAAGACTCTGAGATTAGTCATAATGAGACCAATCTAAATGGGGCAGAAATTGACAAACAATTGTCTGTCGAATCACACACATCAAACAATGGTTCGGAAGAGATGTCTTCGGAACTGGCATCTCCATTATCTAACCCCAGTGTGTCAGAAGCATATCCCTATCATGTTGGACCTGAAGTTTTGTCTGGAAAAGACTTTGATCAAGTAACTCTAAATAGTGTAGAGAGTTTAATACCTCATGGTAACTCCAGTGATCATATGGGTAGAACTTACAATGACACATCAAGTTTATCAAGTGTCAGTACTGGAACAGACTTCTCTATATCTGCATCAGTTGGGGATGATAACTCTGAATTTAAAACGTTTTCTCTAGAGACTGATGAAGCAGGCTTTATGGATGTTAATTTACATTCTCGTAACTCGTATCAGCGATCTCATCATAATATCCCCCTTGATACTGATAGTTGTATTGATGATAAAGGTGCCAAATCAAAGAAGAAAGGATTCACTAATTTCCTTTCCAGGTAAAATAATTTTTTTAGTTGAAAATGTCAATTCAGATTTTATAACATTTCAGGCCTTTATAATATCAAGATATGTTCAAAATACTTTCTGTTGAACTGAAATTTGTTTTTTGCTAAATAACATACAATTCGGCATTTGGTTATATGAATCTGATCAGGTATACATGTAGTCAATAGGTGATCCAAGTTGTTTAAGCATAGTTCTCGTTTACGACAACAACCCTACAAGCTTACTAAACTACATGTACCTGTAAAAATGGATGATTGGAAAAGAGTTTTTGCATGAATTTGATGTTTTTTTTATTTTAAATCCATTCTATCACAATCAGTTTCATCAAAAGTGTGCCTGATACATGTAGTAGATACATGTAGTTCCGGTACATGTACATGTTGGACATAATTCCAATTACGTAAACATACGTACATGTAGTATACATGTACATCCAGGCCTACTTTGTGCAAACGTCTAACTTCATGTAGTAGTATAAGAACTGCTACAGTAATGACTGCAACAGTTTTCTTAATTTCATCAAAAGTGTGCCTGATACATGTAGTAGATACATGTAGTTCCGGTACATGTACATGTATGTACATAATTCCAATTACGTAAACATACGTAACATGTAGTATACATGTACATCCAGGCCTACTTTGTGCAAACGTCTAACTTCATGTAGGAGTATAACAACTGCTCCAGTAATGACTGCAATAGTTTTCTTAATACAAATGGTTCATTTGATTGCCTGAATGTTGTGTTTGCTAAATAAAACTAATAATTTCAAACAATTTTCTAACAACATACATAGTAAAAAGAATACACCGATTGACTGAGAGTGTGGTAAAATTGTATAGTTTCAAATCGCAAGTGGTAAAACTTCAAAATGGTATCAATCAAAATATGCAGCTACATAATTGAGAAATTATAAATTCAAAATTGTCCTTTAGTCATGTAACATGTATTGTGGGATGTGTGGTTGATGTATTATGTGGATCTGTGTTATGTACAATGTATGGGTTATTTAGAATTAAATGCACATGTACATTATTGAATATTTATACATGTATTGCCTAAATGTTTTTGATCAAATTTCAATTTTAACATTAACAGCCCAACCCACATTTTAAACTCTGTTGTCATGCCTGTCCCTCCACCTGTAGACGATCTACTAGTACATGTACTAGAGTTCTAGGGGCTAAAATTATTTGATTGACTTGAAATGTAAACATTAGTTGTTTAATTCATTGTTAACAATTTCCGATAATTATTTTCAAGAGTTCTTGTCCACAATCACATTGAAAATTCTTGTGGACACTCTATGGGTAAAGTTATTATCCATTTCACTTGAAATGTATTTCCAGGGTTATGTCTATGATATGAAGACATCTATAGATATTCAATGCTTTCCGTTAATTATTGTTAGAGTAATTGCCCTTGATCTTTTTGAAAAACCTTGTTGATGCACTAGTTTCTAACAACTATTGCTCGCTCACACATAAATTCAAACACCTTTTCATCAGTACACGTGTGATTCTGATTCTGTTCAATGTGTTATATATGTCAAAGATAGTGACAAATTTTCGTATTTTGTATAAATACTACAAATGGAGGAAAGGACATACTGACTGTATTTTCTTCAGTCATATTCAGCAATCAGAAATGTGCATTACATGTATTATTGTGCAATATATACAAATACAGATCCATCCTATCTACATGGTAGGCCTAGTATGTATGCACAGCATTCTATTTGTTATGTTGTCCTGAGTGTACATGTAGACTACATGTACATGTATGTATATTGTAGTAATTTCCGTATTCTCTACAGACTTAATCATGATTTTCCTTGCCTGTTTTCATTCATAATTTTATGTATGCAATTACTATCTGGCTACAGTACAATGATGAGATGAGGCTCAGACTGACATTGCTGCTATCTCACTGCTACGTTTAATTGTACTGATTGGTTGAAGTACATGTATTCTTGGTTTACATATTTTTAATTTGAAATTTACTAATTGCAAGATCTATTCATCATAGCATGTAAAGTAGGTTTCTTGCAGAAATACACAAGGACTATTCATCTCACAGTGTTTTATTACTACAGTGTACCAATTACATAAAGCTCACAAACACATTATATACACGTAGTAATGATTACTATTTTATGGGTATTTTAAAAACCTTAATGCACTTTGAATTAAAAGCAGTAAACTAGAACTTTATTTTAAATACCTCCTGGCAGTGGATTTACACAGGTTTCTTTTAGATTTTGTACACAATCTTAGTTTAACAACGTACCTGGTACGATAATTTCAATTCACTGATCGGCTAGACAGCTTCTATGCTGTACTACCTAGTAAGTAGTACAATGTATTACATACATACAAAAAAAGTTCACTTACCAGCTAGACAACTTTATCAACAAAAAGTGATGATATGTCTCTTTAGTATGGATGACTACATAGATGCATTAGGTAAGTTTTAGATCAAGAACTCTGGCCATTCTTGCTATTAATATTTGTACTTCAAAAATAGATAAAATGAAAAATGAATATATTGAAAATTTCTCTCAAGTTACATGTACTTTATTCTGGGTGAAGTTATTACCGCATAAAGATGTTGCATTCATTATTTGTCGTAGCAACGGTACCTAACATCCTAGACTAAGTCTTGGTTATCCTATTTATAGTTAGATTTTTAAATCTTGAGAATGTTCAAATCCATTAAAATCTTGGTCGTCTGATGTTCCAGGGAGTTAATTTTTGACTTGTCATGTGAACAAATGTCTAAATAGATCTGAAGCAGATTTATCTCTAGCACTTGCATCTTAAATGGAAAAACTATAAATTTTGGCTCGAAGAAGACTACATGTATTTTTGCACAAAGCATTTGGAACTAGTTCCTGGTTAATAAATCAAAATTAGTGTGAAATATTATTACTTGTACAGAGTGACTTTCAATGTACATGTATATTGTAGGACAAAATACTGCAAACAAGAAATTTAATAGTTTTGAAAGTTAAATGACCTCTAATTTTGTGGAATTTGATGACATGTTAGATCATTTTGTGCTAGTTATTTTATTGTGTCTGAATGTATTAAACATAGAACATGGATAATTAATTGTATAGCTGTAGGCTTCAGGTTGGCCTAATGTCACTACAATTCTTTGTAGAAGATGAAAAACTAAGATAAATATAATGCCACGCCTATTGTTGTTGTACCAGTATGTATATGAATATGTAGGTTGATATCTCTGTCTTGAGTAGGTTTGTACTCTCCCTGTCTTATTCAAGGTTTTAAAATCTGTGAGTCGCATCTATCTACCTACATACATGTACAGGTGCAGGATATTAGTCATAAACCTTGCATGTATTACTATTACATGTACTGGTTTTAAAACAATTTGGTTATAACTAATTTAACAATTACTGGGGCCTGTTTCAGGAATTTTTAACTAATATAAAATCAAAATTTTAGTAATTTGATTGGATAATATTAGACTGATTTTGGTGCTTAGCCAATCAAATTGAAGTCCAGGGTTCAATCTCAATGTTGGTTCAGTAAGTTTCCCAGGATATTCAGTCATGTTGGATGCACTGCATGGTGTACATACACATTTTCTTCAGCCAATTTGGTTCATAAAACAACCCCAAAAAATCAACACGTTCATTGTAAAATGAAGTGAAATGAAAAAAGTTTTGAGCCAGATAAAAGAGGTTTAGACATTTTAAGTTTATGTATATTGTAAGAAAAACTATTTGTACATGATATGTAATGAGATCAGAGATATAAAGGAAATTGGGCTGCAAATACATTAGAATGTAACGTACATGTATAATTGGAAGTATAAACGCCATGTAGCTTTCCGGTTGATTCTGGAACAGATGATCTGGAGCTCTAAGCACGTGATTTACATGTAGAAGAGGAACAAGTTTCAGGTTTATTATTCTGTAGTATATTTGGAATTTAATCAATTGATTAACAACCTTCGTTTTTATACATTAACCTATATCTAAAATGTTAATTAAAAAATCTATATATGATTTAATACATGTTCTATAAATAACCTCATATAAAACCATAACTTAGTGTATTTTGGTACATTGATAAAGACTTAATGTTTACGATATCAAAAGGTGTTATTGTGCATTAAACATGTCCTGAGATAATTAGAACCGAAGACACAATATATGAAAATATGAAAATCTTATGTTTTACACACTGTAGTTACATGTAATATTGTAATATTTCAGTTTTTGCATTGTAGTAAATATTATATAGATTTCCCATAAACTTTATGAATAGAGTTTGAATTGAAAAGTTTGTATACTAACATTAATACTAAAGAATGATATAACAATAGCACAGAAGTTACAGGAGTGTCAACTATTGTGAAGCAATCAGAATTGAGAAAATTTTAGATTTGTGTTAACAATTATGAATACAGGTAGAAAAGGTTTATATGTAACACATGTTGAGTTTTAATTTTCAGGACTAGACTACTGATGTACATGTAATGTAGGTAACATGTAATTATAAGTTTAAATGTCTAAGTAATTCTCATCATCCACATCCATATTGTTGTCGTCAAAGCAAAATGTATCAGTATCATCCAATTTCCAATAATTATTGGAGTAGTTAGATGTGACCTTTTATCACTGTGGAAAATCTTGTAGTGTCAGTTATCATCTGCTAATTTATTGTCCTCCATGTTTCGAACCAAGCTGGGTAATATTAAAATGAGTCTGTCTGTCTGTGGGTCTGTCTGTCTGTCACACTTTTTGGGACTTAATAACTCTGCTTCTAATTGTGCCTGAAATTTAAACTTGGTGTAGGTGAATGCCTTGATCAAGCTCAAAGATGAATATTTTCTGCTTTAGCTAAGCAGAGATAAGCAATTTAATAGAGTGATACTGGTGAAATGTTGTGTATATTTTCATTACATCAATACTTTAAAGTTCAACCCTGAGCATTTTCTGCTTTAAGGCAAAGTAGAGACTTACTTAAATCTGATTGGTCAACACTTTGTTATTGAGCTAGAATGTGCAAACTTGGTGAATGTGTCTATTATTAGGTGAAAGCCTTGAAAGAGTTCGATCATACGCATTTTCCCCTATGGCGGAGCAGAGATAAGCAATTGATGGATTGAGACTTTGAAACACAAAAGCTTGTTAAGTGTCACAAAGAACTAGATGCCAGTAGTGTGTGTCTACAGTTTGCACTGCCTGGGGATGTCCTCAAGTTTGTCCCAAAATACAAACCCTCAACAGCAAAACAATACAATACAATCCTTGCCAGTAAGCATTTTTTTCATGGGAAAATTGAAATTGTGTCAGCCGTCTTCTTTCCTGTCACAAAAGCAACATTTTGACAATGGCAACTAATGCTATTTCCCGAATAGTACTGCCTGGGAGGACTGCCCTTTCATCGCACCTTCCTAGCTATACCACTCAGCGATTTAGTGCTTTGTACATGTAAATGCTTCCATTACCCACAAAAGCATAACTATTTATGTGACTCCCCTTTATGTACATGTATAGCTTGGTGTTATCCGCTGTGGGCGTATGTTCCCTGACAACTATTTTTGTTTCAATTACGATGATCATTTCTTTAACCTGTGCACACTTACATTACACCATTATTGTTACTTATGTTATTCATATGCTTATTGTTATTTAGATATTTCATGAATAGTCCTTACAAACTTCATGTATGCTGAGTCACATCATATTGTGTAAAGACTGATATTGAAAGGGTTTTATAATTGTAAAGAAATTCATAAACATATCCCCACTAATAACATGTAAACTTATATGTAAAGTAGGTGTATAGATTAAATGATAAGCTTATAACATAAAACTAATTATATAACCAGGTCACATCTTAATTATGGATACCTATATAGAAATGTAAATTTACCAATAAGTATATACAATGTATTTAGGTAAAGATTAATATATCATAAAGTAACCACTTGATGGATTGCTGTCATTTTCTACCTGAATTTTTTTAGCAGAGCTGTTTTTAAATATAGATTTGATTAGCCTAAGATATAAAGATATAAATAAATATATATATATTAAGAAGAACTATTAATGTTTTGAAAAAAGATGATGAATTGCTATATAATTAGAAGATAATAATCTTGCCTTGGAGCTACTGAATATAATTAAATGTTTTCTCTTTTTGTTGCAAATGCCTACTTTTCTGGCACCAATATTGTCATGTGTCAGTATTTAGCATCTTGGCCTTCAAGTTACTAATTGAAATTTGCTTCTTTTTATACAAACACCTACCTAAATTAATGGCACTGATTTTAGACTTTTGTTAAGATTTAGCAGCTTGGCTTTCCACGTCAGAATATATTGTTAATTTTGAATCAGTGTGAAACCATTTGATTTTTGGATAACTGAAAACAATAACATAGACAGTACATTCTGTTGATTGAAGTTTAGAAAAACATGTTGTATACTCTGAATCTCAGTATAACTTTGTCAATTTATCAGTAAATCACAGAAAATCGACTAAACAATATCAACATACTGGTACATGTACGTGTTGAAGGAAAGCTACCATAAGAAATACATTTGTTTTAATAAAAATTACTGAGGGAACTTTAACAGTCACTAATAATTTTTGGTTGATATAATTATGTTGTTATTTTCAATAATACTAATAGCTCTTATTTATGATTCAATTGGCTGCATTTTATTTGGACATACATGTATTTTGGGTATTGATAACCAGGTGCAAATTCAACAGAATAAGATTCAGTAATTTTTCTGCTTGATTTGTTTAAAAAGCGTGATCATAATAAGTTGGCTGGATGCCATTCATATAATAATTAATATATATATAACAGTACATACATGTAGTTCTCAAATGCCTTACAAATGCACTGTTGATCATAAGGTCTGTCATCAAATAAAGTGGTTTCAAATGGACATGGAGTAGGGTCACTTGTCTAGCCTAGTGGGATTTGTCAAAGTTCTCTGGTTTCTTCCAACTGCTAAATTATAGAATTAATGTTTAATTATAGAATAAAACCCTCTTAAAAGCTCCCAAATTTCAGTGCAAGGGGTAGTAACTCTGCAGAATGTCATTGCACAAATCTGAAGAAGTTAATCTTTCAAAAACTCTGACCTGTAGAGCATTTATAAGGACAGACATATGGAATAACAAACTCAGCATACATTGTACATGTACATCCACATAAGATGTTGTGTGAAAACAATCCATTTCCAGCAAAAAGTTGTTGTCTGTGAAACAGTACACCACATGCTTATTGAGTTTTCAGGACATAAAATCCATTAAATACATGTATAAAGTATAATAGGGTACATGTTGTAGCATATGATGTCTGTACCAGGGATCATCTATAGATTTATGATATCAACATCAACACACATCGCAGTAAATATATATCAAATATATCAAATAAACCAACTATTCCAGGTGGGTTGGGATGGCCTAGTGGTCTAGAGTGCCACGTTTCGACCTCCAGCTGACCGGTCACCTCTGGCTTGCGACTGTGGTTTCGATCCCTGGTGTGCACGTATGTGGCATGAAGATAGGGGCGCCTCGTGGATTTCCTCCGGGCACTCCGGTTTCCTCCCACTGCTAAAGACCCCTACAAGCAAGCGAAATATTGAAATGAAATTAAACCATGTGTCAATCCCGAAATGACCTAGTTTGTGTCGAGTGGACGTTAAACCCCATTTCTCTCTCTCCAACTATTCGAGCTTATTGTTATGGTGTCAGAGCTTCTTCAACAACATTGTTATTAATACTCCTTGTTTCAATCTTAGATCTGTCTATATGACATTTGTCTTATCAACAGATCTAATTGATTCAATACCTCAGACTGGGTAGATTTCCTGTGATCATTACTGATACATCTACATGTATACAGCACAGATACAGTACATATACATACAAAACATTTTTATCAGAAGAAATTTACTTTAATCTTTATTTATCATGTGTTTACAATGTGACATGATTGAGGTAGAATCCATTATCAGCTTCTGTTTGTCATTAGTTTGCTTTCCATCTACATGTACATGTACATTAGATATCAAAACCCAAGTAAATTACTGAATTGTTCTGGTTTTTAATTCTCTCAATGTTCCCAAAGCTATTAAATCGACACTTAGAAGCACTCAAGTTAAGCTGACAGCCTGTTGTTTAGGGACATCCATACATTTTTGTCTTTCACCAGTTTTCCTCAGGGTTGTTACCACTGTTTGTGGTGTATTTTGTACATGGTGAACAGTCCGTTTGCTTCTTTGGCTCTACCGTTTTTTTTAGGACTCTGAATTTTGTTTTATTTTATTCTCATGCAATGCAGTATTTTCCTTCACTCCTTATACACGTATATCAAAATTGACATGCCTGTATATTTTTGGTTTTATTTTATTCTCATGCAATACAGTATTTTCCTACACTCCTTATACACGTATATATCAAAATTGACATGCTTATATATTATTGCAAATAACCGCCTGCTAAATACTTTCCTGGGAATGTACATTATCGTTAAATTGTTAATACTGGTACTAATCAAAATAATCATAAAATACTAGCGCTGCAACGATTCATCAATGAATCGATTGCTCGCGATGTTTTAAAAATCCCTAGATGCATGATAAACAAATGTCTGTATCGCAATTTGTTAACGAAATAAAAATTTCTCAAAAATACACTAATATTCCTTTAAATGTGTAAATAAGTCCATGAGCAAAGTAACTTTTTTTATTTTCAGCGAGTGTTAAGGCGTTTTCGACACTTAAAATGGCTTATTAGTTGAATGAGAAAACGCTACATTTAAAGTACATCACAAAAGTAGACCTATTTTAAAATTTATTTCTTATCACGATATCAATCGTTTCGTAGACTATGAATCGTGATGTGCATCGTATGGCCTGACGTTTCGTTGCAACCCTATAAAATACACATTTATTTCATAGTACATGTATATGATTTAAAGATGTTTATGTCGATACGTACTTGTAGATTTAGAATGCAGAAGAAACTATAGACAAGTGTTTTATATACAATAGATACTTAAGATCTATAGAAGACTGGTGAACTCACAAACTAATAACTAGTCAAAGAAAGATTGATTCTTAGATCTTACAGACTAGATTAGATTAACACATCTTTCTATCCAAGCGATTTATTGTGTTAGGAACAAGCGCTAGTTACTGTGTATTCACCGCCATATTGATTTGATATTATACAAAGGTATTGAAGGAAAATTGATCAGTTTTGCGGGTTAAGTTGGGAATAGAAACAAGTCATGGATCAGAAACCATCTATATTTTCTGGTAAACAAGTTGTTAGATCAAGGTTGTTTAATGAACAAAAGAATATTAAACATCACAGCTCTTTATTATAGATTGATGATCAGAAAATGAACTTAATATAGTTATATTGTACAGAATTTTATTGATCCAGTTCGTATTTATGAAAGTAATAGAATTTGAATCAAGGTATTAAAATGTTACTCAAACTGGTAGAAGAGTAATGAAATCATAAACATTCGCATAATTTACATGTAGAGGCAAAAAATTACACTTCCTAGTGTATTGCGGAAATAAGAAGCCATGGATGATTGATGAAATAACACAAGAAAACATTCAAAGCTATCAAGTTTGTTAGGGTATTGAAAATAAAATGAAAAGTATTTGAAATTAAAGGGACAACACGCAAGAAATGAGATAAAAGTTTTTTCTAACATTCATCTACAGACAATGTTTTAAAAAAAATAATAGTCCAAAACTCTTGGAAATATGGCCACTGAAACCTTGAATGCATCGTCGCTCCCATCCATCCATTCATGGACACTCTAGAGGCTTCAGTTAATATTTGATTAACTTTGAATTTATACACAGTTTTTAAGGCCATGAGATAAAAAATCCTATTGATTTGCAAATTGCAGCAATTTCGATTATTGCTACCAGAGTTGTGGCCTTCGAACACTTTGAAAAATCTTGTGGGCGCTCTAATGTTTTCGGATAGTTACCTCATGGGTTATTACTCATAATCAGAATTATATATGTTGTAAATGTTCACATTACTGACAAATGGAAAAATACGCCACAACACTTGTTGACCACCTGGATAACTTAGCTGCTGTGGGCACATGTATTGATGCCTGGCAACATATCTTTAAGTAAGTCCACCCAAATTATAGATTTCTTTGTGACCTAGAATTACTGTTACATAACTATTTTGTACTCTCTTTCTGGCATTCAAATGATGAAATCTTTTAAATATCTAAGCTTGTGTTTTAGTTTGATTTTCTAATCACTTTTACCATCCTTCAAGAGATGATAAATTCTTTGTTCTACTGTTCTAGACATCTGAATTACACAATATAAACTGAATCTAACAATTTGTCTGTGATTACTGTAGGAAGTTGTTTTATTGCTCTTGTTATGAATGGTTTTATTCATATCTATCTAATAATATTTATGAATATGAAATTCACAATATTTGATTATTTTCCATGGAAATATACTGGAATACCTAATCCTATATGTATATGTTATGTATCTTATGTACACTACTATTAGTATTTGGTTGTTGATTACCAATAACACAAGAGATTGTTTACCCCTGTATCTTACAAAACATTTCCCAGGGCGAGAGATGTTGATAACTGAGTCTTCTTGTTTACTTTGTAATGAAATATATTCAATTACATATCAGGTAGCATGGTCTACCATATTGATATAAACGACATTAGAAAGAAGGTCAAAAGAGCTCCGGTAGAAACCACCAGAATATAAATTGTTCTTTAAAAGATATATTTACTTAACAGTCATGATCATAAATACATTAACTGGTGACTGGGAATATATATGCAGCATTGCTGATGATATCAATATGTTAATAGATATATCATGTCACTCTTTAAATTAAGGAATTTGAGTTTTAAGGCTGCAGGTAAAAATGGCCTGGGTAACAATGGCTCTAAAATTCACCATTTTATTCTGTTTTTCCACTTGTGCCATTATTTCACGGATGTTTTATTTTTACCCTGCACCAAATTGATGACTACATGAATATGGTTACAATGCTGTCTGTATATGTGACAGTATCACATGATGATATACAGAATGCCAGATAATGGTTTACGACATTAACAAAATTAATTTATTTATGAAAGATTAGTGAGATCATAGATTTAAATTTTAAATCTACCAACGTCTTTATCAGACAACAACTTGCAATTGGGTTGATACTGTTGTTGCTTACAATGTCTGTGCAGATTGTGTGCCTTGTCCGCAGGTTTGTCTGATGGGTTTTGTTTATGTTTTACTATAAGAAAAGAGAGAGAGAAATGGGGTTGAACAGCCACTCGACGCAAACTAGGTCATTTCGGGACTAACATATGGTTCAATTGTATTTCAATATTTTGCCTTGCATTGCATGTACTATGTAGGTTTTTTTTTTAGCAGTGGAAGTAAACCGGAGGACCGGGAGAAAACCCACAAGGTTAGACAGACGACCCTATGATACGTGCTAACTTAGTAACCCCCCATTCCTTACTATAAGAAACTGTCTCCTTTTATTATAATTTGTTTACTTTTCAATCCATTTTTTTTTTTTTAACAAGCTCAGTCAATAGATACATTTGTTTATAAAAATTGATGAAATTCCTGATAACAATAGGAGACATGTATAACAATGACTGGTTAAAGGAAGACATCTAGACTGGTATATGAGGTAATCAGTTGGTATAGCGACTGTACTTGCTAAATACAACCTATTTACCATGACTGATATAGAAATGTTTGTCCACTAAAATAGAACCAATATTTGAGAGCAGACTGTACATGATGCATTTAAAGTAGACATGTTAATTATCATGAAACTGTAAGATTTACTTCGAGTAGAAGAAGATGGGATTAAAACTTTGTTCAAACGTGCTAACTGGGCTTTCACACGTAACGTAATGAGCAGTTGTTTGTGCTTTATGCTTTGTTGGCCTGATTATTTACAAAGAAAGTTTGAAAAGACTCTGTCAAAAATTTAGTTAAATTTGTTGTGTTTTGTGATTTTCTTGATTGTCTTTGTGTTATGGTCTGACAAGACAATTTAGTTAAATTTGTTGTGTTTTGTGATTTTCTTGATTGTCTTTGTGTTATGGTTTGACAAGACATAACCAATTTATTCTTCTGAATCAGTTGAATTTTTCCATTTCTGAATGTTCTCATAAGAAGATATGAATTTTTGCTGTTTCTATAAGTAGAATTTGTCTGCCATGTCAATCTCAGTGGCAGTGGATGTTAAAGATGGGTTCCCAGCAAAGTATTTATCGGGTGGTTATTGCCAATAAAAATAGGGCAATTTTGGTATATTTGGAAAGTAGAGATATCCAATCTTACTAGAAAAATACTGGATTCCCTGAAAAACACTCATTGAGCGTATACAGGACAAAAATGTAATGGTACCCCTAATCGACTGCCCGACGATTAGGGCTATCCCCACGTGTGACGTCGAAGCCTGCACGAGTATATTGAGCGCTTTGTGTACATGTTGATAAAACTCTATAAAGAGTTAGACCTACAACACTTTCTGAGATAAAAATCACGGAAAAGGACGCAGGCAGTTGATAATCCAGGAATTTAATTATGATTCGATATTTGTAATAAATAGTCAGCGATTTCAGACAACATCGTCTTGTGTATGCAATGAATTCTCACCCGTCTCCGCCCGCAGTTGCCATAGGGACGGAGAGGGGTAATCCCCTGACGCAAACATGGCCTCTTTTGTTCGATGTTCATAGCAGGGTATACTTGGCAATTACAGTGTTTTGAGAAGGATTTGAAGCAAAATTATGATAAGTTAATTAGTTTGAATATGTTTTAGTCCTAATATATTTATATAATCAAATCACCCAGTTTGTACCCGGGAAAGCAACTTTAATAATCCTTATTTAGTAGTAAAGCATGTTGAATGAACATAATCAACAATTTTCTTGGAGCAAGAATTGGGTTTCTCCAATTTAGCCTCTTGAATAGGTAGTGGGAATGGTCAAACCCAGCATTTTTCACATTCAGAATGTACCATATTACTTACAGTGCTGCATTTATTTTCAAATATTGCTGATTAATGGGTTAATATTGCTTGTTTATTCGGATTGGAATTAAATATTGCAGCATCCAAATCAAATCAACCAAATTTGTTAGTTGTTTATAGTTGTCTATGATCATAATGATTAAAAACATTTCATCTGTAAAAGGAATTGTCCCTTTTCTGTTTCTTTAATAGACATATTGAACAATTTATAATGTAGGTTGGTATTCTATTTAGTCATTAACTTTATTTAATGATATTGAATTTTTGATCAATGTACTTAAAGATGGGTTCCCAGGAAAGTATTTATCGGGTGGTTATTGCCAATAAAAATATGTCAATTTTGATATATATGGAAAGTAGAGGTACTTTTGGTTTGACCCCCCTGACTTTGTACCGTTGATTACAGATTAAACATCCGTAAGTGTACAAATGTGTTGTTATTGATGTGTTCCCATTTGAATATTGTTCACAATAAGAAGCAAAATAAATAAGATATGTTTACAGATCATTTTGTTATACGAAAAACTAAGGGATATGTTTTCTGTGGCGCTCAGTATATATCATCAAATCACCCAGTTTGTACTGTAACTTTGATAATATTATTAATCTAATAATTAAAATATTGCCAGATTTCTTCGCTTGGGTAACTTCTGTTTGTTTTCATATGAATATTTCATTGACAATGGGACATGTGGGCTTTCATAGTAAATTAGTCATGCATGAAATTCTTGTTGATTAATAACATGCATTTTGCCTTTATATAATGAAAAGTGTAAATTTCTACTATGGTAACCTGAAAGTGACAGTCAGTGGTTTCCCTACTAATAAAATGATTCATCATTCTAGATACTTGCTAAATCAGTTAATTCTCCTGCTGACCCTAATACTAATAGGCTAGGTTTCTAGCTCCGTATAGGGTAACTGCACTTGTCACCTTTTGAACTCATAATCAACATTTTTATTTGGAAATTTATTTATGAAACTTCCTGTCACATACTAAACCTACATGACACTTGTGTTTAGACGTTTGGACATGATGTGTCTTCTACCAGGATATTAGTCGAAGTGTCAACAAATGTGCAATGACATGTACATGTAGTGCGGACTTGCTCCTGTGGTGTTTTTAGATGACAGACAAAAGACGAGTTCTTTCAAATAAGAAAAGTATTTTAAAATTTATTTGAGAAAGCCTTTATAACGTTACTACATTTCGTCACATATAGAAGAATAGAGTAGCAGTTTCTTTGTTGCCATTTTTTATTTTGAAACATAAACTGATTTCTTTTATGAAATTTGAAACAACATATCATTGAGGTTCAGCTTGACTGCAGATTTTGTTATGTGGATGTAGATATTATAATAAGTTTTAAAACAGTTGTTGAGTTTATGATTGGATAATAAACTGAAGAATTAAAGGGAAGTTGTTTAAGTGGTATTTAAAATAAGCAGTGTTTATCTTAAGTAACATGTAAGAGGTACAGGGTGGTAACAGTGATTATTTGACTTGGTATATCTTTTAGTAGTTAATACCCACCTCGTACCAAGTGATATTTATTAGTTTAAAAAGTGACCACTTAACATAAAGTTCAGCTTTACCGAGATTTATTTGAAACTAATTTGATTGAAGGCAGTCACATGTGTGTTGGACTTTGTAAGTTCATTTGGTCACAGTTACCAATGATGTAAATGAATCGCCCACAGGAGATATATATGTGTCAGTAGTTAAGATATTTGACTTATCTATCTGTGTTTTATATAAGTCACATGTAACTTGTGTAATATTTTTATCAGTGTGTTGATATTGTGTTCATGTGATCTATTGGAGAACAGTGTTTACTAACATGTCTATATTAGCAGAAAATACAGAGATCAAAAGGACTTTACATATTATAAAACAGTAAGTAAATAATATCGACAACAATTTATTGATGTAACTTTTATAACAATTTGTATTTTTACAGTTAAATTTGCTGTTTGACATCTTTTGTCTGCATCGTAACAAGAGTGAAATATAACCGTAATTTAAGATTTGATTCTTGTTTACAATCAATATATTTTGTAATAATAGGATTTTTTTTGTAATAGAGAGATATTCCGGAACTAACATCTATTTCAATTTTATATTTTAATAATTTAGTTGAGTGTAGGGATCTTTAGCTGTGAGAGGAAACCACAGGATTTGGAGAAAACCTATGAGATTGGATATGCGACCCTATTTTTCTGAATAACGACCATTTGCCCCCTCCCTCATCTCTTCTCCTCTCCCCCTTGGTTGTAAAATTGTTGGTGAATATATCTACTGCTATTTTTTTTTTACCTCATTCACAGGATGTTTTTCTGTTTAAACAAATACTGAAGAAATTGGCAGCAGTTTCTATTTGTTTTTGGAAAGGGTAAATGGTTTTACCCACACGTTCAGACACACTTTGTTAGCCACAGCACATGTTAGAAATCCTTTTGGTTGTAATTGGATAAAAATCAGAATCTTTACCTAGAATCATTTTCCAGTAATTTTAGTGCTAAAAGCTTCATAAGCTTGTACTCTAAATAACCAATGGAGAGAATTATGAAAAATTTAAAGCTTTTAACTTTTAATAAACCAATAACAATGTATTGTTTTTTTTTTATACTTCAGTGCTTTCAATATCAAATATGCCTAAAAAATTATCTTTCAAACTAAACATTAAGATTGATTCTTGTAGTTAAAGTTTAGCAAGTTTGTATGTAGTAAAAAGACATTCATTATAGATTATCTGGAAAATTTAACTAAAACAGTTCACAAGACACAGGCATTTTTGTTTTAAAGTTGTATGTGAAAATAGGATAAAAAGTGAGCATTATACTGTAGCAAACTGGCTGTGTTAGATGTCATATAATGTCTGTATAAGTTGAAGTGTAATAGGTAATGAATGTTTGTAAATTACATGTCCCTACTGCATGTACATACCATTGACAGGACATGTCAGTAAATGTTACACTGACTTGTCATACACATGTCAAGTGATATTTTACTTTAAATGAGTTCTGACTAAACAAATAAAACCAAAACTGTTTCAACTAAGTTATTTAGTTTTCTTTTGAAATCTGCTTAGACATTTTACACATCCATCTTTCAAGGAATTTGAAATAGTGAAAAAATAGAAATTTTAATTTCAGTTAAAGTGCTTTAGGTATGGCTGAGACTCTTCAGCACAAAATTTGATTTTTCCAGTTCATAAGATGTCATATTTGATGTTCCCATAAATGACATAACCCTAAGAGTGTTGGAACTTTTGAAGTTTAACCCTATTTTCATTAATTTTTCTTTCAATAGTTAAAATACTACTATTTATATTTGTCACATCAGTGGTAAAGGCGTTGGAGAAATTGTGTATGTAGACAGCTTGTCATATGTTGATCACGACATAGGGGTCTTTTACTCTTTGTCCAAAAATATACACTATGTTCTTCTACAGATATACTATCACATATCTAACTAAGTCAACCACTTGCCTTCAAACCTTGTAAATGTGACTTTGTAAATTCTTCTGGTGTCAGACATATTTCATAGTAGTCATACCTCATCAGCTCAGAATACAGTCATATGTCAATAGATCTTGGTAGTAAACAGAAAGATTTACACAGGATTTACTTTTAAATTGAACTTCCAGGTCCAAATCCCCAAGCGAAAAGCAATTCTGCATGATAGAAACCAATAATCTTTTAATAAAGACATAATTTGCCATTCTTTGATTTTAGCTTGAGTAGGTTGATGTTGAGTAACGTTAAGGTAATAAACTATATTTGATATGGTTATACAGGTTTAACCATATTTGATTGCTCAGAAAAGAACATTGGTCCAGATCATAGAGTCTCTAAAGTCTCTTTAATTTACTGTAAATCATTTCATTGTATTGGAACTAGAATACAGATCATGGTCCTGAGCGATCAGACACCCTCATCTAAACTCAACTAAATAAAGGGAAAGTGGTACCCTTTACCTGGTATTTTCTTATGGCAAGGTCTGGAATCCATATTGATATTACAATGTCTGTCTTTTATGGGAGATTATTTGCAGTTTTTTAGTAAATTCTTTTGTAATTTCAGAAATATATTCTCAAGAAAAAATAAAGATGCCACAGATTTAAGTCCACCAGGATGGAAATTATTTGGTCAAGTTCCTCCAAAGCCAAGTACAGAAAAAGAACCATCACAGATATCATTAGAATATCATGCCAAGCTAAGGGCCAATCAAATGGCGCCATCCCGCCCCAAAAAACAGGATGTGGAAGTGTCCTCTACAACAGCACTTATTTTAGAAAACAGACCCATGTAAGTTAAGTTTCCTCTGTATGAAAGGAAATTTATTAAATTTGGTGGGATTTTTTGTTTGAGTCTTAAGGTAAACCAAATCATAATTTGATCCACAAATTTCAAATGCATTCACATTTTGGCTGTTAAATTTAAAGCTTGTTGAAATTTATTCTCGGAACATTAGGATGCATACTCTCATTATTCAGAATATTTGGCTGATCCAGTATATTTTTGCGTTGTTGCGTTCATATTCAGATTCATAAGATCTTGTCAACATGACCAAGTTTTTTTTGTGGCACAAGAGAGAGCTCTTATCAAATTCCAAATTTTCAGATCATAAAATGCAAACACGATTAATGTTACAGAAAAAAATTTGAAATGGAATTTTTTATTATTATTCATGTAGGCGTAAATTCCTCTGTTTACTTTTAAATTCATGAATTCTTGTGACAGTGATAAAGGACACCATTCTCATTACAAAACATTGGAATTTTTAAAAACAATGGTAAGAAAATTGTTCAGAACCTCATTGATTTAGAATTTTAGAATCGTCAATTTTAAAACCTTTTTGCAGAGCTATTTTCCACATAAGGTATATATTTTCTTTCAAAGGTTAGTACAGTGTTCATTATGTGGACAGTGATACATGTACATCCTTTTTCCTAATTGCAAAATTCCAATGTATAAAGCATTGTATTTGTGAGTAATCATTGATATAATGTATGTTTTTGGAACCATTTATTGGCATTGTTAATAAATAATTTGAGCACTCACTGTTACCTGTGTGACCTTGACATTTGCAAGATCATTCATCATTGACCTGATAGAATAATTGCTTTCTGTCCTCAGTCCTGTATACAGGGTATAATATCATGGGTTCCATTAATAATTATCTTTATTTGTTGTTTAATAGCTTGAATAATCAGGATAAATAAGCCTTTGTCAATGCCATTACTCATTAGTCAAAATAATCTGGGAGCAGACGTGTATTTTATCTGGTTAAGGGTGTGGTAAACAGTCCAGTAATATTTTTTGAATAGATGTAAATTACTGATGGAATTATTGATTAAGCGGAACTGTTATCTCTAACTACATTATTTATCTATACTCTGTAGTCTCGGATAATGTACATAGAAAAATATTAATTGATTAATACCGGTTCACTGTTCAGAATCGATAAACTCAACATAGAACTTTAATTTTAGACTATCAACTTATACCTATTGTTAAAAATAACTCAATTGTTCTGCATTGTTGTTGGTTTTTTTTTCAAAACATAATCTCACCATACAATGAATAAAAATATTGATGAATAGCTGTTTAGCTTGCTGATTTCAAGCTGATACAGAGAATTCAATTTAACGATTCAAATCAATATTATTACAAAACAATTATTTACATGAAGCATGGAATATGTTAGTAAGTGCAGTTTTGTATTGCACAATAAACACATGCTTATTAAAAAAAGAAATTTTTAACAGACGCAAACAGACATAACACTTGTGGTAATGATACAAATTAAACATCTTTACACTACAATGTTTTATGTACATAACAGAACCAATCAAATCAATTGATTGGATAGGAACATTCTGGTGGGGATGGGGTTGGGGGCAGTTGGAAAAGTCAACAGACGAACAATCCCAGGATTCCATTTTAAATGTAAATAGTGGGATTCATCTTTTATATTGTTTGTTATTTTGTGATATTATTGTCTATAGTGACCTACTTAGTTCACATTGACTTTGTAAAATGTCATGCTACATGTTGAAAATACCAATCATTGCCTGTTGGAAAACATTAAAAAAAAATAAAGATACAGGAATGTTATTTTAAATGTTGATGATCTATAAAAAACGATATTATTATTAAATGCCAAGATAAATGTGGTTATATCGATTGTTCAAGGTGAACTTTCAAGTTCTCGAATAAACTGTAAATAAAACTTCCCCCCAAAAATGTTTGTTTACTGTACATTAATGTGAACTATAACTGTGAACTTCAGGTTATCAAATAAACGACAGAAGTAAGATTTATAAATTTTAGAATAAATAAAGGCTATTCTTTAATAAAATAACCCTTTCAAAAATAGTGTTTGCATACTCTACCTGTCATATGAATTATAATTTGATAATTTGTCATTTGAAATAAGATTACTTGTATTTTTGTAGGAACTTACCATCGAAAGATCCTGAAGAAGCTGAGAAACATCGACAACAATATGAACAAATGGTAGAATGTGCTCGTAAAAAAGGTAGGTTTAAGTTATAATTTGATTTGATATGAAATGGGGTTCAATCTCCTACTTTTCTGAACCAACTTGCCCATACAGTGTGCTACCATACACAGCACTTCTACCACCTCTTCATCCTGTATCAAAATCCAACTGTCAAGGGTTCTTTAATGTGTACACTGGGTCATGATATTTTTTAGTCCCATCCAGCCCCCCCCCCCCCCCCCACCACCATCCTGCACCACTGACAAGAGGAAACCAGGTTTCAAAATTTGGAGGCAGTTTCTCGACCTGGGTGAATGAAGTATTGGCATTCTCACCGAGCCATGTTTAAATTAGGTGTAATTATACTATATAGACTGTGATACAAGTTTTACATCAATACCATGGAGTACTCAGTGAGTCAAGAAATTAAACTGAGTTGTCAGAAATGTGCTTGATGTAAATAAGATTAATATGAGTCTGTCTGTTTCATTAATTACATTATTGATAACATTATTTTACAATAGTTGTTATATGTATCAGAAGGAAAACTTGATCTAAAGAGTTATGTGTAAAAAATTCAAGGCTAAATAGAAATTAGTTAATTTTTACATGCCATTGTAGTGTATTTTTTTAAATTTTGATAATTAACAGGAAAATGTTCTAATTTTGATAATTAACAGGAAAATGTTCTAATTTTATACATGAAATATTAATTAAATATTGAAGGAAATTGCGTAACAAAAAGCAAAAATCTCTCTCATTATATCTGTTGCTTTATAAATTTCATTAATTTAATTTTTATATCTTTGAGTTGGTGTCTTAAAAAATGTAGTTCATGCACCTAGAATATAAAACAACATGTATTTATTAGTCTAAATATAATCTTTTCCTTAACAATCTTTATTATATGACTACAAAAACAAAGACAATGACGTTTGATTTATAAAGGTAATATTTTTGTTTATTTCAGAACAACGTGAATACAAACAGCGTAAAAAACTGTTACAAAATCAGCTTCGTCAGGAAGATCAGTTGGCCAAATCGAGTAGGATTTGGAATACAGAAGTGTTACCGAACTGGGATACCATGTGAGTTCCCAGTACATCTGTGAAAATAACTAATCTATGCAAAGTTTGACATACATTGAGTGGAATAGTTCAAGATTTTGACTTTTGCACGATTTTTGTGTACAGGTGGTAGATCATTTTAGGCATAGTATTATTTTGTCAAAACTCCTCTCTCCCACTCCTTACAAACTTTTCCACTCCCTCACTCCATTAAAAGAGTGACCATCCTAGTCATTTATTGTTGACCCTCATGTTAAATAGTGATGACTAAGCTGATCCCACTGATATAAATTGTAGTCCCATGCAATATGCAATACAGTATTTAGTTATAGTAGTCTGATCTAATAATAATAATTGAAAATAAAGATATTTTTAACAAATCAAAGATTTATACTAATAATAAATTTTTGTTTTTTTAATATCTCTCTGGCAAATTGTTTCATAAGGACATTGAAAGTAAAAGTGATAAATCATGTTAAGATTATTATGAAATAGGTTCTATATGTAAACATAGAAGCAATATTCATTATAGCCGAGAATTGATATGTAACAGATGGGTTTTCACTTGAGATCCATTCACTCGGAACCAAGCAAAACTGGGTACTGACTCAAACCTGGAGTATGTACTGTGTTACATACTGTGTATGCATTTAAAGAAGTTTAGAGATCAATGTTAGAAAAATGGGGTTTAGCATGGACCAATTCATTTTGGTATCAACAGAGGATACCCATGAGGTTAGATAGGTGAAGCTACCTCTTGTATCACATAGTGACAGACCTTTTGATCTAAAGCATCTTTGCTTTGCACGTTTGCTTTATAAATGACTGTTTTTCCGATTGATAAATGCATAAATAAAGGCATCTTTGCTTTGCATGCTTTATAAATAACCTATTCTGATTTTTAAATGTATCATTAAATAACTTCATTTACCTGTACTGGAACATATTTGAACCTTAACAAATTTTGTGTTTATATGTTTTATGTTTTAGCCGAAATAGATCTTGTGATCATGACATATTTGAATGCAGCATCTCAATTTAATTTCAGGCGTAACAGTAAAAAAGCTCGAGATTTATGGTGGTATGGTTTACCACCCAGTGTTCGAGGTAAAGTCTGGAAATTAGCTCTAGGGAATGAATTAAACGTCACGGCAGGTTAGTAAATGATACGTTAAATAGATTACTAGGCACACACACAACTATTGATTATTATCTTATACATGGATTTCATATTAAACCTATTTTACTATTAAGGTCAATCTTGTTTCGACTAAATGAAACTGGTAGTTAATGGATTATAACCATCAAACAATTTGAAAATACCTTACGCTTAGTTTACTTTAGAGAAATAATGAAGCAAGATAAGACAGGGTGTTGATGACAACGAAAGTTGAATTATCTCCGTTAGACCTGCATGGATTTTCATCAAATTTGGCACGAACAATGCAAAAAGCAAGTTCAAGAAACCTACAGGTTACCTTTTTGTTATAGACTGTTGGTTTGTCGGGTATCCATGGAAATGCCAACAAATGATAAGTTTTCTTGGTAATTCTATAAGTTTGTGCGAAAAAGAGATATCGATAATCCCTCCTGTAGATCAAAAGTAGAGGTCATAATCAACATTTTGACACTAATGACATTAAAAGATATCTACTCAAAGTATTTTATATCTTTGTTGATTATTTGTAAACCTTCAAACGAGATTTTGTGATTATCAATAAATTCTTTGAATACATCCACAAGTTTAGACATACAACAATGCGGATGTAAAAAGTAAATATTTACATCAGTGCACTACTCTGCCGCACTCGAAATCATTTTATGCATTCAAAAATGGTAGTCTTTGACTATCAGAAAAAGAAATGCAGCAATGTTCAAGTCATGAGTTATGGTAGACCTGGATAATTGCGTCTTTGAGGAAAATTGGGATAAGTCGTCCAGTATGAAACTTGCTGGAGGCTGCCACTATTGGTTACACTGCGGATCATGTGAAAGATGTTTACGACATCATAATTTATTTAACAACTTACTGATATAGGTCGGGAAAACTTTCTCTTTTGCTATAAATAGTTTTTTTCTTTCTGCTTGTATTTCCATTATTACACGACAAACATTGGGAATATTATGTGCCCTTTGGTTTATTTTCTAAATGGAACACTGAACAAATGCAAAACCTCTCGCCTCTCACTCGCGGATAAGTCACAAGTAAATGAGAGAAAATGTTGTATGTGCAGAAACAAATGTCTCTATGGCCAGTCTGCGAGCTACTACAAGTGATGAGTAAGACTAACATATATACTGTCTGGTTTACTAAAATTTCCCCTGTGTAAACTGCCCACAGTAGCACAGACAGCGGGTTGTGAGCGAAGTTTTAGACTACTCATTGTGCTTTAATAAGAAAACAAATCCACAATATAAATGGTAAATAATATAAGACTTGGATTCAATCAATTTAAAAGTTTATTAGGATATTGAAATGACCATTATTATTATCATGTATCATATATTGTGTTTTTGTTTCATTAATTAATCTTGATTAGGACACAGATGGTGTCAGACTGAGTTTTGACAGTTTCATGTCAAAATACTGAAGTCTTCACTTTATATATATTTTAGGAATGTTAGAAATGTAGATAGATTAAAACAATCAATCTCCTAATCAACATTCTTTACCCACAAAAAATAGATTGATAGAGTTTTATATCATAACCTTGTTATGTATTAATTCGTATTTACTGTTATTTAAAATATCATAGGGTTTTTTATGCCATAGATAAAAATCAATATAAATCAGTCATATGTATATTTTAACTTTGCATTGTACCTGAAATCATTTCACTTTTGTTGTATTTTGTATTTGAAATGTAAGAAAAGGTCATATATTTGCTTTTTCTAGATTATACAATGATGTACATTGTATGTGATAGTTAATGAAATGTACTATTTGTATTTGAAATGTAATAGGCTTGTATTAAGGTTAATAAAATTTGTATTTTGTTTGCAAAAGGTAATAAAATGACATATATTTATATTTTGTAGAATTATATGAGATATGTATTGGAAGAGCAGAAGAAAGAATTAAACTCATGCAAGATTCTGAGTCTATGTCTAGTTATGATCGTAAGTATATAATGTATATATTGTAATAAAAAAGTTAACATTTTATAATATACTTGGAAGAACATAATATTTTTGGGGGGTTGGATGGCCAAATGGTTAGCATGTGCCTACTGTATCATGAAGCCTGTTATGGAGTCAACTGGCATGGTTTCGAATCCAGGGTTATGTGTGGCAAGAAGTAGGGTCGCATGTCCAAGTCCAACTTCATGGGTTTTCTTCGGGTCCTCTGGTTTCCTCCCACTGCTAAAGACCCCAACGTGCAAGCGAATTATAGTAATAAAATTAGAAACCATATAAAGTTTCGAAATGACCTGGTTTGTGTGGGACTTTAAAGTCCATTAATTTCTCTCTCTCTCTCTCTCTCTCTCTCTCTCTCTCTCATACACACATAATTTTCATTGTAATAATTGAAAGTAGGTCTTCAAGAATTTTAATGGCTTGTGGATGGTTTTAATAATAGTTTTTCAAATTAAAGTCAATATCAATATTTTATTTTTTGACAAAAAATGTGCTTTATCATACTTACAATGAATGACAAATATGAATTTTTCTTCAATATTTAAGAGAATGTTTAATAAAATGTGGAATATAAGAAATCCATTGTTCAGACATTTGTAATATACATTGTCTCTAATTTTATCACCTCATCTGTAAGAATTTGATCATCTCCTCTGTCACAATTTGACATGTAATTAAAGAATTGATAAGAATCTGTAATGTTATTGTCTGTACAGACTCTCCACTCTACTAGCTTAGATCTAGTTTACCAGACAATGTTATATACATCCACCATCAGCTTTTCTGTCCTCTGGGGGCTGTACTGATCATGTTACAAAATTTATAAATATCGGTCAATAACTCAACTCAACTCATATAGAGTGAGTAAAATAGTGTTATATCCTTTAAAGTTACATTCCCAGGTACAAATTTTGTGATTTGATGCCATATTTGGGTGGAAAACATATTCAAAGTAACCAGTCTATCAAAGATTTGCTTCAATTCCCCCTCAAAAATCTGTATTCGCTAGGGATATCCATGGCTATAAATAAACTGTTGTGGGTGCAATGTCTGTCAAGTTGGCTTCATAGTGGGAGGGTCAATTTTTCAGAATATATTTATCATTACTTACCGGACATTTACCATACATATTGAGGCCTAAGTAAATTGTTAATTATTTTCATCAACTTATTTTTCCCACGTTTAATTGCAGAGTCTTTTGTACATTGACACCCCTCAGTATTAACAAAACTGCTAACCCCTTTGATCAAGAAATAACAAACGCCCCCTAAATCAAGCTGACAGACAGTAAGCCGTCGGGTTGTCAGTAATGCCCTGACAATTTTGCCCAGTGCTTGCCCCATGGGTGTTTTTCGGGTAATCCAGTATTTTTCTAGTAAGATTGGGGGTCTATACTTTCCAGATATACCAAATTTGCCATACTTTTATTGGAAATAGCCACCCGATAAATACTTTCCTGGGAAAGTAACTTTAATGAAGGATTAGTCAGGGAAGTAACTTTGAAAACATATTGGAATCATCTTAGCCAAACATTTAATAGGGACCATCTTTACCCATCAACTCACTGTTCCTGAAAATTAAGTCAAAATCAGTAAAAAACGGGATGCATAATTTGCGTTTTTGCTGAAATATCAAATTTCTGATGTCTTAGTACACACTAATATCTACTCAAATTGATTATTTAACATTTAATTAGGAAAACAAAATCAAAATATTGTTGCTACTTTCTAGATACTCGCCTACTTAAATTATGTAGAATGGGTCGAGTCACATGAATAACTCTGGAATTACTCTGTATGATCTGGTATAATGAATATGTTTTTGCATTCTAAAATATCTGATGACTGTGATGTTCAGCTTGTGTAATGGAGCTTATTTTTATTCCATGATAATTGATGATTAATTGATTCACTCATCTTTTCGTAGCTTTCAAATTGACACAATATATCTGATTTCAACCTCAACAAAATTTCATATTTAAAAACATGTTGGTTTTTTTTTTCAAAAATGGAAATTATGGTACTGCATGGCATATGGAATCTATTAATTTTATATTATTCCATTTCCAAAAGAAACCGGTAAAATCGAAATATATTGAATGGTTATTTTAAGTTTTGATAGAAAAACATGGTGTGAAGTAGATATATCTATGTACCTTTGTATAACGTTTTATTATATATATTTTCTGTCATAGCATCTGCAGAAACACCGTCCAACAAGGAAGATAGTGTTAAAGTTATTCGATTAGATGTATCTCGAACATTCCCACAGTTATGTATATTCCAGAAGGTAGGAGCATTTAATACACTTGTTTAATTTAATATTGTATTGTCTGAATGATAATGCATTTTGTCTGTGGATGACAAAGACTTGATTGTAAAAAAATCAATAATATGCATCGTGAGGACCTGGATGAAAGGAGATGTCATAGTTTTAAAAAGAGTTTTTTTTTAAAAATCTCTTGTAAATTTTGTTGATCTTGATTTCCATTGAGAATTGTGGTCTAAGGGGAGATAATATGACTTTAGGGTCGTGGGTATGGAGTTAGCTCCCTTTAATCAATACATTTATTTGTTTCTATAACAGGGTGGTCCATATCATGATTTACTACATAGTTTATTAGGAGCTTATGCTACATATAGACCAGATGTAGGTTATGTAAGTATTTTGATATTTATTTGATACAGTAAAAATATTTAAAAGGTTTAATTTATGCATGAACATGATTTTCAGGTTGTGTTAAAAATAGAACATGTCCTTTTCTATGACAGAAATTGTCTCAATTCTTATGATTTCAAAGGGGAGAAAACCTTATAGAATAGTGTCAATTTTATTTGCCCAGTTTACTCTTTATTGTAATATGATATATTTAAAAAATATCAGGTTCAGAAACATGAAGATTCGTTGTATATTTACTTTTGTGCATGAAATTTCTAGTTGGTATACTTGATATGAGAAAAGGAAAATTGGAATAATCTTTCATTGAGGAACCTTCCAATTAGACTCAATTTAATTTAAGATTAAAAACATCTGTGTCTAAATTTATTCAGATTTTTTAAATTAAACTAATATCATATTGTTTATGTCTTGTAGGTACAGGGTATGTCGTTTATAGCTGGCATATTATTATTAAATCTAGAGGCAGCTGATGCTTTTATTTGTTTTGCTAACTTGTTGAACAGACCATGTCAGGTGACTTTCTTTAGAATGGATGAAAACATGGTAAGAATATTTTTTTAACTTCATTCATTAAGATATTTTTTATGTCAGGATGTAAAATGAAATAGATATATAAATACATCTATTATTTTTTATGTCAGGAAGTAAAATGAAATAGATTTATAAATACATCCATTTTTATACGCCCACATTTTCATGTGGACGTATTATGTCGTCGCCCCTGTCCGTCCGTCCACAATTTGTTTGTGGACTCTCTACAGGTCACAATTCTTATCCGATTTTGACGAAACTTGAAATATAGGTTTATCCCCAAAAGATCTCGGCTGCTTTCGATATTGGCATGTATCAGATCAAAACTTCATGGATTATGGCCCCTGATTGTACGAAAAATCACGTTTTTAGCTTGTGGACCCTATAGAGGTCACAATTTTGAACCAATTTTGATGAAACTTGACATGCATGTTTGTAACCCAAAGATCTTGGTTCCTTTCGATATTTGCGGCTATCGGAATGTAATTTCCTGAATTATGGCCCCTGATTGTCCGAAAAATCACCCTTTTTAGCTTGTGGTCCCTCTGGAGGTCACAATTATTATTCGATTTAAAAAACCGTTTGATTATATCACCGTTACACCCTAAGGAAGGTTGAGTTCGAATTTCGGGAAAATCGGACGAAAATTGCCATACAAAATGGCCGCCGTTTGTATGCGAATACTGTTAAAAAATGGTATATCAAGGTTGTGGACCCTGTGGAGGTCACAATTTTGATTCGATTTTGATGAAACTTGAAATTCATGGTTATAACCCAAAGATCTTGCTTCCTTTCGATATTTGCGCATATCGGATCGTAACTTCCTGAATTATGGCCCCTGATTATACGCAAAATCGCCTTTTTTTTAGCTTGGAGGTCACAATTATTATTCGATTTAAAAAAACGTTTGATTATATCACGGTTACACCCTAAGGAAGGTTGAGTTCGAATTTCGGGAAAATCGGACGAAAATTGCCATACAAAATGGCCGCCGTTTGTACGCGAATACTGTTAAAAAATGGTATATCAAGGTTGTGGACCCTGTGGAGGTCACAATTTTGATTCGATTTTGATGAAACTTGAAATTCGTGGTTATAACCCAAAGATCTTGCTTCCTTTCGATATTTGCGCATACCGGATCGTAACTTCCTGAATTATGGCCCCTGATTATACGCAAAATCGCCTTTTTTTTAGCTTGGAGGTCACAATTATTATCCGATTTAAAAAAACGTTTGATTATATTACCGTTACACCATAAGGAAGGTTGAGTTCGAATTTTGGGAAAATCAGACCAAACTTGAAATTCATGGTTATAACCCAAAGATCTTGGTTCTTTTCGATATTTGCGCATATCGGATTGTAACTTCCTGAATTATGGCCCCTGGTTATACGCAAAATCCCCCTTTCTTTAGCTTGTGGTCCCTCTGGAGGTCACAATTATTATCCAATTTAAAAAAACGTTTGATTATATCACCGTTACACTGTAAGGAAGGTTGAGTTTGAATTTCGGGAAAATCGGACCAAAATTGACAGACAAAATGGCCGCCGTTTGTACGCGAATACTGTTAAAAAAAAATGATATATCATGGTTGTTGACCCTGTATAGGTCACAATTTTAATTCGATTTTGATGAGGAAGGTTGAGTTCTAATTTCGTGAAAATCGTACCAAAATTGCCGGACGAAATGGTCGCCGTTTGTACGCGAATAGTGTAAAAATATGGTATATCATGGTTGTGGACTCTCTACAGGTCACAATTCTTATCCGATTTTGATGAAAAGTCACATTTCTAGGTTGTGTACCGTCACACCATAATCATTGTTGGTTTTGAATTTCATTAATATCAGACTGGAACTGACCAACTAAATGGCTGCTCCCAATACAGTATGAAATACAGGACTTAAAGATGTAGGAAAAATCACTTTTGGTACTGCTTGTTCTCTGTCCATCTCTCGAAAATGTGGGCGTATCCTGCCTGGCAGTGCCAGCCTATCTTTTTTTTTATCTCAAAACAAAATACAGGAAAATTAGGATAAAGGCTTGTGTTTTACAAGCTAATAAATATTGTTCACATTATATTTCCATTACATAACGAAGTATAAATAGATATATTTTATAATTTAGATGAAGGCCTATTACAACACGTTTGAAGAATTTTTTAAAGAGAACCTTCCTGTATTATATGAATATTTTCTAAAACAAAATATGACCCCGAACTTGTATCTCATTGATTGGTAAGTTTTTAATTAATTTTTGTAGATTTGCTTTTATCTCTCAATTAAATTACTTTGATAACAAAAATTTCCTCTGTGTAATTGGTAATGTAGTTTTGCACAATGATAGGGGTGAGATAAGTGTTAAATGAAATTAAATAAAATGGGGTTTAACGTCCCACTGTTCTGCTCCTAACCTGGGCTAATGAAGACAGGCATATGCCATACAGTGTTCTATGAGGGAAATTTCAACTACCAGGGGATCTTTTACGAGCACATCAATATGTACTTAGGTCATTAGGACTTCAGGTTTTTGTCCCATCCAAACAACTAGACAGCTGTCCTTGTCAGGCCCTCCGTCCTCTGTCCTTCGTCACTGACAAGGGGGAAACCACACCGGAAAATCTGGATGAACTTTCTCAGGCAATGCAGGGACCAAACACCCAACCTCCAGGCTAGCGAGCCAGTGTCTTACCCACTTACCCACGTGATCCCAGAGCAAAGTGTTAAAACAATATCAAAATGGTAACATGTAACTATGAGTTTCAGGCTTAAGTCTGGGTGGAAAATTAATGTAATTTATGGTAGCTTCAATTTATTGTTAAACAGAGTAGAGTGGAGTACCTGTAATTTTTGTATAATATAAAAATAGTCTGTCGTAAATTGTGAAATATATCATATTAAATTGTTTATCCCATTGTGATTACAGGATATTTTTAATGTACAGTAAATCACTACCATTAGATGTTGTATGTAGAGTGTGGGATGTAATCTGGAGAGATGGAGAAGAATTTATATTTAGAACAGCTTTAGGTAAACGATTTTGTTTTTTAACTCGCATAAATTTCTGTCTTTAGCAATGTAGTAGAAAATATTTGAATTTTTGCAAAATAAAAAAATACCTAAATTCTTTAGAGGCCAATAAATTTTAACCTCTAATTTTTGAAAATAATATTTTGGTTATTTATTAAAAGTGAGATGGAAATTACTTCATGAATTTGGTTGATTTTCTTAGGGATATTTTCCCAAAAATGTGGGTTGTATTTTTGGTGTCTTACAATAAATTAAACTTACTCGAAGTATGTGATTTTTTAATACATGGTTGTTTTTTTGTAGGTATTTTAAAAACGTATGAGAAAACTCTGTTAGGTATGGATTTTATACACATAGCCCAGTTTTTAACCAAATTACCCGAAGATATATCAGGAGATGACTTGTTCCGTAATATAGAACCTATAAAAATGAATATAGACAAGAAAAAGTTTGTGAATATTCTTGCAACTCACAAGGGTGTGGATTCATGATGGAAGTGAGTTATAGGACAATAGGTTCACAATAATCCATAGTGATCATTTGATCCACACACTGAACGCTGAGATTGCTTTGTGGTGTAATTAGAATAAAGCAAGATTTTTGAGTTTGTTCACAGAGTAGTCACAGAATACCTCACACTGAGTTACGACAGAACAAGTTTTAATATAACTAGTGATGTTCATTAAGATTGTTATTCACAACACAATCACTTAGAAAAGTCAGTCAGTGGTGGTATTTACAAATAATGGAGATAACGGAAGACCAAAATAACAAAAAATGGCAAAATTAGTTAATTTTTTGTACACTTAATAAATGGATGGTTTGTGTCATAATTGGATAAGTCATAGTTTGTGATAGATAATTAGCTGTGATGTGACATTGATATTTTACATATTGTGGTTAATGATAAGTTATCAAGTGTAAATGCTAACCAGTGAGATTACTTTATAACGATCTTTGTAAATATGTATGTTAATATTTAAGAGATTATTCTGTTGAACTTCAAAATAAATCAACAAATGTTAAATACAATGACTTATACAGCGCTTGGTTCCCAGAAGAAAAATAAAACAGGTCTTTTCTCTGTTGGTCAAAAAGAAACGGAATATCTGAGACAAGCATTTGGAGATAAGCTTTAATATTTTGACAAAGAGTTTTACAATTTTTAAGGCACTCAAAGAGGACATTGCATAGCTTCTCTAGGAAACACTATTTGCTTTTGTTAAGTTTCGGTGTTCAAAACACAGCATACCTTACTCAATATTCGTTCAGCTACACTATAGTTTGTTTTTCTTTCAAAATACATTTGCCTTTAATTCTGTACTTGGTCAAGTTTTGATTGCTCAACATCTTTTTAAACTATAACATTCCATGCTAATATTTCTCCATTTAATCAAATAATTACACATTTCGTGCAATTTTAAAAAACAATTTCCCTTCTCACCCATATCAAATTTAGTGCTCTATTTTCTATTTAGTTTTGTATGCATAATCACAAAGTTTATGTAAATTGATGATGTTATTGGCTCCATAAAGAAGTTTATATTTTAATATTATATGCACTTGTACATGGTTCACTTAATAATTGTTTTAATTATGCATCATGTGTGTTTGTTGATCTATATGTACAGTTTCTAATTTTATTGGATAAGTTGATAACAGTAGAAATTTATACTGGAAACATAAATAATTAAATAGGATAAATTATTTGATTTCTTAAGAATTTCTAAAACACAAAATTAATCACAATTCATAGAAAGTTTCAGTATTTGAGTTGATTATATGTACCAGTGACCAGTGTAGATAGATTATGTGATTATTGGACAATTATTGTGCTAAATCACAACCAAAAATAAGTGGCCAGTACCAGTAATAGTATTATGATGCAACTAATGAACTGTTAAACCTACTACAGCACTAAATTTTGTATGTTATTTTTATAAACAAACAGAAAAAACTCGTATTATGAACATCTTATTATCACTCAGATATAGTGCCAAAATTATTGTTTACTGGTATTCAAAAATGTACATTAAGGATTACGGTAAAGAGATCAGATAAACTATTGTCAATCAGAAAAAATAATGTAAGTGGAAAATTTTAGCTAACTCTTACCATTTTGTTAATTGTTTAAAAACTACAATGAAGATAAGTAACAGTGTGTAGGAAACTACTAAATGGATTGATTTTAGCCAACAGAAAAATTTAGAGAAAAAATACTAGTTGTAATATAATGTAAATACATTCTATATTTGTATATAAAGATAGACTCAGTATATATTTTTTGGCAGAATTGTAAATAGTTGCAGTTTTATATTAAGCTCATTTTAATATTTTTCCTATCTTAAGATGTTGTGATCTGTTTGGTATTAGAATTTTTTAACCAGTTATAGACCTAATAAATTAATTTGAATATCCAATGGAATTTCTGCTCACAACATTTTTCTGTAAATCCTATTTAATTTGTCATTTGCTCTTTTGATGATTTACTAACCTTATACCTTTAATTGCTCAGAAGTCACAAATTATTGGACTTCAAGGTTCAATGTTCAAATTAAAAAATTTAGGTAATATCAAATAAAAACAATGCAATTCTGTTTAGAGTTATTTTTATGTATATAAAGCATAATGTAAATTAAAATATTTATGATTACTGTAATAAATGATATGCAACTGATGTCTTTTTTTTTTTATATTTTCATGTTACCAATTTGCATTCCCCAATAAATTCTGATGTATTTGATTATATTTGTTCTTAAACATCATACAGACAAAAGAACTACATGTAACCCCCAGATAGAGGTAGAGGTTATTTGACTACAGCTATCTGGGTAAACCCTTTTGCCTGTATGGTGTTTAAGAACAAATTATTTCCCTTTGGGATATTGGTCTGGATAATTGTTGTGTGATTAGGCGTGCACTAAACACTCTGTGAGGGTATAGTTCAATGAAATGTTTTTGATTTTTGATGAAAATGAAATCTATATACATTTATTGGCCACATCTTTTTAGCCTGGTTATTGTGGGGATGGATTATGTAATTTTTATACGCCCACATTGAAATGTAGTTGTATATTGTCATCGCCCCTGTCCGTCCGTCTGGTGTCCACAATTGCTTATGGGCGCTCTAAAGGCTAGAGTTAATATCCGATTGACTTTAAATTTATACACAGTGTTTAAGGGCATGAAACGGAGAAGCCTATTATTTTTCAGCGATTTCCAATAATAACTACCAGAGTTATGGCCCTTGATCACTTAAAAAAATCTTGTGGACGCTGTAAAGGCCCAAGTTAATATCCGATTGATTTTAAATTTATACACAGTGTTGAAGGTAAATTTATACAAAGTGTAAGAAGAAGAAGCCTATTGATTTTCAGCAATTTCCATTAATTAGTGCCAGAGTTATGGCTCTTGATCACTCAAAAAAATCTTGTGGATGCTCTAGAGGCCAAAGTTAATATCTGATTGACTTTATACACAGTGTTTACAGTCATGAGACGAAGAGGTCTATCAATTTTCAGCGATTTCCAATAATTACTGCCAGAGTTATGGCCCTTAATCACTTCAAAAATCCTGAGGACGCTCTAGAGGCCAAAGTTATTAAATGTTTCGTATACTAATTGTTAGCGTGGGGCAAAACTTTATAAAAAGTAAACCAATTCTAATGATTTTCTGATGATTACATAATGAGTTATAACTCTTAATCAGATTTTAGTGTATTACAAATGTTTCATTACCAAACAAAAGTAAAAATATGCGACAACCCTTGTTGACTGCCGGACGATTTAGCAGCTGTGGGTGTATGTTTCGTTGCCTGGCAACCTATCTTTGTGTAAAGTGGGGAGTATTAATTTGTAAAATGCCTAATTTTTTATATTTCTTAAAAACAACTTTTATTATGTTACGTTTACAAGCATGTTGAGTATATTAACATTTAATAACATGCATTTCCATATGGGGGGGTTGGGATGGCCTAGTCGTCTAGAGCGCCGCGCTTCGGCCTGTAGCTGGCCAGTCACCTCTGGCTCGCGGCTGTGGTTTCGAGCCCTGGTGTGAGCGTATGTGGCATGGAGATAGGGGTGCCTTCTCAACCTCGTGGGTTTCCTCCGGGCACTCCGGTTTCCTCCCACTGCTAAAGACCCCTACGCGCAAGCGAATTATTGAAATAAAATTAACCATATGTTAGTCCCGAAATGACCTAGTTGTGTTGAGTGGACTTTAAACCCCATTTCTCTCTCTCTCTCTCTCTGCATTTCCATATGAAAGGCTTACTGAGAAGGGTTCCTAATTCCCCTTATCAGTGGTGTAGGACGGATGACAGCTGTCTAATCATTTGGAAGAGATGAAAAATCAAGGTTCCATTTACACAGTGGCATGCAAGTAAAAGATCCCTTGGCATTTGAAATTCAATATCAGAGTAGGTCATGGCAAAGTTGTATGGCGTATACTCGTCTTCATTAGCCCAATCGTAACAGAACAGTAGGACGTTAAAACCCCATTTCATTTCATTTCAGGCAATCACTATTGTGATATCACCTGGAAAAAATGGGCTCGATATAATCCAATATTTAAGCCAAAATAAACATTTTACCATATTGGTACACGATTCAGTGCCATTTTTAACAAGGGACTGGAAGAACAAGGCTAGACATATTCCACAAGTCATGTCAAACAGTGGCGTCATATTCTTAGCTGGAGAACATGCACATTAAATACTATCCTTGTAGACAGGAATAACAAGATGCTAGCGATTGCCGTTCGATTTAGACATATTCTGCATTTTGCCGAACATAACTGATGAGAATTAACAGTAAAAACAGAAACGATTGAATGTAAATCAGTGTATATACATTCATATGACATTATTACAATGCGTTGTGACGCATTTGTGTCAATTTCAAGGTCCAAATATTAGTGATTTAGCTCCTTTAAACACTGTGTTTAAAGTCACAGTCAATCGCGCACAAAGCAGCAATTTGGATCTTGTCTGGTGCCTTAAGCACATGACTACCACAACCCCCTTATATTTAAATTTTATCAAATCAACAGTTCTGTTTAAATAATTCATTTTGAACCACTAAATGTAGATGTTTTTATAGCAAGTATATTTTAGAGCTGTTATTTGAGACAGACCTTACAGTTCTTTCTCTCCCCTTTTGCATGGGTAGTTTTGTTGAATTTTTGGTCTACAATGAAAGAAGAGGGTTTGAATTAAGATTTTCTGCCACATTTTGGTAAATACTTCCGACTAGGAGGTGAAAAGGTAATAGAATAAAAGAGGTTGGCTGCAGTGTGCATGTCTTTAGTATGTTACTACAAGTGTCTCAAAATTTTATTGATCAACCACATACTAAATCTGGAGTAAAAACATGACCATTTGTTGCTTGGTGTGTAGTGTAAAGCCTTAAACCAGACGGAAATTTGTGGAAGAGTTCCCAAAGCATTCTCAGACTTGAGAATTTTCTCAATTGTTGGCCTTTTCTTAAAGTAAAATAAAGGTTTATAAAACTATTGCTGTTTTTATGTATCTAATACATCTTTAACAAGATGTATTTCTGGATCAAAGATATTTCTCATAAACAGTGATTAAAAGTTGAGTAAATTCATAACTTAAACCATAAAATGTTTTGTGAACTGGGGGTCCGAATTAACATTAAGTCAATGAGGAAAATTAATGGTGGTCTGCATCCTATTATAGTTTTGTAGTAACCTCCCATTTACTGTTGGGATTTCTTAACAGTGATTAAAAGTTTAGTAAATTCACAACTTAAAGGAGCTATATAAGTCTTTAACTCAATATCTTCCAAAATCTTCAACATAGAAAACACGAATTATTTGTCAATTTAAATCAAAATTGATGATGTGATCTTACCGGAAAAAGATGGGCTTCTGATATCCAATATTTAAGACAACATAAATATTTTACCATTGGTACACGAATCGTGTACCATAATGCGTTTCAGCCCCAGTTCTAACAAGAGACTAGAGGAACGAGGCTAAAAACATTGTACCAACTCAAACGGCACATGTAGACTGGAATAACTAGACGCTAAAAAAATGCCTTCGGTTGACACTTCTGGTTTATTTCGCCGAACATAACTGATTTGAAATTGGAGTAAAAACGGAAACAATTGAATGCAAATCAGTTTATATACATTTATATCACAGTATTATATGCATTGCGATCCACTTGAGTCAATTTCTAGGTCCCAAATGTTAGCGATTTAGCTCCTTTAAACCATAGGCCTAAAATGTTTTGTGAACTGGGGGTCCGAATTAACATTAAGTCAATCATAGATCGTAGTACAGCAATCTGAACATCTGAGACACGCTACCTGCGGAGAAGTAATAGCCAGCTACATCATAAATTTCGTCACGTGAGTTACGTTTGGTAGTACAGTTCTATGAGTCAATGAAGAAAATTAATGGTGGTCTGCATCCTATTATAGTTTTTGTAGTATCCTCCCATTTACTGTTGGGATTTCTTAACCTTGATGTTACGATATTTGTTAATTCTCGTTAATCCCTTCGTTTGCCATAAATATATTGTAGGCCTATATAAGGTTTCCATTTTTCTTTAGGCCTAGTTTCATATATAATATGCCTTTATTCATCAAAATAACAAAGAATGAATGAAATGAGGTTCAACATCCTACTTTTCTCATTCTGCGACAGGCAGGCCAACGAGGATGGAGCCTAGAAATGGTTCCACTACTGCTGTCTTCCGCCTTACTCCAGTCGCAACACAGTTTAAGGTGTACCAAGCATAGTTACTAGATGGAGCCCAGCTTAACAATGAAGTTTATAATAATTAAAAATAGGCCTACATTATGGGATATTAGATAACGAGTTGGCAGTTCTCACTATAACAGTTAAAAAGTAGCTAATGTAGAGGCAATTTGCTGAAAATTTCAGTCAAATTGATCCACTATGAACCGATTTCTAAGCGAATGAATGTTCCGCTTAGCCTAGGTCATTCGATTATCCAATTAATCGTTCATCACGAAGGAAAATTTTTCTGCAAGTCGAACTACAATCCAGCAAATATCACAGGGTAGCGTAGCCTTGATATGATATCGAGTGTTGATTATGGTCTGGATAAGTTATTTAATATCTGATTAATAGTTTTTATAACATTTCAGGCCCAAAGAAAGACCTACAATAGGTAGATTTGGCTTCTGCATAATGTATGTTTAATGATTATGCAATGTACTAGAATTCTATGGAGTAAACCCAATAAGTCTGCGTTATGATCATTTTTTAAAACATATTTTGGTACCGTACAAGACATCGGTTGGCAAAATCCTGAAGAGTTAGGCCTACACTTTGTATATCTTATTGAAAATTTCATAGAGTTTTATTGCTGAATGGTTAACACCTGCGTGCTGGAGGCACTATAATAAAGCCTGTCATTGAGTCAACTGGCTGGTTTCGAATCCCTGGTTGTAGTGACAAGGTGTAGGGTCGTCTGTCCAACCTGACGGGCTTTCTCTGGGTCCTCCCACTGCTAAAGACACCTACTTGCAAGCAAATTATTGAAATTAACCCCATCCCATGTTAGTCCCAAAATGACCTAGTTTGAGTCAAGTGGATGTTAAACCCCATTGAAATTTTTGGTGATAGTCTTCTATTGGATATTTTACATGTTTGTAGGCAACTGTTTATCAGACTGAGCCATAAACATGTGTAATAACATAATTTTGTCAAAGTTTTGAAAAAGAAAGCACTGGAATGGGCTGCGTCAAGATAGATCCCAACTACCTGTACCATTCATACATTCTTGCAATGCCGATATATGTGGTGCAAATGTTAGTGTTGCCTGTTTAACTATTGATCTGCTGAAATGACCTTGCAATGCAGAGATTCCAAAGGACAATGAACTGTATGTCTATTAAATCCTTGTTCTTAGTGTTTTAAATCCAATTTCACTGAATGTGATATCGCAGAAAAGTTGTCTTATTTTCATTTTTATAATCTTAGCACATCCGCAGGGGTTTTTCATGTGGGAGGAAACCGGAGTACCCTCAGTAAACCCACAAAGTTGAGAAGGCGCCCCCTATCTCCAAGTCACATTCGCTCATATCAGGGATCAAAACCACAACAGCAAGCCAGAGATGACCGGACACAAGCTAGAGATTGAAGCGCAACACTCCAGACCACTAGGCTATCCCCTCACCTCCCAAGAATCATAGTTTTTGGCAACCAGATTTATTCAACATAACAAAAAGACTGAATACATATGAAAAAGATTTATTCTCGTTGAGGGCATAAATGTACAGATGAACGTACATTAGGAATGGGGAGTTATTTCCCTCCAAATCCTTATTCATTCCTTTTTCTTCTGCCAAATTGATGCACCTAGGCATAGGATTGGGTGTTAGTTAATTTTTTCAAACAAAAAGGATTTAAAGAGAAATAAAACAAGGATGAAGATGAATATATATATATATCTTATATATATATACATAAATATAATATTTGATACCAAACAACATGATACAGTATTTAATAGCCTTGCATATAACAAATAAATGCACTTTTAACACAAAATTAAGTAATCTGTTCTGATTATTATAGTGATGTAGCAAAATTTAAACCTCAGTCAACAAAAATCATAATTTATGAAAATTTTAATTTCCTTTTCATAGCAATTGTCAAGTAAAATCATAATAAATAGTGTAACACTGGTACTGGTAATAATAACATTGGTTGACAATCTATTAATAACTCTTCTTTACATTCTCTATTGTATCAACAATCCTTCACTAACAATTTCCATATATGCATTAAAGCCATACACCAACAGGTCTAACTGCCATTAAAAAAAATACAATAAGTAATAACTTTCTCTGATAAAATAAAAGTAAAAGCTTTGATATTTTTTGATACCTAACTGTAACAATTGTTCATCTGCTACCAGAGACTACATGTATATACCGGTACTGTCGGTAACAGATTCATTTCTCTAAACTTGTGACTCTACTTATTCTATGTAGCAAAAATATTTTGTAATTATACAGTTTTCATATACATATGTATTAAAAGAAGTTGAGGTAGATTGAAGGAAAAGCTAAAAAATGTGTCATGTTTGTAAATGCCACATACATTGTACATCATCCACAAGAATTTAAAATTATTTAGTTTCTAACTAAAATAACCCCAAAATAATGTGAGTCACTTTGGCAAATTATTATTTTCAGTAGCAGCAAAAGGTAATGCTCACTACGAACCAATTGAAACAAAACAAGTTAAATTTAAAATATTGTTAATGATTTACCGATAATACCTTAAACAAAACAAAACATCTAGCACTAAATTTATAACAATTTTTCATTAATGCACCAGGCACCCAATTCTCGCTTTTATAATTTAATAATCATTCGTCCATAACGTAAAATTGAGAATTTTCGAATCTTTCTTTACCCTGTTAAAAACAAATTATAATAAAGAAACTCTGTACCACGTACTTGACATCGACAGACACACTCCCACACAACATACACAGACAGGAATACAACAAATAAACAAATAATGTAAAAACTGTACATATAAACATAGGGTTGACAATAAATTATACAAACTTTAGCAAATATGTACACTTAATAAGCACAAAATGTGCCTGACGCATTCACAGGTTAAGCCTATTTCTCACAACAAATTCTTATCAAGCCATACATCACTCAAAGTTTCTTTTGTTTTCTTCGATGTTCACAAAAAGGTGTGTAAGGCAAGGTAGAACATATTATAGTTGTAATCAACTATAGTTTGAAGTTTTTCATTTATCTTTGGTTAGATGCAATCTTATTCACATATTAAAATATAACTATGTGTCTTCTATATCACATACACGAAGCAATACACTGGCCACGTCCATTTCTCTCCTTCCTCACAAAACACAAGTTCACTGAGCAAATGGGTAGTCAAGTGCACTTCATTTTAAATAAAATCAACTGAAGTCATTAAATCTTCTCGTTATGTTGTCCCATCAATCTTTCTCCAGTCTCTTCAATATCTGGCCATTTTTATTCTGGATTTCGTAATGAAATTTATCACAAAACAATTGGTTCATACAAACAGATAATGTTATTTTTTTTTGCCCTTTTTCGTCCCTTCACTAAAAAGTTTTTATTCCTGAATAGTGTTTATCTATATTACAATAGGGTTGATAGGATTTTAATAACTATATTGATTATGTTGATGATGATGATGATGAGGGTGATGTTGAGATACTGATGATATGTCTGAGTACAAGTCTACACTAGGGGTGGGGGTTTTGGGGATTTTCTCCCGACTAATAGGCAACATATTTGAATTGTTGTGATAGTTATTGGTATAGAAGTCTTTATCTTGAGTAGGGACAGGGAATCTTTGTATCTTTAGATTGCTGCCTTGATTGTTACACTGACGGCGTCTACGTATATAGAAGAGGAGAACTCCAAACAAACCCATTCCTATTATAGCAGAGGGCACGGCAATAAACAGAGGTAGATGATTTTTTGGACTGGAGGAATCTTGATTCGTATATGACAAACCAGTATTAGGTCCTGAAAAAGGTCATAAAAAAATATTATAATAAGACATAGGAGCAAAAATGAATCTTTCTTTCATAATTTATTAGTACTGGCATAATATATCATAGAATTGATATCTTTTGACTCAACTTTACACAAAAGACATTATGAACATCACAGTGTAAAATCGCTATGTTTAAAATCGCTATGAATGTGATTAAAAAAACAACTAACCAGAAGACACTGTAAGGAAGGCGCTACGAAAACTGTAACCCATACTGTTGGCACCAAGGCAGATATACATGCCACCATCACTTTCTGTAGCATGTGTAATAAGTAATTTATTAACGTAAGTTCCATCAGGTCGATTCCACACTTCCCCAGTTTTTAACACCACAAATTTCTGACCTTTCACCTCTATTGTTGTATTCAAATTAGGAATGGAATCCAAATCCTCCACTCGTTTTAACCACTAAAAAGGAGAAAGTGTGATGAATTTCAGGTAATGACAAAAACAACTACATAAAAATAGAAACAAATCACCAATGCAAAGATATTTTCAAACACTGGCAATATATATAAATTTAAAATTTTCAACCAAGTTCGATTGCTATCAAATAAAATCGGATCTATACTAATGTGACTGACGTTTGTATGTTTGTTCTGGGTTGGCGGCTACACTAGGGATGTCCGGAGGTTGAAATTTGGTGTATAGAGGTAGCTTGGACGGGAGAGTTTTGGAGTTTTACTGCTTTCAACCCATGAAAGGCTGAGTCAGATGTTAGCCAGTGCCAGTATATAAAATCTAAAATGGCTAATTTTATTTTGGACTCCAAGTCTCTTGTACAGAGAGCAATATTTACCTGAATGTGAGGTTGAACCACGCTACGAACACGACACTGGAATGATGCAGTACCCCCATAATCTACTGTTGTATTCATAGGATGAGGTGATATTAATACTGGTTTCGTCTTGATTTTTTCTGCAACAAGAAAGGATAAATTCTATCATAATCAAAAGTTGAGTAATTTATCATTCTACAGCTCAAATAGATAGATTTCTAAATTTACTTGACAATGTCAGAACATATTTCACGCTTAATTCTTTAACCTTTTTCATCCATATTCACCAGGGACAATAGCATGATATTTTGGGCTCAATACATAGCAACAAAGCATTTTCCAATTATTTGATTTTTACATTTTCTAGATTAATCAAATTGATACTTTACAGCAACCATTTGTTTTTTTTTTATTTATTGAATTTAAAAAGAGATGATTTTAAACTTTATTTCCAGACTTACCAATAACTTCTAAAGTATAAGTGTGGTTAATTTGACCCAATCTGTTTGAAACTTTACAAGTATATTCCCCAGTCTCTAATTCATTAACATTTTGTAATTTTAATATCCATTGTGGATGTTTACTTGGATCTTCATCTATCTGTATAAGTTGATTATTAAAGAACCAGGTCACATGAGGTCGTGGATTACCAGTAGCTCGACACTTTAATCGAACAGAGCTCCCAACAGGTCGTACTATATGATCTTTCTTCGGGAGTTCAGTAAACACAGGGGGAGCTGAAGAAATTAAGAAATATTTTAAATTATAGTGCAATAAAAATTGTTTATTGCCTAATACTACTTTTCAAGAAGTTTTATAGGAATGGAAATATCAATTCTCATAAAAAGTTTCATTCACACCTTTCAAAATACAGATTTATAACAAACTTAGCATCACAGACACTGTCAGATTTTATTGACTATATTGCCTACAGGAGGACTGGTCATTGAAATAATTTGCATAATCTGCTAACAGAAGACCATTAAAATTTACCATTAATTTAGACTACCAATGGCCTACAGAATAAAACCTATTAGCATGTCTGACACAAAGTATTTTGTGTTATACAAAGATAAGTTGCCAGCGATCATCGTCGTATATATTTTTTATATTGTCAGTAATGAAACATTTATAATACACTAATTATCAGAAAATCATTTGAATTTGTTTGGTTTTTATTTCTGCCCCATGACTATGCTAATGTTTAAGAAACATTTAATATCATGGATTTAGTTGTTCAAGTTATCAAAAATCATTGAAAATCAATATACATGTTCGTCTGTGTATCAATCTAAAGTCAATCTCATGACCAAACACTGTATAAATTAAAGTCAATCGGATATTAACTTTAGATTCTTGCTCAATCGACGGATGGAAGCAACAAAAGTATACTATACTTCAACATGGGCCTATAAAATGCATACAAATTTATGCAATAAAATGTATTATATAAATAGTAAAATATCCTACCTCCTTCCTTTCTTAGATCTTCATCAGGTGATTGATTATACAAACTATTGTCTTGTTTTACAATTCCTTTCTCTTCATCTAAAAAAACATAATTAAAACAATAATTTAATTAATACATCAATTGGTATCCAATATCAAATAATAATTCTAACACTGTCAAATACTAATTGTTCTTGTTATTAGAAAATAATGAAGTCCTGATCAAACAGTTTGATTGAAATACATGTGTCATTGTAATAGCCCTGTATCAATTACATGGTAACTCATTAATGATGGACTGGTGCAGTAGTGAATCAAATTTCCCTGTCCATCGGTTTTTATTGATGTCATGTCTCTTTCGATTTGACCAATCATCTGGTCAAAGATCAATAGTGGTGATAATGGTCAAGATATTGGTCCCACATCATCATAAATACATTGTCTCTTATTACAATTTTATTGATTTCCTTCAGCCTTTATAAATGCTGTTCATTCTACAGTTAATATTTCACTATTTTAAATTCTGATCTCTGTGATATTGTATTTTCAAAAAATATGAAAGCTTTAGTCTGATATTGTTTGATCGGGTAAGACTAAATTGAGCAAAACGTCCAAATTCCAATTTAATACAGGGGAGTAAATGTTAGCATTATGCAGTGCATGTGTCTTTGACAAGCATTAAAAAAAAAAATATTCCGATTTCTATTCTCATTGTGTTTTTTGTGAGTGTGTTGTAAAGTTATCAATGAAATGCTGGTGACAGCGTTGTTTTAATGTGAGCTAAAACAGATCCGAGATATTGGCTAACAATAGAAAATCCCAGTGTCAAGATCAACTTGTGTGGATACAGTCGAAGTTTTAGTCCCTATTCAAACAGCCTAGTAAACTGGGTCACATATTTTATCATGGCATGTCGATGTTTCCTGTACAGTGCATGAAATCAACATTGTCATTCATTCACTCTTCTTTACCATCTTATTTTTTGGACGACCTCTTCCTGTTATTGAATAGTTGTACCCAACCAAACCTAATAGTCAGTACAGGACAACAGCACCAGACATACCTTGTCCTGTGTCAAATTCACAGAGTGACCAGAGTGTTAAAGTATGAACGGAAAAATAATTCCTCAAAATGTTCCACCTTTACATCAAGGTCTAACCATACCCAATCTAAAAATACTTGGTAAAAATTAAAAAAACACTATCAATTCCATTAAATTCTAGTTCAGAAATCACCATAAACCTAAAGATGTATCTGCATGTTTGTGAAAAACTTTAATAAGATTTCTTCTATTTGAATATGACAAGTGAGTTGAATCTACACAAGAAAATTGTGGATGGACAACAGTCATTTGGGCTTAAAAAATTCTTAATCATCTAAAACCATAGTAATCTTAATTCTAACAATAAGGTCGGTTCATTCATGTCCAGCACTTCTTGGCTGTATCTGAGAACAATCTCACAAGTCAGAAGAAATCTCATTAAAAAGTATGTTTTTTTTTTCAAAAAAATTGTGAAAGGAGGGGCTGGTATCATTATGCACAGTAAGAAAGACTTATAGAATGTGTATTTAAATGGTAAGCTATAGCCTAGGGTTATATGGTATATTCTATCATCTACATAATGTAACTGTATTAATATCAAGTTTACACTGTTCCCTTTTTTTATTCACTATCTTTCTTTTGTGTACTCCAATAATTTGAGTCTTGAGTCTGTAGGAATTTCTACAACTTTGATCAAGAGAGCGTGACTCAAACCCAGCATGACTGGGAACAAATGATTACTAGCCAATAATTGTTGACATAGTGAGCCAATCAGAAGTTTTTTTTCATCTGTATCTTTAACATCCTACATTATGAATTAAAGCCTGACACAACTTACATTGAAATCAGAACCATAAAGTATATTCACGCTCAACTCAATCGAAACTTATTTTTAAAAAGAAAAGCTGTATAGCATGCTATTTACAAATATTATTAATAACAACTTTTTCAAATACCTCTGCAATTATGTAAGTGTAATAGGCATTTTTTCACAGCAGAATGACTGTTATTGTTGAACATAATTTCACATTTAACTAATAGCTTTATTATTGCTTTATATAATCACTGTAAATCATTTGAATGTTAACTGCATGTTTTATGAGTATATGTTAAGTATATATATAGTTCATCAATCAATGAGTTAAGTGTATTTTATGAGAGAGATATGTTAAGTGAATGTTTGTTAAAGTTAGCCCATCTGGTAATGTGTGAAGATAATAACAGCTGTTAAAACCATCTTAACACAGATCTAATATCACTACAGTTCCACACAATAAAGAAACTTTCCATGTTCAACATGTACATCTAATTCTCCATAGCACCATAAACTATGGTAATTGTATGCATTGCCAAAAACTTTTAATTAGACTACTTAACAAAACCAGTATGTTAGAAATCAGGAATTCTGATTTCAGAGAGGATAGTGAAAGGCAGACGGCATAAATAAGTAACATCTAAAATCTCCACTTCATTTTTTTATGACAAATGAAAGTTTATTTTTTATTCCAGTAGGCCTACTGGGTTTTTGAAGAACAAAGCAACCCATATGTTGTTTACATTAGAATTACATGTTTCTGCATATCTAAATTCAATATCCATATTGTTGAAGATATCCTTGCTTCAATAACAAACGGGTGTCAGGAATTAGCAAAACCATGTTATTATTCCCTTTAGCCAAGAAATCATTTTCAAATTTTTTAATTAGGTAATAATGCACTAGTCTCAACCAATTAGGTATTCTATTTAGCAGAGAAAAAACATTCTCCATTAGTCATTAAGAAAATTCAAGCTTTTTTTGATGTGTCACAGAAGTTCTGTCAATGTTTGAAATTAAGTGACAGATCCAAAGATGGCAGATTTTCGCCAGACTACAAAAAACATCAGCTATTAAAAAATTTAAATCACGCTTTCAACAACTGATTGAAATCTTTTAAGGTTTTAAATCATATTTTCCAAAGTTTAAGAAATGTCTAATTTATAAATGGGTTGTAGAAAAGAGAGTGTGATAGATGTCATAAAGAAACTTCAGCCCTTGTCAGCAGTAAAAGAATGGAAGCCTGCCATCTGTTTACTCAGTTTGTGTTGAATAAATTTGGTAGAAATTAGTTTTTCATTGAGTTCACACTATATTGTATCCCCATCATAGAGCGTGTAGAATTTACACAAGACTTCAGCTCCACTCTCCTGTCTCATTCAAACGCAAGACACAGTATTGAATTTTTTGTACGCTGATACTATGACTGTTCCCCCATACTATGGTCTCCTGTTTTCACACTCCGTGTAAAACGAGAAGTGGCCCCTTTTGTTTGCCCCTAATTGGCTGTGTATTTGTACAAAAGCTGACCGAAGGCAGAGTGGCGGTCATCCACTTTAAATTTTCTTTATCAATAGTCCTATGCGAAGCCACAATAACCACCAAAATTAGAAGTTTGTTTGGACAGCCGTAGGAAAGTGACCATTGTCCATGATTTGATGGGATTTTCTATTATGTATTTTTTCATGTCTCTCAATGAATTTTCAAGCCAGACCACCTTGCATCTGAAGACGATCAAATCAAGTATAAAGATAGAGTACTCAATAGCACCATCAAGTGTTTGAAAGAATAATAAGAAGAGAAAATGTCACTTTTAAGCCGCCATGTTTCAAATATTACCTTAATCATCCAAGCCTATTGAAAAATAAATAAACCATTAAGTTCCTTGAATGGGGTACCTACTGGGCCAGATTTAGGGCAAGTAAATTAAGCAGGGTACAACCATATTTTGTAATCATCAGTGTGAAATTAGTTTTTATTTGTGTAGAATATGAAGGATTGAGATCATAATACACAGGTGACAGACAAATAGCCTTTTTTTACATCTGCCCTCGCTCAGGGGTCATGTCTGGTATTGAATGTTATATTCATGGTGTAATTAATTCTAGAATATTGTTGTAAATTAATTCTAGTTTGTGAAGATGTTTATCAAAGTTTGAAGTATTTGTAGTAATATGAGAGGTATAAACTATGGATTGTATAGGTTATCTTTATCTTGTTATCTTACTATCAATGTAGTCCTAGCTGCCATATTATCATATCATGACACCCAAATCTAGGTTGATGTAATTCAAACTAAGGTCAGTTCTGTTGACATTTCTATCAATCAATTAATGTCAGTTTCAAATAAAAACTCAACCATTTTAAAAATCACTAAAATTTTTACACGCAGTAAAATATTGAGGTACTTTTCTATCACTATGATTTTAATTTGAAATAGGCCTATCACATTTTTTTGGACACTCATCTGGTAGAAATATAAATATTTCTCAAATTGAGATGTAGTTTAAAAGAAAAATGAAAATCTGGTTAAAAGGCTTAATAATATTGGGTTGTATGAATGAAATTATTCAATATAATATGTCTTTTCTTTTTATATGATAATACATGTAGGTTAATTTAGTATTTAATTCAAAAAACGGATGTCTTACAGGATGTTCATCATCCTCAGTGATAAGATAAACCACTTCAAATTTCCTGCAATGACACACCCACATTCAAACAGAACAATTAAACAATTTCATAATAATTGTTTGTTTATTGGTAATAACAATTTACATGTAATAAATAAATCATATAACTATAAATCATACCAAAGTGAAGTGAAGTTATCTTAATGTTTCAATTTGTGGGGTGTTATCTCTAGTTTTTCAAGATAGACAACAGACTGGTATTGTTTTCTTTTACATAATATATTTGTACTTATCACTGTGCATGATGAAGAAGTCAAAATACACAGGTTCAAGCACCCAAGTTGATAACTGATGATTGTATGGATCATCCCAAGCAATTCTTATTGTCTTTTCAACTGATAAAACACAACCCAATTTATTTGGGAACATAAAAAATAAGCTAGTTCAAAACCAAAAGAAAGAGTGTAGGATTTGCAGATACTACAAGTATGTGCAATACACTCTCCTTTTGGTTTTAAACTTACATCAACAGGGGTTAATATCCAAATTGAAGCCTCAATTTCCATAATAAGTAATGAATAGCACAAACCATGATCCAGCTTAAGCTGGCATTTATAAACAGACCTGTGGCCAAGTTTTGCCAGTTTAGGGAAAAGGATTTCTTGAGGACAGGTAATGAAACAGAGGAATTAATCTGTTTTTTTCATCCATCTTTGCGTTCAGCAACAAATATAAGATAACTTAACGAGTGTCAGAACATATTAAACTTAAGGGTTTGAACTGCATATCAGTTTGTCAATGTTTTTTGTTGTTTCTATTGAAATTTCTAAATTAAACCCAGCAACCCATCCTAAGTTCACAAATATTTATTTTAAAATACATGCTAAGAAAAAAAATAGTTTTCATTATTCCCAGTTGAAAAATATACAAAATTGAGTCGTGATCATAGAGTGAATTGTTTGAATGTAAATTGTAAATCCCTGGAGGGACCAACAGTCTCGGATTACCCCTCTTGACTAAAGTCTAAATGTTTATAGTTGGCTGTTAGACAGCTGTATAAACTACTTGGCCTTCTATTACAACAAAACTTGTGTAACATCTGATGAAGGTAATTTGTCAATGATTAACACAGAAGGCCAGAGGTCAGGCTTAGTCACTCATTATATCATTATTTTAAGTGCTCTTATTTAGCTCCTCAAATACCCCCCTCATTCCATACTCAGCCATTTATTATTTCTAGAGTCTACTAGTCTTATCCACAACATGTACCAAAACATGGATTTTTTTGTGTGAGTTGCATCTGCAAGAAGTTGGTGATCAATCAAATTCAATATGGTGGCAGAGAGTTGGATGATATATACAAATTAAACCTTTGTTACATTTGAGAGTTCAATACTACTGGTCTGTTATTGTTGGTTCCCTGATGGCCAAATCAGTGGTCATATCTATTTGGACCATTGATTAGAAGCGTAGAAAGGAATTTCATCCAGTTTTCACACTACCCATCTCATTGCTATTGTTCCCTGTAGATGTGAACTGGTCACTTCTGACCATAGATATATCAATAAGCCATATGTTGTTATTCCCACTGGTATTACTTGTACATCTAATAATATATACATCCAACTTCATTTACAATCCACACCTCCCTTATCATGGTCTGATCAATTCCATCTCAAAAACTAATTCATCATCACAATTATGTTTTCATTAACTCTCAAGCATAAAGAACTGCTGCTCTTTCATGGTTGGTTGTTAACACTTATGTATTGTAAAGTATCTAAATACTGTTATTTGAATTTTTATATTAATCCAAATGTAGGTAAAATTGTTCTGAAATATACCTCATCTTTCATTCTACCGTTACCCAATCTAACAATTATCGATTTAATGTGATTGACAGCTATCTATCAGAGAAAATGACACCTGTCCGTTTACAGCCAAGGGACATGCTTGGTAAATAAATCTCTTCCATTTTGACAGATTAAGGCTATTTGGTTTATCATCTTATATAACCTGATCAAAATGAACATTTTCCAATCTAATTTACTCATCACCATGGCAGTGCTGTTTCACTGGGAATGGCTGACTAAAATGCCTAAATCACCACTCAAATTACATGTTATGTAGTGACAGGTGTCCTGTGTGAGGTAGGGTATGCTGATTCTTTCTAGATTATTTATTTGCCATTTCTAACTTACTTTGGAAGCTGACAGAATAACTTCTCTTGTACTTCTAGTTCAGGAAGAAAAAGACTACTTTTATTTCAATGTTTAAAATGAACACTAGTGCAATCCTTACTTCCTGTGCAATGCCTGCTTTGTCTGTGGTTACCTCCATGACTTTTATAAATAATTATTCAACGTACATGTCTTTATTTATTCACCTGATGAATACACATAATTAACTTGAACAATTTAAATGAAGAAAGGAAAAAGGACAGCTGTAGATGTACTTGTTAATTCCAGTCATGTGGTGCAGACGGATCTTTTAGCCTAGGTGGAGCTGTACAATACGAAATCTAGACCCAGTTGAACAAAAATAAACAGCATTGGATCATTTTCACACACCAATAAAAGCTCCATTACCCTCAACTGTTTGATATATATGATGTAATTATCAGAAAGCTAGTATTTGACAATGACATGTTATTCTAAGTATTCACAACCCTGCCTCTGGCTTGGAAGATAAATAAAGTTAGTTTCGATTGAAATATGATTATTCTTAAACAAACACTCCATTTCTCATTTGCTCTAGATAAGCAGATAGGAAATTAACTTTATAATATTTCAAATGTTATTTTTGGCTTCTGGCAATGGTTTTTTTTCATGTAACTTACAACACACATACATGTATCTCTCTGTAATAGAGAAATAAGCTTACACATAACCCTTGAAAGAAATGGCATTGTTAGGGAAATTGTCTTCATAATTTTTTGATTCATTAAACAAACAGGAAGTTCCTAAAATTAGCAATTTCCGTTTGCACTTCCATTTTGAGTTTTTTGTACCTCTCAGGAAACAGTTAAACAAGCACATGTAACAAATTATTCAAAAATCAGTCATATTGTTATTTGTTAAAATTTATTCATATTATTTGTTTATGAAGTTTTTATTTGTTTTATGGATACTGAATTGTTTTTTTTAAATCTTTTGGGGGAATTTCCATTTAATCTTCATATAAATTGTTTGATATTAGTTTGTATTAATCAATAAAGTTATATTGTTTCTGTATGTTAATAAAAATGGTATTATAATTATCATATGGCAGAAGGCTTAGAAACCATACAATAATCAAGATATTAACTTGATCAGTACAGCAGTGTGTTTGCTATGATGTATGAATGTTTGCCATATGAGTGTATAACAAATATATTTCAAACACCATACTATAATAAAGATAGTGATATCAAAATTGACTTTTGATCATGTTATTGTAAATAAAAACATATTAATTGTAAACAGATATACTAATAAATTGACCTAAAAATTCTTTATACCAGCTGTTGCTAATTTTCCATAAAAAAATTCTGATACCAACAAAATTAGAATAAAATTCTGGACTGTATACTGGAGGTACTGAGGAAAAATAATTTTAATTTAAATGCAAATTATCATCCTCCAAGTACCATCTTCAGGTGCCCTATAATTTAATATTATACCAGTTCTATTTCAACTTTGTCTGACCTTCCATGTTTTACTATCACACATCCTTTTATTTCTGCTTTCAAATCTCATTATAGGCCTACTATTAGTATCCATTTATTCGCATACAAAAGGTAACACGATCCGCAGCCATATTAGTCATTGAGTGATTAATCGTCCAGTGAGAAATAAACCATGGATGCATTTCTTCTGTGTCTGCCCATCTTCGTTAATATTCAGTGCCAAAGTCAGATTGAGAATCGACTATTCATATCAACTGGTTAATTTGATTATCAAGGAATAAATAAGCATGGGCTTTTCTTGAACTGCAGACGTTGGACCAATCACAAGGGAGAAGGGTATAACGGTTAAACTGTGTGACGATGAGAGAGATTTTGTGTTTTATCATAATAACGGTATTTGTATGAATAAATAGTAGTTATGTTCAGAAATGTAATTACCAAGGATGAAACAATTTCTGTAAATTTACATTTTGTCTTGTAGAAATGTTTGCTGTTTGAATTATAATGTGGGACAAATCGATATCAGGGCTTTATGAATTTCAAAAACATTCAAGCCTATTCATTTCAACACGGAAGACAGAATCTTAGGCATTAAACATGTTAGCTGTAAGTGTGATGTATGTATTAATTCAATTTTTTGTGTACTACTTACCCACAACAATTAATGTGTAGTTAATTTTAATATTTCCAAATCCATTAATTGCTTTACAGACATAGGTACCAGCATCATCCATTTCAATTCCTCTTATTCTTAATTGACCATCTTGAGAGACTTTGAAGCGTGTCCAACCATTGGGGATATTGTGATTATTTTTGTTCCACTGCATCAATGGTGGAGGGTCAGCTTCTACAGGGCACAATAACTTTGTATTGCGTCCTACTTTTGCAATATGGCGATGGTGAACTTTACCAATTACCCGAGGTGGTCCTGAAAAAATAAATAAAAACCAATGGTAAGAAATCTATCATTGCAAGAGAAACATCTCTAATTAAACCTCTAAAGTATTTTAGTCAAAAAATGCTTAACAGAAAGAAAATAATTCATGCTAACTACTTGTAATAAATGAGTGTTGTTGTAATTAGAAATATGATGAAGGATGTTAAGTAAATACAGATGGTATTTATTGTGTTTTAATGAGGCTTGTTACCTTGTTATTTAAGGATAACAAACAAAAACCATGTTATCCTAATAGGTTATTAAAGGTTTCAATAAAATCATTTTTCTGTTTACAGTTTTTTAAATGACTGTTCTAATACATAATAAAACACATGCTGATATGTTTCACGAGGCCGACAACCTGCTGGGTTTATTAGCTTGTAAGCATCTAGACATACTTGTGTGAAGGGAATCTGGGCTGGTTTTGAAATGCTAGTTTATGATAAGTTGGTATTTAAGAGAAGATATTTATGTGAAGTATATAAGAGAGTTTTATCTACATGATATTTGACTGTACAATTGTTATATATCACCATGTCAAACATCAACAAATAAACCAGATAAAATAAGACAGGCCCCATGTAAACTGAAACTAGCCAAACCTTGAGAATTCTTTAGAAACAAAGATTGTCTTATTCACCAAAGTGGACCATCCTTAACAAAACCAGAACTTGATGTCTATGCAGATTTACATTAAATAATGGTGCTAATAATCATTAGGAATCAACATTTACACAGAAATATTCTGTGGAACAAAGAAATATGTGATGAGAGGGCACATCCCAAGGAGACCCAGTCATTTTTCTAAGAACATACAGAATTTCAGTACTTGTACTGGTACATTTATATTAGTATTCTATCGGTCATGGTAGGTGGTACTTTTAGTATTTGTTACTATAAACCGTGTCTAGGGAACACTGGTAACTTGGTACTATCCCACCTTTACACAAATCTAACTTCCAAAATGCTAACCAGCTGAATCAACCTGACAAACCTTTGGGGAGAAGCAAGAGCAGATGCTATTGGCTGGAAAATGGTTGGTATGAAGAGACAAGCTTTGTTTACAAGTCTACTATATATTCGTCTCACATGTCCTTTCATTCAAAGCAGACTGATCTTAGATAGAAGAATATTTCTGGCTACCCATAGCTCTACATTGATAGCCTAACCATCTGAACTATGTTCAATAGTTTTTGGAATGTGGGAAAACAACATTTGAATATGTCTGAAATTGTTATGAAAAGCCAATGGGTGGAAGTAAATTAAAAATTGTGGTTTTACATTAGACCTCATCTATTTTTTTGATCAATACAAAATACATCAAAAATTTATCAGCTTTGTTACCTCTTCAAATGAGAAGTGCTATCACATGTTCTGGAAATAGTAAGCAACCCTACATTGAAGTACACTGCAATGGAAACTTGCTACTAGCTATATTGTTAGCAAAAAAATTGATTTGATGTCACATACATTTTAACTGCATTTCTTACAGAATTTGCAAGATAAATCTATGACCTCATTTAACTGGCTACATTTCATTTGTTATGATTCCAGTTTTACTATTAAGGAATGTGCGTTTATCTACAAATTCTTATTTTTCATCACCTACTAAATAACGATGCGCTGCATTCTCTTAATCAAATACCACACATTTTTTATTACACTGCTATTATCACTACTAAAATGATAAAATTTTGATAAGAATTTAATATTTGAGTTAATATGAGGATGATGTCTGCCCTATAATAGCAGTCTAACTGTCTAACTGATATAGACTGTCACGCTGTGAGAAAGGTTACTCCTAATTACATAGCTCATTATTAAATCAACACTTTCACATCTAACCTTTTGAGGTCGCAAATACAATAATTTCCTGGTTAATTGGTACATGTATATTTACATACTGTTGGTTTAATTGTTAGATATTACATAATTTAAGTGACATATTCCATTAATTATACATGTCACAGACACATGACATGAGATAAACAAGATGCCAAAGATACAGTTTCTTGCAGGAATTATAAGAAATTCTGAATTTATAATTGGATGTTGGTTTCAACGGGTGTTGATTTCTTGTTTAACTTGCTTAATTTGAACATTATTACATCTATATTTTTTTTCTGCAATGCCGTCTGACTAGACTGGACTGGCAGGATATGCGATAACAGCTGAGACAAAGTGAAATAAAACCCATCAATCTGTAGTCTACTAATAATATATCATAGTCAGTGAAATGATGCTCACTTTAAAACACATGTTCATTTAACCGACAGATGGACATGATTGTACCTCAGCTGAAAGTGCCATAAACTTACTAACTAGCTTTTATTTCAACAGCTAGTGTTTGCTAAATCAAGTCAACAAATCGTTCCTATTTATTAGCTATATGATCTCAAATGCATTAGTACTAATTATATTTAAGGATCCTCTTATCATCATTTTACATGTACAAGGCTTATGTAACAACTATCAGTGGATGGAATCATTTGAAACTTGCTTAAAAGCTTTTAAAGTAACTTATATAAGTCATTGCATGTCCACAGTTATGTCTGGAGACTTTACAAGAGAATAGTAGATTGTACATGTATCATAATACTGTCTGTGATCACATCAATCCTATCCCAGCCTTATATTTCCTGGCATATTTCATCTTGTGAAGTTTTAACACTTCTTAACAGCTGTCGGCACAAATCGTGAAACCTGACAACCTTTTAGTGAAAATCAAGGAAAGAAATACACAAGACAGGAAAACATTTGATGAAACATTCTGTCTAAGAGAGAATTCTGTTCTTTCTTATTCTGTCACATTTGGACAGTTGCAGCTTTAATTTGGGGCAGAGTTTCATGTCAGTGGGAGGGCCGACAACTAAAACAGCTATTTGCATTATTTTTTAGCTTTCAATTATCCGCATTTCTAGCAGCGAAGATGATTTTTAATGAATTACAGAAAAAATATTAAGTGTAAAGTTATATTTATAAAGGCGCTCTTAATTTTAACAATGATCAGCTTAACTAAATATGACTTTTGCTTTCAAAGATATTATGCCTAAATCTATTTCATACAATCCCTTATCTTAGGTCCCATATAATTACATATCAGTATATATACATGTATGTATTACAGTCAAATAATGTGACTAGCCTACTTGAAACCTGAACATTTGTGTCCACTTGTTTCCATGGTAACTTGATTTGATTGATGACCAATCCCAGGAAAGATGACACTGGCTATTTTAATGGTCAAGTATTCACAAGAAAATAAGTTCATTTACCAAACTAGAGAACTATAATTGGTCAGTATGACTAATTTGTCTGGCATGATGACAATTGGTCATTAAGGGGTCCCATCATTAAAATTAACTCCAACAGCTCAGAATAAAGATGTATTTGAATTATGGTATTTAATACATTTTGAAAGGTAACCAGATAATGATGTGGAAGAAATCGAGGGAGACTAGTAATGGGGTCTGAAAATAAAATGATGGTCTATCTGTCAATTTTGAATTAAATTTCTCTGGCTGTTTGCAACTTGGTTACAATAAATGGTTTAATACAATTGTTTCCTAACCTTTAAATTATTAGATGGTTTTGATGTATTAGATGGTTTTGTGTAGGTGTATGATTCAATCAGATTCTTTACAATTTTGATCTTAATATAATAATATATCCACTCTATGTTTAATACAGTTTCTCTATTTTGATATATTCTCATGAAAACCAAGTCTGAATGAACATGTTTAAAATAAAGAATGCTGGTGACATTTCTCATTGTGGGTGTTGTTGAAAATGTACAAACAGTTGTCTTTTGCTTGAAACTCGGACTGACATTTATAAAATTGCTGCATTTCATGTCTCAATTGCGAGTAATTTCTCGATCTATTTTATCGAATTTGTGAGTAGCATCAGATATTTGTGATGTAGCCATGAGCCAGGTAGATCAAAGTGAGAGAGAATTGGCAACATAGTGGAGATTCCCTGTGTCAAACGAGGGGTTCCTCCGCCTCTTTTCTAAACATCATTGTTAGTTTGGTCGACCACATACATTTAAGTTAAACACACAGCAACACATACCAGATATTGTCAACCTTTTACCATTGACACATATATACCTTTTTATACATATCACCAACCATGTATTCAAATTTTATTTGCTTTTACCGATAAAAACAGTGATGACATTAAAACTAACGTTCAAATGAATATTACAAATATTGGAAACATTATTTAGTTTTTTTAAAATTATAACAAACGACGGTAAAATGGAGATGGAAATTTTAAATCAATATATGGGTTCAGTTTGTCACATCATCTATTGTTTCTATTGTGAAATGTATTACTGGTGATCAAGATGAACAATGACTAAATATCATGTTCTCATCAGAAAAGTTATCCCTTGCTCATGATCATTGTCAGTAATAGTGACACCAGTTTGAAATTTATGTCCTAAGTGACTGATATGTTTGAAATGGATTTAAAACATGTTTTTCTCTTAACCTCCATTTAAATTTCTTCTCTCTGCCATGGATGCCATCTGCTTTCCTTCCAAGTGACACCAAATTTCTTGTAAATTTCATTAATCCTTCCTCATTGATATGACAAAGGCTTGATACATGATGTTTGTCAACATCTAAATGGACAGATTTCCAGATAATGGGTTAAAAAGAAACTGATGATCACAGTGTAATTATCTTCTGTATTCTTCATTACTGTCAAGGGTAATTCTTAAAACATCAAACGTTCATTTTTACTCTGACCAGCACTAAACAGACAAGGAAATCACTCCATGTTCAAGTTGCATGTAAATCAAATGTAGATAAAAATCACCAGTTTATAATGTTACCGACATCAAAGAAAGGCTTTATTTTGGTAACTGGTACATTTACTTGTAGGTGGTCCCCAAACCCCTCTTATTCCATATTTTAGCATACACATTAGAACAAGTGTTGTTATGACAACCAGACTTTGTCCTGGATTAAGCAACCAAAGTAATATGGGGTTCACCCTACTAGAATGCAATACCTAGCAATTTATAGCTTTGGTGTGCATGACTAGAGGTAGTTAAGACTTATGTATGTGTCCTGTCTAAGATCAGACAGTAAGTTTTTATCTTACAGTGGTATCAAGATTGTGATGCTTGTGTACTTTATCAAAATATACATATCTTAGTATACATGTATGTACTATCTAGAAATTGTCACCATTAATAATTGAGTCGTATCTCTGTGGACCAGCCAATAACAATATCACAGTTAGTAACAGTCTTCCCTATTGTTAACATCCAATAAACTGACTTGCTCTATTAGTTTTTATTGCAGACGGTTAACATGTATGACCTTACAGAGCTGCCACTTTACTATACATGCACGATTAACACATTTTGCCTTTTTGTCTGTAGCTGAAGTAATGCCATGCTTTCAGGAAATGTTTCAGTTTCGTTTTGTTCTGTGTACAAATACATGTATTTTTATGTTTAGTTGATACATGTACATGATATAGGTTGAATTCTTTCATATTTATGAATTCTGAAATTGACAATTGTCTGAGTGCACTACATTGTAGTTACAAAAGTGTGAATATGCTTTTAGGTTTAACTTTATTCAACAAAAGCTTTACTTTAAATTTCCTTTTCTCATTCATCATTTTCAACTAAAAGATTTTTAACACTTCCTTTAATTTAACACCAGCGCTAATCTGGCTTATCACAATTATAAATCACTAGGCTATCTCTAAATCTGGTGATAATCTCATCTCTTGAACTCTGTGGCGTTATATCAGCGTTAAAAATCACAGCCAATGACTAAAAACTGTAAAGCTAGTACAAGTATATGATAGCTGTGTATTATTGTAACCTTGTATTGAATTGAGACAGTTAACGACTCAGTGATTTCAATGAAAAGAGGGTGAAACACATATTAAACGCGATGAACATTAAACTTGTCAACCATACCAAAATCATGTAGCCTAGACAGCCAAGAAAAATACATCTCCAAGCAGAACCCATAAAATAATGATTATACAGTAATATTTCCAGCTACTATTTAATCTTGTCTTGTGAAGCGATAAAGATTGACATCAATTACTAATCTAACTCTTCATCTACCACTCAATGAATTAAACATAATATTAGGATATTTCATTTGATTCATTGAAAAGATATACCCATATGATTGTCATTGGTTGCTTCTGTAGGTTTTAAATGTGTTTTTCATTAAAAAACGATATTGGAATATTAGTTTCAAATAAAAGTGTATTATTGTCTTTTTCAAGCTATTGCACTTGAACACCTATGAAATTGTATATTCGTTTATTTATGTTTCGATTTAGCCTGAAGCATTAAACTCCAGCTTTTAATAGGGTAGTGAGTATGATATGAGAATAACCATCATATTGTTTGTTTACTAAATTGAGACAGAAGAAAGGAACAGGATTTATTTAATTATTCATCATCTAAAGATTAGTGTTGTTTACACCTTTTCAAAGATCTTTGAAAAATAACATGGAAAGATTTGTTGGGTTGCAGGCGGGGGAGTTGTAGATGGTTTGATTCCTTTGGATCGACCTATTTAAAATTTGAACAACTATTTTGGGAAATATTTGTCCTATTTTAGCTCCTGTCTAACAAAGGGTTGTCTTGCTGTAAAAAACTAAACAATAGTGTTTACAAATTGCTGGCAACATTTTTGTCTTGTTTACTAACACAATAGACCAACAGATCGTACCATGATACTCAACAGGTTTCAGGACCTTTCATATTGTTTTTCATTCAATAACATCCTCCGATCTCCAACATAAACCAATATGCCTACTTCTCCTCATATTTATCTGACCAAAATCTAAACTTATCCAATGGTGTTTGTTCCGTTTACATGTCTGCTGATACACAATTTTGTTAAATATTGTTAATTTGACAGAACAACTTGTGTACACACAACGCTATACCATTTCAATATAACTATAAAAACACAAACATCTACACTAATAAACAAACTATCACTAAACGTATTCAAACAACTAAACCAAATTACATCCTGATCATGTTTGACAGTCTAGTTTTTATTTTATTAGAAAATATAGAATTTTTGTTGAAAGTGTCTACACAAGAGGTAGCAGTGATGCCAAGTATAATTTAGAAAAATCCATCTCATAATATTCTACAAGCACCTTTTATGTGTATTGGACTGTACATACTAATTAGCCGATTTAATTAAACAAATATACATTATTTCTCTACAAGTAATTAAAGACATGCCACATGCCCATAAAAATTTGGCAGCTGTAAATTGACTTTCCTATTTATGGAGCAAAAAAACGACATTTTGATCAAGATGGGGACTAAAAATACCCTGTAAAAACATTGAATATAAAATGTCAGGTGTTGGCACTCCATTTAAAACTGGAAAAACTAATATATTTATACAATATTCAGATATTAGTAAATTATTTATAGCTTTATAAGCTATGTAATCCTTCTCTCCTTCACAAGAGCCGCATAATAAAACATTCTTTAAATCTCTCCCTCAATGAATTGGGTGAAAGTTGAACGGAGGCCTTTGAATACAGGGGTTGAGAAGGCTTTAGAAAAGTGTTAGCGAGAAACATGACAACTCTCTTGTAAACCACCTTCATGTACAATCAACAATATGAAAAAATGGAGGGTAGAAAAGCCTTCAATTCTTCTTGTATTGAAAAGTAATAGAGTGTCAATATACCGCACCGAGAAAGCTTTAACAATGACCGATAACCAAGTCACAATTGCCTCTATTCCTTTTATGAAGCCGAGACCCTTGTCAGTATTCTCAAAGTCGTATTTAAGCCGTCCCCTTTCAAAGTAAACAGTACATGTGTTGTATAGAAATTGCCTTAATATCAACTGCAATAAGAGACATTGACATGCATACACTGACTTGTACCAAGAGAGAGAATAGTTTTAATAAAGATAGATCTTTTTTGTCATTTTTATTAGATATTAATCCACTCCTTACTCCAGTTAATAAACTACTCTTTCATTTCGACTGTCAATATTACAATGCTTAGCTACGGGAATATGTTGTACATAACCGATAACTAACTAGATGTTAGTTTAACTTTTCTGGTTGCCATATATATCACATAAATTTACTCTGTTTACTTAGCCATCTAAATTGTAACTTATACTAAATTATTGCAAAATTCAAACTGACTCTTAAACACTTTCTTAAGAGTGTTAAACCAATAAATAGTCCTATAAGATTTATTATATGATTTATCTTTGATCACATTTAAATACTGCCCAAATCACCTTTAGAATTATTTTTAGCACAGATACTGACAAATTACAATTACCAGGTCTTAGACTGAATGAAAATAGGCCTAATCATGATTTCTGTTATATCACTGTAAATAATTTAATTGCCATTTCTTTGTTTGAATCTATGTAACCTTACACCATGGTTTACTTTAAGATAAAGTCTGGACAACACATTTTTGTTAGTTTAAGATAAGGGGGGGAATACTAAATTGACCTAGTACATCTCATTAAAATATAATATTTTCACAATATCTAACTGCTGGAACACTCAAATAAACTTGTGTTGAGAGTTTTCGATATGGGGCAACTAACTGTTGGTTAGTTTGTATTTCTTATTTATTTTTTTCTTGGATGTTAGTTGACCTCGCGTTCACAACGACAACCTGTAACCCATTATATATGGTATATTGTTAACACCCTCAAAACTGAAACCAATACATGTATCACCCCTTCTACATTTGATAGTCAGATGTCCTGCCGCGTATTGTTGAAGTTAGACAGGAGAATATTCTAAACCTAATAAACGAAAAATACACAATTACACATCAGCTTGTTAACATGCAAGGAACCAAGAGGACTCCATATTGTGACCAGGTTTTGTAATCGATAAGCCTACTTTACAATGGAATTTTTCTCTTGTTGGGGTAAAAAGACGGTATCTAATATCAGTTATTGCGTTATGGCTAGTATTGTAATATTTGACAGGATGAACCGCTGTATATTGAATGTATAACATGTGTACAGTATGTATGATTGCTCTCTTATTGTGAGAAACGCAAACACAATTAAAAGTGACTAATCCACAATTTGAAAGTAAGGCCAAAACAACATTTAAACTGTGTTGCGTCCTACATTTAACCATCTCTGATTTCAATTTAATTGGTATCGTGTACAGTACATGTATGTACTTACGGAGTTACATGTATGTAGTAATTTATGCCAAGATTTTAATGTATTAAGTGTTTTTCTATATGTGTATCTATATACATGTAGGCCTAAATCTAGATATTGTTGAATATTTGTTTATATAATGTTTACTTACCACTTGCAGTACAGATCTGTATAACTTGTACCAATACAAGTAATAACCACTGCCTCAAATAGGCCATTTCAATATTATCTGTAATTAGAAAAAAATATATCATAAATATAACATTTTAAAAAAATATTTCTGCATGTTAATTTATCACTATATGTTTACATTTAAAGGGTGTAACAAATACCACATTTCATAAACAATAGCTTTGTTTACAATAAAGAATCAGCAACTGGATTACTTATTTCGAAGTGCACAATACAACATATAAAGTATGTAAACTAAGATAAAACACTGAAGAAATTACGTTCCACAAAACCTTTCTTCCTAAAATATTATCCTTTTATCTGAAACTGAGATGGGTATGTTTTGTACTATTCTTCAGATGCTTTTCATTTATATTCTAATTTCTTCAAATTTACCTGTATGCAATAAGTTTAAATCTGTTTACAATTTTAATACACATTTATATTCCTCAAATTAATAATTGTATATAAACATGTAAGAGTGCTTGGCCAAAGAGAACATAATTCATTAAACTTTGCTTGGATTTTGTTCGCTTTTTTTGGTTAATTTTGGCAATGTATCAAAAACAACATGTCTACCAAAATTACGTTTCCTGAAAATGACACGAACATGCAGATTGATATGGTTTCATTTTATCTTGATTTTAAGCTCTACATTTTATATCCTTTATATTTAGAAACGGCTATTGGAAGTTTCAACACAGAATATCAAATTCGTAATACTTTTATACTGGTATATCTTCTTGGGCTCCAGGTCGGTTTCTCTTTCAACCCTTTTCAGCTTTACATTATATTTGCTAATACTTGTTGCTTCAAAAGTATTATCAAAACTTTTTTTTACAATATTGTTATTGAATAATTACTCTGTTTGACATTCTAGAAAACTTTTTATTATGTGTATTCTTCATAAAATATTAGTAAGTTTATGTCCAATATTGAGTTCTGACACTTCCAATTTAGTGGAAATTTTCAATAACATCTAAGGTGTACATTACTTTTGTTTTAAATCTAAAATCAAATCAACGGCCCTTGGTGTTTCACTCCTTAACATACCTAAAAATGTTTTTATTAGAAAAGAATAGAATTGGTGGTACAATACAATTTACACATAAAACAATTGATTATATTTACTCAGATCATTATTACTGCTAGAAAATGTTTTGTCTGAATTATAAATGTTTCATGAAAAGTTACAAGAAATTGAAACTATGTGCAAGATTGGTTGACACTTCCTTGACCAATACGCCTATATTTCATGGAAAAATGTTATATATATATCAATTATAAAACGTTAATCATAATGAAGTATGCAATTGACATAATGTCAAAATTGAGGCAATTGCAAGTTCGACAGGAAATGATGTTCGGAAATGCATGTAAGGTTCCGTTAAATTGGTTACGTACTCGACCTACTCGTAGTGTATTTGATATACATTGGAACTGGGGAAGAATGGTTCTCAAAAACAACGCGAAAAACATCAAAGAGAAGTAGAGGTTATATTAATCTTATCTATGTTTGTGTGTCTGTATTTATTTCAAGTCTGAAGATAGAAGGGTCGTGGTTTATCACATCTAGACACAAAACGCTCCATGTAACTAACTTGACTCAGGTTCAACTCAAACACGTGCACAACTGGATAAGCTCAGAAACACGGCTTTAATTTCTAGCTTACATATTTTGAACATAAAATACAAATGTTTGATAGACAATGTATAAATAGCAACCAATCTGTTTTAAAACTTTACTTCTATCGTTAACAGAAAATTCTTATTTCTTATGTTTACAGATTCACTATATTCATGCTAACATATACATGTATATTTGCCTGACAACAATGTATCATTTGGTAACTGAGCGAATGAAAAGTTAATTTATCATTTACGCGGTAAAGACAAATTCTTCGTCTGGTTTAAAAGTCAATTCAATATCGCATAAAATATCAACCAAATCCAAGTAAACCGCAATTTGACATAGTAATGGCTTGTTATTTTAATATCTATTAAAGCGATAAAAGTGTCACATTTATTATATTTTTATAACTATACGTTGTATATAATGTAGCTCATTCGCCCTTACCTGACAGATAGTAATAGCGTTCAGCATGTAGTTTCGATAGTATGGCATAGCTGTACACAGTCCTAAATATCACTGAATTTTCGCATTATATCACCTAAAATCCTGCATTACACCATTAATATATAACGGAGTGGTGTTTGTGTAAATTTACAGTTATATAGTCCAAAGAGACAGCCATGGCCAAGCTACTCGTTATATCGTTGCAACAACATCCGTCCTCTATTGAAAACTACTCTTAATACTGTAACAACAATTTCTGCCCAGTCAAGGAAACCACGTGACTAAAACTAACAGAACCAACCAACCGTTGATGTCCTAAGCGCGTGAAGCGTGGTGTTTCAACTCCCCGTCACAGTTCTTGCCAGCCACGAAAGAGACCATTATCATGATATTTCGCTTGAGGGGGTCGTGTCATGGACTTCTTTTGTAGTTAAAAGATTTCCATATAAATTAAAAGAATCTTTTCCAAAACCGATAGTGATATTCAGAGCAACGTGAGTTAAAGTTCGCGCCGAAATTTCTGTGGCTTTGTGTTGCAGCTTAAGTTTATTCCCCAAACGATGTACACTTGGGGCGCAAATAAGAAGTCATAAATAATTACAAGGAGACGTTTTTGTAAGTGACAGCACACAGAGGGTAATATATCTTTTAGATAATGAACTCGGAAGAATGTTTTGACAGCAGCTAATGTTTCAATTTTTTCGAAGAAAAACTAAGCGATAATTTGAAAAAATAAAATGCCAATGGGTCTTCCGAATAATTAACCCGTGTGCTTTTTAACGGATTCTAAACTAGTGGTCTTTACAAATCAGATAAACAAAGTCCTCTACAGCGGTAAAGATCAAACTAAAAAAATGAACACTTCTGATAATTAGTCGAGCTTTCTTTACCACCTTACTGAAGAAAATCAAATGACCAATTACGCCAATGGTTTCATTAACGCCTTCTTTATAATAATGTTTAAATAGAAGTAGAATGATGAATTGCACAATTTATTTGTATATCACAGGTCTGGTTTACAAAATTTAATTATCCAATACCCGAAAAAGAAGGGAGCTCTATGAATGTTCAATTAAATCAACAAATTAACTTTGTGAATTAATTAGCCATTCGAATTTCCCCCATTTCCACACACCATGAAAATGAACAATAGTCTAAACATAAGGGTCCACGGCGCAAATGTATTCGTAAGTTATTTTCTCCATCATAGAAAACTGAATAAGCATTTTCATTCCCACAAGTAAAACAAGACAATGACATAATAACTGCGAAATGTATTTTCAGGAATTCTTCGCGCGTAAATAAAGGCGTAAAAAATGTTTAAAACTTTGTGAAGAGTTAGGCCAGGAGTTGGATATGGAATACACATGTAACGGTATTTAACTTGACCTTTTATTCTCGTATTGCTTGTTTATTGTAGCCTCCTCAATACGAGATCCCCCGTGGGGTCCCGATTGCTTACAAGTGTTTATGTTTACATGTGTTTTACAGACCGGAGAGGAGACTAAAATATTGTTTTCTTGTAGGTTTATGTTTTGGTTTTCAGAATCTGACCATCATTATTTTACAACACTTGACCCGATCCCCAACCAATAATTACAGCACCTACAATTATAGGTCATATTGAGTGGTGGACAAAATGCTTGTGAGTGGTGGGCAGAATGTGGGTGTCTATCTGGTTTAAATGATTTGGGTGTAAAATGAAATTGTCGACTTTTATATGTCGCCTCTGCTTCGTGGGATGACACTCTGTATTCCCTGAATAACGTAAAACGAGCCAAATCGCTAATATTTAGGACCTAGAAATTGACACAAATGGATCACAACGCATATGATAATATGAATGTATATAAACCGTTTAACGTTCAATCGGTTCCGTTTTTACTCTTATAATTTCTAATCAGTTTGATCGGTGAAATGTGCGGGAAGTCCTATCGAATGGCAATCTCTAGCGTCGTATTATTCCAGTCCTCACCGGTAGTGCTTAGTTTGTACAGTTCCAAAGGTAACGTAAGGGATTACAATTTCACTGATCAACAAATTTCAGCAGTCAACTATATTTTGATATTAAATATCAAATTTGAAAAAAAAAACCGTATTGAATAAATATTATCATCTATAAAATTTGAGACAACGAGCAAAAATCTGTTTTTACATAGCGACAGGTTTAACTTAACTACATATTGTGTCAATCACGTCGTGCTGTCACAGCAGGCGGCGAAATATGACAGTTCATACAGTTCTCTATGGCAGTCATATGTTCAGTCTCGATCAACAAGTCACGTGTCATTGCTAACACGACACGGTTCGTTGGTAACGACTTTCATCCCCATGAAGGGGTATTGCCGTAGATTATCGGTTTTGTAATTGTTTTAGTATGTCACGGTTCGATAATCAAAATGGCTAATAGCAATCACCCTTCACGAGTGATAAGATTTATGCCAAATATCTGAAAATGTAGTTGGCAATGAAAAGGTATGATAATCACAAGTATACCCCGTTTTACGAGGCCCATAAGGTCTTTCATTGGATTATTAAATATATTCATAAAATATTAATATGATCCGTAAGATATGTTTAAATAAAAACTACCCTCAAGGTTTAAGGTACGTAGTTCCATGTTCATAGCTGAGAAATCGACCAATAACAATCAAATGGTGAATCGCCGCCCATACACCCCATCAAATTCATATTAACAACTTTACACGTTTTTAAATACCCTTTGAATATGTTCAGGCCATACGACCACTGAAAAAGGCCGTTAAATGCTCTTTAAAGAAAATTACCGCCCCTTATTGACGAGGAGTAACAGAAAGAACTAACGGTAAGCTGTCAACTCTGCTAGATTTATGTTCTCTTGCCAGAAAGGTCAATTGTGCATCGACAAGGAACGACACAGGCAGTGTATAAAACAACTCTACTGACTTCATAGACGAACAATCAACGCTTATCGCTCAATTTACACTCTTTCTTCTAGCTATCATTATCATACTAATATGCCAATAATTGTATTGATGTTCTTCAACGAGTAGGAGATCATCATCCCACGAGAGTAATGTGTATTCCTTAATCACCGACCAATAGCCAACAAACAATTACTGCTATTTGCAACTATCAATGTTGCATTGAATCAAGAGCAAGTGCCGTTATGTTTCCCACAGAGCATAACGTTGAATTTGTATTGGAATGGTGTAAGTTAACGATTACTCTTATCATCCAGGATACACCTTTCAATGAATGAATTCCATTGCGCAGAGACGTTTTTAGCTCATTTTATATTAACATCCCACACTTCGAGCTCTGGGAACAATATATTGCTTTACAAATACATTTATACCCATCCAAGTTGGCTCCTCCATTTCCAGATCCAAAACTGTAGCATGTATTACCACTCACAGATATGGAGAGAACACATTTGCTCCACAAATAATAGCGATCCCCTGTCTGTTGAAGATAAACTATTTATAAAATTCAACGCTTTCACATACAGTTTTTAGTTACAATGTTAATAACTCCAACGATATTAATGTTAACATTCCTAAACCATTATCTTCAGCACTCAATCCAAAATCAGCAATGATAAGAGAATATAACAACGTACCTTCTAGTGTCACAAATTTGGTTAAACTAAAAACTGCAACTTCTGCGATCATGTAAATCTCTTCACACTAAATTCAGATGTCAAACTTATATACCATTTGCACTATTTTAAATCCTTGACATTAAGTCGACTGATTAGCTCGATTCAGTTCGATACTAAGAGGGTATTTAAGATGTAGAGAATATATATCTCTTTACGAAACCCTAAGCTGACACTCTGATCAATTCTGCTTTAATCCCTTAACACTACATTCATTAACTTTAATCTTATGTTGGAAACCATACTTGAACGACTTGGCTTTATTAAACTTTTGAAACAAAACAACCAACGCGTGTGCAACACTTCTAAAGTGTCAATATTATTCCGCTGTATCTTTAGAGATAACACTTGTTTAAGTTAGACTTTTATCAACAAAACTTTTGTTCAAGAAAGATAAATAAGAAAAGAAAGAAAACAATATTTAGTTTAAATATAACACTTGTAGATTTTTTTTTACTAATCTCCATCACTGCTCATTGAAATTAAAAGTCAAGAAAAACAAAAACAATGTAAGAACTGTACAAAACAGGTGTGCGATATGAGAAAGAGATATACTTTTAATTTTACCAAAGTACATCAGAATACAAACAAACACAAATATCTGTTGAAAACAATGATAACAACAGAGAGAGAACCCATGCAGTCGGTATTGAAACGGCATGATGACCGTCCCACAATTGAACTATTGTCCGAAAAGTAAATAAGACTTTGTAAATCCGAGATAAATACGAAATACCAACAGAAATTGAATAATGTCTACCCACGTGAAGAATTATGTAACTATTACGAAACTCTGGTTCCTTTGATTAATTAATATAAATTCTAACCTATATTTTAAAGGTGAATCGATTCGTTAATCACAAATTATCACCAAAAATATGATGAGAGTAACCCATCTTTCCCTTTCATCGAATTTGGTTTAGATCTCGCACCTATTCATGGGTCATAGCAGTAATGTATATTTTTCGTTCGAATAAAGCGTATTACCTATATTCCCTGGAATATACAATATAATATATATCTAATTCCAAAATATTTATTAGTAATGTCAGGCAACGAGTCGGCAAACATCATTTCAACTCTCTAGAGGATCACATCTCTTTGCTAAAATCTAACATTAAAGATTTTAAAAATCAATTTTCCATTCAAGTTTATCAGTTTGTCAATATTTCGTTATTTTCTTACCGTGATGTAAAAATTGCGTGATTTATTCTATTATTTGAATATAAATACGATGATCACACAACCCACTTTCAGATGATTTTAATACAAGAAGTCAAAAACTGATAAACCGAATAACCTTTAGGACAGTAGCATTATTTAAGATGTAGGCTATTGTATGCATAAGCTTGAACATCCATGAGATTACATATTGTTTCAACAACATGTCAGATATAGATAGTGTACTATATTAATATTCAACAGCTCATAATTCACACTAATTTGCATTGCATTAAAAAGTTCCCCACGTTTTACATGTAACATGGACAACTCAAAATTATATAAAATGATGTGGTCAGATTTTGCAGTTGTATACAATACATGCAATTTGCTGTGTGCACCAAAAATAGCACATTGAAACATGGTTTTTTGCCTTTTAGTTTTACCGAAGTCCATTCCATGCTAAACAATAACATATCTCAAACGTCTGGATAATTGATATACCTTTACCAACTCCCTCTTGTTCTAAAGCTGCGATTGTCCAATTTGTTTTTATACGTGACTGACGGAATTTGTGCCAAATTGTTTACCTGAATCAGCCCGTTTGTTGGTGAAAACTTTGAAAGTGGATGGTATCTTGAAGTCAAATTAACGGGTTAGGAAGATTTACATATTGTTAAAAGAAGGACGGGTGGTTGGTAGGAAGAATGTGACCGGGTTATGAATATTATCAAGTTATCTTGGGGTCAAAATTATTGTCAGTGGTATAGTGGATGACTGGTCAACTGATTATAGCGATGATATAATGATCCCTAATAATGACAGAGCTTAAATAGTTGACATGTTGAGTAACATCTCTGGTCAGATACAAACAGCCCCGGGTTGTTCTTCTTGTATTAAACTAAATCGTACAATCTCTATTTATCTATCATTTCCATAACAATTACGTATCCTATGCAACAAAGAATAGTATATATACGATTTGGGCTATTTGCCAGTGATACTATCAATATTCAAATTTCTGAACCTTAGCCTTAAGGCAAGACGGATCATTCGTAATTAATTACCCAAATTATTTCGCGAAGACTTCAAATGAAATCCGCGAGCTTGCTATTAAAACTAATTCTTGGCCAATTTGTAGATATATGAATCAGTAAACATTAAATTTATATTCATAGATATTTTAAAGATGGTTTGTCCCAAAGAACTAACATATGATTCGCAATTTAACGTATTCAAATAGCCTACTAAAACGAAGACTAACCAAAGTCTATATACAGAATCCACACAAAAGGCTGCAATAAGACATCAGGCCAATAATGAAGCAGTGAACTGCACAAAGCCATCAATCATTCTAATTTGCTTTGAGTTATTGGTGAATGAATTCCAACCTCTACTTATCAACAAGTCTTATCAGAGTTAAGATAGAAAAGGGTAGAATAAGGGGTCATCATCCAGCCATTATAGCCCAATAATAGGGGGGAGGTTAGTTAACACATCATTCATACTAACCACGGGGGCTGTTGACACTGAGTATCAACAATTACCTTAGATTAATTGGACCCAGTCCTTTTTGACTTGGGGATTATCTTCTTGACCAGGACGACCATGCCAATCAAAAATATATCATGTCGTATTATCATCAACTTAAAGATAGTGAAGTGTGAGATATCCAGCCTAATGTCATTATTTATAGCCCAATAAGTGTTCAAATTAGACACGACTCTATACAAATAAAACTTATGGAAGTTGAACGCCATATCTCTTTGGTCAGGCAGTTTACCGATGCAGTTAAAGTTTTAAAACCTTGCTGAACACCGATTAAGACTAAGGGTAAGCATAACGAACGTAAAGAAGAAACTTTACTGAATACAAAACGTACAAGAAACAGGTAAAATATGATTATACGAACTTATCAATACACCAAAATATTGTGACAAACATTCATATTATCTTCAATCTGGAAATGTCCCCCATCTACCCGATTCCAACTTTATTGTATGCTCCCACCGAAATTTCAATTAGTTTGAAATGACTTACACTTGCACACTGATACGTAGGCGTCCTAATATAAGAACTTAAACAGCAACAGCACTTAACAGTTAATTTACCTTATTTGTTGAAAATGTCACCATATTTTCTGCTTATCAACCAACAACGGAAAGTTAAATATTTAATAACGATCTCAAGTGTTTTGAATTGTTTTTGTTCTAAAATATTCTCGATATCAGGAAATATTCACTATCCCACACCAGGCACAAGCACACTTCACAGATGCCAAGAATCGAATAACACTTTATATTTGAAGTGCTCAGCGATTTAATTTTTTGTGTTTGATTTTAAGCTTCAAGCTACACCAAGGAAAGTCGTATTGTCCCTGGTGACCTCACAAACGAGAATTTTTTTTTTAAAAATCTAAAAAGAAAAAAAAAACCAACACCCCCAAAAATATGGAATGAAGTGTTAACAAAAATATACATGTCGATATTTCTTCTTAAACCGACACAAAAGGGCATTAAAATGCAATCTATTTAAAATTTGACCCATAGCTAAAAAAAAGAAAAGAAATGTCATTACACTCATTGGGGGAATAGGTATGGACAGATTAGGGTTTAAATCCATCATACGGACTCTAAGCGGTCACTAGTAGTTATACTATGATCGGAAAAGGAAGGTGTAGAACGACTGCCATCGTTTTGGCCAGACAAGGAACTGGATATCGACGTGTGCGATAACACGTATCTGTGCATCATATGTGCTTAAGGTGCAAACTTGTACGTATACAAAATGTCGACAACTCGGGATAAAGACCGCACATCTTGAAAATACAACCTGTTAAAATTAGTAACGTCTGTGAGTTTATACTGTCTCTGGGGCACTCAACCCCCAATCCAACCAAAAACCCCTAATTGAAAATGGAGGGTAATTAATAATTTGTCCACGGTTGAAATCTTGCGTTTACGGTTCAGTTATGACAGCCTCTCAATGGAACTATAAACATTTACTTTGACACATCGCATTATATAATGCTTCCTTTCATGGTTATCGTAACCGCCTTTTCTCAGTTCAGAAGTGGACTGTTCAGTTTCAAGCGGCCATTGTTGGCCTTGTAGACTTAGCCAATGCTGACATGTGCAACAATGTCATTCATTAACTATCTGCTCGTGCAATTCAAAACAAGATACAACGCCACAATGATGTTATTCAGGAAATGGCATAACATTTATTTCATAATTTGATGTCACACTGTGACATACAAAATGTCTTGGTTACTCATGTATTGAGTGTCTATGTGATCGAGACTATATACTTACACGTCCCATTATTTTGTTCTACATGAGTTCACAGATAAGAAGTCATATTTGTTATATCATAAAATAGCATAGATCTATCATATAGATAATCATAAATATCTCGTGTTTTCTTTTTATAAAATTCAACTAGCGGAAAAAGAAACAACGTTTTTGTCAATGGTTGAAGTGTGGGTGATAATGGTACGTTATTGGATTTTTACAAGAAAACATTTTGGTACAGTGAGTTAAGTTGGGTATATAGAGAAAGTTGTTAAAGTTTTTAGAAAATAATTGTTAAAAGTGGCTGTATGACATTTATTGACATTTTACACTACTTACCGACATATACTAACATGTATACTTATGTAAGCAAATAAAAATTACATTTCTAGTATTACGTTAAAAACAACTAACGGAAACGGGCACTTGACATCACCGAAATAGCGATGGTACGTTTTATAGCGGGCGAGACATTAAGTCGGTTAGCAAGTAGCCTCAAAACACTAGCCCAACATCCTACTTGAGATAGAGACGGTTTACAAAAGGTCACTTATTAGAAGAAGCTGATTACAACTGCAAAAACTCGAAACTGACATTAACGATCCAATATTCCTTAAATACCAAAGCCGACCTAGTCAGATCAACGTGGCTACGCTATCCTGGTGTACAAATGCTTCGCAATCCTTATTTGTCGTTAATTCAAACACATGTAACAAAGCTGTATCAACGTAGAGTTAGAAATATCAACTGAAAGGTTATTCACAATTCAAGTGATTTTTTTGCCTTCCAATGTCTGATCAGAATGTAATAATAGAGTAAAGAGTAAAAAATACAATGAAATAGTCGCCGACTAATGATACTAAGGTAGGAGATAAGCGCAATAATAAAATGTCAAAGTATCACAATGAAAACTGCCCAGTTCATCAGAAAAAGCTTTAACCCAGAACGCAATATCTTTCGTTCTATATAACTCGGATCGGTTTCCGTAATTACTGAGCAGTTCAGATTTCAGAAGAAAATTTATCTTGGTGTGATTCCCGCCAATACCGACTGTCAGCAGACGACATGCTGTCTAGTCTTTATTGACCAGTCATCGAGATTTAAGCGCGAGGGACGAATAAGTCGACAAAAATCTGCGGTACTTGGTGACCTTTCTACCGAGGACAAATTAGATTTAATTCGACCCACGAAACACGTAAAATGGCCGTTCTTTAAAGGCAGAAAACGTGCCGGAGTAGATTTGGAAACGGAAGGACGATTAACGGTTTCTTTTTCCCGTGAATGTAATAGTTACTTGAGAGTGGTGCGTATTGAATTGTACCAGGAAAAAGCACTTTGCCATATATAAAGTCATGAAAATAGAGCGTTCTAAAGAATTAGTGCTTTGTTAACCTGAATGTAGTGGTATGAAATGCCATAAGGTTGAAACATATGTGTTCCAGAAATGAACTAACGAAGTAGGTCTCTGATTTAATCCACCAATTAATATTGTCACGCAAAGAGACCACTATTTGAGCATACCATTAGTTTGATTTGGTTACCATTGATATAATGAATATTTCGACAAAAATGCATGGGTTTATGTTAGAAAATTGAAGTTGTGGGCAAAACAAATGTCTGTACAAGTCCTTGGGTGTATGGTTCTCGGTTATGGCAGGTCACATTCCTCCATGAAGCACGTATTTCTTCCATGACTAGCTAGTTGATAACATTATTGTTACTGGTGGATGCTGCTGTTTTTAGATGTGGCTAGAGGACATAACATGTACAGTGGGGTGGGGGGGTAGCCTTCAGCTTCAAATTTCCAGGAACAACTTTATCTAATTATAATAATCGATTTTCTTTATGAAATCTAATAGTAATGATGGATTATGGGGCTTCTAATTTCTCTGAACCAGTGACCTCTCTGGTCAATTTTATTTAACCTTTGAACCTATCATATATATACGTATTATAGATCAAAACAATGTACAACGAGTCACCCAATTCTATTATGTTTATAGCTTACTGTATGTATACACATCATATACGAAAGCCAAGTTATACACGTTACTTCAAACAGCTTTTACAAACGGAAAACGAGACGTAAACTGATTTGGAGAAAAGAGGCATGTTTTCCATGCACAGAACACAGAAGGGGTGGATTGAGGCCAATCAGAAATATTGTTGGTCGCCACTCGGTGATTTTACCACTCATCGGCGAAAGACATCATGTACAAATATTAATCCCCGAAAACTGGCCCACGTCACGTTACGCCTTCTATCACAAACTCGATCAACACGACTCAAACGTTACTCTGATCTGTGACTTTAAAGTAAGATTGACTCCAACTGGAAAATATTCTAAACGATGGACGATCTAATCTAACAAGACTTAATATTAATTCATTATTTTACAAACTGCGGCGACATGACGTAAGCTTATACAACATAATAAGTAATCTACTGCCTGCCCTTTAATCATTATATTGAAATTGTGAGTCCGCTAACTTCGTCTACCCTTGATAACGTGTAAGCCACCAAAGATCAGACTGGATGAATATATCTATCAATTCCATTCACTTCATCAGCATGGCGTCTTTGGAACTTTATTCTTTGATGTCAGGTGATTGGAGGCAATATTATTCACAAATGCATTAGTGTAAATGATGCTGGGGGTTGCTCGACGGACAACCGATAAGAATCACCATGAAATCGATACAAATTAGAGGATATCGCCAGGTAAAGCCCAAGTCTATACAAAAAATCACCAATGAATACGAAAACACGGCGTTCCGTGCAGAGGAATCGTAAACAGTATGTTATTTTTTTTCCGGAATTGTAAAGACACCGGCTTTGTGTTTTGAGGAAAAAAAATCGAAAAACACGCTTAACGTTTTAAAGCATTAAAGCCATGTTTTCGCCCACTGTGGCGCGGTAGCAGGGAAGTTGTATTTTTTTTTTCGTTTTAACAAATTCAATTTCTGTGAAACTATGTTGTCAAATTCTATGTGCGAATAGAATAAATACGGAGATAACGATCCTTCATTTTCGAGATTCACCATTCATCATATATTAAACTGACATTAGAATAAAATCCTAGCTCCAATAGTGTTATTCTGGTGTAACACAGAGAGAAAAAAGCAAGAAGAAAACTAATAGATTAGACACGATGATAAATGTATAAAAGTATTAATGATGTAATCTTAGTCTAGAATAACTACATTTGCAGCTAACACTGGTCATTCATCATGTGTAAATTAGGCGAATAAAATCAATAATAATATATAATACAAGCTGAGATTACTATGGTATTTGACAAGTATGTTTTGTTGGCTTTACAAGAACAAAACTAGATAAATGGCATATGTTCCTAGAGCCCTATACATCCCTACTGAATCTGTTTATCAACTTCATCCTTTATTTTATTGGTTTGGGCCCCACTGATTATACTGTTGTTACCCATGTATTAAATGGGATTTGAGGTTTACAAAAACTTAGAAACATACATGTCGTGCTGGTTGTGAAAGGGTAAGTGTAGCATGAGTCGAGGCAAACTTTGCATTAATAAAGCACAGGAGACCCCTAAGAGTCACATAAATACCCCAAACCCAAAAGTATTGCGAGGGAGTGTCTAATAAGCATCACCTGTCTATGAGTTGGAGAACGATAATTGGTCCAAAACGGATTAAGGAACTGAGGCACAAAGCCAAGCGTTATGCCAAGGATCCATTAAATGAAACATGAACATGACGAGCCGCAATCTAGGGGAAATGATTGAAGGTGGAAACCGTAAAGCGCAAATGGTCATTGAAGTTGTATCCCACCCCTTATGAACTGTTTTAAAAACCTAGCGGTCTACTTGGAGAAAAGTATGGATGAGTATGCTTTACTAAGTAGATCTACTGGCAAATGCTTTGGAAAGAACTAAAACAAGGATATCCAGAACAGGAGCTAAGTGGACGATGCTTAAAGCTTACATAATATTGGCTGATATATAGCAGTCATTTGGATAATTACTTCATCGATGTGATTTACTATCTTAGACTAATGGATATTTTTCACTTAGCTTTAGACTTCATACAGATAATAACAACTTGTATTGTTGGGTAGGTAATATCATCACACTCTGTTGTCCAGTTCTTTATTTCAATGACAAAGATCAATTGGTTGACCTGATGCTCTACAAAGACCTGACAAAAGAGTCTATTACTGATAATGGCGGCGGGTATTAGGGATGACTAGTGTAGTCTCCATTGATAAAATGTCACCAATATACATTAATATCTTAGACCATTAGTTAAATTACATTGATGGTAAAGTCCGTGTTGTCTACTAAATTCCATTGTACTGCGAGCGATCTACAATATTATTGTACAAAACTCATTTAATACTGGATATGAGCAAACCAAATGCATTTACATGTTTTGCTTATCGCGGTTGTTGATGGCATAATTATTGTATATTATCATGCTACATACTGCGTGTTATTACATACTCACTATAAATTTAAACTTCATGCACGGATTTAATTCAATTATTTTCATTTAATATCAAGAGCTTCTTGCATGGTACCAAACACATTCCGATGCATCGGACGAATATAATTTGAAGACACGCTGTGATGGAATTGGACATTTAATCGGTATCGTGCACGCTAATACTCCTATATGTCGGTTCATTTTGTTAGAGACCAGAAGCTGTGGCTATGCCCATTTATATTAAATATGCTACACTAGCTTTAACAATTCAGTAGTCAAGTTAATTCTACGAAACTAAGTAAAAATCCACTATAAATAACGCAGAACAAATCTGTTGATAACTAACGGTGTTTCCTATTTTCCAACCTAACTACCAGTTAGTAATAATAACAGAGAACACAGTACATAAAAGCAGTGGGCAATATGTTACAATTACGGCTGTCATCCTTAATGACATCGTTACTAATGGAAAAACCCTAATTAGTACTTACGACTTCTTTGTAACCATGGCAACAATCACGACTCATGACATTTCCTGGAAAGATTTTTCAGTTTGGTCTAAAAACAACGAAGAACAGTTTTATAGCTCTTCGGATTTTTTTACAGTCAAATGAGATCTTTTAACAATTTTCACTTTTATTTGTCTTTTAAGCAGATTACTTTGCTATAAATGACAACATGTCTTCCACGTTGCGAAAATAAATGTTTTGATTAAATTTATTCAATGTCGGAATATGTTTTTATTTTGGGAAATCGCCGAAATAGTTGCTGCTATAAATATGGTTGAATAATCAGTAGTTGTACAAACTAACAACAATTCTGAGCTGATTGATCAAATTTGCCGTCTTCCCGAAAGATTTTAAGGGTTAATCCATTACAGAGTTTTGGATACAAGTCTGTTGTTTCAGAAACAAAAATGGATAGCAATTTATTTTACAGATAATTTTGACCAATCAATATTTGTTGTTTGTACACCATACAGGATTGCTGATGAAAAGTGACCTTGATGAATCGAACCCCCATATTGTAGACACAATAATATGATGTCAATAGTCAAGGATCAGAGCTATATGTTAAATCGTCATAATGATGCCAATTGGTCAAAGTATCTTTGAGACAGAAGTATACTTCCTGAGACATACACGGTAAACAAAATACATTTAAGACTACACCTTAAGTTGTTAAACGGTATGGAGATTAGATGTATTTCAGAAGGGTTGTGACCTGACCCCAGAAAAGATTATTGTCTTCGAAAGGTGTTGTATGAAATTCCTCCAGTTCCCAAAATAGTGTTGATGATAATAACTTTCAGTAAGGTGATGCTGATATGAACTCCCAGAATGGTTTTGTTCTAGAAAGGGGATGCTGATATAAACTTCCAGAGAAGGAATTTATTTCTGAAAGGCGTTGATGACATACACATCATGAAGATGCACAGAAACACAACACTTTATTTCCAAAAACAATTCGTTCAGATGGTTAGATTTATCTCAAGAAATATTGATTTTCCAGAAAATTGATGACCGCAATATCTTAAAAGGGGTCAGTAATATTAACTTCGACGGGAGACATTCTTCTAAAGACATGTTGATGTTTTCAACTTTTGATTGACTGTGTTGTTGATAGGAGCTTCGAGCGCTGATCATCCAAAATGATGTTGGTATTATTGATTATCAAGGTACATGTGTAGAGCGACGAATTTGAGGACTTACCCCCTAAAACAAATGGAAACGGGCTCTTTGTATTTCTGAGAAAAATTACCACAGAGCTTCAGATAGTTCTAGCTGTCCAGGATAAAGGTTTCTTTCAGAATTAACCAGGTTCATTTACAAAGATATACATTCAAAATAATTAATATTTATTTCTTCATATAATTGAAAAGTTGTCCTGGATTTAAAACAAACTACAATGATTGGATACGGTTCTATTATTATAAAGTTTTAATATATTTTAAATACAATAAAAAAACCAGACTTGGTCTCCTGGGAATATTTCAACCTCATGTCTTATTACTTTATTATAAGGCTGCTATAGTACCGTTTATCTAACTACCCACTTTTTAACTTGATCTATGACACCCGGCCATTCCCTTGGGCACAATACCATTTTGTTTTCTGTAGATTGATGCTTGATAGTCCAGCAATAAGAAAAGCCAAACCAGTATTACAATTGACTAATGGATAGTCTTGGACAATATTTTGCGGAATATATTCCCTATTGTTTTCCTATTAATCTATGACACTGGCTTTGTTTTCTATCATAGAGGAAACTAAATATAATCTATAACCAAGACGTGTGTTTAATCAACGTGTAGTTATATCTGTTATCATTGATTCTAATCCACGAATATTATTTTGATGTTTTGCTTATTATTTGTTTTTGTAGTGTTCATATTAAAAGTCTCATCTGTTTGGCAACATTGACCATCTCGATTTATATCTACATTTGCGTAATCCGATTATTACGAAACACCAAAAGTATGGAGATGCGAAATCTTAGTACTAATGGAATAAAGTCAAAGAATTGGTGTCGAAGCCTTCAAATCTCTTGTGATCTTTCTGAGGATCATGTTAGATATGTCGTCTGCTTGATTTGCAATTCATGCGTTTTTGCATTATTCCATTAAATCACATGCTATTAAATCTTAGACGTATTATCAGATATATCCCCTGTGACTTCATTATGCATCATAGTTTTTTCTTTAGCGAGATCAAAGGATTATTCAAAATTCTGATATTCTTATTAGGGATATTAGGCTTAGATGTAACACAGTTTTCTTAGTAGTTAATAAAATGGAGAGATTTTTGGCATAAAAATATCGAGAGTATTCTTTGAAGGTCATGTCATTATTCAAATGACAAATAACATGAAACTCAAAATCATATCAAAAATTGTAAAAATTTCTTGATATTGGTTTTGAGAAAAATAAAATAAATCGCATGTTTACTCACCCAGATAAACTAAAACCGCACATCCAGGAGATTTTTTCAATCGACCAACAGAAAGATAAGATAGGAATGATAGCACACGGTTCCCTGGACGAAAGATGACTGAAAACAGGCAGTAATCTTAGATTATCTCACAGAACCCAGTCAGGTGAAGCAAAACAAGAGCTTTCAAATGTCAGAAAAAAATTCCTTCTCCTAAGAATGGCAAGTATCGGCTGCTACCCTAATGTTTCCCGCCACAGCACACCTGTATCTCAACGCTGTCGTCTGATCGTGTAGCCATGAACATCAAAGGAATGCAGTAAAAATATTTTCATTGAATTATGTGGATTGTAAGTAGGTAGTTTACGTTGATGATACGTTGATAATGGTTTCCGTCTATTCAAGAGTATAGTTTTCCACTTAACGTATAAAAACGTATACTTATTTAAACCGCGTTACTTTACTCCTTAAGGTCCAACTTTGATTTCAACTGGCACTTGAGATCTCAATGTAAATGGGTTATGTAAACTCTAAACCTGAATGACTTTTTCGAGAAATGTTTTCTAATTCACAACGGCACAGTAATACTTGTTATGCTTCTTCCACGCGGAGTTACCTCATTAGCTGACGGGGAGCACTTGATGATACTATGTATGTATCCTTAACTGGCACTTCTAAACGGTAGATGACAATGGATGATGCCGAGAGCAAGAATATAATCCCATGTATCAATGTTTTCACATACTGATCAATGTTGATTTTACGAGAGAGAAATCACTTGACAACATGATCGCAAATGTTTTAGTAAATCCTTTAGTCACGATTTAAATTAATCACCGAGGGCAACCTTATGTTGAGTAACCTCCTATCACAGTTTCTATGGATTCAGTTAGAGCAAGAAATCTGCTTATACACTAGAAGCTAACTAACTCCGTCTGCAGAAATTGTTCGAGTGTCCATTTGTCGATTAAACCTTTAGACTAAACGGCCGCGCAATGTTTACCTTCATGACCCCAGTTTTGCCTAAAACAAAACTGTTTGTCTTTGGCGACGTGTACATGCCTTTAAATGTGACAGGGGTAAAGTTAACAACTCGTCGTGTGTACTTGGTCCAGTCGGGTAGGGTTTTTACGCTGCAGGTAAAACAGTCCTGTGTCGACACAACATGATTTTACATCGTTTCACCTGTCAAAACGCAGTAGAACAAATTTATCGTTAATTACTGCCGTCTGTTGACAGGTAAGCAATTCGCGTATTATATCAACTAAGCGTTCTAGACTCACTCCTCTCCGATCAAACGTTACGACGTCAACAGCTCGGCCACTCGGTTCGATTAAACTTTGTTTTGTCCTACTTCAATACAGAAAGAGAGGTAGACGATATTTTGCTTTGCTTTCCCCATTCCCCCATACTGTGAGCTGACAGCCGCTAGAAAAACCAACCCCATTTCATGTTTTGATCGATTGAAAATTGTAACCCGAGACATGTAAGTAGAAATGTAAACGAAAAGTGGGAATTGAATGTCGAGTCTGTATAAGCTGAAATGTTATGTTTGTGTTGAGTTTAATCAGAAACGACTAGTGATTTGATTGTGTGGGGGGTTATTGTCAGCGGTTCGAGCATGTATAGGGCGTACACGTGATAAACGACGGTCCAATTGATATTTGTCAACAACGTGGGGCTTCAAATAGATTCATTCTTCAGATTAATAATTTATAAAAATAGAGTTTAAATCTGTGTATTAAGTCCTATCGTTTGATGTTTAATTCGGTGAAGGTAACCGGAAAATGTCCCTATATCCATGGACATATTTGTGGGCTTAACCCCGTTACACACAGCCTTCACCATCACGTTATACATGAACGTAATAAATTGACATAGAATTTAAATGTTCCTATATTATTTTCACATCGTTGTGTGTAATGATTACGTGAAAATTAATGACCAACACCCCCTTTTTTTCGCAGTATTGGACTCACCTGCCCACTTGATAAGTTCTAGCTGTCAGTACCCCCTCTTTAGACCATTATAAATTATAGGGGAATGATAAACTAAGCTCAGCGTGACTGACTCTCAAATTAAATACATTCACGAAAATCTATACAACTCGACGGCAATGAAATAAAAGACTGAGTGATTGAGGAACTCGGGTAAACATGAATGTCAAGAACTGATCGTTCTTGTTGACACACGGAGTTTACTAAATATGCAGCTGGTTCATAGAAAAATCCACGAACACAGAAAAAAAACCATGTTCTTAAAGACTTGCATTTACAATAGATAATATGCATGTGCATATCATAATCATAATAGCTGCACACGAGAACAAAAGAATATGGGTGTCAATCACAACAAAGGGGACAGATCAGGTTACGTGAGTGCACACCACTCCGATCAGACTTGATTTCTCTCACTTGCCGTTCTGAAGTTTCGGATGATGACGCGACGAGGGTTTTAATTTCATCAAAGACGGATGAATAGAGAAGATCGGTGCATGATGATGTCACATGATAGCTCATCTGAACTATATTCAATTAAAACGCTTGTTTCACATATTGGCGTTAAATATATTACAATTTCCAGGTTATATTTTTTTTTATAGATGTACGTCATGTAATTTCAGAAAGTTATAATAAGGCATGCTATTGCATACTCTTATCAAATCCAAAAGTTTTGCATCTTGTCTTAGACACCACTCTTAAATCTGGATTTCATACAACCAAAAAGGTGCTTGAAGGCAACAGTTTCATTGATTCTTTAATAAAATTGCCCTGAATCCCTTTAGGGTATCTTGGAGATGAGACACAAGATTATGATTATTGATTCGTAATCTGTAAATGAGGGTCCCTTATCTCAGCTCTTATTACAATCTTTCTTAATAATGATTCTCTACAATCCCGAGATCTTAATTAGAAAAAAATATAATATCAAAAGAACTCGTACCAAGAAAATTAATACCCATGTTCATCATGCATGACTATTATTAATAGGTAATGTATATCTGAACCTACAGTAAACGCAAGTGTTCGTTTGTGAAGAGAATTGGGAGGTCTTTCCCACAGTATGGGTGATCTGTCATGTCACGTCACTGACAGTAAATAAACTCATGTATAACCAAGGTGGACATATTTTAACATGAACACAAATCATTGTCCTGTGCTAATTAATATAGGTAGAAGTAGGATACAAGTTAACATGTACCATAACTAGGTGGAGTTTTTATTTTATCTGCTAGCCAATTACTCATCTTATTAGAAAAAGTGATGAACATTCATTATAGGTTTGTTTGATTGAGGTCCGAGTTAGAGAGCTTTGTATTTCTGTGCTGGGAGCCACGTATGAATCGGTGCGTTTTGCATCGACTTACTAACTTGGAGGTCCCGGGGTAAAATCCCGGTGTTGACCGAGTACAGACTGGTTCTCCTTGTCCGTGCTACAGGGCGAAGGGCCTGACAATAAAAAGCGTATAATCGGTCGGATGGGACAAAAACCCCGAGGTTGTCTAAAACAATGGCAGGATGTTAAAGACTCCGGATAGTTAGAAATAAGAGTAGGCCGTAGCGTTGCAGTCCTGCAAATTGTCCCAGTTAGACCAGTGCATGGCATATACGAGGTTCATTAGCTCGGTTGGTGCTGAAAATTTAATTCTAAGAATCAGTTTGTGCCTACCTCTATTGTAGGTATCTCCATCATGTCGCGTACAAGGTCTCTGCATTGATAATAAAACCAAACTCCCCAGGAGTAAACACATACAGGATTTGATGGCCTATCTATAGACTTCGTCCAAACATCAAGGAAACAATTAAATATGACTTTGTGCTAGATTAATAGCAATTTAATTGGAGCTCAAGTAAACATGTAAAGTATTAAAAGTGGATTCATTATTCATGGTGATTACCGTTCTTTGTTCACATTATGGATATAACAGTTGTAGAACAGCATGATGTATAAAAAAAACATAACAGATTGTTGAGCTGATGTGAGCGTTGAAACATGCCATAAGCACCTGGTAAACTTATAGTCAATATCAAAAGACAACCGAGTCTAAGTCATCTCGAATTCCTTCTAACGTTAGTCTATTTTCTGTTGAAATAACATTTGCTAGTCTAAAGAGCAGGCGTTGAGAAAGAAGAAAATTCGAGCTGAATTCTACTTAATGTTGTGTAAATCGATTCTGATTTTGGGGGGAAGCATGCAAAAACCTACATCCTGTGTTTTCTAATGGAAGAGCAACATTGATCCACGTGTATCCAGCTGTCTTGCATCGTCTCGTTCTTCCAGTTGTAAACTCAACAACCTCTCTTCACACATTTTGTCGCAAAGATATGAAGTGCAAAATCAATCAACAGCCAACATTGTGGCCAATTTTTGCCTAAAAGTTTCTCAATGGCAAGCCGTTGGGATTGATTTGTTTCCAGTGAGCAACCCAATAAATGTTTTCCAATGACAAAACAAAAGCATCGCAACAGTTTAGTTGGCGTAAAAAACGATCTTTTATAGATCGTGGGACGTTGGCGAATAATTGTATATTCGCGTCAGCTTAATTTAACACGAGCGGCATGGCCTTTGGTTGCTTGTACGGCAATGAAAAATGGTCTTGACTCGAAAAGATCTCCGAGCACTTATTAACGACAATAGGCACCATGGTGCATTAAAGATTATCCCGATTTAGAAGAACGCTTTACGTTATAGCACGATGCTACATCAGGTGGTGGTACGGATAAATACATTCTTTATTTGTAATCGTTACCAATGATAGAAAGCAAACACAGAACACAAATAGTATAAAGACAGATACAATCTATATAGGCAAAACGATAAATCCATTTGGCAAGCATCGATTTAATAAAAGGAGACGGTAGACAAGAGTTTAATGTCGATGAGATGTTAGTGATAGCTTTATGGTGGCGTTTACAAAACTATTCAGTTAACATGGTATAGAAAGATGAAATCATTAGTGTTACTATCTTAAAACATCTAACTTATTACTTTATTCTTAATTGCTTGATTTACCTTTCGATAGGTAAAGGTTTTATTTGTTTACATAGGGAACAATAGATACATAAATATCCATTTAGCACCTTTTTGCTAGAAATCTCTATCAGCCATTTTCTACTAGTATTGTGGGACTCAATGGCAACACTATCATTATTGTGGTAAATTCCGTTCGTACATTTATACCTACTTAAAAGTTGCGGTGCCGAAACGTTTTGAATGGACATTAAAAAGAAGTCATAAATCTGAATGTTGATGACCCAGAACTAAACGCACCCTTACGAGCATCCCTTTTTTATTTCAAGCAAAATTTAAGCAGAAAATTTAATGAATCTGAATGAATTTATTTTTTTAAAAAAAGAGGATTTTTCTGAACGTGATTGTTAATAACATGCATAGAAAAGATATCTCCATCATTTAATATAAAATCATGATTTTTAGATATCATTTTACATCCTTGCATGATTACATGAAAATAATTAAGAAGTCGAATCAATAATTTTCAATCAAAAATGAATAAGAACATGCGTTTAAAGTCAGTCTTTATGAATCTTCAAGCATATCTCTATTTAATACGCAACCTTTAACCTCAAGCACAGAATAGAAGATTGGTATAGACATAGTCTCGGTTATAATACTCTTATAGACACAAGCAAAAAATAGACACTGATCTTGTAAAACACCATTGGTCTGGATAAAAGAATCTTTAATTAAAAGCGGCCATCTTGGTTGACATGTAATTTTATCTGGCTTAAGTAACCCACACCATTTAACACCACCCTAAAATACGTATCCATACCACCAGCAATTTCCAATTAAAATTTGCGTTTCAAATATCCCCTAACCATTTTTCTTCTTGGGTCATATAAATACAGAGGAAAAAATCGTTGAAAAGAGGGTTTATTAAAGGAAATTTTATACTAATTGAGTAAAAATCTGTAAGTATGATGAGTTCTTTCCCCGACTAAATCAATCGCCGAGGACAATATTTAGCTCGTCAACGTTTCAAAATGTCGTTTGACAAGACAAGGTTGCTTTGTACACACAACGCCAAACTGATTTTTGATGACAGGGGATCAATAATGAGTGGCGACCAAAGTATAAAATCTTTAGCAATAATGTTATCAAGAATCAAGTCAAATATACCCGCATCATTGATGGGCTCCATCACTAATAGCTAACCGTTTAGACCCGAATCCATGAATTCAAACTGTACAGCATGAGGTAATGGCAGCAAAGACAATATTATTTGAATATAGAGTACGGTTCAACTTGCAACACATTGCTTATTAAATAAACCCCTCTAGTTCTGTTCCACCACCAACCAATAAAGGGTGTGTAGAGTCCGGAATGTTGTTCTTTGTGTACTGTATGAAAATCTCTTTTTACACTGAGCGTCTACTGTTATTGACATAAGAGTTAAATTTCCCGTACCAGGAGTGAAACCCAAATACTGCATGTATCATCAGTATTAAAAACCCCGTGAAAGGAGATTATAGTTCTATATCGCTATCCTATCTTGTAGGTCTTTGTAATAACTGTATGGTGGACAAACTACCAAAATGCTAAGAAACATGGCTTGAACATCCCCTCCCATAACACCATCTTCACAAATCCATTGTGGCATGTCTGTCTTCTTTGTAATTAAGCAAAAAGTAAACAAAGAAAGAAAAACTGGAGTCTGGAAAAACGGTAATAATCATTATGCCTTCTTAGGAAGAAAACACAGATCGTAGAATACAACAGGGTAGACCAATTATGCTTCTTGTGTTTCGGCATTTGGTAGACATTGTCTTGTGGTAGGATAACATCTCTGTGTTTTGATTTTATATTACAGCCATAAGTGAGAGAGGGTATATTAATAACTTGTTGTTACGTACCGGTAACGATGCATAACGCCGTTATTTTCTCCCTTAACAAATAAATCATTTCCCCAACAAGACGTCTGCGGCTTTGAGATGCGCGATTACCCAGCCTAGCAACGTCCAATCCCTTTTCACTTAAAGGGGCAATATATAAGATTTAGATAAAGAGCTGGTCGTTTCCGATTTGATATTTCGGAAACAGATAATGCAAAATGAATATTTTGAAAACAAAATTCAAATTACTTTAATTTAAGTTATCAATGGTCGACAATATGTGTGCATTGGTCGTTACTACCGTACTGGTCATTCGAGTCTTAGCTTCGCTTCACTATTTTTAAATTGATCATTAAATCACCGAACCTTTCTAATCTAATTAAAATCGGAGCCATCCGAAGACATCGAGAGTTGGTTATGACCTGTTCAATGTCTGATTAATAATTTAAATAATATCTAAGCCCCAATGAAAGAGCTGCAGTGGACAGATTTAGCTCTTAAACAGTGCTTGTTTAAACCCAATAAAATATGGTTTATAAAGATAATGCAACGTCACATCACAACAAAAAGATTTTGTCGTATCCTCCAATTATCTTCGCGTTGTTCGGATATATATCCAAGTTATACAAATTTAGTAATTCATTTAATTCAAGTATATAATCAAGAGATACTTACGCTTTAATTACTCAGTCGTACAAATTCTATCGCATCTAAACTTTCAACTTGACCTGAAATCAAAGATGAGAAAATGTTATGATAATATCGAATAAAACTAAAAGCAGTCAAGGAGTAGTCCAAATGTTTTTTCAAAAGATACTTTAATGCTGCAAAAGGAAATCAAAACGGAAAAATTGAAAAGAATTATTTTTTATTTATATTGACGGAAAAGCTCTACAATCTGTTTTTACATTTACATGCTTTATCATTTAATCTTTATATACGTACGTTGTTAAATTTCAACGCTAATCATAAAATATAAAATATTAACAGTATGAGGAATAACAGATAAGTGAAATATTTATCTTAACGTATATATCTCAATAATCAATGTAATTTTCTTTTAGGATTGAATATAAAAAAAACCCACTAATTTATTCGGTGGCTGTTATTTGCCGAAATGCAGATTTAATAACTGTTTAGAATACAAGGGTTCCTGAAATTATTGGCTGCTAGTTTGTCCATATTGCGCCTTTAGCGAATCTCCGACCCTTTTCTGTCCTCTTAAATCCTAATCCAACGCAGTAGCAGAGGACTCTTTTTCATTCAATCATACCACATCTCTATTCTGGAAAGTATGCCACTGATTTTCCCTGATACCATAAAGAATACCCCCTCCCCAACACAAACACCATATCTGACAAAACACAACGAATAAGGGCCCAACAAAATGTCATGGACGACGCTGTCTAGTTGACGAACGGCAGTTATTGATTAACCAATATTCAATGGGGAACCCATATTCGGTACGCCCTGATAGATTAAATCCATAATTTATAATCTACAAACCATATATATATAAAACACAACTGGGACGGAATTTGAACGTCAGAGTTAAGATTTTCATAAGTTAGAAAAAAGTGAAACTTCAGATTTTAATAGAAGCTGAACGGCAACTCTTTTTGCTTATCAAGATATAAACGGAGAAGAGAATAAACACAGAACTAGAGATACCGAGATACAGAACGACATGTAATGTTATATCATCTTTTCTTTGATGTCTAAAATTATATACAGCTATAATATATACCAGTACAACTTGTCAAAAAAAAAAACCAATTCACAGATTGCCCACCAAATGGCAATGATATATCCTGAACACGTATTCGGAGCTGATCCAAGCTTTTAGTGTGATTAGTTCTCTCTTCAAAATAGCAGGAAAAAAGATGCATGCTATGGAACATAACATCACAATCAGACATAGATTCAATATATCATTACAAAAGTGATTTGATGCGAGCACATATCAGTGCGACTCCAGTTGACTTATGTCATAAAAGGTTATACATCATTGCACATAAACTCATTTCAATTAATTACCATCTCTGATGTTATGTATCAATTGGTTTAAAGTTCTATACACCGAATTACCTAGTGTGTGATTAACATTTTATTAATAAGCTTGGGAATAAGCATTACAGTTTGATGCTATTACGATACATGCAATATGGAAGAGCTATAATGCATTATACGTATATAAGATCTACTTATCTCTGGTTAATTTGTAATACACCTCTATTATATAAAACGCCCAAACGCATTTTGTTATTCCAGAGTATTCCCTACCGTTTTATATACATTTGTTACAAATCCCTGTACATGTCGCTTATCGAACTTTTATTCCACTCTTTGAAATATTAAAGGGAATGTCTCAATTACCTGCCCATTGTAGTTGTTATTTAGAAATGTAGAATTTAATCTGATATTATTACCCGTTATTGTTGGTCCCTCAATTTACAAACAGATCTATAATCGATAAAATTACAAACAAATTTATAGAATTACAAACAAATCCATAGAATTACAAACAAATCGATAAAATTACAAACAAATCAACTAAATTACAAATTGTGTACATTTTAGAATAACTGTTGTGGTATCAATGGCTTTACAGCGTATGGCTATAATCAATTTAAGAACAGGCGCACATATAATTTTTTATCGCTGCCTAAAATCGAATAGTAATTTGACATTGGAATTGCGAAATTCGTGGAATTTAGTTAAAATTCAGAATGAGCACGCAATCATTAACAAGACTGTCCAACTGACCGTGACCTCACATACATGACCTCCCGACCATGCACATAATGCTCCGCTCGGCAACCATTGATGACCTAATTCATGTAAAAGCAGCGAAAGTCACGTTAGAAATGATTGAATTTTGAGACTTGATGTCGAGATGTTCTAATTCAATAACTGGAGAAATGCACCCACAAATGAAGTCAGTGGTGAGACAAGTGTCATATTCAAGACCAAGCTCTGTTCTTTTTTTTTTACATCATTGTACAAAACGGGTTTCGACTTTGTTGTAATAACAGAAAGAAGTATTGATGAATAAATCTTATTTGTTATAAGTCTGTGTAATAAAAGTCTATCTTTGTAGATCCACCTTTGTTCGCCGAATTATAAACTAAATCCTATTAGTGACACGAAATATATTTATATAAGGATTGAGCAAATCCGATTAGCATCATATAACCCCCTCATATCTTATTTGATTTCCCATCTATACTTAGTATTATCATTACTATTCTACCACCCTTTTGTAAGCCATATTACTATCATAATATTCAATTTATTGAGAATGACCCTTCGACCTACATAGCAACCAAACAATCTATGGACGACCTCGGGACAAATCTTTTTTTTTTCTTCTTTACCCAATGTCCTCGCTCCAAATAATTTCTTGGCGACACGAGACTCTTCTTAAACAGAAGCGGTTTTTAAATTATCGACATCCTAATCAGCGTTTGGGACTGAAAGGGGTGATAGGCCATGATTAAAGTGTATTCAGTAGCCTATAATTTAATGTGTGACATCTGCAAAAACACGACATTCATAAACTAATTGGTTTGTATTTAACATCGAAGAAGTAATAGGTTTCGTATGACAGTTTCTAAAGAAAATTGCCAGATGTAAATTACAGGATTAAATATTACGTCATCTCTACGAGGGACAAACATAAACAGTTTGTTTACGGTCCGAAAGAGTTGAGCAAGATCCAATTTCTATATTTACACAAATTACGAAACGCTTAATGAGATGACGTCACAAATACGTGCTAAGTAAGTGACGTCGTTAATAGAAATATTATTCACCAGGCGTCAAATCACTCAGTTGGTGAACATCAGGTATTGATGACGTAATACACATCACAGAAACGAAGCGAATATTGGGTTTCGTGATTATTTCTGGTCATGTCTCCTTAGAACCCCACCAGTTCTCTATCAAAACGAGGGATATGAGATGTGATGACTTTGAAGTGGGACAGGCTTACAGATATTAAAGTTGAAGATAATTTAAACTAGGGATAAACTGTCCAGTCGGCAATCCTCATCATCAAACGACTTGCCCGAAGCTTTTCACTGCTTTGTTTCATTTCCATTTCGACTAATTATTAAAAGCACTGGGCTCTTTAAGTGAACAAATGTTCATTAAAGACAAGCAAACACTCGTATTTAAATGATACCAAGACTTCTATTGTGAAATTGCTAAATAAATATTTATATTGTAATCATATTTGACGTTAAATAGAACATTAGATGGATCAAGCAACACGCAAACTCATCTGAAATACTGTAGTTTAATTCATACCAAGAGAAACGACCCCTCCAGGGAAGATATTCAGTGATAGGATGTATACCAATGTGTACATATGGACATTTACATTATTGACAGAGTTGGATACGAAACAATGGACTGTTTAAGATCTAAACCATATGTAATAGTGCTTTACATTTAAGTTGGTACCCGATCGGTTATATGCAATTTCCATATTTGCATACTTGGGCCAATGTATGCAGTATTTGCTTGAAATTCAACCAATTCCTAGAGGAAAGGATTTTTGCAAGAATTTTGCACTTCAGCAATTGATTTTCTTCTAGCATAGAAAGAACAGCAAAGTTTAATTTCCTCTTGTAAGGAGCATCAAATATTTATAAGACTTCCAGTAACCGGGGGCCAGGATTCCAATCTAAAAGACATTTCCTCGTATAACCAGCCTCTAATTGCTAAGAAAGTTTCAATCAAACCGCCATCAACCCAGTTCTGTAAACACTCAATAGCTGAGAGGCAGAGAAGTCACGTGATCTCCCCACCGGAAGTGCATCATCCAACATTAGTGTAAATTTGAGAGCAAAAGTTAACGCTACGTCGCCGCGGGAAAAACACCGAATCGCGGAAGCCAGGCCACGCAGAAGGAAATAATTTAAAAATTTGATACCGACATTTGATGTAAATTTAAACAGCAGGGAATTATTTTTAGCTGCAAGGGGTTTTCATTTACGTTCACTGGGGATACTATTGTCTAAACTAAGCTTGTTAAAATTTAGACAGAAAAAATCCTAACCCCAGAACGAATTAAAGTTCAAGTTGATTAATACACCGGGGAGCCTAAATGTCGAGGTTGTATCTGAGTATCGTCCAATATTCATATCTTCTCACCAATATCAAGTACTGTATTTATTTAGTAATTGCATATGGATGTTAATTATTAAGGTATTGTGTAACTATGGTGGATGTTTATTAGAGCTAACTGGAGAAGACAAGTGCAATATTGGATTACCCTTATTCTAACTAATTGTAGAAATATTTATAGCCTACATGAAGCAAGGTCTTATTGTATTAAAGGTGATTCTCGCTAAAGCAAATATTGAAATTCTCTCATAATAGTGTTCGTCGAATTAACTAATGTAACTTAATTCTTGATTCGTTTATTATGTACGACTCTATAATTAGAGGTTTGGATTTGTAAAGAAGATACAAATTTTTGATAAATTTACAAACACAAATCTGCTTTTAGATTATCAGTCTGGCGAAATCAAAATGAAATGGAAGCTCACGATGCACGGCAAGTCATTTTATCGAAGTATACTTTACTGGGCCACAGGATTACAGCGTGATCCATAACCATGCGTACAATAGGTGTGATTTTCCGTGGATACAGTGACATACCCCCACACCCCTGTGATTGCTGCACATATTAAAAGTGATGAGAAACCTATAAATTAGCAACTTGTTTGGAAAAAAATCAAAAGAAACGTTTATCATGATTAATCATTTGAATGGTGTCTAATCTCTCTCCCCTTTTTTAAACTTTTCTTCACTATAATTCATATATTATAAAGCTTATACTACATTAAAGAGCTATAATTTACCGGGTCTATAATTCATTCTCTAGGTAATATGGATAGCGTTAAGACCTACAGCAAGTAAACTCAACAAGGTAATTTGACAGAGATGTAAGAGTAATTTGTGAAAGCAAGTGTTCTTCCATTTGCCATCAGGTATCAAAGAAAAAAATCCAACATGGCCGAATATTTATTAGTTTTCAGCTAACAAAATGAAAGCTAATAAAGATCGACAAGTTGCATTTGATGTTTTGTTTAAAGGGACAGTTTCTTTAAATATGTATCGTGTTATAACTTTTGTTACATGATTTAATATGTTAAAGGTCATTTAACGCCATTTGACCCAATCAACTATTAAATTTCTTAGCTGAAAAATACACAATTGAATTTTTATCCAAATATATCAACAAGAATTAAAATATAGGCCCTATAACAAAATCGTATTCGCTTATTTATGTGCATTACTAAGAATTCTGCACATGCCTTTCAGCCATAAGACACATATCACTAACTCTTGGTTAATTTAAATGTCATTTTCACAGAAAAGATATTCTAAGCATTTTGAAAGGTGAAATTACTATAATTGGCAGCAGGTAAATTTGTTAATTGACGTCACTTTCTATTACAGACGATTTGACAGATGATTTCTAATTTCATTTTTTAGAGAGTTTTTGGTAAAGATAAGATAATTCTAGGCACGACTTTATTTAAACCATTTGTTGTTGAGGTTGATTTGTTGACGATGTATTTCTGGTGATGTTTCAAGATGATGGTGCCAACTTAATGTCTATTGGTGAATTCTTTTCATATCACCTGTAACATGTTCTTCTACGCCTGAGAAATTATTTTGAAAAGGCGGCTAATTTACTAAAAGAATCTAATAGCCAACTTAGTTTCCTACGACGCTACCCGCACTCCAAGTCTTGGAGAAGGTACTTATGAAATGGCAGCATTTCTGAAATTGGCACTTCGGAATTTTGAGAAGATAAGCTAATAACGAAGACACTTAAATGACAGAACGAATGGTGAAGAGCGGAAATTTTAAAAGCAAAACAGGTTTTTGTGACAAAGAGTGAAATGTTTTGCCGTGGGAAGTGCCAAGGATTTGGAAAATGAAACACCCTTTAGAATGATATGAGTAAGAGTAACGATGATCTGAATGCATGGGATAGTTCAGACCGACAGAACTCATTAACACAACTCTAATCGTTAGTCTTAGTTGGAAACATTTGTTTCTTGAGATTCCATATGTCGCCGTTTGAAAGATGTTATGTCTAATTGACCTGTACAAAGAGCTAACAAGGGAAACAACTAGCCCCATCGTGTCTGCTGATGACAGATATTAAATACAGAAGAATTCTACTTCAACTCGAGACGTTCTCATCAAACTTCAGCACCTGCAGTTCAATCCAACAGAACTGTCAGTCAATGTCTTCATTGCGCATGTGCATCGGATTCAAAGCGCATGACTAAGCAAGACGCCTGTCGTTTTGTAGTAGCACTTAAAAGAAGTAAAAATGGCCGCCAATGTGTATCTCATTAAAGTGACCAGAAATTGTATGTTTATTTTAGCATGAACAGCAGACTATTGTTTTACTTATTGATCGGTCAACAAGGTGCTACAGGATGTTTGAATTTTTATGTCTTTGATCAACTCTATTGACTGGGCTTGCATTCCTTAAAATCTAATGCGTTTCTAAGAAAAACAAATCATATCATGACAAGATGTCTCCCATTCCCCAGATAAAAAAATCACCAAGACTTTGTCATTCGAAACGCTTTTTAAAATCAATTAGCAAGTAATTTCATTAGTTCTCATTGTTCTAAAACAATGCTATCTGACAGACACGTGAAAAAATATCCTTACTGAAAACAATACTCTGTATGTTTTTTGTTAGAAACAGAAGACTAATGTCTGTTTTATTGTTTATCATAAAAGATTAAATTCCAACCATATTTGCGTTATATAAAATCGATATTTTTGTTTTCCTCGACGGATAATGCGGATATAATGTTATGAGGTCAGTAGAGGGTTAATCCTTGGAATTATCTCCCTTCTTGAACACGTCATGAGCAGGCGGCTTGATTAAATCACGTGTCGGTAATGACAAAAAAAAAATCAGTAGTTTGCCTTTGGGGTTATTTCTGTCGTGTAATTTGAGATATTTTCGATATTTGAATTCAATTTGAGGGAACTCGTACAAGAAATAACCATATCAATCATTGTACAATAGTTAAAGTGATTTCTGGAGGACAAACTTCAATTCTCAAATGTTATTCTATTTCACATGATGCAGGCGAGATTGAGAATTCTTTGATCTACAAGAGTTTTGTGACAATGCAAACTGTGCTGCGTAGTGTATGATATCTACTTTTATTTATCACATAAAGACTGTCGACCACCAATAATATGGAAGTTGATCTAAGCCGAACTTGGTAAATAGTGAAGAATGAGACCATTCACACCCTGGTCGTCCTTGTACCCGACTCAACTCAGCTAGAAATAACAATATGCAAACCTTTGATGTCTTTAATTGCATTTAAAGCTTTAATTCATATCACAAAATACTCCTCAGATCAAAGTCTTAATGCTTATAATAGAAGACGCGTGCTTGTCACATTCAAACAGTGCGAGGTAAAACTGACACAACAGTGTGAGGTAGTAATGAGAAGGTTAGGAAAAACGACCAGATTAAACAACCAGTCACAATGGTAGATCTGTGTATTGCTCCGCATCAAACAAAGCTCGATGATTTGGGGACGTGTTTCACTGGTCTACAAACATCATTCTAGCACTTTGTATGTCACACACGAAAAACATGGAGGCGGGCGCTTTGCCCCTTGTCACACATAAAATACATCCGCGCCCAAATGTAAATACAGGAGATAGAAAAAAAAGAAAAGAAAGAGTAGTCGCGATCATTTGTCCTCATGCACAATCTAAGCAATTTGAATGAAATACTGGACAACTGAACAAGGTGCAATGTTAGTTGAACAGAGAAAGTTAAAATAGAGAATGGGTGTAAACCATGTCCTATCGGTTATCAATGTTTACTGGAACTATTTTGACAGGTGGAAACATCGAACCCCCATCGTCTCGATTTCCTTTAGAGAAAACACCAGGCGACCTATTCAGTTCAATATTTCTTTTCATTAAAAACTAGTATTTGTTTTTGTAATGAGGTTGTAACTCGGGTTATCACCATGAACAAATAATATCGAATAGTTCTGAATGATCTAATCTATATGTACGTCTGCTCCTTGGTCTTATTCAAACATGTTTGAACCGCAATAAGATAACGAGAAGCTTCCTACTCGGCGTGATTCCTTCAAATTGGCGCCAATTTGGATCAGATGCGATGTTGCACCCTGTCAAGCAGAACTATCTGATTCGCCATTTAATACGAAACAAAAAGGTTACGACACCATGATTTCGTGAGTAATTTTGAAGAAATGCAAGAACATACATTTTTTTGCCGAAACGTAACAAAGTTTGGAAGATAAGTAAACACCTACAACATGAGTAAATTAATACAAACCTGGATATTTCGCGGGATTATAATTTCACACACCTGGGCCTGAAATGCACACAAATCTTTCTTAATTTATACCAAACTTTCGTGTTCTTGTATTATACCACCACGGTCATTTAAACCATGTGACGTCACTTGATAGCCCTGATGTTCGTCATTCCAGCATGCATACTTAATGTGGTTTCCAGTTCAGAAAATCATCGTTCCTGTTGATCCACAATCCATCGCACGTACTCTCTTCGGATTGTATTTCAGATCAGCAAATTATGACAAGGTTTAGAATCAGTGTCATTTTATAGTTTTGCTCTTTTAAACGTCAAACACCTTGGAAGCTATAACCTTCAAATTCATCTAGTCACTATATAACAAATAACGTTTTGAATACCTCACAAGTGTCCTTAATGTTGATCTTTTAAAAAATAAATATATTGCAATAGTTACAACGCCTCTTGGTTGATTCGCTCTGTTATTTGCTCCAATTCAGAAAAACGGTACCTTCTATATAATTTATCCCCTACAGTAATCATTCAAGACTATGGTGCAAATTTTAAAACTACAAGTTAAGCTTATAGTGAACTCAATTATCAACCGTGACAGTCCGTATTAAAGGTTTAGAAGGATTCTATACACATCAATATAGCCAGAACAACGGCATATAATATCGCCACGATCTGAACGGTATTATAACACGAGGCACACGAATCGTTGGAAATGTTATCTATAATGTCGGATGCCATATATACCTTGCTGCTCAAATTGTTTCACTAATGATGCACTGAAGTGTGTAAATAGATACGGCCAGTATAGAGTGGTCAACGGTAACCAAACATCTTAAAACAAGGAATCAAGTTAATGGAACACAACGATAGAGAGACGATATGTCAACTTGTATATATACAGTCTTGTTGTACACCTGTTATCTGAATCCCGTTGATTGAATTCCACTACTCGCTAATCCGTACTGATTACATATACATAATTTATAAGTTCATTACTGAAGTAAGATCAGTTAAGGCGCAACATCAACTTTCTGTCTACATATCTCATCGATTTTTACCTTTTTAACTCGCGATATTAGTACTAGAATTATATAGATACCGTCACACTATACAGTTCTACATAAAATAAAGTTTTAATTAACCAACCCTAATAAACAGTTTGAGATTGACTGGATCACGCCTTTCTACTTTTTGATCTTTAAATAATATAAAAAAATTTAACATGCATTATGTAAGGTTAAGAAAGACATTACTATTCTCTCTGACAGGTTTCTTCTAATTTAATCTGATATGTGAATTCCAATGTCAATAGTACATGTGTATATAACATATCAAATATGGCTTTAGAAAAGCATATTGTCTTTCTTGATATGATCCACCTGCACATATAGGTAGCGCAAACTCGAACTTTTCTCACGAATACCCTGGTAGTATTAGAACTTGGCAAATTTCTGTTGGTTGTTCAAAAACAGTTAATCTACAGATCTGAATACATTTCTCTTTCAATTCCATTGTGGAGGTTTAGCTTACATAGGTTATCATAATACCAATCAAGTTCTGTCTTTAAAAGGTCAAGTATTACTCATCGATTATTTAAATAAGATTCTTTGGGATTAATCAGAGACAATAAAAAACAATTATGGTTTGCGATCTACAAATATCGTAAGAATGGAAACCCAGTGTCGCGTTTGACTCGGTATTCAGGTTGACACCATTTTGACTCGGTACACAGTCTGACTCCAGTTTGACTTGGTACCCTGCTTGACTAGGTACCGAGTTTGACAAGGTACCTCGTTGGACCTTATTTGACTAAGTACCCTGTTTGACTAGGTACTCCGTTTGACTCAGTACCCAATTTTACTCGATACCTTATTTTACACTTCAATACTAGATCTCAAATAAAACAATGTAATATAAACAAATGTTTTGAACAGTACATTTATAATGATCGTCTGTCTGGCCAACTTTTGTAACGTTAAAAAAGAAATGTGCTTCTTCATAAAGACCAGATTTGAAATGTATTGGACATATTTACGTAAAGTACAACTATTCTGTGTGTGCATAGTCGATATAATCAAAATGGAGTATCAGTTTTAATCTACGCATACATATTATCCATGATATTTTCAGACCGACGAGGCTATGATTTAATATACATATCCATGATATTTTCAGACACGGCATACCAAAATGTGAAACACAACAAACTTACGTCGACGTTACAGAGGGAAATTGCACCTGTGTGGACATTATTTAGTATGCAAGATAATGAAGTAGTTGGGATTGTTTGGTAATTGGTATTGTTTACTATCATAATAGTTCATTCGCGTCAGGTACAAAAAACTCTGTGTACTTCCCCTCGTTGTACGTATTTGTATTCTTGTCTTTCTAAATTTGTCAACAACTTTCCATATTGTCCCACAATATTTAAACACGGGCTAATGTGAGGGGAATACCACGTAGAACTTGTCAACACCTACGACCGAATATTTGTGCCAACTTTTAACAACCGTCTCTTTAAATTCTTTAACATATTATTTGTGTGCGTTAAAACTTAAAACTAGTACATGCCCCCGCATACACCCTCCTCTGGTTTTAAAGTGGAACCAAGAGGTGAGTGGACCATTAAGAACATTTTTTTTTGTATTTCGTATTTCCTTGATCAACAAATTTCTAATTAGTCTGGATATCGTGTTTCTTATATACTTAAGATCAACTTACATTGCATTTCAAAACGCTCATTTGAAAAAGTCACTGATTGCGCAATTGAAAGATATATATATACGAGGTTTTGCATATCAATAATGGGTAATAATAATCCAATTATAAAAAATATTACAAAAAATATAATCGAATGAAAAATCGTTTTTGTCAATATGCTCTTCACATATCCATGTATGTGGAAGTTTGAAATTATTTTTAATTGGGATGATACTTTATATGGCAAAGAAAATAATAACACTTTTTGAGATATAGAATCAATATTTATAGCATGTATTTGTTCATTGTTGTGAAAATAGGTATTTATATTTCATATTTATTGGATATCTCTGTAATGCAATTAATAGAATTATTTCTATATATTAAAATTGATAATAACATGTTATAGCTTTTTTAGCATACAGAATTAACTAAGATGTTTTAAGCGTCAAATAGATCTTTCAAAGTTAAAATAGAGAACCCATCCATTGTGCCCATTTTTCATTATCTTAGAAAGGGGATACAGTTTTTTTGCACCTTTTGTGGTTATATATGGGGTCGGGGGAGGGTGGTGTCATGGCTTGAGATTCGAGATTTTTTCATCGTGTATTCATCGTGTACAGCAGAACTTTTAGGCATTAGGTGGGACTAACAAAGTAGGTCACGTATACATAAATCAACCCATGACAGTAAGTATTCAATCAAGAGTAAGCGGAAACGCCGCTTTCTCGACAAAATGGAACACTGCATGACACATGCCCAACTTCATTAGCCATGTCCTTCGAGAAAAGCATCACATTACATCCCATTTCATTACACCATATCATGCATGTATATTTAAGGTTATTAATAGAATATAAGACACTTCAATGAACGCAAGCTAACAGCTATATTGTATTGCATTAGTATTGTGATATAAGGTAATATGACTTATATTCAAACCATCCAATGCACTGATAAAAACTTCCAATATCTAAACATTTTAATATCATCAAAATATCATCAGTTTCATTTTTTTAGTTCTTTTAAAGTCGATACCCTTTCTGTTTTTACCGATTTTAATGTGTTAATCAATAAAATGTGTGAGGTATGTTAAACAAAGCATTTATCATTTATGAACTACCAAAGAGCACTTTCTTAAGACATTTTCGTTTTATATAAATATGTAAAGAAACATCAAGGAGCCATTTATATTAAGGAATTGTGAAGATACGAAAGAAAAACGATGAAAGCACATGTTACAGACTTTAAAATCCTGTGTTATTGAGAACAATATTCATATTAGCCTTGTGCAATGCCAGTAATTCCTTTTCATGTGGTTGCTGGCATGACATGGCTTCCACTGGATAGATAAGTCGCGTGTTCATCTCGCGCTCATCAAGAAGGAAGACGTGAGAAATGTCCGGTGAAGTAGAAAACAAAGCATCTATAAATATGATGATAAGAAAGAAGTTTTTTCTATTGTCGGTCTCCTTTGAAGTTAGATATATAATCAAGACTAAGAAGTCAAGAAGTTAATATGCCATACAGCTTCATGTTGTTTCATGAAAATGGCAAACCTTTAGATATAAGTCAAGTTAAATCTTCTTTTATTACAAACAGATGTAGACTTTGTTAATTATTCAAATAAAAATGAGATGAATAGATTGAGTCATTTTGAGACTAACATGCGGCAATTCTATTTAGACTACGAATACGTGTGCAAGGCGAATTTTACCTTGGAAGTGGCGTTTGTACCAAATATTCTACGAATTCCAACTACGTGCGTTATCAATTTGTACAAAGGACCTCGGCCCAACTCCTAAATTTCTTTGTTTTATACTTGCCCATTTCAAATGCTGAATACCTCCAACATAATAGAAATTAAAAACATTCTCGGTAGAAAATTGACTATATTCCATATGAAAGATTGTAAAGGATCAAAATTATTGGAAAAAATAAAGTAGCTTGGATGTCTTTCATAACTACATTATGTATAGATGTTCACACCCTTACTGTATAGTCAATAACAGAGTTATCTTATAACACAGCAGTGGGATGAATGTCCTTTTAATCAATGAAGACGCATATTATCTAAATCACATTTCAAAATTCTATTTCTTTTCTTGAAGCCATTCACTAAAGTCAATGAAAATAGTTTGTCTAAATTAAAATTTCCATGTTTCATAACTGAATCAAAGATCCACCTTTACCTTTCGAAAATATATAGCGCATTTGTGAGTCCAAATGGCACCCTTTCAATTGCGTGATAGAAGACATTAGGTCGTCCATTCCCAATAAAAACTATATGTGTATAAACAGCGTAACAAGCTATCTATCGGGACTACACAATTTTTGTTTATTAAATTTCATATAAATATAATTGTGCACAACAGTTTGTGAGATATAGAGAATTTTGACCGTTATATAAGTAATCAAAATCAAAGCCTTTAAACCTTATAAATTCTTTGATGGATATATGTGTTTTAAAAACACATATGATATGGGGGTAAAGTAAGTGATATGATAAATTAGATTTTTACCGCGCATTGACACGTCCAAGTGTATTCCATTACTCTTAATCCAATGAAAGTTTCGGGTTAGAGAGTGTAAGCAGGTAACTGATATATATTGATAACATTATAAAAAGGATAGTCACCCTTTATATAATTTGGGCGTGGTAGCAAAAACATAACAATGCATTACAAATTGCAGTCGCTCTGTCTTATCAATTTTATTTAAATCAACCGTAGATGACATTTAGTAGGAGAATTTCACAAATTTGAAAATATTTTAGTTGTCCACTGTTTGTTTTCGTGTCCTATTTATAATTTTATTAGCTGTAGCCTTTACACCTTAATCCGGTTACCCCTGATAGATTATTGATTAATCTATTTAAGAGATGTTTACATGCATTTACAGTCCAAACTGGAAATTAATCTACCTTCGGTTCAATTCAAATTTTGAGAATCTGATTTCAAAATTTGTCATGATCCATGATAGACATAATCCTAGTGCCAGTAGATTGATTATATTTATCATAAAATCTGATAAAAAAAAAAAGATACCCGTCATTTTTATTTCACAAGAATTTTAAACCTTTTCAGATCTATATCTTAATTCATCCATTTCTTATAATTCTATCGTAATAAGAAATCAAACCAAATTATGCTATGAATTGACTTGCGAGGCTTAAAAATGACAAGCGGCAAAAAGTAAAAGAACGCAACACTATACTCATGAATAATAAAAAGCGTATTGAAAGAAGAGTTAGTTTGTGTGAGGTGCTAGCGATAAATCAAACCAAGTGATTCTAACTTCGTCATCCAATCACTATTATACTCGGCTTATTATTATTTAATATACTTCACTGACACCGAGGGAATAAATCTACCCCTTTTCATCCAGACATACCAAAGAAAGGGACGTTTGCAGAATAACCGTCTGGCTAATCTTATCTACTGAAGCCCGCCCAACAGTTTGCTGGCGGTGAATAAAGTTATTGCTATTTCATTTCTGCTTTATACGCCTCTATATCCTTATTTATGAGAATTTTACGAGGTTAGCTCTTAGCTTTTCGCCATTCATACTTATATGAAGTCGATTATCACGTTAGAATAGATGTGTGAACTAACATACTCATACAAACTGTGTAAATATGTCGTAAACTTGTCATATTGTTAATACAAGCTCCGTTTTTTTTTCTTACCATAAACCAAATTATTAACCTAACTGTTTTAACCATTATATAAACTTTATTACATATGTCTATAAAACAATGAGATTTTTTTTTATGTTGTTTTGGTATTGTCCCAAATTTTGATTTATAGGGTTGAGTGTGGAATGAATTTTAAACTTTTATCTATTATTCCCAACGTTTGAAAGCGCCAAGCCTCTTTAAATTACGCCCAAATAAAGAGTTGAACTGAATTGAACTGATGTTTTATTCGATTAGCGATGGGAAAAGATGTACATGAGCTTTCTATTTCGAAATAAACGGCGGAAGTCGGCTTGTTTAGTTTGACGTATTGTGTCGACACATTAAATTCAATGAAAACTATAATTAAGGGGGTGTAGCCATTTTAATTGTTAAATTCTACATATCATTTTTTATATTTCTTTATCAAAGAGGCGGAAAAAATGAAGTTAACAGATCAATCGGAAATTTGGATATGGGGATTCTCTTCTATACCCCTCCCACTTTTGGAAACGGATGTTAGACTTGGCTTAATCACTCGTATTTTATATTTTTCTCTCTTTTTGCAAAATCAGTCAATTCCGTGAAGATGAAAACCGTATCGTGTGCCTGACAATTTATTCTATTCAAACAGTAAAAACGTTTATGTTTATTTCAATAAGAAAAATCAGTTTGAATCTAGTTGATTAGTTTATTTGACTAGAGGAAGAATGTGATCTTTAGTCACCTATAATAGTTAACCATAATGAGATATAACGGGGATACACGGACTCTTTACAATAGTGAGTAATTGTGTAAATTGTGCTGATTTTCTCGATAAAAGACGAACTGTTGATTACCGTAGTTACCGTTCTAACATACCACGTTATGTTATGGTGAAGAGATCAAATATGATCCTGATTTCGCCATGATCACGATCTTTTGACGACCAAAAACTCACCACGGTCACGATCACGATCATAATATGTGTCGTTCACACGAGCAAAGATCTTACTGAATCATACGACTTTGGTCGTATCGACGAAGGCCATGTCGATGTGTGCAAAAAATACTTCCAAGTATTAGTTTTGTGTGGTGCGTTTTTAAATTGATTGTTTATCTAAAACAGTTAATCCCATTATATATTTTTAATTGGCCAACATATCTTTAAGAATGGTAAAATCATACGAGATATATTTATCAAACAACACGTACTTGATATAAATTACGTTGATTCTTTTTAAAATGTAGAACATAACAAAGGTACAATAACTGCAATAGCACGGTATTTATTTAAATTCAAATCATATTGAATGTTGTTATAATCCAATCTATACATTTAACACAATTTTATTGTGATTAATTCAAAAAGTTTTTTTTTCATTTTTTCTATGAAAGCCATTTTATTAGAATAAAATTGGTAGAAGGAATACAATCTTTGATTGTCGTCTAATAATCGTTACATTCTTTTCTTTGTGGCTACAAGTTAGAGGAGATGACGTGGTTTTCAATTTTATTCTAACATAGAAATATCGTCTTGCTGAAAAATTATTTACTTCAAGCAAACACTCAAATTTCTCATAATTGATCTGAAATTGCGACTTGATAGATGGGTCGGGAAATGAACATATTATAAAAATTGAATACTTTGAATAGCAACGAGGCAGTGTTTGTTTTGCATATCAATTTTATATGTTGTTATACTGAATGGGAACAATTAAGCGAAGATAATTGTTGATTTAATTACAATTTTTATGATATGGGTACAGTATAATCATCAATAATTTATCGATTATCGATTTTTAGAAGAAACATTCGGATTAGCAAAATATACATAAATGCCACAAAACGGTTTTCGCAAGGGAATGCCCGTCTTCATTAGCCCCGAACAGAACACAATTTTCATGGGAAACAACCACCGGTTTTATTCTAAAAGACCGACGTTTCGACAAGTATCATCTTATCGTTATCAAGCACAGTGTGAATTAACCAAAAAAAGGTGTTGGTTGTTCTAGATTTATTAAACATGCCACTCTTTTTGCCTGTTGGTGCTTTTACATAAAAGTTTGCATTTTCTTGAAAATGTATACATTGCAGTAATTCAGATATATATAGTTGACTTAGGTTTGCGATAATCTTTCACCTCGAATTAACCATTTAAATTCAGCAAATTATTTTTGGTACAGCTCCTTCAAATTACATAAAGGGTCCACGCAACAAAAGATTTTTCCCAAGTTTATCATTGCCGTAATCCATAACTTTCAATCGGTGACTTTCCACATTTATAAATGCGGCTTTATCAATCACTGATTGATTCTGACAAGATTATTTGGGTGTGTGTTTGTCAAAGGGAAATTCCCCCTCAACAGATCCTTTACTCAATCGTTTAAATATTTACTTTGCTCTTGAAAATCATATATGAAATAAAATCTATATGATAGATTGGATGATAAACACCGAACTTATTAAAGCCATCAAAAATTAATTTAGTCCCGATGACTTGAAACAGATTAGGTAAACTTGCGTAAGCGCTTAAATAAATTCTGTGGCTATAATAGAAATGACAAGGTATATGGAAAAAGGTTTCAAGGAGAAAATTGATGTTTACACACTCTTTAGATTACCATTTCCACAGTCTCTAACTGTTTTTCTTCAATTAGTTTTATGAATTAGAAAATTATTGAATAGAAATTCACGTATTAACACTACTTAGCGCATGTTTTTGTCCTCCCAATAATATTAGACATAAGCAATATTACGCGTTTGGATGATCAATTTGAAGTCAATTTCAAAATTGAATCACTTTGACGGTAGATATATAGAGGGATACCTCTTGGATGCTAACACGATTTCAGCTTAAAGTATATGACACCGAAAATCAGGTACATTTCCAATAAATCAAAACTACCGCCATACCAAACTGTATGGTTTCTATACCCTTCATCATTTGCTCGGTTTGTGCGGAACAATATGACGTTAAACATCATATGTTACCCTCCAGCATTTTCTTATATATCGAATGTTTGGATAATGAAAACTATCTTTATAAATTAAATTTTAAGATAATTAGTTTTAAATAAAAAAATAATTCTGTATAGGGCATAAATAATAAATAACAAATGGTAAGACTCGCCGAGTAAGTAGTAACTTCTACCTAAAATCAGTTCATACGCTGATAAATAAAGACTATTAACATATCATTTTATATCAAAATCTTATCTTAATCTATTTGAACTAAAAGGTTAAATCAATTCAACATTTGAAATCTACACGTAGAGTGATTTACTTGTATAAACATCCTATAATTCATGTTTTATTATCCTTTGAAACTGTTGCAGATAATTTCAGGTTTATATAAGTTAAAACAATGGACAATTCTTTTGAAAATCATTAATAAACAATATTTTAATGTTCACTGTTATACGTACATTTTATGAACTTTAAGTTTTGTTTGCTCTTTAATCAAAAAACAAACCAGTAAAGCAACTCTTTTATTTTTTGAGTGGACACCTGCATTCGAAAATATTTGAATACTTATATTTACCGTTAGCTTTAAGGTATTTACAATCAGAACACAACACCTTGTATTAATCAAATTATTGTTATACCTACATTTTAAAAATACTGACAAATATCAAATTCTGATAGAATAATACTGACATTAAAAATGAGAATATTTCGTAATATCAAATTTTCATTAAGATGCAAAAATGAAAATGGATGCATGGAATGAATCGGGGTAGTGTTTTTGTTATGAGAGTTTTGGGGGAAGAAATTCCTGCCTTTTGTAAGACAAGAAGGAAGAAAAGTTAACCGACATTTACTTAAATACCTGTGAGAGATGGAAGTGAGAGAAAGAATGTTTAAGTTTATTGAATACATGTGTGATGGCATCGTTTGAAGTGTAATCGTATGTTAGTCAACACATGCCCTCAACATGTTTTTATATATATAGATGCTCCGTACGGTGGAGGCAAACGTCATAATGATGCTTTTATTTATATGCTCCCATCAGTACCACTGACATAGACCAGCACATTAGGTTTGTTTATACCACAGGGGTATAAGTGAATTTATTACTAAATAACTCGCCTCTATGTATACACGAGTGGCTATTCATAAAACACGAATGATACGATTCGGCTTGTATTTACATTCTTACCTTCCCCTGCGTTCCCAATTGTTATTATCAATTTAGCTAGTACCAAAGGTTAATTATGATATATATTCATAAACAAGAAATAGCCACACACAGGTGTAATTATCTCAATTACATGAACATCGTACAGGACGCCCATCTTATCTCAATGATCGTTGGATATTTTAGCAAAGCGCTAGAAATGTTTTTTGTCAAAGTAAGCTAACTTTATCATAAAAGTAAAATAAAAGTTTTTGAAAATAATAAAAAGAAAAGTCACGTTTCAGTACAAGAAAACTAATGCTTTCGTAAAAGTAATTTAACGTTTTCGTAAAAAGATTATCTTTAAAAACGTAGGCTACGGTTCCATAAAACTAAATAAACGTTTTAGAAAACAGTACAATACCGTTTCGTATCTGTCTGCTTTCGTAAAAGCATTGTGCAGGTTCTGTAAAAGTAAAAGTTAAATTTCCGAGAGCGTTTAACAAATATTTATCGTTTATAAGTACAATTAAATCTTATACAAGATCTATACATGTATCTGAAATGTGGTCTAGTGTTAAAGTGTATAAAAAGTAAAGAGAAACACTGCCACTGTTGTGTAATGATGCTATAGGCACACGTCTGTAGATCAAACACCGATTAGACGTGGTTTTGTTTCAATTCAGGTCGGAGAGTTTGATCTTAGTCGAATCTACTACGAAAGATAAAAGTCAATAATATTCTCACCTGTGTAACAGAGACCTGGTACATCTAACAGGCGTAGACTTCAAAGTTAAATATTCCTTTGATCACACCGAAATGAATTATATCAATAATCAATATCCAATATTTGTGTATTGTTTTTCGGGAATGATTCTCCAATACTTGTTCTGTCCACTTTATGATAAAAAAAGAGAGAAATTCCTTTAGTCAACAAATGACCACTGTTAATGGGTTTCTATGTGTGTGTAGATGATCACCAGTTAACGTCGGCTTTCTTTGATGTATCAATTAACGAGTGCAGGTAAGTAAGAAGATCTACAGAACGTATATTCCATGTGCAGTTCACAAGGAGCAGTGATATAACAGTGCTAACGTTTAGCAAGTCGTTGATAAACTAATATAGTGTAGTGAATGATGACAGACTAATACGACCCGTCACTACACATGAGAGGATAGGTAAACACATATCACATAGCCATTTAGTCTCATTACTTTTAAAATACGGTCCGTCCCTCCAAACCCGAGTGGTTTGTTATTGTCAAAATTTCATTGGTTGATTGGCTCAACGCGTAATCTCATTGCAAGGTCTGACTGATTGGGCGAAGGCTGACAACGAGCTCTAAAGCGTTTCTCGTATTCTTTCCCTTTTACGCAAAATACTCCTTATTTGACATCCTTATCTCTGGAGAACGTTTCAAGAGTAAAACTGCAAGGCGAAATGCAGTATAAAAACGGTAATTACAGAAGCTTTGTTTTTGAAATTTCATAAAATCACAATAAAGCTCTATTTCGGGCCTAGAACATAACCTATCTTCTGTACGGAGAGAATTAATTTTGAACCGCAGTAATTGCCCAAACGTGATGTTTGGTGTACATAAATGCACGAGCTGTCAAAATATGGTGACTTGGAAGGAATGGAATGGTTTTTAAAGTCTCGTCAATAGATTCTATCATGTTTATTTTCTATGCTTACCCGAGCAATGAGGAGGGGTCGAAAGGGGTACTCCAACAGCGCAGCCCCATCGTCCCATCGTCTTATGATTGACACGTTGATCCTGGTAACTGTCATCGTTATCTCTCTATTTTGAGAAGGTGGATCGCATCCCATCTTTATCTCAATTTGCAGAATAGGGCCAATATGTCCGACAGATTAACACGGATCATAACTACAGATTATCACCCATAGGCCCGTAGCTAGCCGAAAATTGTTAGGGGGCGCCGAAGTACCTACGTCGCGGAAGGGTTTATAGAGTGCTCTCAATAAGCATACGGGGGTTCGGGTTAGCCTTACAGACGCCTATTGGGAAAATTAATTTAACGACCTCAAACGCGTTTTCTTGCTTTCCCTGAAACAGTAGGTGGTCTGATGTTGCCTAACTTAGATGGCCGAGTCGAATTCCAATCAATCGTTTATATTCCACGGAGACGGGGCCGTCGGACGCAAATTTTGACTGCCGGAAACGTGTTTTTCTGCTATTCCAGGAAATGTGGTCCAATTTAGTCTACCCTCGGTGGCGTACCATACTCTTCGCAGTGTTTCGTTTGATTAGAGCTAATCCCACTTAACACTGTTGTAGTGGAAGCAAATTTCTATTCAAAATTATGACTGGTCAATAGTCCGATAAACAACCAATAGCTAACTGCGTAACAATGCCATTACGCTTTAAACATAGATCCAAATTAGACCAAACATGTTTATAACTATTATAACGTTACGTCATGACTCACGATTTTATTATACCCAATTAACCAGTGCATACATAGCAGAATGTTGCCAAAAAAAAAGTAATTGCGTGACAAACGAGGATATCTAAACGGACACAATACCTTAATTCACTGTCCAAAATTTTTAGGGAAGACCCCAGATTAAACGAAAGGCTGTCATGTTACTGGTCATTGAGGGATTCCACGGGCCATTGTTGTAGTTGAATTCACAAAAAATAATCAATGCCCGAAAAATGTTGCACAAAGTATGGTGGTTCCAGAGAAAATGTTCTAATTCAAAGTCAATGTAGTACAAATTCGCGGTATTCAATTAAAAGATTTCGGGCACTTATTTTGCCAACCAGATGAAATAATATTTTTTTTTGTTTTCATTTTACCCGTCTGCGAGAAATGTCAGATTGCCTATGCCCCCCCCCCCAACCCTAAAATTTTGGAAAATAGGGTTTGCACCTGAAAATCACGGAAAATTTCAATTTTGAAGCTGAATTTATGATATTGGCGTATTATGATACTTGGATATGAACAATATCTATAATAATTTATGACAAAAATGAAAAGTGCTGAATCTGGTTACAATTTTGAAGATATCACGCCATTTTCGGCGACCAATTCATTCGTGGGCGCCTAACTAATCTCACTAGCATTACATTATGGGCGTCAATTATCTCGTCGTTATGGGAGCCCATCCCCGGAATGAGGCACCCCACACATTATGTCGTTTGAATTTTGAAGATTATCACGCCGTTTTGGGAGCCTAATTCATTCTGTTGTGCTGTTAATCATGTGGGTCATTATGAGGCGCCTCACCATTTGGCGAGGCGCCCATAAAACCAAGTGGCATTGGTTGGGCGCAAATATTGTCGTGTGCGCCCATGCGTTGGTCGTTGGCGCACATTTAGGGAGCTGATTTTTCCTCGGGGGGCAAAGGGGGCCTTTGAAGATTATCACGCCGTTTTGGGAGCCTAATTCATTCTGTTGTGCTGTTAATCATGTGGGTCATTATGAGGCGCCTCACCATTTGGCGAGGCGCCCATAAAACCAAGTGGCATTGGTTAGGCGCAAATATTGTCGTGTGCGCCCATGCGTTGGTCGTTGGCGCACATTTAGGGAGCCGATTTTTCCTCGGGGGGCAAAGGGGGCCTTCGGCGCTCATCGGGGGCGCCGAAATTTTTCAAGAAGGGCAGCTGCGCCCTTGCCCCCCCCCCGCTAGCTACGGGCCTGACCCATATTATATAACTCAAATATCAAAATGAAATGAAAAGGGGTTAACCTCCTAAGTTATGCACATATCGCTACACCTACTGCCTGTAGAAACTGAAATACATGACAAGAACGTGTACAAAACTATTTGTGGGTCGCGGTGGCTCATTGAGTGAAGCGACTCGTAAACCGGGTTCAGTGACGGTGATGGCCGAGAAACTTCCTTGAGATTTTCCGGTATGGTTTACCTTTATCAGTGAGTGATACATTCGTTCGTTCGTTTCTGGAGTTTAACGTCCACTTCCGCCTAGACGTCCACTTCCACCTAGATATCGTAGACAAGCCCAGTAGTACATGGTGGAGGGGGCATGGCATGCAACAGTCACTAGTCGTTCGGATGGGACAAAAAGATGTCCTGTATCGACGTTGTGCACATAAAAAACCTTGATAGAATTTGAGCCGAGCAAAATTTCCACATAGCGCACTGTATGGCTTGTGCCCGTCTTCATTAATGCGGATTAGTCGAGTTCTAGCTGACCTGTCCCTGGTTTCGATTTCTGGTAATAGCTTATAGCATGGAGTTAGGGGCGCCCTCTCAACCATGGAAACAACCTATATAGTAAAGTGGCACTATACGCAACACAAAATCAATTGCATTAGAAGAAAATATAAATTGATCACAAGTTTTCTGTGTAAGTATAGATTGTTAATACCAACTAATCAGTCTATATGTATATAATAACGGTAAAGATAACCTATAATAACAAAAATACGTCCTGTTCTAGTCACATGTTATTTGTTTTTATATTTTATATCAATTGATTGGGTTATTTCTATTTATTTTTTTTATTTTATAATAACAAATATGTCACATGTTATTGTTTATTTTCGAGAGTAATTGTTTTGGATCAGTTTTTAAATAACATTTTTAGATTACATTTATAAAAACGCATTATTAAAATGGCTTTTAAGAAAGTTGAGTAAGGTGCATTTCAAGATAAATACAAACAGTTTTTGGTGAAAGAAATGTCATAATTCACTGTAACAGATACAATATTATATTATATAGAACCTGACGTAAATCTGGAATTTGAGACCATTTTGGGAGACTTCTCTTTAGACGATTGCTAAGGAATGAATCCAGGTGAAACGAAAATTGGATATCTCATTCGACAAAGTTGAAGCCGAGATCACCAGACTCATTGCAATGTCACATTGAAGCCCTTTGCATATTACATTGGCGGAGTTCCTGGCTTGGAGGGCGGATCTTTGGGTAGGAAGTAAAGCAATTTTTAAGTGCTCTTAATCAACACGAATTAAAACGAAGAGAAACACGGCAATATCCACTGATTGTAGAAGTGTGTCTTCTGAACTGCAGTGCATACCTCATATGAACACAGCTATACGACAACACAGAGTCTTCTGAAGAACGCATTATAGTGGACATGCACGTCTAATCCATTTAAACTGCTAAAAAAATTTACAGTGAAATTTTGGCGGCGAAAATGGTAATTCAAATTCCATTAATCCCAAGAATGATATAGGAATTATAATGCATGTCATCTGGCCAATGCATAAAGATACCCGGCTCTGATTCTGAGTTGTAGCTAGCAACACCAGAAGCTAGTGGTGTAGTATAATTAACCAAAACTTTGCAATACCCCCCCCCCCCCCCTTCCAGAATTCAACTTTGTCGCGAAAGATGAAAGTGTCATGGCGAAGTAAGAGCGAAAGGGTCCAGAAAACGGCGTTACCGGAGGTAACAAACTAGAACTATCTTTAAACAGTTATTTTCTGGAAATGCTTCTCATTGGTGCATTTTGAAATATAAAGAAACCGAAAGTGTTCTTGAAATGCAAACTGTTAGAAAGTAATCAAATTTATTTTCGTTTGTGTTTTCAGATTAAACACAATCTAGCCCACAACCAAATTCTGCCACGATCTAGTAAAGACGGTCTCACAAAACCAATACACACATACCAATATAGAAATATTTATCAGTCATTAAGTTCATAAAATATGTCAGACGTCCACGAATAAGACTTCTGGAACAGAAAAAATCTATTTAGTGACCTGGCATCCTCTCTTTGTACTTCTGTTATGATAAACATTATAAACTATTTACATAAAACCAGGATCAAATACAAATTATTTAATACATAGACCCTTACAGCCTTTGAATCTAAGAACTTTTAATCCCCAATCTTTCCTAGCTAATTACAGGACAAATTCGTAAAATAAACGTTTAATGCCCGCGAGGCGTTTGAACCTAGTAAATTTATTGTGTAGATAAATATTTTATTTATCCAATTACAGGTGAATACTATTGACATAAAACGCTTTGTAATCAACATTTTGCAAGTTTATTGAATGATTACCAATGAAAATATAGGATTAAGAGAACATTAGCTGATATACAACATTGGTGTCGTTTTATTCAAACTAAGGAACTTAATTAATCGCTCATCGGAGGTTTGGGATAGACCATAGATATATTAATGATTTCTATGTTAGAGAATTCAAAAATGGTCTGTTTTTGTGGCTAAACAGCTTCATGATATACACATTTGCTATACATAAAGCCAGTATTTCTGCAAAATGTCTAAAGTTTCTTCTTAACGCCCACCCCTATAGACCAAACAAATGAGCTTAAATAATTATCAATAATCACCATTCAAGCTACATTATCTTCTTCTTGGTAGAAATACATTGTATGGTTTTAACAAATCCATTAAATATTTTTGTAGAAAAAAAGATCTGAAACATCCATCCCCATGAAGCCGACCCACTGCAATTTAGCAAATGGCAATAAGCATCAGACAAGTAAATCTGAATTTGGTGGATTTGGAGAATCATCACCCCAGTGACTTAAACTGAATTAGCACCACCAAAGCAACTCATCTTCCAAATATTTAGAAATTATCAAGGATTTTAAGAGAAGAACACGAAAATGTCGCAAATTGGCCCCATGAACTATGGAGCTGGTCAACTCTTAACACCTGAATAAGCATCGCATAAGCAAGATACCTATCAAATTTGGTTGAAGAAAAAGTCGAAAACGTAATAATTGGTGTATGTGGTATAAAGGCTTTAGACCGTTGGATATATAAGCTAAAATAATTAAACGTGTTTTTAAAATGTATAAATCAGATTGATACCTTCCTCACTAGCATCTGTACTTGTTTAGGAACATGACGCACGATGGCAAGTGGGTGGCTCTAGCAAATACATTCAAGCATTCAACATTGTAAGAGGATGGGTATTTTAAACTAAAGTTTAATCAGGGAGGAAGTACAGACATTATTACACATTTATTATATCTTGTCGATCTTACATCAGAACACTGGGAGGACTTTTCTGTAGCGCCATTGTTCTGTGATTTCTTGGGTTGCATAGAAGGCGCTCAGCTAGTTAACCTTCCGTAATTCTCCACAACCTCCCTGTTCTCTTCAAAGGTGTTGTTCTGGCACCCTGCCAAGCCAGTAGCAATTAGTTCAATGTAGACTGGAAAAACTAATTATATTATATCTTATTAGGAAAGTAAAATTCTAGTTAGCCTGATCTTTATGTCTTAAATACAGAATTCTATTACCACCACTTTCTTAACATACATATAAACCACAAGTGGTAATTGCTTTAGTACCTAATTTTTTGTAACGGCGAAAATTAAAACCCTGTTTTTCTGTACAGCTCACGTCTTTTCACACTTTAAATAGATGTGGGCGCCATTTTTCCAATGTTGCGTAAGGTAATAATGAAGTCATGATTGTATGTAATATAAATAAGTTGAACATATTAGCCACAAGGCAACAACACCTTTGCCGTTAAGCATTGAAGAAGATACCCCATATAATCTATCTTTCATATGCCATTATAAAAGATAACATATGATAATCTGCGGATATTTGGCACCGCAGCAACGAAAAGACCCGGGTCGTCTCATTCCAACCTAGGTGTTGGTTGTCAGGACATTAAAAACACTTGTAACTTGAATGTTGCAACCACGTAATATGTACAAGAACGCATTTTCCAGACACATTGCTAGAATATTCGCGTTGGGCGGACAAGACTGTCGGATAAACGTTTAATTCAATTCAGAAAGTAATAATTTTCACACATAACTGTTCTAATTAGTTGCTGTTGTTATCGAGAAAGTTAGAGGTCTACATTTTTACGATCTGTATAATTACCCCGTGATGAACGATACGGAACAAATTGGATGCAGGTGAATGTGGGACTTGCGTATACGTTAAATTAATGTCTGCAGAAATTTTAATTATGATAATGTTTAGATATTTTCGTGTAAATATAAACAAACATGGTGATATACAGTATTTAGGAATGTCAAAACAAGGCATGTGACACACACGCAGAAGACAAATGACTAAATCTCTCACCTAAATATGTGTGTCACACTAAAATTAATTTATCTATTTAAATAGAAAAGCAACATCCTTTTAAAACCATGGCCTCCGAGGATTAGACTTCAGCTTTTACGATACAACCAATCAATTATGTCAAAAACCGGAAGTGCGGTTAAAGGAGAAATATTCACCATCTACATTTTGTGATAAAGTAATCAATGACTGGGGAAAATGACGTATTTTGAATATTGATAACCATCCAGAGGTTCTAAGTAGACTTGAAGCAAACTATATATACGGTATTTATTTTAATTTCCACCAGTTTGATTCTCCCAGAACAAGTGACATGTATATTGGTTGTGGTGGAACATGCAAGTGCAAGATGGTGTATATATCAATATCGTGTGAAAGGTCAAATATGATAGGTAGATAGAGGTCAGCTGATTAGGTTAAATTGATGTCATCTGTTGTAGATAAAGACGTTATACTTAAAGTTAAAGATATCAACAAGTAGTAAGATAAACAGTTGTGTATGATAGCCTATATTAATATTCAACCACATATAAATATAGATCACTAAACTAATTCAATCAACAACTAACTTCATGTGTTTCTCAATATACACAATTAACATCTAATGTCGAGTGATATAACCATATGCCCATGACCGCCATTTCTAATTTTGAACCCCCTTTAAAGGAGCTTTCAGAGTTTCACCGGGCCTCCTAAAAAGCCCGTTTAAGTACGGAAATCACATGCCAAAATACTAAGAACTTGACAAGAAATATGGTTTCTTTCCACTGCGACCCTACGCGGAAGCGAGTTATTTAAATAGAATTGTACCATATGTTAGTCTCGAAATGGCATAGTTTTTGTGAAGTGGACGTTAAACCCCACTAGTTATTTAAGTCAAAATTTGAGTGTTGGTACTATAGATGTGTGATCTGACGATAATTTTCAACTGGTGTGCTTTCGAATCCCCGGTTGCAAGGGGTAGGGTCGCCTGTCCAACCTCGTGAGTTGTTTCCGTGTCCTCTGGTTTCCCCCCACTACCAAAGACCCAAACGAATTATTGAAATAAAATTAAACCATATTTTATGTTAGTCCCGAAATGACCTAGTTTGTGTCGAGTGTACGTTAAACCCCATTTATCTCTCCCTGAATCTAATTTATGTGCATTTTATCAATTTGTATAATGTTATGATGGGTATCGGTGTCATAATTGAGAGGTAGTTGGCTGAAGGTGTGGTGGAGCTTATTTATCTTTTTTGTGACTTGGTTCCTTTATAATTCGAATAAACTGGCATATTCCTCACTGTGAGTTGATAATTCTAACTTTTTGTTGTTGAAATGTTGCTTATAAATCCCATAAGGGATTATCGATATCTCTATCTATATCTCTATTCAGCATGTACTGATAGAAATTCCAAGAAAACTCGTCATTTTTGGTATTTCTATGGATACCAGACAAACCACGGTCTATAGCCAAAGGGTGAACCGTAGGTTACTTGGAGTTGCATGTTGCATTGTTCATACCAAATTTGATGAAAATCCATTAAGGCATAACTGAGGAAATTCGACTTTTGTTGTCATCGGTATCCTTTATTATCATACTTATGGGCCAAGTTTGGAACATAGTTTATAAATAAAATTGGTATCTTTTGTGTGATTAATAACAAAAAGGTGCATTTTAGAGTACTCAACGCCTTTAAGTTAACTTTTTTTATATCTAGAGTAAGTCTTATACATGCAGTTAAGAATATATAGAAATTCAAATATTGTATATCATAAGTCACTTATCTTAAAAGAAAGCCATATTTAAAACGTTTAAATGTACAGGCATGATGCATTCTTAACATATCTATACTAGTTATAATATAACCGATTAACCCATTTGGAAAAATATGAATGACAACTGTAAATTCTAGATGCTATCTGTCAGAATCTGAAAATTGTATATCTTTGATGCTGACATGGAATTATAGATCAGACTATATTCAATTAAATCATTTAACTGCGCATGTTTATCATTTGATCCAAATCCTCTGTCATTGTCTCATAATATGTTACTCGTGCGATTTACCAATGAATGTACTTTTACTATGAACTATAGTAACTATTTGGTTGTAGGATTGATCCGTTTTAAATGGCATCGTGGATGTGCACATTCACACCGCTCTTTACTGTATTTAGAATTTAACACACGACTAGAATCTTGCTGCAGATCACCGGGGATTTAACTAAGAAGCTTTAACGTTCTAAATCTCACTAGGCTCTCCAAATCTGCACGACACCGTGAGGTTACATCCGATTCGTGAAATGACATTCAGTTGAGTGGCTGACTAAATCAAGCTGTCCAAATAAGGGAGCTAATTCCCAGCCCGATTGTGCCCGTTTCCCGATGGGAATAATTAGGCGAGTTGTTAACCCAGGCAGAAACACGCCGCCGGCTGAATATTAGTCATAATGTTCCTTAGAAAATGAATGTATCGGAAATGGTATTGTGCGAGAAAATAGCCTTATTTCCAGATACATTAGTTAATTTAATGGCGAACTTTATTAAGCCCCATGTTGTCACGGGAGCTTACAACTTGCGCTAATTATTTCGTCTTAAAGCAGATAGGACACCGCTGGGGGTATAAGGGGCGAGATTAGTTAAGAAGAGAAAATAAATAACACATATTGGATTATTTCCTCTTCCCTTGTCAACAATAATGACGACCATCAAGGTTCACGACACATGTAAAGATTTTACACTATTTGATCTTATGCTGTTGTCCTTCTTCAAGATTCCTCCAGGCTATACTCCAACCCAATACAAGAAATTCCACAATTAATTAAAAATCTATAATCCATTTTTTCTTTTAGACTTCAAATGTATCTAAATTCCACTATTTTGTAACAACATTTTAATACAGAGGTCGGCATTAAATGAAACCTAATGTGGACAGGCACAGATGATTGATATCCTGTAGTTTCACATCTCAGTATATGACGATATACATTGTTTAAAAACATTTACTATATTGCTTTATATTGCAGATTATTTCTGAAATCCAAGTTGGTGACAGTTCTGTAGCAATTATATTCAGTTTCGTTCGAGAGAGTGTGTGACAGAGAGAGAGAGAGAGAGAGAGAGAGAGAGAGAGAGAGAGAGAGAGATGGGGTTTAACGTCCACTCGACACAAACTAGGAAATTTCGGGACTAACATATGGTTTGATTTTATTTCAATAATTCGCTTGCTCGTAGGGGTCTTTAGCAGTGGGAGGAAACCGGAGTGCTCGGAGGAAACCCACGAGGTTGAGAAGGCGCCCCTATCTCCACGCCACATACGCTCACACCAGGGATCGAAACCACAGCCGCAAGTCGGGGGTAACCGGCCAGCTAGAGGTCGAAGCGCGGCACTCTAGACCACTAGACCACCCAACCCCCAGTTTTGTTTGAACGTACTTTACGCTTTTCATTCTAGAACATCTAACACATCATGTTTATTTGGGAAGTTCATCTACCTTATTATTGCTGTCGAACTTTCTGTATTAGTTTCCTTATTAGAGTTCAATCACCAACGGTCCTTGATAATTCTCGCTTGACACAATTTTTCTTGTAAACTGCTGTTCAGGAATAAAGAACAACCAAGGATTGGAAAGACGAGAAAAAGAAAACACCAAGATTTCTTTGAAGTTAGAAGTGTTATCGAACAATTATATAGATTATATGAAAGGCGATGTTTGAGAGATAGAACATAATTCTAATGTAAGATGTTTAGAGTACAAACATGGCGGTTGGTTCTACCTACATCATACTGTATATCCTGTATGACTTTCTCTATAATAGAGCCGACTACAACATATACTATATCAACACCATTACACCTGTTAACTAACTTCACCTTTCTTTAGTCTCTCCGTTTTTTGGCCTTTTAAAATGCTTTTTACCATCATGCCGGGTCTAAAGTCCAATTTAAGTTTGATCGTGCAAAGATGTCCAAAGCTGCACCCTAATGTTTATTTAATATCTTACCCGTTGAAAATAAGGTACGCTGAAACTGATCTGAGAACGACATTATATTTTCCGGAACACCTCAAATGTCTCTGTAACCGGCAGATGTGCTGAAAAATAAGACGTTATCAAATGGTAAGTTTAAACGATTTCAATATTGGTTTTATCCATTCTATGTTAACATTATATAATATGAGATAGACCTATTTTGTCTCTTTTGAAATTAAACCGGAAATGAGTCACACGGCAAACGCCATTGGCAAAACGGATATAACCGAGGACTCCCGAATTTAAGGCGCTAACGAAGTAAGAAGTCATGGTTGATCACTACATCCACGATCTTGAACCAGAAAACCCTGTTATCAAACCTGCAAAAAGCAAAAACGACCGATGGAGAAGTTAAAGAAAACATTTTCCTTTTTTAACGTATTCATTTCAGATCACACAAAATATATTGATTAATGATAGAATTATGTTCTCTATTTATACTTTGACAGGATTAATAGACTTCGCGCGGTATACAGTAGTATTGTGATAATGAATGCATGCAATATTTAAAAATACTGAATAGGTAAGCAAAGGAGAAAAAAGAAGCATATTTGTTTAGAATGGGTATCCGGAGTCTGTTTCGCGAAATTTTAACAAAGATAAAAATCCAGATTTTAGTAATTGATTTAATTGATTTAAGTCAATTTTAGTACTTAGCCAATCCAAATTAAAGTATCTACTAAAATTTGGATTTTATCTTTAGTTAAGGTTTCGAAAAAACAAGACCCCCCGAAACTAAGCGCATAACCTTGTTTTAAGTGTAAACCGGGTATTTCATTAATCCATAAGATCCTCTTACAGTAAGTATAGGCACACAGAGTTCTTCAGCTAGTAGGGTATTCCCCAGGTGGGCCACGGATGTAATCCGTATAGTAAAATGAAGAAAAAAAGATACTCTTTTTTTTAAATGATGAGTTTGGTCCATGCCGTACAATCGACTGTCTTTGAATAATTATCACAGGTGGGGTGGGTTAATAGAATTTATATTCTAAATAGATTTGGGACATATCCTATGATAAATCGATATGTCTGAAACTAGACTAAAGAGTCAGAGGAGGATCTCATGTTTCGTCGAAATTATGACCTATATTACTCATGAATAATCATATTTTGAGGCTTTTATAGAAATGAAAAGAGAGGTTCAAGGGTATCTACCGAAAATGGAAAACAAAGAATTGGAGAATTAGTTTCTTCAAGAACAAAGAGATAATTATAGAATTTGGCACGGAAACGAAACAACGTTATAGCAATTATAATATTAATGTGTTTAAGCCCCAATTTGCTGGGAGGATTACAGGAGATGAGAAAGCTGTTTAATTTGTGAGATGGTTGTATCCCAGTTAGTAGATTGTAAGTAAGGGTAGATTAAAAGAGTCGAGACCTTCGCTATCTGTAGCAACATGTTGAGAAATCGTCTAGAGTGAAGATAGATCATGTTAACTGAACATGTACATGCATAAAAATTGATGAAACCAGGCATATTGAACAGCGATACAGAGATCGAAAAGGACTGTTCACGACACAATCGATCGAACAGAAAACAAAACAGAACTTTTCTGTATGAAATTCAACTTTAAACATAACATGGCCAGGCATGTTTTATGGTCCAACCAACGTCCATACCAAAGAATGTTTTTGATACTACTCCTCTTTAAGGCCACCGCGAACAATTTCAGCAAGTTCGAAAGGAAATCTCTTAAGTCCTTACTTGTAGAAAATTACATATTTTCGGTGACAGTGACAAAGATTCAATGTAATTGTAAATGCCTATCGGACTCCTCATAACTGGCCTAACAATCCCAGCAAGTTTGAACATCATGTTCGTAATGGTTTGCACAGCCACCGACTGAACATTTGGAGAAAATTATTTACAGGGTAGTTCTTTGTTAGCCAACAGAATCAGTCTTGACTGAATCTATGCTTGCAAATAAAAGAAGGACATTGGTTTCCTCGATTAGCCGAATGGTTAGCACGCGCGTCATTGTGTCAACTGGCGTGATTTCGAATCCCTGGTTGTACGTGACAAGGAGTAGGGTCGTCTGTCCAAACTCCTGAATTTTCTCCGGGCAAGCGAATTATTGAAATAAAATTAAAAGCATAAGTTAGTACCGAAATGACCTAGTTTGTGTCGTGTGGACGTTAAACCCCATTTCTCTCCTCTCTATCTCTCTCTCTCTATCTCTGTCTGTCTCTTTCTTTTTGGAGACTAGCAAACAGGTGAAATATCTAGTAACGGTATTTAAAGATAAAAGCAACAGATCTTCACAATTTATTTAAAGCCACTTTCCCCCAAATGTTGCCCCCACCCCTAATCCTCGTTCTCTGATTGACGACTTTTATCGGTCAGTATATACCATTATGGTATAAATATTTGTATTATACCTTGGTATATACATAGTTCCCTTTTTATCATAAAAACTGTTTGTCCATAGCAATGTATTAGGCCTACTAATTCTCAGTGTCGTCTGTCTTTATTGCTTACAGCCGTTGGTGGAGTATGCGGATAAGATTAATCCTACAAAATACGATAATATATATTGATGTATTTCTACCCGGCATCATCTAACCTGAAATTAGCCCTGAAAACAAGTCTCTTAGCAATCTCGTTATTCTTCTTCAATATATCTATGTGAAATACCACTATAATGTGAACACAGCAGACAAATATACACTTTACGTGAATTAAGTAGACTTGGTCATGCTTTACTTTACATTTTATTGTTATTATTGTCTAGATTTATTGTTATTGTAAAGACTGTATTTTACATGGCGCGATGGAATGTTCTCAAATATCCTAATTGCTCCCATCGTCATCGTCCATATCATTTTTTACAGCCAATCACAGGGCGCGTAATGGTGGTGTCTGGTATTTGTGGCGCACGAGGAATGTTTTCGATATAGGCACCATTAGTGAGTCGCCATAAATAACGAGCAATAAGTATAAAATGACGGCAGGTTCAATATATTTACGTATATAGACAATAGCTGACAGTAGACATAATTTCAATCCATTTATCAACAGTACAAGTTATATAAAAGTTAAACTATCAAAATATAAGGGACCTGGTGGGAGGGAGGGAGGGAGAGAGAGCGAGAGGGGGGTGGGGGTTAACGTCCACCCGACACAAACTAGGCCATTTCGGGACTTACATGGTGTTCAATTTTATTTCCATAATTCGTTTGTGCAGTGGGAGGAAACCGGAGGCCTCGGAGTAAACCCACGGGGTTGAACATGCGACCCCACTCCTTGTCACGTACAGCTGAGGAATCGTAACCAAGCCAGTTGACTCAATGACAGACTTTATGATACAGCGCTCACATGCTTACCATTCAGTCATCCACCCCACTCAGGGATTTGGAATGCAGGGTTAAGATTGTAAAGAATAAACTCATAGGTAGATGATAAGGACTGGAGGATTGTTTGTAAACATCAGCATCTTTATTGCATATACAAAAGCTACTTCCATTTTATATTTTAAATCCTTGAACAGCTTCATCGACATTACGATAGTTTAATGCTATTTAATTTATTAGTATTACATTAAAAGTTTGCTTTGTTTTATTTTGACGAATATTGTAATGACCATATGCCAATTTTGAAATAAATTCCTTTAGGCTGACATCGTCTGGTAGTTTTATGGAAGGAAAAACATTTTACTGCAGTTTTTATACACCCACCTTGAAATATAGTCGTCTATTGTAGTCAACCCCGTCCTCCTGGTGGACTTGAAATTTATACAAAATGTTTACGTTCAAAAGACGATGATGTTTATAGATTTTCAACGATTTTTGATAATTACGTTTTCGAATTATCTATCATCAGATTGATTATTTCTATGTTTAAGATGCGAAGCCTACAGAATCAATCTAAATCTGGATTAAAATTTGTTTTTAAAGTAATACCAATATTTACTTAACTCTGGCCATATTGTATGTATTTTTTCTACAAAAATTGATGTTATGGAATACTGAGCCGTTAGATCTTGAAGAAAAAACGTGGATCAAATCTATTTGAAACGACTACATTTAATCCATGTTAATGAGCCCCAGGGCATCCATAATGGTTCGTATGTAAATGAGAATTCCATGTAGGAAATCCAACACTAAAGCCAGAGATTCGAAATAGAACATGTATTGCTAATGCCATTTGAGATCTAAATTATGTTGGTTCCTAAAAACTCTTGTTTATGAGAACACGATCCTAAGATTGCTAAAACAAAACATCATTTACAGAAATAACATAGCAAACATTTAGAATGAATTAACTTTCTCGCTTTTTTCCAAAACACCTATCTAAGAAAAACGTAAACATTTAATAACATTTCCCCTTTGAGATGAAGCAGTTTAAAACTCTTTACGAGTATTTTGCGTGATGACATCGTGTGGGTTTTAAGAAAACGGCGAAAGAAAAAATGAACTCCATGTAGTCTGTTTTATGTTTTATGATCGGGTGGCAGAGGCGTTGGAAATATTTCCTTTGCGTTGGCAAAATATAGTCGCCGGGCCTTCCACCGATCGATAAAACATATTCTGTTTTCAAATTTTACTTTTTCATGCCTGTTGGTAGGCATTTATAAAAAGTGGAATGACCACTGTTTTATCGGCAGTGTTTATTTCTTGGTGTTGAGTAATAAGACTTAAACTGGGCAAAATTAACCCGCGTTTCATTTTTCAAAACTATCTCAGATCCTATTTTAATCTAAAGCTCCAATTTTTTTTCTTATAATTTCATTCTATGAGATTGGGTATAAACTGGAATACGACTACACCCCCACTAAAAAGATGTGCACATAGTTGGTGGCGTCAGTGATATTTACATCGACTTTTTACGTTTCCATATAAGGACGTGTATTACCATCATATGATGTAATCTATCAATAGAGGTATATAAACCCACGTCCTCGTGTTATTTTTATCCTTAAATGGAAAAGCAGCAATCACAAGTATCATCATCTTTTGAGGTTCTTCAGATTTCAACGATGAGCTAATTCAGATGTCTTAACTGGCAACCTTATAGAAAACATTTCGGTTAGTTACGTTTCTGGTATGAATAAATTTCCATAAAAGCAGGGGTTAAATATATGTAAGCATATTATATCTATTCTATAGCATATTATATCTATTCTATAGCATATTTTACTCATCAGACTGAACCATTCAAAGAACAAATCAAAAGAGATAGACCACCCGTTAATTGCCTATCAATTCTAAGCTCCTAGAACACTTGAGCCCAGTTTGTACTCGTCGGTTATACATGCTTGACAATTCAAAAAGATGATATAAATTTCACGGCTATTAAAGAAAACTAATATAGAACATAGAATATCAGACTATTTGCCCGAGGGACTCGACGATTTTACAGTTGGAAGACGCGAGGGCTCGGGTAACCGTCTTGAAACCACTCGTTTATTGTATGTAGAGTTTTAGAAAAATAAATCGGCGAAGTTGGCCTCTGGGCGAATAACAAGAATTACTATGAGTATTTGTATATGTATATAAAGAAGTGAGTTGGAAGACTAACCCGGGTAAAATAACATAATTTAATGTTGTAATAGCGAATAATTAACACTTTAATAAACCTATTTATTTTTGTTACACTTGACGGACTTGTGTTTACTCGTTCTTTCATCCATACATCCTCTAACAAGACGCGTCTTATTCCATCAGTCACGAAGGGCAATGAGGAGGAAATATTTTCTCTCACAGGATCATAAATTACTAAATATTATGAAACTATATGTACTATGACGATAACAAGGCAAGTCGCCATCTTAAATTACTAGCATCTGATTTCAATATAATAAGAGAATAAGAAACTAAACATTGGCAAATCTCGTGAACTTCAACAACAACTTTACTTTTTCCCATGTTACCTCTGGGAACTAACTAGCCTCGATCACTCAGGCCAAAATTACTTCAGGAAAAATTGTCTGAACCAAATACAGACAATTTGTGCATAAAATTACTAGCTCGCTGAATGTTCGCGAATACAGTTTATGGTTTGTGGGAAATGTTATTTGAATTCACCAGTTTACAACGCATTCTGCAAACTGTCAACAAATACCCAGGGTCGAATTCCCCCTACATCTGTGCCATGACCCTCAAGGTTGCATGGTCAATTTGCGCTATGTTGCTGTCGAAGATGAGACAATTTTTGGGCTGTAGTGATCGAGACAAATAAAAGATTGTCAAAATCATAGATAATTGAAATCTGGACAAATTGTACCTCAGTACAGAAAATTGATCCCTGCATGCATTTTATAGTGCCCGCGGTCACTTTTTGCAATACCTTTGGCGTTATTGAAAGATATTTCTCGTGTCAGTTCGTGTCGCAAGACAGAGGTGTATAATGATATATAGATAGAATCAAGTCGAGATTTATAATTAATTCTACAGATACAGAAACAATAAATAATAGATAACAATACACAATAATAATAATTACATATTGTTATAAGCCACATGTAGACTAGTATAAACATCAAAGTTAGAGACATGCAATATATTTTACTTATCAGATAATCACTGAGCATGTTTAATAGACGGTTAGTAACTCAATCAGAAATTATATTACAGATTGTCTGGATGTCTGAAATATTGTTTTGTCGGTCTTAACCAATTAATTTACCCTCCCCATCCACCGAAAAAAAGGCGATTCAAAACTTCTTGTGTGTTTGGTGTTTTACTTTGCAGACGTCACTCTTTTGTTCACTAATTAGAAATGTCCTTTGTTTTGCCTTTTAGAATATTTTGGTGCTATATTATGGTGGCTGAAAGCGTCCATTTATATCTATATATATATACATCGTCTATATAATATATAAGCACTAAAAGCTTTTTAGAACTCTCCATGTTGTTCCCATGTTTAATTACTGTATGTGAGTCGGAAAGTAAAGATGTTATTGTTTGTATTATAAATATAAATCATAAGGGAATGAGTTAATCGGGTTCGAGACGATGATTTATACCAGGTGCTACCAACGTATTACTTTCCATTCAAACATGTCATTTAAACGGTATATCTTTATCATGATTTACTGTACGGTCCATGCATTAGTCGAGAAGGTTCATCGATTTTATCGGCGTGGTTCACCTTTGTCAGTGGTGTGTGTATGTGTGTGTGGCTGGGGGAGGGGCTGGCAAAGGACAACGTATAGACGTTCGGATCGGACGTAAAACCGAGGTACCATGTACACATTGGCGTTCACGTAAAAGAACCCCTGACAGTTGCAATTCGAAATAAGACTAAGAGTAGCCCGCCTCGCCGCTGTATGTTCAAAATGCCCCTCATCGCACACATGCCCGTCTTCATTAACCAAATCGAAGCAGAACAGCAGGATGTTAAACTTTATTTCATGTAATTTTAATGAGACGGAATGCTAATATTTCCGAGAAAACGACAATGGTGGTGCACCAAGACTAATATCTTCCATAACTTGCAATGCGCACTTATGAACGTGGCACCAAACTAATCTACTTTTAGACCTCAAAACATCTGATATCCATTGGTGTCATGTTTTCAAGTCTGCGGCATTATTTTACATGTTCATTGTCTTTCTTTTCACTGGTCTATGGGTGTTCTTATTTATACATGTTTTTGTATTTCTAAATATATTAGGAATTTATAAATTTATGCATTTTTATTTACAAATGTATATTGTTTTGCTCTGTACGTATTTAAATCTTGTATATTGATAAAGTAATGATATATCTATATGTAAACAATTTATTCATGTCAAATTATAGTCACAGAACATAATTTACCAATCTGTTCACAACCTGTTATGCTTTCTGTGTTTTTAAGGAATTCAACCACACATACGGTGGATATCCGCTTAAATATTATACCGCCGATTTCAAAAGTAAAATTTAACCAAACACAAAAAGATCCCTGGTTCTTGACAAATTTAAACTTTTTAACACCCTGTTTTTAAAATATTCTCTACAGAAATTTCTTATAATTTGTTCCATATGATTACATTTAAATTTTGAAAAATGGTTTAGCCTAAATGATGGGTCAATTTATCCAGGAGCAAAATAACGGTAAAGGAAACAAGCGGTTGTCATGCAAGAGATGGCATCGAACAAGTAAAAAATGTGATGTCATTGCAATAAGGGACCACAATCCAGGATGTTTCGGCCCGACATGCGTCAATTTCGATATAAACAGAGATCAATGTGGTGTAAACATATATTATTTCAAATTTAATCAAAATCGGATCAAAATTGTCACCTCTAGAAGGTCCACAACCTTGGTACTACATTCTTTTACACTGTTTGCGTACAGGAGGTTCCATTTTGTAAGTGAGTTTCGGTTATTATGGTGTAACGGTATTTCAAATAGGATAAAAAAAATTATGAAAACGCGATTTTTCGTACAATCAGGGGCCGTAATCCAGGAAGTTACGTCCCAATATGCGGCAATATCGAGAGGAACCGAGATATTTGGGATATAAACCAATATTTCAAGTTTCGTCAAAGTCGAATTAAAATTGTGACCCGTAGATTGTCCACACACAAAATGTGAATACTACCGGTGTATCCGAGAATCCAGTTAGAATCTCCATATAGACCCACTTTTATTAGACATACACTAATTACGTTTTCGTTTTTATTAAACAGTCTCTCCAAGTCTTAGTATAGTTTCTTTTAGACGCCATTATATATTCACTCGAGAATTAGCAGGTGTAAACTGTCCTATACTGAGACTAATTACACCACGAGGAGATGGAATTACATACCCGATGCCCTCCCAATAACATCAATTATAAGCATGGCCGGACATCAGGTTCGCAGAATTATAAAAAAAAAGATGGCGTCTATCTGTTTTCCGTTTGGTTACACGATATGGCCGCGTGTCCTCCACGTAATACTACCATCTAAGTATTACAGCTTTGATCTCAAGGGAATTAGATCTTTACAACTGTCAAAATAGATTTCGGGCCATTAATGTGAGACAGGCATGACCAGTTCTTGAAATTCTTACACTGGATGTTACAATAGAGTATATTTAATGATAGGTCTTGTACTAGCTTATTAGTATATTTTGTATTATTTGATATCTATTGTGGAATAATCCCTTTGATGCGTCACGGGATCAAAATACCCCAGTAGCACCGTAACAAAAGTAGAAAACACGGATTAAAGACACAGAATGTTCTGAGCAAAGAACCTTACATTAGAGTAATGTTAATTATAATGGGTTATAATATTGGCTGTGTGTTCATTCTGATACACACACATATATATATTTACATACACAAATATTTACCAGAAACGCCCTATAACCGACCCGACTATTACCCCGTTCAGACGCTTATAACTAAACTGGTTTAACTTATCCGGCGATTTTTATCCGGCACTCTTTGCGTTCATACGTGTTTTAAGATACTGGCACTATACTGGATTAACATTCCTGACCATGTTCTTGACCTCGTCGGTCAAGGGTCAGAGGTAAACGCGCATGAGCACTGATGAAGAACAAAAAGCCGCCATTTTTCTAAGATTGTTATTTACTACGCCCTGCGCATGTCCAGAGTGAAAACATCCGGATATTTTAATCCTACCCGTTCAGACGCCGAAAGTTAAACCAGATAAAAAAAAAGCTGAATTCAATTCACCTACGGAGGTGGATAATTTAAACTAGTTTAAAATCTCCACATATGCGTTCAGACTACGAAAATTGCTGAATTAACTATCGCCGGATAAGTTAAACTAGTTTAACTTGCGCGTCTGAACGGGGTATATGACAGCCCCTCTCCCTCCTAACTTACCCAACATTACCTTTTTGACCATACGTATCGACACTGTCGAATGGTTACGTAATCTGTTATGCCCACAGTACCGCCCATACAACCAAAAGTCGTCAATTATTGATGCAAACATGAAGTCGTACTTTTGTTATAAAATGTAAACAGATATATAGGTGAGAATGTAAATAAACAAAAATAGAGCTGTACAAACCGGTTGTACTTGAAAAACATCTATTTACAGAGAAAAAAACCTAAAGCCCTCGAATTATACAGACGACATTCAAAAAGACATAAATGTAGAAAATGCATTTGATGTGAATAACTTTGAAGTGATATTGAATAATTCTCTATGGTTAATAGAGCGACAAAAATATTATTTACGATGGTGTCTAAAATGTATGGAAAAGTGGGCCTGCTTAATTAATAATCATTTCATCTTTTCATTTTTCACTCACAATCAACTTTTATAAAATCCTCTATGTCAAAGTTCAAATTTGTAACATTTTTAAAAAGGAGAATTGGGAATGATTGTGGTCATTTATTTATTTATAAGTGTATAAGCCTGTTTCTACAGACCCCCGGACACTACTTCCCATTTACATGTATATATTTAAGTATTCAGAAGTAACGTCCAACGGAAAACGTTGATTTTAATGAGATTGTTACGTAATGACGATGCTGTAAATATTAGATGATCACATCCAAAAAATATGGGGTGTGTTTTACGAAATTTTAACTGAGATAAAATCCCAATTTTAGTAATTTGATTGAATAGTAGATTGATTATAGTGCTTAGCCAGTCAAAATTGAAGTAGCTAGACTAAAATTTGGATTTTATCTTTAGTCAAGATTTCAAGAAACAGGACCCTGCATATGCGTGCGCTTAGGAAACAAGGATTGTTTGCTTCCATACGTTCTCTTGCATTGTAACTCCAAAACTTCACATATTTCCTTTCGATATTAATATTTCCGAGTTAAATGGTGAGATTTAGCTGTATCGAGAGTCTTATTGATCATAGTTCTATTTAGTAATTCCTGAAAATTTAGTTTCTACATTAACAGCTGTCGTTGTGTTTAATGTTAAGATTAGTTATATTGTTATAAACTAGCACAAGCCACTATAGTTAAACTCAAGTGTTTTACTCATCATAATCAAGTATGAAAGCAAACAATAAATCCAGACTAAGAAGATCTCCCTCACGAACCCCGACATCGAATGTTTAATCGCTATTTTACTTCTATACATATAACTATCTGTTAAACTTGTCTAAATCACTTTACGCTTGGGAACTGCGAAACTGATTGACAACTAGTTTCATATAGATTCTATCAATTCTACCTAATATTCTGTTTTCAGATTTCTATTAACAAACGAAATCGACATAGAGCAGAATAAGATGAGGCATCCGATGAGTAGGGATCAAAACATTAAGGAACACGGAATCTACATTATGATTTTAAGAATGTCAATGAAATCATTTAATATAATTTAGTCGATTTAAATGGAGAACCCGCAGCGGCTCTCGGCGAATAAGGCTTTGGTTCACCATCCATGAGGTCCTAGGTTCGATACGGGTTTTGGTCGAGGAATTGGTTTGTTCGCACTACTGGTGCAGGACGGATTGCATGGCAAGGGATATAACATCTAGTTCTTCGTATGATAAGAAAACCCAGGTCCCGTGTACAAGTATACTAGCATGAAAAAGAAACCTTTGCAGTTGAAATTCTATGAAAAGGTGGTAGAAACCGCAGTTTCCTTTCCAATTTTCCCCCATAGTGCAGTGCTTGTTGTACGCCGGTGTTCATTAGCTAGGTTTATGCAGAAAGGTTGAACGTAAAATCTGATTGAAATGTAGACTCTGTGTTCTGAACTAGCACAAGATAATATTGAATTGAAATGCTGTTATATCCTAGAAACAGTGTTATGTATTCAGTTCCATATCAACATGATATTAAAACACGAGAATTCGATATAGCGATAGGAATTCAGATATATTTGTTAGCATTGTACATCAATTGAGATTGTAAGAGATAGTTTTCTAGTTAAAGCTTTTTCGAAGTTTATAGAATATGCATGTTGCTGTTCGGAAAAGTGTACATATAGGGTTTCTCACCCAACCTCTAAGATTGTGCTATTTATTAGAATTGCATGCACTAGAATGTAGATGGAAATGGTTAAGATGGTGATTAGTTAATTAAATGGGGCGTAAATCTAATCAAATATCAATCACAGCAGTCATAACCCCAATTAAAAACAATTCTTTATCACATGTTTAAAAGTGTTCGATTCCCTTTAAGAGAACATAATGGTATTATGCAGAAACGATTTGGGTATTGTTTTATGTCAATGAGGTAATATCTAAACGAGTGATCATTTGAACTCTAGGGTGTTTTAAAATAGACAAATGCTGATAAAGCTATTAATTTTGGTCTATGAATTCTGCCATAACCAAGATACGGTGTTATGTATTAAGAACGTTGAGGCTGGAGTGTGTATTTATTGATGATGTAGTGGGGAATCAAGTCCACCCGTCTCGGTTCTCACCCCCTAACAAGTAGACAGGTGTGAGTGGTTGTGACACTGACTGATAACAGCCGGACATTGGCTAACAAATAACAATGTCTTCCTGCTAATCTCAACATTCTCATTTCCCCTCTTCGTCCCTGGTAGCGACTTATGGAATTCAAGACGGAACATCGCATAAATAATAAACTATGGAACAACAGCGATAATTAAGATTTGTCTCCTACAGTATGTGAGGTAGATAAATTTGATGAATAGTAATCCAACAACAAATCCACATGCGAATCTTCAAATCAGGATTATGGTGTTGATTCTTTCATATTCATCGCAGTTTTTAGTTTAATTAATTGAGTTAAGGTTAATGAAACGAAACACGCGAATATTTGATTCTTTGGATACAAAATGGTGGCTATAAAAGTCTACGTTTAAATGTGACACCAATAACTTCTTAAATCATGAACAACGTTTCACCATTGCTAAGAGCATTACCAAAAACTTCTGAAACCATGAGCAATTTTTCAATAACAATTTCTGTAGTTCAGAACAAATTCTAAAACCATCACCAAAAATCTGTGATAACTTCATTAGTTTTTTAATAAAATTTTCTAAAATAAGTTCTAAAATCATGAACAGCCTGTAAAACCATTATCAAATCTACTAATCCCACCACGAATAATTTTTAAAGTCACGAACAACTTTTAAAACCACTGTCTTTTGATTATAACATCATTATTTTAATTCTAAAATAAAACGACAAAATGTAAGTTAAGATGCGTTGGAAACAACTGAAATAATATGAAAAAAAATTAAAACTGACATTGATATTGACTATTTCTAAGTGTGACATGTTTCAATACTTAACAGAATTCTTATTCTTCTGACTGCATTGTCTACTTTTACAACTATAGAGCTATTATGTACGCCTAGTAGCCTTAAGACATAAACTTATTGACAATTAATATTTTAATGCGAATTGCTTTTCAAAAGACTTCCAATATTATTTTACATTGTAAACAGGAATACAGTTTGTTGACATAGGTAATATTCAGGTATAGAAAAGAGCGCGAGTCTATAGCAGTCATAGAACAATAGCTAGTCGCCTTAAGAGGTCTACTTTAGCCATCAGAAGAGTAAATACTGTTTATTTAGGACAAAACATAAACATGTCATCCCTAGTCTTCTTTTGTTAAAATTAATGAAAATATAGAATTTTGTTTGATTTTGTGACAATGAATAGCCGCGACATTAAACAGCATTAATACGCTTTAATCGAGTTATCGAATCTATTTGTATTGAAATTTTTTGACAGATTTTGAATCACATAAATCTATTATCGTTGATCAATATTTGTTGATTGGGTTAGTTTGGAGGATAAGGATTATAAAAGGCTTTCATTGGGTAAATAATGAATATATTTATATGTTTATGATGTAAAATAACTTGAATTTCGTGTTGGAGGACACAAGAGGTGATAAAACTCTAGTGGATAGTGAAATCCAACCAAATGTCCTCTCCCTAATGGATCAACTAATGTGTATACTACACATAAGGGTTTTAACCGTTTACTTAAACCATTAGTTGAAAGGAAATATTGACAATTAGAATACCACGGGTATTAATTGACTATATTAGTTTATATTTCACTACCAAGGGGATACCAGATCATTGACAGGAAATGGGTTTGGTTTTCAGGAATTTACTACAAGTGAACTTGTATGTTATTATAATGTTATTATTAACCCTAGTTAACTCGAACAGAGAATCTGTAATTTACGAATTACCCCACCAGTTGCCATGTACATACAATACGTTAATCTAGCGGTCGGAAATAAACGGAAGAACAATGAAATGATCTGATTTAAAGTAACCCTTTCCCAACAAACCATACGCATCTAACACAGTCAGCAAAATATGTCAGCTTCATACTCTACTTTTGACACCTTTCCCTGTTTATTATCATCATTATCGTCAAGTAAATATAAACAAAATTTTCTAGCAATTGGGAGCTCTACACCCGGACGTCGACATAAATCGAACATGCTCTACCATACACATATGATAAGTTGTTAAAATTCAAAAGCAAACCATTGCTTAAATTTATATCAACCAAAAAATGTGGCTCATCTGTTTATTAACATTAACATATTTTATAGATTTATATAATGTTGTGTAGTACTTTTGTGTCATTCGGAACATTCTTTTATAGTAATATTCATTCCTATAATCCCTTCGCACCCTAATGTGTTCTCAGATGACCTTCTAAAACAATGCAAACTACCCAGTTACTAACATTTCAAGCCAACCTGACACATCATATAATAAATACCCCATTGTCAGATTTGAAATAACATTATATCAAAATAAAAAAGAGACTAATTTTGTTGCAGTAAATCATAGTTTATTACAATATTGATTATGTGGTGTAATATTTATGATTATACGGTGTAATATTTATAATTATATGAACACAATCACCTGATAATATTACATATCTTTACATGGATTTACGGAAATAAATACAGGGTTAAATTGTACTTGAAATAATGAATCACAAGATAAAAACCACCCTCTTTTTAAACATAAATTTACACGTTACCTTGGAATTCAATTATTTCATTTGATCCGAGATTAGCGCACCTTAATATTTAGTTACAGGTTTTAAAAATTATTGGACCAATTTGCTTCATGTATCTTGATAGTAATAATACGCTAGTGATTTGTTTTGTTATGTGTTTCTATTGATTCCTAATCGCACAGTTTTATCTCGTGATATGTGCTATCATATATCAGAATGAATACTATATGTAACCGGCGCTTTTATTGGTTGTCGTCCCAGCGGCGCCATCTGGAGCACGTGAGATTTAGTTCCGGTACTTCAAGTCAGTTGAACTGTATGGAGATGTAAGTGGTTTAAGGGTTAAAATATCCTACAACTTCTTTTATCCTTGTCAATCTATGACAGATGGGATTAGAGATTTTTGAAGACATTAAGATTATATTGTAAACTAAAGCAAGGGATGAATTATTTATAAAATATACCACCCTGTACGATCTTCAGTCTTAAATGGATATAGTATAACTAAAATTCAATATTTGTCTCCTTGAAATGAGTTTTTGTCCCCTAGAGGCATGAGATTATTTGCGGGGTTACATGAACATATATTTTTCGGAGAATTGTTCAATTAAATGTATTTCTAAAACGTAAATGCCTCAAGTGAATTAAATGATGAGAAATATATCCATTACGTCAGAGATAAAAATTGTAAATCACATTTTAACTGACTTTAGGAAAATAAAAATGTTATATTTCTTTACTGCCAATCAAGAATTTCATAGCATCGCGTCTTTTGTTTTTAGAATTCTGTGTTTTTACTTCCTTTAACTAACAAACACTCCTAATTTCCCTATTTTAGAGATCAAAATATAAAACACACCACAAATACTAGAAATAAACACCTACATAAGCCATCGATTCTGTTTCATTAAAAGACCTTATTGGATCTACACCTTCACGAAATGGTTCCAAATGTCTTTAAAATTGATAGATATGACTCGAATTTCGTTTATAATTGTACAAAGTAAGCTGATTTAAAGCAATATCTCGCCTTTAATAGAAGTGGAGATGTATGACCAGTGCTCTCTCCAATTCCTCCATCAATCACGGAAACAGACTAGCGATCTAATAACAGTATTCATTGCTATTGTCTTTCTTGCCAATAGGTGTGTAATTGTTTGAGTTGGGTTGGAAATTACAAAACTTATTTACAATATGATGTGACACCGGTGCCAAGGCACAAGTTATAATGTGTCGCTAGTCCAATGAGAAATTGATTACAACAACTCTTGGACTGTTCGGTTGTTAATCACTAATCAACTGTGTTAATCTTTTCTGATTTCCCTTCCGAACCCTCTTCTAACACCTCACCGCCATTTCTCTCACCACGGCAGACACTCAGAATATCGAGACTCCCTAGCGTATAAAATGACCTTTTCATCTGTTGGAAAATTTAATAAGACAAACGAAAGTCTTTAAAATCGATAAAAGTAAGTTTAAGACCACAAACAAATGTTATAAGAACTCCAAATGAGGAACCAGGAATGTTTTTCTAAGCTTTCTCCAGACAGTCTTATTGTAAGTTCCTTTATGTGACTTTTACATATAAGTCTTTTCGTCCCTTTGGGAAATCTTCCTTTAAGATTAGGTCTTATCTTCAGAATTTTTTTTCCATAGAGGGCGCTAATTCTACATCTGTCATGATATTTGAGGAGGCGTTCATAATGCGCGGGAAATCTGATTAAGATGTCATTTCTGTTGAAATATTTATAAATAAAACTAGCAGGAAACGCCACAATAGGTCTCTATTTATGAAAATGTGATATATCAGATAAATATCTCTATATCCTTGTTTTTATTCATGTTTTATGTCATTAAAGTGTCATAAGAGTGACTTGAATTGTTAACTAAAATAACATCATTTACAAATTTAGATAGCATTATAATGCCGAACTTAAAACCATTTCGATATATATGTTATACCTGAATACTGCGATCTATGACAAGCTATTATTCATTTATGCATATTATAGTCTGTCGCTACATATGGGTTGTTTAAAATCAGTTGGTGTAGGTTTCCTGTTCAGTCTACGCATCTGACAGTTCAATATACCTTTTATTTAAATATAGCATATTTATAAAAGTCATTACAAACCGGAACTTCCCTTTTTCTACCTAGTAACCCAAATCTATACCGCACTTTCGTATCTTATCGTGTACACAGAAGTCTAGTAGAGAAAGTCCAAAACTTTTGAAATCATAATTCATAGTTAGGGTTGTCTTGCTGTTGCCTTATTTAGCAGAACTTGCCAACTGGATATTGTACTCATCTACTGGAAAAGACCGACTGCCCTTGGCTTTCATTTACGTATTTTTAACACATAGTTCTATTTATTATACGTTTCATTATTTCCTACCCAATTAATGGCCAAAATGTCACAAATTCCAGTTATACGATCATTTCGATCATTTGACATCTTTCCAAATCTTAATGTACCCTAAGTAGTCGGTGTCATTGCAGAGAAGAGTAAAAATCCAACAATGTAATAATAATACAGACGTTAAAGATAAAATATAACATGAAACAGGTCATCTAGCCTATAAAATTACCCAGTTGGCAACAGAAACATGGCCACACGCATTACTCTTTAATCTTTCCAAATATCAGTCAAAATGTTCTGTATTCTTCATAAATATATCGACAAGAATTTGTGAAAACATCAAAGCAACATAGACATAAGAATTTCTTTTTCCACAGAGAGAATTATATAAAGTCATTTTTGAATCTTTAATTCAAATGATGCAATAGCTCCTCCAAACCCTTTTTCGGCCCGTATACTCCTGGTAACAGTTCGAAAGTAAATCCCTCCTGATCTGTTCAATAATTTCAAGTTACATTTCTGTCATATTAAAGCAATGTTAAACTACAGTTTAAAACATTATTACTTTAGTTTAAATATTACTAGCCAATAACAATGATACCTTCGGAACGGGAAGTTGTGGAACACTGAATATCGACTGAGTTTGTCCCCTCATGAAAAATATGTTAAAAACTGTAGCTTATATCGCGTCACAAGGTTTTCGGCAAATGGGGATAACTCTGAAAGGGAAGGTCGCAGAACGCTGATCATCGACAGGATTCGTCGTGGTATAGCTACAATGCTTCATACCAAAGATGAAGAGATTCCGTCGAAAACTGTAGCCTGTATTTACGCTGAATATATATAAGGTTCGTCTTCTCATGGCCACCATTCTTCACGCAAAGTTACTGCTGTAACACAAGAACAAATTGTAGACCACTCTTTAATGGCAATATGGAGTTGAGACACACAGTATATTCTTCGTTTACATTCTCCAAACACGGTATACATCAGTCAATTAGTGATTATGTTTTATCTCACGGATTCATGGGTGGGAAGGATATAGGTAAATGTGAAATGTTATAAAAAATTAACATAAGCCAATTAAACATATGCAAAAACTAAATCTGCCTATTGTAGGTCTTTCTTTAGGCCTGAAATTTTACCTAAATTATTAATTAGACATCAGTTAACTTTAGGCCTGAAATTTTATCTAAATTATTAATTAGACATCAGTTAACTTATCCAGACCATAATCAACGATCGATGTCATCGCTAACCTGTGATCTTTAGTTGATTATGATCTAAGTTGCTGCTCAACTTTCATTTATGATTTAATCATGAACTGGATAAGCGAGACTATGTTTTTTTTATCGTACCGAATTGAGTAATGATGATCGAGGCTAGGCCGACATTTCAGCAAATTGCCTTTACATTATCTAGTTTTTAACTTTTATAGTGGGGACTGCCAATTCCGTATCTAATCTCCCATAATGCCAATTCCGTATCTAATCTCCCATAATGTATCTATGCATCTTTAAAATTAGAAACATCCCATGAAATTGCAAATTTAATTTACTTAAAAGAAACAATTGAAAAAGAAAAACACGACCAAAAGACGACCCTTTCTGTTTGAATCAAAATGTCACAAATCTAGTAGACACATACTTAAAGGTTTGTAAAAGTGGCAAATGACATTATTACGACGAAAAAACTATTACAAAACACTTAAGATAGTGTAATTTCCTCGACGCGTGCCCGGGGCTATATATATACCTAGTGTCACCTGTCACATCAAACACAAATATTAGCCGTAACGCCAAAACATTTCCAAAAAACACCGCCAATAAAATGAATAAAAACATTATCAGCATATGATGAGATAAAGAGCATTCCCGAATCTTAAACTGTTTAAATTCTAATTAATTTTACCTTGTGACACTAGAATTTTCCCACTTATTACAGCATCTACATACATGCATTATAATGTCAGTATTTAATTTATGTCTGATAATTACTTGTTTATTTAGTCACTTTATGATATCGTCGGTTTAAATTTTCAGTGTTGGTTTTTGTGACTCTAGACGGTGATTATACAAATCTTTTCTTTCGTACAACAGGTACATTATTATATGTCTTTTTTTATAGTCACTGATATTATACGCCATAAAGCCAAATGTATATGTTGTGTTATATATTACGACCAGGAACTCGGAGTGACCCTCTTCGAACAAACAATAACACTCCTCCAATTGTTCTTTGAACAATTGCACATCGATTGACTGCTTCGATTTTTGACATGTCATAATTCGAAGATGGCGGCCATGAAGTCACGCCTGGTTCCTGATCCTGGTCGATTTCTACTACTACTAGTAGTACTACTACGGTGATATAACAAATCATCAGTAATAAATATTTTCCATCTGTAAAATGTCAACATGTCTTTTGTGCAAATCATCAGAGGTCATACGAGCGACTTTTGACCCTATGACGTCAGACATTTGATAAACCAATCATCATTGATGTTTCTAGTTGATTACACTGAGTCCCGTGCAACTCACGTCAAAAGCTCGCCGTAACAAATTGTTCCATTGGCTAATCCCTCACATCATTCAGAACTCATCAATGATAAAAACTCTGCCAGATCCTAGTGTAGTAAAGACAAGTAAAACGAAAGTTTGAATTATTACAAACGACCAGCACTACTCTACTGATCTACTCTAGAGATGGTCTGCTATACAATGTCACGGTATGCTTTCACATTTGAACTCTTAAAGCACGTGATCGTAATTTGTATTTTTCTGACAATATAAAAATTTCACGGGTTAATCTACGCTCAAATGAATAACTAACAGCTAATTAAGAAAGCAAAGCCAAAATATTAAAGATAAGTAATAAACCCCGACCTGGTATCAATCGCATTAAGAAATAAAAGGATTTTAGCCACAACTGGATGTTACGAAATTCTTCATATATTTGGACCGCTATTCCTTAGAGATCTACTTATCACAATACTGTATTTTTGAAATTAATCAAAATCTCCTAAATGATCAACGACCTTAACCCTTGTGCGTATACAAGAGGTATTTTTGGACCCCACGACCATATACTTAACGTTTGTGAGAAATTGGCATATAATTGTCTAGCGAGAATTTTATACATTGTCAGCTACTTAATTTCGAGTATAATGTTGTAAATAGAATGGATGTGAGGCAGTGGCAACATTCATCATTTGACAAGAAACTTCGAGTATTACGTTGTCGGTTACCAGGGGTTTTGTGGACCCCACTCCCCTTTCCTTTCAACATTTTGCAAGTTACAGGTGTCTAATCTGTTCTGCAATCAGTGCAAGCTTTGTATTAGAAATCATTCTTACTGATGATATTGTTTTGGTTATTCTGGTAATCTAGATCTGAGAGCAAATCAAGGTACACTACCAACCCCATCAAAAGACTATTCTGCATGGAACATGACAATTACGATATTTTTTAGATTTGTATGGTTTCAAAAAAATCTTATAATTTCTATAGTCACTGATAATACCTGAAATATTTTGATCTAGCCTGATTGATTATTGTTCAGTCCTGACATGAAGCTGTAGTTTGGTCGTATTTGAATGAAATTATTCATCCAAAAACCTTTTTTATGTCTGGGGTCTGAGATTACCCCTTGTTACCGACAACGTTTTTCGTGCGACGTGTACGCACAGGGGTTAAGTATTATACCATAAAAAGTTTGGATACTCCTTGTATTGTAAATGGACTCTGTGATAGCCATTATGTTTTTTGGAAATCGTGTTGCATACAATCACCGGAATTGAACAAGAGCAGGGGTGTCGAGAGGGGTTGGGGCATATCTATTATATCTATAACTAAATTTATCCCCTTTTAGCGTTTTAAAGTAAAGACGAATTGCGTGATGATGTTGATCTGAGTCCAACTGTTTATATTGTATAGAACTGGTAACCAGCTGTAGACAAGAAACACGTGTACTTCCATCTATTATGTTAAACTACCATCAATACTCAAGAGTCTACTTGACAATATATAACAGTGTTTAGCTTATATTGGCTAAATTAGAAGAATAAGGCCGCTTGTTCTGACAGTGTTTAGAAATCTTCAATAAACTAATACCGACTGATAAACTTGATATATTTGAACTAAGTTAAGACTCTTGTGGCTTCTGTTTGTCTATGTAGACATAATTGATAGCATCTTCATCAAGTGTGGCGGATTTTGGGTGGATGATGGATTCTATGATATGCGTTTTGGGATTTCTGGAATAACATAACACACATGTCACGTAATTAATGATTAATTAATGAACTTGTTATGTGGGAAATTCTATACCAGTATTATTCAGAGTGGGCGACATCGCCTCCATTATTACAACCTGGAGGGAGACGGGAATATATGCAAGGACGATTTTATTATGTACCCATAGAAATACAAATTACAGTAGTAGTTACGCCCAAAATGAAAATGATCGCATTAAAGTATAAACGAGGCGTTGAATCTAATTCCACCCGAAAGTACCTTTAGTTGACAAAAAGCATAGTTGCGTGTCTAACATCGAGCTTTCTTCTGGGTATTCCGGTTTCATCTCTCTTCTAAAGAGATGCCACATATTAATCCCGAAATGACACAGTTAGTATGCTCTTCTAAAGTCAATCATCTCTTCAATAAATCTACATAACAACTATAATGTTAACAAACTGCTTCGATAGCCCCCGAATTACTCTAAAAAAATGACCTCGGCTTTAAAAAAGCAAGTTGAGATTAGGTGGTGACGGGTGTCCTGCACTCAGCGGGAGAAATTCATAATTCATATAGCTGAAACAAGGGGCGAATCTTTTCAGAAATGGGGGGGGGGGGGGGGTGCTGCACCCACATTGGTGTGCAAAGTCCGGCCCGTGATTTTTGAATGGACAAAATTGCCCACAAGGACTAATTTCATACTAGTACTGTAAATTACGATTTCCAACCTAAACTATTTGTGTTCTCATTTCCCGCGAGAATATATGGAGCTAAAAATAGTTCGCCATCGCAAAAAATAGAGGGGGCGTGCGCCGGACGCACCCCGTTCTGGATCCGCGACTGAAAACGGTAGTGTTTGGAATCGTTCCATATGCAACATTAGAACAATTTGATTCCACAATTCCTTTACAAAACATAATATCAATGGCCACCTGACAATGAACTTGAAATAAAACAAGGGAGGGAAATATTTTAGGGTGATTTGGAGGATCTATTTATAGTAAGAAATAAAAATAAGTAGTATAGGACATTAAGTAGCAAGTGTTTCTCAAAATTATGTAAACAATGTTCTCTGTCAGATATAGTGTATGTTTCTGACACTGACACGTCGTTAGAACGGCAGTTGACATTGCAGACAAGACTACAGAAACATATTGCCAGGAAACGGAAACCGTAATAGATTATGACTAATTTGTTTCTGGCACGCCTCGCAGTATAAAAACGTAAAGGTTCTAGACCACAATTTGATCCCCCTTCTGTGTTTCTGAAAGAAATGACTAAGGCCTATGCCTTTGGTAATAAAAACCTTTATGTGTCTCTTTAATTATGTTTGATATGTGGATTTGTTTTGCATGGCATGTATTTGTAAATTTTATATCCAAAGATAGAGCTAATGTTTAGATAAAGTTGATTTTGTTTTGACTATTGTCCGCTCAAACCAAATACGCAGAAAACAATTAGCACACAACTTGACTTTATTATTTTGAAACGACCGTTTAATGTATAGTGTAAGAGTGGTTGTAGTAAAACCTACGACAAATACTGAAACATTCACCGTTACAGTGTTACACTCCTCCGGTTTTGAGGACTACCAAGGGAGTTGACTTTGTTTTTTCGCATGTTGGCATTTGACACGGATGAAAGAGATCAGCCTAAATCTGGAAACAGTAAAACCATATGTTAAAAATAAAACTGAAGTAAAAGTCTAATAGCTTCCAATATTACAATGTACATTTAATGTGTTTGACCAAGGGCAGATGTTATCCCTTAATACCATAACTAAATAAGATTGAAAATCGTTATTCAAATTGATCATAAAGTAAGCGACAGAAGAAATCTACAGACGATAAAAAGATAAAATATGATATCAAACTACTGAGAAATAAATATTAGTTGTGTAAACTGACCTAAACAAACATAGAATTCAGTTAACGCTACCCATCAGACCTTGCGGCATGTGATAACATCCTGTGTTATAGCAAGGAAACTAGACTCTATTACAAACAATGGCTACAGACACGTTAGACTTATAAAAAGGCGATTTTATTCATGGTAATGATTTACTTAACTTGATATATCTACCTCGATTCGTATTTAACCGCTAATTTTCTACTTTGTCAGGGCAGTTAGGCTTGTATTTTGTCTCTGTCAACATGCCGCATAACCGTCATCAATATCCGCGAGACATTTCACATTAGCTTGGGAGAAAGAATCCTATGATGGGATAGGGTTATGTATGTTGTTGTCAAAATTAACATGTTATAAGCCGAGTAAATGCAGGTAGGCATAGATTAATAAGCACACTTTATAAAAAATACAAAAAAATACACGCACTGTGAAGCAGACGTGAACATAACCTAGAGGATTTGAAGCGTAAAACGAAACCCAGAAACAACAAAGAAAGACGTCTGAAGAACAAAAATAATACTAGCTCTGTGAAGTAACCAGATATTACCGCACTCTAAATAATCTCCTTGAAATTGGGGCCGTTAATTTATCTTATCAAAGGAGACCAGATGAGTGCAATTTCAAACTGCTCACGGCGGTTTGTGGACGTAATGCGTCTTCGATCATATTTCCTAAAAATGATGAAATTATTACAATACATCTACTTTTCGTGTCTTCAGCCTGAGGCTGATGGAAGAAAATTCACAATAATTACACAACTCATTTAGTCATCTCGTCTCCATGTCCACTTCTGGCCAGCAGGGGGCGTAATCATCCTCACTGTGGCCCACTTCCGGCTTCCATATTCAATTGATAATTACTGAAAAATCTAAACTAAAAATAGCCCAAACAACACATGCTCACTTAACTCGAATAGTTAAAAATATCCGACAGATTGGAACAAACGACAGGATGGGGATATGAAGGAATAGAATCTTCACATTTTATTTGAATTCATTTATTTTTAGATATAATAGCATAACATTCCTACTTTTGAAACTGAAAGAAGCTTTTACCAATCTCGCCAGGACGAAAGATAACCATAAATAACCATAAATCACCGAAAATGCTAGCAATGACTTGCTCAGGAAAATGATTTTGATAAACTACTTAAGAACCACTAGAAAGCAGTACATCTCAACGATGCTCGAAGTAACTAATTAGTCAAGTCATGGTTAATCAAATTTTATTTTTACGAGCCGGAAAAGAACGCCAAAGCGAGAATGCCTTGCAATTATAGCCTAAAATCAGTCACCTTCATTGGTTACCACTTCTTAAAACCTCGAAACGTACGAAACATTATCCCCAGGTTGCATTTATATGCTTTTGCAGCGTTTTGCTACAAGTGTTCATAATGCCCATGATAGTTGCATAGCTCCATTTAATTCACCTTATAAGAAATTCTACAACAATTTACAAATGGCTCATTCACAATACATACAATTCTCATAACAACAGAAATATTAAAGTTGCGCACGCGAGCAATTATTCTTGTGTTAAGTCAGTTTGCAATTGAAGGCTATTTATGTATTTGTTGGGAGTAAAGATGGCCTAGATTAGATATGTCATCAAACTTGGCAATAATCGGTGATAATTGACTTCAACCTTCCATTGGTAATTTACCGTACTCCAACCTGATATGAAAATTATGCAGTAATGGATATTATAATTGCGTGTCAAATGAAATCATAGACAGTCGTAATTGGCGGAAATTCCCGTCAAGTTACGAGACGTCAAGATGCAGCCAGCAAATATCCTAGTGAAATAAGTGGGCACGATTGGTATTTTATAATACATATCGTCCCATTTAACGATTAGTTGTATTGTTCATGTCTGGTTAGTGTACCAATATTTCAAATGTCAATTGTAAAATGGCGTACTCACATATTATACATCATAATTTCAGCTTACAGTAATTTCTCTCTTAGTTTTTGTCTGTTAGTTAAAGTGAAAAATACCGATGAAAATCGGTTATAAACGATTGCTATTTGTTTTATACTTAAAACCAACATTATATGAACAACATTTTAATTTTTATCTTTGTTCAAGTTTCAACAATTACCAGAATGGAAATCTATTCTCCTTTCTGGTCATTCCGCAAGCTTTCATTTTTTTAAATTCAAGTACAGCTCCTTTCCTAAATTCAGCTGCATGGTACCGAGAGTATCAGCTGCCCCCCCCTCCTCCTCCCCAACTCTCGCCCTCTCACCAGTGTTTCATGTGAACAATGTGAAACAATATAATATTTTGAAGCCATACAAACGAGATAAACTGTCGTCAATACTTTTCCAATAATAAGTGGCATTGGACGTTCCAGAAAGAGAAAGTATAACATCTCTAAAGCCACCTAATCCTATGTTGAAAGCTGGTGCGTAAGTTTTTACTATTCAAAATTATTTTTTCAAAATTAGAAAAAAATGATGTAGAAAAAGAGTCACATTTCGTGACAAGGAAGATTTGCAGGAGATATCATCGTGATTGAGATGCCCTATTTATTTCAATTAATATACATGTATATTATACTAACTTCTGGGAAAGCAGTTCTCCCATTACGACATATTCATTGCCTATTTAGCCGAACCTTTACTCTATTTTGCAAATGTCAATGTACCACTTTGAAATGATTTAGGTTTTTATGGTTGTACAATGTATTTTTAACACAAGTAGTCTACTTATGCAGTGTTTTATAAATCTGTCAGTAAGATGACGAGGTAATCAGAATGAAAGAAAAACAATAAAATGTCAAAGATAAGAGCAAAGGAGCCAGCGGCAGGATATTTCTTAAAGAGGATGTAAACAAATCTGGAGAAGTGTGTTCATCCGCTTGGCAAGTATACAGAAGTTTCCGTTTATACAGTATCATGTCATATTCAAACCCTCCCAATACACCATGCATCGCCTCACTGTGGATCTCCTGTAAATATAAAAATATCACAAATATCCCATGCCGTGTTGTAAATTGCACGTGCAGAAATTTTCTTCCTGGAATAACATATCACATTTTGGTGAAAATGTCAGATTTCGTTTTTTTTTTATCATATTGTTTTTCCAAAAAGAATAAACAATGTAAAAAGAAGAATTTCACGATTTCATGTCTTTGTATTTTTAAAGACTAAACATGACTCATTCATTCCTTTTTTGTCGCATGACCATTGTTCAAACAAAAAATCTACACTAAGAAAAATGTACAAAATCACAATCGTTTTATCTGGGAAAGTTATGAAATATATAGTGGACTTCATGAAACGACGCCAAAAATGCACAAAAACAAGAGACATCCACGGAACTTTCAAAGAGAATACGAAATAAATGACTATAATTAAGTAGAAAAAAATCAATCTCACAGACGATTATCAACTAAGTCTCCAGAATCAGCATTCTCGAAATAGAAAACAAAATTTAACTTAACTGGCCAAACTCGTCTGTACAATAAACTGCACAGGCCTGTGATTTAGTACGAAATCAATGGTTACTTTCCACCCAGTAGCTTCAGCTTCTGGGTTTCGAGTTCAAATATATATCTGGTATATCAAGAGATGCTGCCTTCTATACCAACGGCAGCATACACCTTTATATTTCTAGAAAATCGGATTTCTCTTGACTAGCTATGGATATAGTTTAAGTTTAAGGGGAGGGACGAGAGAGAGAGAGGGGGGGGGGAAAGGGGGTTAACGTCCATTCGAGACAAATTATGTCACTTTGGGACTAAAATATTGTCCAATTTTATTTCAATTATAAGGAGTCCTTGTTTGTTGGGAAACCGGAAGACCCCGGGCGTACACAAATTAGGAATCGCAAATTCGCCACCTGACTCTATGACGGACATTGTAATTGAAATGAAAATGAGTTTAAAGAGTTTGCGAAGACAAAAGTAGAAGGTCGTTAGTTAGGTAAACATCTTTTATTAAAGACAAGATGACACATTATCTTATACGATGATCTAGGAGCCTTTGTAATATGAAGTGGACAACACACTCCAGTCCAAGCTTTAAATATTATTATATATCTTTAACCTGTTGAACGCTGCTTTGATCTGTCGCAATTCACTATTCTTATATAATAAATCGTCATGCTCACTCCTTTAAAAGGAGAAACACAGCAGAAAAAAAATACATTCATGTTCTGGTTAACCATATACGACAAATAATGTTGACCAACATGCTTAACTCTATATTTAACAACTGTTGTTCGATTTGAAATTTATTTCATGTTGTAAATGTGGTTATTTCGGACAAAACACTTTAATAGCAAATAAAGGAATGACGAATGGTTGTTACAAATGCTATAAATCATGCTGTGACTGATGTTTGTTTTTCACAATATTCGTTTTGTATTTCACTTTATAAACAATAAAAACTATGAAAAATTGATCTGTAAACAGAGAAAATTTGATCTGTAAACAGAGAAAAATTGATCTGTAAACAGAGAAAAATTTCGAGTTCCTATACGTATATAATTTAATTTATTGTTAGGACGTGTGTGATATTCATTTTAGACCTGACGAATAGGGTTCTGTGAGATTTGCATGTTTTAGTAAGGATGATCTGTAAATTTAAGTTGAACCGAAAACATAGAATTCAAGCTATGTTATTGAGCTGCCTGTCGAATTTAACTCTGTTCAGACAGAGTTGCGTGTCCATCAATTTAACAGTAAAGGAGTTCTCGTGTCGATCGTTTAACTGATTTTATCTACAGTCTATAACTATAGTGTTTACAATTTGTAGTGTAATTATATAGGTATTGACGATCTAATTAAAACCGTAACATCAGTCGACTGAATTAAACCATTCGCAGCGATTTAATTTAATCTGTAAGATTGTTAATATTAGCGTAAATTCTATCTCTTCCCTCTATTCAAGTTTGTTAGTTTAATAAAAAAAAAAGTTGTTAAATACACAACAGCTGTTAACGAGAAGACCAACCCAACAAATTTAAGATCTGTGTACACCAAGGATTATTACCGATTTCTTGTCACGGACGTTTCGTCGCTGGTGGTTTGTAGCTCACTAGAATTCGCGATCGCGATTGTGGTTACATGGCGAGTGCTTCCAATCAGTTATTGATTTAAAAAATAACTCTTTATAAAAATAAGTTCAACCTCCATCTTCTTCCAAACGGACATCTGCCGATATTCTGTTACATTTATCTCACCACTCATTACATGTAAACACTATCTTTAATCTGAGTCAAGTAATCCTTTAAAGGACCAATCACATGTATTTTAATGACTAAAACAAATTAATCCAGGTCTTTTTCACATTGGGTGGCATACAGCTACTTCTATGAACAGACGCCGTCTGAAATAAAAGACTGCTCCTTTCGGACGGATTCGATACATTGATCAAATATGGTAACTGATGTCTATCTTCACCTTTTGACGTTTGTCTACTTACACCCACTGCAATGAAAGAATACCCCCAGGAATCTGTGACTGCTCCTTTCGGAACGGTTCGTTATTTTAGGGTGAATCTTTGAGATTAGATTAACAGCAATATCATTGCATTATAGTGTGTGTGATTTATATCTTAGACCCACTAATGTCAGTGGATACAGTATGGAATCTGGGACTGCTACTTTAAATCAAAATTCAAATATGAAAGTCCAAACTTGTTAGCTATACAAAGTCTTCTAAAGAGAAATAGTATCGAATGTTAACCACAAACCAACAGTAATGAAATATTGGCATGATACCCTTTACATTAAGTTCTGCAAGTTTTTAGAACAGTCACATGGAACAGACAAAAAACAAACAGATTGTCAAGAACTAACATAACACCCACCGTACCCCACAAATACACATATTTTCCTTTCTTTACCACAATAGCATTTTTCTTAGAACGTCTGCAGCTTGTGTATATATTATTGGCCTACTTGGGTCACACCCTCGATAAACACATAAATAACTATTCTAAAAGAGTTTTTCTTTCAAAACATCGAACCCTTAACAAAATCAGCATGCTACCAAAGAAAAGGATTAAGAGAAGTGCGGAAACGCTTAATTGTTTTCCTATTTAAGAACGAGTTATTCATTTCATTCAAGACTATCAACTTACTGAAGAAATGTTTTCAGACACGAAACTTTAGCTCAAATGGCGAATAGCGAACGATAAGAGATCTATAGAGTTTAAAAAGGTCGTAACTTAAGAAAACTTCACAAGATTCTATCTTAATCGCCGGGATTGAGTCAAAAATGCGAAACTAAAAAGATGGCACCGAAAAATAGCACGTGACTTAAAGCAGGTCACGTGCTGTTATTGTTAACCTGCTTTACTACATATTTTGTCTAAGGAGAAGACATGATGATGCGCATTGAATAACGACTTTGATTAATTAAAATGGACATGTCTCCAAATTTAAATCCATGCAAGTTTGGTTATATTCACTGCATTTGATATGCAATACTCTTTGAAGCGCATGTCCAAAGTATCAGTCAATAGAAATTTAGTTAGTTACGCACAGAATGCGTCTGTTAAAAAAATACAGAATACGTCTGTTGAAAAACGTACACTAGCACGTTTCGGCATTCCCATACAACAAAAGATTTATTTAATTTTAGGAGTACAAATAAATAAATTTCATACGACAAGTAATCTTATCTTAGGTTAGAGTCATGAATAATTTATTTTTCTGTATTTGTATTAAAATCTTGTCTTTCCCACTATTGAACAGATAATACTATTGATGAAAACTTCTGCTACTCAATAAGCTGGATAATAAACCATTGTAACTTTACTAGTTTACAAGTTATAGCCGAGATTAATTTTTAAATTCCGACAGGAAAGACTAAAGTTTTATTGTATACAGAGTAACTTTATATTAACTGTTAACCGGTAGCACTAGAAAACAGTGTCGGCAACATAATGGTACTTATTGTGGTCTTATAATCTTAGGTCAGAGATGAAATTCGATCACAAAAGAAATTTCCATTTTCTAACATAATATTAGCTTTAATTCGCCAAATGTTCGCTGGAATAACAAAATGTGTTGGTATTTTAACAACCCCGGTGTCCTGTGATTAATTTCCAGTCAGATTCTTACATTGATAATGTTTTTTGTAAGCCAAGATCTAACTAGGCACCTGTGAATTTCCTTCCACTCATGTAAGTTGAACAAACTTGTGCATATTTCAACCAGATTATCTCTGATATTCTCGACTTGTAATCGAAGGACACGGGCCTCGTGGGAAACAAAGAATTCCACGTCTGACTTTGCATGTTTAACGCGCCATTATAGCAGGAGGTCTTGAGATCGCAGCTGCAAATACAAGTCTCACCATGTACACGACAGATTCCAACGCCCTATTAACGTAAAGAAAATAGTTCTTCCAGTTTCACCTAATTGGCATCAAAACTAACATCACGTGACGTGTAATTCAAAATGGCCGGAAACTAGCTTTTAATTTCTATTCTAAGTATTACGACTAATGTGAGCTATCCGTGAGACGAAATACACATAAATACTGAATTACATATTTAAATATCATTTTGCACACTATTAAATGTATTTAATTCGAACACATCCCGTATTATAGTTAACTATTCTGAAATGAGTCACCATCTGATTAAAATGGCGCCAAAGGTTTCGATTTTTGTTAAGCGTTTAACACATAATCAAAGCTATGGCCACGGTTTTGAGTAAGTCGATCAAAATGTTAACAGCGTTTAAACACATCTTTCAATTCTATGCAGAGATCTGTTTTCAGAAAAAATATTGTCATGCAATAGAAACGTTGAGAGAGTGAATGATACTCTGTTCAAAAACGTTGGACGGCATCGATCCAGAGATATAACTAGACAGGCGATCAGCAGGGTGGCGGTCAGACCGGCTACATGGTAGACGAATCATGGCGACATCCAGAATGACTTCCTATCTCCGGTAGAATATATGTCCAGTGGGTTTTCTGTCAGTATGAGTTGACGAATTTCCGTTGTCTGTCTAAGAACCAACTAGTTTAGATCTGGTCTGACCACGAAGGTCATAATTAACGTCTCCTTCCTTGTCTTAATATATAGTAATGAAATATATAATACCGTTATTAATTATTTAACAGTCTAGTCTTCTATGGACTAATTGCGGTTTTAAAGTTCACATAATTTTTGTCTTTACAATATCCTACAAATGTTGTTACCGTATATATACTAATTAATTTCAACATTATTGCTCATCGGTGACTCGGATGCCAATAGTTTGCAAAATGACTGCTTGTAATATTAACATCTCCTTAGATATTCCGGGTCCCGATTTTTGATTTTATTATAATAACTGAACTTTGTATAATTTCAACGATTAATATTAAATCATATAAGAAAAACATACGAATATAAATTATGACTTCATATTCTTCAGTTATCTTATCTGTGTTGTCGAAGACGCACGAAATTGTTAGCAGTTGTTACGTGGATTATCAAAATATGTAATATCCTTATGCAACAATATCCTATTATATCCTAATTTTTGATCCGGTTAGTTCCGCTGGACTCTCACTGCACGATATCTGAGCAGTCGCAGAGATCGAAGCCCAAATTAATGTGTCGAAATTAATTTTGAAATAATTTTATACCCAATTACATCGAACCCCTATATATTGAAATAATCACTGGTTATTTTTTTGCAAACATTAGACACCAAGCTAGCATTTGACACCAATTTTGTAGATAATAGTCTTTTTCCTTCGTTCATCATTGAACGAAATTAACTGGGGTATTTAAATCTATTGAACGAGTTTTTGAGTTTATCGTTACCAAATACCAATAGTTTGAAACCAATAAACTAAATATGTGTGTGTGGAATAGCTTTATTTAACAACTGCTCCCACCGATGTAATATCGAAGACTATATAAACTAAATATTATTGATATGACCTTTCTTGTGCCGATTCCATTATCTTACTGATGCCTCATTGACTAGGCTGATAACCTAGCGATGAACAATGTCGACTCCTATATTAACAGGGAAGTAGTGATTGACAGGAACCAATCAAGGGGTTAAATGGTGACAATAGTTCTATTATTCTATTGTGTATCTGGATGTAAGTAGATATAGAATCTACGTTAAATCCAATCCTGGTTATCGAGCCATGAACAATATTAATTTAATGCCACATTTCACCCCTAATGAACTAAATACGCGTTGATCGACATATATAGATATGTTCACAATGTTTTGAAGAGGGAGGGAAATGGTGTTTAACATCCACTCGAAATAAACTCGGTCATTACTGGGCTAGCATATGATTCGCAGTAGGAGGAAACCTTGAGTGTTCGGAGAAAACCTACGAGGCTGGACAGGCGACCCTACTCCTTGTCACGTACAACTGGGGATTCGAAACCACGCCAGTTTACTCAATGACACATCTTCTCACACAACACTCACGTGCTAACCATTCGGTCATCCACCGCCACCCCGAATTTTGAGAATGTTTCTTTTCCTTCGATAAGTTCTCATAGTTAACACATTTTTGTAATACTGTGGGGTGGGGGCAATGGTCTAATACATGCGCTTTAGATCATAAGGTCTGGGATTGAGTGTAGTGGCGTGTTTTCGATCCTATGCTACCCAACCTTTGTGGTTTTCTCCTGGTTACCGTAATTCCTGGTAAAGATCCCTACGCGGGAGCGAATTATTAAAATTTGATTGTCCGGACGTCTGTAACAACTGTTCACCTCATATATAGTCCAATTGCTGGTTACTGCATTCACTATCTTGCCGATACAGATTTTAAGTATTTCGAATCTTTTCTAGTGTTTGGATTGTTCGTACTTGCTTTATTTTATTATTATTATACCATATGGTCTAATCTGTGTTGAGTAACCGTTACCCTCACCTCTCTGTAGCACTGTTCTTTTTAAACTACAACGCTCAGATATTAACCCGGCGGTTTTTCCTTTTACACATACACAATCCATCGCTCCATGTACATGTAAGTAGTAGCGAGTGTTGTGTACGAGGCAGCACTTGTTGACTCTTTTTTAAAACGCCTGATACCACTTTCATCTTTGAAGTTCACAGAAACCCCATCCTCCAGCGTAAAATATATATTTTAAAAAATCTGTAAACTAGAAGGGCGAACATTAAAATTTTCTTTATTGGCCCTTTCAAATTCCAATTATTTTTTTTTCTGGAAATGATACAGTTACAGATGATTGGCAATTCTTTGTTCTTTATTTAAAAACGTTCGTTGCATAATTATATTTATATGTGTAATAAAGTAACATTCCCGAAGATAAACAGCGAACCAAAAATTATGAAAAAAAAATATTTATGTGATTATGACTGCTAAAATAGCACCGTTGAAACAGATTCTTCAATACTAGTATTCCATTCTTCCTTAGTTTACTAATCTTTTTTCTTTTGTTACACAAAATGATATATTAGAGCAATCTGAACATAATTATTTCTTTTTACGGACAATATATCTTTTTATTATAAGAAAATGGAGCCTTACAGTATCAAATTGTGGCGTCTTTGTCTCTGTCAATATCATAAAGAACACATTAATCTGGAACAGGAGTCACCTTTTATAACAATTTTTATTTGCATTTCCCCCAATAGCTTATTCAAATAAATGAAATAACAAATCCTTCTGAAGGGATGGTTGGTATCGAATATATGATGTATGGAACAGCCACTGTGACTCAACGATTCCATTGCATGTGTAGTGGCAGTATTAGTAGTGTATTTAAGAGTCACCAAACATGGTTGATATGTTTCCTGTTAGACTTTTAATAAGCTGGGTTAATGAAAGTGTCTCGCAGTTTGACGGGAAGTCATCAAATTTGAAAAATATGGGAGGAATAAAGAATATGAAAAAGTATCAAAAAATGTAAGAATCGTGTGTTGACACTCAGAAGTCTGACACTTTTGAGAAATAATCACGTTTAAAACAATGGCATGTTTATGAAAACGACGCAGCTCAAGCTGTCCGTAAGGCAAGATTACCAAAATTTATAGATGCACTGCTGACACTTAATGAATACTGATTGTCCAAGGTGTGGGGATCCCGTTCTTAAAGACAAAAGATATTAAAAAATTGAAAGGTATCGGATTTCGTGTCGTTAATTCTGATTCTGGCAAGGCAGAGACAGAGAGGGGCAATAATTAGATGTTAATACCAAATAACACGACATTCAATCTACTAAGCTGTATTGTAACAAAGACACTTTATCAAACATTACTCAACTCTTTTTCACCGGTGAAATGTTACAGTTCGAATTTATGTTTCGGTCTTTTTGTCTGGTTTTTAATGCTTCACACGTTACTACAACAGAAATGAATTAAACCAAGTAATGGCGCACTAATTAACAAAAAATATAAATTCTTAAAAAAAAAATTTCTTTCAATACTTTTAATGATCATCATTATTTTCGATCGTAAATTAGAATTAAACAAAGACAGTCTTCAACCATTATGATTTCCTGGAAAGGTTTTAGGTTAGTGTGCTTCAGAGATGAATAGCTTTGAATTCTATGTTACGACATACAGTCTTCCAATATATCTCACAAAAGCAATTATATATCTGTCTTTTGTCAAATAAATATAAAAAAAATAATAAAATAAAACAGTGTAATCGCAAAAAAATTAATCAATTTTAAAAGTCATTTGTCATAAAATGTAGTATTCATTAGTTTCCCTATCTCGGAATGATAGAAAACTCTATTTTAAAAAAAAAGACTTGTAAATGGTAACAGTTATAACAGAATAGCACGACATAGGAAATAGCACAACACGATTTTATTGCACAGCACCCAATACAATGGAATACAATTACGGTTTCGACTAGTATTCTTAGTTTTTTAAAAGCAGAACTTTAAATTAATAAGATAATACTAAACCATAAAGCTATTTTACCACAAACAATTAAAAAGTTAAAAATTCTATAGTCAAGACAACCGATCGTTGTGGTAATTACTAATCGTTTAACTATTCCATTTCTTAATATCTGTGAGTATAAATATATACATCCAGATATGGATCAAGCTATGTTTCATTTCTTTTCATCTGTGAATATAGATAAACACGTACAGGTAGGAGTAGAACGGATGGTCTGACAAGGTTCCGTGACAAAATTGAATGTATGTCCAGATAAAATGTCCCTGACAGCACAATGTTTGGCGTGTGTCCGTCTTCATTAGCTCGGTTAGAGCAGAAATGTAGGACGTTAAACTATGGCGTTAAACCTCATTTTATTTCATTCATTCGTGTATGGTTACGTTTTATCAGAATCAAAGAAAAACAATTTTGGAACCATACGTCTGAAATTAATTTAACCCAAATCATATTTCAGATACTCCACATTACACTCACGTAAACATTCATCATGAATATCTGCAATGTGCATACTAGAGAAATTGGTCAGATATGGCGGTTCTTTCCCTTTTATTGACGAGAATTATGTAAATATCTTTTTAACATTTTGTTTTAAGTTTATTCAGTTTCAGTTAAAAATTTAAGACCATCAGAAACCATTTGATTTAAATAATTAATTTTAAGGAATTTATCACCAGTTTGCTTTTATCTGGAATATGTTAATTAGGAAGTGATCCATCAAATATTGCATCACCTTGTATAGAATTGCAAAAAAATAGTATTGGAATTATATGCAAGATTGGACCTTGGGAATAAATTTGCAAGTAACTTGCCTATTTCGAATCAGTAACTTACAGGACTTTTGTTATTTAACAATGAATAAGAGTTATTAGCTCCTTGAGCCAACTGCTTAATTGACAATGTATTAAGTACAATTTGAGACAAGTGAACATTTGGTTAAATACGGACTTGTCGTGTTAGTGACCATGTCACCAATTGAAGCATGACAAAACATTGGATTTTATAATTATTTATGCTATGAATAATGCAAAGTGATGCCTTGGGGATGGCAGCGCGACTGTCAAATGTCACAGCTATCTTCATAATTCGGCAAAATTCTCTGGCACTAGCCATTTTACTACAGTACTAATACTAACGTGTCACCTAAATCGCGATAAAAGCTGAAACAATCGGACATACTAAATCTAATTGTTCTGCTTCCAAAGCAGATAGTTATTTTAATTGACAGAAAAATCATGTAAACGCGAAAAAAAGCTTTCAGGATAATATTAGTCTTATGAATAATTACTTAATCTACAATCCGTTTTCTTATTTCATTTGACAGTCAATTTTCTCACCATCTGTCCATGATCAATAATTCAAACTATTGACAGTCAAAGACATGTTGAAAATGAATACAATAATACAAATCCATTTAAATACATTGTTTATAAGGCATGTAACAAACATAACTTTATGGTGCAACGTTTCAACAAGTATCGGGGAGGGGGTGGATGACCGAATGGTTAGCATGTGCTTGGTGTTTCATAAAGCCTGTCACTGTAAGTGACAAGGAGTAGGGTCGTCTTCCAATCTCCTGGGTTTTCCCCGGGTCCTTCGGTTTCCCCCCACTGCTAAAGACCCATACTGTTATGTTAGTCCCGAAATGACCTAGTTTGTGTCGAGTGGACGTTAAACCCCATTTTTTCCTCTCCCCCTCTCTCTTTCTCTCTCTCTCTCAACAAGTATCCCCTTGTCGTTATCAAACACAAGTATATATTGAACATTTAAGTATAATAAAAAAATCTCTGGCTGTAGTTGAGAACGATGGGGTTGGGATATTTTGTATACTACGACATTATATGATCATGTCCATCTATCTTCATGTCTAACCTTCTAATGTCAAATAATTAAATCTCTTTCTGTTGGAGAAAATGACAGAATTTCTCACTGACCACAAAAACCTTTTGGCCAGGACTCCGACATTCATCTGTAATGAATGTACCTTGTAAACAGCTGAAAATCGTGGGTAGGATTCTAGCAGCCCATTGTGCATTACAAACACTAAAACTCTTTTTTTTTCTGGACTATAAATTATCATTAACATGGGCGGGTTGCGGTATCGGAATTATGAAGTATTGATATTCATCTGGACGATATATGTTGTACAATTTAAGGAAGATTATTCTTAAAAGTACATTGATGAATAAACACTGCTAATATACAATATAAGGTATCCCAGTAAAAGAGACCATACTATATTCACCTTAATATTTGAATAGGGGTGACAAAAGAGTAGTTTTTCACAAATACATGACGAAAGAACTTGCGTTGAATGTTTCTGCAAAAACGATGAACCCCGCATTTACACCACATTATTTTTACGCTTTGGTGCGCACCATATGGGTTATAATCTCCGACATGTCCTCTTCTTCTCGTAGACAGTTCATTTGTGACCGGAAGCAGTCGTTCACAACTTGGCGAAGCTCGCTGGAACCCACCGAGTTATTCTAGACTGAGTTGTGATGGTTACTGTCTTAACGCTGCGACAATTAGTGACAAAATACATTTTTTAAAACTAATGTTACGCAGCCAAAGCGACAACACTTTGTTTGGATATACCCGGCTTTATCTATTAATATTTCTGCAATTTCCACCATCAGTTATGATGGGATCGATGGAATAACTAATCTGATAGTATGTATGTTCTTTACGTGAGATTAAGAAGAGAAGTAAATATTAATTATATATACGTAACAGTAATTAACGTCTCATATCTTATGTATGTGATAGCGTTCCTACTTGAAAGTCAAAGTTCCGTGACAGATACGAATAAAGAAGGTATATTGCCTCAGATAAGATGTTCAATAAGATATTTTTATTTACACAACTAACATCTATATAAAAGAACTGATAATAATTACTGCACAGTAAATGATGAATTAATGAATTTGCGTTTCAGACAGGATGAAGGCTCTCATAAGTTTAAATGGTTAAAGATGAATATTGTTATGTAGGGGTTAGTGTAAAAACACTACTGCACACAGTATACTTTAAAGTAGTTGCCTTTATTTTTCGTATAAGACACTACTATTAACTACGCACGTTCTCCCCCTGTCGTTCTGTGAATCTCTAAATTTATATAGCCTACTTTGTATTTAAATACATGACTATTTATGAGATGCTACTCTCAGAACTAAAATGGTCCTGTGAATGGTAAATATTGTATACAAGGCTAGCACTATGAATACCGGTATACAGAAATTCCCAAGTAAATAAAATACTAACTAGCAGGGCCGAATTACGACTGGTGGGTGACCAGGATATTAAATATAAAACAAATTGTACAATAATAAATAAAAAGTCCGTTTATATGTTTTATATCTTTGTGCCAAATAAATCTATTGATGTACCGTACTTATATACGAATTGCATTGTGTGTGGCAGACAATGTCAAAATCTGCTTTTAACTATTGACGCAAGGGCACTGGTGACATTTTCAAACAGGGGGCCTATGCAAGCGTTTGTTTTTTTACTAAATTATAGATCATCCTGTTTCACTTTTTGGTATCTGGAACGATTTTATGCCCATGAGGCTGTCAATAACTTGGTATCGGAATGTATACTGAGGTTACAACGGGGCACTCGGTGTAATTATAAAATTGTTATAAACCTGATTAACCAGGCGATGCATGTGCTAATTTGTAATTCTTATCAACCGGGAAGATTTTATGTATTTGGCTCGACTCTGCTATGGTTTCTTACCTCGGACAAGTGGCGGAATGTATTTCTGGGTTAACTTTCTGGAACGATTGGACATTCAGTGTTAATTTGGTGTATATCTCGGAGCATTATCTGATATTGTTTTATATTTCAACATTTATTTTATTTTATAAACCCTCGGTGAAATTATACGGACATAGGGTGTCGAGGTGAATCAAGGTCATGACCCGTCCAAGTCTACCAGCCCAGGTGCAAGAGGCTTGAAGGATAAGCACATATAAGTACAAAGTAGAGTGGTATATTGTCGAGACACAGGACATGGAGTGGTGGTTACACTAAACCAACGACATTTTTACAACTTGCTATAATTCGTGGATTATCATCAAAGGAAAAGTTGAAGTGTTAATAAGACAGGTCTTCATTGCAAATCATGGCTTGTCACATGTCACTTGATCATGTGATCACCCTCCCCACCTTTACACTACACTTTTTATTTACTTTTATCTACTTTTTGTAAACATGGCAACCGTGTTTTGAGTTTTAAAGGGACAACGCTAATTATCTTTACGAATCATTGTGCGTTTGTTAAGTATCATTGAAACATTTTTTTGGATACTGATATACTGACAAACGATACCAAAATACATAAACGAAAACAGTTGTTGCTTTTAGCGTATCAGCAATTATTTTAAAAATGTTTCTTTTAAACCTCACAATTTTGTTACGACCACAATATTTGACCAGATAACAAAAGACATCGAAAGTATGCTTATCGAAATCAATAAACTATCGTTCAGTCCTATTTATCCTAAACTTTCGGGATTCTGGGCCATATTTGATTACCACGAATGTACAAGATAACATTCTATGTTGAATAAATAACAAACTTGTGTATATGTGATGGCGTATGATAATCTGTAATTAATAAAAACCAAGTTCAAACACAATCTAACGTATAACATAACACATAATAACCTCTCTGGTGACCTATCGTCTGATTGGAATAAAGGGACGTTACTCTGTTCATTTATCTGTCTGTTATCGCTGATAGAAAACAATATGTTTTAGTAGACTTCGATCTTCCATCTCATGAACTATTCCCTTTGATCAGACTTTTTAATTAAAAAAGTGTTTATTGTAAAAACAGTCAGTACTTTGTTTTTGAATGAGTCGATTGAATCACGATACGGAATTGTTCAATTTTGCTCAATTTTCTGGCCCACGCGCGCTCGGAGACAATGTCAATAAGACTAGCACGTGCCTTATATTAAAATGTTATGGAATAGTAATTCCAGGCTTTGATAAGAAATTCAAAAATATCACGATGTTGTTTGTCAAGTCTTGTGTTGTGTTAGATAAACGGTTAGAACGACGTTGATGATAACTATATGGTCAGTTAAATTATCGCTATTTCGAAGATAACAAGTCTGAGAGGAAATGAACATCAGCACGAATTGGTGATAAAAAGATCAGACGATACAATCGATTAACAAATATTTAATCGTTTATCTATTACATACGTGAACGGAAACATATTAACCATGACAGAAGGAGCAAGCCGCCTTTATCTAATGACAACGTTTTGTTACGATTTTTCTTAATTCTTATGAATGAAATGGGGGTTTAACGTCCTACTGTTCTGCTCCGAACATGCACTTATGAATGAAACGCCTCAGCTCCTGCAGTAATTAGAATCTAACAATTTGCATATTAACTTAGGTACCTTTTTTATTTAGAGTGAAGGATTAAATATTGATATTGGTGTCATTTTGGTTACGAAAGGTTCTTCCTACGCAAAAAATATCTTTGTTCTACTCGAAGACAATATTGTGAAATACTAAATGTCATTCAAAGAATTGTGAAATATAAATGTGTCAAAAACAATATTTCCAAACCAGTCAAGGCAAAGTAGAGGAACAACCCTGTAACAAAATCTGAATTTGCGGTTGTCAAGAACTGTTCATTATTCTTTGTTCGGCGTCTAATTCGAATTGCAATACGCTTACATTTGTAATTATTTTAGTAATGAAATATTGTACTTGACTTCTGCTTTGTTGAACCATTTAAATTCAATAATGTTGAGCATAATACATTTTGCACAATTAATCATGTACACAGAGGGCCACATGAACACTAATTTTATAATGTAGGCTAAAATCACGATTGTGTCAGTATTTATATTATTGTTATTTGGAAAATAAACTTTGTAAGCTGTAATATGTTGATCTAATCTGATTGAAGTCGAGTGTCAATTACGTTTCGTTGCTTTTTTAATGTTTTACCACATTGACATAGTTTTCTCGAAGCTGGTGATCAGAACACCTGGACTTATTGGCTAATCACATTCCTTCGAACGGAATGCAGTACTGTTCGTACACTAGTACTTGTATCGGGTTTAGGGTCAGAATTTGATTGGACGATACAAAACAGAACTCTCATGTGCAGTGCGTGGTTGTGATCGGAAGTAGATTGGATTACAGTGTAGTGTTAAATAAGAATTATCGTCAAATGAAAAAAAAAAAAAATTGGAAGATTATCATATTAATCGACATGGTATGTCTTAAAATGCATTTACCTGTAGCATGTAGGTGCAAAATCGTTCTGAGTAGCTGTCCTCTATGAAAAATCAGTCGGTTGTCGATCGCAACTGATATCTAAAACAAACTAACGATTTAAACATATACATCATAATATATTATTATGTGTATTCCCATTGGTAGATATTGTTACGACGACTGTTTGTGGAGATATAGTATGGTAAAGAAATCATCATTTGCACCTCCATTACCTCGACGTGTGTTTCTAGTTTGTAAACACTTATTGGTGTATGGTTGAGTAGAGAACTATAAAATACGATGTTTAGCTTCTAGTTAACACATCGTCAATATACCATTCCTCTAGCTGTAAGTTTATGTCATCAAGCAAAAGAAGGATACAAAATGTTTTACACGTATGGTATTATTGTCTTTTTATGTATTGGAAGGTTGTCATAAACGTCGGAAGAAAACCTAAATTGAAGATTTTATCCAAACTTCATGTTAACAAAGCTGAATTCGGAACACGACAAGGGCGTCCATTAACATGAGGGACTGACAGTACATGTAATATTTTGAAATCTTTTTAAACCATAACCACAATGGATTATTTATTCATAGTTACTGCGGCGTCCGATTCGAATATATTGTGCAACACTCCAGTCTGCAGTTATGTTGCCATTTTCCAGGAGTACGATATTATTTTGTATGTCGCTAAGAGACAGACCAACACCACAGTCTGCAGTTATTTTGTCATTTTTTCTAGTCCGATATTATTTCTTAAATCGCTAAGAGACAGACCAACATAGAGCAAATATATATTTTTTTCAAACTTGTCTTTTTTAGATAAGAAAAATATAAATTTATTTCTAGTATGAGCTATGGTTAAGTAGAACACCATGTGTCAAGTGAATACTAGCAGTTGATGGTATAAGGGTTATCATGTATATAAAACCATCTGTTAAAACTTGTTCCAGCATTCACCTTAAAGGAGCTAAATCGCTAACATTTGGGACCTAGAAATTGACTCAAGTGGGTCACAACGCATACAATAAGGTAATATGAGTGTCTATAAACTGATTTGCATTCAATGGTTTCCGTTTTTACTCTAATTTCAAATCAGTTATGTTCGGCGAAATAAACCAGTAGTGTCAACCTAAGGCATTTTTTTAGCGTCTAGTTATTCCAGTCTACATACGCCGTTTGATTTGGTACAATGTTTCTAGCCTCGTTCCTCGAGTCTCTTGCTAGAACTGAGGCTGAAACGCATTATGGTACACGATTCGTGTACCAATGGTAAAATATTCATTTTGTCTTAAATATTTGATATCAGAAGCCCATCTTTTTCCGGTTAGATCACAGCATTAATTTTGATTTAAATTGACAAATAATTCGTGTTTTCAATGTTGAAGATTTTGAATGATACTGACTTAAAGACTTAGCTCCTTTAAATTAGCAGCATTAGGTTCAAATCTGTTAGCATTGATAACATTGGTGAAAAAACCTACATGGTCTTTCAGGCGCTCGCTCTATAGTTAATGTCTTAAATAAAAGTCTCACGCAGACTAATTAACCATCAAAGCAGTGCCACTTAAGCTCTCAGACATTCAATATATTGCGTTCATTACATCAATAACTATCTCTAATTATATAGGGTTAAATGAAAACAGTAATGGCGGCGAATTCCGTCTGCTCATTAGAACACCACTAAGTTCTTCTTACAGCTTTCCTGAAGAACAAGATTCCTACAATTATCACTAGGTATTCTTATAAAGCATCAACATATTTTTATTTCATATTTTTGTTTTTGAATTACTTCATTTCCGAAATCGGTTTTCGAAATCTTTTTAGTATATAAAATATGACAATTTGAGAGAAACATTTCTCCACTCCGACATGTACATCAATACAAGGGGCTTATTCCTGGTAGCTATTCAATGTGTTGGTACTTATTTGTTTCAGCACTTATCACTCGGGTGTGCGAGTTTAGTCTTTACAAATTCAACAGCGTTTTTAACATGTGAGAAAATTCCAAGAAAACGGGGATGCTCTGTTTACAGTTGTTAATTTTGAATGTAATGATGCTGTTTCTATTCATGTAATCGCTTGCATGGCCAGCGGTTTTACAAAGTAAAAATAGTCTGGGAAATACTAACCGTGAAATCATTACCGCTATTTTTTTACGTAAATGTATTGCTAAATATATGTAAACACAAATGGGATGCCTGCGAAACAACAGTAAAATTAGTTCTACGTCAACACTGTAAAAATGTTTACACCACATGCCACAAAAATAACGAGGTTGTTTGTGTAAACTTTGCTCTGGCGTAAATCTCGCATATCCGATTAATTGATAATGTACAAGCCATCTGTATGGTTTAGTGTATACTTAAAGTTGACAGATCTTCAGATATACAATATTTGTACTAGAATGGCGAAACTGGTTGAATTGGTTCTAAACGCTTTCATCTGGAAATGTACTCGTTAGCAGCGACAAATGTTAAGTGCAGTCAATTGGAGTTAATAAGATGGCATTTTAATGTTTAAAAATCTTGCCGCGAGCCTCGAGGGAAACTAAAGCAGGTTTTAGCTTTATAATAGCGACATTCAAACAGGTGTAGATAGAAGTTCAGCTGAGCCAACCAGATAACCTCTATAGAAGTAATTTCATTTCACATTGTATTTGAACTGAGGATTTTTCAAAGTTAAAAAAACGTAAAAGACTGATCCCAATCAAACAGTACCTGCGTATTTCCGGTAATCTACTGTGGAGGAAGTGGGGAATGTTTTTTTTCTGAGCGCATTTACCATTGTTCACCAATGGTATTTTAAGGAGCACCCTTGCTGGATAGGATATAAAGATATCAAGTTGGGGCCAAATTGTTGTTTTGTGGCATGAGTATCAGGTTCAAAACGCCATACCAAGCAACCCTGTCTTTAAATCGATATTATGCATTATGATGAAAATAAAGTTTTGTACCCAATATGCACTCCTGGACGTGTCTGCGTTTTGAAGACGAAACTGTCATCTATACGAATACAAAACAAATCCCTTAAATTATTTCCTCGTCCATTTGATATATACAAAATGCCAAAATGTACTTATATTCTTAATCTCACAAGCTGTTATACTATCCGCGTGTCATACCTATATTAAGACGTTTTAGACCCCGTCCATATAGTTTTAACACTGTTTTGTTCATAAATACATGATGTATTTTATTTCAAGAAATATTTTATCAAGGTAGATTTTTCTTCAGCAATCAATTTATTTCGACAGATAATATTACAGTTAATCCCATTGGCTACCTGATTTTGCACGTTCTGCGTATCATGTGTTGACACATCCAGTCGCTGACAGATATGTATGTCACATGATCGCCGTTGACGGGATATTTAATCGCAGCCTTTCTGATCATACATCTTTACAAGGTTTCTTAGCTTTTGTCCTGCGACAAATTCATCGGTTTGTAAGATGTAAAATTATCTTGATTAATTAGGAGAAAGATAAACACCGTATGTTGTTTTAACCTTGTATGTTGGTCAGTAAATAAACTGGCTGCATGTATTAGCATGTTTAAGTACTGATGTTCCGCAAGGAAACTGTTACCTTACACCTGTTGGGTGCATGATATACCCTAGCACACCCTAATCCATGCATAATAGAAAGCTAATCAATCCAACATGGCGCACTATTGTTCTTTTAGACAAAGAATAAAGATATCTGTTAGTGTGATATATAAATGTACAATTTGACAGACGACATACATTCTTTTATTGCAGTTAATATCTGCCAAGAAAAGGTAACGCAGATCGTAATACATACAAGGCGTGAGATTAGAAATTAAATTAAAATAAAGATTGGATTTCGTCATTGTGAAATTGAGACGAATCTGCATGTATTTATACATTTATTTAAAACAAATGATTTATCTAAACATCTTACATTATAGAAATATGATCGCCAATCCGAAATGGTGAATCATAAATAATAAAAACACATTTAATTTTATTTAAAAGTTTAGGAACACGGGATTAGAAAATTATGCGCTACTAGCTCAAATCTGTATTAATTCTACAAAGGGTTTAGGCCAATCAAATACATGTATGTAAAGGGATAGTTTGAAGTTTTATGAGTATGAAGTTTGCAGTATGTAAACCGATAGATGCATAAAAAATGTGGGATTTCGAAGCCCACCAAATAAAGGTATAACCAAAGAAACCACTGTAAATGAAATTCTGGAAAACGGGAATAGTGTCCGCTAATCTATCCTAGTTGGGGGGGGGGGGGCGTGGCATTTTATGGCGTGTCTTTTAGGGGTAACCCACCTCACAGACTGTCTGGCAGTGGTCATTCTTGGTTCCTGTGGTGGTACAGATTTCAACTAATCTTGCCTAGCTGTGGTCGGGAAATTAGATAACTCTTGTCTGGGATACTCGACCACTACAGGTGTCTGGCAATTACGTAGCTCTGTCAGGGGTACCCAACCACTAGAATTGTCTGTTAGGGTGTTTTGTAATACCTGAAAATGCAGTACCCTTTTGAGTCAATACAGCCTAGTTGGGTGTGGAAGGGAGCATGTCATTTTTGGCGTGGAATACCACAACCCACCACCACATACCCAACAGACTTGCATTCTGATGATACCAGATATGCATGCATTGATACCATATAGGAAAAAGTTGGTTTACTTTTCAAATAGGTTAGCCCCCTGGGATCCCGTCTACTCCCTTTTGGGATAGGATGTAAGGATTTAATGTCGGAGTATTATGTTCCAAACGTCATACCAAACAATCCTGTTTTTAAATCAGCATTATGCGTTATGATAATGATTATGATGCAAATAAAGTTGATTCTAGTTTAAATTTGAATTAAATATCAAATGAATGAAAAGGTGTTTCCATCGGACAAGGCACGTGGTGAAGCTATCGATTTACGAATACATGTGTCTGTGCACAGATATATCCGTTTGTTCCACGCCTAGAAAGACTGTTTTCATTACATGTAAAAATATGCTTTACAGATCCACAAATCAATTTCTAATGTTTGAATGATTTCATATGTGAAAAAACATTAGTTCTATTGTTTGTGTTCCGTTTCGATATTTAAAAACACATTATCGTTGGTATGGTTTACGTTTAATATGACATTTAGGTTTTTCTGGGGGTCTGTTTACCATATTTAAGTGTGTCTAAATATTTACTTCTACAATGAGACCCAGAGGTCACCCATTCTCTCGAATTTCATGTAAAAACACTAATAGATGTTTACCTCTATAACCACAGTTTAAGGTCAATCATTTAAAGAATTTTGTCATGAAACTCATTTTGGCGGACTATGATTCTTAAAGGTACGCTTAAACCCCAACGCTAACATGTGGCTAGGCCCGGCTACGGGTTAAAATTTTTTTGTTGATTTATATTGTTCAGATTAATATGCTCTGCGGCCTGATGTCCTTTCGTATTCAACTTCCGGTTTACCCATCTGATTGTGAGAATCTGTTGATTTCTTCCATATCGGTGTACACAATGAACTTCAGGGTCATCTGAGATCGAGCATGATGTACGAAATAGCCATTGTGCATATTATTCTAATAAGGCGTAAAATTGACCAATCTTTCCTATAAATTGATATCAATGTATGGGGTCGTTATAGCTCAGTAATTAAGACATTGATCGGGATTCCCACGGGTCAGTTGTGCAGGACGGGGGATGTGGCAAGGGATAGCATATAGTCGTTCAGATGGAACGAAATATATACTGTGTACACATTGCCGTGAACATAAAAGCCGTAACCCCTCTTTCTGGGCAAAGTACAACTAAGAGCACTGCACTGACAGAGTTTTCCTCATAGTGCACTGCAGAATAGTAGGGCGTTAAAGCCCATTTCATTTAGATGTCAATGTAGACTACTTAAGCCTATGCTTATCTTTCCTCCTTCTATAGAAGGCCCACTAACCTTCGTTTCAATTTGTGTAATTTCAACATTCATTTTGATATGATTTAAAACAGTTACATTGCTATCAAAAAAATAGAACTAGAAATCTGAATAAAATGCCTTTATTTATTGGTATTAAAAGCCCGACCAGAAACAAAATTATCATAAAACTCGTCCGTTCACCCTTTTCACTTTCTCTAAAATAATGTTAGTTTTGTAACTTTAATACTGAAAAGGATCGCTCTTAGAAAAACAAAATGTACACATTACATAGAGCAGTTTATATACATAAGGTATCTGACCTTACAGTACACAGATTGAGGGAATTTAAATTTTCAAATGGAATTATTCTTTCTAAACAGTAGCTGGGATCATGTGTCAAGTAAATTACTATTAAACTGAACCTAGAAACCATAACATGTGGTACACAAGTCACCCAATCTGTGACTTCTGTCTTCACTTATTACCTTAAAAAAAGAAAAAAGAGACTTGTGTGAATAGAAGTAAAATAGTAGTAGGATTAAATGAAATGAAATGAAATTGGGTTTAACGTCCTACTCTTTTGCACCTAACCTGGGCTAATGGAAGACGGGCATACGCCATTCAATGCGCTATGAGGGAAATTTTGCCCGGGTAGCGGCGCCACGGCCGACTCTTACATCGAATTCCAACTGCCAAGGGATTTTTTAAGTGCACTCCAATGTGTACACGAGACCTCCGTTTTTCGTCTCGAACGACTAGGCAGCTGTCCTTGTCAAGCCCTCCTTCTGCATCACTGACAAGGGGAAATCACGCCAGAAAATCGAGATGAACTTTCTTGGCCAATACAGGGATTGAACACCCGACCTCTAGGCTAGCGAACCAGCGCCTTATCCACTTAGCCACCGTGACCCCCCCCCCTAGTAGGATTAAGGCTGTTATTTTCCCTTATTTCAGAAAATAATCTAGTTTGTTCATTTATATCGATTCCCCAGCCCCCCCCCCTAGTAGGATTAAGGCTGTTATTTTCCCCTTATTTCAGGAAATAATCTAGTTTGTTCATTTATATCGATTCCCCAGCTCCCCCCCCCCCGCAATTCTTTCTTGCGTGACAAGTTTCGTTTAAGTTTTGGTCTTGAACAGTAGATGATGGTTGTTTGAAAGTACATTTCGGACTAACGTTTAGTAACGCGGGAGGTAGATAGAGAGCGTAGTTAAATCACCAAAAATGACCTCAAGTTAAAAAATAATCCGGTCAACGTCCCTCGAGGTTTTGTATCAGATAATTGTGACTCTTAATAATTTTTGTGGTTATAAAGATTAAAATTATCTGAATGTCAAAAATAATAAGAGATGAGCTAAGTATTAAACGGGGGATAACCGCTTTATAGAGTTATCTCCCTTCTCTGTCAAATTCCCGATAAGCTTGTCGTCGATTGCAGATTGGAAATAAACTAGTCATATATAAAGAACACATTCATTACATCTCTCAAAAATATGAATGTGATCAAACGAAATCTAAAAGAGCACAAAAGCACCAAGTTGCATCTCATCCCAATATTCTTAGATTTTTCACACAGATGATGTGGGTTGTTTAGTGGAATACCCGACATTCGTAGTAATTATTACCATATTACTGTAGAGTGGTATTACTTATTCTACATAATATTCTTGAAATATTACGGAAGTGGTTTGCGGTATATGACCATAAATTTTACCGCCAGATGCGACACGTGCACTTAACGTATACTTACAGACAAGCAAAACAAAACATCCACTAATCAACATTAAATGAGGCTATTTACGCAAGACAGGAAGCGCCGAGCTGTCAAAATAGTGACAGATTGTTGTGTGTGACGCGGATTTCTAAATTTAATACACTTGTCCATTAATAACAGATCAACCCGAGTCGCCACCATTCCGTTTTAAGAACATTGCCAACTTATGGTAACGTCACGACTTATGAATGTATGACTAGCTATCTTTGTTTTGTTAAACATATATTTTGGTACAGTTTCAAGTAATATGGTTGGTTTTATTATAGCAATAATGTATCCAGTATTCAACAATATTCAACAATTTATATTTCATAATGTTCTTCCGACATTCGCTAATCCTTTGGTTTCTGCATTGCCACCGACCTATTATACTATTCAAAAAAAGTAGGGGATATTTGATTTTTAAGTGTTATTAAAGTCACCTAATGAAACTGACGAAGAAACAAATGACAAAATGAAATGAAGTTCACATTCATCGATTTATTCCAAATGATCGTTAGACTAAGTAAGGCACAGACTGACCATTATAAGGGTAAAATGATACCCGGGGTCAAACAGCAAAGTTATCACAGCATCACAACAAAGTCAGTAACGGGTAAATCCTCCTCTGTTTGCCAAACAAGCATTTATCCGACGTGGCATACTCCTAATGAGACGTCTAAGGTCATTTTGGTCCAGATTGTCCCATTCCTGTTGCAACGCAGCAGCAAGTTTTTGGACATTGGCAGAACGTTGTTGACGTTGACGTAACCTCTGTCCAAGCATGTCCCAGACATGCTCGATGGGGGAGAGGTCGGAACTCAGTGCTGGCCAAGGTAATGTGGTGATGTTCTGTTGTTGGTGGTAACCTGGCCCTGTGATATCTTGCGTTGTCATCCTGGAAGATGAAACGGCGGCCATGACGTCGTGCGAACGGCACAACATGGACTGCCAAGATGTTGTCCCGGTGGTACTGGCCTGTAACACGCCCTGCAACAACATGTAAAGCCGTTCTTCCAGCAACAGTGATGCCTCCCCACACCATAACAGAACCACCCCCAAATCGATCATGTCTGATGACGTTAACGTCTTGGAAGCGCTCGTTTCGACGACGCCACACCCTCCTACGTCTGTCCAAAAAATCAACAGTGAACCTTGGCTCATCTGAAAACATCACATTGTTCCAGCGTCGATTATCCCAGTGTTGACGACCCCTATACCAACGACGTCTTGCCTGAATGTGATGATCTCTCAAACAAGGGATCACGCGAGGACGTCGGGCGCGAAGGTGACCCTTATGCAGTCGATTCCGAATCGTCTGGCCACTCACTCTCACACCAGTGTCTGTTTGAAGACGAGCGCTGATCTGATTTGCTGTGATGACACGATTTCTCAAGGCCAAGGTACGGATAAATCGATCCTGGGCTTGAGTTGTCGCCCTTGGTCGACCTGAGCGTGGTCTGTCCTGTACAGATTGTGTATCACGGTATCTGGACCATAGCCTGCTTATGACAGACTGAGAAACATTCATCGTCTGCGCCACAACCGCCTGTGTTGTGCCGATCTGTAGCATGCCAAGGGCACGTAACCTTTCATTTTGGGTAAGCCGACGCATATCAAAATTTGTTTTCTGGTCCCTAAAACAATTAAACTGATGTTTCCACCCTGGAATTCAATGCCAAAATGACTGTAACATTCAAAGTCAGAGTCGTGCAAATCTTGGGTTGGACCTCCATGATGATCCCAAGCATCATCTGCTATTGGTGCGTTTGGGCGTCACATGTAACTGGAAATGATTCTTCTGTTAGGTTCTATAGTGGCTTTTTTCGTAGTCATTTGCATAGTTTAGTATTATGCCCCCAAAATCAAATATCCCCTACTTTTTTTGAATAGTATATTTATTACTAAAAATCGACTGCTTTATTTTGTGAGATATTGAAGATCGATCAGTAAAAAAGACATTTCGGTTAATCAGGATATACTAAGTCGTCTAAAATTATACACGTGACCCTTTTTAAATCACGTGGATATTTTTTTTAAAAGTCGTCGTAGACTCGATTGTCTACCTAACGAAAATTAGTGAGTATTGTTAGTGGTTGACTGAATCAATAGTAGTGAACTTTGGTCCCAATCGTTTTATGCCACTCCGTTTCTCACCTTGGTATTATATCTACTGGAAACAGAATCGCTCATTAGCCCCCTGGTTAGAAATCGGAACTAGACCAGTTATTTGATAATCTCGCTTACGAACATGGCTGTAACAGACTTTACACATTATACTTAGTTACATTTTAATGTTATTGTTGAAATATTTTCACGTTACATGCGCCTGTGGAGTAACCCGACGCTAGAGATTACCATTCGATTGAGACTTCTGGCCTATTCCGCCGAATATTAATGATTTGAAAAAATTAGAGTAAAAACGGTAACAATTGAATGTATGTATACCACTAGGAGTTAGCTGGATAGAGTAAGGGTTATGGTTCGTGTTAATATTTTCAATAGTTGAAACCGTCTTCATTTGCCCAGTCGAAGTAACGCGTTAAGCCCCACTTCATTTCTATTGCCGAAACGCCGGTGGTTGTAAAGGCGTACTACCGTCAAACCGGCACCGACATGAGTTATTACCTTTTTTTTATCAACCGTTTGGCTTGGGGTGAGGTTGGTGTGGTATTTGATGACGCGTTAACCGAGTTGTCATACAAATGCCACGGTATGGATCTTTACAGAATTATGTCAAAATATAAGTCGTTTGAACTATAGACAAACCATAAACTGTAATCGACATTAAGAAAATCAATCAACATAAAACACATGGGCTTAGTAAGAATAATTTATTTTAGATTACTCTTTTCATAACGACATTTAAATAGCCAATTGCCATTTACACAGCCACATTATTTTACAATTAAAATGTTCTTTGTATTTTAAACATATCTAGATTGTATGGAGGTTGGCGAAAAAACCCCAAGAATATTGTCTGATAATTTTACTTATAACAAAGGGTAATGATTTTCAAATTGTTATTTGACATGTAAGTATATTCTTTATGTATATGTCACGTAGATGAACTGAATTGTCCTATCTTTTTAAACTCGTGCGAATTATCTTGAGATTTGCTCGAACTTTTGTAAATATTATTTTAACTTATTTTAGTTTTTGATTAATGTTTACTTGCAACTTTTATGTTTGTTTTTATTCTCATGTTATTGTTTCAATTTTGCTAAATTTTATTTATAATATTTCATGTATATCTGTATGTATGTGTATGCATGTATCCAAAAATATTAGTAAAACCGTCAAGCTGCATTACTTTGTTTTACGGTAAACGATGAAAAGATTAAAAGTATGCCGTGTCGACACGAACTAATTTCAACAGTATGTCTGTATGGACGGATGGATGGATGGATTGCATGTATGTATCACATTTTTATATTGCAAATCGCCTATGAACACATTTGTGAAATGAGAGCGCTATATCAAACTACATATTAATATAATAGTTAAAACTAAATATCAATGTATATGCAGACAAAGACATACCACCAATACCATAATCCACCTTTTTTTCGACCAGGAGTTGGTCACCAATCGCTGCCCACTTTGTTCTTGTTGTTCTTCTTGGGGTTACGCTCTTCGCAAAAGCCTGCGGTTCCCCCAATTCAAGCACTAGCGACACGAAATTCTGCATGCTTCGTCTTTGAATAATTCTACATCGATGTGGTTTATATTTGTGAATTGCATCTAACAACGTGTTCAGGTCCTGGTTTATAGTACAATCATAGGCTACGTGTTATTGATATTTTTGGTGTGATTTATCTTCACTGATGTTTACAAAAGTACAATCTGATAAAAACACAGATCCTGTTTAGTTTCGTTTTCATAGTTCAAGATTTCGTTTTACTTGTCTTTATTACTAGGACCTGGAAAAGTTTTTATCAGTGACGTGTTCTGAATGGTGTGAGGTATTAGCCAATGAAACAGTCTGTTACGGCGAGCTTTGGTTGTGTTTTGCACGGAACTGTGGGTAATCCACTAGTAACATCAATGTTGATTCCTTAATGAAATGTCTGACGTCATAGGGTCAGAAATCGCTCGTACGATCTCTGACATGGCCTATCGCAACAACTGGTCTATTCATGTTGTGTAGGGAGAATGCTAGATCGGAGACGGTCATGTAGATTGTAGGTTAGGGTAAGGGTTAGGCTTGGCCCACGGTTAGGGTTAGTGCTAGCCGTGTTTACATCTCGAGACTTTGACGAAATCCACAGGTCCTAGCCCTTACTCTAACCCTAACCCACAATCTATATATGACGTCATATTGTATTTTAATCAGATTGAAAAAATTATCGTTATATGGTCTTCATCAATTTATTTATCAATTTTATTATATATAATGTTGAAATATCCCTACTCTTCAATTATTACTATACCTTTCAAAACAAATTGTATAGGCTTTCGGAAAAGGGGGGGTTGGAGTGGTCGAGAGTGCCAAGCTTCGACCTCTACCTGGCCGGCCACCTTTGGCTTGTGGCTGTGGTTTCGATCCCTGGTGTGAGCGTATGTGGCATGGAGATTGGGGCGCCTTCTCAACTTCGTGGGTTTCCCCTGGACACTCTGATTTCCTCCAACTGATAAAGACCCTAACGCGCAAGCCAATTATTGAAATAAAATTAAACCATATGCTATTCCCGTAATGACCTAGTTTGTGTCGAGTGGACCTTAAACCCATCTCTCTCTCTCTCTCTCTCTCTCTCTCTCTCTCTTTCGGAAAAGTGGGGTGTCGTGGTTTTTCATTCGGTTGGGTGATTTTATGTAACATTTGCTGAATATTTGGAAGATTAAAATGTAATTGACGAATATTATTTAAAGTTCCAATAGCATTTTTTTAAGTTATATTTTTAAAATTTATTAAAATAAAGCCCCAAAATAGATTGAACCTATAAACAGTCCTACCTTGTTAAAGAATAATCCTATTAATCCTATTATTCACTATTGCCAGTTGAGAAATTGGCAAAAATATCATTTTCAACTTCAAATTCAAACGTTTGAAGATGGCCGTCCATGGAGAAGAATAGGAAAACAAGGGAAGTAATTGAGTAACTATTTCCTCAATCAACCAGTGTCACCCTTTATAACCCCGCCAAAATTTTGTCCATGATCGTATAATAGTGAGTTGACAACCTTTTGAGCAAAAAACATAGAAATAATTATATTTTGACTTTCTTAGAAAAAGTGAAATTGGAACTTTAATTATTAGTCACGCTCCTCTCGGCTGCAAAATAAACTATAGGTATTCTATAGGCACCTACATTTTAGGCACCTGTATGCATCCTACATCGGGCGCCCCCCCCCCCCGCGTGGCTACGGGCCCGGTTGAACCACAAGCGTTATATAAATTTCCATAACAAGGAAACAAGCTATCATCGAACGTTCTAGTTTCGTAATGCAATCGAACTGTCTGTCGGTGTGATAGGGGAGACAACTACATTAAACGCCCCTTTGTACGAGGCAAAACTCTTTGCTCACAGCCAAATACTGGATAGAAAATATATTATTGCTGCTTTCTTCGCAGACCCTAGTGAATACGAGGTTCGTATTCGAAGAATACGAGGTTCGTATTCGAAGAATACGAAACAATAAATTATAGGAGGCGTATGTCATTGTCGTTTTATTTTGCTGGGTGGGGTCGTCAGCCTTAATAATAAAAAGTCTACACTCGCCCCGATAGCAAATAAATTGCCGTATTTAATATTGCTGGCACACTTCATTCGGACGTGGGTGTTATACTGACAATACATAACCAATTATTTACAGGTTTAAATATTTTACATCCTGAATACATATTTTTATAATTCACATCTTTGGGTGACTGTAGTAAGGCGTACTCTTTACAGTAAGAATTTGTTATTCATTGCTGCACTCTAGTGCTTGTAAAACGAAACACTGTTACACTATATGTGTATAAACCAGTTATTGTTTTCAATATAAATTATGTTGTGTTTTATCATTGTTTTTGTCCCCAATAACCTACTCATGAGTTCAAAAGACTTGGACTCTAGAATACATCTGAATATAAATCAGAAGGAACATTTCGCCCGATCACATGTAGATCTTTCCCCAATATTGATTTAAATGATTCCATTCAAATTTAACCAGTATATTTTTTTAAGTGTAAAACACACTCAATATTAGTTACATACTATTCAAAAAAAAAGGAGGGATATTTGATTTTGGGGGCATAATACTAAAATATGCAAATGACTACGAAAAAAGTCACTATAGAACCTAACAGAAGAAACATTTCCAGTTACATGTGACGCCCAAAAGCACCAATAGCTACCGCGTGGAATGCAGGTGATGCTTGGGATCATCATGGGGGTCCAACCCAAGATTTACACGACTCTGACTTTGAATGTTACAGTCATTCTGGCATTGAATTCCAGGGGGGAAACGAAACATCAGTTTAATTGTTTTAGTGACCAGAAAACAAATTTTGATATGCGTCGGCTTACCCAAAATGAAAGGTTACGTGCCCTTGGCATGCTACAGATCGGCACAACACAGGCGGTTGTGGCGCGGACGATGAATGTTTCTCAGTCTGTCATAAGCAGGCTATGGTCCAGATACCGTGATACACAATCTGTACAGGGCACACCACGCTCAGGTCGACCAAGGGCGACAACTCAAGTCCAGGATCGATTTATCCGTACCTTGGCCTTGAGAAATCGTGTCATCACAGCAAATCAGATCAGCGCTCGTCTTCAAACAGACATTGGTGTGAGAGTGAGTGACCAGACGATTCGGAATCCACTGCATAGGGGTCACCTTCGCGCCCGACGTCCTCGCGTGATCCCTTGTTTGAGAGATCATCACATTCAGGCAAGACGTCGTTGGTATAGGGGTCGTCAACACTGGGATAATCGACGCTGGAACAATGTGATGTTTTCAGATGAGCCAAGGTTCACTGTTGATTTTTTGGACAGACGTAGGAGGGTGTGGCGTCGTCGAAACGAGCGCTTCCAAGACGTTAACGTCATCAGACATGATCGATTTGGGGTGGTTCTGTTATGGTGTGGGGAGGCATGACTGTTGCTGGAAGAACGGCTTTATATGTTGTTGCAGGGTGTGTTACAGGCCAGTACTACCGGGACAACATCTTGGCAGTCCATGTTGTGCCGTTCGCACGACGTCATGGCCGCCGTTTCATCTTCCAGGATGACAACGCAAGATGTCACAGGGCCAGGATCGTTACAGGTTACCTCCAACAACAGAACATCACCACGTTACCTTGGCCAGCACTGAGTCCCGACCTCTCCCCCATCGAGCATGTCTGGGACATGCTTGAACAGAGGTTACGTCAACGTCAACAACGTCCTGCCAATGTCCAAGAACTTGCTGCTGCGTTGCAACAGGAATGGGACAATCTGGACCAAAATGACCTTAGACGTCTCATTAGGAGTATGCCACGTCGTATCAATGCTTGTTTGGCAAACAGAGGAGGATTTACCCGTTACTGACTTTGTTGTGATGCTGTGGTAACTTTGCTGTTTGACCCCGGGTATCATTTTACCCTTATAATGGTCAGTCTGTGCCTTACTTAGTCTAACGATCATTTGGAATAAATCGATGAATGTGAACTTCATTTCATTTTGTCATTTGTTTCTTCGTCAGTTTCATTAGGTGACTTTAATAACACTTAAAAATCAAATATCCTCTACTTTTTTTGAATAGTATATTTGAAGTGTTAATGAGAGGAGCGTCAAATGTAGTGGTTTTGTTTTCTTAAAACGCAAAAATTAGGGTATCCCATTGTTCCGAATATTGAACACAAAACATAAAACAGTACACAGCTATTCTTTTCTATCTATTTATTATACTATAACTATAAGAGCGAACAAAAAAAAAAAACAACCCTATATCCTTCTATATACCCAGGCACTCTCTCAGTTCCATACAGTTAAAAACATTGTCACCCCTGGTCGTTCCCATGACAACGTCAATTGAAAAAGATATCAACCAACATTCTTTAGATAAAAGCTACACAGTGGACATTCATTGTGAACACCCATTATGCATTAAACCTTGGGATGAAGCTCATCAAAAACATCGCCAAGAACCTCCATTTGGGTATTTTGTGGAAATGAATATCGGTTACATTTGTTGGATATAGCCCTTTTTGTTTGAGGGAGTCGCAGTGACTCCGTAAGTAGGGCACTGGCCTACTATAAACTAGATGTCCAGGGTTCGTCCCTGGTTCGATAACGATGTTCGGCAAGAAAGTACTCCCGAATTTTCTAGCGTTATTTCCCCATGCCAAATGTGCAAGACGGGGGTACGAAAAACTGAGCTCCCGGGTACACGTAGGCGTGCGCGTAAAAGAACCATCGACAGTTAGAATTCGAAGTAAGAGAAGGTCGTAGCGTCGGGGTCCGGGCACAATTATTGTCCTCTTAGTACACTGTATGGCGTCTCATTCATGGTCAGTGGTCTGCATCCTGATATTGGTTACAGTTATCTTTCCTTTTAAATTTTCTGCTATTAAAGATACATTTAGTATTCTGAAAGTGCGCATGTCTTAACCACGTAGTTGAGTTCCGGCTGAAAGATACGTGTACAAAATGTTGCCTGTAAATTATTTTATATCTTTATTTTCACTCATAATTTTAATATCAAATACATCAGGTTTATATTTCCATATAGGAGAAACACAGAAAAAATGTTTTATAGAAGAAATTCCTGACGAAACTATGGTAGTTGGTAAGTATTATAATATCTGTACGGAACCAAAGAACTCCGTCCGTCTTCAATCACTCTGGCCCAGTGGCATGGAAAAAGCGTGGCAACGTCTGTTACCAAATCACCCCATTTTTTGGGGCGAAACGACGTAGCAATTGCCAATCCCCTTAGATATATTAAACAAAGTGTCTTCACGATTTCACTAGATTAATTTTTGTCTAGAATGAATTAATTTTTCTGGCTTACTTTATTTTTAATTTGGCCTGCTGGCACAGGCCATCTCAATCTGATGATCAACATTGATTGATTGACTTTTTTAAAAAGCAATATTGATCTTGCAGCATCATCTTAAATTTTTAAAAACGATTTTAGATAATGTACATGCAGTCTTATTTCAGGGAGATACAAAGTGGAAATATTTGATAGAAATATAAATAATTATGTACCAACTGTCTATGGCCTTGGTATGCACGTTGAAATTAGAGATCCAGATGACAAAATAGTTTTGTCAAGGGTAAGACAACAAACAAATGATATGTTTGCTGATGAAGCAGAGTGATATGGATTAAAAAAGTTAAAAAGATATCACAACCTGATAGCGATAACTGATATTACTAAAATCATCAAAGTTAATATTTCAGATCAGTTGCTATGGATTTGAAAGTGACTTTGTCTACATGTATTTATAAAAACGTTGTGAAAAACAAATCTGAGATAATAAAAAAGAAAAAGATGCAAAATGCAACAGGACAAATTCTTCTGGTTTCTGTTGGTTGCATTAGTATTATTACAACTGTCTGCAGATCTTGTCATTTTTAGTCCATATCACTGAGCCTCACATATGGCTTGGCATGGTTTGATGTAGTGTAAATGTATAGTACATGTATATCATTAACTATTGCTTGTTGCAGGTAAATATAAAGTTCAGGCATTTGATCCCAGTGTAAAAGACTATATGCCTAGTGCACCAGGTATAGGCATGTTAGTAGAAGTACGAGATCCAGAAGATAAGATTATTTTGTCTAGGGTGAGTCTTGAAAGTAGACTCTGGGCAGACAACCTTACGAATGAGGGATTTACTGACTTTTGTTGTTTTTCTAAACTGGGGATGGTTCTTTTTGTAGATTTTATCACCACCCAGTAGCAATAGCATATAGTGTGGATATTGATCACGTTTTTTTTTATCTATTTTTGAAAAGGGTTTAGAGTGAAAATATAATTTCAACTGTACTATAAGAACCAGTGTTGTTCAGCATTTATTTAGTAGTTTAGATTTCCATGTAAGGTGGTGGTATTAAACCATTTTTATAGTTTGTCATCTTAATTCCAGGCTAAACGAGAATAATGTTCATATTATTTATCCAAATTATTATTTTTGTCATCTGTGGTTGTGGTGTTGTACATGTATCTGTATTGTACTTTTATACCTCACCGAGATACGATTTAATTTCCCAGAGTTGTTGCATGTAAATTATAAGCTATGATCTTCATAATTCATTGTCTTCAACTTAGGATGATAAATCATTGTTTTACCTACACTATAAAAACTGTCAGACCTCTTTATTAATTAAGAAGTGTAATCACTTTCTATTAAATTGCTTGCAAATCTATTTCCTGGTTAGCGGTTTTTCTTCAATTGTGTACATTAGTAAATTATTGATATTTTGGCTAATAAGTAAATGTATATTTTCTATACAATAAGTAGTCCAATTTACCCATTGAAACTGCAAGTGAAATTGTAAATTGTATTTCTTGTGGTGGTATTTACATACTTGTATATTTTATGCAACCGTTCTCCCTTGCATCTATAGTCATACTTTTATATACTCAGTATATTCATAATATTTTTACCTGTTGGTGCATATACATGTTTTAAAGTCAGTTGTTCATGGAAATGTTAATAAGCAAATAACCATTCTATTCATTTCAGACTTATGCAGCAGAAGGTAGATTTACCTTTACATCCCATTCAGCAGGTGAACATGTTGTATGTCTTCACTCAAACTCCACAGCTTGGTTTTCTGCTGGCCAATTGGTAATTTGCATAATTTATATTTTTTACTAGCGGTTTGTATCGCACATAGAGCCAAAAGTTATTTCCAGGATGCTATCATACATGCTCCCAAGTATGCCCACTGTTTGCAGAATTGATCATGCATGCTAGCTTTAAGATCAAGATGTTCAGCATCTACAACATTTATAGGGTGCTTCAGGTGAACTAATGAAATGAAATGGGTGGCTTAATGGGCTACTGTTCTGCACCGTCTGGTCTTATATAGTGATGTGCGGTTTTTAAATTTTCTTTCGGTTTCGGTTTTTCTGAGGCAAAAAACCTCGGTTTCGGTTTTCGTTTTTTTTAATCATTTAAACACTGTGTCATGTATGTACTGATTTATGGTTATTTTATAGGAATACTTGAAAGCCAGAAAAAATATCAAAAATATTGATGTAAAAAGTAAACAACAAGGTTGTTTTTTACTGTTATACGACTTTAATTATGACTGATAGTAATAACAAAGTTACTTTAAAAAAAGATCTGACACTCACAACGCCATAGACATAATAATAAACTAGACCTGCATGCAGGAATGACGGGTTTCACTGGTGCCACGTTACCCTTAAACATGTCACTTCCGGTGCCAAGTTACCCTTGAGCATATGTCACTTCCGGTACCAGCGAAACCACTAAACAGGTTTCCAAATTAACATTGCACACAAATAAAATGGACGCAGAATCAACAAAATCCAGCAATATCAATTCATTTTATACATTTGTTACTTGTAAATGATCTTGACAAAATTAAATTACTCCCGGTGTTAATGCAAATGTTCAAATAGTCTCATGAAATCAGAAATGGCATACGATATCATATAGTGAAAATTTTATGTAAATCGAATAATAATTGCCACTTTTAAAGACCAAAAAACTTGAAAAGTGACTTGTAGGAAATCGGCTATTTCTCTGCAACCGTACAAGTTAGAAACCATTTTGTGGTATCTGTATGATCGTATGGGTTCATTCTATTTGTTGATTGGCATCAAATACCATACTTTGAAAAAGATTTCAAAACAGACTCATTTGAATAAAATATCTGTTTTAGAGGCTAAAAATACAGTTTTTGCCAAAATGACGTTACTTCCGGTGATAATGAAAATCTTAAATTACTTGTATGAAATCCCAAATGGCATTAGGTATAACATGGTGTGACGTTTATGAAAATCGAATAATAATTGACCCTTTTATGGCCCCGAAACCTTCAAAAGTGACCTGTAGAAAACCGTCTATTTCTCGGCAACCGAACAAGTTAGAAACCATTTTATGATATCTATATGACCATATGAGTTTTGTTTATATGTGAATTTAAACCAAAAGTTAAAATTATTAATACATATTAAGTTATTCTTGGTTGAATAAAACATTGATTTAAAAAGTTTAAAATGCATTTTTTGACCAAATGATGTCACTTCCGGTGTCAATTTTAAATTGAAATCAACTTGATATGACGCTACGTGCTTTTTGAATCAAATGATGTCACTTTTATAAAAATCCAATCATAATTGACTATTTTACAGGCAAAATAACGAAAACAGTGACTTGTACAGAACTGCCCATTTCTTGGTAACTGCTTATAGTACAAACGAATTTTAACATACATTTTCTTCGTATGGATTATAGCTACAAGTTTATAAAAGTTACGAAGAAATATTTTAAAATCTGAAAAGCCTGAATAGGTTGTAAATAGGCCAATTTTACACCATTTTTAGCCTCTTAATCGAATTTGCTCGAAAATGAAATCGAAATTAAAAAAACTGCTTCCTACATTTTTTGCGCCTTGAAAGGGCGCACTCTTTGAGTCAAATAATTTTTCCAAAAAATAATATTTGTTTTCGAAGAAGGAAAATAACTGTCAAAATTGTAGTTTTTGGTAAAATTATGCCACTTCCGGTGCCGACAGATAAAACTTTTGGTAATAAAAAAAATGACAATTGATACAACGAAGCATATGAACTTTGTTTTATACAAATCGAACAATAAAAAATTAATCTAGGACTTAAAAACTGAATTAGCCAATGGCGGCCAAGGTAAATTACTGAGACAAAATTCTTTAACATTTTTGCACTAGTCAGATGACCCTTTAATTCTGTGCATAATACGACTAAAAAATATTCATAAATAAAAAAGTTTTTTGTAAAATTTTAAATTTTCAAAATTTGGCGCCTAATATCTTTGAAGATTTACCGAAAATCAAAAATCGAAAGTAGTGTAGCTATGTGCCGTGTCTCCGGCTATGCCAAAATGTATCGAAAGTTAAAAATCAATGATTATTGTTAAAATTACTGCAATATTTTAAAAAACGATAATTTGGTGATTTCGGACAATTCGCATTGTCGTAGAACGTTCAAAATAGCTTTATCCTCTAAGTCACACCCACTTTCCCAGTAAAACCGAAGAAATCGTAACGATGCGACAAGCAGTTGCTGAGATCTACTCAAGACAAAAGAAGAATAATAATAATAAGAATAATAATTTTAACAAAAACAATAGTGTTTCACACAAGCTTCGCAGTGTGAAACCCTAATTAATATAACGCCATAATATCAGTAACAATAAAGTTAGATTCTACTGTAAAAAAAAAATACCAAAATTAATTTGCATAACAAAATAATACCAATCCAACAAATCGAAACATGTGGTCTTTTATTCCTCGTTTATAAATTATAAACTTAAAAACAAAACTTACGCAATTGCCGTTTTCGGGTGTTGTTCTAAACCTGACTCAAAATTGTTAAATTATAGTCTTATAATTTATGCAGCAGAAATAGATTTTTTTACAAAGATTAAATCTACATTTTGTGTCATCTAATCTTTCATAGTTATTGAGCAAGCCATGGAGGCATTTTACTTTTTAGAGGAAGCCATCGTTCGATATTGACAACCGGCTTCGGGTTGCATAAAATTTTGGATTGTAAACCGAACCGAATTGAGAAAATAAATAGTCTAGGCCAACCAGACTGATTAAACACTCTATTATTCTATACATACGGGCTCTGGTTGATCGAAAATAAAAACGGAAGTGGTGGCTACATTAAAATTTTGGAATTATTAAGTAAACGAAATACGGCTACATAAAAATTAGGAATTTGGAGAAAAAAAAACGAAACGCGCGGTTATTTTTTTTTTAACGGTTCGGTTTTCGGTTTATTTGTAAAAACCGATACCGTACGGTTAAACTGAAAAACCGCACATCACTAGTCTTATAAAGACAGGTACCCGCAAACAGTGTGCTATGAGGACAACTTTTCTCAGACAGCACAGCAGCATTATTGACTATTCTCATGTATCGAAAGGGTTCTTTTAAGTGTACATGTATGCGTTACACAGGTCCTCTCATCCCAATGACTCTACATTGTCACTTGAGAGGCCTACTGACTATGGGAACTAAGTAAAAAAGTCCTGATCGTATGTCTTACTCACTGAGCCACTGTGGCTTCCTTTATGTAGAACTGTGTCCTGAATCCAGTTAACAAGGATTAAATGAATTAAAGAAAAAACAGAGATATGTAGGATTGAAATGTTCCTTGTTATGTCTCAATGATCAAATCCACCAAGTTTTAAAGTATTTAATTGAGAACTTGGTCTCATATTGCAGAAATTTTAAGTTCTATAGAGAGACATTAGATCATACTGGACAATGCATGTCACTTTCTTCTTTTGGCAAACCAGAGATAACTACATGTAATTTCATTGTTCGTTGGGACACAAAAAACTCTGTCTTGATGAATGTTCTCTGTTCAGACCACGCAGCTGTTACTCTGGCTGGCTGCACAATAACTCAACTTTTAATTGATATAGATGTTCTATATAAGAATTTCTTTGATTTTGTACATTTGCCTAGGCTGGTCAATTGGATTGGGAGGGGCGTGGGAATAATGTGCTTCTTATTGAAGGGGAGTGATCATTTTGTTATATTAGTACTCTGGCTAAGTTCAATAATGAACAATTTCTGTTCACTTTATAGAGAGTGATAAACCATTTGATTGCTAGATGCTTTATAACAAGATAAATGTACAAGTAATTAATGCATGACATCTATTCATTTTGAGGATGGGGACACCAAAGTAATGTTGATGGTATAATATCCCGTTTATAATTTCAGAGAGTTCATTTAGATATTCAAGTTGGAGAACATGCAGTTGATTATCAACAAATTCAGGCTAAGGATAAACTCAGTGAATTACAACTTCGTGTACGACAATTATTAGATCAAGTTGAACAGATTACAAAAGAACAAAATTATCAGAGGGTAAGTGTTCATCAATCAATCATAATGTGTTTTAAAATGTATTTTTGCATTGATACGTTTTGATAGTTTTTATTTACAATGTACTATCCATCTGTTAGTACAGGGATTAAAGAGTTAGTAATGTGTAGTTAAAAGTAGAAATGAGCCAATGTGCATGTATTAGTAAAACTATCGGCCGATACAAATACCAATACCCCATTGGTGTTCTAAAGTAGTTCATCATACATGTTATTGTTGAATGACATATTTATCACCCTCTCTCGAGATGGTCCTTGTTACAAACTTAACAATATACTTGAGAGTTAACTGTAATGAAAAAATATTTTTGAGGAGAAAGGATTCTATGGATTTCAGTGCAGGAACACCTTTCTACACAGGCTTAATGCTCATACTAATACTTGCCTTTATCTTCCCTCTCAAACACTAAACAAATCCAGACTCATGCAATCTTCCAAGACTATGATATCATGACCTATACTCTCATATCAAAAACAAATAAATATATGTGACAGAAAGTGGAAAGCTTTGTTTTAAACTACCACAAATAGGGCCGAGATAAAGTTGTCAGTCTTGATGAGTTTCTTCTTGGAAGGAAATGTTATCCCTATTAATTAATATGAAATGGTAGAATGCACTTATACTCTACAGTACATTGATTAAAAGTGGAACCACTAAGTGAGAAACAAAGAATGGCTAAATCTGGTGCCATAAAAAACGACTTATATCTAAGGCAAGGGAAATAACTCCTTTAAAAAATGTGTCGAACAGGTACATGTATGAAAGATCTGAGTTTCATAAACATCATTTCATTACTTTTATTTTCCAAAAAGTTTTTGGCGCCCCATATTCAACTTATTGAAACGATATCTATTAAACCCCTTTTTATTGACTGAGAAAGTGCGCAAGAAAGTTCACATTCTGAAGAAGCAAAAAGTCAAAATTCGTAAAATATGCTAGATACCTTTTAACTCGCCACTGATGATATATTCTCTGTTAATTAATTTTAATAAATGACAATAAATTCTTATAATACTTGTCGTTACATATCTTACTCAAAATATTCTACTTTATGTTACTAAGCTTTCTTATGTTATTTTCTTGTTTTAGGTAATATCTCTTTGTCTCTAATGGTGGTGGTGCATGTCATCTTTCTTGCATATTTAGTTTTCTGTTGTTGCTAAGTCTGCCTTTTGTTCTTTTATTTAGCTCACTAGCTTACAATACTTTAATTTTAACATTCAATATTTCTTACTAATTACACAATGTCTAACAAACCATCATACTTATTTTCTTTTTCACTTGTACCAAATATATTCAAAACTTATTTATCAAGTTATGTAAAAGAAAATGCCATAAATTTAAAGATACATGTACGTACTTGGTAATCTGATGATCATAAAAATTGGCAAACTGTTAACCACTTTTTGTCTTCTTGATTTTGGCTCGATTTGATATTTAATTATTTTAATTATTTATTGTTCAAAATCATACTTTGTATGAACATTAACTATTTTAATGATTATGAAATTTGGTAGAAGTTTAAAAGAATATGTTGATCTGTATTCTTCTTTTTATTAATTACTAATACTCTTATTTTTTTTAACCTAGTTTATATCCTAATCTGAAGGGTGTTCTAATTTTCAATATAATTTTTATTTTTGTTTACAGTATCGAGAAGAACGTTTCCGACAAACCAGTGAAAGTACAAATCAACGCGTATTATGGTGGTCAATTGTACAAACAGTCATACTTTTAATCACAGGATTTTGGCAAATGAGACATCTTAAGAGTTTCTTTGAAGCCAAAAAATTAGTTTAAGATGTGTTTTAGTTTTGTCGATGTGGTAATATATTAAGTTAAATAAAGTTAGTGTATGTAGATGATTGAATTATTGATTTTTTAGAGATATGTTCTGTAATTATCCCTAAAAATATTTGTCAAAACTTAATTCAGTCATTTATATAAACTAAGGATGGTACAGCACCAGTGTAAATTTAGGGTTTATACTTGGTTTTGTTGGTTGCTTGAACAAGATGAATAATGTTGTACCATTGTTTTAATATCTGTGAGGATGGAACGACAATGTTGAATAACTTTGATGGCAGATGAAAGTTTTTGTTTGGTTTATCATGTTTCCTAATATTCTGTCAATTTTCAGACTCGCGAGGAAAGATTTCGAATCACAAGTGACAGTATCAGTGTTCGTGTATTCTGGTGGTCGCTTGGACAAACTTGTGGCCTTATTCTTATTGGATCCTGGCAAATGAGGCATCTAAGAAAATTTTTTGAAGCCAAGAAATTAGTGTAATTTACCAAATAGAAATAATATCTTTGAAAGCAGATGTATAAATATGTGCTTATTCATCCATAGCTTGTAATTCATTAAAATACTTAATCTTGACATTAGATGTTAAATTTTTGTGTTTTAAATATTATTTAAGGAATGAAAAATGTGAAAGTGGGGATGGTACTACTTCTCTCATTTGTTTATTAAATAGATAATGAATCTTTATGATGTATATATTATTATATCATATATTAATGTATATTTTAATATCATGTGTGAATGGATATTTTACATTTGTTTAATGTGTTGCATATTTTGTTTTCTCTTTTCTCATACGAAATTAAATGTGTTGTCTAAAGTTTATTTAAATTACATTTAGATAAAAAAAATTCTTGATTCTATTACAATATGTATAGTTATCCTCTCAATGTAAATTAGATTAGATATAATTTCAGGCTAATACTGTAACTATAAGGTTATAAGTTTACAAGGTGGTTGCTTTGAAGTCTTATGTAAATGTTCTCTCAGTAGTTTTCATACAGTTGTTGATAAAAAAAAATCATCACTTTAATGAATAAATAATATTTTTCCCATTATACATTCTGTTTGATATTGTGTTATTATTATGAATGTTTATAATTTTAGTGATTATTAATTTCTTTTTCTGATTTCATTTGTCTGTGAGCTAAAATTGTTACCAGTAAAATCTACTTTGTTGACTGGTAAACTATCTTGAATGACTATTGATGACTTTCGAGTTTGAAGGCAAGTGATCAAGGGCAATAACTTTGATAGTAATTGACTTCTATGTCTCATGACATACACTATGTATACAATTAGGTGGCAACTTTTGTTTCCAGGGCACTCACAGGATTTACCAAAATAACCAAATCAATTTTTTGGAAAACTTGCAAAATGAACATAAATTTCATATGAATTGAATACCAACAAAGGATTAATGATGTGGTGATGGGTTTGGGCCTGGGGGGGGGGGGGCGAAACAGACTGCCACATGTGGTTACATGCTGTTGCTATAATTGATATGTACATGTATGTAAAGGATTTTTTCTGTATGCAATAATATTGATAATTTATCATGTTGTTCAATACCATTGTTGTTTGGAGCAGTTGTCCCCAATATGTTTGGTGTCCTTCATGCCCAAATGTAAAATTCACTATGAGACTTGGTATTTCAGAAACTGACATCTATGCCACATTAATAAATAAAATGTGTTAACTTCCTACATTTCTGTACCAACGTTTCTGTACTGACTGGGCTAACAAAGACAGGCATGTTACAGGGGTAAGGCTCTATTATTTGGAAGTAACATTGACGAAAGTCAGTCTAAGAGCACAAATTTATTTATGTGATGTGATATTAATATATAATTGATATTGAATTTCATAAACAATTATTGTAATTTCTAATCAATTATGGTCGGTAAAATATGTGAAGAGTCCAAATTGAACCAATATGTATAAAGTACAGATCTAGATCTATATTTCGTTTTTTTTTATACTTTCAATGGCCTACAGTAGTACATGAAGGTCACGTCATGGGTCGACGAGCGGCTTTTGATCCTATGACTCCAGAGAGTGTTTCATCAGTCAGTGTAGCCGTTTCTATTGGTTTACCCATAGTTCCGTGCATGGCACGCTGAGAAGCAGATGGTTTCATTGGCAAATTACTTAAGCCATGCAGAATGCAAGTAACATAACATCTCTTCCGTATCATTGTTCAGACACATAAAACGAAAGTTTGAGCTATAAAAAAAACGAAACGAAATAGGAACTATGTTTTAATCAGATTGAAATTGAACTACAGTCGTGTTTGACTAGTCCATTCTATACGTTTTATATTATTTTGTCGTCAATGAATAAGCCATTACTTGTTACTTCTGCATTGTCTCATGATATGTTTTTTTTTTTGTTTGTTACAAATGACACCAGAATACACGACGTGTGTACTGATATTAGGATCCCATATTTTCACATTAGGATAACATCAATATTCATTTTACTATGATACTTGATTCTATGCTATATAGTGCCATTCTTTGATGTTTGTGCCCGAAAAATGGGCGGTAATATGCTATAGCTCAATATCAGATTATACAATTGAGTTTTATCGCTTGTAATATTATGAAATAGCTCCATATAAGATTATACAAACATGAAATAGAACAATAAAAGATTATACAACTTTTTTAACACCAATAATATAATATTTATTGCATAGCTCAATATGTATTGTTTAATGGTCAATATCGAATGTTTTTACAATATATTACGCAATGTCGCAAGCTCGAGACCATTAAACATCTTGAAATACTGACACTCCACATGAGCTTTTACAGTGAAATACGTCACACTAGTCCAATATTTCACTGGTATAAATAAAGTACGATTGACATGTTGCCCGTACGATTATTTGAAATAATGGTACCTCAACGTCAAAGGGTGACGTCACATTTGTATTTTAAGACATTATACAACTTAGTTTCAGTATAGCTCAATATGATATTATACCACTTAGTTTTAATACCAGTAGTTTATGAAATAGAACAGTATAAGATTATACAAATATAGCTCGATAGTATAACATACATAGTTTCAACACCAGTAATACTTAGTTTTTAAAATACCAGCAATATAATATTTATGATATAGAACAATATTAGATTACTATGGTGGCCCATGGTCGCAATAGCGTTTTTTTGTATTTCATTTAAAAAAAATGAAAAATATTAGAAAAAAAAAGAAACTTTTTTTTTGTTTTACAAAATAAATAAAAAACTTTTAAAATTTAAAATAATTTTTTTTTTTTTTTAATTTAAGATAATTTCTTTTTTTAAATTCAAAATAATAAATAAAAAAAATAAATTTAAAATAAATTTTTTTTTTTTAAATTTAAAATAAATATTTTTTTTTAAATTTAAAATAAATTTCTTTTTTAAATTCAAATTATTTCTTTTATTAAATTTAAAATAAAAAAAATCTTTATGAAAATTAAAATAAAAAAATCTTTTTTGAAAATTAAAAATAAAAAAAAAAATCTATACCGTCGTGGCCCATCGTCGCAATAGAGTCTAGAGTATCCAGACCCAGTATACAACTGTCATTAGACAAGCGAGACTAGAAACATTGTGGCCCATTGTTGCAGTAGCATCTCGATTATCATGTGTGGGATCTATGAAGAAGGTATAGACTCGAACGACAAGAAACGAGCCTGTGGTTATCTTGCATCAACATGTGAGTGACCGAACTTTGGCATGTTTATGTTCACCTGACGATGTCCACCAAGGGCTATAATGCTCTATTTAATCTTTGAAATTGATATTGTGTGCCATTGCACTTTCGCACCTCTAACGACGACCTCAGGGTGAGCAGGGATTTCACAAAACTAAAGCTAAAGTCACTAAACATCGTCTTTAACTAAAAAGAAGTGAAATTTAAAATTTTATAGGTTTCACGAAGATCGATTTTAACTAAGATTTAAATTTAATTTTAATCGATAATCTGAACAACAAACCCTTATATTTAGTAGACATGAGGCCCATAGGCGTACGAGCCAGGGGGCGGAGGTGGGGATGGGGCAGCTGCCCCCTAACTTTCGGGCAAGATGACTTTTCGGGCAGACGGGTAAAGTAAAAAGAAATTATTTCATAAACTTGGCAAATTAAAGTGCCCTACATCTAATAAAACACTAATTTTACCACTGGAAGAGCAGTAAGACGTGTTTGCGGTCGTCAAATATTCCAAATTTTTGTTGGGGTCTATACAAATTCAGCCCCACTTCGCCTTTCGAAGAGAATCGGCGCCGCTGTCTGTAAACCTTAATTTCTTTTCGGGCATTTCTAGTTTTGCTTCCTTAAAGATACATTATGGGAGATTTTGACAAGGAGTTAGCCATTCTTGCTATAAAAGTTCAAAAATAGATGTTAAAACAAGAATATATTGAAAGTTTCAGTCAAATAGCTTTATCCTGAACAAAGTTGTTACCACTATAATTTTTTACTAGAAATGGTAGTTAAAATCATCGACACCCTTTTCCCACTATGGCCGATTGTCGATTGACAGGCGTTAACTCCACCTACATAGTCTCGATCATCAAGTAATGTTTAAACGGTAGCTAGTGAAGCTTGTGTATAGCCTCGGTCATCACTGTCTTTTATGAATAATTTCCGGAAGTATGATGACGTCAACGTCACGGAGAAACTCCACCCACGACGCCATAGTGATTAAATCAGTCGACGAAATCCTGTTTTAATCCGAGCCCAATCCAAGCCATCCGTGGGTCTACAGTGTTCATTTCGGGCTTGTTGTTTAAATAAAGATCTAATTTATAATTTCTATGACATCTGAGGCTCAAAGGAAGACCGACAAAAGTCAGTTTTTGCTCTCCCATAATGTATGTTTAACTGTCACCGAACCCTAATAAAACGCTATTCTTACTTTTCTTTTAATTTAATACCACGAATTTGTACTGAGTTGACTGGATTAAAACATTTTGACTGGATACACACTACTTTGTGCGACACTTCTTTTGACATCGATTATTGTTTGTGAATGCAGCTACAACAGTCTGATTGGATGATTGGAAGTCTATAGTTACATCGCATCAAGGCACAAGTAATTTTAAATAAAATCTATGAAAACTGAATTATAAGTTAGAATCGATCTTCGTGATCAAAACTTATAAAATCAATAAAATTTCACTTTGTTGTCAGGTAACTATAGACTTGTTCGTTGTCGCTGAGTCTATGTCTATCATAGGTCCCACGCAAGATAATCGACAATCTAAACGACAGGCCCGCCCAATATGCAGAGCCTTATGTAGATTGTAGATATAAGGTACTGCCTACGGAGAAGTGACACAGGTCAGAGGTCATGAGGTCAACAAACTACATTTTGTACTGGAACAGCTTATAAACCAACAAACGAACGTAAAATATTGCTTCAATGAACAGAAAATCTGCGCCGTATCAAAGCTGTCACTGTCAGTGTAATAACACTCATTGAGTAATTAATCCCCGGAAGAAAATGGGATTTTAAAAGAATTATCGAGGAACGCTACTCGACGCTAGGCCTATCTGTCGCAATTTATGCCGTCGAAGGAAAAAACAGCGTTTCACCAATATTCTTGTCGAATAACAACAACACGAGGATTTTCTCTATTTAAATATTATATATAAACCAAGAGATTATTGGTGTAAACGCAGGTTTTTCTTCCACACGGCATAATTTTGATAGACAGATATGAGATAGGCCTAGCGTTCTTCGCGTGGCAAATGTCCTGTACAACTTGCTAATTCTGTTAAAATCACATTTTTTCATCAGGGGATATATCATATATCGGGGGATATATTACTGAATGGGTGTTATCCCAAAGACAGTGACAGCCTTGATACGACGCAGGTTTTCTGTTCGTTGAAGCCATATTTTATTCGTTTGTTTGTTTACAGTACCGTACAAAATGTAGTGGGTTGACCTCATGACCTGTGTAAATTCTCCACATGTTGCAGGTACAGACAGGGCCTCATAACTACATATAAGGCTCTGCATCTAAGATGTGTCTGTTGTTCAGATTATCGATTAAAATTAAATTCGTGAAACTTATAAAATTTAAAATTTCACTTCTTTTTAGTAAAAGTCAATGTTTAGTGATTTTGGCTTTAGTTTTGTGAAATCCCTGCTCACCCTGAGGTCCGAAAGTGCAATGGCACACAATATCAATTTCAAAGATAAAATAGAGCATAATAGCCTTGGAGGACATCGTCAGGTGAACATAAACATGCCAAAGTTCCGTCACTCACAGGTTGATGTAAGATAACTACAGGCTCGTTTCTTGTCGTTCGAGTCTATACCTTCTTCAGTGATCCCACACATGATAATCGAGATACTACTGCAACAATGGGCCACAATGTTTCTAGTCTTCAATGTTTTTTTTTTTTTTATTTTAAATTTTCAAAAAGATTTTTTTATTTTAATTTTTTAAAAGACTTTTTTTATTTTAAATCTAAAAAAAAAAAAATAATTAATAATTTGAATTTAAAAAAAAAAAATTATTTTAAATTTAAAAAAAAAAAATTATTTTAAATTAAAAAAAAAAAAATATTTTAAATTTAAAAAAAAAAATTTTAAATTTAAATTTTTTTTTTATTTTCTTGAATTTAAAAAAAAAATTATTATCTTAAATTAAAAAAAAAAAAATATTTTAAATTGAAAAAAAAAAATATTTTAAATTTTAAATTTTTTTTTTATTTTGTAAAACAAAAAAAAAAAAGGTTTCTAATATTTTTCATTTTTTTAAATGAAATACAAAAAAACGCTATTACGACCATGGGCCACCATAGATTACACAACAACAGTAATAATATGATATAGAAAGAATCGCCGATCTTTTTTTTTTTTATATTTTTTTGATATCAAAAGACAAGAAGGAGATTTTATTTATCACCCAATCCATTCTTACATTTCATTGATGAAGTACTGTGAGATGATTTCTGACAATTCTTAAAAAGATTTGTCCGACACTAGATAAGAGAACACGAAATAAATCCCTGAAAAAAACGCTCTTACCATCTTTTTATAAGGTATAGAAGGAATGTGCGAACTATTTTTCTCGTGTTCTCGCAATTACTTTATTGAATTGTCAGATATTATTGCAGTCCCATAAAACAACTTTTGGCCTTCGAAGGAATTATTAGTGAGCAGAAATTCGGCTGTGTATCTGTTATCACTCGTCATTTCAGTCAGTTATGTAGAGGGATAACTCGTGTTTTTCTTTTGCGTTCGTCACTTCCGATTCATGAAATCTTTATTGTGCATCTATCGTAGCAACAATCTCTGTATTAAAATTATATTCGGAATGTGTTTTAACCAGTTCTATCACATGTGATAATGACTGACACCAATATTGTCCTTTAACACCTAAAAAGAAATCCTTTCAGTGTTTGTCTAAATTTTCGTCCCATACAACAATGGATTAAAAAGTTACTAGTGGACGAACATGTTATAACAAAATGATACAGTGCTACAGTGGTGTCATAGAGTTGGGAATAAATCTGGTTTTTATTTATATACCTGTTAATTATATACCACGCAGTAAAAATAAACAAGGGTATTTCTACTAGGAGAAACGCCACCAATACTATTAACAACATTTTACTACAAGTGCTTGTCTCGGTGTCTGTACTACCGGATCCTAGCTCAGCTCGTCTCCTCGATGCCGATTTCATCGCACAGATCATCCGAATTGTGATGACCGTTAACAATAGACAGGGTATCAACTGATCAACGCTCACGAACATAATATTTACAGATGATATATCTTCATATTTCCACCCTAGTTCCATGTTACAACCAATGATAGACATATTTCTATATGCATATTCCACTGGTTTCAAAGAAGGAGCGAAATAATAAGGAACATGTATGCATATGGTCATAAAAACACATATAATAGTAGCAATGATCACTCGCCTCATTGTACACCATTGATTAGTTTTAAATGGATGGCAAATAGATATATATCGGAAAACTCCTAAAATAACCGTGAACCAAACAGATAACGAGTGGCATAAAGTTTGTGATGTAAGTTTACTTACCATTATCACACACCACGGATATTGAACCGGTTCATTGAGATTCTCAAACATAATAAAGGATGCTGTTGGAAGAGAAGCTATCGCAGTCATAATATCACAAACGGCAATGGCCGACAGCAAGAATGAGGTTACTGACCGCATTTGTTTCTGAAATAAAACCAAAAGAAACAAACTCTCCAGAGTAATTAGAATTAAAGATGCGTAGAACTGTGCCTGACCTTCAAGAATTTTTCTGTTTCCGTAAAAACCATCCGATCCGAATATCACACGGCGTTCATCGTCTCCTTTGGAATGTGTTTTATTCGTATTATTGATCTCCATATTTTTATTCCATCAAGGCTTTATCCCAAAGTTCACCAATGTTCTCTGGAATTATTACTCAGCGCTTCATTGACATCAAGCAACCAACTGTTTGAACGAACCGGTATATGCATAAATTTTCACGGTTTTCCTTTTTGTAATAAGTATCTCCTTTATGTATTCTGGTTGATCTTAAAAATCTTGAACGAACGATATATTTGCACAAGTTTTATTAACATCGGTTTTTGCTGCAGCAATTTTTTTTTTGTTGTAATGTAAAGATTTATGTATTCTGATTGATGGGGGAGGGGCGATGGGGTTTAATACATTTATCGGTTGAATAAATGTTACATGATTACCGAACCATACAAATAACCCCGAAATAATTTCCCTCTTAAGCTCACTAAATGATGTCTAGGTGTTAACGTGCAAAGCAAACCGATTCTCCTCCCAGTTGAAAACAGGCATGGGTATTAATACAGCCAACGAGCAGAATTTTACTTTTTACCGATGCAATAATTTCCATCGTCAATAGAACATTAAAAGTAAAAATCTCGTGGGGATTAAAAAGTCAATTAGCTGATTCCATACTGAATGATACGGAAGCCCATAAGGGTCAAACAAATGAAAAAAAATATATATTCTGAGTATCTTGTAATGACAGCTATCTTGTAATTACAAGATAGCTACATTAGGCTATCTTGTTATTACAAGATAGTTTTCTTGTAACTATCTTGTTCTCTCTCTCTCTCACACACACACACACACACACACAAACACACTTCGTTGGACTATAGCTATCCGATAAATCAGTGTGAGACGACCTTAAAATAAACTACAAGATGGTATCATTCAACAATGGCCGTTGAATGGGCGGTGTTTTGTTATAGGAGTGACCGTTGAAACAATAGAATTTTTACGGAGGGAATTAATCGTAGTGCCCGTTGCACGCGTTGAACAGGTGCGTGTTTAGTAGAGGTTGAATTACTTAAAAATCGCTCAGGGGGATTTTTTGGTGCTCGTTGAAGCAAGTGTTCGCTGATTAGGAGTGCACTTCCGAGCAAGTTCTACTGTAGTTTTCTTGTAACTATCTTGTAACTACTAGATAGCCATTTCTTTATAACTATCTTGTAATTACAAGATAGCCTAAGTAGTTTATTTTAAGGTCGTCTCACACTGATTTATCGGATAGCTATAGTCCAACGAAGTGTGTGTGTGGGGGGGGGGAGAGAGAGGAGAGAGAGAGAGAGAGAGAGAGAGAGAGAGAGAGAGAAAGAGAGAGAGAGAGAGAGATTGAGTTTAACGTCCACTCGACAAAAACTAGGTCATTTTGGGACTAACATGTGGTTTAATTTAATTTCAATAATTCGCTTGTGCGTAGGGGTCTTTAGTAGTGGGGACTGGTTAGGACGTGTGTGCTGTACCTTATAGTCTGCCATTGAGAGAGAGATATGGGGTTTAACGTCAACTCGACACAAACTAGGTCATTTCAGGACTAACATGTGGTTTAATTTTATTTCAATAATTCGCTTGCGGGTAGGGGTCTTTAGTAGTCGGGGTGGGGTTGGATGACCGAATGGTTAGCGCGTGCGCGCTGTATCATAAAGCCGGTCATTGAGTCCACTGACGTGGTTTCGAATCTCCGCTGTACGTGACAAGGAGTAGGGTCGCCTGTCTAGCATCGTCGGTTTTCTCCGGTTTCCTCCTTCTGCTAAAGACCCCTACGCGTAAGCGAATTATTGAAATGAAATTAACCCATATGTTAGTCCCGAAATGACCTAGTTTGTGTCGAGTGCACGTTAAACCACACGTCTCTCTCTTTTTAGCAGTGGGCGGAAACCCATAAGGTTGGACAAGCGACCCTACTCCTTGTCACGTACAAACGGGGGTTCGAAAACCCCGCCAGTTGACTCAATGACACGTGCTAACCAATCGGCCATCCAACCTCCATGGTCAAGAAGTACTTTTGTATGTTACATGATCGCGTCCTCATTAAAAACTATCCATTGAGTTCAAACTCTCATTAACTCCATTCCCTCATTGATATCATTTATTAATGATATATTGATTTCATGTTCTCCTTAAAGATACCTGCTTGTTTATGCCACCGGTAACGCCGTCTATTACCTGTTAATTACGTCAGAGAGAGATGTTTAGTTTACGGTCACATGATAAACATATCCAAAGCAGTCGATGGCCCGGCGAATGGATATTTTCTGAATAAGTTCGAATCAAAGTTTAGTGTCCCAGTATTTACGTTGTGATCGAAATTACGTTGTGACGCGAATTTTCCTCTTGCATACGGTGCATAAATGCTGAACGTTATAATAGCCGAGTCTAAAATAATAGTATTCTTCGATACCTAAAAATTATCGCTTCCTTGGTATTCGGGGATCACGTGACAGAATGGTTGCAGTGTCGGAATATTATTATGAAAATGGGAAACTATAATGTCTCTTTAGTTCTATACATTGTATAACAATGTTGCAGTATATATGATGTCATTATGGTATGTGACCCTTGACCCAAGTTAATTAGTGTACCCCTCTAAGGTGAATAAAAGAAGCATGTTCAAGATGGCTACTAGTTGAGAGTCAGTGTTAATTATTCTCTGTGAATACACCACAGATATTTGGCGACGAGGTGGTTGTGAATCCCACATTTTGTGTTCATCTGTTGTGTACAGATGTCGTGCCTGTGTTGGTGGTAATTTTAGTGGTTATTGCTGTGTGCAACCTGTTAATTTAGTGGGGGAAGAAAGATGGCATCTATTGCCATTGGAAATATTGGTGAGTTCAAGCCCCAGGGTGAAGAATGGGCGAACTACAAGAGGAGATTAGAGATTTGGATGAGAGCCAACAAAATAGAAGATGATAATATGGCCAATGCATTCTTGGCTACTGTTGGTGCTGATACTTTTGATTTAGTAAGTGCTTTGATAGCTCCAGTTGACATTGAAGATTCTAAATAATATGATGATTTAATAGAAGTTTTGGATAAATATTATAGACCTGTAACTAGTGACATGGCGAAAAGAGTTGTGTTAAGAAGTAGAAAACAAAAAGAAGGCGAATCTATATCAGATTATATTGTAGAATTAAAGAAGTTAAGTAGAGATTGTCAATTTACACCTGAAGAATTAATACCAAATTTACGTGATGCCTTTGCTGCTGGTTTAAGATCTCAAGCAATTCAACAGAAATTATTTGAAGTTGGTTTTGATAATCTGACATGGGATAAAGCTCAGTCCATGGCACTCAGTATGGAATCTGCTTACAAAGATTCTGGTTCACTGCATAATAAGTTTGAAATACCCACTGTTAATCGTATTAATTCCGAGTACAGGAAGAAACGTGAAAATGTTCCACCAGTTGTTAATAATGTATGTGGTAGATGTTTAGGGATTCATCATGCTAATGATTGTCCTTATATAAACAGTATATGTTTCAATTGTGGTAAACGTGGTGACGTAGTCTCTGGTTGTCGTCAACGTAAGGCCATCGTGGTAAAAGTTATTATGGTTCAGCTCATTGTGTGGACGAAGACGTCAAAGAAGAGTTAAATACTAACTGTATAACTAATGAATTGTCTACATTATTTATGGTTAATGAAGATGTGAATCGATTAAAGGCCAGAAGTTAAAATTGAAGTTTCAATTCTTGGTGAAAAAGTCAAGTTTACTTTAGATACTGCAGCTAGTGTTACTGTGTTACCAGAAGATATATATCGTGAATGTTTTTCTGATATTCCACTACAAAGTTGTAATGTAAAGTTGCGTGGTTATTCTGGTTCTAGTATACCTATTATTGGTGAAATATATGTTGATGTTGTGTATAACGATATCAAATATGATAATTTACGTATTATCATCGTTGAAGGCAGTAAACAGCCATTGTTAGGTCGTGAGTGGTTACAAAGTATTAAGTTAAACTGGAACAATCTATTTGCTGTTCTGCAAAGTGATCAAATAAACGATGTGTTGTCAAGATACAAAAGTGTGTTTCAATTAGACCCTAACCGTTCTATTACACCATATGTGGCTAAAATTAAAATCTGTGAAAATAGCATGCCAATATTTTGTCGTCCACGTCCTGTCGCGTATGCTATTAAAGAATCTGTTGAAAAAGAAATCGATCGTCTGGTGTCAAGTAATGTTTTAGTTAAAGTAGAAACTAGTGATTGGGCAAGTCATATAGTTGTTGTACCAAAGAAAACACCAGGAGTTGTACGAATTTGTGGAGACAACAAATTTTCAGTCAACCGTGTGATTGAAGAAGAGCCATATTCGTTTCCTACAACCGAAGATTTGTTTACACGTCTTACTGGTGGGGTAAAAAGTTGCTAACTATTAATACACATTTAGGGTTATATCAGTATCGAAAGCTACCGCTGGGAGTCAGCACAGCTCCCGCAATTTTCCAAAAGTGTATGGACAAAATTTTATGTGGTCTTGATCGAGTATGTTGTAAATTTGATGATATATTAATTAGTGCCCGTAGTGAAGTTGAGCATATTGAACTTTTATCAGAAGTTTTAAGTAGACTTGATTGTCATGGTATTACATTGGGGCGCGATAAATGTGACATTGGTGTTTCTAAATTAGAATATTTAGGACATGTTATTGATAAAGATGGGTTGCATCCTACTCCAGATAAAGTACTTGCTATTACTAATGCTAAGATACCCACTAATGTGTCAGCGTTAAGATCATTACTTGGTGTATATCAATATTATTCACATTTCCTACCTAATTTATCCACGGTATTGTCTCCTTTATATCATTTGTTAGGGAAAGATACCGAATGGAATTGGACCCCAGCATGTACATCTGCTGTAAATACTGTTAAAAAGTATATAAGTAGTGATAAGTTATTAGTTCATTATAGTAGTGATAGGAAGTTAATATTAGCCTGTGATGCATCATCTGTAGGTATAGGTGCTGTTATTTCACATATTATGGACAATGGTCAAGAAAGACCTATAGCCTATGCATCTCGTACATTGTCAGCAGCTGAGAAAAATTATAGTCAAATAGAGCGTGAAGCTTTAAGTATTATATTTGGTGTTCGTAAATTTCACAAGTATTTATATGGACGTAAGTTTACATTGTTAACTGATCATAAACCTTTAACAACATTGTTTAATCCTAAAACAGGTATTCCAACATTGTCTGCTCTTAGAATGCAACGTTGGAGTCTCATATTATCTGCTTATCAATATGAAATTTGTTATCGTAAATCGTCAGATCATGGTAATGCTGATATGTTGTCTAGGTTGCCATTAGAAAATGTAGATGAAAATTTATGTGAATTAGAAATTAATTATTTTACGTATACAAATGATTTACCAATTACTGCTTTAGATATTTGTAATGAAACGAAAAGGGATCCTATACTTTGTAAAGTGTAGCGTTATGTTATGCATGGTTGGCCAGAATATTGTGATGATGTAGATTTAGATCCTTATTTTCGTCGTAGAAATGAACTAAGTATAGATAATGGATGTATCTTATGGGGGATTAAGAGTTATTGTACCTCCAAAATTTCGTGATAAATTACTAAATGAGTTACATAGAGAACATTTAGGTATTGTAAGAATGAAAGCAGTTGCTCGTTGCTATTTTTGGTTTCCGAATTTAGATATGTGTATTGAAAGTTTAGTATCTAAATGCACTGCATGCATTAACCTTAAGAATGTTCTTAATTCAGCTCCTATATTTTCATGGAGAGTTCCTTCAAAACCATGGGAGAGAAGAGTACATGTTGATTTCTTTGAATTAAATGGGATGAATTATTTGTTATTAGTTGATACATATTCTAAGTGGTTAGAGATACAAGAAATGAAACTTACTACTGCAAGTAAAACTATAGAAGTGTTAGGTACTTGGTTTGTCTCGGTTTGGTCTGCCTTGTGAAATTGTCAGTGACAATGGACCACAATTTTCGAGTTTTGAATATCGTGAATTTATGTCAAATAATGGTATTAAATGTACTTATTCACCTCCATATCATCCTAGTTCGAATGGTGCGGATGAACGTTCCGTTCAAACGGTTAAAAGTTCATTAAAGAAACATTTAGATCAGTCTAGTTCAAAGTTATCTCTTAATAAATGCATTTCTTCATTTTTATTTACTTATCGTAATACACCTCATTCTGTTACTAATCGTAAGCGTAGTGAATTGTTACTTAGTCGTGAAGTTCGAACACGATTTACTTTGTTAAGACCAGATATTCAACAAACTGTAGATATGAAACAAAGTTGTGAAATTGCTAAACGTAATGTAAATCGTAAGGTCAGAGAATTTATTGTGGGGGAGAAAGTAAGGGTGTTAAATGTTCGTAATGATTATCCAAAATGGTTGCATGGTAAAATAGTTAGTCGGTTAAGTCCAGTTCGATATATAGTTAAAATTGGTTATCTTGAACGCCAAGTTCATGTTGATCATATTCGTGAAACATTTGAAGACAATATTTTACCAAATGATCATTTTGAGCCTATAATTTTAATGTTGATAATAATAAAACTAGTCAAACTGATGTTACTGATTGTAGAAGTAATAATGATATAGATAATAATTTGTCAGTTCAGAATTCAACATGTAAATCTGCTGTTAATGTAAACGATAGTGTTCGACGTTCAGGTAGAATTACAAAACCACCTGAAAGACTTATTGAATCTATCTAAATATACTAAGTGGTATTTCATAGTATATTTCATGTTTCAGTAATAGGTTATTGATATAGGTATTACTATGTTAAGTAAACATACATAAATTTCTGTTAATTTAGAATCTTAAAAATGTGTAACATTTTAGTTTAGTGTGGAGGGATATAGTGTCTCTTTAGTTCTATACATTGTATAACAATGTTGCAGTATATATGATGTCATTATGGTATGTGACCCTTGACCCAAGTTAATTAGTGTACCCCTCTAAGGTTAATAAAAGAAGCATGTTCAAGATGGCTACTAGTTGAGAGTCAGTGTTAATTATTCTCTGTGAATACACCACAGAAACCAAAAATGTCGTGTCCCTATCATTAACGAGATATTGTATTAGTATACACGTATGTAACTAATGCCCCATTATTTTCTTTGCTTCCCTGTGACAAGCTGACAATTTTGAAATGTTACCTTGCTCTTACAAGTCTTTTTTAATTAATTTTTTGGCTAAACGGGTTCACAACGTAAGCTATTGAAAGGGACACAAGCAATTCTCAAAGCCTGCTACTCATTTTGATTGTTGAAAGTTTTATTTTTTTTTTTAATATTTGAAAGTTCATTCATTGTTCAAGTTTTAAAGTTGAAATACTACTTAATATGGCTTGATTAAATTATTAGTAGGCAAGTCGTCAACATTTGGTGTCCCTTTACACGTGAAACTGCAATACTCCGGATCACATTAAATCTTTCCTTGGTGATTTTTCATGATACAATACTGATTTTCAAGTACAGTAGTTCATGTCGAGTGTTAGGGTCATACAAACTTCAACAATTTTGTAAAATCTTTTTTTTTTAAACATCTAAAAGACACTTTTAAGTTTGTATCGAGAAGTTGGGAATATCCATGTAATCGACATTGGCTGACAAGAGGTGTTGGCACAAATATTCACTATTTCTGCTTAGATTTCTTATGAAGGTGCCTCATTTGAATAATAATACATCATAAACACATTATCTTATACATCCACAGAAATTTAGCATTAAAAGTCTAATTTGGTGTCCCTTTACACGAGAAATCTGTACGTAACCTGTCATGTAAAATCGTTCATTACTTTTTTTTGGAACTCAACAATGAGAAATCATTAACTGTCCCTCAAATGGCATACATTACTCCTATTATTGGTATAAGTTTATCAGTGATTGGGATTACTTAAAATTTTAGTACCCATGTCACACTTTGGACCCCTCATTTGTGGAATGACCCAATTACAAGATAGTCAGTTTTTTTTCCATTTGATTTGCCCTTAAGGGTTTCCATACAATGAGGATAAATGTTTGAAGAATAAATAATTCAAGTGGGTGTTAATACCATACATTTATAACGATCCCAATTGATTCCGTCTATGCTCGAGACAATTACGTAAAGTGAATTGTAATTTAAAAAAATACTAATTCGACGGTGGGAATATCTGTCTAAGCCAACAAAAACTTAATGCTTAAATATTATGAGACAATGGAACAAAATTGACGAAAAATTATCTGGAAACGAAAGTCTATTTTACAATATTTAAAAACTATATATACTCAGCCAAATTAAAAACTTTACACTGATGAATTTCAACAATTTTTTTTTCTGGTAAGTCAAAAAAATAGTAAGTAGTAAGAAGCCTTTAATTTCATAAAATTGTAAAGTCACGTGGATCACGTGACTTTTGAGCATATAAAGATGAAAAACCTGAAAAACACGTGCAAACACAAACTCGTGAGGTCAATCGATGCAAGTTTGCTTAAACTGAACACGCACACGTAACGTGAACTGGAGAAACAAATTAAATTTGTTATTTTCATCTTTGTTAGAAAATGTCGCGCCTTTCAAATGTAGAACGTCTACGTGCTATAGGTAGGCTCTGTGCAGGTCAGTCTGTGGTCACTGTTGCAAGAGCCTTTAATATTGTTCACGCCAGACAATAATTAATCTTAGAATAAGAGTGCTTCGAAGTGGAACTATTGCCGACCACCAAGGGCGGGAGCGCCACGTGAGACGTCACTCCGGGAAGATCAAGCAATACGATTACGTCATCTTAGAAACAGACAAACAGATTTGTCAGAGAGATGTTTGGTGGAAGGGTAACTGCACAAACTGTTCGAAATCGCTTGCAGGCTGCTGGTCCTCGAGCTCGGAGGCCCTATAATGGACCAATATTGACACCTCTTCATCGCCGTAACCGACTTGTGTGGGCCACAAGACATAAGTTTACTCAAAGACAGTGTAATTCGGTTGTCTTTAGTGACGAATCTCGATTCACTTTGAGATTTGCCGATGACAGGGTCTGAGTGTACCGCAGACGAGGTGAACGTTACGCTCAAGTATGCGTCAGAGAAGTTGACCGATTTGGTGGCGGCAGCTTCGTGGTTTGGGGTTCTTTTTGTGCACATGGACGTCCTCCTCTTGTTGTTGTCCAAGGGAACAGATTTGGCAACCCGTTTTTCTTCCGTTCATACAGAGACAAGGGCTTAAACTAACGTTTCAACAAGACAATGCTCGACCCCATACGGCAATTGCTACCCAGAATTTTTTAAGAAATGCCGGTGTCCAAGTCCTGGATTGGCCGTCGCTTAGCCCCGACCTTAATCCTATTGAACACATCTGGGACGAACTGGGTCGACGTGTTCGTCAGCAAGTGAATCCACCACTGACGTTGCGGGACCTTCAACATGCTCTTGCTGAGCAGTGGCGACGCCTTCCTCTGGTAGTGTTTACTAATGTTCTGAGATCCATGAGGAGACGCTAGGAGGCCACAACCGTTACTGAACACTTTATTCCGATTGTTCTCCAAGTCTGTGAATTTCATTTTGGGGGGTACTGTGACATCACGAACGTTATCAAGGACTTTCGGTGAGACGTATTCTTGCTTTCTGTTGATGCCAAGGTCGTCTGTGCACAACGTAACACTAAAAAAGTTGCCTTAAACCAAATATTAAAAATCTAGTCCCAAAAATCCCGAGTGTCAAATTTTTAATTTGGTTGAGTATATGAACACTGCAACCACCCGTTAACCGTTTATTAAAACGGCTATATCAAAGTATTTGAATAATTTTATTTCGGTCAACAATGAAATAAATAAGTTTATATTTACACTATACAAATAAATAGGCAATAACAGACAATTAACAATAATTGATAAAATCATTAACAAAAACAGATAACAAAAGATAAATAATCTTAAAATCTGATAGGTCGTGATCGGCTAAAAAATTTTTCTCGTGGTTTTTCTCGTGGTTTTTCTCCTGCTGTCCATGACTTCGATTTAACTCGGAAGTGACGTAAGTCTGCGCCGTGATCTTGGTGGAGCATTGGTGTATATGCTGGAGGTTGGCATAAACCCTAAAATGAGAGATAAAAAAATAATTATGAAGGGTATTGTCTGTTTATCTAAATTCTAGACACCGCGGAAACATATCTAGTAATATAGTCTAGCAATTATCCTAAGTGAGTAGTAGCATATTTTATACATCCAAACTTGATATTCTCGTAACATAGGCCTATTCATCATCCATCATTGGGTTTAATTCTCATCATTTTCATACTTTAGTCGTTCGGTCGGTGGCCGCAAAATCCGGTTGACTTTTTATTCATTGAAGTACCTAGCACCCGAAAGAGTACCTGTACATACTCTTTCCACGTCTACAGTCAATACCACTTACAAGTTGCTGTAAAGGACTCTTCTTGATTACACGCCAGGATCGGAAAGTCTGGAACCTTAACTATTCGGCAGTACAGCATTTCTATTTCAATATTAAATTGTTCTGTGGTAGACCTAGCATTAATGTAAGAAAAGTGGCATACCTCTGTTTGTTCATAAAAAGCCTTATAACCACCATCTAAAATGTACACCTCTGGGTAATATAAACTTGGATAACTGGCGCTATTTAACAACCGATCTTGTGATCTAAGATACCGTAATCTGAAGAAAAAGAAACATTGATTCAATTAATGGTGACACCAATTATTATTTTTTTATTTTAACAAATATGAGCACGAAATTAATAATATGTGAACGGGTGCAAAGGTATGGGGTCGCAGGCAGCTCTGGGGTCTTCCATGGGGGGATTATTTCCCCTTAATGACACTCAACGAAGCAACCCCCCACCCACCACAATAACTAGATACTTAAATTTCAAATGCTGAAAGTAAGATATCCATTGTTAAGATTAGAATCAATATTTCTATACAAATATTTTGTTAATATGAGAATAAGGGGTGGTCATAAATATTGAAGATGATTACTTACAGTCTTGGTGCTCTTTGCGAAGAAAATTCACAATGAAAGATGAGAATACTAGGTCTGTCTTTTTCCGTACGCTGTAATTCGTTATCAATCGATTCTTTTGTGTAAATATTTTCTGCTCCTTGTATGTGTCCACCTTTATATTCATATGGATATCTACAGTCAAAAATTCTAAAGTCGCTAGTAAAACGGTTATATTGGCCACTGAGTAAATCTGCGAGCTGAAAAAATAAAAGAGCATAATTAAGAGAGTATTCCCTCCACAGAATTTGCGGCCATAAACCTAAAGTATTTAACTATGTGGAATAGAGATTAACAAGAAGTGCATGAGCAGTTGCGGCAACAAGGTGTGGCTACGATCACCATTCATTTGGTTTAAGCGTTTTCTGTCGCAGAGGTAGCAACATGTATCAGAATCTAGAGGTGCACAAACTGGAAGTAGAATACAAGCATGTATGAATTCCACTACCAAAATCTTGAGATGCACAAATATTAGTAAGCATGTAAATACCCGCCTAACAACCATAACCAACCTCTTAATGTTATCACCCGGGCTCAAAATCCTGAATAATCATAAACACATGCCGGGAAATGCAAAACCAGTTCCTTCGATTAGACACGCCGACAATCAGCGAAAATCGTCATGCAAAAGATGGATAAGAGAAGAGTGGGAGATATGTATACAATAAATAGAGTGAGTACACTCCTGTATAACAACGGATCTTTGGTGGTCTGAATCCGTTTACCCACGAGGGATAACTCGACAACTTTCTTTCCCAAAGGTATGATATTTTCTCGAATACACAAATGTCAAAATCAACAAGAGACCCATAGAGACCGACAACACTTCGGATGCTAACATTTAATAAGAACTTACTGTTTGAGGTGTGATTGATTTGAGATCTTTATGTTTGCCACATACAGTTGGAAGAGAGTATGGTCTGCTACAATCAGCTACCAATTCTCCACCATCTGCTAATCTCTCTACGGCTGATTTAATTTGTTCTTCATATCTTTCCTTTGTTTCTCCTTCTGCAACTTCATCGGTCATTTCTTCTTTTATCATCTTTGGAACAAACTTACTTGGTTGACGAAAACACGTTGGTGAGGATGTAAATTCGTTTTCTATCATTCGTTTTCTCATGTCTAAGGACAGACATCTACGAAGACCAGTCGGTTTTCGAAGCTGAAACTAAACAAGGGAGAAATTTGTGTTATTTGGTAAAACAGGAGATGCTATGGGATTGAATACATTATATTTTATATAAGATGTGTAAATTACAGTTGTTAAATGAATTTGAATCGATTTCTGATTGTGTTCTGGGCTTGAACAACAATATGCCTCATGCGATGCCATCTTAGTTATACATATTTGAATTAAATTACCTCCTCCGATGTAGGTGAACCGTTTATATCTTCCATCTCCATGTCGATGTCGGGGCCCTAAAAAGTATATAAAATGTTAAACTACGAGGCAGAGCAAATGAACTTTGAGTTTATTAGGTGAATTTGCAACCAGTTACTGAAATATTACAGAAAATCTGCGACACTTCGTAAATAAAAACTGAATTTTTTCTTACATTTTGTTTTATTCTACTGCATATTCCGCAACAATAGAAATGTAATATTTATGCCAGCTGAATTGAATCAGGTGTGTGGATCTTCCGCTTAAGAATGCTTTTAAAAGTTCTTTTGTTTGATATTAATACATAAAAACTCACCCCACACAAGGCATTACTATCTTCTTCAAACGACTGATATCCTGATGTCATAGACTCAGAAGCAACAGGTCCCCCAGGGCTATTGAAGAAAATAGTAGCAGCGTCCATTTCACAATCATCAAAATCCATGTTGATTTGAACACCTCCATCTGAAATAAACATCTCATCATTTAAACTACCCCAATTAACATAGTCATCCTATGAATTACATCATTTAATGCAATATAAAACTCAATTATGAAAATATGTGTTATCGGTTATCTTCATGGTGTTATAAAAACGTACTGCTATAGTTCACAAAACGTTCCATATCTATCTAATCTCCTGGTCTATTTGGTTGTCCAACAAGATGAGTATTAACTCCCTTAAAGATACATAAGATAATCCAAAGCCCTCGAACACTTTTTTACAAATGACAAGGTACTAACACAGGGTGGGTCTTATACTAGTGCGAGATTTTTACCAGATGTTTAGAAAATCTTGTATGGTATTTTTCACAGTCTCGGCAAACACCCATCTGGCATTCTCATTGATCGCACCTTTTAAATCTAAATGCTACAAACACAGGTATCTCCATTTCAGACAACTTGACAATTAAACAATAGGCGCTATTAACCAGATATACCAGACGACAAAACATTGTGATCAGAACAATCACCCGTTACCTGTTCACGTACTAATCATTTTTTCTATGGTTGTCAGTTTTATAAACAAATGTGAAAAATACATTAAACATTCAATATACAATAATTGAAACTACGAAATAAGTTGGAGGCAAAATCTTTTCTGTTTCGTTAATGGCTTATTCGAAATACTTGATACTACTTTGCCATACTATGGGTTCCTTGTGCAGAAGACTATTACACTAAATTTATACTTTTTGCATATAAGCATGTGGACTTTAAGCTTGGTTGTCCTAAATGATTAACTTTATTTTCTTCCAATTCATATCAGATTTTGTTGTTTAAAGATTTATCAAATAGCTTAAATGATTTGGCTTAAGCTGACACATTTAAATAGGCTAAATCACTTTAGTATTTGAGAAAAGGATAAGCTGATGTAAGTAAGCTAATATGGTTGACATCTCGTATCAAAAATTGTCCGGGCCTCTTAAAGGATAATGTCAAAAAAGTAAAAAACACACAAAAATTACTGCAGGCATGATGCAGGGATCACTTCTCTGTACCCCTCTCTTCATACTACTTTTAAATGCATTCGACGATACTTTCCTTTCGCACATACTAAAATATATTCAGTATCGTTTCGCTGTTATGCACAGGTCACAATTTTATAGAATACAATTCCTGTTTATTACTGAGCTTCTCTAGTCTTTACGAAGCAATTAGATGTAAACTAGACTAGTCAAAATGGCGCTCAGTAAAAACAGTAATTGTATTTCGTATAATTGTGACATGTGTATTTCTAGTTGGATTTAAATGCGATGTTATAGTCTCTGTGATAAGACTACTCAAGCGATATACACGTTGATAGAATTATGTACAATATTAAAGCGTGTCACGACAAGCACCATTTAGCCTCGTTAGCATTCACTTTTTATGAGGCATAAAATTAATTTACGTCTATGAAAACAAATAAATATATTTAGCAAAACATTGACACTAATACAATCTGTCTGCTTTATTTGAGCCATTACATTAAACGACTGATCTTATCACTCGACCATTCAATATAATCAGGATTAAACAGATTATCAGACGGATTAAAATATTCAACGGACAGATTAAGTTTATGCTATAATTAAATGTTTGTGAGTTTAACTCAGCTCGACACGCTTTGGTTTTAAAGGCACCATTCATTAACTTCTGTGGTATATTTATTATACCGAAAAGTTTCAAAAAATAAAATGTAGGCTGTTTGCATTTTTTTTAACTCTATAAATGATGAAAGTATACATTGGTCGGTTAAAAATATACATGAATTAGAATGTTTTAGAAAGTGAATTTGGGACCAAATTTAAATGTAGTTTGTAACATATTCAAATATTCACAATCGACCATATTGGAAACATTGAAAAGGCGATGACTCTGGTCCAAATGTTTGTATATCTTTAAAAATTCGAATTATTCATGACTAAAATCAACATTTATCATTTGTTAAATAATAAACTCTAATAATTCAGTTTTAGTGACATTAACTTTGTTTCAGTTTGCCTATAGGCCACAGCTCAGTTTATATCCATATATATCTGTAAGTCAGTACCGGTACTTTTTGCTAGATAATGTACAAATATGATAACCATTGAGGATTGTTCCAGAAACTGGGATGCAATATTAGAACACAAACTAGTTCAAAGCCCGGCTTATCATGATGGCAAGGATGGATGAGAAAAAACATATGCAATTGATATAACGGAAAGTAACAAGGGGGATAACTCTCAAAATGTCTCGACTTTTCCTTGCTTTCTTTTCAAAATAAGATAAAATGAATAGCAATGTGCACTGTCTGGTATATATTTGTAAACTCACTTACCACCATTCAATAAAGATGATATAGTAGACATTATGATTCACTGACTGTAAATGATGTTTATCCCTTGATGCACTAACGAGAACTATGAGCTGGATCCAGATCGCCTTCTGATTTATAACGTCATCAAAGTTTCTATAAACACTTCATATAAAGTCATGTAGACAATCAGGCTCGTCGATATATATCCAAGGAAACGTAATTGTGTATATTGGAGGTGGTGCCACACGAGTAAAATGTTTATAATCAAGTTCATAGGCAACTAACTTTCAAGAAAACACCGCAACGAATGATTTGATTTAATGGCGAGAAGTGGTTTTAATGTATAATAAGACAAAGTTCCAGCCTGTTGACCAGCCCTAATCTTCTATTCTATTGTTAAACTATTACTACGTCAGCAGGATCTCACCTTGGGTCGAGCATTCACCTGCGAACCATTGTCTCAGACAACCTTTGATTATACACCGATTAAAGTCCGATGTTAATTGTCCTGAGTAAAACCACCCTTTTACAATAACTCACCTTCAATAGATTTTAATCACACGCATATTGTCTATTTTAGCCGTTAATCCAGTCACGTGACCTTAAATTTTACGTGAACATTTGTTAACAAGTAACTGTTAACCAAACGGTCTGTGGTTTAACACATGGATACTTTAATATCAAAAGGTAAATCACATAAAATAGACTTATTATACCATCTAAGATAAGGTGAAGATTGTAACATATGACAATATGTTTTATAAAACAATTAAATCTCTTTAAATTCATTAGAGTAATTAAATCGTGGGAACCTACTTACATGTAATCTACAGATTGATAACAGGACCCGTCCCAGATTTCTACAAGAATTAATGTTTATTTTTCTACTTTTATTTTCCTAGTTTTCCCATAAGAAAAAAAAATCCAAAAGATTTTACACTAATCTCCTCTTTAGATACCGTGGAAAATATTGGAAATCAAGGCAATATGTTTTACTATGTGTATAAAATGTTTTAAATTGAGGAAAGTACAGCGTTGTTCTGGGGTCAGTAGGTAATCCCAAGTAATAATAAATGAAGGCCAATAAGGGGTGTAACTCGGAATAATATTATGAAAGTGTTATATAACAAATTATACTAATATTATCATTTGTATAATAAACGGCTTGATCTCTGTATTAATGGACTATCGTCTAAAAATTTAATATACCGGTACTTTCATTTGTTTATTTTTGTATTGAGGAAAAAAAAATCAAAGTAAAACATTGGGCTTTATTATTGCTTTAAACAAACACAGTTTGATCAGTGGTTTTACATTAGGACAAATCAAAGATATATCATATATATTCCTTACAAAAACTTTCTTTATAATGTGCACTTTTAATAGTTCCTTTGTCGCATTTTTTGGTTTTGTTTGTAATTGCGATATACATGAAGAAGTTAGTATTGTTTTAGTACAAAACTAGTTTATAACAGTTTTACTAATAAACCCCCAAGATATCAATTTAAAAACAAAATCAACTAAAAGAGATAATATGACCTTAAAGCAGTGGCATGAAATACTGTAAGATATACATGTATATAAGGGAGATGTAGGGTCACCTTTATTGTGTTATCCACGTATTTTCGATATTAAGCTAGGTTATCTACAGAATATAAAACCTAAATGGTATTCTAGATCAGGCTAAAGATATTAAATATCAGGAATTCAATGATATTAGATGCTTTTTATGTTGCCATGTAAACAGTGCCATATCTGAAAGCAAACCCAATTATTAATGACGTCAAGTTAAAAACGAACTTGCTAATAAAGATGTTGTCTATTACCATGATTAATCGGTTTATTTAAACAAAAACATATCACTCAATGAAAACTTCAAACCATATCGAGAATACATATAATTAGTTTAAATCTAAATCTTGCTGCTTTAAAAGTTTAATACGTCTATTAATCCGTTTAATCCTGATTGAAATAAAATGGCCTACTAGGATTAGTCTAGTAGATATTAAATTTTGGTGTCACAACAATAAAGATATGTCTGTTTCTAACGAAAACCGTAGATTTTTTAACTGCTATATTACATTATCATACATGATACATTACATAGCAACTACACAATTTCTGTCGATGCCAATAAACAATTATTTTATTGTAAATGTGTGTAAGTTTATTGATTTATTACATTGATATGTAATACCATATTCAATCGTAGCGATGAAATATTTAAGTATACTTTGTGACTTTTACAATATGAAAATAATTTTTGAACGTCTATGCCCCCTATAAGATAAGATAAGATATTTATTGCATCAAAACGTCCATTATGGACAGCATGCATAAATACATTTATATACTTAGAATCCCCCCCCCCCCCATAATATAAGATGTTTATTGCATCAAAACGTCCATTATGGACCGCATGCATACATACATTTATATACTTAGACATAGCCATATATACATTTAATAATACATACATAGATAACTAAGGGGTTTCACATGATATTTTGGTAGATACATGTATAATATTTTTGGATATATACCATGAATATATGAAACGCAGTTATCAACTATTTAACAATATTTTAATATGAAATCTATTTCTAAATGCCTATTCACTCAGAAAATATAATATTTTTTGACATGATGGATATATTCAAACGGAGTTATCTAGTATTTAAAGGGGCATTATATAAGGAGTTAAAAACTAGATGACTTTAATAGAATATGCTGAAGATTTCAATCAAATTGCTCCACTCTGAACCAAGATATTAGCCTTTGAATTATAGAATTGCCTCGATCATCATCAATAAAGTTGGTACGATAAAAAAAACAAAGTCTCGATTATCCATGTATCAAAATCCGCTAAACATCGCAGGCTAGCGATGGCATCGAGAGTTGATTATGGTCTGGATAAGTTAATTACATAATGTATGTTTAAAAATACTTTTAATATGGAATTTATTATTGAATGTATATTCACGCAATGACGATGTTTATTCTACAACATTCATTCATCTGAGTTTTCCACAAGAAAAGCATCCCCAAAGATCCTCTTTGATTGGCATTTAGAAAGTGAACATATTAACAATTTTATGGATACACAATTACTAATCTGCCCATTAAACAGGAAATGTGAAAAATATTCGAACTGAAGGTAATTAATTTTCTTAAAAAAGAAAAACTACATAAAATGTTCAGTTTAAGTTGAGGGAAGTTCATTATAAGACCCCGAAGTTTCAGCGTTGTTTTGGGGTCAGTAGTTAATCCCAAGTAATAAAATAAATAAAGGCCGATAAGGGGTGTAACCCAGAATAATATTATGAAAGTGTTATATAACAAATTATACTAACATTATCATTTTGTATAATAAACGGTTTGATCTCTGTATCAATGAACTATCGTCTAAAAATTTAATATACTGGTACTTTCATTTGTATAATTTTGTATTAAGGATCAAAGTAAAACATTAGGCTTTATTATTGTTTTAAACAAACACAGTTTGATCAGTGGTTTTACATTAGAAAAAATCAAAGATATTTTATATATTCCTTACAAAAACTTTCTTTATAAGTTAGATTTTTAATTGTTACTTTACTGTTGCTAATTCAATTTCAACATGGAAGTTCTTATTGCTTTATCACAAAAATAGTAGGTACAAGTTTTACATTATAATCCTTCAAGAAGTCTTTGTCGGCCCCTTTATAATATATTTTAACTATGTATAGTATTAAAAACTAAATTAATTAGAGTATATAATCTTAAAACATATTGCATGGAAAAAGTCTAAGGCAGAAGATAAGATACGATCTTATTGTATCTATAGGCCGACTATGAAAAACAAAATGAAAAAAGAACAAAAAACATTTGATCTAGTACAAGAGAAATATACAATATAAGACATCATTTTAAATACAACTATATCTATGTGCTTGATTAATTAGATGTGATATATATAAGAACAATATGGTAAATTATATTGCGTGTGTCTCTCTCTTGTAGTGCGTGGTTCACAGCACCACACTTCTAGTCACATTTCGCCTATTTCTCATGTATTTAAGATATTGGTCGTAGGCACATATAAATATTCAATATTCTAAATGGTATTCTAGATCGGGTTACATAATAATTACCAGGAATTCAATTTTAAAGGGGGTTTTGTTTTGCCAAGTAAACTCTGTTTAAATAACGTCAGGTTAGTCGTCGAGTTTAACGTCCACTTCTACCAGGGGGTGATATCGCAGATAAACATCAAGTTAAAAACGAACTGACTAATAAAGTTGTTGTCTATTACCATGATTAATTGGTTTATTTAAACAAAAACATATCACTCAATGAAAACTTCAAACCATATCGAGAATACATATAATTGGTTTAAATCTAAATCTTTCTGCTTTAAAAGTTTAATACGTTTATTAATCCGTTTAATCCTGATTGAATTAAAATGGCCTACTAGGATTAGTCTAGTAGATATTAAATTTTAGTGTCATAACAATAATGTTATGTCTGTTTCTAACGAAGGTCGTAGATTTTACTTCTATGCCTCTATATTACATGATACATTATATTTAACAATATCTCTAAATGTGAATAAACATTTATTTTATTCTAAAAGTTTGTAAGTTTATTGATTTATTATATTGATATAGGACCAATAATTGTAGAAAGTTTTTATTGTGCCCAAATGAACCATCCTACAAAATTTCGGAAGACCTCATTAAGAACTTTGTCACAACATTCGGAATATTCTGAATTTCGATACGACCCTCATTATGCCAGAACGAATAAATAGATTATCCAAATGGGAAACATGCTAAATCTCTTTAAATTGCTCTATTCCACTTTGTTGTTTTATTTCACTACTTTATGTGAAATAATCATTCTATTTTAATGTGTAATGTGTGTGGGGTTTTTTCACATCTGCTTCATCTTGGACTTCATACAAAATCTGGAATTGGAAAAAAAAATCTATAATGATTTATACAGACTTTTGGAATATAAACCAATTAATTTATACTTTACAAAATATAAGCTACCCCAAGCGAAAAATTAGCAGAAAAATGTAAATGGCAGTACTACTTAACAAATATTTAAACAAAAACGTGATATTTTGTAAACTTTTAATAATAAAAAGGGAGGTTTTGGGGGGGGGGGGTCAATGTTGGGAAGGTCTCAACTCTACAATAACATAACGATAGTTTGGACATAGATGTCACAAGACCAAGCTACCAGTATACAATACACCCGGGAAAATATCAGTGAAAATAACTCAACGAACGAAAAAAGCCACATTTTCAGGCAAGCAATTTCCTGTTACTTTGATAAGATATATTCGATTGAAAATAACTAAATCTACGATATATCGGTAACGCTGCTACAAAATGAAAGATTATTTCACATATGATAAAATCTGTCACATGAAGTGGACAATATATCGGAAATATTTCTACAAAATTAAAGATTATTTCACACATGATAAAATCTTCTTAATTGACGTTTTGAAATGAAATCAAGAAATCGTTTATATTGGTCAAAGTAAACGTAATTACAAAAACATTTCTACAAATTAAATGAATCTCTTCATTATTTGTTAAGACAGTTCATATGCACATAATCAATCACTTGGCGGTTGGTCATCATTGATCAGTGATAAAACAATCAGCAGTGGGCCACAAATCAATCATAAGTAATCAATAATCGATTACTATTCAATGATCAATGATGATTTAATTCACTCATTGGTTGTACAGGTATCGGTATATATTACGTATGATAGTATCATGATTCACTTCGTATCTGTCTTTAGTCTACTGCTTGTGTAATACATTTTTATTTTTAAAACATGGATGTTGAAGTAAGTATATTAAGTTGGTTTTAATTACTGACTTTGTAAGTGTGTTTATTTTCGTTAACAGCTAAACAATGTTTTCTTTCTATTTGCAGTTCAAGCTTCGGAAACCAGAAGGACCCCGCCGTAGTCTATCTTTGAACATGAGAAGATGCATGGAAGAAAGTGAAATGAAGTCGTCGCCTACTTTATCCCGTAAATCAAGCTGCCTATTCACAAATCGAATACCAAAAGAAAATAGACTAGTAAATGTTGCAGAAGAAGAAATACAGGATAAAGATGTTGTTCGTATTAAATTAGCCGTAGAAAGATTATCAGACAGTGAAGAATTGATAGCTGATTGTAGCAGACCATACACTCTTCCTACTATATGTGGCAAACATAAAGATCTCAAATCAATCACACCTCAAACAGTAAGTGATTAAAACTGATTGACCAAGTTATCTCCACTTTGGTCTCAATAAGCGTTTACCTTCGGGAAATTGTAAAATCTGCAATATGTGTATCTAATATTCATTTACTTTATTTTACAGCTTACAGATCTATTCAGCGGAGAGTATAACCAATTTCACACTGACTACACAATCATCGACTGTAGATATCCATATGAATATAACGGAGGACACATACAAGGCGCAGTTAATATTTATACGAAACAATCTATTGGTGTTTTATTACAACGATCAGAAAAAGACAGGCCCCAGATTCTTATCTTCCATTGTGAATTTTCATCTCAGAGAGCCCCTACGTTGTAAGTAGAATATAAACCCAATGTTATTTTAAAATCATTGGAATTTCTCTATAAAACACAGTATAATTGTTTCAATTTGAAATATCTCAATTAAACTAGGTCTTGTATTGATAAACCTGCTAAATAGTGAAATAAACTGTTTCTTTCAGATTACGTTACTTGAGAGCACAAGATCGTATGTTAAACTCTCAAAACTATCCAAGATTATACTACCCAGAAGTCTATATTCTAAATGGCGGCTACAAAGCTTTCTACGAACATAATCAGGTATATTTTTTTAACAATTATTTGCTGAAATTGGTGTAACTCAAAGTAAGGAGAAATTTCAATTTATAAATACTAACGCCTACCATATTCATCTCAATGTCATTCTTTGCTGTAAGATGTTCAGTAATTTCAGGGTGTGTTATGTCGACCTATATTTAAAGCAAATGCTAAACGACACTGAAACCGGAAATACACTGCTTGATGTCAATGAGCATTTTTCAATTATTCTTTGGTAACAATTGGTTTAATGTTTCACAATAATTTATATATTTTAGGATTTGTGCAACCCATCTAGTTATGTTCCGATGCTCCATGAAGATTACAAATCAGAATTACATCATATTCGCACCGTAACCAAATCACAGACGGAACGAGAGAAAACAAGAGAAAAAAGTAAAACAATGTCACGTGTTGTTAGATTTTAAACATTTATTGTTATTTATATAAATTTGTTATGTTTGGAATTGTTTTACTGTAAATATTGTTATTCTGTTATTATTTATTTTGTAAATATGAATCAAGCGAAACTAATAAATCAGGTGAAATGTATTCTGTGTTTTTCTTTTATTCGTGAACGCTGGATTGCTTCAGTATTCAGGAATCAAGTTATTGCACACCTATCATAATGAAATCCACTGGAATTTATAGAATTATTTATTCTGGATCAAGTATTTTGCTTTAGTAATAATTTACAAGAAAAAAAAAATACCCCCCCCCCCCCCGCCCGACTGGTTTGCCTCACACAAGTCCACTTTTTATATTTCCACATGCTAATTTCATCGAATTTATTTCGAAAATCTGGATTGTAGAGCTATTAACAGATTTCTATTCAGATACGCCCTGAGATTTCAAAAATAATTTCAAAATCTCTGATCCGTAAAATTATTAAAAGAATTGAAAGGACCGATAAGTAATGCTATTGAAAATTATGCAACTACAATACCAAGGCGTCTTCGATTTTAATTTGTATCCTAATCAAAAATCGGTTGTTTCTGCCAATATACATACAAATTGTTAATGAAGAAATATTTTCCTACCTGCACAACGCAAACAGAGTGTCGTCTGTATAGAAACTAATACTTGAATGAGTTGTATCATTCAAACCGCGGACGTGATAGAAAGACAATAGAACAAACAATGGCATAACGTCATGTCCAATATTCGTTGATTTCTCTACCTGGGATATACCGGAATTTATGATCCGATATTCGCGATTATGGAATGGAACCAATAATCGGATCAAAATTGTGACCTCTACAGGATCCACAGCCTTCATTTACGAGGTGTTTACAATATTTGAATATGGGGTTGGCCATTTTGTCCAGCAGTTTTGACCCAATATATTCATACATACAAATTGTTATGAAGAAATATTTTCCTACCTGTACAACGCAAACAGAGTGTCGTCTGTATAGAAACTAATACTTGAATGAGTTGTATCATTCAAACCGCGGACATGATAGAGAGACAATAGAACAAACAATGGCATAACGTCATGTCCAATATTCGTTGATTTCTCTACCTGGGATATACCGGAATTTATGATCCGATATACAAGGCGCAGTTAATATTTATACGAAACAATCTATTGATGTTTTATTACAACGATCAGAAAAAGACAGGCCCCAGATTCTTATCTTCCATTGTGAATTTTCATCTCAGAGAGCCCCTACATTGTAGGTAGATTATAAACCCAATGTTCTTTTCCAAAATCATTGGAATTTCTCTATAATAAAACACAGTATAATTGTTTCAATTTGAAATATCTCAATTAAACCAGGTCTTGTATTGATAAACCTGCTAAATAGTGAAATAAACTGTTTCTTTCAGATTACGTTACTTGAGAGCACAAGATCGTATGTTAAACTCTCAAAACTATCCAAGATTATACTACCCAGAAGTCCATATTCTAAATGGCGGCTACAAAGCTTTCTACGAACATAATCAGGTATATTTTATTAACAATTTAATTATCTGCTGAAATTGGCGTCACTCAAAGTAAGGAGAAATTTCAATTTATAAATACTAACGCCTACCATATTCATCACCATGTCATTCTTTGCTGTAAGATGTTCAGTAATTTCAGGGTGTGTTATGTCGACCTACATTTAAAGCAAATGCTAAGCGACTCTGAAACCGGAAATACACTGCTTAATATCAATGGGCATTTTTCAATTATTCTTTGGTAACAATTTGTTTCACAATAATTTATATATTTTAGGATTTTTGCAACCCATCTAGTTATGTTCCGATGCTCCATGAAGATTACAGATCAGAATTACATCATATTCGCACCGTAACCAAATCACAGACGGAACGAGAGAAAACAAGAGGAAAAAGTAAAACAATGTCACGTGTTGTTAGATTTTAAACAGTTATTGTTATTTATATAAATTTGTTATGTTTGGAATTATTTTACTGTAAATATTGTTATTCTGTTATTATTTATTTTGTAAATACGAATCAAGCATAACTAATAAATCAGGTGAAATGTATTCTGTGTTGTTCTTTTATTCGTGAACGCTGGATTGCTTCAGTATTAAGGAATCAAGTTATTGGACAACTATCATATTGCAATGAAATCCACTGGAATTTATAGAATTATTTATTCTGGATCAAGTATTATGCTTTAGTAATAATTTACAATCCTCCACCCCCCGCTCGACTGGTTTGCCTCACAAAAGTCCACTTTTCATATTTCCACATGCTAATTTCATCGAATATATTTCGAAAATCTGGATTGTAGAGCTATTAACAGATTTCTATTCAGATACGCCCTGGGGTTTTACAAATAATTTCTAAATCTCTGATCCGTAAATGAATTGAACGGACCGATAAGTAATACTATATTGACAAATGCAACTACAAATACCAAGAAGTCTTCGATTTTAATTTATATCCTAATAAAAAATTTGTTGTTTCTGCCAATATACATACAAATTATTATGAAGAAATACTTTCCTACCTGCACAACGCAAACAGAGTGTCGTCTGTATAGAAACTAATACTTGAATGAGTTGTATCATTCAAACCGCGGACGTGATAGAAAGACAATAGAACAAACAATGGCATAACGTCATGTCCAATATTCGTTGATTTCTCTACCTGGGATATACCGGAATTTATGATCCGATATTCGCGATTATGGAATGGAACCAATAATCGGATCAAAATTGTGACCTCTAAACGGATCCACAGCCTTGATTTACGAGGTGTTTACAATATTTGAATATGGGGTTGGCCATTTTGTCCAGCAGTTTTGACCCAATATATTCATACATACAAATTGTTATGAAGAAATATTTTCCTACCTGCACAACGCAAACAGAGTGTCGTCTGTATAGAAACTAATACTTGAATGAGTTGTATCATTCAAACCGCGGACATGATAGAAAGACAATAGAACAAACAATGGCATAACGTCATGTCCAATATTCGTTGATTTCTCTACCTGGGATATACCGGAATTTATGATCCGATATTCGCGATTATGGAATGGAACCAATAATCGGATCAAAATTGTGACCTCTACAGAATCCACAGCCTTGATTTACGAGGTGTTTACAATATTTGGATATGAGGTTGGCCATTTTGTCGAGCAGTTTTAACCCAATATATTCGAACGTTTCTTTTTTTTAAAATCGGATAATAATTCTGACCTCTAGAAGGCACCACAAGATACAAAATGCGATATTTCGTAAAATGTGAGGTCATAATTCAGGAAGTTACGATCCGAAATGCGCAAATATTGACAGGAAGCAAAAACTTTGAGTTATAGCCTTGCATTTCAGGTTTCATCAAAATCGGATTATAATTGTGGCTTATAGAGGTCCAAAATTTTGATACACCAAACGCTTACACTATCTGCCATATTGTCCGGCAGTTTTGGTCCGATTTTCATTAAATTCACACTAAGAGAACAACCATGGTGTAACAGTGATATATTCGAACCACAAGAGGGACCACAAGCTAAAAACACAATTTTTCGTACAATAAAGGGTCATAATTCAGTAAGTTACCATTCGATTTGTACGAAAATCGATAGAAACGAAGATAAAGGAGTTATAATCGATAGAAACCAAGATTTAAAGGAGTTATAAACTTTCATTTCATGTTTCATCAAAATCCGATGAAAAATGTGACCCATAGAGGGTCCACAACGCTGATACACAATGTTTTAAATTTCTATAGGGTCCACAAGCTAAAACGCGATTTTTCATACACCCAGGGGCCATAATACAGCAGGAAGTTATGATCCGATATACGCGAATATCGACAGTAACCGCGATCTGTGGGTTTAAAGATACCTTTCAAGTTTAGATGAAAGGGGATAGAAATGATGAACTCTACAGTGTCCACCAGTTAAAAAACGTGCTTTATCGGAGGATCAGGGGCGGTAATCCATGAAGTTACAGTCCGATATATGCCAATATCAAAAAGTACCGAGAACTTAGGATAATAAACCTGTATTTCAAGTTTCATTATGAAAATGTAAGCGTATAAAAATCATATTTGTAGTAAAGTGATTTCTTGTTATTTTGATAACAAAAAAATATATTTTATTGAAATAACTGAATTTACGATATAAAGGTAACATTGCTACGCTACAAAAAGAAAGACTATTTCACAAACAATTCTGTCACATACAGTCTTTGCAAGAAATCTCAAGTGACTGTTGGAAACGAAATCAAGAAATCGTTGCCCAAAGTAAACGTATTTACAAAAAATAAACTAAAAACACTTTCAAATAATACAACATACAAAATGAATCATAAGAATTTTTACAGTGTGCTATGTTAACTGTTATTTTCACAACTAATATTGTAAACATTCTAAGATTAACAAGAAGAGCTTATTGGGCACTTTATATTTAGATATAATTTTCTAAATTTATTTTCAAATTATCACTTTTGAACAATCATAAATAGCACATGTAACATCGAAACCATTCTTGAAATAACATAGGCCTCTCACTAAAACATCATTACATTTTATTTTAATGAACATAACTAAGTTTACGATATATCGGTAACATGCAGTCTTTACAAGAAATCTTATTTACAAAAACTAAACAAGTAAATCTCTTCATTATTCGTTAAGACAGTTCATATGCACTCAATTAATCACTTGGCGATTGGTACTCATTGATCAATGATCAAACAAATATGCAGTGGGTCACAAATCAATCATAAGTAATCAATAAGCGATTACTATTCAATGATCAATGGTGATTTAATTCACTCATTGGTTGTACAGGTATCGGTATATATTACGTATGATAGTATCATGATTCATGTCGTATCTTGTCTTTAGTCTACTGCTTGTGTAATACATTTTTATCTTTAAAACATGGATGTTGAAGTAAGTATATTAAGTTGGTTTTAATTACTGACTTTGTAAGTGTGTTTATTTTCGTTAACAGCTAAACAATGTTTTCTTTCTATTTGCAGTTCAAGCTTCGGAAACCAGAAGGAAACCGCCGTAGTCTATCTTTGAACATGAGAAGATGCATGGAAGAAAGTGAAATGAAGTCGTCGCCCACTTTATCCCGTAAATCAAGCTGCCTATTCACAAATCGAATACCAAAAGAAAATAGACTAGTAAATGTTGCAGAAGAAGTAATTCGGGATAAAGATGTTGATCGTATTAAATTAGCCGTAGAAAGATTATCAGACAGTGAAGAATTGATAGCTGATTGTAGCAAACCATACACCCTTCCTACTATATGTGGCAAACATAAAGATCTCAAATCAATCACACCTCAAACAGTAAGTGATTAAAACTGATTGACCAAGTTATCTCCACTTTGGTCTTAATATGCCTTTACCTTCGGGAAATTGTAAAATCTGCAATATGTTTATCTAATATTCATTTACTTTATTTTACAGCTTACAGATCTATTCAGCGGAGAGTATAACCAATTTTACACTGACTACACAATCATCGACTGTAGATATCCATATGAATATAACGGAGGACACATACAAGGCGCAGTTAATATTTATACGAAACAATGTATTGATGTTTTATTACAACGATCAGAAAAAGACAGGCCACAGATTCTTATCTTCCATTGTGAATTTTCATCTCAGAGAGCCCCTACATTGTAAGTAGATTATAAACCCCATGTTCTTTTCGAAAATCATTGGAATTTCTCTATAAAACACAGTATAATTGTTTCAATTTGAAATATCTCAATTAAACCAGGTCTTGTATTGATAAACCAGCTAAATAGTGAAATAAACTGTTTCTTTCAGATTACGTCACTTGAGAGCACAAGATCGTATGTTAAACTCTCAAAACTATCCAAGATTATACTACCCAGAAGTCTATATTCTAAATGGCGGCTACAAAGCTTTCTACGAACATAATCAGGTATATTTTATTAACAATTTAATTATTTGCTGAAATTGGCGTCACTCAAAGTAAGGAGAAATTTCAAGTTTTAAATACTAACGCCTACAATATTCATCTCCATTCCGTTCTTTGTTGTAAGATGTTCAGTAAATTCAGGGTGTGTTATGTCGACCTACATTTAAAGCAAATGCTAAACGACACTGAAACCGGAAATACACTGCTTGATGTCAACGGACATTTTTCAATTATTCTTTGGTAACAATTGGTTTAATGTTTCACAATAATTTATATATTTTAGGATTTTTGCAACCCATCTAGTTATGTTCCGATGCTCCATGAAGATTACACATCAGAATTACATCATATTCGCACCGTAACCAAATCACAGACGGAACGAGAGAAAACAAGAGGAAAAGGTAAAACAATGTCACGTGTTGTTAGATTTTAAACAGTTATTGTTATTTATATAAATTTGTTATGTTTGGAATTATTTTACTGTAAATATTGTTATTCTGTTATTATTTATTTTGTAAATACGAATCAAGCATAACTAATAAATCAGGTGAAATGTATTCTGTGTTGTTCTTTTATTCGTGAACGCTGGATTGCTTCAGTATTAAGGAATCAAGTTATTGGACAACTATCATATTGCAATGAAATCCACTGGAATTTATAGAATTATTTATTCTGGATCAAGTATTTTGCTTTAGTAATAATTTACAAGAAAAAAAAAAATAAACCCCCCCCCCCCTGCCCGACTGGTTTGCCTCACACAAGTCCACTTTTTATATTTCCACATGCTAATTTCATCGAATTTATTTCGAAAATCTGGATTGTAGAGCTATTAACAGATTTCTATTCAGATACGCCCTGAGATTTCAAAAATAATTTCAAAATCTCTGATCCGTAAAATTATTAAAAGAATTGAAAGGACCGATAAGTAATGCTATTGAAAATTATGCAACTACAATACCAAGGCGTCTTCGATTTTAATTTGTATCCTAATCAAAAATCGGTTGTTTCTGCCAATATACATACAAATTGTTAATGAAGAAATATTTTCCTACCTGCACAACGCAAACAGAGTGTCGTCTGTATAGAAACTAATACTTGAATGAGTTGTATCATTCAAACCGCGGACGTGATAGAAAGACAATAGAACAAACAATGGCATAACGTCATGTCCAATATTCGTTGATTTCTCTACCTGGGATATACCGGAATTTATGATCCGATATTCGCGATTATGGAATGGAACCAATAATCGGATCAAAATTGTGACCTCTACAGGATCCACAGCCTTGATTTACGAGGTGTTTACAATATTTGAATATGGGGTTGGCCATTTTGTCCAGCAGTTTTGACCCAATATATTCATACATACAAATTGTTATGAAGAAATATTTTCCTACCTGCACAACGCAAACAGAGTGTCGTCTGTATAGAAACTAATACTTGAATGAGTTGTATCATTCAAACCGCGGACATGATAGAAAGACAATAGAACAAACAATGGCCTAACGTCATGTCCAATATCCGTTGATTTCTCTACCTGGGATATACCGGAATTTATGATCCGATATTCGCGATTATGGAATGGAACCAATAATCGGATCAAAATTGTGACCTCTACAGGATCCACAGCCTTGATTTACGAGGTGTTTACAATATTTGAATATGGGGTTGGCCATTTTGTCCAGCAGTTTTGACCCAATATATTCGAACGTTTTTTTTTGTTTTTTTTAAAAATCGGATAATAATTCTGACCTCTAGAAGGCATCACAAGATACAAATGCGATTTTTCGTAAAATGTGAGGTCATAATTCAGGAAGTTACGATCCGAAATGCCCAAATATTGACAGTAAGCAAAAACTTTGAGTTATAGCCTTGCATTTCAGGTTTCATCAAAATCGGATTAAAATTGTAACAACCATGGTGTAACAGTGATATATTCGAACCACAAGAGGGACCACAAGCTAAAAACACAATTTTTCGTACAATAAAGGTCATAATTCAGTAAGTTACCATTCGATTTGTACGAAAATCGATAGAAACCAAGATAAAGGAGTTATAATCGATAGAAACCAAGATTTAAAGGAGTTATAAACTTTCATTTCATGTTTCATCAAAATCCGATGAAAAATGTGACCCATAGAGGGTCCACAACGCTGATACACAATGTTTTAAATTTCTATAGGGTCCACAAGCTAAAACGCGATTTTTCATACACCCAGGGGCCATAATACAGCAGGAAGTTATGATCCGATATACGCGAATATCGACAGTAACCGCGATCTGTGGGTTTAAACATACCTTTCAAGTTTAGATGAAAGGGGATAGAAATGATGAACTCTACAGTGTCCACCAGTTAAAAAACGTGCTTTATCGGAGGATCAGGGGCGGTAATCCATGAAGTTACAGTCCGATATATGCCAATATCAAAAAGTACCGAGAACTTAGGATAATAAACCTGTATTTCAAGTTTCATTATGAAAATGTAAGCGTATAAAAATCATATTTGTAGTAAAGTGATTTCTTGTTATTTTGATAACAAAAAAATATATTTTATTGAAATAACTGAATTTACGATATAAAGGTAACATTGCTACGCTACAAAAAGAAAGACTATTTCACAAACAATTCTGTCACATACAGTCTTTGCAAGAAATCTCAAGTGACTGTTGGAAACGAAATCAAGAAATCGTTGCCCAAAGTAAACGTATTTACAAAAAATAAACTAAAAACACTTTCAAATAATACAACATACAAAATGAATCATAAGAATTTTTACAGTGTGCTATGTTAACTGTTATTTTCACAACTAATATTGTAAACATTCTAAGATTAACAAGAAGAGCTTATTGGGCACTTTATATTTAGATATAATTTTCTAAATTTATTTTCAAATTATCACTTTTGAACAATCATAAATAGCACATGTAACATCGAAACCATTCTTGAAATAACATAGGCCTCTCACTAAAACATCATTACATTTTATTTTAATGAACATAACTAAGTTTACGATATATCGGTAACATGCAGTCTTTACAAGAAATCTTATTTACAAAAACTAAACAAGTAAATCTCTTCATTATTCGTTAAGACAGTTCATATGCACTCAATTAATCACTTGGCGATTGGTACTCATTGATCAATGATCAAACAAATATGCAGTGGGTCACAAATCAATCATAAGTAATCAATAAGCGATTACTATTCAATGATCAATGGTGATTTAATTCACTCATTGGTTGTACAGGTATCGGTATATATTACGTATGATAGTATCATGATTCATGTCGTATCTTGTCTTTAGTCTACTGCTTGTGTAATACATTTTTATCTTTAAAACATGGATGTTGAAGTAAGTATATTAAGTTGGTTTTAATTACTGACTTTGTAAGTGTGTTTATTTTCGTTAACAGCTAAACAATGTTTTCTTTCTATTTGCAGTTCAAGCTTCGGAAACCAGAAGGAAACCGCCGTAGTCTATCTTTGAACATGAGAAGATGCATGGAAGAAAGTGAAATGAAGTCGTCGCCCACTTTATCCCGTAAATCAAGCTGCCTATTCACAAATCGAATACCAAAAGAAAATAGACTAGTAAATGTTGCAGAAGAAGTAATTCGGGATAAAGATGTTGATCGTATTAAATTAGCCGTAGAAAGATTATCAGACAGTGAAGAATTGATAGCTGATTGTAGCAAACCATACACCCTTCCTACTATATGTGGCAAACATAAAGATCTCAAATCAATCACACCTCAAACAGTAAGTGATTAAAACTGATTGACCAAGTTATCTCCACTTTGGTCTTAATATGCCTTTACCTTCGGGAAATTGTAAAATCTGCAATATGTTTATCTAATATTCATTTACTTTATTTTACAGCTTACAGATCTATTCAGCGGAGAGTATAACCAATTTTACACTGACTACACAATCATCGACTGTAGATATCCATATGAATATAACGGAGGACACATACAAGGCGCAGTTAATATTTATACGAAACAATGTATTGATGTTTTATTACAACGATCAGAAAAAGACAGGCCACAGATTCTTATCTTCCATTGTGAATTTTCATCTCAGAGAGCCCCTACATTGTAAGTAGATTATAAACCCCATGTTCTTTTCGAAAATCATTGGAATTTCTCTATAAAACACAGTATAATTGTTTCAATTTGAAATATCTCAATTAAACCAGGTCTTGTATTGATAAACCAGCTAAATAGTGAAATAAACTGTTTCTTTCAGATTACGTCACTTGAGAGCACAAGATCGTATGTTAAACTCTCAAAACTATCCAAGATTATACTACCCAGAAGTCTATATTCTAAATGGCGGCTACAAAGCTTTCTACGAACATAATCAGGTATATTTTATTAACAATTTAATTATTTGCTGAAATTGGCGTCACTCAAAGTAAGGAGAAATTTCAAGTTTTAAATACTAACGCCTACAATATTCATCTCCATTCCGTTCTTTGTTGTAAGATGTTCAGTAAATTCAGGGTGTGTTATGTCGACCTACATTTAAAGCAAATGCTAAACGACACTGAAACCGGAAATACACTGCTTGATGTCAACGGACATTTTTCAATTATTCTTTGGTAACAATTGGTTTAATGTTTCACAATAATTTATATATTTTAGGATTTTTGCAACCCATCTAGTTATGTTCCGATGCTCCATGAAGATTACACATCAGAATTACATCATATTCGCACCGTAACCAAATCACAGACGGAACGAGAGAAAACAAGAGGAAAAGGTAAAACAATGTCACGTTTTGTTAGATTTTAAACAGTTATTGTTATTTATATAAATTTGTTATGTTTGGAATTATTTTACTGTAAATATTGTTATTCTGTTATTATTTATTTTGTAAATACGAATCAAGCATAACTAATAAATCAGGTGAAATGTATTCTGTGTTGTTCTTTTATTCGTGAACGCTGGATTGCTTCAGTATTAAGGAATCAAGTTATTGGACAACTATCATATTGCAATGAAATCCACTGGAATTTATAGAATTATTTATTCTGGATCAAGTATTTTGCTTTAGTAATAATTTACAAGAAAAAAAAAATAAAAAACTCCCCCCCCCTGCCCGACTGGTTTGCCTCACACAAGTCCACTTTTTATATTTCCACATGCTAATTTCATCGAATTTATTTCGAAAATCTGGATTGTAGAGCTATTAACAGATTTCTATTCAGATACGCCCTGAGATTTCAAAAATAATTTCAAAATCTCTGATCCGTAAAATTATTAAAAGAATTGAAAGGACCGATAAGTAATGCTATTGAAAATTATGCAACTACAATACCAAGGCGTCTTCGATTTTAATTTGTATCCTAATCAAAAATCGGTTGTTTCTGCCAATATACATACAAATTGTTAATGAAGAAATATTTTCCTACCTGCACAACGCAAACAGAGTGTCGTCTGTATAGAAACTAATACTTGAATGAGTTGTATCATTCAAACCGCGGACGTGATAGAAAGACAATAGAACAAACAATGGCATAACGTCATGTCCAATATTCGTTGATTTCTCTACCTGGGATATACCGGAATTTATGATCCGATATTCGCGATTATGGAATGGAACCAATAATCGGATCAAAATTGTGACCTCTACAGGATCCACAGCCTTGATTTACGAGGTGTTTACAATATTTGAATATGGGGTTGGCCATTTTGTCCAGCAGTTTTGACCCAATATATTCATACATACAAATTGTTATGAAGAAATATTTTCCTACCTGCACAACGCAAACAGAGTGTCGTCTGTATAGAAACTAATACTTGAATGAGTTGTATCATTCAAACCGCGGACATGATAGAAAGACAATAGAACAAACAATGGCCTAACGTCATGTCCAATATCCGTTGATTTCTCTACCTGGGATATACCGGAATTTATGATCCGATATTCGCGATTATGGAATGGAACCAATAATCGGATCAAAATTGTGACCTCTACAGGATCCACAGCCTTGATTTACGAGGTGTTTACAATATTTGAATATGGGGTTGGCCATTTTGTCCAGCAGTTTTGACCCAATATATTCGAACGTTTTTTTTTGTTTTTTTTAAAAATCGGATAATAATTCTGACCTCTAGAAGGCATCACAAGATACAAATGCGATTTTTCGTAAAATGTGAGGTCATAATTCAGGAAGTTACGATCCGAAATGCCCAAATATTGACAGTAAGCAAAAACTTTGAGTTATAGCCTTGCATTTCAGGTTTCATCAAAATCGGATTAAAATTGTAACAACCATGGTGTAACAGTGATATATTCGAACCACAAGAGGGACCACAAGCTAAAAACACAATTTTTCGTACAATAAAGGTCATAATTCAGTAAGTTACCATTCGATTTGTACGAAAATCGATAGAAACCAAGATAAAGGAGTTATAATCGATAGAAACCAAGATTTAAAGGAGTTATAAACTTTCATTTCATGTTTCATCAAAATCCGATGAAAAATGTGACCCATAGAGGGTCCACAACGCTGATACACAATGTTTTAAATTTCTATAGGGTCCACAAGCTAAAACGCGATTTTTCATACACCCAGGGGCCATAATACAGCAGGAAGTTATGATCCGATATACGCGAATATCGACAGTAACCGCGATCTGTGGGTTTAAACATACCTTTCAAGTTTAGATGAAAGGGGATAGAAATGATGAACTCTACAGTGTCCACCAGTTAAAAAACGTGCTTTATCGGAGGATCAGGGGCGGTAATCCATGAAGTTACAGTCCGATATATGCCAATATCAAAAAGTACCGAGAACTTAGGATAATAAACCTGTATTTCAAGTTTCATTATGAAAATGTAAGCGTATAAAAATCATATTTGTAGTAAAGTGATTTCTTGTTATTTTGATAACAAAAAAATATATTTTATTGAAATAACTGAATTTACGATATAAAGGTAACATTGCTACGCTACAAAAAGAAAGACTATTTCACAAACAATTCTGTCACATACAGTCTTTGCAAGAAATCTCAAGTGACTGTTGGAAACGAAATCAAGAAATCGTTGCCCAAAGTAAACGTATTTACAAAAAATAAACTAAAAACACTTTCAAATAATACAACATACAAAATGAATCATAAGAATTTTTACAGTGTGCTATGTTAACTGTTATTTTCACAACTAATATTGTAAACATTCTAAGATTAACAAGAAGAGCTTATTGGGCACTTTATATTTAGATATAATTTTCTAAATTTATTTTCAAATTATCACTTTTGAACAATCATAAATAGCACATGTAACATCGAAACCATTCTTGAAATAACATAGGCCTCTCACTAAAACATCATTACATATTATTTTAATGAACATAACTAAGTTTACGATATATCGGTAACATGCAGTCTTTACAAGAAATCTTATTTACAAAAACTAAACAAGTAAATCTCTTCGTTATTCGTTAAGACAGTTCATATGCACTCAATTAATCACTTGGCGATTGGTACTCATTGATCAATGATCAAACAAATATGCAGTGGGTCACAAATCAATCATAAGTAATCAATAAGCGATTACTATTCAATGATCAATGGTGATTTAATTCACTCATTGGTTGTACAGGTATCGGTATATATTACGTATGATAGTATCATGATTCATGTCGTATCTTGTCTTTAGTCTACTGCTTGTGTAATACATTTTTATCTTTAAAACATGGATGTTGAAGTAAGTATATTAAGTTGGTTTTAATTACTGACTTTGTAAGTGTGTTTATTTTCGTTAACAGCTAAACAATGTTTTCTTTCTATTTGCAGTTCAAGCTTCGGAAACCAGAAGGAAACCGCCGTAGTCTATCTTTGAACATGAGAAGATGCATGGAAGAAAGTGAAATGAAGTCGTCGCCCACTTTATCCCGTAAATCAAGCTGCCTATTCACAAATCGAATACCAAAAGAAAATAGACTAGTAAATGTTGCAGAAGAAGTAATTCGGGATAAAGATGTTGATCGTATTAAATTAGCCGTAGAAAGATTATCAGACAGTGAAGAATTGATAGCTGATTGTAACAAACCATACACCCTTCCTACTATATGTGGCAAACATAAAGATCTCAAATCAATCACACCTCAAACAGTAAGTGATTAAAACTGATTGACCAAGTTATCTCCACTTTGGTCTTAATATGCCTTTACCTTCGGGAAATTGTAAAATCTGCAATATGTGTATCTAATATTCATTTACTTTATTTTACAGCTTACCGATCTATTCAGCGGAGAGTATAACCAATTTTACACTGACTACACAATCATCGACTGTAGATATCCATATGAATATAACGGAAGACACATACAAGGCGCAGTTAATATTTATACGAAACAATCTATTGATGTTTTATTACAACGATCAGAAAAAGACAGGCCCCAGATTCTTATCTTCCATTGTGAATTTTCATCTCAGAGAGCCCCTACATTGTAAGTAGATTATAAACCCCATGTGCTTTTCCAAAATCATTGGAATTTCTCTATAAAACACAGTATAATTGTTTCAGTTTGAAATATCTCAATTATAAACCAGGGGCCTATTTCACGAAATTTTAACTAAGATAAGATCCCAATTTTAGTAATTTGATTGGATAATATTAGATTGATTTTAGTGCTTAGCCAATCAAAATTGAAGTATCTAATAAAATTGGATTTTATCTTAAGTTAAAATTTCGTGAAACAGGGCCCAGGTCCTTTATCGATATACCTGCTAAATAGTGAAATAAACTGTTTCTTTCAGATTACGTTACTTGAGAGCACAAGATCGTATGTTAAACTCTCAAAACTATCCAAGATTATACTACCCAGAAGTCTATATTCTTAATGGCGGCTACAAAGCTTTCTACGAACATAATCAGGTATATTTTTTAACAATTTAATTATCTGCTATAATTGGTGTAACTCAAAGTAAGGAGAAATTTCAATTTTTAAATACTAACGCCTACAATATTCACTCCATGTCATTCTTTGCTGTAAGATGTTCAGTAATTTCAGGGCGTGTTATGTCGACCTACATTTAAAGCAAATGCTAAACGACTCTGAAACAGGAAATACACTGCTTGATGTCAATGGGCATTTTCAATTATTCTTTGGTAACAATTGGTTTAATGTTTCACAATAATTTATATATTTTAGGATTTTTGCAACCCATCTAGTTATGTTCCGATGCTCCATGAAGATTACAGATCAGAATTACATCATATTCGCACCGTAACCAAATCACAGACGGAACGAGAGAAAACACGAGGAACAAGTAAAACAATGTCACGTGTTGTTAGATTTTAAATATTTGTTGTTATTTATATAAATTTGTTGTGTTTGGAATTGTTTTACTGTAAATATTGTTATTCTGTTATTATTTATTTTGTAAATATGAATCAAGCGAAACTAATAAATCAGGTGAAATGTATTCTGTATTTTTCTTTTATTCGTGAACGCTGGGTTGCTTCAGTATTAAGGAATCAAGTTAATGGACAACTATCATATTGCAATAAAATCCATTGGAATTTATAGAATTATTTATTCTCGATCAAGTATTTTGCTTTAGTAATAATTTAAGAAAAAAAAAAAATCCCCCCCCCCCTCCCGACTGGTTTGCCTCACACAAGTCGACTTTTCATATTTCCACATGCTAATTTCATCGAATATATTTCGAAAATCTTGATTGTAGAGCTATTCAGATACGCCCTACATACAAATTGTTATGAAGAAATATTTTCCTACCTGCACAACGCAAACAGAGTGTCGTCTGTATAGAAACTAATACTTGAATGAGTTTTATCATTCAAACCGCGGACGTGATAGAAAGACAATAGAACAAACAATGGCATAACGTCATGTCCAATATTCGTTGATTTCTCTACCTGGGGTATACATTTAAAGGGACAATAACATTCTTGCTGGCTTGGTAGCTCCAGAAAACAAATAATGCCCTTATTCTAAGTACTAGATGTTTAAGTGTCCTACCTGTTGTGTAAATTATCCATTACAACCCTAGGATAATAAACCTATATTTCAAGTTTCAAAATATCAAAATACCATCCAGAAAAATAAGAATAGCCTGTCACACGCCAGAAAAATCATATACGTATTCTGAGGTCATGTAATCGAGTTTCCTGTATCACATCCACACAAATTTTTATAAGCCTCAATGACATCATTTAACGGAGTTACCTCCCATGTATCTTTTCAACACGAATATGCCTGAATGTCAATCTATGATTTCCTAGCCTGGCGAATACCGCTAACCAATATCACGTGTGCTTTATTAGAAGACCAAACCTCCTTGCACAAAACTAACAAGAATACTCAAATCTGAAGACATGGATTTCACAAGACCACGTTATAAGATAATCTTGGGAAAACCTTAACTTCAAAACATTCATTTACTATTGCATTAACTTTTGTTACATAAATGAAAATAACTAAATGAAAGAACCAGCGGCTACCAAACAGGACACGCCCACATTTGGCAAGAAATGGATAAAGAACAAGCTAAAACAAACGCGATGCTATATACAACCAAGGACAATAATTTAGAAAGTCATGGCCTGAAATGTGCAAATTGAAAGGAATTGAGATCTCTGGGATATAGTTAAGCAATTAGATAGAAATATTGAGACTCGAACCCTCTATTGTTTGGAGTACAGTAAGCCACTATTAACATACTAAGAACCAAAATACATTTATTGGGCACCCCCCCCCAGTCAAAAATTTGACCCGTGCGCCTATGCTAGAGGCTCCATAACCTTCGTATTACAAAGAGGGGCCATTTTTTCGGGCAGTTCCATTTCGATTTTCCCCGAAATTCTAATTCAACCTTCATTATGGTGGAATGGGGATGTATTTAAACGGTTTTTAAAATCGAACAAAAATTATGAGGCCTGCAGAATCCGCAAGCTAAAAACTCGATTTTTCGAACAATCATATGGGCCATAATCCATGAAGTTAGGTTCGTGTATCCGCCATTATAGAAATCATATTTGTAGTAAAGCTATTTCTTGTTATATATTTTGATAACATATTTTATTGAAATAACCAAGTTTACGATATATCGGTAACACCGCTACAAAAAGAAAGACTATTTCACATATAATTCTGTCACGTGTAGTCTTTATAATAACAAGTGCAGGGAGACTGCATTCGCACAAAAACAAATATATGGACAAGACATCGTACTCAGAGACCACAAACAAAACAATTCAAAAAGAGTGAATGGATCCGGGGCTAGCCGTAAGCGTCCACTGCGCTGTACAGTCCCGGGCCTGTGGTGACAGAGACTTCACTCATATTTAAAAACAGTAGGGAATCTAACGAATTAATTGTATAATGTCAGCTTTAGTCATGATCTTCCGCTATGCAAGTAACCATACCGGGGTAAATGTATCAGAGAAGTAGTTCAAAAAACTAAATAAACTAAATCATTAAAGAAATCTCAACTGACTAATGGAAACGAAACCAAGAAATCGTTGGAAAATGACCAAAGTAAACGTAATTATCGAAACTAAAGAAATAAATCCGTTCATGAAGGATTATTTGATAAACTCTTAACAAGAAATCTTATTTACAAAAACTAAAGAAGTAAATCCCTTCATTATTCGTTAAGACAGTTCATATGCACACAATTAATCACTTGGCGATTGGTGCTCATTGATTAATGATCAAACAATCAGCAATAGGTCACAAATCAATCATAAATAATCAATAATCGATTACTATTCAATGATCAATGGTGATTTAATTCACTCATTGGTTGTACAGGTATCAGTATATATTACGTCTGATAGTATCATGATTTATTTCGTATTTGGCTTTAGTCTACTGCTTGTGTAATACATTTTTATCTTTAAAACATGGATGTTGAAGTAAGAATATTTGTTTTTGTTAAAAGTATATTTATTTGTTTTTTTAATTACTGACTTTGTAGGTGTGTTTATTTTCGTTAACAACAAAACAATGTTTTCCTTCTATTTGCAGTTTAAACTTCGAAAACCAGAAGGACCCCGCCGTAGTCTATCTTTGAACATGAGAAGATGCATGGAAGAAAGTGAAATGAGGTCGTCGCCTACTTTATCCCGTAAATCAAGCTGCCTATTCCCAAATCGAATACCAAAAGAAAATAGACTAGTAAATGTTGTAAAAGAAGAAGAAATACAGGATAGAGATGTTGTTCGTATCAAATTAGCTGTAGAAAGATTATCAGACAGTGAAGAATTGATAGCTGATTGTAGCAGACCATACACTCTTCCTACTATATGTGGCAAACATAAAGATCTCAAATCAATCACACCTCAAACAGTAAGTGATTAAAACTGATTGACTAAGTTATCTCCACTTTGGTCTCAATAAGCCTTTATACCTTCGGGAAATTGTAAAATCTGCAATACGTGTATCTAATATTCATTTACTTTATTTTACAGCTAAGAGATTTATTCAGCGGAGAGTATAACCAATTTTACACTGACTACACAATCATCGACTGTAGATATCCATATGAATATAACGGAGGACACATACAAGGCGCAGTTCATATTTATACGAAACAATCTATCGATGTTTTATTACAACGATCAGAAAAAGACAGGCCCCAGATTCTTATCTTCCATTGTGAATTTTCATCTCAGAGAGCCCCTACATTGTAAGTAGATTATAAACCCCATGTGCTTTTCCAAAATCATTGGAATTTCTCTATAAAACACAGTATAATTGTTTCAATTTGAAATATCTCAATTATAAACCAGGGGCCTATTTCACGAAATTTTAACTAAGATAAGATCCCAATTTTAGTAATTTGATTGGATAATATTAGATTGATTTTAGTGCTTAGCCAATCAAAATTGAAGTATCTACTAAAATTGGATTTTATCTTAAGTTAAAATTTCGTGAAACAGGGCCCAGGTCCTTTATCGATATACCTGCTAAATAGTGAAATAAACTGTTTCTTTCAGATTACGTTACTTGAGAGCACAAGATCGTATGTTAAACTCTCAAAACTATCCAAGATTATACTACCCAGAAGTCTATATTCTTAATGGCGGCTACAAAGCTTTCTACGAACATAATCAGGTATATTTTTTAACAATTTAATATCTGCTGAAATTGGCGTAACTCAAAGTAAGGAGAAATTTCAATTTTTAAATACTAACGCCTACAATATTCATCTCCATGTCATTCTTTGCTGTAAGATGTTCAGTAATTTCAGGGCGTGTTATGTCGACCTACATTTAAAGCAAATGGTAAACGACTTTGAAACCGGAAATACACTGCTTGATGTCAATGAGCATTTTCAATTATTCTTTGGTAACAATTGGTTTAATGTTTCACAATAATTTTTATATTTTAGGATTTTTGCAACCCATCTAGTTATGTTCCGATGCTCCATGAAGATTACAAATCAGAATTACATCATATTCGCACCGTAACCAAATCACAGACGGAACGAGAGAAAACAAGAGAAAAAAGTAAAACAATGTCACGTGTTGTTAGATTTTAAACATTTATTGTTATTTATATAAATTTGTTGTGTTTGGAATTATTTTACTGTAAATATTGTTATTCTGTTATTATTTATTTTGTAAATATGAATCAAGCGAAACTAATAAATCAGGTGAAATGTATTCTGTGTTTTTATTTTATTCGTGAACGCTGGGTTGCTTCAGTATTTAGGAATCAAGTTATTGCAATAAAATCCATTGGAATTTATAGAATATTTATTCTCGATCAAGTATTTTGCTTTAGTAATAATTTAAGACCCCCCCCCCCGCGCAACTGGTTTGCCTCACACAAGTCCACTTTTCATATTTCCACATGCCTACTTAATCGAATATATTTCGAAAATCTGGATTGTAGAGCTATTCAGATACGCCCTGAGATTTTAAAAATAATTTCAAAATCTCTGATCCGTAAAGTTATTAAAAGAATTGAACGGACCGATAAGTAATACTATATTGACAATTATGCTACTACAAATACCAAGAAGTCTTCGATTTTAATTTATATCCTAATCAAACATTCGTTGTTTCTGCCAATATACATACAAATTATTATGAAGAAATACTTTCCTACCTGCACAACGCAAACAGAGTGTCGTCTGTGTAGAAACTAATACTTGAATGAGTTGTATCATTCAAACCGCGGACGTGATAGAAAGACAATAGAACAAAGAATGGCATTACGCCATGTCCAATATTCGCTGATTTCTCTACCTGGGATATACATTTAAAAGGACAATAAAATTCTTGCTGGCTTGGTAGCTCCAGAAAACAAATAATTCCCTTATTCTAAGTACTAGATGTTTAAGTGTCCTACCTGTTGTGTAAATTATCCATTACAACCCATTTTACTTGTCCAGAGGGTTCGAAATTATTTTAAAATCCAAGTCACACTTGAAAAGGTTTACGTTAGACTTTTCAAATCAATTTTTCCAATTTTTCAAAATAGGTGTGTTAAGATGAAATGTATATCATCATTTAATTGGAATATTCTAAAATAATACAATTTGTTGACCAGAATGAAGATTGGGACATATTATTCAGTTACAACAAGAGTTACGATCAGGAATTTATGATCCGATATTCGCGATTATCGAATGGAACCAATATCTTTAGGTTGTAAACATGTATTTCAAGTTTCATCGAAATTGGATCAAAATTGTGACCTCTACAGGATCCACAGCCTTGATTTACGAGGTGTTTACAATATTTGAATATGAGGTTGGCCATTTTGTCGAGCAGTTTTGACCCAATATATTCGAACGTTTCTTTTTTTTTAAATCGGATAATAATTCTGACCTCTAGAAGGCACCACAAGATACAAAATGCGATTTTTCGTAAAACGTGAGGTCATAATTCAGGAAGTTACGATCCGAAATGCGCAAATATTGACAGGAAGCAAAAACTTTGAGTTATAGCCTTGCATTTCAGGTTTCATCAAAATTGGATTATAATTGTGGCTTATAGAGGTCCAGAATTTTGATACACCAAATGCTTACACTATCTGCCATATTGTTCGATTTTCATTAAATTCATACTTAGAGAACAACCATGGGGAGAGAGAGAGAGAAATGGGGTTTAACGTCCACTCAACACAAACTAGGTCATTTTGGGACTAACATATGGTTTAATTTTATTTCAATAATTCGCATGCGCGTAGGGGACTTTAGCAGTGGGAGGAAACCGGAGTGCCCGGAGGAAACCCACGAGGTTGAGAAGGCGGCCCTATCTCCATGCCACATACGCTCACACCAGGGCTCGAAACCACAGCCGCAAGCCAGAGGTGACCGGCCAGCTAGAGTTCAAAGCGCGGCACTCTAGACCACTAGGCCACCCCCCCCCCCCGAACAACCATGGTGTAACAGTGATATATTCGAACCACAAGAGGGAACACAAGCTAAAAACACAATTTATCGTACAATAACGGGTCATAATTCAGTAAGTTACCATTCGATTTGTACGAAAATCGATAGAAACCAAGATAAAGGAGTTATAAACTTTCATTTCATGTTTCATCAAAATCCGATGAAAATTGTGACCCATAGATGGTCCACAACGTTGATACACAATGTTTTAAACGAGGGGCGGCCATTTTATCTGTCAGTGATACATTCAAACGGGTTTTTAAATCGGATAAAAAAAATTGTGACTTCTATAGCGTCCACAAGCTAAACCGCAATTTTTCATACAACCAGCTACGGGCCATAATACAGCAGAAAGTTATGATCCGATATACGCGAATATCGACAGTAACCGCGATCTGTGGGTTTAAACATACCTTTCAAGTTTAGATGAAAGCGGATAAAAATGATGAACTCTACAGTGTCCACCAGTTAAAAAACGTGCTTTATCGTAGGATCAGGGGCGGAAATCCATGAATTTACAGTCCGATATATGCCAAAAAGTACCGAGAACTTAGGATAATAAACCTATATTTCAAGTTTCATTATGAAAATGTGAGCGTATAAAAATCATATTTATAGTAAAGCGATTTCTTGTTATTTTGATAACAAAATAATATATTTTATTGAAATATTACCTTTACGATATAAAGGTAACATTGCTACAAAAAGAAAGACTATTTCACATACAATTCTGTCACATACAGTCTTTACAAGAAATCTCAACTGACTGTTGGAAACCAAATCAAGAAATCGTTGCCCAAAGTAAACGTATTTACAAAAAAATAAAAAAAAATAAAAAAAACAACTCTTTGTTATTCGTTTCACAAAACTGTAATATTTATCTTTGCACTTTCAAATAATACAACATACAAAATCAATCATAAGAATTTTTACAGTATGCTATGTTAACTGTTATTTTCACAACTAATATTGTAAACATTATCAGATTAACACGAAGCGCTTATTGGGCACTTTATATTTAGATATAATTTTCTAAATTTATTTTTAAATCATCACTTTTGAACAATCATAAATAGCACATGTAACACCAAAATCATTCTTGAAATAACATAGGCCTCTCACTAAAACATCATTACAAATTATTTTAATGAACATAACTAAGTTTACGATATATCGGTAACACCGCTACAAAAAGAAAGACTATTTCACATACAATTCTGTCACATACAATCTTTACAAGAAATCTCAACAGATTGTTGAAAACGAAAGCAAGAAATCATTGGAAATTGGCCAAAGTAATCGTATTTATAAAAACTAAAGAAATAAATCTCTTTATGAAGGATAAACTCTAACACATGCAATCTTTACAAGAAATCTTATTTACAAAAACTAAACAAGTAAATCTCTTCATTATTCGTTAAGACAGTTCATATGCACACAATTAATCACTTGGCGATTGGTACTCATTGATCAGTGATCAAACAATCAGCAGTGGGTCACAAATCAATCATAAGTAATCAATAATCGATTACTATTCAATGATCAATGGTGATTTAATTCACTCATTGGTTGTACAGGTATCAGTATATATTACGTCTGATAGTATCATATTTATTTCGTATTTTTCTTTAGTCTACTAGTTGTGTAATACATTTTTATCTTAAAACATGGACGTTGAAGTAAGTATATTTGTTTTTGTTAAAAGTATATTTATTTGTTTTTTTAACTACTGACTTTGTAGGTGTGTTTATTTTCGTTAACAACAAAACAATGTTTTCCTTCTATTTGCAGTTTAAACTTCGAAAACCAGAAGGGCCCCGCCGTAGTCTATCTTTGAACATGAGAAGATGCATGGAAGAAAGTGAAATGAAGTCGTCGCCTACTTTATCCCGTAAATCAAGCTGCCTATTCCCAAATCGAATACCAAAAGAAAATAGACTAGTAAATGTTACAGAAGAAGAAATACAGGATAAAGATGTTGTTCGTATTAAATTAGCCGTAGAAAGATTATCAGACAGTGAAGAATTGATAGCTGATTGTAGCAGACCATACACTCTTCCTACTATATGTGGCAAACATAAAGATCTCAAATCAATCACACCTCAAACAGTAAGTGATTAAAACTGATTGACCAAGTTATCTCCACTTTGGTCTCAATAAGCCTTTATACCTTCGGGAAATTGTAAAATCTGCAATATGTGTATCTAATATTCATTTACTTTATTTTACAGCTAAGAGATTTATTCAGCGGAGAGTATAACCAATTTTACACTGACTACACAATCATCGACTGTAGATATCCATATGAATATAACGGAGGACACATACAAGGCGCAGTTCATATTTATACGAAACAATCTATTGATGTTTTATTACAACGATCAGAAAAAGACAGGCCCCAGATTCTTATCTTCTATTGTGAATTTTCATCTCAGAGAGCCCCTACATTGTAAGTAGATTATAAACCCCATGTTCTTTTCCAAAATCATTGAAATTTCTCTATAAAACACAGTATAATTGTTTCAATTTGAAATATCTCAATTATAAACCAGGGGCCTATTTCACGAAATTTTAACTAAGATAAGATCCCAATTTTAGTAATTTGATTGGATAATTAGGGTTTCACACTGCGTAGCTTGTGTGAAACACTATTGTTTTTGTTAAAATTATTCTTATTATTATTCTTCTTATTATTATTATTTTTTTTTTCCAATTTGCTTATATCTCAGCAACTTCTTGTCGGATCGATACAATGTCTTCAGTTTTACTGGGAAAGTGGGTGTGACTTAGAGATTAAAGCTATTCCCGGCATTCTGCGACAATGCGAAACGTCCGAAATCACCGAAAATGTCGTTTTTTGAAATATTGCCGTAATATTAACAATAATCATTGTATTTTAGCATATGATGCATTTTGACATAGCCAGAAACAGGGGACATAGCTGTGTTACTTTTGATTTTTGATTTTCGACGAATCTTGGAAGATATTAGGCGCCAAATTTTGAAAATTTAAATTTTTACAAAAAACTTTTTTATTTATTAATATTTTTATATGACATTTTAACCAAGGTTAAAGAGTCATCTGATTTGAGCAAAAATGTCTACATTTTTTGTTTCCGTAATTTTCCTTGGCCGCTATTGGCTAATTCAGTTTTTCAGCCCTACATTAATTATTTATTGTTCGATTTGTATAAAACCATGTTCATATGTTCCCTGGTTCAAAATGTCATTTTTTTTGTTACCGGTAAAGTTTCCTGAAGGCACCGGAAGTGGCGTAAATTCAGCAAAAACTGTAATATTGACAGTTCGGTACTACTTTTTGAGAGCAAATACTATTTTCTACAAATCTGATCTTACCCAAAAGATGCCCCCTGTAAAGGTGCACAAAATCTCGGACTCAGTTTTTTTAATTTCGATTTTGTTTTCGGGCCATTTCGATTAAAAGGGGTAAAAATAAGCTATTTACAACCCATCCAGTGTCTTCATATATTGAAATATTTCTTCGATACTTTCATAAACTTGTAGCAATAATCCATACAAAGAGAATGTATGTGAAATTTAGTTTGTAATATGAGCAGTTGCCGAGAAATGGGCAATTTTGCATGAGTCACTTGTCACGTTATTTTGGCTGTAAAAGAATCAATTATTATTCGATTTTCATTTTTTTTTTCACTGTCTGTTGCCTATTGCCACAGTCGACTATTCCAAACCATTTTAACACTTTCACTGTCACTGGAAATGACCTCATTTAGGCAATAACTGAATTTTTAGCCTTAAAAATACATTTTTTATTCAAATGAGTATTATTTGTAATATTTTTAGAATTATGAAATTTGGTTCCCATCAACAAATAGAATGAACCAATACGATCATATAGATACCACAAAATGGTTTCTAACTTGTACGGTTGCAGAGAAATGGACGATTTTCCACAAGTCACTTTTTACTTTATTTTGGCTCTTAAAGAATCAGTTATTATTCGATTTTCATAAAATGTTCACCATATGATGTCTTATACCATTTACGATTTCATTGAACTAATTTAACTTTTTTAGTATCACCGGAAGTGATGTCATTTTGTCAAAAACTGAATTTTTAGCCTGCAAAACAGATATTTTATTCAAATGAGTCTGATTTGTAATGTATTCAAAATTATGACATTTGATTCCAATCAACAAATAGATTGAACCCATACGATCATACAGATACCACAAAATGGTTTCTAACTTGTGCGGTTGAAGAGAAATAGGCGATTGTCTACAAGTCACTTTTCAAGGTTTTTGGTCTATAAAAGTGGCAATTATTATTCTATTTACATAACATTTTCACTATATGATATCAAAAGGCAATTCGGATTTCATAAAACTAATTGAACATTTTCATTATCACCGGAAGTAATGTATTTTTGTCAGGATCACTTACAAGTAATAAATGTATAAAATGAATTGATATTGCTGGATTTGGTTGATTCTGCGTCCAATTTATTTGAAGTGTGCAATGCTTATGGGGAAACCTGTTTAATGGTTTCATTGGTACCGGAAGTGACATATGTTCAAAGGTAACGTGGCAACGGAAGTGACATGTTAAAGGGTAACGTGGCACCAGTGAAACCCGTCATTCCTGCATGCAGGTCTAGTATTAGATTGATTTTAGTGCTTAGCCAATCAAAATTGAAGTATCTACTTAAATTGGATTTTATCTTAAGTTAAAATTTCGTGAAACAGGGCCCAGGTCCTTTATCGATATACCTGCTAAATAGTGAAATAAACTGTTTCTTTCAGATTACGTTACTTGAGAGCACAAGATCGTATGTTAAACTCTCAAAACTATCCAAGATTATACTACCCAGAAGTCTATATTCTTAATGGCGGCTACAAAGCTTTCTACGAACATAATCAGGTATATTTTTTAACAATTTAATTATCTGCTATAATTGGTGTAACTCAAAGTAAGGAGAAATTTCAATTTTTAAATACCAACGCCTACAATATTCACTCCATGTCATTCTTTGCTGTAAGATGTTCAGTAATTTCAGAGCGTGTTATGTCGACCTACATTTAAAGCAAATGCTAAACGACTCTGAAACCGGAAATACACTGCTTGATGTCAATGGGCATTTTCAATTATTCTTTGGTAACAATTGGTTTAATGTTTCACAATAATTTATATATTTTAGGATTTTTGCAACCCATCTAGTTATGTTCCGATGCTCCATGAAGATTACAGATCAGAATTACATCATATTCGCACCGTAACCAAATCACAGACGGAACGAGAGAAAACACGAGGAACAAGTAAAACAATGTCACGTGTTGTTAGATTTTAAATATTTATTGTTATTTATATAAATTTGTTGTGTTTGGAATTGTTTTACTGTAAATATTGTTATTCTGTTATTATTTATTTTGTAAATATGAATCAAGCGAAACTAATAAATCAGGTGAAATGTATTCTGTATTTTTCTTTTATTCGTGAACGCTGGGTTGCTTCAGTATTAAGGAATCAAGTTAATGGACAACTATCATAGTGCAATAAAATCCATTGGAATTTATAGAATTATTTATTCTCGATCAAGTATTTTGCTTTAGTAATAATTTAAGAACCCCCCCCCCCCCCCCGCCCGACTGGTTTGCCTCACACAAGTCGACTTTTCATATTTCCACATGCTAATTTCATCGAATATATTTCGAAAATCTTGATTGTAGAGCTATTCAAATACGCCCTACATACAAATTGTTATGAAGAAATATTTTCCTACCTGCACAACGCAAACAGAGTGTCGTCTGTATAGAAACTAATACTTGAATGAGTTTTATCATTCAAACCGCGGACGTGATAGAAAGACAATAGAACAAACAATGGCATAACGCCATGTCCAATATTCGTTGATTTCTCTACCTGGGATATACATTCAAAGGGACAATAACATTCTTGCTGGCTTGGTAGCTCCAGAAAACAAATAATGCCCTTATTCTAAGTACTAGATGACACCGCGCCTGGTACGTTCGTGCATTTTTTATGCGCGAACTCTTAGTTTTTCTATTACTGGCACGCGCACGGGCACTATTTTTTTTTGTTTTCCATGTACCAAAATCGGGGATTTCGCGCGTAGGTACTTTTGAGTTATTATTCTGTGAAGCATAACACTTGCCACTGTACCTGTGTATCGCTAATTATAAACCGAATGTCTGAAGACCGTTCATATTTATTACGCGAAAATTTTTTAGGACTGAGTTGATGTGCGCTCCATTTGTTGCAAAGCAAACCAACGGTATTATTTTCTCAACAGTGTATGAATTATTTATTCATAGCGATAATATCCTTACACCGAGAGAAATTATCTAGTCTCGGTGAATAGAACCATGGTTGTCTGGTAGAAAATTACTTTTGTATTTTTTGGAACGGAGAACAGCGATTTTAGAAGCAAACTAACCTGCCGCACATGATACTCATAATAAAAGGCGAGAACTCTTTTTGCAGCGGAAACTTATCACTGAGTAATAGGTCAAGGTTTTATGCGTTTGCCGTATAAAAATCTAGCAAACAAGGTAAATACCTACGAATGTCGATAAAAAAATAACATTCGGATTATAACTCTACACAAGGTGTGTCAATTAAAAAGGGTGTAAATTGAATATTATAATATGTCTAGGAAGCCTAGTGACGAGTGTAGTAAGTGCTGTCCGTCCGTCCGTCGGTCCGGCGTCCACAATTGCTTGTGGACGATCCAGAGGCTAAAGTTAATATCCAATTGACTTTAAATTTATACACGGTGTTTAAGGTCATGAGACAAAGAAGCCTATTGATTTTTAGCGATTTCCGATAATTACTGTCAGAGTTATGGCCCTTGATCACTTCAAAAAATCTTGTGGACGCTCTAGAGGCTAAAGTTAATAACCGATTAACTTTAAATTTATACACGGTGTTTAAGGTCATGAGACGAAGAAACCTATTAATATCCGATTGACTTTAAATTTATACACAGTGTTTAAGGTCATGAGACGAATAAGCCTATTGATTTTCAGTGATTTCCGATAATTACTGTCACAGTTATGGCCCTTGATCACTTCAAAAAATCTTGTGGATGTTCTAGAGGCCAAAGTTAATATCCGATTCACTTTAAATTTATACACAGTGTTTAAGGTCATGAAGCGAAGAATCCTATTGATTTTTAGCAATTTCCGATAATTACTGTCAGAGTTATGGCCCTTGATCACTTCGTAAATTCTTGTGAATGCTCTAGAGGCCAAAGTTAATATCTGATTGACTTTAAATTTATACACAGAGTTTAGGTCATGTGACGAAGAAGCCCATTGATTTTCAGCAATTTCCGATAATTACTGTCAGAGTTATGGCCCTTGATTTTTTTTTTTTTGTAAACAATATTTTATTTCAGAAATACATGAAATGGGATCAGGGAACAGGCAAAGCCTATATCACCCCTCTCCTCTGATCACTTCAAAAAATCTTGTGGACCCTCTAGAGGCTAAAGTTAATAACCGATTGACTTTAAGAATCATATTTTAGTGTATTATAAATGTTTCAATACCGAAAAAAGTAAAATATGCGACAACCCTTGTTTACTGCCCGGACGATTTAGCTGCTGTGGGCGTATGTTTCGTTGCCTGGGAACTCTCGTTAAAAGTTGTACGCGAACTAAATGCGTTTGTTACATACTGACAGAGCAGCCCGGAGTCGAGCAATCGCCGCCCGAGCTGTCTTCGTCAGCTAGTTTCAAAATGGCGTACAACCAGTGCAAGTGGGAAAAGACGACAATAAAATCAGAAATATGTTATTTATTATTGTCGCACTTATTACATCACCCCTGTCTAACAAATCATAAAGCTGTGGTGTTACGGTGGCGGCATAGTATTTCACCGTAACACCACAGCCACTCTAACCATTCATAATACATCTAACCATCACTCCCTACACTCCCTCGTCTACTTTCCCAAACGTCAACAACACATCTCATACATCCATTTCGCTGATTAACCCTTGTACCATGTCTACTGGATGTTTAAGTGTCCTAACTGTTGTGTAAATTATCCATTACAACCCATTTTACTTGTCCAGAGGGTTCGAAATTATTTTAAAATCCAAGTCACACTTGAAAAGGTTTACGTTAGACTTTTCAAATCAATTTTTCCAATTTTTAAAAATAGGTGTGTTAAGATGAAATGTATATCATCATTTAATTGGAATATTCTAAAATAATACAATTTGTTGACCAGAATGAAGATTGGGACATATTATTCAGTTACAACAAGAGTGTTATTGGGGCTTTAAGTTACGATCAGGAATTTATGATCCGATATTCGCGATTATCGAATGGAACCAATATCTTTAGATTGTAAACATGTATTTCAAGTTTCATCGAAATCGGATCAAAATTGTGACCTCTACAGAATCCACAGCCTTGATTTACGAGGTGTTTACAATATTTGAATATGAGGTTGGCCATTTTGTCGAGCAGTTTTAACCCAATATAATGCGATTTTTCGTAAAATGTGAGGTCATAATTCAGGACGTTACGATCCGAAATGCGCAAATATTGACAGGAAGCAAAAACTTTGAGTTATAGCCTTGCATTTCAGGTTTCATCAAAATCGGATTATAATTGTGGCTTATAGAGGTCCAAAATTTTGATACACCAAATGCTTACACTATCTGCCATATTGTCCGATTTTCATTAAACTCATACTTAGAGAACAACCATGGTGTAACAGTGATATATTCGAACCACAAGAGGGACCACAAGCTAAAAACACAATTTTTCGTACAATAACGGGTCATAATTCAGTAAGTTACCATTCGATTTGTACGAAAATCGATAGAAACCAAGATAAAGGAGTTATAAACTTTCATTTCATGTTTCATCAAAATCCGATGATAATTGTGACCCATAGATGATCCACAACGCTGATACACAATGTTTTAAACGAGGTGTAACAGTGATATATTCGAACCACAAGAGGGACCACAAGCTAAAAACACAATTTTTCGTACAATAACGGGTCATAATTCAGTAAGTTACCATTCGATTTGTACGAAAATCGATAGAAACCAAGATAAAGGAGTTATAAACTTTCATTTCATGTTTCATCAAAATCCGATGATAATTGTGACCCATAGATGGTCCACAACGCTGATACACAATGTTTTAAACGAGGGGCGGCCATTTTATCTGTCAGTGATACATTCAAACGGGTTTTTAAATCGGATAAAAAAAAATTGTAACTTCTATAGCGTCCACAAGCTAAACGGCGATTTTTCATACAACCAGCTAGGGGCCATAATACAGCAGGAAGATATGATCCGATATACGCGAATATCGACAGTATCCGCGATCTGTGGGTTTAAACATACCTTTCAAGTTTAGATGAAAGCGGATAAAAATGATGAACTCTACAGTGTCCACCACTTAAAAAACGTGCTTTATCGTAGGATCAGGGGCGGTAATCCGTGAATTTACAGTCCGATATATGCCAAAAAGTACCGAGAACTTAGGATAATAAACCTATATTTCAAGTTCCATTATGAAAATGTGAGCGTATAAAAATCATATTTGTAGTAAAGCGATTTCTTGTTATTTTGATAACAAAATAATATATTTTATTGAAATATTACCTTTACGATATAAAGGTAACATTGCTACAAAAAGAAAGACTATGTCACATACAATTCTGTCACATACAGTCTTTACAAGAAATCTCAACTGACTGTTGGAAACCAAATCAAGAAATCGTTGCCCAAAGTAAACGTATTTACAAAAAATAAACAACAAAAAAAACAAAACAACTCTTTGTTATTCGTTTCACAAATGTTACAGAAGAAGAAATACAGGATAAAGTTGTTGTTCGTATTAAATTAGCCGTAGAAAGATTATCAGACAGTGAAGAATTGATAGCTGATTGTAGCAGACCATACACTCTTCCTACTATATGTGGCAAACATAAAGATCTCAAATCAATCACACCTCAAACAGTAAGTGATTAAAACTGATTGACCAAGTTATCTCGGGAAATTGTAAAATCTGCAATATGTGTATCCCATTTACTTTATTTTACAGCTAAGAGATCTATTCAGCGGAGAGTATAACCAATTTCACACTGACTACACAATCATCGACTGTAGATATCCATATGAATATAACGGAGGACACATACAAGGCGCAGTTAATATTTATACGAAACAATCTATTGATGTTTTATTACAACGATTAGAAAAAGACAGGCCCCAGATTCTTATCTTCCATTGTGAATTTTCATCTCAGAGAGCCCCTACGTTGTAAGTAGATTATAAACCCAGTGTTCTTTTCCAAAATCATTGGAATTTCTCTATAAAACACAGTATAATTGTTTCAATTTGAAATATCTCAATTAAACCAGGTCTTGTATTGATAAACCAGCTAAATAGTGAAATAAACTGTTTCTTTCAGATTACGTTACTTGAGAGCACAAGATCGTATGTTAAACTCTCAAAACTATCCAAGATTATACTACCCAGAAGTCTATATTCTAAATGGCGGCTACAAAGCTTTCTACGAACATAATCAGGTATATTTTTTTAACAATTAAATATCTGCTGAAATTGGCGTAACTCAAAGTAAGGAGAAATTTCATTTTTTAAATACTAACGCCTACAATATTCATCTCCATGTCATTCTTTGCTGTAAGATGTTCAGTAATTTCAGGGCGTGTTATGTCGACCTACATTTAAAGCAAATGGTAAACGACCCTGAAACCGGAAATACACTGCTTGATGTCAATTGGTTTAATGTTTCACAATAATTTATATATTTTAGAATTTTTGCAACCCATCTAGTTATGTTCAGATGCTCCATGAGGATTACAGAACAGAATTACATCATATTCGCACCGTAACCAAATCACAGACGGAACGAGAGAAAACCAGAGGAAAAAGTAAAACAATGTCACGTGTTGTTAGATTTTAAACAGTTATTGTTATTTATATAAATTTGTTATGATTGGAATTGTTTTACTGTAAATATTGTTATTCTGTTATTATTTATTTTGTAAATATGAATCAAGCAAAACTAATAGATCAGGTGAAACGTATTCTGTGTTTTTATTTTATTCGTGAACACTGGATTGCTTCAGTATTAAGGAATCAAGTTACTGCAATGAAATCCACTGGTTTAGTTTGTCTAACAAGTGTCCACTTTTTATAATCCCGCATGCTAATGACATCGAATATATTTAGAAAAATCGAAATTTTAGAGTGATTAACAGGGATCTATTCAGATATGGCCTGCCATTTTGAAAGTAATTTCAAAATCTCCCAATTTATAGAATTGAACGAACAATACACGACCCAAGATGCCAAGACGTCTCCCATTTTAGTTTGTAAGCTAATCAAACAAAAATTCATTGATCAAAAATGCTAGCAGTTATTTTGCCAATATACGTACAAATTGTTATGAAGATATATTTTCTTACCTGTACAGCGAGAGCAGAATGTCATCTGTATGGAAACTAATACTGAAATAAGTTGTGTCGTTAAAAGCGCGGACGTGATCGAAAGACAATAGGACAAACAATGACATGACGTCATGTCCAATAATTGTTGATTTCTCTACCTGGGATATATTTTTAATCACTTTAGCTGTTCACTACCAAGTAAAGTCCCGGGCCTGAAAACAAACTTACAATAAGGGATACAAATCTCGCAAATGGGGGAATACATGCGAAACGCGACCATCAAATATGTAGACAATAAGACAAACAATGACATAACGTCATGTCCAATAATTGTTGGTTTCTCTACCTGAGATATATCTTTACTCACTTTATCCGTTCACTACCAAGCAGGTGCGGATTCAGAGGGTGGAGCACCCGGCGCACGCCCCCCTCCTTTTTCTGAGCTGTCGAACAATTTTTAGCTCCATATATTTTCGCCGGAAAGGATAATAAAAATAGTTTAGGTTGGAAATCGTTATTTACAGTACTAGTGAGAAATTAGTCCTTGTGGGCATTTTTCTCACGGGCCAAGCATCGCGCTCCCAAGTGGGAGCAGCACGCCGCCCCCCCACCCCGTTTTCTGAAAATCCTGGATCCGCCCCTGCCAAGTAATGTCCCAGCCTGTACTGCTACTGTTTTCATTCGAACTGAAAACAAACTTACAATATATTAGGGAAACAAATCTAGCAAATGGGGGAATATTTGTTAAACGTATCCATCAGTTGTGTAGGCTTACTCTCGACTTCCGGTCGAAGGTAGGCTACATCAAGATGTGTTTGGTAAATATCAACAGTATCAAATAATTAAATGTACAACGCACTAAACCAACAAGTGAAAAATATCAAAATACCCTCCAGAAAAATAAGAATAGCCTGTCACACGCCAGAAAAATCATATACGTATTCTGAGGTCATGTAATCGAGTTTCCTGTATCACATCCACACAAATTTTTATAAGCCTCAATGACATCATTTAACGGAGTTACCTCCCATGTATCTTTTCAACACGAATATGCCTGAATGTCAATCTATGATTTCCTAGCCTGGCGAATACCACTAACCAATATCACGTGTGCTTTATTAGAAGACCAAACCTCCTTGCACAAAACTAACAAGAATATTCAAATCTGAAGACAACGATAGTTTGGACATGGATTTCACAAGACCACGTTATAAGATAATCTTGGGAAAACCTTAACTTCAAAACATTCATTCACTATTGCATTAACTTTTGTTACATAAATGAAAATAACTAAATGAAAGAACCAGCGGCTACCAAACAGGACACGCCCACATTTGGCAAGAAATGGATAAAGAACAAGCTAAAACAAACGCGATGCTATATACAACCAAGGACAATAATTTAGAAAGTCATGGCCTGAAATGTGAAAATTGAAAGGAATTGAGATCTCTGGGATATAGTTAAGCAATTAGATAGAAATCTTGAGACTCAAACCCTCTATTGTTTGGAGTACAGTAAGCCACTATTAACATACTAAGAAACGAAATACATTTATTGGGCACACCCCCCCCCCCCCTAGTCAAAAATTTGACCCGTGCGCCTATGCTAGAGGCTCCATAACCTTCGTATTACAAAGAGGGGCCATTTTTTCGGGCAGTTCCATTTCGATTTCCCCCGAAATTCTAATTCAACCTCCATTATGGTGGAATGGGGATGTATTTAAACGGTTTTTAAAATCAAACAAAAATTAAGAGGCCTGCAGAATCCGCAAGCTAAAAATTCGATTTTTCGAACAATCATATGGGCCATAATCCATGAAGTTAGGTTCGTGTATCCGCCATTATAGAAATCATATTTGTAGTAAAGCTATTTTTTGTTATATATTTTGATAACATATTTTATTGAAATAACCAAGTTTGCGATATATCGGTAACACTGCTACAAAAAGAAGACTATTTCACATATAATTCTATGTCACGTGTAGTCTTTATAATAAAAAGTGCAGGGAGACTGCATCACACACAATTTCGCACAAAAACGAATATATGGACAAGACATCGTACTCAGAGACCACAAACAAAACAATTCAAAAAGAGTGAATGGATCCGGGGGCTAGCCGTAAGCGTCCACTGCGCTGTACAGTCCCGGGCCTGTGGTGACAGAGACTTCACTCATATTTAAAAACAGTAGGGAATCCAACGAATTAATTGTATAATGTCAGCTTTAGTCATGATCTTCCGCTATGCAAGTAACCACACCGGGGTAAATGTATCAGAGAAGTAGTTCAAAAAACTAAATAAACTAAATCATTAAAGAAATCTCAACTGACTGTTGGAAACGAAACCAAGAAATCGTTGGAAAATGACCAAAGTAAACGTAATTATCGAAACTAAAGAAATAAATCCGTTCATGAAGGATTATTTGATAAACTCTTAACAAGAAATCTTATTTACAAAAACTAAACAAGTAAATCCCTTCATTATTCGTTAAGACAGTTCATATGCACACAATTAATCACTTGGCGATTGGTGCTCATTGATCAATGATCAAACAATCAGCAATAGGTCACAAATCAATCATAAATAATCAATAATCGATTACTATTCAATGATCAATGGTGATTTAATTCACTCATTGGTTGTACAGGTATCAGTATATATTACGTCTGATACTTTCATGATTTATTTCGTATTTGGCTTTAGTCTACTGCTTGTGTAATACATTTTTATCTTTAAAACATGGATGTTGAAGTAAGAATATTTGTTTTTGTTATAAGTATATTTATTTGCATTAAATTACTGACTTTGTAAGTGTGTTTATTTTCGTTAACATCTAAACAATGTTTTCTTTCTATTTCAGTTTAAGCTTCGTAAACCAGAAGGACCCCGCCGTAGTCTATCTTTGAACATGAGAAGATGCATGGAAGAAAGTGAAATGAACTCATCGCCTACTTTAGCCCGTAAATCAAACTGTCTAGTCCCAAATCGAATACCAAAAGAAAATAGACTAGTAAATGTTGTAAAAGAAGAAGATATACAGGATAGAGATGTTGTTCGTATTAAATTAGCCGTAGAAAGATTATCAGACAGTGAAGAATTGATAGCTGATTGTAGCAGACCATACACTCTTCCTACTATATGTGGCAAACATAAAGACCTCAAATCAATCACACCTCAAACAGTAAGTGATTAAAACTGATTGACCAAGTTATCTCCACTTTGGTCTCAATAAGCCTATACCATCGGGAAATTGTAAAATCTGCAATATGTGTATCCCATTTACTTTATTTTACAGCTTACAGATCTATTCAGCGGAGAGTATAACCAATTGCACACTGACTACACAATCATCGACTGTAGATATCCATATGAATATAACGGAGGACACATACAAGGCGCAGTTAATATTTATACGAAACAATCTATTGATGTTTTATTACAACGATCAGAAAAAGACAGGCCCCAGATTCTTATCTTCTATTGTGAATTTTCATCTCAGAGAGCCCCTACAATGTAAGTAGATTATAAACCCCATGTTCTTTTCCAAAATCATTGGAATTTCTCTATAAAACACAGTATAATTGTTTCAATTTGAAATTTCTCAATAAAACCAGGTCCTTTATCGACAAACCTGCTAAATAGTGAAATAAACTGTTTCTTTCAGATTACGTTACTTGAGAGCACCAGATCGTATGTTAAACTCTCAAAACTATCCAAGATTATACTACCCAGAAGTCTATATTCTAAATGGCGGCTACAAAGCTTTCTACGAACATAATCAGGTATATTTTTTTAACAATTTAATTATTTGCTGAAATTGGTGTAACTCAAAGTAAGGAGAAATTTCAATTTTTAAATACTAACGCCTACAATATTCATCTCAATGTCATTCTTTGCTGTAAGATGTTCAGTAATTTCAGGGTGTGTTATGTCGACCTATATTTAAAGCAAATGCTAAACGACACTGAAACCGGAAATACACTGCTTGATGTCAATGAGCATTTTTCAATTATTCTTTGGTAACAATTGGTTTAATGTTTCACAATAATTTATATATTTTAGGATTTTTGCAACCCATCTAGTTATGTTCCGACGCTCCATGAAGATTACAGATCAGAATTACATCATATTCGCACCGTAACCAAATCACAGACGGAACGAGAGAAAACACGAGGAACAAGTAAAACAATGTCACGTGTTGTTAGATTTTAAACATTTATTGTTATTTATATAAATTTGTTGTGTTTGGAATTATTTTACTGTAAATATTGTTATTCTGTTATTATTTATTTTGTAAATATGAATCAAGCGAAACTAATAAATCAGGTGAAATGTATTCTGTGTTTTTATTTTATTCGTGAACGCTGGGTTGCTTCAGTATTTAGGAATCAAGTTATTGCAATAAAATCCATTGGAATTTATAGAATATTTATTCTCGATCAAGTATTTTGCTTTAGTAATAATTTAAGACACCCCCCCCCCCGCGCAACTGGTTTGCCTCACACAAGTCCACTTTTCATATTTCCACATGCTTACTTCATCGAATATATTTCGAAAATCTGGATTGTAGAGCTATTCAGATACGCCCTGAGATTTTAAAAATAATTTCAAAATCTCTGATCCGTAAAGTTATTAAAAGAATTGAACGGACCGATAAGTAATACTTATTATGCTACTACAAATACCAAGAAGTCTTCGATTTTAATTTATATCCTAATCAAACATTCGTTGTTTCTGCCAATATACATACAAATTATTATGAAGAAATACTTTCCTACCTGCACAACGCAAACAGAGTGTCGTCTGTGTAGAAACTAATACTTTATGAGTTGTATCATTCAAACCGCGGACGTGATAGAAAGACAATAGAACAAACAATGGCATAACGTCATGTCCAATATTCGGTGATTTCTCTACCTGGGATATACCTTTAAGTTACGATCCGGAATTTATGATCCGATATTCGCAATTATCGAAAGGAACAAATATCTTTGGGTTATAAACATGTATTTCAAGTTTCATTGAAATCGGATCAAAATTGTGACCGCGTACAGGATTCACAGCCTTGATGTACGAGGTGTTTACAATACAATATATTCGAACGTCTTTTTTTAATCGGTTAATGATATATTCGAACGTCTTTTTTTAATCGGTTAATGATTGTGACCTCTAGGGGGACCACAAGCTAAAAACGCAATTTTTCGTACAAAAACGGGCCATAATTCAGTAAGTGACCATTCGATTTGTACAAAAATCGATAGAAACCAAGATAAATGAGTTATAAACTTTCATTTCAAGTTTCATCAAAATGAGATGAAAATTGTGACCCCTAGAGGATCCACAACGCTGATACACAATGTTTTAAACGAGGGGTGGCCATTTTATCTGTCAGTGATACATTCAAATGGGTTTTTAAATCGGATAAAAAAATTGTGACTTCTATAGAGTCCACAAGCTAAAAACGCGATTTTTCATACAATCAGGGGCCATAATACACTAATACAGCAGGAAGTTGTGATCCGATATACGCGAATATCGACAGCAACCGCGATCTGTGGGTTTAAACATACCTTTCAAGTTTAGATGAAAGCGGATAAAAATGATGAACTCTACAGTGTCCACCAGTTAAAAAACGTGCTTTATCGTAGAACCAAGGGCGATAATAAATGAAGTTACAGTCCGATATATGCCAATATCAAAAGGTACCGAGAACTTAGTGTAATAAACCTATATCTCAAGTTTCATTATGAAAATGTGAGAGTATAAAAATCATATTTGTAGTAAAGCGATTTCTTGTTATTTTGATAACATAATAATATATTTTATTGAAATAACTAAATTTACGATATAAATGTAACATTGCTACAAAAAGAAGGACTATTTCACATATAATTCTGTCACATACAGTCTTTACAAGAATTTTCAACTGACTGTTGGAAATGAAATCAACAAATCGTCGGCCAAAGTAAACGTATTTACAAAAACAAAAAAAAACTCTTCGTTATTCGTTTCGCAAAACTGTAATATTTATCTTAGCACTTTCAATATAATATAACATAAAAAATCAATCATTATCAATTGTTTTTACAGTGTATCCACAGTGAGTGACCATTATATCATAACACATTGTGACTAACTATAAACCAGTGGAATAATAGGTTACATTATCAAGGAATACAGAGTACACAAGTTATACCACGATCCCTTCAAATATCTCAAAATAATACTCTATGTTCATTCTATTTCCCATAAATAAGAACTTTTACAGTGTGCTATGTTAAATGATATTTTCACAACTAATATTGTAAACATTATCAGATTAACAAGAAGAGCTTATTGGGCACTTTATATTTAGATATAATTTCTAAAGTTTTTGTAAATTTATCATCAAATTATCACTTAATAATATCATAAATGAAGCCTGTGAATTACTTAACTTGAACAATCATAAATAGCACATGTAACATCAAAACCATAACATAGGCCTCTCACTAAAACATTATTACAAATTATTTTAATGTACCTAACTAAGTTTACGATATTTCGGTAACACCGCTACAAAAAGAAAGACTATTTCACATATAATTCTGTCACATACAATCTTTACAAGAAATCTCAACTGGTTGTTGGAAACGAAACCAAGAAATCATTGGAAATTGGCAAAAGTAAACGTATTTATAAGAACTAAAGAAATAAATCTCTTCGTGAAGGATAAATTCTGTCACATGCAATCTTTACAAGAAATCTTATTTACAAAAACTAAACAAGTAAATCTCTTCATTATTCGTTAACACAGTTCATATGCACACAATTAATCACTTGGCGATTGGTACTCATTGATCAATGATCAAACAATCGCAGTGGGTCACAAATCAATCATAAATAATCAATAATCGATTACTATTCAATGTTCAATGGTGATTTAATTCACTCATTGGCTGTTCAGGTATCAGTATATATTAGGTCTGATAGTATCATGATTTATTTCGTATTTTGTCTTTAGTCTACTGCTTGTGTAATACATTTTTTATCGTTAAAACATGGATGTTGAAGTAAGTATATTTGTTTTTGTTAAAAGTATATTTATTTGCTTTTAATTACTGACTTTGTAGGTGTGTTTATTTTCGTTAACAACAAAACAATGTTTTCCTTCTATTTGCAGTTTAAACTTCGAAAACCAGAAGATGCATGGAAGAAAGTGAAATGAACTCATCGCCTACTTTATCCCGTAAATCAAACTGTCTAGTCCCAAATCGAATACCAAAAGAAAATAGACTAGTAAATGTTGTAAAAGAAGAAGAAATACAGGATAGAGATGTTGTTCGTATCAAATTAGCCGTAGAAAGATTATCAGACAGTGAAGAATTGATAGCTGATTGTAGCAGACCATACACTCTTCCTACTATATGTGGCAAACATAAAGATCTCAAATCAATCACACCCCAAACAGTAAGTGATTAAAACTGATTGACCAAGTTATCTCCACTTTTGTCTCAATAAGCCTATACCTTCGGGAAATTGTAAAATCTGCAATATGTGTATCTAAATATCCATTTACTTTATTTTACAGCTTACAGATCTATTCAGCGGAGAGCATAACCAATTTTACACTGACTACACAATCATCGACTGTAGATATCCATATGAATATAACGGAGGACACATACAAGGCGCAGTTAATATTTATACGAAACAATCTATTGATGTTTTATTACAACGATCAGAAAAAGACAGACCCCAGATTCTTATCTTCCATTGTGAATTTTCATCTCAGAGAGCCCCTACATTGTAAGTAGATTATAAACCCCATGTTCTTTTCGAAAATCATTGGAATTTCTCTATAAAACACAGTATAATTGTTTCAATTTGAAATATCTCAATTAAACCAGGTCTTGTATTGATAAACCAGCTTAATAGTGAAATAAACTGTTTCTTTCAGATTACGTTACTTGAGAGCACAAGATCGTATGTTAAACTCTCAAAACTATCCAAGATTATACTACCCAGAAGTCTATATTCTAAATGGCGGCTACAAAGCTTTCTACGAACATAATCAGGTATATTTCATTAACAATTTAATTATTTGCTGAAATTGGCGTCACTCAAAGTAAGGAGAAATTTCAAGTTTTAAATACTAACGCCTACAATATTCATCTCAATGTCATTCTTTGCTGTAAGATGTTCAGTAATTTCAGGGCGTGTTATGTCGACCTACATTTAAAGCAAATGCTAAGCGACTCTGAAACCGGAAATACACTGCTTGATATCAATGGGCATTTTTCAATTATTCTTTGGTAACAATTTGTTTCACAATAATTTATATATTTTAGGATTATTGCAACCCATCTAGTTATGTTCCGATGCTCCATGAAGATTACACATCAGAATTACATCATATTCGCACCGTAACCAAATCACAGACGGAACGAGAGAAAACAAGAGGAAAAAGTAAAACAATGTCACGTGTTGTTAGATTTTAAACAGTTATTGTTATTTATATAAATTTGTTATGTTTGGAATTATTTTACTGTAAATATTGTTATTCTGTTATTATTTATTTTGTAAATACGAATCAAGCATAACTAATAAATCAGGTGAAATGTATTCTGTGTTGTTCTTTTATTCGTGAACGCTGGATTGCTTCAGTATTAAGGAATCAAGTTATTGGACAACTATCATATTGCAATGAAATCCACTGGAATTTATAGAATTATTTATTCTGGATCAAGTATTATGCTTTAGTAATAATTTACAAGATTATACTACCCAGAAGTCTATATTCTAAATGGCGGCTACAAAGCTTTCTACGAACATAATCAGGTATATTTCATTAACAATTTAATTATTTGCTGAAATTGGCGTCACTCAAAGTAAGGAGAAATTTCAAGTTTTAAATACTAACGCCTACAATATTCATCTCAATGTCATTCTTTGCTGTAAGATGTTCAGTAATTTCAGGGCGTGTTATGTCGACCTACATTTAAAGCAAATGCTAAGCGACTCTGAAACCGGAAATACACTGCTTGATATCAATGGGCATTTTTCAATTATTCTTTGGTAACAATTTGTTTCACAATAATTTATATATTTTAGGATTTTTGCAACCCATCTAGTTATGTTCCGATGCTCCATGAAGATTACACATCAGAATTACATCATATTCGCACCGTAACCAAATCACAGACGGAACGAGAGAAAACAAGAGGAAAAAGTAAAACAATGTCACGTGTTGTTAGATTTTAAACAGTTATTGTTATTTATATAAATTTGTTATGTTTGGAATTATTTTACTGTAAATATTGTTATTCTGTTATTATTTATTTTGTAAATACGAATCAAGCATAACTAATAAATCAGGTGAAATGTATTCTGTGTTGTTCTTTTATTCGTGAACGCTGGATTGCTTCAGTATTAAGGAATCAAGTTATTGGACAACTATCATATTGCAATGAAATCCACTGGAATTTATAGAATTATTTATTCTGGATCAAGTATTATGCTTTAGTAATAATTTACAACCCCCCCCCCCGCTCGACTGGTTTGCCTCACAAAAGTCCACTTTTCATATTTCCACATGCTAATTTCATCGAATATATTTCGAAAATCTGGATTGTAGAGCTATTAACAGATTTCTATTCAGATACGCCCTGGGGTTTTACAAATAATTTCTAAATCTCTGATCCGTAAAGTTATTAAATGAATTGAACGGACCGATAAGTAATACTATATTGACAATTATGCAACTACAAATACCAAGAAGTCTTCGATTTAAATTTATATCCTAATAAAAAATTCGTTGTTTCTGCCAATATACATACAAATTATTATGAAGAAATACTTTCCTACCTGCACAACGCAAACAGAGTGTCGTCTGTATAGAAACTAATACTTGAATGAGTTGTATCATTCAAACCGCGGACGTGATAGAAAGACAATTGAACAAACAATGGCATAACGTCATGTCCAATATTCGGTGATTTTTCTACCTGGGATATACCTTTAAAATACGATCCGGAATTTATGATCCGATATTCGCAATTATCGAAAGGAACAAATATCTTTGGGTTATAAACATGTATTTCAAGTTTCATTGAAATCGGATCAAAATTGTGACCGCGTACAGGATTCACAGCCTTGATGTACGAGGTGTTTACAATACAATATATTCGAACGTCTTTTTTTAAGTTACGATCCGGAATGTATGATCCGATATTCTCAATTATCGAAAGGAACAAATATCTTTGGGTTATAAACATGTATTTCAAGTTTCATTGAAATCGGATCAAAATTGTGACCGTGTACAGGATTCACAGCCTTGATGTACGAGGTGTTTACAATACAATATATTCGAACGTCTTTTTTTAATCGGTTAATGATATATTCGAACGTCTTTTTTTAATCGGTTAATGATTGTGACCTCTAGGGGGACCACAAGCTAAAAACGCAATTTTTCGTACAAAAACGGGCCATAATTCAGTAAGTGACCATTCGATTTGTACAAAAATCGATAGAAACCAAGATAAATGAGTTATAAACTTTCATTTCAAGTTTCATCAAAATGAGATGAAAATTGTGACCCCTAGAGGATCCACAACGCTGATACACAATGTTTTAAACGAGGGGTGGCCATTTTATCTGTCAGTGATACATTCAAATGGGTTTTTAAATCGGATAAAAAAATTGTGACTTCTATAGAGTCCACAAGCTAAAAACGCGATTTTTCATACAATCAGGGGCCATAATACACTAATACAGCAGGAAGTTGTGATCCGATATACGCGAATATCGACAGCAACCGCGATCTGTGGGTTTAAACATACCTTTCAAGTTTAGATGAAAGCGGATAAAAATGATGAACTCTACAGTGTCCACCAGTTAAAAAACGTGCTTTATCGTAGAACCAAGGGCGATAATAAATGAAGTTACAGTCCGATATATGCCAATATCAAAAGGTACCGAGAACTTAGTGTAATAAACCTATATCTCAAGTTTCATTATGAAAATGTGAGAGTATAAAAACCATATTTGTAGTAAAGCGATTTCTTGTTATTTTGATAACATAATAATATATTTTATTGAAATAACTAAATTTACGATATAAATGTAACATTGCTACAAAAAGAAGGACTATTTCACATATAATTCTGTCACATACAGTCTTTACAAGAATTTTCAACTGACTGTTGGAAATGAAATCAACAAATCGTCGGCCAAAGTAAACGTATTTACAAAAACAAAAAAAAACTCTTCGTTATTCGTTTCGCAAAACTGTAATATTTATCTCAGCACTTTCAATATAATATAACATAAAAAATCAATCATTATCAATTGTTTTTACAGTGTATCCACAGTGAGTGACCATTATATCATAACACATTGTGACTAACTATAAACCAGTGGAATAATAGGTTACATTATCAAGGAATACAGAGTACACAAGTTATACCACGATCCCTTCAAATATCTCAAAATAATACTCTATGTTCATTCTATTTCCCATAAATAAGAACTTTTACAGTGTGCTATGTTAAATGATATTTTCACAACTAATATTGTAAACATTATCAGATTAACAAGAAGAGCTTATTGGGCACTTTATATTTAGATATAATTTCTAAAGTTTTTGTAAATTTATCATCAAATTATCACTTAATAATATCATAAATGAAGCCTGTGAATTACTTAACTTGAACAATCATAAATAGCACATGTAACATCAAAACCATAACATAGGCCTCTCACTAAAACATTATTACAAATTATTTTAATGTACCTAACTAAGTTTACGATATTTCGGTAACACCGCTACAAAAAGAAAGACTATTTCACATATAATTCTGTCACATACAATCTTTACAAGAAATCTCAACTGGTTGTTGGAAACGAAACCAAGAAATCATTGGAAATTGGCAAAAGTAAACGTATTTATAAGAACTAAAGAAATAAATCTCTTCGTGAAGGATAAATTCTGTCACATGCAATCTTTACAAGAAATCTTATTTACAAAAACTAAACAAGTAAATCTCTTCATTATTCGTTAACACAGTTCATATGCACACAATTAATCACTTGGCGATTGGTACTCATTGATCAATGATCAAACAATCGCAGTGGGTCACAAATCAATCATAAATAATCAATAATCGATTACTATTCAATGTTCAATGGTGATTTAATTCACTCATTGGCTGTTCAGGTATCAGTATATATTAGGTCTGATAGTATCATGATTTATTTCGTATTTTGTCTTTAGTCTACTGCTTGTGTAATACATTTTTTATCGTTAAAACATGGATGTTGAAGTAAGTATATTTGTTTTTGTTAAAAGTATATTTATTTGCTTTTAATTACTGACTTTGTAGGTGTGTTTATTTTCGTTAACAACAAAACAATGTTTTCCTTCTATTTGCAGTTTAAACTTCGAAAACCAGAAGATGCATGGAAGAAAGTGAAATGAACTCATCGCCTACTTTATCCCGTAAATCAAACTGTCTAGTCCCAAATCGAATACCAAAAGAAAATAGACTAGTAAATGTTGTAAAAGAAGAAGAAATACAGGATAGAGATGTTGTTCGTATCAAATTAGCCGTAGAAAGATTATCAGACAGTGAAGAATTGATAGCTGATTGTAGCAGACCATACACTCTTCCTACTATATGTGGCAAACATAAAGATCTCAAATCAATCACACCCCAAACAGTAAGTGATTAAAACTGATTGACCAAGTTATCTCCACTTTTGTCTCAATAAGCCTATACCTTCGGGAAATTGTAAAATCTGCAATATGTGTATCTAATATTCATTTACTTTATTTTACAGCTTACAGATCTATTCAGCGGAGAGTATAACCAATTTTACACTGACTACACAATCATCGACTGTAGATATCCATATGAATATAACGGAGGACACATACAAGGCGCAGTTAATATTTATACGAAACAATCTATTGATGTTTTATTACAACGATCAGAAAAAGACAGACCCCAGATTCTTATCTTCCATTGTGAATTTTCATCTCAGAGAGCCCCTACATTGTAAGTAGATTATAAACCCCATGTTCTTTTCGAAAATCATTGGAATTTCTCTATAAAACACAGTATAATTGTTTCAATTTGAAATATCTCAATTAAACCAGGTCTTGTATTGATAAACCAGCTTAATAGTGAAATAAACTGTTTCTTTCAGATTACGTTACTTGAGAGCACAAGATCGTATGTTAAACTCTCAAAACTATCCAAGATTATACTACCCAGAAGTCTATATTCTAAATGGCGGCTACAAAGCTTTCTACGAACATAATCAGGTATATTTTATTAACAATTTAATTATTTGCTGAAATTGGCGTCACTCAAAGTAAGGAGAAATTTCAAGTTTTAAATACTAACGCCTACAATATTCATCTCAATGTCATTCTTTGCTGTAAGATGTTCAGTAATTTCAGGGCGTGTTATGTCGACCTACATTTAAAGCAAATGCTAAGCGACTCTGAAACCGGAAATACACTGCTTGATATCAATGGGCATTTTTCAATTATTCTTTGGTAACAATTTGTTTCACAATAATTTATATATTTTAGGATTTTTGCAACCCATCTAGTTATGTTCCGATGCTCCATGAAGATTACACATCAGAATTACATCATATTCGCACCGTAACCAAATCACAGACGGAACGAGAGAAAACAAGAGGAAAAAGTAAAACAATGTCACGTGTTGTTAGATTTTAAACAGTTATTGTTATTTATATAAATTTGTTATGTTTGGAATTATTTTACTGTAAATATTGTTATTCTGTTATTATTTATTTTGTAAATACGAATCAAGCATAACTAATAAATCAGGTGAAATGTATTCTGTGTTGTTCTTTTATTCGTGAACGCTGGATTGCTTCAGTATTAAGGAATCAAGTTATTGGACAACTATCATATTGCAATGAAATCCACTGGAATTTATAGAATTATTTATTCTGGATCAAGTATTATGCTTTAGTAATAATTTACAAGATTATACTACCCAGAAGTCTATATTCTAAATGGCGGCTACAAAGCTTTCTACGAACATAATCAGGTATATTTCATTAACAATTTAATTATTTGCTGAAATTGGCGTCACTCAAAGTAAGGAGAAATTTCAAGTTTTAAATACTAACGCCTACAATATTCATCTCAATGTCATTCTTTGCTGTAAGATGTTCAGTAATTTCAGGGCGTGTTATGTCGACCTACATTTAAAGCAAATGCTAAGCGACTCTGAAACCGGAAATACACTGCTTGATATCAATGGGCATTTTTCAATTATTCTTTGGTAACAATTTGTTTCACAATAATTTATATATTTTAGGATTATTGCAACCCATCTAGTTATGTTCCGATGCTCCATGAAGATTACACATCAGAATTACATCATATTCGCACCGTAACCAAATCACAGACGGAACGAGAGAAAACAAGAGGAAAAAGTAAAACAATGTCACGTGTTGTTAGATTTTAAACAGTTATTGTTATTTATATAAATTTGTTATGTTTGGAATTATTTTACTGTAAATATTGTTATTCTGTTATTATTTATTTTGTAAATACGAATCAAGCATAACTAATAAATCAGGTGAAATGTATTCTGTGTTGTTCTTTTATTCGTGAACGCTGGATTGCTTCAGTATTAAGGAATCAAGTTATTGGACAACTATCATATTGCAATGAAATCCACTGGAATTTATAGAATTATTTATTCTGGATCAAGTATTATGCTTTAGTAATAATTTACAAGATTATACTACCCAGAAGTCTATATTCTAAATGGCGGCTACAAAGCTTTCTACGAACATAATCAGGTATATTTCATTAACAATTTAATTATTTGCTGAAATTGGCGTCACTCAAAGTAAGGAGAAATTTCAAGTTTTAAATACTAACGCCTACAATATTCATCTCAATGTCATTCTTTGCTGTAAGATGTTCAGTAATTTCAGGGCGTGTTATGTCGACCTACATTTAAAGCAAATGCTAAGCGACTCTGAAACCGGAAATACACTGCTTGATATCAATGGGCATTTTTCAATTATTCTTTGGTAACAATTTGTTTCACAATAATTTATATATTTTAGGATTTTTGCAACCCATCTAGTTATGTTCCGATGCTCCATGAAGATTACACATCAGAATTACATCATATTCGCACCGTAACCAAATCACAGACGGAACGAGAGAAAACAAGAGGAAAAAGTAAAACAATGTCACGTGTTGTTAGATTTTAAACAGTTATTGTTATTTATATAAATTTGTTATGTTTGGAATTATTTTACTGTAAATATTGTTATTCTGTTATTATTTATTTTGTAAATACGAATCAAGCATAACTAATAAATCAGGTGAAATGTATTCTGTGTTGTTCTTTTATTCGTGAACGCTGGATTGCTTCAGTATTAAGGAATCAAGTTATTGGACAACTATCATATTGCAATGAAATCCACTGGAATTTATAGAATTATTTATTCTGGATCAAGTATTATGCTTTAGTAATAATTTACAACCCCCCCCCCCCGCTCGACTGGTTTGCCTCACAAAAGTCCACTTTTCATATTTCCACATGCTAATTTCATCGAATATATTTCGAAAATCTGGATTGTAGAGCTATTAACAGATTTCTATTCAGATACGCCCTGGGGTTTTACAAATAATTTCTAAATCTCTGATCCGTAAAGTTATTAAATGAATTGAACGGACCGATAAGTAATACTATATTGACAATTATGCAACTACAAATACCAAGAAGTCTTCGATTTAAATTTATATCCTAATAAAAAATTCGTTGTTTCTGCCAATATACATACAAATTATTATGAAGAAATACTTTCCTACCTGCACAACGCAAACAGAGTGTCGTCTGTATAGAAACTAATACTTGAATGAGTTGTATCATTCAAACCGCGGACGTGATAGAAAGACAATTGAACAAACAATGGCATAACGTCATGTCCAATATTCGGTGATTTTTCTACCTGGGATATACCTTTAAAATACGATCCGGAATTTATGATCCGATATTCGCAATTATCGAAAGGAACAAATATCTTTGGGTTATAAACATGTATTTCAAGTTTCATTGAAATCGGATCAAAATTGTGACCGCGTACAGGATTCACAGCCTTGATGTACGAGGTGTTTACAATACAATATATTCGAACGTCTTTTTTTAAGTTACGATCCGGAATGTATGATCCGATATTCTCAATTATCGAAAGGAACAAATATCTTTGGGTTATAAACATGTATTTCAAGTTTCATTGAAATCGGATCAAAATTGTGACCGTGTACAGGATTCACAGCCTTGATGTACGAGGTGTTTACAATACAATATATTCGAACGTCTTTTTTTAATCGGTTAATGATATATTCGAACGTCTTTTTTTAATCGGTTAATGATTGTGACCTCTAGGGGGACCACAAGCTAAAAACGCAATTTTTCGTACAAAAACGGGCCATAATTCAGTAAGTGACCATTCGATTTGTACAAAAATCGATAGAAACCAAGATAAATGAGTTATAAACTTTCATTTCAAGTTTCATCAAAATGAGATGAAAATTGTGACCCCTAGAGGATCCACAACGCTGATACACAATGTTTTAAACGAGGGGTGGCCATTTTATCTGTCAGTGATACATTCAAATGGGTTTTTAAATCGGATAAAAAAATTGTGACTTCTATAGAGTCCACAAGCTAAAAACGCGATTTTTCATACAATCAGGGGCCATAATACACTAATACAGCAGGAAGTTGTGATCCGATATACGCGAATATCGACAGCAACCGCGATCTGTGGGTTTAAACATACCTTTCAAGTTTAGATGAAAGCGGATAAAAATGATGAACTCTACAGTGTCCACCAGTTAAAAAACGTGCTTTATCGTAGAACCAAGGGCGATAATAAATGAAGTTACAGTCCGATATATGCCAATATCAAAAGGTACCGAGAACTTAGTGTAATAAACCTATATCTCAAGTTTCATTATGAAAATGTGAGAGTATAAAAACCATATTTGTAGTAAAGCGATTTCTTGTTATTTTGATAACATAATAATATATTTTATTGAAATAACTAAATTTACGATATAAATGTAACATTGCTACAAAAAGAAGGACTATTTCACATATAATTCTGTCACATACAGTCTTTACAAGAATTTTCAACTGACTGTTGGAAATGAAATCAACAAATCGTCGGCCAAAGTAAACGTATTTACAAAAACAAAAAAAAACTCTTCGTTATTCGTTTCGCAAAACTGTAATATTTATCTCAGCACTTTCAATATAATATAACATAAAAAATCAATCATTATCAATTGTTTTTACAGTGTATCCACAGTGAGTGACCATTATATCATAACACATTGTGACTAACTATAAACCAGTGGAATAATAGGTTACATTATCAAGGAATACAGAGTACACAAGTTATACCACGATCCCTTCAAATATCTCAAAATAATACTCTATGTTCATTCTATTTCCCATAAATAAGAACTTTTACAGTGTGCTATGTTAAATGATATTTTCACAACTAATATTGTAAACATTATCAGATTAACAAGAAGAGCTTATTGGGCACTTTATATTTAGATATAATTTCTAAAGTTTTTGTAAATTTATCATCAAATTATCACTTAATAATATCATAAATGAAGCCTGTGAATTACTTAACTTGAACAATCATAAATAGCACATGTAACATCAAAACCATAACATAGGCCTCTCACTAAAACATTATTACAAATTATTTTAATGTACCTAACTAAGTTTACGATATTTCGGTAACACCGCTACAAAAAGAAAGACTATTTCACATATAATTCTGTCACATACAATCTTTACAAGAAATCTCAACTGGTTGTTGGAAACGAAACCAAGAAATCATTGGAAATTGGCAAAAGTAAACGTATTTATAAGAACTAAAGAAATAAATCTCTTCGTGAAGGATAAATTCTGTCACATGCAATCTTTACAAGAAATCTTATTTACAAAAACTAAACAAGTAAATCTCTTCATTATTCGTTAACACAGTTCATATGCACACAATTAATCACTTGGCGATTGGTACTCATTGATCAATGATCAAACAATCGCAGTGGGTCACAAATCAATCATAAATAATCAATAATCGATTACTATTCAATGTTCAATGGTGATTTAATTCACTCATTGGCTGTTCAGGTATCAGTATATATTAGGTCTGATAGTATCATGATTTATTTCGTATTTTGTCTTTAGTCTACTGCTTGTGTAATACATTTTTTATCGTTAAAACATGGATGTTGAAGTAAGTATATTTGTTTTTGTTAAAAGTATATTTATTTGCTTTTAATTACTGACTTTGTAGGTGTGTTTATTTTCGTTAACAACAAAACAATGTTTTCCTTCTATTTGCAGTTTAAACTTCGAAAACCAGAAGATGCATGGAAGAAAGTGAAATGAACTCATCGCCTACTTTATCCCGTAAATCAAACTGTCTAGTCCCAAATCGAATACCAAAAGAAAATAGACTAGTAAATGTTGTAAAAGAAGAAGAAATACAGGATAGAGATGTTGTTCGTATCAAATTAGCCGTAGAAAGATTATCAGACAGTGAAGAATTGATAGCTGATTGTAGCAGACCATACACTCTTCCTACTATATGTGGCAAACATAAAGATCTCAAATCAATCACACCCCAAACAGTAAGTGATTAAAACTGATTGACCAAGTTATCTCCACTTTTGTCTCAATAAGCCTATACCTTCGGGAAATTGTAAAATCTGCAATATGTGTATCTAATATTCATTTACTTTATTTTACAGCTTACAGATCTATTCAGCGGAGAGTATAACCAATTTTACACTGACTACACAATCATCGACTGTAGATATCCATATGAATATAACGGAGGACACATACAAGGCGCAGTTAATATTTATACGAAACAATCTATTGATGTTTTATTACAACGATCAGAAAAAGACAGACCCCAGATTCTTATCTTCCATTGTGAATTTTCATCTCAGAGAGCCCCTACATTGTAAGTAGATTATAAACCCCATGTTCTTTTCGAAAATCATTGGAATTTCTCTATAAAACACAGTATAATTGTTTCAATTTGAAATATCTCAATTAAACCAGGTCTTGTATTGATAAACCAGCTTAATAGTGAAATAAACTGTTTCTTTCAGATTACGTTACTTGAGAGCACAAGATCGTATGTTAAACTCTCAAAACTATCCAAGATTATACTACCCAGAAGTCTATATTCTAAATGGCGGCTACAAAGCTTTCTACGAACATAATCAGGTATATTTTATTAACAATTTAATTATTTGCTGAAATTGGCGTCACTCAAAGTAAGGAGAAATTTCAAGTTTTAAATACTAACGCCTACAATATTCATCTCAATGTCATTCTTTGCTGTAAGATGTTCAGTAATTTCAGGGCGTGTTATGTCGACCTACATTTAAAGCAAATGCTAAGCGACTCTGAAACCGGAAATACACTGCTTGATATCAATGGGCATTTTTCAATTATTCTTTGGTAACAATTTGTTTCACAATAATTTATATATTTTAGGATTTTTGCAACCCATCTAGTTATGTTCCGATGCTCCATGAAGATTACACATCAGAATTACATCATATTCGCACCGTAACCAAATCACAGACGGAACGAGAGAAAACAAGAGGAAAAAGTAAAACAATGTCACGTGTTGTTAGATTTTAAACAGTTATTGTTATTTATATAAATTTGTTATGTTTGGAATTGTTTTACTGTAAATATTGTTATTCTGTTATTATTTATTTTGTAAATATGAATCAAGCAAAACCAATAGATCAGGTGAAATGTATTCTGTGTTTTTATTTTATTCGTGAACACTGGATTGCTTCAGTATTAAGGAATCAAGTTATTGGACAACTATCATATTGCAATGAAATCCACTGGTTTAGTTTGTCTAACAAGTGTCCACTTTTTATAATCCCGCATGCTAATGACATCGAATATATTTAGAAAAATCGAAATTTTAGAGTGATTAACAGGTATCTATTCAGATATGGCCTGCCATTTTGAAATCAAACATTCGTTGTTTCTGCCAATATACATACAAATTATTATGAAGAAATACTTTCCTACCTGCACAACGCAAACAGAGTGTCGTCTGTGTAGAAACTAATACTTTATGAGTTGTATCATTCAAACCGCGGACGTGATAGAAAGACAATAGAACAAACAATGGCATAACGTCATGTCCAATATTCGGTGATTTCTCTACCTGGGATATACCTTTAAGTTACGATCCGGAATTTATGTGTTATTATTTATTTTGTAAATATGAATCAAGCAAAACCAATAGATCAGGTGAAATGTATTCTGTGTTTTTATTTTATTCGTGAACACTGGATTGCTTCAGTATTAAGGAATCAAGTTATTGGACAACTATCATATTGCAATGAAATCCACTGGTTTAGTTTGTCTGAATTTATAGAATTATTTATTCTGGATCAAGTATTATGCTTTAGTAATAATTTACAAGATTATACTACCCAGAAGTCTATATTCTAAATGGCGGCTACAAAGCTTTCTACGAACATAATCAGGTATATTTCATTAACAATTTAATTATTTGCTGAAATTGGCGTCACTCAAAGTAAGGAGAAATTTCAAGTTTTAAATACTAACGCCTACAATATTCATCTCAATGTCATTCTTTGCTGTAAGATGTTCAGTAATTTCAGGGCGTGTTATGTCGACCTACATTTAAAGCAAATGCTAAGCGACTCTGAAACCGGAAATACACTGCTTGATATCAATGGGCATTTTTCAATTATTCTTTGGTAACAATTTGTTTCACAATAATTTATATATTTTAGGATTTTTGCAACCCATCTAGTTATGTTCCGATGCTCCATGAATATTACACATCAGAATTACATCATATTCGCACCGTAACCAAATCACAGACGGAACGAGAGAAAACAAGAGGAAAAAGTAAAACAATGTCACGTGTTGTTAGATTTTAAACAGTTATTGTTATTTATATAAATTTGTTATGTTTGGAATTATTTTACTGTAAATATTGTTATTCTGTTATTATTTATTTTGTAAATACGAATCAAGCATAACTAATAAATCAGGTGAAATGTATTCTGTGTTGTTCTTTTATTCGTGAACGCTGGATTGCTTCAGTATTAAGGAATCAAGTTATTGGACAACTATCATATTGCAATGAAATCCACTGGAATTTATAGAATTATTTATTCTGGATCAAGTATTATGCTTTAGTAATAATTTACAAGATTATACTACCCAGAAGTCTATATTCTAAATGGCGGCTACAAAGCTTTCTACGAACATAATCAGGTATATTTCATTAACAATTTAATTATTTGCTGAAATTGGCGTCACTCAAAGTAAGGAGAAATTTCAAGTTTTAAATACTAACGCCTACAATATTCATCTCAATGTCATTCTTTGCTGTAAGATGTTCAGTAATTTCAGGGCGTGTTATGTCGACCTACATTTAAAGCAAATGCTAAGCGACTCTGAAACCGGAAATACACTGCTTGATATCAATGGGCATTTTTCAATTATTCTTTGGTAACAATTTGTTTCACAATAATTTATATATTTTAGGATTTTTGCAACCCATCTAGTTATGTTCCGATGCTCCATGAAGATTACACATCAGAATTACATCATATTCGCACCGTAACCAAATCACAGACGGAACGAGAGAAAACAAGAGGAAAAAGTAAAACAATGTCACGTGTTGTTAGATTTTAAACAGTTATTGTTATTTATATAAATTTGTTATGTTTGGAATTATTTTACTGTAAATATTGTTATTCTGTTATTATTTATTTTGTAAATACGAATCAAGCATAACTAATAAATCAGGTGAAATGTATTCTGTGTTGTTCTTTTATTCGTGAACGCTGGATTGCTTCAGTATTAAGGAATCAAGTTATTGGACAACTATCATATTGCAATGAAATCCACTGGAATTTATAGAATTATTTATTCTGGATCAAGTATTATGCTTTAGTAATAATTTACACCCCCCCCCCCGCTCGACTGGTTTGCCTCACAAAAGTCCACTTTTCATATTTCCACATGCTAATTTCATCGAATATATTTCGAAAATCTGGATTGTAGAGCTATTAACAGATTTCTATTCAGATACGCCCTGGGGTTTTACAAATAATTTCTAAATCTCTGATCCGTAAAGTTATTAAATGAATTGAACGGACCGATAAGTAATACTATATTGACAATTATGCAACTACAAATACCAAGAAGTCTTCGATTTAAATTTATATCCTAATAAAAAATTCGTTGTTTCTGCCAATATACATACAAATTATTATGAAGAAATACTTTCCTACCTGCACAACGCAAACAGAGTGTCGTCTGTATAGAAACTAATACTTGAATGAGTTGTATCATTCAAACCGCGGACGTGATAGAAAGACAATTGAACAAACAATGGCATAACGTCATGTCCAATATTCGGTGATTTTTCTACCTGGGATATACCTTTAAAATACGATCCGGAATTTATGATCCGATATTCGCAATTATCGAAAGGAACAAATATCTTTGGGTTATAAACATGTATTTCAAGTTTCATTGAAATCGGATCAAAATTGTGACCGCGTACAGGATTCACAGCCTTGATGTACGAGGTGTTTACAATACAATATATTCGAACGTCTTTTTTTAAGTTACGATCCGGAATGTATGATCCGATATTCTCAATTATCGAAAGGAACAAATATCTTTGGGTTATAAACATGTATTTCAAGTTTCATTGAAATCGGATCAAAATTGTGACCGTGTACAGGATTCACAGCCTTGATGTACGAGGTGTTTACAATACAATATATTCGAACGTCTTTTTTTAATCGGTTAATGATATATTCGAACGTCTTTTTTTAATCGGTTAATGATTGTGACCTCTAGAGGTACCACAAGCTAAAAACGCAATTTTTCGTACAAAAACGGGCCATAATTCAGTAAGTGACCATCCGATTTGTACAAAAATCGATAGAAACCAAGATAAATGAGTTATAAACTTTCATTTCAAGTTTCATCAAAATGAGATGAAAATTGTGACCCCTAGAGGATCCACAACGCTGATACACAGTGTTTTAAACGAGGAGTGGCCATTTTTTCTGCCAGTGATACATTCAAATGGGTTTTTAAATCGGATAAAAAATTGTGACTTCTATAGGGTCCACAAGCTAAAAACGCGATTTTTCATACAATCAGGGGCCATAATACAGCAGAAAGTTATGATCCGATATACGCGAATATCGACAGCAACCGCGATCTGTGGGTTTAACCATACCTTTCAAGTTTAGATGAAAGCAGATAAAAATGATGAACTCTACAGTGTCCACCAGTTAAAAAACGTGCTTTATCGTAGAACCAAGGGCGATAATAAATGAAGTTACAGTCCGATATATGCCAATATCAAAAGGTACCGAGAACTTAGTGTAATAAACCTATATCTCAAGTTTCATTATGAAAATGTGAGCGGATAAAAATCATATTTGTAGTAAAGCGATTTCTTGTTATTTTGATAACATAATAATATATTTTATTGAAATAACGATATAAAGGTAACATTGCTACAAAAAGAAGGACTATTTCACATAATTCTGTCACATACAGTCTTTACAAGAAATCTCAACTGACTGTTCGAAATGAAATCAACAAATCGTCGGCCAAAGTAAACGTATTTACAAAAACTAAACAAAATAACTCTTCGTTATTCGTTTCGCAAAACTGTAATATTTATCTTAGCACTTTCAATATAATATAACATAAAAAATCAATCATTATCAATTGTTTTTACAGTGTATCCACAGTGAGTGACCATTATATCATAACACATTGTGACTAACTATAAACCAGTGGAATAATAGGTTACATTATCAAGGAATACAGAGTACACAAGTTATACCACGATCCCTTCAAATATCTCAAAATAATACTCTATGTTCATTCTATTTTCCATAAATATTAACTTTTACAGTGTGCTATGTTAAATGTTATTTTCACAACTAATATTGTAAACATTATCAGATTAACAAGAAGAGCTTATTGGGCACTTTATATTTAGATATAATTTCTTAAGTTTTTGTAAATTTATCATCAAGTTATCACTTAATAATATCATAAATGAAGCCTGTGAATTACTTAACTTGAACAATCATAAATAGCACACGTAACATCAAAACCATAACATAGGCCTCTCACTAAAACATTTTTACAAATTATTTTAATGTACCTAACTAAGTTTACGATATTTCGGTAACACCGCTACAAAAAGAAAGACTATTTCACATATAATTCTGTCACATACAATCTTTACAAGAAATCTCAACTGGTTGTTGGAAACGAAACCAAGAAATCACTGGAAATTGGCAAAAGTAAACGTATTTATAAGAACTAAAGAAATAAATCTCTTCGTGAAGGATAAATTCTGTCACATGCAATCTTTACAAGAAATCTTATTTACAAAAACTAAACAAGTAAATCTCTTCATTATTCGTTAACACAGTTCATATGCACACAATTAATCACTTGGCGATTGGTACTCATTGATCAATGATCAAACAATCGCAGTGGGTCACAAATCAATCATAAATAATCAATAATCGATTACTATTCAATGATCAATGGTGATTTAATTCACTCATTGGCTGTTCAGGTATCAGTATATATTAGGTCTGATAGTATCATGATTTATTTCGTATTTTGTCTTTAGTCTACTGCTTGTGTAATACATTTTTATCTTTAAAACATGGATGTTGAAGTAAGTATATTTGTTTTTGTTAAAAGTATATTTATTTGCTTTTAATTACTGACTTTGTAGGTGCGTTTATTTTCGTTAACAACAAAACAATGTTTTCCTTCTATTTGCAGTTTAAACTTCGAAAACCAGAAGGGCCCCGCTGTAGTATATCTTTGAACATGAGAAGATGCATGGAAGAAAGTGAAATGAGGTCGTCGCCTACTTTATCCCGTAAATCAAGCTGCCTATTCACAAATCGAATACCAAAAGAAAATAGACTAGTAAATGTTGCAGAAGAAGAAATACAGGACAAAGATGTTGTTCGTATTAAATTAGCCGTAGAAAGATTATCAGACAGTGAAGAATTGATAGCTGATTGTAGCAGATCATACACTCTTCCTACCATATGTGGCAAACATAAAGATCTCAAATCAATCACACCTCAAACAGTAAGTGATTAAAACTGATTGACCAAGTTATCTCCACTTTGGTCTTAATATGCCTTTACCTTCGGGAAATTGTGAAATCTGCAATATGTGTATCTAATATTCATTTACTTTATTTTACAGCTTACAGATCTATTCAGCGGAGAGTATAACCAATTTTACACTGACTACACAATCATCGACTGTAGATATCCATATGAATATAACGGAGGACACATACAAGGCGCAGTTAATATTTATACGAAACAATCTATTGATGTTTTATTACAACGATTAGAAAAAGACAGGCCCCAGATTCTTATCTTCCATTGTGAATTTTCATCTCAGAGAGCCCCTACGTTGTAAGTAGATTATAAACCCAGTGTTCTTTTCGAAAATCATTGGAATTTCTCTATAAAACACAGTATAATTGTTTCAATTTGAAATATCTCAATTAAACCAGGTCTTGTATTGATAAACCAGCTTAATAGTGAAATAAACTGTTTCTTTCAGATTACGTTACTTGAGAGCACAAGATCGTATGTTAAACCCTCAAAACTATCCAAGATTATACTACCCAGAAGTCTATATTCTAAATGGCGGCTACAAAGCTTTCTACGAACATAATCAGGTATATTTTTTTAACAATTAAATATCTGCTGAAATTGGCGTAACTCAAAGTAAGGAGAAATTTCATTTTTTAAATACTAACGCCTACAATATTCATCTCCATGTCATTCTTTGCTGTAAGATGTTCAGTAATTTCAGGGCGTGTTATGTCGACCTACATTTAAAGCAAATGGTAAACGGCCCTGAAACCGGAAATACACTGCTTGATGTCAGTTGGTTTAATGTTTCACAATAATTTATATATTTTAGAATTTTTGCAACCCATCTAGTTATGTTCAGATGCTCCATGAAGATTACAGAACAGAATTACATCATATTCGCACCGTAACCAAATCACAGACGGAACGAGAGAAAACCAGAGGAAAAAGTAAAACAATGTCACGTGTTGTTAGATTTTAAACAGTTATTGTTATTTATATAAATTTGTTATGATTGGAATTGTTTTACTGTAAATATTGTTATTCTGTTATTATTTATTTTGTAAATATGAATCAAGCAAAACCAATAGATCAGGTGAAATGTATTCTGTGTTTTTATTTTATTCGTGAACACTGGATTGCTTCAGTATTAAGGAATCAAGTTATTGGACAACTATCATATTGCAATGAAATCCACTGGTTTAGTTTGTCTAACAAGTGTCCACTTTTTATAATCCCGCATGCTAATGACATCGAATATATTTAGAAAAATCGAAATTTTAGAGTGATTAACAGGTATCTATTCAGATATGGCCTGCCATTTTGAAAGTAATTTCAAAATCTCCCAATTTATAGAATTGAACGGACAATACACGACCCAAATTGCCAAGACGTCTCCCATTTTAGTTTGTAAGCTAATCAAACAAAAATTCATTGATCAAAAATGCGAGCATTAATTTTGACAATATACGTACAAATTGCTATGAAGATATATTTTCTTACCTGTACAGCGTGAGCAGAATGTCATCTGTATGGAAACTAATACTGAAATAAGTTGTGTCGTTAAAAGCGCAGACGTGATCGAAAGACAATAGGACAAACAATGACATAACGTCACGTCCAATAACTGTTGATTTCTCTACCTGAGATACACTTTTACTCACTTTAGCTGTTCACTACCAAGTAAAGTCCCAGGCCTGAAAACAAACTTACAATAAGGGATACAAATCTCGCAAATGGGGGAATACATGCTAAACGTGACCATCAACTATGTAGACAATATGACAATTGTTGGTTTCTCTACCTGAGATATATCTTTACTCTTTAGTCCCTGTGGGCATATTTTTTCATTCAAAAATCACGGGCCAGGCATCGCACTCCCAAGTGAGTGCAGCACCCCCCCCCCCGCGCTTTCTGAAAATCCTGGATCCGCCCCTGCCAAGTAAAGTCTCAGCCTGTACTGCTACTGCTTTCATTCGAACTGAAAACAAACTTACAATATATTAGGGAAACAAATCTCGCAAATGGGGGAATATTTGTTAAACGTATCCATCAGTTGTGTAGGCTTGCTCTAGACTTCCGGTCGAAGGTAGGCTACATCAAGATGTATACAGGTCACAATTCTATGGAATACAATTACTGCTTATTACTGAGTGACGTTTCGACTAGGCTTCTCTAGTCGTTATCAAGCAATGATAAAATCTAAAAAATAGGACAAGTCAATATATACATGTTTGGTAAATATCAACCATATCAAATAATTAAATGTACAACGCACTAAACCAACAAGTGGAAAATGTCAAAATATCCTCCAGAAAAATAAGAATAGCCTGTCACAAGCCAGAAAAATCATATACGTATTCTGAGGCCATGTAATCGAGTTTCCTCCCTTGTATCACATCCACACAAATTTTTATAAGCCTCAATGACATCATTTAACGGAGTTACCTCCCATGTATCTTTTCAACACGAATATGCCTGAATGTCAATCTATGATTTCCTAGCCTGGCGAATATCGCTAACCAATATCACGTGTGCTTTATTAGAAGACCAAACCTCCTTGCACAAAACTAACAATAATACTCAAATCTGAAGACAACGATAGTTTGGACATGGATTTCACAAGACCACGTTATAAGATAATCTTGGGAAAACCTTAACTTCAAAAGATTCATTCACTATTGCATTAACTTTTGTTACATAAATGAAAATAACTAAATGAAAGAACCAGCGGCTACCAAACAGGACACGCCCACATTTGGCAATAAATGGATAAAGAACAAGCTAAAACAAACGCGATGCTATATACAACCAATGACAATAATTTAGAAAGTCATGGCCTGAAATGTGCAAATTGAAAGGAATTGAGATCTCTGGGATATAGTTAAGCAATTAGATAGAAATATTGAGACTCGAACCCTCTATTGTTTGGTGTACAGTAAGCCACTATTAACATACTAAGAACCAAAATACATTTATTGGGCCCCCCCCCCCTAGTCAAAAATTTGACCCGTGCGCCTATGCTAGAGGCTCCATAACCTTCGTATTACAAAGAGGGGCCATTTTTTCGGGCAGTTCCATTTCGATTTTCCCCGAAATTCTAATTCAACCTTCATTATGGTGGAATGGGGATGTATTTAAACGGTTTTTAAAATCGAACAAAAATTATGAGGCCTGCAGAATCCGCAAGCTAAAAACTCGATTTTTCGAACAATCATATGGGCCATAATCCATGAAGTTAGGTTCGTGTATCCGCCATTATAGAAATCATATTTGTAGTAAAGCTATTTCTTGTTATATATTTTGATAACATATTTTATTGAAATAACCAAGTTTACGATATATCGGTAACACCGCTACAAAAAGAAAGACTATTTCACATATAATTCTGTCACGTGTAGTCTTTATGATAACAAGTGCAGGGAGACTGCATCACACACAATTTCGCACAAAAACAAATCTATGGACAAGACATCGTACTCAGAGACCACAAACAAAACAATTCAAAAAGAGTGAATGGATCCGGGGGCTAGCCGTAAACGTCCACTGCGCTGTACAGTCCCGGGCCTGTGGTGACAGAGACTTCACTCATATTTAAAAACAGTAGGGAATCCAACGAATTAATTGTATAATGTCAGCTTTAGTCATGATCTTCCGCTATGCAAGTAACCATACCGGGGTAAATGTATCAGAGAAGTAGTTCAAAAAACTAAATAAACTAAATCATTATAGAAATCTCAACTGACTGTTGGACACGAAACCAAGAAATCGTTGGAAAATGAACAAAGTAAACGTATTTATCAAAACTAAAGAAATAAATCCTTTCATGAAATCTTATTTACAAAAACTAAACAAGTAAATCCCTTCATTATTCGTTAAGACAGTTCATATGCACACAATTAATCACTTGGCGATTGGTGCTCATTGATCAATGATCAAACAATCAGCAATAGGTCACAAATCAATCATAAATAATCAATAATCGATTACTATTCAATGATCAATGGTGATTTAATTCACTCATTGGTTGTACAGGTATCAGTATATATTACGTCTGATACTTTCATGATTTATTTCGTATTTGGCTTTAGTCTACTGCTTGTGTAATACATTTTTATCTTTAAAACATGGATGTTGAAGTAAGAATATTTGTTTTTGTTATAAGTATATTTATTTGCTTTAAATTACTGACTTTGTAAGTGTGTTTATTTTCGTTAACATCTAAACAATGTTTTCTTTCTATTTCAGTTTAAGCTTCGTAAACCAGAAGGACCCCGCCGTAGTCTATCTTTAAACATGAGAAGATGCATGGAAGAAAGTGAAATGAAGTCGTCGCCTACTTTAGCCCGTAAATCAAACTGCCTATTCCCAAATCGAATACCAAAAGAAAATAGACTAGTAAATGTTGTAAAAGAAGACGAAATACAGGATAGAGATATTGTTCGTATCAAATTAGCCGTAGAAAGATTATCAGACAGTGAAGAATTGATAGCTGATTGTAGCAGACCATACACTCTTCCTACTATATGTGGCAAACATAAAGATCTCAAATCAATCACACCTCAAACAGTAAGTGATTAAAACTGATTGACCAAGTTATCTCCACTTTGGTCTCAATAAGCCTATACCTTCGGGAAATTGTAAAATCTGCAATATGTGTATCTAATATTCATTTACTTTATTTTACAGCTAAGAGATCTATTCAGCGGAGAGTATAACCAATTTTACACTGACTACACTATCATCGACTGTAGATATCCATATGAATATAACGGAGGATACATACAAGGCGCAGTTAATATTTATACGAAACAATCTATTGATGTTTTATTACAACGATCAGAAAAAGACAGACCCCAGATTCTTATCTTCCATTGTGAATTTTCATCTCAGAGAGCCCCTACATTGTAAGTAGATTATAAACCCCATGTTCTTTTCAAAAATTATTGGAATTTCTCTATAAAACACAGTATTATTGTTTCAATTTGAAATATCTCAATAAAACCAGGTCATGTATCGATAAACCTGCTAAATAGTGAAATTAACTGTTTCTTTCAGATTACGTTACTTGAGAGCACAAGATCGTATGTTAAACTCTCAAAACTATCCAAGATTATACTACCCAGAAGTCTATATTCTAAATGGCGGCTACAAAGCTTTCTACGACCATAATCAGGTATATTTTTTTAACAATTTAATATCTGCTGACATTGGCGTAACTCAAAGTAAGGGGAAATTTCATTTTTAAAAATACTAACGCCTACAATATTCATCTTCATGTCATTCTTTGCTGTAAGATGTTCAGTAATTTCAGGGCGTGTTATGTCGACCTACATTTAAAGCAAATGGTAAACGACCCTGAAACCGGAAATACACTGCTTGATGTCAATTGGTTTAATGTTTCACAATAATTTATATATTTTAGGATTTTTGCAACCCATCTAGTTATGTTCCGATGCTCCATGAAGATTACAGATCAGAATTACATCATATTCGCACCGTAACCAAATCACAGACGGAACGAGAGAAAACAAGAGGAAAAAGTAAAACAATGTCACGTGTTGTTAGATTTTAAACAGTAATTGTTATTTATATAAATTTGTTATGTTTGGAATTGTTTTACTGTAAATATTGTTATTCTGTTATTATTTATTTTGTAAATATGAATCAAGCGAAACTAATAAATCAGGTGAAATGTATTCTGTGTTTTTCTTTTATTCGTGAACGCTGGATTGCTTCAGTATTGCATTGAAATCCACTGGAATTTATGGAAGTATTTGTTCTGGATCAAGTATTTTGCTTTAGTAATAATTTACAACTGAAATTTAAAAAAAAAAAAAATCCCCCACCCCACCCGACTGGTTTGTCTCACACAAGTCCCCTTTTCATATTTCCAGATGCTAATGTCGTCGAATATATTTCGAAAATCTGAATATTAACAGATTTCTACTCAGATCCGCCATGGGATTTAAAAATAATTTCAAAATCTCTGATCCGTAAAGTTATCAAAAGAATTGAACGGACCGATAAGTAATATTATTGACAATTATGCAACTACAAATACCAAGACGTCTTCGATTTTAATTTGTATGCTAATCAAAAATTCGATGTTTCTGCCAATATACATACAAATTGTTAATGAAGAAATATTTTCCTACCTGCACAACGCAAACAGAGTGTCGTCTGTATAGAAACTAATACTTGAATGAGTTGTATCATTCAAACCGCGGACGTCATAGAAAGACAATAGAACAAACAATGGCATAACGTCATGTCCAATATTCGTTGATTTCTCTACCTGAGATATATCTTTAAGTTACGATCCGGAATTTATGATCCGATATTTGCGATTATCGAAAGGAACCAATATCTTTGGGTTATAAACATGTATTTCAAGTTTCATCGAAATCGGGTAAAAGTTGTGACCTCTACAGGCTCTACAGTCTTGATTTACCAGGTGTTTACAATATTCGCATATAAACTTTCATTTTAAGTTTCATCAAAATCAGATGAAAATTGTGACCTCCAGAAGGTTTACAACGTTGATACACAATGTTTTAAACGAGGGGTGGCCATTTTGTCTGTCAGTGATACATTCCAAACGGGTTTTCAAAGTGTGACTTCTATAGGGTCCACAGGTTTCGTGCCCTGGTGTGAGCGTATGTGGCATGGAGATAGGGTCGCCTTTTCAACCTCGTGGGTTTTCCCCGGGCACTCCGGTTTCCTCCCACTGCTAAAGACCCCTATGCGCAAGCGAATTACTGAAATAAAATTAAAACCATATGTTAGTCCCGAAATGACCTAGTTTGTGTTGAGTGGACGTTAAACCCCATTTCTCTCTCTCTCTCTATAGGGTCCACTAGTGACTATAATTGTTTAAGGTAACAATTGATACAGCCTAAGACCCCTTACGCAAGTTCAAATAGGTTCAAACGCACAATTAATTGTCAACACACATCATTGCAGTTTGTATTAAAATAAGTAATTATATCACAAATAGTGAAGACTGGACCATTAAAATAGTTACCGAACAGTTTTTCTCTGCATAGCGCCGTTTATGTTGTAGGCCTAATGACGTATTACGCAACTTGCGGCCATGACGGTCGGCCAGTTGAAATTTCGCGTAGGAGATGGGTTTCATCAAATCATATAATTATGCGGCAAGGCCTCACCTTTATTTCAATAAGAATCGATTTATTATATGTTAAGCTACGTGCAGTACTGTTTTTGGGCCAGTTTATTTGTAAATTAAGCGAGCTATAGGCTGGTAAACTTTTTGTAGTCATTTGACTAAAAAATTTGCGCAAAGGAACTCTGTAGGAAAAACCACTGGAGTAAGACGGAAGACAGCAGTAGTGGAACCATTTCTATAGGGTCCACAAGCTAAAAACGCGATTTTTCATACAATCAGGGGCCATAATACAGTAGGAAGTTATGATCCGATATACGCGATCTCTGGGTTTAAACATACCTTTCAAGTTTACATGAAAGCGGAAAAAATGGTGAACTCTACCGTGTCCACCAGTTAAAAAACGTGCTTTTTCGTACTATCTGGGGCGGTAATCCATAAAGTTACAGTCCGATATGAGTTAAAATATGCTAAGGGAGTATTTCGCAGAGGTCATCATCACTGGCTTTTTATTTTTTTAATAAGAACTCATTTTATTTGTTATTTGTCTACTTTTGTTTTAAAATGGCTATGTATTATGTACATGTAGACCACATGCACCAAAAAAAAAAAAAAAACAAAAAAAAAACAAATATATATATATATATTTCGTACGTTTGGTTCTGACCTACATGCCCCAAATATACGTATTCTGAGGTCATGTAATCGAGTTTCCTGTATCACATCCACACAAATTTTTATAAGCCTCAATGACATCATTTAACGGAGTTACCTCCCATGTATCTTTTCAACACGAATATGCCTGAATGTCAATCTATGATTTCCTAGCCTGGCGAATACCGCTAACCAATATCACGTGTGCTTTATTAGAAGACCAAACCTCCTTGCACAAAACTAACAAGAATACTCAAATCTGAAGACAACGATAGTTTGGACATGGATTTCACAAGACCACGTTATAAGATAATCTTGGGAAAACCTTAACTTCAAAACATTCATTCACTATTGCATTAACTTTTGTTACATAATTGAAAATAACTAAATGAAAGAACCAGCGGCTACCAAACAGGACACGCCCACATTTGGCAAGAAATGGATAAAGAACAAGCTAAAACAAACGCGATGCTATATACAACCAAGGACAATAATTTAGAAAGTCATGGCCTGAAATGTGAAAATTGAAAGGAATTGAGATCTCTGGGATATAGTTAAGCAATTAGATAGAAATCTTAAGACTCAACCCTCTATTGTTTGGAGTACAGTAAGCCACTATTAACATACTAAGAACCGAAATACATTTATTGGGCACCCCCCCCAGTCAAAAATTTGACCCGTGCGCCTATGCTAGAGGCTCCATAACCTTCGTATTACAAAGAGGGGCCATTTTTTCGGGCAGTTCCATTTCGATTTTCCCCGAAATTCTAATTCAACCTTCATTATGGTGGAATGGGGATGTATGTAAACGGTTTTTAAAATCGAACAAAAATTATGAGGCCTGCAGAATCCGCAAGCTAAAAACTCGATTTTTCGACCAAATCATATGGGCCATAATCCATGAAGTTAGGTTCGTGTATCCGCCATTATAGAAATCATATTTGTAGTAAAGCTATTTTTCGAACAATCATATGGGCCATAATCCATGAAGTTAGGTTCGTGTATCCGCCATTATAGAAATCATATTTGTAGTAAAGCTATTTCTTGTTATATATTTTGATAACATATTTTATTGAAATAACCAAGTTTACGATATATCGGTAACACCGCTACAAAAAGAAACACTATTTCACATATAATTCTGTCACGTGTAGTCTTTATAATAACAAGTGCAGGGAGACTGCATCACACACAATTTCGCACAAAAACAAATCTATGGACAAGACATCGTACTCAGAGACCACAAACAAAACAATTCAAAAAGAGTGAATGGATCCGGGGCTAGCCGTAAGCGTCCACTGCGCTGTACAGTCCCGGGCCTGTGGTGACAGAGACTTCACTCATATTTAAAAACAGTAGGGAATCCAACGAATTAATTGTATAATGTCAGCTTTAGTCATGATCTTCCGCTATGCAAGTAACCATACCGGGGTAAATGTATCAGAGAAGTAGTTCAAAAAACTAAATAAACTAAATCATTAAAGAAATCTCAACTGACTGTTGGAAACAAAACCAAGAAATCGTTGGAAAATGACCAAAGTAAACGTATTTATCGAAACTAAAGAAATAAATCCGTTCATGAAGGATTATTTGATAAACTCTTAACAAGAAATCTTATTTACAAAAACTAAACAAGTAAATCCCTTCATTATTCGTTAAGACAGTTCATATGCACACAATTAATCACTTGGCGATTGGTGCTCATTGATTAATGATCAAACAATCAGCAATAGGTCACAAATCAATCATAAATAATCAATAATCGATTACTATTCAATGATCAATGGTGATTTAATTCACTCATTGGTTGTACAGGTATCAGTATATATTACGTCTGATAGTATCATGATTTATTTCGTATTTGGCTTTAGTCTACTGCTTGTGTAATACATTTTTATCTTTAAAACATGGATGTTGAAGTAAGAATATTTGTTTTTGTTATAAGTATATTTATTTGCTTTAAATTACTGACTTTGTAAGTGCGTTTATTTTCGTTAACATCTAAACAATGTTTTCTTTCTATTTCAGTTTAAGCTTCGTAAACCAGAAGGACCCCGCCGTAGTCTATCTTTGAACATGAGAAGATGCATGGAAGAAAGTGAAATGAACTCATCGCCTACTTTATCCCGTAAATCAAACTGTCTAGTCCCAAATCGAATATAAACCCCATGTTCTTTTCGAAAAACATTGGAATTTCTCTATAAAACACAGTATAATTGTTTCAATTTGAAATTTCTCAATAAAACCAGGTCCTTTATCGATAAACCTGCTAAATAGTGAAATAAACTGTTTCTTTCAGATTACGTTACCTGAGAGCACAAGAACGTATGTTAAACTCTCAAAACTATCCAAGATTATACTACCCAGAAGTCTATATTCTTAATGGCGGCTACAAAGCTTTCTACGAACATAATCAGGTATATTTTTTAACAATTTAATTATCTGCTGAAATTGGCGTCACTCAAAGTAAGGACAAATTTCATTTTTTAAATACTAACGCCTACAATATTCATCTCCATGTCATTCTTTGCTGTAAGATGTTCAGTAATTTCAGGGCGTGTTATGTCGACCTACATTTAAAGCAAATGGTAAACGACCTCGAAACCGGAAATACACTGCTTGATGTCAATTGGTTTAATGTTTCACAATAATTTACATATTTTAGGATTTTTGCAACCCATCTAGTTATGTTCCGATGCTCCATGAAGATTACAGATCAGAATTACATCATATTCGCACCGTAACCAAATCACAGACGGAACGAGAGAAAACAAGAGGAAAAAGTAAAATAAGGTCACGTGTTGTTCGATTTTAAACAGTAATTGTTATTTATATAAATTTGTTATGTTTGGAATTGTTTTACTGTAAATATTGTTATTCTGTTATTATTTATTTTGTAAATATGAATCAAGCGAAACTAATAAATCAGGTGAAATGTATTCTGTGTTTTTCTTTTATTCGTGAACGCTGGATTGCTTCAGTATTGCATTGAAATCCACTGGAATTTATGGAAGTATTTGTTCTGGATCAAGTATTTTGCTTTAGTAATAATTTACAACTGAAATTTAAAAAAAAAAAAAATCCCCCACCCCACCCGACTGGTTTGTCTCACACAAGTCCCCTTTTCATATTTCCAGATGCTAATGTCGTCGAATATATTTCGAAAATCTGAATATTAACAGATTTCTACTCAGATCCGCCATGGGATTTAAAAATAATTTCAAAATCTCTGATCCGTAAAGTTATCAAAAGAATTGAACGGACCGATAAGTAATATTATTGACAATTATGCAACTACAAATACCAAGACGTCTTCGATTTTAATTTGTATGCTAATCAAAAATTCGATGTTTCTGCCAATATACATACAAATTGTTAATGAAGAAATATTTTCCTACCTGCACAACGCAAACAGAGTGTCGTCTGTATAGAAACTAATACTTGAATGAGTTGTATCATTCAAACCGCGGACGTCATAGAAAGACAATAGAACAAACAATGGCATAACGTCATGTCCAATATTCGTTAATTTCTCTACCTGAGATATATCTTTAAGTTACGATCCGGAATTTATGATCCGATATTTGCGATTATCGAACGGAACCAATATCTTTGGGTTATAAACATGTATTTCAAGTTTCATCGAAATCGGGTAAAAGTTGTGACCTCTACAGGATCTACAGTCTTGATTTACCAGGTGTTTACAATATTCGCATATAAACTTTCATTTTAAGTTTCATCAAAATCAGATGAAAATTGTGACCTCCAGAAGGTTTACAACGTTGATACACAATGTTTTAAACGAGGGGTGGCCATTTTGTCTGTCAGTGATACATTCCAAACGGGTTTTCAAAGTGTGACTTCTATAGGGTCCACAGGTTTCGTGCCCTGGTGTGAGCGTATGTGGCATGGAGATAGGGTCGCCTTTTCAACCTCGTGGGTTTTCCCCGGGCACTCCGGTTTCCTCCCACTGCTAAAGACCCCTATGCGCAAGCGAATTACTGAAATAAAATTAAAACCATATGTTAGTCCCGAAATGACCTAGTTTGTGTTGAGTGGACGTTAAACCCCATTTCTCTCTCTCTCTCTATAGGGTCCACTAGTGACTATAATTGTTTAAGGTAACAATTGATACAGCCTAAGACCCCTTACGCAAGTTCAAATAGGTTCAAACGCACAATTAATTGTCAACACACATCATTGCAGTTTGTATTAAAATAAGTAATTATATCACAAATAGTGAAGACTGGACCATTAAAATAGTTACCGAACAGTTTTTCTCTGCAACCCTCTATTGTTTGGAGTACAGTAAGCCACTATTAACATACTAAGAACCGAAATACATTTATTGGGCACCCCCCCCCCAGTCAAAAATTTGACCCGTGCGCCTATGCTAGAGGCTCCATAACCTTCGTATTACAAAGAGGGGCCATTTTTTCGGGCAGTTCCATTTCGATTTTCCCCGAAATTCTAATTCAACCTTCATTATGGTGGAATGGGGATGTATGTAAACGGTTTTTAAAATCGAACAAAAATTATGAGGCCTGCAGAATCCGCAAGCTAAAAACTCGATTTTTCGACCAAATCATATGGGCCATAATCCATGAAGTTAGGTTCGTGTATCCGCCATTATAGAAATCATATTTGTAGTAAAGCTATTTTTCGAACAATCATATGGGCCATAATCCATGAAGTTAGGTTCGTGTATCCGCCATTATAGAAATCATATTTGTAGTAAAGCTATTTCTTGTTATATATTTTGATAACATATTTTATTGAAATAACCAAGTTTACGATATATCGGTAACACCGCTACAAAAAGAAACACTATTTCACATATAATTCTGTCACGTGTAGTCTTTATAATAACAAGTGCAGGGAGACTGCATCACACACAATTTCGCACAAAAACAAATCTATGGACAAGACATCGTACTCAGAGACCACAAACAAAACAATTCAAAAAGAGTGAATGGATCCGGGGCTAGCCGTAAGCGTCCACTGCGCTGTACAGTCCCGGGCCTGTGGTGACAGAGACTTCACTCATATTTAACAGTAGGGAATCCAACGAATTAATTGTATAATGTCAGCTTTAGTCATGATCTTCCGCTATGCAAGTAACCATACCGGGGTAAATGTATCAGAGAAGTAGTTCAAAAAACTAAATAAACTAAATCATTAAAGAAATCTCAACTGACTGTTGGAAACAAAACCAAGAAATCGTTGGAAAATGACCAAAGTAAACGTATTTATCGAAACTAAAGAAATAAATCCGTTCATGAAGGATTATTTGATAAACTCTTAACAAGAAATCTTATTTACAAAAACTAAACAAGTAAATCCCTTCATTATTCGTTAAGACAGTTCATATGCACACAATTAATCACTTGGCGATTGGTGCTCATTGATTAATGATCAAACAATCAGCAATAGGTCACAAATCAATCATAAATAATCAATAATCGATTACTATTCAATGATCAATGGTGATTTAATTCACTCATTGGTTGTACAGGTATCAGTATATATTACGTCTGATAGTATCATGATTTATTTCGTATTTGGCTTTAGTCTACTGCTTGTGTAATACATTTTTATCTTTAAAACATGGATGTTGAAGTAAGAATATTTGTTTTTGTTATAAGTATATTTATTTGCTTTAAATTACTGACTTTGTAAGTGCGTTTATTTTCGTTAACATCTAAACAATGTTTTCTTTCTATTTCAGTTTAAGCTTCGTAAACCAGAAGGACCCCGCCGTAGTCTATCTTTGAACATGAGAAGATGCATGGAAGAAAGTGAAATGAACTCATCGCCTACTTTATCCCGTAAATCAAACTGTCTAGTCCCAAATCGAATATAAACCCCATGTTCTTTTCGAAAAACATTGGAATTTCTCTATAAAACACAGTATAATTGTTTCAATTTGAAATTTCTCAATAAAACCAGGTCCTTTATCGATAAACCTGCTAAATAGTGAAATAAACTGTTTCTTTCAGATTACGTTACCTGAGAGCACAAGAACGTATGTTAAACTCTCAAAACTATCCAAGATTATACTACCCAGAAGTCTATATTCTTAATGGCGGCTACAAAGCTTTCTACGAACATAATCAGGTATATTTTTTAACAATTTAATTATCTGCTGAAATTGGCGTCACTCAAAGTAAGGACAAATTTCATTTTTTAAATACTAACGCCTACAATATTCATCTCCATGTCATTCTTTGCTGTAAGATGTTCAGTAATTTCAGGGCGTGTTATGTCGACCTACATTTAAAGCAAATGGTAAACGACCTCGAAACCGGAAATACACTGCTTGATGTCAATTGGTTTAATGTTTCACAATAATTTACATATTTTAGGATTTTTGCAACCCATCTAGTTATGTTCCGATGCTCCATGAAGATTACAGATCAGAATTACATCATATTCGCACCGTAACCAAATCACAGACGGAACGAGAGAAAACAAGAGGAAAAAGTAAAATAAGGTCACGTGTTGTTCGATTTTAAACAGTAATTGTTATTTATATAAATTTGTTATGTTTGGAATTGTTTTACTGTAAATATTGTTATTCTGTTATTATTTATTTTGTAAATATGAATCAAGCGAAACTAATAAATCAGGTGAAATGTATTCTGTGTTTTTCTTTTATTCGTGAACGCTGGATTGCTTCAGTATTGCATTGAAATCCACTGGAATTTATGGAAGTATTTGTTCTGGATCAAGTATTTTGCTTTAGTAATAATTTACAACTGAAATTTAAAAAAAAAAAAATCCCCCACCCCACCCGACTGGTTTGTCTCACACAAGTCCCCTTTTCATATTTCCAGATGCTAATGTCGTCGAATATATTTCGAAAATCTGAATATTAACAGATTTCTACTCAGATCCGCCATGGGATTTAAAAATAATTTCAAAATCTCTGATCCGTAAAGTTATCAAAAGAATTGAACGGACCGATAAGTAATATTATTGACAATTATGCAACTACAAATACCAAGACGTCTTCGATTTTAATTTGTATGCTAATCAAAAATTCGATGTTTCTGCCAATATACATACAAATTGTTAATGAAGAAATATTTTCCTACCTGCACAACGCAAACAGAGTGTCGTCTGTATAGAAACTAATACTTGAATGAGTTGTATCATTCAAACCGCGGACGTCATAGAAAGACAATAGAACAAACAATGGCATAACGTCATGTCCAATATTCGTTAATTTCTCTACCTGAGATATATCTTTAAGTTACGATCCGGAATTTATGATCCGATATTTGCGATTATCGAAAGGAACCAATATCTTTGGGTTATAAACATGTATTTCAAGTTTCATCGAAATCGGGTAAAAGTTGTGACCTCTACAGGATCTACAGTCTTGATTTACCAGGTGTTTACAATATTCGCATATAAACTTTCATTTTAAGTTTCATCAAAATCAGATGAAAATTGTGACCTCCAGAAGGTTTACAACGTTGATACACAATGTTTTAAACGAGGGGTGGCCATTTTGTCTGTCAGACAATAGAACAAACAATGGCATAACGTCATGTCCAATATTCGTTAATTTCTCTACCTGAGATATATCTTTAAGTTACGATCCGGAATTTATGATCCGATATTTGCGATTATCGAAAGGAACCAATATCTTTGGGTTATAAACATGTATTTCAAGTTTCATCGAAATCGGGTAAAAGTTGTGACCTCTACAGGATCTACAGTCTTGATTTACCAGGTGTTTACAATATTCGCATATAAACTTTCATTTTAAGTTTCATCAAAATCAGATGAAAATTGTGACCTCCAGAAGGTTTACAACGTTGATACACAATGTTTTAAACGAGGGGTGGCCATTTTGTCTGTCAGTGATACATTCCAAACGGGTTTTCAAAGTGTGACTTCTATAGGGTCCACAGGTTTCGTGCCCTGGTGTGAGCGTATGTGGCATGGAGATAGGGTCGCCTTTTCAACCTCGTGGGTTTTCCCCGGGCACTCCGGTTTCCTCCCACTGCTAAAGACCCCTATGCGCAAGCGAATTACTGAAATAAAATTAAAACCATATGTTAGTCCCGAAATGACCTAGTTTGTGTTGAGTGGACGTTAAACCCCATTTCTCTCTCTCTCTCTATAGGGTCCACTAGTGACTATAATTGTTTAAGGTAACAATTGATACAGCCTAAGACCCCTTACGCAAGTTCAAATAGGTTCAAACGCACAATTAATTGTCAACACACATCATTGCAGTTTGTATTAAAATAAGTAATTATATCACAAATAGTGAAGACTGGACCATTAAAATAGTTACCGAACAGTTTTTCTCTGCATAGCGCCGTTTATGTTGTAGGCCTAATGACGTATTACGCAACTTGCGGCCATGACGGTCGGCCAGTTGAAATTTCGCGTAGGAGATGGGTTTCATCAAATCATATAATTATGCGGCAAGGCCTCACCTTTATTTCAATAAGAATCGATTTATTATATGTTAAGCTACGTGCAGTACTGTTTTTGGGCCAGTTTATTTGTAAATTAAGCGAGCTATAGGCTGGTAAACTTTTTGTAGTCATTTGACTAAAAAATTTGCGCAAAGGAACTCTGTAGGAAAAACCACTGGAGTAAGACGGAAGACAGCAGTAGTGGAACCATTTCTATAGGGTCCACAAGCTAAAAACGCGATTTTTCATACAATCAGGGGCCATAATACAGTAGGAAGTTATGATCCGATATACGCGATCTCTGGGTTTAAACATACCTTTCAAGTTTACATGAAAGCGGAAAAAATGGTGAACTCTACCGTGTCCACCAGTTAAAAAACGTGCTTTTTCGTACTATCTGGGGCGGTAATCCATAAAGTTACAGTCCGATATGAGTTAAAATATGCTAAGGGAGTATTTCGCAGAGGTCATCATCACTGGCTTTTTATTTTTTTAATAAGAACTCATTTTATTTGTTATTTGTCTACTTTTGTTTTAAAATGGCTATGTATTATGTACATGTAGACCACATGCACCAAAAAAAAAAAAAAAAACAAAAAAAAACCAAATATATATATATATATTTCGTACGTTTGGTTCTGACCTACATGCCCCAAATATACGTATTCTGAGGTCATGTAATCGAGTTTCCTGTATCACATCCACACAAATTTTTATAAGCCTCAATGACATCATTTAACGGAGTTACCTCCCATGTATCTTTTCAACACGAATATGCCTGAATGTCAATCTATGATTTCCTAGCCTGGCGAATACCGCTAACCAATATCACGTGTGCTTTATTAGAAGACCAAACCTCCTTGCACAAAACTAACAAGAATACTCAAATCTGAAGACAACGATAGTTTGGACATGGATTTCACAAGACCACGTTATAAGATAATCTTGGGAAAACCTTAACTTCAAAACATTCATTCACTATTGCATTAACTTTTGTTACATAATTGAAAATAACTAAATGAAAGAACCAGCGGCTACCAAACAGGACACGCCCACATTTGGCAAGAAATGGATAAAGAACAAGCTAAAACAAACGCGATGCTATATACAACCAAGGACAATAATTTAGAAAGTCATGGCCTGAAATGTGAAAATTGAAAGGAATTGAGATCTCTGGGATATAGTTAAGCAATTAGATAGAAATCTTAAGACTCAACCCTCTATTGTTTGGAGTACAGTAAGCCACTATTAACATACTAAGAACCGAAATACATTTATTGGGCACCCCCCCCCCCAGTCAAAAATTTGATCCGTGCGCCTATGCTAGAGGCTCCATAACCTTCGTATTACAAAGAGGGGCCATTTTTTCGGGCAGTTCCATTTCGATTTTCCCCGAAATTCTAATTCAACCTTCATTATGTTGGAATGGGGATGTATGTAAACGGTTTTTAAAATCGAACAAAAATTATGAGGCCTGCAGAATCCGCAAGCTAAAAACTCGATTTTTCGACCAAATCATATGGGCCATAATCCATGAAGTTAGGTTCGTGTATCCGCCATTATAGAAATCATATTTGTAGTAAAGCTATTTTTCGAACAATCATATGGGCCATAATCCATGAAGTTAGGTTCGTGTATCCGCCATTATAGAAATCATATTTGTAGTAAAGCTATTTCTTGTTATATATTTTGATAACATATTTTATTGAAATAACCAAGTTTACGATATATCGGTAACACCGCTACAAAAAGAAACACTATTTCACATATAATTCTGTCACGTGTAGTCTTTATAATAACAAGTGCAGGGAGACTGCATCACACACAATTTCGCACAAAAACAAATCTATGGACAAGACATCGTACTCAGAGACCACAAACAAAACAATTCAAAAAGAGTGAATGGATCCGGGGCTAGCCGTAAGCGTCCACTGCGCTGTACAGTCCCGGGCCTGTGGTGACAGAGACTTCACTCATATTTAAAAACAGTAGGGAATCCAACGAATTAATTGTATAATGTCAGCTTTAGTCATGATCTTCCGCTATGCAAGTAACCATACCGGGGTAAATGTATCAGAGAAGTAGTTCAAAAAACTAAATAAACTAAATCATTAAAGAAATCTCAACTGACTGTTGGAAACGAAACCAAGAAATCGTTGGAAAATGACCAAAGTAAACGTATTTATCGAAACTAAAGAAATAAATCCGTTCATGAAGGATTATTTGATAAACTCTTAACAAGAAATCTTATTTACAAAAACTAAACAAGTAAATCCCTTCATTATTCGTTAAGACAGTTCATATGCACACAATTAATCACTTGGCGATTGGTGCTCATTGATTAATGATCAAACAATCAGCAATAGGTCACAAATCAATCATAAATAATCAATAATCGATTACTATTCAATGATCAATGGTGATTTAATTCACTCATTGGTTGTACAGGTATCAGTATATATTACGTCTGATAGTATCATGATTTATTTCGTATTTGGCTTTAGTCTACTGCTTGTGTAATACATTTTTATCTTTAAAACATGGATGTTGAAGTAAGAATATTTGTTTTTGTTATAAGTATATTAATTTGGTTTTAATTACTGACTCTGTAAGTGTGTTTATTTTCGTTAACATCTAAACAATGTTTTCTTTCTATTTCAAGTTTAAGCTTCGAAAACCAGAAAGACCCCGCCGTAGTTTATCCTTGAACACGAAAAGATGCATGGAAGAAAGTGAAATGAAATCGTCGCCTACTTTATCCCGTAAATCAAACTGCCTAGTCCCAAATCGAATATAAACCCCATGTTCTTTTCGAAAAACATTGGAATTTCTCTATAAAACACAGTATAATTGTTTCAATTTGAAATTTCTCAATAAAACCAGGTCCTTTATCGATGAACCTGCTAAATAGTGAAATAAACTGTTTCTTTCAGATTACGTTACCTGAGAGCACAAGAACGTATGTTAAACTCTCAAAACTATCCAAGATTATACTACCCAGAAGTCTATATTCTTAATGGCGGCTACAAAGCTTTCTACGAACATAATCAGGTATATTTTTTAACAATTTAATTATCTGCTGAAATTGGCGTCACTCAAAGTAAGGACAAATTTCATTTTTTAAATACTAACGCCTACAATATTCATCTCCATGTCATTCTTTGCTGTAAGATGTTCAGTAATTTCAGGGCGTGTTATGTCGACCTACATTTAAAGCAAATGGTAAACGACCTCGAAACCGGAAATACACTGCTTGATGTCAATTGGTTTAATGTTTCACAATAATTTACATATTTTAGGATTTTTGCAACCCATCTAGTTATGTTCCGATGCTCCATGAAGATTACAGATCAGAATTACATCATATTCGCACCGTAACCAAATCACAGACGGAACGAGAGAAAACAAGAGGAAAAAGTAAAATAAGGTCACGTGTTGTTCGATTTTAAACAATAATTGTTATTTATATAAATTTGTTATGTTTGGAATTGTTTTACTGTAAATATTGTTATTCTGTTGAATCAATCAAAACTAATAGATCAGGTGAAATGTATTCTGTGTTTTTATTTTATTCGTGAACGCTGGATTGCTTCAGTATTAAGGAATCAAGTTATTCGAGACCTACCATATTGCAATGAAATCCACTGGTTTAGTTTGTCTAACAAGTGTCCACTTTTTATAATCCCGCATGCTAATGACATCGAATATATTTAGAAAAATCGAAATTTTAGAGTGATTAATAGGTATCTATTCAGATATGCCCTGCCATTTTGAAAGTAATTTCAAAATCTCCCAATTTATAGAATTGAACGGACAATACACGACCCAAATTGCCAAGACGTCTCCCATTTTAGTTTGTAAGCTAATCAAACAAAAATTCATTGATCAAAAATGCGAGCATTAATTTTGTCAATATACGTACAAATTGTTATGAAGATATATTTTCTTACCTGTGCAGTGTGAGCAGAATGTCATCTGTATGGAAACTAATACTGAAATAAGTTGTGTCGTTAAAAGCGCAGACGTGATCGAAAGACAATAGGACAAACAATGACATAACGTCACGTCCAATAACTGTTGATTTCTCTACCTGAGATACACTTTTACTCACTTTAGCTGTTCACTACCAAGTAAAGTCCCAGGCCTGAAAACAAACTTACAATAAGGGATACAAATCTCGCAAATGGGGGAATACATGCTAAACGTGACCATCAACTATGTAGACAATATGACAATTGTTGGTTTCTCTACCTGAGATATATCTTTACTCTTTAGTCCCTGTCTGTCAAACCCAGCATACGCAAGTGTGAAGCCAAATACACTTAAAGCCCATAGGGACTAATACCTCTTTAAATTTTTAGAATGGGAAACTTATGGAGAAAATGATTAAAATCAGTAAAATTATAAAAGGAAATTTCCAAAATGTTCAAGTTTTTAAGAGATTTTTTTGTTATTTTTGAAACACGTCTTTCAGTACATGCTGTTTTTTTTTTTTTAAAGTGCTATAAAATTATTTTATATAGTTAAGTTATAATTCTTTGGATTAACTATGTAAACTATTGATAATTTTACCTGGAAAATAAAGAAATAACAATATTACACTGAAAATTTGTTTGTCAAACCTATTTTGACTCATATGCCAATATCAAACAGGACCGAGAACTTATGGTAAAAAAACCTATATTTCAAGTTTCATTATGAAAATTTAATTATCTGCTTAAATTGGCGTAACTCAAAGTAAGGAGAAGTTTCAATTTATAAATACTAACGCCTACAATATTCATCTCCATGTCATTCTTTGCTGTAAGATCTTCAGTAATTCAGGGTGTGTTATGTCGACCTACATTTAAAGCAAATGCTAAACGACACTGAAACCGGAAATACACTGCTTGATGTCAATGGGCATTTTTCAATCATTCTTTGGTAACAATTGGTTTAATGCTTCACAATAATTATTTATATATTTTAGGATGTTTGCAACCCATCTAGTTATGTTCCGATGCTCCATGAAGATTACAGATCAGAATTACATCCTATTCGCCAAATCACAGACGGAACGAGAGAAAACAAGAGGAAAAAGTAAAACAATGTCACGTGTTGTTAGATTTTAAACAGTTATTGTTACTTATATAAATTTGTTATGTTTGGAATTGTTTTACTGTAAATATTGTTATTCTGTTATTATTTATTTTGTAAATATGAATCAAGCATAACTAATAAAGGTGAAATGTATTCTGCGTTTTTCTTTTATTCGTGAACGCTGGATTGCTTTAGTATGCAGGAATCAAGTTATTGCACACCTATCATAATGAAATCCACTGGAATTTATAGAATTATTTATTCTTGATCCAGTAAAAATTAAAGCCTCCGGTCTAGTTTCTCTAACAAGTGTCCACTTTTTATAATCCCGCATGCTAATGACATGGAATATATTTAGAAAAGTCGAAATTTTAGAGTGATTAACAGGTATCTATTCAGATATTCCCTGATCAAAAATGCGAGCATTAATTTTGCCAATATACGTACAAATTGTTATGAAGATATATTTTCTTACCTGTACAGCGTGAGCAGAATGTCATCTGTATGGAAACTAATACTCAAATAAGTTGTGTCGTTAAAAGCGCAGACGTGATCGAAAGACAATATTGTTTGGAGTACAGTAAGCCACTATTAACATACTAAGAACCGAAATACATTTATTGGGCACCCCCCCCCCCCCCTAGTCAAAAATTTGACCCGTGCGCCTATGCTAGAGGCTCCATAACCTTCGTATTACAAAGAGGGGCCATTTTTTCGGGCAGTTCCATTTCGATTTTCCCCGAAATTCTAATTCAACCTTCATTATGGTGGAATGGGGATGTATTTAAACGGTTTTTAAAATCGACCAAAAATTATGAGGCCTGCAGAATCCGCAAGCTAAAAACTCGATTTTTCGAACAATCATATTGGCCATAATCCATGAAGTTAGGTTCGTGTATCCGCCATTATAGTAGCGATGCCAAACGCCGCTAGAGGCGCTGGCTGTCCTATTACTGGTACGCTAAAAAAACCTGACCGAAAAAAGTACCGTTTTTATTACGGGGTCTCATGAATATTCGGGAAGTCAAAAAGTGGTCAAGTGGCATTTTTCCGGAAGCTAGTGAGCTGAAGTTCGCGGACTGCCATATCAGGTAGGATTTTGATCGAATTTTCGCTTATTTTTCTTGTTTTTAATTATTAAATCTAATAGAAACTTTGAAAAAAAGAGCATTCCGCTCGAGATATCAGCATTTTTGGATAGCCTGGTATATATTTTGTATAGTTTGAGCTTTTGTTTTGCCAAAATCCCCCGTAGGAATTGGCAATAGGACGGAAAGTGAAATCGGGGAGGAATCGGGGAAAGACAACTCTTGGTAGAACGTGTATGGGATCAGACCACAATGAATAATTATTTGTCTTAACCTTTGCAAACCGTACTTATATTTAAGTGTGAAATATTTAGATGATTTTTGCAAAATGTCAGTATCAATTTTTATTTTATTTTGATAAAATTACTAGTAAAAACAATGACTTTTAAGAAAAATATATTCCCAAATAAGACTGACTTGGCATAGGCAAAATGAAAATATGCCATAGCATTGATATTAATTTATCATTGTATGCAATTTTTTTTACTCATTATGTATTGTTGTAAATCTTTTTTTTTAATTTTATAACCAGATATAGTTGTTATAATTTGTTATTTCTAGAGGAGGGGTGATTCTTTGTTTGGTAAATAATGTCATAACATTCGATTACTTTATCTTATAGGCCCTACATCTATATTTTTTGTATTTGCAGGTGACTTTGATGACGTCCAGTCATGAATGCCAAAAAAAGAAAAGATTTTGTCATTTGTAATCCCTATGATTATATCATATATTGTCAATTTTTTTAAAAATTTTAATTTTTTAGTTTTGTTTTGTATTAAGTACTTTTCATATGATTGAGGTTGAACATGATACACATTTTTTTTTTTGTTATTGTTTGATTTTGGTCAGAAGTTGTGACCCAGAAAAATTCTGATATTTTATTTATTTTTGGTTGATTTTAATTTTAAGTTTTATTGGTTTTGTTAATTGAAATAAAGATATTTTCTATTGGTCAGACTCATAATACTTGTGATTTTCCATTCCTTAAACAACTATTTTTGTCAGCTAAAAGATGAACACAGTCTATGAGTTTTCTCATGTATATGTATCCAGGAAAAGACTCTGAATATTCCATAGCCTCCAGACCTGCAGTTGACCCGTGACCTTACCCTTTCTGTATGACCTTGACATGGTAGAGACAAAAAATGCAATTTGAGTAGCTAGAGTCTAAAAAAAAAATACGATAACAATGCAAAAACATTTTTTCTGTATTCATCACATCAAGAAACGGATTGGGTAAAGATTTCAAAGCCCTGAGACTTCTACATGGTTTGTTATTAACTGACAGGACATTTTTTGGCTGTGACCTTGAACGAAAATTGTCTCGGTCGTAAGTTCGAGAGTCTATAGCATAAATACAATATAACCGAGGAGTCTCGCGATAATTTTCTTCGAACAAGTTCATCCCGAACTTCATATTCTGCAAGTTTCATGGATCTACCTATTATAGTTTCTGAGATATAAGCTTCGGTCAGTTTTTTTGCGTTTTTAAAAAAAGCCGTATTTTAATGCCTCCAATTCGCCGTCTTCAAAATGCCATAACTTTCTTAATTTTCAATATTTTTTCAAAATTCTTTCAGATTATTGCATCTAAATAGTTGACGCTGACAGTGATATAATTATTTCGGAGACATTTTGTGTATTTGAAAACCCTTTGGCAATGCTAATTATAGAAATCATATTTGTAGTAAAGCTATTTCTTGTTATATATTTTGATAACATATTTTATTGAAATAACCAAGTTTACGATATATCGGTAACACCGCTACAAAAAGAAGACTATTTCACATATAATTCTATGTCACGTGTAGTCTTTATAATAACAAGTGCAGGGAGACTGCATCACACACAATTTCGCACAAAAACAAATATATGGACAAGACATCGTACTCAGAGGCCACAAACAAAACAATTCAAAAAGAGTGAATGGATCCGGGGGCTAGCCGTAAGCGTCCACTGCGCTGTACAGTCCCGGGCCTGTGGTGACAGAGACTTCACTCATATTTAAAAACAGTAGGGAATCCAACGAATTAATTGTATAATGTCAACTTTAGTCATGATCTTCCGCTATGCAAGTAACCACACCGGGGTAAATGTATCAGAGAAGTAGTTCAAAAAACTAAATAAACTAAATCATTAAAGAAATCTCAACTGACTGTTGGAAACGAAACCAAGAAATCGTTGGAAAATGACCAAAAGTAAACGTATTTATCAAAACTAAAGAAATAAATCCTTTCATGAAGGATTATTTGATAAACTCTTTACAAGAAATCTTATTTACAAAAACTAAACAAGTAAATCCCTTCATTATTCGTTAAGACAGTTCATATGCACACAATTAATCACTTGGCGATTGGTGCTCATTGATCAATGATCAAACAATCAGCAATAGGTCACAAATCAATCATAAATAATCAATAATCGATTACTATTCAATGATCAATGGTGATTTAATTCACTCATTGGTTGTACAGGTATCAGTATATATTACGTCTGATACTTTCATGATTTATTTCGTATTTGGCTTTAGTCTACTGCTTGTGTAATACATTTTTATCTTTAAAACATGGATGTTGAAGTAAGAATATTTGTTTTTGTTATAAGTATATTTATTTGCTTTAAATTACTGACTTTGTAAGTGTGTTTATTTTCGTTAACATCTAAACAATGTTTTCTTTCTATTTCAGTTTAAGCTTCGTAAACCAGAAGGATCCAGCCGTAGTCTATCTTTGAACATGAGAAGATGCATGGAAGAAAGTGAAATGAACTCATCGCCTACTTTAGCCCGTAAATCAAACTGTCTAGTCCCAAATCGAATACCAAAAGAAAATAGACTAGTAAATGTTGTAAAAGAAGAAGAAATACAGGATAGAGATGTTGTTCGTATTAAATTAGCCGTAGAAAGATTATCAGACAGTGAAGAATTGATAGCTGATTGTAGCAGACCATACACTCTTCCTACTATATGTGGCAAACATAAAGATCTCAAATCAATCACACCTCAAACAGTAAGTGATTAAAACTGATTGACCAAGTTATCACGGAACTGATTGACTTTGGTCTCAATAAGCCGTTATACCTTCGGGAAATTGTAAAATCTGCAATATGTGTATCTAATATTCATTTACTTTATTTTACAGCTTACAGATCTAAAACAATGTCACGTGTTGTTAGATTTTAAACAGTAATTGTTATTTATATAAATTTGTTATGTTTGGAATTGTTTTACTGTAAATATTGTTATTCTGTTATTATTTATTTTGTAAATATGAATCAAGCGAAACTAATAAATCAGGTGAAATGTATTCTGTGTTTTTCTTTTATTCGTGAACGCTGGATTGCTTCAGTATTGCAATGAAATCCACTGGAATTTATGGAAGTATTTGTTCTGGATCAAGTATTTTGCTTTAGTAATAATTTACAACTGAAATATTAACATATTTCTATTCAGATCCGCCATGGGATTTAAAAATAATTTCAAAATCTCTGATCCGTAAAGTTATCAAAAGAATTGAACGGACCGATAAGTAATACTATTGAAAATTGTGTAACTACAATACCAAGGCGTCTTCGATTTTAATTTGTATCCTAATCAAAAATCCGTTGTTTCTGCCAATATACATACAAATTGTTAATGAAGAAATATTTTCCTACCTGCACAACGCAAACAGAGTGTCGTCTGTATAGAAACTAATACTTGAATGAGTTGTATCATTCAAACCGCGGACGTCATAGAAAGACAATAGAACAAACAATGGCATAACGTCATGTCCAATATTCGTTGATTTCTCTACCTGAGATATATCTTTAAGTTACGATCCGGAATTTATGATCCGATATTTGCAATTATCGAAAGGAACCAATATCTTTGGGTTATAAACATGTATTTCAAGTTTCATCGAAATCGGGTAAAAGTTTTGACCTCTACAGGATCTACAGCCTTGATTTACCAGGTGTTTACAATATTCGCATATAAACTTTCATTTCAAGTTTCATCAAAATCAGATGAAAATTGTGACCTCCAGAAGGTTTACAACGCTGATACACAATGTTTTAAACGAATGGTGGCCATTTTGTCTGTCAGTGATACATTCCAAACGGGTTTTCAAAGTGTGACTTCTATAGGGTCCACAGGTTTCGTGCCCTGGTGTGAGCGTATGTGGCATGGAGATAGGGTCGCCTTTTCAACCTCGTGGGTTTTCCCCGGGCACTCCGGTTTCCTCCCACTGCTAAAGACCCCTATGCGCAAGCGAATTACTGAAATAAAATTAAAACCATATGTTAGTCCCGAAATGACCTAGTTTGTGTTGAGTGGACGTTAAACCCCATTTCTCTCTCTTTCTATAGGGTCCACTAGTGACTATAATTGTTACCTTAAACAACAATTGATACAGCCTAAGACCCCTTACGCAAGTTCAAATAGCTTCAAACGCACAATTAATTGTCAACACACATCATTGCAGTTTGTATTAAAATAAGTAATTATATCACAAATAGTGAAGACTGGACCATTAAAATAGTTACCGAACAGTTTTTCTCTGCATAGCGCCGTTTATGTTGTAGGCCTAATGACGTATTACGCAACTTCGGCCATGACGGTCGGCCAGTTGAAATTTCGCGTAGGAGATGGGTTTCATCAAATCATATAATTATGCGGCAAGGCCTCACCTTTATTTCAATAAGAATCGATTTATTATATGTTAAGCTACGTGCAGTACTGTTTTTGGGCCAGTTTATTGTAAATTAAGCGAGCTATAGGCTGGTAAACTTTTTGTAGTCATTTGACTAAAAAATTTGCGCAAAGGAACTCTGTAGGAAAAACCACTGGAGTAAGACGGAAGACAGCAGTAGTGGAACCATTTCTATAGGGTCCACAAGCTAAAAACGCGATTTTTCATACAATCAGGGGCCATAATACAGTAGGAAGTTATGATCCGATATACGCGATCTCTGGGTTTAAACATACCTTTCAAGTTTACATTACATGAAAGCGGAAAAAATGGTGAACTCTACCGTGTCCACCAGTTAAAAAACGTGCTTTTTCGTACTATCAGGGGCGGTAATCCATAAAGTTACAGTCCGATATGAGTTAAAATATGCTAAGGGAGTATTTCGCAGAGGTCATCATCACTGGCTTTTTATTTTTTTAATAAGAACTCATTTTATTTGTTATTTGTCTACTTTTGTTTTAAAATGGCTATGTATTATGTACATGTAGACCACATGCACCAAAAAAAAAAAAAAAAAAAAAAATATATATATATATATTTCGTACGTTTGGTTCTGACCTACATGCCCCAAATATACGTATTCTGGGGTCATGTAATCGAGTTTCCTGTATCACATCCACACAAATTTTTATAAGCCTCAATGACATCATTTAACGGAGTTACCTCCCATGTATCTTTTCAACACGAATATGCCTGAATGTCAATCTATGATTTCCTAGCCTGGCGAATACCGCTAACCAATATCACGTGTGCTTTATTAGAAGACCAAACCTCCTTGCACAAAACTAACAAGAATACTCAAATCTGAAGACAACGATAGTTTGGACATGGATTTCACAAGACCACGTTATAAGATAATCTTGGGAAAACCTTAACTTCAAAACATTCATTCACTATTGCATTAACTTTTGTTACATAAATGAAAATAACTAAATGAAAGAACCAGCGGCTACCAAACAGGACACGCCCACATTTGGCAAGAAATGGATAAAGAACAAGCTAAAACAAACGCGATGCTATATACAACCAAGTACAATAATTTAGAAAGTCATGGCCTGAAATGTGAAAATTGAAAGGAATTGAGATCTCTGGGATATAGTTAAGCAATTAGATAGAAATCTTGACCCGTACGCCTATGCTAGAGGCTCCATAACCTTCGTATTACAAAGAGGGGCCATTTTTTCGGGCAGTTCCATTTCGATTTTCCCCGAAATTCTAATTCAACCTTCATTATGGTGGAATGGGGATGTATTTAAACGGTTTTTAAAATCGAACAAAAATTATGAGGCAGAATCCGCAAGCTAAAAACTCGATTTTTCGAACAATCATATGGGCCATAATCCATGAAGTTAGGTTCGTGTATCCGCCATTATAGAAATCATATTTGTAGTAAAGCTATTTTTCGAACAATCATATGGGCCATAATCCATGAAGTTAGGTTCGTGTATCCGCCATTATAGAAATCATATTTGTAGTAAAGCTATTTCTTGTTATATATTTTGATAACATATTTTATTGAAATAACCAAGTTTACGATATATCGGTAACACCGCTATAAAAAGAAAGACTATTTCACATATAATTCTGTCACGTGTAGTCTTTATAATAACAAGTGCAGGGAGACTGCATCACACACAATTTCGCACAAAAACAAATATATGGACAAGACATCGTACTCAGAGACCACAAACAAAACAATTCAAAAAGAGTGAATGGATCCGGGGCTAGCCGTAAGCGTCCACTGCGCTGTACAGTCCCGGGCCTGTGGTGACAGAGACTTCACTCATATTTAAAAACAGTAGGGAATCTAACGAATTAATTGTATAATGTCAGCTTTAGTCATGATCTTCCGCTATGCAAGTAACCATACCGGGGTAAATGTATCAGAGAAGTAGTTCAAAAACTAAATAAACTAAATCATTAAAGAAATCTCAACTGACTTATGGAAACGAAACCAAGAAATCGTTGGAAAATGACCAAAGTAAACGTATTTATCGAAACTAAAGAAATAAATCCGTTCATGAAGGATTATTTGATAAACTCTTAACAAGAAATCTTATTTACAAAAACTAAACAAGTAAATCCCTTCATTATTCGTTAAGACAGTTCATATGCACACAATTAATCACTTGGCGATTGGTGCTCATTGATTAATGATCAAACAATCAGCAATAGGTCACAAATCAATCATAAATAATCAATAATCGATTACTATTCAATGATCAATGGTGATTAATAAATTCACTCGTTGGTTGTACAGGTATCAGTATATATTACGTCTGATAGTATCATGATTTATTTCGTATTTGGCTTTAGTCTACTGCTTGTGTAATACATTATTATCTTTAAAACATGGATGTTGAAGTAAGAATATTTGTTTTTGTTAAAAGTATATTTATTTGTTTTTTTTTAATTACTGACTTTGTAGGTGTGTTTATTTTCGTTAACAACAAAACAATGTTTTCCTTCTATTTGCAGTTTAAACTTCGAAAACCAGAAGGACCCCGCCGTAGTCTATCTTTAAACATGAGAAGATGCATGGAAGAAAGTGAAATGAGGTCGTCGCCTACTTTATCCCGTAAATCAAGCTGCCTATTCCCAAATCGAATACCAAAAGAAAATAGACTAGTAAATGTTGTAAAAGAAGAAGAAATACAGGATAAAGATGTTGTTCGTATTAAATTAGCCGTAGAAAGATTATCAGACAGTGAAGAATTGATAGCTGATTGTAGCAGACCATACACTCTTCCTACTATATGTGGCAAACATAAAGATCTCAAATCAATCACACCTCAAACAGTAAGTGATTAAAACTGATTGACCAAGTTATCTCCACTTTGGTCTTAATATGCCTTTACCTTCGGGAAATTGTAAAATCTGCAATATGTGTATCTAATATTCATTTACTTTATTTTACAGCTTACAGATCTATTCAGCGGAGAGTATAACCAATTTTACACTGACTACACAATCATCGACTGTAGATATCCATATGAATATAACGGAGGACACATACAAGGCGCAGTTAATATTTATACGAAACAATCTATTGATGTTTTATTACAACGATTAGAAAAAGACAGGCCCCAGATTCTTATCTTCCATTGTGAATTTTCATCTCAGAGATCCCCTACGTTGTAAGTAGATTATAAACCCAATGTTCTTTTCCAAAATCATTGGAATTTCTCTATAAAACACAGTATAATTGTTTCAATTTGAAATATCTCTGTTATTTTCTAAAATCATTAGAATTTCTCTATAAAACACAGTATAATTGTTTCAATTTGAAATATCTCAATTAAACCAGGTCTTGTATTGATAAACCAGCTAAATAGTGAAATAAACTGTTTCTTTCATATTACGTTACTTGAGAGCACAAGATCGTATGTTAAACTCTCAAAACTATCCAAGATTATACTACCCAGAAGTCTATATTCTAAATGGCGGCTACAAAGCTTTCTACGAACATAATCAGGTATATTTTATTAACAATTTAATTATCTGCTGAAATTGGCGTAACTCAAAGTAAGGAGAAGTTTCAATTTATAAATACTAACGCCTACAATATTCATCTCCATGCCGTTCTTTGCTGTAAGATGTTCATTAATTTCAGGGTGTGTTATGTCGACCTACATTTAAAGCAAATGCTAAACGACTCTGAAACCGGAAATACACTGCTTGATGTCAATGAACATTTTTCAATTATTCTTTGATAACAATTGGTTTAATGTTTCACAATAATTTATATATTTTAGGATTTTTGCAACCCATCTAGTTATGTTCCGATGCTTCATGAAGATTACAGATCAGAATTACATCATATTCGCACCGTAACCAAATCACAGACGGAACGAGAGAAAACAAGAGGAAAAAGTAAAACAATGTCACGTGTTGTTAGATTTTAAACAGTTATTGTTATTTATATAAATTTGTTATGTTTGGAATTGTTTTACTGTAAACATTGTTATTCTGTTATTATTTATTTTGTAAATACGAATCAAGCATAACTAATAAATCAGGTGAAATGTATTCTGTGTTTTTCTTTTATTCGTGAACGCTGGATTGATTCAGTATTCAGGAATCAATTTATTGCAAAAATCTACTGGAATTTATAGAATTATTTATTCTGGATCAACTAAAAATTAAAGCCTCCGGTCTAGTTTCTCTAACAAGTGTCCACTTTTATAACCCCGCATGCTAATGACATCGAATATATTTAGAAAAATCGAAATTTTAGAGTGATTAACAGGTATCTATTCAGATATGACGTGCCATTTTGACAGTAATTTCAAAATCTCCCAATTTAAAGAATTGGACGAAGAATACACGACTCAAAATGACAAGACGTCTCCGATTTTATTTAAAGTGGTTTCCATTTTGAAAGTAATTCCAAAATCTCCCAATTTAAAGAATTGAACGGACATTGCACGACTCATAATGCCAAGACGTCTCCGATTTTAGTTTGTAGACTAATCAAACAAAAATTCATTGATCAAAAATGCGAGCATTAATTTTGCCAATATACGTACAAATTGTTATGAAGATATATTTTCCTACCTGTACAGTGTGAGCAGAATGTCATCTGTATGGAAACTAATACTGAAATAAGTTGTGTCGTTAAAAGCGCAGACGTGATCGAAAGACAATAGGACAAACAATGACATGACGTCATGTCCAATAATTGTTGATTTCTCTACCTGAGATATATCTTTAATCACTTTAGTCGTCCACTGCCAAGTAAAGTCCCAGGCCTGTACTGATACTGGTTTCATTCGAACTGAAAACAAACTTACAATATATAAGGGATAAAAATCTCGCAAATGGGGGAATATTTACTAAACGTGTCCATCAGCTATGTAGGGCTACTTTAGACTTCAAGTCGAAGGTAGGCTACATCAAAATGTGTTTGGTAAATTGGACAATATCAAATAATTAAATGTACAACGCGCTGAATCAACAAGTGGAAAATGTCAAAATATCCTCCAGAAAAATAAGAATAGCCTGTCACAAGCCAGAAAAATCATATACGTATTCTGCGGTCATGTAATCGAGTTTCCTCCCTTCTATCACATCCACACAAATTTTTATAAGCCTCAATGACATCATTTAACGGAGTTACCTCCCATGTATCTTTTCAACACGAATATGCCTGAATGTCAATCTATGATTTCCTAGCCTGGCGAATATCGCTAACCAATATCACGTGTGCTTTATTAGAAGACCAAACCTCCTTGCACAAAACTAACAAGAATACTCAAATCTGAAGACAACGATAGTTTGGACATGGATTTCACAAGAGCACGTTATAAGATAATCTTGGGAAAACCTTAACTTCAAAGCATTCATTCACTATTGCATTAACTTTTGTTACATAAATGAAAATAACTAAATGAAAGAACCAGCGGCTACCAAACACGACACGCCCACATTTGGCAAGAAATGGATAAAGAACAAGCTAAAACAAACGCGATGCTATATACAACCAAGGACAATAATTTAGAAAGTCATGGCCTGAAATGTGCAAATTGAAAGGAATTGAGATCTCTGGGATATAGTTAAGCAATTAGATAGAAATCTTGAGACTCGAACCCTCTATTGTTTGGAGTACAGTAAGCCACTATTAACATACTAAGAACCGAAATACATTTATTGGGCACCACCCCAGTCAAAAATTTGACCCGTGCGCCTATGCTAGAGGCTCCATAACCTTCGTATTACAAAGAGGGGCCATTTTTTCGGGCAGTTCCATTTCGATTTTCCCCGAAATTCTAATTCAACCTTCATTATGGTGGAATGGGGATGTATTTAAACGGTTTTTAACATCGAACAAAAATTATGAGGCCTGCAGAATCCGCAAGCTAAAAGCTCGATTTTTCGAACAATCATATGGGCCATAAACCATGAAGTTAGGTTCGTGTATCCGCCATTATAGAAATCATATTTGTAGTAAAGCTATTTCTTGTTATATATTTTAATAACATATTTTATTGAAATAACCAAGTTTACGATATATCGGTAACACCGCTACAAAAAGAAAGACTATTTCACATATAATTCTGTCACGTGTAGTCTTTATAATAACAAGTGCAGGGAGACTGCATCACACACAATTTCGCACAAAAACAAATATATGGACAAGACATCGTACTCAGAGACCACAAACAAAACAATTCAAAAAGAGTGAATGGATCCGGGGGCTAGCCGTAAGCGTCCACTGCGCTGTACAGTCCCGGGCCTGTGGTGACAGAGACGTCACTCATATTTAAAAACAGTAGGGAATCCAACGAATTAATTGTATAATGTCAGCTTTAGTCATGATCTTCCGCTATGCAAGTAACCATACCGGGGTAAATGTATCAGAGAAGTAGTTCAAAAAACTAAATAAACTAAATCATTAAAGAAATCTCAACTGACTGTTGGAAACGAAACCAAGAAAGCGTTGGAAAATGACCAAAGTAAACGTATTTATCAAAAATAAAGAAATAAATCCTTTCATGAAGGATTATTTGATAAACTCTTTACAAGAAATCTTATTTACAAAAACTAAACAAGTAAATCCCTTCATTATTCGTTAAGACAGTTCATATGCACACAATTAATCACTTGGCGATTGGTGCTCATTGATCAATGATCAAACAATCAGCAATAGGTCACAAATCAATCATAAATAATCAATAATCGATTACTATTCAATGATCAATGTGATTTAATTCACTCATTGGTTGTACAGGTATCAGTATATATTACGTCTGATAGTATCATGATTTATTTCGTATTTGGCTTTAGTCTACTGCTTGTGTAATACATTCTTTTCTTTAAAACATGGATGTTGAAGTAAGAATATTTGTTTTTGTTATAAGTATATTTATTTGCTTTAAATTACTGACTTTGTAAGTGTGTTTATTTTCGTTAACATTTAAACAATGTTTTCTTTCCATTTCAGTTTAAGCTTCGTAAACCAGAAGGACCCCGCCGTAGTCTATCTTTGAACATGAGAAGATGCATGGAAGAAATTAAAATGAACTCATCGCCTACTTTATTCCGTAAATCAAACTGTCTAGTCCCAAATCGAATACCAAAAGAAAATAGACTAGTAAATGTTGTAAAAGAAGAAGAAATACAGGATAGAGATGTTGTTCGTATTAAATTAGCCGTAGAAAGATTATCAGACAGTGAAGAATTGATAGCTGATTGTAGCAGACCATACACTCTTCCTACTATATGTGGCAAACATAAAGATCTCAAATCAATCACACCTCAAACAGTAAGTGATTAAAACTGATTGACCAAGTTATCCCCACTTTGGTCTCAATAAGCCTATACCTTCGGGAAATTGTAAAATCTGCAATATGTGTATCTAAATATCCATTTACTTTATTTTACAGCTTACAGATCTATTCAGCGGAGAGCATAACCAATTTTACACTGACTACACAATCATCGACTGTAGATATCCATATGAATATAACGGAGGACACATACAAGGCGCAGTTAATATTTATACGAAACAATCTATTGATGTTTTATTACAACGATCACAAAAAGACAGGTCCCAGATTCTTATCTTCCATTGTGAATTTTCATCTCAGAGAGCCCCTACATTGTAAGTAGATTATAAACCCCATGTTCTTTTCGAAAAACATTGGAATTTCTCTATAAAACACAGTATAATTGTTTCAATTTGAAATTTCTCAATAAAACCAGGTCCTTTATCGATAAACCTGCTAAATAGTGAAATAAACTGTTTCTTTCAGATTACGTTACCTGAGAGCACAAGATCGTATGTTAAACTCTCAAAACTATCCAAGATTATACTACCCAGAAGTCTATATTCTAAATGGCGGTTACAAAGCTTTCTACGAACATAATCAGGTATATTTTTTAACAATTCAATTATCTGCTGAAATTGGCGTAACTCAAAGTAAGGAGAAGTTTCAATTTATAAATACTAACGCCTACCACATACATCTCAATGTCATTCTTTGCTGTAAGATGTTCATTAATTTCAGAGTGTGTTATGTCGACCTACATTTAAAGCAAATGCTAAACGACTCTGAAACCGGAAATACACTGCTTGATATCAATGAACATTTTTCAATTATTCTTTGGTAACAATTGGTTTAATGTTTCACAATAATTTATATATTTTAGGATTTTTGCAACCCATCTAGTTATGTTCCGATGCTCCATGAAGATTACAGATCAGAATTACATCATATTCGCACCGTAACCAAATCACAGACGGAACGAGAGAAAACAAGAGGAAAAAGTAAAACAATGTCACGTGTTGTTAGATTTTAAACAGTAATTGTTATTTATATAAATTTGTTATGTTTGGAATTGTTTTACTGTAAATATTGTTATTCTGTTATTATTTATTTTGTAAATATGAATCAAGCGAAACTAATAAATCAGGTGAAATGTATTCTGTGTTTTTCTTTTATTCGTGAACGCTGGATTGCTTCAGTATTGCAATGAAATCCACTGGAATTTATGGAAGTATTTGTTCTGGATCAAGTATTTTGCTTGAGTAAGAGAAAACAAGAGGAAAAAGTAAAACAATGTCACGTGTTGTTAGATTTTAAACAGTTATTGTTATTTATATAAATTTGTTATGATTAGAATTGTTTTACTGTAAATATTGTTATTCTGTTATTATTTATTTTGTAAATATGAATCAAGCGAAACTAATAAATCAGGTGAAATGTATTCTGTGTTTTTCTTTTATTCGTGAACGCTGGATTGCTTCAGTATTAAGGAATCAAGTTATTGGAGACCTATCATATTGCAATGAAATCCACTGGTTTAGTTTGTCTAACAAGTGTCCACTTTTTATAATCCCGCATGCTAATGACATCGAATTTTAGAAAAATCGAAATTTTAGAGTGATTAACAGGTATCTATTCATTTATGCCCTGCCATTTTGAAAGTAATTTCAAAATCTCCCAATTGATAGAATTGAACGGACAATACACGACCCAAATTGCCAAGACGTCTCCCATTTTAGTTTGTAAGCTAATCAAATAAAAATTCATTGATCAAAAATGCGAGCATTAATTTTGCCAATATACGTACAAATTGTTATGAAGATATATTTTCTTACCTGTACAGTGTGAGCAGAATGTCATCTGTATGGAAACTAATACTGAAATAAGTTGTGTCGTTAAAAGCGCAGACGTGATCGAAAGACAATAGGACAAACAATGACATGACGTCATGTCCAATAATTGTTGATTTCTCTACCTGAGATATATCTTTAAACTTTAATCACTTTAGCCGTCCACTGCCAAGTAAGGTCCCAGGCCTGTACTGATACTGGTTTCATTCGAACTGAAAACAAACAATATACAAGGGATAAAAATCTCGCAAATGGGGGAATATTGGCTAAACGTGTCCATCAGCGATGTAGGTCTACTTTAGACTTTCAGTCGAAGGTAGTCTATATCAAAATGTGTTTGGTAAATTGGTCAATATCAAATAATTAAATGTACAACGCACTGAACCAACAAGTGGAAAATATCAAAATACCCTCCAGAAAAATAAGAATAGCCTGTCACAAGCCAGAAAAATCATATTCTGAGGTCATGTAATGGAATTACCTCCCTTGTAACCAGTGTCCGAAACAAACATTTTCCAAGCACAGGCCCGCAGGACCTGTGCGACACATGATCACGTGGGTCCTTCAGGTAACACGCAGGCCCATCCAATAATAATTATTTATAGTTTCCATGTATAAAGCTATGGTTTAGTAACTTGCGAAAGAAAAAAAGAAGACACGAATTAGTGTGTCATTTCAATTTATAAATGGAACAAATCTATTCATGGCTACATTGGGTTTTCCATATTAACCTACGTAAACTTCAAATAGTTACAAAAAAAACCCCAAACAACTAACTGGCCTAGATTGTTAGCACAATAGCCCAGATTTGAGTCAAAAGAGGTCCGTAAGAAATGTTTTTAAAATCATCAGCCTCCATTACGTTTAATAAAAGGCAGGCCCACAACTACACCGTTCGGAAAATTTAATACACGTTTCGGCTTCATGAAATTCATGTCAGTAAGCCTAATATTCCTGAATAAATTACTGTCTTCGTTTTTTGGATGCATACAGCACAATAGTATTTTTTCATAACACAAGTTTTAATTTTTGTCTGTCACGTAACTTTCAGATATGCTTTTATTCATTCGTCCATGATAGACACACGGCACAGTGGTCACGTGGCAACCATAATTGAAATTGCTTTAAAATAAAATTCCGTACGCGACTACGACACCAGATACCTTTCAAAAATAATAACGACAAAAATTCAACATGGTTAAAATTAAGCCTCTGTCAGCATGTGTATATAAAAAATCATAATGGTAGATGCAACTTAAAATTAAAATTAAACGTAGCATCGCCGGCTTATTGACCTAGAAATTCCAATCAGTGTCACACGTGTCATCGGCGGATTTGGCAATGGCGGAAAAAATATAATATATATTATTATTAATGATTGTTTCTCAGTATATTTGGTGTTCTATCAGAGGATTATATTCAACTAATGTCACTAACAACTGGTCATCAGCGAAACCATTAAACGTATAGTTATCAGTTTAATATCTACCAGTACCTAGAATTCATATGGAGCGTCGAAGGAAGCGCGATTCCCGAACGAGATGCACAAATAAGAGGCTGGTTACGCGAGTCATTGTTTGGAAAAACATCAGCTTCCGTCATGTCGATGACAAGTAAACAATAACCGTTAACTATCGGAGGCTCTGTCGTTGCGTTTCTATGACAGTTCTACCATATCCAGAATTGTCGAATGAGGACACTAACTATACGCGCTAAGAAGACGAAGGCCCGGCGGACCCGAGTGAAATAGGCAAGCAGGAGTCCTCCGATAAATCAGTCGGCCTCGGGCCTACGGACCGACGTTTGTGTCGAACACTGCTTGTAACACATCGACGCAAATTTGTAATAAGCCTCAATGACATCTTTTAACGGAGTTACCTCCCATGTATCTTTTCAACACGAATATGCCTGAATGTCAGTCTATGTCAGTGAATGTCGTCCTACCCTGACGAATACCGCTAACCAATGTTCTTTATTAGAAGAACAAACCGCCTTGCACAAAACAGGACACGCCCACATTTGACAAGAAATGGATAGAGAACAAGCTAAAACAAATGCGATGCTTTATACAACCAGGGGCAATAATCCAGAAAGTTATGGCCTGAAATGTACAAATATCTCGGGGACATAAAAATATATTCTAAGTTTTATCAAAATCGGATAAAAATTGTGACCTCTAAAGGGCATAGGCGTACGAAGAGCGGCCATTTTTTAGGACAGTTCCATTTCGATTTTCCCCAAAATTCGAATTCTACCTTCACTATAGTGGAATGGTGATGCCTTTAAACGTTTTTTAAAATCTGAAAAACATTATGAGGCCGGCAGAATCCGCAAGCTCAAACATGTTTTTTCGAACAATCATGGGCCATAATCCATGAAGTTAAGTTCGTGTATCCGCGATTATAAAAATCATATATTGAAATAACCAAGTTTACGTTATATCGGTAACACCGCTACAAAAAGAAAGACTATTTCAAATATAATTCTGTCACGAGTGGTCTTTATAATAGTAAGTGCAGGGAGACTGCATCACACACAATTTCGCACAAAAAAAATATATGGACAAGACATCGTACTCAGAGAACACAAACAAAACAATTCAAAAAGAGTGAATGAGTCCGGTGCTAGCCGTAAGCGTCCAATGCGCTGTACAGTCCCGGACCTGTGGTGACAGAGACTTCACTCATATTTGAAAACAGTAGTGAATCCAACGAATTAATTGTATAATGTCAGCATTAGTCATCATATTCCGCTATGCAAGTAACAATACTGAGGTCAATGTATCAGAGAAGTAGTTCAAAAAACTAAATAAACTAAAACATTAAAGAAATCTCAACTGACTGTTGGAAACGAAACCAAGAAATCGTTGGAAAATTACCAAAGTAAACGTATTTATAAAAACTAAAGAAATAAATCTCTTCATGAAAGATTATATGATAAACTCAGTCACATGCAATCTTTACAAGAAATCTTATTTACAAAAACTAAACAAGTAAATCTCTTCATTATTCGTTAAGACAGTTCATATGCACATAATCAATCACTTGGCGATTGGTGCTCATTGATCAATGATAAAACAATCAGCAATAGGTCACAAATCAATCATAAGTAATCAATAATCGATTACTATTCAATGATCAATGGTGATTTAATTCACTCATTGGTTGTACAGGTATCAGTATATATTACGTTTGATAGTATCATGATTTATTTTCGTATCTGCTTGTGTAATTAAATACATTTTTATCTTTAAAACATGGATGTTGAAGTAAGTATACTTGTTTTTGTTATAAGTATATTAATTTGGTTTTAATTACTGACTCTGTAAGTGTGTTTATTTTCGTTAACATCTAAACAATGTTTTCTTTCTATTTCAAGTTTAAGCTTCGAAAACCAGAAAGACCCCGCCGTAGTTTATCCTTGAACACGAAAAGATGCATGGAAGAAAGTGAAATGAAATCGTCGCCTACTTTATCCCGTAAATCAAACTGCCTAGTCCCAAATCGAATACCAAAAGAAACTAGACTAGTAAATGTTGTAAAAGAAGAAGAAATACAGGATAGAGATGTTTTTCGTATTAAATTAGCCGTAGAAAGATTATCAGACAGTGAAGAATTGATAGCTGATTGTAGCAGACCATACACTCTTCATACTATATGTGGCAAACATAAAGATCTCAAATCAATCACACCTCTCAAACAGTAAGTGATTAAAACTGATTGACCAAGTTATCTCCACTTTGGTCTCAATAAGCCTTGACCTTCGGGAAATTGTAAAATCTGCAATATGTGTATCTAATATTCAATTACTTTATTTTACAGCTTACAGATCTATTCAGCGGAGATTATTGTCATAATCTTGTTTAATTATGATACGTTAAAGTGTTGTTTTATACTTTTAATATGGTGCTAAAATTCTACTACATAGTATTAACAGGAAGTTCTATAAAGCATGTTTTTTTTGGGTTAGTCTACTGACTTAATGAACAGGGGTTTTAGACCAGTCCACTATGGCAGTGATAATATTGTTGTAGGGGTGACAGGTTCTAACTGCCTGTAGCTGGAACTATAACATCCCTGTTTTTCTAAAATAAAACATATTATTAATATATCATGAGGATTATTGAATTTTAACTAGTAAGTCTTTAGATTTGAAAATTGTTCAAATAAGCACATTTTAATTTTTCGGAAAGTTAATTTTCCGTGAAGTTAATATGCGCAGTTACACATCCAAACGCGCTGGACTTTTCACAGTGCGTCCACTCCGTGTTGTATAATGGTTTTTCGTGGTATTGAATTCTGATAGTCGTCGTTGTTGTAGTTCTTGTTGTGAAGCAGGTTGTTGATTAATTGGAGTTTGATAAGGGGAATCTTCAAAATGAACTCGTTTAGTGTTTTGTGGAATATCTCTTATTTGTGATCTATTTCTGCGTAATGTTTGTGCTGAGTTAGTTTTGACGATGTAGGATCGAGGAATGTCTCCTACTGCATTGTCGATGACAGCCGATTCCCATCTCTTGGTTGTTGGATTCTGAATACAGACCTGTTGACCTGGAAGTAGCGTAGACAACTCCTTTGAGTGTTTATCATGACTCTGCTTTTGGATATTTTGTCTTTGCTTCAGAATATCAATGATTCCGTCGTTTTCATCAAGGGTATGTTTTCGAGGCAAGTTGTCTTGAATAGCTCTCCCATAAAGTAGTTCAGCTGGTGATGGGATTTTGTTGTCTATTGGTGTGCTTCGAAGACATAGAAGGGCGATATTTGGATCAATTTGGGTATCTTCGGCTTTCTGTAGTGTTCTTTTTACTGTTTTGATTTGACTTTCTATGAATCCGTTGCTTCGTGGATAATGTGGTGAGCTTGTAATATGTTGGAAACCATATTTGTTTGCAAATTCTCTATATGCGTGGCCATCATATTGTGGTCCGTTGTCAGAACGCACAATCTTTGGTATGCCATGCTCGCTAAAAATTTGTTTGGTTAGGTCAACGACTGTTTTGCTTGTGGCATTTCCTTGTGGCAATTTTCGTACAAAGGGAAACTTTGAATAATAGTCTGAAATAAGAAGGTATTCTCTATCGTTGAAATGGAATAAGTCTGTACCAATGGTATGCCATGGCCTTGGTGGTATATCGGATGGTATGAGGGGCTCTTTAGTTTGTTGTGGAGAGTATTTTTGGCAAGTGGCACAATTTTTTGTAATATCGACAATATCGGAATTCAGATTCCTCCAAAACACAGACGTTCTGGCTCTCAGCTTAGTTTTTTCAATACCCTGATGAGCTTCATGGAGTTTGTGGAGAATATTCTGTTTCAATGAATCTGGAATGATGATTCTTGATCCTTTGAGTAGGACACCATTTTCTACGGATAATTCTTCTCTGTATGTCCAATATGGTTTGATTGACATTGGGACATGTTTAATAGTGTTAGGCCATCCATGGTAAATCATCTCTTTCAGAATTGTTAGTTCTTGATCTTGTTGAGTTGCAACTTTGATCTTGTTAATCATGTCATTTGTGAAATTTGGCATGATGTCATGGATCTGTACATCCATGTCCTGTATGGCACCATATTCTTGCGGCGATAACCGTGACAGTGCATCAGCTATTGGTACATCTTTACCAGGTACATATTTTATTGTAAAGTTGTATGACTGAAGGCGCAATAGCATGCGTTGAAGTCGTGGTGGTGCCGAAACTAGGTGTTTGAGGTGTATAGCTTCAAGTGGTTTATGGTCTGATTCTATTATGAATGTTTGACCATATAGATATGTGTGAAATCTCTCACATCCAAATACAACAGCAAGTAGTTCACGTTCAATGTTGGCGTAGCGAGATTCTACGTCTGTTAGAGCTTTGCTTGCAAAGGCAATTGGCTTGTTTTCTTGTAGTAGAGTGGCACCTAAACCTTTTAAGGATGCGTCAACTTGTAACGTTATAGGTTTCGTTGAATCAAAGTAAGTTAGAGTTGTTTTCTCACTAATATTGTCTTTGATTTCGTCAAAAGCTGTTTGATGGCTAGCAGTCCATTGGAAAATGTTGTTTTTCTTGGTGAATTCCGGTAAGGGTGCAGTTAACTTGCTTAGATTTGGTATAAATGGACCAATATATGTAGCAAGACCTAGGAAAGTCTGTAGTTCTTTAGTGGATGTTGGTGCAGCCATTTGTTTTAAAGCAGCAACTTTGTTTGGATCCGGTTGTACTCCATCTGCAGAACATATAACACCATAAAATTTTATCTTCGATTCTTTAATTTTGCATTTATCAGGATTAAGTTTTAAGTCCTGTAGCAATACAGCGTTCCATCATTATTTTGATGTTTTGGCTATGCTCTTCTGCTGTTTTTCCAAATATTACAATATCATCTGCAATGCCTACTACTCCTTTGCAGCCTTCAAAAGTCTGGTCGATTTTCGATTGAAATACGTCTTGTGACATTTTCAATCCGAATGGCATTCGCAGGAATCTGTATCTACCAAAGGGTGAATTAAAGGTAGTGAGGTAACTTGAGTCTGTATCTAGTTCAACGTTCCAATAACCAGACTTTGCATCCACGATGGAAAAGTATCTTGCCACAGATAACTTAGGTAAAATTTCAGTTAGTGTAGATACAACATGGTGATCTCGTTTAATTGCTGTGTTAAGGTCTTTCGGATCGAGGCATAATCGTAGGTCGCCATTTGGTTTTCGGCGGTATACTAGACTGTTGACCCAGGCGGTAGGTTCACCTGGTCGTACTGGTACGATTATGTCGTTCTCAACCATGCTGTCTAATTCTTTCTTTATGTCGTCCTTAAGGCTGATAGGAACTCGTCGTGGCGGGTGTATCACTGGTGGTATATTGGGATCAATGGTGATATGGTATTGGCCTTTAAATTTTCCTACTCCATTAAAACTGTTTGGGTATGCTGCAAGTAGTGTTTGTTTGTCGTGGATAACTGTACTTGATATGTTTCGGGGTTTCGTAGGAATGCTAATTTCAAAGTTCAGGGTAATCAGCTTCAATGTTTCAATAGTTGGAAATCCAATAATGGCGGGACCTTCTGGTTTGGTAACATGGAAAATCGCTGCTGTTCTGTTGCCATTATATTCACAGTCAATGGTACAGCTACCATATTGATCAATTTGAGATCCACCATAGGCTGTGAGGATATTCTGGGGTTGTTTCAATATTCCAGGTTTTGGAATTCCATCAACAATATATTCAGGAAACATCTGTTTATATATTCTCAAGGGCAGGACATTGCCTTGTGCTCCTGTGTCTAGTTTTGCTTTCAGCTTATTATGGCCCTGATTGATGTTGAGATCTAAGTAAATCTCTGTTTGGTTTCTGTCAGTTTCCATACTGTTTATGGTGATTGTTTCAAATGTCAAAGATTCAAATTCATCTGTAACTTTATCTTCTTGTTCAAGTGAGTGAAATCTTTGGAAATTGCGTTGTGGTGTTCGATCTCTGTAACTTCTACCACGTCCTCTGTTTCTCTGTTGTGATCTGCCATTTTGACTGATTGGACTTCTGTATCGGTTTGGACTTCTGTATCTGTTTCTTGATCTCCATTCATCTCTTTGTTTCATATAACAACATTTGGAGAAATGATTAGAGCCTTTGCAATAACTACATTCGCTACCATAAGCTGGACAACTTCGATGGTTGTTTCTATCATGACTGTTTCCACAGTTATAGCATGAACTGTGGCGGTTAAGTGTTCTGTTTCTGTTTCTGTGGTCTGGTTTAGGTTTTATTGCATGTATCGACTCGGTGTTTGAGTTTGCTGTTCCACTAATGCCTAGTCGTTGCATCTGGATTAGGGTTGCTTCATACGTCCTTGCAATATTTATTCCTTTATCCAAATCAAGCATGTCTCCTTTACCTAGCATTCTTTCCTGTACAGTTTTGTGTTTGGTACCGATTATCAGTTGTTCGATTAATCGCTCGGAAAGTTCTTCTTCATCGCGAAATTTGCATTTTTTTGCTGGATTTCTACATCTCGACATGAAATCATCAACTGGTTCGTCTTGTCTCTGTTTAAATTGTTGAAGTTGGAATCGTGCCAATAGGTGATTTATTTTAGGGGCAAGGTGTTGTTTAAATTTCTGCCATATTTTATCTGGTTTGTTTTTGTCTGTTTCTTCGTCCCAGGTAAAACTATTATAGATGTCTAATCCAGTTCTTCCAATCCAAATTAAAATGAATGATGCCTTCTCTTTATTATTTTTACTGGAGTATGGTCCTTGAAATATTAGGTTGCAATATTGGTAGAATCTATCAAACTCGTCTGGTAGGTCTGAGCTCTCCCAATTCATTGAGGGGGGTGAAAATCCTGAGGCAGCCATCTTTGTTGAATTTAAGATTGTTTCTCTTACAAGATCTGTTTATATAGACTAGTTAGATATTAATACTTCTCTGTTTTCTTCAAAAGTTGTTCTATACTGTTTATAATGTGGATTTGTTTACCACTTCTGACACCATGTCATAATCTTGTTTAATTATGATACGTTAAAGTGTTGTTTTATACTTTTAATATGGTGCTAAAATTCTACTACATAGTATTAACAGGAAGTTCTATAAAGCATGGTTTTTTGGGTTAGTCTACTGACTTAATGAACAGGGGTTTTAGACCAGTCCACTATGGCAGTGATAATATTGTTGTAGGGGTGACAGGTTCTAACTGCCTGTAGCTGGAACTATAACAATTATAACCAATTTCACACTGACTACACAATCATCGACTGTAGATATCCATATGAATATAACGGAGGACACATACAAGGCGCAGTTAATATTTATACGAAACAATCTATTGATGTTTTATTACAACGATCAGAAAAAGACAGGCCCCAGATTCTTATCTTCCATTGTGAATTTTCATCTCAGAGAGCCCCAACATTGTAGTAGATTATAAATCCCACGTTCTTTTCAAAATCATTGGAATTTCTCAAAAAAACACAGTATAATTGTTTCAATTTGAAATATCTCAATATAACCAGGTCCTTTGTCGATAAACCTGCTAAATAGTGAAATAAACTGTTTCTTTCAGATTACGTTACTTGAGAGCACAAGATCGTATGTTAAACTCTTAAAACTATCCAAGATTATACTACCCAGAAGTCTATATTCTAAATGGCGGTTACAAAGCTTTCTACGAACATAATCAGGTATATTTTTAACAATTTAATTATCTGCTGAAATTGGCGTAACTCAAAGTAAGGAGAAGTTTCAATTTATAAATACTAACGCCTACCATATACATCTCAATGTCATTCTTTGCTGTAAGATGTTCATTAATTTTAGGGTGTGTTATGTCGACCTACATTTAAAGCAAATGCTAAACGACTCTGAAACCGGAAATACACTGCTTGATGTCAATGAACATTTTTCAATTATTCTTTGATAACAATTGGTTTAATGTTTCACAATAATTTATATATTTTAGGATTTTTGCAACCCATCTAGTTATGTTCCGATGCTTCATGAAGATTACAGATCAGAATTACATCATATTCGCACCGTAACCAAATCACAGACGGAACGAGAGAAAACAAGAGGAAAAAGTAAAACAATGTCACGTGTTGTTAGATTTTAAACAGTTATTGTTATTTATATGAATTTGTTATGTTTGGAATTGTTTTACTGTAAATATTGTTATTCTGTTATTATTTATTTTGTAAATACGAATCAAGCATAACTAATAAATCAGGTGAAACGTATTCTGTGTTTTTCTTTTATTCGTGAACGCTGGATTGCTTCAGTATTCAGGAATCAAGTTATTGCACACCTATCATAATGAAATCTACTGGAATTTATAGAATTATTTATTCTGGATCAACTAAAAATTAAAGCCTCCGGTCTAGTTTCTCTAACAAGTGTCCACTTTTATAATCCCGCATGCTAATGACATCGAATATATTTAGAAAAATCGAAATTTTAGAGTGATTAACAGGTATCTATTCAGATATGACCTGCCATTTTGAAAGAGTTGAACGAAGAATATACGACTCAAAATGCCAAGACGTCTCCGATTTTAGTTAAAGTGGTTTCAATTTTGAAAGTAATTCCAAAATCTCCCAATTTAAAGAATTGAACGGACATTGCACGACTCATAATGCCAAGACGTCTCCGATTTTAGTTTGCAGACTAAACAAAAATTCATTGATCAAAAATGCGAGCATTAATTTTGCCAATATACGTACAAATTGTTATGAAGATATATTTTCTTACCTGTACAGCGTGAGCAGAATGTCATCTGTATGGAAACTAATACTGAAATAAGTTGTGTCGTTAAAAGCGCAGACGTGATCGAAAGACAATAGGACAAACAATGACATAACGTCATGTCCAATAATTGTTGATGTTCTACCATAGGCGTAGGGGCTCGATGACAGTTGGGTGGGTGGGGGAGCACAAACTGTAATGCCCGAAAAAATTTTTGGTTTACAGTGAGGCGCGCTGGTCTTTCTCAAGAGGCGTAGAAGTGGAATTTCCCGTACATGCCCCCCCCCCCACCCAAGAAAATTATGGAATATTTGAGGACTGCAAACACGTTTCCCTGCTATTTCAGGCAGCTTCAAAGTGGTCTAATATAGACTAATTAAAGTGACTGACTCAAATTCCAATTAATCATTTACAGTCCAAGACTAATAGACTAATTAAAGTGGCTGACTCAAATTCCAATTAATCATTTACAGCCCAAGAAGACGGGACCGATGGGAGAAAATTTGGAAAATTCTAGTGCTGCAAACACGCTTTCCTACTATTCCAGCCTGTGAATAGCCTACAACTTCAATTAGGTCCAATACAGCCTGAGGGATCACGTGGCTAAGTGGGTAAGACGCTGGCTAGCTTGTCTCAGGTGCGGATCCAGGAATTTTTGCAGGAGGGGGTTTGCCAGCTTTCGGTTAGGGAAATCTGCCATCATCGTCTCTAAATTACATAGGTCATACATACAAATTGAGCTTTTTAAACAGAGAAATCGTTTTATACTGATGTAGGATCACTTTGTGATGTAATTTCATTGATGCAAGGCATTATTTTTTTTTTATGTAGCTGAGAAGGGGGGGGGGGGGTGGACCCCCCTCTGGATCCGCCCCTGTGTCTGTAGGTCAGGTGTTCGATCGCTGTATTGGCCAAGAAAGTTCATCCAGATTTTCCAACGTGGTTTCCTCTTGTCAGTGATGCAGGACGGGGGGGGGGGGGGGCTGACTAGGACGGTTGTCTAGTTGTTCGGATGGAACCAAAGACCGAGGTCCCCTGAACACATTTGGGTGCACGTAAAAGATCCTTTCGTAGTTGGAATTCGATTTAAAATGGCTAGAACATTCCAGGACGAAAAGCCGCGTTCGCGCTCTGTATAAACCCCCCTTTAAAGAGGGCCAACTCGAGAGTATTATAAAGTGTCCGATTAATCACCGTTATTCACCGGAATTCATTTACAATCACCAGAAATCGCATATAATCACCGGGATTTGTTTCGAAAACATCCGAAACACTTCAATATTAGAGCTTTATTTATTTATTTATTTATAATTGCAAATTGAGACACCGGTCTCCATTTCCCGATGTTGACTGACAGGTTTAAGTTGTCTCACATACATTGAGTTAGTTACTCGGCACTAAGGTAGAGGATTTTAACGGATTTTATCACAAAAGTAAGCAGTTTTGTTCTCCAACATATTATCAGGACTGGCCCTTTAATTCTTGTATCCTTAACAATAAAAAAAACCTCTCTTTATTAAATTTATAATATTTTATATATAAAATATATTACAAATAAAACTATACCTGGTAGTCTCTGGTAGATGTGAGGTAGATCAATAATTATTACATAATTTAACAGTATATGTAAAATAATACATACAGTAGTCTTCAAAAACATTTCATTCTTAAGATAATCTAATTATTTTTGCTACTCCTGGCAAAAAATCCATATAGTCTTTTTATATCAAAAAGCATATTGTTGGACCAAAATGTTAAAATCTATCAATCCCAGTCCAAGTTATGACCATCTCCTAGTCCCAAAAACATTCTGTAGATTTCATGATGCCATAGTTTTTTTTTATTAATCTGTCTTAACAATGTTAGTCCTCTACAGAAGAATAATTTGTTTCCATGCCTGAACACTGAGATTAGATTTCCTCTTTTGCCTTTATGTATATTTTTCTGGGGCATTTTATGACCATTTTCAAACGGCCTAAGACAAAATATAAATTATAGCTATCATGCTCTAAATCCTATGTATAACATCATTTTATTTGAGCATGAGTTAACAAGTACAGTTTTTAAATATCATCTTTCATGGGCATAATTAAACTGATTTCCAAATTTATCTCTCACTCTTTTAAAGTCTGCAGCATCCATCACTGAAGTAACTCTCTTCATAGCTCTTCTGAAGTTAAAAAAAAGATTTTACTTTAGACATGGAAAAGTAACCATAATACTCATACAGTCATATCTTTTCTCCATCTAAAATTTAAATTAAACAGCAGGATGAAATGGAATTGGAAATCTTTGAGAGAACATGGTCCATTTTTCAACAATTGTATGTACAAAGCTTGGTAGGTTTTAGTAAGTGAAAGATCATTGAACTATATTTCCAATACATTTAAAATGATAATTTCCAAGTCAATATTATCTACTATTAACTTGTGAAAAGACTTCCAATTATTTTCAATTATCTCTATTTTACCACAATTTAATAAAAATAAAACCTAAAATTACCTATTAAACACACGTTTTTCTAACCGACTCCTAGATGTATTCTTTATTTCTTTCACATCGGTTAAATTGGCATATTGTTTATTCTTGCCTTTTCCCTTGCCCTTGCCTTTTCCCTTTCCTTTAGATTTGGATGAACTGGATCCTAAATCTATTCCCAGAGAAAGCTCTATATCTCTCTGTAACTCTGGATCCCTCCAGTCAGGAACAGAATCTAAAAATAAACAAATAAAACACTGTTATAGAACAAAAAACAAAAATGGGGTTTAACATCCTACTGTTCTACTTCAACTGTGCTAATGAAGACGAGCATATGCCATATTGTGCCATGTGGGAAATTTCAACTGCCAGGAGATCTTTTAAGTGCATGCCAATGTATACACTGGCACTCGTTTTTTTCTTGACATCCAAAGGACTAGACAGCTGTCTTTGTAAGGCCCTCTTCCACTGACAAGGTGAAACCATGTCGGAAAAATCCTGGTGAACTTTCTTGGCCAATGCTGTTATATAACCATTGAGGCAGGGGCGGATCCAGGAATTTTTGCAGGAGGGGGTTTGCCAGGTTTCTGTTACGGAAATCTGCCATCATCGTCTCTAAATTACATAGGCATACATACAAATTGAGCTTTTTAAACAGAGAAATAATTTTTATACAGATGTAGGATCACTTTGTGATGTAATTTCATTGATGCAAGGCATTATATTTTTTTTATGTAGCTGAGCAGGGGGGGGTTTGGACCCCCCAAACCCCCCCTCTGGATCCGCGCCTGTGAGGCCAAGGGAAAGACCTTCAATTAAGTTCAATAGGCAGATTTAACTCTTGGATAATGAATCTTTAAACATTGCTTATTCAGTACCATTATTCGTCCATTATTAGTCAACCACAATAATTTTCCTAATGCTCATTAAAAATTCCGGCATTAACAGTATCAAATGATAACATTGAATAATTGTCTATAAACACACCTTCCACTTTTTTAGCTTCTTGTGCTGCCAGTTTTCTTGCCTCTTCTATATTAGTAGGTTTGCCAGTATTATCACGACCAATAATTTTACCATGAAAAGGACACTATAGAAATATATACATAAAAGAATAAGTTATCTTACAGATTTTTGTGTATGTAACTAAAAATGCTCTAAAATTTGGAAACTGGAATAATATCTAGTTAGACAATCAATAAACAAGATTCTGTTGTTGTATTTTTCAGATAAGAGGGAATTTAAAGCTACAGCTTAGTCTAATGTCACTAATCAAAGAGTTCAATTGGACATGTTCAAATAGGCTATGCACAAAATTTAAGTTAAATCAGCCTGTCCTGTCATTTTGATATTTTATCTGTGTTGTTCTGATTTATACAAGGATCTTGAACAAAATTTTTACTTACCTTTACTCTATCCATTCGTTCACAAAGAGAACCATTTGGTAGAGGTGCTCGACATTTCCATGTAACAGGGGTAAATTTTCCAGCATAATGAAAAGTACGACTTTTCAAAGCTTCTAAATCATGCTGAAAACAAACAATTTTGAGTGACTGCTAATTTATCTGAGGTATGTAAAATTCAATGGGCATGGTGGTTACTAGTATTTAAGGGAAGAATAGTGTTACACTGGTACTTTTTTTTACACAGCACATTTCCCACTGAAAAAACAAAAGGCACCTCTTCAGCGTCAGATTATTCAGTGTACAAATTTTGTGCAAAAATACAACATAATTTTTTAATTCTGCTCAAAATGATGTTCATAAATTACCTGTGAAGCCTTTTCACTCTCGTGTTCAGCTGGAGTCCAAAATCTATGTAATGAATCATATCTGAAAAACAATATGTTTATAACGTTTTGTTGACTTAGATAATTATCAAACAAAGATTCATATTACTTAAAGAGGTCAAGCCTCCATCATCACTATAGTCAAATGGGTCAAAAAGTACATATTAATGTAATATAAGTGTATGTATACTATACTGATTTACATAAATTTTTTAAAACTATTATTGAAATTTATGACCAGTTTTGTTCGTTGAAATATATCGGCTGTCTAAATTGAATGAACCATTTGCCCCTGTTTAGTCAAGTCTACATTGGCAAATTTTGAATACATGACAAATCAAAAATTATTTTCTTATTGATGAGTCTTTAAGTAGTCTAATAGGTGATATCTATGACATAAGTGCAAGTATGTGTGTTCAATCATTTCGATTGGTTAACATGTTTTTCTATGCCATTGACTGTACAATGAACCAAGCTCTCATAAATAAATGAGATAATATATTGAACTCACTTAACCATCATAGGTGCTTTTATATCATCTGGGTTTTCCCAATGTGCTAAATCTGGACCAAAGGGAACAGTTGGTATATTATTGTTTTTATTTGAAGATGTTCCAGGTTTATTAATATCTACATCAAATAAACCAAATTTTGATAAATTAGCTGCTCTTGTTGTAGGATCGTGTGTATCACCCGCCTTCGATTTTAAACTCCAATCCTTATTTGTTCTTTTTCCTGCCCCTCGTTTTTTCTTCTCTTCTTTCAATCCCATCTCTAGATTAAAAATAACATAAGGAATTAAATACAACTGATTTGGGCTTTGCCATCTGTAGTTCACCATAAGAGAGAGAGAGAGAGAGAGAGAGAGAGAGAAATGGGGCTTAACGTCCACTCAACACAAACTAGGTCATTTTGGGACTAACATATGGTTTAATTTTATTTCAATAATTCGCTTGCGAGAAAAGGGTCTTTAGCAGTGGGAGGAAACCAGAGTGCCCGGATGAAACCCACGAGGTTGAGAAGGCGCCCCTATCTCCATGCCACATATGCTCACACCAGGGATCGAAACCAGAGCCGCAAGCCAGAGGTGACCGGCCAGCTAGAGGTCGAAGCGTGGCACTCTAGATCACTAGGCCATCCCAACCCCCCTTTCACCATAAGAAACTATGAGCAAAGTTTAGTGTTTCTGGATCAAAGATATTTCTAATAAACAGTATAAGCTGGGAGTCAAAACCTTGTCACCTGACTAAATGACAGACCTTGTGATGCAATGCATACGTGTTAACCATTCAGTGCCCCCACACTCGGCAGATAGGACATTAATTTTATTGTCTCCACCGAAGACCAGTCACGTTAGCTGCCATTTTGAATATCAAATTGTTTAAAGGAAAGGGAATTTTTGACCAATATATGATATGAAGAGCTTTTGTAAAGTTTCGAAATTTTTTCTTAGAATATTTCCAAACAACACAGCTAACAGAAAATTTTACTCTTATTGTTGTTTTTCAAAATGAAATTTTTCTAGAATTATATTGAGTGTTAGTGATAATATGTCTACCTGTGGCAGTTAAAAGATGAAAGGGCACTTCTGCTTCATATCCGTCTTTCTCAGGTACTTCTTCAAAATCATCATCATCATCTGCAAATATCATTTAATAACATCTTATATTTTCTTTACTACAATTAATCACTTGACTATTTCATATTTATTTGTATTTTTGGACCAGGTACTGGACCCCAAGTGCTACTTATCTTCTTGTGCTTTTGCTTGGAGGTGACAATTCATAAAAAAATGCCTATGACTTTGTCAATTTCAGTATGTTTGACTCGAAACTTGCCATCCTTGTTCCTTGGACCAATTGCACATCGACAGACTATGATTTCTGACATGACATCACACTTCCAATAGTGTGGTAATGTAGTCACGCTCTGTTCCTAATCCATATGTTTGTTTAGTCTAGCAGCTCTAGATTTCACATTGATTTCAAAGGTGTCATTTACACATATCTGCAGCTAATGTTCCTATTAACACTTATCTATACTGAATAAAAAAAGAAGAAATTTGATTCATAATATTCACCAAATATCTTTAATCATTTATTTACCTGATTCATAGTCTAAATCAGCATCCCCTGTAACTTTCATTTCTACACATTTGTTTAACAAGACTTCTAACTGATTCTTTAAATCTATCATTTCTTTCATTTTATCTTGAGGTGCACCTGCTTTACCCATAATCTGCAACAAATGGATTGCATAGCATGAAAACAAATTTCTTACTCATTTTAACATAGCGAAAAAATGAGTTTTAATATCTAGTCAACACAAAATTGATCATTTTGGAGATTAATATATGGTATACCTTTATTTCAATTATTTGTTTGCAAGCACAGGGATAATCAGCAATTGGGAAAAAACCCCAGAAAACTAGCTTGCATGGGCAGTTTGTCAATCAAATCACAATTTAATGAAATTAGCTATTCCAATTTTACTGCTATATCACAACAAAATACATAAAATAGTCATGCATATAGGAATGTTAAAGTCTTTTTCAAATCCTATTTATCAAAATCCTTGTTCAATGTTCAAAACAATACTTCTTGAAAAATGTGCCATTTGTTCAGATTCAATATGAAATGAAGGAAAATAAAAGCAAACCGTTTAGGAATCAGAAAAGCCCAACCTTTGATATATGAATTGAATAAATTAAAAATACTTATGATATAGGTCTACCTACCTCCAACCATCTAGCTACTTTAGGTAAATATTTCACTTTCACCATACGTATAGAGTCTCTTAATGTTTTAAAAATGTCTTTATTGTCATCTGTTTCTTCTATGAGAAATTTTTTAGGTTTGATTTCAATATTGAGATTATATTTTCGTGAACCTAATCCATAATCATTTACAAAATCAGTTCTTGTTTCACTATTTACAAATTCTTCTTCTACATCCTCCATATCTGAATTATCATCAGAATCACCCTCTGTTGCAATTATATCACTAGAATCAGTCATGATGGCCTCAGAAGAATTGTTTTCAATTGCTGAAATATTTTCATTAGATGAATTTTCATCTGTTTTTGTTAAGCCACCATTATTCATCATTGGAGATTTATTGTTTGAATGTGTTGCCTTACTGCCGTCTGTTGCATTGGGAGAAGAACTTGGATCATTATTACTCACTGGCTCAGCTTCACTGATGAAAAAGTCATCTGGTGTAGGCAGTAATAAATTTAAACAATTCTCTATCTCCATTTTACATGTTTCAATATCTGGTACAGTTTCTAAAAAATAAATATTAACATTTCTTGGAAATCTATTTGTTGACACTGACTATAAATATTTCCAGTATTCATAGCCTTAACTCTTTCCATTATAATGCTAAGTATGTACATGTATATAAAGCAAACTTATGATCACATAAATTTGTCAGAGCTTTAGAGACAATTGTTGTACATTCAAATTTTAAGACTATAATAAATATACCTTTACTCTCATCTAAAGCTTTACATTTTAAGACTATAATAAATATACCTTTACTCTCATCTAAAGCTTTACTAAGTTTCAGGTCTAATATTGCCTTTCTCTTTCTTTCTTTTTCTTCTTCTCTCTGTCTTTCAGCTATTGTTCTAGTTCTAATGTCATTAAAATCGACCTATACAGAAAAAAGATAGGCTGGCACTGCCAGGCAGGATACGCCCACATTTTCGAAAGATGGACAGAGAACAAGCAATACCGAAAGTGATTTTTCCTACATCTTTAAGTCCTGTATTTCATACTGTATTGGGAGCAGCCATTTAGTTGGTCAGTTCCAGTCTGATATTAATGAAATTCGAAACCGACAATGATTATGGTGTGATGGTACACAACCTAGAAATGTGACTTTTCATCAAAATCGGATAAGAATTGTGACCTGTAGAGAGTCCACAACCATGATATACCATATTTTTACACTATTCGCGTACAAACGGCGACCATTTCGTCCGGCAATGTTGGTACGATTTTCACGAAATTAGAACTCAACCATCCTCATCAAAATCGAATTAAAATTGTGACCTATACAGGCTCCACAATCATGATATATCATTTTTTTAACAGTATTCGCGTACAAACGGCGGCCATTTTGTCTGCCAATTTTGGTCCGATTTTCCCGAAATTCAAACTCAACCTTCCTTACAGTGCAACGGTGATATAATCAAACGTTTTTTTAAATTGGATAATAATTGTGACCTCCAGAGGGACCACAAGCTAAAGAAAGGGGGATTTTGCGTATAACCAGGGGCCATAATTCAGGAAGTTACGATCCGATATGCGCAAATATCGAAAAGAACCAAGATCTTTGGGTTATAACCATGAATTTCAAGTTTCATCAAAATCGAATTAAAATTGTGACCTTTACAGCGTCCACAACCTTGATATACCATTTTTTAACAGTATTCGCGTACAAACGGCGGCCATTTTGTGTGGCAATTTTGGTCTGATTTTCCCGAAATTCGAACTCAACCTTCCTTACGGTGTAGCAGTAATATAATCAAACGTTTTTTTAAATCGGATAATAATTGTGACCTCCAAGCTAAAAAAAAGGTGATTTTGCGTATAATCAGGGGCCATAATTCAGGAACTTACGATCCGATATGCGCAAATATCAAAAGGGAGCAAGATCTTTGGGTTATAACCATGAATTTCAAGTTTCATCAAAATCGAATCAAAATTGTGACCTCCACAGGGTCCACAACCTTGATATACCATTTTTTAACAGTATTCGCATACAAACGCGGCCATTTTGTATGGCAATTTTCGTCCGATTTTCCCGAAATTCGAACTCAACCTTCCTTACGGTGTAACGGTGATATAATCAAACGTTTTTTTAAATCGAATAATAATTGTGACCTCCAAGCTAAAAAAAAGGCGATTTTGCGTATAATCAGGGGCCATAATTCAGGAAGTTACGATCCGATATGCGCAAATATCGAAAGGAAGCAAGATCTTTGGGTTATAACCATGAATTTCAAGTTTCATCAAAATCAAATCAAAATTGTGACCTCCACAGGGTCCACAACCTTGATATACCATTTTTTAACAGTATTCGCGTACAAACGGCGGCCATTTTGTATGGCAATTTTCGTCCGATTTTCCCGAAATTCGAACTCAACCTTCCTTAGGGTGTAACGGTGATATAATCAAACGGTTTTTTAAATCGAATAATAATTGTGACCTCCAGAGGGACCACAAGCTAAAAAGGGTGATTTTTCGGACAATCAGGGGCCATAATTCAGGAAATTACATTCCGATAGCCGCAAATATCGAAAGGAACCAAGATCTTTGGGTTACAAACATGCATGTCAAGTTTCATCAAAATCGGTTCAAAATTGTGACCTCTATAGGGTCCACAAGCTAAAAACGTGATTTTTCGTACAATCAGGGGCCATAATCCATGAAGTTTTGATCCGATACATGCCAATATCGAAAGGAACCGAGATCTTATGGGGATAAACCTATATTTCAAGTTTCGTCAAAATCGGATAAGAATTGTGACCTGTAGAGAGTCCACAAACAAATTGTGGACGGACGGACGGACGTCCGGACGGACAGGGGCGACGACATAATACGTCCACATGAAAATGTGGGCGTATAATAATACATTTATCAAATTCCGGTAAAAATTATTTGGAATATTTTAGAGAAACCTTCTTGGGTCACAAATCATCAATGAAGGATTTGAATATTATTAAGTTACTGAATATCTGAATGAAGAAAATAAACTTAACCATCGTCAAGGGACAAAAAGCAACCACAGAATAAAAATGCTAAAATCAGGCAATTTATCCCCAGGAGTTATTAGGTAGATCGTCAGTGTTAAATATTTTGCACATACAGTTTAAATGTAAAAATGCTGAAAAGTATGGCTGTAAAGATTGAGTACTGGCAAGATTACAGTAACACAACATATTTGAATATGAAAATTGGCTTATAATAACCAGGGTTAGGTTAAAAGTTTTAACTTAAAACTAATAAGATGACATTAAAGAACACAAAACACTTACTAATTTACATGATTTAAGAAAGTTATAACCCAGAGAAAGTTTTTTATAAGCGTCACCAAATTTTTCAAACCACTGTTGTATGGCTTTTAAAGTCTCAGCTTTAAGTTTTTTAGCAACAGGCAGAGGAGGTGGTAGCGGTTGATCATGATCTGTTTCTGTAAGAAGTAATTGAAGGAATAACATTAACGAATTTAAGCTTCAAAAAACAGTACTTAGCTAAGCAGTGTAGCAACTAAATAATAAGATAAACCTGACTGCCTCAATTTCTTTCACAGTACACACAGAAATGGATAAATTCTGTGTGATTTGATCTACAGACATTCTCAGTGAGATTTTTTAATTAAAACATTTAAAATATTTGAAATTTATCATTTTTTGGCAGTTTCCAAAAACAGAAAAACCTAATTTACCATAACTTACCAACTGTCAATTCTAAAAATCGTTGAAATTCAGACACCAACAGATCACGAAAGCAGTGAGATCTATTAAACAGTTCATCAATCATCTTGAATGTTGACAGACGAATCTCTGCATGATCATTTTCTAGGGTACTCATTAACATATGGTAAGCATGTTTTACATATAAATCTGAAATCCTGCATAGATAATGCAAAATATTAGCTTTTAAAGATTTGACAATATGCAATCATCACACTGGTTGTTCGAATATAAGCCTTGGTTCACCATTTTTAGATTAAATCAAAATATGGCTGAACGGTGCTAATCTACTTAATATTGGACATATCCGATGATATTGAAAGTTGATTGTAGTCTTGTCATGCTACTAAAAAGTCTAATTAATACTTTAGAGAACATTTGAGGCCTAGCGAAAGACCTGCAATAAGCAAATTTAGCTCACATATGTATGTGTAAACTGACATCACAACAGGCTCTTATCTAGACACCATTAAGCAGGGGAGAATCACCTTTCGGTAGGGGGGGGGCATTTTGAGGAAGTTTTCAGAAAGGTCATTCTAACAGACTGTGGTAATCATCATGCTATGTAGTTACCTAGGCGTCTAATAGCTTATTTAGGTTAATATAAGGAGCTGTGTATACTTTAATGATTATTAGCAATTTCTGAGCGCGGGGGGGGGGCGAGCATTTCACTTTTTACGTTAATATAAGGAACTGTGTATACTTTAATGATTGTTAGCAATTTCTGAGCGAGGGGCGAGCATTTCACGCGGGCGGGCCAGTCCCCCACACCCCCTGTAGATACGGGCCCGCATCATAATAATACTGTCATATTGATTTATAGCGGACTTCTCAACTAGTAAACATTTAAAAGTGCATGTCTAGATCACATGTCTATGATCTTTGTCAGTTAAGGAAAGCTTACCCAGGTAAGAGAGATAGCTGATTCATACTAGTTGTATGTGTGCAAGTTACTTGTACCTACATGTCATATAAGGATTTATTTGGTCAATGACTTTGTTATCTTTTTTGATTTATTTTACAGATAAACAACTACAACTATCATTATGTGATTAGTCAGAAATTTTGGAATTTGGTCTTGCAATGATGCAAATGCTAAAGTCTAGGCAAGGAAGAACCATATAACATCATGAGTTCAGAATTATTTCCCTTTAAACACTAAACTGACAAATTTTCCTTCAGGGAAACAAATAAAAGCATAAAACCTGCAGATTTTCTTAAATTTTTTCATAACCTCCACATCAATTATTGCTTCACCAGAAAGAGTTATCTTTTCAACATGTTCGGCCATCTCTTCACATAAATGATGATCTAAACAATTTAAATCAGCTGCCATCTTTAGCTGTTCCCTTTAAATACAATTTTTAAGATATGACACACCATACCAATACTAATTAATGAAATCAGCAGACTATTAAAGTGAGTTTGATGTGAATTCAATATGGAGCAATAAGTAATAAAAGAATATTGTTTGATTTGTTGTTGACATGATAAGTTTCATCTTAACGTGCAAGCTACATTATATGTATAGCCAACTTTGACAGAGCATAGAACCATGGGTCATCTGAATAATGATTATACAGAATAAACTTATTCTGCTAATGCTTCATAATCCAAAATTATATTCACAAAAAAGATATTTGTGGACTAATAATATTATATTCTAAAATTGGGATGACAAGTTTATACGCTGACAGTGTGCAAAACGTCAGCTCAGAGGAAAATATGTACATTGTTCAAGTACGCCTATAGAAATTTAACATAACATATGGTACTTTACAGTAAAATTGATTTGGGGCCGATACTTTTTGACGAGGATTCAATAGAGCCGTTCCTGACCGTACAGAGCGAGTGTAACTGTAGGTAGGATGAGACCCACGTTCAGTCAGTTCAGAGCTGAACTACATATACATTGTCAATGTCATTATACAGCTACTGTACGTCAGTACTGTTATCTGTTTGATCATGAAGTGACATGAAACCAGTTAATTAGCTCTACCTTCAGACTTAAAGTTTAGTAGCTAAGTCTCTAACTCAATATCATCCAAAATGTGCAACACTGAAAACACAAATTATTTGTCGATTCAAATCAAAATTGATGATGTGATCTTACCGGAAAATGATTGGCTTCTGATATCCAATATTTAAGACAAATTAAACATTTTACCATTGGTACACGAATCGTGTACCATAATGCATTTCAGCCCCAGTTCTAGCAATTAGAGACTCGAAGTACAAGCACCAAACGGCACATTTAGACTGGAATAACTTGACGCTAGAAATTTGCATTCAATTGACACTGCTGGCTTATTCCATCGAACATAACTGATTTGAAATTAAGAGTAAAAACGGAAACCATTGAATGTAAATCAGTTCATATACATTCATATTAGAGTAGGCCTATTAATACTATTATGCGTTGTGACCCACTTGAGTCAATTTCTAGGTCCCAATTAAATAAGTGTTAGCTCCTTTAAATCAAGACAGATATATAATATATCAAAAATTATCAATACTGTTTTATTAAATGATGATATTGATTAGAATCACCTATTATTAAGAATTTGTAGCAACAAAACTACTTTTACTAGGACCACAATCTGTCACTAAATCCACCAAACATTTGCTATACAAAGCGTTTATAGAAATACATGATTACATGTCGTTACATTCTGGACAAACAGTCAGACTGCCTACACTGCAACCGACCCATTGCCATTGTTGTCAACTTAATTGACTATCATCAGCATTTATTTTAAGATTTTTGGCTGTTGTGAAATTTAAGAATAAAGTGATATGTAAAAATTGCTTCATTTCAAAAACGTTGAACGAATTATAATGTTTTTTCTTGTAAAAATTATCTGCCTTAAATCTGAATATCATTTATAATTACATAATACAATATCCCTCTCATTTATATTAAATTTTAACATAAAAAACGCAACATTGGTTTATATTCGCTTAACTTCATAAAAATTCGTTCCGTATATTTCTAAGGTTCTAAATATTAGCACCTCTAGGATGTAAACAAACAACTATGGCGGCTGCAAGTTGGAATCAGGAAACAAAAACTCGTTTAAATGAGAAAATAGCTGCAAATATCAACGACATTGGGTCATTAACTCGGCAAGTTGTCAGATGTTCCAAGTCATCTGATGTAATTATATGTTTTTTTTAAAAATATTATTAGTTTTTTCGATTCGTCATGTCAGAGCTGCCAACCCAAAATGAATTCAATTTCATATTCAATGACGAATGAGTGAGATTTAACCAAGCTGGGGTCCAGGGGCCGCAGCCCGCAGGCCCCAGCTCCCCGGTCAAGTCCAGGATGAAGTCCTAGCGGGGGGCCTAGGGTGGCGGAGCCCCCCAGCCGAAAAAGGATTTAGCACTTTTAAAACACTTTTGGAGACCGGAGAATAGAGATAAAATTATTCACAAAAGAGATACATTTTGAAGGTTTTTTTTAATGTAATGCATATCATTTAAACACAAAATTCATTATTGTTTCATTTTTGAACCAATAATTTCATTGGCTCATCAAACTTATCCAGCCAATCAGTGGTTCCGTACTTAAAACAAAACGGAAAAGAACGACTCGACATTCGGAATACATCACGTTTGACAAATTGCATCTGATCACTGTGCATCCGAATGTAACTTGTAGGTGGAAATCCCTTTTTGATTTTATTTTTATACTATGTCTATAGTTTTGAAAATGTGTGAGATTTCACTATACTATGACAACATGTATGTGCTCGTGAGAGCGTGATTTTGATTAAAAATGCGTGATTCTCACACCAAATGCATGACAGTTGGCAGGTATGTCATGTCCGTTATTCTGACTCGGACTCCAGCAAGGGCAGTTTTTAATAAAATTTTGTATTACATTCATGTACTAATAATAGAGTCTACCATTGATAATATCTGTAAAATAATAGAAAAAAACCCTCACATACATGTAGTGTGTATAATATAGATGGACGTGAGTTACATGTAGGCTGTAGGCCTAGTCCTTCTTTATGCTAAAAGTTATCATGTTTCGCCATACATGTACATGTATCACACAGTCACGCACCATTAATATGTAACACTAACTAACAACAGACATTTCATTGCCTGAGTAGAGCGACGTTAATTATTGTCAAATATAAAACATAATAAAACCTACATAATTAATTTTCTCAAGTGATACAAAAAATGTTAAATTTAGTTTTTCCAAATTGACTTTTATTTAGATTTAAATTGTATGATTAATTTTGTTGTTTTTTTTTAAAAAACAATAAAAAAGTTTCAGAATTGTTTTCATTGACATAAAAAATATGTGGCGTCATTGATTAGACGCATCATTGATTAGACGCATCATAGAAATATTTCTATATTGTATAAGGCACTAATTGGCAAACCTTAGATGTAGGGTACCAGAATCTGCTGAGGTTTGCAGAGTGATAATGATAAGATATGTGGTTGACGTGCGCATTGCCTATATTTCCCAGTGTTGTTTTTAATCTTGTTTGGAAATACTTGGTAATTTCAGCCATGAAAGTTCAACAAATTTGAGAACTCCACAAATTTTACAGCATTAAATATTGACTCATTTTTGTCGTGATGGTGTTCTACATCCGTCATGCATTAAAGCTGGAATTTCATATTTTCTAAGAAAGTCAAAACATATTTATTTCTATGTCTTTTGCTCAATAGCTGGTCAACTCACTACTAAACAGTCATAGGCATTATTTTTGACACTTTAAAATCTTTCACATTCGAAATGATAACACAATTACCTCCCTTGTTTTTCCATTACACCCATGCAATAGCTATCTTCAAACGTTCGAAATTGAAAATGATATTTTTGCCAAATTCTCAACTGGCTATAGTGAATTATAGGATTATTCTTTAACAAGGTAGGACAGTTTATAGATACCATCTATTTTAAGGCTTTATTTTAATATATTTTAAAAATATAACTTAAAAATATGAAATTGCAGCTTTAAAGCGAAGGCATTGGCAGTATAAACCCAGCTTTATGAAACTCACTAATGCCCAGACTGGAGATTGCAGGTTCGTCGCTGAATCATAAAGTTCTACTTGAAAAAAGCCTTGTATTATTATAAATTTGAGTCTAAGTCTAATGCAGCGAATAATTATTCATTTTGCCAAAAAAGGAAGAATCAACGAGGTGGGGGTAGAGCGGTATTTTCATGTTGCAGCTTAGAGGACAGCATCTGATCAAAGATTGTTCCTAAAGGAACTAGATGTGAGGATACTGTCAAAGCTAACATCACTAGATGGTTTGGCCAGTGTTAATCTCATACATGTACTTGCATTAATTTCTGTAACTGTTCGGGCTACAAAGTCAGTCGGCCGATGGAATTGTATTGCCCAAGCAATATGATTACACTTTGAGTCATGGGTGAGGTGAGAACATAAATATCTTTCAAGCGTGGACTTGTGCAGGGGGGTTTAGTACACTTTGTTGGACAATTAAAATGAGTCTGTCTCTCTGTCGGTCAGTCCATCCGTCCGACTGACACACTGTTTGGGACACTTACTCGCTTTCTAATTGAGCTAGAATGTTCGAACTTGGTGTAGGTGTTTATTAGGTCAGTACCTTGATGGAGTTCAAAGATGAGCATTGTCTGCTTACGGTAAGCAGAGATAAGCAATCTGATTTGTTGATGCTTTGGTGCACAATAACTTTGGTTATAATGAAGTTTAGAGCGACAAAACTCCAAATATAGACTCGTTATTTCATTACCATGACGACGTGTGATGGTGAGAATTTTCTGCTTAGGCTTAGGAGCAATTAGCAATGTGACTGATCACTTTGAAACCTAAATGAGGTAGAATGTTTTAAACTTGATGTAGATATTCATCAGGTGAATGTCTTGACTCAGTCAATGATTAACATTTCAAACTAAAGCTAAGCAATTTCATTGGTCGATGCTTTGAGACAGGATAACCTTGATTCTATCTGATAGAGAGTGATGAAACTTACAGTATAGTTTGATTGCTCGATACTTCTGAAAAAAAATAAATGTGCGATTAAATAATAGTGTCATCTATTTATTTTGGGATTTTGGCTTTGGGAAATATCAGCCTCCCTGTGTCTATCAATCTGGACACATTCTTGAATCTGACTACCAAAAGGTCAAAGTGGTTAATGAGAAATGATCTGATTAATCAATTATCTACATGTACAATACATGTATAAAACTTTACCACAAGTACATGTACGTATGTTGTTTCTAGTGTTAATCATTATCATCTATGTTCGGATATACAAAAAATTATTGCCAAATTAAATTCTGGACAAATATTTCTATTTCAGCTTTTATCACAAGCTGCTAAAAATTTTGCATCTCAAGAAAGCTGCATTACACATACTATGGAGGTGAGTAAATGAGTTACCAATACATGTAAATATATTATGTATTATGAAAACCAAATACCTTGAGGTGAATTAGTGAATTACATCTAATTGAGTTAAATGGGTACTGCAGCACTGGACAGGAGGTATGTGCCACACAATCTGCGTAGAATACTTGCTATATGGTTCTTTGTGAATCACTGACCCCAAGTCCACAAAAAGGGTCCATAATTTAAGTGCAATACTCCTTTGCCAAGACTATATGAGTCATGCCATCCTATCAGTGCAGTCAAAAATGCTTAAAGTACAATCTACCTCTAGGTGTCAACAATATTTTTCAACAGATGGAGCCAGAGAAGCTCAGTCAGTTGGCTAACTAACCAGGCAGTTCCAGTATTGATCCTGGTGTTGACACAGAAAGTTTCTCATCATTTTTATACTCCCACATTGAAATATGGTCGTATATTGTCGTGGGTCTGTCGGTCCCGCGTCTACAATTGCTTGTGGATGCTCTAGGGGCTAAAGTTAATATCCGATTGACTTTAAATTTATACACACGGATAAGCCTATTGTTTTTCAGCGATTTCCGATAATAAATTCCAGAGTTATGGCCCTTGATCACTTCAAAAAATCTTGTAGACGCTATAGAGGCCAAAGTTACTAACCGATTGGCTTTCAATTTATACACAGTGTTTAAGCTCATGAGATGAAGAAGTCTGTTGATTTTCAGTGATTTCTGATAATTAGTGCCAGAGTTGTGGCCCTTGATCCCTTCACAAAATCTTGTGGATGCTCTAGAGGCCAAAGTTAATATCCAATTGACTTGAAATTTATACACTGTGTTTAAGTTCATAAGACGAAGAAGCCTATTGATTTTCAGCAATTTCCGATAATTAGTGCCAGAGTTACGGCCCTTGATCACTTCAAAAAATCTTGTGGACGCTCTACAGGCCAAAGTTAATATCCGATTGACTTTAAATTTATAGACAGTGTTTAAGGTCATCAGACGAAGAAGCCTATTGATTTTCAGCGATTTCCGATAATCAAGACCAGAGTTATGACCCTTGATCACTTCAAAAAATCTTGTGGACGCTCTAGAGGCTAAAGATAATATCCGATTGACTTTAAATTTATTCACAGTGTTTAAAGCCATGAGACGAAGAAGCCTATTGATTTTCAGCAATTTTGGATAATTACATGTAGTGCCAGAGTTATGGCCCTTAATCACTTCAAAAAATCTTGTGGACACTCTAGAGGCCAAAGTTAATATCCGATTGACTTTAAATTTATAGACAGTGTTTAAAGTAATGAAATTTATACACTGTGTTTAAGTTCATAAGACGAAGAAGCCTATTGATTTTCAGCAATTTCCGATAATTAGTGCCAGAGTTACGGCCCTTGATCACTTCAAAAAATCTTGTCGACGCTCTACAGGTCAAAGTTAATATCCGATTGACTTTAAATTTATAGACAGTGTTTAAGGTCATCAGACGAAAAAGCCTATTGATTTTCAGCAATTTCCGATAATTAAGACCAGAGTTATGACCCTTGATCACTTCAAAAAATCTTGTGGACGCTCTAGAGGTCAAAGATAATATCCGATTGACTTTAAATTTATTCACAGTGTTTAAAGCCATGAGACGAAGAAGCCTATTGATTTTCAGCAATTTTGGATAATTACATGTAGTGCCAGAATTATGGCCCTTAATCACTTCAAAAAATCTTGTGGACACTCTAGAGGCCAAAGTTAATATCCGATTGACTTTAAATTTATAGACAGTGTTTAAAGTCATGACACGAAGAATCCTATTGATTTTCAGCGAATTCCGATAATAAATGCCAGAGTTACGGCCCTTGATACTTCAAAAAATCTTGTGGATGCTCTAGAGGCCAAAGTTAATATCTGACTGGCTTTAAATTTATACACAGTGTTTAAGGTCATAAGACAAAAAAGCCTATTGATTTTCAGCGATTTCCGATAATTAGTGCCAGGGTTATGGCCCTTGATCACTTCCAAAAATCTTGTGGACACTCTAAAGGCCAAAGTTAATATCCGATTGACATTAAATTTATACACAGTGTTGAAGGTCATAAGACAAAGAAGCCTATTGATTTTCAGCGATTTCCGATAATTACTGCCAGAGTTGTGGCCCTTGATTACTTCAAAAAATCTTGTGGATGCTCTAGAGGCCAAAGTTAATATCCGATTGACTTTAAATTTATACACATTGTTTAAGGTCATGAGACGAAGAAGCCTATTGATTTCAAGCTATTTCAAGTAATAACTTCCAGAGTTGTGGCCCTTGATTATTTCAAAAAATCTTCTTGATGCTCTAGAGGCCAAAGTTAATATCCGATTGACTTTAAATTTATACACATTGTTTAAGGTCATGAGACGAAAAAGCCTATTGATTTTCAGCGATTTCTGATAATTACTGCCAGAGTTATGGCCCTTGATCACATCAAAAAATCCTGTGGACGCTCTAGAGGCCAAAGTTAATACCCTATTGACTTTAAATACACACACACTGTTTAAGGTCATGAGACGAAGAAGCCTATTTATTTCAAGCGGTTTCAAATAATTACTTCCAGAGTTGTCTCCCTTGATCACTTCAAAAAACCTTGTGATGCTATAGGGACCAAACTTATCATCCGATTGACTTCAGATTGATACACAGAGTTTAAGGTGTTGAAACGAACAAGTATTTTGATTTTCTATGAATTTTGATAAAACTGAACTGCTAAATCCATGATATTCAATGTTTCCTATACTAATTGTTAGCGTGGGGCAAAACTTTTGTAAAAAGCAAATAACTTCTAATGATTTTCAGATAATTACACAATGAGTTGATCAGATTTTAGTGTATTACAAATGTTTCATTACCAAAAAAGTAAAAATATGCGACAACCCTTGTTGACTGCCCGGACGATTTAGCTGCTGTGGGCGTATGTTTCGTTGCCAGGCAACCTATCTTTCAGTTTGGTACACCCTTGTAAGTGGTGTAGGACATAGGGTATTAAATTGAGCATGTTGTTGATGAAGTACATTTTGAATATTATTTTTATCACTATTTAAAAACCATTTTGAAATCATGGCCATAATAATGGAGTACCATCTTAATTTGCCAGTGAACCTTATTGTGCCCTACAGCATACATGTACACATAATGTAGATATTACAAACAATATTTATATGGATCTCCTAGTAACCCTTATCTTATAGTGTTGAGGGGGGTTGGGATGACCTAGTGGTCTAGAGTGCCGCGCTTCGACCTCTAGCTGGCCGGTCACCTCTGGCTTGCGGCTGTGGTTTCGAGCCCTAGTGTTATGGAGATGTGGCATGGAGATAGGGGCGCCTTATCAACCTCATGGGTTTCCTCCGGGCACTCCGGTTTCCTTCCACTGCTTAAGACCCCTGCAAGCGAATTATTGAAATAAAATTGAAACCATATGTTAGTCCCGGAGTGACCTAGTTTGTGTCGAGTGAACGTTAAACCCCATTTCTCTCTCTCTTATAGTGTTGGTACAGGCCTATTTAAAATAAAAGATTTGTGATGTAAGTAGGTATCAAAAATTGGAAATTTCAAAATTTAAATGAATTAGGGTTACACAACCACACAGATCGAAAAATGAACATATCGTATTAATCAGACTGATAGATTTATGTTCTACTTTTTAAGAATATGAAGAAAATGGATGCAGTTAAATCCCAGCTAGAATTCCAGTAAGTGCACTGTAAATTAAAAAATGTTGATAAGTAAATATTAAAGTAAGGCGGAATATAATAAGCTCTGAAAAAGCGCAGTTATAGCACTTCCTTGATGTGACAAAGTACATGTAGCTATTGAATTTTTCCTTTGGACAGAAAGCAAAAACCTATAAAAGTATTAAATTATATATGGTGATATCTGTGTGACATTGTAACTTCTGTGAAAAGAAAATGGCTTATTTTTTTGATTTTAGGCATTTCGGTTATGTTTTATTTTTGTTAATTTTCTAATAAATTTTTTTTTTATATGATTTATTTCAGCTATTCTGGAATTGAAAGAAAGTGAGTAAATCTATTAAGGATACTACTATTATTGTGAATAAATATTTAGTTATACTAGCTCTGAATAATTTGAATAAAATCTAAATACATCTAGAAGGATTATCATATAATTATATTTAGATTCACAATATTATTTACATTTTATTGTTTATTAAAATGGCATTATGTAAGATTAGATAAAGCGCTGGCAATTCTTGCTAGAACAGTTAAAAAATAGATGATGAAAAGAGAATATGTTACCCCCCTTTAGAAGAACAGTGTAGCCTTAAGTGTCATCGCTATCTTGATTATCCATTTTTTAAATTGAATCATTAATTGTCAATCATATTTAAATCTGTTGAAAATCTGTGGCATCTGATGGCATTATGGGTTGATTATGCTTTTTGTTAGGTAAGCATACATTATGAAAGATATAGCTCTAGCATAATGCCTGTTGAAACTAATACTATGGGTATTTTACAAAAAGATGTGACTCCTTATTAAAGTATGTATTAAAATTAGTTATTTCTATTTACAATAACCATAATTTTAGTAGTAGAATTTTATTTGTTAATCATAATGCTCTTTTTAATTTTAGTTTACGATTATTAGATGATATCCAAGATCAGTTGGCTATAATACAAAGATGAACAAAAATTCAACTTTATCTTATCACCAGAGGCATAGTGCAATCATTTTTTGAAAAGATATTTAAGCCTTCGTATTTATATGGACATCAAACTGAACTATGTTGGGACCAGTGGTGATTAAATGTGTATTTTGTGTCAATTCCTGGTAGGAACTAAATTAAACTATGAAGCAGCAATAATGCCACTCAATCAACTCCCAAATCTTATTAAATCAGATTACCATTTTCCCTTCATTCATTTTTTCTGTTCTTTACATTGCACTGTAACTTAACCATCTTTCTGTCACCATGTCTGTTGAATTTCAGCAGTTTCTGTTCATAACTGTTACAGTTGTGGCCCTTGTTTCACTTTGTTGAACCATGAACCTTTGATCTGTATGAAATTATTTGATATCAGTGTCTTGTAAATGCTCCTATCTTGACAGCATAAACATATGACAACCCTTGTCGAGTGCCAAGACAATTTAGCTGCTATGGGCATGTTTCTTTTATTAAGGTTGATAGTTGCCATATATTTATTTGTCGTTAATAAAGCTCAAAATATGTTGTACATATGGTTATTAAATACATTTTATTTTCTATTTATTATAATGAGTGGATTCTTGAAGCAGACAAATGAAGCATTGTTAGAAAATTGACAACCAATACAGATTTCATTTCTTGAAAAGAAAACAAAGAGTAAATGTTCAAATTAAAAACAGTATTTCTTACATTACAAACACAAATTAGAGCTATCTTTGCACACATTTGCATATCTCATCTCGCATTTGTTTAAGCATGGCAATGTGTCGATGCAACTGTAACAACTTGTAACCCACTCATTTATTTATATGTATATGTTTTTTTTATTGCTTTACTGTAGAAGTTTGTAGAATAAAAAAAGTTTATTTCACCGTATTCGTTGCCCTCGAACAGTCAATGCAAGATTGTCCATAAAATGTGCACAAAACCAGAACCAACTTTTCTATAGTAAAATTTTGCGTAGAATACGTTTTTGAGTGGTAATCAGTCGGAAGTTAGCTTTGGTTTTATGCCCATTTGATCCCCACACCAAGTCTCCAGACTAATCTATACATTCTGAATACGTCTGGTGCTATTATATGTTTTTCTTTTTTTGGCCTTTGCTCCTCGCCATTTATCTACTTTATTCTGGATGTGTCACGCGTAATATAATTGATGGTTCAACTTTGATATTCATTAATATCCCCCACATTTTGAACCTCTTCTATTTTACAGTAGACTCTGCATTGGTATAAAATAATCAAAGACTTTAACAGACCATTAAGGATTATAGATAAAGGTGTTCTCCAACCATTTCAAAGAATAATGGCACCAAAGCGTCTCTGAAAAGTCTGAAAAGCCAAAGTTAACAATTTGCTACAGATAAAGAAAAGTATGCCGTTTAATAACATCATCGATTATAACTGGTAGTCCAATATTATTGACACGGCATGAAATGTTGCCCAGTAAAATTGACTGGGGCAGATTCCAGTTTCGACATGTATTGAATGGCACGGGACCTGAACATGTAATGGCGAGTGTAATGAGACCTACGTTCAGAGCTGAACTAGACATTCCACGGAACTAAAGTGGATTTAGTGAAAGTGAAATGTTAGCTTTAAATATCTCAAATTACAAACGCATTATGTCAACCAGCAGATTTTGCAAGTTCAAAGGATAGCTGGAAACACAGGAGAAGTCCTCGATATAATTCCGACGTGTTTGGCTTTATACTCGGATATCATGCGGACTGAAGAGGCCTCAAAGGAAGCGGGAGTGGTAATTTGCCGTTATATTACGATTTAGTACTGGAAAGTATTACCGGGAATACTCGCATTTAAGCCCTGGGCTTAATTTCGACTTTGACCATGTCAGTGAAAAAACATTTCTTCTGAAATTAACCCCAGGGCTAAAATTCGAAAAGAGGAGAAACAACAAACATTAAGGCTCTTTTTGTAATTGTCACATTTAGTGTCTAAAATGTCACCTGCAATTGGAGTCTAATGAGTTTTGAAGATGCGAAACCCTCTCATAGCACTAAGTATAATGCTCACCAAATCGACAAGACTCCGTCGATGTCAACAGATGTGGTTTCAAAATTTAATAGAGAGACCACTCTAAAATAAATTTAAAATTTAAACTCGTTATTAAGCCCATGGTCTTAATAACGGGAGGGTTTAAATTCGAGGACTCGCGGTATTAATTCACTTTAAAATCTACATGGTTAGAGTAAGTCGCCTAATTCTTACTTAAAGAATTTGCTACTCACATGTTAGATATGAACTATTTATTTTAGGAATAGTAATTATAGATTAGTCCTATTTACCATATGAAAACGCGTACGGAATCGAGTCAAACTGGGTCCCAGTTAAATTAGTTTAAACGATACATGAAATCAAAATACTTGGGACTGTACTTAAATTAACTACTAGTAAAAAAAAAATAATTACAAAAGCTACAGACAGGACCACCCCCCGAAAATTATTCTCTTGCGTGAGTTTCCAAACTCGGACAAGAAACTATTTAGTCAAGCTTCGATAATTCCCCCTCAATCTTAATGTCTCGCTCACATCTTCAAAGTACTGGGGATTCCTTCAATTATATATAGTCATCTATGAACTTATTTGTAACCTAGTCACGAACGTCTTATTAAACCGTATATAACATTAGTCGCCAAAGAGGACCTCCAGACCGCACCAATGTTTCGTGTGTTTTACTGAAAGGCTAGACCGTTGTCATATTATGTGGTATAATGGTGGACTCGTTTTCTGATGACCTAATTGTGCTTGCTTGAGAAACCTTTTTCCGACACAGTCGTCCTTTTCAATTATCTTATCTTATATCCTCGATCCATGCGTTCCACGCGTTCAAAATCTTGCCTGGAAAATAATCGTGCTTCATCCATCCCAAACGCCAACTTAACGCTACCATTATAACATACCCAGAAATCCTGGCCAGAAAACAAAATGAACTGGTTTCATTATGCATTATGTTTTCGTAGAAATTAAGCAGCCGCCTGCCAGTGGGTGTTTAGAAATGTAAGACCTTGGCTGAATTATGTAAGATGATAAAGGTTCCATAATAGTGACCTTTGCAGTAATGCTGCAGCATTATTTTGTTATTCAAAATTATCGTTCAATTTTGGAATAAAACATTATCCTTTAAAAACGACTAAAGAACACAATGCACTCTACATGTAAGGCATGTACGAAGTTCAACGAGAAAAGATAGTTGTATAGTGAGAAGAAAGTCCAATATTCGGAGAAGCATTCCCCAAACGTGTGGCGAGACCACTTAAAAATTTTGATTCGGTCCAGGAATGAATTTATAACTGAAATGACTTAGTTAAACACACCAACTTTTGCGACGAAATGGGGGTTGGGTTGGCTTAGTGGTCTAGAGTGCCGCGCTTCGACCTCTAGTAGAGTGGTTCAGAGACACAGTATTTGTCCTTATAAAAACTGACCCGCTTATCTGTGTGATTGCTCCGTCGAGAAATCTTCTGAAGTGAGCAGAAGTTAGCGCCGCGCACGTGGTTTAGGAAGTCGCAGCAAATATACGTCACATGAGGTATTTTTACAAACATGTATTGGTATTTAACGCCGAGTAAAAAATACACTCATTACGGGCTTCGACTTACGTGTTTATTTAATAGCGAACGTGAGCAGAAATTTCGATTTCACTCCTTGATTTGATTTTTGATTTTGGCGATTTGGGTGATTTAAATACAGAGCTAGCTATAATAGCTTCGTTTCATTTCTAACTTTCAAGTAGGTGAGAGCGCCCAGATAAATTCACTACAACCTTTCGAGATTTACTTTTATTAAGTGGCTACATTCTTGGTTTACGCTGGCGACTATTGTGGTTAGGAAATAAATATTTGTTAGCTCTAAATACGCAGAACTATTTGAGACCGGAAAATAACCGAAACAAACTTTTTATTTGTAGTCTTTATTTTCCAGACCCTTTTCGGTAACATGGTGTAAATTATTTTTATAATCATAGTATATTATCTAACCATCCTGTAGCCATAAACTTTGATCGACGGACTTATTTTTTTCTAGATTTGAGACTGAGCCCTGCAAGATATCGTCCACGGATGATTTGCTATCCAGCATTGGATTGGACAAGTACCCCTATGATTTGGGAACTGTAACAAACTACAGACAAAAATCACAAATAGGCTTTATGCTAGACAAATGTTAATAAATTCCCGACAACTTCGGAGCATCGTTCTATCATGACTGCTTTACATGACGACTGTGTGACTTTTGGTGACAAATACATTCAAAATAGACTGGTCAGACTGACGACAAAGACTAGGAAGCTGAGTAAAAGTAAGGTTAAGTCCACTAAAATGTATGAAATCATACGATGATTTTCTTGACACCCCATTTTTTCCGTGATAGTTTACGTTACTCCATCGGCAGACATAAGTGAAATTAATTTAATAAACAGAGAGACTCGGACATCTGCCGATGCGACCTTAACTGATTTAGATAGAAAGAAAAGTATTTGCGGCGATTGTCATAAAAGCACAATCACCAAGTTTAAAAAAAAAAATCAACTTCCGAAGACTAAAAAAGAAATGATTCGCATGAAGGCTAATAATGAAAATAAAAAACAATTGGCAGGTAAAAAGAATGGTTGCAAGTCCAAACCTTTTTAGATGAACGAAGGAATTTAGTATGATGTCAAAAATCAAAGATACACAGCAGAATGCCATAATTTGGTCATGAAACTTAAAAATCTAAACGTTTCCAATGGTAACGTAGCAGTGGTTATAACCGCATGTTTGGCTCTCGCGGAAAAAAAAAATATAATTACACTCCATCAAAATCTACAGTTCAAAGAATATCATGTGAGCGCGTCGGTGTCCACATGTTTAGGAAACCTTGAAGTCGGCGAAAAATACCACCCTTTATAGGCCTACAGACGAAACTACAAAATTTGGCTCTAAATTCGGTACAAACGCAATAATCGCTGGCTCGACGCATACGCCACTTACCCAGCAATGTGTTTTTTTTTTTCATAACAAACATCATGCAGTACAAAATATTTATTTATCTGAGGGACAAAAAATAAAGTCTTAAATTAATAGTTTTATTGGGGTGTTTATCCCTCTCTCTCACTCCCCGTATTACATGTCATTATATTTTCCTCGTACTTTACCCGGCAATTTATTTTTCATAACAAACATCGTACTGCACAATATTATATTTAGTTATCTTTGAGATAAACATTAAAATGTTACATTATTAGATTTATAGACCCCTCTCTCTCCCTTGCTCCCTCTGTATAACATGCCGTTATAAATAGGCCAGTGTCTGGGTATAAATAAGTAAACGCACTGTTCATTTTAATATATGTATGAGGCTAATCTTGAAATAATTCATGTCAAATGCCGATCTTTTCATCTCCAGCTTAACATGTATTTTAATTTCTACTGTAGCATTATAAACACAGTTAATATAAAGACATTTGAAGGCGCGGGTTTACTGTTAAAACAACGAAGCGTTCGCGCATGCGTACATATGTCAAATCCAATCGTCTCATAGAGTGTATTCGGTTACTTTGCAGTATGGAAATAAACGATATTTTCCGACTGCGATCAAGTTATTTCGTTTCCGGGACGTGCGTAGCTTGGAGCATGTTTTTTTAGTACAACCAAGGGACATAGCTCTTATTCTCACTAAGAGATAACTCCTTTGATTATGGAAGCCGGGAAGATTTTGAGCCATTTATAATATGTCCAAATGATTATATATCCTCAAAATTCAGAAGTGGCCAGACTTCCATTGTTGATCAATGAAGTTTTTATAGTAAGTCTTATCATATAATGTCTTTACTGTCCCGAAATAGTGTCTGTTTGTTATAAAACATTTTTAGCCTGAACCACTCTACCTCTAGCTGGCCGGTCACCTCTGGCTTGCGGCTGTGGTTTCGAGCCCTGGTGTGAGGGTATGTGGTATGGAGATAGGGGCGCCTTCTCAACCTCGTGGGTTTCCTCCGAGCACTCCGGTTTCCTCCCACTGCTAAAGACCCCGGCGCGCAAGCGAATTATTGAAATAAAATGAAACCATATGTTAGTCCCAAAATGACCTGGTTTGTGTCGAGTCGACGTTAAATCCCATTTCTCTCTCTCTCTTTGCGACGAAATCTTGCCCCATCACTGAAAGATTCAAATAATATTTAAATATTGTGCTATGGAAAAGTCCATGTTATTGGTTAAATTTGTTAAAAAATGTTGCGTTTTATACAGTCGTTTCAGATTCCGGTAGGTTTCTCAGTTGAGAAAAAATGCCGCTTATACCATATTTTTCGCCCAAGGCATGCTGCGGATTTCCGTTTCACGGGTTACTTCTCTTGTTTTATTCTGAGAGCATTAGCCTCATTAATTTCCTGTATTGGCGAGTGTTCCTTTTCTAACTTGTCGAAAGGAATTTATAATTATTTATCCTTCAAAAGAATGAATGAATTAAATATAATTTAACGCCCCTCTTATCTGCACCAATCAAGATAATGAACACGGTTCTTCAATAGAACATATTGTTACGTTTAAATAATACGTTAAACAGCAACTGCTGACGGTTGAATAAATTTTTGAGGGAAAAACAATATTACATTCCTATTTAACTCGTTCAATTCCTGCCAAAGATAAAATGTAATTAATTAACTGAAAAACAAACCAAAATAAAACAACCTTCAAAGTTAAGATAATAGAAATCGTTGTTTCTGCTTGTGCTCTTTGGGCAGATTTACTGACAATTAATCTGGTATTGAATGCTGGTGATATCTTTAAGGTTGTAAAAAGGGAGACATCTGTGGGTATTATACCAGAGTACAGGTATTATAGTGAACTAGTAGGGTTGTACTCGTTACACTTTAAATAAAATTTTTTCATTTATTAATTATTGCACTGGGCGCTAATGACAGAAAACTGCCTGGGTTGATACTACAAGAACTTGAACTTACAGAATGTTCACCAGTCAGATTCTACAAGAACTTAAACTTACAGAATGTTCACCAGTCAGATTTTACAAGAAACTTTACTTTCAAAATGTCCAATAGTCAGATTCTACAAGAACTTAAACTTATAAAATATCCATCAGACCGATTCTACAAGAACGCAAATTTACAAGCTATCCATCAGACATATGAAGCATTAATCAATATAAAGCAATTAGATAGTGATACCCTTCTAAATACACATTGAAAATAATCTCAATGTGCAATTAGTGGATATGAACTTGCAGCTTAGTTGTACAATGTGATTTATTCCTTTAAGCACGTCATCTGAGTTACGAATAACAGTCCAACGGTGAGGTCGGCGTCAAGGTAATGAGAGAACTCATGTGGTCATAGTTCAATCTCGTAAGCTAAGCAAAAAATGCTTTATCGCTGAACTCAATCAAGGCATTTGTTTAACAAGCATCTACATCAAGTTCGGACCTGCTGCCAGGGTTAATTCCTTTTAAAAAAATATGATATATCAGGGGCGGATCCAGGAATTTTTGCAGGAGGGGGTTTGCCAGGTTTCTGTTACGGAAATCTTCCATCATTGCCTCTAAATTACATAGGCATACATACAAATTGAGCTTTTTAAACAGAGAAATCATTTTTATACTGATCTAGAATCACTTTGTGATGTAATTTCATTGATGCAAGGCATTATTTTTTTTTTGTAGCTGAGCAGGGGGGGGGGGGGGGTTGGACCCCCCCAAACCCCCCCTCTGGATCCGCGCCTGTATATGAACAGTTGCTGATCACCATCATGATATTTGTCTAATACACATATGTACTAAGTTTGAACATTCTAACTTCTGCATGGAGTCGGGGATCAACGTAAACGAAGGAAAATAATGGAAATATTGGAAACAAGTGGCTATGATATCGTTTTGTGTGGAGTATTTATGCAAATAAAAACGGCTAGATGGAAGAAAAACCATATCTGAGTGAATTGGCAGAGGTTAGATGATTGCCTGACATTACGAATTGTTGAAAAAAAAAACCGAGCCGAAGCGAGAGTAGGTAAATTCGAATCTTCAACAGGCATCGCATTCCTGTTCTTTTTTTATTATATATTTTCTAGTTCGGTACGGTGTATGCATATACATATATACGGATAGAAGGTCAGATTCCTGTGATACGATATACCAATCTCATCAAAATACAGATTATATTTTGTTCCGTTTTTTTCTGCTTTCGGTTGCCTCTAATACATGAAGATCTGACCGGTTGTAGTGGAAGGTCAGGTCAGGGTTTGACCTTAGGACGTCAGACATTTGGTTAGCCAATCAGCGTTGATATTTCTATTACCCAGAGTTCCTTGCACCTCACGCCAAAAACTCGCTGTAACAGACCGTTTCATTGGCTAATCCCCCACATCATCCAGAACGAGGGTTATATAACCTTTTTCATATTCTGGTGTAGTATTAAAACAAGTAAAAAGAAATGTTGAACTATAAAAGAACTAAACGAAACGAAACAGGATCTGTGTTGTAATCAGATTGACAAAAATCATGTACACTTTTTTTTTTTTCTCCGAAGAAAAAAAAAAATTATCTCAAAAAGATTTTTTTTTGGGGGGGGGGGGGGAAATTAAAAAAAAAAATCTTTTTGAGATAATTTTTTTTTCTTCGGAGAATCATAAAAAAAGTTTACATGATTTTTTTTTATTATTATTTTAAGGATATGAATAAAAATCGTTTTTAGAAAAAAAAAATTAAAGAAGATAAAAAAAAAAGATTTTTAAATAAAAAATAATATTACGAAAGCCTACAGAGCTCATCTATTTTTTTTTTTTTTTTTACTTCTGAGTTCCTAGTTCTCACTTTTGAGTTCCTAGTTCCCACTTCTGAGTTTAACTCTGAATTCAACGATTTGTATAAAATGCGCATGCGCACTTTCTACTTTCACATTACTTATTGGTTCGACGCCGACAGCGGTAAAATAACGAATGAAAATAGATGAATGAAAATCTAGATAACTATTCTTTTTAAAGGCATCCTACGTGTGTTATGCTGCATATACCATTATGGGGATAATTTTCCTTGTCAGTTTGATTTTGGTATGCTGAATCTCGTGTGTAAAGTACCTACCAGCTATCTACCATGCTTGTCTAATATTATTAGTAATAATGTTTTCAGTCTAAATGAGCTGATTCTTCGATATTTCAATTGTGATTTTTGGAATGGGGAAATAATGCTTCTGTTGTTGTATCTACACCAGGTCAATATCAGTTTGAGCACTCTAAAAAGGCGTCTAAGATCTTTGAGATTAAAACGTAAACTCACTGGGAGTAGAAATACAATTTCTTCTTATAACGATGTGATTAATGCAATTATAACTGAAATCGGATGTAGTGGACGCTGTATTGGATACCGATCCATGTGGTATCGTTTAAGGATTGAATGGGGCATCAGATTTCCTCGCGATGAAATTCTCAGACTTATGCGGATTGTTGATCCAGAAAGAATTCGAGTGAGAAAACGTCGAAGTTTACATCGAAGACGATATATTTGTAAAGGACCAAATGCGGTTTGGCATGTAGATGGGTATGACAAGATAAAGCCATTTGGATTTTGCATTCACGGTTGTGTGGATGGCTTTGGTCGACGAATTATTTGGCTACGTGTTGGGAAAACTAACAATAATCCCGAGGTAATTGATATAGATATTACCTCGAGGGGGTCCAACAGCTTGAAGTTGTCCCAGCTATTAAAGAATCTTCAGCCGCTATTCCATTATGATGAAAATGACCCCACTGCGTGTTTGAAATCCTTTATTTATGGAAAGAGCACTTCTAATCAGCATATAGAATCATGGTGGTCCATCCTTCGACGACAGTGTTTACATTGGTGGATTAATTTATTTAAAGACATGCGAGAAAAGAATATTTTTAATGACTCAAATATTCTTCACAGTGAATGTCTGCAGTTCTGTTTTATGCACATTATTCAATCAGAACTTGACATGGTCTCTTGAAACTGGAATCTGCACCAGATAAGTAGGAGCCGTAAGACGGAGGTTCCAACAGGAAAACCTGACGCAATGTATTTTTTTTTGCCACAGCTATATGATGCCAGCGATCAAGGTACCTTTGTGGATATTAGAGATGTTTCTGCATGCGTGACGATTTTCGAGTACGGTAACAAGTCGATAGCTTCAAAAAAATTGTATACTATTCAAAAAAAGTAGGGGATATTTGATTTTTAAGTGTTATTAAAGTCACCTTATGAAACTGACGAAGAAACAAATGACAAAATGAAATGAAGTTCACATTCAAATAATCGTTAGACTATTAAAGTAAGGCACAGACTGACCATTATCAGGGTAAAATGATACCCGGGGTCAAACAGCAAAGTTACCACAGCATCACAACAAAGTCAATAACGGGTAAATCTTCCTCTGTTTGCCAAACAAGCATTGATCCGACGTGGCATACTCCCAATGAGACGTCTAAGGTCATTTTGGTCCAGATTGTCCCATTCCTGTTGCAACGCAGCAGCAAGTTCTTGGACATTGGCTAGACGTTGTTGACGTTGACGTAACCTTTGTCCAAGCATATCCCAGACGTGCTCGATGGGGGAGAGGTCGGGACTCAGTACTGGCCAAGGTAATGTGGTGATGTTCTGTTGTTGAAGGTAACCTGTAACGATCCTGGCCTTGTGACATCATGCGTTGTCATCCTGGAAGATGAAACGTAGGACATGACGTCGTGCGAACGGCACAACATGGACTGCCAAGATGTCGATTATCCCAGTGTTGACGATCCCTTCACCAACGATGTCTTGCCTGAATATGATGATCTCTCAAACAAGGGATCACGCGAGGACGTCGGGCGCGAAGGTGACCCCTATGCAGTCGATACCGAATCGTCTGGCCACTCACTCTCACACCAGTGTCTGTTTGAAGACGAGCGCTGACCTGATTTGTAGTGATGACACGATTTCTCAAGGCCAAGGTACGGATAAATCTATCCTGGGCTTGAGTTGTCGCCCTTGGTCGACCTGAGCGTGGTGTGTCCTGTGCAGATTGTGTATCACGGTATCTGGACCATAGCCTGCTTATGACAGACTGAGAAACATTCATCGTCCACGCCACAACCGCCTGTGTTGTGCCGATCTGTAACATGCCAAGTTCGCGTAACCTTTCATTTTGGGTAAGCCGACGCATATCAAAATTTTCTGGTCACTAAAACAATAAAACTGATGTTTCCACCCTGGAATTCAATGCCACAATGGCTGTAACATTCAAAGTCAGAGTCGTGCAAATCTTGGGTTGGACCCCCATGATGATCCCAAGGATCACCTGCATTCCATGCGTTAGCTATTTGTGCGTTTGGGCGTCACATGTAACTGGAAATGTTTCTTCTGTTAGGTTCTATAGTGACTTTTTTCGTAGTCATTTACATATTTTAGTATTATGCCCCCAAAATCAAATATCCCCTACTTTTTTTGAAAAGTATAGTACATCTTATCCTTGAGATCCTCCCTGTGTCCCGAGGCTAGCCCAGTACTAGGTAGTAAAAGGCGACTCATGGGGAGAGTGGTCGGGTGACTCCGCACTTTGTGTAATTCTAATTTTCTTAAATAGTCTGCGCTTTCCTTAAAGGTAAGGTCCCAGATGGTTTTTGGAGGGTAAAACTGTTTAATTGTGTGGGAAAATTCCGTATAAACTTCTACATTAGCAACTATTGCATGCTATATTATTCATTTTTACGCGTTTTCAGCAAAATAAGTCTGTAGACATTTCGTCTGTGAATATTGAGTCTCTGGAAAAACCCGACTAACTTTCCTATACTTAACACACTATCTACTAGTCGCGTTTGTCAAGGCGTCCTATTTTTTACCTCCACTAAAATCAGTAAGTGAGTTCCGTAACCCGGTTCAGCGCTTTTAATATTCATGTAAAGGTTAAGCGCTTTTAATATTCATTTGAAAACCTGAACTATCTTGGACTGCCCCTTTAAAATATCAAATTAAAATCCAAAAATAATTTTGTTATAAAGATATCTCTTGAAATCTACTGTATTTGGTACATAGTATATTCTCTGTTTACTTCGGACAGACTATAAGTTCCACTTAACTAATAATAACGAATATGGAAGCTTAAAGGGACAATCCCACTCTTGGTGTAACTTATAAACATGTCCCAATCTTCATTTCGAATAATAAATTGTAGTATTATAAGATATTTCAATGTATTGGTGCTATATTTTATCTGAATCAACCTATTTTTAAAATTGGAAAAGTTACGGCCAACTTATTATCTAAAAATATGAAAAACTTGAAGCGAGTTTAATACCCCCATTTCACTGGGCCACGGAAGACTTGCAGTCAGTTGCGGAATCAATCCTCAGGTGTACCGCAAAAGTCTTCCTTCTCATTCTGTATGGTTCCGCTAGGAAGCGCAGTGAATCCGTAGTTCACCTTTTCCGCAAACGTTCCTGTAAACATTGTTGCGGATACATTTGCCGTATTCTTCCGCAATTAAACCGGGACCGACATAAGAACAACTTGCGGGTAATTGCGGAAAATGCTTTTCACTTGGTTTAGGCGGGAAAGTTAGCACGAAAGTAGCAACTGCGCATGCGCTTTTATAATATCTCCGAATTTAAGTCTGTAGTAGGAATTCTGAACTCAGAAGTAAGAACTCAGAACTCTGAATTCAGAAGTGGGAAGTCGGAACACAGAAATTAAAAAAAAAAAGTAAATGAGCTCTGTAGGCTTTCGTATAATATAAATGAAAAAATTTAAAAAAAAATATAAAAAAAAATAAAAAATTTTTTTAAAAAAATATTAAAAAAAACTTAAAAACATAATTTATCAAAAAAAAAAATTAAAAAAAAACTTTAAAAGAAAAATTAAAAAAACAATTTATAAAAAAAAAATAAAATAAAAATTATAAAAAGAAAATTAAAATATATATACATGTACATTTAAATTTCATTTGTATTTGCTATGGCAAGAAGATAAAAATAATATAAATGAAAAATAAAATTATAAAAAAAAAATTAAAAAAAAAAAATAAAAAAAAAATATAAAAGAACTTATAATTTATCAAAAAAAAAAATTAAAAAAAAACTTTAAAAAAAAAATTAAAAAAACAATTTGTAAAAAAAAAAAATAAAATAAAAATTATAAAAAGAAAATTAAAATATATATACATTTAAATTTCATGAAAATAATATGTATTTGCTATGGCAGCCATAGTCCACCATAGTAGTCTGAACAGTATGACTATTGTTCGTGGAAAGAGCATCGGAGGTTATTTTGAAATTGCGAAAGTTATAATTTTCCGTCGGAATGTCTGGGATACGATTAACTTATCAATTTTGTATACCGAATGTCACATGCGTGACCTTAACTCATTATTAGCATACAATAACTGCGGGGACGGATCCAGGCATTTTTGCAGGAAGGGGTTTGCCAGGTTTCAGTTAAGCAAATCTGCCATCATCGTCTCTAAATTACATAATAGGCATACATAGAAATTGGGCTTTTTAAAAAGAGAAATCATTTTTATAATGAAGTAGGTTCACCTGGTGATGTACTTTATTTGATGCAAGGCATCATTTTTTTATGCAGCCGAGCAAGGTGGGGTTTGGACCCCCACCCCTGGATCCGCCCCTGGACAAAGTAGATACGTGTACATCATTCATAATTGCGGACCGGGACTCCGGCAGTTTAATCAAATTGCATCATTACTATTGTAATATATTCTGATATAAATATTACTTGCAAGGATATTTAACTTTAGCAAATCCAGAATTATAGAAATCCTGATCCCATATTATTTATATACATGTACATGCATTTCAGTTTTATTCACTCTGTTGATATTGTCGTCACTCCAGGCGGTATTCCTGCTGTCCGTATAGCTGTCAACCCGTTCCCATTATGTGTAGGATATAGCACGAGGGTAGTTTCTGAAGTCTTTGTCACTCAGTATAACTGAATCGAGGACATAACATTGCTTATAAACTGTCTATATATGTTTATATGTACGTGAAATAAAATAAAACCAAGTACGAATAATCCAAACCATTAGGCATAATTCGAAGTCCTAAAAAACGTTATAGGCAAAATAGTTAGGCAAAGTAGTGTAACCAGCAAATGGACTGTTGATCGTGTACGAAATACACAACAAACAGTGGTAACAGGTGTCCGGAAGAGCAAGCTTACCCTGCCTGGCGCGCCAAACCCGCCATAGCTGCATTCAAACTACTAGGCAAAATGTCGGTAAAGTAGCGTGATTGGCCAATGGACTATCGGTATGCAAAATGCACGTGATGAACATTCCAGTCAAAAAAAATTTATATAATATTATGTTTTCTTATGGGAAAAAATACCTACCCTGGAAGGATAGCCCGATATACAGGCTTTAAGAAAAAAGCTTTCGGAAGAATAACCTCAAATTCTCTCTAGCCTAAATATATATTCAAAGCGCAAGTTATTCCGGACACAGAATATACCCCAAAGAGCAAATAGATTTACCGTTATAGGTTTATAAGTTGGTATATACTCCTGTCGGTATACCCACTGTCTGTCACATTATGTTGGTATACTCCTGGCTGTATACCCACTGTCCGAATGGCTATCAACCTGTTGACAGTTTTTGTTTCAATAAAAAATATCTACACGTGATACGGTCATGATAATTCATCAAAATCTGGAGTTTATTCTCATTTTAGGCTATCGAACTTTCTAGAATTGTTACTTGGAAATTTCTAGGGATTCTGGATAAAGTTAGAAAGTTATAAAATTTAGCCGGACTAAATCAGTCCGTGGGCAGAACTTTCTCAGCATTTCATGATTTATTGTCATTTCGTGATGTTCCACATATTGTGCTTTTTTTTTTTTGAGAAGAATGGCCCGTTTCATATTGTGCTGATTTGAGAGGTTTGGTCTCTCTGTTGTGGATTATTACCAGGTCTGATTATACCAATACATAAATTATTCATCCCCGTCAGTTTGAATCACCAAGATTCTGTGCAGTTCTGCCAACTTCGGGATTACGACGGCAACGTCGAAAATACACATGTAAAGGACTCTACAAACTACAACAAAATACATTTCTAGACCCCCCCCCCCTACTGTTTCCAGAAGTTTTTATGGTTTCTAACACTACTAACAGTTTCCAAATGACGATTCTGGAAAGTTAATTCACATAAAAGTTTTCGATGAATTAACATGACCTCATCGCACAATATGTCAATTTTTTTTTGTTTTTTTTTTTTTGTTTTTTTTTTTTTTTTTTTTTTTTTTTTTGGGGGGGGGGGGGATTTATAGTGAAATAATATATATATAGGTCAGAATCGTACATACATTTTACGCCCAAAATAATAGTAAACGATTTACAGATTACAAGTTTTCAGATTTATATTACAGACTTGCCTATGTTCAGATTTGCCTATGAAGTTTTTTTTTGTGTCACACCAGCTCGAGATGGATGATGTCCTGTGATCACCTGAATAATGCTTCATCGTTAAATGTCGTATGCATTCACAACCCAGCCAGATTTATTCTATAGTATTTGCTTGACAATGCTGAAAGAAACCCCTTCGAAACGTCGCCTTAAATTACAATTGCAGCTGTTTTCCTTAAGTATGTGTTTTTCGTTTTACTCTATCCAGTTACTAAATGCCCTTTAAACATTATTTTTACATGGGTATCCTTTGACTTTATCAAAAATGACCAAGGAGCACAAAAAAAACAAATTCTTCATTACGGTCTTTTTATAGCCTACTTAGCTTGTGTGGGTTATGAACACCGAGGGACGGCATAATTACTTTCGTGCCGAAGTTAATATGGTCCTTAATGAGACACTATTTTTTTATTTATTGATTTGTGGTGATAATTTGTTTCCGGGTATGGATAGCAAGGGAGAATAATTTTGTTGTTCACTGAAGATAGTCCATCTGCAATAATTTGTCATGGGAAAATAATTACAAACAATTTCCTTCATTGAGTAACGCTGTTGCAGAAAGTATTTAGAGCCTAGTCTCCATTTTTATGATTCCAAATATAAATGTGAGCCAACGGGTACCTAAATATACACGTGTCACTTACACCCTTTCACATGCCACCCGCTCTTTCCACTCTACGTCTGTAATGATATCGGTACCCGCCCTCCTGTCCACTTGCTGTCGTTTGTTTAAATGAATCTTAATATTTCCGTTTATAAGAATGATCAAATTGTGATATTCGCGTTCTTAACGTCAGTAGCGCTCTCTTCAGAATTCCTTGTTAAGAAGATAGATAATGTGTTGATAAAGGATGTAATGTACTTTTTACAAGTCATATGCCAATTGAGAGTTTCTTCTAAATCGCAACGCTATTGATCGAGTAGAAGTTGTTTAGCATCTCAAAGGTACGGGCAACGTGAGATCAATTCTTTGACTACCGCATGTGTTTGATTCTTGAGGTAAGTTATCCCGTCCTTTTAACTTTTGTTATTTTAAGACTTAGCCGCACTGAGTTTTTAGGGAGAGGGATAATTAATGATCATGTTATATTCTTTGTTACATGGATTTTTAATTTTTTGACATTTCCAAGAGATTTTCTTGACGCCTCTTTTTAGGTTTTGGTTTCTATATTAGCTTCCTTTCTGCTTTTCTTTCACATAACTACATGTACGTTGGCGCTGCGTTAGTAATAAGACGACACTTCACGTTAGTAAATATACTTTCCAAATGTTTCACTGTTTCACTGCTTTAATATTACCAACTAGAGCCAATCTTTGCATCTTTGCTCTCCATCGTTTTATAATCAAAATGCGTAATTACGGTTTTGAAGGGTGATGGAATGGGGTTAAAACCAATGCCACAAAAACTTTGTCATTTTCAGATTACGACGGTATATCTCTATCTGTTTCCGTGTATAGAAAGAGATGTAATTTAACCTCGGAGATTTTCTCCGGGTCCATCGGGTTGCCCCACTGCTAAACACCATATGCGCATGCGAATTATTAAAATAAAAACGAATCAAAACGCACTGGTTTGTATCTCTCCTCGATCCCCACTCGTAATGAGGTTAAATGCCTTGCGCTAGAGTTGGTCTTGTTCTGCGGCATTTATCAAGTCTGAACGTTATATCTTTTAATTTCTGGTTTAAACTTTCCACCCGATATCAACCAGTTTCACAGAGGCATTACAACAGCCTTCTTATACCTCTGCATAAGATGACTGACCTTTATAAGTTCACTTATGCCTTCAACAATATGTCGTCACATCACACATTGTCAATCATTATTTGCACCGAAATAATGCCGCTCAAAATGAAGTAATTTGACTGAAATTTTCAGAAAATACCCTTTTCACTGTCTTTATCTTAACTATTATATGGCGGGAACTGTCGACTCAGTAGTTAAATCATACATAATGCATCGTTAATGAAAAGCGCAGCATCGTTGATTATGTGATTTATCAAGATTATTCAGGAATATGGCTAACCAGAAAACTTTCAGACGTGTCTTTCCCTAGTGGTGGCCCAAATGGGTTGAGGGGCGTAGTCTAGTCGTTCGGATTGAACAAATATATACTGATGTCCCGTGTACACATTAGTGTGCTGACAAAAGCACCCATGACAATATGAATTCGATTTAGCGCAGGCCAGGTCACAATAAAGTTGCTGTGACTGCAAGCGCTGGCATTGCAGCTAGACAATTTCACCAAGAGAATGGCTCCACTACATCACTGGTCAGCAATAAAATAATTATCTAAAATGGACACATTTACTTTATTTTACGTGTTTGTATATTTTTATTATTTTATATTTGATTCATTAAATTATCCTTAGCATGTTACATACCAATGACAATATTCAACTGTCATTCTGACATTCATAATTCGCGGTCAATTATTGTGACAGTCAATTTTATTTTTCGTAATATGCCTTGACCAATCAAAAATAAGGGCTTCCCATGGCGACGTCATTGACCTAATTTCGAGTTATTTCCGGGCTGGCGAAGTTGGTCGTCGATATAAGGTGATAGCTCTTCAAGTTTGATTTGTAATTTATAAAACTGTAAAATGACCAATTTAATTACATCAGAAGGTGAATAATGATCAAATAAAGTATCGTTGGCAATAAAAATGACATGAAGCGTTAGAACTAGTGAGTATTGTGAGATGTTAGCAGACGAAATGAAGCCAACAAGTCATAACAAAGATGGCGTCTGAAATATATACTATATAGTCAAGCAGTAGTAAGAAGTTTTATTTTAATCCCTTCACGTGCCTGTGCCTACACATGATCTATGTGTTAAACACTCGTCAGAACTTCGTGACTTTAAAGGAAATGTGCAGTGCAGTTACAAAGACTATAATCTCAATACCAAATAAGTTAATCTATTTTGTATCATTTTTCCTAATGGTCGTATGCGTTATAAGCCAGAATTTACTGACAGTAGGCTAAATCAGACTTGAATAGAGCTCCTTCCGATCTATGTATATTCCATGATCCCAATAAAGATCTATCAACTATGCTGACCGTCTGTTATCTGTAGTGTTACATATGTCAAAGTCTTCATTATCGTAGATATCAGAAGAAAGCTTATAATTACATTGTACTATTTGTGTGCGTTTCCAGGGTATTAGAAATCTTATACAAAAATATGTGTTTTCAAAGTATAAGTATTCGTTCTTTTTCGTATACCCAATGACCCCTGGCGCGTACTTTTAACTCCGATTAATCTGTACAGTAAATGATGACGAGTGTTCTATACTCGCTTCAAATTTAATCAGTGAGGATATCCAATTATCAGTCTAGTAGTAATCAGACGAACAAACTCTTTCAATCATATACTTGGCCATCTTGAATAATGGTTTGATCGTTTTTTGGCTTATTTTTGGGTTAATTTCATCTCATTATGCCAATCTCTCGTCTGTAGTCCAACAGCTCCATTATAATGTTTATGGCAGGAATTTTTGCAAAGTACAAAATTTAAATGTTGAATGTGACATTAAACGTTGAGTGAAATTAAACCAAGGCAAAGCTAATAACGACAAAGACTTTTGTTTTTATATGTTTATTATTGTACATTTCCTGTTTTCCCGAAAAAAAAACCAAAAACAGGGACAGCATGACAATGGGGGCCTTTTAGTATGTTCTAGCTTGAGGACAATAAATAAGTTTTGTCACTGCCACGTATACCTTACAAAACAACCCACACGTGTCATAGATTATGGGATTTTTTTTAGATTGTGAAATTTAAAAACTTTTGAGTTGAACTCTCTACATAGAATTAAAAGAAACGGCGCTGTAAAACTTGCAAACCTTAAAAGACGGGAACAACCCAAGAAAAATCAATTTCGCCGGAACCACCCAATTCAAGATTCGTTGAAATCGTGCCATATTAAAGAGCGTATTAATACAAAACAGTTTTGCGGTCCGACTAATTACCGACAAATGGGTTTCAAAATGTGACCGACAAGGAATTGTATATGCTATATAATATGCATAATCAACATATCATATCCATAATTCAAAAGCTTTCATATGAGAAAAATGTAATACTTATTATTATATGGTACTTGAAATAAGTTACTAATTGGCTTCTCTGTATTGTAGTTACAAGATTATCAGAATCTTTTTTTCATTTGATTGGGCCTAATGGTCTTCCGTATTCAGAGGATTGCCTCTGTTGTCACGATCACAGGTGCCTGCAACGTGGAATGTATTTCAGTTCGAAATCGGGATCACACCAGTTATTTCATAAGCTCGCTTGCGAACATGGACGTAACAGACTTTGGGCATATACTTAGTTATAACTTAATTGATTTTGAATATTTTCAACGTTACATGCGTCTGTGGTCGCAATTGCCGGTGTGGAGTAGGTGGTAAAAGTGTAAGTTTGCAGATGAGCACAGAGCACCATAAGATTCCTACTCATGATTTCTAATTATGGTCTTTCCCTCCCCCTTTTACATGGCTATTCAGGCGCGGACCCCCCCCCCCCCCTGCTCAGACTTGAAAATTTTTTTATGCGATTTTATTGGCGATTTAGACCTGTTATTTTGGAATTTACCTTCCGGAAATACGTCAGAATGAACCAAATTGAATCTTATTTACCAAATTATCGGTTGAGCGCAATTAGTTAAGCAATTATCAAACCTAGCCCCCCCCCCTGCAAAAAATCCTGGATCCGCACCTGCTATTTTTGTTGATTTTTTGGTAAAGAATTAAATGGTTTGAAATTACATATTCTGACTATTTTGGGAATTGTAATGACGTTGACTATGTTGAAAAATGGGACGGCTAGTTATTTAGGAGATAAACACTTCCTGTTTCGCATTTAGAGGGGTGTTATTGTCCAATAGACATGTCCTGAGATCATTAGGGCCAGAGACGCGTAGCGTCGAGGGTTCTAATGTAAAATCTCAGGACATGTCTATTGGACAATAACACCCCTCTAAATGCGAAACAGGAAGTGTTTATCGACATTGTAACATGCTTTTTTAGGATTTTAAAAGACATTACTAAAACAGAAGGGTGTTATTGTCCAATAGACGGTGTCTAATTGGCCAATCAAAACGCAGGGTTTACACTGAAGCATGTTACAATTACACGTTTACTTGTATGTTGTATCTATTAGTGTATCTCAAGACTTCCAACGTCAACGTCAGATATTACAAGAGTCTGGAATGGTTCTTCAACTCTTTAATACTGCAAACTCATAATAACAATTAACTGCATACACGTACAGAACCGCGGATAACCGACTAGTACCTTATGCTACTAAGTCGGATAGACCTAAATGACTGCAATATCAAGTACAATCACATATATTTACATGGAATTACTTCTAATCACTTGGCTAGATCAAGTGTTGACATAAATAAGCATCGATGTAATAATGTACAATATAAGAAATATGACAATGGTAAATAAAACAATTAATAGATTAATCGAACGATTGGCAAGTTCATCAGAAAGGCTGCATTGTCAGTTACTTTCTATCTTTAACAGTTTTATAAACAATAAGGGATTATACATGTCATTAGAATTATGTAACATTTTACCCTTGGCTACAGTCACCTTTCAATAGTACACGCACACAATGTTTTAAAGAAATAGAATAATTATTATTCTTGGAGTTTACATATATACATAGTTCAATTTGGTGACTTTACTTTTTAAAATTAAAGTATTATTTGAAATATTCTAGATTTAAATTCTAACATAAAACTACTATAACCAGCACGGTTATACTTCCAACCTAAAATACACGCGCTATCTGTTGTACAAATAGACTGGTGGCCAGTCTTCTCCACACACGAAAAATTGGCCAGTCCTCTCAAAAAAAAAAACGAAAAAAAAAACGTAATTTCTAGAGACTGGGCAAATAGAGCTTCATTCTCATCTAGTAGGTCAATCTGCATTATGTAGGTCGTGTGACGTCGTGCACGTGATTACTGCATTTGCACTGGCAAACTGGTGTAGGTGCGAGATGTTTGTTGTGGATAACAGTTATTGTTATTTAGTGATACTTTAACGATCTAAGAATTTTGTTGACGGACAATATCTGTCGAATGAACGGATACAACGTATGGGCTGAGGTGAATGAACATAAATAATTACACACGACATCATTATAACAACTTAACGAAGCCAGTTCATGCGTAGGCCTATCGGGACGAAGCCGAATGGCGAATGGAAACAAAAACGTGACATCAGCCCGCAGACGGTTTCAGCATGACTGCTTTGCACTCCATTCGAGACGCATGATTCATGAAGGTAAATATCGAACTTAATTTATCTTAGACATTACATTTACAAATTCGTGTCACGTGACTCGGGGCTTGCTTGACAACTGTCAATCATTCCAAATAAGGAACAACGTAAAACAGGTGTAGCAATATAGTCGTGGTGATATTGTTTTAAAGATTATAGACAAGGAATGGGGAGATAAGATATAGTTTGATGTTTCTAAACATGGTCACATATATGCAGGTGTGTACTGATATCAACTAACATTTGATTGACATGTTGTTAGATAAAAAAGGGTATAGAGCCATGGCATACTGGTTATATCTTTCAACAAAATACATGTGAGTCGAAATATTCCTATTGCATCATTTGGCTTAATTTAACCAATCATTACGTGGATTGCACAAGTTCATGGTCATGAACACGCATGGGTCTGCGTGATACCATTGCGGCTATAAAGGAAGCTATAGTATGTCTTTAAATCAGACTTCGATTAGATTCCAGAGGGTTACCATCTAAGAGTCCTAGACACCGCGAGGTGTCTAGGTTGAGAAGAGCTTAGTTAGTATTGACTATAATTGTAATATGTACTATGCTTGTATGTATACTTATCCTACATAAAAGGTAGAAACGAACTGTTGCATTGTTATAACTGGAGAAGACAAACGTCTTAAGAAACCAGTAAGATGAAACACACAACGTGAAGGAGAAGAAAAGACGATCAGAGATAAATCCTAGACGATCACAAGGCTAACGGTAATATGTAGCAAAAACAAGATGCATCGGTCATACGTAGGATGTGGCGACCGGACCGGCCGGCACCCGCTCTCCACGTCGGACGAAAAGGCCCATGGTGCTACACAGGACAGGAACGCCCATTTTATTGTGAAGCTCGCAAATTGTCCAGTCTCTGGTGCTGGTTACAGGTTTACTCAAATTTTTTTTTTATACAAATGGAAACGAAAGTGTTGGTTTACTAAAAATTAATACTTTTATATAAATCGAAATGTAAAATAAATAGAAGAGACTGGGCCAGTCTATTGTACAAAGTGTTCTACCTAGGAAAATTGGTGGAAATGTTAGAACCGATCAAAATGCGAAACGAAACATTAAGAGAGCCAATGCCAATGGGAAAATAATAGCTTTTCATTTCGACATAAGTTCTGCTGATTTCATGCTTTATTTAAAAGACACGTTGTAATGATTGATACATGACTTAATCAAGTATTTAACGTTTAATTAACACAAAATTTGACATTTTTCTTGACTAACCAGGTGGGGTTTTTTTTATTTCAAGAAGTCGTTTGTGCATATGTCTCTTTTGAACTGGTAGGAAATGAAATGAAATTAGGTTTAACGTCCTACTGGTTTGCTCCTAAACTGGGCTAATGAAGACGGACATACGCTCTACAGTTTTCTGTGGGTGAAATTTTGCCCGGGCAGCGGCGCTACGGCCTACTCTTACATTGAATTCCAACTGCCAAGGGATCTTTTACGAGCACGCTGTGTACACGGGACCTTCGTTTTTCATCCCATCCGATCGACTAGACAGATGTCCTTATCAGGACCTCCATCCTGCATCACTGACAAGAGGAAACGACGCCGGAAATTTGATGAACTTTCTCGGCAAATGCAGGCTAGCGAGTCGGCGTCTTTCCAACTTAACCACCTTGACACCCTGCACTGTTAGGAGGCCACGTCTGCTGTAATAACACGGTTTGTCGGAGCACACTTATAATAAATAATCCCAAATTTACACAAACCTGTAAAATCAAGACCCAAGATTTGAAATATTTGAGATTAAGTGAAAGTTATTGGCATGTGACTTGATAACAGGCTCTTTTTCTTATCAATACCAGCTGCTACGGTCATAATTCACATACAAAAAACTCTCCAGTTGTCTGAAATAAATTGCTTTTTGACAATATGACATTGTAAAACCTTTCCATCACAATAAAAATAAGTGGAAAAAGAGACCTTATAAGTGGCTTATTTCATTTCTTCTGGGTTTGGAATTCTTCATTAATGGATAAAATGACATAATTCGATTCGTATTTTCTCCAGTTTAGGGTACCGTACATTTTTTGGCATGCAATAAAACAATTTATTTTCGGTCATTCGTAATAATTAAAGATATGACATCCTGCTATATAAGTGATAGATGTTTTTCTTCTCTGTCTAGAGAAATCTCGAATTGGCCTAAAGAAAAAAAAAGAGTTTGTAAACGGCAGTCAAAGTTAACAGCCCACAATAATTTATGACACACTGCAACTTCGGCTTGGAATCCGATTACTTGGTTTTAATAATCTTCTGTGGACCAAAAAAATAGAATCTTCTTGGGATTAAAACGTTTTCCCATATAAATTATTAATATTGCTTTGTTTATTGTCTGGTTTAAGATTTTTTCCCACTGATGAAGCAACATGTAATACTTGAATATGGAGTAAGTTTGTATATATTAATCCTTTTTAACTTCAGTTTATTTAGATTAATAGTTGCCAACAAAGACAAACGCAAACAGGGCTTTTGGTTTGTGTAAAAATATAAAAACCATCTGTATGTTAAAGCCGGAAATAAACATTTGCATCTTTCGGGAAATATCAAACTTTTCTAAAATATGTACTCAAATTGATAATTTTACATTTGATTAAGAAACCAAAACCCAGATATCAGCTTACAGCGGCGTTAGGTAAGATTTGGCAAAGAGCTGACAGTTATTTCGCTATAATAATTAATACATAGATAATGAAAAGAGAATATACTGAAAATTTCAGTCATTACATTTATAGCCTAGCCTAGATTGTCATTACTCACGTTGTTACGATAATAACAAAGTCTTGATAATCCATTTCAACGGTAACATGATTGTATTTAAATCTACTCATATCGCAGCCATTCGGCGGCATTGAAGTTTGATTCTGGTCTTTGTAAGTTAATTAATGTTCAATTAATGATTTACATAATAAAAAGACCCACAATAGGCCGATTAAGCTCTTGCATAATATTGTAGGTTGCGAGTGATTTACAATTCCAAAACTAACGGCCAGAGACTGATGACATGTAAGGTAGTTAGCATACAGCAGCTGTACAGTGACAAACTATCTTAATCTTCTCTAATGTTACTTAGTATCTGTGTCCGTAATCTACAAATAAACCGTCTTCTTTAGAAACACAAATTATACTTCGTGATATGGCCCCTCTGGGTATTTAGATCTATATTGAGACATATTGAAATTGAATATAGATCAATGAACATCGAGTCGTCATGGTGAACTAATAATAATTTATATCATGAGGAATCTATTCTGGTGGCTAATAAAAGTAAATTCAAATATAAAGTTGGTCGCGGTTTAAGAATTGATCATTCAAAATGAATATATTGAAATTTCATTCAAAGCCTTAGCTCCGATTCGCCATTTTTGAACTAAATCATTGAATGGCGATCGTGTTTCAATCCGATTAAATTCCACGATCCAACATTTAAAGCCACACTAATGACCATTAGGCAGATCTAGTTCTTGTACAATGTATTTTTAAGCAACAGTTCGCATGAGACAGTTTGGTGAAAATTAAAGTGACTTTTTTCTGTATCCCGTGAATAAACTATTGTTTAACGGAAAATATTGCTGTTAGTCATTCTCATAATATATGACAGAACTGGTTAAACGTTCCAAATATAATTTTAACACAAAGATCATTGCTACGATACATGCGTAATGAAGATTTGAGGAAACGGAAGTGGCGCGAAATATGGAAAACAAGAGTATTCCTTCTATATAACTGACCGAATTTCTGCTCGCCGATATTTCCTTCGAAGACGAACAGTTGTCGTATGAGACCGTGAGAGGACATCTGGCAGTTTATAAAAATAATTAACCGTCAACATGATAGGCATGTAAGGTTGCCATGATTGATGACGTGTTGCAAGCATAAATGGTGCTCCCCACACCACCTCGACAATTTGGAAAATTACTATAGAGACCATTGTTAACAGTTACCCAAATCCGACAGACATTCTTGATTGTATTTATAGCTGGTGCAATTTTCTTTGTGACAAAAGATTATACGGAGATGAAACCGACAAGATAAAAAGACTTCAAACAATATATTTTATGTCGGAAAGTTTTATCTGAACTCATCTGAGTTATTGATTCCGACTTACTGCTTCTGCAATAGCTTTTAGAGCCCACGTCCTTAACAAAAAGATGACAAAATTCACAATTTACATACATTGCTATTCTTGGTTTTTATAAGCCATTAAGTACAGCAGACAAAAGACCCTCAAAATAAATGCTTTACCTACTAGAAAATAAAATGGGACCGAACAATGAACATATAATTTAGATAAATAACTCTCTGCCTTAATAGCTGCTAAGAGATCGGTATAATCCAAAATCAATAATTCTGTGCACGGCATGTCGAACAGAATCATAATTACCACCCCTCCCCCAAATACGTCTAAAACACAGGCACTTGAAGGGTTTAAATAAATTAAAATAAAATTTCTTACTACTGCTTGAATATAATAAGAAGAATACAAGGTTTTTCAGACCCCATCTTTGTTATGACTGATTTACCATGTATTGTCTGATATTATCTCACAATACTCACTAGTTCTAACACTTCATGTCATTTTTATTGCCAACGAGACTTTATTTGATCATTATTCACATTCAGATGTAATTAAATTGGTCCTTTTACAGCGGCCTCGCTTCGTAAGTTCTATCATGTGATAGAGCCTACGAAGCGAGGCCGCTGTTGAGAGAGACTTCAACACCCAGTTCCTATGCACATATCGAGTAATGATAGGTTTATAAAGGGACTGGGTGATACAGACTTCTTTTGACCTTATTTCGGGTTACTTCCGGGCTCGCCAAGTTGAATCTCGATAAATGATAGCTTTTTAAGTTTGATATGTTATAAATAACGCTGTAAAAGGACCAATTTAATTACCAGACATTTAAGGCCAGACATTTAAGGCCGAATTACAAACATTTAAACTGAAACTGTATCTATAATTGTGTAATTTGCAAACAATAATATAGATATATGACAAAAACTAATTATATATTGAAGTAAAACAATCATTGAAAATCAAAATACTTTTCACTTTATATGTCATCAAAGATAGTCGTTACTACATGTTACTACATGTAAAAACATCAATATCGGTTCCTTTAAGTTTCATTTTCACATTTACTTGCATACACTCACACAGATTAAATATGTACATGTAGACAACTCCGATGTCGTTTTCTCCTTGCATTGGTACGAGATGGGGTGGAGACTAGAAGGACAATACCCAGTCGTTCGGATGGGCGGGAAAACAATCGGATTGAACAATAGGTAAGGAGCATGGGCGTAGGGGGCCAATGTCAGTAGGACGGGGGGAGGGGGCCAAGCCTATTTGGCCGAAAATTGCGTTTCTTTGTCACACGAATTTTCTGAAAGAGTCAATCATTAACTAAACGATATTTCCCCAAAAGCTTTGATGGTTATGTATATTTAATTAAATACACAATTAAACAATAAAATAAAAGCAAATACGAACAATCCAAACCATTAGACAAATTTCGAAGCCTTATAAATACCGTGTAGGCAAAATAGTGTAATCAGCAAATGGAATGTTCACCATATACAAAATAAACAACAAACAGGGGTAATAGGTGTCCGGAAGAGTAAGCTTACCCTGCCTTGCGACACACCGGCCATAGTTGCATCATGCATCAAACTATCAGACAACATCTCGGTAATATAACGTGATTGGCCGTATGGACTTTCCGTATGCAAAATGCACATGATGAACAGTGTAAACGATGTAGTAGACATAATCAGGGAGATAGTATACGCGTCAGTACGGAAGCCCATAAGGGTCAATCAAATGAAAAAAAAAATATTCTATCTTGTAAGGGTCAATCGAATGAAAAACAAATTCTATCTATCTTGTAATTACACGATAGGCAATCTTGTTATTACAACTTGTAATCTTGTAATCATTCGAAATCACCCCAGTTGACTCAGTGACAGGCTTTTAAGATAAAGCACGCACGTGCTAACAAATCGACCATCGAACCCTCCAGCCCAACGAAGTATTTTTGTATGTCAAGGGATCGGCATCACCAGGTTGTGCCCTCCTTAAATACTATTCATACTCTCATTAACTTCATTCCCTCATTAATATCATTTATGATACACTGATTTCATGTTCTCCTTAAAGATACCTTCCCCGCGTACAAACTGTGTGATTTGATGATATATTTGGGCTAAAAATATATTCAAACTAATTAATCTATCAAACGTTTGCTTCAAATCCTTCTCAAAACATTGTATTCGTCAGGAGACGCAAGCTATAAATAAACTGCTTTTAGACGCTATGTCAGTCAGCACATTTCATTGAGGGGGAGTTCATTTTTCAGGATATCCTTTTCCTTACTTTCCAAAAATCAAAATTTAAAGAAGTTTTCCGAAAAATAGAAATAGCGTTCTGTGGCTTCAAAGAGCGCATTAAAATTGATGAGTCATGATGTAAACATGTAGAAGGTGGGTGTATGAAGTATTTATGGGAGCATGAAATCGGTGTATGGTGACCTTTAAATGGGCATCTCGGTATCTTGTAATTACAGGATACCTATCTTATAATAACAAGATTGCTTATCGTGTAATTACAAGATAGTCAGAATTTTTTTTTCATTCGATTGACCCTTATGGGCTTCCGTACGTCAGTTAAATATATCTAGAATAATAGAGGTTAGTGACATGCAATATTTACCAATCAAGTACATATGTCGGCCGGAAAACTTTTGAAGGTGTTTGTAAGTTTAGTGAGCAAGTGCCCCTGTAGTTGAAGCTTAGATGACAAAAGCCTCGATCTACTCAAAAAATCAGAATAAAAGGGACAAGCTCTCGCGTAACGACTTGGCTGAGATTTGAATAGCATGTTTTCAATCAAATTTACTTTTCTGTTTTGTTGGTATAGCAGAGGATGCATCGTGTTGATTTTAAGCATTATATGACTCTTAATTCTATGACACTATATCGGATTTCTTAAAGGCATCCTTTTCCTAACAGATATAATGCTCATTTTAATGGTTATCCTTTTCCCGGGATATAGCTGTCATTTACGCGGTTACCCCTCGCTATAATCCGCCAATGTATGTGCAGTAACTCGTTAATGACAACTGTATATTTCATTTATAAAGCAGATTTGTTATATTTCGAAACTACATCTACAATATTATATTTATAACAAAAACACAATTCTCTTAAGAATAAAAGCCATTACTCTTCAATCATCGTTATGGCTTTCCTGCCAAATATAACACTGCTAGCAAACATATATAGATAGTAATGTGTAATAATATAATAATAAATCTCCTTTTTTAACCGCCTTGCAAATGCATGTGAAGCTGTGTCGATTACGAGTAGCATCTATTATCACAAGGCTTGTGCTCGCAATCCCTGCATTAGCCGAGAAAGTTCATCGGGAATTTCCGAAGTGGTTTCGCCTTGTCAGTGGTGCAGGACGGAGGATCGAACGAAATACGAGGCCCCGTTTATATATTGGCGTGCACGTAATCGATCCCTTGGCAGATGGAATTCGATATAAGAGTGGGCCATAGTGCCGCTGTCCGAGCAAACTACCCTCATAGCACATTGTATGGCGCATGTCCGTCTTCATTATCCCAGTCGGAGCAGAACAGTGCGGCGTTAAACCCCATTTATTTTATCTAAGTTGAAGTCCATTTCTAAACACAACGTGAAGCAGAGAGTTAGTGGTCTTGCCGAAGAACAATGCTATTTATCCGTTATGGGTACAAAATAACGCATCACCATTCTAAGACCCTAGCCTGGTGTGAGCGTATGTGGCATGGAGATAGGGGCGCCTTCTCAACCTCGTGGGTTTCCTCCCCCCATTGCTAAAGACCCATACGCGCAAGCGAATTATTGAAATAGAATCAAAACCATGTTTGTCCCTAAATGACCTAGTTTGTGTTGAGTGGACGTTAAACCTCATTTCCCTCTCTTTCTAAGACCCTAGCTCACCTACACAAAAAGTGTAACGTTAATACGGTTAACATTAATCTCGCTTTGCCGAAAATAAATAGGGGTCATCGTATTGTCAGGGCGATGCAAGTTTCAGAAAAATCCGATAAAAACGGTAGCATCTATTGCGCAGACAAGAAGTTTGGACGGCCAAACGGGCGGAAAGCACTATTCCAGTATACGTCCATAAAAGTGTTAAAAACCCTTTAATCTAAGTATATTATGACATATTTTCATCTTAGTACTCATAATCTGGAAATAGAGAAAGGGGTCGCTATGTCTACTATGTGCAAATAATGAAATAGAAACGGAAAACATTTGTTTTTTAGTTTTCCATTTTCAGTCTGCTAGTATTCAGGCACAGTGTAGATTGTTGTATTTGAAATATTGTATTTTTGTTCACATCAAATGTTATTTGTTTCTTTGTACCATTCAGTATTGTTTATCTGTTTTCTATAAAAAGTTATGCTGCTTTTAATGGGCGTATGAATATAATACAATACAGTCTGATCTTATCCTATCACTGGGCGTATAAAAATGGACCCAGGTCAAATTGCGCACAAAGTACATTCGGACTGATAATTTGTTATTGATCATTATTTTATAGAATTTTGACCTTTCAACATACCAATAAGTGTGCACAGTTTCACAAATTGAATCACTTATTTGAAAACAAGTTTCTACAGTAAGATTGATGCATCTCCGAAAAAGCCACGGGTGGCGGTCGTACGAGCTTCCTTTATCTATTAAAGACCTGTATCACTATATTGGTTATTGCAAGGGTTTTAGCCTGAAAACATTATCAATATTTGTGTAGTTCATACGGGTCGATACGATCGTTACTTCATACTATTTGTGTGTTAATAGCACTTGAACAGTAATTCCAGCGATGGATTCAGACTCAACTTGAGACATGTTAAAACATGGCATAGAACCTTAAGATATCCAATTATGTCAAGAGCGTTTTATAGCTGAGGCGCTGGAGGCGCCAGCCTCCTCGCGAAAAAAATCAAAGAAGTTGAAAAAAATTAAACGGGAGAAAAATGCTAAAACCGATGAGAAAAATGAAAATGTACCCTAGTTAGGGGGGGCCCTATAGGCATACAAAAGGCCCCCACATCGACAAAAGGGCCCCTCTGGCCAAGGAATAGGGCCCCCAAGAGTCGTTTTTCTGTAGAACCCACTACTGAATGAAAATGCAGTCCTTGTGGCATGAAAATCCCCCCCCCCCCAGGAAAGAGGGCCCTAAAAAGTATAGCCTCCGCCATAATAACCCTTAAAACGCCCCTGAATTATGTTAAATTCAAAAAAAATTCCCATAGCTACTTTTAAAAGACTTCCAACGATCGAAAGCAAAACGTTCTACGATTCCTTTCCATACTTAATCGTTATTATACTCTCCCAAAAAAGAAACGCAAAGTTACATTTTGTCGTCGGTATATCTTGCTGCAACAAGGACAGCGACACGTCGCTGAACCTAACTGCTCTCCAGTGTTACTGTTGCCATACCCCCAGTGTCTGAACCCATTAAAGTTGGATTTCATGGTGTCGGCGTATTTCAAAACAGAAGCTCGAACGGGGACGTTTGCCTCGTTGTTCGGTTTCACGTAGGCGTTTAATTGCGGACTGTCTGGTACGAGATTTTACGCCGTCCGGGAATTGCTGCTGCAAAAGAAGTCGATGTTGAAAACCATTTACGCCAAAGACGTAGCCGGAAGTGACGATCCAGGACAGGTAGGGTCACTCTTGGTAGGGTCACGTGTTGAACTTCGCTGTCGGTACCTATCCCAAATCGAGAAATGAAACTAAGGGAAACATTCAGCAGTCTGGCAACATCTGTCTTGGATTCACCTGCTTGTAATCGACCAATAGCGTTGTTGCGTTTTTCTTCGTTCAGATGTGGCATCACTTGGTTACATGTGCAACTGATTTGGGAACCGTGAACCTCGGGACTTTAAAGACCTTAGATGTAGGTTCCCGGCGAAAAGCTCGCGAAGTTGTTAAATTCATGTTTCTTGTGCAATCAAACGATAACAAATTTCGCCAAAAAAGGGTGTAACAGCACACCTCGTTACGCAGGCAGCCAAACCATAATGAACAGAGGTGTGATGCTATGCGCAATATTCTGGGATTAAGTCGCAAGTTTCTTACTAGGCTACATGTATACCGAAATAAACAACAAATTCATCATACAAGTTTGAGTTCAATGAATTATCTTTATATCATCATCATCGTTTCGTAGTTAACAGACAATTCTTATTGCATGCATGGTGAATATCACGTTGAATAATCAAATACACACACACACACGTGAAAACTTTTTGACTTCACCCCTTTCCGCAACGCACGAATTTGGCTGCCATGCTTGATCCCAGAATATTGCGCATAGCATCACACCTCTGTTCATTATGGTTTTGCTGCCTGCGTAACGAGGTGTGCTGTTACAGTGAAAACTTTTTGACTTCACCCCATGGAGGTGTATATATTGACTAGAGTGTATGTTGGTCACGTGATCTCGTGCCGACTATGGAGGTTGGCAGCCATTTTACAACCGGGAAGATTTAGCCTGCGTTGGCATATACCAATATGTCGGAAAGTTGTTATTATTTTGGTAAATTCAATGTCAGGCGAAAAGGGAGTGGATTATCATTTCGTAAGTAGGCATGATAAGTTATAAGTGAAATAGTGAATTAATAGATATAGTAAAATCATGATAATTGTGTAAAATAATTAAATAAACACGGCGAGAAGACGTCGAACACTCGAAGCTTGAGGCCGAAAACCCGGCGGGTCCATTCACTTAATTTATTAGTACTGCTACTTTTATTATGTAATGATTACAAGGTCCGTCTGTTTAGCAAACCTCCAAATTAATGTTTTATTTAATTATTCGAAAATTGCGCAAATTATATATCATACACACATGCGGCTTTGTACGAAAAATATCGCGGGGAGTAAGTCTGTTTATTGGAGTGGAGTGTTTAGTCACAGACATTGAATATAAAGCGAAAGTTTCTTGCAATATCAGTTTATGCTTCTTTTATTTTTTTCAGAAAACCCGCTTAAAACCCCCGAACTAATTTTAAAAAAGGAAGGTTAATTATATTAAAGACAAATAAGTGCATGTCTTAAAAACTTCATTCAACAAATTTTGTAAAAAAATAAATTTTTAATTAGGCCTAATATTTTTCTTAATCTGTGCTGCTACTACGAAAATCTCATCAAGACGTTTGTCTTTTTTTTGTAAAATTTAATATACCGTCGTATTTTTCAAGCAAAGAAAAATCAGACACCTGCAGTTCATGGAAATTGAAAACCATATAGGCCTACTAAGGCCTTGCTAGTCCTGTTTATATTTTCGTTTTAAAAAAAAAAAAAAAAAAAACCCATCGGCATCAGATATTATTCTACTGGTAAATGATAGAAGTCCTAGATTATTTTTAAAATCTATTTTATTTCTTTATTTATCACCTGGATGACGCTGAACACTCTATAGATATCTGGACATTTGAGGGCGTTCACTTAGCTCAATTAATAAAATTAACATGATTTCGTAGTTCTGCGCACAATTTCCACATTTCCACGGTGACTCGTAATAATAAAGCCCCCCCCCCCCCCAATATGCCAGTTGACCAAAGCGATTTTGTTTTTAGGACTGTAAGGTAAGGCCTTTCAATCATCATTTTTTTTTGGTTGATATTGCTGAATTAGAACTGCTTTTAGTGGACTTAGCCTATCCCCCCTTCGTCATTTTGTTTCCCTTTGTTTACATGGCGTTCATCCGGGCACTTCCGTCATTCTTTCCCGGTTGAAACATGGCGGCCGGTCTCCAGTCGGCCCCAATGACGTCTGCCCACGGCGTTAACGTTACGTCAATGGGATTCCGTAACCACAATACACTCTAGTCAATATATACACCTCTATGCTTCACCCCTTTCCGCAACGCACGAATTTTGCTGCCATGCTTGATCCCAGACCATAGATCGTATATAATATGGATAACTGACCCTGCAGTTTCTGTCATTGGACGATGAATTAGGCCTATGTTGGACATCGCATGCGCGAAGTCATTATCCCTCAAGTTACTTCCGGTCGAAGGCTTTGCTATTGTTTATAATGAAGCCGGGTCGTGTGAGCTGATATTAATGTTATTATTTTGAAATAATTGTAATTGAGATGGCGACTGGAAATTTTGAGACAACGTTCCTATATTTATGAAGCGAATAATAACACGTAGACCGTATTTTTTACTTCAGTATTTACATTTTTAAAAAGTACTTAAATATAGATCCCATACTATGGGCCATATAGCAGTACATTGGAAATCCTATGCCGGTGAACTGATATTTGGCGTTATTATTTTGTAATAATTTTGAAATAGCGACTGGAAATTTTGAGACAATTTTATTTATTACATGTAAGTTAATAATAACATAAATACTGTATTTTTTTTTTACTTCATTTTTTATATTTTATCGATCTACTGATTTTCTTGAATTTTTTGTAAAAATGAAAAAACTGTTTTGTTTTGGGTTCATTATTTACAGATGTAAATATCATGTGTATTTTTGTAACAATTGATTCTTTAAATCTATTTTCACAGAAAAGAAAATGCACTTAAAATATTTTCGTATATAAATATTTTTTTTATATTTTATCGATGCAAAAATAAAACTAATTTTTTGTTTGGGGTCCATTACTTAAGAGAGAGAGAGAGAGAGAAGAGAGAGAGAGAGAGAGAGAGAGAGAGAGAGAGAGTGTGTGTTTAACGCCCACTCAACACAAACTAGGTCATTTCGGGACTAACATGGTTTTTTAATTTTTATTTCAATAATTCGCTTGTGCGTAGGGGTTTTTAGCAGTGCGTGGGAGGAAACCGGAGTGCCCGGAGGAAACCCATAAGGTTGAGAAGGCGCCCCTATCTTCATGCCACATACGCTCAGCCGCAAGACAGAGGTGACCGGCTAGCTAGAGGTCGAAGCGCGGCACTCTAGACCACTAGGCCATCCCTTCCCCCCCCCACCCATTATTTAAGGATGTAAATATCATGATAATTTTTGTAACCAAACCGATTCTTCAAATCTATTTTCACAGAAAAGAAAAGATGCACTTAAAATATATTCGTACAAAAATAAAAATCTTGATATTAGAATGATTTTCTTCATACTTGATCTTTTTAATTCAAATTGATTCATTATAATTTTTTCCAAAGAAAAAAAAAATACCAATCTGAATATATAAGGATTATGTATGCTGGTGTTAGTCAATAAAGTTCACCAGCATTTTGCAGCATGGTTTCTCCCAGTCGGTAGTGTAGGAGGGACAGCATGCCAAAGAACAGTGTCTAGTTGTGTAGATGGGACAAAAAACACAAGCTCATTTGTACACATTGGCATCATAATTTTGTAAACAAATTGATTCTTCAAAACTATTTTCAATGAAAAAAAAGTAGGAAGTTAAACCCCATTTCACTGACTCAATTGGTAGAAAATTTGATATGACATACAAAAAAAATAGACAAAAAGTAATCATGAAATTATAATTTTAAATCAATAATGCTGTTATGCTGCTATTAAATTGTACATAATCCAAAACATTTATATGGAATTGGGTTTTAACATTATCTTGTCAACACATGCAATCCTTCAGTATTTCATATGGTAATCTTTATTCTATGACTATTTGCAAAACGCGAGGAAGGAGAGTTTTGCCCGGACAGCATCTTTCTGTCCATGCTTCTTCAATTTTGAACAGTTGTTCTTAGAGTTAAATGTCAACTTCCATAGAAGGTAATATAGCAGACAAGTCTTATTTTGCATTGTTATTATCAAAGCGCACACGCAGGGGTCTTTCGAGTGGAAGTAAACCCATGAAGTTGAAATGAAATGCAATGAAATGGGGTTTAACATCCTACTCTTTTGCACCTAACCTGGGCTAATGGAAGACGGGCATACGTCATGCAGTGTGGTATGAGGGCAATTTTACCCTCTTATATCGAATTCCAACTGGCAAGGGATCTTTTACGTGCACTCCAATGTGTACAAGGGACCTCGGTTTTTCAGACCATCCGAATGACTAGGCAGCTGTCCTCGTCAGGCCCTCCTTCTGCATCACTGACAAGAGGAAATCACGCCGGAAAATTGAGATGAACTTTCTCGGCCAATGCAGGGATCGAACACCCGACCTCCAGGCTAGCGAACCAGTGCCTTATCCACTTAGCAGCCATGACCCCCCCCCCCCATGAAGTTGAGAAGGAGCCCCTATCTCCAAGCCACATACGCTCACGCCGTGGATCGAAACCACAACAGCAAGCCATAGGTGAACGGCCAGCTAGAGGTTGATGCACAGCACTCTTACAGTCCTCTAGACCATCCCAACCCCTCAATTTTGAAGTACATGTACATATGTACAGGGTTTTTTTCTTGTTAGAACAATATTACTAACAAATATTTCAACAACAATAAGATACATAAAAAAAGAACTCTTTTATTCATTCCATTACAGACATTAACAAAAAATAACCCGAAAACCTCCGAATAGCAATAGAAGATCAGGCTGCATATTTTAACAGATGGAGGTTTAGATCCCTTTTTCTGCATGGTTTGGCAAATAATGACAAACAGTGTGCTATGAAGTAAATTTTGCCCAGACAGCAGACTAATTAATTACCTACTCTTATTTCGAATTCTGTCAAGGATTCTTTAACATGGACTCCAACGAATCGAATAGAGAATGACCTTGCCAGACGGTCTTCCGAAATTACTGACAAAGTCTTTTTCACACTTTGTTATTTATGGAGAGTTGTAGCAGTGAAGAGCTCATCAATATATTCAGAGGCCTACAAATGAAATAAAGTGCAGGGGTTCAAGGGGTATTAACATATTCATAAAGAAATTGAGGAGTTTAATGGGGTATTAATAATAATATTTCCAACATAATCCCAACAGATAGTTTTCAGATCCAATAATTATGTATTATGAGATAATGTTATACTCATTCATTAAATAAATATTAAGAATGGAAAAAAGACCACGATACTATCTGATATTTAGACTTGCATTCATGCTAATTTTATAATGTCAATACGACCAATATTTCAACGTAAAAATATAGAGCAATGGTGTATAATATGTGTCTCAAAATTTGAGCTCGAAATATTGAGTTGCTTTGACTAAGAATGGCTTAGTTGCTTATCCGGACACGTAACGCTTTTAAAATTTCGGGTATTTTTTTTTCGTTGGGTGACCTAAAAATCGATTTCCGTTACTTGAAAGGTCTATAATACATTGAATGGCCTATGTGCTGTACTTGATAGCGATCAATATTTTTCACCTACACATTATAATGTTTTCAATATTAAATGAGGGCTTAGAAACAGACATCCATTCAAATGATTTTTTTAAAAAGTTTACCTTGAAATTTCAGTGTGCATACATATTGTTTTAAAATACTGATAGCACATTTGAAATTGACAAATTGCTGAGACCATTTATTAAGGTCTGAATTTTATAGAAAATTTCCTTAAAATATTATTTGAATTTTCCTACATATTTTAATTAATATAGACAGATTTTTTATTTATTTATACAAGGTAAAGACGTATATGGTACCGTATATCTAATAATGTTACAAACAAAACAGTTTTTCTTACAATCTAAAACTAAAAGGGAAATTTTAGCTATTAATCTACTTTTTGGGGGGGGAGGGGCTATGAAGACACCTTGAAGTAATTAATATTGATACACCAAAAAAAAACAAAAAAACAAACCCAAAACGTAGGCCTAAAAAGTGAAGATAAAACATGACTATAGGCCTACATGTATAGGTCTGTGTGACTGTATAATTAGAAAATTGTAGATTCTAGACTAGCTGCATAGTTTTTATTACGTTGATGAAATATTATTTATAATCAAATAGAAACAAATTTAGGTTTTATATTGCAATAGAATGAAAATTCAATAACTTATCATACTTTTATTTCACATTATGTGTTATTGACTATTACTACTATTAGTATTGTAAGGCCTGTGTGACTGTGTCGGACTGTGTACCGTAGTATCCTTCTATACGAACGAAAATGTACTGACAACTAACCGTATTGATACAAAATAACTTACACATGGTTAAACATTCATTTCGAATATATCTTGGTAATTGGAAGTTGTGCAGACGATGTTTTTTTCTTATTTTATTCCGAAGCTCACAGGACTCCATACGCATTTCTTCAGGGTTTTGTTTAACCGGAAGTAACTTGAGGGATATTGACTTCGCGCATGCGATGTATAACATAAACCGCCAGTCGGACTTCCTTTCTAGTACAGTTCTATCAATGACGTCTATATTAACGTCATTGAGTTCTATGCCCAGACCATAGAACTGTTATATACGATCTATGCCCAGACGAAAGACCACGATTTACAGGAGTAATCAATGAAGTACACATACAAATTCAAACTAAATACTTATAATCATAATTTGATTAAGTTAATAATTATGTACGTATTTAATATTAACTCTAAGGAAAAGAATATACTAATAAACATATCTTAACTTCGGATATAAAATATATATAATTAATACATCATAGAATGTAAACAATTGATGCTCCCAATAGCTATCTCTCTAGGAAACCATACGGTCTATACTTGCATTCAGTCAATCGCAACACTTCGGTTATACGACAATTGTTACATGGCTCCTCAAAATTAGTATGCTAATTTTCAACCAAAAAACTTAAAATAACCTTAACCATAACTATTCAATATTTCAACGAACTTAATAATAATAAAGAGAGTTCTAATCAATAAGACAGTTCAGTTGGCTCCTCGGCGGGGATTTCCCTGGTCTTCAACTCCAAGAAGTAAAACTAATTTTTGCACCGGACGTTCTAAATACACAGGCGGAATTACACATTTTCCATCAGAATTCAAATACTTATTACCAATGTAAAGCTTTACTTTACGCACATGATTGTCCGCATCGGGATATGTTTCGACAACATGACACACCGACCATTGCTTTCGCGGAAGACTATCATCTGTCAGAAGAACAATGTCTCCGTTACAAATTTCATGTTTGGATTCATTCCATTTAGAGCGCACTTGTTGATTTTGTAGAAATTCGCGATTCCGCCGTGTCCAAAACTCGTTAGCCATATACTGCACACGACGCCATCGCTTTTTAGAATAAACATCTTCCTTTTGAAATTCTCCAGGCGGTGGTAAAATAATGTTAGTCTTCATAGTCAACAAATGATTAGGTGTCAAAGGTGCTAAAGATGTGACATCGTTAAGAGTATCTACAATCAAGGGACGACTGTTCACTATTGCCGCAGCTTCATACATAAAAGTACGTAGAGATTCATCATCTAACTGTGTTCCTGACTGCATCATAAGCGTTGATAGAACAGCTCGCACTGACCTTATTTGACGTTCCCAGACTCCGTCCATATGACTCACAGCAGGAATGTTCATTTTAAAAACAAAGTCACAACCATTTTCTAGCAAATATTGTCTAACATGATCATGATTAATCTCAGATGATTCTCGTTTTGCTCCATCAAAATTAGTGCCGTTATCAGAGCGTAACTGACGTACAGGACCGCGAATCGCAATAAATCGACGCAAACTGTTAATAAATGAGTCTGTTGATAAGCTATTCGCAATTTCTATGTGGATGGCTCGACTAGTCATACAAGTGTATAGTACACCATAACGTTTTCGCTCGCTTCTTCCTTCCTTAATAGTCCATGGTCCAAAACAATCAACAGCGCAATAAATTATGTGAAGGGAGGCGCCGGCTATAATCGATCTTCAGGAAGTTCTGACATTTTCTGTTCTTGTATTCTTCCTCGCAATTTACGACAGATGACGCAATGATAGATGTAACTTGAAACAACTGAACTACATCCCAATATCCAAAATCCACTGGCGCGTATCTCATTAGTTGTGAGACTTTACCTTGATGCTTCATGGAAATGACGAACGATCAAAGTAGTTATATAAATGGTGCTTCTTTGGGAGTATTATTGGGTTCTTTTCTGCAGGATCCGAATTAGACAATTTAAGACGTCCACCAACTCGAATTACACCATTATGATCAAGATATGGATCTAACTTATATAACGATGATGACTTCATTAGTTTTCTCTTCGCATTATTCTCATCAGTCGCGTTCTGTAATTTCTGCAAAATTTGGATTTCTTCGCTGAAAACTTGTGATTGAAGAAGTTTAATGGTTAATGTCTCAGCATGTTGTAATTCATCTACAGTTAAAGGTGTGTAACCCGATTTCGACCTCGCATCTTCTTTCTTAATCGCAAACAAAGGGCAACAGCTCTTTTAACTCGAAACCATGATGAAATATGGTCAAAACGTGATATGTCGAATTCTACAGGTTTTGTTAACTGTGTAGCAAATACTTGAACTTTTCTTACTTCTGGGTCATCCTTGGAGATTAAGGATTCTTCTTTGAAATCGCACGTTACAGGTAGTTCAAAATTCCACAAAAAATCTGGTCTGGTAAACCATTTCGACTGATTAAACAATTCGTCAACTTCTAATCCTCGAGAAGCTGCATCCGCAGGATTATCAACACTACGTACAAAATTCCACTGAGCAGGTGATAATGCCTCTCGGATTTGTTGAACTCGATTAGCAAAAAAAGTTTGAAAACGTCTGGCATCATTACTTATGTATCCTAACACAACCTTACTATCGGTCCAATAAATTTCATCTATGTCATCATAGTCGAGTTCACTCTTCAAATGCAAACCGACTTTAACCGAAACAAGTGCAGCAGCAAGCTCTAAACGTGCTATAGTTATAGGTTTGAGTGGCGTTACTCGTGATTTCCCAGCAACTAGTGAGCAATATACGTTTTCTTGATTATCAACTAATCGCAAGTATGTACACTGTCCATATCCGTAGGTACTTGCATCAGAAAAGTAATGTAACTCTCGAGTTGTTACTTCACTAAAGTGTTGTGGTTTAAAACATCTCTGAATTTTCACTGACGAAAGATGCACAAGATTATCTCGTCAACGTTCCCAACGTGACCGCATATCTTCAGGAATACTAGTGTCCCAATCAATACGACTTCTACAAAGTTCTTGAAGTATCTGTTTGCCTAATAGTAAAAACGGCGCAATAAAACCTAATGGATCATATATAGAACATACTGTAGAAAGTATTCCACGTCTAGTCAATGGCTTGTCATTCAAAGTTATGTGAAACTGAAAACAGTCTGACTCAATACACCATTGTATACCTAATACACGTTCCATCGGAAGTTCATCATGGAATAAATCGAGATCTCGTATCACCTTAGCTCGGTCTTCTGGATCTATTATTGAATTAACAACGGTTTTAGAATTTGATATAAACTTATGTAATCGGAGTCCGCATGTAGCTAATAAGTTTCTACTTCCGTCTACTAAATTCGTCGCTTCTCTTTCAGTAGGAAGAGACTTTAAACCATCATCTACATAGAAATCTCGTATCAAAAAATCTGTTACTTCAGAGCCGAATTCCTCTTCGTTATCAATAGCAGCCTGTTTTAAGCCAAAGTTTGCGCACGCAGGTGATGACCCAGCACCAAATAAGTGTACTGTCATCCTGAAGTCAGTAGGTTCTTCTTCATCATTGATCCACCAAAGAAATCGTAAATAATTGCAATGTTCTGTATTTATACGAAACTGATAGAACATCTGTTCTACGTCGCAAATCACAGCAATTGATTCTTTTCTAAATCTACAGAGTACACCAGTGTGTTAGTGAGGTCTGGGCCTTAAAGAAGATGGTCGTTTATTGACTGTTCTTTGAATCTGGCATTACAATCAAATACTACGCGTATTTTGTTGGGCTTCTTCGGGTGGCACACGGCATGGTGAGGTATATACCATACTCTACCGATATCTTGATGAAGTTCATCCGCAGGAACCTTTTCAGCATATCCTTTGTTTATAATGTCTGACATAAACTGATGATAGTCATGTCGATAATTTCCATCCTTCTTAAATTTATTACGCAACGGTAATAGTCTTTGTAACGCACGAGCTCGATTGTTAGGAAGTGTGGGATCCCTATCTCTAAATGGCAAGGGCATCTCATAGTGTTTATCAGACGTTAAATGTATGCTTTCTGACATTCTATTCAAGAACTGCTTATCTTCCCGTGAATATGTTTGATTACTGCAAGAGTGGAGATCACTAAAGTCAGTTTCTAAAATCTTCAGAATACTAGATGGGTTTGCAATTTCTTTAACTTGAATTTTAAATGAAATAAACGCATGTCGTGTTTGAATGTTTCGATCTGAGACTTCTCTAATCGAATGAAGTGGTTGAATATTACTCTCAACTTTATGACTACAAAATGTAAACTCATCGCAGTTAAGTTCATTATTCATGGCGGGATCAACATTACCAATAATTCCCCATCCAAGATCCGTCTTCTGACCAAAGGGTTCATTCAATACAGGGGGGATAATTTCACGAGGTAATAACGCACGGGAACAATTATAAACAATAAGCAAACCATTCTCGCATGAGTTCGGTGACATTAATTCATTCGCAATGGTTTCAAGGTGAGGCCACCTACGAGTTATTTCAGGTGTAGGGATGTGAGAACTATTTGCAGGTATTTCATTTCTTGTATACACAGTTGACAAAGGAATTCTAAGGTCACAGTTATGTCCTCCGACAATTAAACCAGTCATTTTACGACTATCCACACGCATATATATCTTTCGCAGACATTGTTGATAATGATAACTGTAAGTGGGGCCCATCGATACCTAACCGATCGCAAGTCATATCTAAAATAAAACTACAGTCTGACTGAGTATCTCGAAGTGCATATACAAGACATTCTAATTCTGGATTTGACATATGGGAAATCCACACAGGAAGAATCATCGTACAACGACTTGATTTATCGCTAATGTCCAATTTACAATTATGACTCGTAATTGCAGGCCTTTCTGTTTTATCAGGTCTTTCATCCACATCACCGTGTAAAGCTGTAGGATGATACATGTTACATATATCGCACGTTTTTTTTTCTTCGACAAAACTTGTAATAATGTCCCGAATTTAAGCAACTAAAACATAATTTGTTGATTCTTAAAAAGTCTTTTCTATCATCAATACTTTTCTTCAGAAAAACAGAACATCTATCCAGCATGTGAGGATCTTTACAGAAGAAATAAACAGGTTGCCTTGGCGCATTTTCATAAAATTTTGACCTTGAGGGTATATAGTTTTCTGACGAATTTGTTGCAAATGAACCAACATTTCTGATGACCAGTTATATCTTAACAAATCTGGTTGATTCAACTCCTTTCCAGGTTGCTGTATAGACGTTACCGGATCGCAAGCAATGTTTGATTCTTTATCAATAAATTTGGCAAATTCAACAAACGGAGGGAATGTCATTCTCTCAGTTCTCCAGTCATGAACAATACGTGTCCATCGTGATACTAAATAATCAGGAAGTTTCTTAAGTAATTTCTTATTTTCCCTATCATAGTTCAAAACACATAAACTTCTAGTAGTCCGCATTGCCACTTCACATTGCCGCAAAAAATCAGAAAATTTCCGCAAACCTATTCCATCTCTATAATGAATCTTAGGCCAAGCATCAAGTTTATCGCGTAACGCATTGGCAATGACAAAAGAATTACCAAATCTATCACCAAGAAGTTTCTTGGCTTCATCGTATGCATCTTCTGTGGACAACAGGAAATAATTCTCAACGCACTCTCTCGCAGATCCACATAAATAACGCTTAAGATAATACATTCGTTCTGAAACAGGAATGTCTTTCTGGTCTATCAAAGTTTGAAACGCGCTTTTCCAACTTGGGTATTTTAACGGGTCGCCTGAGGATGTACAAGGCTCAGGAGGAGGTAAACGACTGAAACTCGCATGTTCCGCAAAAACTTGTGCTACTCTTAACGGATCATCTTCATTACTTGACCTTGTAGGAATGTTATAATCAAGCTTTGTTGACATTACAGGATTCGGTTGTTGACCTGAATAAACCGTCGTACATGTTTCTTGAGATCGCAACGCATGAGGGTTAACTTGAGGTGTAGAAGGGTTATAATGAGGGTAAGACGCACAATGACTAAGTTCAACATTACGGGATGACGCAAACGCAGGATTATTAACTCCTTTATCATAAACTCTCGCAAACGCAAAGTTATTTTCTTCATTACAAGTTACATGTGAATGATTATTCTTGTCAGTATCATTATCTAACGCAGACGCACGGTTTGTAAGCTCAATATCGCTGGAGGTCGCATGCACAAAGTCAGGTTGAGCTTCGCAGAAGGACGTGTTGACGCAAAATTAGCAGGTCTGTTATCGCGGTTTGTCGCAGTGGTAACATCTGTAGTTACAGGTAGACTTGACGAATTATTCAATTTGGCTGATTCAGGCTCAGGAATTGTGCAAAGTGTTCACATAATCTTGAATGTATTCAGTTTTATCCGCTGGCGCAGACAATGCAGAGTCAATAGCACGACTTGTTCTATCATCCTCTTGTTCTATTTTCGTAATAGCATTTAACTTGGCTTCAGCAATTTCAATATCTCTTATTGTTTCTAAACGGTTTAATTCTGACTGTTTTTGAGAAAGTACATCAATAAATTTCAACTTTGACTTTAACGCAACAGCCTCCGCAGCAAGATCTTTCTTGAATAACTTGATGAACTTGACACAAAACTTCTTGTCTTATACGAAGAACTTGACCTTGATTGGCTGTGTGATCTTCTACTTGAATGACTTGACTCCATCGCAAAAATCTTTTCTGTACCGCAATAAACGCAAATTAGGAGAAACAGCAACAAGTTTACACACAGGGCGAGATTGAAAGAGTTCGCAAAATAATTAGGCTTATACATTGGCCTACGCACGCAAAAGTTCTACAATGAAATGTTCGCACAAAATATCATCACTCGCAAAGACGTGAATAAAAGTTTTCACTGTAACAGCACACCTCGTAACGCAGGCAGCCAAACCATAATGAACAGAGGTGTGCACTCGGCAAACCTCGGGAGATTTCGGACAATCTAAACTCGACTGTATGATGAATTCCGCCATATTGGAACTACTTTAAAGGTCCCGGATGAAACATGGCTGCACCCATTCCAAACACAAGTTGGCGACCTATTTGGCTAGCGACCTATTCGACCGATCCAGCTGTAAGATAATGACGAAATTACACTTCTATTCTGAGCTGAAGGAATGGATTGATAAATAGAGACTGTTGTCTTTACTCTAAATAGGTTTCCAACGAACAGGTTGCAGCTCGATCGGTCGAATAGGTCGCTAGCCGAATAGGCACTCGGCAAACCTCGGAAGATTTCGGACAATCTAAATTCGGCTGTATGATGAATTCCGCCATATTGGAACTACTTTAAAGGTCCCGGATGAAACATGGCTGCGCCCATTCCAAACACAAGTTGGCGACCTATTTGGCTAGCGACCTATTCGACCGATCCAGCTGTAAGATAATGACGAAATTACACTTTTATTCTGAGCTGAATGAATGGATAAAAAATAATATATTCTCCTTTCATTTGATAGACATAACGTTGGATGATAAATAGAGACTGTTGTCTTTACTCTAAATAGGTTTCCAACGAACAGGTTGCAGCTCGATCGGTCGAATAGGTCGCTAGCCGAATAGGTTCGCAAGTCGTGTAAATAGCGTCAAGTTTTCCTGTTAAAGTAAACCGGTAGCCGCATTGCAAATGTATGGGCGTAGGTACATATCACTTACTGTCATACATCCAAGACTAGATGTAGTTTACGGAATCTGTCGAGATAAGCCGAGTGGCCGAATAGGTTCCCAATTTGTGTAATAGCGTCAAGTTTTCCTGTTAAAGTAAACCGGTAGCCGCATCGCAAATGTATGGGCGTAGGTACATATCACTTACTGTCATACATCCGAGACTAGATGTAGTTTACGGAATCTGTCGAGATTAGCCGAGTGCAGAGGTGTGATGCTATGCGCAATATTCGCTGTACTTGCATTCAGTCAATCGCAACACTTCGGTTATACGACAATTGTTACAAAGGGTGACCAGCCACAATTAGTAACACTACATTTAAAACCAATAATGAATTTCTTTTATCCTTACATAATGACATTAAAACAAGTAAGATTTATGGAAAGAGCGACTTCGTGTAAATAAAAAATGATGAAAAATGGGTTGTGCGTTTGGGTTTTTTTTTTTTTTTTTGAAGAGTATATTATTTTCAATTTGTTTAAAGTAACAATTATAATTCCCAATTGACAACAGTGTTATAAGTAAACGTGCCTGATAAAACAAAAAGAGTAAATTTGTGACTTTTTTACACGTCGGAGAAAAAATAATATCTTTAGCGAGTTATACACCCAGACGATTCAAAAATAGCCGAGCTTACAATAGATGGTATCAATTACCATGCATTATCAAAGTTACATTATGGGAGATAAGATAGAGAGGTGGCAGTTCTCACTATAATAGTTAAAAACTAGATAGTGTAAAGGAAATTTGCTGAAAATTTCAGTCAAATTGGTCCACTATCTGCCGAGAAAAACGCGTTTGAAATATTCACATAGCCTCAGTCATCATTACTCAAATTATTAATATAAACAGCATAGTCTCGATTATCCACTTGATTGATTTAATTATCAACGGCCATTAAGCGGCATATAAGAATTTAATCCGCCAAGATCGAAGGCTAGCCTTGACATAAAGAGTTTATTATGGTCTGGATATGTTAATTATACTAATTGGTTATTTAGATAACATCCCAGGCTTAAAGAAAGACCTGTAATAAGCAGATTTTGCTCTTGCATAATGCTATTTTAATGTATGTGGCCCGTGGAAGTCTATGTGCTGAGACATTATAAACAATGTCATCGACTAATTGACAGATGTCTTGTTACCTGTTACTGACTTGATAACGTTGAGGAAATACTCAACGAAACATCAACCAAATAAATAAGTAGCTGTTTTTTTTCCATCAGTATGTGTTACTGTGTATTGTTGTTTGTAGTTATCTTAAAACAAACTATAGGGGGGAAATGACAGGCAATAAAACGGGAGGCTATTGTTTTAGTTCCAATCATGCTTATGAACTTATCGTGTGTGTTAAACTTGTATTGATTGTATCTAATGGGATGAGGTCATGTGAAGCGAACTGATCAATCAACATGATCATTAGAAAATCACAGAGATATATTATACAAAAGAATTTATTGGGTGTAACGTGTCACGAATCATATATTCACAAGTATATAATGTATAGTCGTTCATTACAGTATAACACTATAGATAACAAAGATCAGCATAATAAGACTTTTATTAAGGAACCTCTGGTTATATAGCGTCCGTTTATGCATGGAAAATGATCATATACGGACTGTGACAAAGTCATCTCTACATCAAATTGAAATATACAGATATAACTTTCTGACCTCTATGATCATTTATGATATTGGCGTGTTCAACCATACACAACTTCTTCTATGAGGCACGGACTTATTAAAACAACTAATGTATTCAATATGTCTTTACGGACTACACACGAATGGCCTCTGCTCGTTTTGATAAAAGGCACGATCTCATTAAACATATTATTTATTCAAAGGAATATGCAGTGCAGTTACAGATACTATAATCCCATAAATAAACAATGACAAATATGTACATCGCTTGTGTATCACTTTTCTTAATTAATTGTATGCTTTATAAGCCAGAGTTTAAGGTTAGTTTCAGAAGACTTGGAGTGGCGCTCCTCCCGGAGTATGCCTATTTCATGCTCCCAATAAAGGTCTATCAACTATGCTGGTATTCTGTTATCGTGACAAAGTCATCTCTACATCAAACTGAAATATACAGATAGAACTTTCTGACCTCTGTGATCATTAATGATATTGATGTGTTCAACCATACACAACTTCTTCTAAGGCACGGACTTATTAAAACAACTAATGTATTCAATATGTCTTTACGGACTACACACGAATGGCCTCTGCTCGTTTTGATAAAAGGCACGATCTCATTAAACATATTATTTATTCAAAGGAATATGCAGTGCAGTTACAGATACCATAATCCCATAAATAAACAATGCCAAATACGTACATCGCTTGTGTATCACTTTTCTTAATAATTGTATGCTTTATAAGCCAGAGTTTAAGGTTAGTTTCAGATGACTTGGAGTGGCGCTCCTCCAGGAGTATGCCTATTTCATGCTCTCAATGAAGGTCTATCAACTATGCTGATATTCTGTTATCTATATGTAGTGTTACAGGACTAGTTTATTTATAATGTCATAATGATATGATTAAACAGACTGTGGTGATCTGATACGCATATTCATAGTCCGGTCCACGTCCTCAGTTTAGACAGATTGGTGTCCTCGTATTTAGTAATTATCTAATTTAATTGTACATTTTTAAGAACTGTAGCTTTGTTCTTGTGTCGCCTATATTTTAATGCTTATGTATATTGTTAATTCATTTTCGTAACTCCGTCCTTACACGCGCTGTCATTAGCCCGCTATCTATTGGTTGCACGTGCTTAGGATTGACAGCAATAGTAGGTGTGGCTTGTACCACGTGGTTACGTCACGTGATTTTAGGGTATATACCCCATGTCTTGCCCCGTAGCACGGCAGTCAGTAGTCGGAATGTAGTCGGTATTCTAAGTCGTAGGCTGAATCGAGCCATAGAAGTGGTAAAACAGAGTCTGACCCCGACGGAAAGGGAGCGATTAATAGAGCCCGGTTAGGAGCTATGGAGAGAGCCTAACAAGGAGCGTTAGAGTCTGACCCCGACTTATAGGGAGCGATAGAGATAGCCCGGCAAGGAGCGTTATAGTCTGACCCCGACTTATAGGGAGCGATACAGAGAGCCCAACAAGGAGCGTTAGAGTCTGACCCCGACTTATAGGGAGCGATACAGAGAGCCCTTCTAGGAGCGTTTAGAGAGCCCGATAAGGAGCGATTAATAATAGAGCCTGTCAAGGAGCGTTTAGAGAGCCCGACTAGGAGCGTTTAGTGCTGACGAGTGTTGGTTGGAAATTAGCTATTTTTGTATTAGGAGATTAATAAAGAGAGTTGCTGATTAATCTGGTGTTAGTCTTTCTGAGCCAGCTGCTTGGTTGGCTACTCCCACACCTCTACAGTAGTGAACCCTCCACGGAACAAACGGATAGAGCCAGGCCCACTCTACCACAGTAATCTGCTCTATCCGGAGATCCAGTTCACTACAATACATTATGCAAGAGCTAAATCTGCCTATTGCAGGTCTTTCTTTAGGCCTGACGTTATCGAAATTATCAATAAGACTTTAATTAAAGTATCCAGACAATACTCAACTCTCGGTGGCGTCGTTAACCTGCGATTTTTAGTGAATTATGATCCGATTTACTGCATAGCTAAATGATAGAGCGTAAGAAGCCAGGACGCTGTTGAGTGGGGCCACATGTCAGTCAATTTGATTGAAAGTTCGATATAAAGTTTGATATTATGTTCAGTTGTGGTAAAAATGAGAGTTTGGATGCCGGTATTATAAGCCCTTTTGTAACTTGCGTTTTCAGTAAAAATATGGAAATTGATAAGCATCGCAGCTAACAAAACCCCAGTTAAATTACAGCCCATGTGGTCACTGTTTCCTATTTGTCTGCTTTTTGGAGTCACGTAGGCCTACCAGTCACAGAACAGGAGTACAAGCAGGCTAACAAGAAGTCGGCTATAATTATTAACAATGATGCCTCATTGATTTATTCCATTCCTTTATCTATATATTAAAAAGTCTTAATTTAATTTGTAGTAAAAAATAAATGTTATAGCAAGAATGGCCAAATCTCTAAACAAATCTTTAAGTGTATGCACCTTAAGGCTTAAATGCGTTATATATACGTTGTGGTGAGTACCATACATGAGGCAGGGTTAGCTTACTATTGTGAAAATACGTGATATTACATGGTTGTAAGTAACCTCGGGGCTAAAGACCACCAACAAATTCATCAGTCCATAAGTAGGCCCACCGCTATCCTCGCAAAAACAAGTAACATCGCCAGTGCCGTGCAGCGTCCTCGTTTGTTTTATGACCATGATCCAAACTCTCAGAAAAGTTGGGTAACAGACATGTTGACACTTTCCGTTACACCTGTTTAAACCTGAAAGCAAAATACTAGTTTTGAAAGTTAGGGATCAGACATAGATGATTGCAGATATCACTATTTATTAACATATAAAGTTCGATTTAAAAGTAAGAAACCATATGTTATTCTTCAAAATCACAGACCTACATGCAAGCACTTTGCCGCTGTTTAACTGTGTCATTTGTTGTTTTAAAAACCAGAATACTACATATAAAGGAGTTTGGCGACATCATAAATTATTCTTTTATTGTTCAAATCGTAATAATGATTAATTTGTGTTCATTTTATTATAATTTGAAACAATTCAAAAAGGCTTCTTCAAATCTAGACTAATGCAACATAACGTTACACGCAGAAGGGGTGGGTGGGGAGATGGAACTGTGCTATAAATAGAGACACTGCATTCGACCATGGGAAGCAATATCACCAAAGAAAAAAAATGAAGAAACTCAGATATTGGGAAATATTACTTCAGAAACGTTTTGGTTTATTTTTATTATATTATATAACAATAATTATATTTAAACAGAGTCTTGCTTTCATAAAAAAATTGATTTCAATGATAAGAAACAATGGAAATTGAAAAACATTTAAGACACCTTCAGTGCTTGAAATCTGATCATTTTTCGAATCTTTCAGTTCTATAGAATTTTCTTTATTACTTACAAAAACTACTCGTAACCGAGTATCATTGACTGTACTCGTAACCGAGTATCATTGACTGCTTTTTTGGCGGATATAATTTTGTTTACGACCCTAAAATTCCCTAATTTGTTAAGCATATTCAAAACACACCTAATACCTTCCAGGAAAAACTTTAATATTTGAATTTGAATAACAGGAAAAATTGATCTTTGAATATTTTGTAAAATTTTATAACGATTCAGAATACCGATATGCGTCCGAAATAATGATCAAATATGAAATGTTGAACACCTGCATGTATATTTACTGTAGGCAGCGAATTAAATAGTTAAAACACAATTTAAATCTACCTATCTTAAATATTATTACAAAATTAGTCGACAAAAGTGATAATTTATGAGCTTCACATGGTGTTGGCTATTTGGGAGATAGCCTCATCTGAGAGATTATTTCTTTTTCCAAAAACCGCTTTTCGGTTATAAAAACATTAAACAGTTCTACTGAATTATTTTAATCTACTCATATACATTACAAACAATATCATGGCGTAAGATTAATAAACCATCTTCCACCCCACTCCTCCGATTGTATGAATGTGATCGCTGACATTTAAAAAAGTACCTCAATTACCTTTAGCACGGAATAAAATATACCGCATTGACTTCTTTTATCAAATAACAGAATAATTTTTATATCGTGACTAACCTTTAGAAAAAAAAACCCCAAAACCCAAGGATATCGTGTATGGTGATAATATTAGTATATGCATTCAATTACGTATTTCATTTAACGTAATCACGCATTTTGCTGTCAGAAATAAAAACCGGAAATTAATGTATGAAGCATGAAGCTGTATGTTATTATGATTATAAAAAAAAAATAAGATATGTATAAGGATAAGGTATTGTAAATGACAAACACGTGTATTGTATATTAACGGGTCGATTTATTTGTACCAATAAGGTAGAAGTCTTCCTTGTTTCATTATTCAATAAGGACAACATATACGTATATATCATGTATTTAAATGTATTAAGCTAAGTAACTTAATTGTGTGTAATTTTTGGGATAGTTAATTTATTTATTCGCTTAATAGAGTCACAAATTCATACAGCTTGATTTCCACTATCATTTACTCGGTAGTTTGAAGTTGCAAAACATCGTTGACATTTAATACAATTTTTCATATGTAATTTGGCAAAAATTCTATTAAAGATGCATTATGAAAAGGCTGAATCCGCCTGGTGATGGTCGGTTTTTTCAGGTGTAGATGCTCAATAAATTATTATTTAGATGTTTATTAACTATCAACTCCCTGAATTGGAACAGCCTCGTTCTTTAATAATTTAATGATAAATGGATAATCGAGATTTTGTTTGTATCATAGCGACGGCTATTGTGTGAAAACTTCAAACACTCATTTTTCATTATCTTTTTATACTAATATAACTAGAAAGGTCAGGGTTTGTTTTTTTTTATCTAAATCATACAGGAAGTGGTGCTATTTGGATATAACTATATTATTAACCATCTAAAATAATGTTTTTCAAGTAAAAGTAAACGTTTATTAAAATGTGTATAACGTAATTCAACGAAAGCTGAATGAAAAGTTTTAAGCTTATCATTGAAAGACACGTATAATGTCAATGATCTCCATTTTTTTCTGGTTCCCTTCGCAGTGTAGAAACTTTTGCCAACGATGTCGCAGGTCCAGGATGCTTGTCAGAAAGAAAATTCCCTTCAGTAACCTTAATAAAAAAGTCAGTCGCGGCTGGCAGGACGTCACTAGGAAATGAATTTTGGACTTTAGTAGAAAGTGATAAGTCCTGTTTTGATCCATAGTTATAAATCTGACCAAAAATTCATCAGGATCCGATTCAGAAAGACGCAGATTGTCACGGAACGTCAGGAATCTGATATGTTCTTGATTAGCTTTGGCAGCAGAAGCATTTGCCATTCCTAACTCGTTGGCGATAATGTGCTCAAGCCTTTCGTGACATTTGACCAGAACATTGACAATTTGTCGAGTGGCCAATCGTCGATCAGTCATCACCGTGTGATTTCAATGGACAGTTTCACAAGATGGTCTTCTGGGGAAAACAATAATAACGCTACAGTGTTTCCAATAAATGTTTTATAATGCCTAAAGTCAATACCAACCTTGATTCAGTTGATCAACCACCGTGTTATATCGTTCTGGGGTCAGTTGCTCAAAACCAAGTTATTTTAACGACCCGTTAAGATCTAACAGATTGTTATCTTACTAACGTGTCGTTTGTTAATGGTCAGTTAAATTTCTGTTGCTGGACAGTCAATTTCATTATCCGTTAGCTAACGGATTCATTAAGGTTAATCCAAGAGAAAACTGTTTGTTCATTGGCCGAATTTTAAATTCAATGTACATGTATAACAACTTCATAAAAGTTAGTATTAACAAAAAACTTGCTTAAAGACAAAAAAGATATCTGTAGAATTTACTATAGAAAACACTATAGAATACTTTATGTTTCCTTTAGAAATTTTAGCATAAATCTGCTGGAAAAATTATGGGATTTGTACTACAGAATATTTGGGCCATTATTTCCTACCGGCTCCCCAAATTCTGTAAATACTATAGAACAATCTTTCTCTCCGTTATCTCCATGTTAACGGACAGTTAAAAGTTAATGGAGCTTTGAGCAAACGGCTCTAGGTTGTTTCAGATAGACTAATATCGTGAAATAGACTAACATACAAGTATCTTTAAAACTGCTTATGTTAATGATTTATCCAATGTCTATATATAACAACACATGACAATAAACGTTTTACATAATGACAATGTAACTTTTTAAACTTGCATATGGGAATTAAGAGTTATGAAGATGAATACCTGCTTGATTTTAACCATTTATTTTCCTAGGATCGCTCAGTGTGTGAAAGAAAAAAAGAACTTGTAACTTTTAAATCCTCAAAAATCAACTCTATTTTACGTATATTTATACTACCAAACTACTTTTCCGATACAAATTATTTAAACTTATTAATAGAAAAGGGTCTAAATTGGAATTTCCTTTAACCTGGGCAAAGTTGTGAGTGTTTTGACAATATAATATCGATTACCATGTCGATAATAAATAATGTTTTGATTATCAACTTTATCGGTATATTATCAAATTTCGAGGGGATTCTAATTGACGCAACATCTAAGCCACCCGAAAGCCCACAGAGTCGATTGCGGAGTTGTCGTGGGGAAAAAAAGTCTAAATAATAATTCATACAACATTAGAAGCTATAAAATACTTACAATTACATAATGAATATCTAAATCGATTGAGGTATCATGTAATAAAATTATACATAGAAAACACATTATCTTTTCTTTCTTTAAAAACAATGAAGTAACTCGGATATGGGGAAAATATTAATTCAGAAACTTTTTGGTTTATTTGTATCATATAATATAACAATAATTATATTTAAACAGAGACTTGTTTTCATAAAAAAAAAATGATTTCAACGATAAGAAACAATCGAAATTGAAAATCATTTTTATAACACCTACATTGCTTATAATCATTTGTTAAACCTTCCTAATTTGTTAAACATATTCCAAAAATTATGACTCATGAATCGTGCAGCACACATTTCAAAAGTCAGTGGTCTCCATTTTGTTCTGGTTCCCTTCGCGGTGTACAAACTTTTGCCAACGATGTTGCAGGACCAGAATGCCTGTCAGAAAGAAATTTCCTTCCGTCACCTTAATAAAAAAGTCGGTCCCAGCTAACATGACGTCACTAGGAAATGAATATGGATTTTGATAGAAAGTGAAGGACTCGTTGGTGATAATGCACTCAAGCCTCTTATGACATTTGCCCAGAACACTGACAATTTGTCGTGTCACCAATCGCCGATCAACCACCACCATGTGATTTCAATGGACAGGTTCACAAGATGGTCTTCTGGGGAAAACAATAATAACGCTACAGTGTTTCCAATAAATGTTTAATAATGCCTTAAGTCAATACCAACCTTGATTCAGGTGATCAACCACTGTGTTATATCGTTCTGATTGTTTCAAATAGACTAATATCGTGAAATAGACTAACATATTATTTGAAGCTTCTTCTATTTGTATATGTACTGCCTATCCATTTATTAAAATATTAACAAATTTAAGAATTAGTAACTGTTACAATTTTTGAAGATCTTTCCCAATGTCTAAACATCAAGATTGGAATAATGTACATGAATAAACGTGAATCGATGCTTTGGTGTTCCAAGTACACTCAAATGAATATCGATTGATTTCTTGTCCGGAATATTTCCTGCAAAGGTAATTAAAATTCAAATGACAATAATTAATGAGAATTTCTTAGTAATTATAAAAACTACATGAATATATCTGATATAAGAAGGGGATTAAATATGTCAGACAATCGAAGACGCTATGTGACACTACAAGGGGGCTTTGGGTATGGTGTTCCCCTAAGAACTCTGAATGATGTCTCTCCTAGGATCTCTAAATGGTGTCTCCATCCTAGCCTCTAAGCCGAGTAGGTTGTGTGCATGATGTTTCCCAGGGAACTCCGAATGATGTCTGAAGGGAAAGGTACTTATATGGAAAATATAGACAAGTCAGCTATTAGGGCGGGGCAATTACAATTTTTGGGTAAATGTTTCGTATGGGCACCGTTTTGAGTCAACACTATTATATTTGATTAGACTAATCTGAGCTCGAGATGACTGGACGATAGTACCCTACTTTCAGCAAGTGATGGTGTCAGAAAATGTCTAAGAAACTTGAATCTTGCAAAATACCTACTTACTTGGCCCATTTCTCGTTGTCACCCATTTGTTTAACCACTTCAGTATTTTGAACAGAGCACCTTTCATCCATCTGATAAAAATACAGATCTATATTTCGGTCATACGAGCGGCGTTTGTCCCTGTGACCTCAGAATTTGATTAATCGATTGGCGTTGAAGTTTCTTGAGGTTTACCCACAGTTATGGCACTCCAAGAACTCACCGTAACAGCCCGTTTCATTGGCTAATCTCTCATTTCAACCACAAAGCTGTTAATATAACAACAATTCCAGATCCTAGTGTAGTAAAGATAAGTAAAAAAAAATTTTGAACAATAAAAAACGAAACGAAATATTATCTGTTTTTTAATCAGATTGGCCTTTCACAGAACTAAAATAACCCCTATAGTATTACAGCTAGTGCAATATGGCGGACAAATGCCATTTCCCCAAATCTGCCAAAAATAGCTTTTTTGCATACTTTTTAGACCAAGCCACCAAAATTGACATATACTGTGAAGAGTAATCAGAAGGATAAAAATGAATAAGTTGTTAAGAAAATCTGCTAAAAATGGATTTATTTGACAAAAAATAAATCAAATGATGTTATTTATAAACATCGGCACTTCTCCACCACCTTATTGCACTAGCATCACCAATTGTCAATTAACTATGATCACTGGCATTAACTGTATTTATTTCTCGATATTACTGTCTGTATATGCGAAATTGCCGTTTAAAATTGATTGCCATGTAGCGTTGTTGTCTGGAGATCAGCCAGGTTATGTCTACCAGATTGGATTCAGATATTAACTGTGGGCTATGTTTAAAGTGACCTGTCACGACCAAGTTTCTATATTTTATCTTCGCAACATTTTATATTAATTATATATATAAACGGTGCCGAAATTCTTATCATTTCTGATATTTAGTTACTATTAGAAAGATACGAATTTGGAGGACTGCAAGTTACGGTTCAAAGAATATCTGAATATCGTCATTTGACATACATGTACTAAATAATGTTGAACTACGGCACAGCTACATAAATAATGATAGGAACTAAACTACACCAGGAACATAAACAATTACATCAACACGGTGCATGAATAGTTTAAGATAACCATTTCCCCCTGTGACCCTCCCGCTTGCCTCTATATCTGCGGCACGCCTCTCTCTAGTGGTTATATACCTTTAAACTTTTTCTACACCACAATATCATCATGCCCATTTGGATCTCACTTTGTGTCGTAGACTTTATTATTCACCAATTTGCACCCGACGTATATATAATAATAAAAACGTTGTGTGATAATATTGTCTCACAAAGTCTGCGACATCGTGTTTAATTTCCATAGTTAGTTTTGAACAGGAAGTGGTGCTGCGGGGGTTTCTTCTATATTTAATGAAAGCCTAACGAAAGATTTGACCTTTAAGATACAATGATTGTCTCAGATCGTCATAAAGGTTATCAGTAATCTTAAACCTACCAAGTTATTCCTGATTATAACAATATGTCACAGGGTGAAGGTCGGGTATACTTGCAAAGACTGTGTTGTCGGATGCTGTCAATGGACGGTATGGCGTTGCAGTACTGTCGAACATTCAAGTATTTAATTGTAAAATATTTGCTGTGTACTCGACATGGTGCGGTCCAAAATCTCCAGTTTTAGGCTGTGATTTAGCCACGAAAATCGTTTCATTTTGTCCCAGCAAATTCCAGGCGAAAATCTGACGCTTTGCTGCACAAGTAAACAAGTAAGTCGTCACTGTAGTACACATTTCTATTGCGATGTTTTGTACAATCAGACCAACACTCGAATTACGCCTCGGACTATATTTGTCAAGTGTAGCCATAATGTGGTGAAGAAATCATATTCTAAGCCAATCAGAAACCATAAAAGCAATCAACGTCATTAGGTCAGGGGTCAATAGCCATAAATAGACCAGGGAATACCTTTTACGAGACGGAACACGTTGGCTTGTTTACATTTGTATGAGAGAATTTTTCTGCAAATATGCCTGAATAACGGGACAATAACATCAGATAAATGTTGTGCTGACACCGTGAACACGGCTAGCCCCTGATTTGCGGAAAAAATATGGTCAAAAGCGAAATTGTATCAATGAATGTGATATTTCCTGGAAAAAATATTTTTTCCATTTTATTTCAATACAACAATATGCAAAAGAAATATATAAATATAGTACATGTACACAGATGAAAACGTTTTTGGCATGATTGAAATACTGGTTCGGTATAATAATTATATATAATGTTGAGAAAAAAAAAATAATAATACTATCTGAGCCCACTGATACAACAGAATATTAATAATGATTCACCTAACAACCCTGAACATGCAATTATACTTGTTTTTAAATATAAAACCAATAAAGACATATATTATAAGAGATGTCAAATAAGTATACATTTATTTTATAGAAAGAAATACAGTACTAAAAAATAAGAAATGAATGCAATTTTATATACTTCCTCATACAGTATTCAACAACAACACTCGATGGCATGAGATTTCTCCGATATTAAATACATGTAGATTAAAATGATTCAGCGTTACTTTGATTTAATCAAATATGGAGGACCGAGACTTAGCTTTGACCAAAAGGTACAGTGGTTGAAATTGCTGAACATGTCTGTCAAACCTTCAAAGGCTAAAATCTTTGCTTGCAATAGAGTAATTTGAATGAAATTTTCAAATTATTCATTTTACATTATCTACTTTTGAACTATTATACAAGAATGGCTAGTTCTTTATCTAAATCTTATATAATGTATCTTTAATGAAAAATGTATATAATAATAATACCATCATTTATATATAGTGTATTAATACTGGAGAATGGTTTCTAATCTGCTTTTCAGATTTTTATATCCACAGAATCGGGCCCGTCGCCAGCTCATAAAATTGGGGGTGGGCGGTACAGAATTTTTTGGAGGGGCTGAGGATGTGGCCGGCTAAGAATACTCCTAAGAAATCATCAATTTTTGGGGGGGCTAAACCGCACAGACTACATGCATTTACACACAGATCAGGTCTTGTGTCCGTATACACTGTACAAAATTAAAAGATATATGCCAGTAAAGAAAAGTACATATAAGAGAAAAACAAACAGTTAACTAAATAAAATGGTTCCAGTAATATGAACAAGAAATGAAATGGAGTTAAACGCCGTCCTACTGTTCTGCTCTTATACATGTACTGGACTAATGAAGACGAGCATACGCTATACAGTGTACTACGAGGAAAATTTTGCCTGGGCACAGCACTATGGCCTACTCTTATATCGAATTCCAACTGTCAAGGGACCTTTTTACGTGCACACCAATGTTAGATAGGAATTCGGTTTTTCGTCACATTTGAACGACTAGACAGCAGTCCTTGTACCTTGTCAGCCCCTCTGTCTGCACCACTGACAAGGGGAAACCACGTCTGAATTGAATTGGAATAAAAAGGGAAAATAAAAACATATATGTAAACTTAAAATAGCTAAATATGATATGAACATTTATCGACATGTACAGTACATTTAATTAAAACATGTTTAAAATATTTAATGTAAAAACCACTTACAAAAATACATATGTATACAGGTTTAGGCCTACTCATAAAAATCACAATTTCATCAATATGATTTGGCTGTCACTTTCATATTCGAACAATTTTCACAAATCCATACTAGAAAACTTTCACTTCTAAAAAATACATCTATCTGTAGTTCCTATATACATGTACTGGGTTAAGGAAGATGGGCGTGCGCTATGCAGTTTATTATGAGGGAAATTTTGCCTGGGCACAGCACTATGGCCTACTCTTATATCGAATTCCAACTGCCAAGGGGTCTTTTAACATGCACACCAATGTCCAAACCGCTTGCAAAAATACATATGTATGTATACAGGTGTAGGCCTATTCATAAAAAATCACATAATTTCATCAATATCATTTGACTGTCACTTTCATATTGGAACAATTTTCACAAATGGTCTTTTATCTTGGTCTGAGTTGTCATACATTTAGGAATAGGAGAATATCTTCATCAACTTACATTTGCAATAAAATTGGAAAATGTTAAGATATGATCCTCTTAACAAATTAACCAGACCTATTATTCTTTTTCTTATTTCGCTGGTAAAATATTAGCTGCTCTAAACATAGTTCTTTATTCATACACAGTTGTTGGGGGTTTTTTTTTACGTTGGTAATGTATGTGAGAAGTCTGTATTGTTAGAAGGAGAGAGAGTTTTATCTGCACATTTCTACAATTCTTTGTCCAACATATCAATATTTCCATCTAATTTGATCCACTGGTTAGCACATACCCTAAATTTTTCTCAGTTCCTCACAGTAAACGGTTTTACATCGGTGTTTTAAACAAAATCTACACGGAGTATACAGCTCTAGTTATTCTTCCGCTTGTTTACTATCAAAACGTAAACAAACCGGTGACTTTTCACTCTACACGACTCGTTGACCTTTCGTCGTGTGCGTCTGATTGGTGAGCTTTGTCACGTGATCTATTAAAACCAAATCACCGCGAAATTCAAATACCATCGCACATTGATAAGTAAGCCCATATTTATTTTACGTTTTCTGTCAAACGTCAAAGAATTGATAAAAGAAAAGTTGTGTAGAAATACAAAGTAATACTAGAAGAATTAGATTATGTAGTTTGTTTTCCGCCTGAAAATCGTCGGGATGGAGCAACAGAAGCAAGCTCGCTAGAAATTTCACATCACGGCCTATTTCCTAATCAAATATAATACCTCATCAAAGAAATAGCACCATTAAATTTCTTTTATTTTAAAGTCCGTTTTTAATACTGTTTTAAAGACCGTTTTTTAATACTGTTTTAAAGACCGTTTTTAATACTGTTTTAAATACCGTTTTTCAAAACTGTTATAAAGTCCGTTTTTTAAAACTATTTTATAGTTTGTTTTTTGAAACTGTTTTAAAGTCGTTTAATTATGTTTCAAATTATCAAACATCTTGTAGAAGAAGGATAACTATCTCAATCCCATTTTGGAAAATGGAGAATTTGAAACCATATAACAAACTATGTACAGTTTGTTGAGATAAAATTAAGAAATCTTGTGGCTACGAATTCGGTCTCCCCTCAGTTGTCCAGAATGCGAGGGTTGGGTGGTGTAGCCCACAGACATCTCGGATGGAACAAAACACGAGGCCACATGTTTACACTAGCGTACTCGTAAAGGAACCATTGGCAGTTGAAATTCGAAATAAAATTTACGGTAGCTTCGTTTTCCGTGCAAATTTCCATCATAGCACAATACATGACGTAAGTCCGTTTTCAATAGCCTAGTCGGTGCAAGAGAGTAGGTCGTCGAACCCTCATTTCATTTCATTTTTTACGAATTCAGCCAATATCACCGTGAAATTATCTGCTGTACTAGCCTGTCCCTTAAATACAATCTTAGTCTGACGCAGACAAATAATCAAGCATATGTGAGTGGAATTAAACTTCCTTTAGTGACACACACCCACTTCTAGTCTTTTGATTACATGTAATGACTACACGCTTTCTGAAAGAAACGAAATCTGTCTGATTGGCGTAAACCCGATTATGTAAACAAAACATTTCTCGACCAATCAGATGTCACCTCGGGCATACTTAAATATACCTTGAAATATAATGGTTGAGATCAAAAGTATAGTGTAAAGACCGACTCACACGTCTGTGTCAGTAGCGGATTATCAGTGAGGCCGACGAGGCTGCAGCCTCAGGCCCAAAGATTTTGTAAAAAAAAATTCTTTTTAGACTTGTCTGGTACGATTAAAAACGCATAGACAGTGAATGTTAGGGGGTGGGGTTTAGGCCCAACGGGAATCAACATAGGCCCTGACCCGAAATTAATTAGGCCCACGCCATTTTAAAGAGGCCTTCCAGCAACTGCCGCCTCAGGCCTTGGTGGAGCTTAATCCGCCACTGGTGTGTGTTGCTATCATGCGTTAGCATTTGCGTAGGTCATTGTGCGTCGCGTGAGACCTAGTTAGCACAAGCTGTGTATTTGTGGTTTGGTGTGGGACCACATAGGTGTCGCAAAAGCTGCTTTATGTTTTGAAAATATTCACAATTTTGACTAAATCTGCTTTACCTTAAAAGAGGTTCAAACAGTAATAAAGTACTTGTGACCGCGGTTGTCTCTTGTCTCCAGACCGCCTCAAAATGTCAGACGTGCCTTAACTTGTATCTAAAGATACCGCAAATCTTGAATAGTACTATTGTTGATTTTCGTGGAGACGACGCAAAACGACCGTATTCTAATTCAAATACAATCCGTATGAAACGTGGCACCGTGTTCCTTGAACAGTTGGGCATCCATGATGTTAATTTCATCGCAATCGGCAGGCGCGGATCCAGTGGGGGCGCACCCGGCGCACGCCCCCTCTATTTTTTGAGGTGTCGAACAATTTTTAGATCCATATATTCTCGCGAGAAAGGAGAACGAAAATAGTTTAGGTTGGAAATCGTAATTTACAGTACTAGTACGACATTAGTCCTTGTGGGCATTTTTTACACTCAAAAATCACAGTCCCGGGCTTCGCACTCCCAAGCTTGTGCAGCACGCACCCTCTTTCTGAAAATCCTGGATCCGCCCCTGATCGGTGATATTACAGTTGGTAGACATGCTACATGAAATGTGTGGTAACCTGATATTTCCCAAGCTACATACCGAAAGTGGTCAAAGTAAAGGATAGATCAATTGCGCTGAAACAAATTTTTGTCATTAACAAGTATAATCGTTGGATAAATGAATTATTGACCTAAGAACTGCAACTGTAGTGTTATTATTGTCTTCGTACCCGACCATCTTGTGAACATACCCACTGAAATCACCAGAAATGGATAACACGGGCTCAAGTGCAACAACCATCATGTGCCTGCAACTGAAAGTTCTAACCCCAACAAAGATTATATGGTCTTCACTTCAGGTGACCACACACCTTCCTTTCCACAGTGAAGTACTGGGCTATGGAATTTAAGCGTGACAGGGAGAGCCTTGGCGACCCTCGTCCTGTAAGGCCATTAACAACAACTATTCAAGAAAACATTACCCGAGCACCCGCCATATTGCCAGTGCTGTGGACATCTCCGTGATACTACCGAACACGGTATGGCCAACGATTTAGGAACGACACAAGTTTCTGCAAGACGGATGTCAAAGTTCTTAACAGCAGATCAGAAACGAATCAGATTGCTCAAGTACCGAGACAGCCAATGCCGTTTTGAAGCAGATTCTGATAATTTATTGGCCACTCTTGTAACCATGCATTAGACTTGATTCACAAAAGGAAAAAGGAACAAGGAACTAGTCGGTCGCCATTTTCCAAGTAATTACATGTCAGCTGTGAAAGTGAACAATCTCTTTAGGGTTGCTTTAGAAAATGTATTCTTGGCTGACGTCTAGGCCTTGCAGCGTCATTGGCCAACGTGTACACCAATCTCGATCCCAGAGATAAGTTTGCTCTTTGTTTTTGTTTATCTCTGGTAAAACTCGCCGGCCATACGTCGGCCATTTTGAATGTCACGTAATGTATCCTTCCGTCATTCACTTCACAAAGATCCAAAATTGCGACCCTACCTCCCGTTTCTTCACACAATTTACATATTTAGCGGAAATACTCACCTTGTGCGCTAAAAATAGTTCCCGGTAAATCATCGAATGAACTTTTGATGTCAAGATATGGAAAATATTTCAAGGATCATTAATTTGTTACCCATGCCAGTCAGTAGCCACTTGGGTGGAGCTTAGGGACCAATTTCACGCTGATAAGTTATCTCTTGAACCGAGATTGCGTGTAGACCTCAAAGAAGAATATCTAGAAAAATAAATGAAAATCATCGACTTTGTATAGTATTTTCCCGGATAGGTTTAGACTATTTCGGCCAGTCCTCATACAGTGTGTGTTTAACACGAGTAATAACATAACAAAACGCACGTTAAACTTAAGAAGGCCTATTGGCCGGACAGTCATTAAACTTCAATAATAACATTCATTACAGGTCTGGCTCGAGGCAGAGGATTCAATTACCTTTCCTGTAAATACGTTGCTACTGACTACTTATGTGTACAGAGAGCAGAGCGACGTTTTAGATTCAATCAAGCTTTTGTTCTCGTGGATAGAGAGAGTCTACAGCGTATTCTTGAGTGGGTACCTGTATAGACATAATAAAGTGAAATGATCTTGGTTACAGTTCCTCAATCAGAGCACAGTTCTTTGTCCAGCTTTTCGAAACCTCTAAGAGTTTGTTTAATCTCGTTCCGCACACAACGTAATTATCAACAGTTAAGGTTCAAATAAAATAAAGGTGGTTTCCTTTCAGATAGTTACAAGTTCACAAAAATTAATTAAAGCACTATTCATTTATTGTTTGTTCAAATAGAGGTCTTACACTGATCTGTTAAATATTTCCAAACATCAATAACTATCAAGGTTTAAATATATGTCTGAAACACATGCAGACCTGCATCAATACTTTAGTTACGGAAATGGGATGAAATATGCTTTAACGTCCTACTGTTCTGCACCTAACCAGGGCTAGTGAAGACGGGTATACGCCATGCAGTGTGCTATAGAAAATTTTGCCTGGGCAGCGGCGCTACGGCCAACTCTTACATCTTTTACGTGTATTCCAATGTGTACACGGGGTTTGGGTTTTTTTCGTCCCATTCGAATGACTAGACCGCTGTCCTTGCCCGACTCTCCGTCCTGCTTCACTGACACGGGTAAACCACGCCAGAAAATCTGGGTGAACTTTCTCGGCAATGCAGGGATCGAGCACCCGACCTTCAGGCTAGCATGCCAGCGTCTCCCCCACTTAGCCACGTGATTCCCCTTTTAGTTATACGGTTTGTGTGGATTAGGGTTGTTGTTTTAAATAAGAGAAAGTCTATGTTGTCCCATGTTGAAACATTTATATTTCAGAATCCAATATCATTATGGCAAAATACAAAACATATAGTTTGGATGTATGTTTAACATCTTTTTTTCATATGTAACACCGGTTGGAATACCCACTGAAGAAATAACCTAACTGATTAAGTCAATTTGACTTGGGATAGCTGCATAGCAAAATGGGGGAAAAAAGGGAAAAATGCCACAGCACATAAAAAATACAGTCTATTAAAATTAACTAAAAGATTCAAACTAACATCGTTTTACGGATAATTTAATCACAATTATTCTATTCATTGCAAATAAAGAAACGTATTATATGGTGATCAAATATTTAAATGCGTGATTATTACACTAATAGTAATAATCACATTTATTTTTAGGTATATGCCAACAATATGTTTCGTATTTTTAGTGTGCAATTAGTACCTGTATTTTCAATGAAGTTTATTTCTGTAGAAGTTGATTTGTACATAGAAGCAACTGCAAACCATAATTTATCTATGTTACAAGCTGTAGATCGCTTTTCGCTTTTATTATAGCGTCTTTAACCCGGAAGGACATTTTCCACTCATGTTCATCATAGTTTTCTCATATTATTAATTGGTGTGATAAAAGTGGATAGACAGCCTATAAGATTTGTGATTGATGTCATAGGTCTTCCTTAAACCATACTATTAAACCATCTAGCACTGGGAGTCTACATCAACATCTAAATTAAAATAGCCAACAATACCCATGACATTTCTTCTATCTGATAACATCCAATTATCTTTGATGAAAATGTCTCTTTATCAAAGTTTTAAATATATAATATAAATTCATAATCAGAGTGGTGCTGCATGTATAATTATGCTTAACTAGCGGGTTAGACCGAACGGTAAAGTCTCAAAGCAGTCACGTCAATGCTGGTAAAGTAGTAATAGAAACGTTTGCTTCTCCACACTGAACATGCTAATCCGCTAAATACAACTGTCTATAAATTAAACACTCAATCACCGATAGATAGGGAACCGTTATCTCCGGGTTGTCATCAACTGCAACACAACCAGCAACAAAAAGGAATATGTAGCCAATCTTTCGTCACGGTGGGCGGGGGGGGGGGAGGGGGCACGGTGGCTAAGACGCTGGCCCGCTATCAATGAGGTCGTGTGTTCGATCCCTGCATTGGCGGAGAAAGTTCATCCAGATTTCCCTGCCTGGTTCCACTTTGTAAGTGATGCAGGGTGTAGGGTATAACAAGGACACCTGTCTAGTCGTTCGGAGGGGACGAAAAACCGAGGTCCCGTGATCGTGAGAGATCCTTGATGACAGTTTGAATTCAATATAATTTAAGAGTAGGCCGTAGTTACGTTGTCCGGGCAAAATTTCCCTCATGGCACACCGTATGTCTGACTTCATTAACCTAGTTTGGAGCAGAACAGTAGGACGTTAAACCCCATTTCATTTCTTTCCTTCGTCAGAGACGCCAATTCCTTTCGTTGTGTCTGAATATGACTTCCAGTTTACTCAATAAGATACTATTCTTCTTAAAATAGGTTTTATATCATATTATGGAAACAAGATTTAACAGTGTCCAATATATTTCACGATTCGATAAACGGCTTTGAATTCTAGACGGCGTTGCATTTATTTACCGGACAGCCTCATCTGCAAAATGTCGTGTTTTAATGATAACTTCTAAACAAATTAATTTGCGTTTAAAAAAAAAATACATGTAGCATTTTACTTCAATATGGCATGAATCCCCAATTATATTACACGTGTGTCTGGCATTGCATGTGCAAATAGTACAATCGCATATGTGTAGGTAATATTTTAGGAGCAGAACATTGCATTTTCATATCGTAGAATTGCATATATATGTATGTAATATTTTATGAGAACAACAGTAAGACGTTAAACCCCATTCCATTTCATTTCCTGTATGTAATATTCCTAAACCATAATAAGTGTGATTTATTTACAATAAATAACCGATCGTTATTATGTAATGCTAGTGTATAACATTTTGCATGCAGTCGTTTATTGAATTCCAATGGTTAATATGGGATCGATCACAAGACATCTTCCGATTAAAAATTAAAACTAAAAAAAAAATCCAATATTTGATGAAAATTTGATTTGGTTCAATGTATCAAATCGATTTCCATTAAAGATATTCCTCAACACGTTTTCATAACCGTCAAGTTTTTTTTTATTTACAGATTTAGGTAGTGAAATATTGAAATTATATATTTTATGACTATTAAAATTTTTTGCTGAAAGATATTTATTTTATGACTATTGACAACAATATTGGGATGTCTGCAGAAATTAGTTGTTTTATGACTATTGACGTTAACAATACTGGGACGTCTGCTGAAAGATATTTATTTTTTTTATATGTATTTGCTTTAATTAAGGTTGAAAACGCCACAAAGTCCCTTCTGGTGATTTCACGAATCGACTGAGAGTTAAAATCTTGGCAAGACGCATTAATAATTGGCATCCTTAAATCGTGTACTTCCTACATGTCCGCACAGATAAAACAAAATGTTCTCGGTGAACCCGTTATAGACATTAATTCAACTCACGCTCTTCAAAGACAACGGTTGAAGTGTGGTTCTGATGGGCGAATAATTGTTTAAATATGACCAATAATAATTACAAGTTTTCTGTTCAAAATACATTTTCTTATATTGTAAATAATAAATACAATTTCTATTAATCCGTGTTTGATGATTATTCAGATTAAAATGAAACTGGTTCGATGGTTAAAGGGGGTCAATTTGATACTAAATGTTACATATTGTTTCTAAAATTATATTATTGTTGCCTGTGTTAAGTTTTTGTCTACGGAAGATTTCACACAAACGGGGCTCAGGGAGGGTGTTTGCACCGGAGCCAACCTTTGCTCTCGATGGCTCCTTTTGCTTCTATCTAAAATATAAGATATATATAATTATGCTTTCAAAATTATGGATGGTACACCAAACACTAGAGAAATCGATAATACTTCAAATTGAACCGAAAGATTATTACAATAACTGATGTATATCGATATTGGGCTGATGTCAATCACACCATTAAATTTTAGCAAATTACAAAAAATTAGAAAAAAAAAGATATTCGGCCACCATCGCCACCCTAACTAAAAGAGCTAAAATATGTGTGTCCTTGAACTCCTCCACCATGAAGTACAAAACCGTATAAACGTTTTCAACGAACAAAAATGTGTGTCCGCTACAAATGGTAAATAAAAATATTAATGCCACACTACCCAAGAAGCACATTATAGAAACCATATTATCTCAAAGGCATAACAACCAAAGAGTTATTAAAACCAAATGTAAAGATACCCCACTAAATCCCTAGCCCCGAAAGGGAGTGTTTATCTTGTCAGTTGCATTTGTGGGGAATCATACATTGGGGAATCCAAACGAACATATACCTCAAAATTAAATAACGCATGTCGAAAACCCCACCAACCAATCTGCCATATTAGTGAAAACCTGCGCCACCGAGTGAACTGGACAAAGGTTTAAAATGTTAGCAGTTAACCGCCGCAACAAACGAAACAGACGAATTAGTGAAGCAATTAATATACGAAGACATCAACCAAAACTATATAGGCACCAGGTGTTTCTATTCCAAGAGCGCTTGATCGCAACATTAAAATGTCATATAAATATAAGCTTAATACAATTCTTTAATTTTAATATTTAATATTTCCATATATAATCTACTTATTTATATTTAATGTATACTATTCAAAAAAAGTAGGGGATATTTGATTTTGGGGGCATAATACTAAAATATGCAAATGACTGCGAAAAAAGTCACTATAGAACAGAAGAAACATTTCCAGTTACATGTGACGCCCAAAAGCACCAATAGCTACCCCATGGAATGCAGGTGATGCTTGGGATCATCATGGGGTCCAACCCAAGATTTGAACGACTCTGACTATGAATGTTACAGTCATTGTGGCATTGAATTCCAGGGTGGAAACATCAGTTTAATTGTTTTAGTGACCAGAAAACAAATTTTGATATGCGTCGGCTTACCCAAAATGAAAGGTTACGTGCCCTTGGCATGCTACAGATCGGCACAACACAGGCGGTTGTGGCGCGGACGATGAATGTTTCTCAGTCTGTCATAAGCAGGCTATGGTCCAGATACCGTGATACACAATCTGTACAGGACAGACCACGCTCGGGTCGACCAAGGGCGACAACTCAAGCCCAGGATCGATTTATCCGTACCTTGGCCTTGAGAAATCGTGTCATCACAGCAAACCAGATCAGCGCTCGTCTTCAAACAGACACTGGTGTGAGAGTGAGTGGCCAGACGATTCGGAATCGACTGCACAGGGGTCATCTTCCCGCCCGACGTCCTCGCGTGATCACTTTTTTGAGAGATCATCATATTCAGGCAAGACGTCGTTAGTGTAGGGATCGTCAACACTAGGATAATCGACGCTGGAGCAATGTGATGTTTTCAGATGAGTCAAGGTTCACTGTTGATTTTTTGTACAGACGTAGGAGGGTGTGGCGTCGTCGAAACGAGCGCATCCAAGACGTTAACGTCATCAGACATGATCGATTTGGGGGTGGTTCTGTTATGGTGTGGGGAGGCATCACTGTTGCTGGAAGAATGGCTTTACATGTTGTTGCAGGGCGTGTTACAGGCCAGTACTACCGGGACAACATCTTGGCAGTTCGCACGACGTCATGGCCGCCGTTTCATCTTCCAGGATGACAACGCAAGATGTCACAGGGCCAGGATCGTTACAGGTTACCTCCAACAACAGAACATCACCACATTACCTTGGCCAGCACTGAGTCCCGACCACTCCCCCATCGAGCATGTCTGGGACATGCTTGGACAGAGGTTACGTCAACGTCAACAACGTCCTGCCAATGTCCAAGAACTTGCTGCTGCGTTGCAACAGGAATGGGACAATCTGGACCAAAATGACCTTAGACGTCTCATTAGGAGTGTGCCACGTCGGATCAATGCTTGTTTGGCAAACAGGGGAGGATTTACCCGTTACTGACTTTGTTGTGATGCTGTGGTAACTTTGCTGTTTGACCCCGGGTATCATTTTACCTTTATAATGGTCAGTCTGTGCCTTACTTAGTCTAACGATCATTTGGAATAAATCGATGAATATGAACTTCATTTCATTTTGTCATTTGTTTCTTCGTCAGTTTCATTAGGTGACTTTAATAACACTTAAAAATCAAATATCCCCTAGTTTTTTTTAATAGTATATCTTGTGTCTTTCTGTCAGGATCTATTGCTTTTGGCTTCAATCCAACTCTATAATACCTGGGATTTTTTCATATTTTATTATTAATTTCAGCTATCTGATCACAGTATATATATATATACGATGAAACAAGATTATAACTTTTGTCATTTCCATGTGAAATTATATTTTCTCTGGGTTGGTAGAGTTCCTTGATTTGTGGCTAATCCATCTAGGTATATTTCTATATATTGGTTAATCCGATCTAGCATTGAATAAAATAAATTGAGAGTAGTCAATTTTCAGTAATTACAGAAGGTTACTTTTTAATATAATAATAATTGTTTGATCTTTGATTCCTATTCATACTAATTACAGTTTATACCTTTCTATGTATATTAACGGCTTGGAGCAACTGCCTATGATTGCTTAATTAAATCCTTTTGGAGGATTCGAACTGCCCCTGCATGTAATAACCATATTTCTTTTGAGAAGATTTTTTTCTTGTCTACTATATCACCCCGGTGGAAGTTGACGTTAAACTCTAACTCCAGAAACGAACAAGTGAGAAGGAATTGGTGCAAAATCGTGATATAGATCAATTAGTTTGTATATGTTTTAAGTCCAAATTTGTCATCAAATCACCCAGTTTGTACTCATGATGTCATCTTTAAAACCAAAGAATCACATGTATCTAATTTGTGTTCGTTATTTTTTTGGGCAAATCAATATCTAGAAAGTTTTCATAAACCTTTAGATAGACAATAATTCGGAAATTGCTGTATCATCCGTACGTACTTTTTTATGTATTTAACTCCAGTGCAGACACGAACAACCTTGTCGGCAACAAGAGGTATTCTAAGTCCTTAGACATAAATAGGTTTTTGGATGCAAATACGATGAAACAATATTTTTTTCGAACCCTCAAAATCTGCAAATAACTTTTGTCATTTCCATGTGAAATTATATTTTCACTGGATAGGTAGAGTTTCTTGATTTGTGGTTAATCCATCTAGGTGGGACGATCTTTTAAACAAACCAATTAGAACACATTCTCTTGTAACTATCTTTTAATTACAAGATAGGCTATATAAAATGGTTAATTACAAGATACTCAGAATATTTTTTTTCATTTGATTGACCCTTATTACCCTTATGGTCTTCCGCTGTCTGTCTGCGTTAACAAGCTAAGTAAATATGAATATGTAAGAAGACCTAACCGTATACACCCCGGCATCTCGTCTTTCGTGTTATGGTTCGTATTAAGAAGCCTGAATAAAGAGTTGTTTGGTCTTCCATAATTCCAAGCCCACGTATAATTACTACACGCTCTGACGGTGCCAGGTGTGTGTGCAAGATTAATTACTAGAAGTATCACTCTTTAAATGTTAGATTAGGTGTCGGGAACAGCTATTGTTTTGTCTGTTTACGATATGTGTTAGGCTTGCTATTATTACCATCTAATTACAATGCAATGTCCATTTATTCAATAATTGTTAAAATTTTACTGGTGTTTACACTAGAATATTATCTAAACATACTTTCTACCACAGCAGTTTTCTGTCGGTGGCAGTTATGTGTGTAGTAGCCAGTCTAATTAAAATACAGATCTATATGTCCTTTCGTTTTTATACTATCGATGGTTACTATTCACTTTCCCCACCAGGCCATGACTAATTAAACAACAAAGGGGGTTTACAGTATATAGTCTGTAACAGAGAGAGAGAGAGAGAAATGGGGTTTAACGTCCACTCAACACAACCAGGTCATTTCGGGACTAACAAATGGTTTCAATTTTATTTCAATAATTCGCTTGCGCGTAGGGGTCTTTAGCCGTGGGAGGAAACCGGAGTGCCCGGAGGAAACCCACGAGGTTGAGAAGGCGCCCCTATCTCCATGCCACATACGCTCACACCAGGGCTCGAAACCACAGCCGCAAGCCAGAGGTGACCGACCAGCTAGAGGTCGAAGCGCGGCACTCTAGACCACTAGGCCATCCCAACCCCCCTAGTCTGTAATAAGTTTGTGACACGTCAACAAAATGAATTAAATAATATTAGTGAATAGGATGACATGTACGCAAATACATATAATATGGATTCTTATATTATACCATTTCCAGAATTTTAATAATATTCCACCAGGACTTAATTCTGAATTTAAAACCATCTAACACTATATTCTTCCCGCTTTTAGTATTAGCAATGTATCTAAAGTTCACCAGAGCGTTCGCCATTTTAGAAGGACCATTTGTGATTCAAAGGAGCTATATTAACTTTTTGTTTCAAATTGATTATTACACCAAAACAGCTCACAATTTCAATTTGTCAGTTAACTGATTTCACCAATTTGTCTAGTCTACTGGTAGTGGGAAGTGTTCACCAGTAACAATAATTAGAGTGAGAAGTTTACACCGGTGATGCTAATGGGGACATCTCACTGTGCCACCCGCTAATGTTCTCATGGGGGGGATTAATCAAGCAAGGGGATTATCGAATACAATGGTGTTAAAAGTATAGTCTGCTTTTTAAAACTACTAGGTTTAAACTAATTAACAACTTTATTTACAATAAATTACATAAAAGTAACAACAACAAATAAATGTATCAAAAATAAATCATAACCCAGCTAAATGTGATATGGCATCAGTATATTCAATTGCACTTATATTTTACTTCATTTTACTTCATTATATTTTCGTCTTTTAGGAGGCAATCTTTCCCTGTTGTCCAATTGAACTATGGTATTTTCAGTAAAAGTCTGCTCTTTCAACACAATGTTATAAATTTAAATATATTTGCGTGGCTTGTTCCGGTCTTCTTCAATTTACTGTGCCACCCTCAACCTGATTAGTTGTCCGTGAACAAGTGATTCCACATAGCCCCTCCATTGCTTTCTATCCATTGTTCAGTAACATAATCTGCAAACTTTAAAATATTGTCATCCACCAAATCGGCTTTTTCTATGGCTTTAACCAAACGTTGTCTATATCACATAATCTCACAAATGGGAGGGCGGAATAATATTTAAGATATTCGTTAACCGATGACACATGAATTTAACTTATATATTTTAATCATTAAAATAATTGAATTATAACTAGGTGAACAGTACTAATAAAGATACAGTCTATAATCTCTTGTTTACTTAAATTTTTACACCACTATCCCATAACACCTGTTGATTAGGTGGCACAGTCAGATTAAACCGATACTAATTAATCAGAACTGACTATAGTCCAAAACCTAGTCTAGTAACCTCCTAATCTTTTATCAAAACAATAAAATGTGGGACAAGTTAGGTTGTAGTGGAATATGACGTCAGGGGTCGTTCAAGTGACTTTTGACTAGGATCGGTGTTGAATTTTTGTAGTCTCATTTGATCATTACTCAGTAGAAATTTCCTATCTGAAATTTCTCGCAAATTAATTAGCGGACTTGTGATCAACATTTCTTTGTCTTACGTTTTGGCCATATATGGGTAAAAAAAATATTTTAAGCCTTAAAACTTAATCTAAGCAGTTTTAAACGAAATTCCCTTCTTGCCGTTTGTTGTTTCACACCAGTGTTATAATGGATGACTTGAACTGAGATTTTTGTAACCCTTAGGGGTTAGTTTTACAGTTATTTTTAACTACTTATTATTATCTATCAAATTTGTATTTAATTAGAATAGTGTTTGTATAACACACATATGACACTGGCGTTCATGTTTTGTAAATATATTCTTGTTTAACACAACCTCAACACCACAGGATTGATTTCAAATACAGATGGGGTCTGGGGTTGTAGCACAGTGTTAAATCAGTGCCACACTGATCAAACTTTTAACACTATACTGCGTCGAATAATTTTAGACGATCGGACGACTACAATATTTAAAATTAACCAATGGCGATAAACTGTCTTAATTGTCAGAAAGTGTTGAAACGTAATAGATTTCTTCTTTTACTTACTGAAGCATATAAATTCCAACCAAATCAGGTGATCACTCGAGGCTTTCGGGCGTCCACAAGATTATAAATTGATCACGGGATACTGCGTCTTTCTTTCTCATTTATCCTTGGACAGTATTTATAAATTTTACGGTCAACCGGAGGATGACTTTAGCCTCTAGACTAGACCCTTCATAATAATAATATGAAGTTGAGGTTAACGGACAGATGTTCCTACAGACGACCTTGCGGGGGTGACTAAAGACCACCATATTTCAATGGCCGCGTAAAAAATGGAACGTAACTGACATTTGATTTAATCAGTTTGACTAATATCATAATCTGTTTACTGTCTGCGTTTATTCTAGGAAACCGGGATAAATTGTCTCAAAATAAAAAAAACAGTGGCTTCTCACGCAACAACTGCATTTGGCGAACTATACTGACTTATTTTCTCGACGTCCGTGTGTTCGGAATCCAATTCGAAATATGGGCCCTAGATCTGTTCGGATCCCGAATCCACACACCCATGGCAATTAAAGCTTTATACACCCGCATCATTGTCTAGCCATGTGTAATAGTGTGTAATTATATACATTATTATAGCAAGTATAACACACTCGTTCAAAAGCATTTTTTTTAACGTACACCAGTTAGAAATGGGAATCATATAGAGATTTCTAATTTCGATTTTTTTTATACTGTTCTTTGAAATGATACGCAAGACCTTCATAAAAAGTAAAATCGTCTCTTTGGCAGGAACAAACTAGACCATTGAACATCATTTACTGAACTTTTAGTATAGATTTACATACCAGTGAAGTCTTAAAATGATTATCTTTTTTAAAACATGACTGAATTTGATTTTATTTCAATGTCTACACGATTGTCATATTTTGTTTACTTATTTCTTTTTATTTTATGTGTTTCTTTCATTGTAACACTAGAAAATGACACGGTTAATAGATATTGATATATTATACTTGTGCATGCGCTATTTTCACCATGAACATCCGACACCGGATAAAAACTCTGTGGTTATACTTAGGGGAAAACTTAGTGGTACTTGCCTATGCTTGTTGCAATAAGCAGGTACTTATTTTTGTAGATAAATTATACGGCCATATGATTTATGCTAAAAGAATTGAGATTAGCGTACGTCATACTCTAGCAGTACTGTTAATGTCATAGAAAAGCCGAGGCATTGACCAGAAAGAGACTAAAGTAAACGTTGGACCTAGTGATAATAGTTTAAGTTTACAAGATCAATCTGTCACTCTTTCTTTATATTCATCGTTGATGTTAATCGGTTCTGTTACGCTACTATATAACGTCATTACATTATGTATTGAAATAGAACTGCGTACTGGGAGTCTGACCACGATTTCCATTTTGTTACCCGATGTTATAGATCAAATATAACAGTGAAAACGAACTGGTGGATCACGGATATAAACTATAAAAGTATCTGCAATTGCATAGATTACTCAAAAGTCATTCTGTTACCCAAATCCATTGAGACGGTTGGTCAGGGAAAGGTTGCCCAAAGCTCCGTTAAATTAGAAAGTTAACTTTAACGGAGAGAAATTCTGTTGTTAGAAGTCCCGTTAACTTTAACATCTTTTTTGCTGTTATATTTAACAAGGGTTTTGGGCTCCGTTATCGGTTTAACGATGGTATAGTCAGCTACCACTCGAAGTATACCCTTAGCAAAATGCCCGATAGAATAAAAGTGTGATTGTTTTTATAGAATTCTTTGAACCAAGTTTCGCACACCCGGACATGTCTTGTTCTTTTTGTTCCTCTCGCAAAACCAAAGGCCACAACCCGGTTAAACTTAGCAAAATTGGTACAATATTGATTGAGTATAGGGGGTTCTATAGCTCTTATACAGAGGCGGATCTAGGAATTTTGAAAAGGGGGTGGGGCGTCGCAAAATGAGGACACTTACTGCAGAGAAGGGGCACGCCGCTGCGAAGGGTTTGAAGGGGGGGGGGATACAATTTGCTTGCATCTGTAGACATCCCAAGAGCTATTTGGCTGATATTTTCGTCTAAGTAAACGTTCAGAGAGAACATATTTGGGTCTGAAAAAAGCACTTTCAGCAGTAAAAAAGGACACTGTCAAAAAAAAAAATTTGGGGGGGGGCACACCCTCGCGCCCCCCACTGGATCCGCCTCTGTTATACCTAAAGGGACATTATTCACCTATCTCAGAATGAAGTAATTTTCCACTATTTATAGCGAAAGCTATCATCTCTTTATCTAAATCTTACATCTTGAACTGAAGACCTTAAATAGCTAATATCAAAATGAGGTTTAGTTTTACGTAGATTAAACTGGTATTCCCTATTGTGACTAGGGTACTTCGTAAAACTGGGCTTTATCTATTTTATTTAGGCCAAAATAAACTATTGGATTTTGTTGACCTGGTTCGATTAGTGATAGTTCAAGCTCTATTATTCCGATAATGTTTTGATTTAAAATATTTAGTCCACTTGTTTACTAATATTTTTAGGCATTTTGGCTAACGGTGTCGACAGTGGTGCTGGCGTCATCAATAGACATTGATAAAGTAATATTACGATGAGGATAGTTTGGTCAGACACAATGAAGTCTGATATATCTGACCGATAAAACAGATTATAAATGTTCCGTTGAATATCAAATCTGAATATCTTCTCTCTCATGTTAGCACCTAGTTACACTAGATATCTAGACGTCGCCTTAACGATTACAAATCTTTTATTCATGAGTGTTTGGGTATTCTAGTGGCGTTTACATGACTTCAACAAGTCTGATAACACAAGTATAACCCAATAAAGACCCAATTTATCTTCGATCGGTAATAATCAACATTTAGACAAATATGTTATGGTATTAACTCGTGACAATGCTGTTGAAAAATACATCGATTTACGAAGAGTAAGCGCGTCCTGCTTCATGCACGACACCGCATAGTTTGCGCGAAAGTAACAGCAGGATATCCCACCCTGTAATTACAAAAAAAAGTGAGAAAGGGTATCAAGGGGTATCGGGGGCTCTAAAATATATTTTCACTTGTCGCTACTTAAATGTAATGAAAGGGCAGTTGGGAGGTATGTGTGTGTGTGAGCGTGAAGAGGGTGGGGCAGACGCCGTAACGACTAGATAGATAAAGGACAGCCAAAGTCAGCACCCTGTCCGTTCAGCCGATTGCATGCGGTGTATGGTAATATAAGTCTCCCACTATTCCTATTCGTGTACATTAAATTTACATAACGTGAATTTGTTACCAGACAGAAGTAGTAATAATTGAGCAATTACCCTGAAAGCGTTTTCGTGGTAATTTCATTAACCTGTTCTACAAGCTATATCTACTCATACTAATGGTAGGATTTCAAAGCGGATACGTGACATTTTGATTCACGCCAGTCGTTGAAAGTGGGTATCTGTATATTTCTCCTTTGTGAAACAAGCTATTATAACTTCACCATCTCTGAAACATGAACATTTAAAGACATAAAGCCACACATTGGCCCGAGAAATCCCCAGTTGGAACCCTTGGGAGGGTCGTGCTTCCTAAAAAATTTTCAAAACATTCCAGCGCTATACGTAAAAGCAATGCAATGCAGGTGCGGACATTTTTTTAGCTCCATATATTCTCGCAGGAAAGGAGAACAAAAATAGTTTAGATTGGAAATCATAATTTACAGTACTAGTATGAAATTAGTCCTTGTGGGTATTTTTTACACTCAAAAATCACGGTTCCGGGCTTCCCACTCCCAAGTTGGTGCAGCACGCCCCCTCTTTCTGAAAATCCTGGATCCGCCCCTGCAATCAACAGTGATAATTTCATCCGGAAGAAGAGTGAGTGTGTGGGGGACACTTTAATTAGAGCGCTTGGAATGTAAAGTATACATATAACTTATTTCCATTTTAAAATCCCCACACCTAGGTTAGAATAATACCACGACTTTCTTCAGAATTATCCTACTTTGCTGATCAACATTACTTTTAGAACAATAATCGAGGATAGCTGTCTAGTCGTCGTTCCGATGGGACGAAAATCGTGGCCCTGTGTAAACATTAGCGTACACGTAGGAAATCCATTGGCAGTTTGAATTCGATATTAGAGGAGGTCGTAGTGCCGCTGTCCAGCCAAAATTTCCCTCAAAGTACATTGTATGGCGTATGTCCGTCTTGATTAGTCCAGTCGGAGCGGAACAACAGGTCATTAAACCTCATTTCATTTCTTGATTGTTTGACATTCTATTGTCGATAATCAGACACATATTTTAATGCGGCCATTCGCACCACATATAGAACCTTATAATTTATTTGAATGAATTAACGTGGTTGTATTTTTTGTAATTTTAATTTTGTTCTAAAATATTTTTTGTTAGTATGAGTACTTATTGTTAGTAAGGCGATAATCAATACACTAGGTAAACGACATATTTAAATAGATTCAATTTTTGTTGTTAATTATTTCCAGACTATATACTAGTACTATCATAGACTGGTGGCCAGTCTTCTCTACACACCAAAGATTGGCCAGTCCTCTCAAAAAAAAAAAAAAAAACCGAAAAAAAAAACGTAATCTCTAGAGACTGGGCAAATAGAGCTTCATTCTCATCTAGTAGGTCAATCTGCATTATGTAGGTCGTGTGACGTCGTGCACGGGCTTACTGCATTTGCACTGGCAAACTGGTGTAGGTGCGAGATGTTTGTTGTGGATAACAGTTATTGTTATTTAGTGATACTTTAACGATCTAAGAATTTTGTTGACGGACAATATCTGTCGAATGAACGGATACAAAGTATGGGATGAGGTGAATGAACATAAATAATTACACACGACATCATTATAACAACTTAACGAAGCCAGTTCATGCGTATTGGGACGAAGCCGAATGGCGAATGGAAACAAAAACGTGACATCAGCCCGCAGACGGTTTCAGCATGACTGCTTTGCACTCCATTCGAGACGCATGATTCATGAAGGTAAATATCGAACTTAATTTATCTTAGACATCACATTTACAAATTCGTGTCACGTGACTCGGGGCTTGCTTGACAACTGTCAATCATTCCAAATAAGGAACAACGTAAAACAGGACAAGAAACGCCCATTTTATTGTGAAGCTCGCGAATTGTCCAGTCTCTGGTGCTGGTTACAGGTTTACTCAATTTTTTTTTATACAAATGGAAACGAAAGTGTTGGATTACTAAAAATTACTACTTTTATATAAATCGAAATGTAAAATAAATAGAAGAGACTGGGCCAGTTTAGTACTATCACTGTTGAAGTCCTATTCTATGTCACACAACTGCCAAGGAATATAGCGCCAAAACTAGGAAACTTTATTTTGTATACAATGACATTGTAACAGTGACTTATTTATCTCGTAGTGGTGGATGTGCTACGTGACATTGTCATGTGTTGGTCTGTTTCAGCAGAATCAGTATTTGCGCATAATTGACAGAATTGTCTATCTATGATTTTCTGTGACAATGAATTATACATCATTGTTGTCAGAGACTAACGACCTTCAACTGAAGAATGCCTGGTTGATTACATATTCCTGAAGCAATGGCCTGACAAATCCCTCTCTGCCCATTGCTGGACTGGCTTCTGATACTTGAACTTTTGAGGGAGTGTGTCTATTCTTCCCGTTCAATCAAATCTGTCACTTGAGTACAGCAACATGACTACCCTTCGTTTAATCTGAAGACTTTCCTAAAACTTTGGACAGTGATTTAAGGTATAAACGAACAAAGTCTGTTCGTCTCCATACTGTTTACATTGTGTCAATGTTGATAGCTCGTTTGTTACGCAATTAGTTTTACTGCAATATTCTGTATCCACTGGTTAATTGGACATAATAAAATCGTGAGCCATGACGTAACGTTATATAATAATAATATAATAAATTATGAATTTGCGCAAATAGTGCGCAATTCTTTCCAGTAAACTGCTCCAGAGCGCTGGTCAAATGTTTTCTTGAAGATCGATGTCTTTAGCTGTGATTTAAAAGTGTTCAATGTTTCAGATCTTTTGATGTATATGGCAAGTCTGTTCCACAAAACTACACCACATTGCAGAAAAGCACAATCTCCATATTTGGTTCTTGATTTTGATGGCACTGCCAACTGTAGTTGTTCGGCTGATCTTGTTTAAAGGTAGAGGCTTTGTAACGCAGTTAGTGATTGGTAGTTAATCGGACTATTGACCAATCATAATTTAGAACAAGAATTTTCACTCTTTCCAGCAGTAAGTAGTGGGATTAGCTCTAATCAAACGGAATACTGCGGGGAGCATGGGTTAATTACGTCTTTTGGCGTATGAATACAAGCATGCAATAATATAGAAAGTAGTCTCAAATAAAGCGTGCGACATACACTAGTTGAGTTCGAATCTTCAAAATCGTGTTTGTTCTTATTATTCATCCATCGTAACTAGAACCAATGAGTCTGCTGAGAATCCATTGTCGGGATTGTTTATGTATATCGTTCACAGCAATTGTAGATGGCTGCCATTTAAATGTTACTACAACAAACAAACCCTGCAACATACGGACGATTTCCCTCGTCGGGGATCAGTTTCTAAACTAAAAACCTATAAACATATATAACGTTCCTTAGACCTCCGGGGGGTTGGGATGGCCTAGTGGTCTAGAGTGCCGCGCTTCGACCTCTAGCTGGCCGGTCACCTATGGCTTGCGGCTGTGGTTTCGAGCCCTGGTGTGAGCGTATGTGGCATGGAGATTGGGGAGCCTTGTCAACCTCGTGGGTTTCCACCGGGCACTCCGGATTTTTCCTCCCACTGCTAAAGACTCCTACGCGCAAGCGAATTATTGAAATAAAATTTTAAAAAAACATGTGTTAGTCCCGAAATGACCTAGTTTGTGTTGAGTGGACTTTAAACCCCATTTCTCTCTCTCTCTCTCTCTCTCTCTCTCTCTCTCTCTCTCCTTTGACCTCCAATATCATATTTACATAACCATCGTTCGCGGACTGCATCCGATCTGCAAGGAAATCTATATTTTCAGCTGAAAACAAAATATCTTATTCGGGAAATTTTATTTTACATCAGATTAGAAAAACCTGGTATGAAGGCTAGTGGTTCAACACCTGCGCTTGAAATCATAAGGTCTGTCATTGAGTCAGGCAGCATGGTTGTGATTCCACGTTTGTAATTGACAAGGGCTGAGTCGCCTGCCCAACCTCGTGAGTTTTCTCTGGGACCGCCGGTTACTTCTCACTGCTGAAGACCCCTAGCTTATTTTTGATATACAATTGCACCTAGTTTGTGTATAGTGAATATTAAACCTGTCCTTTTCCCTATCAAATGATAGGTAGCTGTGAGTTTACAATCGTCTGCCAGTCCTGGAAATTGCCATGTAATAAGGATTTCTTTACTATGTCATTTATTGTGGGCTTACTAATCACTTCAAACCAATGTTATTTACTGTCAAAACTTTCAGTTAATTCACGTCCCACTTTCGTCAGCATTGAAATGATTGTTCGCATTCAGTCTATATTATTATTAAGCTTATGTCGCAAATCCTGATACATCTTAATGGACTTGTGTAGAAAAAAATCAATGTAATCTTCCAAAACACTTAAAATGTTTTTGGCATTCCAATATTTATTTCACTGAACCTATAACAACAATTCCCTGGAGGCTGGACTTTCTGTGCTAACATTGACTTTAAAAGACGGTCATTTTATGACAATGTGGCGATTCTACACAGAAGAAAACAGAATAGGGGAATTAAAATCTTTAAAGGAAGAATCACAGACATCTCTAGTGGTGACTAAAACGGGTTATTATAGTACTAAGCAACAATTGTCTGGTCAGATTCCCTCCCAGTTTTAGGCTACGGCCTTCCGTTGGAGATGTATACACTTAATAATAATATAAATAATAATAATAATATAATAATAATAATTTATTTATAATTCGCCTATTACCAATATAAAATACTGCTCAATGGCGCAGTTAACATTTTGTGGATATCACACATAGAAAAATGAAATAGAATTAAATGGATGATAAAAATAAGTAAAATGGCATAAGATAACAATCAAAAAAAAAAAATAAAATATGACATGTAAGAAACAAATTAAAAAAGCTAAAAGTAATATAGGATAAAATAGAAACATCGCCTGAAATATAATAAAATAAACTCGAATACATGTAATAACAGCCATAGTAGTCAACAAAAAGGTGTGTTTTTAAATTGCGTTTAAAACTTCCAATGCTATCAGATAGTTTAATTTTGAGTGGTAAGATATTCCAAAGAAAAGGAGAAGCCTAGGAAAAAGAGCGTTTACCATAAGATGTAAAAGGATAAAAAGTTGTAAGCAAGTTGTTATTTTGAGATCGGAGTGTACGGGGTGGAGTATATAGGGAGATGAGAGATTTAAGGTAATCTGGCAAATTATCTGAATGTAATGTAGAGTAAGTAAGTGTAAGTATTTTGAAGGTGATACGGTGTGATATCGGAAGCCAGTGTAGATCATGTAGAACAGGGGTAATGTGATCGTTTATATTGTAAACGCGTTAGAGACTACTGGGTTTTTTTTAAGACTTTTATTTTCAAAATGGTGCGACGAAAGGACGCCCACTTTTCCAAAACCAGGACGTAACGGATTTAATTCACTTTATAAAATGGTGACCACTCCTCTTGATTTTTAGCGTTATGCGATCGCCCTTTAGGCTTTTCCAAGTCCAGAGGGTGTGAACCTTGTCGATTTTCAGCATTTGTTTTCTTGACTGTGTTGATGACAATAAAACGCTTGCATGTGTACAGTCGTGGCACGTTACAGAAAACAAGAGACAAGATACAATATCTTTACTCAATACTGACTAAATATTTGAATACCTTGATTTACATCATTGAACATATTACTCGATTGTTATCCAATTGGTGATTTCAATACGAGTCATCCTAATGACAACTATACCGAGAGACTTTGTGTCAGGTAAGTCCGACTGCAGGTTTGTATCATGGAGCATGCATGACTAAATGTCTCTCATCATGGTAAAAATATTGAATTCTATCCCGTATATATTAAAATTATTGCAATATTATTTTACACATATCGCATGAGTTGATCTAAAGTACGGTCGTTTGATAAATAGGCAATAAATATAAATGATAATTTCGATCAAATCTGTACAGGACATTGTAAAGCGTGTTTGTATAGTTTGACAGATGCAACTCACTAACAATAATAACCAAATTATGAAAACCATAAAACAATGATGTTGACAGGTGTTATTATTAATAACAATAATGAGATTTCATTTGAAATATATTCTGGGAGTATCCAAATGAAAATTTAGTACATTTCGTCCGACACTATGGGTGTCCTATTAGTAATTCTAACAAAACATTAGCAATTTGGAGTTTTCTAATAGATTTATAAAATTTTAATTAGATATTGTGTCGATTTCCTCGTGATATTTGTTAAGTCGCGTTACAATGTGTCCAACATATCCCAAAATAGTGCCATATATGTTCATATTCGTGCATTTATTGTGTTTTTTGTCTTACTAATTATGTCATACAAAACGACTTTAAAGGAGGGGGGATTTTCGGGGCTCTGTCCGCAACTGAAACCCTATTTTCATATACACATATTTGTGCCATAGGAAAAAAGATAATTCCTGAATTTGTTATGAAAATTAGTACATACATCACTCTATTACAATATATTATGCTTATTCCGAATTTAATTTCCTTATCGTAATAGATGAATTTGCTTCCCTTTTCAATGCTGTATTTTCGAATAATTTTGAACTTGAAACTTGAAACTCTCCGTCTTTTGATACTTTGATCTTCAAATATAAACAAATATTTCCCCCAATAGACTACCATAAAACGAATTTCATTGCAAGAAAGCCGTTGGTTCATTGTCGGAAACTAGGCTGTCGTTATCTGTATGCCAACAGTTTCATTCTAATTATAATCGATTACTTGTTCATAACGAAATCCAAGATGTACTGGGAGAAAATTGTTTTACGATTATGAATCACGCATGTACAACTAAAACTATTAAAATACCATATACAACTGGCGGAAGTTTTTTCTTTCATGTGCGTATATAGAACTTTTATCTCATACATATCAGCCTGTCATGGCGTCATCATAGGTTGATATATTCGGTTCCTATCAGCCGCTGATGATCGAAATAATACAAAGGACACAGATTATTATTATTCTTTTTTATTCTTTTGACAATTAACATTTTTTATTGTACAGTTTGTAGCATTCAGCACCAAAATGGACGACTTACTTATCGGCATATTTAGATCGGTTATCTATGCCTAAGAATATCTTTCATCTACATTTCGATTATTTCTCCACATATTTAAATCGGCAATCAATGCCTGACGTATCTTCGTCCATATTTCGATTATTTCTCAACACACTTCAAGACTTGGAAGTAGTTATAGCCCAAGAGTTCCCCCGTAAAGTATTTTGGGGTACATTCCACTTAACACAGTCGGTCAAATCCTTCTCTGAACTTATCGAAAACATTCAAGGTTCACCGTTGGAATTATCGAAAAAGATTGCCCTTTAATCCAAATTTCTTCATTATTTTGACTCGCAACTAGTAGATTCTCGTCGGAATTCACACATTTTCCAACATCAATCAGTTGGCTGGCTACAAGGGGTAAGTGGGTACGACCTGTAGCTGGACGATCACCTTGTAGTTTCGATCCCTAGTAAGCGTATATGTGTCTCGTAGGTGGGCATACGATTACATCATGTGTACCTACTTCAAGAATACATGGAGTAGGCAAGCACAGGTGTGTCGTATGGGAGGTGGGTTTACTCCGGAGAATTTACAACGAAATAAAATACTCTGTGCTGTTTTATACGAGAAGGCGTCTATTTTTAATGTCATTTATTAAAGACGTGTCTACTATTCACTAATTCATTAAATATTCGCTTATCGATTTTAATAAACCTACTCTGATGATAATGATTATTATTTACAGTTGTTCGATCAAAATCAGATTTCAAGATAATTTAATATCAGAGCTTTCTCCAAATGTGTGTATTAGCAGAACAAAAACAACAAAACAAAAAGAACAACAACAAAAAACGCACAGAAGAATAAAATACATTCGTGACACGCAATAAGCCTGAACTAACTCTTAGTGCAGTTACACAACTATGATTGTCTCGACTAAACTGGAAGATTATCATGAGTTTTAGTCGTTCAGCAAAAACTTTCTCGATAACTTTCGAAACAAGTGTAAAGACAATCTGGATCACGGTTTCTTGAATGCATTCGGAAACTGGCAGCTACAGATGCAATCATATATTAAAGTGAATAATATCTGAAGCAGGTGTGGTAAACAAAGCTTTAAAAGCCATATCGGTAAAGCGCCGAGATCGCAAGATTGTGTGGGGAGTATTTCGAATGATCTTCTCAAGATCTATTAGAGAAATTGGATTAAATGTAATCGCTTTGAATCATCTACACCGTCAAGTGAGGAGATAGTTGTTTGGTCTCAGCCACATTAGGAAATAAATCACGGATTTTGTATATATCACTTATGAAAAAATCAGAGAAAACCTCCGGTAGAGTGTCTTTGTCGAAACATGATGGGTACTTTTCTACAGAAGAATCTTTCGTAGGGCTATTGAAAGTTTGGAACAATGTTTTAGACTTATTGGGCTTGGACATTAATCTTGGTTGACCTTAACTCAGATGAGTAGTGGTAACGTTTACATTTGCATATTTTATCGTGCACTTCTAAATTGACCTTCACCAGTTGGTTTCTGCGCTACACTAGTATTGAAAAGTTAAAAGAGAATCATTGGTCCATTTACCGTGGGGTCGGGTTTCCATCCGTGCGTTGGCCGAGAAGGTTCATCCAGATTTTCTGCCGTGGTTTCCCCTTGTCAGTGATGCGGGACGGAGGGTCTGGGAAAGACAGCTGTCTAGTCATTTGGATGGGACATTGGCGTGCACGTAAAAGATCCATAGGCAGTTGGAATTCTATATAAGAGTAGGCGTAGACCGTAGTATCTCTGCCTGGGCAAAATTTCCCTCATAGCACATTGTATGGCGTATGCCCGTGTTCATTGGCCCAGGTTAGGAGCAGAACAGTAGGACGTTAAACACCATTTCATTTCAATTATGTAGGGCCTGATGGTAACAGTGCGTTTGTCTGTCTAAAGTACCAATAAGGGCTTAATAAAAAACATGACCACTTATCATCAATAGTGTAATTCAGATATCTTTTGTAAAACAGTTCGATTATGTCCTCTGTGAGATCCTTAAAGACCCCCCCCCCCACACACACACACACAAATATTTCGCCAACAGTAATGATTTCTTAGGAGTGTTCTTAGTCGGCCCCCACCCCCAAATTTTATGAGCTGGTTACGGGCCCGCCAAGGTGATCTGATAATTCGTTGTTACACACATACACATGTTATCAGTTTTGGGGTTGATTTGAAGATAATTAAATCTAATGTGTGGTCGCTGCCATGTGTTGGTCTGGCAACAAATTGTTTTAATCCAAGATTATCCAATATGTGTGTTTACAAATCTCTGGGAATTATTGTCAAGAAGATTGTCAACATTGATATTAAAATCACCAAAGAATATGGATTGAGTGAAAGTTAAATTAAGATCTGAAATAAATTCAAGGAATTCATCCTTGAAATTTTGGAAATTCATATCATTTTTAGCACGCACAATGAAGTGGGGTGGGGTCTGTATATGACAACTATTCGAGCTGAAACATTATTTTGCTACAAGTCGAAGTCAATAGGTTTGAAACTCTTCACAAATTTGATTCCACTGCTATTAGGGGGTTGGGATGGCCTAGTGGTCTAGAGTGCTGGCCGGTCACCTCTGGCTTGCGGCTATGGTTTTGAGCCCTGGTGTGAGCGTATGTAGCATGGAGATAGGGGCGCCTTCTCAACCTCGTGGGTTTCCCCCGGGCACTCCGGTTTCCTCCCACTGCTAAAGACCCCTACGCGCAAGCGAATTATTGAAATAAAATAAAACCATATGTTAGTCCCAAAATGACCTAGTTTGGTTCGAGTGGACGTTAAACCCCATTCTCCCTCTCTTTCTCTCTCCCTCTCTCTCTCTCTTCTCTCTCTCCCTCTCTCTCTCTCTCTCTCTCTCTCACTGCTATTAAATTGTTTCAGGGATAGTTATTATTTGAATATAATTGATAGTTCACCACTTCTAGAGGTTAGGCGATTTTTATACGCCCACATTTTCATGTGGACGTATATTGTCGTCGCCCCTGTTCGTCCGTCCGTCCGTCCGTCCACAATTGTTTGTGAACAGTCTACAGGTCACAATTTTTATCCGATTTCAATGAAACTTAAAATATAGGTTTATCACCCTAAGATCTCGGTTCCTTTCGATATTGGCATGTATCGAACCGTAACTTCATGGGTTATGGCCCCTGATTGTACGAAAAATCACGTTTTTTAGCTTGTGAACAGTGTAGAGGTCACAATTTTGAACCGATTTGGATGAAACTTGAAATGCATGTTTATAAACCAAAGATCTTGGTTCCTTTCGATATTTGCGCCAATTGAATCGTAACTTCCTGAATTATGGCCCCTGATTGTCCGAAAAATCGCCCTTTTTAGCTTGTGGTCCCTCTGGAGGTCAAAATTGTTATCCGATTTAAAAAACCGTCTGATTATATCACCGTTACAGGGTTATGAAGGCTGAGTTCAAATTTCGTGAAAATCGGATCAAAATTGACGGACAAAATGGCCGCCACTTGTACGCGAATAGTGTGAAAATATGTTATATCAAGGTTGTGAACAGTGTAGAGGTCACAATTTTGAACCGATTTGGATGAAACTTGAAATGCATGTTTATAAACCAAAGATCTTGGTTCCTTTCGATATTTGCGCCAATTGAATCGTAACTTCCTGAATTATGGCCCCTGATTGTCCGAAAAATCGCCCTTTTTAGCTTGTGGTCCCTCTGGAGGTCAAAATTGTTATCCGATTTAAAAAACCGTCTGATTATATCACCGTTACATGGTTATGAAGGTTGAGTTCAAATTTCGTGAAAATTGGACCAAAATTGACAGACAAAATGGCCGCCACTTGTACGCGAATAGTGTGAAAATATGTTATATCAAGGTTGTGAACAGTGTAGAGGTCACAATTGTGAACCGATTTGGATGAAACTTGAAATGCATGTTTATAACCCAAAGATCTTGGTTCCTTTTGATATTTGCGCCAATCGGATCGTAACTTCCTGAATTATGGCCCCTGATTGTCCGAAAAATCGCCCTTTTTAGTTTGTGGTCCCTCTGGAGGTCAAAATTGTTATCCGATTTAAAAAACCGTTTGATTATATCACCATTTCATGGTTATGAAGGTTAAGTATGAATTTTGTGAAAATCGGACCAAAATTGACGGACAAAATGGCCGCCGTTTATACGCGAATAGTGTGAAAATATGTTATATAAAGGTTGTGGACCTTATAGAGGTCACAATTTTGAACCGATTTTGATGAAACTTGACATGTATGTTTATAACCCAAAGATCTTGGTTCCTTTCGATATTTGCACCCATTGGATCATAACTTCCTGAATTATGTCCCCGGATTGTCCAAAAAATCGCTTTTGTTCGCTTTTGGTCCCTCTGGAGGTCAAAATTATTATCCGATTTAAAAAAACGTTTGACTATATCACCGTTACATGGTAATGAAGAGAGAGTTTAAATTACGTGAAAATCGGACTAGAATTGACGGACAAAATGGCCGCCGTTTGTACACGAGTAGTGTGAAAATATGTTATATCAAGGTTGTGGATCCTATAGAGGTCACAATTTTGAATCGATTTTGATGAAACTTGACATGTCACAATTATTATCTGATTTAAAAAAAAAAAGTTTGATTATAAAAACCAAACAAATTCTAATGATTTTCTGATAATTCCTTAATATGCGACAACTCTTGTTGACTGCCCGGACGATTTGGCTGCTGTGTGGGCGTATGTTTCGTTGCCTGGCAACCTATTTTTTAATCGTTATATAATAACATAATATAATAATATAGAAAACATGTCACTTTTACAATCAAATTATTTTGCACAATAGCCTATTTAGCATAATTTTATAATAACTTCTAATTTTAATATCAATCATTCGTTTCGTTGATTTTTAATATCTGTGTGAATACGATATATTTTATGGTTATTGAAACTTAAAATAAAGCGCTACAGTCTGTTGAACACTGTTTAAGAGGAGATTTTGTATTCGGCTACAAAAAACTTATTTACTACACAAATTCATTTTGATGTTTTGATTTAATCAATATGGCGTCACTGCATGGCTGTAATCGTCATTAATAATAATATGACGCCATGTCATCTCCGGTTTATTGGAGCTTCTTTCCTTAAATTGATTAACTGTCGCGTTTATCTATTTCCGTACACCGAATTAATTTCCATATGTACGTACAGAACACTGTATATCACAATTGCATTGTATACTCAAGATAGGTTTCGATAATTGGGAATTGTTAATCTCTGTATTGTTTACATGTCTAAGTCTTTTAGAAATAATGTACCGACGTTTTTTTGTTTGCTCGAAACACATTATGGTCAGTCATTCACGCAACATAAAGTTTGATCCCCTGGGACGATATGCGTGTTTACGCAGCTCTTTTAAGTTACAATCCTTTAACTGCTTTCAGAAAACAAAAAGGTCATTTTTTCTGTCTTTTTGTCGCCTGCGTGGACTCCAATTAGCTCAATTCAAACGTCAGTTTAGGTCATAAAACATAAATACCCCCTTTAGAAAATAGGCATAATCTGCTGTTGTTCTACGCACTAGATTCCATTAACAAAAATAATGCGGGGTTAAATTCTGTAAAAGTAACGAACGGTGATTTTAGCGTATCTAGATTGGTTGACGAGGGCCAAGGAATGGACAATAAACTCATTTGTATAAACAAATTGAATAGTGACGAACATGCGTCATCTATATATATTCGAAACATGCGAAAGCGTTTATCTCCTAATTAGTCCATCTTTTTTTGATAGACAAGAAATAAACAATGGTGGCGAATGTTTTAGTGATTCGGTCGATGTTTTTTTAATTGTTTGCCACTGTTATTTCTCTTTCTATACCCTTTTCAGCAGACAATCGCTAGTTCTGAATTTAATATTGCGTTTGAACAGGAGCTACTAGAAAGTTGTTTGTATTTTTCATCGCCCTTTTCAGACAATGAACTTTAGAAAATGTTGCGAAAGACAACAAAGGAAATTATGAAGATATTTTTTCTAAAACGCAGATGGTGGTATAGTTTGATCAACACTAAGCTGAGGTTTAATTAATAAAATTACTAGACACAACAAGCATATAGGCACGGTAGAAAATATTGCAAAAGACAACAAACGAAAATATTTATCAAAACGTAGATGCCGTATATGTAATTTGTAAGACGCTAAGCTAAGGATTAGCTTTGTTAACTGAGTTATATGTTATATTTAGGAACATGTTTAAAGTCTTCGACATAAATGCCAGATTTATGAATTGTCTTTCATAAATCTTGCAGACAGCCGTGAAGTAATGCTTGATTATTTACGTTGCATAGCTTGTTAAAACGAAATGAAATTGGTTTTTAAAACTTTTCTGCTGGGGAAATAAAGACGGCATGCAGTGTGCTATGCGGGAGATGTTGCTCGGGCAGCGGCACTATGGCCTACTCATTTCTTTTACGTGTACGCCAATGCATACACGGGACCTCGGTTTTTCGTCACACCGAACGACTAGAGGGCCGTCCTTGTCAGGTAATCTCTCTGGTTGGCCGGGCAATCCGGTTTCCACACAATTAAAACTGTTTTCAGGAGAATACAAACAATAATAGACGGATTGTGCAACCATGGATTCGTAATGTGTGGCTTTGATTTTGAAGCATATCATTTTGTTGATATATCAAGGTAATCAACACAGACCGACGCGACTGTAGAAGATCTGATTGTTGATTGCTTGTCAATCTTTTGTAGGTTAACAACCACGGTTTGACGGTCAGATTGTACAATGTTAATTCAATGCAAATTGTGAGACGGGGCCGCTGATTAGTGTCCTAATTCGTAGTATTCATAATACGGATTACTCAAAAGAACAGAAATCGCACGTGGCAGATGCCCCTGTTTAAAATTTTAGTTTTTATTTGGTATCCTTTGATTTGTATTACAGAAATCGCACGTGACAGGGGCCCACTGTATAAGATTTTAGATTTTTATTTGGTATTCTTTGATTTGTATCACGCTCTTGGGGCTGTTTCATTATGACAAACTATGGAATACTATAATTTGTAAAATTTACGGTGTTATCTACATGTAGTGTAATTTTCAGAAATTATTGAAAAGGCGACACTCACGAAATCTCTTCATTGCATGTAGAACTACAATGGGCGTATGTATTGCAATTGTTACCAGGTAAAACAAAATAAACTTATAATAAAAGTGCGTGTCTCTTGTATGTGAAATTTGCATTTCCGGATATTAGATACAGGCTATACATTTTTCGTCATTGACAATCCCACCAGCTTAATTCAAATATATTTTTCTCTAATTTACCCTTATATAACTTTGACATGTATGTACATGTATATAAATATTTTATATTTATAAATTGTTTGCTAGTATATTCAAGTTTTGCGTCAATTCAATATACTATACTTAAATACGTATAGTTTCAGATGTACAGCAAAACACTTTTTTTGGCTAGAAATCATTTGATCAATACAATGCCAATACTGTCAAAGACAACATTATTGTCTAAATGCCCACGTCTACATTCTACAAGCACAATCAACCAGTCACCAGCTGATAGATCAGATCAATACAGTATAATGTATATATATATGTTGTCTTTATTATTTCACAGAAGCAGTGTATGAACAGAAGTTCGAAGTGAAGAGATCGGCGATGATGTTGCCAATTCGTAATTGGTACATAAAATTAGCTACGCATGCAGGAAGACGGAGGGGCTGTTTTCGCTATATGAATATTGGATAGAGGTTACCGCTTCCAGTTTCTTAAACTATTCTGGAACTATTCAGAAGTTAATTACTATAAATGTTATATCAGTTACCGAATGCAACATTGTTATTTGGATTAATAAATATTAACGGAAATGTGTTAAAATGATTAGAAATTCCTTTCCACGGGATATATGTTAGTGAATGCCTATAACAGCGTATTTTGTGTTGCTTGGTAACGAACCTGATAAAATGTTTAAATTGGAATCTAAAAGTGTATCATTTCAAAATTACTGTGCAGTAAAAAGTCGCTGGTTCTGATGTTGTGAAACTGATATTTCATATTAAAGATGAATAATTCGAGGAAATTGGAAATGCTGGATATGGTAAATAGCACCGTTTCCATAATGACACAGGTGATAGTTGATAATGCCAGCGATTTGGCAAGGACTCGATACATCGTTCAAAAATTATTGGTGCCTTTTATTGTGACGTTAGGGGTGACAGGTAATATATTAAGTATAATAGTGCTTACGCGCCGTTCGATGAAATCCTCAACAAATTGTTATCTTTCTGCCCTATCAGCGTTCGATTGTTTATATTTAATATTTAGTTTTACTCTGAGTTTCAAACATTATGATTTTACAAAGGACCTGCCTAATTATTGGCATTGGTTTCCAACAGGCCGGGTGCTAACCGACATGGCCGCCAACGTGTCTGTGATATTAACAGTTACTTTTACAGTAGAACGGTATATCGGGGTTGTCCACCCCATGAAAGGAAGACAACTCTGCACGCCTCAAAGAGCCAAACATATAATTTGTGGAGTAGCGGTAATGGCTGTGATATGCACATTACCAGAATTTTGTGAATTGGAAGTGGTAGAGGTTATTGAAAATAATAAAACACGTCTAACTCTTCAATATACAGAGTTTGCTACAAGCTACAGTTACCAAATAGGATTTTATTGGTTTTTGGTAACGTTTTTCACCATATTACCCTTAATTTCTTTGTGTTTTTTCAACGGACTCTTAATCTCGACTGTTGTGAAAGCCAACAAAATACGGCGACAAATGACAACTGCTTCAAATCGACATTTAACGGAACGCCATAATCGAGATCAACATAAAATTACCAAAATGTTAATAATGGTTGTGTTGGTTTTTCTTGTGTGTCAATTTCCGGGCGCCATTTTATTGATGTATAGAACTTACCTTGAACTAGCGGAAGTGGAAATGACCAAACATAGGCGAAATTCAATATTAATTGCAGGAAACTTAACGAATCTTCTACTGCAGATAAATGCCTCTATAAATTTCATTCTATATTCGCTGATTAGCACCAAATTCAGACGTGTATTTTGTCGAACAGTGTGTTACAGAAACATTGCTCAATTTGCTCAAAGTTTAAGAAAACCTAGCCGTACCGAATTATCGCCATATTCAAAAAGCAAGTCTCGTGACAGAGGCGATACTTTTTATCTTCAACGGTGGAAGAATCCCATGGTGAGGAAAGCGAACAGAGAGTGTATACATTATAGTATAGGCACTGATGGACTTCATGTCAATGCTCATGCAAAACATATCATTCTGTCCCCTTCGTTTTGTTCGGCTATCTATGCTCCAGATTCAGACGCATCATAATTATCTAGTGGGTCATTTAGATCTTATACGTTTTATGGGTTTTTTAAAACTTTTTTCTGATTTCGAATTATGCTTGGGCGTTTATGTCGTGTGTGTTGCTTTGTGATTATCAGTTTGTAAAGAAGTTGGGGGCATTATTTATTTCAATAATACATTTGCAGACAATGATGTTTAATAGCGAGAGGAAATAGTATGCATATATAAAAATAACGCGCATTTAGAAAACTCAAGACTCGGATTTGTTTCTTGTCTGCCTTGTGTGTCAAATTTATCTTTATCTTTAATGCCAATTGATTGGTTTGGTCTTAAACGTTATCTAAATTATTGATGAGGCATTAATTTATTAACTTATCCAAACCATAGTCAACCCTTCGTTATCCTGCAATATTAGTAGATTTGGAAACATTTTGTGATGGATAATTTAACGTAAAAATGGATAATCGAGACTTGGTTTATTACGACAGCAAAGTTAGTATTGACGTGTGAGGCTATCCAAAAATTGAATATGTACCTGTAATATACTACTCTAAAGAAGTTAAGGGTCAACCATTTTTTTTTTTTGTTTGACATTTTATTAGATACAAGGAACATGTAAATCAAAGCTTTTAAGGAAACTTTTGGTCAAAATGAGTTCAATATGTCTCAATGTTGAGTCTGTCATGCAAAGCATGTGTACTTTTTATACATAACTATTCTGAGGATCTGATGAAAATTCACCATTTTGAGCACAGTGAGGTCCAACAAAACTGTCTTACACTTGATAACTTTGTTAATAACGTGTGAAACTACCAAGTGCTCGTAAGCAGTCGACACAACGACGAGGCCTGCTGACGATCAGATGTCGAAAAACACTCGGGGGATGGCCTGCCACTCTGCCTGAAGGAATTGCACCAATTCTTGAAGATTATCAGGTTGCCTATGATTGTCTCCCACGCGTCTGCCCAACCCATCCCATGTAAGTTCAAATGGTGCCAATCCATTCGCTCAATACCATTTTAGGTGAGAAACTCATTAACAACTCGTGCTCTATGCGGTCTAACATTGCCATCTTGAAGAGCAGAACCTGCTCCAATTTGACGAAGACTTGGGATGACAAAAGGCTGTAAAATTGTCGCTGTCTCTAGTCTCTATGACGTGTGCACCAGCCACGACGTGCTGCCGTGTGACGTTGAAGAAGAGGTGGTCGAATCGCTTGTTGTCGAGATCGAATGTTGTGGGCTCGCAGACTTGACGTTGATCTTGGCCTACCAGACCGTGGGCGATTCTGAATTGAATTGGTTACCTGGAAACTCTGCCATAGTCTCCCAATCACTCTGACTACAACCGATTCCCTGTGCCACATTCTTGTGTGTAAAGCCCTGTTGGAGCCACGCAATGGCTCTTCCTCTGTCAAGTGAACTCAGCTGACGTCTGACCATGTTGAAGTTTCAACTGAGAGCAGCACGGTCATGGAAGTTTTTTTTTCATGCCAAAATTGTTCATGGAAAATGCATGGTGCACGTGCAAGGACATAATCAACTCCCAAAAAGTCGTACACTACTGCGTTTGGGCGATGCAAATAGTTTTGTGCAGCCTTGTTTTGAGCTTCAGTTTATGGTTTCTAAGGAGACTGCCAAAATCGTTTTGTTTGAAAATGACGTAAATATGCCTTGTACACAGGTTTTGTCGTCAGGATATCGTGAACCAATTTTGACACGCTTTCCACGAATAATTTTATATATATATATATCTGATGTGTGCATAGACAATTACCTGGTAGAAAAAAAGGTTTGACCTTTAACTTCTTTTTAGTAGTATATCTCGTTCAGAGTGAAGCAATTTGTATGAAATTTTCAGTATATTCTGTTTCATTATCCTGTTTCATTATCCATCACTCAACTATCATAGCGAGAACTGAACTGTCTGCTCCGTATTTAATCTTATCTAATGCCCTTTAAGGCGAACATGTTTACCTAAATGATTTAGATGACTTGCGTGTATTTCAGAAATTGCGAAATTAGTCCCTCGCTTCAGTCAATTGTCTACATTTGTCTTTGGGTCGATAACTGTGTGAATCGTTGTTAAACAGAGACTTGTTTGGTTTTGTGTTCTTAATTTACCGTTTTTAACAGAAAAAGGCGCTACATTGCCAAAAAGAAATATTTAAATCGAGCAATTGTCGGTCTGTTCTGTTAAACGGTTTGTGCCGGAACCCACATCTCTCATTCTGTAGAACATTGTCATTATATATTTGTTTGAATATTTTAGTGTTTTGATTTAGCAAATATTTGACGGCCAATAATTATCGAGAAAATTGTTTCCAATCTGCTTCTAAACATCTGAATATAAGTTATACCACCCACATTTAAGTCACACGTATTTTTAAATACCCAATAAAGATATTTCTGAATTATAACCACCCACATTTAAACGATATTTCCATTCAATCAATATTTTTATCTTGGCTTTGTTCGTGTGAGTAACTTTTACCGTTTGATGCTTGCCTTTATTTGATATATGTATCACTGAAAGTCTGAAACAAAGATTAAATACTATATATTATGTTAGAACAATTAACAAATCTATTTTGTATTGATACCATAAACAATCGCTTCATCTCAGTGATCTGAATCTCTTTCTATCCTTTGTAAGAGATGTCTGTATATTTTCTTGTGGATTATTTATATTAAATATTCATATTTCAAAGCTGTTGTTATTACTTTAGAGTGAACTGCAGGAACGACGCGACAGATCAATGGTGAATTATTTATCGTGGAAGACTGAATTGTTGTACTTAAAACTGTACCACGATTTGTATTCGACAATTTCACCGTCGTCGACAAATTATAATCTCAAACGTGCCTCTCCTAAAGATACATTAGTTCAGATCTAAATATGCCTGTCAATGGACTTCAACTGTTATAGAAATTTTTCATTGGACCTTTATTTACATATTAAGCCTAAAATCAACTATGTAGACGCGTGGATAGCTGGGATTCAGCTTGGATTAAAACAGTCGTCCATTAATAATTAAGTCATTAAATGGATGACCAAGCTATCAATAACTTTTAATCACTGATGTCACTACCAAAGGCTGACAATCGAGGCATGAAAATGTGACTTAATAATCGATAATATGTAGGCGGAGTTAAAGTCTGTCAATCAAATGATCGGCAATTGGCGGAGACGGTGCGGAGAAAGTTGATGCCTATTTCTAGCCCAAACTTCCAACTTTGATCAGAATAAAATAATTAGCCTGAACTTTTCAATACTTTCTTTTTATCATCTATTGTTGAACTGTTTTACCAAGAATTGTCTACTATTATTAAAATATTATCTAATATATGTTTAAAGTGGGTTGTTTTAAAGACTAAATTCCGCTAGGGCCCATCAATTGCTTTCGTTCCAACTCCATCTTGGATTTTGCTTTTGTACCTGGTTGCTTTTGTCGAATTATTGTATACGTAACTCGTTGGTCATTGGAAACATTATGCTTGGCAGCAATGGCAATTCCAAGTGTCGAAATTTTAAAAAATCTCGCAGCCATTTTTAATGATCACAACAGAAACAGTTACATGACAACCTGATATTAAAGAAGTGGTTGGAAATGTGAAATAAAAATGTTCCAGCTCTTCTGTCAATTTGATGTTAGCTAAGATTAACAAATGAAAGGTTATCACGTGAAGTCTGTCTTCAAAAGACAGCTGCTGTTAATGGAGGTGGTATTTCTTCTTTGTGGTCATTGCTAGTTGCTGTTGGCAACACAAAGAAATAATAAATGGGATTGCTAAGTGTATACTTTTTCCATTTTACAACGAGAAAAACCGAGACAATGGCGATGACAAATCGTTATTGCTTCTCAAACAAGAGGTCAGTCAACTGATCTGATTTACACCATCTCTTATGCCATGTATAGAACTCTTTGCCCCTGGTTAAAAACGATGTAGTCTATTTTAAAGAATTTTTATGGGTTTGTTTTTTTTACAAGGGGACGGGAATATTTTTTCGGGGTTCAAATTTGTCTTTGTTACACCCAAGTACGCCTAAATTTTAATCCTATGTTGAGAGAGAAAGTGAACAAAATAAAATGGGGTTTAGAGTTTACTCGACACAGACTAGGTGATTTTGAGAATCACATGTGGTTCAATTGCATTTCAATAATTCGGCAGCCCGTTCGGATCTTTAGTTGAGACATGCGCGTAGGTGTCTTTAGCAGTGGAAGGAAACCGGAGTGACCGGAGGAAACCCACGGGGTTGAGAATGCGCCATGCCACACCACGGATCGAAACCACTGCCGCAAGCCAGAGGTGACCGGCCAACTAGATGTCGAAGCGCGGCAGTCTAGACCACTAGACCACCCCACCCCACACACACCACTCCCTGTTGAGAGATAATCGATTGTGTGTTCTAATGTCGACATAGTTTGCCTACACGAAAACGACGTTAAATTGTTGTAAACAAGAGAATTAAACTTTGAAAGCAAAACAATCGAAATAAAACAACACAATTAAATACTTTGACCCAAATCAAAGCGGTTTAAAGTTGGAGGGTGTTAACTTTGGTACAGATGTAATCAGCGGTTGGTCTTAAGAAGATTAAGTCTTAGCTTAAGGGAGTATATAGCTATATCTTGTTCCAGATATTATATAGTCCGTTCGTGGTCAAGTTGAAGTTAACTACATTGATTAGAGGCCAATTTGAGACGTCGACGGTAATAACTATAATTCGAATAATCGTTTGGCTGTCCAGTCCACGAACAATTTAGAAACTTGATTACATTACCGTGTAATATATAGTCTGGTAAAATTTTAGTTGACCAATTTGTCAATATGATACATAGGTTTACAATATCAACGGAAACCTGCAATCACACTGGGACATTACAAAGTACAAATCTTATCTAAATAAAGTCACAAAATGACAATTAAATGATATGCTTCCGGTACAGTATCATCAACAAAGGCTCCTTTTGGCTTTGATGAAAGCTTCTTCCTTCTAGTTTATTTGTTTTATGTCCCCGTCTTAGAGCTTTGTGGGTTTTTAGTATGGAAGCGTATAGGGATCAATAGCGCGATAGATACTGCAATATTAAGTTGATAATTAAGTCAACATATTGTGATTTTTCTGACGATTTAATCTCCGAAAAGGCAATTTTTGCCGAGTTAATTGAGTCACTCGCTAATTTGCATGTTGTCATATTGTTTTAGATGCACACGTCGACATCGCGCATTGCAATATTTTGAGAATATGTCGACATATACTACGGCGAAATGGAATATGTCGCCAAAGTTTCCGAATAGCAATATCTTACCGCAAACGTGTATATTTAAGACGAAATGGGGACATAAAACATAGCGTGTTGACTCATTTACCTCGGCAAAAATTGACTTTTCAGAGATAAAACCATCAGAATAATCATAATATGTTGACATAATACCAACTTAATATTGCGGTACCGGTATCTATCGCGCTACTGACCCCTATACGCTTCCATAATTTAGAATTAAGATACACGACATTTTCACACTTTCTTATGGTGTATTTTTTCTCTGTCGTACAACACAACTTGATATTCATAGTTTGACCTTTAATATTTACGATAATGTAAAACCATTATAAAATTGCCGCTCTTTGAACAGAATCTGTGTTTAAACGATTATGAATTTCTCATCTGTAATGCTTCAAGTATTTGTTTTTATATATAAATATAGTATTACACAATGTGATACTCTGTGATTAATATAAGATACTTCTTTCAGTTCACAGCCGAAATCGATAATTATCCTCAATTTGCAAATCTGGTGGAGGAAGACATTGCCGAGATCATCACGACATCTATCAGTCGCTCTATTATTCAAATAACCAACCGTAAAGCCTATCTCTATGTCATCATCCGTAAATTGACAAATACAAGATGGTCGACAGCTAACGTATTTCAAGTAAACCACGAATTAACGAAGAAAATAAGCGACATTGCATTTAGTGGGCATCGAGACCTAGTTTCTGTGTTAAAATTTCCGCATGTTTGATGTCCCACGTTTATTAGCAACTGGTGATGACTACTTAAGTTTGGCCGGAGGCGAGACTGTGGATCAGGTGGTTTAATCTCGTAGGGATCTGCTTCTTCTTCACTTTAAATTAAATTTAGATGTCGTTACGATTCGTTTTATTTTTGTACACCTGCATCTAATGGGAGCCTGTAGTATTTATTTATACCCATCGGCTTTCTTTTTAGATTTTCTACAACAAACACTGTCAACAAGTAATAAAATACACCCAAAAATATGTTTATACCGTTATCTGAGAGTAAAAATTGAAAGGGTGCAAGCTACATGCAGGTTGACATTATTTTTTTAAATTTTATATTTCTTTTGTTCTGTGTCGTAAAAAAAGTCCAATAAATAAGTACGAATTAATATTTCCGAACGACATTTTATTATGCGCCCACATTTTCATGTGGACGTATATTGTCGTCGCCCATGTGTCCGGACGTGCACAATTTGTTTGTGGACACTTTACAGGTCACAATTCTTACCTGATTAGTCGAAACGTGAAGTATAGGTTTACCTCCAAAAGATCTCGATACCTTTCGATATTATCATGTATCGATTGGAAGACAAAACACGTTTCTAACTTGTGGACAATCTAGAGGTCACAATTTTATCAGATTTTGATGAAACCTAAAATGTATGTTTATAATCCAAAGATATTGGTTCCTTTCGCTACTTGCACAGGTAAGACCGTAGGTTCCTGGATTATGATCTATGATTGCACGAAAAATTTACGTTTTTAGCTTTTGGACCCTCTACGGGTCACAATTTTAATCTTATAAAAAAAAACTCGTATAAATGTATCACTGTTACACCCTAGTGATGGGTTGAGATGGAATTCCGTGAAAATTGAACCGAAATGGCCGCTCCTTATACGCAATTTGTGCAACAAATAAATAAAATAAATATCCATTAGATCCCAGTCCCTTTCAATACTCGTGTATTTCAGACAATAACTTCTTGGATTATGACCCCTGATTATACGAAAAATCACGGGTTTTTTTTAGCTTGTTCTCTATTTATCGCTTGCAAAATGTGGGCGTGTCTGGCATTCCCAGTTTTAAAAATAATTTTTGTTCCCCAGTATTGCCGTATGCATAATGGCGAATGTAGACGACGCCTCTTTCGAAAATCGAAATAGTCACACCTAGTAATCAGACCATGACCAAATTCCAGATTACGGAATTGATGAAAAATATAACAAATATCAAATTTTGGCCTTATTTTGATTGTTCAAGGGTAATAAATCGAACCTTAAAAAAGGTGAACAGATCTGTTCTGTTATAACCTTCGTACAATCTATATTTGTGTACATGTATTTATGGTATACAGGTGTTTATTAAATCCCTAAAATATAGTCATAATTAGTATAAATATATTTTTTTTATGTATAATTCACTTAAGATGCGTTATTAACACGGGGGAAATGTCTTTTAGAACATAAAATAGCTATAAAATCTAGCAAGCTAATAAATGTGTATGAGATATTTCACCACAGATCTTTCCAGATCTATGGAAGCGTATAGGGGTCAATAGCGCGATAGATAGCGCAATATTAAGTTGGTATTATGTCAAGATATTGTGTTTATTCTGATGATTTTATCTCTGAAAAGTCAATTTTTGCCGAGGTAATTGAGTCAACACGCTATGTTTTATGTCCCCATTTCGTCTTAAATGTACACGTTTGGGGTAAGATTTTGCTATTCGGAAGCTTTGGCGACATATTCCATTTCGCCGTAGTATATGTCGACATATTCGCAAAATACATGTATTGCCATACGCTATGTCGACGTGTGCATCTAAAACAAAATGACGACATGCAAATTAGCGAGTTATTCAATAAACTCGGCAAAAATTGCCTTTTCAGAGATAAAATCGTCAGAAAAATCACAATATGTTGACTTAATATCAACTTAATATTGCGGTATCTATCGCGCTATTGACCCCTATACGCTTCCATACAGATCAGACTGTGCAGAAATGGACGCCCATACCTGCGTTTATAAAATTGCATTTAATAATCTTTGTTATTGCCGTCAATAACAGCTCAGACGAGTTGTCTCTGGTACAGAAATGTTGTCGTGGGAAACTTTGAAGATTATCGCAAGGTCCTATATTAACGATCTCGACAATTCGAGTTAATCTTTGCGAAATCTTCTGTCTTCCTGAAACCCCAAATTGGACGATCTTGATTATCCTAAATTCACCTGTGATTCATTCCCTTCCCTTAATTATGTCGTCGCCCCGGTCCGTCCGTCGGTCGTACAAGACATTGACAATGTAATTAATTGCATTACCAATAGATATTGTTTAGCAGACTATAGAAGCTCTTGCCGGTATTACAGGTGTGGATGTCTGTCAGTAAACTTAAATTAAACGGTGAAAAAACACGGGCATTTAATTGTGCACACTAAGGCATTGCTTTCAGTTCCTTAATATAATACCCAATATTAAATAAAGACATAATCTAAGGACACCACAGTACCGTAAGGCAAATCATTTTAATCACAAAAAATAAAATTAGTGAATGTATGGAACATTAAAGTTTGGTGGCTGATGTCGTGATATTGTGGTGTTGCCCTTCATAAGGCGACACCCGAAAACACGACATTACGAATGATAGTTTAACACCCGAAACCACGACATAGTAACTCTGGCCCGTAGCCAGCTCATAAAATTGGGGGGAGGGGCTACGGATTTTTTTGGAGGGGCTGAGGATGTGGCTATGGAAGCGTATAGGGGTCAATAGTGCGATAGATACAGCAATATTAAGTTGGTATTATGTCAACATATTGTGATTATTCTGATGATTTTATCTCTGAAAAGTTCATTTTTGCCGAGGTAATTGAGTCAACACGCTATGTTTTATGTCCCCATTTCGTCTTTAATGTCGCGTTTGCGGTAAGATATTGCTATTCGGAAGCTTTAGCGAAATATTCCATTTCGCCGTAGTATATGTCGACATGTTCGCAAAATATTGCCGTGCGCTATGTCGACGTGTGCATCTAACACAAAATAACGACATGCAAATTAGCGAGTTATTCAATTAACTTGGCAAAAATTGCCTTTTCAGAGATAAAATCGTCAGAAAAATCACAATATATTGACTTATTATCAACTTAATATTGCGGTATCTATCGCGCTATTGACCCTTATACGCTTCCATATGTGGCCGACTAAAAACACTCCTAAGAAATCATTATTGTTGGCGAAATATTTGGGGCTAATTTGACCGGTTGTAACCCGACAATACGACATTTTCAACCCACACGTCGTATTGTCGGGTTAAATTGTCGTATTGTCGGGTTGCCGTAGTGTCATGATGTCAGGGCGTCCGGATGCAAACTTTACCTAGTCGGTTACCTCTGACTTGCGATCGTGGTTTCAATCCCAGGTGTAAGCGTACGTGGCTTGCCTTCTCAGCCTCGGGTACCTCGGTATCTTCCCAAATAAAAGGTGCATGCACCAAGCATAATAAAATAAGACAACTAGTCTTTGAAGGGCGTAAATGTAGGGGGGGGGGGCAGCAAAAAAATAGTTAGTCGCAAAATCAGTCCAGTCGGTAGGAGTAGTCGGTATCAAAATAAGTACTCGCTGTATACGTCACGCTACTCACGCAAACTTTTGTATATAAATAGTCAGTCGCAAAATCAGTGCACAGTGCAGTCGGTATCAAAAGTGCTCACTGTATACGCCACGCTACTCACGCAAAGCTTTAGTGTAAAATAACCTTGTCAACTTATCATGTTTGTAAAGATGTGTTTCACTCACTTTCTGTTGTGAGTATGTTAGTCTAACAACAAAATTTCACCCAGGGAGAAAAATAGTCGGTCTCAAAATAAGTGCAGTCACTGCAGTCGGTCTCAAACACAATGCCAGAATAGATCCCAAATACTATGTATTTGCGTGAATCCGTGGGCCTAAATTGCATACGTCACTCTTATTCTGTTGTGAGTATGTTGGTCTAACAACAAAATTTCACCCTGCTTGTCACTCTTATTCTGTTGTGAGTATGTTGTTCTATGTAATGTTTTCTACCATGGCAAAAAATAGTCGATCTCAAAAAAAGTACTCACCGCAGTCGGTCTCCGTCTAAACGAATTAATGAGATAAACAAACAATCACAAAACAGGTGAAATTGACAGATAAGTATGGAAGCGTATAGGGGTCAATAGCGCGATAGATACCGCAATATTAAGTTGATAATAAGTCAATATATTGTGATTTTTCTGACGATTTTATCTCTGAAAAGGCAATTTTTGCCAAGTCAATCGAATAACTCGCTAATTTGCATGTCGTCATTTTGTTTTAGATGCACACGTCGACATAGCGCATGGCAATATTTTGCGAATATGTCGACATATACTACGGCGAAATGGAATATGTCGCCAAAGCTTCCGAATAGCAATATCTTACCGCAAACGTGTACATTAAAGACGAAATGGGGACATAAAACATAGCGTGTTGACTCAATTACCTCGGCAAAAATTAACTTTTCCGAGATAAAATCATCAAAATAATCACAATATGTTGACATAATACCAACTGAATATTGCGGTATACATCGCGCTATTAACCCCTATACGCTTCCATAGATAAGCCTCAAGATTCTATCCCATTTCTTATCCTCTCGTTAACGAGAATTTGGTTCAATTTGCCATGACATTGATTCAAATTTTCAAGCCCAGTCCCAAAAATTTAAAAGCTCTGTTACATTCCTTTAACATCATTCTTATACTCAGTTACTTATCTGAAATTTTTTCGCGCCTGCGGCTCAAGGATTCCATTTTAAAATCATTCTGCTACTCCTCAGTTATACTGTCTTAACACTATCATATTCACGATTATAGTGAACTGCCCAGTTTTTAGTAACACTGGGGCGTGGGGCGACAGATTGTACAGATGATATGTCAACTCTTGCAAAACAGATCTGGAGATTATGTCCCATTGACTGACATTTCTGGCCAACTCGTCCACAAGAATTTCTCCCAGCAATGAAATCAAATGGCAGGATATTGAATAAAATTTTCAAAATTTTCTCAAATTACTCAGTGTTATAGGCACAATCATTAATCTGACATAAACTATGTGAATTTAAATAAAACTGCCTCCGACGAGACAACAATCGGCGAACAACTATACAATTCTACAATAATTACTATGTTCTACCGGGACGCTTAATGTTATAGCTAGTATTTTGTTTACTTTCATCGTGGGGTGGGATTGTTGATGGCGCCCTAGATTGAAACCCGTGCCTACCCCACCCCCATAATCCCTAGAAAACTCACACGTGGTGCTCGGCTCCTGATTGCGTCACTCGCACTGGTGGGGGGTATGTGCATCGCATTTTGGCTACCCCCCCCCCCCAAAGCGAAACCGCTATGTACGCCCATGAGTCTTTGATATCACATAGGTGCGAGTGGATGTTAAACACTACTAGAAGAAGAAATATCAGTTAATTCCCTTGTACTTCTTCAATTTATTGTAAATAGCAATTATTATAGTGCATATGTTAAACTAACAAATAAGAATACGAAAAGCTATGTAAATTAGTTTGTCACTCCACTAAAAGGATTTCCTGTGATAGATCCATTACTACCGGACAAACTCTCTGTGGTAGATGACATCTAGACGGGAAACTTTACAAGGTATAAAACGATAACACCTCACTGGTTAGGACGAAGATAGAATTGTCGTTTTAATGAAATGTGATGTGTTGATTTGCTGCTTTACGAAGCGTGTATCTTACTACATTAAAAATATACCTTAGTGCAATATGTTAAAGTGGCAACATGTCACTTATTATATCTCTAATATAACAATCTGTAAATTATTGCATTTGTTTGGTTGTGTATTATAAATTTTACCGTCAATGTAGCACCATGGGTCTTTCTGTCTGACATGGAGAGCGTCTATGGGTAACCGGTCGCCACATTTACATACGACTCATGCATATTGTTTTTGCTACATATTACTGTTAGCCTTGTGATCGTCTAGAATTTGTCTCTAGCTGTCTTTGCTTCTCCTTCACGTTGTGTTTACTTCTTACTGGTTTCTTAAGACGTTTGTCTTCTTCAGTTATAACAATGCAACAGTTTGTTTTTACCTTTTATGTAGCATAAGTATAAATACAAGCATAGTATATATTACAATTATAGTCAATACTAACTAAACTCTTCTCAACCTAGACACCTCGCGGTGTCTAGGACTCTTAGATGGCAACCCTCTGGAATATAATCGAAGTCTGCCGAATTCTCACGAGTATCCTAATTTTGTATCAACTGGTTTTGGACATTCAATTATCTAATTGGTCAAACATGATGTAAATAATTAGAGAGATTGGTTAATTGAGCCCAATGACGTCAAAACCCACCCTTATATGGTTATGGAAATTTACTCTAGAAATTGCGCATGAGATATCTGTTATCATGTTGTTGACATATAGAACCAGCAAAGTTTTGTTTCTATAACCCTTTTTTATATAACAATATGTCAATCAAATGTTAGTTGATTTCAGTACACACCTGCATATATGTGAATATGTTAGAAATATAAAACTATATCTTATCTCCTCATTCCTTGTCTATAATCTTTAAAAACAATGTCACCACGACTATAATGCTACATCAATACATCATACATTATATGAAGGACGGGGGAATTTAGTTAATATTGTTTACATATTTTAGTAATACATGTAATTTGAGTTTTTGTGTAAAATACCAGTGTAAAAACACTGTCGTAAGAAGATAGTGTGTCTTATCCTCTTGCTTTGTCATAAAGTCAAATTCTAAACAATAGTAGGTCAAGGTGTCAAGGTAGCTGACGTTTGGTATCATCAATGCGGATAAAATTCGTTTGCTTTATCTGTGTATTTTTGCAAAAGACGATCCTATTTCATTCAAAGATCCGCTCAGAATTTGAACGTGTTGCGGGTCATCTTTCTTCTTAACAGCATTGTTTGGATTTAATAATGCCGAAAGGGCTTGATAAGAAAATGCTCTGTCAGTAATCTGATAGTGATCTAATCCAAATCTGAGATATTTTAATACGCGTACGGTCTCAATTACATGTGCAGTTAGAACCCGAAATGCCCGAAAAATTTCATGTTTCCAGAGAGCGGCGCCGGTCTTCATCGAGAGGCGAAAAAGCGGAGCTTGAGTAAGACGGAAAACATCAGTAGTGTAACCATTTCTAGGTTTGGGGGTCTTACCCTCCCTGAGAAAATTTTGAATATTTAACCACCGCAAATGCGTTTTCTGCTATTCTAGCCCGTGTAAGCAACCCCCAAAATATCCAATGGTTTTGTAACCGAAATCCCACTCTGAATTCCAACCATCCAATCAGACTGTTGCTCCAGACAAAATTTTGAATCCATGTCAAATTCGTGGTATTCAATTTAAAGAAAAGTAAAATTAGTGTTATATTAGGGCTCGATGACAGTTAAGGAAGCAAAACTATAAATGCCCGAAAATAACTTGAGGTTAAAGACAGCGGCGCCGGCTTTTTTTTTTCAAGAGGCGAAGAAGCGGAACTGATTTTGTATGGACCCCGAAAACAATTTTAAAATATTTGAAGGCCGCAAACGCGTTTTCCTGCTATTCCAGCCCGTAAAATTAGTGTTTCGTTAGGTTTCGGGCACTTTATTTTGTCAAGTTTATGAAATAGATTTTTTTTTTCACTTTAACCGTCTGCCCGAAAAGCCCCTGGCTCGTAGGTCTATGAATCATTTTCTCTGTGACCGAACGGTTGAATCTCCGATATAACATTTCTTTTAAATTTTTTCCTTAATAATTTGCTGCTCTTAAATGTTGGACAATAATGTAATGACTTCTGTGTTTATATAATTATCTCAATTTTACACCAACGTTTGGACGCAGATGGACATTTAACACAACACTTGAAATTAATGATCTAATATATACACTGATTATCTTTATATACTTTTAGGGGGGGGGGGGCAGCACATGCGCTCTGTAACATAAAGCCTGTCATTGGGTCAACTGGTTTGGTTTCGAATGTGTACGTAACAGGAGTCGGGTCGGGCCGCCTGTAAAACCTCTCTTGGTTTTCCCCGGGTCCTCCGGTTTCCTCCCACCGCTAAAATTAAACCATATGTTAGTCCCGAAATTACCTAGTTTGTGCCGAGTGGACGTTAACCCCCCCCCCTCTCTCTCTCTCTCTCTCTCTCTCTCTCTCTCTATCTATCTATCTATCTATCTCTCTCTCGTGCAGACGTACCATTAAATGTAATATTTGTCTAGAACACATTTAGCATTTCCTACAGAACTCATAGGTTGTCGTAAATTTCCATTTGACCCCTGTGGTCTGTGTTTTAGATTTATTGCCATTTCGTGCTTTTGTCAAGATTTGTATGATCGAAGTATTTGGTGAATCTGTAAACTACCAAAACGCCAATGATGGACGCCGCGTGATGTGATTGCACGTGTTAAAGAATGTCATCTATTAGAAGACTCTTCGTAGTTCACTGTGATACAGATTGTGAAAGTATAAACATATAGTAACACTGCATGACCCAAAGAAAACAACAACCATGACAACTATATACTCACCACCAAAATTGGAGCGGTTCGGCTGTAGCTGAATCTATTATTGAGTTGTCATAATATTATTAAAGGGAAGAAATTCCCACTAAATCAATCAATGGCCATTGATTGCAAATGGAGAGAGTGCAAAATCATAACCAAATATAATATAAGGGAGTAAGTTTCTCCTTCTTAAGCTGCATTTCCTTTAGTACGGATCCGGTCCAGATCCGGTCCGGTTGCGGATACGGAAAAAATCACTTTCATAGAATTTTAGTAAGAGTGTTTCTTTATGTGCGGGTGCGGATACGGTTCTCTATGCGGCGTCCGGTGCGGTTTTTCGAAACGGAGAGAGAAAGAAATGGGGTTTAACGTCCACTCGACACAAACTAGGTCATTAATTTTCAGGACTAACATATGGTTTTAACTTTATTTCAGTAATTCGCTTGCGTTAGCCCATGTTAGGTGCAAAAGAGTATGATGTTAAAGGGCCAATCCCGATAACTTTCTGAGGAATAAAACTGCTTAATTTTGTGTTAAAAACCATTAAAATCCATTACCTAAGGCCGACCAACTAACACGATATTTGTGATACGCTTGTAAATAACTTAAATCTGACAGTCTTCATCTCGAAATGGAGACCGTTGTATTATACAGTATCTGGATAAAACCAGACTTTTTTCTATAAAAATAATATGTAGGTGAAATTTATCTTTTGTTATCAAGTACAGTACATGGGTCATTCACTGTATAGACCTCTCAAGAAATGTGAATCGATTATCAGGTCACCCAATGAAAAAATTGACCCGAAATCTTAAAAGGGTTACGTGTCCGGATAAGCAGTGTTGATGTTCACGTCCAAACGACTCAATATTTTGAGCTGAAATTTTGAGACAAGATAAATACACCATGCCTCTATATTTTGGTCCATAAATTTCATAATTTCTCGGACTTTAATTTTTGAGACTCTGTTCTTATCGGGATTGTCCCTTTAAACCCCATTTCATTTTGCGTTTTCGAAATGGAAAATGTCGCGTTCGGTATAGGAAACACATGCGGAACCTTGTCTGTATACACACATAAGGCACATAAGGAAACACAGTTTGGGTAGCCCGCGCTAAAAATAGGTAGGGAAATTCAAATTTTCGCCCTTTTTGAGACACGTGTCATGTTGAAAAGAGAGCCCTTCCGATTGAAAAACCGCATATTAGAATAACAACCTGCCGTGTGTCATGTCTTCTACCGGATCGGAGCCGGACTGGATCCGTACTAAAGGAAATGCAGCTTAATAGTTCATATTATCTGCGATGTCACTATTGTGCTGCTACTACTACTACCTTTAAAAGTCCAATAGCACATTTTTAAGTAATATTTTGAAAATGTATTAAAATAAAGCCCTAAAATAGATTGTACCTATAAACAGTCCTACCTTGTTAAAGAACAATCCTATTAATCCTATAATACACTATTGCCAGTTGAGAAATTGGCAAAAATATCATTTTCAACTTCAAATTCAAACGTTTGAAGATCGCCGTCCATGGAGAGGAATGGGAAAACAGGGAGGTAATTGTGTTACTATTTCCTCAATCAGCCTGTGTCAGCCATTTTAATGCCTGTGAAATTTTGCCCATGATCGTGTAATAGTGAGTTGACAACCTTTTGAGCAAAAGACATAGAAATATGTTTTGACTTTCTTAGAAAATATGAAATTGGAACTTTAACCAAATTGGACCATATTAATATCTCAAAGGGTCACCAACAGATTGAAGGTGCAGGAAGATAGCAAGGCAGTGGAGCAAATAAAAAAATATGTACAGAGCTAACTCGTTATCCAGGGAATCCAAAAACTGTCGATAAGGACTTTCGGATTCTGAAGTAATTATCGATTTCATTCCTTGTAACAAAAAAAAACAGTTTAATTAGGACCAGAAGATATATCTAAGTGAGATCTCGTCATTAGTGATTAGACGTGACAGTAACTAAGATGAATTAGCTCAACTGCATGTCGTCATTACCTTTTACTTATTGGCCACTCAACGCAAGTGACAGTCAAGTCTGAAACTATTTATGTCACGTTAATTCTTCTACGAGAAATAATCTCTTTCTGTTTTCCATCGTGGTTAATGAATATGTTCTGATCACCTTAAAGGATCTTTCTAGAATCACAAATAATCTGAACATCACTCTAGAATAAATGGGATAAGGTACAGTTCTCTTATGGTCAAGGTTCAATTTAAATTAGTACGTGAGCAGAGTGAAAAATATGGCATATAATTGGCATTCCGGTATAGGCCCGTGCCCCGTTGTCTCCCCAAAGAAAATGTTAGAAAATAGTGTTTGCACATGCATTACGTTCGGCCTAACAATCATATATATTGTCATTAAAAGGCGCCATACTAGTCGTGTCATTTTGGGCGTCATTTTGGATAAGAGACCACACACATCACTCCGATTTGGGCGCCCCATGATTAAGATTGGTGTTAATCGTGCGATTCTTTATAAGGGGCTCCACATATAATTACGACATGATTCCAGAACACTTATATATTACAAACATTAATTTGTGAAAACATCTGCCTCTATCAGGAATTTTTTGCAGGAGGGGGTTTCCCAGGTTTCTGTCACGGAAATCTGCCATCATCGTCTCTAAATTACATAGGTATACATACAAATTGAGCTTTTTAAACAGAGAAATCATTTTCATACTGATGTAGGATCACTTTGTGGTGTATTTCCATTGATCCAAGGCATTATTTTTTTTTTTTAATGTAGCTTAGCAAGGGGAGGGGGGTATACACCCCCCCCCCCTGAATCCGCCCCTCTCAATTACAAAAATAAGATTTTTTAATAAAGAGATTGACATTACCTAGCTATGCACATCCTAACGCTATCGTGATAATTTGTTTTATATATAGCAATGGATTTTTAATATATATTTACATCGCTCTTTTTTTTTTTTTTTTTTTTTTTTTTTTATCTGTAATGTGTCGTTTTACCGTAACCCGTACTAACACAATTTGTCCTATTGCAGAAACGGTTTTGAAATATGTTTCTGATGTTGATATTCAAGCACATAATTCTTTTCTGATGTGTACATAAATTCGCTCCCCCCAAAAAAATCCTCATTAAAACAGATTTATTCAGTCATATCTGATAATCGCAAAAGTAACATTTATTCATCTCAGTCCCTATTTTAATTATTTCTCCTGATATGGATGAACTAAATACATTAAAATCAGCACTGTTTGGGTCAATGCAACACAGTTAAAGGGTGTATTTTTAAAAAAAGAAATATACATTAAAGCATGGTATTACATGGACTTCTATTGTGGCCTAAATCCATCTTAAATGTGCAAAGTTATTCCCCTTTGCAAAGTTTTCATTTCGTCTGCTTCGAAGAATGGCGACGTTTCCAAATTTAAGCCGAGGGTGTATTTCTCGCTAAATTTCTTCATCATGATTCCATATCTTGCGCAAGCCACAACATCTAGTAAAACTAAAGTACACGAAGGTCATTACGATACTCATAAGACTATGGCTTCAGGGACATCTATGCCGACACCAGTGCCTAGTACTCGAACGGTCATAGAACAAACAGGCTCGGTAAGCCCGCTTCCAGGACGAGACCCACGTTTAGCTGACACCTTCCGCCATCTCATAACTGCTTTAGACAGAAGTAACGTCATTATGGAAGGTTGTGCCAATGCTGTTGTGTCTTTGTCTGATAGAATTAATTCGGACAAAACCCCATCGAAACAATATTTAGGAGATAGAAAAGACAAGGTGAGTAGCCAGTGTAGCCAGTGTAGGGTTTATCTTTCTTATTTTTAATGTTTTGTTTTGTACTTCATACTGACAGTAGTGACAGGGTGAGGGACGGATCCAGGAAGTTTTGCAAAAGGGGTGTTTGCCAGATTTCTGTTACGGAAATCTGAGATCATCGTCTCTAAATTACATAATAGGCATACACATACAAATTGAGCTTTTTAAAAAGAAAAATCATTTTTATACTGATGTAGGATCACTTTGTCCTTGTCCTTGAATCAATGAAATTACATCACAGGGATCCGCCCTTAACTTACTGTAGTGTGGTGTCAGTGAATAGACAAATAATACATGTAAATTGTAAAGTAGATTAACACAGGGTGGTATTTTAAATTTTACGTTCAGTTCAGACCGACCGTGGTTCAGCTTGTGAACAACATCTTTGATTACTACACTGATTACTTTAATTTTTAGTTTTTTTGCGGTTAACAATTGGTAAATGGTTGTTTAAATTATTGCAATGCGAGGATGTAAATTTTCTTCTAGCGGCGATGGACAAAAATTTCCGTTTAGGCCTATTGTGGTCCCCTTCGAATTGCAACTTGGATATTTTACTAGGTACACTACCTTTTGGCTCACTCTGTAACATAGACATTTGTTGTATGTCTCATATAGGCGCTTGAAAAATCCCAAGGATAAAGGTTCACATCAGATTCGAACCCGCGATATTCTGGACTTCTGGTATAGAAATTAGTACAAATAACTGTTTTAACTGTTTTGTTCCAGGTTACAGTAGAATTAAAATGCGCATTTTTAAAAATAATTGATATAGAAACACTAGATCAAATCTTTGAAGCTGAAATATTTATTCAAGCAAGATGGATGGAACCAGCCCTAAAAGATTTTACAGAAAAGGTCAGTTTAATTTGAGGTCTAGATACAAAAACCCAAACAGATTAAGCTTTCCATACTCAGTTATTACTGTCTAGTTAAAAAAGGAGATCGCCTTTTTATTTTGGAAGCCATTTTTTGATTAGTGAAACCTCTTACAATGCACTCGACACTTTAGTAATGTGGTGCAAAGGTGTCCTCAACAATTTTTTATACACTATAATTGTGGGTAGTGGTCAGTGAACCAAAATGTATGTCAGATAGTAATATACTAATACAGAAAGTAAACCAAAATAAACATATTTACAAAATCGGTGTAATTAAAATATGAACCAGGAAGAATATCTCGGCATTACATACTTTACTTACATTAGCGAAATGTATTAAAGTGTGAAAGGTTGGTTTGACGAGGAACAAATATCAAATCGATTTCTTTTTTCCCCATTTTTAAATTTGAGTGGCACATTAAAAAAGCCCATATTCCATTTTTTAATTTGACAGGATATGCAAGATTACGACCCAGCCAATTACTGGATTCCTAAATTATCTATAATGAATACTGATGGTGAATTGGAATGGAACAGAAGAAGCTTTACTGTTCAGTTAAAAGAACCAGGATATACATATCCTATCGTTCTATTGTTATGGCGCTTTAAGGGAAAGTTCCGTGAGAATCTAGAGTTGGAACATTTTCCATTTGATGTACAGGTTGTGTATGATAATTTTTATCGATTTTATAAGATATCTCATTATAATTAAGGTAAATGCTACTGAGAATAGTCAGTCTGTAAACATAATAGATGCCGGTAACGGTGCGAGAAAATATTCATTGTTTCCTTCGTTCAAATAATAAAATGGAACTTTATTTTGGTTGCAGGATTTGACCGTACAGGTAACTACAGAAAGATCTTCGTCTGAAGTAGAATTGATAGAGGATCAACATTCTCTGTGTACTGTCAATATCAAGACATTTCAGGATGCTCAAGAATGGAGTATTTACGAACATGTGGAGACTTTTAGAGATCAGACAACTCAGGAATATGTCAGCTCAACCATTCACCCAATTTTATTCATACAATGTCGAGTTAAAAGAAAGATTGGCTATTTTATGTGGAATATTGTCTTCATCGTGGTACGTTTTCTATTCGTTTAACCGTTGACCATTATATTTTGACATTTAAATACTATTACCTTTAAATAAAGAACTCATCTGATACCATTGCCGACTTACAATGGTTTCTGATACGCCCATATATGTATGCAGGCACATTATGTCGTAACGCCTGTCCGTCCGCTCATGTGTTGTTTGTTGGCACCCTAGATAGATCACAATTTTTATCTGATTTTAATGAATCTTATAAAATATATGTCCATGTCGGAAAGATCTCGGATGAGTTCGATATTGGCACGTATCGAAGCGAAACTTCGTAGATTAGTGTACGAAAAATCGCGTGTTAAGCTTATGAACCTCTGGAGATCACAAAACTGCACCAGGACGGAATTCCACGTCACTGTTTTCATTCACCCACGTTTTTACGTGAACGTATATTGTCGGCACCCCTGTGGATCGTTTACAGGTCACAATTTTTATTCGATTTTGACGAAACTTGAAATATTGTGGTCCCTGATTGTACGAAAGTATTCAAGGTGAAACTTGAAATGTGTGTTTATAGCCCAAAGATATTGGCGCCTTCTGATATTCGCGTAACTTCCAGAAAAAATCGCAAGGTCACAATTTTGTCTCAGATTTTAAAAACCGTTTAAATATATCATCGATACACGTTAATGATGTTTGAGTTCGAATGGACAAAAAGTGTAACAGCAATACCAAGGTTGCGGACCCTCTGAGTATCACAATTTTTGTCCGATTTTGATAAATCTTAAATATATGTTTATACCCCAAAGACATCGGCTCCTTTCGATATTCGCGTGTTGATTATGATTTGGATTGTACGAAGAATCGCGTTATTTCTGGGCTTGTTCTCTACCCATCTCTAACAAAATGTGGGCGTATCTTGTTTGACAGATTTATTTATAATTCGAGATGGAGCAATGGGCCACGGATAAGACAAATTTCCCAAATCTTCGTCCATCTATTGCAAAATATAGCCGAATCTTACATGCTCGGCGATCGTGAAAGATGCATAATGTAAGACTCAATAAGAGGAAAAATCTGTCTAAAGGCCCCCGCACACGAGCCGAAAACTGCGTACGCAAATGGCGCAGCGTCATTTTCGGCTCGTGTGCGGGGGTATTTTCGAGCGCATTTTGACGTTCGCCAAATATCTGTCATGTTTGATATTTTTTGACGCAGCGCCAACTGCGCTCTCGTGTGCGGGCGACTCAGCGCTATTTGCGTTTCATTCGTTGTCAATGCGCATGCGTCATCACTACTGCAAAATGGCGGCACCCAGTGAGTTCGTCAGTGACGCAATTTTAGAGGATAAAATCGTCGATTTATGGCAAGAATATCCTTGCCTATATATGATACAAAATGCATAGAATTTTAAGACCGCTGCCATTTTCGGATGAGTGGTGGTAACGTGAACGACACACAGCGTCGTTTTCGGCTCGTATTTCTGCGTCAAATGCGTACGCGGGGGCCTTAATGCTGTTGTTGTTGTTGTTGTTCCCGAAATGTTATATATATCATTTATTAGATATTTATTCAAATGCCAAATCCATAAACAGCGCTTTTGACTACCACTTTGGATTTTCAACGGATTTAAACACTATTGCTAGATAATAATTTAATCAAAAACTGGATAATCGAGATTTTGATTATTATCACACCACCGACAGCAATGACAACCGGCACTACACTGTTCTGCAAATGAAATTAAATTGGCTCAGAATGAAGTATCTAAACCTAACACAATATTATATAATTAATTATATTTTTTGTGCCACCTTTTTATGTAAGAAACTGTTCACACTTTGACAAGGACCAAAGGCGTTTTATAGCTGAGGCGCTGGAGGCGCCAGCCTCCTCGCGAAAAAAATCAAAGAAGTTAAACAAATAAAACGGGAGAAAAATGCTAAAACCGATGAGAAAAAAGAAATGTACCCTAGTTAGGGAGGGCCCTAAAGGTAGACAAAAGGGCCCCTCGTCTGGCAAAAGGGCCCCTCCAGGGGAAAGGGCCCCTCCAAAGGAAAGGGCCCCCGAGTCCGAGTCAATCGTTTTCTTTACACTGTTACTGTCGAATCCACTACTGAATAAGAATGTGGTCATTGCACTGGTATGAAAATCATCAATCAAGACCCCCCACCGCCGACCCCCGCAAAAGAAGGCCCTCAAAATAGCATAGCCTCCGCCATGATAAACCTTAAAACGCCCCTGACAAGGACAATCTTAGCTAAATAATTTATTTTTCCCTGGTAAATATGCCTCTATTAGCTATAGGAAAGTACTTGGTGTTATTATGATGTCAACACATGTCACATAATTCCATTAAATCGACAAAAGCTAAATGCATCCATGTCTGATCTCTTACTTTATGTTGATTTCATATTATTAAAACCCATTTTCGTCTATATAATGTTTGATATGTTTAAAATATCTGATCCTATATAATAACATAATCGTATATAGCTCAGTGACCTTTAGTATGTAATACTTCTCTGCAGCGTTCAAAATGAGATGACAGCTTCTCAAATCGAATTGAGATATCTTCTTTCAAACACCACACTATTTCAAATTTCGGAACCATTGGAAATTCTGGATTTGAAAGAGTTGAAACACTACATACCGGTACACAAAACGAACTAATTTTGCCGAGTTATTCAAAACCATGCCATTTTCAGCTATTGAGCGCCGTATTGAAAGGTCGGGTAGAATTGATAACGTCACTAACACTTTCTCTAATTAAGGATAGGATCTGAACGGGGAGCTCAGCATTTTTGTAAAGATTGATTCAAGTATCTAGTAGTCCAGGGGCTGTCCCATTGAATTAATGTCGAAAAAAAATGGAGAACAGTCAATTTTACTGGACAACTTTTCACTGCTAAACGACGGGGTGTCAATCCGGGTGAAAGTCTGTACAATGTAACGCCTGTACATTTCATTTCTTCTTGTATGACCGAAATTCCTGAATGTGGACGTTGACCTACAGTTAGAGTGCCATGGCTGCGAAATTGTAATTTGATAGGAGGGGACGTATTTTTAACAGCGTGTTGTGTGGCTCATACTGACTCTAGCGAAGTAAGCAAGGTCTTATTTTCTCACTAACACGTTCGTTTACTTTGTACATGCGTCCACACGAATTGCCATCCCATCGTTTAGCAGCGAAAAGTTGCCCAGTAAAATTGACTGGGGCGCCAATTTTCTTTCGACATTGATTGAATGGAATAGTTTCTGAACGCTCAGGGGGAGTGTAATGAGACCGACGTTCAGAGCTGAACTAAGTATCTAGCTGCTCTGTCTTTATGTTAGAAAAAAGAAACAGATGGACGCCCTGGCCGTTTATAAAAGAACAAAATCAGTTTGGCTTAAAGTAGTAGCTGAATGTACACATATTTTTATTGGTATATTATTACAGTTTTATTATATATTTTTTACAGGCCTTGATAACCTGTCTTACGTTTAGTATGATAACGTTAGAACCAGAGAATGTGGATCGCATGTATAATAATGTGACGTTGCTGTTAACGGCCTCTATTTTTAAAATGGTTATACAACAATCTTTGCCCACAATATCATACCTCACCTATTTGGTAATATTCTAATTTTCTCATGTTTTTCATTCTTTCAGCTTTTGATTATCGCCTTAACGTTTACAACGTTACCTATAGATCCATTCAATGCGGATAGAATGTCGGTCACCATCACTCTATTTCTTACCTCCGTCGCCTTTAAATTGGTTGTTAAACAAAGCCTGCCTACCATATCCTATCTAACATACTTGGTAAGCTATAGAATTAAAAAAAATCAACTTCTTTTTTATTTCTTTTTCCTATAGAAGCTATTCACTTTTGATATAAAAACCGCGGGTAATTTTCTGAACTACAAATTTGTACAGTTGTTATACGACTATAACAGCGGTCGTAAAAAGAAAATTGAAACATTTGATCTTCCTAATTATGGATTTCGGAATAAATTGGTCCAAGTCTTATTGTTCCTCGGCACACCGCGTTGACTCTGAGCTTGTAATAATCTAAAGCTTATAATATAATTTACTCTGGTAATGGTCCACAACCCATTAACACTTTTATTGTGCCAAACGCTCCAGTTGATTAGAAGGTGCCGGACATATCTGGAACTTTATTCCTGAGTGGAAAAACTGCGTTAAGCGTAAATCATAAAGCCAAACATTTCCATAATCACATGGATGTATTGATTCTTGTCTATTGCAAATTATATAGTAATCTTTGAAGTTGCATGTCTAATGTGAACGACGCGTCGATATTATTTCAAAGTCAATTTGAGGTGCCATATTGAGATACCTAATTACGGCGAACGCGTCAATTGCCTCCCAAGTATTAAGAATCTGTTTCCTAAAATTTTCAATTCAAAGTTAATGTGTGGTGAAATACTGTCAGTTTTAATGTAGTTGATATTTTGTATCCAACAACTAACGAGGTAAAAAGTCTCAGAAATTCAATATCCCTTTCAGTCGTGTATCAAATAATTGCTAAGAGTAAACAGTTAATCGGGGTTTTTTCCCCTGGAAATTTGAGGTTTGTGCAACCTAGCTTGATATCATTTGGTAGACTAATTCTGCTCTGTCTGAACTTAAATCTGTTTTTTAAACGAATGGCAAATTGCTTCTTTCTGATATAAATGCAAACTTAGGTGACTAGTTTATTCTGAAATCACACGTTTTGGCTTCATTTTTCGTCGTTTAAAAAAAATCCATTAGGTATTCATTCAACCAATTTATCAAATAGATAGCTTCAAATAAAAAAGAAGTTGGGTTTTAAACTGGTTGTGGTGGTACAGTTAGCACGTTTTATGTCTTCCCATTTAAAAACACTATTTTTGCTTGGTAAGCTATGTCTAATGTGTAATGGTTGGTTTAACAACGTTTTGTCTTTATAGTTAAACACTAAATAAGTAAAAATGTATCATACGATTATTTTATATTTAAAGGGAAGACATGACTGACCATCACATCGTTTATATAGCTTACCAAGAACAATTAAATTTTCGATTACGTATGATCTAACGATGCATTTATGTGTTCAAATTACATTAACACATAATACTGCCAATTCATAACAAATGTATATAGAGCTTTAAACTTTCCATGTACGGGGTTCAAAGAGAAGGTAGTCCCAGGAAAATAAGATGAGTCTAAGGCTTTAAAATTAGAGGCTTGTTTACATTTATTCATAGCTATATACAATATATATATCTGGGTAAGACGCTCACTCGCTCGTGGTTCCCCGTTGTCAGTCACGCAGGACAGTTATCTAGTCGTTCGGATAGAAAAAAAAACGAGGCCCCGTGTACACATTGGCGTGCGCGTAAAAGACCCCTTTACAGTTGGAATTTGATATAAGAGTAGGCTTTAGCGCCGCTGCCCGGGCAAAATTTCCCTCATAGCACACTGTATGGCCTATACCCGGTTTCATTAGCCCAATCGGCACAGTAGGACGTTAAACCCAATTTAATTTCATTTTGTAGCCCTTCTCCATTGACCCAGTTTAGGAGCAGAACGGTAGGACGTTAAACCCATTTCATTTCTCCTATATATATATGAAAATGTCTGGTTAAAATCTGGTTTAGATAATCCAATACCTTAAGGCTTTTTTTTCTAATAAATATTTACGATTTATTGGAATACGTACATTTTCTTTGGGACCAATACTAGTCATTACGGTCAACTGATGCCAGTGATGGAAGATATGCTATATTTATATACCATCCTACCTATAAATCTGATGTCATGTAATTGTAGTAGTAGGTTAACGATGCTTAGTGGAAACTTTTGGGTTGTCTTTGAAGTATCTGAAATCAATATAATATATCAGAGCCGAGTGCTATCATGTTTAAAGCATCTCTTCCGTGTACAACCTGCTAATTTAATCTCTTTCTATCAATAGTATTAATATTAATCAATCTTCGTGGAAGAAAGTAATCATCTTTTTGTGGGGCAGACATTAATGATACATCTTGGCAATAGTATAATTTTTGTATAACCTAATAAGATCAATGGCTACCTTCGGTTATTTATCAACACTGGTTTGTTGATGTCCTATAACTTCTCCCAGACAGTGTTCTGTTGAAATTTTACTTGGTTTGAACACATCCCATTATACGTTTATACTCCCAGCATAAGACAGAAGCATGTAATTATCAGAAATAAAATTAAGGTTAACGTTCTATTTATCTGTACAAATGATGGCAAGAATCATATTCAGTTTGGCTGTCACCGGAAACAATTGGCCCCATGAAGACTAAAATCAAAACTAAAATATAAGTACTTTTTTGCAGGATATATACGTACTGGCAACTTTGGTATTTTTGGGCCTACAAATCGCAGAGAATGCCGTGATGGCTGGTCTGTGTAAAATAATGTCTAAAACAGAAGTTTATGAATGGGACCGTTATGCCATTGTATCTTTGGCCATTGTTTTATTCCTGTTTCACATCATGTTTATGATTCATATTTATTTAACGGTAAGTCACACGACAAATAAATCTATAGTCTAATTTATTTATCCATAATTGAACCACCTCTTCAAACTACTATTAACGGGCTAGACAGTCTTGTGAGCAATCGGTCTGTTCCGGTGTCACTACATGTACTTATTAGATCTACAATATTGGCATGTATGTAGCTAATGACAAGAATATGACAGAGTAACACAGCGTTGTTAAGAGTACATGTACTCTAAACTGGCTGTTATATAAACAATAGCCTTGAGACTAGATTCAGGTTATTCATAAATCTGAGTTAGTTCCGGTGAACTTATTTGTCGTAAATGGCAGGGTGGTACCTTTCGAACATAAAACCGACTTGGAGCTAGGGGCGTGGTGACCCATGATTTTGCATGGTGCCACCCCCCCCCCCCACTAGGTCATTTCGGGATTGACACATGGTTTATTTTTATGTCAATAATCCGCTTGCGCGTAGGGGTCTTTAGCAGTGGGAGGAAACCGGAGTGCCCGAGGGAAACCCACGAGTTTGAGAAGGCGCCCCTATCTCCATGCCACACATACGCTCACACCAGGGATCGAAACCACAGCCGCAAGCCAGAGGTGACCGGTCAGCTAGAGGTCGAAGCGCGGCACTCTAGAAGCATATCTGACCCACATATGTTTGACACTGGTTACATTATGATTATAATATTGAAGACCGCATTGAAACCACGTAATATTTTGCCATACGCGAGGAGGCACAGTCAATAAAGGGCACGCAAAAACTCAAAATCATGACGCATAGCTCGTCATTGCGCCCCTCTCATTTAGCCCCTGATGGGGGCGAAATATGTCTTTTGTTGAACCTTCAAAATGCGGTTGTTTTGAAAATCAAATGGTTTTCTTTGCTTTACGGCCTCGTAAAGATTGGCTTCGGAGTACCGTTATAGGGATTAGGAAGTGCTTACTCCATGATGACGCGTACACATACACGTTTTAAAGCCTCATAAAGAGCGGCTTTGAGATGGTTAATCTTTGATACCTGTATTGTAGATTTATATATTAGACGGAAATTATAAAATGTTTATGCATAATTCAGTTGATTATAACATTCTTATTTGTAGGCCTATAGAAGACGACGTTTAATGAAACAAAAAGATAGACTATATCAGGTATAATGACAACTTTTATTACATGTATCATTATTAGATTATGAAAGTTTTAGTTGCTCTTTACATGTATGCGGATCATGCATCATACAAATATTAAAGTCGCAAATAATTTTTATACGTAATGCACTCACATTTGTAGACCTGTATTACCGTCATCTATATAGTCATTGGAAAAGGGTAGGCAAAACGTTAGCAATGCACCACGTCGAAAATGAATACACATTATCCACATGCAGGCCGGATTAGGACCTATACATACCTTATACACTTTAAAGATTTTGTTGTCCCAATATGCATGTAATTGAAAATAGAAACAGTATTAACGATAAACAACCACTAAGCTCGTGGTTAGATTTTATCTAAGGGTTTTATACATATCATTGTTAGGAAAATAATTATTTTTCAATTAAATATCTGTATTAGGTCCATTGATTAGTCAATCAGTATTGACGTATCTAGCGGTTTATCCACGGTTCCATGCATAGCACGCCAAGAACTCGCCATAACAGACCATTTCATTAGCTAATCCCTTACTTCTACCAGAACGCCAGTAATATAAAACTCTCGGATACTAGTGTAGTAAAGACAAGTAAAACGAAATTTTGAACTATAAAAAAACGAAACGAAAAGGTATCTGTGTCTTAGAAAGATTGTTTAAATTAGCATTTAAACACATGCTTATTTTGCTGAATGGCTAATCGAGCCCTGGTGCCATGTGAATGTGGATTTGTGTAGAGTCGGAGAAAATAAAATAAACCTCCAAGTTATAATTATAACATTTTCCATTTAAAATTAATTCATGAGAAATATAACTAATAGTAGTAGCTGGTTTTGAGCCACGGTGGCTAAGTGGATAAGACTCTTGAAGACGTGGTTTCTCCTTGTCAGTGATGCAGGAACGGGGGCTTGGCAAGGACAGTTGTCTAGTCGTTTGGATGGTACAAAAAAGTGAGATCGCGTATTTACATTGACGTGCACGTAAAAGTTCTCTTGGCAGTTGGAATTCGATATATGAGTAGGCAATAGTTCGGCTGTCCGGGAAAAATGTTCCTCATACGACACTGTATGGCCTATACCCGTCTTCATTAGCCCAATCGGCACAGAACAGTAGGACGTTAAACCCCATTTAATTTCATTTTGTTGCTGGTTTAACATTAACGTCTGCATCCACAATAGTGTTATTGTAGACAGGAACTGCACTAGGAAAAGTAGAAACTCACCCCTGTTGTTAAAAAGTCGATCTTTCGCGTTTGGGTTTTTTGGAGAAGGGGGAGTAACTTTGTCAACTATTAATTATTAAAACTAGGAACAGAAGGTCGCACACCGTTGAATTTCGATAGGGTTCGTACTCTCACCACCTGAGAAGGTGGCGCACCACTAAATTTCGATAGGGTTCACCCTCTCACCACCTCAAGTTTTCAAACCAGATTTTTGAAAAAAAAAGTATTTTAAACTAGCGGCTATCGATAACCCTTATGTGTCACACTGAATCTGAAACAAAACTGTTAAAAACTGTGATTCCCATCGCGTTCACAAGGTTTTCAGAAAAGGAGGAATAACTGAAAATCGACAGGGTTCTTCTTCTCGTGGCTCCCAACTCTTCACGCAAAATTTGAACAAATTTGTTCTATCGCATTGACAAGGAATTAATGACGCGGACCGAGGTGACGACTATAGTGTGGGCTTATAAAATATTGGCCTACCAATAAATACGGTATACATAACTGACCGTTATGGTTATATTTCACAGGTGATATTCGGCTTGAATCCTAACCATAGAATACAAAACTCTACTCGTGTGCTATTTACATGTATATAAAATGGCGATTCTTTATCTGGCACCCAATTGCTTGCAATTTTGACTACAGGGGCAATCGGGAAAACAGATTGGAAAAGGTTCGGAGAATGCTAAACATCGCTACCCCCCCCCCCCCCCCAATGTTTCACCATTACCCCATGCATGTATATGAAAATAATCCATTATAAGGTATTCGGCAAATGAACCCTATTCTTCACGACAAATTCGACAATCTGTTAACAACAATAGACTCTATCACATCCACGGGGGTGACTATGGTACTTGAAGTAAGACAATACACTGTACTCAATTGTCTAACCTTTTATATTTAGGCAAAGAAAAAACATTTGGAGAAATATGGATCTATGATGCCAACCAAGGAGCCAACTTTGTCTATCAAGATGAATCAAGCCAAAAACTTCAAATAAACAAGTTGAAACAATTTCCAGATGATTAACACAATTTAAATTGTTCAATTTGCATGAAAAGTAATTCTATTTTAATAATATTTTATATTGCTGTCCATTCCCTGTGATAAAAAAAATTTAACTTAAGATTTTTATATTTGTATAGACATTTGATTTTTTTTTAATTGTTCAACTGTAAAATCATTAAACAGTTACTGTGTACCATAGAAATAAAAGACGTACAATATTGATTATAAGATTTTTATTCAGTCTCATTTTTTTTTTAAAACTTAAGAATTTTATCAAATAAATAACAATAATAAATATTAATACAGACAACAATAAATATAAAAATATATTTGGAGGAAAATATAACATACTTGATTAGTATCCATTATATTAGGCTCCCATAAAAAAAAAATAATCTATAATCCGGTTTTATTTTTTTGTGTATTGTGGTTGATGATTGGCTAAATGTAGGATAAAAAAGATGTGCCGAAACTAACAAAGGTCAGATTTAAAAGCAAAAATACTTATTCACCCACTGATTTAACTTCAAATGTTGCCACTGTTTTGGGTTATTGTTGATCATAAAACTGAATAATTGTTATTTACATAATTGGAGGCCCACAACATGTAATCTTACGTTTTATTGTATGTGAACTTATACCACTTACCTCATCTCCCTGTTGTTCCTACGATAGACAAAGCAATTGAATCTCGCATGAATAAACATGTCAGAGACCATTTCTTCAAATAATCAGGTGACTTCTTGACATAAGTAGAGACTGGCTAATGAAATCAACACTCCAGCGCATACTTTGGCAAAGCGGACACACTAGGCAAATATAATATAATCAGCCGAATATATTAAACAAGTTTGATTCGGGGAATAGTAATTGGACACACTGAGGGGATTTTGGCTCTGATTGAGTCAACCAAATGATTCGCCCAGTGTGTCCACCACTTATGAGCAGACGCAGTGAGTTGTCCCTATTTAATATTAATCTCACTTTCTCAAAACTAGTTCTACTAATGTCTTGAATACCCTTCAAAATTAGTTACAATTTTTTTTTGAATACTAAATATATCATGTATTTTAGCTTTAAAACCTCATCTTCAGTTTCAGCACATCTTTTTTTCTAATGTGATGATCGAATTGGGAATATGAGAGCATGAAACCTTTTTATTATCTGTTCATCCATCAGTCGGATAAAAATATTGCGTATAGGCATTCCAAGACTTGCCTTTCTGGCTTCTTTAATAGAGACCATGAGAATTCAGAGTCTTCCCCTTCATTCCCCCCCCCCCAGCCTTAGTCTATAAAGCTTTGTTTTGGTCACAATTGCAGAAGATTCCTCTGCAATTGTGAAAAAGATAAAGTTGATGGGAGAACTGAGCTAGACTGAACCATGCAGAGAATCATATTTTCAATTCAACAGTCAAATTTTGGTGAATTGAAACACACACACCTGCCCCCTCTCTATAAAACCCAACATTGGATATCATGCTTCGTCAATAAAGCCATATTAAGGTTAAAATACATAATCTGTATATACATTATCATTATGACTAGACATACAGATACATATTTAATACTATTATTGAATGAAATTTTAGTTGTCTATTATGGAAAGACAACTGACGATAAATATCTGTGGATATCTGGTCGGTAGGTAATGTAGTAATAAAATTAAGTTAGTAAGCAAAATATTTTGAATGATGGCTCAGACTGAAATCCATAAAAACAAATTTAATGTTCACATTAATAGGGAAATGCAAAAGTGAACACAAGAATGAATGACAACACTTATCAAAAATTCTAAATTAAGCAAGAATTACAAAATATATTTCACATATTTTCCAAAATGTATTAAGTTCTAGGCCTAATATAAGTATATTAGGATAATGTAGCATAGTATTAATTAATGATATAATCAATTTGGACAATTCAGATATTAATTCTACTCTGACTTTCAAAGCACTCAATAATCAAGCTTCACAATATATCTAAGATGTACTTACCATATTAATCATGTAGGAATATAATTATAAGTTATTAGTTATTCCTGCTTTCAAATTTCTACAGACAAAACAATCTTTTCGCTTTTCAACACCTTTTCTTTGGAATTCTTTACCTTTGGACATAAAAGAATCCAAAAGTCTGGAATCTTCAAATCACCATAGAAAACATCTCTTATATCATGTGGAGAACAAAAGAATCCACAGAAATAATAAAGCTACTTTATGTAAAGTATTGTTTTGATTGATTAATATTTGATTTATTAATCAATATGCTCATAAATGTTTATAATACAAAATTTAAATCAAAATTAAAACAAAAAATTACATTTTTTAAAAATGCTTAATTAATAAATAAGCTGTATTCCCTTGATACACAAGGTATGCTACTTTATCCTGAAGAATTATCCCTAATAACACCATAGTTATTGGATTCAAAGTGACAAATTAGTGATAAACAGCTTCTTTAAATCCTTTTAGATTGTCTATAATTCAATTCTCAATACCATTAGTGTTGCTATAACAGGCCTTAAATCTATCATAATGTATAGGTAGATAGTGTAAATTCAGGTTATTTAATTAACTCAAGTCAAAAAGTAATTATCATCACTCATAAAAATATCAAAAGAATACAAAACAAAATATAACCCGAAATCAACAAAGCCATCTTAATTATAGCCATCTTTTAATTAATATAGTGCTTTGAACCATTTCCTATGTATGTAACTTAAGGACAGGGAATTCAAAAACAATGAAACTGCTGCTATTTAAACTGGATGACAGTTAAACATACATTATGCAAGAGCTAATCTGCCTAACCTGAAATGTTAATCTAAATTATCGATTAACTTAACCTGATCATAATCAAAACTTGATGTCGGCGTTAACCTGCGATATTTCCGATTTTGCTGCTCAACTTTCATTCATGATTTAATCATGAAATGGATAATAAGACTATGATTTTTAGTAATGATCATCGTGGCTAGGCCGAAATTTCAATGCTTAATTCTGGGTACATAGTTGATCAATTTGATTGGAATTTTCAGCAAATTGCTTTGCATAATCTAGTTTTTAACTATTATAGTGAGAACTGTCACCCCTTTAACTCATCTCTCATAATTTATCTTTAAGCTATACTTTCCTATTCTTCAACGATTTAAGAAAGCTAAAACATTAAGAAAGTAGACCTAAATTAACCACCTATTTATGATACAATGAGGTCAGCCTTATACTGTAATCAAGCTGCAAGAAAATTATGTAGTCATTGAAGTGTACATAACAATTTGTTAATTGGTAATTCACTCTGTATCTTAGCAATTACTTGATCAAATATATTTTTTTTTAAAACAATATTTTTATTCAGGTTGTCTGAATGGGATTGTGGAACAGGTTTAGCCTATGTAAAACCCCTCTCCCTACCTGGTCAAGTTTAAGGTTTACTATATATGTAGGTAGACTATATAATTGCTATAAAATAATATATAAAAATCATGTACCATATGTAAATAAATAATATTTGTAATTAATTTAATAAATCTAAAACATAGAACAAAAACTTCATTTGTTTAAGAGAGATTAGTTGTCATATAAAATCACAGAAATGATAATACATACATACCGGGATAAAGAATAAATAATAGCATTGTAAGTTGTACAAGTTATTACAAGTTATTATCTAACAACAGGACATAAATATAAAATGTGACCTGTAGAGCGATTACAAGCTATTGATGACAAAAGCAATAAATGCGCTCATAAATGCTGCATCACTATAATTTTTGATATTGTTCATCCTTATGGATAATTATACAATCCCAGCATGTTCATTAAAACCAAAATTCTGAGCAATTACACAATTTCAATAGGAATGACCAACGGTAACAACATGTGGATGTATAAAAACTTAAAATATACAAATCTATTGCTTTATGTGGTTAAAACTTAAAACACTCCACAATTTATTTCTGAAATTCAATGTTTCTTGGTCCCAAGTGGAGGGTAAATTTACCATTGAACATGTCAAACTCTGCTCAGAAAGTAACTCCATGTTTTATGTGCACTGACTGCAAGGATGAAATGAGAAATCATAATATGATGACATCAATTTACTTTAACAGTATAGTCTACATAAATAAATACAAAATTTTAAGAGACATATAAATTACACAGCACTGCAATTGACCTATTTGACTTATGTGGAAATTTGGGCATTTTAAAAAATAAAACCCTTATGCTTTCATATTTGATAAGCTTCAGTACACTGTATATAATTTGAAATCTGTCAATGTAAGTAACTTATGTGTGCTTTATACATATCTAACTACTAATACAAGAATTCGAAGGAATATCGAGATTGTTTTTAATCTCATCCACAATATGTTCCGGCAATTGTTTTATTACGCTTTTAGCTAATGTATCTTGTTTTCGTCTACTATACAATATAGACAGTAAGGTAACAGGGGATATCTTTCTCAGAAAACAACGCTCAGCTAAAGTAAGCGTTTCTGACAGGTCTATTTTACCTTTAAAACTATCACCAAACACATTAGGATCCATCATAGAGAAATGGTGATTACCATAAACATATGCCTCAGCCACACGATAGAATTGGTTCTTTTTATCACAGAACTGAACAACTCTACCAGTTGAAGATGTTGAGGTAAAAGATGTTCTCTGTGAACTACACTCACTTTCCTTACGAGAATGTAGCAATGGAAGTTTTATTGTATATCTTGAAGAACTTTCAGTACTTGGAATAACTTTTGGGTTTTGTATTTTATCATAACTGTTAGTAATCTCATGATGATATGCATCAACAATGGGTTGACATTTTTCTCCCGATTTTTCAACACTACTGAAAGATATATTTAAATCTTCTTTGGTTGTAGAATTGTCTGTAGAATCTGTTGACTCGGTTTTACCAGCTTTTGTGGAATGCTTATGCACTGTAGAGTCATTGACATTTTTATCACAGACAATTTCTGGTGATTTGCTAAGTGACTGAACAGGATTAATCTGTACATCAACATAGAAATTTGTATCGGTACAACCAATGGGTGTATTACTACCAGCTGGTGATACTGGAGATTTGGCAGGTGAAGGAATGGGGGTATCAGAGTCCCCATTCTCATCCTCTTCAGTTAAGAAATCTGATGATGAATGTTGATATTGTGAAAATATTGTCACACCTGGATAGTGAATACCTTCGAGAGAACAAATACTTGGCGTTATACTTCTATCTGTAAGAATACAATATCCTTATATTTAGAAAAAAAAAACTTCAGAAAGATTGGATTGGCCAGTGCACAAAAGATAGCAGAATCATTATAATTGTTGAGAGTGTGAATTCTAAGAAACCAATGCAAACTCTAAATGGCCATAACATTGATTGAATGTTATCTTTAATAAAAGTGATTTCAGATTCTATATTTAGCCTTTATTCTGGCATATCGAAGCTATGAATTATGATTTAGAATCTAAAATGATCAGAGAGAGAAATGGGGTTGACGTCCACTCAACACAAACTAGGTCATTTTGGGACTAACATATGGTCTAATTTTATTTCAATAATTCGCTTGGGCATAGGGGTCTTTAGCAGTGGGAGGAAACCCATGAGGTTGAGAAGGCGCCCCTATCTCCATGCCACATACACTCACACCAGGGCTCGAAACCACAGCCACAAGCCAGAGGTGACCGGACGGCTAGAGGTCGAAGCTAAAATGATCAGACTTGCATTATTCTTTTTGAGTACTGTTAGTAAATAATATTAGAATACCTTCTATATCAACATCAACATCTATCAGAATTTGTAAGTTTAATAATTTCTGACAGAAATCAACAGCTTTCTCCCTATAAAACGGTCCATCTTTGTACACTGGATCTGCAATAGTGGTTAAATAAATAGTTGTTTTTTCTATTAAATGACAACAAATAAAAACAGAAAGACATTAGAAATATGAACAGGACATAATATAAGATATATAGAATCACATAGACCGCAATTCCATATACCTGTATACAAGTTTTTAAACAATCTGAATTCAAGCAGAGATCTTATAATCTTCAGCAATTAAAATTAGAAGTACATGTAGCTACATCTAACCGACCCACATTCATTCATTAATCATCCTTCACTCTAATTCAAAGGATAAAACAACCCACAAAAGAAGTCAATCTAAGTGCTGATTTCAGTTCTTGAGAAGTTGTCATGATTTAGAAAATATTTTCATTGATATATGTTTCTTCTAGTCAATGTGAAATGGAAAAAGAGTTTATTGCCATTTTAATGGAATTTGTCATTGTCAAAATCAGCTATAAACACAGGCAGCTTAATTTGAAGGTGACAGGCTAATTACATTGCTGTAATCTTTTCGATTGATTTGTCGCATTACAAATCATCACTAATCCTATATAATTATATAGTATAGCTGTCCCATATCAAATTAAGTTACATTTTTAATTGAAAGATTTCATATAATTACCTATTTTCTGTATTAATGATTTGTGATGAATCAACCAATTTACAAGAACATGGCCACTAAAACATTTATTTTTTGACTCCAAATCAGAGGTTATCTTATATAAGAGAGCAGACATTGCTGGTTCTATCTTTATGTAGTCAGGCTGATCTGTCTGGAAAATAAAGAAACCTAATTAACCATGAAGTATGACTTTATAGTGACACCAGATCATTACAAATATAAAGTTGTAGAATGAATTTTAAAGTTGACAATGCTCTTTTTAAACATGCTTTTTAGCAGTCTTTAAAAGATTGATGGAAAAACTATAGCCTCTTTGAATTTTTCATATCATCTATTTGTACAGAATCAATTGATACATAAATATATACAAGCCAACAGTGAGGCTGATGTCCCCCGCCAAAATCCCAAAATAAATAGATGACACATATTAATTAATCGCACATTTATTTTTTTCAAACGTATCGAGCAATCAAACTGTACACGAAGTGTCATCCCAAAGTGTTTTATATAAAGAAAAATGCAAAAACCGACGAGAAAAATGAAAATGTACCCTAGTTAGGGGGACCCTAAAGGCAGACAAAAGGGCCCCCACGCTTGACAAAAGGGCCCCTTTGGCCAAGGGAAAGGACCCTTGTTTCCGAGTCAATCGTTTTCTTTGAAAGGCGGGGGACAATAATGATTATATCAACTCTTCTGTGTGGGTGTATTATTTCATCACCAAAGTCTGTTGTGCATGAACAATTGGCTTCACATTTAGTTCAAACTGTTGGGGTCACAAGAAGACAAATCTGTGACCTTCAGTTCTGGAGTTACCTGGCCTTTACTGTAAATGTTGTTAACACAGAGGCTGCAGTTTTGATGTGAAGGCATGAGTAATTCTTATCAAATTTGGTCAAAATTCAAGTTTTCCTTTTAGAGACATAGCTAGTCTATGCCATGTAGGCATATTTCCACTCTTTGCATGGTTATCTTTTCTAAGAACTTTACCTTCTGTGTTAGTGTGATATATAATGCAATTAGATGTATGGTTGACAGAGTATATAACTGTAATTTTAACAACACATCCTCCTGTTAAAAGACAAACAAATTATTCAAATTATCTCCCTTTAAACTTTGTGATAAACCTTCAAATTTAAAAAAAAAAAACTATTCAAGGTTCAATTTTTCACAGCCATTGATAACTTTATGATTGACATTATGGGAACGCTATTATAATAAATACTATTTCAAGATTCAGTACTTAAGGCATAATTTATCATAAATTGCTTTATAACTTTATGACTGACATGGGAACGCTATTATAATAAATACTATTTCAATATTCAGTACTTAAGGCATATATCATAAATTGCTTTCTGGATTTTATTCTATTTTAAAAAGAAATGTGTTATAAATATATCTTACAGCTTGAGCAAGTAAAAGTTTTTTTCTAATACCATTTTCACCATTATTCATAAATTTCATCAGGTACTAAAATAGAAATATATCATATATAATTCAAATTCAAAAACCAATAATTGCCATTTGAATAGAGACCTTATAAAATGGAAAGATGTAAGCATCAATTTGCCCACTAGAACAGTTTTTTATTGAAGCACACCTTAAATCCCACAATAATCGACATTAATTTGTTCAAATATACATACAGTGATAGCTTGTACTAAATTCTCAGCCTTTTTCTGTGATCCAGTGTCTTCTTTTTTCAATTTATCTGCTTCCACTTCAAAATTCTAAAATGGTATTAATGTCATGTAAAATAAAGAATAAATAGTCTACATCAACTAAAAATGAAAAATTCCAAGTCAAAAAGACTATGAAACCCTCACACTCGAAAAAGTAGGAGGGCGGAGGATTCCCTGTGACAGTGTAATCCGGTTCGGATCTCAGTGATGCATCTGAGGGAGAGCAGGCAGTCAGTGTAGAATGAAGTATAAAGGATATCCCTCCGTAACTTGTTTAAATCTACACAGTGTTTATCTAGTTTGTTACTAAAAATGAAATCAAATGGGGTTTAACATCCTACTGTTCTGCACCGACTAGGAAAATAGAGATGGGCAAAGACATACAGTGTATTATAATGAGGGAAATTTTGCCTGGACTGCGACACCAAGGCCTACTCTTACCCTTAATATTGAATTCCACATGTCGATGCTTCTATTACATTATCAATCTATTTGCACCAAATAATTATAGAAGTAAAAAAAATACAGAGTGAGGGAGAAAAGGTACATGACATAAAAAAAATCTTTAACTCTGAAATAAAAACCCCGATATTATTTTCTTCACCAGACGTTTAGAAGGGGGATAGGTTTATATCTTCCTATGATCACCAGAAGACCGAAGCCAGAAAATTTTTCTAGCCATTTTTGGAGGCATTTTCTGTGAGACATGAGGTCGCAAAAGCGGGGGGACAACAAAGTCATACTATCTTATAAAAGTAAAATAGTCTAGTTTCAAAACATTGTATGCTTAAAATGCATTATTTCAATCACTGAGATATTGTTCACATATGAACTAAGCATTTTACTTACAAAAACTGTTGCTACTAAAACATAAAAGCCATGAGTATTCTAATCTAGTGTTTAGTATGTATGAAAAGTGGTTAGAAGGTATACATGCAAATAAACATTATGAATATAAAATGATGCCTTTGATCTGTTTGTGACGTAAAAGTCATGTGAAAGTTCATAGTGCAATGATAGTATTCTTAGTGTGAAGCATAGGGGGCCAGTAGAGGATCACCACTGTTGATATTTATTGATTTACAACCTTCGGTTATAGAGTTACGACCGCATTTCGGGCCAATGGCCATATGCCCAACTAATTACTGAAAATTGTTAAATTGACTACCAACTTTACGCCGCCAATGTCGATACACAAATGTATATCGCGCTGAATAAGTCAACAGTTTTCAGTTCCGAAGCGTATTTTCCTACACCCTGAGCGCCTGTACCGGAAATTTGACTAAAATCTATTAAAATTGCAGACAGGTTGCCAGGCAACAAAACATACGCTCTAGCAGCTATATCGTCCAGACAGTCAAAAAGTGTTGTCACATATTTTTATGTAATGTAACATTAAATGTAATGTAACATTAAAAATAAACTAAAAACTGATTAAGAGTAACAACTCATTAAGTAAGTTCTGCCCCTTTAGTATAAGAAACATTTAATATCATGGATTTAGCTGTTCAGTTATCAAAATTCATGAAAAATCCATATACTTGTTCCTCAAGACCTAAATTTGGCCTCTAGAGTTTTCAAAGTGATCAATAGACTTCTTCGTCACTGTGTATCATTTAAAGTCATTCGGTTATAAACTTTGGCCTCCAAACCGTCCACAAGATTTCTCAAAGTGATCAAGGTCCTTTACTCTGGCAATAATCATCAGAAATTGCTGAAAATTGGGGACAGACGGACGGACGAACATAAGGGGTGACCACAATATACGACCACATTTCAATATGAGCATATGAAAATTCATTTTGATTTTTGCTTATGTTTTTGTTTCGTGAAACAGGACCCTGGTTCTAATTTCACAAAAGACAATTACCTCAACTATGAAAATCCACAGATGTTCTTGTACCAGTGTAAAACAGTCTTTATATAACCATTCACTTAGACTTGATAAATAGTTCGAGAGAAAATCTGTTACAGGTTTAAGACTTGTGATTACTGATACTCCTCCTAGTCTTAATTTTAATAACAGTGGAAGGGCATCTTTTATGAACAGATTTAACTGTAATAAACAAAACCAATTATAACAGTTAGAATGGAGAGAGAGAGAGAGAGAGAGAGAGAGAGAGAGAGAGAGAGAGAGAGAGAGAGAGAAATGGGGTTTAACTCCACTCAACACAAACTAGGTCATTTCGGGACTAACATATGGTTTAATTTTATTTCAATAATTTGTTTGCGCGTAGGGGTTTTTAGCAGAGGGAGGAAATCGGAGTGCCCGGAGGAAACCCACGAGGTTGAGAAGGCGCCCCTATATCCATTCCACAAACACGCACACCAGGGCTCGAAACCAGAGGTGACCGGCCAGCTAGAGGTCGAAGCGCAACACTCTAGACCACTAGGCCATCCCAACCCCCAGTTAGAATGGAATTTCAAAATAAGAATGATAGAAAAATCAATGCTCTGGGTTTAACTTTTGTTAAATAATTGCACCTTTGATCAGTAACTTAATATTAGTCATTAAAATACAAAACAAATGAATCTCGCTACAATGGATTAAAAAATAAACTATTTTAGTCATCTATTCTCTGATACTGCCAGATAAATTTGTAAAGCTTACCCTATATGCCATAAGTCGTACCATAGCCCTTAAAACCGACATTACATGTGATTGATAAGAATTTAGTTTTGTTTTTTTACCAGGTGATATTTTCTTATAAAACATTTGTTCTTCTTCACAACCTGACATACTGTCTATCACAGAATAACCTACAACACAATAATATACCAATCTAATTTAAACTGGCAAAAATAGGTTGCCAACAAACAAAAAATAATACCACCAGCAGTTATATAAATAATGCCCAAAGAGAGGATTTAACATTCACTTGACACAAACTATGGTTCAATTTAATTTCAATAATTCGCTTGTGCAGAGGAGTCTTCAGCAGTGGAAGGAAACCGGAGGACTCTGAGAAAGTCCAGGAGGTTAATGGACCCTACTATTTGTGATGTACAACCAGGGAATTGAAATCATGCCAGTTAACTGAATGGCATTTCTTTGATTATCGACAAAAAGTTAAATTCAATAGGATTCTTCATTCAATCAGATAGAATATTCATTTTAAAAAAATGGATTATTGTCATTTTGCAGACAATGGAGGCAGGGGTGAGGGCAATATGGTTATTTGTAAGGGTAATTTGTTTGTTTATTCATTGATGGTATGGACAGCTAGAATACAATTAATGTAAAACCAGGCTTTTGTCTCGTAATAAATAATACATAATGAGTGATAACTTCAAAAAATTCCCCCAAACAATTAAATATATTGAAAAGGGTTTATTCATGTGATTAAACTGCCTGCATAACAAATATTCATTCAGATATGAAGTTTAATTATTGATGCAAAATATATAGGATTTCGAGACACAATAGCAATGATCCTCTCCATTACAGTTAATGAATCAAACTGCCTATGTTTGTAATCGGGCCATATGTACCTACGTAATTAACTGAATTTGATTAAAAATAAGTAATTTGGGTTGTTTTAGTCATACATATATAAGCGCTGTTAAGTTCAAAGGCCAAAGTGAAAGTGGGATTGTTAAGAAGTAAAAAAAGGTTTCTGTGTGCTGTATCCGACAATTTTTTTTTTAATACTTACTACTTGCAACAGATATTTGTGAGTCTCTTCCACTTCTATTCAGTTGCTGATTTTCGTCACTAAATAACTCTTCTTTCCCAACTTTCATAGCACTTAATAACCTTTGTTCATAATATTCCATTAATGTAAATATCGTGTGTACATTATTGATTCTGATACACATCTGAAAATGAATTATAAATAGTAACATTTACATATCTTGTTTACTATCTCTGTCATATATCAGAAAAAACGGTGTTGTCAAGAGATAATACTATATCCTGGCCAAACATACTAAACTTCAACTCAAATTTCAAGATCTATTCAGAACCCCATTACCATGCATGTAGAGAGTTTTGTGATAAAAAGTGAAATCTAATTCATTTTTATGCTAAATCAAACAAAACACAAACAGTTCCAATTAGATGGTATCAGTGCTTCAAATGGGCTGGTGGTAGAAAGCATTTAAATCAATCATGTCAAGGTGCATTTACTACTGAAAGCTGACTTTGGTCTGCTATTCCTAAGGCATATAAATCAGCAGCAGCATAGGTCTTGAAACTGTAAACTGCCAAATTATCGAAAAAATTACATACTCTGTAATATTTCTACTCAGAATACCAACAATTTTCAATATGTGTTTGTGTAGGCAATGTCATACAACGTAACAGTATATAGAAATGAGTAGTACCTGTTCAGTAATAGGCTCATATCTATCACATAAATAGGCAGTCTGTTTATTAACATATTCCATACAGTCTACATTTGTCTGTGATAATTGATGGCGACATCCCCACACTAAACCACTAATCTCTCTTGTCTGTATATGCTCCACTAACTAGGCAAATACAAAAAATTTATAACATAAATAAAATATTATTACATGAATTGTACAGAACATCCAATGAAGGCCTTGACAGCCCCCTTTTACACCAAGTCCCAAAATAAAAAGAGAGATAACTCTGAAATTTACAATCAAAATATTCCTCCTAAAACCCCATTTCATTTCATTTCCTTACCATCCAATGAAAAATCATGCAAAAGGAAAGAAAACTTAGTAAAACATGACATAGTAAATTATTTTGATAGTATGGTTCTTTATGTACCACTGAAAAATTGGTTCATGAGAACTCTGTCTTGCATCACATGGGGGTGTGGGGGGTGTGGGTGGGTATGTGTGTGTGTGTGTGTGTGTGTGTGTGTGACTCAGTATTTGTAATCCAATCAACAATCCCTTGAAGTAAATCTATAAAAAAAACACTTACTGGTAAAGTGTCCACAAGAAATGGAAGTCAAATGGGTAATATTACAATGGGACTGATGGGACCCAACTAGTTATAAAGAGTGAGACTCAACTCCACATACAATGTTCAAGTTTCCATAGAACCCTACAGGCATGCTTACTTTATACTGACGAGTTCATCTGATATGTGAATGTAAGGTCCTGATGCAAGCTCTTAAACTACAGCAACAAATAATGAGACAATTTTCTGTTGGCAATAAGGTTTGAAATGTTTTATTGGGTAGTTGTGCTGCATTCACATTCTCTAGAGTGTCAACAGGTGAAGAAAATTATTAACAATATGTTTGTGCAGATCATCATGTGTTTTGGACTGTAGGGCAAATACAATAATTCCTAAAGAAAGATTTAGACTTCTTCCCAGTAAAAAGAGATTTATTAACTAAACATTGCACTGTTGGCTATTAAAAAATGTTAAAATAATTTTGTAATAAAAAATATCCTACCTTGGGTCCAATAAGTTTTTTGGAAAGTGATAACGGGGTTCCACATAAGTCTAAACATAACATATTATCAGCATATAAACACATAGTTTCTCTTAGACTCTAAAAGTAAAAGATATATAACATAAATATGTTGCTTCATTTTCCTTCAACAACAGGAACAGGATAATAAACATATGTTTCATTGTTAAAGAATTGATCAAATTCATCAATCACTTTAAATAGCTAAATAAATAAACTAAACATTTCTTTAAGATATATTTACTTAGTGAAATGTAAAATTACCTTCAAAAATCTCAAATACACATCATATTTGGCCTTAAATTGTTGAAACTCTAATTTGAATAATGTATCAGTCGATAGTTCATGTACATGCTGACTGTCTCTCTGGATGGGTGCATAAACAATATCACATAACATTTGAACAAAATAAACATTCCTTTGTAATAAAACTAGAATATCTATAGTTGAGCCTGATATAGGTAAAATAACCTCAGAGTTTGGCAGATCAGGCAAAGTTACATTGGAAAAATCTGAGGCAATAGAATCTAGGAAGTCTGATTGTTGCTTAGGATCTGGTGTATTGGTTTGTGCGGAACCAATATCATCCACTGATGCTGTGTTCAAAGTAGAAGTATCAGAAAACTGAGGATGAAAAAATGCTGAATAAATTCGAGAAAATAATCCCGAACTCAATGCAGGGTTACCCGTTTTTGAATTAGTTCTACTTCTGGTAACCTTTCTATTAACCTGAGAAATTGCAGGAAAACTAAAATCTTCTGTATCACTGACTGGTGAGTTACCACCATCTTCTTTCGTATTGTCATAACTTTTCATAAAATCATCATAGTCTATATTTTCCTCATCAGAGTCAACATAACTGTCACATCCTGATGTAGGTATCTGATATGATGCAGCAAGATTAAATTCTTGACCAGTTGGTGAATTACCATCAATATTTCTGGAATCAGCACTACTTTTGTCCAAGTAATGTTTATCACTAGAGTCAAGTTTTTCAAGCTGTTCGGGCCTGTCATTAGTGTTAGTTTTTTCAAGCTGTTCAGGAGACAGGTAAGTATTGTCTTTAACAAGCTGTTTTTGAAAGCTCAGTTTTTTGGCACTTCTGATAATATCTGGAAGAGAGGATGCTTGTCGGATGGTACCAAACGTGAGGCACTTATCTTCATCATTATCATCGCTATTGTCATCAGCATAACTATTGTTTAATGATTGGGTGTCGTATTTATACTTTGTATTAAATTTTTGATGTGACACTATCTTCAAGTGAGGTTCTACAACTAGTTCTTGTATAACATTAGATCTTGCAAAATTCTATGAAAAATAAAAAAAAATAGCAAATCATAAAAATTATAATTGATTTTTAGGGCTTTATTTTAACTGAAATTTTTAGATATATATCAAAATGCATAAGGTCAATTTACATTATATAGGGAGTAAATTTTATAAATCATGAATTTAATATGGCAAAAAATTACTGCTAAGCATCTATGCTAATGCAACATATGCACTAGTGGCTTAATGGTCCTAGAGGTCAACAAAGAGTAACTGTATGTATTAATAAACATTACACAAATTGCATACTGTTACAAACTTTGTAGAATTGCGACATATTCTAATGTTTCAGAAAAAGTGGTCAGTCAAGATACTGAGTTGACCTTTGAGATTCGAAAATCTTGGATTAGAAATCTAGTTACTGGTCGAATTCCATAGACTTCAAATAAATTACCAAAATCTTACCTGTTTAACACAAGGACTTGATCTTATGGAAGAGGGAACACTACTAAAGGCACTATTAGCAGATGGTGTTATAGACATCATTGATGTAGAACAACTTCTTCTACTGTTTGTTACATCAGATATCTGTGATAATGGTCTTTCTACTTGCAACTGTTTTGATGTAAACTAGATACAAACAAATATATACAAAGAATAAAACTAAACGTGAAGTACTCGAACTATATAATAATGTCATACACCTTTCAATTCCAGCTTCAATCATATTTTATCAAACAAACAAAAATTAACTATCTAGTCATCAATTAAAATAAATTGGATGTTACCCATTATGTCTCACGTAAAATCTGGAAACAGATTATTATTATGTCTGATGTAAAATATGAAAACAAATTATGACTGATATCAAATACCAATCTGATTAAAATACAGGGCCCTGTTTCTCGAAATCTTAACTAAAGATAAAATCCAGATTTTAGCAGATACTCCAATCTTTATTGGCTAAGCCCTAAAATCAATCTAATATTATCCAATCAAATTACTAAAATTTAGATTGTATCTTAGTTAAAATTTCGTGCAACAGGCCTCAGATCTATATTTCGTTTTGTTTTTTTATTCTTTTGTTGGCCTTCACTACATGAAGATCTGACAAGTTGTACTAGGAGGTTGTGTCAGGGGTCATTTTGAGAAGCTTTTGACCCTATGTCATCAGGCATTGATGTTTCTTGGGGTTTACCCACAGTTCCTTGCAGAGCATACCAAGAACTCAACATAGCAGACAGTTTCATTGGCTAATTCCTAACATCAACTAGAATGCCTGTTATATAAAAACTCTTCCAGATCCTAGAGTTGTGACGACAACTAAAACGAAATTTTGAACAACAAAAACGAAAGGAAATTGGATCTGTGTTTTAATCAGATTGATCAAATAGGAAATTACCTTATCACCAGCTATAGATTCTAGTACTAAATCTTGTAGATGGATTTTAAAAGCTACAGCCCATTGAATCACCTCTCCTTGGAATATGGTCCTCCATATCTGAGTCCTGGTAAAATTCAGACAATTTAAAATGTAATAAGTGCAAATTTAGACTGCCTTAGTACAAAGTGCCTGGTTGAAACAGAAGTTTGATTGCTGAAGTCCATATCTATATTCTCTTTCCAGATTTAAGTTAAAAAAAAAACAAAAGTTTCCCGAATTCTTATAAACTCTGTTGATGATTTGTTAGTTCGGACATATTGTACATCATGTATGCAAATTGCGTATCACCATTATGGCAAATTGCATATTCACCATCTTGTGGCCCAAATCCAAGGCTTACAGATTTACCAGAATATTTATCAGGAATAGGATTGCTGGCCAGTGGAATACATATATCCTGTGAAAAGTCAGAGACAATCTTTTGGGCTGTATATATAATTTTTATTAGTGTCAGCAAGACTTCGGCTTACTTGCCCTCTATCTTAACTCTTAATAAGTTAGTCTTGGAAAATATGTCAGAAATTTATATTTTGCTTGCAAACCAGTCTGGGTTACAAAAGGAGTAATGTTTTATGGACAACTTCAACATGATCAGATAATTAAGGGTTTGAGGGAAATAAACACTTACAAGCCAGGGTAATAACTGACTTAATCTGTGGGCAAATAAATATACATTATTATTACTTACGTAGGTGGTATATATTGACTAAAATCTTGATCTAATTGGTTTAGGCGATATGCTAATCCTAACATCAATAGACTGATATCCATTGGCTAAAACAAAAAAAACCCAGATCTTGCATGCTGATATCCTGAATTCCTTTCCAATTATGATTAAATGTTTTCTAGTTTGGCCTTAAATTGCTTAATTTTAATTCTAGATACTGTTTTAAAATTTTGAGTAAATATTGTGTTGACACCAGATCAAATCATCATTTTGTCATAAAATTAACGTTAGTTTGATCAATTATTACAATCTTATATAATATCACAATATAAATTGAGGTTTAAAAAACAATAATTTTCTAACCTTGTTCTTTTTTTCAAATTCTAAAAAGTTTTCTATGTCTTTCATCAACAGTAAATAGAAGGCTTGAGCAGCTAATTCTGTGATGTCAAAATATCTAAATAAACAACAACTATTATAAAAAATAATACACTTTTATTCTAATGGTGGTCAATGAAATTAAAGCAAAACCAGAGAAACAACTACTTCAAAAAATTCTTTCAGACATATAACTCTATTAGAAACTATAAATAATCACCTTTCAAATGTATGTTGATAATTAGTTTTATAGTCTGTTATTTCATCTCGTATATCATTGATTAAAATATTTAACTGAAATTCAAAAATAAAATCTAATCAAGATTTAGTCAAGATACAATAGTCACGGCCAATTAAAAGTTCTCTAAAGTACATCTGATACAGTACATTATGATGTAAAAGTTGGACAAAATACACAATAATAATAAATGTTGTTATTTACAACACAGACTTTGTACAAGATGTACAAAAATACATTGGAACTGATCAATCATCAATCCTTTTATTTGATTAATTAGCAAGTTAAATTGAATACTATAGTTAATGGCAACCATAGTTATTAAAATATATTTTCTATTATTTGAACCACAGACAACCAATTTGTTTTCGTGTTCTAATTAGTCTGAGAATAATGATTAAACTATTTTTAATTATATATCTGTGTGTACTTACAAGTTTTGGACACACTTTTTGTTCTCTTTTTTGATCTAAGTCAGTTTTAGCCATCATCTTGTGTTTTTCATAAGCAGGTTTGAAAATCTCCTGTAAACACAGTTAGATTTGAAACATTTCCATTAATTACAAAAAACAATCCATATCAATGTATACTCTGTTGATTGAAGTTCATCTGAATAAAGGGAATAGATTGAGCTCATAGTTTCGCTCTTATGTAAACTCTTCAGGCTTTGGTGAGATTGTTAATTGGCTGTCCCCTTTATATAGGGACCAGTAGAGTTTCCACCTTATTTGCATACTTCAACTAATAGCATGTAGATATATAGTAATAATGTCAACTTACCTGTATACGAGAATATAAGAAATGTTTTAAATCTGGTTTTCTTTCTGAAGTAAGATAAGCTTTGACATCATGTGCTAATGATATAAGTTCTAATAATAATCCTATAAAAAACAAATAACTAATAAAACTCAAGAAAGGAACAGGAACAGGAGGTTTTTGTAATTGATACAATCTTAGTTGATTTCTGGATATTTTTGTCCAGAGCTCATACAAACTTAGAATTTAATTCTGCCAAAACAGCTCACAAATTCTATCCATACTCAAGCTTTACAGGGTGTTGTTTCTGTCAGTTTGATAAAAAGTTGAATCAAGTTAACCTGATGTATAATTAATTCTACTGTGATTAGTGATGGGTCAAACTCTTCATTAAGCAGATGATTGTGTATATTACCTATTATTATTGAATGTTTAACAAATAATTTTTACTGAGTGTATCTCAACTATCCCACAAATCAAATGAACACATAAAATTTCATCTATTTCATGTTTAAATTTTGAGCATGGTTGAGGTCTTAATTTTATTTTCTGCTATTGGAAATATACTATTGTACATCATTGCAGGTTATAATTAAACATACCTATCCCATCTCTTGGTTGATTATTAGGAAACAAGGTTTTCATCTGAGTTAGAGCTTTAGATGCCTGAACTATAATACACTGAACACAGTTTTCTAACATAAGATACTGCAAAAAAACAACAACATCATGTAAATAAGCAGTTAGTAATATTTCATATCAACTTCTACAAATGGTATTAACACATGTGTAAAATTCTACAAGATCTGAGAGGTAAACATGAGCTAAATTATTTAAACATTTAAAAGTAAAAAATAAAATCTTGAAATCAATACGATATTTAACAGGTAACCAGTGAAAATTATGTAAACATGAGTTAAGTGATCAAAGTGATCAATTATGGAAAATAATTCAGAATTATTTCTCAATTCTAAAAATACATGATTGCTTGTTATTAATATTATTAGTTTAGAATTAAAAGTGACATTCAACAATTACCTAGTAAGTAATTATATTAAAGTAATTATAATATTTGAATGTAAATAATGGTACATTATGCTTACCTCTTCTCTAACAATAACCAATTTACCTCGGTTGCTAGGTAACATATCATATATACCAATCAACACACAAACAATATGGTGTAAAAACCAAATGTTAAAGGTAAATTTTTCTGTTAAATATTTCAGATAAACTATTCTTCTATACTGTTCACCCTGTAATTAAACATTTTAATATCTAATAAAACAATTTGATTGATATAATTTTCATTAAATTTGGTATCATCAAGAGCCTGTGGCTGCCAAGCAGGATAGGCACACATTCTGCAAGAGATAGATAGAGAACAAGCTAAAAAAACAACCAGGATTTTTTGTAAAATTAGGGTCAATAATCCAGAAAGTTATAGTCTAAAATGTACAAATATCAAAAGGGCCTGGGATCTTTGGGATATAAAGTTATGTTTTAAGTTTCATCAAAGTCGGATAAAAATTGTGAACTTTCCAGGATTCGCAACCTTCATATTGCATACTTTTATACTATTTGCGTACCAAGAGCAGCCATTATGTCGGGCAGTTTCATTTCGATTTTTCTGAAATCCAAATGTAACATTCATTATGGTGGAATGGTGATATATCTAAACAGTTTTTAAAATCAGGAAAAAGAAATGTGACATGTAGAGAATCTGTGAACTAAAAATGTGATTTTTCACACAATAACAGCCATTTGAGATATAAAGTTAAAACAAAATCACTCACAATTCCATATCTAAGTCCAAACTCCTTGAGCAGACGTAAAGAAGCTGATGATAAAAGACCATATAAGGGTTTTTCTACATCACTTTCCTCCCATTTAGATGCAGTGTCATATCTGGATATCAAGAAAAATTACATAATAAATCAGGGATTCTTTTATGCATATATTTGAAGATGTATACAACTATAGATGTCCATTAACGTCTTTATTGATGCATTATCTCCAACCTGTATAATTATATTCCTAACAAATATACGATGCCATATACCAGACTATAATAATTAATCAACATAATTTCATATTTGTTGTATGCAGAGCTAAACCGTTTAATTGGCAGAGAATTTTTTCAGAGGAGATATTCATTCAGTCTTCAGTTCTAAAAATGTAAACAGATCTATGGCTTACAAATAGATTCATATATTATTATCTAACATCATTTGTCAAAAATTTTCTTACATGAATGAGATCTGCAAATAGATGATTTGTACAATTAGCCCTATCACATTCAGTGAATTAAAATCTCTTTATTTAAATCATAAAACAGTTCAACATTAAACCAACAGAAATAACTTACGTTAATAATTTATTCAGTAAAATACAGTAATCGTTATGAAGTGATTGTTTCTTCATATTGGCTGACTCTTGATGTCCACTTGGAAATTGGAGAGAAAAATGCCAAAATTTATCTAAATGCTCTGAAACTTGATTTCGTTCTTGTTGTTGCCAAATATCATAGCCATTTCTAGTCTAAAAATATACCAATATATAAACAATAACTGGGTGATATAGATGGGAAATATAAAGTGTGGTCATAGCGCGGCGCTAGTGTATCATGCAGTTTTAAAAACAAATTATAGATCGGTAATGAAAATATTAAACTGTGCATCTTATTTTTATTAGTAGTAAGTATTCCTTGATAGTGGTATGGGGGATTGCTATATAAAATGAAAAGAGCAGTAATTAGTAATTCAGAATAAAATCATAAGTGTACCCACCAGAAATGAGTGAGGATTATAAAAAGGGTTACTGTTATTTTCTAATGATGTTAACTGACCAATTAATTCTTCAGCCAATAACTATAATAAATGTTAACACAAAATACAGGTATAAATATTATACTTTAAATGATTATCATTTTATCATCATCATAAAATCCATGCCAAATATGTGCCAGGTGTTGGAGGGTTTATAAGGTAATAATAACACTAGGTTCTATCTAATCTACGTAGATCACATGAATATATCTATATTAATCCACCACCAAAATGCCCTTAAGAGCTCCCCCACCATATTTTTTTCAAAGTAGCATAATCTTAAAGATGGATTATGTAAAATTTAGCTACATCAGTTCAAAAAAAGATAATTCTGAGAGAAATACAGGCAATCTATATTGGTCGATTGATGGTTCATATCCTCTATTTTGTGTACCATTGCATGGATAATACACAAAGTCTTTATTTTCAGTCTTTCAATTGCCCTATATATCATCGTTTTATGAAGGTATTGGGTAGGGGTGCTCATTTTCTAATTGACTCAATATCTAAGTCATCATATGGTCTATAGAGAGGATTTTCGTTATCAAAATAATAACTGATATTTTAAGCCAGAAAAAAGACCTGCAATATGCAGTTTTACCTTTTACATATAATACATCTTTCAAATAACTAAAATATAAATGGATTAGAATTTGCTATTTTGAGTAAATAAGCATATTATTTCAAGTTTTATTTCTAGTATTCAAATCTCAGTTGGACACAACAGTTCACTCTGGTTGTCACTGGGTTTTTATACTGCCAAATTATTAATTGACATTTGTCATATTAAAGATCTACAGAAAATGACAAGGTCTATCCTTACTTCTTGCCATTATTTAAATAGAAGACAGTGGACAAAATGTTACCTTCTGAGCAGTCTTTTTATGAATACTAAGCATGATGATTTTCTCATACTGATGATATTTTGCTGTAGTGAGATTAAAGCTACGCTGTAACAATTCACATAAAGTTTCGGTAGGTATAATGGCCATCTCATCCTGATCTTCAACACCACTATCTTGTAGAGAATATGGGGTCGTGGGTCGACTAGGAGACAAACTAGTGTTATAAGAAAACTTTCTGGTATCTGTGTCTGAGGTACTTGGTACAGGGGAAGGAGTATATGGTGAAGGAGGATCTGGTGCACCAAGAACTGGATATGTTGCACACAGATAAGCATGCTTGAAGGTTTGGAGCTCCTGAGAAAAAAAAACTGACATTTTAAAGACAACTCTGAACTCATTATTCATAATAATATTATTGAGATATATCTTGTTTTAGTTCTGGGAGTCAAGTTTTTGTTTTTTGTGAAAGATCAAAAATTTGTAACAGGTAAACATTTAAAGGGAATAATTTGTATTGTCTAAAATACAGAAAAAATATTTTTCAAAAGTCCAGCATTTCAGTAAATGTTCATTGATAATAGAAAGCAACATTCCCAAAATCCATTTGGAAATCTGCTGTTATCTTTTACTTTTCTAAGATTACTTTTGCCTCAGATGTACTGTATGCATTATGAAAACAAAATGCATTATGAATACCTTTGGTTCTAAATGATTTGTTAATTCATGCTCTCCCCCTCTTATCTTGACTGAATCTATAATAATCAATACACAAAAAGATTATTAAATCATATTAATACACATAATTTTCATAAAATAAAACATAACCAAATCCAGTACCTTTGGCATTTTTGAGATTCAATTTTCTACAGAAAGAAACTCTGCAAAAGTATGAAAAGCTCTTGTAATAAAGCCACACCAATCATAGACCAAAGTATACAGTGATTCCCATATACAATAGCCAATAAAGAAACCTTGTCAAATAAAAAAATCATGTTATCATAAATAGTATATGATTGTTTTGTTATTTTCCACCATAAATCTATTACTGTGCTTTTAATTAAAGTTTTCTTAGTTCTGTCACTGACTGTCTGAATGCAATTACAATAATAATGTATGGATCTACTGATCAACTCAAAATCAAAATATCTTACCCCCTTCCTGACTTCTATTTGGGTTTACCTACAATTATAACAATAGCAGTCAAATAATATCACATCTATATGTGCACCCTTTATTAATAGTAGTAATACAAAGTCTAAATGTTTGTAAAAGCATAAGTATCATATTATTAATTATAAGTAATAATGGTAAAGAATTTGTGAAACATTCCTACAAAAATCAAACCAATATCTTTACTTGATCTCGATGGTACTTACCAAGTGAAAATTACCAACAGTTGATTTTCTACCAGCTAACAGCAAGCAATATTTTCGAGACCTGTAAAATCAGCATATATAATATGATTAATACCGGTAAGTATGTCAAATCTAGCTCTTATTCAAATAAGTCAATCATGAAGAGTTTGGTGATTTATCATCATAATTTGTGAAACCTGCATTGGTTCTCCAAAATGAATTTTCACATGGTCAACATGCTGGAGAAGTACTATGTTGTCTCTTTAAATTTTATCTTTCAAAAGAAAATAAACTGTAGGTATAAATAACATATTTAAGACGACAGACGATAAAATGTCACCAGATTACTTTCACCTGATATTATCCAGTCCAAGTAAAAGGAAATTGATAAATATTTGGATTAATTTAACATAATATTACTGAAGACACTTAATTCATTGATTTTAAAATTTGTACAATAAAACCAAACAGAATAGTATTAAACACAATTAAGTTACGTGTGTTTGATAGTTTTTGGTGAACAAAGCAAGCACAGTTAGGAGAATTATTGATGGTGTATGTTTCATGTATATAAATGGTGCACGCACTCTCATTGTGAGAGATTGCTGATACATCGTTTATCAATTAACTAAAAAATTTAATCATGTGATACATATTTGAAAAAAATCTTTCATTTCATGAAGAAGGTGATCAACAGATCAATACATAATACTTATCTAGTGTTCAATTATCAATACCTGTAGCTTAGAAGTTATGAGTTCTTAAAAATATATCATAATATAAAGACTTTAAAGAAGAAATCATTTACAAATTTTAGTTTGGTAAATAAAGGATAAATGAAAATTAGAGATGTTAGCTATTTAATTATGTATACTTACTCTAAATTACTGAAGTAGCTATTGATCTTTTTCACACCAGTGCCATGCCTGTCATAAATCAAATTATTACATTTATGTCAATATCTAGAGATGTAACAGCTTTTATAATTTTATATTTATTTATATGCAAATATTGCCCAAAAAGCAGTTAAAACTTATTGTATTTGGAATAGCGTTCTTGGTATCCCCAATGGTATTGTTTTTCGTTTTACTCCACTAACCCCTGGGTCCATTCACAGGGGTTTCACAAAATCAAATTATCTGCCCTTGATTTCATTGGCTACATGGGTGGATTCTACAAACCAATCATACCAGTCTTGGCGTCATTGTTTACGAACAGCAGATTGTATGCAGATTATCATGTTTACAAGAAATTTAATATCAAAGAAGTGCCATGCACACAAAACAATGTCCTAAAATATTTTGACAAGGTTTACAACAACACTTCAGAGATTTATGTTGTTATAAAATGTGAATTACTTCTCTTCATTCATTGGCTTTTCTATATTTATTGAATTTTTTTATAAGTTGATAAAAAATAACACACTCATCAAGGGCAGATAATATACTATTAAAAAAAAGTAGGGGATATTTGATTTTTAAGTGTTATTAAAGTCACCTAATGAAACTGACGAAGAAACAAATGACAAAATGAAATGAAGTTCACATTCATCGATTTATTCCAAATGATCGTTAGACTAAGTAAGGCACAGACTGACCATTATAAGGGTAAAATGATACCCGGGGTCAAACAGCAAAGTTACCAAAGCATCACAACAAAGTCAGTGATAGGTAAATCCTCCTCTGTTTGCCAAACAAGCATTGATCCGACGTGGCATACTCCTAATGAGACGTCTAAGGTCATTTTGGTCCAGATTGTCCCATTCCTGTTGCAACGCAGCAGCAAGTTCTTGGACATTGGCAGGACGTTGTTGACGTTGACGTAACCTCTGTCCAAGCATGTCCCAGACATGCTCGATGGGGGAGAGGTCGGGACTCAGTGCTGGCCAAGGTAATGTGGTGATGTTCTGCTGTTAGAGGTAACCTGTAACGATCCTGGCCCTGTGACATCTTTCGTTGTCATCCTGGAAGATGAAACGGCGGCCATGACGTTGTGCGAACGGCACAACAAGGACTGCCAAGATGTTGTCCCGGTAGTACTGGCCTGTAACACGCCCTGCAACAACATGTAAAGCCGTTCTTCCAGCAACAGTGATGCCTCCCCACACCACAACAGAACCACCCCCAAATCGATCATGTCTGATAACGTTAACATCTTGGAAGCGCTCGTTTCGACGACGCCACACCCTCCTACGTCTGTCCAAAAAATCAACAGTGAACCTTGACTCATCTGAAAACATCACATTGCTCCAGCGTCGATTATCCCAGTGTTGACGATCCCTACACCAACGACGTCTTGCCTGAATGTGATGATCTCTCAAACAAGGGATCACGCGAGGACGTCGGGCGCGAAGGTGACCCCTATGCAGTCGATTCCGAATCGTCTGGCCACTCACTCTCACACCAGTGTCTGTTTGAAGACGAGCGCTGATCTGATTTGCTGTGATGACACGATTTCTCAAGGCCAAGGTACGGATAAATCGATCCTGGGCTTGAGTTGTCGCCCTTGGTCGACCTGAGCGTGGTCTGTCCTGTACAGATTGTGTATCACGGTATCTGGACCATAGCCTGCTTATGACAGACTGAGAAACATTCATCGTCCGCGCGACAACCGCCTGTGTTGTGCCGATCTGTAGCATGCCAAGGGCACGTAACCTTTCATTTTGGGTAAGCCGACGCATATCAAAATTTGTTTTCTGGTCACTAAAACAATTAAACTGATGTTTCCACCCTTGAATTCAATGCCACAATGACTGTAACATTCAAAGTCAGAGTCGTGCAAATCTTGGGTTGGACCCCCATTATGATCCCAAGCATCACCTGCATTCCATCCGGTAGCTATTGATGCGTTTGGGCGTCACATGTAACTGGAAATGTTTCTTCTGTTAGGTTCTATAGTGACTTTTTTCGTAGTCATTTGCATATTTTAGTATTATGCCCCCAAAATCAAATATCCCCTACTTTTTTTGAATAGTATATGACTATATGTCTACCTCGGAATGTACCCAGTGTTTAGCGGAGTAGATCAGAATGATACCACTGGATATACCGGGATTGTTATTCGTAACTTGTTGTTTATTAATACAAACATACAGTACACATTAATAAATGATATTACAAAATATGGTAGATGAAGAAAGAAAATTAAACTTAAATGCAGTAACCTTAATACTGTTTTTCCTAAATCGTCATTTTCAATATTTGATTCATCATGGTCTGTGAATTCTATCTGGCGCCATTGCTGTTCTTCAGCATCTGAGACCAACTGACAGACAGTTTCTGGTTTAAGTTGTACTGTGGAACTTTCAGTAGGAAACATAATTTTGTATTATGATGAAAATTTGTACATGACGTGGTATCAAGGTGAAAATGCATCTGTATTTATTCATTGTACCTACAGCTCTCCCAATCAATACATACATTAATCTGTTGGTTAATCATCCAAACAACACATGATGACCATTCACTTTCACAGGCACAAGGATTCTCTGAAGCAGAAAATTAAGTAATTAATTTAGACACATCCTGTTGTGTACAATAACATTCATACTCGGAATTTAAGATAGAAAAAACAACAGTAAGGCTAATATTCCCCCTTCATTAATCCCAAAATAAACAGTTACCTGCACAATTATTGTTTTATAAAGCATTTAACAATCAATTTAATTACAACTGCTTGACCTTGGCAGAAAATACTTGTTTTAGACATGGATAATCGAAGTGTTGAGAGTAAGTTGAAAGTTTCCTTCAGATATTATTATTAGCTTATAGTTTATTTTGTACATATCGAATTATGGAGGGTAAGTTGAATTTTTCTTCAGATACTTTTGATATACTTTTGTAACCTACTGTGTGCATATGATTCAAGAACAAATGTGATTAACTACATGAAAGAGGGTCGAGTACCAGCAATGCAACTGATGCCAAAAAATATAAAATTAAGAGTCTGATCTAAATATATTATTAAGTACACCTGTGTGATTTCTGTGTTCTTTTTAACATTTCATCAATGTCACCAGAGGTTGATATTAATCGAATATATCAATCAACCCATGATGACTAACGTCATGACAGGTTGATAGATAGATAGATAGATAGATAGATAGATAGTAGTCTGAACTTATTATTAGGGTTTCACACTGCGTAGCTTGTGTGAAACACTATTGTTTTTGTTAAAATTATTATTCTTATTATTAAGCTTTCATATTACATATGAAAGCTTATTGTTTCTGTTAAAGTTATTATTAAGCTTTCATATGTATTACATATGAAAGCTTATTGTTTCTGTTAAAGTTATTATTATTATTATTTTTTTTTTTGTGTGTTTTCTGCAAATCGGATTTCTCAGAATCTATCCATAGGATCTTTCTGAAATTTTGACCTACCCCCCCAAAAATGGGGTGCGAACCTTGATTAAATATATTTTCAAAACGTTTTACGAATCCGAAATCACCGAATTTTACGAACGAAAAAAATGACAATGCATAGTCGTAACTTTGTTATTTTTTGACCGATTTTACTAATTCTTTTTTCTTTGAATACCTTGAAAAAGATCATTTTCATCTGCGGTTTCACATTTTCGAATTTCGAAAATTCGTCGCTGTGATTTCGAACCGGAAGTTTAGACCAATTTGAAAACTTCTTTAATAGTTGTACGATTTTCATGAAATTTAGTATATAAGTAGATCTTACCGATGTGACTTCAAAAATATAATTAGAAATTTTCTAAATTATCTCCCCTTGACGAAATTAAGGATCAAAATTTTCAAAAAAATCATCGAAATATAGGTCAGAATGACCTGATTTTTTTTTTGGATACTAGATAAGTAATTACTGATTTGTACACAAAATATGGAGTTTGTCGATCGAACCGGAAGTGCCACCATCTTTAAAAGTGAAAAATCAATAAGGCTTTTTTGCTATTTTACTTACAGACTCAGGAGTTATATTTTCTGAATCCTTATAGGAAGGCCTAAAAAATGTCGCGAATAGAATTTTGATTTAGGTCAACCGTTAGTCACCATTTTGAATTGAAAATGAAAAATAGAAGCAATTTGAAGGGCCGAGACTTTGGAGCACAATAACTCTCATTCTAATTAAGCTAGAATGTTCAAACTTGTTGTAGACGTTCACTAGGTCAATGTTATGATGGAGTTCAAAGATGAGCATTTTCTGTTTAGGGTAAGCAGAGATAAGCATGTTGATTTGTTGATTTTTTAGGGCACGATAACTTCGGTTATAATGAAGGGAGGACGGTGAAACTTTTGTCAATAGAGAGTCTAATAGCTAGCCTGTTGTATGAAATCATTGTATCATTTTTTTTAAATATCAGGGATAGCCGAAAAAAAAGAGATTGAAAATCCAAAAAGTCGTATTTTTACAATTTGGAGCATGTTTAGAGGTCTTTCTCGTAAAGTCAACATAATATTTTTTGGGAACTTCTTCTACAAAGAGTCTTATCGATAGTCTTTTATATGAAACCATCGATCAACAGTCCAAAATATCAGGAGTAGAAGAACAAAAGGATCGAAAATTGAAAACGGCAACTTTTACTGTTCAGCGAAACATGCAGCGTGGGTGACTACAATCTGCACATTTAGTCATCGTATAGAGCTTGTTCAACAGTATCGAATTCCAACTGCTAAGGAATCTTTTACGTGCACTCCAATGTGTACACGGTACCTTGGTTTTTCGTCCCATTCGAACGACAAGACAGTTGTCCTTGTCAGGCCCTTCGTTCTGTCTCACTAGCCAGCCTGCGCCTTACCAACTTAGGTGGTGATATTTTATACCGAATATCTAATATTAATAAGAATTGAACCGGTTAGAACTGTCGTTCGGCTAAGTTAAATCAACGAATAGTAGAGATGAAGACGTGTTTTGTTGCAAAGCTATTGTATATTTGAAAGGAGAAAGATGGATATCCACAGATCACTTCCTGCCATGCCATGTTCACCGTCACGTGTCACCGATAATATTAAGCGTCTTTTAAAAAATGAAAGCTTATTGTTTCTGTTAAAGTTATTATTATTAAGCTTTCATATTACATATGAAAGCTTATTGTTTCTGTTAAAGTTATTAAGCTTTCATATTACATATGAAAGCTTATTGTTTCTGTTAAAGTTATTATTAAGCTTTCATATTACATATGAAAGCTTATTGTTTCTGTTAAAGTTATTATTATTATTTTTTTTTTTTGTGTGTTTTCTGCAAATCGGATTTCTCAGAATCTATCCATAGGATCTTTCTGAAATTTTGACCTACCCCCCCAAAAATGGGGTGCGAACCTTGATTAAATATATTTTCGAAACGTTTTACGAATCCGAAATCACCGAATTTTACGAACGAAAAAAATGACAATGCATAGTCGTAACTTTGTTATTTTTTGACCGATTTTACTAATTTTTTTTTCTTTGAATACCTTTAAAAAAACCATTTTCATCTGCAGTTTCACATTTTCGAATTTCGAAAATTCGTCTCTGTGATTTCGAACTGGAAGATAACACCAATTTGACAACTTCTTTAATAGTTGTACGATTTTCATGAAATTTAGTATCTAAGTAGATCCTACCGATGTGACTTCAAAAATATAATTAGAAATTTTCTAAATTATCTCCCCTTGACGAAATTAAGGATCAAAATTTTCAAAAAAATCATCGAAATATAGGTCAGAATGACCTGATTTTTTTTTTGGATACTAGATAAGTAATTACTGATTTGTACACAAAATATGGAGTTTGTCGATCGAACCGGAAGTGCCGCCATATTTAAAAGTGAAAAATCAATAAGGCTTTTTTGCTATTCTACTTACAGACTCGGGAGTTATATTTTCTGAATCCTTATAGGAAGGCCTAAAAAATGTCGCGAATAGAATTTTGATTTAGGTCAACCGTTAGTCACCATTTTGAATTGAAAATGAAAAATAGAAGCAATTTGAAGGGCCGAGACTTTGGAGCACAATAACTCTCATTCTAATTAAGCTAGAATGTTCAAACTTGTTGTAGAACACAATTACTCTCCTAATTAAGCTAGAATGTTCAAACTTGGTGTAGACGTTCACTAGGTCAATGTTATGATTGAGTTCAAAGATGAGCATTTTCTGCTTAGGGTAAGCAGAGATAAACAAGCTAATTTGTTGATTCTTTAGGGCACGATAACTTCGGTTATAATGAAGGGAGGGCGGTGAAACTTTTGTCAATAGAGAGTCTAATAGCTAGCCTGTTGTGTGAAATCATTGTATTATTTTTTCTAAATATCAGGGATAGCCGAAAAAAAGAGATTGAAAACCCCAAAAGTCGTATTTTTACAATTTGGAGCATGTTTAGAGGTCTTTCTCGTAAAGTCAACATAATATTTTTTGGGAACTTCTTGTACAAAGAGTCTTATTGGTAGTCTTTTATATGAAACCATCGATCAACAGTCCAACATATCAGGAGTAGAAGAACAAAAGGATCGAACATTGAAAACGGCACCCTTTCATTGTTAAGCGAAACATGCAGTGTGGGTGACTACAATCTACACATTTAGTCATCGTATAGAGCTTATTCAACAGTATCGAATTCCAACTGCTTAGGGATATTTTACGTGCACTCCAATGTGTACACGGGACCTTGGTTTTTCGTCCCATCCGAATGACTAGACAGCTGTGCTTGTCAGGCCCTCCGTTCTGCCTCACTGACAAGGGGAACCACGTCGGGAAATCGAGATGAACTTTCTCCGTGCAGAACTTTCAATTCAGGCGAAAACGTTTATTGCATACGATTAAGCTGGTCAGTTGGAGCTTATTTTCAAAAGTTTTGTAATAATCGGTTGGTAATTAAAGTACCGTGCACATTAAACTGTTAAAACAGAAAATTTCGCCCGGTTGAAATGTTTCTTGCTATAAGTCAGCAATTTTCTGAATTCAGGGAGGCTGAATGGCTGAATGGTTAGCATGTGCGCACTGTATCGTAACGTCTGTCATTGAGTCAACGGGCGTCGTTTCGATCTCCAGGTTGCACGTGACATGAAGTATGATGTCCAACCTTGTGGGTTTTCTCCGTGTTCTTCGGTTTCCTCCCAACGGCTAAAGACCTGTAAGCGCAGGGGGAGTTTTTAAATAAAATTAAAAAACATATGTTAGTCCCGAAATGACCTAGTTTGTGTCGAATGGACATTAGGCCGCATTTCTCTCTTTCTCTTTTATTTTTAAAGTTTTGTAATAATCGGTTGGTAATCAAAGGTACTGTAAAAGTGATAAAACAGAAAATAATCGGTTGGTAATCAAAGGTACTGTAAAAGTGATAAAACAGAAAATTTCGCCCGGTTGTAATGTTTCTCACTTTAAAGTCAGCAATTTCCCGATTTTAAGTGGCAAACGTTTATTGCGAACGCTTAAGCTGGTCAGGGGGGGGCTTATTTTTAAAAGTTTTGTAATATTCGGTTGATAACTAAAGGTACCGTGCAAATTAAACTGTTACAATAGAAAATTGGGCCCGGTTGAAATGTTTCTCGCTGTAGGTCAGCAATTTGCCGATTTTAGGGAGGTTGCGTGGCTGAATGGTTAGCACGTGCGCTCTGTATCATAACGTCTGTCATTGAGTCAACTGGCGTTGTTTCGATTTTTTGGTTGTACGTGACAAGGAGTATGGTTGCCTGTCCAACCTCGTAGGCCGTAACCGCCGCTGCCCGGGTAAAATTTCCCTCATTGCACACATTATGGCATATGCCCGTCTTCATTAGCCCATTTTAGGAGCAGAACAGTCGGACGTTAAACCCCATTCAATTTCATTTCATTTTCTCTATGTTGCTTATTTATTATAGTGGATAAATATTTTTCTGGTTCTAGCAATTATTTAATTTCTGCATAGAAATCTTGCTTTGGCCAGTTTTTTTTATTGCAGAGTGCCATTCTTGTTTAAACAAACATGATCCTTTGTTTAAAACATGCTTAAGAAGTCGTCACGATTTCCTACTTATAACCAAACATATTGGAAATATTAGTCTGGCATTATTAAATCCTAATTTTATTGGTCTTATTTAAAATTAAACTTTCATTTAACTATGAACAACCCTTAACGTGTCTCTTTAAAACTATTAAGTACTCTAAAACAGTAGCTCAACCTTTTGACCTAAACTCATTAATTTACCATTTTGTTGTGAGCGACTTCTTATTCTTCCTATATGACATATTGCACGTGTTTGATTTCAAAGGGGGGTTGAGTGGCTGAATGGTAAGCACGCGCGCCTGTCATTGAGTTAACTAGCGTGTTTTCGAATGCCCGGTTGTACGTGACAAGGAGTAAGGTCGCCTGTCCAACCTGCCATTTTTTTTTTTTTTTTTCCCGCCATTTTCATTTCATTTTCTCATCCGTCTCATTACAGTAATACAAGTTTCAGTTATTTCCCTTTAGTTTTCAGATTATTGTTATGCCTGGGTGCAATGTTTCATACTATATTTAGACTTGTAACTTCGCGAGTTTTTGACCAATTTTAATAATTTTTTCTTCGTATCCTTTTATTTAGGTTACTTGATACAATCAATGACACGTGACGATGAATATGAAAGCTTTCATATCTGCATGGGACAGTAGCAGATCTAGTTATTATTATTTTTTTTTTTGTGTGTTTTCTGCAAATCGGATTTCTCAGAATCTATCCATAGGATCTTTCTGAAATTTTGACCTACCCCCCCAAAAATGGGGTGCGAACCTTGATTAAATATATTTTCGAAACGTTTTACGAATCCGAAATCACCGAATTTTACGAACGAAAAAAATGACAATGCATAGTCGTAACTTTGTTATTTTTTGACCGATTTTACTAATTCTTTATTCTTTGAATACCTTTAAAAAAACCATTTTCATCTGCAGTTTCACATTTTCGAATTTCGAAAATTCGTCGCTGTGATTTCGAACCGGAAGATTAGACCAATTTGACAACTTCTTTAATAGTTGTACGATTTTCATGAAATTTAGTATCTAAGTAGATCCTACCGATGTGACTTCAAAAATATAATTAGAAATTTTCTAAATTATCTCCCCTTGACGAAATTAAGGATCAAAATTTTCAAAAAAATCATCGAAATATAGGTCAGAATGACCTGATTTTTTTTTTGGATACTAGATAAGTAATTACTGATTTGTACACAAAATATGGAGTTTGTCGATCGAACCGGAAGTGCCGCCATATTTAAAAGTGAAAAATCAATAAGGCTTTTTTGCTATTTTACTTACAGACTCGGGAGTTATATTTTCTGAATCCTTGTAGGAAGGCCTAAAAAATGTCGCGAATAGAATTTTGATTTCGGTCACGTGATGGTCACCATTTTGAATTGAAAATGAAAAATAGAAGCAATTTGAAGGGTCGGGACTTTGGAACACAATTACTCTCCTTCTAATTAAGCTAGAATGTTCAAACTTGGTGTAGACGTTCACTAGGTCAATGTTATGATTGAGTTCAAAGATGAGCATTTTCTGCTTAGGGTAAGCAGAGATAAACAAGCTAATTTGTTGATTCTTTAGGGCACGATAACTTCGGTTATAATGAAGGGAGGGCGGTGAAACTTTTGTCAATAGAGAGTCTAATAGCTAGCCTGTTGTGTGAAATCATTGTATTATTTTTTCTAAATATCAGGGATAGCCGAAAAAAAGAGATTGAAAACCCAAAAAGTCGTATTTTTACAATTTGGAGCATGTTTAGAGGTCTTTCTCGTAAAGTCAACATAATATTTTTTGGGAACTTCTTGTACAAAGAGTCTTATTGGTAGTCTTTTATATGAAACCATCGATCAACAGTCCAACATATCAGGAGTAGAAGAACAAAAGGATCGAACATTGAAAACGGCACCCTTTCATTGTTAAGCGAAACATGCAGTGTGGGTGACTACAATCTACACATTTAGTCATCGTATAGAGCTTATTCAACAGTATCGAATTCCAACTGCTTAGGGATATTTTACGTGCACTCCAATGTGTACACGGGACCTTGGTTTTTCGTCCCATCCGAATGACTAGACAGCTGTGCTTGTCAGGCCCTCCGTTCTGCCTCACTGACAAGGGGAACCACGCCGGGAAATCGAGATGAACTTTCTCCGTGCAGAACTTTCAATTCAGGCGAAAACGTTTATTGCATACGATTAAGCTGGTCAGTTGGAGCTTATTTTCAAAAGTTTTGTAATAATCGGTTGGTAATTAAAGTACCGTGCACATTAAACTGTTAAAACAGAAAATTTCGCCCGGTTGAAATGTTTCTTGCTATAAGTCAGCAATTTTCTGAATTCAGGGAGGCTGAATGGCTGAATGGTTAGCATGTGCGCACTGTATCATAACGTCTGTCATTGAGTCAACGGGCGTCGTTTCGATCTCCAGGTTGCACGTGACATGAAGTATGATGTCCAACCTTGTGGGTTTTCTCCGTGTTCTTCGGTTTCCTCCCAACGGCTAAAGACCTGTAAGCGCAGGGGGAGTTTTTAAATAAAATTAAAAAACATATGTTAGTCCCGAAATGACCTAGTTTGTGTCGAATGGACATTAGGCCGCATTTCTCTCTTTCTCTTTTATTTTTAAAGTTTTGTAATAATCGGTTGGTAATCAAAGGTACTGTAAAAGTGATAAAACAGAAAATAATCGGTTGGTAATCAAAGGTACTGTAAAAGTCATAAAACAGAAAATTTCGCCCGGTTGTAATGTTTCTCACTTTAAAGTCAGCAATTTCCCGATTTTAAGTGGCAAACGTTTATTGCGAACGCTTAAGCTGGTCAGGGGGGAGCTTATTTTTAAAAGTTTTGTAATATTCGGTTGATAACTAAAGGTACCGTGCAAATTAAACTGTTACAATAGAAAATTTGGCCCGGTTGAAATGTTTCTCGCTGTAGGTCAGCAATTTGCCGATTTTAGGGAGGTTGCGTGGCTGAATGGTTAGCACGTGCGCTCTGTATCATAACGTCTGTCATTGAGTCAACTGCCGTTGTTTCGATTTTTTGGTTGTACGTGACAAGGAGTATGGTTGCCTGTCCAACCTCGTAGGCCGTAACCGCCGCTGCCCGGGTAAAATTTCCCTCATTGCACACATTATGGCATATGCCCGTCTTCATTAGCCCATTTTAGGAGCAGAACAGTCGGACGTTAAACCCCATTCAATTTCATTTCATTTTCTCTATGTTGCTTATTTATTATAGTGGATAAATATTTTTCTGGTTCTAGCAATTATTTAATTTCTGCATAGAAATCTTGCTTTGGCCAGTTTTTTTTATTGCAGAGTGCCATTCTTGTTTAAACAAACATGATCCTTTGTTTAAAACATGCTTAAGAAGTCGTCACGATTTCCTACTTATAACCAAACATATTGGAAATATTAGTCTGGCATTATTAAATCCTAATTTTATTGGTCTTATTTAAAATTAAACTTTCATTTAACTATGAACAACCCTTAACGTGTCTCTTTAAAACTATTAAGTACTCTAAAACAGTAGCTCAACCTTTTGACCTAAACTCATTAATTTACCATTTTGTTGTGAGCGACTTCTTATTCTTCCTATATGACATATTGCACGTGTCTGATTTCAAAGGGGGGTTGAGTGCCTGTCATTGAGTAAACTAGCGTGTTTTCGAATGCCCGGTTGTACGTGACAAGGAGCAAGGTCGCCTGTCCAACCTGCCATTTTTAATTTTTTTTTCCCGCCATTTTCATTTCATTTTCTCATCCGTCTCATTACAGTAATACAAGTTTCAGTTATTTCCCTTTAGTTTTCAGATTATTGTTATGCCTGGGTGCAATGTTTCATACTATATTTAGACTTGTAACTTCGCGAGTTTTTGACCAATTTTAATAATTTTTTCTTCGTATCCTTTTATTTAGGTTACTTGATACAATCAATGACACGTGACGATGAATATGAAAGCTTTCATATCTGCATGGGACAGTAGCAGATCTAGTTATTATTATTATTATTATTATTCAGATTCCAATTTGAATAGATCTCAGCAACTACGTGTCGCATCGTTACGATTTCTTCGGTTTTACTGGGAAAGTGGGTGTGACTTAGAGGATAAAGCTATTTTGAACGTTCTGCGACAATGCGAAATGTCCGAAATCACCCAAGTTATCGTTTTTGAAAATATTGCAGTAATTTTAACAATAATCATTGGATTTTAACTTTCGATACATTTTGGCATAGCCGGAGACAGGGCACATAGCTACGCTACTTTCGATTTTTGATTTTCGGCAAATCTTCGAAGATATTAGGCGCCAAATTTCGAAAATTTAAAATTTTACAAAAAACTTTTTTATTTATAAATATTTGTTAGTCGCGTTGTGCACAGAATTAAAGAGTCGTCTGACTAGCGCAAAAATGTTAAAAAAATTTGTCGCAGTAATTTTCCTTGGCCGCCATTGGCTAATTCACTTTTTCAGTCCTAGATTAAATTTTTATTGTTCGATTTGTATAAAACAAAGTTCATATGCTTCGTTGTCTCAATTGTCATTTTTTTTATTACCAAAAGTGTTATCTGTCGGCACCGGAAGTGGCATAATTTTACCCAAAACTACAATTTTGACAGTTATTTTCCTTCTTCTTAAACAAATATTATTTTTTGGAAAAATTATATGACTCAAAGAGTGTGTCCTTTCAAGGCGCAAAAAATGGCGGAAGCAGTTTTTTTAATTTCTATTTCATTTTCTAGCAAATTGGATTAAGAGGTGAAAAAAGGCGTAAAATTGACCTATTTACAACCCATTCAGGCTTTTCAGATTTTAAAATATTTTTACTTAACTTTTATAAACCTGTAACTATAATCCATACGAAGAGAATGTATGTAAAAATTAGTTTCTAAAATAAGCAGTTGCCGAGAAATGGGCAGTTTTGCATAAGTCACTGTTTTCGTAATTTTGCCTGTAAAATAGTCAATTATTAATGGATATTCACAAAAGTGACATCATTTGATTCAAAAAGCAAGTCTGCGTCATATCATGTTGATTACTATTTAAAATTGACACCGGAAGTGACGTCATTTAGTCAAAAACTCAATTTTTAACTTTTAAAATCGATATTTTTTTCAACCAAGAATTATGTCACATATAATAATAAAATTAATTTTTGGTTTAAATTCACATATTAACAAAACTCATACAGTCAAAAAGATATCATAAAATTGTTTCTAACTTGTTCGGTTGCCGAGATATAGGCGATTTTCTAAAAGTCACTTTTGAAGGTTTTTGGCCCATAAAAGTGTCAATTATTATTCGATTTTCATAAAATTTTCACCCTTTGAAGCCTAATGTCATAGACGATGTTAAAAATCTAATTTAAAGTTTTCATTATCACCGGAAGTAACGTCATTTTGGCAAAAACTGTATTTTAAGCCTTCAAAGCCGATATTTTATTCAAATGAGTCTGATTCATAATGTTTATACAATTATGATATTTGATTCCAATCAACAAATAGATTAAACCCATACGGTCATATAAATACCAAAAAATGGTTTCTAACTTGTACGGTTGCCGAGAAATAGACGATTTTCTACACGTCACTTTTCAAGGTTTTTGGTCTATAAAAGTGGCAATTATTATTCGATTTACATAAAATTTTCACCATGTGATGCCTTATGCCATTTCTGATTTCATAAAACTAATGGAACATTTACATTATCACCGGAAGTACTGTAATTTTGTCAGGATCAATTACATGTAACAAATGTATAAAATGAAATGATATTGCTGGATTTGTTTGTTCTGTTTCCATTTTATTTGATGTGTGCAATTCTTATGTGGAAACCTGTATATTGGTTTCATTGGTACCGGAAGTGACATATGTTCAAGAGTAACGTGGCACCGAAATTGACACAAGTTCAAGTTCAAAGGTAACATGGCACCAGTGAAACCCGTCATTCCTGCATGCAGGTCTAGTTATTATTTTTATTTTTTGTTTTTAATATAGAAGTGGGTGTGACATCCCTTATTTTAAAAGCATTTTGCACAAAGATGCACATTGTTTTTGCCAAAGCAAATGGCAAGTTAAACATGTTTTCAAAAGAAAATGGAAAATTTTGGATCTCAAATGCCCCATAAACAATTGTCTTGCAAAGTTCCTCATTGTGGTTGCAATCAATGAGAAAATGATACTCATTTTTAACTTGCTGTTGAGGACAGTTCGTGCAAAACCGCAGATGTGCAGGTATATTCTTGTATCGTCCTCTCTCTATATCGAGGGAATGTGTGCTTAGTCTAAGGCGGGACATCGCGGTTTTAGTTTTAAAATTTTTAACAACCTTCAGGTATGGTACGGTAGCTTTGATATTATTTTTAAACCTGTAAAATGTTTGTAGTTTCTTGTTATCTGAAGAGCATAGATTGGCATAAACTTCGTTGAATTTTTCTTCTGGGCATTTGGTAATTTGATTTGATGATGGACTGAGTACTGAGAGATGATATATTACAAGTATTTAACATTTCAGCAGTGGCTGCGGTCCAAGAGAGTTTAGGGTTACTGGCTCCTAAAGTACTATCCTATAGGAAGCAAAAAGAACTGGGTTATTTATACTGAGTTGTGGGTTAGATAGACGTTTAAAATATGACAGCATTCTACGATTCACATCAACTTGTAGCTGTGTAGCAGGAATATTTGAGATTCAGCTAAGCAGCCAATATTGGATGCCTTTGTAGGTTGTGCTAAAATGGACTTGCATATTTTTATGGCTATTTTATCTAAGGCAAATTTATCCCATTTTCTTAGATCAGAATATTTGCTGTGGACAATTTGAGAACCCCATACATGTATATCAGATGAATAAATAAGTTCCTCATTGTGGTTGCAATCAATGAGAAAATGATACTCATTTTTAACTTGCTGTTGAGGACAGTTTGTGCAAAACCGCAGATGTGCAGGTATATTCTTGTATCGTCCTCTCTCTATATCGAGGGAATGTGTGCTTAGTCTAAGGCGGGACATCGCGGTTTTAGTTTTTAAATTTTTAACAACCTTCAGGTATGGTACGGTAGCTTTGATATTATTTTTAAACTTGTAAAATGTTTGTAGTTTCTTGTTATCTGAAGAGCATAGATTGGCATAAACTTCGTTGAATTTTTCTTCTGGGCATTTGGTAATTTGATTTGATGATGGACTGAGTACTGAGAGATGATATATTACAAGTATTTAACAATTCAGCAGTGGCTGCGGTCCAAGAGAGTTTAGGGTTACTGGCTCCTAAAGTACTATCCTATAGGAAGCAAAAAGAACTGGGTTATTTATACTGAGTTGTGGGTTAGATAGACGTTTAAAATATGACAGCATTCTACGATTCACATCAACTTGTAGCTGTGTAGCAGGAATATTTGAGATTCAGCTAAGCAGCCAATATTGGATGCCTTTGTAGGTTGTGCTAAAATGGACTTGCATATTTTTATGGCTATTTTATCTAAGGCAAATTTATCCCATTTTCTTAGATCAGAATATTTGCTGTGGACAATTTGAGAACCCCATACATGTATATCAGATGAATAAATAAGTTCCTCATTGTGGTTGCAATCAATGAGAAAATGATACTCATTTTTAACTTGCTGTTGAGGACAGTTTGTGCAAAACCGCAGATGTGCAGGTATATTCTTGTATCGTCCTCTCTCTATATCGAGGGAATGTGTGCTTAGTCTAAGGCGGGACATCGGTTTTAGTTTTAAAATTTTTAACAACCTTCAGGTATGGTACGGTAGCTTTGATATTATTTTTAAACCTGTAAAATGTTTGTAGTTTCTTGTTATCTGAAGAGCATAGATTGGCATAAACTTCGTTGAATTTTTCTTCTGGGCATTTGGTAATTTGATTTGATGATGGACTGAGTACTGAGAGATGATATATTACAAGTATTTAACAATTCAGCAGTGGCTGCGGTCCAAGAGAGTTTAGGGTTACTGGCTCCTAAAGTACTATCCTATAGGAAGCAAAAAGAACTGGGTTATTTATACTGAGTTGTGGGTTAGATAGACGTTTAAAATATGACAGCATTCTACGATTCACATCAACTTGTAGCAGGAATATTTGAGATTCAGCTAAGCAGCCAATATTGGATGCCTTTGTAGGTTGTGCTAAAATGGACTTGCATATTTTTATGGCTATTTTATCTAAGGCAAATTTATCCCATTTTCTTAGATCAGAATATTTGCTGTGGACAATTTGAGAACCCCATACATGTATATCAGATGAATAAATTGCAATTTGTTTAACAATAGTATGGTATAGTTTAGTCAAAATATCAGTTGGTAGGAAATTTTGAGATATAACTTGGTTGGACATTTGTATGTGCCATGGATGGCCAACCTATACCAAACGTAATAATAAAGTACGGTACATGTAAGGAAGTAAGATTTCTCATTAGTCTTAGCAATTCTATCTATTAGCAAATGTTATCTTCATTTTCACATTACTCTATATTAGATGGGATGTTGTTCATTGAGGTAAACAGTCAAAATGTAGAGTCAAAGCTTTTCTTCAGTGAGCTATTTCAACCGTCAAATTCCATCAAATGAAATCCCTAATGAAGTATGTGATTCTGAATCCATCTGTATGAACAGTTTCAGAATAAAGATGGTGCACATGAATTTAGATGAGTCAATCTATGGCCACCGAATATGCCATGAATCAACTACATATATAGAGTAAGTAACAGCTGCAATTCGGCGTGCAGTATGTTAAACCAAATGTCAAGACAATCCTTGTGTGAATTTAAGTTTAAAGCAAGACAATATATTCAAACTAAAATTAATTTCTACCTCAGCTAAGCCCTTGATCACGATGGTGAATGTATAAAAATAGAATCATATGAAGTTATTCACATGTTGCTGTGTCACGCTTAATGGTGCATACCCCGCGCAGTGTTTCATTTGATTAGAGCTAATCCCACTACTCACTGCTGTATAGAGCAAACATTCTTGTGCTAAATTATGACTGGTCAGTAGTCCCATTACAAACCAGTAACTGACAGTGTTACAAAGGCTTTACCTTTAAAACAAAGCGCCAAATTGGACCAAACGTGTTTACATAACGTTACATAACCAGTGCATAGCAGATTATTGCAGTAAAACTAATTGTGTGACAATACTGTTTGGAAACGAACATACTTGCACCATTTTTAATATCTTAAATTTTAAATTAAATCACTGTCCAACGTTTTAGGGAAGAACTAGATTAAACGAAGGACTGTCATGTTGCTGTACTCAAGTGATAGCTTTGATTGAACGGGAAGAATAGACACACTCCGGCCTCCCACAAAAGTTCAACAATCAGATTCAGAAGCTATCCAGCAATATATATGGATATGGCCAGAGAGGGATTTCTCGGGCCATTGCTTGAGGAATATGCGCTTGGTGTCATGTAGCAATTTCTACTAGAAGCTGTTGTTTTGATTTATAACGTTCGTGCAAAATACACAGGAAACAATTCTATGGAATACGATTACTCATTTATTACTCATAGAAAAGAATTGAGTCCTCTCTGTATATGTATGTCAAGTGTGTGTACTGTTTGTATGCGATTTGTAGCTGCACGTTGTTACTGTATGATACCTACCACAAAGGCACATTTCCTTCCATAAAAAGAGCATCAGCTATATGGTCATCTAAATCACCTTTAACAAGCTTTGGTCAATCCAAACCCAGATTAAATTGATCACTGTTTTTCTCCCTTAAAAAAAAGATCGTCCATGAAATCCACCATTTTGTCGGTCACATGATCAGTCATGTGAAATTATTTTGTTTACTGTAATTCGGAACTCTTCGTTAAGAGGGAAACAGAGACGTCGTTGGATTCTTGTCTACGATATCACCTTAGGTGGAAGTGGACGTTAAACCCCACGAACGAACGAACGAACGTCGTTGGATTTACTTTCATTTCGACGATGTCCCATTTCGACTACACAATTTCGACTACAAATGTTATTACCTTCAAACTCCTGGCCCCAACTAATCAGCATTGAACGGTTCTAATGATTAAAGGGGCAATAATTACACTCTTGTTGGCTTGGCAGCTACAGAAACAAAATTATAGACTTATCATAAGCACTAGATGTTTAAGTGTCCTACTCGTTGTGTAAATTATCTTTTACATTCCATTTTCTTCTTGTCCACATAGTTCGAAAATATTTTAAAATCCAAGTCACATTTGAAAAGGTTTACGGTAGGCTTTTCAAATCATTTTGTTGAATTTTTCCAATTTTTTTAAATTAAGTGTTTTAAGTTGAAATTTGTATCATCAATTAATTGGAATATTGTAAAAACAGATACAATTTGTTGCCAGAATAAAGATTGGGACACATTATTCAGTTACAACAAGAGTGGTAGGCCCCTATGGGCCTTTAAGAGATGTAATTATAATCTAATGGTTTTTGTTAAAATAGCTTATTCATTATATATTATAGCTAGTACATTTTGCTTTTAATTTTAACAGATATTTGTAATATTTGTAGAATACCGTACACTGAGTTTAATACTTGCAATAGCCTATTAATTGTTTCAAATTTTTATACGAAATCTTCCTTGGTGGAAGAGGGCGTAAAACTCAGGAACGAACCAAATTTTGTACATTTATTAATTCAAGTTCACTATCATTCAATCAAAAATCCTGTTATCTTATTAGCATTCTTGTATAACAAAAATTGTGTTCATTTTCAAATTCGGGAATTTAAAATTAGAAATGTGTTTATTTATTTATTAACAATAAAAGCTGGACTTCGCGAAGTAGAATTTGTAGTTTCTCAAAGGGGTAAGCCGCGAGTGTTATGAGACGTACGTTAAGAGCTGAACTACGGTGAAATAAAATGGGCCCGGGTTTAATGCAGGCGCGGATCCAAAATTACAGGTCTAAATCCCCAATAAAATCGCATAAAAAATTTTCAAGCCTGAGCAGGGGGGGGGGGTCCGGACACCCTGGACCCCCCCCCCCCCCCTCTGGATCCGCGCCTGATTAATTAATCGTACTAAATTAGGGTTGGGACAACAATATCAAAAAAAATCTGCGCTGAAAAATAGAAAAATTAAGGAATTTTTGGTATCCGACAATTTTTTCGGTCGGAATGGGGCACATTTTCAAAATGGCCGCCAAATTATGTAAAAATCGTATTTTTAAGCTATTACTTCTCATTAATGCAATTTATTTTCATAAGTATAGATAATTAATGGGATTTTTAACGATATTAATCTTGTAAGACGTCACACGAAGCTTTTCTCTAGCTCTTGGAATCCAATATGGCGGCCAAAATCCAAGATGACGACAATTTATTGCAGGGATTTTCCGATATTTACAGAATAACAATAAACATGTAATGTAATATATCATTTTATAGGATTTTGCTGATGCTCTTTCGATTAGTCACTATTTTTTTTACATTCCAGCAGACCTTTTCATTTTAAATCCAAGATGGCGGCTATATATTGCAAGGATCGCCGGATATTTACAGTGTGACGATAAACATGTCGTGTAAAAAATCATGTTAGAGGTTTTTGCCGAATCTCTTTCAATAAAAGTCAAGAGCATCAGCAAAATCCTATAAATCAATATATTACACAACATGTTTATCGTTATTCTGTAAATATCGGGAAATCCCTGCAATATATGGCCGCCATCTTGGATTTAAAAGAGAAAATCCTGCTGGAATGTAAAATATAGTGACTTATCGAAAGAGCATCATCAAAATCCTATAAATCAATATATTACACGACATGTTTATCGTTATTCTGTAAATATCGGGAAATCCCTGCAATATATGACCGCCATCTTGGATTTGGGCCGCCATATTGGATTCTAGGAGCTAGAGAAAGCTTCGTGTAACGTCTTACAAGATTAATATCGTTAAAAATCCCATTAATGATCTATACTTGAAAATAAATTGCATTAATGAGAAATAATAGCTTAAAAATACGAATTTTTACATATTTTGGCGGCCATTTTGAAAATGTGCCCCATTCCGACCGAAAAAATTGTCGGATACCAAAAATTCTTCAATTTTTGTATTTTTCAGTCAATTTGGCCTAAGAAATACCCCTACAGAACAGTGGCATACGCAAAAGGGCATTATTGTCCCAAGCCTAACTAAATGTGCACTAAAATATGAGTGACATATGGCTATATAAAAAAGTTATAGAACCAAGTTACCACCTGAATTCGTTAGACAGCAGACAGATTCTGGAAGGGAAAAGATGAAACAATTTCTGTTCGCAGACTCACACAGCGAGGTTTGAGAGAATGGTTTTAGCATTGTAATCTATACTATGCTTCCTTATACGGCATTCAGTAACTGAACATATGATATCAATTATTGTTTTTTGTTACCTTGTTGTATATAATTTGATTTCTTGACATTATACTGTCATTACTCACTTGAGAACGACAAGAGAAACTTGTTGAAACGTAGTGTGAAATAAACTCCGTGATTGTTTTCCATATAAATTTATGTTATTTACTATACTATGCTTGAAACTATATATCCGGCAGGCAATGTTATATGAAGTAAGAACAAACAGTAAATTGTATTGTTATTCCTGGTAAGACAAACATCTGAACTGGGATAGAAAAGAAGAAGTAAATACACAACGTGATGGGAGAGAAAAGCAACCAGAAACAAATTCTAGACGATCACAAGGCTACTTTTAAATGATATATACACTCAGCAATTCTCGACAGATTTCGGAAACCTGCATCTAGTCTCGGCTGCATCTAGTCTCGGCTGTAATTGATATATACCTACGCCCATACATTTGCGATGCGGCTACCAGTTTACTTTAACAGGAAAACTTGACGCTATTACAAACAAACAAGACACCATGGGCGCAGCCATGTTTCATCCGGGACCTTTAAAGTAGTTCTAAGACACCATGGGTGCAGTCATGTTTCATCCGTGACCTTTAAAGTAGTTCCAATATGGCGGAATTCGTCATACAGCAGAGAGACTAGATACGGAATCTGTCGAGATTTGCCGAGTGAGATATGTAAAAAGGGGGGGGGGAGAAATGGGGTTTAACGTCCACTCAACACAAACTAGGTCATTTCGGGACTAACATATTGGGAATTTTTTAAATTTTATTTCTTTATTTCGCTTGCGCGTAGGGGTCTTTAGCAGTGGGAGGAAACCGGGTTGCCTGGAGGAAACCCACGAGGTGGAGAAGGCGCCCCTATTTCCAGGCCACATACGCTCACACCGGGGAGCGAAACCACGGCCCTACAGGTCCAAGCACGGCACTATCTAGACTACTAGCCCACCCCCCATATGTAGTTAGAAAAGATGCATGGGTCATACGTAAGATATATGTGACGACCGGTATTAGTTCTTTTTGAGCAGCACTCCCGTCTGACAGAGAGACCCATGGTACTACAGTAGATATACATTGTAGGCTACTATTTGTATGAATGTATTACTTATGCAATCATGTATGTGTTAATTTGTCTATGTAGTATGTATTATTAAATGTATGTGACTATCTAAGTGTATATTATGCATGTTGTCCTTAATATGTACACTCCTTCCGAAAGTTTCAATACAACGCAAGCCTATACCTTTCCATGTTCCATAATGGTAATGTTGTTTAAGTCGGGCGACACGGAATCGCCCAAAGGCGTTTTACAGCTGAGGCGCTGGAGGCGCCAGCTTCCTCGCGAAAAAAATCAAAAAAGTTGAGCAAAAAAAACGGGAGAAAAATGCTAAAACCGATGAGAAAAATGAAATGTATAGTTAGAGAGGGCCCTAAAGGCAGACAGAGGGGCTCCTCGTCAAACAAAACGGCCCCTCTGGCCAAGGGAAAGAGCCCTGAGTCCGCGTCAATCGTTTTCTTTACACTGTTACTGTCGAATCCACCATACTGAATGAGAATGCAGCCATTGCACTGGTATGAAAATCATCAATCAAGACACCCCCCCCCCCCTATGGCGGTATATTAGTGTCAAAATTCTAACATGCTATCGTCTAATTTCTACCTCCATTCATGTAACTTCTAACTTCCATTCAAGTAATTTCTAATTTAAGACAATGTATAATTCAACTTCTTTATTTGTTCAGTGTAAATATCAATTCTATTTCATCTTATTTCTAATATTGAGGCGAAAAATGTCTACTTCATTGTGGTATTTGTGACGAAAGCATGTTAGAATTTTGGCACTAATATACCGCCATACCCCCAGACCCTAGCGAAAGATGGCCCTCAAAATAGTGTAGCCTCCGGAGGCCCTCCGCCATAATAAACCTCAAAACGCCCATGGAATCGCCAATTGGATAATTCATAGCGCTTTTCTCTGTTTAAAGGCTGCATACATACGTGCAATGTTACTGAACCGGATTACCTGTTTTATGGCATGATATAAATAGAATGCTGCACAGTTATATCAATTGAAAAACTGACAAAGACATAATAAGGGGCGGTATTTGTCGCCGAATTGACGCTGTGAAAGATAGGTATAGAATCGCTCTATATCCAGATTAAACTCAACATTATTTCATTTAAGACTTCATGTATAGATGAACTGTGAGTATTTCGTGTGTTTGATGTCGTTCTTTCTAGGGAAATTAGACAGCAGCATTAAAAGTATGTCGTATTTCACAAATGTTGCAGCAATGACGATCACAAGTGTAATGGCTGACATGACTGTTTTCCCTGTAGTAGCGTATGTAGGCTATGTATTTATAACTTAAATTATATAGACATGTCTGCAACATTTTCGGGAATTTAGCTCACAGTCAGAAAATCTGAACTCCAAGTTTGATGTCTGAGGAGTTTGATACGTCAGGGTGACACAAAGTAATCATGTGGAAATTGCGAACTCAAGATCACCATTTCAATGGGTTTTTTTTTTTCTCCAGATCTTGAATACTGAAATATAAATATTAAAAATTGTGCCGCACTCGAATTATCAATCAATATATGCCTACTTTTTAAAAAAAAAAAAATCACCTATGCTATACGTACTTATAATCTACATGCATTTACACCCGTTGAATAATTACATTACGTGTAAAATAATAAATATAGTTTGCCCACATCAAATAGGAATAAAACCACACCTAACTTTTCTATGTGCATAGAATACATTGCCGAGTGGTAATCAATCTGCCGTTGGGGCGTTTTCGAGATATTCGGGGTCAAATGAGGTCATCTTCACTGAAACTGAATGCGCAGTCATTCTTTATATCATGAAAAAATGCTGAAAATGACGAGAAGTAATCTTCCTTTCAATAAAACTGTAAAGTTGCTAAATTCAAGTTCTTTGTTACCCCATAGGCCAAATGTTCCGTTTTTGCACTAGGAAGATTTAATGCAACAAATGTCGGCGTAAAATAGTAAAAATAAAGCGAAATCTAATTAAACATGCATTATGCAAGAGCTAAATCTGATTATTGAAAGTCTTTATTTAGGCTTCAGATGTCATAGAAATTATGAATTAGATCTTTATTTACACAACAAGCACAAAATCAACCCTCACGGATGGCTTGTATTCAGCTTCGATTTAAATAGGATTTCGTTGACTGATTTAATTATTAATGGCGTCGTGGGCGGAGATTAACTGTTAGGCTGACGTCATACTCTCGGAAATTTTAAATCGAGGCTAAAAAATGATAGAAAAATGTCTTCACACTAAATCAATGAGCGAACATAACAACAAGAAATCGTATTTATAAATCATCAAACTATTACAAAAAAACGTAGTATATTAGAAATATCTTTTTAAAATAACTTCATATAAACTTCATTAGAAATGGTGGTAATATTTTATCTTTAATACAAGTGGTGTGTGCTTGATTTGCGAAAGATGGTGGTGTAGGTCACAGTACTTATTTACATTATTTAATTTGATATTAAAAGGGGCTTAGTAAAAAATTTGGATCTAAAAATTCTTCCAAGACAAAATTATTTTCACCCAGTAGCGGAAGCATGAGAGGGTGTCTCCTCAGAATAAAAGTCGTTTCGTCTGTATCTGACAAAAAGATTGGACTTGCAAGCCCCCGTTTCCTTGATAAATATAGGCCTATATTACTTGATAAATTGGTAGGTAAGGTGTGATGTATCTAAGTAAAGAATGAATGTTTTAAAACTCAGATCCCGACATTCTTTGCTGCAAGAAAGCCTATACCGTTAACATAAGTAGAGTTAACATAGTACGTCAGAATTGAGATCCATTTTGTTTCTAAAACATATCACCGTGACTCTTTGAGAGAGCGGATGTCCACTGACAGTTCCTATCCGGCCTTACATAGCTGCAATATGAAAATACGGAAAAATACCGCTCTTCCCCACCTCTGTTCTTGGGCTGTTTAAGAACCTTAAACTTCTATTTTTCACCACAAGGAATCATTTCTAACTATATTTTACACAAATTTATAATAATTCAACACCATTTTCAAGTAGAATTTAACGATGAAATAAACATACGGTTTGCGCATGTTCGAGACTCACAATGGCTCATCAGCTCAAACTTGTTTTGTGTATGTTTTTAATCGCAGAATTCTACTTGAAAATATCGTTGGGTCATTATAAATTAATGTGTGTCACCTGTGGCAAGATAATTGATTCCTTTAACAAATAAAGTGGAATCAAGGCGAAAAAGAAAAGATTCAGAATCCAAAAAAGCCTTAGAACAGAGGTGAGGAAGAGCGGTATTTTCTTATTGCAGCCATATAAGGCCGGATAGGAATTGTTAGTGTACATCGTCCGCTTAAAGGCAGTTCCTAAAGGAACTCGTAAAAACACCATTCTTAAAAACGTTCGATTGCCAATCAACTTTTCACTGTCAAGCGACCTTCTATATTTGAGATGTCTTGAACTACCCAAATTTTCCGAGTTTAAAGTGCCCTCCCGATAACTTTATGAGGAATAAAACTGCTTAATTTTGTGTTAAAATCCCCTTAAACCCATCACCTAAGCCCGACCAACTAACACGATATTTGTGATACGCTTGTAAATAACTTAAATCTGACAGTCTTCATCTGGAAATGGAGACCGTTGTATTATACAGTATCTGGATAAAACCAGACTTTTTTCTATAAAAATAATATGTAGGTGAAATTTACCTTTTGTTATCAAGTACAGTACATGGGTCATTCATTGTATAGACTTCTCAAGAAATGTGAATCGATTATCAGGTCACCCAATGAAAAAATTGACCCGAAATCTTAAAAGGGTTACGTGTCCGGATAAGCAGTGTTGACTTTCACGTCCAAACGACTCAATATTTTGAGCTGAAATTTTGAGACAAGATAATGCCTCTATATTTTGGTCCATAAATTTCATAAACTCTCGGACTTTAATTTTTGAGACTCTGTTCTTATCGGGACTGTTCCTTTAAACAAAAATGGTCCACAATTATATAAGATCTATAGATATAGGCTTCTATTTTAGACTAAGCACCTCGGTTACTTATGCACTAGCTGTTTGTGGGGGGGGGGCGGTTATATTGTAAAATACTTTGACAAGATTGCAATAATATTCATATCACATCCGTACATATTTATTTTTGCAGACAATAACTATGTCGGTTCCAAATAGAGGAAACTGTGTAAGTAAACGCCAACTACCAGGAACATTTTTGGCACTCATACAAAGACAAGAAGACGCAGCAACTTCTTTTTATTTTACTTGTGATAAATGGCTTTATATTAGAAACAAATCTATTAAAGACCTTACTGCACTGGCCGATGACCTGGACCAACACCATTCCAATGTAAACGTAGCTTCACTTGCCGGCACCACAGTTAGTGCATTCGGTGGCGTGGCTTTTATTGCTGGCATGTTAGCACCATTTACAGCCGGTCTTTCTGCTATCTTGGCGATGGGCGGAACTGCGGCTAGTGTTGCTGGAGGTGTAACGGCATTTGGGGCATCTCTTACAGAATATGGTATAACATATTCAAGGTGCAAGGAAATTCAAAATCATTTGGAAATTGATCAAAAATACACAGATAAGCTTATCCTAGATATGAATAAATTTATAGCAATGTCAGGAAAACTGGAAAAGTTTATTGAAACGACGTACTTTTCAGACCATGACTGGCTTGTAATCGCAAATCAGTCAAACATACTATTTAAGAAGGCTAAATTAGGAAAATGTGCCATCCAGAATATCCTTTTTCTCATGAACAGTGTTTTAAAAGCAACCAAAAGCCCAGAGGTTATCATGGCCTACAATCTACTCATGAGTCTGGTGGAAACTTGTGGTATTACCATGCCGAATTTTGGAAACATACGCATGCATGATCTTAAGAAATTAATGCTGGGGCGAATAGCCAAGTTAGGCGAAAAGGAACTATTGGGGTCACTTAAAGGTGTTTTTCTAACTCCCGGCAAATTAACCCAAACAGCAAGACTTGGACTTGGCATGACGAGTGCCGTGTTTGTTCTTATTGATATTTGGAGCATCGTTACTACAATAGACGACATGGAAAAGGGCTCAAAGACAGAAGCAGGAACAAAAATTAGAAAACTAGTTACTGGCTTTGAAGAAGGAAGGGACATTGTAGCTGACGCTGTGGTTGATAGAAAAGAAGGTTTAATGGTTAATTAAAATCCACACGTATTGAAAATAATTACAGGCAATATTCCATTAATTGTATGATAATGATAATAACTAAATAGTAACTAAATGTATATACCTACTCACATCGTAACATTTACATACTATAATTTGTAAATTAGCATATACTTAAACTACGCACTCCATCTGTCAGATTGGCTTAACAATCACCCCCTCGTCCATTTTTTAAAACAAATTGATCACGTGCACGTCACATTCAATAGATAATTAAATACTACTGCTGAAAGTGTCCGTTTTCAGACCCAAATATGTCCTCTCCGAACGTTTACTTAGACGAAAATATCAGCCAAATAGCTCTTGGAATGTCTACAGATGTAAGGAAATAATGGATATTTGTCTCCCGCCCCCCCCCCCCCCTCGCAGCGGCGTGCCCCGTCTTCGCAGTAAGTACCCTCATTTTGCAGTAAGTAACCTCATTTTGCGCCCCCTCCACCTTTTCAAAATTCTTAGATCTGCCCCTGATTAAATAGTCCATGATTATGATTGTCGGTATGTCCGTCCATCTCCCTAATATTACTTGTACAAACTTTGTTTATCTTCCCTGTTCTTGAAAAATTTGTTGAAACATAAATTTCCAGTTCAAAAATAATTTAATATATCTTAGATGTTATAGCAATTTTTGTATGTAAAAGATATTGATTATAATATATATGCATATACTTAGCCTTATTTTAGATTTGCGATAACAGTGATTATTTTCCTTGCTTCTGGAAAGGAACCCTTTAGGTAGAAACACTTACTACGTTTTTTATATGATAAGGTTCAATAAAATTGGTCATTTGTTATATAATTTTCAGTTTCATTTAAAACTTCATCTATCTTTGGATTTATAGTGGGGTTCCGATCTTATCGGTTGACAGTACGGAAAAGATCAGTAATTCCTATATACGTAGGCCATTCGTGACGAAACTCGGAACTGGGTCGCGATTTACCCACATTACGATTGGGGAATGGTTTTCATCAAATTCCGGGGGGTTGGGATGGCCTAGTGGTCTAGAGTGCCGCGCTTCGACCTCTAGTTGGCCGGTCACCTCTGGCTTGCGGCTGTGGTTTCGAGCCCTGGTGTAAGCGTATGTGGCATGGAGATAGGGGCGCCTTCTCAACCTCGTGGGTTTTCTCCGGGCACTCCGGTTTCCTCCCACTGCTAAAGACCCCTACGCGCAAGCGAATTATTGAAATAAAATTAAACCAAATGTTAGTCCCAAAATGACCTAGTTTGTGTTGAGTGGACGTTAAACCCCATTTCTCTCTCTCTCTCGTTCATCAAATTCCAGCTTAAGGCCTTGAAGCATTACGAAGAAAGGGCACGCCATAACCAAAAGGAGGGAGAAACACCAAAATTTGTACGCAGATATTCAACAATTAGTATGATAAAAGGCTGATTTAATGACAAAAGCTTACTTTGACTTAGATCTCATCGCATTGTCATTTTAAAGGCAAAACTATACAAAAATACTAGATATACATTAGCCATTTTCTAAAAGTGAATAGCAAATGTAATACTATGGGATATGCTGCCATGGAAGTTAAGATATTCTTTGCAGAAAAAGGTTTTCTCTTGAAACTGAACCCTTAAATACATAATAATTTTTATTTAATATAACTTCACATAAATAACAAACAAATGATACACAATTAGCCTGTATTTGGGTCGATTTTCTTTTAATAAGCCCACATTTGTGAAATTTTAATTTAGCTTTCTCCCTTGACATTCATCTATGTTCCATTTACATCCACTATTTTTCAATCGGACAACTGAACACCTATGGATGCATTTCTATTAATTTTTCTAAAATCATATTAACAGGGATTTGAGTTACAAATAGTTACACATTAACTGTTACGACATCTTAATTCAGGTGTAAAAAGAGCTGTTTTTAAATGAGCCCAGCTTCTTCCTGTGCTGACCGTAACAGCAATTGGTACACTTAATGTAGCAATATCTTTACACAATTCTTGTCCATCTTCCATTATTCTCTTCACAATTTCTACAAACATAAAATAATAATATAATTGGATTTCTCAATACTCCTGGCTTGTTAGAATTGTGATGTACATTCTTAACATGTTTTAAGCGTTAACACAATATACTGTCAACAAATCAGAGACGAGAATAGTTCAGTGAATAAATCTCGTTAGCTCTTTGCTACCGTTATGTTAGCTCGATTTCAGTATCGTAAGGATTCGATACTTTTTCTAACAAATACAAATGCGGTTAATATCTATACATCCATTGAACTAACTTTTCTCTTACCTAACTCTGGCTAAAACATGCCAACAATATCACATGCGGTGGTAGAGTTTAATTATAATAAAGCTATCTGATGTTGCATTGCCTGGCAACAAATATACCCCCACAGCAACTTTTTACATATTGAAACCTCTGACTGATCTCTGAGGTTTTTAATAACGCCGTCTCCACTGCTTGCTTTATTTAGAATAGTACTACGTTACATCAAATTTGATTTCTATAAATTTTGCATTTCCCAACCCACAAAGATCTCAACTAATTATTACCTGTAACATCTGCTATCTGGGATTCGGGGACTTCCCAGACTAACTCATCGTGAATTTGAACCAGTAATCTGTACATAATATAAAATAACGATATAAGTCATGGTATGATATAAAATAACGATATAAGTCATGATATGATGTGTAGAATATGAATTTAATTATAATTATATTTCAATAACATATACTTATTCTTGTCGGTCACTTGATGATCAAACTGTCTAAACACGACACTGCGTTTACCTGAACATCGGGATACAGGGGCGGATCCAGAATTTTCAGAAAGCGGGGGCGTGCTGCGCCAGCTTGGGAGTGCGAAGCACGGAACCGTGAATTTTGAGTGTAAAAAATGGCCACAAGGACTAATTTCGTACTAGTACTGTAAATTACGATTTCCAACCTGAGCTATTTTTTTCGCTCTCCTTTCTCGCGAGAATATATGGAGCTAAAAATTGTTCGCCACCTCAAAAAAAAGAGGGGCGTGCGCCGGGTGCGCCCCCCTCTGGATCCGCGCCTGGGATACCGCACGACGTACGCGTTAGTGATTTGACAAAAAAAACACCCCCGTCGCTGATTTGTAGGAATCGCTCGTCGTACAACAAAACCATGGACCACAACATAAGTTTATACAGACCGGAGCGTAGTATTTTCTCCCAAAAGAAATCTATCAATACGTCTATAATCGTTTGAACAAGTTTGATAATCAAGATAAGAAAGAAAATATTTCTTTCCAATAAATTCGTGATTTATCCTAGGCAGACAAACTGGGTTTTTTTCATATGGAATTATTCTAGTAATAGCTAGGATTGTAATGCATAATGGATTTGTCAATGAAAATTGAAGAACAATTAAATTCCAATGGTCTGGGCCCATTACCTGATCCTTTTGGAAAGGGTAGGGGAATTATGGGCTGCAAGTTTAGTATGTTGAATTAAACCCAGGGGCCCAAAACAACCAAGTATTGCAAGCTTCGCGTTATACCAAACAATACAACTGAATGTCGCCCGGGCAGATCATATACTCTATACCATTATCATTCCACTATAAACAAGTCCAATAATTTGGTCAATATATACTTAGTTTTTCGTATAACTTAACGATCCTGTAAACATATTTTATTTATTTTGCTTCTTATTGTGAACAATATCCAAATGGGAACACATCAATAACAACACATTTGTACACTTGTAATCAACGGTACAAAGTCAGAGGGGTCAAAACCAAAAGTACGATACCGATGTCAGTAGCGCGTGTGACCTCCACTGGCTCTTACGCATCTGTGTCGTACTGTTGCGCCATGGATATTGTCTGAATTCAGCCTGCAGATTATACATCACAAAACAACCCTGGCTAATGAATGACTCAACCTCCATTGATGTTCTTAATTATATCGTATTCCACTAATAAATAATTTATATCCTACACATAACAAGTCTGCTACAAGACATGAAACATATTGCGGGGTTTGTCCTATTCCCGAGAAGAATCCGTTGATCAAACAGTCCAAACTACGACACTAATTTTACCTGGATATCGCAGAGCGTTTCGGTATACTATTTGATTCATATACATACCTGGAATTAAAATTTTGGAGAGCAAATTCTACTTTAATCATTGCAGACTTACATAAATCAGCTGCTGATCCTGAAATTTAAAAATAGTACGAATGAAAATATCTATATTGTACACCAAAATAGGCCTGTATACAGAATCTATGTATTGGTATATTTAATAAAATGGATGAAAACGTCGCTTCTTTTGGGTTGCTAAATTTCTGATTTCATTCTTCTTAAAAATCAAAATGTAGGCTAAATGACACAACCTTGAACACAGAAATTTACACATTGTCTTTCTGCTTGGGCTCGTAACACAGGGTTGAAACTACGTATATTTGGTACATATCGCCTCCTTCCAAATAATGTAGATGTAAAACCTGAAGTTAACAATAATTTAAATATTAGTTATATGATGCCCACACGATGTGACATAGTGTAAGCAACAAACAGCACCCATGGATAAATTTCATATTTGCGATACAAACAGCAAGCAGTCTTATACACCTTTGGTCCTAGCAAGAAGCCACGTCCAGATCGCAACCAAACCAGGCTTTTCTTCGCCACAAAATAGCCCTACTTCGGCTTAAGCCTTGATATGAAATATCTTCTCACAAACCTCCAAAATCTCAACCTTTTTAGCTACGTTCTCCTACCTACTTTAAGCTTACCAAAAATCCAACATATCTATAAATCACCAAGGGTTTAGGTTTATCAATGATTTCGTGTTACGACCCTATAAGAATTGCCCATCAAGATGAGAGAAACAAGACACCTTAGACAGCACTGAAGTGATATATCATAAGTTTAGATACTCTGCCTCACCCACGTCTGCAATATCAACAAGCGTCGTAATCATTTAGCAATCATTCAAACATCTTTCAGATATATCTCAAATATGATTACCATTCTTTTTGCAGAATTCTACACATGTTTTAGTAAATCTGTTAACGGCAGGGAACTTGACTGAAAAAATAAACAGACTTATAATCCCGTCGAAAGTGTATTGTCCAGATAATAAAATATAGGCTATTTAAATAAAAAAAATTACCATGTCTTTCATAATAATACTAAAAAACATGTCCACACTCTATGGCATACGGAATTCAAATAATTAATAATAATAAGACGACTAAAAGCTCTAGAGATTACAGTAGTTGTTTAAGTTTTTGTCGTGTGATAAAATTTCTAAATTTGTAAATCTTCTGAATGTTCTAACAATTGTTCTTCTTACTGAGAAAACTGTTCATAATAGCTTTGGCATTGTCTGGCGACACCTTGAGATAATCAGCTAATCTGTCTTTCCCTGCAATAAGAAGGATTCAATATTTGTGTAAATTATACATGTAATTCAAAATTTGAAAATCGGACCAAAAAGGAATCGAACTGGACTGAACTAAATTGATATTTATCACTTATTCTACAATATAATTGATTTATTATTGTGTAAAGTAATTCATACTAACCTACACCATACATTACAGAATAAACAATTCTTTTAGTTTGTTCTCTCTCTACTTGGCTTATTTTAGCATAGGCTTTACATAACCTGCACAAAAAAATCAACATCTTTAATTTGTTTGTAACAACTATATGCAAATCTTCAACGGAATCCTCGAAAATTTGTATGATAAATTTACTATTAAACTAACATTTGAAATATTTACTATGTTCAAAAATCCACAAATTTCATAAAAGTTAATGAGTCTTAAAATGTTTGTAATACATGTAATTAATTATGCAAATCTTCCAAGACAATCCATAAGAACAGTATATTAAGCAGTAAATTTTGATCTTCTATGCTTCTTTCAATTATCCACACCCCCTTCAATTAAATGAACCCTCTAACATTTAACATATTGCTTCACCTATGATCTTAATTGTAAACTGAATGCTTACCACTGTGACGTTAATGTTATAAATATATCTTCACAATTACCATCATCAAATATTGACAATAGTTGTTCATCTTTAGATAGGTGAGCCAATAACCTTAACTCAATCTGCTGAAAATCTTGAAAATAAGAAATAAACACAATACACTATTCATCCAGGCAAATACCAATTTACAAGAGATATGTGACTATTAGATTAAAAGTGTATTATGCAAGAGCAAAATCTGCCTATTGTAGGTCTTTCTTTAGGCCTGAAATGTTATAAAAACTATTAATTGGACATTAATTAACCTATTCACCGACAATAATCAACTCACGATATTGAGGCTAGCATGAGATTTTTGTTGGATTGTAGTTCGATTCGCTGAAATATCAATCTAATTAAAATATAGATCTATATTTCGTTTCGTTTTTTATACTTTCGATGGCTTACACTCATGTAGATCTAACAAATTATAGTGGGAGTTCACGTTCTATGACTAGACGTCAGTCATTCGATTAACCAATTAGCGACCGCCATGTTTTTTAAAATCTACTTTTGTTTTCTTTTGATTTCTACCCGCTGGTGTTAGTATAGACTACATTGGCTGGTAATATCTACCCACAGTTCCACGCATGAAAAGGTCAAAAGGTCGATTCGACAGACCATTTGATTGGCTGACCCCTCATTTCAGGCAGAACACGAGTTAAATAACAAGTCCTCCAGATCCAAGAGTAGTAAATACAAGTAAAAACGAAATTTTGAACTATAAAAAACGAAATGAAATTGGATCTGTGTTTTAATCAGATTGCTGAAATATTTTCCTTCGAGATTTACCACTAAAAATGGATAACCGAGACTATTGGTTTTACCGACTTTAGTAATGATGACCGAGGCTAAGCGGAAATATCAATCGATTAGTTCTAAGCTAATAGTGGATCAATTTGACTGAAATTGTCAGCAAATTGCCTTTACATTAGCTAGATTTTAACTATTGTAGTGAGAACTGTCAACTCGTTATCTAATCTCCCATAATGTATCTTTAATTAGATTAAGATAATACCTGCTGCTAGAAGAACCCACCCTTCATGGCTTATAAATGGTTCTCTTGCATAAATATCCATTTTAGATTCATCATGTTTCCCTGCAATTTAAATAATATCTTGGATAACCCCAATACTTCGGCACTAACAATGAAATTCCCGATTGGTCATACAGCGACTGGCTCGCTAGCTGGAGATCGGGGTGTTCGATACCTGCATTAGCCGAGAACGTTCATCTCGATTTTCCGGCGTGGTTTCCCCTTGTCAGTGATACAGAACAGAGGGCCTGACAAGGCCAGATTTCTAGTCATTCGGATGGTCCGTGTACACATTGGGGTGCACGTAAAAGATCCCTTGGCAGTTGAAATTTGATATAACAGTACGCCATAGCGCCGCTGCCCGGGCAAAAATTTCCCTTATTGCACACTGTATGGGCGTATGCAAGTCTTTCAATTAGCCCAGATTAGGTGCAGAAGAGTAGGACGTTAAATACCATTTCATTTCATTTCATGTCATACAGTGGACAGAAATCATAAGCCGACGAGTTTAACAGTTCTAGAGAAAACTGGCTTATTATTTGGAAATATCTTTCACCGCATATAATTTGAACTAATTAAACATTTTAAGGAGGATATATTTACCCTCTATAAAATGTCCATATAATTAGTCAAAGTCACACTGATGTTTTAGGTATGGCCTGTATATTAGGATGATAAGATGATAATCTGCCTGTAGCAGCTGCTATTTGATCCCAGTGTGTTGATAAATAACCTTTCTCTAATACATGACATCATTCCATCAACATAGGTAGATTTTAACTTTTGTAGCTACAAATAACACAACATATGTTAGCATTTTGGCATATTGTGCACAAAATCCATTTAAAGAACATCTCACAAAGGAAAATCGATGCTAAAATCCGAATATAACAGTATCGTGGTGGTTTACGATAATAAACAATCAATGCACACATTTTGTCAAAACTACATACAGTGATAAATGGGCCTAGAATAAAATAATTTGAATCAAATTTCCATTATATGCATCTTGCATTATCTTTTTATAAACTAATACAGCAAGACCGGCGAGCTCATTATCTAAATCTTACATAATGTATCTTTAAAGTATCCTGAACCCCTTACTGAATTAGAGGAATTACGCATTGCATCCTTATATAATCTGGTCTCCTTTCCTTTTCTTTCTAATTTTATTAAGAATAAAATTTACAATGGGTTACTGTCTTCTCGTGTTACTACATTCTTGGGTCATTAAACCCCAACATTTAATGGCATATAAAGTCTCGATAGGCATACTTACATTGTAGTTGCCTTCAGTTCTGGCAAAAGTAGACTTCTCAAATATCCAATCTTATTTTGATCTATTTTAAATACGTACAAACAGACTGTTACAATACCTGTCTATATTCCAGTATTATATTAGGTAATGGATGATAAGCTGCCATCTGAGATAACATGCTTCTGATGTGGATTTTTGGTGAGCTACACTTGTTTTTACCATTTTACAATTTGATGGCAACTTCTTATCTAACTGTAATTCTTCATACAACACCTAAAACATAATTTGACTCATCAAAAGTTAAAGATAGGCTGGCACTGCCAGGCAGGATACGCCCACATTTTCGAGAGATGGATAGAGAACAAACAATACGGAAAGTGATTTTTCCTACATCATTAAGTCCTGTATTTCATACTGTATTGGAGCAGCCATTTTGTTGGTCAGTTCCAGTCTGATATTCATGAAATTCGAAGTCGACATATGATTATGGGTGTGACGGTACACAACCTAGAAATGTGACTTTCGTCAAAATCGGATAAGAATTGTGACCTGTACAGAGTCAACAACCATGATATACCATATCTTTACACTATTCGCGTACAAACGGCGACCATTTCGTCCGGCAATTTTGGTACCATTTTCACGAAATTCGAATAATTCAGGAAGTTACGATCCGATATGCGCAAATACCGAAAGGAACCAAGATCTTTGGGTTATAACCATGCATTTCAAGTTTCATCAAATCGAATTAAAATTGTGACCTTTACAGGTCCACAACCTTGATATACCATTTTTTAACAGTATTCACGTACAAACGAGTGGTCATTTTGTATGGCAATTTTGGTCTGATTTTCCCGAAATTCAAACTCAACCTTCCTTACGGTTGTAACGGTAATATAATCAAACGTTTTTTTTAAATCGGATAATAATTGTGACCTCCAAGCCTAAAAAAAAGGCGATTTTGCGTATAATCAGGGCCATAATTCAGGAAGTTACGATCTAGGCGGGTAAAGATAAAAATGCACCTAGAACAAATTGCAACAGAAATCATTTCTTGGGAACTGTTCCGGTATGGTCTCTAGTACTCCCATAACAAAAGCGGCCATTATCGGTCTTGGGGAAATTTGCATAATTAACATAAATCCAAGATGGCGGCCAGTGGACCAGAATATCGCCGATATCTCCAAAACGGTTGACTTTAGTGCAAATAAATGTATTACCGACCTATAGGAAATCGATACTCGCGAGTTCAAAAATGCCGACATTTTTTTCCTCAGACCTTATTGTAACGTCGTAACGTCATTTTGACGGCATTACGTCTTGCTCGTTGTGACGTCATTAATTTAATTGTAACTGCGCTCGGAAAACTGCTGGAAACCACGAACGGCTGTATAATTTGTAAAAAGAACCCGTCTTCCCCAAACTGAAACTAAATATAATCGTTCGATCTATAGCTGGAGCCACTGTAGCTCAGTGAGTAAGACGTTAGCTTGCTTACCTGGGATTCAATGTTTGATCCCTGCTTTGGCCGAGAAAGTTCATTGGTACTTACCGGCGTGGTTCTCCCTTGTCAGTGGTGCAAGGCAGAGGGTCTGACAAGGGACAGCGTATATTCCTTCGGGTGGTACAAAAAAAAAACGAGATTCCGTGTACACATTGGCGTGCAATTTAAAGGAGCTAAATCGCTAACATTAATTGGGACCTGGAAATTGACACAAGTGGGTTGCAACGCATATAATACTGTAGTATCAATGTATATAAACTGATTTAATGGTTTAATGGTTTCCATTTATGTTCGGCGAAGTAAGCCGACAGTCTCAATCGAATGCAAATTTCTATCATCTGACTATTCCAGTCTACATACGCGTTTGATTTGGTACAATGTTTCTAGGCTCTTTCTTCGAGTCTCTTGCTAGAACTGGGACTGAAACGCATTATGGTACACGATTCGTGTACCAGTGGTAACATATTTATTTTTTCTACGGCCTACTCTTATTTATATCAAATTCGAACTTCCAAGGGATATTTTACGTGCACACCAATGTGTACACGGGACCGCGGTTTTTCGTACCATCTGAACGACTAGGCAGCTGTCCTTGTCATGCCCTCCTGCATCACTGACAAGGAGAAATCACGCCGGTAAATCGAGATGAACTATCTCGGCCAATGCAGGGATCGAACACCCGATCTCCAGGCTAGCGAACCAGCGCCTTATCCACTTAGCCACCGTGACCTGAAAACAAAAATATAGAAAATCGGCATCTTATTATTTATATAGAAATGTCAATGAAACAGAACACATCTGAAGTTTCCAAAGCCAATTTATGAGACCCAAAATAGAAAATATCGTCCACCTCTTCAGAGGAATAAATTATCACTGTTTTGGAGTTTGCATAAGATATAATCCATTTTTCACATCCAACAGTGATTCGGGCACACGAGGTCTGTCCATCTTCTTCACAACGTATTTTTTGCTCGAAAATTGTCAATCCCAATGTTCTAGATTTAGTTCTGTGACAACGTTAGTCCAGGTTTGAACCTGATGGCACATTAGTTAGCTGCGATATTGTAATCTAGTCGATACATGGAAATTCCCCCCTCAACCCCCAAGTATTTCTACGAAAGGTTTTTCCACTGCTTCTGGTAGGGTTTAGTGTACTTTATAACATACAATGTACTAATAGTTTACCAAAGTAGGACCGCCGGAACCCCTTTTTTTAAATGGCCAACGAAACGTCATAATATTCATACCTTGTAACTATCAACCAAACTTTGATGATCTTGGTGTCTATCCCTTGGTTTGTGGGAGGAAAGAACATATTAAGATCATAAAAAAATGATGTTGGTCGATATGCTGTCAAATATTGTCCCCAACACCTCCAAATAACAATAGTCCATAACTCTTGACTCAAATTTGATGATTTTGATGTCTATACCCAGGTTTGGGGGGGGGGGGGGCAAGAAACACATTAAGAAAGCTTTGGTTATCACTAAGCTGTTGAATCATTATGAAATTGAATTCACGACCTTCAACTGTCTACTATCACTTAATACACAAACACCTTTGTCCATAGGATAAGTTTCAGAGCGTTCAGTTATAAGTGTCATCCTCCTCTGTATCGACCTCATGAGTGTTGTTTGGTTTGTCACACTTTTCAGCTTGGCAAGGGCCACATACAGTAGGAGAGTCCATTGCATCTGCTGCTGCATCGGTAGCCTTTGCATCCCACCCGAACAGTTAAAATGGACTATTTTCAAGGCAAACGTCGTTTTTAATGATCTTGATGTGTTCTCTGCTCCCAAAAACCTAGGGGTAGACACCAAGATCATCAAATTTGTGTTGATAGTTACAGAGTTATGATCATTAAGAGGTTTCGGTGGCCAGCTTGGGTGTCATCGTTATAAAAAAAACACTTTCCCGAGGGTCCTACTTGCGTTAGTGAAGCCTACCAGAATCAGTTGAGAAACCCTTTGTAGCAATCTTTTGTTTGTTAAATTGTATTTTGACCTGACTATTGTGCAGCATCTTCAGTTGGAGGTATATACTATACTTGCATTACTTTCTCTGGCCACTTCCTGCAACAAATTGAGCCACCGTGGCTTCAGACTATAGATGAACGATGCTATATAGTTTCAGTTTGTTTGAAGATGTGTTCTTTTATACAAATTATACAGACGGCCCCCTGTCCCCCCCCCCCAGTCCCAGTGACATAGTTGATTTTCATTTTCGTTTGCCTTCTTACTGTTGTAGTTCACATTTCTGCTCTTTAATGGATGATATAAACATGATTTTCGCTTTGTCTCCGCCCTAGCAATTCAAATTTGCAACGTATTACCCCCCAATCTACCCCCCCCCCCCCGGCAAAATCCTGGATCCGGGCCTGAGCGGTTCGTTGTTGTTTCCAGCAGTTTTCCGAGCGCAGTGACAATAAAATTTGATAATGACGTCACGAGAACAACGTAATGCCGTCAAAATGACGTTACGACGTTACAATAAGGTCAGAGGAAAAAAATGTCGACATTTTTGAACCCACGATTATCGATTTCCTATAGGTCGGTAATACATTTATTTGCGCTAAAGTCAACCGTTTTGGAGATTTTGGCGATTTTCTGGTCTCCTGGCGGCCATCTTGGATTTATGTTAATTATGCAAATTTCCCCAAGACCGATAATGGCCGCTTTTGTTATGGGAGTACTAGAGACCACACCGGAACAGTTCCCAAAGAAATGATTTCTGTTGCAATTTGTTCTAGGTCCCCCCTCTCATATTGCTATCTTTACCCACCTATCCGATATGCGCAAATATCGAAAAGAAGCAAGATCTTTGGGTTATAACCTTGAATTTCAAGTTTCATCACAATCGAATCAAAATTGTGACCTCCACAGGGTCCACAACCTTGATATACCATTTTTTAACAGTATTCGCGTACAAACGGCGGCCATTTTGTATGGCAATTTTCGTCCGATTTTCCCGAAATTCGAACTCAACCTTCCTTAGAGTGTAACGGTGATATAATCAAACGTTTTTTTAAATCGAATAATAATTGTGACCTCCAAGCTAAAAAAAAGGCGATTTTGCGTATAATCAGGGGCCATAATTCAGGAAGTTACGATCCGATATGCGCAAATATCGAAAGGAAGCGAGATCTTTGGGTTATAACCATGAATTTCAAGTTTCATCAAAATCGAATCAAAATTGTGACCTCCACAGGGTCCACAACCTTGATATACCATTTTTTAACAGTATTCGTGTACTAACGGCGGCCATTTTGTATGGCAATTTTCGTCCGATTTTCCCGAAATTCGAACTCAACCTTCCTTAGGGTGTAACGGCGATATAATCAAACGGTTTTTTAAATCGAATAATAATTGTGACCTCCAGAGGGACCACAAGCTAAAAAGGGTGATTTTTCGGACAATCAGGGGCCATAATTCAGGAAATTACATTCCGATAGCCGCAAATATCGAAAGGAACCAAGATCTTTTGGTTACAAACATGCATGTCAAGTTTCATCAAAATCGGTTCAAAATTGTGACCTCTATAGGGTCCACAAGCTAAAAACGTGATTTTTCGTACAATCAGGGGCCATAATCCATGAAGTTTTGATCCGATACATGCCAATATCGAAAGGAACCGAGATCTTTTGGGGATAAACCTATATTTCAAGTTTCGTCAAAATCGGATAAGAATTGTGACCTGTAGAGAGTCCACAAACAAATTGTGGACGGACGGACGTCCGGACGGACAGGGGCGACGACATAATACGTCCACATGAAAATGTGGGCGTATAAAAATACTAATCACCCATTATAAACATATACTGGTCAGACCACAATATGAAAATTTAAACAAGAAATGAAAATAAATGTATATATACCTGACGAAGTTGTGAATGACTATTTATAGAGAAACTATGACCAGTGGCATGGAAAGCTTGGGTTTCCAATTTCAGTAATTTTTTCTGCAAATAATTTTAAAATACATGCATTGTAAAAAACATTCTCTGGCAATAAAAACATTGATAATCAAATGATGGTAAATTTACTAGTTTGTCCAAAATATTTCCTATGTTTTTTTTTGAAAATGGACAACAATCCTATGTATTAAATTCTACGAAAATTGTGCCTGCAAATTATTTGAATGATAGTTACCTTCAAAATATCTGAGAATTTAGCAACCGTGCTCATCTCTATTTTAAATCTGGCTGTTTCCATACAAGCCAATATTGGTGTTAGTTTAGTCTCAACACACATATACAGTTTATATATATTCTGTTCTTTTAATAAAGCGTTTATTTTTTTCACGGCCGACATCATCAGCAATAGATTAGCTTTAATATACCAGCTCGTTTCTCTACCAACCACCTGTCGGATAAGCAAATTGGTCGATTAACACTGGCCATGGGTTACCATAAAACAATGAACTCGAGAGATTTAATAAATGGTTGGAAGACGTTACAGGCCCGTAGCTAGCAGGGGGGCAAGGCGGGCATCTGCCCCCCCCCCTCTTGGAAAATTTTGACGCCCCCCATGGCGCCCATTACATTGGGTAAAAATCGGCTCCCTCAATGGGCGCCAAATGACGCAATACGAGACCAACGACCAACGTCTCCATAATAGTATGGGCGCCACATAAAGTCTAGTGACATTGGTTGGGCGCCCAAACGGATTGATCTGTGGGGTGTCTTATCCCGGAGAGGCGCTCATAATGACATAATTGGTTGGGCGCTTTATAATGTTGGGCCGCACATAGTACATAATACGGAATCAGATTGGTTGGGCGCCCACGACTAAATCAATGGGGCGCCCAAAACGGCATGATTTGCGGGGTGCCTTGGTCAAAAGGGGTCGAGATCATGGGCGCCCATAATGCCGAGATCACGGCCGCCTATAATGTAATGCTAGTGAGAATGGCTAGGCGCCCACGAATGAATTGGGCGCCCAAAACGGTGTGATAATTTTCTAAATTCAACAGGCATGTTTAGCCTAACTTAGATGGCCGAGTCGAATTCCAATCAATCCCTGGAATGTGGCTTCCCACAAATCATGCCGGTTTTGAAGCCCCATTGAACAAGTTCTGGGCGCCCAACAAATCTGATTCAGCATTATGTACTATTTGCGGCCCAACATTTTAAGGCGCCCCGCCATTCATGTCATTATGGGTGCCTCTCCGGGAGCACTCTATAAACCCTTCACAGTGTATGTACATCGGCGCCCTCGGAAGCCTTTGTCCCCCTAACAATTTTGGGCTAGCTACGGGCCTGCCGTTATAATAATCTTAAACAAAAAACCGAACATGTCAAGTCTCCGTTATACGTGGATCGGTTGTAAAGTCGAGAAAAAATATAGTTTTAAAACTAATATGGAAAGATTCAGGTAGGATATATACTCTTTTCCCAAGCTTTACTATTCAAAATGTAAAAGAGGGGATACCCATTCAAAAAAGTGTGTCCTTTATTCAAAAACTTTTATAAAACCAAACGCAAAATTACGAATTTGGGACCTTTAACTGAATTAACCTCTGGAAGTTTGAAAATATAAACCAGAACGTAGAATAACTTGGACGCTGGGCTATATGTATGTAGTCACAAAAGTTAAAGTTTATGGGTGTAATTATGTAATATAATACATGCCTTGTGATTAATTGGTGTTAACTTGGCAAAACGTAAAACTTCCAGGAAAGTTTTAGGAGATTTGTTGGCATCCAGCAACCAAACACCTAATAACGGATCTTGAATCTCCCAGTTTTCAGTCTCTAAATGATAAATTACAAATGACACTTTCTAAAAGAAAATAGTACATGTATTGGTAGAAAATTACTATGGCGACCATAAGGTCAAATACGATAGGTTCAAAAGTTATGAAAAATATCTTAAGAGTGCGTATATTACAATTAACTGTTTTACCTTTCTTGTGGACATCTTGCAAATGGAAAACTTCAATAAGGGTAATGATTATTCTCTGGGCATCGAAAATAATAATTTCTCTCTCCTTGAAAATTTTCAGTATCATCTCTCTGAAAGTGTGAACTCCACAACTAACATAAAGCGTAAGTTTATATTTAATTTCAGTAATTTGTTTGGTGTCAACTCTGATGAATCCATATATATATATGGACGGTATAGGAAATTGTAATAAATACAGGCCGTAGAAAAAAATGCCCTTTATTATAACACGATGCCTGGCGTGTGCCTGTTGATGCAGACAGGTAAGACTCTAACTTCATTTCATATTTTCTAATAAAACAAGTCTATCCAGTCGTGGGACTAGGTGAAAATCAGCCAGTTTTCTTCAAATTTTGGAATGTGACCCCCACAGACAATACAGTTTTGTTAAAGAGAATCCTGTCATCAAGTTGTCAAAGACAATACCTTGTGATGATGTGGTGTATAGGGCATGTTAAGTATCATATTACACTGCTCTATATATTTAGATTGTTCAAGTGATAAGCCTTTTGGGTCAGATTCTATAAGCCTTTCAAATCACATTCAAATTAAAAAAAAAAAAAAAAAAAAAAAATTAAAGTAAATATTTAATATTTAAAAATTACATTTGGTTCAAATATTACATAAGGTTATACTACTAAGCTTATGATACATGTATTTTAAATAAGATAATAGAAGAAGCTTTAATTTATTGCATAAAAAAAAATTATAAGGTCATGTGCATATACAAATAGAAATAAAAGAAAGATACACGCAATAAGCAAAGATAAATATGTTTACATGTACATAATTATACAAAGATACACAACTTTACAAAGACATGAACAAATTGTATACAAAAGATCCTAAACATTCCAAAATTTCTATTCATCATCAGTATCTTAAATTGTTGAGAACCACGGTAGTAAGACACTGGCTCGCTAGCCTGGCTGGAGGCCGCATGTTCGATCCCTACATTGGACAAGAAAGTTCATCGGGATATTTCTGTTTGGCTTCACCTTGTCAGTGGTTCGGATGGTACGACAAACCGAGGCCCAGGGTATACATTGCGTGCATGTAAAAGATCCCTTGGTAGTTGGAATTCGATATAAGGGTAGGCCATGATGCAACTGTCTGGGCAAAATTCCCATCATAACACATTGTTTAGCGAATGTCCGTCTTTATTTGATGGACAGAACAAGATTACAAAAAGCATTTTTTGTACAATCAGGGGTCATAATCCAGCAAGTTACGGTCTGAAGTATCAAGATTAGTAACCCAGATCTTTGGGATATAAATATGTAACTGGATGAAAATTGTGACCTCTAGAGGATTTAGAAGCTAAAACGAGATCTGACTCGATTCATGCCAATATCGAGAGAAACCAAAATCTTTGGGAGAAATGCCCATATTTCAAGTTCAGTCAAAATGGGATAAAAATTGTGACCTTTAGAGTGTCCACAAATAGATTATGGACAGATAAATGGACAGGGTCGACAGCAGTATACATCCACAACAAAATGTAGTCGTATGAAAATAAGGACTGGACGAAATGAGCTTCCTCAAATTAAAATAACAGCTCTGGTTTCGGTCCAATTTTTTTACAAGGGACTCAAAGAACGAGGCTAGACATATTCCACAAGTCCTGTCAAACAGTGACCTGTATTCTTATCTGTAGAGCATGCACAATAAATACTATGGAGGTAGATTGGAATAACCGGATGCTTTAGATTGCTATTGGATTGAGACTTCTGACGTATTTCGCCGAACATAAATAATTTGAAATTATAGTAAAAAAGGAAACAATTGAATGTATATCAATTTATGTACATTCATACTACATTAGTATATGCGTTACGACCCATTTGTGTCAATTTCTAGGTCCCAAATATTATCAATTTAGCACCTTTAATCTTAAAATATTTGTAAATTCTGTACAAAAATACACACTACTTTGTCTTGGGTCTAACCCTGCAAATCCTTGTCCAATTAAACTACATATCTTCTGTTTTCAGAAAAAATGATTATTAATAGCTCACCTTTATTGAAAGATGCCAATTTTCTATTCTGGCATCCAATACCATTCATTTTAATGATAAATCTTGGTTTTGGGAAGAAATAAACAACTGATACCAATTATAGTAAAGAGCTTTTTATTTTATCTAAATCAAAATGTTGTCATTTGATACTCTCAATAGCAGGCAGGTTAAAAGTTGTCAACACTTAACAGGGTAATAATGCTATCAAGTGGGACATGGTGTTTAGATATAACATACCAGCGAATTAAATGTCAGTGAACTGGACACAAGACAAACATCCAAAATTTAGCCCGTTTTTGGTACCTAGTCTCAACGCTGTATCACTATGTAGAGTACATTTAAAAGACGACACATCAGACAAGATAATCGCTTACAAATAATCTATTGCGTACGCAGGACATAAAGATAACCATCATTATTCAAGAAAAATACCAAAAAAAGTTACTCCTATGTTCGAAAAACGAAAAGGTGTTTACCTAAACCAGCTAAAGTATTCTTTCGCTTCACTTTCATCTTCAAGAGGAAATACTAAAAGTTGATCTTTATATTCTTTAAAAGGGCCACCTCTTATTGCTCCACAAATACACTTTGCCTTTAAATCAAATTAAAATTCGATTGAAATAATTGACAGCTTACATTAAAAATATTCTACTGAACATTAATCTCCTTGGACTTTATTATCATACTCAACTTCTTGCAATTTATATAATTCTGTCGAAATAAGGACCCATGTATCTTACCCACTTGTCTATACTTTTACCAGAATTCTTCGCCAACTTTTTCTGCAAGTAATAATACAATGTCCTGATGGCATGTATCCTGAATTATATTATACACGTACCGCAACCGAGCAGATAACTTACTTAAAATCTTGTATTTCTGTTACATACAATATGCAACTTCATTGTTCGTAAACGGAACCCTTTGGTCACTGATAAGTGCAAACACAAGCGCAATCTGAGCATATCTAATAATCCCGATTCTTATCCGTTCAAATGATATATTTTTTGATAAAACTTGACATATGTATTCATTATCACATTATTTCGCTCCCCCAAGTTAGAAAATCAACCCCGTCAGCATATATCTGATTTCCCAAGCGGAATGTCCTTGGCCGGCCCGTACATATCCAATAAGTCTACTGCAATCATCAAACCATCACTTTCATTTTTACTATTTTAACTATCTTGGAATATGTCCTCATAGAAGGAGCCACAGTAGCTCCTGGAGGCTCCGTGTTTGATCAATGTGTTGACCGAGAAATTTCATCGGGTTTTTTTTGACGTGGCTTCTCCATGTCAGTGGTGCAGGACCCAGTGCCTGGTAAGGGACAACGTATAGTTGTTTGGATAGGACGAAAAATCGCGGCCCCGTGTACACATTGGTGTGCACGTAAAAGAACCCTTGACAGCTGGATTTCAATATAAAAGAAGGCAGTCGCGCCGCTGTCCGGGCAAAATTTCCCTCATAGCACACTGTATGGTCGATGCTTGTCTTAATCAGCCCAGTCGGAACAGAAGAGTAGGACGTTAAACCCCCAGTTCATTTCAATTTCATTTTCATCTTCATATAATAAATCACTACGGTTTAAACATAAGCGCCACGTGCACAACTAAACCATTAGAAAACCAATGCTCATGAAACGAATGCGAGTTTTTAATGGATTTTATTATTAACTTGTTCAGAAAAAAAAAAGAATGTGTTATAAATACTTTATTATTTTCTTGTTGTTGGTGACCTGTTGTTATTAAAGTGCTGCCATCGTTATATATTATGGTGAAAGACAAACTGTCAGCCTGTAATAGACATGATTGGAGATTTCTTCTACCATCTTCAGTCAGCTTAGACACGTCTATAAATCTGTTATCATGTAACACTTCTGTCTCGTTTCCGTTGTCTACACCGACCTGTAGAGATATAATAATTACATTTACAACTTACAAATATATATATCTATTATTCCCATTTTACAAAATATATTTTCATGAACGTGATTGAGTTGGCGAGTGGTTTAACACGTGTGCTTTATATTATAAAAAAAAAATATACCAAGTTGTTAGTCCCGAAATCACCTGGTTGGTGTTGAGTAGGGGAACTATGTTAAGATCAAGCCCCCGTTTTTCTCATGACCCTCCTATGACAGACATCCCATCAGTCATCATTCGTTATGCACAGGCCACTTCTATTCACAAAAGGTCAGTAACCTATTTTCATTTCTTCACTTTCTCTATCTGATCCATATCATGTCGTGATGTCGCCCTTCATAACACGACAACCCGTTATCACGACATGTGAATCCGACATCACGACAACAGGACATCACATTTTAACTCGACGCCGTCAATACATTTTCACTGACACCACAACATTAAACGTAACGCTAACGCTACAATATACGTCCACATTCCCCGCTTTGAGCTTTATTGATACGGTACTTTATTGAAGTAAAAATGGGCATGGCTCTGCCCCTGGTAGTTGGGCAATCACCAAAAAACAATAGGGGTCATCCTTAGGGTATAAGGAATAGGTATGCAGGACACACAAACATTGGGCGTGGCTCTATCCCAGGGGATCGAGCATACACCAAAAATAATAGTTGTCAGCCTTAGGGTAAAAGGAATAAGTATATAAAAGTTTTTAAGACGATCGATTATGAATTGTGACCTGTAGGTGACACACAGACACACAAAAAGAAAATGGATGTGGCACTGTCCCTGAGGGTTGGGCATGCACCCCAAACGATAGGGATCTTTTTCTTAAGGTACAAAGAATAAGTATGTAAAGTTTCAAGATGATACATTAAGAAATGCAGTCTGTAGACAAAAACAAATAAATACAAAAAATGGGCATGGCTCTGTCCCAGGGGGTCGGGCATGCACCCAAACCGATAGGGATTATTTTTAGGGTATAAGGAATAAGTATTTTAAGTTTCAAGATGATCGATTAAGAATTGTGACCTGTAGGCGACACACAGACACACTAAAAGAAAATAGGTGTGGCTCTGCCCCTGGCGGTTGGGCATGCACCCCAAACAGTAGGGGTGTGCCTTGGGGTACAAAGAATAAGTACGCAAAGTTTTAAAATGATACATTCAGAAATAAGTATGCAAAGTTTCAAAATGATACATTCACAAATGTGGCCTGTAGATGACAAACAAACAAATGCAAGAAATGAGCGTGGCTCAGCCCCTGGGGTCGGGCATGCACCAAAAACAATAGGGATCGTTCTTAGAGTATAAGGAATAAGTGTACAAAGTTTGAAGAAAATCCAGTAAGAATTGCGCCCTGTAGGCGACACACAAACACACTAAAAGAAAATGGGCGTGGCTCAGCCCCTGGGGGTCGGGCATGCACCAAAAACAATAGGGGTCGTCCTTAGGGTATAAGGAATAAGTATACAAAGTTTGAAGAAAATCCCGTAAGAATTGCGCCCTGTAGGCGACACACAGACACACTAAAAGAAAATGGGCGTGGCTCTGTCCCTGGGGGTTGGGCATGCACCAAAAACAATAGGGGTCGTCCTTAGAGTACAAAGAATAAGGATGCAAAGTTTTAAAATCATACATTCAGAAAAGTGGCCTGTAGACGACAAACAAACAAATACAAGAAATGGGCGTGGCTCAGCCCTTGGGGGTCGGGCATGCACCAAAAACAATAGGGGTCGTCCTTAGGGTATAAGGAATATGTATACTAAGTTTGAAGAAAATCCACTAAGAATTGCGCCCTGTAGGCAACCCACAGGCACAGACACACATACATACATACATAAACCCATACATACAGTTGATGCTCTTTAATTGATGATCTAAAAATGATTTTCGGATTGTCTCCGCCCAAGCAATCCAAAGTTGCAACGTATTACCCTTTGCTCCACCCCCGACCCCCTTGCCAAATCCTGGATCCGGGCCTGGGGAGTGGGGATTAAGCTGAAACGTTTGTTCAAGCGTCAGCTTCTTCGTAGGGGAGAGCGGGGTTAGTTCGCACCATTTTATTAAAATAAAACCAGCATATAAATACCTGAAAATGGACAGCAGTCGAAGGATGAGATTTCAATTTCTTAAAATCGCTAACCGCATTTGAATTTCCAATACATCTTTTGCTAGTTTTGGCTGAATTCTTGGACTTTTTCAATTCATTTCTGCTAGTCAATTCTTCACCCTTTATGAAAGATTCTATTTCTTCATTCTCTTTTTCTAAGGGAAAAACAGTATTGCTATATTATATTAATAGATTGGCCTCCTGTCTTTTAATATTTGTTGTTTGTTTTTCTTAATCATAAGATTCTGTTTTCATTACAACGCTTTCCAATGGAGGATCGTCTTCTTTCAGTCATACAAATCAACTTACCGAATGATTTCGACCAGATGTCGATGGTAAAACCCAATCGCTCCCCAATGTCACCTTGCTTCCTGATTATAATTCAAGTGAGAGCTCATAGATTCAGGAACTGGTGGAATATGTTACGAAGCACAAAATAATATTGCAAAATACAGAGTCTTACCTTTCATAAAACATTTTTGTTGGTGGGCATCACTCTTCAACTGAAGTCTTTAAAAAAAAGAGATGTTTATTGAATTATCGCTAGATGCATTTCAAATCAATAAAAACCATCAACTAAACTTAACAATACAACACAAAAAAATACCTTATCTGTTGATGATCAATTAATTTTCTAGACAGGGAAGACAATGTTTTATTACTTTTGTCAACTGTAGCTGGTGATCTTTTGGGTGATGGCATCATTGCATCGACGTCAACAAAATTTGCATGGGGATATAAAAATGGTTTACTTAGAAATTCATTTTCTACCATCTGATTTGCAGTACTGTTTTGATTATTAAATGTCGGTATTACCCTGTTATGACAGAAGTTACTGTCATACACTGTGTCCGACAATTCGTCTTTACTTTCAGTTGCACCCAAATTATATTTTATGGGGTTATCATTTACTACCAATGGTAACATATCACTCCTAGTTCTCTCTAAATAGCCGGCACCGGGGCATATCGAACATCTATAAATGTCATCATATTTTTTGTCCTTTGTTTCCATTTGGTCGACACAAGAATAGCTTGAGTTATCCTCAAGGGAGATCATATTTCGACTTCGTGAATCTTCTAAATATGAAATGTGGTGATCTGCTACATCACTATCTTTGTCGTTAATATGAATCGCATTGAAAACACTTTGGCCAAAAGAAGTTTCGCTGAATTCACTCTCATGTTCTGATGCAGTTGTTGGCAAACTTCTCCGAGCTTCACAAGATGAATCTGAGAAGCTGTAATTTTCATATTGGCTATGATTTTCGTGATATTCGTTTGGATTCCCATTGAAATATAAATCGATTGGTGTCATAAACTCTTCATAATAATCAACATTACTAAGCCGTTCAACTTTCTCTTTGCTGGGAAACAATTCTTTATGGATACGATTAGACTTTCTCTGATCTTTATATATTTGACAAGAATCAGATAGAGGGGTCGCATTTTGGCTAGCTTTAGTTCTTTCCGTTTGAGATTGAATTTGACTTGATCCGTTGAATTTACCACTCTTGTTACTTGATTCTCTTCCCTGTAGATATTGGTTTTGTTGTTTCTGGTAGTAAATGTTACTCTCCAAATCATGTTTACAGTCAAGAATTTCAAAGTTGTTTGAGAATCTTGAAGCTAGAATTATAAAAACAAGCACTTGGCTTAAAAATACTCCGATATAGGCTATTTTGCAAGAGATAGAAGGTAAACTGGGAAAATTGAAAAAGTGCTCATCTTCTCTATTCCCAATACTTCACATCGAATTTTTTTTATGGGGTGGGGGACTGTGGCGTCTATCGGGGTTGGGATGTTTTTTGCAATGGGACAAAGGGGTAACTCAGGAACGGAAGGTTGCTTGGACCTGCCTTGCTATTAACTGCTGTATAAAACATTACTGCAAACATTTGCCAGAAGTCAGTTTGTTTATTGATCTTGGTTCAATTATTTGCTTACTAGTGGAAAAAAAGTTATGGTAGCCTACTTCAACAATGTCTTTGTCTTTTTTAAATAGAGGGGGGGGGGGCGAAGGGTTAGCGCGCGCTGTATCATACGGCCTGCCATTGAGTCAACTGGCGTGGTTTCGAATCCCCGGTTGTACGTGCCAAGGATTAGGGTCGCCTGTCCGACCTCGTGGGTTTTAACCGGGACTCTGGTTTCCCCCCACTGCTAAAGACCCCTAAGCGCAAGCGAAGTATTGAAAAAATTAAAATTAAACCATATGTTAGTCCCGAAATGACCTTGTTTGTCTCTCTCTCTCTCTTAAATAGACAGCACAATGGAAGCAGAATTACAGTTTTACTCTTGGGCTGAATTTTCCATAACAATTGATATCTAAGACATATAATATGCGGTGAAAGTTCTCGCCACAAGTAGAATACATTGACAATAATCATTTTGACTTTGGGGTCTACAAATAAACGAAATATTTTAAATTCAGTTTACTTTCTTGTATGTACGTCAAATATTCTTCTTCTTCTCTCTCGTATTCCTTTTTTAGCCAAAATATAAACTGCTGATTTTCTGCCGAAATATCTGAATATTTTCTGAAGAATGGTGGGTTATCTTTTGGTCTCCAAACCTGGATGTCACTAATCCGAAAAGAATTATTCATACTTAAACAGCTTTCGGTTTAATGTTACAATAACATGCAGCATTTACCAGAATCTATAAATTATGGAAAATAATATAATGTAATGATTTAAATTAAAATAGTAGGCCTACCAGAACAGTCAGAGGCATGTTAAACCCGATTTCAATCCCCGCTTGTACGTGACATCAATCAGGTATGACCGTACACGTAGGCCTGTGTGTGTCTATTTTTATTTCGAAAATAGCAGGTTGAATGCGCTACTTGGACTAAGATGGGGCTTTGGATGCAACCAAAGAATTCAATAAAACAACTTTGCTCATAACAGGCCTACTAACTTACAAATAACTTTTAATTAGCCTACTTGGAAGTTGGGTAGTCCCGCTACTGCCACTGGATTGAGTGTCACTGACGGATCAAGATCAACATCAACGGCCATATCGTGATCAAATGAAATAGCCTATAATAAGCCTAGTTTTGTATGTGGAGACTCGTCCAGACGCTTGTGACAAGTGTCGGTTTCAAACCTATTGCATTTATAGTCTTAGAACCATGCTCTTGTAAATCATGGGCCCAACGAATGTTCGTTTAGAAATTGTGCCCGGACAGTGCAAACTGCAAGTAGCGCATGTAGCAGACGATGCTAGTTTAACCTCAAGGGCGGTAACTCTAAACAGCATCTCTAAATAAAGCGGTTGAAGCCCACAAGAGACTTCATTGACAACACCCATTTCTCAGTTTAGTCTAATCTGTATAACTACTAGGACGCAATATTTGAAAAATATGTTAAAAAGGGGATTTTACTGTCCTGTCTTTAGTTCTTGATTCCTGTGTCTCCACCAACAAGAAAAACCTACATGTATATTCAAATTAGAGAATCCTGAACCATTTCAGTTCAAGATGCAAAATATTTGCAAAGCAAATAAAAAGAGAGGGTTTACTGATTTATTGAACTTCCAGAGGTACTTATGTTGGATCAAAAATCCAACAACTGTGATATGGGCACAATTGGTGAAATAGTGGAATAATGAGCATTTTAATGGAATAATGAAGAAGAGCTGCTATTGGATAATGCATGGTTGCCAGACTATTTCATTTCAATTAACATACCAGTTGCCTACTTAATAGCCTTTTATAAAGATAAATTCTCTTGGCAGTTGAGATTGTCAAAATATATTTAGAGATATTTTGTTCCAAATTATATAACATCCTATACAGGCAATAGTGACTCTAAAAGTGTGGTGTGATTTACCAGGTACCTTTGAAAATATGAGACTCAGTTATTTTGTGAATGCAATAAACAGATAGTCTTTCCATTCACTTTGCATATTATAACCATTTTCTCATTGAGCTTTGAACTAGGGCTGGACAATATTTTCGGTAATTCGATATATCGCGATATTAAAATTTGAATTACGATATTTTATAAACCACCTAAAATATCGCGGTATATTGATATATCGTATCTTGTGTTTTTCTATCAATTTACACGATATTATCACGATATTTACGACATTATGTCACGATTGATGACTCAGATGACTTGTCAATCGTTCATTGACAAGGCCTACTAAATACATGACTAGTCTAGTAGTTTTCTCGATTATTAAACTTATTATACTTGTCATTATAATGTCAAACCCATTGCTAATGCTGTGCAACACTCGAATAACCAGCCAGGTAAGTCATGGTGTAATATCTTCGATCGATTTATCATTGGCACTGTTTGGAAACAGTTATTATCATTTTATGTATGATGCCGTTTGTTAATTAACTATCATTTTGTGCGTGTGTTTGGGTTTTTTTTGCCAATTTTTAAACTGTAGCCGAATTAAATAAAAATAAAATGTTATTTGTAAATAAAACCTTATTGCGTCTTGATATACGAGATTTAGACAAACGTGCTGTTGTAGTGTACCGAATAGGGGAAATTACATCTGGTACTCATAGTCATACCCACATGTTATTCAACATTTTGAAAGATGGCGGAACATTGCGAAGCTCAAGCTGATCGAACATTAGTAATAATAAAGCCTAAAAAACATTGCACGAGTCGTATATGGCTTTTGGTTTTGATGAGAACAACGAAGCGCAAACGAAAGTTTTACGTAGATTTTGCAAGCGTTGTACGTGTAGCTGCAATAGAGCGGCAACACCAGCAACTTGTTACGTTCATTTAAAAATACATCACATAATAAAACTAAAATATCGGGATATTGTGATATATCGTTAGCTTTTTATAATAAAACTAAAATATCGCGATATAGTGATATATCGTCCTTTTTGGGGGAAATACCGCGATATTTGATTTTACTAATATCGTCCAGCTCTACTTTGAACATACTTTTCAATGGATTTGGGCTCTACAAATGCACATTATTGTATATTACACATGAAACAAAGCAGTGATTGAACAAACACTGATATTATCAAGTAATGTGTGAGAACTGCTTATACCAGCAACATTTTTTCCAGGTCTTTAGAAATATCATTTTTTCAGTTTCAGATAAAATCATAGTGGGTCCAAATCATGACTTAATTATGAACATATCTTTATAAAAGTGGATAATTCAAAAATAGTTTTTCTCATAATTTTATAAAAAGTAGTTTATCCAAAATTCCAGTATGAAGATACATTGACATTTAGGTTACAGATGATTTCTTTATTTGCATTCTGGTTAAAAGGCAAAAATCCTTCCTGAAAACATAGCCTATATTAAGCCTTTATTAAAAATACAGAATTCCAATTTGAACAAAATATATCTGTTATCCTGCCAGGAGTACAAGAACTGAAATCAACCTTTGTAAAATTGTCTCTAGATTGCACATCTCCTAATCCGAGCTGACCATATTTGTTCCATCCACACGACATAACATTTCCATTCTCTGCAAATACAATCAAAAATGAGAGTGGATGTGAAACTTTTCTCTACTCATCTGGGCAATCCAATAATTGATATAAATATATTAAAAGCATTATACATGTGTCCTAATATTGCATAAAGTGAGTGTTCTCTCTTGTCTCATCCTAGTCACAAATATACATATTTACTACAACTGACCTAACAATATACATGTATGTCTTGATCCACAACTAACTTTGGTAATGGTTTCATCTATTTCTATATACTGAGGAATAGTAAGTATTGCAACACTATCAGTAGAAGACTTATCTTGACCTTGTAAAGCCGGACATGGTAATCCAAGCTGTCCACTTTCATTCCATCCCCATACATATAAATCACCATCATCTGCAATAAAATATCAATATTTTGTGAAAGAATTAAAATAATTTCATTGTCTAAAATCCAGATTGATCACAAAGAATCCTGGGACATTGCTTAATTGATTTGGTCGTGTCAGTGCATTACCTATTGAATAATCCAAAATCAAGCACAAATTTACTTTGATTTACTCACTTGTAACTGCAGTTGAATGCCATCCTCCAGCAGAAATTCGTTTTATATTCAGTCCAGCTAAAGCTTCAACTGCCTTTGGATATTTAATCTCTTCTATATCACCATTTCCTAATTGTCCTCTACTGAAATTTGTAAAAAAAAGTATGCTGGAAGACAGCAGAAGTCATTTAAACCCAACAGATTTATTAACATTAATGTTTATAAATATATTGTATTTGTATAAAGTAAATTAATGAAAATCAATATATTAATTTCAAAGTTCATTTGTATCGACCCACAATCGGAAATTATTTAATATATCTGTAAAATTGAAAAGCTTCATCATATTTTTAATTTGCATGTTAACAATTCAAATATTCAGAAGATTTTAACTTATGTTATCTTCTATTTCCGCCATCATAAGAAAAACTACAAATTTTTATTTTTCTACCATCATTTTTTTCAGATTAAAGTTTGTCAATAGTAAATATGTCATACCTGCTGAGACCCCATGAAAATACTTGGTTAGTACTTGTAATTAACAAATTATGTTCTTTTCCACATGATATGTGGGATACAGTTTGTGACAAAGGTATAATGTGGGGTATTGTTAGACATTCATTTAATTTATTCCAATCGATTTTCTGTAATGCACCAGAATCTGAATAAAACATAAATATACATTTTAATGTTAAAATATTTCAGTTACAAATTGTCATGGCAGTACATTCTGTATATACCAGGGTATATTTTTGCCAATTATCAAGACCTGGACTCCTGTATCCACATGAGTTCTATAACTCTTTTCCTAAACAATAATCCATTCATGGTGATATTAATTTATATTAAAGTTATTTGAATTTAATAAGCACCAATGTGATCTTCGGTTAACTACTTTAATTGAGTAAAGTAATTTCCTCACCATCAATAAGATAGAAACACTTTTCACCACCTATTATCTGTTTAATATTAATAGATTTTATCTTCTCATCTTTCATGCTTTTATCTATTGGTAGCGATTTGTCTTGAAGAACAGACATATTTTTTCCATAATTGACTAATCTTAATTCTTCATTGCAGTTATTATATACAAGATAATCTGAAGAAATTGCTATATGTTTTGCATCAATTATTTTCATAACTTCACCTGCACAGTTGTTTCCAATACAATATGAGGTCTGATTTCCTGCAAGAACAATTTCTATCTTCTGGCCAACAGAACAATAAAATGAAAATCAGGCCTTTAATTCACTAATACACATATATTGATCTAAACATATTTCTTAACTACCAGTACTTTATTATCATACTGGCATGTAATTTGTAATGAAACTTACAAACTAGACTAGGACCACACTGTGACCACACTACACAATAAAAAGTACAACTAATTGATGCTAACTCACACTAAGAACTAGCTAGGGTGTTATCTTGATATGTTATCTGGTCATTATTGCATTAAATCAGTAAATAAGGTTTGTTAATTAACAAAGGGTGAGAAATGACTGAGAAGTGAATTAATTAATCCTCAATATGACCATATACAAATGAAGTGAATTAATTAATCCTTAATATGACCATATACAAATTACCTGTTTTTTCTTCTAAGATTACAAATATACTTGACCATGCTATACAAACATCTTCTATTTTATCAGGATCTAAACATTCCGCTTTAGGGAGATTTAATTTGATTGGTAAAACCCTTTTTGCTTTAGTAAAGTCTGGTAATATTTTTTGACCAGCTGTTACATCTTCCAATTGATTAAAACCATTGAACCCACATCCAAGAAGATCCATTTTACCAAACAGTCATCTTTCAATATGTCTTCATCAACCACAATTCACATTCTTAAAAGAAAGTAAATTCCCTACATTAATATAATTTAATTCGTAAAATAATAAGTGTACATCAGGCCCAAGCTAGCCCAAAATTGTTAGGGGGGCATAAGTTTCTGGGGTGCCGGTTGGGCTTTTGGGGCTCTGGCGGGGCTTTTGGGGCACTATGTACCTACACTTGACTGTCCATAGCGAAAATTACAGTGGACACACCGCCCTTTGGTGGCGTGCTCTCCACACTCCACTAATTTTATTTTTGAAAACATGAATTTGATATGAACAATATAAAAATTTGAAGGAGTGCGACTTTTGAAAGTTATTACACTGTTTTGGGCAATCAATTTATTCGTGGGCACCTGACCAATCTCAATTGGCATTGTGGGCGCCCCGCCATTTATATTATAGGTGCACATGATCTCATTGTGGGCACCTCCTAATTTTATTATTATAACAGGCACCCAGGTATCATCGAGGGCGAGCCACCAATCTCGGCACTATGGACGCCATCTGGAATGAGGCATCATACCAATCATGCCCTTTTAGGGGCTCCATCGATCATGTCATGGAAGCCCATCCAATCTTGCTCGACATCATGCATTATGTGCGACCCAACAATCATTGTCATTATACAGCGCCCCACCAATCATATCATTATGGGTGCCCCATCAATCAACATTTCAGGGAGCGCCTCATATTTAACAAATTGTGTCGGTCATCTAGCAAGGTAATAAGCAAGGTCTTATTTTCTCACTAAGATGTTCATTTACATTGTTCTGGCATTCACATGGAGACTGACACACGTTTAGCAGTAAAAAGTTGCCCAGTTGACTGGGGCAGATTCCAGTTTCGACATGTATTCATGTATTGAATGCACGAGACCTGGCGAGTGTAAATGAGACCTACGTTCAGTGCTGACCAATCTTGAAACCAGAAAAATTTTTGAAGAAATGAAGCCTTCGGCTCCGCGGCTGCCTCTGGGAACGAGATTGAGTGCTGACTACATGGATGCATTGATAAGGTTCATGATGGATGTAAGCTACTTTTTATAATAAGGTAGATGTTAAGATATAAAAACAATATTCTGTTGATTTGTTTTAATATACTTTGTGATTGTGATATTATAAGATGCGTAAATAAGGCAGTGCTCATCAGTTATTGTATCAAATTTTGACCTTTTCTTTTATATGGCAGAAAACCATTAGTACATTATTTTTATTTAATGGCTGTGGGCCGTTTTGTCTACGAAAGCAAGCTTTCTCAATCACAGAGATTTCATTTCAGGGGGCATGACTTCATGCGCACCTTACGCACAGATACATAGCCTAGGCTCCATCATGGTTAGAATAAAGATTTGCTCAATCGCGGGATTCGCCAACATAGATCGTATATAATGTACAGTTCTATGCAATGACGTATATATATTGTGTCGCCAATGACTCGTCGGACGAAACGCCTGGACAATTCTGACTATTTGTTATGCGCACTACGTCATTGAATCGGGGTATAAAATTCAAGATGGTGCTCGAAAGTACAGTTATTTGGTAATTTCCTCTTCATTTTGCTTCTAATTTAACTTTTCAGATACATTTCTGCTAATCAAAGCATGTATTTAGCACATCTTTAGTGATTTAACAAACTTATTCAAAGAAAACAATCGTCTGATGATTATTTCCGTTAATAGAGAGAAATCAGATATGTTAAATAAAAATGATGAAGCACAATTGACAAAATTGAACAACTTCACAGCTAAACCTAGAACTCAATACTTTACATAAAATATTTGAAATTTAAAACACGAATTAGAATTCTCCATGTCCCATTTCAATCAATATTGATGTTGTTATCCATAATCTTGGCATGAAAATAGGGCATCTACATGTATTATATAATGATAGTTCAGCTGAACGTCGGTCTCGTTACACTCACCCTCCTGAGCGTTCAGACTGTCCCCATTCAATCAATGTCGAAAAGAATTGGAGAACAGTCAATTTTACTGGACAACTTTTCACTGCTAAACGACGGGGTGTCAATCCGTGTGAAAGCCTGTACAATGTAAAGCCTGAACATTTCGTTTCGTCTTGTATGACCAACATTCCTGAATCATGAAATCATGAATGTGGAAGTTGACCTAGGTAATGTCATGGCGGCGAAAATATAACTTGATAGGAGGGGACGTATTTTTAACAGCGTGTTGTGTCGCTCATACTGACTCTAGCCAAGTAAGCAAGGTCTTATTTTCTTACTGGGGCTTCGACATTGATTGAATGGGGCAGTCCCTGAACGTTCAGGGTGGTGAGTGTAATGAGTCCGACATTCAGAGCTGAACTACTACCGGTATAGCGATTACATCATTACATGACATGCATGACATCCTTGAAAGTGAAACGCACAAATTTACAAACTCAGGCAAAAAAGATGAAACGAAATTTAGGTATGCCTTGGACAAAAAAATTTAAATCTTTGAAAAGTTCAGAATCTTCAATTATTTATTGCTTTGCTTAGACCAATTACAATAATTTACAATCAAATTCTTTTCAAAAATCATCTTTTTTGCCTGAGTTTGTAAATTTGTTACCCTTTCAATGAAGTCAGGCAAATCGGATAGAAGAGAGGGATGTGTTTTTTAACAGCGTGTTGTGTCTCTCATACTGGTTCTAGCGGGGTAAACAAGATCTTATTGTCTCACTAAGATGTTAATTTACATTTGTCAGGCGTCCACAGGGACCGTTTAGCAGTAAAAAGTTGCCCAGTAAAATTGACTGGGAACTCAAACTTTTTCGCCAAAGAGTCAAGAACACGGTCTCTGGACGTACAGGCGAGTGTAATGAGACTGACGTTTAGAGCTGGACTAGTACAGCACATGGAGTCGTTTAGATACAATTAATTAAATGTATTAGAAGCTAAATCGCTTATACATGTACATGTATTTTGTACGTAGAAACTGGCCATAATGGGTCGTAACATGTTATATGATTGGATACCGGTATAGACTATTATTACAATCAATTGTTTCCATTTTGACTCTTAATTTCAAATCAGTTATGTCCAGCTAAGTACGGCTTGAGTGTCAACCATATGACAATTTCTAGCATCTGGTTATTCCAGTCTATTGCGCATGCTCTCCAGATAAGATATGGTGTCACCATTTGACAGGAGTTATGGAATGTGTCTAGTCTCGTTCTTTCTGAAACACACTGTGGTACAGTACACAATTCATATACCAACGATAAAAATTTTATTTCTTAAATATTTGATATCAGAAGCCTACCTTTTCCCGGTAAGATCAAAACATCAATATTTATTTGAATTACCAAATAATTTGTGTTTTCAACATGTAAAAGTTTGGATGATAATGGTATTGAGTTTAGAGACTTTGTTACTTTCAACTGTGTTTAACACTATTAATGATACAGTCTAAGACTCCTTACTCAAGTTCAAATAGGTTCAAATGCGCAATTGTCAAGTCATATCATTACAGTTTCTGAGTTTGTATTAAAATAAGTAATTCTATCACAAGTAGTGAAGACTGGGCAATTGTTACCAAACAGTTATTCTTTGTGGTACGGTAATGAATTCTACATTTTGAAAGCAATATCACTCATAATGTGAAAGCCGTCATAACAACGGCCAGTTGAAATCTTGCCAAATATCACGGAGAGTGGATACAACATTTTCAATTATTGATTGGTTTATTCATTGTCGAATTCAACAAAACTAAAATAACATTGATTTACTCAAGGTATGTTTTATACATTATATTTTTACTTTTGTAGTGTTGATAATAGTGACTACATGAGAAATGGAGATTTTGTTCCAACTAGAATGCAAGCTCAGCAGGATGCAGTGAATTTAGTCTGTTTATCCAAGACAAGATCCAATCCAGAAAACAATGTTGGGTTATTGCAGATGTCAGGGTAATTGTTTGTAATAATATTTTAGTTTTTGAGGCAATCATCTGTGAAGCTGATTTTGATTCATTTAAGGGATACAGCGATACCCTGGGAATTGTGATAAATAATCACCTCCTTTCTCAATAATTGCTATATTGGGAGAATGTTTGGAAACTAGTTTGTGTTATTACAGCCGAAACCAACTCCACCGGCCCGATTGTTAACCAATACCATTGATAATCCAGTATCCAGTTAGAACTACATGTAGAAGCAATGGCCGTCGAACTAGAGAACTTTGATTCTGCAATGATTTTGGCAACAAACAATGTCATTAATAATTTAATAATCACAATAATGAATCCTTCTTGATTAATCACAATTATTTTTGTATGTTTCATTGCATCCATATACCATATTACTAAGAATGTAATGGCTAAAAGATGTGGTATAGATTGTTTTTTTATCATAGCATTGTTACTTGTTACTCCAGAATAAGCCTCGATCCGCCAATTTGAAATTGAACATGTAGGCTTCTCATGTAAATAAATGTGTAAATAATAGTTTATTTATATAACATTTGAAAATGAAATAAAGACCTGTGACAGGCAGATTTAGCTCTTACAATGCATCTTTGATGTTTTTACTATTTGATAGGACTGAGGTTCTTGTAACACCCACAACAGATGTAGGCAGAATTTTAGCCAGACTTCATGAAGTTGGTCCAAAAGGAAATATCTCATTTGTAACAGCAGTCAGGGTTGCACATGTGAGTTTAATGTTGTTTAAAATTAAAATTTACCTCGTTATTACATGTGCATTCCTAAAAAAAAATTTTGAATTTAAATTATTTTCCAGTGGAGTACAATTATGTTTTGTTTAAAGAAAATTATGTTTCCCAGATATGCCATACACTGTTTTCTTGTAAAAAAGTATATAGTAGAATGATTAACTATAACCTTGTGACATTGTGTATACCAAAAATGCAAGTCTGTCATTGTCAAGGAACAAGCATGCCATTTTTGTGAAAAACAACAACTCTGTCAATGTTCTAGAATTTAATGTATTTTAAAATTGTGTCTGAGAAACAGATCTATTTCTTTTTATTATGGCTTCATGTTTTGTTTCTTTTTCTAGCTTGCATTGAAACACAGACAAGGAAGAAATCATAAACCTAGAATAGTAGTATTTGTTGGCAGTCCTATAGAAGAAGAGGAAAAAGATGTAAGTTTATCATTATTCAGATACATATATTTGGTTAATCAATCATTTATCAAATTCTCATTTATAAATTGTGTATTTTGTAAAATTTTGTTTTTAGATTGAAATTGGAACAATCAGTTTTTCTTTTGCATAACCAGTACTTTTTATTTGATTGTAATGATTCATTAAAAATTCATTTATTAAAAAAAATTAAAAAAAAACCTTTAATAGCAATCATGTTTCATTATCCAGATTGTAAAGATGGCTAAGAAGTTGAAGAAAGAAAAAGTAAATGTAGATGTTATTAATTTTGGAGAAGAGGTAAGGGTTGTCTCTGAATAAATTTTATTTGTGCCAATGGAACATACAGTACACAGATATTCTATTTGCCTTAGGTTCTGCACATTATCAGCTTATCCACAACAGGGTTCAATTAAGTCTAAAACCAATGAGTTGCAAATTTTTGTGACAGATTCACACTTTGGCTAATCAATTAAAAATTTGAATAACATTTACTCTGATTTGAGGAGCAGTAAAACATAGCCTACATAACAAAAATGTGCAATTCTGAATTTTCGGGATATACTCCGCTTCGACTTATGTACTGAGGAAAGTAAAAAAAAATTGACATCTCCCAAAAGAGAAAAAAAAATCAGTTAACGCCTCTCCACGATGCCTGACGCACTAATCGTCTGAAACAAAACTATTGTACTTTAAGTAATTTTCCACAACATTTTGCTTTTTCATCATCAGTTCTATTTCTAAATATAAAACCATTGATAAGGGAATTTTATTTATCTAACCATCTTTTGCCATGGTGTTGCATGTAACTGTTATTTTCGGTAAAGACAAAAACATAAAAGGCTATTTACTTTTTTACGTCCATATTTTCATGAGTTGACGTATATTGTCGTCTCGATTTCTTTCAATATGTATCGGACCATAACTTTGAGAATTATGGCCCCTGATTGTACAAAAAATCATGTTTATACGCCCACATTGAAATGTGGTCGATATTGTTGTCGCCCCCGTCCGTCCGGCGTCCACAATTGCTTGTGGGCCCTCTAGAGGCCAAAGTTAATATCCGATTGACTTTAAATTTATGCACAGTCACACAGTGTTTACAGTCATGAGATGAAGAAGCCTATTGTTTTTCAGCGATTTCCCATAATAACTACCAGAGTTATGGCCCTTGATCACTTCAAAAAATCTTGTGGATGCTCTAGAGGCCAAAGTTAATATCCGATTGACTTTAGATTTATACATAGTGTTTAAGGTCATGAGACGAAGAACCCTTTTGATTTTCAGCAATTTCCGATAATTACTGCCAGATTTATGGCCCTTGATCACTTCAAAAAATCCTGTGGACACTCTAGAGGCCAAAGTTAATATCCGATTGACTTTAAATTTATACACAGTGTATACGGTCATGAGACGAAGAAGCCTATTGATTTTCAGCAATTTCAAATAATGACTGCCAGAGTTATCCCCCTTGATCACTTCAAAAAATCTTGTGACGCTATCGAGGCCAAACTTATCATTCGATTGACTTCAGATTGATACACAAAGTTTAAGGTGTTGATTTTCAATGAATTTTGATAACTGAACGGCTAAATCCATGATATTAAATGTTTCGTATACTAATTGTTAGGGTGGGGCAAAACTTTTTAAAAAGCAAACAAATTCTAATCAGATTTTAGTGTATTACAAATGTTTCGTTACCGAAAAAAGTAAAAATATGCGAAACCCTTGTTGACTGCCCTGACGATTTAGCTGCTGTGAGCGTATGTTTCGTTGCCTGGCAACCTATCTTTTTAGCATGTGGTTCCTGTAGAGGTTACAATTTTTATCCGATTTAAAAAAAAATCACGAATATATCACCGTTACACCCTGATTACGATTGAGTTCATGAAAATCAGACCAACACTGCTGGACAAAATGGTAGCCACTCTTCTACAAATAGTGTGAAATAAAAATATGGTATATCAAGGTTGTGGACTCTCTAGAGGCCATAATTTTGTTCCAATTATATCACAAAAATCTTGGTTCCTTTCGATAATCGTGCATATATGAATGTAACTTCCTGGAAGGATTGTTCGAATAATTGCATTTTTAGCTTGTGGACATACATGTACTAAAGTCTTGATTTATACTCAATATTAAAAAAACGCTTAAAAATTTTGAGCACTATATCGGATCACATTATTGTCCCCCGCCTTTCGAAGAAAGTTGGGGGACTATTAAAATGGGTTCGTCCGTCCGTCTGTCTGTCTGTCTGTCTGTCTGTCTGTCCGTCCGTCTGTCCGTCACACTTTTTGGGACACAATAACTCTCTTCCTAATTGAGCTAGAATGTTCAAACTTGGTGTATGTGTTTATTAGGTCAATGCCTTGATGGAGTTCAAAGATGAGCATTTTCCGCTTAGGGTAAGCAGAGATAAGCAATTTGATTGGTTGATGCTTTGGGACACGATAACTTTAGTTCTAATTAAGTGAGAGTGATGAAACTTAGTGTATAGTTTCATTACAGTAATACCTTGACTAAGTTCGATAATGAGCATTTTCCGCTCAGGGTAAGCAGAGCAATTTGATTGGTCGAGACTTTGGAACACAATAACTCTCCTTCTAATTGAGTTAAAATGTTCAAACTTGGTGTATATGCTTATTAGGTCAGTGCCGTGATGGAGTTCGGAGATGAGCATTTTCCGCTTAGGGTAAGCAGAGATAAGCAATTTGATTGGTTGATACTTTGATTGATGATTTTTATGCCGATACAATGACTGCATTCTCATTTAGTAATCAGAGCGATACGCAATTTGATTGGTCGAGACTTTGGAACACAATAACTCTTCTTCTGATTTAGTAAAAATGTTCAAACTTGGTGTATATGCTTATAAGGTCAATGCCTTGATGGAGTTCGAAGATGAGCATTTTCCACGTAGGGTAAGCAGAGATAAGCAATTTGATTGGTTGATGCTTTTGGACACGATAACTTTAGTTCTAATTAAGTGAGAGTGATGAAACTTGGTGTATAGTTTCATTACAGTAATACCTTGACTAAGTTCGATAATGAGCATTTTCTGCTCAAGGTAAGCAGAGCGATACGCAATTTGATTGGTCGAGAGTAGTCGAGACTTTGGAACACATAACTCTCCTTCTAATTGAGTTAAAATGTTCAAACTTGGTGTATATGCTTATTAGGTCAATGCCTTGATGGAGTTCGAAGATGAGCATTTTCCGCTTAGGGTAAGCAGAGATAAGCAATTTGATTGGTTGATACTTTGATTGATGATTTTTATGCTGATACAATGACTGCATTCTCATTTAGTAATCGATTCGACAGTAACAGTGTATAGAAACGATTGACTTGGACACGAGGGCCCTTTCCCTTGGCCAGAGGGGCCCTTTTGTCTGCCTTTAGCATTTTTCTTTATAAAACACTTTTGGATGACACTTCGTGTACAGTTTGATTGCTCGATACATTGAAAAAAATATATGTGCGATTAATTAATATGTGTCTTCTATTTATTTTGGGATTTCGGCGGGGGACATCAGCCTCACTGTTGGCTTGTTTTATATTAATGATAGATGTACTATGTTTTTAATATTCTAAATGTTTTCAGGGAGTAAACACAGAAAAGTTGACTAGTTTTATTAATGCTATTAATGGTAAAGATGGGACAAGGTAAGTCATTTATTCTAAATTATGATTTTTATACGCCCACATTGAAATGTGGTCGTATATTGTCATTGCCCCCATCCGGCGGCGTACGAAATATCATGTTTTTAGCTTGTGGACCTTATAGAGGTCACAATTTTGAAACGATTGTGATGAAACTTGACATGCATGTTGATAACCCCCAAATCTTGGTTCCTTTCGATATTTGCGCCCATCGGATCGTAACTTCCTGAATTATGGCCCCTGATTGTCCGAAAAATCGCAGTTTTACATTTATGATATTTAATACCATTTATACATTACGTAAATCATTAACCATAATAAGAGTTAATAGCCATTTTCAGAAAAGTTAGTGTGATACAAAATGAAATAGGGTTTAACTTCCAAAGGTTCTGCACTGACTGGACTGATGAAGACATGCATACAGTGTACTGTGAGGGAAATTCTGATGCTTTTCAGCGAGTTAAATATGAGTTATAGTAATAAGTCTAACTATTTCATATTTCAGTTCGCATTTGGTAACTGTACCACCAGGACCAATGTTATCTGATGCTTTATTGAGTTCACCAGTGATTGTAGGAGAAGATGGAGCTGGTGCTGGTATTGGAGCCGTTGGATTTGAGTTCGGTGTGGATCCAAATGAAGATCCTGAATTAGCACTAGTAAGAGTTATTCTTAATCGAACAATTAGATAACTTTTAGCACAAATTTAATCGTCTTTTGGATATGGTGTTATACTGTTATTGATAAGATTTCTGTCCAGTTAACAATAAGACTAATTTCTGATCTGTTATAATAATTGCCCATCAGTGTGTCTTGTGATTAATATACCTAACTACTAATCCTTTGGGTTGTTTTTCGTTTGTACAAGTGGGGCTGGGGTCTAGCATGCCTGTCTCTATGTGGCATGGAGTCAAATCACCTGCATATCTAAGCTCTTTTGTTTTCTCTGAGTACTCTTGTTTTCCTCACGAACGTCACAGTGACTAAGTGAGTAAGACGCTAGCCTGGAGGTTGGGTGTTCATCCACATTTTCTGCCGTGGTTTTTCCCTCGTCAGTGATGCATTATGGAGGGCTAACAATGACAGCTGTCTAGTCGTTCAGATGGTACGAAAAAACAAAGTCCCGTGTACACATTTACATGAACATAAAAGATCCCTTGACAGTTGAAATTTGATATGGGAGTAGGTCGTAGTGCCGCTGTATAGCCTATGCAGGTCTTCATTAGCCCAGTTTGGAACAGAACAGTAGGACGTAAAAGTCCATTTCATTTCATTGTTTTCCTCACAGTTATAAAGACCACTCTCTATCCTTTGCTGCTGCTCCGGAATTATTATTTAACTGTTCTCTTTCTTAATAGGCTTTGCGTGTATCTATGGAAGAACAACGTGCTAGACAAGAGAAAGAAGCAAGAGATACAGTTACAGCCTCCATAGCAGATACTCCAGCAGAAACCACTCCAGGTACTTATTACTTCAGAACAGTGCTATGTTTGAATCCCTGAACTCCCCACCACTACATTTATATAATGAAAGGCTTCAGGTCTTTCCTGTACTGCTTTTTCTGGGAATGCTGTTCCTCTTCCTGATTCCTTATACTGAAACTCATTATAAAGTGTAGGCCTGTATGTCGAAATATGCCATTGCACCAACATTGCTCTTTTACTTCATGTAAACATCTTTTGGGATAAAATCTAGTCTTTAAATTAAATGGGGAATGAAAGAACAGAAGTGTAGAGTAACAGATAGACAAAGTTTATGTGAAGAAATGTATTCTAAACAGTGATTTATATGATAAAGTATAACATATTATCTTTAATGATACAGCTACTGGTGATGAAGCATTATTAGAGAGTGCTATAGCTATGTCCATGAATGAAGAAGGATCAGCATCAGAGTCCCCAGATCTACACACAATGACAGAAGATGAACAAATAGCATTTGCAATGCGATTATCAATGGATCCCAGTGAGTGGCTATAAAAATTACTATTTGCCCCAATTATTGCTGTTCATGGTCACTGTTTTGTTAAGCATCACTTCACAGCTAATACATTTCAAGAAATCAGGGGAGAAATAGTTAGTCTTTTTAACAAACCGTAATCACTCTCCTAATGGAGAATGTAAAGTGCTTTTCAATTTACCATACAAATTCATTATACAGTTATTTTAACGATTAAATTTTGTCTTCATCATAACTTCCATAAATGGGTCTTTAAGATTATCTGTTTTCAAGTAGATTTCCTCATTACAAGAAGTAAATTTGCTCTTATACAGGTTGTCAAATAAGCACTTCCATTAAAGTAATTTAATACGGCAGTTGGGAATGAAACTCAATATCTACGAATTACTAATCAATGTTTACACATCTCTATAAAAGTATAGTATTATTCATAATACTGGTTGTCAGTATGTGAATAATACTTAATGTCTATTCTCAGAGTTATTTTCTGTTCTGGGTGTGGTTTTACCATTTTGAAAGACAAATTCTGTGTTTTTCAAACCTAAATTCATCAACCCTACACAAAACATTTAAAATCATGTAGATATTGAGTACCAATTATATGTAATTAAATTATTTGTAACGTTGATGCATCTTGGGTTGCCAAGAATTTGTCAGAAATCAATTAGTCTCTTTTCAATGTTTCTAGGTGCCAGTGATACAGAAACGCCAACTCCAATGGATGTTGAGGAGGGTGCTGGAACAAAATCAGGAGATAAGGCAGTAAGTGTTGTTTGTAGTATAAGAATTTAATAATTCCACTGAAACCTTGTAAACAACCTACAGGTTGAATATGTTTTTAAACTTTGCGGGATTGTACAGCTAGTGAAAATTCAGAGTTGTTAGTCCTGTACCTCCTTTTGTATTCAAAAAAAATAAATGTGTGTTCATTTCTACTTCAGGAGGATGATGATTACTCAGAAGTGATGAACGATCCTGATTTTTTACAAAATGTTTTAGAAAATTTACCAGGTGTAGATCCTAATAGTGAAGCTATACAAAATGCTATGAGCTCTTTACAAAAAGATGGTGCAAAGAAAGATGAAAAAGATTCAAAAGATGGAAAGAAATAATAACTGTTTCAGTTTGTGTAAAACTGATTTAAAATATAAACAATCATTTACATTTAGATGTATTTGAGGAATATGTGAAGAAGTTCAATTTACATTCTCTAAGGATGATATATCTCAACACAAAGTGAATTTGTTATAAGCAAAGGTTAAAATAAATGGATATGTATGTGATTGGTTGCTTAGTTTCTAACTTGATTTCTCATACAGTGATGGATAATTTATCTAACTGTAAATATTGTTTACAGGTAAAGTGTGTCCTTTGGGTAATTTGAGGGGCAGGGAGGAATGAAACCCTTTTTTTTACATTATTTGTATGACCAGTGACCCATAATGATTATTTAGCAATCTAGCTAGGGTAGATATATATTATATTAGCTCAATAAATATAGATGCACGCACGTCAAGGGTTAATATTAGAAATGAGTGGGTTAAGCAATGTGATATCTTTAGCATTGGTATCTACATTGTACAGACTTTAACCATTGTGGTCTCAAGAGTTGTTGCAGTAAGCCAAAACAGAAGATGGATTTCAAAATGATGTAGGGTTCGTCCTATCGTGACCGTAATGCTTCACATCAAATTTAAAATGAGCACAGGCATACTATTGACAAGGAACTGAGAGTGACATCATCACAGTGCTCTTGGAATTGTGACAATATGTCAAAAAGTGAAACAATTGTCAAAGGAACAAGTCTGCCAAATTTCATGTCAATAGTACTTAGATTAGTAGAGTCTTACGCTTTTTCGAAGAGGGTGACCCTAAAGAACAAGAAGAGGTTGAGTACTGGATTTGAGGATTAATTCCTAGACAAAAATCTGTTTAGTACTGTGGCCTCTATTGCGTTCACAGGGTTTACAGCAAATCCAAACAATAGGTTGCCCGTTCATAACCAAATCATTAAAAACTTTAGCCACTTTCACACATTTAATCTCCAATTCTTATGAAGATAACATAGTCATAATGAATACATGTACTGTATAGGGCCTGTAAAAATGTAATAAATTGTGTATTTATTAGTAAGGGGCCAACATGATTATATTTTTATCCATATGCAAATTAATATTAAAATACTGAGTTTCATTCCGAAATTTCAATCCGTCTGGGATTCAAATAAATAATATAGGCAACTATTATGCCTTCATTGTCTTTAACATACATGTAGGTATCAGGATTCAAGATTCCAACATTGAGGTATTCAAATGTTCAAAGTGTGAACAACAAAAACAGTTCTAATCCATAACATATAAGGGACCAATTGGGGGTCCCCCCACCATCCCCTGCTCAGCTACATTAAAAAATTTGTAAAACAACACTATTATGAGAAAAGTGTAACTGTCGTGTGCTTTATCCTGGATCCATCCCTGAATATCTGTCATCCATAATCATATTAACAATTTGAATCCCAAATTGAAGATGTATTGAAATATACTACAGAACAACAATTTTAATCTACAATTTTATTTGAAATAAAAGTAATCTTTCATGTTTCTGTGATCTTAGATATAATATGATAAAATTAACAATTGTTTACAAAGTAAATAAAATTATTAAGCACATTAAAGGACTATAACTAAATTAAGACTATGGATGTTAACATTAAAAACTTTGAATCATCAATAAATGTAAAATAACTGATTAATTATTCACAAAATATAGATTTAGATACATAGGAATAAATGTAAAAACAACTGCATTCTCAGCTCAGAAATGCAATACATGTATGTACATGTAAGATCAAAGAGATAACCTGTCCCCCACTGTAATTTGATACTTATTTAATATTACGCTGTACATGTATAATAATATACTTTTATGCACAATATTCTGGCTTGCTTACTATAGGAATAGATACACTCATAGCAGGGGGGGTGGGGGGCTATTTGGCTTGAACATAAGAATTTTGAGATAATTGGGTGCCCTAGAAATTTTAAATACGTTCAATGATGCAAGAAGTTCAATGATGCAAGAAGTCGGTTGTAGACTCTCATAATGTATGGCAAAGTTTTTGGCACCCATTATTCGTCTTTCTCCCACTAAGCCCCACCCCCTCCACCAATAAGTACGTAAGTAATCATCACGCGATTAGTTAACTCATTGCAGACACCCCCCGCGATAGCGGGTCCTCAAAACAGTATAGCCTCCGCCATGATAAACTTTAAAACGCCCATGCATTATGCAAGAGCTTAATCTGCCAATTGCAGTTCGTTCTTCGGGCCTGGGATTGGTGGGCGGCTCATGACGAGATCATGGGCGCCCATAATATAATTGGCGGGGCAACCATAATGGTTAGGCACCCCAAAAATCTTCAAAATTCAAACAAATCGCACTCAAACCCGATTCCGAACTTTTCGTTTTTCTTTATATAAATTATTAAAGGTACGTTTCAGTCGTATTCCTTTCTTCTAATTTTTATAATCTTCGTATCAATGTATTAAAATATGCCAATATCGCAAATTTAGTCTCAAAATTGAAATTTTCGGTCATATTCAGGTGCAATCCCCATTTCCCAAAATTGTCTAGGGGGAGAGCACCCTAGACCGACATGGAAAGAAACCTAGATCTTTCGGTTATAAACACACACCGTCAGTTTCATCAAAATCGCATAAAAATTGTGAACTCTAATAGAGATTAACAGATAATAATTAATCCCTTCCTCATTAGAAATGAAAAGAATCTTCAGAAGTTTATTTTGAATATTAATAAATTTGAAACTTTTTCAGTGCACCTGCTCTGCCTATGTGGTAAGAAATTTCTTCATATGAACAAATATAATTCCAAACCCATACCCAAATCAAATATGAACTAACAACGAAGGTTCAAAAGAAGAAGCATCTAATCGCAATATTGACATAATCCTTATCAAATCAAATATCACATTTTCATTGAAATCGCTTCAATGGTATATTTGTCCAAAGACAACGATTTTTAAAAAAAAAAAAAAAAATCAATTTCATTTTTGTTGAAGACCAGAAATGTTATTACAGCAGATACTGAATTCGTCTCATGAGGTACATGTACCTATAATTTCATTGACATTAGTTTGCGAGACTAGCATGTGCTAAAACATATACCCACTACATCCAAGTCTTCCAAGCAGTCCATACATTTTGTCGCATTGTGATTCTTTTAAAGGCAGACAAAATTTATACAAATTTTAATGTCAAGTAGACCAGACGATAAGTTCATCCTGTGTGGATGATCGCGTGTCACTGAATCATAAAGTACATCCTCTCATGACTTCAGTGATTTACAACAGATTTTAAACTACATTAAAAACTTTAGCCTCTACTGTGCTCACAGTATTTTCGAAAAGGGACGGAGGGTTGCGAACGCTGAATATCGATAGGATTTGCCCTGTCATGAGTCGAAGGGGTCACATTTAAATTAATCAAGCGGTTGTCGTACAAGAAACGCCCATATTTTGCAATAGATTGACGGAAAAGGTTTCATCCTTTCATTTTTCCAATTCTTCAGATCGAATTAATTGTAAATAAAACTGTATCCTCTATGGGTCTATCGCATTCATAAGGTTTCCCGAACGGCAAGTCACGAAACGCTTAATATTGAGGGTTCTCCCTCCCATGACCACAAAGTTTCTTATTGTCCCACGTATCCGAAAGCGTTTTATAGCCGAGGCAATGGACGCGGCAGCCTCCTTGCGACAAAAATCAAAGAAGTTGAAAAAATAAAACAGAAGAAAAATGCTAAAACCGATGAAAAAATGAAAATGTACCCTAAGTAGGGAGGGCCCCTTGAGGCAGACAAAAGGGCCCCCTGGCCAAAGGAAAGGCCCCCACCCCCCACCCCCCGAGTCCAAGTCAATCACTGTTACTGTCGAATCCACTACTGAATGAGAATGCAGTCATTGCATTTGCATGAAAATCATCAATAACCATTCAGACTTCAGACGAATATCGAATTTGGCCCAGCCCTCGGATTAAACCGGCCTCGAGGGGCCTGGAGGATATGTCAGATGGGACCAAAATATTTTCTTTTTTGCAAAATTTCTCGACTTCCGGTTGCCGGGGGCAGAGACCCCCGCGCGAAAGAGGGTCCTCAAAATAGTGTAGCTTCCGCACGTATCACGTCCTTCCTTGTCAAAGATTAATCCTATAATTCACTATTGCCAGTTGAGAAATTGGCAAAAATATCATTTTCAAATTCAAATTCAAACGTTTGAAGATAGCTATTGCATGGGGAGGGGGTTGGGGGTAGAAGAACAAGGGAGGTAATTGTCTCATTATTTCCGGTATGAACGACTTTTAATGGGGGAAAATAATGCCTGTGATCATAATCGTGTGTTGACAACCTATGGAGCAAAAGACATAGAAAAAAAATATGGTTTGACTTTCTTAGAAATTATGAAATTATCGCTTTAAAGTTCCAATAGCATATTTTCTAATAAAGTCAAAACATAATTATTTCTATTTCTTTTGCTCAAAATGTTGTCAACTCACTATTATACGATCATGGGCAAAATTTCATGGGGGTTAAAATGGCTGACACAGGCTGATTGAGGAGATAGTAACTCAATTACCTCCCTTGTTTTCACATTCCTCTCCATGGACGGCCATCTTCAAACGTTTGAATTTGAAGTTGAAAATGATATTTGTGCCAATTTCTCAACTGACAATAGTGAATTATAGGATTAATAGGATTATTCTTTAACAAGGTAGTACTGTTTATAGGTACAATCTATTTTAGGGCTTTATTTTAATACATTTTAAAATTATAACCTAAAAATATGCTATTGGAACTTTAACAGAAAACAAAATAGTTGCCCCTTGGTTTCCAAAGCAACTGTATTATCTTGGTTTTTCTGATGTTACACCATGTGCCATTAGTTCTCCTTTAACACGTTTCAAATAACCATGATCAGGGTAACCAAAACTAAAAAAACAATTCATCAATAATTTAATGATGATCAAAACCAACCATGTGGTGTCTGCCAGTACTCTTACATACAGTTTATACGAAATCAAAACCGTATTATTGTTTAATAGCTAGCGGGTATAAATATCTGGGAAATTTATAAATATCTTAAACTTTCCAGTTATGGTCATAATAGTAAATAGAACAGCACCTGTCTTGTCCACCATCTGTTCTTGTTTTATGGTTAATATTACCCCATGTTACAACATCATTTTGTCCAGTTGTAATAGATTTACCCACAGTAAATATCAATCTTCTCTCCCAGGCTGTTTTTAATAACGACAAGACTTCTTGACCATCTCTATTATCAGGTAAATAAGCTGTTCTTGTTGTACCTTTAAATGGTTTACCGGGGTTTGGGTGTTTCTCCTGTAACAAACAGTGACAGAATATTACCACGTGGTCGAATATTGTGATTTAGATGTGGGTGTTTTTCTTATAATAATACATCAAAAGGAAGATAGCATACAGGCCTGGAAATAATGCACCGATCACATACATCGTCAGCCACACATGCTGGGTTTGTCAGCAGTTCGGTCTGAGTTCTAGGCTCATCGAACTCAACCTAGTGTTTTAACTTCTATATTTTCTATACACACAAGGATTTTAAAACACCGCAGTGTTGAAATTTTTTATCTATTTAAAAAAACAACACAGAATGAAGTTCAGAGACACCAGAATATTAAAATCCATGAGTGACAATGGATCGGGATTATGATACCGTCTTCTATTTAGTCCAACCACGCCGATGATCATAATAAGGGTGACGAAGGGTAGTCATTTCAAGGTCTTGTCACGCAGCTTGGTAGTGTCAGATGCCATTTTGTTCGGCACCGCGTTGTAATTTTATTAATGGTATCTATCGATCATAAATGCCTATAAAATCATTTTCGAAGTCTGTGTGTTTTTAATTATAAGTGTGGATATTACTCCGTGATTGACTATAACTCTGCAATTCAGGGTTAAATTTCAAAACAGTGAAATGAAATGAAATGGGGTTTAACGTATTACTCTTCTGCACCTAACCTGGGCTAATGGAAGACGGGCATTCGCCATACAGTGTACTATGAGGGAAATTTGTGCCCGGGCAGCGGCGCTACGGCCTACTCTTATATCGAATTCTAACTACCAAGGGATCTTTTTATGTGCACGTCGACGTGTACACGGGGCCTCGGTTTTTCGTACTATCCGAACGACTAGACAGCTGTCCTTGTCAGACCCGCCTAGTGGTCTAGAGTGCCGCGCTTCGACCTCTAGCTGGCCGGACACCTCTGGCTTGCGGCTGTGGTTTCGATCCTCTGTGTGAGCGTATGTGGCATAGAGATAGGGGCGCCTTCTCAACCTCGTGGGTTTCCTCCGGGCACTCCGGTTTCATCCCACTGCTAAAGACCCCTACGCTCAAGCTAATTATTGAAATAAAATTAAACCATATGTTAGTCCCGAAATGACATAGTTTGTGTCGAGTGGACGTTAAACCCCATTTCTCTCTCTCTCGTTCTGCATCACTGACAAGGGGGGACCACACAGGAAAATCAAGATGAACTTTCTCGGCCAATGCAGGGATCAACACCCGACCTTCGGGGTAGCGAGCAAACGCCATACCCACTTAGCCTCGTGATCCACATGACAAAACAGGGATTTCAACGAAGCAAAGATGTCTAACAAATAGTACTGATGTAACTGCTCTAACAATAAATAATATTGATGTAACTGCTCTAACAATAAAAAGTATCGGTGCAACTGCTCTGACAATAAATAGTATTGATGTAACTGCTCTAACAATATATATCATTGATGTAACTGCTCTAACAATAAATATTATTGATGTAACTGCTCTTTAAAATATATGTTGTGACACAGAGACAGACTGTATAGACAGCAGTGTAATATATCTGTACAAAATGTATTTATACTATAAAGATCGTCTACTATAATCAATCCCTTAAAACCTTTGTAGACGCTTCTGTTGAAACTTTATTTTAAAGATTATTATCATGGTGGAATCAGAACTAACAATAACACCTGGAAAGGGTAGAAACATCACAATAAACGGTTATCTCCCAAAACTTAGACAGCCATAATATAGACAGCCATAACTTAGACAGTGGAGTAAGTGATTAATTAACACAACACCCATACATGTAGCTGCAATGGAACAGTCCTAATCAGTGGTGTAATTGACCCATAGGGAGATTAAGTTTGTTGGGCTGAGATGTTTTGATTTGAAAATGAATGTCTTTGATGCAAGTTTGATTATCAAAACAATAAGCTATGTTAAAACTGTTGAGATGTATTGATTTCAAAATATATCTAACTTTGATCCAAGGGTGATTATTAATCATTTAAGTATGTGCAAGAAGCTGAAATGTTTACCTTTGATGCGATGTGTAGTTATTGCATGTTCCGGAAAGCTCACCACTGTGGGTGACTTTTGTCGGAATGTTAGTGACCACATTCACCCTGAAAACATCATTATTATTTATTAAGCCGTTTGACACTATATTAGTTCCGTTGGTGCAGAAAAGTGGGATGTTAAACCCCTTTCAATTTCATATCTGGTTGTATTATTAAAGGGACAATAACATTCTCTGGCTTGGTAGCTCCAGAAAATAAATAATACCCTTATTCTAAGTACTAGATGTTTAAGTGTCCTACCTGTTGTGTAAATTATCCATTACAACCTATTTTACTTGTCCAGAGGGTTCGAAAATATTTTAAAATCCAAGTCACATTTGAAAAGGTTTACGTTAGACTTTCAAAATCAATTGGTTGAATTTTTCCCATTCTGCGAGAAAATAAAACCGACAAATTCCGACTGGAAGATAATATCCTATGATGTTGTAGACTTCTACACCAATGTACCCCGCAATGATACATTATACAACTTTTTAGATACAGCATAAAAAAAACCTTGATACGCAATTAAACACAACTCTCAGAACTGGCGGCATTATTGAACTCCTAAAATTATGTATACTTATTTTTGATGGGGTGGTTCTTTTGTTGTATTGTAGTTATTTAACTTATTGTCCCTTATTTAGAACAACATTATAAATAAGCCAACAGTGAGGCTGATGTCCCCCGTCGAAATCCCAAAATAAATAGATGACACATATTAATTAATCGCACATTTATTTTTTTTCAAACGTATCAAGCAATCAAACTGTACACGAAGTGTCATTCAAAAGTGTTTTATAAAGAAAAATGCTAAAACCGATGAAAAAAATGAAAATGTACCCTAGTTAGGGGGACCCTAAAGGCAGACAAAAGGGCCCCCACGCTTGACAAAAGGGCCCCTCTGGCCAAGGGAAAGGGCCCTCGTGTCTGAGTCAATCATTTCTACACACTGTTACTGTCGAATCCATTACTGAATGAGAATGCAGTCATTGTATTGGCATAAAAATCATCAATCAAGATGAACCTTAGTTATCTTGTCCCAAAGTACCAACCAATCAAATTGCTTATCTCTGCCTACCCTAGGCAGAAAATGCTCATCTTCAAACTTCATCACCTAATAAGCATACACACCAATTTTGAACATTTTAACTCAATTGGAAGGAGAGTTATTGTGTTCCAAAGTCTCGGTAAATCAAATTGCTTATCGCTCTGCTTAGCCTGAGCAGAAAATGCTTATTATCGATCTTAGTCAAGGCATTACTGTAATGAAACTATACACCAAGTTTCATCACTCTCACTTTATTAGAACTAAAGTTATCGTGTCCCAAAGTATCAACCAATCAAATTGCTTATCTCTGCTTACCCTAAGCGGAAAATGCACATCTTCGAACTCCATCAAGGCATTGGCCTAATAAGCATGTACATCAAGTTTGAACATTTTAACTCAATTAGAAGGAGAGTTATTGTGTTCCAAAGTCTCGACCAATCAAATTGCGTATCGCTCTGCTTACCCTGAGCAGAAAATGCTCATTATCGAACTTAGTCAAGCTATTAATGTAATGAAACTATACACCAAGTTTCATGAATCTCACTTAATTAGAACTAAAGTTATCGTGTCCCGAAGCATCAACCAATCAAATTGCTTATCTCTGCTTACCCTAAGCGGAAAATGCTCATCTTCGAACTCCATCAAGGCATTGACCCAAAAAACACATACACCAAGTTTGAACATTCTAGCTCAATTAGGAAGAGAGTTATTGTGTCCCAAAAAGTGTGACGGACAGACGAACAGACAGACAGACAGACAGACAGAAGGACAGACAGACAGACAGACAGACAGACGGACGAACCCATTTTAATAGTCCCCCAACTTTCTTCGAAAGGGGACAATTAAATGTTTTAGAAATAATCTTTGTCAGTTTGCAATTTGTTTCTTTTTTAATAATTCTTTTATCGGTATATAAGTTCAGATGTGTTTCTCATTATGATTTAGTTACGTATAAATAATAATTGTTGTGGATTAGCTTCATATTATGGTTTTCTAATTCTTATGGGTTTAATTCTGTATAAATGGTACAAGTTCTAGATTGTTATATATGGTTTCATATTCATTGGTTGTTTTAATACTGTATAAGTAATATTTCTTAATCTTGTAGATTTTCCTTCCCTTTTAAGGGTATCCTATTAACTAATAGTTTCCTTGGGTCTGAGGTATGACTATTAGTCTAACCCCATATCACTGTGTCTTTGAATGGCTTCCGCCTTTTAATTTGTTAATTAGCTGATTGTTACTCGTATATAACCTTCTGTAACATGGTGATTGTATTCTGCCGATTTCCCTCTACTTTCGATCACATTGTCAGCCTTAAACATGCCATGACGGGGTGTTCTCACTTTGCCGGCAGGCTGTGATGTTAAATTTTGCCGCTAATCCAGAGTTAATCCTAGAACAAAGGTGTTATAAACTATAGTCCATATCTTTTTTATGTATAAAACTGTATTGATTTTAACACATTAAACTTTTATTCAATAACATTAAAACATATTGATTTTTACAAATTTAACATTTATTAAAAAACATTAAATAATTTACACATATAAAAATGCATTACAATTTACATAATGTTCAACTTTTATTAAATTGCATTGGATAATTTATAAATAAATACCATAACAATCATTTACAGTCTAAATAGGAAACATTTGTTCCATACAGATTTACACTTAACGTATCAACATTACTCTTTACATCATCTGGTTGATGATTGTGTTCGGATCCAACAGTGGTAAGAATGCCATTCTTGGTGTTTACAGTAACTGGACATGTTTTAGTTGAACATTTCCAATGGACGGCTTGGTCTGCTTGACTTTAATCGGTACTTGTAACCATTGTGTATCAAATTTCGACCACCTCGATTATTGGAGATAAAGCGAATATTAATCTGAATGTTTGCCATTTTAAAATAAATATATTTTCGACACAGATCGACCATCTATTTATATTAATGTCATTAATTAGTTGGTTTATAAATTTTATTAAGAGGGATTAAGAGTTCATTAACGTTGAACACTAGTGAACTACTTTTAAACAGACTATACTTTTAAGATCAATTAAGGGATTAACAGTCTACCGGGAAAGTGAGAACACACCGCCATGACAACCACTGTAACTAGTTATGTTGTCTTTGTTGATGTGTCAAACTTTTTTGATCTTGTCTGGACTGTTACACAAACTACTCTTGGTGGCAAAGCGGGCCTGATTAGAATCGAGGGGCCCCTAACGCAACGAAAAGTTTATTTCATATCCCTTTGAATGGCAAGTCTGAGTAACACACAATTAAACGATTTGCAATACAAGAATAATTACATAATATATGAAATCTATTCAATTCCGAAAGACATACAAGTCTAGAAGCCTGGACCGATCACCGAGTGGAACTTCACAGAGAAGGTTGGGTCTGCTAGATCGATTACCGTGAAACTTTCATCTGGAATTTGAATTTTTTCTCTTTTGCCATGAACCGCGGGTCCCCCTAAACCGCGGAGACCTTGGGGCCCATCCCTAAGCTGCACAGACAAAGAAGATTCATGACTGGCAAATACCTCAGCAAGGAGACTGGTTTGGATAACGGAACAGCCTTTCTTTATTCAATGAAGTGGTATTTTGGCAAAGATATTTCACTTTCTAAATTTGCAGACAATAGTGCCCTGTGGCCTAAGGTCAGTCTCTTCTCTCGGGTCCAGAAACGTATGCAAGTAGCTTCACTACTTGGGCAAATGACTGGTGGTTCCAGTTATCGGTCCCCAAAACTGTAGGTGCGTTAGTGTGCAAAAATACCAAGGCTCCCCGGATGCCTCTGCTGCTCAATGGTCAAAAAATAGAATTCAAACCAAGTTCCTAGGTGTGATCTTTGATATGAAAGTGACAGGTATTGAAGCGCACTCAACGTGTACTGAACCTAATGAGGGGGATTACGGGTGAAACATGGGGAGCGAACCGGGTTCCCCTCATAATGATTTGCCGTTCTCTAATACGCTTTGTATTTGACTACGACTGTGTGGCTTTCTTAAATGCTAAACCCACTAAGTCCATGTTCGCAAGCAGACACCATGGAATACAAAACAATTTGTATTGTTACAGGGTGTGGCATATGTGTCAAGCGCGAGGCATAAGTGTCAAGAATAAGGCATAGATGTCAAGAGCGAGGCGTTCCTACAGGACTGTTTAAAATTATCCACGTGACAATCTTTAAGCCATGTAGACAATGTTTAAACATCCCTGTAGGCTCAATTGTCTACCTAGCGAAAACAGGTGAGTATTGCCACTGGTTGACGCAATCAAGAGCAGTGAACTTTAATCCCAGTTATTTAATTCCAACCAGTTTCTAGCCTTGGTATTATTATATCTACTGAAGAGAATCGGTTTTAGACGAGTTGTTTACTCCTGAGTTAAAAATCGAATCATACCAGTGATTTGATATCTTGCTTACGAACATGGACGTAACAGACTTTAGACATACACTAATTAGTCATAGTTTGGTGTTATTTTTGAAATACTTTCCATGTTACAGGCGCCTGTGCTCAGACCTTACTAGCCTCGACAAGATCATAGCATTTATGGCAAAGCGGACAGACTGCGCACGCTCGCCACCTTACTTTTTAGTACCCGGGATGATACCTTTGGATGAAATATTACCCTGGACGCTACCCTGCAATGGATTCTCTGGCAAGTTTCTTAGAAAACACTTGTCTGCGATATCACCCATCGATGAGAGCCGACTACGAATTCGAACGTTGGATTGTATCAATGCTTGATAACGATAAGAGTATATATCCACGTTGAAGTTAACAAACCTAAAGAATGTTACCCATAAAATAAAGCTGTTTGTTATTATGTATCGCTTTCATTAAATGCCCATTAAAGATAATCTACTCGTTGTCTGTCAGTATCAAACCGGTAGGACATCACTTTCAAACTATTTTTGCTGTGGCCTTTTGGTGGTAAATAGAGTGACGACAGGAATCAAATTATATTTGTCTTGGTTCCGGTATATGACATCTCACCGAAGGAATGTTGTATATTATAATATATTCTGACACAGGTGTATTGGGTAGATATACAATAGTGGGTCTATTCACAATGGACTTGTATATTAAGAGTAAATAGATCTTACCGACTGGATGCCATCTCTGAATATGTAGTTGATTTCTATAGTACCATATCTACCATATCCAGGGAGACTGCTATATTCATTTGTTGTAACTTTCATGTGTCCTTCTGGTTGGGTGCCTGTCTGTATACCACCATAAACATTTTGTCTACAAACAGGACAGAATATGCTAAGCTTCATTGCTAGATCAATACACGGTCCACAGAAAGAATGACCACATGGTAAATTCTTCCTATTTGATATAACTTCCATACAAATACTACATTCCCAATCTTTTCTGACTTTATCATCTTCTTGATGAACCAGATCTTGGTGCAGTTTATGGAATTCAGTCATATTCTCCTCTGATTTCACAACCAAATGTATTTCCTTCAAGGTGGACGATATTTTCATTTCAATATTTTTTTGTAGTTGTTTCAACAAAACATCAAACAGCACAGAAACATCTACATTGCCATTACCTACATGTATTTACAATAAATAATTTCTATTCACAGAAAAAATTATAGTCCTGATTAGTAATCAATTTTAAGGAATCAGAATAGGAATTATTGCTGTGTTCTTTTTTTGAGAAATTTTGTGAATTCTGACTTATTACTTGTATTTAAAATCATATATCAAATTAATTTAATAATCATCAAAATGGTAAAATAATGTATTATTTGGGTTTGCTTTTAATCACCATAATAGCCAAATTAATAATAACAAATAATGTCTGTACCGTGAAATATAAACAAATGCATTAAAATATCTGACCTGTTGTAACTGAATGAACTGATGTCTTTCTGGTCTCTTCAAGGAGATTAGAGATTAAACTCTCTAATTCTTCTTCTTTTGGTTTAATTGAAGAAACAAGATGGATGATATATTTAAATGGTAATGAACCAGCCGATGTAGTAATAACAGATCCAGCTTTAAACTTATTTTCTGTTTTTATCTCTGTTCTTTCATCTTCATAAATTTGACCAGCTTCTTTAATGAGAATTTTGGTATTGCCATTAAAATTGCTGAGCAGTGTATCTTCCCAAGTTGTAATAGCTTCAGTTTTCGAAGATGTGATTGCATCAGATTGGTAGATATGTATACTAAAATTAGGGTTTAAATAACATATCATATATGTTTTAGATTCCTGTTTTTTTATTACCATTTTCAATTGTGATTCTTGTGATTTGGCAACACCTGACCTGCCTGGTTTACTTGATTTAATCTGAGAAGATATTGTTGAATCCATGTCCTCATACCTTGTTCCACCAGCTCTATCATTAATCAGTCGTCCAAGGGTTTGTTTTTGTAAGTCATCCAATGATTTTTTTAAAAACATTTCGAAACCACCTTGAATAGATGAAACCATGTCCTTTTGAAGATCGACAAAGTAGATTTCTCTAAGATTGGTGACATTGTGCAGGTTATCAAAAGTATTGACAGCTCTTACATACATCTCAACACAGATTGATTTTGGTACACCAAATATGGCTGAAGAAAAAAAAGATAGGCTGGCACTGCCAGGCAGGATACGCCCACATTTTCTAGAGATGGATAGAGAACAAGCAATACCGAAAGTGATTTTTCCTACATCATTAAGTCCTGTATTTCATACTGTACTGGGAGCAGCCATTTAGTTGGTCAGTTCCAGTCTGATATTCATGAAATTCGAAACCAACAATGATTATGGTGTGACGGTACACAACCTAAAAATGTGACTTTTCATCAAAATCGGATAAAAATTGTGACCTGTAGAGAGTCCACAACCATGATATACCATATTTTTACACTATTCGCGTACAAACGGCGACCATTTCGTCCGGCAATTTTGGTACGATTTTCACGAAATTCTAACTCAACCTTCCTCATCAAAATCGAATTAAAATCTTGACCTATACAGGGTCCACAACCATGATATACCATTTTTATACGCCCACATTTTCATGTGGACGTATTATGTCGTCGCCCCTGTCCGTCCGGACGTCCGTCCGTCCACAATTTGTTTGTGGACTCTCTACAGGTCACAATTCTTATCCGATTTTGACGAAACTTGAAATATAGGTTTATCCCCAAAAGATCTCGGTTCCTTTCGATATTGGCATGTATCGGATCAAAACTTCATGGATTATGGCCCCTGATTGTACGAAAAATCACGTTTTTAGCTTGTGGACCCTATAGAGGTCACAATTTTGAACCGATTTTGATGAAACTTGACATGCATGTTTGTAACCCAAAGATCTTGGTTCCTTTCGATATTTGCGGCTATCGGAATGTAATTTCCTGAATTATGGCCCCTGATTGTCCGAAAAATCACCCTTTTTAGCTTGTGGTCCCTCTGGAGGTCACAATTATTATTCGATTTCAAAAACCGTTTGATTATATCACCGTTACACCCTAAGGAAGGTTGAGTTCGAATTTCGGGAAAATCGGACGAAAATTGCCATACAAAATGGCCGCCGTTTGTACGCGAATACTGTTAAAAAATGGTATATCAAGGTTGTGGACCCTGTGGAGGTCACAATTTTGATTCGATTTTGATGAAACTTGAAATTCATGGTTATAACCCAAGATCTTGCTTCCTTTCGATATTTGCGCATATCGGATCGTAACTTCCTGAATTATGGCCCCTGATTATACGCAAAATCGCCTTTTTTTTAGCTTGGAGGTCACAATTATTATTCGATTTAAAAAAACGTTTGATTATATCACCGTTACACCCTAAGGAAGGTTGAGTTCGAATTTCGGGAAAATCGGACGAAAATTGCCATACAAAATGGCCGCCATTTGTACGCGAATACTGTTAAACATAACGCTAACGCTACAATATACGTCCACATTCCTGCTTTGATTGATATGGTACTTTGTCAAGAAGGCTAGGCGTTTGGTTTGTTTAGCGTTGAGGATCGTGCACCAACATTAATAGTTGCCGTCCTTAGAGTATAAGGAATAACTATACCAAGATAATCCATTCAGAATTGTGCCTTCCTAACACTAAAGGCAAAAAGTGGGCGCGGCTCTGCCCCTGGGGGTCGGGACATTCATCAAAATCAATAGTGGACGCCCTCAGGCTATAAGGAATACATAAACCAAGTACCAAGCTGATTCATTCAGAATTGCGGCCTGTAAACGACAAACACAAAAATTGGTCGTGTCTTGCCTGTGTGAGTCGGGACATGCAGTTGACGTCCTTAGGCTATATGGAATACATATCCCAAGTTTAAAGACGATCCATTAAGAATCGTGGCCTGTAGACAACACACATAGACACGAAGTAAAAATGGGCATGACTCTGCCCATGGGGGTTAGGAAATCACCAAAAACAATAGGGGTCATCTTTATGCAGCCTGTAGGCGACAGACAAACAAATACACGAAATGGGTGTTGCTGTCCCATGGGGGTCGGGCATGCACCCAAAACAAAAGGGGTCATCCTTAGGGTATAAGGAATAAGTATTTTAAGTTTCAAGATGACCGATTAAGAATTGTGGCCTGTAGGCGACACACAAAAAGAAAATGGGCGTGACTCTGCCCCTGGGGGTTAGGCTTGGGCATGCACCCCAAATGATAGAAATGTTCCTTAGGGTACAAAGAATAATCATTCAAAGTTTCAAGATGATACGTTAAGAAATGTGGCTTGTAGACGACAAACAAATAAATTCATGGAATGGGCGTGGCTCTGCCATTGGGGGTCGGGCATGCACCAAAAAACAATACGGATCATCCTTAGGGTAAGTATACAAAGTTTTAAGAAAATACAGTTAGAATTGCGGCTTCTAGGCGACACAGAGACACACAAAAAGAAAAATGGGCGTGGCTCTGCCCCTGGGGGGTTGGGCATGCACCCCAAACGATAGGGATCATCCCTAGAGTATAAAGAGTAAGTATACAAAGTTTTAAAGAAAATCCAATAAGAATTGTGGCCTGTAGGCGACACATAGACACACGATAAGAAAATGGGTGTGGCTCTGCCCCAGGGGGGGTGGGCATGCACCCCAAATGATAGGGATGTTCCTTAGGGTACAAAGAATGTGTATGCTAAGTTTCAAAGTTCAGAAATGTGGCCTGTAGACGACAAACAAATACATACTAGAAATGGGCGTGGCTCTGTCCCTGGGGGTCGGGCATGCACCAAAAACAATGGAGATCTTCCTTAGGGTATAAGGAATATGTATACCAAGTTTGAAGAAAATCCAGTAAGAATTGCGCCCTGTAGGCCACACAAAGACACACGAAAAGAAAATGGGCGTGGCTCTGCCCCTGGGGGTGGGGCATACACCCCAAACGATATGGATGTTCCTTAGGGTACAAAGAATGTGTATGCAAAGTTTCAAGATTATAATTTAAGAAATGTGGCCTGTAGACGACAAACAAAGAAATACTAGAAATGGGCGTGGCTCGGCCCCTGGGGGTCGGGCATGCCCCAAAAACAATAGGGATCTTCCTTGGGGTATAAGGAATAAGTATACCAAGTTTGAAGAAAATCCATGAAGAATTGCGCCCTGTAGGCGAACCACAGACACACACACACACATACACACACACACACACACACATACCTGCATCTAAGTCTTTGTCAGGTCCTTGACAGTAACCACACTTGTGGGGACTAAGCTTTATTCTTATATTTTTATCTAAAATATATTACTGATCGGTCTAAAGTACCAACGGGTAATGAAAAATGTGTTATAATAAATCTTTAATATTAAACAGTAGCAATTGAGATTGTTGGGACACTTTAGTGGGACGTTGTGTGACAAATCTTGTTGATGGACACTTAAAGAGCCGTACCGTCAAAGTGGTATAGTTACACTTATTATACACAAGTTGCACACCCAGGATTTAATGAACTGCTGGGACGTCCTGATAATTACTTCTATTTAATTGAACACACCTATGTTTTAATGCACTATTGGGACGTCCGTATAATGACGTACATAATGGTTATCGGGAGGGTCCTGTTAAAGACGTACATTCAATTCACACACCACAAATTTAATAAACTGTTGGTACTGAAGGTGTCCTAATAACGATGTATATAACTAATTCACACACGCTGTTGGAACTGAACATGTCCAAGCTAGATTTGGTATGAAGTGTGACAAGGCTGCAATTAGCCCACATTACAGGCACACCAAGATTGGTCTCCCCTTTGACCACGAATCAATATAAATTTGTTTTGACTTAAAATCTGGACACACACTAAGTCATTGTATCACTACTGGGACCAATTCGACTAAATTGTGAAGAGTTAAAAGGCAGTTAATAACTATTCAGTCCATAAGAATTCTTAAATTGCTGGTGACATCTCCATCATTACAGTACAGTAAACTTTAATCAGGATCAAATTGTAACGGCCCATGCAGGGGACCCAAAATAAAATAGAAAATAAAACACAGGGCAACAAGCGACATAACCTAATCTGATCGCGGATTAAGCCACAAATGTATACACATTTCATTGAGTAGAAATACAATCAAAATAAAATAAAACCCAATGAGTTTTACATTCACTCAACACTAACTGTGTCATTTTGGGGAAATTCTTTGATATTTCTATTACATTAAATTAAAGGGCATGACTCTTTGGTGTGTGAAGGAAAGTGCAGAAATTATGCTCACTACTAGACCCCCCCCCACCTTTTTACCTCGGACAAAGACAGAGAAACTATCGGCTGCAAATATTACTAATAATTAAGCATGTAAATCAATAAATGACAACAAGGAAACACAGTTGGTTAGTCTAACTGGTAAATATAACTTGGGGTAAGGTAAGAGTCATTGTTGACTGTGCGACAAACTGAAAGGTGGTTTACGTTGTGTTTTGGATTGTGATTTGTCTGACCTTTCCTCTAAATTCGTAAAACTGTGGCACATTGGTACAAGTGTACTATTGGATGTTCCATGGGCGGGTTTCAATTTTCAAAATGCAGTAGAAATTGGTTTGGGTAAAACAAAATACTTCATAATTCACCTTTTGTTTTAATTCTTTATGATTTTAACACAACAGCAATTTCACTGAAGTCCAACAACATTTTGAACTTAACAATGGATACCCTCAAAAGTCAAATTTGTGACAACTTCTGGATTCTTTAATACATTTGAGTCAGTTTTTAAGAATTCAATTATTGGTTAAATAAATGTCCAATACTCTGTTCACACAGGGCCAGTTTCACCACCTTAAAACCGTATTGTTTGTGATGCACATTTCACATTCAACATTCCCTGCTCTCCTCTGCTCTTCATCAGACCGTGTTTTCATATTCACTGAAATAATAAAATAATAGTGGTTATTAACACTTGGGTTGGGCTAAGCTTTGATTACTTCAAATCCAGAGAGGGAGGGAGAGAGAGAGAGAGGGAGACTGATGGCCACTTATCACTCAATTGGGTGAAGAGAAACTACCATCCACTCAACACTTATTATATCTATTATTACAGCATATTTCTAGTACACCTTTTCACACCAAGGTTTTTTTTATTAAAGAAAAAGAATTTTGAGATGCCCAACATCTTAATCTTAAAGTTAAAATATTATTCTATAACACAGGGGTTTGAAACCCAGTTGAACACTTTGGGCTTTAAGGCTTGTTTATGAGATGAAGACAGTAGGTAAAGATAAACCAAAAGAACGATGAGAGAAGACAGAGACGCAAACAGAGGAAACAGATAGAAAGAAAGGAGAAATAGAAAGAAAATCAGAGAGAGGAGAGTCTGGTGCCCACCTAACACTTGGAATGGGTGGGGTGAAAGGGAGGGTGGAGGAGGTGAAAGATGGTATGGAAGAGAGAAAGGGAGCAAGATAAGTTATTTCGCAACCAACTAAACCATATGGTGCAATTGTACTTCAATCGGTTTTTAACAATGAGAGGAAACCAGAGAGAGGACGATAAAGATGCAGGAAGGGAAAGAGGGGAAGAAAGCGAACCATTCTGGCTTCCACTCAATATCTAAGAGAATAAGGGGGCTTGAATGAGGAGATACATGACAATATAGATGAAGAGGGGAAGATAGGTGGTGGGGGAGATAGAGAGGATGTGGAGATGCGAGGGATAGGGATACCAAGGACAAAATGAGAGAGAGGAGAGGTTGAGAGAGGATACGAGGAGAGAGGTGAGAGGGTGGGCATACAGAAACCAGAAAGAGGACGATAAAGATGCAGGAAGGGAAAGAGGGGAAGAAATTGAAACATTCTGGCTTCCACACAATATCTAAGAGAATAAGGGGGCTTGAATGAGGAGAGACATGACAATATAGATGAAGAGGGGAAGAGAGCCGGTGGGGGAGATAGAGAGGGTGTGGAGATGCGAGGGATAAGGATACCAAGGACAAAATGAGAGAGAGGAGAGGTTGAGAGAGGATACAAGGAGAGGGGTGAGAGGGATGGGGATACAGAAACCAGAGAGAGGACGATAAAGATGCAGGAAGGGAAAGAGGGGAAGAAAGTGAAACATTCTGGGTTCCACACAATATCTAAGAGAATACGGGGGCTTGAATGGGGAGAGACATGACAATATAGATGAAGAGGGGAAGAGAGGCGGTGGGGGAGATAAAGAGGATGTGGAGATGCGAGGGATAAGGAAACCAAGGACAAAATGAGAGAGAGGCGAGATTGAGAGAGGATACGAGGAGAGGGGTGAGAGGGATGGGGATACAGAAACCAGAGAGAGGACGATAAAGATGCAGGAAGGGAAAGAGGGGAAAAAAGTGAAACATTCTGGTTTCCACACAATATCTAAGAGAAAAAGGGTGCTTGAATGAGGAGAGACCTGACAATATAGATGAAGAGGGGAAGAGAGGCGGTGGGGGAGATAGAGAGGATGTGGAGATGCGAGGGATAGGGATACCAAGGATAAAATGAGAGAGAGAGAGGAGAGTTTGAGAGAGGGGTGAGAGGGATGGGGATACAGAAGAGAGATAAAAAAGAACAGATACAGAGGAGGATTTGCAAAAATAGAAATAGGGATGGTAAGCGAGAGAGATGAGAGATAGGACAAGATACAGGGGAATAAAGTGATAAAGAGATAAATGGTAATAAAGCAGGGGGGGGGCAGGGAATGAGCGGGGGGAAAGATTAAAGTTGGAATAGAGAGAAAGGGAGGGGATTGAGGGGAATGGAGTGTGAGGAGAGATAAGCAGGAATACAGAGAGGGTCCAGACAGAGGAGAAGGCGCCTTTCGGGACTAACATATTAATATGGTACTATTCGTGAGTCTTTAATAGTAACATGAAACTGGGGTACCCATGGTACTGCTCATGTTCTCGGACAACGAAATCAGGGCCCTTGAGCCAATGACGGACCTTTTTATCTAAACAATACGCGTTATTTATTTCAATTTCTTTCCATTTTTTGTAAAAGAAATATTTTGACAAATCATAATTTTGTACAAATTTTGACAGCATTAAAATTGAAGTAGTTAAGACATAATGTAAGCACTTACCTATTTCTTTTTTCTTTCTACTGTTAATTTCTAGAGATGTATCCTCTTTTTCAACAGAACAAAGTGACTAATAATTCCAAATTTACACCCGCACAATTTGATTAATTATCAAAACTTTTCTATAACAATACATAAATTTCAGTCATTCATAGGACTCATTGCCAATGTGATAATGAATCATACAGGAAATACACACTAATGTTCTACATAACGTTTATTGGTATCATATATTGGCTCTCCCTTAAGAAAAAATATACTTCTAGACCGTTGCTTAGCTTTGGGTAGTACCAGGCGACACTTATCTGTACCTTCTGCAATTAAATGCACAAGTTGTGTGAAAAAATTTGAGTATCCTCTTCTGTCAGGACTTTAAAGAAATGGCCTCTGATTGGTCAATATATCAAACTTTGTAACTGGCCATCTGATTGGATATTGATAATACCCATGCTTCAAACACTTCAAATGTGTGTGATATAGGAAGTAAAATGTGTGTTCAGTGTGTGAGACTGGCATGATTTTCCACATTTGGTAGGACTTGTGTAAGATTGAAAATATATAGTTTTTAGGTGGTTTACAAGGCCCTGGTACAAAAATAATTGTGGGGACCTGAGTGTAAGTCCCAACAATTCAAAATGTCCTAACAACGTTGGTGTTCTTTCAACTTCGCGTCCTATTAATACACCATATGCAAACACACACACACACACACAGACAGGGGCGACGGCATAATACGTTCACATTATGAATGTGGACGTATAAAAAATGGTATATCAAGATTGTGGACCCTGTGGAGGTCACAATTTTGATTCTATTTTGATGAAACTTGAAATTCAAGGTTATAACCCAAAGATCTTGCTTCCTTTCGATATTTGCGCATATCGGATCGTAACTTCCTGAATTATGGCCCCTGATTATACGCAAAATCGCCTTTTTTTTAGCTTGGAGGTCACAATTATTATCCGATTTAAAAAAACGTTTGATTATATTACCGTTACACCGTAAGGAAGGTTGAGTTCGAATTTCGGGAAAATCAGACCAAAATTGCCATACAAAATGGCCACCGTTTGTACGCGAATACTGTTAAAAAATGGTATATCAAGGTTGTGGACCCTGTAAAGGTCACAATTTTAATTCGATTTTGATGAAACTTGAAATTCATGGTTATAACCCAAAGATCTTGGTTCTTTTCGATATTTGCGCATATCGGATCGTAACTTCCTGAATTATGGCCCCTGGTTATACGCAAAATCCCCCTTTCTTTAGCTTGTGGTCCCTCTGGAGGTCACAATTATTATCCAATTTAAAAAAGATAGGCTGGCACTGCCAGGCAGGATACGCCCACATTTTCGAGAGATGGATAGAGAACAAACAATACCGAAAGTGATTTTTCCTACATCATTAAGTCCTGTATTTCATACTGTATTGGGAGCAGCCATTTTGTTGGTCAGTTCCAGTCTGATATTCATGAAATTCGAAGTCGACAATGATTATGGTGTGACGGTACACAACCTAGAAATGTGACTTTTCGTCAAAATCGGATAAGAATTGTGACCTGTACAGAGTCAACAACCATGATATACCATATCTTTACACTATTCGCGTACAAACGGCGACCATTTCGTCCGGCAATTTTGGTACCATTTTCACGAAATTCGAATAATTCAGGAAGTTACGATCCGATATGTGCAAATACCGAAAGGAACCAAGATCTTTGGGTTATAACCATGCATTTCAAGTTTCATCAAAATCGAATTAAAATTGTGACCTTTACAGGTTTCACAACCTTGATATACCATTTTTTAACAGTATTCACGTACAAACGGTGGCCATTTTGTATGGCAATTTTGGTCTGATTTTCCCGAATTTCGAACTCAACCTTCCTTACGGTGTAACGGTAATATAATCAAACGTTTTTTTAAATCGGATAATAATTGTGACCTCCAAGCTAAAAAAAAAGGCGATTTTGCGTATAATCAGGGGCCATAATTCAGGAAGTTACGATCCGATATGCGCAAATATCGAAAAGAAGCAAGATCTTTGGGTTATAACCTTGAATTTCAAGTTTCATCACAATCGAATCAAAATTGTGACCTCCACAGGGTCCACAACCTTGATATAGCATTTTTTAACAGTATTCGCGTACAAACGGCGGCCATTTTGTATGGCAATTTTCGTCCGATTTTCCCGAAATTCAAACTCAACCTTCCTTAGGGTGTTACGGTGATATAATCAAACGTTTTTTTAAATCGAATAATAATTGTGACCTCCAAGCTAAAAAAAAGGCGATTTTGCGTATAATCAGGGGCCATAATTCAGGAAGTTACGATCCGATATGCGCAAATATCGAAAGGAAGCAAGATCTTTGGGTTATAACCATGAATTTCAAGTTTCATAAAAATCGAATCAAAATTGTGACCTCCACAGGGTCCACAACCTTGATATACCATTTTTTAACAGTATTCGCGTACTAACGGCGGCCATTTTGTATGGCAATTTTCGTCCGATTTTCCCGAAATTCGAACTCAACCTTCCTTAGGGTGTAACGGTAATATAATCAAACGTTTTTTTAAATCGAATAATAATTGTGACCTCCAAGCTAAAAAAAAGGCGATTTTGCGTATAATCAGGGGCCATAATTCAGGAAGTTACGATCCGATATGCGCAAATATCGAAAGGAAGCAAGATCTTTGGGTTATAACCATGAATTTCAAGTTTCATAAAAATCGAATCAAAATTGTGACCTCCACAGGGTCCACAACCTTGATATACCATTTTTTAACAGTATTCGCGTACTAACGGCGGCCATTTTGTATGGCAATTTTCGTCCGATTTTCCCGAAATTCGAACTCAACCTTCCTTAGGGTGTAACGGTGATATAATCAAACGGTTTTTTAAATCGAATAATAATTGTGACCTCCAGAGGGACCACAAGCTAAAAAGGGTGATTTTTCGGACAATCAGGGGCCATAATTCAGGAAATTACATTCCGATAGCCGCAAATATCCAAAGGAACCAAGATCTTTGGGTTACAAACATGCATGTCAAGTTTCATCAAAATCGGTTCAAAATTGTGACCTCTATAGGGTCCACAAGCTAAAAACGTGATTTTTCGTACAATCAGGGGCCATAATCCATGAAGTTTTGATCCGATACATGTCAATATCGAAAGGAACCGAGATCTTTTGGGGATAAACCTATATTTCAAGTTTCGTCAAAATCGGATAAGAATTGTGACCTGTAGAGAGTCCACAAACAAATTGTGGACGGACGGACGTCCGGACGGACAGGGGCGACGACATAATACGTCCACATGAAAATGTGGGCGTATAAAAACGTTTGATTATATCACCGTTACACTGTAAGGAAGGTTGAGTTTGAATTTCGGGAAAATCGGACCAAAATTGACAGACAAAATGGCCGCCGTTTGTACGCAAATACTGTTAAAAAAATGATATATCATGGTTGTGGACCCTGTATAGGTCACAATTTTAATTCGATTTTGATGAGGAAGGTTGAGTTCTAATTTCGTGAAAATCGTACCAAAATTGCCCGACGAAATGGTCGCCGTTTGTACGCGAATAGTGTAAAAATATGGTATATCATGTTTGTGGACTCTCTACAGGTCACAATTCTTATCCGATTTTGATGAAAAGTCACATTTCTAGGTTGTGTACCGTCACACCATAATCATTGTCGGTTTCGAATTTCATTAATATCAGACTGGAACTGACCAACTAAATGGCTGCTCCCAATACAGTATGAAATACAGGACTTAAAGATGTAGGAAAAATCACTTTCGGTATTGCTTGTTCTCTGTCCATCTCTCGAAAATGTGGGCGTATCCTGCCTGGCAGTGCCAGCCTATCTTTTTAACAGTATTCGCGTACAAACGACGGCCATTTTGTATGTCAATTTTGGTCCGATTTTCCCAAAATTCGAACTCAACCTTCCTTAGGGTGTAACGGTGATATAATCAAACGGTTTTTTAAATCGGATAATAATTGTGACCTCCAGAGGGACCACAAGCTAAAAGGGGTGATTTTTCGGACAATCAGGGGCCATAATTCAGGAAATTACATCCCGATAGCCGCAAATATCGAAAGGAACCAAGATCTTTGGGTTACAAACATGCATGTCAAATTTCATCAAAATCGGTTCAAAATTGTGACCTCTATAGGGTCCACAAGCTAAAAACGTGATTTTTCGTACAATCAGGGGCCATAATCCATGAAGTTTTGATCCGATACATGCCAATATCGAAAGCAGCCGAGATCTTTTGGGGATAAACCTATATTTCAAGTTTCGTCAAAATCGGTTAAGAATTGTGACCTGTAGAGAGTCCACAAACAAATTGTGGACGGACGGACGTCCGGACGGACAGGGGCGACGACATAATACGTCCACATGAAAATGTGGGCGTATAAAAGAGAGAGATTAAATGCATTCAAAAATCATAAAAAGAAATCTTATTGAGACTTTACCTAATTCTATAAAACACAATTCAGAGACATTTTACTTGACGGGTCAACGTGGCTAAGTGGGTAAGATGCTCTCTTGCTAGCCTAGGTCGGGTGTTCGATCCCTGCATTGGCTGAGAAAGTGCATTATTTTTCGGCATGGTTCCCCCTTGTCAGTGATACAGAACAGAGGGCATGACAAGGTCAGCTGTCTATTTGTTCTGATGGGACGAAAAACCGAGGTTCTGTGTACAGATTGGCGTGCATGTAAAAGTTGGAATTCGATATAAGAGTGTAGTGCCACTGTCCGGGCAAAACTTCCCTCATTGTACACTCCATAACATATGCCCGTCTTCATTAGCCTAGTTCGGAGCAGAACAGCAGGACGGATGTTAAACCCCATTTCATTTCATTTTATTTGAATGATTATTTTATGTAATAATACCTGATGATATGGAAGGAATAGCAATTGACTTATAACCATCTTTATCAGCTTCTACCAGACATCTTGTAATAGTTTTACATAAATCATCTTCACAATCCTTCTTATTATCAGGATAATCATCCCATCTTGGTCCTACGGCATGATAAACTTTATTACATGTAATATTACCTCCAGTTGTTTTACAAATACCAGTGACAGGAATTTGTCCATATTTTTTGATATAGTCTTGACATTCTTGGTTTAGTCTATATCCTCCAGCCTTAGATATATGATAAGCTACACAACCAGCATGAATCATATAACCATTAGCAGCATTAACAATAACATCTACATTCAGTTTAGTAATATCTGACATCTTAACAATGACCTTTATATTTTTACTAGGTGTATTGAATGTCTTTTCTTGAAGTTCAGTCTGAGGTGGAAGACTACTATAACTATCATCTCTTGTTCTTTGTAGTTTTTTATTAGTTATCTTCAGTAAGCCTACGGCATGTTTTTTTATAAAGTGTACCAGTGGGTACCTTACAAATGTAATGGTTTTATAAGAAAAAGGAAAAAGAATTTGTAAATATTTTTCTTATTTTCAAAATCAGCATATATTGAACATATAAAATACTTAGTACCAGGTTTATTGAAGTATTTTTTAATTAAAATAAATTACAAACATTTTAATGAATTCCATCATTTAAGACAGACATTTTTCCCACCATTTTTATCAAGATTTTAGAATACTTTGAAATAACATTTGTTTTAAAATTTCTAATTTGTTTTTGTATAATTACAATGGCCAGGTTGTGATTTTGAAAACAGACAAAAAAATATACTGGTGAGAAAAATAAAACATTTGGAAACTTAATTGTTCAAACCCCAGTGAAAATCTGACTGATCTGTCCATCCATTACATTATTGAGGTGGTCTTACATTTGTTTTTCAAACTTTGTATTTTTATGTCAGATGGAAATAAATTTTACGTATTTTGGAATGGCTGTTTATGTTTTACTAAATGCCATTTAAAACATCGCAGGAAAATGGTTTGGAAAATCAAATTTCAATGCTTATATTTTGCTAACCTTTCGTCCATTTATGTCTGTCCAGTTTTAGCGAAACGTTAGCATTATTTTAATATTAGAGACTTTTGGCAAGCGTAAATTTCTGGTCCGTATCGCGTATCCGTATCGATTTTGTGTGTGACGTCAACAATGCTTGTGTATTTCTCATACGTGATATGGCACACGGATACGGCAGCACGTATCGAACAGCTTTCATACGGAAAAGGTCCATATAACATCGTCGTCTTTTTACCATACTTTTTGCTACTTTTAGACGCTGAAATGTTGTATCATAGTAGACACTTGACTAGTACTGAAGATCTTGGTAGATAACTGCCACCATGCTGTATTAGAGCTAAGCTCAGCTCAGCTACCCATATGTACACGCCGCGAAAATCTGCCAAAACTCTAAAACTACATTGACGCAACCTATCACGTGGCGATACGGATACGTGATACGGATGCGGAAAATTCCACTTGCCAAAAGTCTCTATTGCTTTTCGGCTCCGTATTACGTGATAGAATTTGAATAACCACGTAAAACGAAAGTAGTTATTAGTCTCGATCTTCCACACCGGAAAAGGATAATTTGATACGGGTAGTCGACTGTTTATGCCATTTTTACAGCTGTCTGTCCGAAAATGTGAACGTTAGCACTCTTGATACGTTAGCACAATCATTTCGGCTTTCATGGCGTTATTTACTCATAATGTATCACTTTCTTTACGGCGTTTAGAACGGAAAGCCGACATTCCGATTGTCGATGCATAAAAAATGGCTGTCGGTATTCTCGCACTATTCACTCGATCGAAATGACTTTGACTCCCGGCACTCCTGCAAAAAAAGTGCTAACGTGTCAATTATCAGACAGACTAAACAAACAGTCTGTCCTTACGTAACATTAGCACATGCTTTTAAAATACTATTTGTCTGATTTTAAAATAAAAACTCACCCCCGGTCGAAGTATCATATAACATTTATTTAAAGCCCCAATAACACTCTTGTTGTAACTGAAAAATATGTCCCAATCTTCATTCTGGTCAACAAATCGTATTATTTTAGAATATTCCAATTAAATGATGATATAAATTTCATCTTAACACACCTAATTTAAAAAATTGGAAAAATTCAACCAATTGATTTGAAAAGTCTAACGTAAACCTTTTCAAATGTGATTTGGATTTTTAAATATTTTCGAACCCTCTGGACAAATAAAATAGGTTGTAATGGATAATTTACACAACAGGTAGGACATTTAAACATCTAGTACTTAGAATAAGGGTATTATTTATTTTCTGGAGCTACCAAGCCAGCAAGAATGTTATTGTCCCTTTAATACCTTTCATTTTGGACTATTTGAATTTTTAGATAAAAACAATAATTCAAGTAATACAGTTATTTATAAAATTTCCATGTCTGTCCTTAGGTAACGTTAGCAACATTTGCATGCCCCCAAAATATTTAAATTTTAGGTAATTAAAATGTGATTATATATTATCATCTTTAATTCTTTTATATTATGCTTTATTTTTCATATAATTATATCTCAGTAACTGAGTAACTACTTACATTAACACTATAAATAGAAATTTTCTTCAAACTTTAGTGCTAGTGTTACAAATTTGCCAGAATGTCTGTCCACATGTAACATTAGCAATGCAATTAATTTTTAAATTAATAATTAATTTGTAAATCATATCCCCAATGAACTTAAGATGTAGATAATGAATTATTACATTTAAATTTTGAAGAAAATTATTAATATATATAAGCAATGGTTAATATCTGAAGGGAAAATAAATTTTCCATGCGTCTGTCCAATCAAAATCGGCATTTTATGCTTCTTAAAATTGTCATTGTTACTGTCTTATGACCCCCCAAAAAATACATCGTCTTTCATTCAACATAGTTCAATGTATATTCTACCCGGAGAGATTGCAATTTATAGGAATTCCAATTTGCACCATTTGCATTTGGTATAATATCATCTGGAGTCATACTTTTTAACAAAATTCAGTATGTTAGGTAAAATGTTCAATAAAAAAATTATTTTGCAAAAAATTATCTTTTTTAAGATATATTTTGGAAGAATATGTATCAATCTTCCCCAAGACAGTGACTTTGTAAGAGGCATAGGAATTTCATAATTCAGTTGGGATTGGGAATCTATGGTACACTTTAAAAAAAACCATGCCCTACAGCGATTTTAAATTTGTGGACGATTTCTTCAATTTCATTAAAATCTACTCCTAGTATATGTACAGTACTTGTATCATCATCAACACCAACATATACAGATTCTTTATAATCATGATCTTTACTAAACCTGCAAGCTTCATCCATCTTATCTTCTGGTATTTTCACTTCTCCGTGAAGGATATCTTCTATTAAATCTTTTATCTTGAGAACAGCTTCATCAGAAGTCGATTTAGGAAGATACAAATCAAAACTACCATCAGATTGTTCTGAATAATGAGACACTTTCTGAACTGTATCTTCACCAATGATTTGATGTACAGCTTTAAAAACGTATTCATTTAGGTTGTATTTTTTGTATTGTATTTTTGTTCTGGCTCCTCCAGGGTACTCTACTGATGACGACGGTAAAGATTTAGTCAGCAACTTTTCCTTTGGTCTTGCCCCTACCTCTTGTTTTACTTGCGTTGCACGTTTTGTACTGGTGGAGCACTGTGGGTGAAAAGTGATAGTATCTTCTCCCTGATTTGAGTTAATAGAATTATCCTGTCCAGTAACACCACAATCTCTATATGTCTGAACTGCCATTTGTAATACATGTTGGTTCTGAGTTTCTATTACACTATGAACATTTTTTCGACAATTAGGACAACATATGCTGGTCTTCATCGCCAGGTCTATACATAACTGACAGAAAGAATGGCCACATGGTAACGTCTTTCTGTTTGATATAGCTTCTAAACAAATGCTGCATTCTTCACCATCTTGATAGAGGAGAAAGAAAACAAATACTGATTAATGCTGATATTCGTGGTTGGTTTATGGAGAATATCAAATCTGTTCAATCGACTATTAAGTATTATTTTTGCAATGGTGCTTTAACTCTAAGTAATATATAAAATGTGTAAACTGTTTCAATTGAATTTGGTAAGTGAATGGGATATACACATGACATAATTCGATATAATGCAAATATAGTCAGGACAATATATGGAAAATACCCCCTCCCCCCCCCCCAAAAAAAAATTGCAACAAAAGGTTTCTCAGCTGATTCTGGCAGGGTTTAGTGTACTTTATAACATACTAAAAGTTTACCAAAATAGGACCCCGGAAAAGTGTTTTTTCAAGATGGCGTCCCAGAAAACCTAGGGTTAGACATCAAAATAATCAAATTTGAGTCGAGTTATGGACTTTCGGTCATTTGGAGGTGTTGGCGGCCATTTTTGACATACTATGCCAACATCATTTTTAATGATCTTACTGTGTTCTCTGCTCCAAAAAAACCTAGAAAAAGACACCAAGATCATCAAATTTGAGTTGATAGTAACAGAGTTATGAACGTTTCAAGACGTTTCGGTGGTCATTTTTGACGCCATCTTGAAAAAACACTTTTCCGGGGTCCTATTTTGGTAAACATTTAGTAGGCCTATGTTATAATTTTAAAGTACACTAAACCCTGCCAGAATCAGTTGAGAAAACTTTTGTTGCAATTTTTGGGGGGCTTAAACTGTATATTGACCTGACTATTACTGTTCATTGCTGTTACAGAATTGGATCCGGTGTATAAAATGTCTGGAAGAAAAACAATAAATTGTAACCAATGGCGACGAAGGGCATCCAGCGGGTAGGGCGGCCAGCGTTCAATCTTCTCTTGTCTTGTGTAGGCTACTTCATTTCAAGTCATTTCTCGGTCGTATAAGGAGGGAGCTGGATCATTTTGAAAGGATTAACGGAAGAGAATTTTTGATAAAGGTACTTGGCCGAGAAAACAACCTTTTTTCAAACGCTATTTTTCAGTCGTCCATTACGGCAACTTTATGAAGCTTACTGCGGACCACGAGGTTGTTCTAGACTTAGTCGAAATAGTTTGTCTTTTAGTGGGTCGAAAATAAATAAATAAATGACTGCAAGTCTATCGATGTAATTGTGGTATTCATTAATTACTTACCAGATTGATCACCCAATTGGTGGGAATTTTTATTATTAAAACGTTTCTCCAACATGGATTCAGCTAAAAAAATCTGTTGTTTGCAGCCGGATATGTATACTTCAGCCATCTCATTTATCGTGACATTTACTCCAGAACAGGCCTCTAAATCATCCTTTAATTTCTCTGTAGTAGTCGTTCTCCACAGATTATATGGTTTGATGTTTATACGATACGAACCTGCTATAAGAATCTAAAATTCAAAAAAAAATAGCTAGGCTACAGCTACAGGATTCGATCTGAAACCAAAATGCACTTACTCGGGTCAAAGGCACAGGACGCGTGTCAAAAACCCACTAATTACACCTCAGTTGAACAGAATATAAATAAACAATTTTACCCAATGACACCTCGGTTGAACCGAATATAAATAAACAATTTTACAAGTATCTGTGTTACCCAACATGTTGCCTAAAACAGGAAAATGATAGTCAGTTTTTATTTTGATATGCAGACTGGCTAAAACTGTAGGCCTACTGCCCATTACTCTACAATTACACGTAACAATGAATACAGAAATTTAAAGGGACAATAACATTCTTGCTGGCTTGGTAGATCCAGAAAATACCCTTATTCTAAGTACTAGATGTTTAAGTGTCCTACCTGTTGTGTAAATTATTCATTACAACCTATTTTACTTGTCCAGAGGGTTCGAAAATATTTTAAAATCCAAATCACATTTGAAAAGGTTTACGTTAGACTTTTCAAATCAATTGGTTGAATTGTTCCAATTTTTAAAATTAGGTGTGTTAAGATGAAATTTATATCATCATTTAATTGGAATATTCTAAAATAATACGATTTGTTGACCAGAATGAAGATTCGGGCATATTATTAAGTTACAACAAGAGTGTTATTGGGGCTTTAAAGTTCCAGGATAGGAAGTCGTGAATCTGTAATAGTAATCGCAGGAGGACCGCAAAATACACACACAAACCCAACAAGAAATATCCGCGGATAAGACTCCCTAACTACACTGTCATTAAACAATTTTCAGCAAACGCCATTTATCAAATCAAGTGATCATATTTGAATGCATACAGTTATTTGTTACGCATAGCTTCCTTTCAATGTAAGTTAAATATACAGCACACAATTAGTTATTTCTACATTTCCACGCATGGAGATGTAATTTCATTTCACCTGATTTTTCCTTATATTATATTTGGAACCAAGATCGTGCTTTGAAGGATATGCAATCATTTTTGAAAAAAAGAGGAAAACAGAAACACTTACCCCTGGCTGTATATCCTCAAAGGAAAACATTTTGATATGACCATTCTTGCATGCCCTTTGTTTATCTACAGTGATTTATAAGTAACAGTACTTTAGTACAAATTTATATCATTCTAGGGCTATCATGTAATAAAAAGCAATTAAGTTACTCCTTTTAATAGTTTCCAAAAACAGCTCAACGTATTCATATCACACCATTAGAAAATGCGCATTAGGTAATAAGTTAGATAATATGAAGCGCATAAATGCAGACACAAGCCTCTTTTGTCTTCATTCATTAGATGTAATTATTATACGGATAATGCCTATTTCATTAAATTATTTTGCCATTCTGTTCATACAAATATTGGAAAACCCATTCTTTCATCCATACAAAAATTACCTGTTACAGATCTAAAAGCGATAAATGCCTTCAAAGGACTATCTTCATATGGAGTTATTATGCACATAGGTAATATGCTGATGTTAGTCATTTCCTGGCGCAAGGTATGTTCAATATTAGTCGTGTTGGAGTCATTATTCTCTGACTGGAATTTAAAAACAGCACACCTTGACTCGTGGTTTTCCATACTTTTTCAAACTGTAAGTAGAGGTTAACTGTACTAACACGAAATGAAAACGTACCACTGCTGGAAGGGTTTATAAGACATGATGTTGAACAATGTGATATTGTAGCTTGGACATATACTTACACAAGGAAATCAACAACATAGGGATGTTTCTTAACGTAGGCACAATGGTTAATGCTCCCCAAAGCAAAAATGTGCCGTCATTTCTTTGAAGTTGCCATTTAATTCCACCGTGTATGGAAGGGGATAGGAGGGTTAAAGATATTCATGACCGGTTCCCACTTGTCCAGTCGGGGGATTAAAGGAGGCAAGTCTTCGCATTAGCGAAACCACGTATTTTTGCAGGAGGGCTTTTCCTGGACCCCGAGACAATGTACTTTTAGGGGGTTACTACCCCCCACCCCCACCCGAGCCTTGACAATCTTTGAGAAAAACATGGTCTGTAGTCAGTTTGGCGTATATCTGTGGTAACCATAAGTCACTAGGCTACGTTTTAGTTTTACTGATATGCAATAAAATCAGTTATGCACGATTTTGACAGGAAACTTTAAGGAAGCAAAATAGAAAAATAAAAACCAACCACCATGCGTCGAACACCAAAATATTAAGACAATTCATTTCATAAACTATTCGTTTATTTTTTTACCAATACGCCGGGGCACAGATAACTTGACAAGAGCTTTAAACAGAGTTTAGCACAATTATGACTCCAAACATAACTCATAATAAATCAATCTGATTAAAATACAGATCTATTATTATATTTTGTTTCGTTTTTTTTTTTCGTTTTTTTTACACTTTCCAGGGTCTTCACTACCTGAAGATCTGACCAAATGTTTAGGAGGTCGCGTTAGATGTCATCGAGTGACTTTTAACTCTATGACGTGCAAAGACTATAGATTTAGCTCCTGTAAAGCTGTTTAAACTCGACCCTGGAGATCGCGTATTCCTTCAATGGGTTTTACTGTCGTGGTTTCCCAATGTCAGTGGGGCAGGACGGAAAAACTGACAAGGGCAGCTGTCTAGTCGTTCGAATGGGACGAAACAGCAAGGCCCGGAGCATACATTGACATCCTCTTAAAAGATCCAATGTCAGTTGAAATTCGATATAAGAGTAGGCCACAGTGCCGCTGTCCGAGCAAAATTCCCTCAGAGCACACTGTATGGCGTATACCGTCTTCATTCAATAGTCCAGACGGACCAGAACCATTTCATTTTATTTCTCCAACACCACACACGCACACGCGCAAGCTATGTCATTTAGGAATTAACATAAATGTCAATTTTATTCATTCGCTTAACTCCGTGACAGAATCTTTAATCTAACCAGCGCGCGTGTTAAACCTTTTCAAGAGAAATTGAACTTCACTTAAACCATGCATTGATACGTCGAGACGTATTTAGAACAAATTATAATATCGACATCGTATGAAAAAAAAACCCAGTACATTTTTCGGGGAATGCAATTTTACCTGGCAATAATCAAGTTTAAATACAGAATATAATGCAATACTACAAGGTTTATACTTCTAGTTTCTGTTTCGTTTTTCTGTAGAGCAAATTTATCGATCATTCAGCAATTAAAGCGTGTTGTTTTAGAGGTTTCGATGCAGAACTGATCGAAAAATTTATTCAGGTATGTTGTTTAAATAAATAAACTAATACATGTATTTCTTTTTTTTTAAAGTAGTAACCATAGGTAATTAGGGGTAAAGACCAGGCGTGTATAAGATGTAATCAAATTTGGGTCATGGTCACCTCGCGAAATCAGACTTGTCCATATTGCATAGTTCAAAGATGCACTACGATCAACTAGAGAGTTTTGTTGGAGTAGTAATACGAGACCGGGTGCATAAGACTGAGAGGAGAGGACCGGGACACCAATTTAAACCAATGTTTTGTAGTAAATGTGTCAAACCTGTATGTTAGTCTCAAAATGCTTAAAACGATTTATGTCCTTTATTAGAATTAATATTTGCGGTAATGATAACAAGACTTTTTAAAACATAAACAATAACAAATTCTATGTTAACAAGTACTTTATCCTCAAGCACTGAACCTGGGCCTGTTCTTATTTGTATAATAATAAAACAGACCCAGAACATTTTATTTGATTCTAGCATATATTTTAAACCTGATTCATACATAGAATACTTAAGAGTGAAGTAAGAGTAAACTATAGTTCCCTTTTGAACAGTCAAATCAAAATATAAATCAAAGTACTAATTCATATTGACATTTAATAGTTTCAATTTCCCAGGTTATACTCACTCGGAGATAGCAATCTCGGAGACCTGTAAATATTCAGGTGTCGTCCATATCCCACCCACCTGCTATTAATCTATTTTCAATTTAAACAGGGAAATAGAAACTATGGAGGCACACACATATCAATCAAAAAAAACTGCCACAGCAAAAACATACTTACTTTTCTAAAGCCTTTGGTCGGCCTTTTTGACTTCCATTATACATATCTTAGATGTGTTTCAAAATAAGTATTAGTGTTATTGTGAAAAACAATCTGTATGATTATATGATATCTACTGCAAATTAGGTCATATGCAACCACGGTATATTATTCAATGTCCATAATGGTGCTCCATACTTGGAATTTTCACCGATCGAATTTCAGAGGAAATGCATCGGAAAACGTTTTTCAAGAGAAAATAAAATTGACACAGATCATTCGTTGACACTTCTTCGCTTATGCAGAATAAATAATAATGTGGTATGACTAATAACCTAATGCATTTTTTTCGGGGAATGTAAAATTTACCTGACAATAATATGGTTGTCAAGTGTAACCTGCTTTAAATATAGAATATAATGTAATACTGTTAAGCTGTGATTGGCTGTTAGCTGCGGAGTTAGCTTCTAGTTTCGGTTTCCTTTTTGTGTAGAGAAAACCTACCAAGAGACAGCAATTAAACCGGATCTTTTTGGAGGTTTGGAAGAAAATCTGATCGGAAAATCTATTCGGGTACGTAGTTTAGAATACAAAGACTAATAAAGTTTTTTAAAAGGTAGTATCGGTGTAGTAGGCCTAATCAGAGGTAAGTCTATAGAGGCGAAAAGACAAGGCGCGTATGAGGAAATAATTAAATTTGGGTCAGACTTGTTCATATTAAGATACAAATTAGAGTAGCAATAAACCGGGTTGGTTATAAATTGTCCCCTGAAAATCCCGTGTCGATAAGACGTAGAGGCAAGGACTGAGGCACCAATCCCCTGTCTTCTTAATAAATGTGCAGAACCTCGCACTGGAGGAGTTTGTCCACATAATGCGAGGAGCGTGAGGTTGATCAACTATTTTCAAAGTGGTGGAAAGTCGAATCTTCTAGTCTTTACAACCAAGATGGGCAATTGATTGATAAACAATATATACCATTAAACACCCATGGAGAAGGTGGGTGGTGCCAAATGATTACTGACGAACATAATTTGTTAATTCAAAGCCCCCCCCCCTTCGTTTCATATTGTCAAAGACAAAACTCAATTGTCTGATTTCTGAGAGCGTCCAATGCAGGGGCGTGGTGAGGGCAATTATTGAGAAGAAATTATGAGTAACAAAAAAGATTTTGGCACAAAAACCCTTTTACTGACCGCGGAGCTGTGGCCGGCGAAGCCGGCCACCGCGAGCGCCGAAGGCGCGAGCCCGCGGCGGGGGGTCCGGGGGGCCCTCCCCCGTGAAAATTTCGAAAATTAGAAGCCCAGAAACGCAATCTCCAGCAATCCGAGACAATTTGATTGTGATTTTGGCGCAAAAACTTTTTGGCGCATGAGTATGGCTACTCATGAACTCATTCTCACCACGCCCCTGGTCCAATGTGCAAATTAACTGCCCAATAAGTATTTTCAGATATTATGTATAAGAAACTATTATAATTGCCCAACACTCTGATTGTTATATCAGGTTGAAGAACGAAGGGTTGATCAATAACTATTTTCATATTTTCGATATCTTAAATTCACAGAAATCTATATAAATCAGGAATAACCACTTTTACACAAGATTATGGAAAATCCACTCTTATGAACGATTTTGGAAATGAAGTATATTTATATCGTCTTTGAATGACATTTAGCGATAGGACATAGTTCTATGGATAACAATCACTATATTATACTCATACGACGTTTCGACAAGAATTCACTGGTCGTTATAAATAGTGATTGTTATCCATAGAGCTGTGTTGTGTTATATAATTAAATTATATCGATTTAAAACGACATGGCGTTCATTTAGTATTTTATAGTCTACCAGAACGTCTTGGACAAAGTTTAAGAAAAATATGAAATCAGTTGATAAAATAGTATGTATTTAGTGTTGTGTTAACAAATGAAATTTGTTTTGAATTAGATATTAATATTAAAAGTAAGTTTGTTTCATATATCCACTTTCTTCATGTGGAAGAAACTATTTTTCTTATAAACATTTTATCCGGTTGGAGCCAAAAAGGTTGCAATCTACATATCTGTCATTGGTAGCCAGACGAATTCCTTGTTAAAGCGACATCAAATGGGACTGTTTTCGGGAATTACTACCGGGAATCCTCGTATTTAAACAGCTCCCCCCCCCCAGCTCAGTTACATAAAAAATAATGCCTTGCATCAATGAAATTACATCACAAAGTGATCCTACATCAGTATAAAAACGATTTCTCTGTTTAAAAAGCTCAATTTGTATAATGTATGCCTATGTAATTTAGAGACGATGATGGCAGATTTCCGTAACGGAAACCTGGCAAACCCCCTCCTGCAAAAATTCCTGGATCCGCCCCTGCTGTACATTACATCAATAAATGCTCGAAGTGGTAAAATAGGCTTCAAATGTGAAGCAGAAATTTTAAAAACAAAATCAAGCTAAAACCATACACCAAGTGTATGCAGGCGCGGATCCAGGGGGGGGGGGGCACCCCCCCCCCCCCTGATCAGCTACATAAAAAAAATAATGCCTTGCATCAATGAAATTACATCACAAAGTGATCCTACATCAGTATAAAAATGATTTCTCTCTTTAAAAAGCTCAATTTGTATGTATGCCTATGTAATTTAGAGACGATGATGGCAGATTTCCGTAACAGAAACCTGGCAAACCCCCTCCTGCAAAAATTCCTGGATCCGTCCCTGGTATGGGGGAAAAAAAAGGTAGAGCAAGAAACTCTCCGCATGTTCAAGGCTGATTTAGAATTACCCATGACGTCTAAAGACACAGCAACAACAACATCACGTTCACCAACTTTATCAAGAGTACATGAATACACTCTAGTCAGCTGAAATATGGTCAAAATTTAAAGTCGTATTTTAATCGACTTTTAGAACATTGTGGGTAGTGAGAGTACTTACATTATTTTAAATCTGCCCTTGAATATACTGAATTGCAAGAAGCATTGTTTGGTGGCCAGGTCTAGATTTATGGCCCTGATTGTACGAGGATGGTTGAGTTGGTAAAAATCGGATCTAAACCGACGGACAAAATGACCGCCCATCGTTCGCAAATAGTGTAAAGATATTGTGTATCAGGGTTGTGGACCCTCTGGAGGTCACAAGTTTCATTTGATTTTAATAAAATTTGAAATGCATGTTTATAACGCAAATATCATAGTTCCTTTCGTTATTCGTACATTTCGATTTGAAACTGCCTGAATTATGGCCCCTGATTGTTCGGAAAATCGCGTTTTTATCTAGTGGTCCCTCTAGAGGTCACAATTATTATCCGATTTAACAAAAAAGTTCGATTATATCACCGTTACACTACACCGTAATGAAGCCTGAGTATGAATTTCATGAAAATCGGACCAAAACTGTCGGACAAAATGGCCGCCCCACGTACGCAAAAATGTAAACATCTGGTATATCAAAGTTGTGGACCCTCTAGAGGCCACAATTTTGATCCGATTTTGATAATACTTGAAATGCAAATTTATAACCCAAAGATCCCAGTTCCTGTCGATATTCGCGCATATCGGGTCGTAAATTATGGCCCCAGATTGTACGAAAAATCGCGTTTTTAGCTTGTGGTCCCTCTAGAGGTCACAATTTTTATCCAATTTACAGGATAATGTTTGTTGAGTTCGAATTTCGTGGAAATGATCAAAAAAAGCCGGATGGCCGCCCCTCATACGCAAATAGTCTAAACGTCTTGTAAATCAAGGCTGTGGATATTGGCTCCTTTCGATATTTGCGCCTATCGGATCGTAACTTACTGAATTATCCTGAATTATGACCCGTGATCGAACAACAAATCACGTTTATAGCTTGTGTTCTATGTAGAGGTCACAATTTATATCCGATTTTAAAAAGATCCGTGTGAATATATCACCGTTACAAACTAAGATCTCGATTCCTTTTTGATAATCGTAGACACCCGAACTTAACTTCCTTTATTAAGACCCCTGATTATTTAAAAAGTCGCATTTAAGCTTACGGATTCTTTGGAGGCCAAGGGGGGGGGGGGGTCGATTTTTAATACCATTTAAATACATCACCATTCCACCATAATGAAGGTTGAATTCGAATTTCGAGAAAATCGAAATGAAACTGCCCGACAAAATGGCCGCTCTTTTTACGCAAATTGTGTAGAAGTGGTAATATGGAACTTGTGGACACTATAGAGGTCACAATTTTTAACTGATTTCGATGAAACTTAAAACATATTTTTATATCCCACAAATCTCAGTCCATTTTGATATTTGAACATTTCAGATCATAACAAAAAATCGCGTTTGTTTTTAGCTTGTTCCCTATTCATCTCTTGCAAAATGTGGGCGTATCCTGCAGCCGCTGGTACAATACTTCATTTTTTTTCTATTTTTTCTCGAATTGTCCTTTACCGTTGTCGATGACTACCCCTTGACGCACAGGTCCTACAAAGACACATACACAAATTCTATGACCCAAATGATTTAAGGAATACATTTTTAATTGCTCGTGCATCAATCTATCTTTGTTCTTGAGGTTGACTGTGAAAGTAGGGGTTTGTGTGCATGTGTGTGTGTGTTATACTCCTGTCAGACCGGAGTAGCGTCTTTACTACGCTGCTACGGCGACGGAAAATGGTATAAAAGTGCGTCAAGATCGCCATTAGCGTGGAAAAAGCGTGGTGGAAAGGCTGTGAGAAGGTGACTTTTTTCAATTAGTAATTTTTGGGGGCATTTACTCGCGTTGTGTTCCCTTTAGCCGGCGATCTGTGCGGTCGCAGCAGGACGCCACCCTGGTATGACGGGGGCTTAGTGCACTGCTCTTTTCTTTGCGTTGTTGGCGGCTTTGGTTGCGTTATCTGTAATTAGGGTGATATGCATGGGTGATATGAAGCTTCAATGGATTACATATTGGAAGTTATTTTTGCCAAGAAGGAACCAAATTATTTTGGGGCAGATAGTTAACCTAATGGTCAGTATCTGTTTAAAAAAGAATGTCGATTATATTGCGTTTGTTGTGTTCATTCTTGTAAATTGATTTATTTCAGATAAGCCAGTATATTTGTTACGCGATTAACAATTTTAAGGATTATACCCCGGTGGCGTAAAAACTAAAAGGAAATGGCGGAGGCTGGTGCGGAAGGTATGCATTGTTACAGTTTTCAGTTATCGTATACATGTTTAATGTTGTTAAGAAAATCAAAATGACCAAAAATCTTACTATTTACCGGTTCATTGTGATTGCAACTTTTTTTTATTTTCATTGTTTTTAGTTGTAGAAAATTACATAAAATGAAGCAAAATTCTACATTTTAATTTGTTAACATTTCAGTTACCGACGATAACTACTGCTCAGTGATATGTAGCTCCGAAAGTCCACTTTCAGAGAGTCTGTTTCCAAAAATTAAATTATATATGCAAAATAAGAAAAAATCAAAGGGCGGTAAAGTTGTGGCTATAAAGACATTTAGAAGTGGAATATTGATAGAATTTGAATCATCTGAAGGTAGGCGTCGGATACTTTAGCATTACTTATTTACAAAAACGTATTTGTTGTTGTGCAATGCGTAGCTCCTTTCCAAGACTATATTAGACTATTTTTTGTGTCTGTCAGGATTTATGTTATCACAACTTAAAAAAAAATCACAGTTAATAACCACAAGAGTACACGGAAAGAAAAATTAGAACAATTCATTTTGAAAAATGAAAAGCCGATGTCGAGATATTCCAGCTTTTTTTCCGTGTACACGTTATTGTAATGAATGTATATAATGCTATTTATATTCAATTTTTAAAAAAAAAAAATTTTTATCAATTATTTTCTGTTTTTTAATTTTTATTTGGTTTGTTAATCAATTATTACTAATTATTGTCTTGTTGAGTTTTGTTTTTCTTTGTTCATTACTTACTGATCCAGGGGGTGGATGGCCGAATGGTTAGCACGTGCGTGCTGTATCACAAAGCCTGTCATTTGAGTCAACTGGCATGGTTTCGGATCCCCAGTTGTACGTGACAAGGAATAGGGTCGCCTGTCCAAACATCGTGGGTTTTCTCCGGGTCCTCAGGTTTTCTCCCACTGCTAAAGAACTCTACGCGCAAGTGAATTATTGAAATAAAATTAAACCATATGTTAGTCCCGAAATGACCTAGAATACACGACTCGTGTACTGGTTATAAAATATTAATTGTTTTCTTAAATATTTTCACGGAGAGATAACAACACAATATTGATTGAAATAGACAATTATTAAATTCTATTTCGTGTTTTTAGTTTCAAATATTATGGACAATGTTGAGCTAGAGGTTTAGCCTCTTTAATGTACGCCATTTTACTCCATGTAAAGACTTGCATTATTTGTTTTATGAATTAATCAAGAACTTTCTACTTGAAATACACGATTTCATTAATATTTTAGCTGCAAAGGGTGTTGTCGACAAAGGTAGTCACAAAATAGATACCTATACATTACAAGCTAGAATGTTTAAGCCTCAGCCCCACTATAAAACTAAGCTGTTGGTTCGAGAAATACCAGATGAAGTAGATAAGTTTTCTCTGGAAAACTACATGGAGATGATAACAGACAATGGTGTTGATGGTATCGTGTACGGAGAGGACCCCAGTACAGCAGTGGTAACTTTTGAGGAAGATATAGGTGAATAGTCTATATATTTATATATGAGCGAATGTGGCTCACCGAGTAAGACAAAGGCCCACTAACCGAGAGATCCGACCGAGAAAGTTCTTCTGGATTATCCAATGTGTTTTCTTTTGTCAGCGGTGCGGTAGGGCGAGTCTGACAATAGACAACGTCTAGTGGCTAGGGTGGATCGAAAAAGAACCCCCGAAAGTTGGAATAAGTCACTGATTCATTTTAACAAAGGGCGCCGGGTTCGCTAATACTAGTTCTGACCATGAAAGTACCTCAAGAATTTCCAGCGTGACATCTCCTTAGTGTAGGAGAGGGAAACTGACAAGGAACAGTGTCCTGCCTTTCTGTTGTTATGAAAAAACGATATTCTGTGTACCTAAAGAAACATTGACAGTTGGAAGTTTAAAACAAATTAAGTCGTAGCATCCTATCCCCACCAACCCACACCGAGCAAACTTTCCCGTACAGCCCAGCAATTCAAAAAGTAGGACGCGAAACCCCATTTCATTATATTTGATTTCTGTTTTACGTCGAACTCTCCAAATGAGAATTGACATCACGCTCGACCTCTTCTCATCTTTGGGAATGGATGAATATCACCTATATTGTAAGATTAGTCACCGATTTCGAAGACATTTTCGATTTAATAAGTGACTCGGTGTACGAACGGCGAACTTCTTTTCCTAAAGAGCTATATTTTACTTTTTACTCATCAAAACCCACAATTTCTCAAAACCAAATATTCTTGTCTTTATCTCTAGATTTCACGTTAGTTGAAAAACAGTTATCAGACAACCCGATCTCCGACAACGAAGTTATAATTGTAGAACCCATAGAACTTTCAAACGTGATAAAAATAAAAGATGTTAAGTCCGATACAAAGGATGAGAGCTTGAAAATGTATTTTCAAAATAAAAGAAGAAGCGGAGGTGGACGTGTTCTTAAAATAGAAAATGTTCAAAACACGAGATTAGTCCATTTTGAAGATTTTGAAGGTAATTCGAATGATAATTTTGATTAGAATTTATTACAAATAGGAAACTGGAATTATTTAATGACTTTATTTGTTATGGAGATAGTATCAATCAGTGTATACTGTCAAAATCCTTTTTGTAAGAAGTTGATAACCAAAGGGATTTTAGTCATATTTGAAAGCCCTGGGCTTAATTCCGAATTTGGCCATGTCCTTGATAAACCATTTCTTCGAAAAGTATAATGTACACCAATTGGACCGTGACTCCATCAATGCCAACACATTTGGTTTGAAAATTTAAAATGGAGACCACTCTAAATATCATTTTTAACTTCGAAAATTAAATCGTTATTGAGCCCATGGCTTAATAACGACAGAGCTGAGATACGGTAACCATATTTCAAAGATATACCTTCGACACAGGCTTTAATAGAATGTTAACTATTTGTACATACCATACAACTAGCTACATATATATAGTTGCAGCTAATTATCTTCTCATATTTTTCATCTTTCACAGTCGTTGAAAATGTTTGTAAGAAATCTCACACGATTAACCACCAAGACCTTGAAGCGGAAGTTTATTATGAATGTCTTGGTGTCGATGGTGGATCAACAGAACCGATTGTCTGCGTCATTCCTGACCCCATTGAAATTACAGCTGATGTAGTATCTGGAGCCAGGGTCATGCGCCTGTTACTAGAGCGTTCTGTTGTTCTAGTTAGTTTGAACGGTCGACTTTCGGATAAATTAGCAACTATTGGTAAAGATGGGGATAAGTTGAAGATATCATGCACAACCATCGAAAAAACAAAAGAAATGGGGACACGATTAAAATCCTGGAAAGATGATGTCATGGCAACCGTTAAACAATTCATCGATGATATGATAGAGGATAAAAGTCTCCCGTTAACTTTAGATATACACCAAATTGTTTCAGAATGGATTAGGAATAATCTGAAGCAGTCACTTCAGGTAATCTACAAACTGGATGCAGACAACATAGCCATTACAGGAATAAAAGATGATGTCCTGCCCCTGGTACAGGATCTGCAAACATTCATTGATGAAGAAAGTAAAAAGATTAACCGTATCAAGAATTTAAAGGATAAAGAAATAGTATTGACTACAGCCCAAATGGAGTACCTTAAAAGGACTCGGAACTTTAAATTGATTGATGAAAAGTTTCCGAGAATGATAACAAGCATAGGTAAGGATAGACTCTGTGTTAACGGCACAGATGAAGAAATCAGTACTGCAGAAACAATGATGAACCATGTAGTATCAGCACTTAAAAAGTTTAAGATTAATTTAACTAGTGACCAGTTAAAGATTCTCAGAGAACCTTGTAATGAAGAGGACATATACAAAAAATTAGAAGAAAAGTTTGGAATGACAAAGGGTATCTGGTTATGGGAAGATAATGACATGAATATGTACACGTCATTAGGAGATTATAAAGATTGGGTAAACACACTAGGTGAATTGATACCAACAGAAACTGTCACGGTTGATGATGATAAGAAGATATATGTAAAATCTCAGATTTGTAATGATAAATTAGAAGAAATAGTCACAGACAATATGAATAAAGTTGTAATTGATGTTTCTGACGATGTTAGTACTATTACAATTACTGCCCTAGCCACCATCTTCCCAATTGTAGTTAATGAAGTAAAACATACCATCAGTGCTGCAAAATTGATAACACAATGGGTCCATTTTCCCAAAGAGAACACAAAACGTTATTTTAAAGAGAACGGAAAGGAAGAACTCCAAAATATCGAAAGTAAATTTAATGTGATGTTTAAATGGGAAGATGATAAATTAATGGTTTCGGCAGTGGAACAAGAAGACATTGATCGAACACAAAACTATATCGCAGACGCTGCTGAACGCCACAAAGAATTAACTGTGTATTTCAAGGGGCCGGGGGTAGAAAGTATTTTGCATACAGCCTATGAGCATGGAGCGATGTATTATCCAGGAACAATTTTGGAATATAAGGGGTTAGATACTGCGGATACTGGTGGCTTTACAGTTAAATCAGAATTCGTCATTAATGGTACCTCAACTACTGTAAAGATTGGGCATGGTAGTGCACAATATCTCCATGCTGATGTAGTTCTAGTTCCAGTGAAAGGTGATATGAAACCTATTGGAAAAGGTGGAAAGAACGGCTTTGAAGCAGGTAAGAAATGAAATCGCATTAAATGTGTGTAAAAAATCTATTTTTCGTATACTTTAATGATAATAATAATAATAATGATATCTTTATTTATTCGTACTTAATTGTACACTTTCAATGGAAAAAAAACAACAATGAACTAGACCTGCATGCAGGAATGACGGGTTTCACTGGTGCCACGTCACTTTCGGTGCCACGTTACCCTTGAACATATGCCACTTCCGATACCAATGAAACCATCGACCAGGTTTCCACATAAGCATTGTAAACATCAAAAATTGACGAAGAATCAACCAAATCCAGCAATATCAATTCATTTTATATATACATATATATATATATATACTTGTAAGTGATCCTGGAAAAATTTCATTACTTCCGGTGATAATGAAAATGTTCAATTAGTTTTATGAAATCAGAAATGGCATAAGGCATCATATGGCGAAAATAGTATGTAGATCGAATAAGAATTGCCACTTTTAGAGACCAAAAACCTTGAAAAGTGACTTGTAGAAAATCGTCTATTTCTCGGCAACCGTACATGATAAAAACTATTTTTTGGTATTTATATGATCGTATGGGTTCAATTGATTTGTTGATTGGGATCAAATATCATAATTTGAAATATATTACAAATCAGACTCATTTAAAAAAAATATCTGTTTTGAAGGCTAAAAATACAGTTTTTGCCAAAATGACATTACTTCTGGTGATACTGAAAATGTTAAATTAGTTCTATGAAATCATCAACGACATAAGATATCATATAGTGAAAATTTTATGAAAATCGAATAATAACTGACACTTTTATAGACCAAAAACCTTGAAAAGTGACCCAGGGAAAATTGTCCATTTCTCTGCAACCGTACAAGTTAGAAACCGTTTTGTGGTATCTGTATGATCGTATGGGTTCAATCTATTTGATCAATAGAATCAAATATCATAATTTGAAAAAAATAACAAGTACGACTCATTTGAATAAAATATTGTTTTTAAAGGCTAAAATTTAAGTTTTGAGCAAATGACGTCATTTCCGGTGGCGGCGTAAGAGGTAAAATGGTTTGAAATAGTGCACTATGGCATTAGGCATCCAATGGCGAAAGAAAATTGAAAATCGAATAATAATTGATTCTTTTACAGCCAAAATTACGTGAAAAGTGACTCATGCAAAATTACCTATTTCTCGGCAACTGCTTATATTACAAACTAATTTTCACGCATATTCTCTTCGTATGGATGATAGCTAGAAGTTTATAAAAGTTACAAAGAAATATTTTAAAATTTGAAAAGCCTGAATAGGTTGTAAATAGGTCAATTTTACACCATTTTAGCCTCTTAATCGAATTTGCTCGAAAATGAAATCGAAATTAAAAAAACTGCTTCCAACATTTTTTGCGCCTTGAAAGGGCACGCTCTTTGAGTCAAATAATTTTTCCAAAAAATAATATTTGTTTTCGATATAAGAAAATAACTGTCAAAATTGTAGTTTTTGGTAAAATTATGCCACTTCCGGTGCCGACAGATAACACTTTCGGTAATAAAAAAAATGGCAATGGAGACAACGAAGCATATGAACTTTGTTTTATACAAATCGAACAATAAAAAATTAATCTGGGACTGAAAAACTGAATTAGCCAATGGCGGCCAAGGAAAATTACTGAGACAATTTTTTTTACTATTTTTGCGCTAGCCAGATGACTCTTTAATTCTGTGCACAACACGACTAAAAAATATTCATAACTAAAAAAGTTTTTTGTAAAATTTTAAATTTTCGAAATTTGGCGCCTAATATCTTCGAAGATTTGCCGAAAATCAAAAATCGAAAGTAGCGTAGCTATGTGCCCTGTCTCAGGCTATGCAAAAATGTATCGAAAGTTAAAATCCAATGATTATTGTTAAAATTACTGCAATATTTTCAAAAACGATAACTTCGGTGATTTCGGACATTTCGCATTGTCGCAGAACGTTCAAAATAGCTTTATCCTCTAAGTCACACCCACTTTCCCAGTAAAACCGAAGAAATCGTAACGATGCGACAAGTAGTTGCTGAGATATAGTCAAAGTGGAATTGGAATAATAATAAGAATAATAATAAGAATAACTAGACCTGCATGCAGGAATGACGGGTTTCACTGGTGCCAAGTTACTCTTAAACATGTCACTTCCGGTGCTAAGTTACCCTTGAACATATGTCACTTCCAGTACCAGCGTAACCACTAAACAGGTTTCCAAATTAACATTGCACACAAATAAAATGGACGCAGAATCAACCAATCAATCCAGCAATATCAAGTCATTTTATACATTTGTTACTTGTAAATAATCTTGACAAAATTAAATTACTTCCTGTGTTAATGAAAATGTTCAATTAGTCTTATGAAATCAGAAATGGCATACGATATCATATAGTGAAAATTTTATGTAAATCGAGTAATAATTGCCACTTTTAAAGACCAAAAAACTTGAAAAGTGACTTGTAGAAAATCGGCTATTTCTCTGCAACCGTACAAGTTACAAACCATTTTGTGGTATCTGTATGATCGTATGGGTTCATTCTATTTGTTGATTAGCATCAAATACCATAATTTGAATAAGATTTCAAAACAGACTCATTTGAATAAAATATCTGTTTTGAAGGCTAAAAATACAGTTTTTGCCAAAATGACGTTACTTCCGGTGATAATGAAAATCTTAAATTACTTGTATTAAACGTCAATTTCTTCTTGTCGCTATTCTCCCCTAGAACTGTACATACTCTTTTCACTTATTTTTGTATTAATTGTAGCATTAACACCTTTACATCACATATTCATTTATTTATTCATTGTATTTGCTATAAGTTATGTAACTTTCAGCAATAAAGAATTACTTAGTAACTTACTTACTGTATGAAATCCCAAATGGCATTAGGTATAACACGGTGTAACGTTTATGAAAATCGAATAATAATTGACACTTTTATGGCCCCGAAACCTTCAAAAGTGACCTGTAGAAAACCGTCTATTTCTCGGCAACCGAACAAGTTAGAAACAATTTTATGATATTTATATGACCATATGAGTTTTGTTTATATGTGAATTTAAACCAAAAGTTAAAATTATTAATACATATTAAGTTATTCTTGGTTGAATAAAACATTGATTTAAAAAGTTTAAAATGCAGTTTTTGACCAAATGATGTCACTTCCGGTGTCAATTTTAAATTGTAATCAACTTCATATGACGCTACATGCCTTTTGAATCAAATGATGTCACTTTTATAAAAATCCAATAATAATTGACTATTTTACAGGCAAAATAACGAAAACAGTGACTTGTACAGAACTACCCATTTCTTGGTAACTGCTTATATTACAAACGAATTTTAACATACATTTTCTTCGTATGGATTATAGCTACAAGTTTATAAAAGTTACGAAGAAATATTTTAAAATCTGAAAAGCCTGAATAGGTTCTAAATAGGTCAATTTTACACCATTTTTAGCCTCTTAATCGAATTTGCTCGAAAGTGAAATCGAAATTAAAAAAACTGCTTCCTACATTTTTTGCGTCTTGAAAGGGCACACTCTTTGAGTCAAATAATTTTTCCAAAAAATAATATTTGTTTTCGAAATAAAAAAATAACTGTCAAAATTGTAGTTTTTGGTAAAATTATGCCACTTCCGGTGCCGACAGATAACACTTTTGGTAATAAAAAAAATGACAATTGATACAACGAAGCATATGAATTTTGTTTTATACAAATCGAACAATAAAAAATTAATCTAGGACTGAAAAACTGAATTAGCCAATGGCGGCCAAGGAAAATTACTGAGACAATTTTTTTTAACATTTTTGCACTAGTCAGATGACTCTTTAATTCTGTGCACAATACGACTAAAAAATATTCATAAATAAAAAAGTTTTTTGTAAAATTTTAAATTTTCGAAATTTGGCGCCTAATATCTTAGAAGATTTGCCGAAAATCAAAAATCGAAAGTAGCGTAGCTATGTGCCCTGTCTCAGACTATGCCAAAATGTATCGAAAGTTAAAATCCAATGATTATTGTTAAAATTACTGCAATATTTTCAAAAACGATAACTTCGGTGATTTCGGACATTTCGCATTGTCGCAGAACATTCAAAATAGCTTTATCCTCTAAGTCACACCCACTTTCCCAGTAAAACCGAAGAAATCGTAACGATGCGACACGTAGTTGCTGAGATCTATTCAAATTGGAATCTGAATAATAATAATAATAATAATAATAATAAGAATAATAATTTTAACAAAAACAATAGTGTTTCACACAAGCTACGCAGTGTGAAACCCTAATAATTTTAACAAAAACAATAGTGTTTCACACAAGCTACGCAGTGTGAAACCCTAATAATGTACAATAGTTCATTAGGTATTTACAGTTAAAGGTATACACCATTCTTATGAAAGAATAAGACGAATTATAGCTGACTGTTTTATATTATTTGTCTCGATGGTTGTCATGCGTTCCAAACATGATTCAGTGGCGGTGGTTCTTCGATGTTACGAAATGTGGAACTATTATAATTCCTATTTGTAACATATTTGTGGCATTTCCAGGTCCTGGAATTACCCAAACAGCAACCGAAATGAGGAAAATACCCGGCGAAGTAATCAAAACCGACCCTGGAAGATTCTACTCGCATAAGCTGATATATGGTATATACCCTGGAGTAAACACAGATGATAAAGAAATCTGCATAAGTACAATCATCACGAATGTTTTAACACATGCTGATGAACACGGATATACATCTGTAGCCATACCTTGTGTAAATTTGAATCCGGTTTCGCTACAGAAAACAATTAGGGAGTATTCATACAGTACAGTTGAAGAGTATTTAGCAAATAATCCGACATCGTATATCCAGACTGTTTGGTTTTACGCGGACGAATCTGAAGACGCAAAGGGCTTTACATCATTTGCAAAGAGCACAAATGATAAGAACACCCGAAGAGTGAAAAGAAGATTCAGGAAGAAAGGAAAGGGAGCCGATGGTAAGACATTAGTTATTTCCCCAAATGATTTGAATCGTTTATTAGTGTGTATTTTTTGTATGAGTATCTGTCTGGTTTTAAATAAAGAAAAATTCTTTCTGATATCTATAGTAGACGTTCCCTAAAAGCCCATCGAAAGCAGAATCAAAATTTCACTAAATATGAAATCGAATTATATTACAGATAGGCCAGAACCAGCAGCACAGATAACTCGTATGTTTTTAGTGGTTTCTGACATAATTTCAGAAGAGGTAAATATGGAATATAGAAATATTGCAAGAGCGAGTTCGCTTTGACAATGCTGATATCTAAGACCATATTTTGAACTGCTTGAATAGAAAAATGAACATGGAAAGGAATTGGTTACGATTTGTGTCAATGCATTTTTCTAGTAAAGTTAGTTTCTCACTGGCCTTCGACAGTTCATTACTCTTTGGAGACACACAATTGCAAGGAATTAAGCGTATAAGTATACTCTTCAAATAAAGAAACGCACAGCCCATTTTTCATGATTTTTATTATTTACACGAAGTCGTTCTTTCCATAAATCTTACATGTTTTAATGTCATTATGTAAGGATAAAGGAAATTCATTATTGGTTTTAAATGTAATGTCACCAATTGTGACTGGTCATCCTTTTTGTCGAAATTTGTTATCGCTTGATTGCACCAAGAAACATGAATTTAACAACTTTGCGAGCTTTTCGCATGGAACCTACATCTAAGGCCTTTAAAATCCCGGGGTTCTCGGTTTCCAAATCAGTTGCACATGTAAATACTCAAGGAACCATGTGATGCAACATCTGAACGAAGACCAACGCAACAACGCTATTTTGGTCGATTACAAGCAGGTGAATCCAAGACAGATGTAGCCAGGATGCTGAATGTTTCCCTTAGTTCCATTTCTCGCCTTAGGGATGGGTACTGACAGCGAAGTTCAACACGTGACCACCCAAGCTCAGGTCAAACAAGACTGACCCCCACATGTCCTTGATCGTCACGTCCGGTTACGTCATTGACGTAAATGGTTTTCAACAGCGACCCCTACTGCAGCAGCATTTCCCGGACGGCGTAGAATCTCTTACCAGACAGCCCGTTAACGCCTACGTGAAACCGAATAACGAGGCAGACGTCCCCGTTAGAGCTTCTGTTTTGAAATACGCCGAAACCATGAAATCCAACTTTAATGGGTCCAGACACTGAGGGTATCGCCACAGCAACAGTGGAGAGCAGTTTGGTTCAGCGACGTGTCGCTGTTCTTGTTGCAACAACGCGATGGTAGAGCTAGGTTTTATCGACGAGGAAATGTAACTTTGCGTTTCTTTTTTTGGGAGAGTATATAATGGTGACTGATTGATGTCGTGGTGTCGCCGTGGTGGCAAAGTACAATGTCCCTCGAGAATGCCGTTCACAATTTGACGCCAACATTCGCAGCCCTGTGATATTCTTCCCGAATTTGGATAGGTTTTAGCTCGACAGTTTAGATAAATTTAATGATAAAATGGCGATATATAACCAGAACCCAACAGGCTTTGAAAATCAGATAACTGACGAAACATAATCTTTTTTTTTATCTTAGGCCGGAGCATTGGTCAATTCGTCAAATAGTGGGCTTAATTTATGCAATGGTGCTATATCAAGTGCTTTATTAGAACGTTGTGGTAACCAATTACAAGACGACTGCAATAAGCAATATAAGAATGGTTTAAAGCAGGGTGATATAGCTGTTACAAATGCTTATAATTTGATACAAACCAAGAAGATTTATCATGTAAACTTACCTAGTTACGATGAAGATGAAGAACTGCAAGTACGTTGTCACGCACATTATAATTGTCCTTTCGTCCGTCCGCCCATCTGTTGTATTTACAGAAGATGTAATATAACTATAATGGAAAAAACAAACAAAAAAAGCCTTTTTTGAAAGTTTAGATGGACTTGAAACAACAAATAGTAAACTATGTTGAGAAGCCATAAATATTTTACTTAAAGGTGAACAAACATCAAATAACCTACCACCAATTAGAAATTGTAAAAACTTCTGCTAACTGTTCTTTGAATCAAATGAAAAAGGTAAAGTCCTAAAATATAAGGACCCTTTTTATACGCCCACATTGAAATGTGGTCGTATATTGTCGTCGCCCCCGTCCGTCCGTCCGTCCGTCGGTCCGTCGGTCCGGCGTCCACAATTGCTTGTGGACGCTCTAGAGGCTAAAGTTAATATCCGATTGACTTTAAATTTATACACAGTGTTTAAGGTCATGAGACGAAGAAGCCTATTGTTTTCAGCGATTTCCGATAATAACTACCAGAGTTATGGCCCTTGATCACTTCAAAAAATCTTGTGGACGCTCTAGAGGTCAAAGTTAATATCCGATTGGCTTTAAATTTATACACAGTGTTTAAGGTGGTCATGAGATGAAGAAGCCTATTGATTTTCAGCGATTTCCGATAATTAGTGCCAGAGTTATGGCCCTTGATCACTTCAAAAAATCCTGTGGACGCTATAGAGGCCAAAGTTAATATCCGATTGGCTTTAAATTTATACACAGTGTTTAAGGTCATGAGACGAAGAGGCCTATTGATTTTCAGCGATTTCCGATAATTAGTGCCAGAGTTATGGTCCTTGATCACTTCAAATTATCTTGTGGACGCTATAGAGGCCAAAGTTAATATCCGATTGGCTTTAAATTTATACACAGTGTTTAAGGTCATGAGACGAAGAAGCCTATTGATTTTCAGCGATTTCCGATAATTAGTGCCAGAGTTATGGCCCTTGATCACTTCAAAAAATCTTGTGGACGCTATAGAGGCCAAAGTTAATATCCGATTGGCTTTAAATTTATACACAGTGTTTAAGGTCATGAGACGAAGAAGCCTATTGATTTTCAGCGATTTCCGATAATTAGTGCCAGAGTTATGGCCCTTGATCACTTCAAAAAATCTTGTGGACGCTTTAAAGGCCAAACTTATCATCTGATTGACTTCAGATTGATACACAGAGTTTAAGGTGTTGAAACAAACAAGTATATTGATTTTCAATGAATTTTGATAACTGAACAGCTAAATCCATGATTTTAAATGTTTCATGTATATATACTAATTCAATTGTTAGCGTGGGGTAAAACTTTATAAAAAGCAATCAAATTCTAATGATTTTCTGATAATTACATAATGAGTTGTTACTCTTAATCAGTTTTTAGAGTATTACAAATGTTTCATTTCCGAAAAAATTAAAAATATGCGACAACCCTTGTTGACTGCCCGGACGATTTAGCTGCTGTGGGCGTATGTTTCGTTGCCTGGCAACCTATCTTTCGATTTATATTTAAAAGACGAAAAACAAAGAAAAATCCCTTTTTATCCGATGAAAGCATTAACGCCAAAACATATTCATGGATTACCGAACAAGATATAATTGATATTATTTCCACATTAGTTATTAACAGGCAGTGTGTGCAGAATTGATAAGCAATTGCGTGGTGTATATCCGATAGGTCTCACATTATCCCACTTTTTAAATAACATCTATTTATGGAGCCGTGTCTTTGCTGTCCAGGGTAAGCAAGATCTTGCGGAGGCGGGTGTGGCACTTTCTTCTAGGACTTTCTTCGACGTCACGTTGAGATAACTATTTACAATGTTCAATTAAGTCTGGAACACTTTTTACGTTAACTATGTTTTTATATCTTATAACATCCATAATACAGCTATGACATTAAATATAAGCTAAATGTAAGTTCTTTTTCACCAGCTTGTGTTTACTAGATTACGATTAACATCATTCTCTTTACCCCACCATTTCTTAGGACAAGTTTACTGGCGGTACACCACAACATCATAATGCTGTCCTACGAGATAACGGGGTAGTCTAATCCAAGAGGTATCTAATGATGTTTGTTTCCCAGCCTCTCAGCCCAGGGGGGCTGTGATGCCGGAGTGCTCTATGATATCTATTTCCCAGCCTCACAATGATATCTGAAGTGAAATTAAACTTGCTCTTTCTTATATAAAGATGATACGTGCATGAGTCATGCATCGAATCGATCCCCGGGAAATTGACAAGGTATCTTCTTTATCGGACTGGTCAGCTGCACAGACGCTACCCTAGATGCCAACGCCGTGTACTTATATGGGCACCTAGGAGGGCCGCTAACCACGTTTCCAACGCATGGGATTACCATATTTGGATTACCAGACTATGATGGCATTGTCCGATTTTAACTACCAGACATATTCTTGTTAGCCTAGTTCTTGCTGTCACTGGTACTATAGCTAACGCCCCCGATCTGAGCCTCTTTTATAGATAACTCATATAACCTCTACTTTATATAGACCCAATGTATTATAGGTATAGCCGTGGGAAGAAATCGGTGAACTTACACTAAGACCCACCGAGAGGTTGAACAGGATTTAACTCAATGACAGAGCAAATGATCGAGTTACATAAATACTTGGCAATTCATGAATCATCAACATCTCCTTTATTAATATTTAAGTAATAGATTATTTAAAGAAAAATATCGAAATAAGAGCGAAGTCTTCCCTATAACGCATTCCTTGGCGGTTGTCCTGCTGTACTAGCCCTGGTGGAACGGGACAGTTTAGTGTTAAACACCTTATCATGGCATTTTATTTTCATTCTACATAGTTGAATCGAACCTCGCTTTAGGTGTAGTCAACAATCTAACTGTTCAATAAAATACTCCAGTCATTTGTTTTGGGGTTTTCAAATACCCGTAAATGAATCAGTATGCTTTTTTCTGCAACTAGGCGCCTGAAACGTGGAAAATGTTTTAAAAATAACACCAAATTATGACTAAGCGAGATTAGCAAATAAATGACCTCGTTACAATTTCTAACCCAGGAGCAAATAACTCGTCTTAAACCGATTCTCCTTCAGTAGATATAATAATGTCAAAGTGAGAAGCGAGTTGGAATAAAATAATTGGGATGGAAGTTCACTACTCTCGATCCCGTCAACCAGTGGCAATACCCACTAATTTTCACTTAGTCGTCGATAATGTTATTTTTGAAGTATTTCCACGTTACAGGCGGGCACCTGTGGTTTCTACTTTAGTGATAATCCGGTGAAAATAATGTGAACATTCAATAGATAATTATAGATATTAGAACACCTTATCTTCCTGTAGTTTGGGTTCCTGCTATTTATAACGCCTGTAGTTTGTAGAGAGAGAGAGAGAGAGAGAGAGAGAGAGAGATCGGGCTAAACGTTCACTCGACACAAACTAGGTCATTCCGGGACTAACATATGGTTCACGAGGTTGACAATTGACCCTACTCCTTGCCACGTACAACCGGGGAATCGAAACCACGTCAGTTGACTCAGTGACGGACCTTATGATACAGCGCACTCATGCTAACCATTCGTCTCAATTTGCATGGTGGACTGTGTGGTAATATGCTATCATATAAGTTTTGGAGCACGGTGTTGCCGTTGTGTCATACTGTTCCATGGGACAAAATTAATGGGACAAATCTAGGGTGGTATGTGGGCATGTGTCTTCCGTAAAGAAAGTAGGTGTTAAAATCTTCGCAACCACCAAAACATTTAATTATAAACTGACAAATTTATACTAGTAATGCGTTGTGTCTGGTTTAATGCTTTGATATAAGTTATACATAATTAAGCTTTCATATATTTATTTTTTTTATAAAAAGGTTTTGGAAAGATCTATTGAAAAATGTTTACATCAAGCTGTTAAAGATAAATTAAAAAATATTGCTTTTCCGGCTATCGGGTCAGGAATTCTTGGCTATCCTCACGATAAAGTTGCTGCTAAACTGTTTGAAACTGTTCATAAGTTTGGAGAAGAAAATCCAGACACAACTCTCACGGATGTTATTTTTGTCATGTACCATAAAGATGAAAAAGTTATCAAGGTATGGTTAAATTATAATTATATCAGTGCTAGTAGGCCTATCCTTGTGAGGCCCTGCATTCTGTCATCTATTGTAAGAAATGGGACGGATTGATAAAATTAAAATTGTTCAAAGTAAATATATAGTATGTACAGGTGTGCTAAGAAATGGGTTATAATGCTTTTATGGGAAATTTCACAAACGGATAATAATAATAAGTTTAAAGTACCGGATAGATATATAAGAAAGTATTGTCTACTTCAGGCTTTTCAAGATAAAGAAAAGATCTACAAGCAACAGTATGGGACTAAAGGTAAGCATTGTAGTTTTACTTCCTTTTTACGTTGCTGTATTAAATGTTTGACAATTCATAAAAGTATAAGATGGAGAAAAATGAAATTGATAAAAAAAAAAAAATAATAAAAAAAAAAATCAATCTCCATCTTAACGCGGTTTTGTATTTAATTAATAATGCTAGTCGGGAAAGGTGAAGTGAATATTATACCATAAATGCCGTGTTTCTTTACAGTATATAATGAAGAAGATTATATGAAGAGTTTGCTGGCAGGCGACGATGAGCCAAATTCAAGAGTAAAGATAGCAGATAAATTACCATTAGCAATTTATAGCAAGTCATCAGCGCTACTTATCAAAATTTATGCTAATGACTCAGAAGCTTTGAAGAAGGTCGCATCAAAGTGTTCATCTATAATTGACCGTGATATAAATACGAGAGAAAACACTGCTGATAACTATATTAAAGATTTAGATGATGACCAGGTAAATATATAAATAAGTTTATAACCTGTATAAATAATATGTTGTTTGTCACTTGATCTTTGGTTTAGTGAAATTGCACCATGCTGATGGTAACTGGGATACCTTTGTCAGTTTCAAAATTAATCTATATGTATAAAATAACTTCAATAACCAGTTTTACCAGATATTAATAATGATATTCGTATCAGTATTTAAGGCGAGAATTTCACATTTTTAAGTTATATTTTTAAAATGTATTAAAATAAAGCCTTAAAATAGATGGTATCTATAAACAGTCCTACCTTGTTAAAGAATAATCCTATCAATCCTTTAATTCTCTATTGCCAGTTGAGAAATTGGCAAAAATGCTATTTTCAACTCCAAATTCAAACGTTTGAAGATAGCTATTGGAAAGGGGGTAATTGTGTTATTATTTCTGGTGTGAATGAAATTTAAGTGTTGGAAATAATGACTATGATCATATACTAATGAGTTGACAACCGGTTGAGCAAAAGACATAGAAATAATTATGTTTTGACTTTCGTAGAAAATATGAAATTCTCGCGTAAATAATGAAATCGACTATTAATGATTATTGCGTTTACTATGGATGTTAGAAAAACGACGATTTTTAACATATCAAAAAGGGGCTTTTTAGAATTAAAACTACTTTGTAAACGTATACCTTTATTTGTGGACACGTATTTAGTGTTAAAGTTATTGTCTTTTTGACGTCACAGAAAGTAGCTCTTTTCCTACATTTGTTGAAGGCATTGTTACAAGTAAACAATTCCAGTGATTGTTGAATAATAATGGTTATATACTTCTCATTTTCATCCAAGATACCAAAGTCGAGATATTTTCTTCATCCATTCCGATCTTTTGTAAATTCGTGTAAAAATGATAACACATCTTGTTAGATCTATTTCACAAGGTTAACTGCCGATTTCCCCAAATTCACCAGATGTAAATAGGGTCAGAGGTCGTGCTTGTTGCCCAGGATTGTGAGTTAGGGTTTAGGGTAAGGGCCAAGTCTCGGTAAGGGTTAGCGCTAGCCCTGTGACCAACGACAGGAAGCTATCTACTTATATCTTGAAAAACCTAACGTTAATCATTATGGCAAATAATATATAAAATGAAATTTCTTTTTAAAAAAAAAACAACTGATAATTTATATTTATTCGATGCCTGAGGGCAAGTGCTCTCATTTTAATTGAAGGAGGTGCAGTTAGCTATTATTGTTCAAGTGGAAAACCGAACAGGCCCCGCTTAGCATTGGCTATTAAAATGGGTTCGTCCGTCTGTCTGTCTGTCCGTCCGCCAGTCTGCCTGTCTGTCACACATTTTTGGAGACTATAACTCTTTTTTTTTAATTGGGTTAAAATGTTCAAACTTGGTGCATGTGTTTATTAGGTTAATGCCTTGATGAAGTACGAAGATGAGCATTTTCTGCTCTGGCCAAGCAGAGATAATCAATTTGATTGGTTGATGATTTGGGACACTATAACTTTAGTTCTAATTATGTGAGAGTGATGCAACTTGTGGTATAGTTTCATAAGTTTCATTACATCAACACCTTGAATAATTTCGACAAAGAGCATTTTCTGTTCAGGGTAAGCAGAGCGATAAGCAATTTGATTGATCGAGACACAATAACTTTCCTTCTAATTGAGGTAGAATGTTAAAACTTTGTATAGGCGTTCATTTGGTCAATGCCTTGATGAGAATTTTCTGCTTAATTAATATGTGTCATCTATTTATTTTCGGATTTCGGCGGGGGACATCAGTCTCACTGTTGGCTTGTTGGACCGATAATTTTACATGTTCTTCATTTTTCTAAATTGGGTAAGGTTTGTTATGATATGATCTCAAGTTAACCATATAATATGTAGCACTGAAAATGAAATTCTTCAAAGGGCTATACAAAAACTTTTAGCGACGTCCCCAAGGCTAATGTACTTTTGTAAATACATCAGACAGGGAAGTTATTACTGTTATGTAGAGTTCTCAATAAGAGCGTTATATGCAATGTCAACCACCACAGACTAACGGTTCTGAAAGTTTAAGCGTGTATTACGTCTTATTTCATAATATAACACGAAAGATAGTTTGGTCAACAGTATATTTCCGGGTACCGGTTGTAGTTGTACATGTTGTATACTTCATTAAATTTCAGTTAGCTGAACTTATGAAAGGGATCTCTGAAAAGAAGCTTGAAGTGGAGTCATTTATTGATAGGAATACTGGAAGCTGGAAAACAAGGGGAACTGCTAATGATATACTTGTCCTCAAAGACATTTTCAGTGAAACTAAATCAAAACAAGAAGACGAAAAGGCTAAAGCCAAAATCCTGCAGTTAACCCGTCAGTGGCATTTTACGGAAATGGGTGCATCGGGGGAGGGGTTGATACCGTATGATTATTTGCGTAATTACAAGATAGAAAATGCCTACATTAATGGTGATAAGGGTGTTAAAATCAAAGATGACGATGGCGAAGAATATGTCATTGATTTTGTGTCAATGACGGAAAGTCGTATTCTTCCAGATAGGATACGAGATACTACTGGTACATCGGTCGTTCGGAAAACACCGGTACAAGGTTAGTATTCTGTAATTATTTAATAATGGGCTAGCTTAGCATACCTCTCAAACTGAAGCTAACGACACGAAATTGTTTTACGATATAGTTTTACAAAGACACCAGTAAAACAATTGATCATTGTGTGATCGAAAAATGTCGTGTGGAATGGTATAGAAAGAATTTTAGTCTGGAGAGGTTTGCCAGATTATACTAGGAAAATAGTTTTGACTTAATGATTATGGATACTTGGCAGTTACAAAAGCTATGGATTGGTCTGTTTGGATATTTTGTCGGTTCTGAAATGCATCAGAGAATAAGTACGATCAATTGCTTCGACATTGGGGTCCGTAGATTTTTGCAATAATCTTAAGTTTTGTATTCCAGAGGCCTCTGGTAAGCCCCCTGAAGAATGGGGTGATATGAAAGGACATAATTTAAGAGTCGACAACCTTAAAGAAGGCACCACTGAATACTTACAGGTCAAGAAGAAATTGTTTGACACTATGTCATCGTCGTCTTTGACCATTGCAAAGGTTAGAAATACATTTCGGATGCACATAATTCTGTGATCATTGATATCAATATCTATAGACTTTATTGCCCCCACAAAAATCCTACAAGAGCATGTTGAGGATTTAATCAGGTGTAGCATAGTCGGCCAAATATGTCAGCGAAACCACTAGCTGGTACCATCTCTGCTACACATAGGTTGTTTGGCCTTGATCGTCTACTTATCATTTCATATAAAGCTTAGACGAATGTTAGACGGAAACACAGACTAAATATGAGTCTTATTCACATACTCGGCAATCAAATCGTAATATATCAGAAACACAGACATTTCCTTATACGTTTATATATCAACCTACTTACAAGCATAAGTCTACATGAAACTCAAAATAGCTTTATCTCAATTTGCTCCGTCCGTTCTGGCTTTGTACATCATCTTTTCCTAAAGAATCCGGTTAGCACGTGCGTGCTGTATCATAAAGCCTGTCATTGAGTCAACTGGTGTGGTTTCGAATACCCGGTTTTACGTGACAAGGAGTAGGGTCGCCTGCCCAACCTCGTGGGTTTTATCTTGGTCCTCCGGTTTCCTCACACTGCTAAAGACCCCTACGCGCAAGCGAATTATTGAAATAGAATTAAACCATGTTAGTCCCGAAATGACCTAGTTTGTGTCGAGTGGACGTTAAACCCCATTTCTGTCTCTCTCTACCTAAAGAATCTAAATAGGTCTAAAGATTTCTAATCTATTCCCAGTCTTTATATCCCATGATATCTATAGTCCTTTCTTCTCCCGTAATCTGGAAAAACCTAGTAACACTGTTGAATGTAGTTTTGAGTAAACAAAGGAAAACTGTTTTGTATACTGCTGAATATATAACCAGTTTTATTTTGTCTTTTTAGATAAAGATAATTAGAAGCCCTTTCGGTGAAGGAGAAAAAAAAAATCTTATTATTATATACATGTGTAACAAGACCAAATATGTGGACTAACTCAATTTTCACCAAAATTTGACTTACTAGATTTTTCCAGATTACGGAAGACTTAGCCAATTGGTTAATTACACCCAAATATGGATGTAACCCTGACGTCATATCTGTTAAATTTCCACAAAAGCGCAATTGTTATATCCGTTCAAAACATCGAGAGGCGGGTGGTTTTGATAAACACAAAGAGAATGGTTATGGTTATCTGTGTATTTTGATAACCTATATTTCCGCAGTATTACTTGACGCCTATCTAATAAAACTTGTTTATGAAGTTGAAAGCAATAGGTGGAGGCTATAATTTTGCAGAATATAAAAATTATCTTATTTAATTTCAGATTGAATCTATAAAGAATGTATCTCTATACCAGCAGTACACTGCACTAAAAAAACAAATACAGGACGAAAATCGAGGTATTCAAGTGGAAAAACAGTTGTTTCATGGTACAAATCGTGATGCAGCCAAAAGTATAAATCGCAATGGTTTCAACAGAAGTTACTGTTCTGAGAAAGGTAGGCTATGTCCACCTTTCCCATTTTGGGGGACGTTTACGACGTATTTGTTTCCCATTTATACCAACAGTAAATAGAAAAGATTGCGTCGGTTGCTACACTTCATATTTAGATTTTTAAAAAATGTCGGCGTACCAAGAAGCTTTAATTTCGACAGCAGATGAAATGGCGCTGTGTATTGACTTCGTAAAGCGCGTTTCACCGTGGTGTACCGGACATAAGACCCTAAATACCCCCTATACACCTCACTACAAAAAATTTGGAGAAAGTCAAATCCTTGCAAACTACGATATTGCCAAAGTTGGATCTCGATTTAAAAGAAATAACATTCCAAAAATAGTTTAATTTCGTTCCGACAAAGACGGGATACCTTGAAATAAAATAAAACCAAATACGAACAATCCAAACTGTTAGTCAAAATTCAAAGTCCTGAAAAAAACGGTCGAGGCAAAATAGTGTAATCAGCAAATGGGCTGTTTACAATGTACAAAATACACGACAAACGGTGGTAACAGGTGTCCGGAAGGATTTAATAAGTTTAGGAAGCCTGATTGTCACTGTCAGTAGTGTTCTTAATTTCGAGCTCATCAGGATATATGAATTCTACGTAATCACTAAATTTGTGATAGAACATCATCGGTATATCGATAATTGAAATTAAAATGTCTGACTAATTGTTTATTAGTTTTTACAAGTGCCTGTATTGAAAACTGTGGTAAATTACAGTAAATGGCCATACTTTATTATATTATGAAAAGTTAGACATGATTACAATATTGTATATTTTTACTAGATGGTAACTTTATTACAGAAAATACAGTGGGTATTGGTGTATATTTTTACTAGATAGTAACTTTATTACAGAAAATGCATTGGGTATTGGTGTATATTTTGCTACAGAGAGTGCTTATTCCATCCGGGATAATTATTCCCCTAGAGATAGTAATGGGTTGAAATATATTTTTCTGTGTGACGTAGTAGTTGGTAAGTCAAACATTTTTGAAGAATATAATTAATTTAGTCTCTGCCTGCAAAAGTTACTAAATTAACAAAACAAATTTGACAAACGATCATTATCTTTTGCATGTTTAAACACTAATTCTTATTATGATAGAAATCGTCATTAATGATATTAGTGGATTACTCTCCTTTTTGGAAATATTAATAAACAAACTGAAAGGGGCTAAGGAAGACGGACATTTGTTTGTAACTTGCTCATTGCATAAATGATAAATATTAATGTTAAGCGACATTAGATTTATAAATTAATGATACTCGTGTAAATTTTATTTCAGGAAAATCTACTGTTGGAACAAAAGGAATGCGTGTGCCACCAAATATAGAGGGCAAGACCACGCCATATGATTCGGCAGTCGAAAGAATAAAGGACCCGAGAACTGTTGTTATATTCAAAGATAATCAGGCCTATCCTAAATATCTTATATCTCTGAAATAGTTCTAATACGATTTGCATTGATATTACGCTATAAAAACTCTGTAATTTTATTTTTTAACATGAAGCCAGTTTCGTTTTAGATGCCATGTTAAAAATGATAGGTTTATTAGATATTGAAATCCGTTTAACAAGTTTTAAATTTACTACAATATTTTCACATTCCTATCGGTCTGGCATTTATAGAAGAACTTGATCCAGATGATAGATCATCGGCTATATAAATTTAAAAATTAGATTATTTGCAATTTGTTTTAGGAATCGCCAAGATATACAATTTGTTATTTTTAACTTGATAGGCAACGTGTCGTACAAATATCATAGTGGCTTGCATGGAGTTTTAAGGCATTTTTAAAAAAAAAAATATATCCTTAATTAGAGTAGTGATTCGATTTTCGATAATTGGTGTATCTAAAGTTATTTTACATATGTTATTCAGAATTGATTAAATACATGTATAATTATTGGTGAGAGTGATAAAATCTCTAAATAATTTCTCGTTTATATACGCCTACAAATAAATATGGCGTGTCTGTTAATTTTAAGGGGTTGGATGGCCGAATGGTTAGCCCGTGCGTGCTGTATCAGAAAGCCTTTTCATTGAGTCAACTGGTGTGGTTTCGAATCCCTGTTTGTACGTGAAAAGGAGTAGGGTCGCCTGTCCAACCTCGTGGGTTTTCTCCGGGTCCTCCGGTTTCCTCCCACTGCTAAAAACCCCTACGTGCAAGCGAATTATTGAAATAAAATTTTTAAACCATATGTTAGTCCCGAAATGAGCTAGTTTGTGTCGACTGGACGTAAACCCCATTTCTCTCTCTCTCTCCCTCTGTTAATGTTCTTGTCTGTTGATCAGTACTTTCACCAATGATTGTGCACGGCTTTTAATAAATGTTGCTCAATGTCGTCACATCCATGCATTATCATTAAAAGTAGAAAAAAAACAGGCTGTGGCTAATTGCCACATGTGGTAAGCAAGAATTTCAAAATAGCCTTACGACTACAGACCGCAATTATTACCCGATTTTGATGAAACTTACAAACTTACTCTGAGATATTATTAATGTCATCATATTCTGTATGTTGTGTGGATATCGGTTCATAATAAGTGCTTTGTAGTCATGACACATGAAATGTGTGGTAATCTGATATCTTGGAAACCATTAACCGGAAGTGGTCGAACTTGTGGCTTCTCTGAAATACTATTCATGTGATCATATTCTGTAAGTTTCAAGGATATCGGTTGATAATTGCGGTCTGCAGTCATGTCACATGAAATGTATGGTAACGTGATATCTTGGAAACTGCTGACCGGAAGTGGTCGAGATTTTGGCTACGTTGAGATCTATTGTGATCTCATTGACATCGGTTGATAATTGCGTACGAAGACTTGACACGTGTGACAAAATAATAGTCTCCGAAGTATTTTACCACATGTGGCAAATAGCCCCGGCCATGAAAAAAATGCCCTTTGTTTGTAGTATATCGGTGTATTTATTAGATTATGGTTTAAATGATAATTATTTAATATACTATTTCAATGAATTTTATGAACACTCTATTGTATTATGCACCACATGACCATACCGCATATAAAAATCTTTTTAGTAAAGCCCCCCCCCCCCCCAACAAATAAAAACAACAATAAAACATTACAATAGTTAATTAAAGTTGGAAAAAACACCGTTGATTTTTATTGACTGTGATTCTAGTCCCAGAATCTGCATAGGCGTACGGGCTCGATGACAGTTAGGGGGGCAGAACCAGAATTGCCCGAAAAATTTTAGGGTTTACAGCCCCCCCCCCCCCCCCCCCCCGTCAAGAAAATTATGGAATATTTGACGGCTGAAAAAACGTTTTCCTGCTATTTCAGCCCAGGAACAAAGCAACTTCAAAGTGGTCTGATATAGTAGCTTAATTAAAGTGGCTGACTCAAATTTCAACCAATCGTTTCCAGTCCACGAAGACCTGAACATTTTGAAAATTTAACTGCCGCAAACGCGCCTTTCTGTTACTCCAGCCTATGAATACAGCAACTTCCATTTGCTCCAATACAGCCTACCTGCTGACCCGAATTCTTCCTGGAGAAAAATTTTGAAAATTTAACCTCCGCAAATGCGTTTTCTGTTATTATAGCCCGTGTAAGTAACTCCAAAAGTATCCACTGGTTTTATAACCGAAATCCTACTCCGAATTCCAAGCATCCAATCAGACTGTTTCAGCCCAAAGTAGAGTGGCCCCAGACAAAATGTTTCAATCCGTAGTCAACTCAGTACAAATTCGTGGTATTAGTGCAAGGTAAAATTAGCACAAAACTAGAAATGTGCGAAAAAATTTCAGGTTTACAATAATAATGATAATAATCTTTATTCAAAAAAACTACTGTGAAGTTACATGAATGGTATTAACAATAATAAGTTACAATAAATAACATTACGATTTATTTACACTATAAAATTGACAATGAAATGAACAGTGTGTATATTATACAATGTAATCAGGTCTAGGATAATGACCTCGTTTTTTAAAATGTCGAAGGATAAGTTTGACAAATTTGGATAAATTCAAGATTTCCCTTATTGAATAAGTTATACATCTTTAGAGTTGATGGTCTATTTACATATTCTGTGGCAATCTATTTATTTCGGTCTGTTTTAAAGAATAGACATTCAAAAAGATAATGATATTCGTCTCCCAAGTTGTTGGAGTTACACAGATGACAAATTCGGTCATCTCTGGCGATTTTAAGAAAAATACCTAATTCGATTGGCAACTTATGGCTTCTACAACGAAATTTACACATTGGAATTAGCAGGTTAGCAGGTTGTAGTAAATACTTTTCGAATCCAAAAATAGACTTAAAAATACGGTAGTTTGAACATTTAGAGCTTTCATAGATTTGACTATACCATAGTTGTTGGTATTGATCTCTAAGTCTAGTTTTGAGATTCAATTTCAAGTGTCAGTATTAATACTCTCACCAGGATTAGTCCATATGTATGACAGACCTGACTCGTCCAACACGCGCTTAATATAACTAACCCATTCATTAGAATCATTAGTACATACAGTTAAATTATACAACTTACTGGATAACTTGTTTTTACTTCCTGTCACTGTTTTAAGCCAAAAACAAACCATTTCGATTTTCAAAGGATATATGCCCAATTCGCCATATACCATGACGTTAGGGGTCGATAATTTAACTTTCAAGAGAATTTTACAAAATTTAAGTTGAAGACGTTTAAGGGGAGCTGTGTCCGGGTATCCCCAAACTTCAGAGCCGTAGAGCATAATGGGTATAACTAGGTGATTAAATAAGTATTAAATAGTATCTATGGTTAGATTAAGATCTTTGGCTTTCCGAATAATGTTGAACATGGCTTTACTTGCTTTACAGTACAATAATTTCTTTGCTTTGTGAAATTTCCCATTATAGTTAAATAAGATATTCGTATTAGAATACAACCTCTATAGTAAACGTGTCATACTTTATAATCGTTTTTTTTTTGTTATCTTACCCTTAGAAAATACCATAACCTTAGTTTTAGAAGTATTGATATTTAAGTTCCAATATGTACAGTATTCACACATAGCATTCATGGCACATTGTAATTCGACCTCACTTTCGGCCAGTACGACAGTGTCATCGGCATAGAGTAGGATAAACAGTTTGAGATATACATCTAGATCTTTGTCTTTACATACTTCATTTGTGTATTTAAGCCCTTGGTACTTGCTGGATAAGTAAGATTCTAGATCTGCTAGGAAGATGGAAAACAATAAGGGGGATAGATTTTCACCTTGCCTGACACCTATCATACAATTGAAGTTCGGGGATTTGGAACCATTGAGTTTGATACAAGATTTAGCACATTTATACATATTATAAATAACATTAAAAAGTTTACCTTTAATTCCAATATTTTGGACTTTTCCCCACAGATTTATTCTTGTCAAAGAATCGAAAGCACACTTGTAATCAATAAAACATGCAAATAATCGTTTGTTTTTATTAAGGTATACATCTATTATAAATTTTAAACTAATTAAATGGTCTGTTGTTGAAAACCCCTTTCGGAACCCAGCTTGTTCTGGGCCCACAAGACCTTATCTGTCATGGTATTTACACAGACTTTCGTTTATGACTGCTGTGAACAACTTGCCCATACAGCTGAGAATAGTAATTCCTCTATAGTTTCTAGCGTCATTTGTGCAACCTTTATTTTTGTATATTGGGGTTATCATGCCCATTACCCAGGGAGTGGGTATCAACCCACTGTTCAGGATAACATTAAAGAGATTCGCATAAATTCTTATTATGAACCCTTTAGTACATTTTATATATTCATTGAGTTCATTGTTAACCCCACAAGCCTTATTTGTTTTGAGGTTATCAATACATTTATTAATTTCAGACTCATTAAAAGCTGCATCTAATTCATGATTCACATTATCTGATGTCAGCAGATTTTTTTCCACATTACTTGGGATTGGATCCCCACTATTCATGTTTTTAAAATACTTATAAAAGTCACCCACTGAGAGATTGGTATTACGACGTTCATTAGGTCCCTTGAGTATCCGCCAATATTCTTTACTGTTGTTCCTTTTAAGATTTTTCAGAGTTTTGTTAAGACCACGATAATAGTTAGTATATTCTGCTTTTAGTTGACGCTTATAGCTTGAACTGGCGTTCTGGAGTTTTTGCCTATCTTCGTCACTTTTTGAACGCTTGAATTTATTTTTCGCTTGAAAGAAGATTTTCCGCTTCGATTCGCATGTGTTGTTGAACCAGGGTTTGTTGCTCAGTTGTCTTTTGCAATTTGATTTGTCACTATTCGGTCTGTACGATTTACTAATTCCACATGATAAAGCGCTATCTTGGAAAGTTTTCTGTATCGAATTTACTATTAAGTCGATCGATTCTTGATTCCAAATTGATAAATCTTCGTTTTGTAAAAGCGCAGATATCCTATTCAGCTCATTCAAATCGATGCTATTTAAAAATGCCTCACGTTTTGTAACACACCATTTTGTTTTGAGTCGGAAAAGGTTTTTACCATCGCCATCGTCATCGGTTGTTTGTGTCTCGGTTCTGTTTACACATTTAAGTGACCACTGTACGGGACAGTGTTTGTCTGATAGTAGGGGGTCGAAATCGGTTACTGTGAAATTGTTGAACTCACTGAATATCTCTGTCGAGCATAATACATAATCCACAGTTGATCTCACGTCGCATGTAGTGTATCCTGACTCCAGGCCAAATCTACCATTTGCTATATGAATATTTAGGTTACAGCATAGTTCTAATAGTCTTTCACCATATTTATTTAATGTGTTATCTTGGTTTTGTCTCTGTAAAGGTATTCCATAGTAAGCCACGGATGTTTCAGATTCCTCAAAAACAGTACTAAACTCCTCATACGCTACGTTTCGATCATTGTATTCTGCTACGGGGTTTATATAGTCTTTTAAATCACTGGTTCTTGCATTGAGATCACCTATTAGACAGAATACTGTGTTTGGGGTAATTAGTCGTAGGTATATTTCTTCTATTTGTTCAAACATGTCTAATTTACTGTAGGCTGTATTTTGGGGTGGGATATATGCGACGTAGCATAAAGTGCGTAGGCCAAACAGATTTTCCTCCACAGTAAACCACAGAGAGAAGTCATCCTCTGTTTCAATGACTGTGATGTAATCGGAGATATCATTCTTGATACACACGGCTACCCCACCGGAGCTACGTTTGGCACCCTTACGACATTTTAAATACGTTTTAAAACTGTGCAGATTAATCGAATCTAGTTCACTTAATTTCGTTTCACATAAGCACACAATGGTTTGTTCAGCAATAAATTTGTTCACAATCGTCGAATTTTAATCCGAAGACAACAACTGTAACATCGTTATTGTCAAGAGGGTTTACGTGATTACTAGTCGCAACTCGACACTCGAGCGTTGACATTTTGGCCTGTAGATCATCAACAGTATTCACTAACCCATCTATTCGTAATCGTTCAGCCGTGATATCCATACTGATCTCATCTCTTAATATTCTCCAGTTCTCCAGTTGTGTTTCAAAGGTTAATCTTAAAGATTCTTGGTTGGATTTCATATCAATCTGATTCGATAATGACCTCTCCATCTGTTTAGAGAATATATCTAATTTATGATGTAGGTCCATATTTCTTCGTCATTCTCTCCAGATTTTTTACTGTTTGTGTCTGGTTTTGGAGTTTCGCCTTCACTTTCTCTATCCCGTTTCGAAGATGTACCCTCCATTTACAGAAATTCCTGTGTTGTGTATTATATATTATTTGGTTAGGTAAGGAATTTAACACGACTATATTTCACGTAAGGGTTATCGACTGAGACAGAGGGGTTCAAGTTAGATGAACACCCGAGCTCGTGTTCGTGGTCGCGTTAGCGTTCGAAGAGTTCAATTGCGCGAGCTCGGGTGTTCATCTAACTTGACCCCGAAGGTCGATAACTGACTTACACACTGGATTCTTTGTTTGTTTAAGAAGTCGAATGAGTGAATGAAAATGGACAGATACGAGGGAGACGCAAGTTTATCACAGGCCCTTTATCGTACCAATTTAATTGGACCAATTCGTCTGTAACGGGTATCAATACATTATTTTGCATGCCATATTGTAGTGAATGTCACGTGATGGCTTGCTGACGATATCACGTGACTTCACTATGCGATCACTTTTACTACAGAACCTCCAAGGTACGGTTGCTAACAAAGCTAACTAGTTGTAGGCCACGACTACACTTGGCGTAAGCCGAATCGAGGATTTGTGAAAGTCGGTATTAGTATACGGTATCGTGAATATTTTGATACACAATCATTATATTTGCGATTACAGTACAATTTCTAGCGTTGTTGATATTGCGAGTCATAATAGCGATCTTATTTGGGTCACACCATTCAGATTGTTCACCTTGACTCGATCGACAGTGTTTTGAAAGTTAATGTATCGAAGTTAATTTATATTTGCTTGTGTGGAAACAAGGTTGCATCCACATTTTCTTACCAATAGTCACTTTATAAATAACCCACCTGCACGTCACGGAAAAGCTAACTTTCTTTGTTGGTTCAATTTCCCGCGTGAATACAATTTAAAGGGACGCCATTACTGTTGGTTGGGTGACAGCTAACATCTTTGTTGGTTCACTGCCCAAGTTAGGAGTTCTCTCGTTACACAATTGTTTATCTAGTATTAAATACATTTGTAATACTTTATTCAACTTTATATAAAATATGGCAATTAATTTACAATCTGCAAATATTGACCAGCTGAAGTCATTACATTCAATTGGTGAAGGTAGAGCAAACAGGATAATGGCTATGAGACAACAACATGGAAAGATTACTATGGACCATCTCGTAGAGGTTACTGGACTTCCTGCAACTCAGTGGCAGGATTGGTTGGATTCTGGAATCATAACTTTTGAACCTCCAACAGATGAAAAAACCTTACTTTATCCTCTTGAGGATGAGGAGGAGGACAAAAGAATCGAACACATCATTGATAAAAAAATTGAAAACAGTTTTATTAAATTTCAGGATGCAATAAGACAGATGGCTAATGATCTGCGTAATGAGTTCCGGGCGTATTGTCGTCCACCACCGCGTTCTTCTTTGCAGGATTTGGGTGCTATTGGCGGTGTGGGGGTTCAAGCTCCTGCAGCTCCCTTGCCTCCGACATCCACTCCTATCGTAACAGATCCTGTAATAGAAAACATCTTAAATACAATGCCGCCTGATGGTAGATATGGTTCAAGCAAGGGTGCAGATGTTCGCTCCAGATCAAAAGACTCTCAGGGTAAGCTTAAGGATCTTTCCATGGTAAAGAAAGAGCCTCCTTTGGAGGAAAGGCCTACCTTAACTTCAGATCAAGGTCCGCCTATTGATCATTCCTCGGGAGGGCATTCGTCTCGACATGGTGGAACAGCTTCCAAAGACCATGAGTCTAGGAGGTCCAGACACCGACATCGCTCCACTAGTTCCAGTGAGGAATCTGATCATTTTTCAAAGAATCGGTCTTTTCGGGACTGGTCCTCTTCTGATTCTGAAATAGACCAAGAGGAGCAGCACCGTCGTCACCGAGGAAGAAGTCCTAACCCTCCAAAATTGCGTTTGTTCTCCGGAGATGACAAGACTTCTTGGGAAGCATTTTATGCCCAATTTGAGCGAATATGTCATTGGTATGATTGGTCCAGCCATAAAATGTTTGACAATATGTCAACCTGAGTTAGGGGAAGCGCTCTTGAATATGCTAATCGTCTTGGTATCCGTAAATACAGGACTCTTGTCAAGGAAATGAGACGTAGATTCTCTAATCGTGAGGCCCCAGTAACTTCCCGTAGGGAGCTCCAAGCCATTAGGCAAACTGACTCGGAGACCCTTGAAGAATTTGCTCAAAGGGTTGAGTTCCTGACCTTGGATGGTTACTATATGACCAACAGGGAGACCATTAATCAGATAGCAGTGGAAGCTTTTCTTCGTGGCTGTAAGGAAAAAGAAGCTGCAAAAACCACCATGGAGAAATCCCCAAAGGACTTGCACAAAGCCGTTAAGTACATGAAGGCTTCCCTGGCCAACTTGAAGGCTATTTTTGGACAGAAAACAATCTCATATGCACACCGTCAGGTAGCCTTTGAGGAGTCCGATTTTGACATCCGTGCAACTTCTTCACAGCAGGAGGATATGGCCATAATTAAGGAAGCCATACTTAACATCCAAACTTTACTTCAACAAAATAATGCTCGATCTCGTTCTCCCTCACCACGTGGTTATAGGCCTTATAGTCCTCAGAGATCGTATCCGTAGGGTAACCGTTTTTGGCCAAGGCGCAATTCACCAGATACATCTAACTCAAATGAAAGTAACCCAGTAGCTACACCACCTCTGTCCACCGACTCACAACTTAATCCAACTTTAAACTCCAAAGGACTGAGCTTGGGGTCAAAGTCCCAGTCCTAACTGCCCCGAATGACCCCGCACGAAATCTAACTGACACTTCCACATTGCTTGTTCGCGAATCACCAGGAATATATTTGGTTATTCCCCTCAATGTATTTGAATAGGATACAGAGGCTGTAGTTGATACCGCAGCCATGGTCACCATCTTAAGTTCTCATTGTTTTGGTCAGTATACTTCATCGAGACCCAGAAAGGATATAACATTAAAAGGGATAAATTCAGGTATAATGTACGGTAAATTGCTTTCTGATATTCCGGTCCGTATTGGTGATAAGATTTTCTACATAACAGCCGGTGTAGCCCCAATAATTGACAACATTATACTTGGACTTGATTTCCTAGAGCAGCACAAATGCGTCGTTAACTTGCGTAATTGTACTGTGTCTATAGGTAATGAGGTTATATCTGCTTCCCTAAAGCACTCGCCCGGAGTAACTAGTAAAGTCTGTAGAGTATATTCTAAGAAAAACTACTCCATTCCTCCGAATTCGTCGTCTATAATTGAGGTAACCCTTGATGGCGCTGCCTTAGGGGCTTTGCATGTAGTTGAGCCTATCACTCAACGATCCGCTTTCTTGATCTCTGCATCTTTGGTATCTGGTCCTACTGGACATGTTAGCATTCTCAATGACTCGGATGCCTCTGTCAGGATCAAACATGGTGTTCATTTAGGCAATGCCGAGGTCATTAAGGAAGTAATAAGCCAAGTTAACGAGGAATTTCAGATACGGTCCTGCAGTCTGTCTTCAGAGCCTATATTACCACAGGAAGGTCCAGATCACCTTCGAGACTTGTATAGACGATCAGTTGTCCATTTGCCCGGAAACTACCATAATGATTTAGCAAGTCTGTTGTTCGAATATTCAGATGTGTTTGCTGCTCATGATTTTGATCTGGGTTGTCTCTCTACCGTCCAGCACCATATAGATACACAACGAGAACCACCAGTCAAACAGAGAATGCGGCGGACTCCCTTAGGTTTTCAGGAGGTAGAGGAGAACCATCTTGAGAAATTGCTCAAAGCCGGCGTGATTGTGCCATCGAAGTCTGATTGGAGTAGTCCTCCTGTTTTGGTTAGGAAGAAAGATAGGAGTTGTCGATACTGTATTGATTATAGAGCCCTTAATAAGCGAACAGTTAAAGATAATTTTCCTTTACCAATCATAGAGGATTGTCTTGATTCGCTTCAGGGAAATACCTTCTTCTGTACTCTTGATATGGCATCAGGGTATTATCAGATAGAGTTGGATGAAACCTCCAGGAAAAAGACGGCCTTCATAACTCGCTATGGTTTGTTTGAACATGTGCGAATGGGATTTGGCCTTTGTAATGCGCCCGCAATCTTCCAGCGGGCCATGCAGCTTGTACTGAGAGGTATGGTCTGGAAGGAAGTATTGGTGTATATAGACGAGATCATTGTGTTAGGCAGGAATATTCCCCAAACCTTGGAAAATTTGGAACATGTCTTCCAGCGGTTCCGCCTGCATAATCTGAAACTTAAGCCTAAAAAATGTTTCCTATTTCAGCAGGAGGTGGAGTTTTTGGGCAAGTTAGTTAGCTCTGCTGGTATTTCCATTGCTCCTGCAAAACACGAAGCCGTTACTAAATGGCCAGTTCCTAAAGATAGGGATCAGCTGATATCATTTCTGGGGTTTGTAAATTACCACAGGGATCATGTTCCCCATTTCGCAGCTCTTGCTGAAGATTTGTACGATCTTAATAACAGCAAGGGTCCATACGAATGGTTGGAGAAACATCAACTGGCATTTGACCGTCTCAGAGATGCCGTGGTTTCTGGGGCTTGCACTATACGTGCCTCTCATAGCACTATAGGTGCAGAATTAACGCAAATACAGGATGGGACGGAAGTTCCAATTTGCTTTGCTAGCCATGTACTTATCAAGGCACAGCGCAATTATTGTACTACCAGGAAGGAGCTGCTGGCTATTGTTAAATTTTGTAGGCATTTCCGACATTATCTTCCGGGAAGGAAATTTCTGGTGTGCACTGACCATAACAGCTTGGTTTGGCTGACCAGGTTCAAACACATAGAAGGTCAGCTTGCTCGTTGGTTAGAGGAACTATCTCAACATGACTTCGAGATACTTCATCGTAAGGGGCGGTTACATTCCAACGCCGATGCCTTGTCGCGAATCACTTTACCGGATCCAGTGTGTGATTGCTACGAAGCTGGGAAAAAGGTGGAGGACTTACCGTGTGGCGGCTGCCAATATTGCACCAAGATGCATCATCTGTGGGGTCGCTTCAATGAGGATGTTGATGATGTAATTCCCTTGGCACATGTCTCACCACCTGCTCACCACTCGGGATTTGCTTCTGGGAGTTATGAAAAAGAAGCCAGGAAAGTGGCTGTTAGTGAGGTCCCTACGATACAGGCAGTTCCTGTTATACCACCTGCTCCTCCAGTTCATCATCTACACCAACTCCTCCTTAAAATCCTAGAAAGGCAAATAAAAAAAGCCTATGTTCAATTTGCCTCAGGAAGTTTGGACACCTGGAGCGTCATGTGTTATTGGCTCACTTACCTTGGTATTTTGCTCCCTTTACAGCCTGTTGGATATGCCACCGTCAGGAAGCTACGCCATGTTTTGTGCAAAACCGTCATTCCCACCAACAGCATGGAGCAGGATTTAGTCAGCAAAACCTGAACAGATGGGTTTATCTCATGCTTGGATTCTTTCATCTGCTGAAGGAAATCGCACAACTTCCAAGTCTTCAAGAGTTGGTGAGATGCCTACAGGAATGTGTAAACCAAAGGAATCTGGCAATATCAGCACCATTTTCATTCGTTGAAGAACTGCTCCTGAAAAATGGACAGACACTACTAAACCTACCTGTTGAAAAAGTTTCATTAAATCCACCAAACAGTGTCTTTGTGTTCTGTCACTGGGGGGCAGTTTCTGTCTTGCTCCAGGGCAGGAACCTGTCTAGAGATAACCTAAAAAAAATCAGAACATGCGATGTATTAGCCGATTTTAGTGGCCTACCAATGATGCTAGTACCTTCCACAGCTAGGGAGCCTGAGATATTTGCAGATTTCCATTGTCACCTTGATCAGCTTCTTCTCTGGAACAGGAAAACCTCGTTGTCCGCTCTTTTTAGGCACCTCCAAATACCAAACCGGCATCAGCACATCCATTCTGTTATAGCTAACTACGTCCATCGATTTAGCTGGAAGCATCTTCACCAATTCCCACATCAACTGAGGAGCGTCCAGTTGTACTTCAGCGTTGGTCTACATCCACACTTCGTGAAGAGCTCTAAAATCTCTTCTGACCTGGAAATCATTAGATCGTTTTTATTTTTACCTGGGTGTGTGGTTTTGGGCGAAACTGAGGAGCGTCCAGTTGTACTTCAGCGTTGGTCTACATCCACACTTCGTGAAGAGCTCTAAAATCTCTTCTGACCTGGAAATCATTTGATCGTTTTTATTTTTACCTGGGTGTGTGGTTTTGGGCGAAATTGGATTAGATCTTACCTCTGAGGGTGATGTCAGGACACAGGAAACTTTTCTTATTCGGGCTTTAAATCTACTTGGTGTCTCGGGGATTTCCGGAAAGACACTCATATTACATTGTCGTGACGCACAGACTGGGGAAGCCGCCTACCGGGTACACCAAATCTTACAGTCTTTGGGCATGACTTCCATTAATATCCATTGACACTGTTTCATAGGTGACATCAACGAACTAAGGAAATGGCAAGCCACCTTACCCAATGTATACTTTGGTGTAACAAGGAAATCTCTCCGGGATCCAGCTACTATGATAGCACTAAAATCTATCGACCTGGAAAGAATTGTATTTGAGTCCGACTCACCGTATCTCGCACAATCACCTAATAAAATATCCAGTATTATTAAGTCCTTCGCTGTTTTCAGAAATGTGCCTGCTCACCTGCTAAGGGAAATATCGGTCAGCAATCATAAAAAAACTGTATCGCATACAATAACAGGTGTTCGAGGGTTCACACAATTTTCATTGTAGCTCTCCACACCTTGTAAATAACTGTAAATAACAGGTGTTCGAGGGTTCACACAATTTTCATTGTAGCTCTCCACACCTTGTAAATAATTGTAAATATTTGGCACGTCTGCTCGCACGGACTGTTGACTTTCTTCTGGCGGGCGAGGGGGATTTCGCGCGAAATGTCCCGAGCTAGCATGGTACCAAAATGTTTCGCCCAAGGGTGTTGTATAAAATCCCTTTCATTTTCATCATTTTTGTTAATTTTTAATTGATTCATCTGTTTTTTTAAACAGCATCTAGTATTTCTCTTGAAGCTGACGTCAAAGTCCTTTGGATCGGGAGGAGTGTAGTGAATGTCACGTGATGGCTTGCTGACGATATCACGTGACTTCACTATGCGATCACTTTTACTACAGAACCTCCAAGGTACGGTTGCTAACCAAGCTAACTAGTTGTAGGCCACGACTACAATATATTGTTGTTGGGGAGTGGGTCAATGACCCGAATATAACCAGTGTATATCTGTTTATTTACGATGCATACAAATCAAATCTTTCCAGTGTCAGGTTTTTGATATGCAATTTTAAGGAATTTGGATTGGTATTTGTATAAATGTATTTTAAGCCTTTTTACTGATGGCCATAAGACGAAGATTTCTGATAATGACTTTCAGATTTATTGCCCTTGGTATTTAATGTTTTGAGTACTCAACTTCAGTATAGGCCAAAATTAGAAGCCAAACGAAATACCTAGCCAAACAAGTATGGCAATTACTTATGGCGGTATATTAGTGCCAAAATTCTAACATGCTATCGTCTAACTTCTTACTTCTATTCGTGTAATTTCTAACCTCCATTCATGTAACTTCTAACTTCTATCCATGTAATTTCTAAATTAAGACAATGTATAATCAAACTTCTTTATTTGTTCAGTGTAAATATCAATTTTATTTCATCTTATTTCTATTATTGGGGCGAAGAATGTCTACTTCATTGTGGTATTACATGTTAAACATGAACGGCAAACAAATTTAGAATTATGATACTTCTACCTGGCAACCATCATTATGATGTCGTTTGGTGTCGCCACCATGTGCTCAGTTTGGCGATTGAGCACCTGATCGGGACCATTCTATTGATACAAACGACTCTCTCTCTCTTCGTCAGATTGAGTGGCTTGCCTGAGTGTTAAAATTGAAAATTGAGTGGCTCTCTGTGGAAAGGGTTAACAACAGTTAAATCAGCTTACGAGCTTAAATAATAACAGCTTTAAACTCCAATCAACACTGTTCGGTCCCTCCTTTTGTTTTTTGATTATTTCGGCAGCATAAGAACGATGGCGTCAGAGGCTAGCTCAACCATGTCCATGGCTGACGCTTTTAAAAGCAGCCCTGCACCAAAGTTCTTTCCTGTGACAAAAAGGAGAGAGGAACAGACTCACGTCGTTCTAGTGAAGCGACTTGAAGGCAAGTCCTTCCAAGGGGCCAAACTTACGGCTGTGGGGAAGGAGATAAAAAGTAAGTGGGGTATCACCAGCATACCCGATATCAAGATTGCAGTGCCACGCCATCTCAAACTAGCCCTAAAAAGCAGGTCTGACATGGATATGGCGTTGGGACAGAAGGCACTTCTTGGTATGTCCGTGATGGTGTCCGAACCGATCACCTTGTCAATAGACAAGGTGGTTGTCCATGGGATACCAGCCGAATATAACAGGGATGAAATTCTGGAAGACTTGACAGAGAGGGGGTGCCAGACAACCGAGATGTACCGGTTTAAAGTGGCCGAGGGGAAGGACCAGGGAAGCGTCGCCCTGTCCTTCAAGAAAGGAACAGCGCCCGAGGCCCTAAAAATCGTGTACCTGAATAGACGTACCGACCCGTATGTTCAGAGGGTGAGGCAGTGTGCCAAATGCCAGAAACTGGGACACACAGTCAAGTACTGCAAGGGAAAGACTGTGTGCGCCCAGTGTGGGGGGAGTCATGCGGCGACCGATTGCAGGGCGGGCATACCAAATAAATGTTCGAACTGCAAAGGCGGTCACGCAGCGAACTCACCCGAATGCCCAAAGATTCAAAACACCAAGGCAGCCTTAAAAATACAAATGAAAGAAAAAGTAAGTTTTAATGAAGCCTCATTAATCCTGAAATAGAAGGAGGGGAAGTCCAAAGAGGTCAGGAATAAGGCTCCGGTCGCAAAACCAATCCCGGAGCCGATCCCTTCGACACCGCATGTACAGCCGAAGGAACCAATCGCGGCACCCCACCCAGAACAACAACCAACCACACCCAAGAAAAAGACAAAACCCAAGATGAAAGAGGGGGAACCGAAAACGAAAGCTGATGAAGGCCACTTCGTCCCGAAATTTAAATCGGAGAGTGGGTTCATGAGCTTCATGATCGAGTTCCTGAGGGTGGCTGTGTCCAATGACGACCAAACAACAAAAATGGCCAGTCTCCTCGGTAAGCTACGAACGTACATGGTCAACGCCGATGTACTGATTGTAATGATTAACTCCATCAATACAGTCAAAAAAAGATCAAGAGAAGAAGACGACGAAGAATCTAAAAAGGCCGATCAATCAGTAAATCTCGCGCTCCGTAGAAGGATATCGCATGTTCGTCACTACAGCACTGGCGATATGCCCAGTTGCTTGCCGGTGTTAACACCAAAGGCGAACACTAATGAGGTACCTACTACGGAATGTAAGACGCCGATAGATCAGTAAACCCACAAGACTGAGAGGCATCCATCCAGGCAGTCATCATGGCGGGCCAGGTAAAAGTCCTACAACTTAATATCAATGGACTGGCTCCCAGGTGTGCTGAACTGAGAAAATACATAAACCGCAACCCCAAAGATGTAATATGCCTCCAAGAAACCAAGCTACTACCAACGAAGAGCGACATCTACCTACCCGGATATACTTGTCAGAGAAGGGACAGACCGGGCAGCATGACACGTGGGGCGGCCTTGCCATTTACGTCAGTGACAACATAAATTACATTTCTGTTCCACTGAATGTAACCAACCCCCTAGAAGCAATGGGCATAGCCATCACATTGAGCAATGAAACAAAGTTGACAATAGTGAATGTCTATGCACCCCTAGAGGTCACAATATAACCAGATGACTACAGTCACTTCTCGATCAGTTTCCACGGGGCGAATCGGTGCTTTGTGGAGATTTCAACGCAAAGCACGCTCTGTGCGGGTCACCGAGGAATGACTGCAGGGAGACTAGCCTATGTTCAATAATAGAAGGGAACGACCTATGCGTACTGAATGATGAGAGTCCTACATTTGTTGGAGGAAATGCCCCACCTTCACACCTAGATCTCACATTCTGCACGCTTGGTATGGCAAACCGCTGCGATTGGCTAGTACATGAAGATGAGACACTTGGCAGTGACCATTTGGTGATAGAATTTAACATCCAAGCTGAAACCAACAGAGAAGTCTATAACGGAAGACCCAATTGGAAAATGATAGAAGCTGATTGGGCTAACTTCCGTGTAGACTGCCTCGATTTGAAGGAAGAAGATATCATCGACACCGACATCGACGTGTACTCCGCCAATATCACGAATGCAATTATAGGTGCAGCAGACAACTCCATTCCAAAGACTTCTCGCAGAAAACCAAGGAATACAAAACCCTGGTGGTCTTCAGAATGTCAAGAGGCAGTTTACGAAAGAAAGAAGGCACTTCGCCTACGAAAACGCCACTACAATGAAGTCAACCACCAAAATTACTTGAAGTTGAAATACGCCGCAAGAGACACCATCCAGAAGGCACAAAATGGGCACTGGAGGACATTCTGTAATGCGTTGAACCAAAACAGGTGTCGTCTGGAAGAAACTGAACGCCATGCACAAACCAAACCTTGAAGATGGAGACAAGTACGTTACCAACGGCAATGAAAAGACAGATTTACTTGCTAAGACATTTGCAGATGCAAGTAAAGATGAAAACCAACCACCAGAATTCATGAAGAGGAAAGAAATCTTTTACTCACAGCACCCTTCAGTAGTAATTGAATCTAATGTAGATGCTGAACCAATCAATCTGCCCTTCTCCGAGGAAGAGTTAGATAAGGCTCTTTCCCCCAAGAAGGATGGTGCGGCTGGTGAGGACAAAGTAAAGTACCCAATGCTCAAACATCTGCCCAGAAATGCCAAAAAGATACTACTGAACTTATTAAACACATCTTGGTTGACAGAGGAGGTACCTAAAGAATGGCGGAAAGCCAACGTCATCCCTCTTCCGAAATCAGGGAAAGAGAGAACAAAGGCAGAGTCCTATCGACCAGTAAGCTTGACATCCACACTGTGCAAAACCTTGGGAGACAATGGTTAACATCCGACTTCAGTTCTACCTGGAGAGTAACCGACTGATCGACGAAAATCAAAGCGGGTTCAGGAAGGGACGATCAACAATGGACCACTTGGTGCGACTACAGCACTCCTCTCGGGGCACCTGCTATGTGCCGTGTTTGTAGATTTAACCAAGGCTTTCGATTTAGTTTGGTTGGACGGGCTGCTTTTCAAGCTGGGACGTATCGAAATAACGGGCACAATGTTTCGGTGGATCAAAAGCTGTCTGAGCGATAGAAGGATACAGGTGAATGTTGGCAGATTCCTGAGTGCCGAGCATACATTAGAAAATGGCACGCCTCAGGGGTCAGTCATCAGTCCCACTCTCTTCAATATTATGATCAATGACATACAGAAATCTTCATATCTCGACGCCAGAACTGGGCTAGCAAAATTTGCTGACGACAGCACAATATGGAGGAAAGGGACGAGGTTTTGTGAACTTGAAAAGAATATGCAAAAGGCCTTAGACAAATTCATGACAGGGGTAAACGAGTGGGGATTTAAGGTCTCAGAGAAGAAAACAGTCGGCATGCTTGTGTGCAGGGATAGAGGGATAAGCAGAATGACTCTGTGTATGAACGGGAAAACCATCGAGTTTAAAGACCAAACCAAGTTCCTTGGCGTAATCTTTGATCGAAGGCTGACCTGAAAACCGCACATCGACTGGACTGTAGATAGATGCTCCAAAGTCCCAAACTTAATGAGAAAAATAACGGGTAGCACCTGGGGAGCCAATAGAGTTACACTTATAATGGTGTATCGTGTTCTAATACGCTCTGTATTAGACTACGGATCTTTGGTCTTCATGAACTGCGCGCCAACACCCTTAAGTAAGTTTGACACCATCCAATACAAAGCTCTGTGTATTGCGACTGGCGTAGGCCTTGGGACCAGGAGAGGGGCATTACTACAGGAAGCCGGAGAGTTGCCCCTATCCCTAAGAAGAAAAGAACTAGCAACAAGGTATTGGGCTAAGATCTCGCAATTGGGCGAGAGATCCCCGGCCTTTGTCAGCCTAAAGAAGACAAGATATGTAAGAGATCCTAGAAAGAAAAGCTTCGGCCAGGGTATCAGGGAAACAGTCAAGGAACTACGACTGGATGAGCTCGTGATAAGCGAACACGACCCACCATCGATCGCTCCTTGGACACTCCCAATACCACCGGTCAATCTAGATCTGCTACAGAAAACCGACAAGAAAAACGACCCCACAGCAGCACGGGCTTTCTCTCTGGAACACCTGGAAGACAACTGGCCGTCGGATGACTGGGAACAGGTTTATACGGATGGCTCACGCAATCCTGAAAGGGGCACCATCTCGTTTGGAATATACCTGCCAAACGGGGAACAGAGAATAAGCAGGAAACTGCCCAATAACTGTTCGGTGTACACTGCAGAGATTGTGGCCATCCGTGATGCTATATCATGGATCTCTTATCAAAAGACTAGTAAGTTCGTCATCCCAAGCGACTCTCTGAGCAGTCTGATTTCAATCCAAAATGACAACTCGGACTCAAGACCAGAAGTCATTTTGGAAATCAGGAAGCTGTACCAGAGGGTCCTAGAGAAGGGAAGCAAATTAGAGCTCGTGTGGATTCCATCACATGTGAACATTAGAGGAAACGAGGAAGCAGATCGACTCGCAAATGAAGTTCTCGGGGACACAGCACCACTCCGCACCATAGAATACAGCACCACGGAAATCTACAGTACTATGGTAAAAATACAGGTCAATTCACTCTGGGAATTAAAGCTCGTTGAACTTGACACATACAGATTACGGCTGGATGACAAGATCTACACGAAGACAGCTATCAATCACCCTAGAAGAGATATGTGCAAACTTATATCGAAACTAAGGGTGAAAGAGCGGCTGCGAGACTACAAACACAAAGTCATCGTCTGTGAGTGCGGAGAAGAATGTACCACCAACCGTGTCCTGGTAGACTGCGAGGTATTCAGGGAAGAGAGAACGGAACTAGTGGAGATGATGGAGACCAACAACATACCGCTCAACACTAAGAACCTACTCTTTCCAAGACCCCATCTGAAGCTGCAAATCTTCGAACTAATTCTCGATTTAATGAACACCGTTGGATTAAGTAGAATAGTGAAGTAAGAGGGGGCTACGATAAGACGAGCTCGGCATCTAAACACTAAACTACATAGGGGATATACACCAAAGTAGCGGGCTAGTGGAGTAAGGGAGGGTCACGGTAAGACGGGCTCGGCATCTAAACACTAATCCACTACAAAGACACCAAACCTACAAAGTGGGATAAGTTGAGTAAGGGGATGCCACGATAAGACGGGTCTGGCACCTAAACACTAAACCCCAAAAGATGACTTCTACCAATCCAGAGACGAGACGCATATATGTCTGCATAAATGCTGTCCCTACAGCAGGGCTGGGGTAATGGTAATGGGTAATGGTAATGGAATGTAATCATTACATTTTTTAAGTAATGGCCATGTAATGAGTAATGGAAGATTTCAAAAGTAATGAGTAATGGAAATGTAATTAATTACATTCCAAAAATGATGTAATGGTCAATTACATTTCAATTACTTTTCAATTACATTTTATGGCACATATAAATATTTTCATATGATAAACATCAAATTTTATAGCCCCAAAGAAGAAAATTAAGTGTATCTGACACAAAATCCAATTTGTTATAATTCTTTAAAAAAAAAAAAGATTTAAATCAGATTTAATAAATATAAATAAGAAGGCATTCAACATTTTCTTTTATTACTTTTTATGCAGGATCCTTCTTTCGACATGTAACCAAAAAAGTGAATCTTTGAAAAGAAGTATATTTTAATCAAAGATTAGTGTTAATTTACAGTCAATCACTCAGTCAATCAATCAATCAGTTAGATTAAAAGACAATAGTCTTACTACCCTTTAATCTTAATCTCAAAGTAACAAGTGACAAACCAAACAATGGCTTTCAAGCATCTCATTATTTTATGGTTATCAGTTATACAATGTATTATAGACAGACTATTTGGATTGATTATGAATCTCATAAAATTACGTATTAAAGGAGCTAAATTGATATTTGGGTAATGGTAATTAATTACTTTCAATGTAATGGGTAATGGTAATTAATTACTTTGCTAAAAATGAGAAAGTAATTGTAATGATTACATTTAAAAAGTAATGGTAATGGTAATGTAATTAATTACATTGGCAATGTAATGGCCCCAGCCCTGCCCTACAGATCAACTACCAAACAATATGTGTTTTATTAAAAAAAGGGAATAACTTCTCACTAAACCTACTCCATGGCCCGAGGTCGCAAATGGAAAGATTGCAAAATCATATTCTAAAAACAGGAAGAAGCCTCGGCTCTCCTATGTCTTGTCTGCGATATCACTTCTGTGGAAGCATACGTTAAAACATCAGGTAGTAGTAGTAGTTATTACCAGACCCGTAATTGGCCGTATGCAATTGAGGAAAACAAGTGGATGAGTCACCCGTGCTCATGACCCGAACTAGATTTTTTTTTTTTTTTTTTTTTTTTTTTTTCTGATCAAGTTTATTACGCATTTTACCACCAAGCGGGTGTTATATATTAATTACAGAATAGTACGTGCGAGCTTATCGTCTTCTTTAGCGCTGCATGCCATCCTACACAAAACACAATAAATATTATGTATGCAATATGCAAATAAGGTTGTTTATGCGTGTTGTTAGCCAATAGCTACTCTAAATTTACCCGCGTTTAGACGGCCCTAACCAATAAAAAAATATCATTGTTTGGTGCACATAGTAATTCAGTCAGCCATTTTTATAAAAAAAATTCCTCTTAATGGAATATGAATAATAGAAAGAATAAAACGATGACCAAGTTGAATCAGTGAATATTTTCCAAATCTTTTTTTTTCTATTAATGGTGAACACATAAATTGTAACCACGTGTAGTTGCGTCAAACTACAGCAAATATTTTTTACATTCAGTTACATGGTCAGCACCGATTATGAGGTACTGCTGACAGAATTTCAAATTAAATCTTATTTTCTAAGCACACACGCTAATTATGTTGTGATTTTAAAAAATATTCACTACAAAGCCGATAGGGGGCAGGTCATATATATATTTACGTCTGACAGGCAACCAACATCTCGAAAAACATCGAGGGGTAATCAGCGCACCAGCTTCAACAGCGCAGATTGTAATCTGCGCTAGCGAGGAGTGAAGATTGCGCCTATAAACATATATACTCGAGCGCTCGCCAGATATCTTTTCATGTCCTTAATCGACCACCATACTGTTTAACCATGTGACGAAAAGTTATGACGTGATTGGTTATTACTGTCAACAAGGAAATATGTCCTAGTTTCGCTTTCCTTTTCCCCGAAAGAACGTCAATTGAAACGATGGACACTAAAACGCAGTTATAATAATTGTTTCGAAGGTGAGTTCCGATCCTTCTTCGGAGTTCGCATTTGCATCAAATATTTGTTAATGACAGTAATTAGAAAGTTTTTTGTCACAAAGAACCGCACAGACCTATAAAATAATGTATGGATGGAGATCGGTGATGGTTGTTCAACCGTTGGGTTTATATACGGAAGTATTTAAATTATTAAATTTGGAAGGCCTCTAAAATTTAAAAAAGTAATAACAATTGAAACCAATAAATTAAACGTAAAATGTTACAAAATAATTTGTACTATGTGCAGGGCCGGCGGATGTAATTCTGGATGGGGGACAAGGGGGTGGGGGGGACGAGGCAATATATCCCAGCGATTTCTGGCTAATAAAATTACGGTACTCACTCTCAGTCTCAGTAATAAGTGCAATTTTATTTCTTTTCTAAATCTCTTACAGTCAATGATGCTTTTATGTGACCCTGAACTAGACAAATATATGCATAATATATTTTTTACAAGTTACCCTATAACCGAAAGATCTCAACAGTTTTATTAGTTCAGCTCTGAACGTCATCGGTCTCATTACACTCGCCCTGACTGTTCAGGGACTGGCCTATTCAATCAATGTCGAAAATAATTTGAACCCCAGTCAATTTTACTGGGCAACTTTTCACTGCGAAACATCGGAGTGTCAATCCGTGTGGACGTCTGTACAATGTAAAGGAACATCTTAGTGACAAAATAAGACCTTGCTTACCTCGCTAGACTCAGTATGAGCGAAACAACACGCTGTTTAAAATACGTCCCCTCCTATCAAACTACCCTTTTGCCACCATGACACAGCGTGTTGTGATGCTCATACTGACTCTAGCGACATGAACAAGGCCTTATTTTCTCACTGAGATGTTCCTTTACACTGTACATGCGTCCACACGGAGTGACACCCATCGTTTAGCAGTGAAAAGTTGCCCAGTAAAATTGGGGGTCAAATTATTTTCGACATCGATTGAATGGGCCAGTCCCTGAACGTTCAGGGTGAGTGTAATGAGACCGACGTTCAGAGCTGAACTACAGTTTTATATGCCCACATTGAAATATGGTCGTATATTGTTGTCGCCCCCGTCCATCCGTCTGTTTGTCTGCCCGTCGGACTGGCATACACAATTGCTTTTGGTCGCTCTACAGGCTACAGTTAATATCCGATTGACTTTAAATTTATACACAGTGTTTAAGGTCACAAGAGGAAAAATTCTATTGATTTTCAGCTATTTCTGATAATTACTGCCAGAATTATGGCCCTTGATCACTTCAAAAAAAATGTGGACGCTCTAGACGCCAAAGTTAATATCGATCGACTTTAAATTTATACACAGTGTTTAAGGTAATGAGACGAAGAAGCCTATTGATTTTCAGCGATTTGCGATATTTACTGTCTGAGTTATGACCCTTGATCACTTCAAAAAATCTTGTGGGTGCACTAGAGGCCAAAGATATTAATTCTGATTGACTTTAAATTTATACACAGTGTTTAAGGTCACTTCAAAAAATCTTGTGGAAGCTCCAGAGGCCAAAGTTAATAGCTGATTGACTTTAAATTTATACACATTGTTCAAGGTCATGAGACAATGAATCTTATTGATTTTCAGCAATTTCTGATAATTATACTGACTTAGTTATGGCCCTTGATCACTTCAGAAAATGTTGTGGACGCTGTAGAGGCCAAAGTTAATATCCAATTGACTTCAAATTTATAATAATAATAATAATAATCCTCTATTTATATAGCGTGATAATACTAAAATTAAAGTTTCTATTGCGCTTTTCAAGATTTCTCAATTGAACTACGGAAACGCCTCTGTAAACAGGAACGACTTTAGCTGGGATTTAAATGCATCTACTGAGTTAATAGTTCTAATGTTGTAAGGCAGCGAATTCCATAACATAGGAGCAGAAAACGAGAAAGATCTTTTTGCTATTTCAAGATTCACTGATGGTTGATACAGAAATTGTTTATCTGTGGATCTAAGGGTTCTTGTGGATTTATATGGGGTAATCAGGTCTTTGATATATTTTGGTGATTGATCATGTAACGCCTTGAAAGTCAACAGTAATATTTTGAACTTGATACGTTGTTGAACTGGGAGCCAGTGGAGATTTTCCAGAATCGGGATGATGTGGTCTAATTTTTTTGTCCTTGTCAAAACCCTGGCGGCAGCATTTTGAATTCGTTGAAGGTGCTGAATTTGATAATTCAGAAGGCCAAAAAATAAGGCATTATGATAGTCTAGTTTATTTGTAATGAATGAATGAATGAGGAGTTCTGTGCTCTCAGCATTTAGGTATTTCTTTATTTTGTTAATTCTGTAAAGATGGAAATAGGAAGAGGAGCAAACAGATTTGATGTGGGAGCTAAAGGACATGGTGGAATCTAGAACTGCGCCGATGTTTTTGGCTTCTGGAGATTGAGCAAGACATTCGTGTTGAAATTTAAGAGTTGGTATTGAGAACCTACTAAGTTGCTGTTTTGTTCCAATTACCAGATACTCGTTTTTTTCAGGATTTAGTTTCAGAAAGTGTGATGTCATCCATAACCTGATTTCTTCCAGACAGTTTTCAATATTAGTTAAAGCTGAATTAGTGCATTGTTGATTGAAGGATGCATATATCTGTGTGTCATCAGCATACAAGTGAATACTAAGACCAAACTTTTCAGCAATTTTAGTTAATGGTCGGGTGAAGATAATGAACAATACAGGGCCTAGAACTGACCCTTGGGGGACACCACACACCATAGGGACCTTAACAGATTTGACGTTGTCGATCTTGACACATTGTTGTCTGTTTTCTAGGTATGCTCGGAACCAGCTTAAAACAGTGCCTCTAGCCCCTATTTCTTCCTGCAGAGCTTGGAGAAGGTCTTCGACATCGAGAGTATCAAAGGTAGCTGAGTTTACTGACAGGCCTGTAATTTTTATACGCCCACATGGAAATGTGGTCGTATATTGCCGTCGCACCCGTCCGTCCGTCTGTCGGTCCGTCCGTCCGTCCGTCGGTCCGTCCGTCCGTCCGTCCATCGTCCACAATTTCTTGTGAACGCTCTAGAGGCTAAAGTTAATAGCTGATTGACTTTAAATTTATACACGGTGTTTAAGGTCGTGAGACGAAGAAGCCTATTGATTTTCAGCGATATCCGATAATTACTACCAGAGTTATGACCCTTGATCACTTTGAAAAATCTTGTGAACGCTCTAGAGGCTATAGTTAATATCCGATTGACTTTAAATTTATACACGGTGTTTAAGGTCGTGAGACGAAGAAGCCTATTGATTTTCAGCGATATCCGATAATTACTACCAGAGTTATGACCCTTGATCACTTTGAAAAATCTTGTGAACGCTCTAGAGGCTATAGTTAATATCCGATTGACTTTAAATTTATACACAGTGTTTAAGGGCATGAGACGAAGAAGCCTATTGATTTTCGGTGATATGAGATAATTACTACCAGAGTTATGACCCTTGATCACGTTGAAAAATCTTGTGAACGCTCTAAATTTGTACACAGTGTGAACTTTAAATTTGTACACAGTGTTTAGGGTCATGAGACGAAGAATCCTATTTGATTTTCAGTGATATCTGGCACTTGATCACTTTGAAATATCTTGTGGACAAAGGCCTTGAGACAAACCATCAAAACTATTCTAATCATTTCTGATAATTATTTAATGGGCTATTACTCGTAATAAGATTATCATGTGTTGTAAATGTTCTCCTTACTGATAAAAGAAACAATATTCGACAACCCTTGTTGACTGCCCGGACGACTTAGCTGTTGTGGGCGTATGTTTCGTTGCCTGGCAACCTATCTTTCATTATATCACGATCAAGGTTCTGTTTCTTGAGAAGTGGTCGAATGAGGGCTTTGCTCAGTTCTTGAGGGAACACCCCTTCCTGTAAGGAACTATTAACAATGCCACAGAGAACTGGAAGAAGAAGATGAATGTTATCTTTGACAAGAGTGGTTGGTGCTGGATCCAACTCGCAAGATTTTGATTTAGTTTCCTGGATTATCTTAAGAAGAGATTCGTTTGTATAGGTGTGGAAATTATTCCATAGATTTGCTGTAGTGATTCTGTAAGTAGGCACTGATAGTGTCATAGAAGCTTGAACCTCCATGATATCAGTCCTTATCTTCAGAATCTTGTCCTTGAAGTAGTGTACAAACCTGTCTGCAAGTTCGTTGACAGAATTATGTGTTGGGAGGGTCTCGCTGAACTTTTGCCTATCCAATAATTTATTGGTGATGGAGAATATCTTCTTGTGGTCTTTGTTGCATTCGTGGATTCGTTTGTGGTAGAAGTCACGCTTTTTTGCATCCACAAGTTTGATCACTCTTTTCGATTCTGTTGAAAATATTTGTTTGTGTATTTCCAGTTTAGTTCTGGTCCATACACAGTGTTTAAGGTCATGAGACAAAAAATCCTATTGATTTTCAGCAAATTTCGAAAATTAATGCCAGAGGTAGCTCCCTTGATCACTTTGAAAAATCTAATTGTGACGCTCTAATTGATTTTCCATGATTTTAAATCAGCATGGGGCAGAACTTTATAAAAACCAAACAAAATCTAATGGTTTTCCGATAATTACAATATGAGTTGTTAATCTTATTCAGATTTCAGTGTATAATAAATGTTTTATTACCGAAAAAAATTAAGAATATGCGACAACTCTTGTTGACTGCCTGGACGATTTAGCTGCTGTGGGCATATGTTTCGTTGTCTGGCAACCTATCTTTATTTGATTGTTAAAACCGTTGAAATATATCCCCGTTGCATCATGATTACAGCTGAGTTCAAATTCTCTGAAAATCGATCTGAAACTACCCTTAAAAGGATGTAATACCCAGAGGCGTAGCCGTGAAATATATATTGGGACCCTACCCCCATAAATTTTGTTTAAAGTCTCAGTCTTCTGTAAACATTGTTTGGCATATATTATGGGGTTAAGTTAAAACATCACACCAATACAACGTTTATCATTTTTACAGTCAGCGGCACTGGTCTTCCCCGAGAGGCGAAGAAGCGTGGTTTACCCCCACCTAAGAAAATTTTGGAATATTTGACGGCTGCAAACACTTTTTCCTGCAATTTCAGCCCATGAACAAAGCAATTTCAAAGTCAATCGTTTACACCCGCGAAGACAGGGCCATGGGAGAAAATTTTGAGAATTTAACTGCAACAAACGCGTTTTCCTGCTATTCCAGTCTGTAGCCTGTGAATACAGCAACTTCAATTTGGTCCAATATGGCCTACCTGACTGCCCCGAATTCCAAACAACCAATCAATCGTCGCGGGCTGTGGGAGCCTCACCCTCCCGGAGAAAATTTAACCACCGCAAATGCGTTTTCTGCTATTCTAGCCTGTGTGAGCAACTCCAAAAGTATCCAGTGGTTTTGTAACCGAAAACCCACTCTGAATTCCAGCCATCCGATCACACTGTTGCAGTCGCATTCATAAGTAATAATCGATGCCCGAAAAATGTCGCACAAAGTAGAGTGTCCCCAACAAAATGTTTTAATCAATAGTCAACTCATTCAATTAAAAGATAAGTGAAATTAGTGTATTTTTAGGACTCAATGACAATTAGGGAAGCATTTTTCCAAATTTTGGGGGGTCCAAGTATATTCAGACCCCTCAGGAAAACAATTGGGGGGCCCCCCACCCCCATGTGTGACGCCCATGGTAATACCCAAGTTCCATGGGCCACTTAGAGGTTTGAATTTCATCCAATTTTAATATATCCCAAAGGTCTATGTTCCTTCCGATATTGGCGAGTATTGGACAAGAACTTTCTTGGTAAATATGACCCCTGATAGTACAAAATATTACGTCATCAGTTTTATCCTTTTTCAGAACTGTTCAAATATTATATTATTACTGTTACATTATAATAATGGTTCAGTCCGAATTTCATGAAGATTGTGGACCTTCCTGGGGTGACAATTTTAGTTTGATTAATGAGATGAAACATAAACTATTTGTTTAGGATAAAAAATTCTTGGATGAGCTTGAATTTGATACATCAAATCCTACATTTGAGAGCTACAACAGCCACTGCATTTAACACAAAATGTAAAATATGTATATGAAGCTTTAGGCCCTCCAGAAGGGCTACAATTGTTGTCCCATTAAGATGACACTTGTGGATCAATAGATCTTGAATGAGAGGATGAGCCCTATTAATTTTACCCTTTCCCCATACATTTTGATGAAACTTAAAGAATATGTTTGTACCCCAAATATCTTGGTTCCTTTCGATATTCAGGCATATCAGACCACATATTCCTGAAGCAATGGCCCGAAAAATCCCTCTCTGACCATTGCTGGAATAGCGTCTGTTTCTTGAACTTATGCGGGAGTGTGTCTATTCTTTCCGTTCAATGAAAGCTATCACTTAAGTACAGCAACATGACAGTCCTTCGTTTAATCTGGGTCTTCCCTAAAACTTTGAACAGTGATTTAAGGTATTAAAAACGGTGAAAGTATGTTCGTTTCCAAACAGTATCGTTTACATTTCATTCGACTTGATAGCCTCGTTTGTCATGCAATTAGTTTTACTGCAGTATTCTGCTATGCACGGGTTAATTAGGCATAATAAAATCGTGAGTCATGACGTATCGTTATGTATGTAAACATATTTGGTCCAATATAGGCAGCTAGTGATTGGTTGGTAGACGGACTACTGACAAATCAAAATTTAAAACAACAATATCCACTCATAATAGCAGTGTGTAGTTAGATTACCTCTAATCAAACGTAACACTGCGCGGAGTATGACCAGATCATAACTTCCAAGATTTTGGCCTCCGATTGTACAAAAAATCACTCGTCAGTATATCCTCGCTCTACTATCGCCTTGTTGCAGCAAGAACGGCGACACGTCGCTGAACCAATCTGCTCTCCAGTGCTGCTGTGACCATACCCTCAGTGCCTGAACCCATTAAAGTCGGATTTCATGGTGTCGGCATATTTCAAAACAGAAGCTCTAACTGGGACGTCTGCCTCGTTATTCGGTTTCACGTAGGCTTTTGCCTACTGTCTGGTACGAGATTCTACGCCATCCGGGAATTGCTGCTGCAGTAGAGGTCGCTGTTGAAAACCATTTACGCCAATGACGTAACTGGAAGTGACGACCCAGGACAAGTGGGACCACACTTGTTTGGCCTGAGCTTGGGTGTTCAAATGTTGAACTTCGCTGTCGGTACCTATACCAAAGGCGAGAAATGTAACCAAGGGAAACATTCAGCAGCCTGGCTACTTCTGTCTTGGAGTCACCTGCTTGTAATCCACTAATAGTGCTGTTGCGTTGGTCTTCGTTTGGATGTGGCATTTCTTGGGTCTTTGAGTGTTTACATGTGCAGCTGATTTGGAAACCGACAACCCAGGGATTTTAAAGACCTTAGATTTAGGTTCCATGCGAAAAGCTTGCGAAGTTGTTAAATTCATGTTTCTTGGTGCAATCAAGCGATAAAAAATTTCGACAAAAAGGATGACCAGTCACAATTAGTGACCCTACCTTTAAAATCAATAATGAATTTCTTTTACCCTTACATAATGGCATAAAAACAAGTAAGATTTACTGAAACAAAGACCTGGTTCAGATAAAAAAATGATGAAAAATGGGTTGTGCGTTTCTTTTTTTGAAGAGTATATAAAGGTTGTGGACTCTATATAGGTCCTAATGCATGTCTGATTTTGATGAAACTTATAATATATGTTCATATATCACAGTTCCTTGCAATATTTGCACATTTCAAACCATAACTCACTTGATTATGCCCCAGATTATACAAAAAATAGGTTGCCAGGCAACGAAACATACGCCCACACAGCAGTTAAATCGTCCGGGCAGTCAACAAGAGTTGTCGCATATTAAGTAATTATCAGAAAATCATTAGAATTTGTTTGGTTTTTATAAAGTTCTGCTCCATGCTAACGTAAAGTATACGAATCATTTAATATTATGGAATAAGCTGTCACCTCCACTGGATACGAAACATTTAATATTATGGCGACTTTTCGTACAATCAGGGGCAATAATTCAGGAAGTTATGATCAGATATGTCCAAATATCGATAGGAACCAAGATCTTTCAGTTTGACCAAAATCGAATTAAAATTGTGACCTCTACAGGGTACACAACCTTGATATACCATATTTACACTATTCGTGTAAAAATGGCAGCCATTTTGTTCAGCAATTTTGGTCAGATGTTCACAAAATTCAAACTAAAAATTCATTACAGTGATATAATCAAATGTTTTTGAACTCCAGAACGATCACAAGATAATAAAGGCAATTTTCCGTATAATCAGAGGCCATAATTCAGGAAATTACAATCCGATATGCGCAAATATCGCAAGGAACCAACAAGATCTTTAGGTTATAAAAATGTATTTCAAGTTTCATCAAAAACGAATTAAAATTGTGACCCCTATTGTGACCATATTTTTACACCATTCGTGTACAAACGGCGGTCATTTTGTTTGTCAATTTTGGTCCGATTTTCATGAAATTCAAAACTCAACCTAGATTCCCCTGTAACGGTGATATGATCAAACGTTTTTATAAATCAGGTAATAATTGTTACCTCCAGAGGGACCACAAGGTGATAAAGGCGATATTTAGTACAATCAGGGGCCATAATTCAGGAAGGTACGATCCAATATGCGCAAATATCGAAAGGAACCAGGATCTTTATGTTATAAACATGTATTTCAAATTTCATCAAAATCGGTTCAAAATTGTGATCTCTATAAGGTCCACAACCTTGATATAACATATTTTCACACTATTCGCGTACAAACAGCGGCCATTTTGTCAGTCAATTTTGGTCCAATTTTCACGAAATTCAACATCATCTTTTATAACAATGTAACAGTGATATATTCAAACGTTTTTTTAAATCGGATAATAATTTTGACCTACAGAAAGGCCACAAGCTAAAAAAGGCCCCTGATTGTACGAAAAATCACGTTTTTTAGCTTGTGAACAGTGTAGAGGTCACAATTTTGAACCGATTTGGATGAAACTTGAAATGCATGTTTATAACCCAAAGATCTTGATTCCTTTCGATATTTGCGCCAATCGGATTGTAACTTCCTGAATTATGGCCCGATTGTCCGAATAATCGCCCTTTTTAGCTCTGGAGGTCAAAATTGTTATCTGATTTAAAAAAACGTTTGTTTATATCACCGTTCCATGGTTATGAAGGTTGAGTTCGAATTTCGTGAAAATCGGACCAAAATTGACGGATAAAATGGACGCCGTTTGTAGATGAATACTAAAAAGATAGGCTGGCACTGCCAGGCAGGATATGCCCACATTTTCGAGAGATGGACAGAGAACAAGCAATACCGAAAGTGATTTTTCCTACATCTTTAAGTCCTGTATTTCATACTGTATTGGGAGCAGCCATTTAGTTGGTCAGTTCCAGTCTGATATTAATGAAATTCGAAACCGACAATGATTATGGTGTACACAACCTAGAAATGTGACTTTTCATCAAAATCGGATAAGAATTGTGACCTGTAGAGAGTCCACAACCATGATATACCATATTTTTACACTATTCGCGTACAAACGGCAACCATTTCGTCCGGCAATTTTGGTACAATTTTCACGAAATTAGAACTCAACCTTCCTCATCAAAATCGAATTAAAATTGTGACCTATACAGGGTCCACAACCATGATATATCTTTTTTTTAACAGTATTCGCGTACAAACGGCGGCCATTTTGTCTGTCAATTTTGGTCCGATTTTCCCGAAATTCAAATTCAAACTTTCTTACAGTGTAACGGTGATATAATCAAACGTTTTTTTAAATTGGATAATAATTGTGACCTCCAGAGGGACCACAAGCTAAAGAAAGGGGGATTTTGGGTATAACCAGGGGCCATAATTCAGGAAGTTACGATTCGATATGCGCAAATATCGAAAAGAACCAAGATCTTTGGGTTATAACCATGAATTTCAAGTTTCATCAAAATCGAATTAAAATTCGACCTTGATATACCATTTTTTAACACTATTCGCGTACAAACGGCGGCCATTTTGTATGGCAATTTTGGTCTGATTTTCCCGAAATTCTAACTCAACCTTCCTTACGGTGTAACGGTAATATAATCAAACGTTTTTTTAAATCGGATAATAATTGTGACCTCCAAGCTAAAAAAAAGGCGATTTTGCGTATAATCAGGGGCCATAATTCAGGAAGTTACAATCCGATATGCGCAAATATCGAAAGGAAGCAAGATCTTTGGGTTATAACCATGAATTTCAAGTTTCATCAAAATCGAATCAAAATTGTGACCTCCACAGGGTCCACAACCTTGATATACCATTTTTTAACAGTGTTCGCGTACAAACGGCGGCCATTTTGTATGACAATTTTCGTCCGATTTTCGCGAAATTCGAACTCATCCTGCCTTAGGGTGTAACGGTGATATAATCAAACGGTCTTTTAAATCGAATAATAATTGTGACCTCCAATCTAAAAAAAAAGGCGATTTTGCATATAATCAGGGGCCATAATTCAGGAAGTTACGATCCGATATGCGCAAATATCAAAAGGAAGCAAGATCTTTGGGTTATAACCATGAATTTTAAGTTTCATCAAAATCGAATCAAAATTGTGACCTCCACAGGGTCCACAACCTTGATATACCATTTTTTAACAGTATTCGCGTACAAACGGCGGCCATTTTGTGTGGCAATTTTCGTCCGATTTTCCCGAAATTCGAACTCAACCTTCCTTAGGGTGTAACGGTGATATGATCAAATTTTTTTTTTAAATCGAATAATAATTGTGACCTCCAGAGGGACAACAACCTAAAAAGAGTGATTTTTCGGACAATCAGGGGCCATAATTCAGGAAATTACATTCCGATAGTCGCAAATATCGAAGGGAAGCAAGATCTTTGGGTTACAAACATGCATGTCAAGTTTCATCAAAATCGGTTCAAAATTGTGACCTCTATAGGGTCCACAAGCTAAAAACGTGATTTTTCGTACAATCAGGGGCCGTGATCCATGAAGGTTGATCCGATACATGCCAATATCGAAAGCAGCCGAGATCTTTTGGGGATAAACCTATATTTCAAGTTTCGTCAAAATCGGATAAGAATTGTGACCTGTAGAGAGTCCACAAACAAATTGTGGACGGACGGACGTCCGGACGGACAGGGGCGACGACATAATACGTCCACATGAAAATGTGGGCGTATAAAAATAGGGTATATCAAAGTTGTTGACTTTATAGAGGTCACAATTTTGAACCGATTTTGATGAAACTTGACATGTATGTTTATAATCCAAAGATCTTGGTTCCTTTTGATATTTGCGCCCATCGGATCATAACTTCCTGAATTATGGCCCCAGATTGTCCAAAAAATCGCCCTTTTTAGCTTGTCGTCTCTCTGGAGGTCAAAATTGTCATCCGATTTAAAAAAACGTTTGATTGTATGACCGTTCCATGGTAAGGAAGGTTGGGTTCGAATTTCGTGAAAATCGGACCAAAATTGATGGACAAAATGGCCGCCGTTTGTACGCGAATAGTGTGAAAATATGTTATATCAAGGTTGTGGACCTTATAGACGTCACAATTTTGACCCAATTTTGATGAAACTTGACATGTATGTTTATAACCCAAAGATCTTGGTTCCTTTTGATATTTGCGCCCATCGGATCATAACTTCCTGAATTATTGCCCCAGATTGTCCAAAAAATCGCCCTTTTTAGCTTGTCGTCCCTCTGAAGGTCAAAATTGTCATCCGATTTAAAAAAACGTTTGATTATATGACCGTTCCATGGTAAGGAAGGTTGAGTTCGAATTTCGTGAAAATCGGACCAAAATTGATGGCCAAAATGGCCCCCGTTTGTATCACCGACGCGTTCGGGGGCTATTCTTGGTTCGAATATGCACCCAGGTGATACATGTACATATGTAATATTTCATACATATGGATGAGCTAGGATTGGGGGTGTAGCATAGCTCATTCCGGGAGAAGTATTCTAGTGAAGGGGGTCACTGTTCATTATAAGTCGAATTCCAAATCCATTTCAATATTACTTTATATACAGTTTAAAAATACATTATTTACAAGATCACATCAAAGGCATCTGATCTCCCTGTCTATGCGTGTCTGTCTGTAATCTCATCTCCCCGTCATCTGTGTGTAGAGGTCTTTTAAAGACACTAATTAGCATATACACAAAGGAATACTTTCAGCAAATCAAATTAAAGATAAGATTAGGGATAAAACAAATCAAATAGGAAGTTAAACTAATATATGAATTTCATTGGTTGAAAGTTTCATAGTGAAATATAATTTATAGGATCTAATAAGCTTTAAGCCATAAAGAATTAAAGAGCATTGACACTTGATTGGCATTGATCAGACTGTATTGTTAACTGTATAAATCTTTGCTCAAGGTTTCTCTTAATAAGCCTACTGGCATTCAAAGAATATAAAACAGTCAACACCAATCATGCTTTTAGGCAATTACTTTAAATCAAAATATTGACATTAAATGTAAGGAAAGACCAACTGATAACCTTAATATTAGCTATATTGTCTAAATGCTTAATAAATAAATTCTATATATTCTTAAAATGAAATTTGAAAAAGAAGTAAAATTTAGTATCACTATTTGGTGATAAATGCCCCCGTCCTGAAAAATTCATGCGTCCTCGCATGATATATATATATACACACAATATACTTGATGAAACTAATAATACATTGTTAAAAGAAAAATATATGCTTATAATTAAGATTTGTTTAAAGTTTTGCATCACAATATCTTGAGTGAATTATGTTGTTATATGATTATACAGGCTAAAGTCACTTAGGTAATCCTTTGTTGTCGCCTTATGTATAATACATTCTTGTCACATACATAAATATCACTTGTAATAATTATGAGAGAAAAAAAAAAAGATTTTAAAGAATGCAAATTTCCAATTAAATTGATTTTCAGTCAGTAATCAAACTGAATAAAAAATATATGAAATTTAAAAAGTCAATGGTAAGAGTCATATAATAAAGTATTAGCACTATTCTGATGAAAGTTTCAATATTTTCACTTTTAAAGTCTGCTTCACCGGAATATTTATAATTTGTGGAGGTAATTATTTCTAGCAGTAGTTGTTAATTGATTGTTTCCAATGCAGTCCACATACACATATTAGCTATTTACACGGTTATATAAAAAATAATTTCTGCTGCAACACACAACTTTAATGAATTCACTGCACTAATATACACAAAATTTTATCAGGAACACACTTTAAATCTTTAGTAATTTCTGGAACATTGGAATTTACTGGATCAGGGATTATGATTGTAAGGTCCACCACATTCATCTTATTGATCTTGCACAACTTTCTGTCTGGATACCTTGAAGTTTATCTGGTGATGAACCATGTGCTGGTACTTCTTCTTCTTGACATTGGAGAAATCTCACTTGGTTTGACAAAGTCAACCTTGTCCAGGATTGAAGATATCAGTTTCAAACTTCTTTGGTCCAGTCTGTTATCAGAGATGTTGCTCAGCAAGATTAAATCTGAAATATTTCTTGACCATCTCATATAATAACATTCAATGTGTGACTATAAATCAATTACATTAAATAATTTTGAATCAAAAGAATGTGGTCATTCCCTAAACTCAACCTGACTAAAATGTAATACCATTTCCATTTTCCGTTCCAAATGTTATAATCGTGTATGTCTTCAACACTGTCAAATTGTCAAGACTGTGCAAAGGCTCAGAAGATACTCTATTCTTTTATTCTTGTTTCCCATAAAGTATTATGCAATATTTTAGTTACTATCATGATCATTTCTTATTCTTATATTATGATCATTTCTTATTCTGATATGATAATCATTTCTTATTCTTATGATCATTTCTTATTGTGATCTGATTCATTTTCTTCATATTTTGTTTATGATCTAATATATTATCATGTAATTTATTTGCTTATTCATATTCATGTTATAATTATTAAACAAAAAGAAATAGGGGGGTATACTTCACGAAAAAAAGAAAACAATTTATATTTATATATACATATCATTCAATATATTAATAATCATATTCAGAACTTCTATTTTATTACATAATAAACATAGTAGTGTTGCTATCATCTTATGTTTATGATTTAATTAAGTAAAAGAACTAAGTCTATGTGGTCTAATCAAACTTAGTAAAATGCTATGCATACTGATCGTCACCACTATGGCACAGCGTTGGAAATGTCAGTCGAAAATGGATGGCCAGTCCACCTTGCCTAACAAACCTGATTATAGCTATATAACATTAATTTCAAAAATAATTTAGACACACAGACCTTTTTCTTTTTTAAATTCAAGTAATGTAATTTAAATAATTTGTGGAAATTTAGAGGGTGTCAAATGTTAGTCGCTTTTTACGACACGCAATTTAACTAAACGGTGGGCCTACTCTTGTCCCCAGTCCCACAGGGGAACATTGTCTTCTATTTTTTTATTCTTTTTATATGCAGTTACAGTTTCTGTAACTGCCTTGTGTACTCTTTGATATAATGACTCTGTGGAAAATGCCTCTGTGGAAAATCTTTTATTGTTTTTTACATGGTTATAAAGATCATTAGCAAAATAATCACAATAGTCTGCCAGATCAGATATTCCCTTGTCATTGATGTTACAGCGCTTGTCACAGTGTTCTGACAGTCTCTTTATTTCTATCCAATTGTGGTCTATTGTATGATCTATTTCACCCCAAATCTGGCTTCTCTGTTCATGACAGAAGTTTTGTCCCTCTTTTATGCATCGCTTTAATCCTTTATCCATTTGCATCATTTTTCTTTCAAGGCCTGTCTTCATGCTTCTCATATCACACAACATTTTAATGTTGGTGTTGAGTTTTAAGTCAACTATCATTGTTTTTAAATCTTGTATGGTATCTTGTTGATGCTTTATTATATTCACATTTGCTAAATTTGTTGAATTCTGTAATTTGGTGTTATCTTCATCCTTCTTGACAAAAAATTTATGGTTCCTGAGAGGGCGCTTGCGTTTCTTTCCAGCTTCATTTCTGGTAATGTGGAACTCTTCGCGCAATTTCTCAGGTATTTGTTCTGTAAACTGCCATTGTGTTGACCCATCAACCAGTTTGATAAGATATGACTTTCGTTCCTAGTACCTTGCTGTTTTAATGATTTTTACAATCTGTGTTTCAGACAACATTTTTGGTTTCAACACTTGAGATTGTGTTTGTTGCTGTAAATTAGATTGTAAGGCATCATTAGCAGTTTCACCCGTAGATTTCTGTTCTGTATCTTGTTCCTCTTCAAGTTCTTCTGGATTTAGTTCTTCTTCGGACTCAGTAGGGACATTTGTTGGGCGTGTTGCAGGGTCAAAATATTTCTTTAAACGATTGGCATTTGCGAGGTATTTCAAAGGTTTGTCATCAGAACATCTTCTAAGTTGGTAGGTGTATTTTGGTCCAAGGTCTACAGTAAGGTCCGAGACACTTCTTGCAAAGTTTTGGTGCTAATCCTGCCTTGAATTTTGAACAAAACAACCATACCTTTGTTCCCTTTTCAAAGCTTGGTTCTTCTGATTTCTTATCATGCTGACCTTTGTATTTTTGTTGAGACCTTTCCATATTCTCTTCGGCAATTTTTCTGGTGATTTCTAGTTGCTCAATGACTTTTGATAGGTAGTCCTTACTTGATCTTGGTAGAGTTTCTTTGGGTATTAACTGTGAATCAAGCGGAACCCGCATTTCTTTCCCAAAAAGCATTGCGTATGGTGAGGAACCAGTTGATTGTGTGGCAGGGCTAAGTCTGTAAGCCATCATGACACCTGGTAGTAAATCTGGCCAGTTGGTATGATTCTCGTCGCAATACATGCGTAGTGACTGGATAATGAAGGAATTCATTCACTCACATGCTGCATTGGTCTGAGGATGGTATGGTGTGGTATGGGTTCGCTTGACCTGAAACAATTCTGAAAGAGCCTTGACCAATGATGACATGAAATTTTGACCGAGATCGGAGCAGAGTGACTTTGGAGCTCCATACCTGGTAAATATTTCTTTGTACAGTACATTAGCAATTTCAGGAGCCTGCTGTGTCTTTAAGGGAAATGCTTCTGGCCATTTGCTAGTACTTTCAGCAAGTAATAGGACATATTTGTAACCATCTGGTGTTGGGGTTAACTGCAGTACATCCATATGCCATCTACTGAAAATCTTGTTAACGGGTAGAGGATTGAGTGGAGTTTTCTTTCCATGGAAGTTTCTCTTACATCTTTGGCAATCTTCACAGGTCTTGACATACTGATGAATATCATTAAGCATATTGCGCCAGTAATACTTCATTCTGATGGTTTCAAATAATCTCTCTTGGCCTTGATGACATCCACCAAAATTTGAGTCATGGTATGCAATTAAGACATCATTTTGAAGTGCTTTGGGTACTGCCAATAATTTTCGAAATTTTTCCTCCTTGTTTGGGCCTTTGTATTTTAGTTTCCGCATATAGAACAAGATTCCATCTTCTAATTCATAATCTTTGGCCCTAATGTTGATGGATTTCGCCATCTTCTCGTCATCAGGCAGTATATTACTTTCTTTAAAGATTATGATATCCGATAAATCTTCACAATTACGTTGCAGGTGGCATAAATTTGGATCATTTAAAATTGTGCAAGAATTGTGATTACCTTGATCATCCGGAACATCAGCTTCGTTCATGGCTGCAGCGACTAGTGGGAGAGTGCATGAGGAATGCTGCACTTCATATCGGTCTGTCTCATACTCGAATGTGTAGATTGTTTCTAACTTTTTCTCCTGGCAGCAATAAACTGGCTGATCATCAAGGAACTTATTTGGATTGTCTGATGGAGGGTAGATTCTTCTTGATAAGCCATCAGCATTTCCATTCTTGGAACCTGCTCTATGTTGGATGTCAAAGTTATATTCCCCTAAAAGCATAGACCATCTTCCAAGGCGACTAGTTTTATCCTTAATGCTTTTTAACCATTTGAGAGAAATATGATCAGTGAATACGAGAAATTCTTGGTTAACTATGTATGTCCGGTATGTTTTTACAGCTTCAACTAACGCTAAGCCTTCTTTTTCAGAAATTGACCATTTCTTTTCAGCGCCATGTAATGCTCTACCTCCGTAAGCAACCACATATTCTCTATTTTGATCATCCTTCTGCCCTAAAACAAAGCCAATAGAATCATTAGATGCATCTGTTGAAATAATAAATTGTCTTCTGAAATCTGGAAATTTCAGAATTGGACCTGAAGTTAGATGCTTCTTAAGATTCTCAAATGCAACATCGCATTCTTTTGTCCATAGAAATGTTGCGTCCTTTTGCAGTAAAGCATTTAAAGGAGAGGCAATCTTCGAATAATTTTTGATAAATTGTCTATAATAATTACAGGTTCCTAAAAAACTACGTACCTGTTTCACATTCTTTGGTGTAGGAAATTCTGTTACTGCTCGTATTTTGTCTTCATCAACGCTGATGCCTTCTTTACTTAAAATGTGTCCCAAATATTTAACTTTCTTCTTAGCAAATTGACATTTTGATGGTTTTACTGTTAGATTTGCTTCGTGAAGTCTGTTGAAGATTTGCCGTAAATCATTTAAATGAGATTCAAAGTTTTGACTAAAAATGATTAAATCATCTACGTAGACTAACGTGATTTTCCACTTTAGCCCTCGCAACACAGAGTTCATCATCATTTGAAATGCGGCCGGCGAGTTACGCAAGCCAAAAGGGAGGCGATTAAATTCAAATGATCCTTGGTGCGTGACTAAAGCAGTTTTGTGCTTTGTTTCTGGATCTAATTCCTGTTGCCAAAATCCTGATTGCAGGTCTATTACTGAAAAAATAGTAGCGTTTGCAGCAGCAATGAGATCTATGGTGTCTGATAAGAGTGGTAATGGATGTGTCATAGGTACTGTGACTTGGTTTAATTTTCTATAGTCTACTGCAAACCTATGACTGCCATCTGGTTTCTTAACTAACACAATTGGAGATGCCAAACTACTGGAAGATGGTTCTATTACACCGTTGTCTAACATTTCCTTGGTTAATTTTTCAGTAATACCCTTTGCCTCAGTACTTTGTCTATATGGCCTTGATCTGATTGGTGGTGCATTATTTGTATTAATTTTGTGCATATATCCTTTTGCTTTGCCTAATTCTGCTAGATTTGTTGCAAATATATCTCTGTATTGACCTAAGAAGCCTAGTAATTTTGTCTTCTGTTTTTGAGATAAATCAGAGTTTTCTAAATTGAATCCCAAAGACTTAGCTACTTCCACAGATTCATGTTCTGGGCACTGGATATTTGAGATTGTAAATTTATCATGATTTTGTTTATCTTGCTCTATGTCTAAAATATGATCTTTATTTATGATATGAGCTTTCGCTATTATAGTATTAGCTTTAATTTTAATATGTTCCTCTGAGGAATTTAAAAACCTAACATAACCTCTATTAACATAAGTTTTAATGATGCTTTTACCACCTAATAAATTTTTCTTTTTTTGAATTCTCGATGTGGGTTCAATATATACAATTTCATTTAAAGGTATTTTGGATATTTTAGCTGGAATTAATATTTCTGAATAAGGATCAATTGATATGTCTTTGATGGTCCTTACGAATCCCACTTGATGTTTTCTATATCCCTGGCACTTAAGTATTTTATTTGCACTGGGTTGTACTTTTGCTTTAGTACCTTCTATTTTGCTATCTGGGAGTGCATATGCCACGTGAATTAATCCTTCATTTAAAGTCAAAGTTTTGTTTTTATCACTAATTTCAGCATTTGTATCAATAAGTAAATCATTACCAATTATAAAATCATGTTGGATATAATTAAAGATGTAAAATTTATGAATAATACTAGTGTTGGAAATTTGAAATTCAAGTAGAGTATTGCCTACTACTTTAACAGATTGCCCCCCGACACCAGAAATATAAGTTATATCTGACGATGATATTTCTGCATCTGGTAAAATTTTATCTAACAGTGATTTGGAAATACAAGATATGCTCGCCCCTGTATCAATGAGACTTTTTATGACAGTTTTTCTCACTTGGCATGTTAGAGGTTCCGAGTCTTGAATTCATCTTCCACCATTATATCACCGACGCGTTCGGGGGCTATTCTTGGTTCGAATATGCACCCAGGTGATACATGTACATATGTAATATTTCATACATATGGATGAGCTAGGATTGGGGGTGTAGCATAGCTCATTCCGGGAGAAGTATTCTAGTGAAGGGGGTCACTGTTCATTATAAGTCGAATTCCAAATCCATTTCAATATTACTTTATATACAGTTTAAAAATACATTATTTACAAGATCACATCAAAGGCATCTGATCTCCCTGTCTATGCGTGTCTGTCTGTAATCTCATCTCCCCGTCATCTGTGTGTAGAGGTCTTTTAAAGACACTAATTAGCATATACACAAAGGAATACTTTCAACAAATCAAATTAAAGATAAGATTAGGGATAAAACAAATCAAATAGGAAGTTAAACTAATATATGAATTTCATTGGTTGAAAGTTTCATAGTGAAATATAATTTATAGGATCTAATAAGCTTTAAGCCATAAAGAATTAAAGAGCATTGACACTTGATTGGCATTGATCAGACTGTATTGTTAACTGTATAAATCTTTGCTCAAGGTTTCTCCTAATAAGCCTACTGGCATTCAAAGAATATAAAACAGTCAACACCAATTATGCTTTTAGGCAATTACTTTAAATCAAAATATTGACATTAAATGTAAGGAAAGACCAACTGATAACCTTAATATTAGCTATATTGTCTAAATGCTTAATAAATAAATTCTATATATTCTTAAAATGAAATTTGAAAAAGAAGTAAAATTTAGTATCACTATTTGGTGATATTTGTACGCGAATAGTGTGAAAATATGTTATATCAAGGTTGTGGACCTTATATACGTCACAATTTTGACCCAATTTTGATGAAATTTGACATGTTTGTTTATAACCCAAAGATCTTGGTTTCTTTCGATATTTACGCCCATGGGATCGTAACTTCCTGATATATGGCCCCCGATTGTCCAAAAAATCGCCCTTTTTAGCTTGTCGTCTCTCTGGAGGTCAAAATTGTTATCCGATTTTAAAAAACATTTGATTATATCACCATTCTATGGTTATGAAGGTTGAGTATGAATTCCGTGAAAATCGGACCAAAATTGACGGACAAAATGGCCGCTGTTTGTACGCGAATAGTGTGAAAATATGTTATATCAAGGTTGTTGACATAGAGGTCACAATTTTGAACCGATTTTGATGAAACTTGACATGTATGTTTATAACCCAAAGATCTTGGTTCCTGTCGATATTTGCGCCCATCGGATCATAACTTCCTGAATTATGTCCCCGGATTCTCCGAAAAATTGCCCTTTTTAGCTTGTGGTCCCTTTGGAGGTCAAAATTATTATCCGATTTAAAAAAACATTTGACTATATCACCGTTACATGGTAATGAAGAGAGAGGTTGAATTTCATGAAAATCGGACTAGAATTGACGGACATAATGGCAGCCGTTTGTACAAGAATAATGTGAAAATATGTTATACCAAGGTTGTGGACCCTATAGAGGTCACAATTTTGAATCGATTTTGATGAAACTTGACATGTATGTTTATAACCCAAAGATCTTGGTTCCTTTTGATATTTGCACCCATGGGATCGTAACTTCCTGAGTTATGTCCCCTGATTGTACGAAAAATCACCCTTTTTAGCTTGTGGTCCCTCTGGAGGTCACAATTATTATCTGATTTAAAAAGATAGGCTGGCACTGCCAGGCAGGATACGCCCACATTTTTGAGAGATGGATAGAGGACAAGCAATACCGAAAGTGATTTTTCCTACATCATTAAGTCCTGTATTTCATACTGTATTGGGAGCAGCCATTTTGTTGGTCAGTTCCAGTCTGATATTCATGAAATTCGAAGCCGACAATGATTATGGTGTGACGGTACACAACCTAGAAATGTTACTTTTCGTCCAAATCGGATAAGAATTGTGACCTGTAGAGAGTCCACAACCATGATATACCATATTTTTACACTATTCGCGTACAAATGGTGACCATTTCGTCCAGCAATTTTGGTTCGATTTTCACGAAATTCGAATTAAACCTTCCTTACGGTGCAACAGTAATATAATCAGAGGTTTTTTATACGCCCACATTTTCATGTGGACGTATTATGTCGTCGCCCCTGTCCACAATTTGTCCGTCCGTCCACAATTTGTTTGTGGACTCTCTACAGGTCACAATTCTTATCCGATTTTGACGAAACTTGAAATATAGGTTTATCCCCAAAAGATCTCGGTTCCTTTCGATATTGGCATGTATCGGATCAAAACTTCATGGATTATGGCCCCTGATTGTACGAAAAATCACGTTTTTAGCTTGTGGACCCTCTAGAGGTCACAATTTTGAACCGATTTTGATGAAACTTGACATGCATGTTTGTAACCCAAAGATCTTGGTTCATTTCGATATTTGCGGCTATCGGAATGTAATTTCCTGAATTATGGCCCCTGATTGTCCGAAAAATCACCCTTTTTAGCTTGTGGTCCCTCTGGAGGTCACAATTATTATTCGATTTAAAAAAACGTTTGATTTTATCACCGTTACACCCTAAGGAAGGTTGAGTTCGAATTTCGGGAAAATCGGACGAAAATTGCCATACAAAATGGCCGCCGTTTGTATGCGAATACTGTTAAAAGATGGTATATCAAGGTTGTGGACCCTGTGGAGGTCACAATTTTGATTCAATTTTGATGAAACTTGAAATTCATGGTTATAACCCAAAGATCTTGCTTCCTTTCGATATTTGCGCATATCGGATCGTAACTTTCTGAATTATGGCCCCTGATTATACGCAAAATCGCCTTTTTTTTTAGCTTGGAGGTCACAATTATTATTCGATTTAAAAAACCGTTTGAATATATCACCGTTACACCCTAAGGAAGGTTCAGTTCGAATTTCGGGAAAATCGGACGAAAATTGCCATACAAAATGGCCGCCGTTTGTACGCGAATACTGTTAAAAAATGGTATATCAAGGTTGTGGACCCTGTGGAGGTCACAATTTTGATTCGATTTTGATGAAACTTGAAATTCATGGTTATAACCCAAAGATCTTGCTTCCTTTCGATATTTGCGCATATCGGATCGTAACTTCCTGAATTATGGCCCCTGATTATACGCAAAATCGCCTTTTTTTAGCTTGGAGGTCACAATTATTATCCGATTTAAAAAAACGTTTGATTATATTACCGTTACACCGTAAGGAAGGTTGAGTTTGAATTTCGGGAAAATCAGACCAAAATTGCCATACAAAATGGCCGCCGTTTGTACGCGAATTCTGTTAAAAATGGTATATCAAGGTTGTGGACCCTGTAATGGTCACAATTTTAATTCGATTTTGATGAAACATGAAATTCATGGTTATAACCCAAAGATCTTGGTTCTTTTTGATATTTGCGCATATCGGATCGTAACTTCCTGAATTATGGCCCCTGGTTATAGGCAAAATCCCCCTTTCTTTAGCTTGTGGTCCCTCTGGAGGTCACAATTATTATCCAATTTAAAAAGATAGGCTGGCACTGCCAGGCAGGATACGCCCACATTTTTGAGAGATGGATAGAGAACAAGCAATACCGAAAGTGATTTTTCCTACATCATTAGTCCTGTATTTCATACTGTATTGGGAGCAGCCATTTTGTTGGTCAGTTCCAGTCTGATATTCATGAAATTCGAAGCCGACAATGATTATGGTTTGACGGTACACAACCTAGAAATGTTACTTTTCGTCAAAATCGGATAAGAATTGTGACCTGCAGAGAGTCCACAACCATGATATACCATATTTTTACACTATTCGCGTACAAACGGTGACCATTTCGTCTGCCAATTTTGGTACGATTTTCACGAAATTCGAACTCAACCTTCCTTACGGTGCAACAGTAATATAATCAGAGTTTTTTTTTAAATCAGATAATAATTGTTCGAGAGATAGACAGAGAACAAGCAATACAGAAAGTGATTTTTCCTACAATCAAAGGCCATAATTCATTAAGTTACAATTTGATATGCGCAAATATCGAAAAGAATAAAGATCTTTAGGTTATAAACAAGCATTTCAGGTTTCATCAAAATCGAATTAAAATTGTCACCTCTACAGGGTCCACAACTTTGACATACCATATTTTTACACTGTTCGCGTACAAACGGCGGCGGGGGGTTGGGATGGCCTAGTGGTCTAGAGTGCCGCGCTTCGACCTCTAGCTGGCCGGTCACCTCTGGCTTGCGGCTGTGGTTTCGAGCCCTGGCGTGAGCGTATGTGGCATGGAGATAGGGGCGCCTTCTCAACCTCGTGGGTTTCCTCCGGGCACTCCGGTTTCCTCCCACTGCTAAAGACCCCTACGCGCAAGCGAATTATTGAAATAAAATTGAACCATATGTTAGTCCCGAAATGACCTAGTTTGTGTTGAGTGGACGTTAAACCCCATTTCTCTCTCTCTCTCTCACAAACGGCGGCCATTTTTTCTGTCAATTATGGTCCAATTTTCTCGAAATTCTTCCTCAACCTTCCGTAGGGTGTAACGGTGATAGAGTCAAACGTTTTTTCAAATCGGATAATAATTGTGACCTCCAGAGGGACCATACGTGATTTTTCGGACAATCAGGGGCCATAATTCAGGAAGTTACGATCCGATATGCGCAAATATCGAAAGGAACCAAGATCTTTGGGTTATAACCATGCATTTCAAGTTTCATCAAAATCGAATTAAAATTGTGACCTCTACAGGGGCCACAACCATGATATACAATTTTTTAACAGTATTCGCGTACAAACGGCGGCCATTTTGTATGACAATTTTGGTCCGATTTTCCCGAAATTCGAACTCAACCTTCCTTATGGTGTAACGGTAATATAATCAACCGTTTTATTAAATCAGATAATAATTGTGACCACCAGAGGGACCACAAGCTAAAATAAGGCGATTTTGCGTATAATCAGGGGCCATAATTCAGGAAGTTACGTTCCGATATGCGCAAATATCGAATGGAACCAAGATCTTTGGGTTATAACCATGAATTTCAAGTTTCATCAAAATCGATTTAAAAATGTGACTTTTACAAGGTCCACAAATCATGATATACAATTTTTTAACAGTATTCGCGTACAAACGGCGGCCATTTTGTATGGCAATTTTCGTTCGATTTTCCCGAAATTTGAACTCAACCTTCCTTAGGGTGTAACGGTGATATAATCAAACGTTTTTTTAAATCGGATAATAATTGTGACCTCCAGAGGGACCACAAGCTAAACAGGGTGATTTTTCGGACAATCAGGGGCCATAATTCAGGAAATTACATTCCGATAGGTGCAAATATCGAAAGGAACCAAGATCTTTGGGTTATAAACATGCATGTCAAGTTTCATCAAAATCGGTTCAAAATTGTGACCTCTATAGGGTCCACAAGCTAAAAACGTGATTTTTCGTACAATCAGGGGCCATAATCCATGAAGTTTTGATCCGATACATGCCAATATCGAAAGGAACCGAGATCTTTTGGGGATAAACCTATATTTCAAGTTTCGTCAAAATCGGATAAGAATTGTGACCTGTAGAGAGTCCACAAACAAATTGTGGACGGACGTCCGGACGGACAGGGGCGACGACAATATACGTCCACATAAAAATGTGGGCGTATAAAAACGTTTGATTATATCACCGTTACACTGTAAGGAAGGTTGAGTTTGAATTTCGGGAAAATCGTACCAAAATTGACGGACAAAATGGCCGCCGTTTGTACGCGAATACTGTTAAAAAAATGATATATCATGGTTGTGGACCCTGTATAGGTCACAATTTTAATTCGATTTTGATGAGGAAGGTTGAGTTCTAATTTCGTGAAAATCGTACCAAAATTGCCGGACGAAATGGTCGCCATTTGTACGCGAATAGTGTAAAAATATGGTATATCATGGTTGTGGACTCTCTACAGGTCACAATTCTTATCCGATTTTGATGAAAAGTCACATTTCTAGGTTGTGTACCGTCACACCATAATCATTGTCGGTTTCGAATTTCATTAATATCAGACTGGAACTGACCAACTAAATGGCTGCTCCCAATACAGTATGAAATACAGGACTTAAAGATGTAGGAAAAATCACTTTCAGTATTGCTTGTTCTCTGTCCATCTCTCGAAAATGTGGGCGTATCCTGCCTGGCAGTGCCAGCCTATCTTTTTAAATCAGATAATAATTGTTCGAGAGATAGACAGAGAACAAGCAATACCGAAAGTAATTTTTCCTACAATCAAAGGCCATAATTCATTAAGTTACAATTTGATATGCGCAAATATCGAAAAGAATAAAGATCTTTAGGTTATAAACAAGCATTTCAGGTTTCATCAAAATCGAATTAAAATTGTCACCTCTACAGGGTCCACAACTTTGACATAGCATATTTTTACACTGTTCGCGTACAAACGGCGGTCATTTTTTCTGGCAATTATGGTCCAATTTTCTCGAAATTCGAACTCAAGCTTCCGTAGGGTGTAACGGTGATAGAGTCAAACGTTTTCAAATCGGATAATAATTGTGACCTCCAGAGGGACCATAGGCGATTTTTCGGACAATCAGGGGCCATAATTCAGGAAGTTACGATGCGATATGCGCAAATAACGAAAAGAACCAAGATCTTTGGGTTATAACCATGCATTTCAAGTTTTATCAAAATCGAACTAAAATTATGACCTCTACAGGGTCCACAACCATGATATACAATTTTTTAACAGTATTCGCGTACAAACGGCGGCCATTTTGTATGGCAATTTTTGTGCGATTTTCCCGAAATTCGAACTCTACCTTCCTTACGGTGTAACAGTAATATAATCAACCGTTTTATTAAATCGGATAATAATTGTGACCACCAGAGGGACCACAAGCTAAAATAAGGCGATTTTGCGTATAATCAGGGGCCATAATTCAGGAAGTTACGTTCCGATATGCGCAAATATCGAAAGGAACCAAGATCTTTTGGTTATAACCATGAATTTCAAGTTTCATCAAAATCGAATAAAAAATGTGACCTCTACAGGGTCCACAACCTTGATATACCATTTTTTATACGCCCACATTTTTATGTGGACGTATATTGTCGTCGCCCCCGTCCGTCCGTCCGTCCGTCCGTCCGTCCGTCCACAATTTGTTTGTGGACCCTCTACAGGTCACAATTCTTATCCGATTTTGACGAAACTTGAAATATAGGTTTATCCCCAAAAGATCTCGGCTGCTTTCGATATTGGCATGTATCGGATGAAAACTTCATGGATTATGGCCCCTGATTGTACGAAAAATCACGTTTTTAGCTTGTGGACCCTATAGAGGTCACAATTTTGAACCGATTTTGATGAAACTTGACATGCATGTTTATAACCCAAAGATCTTGGTTCCTTTCGATATTTGCGCCTATCGGAATGTAATTTCCTGAATTATGGCCCCTGATTGTCCGAAAAATCACCCTTTTTATACGCCCACATTTTCATGTGGACGTATTATGTCGTCGCCCCTGTCCGTCCGTCCGTCCGTCCACAATTTGTTTGTGGACTCTCTACAGGTCACAATTCTTATCCGATTTTGACGAAACTTGAAATATAGGTTTATCCCCAAAAGTTCTCGGCTGCTTTCAATATTGGCATGTATCGGATCAAAACTTCATGGATTATGGCCCCTGATTGTACGAAAAATCACGTTTTTAGCTTGTGGACCCTATAGAGGTCACAATTTTGAACCGATTTTGATGAAACTTGACAGGCATGTTTGTAACCCAAAGATCTTGGTTCCTTTCGATATTTGCGGCTTACGGAATGTAATTTCCTGAATTATGGCCCCTGATTGTCCGAAAAATCACCCTTTTTAGCTTGTGGTCCCTCTGGAGGTCACAATTATTATTCGATTTAAAAAACCGTTTGATTATATCACCGTTACACCCTAAGGAAGGTTGAGTTCGAATTTCGGGACAATCGGACGAAAATTGCCATACAAAATGGCCGCCGTTTGTACGCGAATACTGTTAAAAAATGGTATATCAAGGTTGTGGACCCTGTGGAGGTCACAATTTTGATTCGATTTTGATGAAACTTGAAATTCATGGTTATAACCCAAAGATCTTGCTTCCTTTCGATATTTGCGCATATTGGATCGTAACTTCCTGAATTATGGCCCCTGATTATACGCAAAATCGCCTTTTTTTTAGCTTGGAGGTCACAATTATTATTCGATTTAAAAAACCGTTTGATTATATTACCGTCACACCCTAAAGAAGGTTGAGTTTGAATTTCGGGAAAATCGGACCAAAATTGACAGACAAAATGGTCGCCGTTTTTACGCGAATACTGTTAAAAAAATGATATATCATGGTTGTGGACCCTGTATAGGTCACAATTTTAATTCGATTTTGATGAGGAAGGTTGAGTTCTAATTTCGTGAAAATCGTACCAAAATTGCCGGACGAAATGGTTGCCGTTTGTACGCGAATAGTGTAAAAATATGGTATATCATGGTTGTGGACTCTCTACAGGTCACAATTCTTATCCGATTTTGATGAAAAGTCACATTTCTAGGTTGTGTACCGTCACACAATAATCATTGTCGGTTTCGAATTTTAATAATATCAGACTGGAACTGACCAACGAAATGGCTGCTCCCAATACAGTATGAAATACAGGACTTAAAGATGTAGGAAAAATCACTTTCGGTATTGCTTGTTCTCTGTCCATCTCTCGAAAATGTGGGCGTATCCTGCCTGGCAGTGCCAGCCTATCTTTTTAGCTTGTGAACAGTGTAGAGGTCACAATTTTGGACCGATTTGGATGAAACTTGAAATGCATGTTTATAATCCAAAGATCTTGGTTCCTTTCGATATTTGCGAAAATCAAATCGTAACTTCCTGAATTATAGCCCCTGATTCTCCGAAAAATCACCCTTTTTAGCTTGTGGTCCATCTGGAGGTCAAAATTGTTATCCGATTAAAAAAACGTTTGATTATATCACCGTTACATGGTTATGGAGGTTGAGTTCAAATTTCGTGACGGACAAAATGGCCGCCGTTTGTACGCGAATAGTATGAAAATATGTTATATCAAAGTTGTGGACATTATAGAGGTCACAATTTTGAAACGATTTTGATGAAACTTGACATGTATGTTTATAAACCAAAGATCTTGGTTCCTTTCGATATTTGCGCCCATCGGATCGTAACTTTCTTAATTATGTCCCCTGATTGTCCGAAAAATCGCTTTTATTAGCTTGTGATCCCTCTGGAGGTCAAAATTATTATCCAATTTAAAAAAATGTTTGATTATATCACCGTTATATGGTAATGAAGAGAGAATTTGAATTTCGTGAAAATCGGACCATAATTGACGGACAAAATGGCTGTCGTTTGTACGCGAATAGTGTGAAAATATGTTATATCAAGGTTGTGGACCCTATAGAGGTCACAATTTTGAACTGATTTTGATGAAACTTGAAATACATGTTTATTACCTAAAGATCTTGGTTCCATTGCATATTTGCGCATATCGGATCGTAACTTCCTGAATTATGGCCCCTGATTGTACGAAAAATCACCCTTTTTAGCTTGTGGTCCCTCTGGAGGTCACAATTGTTATCTGATTTTAAAAAAAACGTTTGATTATATCACAGTTACACCGTAGTTATGGGTGAGTTTGAATTATGTTTTTCTGGTGATTACTTAAAATGCAACAACTCTTGTTGACTGCCCTGACAATTTAGCTGCTGTGTGGGCGTATGTTTCGTTGCCTGGCAACCTATTTTTTATCACCAGATATACCAAAGCTGAATTATATCACATAAACCAATGGCAACCAATACTGAGGGGTGTGGCAATCCTAAATCACAAATAGCGGGAATTCATCAACCTTTAGCAGAACGAAGAGGTCCTGAATTTGATGAAGGTGGAGAGGAAAACAAATGCTTTCTTGTTATAAAGTACCATACATCAACAGAGAAATGTTCAGATACAACGTATTTAGACTTGAATATTAAGCAGCTTGATCTTTTGAAATCAAATATTGACAGTGAGCTGTTGAAACTACACTCATATATTGAGGAACAAAATTCACCTGATAAGATTTTGGTTCATGTAGATGATATGTTACCTACAGAGGTGGATGTTCAAAAATTATTGTCAAGAATTAGACAGATTTTTAAAGAAAGTGTGAAAATTAGAACTCGAAATAAAAGTTTTTCTTTACCAAAAGAGATGCCACAGAAACAAACTGAAATGTTAAAATCTTTTGAGGAGCAGTTAAAGATCTACTACAACGATTTGAAATATACTATGGAGCAAGACAGTCTGATATTCACTACGACTCCAGATATGATAGATAAAATTAAACTATTAGCAACACAAGTAATAGGGAAAATACAAAGTACCAGTTCTTTAAAAGTGATAACAGAAAAAGAACTAGAAGAGAAAAAAAGGTCATTCAGAAAGCAACATGAAGATAAATATTGTGTCCTTGATATTAGATGTCAAATGCTTTCATGTTCTCAAAAAATAGTTTTGTTAGAAAAGGAAGAAGTGAAGATGACCACAACAATTTTTCAGCATATATTAGGATCGTCTGAAGAAAAGGAAGAATTCCAAACTGAACTAAAAAAGTTATTTTGTCACCTCAAATTTCAATCCACATATAATGGAAGAGTGAGCTTGGATGCTACTTCATGGATAAATAAAATGCAGATCAAACAAGTTATTGATATTTTTGACAAATTTGCCAAACGCTACAAAGTCAGTTTGGTGTCTAATGCCACATGTGAATTTCTGAGAGAAAAGGGATATTACTTCACCACATTAACTGGGGACCCTGACTACAGCATGATCATGCATACATGTGAGCATGACATAAAATGGCCATTAACTTTGATTTGCCACTCCAGTGATAAAGAAACAAGAGGAATCATAGATTCCACTAGTGACACCTTAATAACTGATGATGGTGTATTTGAAAAAACAGTTGTTAATTCTGCAGAGCTTGGTCCCAAAAATTCTAGTTTGAAAGAGCCTCAAAGCAAAGAAACCTTGGGTCATTCTAGTAGCAATTCAGAAACACATGACCTTGATGTTAGTAATTCTTCCAACTTGAGCACTATATCCAAGTATAGACAAACTTCTCATTCAACAGACCCTCAGACACAGGCGATTGATATGGAAGGAAAATCTTATACTTCCTGTGATGATGGAAAAACTGAACATGTTATTGATATTAAAAACATCATTGTTAATTCTTCCGGAATTAGCACAATGTCTCATAACGATCATAATTCTTCTGGTTCAATCTCCCCTCGTTTTACTGTGGAGACTGGTAAATCTTCTAGTTTTAACGTCCGCCAAGCTGATATCAAATGTAAACCAGAAACTATACAATTATTTAAACAAAAGCAGAAAGTGTGGCAAGAACTTGTAAAGTTAATGGAGGATAAACAAGTCCTGTTAACAATGTCAGAACATGGAATAATTGTAAGACCTGATACAATGGAAAGTAATGTCACCAAGTACATTGCTGATACTTATGGCAGTCATTCAATTGATGTCAACCAGTTCAACATAGATCCCCAAAAAGTTTACAGTGCTGTGCATCAAATACTAAATTCAGTAAACTTCACGGAAGCGGTGTCTTTTGAGATAATAGAAGATAAAGTAGTATTTTTTGGACATATATCTACTTTGGAGGAAATGTTATCTTCTATAAACACATCAAAAAAGCCACTATGCTTGGAGACAGATTTAGATGAGTGTAATTCAAATGTAGATCGTCAGTTAAAACTAGAACCAGAATATGTTTCATTTTTTGAAAAGAAAACTAAACTTTTATCTGAAATAAACAAATCAATAATTGGAATAGGTGATAAAACATTGGTAGTTGGAAAAGGAGAGGATCTTAAACAAGCAGAAGATAAATTCATTGACTATGTTTCAAAGCACATGACAATAATTAAAGTTGAAATACCGGGCAATGGTTTTGAATACAAAACAAGAATTGAATTCTATCTGAAAGAACTAGAACTTCTAGATAAAGTGCTAATTATATTGAAGGATCACTGCCTTTCTATGGTTGGACAGAAATTGGCTATCTTGACGATGATTGAAAGAGAAAGTTTTGATATATTCAAATTTCACGCTTTTGACCTTTCAAATTATAAACAAGTGATAACATCGATTAGAGCAGATGATTCATTTTTTGGAGATGTCAATATAGTGACCAAGATTAAGGATGGCATTTTAAAAATTGGAGGTTGTCCTAATGAAGTTAAAAATTTGTCTGCAAAGGTACAAGAATGCATTGCTTTGGCGGAAGATTTTGAGGTAGTCGATAATGTAGATAGGAAACCTCTTCCTCTGAACCCCAAGAAAGGTGATGTTGAAAAACCCAAACATGGAGGATCAAAGCATTCACAGACCACTAGATCAACTTCGACTAGCGACTACAAGGAAGGTGGAGATTATGATGTTGAAAAACCCAAACATAGAGGATCAAAGCAGTCACAGACCACTAGATCAACTTCGACTAGCATAGACCATCGAGATACAAACTATAGCTTTACATTAACATTGACGTCTCCCTCCGACTGCTTCTATATTTGCCAGTCAAGTTTGAATAGAAAATCAGAACTGGAACGTTGTTTTAACTTTTCACTAGATTTAAAACCCATTGCAATTGGTACAAAAGATGTGATATTTGCAAAGTACCATGGTAAAAACGGAACCCTAATAAAGTTTTTAGTTGGAGAAACAATAAGACCATACGATACAAATGAAGTCATTTTGGTATTGTGCAATAGGCCAAACTATGATGTTCAGCTTTTTGACAATGGTGAGTGCATAGATTTTTATTATGTGTTTTCTGATGCAAATAATTCATTTACAGTACATTATCAGAATTTGCAACTTCTGTAGGACTACAAAGAAATCAATCCCTATGTTCAAATTGATATTATCGTTGTGCAGTGCATGGAAAAAGTAATATAGTGAAAAAAAAGTAATTAAAATGAATTGAAATGGGGTTTAACGTCCTACAGTTCTGCTCCAAACTAGGCTAATGAAGATGGGCATATGCGATACAGTGTGCTATGAGGAAAGTTTTGATGGGACAGCGGCACTACAGCCTACTCTTATATCGGAATTCCAACTGTCAAGGAATCTTTTACGTGCACCCCAATGTGTACACAGGACCTTGTTTTTCTATCCCATCCGAACGACTAGACAGCTGTCCTTGTTAGGCCCTCTGTCCTGCATCACTGACAAGGGGGAAACCACGCCGGAAAATGCAGGGATCAAACGCCCAATCTCCAGGCTAGCTAGCCAGCTTCTTAGCCACTTAGCCACCGTGAATCCCCCTCCCCCCAGAAAAAGTAATTGAATATAGATGTATAGATACTTATAATTATGCTAAAATTCATATGACTGGATTTGTATATTGAGGTTCTCAATGAAAATAAGTCTGTTTTAATCACAGTGTTAAAGATCTGTAGTTTTTTGTTGGCTTGTATGTTACTATTATGTTGTTATGATTTAGGGTCACTTATAATTGTAATTTCCCATTCGCCTCATCGTTTGCTTGGTCTTAGATATAAAGTGTGCATACATCTATTTATTTGAGTTCAAATAGCTGACAGATTTTGTTTGTACTTTTGTATTTCACAGATGTAACATTATTCAAAAAGTTTAAGGAGCAAAGCAGAAATATGGTTGGCGATGTCTTGAAAATTCTCACAGAAACGGATAAACCATGTCTTGCTTTTATCCCGAACTATCAAGACCCAGAAATGAAGAAGAAACTAAGTAAGTTGGGGAATGAATTTAACAGTTTGATGAAGAAAGGGCATAGATATAAATCAGTGACATTGCTGTGGGATTATTATCTGGAAGACCCAAATAATATCATGCCATATGTTTTGAGGAAGTTAGCTGATGGAGATGGGCCATTTAAACATCTAGAGAAGACAGTGCTGATTCCTAAAGGAAATTCATTATCTGATGTAAAATGTGAAATACAGAAGTTACTTGAACGAGACTCATTGGACTTGAATGCAGAAGGTAAAATCATGTTTTCCTATCTTATTTTCCATGTAGTTGTAGAATTTTATCCTTGTCTTCCATTAAATAAGGTCATGTATTGTTGTCACCCGTCGGCGTCTGTCCATCCATATGTCAATCAACAGTTTTTTGGGGATGCGAAAAAGAGACTAAAGTTATCATCCAATTGACTTTCCAAGGCAGTTTATGGAATTTCAGTCATTTTTGAGTATTTTCAGCATTATTGCCCATGTTTATTTTAAAAACCTCTCAAGGGGCAGAGTAATCATCTTTTTTTGGACTGACTGCTTGAACGACACAGCTGCTGTGCATATATGTTTTGTTGCCTGACAACCTATCTTTATACAATTTATATTGAGTGGGATGATGAATCATAATAAATATGCTAGTACTCCAATTCTGAAAATCACAGGAATAGCTAAAGGTAAAAAAGAATTTAATGGCTCTTATATCTTATCCATTTATAATGAATAAAAAATGGTACATACCTTTTATTTTACTGACTTATGTGTGTGTGTTGGGGGGGGGGGATATTTATCAACCTAATCAGTTTTTATACGCCCACATTGAAATGTGGTTGTATATTGTCGTCGTCCCCGTCTGTCGGTCCGTCCAGCCGGCCGTCCGGTGTCCACAACGCTCTAGTGGCCAAAGTTAATATCCGATTGACTTTAAATTTATACACAGTGTTTAAGGTCATCAGATGAAGAAGCCTAATGATTTTCAGCAATTTACTGCCAGAGTTATGGCCCTTGATCACTTCAAAAAATCTTGTGGTCGCTCTAGAGGCCAAAGTTAATATCCGATTGACTTTAAATTTATACACAGTACACAGTTATTAAGGTCATGAGACGAAGAGCCTTTCAGCGATTTCCAGTAATTACTGCCAGAGTTGTGGCCTTGATCACTTCAAAAAATCTTGTGGATGCTCTAGAGGCCAAACTTATCATCAAATTGATACACAGAGTTTAAGGTCCTGAGACGAACAAGTGTATTGATTTTCAATGAATTTTGATAACTGAACAGCTAAATCGATGATTTTAAAAGTTTCGTATACTAAGCGTTGTTAGCATGGGGCAGAATTTTACAAAAACCAAACAAATTCTAATGATTTTCTTATAACTATTTTTTGAGTTGTTAATCTTAATCAGATTTCGGTGCATTATAAATGTTTCATTACCGAAAAAAGTAAAAATATGCGACAACTCTTGTTGACTGCCTGCACGATTTAGCTGCTGTGGGCGTATATTTCGTTGCCTGGTAACCTATAGTTACATTTCTTCTGTAGGTCATTACATTGAAATAGTACCTGGTAGCATTGAAAAACAAGCGGTAAGTTACAAACAATTGAACATGGAAACTGACCATTTGTATTCTTGGAGAGAGTATTAGTTCAAGTCAGATTTTTTATAGTCAAATTGTTATGTTTGGTCCGGTGAAGATTGTACAAGAACACCTCAAATGTTTACTTTTAGGCATTTTCGATATCGATTTGACATATAAGTACGTTGCAAGGTATTTATACGCCCACATGGAAATGTGGTCAGAAATTGCCGTCAACGCTCTCAGTTCGTCTGCACAGCCGTCCGTACATCAGTCTGTCGTCCACACTTTCTTGTGAACATTCTACAGTAGACTACATTTATCATGTGATTCCTTTGAAATTACTATATTATATGCTGTTTACATTAGTGAGATGAAAAAGCCTATTTAATTTCAATATTTTCAGTAAATTTCTCCTGTTGTTATTGCCCTCGTTTCACTTTGTTGAACCTTATGAATGCTCTTATCGTCTGATCTGTATAAAATTTATCCATTTATTATGTCTCGAGTTATGACCTTCTTTTACACTTTGTTGAACCTTGTGAATGCTGTACATTTTGGTGTAGTTGTTCATAAGTGATTGTTTTGGCTGAATTTGATGCATAAGCAAAGCATAGATTAGCAATTTGATTTCTCAATGCTTTTGTGCAATAACTTTGATTCTAGTTTAGTTGAAGGAATAAAAGAGAGCAATGGGGGTTTAACATCTACCGGACACAATAATTTCGGGACTATTTTATTTCAATAATTCACTTGCGGGTAGGGATCTTTAAGTATTAGAGGTAACCAGAAGACCAGGAGAAAACAACATGAAGCGTGACAGGTGATTCTAATCCAAAAAATGTGTTGGCTCAGAACCATGCCACTTTTCTCAATGACTAACATTATGATCCAAAACTCACTCAACCATCCAACCCACTAGTTTCATAACATCAAATCTGTGATGAAGTTTGATAATGCACATTTTCTGCTCTGATTAAGCAGAGTGATAAGCAATAATTTGATTCATCAAGAATTTGGAATATGGTAGATTTGATTGAGGGGTACGGAAGAGCCCTTTTGAAAATGAGAATATTTGGTTTTGTAATTACAATATAAACAAGGAACGTATCAATGTAGATTTTTGACTTGTAAAGCTTCTAAATGCAGTATGAAATTTTTTAAAATGCACTTGTATTGTTTACTTTGCTGCTTGTTTATTCTTACTAGACCCTGATTATGCATTTTTAATGAAATGCTCTAAATACTCCAGATAACCCTTGAATTGCTTCAATGTTTTTAGCATTGTTAAATTTTTCAGGTTGATGTTATTGTAAACTCTACAGGGCAGGATCTTGTTCTTTCCAAAGGCAATATATCAAATGCTATTTTGCAAAAAGTGGGTTATCAAATACAAACAGAATGTTACAGAAATGGGTTATCTGACAAGGGGATTGCTGTTACCAAAGGAGGAAAATATTTTAAACATATCTTTCATGTGTGCTTGCCGTCTTTCGATTCTATTAAAGACCCGATGAAGGTTGGTTGTAATTATGGGAATTTATTAGATTTTGGACATCTATTTGTCTTCTACTGTCTGTCCATCCACAAATTTGTTCGTGAACACTCTACTGGTCACAATTTTTATCCCATTTTGACAATACTTGAAATAAAGGTTTATCTTCAAAAGTTCCCGGTTCCATTCGATATTGGCATGTATCGGACTGTAATTTCACGGATCATGGCCCCTGCTTTTACGAAAAATCACCAAGCTCCTGGAGGGTGGGTGGGTGACGATATACCTACACTTGACGGTCCACGCCGAACGGTACCGTGGACACGCCTCTCTTCAAAGAAGGGTCTAAGCTGCTCTCGCTCTCACCCCCCACCCCCACCCAGAAAATTTTGGAAAATAGTGTTTGCACCTGAAAATGATGTAAAATTTCAATTTTCAGGCTGAATATGCGATATTGGCATATTATGAGATTTTGATATGAACATTATTAAAAATTGAAAGAAGGAATACAACTTTAATGTACCTGTAATAATTAATGAGAAAAACGAAAAGTTTGGAATCGGGTTAGAGTGCGACTTGTTTAAATTTTGAGGATTATTATGCTGTTTTGGGTGCTTAACCAATCTTCTTCGGCATTCTGGAAGCCCTGGCAATTATATGGGCGTCAATGATGTCATTGTGGGCGGCCCACCAATCTCGACATTGTGGGCACTCATCCGGGTTGAGCACCCCACCAGTCATGCTGTTTTTGGTGCCTCATTGATCGATTCGTGGGTGCCCAACCTATCTTACTTGGCATTATGCATTATGTGCAACCCGACAGTCATACATTGTCATTATAAGGCACCCTACCAATCATATTATAGGCACCCTTCGGGATAAGGCACCCCACAGATCAAGCCGTTTTGGGAGCCCCATCAATCAAGTTGTGGTGTTAATCATGTGAGTTATTATGGAGGTGCCTCATAAATTATTTTATGGGCGCCTATGATCTTGTCGTCGCTGATCCACCAATCTCGGAATTATGGGCACCCCATTGATCAAATCATTGGCGCCCTACCAGTCTTATTCAGTATTATGCAGTATGTGCGGTCCAACAATCAGCTATTATAAGGCACCCCACCAATCATGTCAATATTGGCGCCCCTCGGGATAAAGCGCCTCACAGACAAAACGATTTGGGCGCCCATCAATCGGTTGTGGTGTTAATCGTGTGAGATATTATGAGGCGCCATTCATAAGGTGAGGTGCCTCAAATATATCGACATATCGACATGATTGTCGAGGTGCCCTAAAATCAAGTGACATTGTTTGGGGGCTCCACCAATTTCGTCGTGCCCAACCAGTGTCACCAGCCTTTATGTGACACCCATACTGATATGGGCACGTTGGTCGTTGCTTTCGTATTGCGTCCAATGGAAAGGGAAAGGGTGCCAAAGGCGCCCATTAGGGGAACCAATTTTCAGCAAAGGGGGTCTACGTGGTAGAGATTGGTAGAGCATATTTCCTTGGTAGACACAGATTAGGCAGCTGCCTAGGGCCCAACACAAAATAGGACCCATAAAATTTTCGACGAACTTTTAAAATTTGATTTTTTACATTATTTAATTCACTGGACTACGCTTCCAGCGAACACGGACAGTTATACCATAGCACTCGAGATGAGCTTTAGCGTGATTGATCAATCCAACTGGGAGACTGGTCACTTGCCCGCCTTGCATTTGCCTGGTATACGGTTTCGCTTTCATCTTAAAAAAGTTTTTGGGCGATTTATTTTTCGTTACGCAAAGGCTGCGTCATTTGAACGTAGGTCGGTTCGCCGTTGGTATGGTCCAAATGCAAGGGTGTCGATGGGAGGAGAGAGAGCAGCAAAAAACATGAAGTTGAAAAAAGCGGCTAAAACTACGCCCAAAATCAAGATGTGTTTCGGTGACCAGGGACATGCTCACTGCTCAGTCGATGAAAACACGACCGACGAGAAGGGGGTGACTTCTGCAAGTGATGATGACGGCTTAGCAGACTCCGATCAAGATGGAAATGGGCATATACCTTGCGACGAAGAAAGGTTAGGCGTTAGAAATGCCTTTCCAGTTGGTGTAGGTCTATGGCCATCACATCAAAGTGATGAAATGAGGAAGTTATAGGCGTACAAGCCATGGGGGGCAGGGGGGGGCAGCTATCCCCCTAACTTTGGGGGCAATCTGACTTTTTGGGCAGACGGATAAAGTGAAAAAAAAAATGTTTGATCTACATGGCAAAATAAAGTGCAAGGAATCTAATGAAACACTAATTATACGCGCTGGAATAACAGGAAAACACTTTTGCGGCCGTTCAATATGCCAAATTTTTCTTGGGGACCCATACACGGTCAGCTCCGAAAATTTTTCCGGCATTTTGGGTTCTGCCCTGTCATCGAGCGCTAACAAAGCACTAATTTTACTTTTCTTTTGATTGAATGCCACAAATTTGTACTGAGTTGGCTATGGGTTAAAACATTTTGTCTGAAGCCACTCTACTTTGTGGGACATTTTTCGGGTATCGATTATTATTTGTGAATGCAGCTGCAACAGCATTTGGGTGGAATTCAGAGTGAAATTTCAGGTACTGGTTATTATTCGTGAATGCAGCTGCAACAGTCTGATTAGATGGGTGGAATGCAGATTGAGGTTTTGGGTTACAAAACCATTGGGACACTTTTGGAGTTGCTTACACAGGCTAAAATAGCAGAAAATGCATTTGAAGTGCTTGAATTTTCAAAATTTTCTCAGGGAGGGTGAGGCAAATATATTCTGAGACAATTGATTGGTTATTGGGAATTGGGGTCAGTCAGGTAGGCTACATTGAACCACATTGAAGTTGTTGTATTCACAGTCTGGAATAGCAGGAAAACGCGTTTGCGGCAGTCAAATTTTCAAAATTTTGTCCCAATGGTACCGTCTTCGTGGACTGTAAACAATTGATTGGTTGATTGGAATTCGGGTCAGTCAGTCACCTTTATTAGGCTATATGTGACGGAATTATCGTTTTCAATCGGAAGTCGGAATCATTCATTTTGCGTTATAGGCAAAATACGGCAGTCAGTGGTGAAATTATTGATTTTCAGTTTTCATCACCAAACTATAGTTTGAAATGTTGTCTTTCGGAATTCTAAACCATTTTTAATTATTCGAACTCTAAATGCCTCAAAAATTGATTTTAATAAAACATGTAAAATGTTACGTAATCAAAATTCTCCCTAAAACAATGGAAATTAGATGTCACTTAACATGTCAAATAAATTTTCAACCGGTAAAAATTTGGAGGCAATATCCCCATCCTAAGATACTGGTTGCTATAATGGTTTGAAAATTTTTAGTACCCAGACTTTAATCTGCGTTTTCTCAGAATGTACTTATGTTGACCTTGAAGCTTCAAAATTTTACAACTCAGTCAATTTTTGAGATATCAACATAATTTTTGTTGCATTTGAAAGCCCACAGTTGTGGCTTTCAGAAAATGTATAGAACTCAATTTTGGTGAAGTGATCCAAGTGACTGATTTTGCTGGCACCAGCCACATATTGGACCACCTTGAAGTTGCTTCATTCACGGGATGAAATAGCAGGAAAACACGTTTGGAGCCATCTAATATTCAAAAAAAATTTCTTGGGGTCCATACAAGGTAAGCTCCGGAGAGGCGAAAAACACCGATGCCACTGTCTGTAAACCCAAAATTGTTATCGGGCATTTAGGGTTCTGCCCCCTAACTGTCATCGAGCCCGTACGCCTATGGAGGAGTACTTTACTACAAGTGACAAAATTTACAGCTTGCCAGAATATAACTAGTTCACTAGCCACTTCTAAGAAGATACAGTAGTAGGAAAAGAAAAGTATAGACGTATATCCTCGAAAATTTTGTTTCTCTTAGAGCAGTCTTAGTTTGATGCCAAACCAGTCTCACAAAAGACTGTGGGTGTGTTTATGACTTTTTTGGGGTGGGAAATATACAGACTTAACATTTATTATCTGAAGAAAGCCCTAATATTGAACAAGATTTATTTTACTACAAGATTATGTTAATGATCTGTATTTGAATTCCAGAACTTGAGTGTGGTTGTATGGAATTGTCTTGAAGAGGCAAATTGTCGTAAAATGACCAGTATTGCTTTTCCTGTGCTCGGTATTGGTAATCTGGAATACCCTGTTCATCTTGTAGCTAAATGTATGCTAGATGAAATAAATGAATATTTCAGAATCATAAAGAGGAGACACTTGTGTCATGTCATGATTGTTGCTTTCGATGAACCATCTCAACAGGTAATTTTAGCAGTATTTTTAAAGGCAGTATTTTGTATAGATTTTGTTACAGTCTAGGATAGTGTGTTGTTAAACTGATCTTAACACAAGGTACAATTTTATGGATACACAATTACACCTGCATCAGCGATTACTCTTGTTCACTCATACACACTTCTAATTATATTATTGTTTATCTATAGCTCAGGTTAATTGGTTTTCCATTATATTAATAGTGTTAATACACTGATCTTTTTATAAACAATAGCATTCGCCTCCTTTTAAACCCTAATCAAAGGTGTTAAACTTTAATTGTATTTGATTCTTATCTTTGTTGCATATTCTGTATATATTTGCCTACTATTCACATTTTTGTATCATTTACTTGATAAAGACGAGAGTATCCTCGTCAAAACATCCCTTAGTATCAAACTCAGTAATTGTGTATCCATAAAATTGTACCTTTTGTTAATATGTTCAATTAAGTGCCAATCAAAGAAGAAAAAATGATCTTTGTCACAGGTTGGCATAGATAAAACAAGAAAATTCAACAAAGTGATATTATATTTATTAAAAACATAAAAATCCATAATCAATCTGTCCAAAACACAATAACTAAACAGAATGATTCCTTTTGAATACATTTGAATGCTATTCTGTAAACTATAATAATTATATTGTTACCTACCTTCTTATATTTCCAGGCATTCTATCGTGAAAATTTACTAAGAGTCCGTTTATGTTAGTATTTATTTATCATTATTATTCTTTATATAACTTTTAACTGTTTTTTTATACGCCCCCATTTTCATGTGGACATATATTGTCGTCGCCCCTGTCCATCCGTCCGTCCACAATTTTTTGCGAACACTCTACAGGTCACAATTTTTATCCGATTTCAATGAAACTTGAAATATGGGTTTATCACCCTATGATCTTGATTTCTTCCGATATTGGTATGTATTGGACTGTAACTTCATGGATTACGGCCCCTAATTATATGGAAAATCATGTTTTTAGCTTTTGAACACTGTAGAGGTCACAATTTTGAACCGATTTTGTTGAAACTTGAAATGCATGTTTATAACCCAAAGATATTGGTGCCTGTAAATATTTGCGCATGTCGGATAGTATCTTCCTGAATTATGGCCACTGATTGTATGCCCCTGCAAAGCTCTAAACCCTATGGTAAACTTTGCTTTTTATTTATTTGAAGGTAAAATAGCTGGAGACTTTGTGCACAAGGTAGAAGTATCTATTCAAGCTGACGAGCAAAACAAAGATGAAATAGAACAAAGCTTAAAAAAACTAATAAAAGAGAGACAGGTATGTTATTATATGTAAATAAGACAAAGTTAACAAACTTGCCTAAGTTCGAACATCAATGCTAAGATAAGATAAGATAGTTATTGCATCAAGACATCCATTGAGGAAAGCATGTACATGGGCAGGACAATGTACTACCTAATACTAACCAATATTCACCCAATACTACCCAATACCACCACATACTACCTCATTTTTGTGAAAAACTGACAAAATAATTCAATTATATAAAAAGTTATTGGTCTTGTCAGCTGAGGGGGGGGGGGGTGGGCATGTGTGAATTTATATGTCACCATCAAAATGACTCCTGAATCATGTTGGGGCTGATTAGTTGGATGATTTTACGGATTATATCCATACATTATGGGTGGTTGGGTAGGCCTAGTGATCTAGAGTGTCGCACTTAGGGCTTAAGCATATGGGGCTAAGAGATCAGGGCACCTTAAGAAAGACCTGTGCACTGAGATAATGAAAATAAGACAACTTTTCTGCAATACCATCCTTGTGGAGCAGAAAACTAAACACAACTGCCCTCTTCTACTGACCTTGATTGATTGCATATTTCATTAATTCCTTGTCCACACTTTTTTCCCATATGCAAATGAGATTTCTGGTAGTTTCCATATAAGAGATCAAACTGATCCCGCAGTGAATATTCGCTTGGCCGCTACAATCACTGATAAGTATGACATCGACGAGGCTTAATGAGTACGGCATATTAACTTTTTTACTCTAACAAATTAAATTCTCAAACATTTTTTTGAGGTAAAAGAAAAATAAATAAAGATGTTTGAAGTATTTGTAGTTAAAATATTTCCTATTTAGTGTAAATGGGTATTAAAATGAGTAAAATGCATCATTTTGCCCGAAGCTGTTAGGTGTTAAGTTAACATTGCGCAAGCCGTTGAGCCAATTCGTAAGTAATTCTCTGTGAAACAGATTGATAAGAGATATGATCTATTAACTATTATACAAAGTCCCAAATACATTTGTCTATAATGCAAAATGCAGAATGGAAAAGTGTAATGTTCAAAATAACTAATACTGAAGCAGACAAATAGGAAACAGTGATTGAGTGAACCAATTTGGCTGCAATCAGAAGCTTCTCAGGGAAATAAATATATTTTTATTGATATTATTAAGACAGACCACCTGTCCATCTGTTTTAGTCATCACATGGTCTCCAGGAATTGTATAATTTGCCATTATCTTAGTTTAGTTTATTGCACTTTAGTTTAGATGTCATTTGTTAAGGATCGCTCACTCTATCATTTAGCCTCGATCTAAAATTTCTAGAAGCATGACGTCAACGTAATGGTTAATCTCCGATATCACGAAGCCATTTAAATCCAAGCTGAACCCAAGCCATCCGTGGGACTACTGAGCTGATTTTGTGCGTGTTGTGTAAATAAAGATCTAATTTATAATTTCTATGACATCTGAAGCCTAAATAAAGACTTGCAATAATCAGATTTAGCTCTTGCATAATGTATGTTTAATGAATTGTTACTCTTAATCAGATTTTGGTGTATTATAAATGTTTCATTATTGAAAAAAGTACAAATATGTGACAACTCTTGTTGACTGCCCGGACGATTTAGCTGATGTGGGCATATGTTTTGTTGCCTGTCAACTTATCTTTATATTATGATCCGTTAGTTTGTAATATTTAAACCACATGATTTTTATACGCCCACAATTTCATGTGGAGGTATATTGTCGTCGCCCCTGTCCGTCTTAACGTCCACAATTTGTTTGTGGACTCTCTACAGGTCAGAACTTTATAAAAACCAAACAAATTCTAATGATTTTCTGATAATTACTTAATATGCAACAGCTCTTGTTGACTGCCCGGACGATTTAGCTGCTGTGTGGACGTATGTTTCGTTGCCTGGCAACCTATTTTTTTAATGTGTAGCTCTATACTGCTTGTGAAGATTCATCCGAAAATTTGGAATATCCATCTGATTCAAGATCTGCTGCAACAGGTTAGTTACATTATTTATACAGAACAATTCCTTTTGTTCCTGTCACTTAATTAGTGTTTCATGTGTTTCTTCCTGGTGAATATTACACTATTTCAATACTGTGGAAAATACTGTGTTGAACTTGACTGTGTTCACTCCAGAAACCAATAGTGGGTTTGGCAATTAAAGAATTACAGATTTAAAATTCAAATTGGTACTCAAAAGAAATTGCATAAGCTCCATAGTTAATTCCTTTTCTAAGAGCTTTTGTTGAATTTAAGCCAAATTTGCAAGAGTATTACTTATACAGTGTTGTGATTGGGATGCCTTAGAAAGGAAATTTTAGATATTTTGGCTGCAACCAAACTTCCTTGTGGTTGATATATTATGTGTGTGTTAATGGCTTGCATCCCTTCTGGACTATGTGAGTGAAATGAAATGGGGTTTAATAATATTGAATAATGGTTTATGATGACTTCTTTTTTTATGCTGAATTCATAATGAAGTAGCAATATTTTTTTATGACAATATCACATGACTGCCTGCAAAGTTTTACAAACTTGGGTACCACACTGGATTGGTTGGGTGCACTTACAGGAAGTGGACTACTATAGGCTACTTGTTAGGTACCATTACAGAGTTTTCGGGCCAATAGTATTATTGACCCATTCCAAATATCATCTGAGTGATTGTAACTTTTAAATGTTATCACAGTCATCAAATGGGAACCTGCCATATACGCAACAATATTTTGTCTTTTACAAATTCTTAACATGATTTTATGTTATTAACAATATGTGAAATTTATTATAGAAGATGGAGAAATGGATTTTAGAAACCAGAATCGACCAAGGTAAATTATATTTTAAAATTTGATCTCTAAAGGGAATATCATTATCAGTCCAAAAATAGTTCAGTTCCTTTTTGTATTTACAATATATGATGAATTCCAATCAGATTAAAGTAAAGATCTATATTTCATTTCTTTTTTTTTATCCTTTCGATGGCCTGCACTAAGTGAAGATCTGGTTGTAGTGGAAGGTCGCGTCAGGGGTCATACGAGCCACTTTTGACCCTTTGACATTAGACAATTTAGACATTTGATAAACCAATCAGCATTAATGTTTGTAGTGGAATACCGACAGTTGCATGCACTGCACTCCAAGATCTCACCGTAACAGGCAGATTCATTGGCTAATCCCTCACATCAACCAGAATGCAGGTTATATACCAACTCTTCCAGATCCTAGTGTAGTAAAGACAAGTAAAACGAAATTGCGTACTATAAAAACGAAACAAAATAGGATCTGTGTTTTAATCAGATTTGATGAATTCCAAATTTATCAATATTCGGAATTCTGTGCAGACAATAAAAAAGGGAAATTTTGATGGACCTTTTTTTTCAACCAATTGGATCTAAACTGTTCATATTTGGATTTGAATCTTTTTTATACCCCATATTTTCATGTGGATGTATATTGGCATTGCTCCTGTCCATCCATCCACTTGGTAGACACTCTACAGGTCACAATTTTTATCTGATTTTTATGAAACTTGAAATAAAGGTTTATATCCCAATGATCTTGAGTTTGATGAAACTTGAAATGTATGCTGAAATCCAAGGATCTTGGTTCCTTTCGATATTTTTATCCTGTTTTGAAGAAATTTAAAATATATTTTTATATCCCAATATTCGTGCATATTGGACTGTAACTTCATGAATTATGACCCTAGATTGTATGAAAATCACATCTTTAGCTAAAAAAACCCAAAAAAACTCTAGCGGTCACAATTTTTATTATACGCCCACATTTTCATGTGGACGTATATTTTCGTCGCCCCTGTCCGTCCGTCCGTCCGTCCGTCCACAATTGTTTGTGAACAGTCTACAGGTCACAATTTTTATCCGATTTCAATGAAACTTAAAACATAGGTTTATCACCCTAAAATCTCGGTTCCTTTCGATATTGGCATGTATCGGACTGTAACTTCATGGGTTATGGCCCCTGATTGTACGAAAAATCACGTTTTTTAGCTTGTGAACAGTTTAGAGGTCACAATTTTGAACCGATTTGGATGAAACTTAAAATGCATGTTTATAACCCAAAGATCTTGGTTCCTTTCGATATTTGCGCCAATCGGATCGTAACTTCCTGAATTATGGCCCCTGATTGTCCGAAAAATCGCCCTTTTTAGCTTGTGGTCCCTCTGGAGGTCAAAATTGTTATCCGATTTAAAAAACCGTTTGATTATATCACCGTTCCATGGTTATGAAGGTCGAGTTTGAATTTCGTGAAAATCGGACCAAAATTGACGGACAAAATGGCCGCCATTTGTACGCGAATAGTGTGAAAATATGTTAAAGAGCACATAAAATGAGGAAACTAAATTCATTGAGCTTATAAACATTGGTTACTATATGCATTTTACGGCAGTTTAACGTCGATCTGATGAAAATTAATTCAGATATCGTCACTCAAAGTCGCAAATATAGACCTCCCGTAAAAACGACTTGGCCAATTATTGAAAACACTCTTAATCCCCTCAGACGCCAGTGACGTCACAGTGACCGAATGCATATTCGGGATGTTTATTCCTTAATTACCTATATACACCCGGCGTGTGTATTCGTTAACGCCTGACTGATTCCTTAATCCCCCTAATTAAATAACAATTGACTACGGAAGAATTTGTTTTATAAAGACAGTTGTTGTAGCCATATTCCCCATGTATTTTTTTTTATCAGAATAAGCCGACCGTAAGCCAACAATAATTGGCTTCTGATTGAAACAAGATTGGTGTGAAATTGTTATAGCCGGCGCTACGGACATCTTTTAAGCCGATAGAAATAATCAATTGTCGGCTTTTAAGAAACGAAATGGTTTCAAATAATAATCATTAGGGGTGTAACGATACATCGAACAATCGATGCATCGCGATAGTTTGACTGTCGATAGTGTATATCGATAGTAAAAAGAAACTATCGATAAAAATTGCGATAGTCAAGCAAACTATCGATAGCTTCGATAGTTTGTAATAGCGAAAGTAACATGGCTCAAATTCACTTGTATTTGTCGAATAATTACTCTGTATTTATAACAAAAAGCTCCGTTATCACTAAAATAGCGTTACACGATCTCAATGTCACATGGAAATCTTCGTCTACCATATAAGGCATGGCTTACTAAGAAATGTGTAAAATGGTTGATTTTGGCGCGAAAAAGCTGAAAATGGTCACGTACGTCAATAACAGACATGCTGAAAGCATGTCGCATATGGCAGGAAAGTTGGCTATGCCTTTTTAAACAAATTACTAAACTACCAATGTAATATTAATAATATACAATTTTATATAATATAAAGAAAAAAAAAATTTACTCTATTATTTAATTCACAATCAGAATGCGACGTTACCGTGTACCTGAGATACCAGCTTAGGAGGCTCTTCTATTCGCCCCCTCCCCTTTTGCCGCACCTTTAGAAGACACATGTTTTTATCTGCACCGTCTTGTGTCGTTTCATTCTGTCGGTTTATTTGTCGATATGACTACCGATAACCGTGTTAAAATATTACGTACTGATTTACGGGCTGGAGATGTTGATCAACTAGTGAATTATAATCTATTCTAGTCACAAATATATAATCTATTACAACTTAAGACGAGAAAGGTCGGCTTTTAAAAATGCTTTGACTTATATAGTATAGTGATATGTAGCTTACGTGTAAAATTAATGATTACGCTAGTCAAATGTTAATTGGACCGACAAATACACACGTGTTAACTGGCGGTGTGTATACAGTGATATATCGTACAGATAGTGCTATATTGTATAGATAATGTGTATAGATTATGTGTAGTGCCTGTGACGTCACTAGCCAATCAACCGGATAAAGCTTGTAATTGAAAATTTGAAAACTGTTTTTGGCTGTCTGATGTTTAAACGTTAATATCTCAATTAATTTTAATCAGATTGGAGTGAACTTGACATAAAATGCATATAGTAAACAATGTCTATAGGCTCAATGAATCTAGTTTTCTCATTTTATGTGCTCTTTAAATCAAGGTTGTGAACAGTGTAGAGGACACAATTTTGAACCGATTTGAATGAAACTTGAAATGCATGTTTATAACCCAAAGATCTTGGTTCCTTTCGATATTTGCGCCAATCGGATCGTAACTTCCTGAATTATGGCCCCAGATTGTCCGAAAAATTGCCCTTTTTAGCTTGTGGTCCCTCTGGAGGTCAAAATTGTTATCCGATTTAAAAAACCGTTTGATTATATCATTATTCCATGGTTATGAAGGTCGAGTTCGAATTTCGTGAAAATCGGACCAAAATTGACGGACAAAATGGCCGCCATTTGTACGCGAATAGTGTGAAAATATGTTATATCAAGGTTGTGAACAGTGTAGAGGACACAATTTTGAACCGATTTTGATGAAACTTGAAATGCATGTTTATAACCCAAAGATCTTGGTTCCTTTCGATATTTGCGCCAATCGGATCGTAACTTCCTGAATTATGGCCCCTGATTGTCCGAAAAATTGCCCTTTTTAGCTTGTGGTCCCTCTGGAGGTCAAAATTGTTATCCGATTTAAAAAACTGTTTGATTATATCATTGTTCCATGGTTATGAAGGTCGAGTTCGAATTTCGTGAAAATCGGACCAAAATTGACGGACAAAATGGCCGCCATTTGTACGCGAATAGTGTGACAATATGTTATATCAAGGTTGTGAACAGTGTAGAGGACACAATTTTGAACCGATTTGGATGAAACTTGAAATGCATGTTTATAACCCAAAGATCTTGATTCCTTTCAATATTTGCGCCAATCGGATCGTAACTTCCTGAATTATGGCCCCTGATTGTCCGAAAAATTGCCCTTTTTAGCTTGTGGTCCCTCTGGAGGTCAAAATTGTTATACGATTTAAAAAACAGATTGATTATATCACCGTTCCATGGTTATGAAGGTCGAGTATGAATTCTGTGAAAATCGGACCAAAATTGACGGACAAAATGGCCGCCGTTTGTACGCGAATATTGTGAAAATATGTTATATAAAGGTTGTGAACAGTGTAGAGGACACAATTTTGAACCGATTTGGATGAAACTTGACATGTATGTTGATAACCCAAAGATCGTGGTTCCTTTCGATATTTGCGCCCATTGGATCATATCTTCCTGAATTATGTCCCCGGATTGTCCGAAAAATCCCTTTTTAAGCTTTTGGTCCCTCTAGAGGTCAAAATTATTATCCGATTTAAAAAAACGTTTGACTATATCACCGTTACATGGTAATGAAGAGAGAGTTTGAATGACGTGAAAACCGGACTAGAATTGACGGACAAAATGGCCGCCGTTTGTACACGAATAGTGTGAAAATATGTTATATCAAGGTTGTGGACCCTATAGAGGTCACAATTTTGAATCGATTTTGATGAAACTTGACAGGTATGTTTTAAACCCAAAGATCTTGGTTCCTTTCGATATTTGCGCCCATCGGGTCATTACTTCCTGAATTATGTCCCCTGATTGTACAAAAAATCACCCTTTTTAGCTTGTGGTGCCTCTGGAGGTCACAATTATTATATGATTTAAAAAAAAACGTTTGATTATAAAAACCAAACAAATTCTAATGATTTTCTGATAATTCCTTAATATGCGACAATTCTTGTTGACTGCCCGGACGATTTGGCTGCTCTGTGGGCGTATGTTTCGTTGCCTGGCAACCTATTTTTTTATTTTGAAAAACGTTCCTATATGTCACTATTACACTATAATTACAGTTGAGTTCAATGTTAGTGAAAATGGCTGCTCCTTGTTACACAAATAGTGTTAAAACATGTAATACTAAGGTTGTGGACACTGTAGAGGTCACAATTTATATCCAATTTTGATAAAACTTAATATGTATGTTTATATCACAAGAAAGAATTCGGTTTCTTTTGATACTGACACATGTTACATTGGCCCCTTATTGTACAAAAATCGTTTCTTTAGCTTGTTCTCTGTCCATCTCTTGCAAATTGTGGGCATGTTTCGCATGACAACCGCTTGTTTAATTTAATGTTAGATACTCAATTTGAGTAGATTTTAAAGGGGATAAAACCATGGAAAATTTTATATATTCAGAAATATGCCAATGACTTGTTTAGTTACTTGAATTTTAACATAATTAGACTAAAGATATATTTTAAATCACCTTTTCATAATGTATGGATTTACCATTCCTTGTTAAAAGGGTGAACATATCATCCTTACAAAGTATAATATATTTAAATTGTATATTTGAATTATATATAACTGTAACACTGATCAGCAGATTGGTTTATATAAATTCCTTTAAAATGTTAAGATTTCAATATAGAATAGTAGTTCTCTTATTTTGAATTTGATAGAATCATCCTCATACAGAAGTAAAAATAATAGTGATCAAATCCACCCGGTCTTGGCAGATAATCTCTGTGGTCATTTCACTTTTGTTTCACTACTTTCCTGGACTAGTGGCCTAGTGTACTTCTCGCAGTGTTATATGTTGGCAGGAATGTAGGTTTGGCTAGCTTATCTCTTTTGTAGTTCACTTCAATGATTTCACCTAGATCTTGTTAGAATATTGGTTGGATCTAACAGATTCAATTTCTTCAAATGAACCCCAAGGTTCCCAACTGGGTGAAATTGTGAATCAACAATTGCAGATAACAATTGCAAGATATTGGTAATTAAGCGGGTAAAAATAAGAATGCACCTAGAACAAATTGCAACAGAAATCATTTCTTTGGGAACTGTTCAGGTATAATCTCTGGTACTCCCATAACAAAAGCGGCCATTATCTGTCTTGGGGAAATTTGCATAATTAACATAAATCCAAGATGGCCACCAGTGGACCAGAAAATTGCCTAAATCTCCGAAACCGTTGACTTTAGTGCTAATAAATGTATTACCGACCTATAGGAAATCCATACTCGCGAGTTCAAAAATGCCGACATTTTTTTCTTACGATCTTAATTTAACGTCGTAACGTCATTTTGATGGCATTACGTTGTTCTTGTTGTGACGTCATTATCTGAAAATTACTGGAAACTATGAACCACTGTGTAATTTGTATAAAAGAACACACCTTCACCTAAACTGCAACTAAATATCAACTTTGATCTATAGCCGGGAGCCATGGTGGCTCAGTGAGTATGCTTGCTTACCTGGGGATTCAGTGTTGAATCCCTGCATTGGCCGAGAAAGTTCATCGGGACTTTCCTGCGTGATTCTCCCTTGGCAGTGGTGCGGGACAGAGGGTCTGACAAGGGACAACGTGTAGTCCTTTGGATTGTAAGAAAAACCGAGATCCCTTGTACACATTGGCGTGCAAGTTAAGGTTCCATTGACAGTTGTAATTCAATGTAAGAGTAGGCCAATGTCCATGCAAAATGTCCCTTATAGCACATGTATGGCGTATGTCAGTCTTCATTAACCCAGTCGGAGCAAAACATTTTAATTCATTTCATATATTGTCATCTAATTAAAGCCGATAAGAATTGTTTACCTACTTAGAATATGAAAACAAAAATATATTAAATCAGCATTTTAATATTTATTTCCAGAATATAAAAATATCAATAAAATAAAACGCATCTGAAGTTCCCAGGGCCAGCTTATGAGACTAAAAATAGAAAATATTGCCTACATCTTCAAATGCATAACTTATCACTGTTTCGGAGTTTGTACCAAGATATATCCGTAGTGCAAGCCAAATCATGCTTACGGCCTCAATCGCTTGGAGTTACAGTCCCATTCGCAGTTACAACGTATGATTTTCAGCAGTGATTCGGGCGCACGAGGTCTGTCCATCGTCTTCGCAATGTATTTTTTGTTTGAAAGTTGTCAACCCCAATGTTCTGGATTTAGTTCTGTGACAACGTTATATGTAGCTGTGACATTGTAGTCAATTCGATATATGGAATTTCCCCCCCCCCCTCAACCCCGAAATATTGCTACAAAATGTTTCTTAATTGATTCTTGAAGGGTTTAGCGTACTTAAAACATACTAAAAGTTTACCAAAGAAGGACCGGCGGACAGCTGGGAGATTTTTCAAGATGGCCACCGAAACATCTTAATAATCATAACTCTGTAACTATCAACCCAAATTTCAGGACAGAGGGCCTGGCAAGGACAGCTGTTTAGTCGTTCGGATGGGATGAAAAACCGAGGGCCTGTGTACATATTGGCGTGCACGTAAAATAATCCTTGGCTGTTGGAATTCGATATAAGAGTAGGCCGCAGCACACTGTATAGCGTATGCCCGTCTTCATTAGCCCAGTTTAGAAGCAGAACAGTAGGAAGTTAAACCCCATTTCATCAATCCAAATTTCATGATCTTTGTGTCTATCCCTAGGTTTGTGCGAGCAAAGAACACATTACGATCATAAAAAATGATGGCCAAAATGACCATCTTCATTAGCTAGGATTAGGAGAAGAACAGTAGGACCTTAAACCCCATTTCATTTCGTTTATTCAACCCAAATTTCATGATCTTTGTGTCTATCCCTAGGTTTGTGGGAGCAAAGAACACATTAAGATCATAAAAAATGATGTTGGCATATATGACGTCAAATATGATCTCTAAAACCTCCAAATGACAGCAAGTCCATAACTATTGACTCAAATTTAATGATTTTGATGTCTATCCCAAGGTTTTGGGGGTCAGGAAACACATTAAGAAAATTTTGGATATCACTGAGATGTTGCATAATTGTTATATTGAATTCATGACCTTCAGCTGTCCACTATCACCTAATTAAATTTGGAATGGGGTTTAAAGTCCTACTGTCCTGCTCCTAACCTGGGCTAATGAAGACCTAATGCACAAACATTCCTGTCCATAGATTAATTAATAAAGTTTCAGAGCCTTCAGTTTTACGTGTCATCGTCCTCGGTATCAACCTCATGAGTGTCGTTTGGTTTGTCACAGTTTTCAGCTTTGCAAGGGCCACATACAGTAGAGGAGAGTCAATAGCATCTGCTGCTGCTGCATCAAAAGGATTTGCACACCTACGGTTACAATGGATTAATTAAGATGTGTCATCTATTTATTTGGGGATTTCGGCAGGGGACATCAGCCTCACTGTTGGCTTGTTCTGACCACTTCTTGTAACGCAGTATGTACAAACAGGGAAACCCCAGATAAGCTAGCCAGCGTCTTACCCATTGAGCCACCGTGGCTTCAGGTTATAGATGAACGATGATATATAGTTTCAGTTTGGGTGAAGATGTGTTCTTTTATACAAATTATACAGCGGTTCGTGGTTTCGAAAAGTTTTCTGGGCGCAGTTACACTAAAATTTGATAATGACGTCACAAGAACAACGTAATGCCGTCAAATGACGTTACGACGTTACAATAAGGTCATAGTAAAAAAATGTCGGCATTTTTGAACTCGCTAGTATCGAATTCCTATAGGTCAGTAATAATTTATTTGCACTAAAGCCAACCATTTCGGAGATTTCGACGTTTTTCTGGTCTACTGGTGGCCATCTTGGATTTATGTTAATTATGCAAATTTCCCCAAGCCTGATAATGGCCGCTTTTGTTATGGGGGTACTAGAGGCCATATCAGACAGTTGCCAAAGAAATGATTTCTGTTGCAGTTTGTTCTAGGTACCCCCTCTCATATTGTTATCTTTACACACCTAAATACCAATTTGGTATGTAGTGTAAACACTTTTCTTCTTTAGTTTTAGTTTATATACCAACATAGTGCTTTCTAGATGTCTTAAGACACAATAATTGGGGCCATATTTTTTTCCCTCACAGAAACTTGCAACATCACAAAGAAAGGTGTGTTATAGTGACAGCATGTGATAATCAATTTGCTAGTATACAGAATCTTCTAACACCAGAATTTGTGAAGAATGGAATTCAACCCATGTGCTTTATTACACCATTTGAGGGTAATCATAATAGAGCATTTATAGCTTTCAAGAGTTTAGAAGGTAATTTCATGATAAAGTTTTTCGTTCGATTTTAAAGTGCTAATCCCGATAACTTTTTGGAGAATAAAACTGCTTAATTTTGTGTTAAAATCCTTTAAAATCCATGACCTAAGGCCCACCTACTAACCCGATATTTGTGATACGCTTGTAAATAAATTAAACCTGACAGTCTTCATCTGGAAATGGAGAACTTTTTATTATACAGTATCTGGATAAAACCAGACGTTTTTCTATAAAAATAATATGTAGGTGAAATTTACCTTTTGTTATCAAGTACAGGACATGGGTCATTCACTATATAGACCTCCCAAGAAACATTAATCGATTATCAGGTCACCCAATGAAAAAATTGACCCGAAATCTTAAAAGGGTTACGTGTCGGGATAAGCAGTGTTGACGTCGACGTCCAAACGACTCAATATTTTGAGCTGAAATTTTGAGACAAGGTAAATACACCATGCCTCTATATTTTGGTTCATACATTTCATAAATACTCGGACTTTAATTTTTGAGACTCTGTTCTTATCGGGATTGTCCCTTTAACTTTTATTTGATATTTATTGATCTTTACAGCTAAATCTGCATTTTTTTGTGAAATTGGACACATATCTCCCTATATATTGCCGAAATAAAATGTATTCTAAGATTCTAGATACGAGTCATGCACATGTTATGATTGTGTTCATGGAGTTCAGCTAATGCTCTTGCAAATTGCTTTGCTGTAGGTCTATAAGTTTTGCCACTGTGTAATAGAGAATGACTCGTTATGTAAATAACTTCGGTAAAAGCTGTAAGTGTGATAATGCACTACTTGACTTTTGCATATTCTAAAACACTGTGAGAAATGTTTTGAAATGTGGTTGTATATTGTTGTTGCCCCCTCCGACCCCATCCGTGGAAGCTTTAGATGCTAAAGTTAAGATCCAATTGAGTTTAAATTTATACACAGTGTTTAAGGTCATGAGATGATTATTATTGCCTGAGGTATGACCTTTGACCTCTTTGAAAATTCTTGTAGATGATCTAGAGGCTAAAGTTAATATCCAGTTGACTTTATTTTATATACGCCCACATTTTCATGTGGACATATATTGTCCTGGGAGACGTCTGTCCTGAATTTGTTTATGTACACTCAGATCTACAGGTAACAATTTTTATCCGATTTTGATTAAAATTGAAATATAGATATGCTGTTGATATTGACGTGTATTGGACTGTAACTTAAAGGATTATGGCTCCTGATTATAGGAAAAATCACGTTTTTAGATTGTGGATACAATTTATTATCCGAGTTTGATGACATTTGCATTGTATGTTTATAGCCCAAAGATCTCGGTTCCTATCAATGTTCGTGCATATCGGACTGTGGCTTCCAGGTTTAGGGGTCATGAATGTACGAAAAATCACTTTTCATTCTTCTCGTTCCTCTAGTGGTCACAATTTTTAGCTGATTTAAAAAACGTTGGAATGTATCACAGTTACACCATAATGATGGTTGTATTGGATTTAGGGGTCTACCATGGTATGGGGGGTTGGGATGGCCTAGTGGTCTAGAGTGCCGCGCTTCGACCTCTAGCTGGCCGGTCACCTCTGGCTTGCGGCTGTGGTTTCGAGCCCTGGTGTGAGCGTATGTGGCATGGAGATAAGGGCGCCTTCTCAACCTCGTGGGTTTCCTCCGGGCACTCCGGTTTCCTCCCGCTGCTAAAGACCCGTACGCGCAAGCGAATTATTGAAATAAAATGAAAACCATATATTAGTCCCAAAATGACCTAGTTTGTGTCGATTGGACGTTAAACCCCATTTCTCTCTCACTCTCTCTCTCTCTACCATGGTATTCTAATGTTCTTTTATATCTAGTTTCGCAGAGAGCAGAAAATCCACAAATGAGTATAAGCTGAAACACAACTTTTATTGTCCTTTTCTCATCAGTAAAACTTGGTAAAACCTACAAATGTAATATTAAGATTGTACATATAGCATAGTAAACATTCTAATAAGAATGAAGTAAAGGCAGCTGTCCAATTAAATAATAACAATACTGACTAATAAAAACAACGTCACATTTTACGTTGTTATTTTCAAACATATGATGAATATGATACTGTGAACTTTTCCTTGTAAATACCCTTAAAGAGGTAGAGATAAATTAGCAGACTATTAAATATTAAGATAAGCACATGTTCTCCAAAAGCGAAAACAGAAAACCAAAGTCAGTTTTACAGACCAGCATATACTAATTTTTGATTGGTGGTTAGAATAATCGTGAGATGTAAATTCAAGGTCAGGTCTATTAATAGACCACAGTAATTTATTTTAAACGTACATATAATATGATGATAGTAGTGAAATACAATCAAAATGATACAATATAGAACACCTGAACAAACAGCACCCCAAAATTAAATTTACTATTGGAACAGAAAAAGATGAGACACTACCGTTCTTAGATGTTCAAGTTAAAAAAGTGAATAATCAACTGAAAACTAAAATATACCGCAAACCAACCCACACAGATCAATATATTAATTATAACTCCAGTCATCCCCATTATATCAAAAGAGCTCTTATATCCACCCTAGCACGCAGAGCAATTACCATTTGTGAACCTGAATTCCTGCAAGAAGAACTGGACCATTTACGCCATGTGTTTTGTAACCTGAATAATTATCCCCCCTTACTAGTGAATAAGCAGATCAATGAAACGATAAAAACCAACAGGACACACCATCAAAAACCCGAAAAATCCCCTATCAGAATAACCTTGCCCTTTTATGGCAATCTGACATACAAAGTGAGCAATCTACTAAAGATACCACATTCTCCGTCCCCACCACCCTCAAACAAATACTCAAAGCCAATGGTAAGCTGCTACCAATTGTCCCGATTCAACCCAAAGGATTTGTATATCAAGTGGTTTGCTCCTGTGATGCCTCTTATATTGGAGAAACGAAACGTCCAATTGATAAAAGAATAACAGAACATAGATCCAAAGCCGTCACTAATAATTCAGCCATAGCAGAACATCTACAGAACCACCCACAACATCAAGTTAAATGGAATGATGTCCAAATACTCACCGCCAATCAACAGAACAAGAAAACCAGAAAGATCCTTGAAGCTATTAACATCAGAAGACACTCACCTCAACTTAATAGGGACTTAGGGCTTTACATCCCCAGGGCATATGATGATGTTATTAATATGCATAATAAAATTTAACTATGTCAATTTAGCACCCTTGGTTGCATTCCCCCCCCCCCCCTTTCATTGTTAAATCTTCGCTATTATAGATTCTCCCTAACCTTTCAATTATCTGTGTATTGTCATATCTGTTGTTATAAAACCATATCTACCTATTTCATGTATATGGCCTCACCGTTATGGCCTCATCAGCCTACGGGTTTATTCACGGCATCCCTTGAAGGGCCTCAAAATAGTCAATAACCCCCTACTCAACACTAGAGTTTATCTAATAAGTTAATTATATGGCCTCACTTTCTGTGCCTCATCAGCTTTAACCGGCCTGTTCAAGGTACCCCTTGAAGGGCCTCATACTAGTCAACAACCCCCTACTCAACCCCAGAGTTTATTTAATCAGTTAATTACTTTGTTGTTGTTGTTGTTGTTAAATATCCTTTACTTCTTAGATCCCCCCTTTTGGCACTGTTATTTTAATCCATGTTTATGGTTTCACTATGAATTTTGTATATATTGATCTCAAGTTTACTAAATGTCATTGTGCTTGATAACGATAAGAGGATACTTGTCGAAACGTCGTGCTTTTTAGAATAAAACTAGTGATTGTAACCCATAAAAACTGTGTTCTGTTAATGTGTTTACCGATCGCTAAATGCCACTTAAAGATTACAATATAGGAGTTTGTCAATAATTTATTAGAACATAGTGGTTGACTTCATGAAAATGGCCGCTCCCTGTATGCAAATAGTGTTAAAGTATGTATATATATCAAGGTGTGGGTCCTCTAGAGGTCATAATTTTGATGAAACCTAAAATATTTGTTTGTATCCCAAAGATTCTGGTTCCTTTCAATATTCACGCATATACTGTAACCTATGACGTATGGCGCCCGATTGTACGAAAAATTTGAAATTTTCTCTTGTGGATGCCCTATATGTTACATTTTTTATCGATTTTAAAAATTGTTTATATATATCATTGTTACACCGTAAGAAGCTGATATCCTATAGTAACTGCCAGAGTTATAACCCTTGACCTTTTTGAATATTCTTGTTCAAACATTACATGTCATTTCGGGACTAACACATGGTTCAATTTTATTTCAATAATTCGCTTGCGCATAGGGGTGTTTAGCAGTGGGAGGAAGCCGGGGGACACAGAGAAAACCCACGAGGTTGGACAGGCGACCCTACTTCTTGTCACGTACAACCGGGTAATTGAAACTCTGCCAGTTGACTCAATGACAGACCGTATGATACAACGCACACATTCTAACCCTTTCGATCATCCCCCCCCCCTCCCACACACACACACACACATTCTACAGACCAATGTTATTATCACACTGCTGACTGTAAATTTATCATAGTGTTTATGGTCCGGAGAAGACAAACTTTGTTAATGTTTTGGGGTTGTTTTTTTTATAACAATTTCTGATAATTATTGCTTAAAAGAGGTATGGTCTTGATGACTTTGAAAAAATGTTGTGGATGTTCTCAAGACCAACATTATCATCCAATTTACTTTAAATTTATACAGCTAAATTCCTGATGTGGGATGTTTTGTATACTAAACATTAGCATAAGGCAGAACTAGAAGCCAAACAAATTCTAATTATATCTGATAATTACTTACTGGGTTGTTACTCATCAGATTTTAGTGTGTTGTAAATGTTTTAATTACCAACTTGCTGTGGTTGTATGTCTAGTTGACTGGCAATCTATCTTTTGTTTTTTTAAGCAAAAATGTACTTTCTTGATTCCAAATGTTTTGTTTGCTGTTGTGTTAAAAATGAAATCTCACTTTGCTTTTACTTTTAGATAGAATTTCTGCTTGCAGTACAGAAACGTTAGAACTGAATAGGATGACATCTGAAACTCCAAAATCTGTAAGCATAAATTTATAATCATTTTTAATATATAAATTACTAGTAATCAGATTATGTCTAGATATGAGATGAAGGACGGAGGGCTTGACAAGACAGCTGTCTAGTTGGTTGGATGGGATGGAAAACTGAGGTCCTGTGTACACATTGGCGTTCATATAAAAGATCCCTTGGAAGTTTTAATTTAATATAAGAGTAGGCTATAGTGCTGCTGTCTGAGCAAAATTTCCCTTATAGCACACTGTATGGCATATGCCCGTCTTCATTGGCCCAGTCGGAACAAAATAGCTAAACCCTATTTAATTTCATTTCACAAATAAGAGTTACTATGATGTAATTTTTGTAATCATTCAGTTAATCAGAATGATAGAAAATTAGCCTTGTTTTGTAAATTTTTAAATCCTGTTTATCCATCCACATTCTTTATAAACAATTTGCAGGTCAAAATTATGATTTCCACCCCCATCTTCGCCTTTTGAAGAAAACAAGGGACTGTTAAGATGATATTGTCCATCTGTCGGTCGTCAGTCTGCAGGTCAAAGTTATGATTTTTTATTCTGTCGTTTTCTTGGTTAATTTTGACCTGGTTATGAATTGTGATACGAATCATATTGTAGTACCCGAATTGCAATACGCACTGTGGATGTATATTTTCTTGTTTGGCAATCTGTCTTTACCTGTTCAAATTCTTTCCTGAACCGCTTGATGGATTTCAACCAAACTTAGCAAGTATATACAGATTTGTTCAAATGAACTTGATCAAGAACCCCAACCGATACCACACCACATCAGGGGTTGCGTGGCACCTGATGAAAAAGTGTTCATTAAAGATGTTCAACAAGCTTGATGTATTTCAGTCAAATTTGGAAGGTATGTATGTTGTTTGGGGAGAATAGTACATGTACTCATTTAGGTCTGGTTAGTTCCATTGGGGCGTGGTGGGTCGCTTTGAGTTTGGGACGGGCAGGACTCTACCTTAAAGGACAATATTGGTATCAGTCATTATCACATATGTGATAGAACTGATTAAACACATTCCAAATATAATTTTAACACAGATTATTGCTATGATAGATACGTAATAAAGGTTTCATAAATCGGAAATGACGAACACAAAAGAAAAACACGAGTTATCCCTCTGACTGAAGTGATGAGTGATAACAGATACATGGCCAAGTTTCTGCTCACTAATAATTCCTTTGAATACCAAAAATTGTTACATGAGATTGTAAGAGGATATCTACCAATTCAATAAAAGTAACTGAATGTCGTTAGAGAACATGAGAAAAATAGAAAAAGTCTGCACATACCCTTGTTTTTATTCATTCTATACCTTATAAAAACATGGTAATGCACAGACTTTTTCTGTTTTTCTTTCGTGTAGTGGCGGTCAATTCTTTTCATGAATTGTCAGACATCCTCTCACAGTCTCACACAACCCTATTGTACAAGTTTTTGGAATTAGATCTTTAATTTGTTTTGATTAATATAGGTTGTTGGTCGTGTTAAAGTTTTAATTTTAAATCTTTTATGGAGATGTATTTGTAAACATGTCATTGCTGTTTTGAAAGAAGCTGAACATTTAATTTCAAGCTTATTATTTAGAAACTGATATGATAAATTAAAGTTTTTAGTGGATTGGACAAGGAACATGCTTTTCTATTCATATTTCACTTATTTTTGCTTTTTTAATTCAGATAATAAATGATTTTTCATGTCATGTGAGCATCCCACCAAATATAAAAGTCAAAGAATTAAAATTGGAATTAGAAAAAGCTTCTGGTGTATTTGTAGAATTCATTGATCAGAATGAGATTTATATAGAGGGTTGTGAAATACAGATTCACTTAGCTGAAACCATGTTACAGGAACGGTTAGAAAATAAATCGAAACAGACATCATCAGGAGAGTACCATGGAGGAGCAAGACCAAAAGTTCCGACTAATTCCTCCTCAGAATGCAAAAGACACAACCTAAATAAATCTGTTTTTAAAGCTGTACATCAAATCATTGGTAAAGAAACAGTTCAGAAAGTGTCTCATTTTGCAGAACAACCTGATGGTAGTGTTGATTTTTATCTTCTTAAATCGACTACTGATGAAGCTGTTCTCAAGATAAAAGATTTAATAGAAGATATCCGTCATGAAGAAGTTAAAATACCAGAAGATAAGATGGATGAAGCTTGTGAGTTTAGTGAAGATCATGATTATAAAGGATCTGTATATGTTGGTGTTGATGATGATACAAGTACTGTACATATACTGGGAGTAGATTTTAATGAAGTTGAAGAAATCGTCCACAAATTTAAAATAGCTGTAGGTTTACTGAAGATAACTAATAAAAAACTACAAAGAACAAGAGATGATAGTTTTAGTAGTCTTCCACCACAGACAGAACTTCAAGAAAAGACATTCAATACATCTAGTAAAAATATAAAGGTAATTGTTAAGAAGTCAGATATTACTAAACTGAATGTAGATGTTATTGTTAACGCTGCTAATGGTTATATGGCTCATGGTGCAGGTGTAGCTTATCATATATCTAAGGCTGGGGGATATAGACTAAACCAAGAATGTCAAGACTATATCAAAAAATATGGACAAATTCCTGTAACTGGTATTTGTAAAACAACTGGAGGTGATATGAGATGTAATAAAGTTTATCATGCTGTAGGACCAAGATGGGATGATTATCGTGGTAATAAGAAGGATTGTGAAGATGATTTATGTAAAACTATTATAAGATGTCTGGTAGAAGCTGATAAAGATGGTTATAAGTCAATTGCTATTCCTTCCATATCATCAGGTATTATTACATAAAATAATCATTCAAATAAAATGAAATGAAATGGGGTTTAACGTCCTGCTGTTCTGCTCCGAACGGGGCTAATGAAGATGGGCATACGTTATACAGTGTACAATGAGGGAAATTTGGCCGGACAGTGGCACTACACTCTTGTATCGAATTCCAACTGTCAAGGGATCTTTTACATGCACGCCAATCTGTACACAGGACCTCAGTTTTTCGTCCCATCAGAACAAGTAGACAGCTGTTCTGTATCACTGACAAAGGGGAACCATACAGGAAAATCTTGATGAACTTTCTCGGCCAATGCAGGGATCGAACACCCGACCTAGGCTCGCGAGAGAGCATCTTACCCACTTAGCCACCTTGACCCGTCAAGTAAAATGTCTCAGAATATTCCTCTGAATTCAAGAGTAATTCTACAATTGAAATTGTGTTTTATAGAATTAGGTAAAGTCTCAATAAGATTTCTTTTTAGGATCTTTGAATGCATTTAAACTCTTTTTTTTTTCATCAGCCATATTTGGTGTACCAAAATCAATCTGTGTTGAGATGTATGTAAGAGCTGTCAATAGTTTTGATAACCTGCACAATGTCATCAATCTTAGAGAAATCTACTTTGTCGATATTCAAAAGGACATGGTTTCATCTATTCAAGGTGGTTTTGAAATGTTTTTAAAAAAACCATTGGATGACTTACAAAAACAAACCCTTGGACGACTGATTAACGATATAGCTGGTGGAACAAGGTATGGGGACATGGATTCAACAACTTCTTCTCAGATTAAATCGAGTAAACCAGGCAGGTCAGATGTTGCCCAATCACAAGAATCACAATTGAAAATGGTAATAAAAAAACAGGAATCTAAAATGATATGTTATTTAAACCCTGATTTTAGTATACATATCTATCAATCTGATGCAATCACATCTTCGAAAACTGATGCTATTACAACTTGGGAAGATACACAGCTCAGCAATTTTAATGCCAATATCAAAATTATCATTAAAGAAGCTGGTCAAATTTATGAAGATGAAAGAACAGAGATAAAAACTAAGACAGAAAATAAGTTCAAAGCTGGATCTGTTATTACTACATCGGCTGGTTCATTACCATTTAAATATATCTTCCATCTTGTTTCTTCAATTAAACCAAAAGAAGACGAATTAGAGAGTTTAATCTCTAATCTCCTTGAAGAGACCAGAAAGACATCAGTTCATTCAGTTACAACAGGTCAGATATTTTAATCCATTTGTTAATATTTCACGGTACAGACATTATTTGTTATTATTAATTTAGTTTTTATGGCGATTAAAAAATAACTCCTATTGTAAATTATTTTACCATTTTGATGATTATTAAAGTATTTTGATATATGATAATAAGTACAAGTAATGAATCAGAATTCATAAAGTTTCTCAAAAAAGAACATAGCAATAATTCTTATATGGCTATATTCTTTGTAGCTACAGTAATTCATGCTGTTCCCCAATTCATTTGAATATATGGTTTATTTGTATTAATTAATAAGAATTGATTTGTTTTCCAATCAGGTCTATAATTTTTTCTGTGAATACAAATTATTTATTGTAAATAGGTAATGGAAATGTAGATGTTTCTATGCTGTTTGATGTTTTGTTGAAACAACTACAAAAAAATATTGAAATGAAAATATCGTCCACCTTGAAGGAAATACATTTGGTTGTGAAATCAGAGGCGTATATGACTGAATTCCATAAACTGCACCAAGATCTGGTTCATCAAGAAGATGATAAAGTCAGAAAAGATGAGGAATGTAGTATTTGTATGGAAGTTATATCAAATAGGAAGAATTTACCATGTGGTCATTCTTTCTGTGGACCGTGTATTGATCAAGCAATGAAGCTTAGCATATTCTGTCCTGTTTGTAGACAAAATGTTTATGGTGGTATACAGACAGGCACCCAACCAGAAGGAGAGATGAAAGTTACAACATATAAATATAGTCTCCCTGGATATGATAGATATGGTACTATAGAAATCAACTACATATTCAGAGATGGCATCCAGTCGGTAAGATTTAAATCAACACAAAATACTTTTAAAGTTTCTGAACTTTTTGAGGGTTTGTTAATCCCTTGCTAACTACAATACTGTGATGCCTTAACTATTGAAATTGATTGCTAAAAGTACTACTCTTACCATTATGTTAATTCAAGGGGGCATGAGTACCAGAGCCACTGCAAATAGCATTGTAATAAGACAGGAAAAGCATCCAGCAAGCAGCGATTAGAGGCTGATAGAGGTGGATGTACACACATTTTTAAGTCTTGGGCTTACATTTCAGTGTACATGTATAATAATTTGTTATGACTTCGGTGGGTTGTTGTTGAGTTTCTTGTGTCAATAGATTTCTATCCTACAATCATTTCAAAAATCACATTTCAGCTGCATTATAATGTCATGCTAGTTCATTGAGTCCAATCTGTTGTGCGTTTTCATTGCATGTCAGTAAATTACAATTAAAAGTGGGGACTTCTAGATTTTCTTCCTTTTCCTGACTTTTCTGTTAAAGGAGATGGTCCATCTGTTTCTGTATTCTAAGGAGGAATAGATAATACTGGCAGGTATTCATATTAACTGTGAATGTATGAACCATACACTTTAAACATATGTCTCTTAAGTCAAGATTAGAATTATACAATCCTGTCTGAACCCTTTGTCACAGCTGGTAAGTCATTCCCCATCCGTCTTCGATAGTTACTTGAAGTCAGATGTTTCCAATACTCAAGGTTTGAAGTTAAAACAGGACATAAATGTTCAACCTGTTTTTCCATTATAACACCAATATCTTGAACCCATGGAGCAAACTCAATAGCAGAGTCAGAAGTGAAATATAGAAGAACTAATAAAGAAATAGGTAGACAATCTCTATCAATATAAATACAGGTGGTTCAAATATTAAACCCTGATCTATTTCATCCATATTTATTGTTGGAAATCTTTGCTTTGTCGTAATTTTTTTTTCTTGTTTACTAAATGTAGATCCAAATCACAAGGTAATATTCACTTATATGGTTAATATCCACACAATCACATTATTGTTTGTTACACAGGAGAAACACCCAAACCCTGGTAAACCATTTAAAGGTACAACAAGAACAGCTTATTTACCTGATAATAGAGATGGTCAAGAAGTCTTGTCTTTATTAAAAACAGCCTGGGAGAGAAGATTGATATTTACTGTGGGTAAATCTGTTACAACTGGACAAAATGATGTCGTAACATGGAATGATATTCACCATAAAACAAGAACAGATGGTGGACCAGACAGGTGCAGTTCTATTTACAATTATGACCATAACTGGAAAGTTCTATTTACTATTATGACCATAACTGGAAAGTTTAAGATATTTATAAATTTCCCAGATATTTACACATGCTAGCTATTAAACAATAATACGGTTTTGATTTTGTATAAGCTGTATGTAAGAGTACTGACAGACACCACACGGTCGGTTTTGATCATCATTAAATTATTGATGAATTGTTTTTTTTTAGTTTTGGTTACCCTGATTCTCGTTATTTGAAACGTGTTAAAGGAGAACTAATGGCACATGGTGTAACATCAGAAAAACCAAGATAATACTGTTGCTATGGAAACAAAAGAGAAAATATTTTTTCAATTTATAATTACCTTTTACATATTTAGTTTTAGTTTCACCTGTTTTCTGCTTCACCTGTTTTGTTTGCTTTTATATAGTCATCACTCCAGTCTATACGTCTGTCTAAAATTTCTTTTGGGTACCATATAGACTGATTTTCTTATCAAATCAATTTCAAATTTATATCGATTGTTCAAATATGTGAGACAACTGAGATATTGCCATTGATGCATACCGGTAATTATTATTTAAATGTAATAATCGTATTTGCAATATAAACTTATTAACATTAAAATAAACACAATACTTAATAATTTGTAAATGCTACAGCTACATGTTATCAAATAATCTACTTGAAATTTATATGCAGTGTTAATATTTAGTTAACAATATTTTTATACGCCCACATTTTTATGTGGACGTATATTGTCGTCGCCCCTGTCCGTCCGTCCGTCCACATTTTTTTTGTGAACAGTCTACAGGTCACAATTTTTATCCGATTTCAATGAAACTTAAAATATAGGTTTATCACCATAAGATCTCGGTTCGTTTCGATATTGGCATGTATCGGACTGTAACTTCATGGGTTATGGCCCCTGATTGTACGAAAAATCACGTTTTTTAGCTTGTGAACAGTGTAGAGGTCACAATTTTGAACCGATTTGGATGAAACTTGACATGTATGTTTATAACCCAAAGATCTTGGTTCCTTTCGATATTTGCGCCCATCGGATCGTAACTTCCTGAATTATAGCCCCTGATTGTCCGAAAAATCGCCCTTTTTAGCTTGTGGTCCCTCTGGAGGTCACAATTGTTATCTGATTTGGTTATATCACCGTTGCATGGTTATGAAGGTTGAGTTCGAATTTCGTGAAAATCAGACCAAAATTGACGGACAAAATGGCCGCCGTTTGTACGCGAATAGTGTGAAAATATGTTATATCAAGGTTGTGGACCTTATAGAGGTCACAATTTTGAACCGATTTTGATGAAACTTGACATGTATGTTTATAACCCAAAGATATTGGTTCCTTTCGATATTTGCGCCCATCGGATCGTAACTTCCTGAATTATGGCCCCTGATTGTCCAAAAAATTGCCCTTTTTAGCTTGTGGTCCCTCTGGAGGTCAAAATTGTTATCGGATTTAAAAAACCGTTACATTATATCACCGTTCCATGGTTATGAAGGTTGAGTTCGAATTTCGTGAAAATCGGACGAAAATTGACGGACAAAATGGCCGCCGTTTGTACACGAATAGTGTGAAAATATGTTATATCAAGGTTGTGGACCTTATAGAGGTCACAATTTTGAACCAATTTTGATGAAACTTGACATGTATGTTTATAACCCAAAGATTTTGGTTCCTGTCGATATTTGCGCCCATCAGATGGTAACTTCCCGAATTATGGCCCCTGATTGTCCGAAAAATTGCCCTTTTTAGCTTGTGGTCCCTCTGGAGGTCAAAATTGTTATTGGATTTAAAAAACCGTTTGATTATATCACCGTTCCATGGTTATGAAGGTTGAGTTCGAATTTCATGAAAATCGGACCAAAATTGACGGACAAAATGGCCGCCGTTTGTACGCGAATAGTGTGAAAATATGTTATATCAAGGTTGTGGACCTTATAGAGGTCACAATTTTGAACCAATTTTGATGAAACTTGACATGTATGTTTATAACCCAAAGATCTTGGTTCCTTTCGATATTTGCGCCAATCGGATCGTAACTTCTGATTGTCCAAAAAATCGCCCTTTTTAGCTTGTGGTCCCTCTGGAGGTCAAAATTGTTATCCGATTTAAAAAAACGTTTGATTATATCACGATTCCATGGTTATGAAGGTTGAGTTTGAATTTTGGGAAAATCGGACCAAAATTGACGGACAAAATGGCCGCCGTTTGTACGCGAATAGTGTGAAAATATGTTATATAAAGGTTGTGGACCTTATAGAGGTCACAATTTTGAACCGATTTTGATGAAACTTGACATGTATGTTTATAACCCAAAGATCTTGGTTCCTTTCGATATTTGCACCAATTGGATCATAACTTCTTGAATTATGTCCCCGGATTGTCTGAAAAATCGCTTTTGTTAGCTTTTGGTCCCTCTGGAGGTCAAAATTATTATCCGATTTAAAAAAACGTTTGACTATATCACCGTTACATGGTAATGAAGAGAGAGTTTGAATTACGTGAAAATCGGACTAGAATTGACGGACAAAATGGCCGTCGTTTGTACATGAATAGTGTGAAAATATGTTATATCAAGGTTGTGGACCCTATAGAGGTCACAATTTTGAACCGATTTTGATGAAACTTGACATATATGTTTATAACCCAAAGATCTTGGTTCCTTTCGATATTTGCGCATATCGATTCGTAACTTTCTGAGTTATGGCCCCTGATTGTCCGAAAAATCGCCTTTTTAACTAATTGGAGGTCACAATTATTCTCCAATTTAAAAAAAAAAAAAACAAACTATGATTATATCACCGTTACACCTTAATGAAGGTCGAGTTTGAATTTCATGAAAATTGGGCCAAAAATTGCGGGACAAAATGGCTGCCGTTTGTAAGCGAATAGTGTAAAAATATGGTATATCAAGGTTGTTGGCAAGTAGAGAACACAATTTTAATCCGATTTTGATGAAACTTGAAATTCAGGTTTAAAACCCAAAGATCTTGGTTCCTGTCAATATTTGCGCATATCGAATTGTAACTTCCATGAATTATGGCCCTTTATTGTAGGAAAAATCACTTTCTTTTTAGCTTGTTCTCTATCCATCTCTCGAAAATGTGGGCGTATCCTGCCTGGCAGCCGCTGGTTGATAATGACTTCCAAATTTAGTACTAATGATCACCTTTTAGCAGATATTCCTGTGACGAACCATGTATTTTTTCTTAATTTTCTGAGGGGTTCACTCTAACAAGCACTTTAACACTTGACATGGAATAACCCATAGGTACTTTTTGAAAAATTTAATACAAATTTGAACATTATCTTTTAAAAAACAAATATCCTTAAAATGAAACAATCACTTCGATTTGGTAGAAAATAGAAGTATTGCTTTAGTTAAATTTGACATATAATTAGATTAAGATGTGGACCCTCATATACTTTTTCTACATTAAAAAGTTTATGTCTGTAGATTAAGCCAATATTGAGATGAAAGACTTTCTGTTCACCAATTCCAAGTATATGTGTAAAATTGAAAAAACTGACTGACTTGTATGATTTTTGCCTTGTACATAGAACCAAAGGGCTTACATCTCTTCTGAACCACTGGTGTGTGTGGGGTGGGGACTTAAATTTATAGTTTCAAGATGTTTCCAGGTACCCGGTAAATTATTTTTACATCAGTCGGAATTAAAGTCAAATATAGATTCCAATGCTGTGATTTCCAGCTTATTCTAGGTTTTTTAAGTGATATAAAACTGAATTTTTGAAGAAAGTTTTTAAACAATTTCAATATATTTTTTATTCTTTATATTCTTTAAAGATACATTCCCTTGTGCAAACAGGGTGATTTCTTATGTATTTGGATCAAAAACATATCCAAACTAATTATTCTATCAAAATTTTTCTTCAAATCCTTCTCAAAATACTGGTTATGCGAGGGAATAACCCTGCTATAAAAATATCTATTAAAAGAGGTCATATGTGTGTCACGTGACATAGCTGACAGGTGCTACCCAGCAATGGGTGCGAAGTCGGAGGAAAATTCATTGTATACACAAGACGATGTTGTCTTTAATCGCTATCCATTTATCATAAATATCGAAACGTAATTAAATTCTTGGGATTGTCCACTGCCCACATTTTTGTCCATGATTTTTTATCTCAGAATGTGTTGTATGTTTAACTCTTCATAAAGTTTATCAACATGTACATCAAGCGCTCCATCTTCACTGGCAACCTTTGACGTCACACGAGCAGACATCCCTAATCGGGGTGGGGGTGGATGGTTGAATGGTTAGCACGTGCGTGCTGTATCATGAAGTCTGTCATTGAGTCAACTGGCGTGGTTTCGAATCTTTGGTTGTATGTGACAAGGAATAGGGTCGCCTGTCCAACCTCATGGCTTTTCTCCAGGTCCACCCACTGCTAAAGACCCCTGCGGGTAAGACAATTATTGAAATAAAATTAAACCATATTAGTCCCAAAATGACCTAGTTTGTGTTGTGTGGACATTTCTCTCTCTCTCTCTCCATCCCTAATCATTGTGTTGCCGATTAGGGAAACCCTTGCTTTTCTGGCCTGTAGGAGTGTTTTTCGGGGAATCCAGTATTTTTCTTGTTAGATTGGATATTTCTATTTTCCATATGTACCAAAATTGACATACTTTTATGGAAATATGTGTAACCAACCAATAAATACTTTTCTGGGAATGTATCTTTAAAAAAAACCATGTCAACATACGCATTGATCAACTTGATATTGTTATTAATGTATAAGTCTGTGATCTTAGTCAATCTTAATTTTATGACACATATTGTATTTTAAATATTATTGATTTTCTGATGATCTAATAATGTGCTTAATAATAATTTGTATAACCAGTTAATTGTTTTCTTTTATAAGTCTTGAAATGTGTGGGAGAGCAAAGGCCCAACGCTCTACTCCATTAAGACAGAATTTTACTAACAGGATGTCATAGTGAATAGTTTTTAGTGAGTCAGCAATAAAAGCTGAAGGCCACACCAAGATGACAACAGATCTTCAATGAATGTGAAGAGGTCAAAACAAGATGAAATGTTGAATTGTAGAAAATAATTTAGAGGCTAAAGTTATCATCCGATTAACAGTAATCGGTAAATAGTGTTTATAGATTTAACAATTTCCAATAAATACTGTCAGAGTTAAGATTGATTTGATATATGTACAGTGTATGTTCACAATCCGATTCAAAGGTTGTATAACAAATGTTACTTGTAGGAAGAGCTAGAAGCCAATCAAATTTTAATATTTCTGATAATTACTTCATGAGTTGCTCCTCTTGATCAATTTGTAGTGCTTTGCGAATGTCACCATTACCTACAAAAGATAAATCTTGAGAAACCTTTGTGGACTGCTGCTTGCAACCAAATTTTTCCTTTTTTTGCTATCCAACAAAGAATCTCTATATTTCTTGGCCTAACATCTTAGTTGTAATTGTTTGATTTATAGTAATCAGAACTGGTAAATATAATGTGTAATAACTTGACTTCCACCTTTCTATAATTAGGGAAATCTGAGCTTCAAGTTTGATACTGTTCAAAGTGATGATGCTAATTTATTGCCTGCCTCTCTGACAATTGTTTGTAAAGACCTACATTTACAATGAATCCACAACAGAAGTCAATAAATATGGAAACAACAGATGTGATGCAACAATCTTTTTCTATAAATGGACATACACTTAAACAATCACATAATTATATTATACAAAAACAAAAGTATACAACAATAACTATCTATATAAAGATACATAAAATACATTATAAACATTTTCTAATAAAATTGTCCACAACAAGAACCTCCTTGTCAAAATTGAATGGAGACACAATACTGGTCATTTTGAATTTTGATATAAATAAGTATCTACACATGTAAATATCTTATAATGGTCACATTTGAATTGCTAGGAAGAAGAATTTTGCCTTGATGGTAGCGTTTCCACATATACTGAGCGCCATAGAAAACGCATCACTTAGTTTTTTGTATAACAAAATGATGCTGTAAACATATCTTATTTATTTTGCTTCTTATTGTGAACAATATTTAAATGGGAACACATCAATAACAACACATTTGTACACTTATGGATGGATAATCTGTAATCAATGGTACAAAGTCAGAGGGGTCAAAATCAAAAATACGACACAGATGTCAGTAGCGCGTATATCCTCCACTGGCTCTTATGCACGCTGTGCAGCGACGTAGCATGGAATTAACCATCTGTGTCGTACTTTTGGTTTTGACCCCACTGACTTTGTACCGTAGATTACAGATTAAACATCCATAAGTGTACAGATGTGTTGTTATTGATGTGTTCCTATTTGAATATTGTTCACAATAAGAAGCAAAATCAATAAGATGTGTTTACAGGATCATTTTGTTATACGAAAAACTAAGTGATGCGTTTTCTATGGCGCTCAGTATATATTTTTTTCCCCAATCAAGTGTGCCAGTATGGTTTGAATTCCAAATGTTTAGGTTTCTTTTATGTACACAAATGTGAGCACCAGAAGAAATCTGAATATGCAAGAAACCATGCCCTCACCCTAATGAACAGTCTAGTCTACCTGAGAGTCCAGTTCCACGACCATTTGAATACAGTGATCCCTGCTAATTTTGTTGTGAAGTACCAGTGATCTCTTCATGGCCTATGATTGGTTAGGCTGTTAGGTATCAGTTCATTTCATTATTCAGTGATGACAATTGGTCCTATTAAATCCATATGGTTGAGAATTCAGTAATGGTAATATATATGAAGAAATATTATGCCTTAATAAACAATAATGCAAACTGAACAACATTAAATAAAACAAAAGCGAACTTAGATTATCCACATATTGACCAGATCAGGACAGTTTGTTTACTGTCAGCATGAAAGTCGTATAACTATCCACTTCATCTTGATCCACTGGGATTAGCTGCTCTTGGTAGTTGTCAGGATAGAACTATTATACTGCAGGATGATGGAGATGATAGTCGAGACTCATCATCAACAGTTAATTGCAATCTCCTATAATAGTATATTTGGTCTGAAGCCAATCAATTTTAGCCATGATTCCAATACAATAATGATTAGCAGACCTGGGGGAGGGCTAGGATGATCAACTGGTATCCCACACTAACATAAAAATAGCATCTGTTCTCAAATATTTGATTAACAGGCATAAATGAAGATACAGGCCATTATTTTTTATCTCCTGAATCCCCACTATTTCCTGTTAGTACAAAAAAATGTTTTTTTGTTTTTTTTGAAATGACATTACTAATAAGAAAACAATAGAAACAATGATATTTTAAAAAAGAAAAGCATGAACATTATGTAACACCAGTTATGAATCACAGTGGTGGTTGTATTAGAATATTCCAACCAAACATAAATCTGTGAATTGTAAGATGCCAATAAAAAAATTTCAAAGTCAAAAAGGTCGAACGTTACTATTATTATGCGGACTAAAAGTAGAATTAGCGGGTGGTTGTTCTACTTTCCATTTCTGACGCCGATTCTGAAACCATATGGTAACATTAAATTCAGATAAATTCAATAGTTTTGCTAAATGTTCTTTCAATTCTCGCTTTGGATAATGTTCTTTGCGAAAGAATTGTTCTAAAGTTTTAACTTGTGCTGGTGTAAATGACGATCTGTTTCTTCTGGAAGATAAACTTCCACATCCTTCTCCTGAAACATAAACATATACATGGTTAATATCATACTAGTACTTCACTGGATAATAAGTCTTTTATAAACAACATATTATATTATAGTTTTTTCACTTAACTAAAAACAGTCCTGCTAGATCACAGTTTCCCAACCTTCTTCTCCCCATTTACCACTGGGAACTTTTAAAAAGTGAAATTACTTCTGCCCTGTTTTGTTCAGTAATTTGAATATTCAAGCAAATGATTTTTAAATACAGAACTATTTTAAGTTCAAACAATAATATTAGCATACAATGTTATTTCACTTAAATATAAACTAAATGAACAGACAAGGTATATCAGAACTAAAAACTGTCAGTCATAAAATATGTCTGTACGAATCGTGAATCAAAAAATATTCGAAATCACCCCCCCCCCCCCCCCCCCGGCCCGGGAATATATTTTGTAGGGAACCCTTGTGTTAGATCTTGTTGAATAAGCTGTCAAAATTGATTCTTTAAAATGAGACGGCACCACCCCTGTCAAGACTAACTTCCAACATTTGTATTTCATGAATTTCAAAATATAGCGTACAGATATTATGAATTTCTTTTAGGTTTATGCATATGACCCTGTCTGACTTAAGTTAAAATAAAGTCCATTGAGAACCCCTTTCTTTATCGCATTCACAAGTTTAAATAATTAAAATGTGAATGGAAAGATTACAAAATTTTTAAAGATTACAAAATGTGAAATAAAATGAAAGATGTTCCGTCTCCATTAGTCCAGTAGGAGCAGAACAGTAGGGCGTTAAACCCCATTTCTTTTCATTTCTTCAAAATTTCAAAAAGGACAAAATTATGATCCTGTGTAACTACTCCTGCTGAAGATTGTTAACCGGTACATGAACTCTTCAAATGAGAGTGTATCGGGTGTCCTAAATAGAATAAGCACAACCTGCACAACTTCTCTGTCACTACAGTTTGAACCTGGATTTCAGATATCAAAACCATGTGGGCAAAACCCTCCAAAAGAGTCTAGTACTCTGTGATATATTTCTAATAACATCTGAAAATGGATGTCGTCAACTATCTCAGTCTCATTACATTTATACCAAACCAACACAAACATCAACTGAACACAGACCAAAATATTTTAGTAATATTGGGGAAAATGGAGGACCGAGAGAAAATCCATGAAGTTAGGACGATAACTCAACTCTTTGACACCTAAAGCATTGAAACCAGGCAGCACACCTGAATCAATTACAGACCTTAGACCCCTCGGTCATCCAATTCCCAAACATGTACTTATAAGTCATTGATAGATAAGGAATACATAGTTGGAAATGTAATTAATTTTGCAACCATGTACAAAGGAACCAGTGAAAGTGTCAGGAATTAAAGAGGCTAAGTCTCTACTTAAATATCATCCAAAATCTTCAACATTGAAAACCCCCGAATGATTTGTCAACTTAAATCAACATTGATGCTCTGATCTTACCGGAAAAAGATGGGCTTCTGATATCCAATATTTAAGACAAAATAAACATTTTACCATTGGCACACGAATTGTGTACCATAATGCGTTTCAGCCCCAGTTCTAGCAAGAGACTCAAGGAACGAGGCTAGAAACATTGCACCAAATCAAACGGCATAAGTAGACTGGAATAACCAGACGCTAGAGATTTGCATTCGATTGCGACTACTGGCTTATTTTGCCAACATAACTGATTTGAAATTAGAGTAAAAACGGAAACCGTTGAATGTAAATCAGTTTATATACATTCATATTACAGTATTTTATGTGTTGTGACCCACTTGTGTCAATTTCTAGGTCCTAAATGTTAGCGATTTAGCGCCTTTAAAAAAGAAAGTCAAACCATCATGTGGACATTTTTTTTAGGGGTGGAGCACATACTGTGTGTTCAAAATGTGTAAGTACAACCCTTCTGAAGCTATTAGTAATATTACAATAAGGTCACTATGGAGTATAGGTCACCTCGAAAGAGCTCTTATTTTTTTTCAGATATTGTTACTTTCCTTCATTGGTGTTCCAGCCTAGTTCAATGCACAAATCAAACACAATCTCCTAATAAGAATTAAACTATTTGAAATACGTTCTTATTTTAAACCAAAAGGAGGTTTATTGAAAATTAAAACATGGATCGAACCCTTAATCTATATTTCTGCAGCTTGCAATTTACATCAATAAATACGGCCTTTTCAGGTATCTGTGGCTACTCTTTCACACTCATTATATTATGGATTGGAACCAACCTACCTATGTGTTAGGTTTGGATCTGCAACTATTTTCATGTCGTATTAATGCTGTTTTAAAACCAAATGCCTTGCCACATTTAACACAGGCGTGAGGTTTATTTTTCTGGTGAGAGTTCAAATGGCCTTCAAAATGATGTTTAAAGTTGAAACCTTTATTACAAATTTGACATCTATATCTAAATCTGCCTGTATGATAATTTCTGTGATTGATAATACCAGACGAACTGGTCATTGTCTTGCCACAAAGTCTACAGGTATACCCTCCCGTTTCATTATACATGAAGATATCATAGTCTTCCGAGACTGAAATTGAAATGAAACATCATGAAATAAATCTGAAGCAAAAACAACAAATGCAAAACAATTTTCAGGACTGCTACTGTGTAGGCCTCGTGGAATCCAAACCCCTAAATTTAGACAAACGTAACCTCTAACTCAATATAATCCATGATAATGAAAATTAAAAACACGAATTATAAATCAATTTTGGTCAATATCAATCAATATTGATGTTACTGTGAAAATACATGATCCTAATACCCAATATTTGAAGACACAATGAATAATTTGAAATTGAATGTAAATCACTTTATATCCGCTGTATTACATAAATATGCGCTTTAGACCCATTGTCGTTTATTTGTAAACGTCCTTTAAAGCAAGATTCGTATTCCAGAGACTCTTGAGCCGGCTTAGTATAAATCCATTTGCCCTATATTACTAAAGTATTGTGTGCCATTCATTACAGGATCACAAGCTCTATGAGAATATTACATTATTATCAATAAAAACAAGCTCTATGAGAATATTACATACATTATCATCAATGACAACAACATTGTAGTGTATTGTATGATGTCCATACAAAGTCTCTGCTAAGTTGATTTTACATGTTAGTTTTATATCCTTTTATCACCAGATGCAAGAGAGCAGTTTGCTTCAAGCTTCCAGTCAGCCACTCCATCAAAACAGTCAACTTATTTTATTGTGTTACAGTGTAAAACTTATGCTTATTTCTGGTAATTTGGACATGTACTGTGTGATTGCCATGTAGACGAAGTAGAAGTTCGCCATGTAGACGAAGTAGAAGTTGTTTCAAAAATAATATGAAACAAACCATAAACCCAAATAAAGTAGTAACGCTGGATGGTAAAGGCTTGTTGTAGATCCATGCATGGATAACTACGTGTATACTGCATTATACCATGTATCAGATTATTAAGTTTTGGTGAAAAAATATTCTAGGTTGTGGCAATGCAATCTGTGACTAATAAGAAATGAGACACTTTGATAACATTATTTTGGAAACTGAGGAATCCCCAAAGGTATCTGCATTGTGCTCCCGTTTCTGTTTTGCATAAAATTTGGTTTAGTTTAGGTTCTCAAAGCCCCTTCCTTACACTCCTGAAACATTTGTAATTCAATTATGCCATGTTCAGACTAATATTTAGTTTTGGAGATTATATCGGCTTCAATACACAGTGAAAACTACACAATGAAATTTACTCACTTACATGTATCTGTTACTGGAGATATGTTACTATCTCTTTATTTAATAATTTTATTTACCATCTACAAATATGATTAAATTAAATACTAATATTAATACCTGTACATTACATTTGAGTTCATCAATATTAAACTAAGCATTGTGACTGACAAATCTAAAATTCATACAGATACAATAACAGCAACTTTAATATAAGATACTCTATTCATCTAGAAACACCACAGACATTAAGTTCGTGTTTCAAAACTACCGCCCTATATTTAAATTTCATTCCACACTTTTTGCACGAATACATATTTGTTTGGTCTTGGTCATTATGAGTGTTCATATGACCTTGTAAATTATCAATGTTTTGATATCCTTTATTACATATTGAGCAATTGTACTTATAAATGCCTTTATGTGAGTCTTGATGAAGCTTAAATCCGAGAGCACTTTTGAATGTCTTGTTGCAAAATTCACAAATACACAAAAACCTTCTTGCCAGTTCGTTCTTTGTAGGTTCCGAATCTGATCTCACAGTTTTGGTTTGAACTCTTGTTGCTCTAGCACAAACTGCAAGAGAAAACAAAAGATCTTAATCACCAAATATTGATAATCAAATTCATGGCGTAAAAACTTATTTCTAAGGCAATGCAAGCACTGGAAAATCTTGTCCGGGAAGATTTATCGCTAACTTGAGCAAACTGCTACACAGAGTAAAATTGCAGATAAAAAAATCAGACCAATCAACTTCAGCACTTCAGTTTCAAGTATTAAATCCAAAAAAATATCTTTAGTTTTGTTGTTCCATTCTGTACATGTACTTTCTCTATGGCATCAATTACATATGGTGTTTATGTCTCCAAAGCCCCACCCCCACCTCAAAAGAAAGACAAACTTGCAACATAATGTGTAATTATCGACCATTACAAAAATACAAAAGACCTGGTTCAGAAATTTATTATCAGAGCAATGAAACATAAAGCTCGTAGATATTTTTAATTTGCTATACATCTAGTCACAAAAGAGCAACTCATCAAAAATAATGCTGAAAATAGTCTTTTTTATATACATCTTTCTTGAAACAGAAAACAAAACCAGCCATTCCTCAAAAAAATCTCCTTTTCATACACAAAACACATTAAACTATTTAATGAGATGTATGTATATGGCGAAGTAAAGCTGAACGAAAACCATAGCTATTTGAACATTTATCACATTTATGTGGTCTATTATTTGAATGTCTGTTTAAATGTCCATCCAACTGATGTTTATTTTTACATCCTTTATTACAAATAGGACAGTAATATCTGTAAATTCCTTCGTGACATTTTTTATGATCTAAATACCCATTGGGTGTTGTCATGGTTTTACCACAGGTTTCACAAACATATTGTTCTCTTGGAATATTTTGCATTATATCATCTACACAATGTCTTCTATTTACTGAAACAAAAAGAAAAACTACACTCAGATTTGTGTTTTGAACTTCTTTTATTTTCAAAATCAACTCAATATCAGTCAAATAACCACATCATCTCGGCTCAATCATACATAATCTTTAACGTATCAATGGTTAAAGATTTTGCTCTTTTCAAATAAAACAACTCTGGATATGTGAAAATAAAATTTTGATTAACATTGCATAATTTGTACAAAATACACTGTCCTCCCCTCTAAAATCAATTCATGTAACTGATTGACCAAATGTAAATGAAATGAAATGAGGTTTAACGTCCTACTGTTCTGCTCCTAAACTTGGCTAATGAAGACGGGCATACGCCATCAGTGTGCTATGAGGGATATTTTGACTGGACAGCTGCTACCGCCTACTCTTCTATCGAGTTCCAACTGCCAAGGGGTCTTTTACGTGCACGCCATTGTGTACACAGGACCTTGGTTTTCCATCCTATCCCAACACAGCTGTCTTTGTCAGGCCCTCCCTCTTGCATCACTGACAAGGGGAACCATTCCAGAAAATCTGGATGAACTTTCTCAGCCAATGCAGGGATCGAATACCCGACCTCCAGTCCAGACTAGCGAGCCAGCGTCTTACCCACTTAGCCATGTGATCCCCCATGACCAAATGTAAGAATCACAAAATTGTGAACAAGACATTAACTCCAAATATTACAAATAAAGTGTTATGAATGGTGATTGTGTTCCTATGGTGTGAAAATTCTATCAAAATGTTTGTCTTGTGTTGCATTTACAAGCTTTCGAAGTAAAAATGTGAAAGGAAAGATAACTCAGAAAAATGATTTCAAAATTTAATATTAGAAAATTTTAATTTTACATATATGGTGTACTTCAATATGCACAACATAGTTAGCATTACTCAACAACCTCAAAAAGTTTTAAAACAATTCATCTAGTATAGGAAAAAATTTCGCATAATATATCAAAATCTTACAAGGTATTTAATAAATTTGATTTTAATAAAAGTCCTATATTGGGGTAACATTTACAATCTTGAAGTATTCAAAATGAGACTGAAGCAAAACGTCTCGGCAAAATTTTCAGTTTGAAGTCATGAGAATATGTGATCTGTGACTGAAAAATTCTGAATTTTAAGAAAAATAAAGAGATCTTGACATGTTGAGCACTCCCAAAAATTGTAAGATCAACCGATCGTCACAGGTAACGTTATACGTCCATGAAATAATAGCCAATCATAACATAAGATATGGTCATCTAAAGTTCACATTACATGTTATGTATTTCATGCTGCCACCTTCATTTCTTTGCATTTGTCTCAAAGAAGGGTGATTGCTGTTCACAAACAAATGTTCTTTGTCTTAATCCCCTAAATAACTTTTTAGTCTTCATTTTGATTAGAATTAAACAAGAAATATGTTTATTAGCTGTCTGTCAAGTTGCATCTTTTAAAGTCCATTATAATTTTACAACTTTAATATGATGACTGATCCTGTGTCTATCATGAAAGGTGTATATACACTTGCACCGCAACAAATAACTCCTAATTTTGAAAAGGTATTTAGCAAACATGTTTATGTCGGTTCAGTGAAGACTTAAAAGAAAAGGATTTTCCACATTTTTCACACTTATAAGGACGACTATTGGAATGACTGTTCATATGACCATCTAGCTGACGAGTACTGGTACATCCTTTAGAGCAAATCGGACAACGGTAGCGATGAATTCCATGATGAGACTTAGCATGCTCTCTTATTCCCGTAACTGTCCTATACACCTTTCCACAACTTTCCACATGACAAACATATTTTACCATGCCATCTTGATCAATATTTTGTGTAAGATAACCAATCTCTTGATTCCAAACTGAAAGAAATCAAAAAAGTTATCTCTATAACTTTCCTCTTGAATCAATGATGATCACAGATCATAATTTGCTTTTAACAAATCTCAACTATAGATGTTTTTTATACTTATATCAAAATGAAATGGAGTTTAAGATCATACTTTTCTACACCAACTGGGATTATGAAGACAGGAATACTCCAGGAAGGAAATCTTGTCAAAGGTTCACGCCAACGTATGCACAGGAGCACTGTTTTTCATTTTATCCGAACAAACTAGACCCTGTTCCTTGCCAGGTTAATAAGGGGAAAGCCAAATCAAATATACTGAGGATCTTGATCGCTCAACATCAGGATTCAACACAGGACCTCCTAGTCATTAAACTAGAGACTCACTGACTGAACCTTTCCAATATAACTGGCTGTATTAAATCTATGGGAAATACTGAGGATTGATTATCTGCATCTTAAACACAATATTCTTGTCAGTGAGTGTAACTGTAAACTGTTCTAGCCAGCAGACAATAATCTACAGACTTGACAAACGGTTATTAGATCTGTTTTGCTAAGTGGAGCAGAAGGATCTAGGGTTGGTATTCAATCAAACCATATCTTACTTCAGTCCAGTAAGCGGTAACTTCAGTACTAGAACAACACAGTAGATGATGAACTCGACAAATGATATTATTGGTGTTTGAAACACTGGATGTTTCAGCCTGCTCCGTCAATAATATCTATTCAAACTGGCTGAAAGATGGATCAAATTTAACATCACGATGTGTGTTATAAAGAGACAGGTTAACAGAAAAAGTCCCAATAAGAATCCTTGTTGTCTAATTCACAGGATTTTTGGTTATCCTGAAGGCTATCTTCCCCATAGTTTTTTAATCAGTTTGGGGCAATTTTTAAAATCAAAATATAATGATATAAAACATTGTTTATCTAATGTACATATTTTTCTATATCAAAATACACCACTCGGACAAATAGTACAAATTTTGCATGTTGGTGGTGGTAGCAAAGGGTGCGGATAACAGTACTAACTTCAAGGCCCCAAAAATGCTGATCTGCCACCCAATGTGAACTTCTGGCTGCTGCCTATTTGAACACTCAAATTTGTTAGGTTACATGCACTAAAACCATATGTTTTAACAATTTTTTTCCCACAGTGCCAAATAAACTCTGATTTCAGTTTTTTACATTTACAATCACATTTATACTATAAATGAAAACCTTCTTTTATTTTATCTATGTAAGTACAAAATATGTATTATAGCATTGGAGGATAACTTAACAAATGTTATAAGCTTATAAACCAATAATAATATAAAACTACCTTATTACAAAACCTACCAACTTCTATTCAAAAATTCAATTGTACTTAAATAACACTTCAATTCATTGCCAAAGAATTTTGCTAAGTAAATCTTCTCGTTTTCAACTCCAAATAATATGATTAAATAACCAGAGATATATGTACCAAGCTAGGAAAGTCCTTTACTTCCATTAAGAATTCATTTTGTTAGAATGCACAACACAACATATATGTATATCAGATAAACAAGTCTGTACATATTATAATCGTATGTGCAACTCCATTTATTGAGATACATATAATGTTAGTCAATATAATTCAATGCTACCACTAGTGCTGAGCACTATAATTGACCCAGACAAAACAATCAGAAGTTAATATCCAAATAATTGCTTTGAATAAAAATATTTTCTCAACCACATGAAAAGGATCACATTACATGTACTTGTACGATGAACACATCTTTATCTTAATCTACACCGCAGTTTATGTTGAACTAAGTTATATTTATATGTGAAGTCTTTCAAACAATTGTCACATTTGAACGGCTTATTATTTGAATGTTTATTCATATGGCCAATAAATTGTTGTTTATTATTACAACCTTTGTTACATATCGGACAAGTATAACGAAAGTTTCCATCATGACTTCTTTTATGATCAGCATACCCACTGTAAGTACGGAATGTTTTTCCACAATCACAAGAATATAACGTTTCACTTGGTGTCAATAAAGGGCGTCCATCTTGAAATCCTTGTATTGCACTATGTTTAACTGAAATAAAATAACACATCACTTATTTTGTAATTTTACTGTTTGAAAGATCTAATGATGAATGATAAAAATAAAATGACCTTCAGTTAAAACAATGAAGGTGGAAAATAAAAGAATACAAAAGCCTAAGAGAGTAACAATACATGTATTTTTGAAACATATAGGATTGAACTGCTTTAAGAATATTCTTTGGTTATTAATGGCCACAAAAGTCAGTTGTTTACCACATGAAAAAAACCCTGATTAATGACTATAATGCATTATATATCATCGATTCCATCATTCTGATCAAAATACAGATTTAAATTCTGTTTAGTTTATGTATTCTTCTGATGGAGGACACAATGTATAGATGTATTGTGATGCTACATGCCATGTAAATAAAAATAATTTTAAAATATGGTACTGATAGTGGGATTTGCTGCTCTGATTAGAGTAAATAGTTAATAGTCATATGACAGTATGTTGCATTTACATGTACATTCGACGTGCACTACACGTGGTATTGTATTAAGTGAGTATGTACATGTATGTATATCGTCTTAATAGCGCAGTCATTGATTTTCCTCATCATTATCTAATTATAGTAATTGAAGTTGACTTGTCATATCTGATACAGTATTTAGAGTATGTGTAGATTAAACAATTCCAACATACACAAGAGAAACATGTTCTTCATTCTGCTTCTGATTCCTGCCAAATCTCAGCAATTAAAGGAAAGTTAAAAGTTATGCCAAGACATGATCAAATTGGATATAAACAGTTTTAATTACAGTTGGCCAGAACTAACAGAAGGGATCACCAGTTTTTGGCTGATGGGTCAATGCCAGGGCTTCCACTTCAAAATTTTCACTACCGGTCATTTTTATAATGCACAAAAATTTTGCAAAATAAATCCATATTTCATGTTTTTTATTCGCGGTCGGGTATTGTGAATTCACGTGTCTATACCACTTTGTCAGCATGAGGTACACAAAAAATTATATATTAGTCTTAAAAATGAAATATTTATTGTAAGGCTTGTGATAATTATTTATAAGTTAAATATTCTCTTTTGGCTAGTTAAATAATCGAAATAGCTGAAGAAAAAACATGTCAGTGGCTGACACATAATTACCACGTGCTCAATAGAAAACACACTGACCTGGATAATCATGAGATGTAATACAATAACTTCGATATGAAGATAAATATATAATTATCCACGGCATATATTTCACATTGGTTTTAGAACATCTCTTACGGTGTTACGGGCCGCAGAATATTGACGAAAATCTTAGTAATGAATAACTGTCGGGTAGCTAACTTGGCATTCATGTTTGCTAACTTCAAACGACACTAGCGCCGTCTAGAATATCGTCCGGTATAAGATTTACAATATATTTATGCACGACAATTTTTCGAACACGTGGAATTATTCAATTATCAATATTGCTACACAATAGCACTGGAATATGTAATATTCTTAATTTGTCGGTAAGCAAGTTAACTAATCTCTAGATATTATTTCTACAATTCCCACAAGGCCGTAATATCACTATAAAAAATTATAATTCAATTTTCTCCCAACATGTACGTTGTTAAGGATTTACGTCATTTCTATGCTGTTATATTTAATATGACGGTTGGATTCGAAGAGCAGTACTTCATATTAATTTTCCTTTTTTCGAAGATCGTAACAATCTCGTTTACATAGTGTGTAACTGAAAATACGGTAAACGGCTTTGTTCTAGAAAATTCTTATGACACGTGGACAATACGTGATTGACTAAGAATGGACTGTTTCACGCCTTTGATAAGATTCCCGAATATCAATTAACTTTTAGTGTTCTACTACACGACAATCATCATCAATTATCAACATAATGCACAGTATAATCTACTGACGACTATGTATACAACTCTATAACACCAATCACAAGATTATGTGGCTTCTTCTATCTTTACATACATATTATTCTGCACTGGCCGTACAGTGTTATAGTTACATAGTGGATGTCGATGGTAGCCATGTTTGAAAATTGGGTTTTTGAAAAAAGGCTATTTTTCCGGCGTGCAAAATGACCGTTGGGTCACATCTAGTTACGGTCATTTTCCATAGCCCTAGGTCCCGACCGGCACATACGGCCGACATGGAACCCATGGTCAATGCTATCTCAACACTGCATCCAATAAAACTAACAATAACATATACTCTTATTTTAATGAAATACAACCAAATAAATTTATAAACCACTAAACTCAAACATTATAGTTGAGATCAATTTCTACACAATTCTCATAGTTCAAATGTTCCACAGAATGTCCATATAATAAATGTCAAATACTGTTGTTGGTTATAACCAAATAATCAGCCTTATCAACATGTTCCAATTTATCATAATCATATATTCTACACAGGTAAAGAAATACAATACAGTGTTTTTGCAAGCAGATAATCATTCAGCTCACATTGAAACTCAACTTGTTCGTAATACTCCCCTCAAAGGTGAAAATTTAGTTGCAGAAAATTTATAAAGTAGGCAAATTTCTAATGTTGTTTGGAACATCTAGTCTTATGTTGTACCAAATTGTGTTTTAAAGTAAAAGCTCGATCACAATTGTCACATTTAAATGGCTTGTTATTTGAATGATTGTTTATGTGTCCTATAAATTGTTGTTTATTATTACAGCCTTTGTTACATATCGGACAAGTATAACGAAAGTTTCCATCATGACTTCTTTTATGATCAGCATATCCACTGTAGGTTCGAAACTTTCTTCCACAATCACAAAAATATAAGGTATCTGTTGCCGTAGTCATTGGTCGTCTACAAGTATCTGGATAGTCTTGTGTACTATAATGTTCAACTGAAATAGAACATTAATACTTGTACAATACTTGTTCAAATGTAAAGGAATAATTCATTAAACTAAATTCTTGAGTATTGCAATCCAAATGCTGCACATAACCATCAATTGGATAATATATCCAAACTACCTGGTAAGATGTAGTTGTTCTGAGAAACATTATATCTTTTGAAATGCTTCATGGGTTAAATTTGATCAACAAATTGTAACAGAGTCACCATTGTGATAACTTGGAACATGGTTAATGGATGAGCCCTGATATTACCAACTCTTTGGTTTAAAATCTTTATTATATGTATTACTAACTCGTTTCGTTTATTGTGGGTTTATTTCATGTAGCTTGCATATGGAAGCCCATGTGGTTAGAAAGGCTGTAATAATTTTTTTGCCCATGATTATGCATGAATATTGAAATCAAAAAAGCCTTTTTGAAATAAAAATGTCTAATCAATGCCCCAAAATATGTTATTTTTGTGCAAAAAAAATGTAAACATGTGCCTCCTCGACCACCTCCCGCAAACCCACCTTATTCTTACAATGTATATTCAGTTTGAGATAACAATTTAATTTTTGCCAATCAATACATATAATATACTTTTAGATACATGTAAGAAAATGATTAGAAGGTTAGATGGGCCAACTATGCTTGAGGGAACATATCTTGAACAAAACAATCATAAATTAAAGAAGACAAAAAATTGACATAAAGCCTGTAAAAGACATTTGTTCCAATTGTAATTTTAGAAAATAAATAAACATGCTTTTTCAGTAATAAAATACTTTAAACTTTTGAAAATAAAGTTACATTACACAGAACAACTTTAAAATTAATTCTTTAATGTCTTGACTTATTGTAAACTAATGGAGAGATATTACAAATATCAGTTTTACCACATTTCACTCTTAAAATATAAATTCAAAATACTGAACCAAAAGTAGGAATCATGTACAATTAACTTTCAAGGTCACTAAACTTTCTATATACATGTACCAATACATACAACACAGAAAGAGAAAGTCTTTGATATCGTAATACCATTTATATTTAACTCAAAACTATATGGATTTTTTTCTCACTTAAAGGAGCTAAATCGCTTATATTTGGGACCTAGAAATTGACACAAATGGGTCGTAACTCATAAATCTGGATGTATATAAACTGATTTACATTCAATCATTTATGTTTTTACTCTAATAATTCCAAATCAATTCTGTTTGGCGAAATAATACGTCAGATGTCCCAATCGAATAAAAATCTCGAGCGTCCGGTTTTTCCAGTCTATTGTGAATGTTAAATTTATCTTAGATATTGGATATCAGAAGCTTTTCCCTGTAAGATCGCAAGACCAATGTTGATTTAAATTGACAAATAATGCGTGTTTTCAATGTCGAAGATTTTGAATGATATTGAGTTAGAGACTTAGCTACTTTAATATGTTTTGAATACCCTTTTCATTTTTATAATACATGTATTTTCAGGCAGTTGTTACTATCAATATAGATGTGCTTCGTTTTCATAATAAAATGTCTGCAGTAGCATGTCATATTCTAAGTACATATTCAACTTCAAAGCTAACATGAACAGATAAACTTAATGTCATCAATGACACACATACTGTGGTGATCAAGAATATATTTTTGCTGTGCATGTTTTGTCATGGCGTACCAAGTTGTGTTTAAAAGTAAATTCCTTCGAACATCTGTCACATTTAAATGGCTTATTATTTGAATGGTTGTTCATATGTCCTATAAATTGCTGTTTATTATTACAGCCTTTACTACATATCGGACAAGTATAACGAAAGTTTCCATCATGACTTCTTTTATGATCAGCATATCCACTGTAGGTTCGAAACTTTTTTCCACAATCACAATATATTTGAGTTTGCGATCTATCCGCTTTTCTAGGAAACATCCTTCCAGAAGTAGTAATATTTCCCTCTGAAAGAAAAGCATATAATCTCATGACAACTCAAGTCTAACCCTTTATAATCATATTAGAGCCTTGAAAGACCTTTCTCACAGAATAAAAGCATCTAATAGTATACCATAATGTAATGATAATAGAAACTTTTGACGTATAATGCCCAACTAATATGTGAAAATTGCTTGAACAGTATAAATAAGGTACAAACATGAATTAAGTAGATATTAAAAGTAAGATCAAAGGATGTTTAGGTTATTTAGTCAAAACAAAGACAGAAAGAAAAGAATTATGTAACTTTTATATTATGACCACCTGTTTGTAAGTTCAGACCTTTCTCATCTTTTTTGAGTATTACAGGAATTAAATGACAAACTGACTAAAGAAGCTAATCATCTAACACAAATGATGGATATATACAGATACAATTTCAATGAGAGAGAGAGAGAGAGAAATGGGGTTTAACGTCCACTAGGTCATTTTGGGACTAACACATGGTTTAATTTTATTTCAATACTTCGCTTGCGTGTAGGGGTCTTTAGCAGTGGGAGGAAACTGGAGTGCCCGGAGGAAACCCACAAGGTTGAGAAGGCGCCCCTATCTCCATGCCACATACGCTCACACCAGGGATCGAAACCACAGCCGCAAGCCAGAGGTGACCGACCAGCCAGAGGTCTGAGCGCCGCACACTAGACCACCCCACCCCTAACTTCAACGAGTCCCATTATAAATTCTACACCATCAAAATAACACTAAATAAAACAATCAAAACATAACTTCTCTCAACTTGTAAGATATCAAGAAGAAAAACATACAGTATATCTGTAAACAAACAGTAAGAGTTTCATTATAACCATACCAAATTGAATATTCAGTCCCCAAAAAAAGAAGGGGTACAACATGTAGTTGGCAATTGCTGCCATCTTTGCTGGTAAACTGAACTAAGAATGAAATGTCATACAATAGCATTGTCAAAACTTTCGATTGGGTATATTCTTGGTGGGACATTTGGAAATTTGTGTAGGACTGTCTGAATATACGGGTGAAGGAAGTAGCATTCATGCTTCCATCTGTTCTCTGTATAAACTCACTTGATTTGATATTTTCGTTTAAAATATACTGAACGGCATAGAAAACACATCACTTATTTTACAAAATGATCCTGTAAACATATCTTATTTATTTTGCTTCTTACTGTTAACAATATTCAAATGGGAACACATCAATAACAACACATTTGTACACTTATGGATGTTTAATCTGTAATCAACAGTACAAAGTCAGAGGGGTCAAAACCAAAAGTATGACACAGATAGTTAATTCCATGCTTCGTCGCTGCACAGCATGTGTAAGAGCCAGTGGAGGTCACTATATACATTAATTTAAAAATAAATACTACTAGTAGTGTATGCACTTCATTACAATTGTATGCTGGAGTCACAGAATTAACTCATCCACTTAAATAAGCATCATCATTATCATTTCAACTCACAGTGCCATTTGTCAAATACATGTAGTAGCTCTTTTATATTTATTTGTACTGGTAAATAGTTAACCCAATGTGTTAAGATGCATTATGTAAGATTTAGATAAAAAGCTGGTCATTCTTGTTAAAATAGTCCAAAAATATATAATGCAAAGTGAATATATTGAAAATTTCATTGAAATTACTTCATTCTGAGTGAAATTACCGCTGTTTGAAGTATTGACAAGATGTGGCATACATGTACATTTATTGTTTATTATTGTAACAACGGTACTTGTTCTTCAAGACTTTGCCTCAATTCGCCATTTTTAAATTAAATCATTAAATGGCCATCATATTTCTAAATGTCTAGTTTATAAAACATTTAAAGTTTAAAGGGACCCTCCCGATACGAACAGAGTCTCAAAAATTAAAGTCCGAGTATTTATGAAATTTATGGACCAAAATATAGAGGCGTGGTGTATTTTACCTTGTCACAAAATTTCAGCTCAAAATATTGAGTCGTTTGGACGTGAACGTCAACACTGCTTATCCGGACACGTAACCCTTTTAAAATTTCGGGTCAATTTTTTCATTGGGTGACTTGATAATCGATTCCCGTTTCTTGATAGGTCTATACAGTGAATGACCCATGTACTGTACTTGATAACAAAGGGTAAATTTCACCTACATATTATTTTTATAGAAAAAAGTCTGGTTTTATCCAGATACTGTATAATACAACGGTCTCCATTTCCAGATGAAGACTGTCAGGTTTAAGTTATTTACAAGCGTATCACAATATCATGTTAGTTGGTCGGCCTTAGGTAATGGGTTTTAAGGGATTTTAACACAAAATTAAGCAGTTTTATTCCCCAAAAAGTTATCGGGATTGGCCCTTTAAAGCCAAATTAAAAACGGCCAAAGGGCAGATTTAACACTTACAATGCATCTATAACATGTTACATTTGGCATATTATTATTTACATTAAAGTAAATACCTGGTTTGATGCGGTAATAAATGTATATTAAAATTTGAATCAGTAAATCAACATACAAATATCAATTTGGAAAAGACATTGATAAAGAGGGCATTAGAAATCACATCAATTTCTCACTTTATTATTGCTAATAAGAGATGTTGAGTATGCATGTTGACATTCAAATCAATTCTGTTTTTTATTCTATTGTTCTGGAGATGTATTAGTCTATTACATACAATTCTAGGAACAAGATCTATATCTTTGCAGTAAAATGAGGTTTAGCATCCTTTTTTTCTGCACCAATCGGGCTAATGAAGGCAGGATCTATATAAGTATCAATTTAAGTCTTCTTAAATAGCTTAAAATTTACGTATAACCTAAAAAGATATTTAATTTGTGATGAGGCCAAGAAAACAAACAGGTGTCTTTTGTCTCCTTGATGTCAGAAGTTGTTTCACTATTACAGGATAAATTGTTAAACAATCCAAAATTTTGAAAGTAGAATTTTTACAGCTAGTCTCCAAGCAAATGATTATTATCATTCTTGCCATCCAACTGGCAGATATATTAATCATTCATCCTTGATACCATCATGCAATCCCAATTACTAAATCGAACTATTTCCCTTAATACTATTTGGGGATGGAGTTTCAGAAGTGTGAAAGAGGTAGTGGTGCACAGTAAATATTACAGTCTTCTTTCTCATTACTTGCCCTTAAATCAATCTTAGCAAGTTTTGTTCTCGAATTTATTGAGCATGCTCAAGGTTTAAGAGTATTTTAAACAGAAAAATCATTAAAGGATAAAGATTAAGGGGTCCTATGAATAAACTGTTAAAAGCTCTGGAAAACATGTATGTAGCGAGTATACAAATAAATGTTGACGGCTAATGACAAGAATGTACAACTGATTTAAAGTAAAACAAAACCATATAAATATTAGTACTACTAACTACACATTTAACAATACACATTATACTACATATACAGTGAAAAATCCAAACTCCTAGTCTGTGGAAGAAACATTTGTTGTCTCTTTTTTTTCCAAAGCGATTAAATAAAGCTATTTCACGCACACCATAACCAGAAGAAATTGTATTTCCGTCTTTTTTAGTCAAAATTCAAGGAGGATTCTTTAATATATAACACTTATAATGCACTAATGATACATCCACGTTCTGGCATAAAATATTGGTATAAATGAATTAATGTTCTGGCGGTGTGACATACATGTGCATGTATATATATGTAAGTAGCAGATCATTACAAATTTTTTTTAAAATTCATGTCATTAAGATGCAAGGTATTTTCTGTGAAAGCTATTTTTAAAAATCTCAAAAGCTTTAACCTGTTGATTGTGTTCCAAAAATTGTGAAAAAGTGGAATAAACCAAGAGGGGGATATAACAAAGTAATCGATTATGAAAATTTGACACCTGTAATAAACTTTTTATGCGGTGGTAGTCGGTAGATAAGCCTACAACAAAAATGTGACTTCAGAAATGTAACAGTTGTACGCATTCCTGTCAATATTAGAGTTTCAACTGTTTTCTATTTTTTTAATGCATCATTTCCCAAATTCACTTTATTATCAAGTCCTACTTTATGACAAAAACTGGAATAGGTTATTAAACAACAAAAGAAACAGAGGTAATGGTGTTGTCAGTAGCACATTTGCGCAATGATTAGCTTACTAATTATTAAAATACTGTAGTTATGTTTGGATTTTGCAATGTAATGAAAAGGTTAACAGTGATTAAAATTTCATTCGAATACAATCTTTATGTTTTTGATAATATACATGTAGGGATACAGAAGATGAACATTCCCATTTTCCAAAATTTTACCACATTGTAAGTGACTAAAAGAAACAATGTACATTGTATTCCATTCTACATCATGATCTCTAGTCTGCAAATTTGGATTTTAAATGCATCTATATGTATATACATTATATTAGATGTCAGATAAAATGAAAATAAGTTCTATCATTTTGATGGCATAAACCATGAATTTCTAATCACTGATAATAATTAGTGCATACCAGGTAATTTTATTCTTTCAAATTTACAAAACTCTAAAATTAAGGTCTGTGTTAAATAAAGACCAAAATCAATTTGTCTGCTTTAACTACATGTACTTTCTTTTGTGTACTCAGACAATAGACTTGTAAATAGTCGCTATAATCCAAGTAAGTTTCCGCAAAACATCTGCAGAGAGCTATTACAAGTAAGTTGGATGAATGAATGGACAGGGAGGGGTATCAGTAACAACCTAATATGTGAGCCTATAAAAATATTTGTTTTGAAAGAATAAAATGACCTTAGAGCACAGCCACATTCTACATGCCTCATGTTCTGTTCCTGATGGGTCAAAGAAAGACATCTGATTGCCCAATTTGTCACAGTGAATTGTTATAAGGTGAATTATACGTAATTTAGAAAGGCGATGTATACAGACTATTTTGGAAATAATGCTCAGTTGACTATACATGTATTTCAATGATCCATCAAGCAAACATAGAACAAGGAACATGAAGGGTTAAAATTTGACCATTCTGTATCTATACAAGATAGGTTGCCAGCAGGGGCGTAAATTTTTTTTTTAATCCACTAGCCCCAGGCTAGTAGTCTGCAGTCAGGCACTAGCCCGGCATTAATATCCACTAGTCCATAGTTCGACAAAGTAAAGGGCTACACAGTTAACCCGTCACGGTTCGGTTGCACTGGTGAAACGGTTAAAAAAACCTACAAATTGATATTCATTTCATATGTCTGACCTTCAAATCCAGGAATGGTAGCCACAGCAATGTTTTCTGTCACTAAAGACCATATAAATACTTCATATAGCACATGTCATTTGTAATATATCTCCGTAAATTCCAGCTCAAAGATTTGTTTACGCAAAACCCGAGAACGCCTCGAGTAATTGACAAATTAATTGTTTTGCCGTATTTATTTACCTGGTCACTCTGTAAAGAATCTCAAAACGAAAAAAATCAGTTTGATTTGCTGATATAGTATTGAAATATACAGGATAGTAAATTGTTTATATTATTATTGAGTAGTGAGTGCCATGCTGCATGTCGATAGGGTCAAAGTTGATGACACACAGGTCACTGGAACCTTTCGGCAAGGCGTGTGTGTAATGAACACGTGTAGTAAATTATTTGGAAATACTTGACATGTTAAATAATCAAATTATCTTGTGTTTAAAAATACAAAGGTATGATTCAAATATTGACATGTTAAATAATCAAATTATCTTGTGTTTAAAAATACAAAGGTATGCTTTCAAATATTTATGTCAGAACTAATCTAAAGTTTTAAAATCAACCTGATTTCAACTGGTTTATACATGACCTGTCAAAGCGTGCAGGATGGAGAAATGAAAAATGTCAAGAATGAATGAATAAGAGTACTACAGAAAATCTATTGCTATGACTGACCTTTCCTTGGAATTTGAAAAATAAATGTGGGATGTTTTACAGTTTATTTATCTATATCGTCACAAATAAGTAATGGCACTAGTCCAGGACTAGTACGGCAAAATAGATCACTAGCCCGTAAGTTATTTTTGGTAGCCCCGGGCGTTGGGCTAGTGGATTTTTATGCCCCTGATTGCCAGGCAACGAAACATACGCCCAAGGCAGCTAAATTGTCCAGGCAGTCAACAAGAGTTGTTGCATATTCGTACTTTATTCGGTAATGAAACATTTATAATATTCTGAAATCTGATTAAGATTAACAATTCATAAAGTAATTATCAGAAAATCATTAGAATTTGTTTGGTTTTTATAAAGTTCTGCCCCATGCTAATGCTTAGTATACGAAACATTTAAAATCATGGATTTAGCTGATCAGTTATCAAAATTCATTGAAAATCAATATACTTGTTCATCTCAAGACCTTAAACTCTGTGTATCAATCTGAAGTCAATTGGGTGATAAGTTTGGCCTCTAGAGCCACTCGGCAAATCTCGGCAGATTCCGTAAACTACATCTAGCCTCGGCTGTATGACAGTAAGTGATATGTACCTACGCCCATACATTTGTGATGCAGCTACCGGTTTACTTTAACAGGAAAACTTGACGCTATTACACAATTGGGTCCCTATTCGGCTAGCAACCTATTCGACCGATCGAGGTGCAACCTGTTCGTTGGAAACCTATTTAGAATAACTCATCTATTTATCAACCAATAAAATCCAACCTTATGTCTATCAAATGAAAGTAGAATATATTATTTTTTATCCATTCCTTTAGCTCAGAATAGAAGAGTAATTTCGTCAGCTGGATCGGTCGAATAGGTCGCTAGCCAAATAGGTCGCCAACTTGTGTTCGGAATGGGTGCAGCCATGTTTCATCCGGGACCTTTAAAGTAGTTCCAATATGGCGGAATTCATCATACAGCCGAGTTTAGATTGTCCGAAATCTTCCGAGGTTTGCCGAGAGCTCTAGAGCATTACAAAAGATTTTTCAAAGTGATCAAGGGAGATAACTCTGGCAGTAATTATCAGAATTCGCTGAAAATCAATAGAATTTTTCGTCTCATGTCCTTAAACACTGTGTATAAATTTAAAGTCAATCGGATATTAACTTTAGCCTCTAGAACGTTCACAAGATTTTTCAAAGAGATCAAGGGCCATAACTCTGGCAGTAATGATCGGAAATCGCTGAAAATCAATAAGCTTTTTCATCTCATGACCTTCAACACTGTGTATAAATTTAAAGTCAATCGGATATTAACTTTGGCCTCCAGAACGTCCAAATTAATAGGCTTCTTCCTCTCATGACCTTAAACACTGTGTGTAAATTTAAGGTCAATCAGATATTAACTTTGGCCTCTAGAGCGTCCACAAGATTTTTTGAAGTGATCAAGGGCCACAACACTGGCAGTAATTATCGAAAATCGCTGAAAATCGATAGGCTTCTTCATCTCATGACCTTGAACACTGTGTATAAATTCAAAGTCAATCGGCTATCAACTTTGGCCTCTAGAGCGTCCACAAGATTTTTTGAAGTGATCAAGGGCCACAACTCTAGCAGTAATTATCGAAAATCGCTGAAAATCAAAAGGCTTCTTCGTCTCATGACCTTAAACACTATGTATAAATTCAAGGTCGAACGGATATTAACTTTGGCCTCTAGAGCGTCCACAAGATTTTTTGAAGTGATCAAGGGCCATAACTTTGGCAATAATTATCGGATTTCGCTGAAAAACAATAGGCTTCTTTGTCTCTGTCTTCTTTAAACACTGTGTATAAATCTAAAGTCAATTGGATATTAACTTTAGCCTGTAGAGCGTCCCCAAGCAATTGTGGATGACGGATGGACAGACAGGAGCGACGACAATATACAACCACATTTCATTGTGGACGTATAAAAATGAAAATAAGCAAGTTATCTTACCTTGTGTTGACCCCTGAGACATGGACGGAGGTGACTGTACAAATGTTGAACCTCTTGGAGATCCTAAACTAGATGCTCCTGGAGAATGCCGTGGAGACTGATCAATATTTGACCGTACATTGAAATTTTGATTTGACTGAGAATAATTTGGAGAACTTGATAAAAGATTGATATCGCTGGGTGGTAAATTAGAAGAGCTACCATACAAGTGGCTCGAAGACTGGTCTGTAAAATATAAGAAAGGGAGAAACATCAGAGAATGTCAAGATTTATGCATGTACATTGTACATTGAGATGGTTGGATGGCTAAAAGAATTTGTTTCCTTTCATTTGATATTCTTTATTTATTGTTTTACGGGGTTAAATTGTACTTTAAAAAGCCCTGGCATGCAAGAAGGAAGATTGCATAATATAAAGTTCAAGGCCACACACAACCCAAAGTAACAAGTTCCATTGACCTTAATTCCCCATCATACCAGAGTACTTGATAGGAATGTCGATTGGTAGCAAGTTCAGTAGCAAACAGCTTACTATTCATCTTGACATTGGTAATCAAATTTGGAACTATTAATGTAAAAAGCTGAATAGCCCAGAACCATAAACCATAACTACTTTAAGGATATTCTGCTATAAATGTACATTCATGTATATACATTTCGGCATCATGTCGTAGGTTACATTTATATTGTACATGTACATTTATATGAAAATACATTTTTTGATGGAACAAAATGTGGTATACCAGTAAGTGTCAATGTAGTAGTCTTCAAGTATTGTCTCTAGCCCTTTAAATTGGAAGCCACAGGACAAAAACAAAAAATTTATATTGCATGTTCTAATCATTACCTTCTGCCATTTTATCTCTATCAAAGACACAACTACTTTCATTGTCTGTATCTAACTGTGATATATATTCTTGTTTAATGGAGGTTAGATCAATTTTAATGTCTGCTTTTGTATCTTGTGTTTGAGATTTATCAGTGGATGATGAAATAGAGGTAGATGGCATGTAAACATTATCACTTAAACTTCTTTCAGCTGATGAACTTGGCTGATGGGATGCTGACGAGGAATTAATTGCATTCATATCATATGTTGGAATATCATCAAATGAAAGTCTAGGCATTTTAGGGATTGGGGCAGCATCTCTATGCCTTTGTGGAGATGACATTGGAAAGTTATCCCTCCTCATTGGTGATTGTCTATTAAATGCTAACTGATTTGTAGGACTTGTGTCAAAAGGAAATTTTCTCCTACGACCATCATTATTTCGTCTGTCGTCTATTAATTGCTGATTTCTGGCTTGCTCTGTTTGTAATTTGGCTAATTCTTCTTCAAGTTCTTTTTTTCTTTCGGCAACAGTTTTCTTAGGAGCTGCATGAAAGCTATTACTCACAAAGGTTGTAGAAGATTCTTCATTTTTGCAAACCTTCTCGTTAACAACATAGTCAAACTTTGTGTCGCTATCAACATTTAAATAAAGATGTCCTATCACTTCTACTTTACTCTTGAATTCAACACTACCATGGCATAACACTTGCAGGTTTTTAACTAATGAATTTATAAAACGGATCGCTTCATCATCATTCATGTTGACCAAACTGATTCTTTATTTCAGAGGCTGGTGACTTTAGTTAACCTTTGTTCGGCAAGTACACCTGGAATACTCATATACCTATAATACGTAAACAAAAAAATCATTTATTATAATATTTGATAAAGATTCCACCATTAACCTATATACTAGTATTCATAACTTTCAAGATAAGAGTAGATCTATTCGAAAAATTAAGTATAAAGTTGTCTATTATATATCGATGGATAAATGGTTATAACTTATTAAGTACAACATGGTTGTCATTTAGTGACGATCAATGTGCCAGTAAGATTTAAGGATTGGTAAATATTGTGGTGTAATTGTCGACCTATTTGGAGATATTTATTTATGGTGGGGCACCCAACCATGTACAAAGATTTAGAAGGGGACGTATTTTTACAGAATGTTGTGTTGCAAATACTAACGCTAGCGAAGAAGACAAGGTTTTATTCTCTCATTAAATTGTTTTTTTTACATTGTTCAGGCTTTCACAGATACTGACTCACAACCATTTAGCAGTAAAAGGTTGCTCCTTCGGCAGCGATTCAATTGGGTGATTCCTGAACCTACAAGACGAGTGTAATAAAACCTATGTTCAAAGCTAAACTCTGATGCGTGTAGTAACTATACTTGTTACCTTAAACTGTGTTTAAGGTAACAATTGGTACAGTCTAAGACCCCTTACGCAAGTTCAAATAGGTTCAAACGCACAATTGTCAACACACATCATTACAGATTGTATTAAAATAAGTAATTCTATCACAAAAAGTGAAGACTGGACCATTAAAATAGTTACCGAACAGTTTTTCTCTGCATAGCGCTGTTTATGTTGTAGGCCTAATGACGTATTACGCAACTTGCGGCCATGACAGTCGGCCAGTTGAAATTTCGCGTAGGAGATGGGTTTCATCAAATCATATAATTATACGGTAAGGCCTCACCTTTATTTCAATAAGAATTGATTTATTATATGTTAAACTGCGTGCAGTACTGTTTTGGGTCAGTTTATTGTAAATTAAGCGAGCTATAGGCCAGTAAACTTTTTGTAGTCATTTGACTAAAAAACTTGCGCAAAGGAACTCGGTAGGAAAAACCACTACTGCGACTGGAGTAAGACGGAAGACAGCAGTAGTGGAACCATTTCTATGATGCGTGGTGCTCAACTATTTACATGAAAGAATAGAAACTAAATCACTTTCATTTTAAACTAGATTCAGTAAATGGTAATGTAAATCTTAAGGTTTTTATATCCTTTCTCAGTTTCTGACATAATGTAAGGACTAATTGGAGTAAGAAGGACAGTTAGCTTTTTATCACAGCCAATGTTTACACTAGACTCTACTGGTAGTAGTACTAACTACTGTGTGAGTTCTGGTAAATAATAAACGGATTTCTTCGATTATGAACAAACTAGTTAACTTTGGTTATTATAAACTTACCTGTGTGTTTAAAATGAACTCCCGTTAAATAAAATCCATTGCACCACTAAATGTCCCAATGTATAAAAACAGTTCTCTCTTGAAAAATTGAAATCCCACAAACTTTCGGTTAAGAAAAATATCAATATGGCAGCTGGTTACGTCACACCTCGGGAGATATACTTTGTATCAGGGGTAACAGCATAGGAAATGTGGCATTTAAAAGCACGTCTCGACTCGGCATTGAGTTTGAGCGTTCGCACACATAACAACCTGTTTTTTTTTTAATTTGTTACCGACTTAATTATTTGATTAGCGGCTCGGATGGGATAATTTTCTTTTTAACACGCACGAGGAACAAAAATAACTACATTCTTTTCACGGGCCTTAAATTTACCCATCTTTATAATATGGTATGATAATATTATTATTTAACATATGCAGGCCATTTACAATTAATGTTCCGCTTCTTACAGGGTGTTACTGACTTATCGGCACTGTATCCGCCACCCAATGCCATTAGGCACCTTGAACGCTGCCGCAACACGCTTAAATATGTCACTGAAGCGGTTATTATTTGATCGAAAGAATGAGATCAAATTAATAATACACTCAGAGTCCTCACACACTTCGGAGGTGTGCTACGTGATCCGTGTTAAACTATTTATAATATAAAGAAGATAGGATATTAAAATTTATATTTTATATATGACTTTATTTTTACGAGTATCCGTGCAATCAGTGATTCTTTCATTGTGAATAAAATTTGATAGACTGGCGATCAATGGTTTCAATATAAAGCTCCTATGTAATTGCCTTCAATTGATATTTTCGTCGCCCAAACTCAAACGATCGTAATGTTGGCGCTTTGCTTTGAGCATAGCACGTGGTTGCCAAAATATGCGTCAAATTTAAACAACCTCGCTTCAGTGTGTTGGATTCGTCCAATATGTGACGAAAGCAATGTTATTATCCACTCTGTCGAAATAACAAGTAAATATTCAAATTTTTCAAGAGAGAACCGGTTTTATTCGTTGGGATTTTTAGTGGTGCAAAGGATTTTATTTAACGGGAGTTCATTTCAAACACACGGGTAAGTTTATAATAACCAAAGTTAACTAGTTTGTTCATAATCGAAGAAATCCGTTTATTATTTATTTACCAGAACTCACACAGTAGTTAGTACACTACACACACACTCAAAATGACTATTAAATTTGTAAAATTTATTATTTGAACATAAAAATAGATTGATAATTTCCATCATATTACTTCACAGAACCCATGAAAATTAACTTGCACCCCAAAACTTACTAAATTGACATAAAAAGACATTAATTCTATGCTAAATCCTAGCTCATTATTTGGCGTTGCGTGCAGGTGCCCAACAACGTCATTTCCGATGTAGGGAGTACTTATTTTGAAATAAAAATTTTATTTATACAATATTTGCGAAATGCGGCGTTGTCATTAGTTTTGTACATATTATTTGCACCAAACAATTGTGAACAATGAAGTATTATAATTTTATCTTATCGTATTTGGAAATGATGAATGCGAAATTGTCACAGCTGCTGAGAAATAAAATTTAAACGACCTCTCCTAAAAGCCGAACGCTTTGTTTATCTGGTGAAACTGGGGTGGAAGTCAGTAAACGAGCAATTAACTTATTATTTTGATATCTTTCCTGGTTTCCTTTTCCATTTAATTTGGGTAATATTTTGCTTTCAATTTTCAATTTATAATTGGTTACTGTGTCAGAGGTCTAACTCCCAGTCCACACTGTGAATTGATCTACGGAATTTTACACGCGAACCATTATATTTAATTTATACTTCGAGTCTCAAACCAAGGGCCATCCGATTCCGATGAAGCTGCCCCCCCCCCCAGTCTCGAGTTAGGATAGTCGTAGACATAATTTTCTGTTCGGGTATAACATGTATCCTAAGAGTACAACTCGATTTCAATTTGAGGGCTGGATACAAAAAATTAAATTGTTTAACTCATCAATTAGGCCTAGTATTAATTATTATATATTATTAAATAACATAGTGGCTATTGTTACGACGAGTAGTCCTTGGCCGATTGTTAAAACGATGCTTTCCGGGCCATCCATCGGCTATATTTGGGTTAGGGTTAGGGTAAGGTATAGATTGAGAGTTCCGTGTGTACAAATTTGCATTGCCACTTGATTCCTAAAGCTGGTGTTGGGGAGATTCGCTTCCTGAAGCTGGTGTTGGGGGCAATTTGCCATTTGTTCGCCATTGTTCGAGTAACAAAATTCGCTGTTAAGTGCGCATGTGTACAAAGTTGGTGACGAATTCTGTCATCAGAAGAGAAATTGAAAGTAAAAATCGAAGTTATAGGCTAGGTAGCTAGCGTGTAGGTTCAGCTCAGTTTGACAACCTTTACATTATAGAATAATACACGTGATTATGATCACACAGTGATGCATTTAAGCACAGGAATCTGACCTTCTATCTGTATACACCATACCGAACTAGACAATATTATATATAATAAAAATTATATGTCTAGTTCGGTATTGTGTATGCATACGCAGATAAAAGGTCAGATTCCTGTGATTTAAGGCTCTGGAAGGCTACCTCTAACCCTAACCCTGACCCTGAATTTATAGGGTTTAAATTTAATCTTATATACCTGACCCTAACCCTGAATTAATAGATATTAATCTTACATGCCTGACCCTAGTTCAGCTCTGAACGTCGGTCTCATTACACTCACCCTGAACGTTCAGAGACTGCCCGATTGAATCAATGTCGAAAATGATTTGAGCCCCAGTCAATTTTACTGGGCAACTTTTCACTGCTAAACATTATGGGGTGTCAATTCCGACGTTCAGAGCTGAACTAGCCTGACCCTAACCCATAAAGGGCCTGCGAGAGGGCCTTTGGCTCTCACCATATACCAGCAGTCAGTAACGCATGTGTCAGTAACGCCTTTGTGGAGTGAGTGTGGGTTGTTCAGACTCCCTTGTACTTTGAAATTGTTGTGCCTCTATGTTTGATATGTCTCTTTTACATACAACTCAGTACAGCAAGGAGTGAGAACAACCATAGTGTCTAGGCTGAGGAAAGAGTGACATCAACCGTACACTCTTATATATATATGGATGCTGAACAATGGATGGTGAACTTATGTACCAACCAATGACCAAATGCTATACCTAATCCCAAAGAATGATAGAATAGTTCTGGGGGATAATACCCCCAGTTTAATGTAAAAGTGGGGTATTAAAAAAATATTTGTGGGGGTAAATAAAAAAAAGGGGGATTGTTTTTTCGGGTGGGGGGGGTAAATGTAAAAGTGATGGAATGTAAAAGGAGTCGGATCAAACATGATTGCCGAAGTTTCAATCGAGTGGCTATTTCGAGTGTCTGGTTATTCCAGTCTACATACGCCGTTTGATTTGGAGTAATGTTTCTAACCTCGTTCCTCGAGTCTCTTGCTAGAACTTGGACGGAAACACATTATGGTACACGATTCGTGTACCAATGGTAAAATGTTTTTTTTTGTTTTGAATATTGGATATCAAAAGCCCATCTTTTCCCAGTAAAATGACAACATCAATGTTGATTTAAATTAAATTTGTGTTTTGAATGCCGAAGACTTTGGACGATATTAAGTTAGAGACTTAGCTACTTTAAAGAATACTCGTAGTCTTAGGTAGCAGAATGGTAAGCATGTGTGTGTGTGATGTATCATGAGGTCTGTCATTGAGTCAACAGATTTGCTTTCGATTCCCCAGTTGTCAGGCCCTGATCATAGATTGGAGCAAAGGGTAATAATCAGAGAGACATAGATTGGAGCAAAGGCTAATAATCGGGTTTGGTGTCGTCCCAGCGAAAATCATGTTTATTTCATCTATTAAAGAACAGATATGTGAACAAAGCCAACGAAAATGAAAATCAACTATGTCACACTGGGGCTAAGGGGGGGGGGGACGGCCCGCTGGGTCCCCCACTGGAACCTTGTGGGTTTTGTCCAGGTCCTCCGACTGCTAAAGACCCCTACAACTGAAATAAAATTGAATCAAGTGTTAGTCCCAAAATGACCTAGCTGTGTTGAGTGGAAGTTAAACCCCATTTCTCTCACTCCGATCAAAAAATTCAAGATTAAACAAAGCTCTGGTCCAATGAATAATATTTATTTAAAAATAAAGTTCATTCCATTAATGAGTTCCAACCTTTCATTTTCAGATAATAAGTTAACAAAATTTGTACAGGTAATTACTCTTTTTTTTAACAAAATAGTGGGGTATAAGAAAAATCAAATTTCATAAAAAATTATTTGCACATAAATTCGATCGAACAGGAAATGCCACTGTTTTGAATTGCATTTGCGATATTTTACTTACAGACATGGATGGGAGTTACATTTTCTGAATTCTTGAAGGAATGCCGAAAAAACGTTCAGAGCAGAATTTTGATTTCGGTCAACTGATGGTCACCATTTTGAAGTATGTAAAACAGTGAAAAATGCACCTTAACAAACGTGAAAATAAACACAATAGGCCATAGTTTTGAGAATTTGACTCCGACTTCCGAAATAAATACATTTCTGGTTAGCCAGGATCCGGATCGAATTTTTGTGAAAATTTTAAAATTTCAAATTTTGCCTTTGACCTTTCACGTTTTGTCAATGTTGTTTACGGGACAATTTATGTCTTTAATTTTTAGAATTCACACATTTGACCCACATATCCGAAAAGCTGAGGTCAGTCTTATTCCAAAAATATAAGTTACATTTAAAGTTAATTTCATTTAATTTTTTGATATTTTTCCGTCATTTTTTAGTTTCCCGCCATTTTCATTTCATTTTCTCATCCGTCCATTTATAAATGGCTTTATCTATTTTAGTGAAACTTTCGATTACAGCATTTAAAGTCTCAGTTATTTCCCTTTAGTTTTCCGATTCTTTTTTTGCCATATTCTTTTGTTTCTCATATTAAATTAGACCTGTAACTTCGTGAGTTTTTGACTGATTTTGCTAACTATTTTTTCTTATGCTTTTTTTCTTTTAAGATACTTTGTATAATCTATTCAGTAAGTCGTCGTAGCTTGTGTGAAACACTATTGTTTTTGTTAAGATTATTCTTCTTCTTATTATTTTTTTTTTTTTTTACACATGAGCATATCTCAGTAACTACTTGTCGGATCAACTCGATGTCTTCAGTTTTATCGGGAAACTGCGTGTGACTTAGAGATTAAAGCTATTTTGAACTTTCTGTGACAATGCTAATTATTCGAAATCACCGAATTTGTCATTTTTTTTAAATAATACCGTAATATGAACAATAATTGTCGGATTTTAATAATTGATACATTTTGACATACTCTGAAACATGGCACATAGCTACGGTTCTTTAGATTTTTGATTTTAGGTGAATCTTCACAGATATAAGGCGTCAAATTTTGAAAATTTAAATTTTTTCAAAAAACTTCATTTTCAACAGGTCACTTTTCGAGGCTTTTCGTCCATAAAAGTGTCAATTATTATTCAATTTTCATAAAACTTACACTACGTGATACCTAATGCCATTTAAGATTTGATTCAAGTAATTTAAGATTTTCATTATGACCGGAAATAACGTCATTTTTCAAAAACTGTATTTTTAGCCTTCAAAACAGATATTTTATTCAAATGAGTCTTATTCCAATCAATAAATAGATTGAACTCTTACGATCAGATAGATACCAAAAAATGATTTCTAACTTGTACGGTTGCAGAGAAATAGGCGATTTTCTACAAGTCACTTTTCAAGGTTTTTAGTCTATAAAAGTGGCAATTATTATTTGCATAAAATTTTCACCATATGATATGCTAAACCGTTTAGGATTTCATAAAACTAATTGAATATTTTCATTATCACCGGAAGTAATGTAATTTTGCCAGGATCACTTACAAGTAACATGTATATAAAATGAATTGATATTGCTGGATTTGGTTGATTCTGCGTCCATTTTATTTGATGTGTGCAATGCTTATGTGGGAACCTGTTTAACGGTTTCATTGGTACCGGAAGTGACATATGTTCAAGGGTAACGTGACACAAAAAGTGACACAAGTTCAAAGGTAACGTGGCACCAGTGAAACCCGTCATTCCTGCATGCAGGTCTAGTTAGGGTTTCACACTGCGTAGCTTGTGTGAAACACTATTGTTTTTGTTAAAATTATTCTTATTATTATTAGGGTTTCACACTGCGTAGCTTGTGTGAAACACTATTGTTTTTGTTTGGATTATTAGGCTTTCAGACTTTCGTCTGAAAGGCTATTGTTTTTACTAAAATTATTATTATTTGTTATTATTATTCTTTACTACCGGAGCCTATTTCTCCATGATTGAAAACAGATATCGATCTGCACGCAACGGAAGTGGCGTAATATTAACAAAAACTACAATTTTGACAGTTCAGTACCACTTTTTGAAAGCAAATATTATTTTTTTTGAAAACTGATATAACAAAAAGTATGTGCCCTGTAAAGGCGCGTAAAATGTTTAGTTCAGATTCTTAAATTTCAATTTCATTTTCGGGCAATTTCGAATAAAATGTAAAAAAAAGTGTAAAATTCAGTTATTACAACCCATTCAACGTCTTCATATTTTGAAATATTTATTCGTAACTTTCATAAACTCGTAGCAATAATCCAGACGAAGAGAATGTATGCGAAAATAGTTTGTAACATGAGCAGTTGCCGAGAAATATGCAATTTTGTATGCATCACTTTTCAAGTTATTTTGCCTATAAAAGAGTAAATTATTATCCGAATTTTTTTTTAAAAATTCCATTTGTTGCCTAATGCCAATTTGGAATAGGTTAAGCCAATTTTACATTTTCACTGTGACCGGAAATGACGTCATTTGGGCAAAAACTGTATTTTTAACCTAAAAAACAAGTATTTTATTCAAATGAGTCTTATTTAAAATGTTTTTAAAACTATGATATTTCATTTCAATCAAAGAATAGCATGAAACAATGCGATCATATAGATACCACTAAATGGTTTCTAACTTGTACGGTTACAGAGAAATAGGTGATCTTCTATAAGTCACTTTTCTAGGTTTTCGGTCTATTAAAGTGTCAATTATTATTCGATAATCATAGAATTTTTACCATTTGATGCCTTATGCCATTTATGATTGCATTAAACTAATTTTAGATTTTTATTATCACCGGAAGTAATGTCTTTTTTGCAAAAAACGTATTTTTAGACTTCAAAACAAATATTTTTTTTAAGTGTATTATATTTTTTATTTGTTTAACGTTATAATGTTTGATTATAATGGTCATTTAGATTGGATCAATACAATCATATTGATGTCAAAAAATTGCTTCTAGCATATTCCCTTGTCGAGAAATAACCAATTTTCTCAGGATCACTTTTTAAGTTTTTGCACTTTTTTAATTTCAGTTTATGGGATCTAGGTTTAGTATTTATTGCCTGATACGTATAAAACAAAGTTTGTATGTTTCTATGATTCATGTTGCAAATTCTCAACTTATTTGCTGCCGATAATGATTTCTTTTGGCACCTGATGTGACGTAATTTTGCCAGATTTTACAATTTTGACCGATCTTTTCGCAAGCAAATATTACTTTTACAAGTCTGATAGAGGGTGTCACTGAATCAAAAAAAAAATACAGTATCGTTTGGTAGCTGGATAGATTCGCTATTGTATGACGTATTTCCTGTCTGATTCCTGAAAGCCGATTCAGTGCTGTGGAGGAAATGCAGCAGGTTGGACTGGCAACCTAGTCCTTGTCATGTACATTTGGACATCCCCCCCTCCTTAAACATGTGTACATAGGACCTCGGTTTCGCATCTACTCTGATCTACTATTCTAGGGCACCATCCCTACACCTTTGACAAGGGAGGAACTATGCTGACAAATCTGAATATTGCAAGGGTACTCTTTTCGTAACGAAAAATCCATAACATCATAGTGTTATACTGAAGAACAATCTATACATTAGTAGTAATTTGTATATTATAACTTTGGTGGGATTAACTGAAGTTAATCTCATCAATTAATTAGCACCTTAGTGCCAGCTAGTGGACAGGAGATTAAGATAATTGTTGATTGGGTAATCATCAAAGCAGCCGCCACAGTTGTACGTGTGTTCATTTAACACGTGAATTAAAATAAGATTTTGTATTTTGGGTGGCTTATCATTTGGCCTTGTAAACTATTTTTTCTTGAAAATATAGTTTACAATTTCAGAAATCTCAATTAAATTTGCCCCGAAAAAAAAATATCAAAACTGTCGTAAAATGTGCATCATTGTTATGAGAAAATGTGCAATAGTTCACGCCGTCTAATATAGTTGTCGTATCACTATCATGTACTTTCTCGGCCAAAGCAGGGATAGAACACCCGAACTCCAGGCTAACGAGCGAGCGTCTTACCCACTTAGCCACGTCATCCCCCGTCAGTGCATTGAAAACATGGTAGTGTTATTTTTTCTAAGCCCTGACTCTGAATTACTCCGAATCCTTTCAGTAAGTAAGTCATTGACTGGGTAAACCAGGAGGCCTATGGTTTATCAAGACAATCGCCTAGACAATACAGCCCTTCGGTTGGAACAAAACAACTGCGGATGTGTACGTAAAAATAGTATTGCAGTTTGACTTCGAAATAATTAAGAGAGGTCCAGACAAAATTTATCTCATAGCACACTGCATGGCCATGCTGGATCTAAAGTTAAAGCTCAGTTTTTTTTAAAAATCTCCAAGTATACTATAAATATAAAAGTACAATGTATCACCAACTACTTACATGCACAGCACCAGAAGCGGCGTTGGTTTTGGAGAAAAAGGCCTGGTAGCCCTGTTTAGGCTTAGAACCTGCAATTGTGAACAAATTGCGAGTACAAATATATACGACCTTTTTTTTGAGATCCTATCGAAATAAACCTATTTACAGATCTTGATAATACAGATTGGTGAATAAACGTCTGCAATAATCTATATTTATTTCTGATATTATGTTGAAGACACCCATATTAGTATCAGCTCATCGCCAGTCCCACGAAATTGCAAAAAGTTAATTGGCATTCAAAAATATAAACAAGTTCCCAGAGATTATTTTGGAGTGGCCCTTTTCATTTTTACTATTATTTAGGACTCAGTAGTGTGTATAACTAGAAATGGTAATTGGTATACCCGATACCGGGCTTTATGGGATGTTATTATTAGGCCTAACTCATTATAAATAAGGTGTCACATCGGCATCGTTCGTATTCTGGCTTGTAATGCATGGAATTCACTGGGGCGGATCCAGGAATTTTTGCAGGAGGGGGTTTGCCAGGGTCCCGTTGAAGGAAATGAAATGAGGTTTGACGTCCTACTCTTCTGGGGCGTCCATAGGATATTACACAGTGATCAAGGGCCATAATTATGGTAGTACTTAACAGAAACCATTGAAATCAATAGGATTCCTTGTCTCATGTCTTTAGACACTGTGTATAAATTTAAAGTCAATGTGATCGAAAAAAGAACATGGAATTATCCAATTCTCTCCTTAAATGCGAGATAGACAAAGGCTCCAACAGCTTTTGCAAGTGGTGGGGGAGGATTAAATGCGGTTAAAAACGTCATTGGAATTGCTGGGGTATTATTTAAGGCTGGCAAGTGGCAATAAATAAGAGTTTCGAATGCTGAGATATTTATCACATTTCATTAGAAAATGCTCCTCATCTTCTATGGCTTGAGATGAACACATCTGGCAAAGGCGATGTTCTACTGGAACGTTTTTGTACCTACCTCTATTTCTAAGTTATGAGTGCTTAGTCGAAGTTTTGTTAAAGCAATTTTGTGGTCCTTTATTCTAACTACATTTAGATAGTCAGGCATACCATCAATGGTTGGTTTGGATTTAAAGTAAGTTCTTAATTTTTGGTTTTGCAAACTACACAACTGGGTATAGTGATTATTGAATATATTTTCTAAAGATTTTTTAGGTGTCTTAGTCCCTAAAAACCTTTTATCAATTTCAAACTGGTTAATTATAGTATTGATTATAGTATTATAATTTTGGATTAACATTAGACATGTGGACGTCTTCATTGTAGGCTGCTGGTAATAGAGGGAGAGTAGTGTTATCAGTCAGTCTCCTGTGCTAAGTGAGCATTCGTTGGTAGGCCCCAAAGTGTAACGGAAATATACCCAATTCCACAAGGCAACCAATATTAGATGTCCCGGAGGATTGGCCAGTATGGATTTACAGATTTTTGTGGACACCGATGCCTTATTATTAATATTATTATCATCGTCTTTAAATTACGTAGGCATGCATTACTTACACCACTACTATACTTAGGCCTACATGCGGAGGAGGAGGAATGGGGTTTAACGTCCACTCTACACAAACTAGGTCATTTCGGGACTAACATATGGTTTAATATTTAGGGGTCTTTAGCAGTGGTTGAGAAGGCGACCCTATCTCCATGTCACATACGCTCACACCAGGGATCGAAACCACGCCTAGTACTAGTAGGCCTTGTTAGATTAGTCCCACGCTGAGTAAGTGTGGTCTACTGTAGGCATAGTACTTCCGAACAGTTCTGAATTCAAGCCCGACGATTAAATCTACACAAGGATTCGGTAAAATACCTTCACACACACTTGTACCAGCTTGGTAAGAAATTATTTCACGTAGACCCATTATGTATTTCTATATTAATATATATCGAAAAAAAGATAATTGATTATTGTGGTTAAAGTTCCCGCCAGAAAAGGTTGAAAGGTCAATTTAATCACTGTCTTCCCCAATGGACATGCGCAAAATGCTTTGTTGTTCTTCAATAATAATAATAATAATGCTTTATTACACAATTGTAAGGTAATACGTTTACCACAAGTTGGGTAGAGCATACAACACTGAACACAAAGTACAATACAATAATAAACCTCAAGGAACATAGAATAAAGTTTACAGAGAATGAGAGATTTCTAAAAGTATATTGAATTGTATTAATAAAGCTTGTAAGTTCACATAGGCGTACGGGCTCGTTGACAGTTAGCCTAGAGGGGGAGGGGGTCAGAACCTGAGATGCCCGAAAAAATTTCGGGTTTACAGAGAGCGGCGCCGGTCTTCATCGGTTGGCGAAGAAGCGGAGCTTACCTTGTATGCCCCCCCCCCCCCAAGAAAATTTTGGAATAATTTGACGGCTACAAACACTTTTTTCTGTTACAGAGCAACTTCAAAGTGGTCTATAATATATCCAAATTAATGTGGCCGACTCGAATTCCAATATCGTTTACACTCCACGAATATGGGACCGTTGGGAGAAAATTTTAAAAAAATTAACTGCCGCAATTGTGTTTTCCTGCTATCCCAGCCTGTGATTACAGCAACGCCAATTTGTTCCTCGTCTTCATTAGCCCAGGTTTGGAGCAGAACAGTAGGGCGTTAATAAACCCCAGTTCATTTCAATTTGGTCCAATATAGCCGACCAATGAATCGTCGCTGGGTGTGGGGGTCTTACCCTCCCGGAGAAAATTTTGAAAATTTAACAATCGCAAATGTGTGTTCTGCAAGTTCTAGACCATGTAATCAACCCCAAAAGTATCCAATGGTTTTGTAACCGAAATCCCACTCTGAATTCCAACCATCCAATCAGACTGTTGCATGGTCCATGCATTCTCAAATAATAATCGATGCCCGAAAAAGTAGAGTGGCACCGGACAAATCTTTTTTAATCCATTCGGGTACACAGACAGCAGCGCCTGTTTTCTTCGAGCGGCGAAGAAGCGGAACTGACCTTCTATGGAAGCCCCCCCCCCCCAAGAAAATTTTGGAATATTTGACGGTCGCAAACGCGTTTTCCTGCTATTCTAGTCCGTAAAATTATTGTTATATTAGATTTCGGGCACTTTATTTTGATGAAATAAAAATTCTTTTCACTTTACACCGTCTGCCCGAAAAGTAAGCTCAGGGGCGGATCCAGCATTTTCAGAAAGGGGGGGCGTGCTGCACCAAGTTGGTAGTGCGAAGCCCGACCCATGATTTTTGAGTGGACAAAAATGCCCACAAGGACTAATTTCATACTAGTACTGTAAATTACAATTTCCAACCTTAACTGTTTTTGTTCTCCTTTCTCGCGAGAATAATATATAGAGCTAAAAATTGTTCGCCACCGTAAAAAAAATAGAGGGGGGGTGCGCCCCCCCCCCCCCTCGCTGCTCCCCCTGGCTCTTAATTACGCATATGTAAGTTTATGTATTAGGCCTTACATATAGCAAATGGTATTTAATGTCTATTTTTAAACATTTCATATGAACGTTCATTAAATGCATTATTGAATCATTAAAACTAGTAGTTTTAATGTGATGAATTAAAACCTTTTTTGGAAGATTATTGTGGGCGGAGCAATGGAGAATAACATGCGTTTCATCTTCTACTTCTCCGTTGGTACAATTTTTACAAGTCCTTTTATGTCTGTGGACAAAAGTGTTTTTTTTTTTAATACCTTCCTGTCTCTATTTCAAGCTTATGTGCGCTGAGTCTAAACTGGCTTGCAGTGCCTGACGTTTTTGTTCATCTGGTAGATCCAGATATTTCTCAGTGTAGGGGGCCTACGGTATCATAAATTTACAAGTCATAATTTTAAAATAAAAATCATTTTTTGTGTTTGTTTTAAGGCAATTATTTAAGTTCTTAACAGTTTGTCTTTTTTCAATATATTTCCAAGACTGAACATAAATATCTCTTAATCTTTGTTTGAACATCTCTGTATAAAAGCGTCTGTATTGATAGACTGAGAGATAGGTTATTCAGTGTTACAACCCATCCAGGGACAAGAAAATGTCAAAGTTCATAGGCATGCGCAGTCATTTTGTTATGCCGAACAATGGCGAACAAATGGCAATTTGCGTGTTGGGGAGATTGGCAGCCATTTTGGAATTCCTTCTATTTAGCCAATGGAGTGCCTTGAAAGGCATTGTCGTAACAATAGCCTGAGGACTATTGTTACGACTCGTCGTAACAATAGCCACTGCCATTAAATAAAGGAGCTAAATCGCTAATATTAGCCTATATATTATTTGGGACCTAGAAATTGACACACATGGGTCACAACGCATATAATAATGTAATATGAATTTATATAAACTGATTACATAGTCTACATAGTATTTATTGCGTATGCTCTACACATAAGAATATTTGTCACCATCTAGCCTCGTTTTTCAAGTTCCTTGTTAAAAATGAACCTAAAACGCATTATTGAACACGATTTGTGTACCAATGGTAAATTTTGTATGTTGTCTTAAATATTGGATATCAGAAGCCAACCTTTTCCCGGTAAGATCACAACATCAATGTTGATTTAAATTGAGAAATAATTTGAGTTTTCATTGTCGAAGATTTTGTATCGGATTGAGTTAGAGACTTAGCTACTTTAACATCAGCATGCGCCATGGACAAGGTCCATGACATCAGTCATCAGATGCCAGCCAAGGGTTAGTTTAACCAAAGAGCCAAATAAGAAACATCTAAACATTGAATTTCCGATAGAGGAATTAGAAATATAGTTTCAAAGTAATATAATTTATGAATTTTGAGATCCTATGACAAGCTCTGAGCACCATGTAGGGCAATGTAAGACAATGTAGGCTATGTACATGTTTGCAACTTGTGCCCATGATATGAACAGTAATAATGGTTATTTATCAGTGATGGATTGAGCACTCCGACAGTCAAAGTATATTACATTTGAAAGCTTATGCAGTTCTAAGGCAACGGTTCACTTGCTTGTTTTGTCAGGACAAGAAAAATCAAATATTGCAGATTTAGACTTTTGAGAAGATATTCCCTAAATTCTGTGTGATTTCTAAACTTTTCCAGATTACATGTAGTCCAAAATTCTTGAAACTTGGGGGAATTCTTGTTGGGAATAGGCAAGTCTTCTAATATATAGCTGTAACTGTAATCTATTTTATTTGCAAACTTTTCCTCATTCAAACATTAAACTCTATGGAATGGCATTAATTTGCACACATGAAATTTCCATAACTTTTAACAAACTGATTATAAGAATTGACATAGGGAAGCCGAGATGGGACCCACTTTAATTCCCCCCAATGTGATTCATTCTGGTATCTGTTGATACTTTGCTATGGAAAGATACATCTATCGGAAGAATTAAACTAACGGTAAACCAATTCAATATAGATAAACAATGTTAAAATTGTGGCAATTATTTATTAAATTGTTTATGTTTCTATATAAAATAGAAACTAAACATAACAGCCAAATTGTATAGCTAATACTAATACTAATAGTGTGTCTTTGTTGTAATGTTCCATACTTTAATTTTTTCAGGTAGGACTTACAGGGAAATCAAAAAATGAATAATAAATCAGCTGTCGAATTTATCAATTCAGTGGTGAGAAATCTCCAAGTGTTGTGTCACAGTAATGTAGATTTCAGTGAAGATGTTGAAGTTATTGGACATATTTATCTCAGTGTTGATAAATCTAAAAAATTTAATTATATTCTCAACGAAAAAGTGTGTAAGAGTGACAATTCATCAACAGTCTTTGTTAGTAACAGTTTCCATGCAGATCAGAATGAAAAAACAGATTTAGAATCAGCTAAACAAAGTAATAAAGCAAAACCTAGCCCTAGTACGGGTCCTTCCACAGACGAAAGATTGCGTTTTCCAATTCCCCCAAAACAAAATATTCCATCAAAACGCTTACCCACAAGTGAAAGTAGACAGACTCCATTAATAGGTGACAAAAATATATTTCACGACAACCGATTTAAACTAAGTGATAAAGCACGACATTTACAAAGAGACAATTCAAACAATAAATATGATGAACCATTCAAAAAGTTTAGGAAAATTGAGGAACAATCTTCAGAAACATTTGATGTTGTCAAGCAAGAATCCTTTACAGCAGAACCAGTGTTTTTACAACCATCGACATCAAAAGATTTAAGTGATTTCAGTAGACAGAGTTTTCATACAGATCAAAGTTCAATAAATAGTCAAATTATAAGAGAAAGCAGTGATTATAATGAATTTGACAATTCTCCTAATCAAATTGATTTAACTAATATTAAAGAAGAACCGATTGATGTGTTTCATGAGAATAGCAGAGGCCTGAATAATATCCTGCATCAAGGTATGGATTCATTCTAACTGAAGTAAATTGATATGGCATAACTCCCATGTGTAATTTACTACATGTAGTCATGTAGACCCACCTTCAAGTGACCCTTGGTACAGATTTTAAATACCTCTAAAGAAAAAAATATTTAAAAAAAAACTCATGGATTGAAAATACTCCAAATCGGGTTGTTAATTCTGATTGTTAATAATATAATATTGGTGCATCTATAGATAGTCTTCTTCCTTTCTGTTTTCAGTTGAAATGCAGCAAAATCAGTTTTCAGAAAGTCATAACACTAGCATGGAGAATCTACAACAGTTATCAAACAGCGTAACTACTTATGGGGATGTATCTCCAACAACAGCTCATCAGCAACAACAAATATTATCCCGTAAGTATAAGATATTATTTCTCTCATTTTGTTTGTTGCCTTTTAAACATGTTGGCTGTGTAATCAAATACATATATGTATTACCAGATTTTACATTGTTTTAAAAAACAAAATACTCCAAATTAATATGTAAGCAGAAACTTGGACAGCCAGCATGTTGGCATAAATTCTCTGCATTATATACGTATCTCATGTTCTCACCATCGGCAAATCATCAATTTCAGTAGTTACAATCACAGGCACTTGAAGGGATTAAAATAAAACTTCTTACTACTGCTTGACTATATAGTATAGTATTAGTATAATAAAGGTAATTCAGACGACATCTTTGTTATGACTGGTTTACGATATATCGTCTGTTATTATCTCACAAGCTCTGTTTACATCTCATTTGCATAATCTTAAAAGATTCTAAGCTAAGGTTGGAGCATGAGGTATGTTGATGCATGTAACAGGTAGAGTATATAAAACAGTGAAACCTTTACACGTTAATATTAGATAGCTATCCATTGGTCTATTCCATATTCGCAAACAATCTGGAAAAAGGAGTAGAAAATCAGATAATTAAATTTGTGAAATAGTCATTATTTTCACACCACTTTGATTTTGATAGGTTGCAATGTAATAAGGAGATCTGGAAAAAAAGTTCAAGAGTTGAGGAATAAGCACAATCCTAAGCATTTTATAAACTAATCTTACATATACAGTGGACTCTGTCATATCTGACATCGTACAGAATCGTTACAATATGTCGGAAGTCGCAGAGTGTCGGAATACCCAGTTTTGTCAAAACCGGAAATATTGTAACTTCGAAAACCGGAAGTTATAATGTAGCTTCAAATTACCATAACGTTATTCCCTTTAAAAATGATAAACTTTTCCGTACATTCAAAATTTTCTTACATTAATTTTTATTTCATTCAACGTGCGTAGGCATTTTGAATAGGTCAAGTAGGTCGTTAATCTATCTTCTTCATCACCGTCAGTTGATCACACACTTATGTTTGCTATCACGTGTTGTGTTCATTGATAATCTGTCGTTCTATGTCAAGGTTATTATCACACGGTTCGGAGAGATCCGAAGTGTGAACTAACTTACGTCATTCGGGTTAAATCGGCATGCGCAACAAATGTTTCTAACAGGTTTTAGGAATATTTTTACGACTGTGAATTCACGGGAAAATTTGTGGATATTCTTGAGTATTAGTCACAATTACTGTCTTACACGAGATTATAAAATTATCAAAGTAATCAACAAAGACCTACGGTAGCGAATTTTAATCTCACCGATAATTGATTGCTGATTGCTTGTTAATCTTTTGTGGGTTCACACCCGACCCATCAAGTTTTAATCTAACCGATAATTGATTGGTAATTGGTTGCTTCACAACAGCGATTGAAGGCCAGATATTATACGGTGTCGATTCAATAGAAATCATGCGACTGGATGGCTGAATGATGCCATAATCCGGAACATACAGACTCCTGATTAACTAGAGATTTTTTTGGCTGAAGTAACAAGGAGAAATAAATGGGGACATCATGTCGGATTTCAGAGAGTGCAGGAGTGGTCAGAGTTCGGATGTGACATAGTCCACTGTATTATATTGATACTTTTGAGGAACCAAAACAACCTTTAGTGTATACAATTAGTCGAATTAAAGTGACGTTTTATGAAAGAACCATTTTAAATTTAATATATGTGTGTACACGTACATATGAATGACTTGCAAAGTTTGCAATATAGAAGCTTTTAAGGATCCATGCAACAGTGGTTGTATAAATTTTATTTAATTGTAGTCTATGCAAATCTTAGTCGTTTTAAAAAAGGATGGTGTAAAATATTATTGTTTGAATAAAACCTAATACTAACTCACTCCTATTTTGCTGAAGAACTAACTTTTTAGTTTTCCTGGTATATTGGGTCTGGAAACCCTACATGTATATACATGTACCAAGAAAACACAAAAGTTAATTCTTCAATGAACTTTTGGAATGAGTCACTGTCACTTTTTATGTGTACCTGATTTTTTTCTCCATTAAAAATAGGCATTGGCAAATTGAATTCATTGCCTTTTAAACCCAAATCTCTGTGTTATTTTATTGTCATTGATTGAGTACATGTTTGAAAAAGATCAGCCATGCTGAAAATGTAACAAAATGAGTCAATGTACAAATGTATTGGTTTAAAGTTCATCCTGCAAAATATTAAATTAAGGGTACATTCTTTTTTCCAAATAATAATTAAAAGACATATATATGTAGAGGAGAAGTGATGTTATTCTACAGTAGTTTATTGCCTAAACCAGGAATTTGTGGAAGGAGAAAACGCAAGATTAAAGGAAAAGTCATAGCTCTCACTGGGTGTCTAAAAGAATGAAGTTGGTCAAATCAAGTGTCAAAATATAAAGAAATAGCGTATGTGTATTTATGTTGTCGGAAAGTTTGAGTTCATAATGTTAAGCTGCACATGTATTTGGAAGTGATCACCAAAAACTTCATCTCCATACATGTACCTACAGATTATATACATGTACACGTAACTTTGTCAGAGTGTTTCTCTCTAATATTTCATTATTGTCACATGATAATGATTTACATACCGTTTGTAAACTTTGCTAAGATGAATTAAAAATGCAGCAATAAACTGCAGTTCTATTATTGCTGGAAAGCAATGAAAGTGTAGTGTGAATTTGTCACTGTGAACAGATGATTTCTAGTCAAGAATTTGTGTCCCAACTACACCTGAAAACTGGATTGCAGTATTTTTTGGGAAATGAATCACATGGCTTAGTTGTTTATTAATATTGTATACCTGGGATTTCTCATATCTGTGTTTATGGAAGATTGTGTTGAGAGTTAACTTTGGAGTTGAGTTATTTTGTTGGAAGTTGAGTTTTTCTTGTTGGCATTTAAGTAATTTTGTTGGCAGTTGAGGAATTGTCTTGTTCTGTAGGTTTAATCATTAGAATCATTCCTTTTTAAAACCATTTTTATATTCCGGACTCAAATACAAAAATTGATAGCCTATTTTGTTATTCAAATGGCCAAATTGTGGTTAACAGCTTGTAATAATTCAATTTAATTATTTGTTGTGGGCGTCTTATTCCATGGCCGAATGGTTAGCATGTGGTCATAAGGTCTGTCATTGAGTGAACTGGTGTGGTTTTGATTCCCTGGTTGTACATAACAAGAAGTAGGGTCGCCTGTCTAGCCTTATTGCGGGTTTTCTTCTGGTCCTCCAGTTTCCTCTCATCAATAAAGATCCCTGCACACAAGCAAACTATTGAAATAAAATTGAACAATATGCTAGTCCCTTAATGACCTATTTTGTGTCGATTGGACATTAAACCACATTTTACTCTTTCCCTTAAAATATTTTTGGTATCTTTCTGCTCAACTACTAGTAATTCACTACCTAGCATTATGGCACTTATCATTTATTTTGCTTTTGACTGTCATAACTCCCACAAGATTTAAACAAGTACTTAGGCTCTTCCCTTTCATCTCGTTTCAGTGTTTCAAGGCAAGCGACGTCCAAATTCGTCCTACAAAACATTGTCTCTAGCTGATAAAGTTAAATTGATAACAGCAGCGGAGTCAAATGAAAATTTATCGCAGATGAAAATATCTAAAATGTTTGGAATAAGCCAAAAATCAGTGTGTAATATTCTCAAATTAAAAGACAAATACATTGAAGAATGGAACGCTTTGTCTAATGTTGGACCAGAAGTGGAAATTATTGATCAGCCTTAGTTTCTGTTTCTTACGTTCTGATAAGTTGTATATTATCTATAGACCTCTTGTTTGTACAATCTTAAAGGTTATCAGTGTATCATTTTTCTTTCAGTGCTATGTCGAAGTCGACCTCATAATGTTTTACCATTGGAGGATAAAGTTAATTTAATAAGACAATCTGAAAAACCTGAAAAAACAACCCAACATGAGCTGGCCAAAATGTTTGGTATTAGTCAAAAATCTGTGTGTAATATTTTAAAAATGAAAACAAAATATGTTCAAGAATGGAATTCTAAGTTTAACAATGGATCCAATGTAGGAATGTGAAATAATCAATATTAGTTTCCTATCAACAAGTTTTCATGTGTTCACATACATTTTTTGTATTCATTGTTTTTATGGTGCATATAATACTTAAGTTCACATTGACAAATAAGTAGGTCTTCATTAAATTGTGAAACCTTGCTCTGAGTTTTCTGAGACACTAAGCTTTGGCTGTCAAGTGCCCTTTTGAAAGAATTGTCTGGAATTTGATGGTGGCAAATTATAATCATATTTAAATTTCCGTTGATTTGGGAAATAATCTTACAATTTACACAAAACATTTTAATGTTCTATCCAAAATGGGTTATTTGTAATACACTACAAATTCCACAACTAATGTCCAAGGTGAAAACATCTGTGAAGCTTGATAGATTAAATTGATACTAGAATGTGACAATTTTCATTGTAATGAACAAATTGTGTTTCAGACACCTAAATTTGTACAGTGTAGTTTGAACTATATGCAGACATGTACTAAAGAAATAAAACATAGGAAAAAGAAATTATTGCATGATTTCGAAGAAAGTTGGGGGACTATTAAAATGGGTTCGTCCGTCTGTCCGTCACACTTTTTGGGACACAATAACTCTCTTCCTAATTGAGCTAGAATGTTCAAACTTGGTGTATGTGTTTATTAGGTCAATGCCTTGATGGAGTTAGAAGATGAGCATTTTCCGCTTAGGGTAAGCAGAGATAAGCGATTTGATTGGTTGATGCTTTGGGACACGATAACTTTAGTTCTAATTAAGTGAGATTGATGAAACTTGGTGTATAGTTTCATTACAGTAATACCTTGACTAAATTCGATAATGAGCATTTTCTGCTCAGGGTAAGCAGAGCGATACGAAATTTGATTGGTCGAGCCTTTGGAACACAATAACTCCCCTTCTAATTGAGTTAAAATGTTCAAACTTGGTGTATATGCTTATTAGGTCAATGCCTTGATGGAGTTCGAAGATGAGCATTTTCCGCTTAGGGTAAGCAGAGATAAGCAATTTGATTGGTTGATGCTTTGGGACACGATAGCTTTAGTTCTAATTTAGTGAGAGTGATGAAACTTGGTGTATAGTTTCATTACAGTAATACCTTGACTAAGTTCAATAATGAGCATTTTCTGCTCAGGGTAAGCAGAGCGATACGCAATTTGATTGGCCGAGACTTTGGAACACAATAACTCTCCTTCTAATTGAGTTAAAATGTTCAAACTTGGTGTATATGCTTATTAGGTCAATGCCTTGATGGAGTTCGAAGATGAGCATTTTCCGCTTAGGGTAAGCAGGGATAAGCAATTTGATTGGTTGATGCTTTGGGACACGATAACTTTTGTTCTAATTAAGTGAGAGTGATGAAACTTGGTGTATAGTTTCATTACAGTAATACCTTGTCTAAGATCGATAATGAGCATTTTCTGCTCAGGGTAAGCAGAGCGATAAGCAATTTGATTTGCCGAGACTTTGGAACACAATAACTCTCCTTCGAATTGAGTTAAAATGTTCAAAATTGGTGTGTATGCTTATTAGGTCAATGCCTTGATGGAGTTCAAAGATGAGCATTTTCTTCTTAGGGTAGGCAGAGGTAAGCAATTTCATCTTAGGTTCATCTTGATTGATGATTTTTATGCCAATACAATGACTGCATTCTCATTCAGTAATGGATTCGACAGTAACAGTGTATCGAAACGATTGACTCGGACACGAGGGCCCTTTCCCTTGGCCAGAGGAGCCCTTTTGTCAAGCGTGGGGGCCCTTTGGTCTGTCTTTAGGGTCCATCTAACTAGGGTACATTTTCATTTTTCTCGTCAGTTTTAGCATTTTTCTTTATAAAACACTTTTGGATGACACTTCATTACAGTTTGATTGCTTGATACTTGAAAAAATAAATGTGCAATTAATTAATATGTGTCATCTATTTATTTTGGGATTTCGGCGGGGGACATCAGCCTCACTGTTGGCTTGTTACTAGATTATTTATGTTTCTCTTGCTAATTCAGTTGGTCTATCAAAATCTCTAAATGAACTAAGAAAGCAGGCTGTTGCCTTAAAAATTGTGCCTTCTTAAATTAAGTATGTTTGAAATAAAAACATGCATAACAAGGTGATGGATTTTGGATTCAAATAGGACAAACTCTTTTTTTCTGTTTCAATTCGTATATGTATGTAATGTTGTCAATCAGAAATAATTCACATAATCATTTGTAAAACTAGTATATTGTTTCTTTGGACAATATATTACACGTAAATGTATGAATCAGTCCAAATAAATAAATAAATATGAAGTACACTAAAATCTTGATTAATGATGAGATATGACAATCCAGTACTGAAATTGCCATGGTTTTCAAGGCATATTATACTTTTAACTAGGGAATAGAGTGTTGTTGTTTTTTTTACATACATCCAGTGTATGCTTGGCCATGTGAACACATTTGCGCATAACGGAAGTAAATTTACATATTATTATGTGGTTTACTCCTATAGTTAAATGTAGCTTCAAAATTCTTCTATGCAAAGGCACTTTTAATGTGATACAATTTACCTACAGTTGTGTATTCTGTTGTCCATCCAATCTATCTTTTTATGAAACTTAGTTTTGGTATTATGTTTTTCTTTCAGTGTTATCATGTAGAAGTCGACCTCGCAATGTTTTACCATTAGAAGAGAAAGTTAAATTGATTAGGCAATCTGAATCACATGAAAAACCAACCCAACTTGAGCTGGCCAAAATGTTTGGGATTCACTACAAATCAGTATATAACATAGTTAAACTGAAAGAAAAATATTTGAAAGAATGGAATGATTTGTCTCATGCTACAAATCAGAAATAAGAATCATGGTCCAGTTGAAACAAAAATGTGTCTCTTAAAAGTTAAATGCATGAAGTTGAAAAAAAAGTTATTTTTTTAATAATTTTCATAATGTATAGGAATGTGTAAACTGTAAATCATAAAATTGTGTAAATGCCAAACAGAACTTTAAAATTCTTCAAATAATATAAGATTGAAATGTATGACATCTCATTGTGAGTCTTTAAGCAAACAAATCATTACAGTGTATATATACTGTAATTATATTTTGACCCAGTTTGTTTGCCATATATTTAAACTTATTTTGCTCCTATGTTTAATCTATATAATATGGACTTTTACTGGAGTAATAACAATACCAGTACAGCAATCTTTTAAGAGATATAATTGCCGCATTTTAAAAAGTACATCAGACAACAAGTATAGTCTCTGCTTAAATAATATTTGTATAAAACTTATTTAGTTTTCGTATTATGTTTTCCTTTCAGTTTTATGTCACAGTCGTCGTCATAATGTTTTACCATTAGAAGAGAAAGTTAAATTGATTAGGCAATCTGAATCACATGAAAAACCAACCCAACTTGAACTATCCAGAACATTTGGAATTAGCCTTAAGTCAGTGTATAATATCCTTAAAATGAAAGAAAAACATATGAAAGAATGGAATTCTGTACCTCATCAGTAAATTTACATTCTTTTCCGATATTTGTGAGAAACTCAGTTTTGGTGTACATTTTTCTTTCAGTGTTTACTCGAAGTCGGCCTCATATTGTTTTACCATTGGAAGAAAAGATAAGATTGATTAGACAATCTGAGATAGTTACGGGTAGTAATAAACCTACCCAAAATGAACTGGGCAAAATGTTTGGTATTAGTCAGCGAAGTGTTTGTAATATATTAAAACTAAAAGATAAATATTTAGCAGAATGGTCATCATTAGATTTGTCTTCATTGCTTGACAAAGACAAATCTTGTAATACAAAAGAACTAGCGTGAAATTATAACAAGTAATATTTTGTTTATATCCACAGTATTTACAGTTTAAAAACATTAGATTCTGTCTTCAACTTTCTTCATTAAATACATGTACACAGTACATGTATTGAATATTCTTGAACTAAGTTTGTTCTGTATAATTTTATTTTATGACTTATCAATACATTATTCATATTTTTGTACTTTTTGTTGATTTCATTTGAATTGTATTTTCTGGAGGAAGAATGTGGTATTGTGCCATAATGTTATCTGTTTTGAACTGTTATTGTATTTAAGTGATAGTACAGTGTCATATTTTGGAAATATTGGTGAAATTTTAACTATTCTAAGTTGTATAATTGTAAATAAATGACTAAGCCATCTTAGATAATTTTATTTTATTTTTCATGTAAATTAAACACTTCCTATTTGATAAAAAATAACATGTCTGTCCAACATTATAGGGTTTGTCTAATTTCCAGAATAAAATATTGCCATATGTTGATCCTCAAAAGATCCTTGGAATAAAGTTAAACTTCATTCTTCTGACCGCTGTTCCGCTGTTGGGGATTGAGTGACTAAATGGTTAGATGCATATGCTATAGATAATAAGGTCTGTCATTATGTTAGATGGCTTGGTTTCGATCCAACATTTATCCTGCCACAGCTTTGCACAAGCAAATTATTGTACCATATGTTAGTCCCAAATTAACCTAGTTTGTGTTGAGTGGACATTAAACCCACTTCTCTCTCTCTCTCAACTGGTATACATTTTTGCACACATAAAAGAAACCTCTGAACACTCATGGTTTAAATTGACTTTTGTTTGTAAACTTGCCGAGTATGAAAGATTAAATCATATGAAATTGACTTTTTGAAACTGGGTACAGTCAATTACATAATCATATCTTGAATTTTTGCATCATTTCATCAGATTTTAATCTACAGCAATTTCTTTCATCATTTCTATTGCAGTGTTTTCCTCAAAGAGACGAGCATACCGAAGTTTGTCGTTAGAAGATAAAGTCAAATTAATCCACGAATCAGAAAGTAGTTCTAGGCCATCACAAACTAAACTTGCAGAAATGTTTGGAACAAGCCAGATGACTGTTAGCAATATTTTAAAATGTAAAAACAAATTTCTCCATGAATGGAAGAATATGAACATAAACCCAAGTAGTGTTGATGTGTGAATAGTATAATGTTGAAAGAAAATTCTTTAATTTTAAATATTAGTTCTGGTATTAACAATTTCGAGCAATATTACAGACGCCATTATGTAAACTTTAGTCAGAATGGACTAAAACAAATTACTCATGCTGAATAACTGGGAAATACACTGTACACGCCAGTGGCGTGCATAGGTTTGGTGATGCCTTGGTCCTCCTTGATTCTATGTACTATGAAAGAAAGATATTTTAAATATATAAAAACAGATCAAATAATATTTTTATTCACATTAAATATAAATCAGTCACATATATAAAGTTTGGTTCCCCAAATGAGATCTGTTTTACATCAACCAAGAGGAATTATTTTTCAATACTGATTAAAGCCAAATTAGTAAGTTGCTCTTGTAACATGGATGACTTTAGCTTTGAAATAGCTTTTAACAATTTGGAAATTGGATGGTAAGTCTGAACCTGTTAACAGTCCTGTCAAAACATAAGCAATATGTTTTCAACTCTGGTTTTGCTTATTAAAACACAGATCCACTGTCAGATCAATTTGTGGGATAGCCTTACCCTTTGATTTTATCTAGATTTAGCATGTTAAACTTGCTCAGCACTGTTGGAGGCTGTTTAGTTTTTTGATGTTTGCTTGTGAAATAGCTTTATTTAACCTCTACTTACACCAAAGTGATATTGCGGAGGTGATATTTTATTAATAAAGATAATATTATATACTTTTGTTGTTGTAAGTCTTACTTCGGATCTATGTGAACTGTTAAGATTCCAACAGCAATATAATTCAATTAATAAATTACACTCAGCAATACCTTTGTTGCAAGGGGAAAATTGCCATAATACTATAACATTTGGCTATTACATGCACATAAACATAATGCTATAACAAGACCAGAAATGATTAATCCCAATATATTGAGTAACACTGTTACTAACAGTAAATATAGTGCTACTTGATTTTTTTGAGAGTAAATTGTTTATATGTTTTCTGGGGGGGTGGGATGGCTTAGTGGTCTGGAGTGCCGCGCTTCGACCTCTAGCTGGCCGGTCACCTCTGGCTTGCGGCTGTGGTTTCGAGCCCTGGTGTGAGCGTATGTGGCATGGAGATAGGGGCGCCTACTCAACCTCGTGGGTTTCCTCCGGGCACTCCGGTTTCCTCCCACTGCTAAAGACCCCTACGCGCAAGCAAATTATTGAAATAAAATTAAACCATATGTTAGTCCCGAAATGACCTAGTTTATGTTGAGTGGACGTTAAACCCCATTTCTCTCTCTCTCTCTTTATATGTTTTCTGAATGTAAGAATTTTGAGATTTAGGTATTCATCATACTCCTCGCAGTGTTCCATTAGATTAGAGTTAATCCCACTACTCACTTCTGGAAAGAGACAAAATTCTTGTTCTAAATTATAATTGGTCAATAGTCCAATTAACTACCATTCGCTAACTGTGTTACAAAGGCTATACCCTTAAAACAGAGCATCAAATTGGACCAAATATTGTATGTTTACATAACGTTATTTCATGACTCACAATTTTATTATGCCAAATTAACCAGTTCTTAGCAGAATATTGCAGTAAAACTAATTGTGTGACAAACGAGGCTATCAACATTGACATAATGTAAACAATATTGTATGGATACAGACTGACTCACCGCTTTTAATACCTTAAATCACTGTCCAAAGTTTAAGGGAAGACCCCAGATTAAACAAACGGCTGTCATGTTGCTGTACTCAAGTGATAGATTTGATTGAACAGGAAGAATAGACACACTCCCTCAAAAGTTCAAGTATCAGAAGCCAATCCAGCAATGGCCAGTGGGGTTGAAATTGACTGGGTTGTTATACCCAACACATTGGAATGAAGTCGTATGTTGCCACCCCGGTTCATCTGTCTGGTTTTGAATAACTTAGAGGCTTCAGTTTTGATCCAATTGATTTCGAAGTTCAAACTTATACACGTGATATATAGTCATGAGATGAAGAAGCCTATTGATTTTCAGTGATTTATGACAATTACTGCCAGAGTTATGGCCTTTAATCACTTTGAAAAATCTTGTGTTGTGTCAAACATGCGGCCCGATGGCTAGATCCGACTCGCTAAGGGTTTACATGTGGCTTTAAAATTTTAGTTTATGTGGCTCCTGCTCTAGAGGGAAAAGTTACATGTATCAACTTTAAATTAAAATTTATTCGCAATAATTAGGGTCATGACCTTCAACGAATTCCAATAATTAATCAGTTGCCCTTAATCAATTTATGGACATCCTCTTGATCATTTTTTGTGTCTTTTAAAAGTTCCCATAACCTTCAAAACAATAAATATGTGACACCTTTGTGGACTGGACGGCTATGGTCGTTATGAATTGGGCCACTTAACTGCCATGGGCGTATGTTTCATTGTCTGGCAACCTACATTTATTTTCGAACTTAATGTGGCTTTATTCAATTTGGTCCTTGAAAAACTGATATAATAAAACAGCATGGACAGCAAAATATGAACTTTTCATTCATAAATATCTTTGGGCGGATTTTTTTTTAGGTATTGGGAGGGTTAGCTGAATAATAGGGCAAATACAATCAAATAACGATAAATATGGGACCCAACTACCTACTTCAAGTCTGTTAAAACATCACTCTTATTTATGTACTTATTCCAATGACCAAAAAGAATTCCAAAACATTGCCTTCCACTAGATACAAGATTCTATGTGCTTCAATGTTAAGAGTCTGGTATAAGATGAAAATGAAGGTCAGAGCTGGTTGTATAATAATGGGTTTTATTTGTCTTATTTCACACAATCTACAAGTCATATTCATGTGTATATAAAAATATATATCCAGAAATATTAGCACAACCGTAAAGCTGTTAATTTCACTGTTTTGATGAAAAGCTGTTAAAGTACCAACTGACTATATATTTCACACCTGCCATTTTGTTATTCTATTCACATTCTCGTCAGTGTTTTTTGTCTCTTGCTATATCTATGTCATTTTTTTCTAGAATGGATGAATGTACGAAAAAAGATGGAACTTTCAATTGAGGAAAAGATCCGCCTGATTAATGAAGCTGAGGAAAATCCACGCCTTTCTCAAAGAGCACTGAGTCATATGTTCAATATTGCCCAATCAACAGTCTGCCTGATTTTGAAAAGGAAAAATGAATACAAAGCAGAACTTGCAGCACAGGATGCTTCAAAAATCAGAGTTTCACATGACAGACACTAATTTAAAACACCTTGTTCCATTAAAATGGATATTTTTAGTGTAAATATCATATTTTTTGAATAGATTGTATTTCACAATTTATCATGTGATCATTTAAAGTTCCTTGTCTTGAGAAGGGTTTAGAACAAATGGGGCACCTGACTTTGGTTGGAAAATGTCTCTCTTTAATGTGTCTATGAACATTGGTCTTGAAACTAAAATTTTTCTCACATAAGGGACACTGAAATCTTGTGGAAGCCTGGAAAAGAAATGAAACTTGATAAGTAATATTACAGAATAAAATTAACATGACTTCTTATCTTAAATATTCAATTTCCCATGCTGTGATTCAATTTCTCATGCTGGGACACCATATTTGCAGATAAAACAATAACAACAAAGATTTTGAAAGCAGAAATAATTTTAATATCAAAACCACTTTAAATACATGAACCATTGTAAGGTGAGCTACAAATCTTGTTTCAAGACAATACAAAACAAAGGTTACTAGGCAATGAAACAGCTAAGTAGTTTCCAATAAGATCAGATCATATTAAAGCCTCTAGCGTTCATAAGATTATGTGAGAAAGGGGAGTACCTTTGGACGATATTTCAATAGAACACACAAGAGATATATATTTCAGAAAGACAGGTTAATAATTACAGCCTTTAAAGGTGTAACAACTTCAGAAGAAACCATTCTGCTTTGACAGGGCTGATGAAAACAGGTATATGCCATGCTGTGGTGCTATGGAGGAAATTTTACACTACTGTCTACTTTTATTTCAAATTCCAACTGTCATGGGTTCTTTAACAGGCATACCGATCTCTAAACATGTTCGAGTGTCTTGAACAATCAAATTACTTATCGCGTTACTTGGCCTAAGCAGAAAATTCTCATCATCAAAGGTATTGATATAATAAACTATACCTTTCATAACTCTCACCCAACTAGAACCAAAGTAATTGTGTTCCCAAAGTCTCAACCTAACACATTGCTTATCTCTGCTTAGCCATAGTAGAAAATGTGCATTATCGAACACTGTCACAGTATTCACCTAATAAACACATGGACCAAGTTTGAACATTCTACCTCAGAAGGAGAGTTATTGTATTCCAAAGTCTCAACCAATCAGATTGAAGTCTTTACTTAGCTGATGCAGAAAATGCTCATTATCAAACTTAGTCAAGGTATTCATGTAATGAAACTATAGACGAATTTCCACCACTCTCACTCAATTAGAATTAAAGTTATCAAGCTCTAAAGTTCTGACCAATCAAATTGATTATCACTCCAATAGCCTCAGCAGAAAATGCTCATTATCAATCGAATTGCTTGCCTCTGATTAGCCTAAGCAAAAAATAATCTAACTTCGAACTCCATCAAGGGATTGACCTAATGAACATCTACATCAAGTTTAAACATTCTACCTCAATTAGAAGGAGAGTTATTATGACCGAGAGACGGACGACATACCCATTTTATAGTTCAACACTTTCTTTGAAAGGTGAAACTACATTAAATAAGGAGATAAAACATTTTATTGATATCACACACTGTCATTTATAGCGAGCTCCTGTTGTGTTCAGATGACTGGCTGTTGATAAACTGTGATATCATTCTTATTAATAACAAGCTAAATACATTCCCTCGTATATTTCAGATAATACATTCAGGAACATTATCTTTAAATAAACAAGAAATGTTTCTTCAAATTCAGACCAAAGCTACTGCACCAATGCCTTTTGGTGCAAACCAAATTAGTTCTTTTCACAACGGTTATGGCTACCTATTATAGAAGCCATTTTGTACAATTTACTGATGTAAGGATGTTATATGATCATATAGATATTGTTTACGGGTAAATTTAGCTGTACAAAGATTACATTCGAATTTAATCTGAAGATGTTTTTCTTTAACATGACGATCAAGACACCATTTTCTAGAAAATGAAGTTCCACAAACTTGACAATCAAACTTTCCTGCCAGGGTTTCATTCTAAAACAAAAGAAATGTTATCGTGTATGACAACAGAAGATATGCATGCATATAAATTTACCTTAAATTTATTCATACATTCTACTACACAAAGCTCATAAATTAAAAGATGATTTCATTTCACATTAACCTGGACATGATTTTTAATGCTAGATCAATTTATGATAAAAAAAGGGGTCAACCCCTAAAAATTTGCAAGAAAGGGTTTTTTGATGGTTTTTGGTTGTGTTGGGTGTGTATTGCTTGTCATCCTAAAAGTCTTACCAAAATTATTGGACTACCGGAAAGTCCCAAATTTCAAGGTAAAGTTCAGGTTTTGAAGCCCTTTTTCTTAGACAGGGTCAAAATTTTATATGGCATGGTTTTTATAGATATCTGGAACTCTGGACACTATATTCAACCATTTAATTAAGGGGATATCTTTATCCCAGAAACATGCTGTCCAGATTCAAAATTTTAAAAAAGGGCATAACTGTGCACCTTTTTATCATAAAATAGCAATTTTGGCCTCTAAATTAATGATTTTAGGTCATTCTTTAATTTGAAAATATACCTAGTATTGTTGACTGGTCCTTTATACTATTTTGGGGGCTCCCACAACCTGCAACCAAGAACTCAAATTTACGAAAAAGCTCAACACTGCACCATCATACTATAGCAAATATGGTATGTGAACTAAGGTTTATAGGTCAATATTTCATTTGAATATATATCGAGTGATGTTAAGTGGTTCCTTATATAGCATATCTGGGGAATCCCCTCGCCAAAACATGTTGACATATGAGGTGACATGAGGGTGTTTTTTATTAACTGAGCAATATTTGCTAAAATATGAAAGAATGATCCCAAAAGCTTACATATTCAGGATTTTCTTGTACATTGGTTAGGCAAATGGTGGCCATCTTGGATTTTACTGCTTTCCTGTGCACAAAATTTGGTAAACTTTGGGTATTCATAAAGAACTCCTAAATAAATGCAAAATGCATAAAAACTGTTTTCTTGCAATTGTTAGGTGGGTAAAATCATAAATTTACTGGACAATACCTTGTTGAGTTATTTTAGGTCGCAGAAACGAAACACCTTCTACAGAGAATATTTAGCACAACCCTTGTTGGCAGTATGGCAATTCCTTAAATTTGTGATAGCAATAGGTTTTGATCACTAGAATAATTGGGGAATGCGGTAGATAAGAAAGACACTACATGTGCCATGTTTCTGACTACTCACTACTGCATATAATAATAATCAATTCACCTGCAAATTAGTTATTTACAAATTGTAAAATTATTGTAAGTCAGAATGACAGCGATTACGGATGACGATAATGCTTTAACTATCAAATTTAAGAATGCCATGTTTCATATGAAATGATATAAAGTTACTTGACTACCAAATAATGTTGGGTAAATAATCATTTTTATCTATTTAATTAAAATACAAACAAACAGAATATCATATCCTGAATTTTCTATCAACAGGTTCTCCAGTTTTGAGAAATTGTCTCTTAATGGTTTGGTTATTTTTTCAAATCAATAGGTTCACCAGTTTTGGAAATTGTTTCTTAATGGCTTGGTTATTTTTCAAATAGATTTAGATAATAATATTGAAATATTGCCCCTTTCTTGCAATTGCTCTATTGCATCTTACAAAGTGAGAAAATAGCAGTTTTGTAACAGTCCAATGGAGGAGAAAATAAAAAAATTGTTTAATTTATTTGGCAATGTGTACGACATATAAGAAAACATTGGGTTTTTTTTAAAAAATATAATAGACAATGCAGACAGTAGTACTATATAGTAGATAGTAGATACATCCACATCAGTAAGATTCTAAATGAACATCTCCTGTCCAGTCTTCCTCTGAAAATTGTACTTTACATGCAGCTGTGTTGTTCAATGAAATACAATACAGTATGATGAATAATAATGTAATAGTTTAAATTGCATTAGTTTTGTATTCTTGTCCCTCATGCACCCTTAAAACATGCCTTCGAAGTGAGGTTCTTTGTGTAAATTTATGTCCACACAATGCACACGAAAAGCCCATATGTAAATGTTTTTCATTAAAATGTCTTATACAACTGCCTCTAGTTGATAAAACTGCATCACACTTAGAACAAGCATATCGAACATGACCATTTTCATCATATGTAACACTGCCATAAGATGGCTGCACCTGAAAGTGACAGAAATCAAAGAGTTATCAGCTCTGTCTTGTGTTAAGATATCAGATTAGAATGGCAACTAAGAATATGTCTTTTTAATGATGAACGTTGGGTGAACAAACTGCCACAAATATTACACACACATCGTACATTCAAATGTTTTTCATTGTAATGGCGATGTAATTTATGTTTTGTTGATAAAACACTGGTACATGAAGGACACTTGTATTTAACCACACCATCAATAGTCACCATTTGTATTTTATCAGGAATTTTCTGAAAGTGAAACAAACTCTTATTTAGTTTGATGTTATCCCTGTGTAATGGTAATTAAGTAATCAAATAACTTGCTAAAGGCAAAGTCACATTTTGCAAAGTATATCATATTATTGTTTTCATGCATATAATTGTTTTCATGCAACTGAAAGAAAATTGGGGAGGAGTGTTAAAAACTTGGTGTGGGCTCAGTTGGATTGGTAGAGAATTTAAAACACAATAAACCATATTTTAATTGTGTGAATGTGATGGAACTTGGAATATAATTTCTTTTTACATGAATACTTTGACTATGACTAAATGAGAATTTTCTGCTTAGGCTAAGAAATCAGTAATGTAAAATAAGATCAAGAATGAGCATTGCCTGCTCAGTTTAAGCAGATTGGAGCTAGAAATAGGGTTTAACATCCACTCAACAAAAATTAGGTTATTTGGGACTAGCATTTGGTTCAATTTTATGCCAATAATTCTCATGCGCGTAAGAGTCTTTAGCAGTGGGAGTAAAGCAGAAAAATCAACAAATTTGGATAGGCAATCCTACTCCTTGTCACATACAAGTGGGCCATCAAAACCATGCCAAATGACTCAATCATTGACCTGACTCATAACTGTAAAGTAAAGGTATATTCAGAAACATTATTAACAACAATATATTAATGAAATTTTTATTCATATTTTCATCTATATTTGGGTAAAATGTCTCACTCAAAGTCCTTTATACAATCTATTACAATAGATAATAGAAAAAATACAACAGAATGCTGAAATAAAAAGGAATTCTGTAAAAGAAACAAATGCTATTGTTACAAACAAGAAAACCTGAAGAGAGAAAATATTTAATTAAATACTATTTGCATATCCTTCATTTACATGTGTTGAATGTCAATATAATAAATTTAGATTTCCCTAGATTACTTAGTTTTTTTTTAGAGAAACTTCACTGAACTTTTACAAGACTTCTTACTTTTTGACAAAGGACTTAGCAAAAGGTTCCATGATTAATAATACTACTGAGAAAAAATGTATGAGGGACATGTAAAAATGTAACCGTACTTTACTTACATTTGATGCATCCTCCCTGCCAGTAGCACTGGTTGATGAGCCATGTACTGAAAATATGATTAAAATAATATTAGGTCTGCAATACACTAACAATTTACATGTACCTGCCTCATTTTGCAGATCTTAGAGGACTAAACCCAAAATGAACTTTCTAAATACCCCGAGGGCAAACTACTCGATGGTTTTGGCTACACGGTCACATGTATGCTTTCTTCAGTGGTGTATCCTGGAATGCCAAATAGAAGGGGAATGGTGGAGGGATTACAGATATGACAAAAGACAATTCGCATATGAGTATCAGAGCTCCACCATAGCTAATTATTAACAGGTTGTCTTACTACATTACAACAAGCTAATTTCAAACATTGAAAATGCAAAAAATGCCATTCCACTGACAATGTTCAATAATCCTTAGAAGAGTGGTCAAAACGAATATCAATTTAGGTTAAGATATCAGGCCGTAGATTTAGATGCATGTATGTTTTAGTGCTAACTTATTAAAGAAAAGAGCAGACAGGACTATATTTTTAAACATTTCAAAGGATGATTTTAGCATCCAAAATCAATTGCCAAGTACAATCCACTACTACAAAAACAGAATACTGCAATTCCACATAATTCTTATCTTGAATTTATTTACCTTCAACGTCAAAGATCTGATATCACAATCCACATTTATTTCATAGAAATTAACTTATGCCAAAAACATTTAATTTTTCTTCTGATATCGTTTGTTTCCCCACATTTTACCACTCTTTAATGCTAGCAAATATTGTCTTCTGTTTTTCAAATGTTCTCCAAGTTTAAACCACATCAATTTTTTGTGTTCATATAACTCTACATTTTGCTGTTGGACCGACATGAAAAACATTTCAGCTTGTGAAGTGGTAAGTTGACTTAGTCGTGGGGGATTTGACCAATCCAGATTAAGACCTTCTGCAGCTTGTCTTACAACTTGTGGTATAAGGGATCTTGTTTTAGCGGACAGTGAATTCGGCCCTGCAATAGCCAAAAGATATCAATATTAACGGCAATTGGATGCAGTTATTCTAATGATTGAAAAAATTACATTTGAACGAACAGTTATGAAAAGGAAGGGGAAAAAATCCGTTTTGACATAGAACATGTTTCATGCAAACAGAACTGCAGAAGACATCTGGATTGGGGTAATTGCCGCACATACATGTACACAACTAAGCTTACCTTGGTATATTTAATTGTGCACTATTCAAACACCAGTACATAATCTCAACTAACTACTGGTATTGTAGCCATATAATATTTTATACCTACCAGTTTGAGGTAGTGGAGGAAACAACATTTTATGTGTAGAATTGTCTGAATTTGCTGATAATGGTAACTGTGTAAAATTATTTAAACTACAATGTGGTTCATTTTGACTAACTGCTGTTGTATATAAATTTAATATTTGTTCATTACTGCCAGAAAATGTTGATAAACTTTCATCATCTGTCATGTATGGTGTATCTGAAACAAAAGTAATAAATATTTTCAAAGTAAAAATTGTTTACTAATGTTCAGGAATATTAAGATCATTAATACCAATCCTAAGAAAAACAAAAATTGTGCACTTGTCACTCCACTATCACATCACACAAGTTCAATGTGGGCAAATCCACCTAAGTTAAAATAAAACATAGAACAAAGTGTACCACATAAACACACTTAAAACTTTAGCTAATAACATTAATTTTACAGAATTTTAAACTAATTACCTCCTTGGTCTATTATATGTTGTTGACTTTTAATATATTCACTATCATCATTATCACTTGGTTCATTTTTAATGTCAGTTAAATCTATACAGGAATTAACAGGTAAATGTTTATTATTAGATAAATGGGGTGATGAAGTAGAGTATTGTGAGGCATTGTCTTGGTGTACTCTCGCATTACTAAAACTAATGTTAAATTGTTCAAAATCTGACTTCACTTTTTTTTCAAATAAACTTGAAACAAATCTTGTATCACTTTGTATTGGCATTTCTAGACTAAGTTTTGGTTGTTTAACAGGAGACATATCATCATCTGAGAAAGAATCCATATTTTTGGAAGTGCCATAGCTAATTCTTTCTGTTTTTCTTTGTCGTGAATTACTCCAACTTTTTCTTTGATCAGGTTGTTTATTGACGTTCTTTAATTCGCTGACACTTTTGTCATTTGTTTCACTAAGACTTGGTTTTTTGACTGGTTCTGCATGAAAACTATTACTCACAAATACTGTTGATGATTCATCATTCTTACACACCTTTTCATTGACAAAATAATTATATTTACTGTTACTATCAACATTTAAATACAAATGGCCAATTATCTCAACATTTTCATTGAAGTTGACATCACTATGGCAAAGTAACTGAAGATTTTTCACAATAGAGTTGATAAATTTGCTAGCTACGTCGTTATCCATTTTGTATTCCTGAGTTTTATGTTACCAATTTTGTTTTAACACTACATTAATACCGGTACTGAAAAAAAAATAATAGTGCATGTTTAAATATTTTTGGGGGGCGGCGGAGAGCAAAACCATCTATCAATAACCATGAAATGAAATGAAATGGGTTTAATGCCCTACTTTTTGTGCACTAACCGTGCTAGTCTCGGTCACCCAGAAGCCCCTAGTATATTTGTTTGGATGCTAAAGACTATAACTCATGCCACAAAATGGAAATTTTGCCGAGAAAGTTACGTTTCTGCCTGCTCTTCATCCAGTTTCACCTGCCAAGGGTTAAAACAGACGCCGTGAAATTATATAGGGCATAAGTTTTTCATCAAATTCAAACAATTATACACTGTTCCTTGCAAGGTCCTTAGACTGACAAAAGGAAATCACACTGAAAAATCCTGAGGAACTGATTTTTTTCAGCTAACCGGGATCGAACCCAGGATCTTACTAAGCCTCGCCATGACTGCAATGTCCAAACTAATTTATTTTGAAATTGATCAATATTCTGCTGTGAAACACAGAATAGCCTGCACACACTCAACATGTAGGAAGTAGGCCTACATAACATTCGGTAGTAACCTACATTTGTACATGCTCAAGTGTTAAATTAATTTCTAAATATAAATGGCTTTATAGGAACAGTGAATATATTCAATACCAAATTACTTATAATACACAATGTTTCAAAATGATGGAGGAAGTAAGTACATGTAGAAAATTCTTACTTTCCCAAAATAATTTAATTATGATTTTAATGTTCAAAATAAAATGTAATTCCAAGTTATTCAAACAAAATTATACAATTAGGCCTAGGCCACAGGAGTATGACCTTCTATCCGTATTATACACCATACTTAATTACATGTAGGGTCGATCACGGTGGCTAAGTGATAAGATGCTGGCTCGCTAGCCTAGAGATTGGATGTTCAATCCCTGCACTGGCCGAGAGAGTACATCCTGATTTTCCGGCATGGTTTCCTCTGTCAGTGATGCAGGACGAAGGGCCTGACAAGGACAGAGCCCTATATAGTTGTTCAGATGGGATGAAAAGCCATGGTCCTATGTACATATTGGTGGTGCAGTTGGAATTTGATATAAGAGTAGCCTAGTAACACACTGTATCGTGTATATGCCGGTCTTCATTAGCCAAGTAACAGAACAGTAGGAATTAAACACCATTTCATTTCATTTCATACCCAACTAGAAAGGTCAGACTCCTGTACCTAGGCATACATATGGCTAATCCATAGTAAGTATCGTATTTAAGTATTAGGGTTCTATTTCAGAATCGCACCAGTTTAGTAGTATATATTAGAACTAAATAAAATACGGTTACGGTACCGTAGCCTACAGAGAACGGTTGTAATTAATTATTATAATAACTAACACTGAGAAATCGGTAAGGATGAAAAACAAAATTTGCTTCATAAAAATCTATGTCAAAGTGTCAATAACGATGTATCTGGATAAAAACATAATATTCGGATTATAACTCCTCATTATGGCTTAAAATCTCTAGATAAGGTGTGTTAATTAACAAGGGGTGAAAATGGACTGAAAGGCGAGTTAATTATCGGTAGGGTTTAACAACTCTCGGACGGTGCGTTTTCTGTACTGAGTGTGTTAATTAACCGACGGGTAAAAAACGAATGACACGGTGTTTATTGTTAAATTGGTGTGTTTTCTCGAAAGTTGTTATAACTGCACCAAAAGGGTATAATCAAGGACCATGAGGCTTTATTTGATGCGTAATTGTTAAATCAAAACTTGGGAAGGAAAACTGTTTTTACCGTGCGATTTTTCATTCGTCGGTGTGTTTTACGCAAATAGGTCTTTGTATAAGGATCTTTGTATGTCCAGTTGTACGGGGCTGTTTCTTCTATGCGTATTTTGTATTTGTTGATGAACGGAAGACACAGTACGTGTTTTATAGTCACGCCATTTATAAAATTGAATAATGAAATATAAATATAGACATTCATCTGTCGTAAAAAGGCGAAAACAATGTCGTCATTTATACGTATCCAGCAGTCAGACCCCAATTTGATTATATCTAGGTATATATCGATAAGCTTAATTTTCCGTATGTCTATATATTTTCTAATGTTCTGACAATTTATTGTTGTGCGTTTTGACATGAGTACCACGTCAACAGTAACTCATTGTCAGTTTATTGTTTTGCGTGTTGAAATGAGTACGGCGCAACCCGTAACTCATAGCCATTTTATTGTTTTGACTGTTGAAATAAGTACAACGTACGCAACACACACTTGTTTCATTGCAACTTATTATAAAAAAAAACTCTATACAAAAAACAATAGAAATGTTAGCAGTTCAATAATAATTATTCGCGGGCTGCAATTATTTATTTTTCTTGTCTTTTTGTGGATTTCATTTGTTAACATTATTGTGGTACCACTGAACTATAAATGCATGTGTCTTAAAATTGGTCGCATGCAATATCGCTATTTACCGATATCCCGATAAACCTCCATTTGATTATCCGATACATGTATTAGTCCGAAAATATTTTGCTGACTTTTTAATTTCGGCACAAAAGAGTGTGGATGGTTGCATACTGTCAGTCAGGGTTCAATAATGTGAATTGAAACGTGGCATCATAAGAAACTGATTGACAGAATATGGACGCCCCTTTATCAACACATTGTTGCCTTGTAAACTTTAATTGTAGATTGCCAGTAGTTATAATTACAGTAGGCCTACAAACAAATTTTGACGCATTATTGAACAATCAAAACTGTTACGCTATCACCAATGATTACTAAAACCCCTTTCCCATGCATTCGTAATTTTATGTCCGGTTAAAATTCATGTCTCACTTAGCAGTGTTACATTCTTCTAAATATGAAAACGCTTTAAGTTTTAGTTACAACTCTATTTATGGAGTATCTTACATTCATCGAAATAAAATCCATAAAATAGAATTTCCATGCATATGAATATTATCAATAACGTTGCGTTGATCTCCTCACAAAATTTATATTGCTAATGCAGAACACAAAGTAATTTGTATGTGATTGGCTTCAAAAGAACTAAGTTGTCAATCATCCTTTGAACTCTAAGTATTCCTGTGATCGAAACTAATACCAATGTAACAATAGCCAACTGCACGATTCTTTCAAGACAATGTTCTTTGATGCGTAGACATGTCGTCTCCCATGTTGAACCAATGCTGTTACAAACGACATTGTGGATTTGATTATGTATTAGTAATATCTGCTGCATCGTAGACATTTACCTGTGTTAAAAAAACAAAGACAGGTCACGTGTCATTAAGCTATTTATATTTTGATTTGTGCGACCTGGGTATAATCTTTGTTGCAGGATCAACCGACGAAATTAATTGGTCGGAAACCTTATAATACCACCATTTTCTTAACATGGCTTCCCCGACTATGAACTTTTGATGTCAGACTGACTACAAACTTGTATTATGATATTACCAGCGCCAAAATGCTTGATGAGCATAATTGTAAGAATATATTACAAATAATATCAAAATTCAGTATAATTGTCAGCATATATCTTACAAATAATATCAAAATTTATATCCTATCTGAGATTTCGATTCCTATACCTTCACGTACCAGAAAACAACAAGAGGGGTTGTAAGATTAAACATATAGGATGAAATACTATGACATTATTATCATGTCGTACTGAAAATTAGAGGACTAAGTTATTTTACTACAGTATATTTCAAAATAAAAAAAAACTTCGTATTGGAAATATGCGAAAATTTAATGCCATTGGTTGTTCTTCTTGAATTGGTTAAATTATTAAACATTTCAAAGTTCCATATTACTACACAAACTGACATCAAAGCAGGAAGTACGCTTCGCTGAACACTAACTTGGATCAACGCTGACCTAGATATTATATAACAGCTGCTAATTGTCAGACTTTATTGGGGGTAATTAAATGATCATCGACCAGCTCAGCTATTTCAGTGAATGTGTATTTTAAACCTCTTTCAAGATTTTATCTTGATTTTAACAATATTTATGTCAAATAAGATAGATTTTATACACTGTCAAAAGTTAAGGTTTCAAAAACAAGCCAAAGGCTTAAATTAATTCGCCTCCTTAATTAATACATATACTAAAATAAACGTATAATATATACATTTCACATACAAAATACATTTAACAGTACGGTATTTTGTATTCACTATTAATCGTGCATGCAAGTAATTTAATAGTTTGTGTCACAAAAGTGCTTCACCATTTCATAATACGTTTTCAGGACGTCAGATGTATATTAACTGAGAATTTAATTACCGGTAATTCAGCTAGTATTTTACGATGGTTATTAGAAATAGAGTTGTAACTAAAACTTAAAGCGTTTTCATATTTAGAAGAATGTAACACTGCTAAGTGAGACATGAATTTTAACCGGACATAAAATTACGAATGCATGGGAAAGGGGTTTTAGTAATCATTGGTGATAGCGTAACAGTTTTGATTGTTCAATAATGCGTCAAAATTTGTTTGTAGGCCTACTGTAATTATAACTACTGGCAATCTACAATTAAAGTTTACAAGGCAACAATGTGTTGATAAAGGGGCGTCCATATTCTGTCAATCAGTTTCTTATGATGCCACGTTTCAATTCACATTATTGAACCCTGACTGACAGTATGCAACCATCCACACTCTTTTGTGCCGAAATTAAAAAGTCAGCAAAATATTTTCGGTCTAATACATGTATCGGATAATCAAATGGAGGTTTATCGGGATATCGGTAAATAGCGATATTGCATGCGACCAATTTTAAGACACATGCATTTATAGTTCAGTGGTACCACAATAATGTTAACAAATGAAATCCACAAAAAGACAAGAAAAATAAATAATTGCAGCCCGCGAATAATTATTATTGAACTGCTAACATTTCTATTGTTTTTTGTATAGAGTTTTTTTTTATAATAAGTTGCAATGAAACAAGTGTGTGTTGCGTACGTTGTACTTATTTCAACAGTCAAAACAATAAAATGGCTATGAGTTACGGGTTGCGCCGTACTCATTTCAACACGCAAAACAATAAACTGACAATGAGTTACTGTTGACGTGGTACTCATGTCAACACGCACAACAATAAATTGTCAGAACATTAGAAAATATATAGACATACGGAAAATTAAGCTTATCGATATATACCTAGATATAATCAAATTGGGGTCTGACTGCTGGATACGTATAAATGACGACATTGTTTTCGCCTTTTTACGACAGATGAATGTCTATATTTATATTTCATTATTCAATTTTATAAATGGCGTGACTATAAAACACGTACTGTGTCTTCCGTTCATCAACAAATACAAAATACGCATAGAAGAAACAGCCCCGTACAACTGGACATACAAAGATCCTTATACAAAGACCTATTTGCGTAAAACACACCGACGAATGAAAAATCGCACGGTAAAAACAGTTTTCCTTCCCAAGTTTTGATTTAACAATCACGCATCAAATAAAGCCTCATGGTCCTTGATTATACCCTTTTGGTGCAGTTATAACAACTTTCGAGAAAACACACCAATTTAACAATAAACACCGTGTCATTCGTTTTTTACCCGTCGGTTAATTAACACACTCAGTACAGAAAACGCACCGTCCGAGAGTTGTTAAACCCTACCGATAATTAACTCGCCTTTCAGTCCATTTTCACCCCCTGTTAATTAACACACCTTATCTAGAGATTTTAAGCCATAATGAGGAGTTATAATCCGAATATTATGTTTTTATCCAGATACATCGTTATTGACACTTTGACATAGATTTTTATGAAGCAAATTTTGTTTTTCATCCTTACCGATTTCTCAGTGTAAAAGTAGATCTGGATCTATTATACCGGTAATTAAACTAATAATATCAAAAGAAAAAAAATAATTCTCTGCAATCTTTTCTAGCGATTAAACAGGAGTGGTTTGGTTATATGAACAAATTTTCTTATTTCGACTATTAAAATGCATCCAAATGTATGATATTTACCACAAGAAAATAAACAATTAGGACGACATCAAAATCCTCATTAATAATATTCTTTATACACAATTTTGACTTGGATTTCTCATAGACAATTGGTCGTAATTTCGTTTCATTGAACCGTGACAAAAGAATAATAATAATAATATGACAGAATTTTCATCATGCTTTATTATCAGCGTAGCTGGGCCAAATGCTAAATTTTGTTTATATGAATAATAATAATTTGAGTCCTGTTCTATGACTTTACAAAACGAAATAGCATATATCCTTTGGACAAGGATCAAACCATCGAGTTGCCTCCCCTTTTATAATCATAGAAACAGGGTTAATGTCCACCCGACAAAAACCAGGTCATTTCGCGACTAACATATGTTCAATTTTTATTTCAATAATTCAGTCAGTGACTTAGCATAGGGGTCTTCAACAGTGGGAGGAAAATCATGCGGTTGGACAGACAACCCTAATCCTTGTCACGTTAAAGGAATAATCCCAGTTACATTTTGGGGCTTAAAATTGCTTAATTTTGTATGAAAGGCCTTTAATAACTTATAACTTAGCCCCTAGTAACTACCTCAAGCGTTGTGATACGTTTTCAAAAAATTTCCAATTGTCGGTATTGCTCTGTGTTTGAAGACCGGCGTCTTGGTTGCATCCTAAAAAGTGCCTGGATAATACGCGTCTACATGCTGAGTGCCGAGTGCCGCAAGCTCTCTATTTATGAAGTGTACAATAGGTATCGCATGTAGTCGCATTTATCAAGTTCAACTATTTAAAAAGTCTCGTGTCCGGATATTTGATTGTGGTGCGATTTTGACGTTCACGTCCAAACGACTGAATATTTTGAACTGAACTTTTCAGACAAGGTAAATACACAATTCCTCTGTATTTTGGCGTTAAAATTTCATACGTATACGAACTTGTAATTTTCAGATTCTATGAAATTCGGGATTCGCACTTTAAGCTAGGAATTGAAACCACGCCACTTGATTCATTCAATGAAAGATCTGATTTCACATGCAGGTGTTAAAAAAAACACTAGACCCCCCACATACATGATTTTTCCTCCATATAAAATTATATTACTAATTGACTTCTGTATTGCAGTAAATTTTCATGTAGCCTATTAGAAATGGTTCCACTACTGCTGTCTTCCGTCTTACTCCAGTCGCAGTTTAAGGTAACAAGTATTAGATTCAATTTGGTTCATTCTGACGTATTTCCGGAAGGTAAATTCCAAAATAGCAGGTCTAAATCGCCAATAAAATCGAATAAAAAAATTTTCAAGTCTGAGCGGGGGGGGGGGGGGGGAAGCCTGGGAAACTTTTTATAACCTTGCACACATACACATCATGTGAACGATATGAAGATCTCATTCCATCCCACAAAATGTAACGCCCGAACTTTTACTGACCATTAGATGGGTGATGCAACTCCCAAATGCAGTTCTGATTTTCAGAAAATCACACATTCTGAAATCGATTCAGGGTGTCTAGATCTCAAATTCAAGCTGGAGTTGGCAAGCCAGAGGTGACCGGCCAGCTAGAGGTCAAAGCGCGGCACTCTAGACCACTAGGCCATCCCAACCCCCCGGGTCAGTAATGAAAGCATTTATAAGACATTAAAAATTAATTATGAGCAGCAACAATTTAAGTAATAATCAGAAATTTTTTTGCTTCTAGTTCTTCCTGGTGCTAACCTTTATTATTCAAAGCATTTAATATGATGAATTTAGTTGTTCAAGTTATCGGAATTGGTTGAAAATTAATAAGATTCTTCGACTCATGACTCATGTATAAATTAAAGTCAATCAGATGATAACTTTGGTCTCTATTACAGCATCTACAAGATTTTTCATGGTGATCAAGGGCTATAACTCTGACATAAGTAATTGGAAATTGTTGAAAATCAGAGAGAGAGAAACCGGAGTGCCCGGAGGAAAGTTGAAAATCAATAGGATTCTTTGTCTCATGACGGATGGGCATAGGGTGACAATTTACCTCTACTTTTCTATGTGGACATATAAATACTGATCACCAAGTCCAGCCAGTTTAAATCATTTATACAATTATTTCTTTTTTTTACTTTTACTTCTGTATAGTTACATTTTGCACATATTTATTGGTCTTCTGTATTACTAATACAATTATGTCTGAAGATCACACCAAGATCTTTTCAAAACCCCTGTTATCAAATTCACAATTTTAAAAGTTAATTCTTAAACAGGAAGGCAATTACCAAATCTTACACCATTCTATCAACAACAGTGTCCTAGATAGGTGTGCTCTTAGAAGTCTGAATCAAACTGGGATGGTAATTCTATTTGTTAAGGGTAGTGCTGTCAACTGCTGACAGAAAAGAAAATCTCTTTGGAATAAAAACTCAGTCATAAATTCAAATGATTTAATGGAAATAGTATATGTATATAAAAAAATATAGGACATCAACACATACAACATTACATTTAACAGAAAGGTTTCCTACAAATAAGTTGTTATAGATTATATTTATTGTCTATATAACATCTGTAATAAATAACATCAAAAGATTATCAATATTTACTAAATATAGCAATGCTATTTTGTAATTATAACTAACACAATTATTCCACAGTGTGGTACGGTCACATAATGATAATTGCATGCAATAACAATAACATTTCATAACTCTTCCTAAAATTGTCTATAATATAGTAATTTTTGTTTATAAATTATTGTAACCAATTTACTTCTTGATTATATGTCAAGTTTAACATATATTTAAAATAAGGCATGTAGCAGCTGGATATAACAGCTATTTTAGGTGATGTTTCAAAGAGAATCCTCTAAATGTATTAGTTTGATAACATTGAGAAAATAATCTTTTAAATAAATAGTAGCTGTTGTCCGTAAGTATGTGTTATAGTTTATAAATTTAAAAGTTATAAGTGGGACTACGAGAAGAGCTGCTTTGTATCATTTTATCAACTGTCTTAATTACTCTTAATGATATGAAATATTCAATGTTTTTCACTAAATAATTGAGATCTCCAATGATTGATTAATCCCCAGAGCTTTTGTTATAAATTCCTCCAGCTTTGCTAAAAAATCTTTTTTTTTAAAACCACATGTACATGTATATCTAGAAACAAATGCCAATCTATTTATTTTCTTTCTATCTTAAATTATATCATTCAAGATGGAAAACCCTAATACATTCTAATCACTTCAGCCTATACTGTCTCTGCTATGACAAAACTGTACTGTAACTAGCTGTCTGGTTGTTCTTATATAAAGTTCTTGAAATTACTTTCTGTCCAGGCTATATTCATTGTGGTTGAAGTGGAGACAATATTGTGGCTCAGTGATAAAGAAGCTGGCTCAAAAACCAGGAGCTCCTGGGAATGATCCTGGTGATCAGAATTGTTCAGTGTGTTGTGTTTTCGGCTTGTCAGTGATGACAGGTGAGGAACAGTATCAAGTTGGCATGCAGATAAAAGAACCGATGGCATTAAGAATTCGATGTAGAGTAGGTAGAAGTATCCAGACATTCCAGACAAAGTTTCTCTCATGGCATACTGCACGGAGCAAGGCTGTCTTCATTCAGACTGGAATAAACAAGACTTTCTAAAAGGAAACAACTTTTATATGAAAATAAAGAAGTCCACATTCAAATATCATTCAATCAACTCATTGTTTTAGTCTCTGTATATTCTCTTTATCATTGCATCGTCCCTGGATATAGATTAGACACCATTTCAAAGTTCTCATTTAAATTTTCAAATTTTGCAATATAAATGTCTCTCTTTTTAAGAATGCGATTTATTGCTGGCTGACTGACTCCAAACTGTAGTGCCAGTGCTTTCTGGGACGGCCTTTCACTTGATTCCACTGCTTTAATGATATCAATTTTATCCTTTAATGATAAAGTATGTCGTTCTGGATATCCTGCAATTCAACAAATTTGACATGAGAAAGTTAAATTTTAAACAAAAGAAGAGATATATGCAGTACATGTGCACATACAATTTTTCTCTTTATACTACAAAAAGTTATTCATATGTGGCATTGCCTTAATTAGTGTCTGTTTCTTTTCATGTTCAGCAAGATAATACTCTTTTCGTTTTAATATATTGGAGATCGCTGGTTGACTAACACCATACTGGGTAGCAAGATGCGTTTGAAAAGGCCTATCACTCGACTCTGCTGCTTTAATTATGTTAATTTTATCTTCCAGTGATAATCTTGATGACACAGATGAGACTGAAACAAAAAGAAAGACTGTAAGTATGGTTGATATCTGAGTTTTATGAGAAGTGAAATTATTTATCAAAATTAAAATAAATCTTTTCTCTCTGCTAATGTCTATTACAGTACCAGATATCAACTAAACTGAAAGTCTTTCTATATGTCAATATACATCAATACTATTTTTGATTGAATAACACAATTTAGCAGAAAGAATGGTTTGGGTATTTGAAAAACCAAGGGACAAAACTTTAGGTACAAAAAATGTTATTTTAATACCACACTCTCATTCCTTATAAAATAAATTGTCTTTTAAAAATCTTACCAATTGCAAATAAAACTAATCAAAGAGAATTTAGAGTATCAATATCAATGGTTATATCTGTGAGAGAAGGAGACAGATTTGGTTGCTGTGACATTCGACTTTGACATTTTCTGTACTCTGCTAGATATGATTCCTTACGCTGAAGTATATAGGATATTGTGGGCTGAGAAACACCATACTTAGCAGCTAATTCAGACTGTTTAGGTTTGTCTGGTGACATGGCTGCAATTATTAAACTAACTTTTTCATTTAATCTTAAATCCGTTCTTTGTCCTCTTGAACGCGGCGAGACTGAAAAGTAGAGTTAAAACTCTTTTAGTCAAATGTTAAATCAAAAATATTGATTCTTCTATTCATAAGTTGTAGTATCTTTTCAAAATATAGGAGGACAAATTAGCATTTCAATAATTGCAACCATGTCTCGATTCACTTATTACATGTTAATATTTTGTTCCAATTAGACATTTTGGAGATGAGCCTGAAATAGTCAAATTTGACAGAGTCTCTTGGTTCACACTTACCTAAATTATGTGCCATAAGAGATTGCATCGATGACGTATCGGCACTTCCATAGGAGTTAGTTAAGGTAGATATTGATGGCAATGCTGTCGTTGCTGAGGTTGTTATTTCTGAACGCTGTTTTAAATGTGACATCATGCCAATTGGATAAAATTCTGCTGTCTTTTCATTAACATTTAAAGAATCCTCATTTAATGTCATCTGCCCAGTATTATGTAATGGTGAGAATTTAAAATGGCTTTCACCCGATTTTGAAACTGTAAAAACAAAAAGTAAGAAAAGTAATGTTTCAGTTAAAGAAATACAATTACAAGAATATAGTTTTTATACACATGTTTATATATGCAGAAAGTTCCGTATTTAATTGTATCCAAATCCATATTACACTTGTTCCACGGTGGAGGGTAAAATCCTAAACTTTTCTTTTGTACATAAATGGCAAAAACAAAACACAAAAATAATTGATTGAAGTAGTAGAGTAAGGTTTTTTTTAGCAATTTACTGTAAGGAAATCTTGATTAAAAAATCTGCAATATATATTAAAGTCTCTAGTTTGCAAGTCTGCTTAATATTTCAAAGACCAATATGCAAAGATCTTATCTTTAAAGTGCATTACCTGTTTCTGCTGACCCTAAGGATGGATATGAACAAGCTGATAATGGAGTCTGACCACCTGGTTCATGTTTAACACGACTTAAATCTACATCATGAACTTGATTACTATGTGGTGAAGATACATGTAGGAGAGGGCTTTGGTGTGCACTTTCATGATAAAATGTTACTGGTGGTTCAAAGTCATATGAGTAACTCTGACGTGAAACTTTTGCTGGAAGAGGTCCTGCTGTCGATACCGAATTATTATGCTCTGGATTAGGTACGGGTACCTGATGTTTTTTAAATCTATGTTGAAATTTTAAATTAGAACTATAACTCTGTCCTAATTCAACATCTGATGGCATGGTTCTTTTATGTTTCGAAATATTAGTCCTATTTTCAACTTCCAGAGGATTCTGATTTGATGGTTCTGGTTCAGGTTTTTGTTTTTTATCTTCTGCATGAAAACTATTACTAACAAACATGGTTGATGCTTCGCCATTCTTGCAAACTTTTTCATTCACTATGTAATTAATTTTTTTAGAGCTGTCTATATTAAGATACAGATGTCCAATAACTTCAATATTTTGGCTAAAATCCAAATTGCTGTGGCACAAAACTTGTAAATTTTTAACCAATGAATTAATGAAATTTGCTGCCGTTTTTTCATTCATTTTGATTTTTGTTGTATTCTCAATCTTTTTTTCATTAATCAATCTGAAATATATTCAAACTATAAGATACAAAACAATTAATGGAGGTTTAAAGCAATGGCTTAATATATTATCACTTTGGCCATCACCATACCAGTGTGAACAAGTCACGAGTCTTCCAAAGTGCTGAGTCTGAGTTGAGTCTTGATCTCGAGATGCAATAAATATTTCAAGTTGAGTCACAATCAGGTCACCTCTCACGGTTGGTCAGTCTGTTATTCCAAATCTCCCTTTTATGACAGTCTGATAATCAAACATTCCCCTATTCTTTGTATTCCTTTGACAATTAACAACCTGGAAATCAGTCAACCCATATTCAGAATAAAATCCTTGAGTGGCATTTAGTGATTGAGCACATTAAAAAACACAACACAATTTATATGGAAAACAATCACTGAAGTTTATAAACATATATCACCACGATTCAACAAGTATTTTCTTATCGTTATCAAGTACAAATGTACAAATAATAAATTAGTAAACTAAAAGGTAATATTTATAGTCATATTCAGAATACGTACTAAATTTGTCAGCCCTTTATTTTAATCGTTTCTTAGAACGAAAGTATTTGTCAGACAGTGTATAGCCTAAGTAACAGTGCTAGTCTGGGATGACCCAAGCTCTTCCCGAGTCTACCTTCCGGTCGTCGAATAATATGCCTTACAGAAACTTTCACCAGCTGTCCGAACAAGGGAATGAGAAAAAGTCGGTTTTTTGGACAGTCATACTAACTAAGGGTGATTGGAATAATATACTATTAGATTGTTGATTTACAGAAAACCCTACCATCTATCTATCTATTAAACAGATGGAGTGCCGGGTTATGAAATTCATGATTAATGGAATAACAGATGGGCAGAGCAAACCACTGATAAACTGGTATGTTGGTGAGGAAGCTCTGTCAGTCTGTGTGTAGGAAGCCACTTTGGTGTCTTGATATTTGGGTCTAACTGCAATAATAAGAAATTTGATGGCATCGTTGGGAAAATACTAATCTAAAGTAAAAGGTTTGCAAAGTTTAAGCAATTGGAACACCAGCATCAATATCATCATCATTCCTCAGACCTCACCATGAACATCTCTGTTGAGAATTTCATGCCTATCTATAGTATAGGATAGGGTGTGGGTGTTATTGGCCTACAGTCATACAGTACAACCATAAACAGATTAATCCCGTCAGAGATAACCCTCCGCCGAGGCTGGATTATTTAGATTCTTGTAGTCTACTATACAAAACCATGAATAGCAGAATACGAATACGCAATATAATTATAACATAAGTATAACTATAACTTATTATAAGGTCCATCTTCTTTTATGAATGAGAATGTTTAGTAAAATAGTGCAATATAAATTATAGCCTACTGCCATACATTCTATATATTTTATTCCATTACATATTCCACTCCAACGGTTTGTTATGTTATTACAAGCCAAAATGAATTAATACTCCAGTCCCTAATTATAAAAAGTCCGAATAAAATGGCTTTTTTTTATTGCCAAACAAAACCTTAAAATACACGTTTACCTTTTCCAATAAGTATGTAGGGATCAATCCTTTATTGTCTTCACTTAGAATGTTTCATATTGTCAAAAACGATTCTTCTAAACACAAAATGGCATAGGTTTATTAACTATATGATATGATTGCTGACAGAAATACATCTTACAATGGTTGACTGAAAATTAATTGCATAAGTTGCAAATAGAATGTTGTGATTGACAATAAAAAAACAACTGGTCCCCTGTCGAAAAAAAAAATAAAATAAAATAGTTAGCTCCCTTGCATCAGATATTCGCATTAACGTGCTCGTCTCTTCTTTTTTCGTACGTTACCGTTATGCAAAAGGTTCAAGTTCTGAAATGTTGAGATTAATAATACAAACTAGTGAATGCGAGGTGCAGAAACGCGGAAAAAAGTCAGGAATTTTTGGAGCCAACAATAATGGCCGCTTTTTAATGACTATTATATTGTGGGAATACCAACCATAATCCAAAAATTAAAATTATTACTAAAATATAAGGTTAGGGTTAGGTTAGGGCTAGAGTTAGTATTCCCCAAAATACTCATTTATTATTTTAATTGCCCTCAACTATCCTCCATTTATTAGCGTCCCCCGAACTGATTAAATGTAGGCTATGATAGCCTAGTAGCTTTTTATACACCCACATGGAAATGTGGTGGTATATTGTCGTCAACCCTGACTGTTGTGCACCTAACTGGGTTAATGAAGACGGGCATACACCACATGCAGTGTGCTATACGGGAAATTTTGCCTGTCCAGCGGCGCTACAGCCTGCTCTTAAATCGAATTATAACTGCCAATGGATCTTTTACGTGCACGCCAGTGTACACAGGACCTTAATTGTTTTTTTGTACAATCCGAATGACTAGACAGCTGTCCTTATCAAGTCCTCAGTCCTGACTCAATGACAAGGGGAAACCACGCCAGAAAATCCGAATGAATTTTCTCGGCTAATACAGGGATCGAATAACTGACCTCCAGGCTAGCGAGCCAGCATCTTACCCACTTAGCCATGTGATCCTCCTATTCTGAAGTCTATGTTTACATATATACGGTACTTAAAATGAGAATATCCCAGAAATCCAGTAAAAGAAACCTTATATCCTGCTTTCACATGGAAAATAACCTACCTGGCAAGAATAAGCTGTTACAGGTTTAAAGAAAAGATTTCAGAAGAATAACCCCAAATCCCCCTGTATATTTCCAAAGCCATTCCGACTTTCAGACCTCAAGTTATTCCAGGCATAGAATATACCACAAAGATAAAAAAGATTTCCTGTTCATTTATAGCCCAGTTGTTGAAGAAAAGTAGGATGTTAAATTCATTTCATTTTACTTCATATTATGTTTTTGTATGCCCACCATTTTTTGTGGACAGTTTTCGGGTCACAATTTTTATCTGATTTTGGCAAAACACTTGAAATGTAGGTTCAGATCCAAAAGATCTTGGGTTTTTTCGATATTGGCATGTATCGGACCGTAACTTCATGGTTTATGGCCCCTGATTGGTTAAAGAAGTAATGTTTTTAGCTTGTGGACATTCTAGTGGTCACAGTTTTTATCCGATTTGGGTGAGACTTAAAATGCATGTTTATATAACCCAAAAGTCTTAGTTCCTTGCAATATTGGAGCATGTCAGGCGGTTCTTAGTTCCTTGCAATATTGGAACATGTCGGACCTGGATTATGACCATTGATTGTTTGAAAATCATGTTTTTTTTAAACTTGTGGACACTTGAACAGTTTAAATATATAACTGTTGTTGTCCCCCGCCTTTCGAAGAAAGTTGGGGGATTATTAAAATGGGTTTGTCTGTCTGTCTGTCCGTCACACTTTTTGGGACACAATAACTTTCTTGTTCTAATTAAGTGAGTGTGATGAAACTTGGTGTATAGTTTCATTACAGTAATACCTTGACTAAGTTCGATAATGAGCATTTTCTGCTCAGGGTAAGCAGAGCGATACGCAATTTGATTGGTCGAGACTTTGGAACACAATAACTCTCCTTCTAATTGAGTTAAAATGTTCAAACTTGGTGTATATGCTTATTAGGTCAATGCCTTGATGGAGGTCGAAGATGAGCATTTTCCGCTTAGGGTAAGAAGAGATAAGCAATTTGATTGGTTGATGCTCTGGGACACGATAACTTTAGTTTTAATTAAGTGAGAGTGATGAAACTTGGTGTATAGTTTCATTACAGTAATACCTTGACTAAGTTCGATAATGAGCATTTTCTGCTTGGGATAAGCAGAGCGATACGCTATTTGATTGGTCGAGACTTTGGAACACAATTACTCTCCGTCTATTGAGTTAAAATGTTCAAACTTGGTGTATATGCTTATTAGGTCAATGCCTTGATGGAGTTCGAAGATGAGCATTTTCCACTTAGGGTAAGCAGAGATAAGCAATTTGATTGGTTGGTGCTTTGGGACACGATAACTTTAGTTCTAATTAAGTGAGTGTGATGAAACTTGGTGTATAGTTTCATTACAGTAATACCTTGACTAAGTTCGATAATGAGCATTTTCTGCTCAGGGTAAGCAGAGCGATAACCAATTTGATTTGCCGAGAGTTTGGAACACAATAAGTAGTCTCCTTCGAATTGAGTTAAAATGTTCAAAATTGGTGTGTATGCTTATTAGGTCAATGCCTTGATGGAGTTCGAAGATGAGCATTTTCTTCTTAGGGTAGGCAGAGATAAGCAATTTGATTGGTTGATACTTTGGGACAAGATAACTTAGGTTCATCTTGATGGATGATTTTTATGCCAATACAATGACTGTATTCTCATTCAGTAATGGATTCGACAGTAACAGTGTATAGAAACGACTGACTCGGACACAAGGGCCCTTTTGTCAAGCGTGGGGGCCCTTTTGTCTGCCTTTAGGGTCCCCCTAACTAGGGTACATTTTCTTTTTTCTTGTCGGTTTTAGCATTTTTCTTTATAAAACAGTTTTGGATGACACTTCGTGTACAGTTTGATTGCTCGATACGTTTGAAAAAAATAAATGTGCGATTAATTAATATGTGTCATCTATTTATTTTGGGATTTCGGCGGGGGACATCAGCCTCACTGTTGGCTTGTTAGACTATAATTTGAATTTTAACAGAAACTGTGTGACAAAATGACTGCTTCCCATATTGCACAATACTAGATCTTTCCGATCTGTGAAATATTTTCCCTTGGGTTAGGATTAGGGTTCGGGTTACGTTTATCTAAAACTATTCTGAAGGGTTAGGGTTAGAATTGTGGTTACAAATAGTATAAACACGGAAAGATATTTCACAGATCGGAAAGATCTAGTATCGTGTTCCCATATTCAAGTTGTGTAAAAGTACGTAATACCAAGGTTGTGGACACCCTAGAGGTCACAATATTTATTTGACTTTGATGAAACTTAAAATATGTTATTATGCAAAATATCTGGGTTTGTTGCGAAACTTGTGGGTATCCGACAGTAACTTCCTGGATTTTGACCCTCTTAGTACAAAAAAAAGTTTCTTTTTTTAGTTTGTTTTCTGTCCATCTCTTGCAAAGTGTAAGTGTATCTTGCATGGCAACCATTGCTTCCAAATTGTTGTCCCCAACCTTTATAAGAAAGCAGGAAACTATTGAAATGGGTGTATCCAACTGCCTGTTACATGAGCTAGAAAATTACAAACATAAATAGAAGAGTGGTTTAACATAGATTATGCCTATTCCGATAAATCCCAAATCCATATCCAGATACAAATCAAAAAATAAAAATATTTCTTTTAAAGAAAAACAAATGCATCCGGTAGTTGTTCATCTGGTGAATGCCTTGACTGTTTGTTGATGAGCATTTATAATTGGGTCATTTCTATGGGGGACATCATTCACTGTTGGCTTGGCATGATTATTGAGCAAGAACCCATGATAACTCATACAAATCACATATGTTTTTATATTCAATATTATGATGTAATCCAACTTCAAGGCAAATATCTCACCCATTTCTAAAATAAATACTTATACAGAATTGAAAATGATGCACATTTGTGTTTTGATTTTTTGACACACATATCTCATTTGGACAGTAATATGAAATATGAAATGCTCAACCAGATCATGATCAGCTAACAAAATTTGAAAGTAACTTGCTTTGTTTCTGTCATAACAGTTAATTACTTCGAATGGACAATGTTGATAAACTTATTGTGACAAAGCCAGTGGTAGGAGAAATTCAGAATGATATTTCACCATATTATTATATGGAGAGTATAATATATAAAAAAAATACACTCTATTTGTTTGTTCCTGAATCATATTTTCTAAATCAAGATAATTTAAAATAAAAAAATTTACAAATAATGTAACAGTTAAGTTAAAATACATTCAAACTATGGATTTTCATTCCCTTAAAAACTAAGAGAGGGTCATTATGAAGTTCTAGGTTGTTTTGATCAACCAAAGTTTTTGTTCAAAGGATAAGCCCCAGTTTTCATTAAGTTCCTGAAAAAAATATGTTTAAAGTATACATGTAATGCAAATATTCATCTGTTTGCAAACTTAGATAAAACATTTTAAAGATGTTACGTAATAGTGTCCAGGGCACACTTCCAATTTTCAATGACTAACTAATAAGTGGTAGTTTTATAAGCTTTACCAGAATGTAGTATACAATGTAGTATTAACTTGCAAATTTTCGCTGGAAAACAAATCACAAAGTATAACAATAGGAAGTTATCATTCAACATACTAATGAGTTATAGACATGTTCATCCAGGCACAAGGTGATTGTTGGTCAACAGGAGGTTGAAAAATATAACGGAAAGTTTCTAGGGACTAGAATAAAGGGTTATAAGAGCCTTCTACACAGAGTAAACTAGTTTTATCCACTGACATAAATATATCTGGATTTCTCCTTTAATATCTGTTATACTATTTTTGAAATGCTTTCCTCCACATGTATATTGTACTGGCTGGTATATTTAGTTTTTCAGCAACCTTTTGAATACCATCTGATTTTGCCATTTCAACTGCTCTCTGTTTTTCCTCTTTAGAATATGTTGAACGCTGTCTTAATGGACCAAACAATGCAGAAAGTTGTTCATTAACATCTTTTTCCTTTAGGCCTGCATTGATTTCATTATGATGTATTGACATAGCTGTAAATAAATTAAAATTAATTAAAACACACTAATCTTTGGATGGCATTTAGTAACTGGATAAAACCCTTTAAATAGTGTGTTTTATAAACTATAACACATACTTATGGAAAACAGCTACTTATTTAGCTTGATATCTTTGAGAGAATACTCTTTGAAACATCCCCATAATAAATAAGTAGCGGTTTTTCCATAAGTATGTGTTATAGTTTATAAAACACACTCTTTAAAGGGTTTTATTTTGAAATCATAATAAATATAATAAGGCTATCCACATAATGTCAGTGTGAAAGAAATTACATTTTATCTCAAATTGAAAAGATATACCATGATACTTATGTTTTTATGAATATTTTTACGTAATGGTTATGGTGGAGGACTCTTTTACAAAGAAGTTTTGGAACTAAGATCTTCAATATCTCAGATGTGGTCTATTCACAAAACTTGATTCATACACCATTTTTAAGTGAATGAACTTGAAAAATAAATATGTAAGAATGTATAAACTTGTAGATACTCAGTGCCCCTCAAAAGTGCAATTTCTGGATTACCCAGTAGGAATATTTTCTGATAAATCATGTTTTTTGCATGGGTTAGTTACAAACCGAATAAAAATAACATTCACTTTGGCACTGCAATTGATATTAAAACCATATTTTATTCATTTTTTTCACAAACAAGGTATGATTAATTACTGGTAGTTCACTTATTGTATCCTAGCTGGACAAATGTAGATGTTTTACTACTTGTCAATTGTAGAAAACAATCAGAAATAACATCACAAAGAAATTTGAAATATATTGAGAACTTGACAATTCTCTATCTCCATTTTAGCAATCCTGTGACTATAAAGTAGAAAACACAACTGAACAGGATGTCCTTTATCAATTTTTCTGTCCAATATGTATATTGTGTCTGCCGGTCCAGCAACCAAACTTACTGATGGACACTCTAGAGTCTAGAGGCTAAAGTTAATACTCGTTTGACCTTATCCTGATCATTACATCCATAGTTATGGCCCTTGATCACTTTGAAATATCTTGGGGACGCTCTAGAGTAAAGTTAATATCTGATTGACTTTTTTTTTTATAAGCAGTATTTTATTCAGATTTGTATCTGAATAGGGATTGGGGAACAGGCATAGCCTATATTAAACCCCTCTCCCTATATATTCTGATTGACTTTAAAGTTATACATGTTGTTTAAGTTCTTAAGATGAAAAAGCCTATTGATTTTCAACACTTTTTAATAATAACTGGCAGAGTTATGGCCCTTGATCCTTTGTAATATCCGATGCATGCTCTAGAGACAAAAGTTTTCATCGATTGATTTTAAATTTATACTTTTATAATGTGGATGTAGACACCTATATATTTTCAATGATTTCCAATAATTACTGCCAGAGTGATGGCCCTTGATTTCTTCGAAACATCTTGGTAGAGCTGCCAAAGAAAGAGAAATGAGGTTTAACATCCATTCGACACACACTGGGTCATTTCGGGACTAACATAAGGTTCAATTTTATTTCAATAATTTACTTACGCGTAGAGGTCTTTAGCAGTGAGAGAACCTGGAGAAAACCCACGAGGTTGGACACGCAAGCCTACCCTGTGTCACATACAACTGGGAAATCAAAACTAACCATTCGGCCAACACCCCCCACTTCCCCAAACAGATGCTCTACAGGCCACAGTAATCATTCAATTGACAAGTTTAGATTGATACACAACTGTTAAGGTCTTGAGACAAACAAGTAAATTGATTTTCAATGATTTTTGATAACAGCTAAATCCAATATATTAAATGTTTTGTATACTAAATGTTAGCATGGGGTAGAGCCAAAAAAATTCTAAGATTTTTGATAAGTATTGAGTTGTTATAATTTAGTGAAAAGTTTCTTTGCCGACAAAAGAAAATATTTGTGACAAGTCTTGCTGACTGTCTGGATAACTTAGCTACTGTGGGTGTATGTTGTGTTTCAAAAAATCGAATTAGCCTCCCCAAATATTTCGCCAACAATAATGATTTCTTAGGAATGTTCTTAGCCACATCCTCAGCCCCGCCCAAAAATTTAGTAGCCTCCCCCCCAAATTTTATGAGCTGGCTAAGGGGCTGTTGCCTCACAACCTATGTTTGTTTGCTTTTGTTACACTTTATATACTGAGCGCCATATAATAAAGCTTGTTGAATTAAAAAATATGCAGTTTGGGAACTGGTAAGTTCGCGCTATATTTCAAAAATTGCTAATGCAAAAAGAATATTTTCATTCAAATTACTTTATTTTGCGTGAAAATATCAATGGTTCAGTTTTGACAAAATGTGTGCATTGATCGTAATCACTGTACTGGTCATTCGAGTCTAAGCCTCGCTTCTCCATTATTAAATTAAAAATCATTAAATGGCCAAACGATTCTAATCTACTTTAAATCGGATCCTTCTTATGGCATCGAGAGTTGATTTTGGTCTTGTCATCTATGTTAAACATACATTATGCAAGAGCCAAATCTGCCTATTGTAGGTCTTTCTTTTGGCCTGAAATGTTATGAAAACTATTAATTAGACATTAATTACCTTATTCAGATTTTTGTTGGATTGTAGTTCGATTCCCTGTAATATTTTCCTTTGTGATTTATCAATAAAAGTGGATAACCGAGACTACTGGTTTTGTCTTAATGAATTAAGTAATGATGACCGAGGCTAAGCGGAACTTTCATTCGCCTAATTCTTAGTTAATTGTGGATCAATTTGACTGAAATTTTCAGCAAATTGCCTTTACATTAGCTAGTTTTTATACGCCCACATTGAAATGTGGTCGTATATTGTCGTCGCCCCCGTCCGTCCGTCGGTCCGGCCGTCCGTCGGTCCGGCGTCCACAATTGCTTGTGGACGCTCTACAGGCTAAAGTTAATATCCGATTGACTTTAAATTTATACACAGTGTTTAAGGTCATGAGACGAAGAAGCCTATTGTTTTTCAGCGATTTCCGATAATAACTACCAGAGATATGGCCCTTGATCACTTCAAAAATTCTTGTGGACGCTCTAGAGGCCAAAGTTAATATCTGATTGACTTTAAATTTATACACAGTGTTTAAGGTCATAAGACGAAGAAGCCTATTGATTTTCGGCGATTTCCGATAATTAGTGCCAGAGTTATGGCCCTTGATCTCTTTAAAAAATCTTGTGGACGCTCTAAAGGTCAAAGTTAATATCCAATTGACTTTAAATTTATACACAGTATTTAAGGTCATAAGACGAAGAAGCCTATTGATTTTCAGCGATTTCCGATAATTAGTGCCAGAGTTATGGCCCTTGATCACTTCAAAAAATCTTGTGGACGATCTACAGGCCAAAGTTAATATCCGATTGACTTTAAATTTATACACAGTGTTTAAGGTCATAAGACGAAGACGCCTATTGATTTTCAGCGATTTCCGATAATTAGTGCCAGAGTTATGGCCCTTGATCACCTCAAAATATCTTGTGGACGCTCCAGAGGCCAAAGTTAATATCCGATTGACTTTAGGTTTATACACAGTGTTTAAGGTCATGAGACGAAGAAGCCTATTGATTTTCGGTGATTTCCGATAATTAGTGCCAGAGTTATGGCCCTTGATCTCTTAAAAAAATCATGTGGACGCTCTAAAGGTCAAAGTTAATATCCGATTGACTTTAAATTTATACACAGTGTTTAAGGTCATAAGACGAAGAAGCCTATTGATTTTCAGCGATTTCCGATAATTAGTGCCAGAGTTATGGCCCTTGATCACTTCAAAAAATCTTGTGGACGCTCTAGAGGCCAAAGTTAATATCCGATTGACTTCAAATTTATACACAGTGTTTAAGGTCACAAGACAAAGACGCCTATTGATTTTCAGCGATTTCCGATAATTAGTGCCAGAGTTATGGCAGTTGATCACCTCAAAAAATCTTGTGGACGCTCTGGAGGCCAAAGTTAATATCCGATTGACTTTAGATTTATACACAGTGTTTAAGGTCATGAGACGAAGAAGCCTATTGATTTTCAGCGATTTCAAATAATTACTGCCAGAGTTATCTCCCTTGATAACTTCAAAAATTCTTGTGACGCTATAGAGGCCAAAGTTACCTTCCGATTGACTTCAGATTGATACATAGAGTTTAAGGTGTTGAAACGAACAAGTATTTTGATTTTCAATGAATTTAGATAACTGAACAGCTAAATCCATGATATTAAATGTTTCATGTATATACTAATTGTTAGCGTGGGGTAAAACTTTAAAAAAAGCAATCAAATTCTAATGATTTTCTGATAATTACATAATTGAGTTGTTACTCTTAATCAGTTTTTAGTGTATTACAAATGTTGCATTACCGAAATTAGTAAAAATATGCGACAACCCTTGTTGACTGCCCGGACGATTTAGCTGCTGTGGGCGTATGTTTCGTTGCCTGGCAACCTATCTTTAACTATTGTAGTGAGAACTGTCAACTGTTATCTAATCTCCCATAATGAATCTTTAATAAATGTCTAATTAATAATTTATATAACATTTAAGGTCCTAAGAAAGGTATGCAGATTTAGCTCTAACATAATTCCTGTTATGCAAATTTAGCTCTTACTTTATGAATTCTTAATCTTAATCAGATTTCAGAGTATTATAAATGTTTCATTACCGAAAAAAGTAAGTTCCTGTTTAACAAAAGCTCATATAAATCTATTTCCAGTCTTCTGGGCTCTGGGAAAAGGAGAATAATCCCACTTCATTTGTTTTGAGCAGAGATTCAGGAATTACAAGAACAATGCAATTCAGATGATTTATATTCATACAACTATTGTGATCTTTATCCTCCTGACATTCAATTATAACAAAAATTCTTTTCATCAAAACACATTCCCCAAATAATCCAAAACACATAACAAAATATTATGCACTTCATCAACCCGAATCAATTCTTTCCCTTCACACTGAAAATTGGGGTGACAGGGGATGTTATTTCAAAAATGCAACTGTTGTATCCAGATGACTAACAATTGTTTACCTGTTATACATCATAATGTATGAGTCTACGATTTTGATAGACTGCACTTTAAGCGATGACGTAACAGTTGAGTTCTCCAATGAAAAGTCTGACCACACTCACATCTACACTTTGGATCAAAATGTTTGCCATTGATATGATCTTTCAAACACTGTTTGTTACCCAAACTAATGCCACATATCGGACAAATAAAAGTTTTGTTTGCCGTTGTCACAGACAGAAAATCTCCCATATAATTATCTGAAACAAATATAACAATATTCTTTTATTAAATTCTATTCAAATCAATGAATATATTTGATCATTAGTTTTAAAAGTACTTTACACTTTTTGAAACACCATCATAGAATAGAAATCTTACTCCAACAATACAAGAACAAAGCCACATACAAGTCCCTAATATATTTTTGATTGATTTGATCGAGTCAAAATCAAATTTTTACTGCATTCAGATTTCAAAACATTATTTTTCCGTTTTTATTGAGTAAAAATCAAATTTTTACTGCTTTCAGATTTCAAAACTTTATATTTCATTTTTTATAGAGTAAAAATCGATTTTTTTACTGCTTTCAGATTTCAAGACTTCAAAATCTACAACAAAGTCATTTGTCTTATTTTAGATGAATAACTCAGCATGAGTGTTCAACTGTGTGTGTACCTGATTTTCTGTATTTTAGAAAGGCAAATATTTTATTCATATATACATTTAAAGACATGCAATGGGATCTTGGTTAAACTGATCTGCATCTCTAATTTTTAGAAAATTTACCCTGCTTTATTTTTCAATCAAGATCAAAGACTGATACATTTTGCACAGGTACTGGGAGTATGAGATGTTTCGGGGCCACTAAAGAAGTTAATGTTCTCAAGTAGTTTGGAGGACATTTTAGTCTTGAACTTAAATCATGTTTTTATACCTAAATGGAATTATATCTTTATGGTATGATGGGTTGTCTTCCCTGATTTTGTAGTTGTACTTCAGTTATACTTCAGAAAGAACCATTTACAGTCAGTTTTGCAAAACTGTCTTCGATTAAAAGTTTAAATTTGAATGTAGTTGGATAGAGAAATAACAATATGTTTTAACATTTTTTATTGATACACGTATAAAGACAGGAGGGGTATTAGGAAGGTTCACAATATAAAAACTAGATTGGTTATTGTAAAATCACCAAAATTAAGATAAAACATTTTGTGTCCCAGTTGGCTCACCATTTTAAAACCAGTACCCTTTGCATTCCCCACTGTTTTTTTTTTTTAAATAATCAAATCATATATTTTCACAAATCTATTAAGTAGGGCTACATATGAATCTTTATGCACTAGATTTTTGTTTGTTATATCACATACATTATAAGGTAACCATTATTATTGACAACTGCCTGTTCTGAATAAGTATTCTGTGAATGGATAACTGTCCATGAAGTTCTTCTGCTGTTTACAACTCAAGAAAAAATGAATGCTCTGCTGTAAGGTTGTTTCATCAAACCTTATTTCTTCATTAGATATAAAATGGAACAGTGTTACAAGTTTATAATAGTTTTAAATAGGCATTAGCAATGTAAAAATCTGTGCACCAAAAAAAAAAAAAAAAATTTAATTTACCTAGATTTGGCCACACAGTTCCGCAGAGAGTATTCAAAATTAACAGACTGTATGCAAGATCTGATATATAAATGTATTCCAAATTTCATTATGAATCAGACACATTATAGTGTTTTCAAGAAATAAAATATTTTCAGGTGGGTCTATAAAATTAATTACATATTTTCCTTTTATGTTGACAGTAATAATGCCTCTGCAAATTAAAATGACAAAAGACAATAATAGAGCCTTTGCCAACTGTAAGCAATCTAAATTTACTAACCAAAATATCTACAAATGTTAAAATAACCCATCCCCAAATAGTTTTCTTCCACATGTCTACACTAAGTATTACTTTCAGTCACTTTATTGATAAAAACAAAACAAATGGAAGACAAAACAGGTCAGAGCGGGGATGGCATTCATCTTACTCAACAATAGTAGGGAAATTATATTCTTTTGATTAACTTTGTATATAATAAGTTCATGTTAGTCAGGTACCCTATCACCAAGTGGTCTTTTAAGTGCATTTCATAGGTCTACATTTGACTGTAAATGCAATCAGGTATTTGATTGTGCTAGCAATATTTCACATTTCACTTTATGTCTTGTGAGTTGTTTACGCCACTGAAATGCCTTGCCACAAACACAGACGCAAGTAGGTTGTACATGTTTACCAACAACATGATCTCGAAGATAGCGTTTACATGTAAACTTTGCTTCACACATATCACACTTATAATATCCTGCTGAGGCTTCATATAAACTAGCTGTCCACAAATCTGAAAGTAAATTTTGAATACTTGAATTTTATCTCTAATATATATTTATGCTCATATTATTTATTTGAATTTAGAAAACAATATGGCTAGCAAAGTATCGTCATCTTTAAAATTTGGAAATAGATTTCTATAGAATTGGATACCAAACATATAATTATCATTGTGCTATATAACAAATAGATGTGTGGTCCATAAGTTTGTACATTTAAAGCCTCTAATCTTTATTTGAGAGATTTTAATTCCCTTGCAAACTACAATCTTCGGAAAGTATCAGGCCAAAATGGTTCAATTCTCATCAGTATTTAAAAGTCAGTGTTAGTTAATATCCTTTGATCAGTCTCTATATTCCAACTAAATTTGCATCTTGCTATAAAAATAAAATAAAACTAAGTACGAACAATCCAAACCATTAGACAAAATTCGAAGTCCTAAAATACATTACAGGCAAAATAGTGTAATCAGCAAATGGACCTTTTATCGTGTACAAAATACACAACAAACAGTGGTAACAGGTGTCCGGAAGAGTAAGCTTATTACTTGCTAATTATATGACCATTACTTCAAAACATGCCATAATTACATTCTATTAACATTGCTCCGATGAGGAGATTATCTACCGTTTATACTTTGTGTTTCTTTTCAAAATTAAATATCAAATAATCAATTTGTGTACAATTTAGAGTCTAAAGCCAAGAAAAATTAAATGTCCGAAAATTTTCATTTTTGGGATCTGTGACCAGGGGCGGATCAAGAGGGGGGATTTGGGGGGTCCAAACCACCCCCTGCTCAGCTACATAAAAAAAAATAATGCCTTGCATCAATGAAATTACATCACAAAGTGATCCTACATCAGTATAAAAACGATTTCTCTGTTTAAAAAGCTTAATTTGTATGTATGCCTATGTAATTTAGAGACGATGATGGCAGATTTCCGTAACCTGGCAAACCCCCTCCTGCGAAAATTCCTGGATCCGCCTCTGGTGACTTTAAATATTTTAAGTGAGCTGTCTACAAGAAGGTTTAGAAATACTAAAGCAGTCGAATAAAAACAATTTGCGGTATGTATTTTTTCTATTTTTCCTTTTCTTGTTTGGCCAACCAATCATCCAGGCATTGTGAAATATGTGCCACATGATTATCCTGATAATGAGAAAAACACTGTAATTCACTACAAATTTTCTTGTCATATCAATTTGTTATCATTGTATGCAGTGGACAACATTATGAAGTGAATGTTCAAAGCAAATGGGGTTCCACCATGTATATTGGAGAATGATCAACTTGTTTTGTTATGGTTGGAATATCCCATGCTTAAGTCTACTAGTCACAACAATTTATTTTTTAGTATGAATCTTCTGACTGCCTAACCTCTAATATAATGTGGGCCTAGTTACTATTCTTGACAATCCAAAAAATAAGGCTTCATTTTTGGCAGACTTTCCAATCTTTTGAGGATTTCGCTGTTGATGGTTATTATTTCAAGGGAGGTTATGCCTATATGCTCAGCTATATAAACAAATTTGTATAACAACACTTTTCAAGAGAAAAATGTCATGGTATTGTGCTTTTTTCTTTAACATCAGATGGTGGGATGGGATGGGCATTCAAAAGGTGACATAATGATATAGGCATAGGTGATAACACAATTAACGTTTGCATCAATGAAATTGAATCACAATGTGATCATATTAATTCATAATAAAAACTGACATCAAACAGGATGTTGGATTTCTCTCTTTAAAAAGCTAAATATGAATATGTATGTATGCCTATGCAATTTGCAGACCATGATTGCATCATGCATTGTCAACAGGCAAATTTCCTTGATCCACTCAGGCATTTTTCACAAAATTTTTAACACGCAGATGTCTAAGCCTCTTCAGCTTTAATCTACCACCAAAGGAGTGTTGCTGTTCCCCTTCGTCTTTTCTAGTTAAAATGTTCAACCGTTAATGCCTAATTGTAGTAAGAATTGCACTAGTCTCTTTTGAAGATATTCAGATGTTAATAAAGCTTCACATAAAAGTTATTCTGTCAAAAACTTTCATCTGTAACATAACAGCTTTTAATGGAAAACAAATTTCTTACAAGTTTATTAACACAGAACAACGGATGAATTAATAACATGTATAAGGTAATATGGCGACAATTATCGTATATTTACCTGGTACAAATAATCTATCAACAATTCTTACAGACCCCAAAAACATCAGAAAACAGTAAATTCATCCATGGAATAAAGTAATTTTTCTGAGATTTGTAATAATTATTCAGCATCATAGTTAAATAGTTGCATAGTTGAATGGTTTCAAGCGGTGGACACACTAGTCGAATGATTCGCCGAATCAATCGCTGCCGAAATTTGGTTAGTGTGTCCACTGTCATTTGGTTGAATGATTCGGCTCATGTGTCCCAACCCTTGAAACTGCAAGGAAATCATCTAGGCCTAAATTATGTACCATCACAATATGAAAGAGCCATTTAAAGATACATTTCCTTAATGGTCTGGTTCTTAAATACATAACTACTGACTGAAAAATTAAAATGTTCTAAATGTAAATTAAAACCCTATTCAATTTCAAGTACCACAAGTAAAGCCATCCTTAATGATAGACACAGTGCATGTCTGTCTCTATTTGACATTTTATGTGTTATTACTTATGTCATGTATTGTGATTACTCCTAGGTTTCCATCTATTAAGTCAGGTCAAACAGTCACTTACGTATGAACAATAAACATTACATACAGATGTCGACAGAGGAGTTCATTGAAGTCAAAATTTTGCCATGGAGCCCTGTATGGTGTCAAAGGGGCCCTATCAAATGCAACAGCTACAACTTAAATTTGCGCCCTTGATTGTGGACCGAATTAAAGCCCAAAGAATGGCCTTCATATTTTCAAATTTAAATTAGAATCTCTCAGTCATCCAGTTGAACCTTTGATCGTGTACTGAAACGAAAATGTAGCTTCCCCAACCCCCAAATGGGTTCCACTTTACCCTCCCTGGATCTGGTAAGTACTGCTGCCACTAGTGAAAGTTGAAACTTATTGATGTTTAATGATAATAACATCATTGGAAAAAGAGATTTTAATGTTGGTAAGTAGGAGTATTCGATTGGATAACTAGCAAACATGTGATTTGAACAATTAGTCGATATTATGGTAAGTATCTACTACTGCAATATCTCATATAATTAAACAACCAGAATATGAGAGTTCTTGAAACAAAAAGAACTGACACAATTTCATTTCATTTCCTGGTATGTAGTCTAGTTCTAGTAGAATAATTCTACACCAAGCCTACATTCTTGACTGTAAACAGGGCAACATTCACACCAAAAACTTGCAAACTATTGATGTCATATCTGGACAGACCAATCCTACTTAAGCCTCAATAAAAGTTGTGATCTTAAGATTGGTATTTCTCACAAAAGATTAATATGTAATGAATTCACCAGTAAATATTCTGTTGCATAATGATTTAATGTCATCTTGTATTTTTAAATTTATTTCATAGGATTTCAGTACATATCATTATCACTGACTCAGAAATATATATCAAATATTGTTGGTATATAATTAACATTAAATTAATGTTCAAGACGCGGAAGTCTTGTTCTTGTTTGCCGGACACCATTATTGGCATCTACAAGACACTTTTAGGATAATAAATTTAACAAATATATCGTAACTTCTGTTACAAAGTATATGAAGCTACACAGTTTAAAGGGTAAAAAAAAGGCACAGCTGTATTGCAGGTCGTGATGATATTCTATAGGATATCAATATCTTTTCATATTCACATTACCACCAATATATTCATCACAAACTTAAAACAATATACTAATTCACTGACAAAAATTGGGTAATCAATGGCAACAAAATGTAATACTGGAAAGTGAAAAAAGTACTGTCATGTGTATTTAGGTCTTTTCTGGTTATATCTTCTATGAATTAATCGAGTTCCTAAAATGTTCCAAATCTGATCTTTATAATCAGATAGTCTTTCATTTGGTGGAGCACATATTATACTAAAAAACTCATCTTTAACATCTTGAGGAATAGAATTTAATTTTGGTGTTGTTCTCCAAATTCCCACAGAATCAGCAGCATTACGTAAGAGTAAAGAGAACATACTTTGAGCTGCTTTTGATGTGGCCAAAATCAAATCTTCAGCTGTGTAATTTATTTGCATTAAACTACTCACTGCATCTGTAAGAATTGAAATGAGTTTATTTTAAACAATAATCAAGACTAAGAAATTGGTGGTTTGGTTACCAAAAGTTGTTCTTTTTAATATGGACACATTTTATGTAGCAGGATGTTGATATAACCACCATCTGTTCAACACTCTTCAGGTCAGAGTTTTACAAACTTTCAAGGATTGTTTTGATGGTCATAAAAAGGACAAGAAGACAATTTCAGATTCAAACATCAATCACATACAGAGTTATTGTTCAACTACGACACCAATTGAAATACAGAATTGCACTTAAATTTTACAAAGAGTTATTGCCCATGTCACGAAACCCTTAAAATGTTCACCAATAGTTTACAAGCCTTTATTAATTTTTGTAAATATCTTTGCTTGTCTGCTCAAAATGATGCTGGTGGGTATGTATTCATTGCCTGTCAACACTATTTTTTATGAAAACAATTAAAAGTTAATGCTGTTTTTGATATTCCCTCTTCTACTATTTGAATACTAATGTCCACTGGAAAGTTTAATGTTTATAGTCGCAGATCAGAGTGTTTAGTCTAATGGACTATTTTGTGGCTGTAGGTACATGTAGCATTACTTACAGACAAATTATCATTTTCTCACAAAAATAATGTGTAAGTGCTGAAAGGGTGTTGGTTGCCCTGCTGCCTAGCACTGGAAACAATTGGGAAAATATGACTGTCGGAAACAATTGGGAAAATATGACTGTCCTAATCATAATTATCACAAAAAATGTGTAAGAGCATATTAAACATTCACAGGTTGCACTAATGATATAGTCTTCAGATGCCGAATACAATTCATACTTTCTGTAGTAGAGGATGAGCCGAGCACTTTAAATTTTCATGTCTCATCAAGCAATAACATGATCTGGTTGTATGTCATACTCCGCGCAGTGTTGCGTTTGATTATAGGTAATCCAACTACACACTGCTATTATGAGTGGATATTGTTGTTTTAAATTTTAATTTGTCAGTAGTCTGTCTACCAACCAATCACTATAGCTGCCAATATTGGACCAAATATGTTTACATAATGTTACGTCATGACTCACGATTTTGTTATGCCTAATTAACCCGTGCATAGCAGAATACTGCAGTAAAACTAATTGCGTGACAAACGAGGCTATCAAATCGAATGAAATGTAAACAATACTGTTTGGAAACGAACATACTTTCACCGTTTTTAATACCTTAAATCACTGTCCTAAGTTTTAGCGAAGACCCAGATTAAACGAAGGACTGGCATGTTGCTGTACTTAAGTGATAGATTTCATTGAACGGAAAGAATAGACACACTCCCGCATAAGTTCAAGAAACAGACAATATTCCAGCAATGGTCAGAGAGGGATTTCTCGGGCCATTGCTTCAGGAATATGGTTGTATGTAGGCCTTCTAGTAGTTTATTTTTGAATATATAAACACTAACAAGAAAAACAAACAACTTAAAGTAAATTACTTCAACAATATGTATTTACTTAAGTGCAGGTCTTATTGCATACACGAAAAAAATAATAATACAAACACAACATATTCTGAATACACTTAAAGTAACAACTTAAATGATATATTTTCTAATATTGTTCTATAAATGAAATGAAATTAAATAGATCATGTGAAGGGAATAGGCTTAAATTCCAGTCAAATTACTTCACTCAGATTCAGAGGAGAAATCCTAATTTTAAAAGCATTGCTGATCTGATTCAAATTGGACCCATCAGATAGCATTGAGAGTTGATTATGCTTGTGTCATGTTAATAAAATATGTAATTAATAGTTTATATAACTTTTAAGGCCTAAGAACGACCTGCAACAGGCAGATTTAGATCTTGTACAATGTCTGTAAGTTAATGTTCTTTTAATTGAGACCAACACGTGTATCCTGTGTCTGTTGGTGTCAAGTGATCTGAAACAACTCTTGAAACCATCACTTGATCAGTTTAAATTTTGATTATTTTATATATAAATGTAAGATACTGTTGGCTTTGACTGCCTATGTTCACAATAATCCAATATTCAACATGTATTTACTTTTAAACTTCAGTTCCTATTGCATACACATAACTTTGAAGAAAAACACCATCAGTCATCTGTTTAGATTTTGATTATTTTTGTATGTCAGTGTCAGATGCTGACTGCTTTGACAGTCTATATTCCTCTAAAATCTTGTCTTTTTGATATAAAATTCGACAAGTTGTGGGTTGACTGATACCAAACTGTTTAGCCAAGATACATTGTGATGGTTTATTTGATGACTCAGCTGTCTGAATTAATTGCACTTTTTCAGCCAGTGTCAACCGACGACTTGGGATTGATACTGATGTTTTAAATCTGCGATTAGAAAAATAGCTCTTGATTTTGTCCTTCTGATTTAAGTAATCTATTACAGTATATTCATCCATCTGAAATCTCTCTGCTAAATCTTTAGTTGTTGGTTTAGGTGATGTCCCTGCAGCTTCTAACATGTTCAATACTTGATAAGAACTTGTTGAATATGGATATGCATAGACCTCTGAAATTCAAATGAAGACTGATTGATGTTTGGGTAGGCACTGAAAACTTCTATGTTCAACTAATAAATGTCATATTTAAATAATGAAGAACTAACTACAGCTACAAGAATTCTGAAAAAGGGGTGCACTTAGGATCAAGTACCAAAGTGGACATAACTTCTCTTATTTGCTTTTTTGAAGAGTCTTTCTGGGGCAAGCAAATATAATATACACACATTTGTACAAATACATGTAATTAAAAACCAATATTTATGACAAACAAACTTAAGATATTGTATTGGTTAATTTATATTCATCATACTCATACACTGATATATACGTAGATGTACGTAAATAAAGTATTCTCATGACATAACGCCAATGAAGACTTATGAAGGATGGCAATAAAAAAACAACCACCAGCATTTAAACTCATCGTCTAAACTCATCATCTACATGTATGTTTTAAAGATTATTCTCTTTGCATGTCGAAACAACTGATTTATTTCCAAATTGTATTACGACCGACAAAAAAATTCGCAATTGCCTCATGCAAGACACCCATCACTACTCACAGAAACAGAACAACCGTTTCAACCTCAAGTTAAAGTACTATCAATTTCCGAAGATGAGCATGAGTCACAAACCCAGAGTTTTAAATATAACTGCAACAAATATTGTTATCTTTGTGACAAATATTATCATCTCTAGGCTATTCCTTGGTTCCAGTTTTATCTCTGAATTTGAAGTCAAACTAATGAACTAACAACATAATTTTCGAAAAGTGTAATAATGAGTGCAAGGACTTATATTAATTCTATATAATTGCATAAAATAAGTTTAGAAGACCTTACTATCCATGTACGATAATTTGTCGAATACCAGTAATCCCAAAAGTTTTATATTGACACTTATGATGACAGATCAGTTTCTATACCGGTACAACACAAATTAATCCATCCATAATGAATGAACCATATTCTGTACAAAAGAGTAAACAGTGTGGTAAGAGAAGTTATCTTTTTAAACATACATTATGCAAGAGCAAAATCTGCCAATTACGAGTCCTTTTTTCGGCCTAAATCATCAATTAGACATTAATTAACTTATCCAGACCATAACAAACCATGGATGTCAAGGCTAGCCTTCGATGTAAGCTGGATTAGATTCCTATATGCTGCTGAATGGCCATTGAAATTAAATTTAAGATCTGGATAATCAAGACTATGCTGTTTATATTAAAGATTTTAGTAGTGATGACCTAGGCTAGGCAGAATTTCACACCCTTCGTTCTAGACTCATAGTGGATGAATTTAACTGAAATTTTCTGCAAATTACCCTTACACTATCTAGTTTTTAACTATTAGAGTGAGAACTGCCAACTCTCTATCTTATCTTCCATAGTGTATCTTTAATATAAACAGGATGCCTGAGGGTCTTAATCCATTTTCCCGAAGCAATGACCAAGAGTTTTACAATAGCTAGACGTTGCTACTTTGCTAGACTGGTTTGCAATTCTCAAACTTATAGCTACAATACTTCTCTTTAATCCAGACACATCAGAGGTTGTGACATAAACACACTCATATCAAATATGGTGACTTCCACAGAAACCTTGACATGGAACGAACCTGAACTTTGCAGTCTGATTATCACGGGTAATCATTTTAGCTGGGGAGCGCAAGATTTGGTATTCGCAATGATCAAAGAATTTGACAGGCTCAACATATTACTGTTACAGTATCGGACACACGAAAAAAATATTTAATTTCTTAATTGCAGCCTTAATCTGATTGATTGGCTGGTCATATCACAGGGACAACACATACAAATGTGGAATATACACAATGATGATCATACCACTGTCTATCACACTGCCTGTTAACTAGTGATTGATTATTGACGCATCAATTAACATACTGACTGACCTAATCATTATCTCATAATAATTATATCTACATACATGTATATGCAGATATAGGTCAGGCACTTATAGATTACATACTTGTGAATGGAATATTTTAGAGAGAGTTTTAAAATTCCATATTATCATAAAAAGGCATAGCCAACTACTGTGCATTATCATGTCTGTCATTGATGTACGTGACCCATTACTTGGCCGAGAAAGTTCATCCAGATTTTCCAGCATGGTTTAACACTGTCAGTAATGCAGGACTGAGGGCCTGACATGGACAGCTCTCTAGTCTTTTAGATGGGACGAAAAAAAAACCGAGGTCCTGTGTACACATTGGCGTGCATGTAAAAGATCCCTTGGCAATGGAATTCGATATAAAAGTAGGCCATAGTGCCGCTGCCAAGACAAAATTTCCCTCGTACTTTCGTAGCACACTGTATGACGTATGGCCGTCTTCATTAGCCCAAGTTAGGAGCAAAACAGTAGGACTTTAAACCCGATTTCATTTCATTTCATGTAACCTTTTACAGGTATTTTGTGCCTAAATCAACCATGGGACAGTGAGATCATGTGAAAGTGCTACTGCAGATAGCATACATCTCTCTCTCTCTCTCTCTCTCTCTCTCTCTCTCTTTGAATATGGAAAAAAATAGGTTGCCAGGCAACGAAACATACGCCCACACAGCAGCCAAATCGTCCGGGCAGTCAACAAGAATTGTCGCATATTAAGGAATTATCAGAAAATCATTAGAATTTGTTTGGTTTTTATAATCAAACGTTTTTTTTTAAATCATATAATAATTGTGACCTCCAGAGGCACCACAAGCTAAAAAGGGTGATTTTTCGTACAATCAGGGGACATAATTCAGGAAGTAATGACCCGATGGGCGCAAATATCGAAAGGAACCAAGATCTTTGGGTTTAAAACATACCTGTCAAGTTTCATCAAAATCGATTCAAAATTGTGACCTCTATAGGGTCCACAACCTTGATATAACATATTTTCACACTATTCGTGTACAAACGGCGGCCATTTAGTCCGTCAATTCTAGTCCGGTTTTCTCGTAATTCAAACTCTCTCTTCATTACCATGTAACGGTGATATAGTCAAACGATTTTTTAAATCGGATAATAATTTTGACCTCCAGAGGGACCACAAGCTAAAAAGGGCATTTTTTCGGACAATCAGGGGCCATAATTCAGGAAGTTACGATCCAATTGGCGCAAATATCGAAAGGAATCAAGATCTTTGGGTTATAAACATGCATTTCAAGTTTCATCCAAATCGGTTCAAAATTGTATCCTCTACACTGTTCACAACCTTGATATAACATATTTGCACACTATTCGCGTACAAATGGCGGCCATTTTGTCCGTCAATTTTGGTCCGATTTTCACGAAATTCGAACTCGACCTTCATAACCATGGAACAATGATATAATCAAACGTTTTTTTAAATCGGATAACAATTTTGACCTCCAGAGGGACCACAAGCTAAAAAGGGCAATTTTTCGGACAATCAGGGGCCATAATTCAGGAAGTTACGATCCGATTGGCGCAAATATCGAAAGGAACCAAGATCTTTGGGTTATAAACATGCATTTCAAGTTTCATCCAAATCGGTTCAAAATTGTGTTCTCTACACTGTTCACAACCTTGATTTAACATATTTTCACACTATTCGCGTACAAATGGCGGCCATTTTGTCCGTCAATTTTGGTCCGATTTTCACGAAATTCGTACTCAACCTTCATAACCATGGAACGGTGATATAATCAAACGGTTTTTTAAATCGGATAACAATTTTGACCTCCAGAGGGACCACAAGCTAAAAAGGGCAATTTTTCGGACAATCAGGGGCCATAATTCAGGAAGTTACGATCCGATTGGCGCAAATATCGAAAGGAACCAAGATCTTTGGGTTATAAACATGCATTTCAAGTTTCATCCAAATCGGTTCAAAATTGTGTCCTCTACACTGTTCACAACCTTGATTTAACATATTTTCACACTATTCGCGTACAAATGGCGGCCATTTTGTCCGTCAATTTTGGTCCGATTTTCACGAAATTCGAACTCAACCTTCATAACCATGGAACGGTGATATAATCAAACGGTTTTTTAAATCGGATAACAATTTTGACCTCCAGAGGGACCACAAGTTAAAGAGGGCGATTTTTCGGACAATCAGGGGCCATAATTCAGGAAGTTACGATCCGATTGGCGCAAATATCGAAAGGAACCAAGGTCTTTGGGTTATAAACATGCATTTCAAGTTTCGTCCAAATCGGTTCAAAATTGTGACCTCTAAACTGTTCACAAGCTAAAAAACGTGATTTTTCGTACAATCAGGGGCCATAACCCATGAAGTTACAGTCCGATACATGCCAATATCGAAAGGAACCGAGATCTTAAGGTGATAAACCTATGTTTTAAGTTTCATTGAAATCGGATAAAAATTGTGACCTGTAGACTGTTCACAAACAATTGTGAACGGACGGACGGACGAACAGGGGCGACGACAATATACGTCCACATGAAAATGTGGGCGTATAAAAATCAAAGGTGTTAATTGGCAGTGATTCATATGGATATATGTACCGAATGTCTTGTTATTGGTGAATGGAAAGATAGGTTGCCAGGCAATGATAAATATACACCCACAGTAGCTAAAACATCTGAATGGTCGATAACCGGTGTTGCACATTTACTCTTTCGTAGTTATAATTGGTGGCATTTACAAGAGAATGTCATACAAGTCAGTTTATAAATGAAGTTGTTTGAAGGTTTACAAGGTTCTACAAAGTGAAACAAGGGCCTTTACTCTGGATGTAATATACAGAAAATTTGTGAAATTTGATACGCTTATTTGTCTTGTTAATTTAAAAAATGCATATAAATTTCATATAGATAACTTTTCACAAATTCAAATGATGCATATAAATTTCATATATACATGTATCAGATGATAAGTTTCATCAATCAAGCGTTAAGAAGGTTGAACAATAAGAAGGTTAAAATATTGTGTAATGACAAATTGACTGTCAGATGTCTATGTCTGTGACTAGGAGTGAAGATGATTCAATTACTATTATTCAGATTGGTGTGAACTTGCCGTAATGTGTAAAAAGTAACCACTGGCAATACTACATATAATATATATTATACTAGTTATTGTTTTCTCACTTGATGTGGTCTTAAACGCTAACAACAACTTCAATAAATTAAGATAAGTATCTAATGATTTAAATTTCTGTGTGTTATTATTATAAAATCATACTTTCATTTCATCAGTTGTTACTCAAACTTTTTTGTTAATAATGCAGAAAACAGCTTAAATCCTATAATTTATACACCCAGACTTTATCTTCTAATAATAACTTCTCCAACCGTAAACAAAATGATACAAACATGTAATGTGACAAAAAGTACTTGTCAACACTGGATATTAAAGATCTACATAATATTCAATTCATAAACAATATTTATTTGGGCTATTCAAATGTGATTGTAACATGCTTAAGGGTAATTCTTGCGCTTTGATTGGTCAATTAGACACTGTCTATTGGACAATAACACCCCTCTGTTTTAGTAATTTCTTTTAAAATCCTAAAATGTCGATAAACACTACCTGTTTTGCATTTTTCATTACAACCCACGACGCTAACACATGGTTAATTCTAATGATCTCAGGACATGTCTATTGGACAATAACACCCCTCTAAATGCAAAAAAGGAAGTGTTTATCTCATAAACATGCGGAAAAAAGAATAACACCATACCAAACACTTGGTCAGCCGACGACCTTAAGACCAATGTTCTCAGACCCTATATTCATAGGGAAAGTGTTGACAAATATAGTCCAAATGAGATGATATAATAGCATTTTGTATAGCGAGTTACATGGAAGGAATGGGCTGGGTGGGTGAGAGTATTATATATTCTTGGCCATGGGTGACAAAGGCTGTCCATGACAGTAGTCATAATAAAATCTTTGTAATGGTAAATAATGGTTTTACATGTATCTTTAGTAACACTGAATGCATTTAATGGGTATTGTATTGCATGGATTTATCTCTGATGGTATGTTTTATTTACTATTTGATAATTGCTGCATTGTATTGTCTCAATTATGATTAGATTAGTTTTAATTTATTTTATTGTGGTCTGTTCTACTCATGTATTTATTGTGTCTACAAGATAAACTGAAAACAGTGGGTTGTGTATGGGATAAGGGGATCAGGCATTAAACTATTGAATAAAACACTACAATAAAAATGATGTAAAAATAGGTTTGTTTTTTTATATTAAACTTAACATAATTTAATGAACTACATTGCATACAGTAAATTTTCAGATTTTTAGTTTACCTCCTTCAGGTTGTTGCTGAAGGGATACATAAAATGTGGGAACTGGCCGTTGAATAAATGTTACTAAAGAAAACACTGTGTGGCACTTACATTCTGTCTGAGGATTCAAAATTTGTTTAGTTTTACAATCCAGTTCTATTATCTTTTAATTTTCATTTATAATGAAATAAAAAACCAGCAGTCAGAATCAAAATTTGTTTAGTTTTACAATCCATTTCTATTATCTTTTAATTTTCATTTATAATGAAATAAAAAAAACAGCCGTCAGAATCTTTGCCTATGGTTTTGTCTGGTCATTTATTGGCATATTGAGGCCCTTGCACCAACGGACAAGGTTTAGTGTAACATGCTGGGAGAAGGAAATTTTAACATTTGGAAAATTCTTGGTTTCTACCACTCATTTGTAAAGTCCTGGCGTGTTTTTAAGGTGCATTTTCTGTATGAAAAACAACACTTACAACTGTTGCTTATATTTTTGATTGTTAATTTCATTAGCTAATCAAGGGCTGCAGCCAAGTCGTCCCCATTGTAAAATCACCCCCATCCTTGTTCATAAAAACTTCAAAATCTGCAAATTGATCATACTTAAACATTGTAAGCTTCATTACTTTCCATGCACTTTTACTTAATGAGATTTTGATCAAGTCAAGGACTGGAATAAGACTACAGTACAACTACGTAGACTATGACGTTTATATAACTGGACACATCAGTGTGATATGTATACTTATTATGATCCTGAATCCGTAAAAATTTCTAAACATGAAATAATTACATTTATATTGTGTTTACTGTATAGTATTTAGACAGCAATATACTGCAATCTATTTCAATTTGATGTGGAAAGAAGACATTGAGTTCTTTTCTTGTTAGTAATATATAATATACATCAATAATATTTAAAAGCAAAACTTTATTAAAGATACACCATCATGATTAAATGATATCAAACATACCCAATAACATTGACTCTTTTTTGCCAGTGAAACCAATCTGATTAAAATATGGATGCAAAATTTGTTTTCCTTTTTTATACTTTTTTTGATGGCCTCTACTCAATATAGATCTATGAGGGAGGTCATGTCGAGTGTTAATTACATGTACCAGTAGTTGAACTTTGACTATGTATATTCAACATTATATTTCATTCTCTTTGTATAGTTTTACTGAACATGAACAGAATGTGACTTTATCTAAAAACTAATTGATACAATGTATCATAATGTTACAAATGAATTGAAATTAAAACTATAAAATAAAAGAATGATATAGAATCTATATTTCAATTAGACTGAAGCCGAACAAAATACATTGAAACTATTTGGATTTTCTAAAATGCTGTAGAGTAAAACATTATTTTCTGATTTGTTTTGCATTGACAGAGAAAAACATTTCTTAAAGTTTCTTCTGATTTATCTAATTATATTTATGCATTGTTATTGAGAGAGAGAGAGAGAAATAGGGTTTAACGTCCACTCGACCCAAACTAGGTCATTTTGGGACTAACATATGGTTTAATTTTATTTCAATAATTCGCTTGCGTGTAGGGGTCTTTAGCAGAGGGAGGAAACCAGAATAACCTGAGAAAACCCAAGAGGTTGGACAGGCGACTCTACTCCTTGCCACATACAAACGGGGATTTGAAACCACGCCAGTTGACTCAATGGCAGGCCGCATGTAACAGTGCACGCATGCTAACCACTCGGTTGAGTTTGTAAGTAATCACTTGTCATGTGGTGTAACTTTCAAACAGGTGATGATTCCTAGCAAAATCACAAAATTGCGAAAACAATTTCAGTTTGCCAATTCAAAATTTTACGACAGTTTACACCATCAATAATTTCATCTACATGTTTTTAGTTTGAATTTTATTTAATTTGATTTTTCTAGGAACCAGCATCCCAAAGAATACTGATGGTATACAATACTTACCAGATGATTGGGATAAATCAGGATTATGTAAGTTGAAATTTGACGCTGAGGTAGATGCTTGTGAGTAGTGTGATAATGACTCATGACCTGATTGTGATAATTCATTAGGAATAAGTGCCACTGGATGAATTCCAAATGCCTTTTGTTTGATGTTAGCAAAAAATTCATCATCATTTAACTGACCAGTATCTGTTATATTTGTCCTGCTTTCATTTTCTGGAGAAAAAAAAATATCCACATGGTGCTTGCATATTATTATATTTACAACCTTAAAATCTGGGTCATTTCTGTTCAATACGACCACTATAAATCAAGCCCCCCCCCCTCCAAATTCTAAATAACATAGACTGCAATCTAACACAAAGGAATTAACTACGCATGTCAATTTAATAATGGCACATGCCGCACATGTCTGATACCCTGACAGCATCAACAGACTTTGCTGTACCGTACACATAAGCTTTTATACATGTATGATAAGTCAGTTAATGCAGGTGGAGTTGTACCTAACCATGACATTATGAAGATACAAAAGTCAACTTTTCATGACGGAAAACAAACTTACCTGAACTATTATGACTCTTTCCAGGAGATTCAAAATAACAACCGAGGTTCTCTGTAACATCATCCGGTGGTTCACTTTTTATTTGAGTCAAGTCTATATGATCTGGTTCTTCTGTTTTTAACTTAACAGGTATTTGTGTGGTATTTCTATTAAATGTATGTTTTATTCGTGGTTTGAACGATTTATTCACATCCTGACTGCTGAGTGATACATGTAGTCTTTGGCTTTTAGATGGTGGTTCATCATTGGTACATGTAAGTGAATTGGAGAAATGAATCGATGAATTATTCCCATCACGTTTGCTGCTACCACCATTAGATGTGTCTCTGGGTGATGACATAGGAAGAGTGTCCTGAGTTGGTTTATGTTTATCGTTATCTGTGTCATTAGTTTTATTTTGATTACAGGAATGATAACTATTACTAACAAATACGGTAGATGAGGCATCATTTTTACACACTTTCTCATCAACAATATAATTAAATTTTTTGGCCTTGTCAACTTTTAAGTAGAGATGTCCAACCACTTCTATGTCATCATCGAATTCAACATTACTGTGGCAGAGCACTTGAAGATTTCTCACTAGAGAATTAATAAAATTTTCAGCCGCACTGCTATTCATCTTAATAACAAATTATGTCAATCCCATAGAACTTACTATTTTCTCCTTATGGAAATCAAGCTTACTGGTACAAATTCTGAAATATAAAATAACAACTAAAGCAATAGGACAATTTGTCACACAATCCCTCTTATGCAATTAATTTTGTATAGTGGCACAGATTTGTCTTTTTGTATGTTTATATTGATATTATTACAATCAATTCATGTCCAGCACAAATACAAAATACAGGTACTAGTTGAGTAGTGCCTAGCATTATATCCAACGTAACTAATACCTTATCTATAGGCCTGCATGTACGTACTGTATCATCAATTATCATTAAAGTTAATGTCTGGGGAGTTTACTAAGAACATTTCGATATGTTTGGAAAAGAAACTGGACATTTTAAAGAGTTGCATTTGACTATTTTATCTTTGGAGAGAGGTACATGTAAGTCATGTGACACAAAAATGACGTCTTATTTTGATTGATTTTTGTAGCAGGGTATCCCTTGGTACATGTAATTACAATGTTTTGAGAAGGATTTGAAGCAAAATTATGATAAATTAATTACTAGTTTGAATACTGTATGTTTTTAGTCCAAATATATCATCAAGTCACTCAGTTTGTATGTGGAAATGTATCTTTAACTGTATTTATGGTTGAAAAATAGGTTGATTAGGCTATCTTTTTTCAGATGAGCTTTGCTTTAGTCTTCTTAGAATATAGATAGTATGTTTATTACTACTAATTTACTTTCATCAAGGGGGTTGGTGGCTTAATGATAGCATGTGCATGTTAGATCATGGCCATTGAGCCAAGTGGCATGGTAATGGTTTCAATTCCACGCTTTTACGTGACAAGGAGTTGGGTCGCCTGTCCAACCTCATGGATTTTCTCCAGGTCCTTCAGTTTCCACCCACTGCTTAAAGGAACAATAACATTCTTGCTGGCTTGGTAGCTCCAGAAAATAAATAATACCCTTATTCTAAGTCCTAGATGTTTAAGTGTCCTACCTGTTGTGTAAATTATCCATTACAACCTATTTTTTTACTTGTCCAGAGGGTTCGAAAATATTTTAAAATCCAAGTCACATTTGAAAAGGTTTACGTTAGACTTTTCAAATCAATTGGTTGAATTTTTCCAATTTTTTAAAATAGGTGTGTTAAGATGAAATTTATATCATCATTTAATTGGAATATTCTAAAATTTAATTTGTTGACCAGAATGAAGATTGGGACATATTATTCAGTTACAACAAGAGTGTTATTGGGGCTTTAAAGGGACAATAACAATCTTGGTGGCTTGGCAGCTCCAGAAAATAAATAATAGCCTTATTCTAAGTACTAGATGTTTTAGTGTCTTACCTGTTGTGTAAATTATCCATTACATCCTATTTTACTTTTCCAGAGGGTTCGAAAATATTTTAAAATCCAAGTCACATTTGAAAAGGTTTACGTTAGACTTTTCAAATCAATTAGTTGAATTTTTCCAATTTTTTAAATTAGGTGTGCTAAGATGAAATTTATATCATCAATTAATTGGAATATTGTAAAATAATGCAATTTGTTGACCAGAATGAAGATTGGGATATTTTATTCAGTTTCAACAAGCTTGGTATTGGGGCTTTAAGACCCATATGCACAAGCACTTGATTTCCACCCACTTCTTAAAGCCCCAATAACACTCTTGTTGTAACTGAATAATATTTCCAATGTTCATTCTGGTCAACAAATTGTATTATTTTACAATATTCCAATTAATTGATATAAATTTTATTTTAAAACACCTAGTTTAAAAAATTGGAAAAATTCAATTTATTGATTTGAAAAGTCTAACGTAAACCTTTTCAAATGTGACTTGGATTTTAAAATATTTTCGAACCCTCTGGAAAAGTAAAATAGGATGTAATGGATAATTTACACAACAGGTAAGACACTAAAACATCTACTGTGTGAGTTCTGGTAAATAATAAACGGATTTCTTCGATTATGAACAAACTAGTTAACTTTGGTTATTATAAACTTACCTGTGTGTTTGAAATTAACTCCCGTTAAATAAAATCCATTGCACAATAAAATATCTCAACGAATAAAAACGGTTCTCTCTTGAAAGATTTGAATATTTACTTGTTATTTCGACAGAGTGGATAATAACATTGCTTTCGTCACATATTGGACGAATCCAACACACGGAAGCGAGGTTGTTTAAATTTGACGCATATTTTGTCAAGCACGTGTTATACTCTAGGCAACGCGCCAACATTGCGATCGTTTGAGTTTGGGCGACGAAAATATCAATTGAAGACAATTACATAGGAGCTTTAACTTTATATTGAAACTATTGATCGCAAGTCTATCAAATTTTATTCACAATGAAAGAATCACTGATTGCGCGGATACTCGTAAAAATAAAGTCATATATGAAATATAGATTTTAATATCCTATCTTCTTTATGTAATAAATAGTTTAACATGGATCATGAAGCACATCTCCGAAGTGGCTGAGGACTCTGAGTGTATTATTAATTTGATCTCATTCTTTCGATCAAATAATAACCGCTTCAGTGACATTTTTAAGCGTGTTGCGACAGCGTTCAAAGTGCCTAATGGCATTGGGTGGCGTAAGCAATGCCGACAAGTCTGTAATGCCGACAAGTCCGTAACGCCCCGTAAGAAGCAGCACATTAATTGTAAATGGCCTGCATATGTTAAATAATAATATTATCATACCATATTATAAAGATGGGTAATATTTGAGGCCCGTGAAAAGAATGTAGTTATTTTTGTTCCTCATGCGTGTTAAAAAGAAAATTATCCCACCCTAGTCGGTAATCAAATAATTAAGACAGTAACAAATTTTAAAAAAATACTGGTTGTTATGTGTGCGAACGCTCAAACTCAATGCCGAGACGTGCTTAACTTAAAACAAACTTGAATTGGCGTAAAAATGCCACATTTCCTATGCTGTCACCCCTAATACAAAGTGATATCTCCCGAGGTGTGACGTAACCAGCTGCCATATTGATATTTTGCTTAACCGAAAGTTTGTGGGATTTCAATTTTTCAAGAGAGAACTGTTTTTATACGTTGGGACATTTAGTGGTGCGATGGATTTTATTTAACGGGAGTTCATTTTAAACACACGGGTAAGTTTATAATTACCAAGGTTAACTACATTGTAGTTTGTTCATAATCGAAGAAATCTGTTTATTATTTACCAGAACTCACACAGTAGTACTTAGAATAAGGCTATTATTTATTTTCTGGAGCTACCAAGCCAGCAAGCGTGTTATTGTCCCTTTCAAGCCCCAATAACACTCTTGTTGTAACTGAAAAATATGTCCCAATCTTCATTCTGGTCAACAAATCGTATTATTTTAGAATATTCCAATTAAATGATGCTATAAATTTCATCTTAACACACCTAATTTAAAAAATTGGAAAAATTCAACGAATAGATTTGAAAAGTCTAACGTAAACCTTTTCAAATGTGACTTGGATTTTAAAATATTTTCGAACCCTCTGGACAAGTAAAATAGGTTGTAATGGATAATTTACACAACAGGTAGGACACTTAAACATCTAGTACTTAGAATAAGGGTATTATTTATTTTCTGGAGCTACCAAGCCAGCAAGAATGTTATTGTCCCTTTAAGACCCATATGCACAAGCACTTGATTGAAAATAAAGGAACCATATTTCGACCTGAAATAACCAAGTTTATGTCGAGTGGACGTTAAACCCAATCAATGTCTCTGCAGTCTGAGTCTGAGTCTCATTCATTAATTCATACTCATTATTTATATAACCTTTCACTTTCATGCATGACTTGGATCTTGTGATTACCAACCTACGTTACTCTTCGGTACGTTATCTTTCCTTGGAATCAGTAATGTATGTTTCTATGTAGTGTATTATTCTTTTCTTCACAAAATAAATATTTAGTCTCTTGTTCTTTTTTTTTTCCAAGCTACTTATCGTCGACTTCCGGTTCGTGGAGATGTTTGTAATTCAACATATTGCTTATAATAAATTATTTCTTAAGACAAGTAATACCTTCCTGCTGTACGTATAATTTCGACACAAATTTCTTATACCGTCCACTTGTATTGAATAAAATAAATAGAAGAACAGAGGAAATGCAAAAGAAAGAAAAAAGAAATCGTAAAAGAGACTGCCCCAAGAAAGTTCGTGCCGGGGAATTCCAATAGAAGACGTTTCGCATCACATTGCCTCGAGTAGATCGCTCACTTACTATAACGGTTAACCCTATCTGCATAGCCGTACGGGTCTGGTCAACTTAGTTGGGGTAGGGATGGGCCACGGGGGGTAAAGAGATTAAATGGCCAAATAATTTTTCGCCGCCGCCGACCATCGAGGAGTTCTATATTTATCAGGCATGTAACAATAAACAGTACCATAACTAAAACAATGTAATTAGTTTTTTTCTGTATCATATATAATTCGACATTGTACATGAATTATACACCCAAACCTGAAGGAAGCAAATTAATATAAGCCTACTTGGCTTGTTTTTGTATCCTATTATTTATGCTCTTTTATACTGTATAATATTCTCGAAATAAATACTGTTTAAACCAATAAACAATTATAACACTGGACAGTTGCATTTTTCAACAAGTGACCAAGAAAAAAAATAAGTTTTGCACCCACCCAAGGAATGATGGAATAACGTGTGAATTTAGTACAATATTTGACAAAATCTGTCAACTGGTTATTGCACGGGATTTATTATGAATCGAGATAATATTATAGCTTTTGAATTTTAGGCTAGCCTCGATCATTATTATAAATATACGATATAAAACGGTAAGCACTCTTTCAGAGCTACCACAAAGTGACAGGCATCATACACACCAGTGCAGAATGATTGACAGCTGTCAGCCTTCACCTTAGAAATATCAAGGGAAATAATTCTAACAACTGGACGCAGACCACATAAATGTTAAAATCTGTTCTACTGCTATTTCAGGCCACGAATTTAAAGTACATTGTAGAACCATAAACTAATATAGCCATATTTATATCCGTAACTTTGACAATCTGTCTTTGGCCCATAATGCCATTAATCCCCCTCCCCGCACATGCACAAAAAGTCACGAAAGAAATAGATAAACATTCAATGTTTTAATTTTTCTATACCCCCACCCCACATCCACACACACACACACACACACCATAGTTATATTGGCTTTCACAGCAGGATTGTTTTTATTTAGAATGTCCCCAGCAGTATTTTTTCCATTGGTCCCAACAACATGATTTTTTTATTAGCGCCCACGGCACGATTTTTTAAATATTGCATGTTATAATAATATGAGTATTTCTATGGTCCCAATGATTTTATATAGATTGCCAGTCACAGCAGAATTTTTATTCGCATTAGCCCCTACAACAAAGTTTTCTTTAGATTATCCATCACGTCGGGCCTTGAGTTCACTAAGCATTCTCAGGCTTAAGTTAATAATTTACTCAACTTTCAATTACTGTTTATAAGAAATATCTTTGATCCCCAAACTCAAAACTTTGCACATTGTTTCTTATTCATGTATGCCTATTAATTGATACATTAAAACAGCCAAGGTTTTATACAGGGCTATATTTTAGTTAAAATAAGGCGAACAATTTTGAGTAAATTATAAACTAAAGTCTGAGAGTGCTTTGTTCAGTTTGGCTTTCACAGCAAAATTTTTCTTAAGATTAATGCCCCCACCATTATTCTCTAAAGATTGCCCCACCCCACCCCTCAAAGCAGTAATTATTTATAATGGTTCTGATTGGCACTCACAGCAGGATGTTCAATAGATTAGTCTCAACAATAAGATTTTCTCTAGATTACTACAGTATATTTATTACTAAATTATTACAGCATATTTATTACTATTACATCATATTTATTATTATTATTACAGCATATTTATAGTGCCCCCTTTCATATTCCGTGTTTAGGGGCACTTTACAAAGTGACAATGTAATCGTATAAAAAAACACAAAAAAAACAACAACCAAATTATGGACATATCAGTTTTATGCAGTGTCTGTTATAAGCGGCTTTAAATAAACGTTTTAAAACGGTTTTTTTTATACTGCATGGAATATTATTCTATAAAATATACAGTTGAAAACTAAAACAGCCCCCATAGGAGTCTTGCAGAAACTGCGAATGTTCGGCCCAGCAGAATTTTTCGTCGGAATAGCCATCACAGCACAATTTGTTTTCAGATTAGTTCCCACAACACGATTTTCTATAGATTGGTCCCAACAGAGGGTTTTGGTTTAGATATCCATCACATCAGGATTTCCGTTAGATTCTTTAGAATATCAATTATATCAGGAATTTCTTTCTTTAGATTATTATCCATCATAGCAGAATTATTCGGCACAATAGCCATCACAAATTTTGGGTCAAAATAGCTATCACAGCTGAATTTTCTATCGATTGGTCCCGACAGGAATAATTCGTTCTCAGCAGGATTTTCTATACATTGCACCCAACAACATTATTTTTTCGAAGATTATCATTCGTATCAGGAATTGTGGTTAGATTAATCATCAGAACAGCAGAATTATTCGGCATAATAGCCACCAAAACAGAATTTTTCATCAGAATAGCTATCACAGCAGAATTTTCTATAGATTGTTCCCGCAGCAGGACTTGTCATTAGATTATTTAGTATATTCAGCAGAGGCGGAATAGTCATTAGCATATCCATCACAGTAGAATATTTTCATCACAACAGCCATGACAGCAGAATATTTTCATCACGACAGCCATACACAGCTAAATTTGTTTTTAGCTTGGTTCCAACAGCAAGATTTTCTATAGATTGGTATAAACAGCATGCTTTTCTATAGATTGGTTAAAACAGCATCATTTTCCTTTAGATTATCCATCATATAAGGAATTTCGTTAGAATATCCATCACAACAGGTTTATTCGGCAAAATAGCCAGCACAGCAGACTTATTAGTCAGAATAGCTGTCACAGCAGAATTTTATACAGATTGGTCCTAACTGGAAGAATTATGGTTAGATTATTCAACAGAGCTGAAATTTTCGTCACAGTAGCGGTTATAACAGCAGAATATTTTTATCACAATAGCTATGACAGCAGTAGTTGTTTTCTGCTTGGATATCTTCTATAGATTGGTTTAAACAGCTGGATTTTTCTTCAGATTATCCATCATATCAGGAATTTCGTTACATTATCTATCACAGCAATGGTATTCGGCAGATAACCACAAAAACAGTACTTTCGTCAAAATAGCTATCACAGCAGAATTTTCTATAGACTAGTCCCAACAGCAGGAATTGTGGTTAGTTTATTCAGCAGAGCAGAAATTGTCGTTAGAAAATCCACGAAGGCAGAATATTTTCGTCACAATAGCCATGACAGCAGAATATTTTCATCACAAAAGCATAACTGCAAAATTTGTTTTTAGTTTGGTTCCAACAGAAGGATTCTCTATAGATTGGTTTAAACAACAGGATTTTCTATAGATTGGTTTAAACAGCAGTATTTTCTATAGATTGGTTTAAACAGGATTTTTCTTTAGATTATCCATCATATAAGCAATATCGTTAGAATATCCTTACAACAGGTTTATTCGGCAGAATAGCCAGCACAGCAGACTTTTTCGTCAGAATAGCTATCACAGCAGAATAATCTATAGATTGGTCCTAAATTGAAGAATTGTGGTTAGATTATTCAACAGAGCTGGAATTTTCGTCACAATAGCGATTGCAGCAGAATATTTTTTATCACAATAGCCATGACAGCAGAAGTTGTTTTCAGGTTGGATATCTTCTATAAATTGGTTTAAACAGCTGGATTTTTCTTCAGATTATCCATCATATCAGGAATTTCGTTACATTATCCACCACAGCAATGTTATTCGGCAGATAACCACTAAAACAGTGTTTTCGTCAAAATAGCTATCACAGCAGAATTTTCTATAGATTGGTCCGAACAGCAGGAATTGTGGTTAGATTATTCAGCAGAGCAGGAATTGCCGTTAGAAAATCCATGAAGGCAGAATATTTTCGTCACAATAGCCATGACAGCATAATATTTTCATCACAACAGCTAACAGCAAAATTTGTTTTTAGCTTGGTTCCAACAGAAGGATTTTCTATAGTTCGGTTTAAACAGCAGGATTTTACTTTAGATTATCCATCATATAAGGAATTTCGTTATAATATCCATCACATCAGGTTTATTCGGCAGAATAGCCAACACAGCAGACTTTTTCGTCAGAATAGCTATCACAGCAGAATGTTCTATAGATTGGTCCTAAATTGAAGAATTGTGGTTAGATTATTCAACAGAGCTGGAATTTTCGTCACAATAGCGATTACAGCAGAATATTTTTATCACAATAGCCATGACAGCAGAAGTTGTTTTCAGTTTGGATGATATCTTCTATAGATTGGTTTAAACAGCTGGATTTTTCTTCAGATTATCCATCATATCAGGAATTTCGTTACATTATCCATCACAGCAATGTTATTCGGCAGATAACCACTAAAACCGTTTTTTCGTCAAAATAGCTATCACAGCAGAATTTTCTATAGACTAGTCCCAACAGCAGGAATTGTGTTTAGATTATTCAGCAGAACAGGAATTGCCGTTAGAAAATCCATGAAGGCAGAATATTTTCGTCACAATAGCCATGACAGCAGAATATTTTCATCACAAAAGCATAACTGCAAAATTTGTTTTTAGTTTGGTTCCAACAGCAGGATTTTCTATAGATTGGTTTAAACAGCAGGATTTTCTAACTGGAAGAATTGCGGTTAGATTATTCATCAGAGCTGAAATTTTCGTCACAGTAGCGATTACAGCAGAATATTTTTATCACAATAGCCATGACAGCAGAAGTTGTTTTCTGCTTGGATATCTTCTATAGATTGGTTTAAAAAGCTGGATTTTTCTTCAGATTATCCATCAAATAAGGAATTTCGTTAGATTATTCATCACAGCAATATTATTCGGCATATAGCCACCAAAACAGAATTTTTCGTCAGATTAGCTATCACAGCAGAATTTTCTATAGATTGGTCCAAAAAATAGGAATTGTGGTTAGATTATTCAGCAGAGCAGGAATTGTCGTTAGAAAATCCAGCAGAATATTTTCGTCACAATAGCCATGACAGCAGAATGTCTTCATCACAACAGCCATATACAACTAAATTTGTTTTTAGCTTGGTTCCTACAGCATGATTTTCTATAGATTGGTTGAAACAGCAGGATTTTCTATAGATTGGTTTAAACAGCAGGATTTTCCTTTAGATTATCCAACATACAAGGAATTTCGTTAGAATATCCATCACTAGGTTTATTCGGCAGAATAGCCAGCACAGCAGACTTATTCTGCAGGATAGCTATCACAGCAGAATTTTCTACAGATTGGTCCTAACTGGAAGAATTGTGGTTAGATTATTCAACATAGCTGAAATTTTCGTCAGAATAGCGATTACAGCAGAATATTTTTACCCCAATAGCCATGACAGCAGAAGTTGTTTTCTGCTTGCATATTTTCTATAGATTGGTTTAAACAGCTGGAATGTTCTTCAGATTATCCATCATATCAGGAATTTCGTTAGATTATTCATCACAGCAATATTATTCGACAGATAGCCACCAAAACAGAATATTTCGTCAGAATAGCTATCACAGCAGAATTTTCTATAGACTAATCCCAACAGCAGGAATTGTGGTTAGATTATTCAGCAGAACAGGAATTGCCGTTCGAAAATCCACGAAGGCAGAATATTTTCGTCACAATAGCCATGACAGCAGAATATTTTCATCACAAAAGCATATTAACTGCAAAATTTGTTTTTAGTTTGGTTCTAACAGCAGGATTTTCTATAGATTGGTTTAAACAGCAGGATTTTCTATAGATTGGTTTAAACAGCAGGATTTTCAAATAGATTGGTTCTAACGGGAAGAATTGTGTTTAGATTATTCAACAGAGCGGGAATTTTCGTCACAATAGCGATTACAGCAGAATATTTTTACCACAATAGCCATGACAGCAGAAGTTGTTTTCTGCTTGGTTTTCACTGCAGGATTTTCTATTGATTGGTTTAAACAGCTGGATTTTTCTTCAGATTATCCATCATATCAGGAATTTCGTAAGATTATTTACCACAGCAATATTATTCGGTAGATAGCCACCAAAACAGAATTTTTCGTTAGAATAGCTATCACAGCAGAATTTTCTATATATTCATCCCAACAACAGGAATTGTGGTTAGATTAGTCAGCAGAGCAGGAATTGTCGTTAGAAAATCCATGACAGCAGAATATTTTCGTCATAATAGCCATGACAGCAGAATATTTTCATCACAACAGCCATATACAGCAAAATTTGTTTTTAGCTTAGTTCAAGCAGCAGGAATTTCTATAGATTGGTTTAAACAGCAGAATTTTCTACAGATTGGTTTAAACAGCGGGATTTTTCATTAGATTATCCATCGTATAAGGAATTTCGTTAGAATATCCACCACAACAGGTTTATTCGGCAGAATAGCCAGCATAGCAGACTTTTTCGTCAGGATAGCTATCACAGCAGAATATTCTATATATTGGTCCTAACTGGAAGAATTGTGGTTCGATTATTCAACAGAGCTGAAATTTTCGTCAGAATAGCCATTACAGCAGAATATTTTTACCCCAATAGCCAAGACAGCAGAAGCAGAGCAGGAATTGTCGTCAGAAAATCCACGACAGCAGAATATTTTCGTCACAATAGCCATGACAGCAGAATATTTTCATCACAACAGCCATATACAGCAAAATTTGTTTTTAGCTTGGTTCAAACAGCAGGATTTTTGATAGATTGGTTTAAACAGCAGGATTTTCTATAGATTGGTTTAAACAGCAGGATTTTTCTTTAAATTATCCATCGTATAAGGAATTTCGCTAGAATATCCACCACAACAGTTCTATTCGACAGAATAGCCAGCACAGCAGACATTTTCGCCAGAATAGCTACCACAGCAGAATTTTCTATAGATTGGTCCTAAATGGAAGAATTGTGGTTAGATTATTCAACAGAGCTGGAATTTTCGTCACAATAGTGATTACAGCAGAATATTTTTATCACAATAGCCATGACAGCAGAAGTTGTTTTCTGCTTGGATATCTTCTATAGATTGGGTTAAACAGCTGGATTTTTCTTCAGATTATCCATCATATCGGGAATTTCGTAAGATTATCTTTTTTGGCAGATAACCACCAAAACAGACTTTTCGTCAAAATAGCTATCACAGCAGAATTTTCTATAGATTGGTCCCAACAGCAGGAATTGTGGTTAGATTATTCAGCAGAGTAGGAATTGTCGTTAGAAAATCCATGCCAGCAGAATATTTTCGTCACAATAGCCATGACAGCAGAATGTTTTCATCACAACAATCATATACAGCAACATTTTTCTTAGCTTGGTTTAAACAGCAGGATTTTCTATAAATTGGTTTAAACAACAGGATTTTCTATAGATTGGTTAAACAGCAGGATTTTTCTATAGATTATCCATCGTACAAGGAATTTCGTTGGAATATCCATCACATGAGGTATATTCGGCAAAATAACCAGCACAGCAGAATAGTTATCACAGCAGAATTTTCTACAGATTGGTCCTAACTGGAAGAATTGTGGTTAGATTATTCAACAGAGCGGAAATTGTCTTCAGAATAGCGATTAGAGCAGAATATTTTTACCCCAATAGCCATGACAGCATAAGTTGTTTTCTGCTTGCATATTTTCTATAGATTGTTTTAAACTGCTGGAATTTTCGTTAGACTATTCATCACAGCAATATTATTATACTGCACACATCGATCCACCTACGTCAGACTTCCGAGAATGTTATTCTCAGACGGAGCTAGCTTGAGATAGGCAGCCTAAGTTTGGGATTCAATATTATTCGACAGATAGCCACCAAAACAAATTTTCGTCAGAAGAGCTATCACAGCAGATTTTTCTATTGATTGGTCCCAACAGCAGCAATTGTGGTTAGATTATTCAGCAAGCAGGAATTGTCGTTAGAAAATCCATGCCAGCAGAATATTTCCGTCACAATAGCCATGACAGCAGAATGTTTTCACCACAACAGTCATATACAGCAAAATTTTTCTTAGCTTGGTTCCAACAGCAGGATTTTCTATAGATTGGTTTAAACAGCAGAATTTTCTATAGATTGGTTTAAACAGCAGATTACCCATCCTATGAGGAATTTCGTTAGAATATCCATCACAACAGATTTATTCGGCAGAATAGCCAACACAGCAGACTTATTCGTCAGAATAGCTATCACAGCAGAATTTTCTAACTGGAAGAATTGTGGTTAGATTATTCAACAGAGCTGAAATTTTCGTCACAATAGCGATTATAGCAGAATATTTCTATCACAATAGCCATGACAGCAGAAGTTGTTTTTGGCTTGGATATCTTTTAGATGGATTTTTCTTCAGATTATCCATCAAATAAGGAATTTCGTTAGATTATAGCGATTAGAGCAGAATATTTTTATCAAAATAGCCATGACAGCAGAAGTTGTTTTCGGCTTGGATATCTTCTATAGATTGGGTTAAACAGCTGGATTTTTCTTCAGATTATCCATCATATCGGGAATTTCGTAAGATTATCTTATTTTGCAGATAACCACCAAAACAGACTTTTCGTCAAAATAGCTAGCACAGCAGAATTTTCTATAGATTGGTGCCAACAGCAGGAATTGTGGTTAGATTATTCAGCAGAGCAGGAATTGCCGTTAGAAAATCCAAGAAGGCAGAATATTTTCGTCACAATAGCCATGACAGCAGCATATTTTCACCACAACAGCCATATACAGCAAAATTAGTTTTTAGCTTGGTTCCAACAGCAGGATTTTCTATAGATTGGTTTAAACAGCAGGATTTTTCTTTTAGATTATCCATCATATCAGGAATTTCATTAGATTATCCATCACAGCAAAATTTTTCGGTAGATAGCCACAAAATAGAATTTTTCGTCACAAAAGATACCACAGGAGAATTTTATATAGATTAGTCCCAACAGCAGGAATTGTTGTTAGATTATTCAGCAGAGCAGAATATTTTGGTCACAATAGCCATGACAGCAGCATTTGTTTTCAGCTTGGTTCTTATAGGAGGATTTTGTATGATAAATTCATCATAAAAAGTTATGCTTTCTTGTGTTACAGAAAATATTTGCCTACACACTGGGTGTTTCCTTTAGAGGGGCCACGGTGGCTCAGTGTTCCACTCAGTGTAGACTGACAAAGGTCATCATGGCATGCTTTTCCAATGTTGTTCCCCCTAATAGGTTAGGACGGAGGGGGGGGGGCTTGGAATTTGAAATAAAGAATAGTATTTTGCAAAGGTCATAATGGCATGCTTTTCCGATGTTGTTCTCTCTTGTGAATAGGTTAGGAAGGAGAAGGGGGTGGGTGCTTGGAATTTCAATCATATCACACTGCATGGTGTATACCTGTCCTAATATGCCAGGTAGGTGTAAAAACTAGGATGTTAAACCCCATTTCATTTCTTTACATCAGATTGGGCCCAAATGCAGCATTTCCCCATACCACAGAAAACATTGGGACCTTCATTTGCAAAAGAAAAGAGGCATAACAAAAAGAGTGATTGAAACATGCAGATGTATAACTTTATTTTCATATTTGGTCAACATAAAATTTGCCTCTCCACAGCATATATTTATTTTGTTCACCACAACAAATACTGTGGATTCTTTCAACAAAATGTTGCATATAAATTGTCAAGATTATAAACACGGAAGTTGCATACTGGAGATATGGTAAATGTAGCATTGCAAATAGAGAGTTTTTCTTGAATCTTCTTTTTAATAGTTTTGTACATAGATATACAACTAATTGGAATCCCAGTGCCTGAAAGAATAATGATAAATAGTCTTCTTTAATAAATGAATTTAATCATAGTGTAAGTGTACATAAATTAACTAAAATTACAAATTACCACCACTACCATCAAAGAATCATCAAATTGGAGACAGTTCCAGATGCAGGTTTACAACACAATGTAATGAAATTTTATAAATACACCTCCACATGACACAAACTAGGTCATTTTGGGAGTAACATAGGGTTCAATATTAGGAGTGGAAGGGAACCAGGAGAATCAGGATTTCAACAATTTGCTTGCGCATTGGGAGTCTTTAGCACCAGAAGGAAACCAGGAGAATCCAGAAAACCATGGAAAAACCCAAAATAACCAGTCTGAAAGTTACGTTAAATGGTTTATGAGATAATGCTTTGTAAATGAAATCTGGGCGGACAAACCTCATACTATATTCGGCTCAGTATAAAAGGGTTTTACAAGAACAAGAAATTACCTTATTGCTGACAATGTTAAATCTGCAGCCTCTTTTCTGCTTTTCTTTTCTCAGGACCGCACGCCTATAATGTTAACGATTGTTATTGTCAATGTTATATACTACATGAAATAAACTTAAATGGGTTTTAATTTCCAATATGGAGCTAATGAAAACAGGCAAACTCCATGCAATGAGGTTTGAGGGAAATTTTGCCTGGACATGGGGGGGTTGGGATGGCCTAGTGGTCTAGAGTGCCGCGCTTCGACCTCTAGCTGGCCGGTCACCTCTGGCTTGCGGCTGTGGTTTCAAGTCCTGGTGTGAGCGTATGTGGCATGGAGATAGGGGCGCCTTCTCAACCACGTGGGTTTCCTCCAGGCACTCCGGTTTCCTCCCACTGCTAAAGACCCATACACGCAAGCGAATTATTGAAATAAAATGAAACCATATGTTAGTCCCAAAATGACCTAGTTTGTGTTGAGTGGATGTTAAACCCCATTTATTTCTCTCTCTCTCTTTTGCTTGGACATAGGTGCTATCAAACACAGGATGACCATGTCTAGCTATTGCTAACCACACTTTACACACTGAGACTTAGGGGCTCCCAATATTATAGAAATAAAATGAGGTATAATGTCCTATGTACTGCTCTGACTGCTATGAGGGATATTTTGCCTAGACAGTGGTGTTACGGTCTACACTTATATCCAATTCCAACTGGCAAAGGAACTTTTACGTACACGTCAATGTGTACACTGGACCTCTGTTAATCTTTGCATCCCAACAACTAGGCAGTTGTCCTTGTCAGGCGCTATGTTCTGCACCACTCACTAACATGAGTCAACACTGGGAACTAATGATGGGTACTTTATCATTTTTAGTATTATAGGCTGAATTGCTGTCAAAGGATAAAACCACTTACATCAATTTCTACTTTGACATTAGATTTTTTAATAGACTATCAGAGCATCATCCTGAAGAAAATAGAACAAAATTAAATTGTAAATAAATGAAGCTTTATAAAGATGCATTGTTACTTAAGACTATTTAAGCTTTGCTTAACTTGCCAATATCAACTCTCAAGTCCGTTGACCCATCAGCCATGACCCCTGTCAATAATAATAGTGCCAAATAACAATTGATACCTTCGGTACCGTAACATTACAAATTAGGTGAAGGTGAAAATAAAAATAAAAATGGAATTTTAACGCCACTCTTCAGGTACTGGCATAGCATGCCATTGCATTTTACTAGTTTATGCCCTATCCAGAAAAAATGTCAACATTTGAACATTGGTTTTTCATCTTTTTGAACTACAAGAAATCGCAGTTTGACTTGAGCCATTTCGCCATTTGCCAAGGGATCCTTTACGTCACATGCACATCAATGACAATGTATTGACGGAACCTTTGTTTTACGTCCCATCCGAAAGACTACACAGTTGTCCCTGTCAGACCCTCCGTCGATCAGCACTGACAAGAGGAAGTAACGTCGGAAAATCTCGATGAACTTCTCAATTCTCGCCCACTGACCAATACCGCCCGGTACAATTATTGTATTACAATATGGAAAGACATATTTACAGGCCAAACGACCGTATATCGATCGATATCAAAAGACACTTCCTACCTGGTGCATTGAAATTCCTGGTGTTTCGAGTTATACATTGTGTCGTCACGTGTACTTTTGTCGCTTTCATTTATTTCTCAGCTTCCTAAATGCATTAAACAGCTTGTACATCTCAATTGTCGGTAGGTAAATGGGTATCGCCATCAAATTCAAATTGATGATCAAATATATCAATTCGCTGGTGAGGCGAGTTGCTAACGCGACCTTCACCGATCATGTCAAGGCGTGGTCATGCTTCTTAATTCCCGCCTACAAACGCGTTAGAATTACTGCTCATCTAGTTATTGGTAGCTCCTCCCCTTTTTTATATTTAGATAGATACGGTATAGCATCAACCGTTCATATGTCGTGTCTGTTACAAATATATTTGAGACGAAACAACTTTTGATCATTCATTAAACTGGGTGCTTTGCCCATATTAATGTAAAGTTTACTCAAAGATTACATAATAAGTGATGTCGAAAGCAAATGTTTGTATTTCAAAATTAAATTGAAAATACCAGAGATTACATTTCTCACTGACTCTGGATTCTCATAAATGGTGTGCAATAATCCTACAACCTGCTCCCACCGGAAGTGCATTTTCAGACATTTTGCAAAAACGAAACATTTTAACGTACTTTGATTGCAAAATTAATACCGATAGGAGAATATTTTATAATTTGTGTGCTCAAAACGCAAGAAAGCAAGTTTGTATAAACCTTATGCAAGTATTGTATGTGATGAGCAGTAAGTAAACACGCCTATTACAAACATAAAAAAAAATACAAAAGACTAAAAAAAGAGCGCTTGCGGCTTGGCTGAGTGACTGAGAAGTTTAGTAATAATAGACCTAGCAGTAGGCCTAGCCTAAATACAATAATACTTAATACATGTAATACAAAAATAATAATAACCCAGAGCTGCCAACCTAAAATGAATTCAATGAGTGAGATTTAACCACCCCTGGTCAAGGCCGAAACAGAATTTAGCACTTTTAAAACACGTTTGGAGACCGGAGAATAGAGAAAAAATTATTCACAAAAGTGACACATTATAACAGTTTTAATGCATATCATTTAAACACACGGAATTAAACTTCGAATCGTACTTAGCTGCACCAGTAATTTTTTTTTTTTTTTTTAACTCGAGGATTACAATCTGAATCGTTGTCAGTGTCGCGCATCTTGCAGGCTTTTCTCTCACTGAAACGCGCGGGAAGGATATTCCAGTTTCAGAACAGTGTTAATGGAACAAATAATTTCATTGGCTGATCTAACTTATCCAGCCAATCAGTGGTGTCGTACTTAAAACAAACCGGAAAAGAGCGACTCGATGTTCGGAATACTGGTACATCGCGTTCGACTATTTGCATCTAATCAATGTGCACCCGAATGTAACTCGTACGTGGAAATCCCTTATATTTTATTTTTATACTATAGTTTTGAAAATGCGTGAGATTTCACTATGTTCTCGTGAGAGCGTGATTTTGATTAAAAATGCGTGATTCTCACGCCAAATGCGTGACAGTTGGCAGGTATGATAACCCCATCACATTTGGAATTTAATTCTGAATTCCAATTTCATTCTTATTGCAAGGTAATTGAAACACATCACAATTGTTGAAGAGGTGGAAGAGAACATACCGTGTACTAGAAATGGTTCTGGTTCTACTACTAGTACTGATCAGATGTCTTCCGTCTTACTCCAGACGCGAATTTTTTTTTCAAATGACTACAAAAGTTCATTGGCCCATAGCTCACTTAATTTACACATAAACTAACCCAAACTGTATTGCACATATAGCTTAATGATAAATCAATTCCCATTGAAATAAAGGTGACGCCTTACCGCATAATTATAGGTGTTTCAGGTCATGTGACTTCAGCGTGAAATCAGACAGCCAGTGGCTGAAATATAGCCAAGTTCAATCTACGATTACTATTTTATGTAAATGTATTACTAGCAATTGTATTGTAATATTTTAATGTCGATCTCGATATCTGCAAAGATTCAGGCTAAAAAACTATCGAAATGTAAGCGAAATTACTGTTTGTTTACATGAGGCGCCAGCAGGAAAATGACGCTATAACGTCGCGCGACCTAGAATTTTCCATTGCTACGACCCACTTTATTGGATTTCCGCACCTTAGTTTCCGGTGGATTCTGTTATAGAACCAATCAAACGATAGATAACATTTCTCTGATTATTACGTCCTTTGATACCACGTGATCCGACAATTAGAATCGAAGAAAACAAGATTTATCTTTTTTGATGACTGAAATTTGCTGAATTTCGACTAAATATAGCCTACGTTTTTTGTTGTATCATCCAGATTATAAATATTTGACATATTATCATTCAAATTATTACGATTTTAATAAATCTTAGCTGACAATAACGTGCGGATTTCAGTTTTAAAATTGGTACTAGTGATTCTGAAGGGAAAATACATGTACCCATTATGACGTCACTCAGAATTGACTGAAAAGCGCTTATTTTGGTGACATTCCACGCGTTAACTGGTAAAGAGTGTTTTGATTGCATTTTTGAGGTCGATCTCAGAATTTTAGAATTCCATAACTTCGGATCTAATTGGAATATTTTGATGAAATAAAAAAAATTGGGTAGCATTTTATGTATATTTTCACAAAATATTTTTAGAAAAATATTTTCTGTCATTTGAAACTTTGACTATAGTCCGGGAGCTAGGTGGAGTTTTTTCAAGGTGCGGAAGGTTTGGGATGCTAGTGGTGTATGGCTGGGTTAGGAGACCCCAGAAACCCAATTCTTAAGTTGCACCAGTGGTGGGTGTGGTAGGAGGAACCACCCATAGTACCACCAAAAATCGGTTTATTCAACATGGAAGGTGCGGCCTCCACTTCAGTGGCATTTAATAGGGGATTATACCCTGAACCAGGAAAAGTAACTTAAGAATAGAATTTTTGGTGGAAAGGTCATAGGTCAATAATTTGCATTTTTTCGATTTTGTCCCCAAAATCAGTTTATTCAACATGGAAGGTGCGGGTTCCACTTCAGTTGCATTTGATAGAGTATTATGCCCTGAACCAGGAAATATAACTTAAAAATAGGTTGCCAGGCAAAGAAACATACGCCCACACAGCACCTAAAACATCCAGGCAGTCAAGAAGAGTTGTCGCATATTAGGTAATTATCAGACAATCATTAGAATTTGTTTGGTTTTTATAAAATTCTGCCCCATGCTAACGTTCAGTATACGAAACATTTCATATTATTTCTAAAATTGGATAATAATTGAGACCTCTAGAGGGACCACAAGCTAAAAGATAGGCTGGCACTGCCAGGCAGGATACGCTCACATTTTCGAGAGATGGACAGAGAATAAGCAATACCGAAAGTGATTTTTCCTACATCATTAAGTCCTGTATTTCATACTGTATTGCGAGCAGCCATTTAGTTGGTCAGTTCCAGTCTGATATTCATGAAATTCGAAGCCGACAATGATTATGGTGTGACGGTACACAACCTAGAAATGTGACTTTTTTTCATCAAAATCGGATAAGAATTGTGACCTGTAGAGAGTCCACAACCATGATATACCATATTTTTACACTATTCGCGTACAAACGGCGACCATTTCGTCCAGCAATTTTGATACGATTTTCACGAAATTAGAATCCAACCTTCCTTATCAAAATCGAATTAAAATTGTGACCTATACAGGATCCACAACCATGATATATCATTTTTTTAACAGTATTCGCGTACAAACAGCGGCCATTTTGTCTGTCAATTTTGGTCCGATTTTCCCGAAATTCCACCTCAACCAGGGATCGAATTTGACGGACGCAAACACGCAAAATGCGTGTTGATTTTGTAGACTGCGTGTTACAAAATATGTCACACGAAAAAAATTGCGTGTAACATTTTTTCGCTTGTTGACAATTGTTACTGAATAACAAGATTTCTTTTACGCAAAATCAAGACAATGATTAGGACCAAAAACGGAAATTCTATTATTATTTTCCATCCTAGCAAAATATAAACAAATCGATGTCTATATTCGGCGTATTGTGGCTTCTGCGCATGCGTGACGTATTCAGAATTCTTCGTCAGACATCATTCGGAGTTCATTAGTTTTTTGCCGAAATGATCGTTTTTATTGTGGTAAAAATCTTCAATTTTCTTGGCTAAGAGTTTACACTGTTCAATAAAAATAATACACAAATATCCTTATTGACCTTTTGTAGTGTTCGACTATAGTATCGGGGCCCTTCGACTATCTGTCCTTTCATTATTGTCGTTATCTTCCATCAAACAAATTCCGACATCGGGTCGGTCAAAAATATACGTTATAACTTATTGGCGAATGGCTTTCACTTTCACGCGACAAAAAAACAAAAACATGTGCCGCGATATCGCAGTTTTGATTTTTCTGGAAGATATTTAAAATATTTGATGTTATTTACACTATTTTATTGTTTAATGATGAATAAGTACTGTTATAAACTCATGAGTATTCATTCCACGATGTTTGCAAATGCCGATAAGGAGGTCTATGTACGACGTCACGTGACTTCTCGCTCACTTTTCAACGTGTTACTTACTGGCGTTATCCCTGTTTCTGTTCAATTTCTATACATCTTGACAAATTGTTTATACCGATACTTTGATTTTCCAAAGGATCATTCATTTTCAGATTGAAATAAATTCTAACAAAGCAGAAATACAAATAATACTAAGATTGCCAACTATGTGGGGGGGGGGGGTGCCTCCATCATAAAATGTTAAATTATAATAAACAACTTTTGCAAAAATATTATTGACTAGAAATAATAATATTGACTAGAAAGTTTCAATGAATACATGTTTAATTACATTTAAAAATGATAAACTGAAAGCATTGACATTTCATGAAACTTTGTGAGTTGAGGACAGGTTTTGGTGTTTGTTAAATTGTTATGTTTTATTTGCCATTAGTTTTTTAATGAAATTGTAAGGAATATGTGTACACTGCAATGTATAACATAACTTGTATTTTCATTAAAGAAAAAATTGCCCCTTGAATTTCTTCAGAATCCTATTTTTGCTTGTACATTTGAAATCAACAAGCAAAATTTTGCTTGTGTGTTTTCAAGTAAAGTTCAATCCCTGACCTCAACATTCATTATGATGTAACGGTGATAAAATCAAACGTTTTTTTAAATGGGATAATAATTCTGACCTCCAGAGGGACCACAAAAGGTCATTTTTCGGACAATCAGGGGCCATAATTCAGGAAGTTACGAATCAATGGGTGCAAATATCGAAAAGAACCAAGATATTTGTGTTATAAACATGCATGTCAAGTTTCATCAAAATCGGTTCAAAATTGTGACCTCTATAGGGTCCACAACCTTGATATAACATCTTTTCACACTAATCGCGTACAAACGGCGGCCATTTTGTCTGTCAATTTTGGTCCGATTTTCACGAAATTTTAACTCAATCTTTATTACCATGTAACGGTGATACAATCAAACGGTTTTTTAAATCGGATGATAATTTTGACCTCCAGTGGGACCACAAGCTAAAAAGGGTGATTTTTCGTACAATCAGGGGCCATAATTCAGGAAGTTACGAATCAATAAGCGCAAATATCGAAAGGAACCAAGATCTTTGGGTTATAAACATGCATGTCAAGTTGCATCAAAATCGGTTTAAAATTGTGACCTCTATAGGGTCCACAACCTTGATATAACATATTTTCACACTATTCGCGTACAAACGGCGCCCATTTTGTCCGTCAATTTTGGTTCAATTTTCACGAAATTCGAACTCAACCTTCATTACCATGTAACGGTGATATAATCAAACGGTTTTTTAAAACAGATAATAATTTTGACCTCCAGAGGGACCACAAGCTAAAAAGGGTGATTTTTCGTACAATCAGGGACCATAATTCAGGAAGTTACGAATCAATGAGCGCAAATATCGAAAGGAACCAAGATCTTTGGGTTATAAACATACATGTCAAGTTTCATCAAAATCGGTTCAAAATTGTGACCTCTATAGGGTCCACAACCTTGATATAACACATTTTCACACTAGCGTACAAACGGCGGCCATTTTGTATGGCAATTTTGGTCCGATTTTCCCGAAATTCGAACTCAACCTCCCTTAGAGTGTAACGGTGATATAATCAAACGTTTTTATACGCCCACATTTTCATGTGGACGTATTATGTCGTCGCCCCTGTCCGTCCGTCCGTCCGTCCACAATTTGTTTGTGGACTCTCTACAGGTCACAATTCTTATCCGATTTTGACGAAACTTGAAATATAGGTTTATCCCCATAAGATCTCGGTTCCTTTCGATATTGGCATGTATCGGATAAGAAGTTCATGGATTATGGCCCCTGATTGTACGAAATATCATGTTTTTAGCTTGTGGACCCTATAGAGGTCACAATTTTGAACCGATTGTGATGAAACTTGACATGCATCTTTATAACCCAAAAATCTTGGTTCCTTTCGATATTTGCGCCCATCGGATCGTAACTTCCTGAATTATGGCCCCTGATTGTCCGAAAAATCGCCCTTTTTAGCTTGTGGTCCCTCTGGAGGTCAAAATTATTATCCGATTTAAAAAACTGTTTGATTATATCACCGTTACATGGTAATGAGGGTTGAGTTCAAATTTCGTGAAAATCGGACCAAAATTGACAAACAAAATGGCCGCCGTTTGTACGCGAATAGTGTGAAAATATGTTATATCAAGGTTGTGGACCCTATCGAGGTCACAATTTTGAACCGATTTTGATGAAACTTGACATGTATGTTTATAACACAAAGATCTTGCTTGTTTCCTTTCGATATTTGCACCAATCGGATCGTAACTTCCTGAATTATGGCCCCTGATTGTCCGAAAAATTGCCCTTTTTAGCTTGTGGTCCCTCTGGAGGTCAAAATTATTATCCGATTTAAAAAAACGTTTGATTATATCACCGTTACATGGTAATGAAGGCTGAGTTCAAATTTCATGAAAATCGAACCAAAATTGATGGAGAAAATGGCCGCCGTTTGTACGCGAATAGTGTGAAAATATGTTATATCAAGGTTGTGGACCCTATAGAGGTCACAATTTTGAACCGATTTTGATGAAACCTGACATGCATGTTTATAACCCAAAGATCTTGGTTCCTTTCGATATTTGCGCTCATTGATTCGTAACTTCCTGAATTATGGTCCCTGATTGTACGAAAAATCACCCTTTTTAGCTTGTGGTCCCACTGGAGGTCAAAATTATTATCCGATTTAAAAATCCGTTTGATTATATCACCGTTACATGTTAATGAAGATTGAGGTAAAATTTCGTGAAAATCGGACCCAAATTGACAGACAAAATGGGAGCCGTTTGTACGCGATTAGTGTGAAAGTATATTATGTCAAGGTTGTGGACCCTATAGAGGTCACAATTTTGAACCGATTTTGATGAAACATGACATGCATGTTTATAACCCAAAGATCGTGGTTCTTTTTGATATTTGCGCCCATTGGATCGTAACTTCCTGAATTATGGCCCCTGATTGTACGAAAAATGACCTTTTTTTTAGCATGTGGGCCCTCTGGGGTCAGAATTATTATCCCATTTAAAAAAACGTTTGATTATATCACCGTTACATCGTAATGAAGGTTGAGGTCGAATTTTGTGAAAATCGGACTAAAATTGACAGCTGTTCTTGTCAGGCCATCCATCCTTCATCACGAACAAGGGGAAACCACGCTAGAAAATCTAGATGAACTTTGTCACCCAATGCAGGGATCAAACACCAAACCTCAAGGCAACCAAGCCAGCATCTTACCCACTTAGCAACATGATCCCCAATCGAATTTGAAGCCTACTGAAATGAACCTTTATAACCCAAATATCTTAATTCATTTCAATATTTGCACATATCAAATTCTAACTGCTTGTTCTCTATCCATCTCTCGAAAATGTGGGCGTATCCTGCCTGGCAGTGCCAGCCTATCTTTTTAAATCAGATAATAATTGTGACCTCCAGAGGGACCACAAGCTAAAAAGGGTGATTTTTCGGACACTCAGGGGCCATAATTCAGGAAATTACGATCCGATGGGCGCAAATATCGAAAGGAACCAAGATCTTTGGATTATAAACATGCATGTCAAGTTTCATCAAAATCGGTTCAAAATTGTGACCTCTATAGGGTCAACAAGCTAAAAACGTGATTTTTCGCACAATCAGGGGCCATAATCCATGAAGTTTTGATCCGATACATGCCAATATCGAAGGAACCAAGATCTTATGGGGATAAACCTATATTTCAAGTTTCGTCAAAATCGGATAAGAATTGTGACCTGTAGAGAGTCCACAAACAAATTGTGGACGGACGTCCGGACTGACAGGGGCGACGACATAATACGTCCACATGAAAATGTGGGCGTATAAAAATGGAATTTATTGTGGAAAGGTCACTTAAGAAGAGGTCAAAGGTCACCAATTTGCAATTTTTTCGATTTTTACTCTGAACTATTTTTTCATTATCTCGTGATCTTTTTCAGGTATTTGATACGACAACACTACATGGACATGTTTTATACTGCTAGGAGCTAAAATTTATATGGCATATAAAATTAATGAAGTTACAGATATAAGTATCACTTAATCTCAAAAATAACAAAAATATCACTTGGCCCCCATTGATAATTAAAATTTTAATTTTAATCAACACGAAATGTGCGAAATAAGAAATCATTATCACCAACTTAAGAAAGAAATTTCTGCTGTACTTAAAAAGAGGATAATGCTAGTGTGCACTCAATGACCCCTAATTAGAAATTTAATTAACATGAAAGGTGAGACATTGGAACAAGGTGTAAAATGTAGGGAGTGATCATAAGATTCACAACCACTAATGAATGAATATTTTGGTGGTAAATGAACTTAAGAATATCAGATGTGACCAATGCCCAAAACATTATCTTCTAAAGTACATTGGCCACCAGAAATTTTTTTCTTAAGTTGATGATAATGATTTCTGATACCATTGTGTACAATTTAGGCTTGATTTCACACTCGCACTTTTCATGTTGCTTAAAATTTAATTACCGATGGGGGTAAGTGATATTTTCGTTATTTTTGAGATTATGTGATACTTATAGCTATATTTTTACTCTTAACAGTATAAAACATGTCCATGCAGTTTTGTGTCAAATACCTGAAACAGATCATGAGATAATAAAAAAGTAGTTCAGAGTAAAATCGAAAAATTGCAAATTGATGACCTTTGACCTCTTCTTAAGTGACCTTTCCGCCAAAAATTCCATTCTTAAGTTATATTTTCCTGGTTCAGGGCATAATCCTGGTGCAACTTAAGAATTGGGTTTCTGGGTTCTCCTAACCCAGCCATACACTAGCATCCCAAACCTTCCGCACCTTTCATGTTGAATAAAACCCACCTACCTCCCGGACTACCTGAACCCCCTAATAATTATATCATTTGATGAAACCCAACTGCTACGCGAAATTTCAACTGGCCGGTGACATGGTGGCAAGTTGGGTAATACAGCATTAGACCTACAACATAAACATCGCTATGCAAATGTAGAACATATTACCATAAAGAAAAACTATTCGTTAACTATTTTAATGGTTCAGTCTTCACTATTTGTGATAGAATTACTTATTCCAATACAAACTGTGATGATATAATGATATGGTGTTAACAATTGTGCGTTTGAAGTTCAAACTTTGAACCTATTTAAACTTGTGTAAGGGTTCTTAGACTGTATCAGTTGTAACCTTAAACACACAGTTTAAGGTTACAAGTATAGTAACTATCTGTGGACGTGGTTATTTTACTGGGTTTGTTTAAGTCGATCAGTATATGGTCACATCGAATCTTTGAAATCGATGCAGTTTATTTATGATTTGATTAGTTTTTATACACCCACATGGAAATGTGGTCGTATATTGCCGTCGCCCCTGTCCGTCCGTCCGTCGTCCACAATTTATTGTGAACACTCTAGAGGCTAAAGTTAATCTCCGATTGACTTGAAATTCATACACGGTGTTTAAGGTCGTGAGACGAAGAAGCCTATTGATTTTCAGCGATATCCGATAATTACTACCAGAGTTATGACCCTTGATCACTTTGAAAAATCTTGTGAACGCTCTAGAGGCTATAGGTAATATCCGATTGACTTTAAATTTATACACAGTGTTTAAGGTCATGAGACGAAGAAGCCTATTGATTTTCGGTGATATCCGATAATTACTACCCGAGTTATGACCCTTGATCACTTTGAAAAATCTTGTGAACGCTCTAGAGGCTAAAGTTAATATCCGATTGACTTTGAATTTATACACAGTGTTTAAGGGCATGAGATGAAGAAGCCTGTTGATTTTCAGCAATATCCGATAATTCCTGCCCGAGTTATGACCCTTGATCACATTGAAAAATCTTGTGAACGCTCTAGAGGCTAAAGTTTATATCCGATTGAATTTAAATTTATACACGGTGTTTAAAGTCATGATACAAAGAAGCCTATTGATTTTCAGCAATATCCGATAATTACTGCCAGAGTTATGACCCTTGATCTCTTTGAAAAATCTAAAGTTAATATTCGATTGACTTTAAATTTATACACACTATTTACGGTCATGATACAAAATAGCCTATTTATTTTCAGCGATATCCTATAATTACTGCCAGATTTATGACCCTTGATCACTTTGAAAAACCCTGTGAATGCTCTAAAGGCTAAAGTTAATATCCGATTGACTTTAAATTTGTACACAGTGTTTAGGGTCATGAGACGAAGAATCCTATTTGATTTTCAGTGATATCTGATAATTTCTGGCACTTGATCACTTTGAAATATCTTGTGGACAAAGGCCTTGAGACAAACCATCAAAACTATTCTAATCATTTCTGATAATTATTTAATGGGCTATTACTCGTAATAAGATTATCATGTGTTGTAAATAGTAAATGTTCTCCTTACTGATAAAAGAAACAATATGCGACAACCCTTGTTGACTGCGCGGACGACTTAACTGTTGTGGGCGTATGTTTCGTTGCCTGGCAACCTATCTTTAATGTTAATAAATAAAATATTTTTTATTGAACTTTTAAGAAAAGGAATGTAGTTGTCAAATTTATGATTGATGTCGAATACCAAAAATTTCTTAAGATAGCTGTGAAAAATTAATTGCATACAAAATTTTGAATATTTGTTACCGTACTTTGAGCACTAAAAAAAAGTTTTATTTCTGTGTACAGAATATTAATATTACATGTAACATTGATTACATTTGTTGCTTTTGAGATTAAAACTGGAATATTGATAAATAATCGTAACCTGCAGACTATGGGGTGATATGAGATGTTCAATTATTCATGTATATGTTTATTTTTTTTAATGGCCATCAACTGAGATATAGTTTCATTTTGCAGGTTAGAAAAACACTAAAACCGAAATATGAATACAGAAGCAGCATCAAATTTTATTAATTCTTTGGTGAGAAATCTACAAGTGTTGTGCCATAGTAATGTAGATTTCAGTGAAGATGTTGAAGTTATTGGACATATTTATCTCAGTGTTGATAAATCTAAGAAATTTAATTACATTGTTAATGAGAAAGTGTGTAAGAGTGACGATTCATCAACAGTTTTTGTAAGTAACAGTTTTCATGCTGATCAAAAAAAAAAGGAAAAAGAGACTGCACCAGCCAGAACCGGTCATTCAGACTCAGGAACTGATGAAAGAGATACGAGACATAAAAAGCATGCAAATTTTGGTAATGAAAGAACACAATACCACCATCAAAGCCCACACATAGGAAATAACAAACGTTCAACACAACATTTCTCACAATCTGAATACTCCTCTCCACCACAGAAACAGAGACGACATAATCCTGAAAATAGACTTAATACCCCTGTTAGTAGAGACTCATTTTCCGTAAAATCTGAAACATCGGATGCTCATAGTGCTTTATCGTCTCCTCACCATCAATCATATCAGTCTCCATCAAAATCGTCACCTGCTAAATCCAGTACCCCATCATCAGATCATGTAGATATAGATTTAACTAATATAAAAGATGAACCTATTGAAGATAAAAGTTGTGTATTTTCGTCCGATTCTTCGTGGAATCAACAATCGATGATGGATCAACAATTACAAGGTGAGTTATTATAGGCTGTAGATAATATAAATTATATTCACAATAAAAGGTGCTTTTTCGACCATTCCTTTCTAACTTATGAGTTTTCAATTTTTCATTATTCTTTTGATTCCATTTAGCCATCCTGATTTTTCTACGTTTATTAAGATAACAATCAACATATACTTGTACCGGTGCAATGCATTTTTTTGTACAATGATTTCCTTTTACCCTAAGACCTAGCTTTAGATCGTTTTTTTTAAAATTTTATGATGGACTTAGGAAATTTGTCAACTTAATGCAAAAGTTCTGTTTCATCTTATCCCTTCTCCATCCAACCTACATGTACAGATCCTGTGGTTCACTATAGTAAATGCAGCTTTCTATAATCCTACTATTCTTTATGTGTACCGTATATGATGGAAATGTGTATGGTATACATGTTTATATTCTTTATTACTTTTTCTGCAGGTAATCAACACAATAGATCTAGATTAGGTTCATCTAGTAATTATAGAGACCAGGGGGAAGAACAGTTTGGAATTTATCCAGTAGCAATGCATCAGATAAATACTTCTGATGGTCAGTTAAATATAGAAGCTTTATCTCAAATGTCTAGTAGTAACAACCCATCAACAAGTGGAGAATTATCTGATCAACTTATGTCAATGGTGCCAGCTGGTAGGTTTCTGTTATTATTCTTACTCCAAGACAAATTATTGCACAAGATTGCACTTGAAATTATTACATAAATGATATTTTATGAATATAATCTACTAAAACAATTCCAAGAAAACTTATTTGAGTCTGTCTTTGGTTATTAATGATTACTGTAAAACAATAAATTAATGCAACATGTTGAAATTTATGTTAATGTGTATTTGAATTATTAATTAATAATTAAACTGTTTCAATTCTATTGGTAATTCTAAACAGTAATTGTGCAGCCATGGATTGATTTTGAAATTAAAGTGGCACACTCTTCTTTAATGATATCAGATACTAGTTACTAATTACTTAAATATCTTATTTAGTTATTACACAGTTAATCACTGTTTATTATTTTATTGAAAATGCAGATATACATGGGGTATTGGCTCAGTAAGGTATTTCATTTGCATATTAATATCTTGATTCTTGCTCACATTAATTTATTGTTTTATAGTATACACATCAAAAAGAGATGTTAAATACTCACTGATTGAATGAGTACATGTAGCTCTTAATTTCATTTGAACAGAAATAGATGAATTAGGCCATACAGAAATAATTTCTGGTTCTTAGGTATATTGTATGTCGCCTTAAAAGTACCACATAATTCAAAACAAAAACAAAGAGGTGATTCATGCACATTCATATTTCAGACAGTAAAAAAAAGTCTTATAAGTTTCCTGTTAAAATCACAAACATTGTTAAATACTTGTGGAGTTGATGTTTTATTCACTTTGTAAAGTCTTGTGAATGTTCTCGTGACAAAAGTTGTCATTCAATCTGCTTGAAATATTGTTCTGATAATTACTTATAATACCGGTACAGAATTATTTCCCATGTTTACAAAGTTGTCTTTTTGATCTGCGTGAAATTCTTATAATATGAAATTATTATCCTTGATTGTATCATAGAACCTTACATGTAGCTGCAGTTTGCAACCAACTACTGAGAACCAGAAGAATATTGTTTGATATGGTCTTCTACTATCAGCACATTAAAAAAGAAACAGTTGTGTAGGCTTTGCTATTCAGCCTTTAGATAACTGTATTTGTGTAGTAACATGACCTACTGATATTACTGATATTTAAAATTTCAAAGATATTTACTGCAATAATTTGTCTTTACTAAAAAAAAATTTAAATTTCAAAGATATTTACTGCAATAATTTGTCTTTACTAAAAAAAAAAACAGGGATTAAAATCCATAGTCATGTAACGGTAAATCTAACAGAATTTATCTCTGGACAAACCTTCGTACCAGAAGAGACCAACCTCTCAAACAGATGCAGATGTAATTCCATGTGAAAAAGATGTGTTTCAGTAATTTTGATTTGAGTATTATTATTTCTAAACTGCATATAAAGACACCAAAATATCTGTATAGAATGTAAGACAGGGTCCAATCTGATTAAAACACAGAATGCAGAGTCTTATTTTTTTTATATATATAATTCAGATTTCATTGCATGTAACCATGACAGTAGGATCCTGAAGGATATTTAAATAATAGGCGAAATGAAATGAAATGGGGTTTAACGTCCTACTGATCTGCTCCTAAACTGGACTATTGAAGACAGGCATACGCCATACAGTCTACTAGGCGGTGTTACGGCCTACTCTTATATTTCGAACTGAATCACTGAAAAGGGGAAACCGCGTCGGAAAATCTGGATGAATTTTCTCGGCTAATGCAGGGATGAAACACTCGAGACATCAATGATCTATAGAGCAATAATTTAAAGTTCATCTATGTGACCTTTCACATGACCTCATTTTGTCCAGTCAAAAGAAAATGAATAGAAATGAAATTTAGATCTGTGTTTTAATCAGATTAAGCTGTATCAAATGTAAGGACCTGTATTTTTAAAAAAAAGAACCATCTAATGGAAGACTTTCTATAACATAACCCTTTAGGTACCAATAGTGATCGTAACTATATATATATGTACAGTGAGATACATGTCTTGAAAAGACCTTCATGTGTAAAATTATCCTGCTTGTTATTTAAAGTTTACATTGAACATAGTGTACCAATGAAGGCCATTACATACCATACCTACAATTTCTATATTGTCGTCAACTCTGTCCATTGATCCACCGTCCACAAATAGACAAAGAATTATCATCTGATTGAATTTCAACACTTTCTGATAATTATGGTCAGAGTTATGGCGCTTGATCAATTTGAAAAATCTTGTTGATACTCTGGAGGCAAAAGTTTCCATCCAATTTATGCACATAAAGAGCAAGAAGCCAATTTAAGTTTGATTAGATTTTAGTGTTTTACCAATGGCAATGTTCCTATTACCTACAGAAGAATAAATACGTATGTGACAACCTTTGTTAGCTGATTGGACGACTAATTTGCTGTGTGCGTATATTTCATTGCCTGGCAACATATCTTTATATCATGTGAAAGTCCTTTCATTTTTCTAGAAAATAAACGTAATAATTGAGGAGTTACGATCTGATCCGATCCAATCCGATAAAAGTAAATCACAACATTACAGCGTCGTAGTAAAGAACTTTTGATAATTTGACATCATACAATATTTTAGATTGGTGCTTAAATGGTTTAAATATTAAAGGATGAAATTTATTTTCTACATGCAAGACTACATGTATTAAAGCATTATTTTAGAAAGAATAGATTATGGTAATATCTGTTTAGTTTGGTGCCTAAAGGGTTAGTTAATGATATTAAAGCAGGAAATTTATTTTATACATGTAAGACTACATCTATTAAAGTATAAATCTTTTTTTTAGAAAGAAGAGATTATGATTATTTCTGTTTAATTTTAATCCCTGTTTAATATTTATCTTTATCTTCAATTAAAATGAATGTTGCACATGTATTAAAAAATGTAAAATATTTATGTTGAATCACATCATACTAAAGTAGAGAATAGGTTGAGATAGCGCCAGGGGCCATGCTTTGAAATATGTTGTTCGTTATGAAGATAAAGATTGTATAGGGTCAACTTCTGGTAGCCACCTGTTGATCTACAAAATTGTCTCATTGCAACTTGTGCATTCCCAAGAATGGACTACAACACTGGTGTATTACACTGGACCCCCTCCCCCCACACCAACCCTCCTTTCGGGACATCAACCTTTGTGACCCAAAACACTAGAAGAAAGCAGAAGACTATTAAAATGAGTTCAGTTGTATGTTTATCTGTCTGTCCATCCATCTGTCACACTTTTTTAGACACAACAATCCTACTTCGAATTGAGATAGAAATAAATGTCTTATTTGAATATTTTGACTGAGTTGCTAAGGCTAAGCATATTTCCACCTGTCTGTCCTTTTACACCTATTTGAACACAACTCTCATTCTAGATTCTAACTGAAGTAGAATGTTCAAATTTGTTGTAGATCATGAGCAGATTTTGCTTAAATAAAGCAGAAATAAGTGATTTGGCTCGTCAAGACTTTAGAACACATTCACTCTGCTTTCTATTCTAACGCAATAGCTTTGATTCTAATTGAGGAAAAGTGATGAAACTTGGTATACATTATACTTGTACAGTAAACTTCGCATAAGTCAGATCTTTGCTCAACTCGGATAAAATTGTTTGGACCCTGTGATCCTGCACATTTTTCTTATTTAATTTCTGCACATGAGTCAAATTTGAGTTCAGTACATTTGATCGAATCCAGATGGTCTAAAAGTGATTAGATACTTTAGGCACTGAGTCCCAAAATACTTACCCCTATTATTTTGACTGAAATCAGCCTATTTGACGCACTGCAATAATAGAATTTTCCCAGAAAATTTGAAACTCGCCGTCTGCTGTATGAGACACTTTCTGAGAAAATTTAAGACATTTTTCTAAGATGGCAACCAAACGGAAGTCGCACCAAAAGGAGGCCGACCACCATTAATTTCCCCATTGACTCCAATGTTAATTTTGGGCTCTGGCCCTTTTGCCCACCTTCAACTTTACCCCCAAATTTTGGTTGGGCTGAATGCTTTTCACTACGGCATATCATGACCTGCAAATTTGCTTGTATACATGTATATACATGTAGATGAGTGTTGTATAAATCTTTCGATTCTGAATACTAGTTATAGTTTGCCGCAAGATGCGGTTATACATCAATTATACTAACATTAAAAATATTGTACAAATAAAATTTTTAAAAAATTCTCACTAATATTTCTGGTACAAATCCGCTTAGGTGTATTATAAATGCAGATAATTCGAGTAACTTGCTTTGTTTCTCTATTTATGATATATGTATATATATTTGTATACATTTTGTCTGTTTTTTGTGAATACAAAATTTTTATAGACAGCTCTATCTCTTAAATTCCAGTAACATCAATATGATTATGAACATAGCTTTAAGAATACACAGATACCAGTATCATTCAACCTCCAAACTCTTGCAGAAATTAGTTTTATAAAGGATGATAATTTTGGTACATGTAGCTATATCAATGAAGAATTTCTATGGGCATTTCTTCTAGAAGTCAAAAAAAATATTACACGTTTGGTTCTCTACTGTTATGAAATGGGACAAGTAACATGGAGAGAATAATTACTTTTGACACAATAGTTTAAACTCTTTACGGTAGAAACAGGCAACCAATGTAATTCTTTAATTACACATATGTACTACATTAATGTGTTCTGAATCTTTTGATGTTTTTTTATTTGTGTGGTAATTACAAAAATCTAGTGTTCCAGTAATAAAGGCATTACCGATAATAACCATATTTTTATTTGATATATGGTTATGGTTATGGTCAAACAGAACACCAAGATTTCCAACAGTGTCAACACAATTATCAATAGAATTTCTTATTTGAACTAAGTCATCAGTCTTTATTGAATCCAAAACAGTTTTAGTTCCAAATTTAACTTTTCGATAAGCAAATTATGTCCCAATCAATGTTTAATACACCCCTGTGTCCTAGAAAAGTCCCTTCAAACTCCTGATCACCAAACAATCGAAATCTACACGAAAAATTACTGTAGAAAAATTGGAGTCACACCAGCTGTACTCCCATCTCAGCAACTGAACTATAGATGACAGAAAATACAAGCAAATGTCTACAGTTTAAACTCTGATAAATGCCACCTCAGTATTACATGTTTATTTCATAACTCTGTTTGATTTACAAAAAGGTCATGTTGTCTCTCAGCTTATTCAATAACTTGATTTATTTCAAATGAGGTATTTGAGAAATGGGGAACTTTGTAGTCTCTTCTACATAATTGCATGGATAGGTGGTTGTATATTGGCGTCGACCTTTCCGTCCGACTGTCTGTCCGACAGTGTCCGTCCGTCTGTCTGTCTGTCTGTCGGTCCGTCGTCCACAATTTCTTGAGAATGCTCTAGACGCTTAAGTTAATATCCGATTGACTTTAAATCTATACACAGTGTTTAAGGTCATGAGATGAAGAAGCCTATTGATTTTCAGCGATATCCGATAATTACTACCAGAGTTATGACCCTTGATCACTTTGAAAAATCTTGTGAACGCTCTAGAGGCTAAAGTTAATATCCAATTGACTTTAAATTTATACACAGTGTTTAAGGTCATGAGACGAGGAAGCCTATTGATTTTCAGTGATATCCGATAATTACTACCAGCTTCAAAAATCTTGTGAATTCTCTAGAGGCTAAAGTTAATATCCGATTCGTATCTGATACGAAGAAGCCTATTTGATTTTCAGTGATATCTGATAATTTCTGCTAGAGTTATGGCACTTGATCACTTTGAAATATCTTTTTTACGAAGGCCTTGAGACAATCAATCAAAACTATTCTAATCATTTCTGATAATTACTTAATGGGCTATTACTCGTAATAAGGTTATCATGTGTTGTAAATATTCTCCTTACTGACAAAAGAAACAATATGCGACAATCCTTGTTGACAGCCCGGACAACTTAGCTGTTGTGGGCGCATGTTTCGTTGCCTGGCAACCTATCTTTACATTAGGATATAATTTGTTTTATGAATCAAATTGGTGGTATTCCTTTAATAAGCACATGTATGACAGTAATTTAACTATAGTATTAATCATAAACACTACAACTTGGGTATCATTTATTTGTGTTGTTTTAGCAGGAGTTTCCGTATTTAATGTCTAATGTCAAACCATTGTTGGAAAACTGTTATAATCTGTCGAGATTCATAGAAAACCATAATTGTCTAAGGTTCCTCAAGGTTTTGTTTTTGGTCTGATTTTATTTACCGGTACCCTTTATATGTCACCATTTGGGGATATTTTCAGAAAATATGGTCTCAGCTTCGATTTGTATGCTGATGATACACAATTATATATTTCATTTACACCTAATTGTCTATAGATTAGCAATGACAGAGAAAGTGATATATATTCACTGATTTCACTCTCAATTTAACTCAGTCTCGCTTGTAACTTATTCTTCATGTAAAAAAAAAAAAATTGTTATTTATGTTTTCCAGGAAAGCATTTATTTTTAGATACACAAATAAAAACAAGCACCAGAGATAATATATATAAATAATTAAAATGAAAAAAAACAAAAGCAAGCTATATTTATACAATTAAAATTTATGATAAAATTTTGTCTCCTTTAAAAAAAGAAATCTGGCATTTTGCATTATAGACCCGGTTGTGCAAATAATTGATTTAGTGACTGGCAATGCTAATGGATTTTCTTTTAAAAGGGGATAAATATCATCAAATTCGTAACTAAGGTAGGCTAACACGGTCAAAGCATTATGATACTTGAGATTTGAAGCAAGGAATTTTCATTCCAATAGTGCGTTTCTGCAAACTGACTGACGAAGGTTCCAATGTCGATATGAAGATTCTAGAATCGATGGTTGCTCGCAATGGATTGATGTGTACTAATTTAGTTGATGTCTACGCTATCTATATCATTTCTGAAATGAGACAAGTGATTTCAATATCTGAGGGAAGTAAAAAAATAAACACACTCCTGTGGATGTTCAGGCCTGCGCGTTCCCTTAAACCTGCATGAATGAAGACCTGATACATGTTGAGAGAGCAAGAGACTAATAAGTAGTGCATGTAAATATTTGAATGTATTGTTAAGAAGAAGTGAAGGCCAATTATTACTTTTTATACTACAGATTTTATGCACAGGCGTATGTAAACTGGAAAATTGCTTTCAGAAATAACATTAAGCCAAGGATCAGTATTATGTCTAATGTTTGTTATGTTCATATTCGTATAACGAAGGTAATCAAATTCAGGCGAGAATAACTCGTGGAAATCTCATCTCATTCTGTAGTGAATAGAAATGGACAGAAACAAAGTATTTATCATGTGCTAACATTATTTTAAGTAGGCTCCTTTGCTTTACTTTCAGCGGCTCAAGTTCATAGACGTCCACGAAATGATTTATCTTTAGAGGATAAAGTGAAATTAATACGTATAGCAGAAGCCAGTCAGAAGACACAATCAGCATTAGCTGATGACTTTAATGTAGCCCAATCGACAATATGCTATATATTAAGACGAAGAGATGTGTATTTACATGAATATCAAAAACACTATTATAAACCATTACTGTAGATTTAAAGTGCAATGACAATTATTATTGGATTAGCAGTTGTTTTCTTGTGAACTGTTGCAAGATGAGAAAATAAATGAAATGTTATTTTGAACTGATCTATTATTTAATTTAAAGTAGTTGAAAAGCTGTGAGATATTTTTAAATAAATTGTTGATTTGGATCTATCCATCCATTAATTTGATGAGAGGTGAGGCAAGCTCAATATAATCAAATTTTTATTATGGCAGTAGAAACGGGTTTATTACAAATGTACGCCAGTGCATCTCAACATTAAATTTTTTTAAGATTTTCATAGCACAAACAAATCAATTAAACTTGCGTGAAGATTCTTCAGACTAATTTAGATCTTAAAGTCACTGATTGTCATTTGGTATTTTTAGGAAATTATACAATTTTCAACAGCTTATTTGTGTTAAAGATACATTATGGGAGATTACATGTAGATAAAGAGCTGGCAATTCTCACTATAATAGTTAAAAACTAGATAATGTAAAGGCAATTTGCTGAAAATTTCAGTCAAATTGATCCACTATGAACCAAGATTTTAGAAATTGAATATAATGTAAAGTTTGTAGGATAAAAACATACATGTAGTCTCAATTAACCAATGTTGATTTAATTATGAATGAAAGTCGAACAGCAAATCAGAGCGTAATCCAATAAACATTGCAGACTAGCGATGCAATCGAGAGTTGATTATAGTCTGGATAGGTTAATTAATGTCTAATTAATAATTTAGATAACAGACAGATTTAAGTCTTGCATAATGTATTTTTAAGTATTTAACATTTACCTTAGTTAAGAAAAGAAAATCAGAATATCACCCACAGATAGTTTTCCAGTTTGAATCCAAGCAGTTTAAAAATCGATCCATTGAAGATGGTTATAGACGTAATGGATGTAAACACAACTTTTAGTCAAAACAACCATAGACTGGCCATAATGGCCATAAAAAATTAAAACAATTGATTAAATATACGTTATTCGTAAAAAAAATCAAGATATTTAGATATATTTTCACCTTTTTTTTTTTAGTGGTTTTGACTTTAATCAGTTTTGTCTGTTTTAATATTCTTTCATTTTGACCATATCTAGTTTTCATTGTCTGTAGGAAATGCTGAATGGAGCAGAATTTCAAATCATATGGTTCTAAATAATGAATAGATTTGCCTTTGAATGCAACTTAAAGACCATGAAATAAATTCATAGGTGCTTCCATATTCCTGAAGCAGTGGTCTGAGAAACCCCTCTCTGCCCATTGCTTGATTGGCTTTTGAGGGAGTATGTGTATTCTTCCCGTTCAATCAAATCTATCCCATGTGCAGCAACATGACAGTCCTTCATTTAATGGGGGGTTGGGATGGCCTAGTGGTCTAGAGTGCCGCGCTTCGACCTCTAGCTGGCCGGTCACCTCTGGCTTGCGGCTGTGGTTTCGAGCCCAGGTGTGAGCGTATGTGGCATGGAGATAGGGGCGCCTTCTCAACCTCGTGGGTTTCCTCCGGGCACTCCGGTTTCCTCCCACGGTTAAAGACCCCTACGTGCAAGCGAATTATTGAAATAAAATTGAAACCATATGTTAGTCCCAAAATGACCTGGTTGTGTTGAGTGGACGTTAAACCCCATTTCTCTCTCTCTCTCTCCCCTTCATTTAATATGGGGTCTTCCCTAAAACTTTGGACAGTGATTTAAGGTATTGAAAACAGTGAAAGTATTCTTTGTCTTCATACAGTATTGGTTCCATTGTATTCTTGTTGATAACCTCGTTTTCACACAATTAGTTCTCCTGCAATGTTCTGCTGCATAATAAAATCGTGAGCCATGATGTAACGTTATCTAAACATATTTGGTCCAATTTAGTGCTTTGTTTAAAATTTAACAATTTTGTTATGCAGTTTGAGTTAGCTATTGGTTTTTAATCGAACTTTTGAACAGTCATAATTTGCAACAGAAATTTGCTCCCACTAAAGCAGTGTATAGTGGGATTAGCTCTAATCAAACGAAACATTGCTAGGAGTATGAGGTGCTTCACGGTTTCATGTTTTCATACTTGATCCAAATCCATTCTTAATTTAGATATCATCAATCAAAGTAGCAAATGTTGGCCTGCTGTAAGAAATGATTATGTCAATTAACTAAAAAGTTATTGATTTTCAAAAATGTGAGTGACATCACTGTTTATTAGTAGTGTTTTCTCCTCTAAACCTGAGTATATTGATCTGTGATAACATTACAATGGAAGCAGATATTAAACATCAACCATCTCTTCATCAGTATACAGTATATCATATGGCATCTTTCTGACTAAAATGACAAGGTGGGTGTAAAATTGTTATGTATAAATGACAGAGTGATCCTTGCCACTAATATGAACATCATTGAAGCCAATTGAAGGTACTATAAATAATTCATTATGTTGGTAATATAATATGAATTAATATTTATATTGTATATATCATCAACAAATGTGTTATTGGTCATTTAAAGATACATAATGGGAGATTAGATAACGAGTTGGAAATTCTCACTACAATAGTTAAAAACTAGCTAATGTAAAGGCAATTTGCTGAAAATTTCAGTCAAAGTGATCTGCTATTAACTTAGAACTAAGAATTAAATTTCTGCTTAGCCTCAGTCATCATATACTAAAGTCGGTAAGACAAAACCAGTAGTCTTGGTTATCCATTTTTATTGGTAATCACGAAGGAAAGTATTTCAGCGAATCGAACTACAATCCAACAAAAATCTCATGCTAGCCTCGACATCAAGAGTTGATTATTGTCTGAATAGGTTAACTAATGTCTAATTAATAGTTTTTATAACTTTTCAGGCCTAAAGAAAGACCTACAATAGGCAGATTTTGCTCTTGCATAATGCACGTTTAATATTAAGAAGAACATTTATCCCGTTTTAGCTCTTTCAACTTGGACACTGTATCAGTAATATATGTCCAGACAAATCATTGCCTTTGCACTATGTAATACATAGTATGTATATCTTAGATGTAGTTATCAAACTGTAGATACAGTGCTGATAAAAGTTTCCGTAACATTTGATTCATATTCTTTGATATGGATGGTAACAGTTTAATTTTTAACTTGGGAATTGTAGGAATTAAGTGCCCAAATTTTGTTGATTTTTTTTATTTTGATTTTAAAGTGATCAAAAAAGTTTTTGCCACAGACCATGACTTGCAAAATTGTCACTGCACATCATTGTTGCAACTGTTGGTATCAGATTGGTGTGAAATCGCCATAAAGTATATATATTCACAATGGCTTCAAGTACATACAATTTTTACATTCTATAACTGAGTTTTGAGTTTTGTCTATTGGTCATTTATTAATGCTTTGCCATATTTTCAAGACACATTACATAATGGTTCAAGATTTGTCTACACTATCTGAATTTTGTCTACAGTTACATTCAGTTAGATGAGAACTTTTTTATTTGAATTTCAGTGGCACTTGCTGTCCAAACACAAAGACGATTAACACTAGAAGAGAAAATAGAAATAATTCGCTTGTCCGAGGTAGAAAAACAAAGTTTGGTAGAGTTGTCACAACAATTTGGAGTCACACGACCGGCTATTAATTATGTTCTCAAAAATCGGAAGACGTATAAAGAAAAGCAATGGATTCAGCAAAAAACCTTAGAAAATATACAACAACTTAAAAATTAATACCCATTTCTCAAGGTCATCTTTTTGCTCAAATTTACTTCTCTAGCATCTCTTTAGTGAAAGTGTTTTTTTTATTTGAATTTCAGCTTCCCCAGCAAATATGAGAAGCTTTTTACAAGAACTCTATTGTACTCCAAGAAAGGAACTGTCATTGGAAAATAAGATTAAAATAATTCAAGCTGCAGATCCTAAAAGTGGTCCAAAACCTTCCCAATATGCTCTAGCTGCTCAATTTGGTGTTAGTCAGCCGGCCATTTGTTACGTTTTGAAAAAAAAGTCTGTATTTATACATGAATATGAGAAAAAATATGGGGACAAACCTATATTATAGTTTCTTACAGAATTTTGGACGTCTGGAAAAGGAAATGTGTTTGTATTTAATATGTACATGTGTTGTGTGTATTTATATTATGATGTCCTTTAAGTTATGTGGATATTATAAATTGATCTGTGTCATTAAGGGACTGAAGATTGTTAAACAGTTATTGTTACATTGTGTGAATATTAAGAACACTTGCCATGAAGTATAAGTCTGGTTACTGTGTATTATGACTTTGATTTAAGTTTCTTGCCAAGAAAGAGAGTTACATGTAGAACATCACTGTTCTAATGTTAATGCATTTATAATTTTGTGTGTTGATATTTTTATTTTCTACAAAGATTTATGTGAAAAGAATTGTCATGTGCGTTGTTTTAAAACCAAAGACGAACTTAACATGCTAATTAAAGCAAAAATTGTGTTATTTGATATATAACATTTATCAGTGTATATCCTTTTAAAAAAGGAATTGTCCTGTGCGTTATTTTAAAACCAAAGACGAACTTAACTTGTTAAAGCAAAAATGGTGGCATCTCGGAAAATATGTTATTTGATATATTGGAATAGAACATTTATCAGTGTATATCCTTTTAAGCAAATAAAGTATAAGTATGTGTATTTTCATCAAATTTTAAAAATTTGGAATTGTGCTCAGAACCTAAATCCTCTCTTGGTTGTTTAGATCAATATGCAAAACTTTTGAAAATATAATATGATGTGTGAGCCAATTATCTGCATTCATCACAACATTGATACTGCTGAAGAAAATGCATATTGAAATTATCACAGTTCACTCAAATGAATATTTACAAATATATATTTCAACAAACTACCAACCTGTGACTGTTCATATCGATACCTTTCCAGAAATATAATAAAATGTTTTATTTCCTCCATTGTTCTGGACAACACCACTGGTTCAACAAAATTTGTTATTGTTAGTTACACTGCATAAGCTGGAAGAAAGTAAACCTTTTAGTTTCCAATACCTTTTCATCAAAATTAGTTCCTTTAAATATCATTTGTGTTTTATTTATGTAGTATTCGTGTATTTTTTATTAGACAATTATCAGAACAATTAAATGAAAACCAGTTGAACTCTTGTTTTGTTTAATTTTCAGCAGAATTTGCTGTCCAAAGGCGATTAACATTAGAAGAGAAAATAGAAATAATTCGATTGACTGAGAAAGAAAAACAAGGTTTGGTAGAGTTGTCACAACAATTTGGTGTCACACGTCAAGCCATTACTTATGTTCTAAAAAATCGGAAGACATATAAGGAAAAAGAACGGATTCAGCGTAATACTTTGGCGAAAATAAATCAACTTAAAACATAATATGAATACTTACTCATTAATGTTTCCAGATTTTTGCCTGGGTATGTAGGTGTACATTGAAAGAGCTAAATCGCTAATATATATGGTACCTAGAAATAGACACAATTGGGTCGCAAGGCATATAATAATGCAAAATGAATGTATATAAAGTGATTTATATTCAGTCGTTTCAGTTTTTACTAGTCAGTTATCTTCGGTGAAATATGCCAGAAGTCTCAATCCAATGGGAATCTCTAGTGCTTGGTTATTTATTGTGCATGCTCTCTAGATAAGAATATGTGGTCACCTTTTGTCATGATTTGTGGTATCTAGCCTCATTCTTCACATCCTATGTGACTTACAAATGGCGCTGAAACGCATTATGGTACACGATTCGTGTACCAATGGTAAACTGCTCATTTTGTCTTTAATATTGGATATCAGAGACCTATCTTGCCCTGGTATGATCACAACATCAAAGTTGATTTAAATTGACAAATAATTTGTGTTTTCAATGAAAATGAGTGAGATACTTTTAGCTACTTTAAATGATGTATTTCATTAGGGAGAATACTGTCAAAGAAAACAGTGCATATAACTTATGAATAGTCTTGTCAATTATCTTCTAAGATCTAAAGGGTGTTTCATGATTTGCATGGAAGTAAAAAATCAAATAAAGTTGATCACACACTATTGAAGAGGAGTTGGACTGCTACAGCTGGTTATTTTTAAAGCAATTGTTCAGATGGGCATGTAAAGTTTCTGTGTATAAAACTGAATTACTCTGATAAACATATAATAGTATTGCTTCCAGTCTACTATATTCCTGCTTATTAGTCTGCTAGAACAAGCAAAATTATAATCACCAGATGTGAGTCTATGACTATGAGACACTTGCTGAGTGAAATGATTGGATAATTGATACGGCTTACATTTAATTGTATATGCGCATATAATTGGGCGGGTATAATTTTATGGTTCTTTTGGATGTCAACAATATTCTGGTATAAAAAAAAATGTATCCTTAATTGTGTATGTTCACTCATTGATCAGATGTTGTTATTGTTAGTATGTTTGTAAAATGTTTTATTGTGAAGATTGCAGTGCTTATTAATTGATGGTACCTAATAATTCTTCAAAAGTCAAAACCAGTTGTTAATTTAATTGTATCAGCTTATTGAGTAAATACAACTATAGATTTTATATTATCGGGCATATGATATAACTTTTAAAGGATCTACACCTCATTGATTACAGTCAAATAATGTGTTGAATGGAGATAATCTTGTGTGTTATTTCGATATATGATGGGACAGCTGGAGTAAAGGGTTTTACATTAAAGTTGTCTCTCGACTTTGACTTACCAATGGACATAAAAAGTAAATTATTGAAAGAAGATGCATTGTTTTCCCACAAAAATAATATGCAATGAAATCGACAGTCTTTTTTTACACCCAGAGCCAAGGAGGGTGCTGTTTAATTAGCTCTTTCATAAAATGAATAACTAATAACAGACTATAAATAGATTATTAATGAATTGAACACTCGCCATCAATACAAAAATTAAGCTAATAATAAGAAGGTTAGAAAGAATAGAAGCTTATATTGTATTGTTACAAATTCAGATATCATCATAATTTCCTATATAAGAATAAAGGTATGTTAATTTTATTTATTTGATCCTGTCTATCCGTCTATATAAATTAAAAGTACCACAAATTCAATTATTGAAGATCATTCAAGTTCAAGATCAGAAAACAAAGCTCTATGGGAAATAAATTGAAGCATATCATTTATAAATATTAAATACATTAAATATATATATATACTCTCCCAAAAAAGAAACGCAAAGTTACATTTCGTTGTCGGTATATCCTGGCTCTACCATCGCCTTGTTGCAACAAGAACCGCGACACGTCGCTGAACCAAACTGCTCTCCAGTGGTACTGTATCCATAACGTCAGTGCCTGACCCATTAAAGTTGGATTTCAAGGTGTTGGCGTATTTCAAAACAGAAGCTCTAACGGGGACGTCTGCCTCGTTATTTGGTTTCACGTAGGCGTTTACCTACTGTCTGGTACAAGATTCTATGCCGTCCAGGAATTGCTGCTGCAGTAGATGTCACTTTTGAAAACCGTTTACGCCTATGACGTAACCAGAAGTGACGATCCAGGACAGGTGGGGTCATTCTTGTTTGGCCTGAGCTGGGCAGTAACGTGTTGAACTTTGTTGTCGGTACCCATCCAAAAGGCGAGAAATGGAACCAAGAGAAACATTCAGCAGCCTGGCTACATCTGTCTTGGATTCACCTGCTTGTAATCGTCCAATAGCGTTGTTGTGTTGGTCTTTGATCAGATGTGGCATCATCTGGTTCGTTGAATGTTTACATGTCCAACTGATTTGGAAAACGAGAACCCCGGGATTTTAAAGACCTTAGATCTAGGTTCCATGCGAAAAACTCGCGAAGTTGTTAAATTCATGTTTCTTGGCGCAATCAAGCAATAACAAATTTCGACAAAAAGGATGACCAGTCACAATTAGTGACCCTACCTTTAAAATCAATAATGAATTTCTTTTATCCTTACATAATGGCATTGAAAACAAGTAAGATTTACCGAAACAACGACCTCGTTCAAATAAAAAATTGATGAAAATTGGGTTGTGCATTTCTTTTTTTGAAGAGTATATATATATTTATATTTATATATTTTATTTAGTAATTTGTTCTATTTTCAGAAATGGCTGTTGACCAGATCCACTTTCAGTTAATTACCAATAAGTTTGGAAGAGAAAATTTATTATATAATGGATATGTTTACAGAGTTAATTCTTCACATTGTGAACGTACCTACTGGAGATGTACCACAAAAGATTGTCCCGCTAGAATCACCAGTCAGAATGGTGCACTTGTCAGATTTGGTCGACATCCCCACAGCCATGATCAAGACCTTGCCAAGACTGCAAGTCTCCTAAATCTATGAAATAAACAATATTTATAAAAGACACAGTTGTTTATTTCGTTTCTGAAATTCAAATTTATGTTGTGAAATGTGTGACATGGACTTAAGATGTGTTTTTCATTGTCATAAGTAAATCACCTTTTTAACACAACACCCAATAAATACACAGATTCTGTTGACATTTCAGTTTCCACGCTAATTGATAACAAACCAGTGAAACTATTTTATTTATTTGAATTTCAGCTTCTTCTACAATGAGAAGTTTTTTACAAGATCTTTGTGCTCCAAGAAAGGAACTGTCTTTGGAAAATAAAATAGAGATTATAAAAGCTTCGGATCCCCAAAGTGGCTCAAAACCTTACCAATCAACTCTAGCTGCTCAATTTGGTGTAACCCAGCAGGCAATAAGTTATGTTCTTAAAAAAAAAAATGTTTTTCTTCAAGAATATGAAAAAAAATATGGTGTCAAACCGATATGAAAGTGCTTGATTTATCAAAAATAGGACCACAAAAAATTTAACCAGAATGATATGAAGACTAATCTGATGAACTAAAAAGTGATTTACTTTTTAAATAGTCACTGTGAATGATTCAGTTGTAATGTACAATTTTAGACTGAAAGAAAAGGATGAGTTATCTTCATTTTAGTTGGGTGTAAATTTATTTATGTAAAAAAAAAACCATCAACACTATCAGATAGTGTACCGTTACAGGACGCATGGTGATTGTGTTACAGATAATAATCAATCACAACCAGTGGTCAAATACTCAGAATTCGTCAAAATCAACTTACAACAGCAAGTGTCTCGTAACATGATAGAATTCTCATAAATGAAAAGTTGTTCCTGTTGTTCATTTAATGTTTTTCTGACCTGGTTTATTTTCTAGAATACTATATTTTTGACTTATGTTGGGTACTGATTTGTGTTGAAGAAATGGGCTTTGACTATGAGTGTTTAATATAGAAATTCAAGGTTGTGGGCAATTCGTTTTTTCAAATATGGAATTGTCAATGATAAATATGATCAGAATAACTTGTTACCAAAACAATGTTTATTATTCTGAAATGTTACATATCTTTCATCTTTAATGATAGTAGAAATATAAGAAGTTTTAATGTTCTGAATTGACAGGAAATATGAGCAGGTTTACAAATATTTAGACTCAAGTTGTCCTTTTTGGAGTTTTGAGGTACATTGTACAATTTATACATAGTCATGGTTATGAAACAAAGAAGCCTGTTGATTTTTTGCGATTTCCGATAACTACTGCCCGAGTTATGGCCTTTCATCACTTTGAAGAATCAAGCGACTGAAGTTATCACTCATTTGGATTATAATTTATACATAGTGTTTAGGATCATGAAACCTATTTATATTCAATGATTTCTGATAATGTGGGTGTATCTGGCATGGCAACCCCTTGTTTTGTAACTGCCAGCTCTTATCTAAATTTTAAATAATGCCTCTTTAATTAAAGCAAAAACATTTTATTTATGTATGGTGATACTTATATTTATTTTTCAACATAATTCCCCTTGTTATCAATCCACTGTTTCTCCAGCATATTTAGGCACTGTCTGTCATGTAACCCTAAAACTCCCTGATAGCATTGATAACCTCATCATCCGTCCCGAATGTGCGGCCCCTGAGAACAGATATCAATGGGGAGAAGAGTAAGTAGTCAGAGAATCTGGGGCCTCTTTCACAAAATTTTAACTAAGATAAAAATCCAAATTTAGTAATTTGATTGGATAATATAAGATTGATTTTAGTGCTTAGCCAATCAAAATTGAAGTATCTACTAAAATTTGGATTTTATTTTTAGTTAAGTTTTCAAGAAACAGGGCCCTGTTGACTAACCATGACTCTTGACATTTTGTTCCTAAGTAAACATTCTGGGCACCCAATGGCGAGACACCTTTGATGGATTATTTGTTTTGATAATGTTTTGCTAATGTTTGATGTTGTAACTTAAAGTTATTCGTCTGTCCTGCATTTTTGTGTGAGAACAACATCAACTCTATCTTGAATGGTCACTTGACTAGGGATACCAGACTAGCTTGTCTTTAGTGCAGATCATATTGCTGATCGAAGGAGCATGACCATCTGATGTTTGTGTCATGTCATCATGAATTTGTTTTGGTGTAAACTTTTTCAAATGATGATACTTAATCATGGCTATGCAAACAGTTTTTTCAATTTTGAGAGAGAGGGTATGATGTTTGACATCTATATAAACGAAATTGTAGCTTGTTGAATTTATTATTTGTATGCCAAGCACATGCTGACATACTTTTTCTAGCACATGAGCAGATAGTTAGATTTTGGATGATCCATTCACAGTGCAGCCAGAAAGTATTGGGACACTCTTTATTATTGCTGTATATCTGTAATGGTTAATATTAACCTTGTAACAGAATAAGAGTCTGTCATTTTATTTGAATTAGATTATGACTACCTTTATATAATATTAGAAGGTTGGCAAGTATACATTTGCACTGATTTGCTGTAAGTCCTATTATTATAGAGATAAAATAATTTCCTTTTAAAATATAATTAAAATGGTTTGCATCTTTAGCGTATGTCTAAATGTTTTTGTATATTTGGCATTTATTAAACCTCAACAATTTTCTTGAGCCTTTAATGAAAGGAAAGGTTTTGCAAGTCCATAAATAAAAGTGTGATTTTGTTGAAGCATCTTGTTTTAAATGCGCCCACAATTCATTCTTGACTGAGGACATACGAGTATTGAATATCAATATTATTGCTTCTATGATGTCATTCTAGGGTTGACTCTGTAAGCTGAATAAAATTGTAGGGCTTAAATATTATCATCTCACTCAGGGTTAAAGATGCATTATGGGAGTTTAGATAACGAGTTCTCACTATAATGGCTGTAAAGGCAATTTTATGAAATTTTAAACTGAGAACTAAGTGGATGAAAGTTCTGCTTGGTCATGGTCATCATTACTGAAGTCGGTTAGACAAAACTAATAGTCTTGATTATCCATTTAATTGTTATTCACAAAGGAAAGTTTTGCAGCAAATTGGACTATAATCCAACAAATATCGCAGGATAGCCTTGACATCAAGAGCTGATTATGGTCTGGATAAGTTGATTAATGTCTAGTTAATAGTTTTTATAACATTTCAGGCCTAAAGAAAGACCTACAATAGGCATATTTTGCTCTTGCATAATGTGTGTTTAATATAATGATAAAATATTATCATTTCACTCTAGACTGTGTAGGCTTTATGATAAAATATTATTCATTCTAGACTGTAGGCTTTATGATTAAATATTGTCATTTCTCATTCTAGACTGTGTAGGCTTAATGATTAAATATTATCATCTCTCTCAGGCTTAATGGTTAAATATCACTCTAGACTGTATAGGCTTTATGATAAAATATTATCATTTCACTCTAGACTGTGTAGGCTTTATGATAAAATATTATCATTTCACTCTAGACTGTGTAGGCTTTATGATAAAATAGTATCATTTCACTCTAGACTGAGTAGGCTTAATGATTAAATATTTGTCACTTAAGACAGACTGTGTTGGCGTAAAGGCTCAATACCAACCTTGTTGTAACTGAATATGTCCCAACCATTATTCTGGTCAACAAATTCTATTATTTTACAATATTCCAATTAATCGATGATACAAATTTCATCTTAATACACCTAATTGAAAAAAAATTGGAAAAGTTCAATTAAATGATTTGAAAAGCCTTAGGTTAACCTTTTCAAATGTGACTTGTATTTTAAAATATGTGGTCAAGTAAAATAGGATGTGATGGATAATTTACACAATGAGTAGGGCACTTAAACATTTATTAGTACTTAGAATAAGGCTATTATTTATTTCCTGGAGCTGCCAAGCCAGCAAGAGTGTTATTGTCCCTTGAATGTTACAATTTCTCACTCTAGACTAATTATAACTAAATAATTTAATATCATCGTGTGTTCATTCTAGAGGATTAAATAATAAAATAGTATTAGATTCCATCTAGTCTACAATATTGCAGGTTATGTGATTGAGTAGCATATCTGTTTCTAGATCGAGCAGAATGAATATATCTGATTGTAGTTATATTACAGTACAGGTTAAATGGTGAATGTTTCAAGTTTTAAATGAGTCAAAAATTTTGAAATATTAATGTATCTCTTCCATATCAAAATCATAATGATAATAGTGGCAGTAAATTATTTCATCATTACATATTGTGCGTTAATAATATGGGTTGTTTATACTCTGATATACATGTACAGTTACATCATTGTTTTTATGGATAATTCATAATCGTATCAAATATAATATATTATCCGCTTATGTTAAGAGTTTCTTTCCCATGATAAGGGACTAAAAGTATTGTCAAATATTCTTTAAAGTTGAAGAAGGCTGATAGTGTTAAGTTTTCCCTGAAAGGTCTAATAAATTGTGTTACAAAATAGTCCTGTTTATTTCTATTTGGAAATGGTATCCCTGATTAGTACTTTTCCATGGCACTGAAAATTTTGCTTTAGATATTTTGGAGACTTTATGGTGATTCTTAAATCCAATTTTTTGCATTTCACATTAAATGTGTACTTCAAGTATTCATTGTTTTGTTTTCAGTGTTTCCATCCACAAGTTTGTTTGGCAAGTCTAGATTAACAATCGAAGAAAAACAAGATATTATAAATGCTCTTCAGTCACCCGAGAGACCTTCACAAGCAGCATTAGCAGCTAAATATGGTGTTACAAGACAGGCCGTCAATAAAATGATCAAAAAATATTTACCCAATTTATCAGCTTCTAATAAGAACAAGTAATCATAATTTGTTTTAGAATAAATCTTTAAAAAGTTGACTCCAGTTTGCTTGAAAATTATTATAATTTTAAGTTCCAGTCTTAGCACATCATTAAACAAAGCGTATTTCATTCTTTGCGAAAGTATATTTTTGGTGTGAGATTGTGAATGGATATATATAAACAAAATTTTGCAGTGGATTGTATGCCGAAAAGTTTTGAATTGGAATTTATGGCAAAAAGGGTGATGCACATGGGAAAGAACGTTGTACTACATTGCAACCGGTCCACGATATAGGATTATTTTTTTTTAAGAACTCCCGTGGCTGTTCTCGACATTTGTTCAACTTTTATGATCAGTTATCATTGTGAAATGAACGATTTTTCGTTAGAAAAAAATAACTGCCTAAAATGATGCCACTTTGCCTTGCTCTTCATATTGTTATTTTTTGGTAGAACCGAATTCTGTTATCCGTAAACCCAGTTGGGGTGTCATGTTGTTTTCACCCACGGTCAGATATAATGGCAATTTTCTACATAATTTCAGCAGTTATAACCGGGAACGGTCAAAAGAATCGTTATGTGTGCATATTGCCAACGAACTGTTTTATGATGAAAAAAAGTTTTTTTTAGGTGAATATGAAAGGAAAAATATGAAAATTGTTCCATCCCGCGAAATGAAGTGCCCGAACATTAGGTGGGGGCAGTGGCGTCGCCAGCTGTCGGTGGTTTGAGGGGCAAAGCTGGGGCACAGTCCAAAGTTAAGGGGGCAAAGGCACGAGTTTCAACTAGGGGCGGGGGTGGGGCTCCACCAGAAAATTTGGAAAAACCGGCTGCCGGAAATGCAGCCTGGTAGTACTTCAGGCAACGATCGTTGACATAAAGTGTCAAACGAGGAATGCAAACCTCGGCAAATCCAACTCACGAGCGCCAATGTAAGGTGTACTTATGGGGGACCTCCCCCAGAAAATTTTGAAAAATAAACTGTCGGAAATGCTGTCTGTCAGTATTCAGTCAGACACCGATCGTCGAGATAAAAAAATCTGACCACATAGGCCTACCATCCGTCGCCTGATCACAAGTTTATACGATCAGAGCCCAAAATGGCAACCGAACAGACTTGTGAACCTCAACGAAGTATCTTTGTGAGCGACAAAGTAGCGACTCCTTGCGGGGGTTTTGTCGACTCCCCAAGAAAATTTTGAAAAATAGACAGTTGGAAATGCTGCCTGACAGTATTCAAACACCGATCGCAGAGATAAATAGAGCTGATCGGATGTCGTCTGTGGCCTGATCACTAGTCTTTCCGACCTCAGAGAGAAAAGTGTCAAATGAAACTCTGCAAAGTCCCCAATTATTCAGGCATTGGTCGTAGAGATAAATATAGCTTAACAGATACCACCTGTCGCCAAATCACTACTTTAACTGACCAGAGAAGAAAGTGTCGACCGGGATGAGTATGAGGGACTCAAAGTGAATGAATATTTTCGCCACTATATTTTGTAAAATAGGCTGCCAGTAATGCAGCTAAGTAGCATTTCAGTCAACGGTCGTTGAGATAAATAGAGCTGGCCAGATCCCTTTTTGTTTTTGAAAATTATTGGGGGTGGGGGGCAAACAAAGGGCAGGCCAGATTTTTCCCACTGGGTGGGGGTTAATGCAATTCCCAACAATCGGATTTCACTTTCAAGGTTTCGAAACATCACACAATTCTGATTTTAATTCTAGTTCTCTCAAACCCAAACTGCAGTTCCAGAAAAAATAATGCGAGATTTTACTACGGTTATTTTTGAGGTAAAGTGTATGTTGATATTTCGGGCGCTGTTGGGGTATATTTTGAGCAAAAATGATACAGCCCCGAAGGAAATGACACAGATTAATTAGCTCACCGAGTTGAACCCTCGTCTCCTGATGATAAAGATGCCTCTATAAGTATTGGAACGTTGTATATATTAAACTAAGAAGTAGTGAAACTGTAAAGTTGTGTTTTTATGAATCATCTACAGAACAATGTATGAACAGTGATTGTGAATCTTCACTTTGAAGTAGATCTTTTCAAAGCTTTTTACTCCCATTGTCGGAATGGGGGAACAAGTCTACTGGCGACTTTGTTGACATTATTACCCAATATGTTTCAAATTTATGAAGTTGACCGTTTTAAGTAAATGCTCCATCTTGTTTTGATTTTCAGATATACTGAATGTGAGGCGCCGAACTGAATTATCGCTGTCTGATAAAATACGTTTACTACAAGCATCTGAAGCTAACCCTAAGCCATCCCAAACAGACCTGGCGGAACAGTTCGGTATAAGCCAACCTACTGCTTCCAATATTATTAGAAAAAGAGAATATTACATAGACCTGTACCAAAGAAAAAAACAAGAATCCAAGTCCAAAGAAATTCTATAGTTGATTTTATATCTTAGTGGTTGCTCAAGAAATTTCTGAGGAAGAATTCCAATTCTGCTATATGTGTGTGTGGTTGTCAAATAGTGTTGCGTACGTTCTTATGTGTATGTTCAGTTGGCAAGAATTCTTACTTCGCTAAATGGATTGCATTATTGATTACCAGACGAGTAGGTTGTGAATTCGAGAGTTGTTTTGGCCTTTTTTGGGATTATTGAATTAGAATATATTGTAAATCGTGTTATAAAATATCAAACATCATTATAAAGTAGAATGCATCTGGAATTCGGTAATTGGGGTCTACTAACGTTCAGCCGTAGGCTAATGACTACGAATTAAAAATGTCTGACACTTTCCCGTTTTTTATGACCATTTTGGGGGGCTGCCAGGCATGGGTGAGTGTTTGAGAATTTGCACATCGATTCCGCCCGTGAAACACCTTCAATGTTCATTATTTACATTAGTAACCTGTGTTTAAGGTAACAATTGGTACAGTCTAAGACCCCTTACGCAAGTTCAAATAGGTTCAAACGCACAATTGTCAACACACATCATTACAGTTTGTATTAAAATAAGTAATTCTATCACAAATAGTGAAGACTGGACCATTAAAATAGTTACCGAACAGTTTTTCTCTGCATAGCGCTGTTTATGTTGTAGGCCTAATGACGTATTACGCAACTTGCGGCCATGACGGTCGGCCAGTTGAAATTTCGCGTAGGAGATGGGTTTAATCAAATCATATAATTATGCGGTAAGGCCTCACCTTTATTTCAATAAGAATTGATTTATTATATGTTAAGCTGCGTGCAGTACTGTTTTGGGTCAGTTTATTTGTAAATTAAGCGAGCTATAGGCCGGTAAACTTTTTGTAGTCATTTGACTAAAAACTTGCGCTAAGGAACTCGGTAGGAAAAACCACTACTGCGACTGGAGTAAAACAGAAGACAGCAGTAGTGGAACCATTTCTATATTTACATGTGTTTAAAACATTTACAAATATCGATACGTGCTAGCAGTATTGTTTTGTACACAGCTTTGGGAAAGTAAGTCCTAGAGATGCATTTTGGAAGATAATTGATTCAGCTTTCGGACCGTGTATAATTTTAACTTAATGTAAAGTGCAAGGAAGTAAAAGGGATTGTTTTGCGACGTAAAGAATGTTTACAACTGGCACTAAGAAATATGAAATGTATACGAATGTGTCTAGTAGTAAACCTTTTTGACACTGAAAAATCAAGTCCTAGAATTAGAAACAATCGTTTGTCACTGCTTATACAAGCTCTTATTATTCATTCATGGTTTATCATACTCAGTAATATGTTTATTTAATATCATGCTTAATAACCATAAATAAAATGACCCAATCCATCAATTCAACGACCTTGATCTTTTTCACTAAAGAGAAGGCAATTAACGTGTCATGTAACTAAAACTTTAACGTTTTTAAAAATAGATTTATATTATAGTATGGGTTCTCTTCATAGCGATAAGACCATTTTGTGCCGAATGTCTGGAAGACACTACGTGCCTAATGCCTGGGACATCGGCGAATAGTTGCGACGGACCATGTCCAAAACTCGACATCAGATTTCTTCACATAAACATAGTGTTTTAAATTCAAAATAACTTGAACCACTGGATGATACAAGATATTTAAAGATAGGTTGCCAGGCAACGAAACATACGCCCACAGCAGCTAAATCGTCCGGGCAGTCAACAAGGGTTGTCGCATATTTTTACTTTTTTCGCTCATGAAACATTTGTAATACACTAAAAACTGATTAAGAGTAACAACTCATTATGTAATTATCAGAAAATCATTAGAATTTGATTGCTTTTTATAAAGTGTTACCCCACGCTAACAATTAGTATATACATGAAACATTTAATATCATGGATTTAGCTGTTCAGTTATCAAAATTCATTGCAAATCAAAATACTTGTTCGTTTCAACACCTTAAACTCTGTGTATCAATCTAAAGTCAATCAGATGATAAGTTTGGCCTCTATAGCGTCACAAGATTTTTTGGAGTTATCAAGGGAGATAACTCTGGCAGTAATTATTTGAAATCTCTGAAAATCAATAGGCCTCTAGAGCTTCCACAGGATTTTTTCGAAGTGATCAAGGGCTATAACTCTGGCAGAAATTATTGAAAATCGATAGACGTCTTAGTCTCATGACTGTAAACACTATGTATAAATTTGAAGTCAATCGGATATTAACTTTGGCCTCTAGAGCATCCACAAGATTTTTTGAAGTGATCAAGGGCCATAACTCTGGCAGTAATTATCGGAAATCGCTGAAAATCAAAACACTTCTTTGTCTCATGACCTTAGACACTGTGTATAAATTTAAAGTCAATCGGATATTAACTTTGGCCTCTAGAGCGTCCAGAAGATTTTTTGAAGTGATCAAGGGCCATAACTCTGGCACTAATTATCGGAAATCGCTGAAAATCAATAGGCTTCTTCGTCTCATGACCTTAAACACTGTGTATAAATTTAAAGTCAATTGGATATTAACTTTGGCCTCTAGAGCGTCCACAAGATTTGTTTAAGTGATCAAGGGCCATAACTCTGGCACTAATTATCGGAAATCGCTGAAAATCAATAGGCTTCTTCGTCTCATGACCTTAAACACTGTGTATAAATTTAAAGTCAATCGGATATTAACTTTGGCCTCTAGGGCGTCCACAAGATTTTTTGAAGTGATCAAGGGCCATAACTCTGGTAGTTATTATCGGAAATTGCTGAAAAACAATAGGCTTCTTAAACACTGTGTATAAATTTAAAGTCAATCGGATATTAACTTTAGCCTGTAGAGCGTCCACAAGCAATTGTGGACGCCGGACCGACGGACGGGGGCGACGACAATATACGACCACATTTTAATGTGGGCGTATAAAAATGATCAAGGGCAATAACTCAAAAGTAGTTCAAGAAATCCCCAAACATGGTGTGTAAAAAATAAAGGCATTCGAAAAAATAAATTTATAATTTTGAAATTCTAGTACTGTTTATAACTACCAAGGACATGTTAATGTACTTCTATGTCCCCTGGCGTACTGTGTTTTAATTCAAAGTCAATGGTAATATAACTTATCGGAATTATTAAGAATAATAATTCTGTCAGAAATTGTCGGAAATAGTTGGAAATCAAGAACTATTGGATGATTACTTAAGCCTCCAGAGCGCCCACGAGATTTTTCAAAGTGATCAAAGAGTCATAATTGTTTTGGAAATAGTTGAAAATCAATAACCTTCTGTGTCGGTAGGATGATAAAGGGGCTATAACTCCGACAGTAATTATCAGAAATCGCTGAAAATAAGTAATAGAAATAATTAAAGGTGTGTGAAGTATATCTGGATAAAAAAAAATCCTATTTAGTGTAAATTTGTATGGAAATGAGTAAAAGCACCATTTTGCCAGTTGACTTTATGTAATCATTGCACGTGCAATCGAGCCAATGATCGACGCCATGTGATGTGACGTCACACGTAGAGTGCCTATGAACTTTATAAAGGTCAGTCATCTTAAATACCCATGTTAAACAGTCTGCTTCCTTATTAACGCCATATTCCGTGTTGTCTTTATCTTAGCAGCAAAATATATGCCTGATATCATAATTATCTTTAGTGTAAAATCGCATCGACTGAAGAGAGTAAATAATATATCTTTCAGTGTCAGAAATTGAGCAGCTTAACGTCAACATTTTTTTGTCCTTACAGATAAAACAGATGATACCAATAATTCCAACAACATTGTTGTTTATTACGGCGAAGAAAGTTTCAACTTTGAAACTTTACGGAGAAGAAACAAAAAATATACAATGGAAGAAAAGATGCAAGCTCTAAGATCAGCTAAAGACAGGGGGGTAGTAGTCACTTGTAAAGAGCTACAGATACCTCATAGTACACTTTGCACGTGGAAAGCAACTTTTAGGAAGATATATGAAGACTTATCGTAGCAATAATAATTGCCGACTTTCAAATCTTAATGAGGATGTGATTTTAAGGAAATCAAAGCAAATGACCAAAGTGTTTTACAATGACATAAATCATTTCTTGTTTGTGTACCTGTGCAACAGTGATATTTTACCAAAAATAATTAACTTTTACCAAATATAAGGTATCAATTCCCGCTTTAGTTTATATTTTTGAAATATCGTTATTATGTTTGTATATGCAATGGTGTCCAAAAGTTGATTTAATGCTGTTGCACACAATCGCGATAACCGATTACCAATGGCCATCCATCTGAAGAAAGACCTAGTGCATCTCTTAGGACTTTTGTCATGATCGTGATAGTTACTAGATTAACGGTACAAAATACTTGGCTAATAAATGACATTCACATGCCTTGCATTTACTTATTTCATTTTCCAAGTTTTCCGAGGGCCTCACACCTGGAAAATTTTTAAATGTTCGGATTATCTCGATAATACCACTGACAGTAGATACCGATATTATTTGTTTCCGGAATCGAAATTTAGTTACGCATGTTGAAATTCAATTTTATGATAAAAACAAAACGAGTTTATGAATCATGTTAAAATATACTTACATGATGTAAGGAAGCGATACCTTATTACTTTTCAATGTTTATGTTCCATCATTTTGATTATTAATAATGAATGCATAGAAAGCAGTTACTTAAAGATACATTATGGGATATCAGATAAAGAACTGGCAGTTCTCATTATAATAGTTAAAGACTGGATACTGTAAAGTGAATTTGCTGAAAATTTCAGTAAAATTGATCCACTTTGAATCGAGATTTTAGCGACTGAATTTTCGATCTAGCCTCGATCATTATTACTAAAGTCGGTACGATAAAAACATAAATGAAAGTAGAGCAGAAAATTGGATCTTAAAGCCCCAATAAAACTCTTGTTGTAACTGAAAAATATGTCTCAATCTTCATTCTGGTCAACAAATCGTATTATTTTAGAATATTCCAATTAAATGATGATATAAATTTCATCTTAACACACCTATTATAAAAAATTGGAAAAATTCTACCAATTGATTTGAAAAGTCTAACGTAAACCTTTTCAAATGTGACTTGTATTTTAAAATATTTTCGAACCCTCTGGACAAGTAAAATAGGTTGTAATGGATAATTTACACAACAGGTAGGACATTTAAGTACTAGATAAGGGTATTATTTATTTTCTGGAGCTACCAAGCCAGCAAGAATGTTATTGTCCCTTTAAGAGTTGATAATTGTCTCGGTAGGATGAGTATGGTCTTGATAAAAAAAAATCATCTGTCAACCCTCCGTGTTTCCAGATAACATTTTTCCCCATTTACTTCAATGCTGCATGTGCGATTGTGATCCACAATCGCTAATAATATGCATATTTGACAATATTTTTCATCCAAACAACGATTGGTTATTGTTATTCATAATATTTCTGCCACACCCAATTACAATTAAGCATATAATCCTACCTGGGACGGGTATAAATCATCGTATTTAAAATCGAGGCGTTAAGCCGTTACTAAGACCGCCATCTTTTTAGACCAGAGACGTCTAGGCGCTGTCATCATGAAGGCCGGTGCTAAATATAAGGCTTAATAACAACCAATCAAAAACGCAATTGCATGTGGATAAACGTAAACAAACTAAATTACATCTAGGTGGATTTCAATGGCGGTGAATGTCGAACAAAAATACCGCTTCAGTAATTTAAATGCGAATATTTGGAGTTAGGCGATAGTTATGCCACCACATTGGCCTCAGTAAGTTTTATTAGTGAAAGTATTATCTTATTTTAAAGATGTTATATGCATTAATATAGAAATTGAATTTGCAACTTGGAACTAAAGGCCTCAAATCGTAGCTAAAAACTAACCTATCAGTATATCTCAACGTTTTTAGCTACGTTCTCGTAGCTAAGTATGGTCTGGATAAGTTAATTTCTGTTCATGACATGTTCATGTTCAACGACTAGACTAAAGCTTGGCGCAGACGGTCAACTTTTCGTCGCTTGTTGCTGCAATAGGCAACTACTGGTAACTCCGAGCAATTGGCAACTCGATGTCTCCCGTGTGCGCTGACTGGCAACGAGAAGCAATTTTTCTCCGGATGCACCCAGAATGCCGATATCACGTGATTATTCAAAATGGTGCCGTACATGTGACATACAACAACAAAAGCAATACGCGACAGCCTTGGGCATTTATTTGATAATTAACAATGACTAATTAAGTGAAATAAGTGCTTTACTTGCAAATAAATATAACAATACAATATTACATTCAAGCACAATCTCAACATATAAATAAAACAGACTATCAAAAAAAAACAAAAAGAACTAGACCTGCATGCAGGAATGACGGGTTTCACTGGTGCCATGTTACCCTTAACCATGTCACTTCCGGTGTCAAGTTACCCTTGAACATATGTCACTTCCGGTACCAGCGAAACCACTAAACAGGTTTCCAAATTAACATTGCACACAAATAAAATGGACGCAGAATCAACAAAATCCAGCAATATCAATTCATTTTATACATTTGTTACTTGTAAATGATCTTGACAAAATTAAATTACTCCCGGTGTTAATGCAAATGTTCAATTAGTCTTATGAAATCAGAAATGGCATACGATATCATATAGTGAAAATTTTATGTAAATCGAATAATAATTGCCACTTTTAAATACCAAAAAACTTGAAAAGTGACTTGTAGAAAATCAGCTATTTCTCTGCAACCGTACAAGTTAGAAACCATTTTGTGGTATCTGTATGATCGTATGGGTTCATTCTATTTGTTGATTGGCATCAAATACCATAATTTGAAAAAGATTTCAAAACAGACTCATTTGAATAAAATATCTGTTTTGGAGGCTAAAAATACAGTTTTTGCCAAAATGACGTTACTTCCGGTGATAATGAAAATCTTAAATTACTTGTATGAAATCCCAAATGGCATTAGGTATAACATGGTGTGACGTTTATGAAAATCGAATAATAATTGACCCTTTTATGGCCCCGAAACCATCAAAAGTGACCTGTAGAAAACCGTCTATTTCTCGGCAACCCAATAAGTTAGAAACCATTTTATGATATCTATATGACCATATGAGTTTTGTTTATATGTGAATTTAAACCAAAAGTTAAAATTATTAATACATATTAAGTTATTCTTGTTTGAATAAAACATTGATTTAAAAAGTTTAAAATGCATTTTTTGACCAAATGATGTCACTTCCGGTGTCAATTTTAAATTGTAATCAACTTGATATGACGCTACATGCTTTTTGAATCAAATGATGTCATTTTTATAAAAATCCAATCATAATTGACTATTTTACAGGCAAAATAACGAAAACAGTGACTTGTACAGAACTGCCCATTTCTTGGTAACTGCTTATATTACAAACGAATTTTAACATACATTTTCTTCGTATGGATTATAGCTACAAGTTTATAAAAGTTACGAAGAAATATTTTAAAATCTGAAAAGCCTGAATAGGTTGTAAATAGGCCAATTTTACACCATTTTTAGCCTCTTAATCGAATTTGCTCGAAAATGAAATCGAAATTAAAAAAACTGCTTCCTACATTTTTTGCGCCTTGAAAAGACACACTCTTTGGGTCATATAATTTTTCAAAAAAATAATATTTGTTTTCGAAATAAGAAAATAACTGTCAAAATTGTAGTTTTTGGTAAAATTATGCCACTTCCGGTGCCGACAGATAACATTATCGGTAACAAAAAAAATGACAATTGAGACAACGAAGCATATGAACTTTGTTTTATACAAATCGAACAATAAAAAATTAATCTAGGACTGAAAAACTGAATTAGCCAATGGCGGCCAAGGAAAATTACTGAGACAAAAATTTTTAACATTTTTGCACTAGTCAGATGACTCTTTAATTCTGTGCAAAATACGACTAAAAAATATTCATAAATAAAAAAAATTTTAGTAAAATTTTAAATTTTCGAAATTTGGCGCCTAATATCTTTGAAGATTTGCCGAAAATCAAAAATCGAAAGTAGCGTAGCTATGTGCCCTGTCTCAGGCTATGCCAAAATGTATCGAAAGTTAAAATCCAATAATTATTGTTAAAATTACTGCAATATTTTCAAAAACGATGACTTCGGTGATTTCGGACATTTCGCATTGGCGCAGAACGTTCAAAATAGCTTTATCCTCTAAGTCACACCCACTTTCCCAGTAAAACCGAAGAAATCGTAACGATGCGACACGTAGTTGCTGAGATCTATTCAAATTGGAATCTGAATAATAATAATAATAATAATAACTAGACCTGCAAGCAGCACTGAACCGGCTTTCAGGAATCATACAGGAAGTTTATTATACCATAGCCAACCCATTGAGCTACCGAACTAAACTTTAGTTGTTTTGCTTCAGTGACACCCTCTACCATATGTAAAAGTAATATTTGCTGGCGAAAAGAGCGGTCAAAATTGTAAATTATGGCAAAATTACGTCACTTCCGGTGCCGAAAGAAATTTTTATAGGTGAAAAATAAGTCGAAAATTTGCAACATACAAAATTTGTTTAATACATATCGGGCAATGGAAAATTAACCTATAACCCATAAACTGAAATTAAGAAGGTAAAATAATTAAAAGTGACCCTTTTAGAAGCCTTTTCTTGATATCAATATGATGGTAGGGCTGCAACGATTCACAACTACCTCGATTCGGTTCGATTATCGATTTTAACCATTCGATTCGATTATTTTCGATTCGATTATCAGCTATAGTAACCAATAATTTTTCCTGTATATAATTCATAAAAAACAATAAAAACTCAAGACTAAAATTCTCTTGAACACTTTTATTTAATACTACATAGTATGTTAACATTGTTAACTGTGAAAACATTTCACTGTAATACATGTATTCAAAATATGTCAACATTATCACTACTCAAAGAGTTTTTTCTTTCACAAAAATGATTCCCAACTTTAGATTTCAAATGACCAGGTGGTCGAGAAAGTACGTCGTCTGCCATAATTTTACCTTCCAGTCTTTGCTTGGCTATGGGTAATAATCGCTAAACACGAAAATATCCGAAGATAATGACCTGAATTATAAGCTAATGAGATCGTTTTGGAATTTATTTAACGATTACCGAAGCTTTTGACCTAAATTAACATCCAATGAACATTCGGTAGGTCACCAATTTTAAATAAATTAACTTTCGTAGCATACGGAAATTGTTTTAAAGGGAGGTCACTCTGTTTTAGTTATGTTTTCGAGTGGCATTCGTGCTTTGTTAAATAACGTAAATTAAAAGTTTTTATTTAATTTTAAGTGGACTTAATTGCTACTGGCACTTCATTTTTTTTCATATGGTAAGGTGTACGTTGTTTTTATTTGAAATTTAATTTGCAATTGAACCGAATCGAAATATGAACGTTGAAGATCGTGGATCGAACCGAGACGGCTAGTGTCGGTTAACGGTGCACCGAACTGAATCGTTGCAGCTCTATATGATGGTATTGATTCAATCTTACTGCCCATTAGAGTCAGACGTTATAAAGTTAAACAAATAATAAATATAAATCCCTTCAAAAAAATGTTTGTTTTGAAGGCTAAAAATACGTTTTTTGCAAAAATTACATTACTTCCGATGATATTGAAAATGTTAACTTAGTTGATAGGCATCAAATGGTAAAAAAATGATAAAAATCGAATAATAATATTGACACTTTTATAGAGAGAGAGAGAGAGAGAGAAATGGGGTTTAACGTCCACTCGACACAAACTAGGTCATTTTGGGACTAACATATGGTTTCAGTTTTATTTCAATAATTCGCTTGCGCGTAGGGGTATTTAGCAGTGGGAGGAAACCGGAGTGCCCGGAGGAAACCCACGAGGTTGAGAAGGCGCCCCCATCTCCATGCCACATACGCTCGCACCAGGGCTCGAAACCACAGCCGCAAGCCAGAGGTGACCGGCCAGCTAGAGGGCGAAGCGCGGCACTCTAGACCACTAGGCCATCCCAACCCCCGACACTTTTATAGACCAAAAACCTAGAAATGTGACTTATAGAAAATCGCCTATTTCTCTGTAACCGTATAAGTTAGAAACCATTTTGTGGTGGTCGTATGGTTTCATTCTATTCGTTGATGGTAATCAAATATCATAATTTTAAAAATATTATAAGGCAGACTCATTTGAATAAAATATTTGTTTTTTAGGTTAAAAATACAGTTTTTGCAGAAATGACGTCATTTCCGGTCACAGTGAAAATGTAAAATTGGCTTGAACTAGTCCACATTGACATTAGGCATCAAATGGAAAAAAAATATTGCAAATCGAATAATAATTCACTCTTTTATAGGCAAAATAACGTGAATAGTGATGCATGCAAAATTGCATATTTCTCGGCAACTGCTCATATTTCATACTAATTTTCGCATACATTCTCTTCGTCTAGATTATTGCTACGAGTTTATGAAAATCACAAATAAATATTTCAAAATATGAAGACGCTGAATGAATTGTAAATAATTGAATTTTACACTTTATTTTACATTTTATTCGAAATTGCCCGAAAATGAAATTGAAATTTAAAAAATCTGAGCTAAAAATTTTATACACCTTTGCAGGGTGTATCCTTTTAGTTATATCAGTTTAAAAAAAAATATATTTGCTTTCAAAAAGTGGTACCGAACTGTCAAAATTGTAGTTTTTGTTAATATTACGTCACTTCCGTTGCCGACAGAAAAATTTCACCGTAACAAAAAAAATTGCAATTGGGACCAAGGAGCATATGAACTTTGTTTTATACAAATCGAACAATAAATAGTTTTTCTGGTTACGAAAAACTAAATGAGCCGATGGCGGCTAACGCAAATTACCGAGACATTTTTTTTTATCATTTCTGCTCAAGTAGGATGATATTTTAACCCTGTGTAAAATACCATCAAAAAATATTCATAAATAAAAAAGGTTTTCGCAAAAAAAAAAAAACAATTTTCAAAATATCGGACATTTTTTCGACTACTTCCGGTTTTACGATCATTGTCGTGACAGCTTTACGAAGTTCTTTGGATACTTAACTTTCTGTACCAGAAGTGTCAGAAACATCCATTGAGTAGTTTTGGAAAAAAAGATAAATTAAAGAGCGTTTCCAAAAATTTAACGATTTTGCAATTTTTTTCAAAGTTTGAGGCCATTTTTGGACCTCTTATATTATTTCAATGCTTTTCATTTTGGATTCACTATATAGACAACCGATAGGACTTTGAGTAAGAAAAGTTTAAGAAAAATCTGCGGCGTTATTTTCGAGAAAAGGGCGTCTCAGAATGTAAAAAAATCGGAAAATACTAGATTTTTGGCATACAATAATTTATTTACTAATCATCGAAATCGTATTATTTAGACACCATATGATGGTCCATTAATAGGGCTATCCAGCGACACTTTAGTTCTTTTGGTCCGCTATTACCTAAGGGAGAAATCAAGTTTTTCGCAAGTGCGACAATATTTTTAACATTATTTTTTCATTCTTTGAATACTTCCGGTATGGCTATTATTGTCGGAATAGTTTTAATAGGCGGTTTGGCACTAAAATAGCCACAGGGCTCTGTAATGACATATTACATTATCTGATCAGATAAAATGCCCCTGAGAAATCCTATGTTCAAAAGTGCCAAAAATGCAAAAAAATTAAAATATCGAAAATTAAATTTCAAAAACTACATACATATTATACATCGTTAGAATCGTGATTAGGTCAGCTATCTGAATATACAATCTTTTTTTGAAAATCTCTTAAAATAAAAAAAAAGTAGAGCATTTTCCAAAATTTCACGATTTTTCGACTTTTTTCGATTTTCAGTCCGTTATTTCACCTATTCCAGATATTTCAAAGTCTTATTGGATGGCATAATTCACAAGACTATCGAATGGACTCTCGATAGAGAAAGTTAAAAAAAAAGTTGCGGTTAAGTTTTCGAGATACAGGCGTCCAAAAATGCTAAAAATCAGAAAATACTTGATTTTCAGCGTGCCATATTTTGCTTCCTGCTAATCGTATCCTTACGAATTGGGTATCATTCAGTGGTCCAATCAGCGCCCGACCAAATGATACCTTAATTCGTTTAATCCGTTGATATCGGACGGAGAAATCGTGTTTTTACCCAAAACACCCATTTTTCACTTTTTTTTCAAAATATCGCATATTATTTCGACTACTTCCGGTTTACGGATTGTTGTTGAAATTGCTTTAAACGGTGGTTTGACCATATTACTTCATGTTCCAGGAATTTCAGAAGCGTCGATCTGGCCGTAAAACGAAACTTAAGCTCACAAAATGTGAAGAAAATTCGAAAAAAATCGAAAAATAAAGGGCGATAACTCTGAATGAAACTTATATTACTGGAACCGGATTGCCTTCAGGTATCCAAAAATGTAGGTCAAATTTTAAAATTTTGAAAAATAACAAAAAATGTGTCTTAAACAACATATTTTCATTTTTCGAACGCTAGAAGTCAGCGGCGAAGTTTCGAAATTGCAAAATTTTCAACTGCTATCGTCCGAGAAAAGACTCAGGGTTTCCAAAAATGTAATTTGTATGAAAATAGATACAGAATTGACGAATCTACGGCCGTTTTTTAAATATTTGGCACCGCACGAAATTCGGCCACTTCCGGTCTGCGCAGAAGTTTCAAATACAGTGGAAGGGATAGCCACCATATGGTTTCCTGATAGAAAATTATGTCCCAGATCTGTATCTGTTACAGACACTGAGAAATAGGCTCCCCCGAAAAATAAAATAATAATAATAAATAATAATTTTAGTAATCACAATAGGCTTTCAGACGAAAGTCTGAAAGCCTAATAAGAACTAGACCTGCATGCAGGAATTACGGGTTTCACTGGTGCCAAGTTACTCTTAAACATGTCACTTTCGGTGCCAAGTTACACTTGAACATATGTCACTTCCGGTACCAACGAAACCACTAAACAGGTTTCCAAATTAACATTGCACACAAATAAAATGGACGTAGAATCAACCAATCAATCCAGCAATATCAAGTCATTTTATACATTTGTTACTTGTAAATGATCTTGACAAAATTAAATTACTTCCGGTGTTAATGAAAATGTTCAATTAGTCTTATGAAATCAGAAATGGCATACGATATCATATAGTGACAATTTTATGTAAATCGAATAATAATTGCCACTTTTAAAGACCAAAAAACTTGAAAAGTGACTTGTAGAAAATCTGCTATTTCTCTGCAACCGTACAAGTTAGAAACCATTTTTTGGTATCTGTATGATCGTATGGGTTCATTCTATTTGTTGATTGGCATCAAATACCATAATTTGAAAAAGATTTCAAAACAGACTCATTTGAATAAAATATCTGTTTTGAAGGCTAAAAATTCAGTTTTTGCCAAAATGACGTTACTTCCGGTGATAATGAAAGTCTTAAATTACTTGTATGAAATCACAAATGGCATTAGGTATAACATGGTGTAACGTTTATGAAAATCGAATAATAATTGACACTTTTATGGCCCCGAATTCTTCAAAAGTGACCTGTAGAAAACCGTCTATTTCTCGGCAACCGAACAAGTTAGAAACAATTTTATGATATCTATATGACCATATGAGTTGTATTTATATGTGAATTTAAACCAAAAGTTAAAATTATTAATACATATTAAGTTATTCATGGTTGAATAAAACATTGATTTAAAAAGTTTAAAATGCAGTTTTTGACCAAATGACGTCACTTCCGGTGTCAATTTTAAATTGTAATCAACTTGATATGACGCTACATGCTTTTTCAATCAAATGATGTCACTTTTATAAAAATCCAATAATAATTGACTATTTTACAGGCAAAATAACGAAAACAGTGACTTGTACAGAACTGCCCATTTCTTGGGAACTGCTTATATTACAAACTAATTTTAACATACATTTTCTTCGTATGGATTATAGCTACAAGTTTATAAAAGTTACGAAGAAATATTTTAAAATCTGAAAAGCCTGAATAGGTTGTAAATAGGCCAATTTTACACCATTTTTAGCCATTTAATCGAATTTGCTCGAAAATGAAATCGAAATTAAAAAAACTGCTTCCGACATTTTTTGCGCCTTGAAAGGGCACACTCTTTGAGTCAAATAATTTTTCCAAAAAATAATATTTGTTTTCGAAAAATGGTACCTAACTGTCAAAATTGTAGTTTTTGGTAAAATTATGCCACTTCCGGTGCCGACAGATAACACTTCCGGTAATAAAAAAAATGACAACTGAGACAACGAAGCATATGAACTTTGTTTTATACAAATCGAACAATAAAAAATTAATCTAGGACTGAAAAACTGAATTAGCCAATGGCGGCCAAGGAAAATTACTGAGACAAAATTTTTTAACATTTTTGCACTAGTCAGATGACTCTTTAATTCTGTGCACAATACGACTAAAAAATATTCATAAATAAAAAAGTTTTTTGTAAAATTTTAAATTTTCAAAATTTGGCGCCTAATATCTTTGAAGATTTACCGAAAATCAAAAATCGAAAGTAGTGCAGCTATGTGCCCTGTCTCCGGCTATGCCAAAATGTATCGAAAGTTAAAATTCAATGATTATTGTTAAAATTACTGCAATATTTTAAAAAACGATAATTTGGTGATTTCGGACATTTCGCATTGTCGCAGAACGTTCAAAATAGCTTTATCCTCTAAGTCACACCCACTTTCACAGTAAAACCGAAGAAATCGTAACGATGCGACAAGCAGTTGCTGAGATCTAATAAAAACAAAAGAAGAATAATAATAATAAGAATAATAATTTTAACAAAAACAATAGTGTTTCACACAAGCTTCGCAGTGTGAAACCCTAATAATAATTTTAACAAAAACAATAGTGTTTCACACAAGCTACGCAGTGTGAAACCCTAAAAAGAAAAAATCTCGGTTTTCGCGGGTGGGGAAAAGCCGGAAGTGTGCTTGCGGCGAATAAGCTAACTCAGAAACCGAAGAGCGTCAAATTAATTAGGCGCAATGACGAGTTGCCTCCCATTGCACACAATTAACAATGACTAATTAAGTGTTTGGAAATAAGTGCTTTACTTGCAAATAAATATAACAATACAATATTACATTCAAGCACAATCTCCATACGAAGTCGCCAAACACGAATTAAATAAATACAAACAAAACAAAAGCCTAGCTGGCAAACAAAGCAAATAATTACAAATGGGATAAAAAAGAATTCATGGTGGAAGTGACATCATACATATCAACGCTCGCCTGTTTAATGTAATTTTGATAGCAATCACTACGCCAATCACCATGGTGCTTTAGTAATACCTCCGACACACCAGCCTTAACAGCAAGAGTCGCCCCACCATGTCGCAAAGAATGAAAAGTGTACAAATTAAAATCTAATCCAACCATGAGCAAAATTTCTTGAAAGCGTTTAAGTAAAACAGGCTTTGACAAAGGCACTAACAAACCAGCCTTAGGAACAGTAAAAAGGGGATCCGACTGGCCTGCTGGAATCAAACGTGTCATGTGCAGAAACGCTCGACGGGGACACAATTTAGAAATTACAGATCTACTAATAGAAAGTTGATGTTCAAAATCATGAGTCTGGCGAGTCTTGGACCAAACAATTTTGACTAGAAGACCAAAATCAGTTACCTGAACACAACCTCTAGTTAATTGCTCATGTGGATTAAAAGAGGAGGCCGAGCGACTCAAAAGATTTGAAGCCCTTAACATACCAAAAAACGCCAGGGTCAGGAATGACCACAAACATGCATCGACATAATCATACAAATCTAACAAAGCAATGATTCGTAATAGGTGTTCAGGCAATAAAGGAAGCTTAGAGACTGGTACATAAATATTTAAATGACTCAAACCACGAATAGTGAGATTAAAGTCGGTAGAATTAAAACTACCACAATCAAAATTAAACAATGTATGCCAAGTTTTGAGACCAGATAGGTAATTCTTAATTGACGATATGCTCTTTAGACTGTGAGATAAAAAACAAGCATATGCACTTAAGACTGCAACTGTAGAAGGAAAGGGGGGATAACAATAATGTAAACAAAACAAAAAGTAAGCTCTTAATTGCGATCTCAAATTAGCATACGTCCCAGGTCTAAAGGCGGCTTTCTTCACCACCTGTACTTCTAATTTCAATAATTCACGACGGGAACTTAAACCTGCAATAAATGACAACTAAGTCAGCATAATTAGAACTAAATAAAAACAACATCCGTAAACATTGAAGGTGAAATATACCGCTCAGAAAACACATGCGGAAAAGTTAAAATGTCATTATAAAACATTTGTGAAAAGTTATCAGAAACCGACCAACGGGAGAGGCAGTCAGAAAGTCTATTGTCTGCTGAAGTGACATAATCGACACGAATTTGTAAGTTATTATTGGCACAAATAAACCAAATTTGACGAGCCAGTTCCAATAAGTTCGCATCACGGCCAGTACCATTGTTCAGAATATGCATACAAGCTTGATTGTCACACAAAATTCTCACACGTTTGTTAGCCAATTGAGGAGCCCATAATTTAAGAGCAATGAAAATAGAGTACATTTCAAGAGCACTAATGTGCAATTCAGACAGTGATTCTGGCACAACACAATGAAAATACTCATGAGAATAGAAACAAATTCCACCTAAACCAGATAAGGAGGCGTCAGTCGAAAAGGCAGTGTCAGGTTCACCCCATTGAATTTCTGGAATAAGAGAAATTCCATTATATTCGCGTAAAAAAGCAATCCACCAATTAATGTCTTTCTGAAAGTCCTCAGATAATCGTAGGCGAAAGCGTTTATGGTTATGGCCACTACGCAATAGCACTAACATTCTTGTAATAAATAAACGTCCGCTTCTAACACATTCGGCCACAAAGGAGAGTTTCCCAATAAGTTGTTGTAGAGCATGCAGAGAACACCGCTTCCTATTCCGAAAACCAATTAGCAATTCCAAAGTTTCAGAAATCTTAAGTTCCGGTATACAAACAGTAAAATCTACAGTATTGTATTCTTTCCCTAAAAAGGTTAGCACAGTGAAAGGGGAGACACACTTATCAACATTAATGTGTAATCCTAAATCTCGCAGAAGTTCCAACATAGTATAATAATCTGAAGAACTAAAAAGGGGGTCACTCACACCACCAAAATCATCCACATAATTTACCACATAAATACTCTGATTCCATAACATATATGAAACAGCATTAGTAGTTCTCTGGCACGCCTGAGGAGAGGAACGCATTCCAAACATTAAACGGCTATCCACATAAAACCCTCCCCTCCAAAACAAGCCTTGGAGGTGTAAATCATGCGGGTCAAGACTAAGCTGGCGAAAGGCTCTAGATAAATCACACTTCCACAGATGGCAACCGCTGCCAAATTTATGTATGAGGGCAATAAATTCTTCATGCCCAGGATATTTTAGCTTAAAAGGTTCATCCAGGAAAAGCTCCAAAGGAATTCCACTGTTAATTGACAATTCATCTCAATATGAGCAGTCCACAATAACCCTCCTATCAAAGTCACCCTTCGGCACAGTAAATAAAGGCGAAATAGCAAGATCACTAAATAAAGGATTGCTTTTAAAAGGTCCATAAAGAGCTCCCAACGCTATCTCTTTCTGTATAAATTTGTCAATAAACGGAGCAAACTGCGAATTCTCATTTTGATTTCGAAAAGGAGGGTTTGGTAAGGACTCTTTAACATAATTTAACGGCCACCCAAACTCGAGAAATTCCACAATTACTTTGTCATGATACTGTTCTAGTAACCGTTTCCAAAGTAAAATATTAAGGTCCGTAACAACTGGTATACGACAACCACTAAAATTCGGCTTCTGTGAGTTCACTATGAGGCTGTGAATCTGAACAAAATTGAGTTGGAAATCCCCCGAATTACGACCAAGGGGAACTGCAAGGTACACAAAGTCAGCCGAGCCAGCAGAGTTAATAAACCAGGACGGATTATCTAAAGAACTATTATTAAAGTCTTCCTGAGAAAATTTATCTGGAAAAAAGCTTAAATCAAACACGCCTGGAAAATCAGGGGAAAAACTCACACCTGGAAGGTGGGACCCATTTATTAACACACCTGAAAAATCAGGGGAAAAACTCACACCAGGAAGGTGGGACTCGTTAATAAACACACCTGTCACAGGGGTAAAATTCTCACCAACAGTATGGGGAACACTAGCTTCAGTAGACAAAGCAGGAATCGAATATCAAGGCATTACTCCTGTACAATCCTTAGATGAATGCTGCACAGACGGATCAGCCACATCTTTACCTTTGCGCACACATTTACGACAGATATGTAACAATTTCTTGTCGCCATAACTCCCATAATGATCTGTCGGTTGGTTGCAATTTCCCGCTTGATATGCTCCGCAGATAGGAGGGTGCTTAGATGAACGACTTTCTGTCTGTCTGTTATTATGGCGAATCGATGATGGGGATACCAATGTCCTGCCCTGTTCCTCTGAAAAACTATTTAACCATGTTTTTAGTCCCCTCTCTATGGCACGGAGAACTTCTGCATGGAAGTCCTTAATCTCTGTAAAAGGAAATTTGTCAACCAAATATAACAAGTTTATTAAATGCTGCTGACGAGCCCTCGCCACTGTCTTATGCTCTACACTATGAATAATATAAACTTCTCCTCGAATTAATTGAACAACACCAAAGTCATAATCCGTATAACACAAGGATTTCGTTTGGCCATACTCGTGCGGCCACGGAACGTCAAACTTTACCCTATCTTGAGCAGAACGGGCCTCCCCTGACACAGCTTTCTTCGTCTGCCTCTCCTTAAAAATGGTATATGGAATATATGATGGCACTAATACTTCACCTTGCTGATGAGGTGAACCTGAATCCGTGTCCTTAATACTGCCTTCACTTTCTGTTCCTTCATCGAGCATCAGGTGCTCTAATCTGGCAGCCCTGGATCCCAATGACTCATTAAGGCGTAGATCTGCCAATTGCGGTATTTCTCTCGTATACCTATGCGTAGGGTAACCATGACCTTCTGATTTAGATTTAGTAACTTTGACTTTACCACTTCCACTAGATTTCTGACCCTTTACCACTGGTTTGTCAACTTCTGTACTTGGCTTAGCCGACAATTCCCTTCTTTGACTTAAAATTTCCCCCTCTAAACTTTTATTTTGCAGTGTTAATTCTGCTATTGATCGCTCTAAAGACCCCAAGTCACGTACATCACCGACTTTGACTGTCCGAAGCTTTGGTTTAGCATCGCTACCGTAAGAAATGTTTGATGGGGTAGAAGTGGCACTTTCCTGCATGTCACCCACAATGAAATCGTCCAATCTTCCCGGCAAGCGCCTATTAAAATGCGTTGCCATTGAACTGAGATCTAATTGCTTAATAAGTAATATTTCCCATCTTAAAATCAAAAAAGAAAAAATCTCGGTTTTCGCGGGTGGGGAAAAGCCGGAAGTGTGCTTGCGGCGAATAAGCTAACTCAGAAACCGAAGAGCGTCAAATTAATTAGGCGCAATGACGAGTTGCCTCCCATTGCACACAATGATTCGCAGAAGAAGACGCTGGAAAAATAAATAATGTTGTTAGCTGTTCCGACGCCGCCACCTTGAAGTATCACATGACAGTAGAGCGCCAATTGCCTGTTGTCGCCTACCGCCGCAGACGAGCAATTTTGAAGCAACAGATGAACAATTTCTCGGCGACGAGCGATTTTCTGTTGTCGAATATCAAACATGTTTGATATTTGGCAACGACAAGCAACTCGGAGCAACAGCATGCAACTATTGTTGCCCGTTGGCGCAGACAAGCGATTTTTTCTTTCAACGACCAGCGATTTCACTGTTGCTCGTAAAAGTTGCCCGTCTGCGCTTGGCTTTAGAATCTGACGAATCAAGGCCCTTTATAAAAGTGATTACTCATGCAAAAGCCTAATGGCACTATCCCAATTTGAACAGTCTCAATTCTCAATAATAAATGTCGGTGTACATGTGAAAGTTAAAAGCCAAAATATAGAGGAATGGTGTATTTACCTTGTCTCCACTTCACGATGCAGACAGACGGGTTTTAGTTGTTTGAAAACGTATCCCGTATTATCATGGGCGTCACACATTGGTGGGGGGGGGGGTTGAATATGCTTGGACCCCCCCCCCCCCAAATTTGGCAAAGTAAAGTGCCCGAAATCTAATAAAACACTAATTTTAGGACTGGAATAGCAGTAAAACCCGTTTGTGGCCATCAAATATTCCAAAATATTCGGGCATTTCTAGTTTTTCTTCCCTAACTGTCATCGAGTCCTAATAAAACACTTATTTCACTTGAATACCACGAATTTGTACTGAGTTGACTATTGATTAAAATACTTTGTCTGGGGCCACTCTACTTTGTGAATGCAATTGCAACAGTGTGATTGGATGGTTGGAATTCAGAGTGGGATTTCGGTTACAGAACCATTGGATACTTTTGGACTTGCTCACACAGGCTAGTATAGCAGAAAACGCATTTGCAGTGGTTAAATTTTCAAAATTTTCTCCGATAGGGTGAGTCTCCCATAGCCCGCGACGATTGATTGGTTGTTTGGAATTCTGGGCAGCCAGGTAGGCTATATTGGACCAAATTGAAGTTGTTGTATTCACAGACAACGGGCTGGAATAGCAGGAAAACGCGTATGTGGCAGGTCAATTTTCAAAATTTTCTCCCAACGGTCCCGTCTTCGTGGGTGTAAACGACTAACGAGTGATTGGAATTCGAGACAGCAAGCCACTTTATTTAGGCCACTTTGAAATTGCTTTGTTCATGGGCTGAAATAGCAGGAAAGTGTTTGCAGCCGTCAAATATTCCAAAATTTTCTTAGGTGGGTGTAAGTAAGCCACGCTTCTTCGCCTCTCGGGGAAGACCGGTGCCGCTGTCTGTTAACATCTTAAACGTTGTATTGGTGTGATGTTTTAGTTTAACCCCGTAAAATATGCCAAACAATGTTAACAGAAGACTGAGGCTTTAAACAAAATTTATGGGGATACCCCCCACACCGGTGCGGACCCCTCAATATATATTTCACGGCTACGCCCGTGCGTATTATTGAGTTACCGTAGTTGCTCGGTTCCAAGGTAGGGAATTATATTTTAAGGGCCTTTAACACAAAAATAAGCTGTTTTATTCTCGAAAATATTAACGAGATTGGCCCTTTAAGTCTTCGGTGTATTTCTGATATGACTTGATCAAACCCCTTAATGATTTCACACAGCTTCTGTTTGTTGGCAGTGTCCATTATCTAGGTAATGATTGGCACCCTTTAATCATATACTTTATTTTGAAACGTTGTGAATTATTGCCCTGATCCTAGGGGCTAAGTTATCTGTTCTAACGATTGGACAAATTTGTTAAGTGATTTGTATTCAAGCCAACGTGTGTTACTTTCCCGCTGCCGTGGGAATACTCCATTAATATTTCTCTAATTGATAGATAATGACAACTTAATGATATAATGTGCTAATTAATATACCACCCGGTCGTACTTCGTCTGTTGTTTTCTTGTAAGTCACCTCTGGTCTAAGGCTATTTTTGAATCCTTATTCCTTACCGACTATTTTTCACCCATTTTCTTCTTTGATTGCCAAAGGAAGGAATCATTTCTGGCCACAGCTGACACAGTCATAATAATTCAACACTGTTTTCAAGTCGAATTCTTCAATTGAAAACATGCACAAAACACGTTTGAACTGAACAACTATTACGAAACCCGAACATGCGCAGATCACATGTTTATTTAATTGTTAAATTATATTTGCACACAGCGTTGAATTATTATAAATTTGTATGACGAGAAATGATTCCTTTTGCGAAAAATAAACATTCACGGTAAAAAAAAAATGAAGGTAAGGGTACCAAAATAGTCTGAGGTTGAAAAAAGGTCAAGGTTCCTATATAGTATACAAACGCATTCTATTCTTCTACAAAATATTATTGCAGTATTCCGGGCCGATTTGTGTACCCGTCTTCATTTATCCGGGTTGGTCAGAAAAGTTAACCCCATTGAATTTCGATTTGTGTGAAAATAGGATAACTTCTGACTTCAATAGGCATTACATTTTCTGTGTCGTTTTTGCAGGTTTTGGTGAAGACGACGCCCTTCAGTCGGAGGTAATTATTTTTTGTTCTTTCCTATTTAAATCTATAGAAGTCAATATTCAAGATTCTGGTACACTTCATCTAGAATTAAAGAATTCAACCAGATATACTTCTTCCGGACAAAGTTTCAACAGATACCTACTGTAACACATTAGTACAATCATGTAATAAGGGGCGGATCCAGGAATTTTTGCAGGAGGGGGTTTGCCAGGTTTCTGTTACGGAAATCTGCCATGACCATACATACAAATTGAGCTTTTTAAACAGAGAAATCATCTTTATACTGATGTAGGATCACTTTGTGATGTAATTTCATTGATGCAAGGCATTACCCCCCCCCCCTCTGAATCCGCCCCTGTGTATGTCCAAAATATATAATCACCTGGGCTCGGTTGCTCAAAACTAAGTTATTTTAACGATCCGTTAAACTGTAACGGATCGTTATCTTTGTAACGTGTCGTTTGTTAACGTGTCCGTTAAATTTCTGTTGCTGGAAAGTCAATTTCATTATCTGTTAGCTAACGGATTCATTAAAGTTAATCCAAGAGAAGACTGTTTGTTCATTGGCTGAATATAAAAATTTTAATTTCAATGTACATATGTGACCGAGTCAAGAGACGCGGCACAGAAAATAATAAATTAAATCGTTGATTGTTGAAGAGACTTTATTTCGTCCAACTATACATTCAACACAGGACAGCGGTGCTGTTTTTTCTGTGTGTGTACAGTACGGCTGCTATCAACTCAACTGACAACTCTCTCTCCCCTCTCGCACGTGCAGACGCTTCCCGGCGAGCAAGGTTACTATAGCTACATGTGTAAGCAAGACAACGGGTGTCATTAAAGAGACATTCTATCCACTCTCCCACATTCTCCCCAACTTTACAATAAATGCGTCCCTGCATTTAGCAAAATTGAAACATAAAATGAAAATCTGTGAGACAAAGAATGGAAAACACAAAACTAACAACATCATAAAACATGACAAAAATTCAAACAGAACTGTTCGTATTTGATTTCAATAAAGATCCCACTCCTCGAAGTGCTGTAGCTACTAAAGAATTGCTTAATTCAATCATAATACGAGAATAATCTGAATCGACCACTGAAACTGAATTAACTGCACTAATAGGTAGCTTATGAAGATTGCTATGGGTTCCTTTATTTTCACGCGCCGATCGCCGAATGTCTGTATTATTATATGACAATGTCGCGGTAGAATCGGAATCGTCATTAAGATTGGATCGGTCTTCTGACGCAATTTCGTGATCATCATTGAGCAACGAAGTATTCCCAATATCAACAGGCTGTTCAACTTGATTACCGCACGAATCATCCAACGGGTCAACAGACAGTTCAACCTCCGCATCTGATATACCGGTAGTCAATGGATCGTGAACAGTTGGTGGACACAACTTTAACTCTGTGCGATGTACTGTTTTGGTAAGACTAGCATCATCCACTGGGCTGATAACATAAACATGATTTTCACCGCTAATTCTCTCAATTACCGAGTAAACAATGGAAGACCAATGGTCCTGGATCTTGTTTCGTCCTAAAATTCCTCTAGCTTTGTAATATACAAGCTGTCCAGGCTTCAAAGGAGCATCACACGCTTTTGTATCGTGTTCATTCCGTTGATCCGCAGAAGAAAGTAACATCCCATATGCTTGAGAATAACACTGCTGAAGGCGTTTTTGGTGATCACCTACCCATGACTCTGAATGTCCGATTGAATCGCCTAGCAATACATCAATGGGAAGTACCGGGTTCCGACCAAACATCAGGAAATATGGAGTATATCCAGTAGATGAATGTGTAGATGTATTATACATGAAAGTTAATTCCGGTAAATGATCTGGCCAACGCTTCTTAGCACTAGGTGATAAAGTTCTTAGCAGTTTGTGTAAGGTGCGGTTAAATCTCTCCGTTTGTCCATTACCTTGGGGGTGATAAGCGGTAGTTCGGCTCTTCTTGATACCATACAACATGCATAAATGCTTAATAACATCAGACTCAAAATTTCGTCCTTGGTCTGAATGGATTTGTCTTGGTACACCATATCTTACAAACCATTCCTTTACCAGAACTTTAGCTGTAGTAGAAGCTTTCTGATCTTTTGTTGCAACTGCTATACTAAATTTTGAAAATACATCAGTAATCACCAGAACATTTTCCATACCATTAGATGATGGATCTAATAAAGTGAAATCAATTGCAATCACCTCTAGAGGTTTCGAGGCTAACAGGTTTTTCATTGAGGCATGGAGAACAGCGTTTGGTTTGGCAATCACACATCTTGAACAGTTCTTGCATTTGGCTTGAACATCTTTCCACATACCGGGCCAATAACATCTGGACCGCACAAGATTAAATGTTCGTTCAATTCCTTGGTGACCTGCTTTATCATGCAGATTTTCCAGAACAGTCTCCTTCAAGGAACTTGGAAGAACTAACTGCTCAACATTACCAACCAAAGGATCGAATATTTTTCTACATAAAACACCATTCCTTAGCAATAATCGTTTGGATTGTCGGAACAATATCAGCACATCCTTGGATAACTCCCTTTTCTGGGATCTGGTTGGTGATTTACCCTTCTCCCAGAAGGATCTAAAAGTGTTAATGGTTGAGTCTGCACTTTGAAGACTTTGTAAATTTTCATGAGAGTAGGACGGTAACAGCCCTAAACTTTCACAATATACCGGAGAATTCAAATCTAAAATGACATGTTCTCTAAAACATGGCGGAACAAACGATGATTTGGTTACTTCTTCAATTTTCACTTTTATGTCAACAGCAATGTAACTGCTTTCAGCCACATTTTCATGTTTCCTAGACAAAGAATCTGCATTGTTATTAGCTTTTCCAGGTTTATATTTCAGTTCAAAGTCAAACACCGCAAGATCTGACAGCCAACGTTGTTCAACTGCACCCAGTTTAGCCGACTTCAAATGACACAACGGATTATTATCCGAATATACAACAAATTTCCGACCTATCAAATAATCGCGAAATTTCTCACAGAGAGCCCACTTAAGACCTAGCATTTCTAGTTTTCTTGAACTGTAATTTTCCATGTTCCGTTCAGATCCACGTAGAGTTCTACTGGCGTACGAAATGACACGCAATTGACCATGCTGATACTGAGATAAAACTGCTCCAAGTCCATCATTACATGCGTCAATTTCCACATGAAATGGCTGTGAAAAATCTGCGTAACCCAAAATTGGCGCACTGGTAAGTTTTTCACGCAAAACATCGAATGATTGTGTACATTTGTCTGTCCACAAAGAAGATATGCCCTTCTTTTTCTCAGTTTCTGCTTGTTTCAGAAGACTGTGTAACGGTAATGTTATTTTCGCGTAGTCCTTAACATACCTGCGGTAAAATCCACAGAAACCTAAAAATGTTCTCAGCTCCTTAACGGTTGTGGGCTGATCCCATGACTGCACTGCTTTTATTTTATCTGGGTCAGTGGCTATGCCACTTGCTGAAACGACGTGTCCGAGATAACGAACCTCGGAACAACAGAAGAAGCACTTTGAGGGCTTCAGTTTAAGTCCGTGACTACTCAAAATACTAAAAACATGATCGAGTCTCTCAAGATGCTCCGAAAAAGATCTGGCGAACACTATAAGGTCATCTAAATATATCAGCAGGATCTTTAAAACATCTTCTCGGAAACAACTCTGCATCAAACGTTGAAAAGTTCCAGGTCCGTTACATACGCCAAACGGCATACGTTTGAATTCAAATAGTCCGAACGGTGTTGTGAACGCCGTTTTGGGCTGGTCTTGTTTATCCATCGCGATCTGGTTATACCCGGATGCTAAATCTAGTGAACTAAACCAACAGCTTCCGTGCATCGCATCAAGGCTTTCCTCGATACGGGGCAAAGGAAACGAATCTTTAACTGTCTTTGCGTTTAAGTGTCTTTAATCAACACATAGTCTCAACTTACCAGACTTCTTCCGGACAATCACTATCGGTGAAGAATACGGACTGTAACTTGGAACTACAACATTCATATCAACCAGTTTTTGAATATGCTTTCGTACCTCATCAAGCTGTGCAGGTGGTATACGTCGATATGGTAATTTTACAGGAACTTGATCTGTAAGGTGAATCTGATGAGTTATAGTTGATGTATACCCTATGTCATCATCCCCTTTACTAAAAACGTTGGAATATTTCAGTAGTAAATCCTCTAGCTGTTGACGCTGAACATTATCAAGAGTTTCTGGAATAGGTACAGGTGGAATAACAGGGTTCTCCCCAACTTCGAGCAATGTATCCTCTGTCACTCTTTCAACAAATACATGATCATGATTCTCGGACAGCTTTATGCTTTCAGTATCTATATCCGCTGCCACCACTGCACCTATACGAGTTCTGGGTTTCAAGTTAATATCAGATTCTGAAAAATTAGCAACTTGGACATAACGATTTTCAGTTGATTGGATAATAGTGTTACAAACAGCAACATCATTTGGTATATGCGTTCTAGTGCATAGTTCTTCTACAAAAGCTGAAACATTGCAAGGTAAACGAGGACCAGTTACCCGCACTGCTGTAATACACTTCGAAGGCAAAACTACAGGAGTTTTTCCGGCGACCTTCACAAATCCAAGAAGGTTCTTTTCGTTGTGCGATAACGTTGCAGTAACATTCTCAACGTAACTCTGATCTACGAAATGCTCACACTTCGCCAAATGTTTAATAACGGACCAACAATGACGGATAACGTTCATACCCAGCAATCCTGGTACCATTTGCTTCCGTTCCCGTGTAGCTGGATCACTAGGGTCCTTCACTACAAGTAAAAACTGATTTGGTACAATGCTTCCAAATATTTTCAAATTAGCCTGGATAATCCCAATGTAAGGCAGCTCAAGACCATTTGCTGCACGAACAGTGAGAAATGAAGTTTCATGAAGGTCAGCTGAAGGTTTCAAATATTTCTCATAAAATGACTGTACGATAGTTGAAACTTGAGATCCAGTATCAAATAAAAATCTGCAAGTTGAATTTTCAATTTCAACTTCAACTTCAGGGCAATCCCCGACAGTCGAACTAAAACTAACACAAGCTGAGTCTTTGGGTTGACTCGCGCCCCTATCTCGACTCACAGTTAAGGGCGACCTTGGTTTTCCTGCTTTTTGGGTAAATCGGGACAATAACGTTGCAGGTGCCCTGGCTTATCGCACCGATAACAACGTCGATTATTGGTACGTTGATTTAACATCGACTGAAGTTTCCTGATTTGCTCCTGTTGAGACTCCAACAATTTCTTCATCTGAATTATCTCAGAATCTTTTAATGTTACTTCTTCGGAAAGAGCTGTAGGACCTCTTCGTGATTTACAATCATCCTCTGACCATTCTAAGGCAGACTGTCTCACGTCGAGGAAAGTTAACCCTGGGTTTTCTCGGATTTGTTTCTTCAATTCCTTGCGCAGGTAGGAATCGCTCAAGCCATCAACGAAATGATCTCTAACTGCAGTCTCACATACAGCCTTTAATGGATCTTTTCTATGAACTCTGTCCATAATGTCACGGATGCTATATGAAAATTCTCGTACACTCTCTCCTGGTCGTTGCCGCCTTTCGTAAAATAATCGGAGTAACTGCGATGTTGAATGCGGTTCGGAAAATGTTTCACGTAGGACTTTAAAGATACCAGACGGGTCATTTTGAACTTGTCTAAGCTTAACTTCTGCTTTCGCATCTCCCTCTAGATACGAATATATCAATCGAGCTTCTTCTACCTTAGGCAAATTTAATGTAGAGACATAACCTTGAATGCCCTCTATCCATTCGTGTACAGAGACACCATCAAGCGACTTCCACGTACCACTGAATTTCCTTGGTTCTCTGGTTCTATCGATATATACAACTGGGTTTGAAGTATGGAGTTGGGTGGATTCTGATTCTGGGTGGAATAAAAATCTGGAATCTGGAGTTCGTAATGGTGTGGATGGAACTCTCGACGCTAATCGTGTAGATGATAATTCCCTCCTTAAGCGTTCGATTTCGGCACGATAATCATCCCTAGATTTACCTCCGCTAGCCATAGTTAGCAAGGTACAAAAACAATACAAAAATAGTGACAATTTAAACATACGTGTACATTCAGTGGAGCTCTCGCCACGCTAACACTTAAACAATACTTTAACACTATAAATTGTCGAACAAAATGATTGAGTCCTATATATTTCTAAATTACAAAAACTAAAGTCAAACAAAATAGCCACAGTAGAGCTTTCTCTACTTATGAAAAACAGAATCATTAATAAAGTACCGCATGCAATAGAGCATTCTCCACTGCCATGTGAGTGTCACTTTAAGCCGTCAAAGTTTAGTTTGAAAAACAACACGCTATAATGTCAATCATAAGGTGATGCAACCAACACTTGGCCAATAGTTTTACTGGATGAACGCCGTCTGACAGTAACTGTGACGTAACAGTAACACGGGCACTACCGCTCTTATTTCTGCGGAAGCGAAAAACGTCGTTCGAAAAGCCCAATGTTGATTCGTGTTGGGACAAATTCAACAGTTTAATTTCCCTGTTGATTAGATATATGTAACGATTGACAGATTTGTCCTGTAATTTTTACTGTTCCGAATTACACCCTGACTGTGTACAGTTATATTTCGATATTAATATAGGAGGCAGTTCTATAAATTTTATGCGACAAGTTGGGAAGTTTTTTACGACATTTACGGCTCTTCTATATTGAGACAAGACAAAAGAAACTGGGTCACTACTTTCAGGCTTAATAGTAATTAAATTTCCAACTTTTGACGTAACATCACACGTGCCCAGCCACACGTAGACAACAACTGACGAAAAATCTTCAATAAATTTTGGCAAATTTTCTTCCAAATAATCTATTCCCTGTTTAGTATTTCGGCCACTGACAGTTTCAAATTTTATAGTAAGCGTATCGTCACTTGAATATTGTGACTTCAAATACCGGCCCTTACTGTCTGTAAGTAATATAGCGACGCTCTGCTGTCTGTTCACTATACTTGGTAACGGTTTTTCTAAAAATCTTTGCAATTTAGTTATACTCATAGCAGACAAGACTTATTCATACTTATTAAACGTAAATAAATATAAATCAATTTAGAGAAAGGCCACTCGGTAAAAGGAAAGATCTCACCAGGCATGAATAAATCTATTGAATGGATGACTTGTCTTGAATCTTCTCCACGATGTCGAAGTGGTCAAATTACCTTTCAAATCCTATCGGCGACGCCAATTGTGACCGAGTCAAGAGACGCGGCACAGAAAATAATAAATTAAATCGTTGATTGTTGAAGAGACTTTATTTCGTCCAACTATACATTCAACACAGGACAGCGGTGCTGTTTTTTCTGTGTGTGTACAGTACGGCTGCTATCAACTCAACTGACAACTCTCTCTCCCCTCTCGCACGTGCAGACGCTTCCCGGCGAGCAAGGTTACTATAGCTACATGTGTAAGCAAGACAACGGGTGTCATTAAAGAGACATTCTATCCACTCTCCCACACATATATAACAACTTCATAGAAGTTACTATTAACAAGAAACTGAAGACAGCGAGACCACTGTGCAGTCTGTTCACAAAACTAGATTAAAGACAAAAAGATGACTGTAGAATTTACAACAGAAAACACTATAGAATACTTTATTTTTTCCCTTAGAAATTTTAGCTTAAATCTGCAAGAAAAATTATGGGATTTGCACTACAGAATTATGGGGTCATTATTTCCTATAGTCCACCAAAATTCTATAGAATAGTATAGAATTTCATCGTATAGAAAATGGAATAAGCCCGCATCGCCCAACCCTCTAGAATGTTCTATAGAAAACTACATTGGTAATCTATGACTTTTTGCTACAGCCAACTAATGCCATCATCAAACAGATAACGGAGCCCCAAACCTCCGTTAAATATAACGCCAAGTTAACGACACATTAAAGTTAACGGGTTATTAAAAGATAACGGAGCTTTGAGCAACCGGCCTCTGGTCGACAAGTGATGCCCCTTTCGAGACACTTCATTGACCATTTTTTTTTTGTTGTTCCAAACCCTTTGGGCATAAATTTATTTTTGGAAACACAGTTATTGTATCACACCCGATTATTAAATTGTAGTGTTATAACAAATGGATATTGTTATCCAAATTTATACGTCACTAAGAAAATGTTTGATCTCTCTTCAGAATTTTTATATTTTTTATCATTTCAGTCGTATTTAAACTGCCAAGCTTCAAGACTAAGTGTCAATTGTCATATCTGTGGTATTTTACTATCTCAAAGAAGAAGTCTGTCTCAACATGTTCGTGAAAAACACAGCAATATCCGCCATAATTGTTCTCACTGCGACGCATCGTTTACCAGAAGAACAACCATGTTAAATCATATTAACAAATTTCATAATTATACACAATGATTAAAGATGCCTGTCCACGTACAGGTACAGACGAGGTAATTTGATGATATATTTTGACTAAAACATATTTACTCATTAATCTATCAAATATAGGTTGCCGGGCAACGAAACATACGCCCTTGGCAGCTAAATCGTCCGGGCAGTCAACAAAAGTTGTCCCATATTCTTATTTTTTTCGACAATGAAACATTTATAATACTCTGAAATCTGATTAAGATTAACAACTCGTAAGGTAATTATCAGAAAATCATTGGAATTTGATTGGTTTTGTATAAAGTTCTGCCCCATGCTAACGCTTAGTATACGAAAGATTTAAAATCATGGATTGAGCTGTTCAGTTATCAAAATTCATTGAAAATCGATATACTTGTTCGTCTCAAGACCTTAAACACTGTGTATCAATCTGAAGTCAATTGGATGATAAGTTTGACCTCTAGAGCGTAACAAAAGTTTTTCAAAGTGATCAAGGGAGATAATTCTGGCATTAATTATCGGAATTTGCTGACAATCGATAGGATTCTTCGTCTCATGACTTCAAACACTGTGTGTAAGTTTACGGTCAATCGGATATTAACTTTGGCCTATAGAGCGTCCACAAGATTTTTTGAAGTGATCAAGGCCCATAACTCTGGCAGTTATTATTGGAAATCGCAGAAAATCAATAGGCTTCTTAGACTCATGACCTTTTACACTGTGTATAAATCTAAAGTCAATCGGATATTAACTTAAGCCTGTAGAGCGTTCAGAAGCAATTGTGGACGCCGGACCGACGGACGGACGTTGGCACCGACAATATACGACCACATTTTAATGTGGGCGTATAAAAATGATCTTCAAATTCCCCTTAAAACTTTGTATTCGCGAGGAAATACTCCAAGTTATAAAAAAAATCTATTTAAAGAAGCCATGTTTATCACGTGACAAGGAGCTAGGCTGAAACAAGGCAAGCCGATGTAAAATGCATTGCATATAAAAGACGGTGTTGTCTTTAATCCCTGTCTGTTTACTATAAATATCGAAGACTACGTAAATCTTGGGATTATCCCCTGCCCACTCTTTTCCCACAGTTTAATCTCAGAATCTGTTGTACGTTTTTTAAGTCTTGCGTGTTTTCCTAGTAGAGACTTTTGGTGAGCTGGATTTTTCATATCCTTATCACGTATCCGTATCGTAATGCTCATTATCGAACTTAGTCAAGGCATTACTGTGATGAATAAGTATATATATCAAGTTTGAATATTCTAACTCAATTAGAAGGAGAGTTATTGTGTTCCAAAGTCTCGACCAATCAAATTGCGTATCGCTCTGCTTACCCGGGGCAGAAAATGCTTATTATCGAACTTTGTCAAGGTAAATAGAACTAAAGCTATCGTGTCCCAAAGCATCAACCAATCAAATTGCTTATCTCTGCTTACCCTAAGCGGAAAATGCTCGTCTTCGAACTCCATCAAGGCATTGACCTAATAAGCATATACACCAAGTTTGAACATTTTAACTCAATTAGTAATTGTGTTCCAAAGTCTCGGCCAATCAAATTGCGTATCGCTTTGCTTACCCTGCGCAGAAAATGCTCATTATCGAACTTAGTCGAGGTATTACTGTAATGAAAATATACACCAAGTTTCATCACTCTCACTTAATTAGAACTAAAGTTATCGTGTCCCAAAGCATCAACCAATCAAATTGCTTATCTCTGCTTACCCTAAGTGGAAAATGCTCATTTTCGAACTCCATCAAGGCATTGACCTAACAAACACATACACCAAGTTTGAACATTCTAGCTCAATTATGAAGAGAGTTATTGTGTCCCAAAAAGTGTGAGGGACAGACAGACAGACGAACCCATTTTAATATGTCGAATATTATCAAAGAAATTTCAACTTCGACTCGACGGCAATTTTTAGTCTCACTAATGTATGACTTTAGAGAGTTTATACCCCTTTACCATAGAATCATTTACAAATTTGAAGGGTCCAACCTCCATAAATTTAGCACGTAGATTGGCCAGCATTCAGTCAGACATGAAAAGTATGAAAATTTATGTTCTATGATACAGATAGATTCATAAAATCGCTATGATGTAGTTGACGTCTCTGGAGCAGACAACCCATACACCTCCATCGACAGCACTAATCGTCGGGCTGACACTTAGTGACACCCAATCATTTTTGTCCTGTGCGCGCTCCATTGGTGTTTTTCCAGGGATTCCAGTATTTTTCTAGTAAGATTGGATGTTTCTACTTTCTATATATTTTCATACTTTTATTGGAATAACCACCCGATAAATACTTTTGTGAGAATGCATCTTTATTAAAGTCCATGTAACTCATGTTATTAAATTTCATAATAATACAAACTGATTAAATTCCATGTAAATCATGTTGTAAATTTCATAATAATACAAACAGATTAAAGTCCGTGTAAATCATGTTACTAAATTTCATAATAATACAACTGATTAAAGTCCATGTTAAATCATGTTATAAAACTTCGCAATAAATGTACATGAATATAAAATAAATACAGATGTATTAAAAAGTAAACAGACTTATTTGTAGTAAGAGTGAGTGATCCATTGTTGCGCAACAGGAGGTAGGGATTCCGGAATTTCGTTTACAGACTATTAAAATCCCGCCTTAAAGTTCCAATTGTTAGTACTGATGTTGCTCTTTTCTCCAACACGTGCAGTAAAAGCTATATAATAGCACAATGGACTGGATGCAAACCCGCTATACCCCCCACCCACCTCCAGGATCTGAACTCGACAAAGAAACAGAAAATAATCCGTATCAAATTTATACTATAAATACTGTTTATGTAGCCTATATGTGACCCCATATCATTTAATTTAAATGTGCAAGCATTTATAACACAATAATTCAAATAAATTGTTCTGAATACGACGTGTGTGAATAGGGCTTTAAGTGAGTTCTGTATGTGAATCAATGTGAAGTTTAAATTCGTACATCATCGTAAATCTTTCACCACATCCGTCGACAGGACAGATAAAAACTTCTAATACACTATGACGACCTCTTATATGTCGTATGAGATTCCACTTGCGTTTTGACGTATAGTTACAGATACTGCATTTTAAGATCGTGCTTTTAGCTTGACCTTCATCTGTTTCATCTGTAAGTACCTGTGAATATATTTATATACAACACAATAACATGCCAACAATGCTTTAATAATAATACTGTAGTATTGTTTGGATTGAACAGAAACTTAAATGATGTTGGAGAAATGCACATAACACACAGCCATACCCATACTGAAATTTAGAGTCGTGCATTGATTTTATCCACAGCATTGCTTTTGTCGAGAAAACTTTTAAATATCAAAGCCACATATCAAATCTGCCCCTATCATCGAAATTGTTATCACTATAAAATCGGTGTTTTTTAAATGGAATTATTGCTTCTTGCGACACCGCCTTGGCATATCTGGGTCATTCCATGTCAAGTGGGTCAGTTTTCAGAAATTTTGGAAAGCGACCCCCTCGAAAAAACATGCAAAATATATATGTTATTGTGCATGGACAAAATAGAATCTGTGCAAATTTTGTGGTCTATAGCTTGAAGATTGACTGAGTTACTGATAGGTTTTCGAAACAAAATATGTATCATTTATTAACTCGAGTTCAAATACCTTGTCTTTTACATTTCTAGTGAAGATATGCAGCTCAAATTTGGTAGTGTTAAACAACTTTTTGTGTTGGTTACGAATCTGTAATCAAATTACAGCTCTATTGGAACGACAGACTCATCACACTGATCCGCAGTGAATATTCGCTTGGCCGCTACAATCACTGATGTGGATGACATCGACGAGGCTTAATGAGTCAGACATATTAACTTTTTTCCTTCGACAAATCAAATTCAAAGGTATTTGAAATATATCTGGATAAAAAGTATTCCATATTTAACATAGATTGGTATAAAAAAAAGTACGCGGGAGCGTTAAATGGGTAAAAAAAAATATAATTCTGCCCGTATCAGTTCATATTACTACATTTGATTCAAACATTGCACGCGTGATCATCAATTATGATGTGACGTCACCCGTAGAACTATACAGCGGTCTGACCTGCACTTACTATTAAAGGTCAGTCATCTTGGACAGAGATAAAAGACGCTCATCGCATAATATCTGTAAAACAGATTGCAGGCTCACCCCACCTGCAGAGAAGCGAAAAAAAAGCCAGCTGCTATTTAATTTTCGTATGTTAGTTACGTACGATTGCAGCTGAGTGGTAGGAATTCCACAAGGATTATAAATCTACACTTATTTTTGACATATAGGTGTGTTTTAAAGAGTGAAGAAGGCTTTTCGACATTGATTTTGACTTTGTAGATCAAGTGACCTTGAGATGAATTTTTATGCAAAATTTAACTCAACATGTTTTCTACACAATGTCAAAAAATTGGCATAATATATATTTTAAAATTATTTAAAATTAAGTTAAATATTCACACTTGAGACTGAAAATCTATGTCTTTGCACTTAAAGGACAAAATTGGTGTCAGTAATTATTACATATGTGATAGAACTGGTTAAATACACTCCAAATATAATTTTATCACAGAGATCACTCTATTTTTGAATTGCAAGATATACTCCCATTGTCTTATATAACAACTCTCCATCTTCAACGGAATTATCAGTGAAATGAAATTCGTCTGTTTTCGCTCGTTACTTCAGTTAGTTATATTATAGCAATGATCGCTGTGTTAAAATTATATTTGGAATGTATTTAAACAGTTCTATATGTAATAATGACTTACACCATTATTGTTCTTTCAAGCATGGGTAAGCTCTGAGTATACATAGTTACCTGCCGCAGAGTTTCCTAAAGATCGATAACTATGATTCAAACACCAAGGCATCATCTTTCCCGTTCCAGAAATTCTTATTCCAGCAGTTTTGACCTATTGGTTACTGGGTTATAGTTGTTAGAATTGTGGCTGCCACGCCCATTTAGGCTGAAATCCCCCAAATTCCCAAATTGGATGGGCCGTCTCCCGGCAACCGTTAGTCGGTACAAGCTAAGCATTTTCAGCCATAAGAAACCAAATTTCAACAATATCGAGATGGCAAGGGACAAGAATGACTTTAACATGTTGGAGACATTAGTACAAACTATTATCACGCTAAGTTCCAGATTTTTAGGCGCTCATCTACCGGGTTCTGTTGGCTCGAAAATACGAGACAATTTTCGAAAACCTGTGTCTGAGACCATAATTATTCGAGGCCAATGTTCTAGGAATCTAGCCAAAACTGATGCGTTTTCATACGTTTATGTAGAACTACCGACAATACCTGGATATGCCAAGATTTGGGTATATAGTTTACTTTTTGGCTCCTGGAGCACTACAAAATCCAGAAAATATACAATTACACCAAATTTGTAATCTGAATACAGATTCGTAAAAAAATTCTTTAAGACTACAAAATTTGAGTTGTATATCTTAACTAGAAAGGTAAAAATTAGATGTCTGAAAACGAGTAAATTAGTGATACATACAGTCACGAAACTCAAATGCCCGTATCTCAGTCAATTTTCAAGCTACAGACCACAAATTTTGCACAGGATCTAGTTTTTACATGTACAATAACATATATTTTTGCAGATTCTTTAGAGAGGTTTATTCCTACCTCTGGACCACTTGACATGGAATGACTCGTCTGCCGTTTCCGGAGTGATAAGACATTGTTTTGTTTTGTTTTTTTTGGGGGGGGGGGGCAGAAATCCAGGCCGGGAAACATAGTTTTTTGTTGCAAAAATCGTTAAAATCAGCAGTACAGTAAATATTGGGCATTTTTCACTGTTCACAACTTTGACCTCCGCCCGGAAGTATGTAACACGTGACACGACTGTATTTGTCACTTGCCCACCAACAGCTCAACTGTTTGGACGAAATGTTTGTCCTCTCTAACAACGCCGTGTTAAACCGGGAAGACATTATCCCTGTCTTGAAAAAGTTTAGAAAGGGAACGAAATCGGAATTTTCTTTTAAGGAAAATGAGGTCCTCAAATCCCTTTCAAAAGACGAGATATTAAAACGTTTCCTGGACACTGGTTGGACAAACTCTGTTATCGAAGAGGTGTTTGAAATTTTGGGGTTTGATTTAAACACTGTTGAACAGAAGGAGGTGGTATTTCTCGCTTATGCTGCTATTCAGGTTGCCAATTCAAAGTTACATGATGGCCCCACAACATCTAAAAAGAGAAAATCTGGAGCTGTGAATGACGTCACTGCTCATGATGAGGTACATATGTCTTTGCTATGTTTGCCAAAGTTGCAGAGGTGTGCAAATTTTTGGTGTGGTCGGTTTTGTGATATAGAAAGGCAGATATGTCACAATTTGCATCTCAGTATGGCATCTCGGTATGGTTTTTCAGCCTGAAATGAATATGTTTATGTTGTATAGGTTTACTCATTTATTCTGTTGTGAATTTAATATATTTTTTTTTTTCTTAATCTTGGAAGGAAAGACAAAACAACTCTTGGATGGCAATTATTAAAAATGCATAGTTAATTTATTGGGATGAAGACTTGATATTGATGCATTATGGGCCTAATTTCAAATTTAATTTCGAATTCATTCGATTTTTTATTTTTACGGTACTATTCGAGTCGAAAGGTCACATTTATTGCTATTTATCACAACGATAAACTTCGGGGGTGGGGGGTGGGTGTGGGGGGGGGGGATTCATTCAAATTACATTTAGTATGGGTTCTATCTTTTACCAGTTTGGGGGCCTTTTCCTGGTTGTATGGTTTTATCAGCCTGAAATGGATATTTAATTTGTGTTGTTTTTATCAGTCTGGAATGAATACTTAATTTGTATGGTTTTATCAGCCTGAAGTTGATATTTAGCTGTATGGTTTTATCAGCCTGAAATCGATATTTAGATGTATGGTTTTATCAGCCTGAAATTGATATTTAGTTGTATTTTTTTTTCGATGGATCGTATATAGAAATTGATATCTAATTCTATGTTTTTGAGTTAGATTGATACCTATTGGTACGGTTTTGTGAACTGAAGATTGATGTTTGATTTTATGAGCCTGACATAGATATTTTATTCGTACTGGTTAGTCGGCCGAGATCGATACCTTGTCATGCAGGTGTGTCGGCCTAAGAATGATATCTAGTTGTTAGACCGGGGCTGATGTCGGGTTTTATCAGCCTAATTTAATGTGCTTTGGAAGGTAATTTGCAAGTACTACGAATTGCACAGTTGTCATCTTATGCGCGTTAATGCAATAAAATGTTGTGAATCTGATCGGGTTTTGCGTTAGGCACCTTTCCATATTAACTTGAAAGATGGTTGACAGATATCGCCCCCATAAGGGGTGATAGGCAAAAGGTTGTCCCAAAAACATTTTCTAATATTTCTGCCAATTTCATTTAATTTAATTTAGTAAAACATTGGATTATATTGAGTAGTTTTCATTTTTTTTTCCTTCAGGTATCCACTGTGGATGAAAAATCTATCAGTTATAGGATTAATGAATTTGGATAGTTTCGTTTTAAATACGAAGTATTCGAAACAGAAACATAAGTTAAGCGAAGAATTAAAACATTTTTTGACTTTACTTAATCCACCGAGATCTCTAGATGATGCTTCCCCTTTTGTTATGAGGCAATTTTTAGTGTTTAAGGAAAATTGTGGTAAAAGTCAAATTCATTACGAATCCTGTCCCAAAAAGTATAAAGTATTAAAACATTCTCTGTGCGTTTGTCCAAGGCGGATGGCTGCATCTACTGTCGACAGTTTGATTGGTCGTTTAAGAGCGATTTTTCGTGACCATGGTAGAGGTTCGGATTGGAACACTAGGCTTGGGGTAGGGAATTCATTGGCCTCACCATCAGTAAAAAACCACCTTAAAGCGGTGCGCATTGAGCAAGCAAGGGCGCTTCTTAGTAAGAAAAAGGCCAAACCTGTATTTTTGGATAAAATCATTCGCATGTGTAGAGCCATTGATGTTGATGTATCTAAGGAAGCTTTGACCAGGACTCAAAGATATTAATTAGTTAGAGATAAGGCTTATTTTAAGTTACTGTGTTTCTCAGGTGACAGAGCTGGTGATTTGGGTAGATTGAAGTTTTCTCAGGTTAGAAAATTACCAAATGGTGATGGTTTATATATTCACATGTCTGAAGGAAAATCTTTAAGTTCAGAACCAAGAAGGTTAATTATTCCTCCCGTGGAAAACAAGGAAATTTGTGCTGTTTTGGAGTTGGAATCTTACATTAGAGTGTGCGACTCACTTGGAATAGAACTCAATTCAGGTTATTTGTTCAGACCTTGTTCTGCTGGAGGTGTAGGCGTAAAAGATGCACCTGTGTCCTCTTCAGCTATGAACCACCGGCTTAAAAAACATTTGTCGGCTATCAAGCTTTTCAATGGGGAAACTCCACATGGGTTACGTAGTGGGTGTGCTATTACTCTCAAGAGTTTGGGTGTTTCAGATAGAGACATTTTGTCTCACGTTGGTTGGAGAACGAATTCCATGCTAGAGGAGTATACCATTCCACACTCAGTGTTGCAACAGGGGAATACCGTGGGTTTACTGGCTTCTCAACTGAATGTTAGCACTGGCAGACAGGTCCTCGAGGTTGAGAATACTCTATCAAATTGGAAAGACTTAGACTTTATTTGATATTTTCAGTTTGATGCTAGACAAGAAATTAAAAGGTTAAAAGAGCAACTGGAAGAACAGAAACATAAACAGGAGAAAGAGTCGGTTGAGGTAATGGTTAGAGAAGTTAAAGAATATGCCTCTAGAACTTCGGACATAAACCTTGACACTCTGCACCAGAAACTCATTCTTCTTGACGAGAAAGCTAGGAAGTCATGCGACCAAAGTGCAGAGGAATATGGTTTTATCCTCCAACGGTTTTTGGTGAACAAACATAATCCTAATGTGGGCTCATTGATTGTTTTCATGCTTTCATCCAAAAAAGAATATCAGTTAATGGAAAAGGAACAGAAGTTTATTAAAGCATGGGGGGATCAACCTTCAAAACAAAGATTTCAAAAGCCCCGGTTTATACCGCAAAGTCCCAAAATCATATGTTATAAATGTGGGGAAATGGGCCATGTTGTTGCTAAATGTAATAAATAATTTGTTTGCTTTATATATTTCTAGAGTGTTAAGGAAATATGTAACACTTGGGTAGACTATGAAGGAAAACCTTGTCAGTGGAAAGAAGTCAAGACAGCTGAATATGTGTTATTTAACCCTTTGGAAGTTTCTATACAGAATTTAGTTTTTAGGGATCCCAATAACTTTAGGGCAGGAAGTATTCACTCGCATGTTGATAAATGGCGGGATATTTTGTTGGAATCGCCGGATTCTATCAATATTTTGAATTGGTTAAGTGACGGAGTTAATGTAGAAAACTTCATAGTTCATTTTAACGGGTTTTATGGAAGTAGAAAATATGATCATAGCTATCCATCTTCTAAAGTGTTTTCTAATTCCAACTCTTGTCTCAATTTTCAAGATTCTATTACAACGGAAATTAAGAACCGTCTTTCCACTGGCGCCATTACTGTTTGGGGTACAGTAAATGAAGTATCCCCGCCTTATGTAGTTTCTCCATTAACTGTCGAGCCTACTAAACCACGTTTATGTTTAAACATGAGATATCTTAATTGTTGGATGAAGGATTGCCCTTTTTCCTTAGATTCATTAAATGATATACCTAGATTTGTGACCAATTCTTCTTTTCTAACAAAATTAGATGACAAGAGTGGGTATGACCATGTTTTTGTATCCAGAAACTCGCGTAAACTTTTAGGTTTTCAGTGGAATAACGTTTACTATGTATGCAACACTATTCCATTCGAATGGAAGAATTCTGCTTTTATATACAATACCTTAAATACTCATGTTTCTTCCTATTTACGGTCTATTGGCGTAAATAACCTAATTTATATCGATGACCGTTTCGTTGAGCAGATAAATTCTAATTTGTCATTGTCAAACTTAGAACGCGCGAAAATCGCAATTTACGTTGCGTGTGAAGTTGTAGTTCGTCTTGGTTTTTTTATCGGTTTGCAGAAGTCTACGTTAATCCCAACACAACGTTTAATTTATTTAGGAATGTGGGTTGATGCGCAAAAACAGACCTTTCGTCTAACAGAGGAAAAAGTTTGTAAATTTTTGAGCCTAAGAAAATTTATATTAGAATCTAATAGTATAAATTTATTATCTTTGCAAAGATTTGCTGGGAAAATAATTTCGTTTTCTTTAGCAGTACCAGGAGCGAAATTATTTGCTTCGGAGTGTTTTAACGCGATTTCAATGTTGTCGGCTTCGAAAGAATTTGTATGTCTTTTATCGTTAGAATTGAGGGAGGAAATTGTATTTTGGGGGTTTCTATCTGAATGGCAGGGTTCCAAACAATGGGTTAAGGAAGAGCACCTAGTTTTATGCTTGTCTACTGATGCTTCAAATTTCAAATGGGGTGCTGAGTTTATTTTCAATAGTCAGAAACAGTATTTCGGGGACTATTGGCTATCATCTGAAATCGATTACCCAATCATGATAAAAGAGGCTTTGGCTCTTTTAAGGGCGTTAATTTGTATTAGACATGATGTTAAAGATTACCGCTTAGATGTTAATATCGATAATAAACCCCTTGTAGATAGCTGGGAAAAACAAGGGAGTCGGTCTTCGATTTTAAATAACATTCTTAAGGATATATTTTTTATTCTGCAAGAATTCAATATTCACATGAATTTAGTTTTCATTCCATCTTCAGATAATCCTGCTGATGGTCCGTCCAGGGCCTTTTTAAAATCGGATGCTTGTCTTTCAGATTTAGCATTTAAGAGAGTTGATCTAATATTCGGACCACATACTATTGATCTCATTTCTCTTGATTGTAACGCTATGAAGGGGAGGGATGGCGTCACTCTTCCCCATTTTACCCCGTATAGAACTCCAAAAACGTCAGGTATAAACGTTTTTGCACAGTCGATAGGTTCACACGAGAACGCGTATGTGTTCCCCCCTTTTAATATGATCTCTGCCGTTATTAACTTTATAAAACAGAAGCAAATAAACTGTACCTCGATTGTTCCGGCTATCTCCCCTACCCCAGTTTGGTTTCCACAAATTTCCTTGGCAAACCAGATAGTTGTATTAGCGTATAAAGGTGACAAAAACATTCTGTTATACCCAAGTAAGGGAGGTTTCCGAAAAGACAAATTTGGTTTACCTTGGAATTTGTGGATTGTAAGATTTTGTTTTCAAAATCAGAAGGCAAATTTATTTAATTTCGGTTCAGATTTCTTCAGGGCGCCAGTATTACATCACCATTCAATGTTGCTTATAGGGGATTCTATTGTACGTAGTATTGTTAATATGTCGGGTATAAAAGTCTTTTCAATTCCAGGGGCATCAATTTTGGATATATCTCGGAATTTGATTAATTTGTCACAATCTTTGTCTTGTATTTTCCTGTACATTCACGTCGGAATCAATAATATTAACAGAACCCACTTCGAGTTTGAACAGTTAGCTCAATGTTTTCGTGATTTGGACATTCTTCGAAATGTCTTAAATGATTTGTTTAAAAGCTCTACAATACTTTTGTCATCTGTTTTGAAGACCTCAAAGGTTGATTTAAATGCAAGGGTTTCGTTGGTGAATAAAAATTTAGCTACCATGGCGTCAGCTAATTCCTGGTATTTAATAAGGCATAATAATATAGGATCATCTGACCTGGCAGATGGCACGCATTTGAATGAGGTTGGGGCAAGGAAATTACTTCAGAATTTTCTTGAATTAGAAAAGTTGTAATTTGGATGTTTTGTATTAAATACATTAAAACATTTGGTTTTTCTTTTCAATTTTTATCTCTAACCATCCCATTACATATACATGTATTAGGTTGTCCTGAACTAAACCGGTTTGGGTAGTCACGGCGACTCGGCAAGTCGATGGTTCTCTTATCTGCAGATGGAGGTCCCTGGGTTTGGCGGAAAAGGTCATCATCGGGATTTTCAGGCGTCTCTCATTCTTGCCATTAGCGCAGGACCGAGGAACTGTCAAGGGATAAATAGTTTTAGGTTGGTATAAAACACCGATGTGTTGAAGTTCGATAAAAGAGTAGGCCGTAGTGCCACTATTTGGGCAAGAAGTGTTTCCTTATGGCACATTTTTGGCGTATGTCCGTCTACATTAACCCAAAGTTGAACAGCAGGTCGTCAAATTCATGTCGATTATAAAACCCATGTTGGGAAGTTAAGTTAGCAGTGCATCAGTAAAAGGGTTTAGAAGTTGAAGTGGGAGTTGGAGACTTGGGGGTTTATAAAGCAGAGCTATGGCACCGCATTCCTATTGTATGACTGCTGGGAAGGAAAGGTTAGCGGTAGGCATTTCTCTCCAGATCTTACATCTGAAGGAAGAAGGTTTAAGTTGAGGAAAGTATACTGTTCACAACTTTGACCTCCGCCCGGAAGTATGTAACACGTGACACGACTGTATTTGTCACTTGTCCACCAACATCTGTATGGTTTATAGAAATAGTTCCAATTTTATGGTTTGGTAGTTTGTCATTTTGCTACCCACCCTCCCACCCTATTATCGGGTTTTGAGTCTTCTTCCTCCAGTTTTGCTTCAGGCATTTCTCTCCAGATCTTACATCTGAAGGAAGAAAGTTTAAGTTGAGGAAAGTATACTATTTTGCGTATTTATAAGTTAGATGACTGGTATAACTGTAGGGAGTAGCCGTGAATTATTAAGGTTGCAATTTACTTAATTTTGTTATAAAACATAATTATTTTCTCTTACTTGTATATGCTGTTCTTCTTTCTCGAAGCTTTTGTTCACTGAAATATACAAGGCCTTTATTAAATATTCATGTAAAATATTCTTAACTGTATAACAATTTAGAGGAAATATTAATTCAAAACTTGTGGTGAACTTTGGCGATTCGAACTCGTGTGGATATTTGGCAAAGCTTAAGTAGAGCTTTTTCCCTTCGACTCACGTCAATTTGGAAATCAATAGGTTTAACCTCGAGCTGAAAATCGATACGGTTCGTTCAAAAGAATATACCCCTTGCAATGTTTCGTTTGATTATTTCTAATCGCACTCGAGGGGATTTCTGGGGCTATTGTTTCAGGAGTATGCAAGAGAGGATTTCTCGGACAATTACTTCAGGAATATAGTTCAAACGATTCTCCGAAAAGGGAGAGTATGTGGAATCCCAAACGAAAGGTCGTAGCGCGTTGACAGAATTTGCATTCTCATGTCCTTAACTACGAAGAAAAACCGGTTTAAAACAATCCAACGGACGAACAGTGCAATGTGGCGTCATAATACACCTTCTCTGAAATGTGGGTGCATAAAAATAAGTTTACATTTGAATTGATGGATCTCTCTTCGTTCGGCTGTTTTTGTTTTGTTTTTTTTTTCCTTTCATCTCTTTTTGGACATTTGGTGTTTCTATCCATCGGTGAGAAATCATATAGCTGCGACACCGAAAGGACCATTGAATCCCGGGCTTTATCTAAGTTTAGCAGACTGAAGCTATGGGAACCTCTGCTCAACTTGAATAGTATTTATGTCACTGCCATAGCCTTTCTTTATTGCACTGTATGCGCCTCACCCTAAGCTTTGCTCAACTGTGTTAAAATCACACTTTCTCTTTTTAAAAACGAAATCTAAAGACTGTTATATTTCCGTGTATATAGAAATTATAACGCAATAACTTATTAAGCCATCTTAACCAACTACTTTTCGTCCAGATCAAAGCAGGTTTCGTAGTTACTTGAAAGTGTTTCTTTAAGACGTCCCAACCACGACAGATCACATAATTGTATAGTTTAAGAATCAGATAATCAGAGTATTTTCTTTTTTAATAAAAACGTACAAATGGCATAGTTTTTTTCATAAAAGAGCGATTTGTGATTTTAAAAGATAAACAACAGTTAAAACTTGAAGCATTTTAAAAGAATGATTAGAAAGCATTATGTACATTTACTATAGAGACATGGCCGTGAAAAATGTGTATGTTTTTTTGTTGTATGTTATATGTAGCGTAACCGCTCAATGTAGGCACATAAAATCTGAAGATTGCTGTCCAAGTAACTGTAAGTATTTTCATTTTGATTCTTTCATGAAAATCTAATTATGTTTAGCACGTCATTTGTGCAATTGCTTGCTATTCTGGCTAACACTTCTCACAATTTTGTTCAAAAGAATACAGCTCAAAGTATCCTTATCGTCCACTAAAATATCTGTATTATTCTTTCTGTGGAGGGGGGCGGGGGTAGTTCATCAAAGCTGGCCAAACAAAGTGCCCGAAATCTAATAAAACACCAATTTACTTTTCTTATACTTGAATTACCCAAATTGTACTGAATTGACAATGGGTCCAAAAAGTTTTTCCGGGGCCACACTGCAATGATTATTATTTGCGAATGTAGCTTCAACAGTCTGATCGGATGATAAGAATTCATGTCGGCATAGAGTGGGATTTCGCTTACAAAACCATTGTACAACTTGACTCGCGGACTCGCATAGCAGAAAACGCCTCTGTGCTGTTAAACTTTCTTCTTAGGTTATATTGGACCACATTGAAGTTGTATTCATGGGCTAGAACAGCCACTCGAAGAGGTCCAAACCCGGTAAGCACAGGCACTTGAAGTTATTAAAATAATACTTCTTACTACTATATTGTCAAGCTGTAGTAAGAAGTTTTATTTTAATCCCTCCAAGTGCACGTGGCGTTAAGCTCCGCGATTTCGGCGCTCGCCGCCGTCTGTACTGTAAACGGGAATTTGTATAGGACATTTCAGGTCTTGCTTTCCCCAGCATCCATCGGGCATGTACGTCTATGGAAATGCAGCTGCACACACAGCGATTTTAAGAGCGCTGGCTGAGATAAAACACCATTGCTTTTCAATTTGGATGGTAAAAATTCGCTTTGAGTAGATTTGAAATTCTTGATTATGTTCATATAGCTCTACTAAAGGTATCTGAACAAAAAAAGGTATCTTAGACATTTCCACGGACAACTTCCCTACCACAGTCTATGAAAGATAATCATTGCGTACAAGCTGACTCAACACCCCGCGATGATTTTCGCTATAAAAGAAGAATTATTATGAAAGTAAAATCTATTATTTTAGTATTTGCCTACATGTATTTGCGGGTATTTGGCATGGTGCCCTTTGCGTCTAAGTTACCATTTACAGATTCTGGTTCCGTGTAACTCTTTTTATTTATTTTGAAATATTTGTGTTTCAGCTTGTCCATCACAACTTCCTTGTTCTATATTATATAATCAACTTGGACCCTTTGATGAGTGTCTTATAAAGGAAGCGAATGTCAGACATATACAACCATCTGAAGTTGGGGCAGAATGGGAAAGGCGTTGTGTTAATGAAGGTTTGTGTGAAGAAAATGTTGGAGCTTGTAATTTTATAAAAGACACCATTGTTCATGATATATGTTATCAAGAAAACAGACTTCGTGTGCCTAATACTTGGAAAATAGCAACAAGATGTAACTGAGCAAATAATTGTAAATCTAACTTGACAAATGTACAGTAATATACTTCATGCTGCATAGATATAATTTATGTTACATTGTATCTATACAATTTATGGTATCATTTATTTTCGGAATTATGATGTTAAGCTTAGTGCTGACGTGGTTCTTTCAGTCCGAGTGCGGGGCACGAGTATCAAAAATTGACAACATTTGTCGTCGAATTCCAAAAACATCAAATGTATTTTATATTCAAACGATTTATAATAAGTCCTTAATAGAAAATGCTGAAGGATACTTCTGAAAATATAAATACATTTCCACACTACATCCCGTCCAGTTTGGTAAGGTCTACCATTCATGAACAAATCTAATTTACTATAATGATATGGATGTTTATTATTAAAATATCGAAAATCAAAAGGTCTCTTATTGGTCTGATGTATGCCAATCGAATCACAGGAATCTGACCTATCTATATATAGTTCGGTATGGTGTATATACTATATACACCATACCGAACTATATATAGACAATATATAATACCGTATTGTATATTGTCTAGTTCGGTATAGTGTATGCATATATACACGGATAGAAAGTCAGATTCCTGTGATCGAATCCAATTTACACTCCATAACATTTTTTTTAAACGTAACCAAGGGGCACCTTAACTTTTTTTCGTCCCTCCAATATAAACACCGTATATAAAATTAAAGTCTAAAACGTACATAAGAAATGCTGACGAGCCGAACGATGGAAAATGGTGACAACATACAAACCCAATTCAATATTTACCTTATAAAGTGTCCCAGCTGTGCTCTTGAGGGAACATAATTTTTTCCATATAAACAAATCTAATCCCCACAACATATACTCTTCCTACATTCGAAATTTGGCCGAAATCCATAAGGGTGTTTGAGCAATAAGTCAAAAATATCAATCATATTCGTTTGATGTACAGACGGGCTTTGTTAAGAAAACCCCTTCGAGATCTCAGTGCCATGGGAACAAAAATCCGGTGAAAACTATGGCATGAGCTGTCAGCTCAAGGAAAAGGGAGGAACTAGCTTTCTGGGTAATCTGTTTCACAGAGGTATTGCGAAAAGTTTATGTAACTCATCTTCAACAGAAGGCTTGAGCTAGCCTTAACTACATACATCTTATCAAGACCTTCATGTAATACCCTGCATATCTCGCCACTAAGTTCGATATATATGACGTCACATCACACCGTTTCGATCATTAGCCCGATGGCGCGTGCATTGTTTACATAACGTAAACTGGTCTGGGCAGAATGATGCCTTTTATTCATTTTATATACTCATTTACACCAAATAGGAAATATATTTTTTTTATCTTGATATACTTCAAACGCCTTTATTTATTTTTCTAATACTTAATCCAAAAAAAAAAAAAAAATCTACAAATTTAATTGCATTAGGGAAAAGTTAACTGCGAGCTTATTAACCCGCACCGACATCATTCCTATCAGTGATTGTAGCGGCCTATGGCGGCGAATATTCACTGATCAGTGGGGCTTTTAGGCTGTCGGTCCAACGGCGACCCGTTGAAAATTAAGAGGGTTTGGCAGGCGACCCCACTCTATGTCACTTAAAGCTTGTGATGGAACCTTACAATCTACATCCAGATATCTTCCGGTCAATTCAGTGCCGATCTGCTCGAGGTGGGGTTGGTGATATTTTGATTTTCATTTTTTCCTGGGAGAATAATTCTACCAGTTCATCTCCCATCCCTGTTATAGATGGATATAACCAATTTCAATTTATTAACACCACAACGCCTTGTTAGAAAACATTTAACTGAAGGACATATTATGCATTTAGAAATACAAAACATCGATACACAGGGATTCTTTTAAAAAATCTCTTTAACCGCCAGTATTTGTCAGCAAAACATTGAATGATAGCGGCTGAGTTTATTCTTTAGAAATCCACCAGCCTTCCCAGGCGTTTCACATGCTATATTTTATTCATATTCTTTTTCCACGACTTTAATGTTGAAGTTGGAATTTTAAGTTTAGCACATGCAGCTTTTTCGCCGATTTCCACAGATAATTCAATAGCTTTGATCTTTTCTTCGTTCGAGTATGATTTATAACGTCCACGAGATTTAAAATTGCTGACCATGTACCAGGAGAGGGCATCTTGTACAGTCGAGTTATCACGGCTATCGGCATCCTCATCTGTAAACAAAACGAGAAGAAGCTCAAATAATGGGTCAGATCAAAAATAACATATTAAAATCCAGTCAGGTTCAACTGAGCCACGCCGAGATAATTCAAATCATGCTAAAACAAGCTAACAGTGAGGCTGATGTCCACCGCCGAAAACCCACAATAAATAGATGACACATATTGATCAATTGGACATTTATCTTTCCCAAAAGTATCAAACTGATTATCTATACTTAGACTAAGTATAAATGTTCATGATCAAACTCAGTTTGAAGTACCTGGAAGTGAAACTATGTTCGAAGTTTCAATACTCTCCATCAGCTTGAATCAAGATTAGCTTGGGAAATTTTAATCATTGAACTCCGCCAAGGCATTAACCTCATATACATCTACATCAAGCTTAAACACGCCACCTCAATTAAAATCAGAGTTGTTATGTTCCAAAGTCTTGACCAATCAAATTGCTTATCGCCATATGTCTGAAGAAAATGTTCACCATCGAACTTAGTCAAGGTATGGATGTAATTACACTATTCACCAAGTTTCATCACTCTCAGTTAATAAGAACTAAAGTTATCGTTTCTCAAAGCATCAACCAATCAGACTGCTTATCTGTGTTTACTCTAAGCAGAAGAGTTCATCTTCAAACACTACCAAGGCATACACCTTATGAACGTCTAATTCAATTTGAAAATTCTACCTCAATTAGGAGAGTTGTCGTGTTCCAAAGTCTTGAGAGGGGGGGGGGGGTCTCAGGTACCCGTCAAACCCCCTCCTGCAAAAATTCCTGAATCAGCACTGCATTCACCTAATAAACACACACATCAAGTTTGAACATTCTAGCTCATTTAGAAGCCAAGTATTGTGACCCAAAAGGGTGACAGACAAACAGACCCATTTTAAAAGTCCTTCTTTCTTCGAAAGGCGGGGGACAAAACAAAAACTTTGTAAAAGAAAAATCCTCCTCAGACTAAAAGCACGCATCAGTTTCACACCTCTGCGTTAAATGAAATGGTTTAAAGTGTACAGATTGTCATTCTGTCGCCGACGTTTCGTTTTTTTAAATAGAAAAGTATAGAGAGAACAAAGAGGGGGTAAAGGGAGGAGGCGAAAAACCAACTACAATTCGCGACTACAATTGATCACACTATGAGCCCTTGCGTAAGTAAAAATGGCTTAAATTGCAAAATTTTCAACACATATCACAGTTTGCATTGAAATAAATAATTATGTTATAAATAGTGAATCTTATCTTACGAACAGGTTTTGCCCAGGTGGGGAAGAACGGTGGGGCGTTTAGTTTAAGACGATTTCATTTTCATTTTTCTGTGTTTGTTCTAATTTTCTGCTTCGGAGGGTCATTTTAAAAGGGACAGAAATTTCGCGTAACCTCCGGATTTTTTAATTAAATTTATGAATTTATGTGGTAAGTTTCACATTTAATTCAATGCCAATGGGAATTTGTTCAATTTACATTTAGATATGCGGAGTACAGTTGGGGGCTTTACTATGAAATTAAAGTTCCAATAGCATTTTTTTAAGTTACATTTTTAAAATGTATTAAAATAAACCCCAAAAATAGATTGAACCTATAAACAGTCCCACCTTGTTAAAGAATAATCCTATTAATCCTATAATTCACTATTGCCAGTTGAGAAATTGGCAAAAATATCATTTTCAACTTCAAATTCAAGCGTTTGAAGATGGCCGTCCATGGAGAGGAATGGGAAAACAAGGGAGGTAATTGAGTAACTATTTCCTCAATCACCCCCTGTCACCTTTTCTAATGCCCAAAAAATTTTGCCCATGACCGTATAATAGTGAGTTGACAACCTTTTGAGCAAAAGACATAGAAATAATTATGTTTTGACTTTCTTAGAAAATATGAAATTGGAACTTTAAGGGAGTTATAGGAAAGTGACTTTTAAGGTATGTGCAGTAGCCTACAGTATGGGGTCAGTTAACGAGCTCAAGGAACAAGACATCAGTAGTTGAACCATTTCTAAACTAAAACCACAAGATTCAAGGTTGACCACCCACGGAATAAATTTTGAAAGTGCAAATTTTAAATGATATGGAACAATATTAGCTATAGACTAGTATCTAATATGCAAGCCCCAATAAAATTCAGTGGAACACAATCTAGAACATTTAACACTAAAATTGCTAATTACTTTAGTCTATTGGATCTTCTTATAATCGACTTTGCCTGTTCTTTTACCGTTGAGATACTGACGTCTATTAGAGAGATGTTCACCAAGTTTCACCCACGCTATATTTCTCTGATCATTAAGTTTGGGATCATATTCAATAAGCCTTGTAAAGAATGTAGCTTTTTGTAGTTGAGTTAGCATTGAAAGGGACGGGGGATCTTGCCAATCTATGCCTAAACTGTCAACAGCAACACGTATAGCTACAGCTAATTCTCGTCTATAAACTCTTGCAGGGAACGATGCTCCTGGAATATACGAATCAAAATCATCACATTAGTATTTTCTGAAAATACTAATTCTCATATTAACTCAACATTCACTGTTTTCACAAACCAAACATATGGATCGGTTTGTCAACGATCCCGATACAATTTTAGTCACGCAGCTTTACCACATATATCGATGATGATAATGCTTTAGTCCCGTTTACACTTGGTCGCAATAAATTTTAACAAATAATCCCGTTTACACAAGGCCGCGATAAATTTCAATAAATTTACCCGTTTACATTACCCGTCTCTGAACCGTGCAAAACGCGGAACTCTTCACAGAAAAGTTAATTTCAGTCTCTAAGTAAGTTACCAAGATGAAAACAATTATGACGGTTGGTTTTGGTACGTTTGACTCTTTCTTTTTTGTTTTTTCCCCCGTTATTGAGAGTACAAAAGAAATCAACGCTACCAGTAGAAATGAAAGCGAATTACGCTACACATAGCATAGCTTGTATTGGCCATTTTGAAAGAACTGTTGACAGCTGTTAAATTCACGGAAAAAGGGTCAAGTTTCATTTTGCGCATGTGCAGTAATCCCTGCTCAGACCGGTGAGCGTGTCTCTACTAAAATTTAAAGCGTGCCGTTCCTGGTACCGTACCGAGACCAGCTCACTTCAGTGGGTCAGAATGGCACCGTACCAGGCCCAGTACGCTTACGTTTGGCTCGTTTACGTTACAAAAAAACGAAGCGTCCCGTTCCTGGTACGCTTAAAATTTGTAATGTAAACGGGGTTTATAAGATCTTAAACTTTGATAAATGATCCCCTAATACGTATGACTAAAATGTGTAGATCATTTGATGTTTTGAATGCTTTCACTTTGGGGCATGACTAATATAGAACCATGGTGTTTTGTCCGAGACGTCTTCCAAAATAAGACAATAGAAGTTCAAAATTGAGCCATCTCATAATACTGGAAAATACAGAAAAACTCAACAGAAAGAAAGTGACTCGATGATCGGGATTCCGATCAACGGATATGACTTAGCTCAAAATCTCCGGAAGTTTTTGAAAATGAATACGTAGTATATGTCAAGAACCGTATTTTTAAATAGTGATATCATTTTAGAGCTGCATCTTTTCTTTATTCCCAAATCATTGTATAGTCCTACTCCTACTTCGCAAACACCAATAATTGCGGCAGATATTAAAGCTTACAAACTTCTTTTAAAGCATAGTACATGCACTTTTTTTAACTTTATATTTTAATAATTAAATGTGGATGAACCCAGTCAAAAACAGTTTTTATTTCCACATCATGGAAGCTGTTGATCTATGCAAGGTCCGAGTTATTCCAAGTAGGCCTATCGAAAGGGGGGGGGGGCTGTTCACATCACCCATAACCATTCTTTTACCAAAGGAAATACCTGTAGTCCTAAATGGGAGACGTTTCAATATTTAGATCGTTGAAAAAGATTGAAATTATCGTTATATGTATCACCGCCTTGAATTATATTCAAGATTCCAGGATAAATTCGTATCTTTAGCCTACTTGGACACCTTATTAGTTATCAACTTTATCGACAATCCTGTTCTTTTAAAGCATAGTACATGTACTTTTTTTAACTTTATATTTAAATAATTAAATGTGGATGAACCCAGTCAAAAACAGTTTTTATTTCCACATCATGGAAGCTGTTGATCTATGCAAGGTCCGAGTTATTCCAAGTAGGCCTATCGAAAGGGGGGGGGGGCTGTTCACATCACCCATAACCATTCTTTTACCAAAGGAAATACCTGTAGTCCTAAATGGGAGACGTTTCAATATTTAGATCGTTGAAAAAGATTGAAATTATCGTTATATGTATCACCGCCTTGAGATAAATTCAAGATTCCAGGATAAATTCGTATCTTTAGCCTACTTGGACACCTTATTTGTTATCAACTTTATCGACAATCCTGTTTATAATTCCATAGTTCAGCTTAAGACATTTGATCATATTTGATTTGTTCCTGCACATACAGCAAGGTCATTTATTCACCTCGTAACAAGGCAGAATGAATTAACTATCACATTCAGGTCTCTGATAATATCATATCTGAGCAATGACCATGGTGTTGTGCTGTTTGCTTTGGAGTAAGAAATCGCCATCGGTTTTATTCCTCAGTAAAGTGAATTTGAGTAAATTACTTTTATTACCGGTACGTTTAAACTACTGAAATCGATAAATCATCACCAACATGGTTTCATCAGATTCAAGAGAGAAATAGAAAAGGTTTAACATCCACTCGACTCAAACTCGGTCATTTCTGAACTAAGATATGTGGTTTAATCACAGATAGATAGATTTTATTACATAAAACACCCATTTCGGGCAGTATGTAAATAATACATATTATGCAGGAAAACAGAAATACATAAAAAGTATGCGAAAGGAAACGCACGGGGTTGGAAAGGCGACCATATCTAGCGGTGGGGGGGGGGACATGAGAGGCAGTTGAATAGGCCTACCCTGGCACAAATCGGTCACCTAATGGGTGCCTTTATCGAAATGGATAAAGAATAGGTTATGGGTGTATGGGGTGCTCTTTCCAATGGTTGCAATACGAAACCAGAAACCAACGACCAACGTGACCCTCGTTTTCATAAGAGAAAATATAATGGTTGAAATTGCAAAATTTATCGTCTCGGCCAAAATCACTGCTCCATTGGATTATTCATAAGCCTTTAAGGGTTTTATTCATTATTTTTTTGGAGTAAAAAAAGTGAAATAAATTTGTGGTCATATCGAACAACTTATTGTTTAATGAGTTCTATCATCGAACCTTGCGGTTACCAGCCAAATGACATGAATGTGAGCGAATTGCTTTCGTTAGATATATAATAATTGTTTGGCTGCATCAATCAATTAAGATAAGCTCTAGGCCTACAGTTATTCGACAATTGTTTTTGGATGTCTAATAAATTGCAAACAAGGCAATTACGACACAGTAGAGAATATCGTGGTCAGGGGCCGGTCGGACGGTCGCCTAAAGGGCCGGTCAGACAAAAAATGAAAAAAATAATTTTGGCCAATTCGCCTAAAAAACACCTTTTTCTGTTGAACATTTTATGGGGGAAGGGGGAATAGGACCTGCCATAGAGCGACGATGATCATGTTGTATTTGGCCGGTTGTTTTAACACATCACTGAAATGGGCAAGGATAATAGACTTTCTTGGCTGGATGTGCTTGGTGTGGGCCAGAATTCGGAATCCTGCAATCGGGATTCCGAATTTCATCCGAAATTTTCATCGGATTCACCCGACACTGTCGCCACAAATTTACTAATTATTAAGTCACCTGCACCCTGTTTGTGGGAATACGCCAGAATCCAAAATTAAAAAGCAGCTTTTATGAATTTCACTTTCGTCACTCTGTACGTGTCTCGTAGCCTTCCGTCACAGGAGGAATCAACTATAGCGCTACCGGCAACAAAAATGGGAAAAGATTTCTACTTATTCAATATTCCTAACTGGTTAATCAAATGGCCAAATTTTGGGGTTCATTTTCCCGGACACCCACTCCCCCGTCCAGTAAAAGGGACCGCTCCGTTCCCGGCCCCAATCCGCCCCTGATCGTGGTTTGTCAGGAAGAGTTGATCCGCCAAAGTTATTTATTCCACAAGAACAGTTACGATATTTAGTCGATAAAGATCTAATTTGTGGAATTATTATCACTGGGTCGGTTTCCCTAGATTATTTCAAGTTACCTTTTCAATCGATCATGACGATAAGGTACGGTATAGTTGTGATCACAACCCATGCAGCAGAGCCTACCAATCCACTGTTCACATTGACTGGGGGTTAAATAATGCGTATCTAGAAACAAAAGTTATATTAACTAAAACAAGTCGGGCCTAACTAAGCCTATATTAGCCTCTCCGACAAGACTATTATAGACCGTCCGATCGTATCATGCTAGTAATTGTTATAAAATTTTAATCAACATTTTACACAGCGGAAATGTTTAAAAGCAAGTATCCGACCGGTAGGCAAGATGCAGTCCTAATAAGTTTTATGTGGTCTTAATTTGTTGCTTATTGTTTGAAATATATTTGTGTGTCGTGTCTACGGGTTTGTATTGTGTAATTACGTGTATTTATGTGTGATGCAGTCCCCGTACTTTTACTGCTCACACGGTCCGTTACATCAACGTGAATTAATCACGCAGTGTGCCAATAATCGCTCTGGGGGAGAATTAATTTTAGTGAAAAAAAAACCTCCAAAACAGATGAGTTATGACGTCAACTTCGGCTGAACTCCGAAAACACGCCCTTTTCCTTATGGTCACCTAGATTGGAGAAATAGTGATAGTCGAGATTGCAATAGAGAAAATCTGATCGTTAAAAATGCAAAGATAAAAAATTTAGTGAATTTAGAAAGGTGAAATGTAGAGAAGGAAAAAAAAAACATAAATAGATTTTTACATTGTTAATTTTCAACATGTCAAATATTCAAGAAGTTAAATATCCATAAAATGTACTAAGGTGAAAAATCTCGAAATTGGCCATTTTGACTATGTAAATTTTGCAATTTTAACCATGATATTTTCCCTTAATATGCCACTGATTCGGCTCCATATTGATATGCATACTGGTGTTGCCCTTGTTTGTATTCTGGTATGACACCTGGTGTCTCATGCACTTCAATAATTTTGTCTAGATCGTCATTGCTCACAACATTATTCTCTACTTTTCAAAGTGGCCTACACCTCTTCTGTTCTGTTTTGATGCACTATTGTTTTTGTCTTTTTCCTTTTGATTATTCCACACAGGGGTGAAATGAACGTGCCTTGCATGTGAACACGGCAACGTTACACCTGCTGAACATCTAAAAACAGTGATGAATTATTATAACTCGGGAGCTCCCCCTCATCTTGGTTGCTTTGCTAGTTCAACCATGTGGTTTGAGAATCATATTATATAGTTGCAGAAAAATTGTTACAACACTTTTGTAAGTGATTTCTAAAGATTTACTTATTAACTCAAGTATCAGACGCTTTGATATACAACCTGATCACAACTAAAACTTGAAACAAACACCACTCCCTTCTGGAATTCTTATAAATGTAGCAATCTTGTCAGCTTTCATAAGATTATGTTACACATGGACTAGATAGAGCATCTTCCAATAATGAATACTTAAAGGGTATACAGGTACTAGGAAACTACTTGAGAGCCTTCAGATGAATCAAACATATTGAGGTATTTCTAACATTTTGACGTTTTCCCTGTTATTTCCTTGTACTGCTCTATATGCTTGTGTTTTTGCTTAATTATATTGTGTATTGTTCCTATTGCCACACCAAACTTAACTGCCAATTCTTTCATTGTTGGTTTTGGATGACCTTCAAATAATGTTATCACCTCATACTTTTCTTCAACAGTCAACACCTTAAAAGAACGTGTTGAAAAAATTCCTGAAATTTAACAAATAAGAGATGTGAATAGTTTATTAACGAGTCAAACATTTCCTATACATACATTTTCTACTAAAATAATCTAATCACAATAGGGTCCAAATATATATACTATATGACCAAGACATTAACAAACCAGTAAAGAAATACACAAAAACCAATCTACTCAAAAGTTATTCAGAATTTATTACTTTGCACAATAGGACACATCACTAAAAATTAAAGAGAGATATAACCAACACTTCCAAAGCTAGACATATTGAAACATTTAAAATATGCTCTAAAAATATGCACATTACTTTTTCTTCCTTTAAAAAGTAAAACCCATTTTCTTCTTCAAAGAGGGTATAGTTGATTAAGTTTAAAGGGACAATCCCGACAAGAACAGAGTCTCAAAAATTAAAGTCCGAGTATTTATGAAATTTAAGGACCAAAATATAGTGGCATGGTGTATTTACCTTGTCTCAAAATTTCAGCTCAAAATATTGAGTCGTTTGGACGTGAACTTCAGCATTGCTTATCCGGACACGTAACCCTTTTAAGATTTCGGGTCTATTTTTTCATTGGGTGACCTGATAATCGATTAATGTTTCTTGAGAGGTCTATACAGTGAATGACCCATGCCCTGTACTTGATAACAAAAGGTAAATTTCAACTACATATTATTTTTATAGAAAAAAGTCTGGTTTTATCCAGATACTGTATAATAAAACGTTCTCCATTTCCAGATGAAGACGGTCAGGTTTAAGTTATTTACAAGCGTATCACAAATATCGGTGGGCCTTAGGTTATGGATTTTAACACAAAATTAAGCAGTTTTATTCCCCAAAAAGTTATCGGGATTGGCACTTTAATAAATTTATTTCGTTTGCACTGAAATTGAGACACCTTAGGTGGACATTTCCAGATGGAAAGATAATAAGTATCAAACTGTTTAAACTGGAGCCTGAGCTTTATCCATCCAAAACTTTAAAAAAATCAAACATTTGACACAGTATGAGTGCAAGGTGGGCTAATGAAGAAGGACATACACCATACAGTGTGCTATGAGGAAAATTTTGACTGGACTGCAGCACAACAGTCTACTTATATATCGAATTCCAACTGCCAAGAGATCTTTTACGTGCATGCCAATGTATACATAAGACCTTGGTTTTTTATTCCATCCAAATAACTAGACAGCTGTCCTTGTCAGGTCCTCATCCTGCATCACTGACAAGGGGGAACAACACTGGAAAATCCTCCAGGCTTGCGATCCACACTTAGCCACTGTGACTCCCCATAAAAGAAACCAAGTGTTATAAATTTTGACAAAAAAATGCATGTGTCAGGTGTTTAATCAATCAGAAACACAAACTATTAGACATTATATTTATATGGTAGTCTCATTATTGAAGACATAATATATGCACAAATACTGTCATCAGATTCACATGGGAAAGGACTTCAACTATTTTTATGCAGAGCTATATCTACAATGAAAGTATGTATGATTCTTTTAAAACAATACGAGATTTAACCTAATAGGTACATGTGTTCAACTAACAATATTGAATTCCTTTTTCTGACTTTTGCCAAATTTAACAAATGCATAAACTAAACTGACTTTTATTCTACTATATAAAGCAATATAATCTGAGAAACAACATATAATGTTAGAATCAATGACCATCATAAATGTTGTAAGTTTTCATATTCAGCAAGATGTTTTTCCTTTTGTTTAATTATGTTATAAATTGTTCCCACAGCTACTCGAAACATAACAGCAAGCTTATTCATTGTAACTTTTGGTGAGCTGTGAAATAAATTGATCACTTTAACCTTTTCTTCCACTGTTAATTTATTATTTGTCCTTCCGATGTTCATTCCTGAAAATCAAATAAATGAGTTAATGTTTTGTAAAGATTTAAACAAATATATGTACAAGACGTAAGGCAGGAATCTTAAAAGTCAAACAGGCTATATATGTGAATACAGATTGCTTATTCCATGTAAATGTTCCTAAGATTTATAAATTGTATTAATGTAATTTTTTCTCTAATACATTTTACTGTACACTACTAATTTGCAAATAAAATATGTTTAAAAAAAAATACAACAGAGCCAAACGATTTGGTGCTCTTTTAGTTCTGATATTTCTCAAATATAATTTCAAAAATACAATTAATTGTGAATTAAGGTACAAGATGTATGTCAAAAGTCTTAACACTGTCAAGATTTTTTTGTAAAATTGTCAATTAAGTCAGGTTCTATTAGAAATGTGTGAGTTCATAAGATGAATCCAAGTTACAAAATGAGGTTGACTGTGATGAATATAAACACTGATGGTGTACATGTATTATTGCTATTCACATAGTCTGTTTTTTCTGCCATTTTTGTCGATAATGTTCTTTATATCGTAGTATATTGTACAATGTTCTTTCTGCACAACAGAATTTCGCAGCCAATTCTTTCCTTGAAATTTTGGGCTCTTCTTCTGATATTTCGATTAGTTTTATCTTTTCTTCAAGGGTGAGTTCAACATAGCGACGACTTATTACCAAGTCTGAAATTAAAGATTCACAAATCATTTCAAGATGATATCCGAATTATTTTTTCCTCTCTTAGGTCTGAACACATTAATCTAAAATATTGTCAGATCCAATGAACTGAAGTATTCATCACTGAAATGGGCAACTCACATAGATGATAGAACACATTGATATTTTCACAAAGATGGCTATGACGCTGATGATTTCTGATCCCAATCCTGTAAATATTTGTCTTTTCTCTTCAAAATATTGTAGACAGTTTGAGAAGTAACACCAAACTGTTCAGCTAATTTTCGAACAGTTGGTTTAGGTTCTTGTTCAGTCAATCGAATCAACTTGACTTTATCCTCTAGATGTAGTTCTTTATATTGGCGTGTGTTTAATAGTGCTGAAAAGACAAGATAAAACACATTCCTCAGTTTTGGGTTCAAAAGCCTTGATGACGATTCAATAAACAAAGTACAATCAACACTGCCAAATTATACAAATAACCAAACTGATTTTTATCCAAAGTGTCAAAACCCTTCATAACTAGCATGTTCTCCATTTGGTAAAACCACCTAATACAAATCCAATTCTAATTATGATCAATAACAATCTAAAAATCAGACAAATCTCTTAGACAAATGTCCCAGATATCACACAACACCATAATCTTTTTTGGAAAAACACACTAAGTAATACAATAAATGTCCTAAATTATTTAATGCTGGGACATGTAAGTGTAGAATTCATTAACTTTTACTTTACTCAGCCATGCTTTAAATCAAATTTCCTTCTAACTATTGCAACTAATATCAGCTTAATTCACCATGAAGAACGATAACATTTTTGATTGCAAATTTTACATGTGGGGTATATAATAAATGATTTTAATTATTTGAAAAATCCATATTTGTAAGTGCCACAGCAACATACTAATTTTATTGTGTGTTCTTTTGTTTTTGTTCAAACATATGAAGAAAATGGTGTTTCTTTTTCAGTAGTTTATAAACTGTGCATAGTTTAATATCAAACTGAGCCGCTAGTTCCTTAGTTGATGGTTTTGGTATTTGTTCAGAAGCTCTGATCAGTTTAACTTTATCTTCAAGGGGCAACTCCTTATAATCACGAGTTGTAAGAAGTGCTGAAATTAAACAAAAAGAAAAGCCTCTTAAAATTTAACATATTTATTACTAACTTGAGATAGATACTTTTAGTTTACATGAATTTGTACAACAAGCTTGTGTACTTGACAGTATTATGTACAAAATTGACAGGACACTACCATGACTATTACATGTAGATTCTGCTTAATAAAATAACACAATATACTGGTAAATCAAAGATGCCAAATTATGGCTCACTTTTTTCTCAGATACAAATTGGGACCCAAGAAAACCACATAAATAAAATTTTGTCTATAAGAAAAACCTTTGTGCTTAACAGGCTCTGTGAAATATTTGCATTTAACATCAAAATTATCATTAAACATTTCCTGACATGAATTCAATCAGATAAAAATGTGATCTATCAAAGAATTAAGTGAAGATTACATGTGCTGGCTTTAAACCATATCTTGTTTATATCATCTACCTCTACTGAACAGATTTGAATCTTTTTGGGGCAGATACATGTAGTCCCTTTAGACACAGACCTTTCACAATAATGTAGTCTGCAAGTGCAAAGGATTCATCAATCTTTCAAATTGCATTCAGAAACTTATATCCTGACTAATGAAAAAAGGCTTATTACTCAAACCAGGATGCATTTGGGGTTTTCCTACCCAAAATAAAGTTATATTTCAGACCCACTATATTTTCAAAGTATAGAACTACAAGTAATATATTTACAATGCTACATAATTTATAAAAGTTTATAAAACCTACCAAATATTAATTTGAATTTGAGCATCAACAACATTTTCATACAGAATTGTACATGTAAATCATTATTAGCTTAAAAAAGAGAATGGATTTGTGATCTATGTTGAAGTTATTGTTCTTCCCAATACATCTATTCCAATGTACATGTAGCTGTAAGCGACAGGACATCAGGACAGAACATGATAGGACAGTAAAATTGATGTAATACTAATAGGATATGGTGAACAGAGCTAGGATATGCTAGTCTAGTACAAATGGATGTGTGTAGGATATAGGATGTGTTAGTGCAGAAATAAAATTGATGTGGATAGGATTATACTTATAGGATACTGTAGGATAGAGGTGGGCTAGTGCAGGGTAACCCTGAGGTTTATAGGATAGGATAGAGTATGGCCTCTACAGAGTAAAACTGATGTGGATAGGATATGACACTGTAGGGTAGAGGATAGGTAAGTGTAAAGGGTAATAGAATACATTAAGATAGAGAGGACTGACTCATTCAAGGTAAAATTGATGTGGATAGGATAGAGACCGGGCTAGTAAAAGGTAAATATTAAAATTGATGTAAGACTTTTGAATAACATGAATCACAATAATTATGAGTAATGTAACACAGAAATAAGTATTAACAGAACACAGTTTTTATGGGATACAATCACTAGTTTTATTCTAAAAACATGACGTTTCGACAAGTATCCTCTAATCGTGTTTGATAACAATAAGAGGATACTTGTCGAAACGTCGTGCTTTTAGAATAAAACTAGTGATTGTATCCCATAAAAACTTTGTTCAGTTAATGTGTTTTCCCAAACGCTAAATGCCACTAAAAGATTACACAGAAGTAAGGTTCAGCTTAATCTGACTTTTTAGTCACAAAAATACAACAGAAACAAGATCCTTGCAGCTGCAATGTACTAATTTTACTCTCTAAAAGAAGTTGTGACAACATTAAATGTGTCATGTATATATATATATATATATATATACTGTATATATGAATATCAACAAAACACCTTTTACACATGAAAAACTATAACTTGACTTCAGTTCTGCACAATAACTACGCTTCTGGGTTAAGTGACCAAGTTAAGGCATAATTCTACCATTTCCTTTTCTCATAATCCGCTATATATTTGTCTTTTTTACGCAGAATACTATAAACGGTGTGAATTTTACTATTATACTTTACTGCTAATTCCTTAGCGGATGGCCTTGGAACAGATTCTGATTCTTTGATTAGTCGCACTTTATCTTCTAACGGTAATTCCTTATATTCGCGTGTCGAAATCAAGTCTGAAAAATATAAAGTAGGCACAACATGAGATAAAATACGGGTCACGCTCACTTTACGATTATAAACACTACTTGCTTCCTGTCAGGTTAATACAAACACACCACAAGGAGAGAAGATAAGAAATAATTGCTATGGTTAGTTAAGCCAATACACACTTTCGAAATTCACTTTCAATATTCGCCACAAACAAAAATTTTCACAATCCACAATTTTCATCACACCAAAGCAAGGAAGTTTGATTTATTCCATTAATTTCCTTCTTTTTTCATATTCAGCCAGATATTTCTCCTTTTTCTTAATGATATTATAAGCTGTTTTAGTTTGAACATCAAATTCTTCTGATAATTGACGAACTGATGGTTTAGGCTGCCTTTCTGATGCCTTTATCAACCTTACTTTTTCCTCCAATGGTAATTCCTTATATTGACGTGTGTTTAACAGAACTGAAATCAAACAATAGTTTTAGTATTACTATCAGGGATTGACAAAAGTATGTTTTATGTACAGAGCACTCACAGAACTATCAGTTTGTTGTTGATCCCGGAAAAAGTCTAGAATCAATAGCCCACCCCTGTTCAGACTGTTTTAACAATGTGATATAATATTCTTTTCTCCTATAAATATTATATATCGTTTTACGCGCAATTCCAAATTTGGCAATAACTTCTTTCATTGCAGGTTTTGGAACACTCTCCAACATTTCAATGACTTTAACTTTATCTTCTATGGACAGTTCTGTTCTACTGTGTACATGTCGAAATTGATCTGAAATTTGAAGAAAACTATTGAAGTTTATGCAGATACTTGAAAATTTCTACTTAATATCCATGTTTTTGAGATGTCCACTAACAAAATGTTCATGTAGCCAATTCTATAATTAACACTAAGTAATATCCACTACCAACATTTTCCTTACACACTTAGCACTAAATTAAATTACTATCCGAACATATGACCACTGGATTTCAAACACATTTTATCAAGTACTGCTCTTCTCATATTCTTCTATATATTTGTCTTTCCTCTTGATGATATTATAAACTGTTTGTCTTGTAACTCCAAATTTACTTGTGATAGCTTTTATTGAAGGTTTAGGGACTTGTTCAAACATTTCAATCAGTTTGATTTTCTCAGTGAGTGATATGGAATTGAATTGGTAGGGTCGTGTAAGCAGATTGAGATCTGAAAATAAGTAAACACTTAATAAGACACCGCAAAAACACTTGACAAGTAAATTATCAGTTTTTATATACATTTTAAACTAGACAAAGTAACTGTTGTCTGCCAACAATGTTGTGTACCAATTTGATTTCTTCCTTGCCTACCTCTATATTCTAATTAACCATTGCACACAATATATATCTAAACACCTAAACATTCCTGTAGTGTAGTTTTTAAATTGAATCTAGTAAAGATGATACAGAAAACTACATGTAAATGGTCAACATAAAGTAAACATTGACTTACAGTTACACTATAGATCACTCTTCAATTTGTGTTTTCTTTAGAATATAAGGATAAATAATAACTTCTTCTATGTATGATATTGTAGACTGTTTTACGACCTATACCATATTGTTTAGCCAAGGTTAAGGTTGATGGTTTAGGAATCTTCTCATATTCAAGTATTAAGCTGACCTTTTGCTCAAGAGACAATTCCTTATATGACCGGCTATTCATACTGAAGTCTGAAATTTAAACCAATATGTCAATCTTTCATTGAATTTTATAATAAAACTTTCATTGATTTCTATTTCAACGATCAATTATCCAAAAATAAGGAGTGATCATAGTGTAAGTGTAGTACACTTATGTAATTCTACAAAAGTTCTTTTTTCTGTTTAACTTCTTAAACAACATACATTAAACATTGAAATACCACTGTAAGAATGAAAACATTACCTTCTCTACTAATATGACCAGGATTCAACTAGTTAACAGCAAACAACAGCAAAACAAATGTTTTTGTAGGTTTATAAAATCTGAACATGGACCAGGAATTTCCATAATCCAGCAAAGAATTTCTTTTGGAGTGTCAAAAATCTTATTTTGGATAGTTTTTATAACTAAATTCCCCTTGACATCAATATTGCCAATTAGCCTACATGTATTCATCAATATTTCTACAGTTTTTCCAAGAGCACTTCCTTACTTTACCCACACATTATGATCACTATAAATGAAAGCTTCTCACATAGATCACCAGAAACACAAGGAATATAGGTAATGAATAAAAAATTTCTTTTACTCTAGTCAGTAAAAAAACAATAATAATCGATTCAGTATTTTGAAGATATAATACAAAGGACAACTTAATGACAATAAATTTGGAAGAAACAATTTCTGGGGAATCCAATTTCACATTTTAACACGAGTAAACTTCTTTTTTTCCAAATATTGATATGCAACATGGCTAGACAGAAAATTTCGGTGCATTTGCCTTAGTTAAAACTATTTCTCTATTTGGCGAAATCCTATGGGTGGCTGAATTGTATAGATACTCAACAAGGTGGTTAGGTTGACATTTTGATTCAATGTGAAATGTAAAATTAATGGGGTTTAACATCCTACTTTTTGCACCTAACCAGAGCTAATGAAGACGGGGATTCAATGTGAAAGTGGTATTGGAGTGGTTATGTCTGACTGCCAACATATTTAGGTAATATTGTCCTTTGTTTTTTCAATTATATAATAATTGTCATGTTTTTTCAATTATATAATAATTGTCATGTTTTTTCAATTATATAATAATTGTGGTATGTATGGCACATGTGGCAGTTGTAATTCAGCCAAATGGAAATTTCAAGCTAAATCTATCATGATTACTAAATTTTATTTTTTCTGAAGAAACATGTTCTGGTATTCATCTTTTCTCTTTAATATTCTTGAAACAGTTCTAGAAGAAACATTATATTTGATAGCTAGTTCATCTATTTTAGGTGGAGGCATTGTCTCTCTGTCCTTGATCAGTTGCACTTTCTCTTCCAGTGACAACTCATTGTATTTCTGGGCTGAGAACATGTCTGAAATTTAAATAATTAAAATTCAGTCAGCAGGGACCCCCTCAATTTGTTATATTTAACAGTTTAAGTTAGTTTTAGTATTACATTCTAATAGTAATAGCATGTATCAGGTGGGCCAGAAAAAAAACAATTATACCATATACAATGGATTAATTCAAAAAGTATTATACCTATAACAATAACCTTTCACATGTTGTACCATATGATGGATGTTCGACAACTTAACTCCAAATAGCAGGTCCACCTCTCAAATAGTGTTAACACAGTACAAATTTTAAAAGATCGGTTGCCATATCATATATTGGGTAAACTGTTTTTTCCTGTTATTTGTACGTTTTTGTGAAAATAGCCCATATAGGTACAATATTTTCCTAATTTTTCAACTTTGTAGTGTACCGTAATTGTTGTTTTTTTCTGTGACACTCCATGAAAACTAATGAATAAAAAGACTCATCTACCCCCTGCTATGCACATTATTTTGTTATCTGTAAGTGTCATTTTTTGTATATTGTAATTATTATGTATGTGAATGTCTATCAATATTAATGTATTGTAACATGTACTATAAAGTAATCGTTTATTAGATTTTCCTCTGCCTGGCTGGATAAACCACATCTGATGTCGTTCTTTGCCTAATTATACACTATTATTTTAATAACTTTTCAAAAATAATATCAAGAAAAATAATGATACTTTATTTCTGTATGCAAGCAATTATTGTAACAAACTATTAGAAATAATCACATTAGTTTCATAATAAAATTGTACAGACACACATATATTATGATTTCACACAAAACTGAAACAATGCAAACAGTAAGCCAATATACAGGATATATGATACAAATTATTATTATGTACTTAAGCAATATGCTGTAAGATTACTATATTATTGTATAAATGCATGATTTTACAACTTTAAAAGAGTTAAGCCCCTTTAAGATTGTCGAATAAAGAAGTCAACTAAGTCAACTTTTTAACATGTAACTATATATAGTATATGTGTCAAATATAATCGGTTAAGTTCAAATATCTATCTTGCCCCAATACCTTCAAGTTTCTAAAACATGTTTATTAGAAAATATTCCTATAATATTTTGTGAACTGTCAACACTCATTTCCAACTTTGCAGCAGAATGCTCAATTTAAATCCATGTGATACAACTGATCTGGGACAATAATTACTACATTGGCAGGTAATGCACCAGTAACAATAAAATAGTTATGGTTCTGGGTGTAATTGCTTAAACTAAATAAATGAACTATGAGTACATGAATTATTAGCTAGATCAAATTTTAATTTTTCCTCATATAAATCCTTATATTCCTGTTTTCTCTTCATTATTCTGTGAACAGTTCTTCTATTAATATCATATTTTTGTGCAATAGAGACCACAGTAGAAGATGGATTTTGCTCCCTTTCTTCTATTATTCTTATCTTATCCTCTAGTGACACTTCCTTCTTCTGGTTAAGATACAAATCTGTAAAATAATCATAGATTATTTACAGCTGCATAAAAAAATTCAGACATAATATACATATGTTCCACATCCATTGTCAAAAATTCTTAACTTAAAACCAGAGACATCGCTTCTAAAACAAAGTAACCATTTACAATGTGCAAAACTTCAAATAACAGAAACAAAATATTTAGCACTATTTTAGAGAACTGCATCTGTGCATTTCTATGCCTTAATATTTCAAACACATTCTTTTTAATCAAGAGGTAACTTTCAGTAAAAAAACCCACTAATGACGTTTTGGCGGATTTTAAATCGCATATCATATATGAAAAATTTGAACTTAGTGCTTTGTTTAGCCAAATAATATCCAACAAAGAATGAATGGTAAGAAGCAAAAAAACATAAAACCCATTTATTTTCTGTTTAACAATAAGATACTAATTTTTTCTGCATGTATGATATAATGTTGGGTATAGATCATGGGTAGTAATGGTATGATTGACAAATATATGACATACATTTGTACCAGTAAATCATTCATTCATAAACTTCTGCTAAACAGAATCTTTAGATATTATTTAGTCCCTATATTGAGTGGAAATTTGTTATTAAAAATGACAGGTTTCATTCAACATGGAAACCTGCAATATACTATGTTTCCCAACCCAGCGAGATGATTTTGTATAATAACATTCAAGCACTAGTTACTTTTCTTATGAAGCTTACTAAACAAAAGATTGAGTTCAATGTTAAGTTTCAATATCATTTTTTTGCTTCTTTTGATTTAAACAGAGCTTTAATTTCATCTTTCTTTTTCCAAATTCGAAAAACTGTGCTTTCTGATATTTCATATTTTCTACACCATTCAGAAACTGGTGTGGATGGGTTCTCTTCTCGATCTCTGATGAATTGTACTTTTTCCTTTAATGTTAATTGTTTATACTTCTGTGTGGTCAACAAGTCTGAAAACCAAATATTAACAATTATTACTTTCGTTTTTTTTTTTATATATTTTTATATCATGAGCTAAGCAAATATCCTTTTGGACAACCGACCCCAAAGTACAATATAAACCTGTACAGTTATCTAGTTGATAGCATAAGCCTATTAAAAATGTTTTTGTGAAGCTACCTACAGCGAGTTATTTAATATTTACAAAAAGTTTGCCTTTTGTTAGTCTATCTACAAATGATTTCAGATTATAGTGGTTTGATGACATTCACGATTATACTAGTTCCAACACTTCTAATGACACATTCCTGGGTAAAACAGGGGCTTTATTTTGATTTAGTTCAAAAGTACTGATAGAACTGAGGCGATATATACACAATCAACAGCGGCGATATATACACAATCAACAGCAACTTCTACTAAATGAATTATTTTTTTTTAGTCTGAAGAATCGATCTGTATTCATCTTTACGACGCAAAATTCGTTTCACTGTACTTTCTGATACATCATATTTCAGAGCTAATTCTCTTATGGTTGGAGATGGTAAGCTTTCTCTATCTTCTATCAATTTGACTTTATCCTCAACAGAAAGCTCTGTATGCTTCTGAGTTGCAAAGATATCTGAAACCAAACATATGCACTTGAAAATACCCTAATATTTAGTATCATTGAATAATTCAGACTATTAAGCTTACTTAAAAGATAATCTTGTGTATTTATGCACGGTCCAAAAAAATGAACATCATCTTCCAATCACACAGATAAAACATATATGTAAGTCAGTACCTTATACAACTAAGGATATATAATGGCCAAAAGCATCTTATATTACAAAACCACAGAAATCAACTGGCCTCACAATGCAAAACATGATCCAAGGAAGAACTAACTTAACTCTGTCATAAATAATGTCGAAATCTGTTATAAGTCGGAAAAAAAAGATACAGTATATTATTCTCCACACAAAAATGCTGCACACCTTTATTATTCCAAGAAGACCCAAGATATAAGATAACTCGCAATATTATTACCACTATTCATTCACAGATCGAAGTTATATCTAAATAGTGTACAGAACATAATAACATACTATATGATTTGTTTAAAAACTGTTTAAACCCAAGTACAATAACACTGTGTTCTATAGTCGAGAAAATATGGTAGAGCTCAAACTTGTACATGTATTTATTGTAACATAGCATACTTTTCTTTCAATTTTAGTCTATTTTTTATTATGTGATAAACAGTTCTTTCCGATATTTGATATTGTTGCATCAATAACTTCACTTTATCTGTAGTTTTTTGATCACTTGCTTCAAAGTCATTGATTAAACAAATCCTATCTTCCAAAGATAATTCTGTACGACTTTTAGCAGCTCTTAACATCATCCACTGAGTGCTGTCTGAAATTCAAAGAAAGGAATACAATTAATAGATATCCACTTTCTGCTGAATTTCAAAACTTATCAAAACACAGTTTTATCACTATATTATCATGATCACAAGGGCAGTATGGTAAACACTAAACCATGTACGAAGCATCTGTCATTCTATAACAACTGAGGGAACGGCTGTCGAAACTGATCTCTGGATTGAATATTCATTTCTATATTTGGTCTTTTGTTTTACAATACAATAAACTGTACTTTGTCCAATGCCAAACTGGTCGGCTAATAAACGCACTTTATCGGTGGTTTTCAAACTACTTTCTTCATACTGATCAATCAATTTAATTTTCTCCTCTAAAGTAAGGTCTTTACGAGCTCGGCTGCCTGTTACATATTGTAACAAAAGGTTTTTGTCTGAAATTCAAACAGAAATGTGTTAATACTAAACTTTTGCTTTGAATATGGTTACATCTCTTTGAGACCATTAGGAAATGTGGGGGTGATAAATAATTCTATGCTAGTCAAACAGAATTATCAAGATAAAAAATGGAGAAATAACTTTCATAGAATATCTGTATGTAAGAAAAACCTAGCACATCATACACACATTGAACCACCGTTGTATCACTTCCAAATATTTACAATTTCAATTTGACCGAATGTCATTTCCTCAGCTCATCATAATACATTGTATATGTCTTTTTTGACATTAAAATTCCCAACAAAGTTTGTTTCAAGCATATATCACCAAATGAAACTCTGAAGCTTCTCCGTTTTAAGTTCAAGCCTACTAATACAACCACTGTCAAAGAAAGTGTCTATGTAAATGTTACGTACAATAAAGTTGCATTACTTATTTCAGTTCATTACAATCACTACGTTTCATTATTGTTCCGTAGAGACACTGAGAAGTAAGTCTAAGATACATTTGTAAGCAAAATTTAAAACATTTTTTTCACTGATTTTGATCGTTGTCATATTCCTTTATAATTTCATCTCTTTTTTTCAGTATTCTATACACAGTAGCTCGGCCTATTCCATATTTTCTGCACACATCTTGAATTTTCAATGTTTTTGTTTGGCTACTTTCACCATGACTATCTAAATCATTTAAAATTTGAACTTTTTGTTCCAAACTCAAAATTTTCCTTTGGTCTGTTAATAAATCTGAAAATATATCAAAATTTTTACTGGAATGGGCTGGATTGTAAAAATCAGTATGTGCTGAAAACTCAGAACCTTGTAAGATTAGTTAGTTTTTCTTGGTATTGTTTCATGATAGAATCGCGATTTTTTAAAAATCTATAAACACTTGTTCTCCCAACTCCATATTTTCTACGTATATCCTGTATGATATTTCCCATAATGTTAGTGGCTGATGATTCACTATCAAACATATTAAGCAGTTCAACTTTCTCTTCTAGACTCAAAATTTTTCTTTGGTCTTGAAATATTTGCATTTCTGAAAGTAAAGAGAAATAGGCTACTTGTATTTTCTAAGCAATCGAATTTTAGTTCAGTGGTAGATTGCTTTTTTCTCTATAATAAATACACGTATTTGAGTCTTTATTTGAAAAATAATTATGACGATTTCTTTTTTCTTGCATCTTATTTGTTATTAATTTGTATTGTTTTATTATGTAGGCCTACAAGTCCAATGACCTAATAAACATTATCCGATTTATTTTCTAGATAATGCAATTAGTGCCTCCAGTAACCTAAACAGCTGTTAACAAGTGATATTTCTAGGTTATTCCCATACAATTTTACTGTACAATTCCATACTGTACAATACATACTTGTAAGTTCAGTACCGGTGGGTAATAAATAGCACAGTTTCACTTTGTATTTTTAGAACTGAATCGCAGCTTATGATGAATACAAGATTGTGATTTGCCTAATCATGAATAGTTTTGCAAAACTGTGATCTGTCTACCAAAATATGATCAGATTCTGGTAATAAAAAAACATTTAATCACAGTTTGCACAAACTATCATGACAGATTGGCAGTATCCTAATTATTCTTTCAAATCAGCAATCCATAGTCTTTATATTAAATAATCCATTCAGCAATCCACAGCACAAGCAGGCCTTCTCGTGAATAAATACCTGGAGAGTCAAAAAATACTCTCCCAAAATTGCAAAAAGGGTAAATCGCTCTCCTGAGAAAACTGTCCTGAATCTCTTGAGGAGAGCTTTTTTACATTTTTGTTTTTGAATAGGGGCCTAATTATCTGGTCTATGGTGGATTCAATGAAAAGATAAAAGTATTAATTGTCATCAAGAATGAGTATTAATTATCATATGTTAAAATGAACCATAAATGAAAGTTAGGAACAGTTATGAAGAGTAAAAGAGTAATTAAAAACAACTGGCTGACTGTTCATTTACAAGTCAATCAATGAGTCTGTCCCACAAATATCTGAACAATTATCATGTCTTTGATAACTTGTTCGCAATGTTTGACACAAAGTTTACACCAAACGCTTGTAAGATGCCCATTTGTGTCCGTCTTGACACTGATTTGTCCGCCTGTATTCCACCGCAAAATGTTTTCAGTTGGACTGAACGAGAATTTGGATTTAGTGTATTAGTTGTGTCACTTTCAGCGGAGGCAGACATTTTATCCAAACAGTTCCATACCAAAAACGTAACGAAACTTAGGTATAAAGTAGAAAGAATGAGAGACTTCATTCAGAATATTTGTGAGCATGAAACCATTCATTTTTTTTTACGAGAAAGGAAGTCAGAGTTGCCAAGACGACAGTCGTTAACTAGAAGGGTCATTCTGATTGGCTATTATTGTCAAGTGACCCAATGAACTGTCCTGTTATATTAAGCACATAAAGTAGAAAGAATGAGAGACTTCATTCAGAATATTTGTGAGCATGAAACCATTCATTTTTTTTTTACGAGAAAGGAAGTCAGAGTTGCCAAGACGACAGTCGTTAACTAGAAGGGTCATTCTGATTGGCTATTATTGTCAAGTGACCCAATGAACTGTCCTGTTATATTAAGCACAACCACAAAATAGACTAACTTAACCAGACGCATATTTCTATGGTATAACCGCTGGCTATTTCATATATCCGACGGTAAGACTAGTAAAGAATAAACAGCGATGGAGATCCGAGACCCAAGTTGACATTCGTTTTCGTTGAGGAGAGTCAAATTAGCTACAGAGGCGAGCGATAAAAACCCACCTTGGCCGACATCCAGGTGCGCCCAGGAGAGCGAGAGCGATCACGCTCCTTTTACGTAAAGGCCTGCACAAGGGCAGATATTTACCACAAAAACCACCAAATTATTTGCAGATGGAGTAATTTGTAATGCATTATAAGCAATGAAAAAGACAAATCTCTCATCCACCAATTTATTCAAATAGTATTATTTTCATGGTATGAAAACTGATAAGCAAGTTTGTTACCAAATTGGACCAAATAAACATTTGACTTCAGTTAATTACATTTCAATATTTAAAAAACATGTTCTGAAAGTAAACTGTGTAGTGTGTACCCATTATTTCAAATAAAACAGGTACAATAATTATTGTGTGACCATATTTTTTTTTTTTTTTTTTTTTTTTTTTTTTAGGAGTACAATCTATAGTGAAACAGTCCATATATACAGTCTCAAAAATTAAAGTAGACAGGATATAATAGTAAAATTTTTTATATTATCACTGGAGCCTGGAATGCTGTGTCTGATGGGGTAAAAGCTGACCATACATTACAGCATGGATTATGATAGAAACAGGTGACATAGTAAATTCTTTGTAATTGATGTTCAAGATACTTTCCCAGAAACAGGTGACATAGTAAATTCTTTGTAATTAGCTGATATTAAAGATACTTTCCCAGAAAAGTATTCATACATTATTTCCAATAAAAGCATGTCAAAAGTGGTATATATGGAAAGTATAGACACCCAATCTTACTAGAAAAATACTGGATTGCCCGAACAATGCCCATGGGGGAAAACACTGGGCAAAACTGTCAGGGTATCACTAACTGGCAACCAGACTTATCTGCCAGCTTATAGTGTGCCAACTTAAGTTGGGGAAGGGTTGTTATTTCTTGATCAAATGGTTAGGCAGTTTGGGGAACATTGAAGGGTGTCAACATACAAAAGACTCTGCAATTAAACAGTGACGAAAGAAGTTGACAGAAATATGTAACAATTTACTTAGGCCTCAATATGTATGGTAAATGTACAATAAGTAATGATAAATACATTCTCAAAAATGGACCCTTCCACAATGAGGTTGACAGACATTGTGTCTTACAACAGCTTACTTACAAAGTTATGAGGTGGAACTGAAGCAAATTTCTGAAGATTACTTTGAATATGTTTTCAGTCCAAATATATCATCAAATCACATTGTTTATACTCGAGAATGTATCTTTAATATTAATGTCATATACATGTAACTAATCTTGTAAATATTTAGGGAAACTTTGGGTTTTTTATTAAATCGACAGTAAAAGATGGAGAAATGAAACACCAAGAATGAATGAATGAATGATTGGAATAAGTACTGACTTAACTTTAGAATTAGTACTGACTTAACTTTAAAGCTGCAATTTCATATTTCTAAGTTATATTTTTAAAAATATATTAAAAGTAGGGCTTAAAACAGATGGTATCTATAAATAGTCCTATCGTGTTGAGGAAAAATCCTATTATCCAATAATTCACTATTGTCAGTTGAGAAATTGACAAATACATCATTTTCAAATTCAAACACTTGAAGATAGCTATACCATGGGGGAATGGACATATAAGGGAGGTAATTGTGTTATCATTTCCTGTGACAATGATTTATTAGTGTGGGGGAATAATGCCTATGATCGTAAAATAGTGAGTTGACAATCTATTGAGCAAAAGACATAGAAATAATTATGTTTTGACATTCTTTGAAAATATGAAATCATGGCTTTAACTAGGGGTGTGACGATTAGTCGGTTTAGTCGGAGTCAGTTCAGTTTTACCAACAAACCGGTTCAAGTTTCGGGAAATCGATAGTCGTCTAAAAAATACAGCATGATATAAACCAGTCGCCCGAATATTATAGCATGTTTTTTTTAAAGAAAAAAAAGATACATGTATTAACGATCGACAATTATGGGGGCGAATAAGCAATAAGGTACATCATTGATAAATGGTCGACAATAATAATAATAATGAGACAATCGGTCGTAGATATTCCCGCGACAACAAGCGAGTATGTTTTTGCATACCTAATGAAGTTATTTCAAGAATACATTATTTGATTGGACGGTCACTAAGGTCAATGGTTGAAGTGCCCAATCAGAAACAAGCAATCCTCCAGGTTGGGTCAGTAGGAATGCACACTGAGCTGATACGCTTTCTCGTCGGTTTATCACTAATATTATTGATCAATACGTCATTGTTTGTCAATTTTTTGAAGTCTATTTTTATATGCTGTATGTATTACTTTTATTAAAAAGGTTAAACAAGAGATTTGAACAAACTACATAGTACAAACAAAACCAATTTTTTTTAATGAACAGGACACATAAAACATAGAACTGTATGTCGCCATTACAATTTTAAGCTCCGTATATAAAGGCCAGTATATTAGCGTGTATTGTACATGTAGACCATGGAAGACTAATATTTTTCAGTTAGTTTTTATTACCGACTAAACCGAATCTGTTCGTTTTTTTAGCTGCTGACTAAGTTTTGCTTAGTTGTCACACCCTTAGCTTTAACACTGTAATACTACTAATAATTTTAAAAATATTATCTAGACTCTTCGTGTGAGTGTACCGTAACAAATATTTTAATATAAATTTTTTGTATCAGTTAACAGGTTGCAGTTGGGTTTTTGTATCAGTTAACAGGTTGCAGTTCAATTATTTTTAGAACATTACATCACTTCAACTTTGAAGTTCAAGTAGCAATTTTCTTCCTGGCCTTCCAAGTGTTGAAATAACTATGCAGCAAACAATGACAACATTTATTACTCTTTTTTTTCACCTATTTTGTTGTTGTCACAGATTGGTGGAACACAAGTATACCAACAGAGCAAGTCCATAATAAAAATTATATAATGACAAGTTGTAATACAATAATCATAATATTTAAGCTTTGTTAAATAAAACAAAGATCAGAAATTAAAATCTTTTTCATGAACATCATATTTAAGTTGATAGGATTTAATGTATTCATCTTTTCGTTTCAAAATCCTATAAACAGTTGGTCTTGCAATACCATACTTTGTAGCTAGATGAAGAGTTGATGGATTAGTGTCATATTCATTAATCATTTTCACTTTTTCCCTCAGAGTTAATTCCTTGTAACCACGTGTTTGAAGAGTTTCTGAAACACAACAGGAGGTCGAAGGTTACAATCTATCAATATTTAGGATTATGATATCGAATAGTAGCATTAGCATATTTATAAGGAAGACTTGAAAAAGACATTTGGTCTTCCGTTGGGGTTTTTTCTTTCCTTTTTAATGTTTCGAAAACAGTTGCTGTAGCTATTCCAAACTTTACTGCTAGACTTTTTGGGGTTGGTTTGGGGACAGTTTAATAGGTTTCAATGAACTTAACTTTGTATTTTAATGTTACCTTGAGTAGAACTCTTTTCAAGTCTAAAAATCAAATTATTTGGATTACTTTTCAACACGAAATATTTCATGTGTGAAAACGGGTTTACAGAGTTTTAATGAACTTTCTATAAGTAATCAACTCGAATGACCAATTTCATCAAGTAAACTTTAACATATGATCAGAAAAACTCAGTATAGAGATAGTTTATTGTTGTATTGTTTTTTTAATCACTATTTTCACTAAACAGGTATATGCTACATTACATATGATTTTGTAGTTCCCACTTGCTTGTCAAGATTCTATAATTTTCACCAAACTCTTTCTTGACAAAAGTACGTGGTAATATGGAAAATCCTAAAACTCTTAATCTGACTTTTTGTCACATTGGGCTTTGTAAAACCACACAAAAGACAACAATATACGGAATAATTCACAAATCACATAAACTGATTAAATCTTTGCTGCAATAAATCATATTCGGCTAAATATTCAGATTTTTTCCTCAATATCCGGAATATAGTTGCTCTTCCAATGTGATACACACTTTTGATATCTAAAAGTCTTTTTGTTCCTTTACACGGATGATTTTCATACATGTCTATCATCTCAACTTTCTCTTGCAGTGTTAAATGGGTAACTGGTTTGGAAACTGCAATGAAAGTAAACACACTTGTTTAACATCCATTTCAGTTTGAAATATATACAATTATGATATAAAGCGGTTGTCTATTGGGCTTGTATGTTTACTTCTATATTCCTGCAGGATTTCATCTTTCTTTTTTAATATTCTAGAAACGGTGGCAGATCCTATTCCAAACTTTGCTGCCAGATCTTGCTGAGTTGGTTTGGGGACCGAGTAATAGGTATCAATCAATTTAACCTTGTCCTTCAAAGATAACTCTGTGTACGGACGTTTTGACATTAAATCTGAAAATCAAATGGTTTGGATTACAAGATGAACTTCATATAGCAGCCCTTTAAAATGAAATCACTAATCTGCTGTGGGTACTTTCACCTGATTTATTCATTGTTTATTATGTTCTGATTGACAATCCAGGTCTTTCTAATCAACATACCTGTTGTGTTATTAGTTCAGGTTGGTAATAAACATCTTATTTCAGACATTTTCAATTAGTTTTAAAAAAAAAAGTAAACTATTGGAAAACCAGAAGTGTCAGTACAGATCTTTTGACAAATATCAGAATGTGCCATCGTAGACATCCCCTCTCTTCAAATATAAATCAAATATTAATCAACTCCTACAAAAAATCAGACATACAAAGTTTGTCTACAACTTATTCTTTAAATGACAACAAGAAAGTTTGTCTACAACTTATTCATTAAATGACAACAAGAAACATGGTTAACTTTTCGTAAAAAACTTGAAAACGGTACCTGTATGTTTATCAATATACACCTTGTGTTGTGTTTTGTTATGAATACCAATTAACTGCAAAATCTAGTTACGATCGCACCATACATATAGCCTGATGACATGAAATGGGGTTAACGTCCTACTGTCCTGCTCCTGAAACTGGGCAAATAATGACAGACATACACCATACAGTGTGCTATGAGGGAAATTTTGCCTGGGCAGCGGTGCTATGGCCTACCCTTATATTGAATTCCAACTACCAAGGGATCTTTTACATGCACACCAATGTGTACATAGGACCTCGGTTTTTTGTCCTGTTTGAACATCTAGACTGCTGTCCTTGTCAGGCCCTCCGTCCTGCATCATGACAATTATATAACCTATGCATTTATATAATGCATCGTGACAATAACTAGTATTGATAATTGCTTAACAGTTTACACTTACTACAGGATTAATTGTCGGCCCTTTTTCAACAAATATACACGTACAGCCAAATAGATTGACCAAAGGGAGTATTACTATTATGCAAGAAAGTTCAGATGTCCTGAACAAATGTTACAAAGATTCTCAGGCAAACATCGGTATGTAAAGATCCTACAATTATTTTTTATCAACCTTGAACATGCTTAAACTTCAGCATAGAAGCTACACTCTTTCATGAAGATGGTTCTGTCACCTGTGTCAGTTATTTTTAATATTAAGTATTTTAAGCAGAGAAATTGTACATTAAGCATGCAGCATCTCATTAATATTCGTTTGACAGTGATAAGAAATTGGCTTTTTAATCATTTTGTGATGCTCAACTAGTTTCTAAGTTTCTACATAGAGTTTGTATGTTGTGTTACAACTGGGATATTTGTTCAGATAGAAAGTCTAACACAGATTAGTAAGAAATATGTACATGAAAACAAGAGCCGGTATTCCATACTATAATTAATCCACAGTTCTGTATCAATGAAATAAAGTAACAGAGTACCAATACATTAAATGTGATATGTATGGTAAAGTGGAATAACTTTGACATAAAAAAAACATAACGCTACCGCTACAATATACGTCCACATTCCTGCTTTGATTGATATGGTACTTTGTCAAGAAGGCTAGGCGTTTGGTTCGTTTAGCGTCGAGGATCGTGCCTCAACATCAAGATAATCCATTCAGAATTGGGGCTTTCAGACGCTAAAGACAAAAAGTGGGCGTGGCTCTGCCCCTGGGGATTGGGACATCCACCAAAATCAATAGGCTAAGGAATACATACATGTATGCCAAGTACCAAGCTGATTCATTCAGAATTGCGGCCTGTAAACCACAAACACAAAAATTGGAGGTGGCTTGCCTCTGGGAGTCGGGACATGCAGTTGTCGTCCTTAGGCTATAAGGAATACATATCTCAAGTTTAAAGACGATCCATTTAGAATCAAGGCCTGTAGACAACACACACAGACACGAAGTAAAAATTGACATGGCTCTGCCCATGGGGGATAGGAAATCACAAAAAACAATAGGGGTCATCCTTAGGGTATAAGGAATAGGTATGCAAAGTTTTAAAAGGATCTATTAAGAATTGCATCCTGTAGGTGAACACAAGACACAAAAACTATGGCCGTGGCTCAGTCCCAGGGGGTCCGGCATGCACCAAAAATAATAGTGGTCAGCCTTAGGGTATAAGGAATAAGTACAGTCTGCGACATTAGCGCTTGTCCGATTGCCCGGGACAAGTAAAATTTACGCCGGACAAGTAAAACTTTCATTGGGACTTGCCCGCCGGTACAGTACTATTTTTCAATAGAATTAGATACAAATATGTACATTGACCGTGACGGAGATGACACGCGCGCGAAAATTTCGCTAAAAAAAATTAAAAATTGCCATTTCCCCGTTGCTCACACTTTTAAAGTTTGGGATTCGGCAAAAGATGGAGGAAACGCGGTGGAGCGCAGTTTCTACTCCAAGGGAGGCAATTCCATTTAATATTTGTCTACTTCCGCTCTGACATATTTATGACCTTGGAACTGTGACCTTTCCTTGACTTTCGTTGTTGTCTTTCGCTTTCGTTGTCGTCTTTCACTTTCGCTCTTTGTCGTCGGGAGGAGATGTTAAGGTGGGTGGCAGGGGCACAGCCCGGCAAGACACTGAGTAATAGTAGGAAACGATCCGGCGACGATGCTCAAGTAGTCGAATCAACAAACGGAGGTATGAATCTCTTTCACGTAAACGTGAATTCCAACAACATTGGTTGACGGGTAGACCGTGGTTAACTGTGAATCAGAGGCAGGATGATCCTACATGTATCTCCATAACTTGTTCTTACTGTATTCAAACTAGTAAAAATAATAGATTTGTTGATGGAATAACAGGCAACTTCAGGATAGACACGATTCAATCTCATGAGGTGTCTAAAGCACACATTCATGCCACATCTATTTGTGAAAGAAAAGATTGTAATTCTTCAGATGCATCAAAAGCTCTCATGATTTTAAAAAAAAATGAATTGTCTAGGCTGGATATTTTATTTAGAAATGCACACGCTGTTGCAAAGACACGGATGTCTTTCAAATCATATGTTTGGCTTTGCAACCTGGACAAAGCGAAGGGCTTGGACGTCGGAGAAACATACATAAATGACAAGAAATGCGTTGAATTCATAAAGTCTATAGCAGATGTTAGTAGAATAGAAACAGATGATATATTTCACAATGCGTCTTTTATAACTTTTACCTGCGATGGTACTAGTGACAAGTTTGGTGATGAATATGAAAGTATTTATGCAAGAACCTCAATAAAGGGACACATTCACGACAGGTTTATTAATGTGGGTACAGCAGAATCTGCTTCATCCGTAGATATTTATAACTATGTCAAAGATATATTTCAGTCAATGACCCACGTGAAGTCACCTAATGCCTGGGACCGGATAGTTGGTTTCTGCTCAGATGGGGCATCCAATATGCAGGGTAGGTACCAAGTTACACCTGCAATAATTAGCTGAATTTTCCCACCTGCTCCTGAGGCCACAGGACAGGAAAATACATGTTTATAACATGCATTGCATATAATTAAATATGTCTAGGTTGTCTCAACTGTCTGAAGTGAAAATCTCATTTCATGACAATTCCACTAGGTATGTTTTGTAGAGAGACTAGAGATATCCAATTGGGAATAAATTTTTACATAGCTTATATTATGTCACGATTTTATTAGAAATGAATGGACTTTTGTCACTGTTAATTACAGGATTACGAACAGGACTGGCAGCACTCATCAAGAATGACCATCCTGAGGCCACAGTCATTCATTGCTTAGCCCATCGTCTTGAGTTGGCATACAAAGATGCCATTAAAGCAACCGTCAATAAATTACACGAGAAGGCAGTGACACTTCTACTTGGTAAGAATATCCCACCAATCCAGAATATAAATTAAATCACTTTTTCTACCTTTAGAACCGTTGAAATAAATCTGCATAATACGGTTATCATGTTTGTGAGTAAATATACTGTCAAAAGAAACCTCTTCTTAAAGTTAAAGTCGGTTATTTATTATAAAACATTGGCTGAGTATTGTTCATACAATAGACAAAAGCAAGTTATAACTTGAGTCTTAGACTAAATGTCGCACCGATTGAACATGGATAATCCAATAATCACCTTGCAAACTGAAAACATCAATACTACATTTATGATTGCGATCAGATGTGTTTCGCACAAATTTCTGGAAAATTTCATGCTCGCAATTTTTACAGTATTGGAATTAAAATAGTTCCTTAAAGTGTTCACTTTTGATATGTGTATTTTTAGGTCTATACTACTTTTACCATCGAGGGCCTAAGCAGAAGAAGATGTTATTGCGCAGTTTTAAAACCCTGGGCATGCGCAAGGTTATACCAACCAGAGTGGGTGGAACTAGATGGTTGCCCCACATTACACTACGTGTCTGGAGTTTGAGACTAGAAACACCGAACACCGTGGAAAAACACTCTATTACACGGTGGAATCTCGGAGAATCGCTAGCGAAACGGCAGCTTGCCAAATCACCGCGAAATAGGGTGTTTCACGGTGAATTATAGTGTTTCGCGGTGGAACACGGTGAATCGCTCGAGTGCCGATATCATCCGGATGTAAGCATGTTGACGGAAAATGTATTTTATTTAAGTTGAATACAAGATATGTTAACCGTTGGCGAGGCAGCTACGGTCGTATTTTTTTTTATTTCTAACACACTGCACATGTATAACGTGGTGCCACAATGTACGCGTATGCAAACAATGAATAACTTACAACGTATCATTTCATCTTATTGGCTGCTATTAACCGTTGGCGAGGCAGCTACGTATCAAAATGTATGCAACACTGAACAACTTAAACAAATTTTAAACGTACCATTACATCTTCGTCTATAACTTAGATCTCATCCATCAATTATTGGCTGCTATCAAATCCAAACTTTAAATTATATACGATGAGCTTTTACACATTACTTAATTACTCGCAGCTTCAGATAATCTAAATCAATTTTCCATACAGCACACACCACAGTTCAGTAAATCACTTTCGGTAAGTCACGTGGTCAGAAACGCGCCAAAATATTGGGACTATATTATTATTACGCTGTGTTATTTGGCGAAATTTCTTTTAGCAGATCTTGACTGTCACCGATATATGATAATAATGAATTATGACGCATTTAAACGATATCAATGGCGGGCGATACACTGTGAGTATCACTAAAGTCACAGCCCAATGTTTATGTTATTTTACAAACACTGTACATTTTCATGCACACAACCAAGGAATGTTCTTACGGGATTTTGCGCAGCCGTAGAATAATCTCCGCTGTGACAATATACATCTACTTCGTGTGGCCCAATCTATTTCGGTGGAAGCGGATATTGAATAAAGCCATTTCACACACACATACGTGTACATGCCAAGCGCATGTCATATAGTTATACAATGTCCACGAATATGTTAATTCTCGCCTTCACTCAGTTATGATTTTCTCATTTTGAGTACACTTTCTGAATAATTCCATTCTTTTGTACGCATGCATGACCAATCAAACGAAACAAAAAGACTACTCAGACCAAAAATAAATTGTTGTTTTAAAAATTGTGTTTGTATTAATATGACTACTCGAATCAATAATAAAATGTTGTTTTAGTTGTTGTTTTAATCGTGCGAAAATTGTGTTTATTTTAATATGCATCTGTTTTCTTTGAAATAATAAAGTGTTATGTACTAACCCGTCGTATTTTTTCATTATGAAGCACATCAAAGAAAATCAGTTATAACAACGATAACTGAGTAGTGATTAATTCGTACGTATCGGTACTGGACTGCTCGAACCAATTGATAATTGTGTTTGTTTTAATATGCATCTGTTTTCTTTGAAATAATAAAGCCTTATGCATTTACCCGCGGTATTGTTTCATCATAGAGAATATCAAAGAAAAACAATTAAATTGTTGATGTAATAAAGATAGATATTTGGTAATATGTACTTACCGGCAACGGATATTCTTAAGTTATGTATATACTCACCTATAAATTATTCGCATCTTTGTATTGTGGTTTAATCATAAAAAACATATTATCTGTATTATATTTTTAAAATGATTAAGTCAAGCCTTATAATGTAATTTAATTGGTCCGAACGGTCCTTTCGGTTGGTACGAGTAGAAAAGATAAATATGGGTCCGATATTATGCAATATCTATGCAGGTTCAATCACGAGACCTGGGTGCTCACCGTCTAGTATAACTTTACAGCTTCTGATATCCTGAGTTTAAACGTAAACATACACATGAATGTATAATCTTATAGATTGCAATATGCAGTAGGAAATCGGGATGTTGGACGTACTAAAGAATGGAATCATTCAGAAAGTGTACTAAAAATAAGCAAATTATAACGGCGTGAAGACGAGAATTAACATACTCGTGGACATTGTGTAAATATATGACATGCGCTTGGAATGTACACGTATGTGTGTGTGAAATGGCATTATTCAATGTCCGCTTACACAGAAATTAATTGGGCGACATAAAGTAGATGTATATTGTCACAGCGGAGATTTTCCGCATAGTAACATAGCGTAAAAAAATATAGTCCCATTCGGAGTGATTTATGGCGCGGAGTGATTTATGTATGATTGTTTTAGATTGATTGAAGCTGCGTGTAACGGTACAATAATGTGTAAAAGCTCATCGTATATAATTTAAAGTTTGGATTTGATAGCAGCCAATAATTGATGCATTAAATCTAAGTTACAGACGAAGATGTAATGATACGTTTAAAACATTGTAAGTTGTTCATTGTTGCATACATTTTGGCCGACGTTATGCATGTCCGCGCGTTGGGAAAAAAATTTCTAACCGATACAGAATGCCGGTAAATGTCTCCCCGAGATTACCTAACTCATTTGTTATTCAAACCGGCCTGTACTTTATACATATACATGTATATGTACACGTTTTCCCGGGAGCATTACTATATTATAACTCCTTCAATTTACAAATGTATTATAGACAATATTAGTTTGACCCTAGCTTAAGGTAGACTCGCAAATTCCTTGCGGGAAGCACGGCAAACCAAGATGTACTTTTATCGAAACACGGTGAATTCCTAGAGAAACACGGCGAATTCCTAGAGAAACACGGCGAATCTTAGAGAAAAATCGCCGCGGAATTAAGCGAAATTTCACCGTGAAATCTAAGAGAATTCGGAGTGTTTTTTTTCGCCGTGTTCGCGCGATTCTGGTCTCAAAAATTTGGTAGGAACTGTATAAGAGCTATGGAAGTCTTTACTAAAGGTTACAAAGGCTTTAAACTTCACTTGGAAACCTCCTCTCACACAGTCCCAAAGGCTGAAGGTTTGGCCAGGTTACTAACATACTATGTTTTATTCTTATTCTGAAGGTTAGTTAAATAGTTCGATTATTTTTTCACTTATTTTAAAATCTGTATCAGAACCAATGGTGGCTTATGCAGAAATAGACAAAATTCAAATATTATACAAAATTATATTACCAGGAAGGGGAATCTTTCAATCATGAAAGTGTTACAGTATACAGAGTTCTTGCAGCCTACAGTAAATACAGTGCCCAACAAACACTCTGTATAAAGTGATAGTAAAATCACCTTTGGTTAAAAATACTTTCTGATCAATATTGAAATATTGTTTGTTACAGGATATCCTTACACCACTGACTAAACTTTCCCTGGCATTACAAAAGAAAAATAGTACAATAGCTGATGGTATGTTCCACATTCTAGCTACAAAAGATGTCTTACTGAAAATGAAAACCATGTAAGTGTACAAACATATATGTATTAAACCCTCAGTGACTAAATAGGCCTGATAAACCTAGCCTTTGAGTTTCAATTTCTATTACATGTACATGCTTTATGACTTGGCATGAAATATAAATGAATTTATTTCATTAGGTCTGTAAATACTGAAGTTGTTAAAATTCGAGAAGAAAACATTTACCAAGGAGAAGCACTTAAAAATAAACAATTTTCAATAGCGTACAGGAATGAGTTGATAGACAGTATTTCATCTTGTTTGGACAGACGATTTCCTACCTCAGACATTATTAAGTGCAGTCTGCTCACAGATTTTCACAATTGGCCATCTGCTAGTGACAAAACAGAAATATTAGGTTTTTATCTGATTGTTTAGTTGTGTTATAAACCTTGCATTCATTATATGTTTGTTACTTTTATACTTTTAAAGATGCATTATGTAAGAGCTAAATCTGCCTATCACAGGTATTTTCTATACAGATGTTATATAAATTATTATTTAGACAATCACATTCATGTACATTACAAGGCCATATCAACTATCTAGACCATAGGATGGCTTTGATTTTAAGTAGATTAGAACACTGGGCCCACTCAATATGAAATCATATACACGGTTAGTTGATGAATAATCAAGACTTCACTTATTAACTTGGGAATTGAATATATTGATTGACAATCGAGACTATGCTATTATTTCTTGTCTAAATCTTACATAATGTATAACTAACTATATTTAATTAAGGTTACAGTTCAGCATGCATACTTTTTAAAAATAAATTCCCTTTCAGGTTCAGGTTGTTATTGGGTTTTTTTCTGGGTGTGGGTTGGGGTTGATTTCTGATAGCAAAGTGTTTCAGTTTTCTTCACAAAATTATATCATTAAAATATTTATATTCACTCAATATTAACTAACAGTAACTTTCTTTATAATATTTGAATTCTCGATTTCTTTTTATTCCTGAAGAATTATGAATATATTATTAAGTGAACAGAATTACACTGTATATTTATTATAATTTATTTAATCTGATCAGGTGGTCTATAAATAAGTAGGAAATTATTTTATGTAAATATCAGATTATGATGTTTCTATTTTTAAATAGTTTATATTGTCTTCCGCAGGATATGGTGACAGCTATTTGAAAGTCATAAAGGAAAATCTAAAGAATACTTTATTTAAATCAGATGTAAACGTTGACACTTTAGAAATTGAATGGTCATCACTGAAGTCTTTAATCTATCAGAGGTATGTGAAAATATAATGTTTGAATTACTTAGTTTAGATTTAAAAAAAAGCCTCAGAAATAACCCATGTATTATTAATATATCTAACCAGGTTGATGAGATTTGATAATTATGACTTTAGACATTATTAATATATCTGACCAGTTTCATGAGATTTGATAATTATGAGTTATTTAACATCTATGTTCTCTTTTCTCTTCAGATTTGAAACCAAATTAGAGACAAACACCTTATCTTGGAAAGAAATTTTTCGTACATTTAACGATGGATTGGATAATATAACTTCCGTTATTGATTTTCTTCTTAGTCTTCCTCCTACAAGTGTGAATAATGAAACAACCTTCAGCAGGACCAAGCTCACAAAGAATGCAAGGAGGGGACACCTTAGGACTGAAGTGTTAAATAACTTAATACAAGTAGAATTAGAAAGCTCAGATATAATGACATACGATCCAACAGCAGCTATTCAAAATTGGATGGTAAGTTAATCAGCTTGCAAATGTAGTACAAAATATCATTTCCTTGATAACCATTTAGTATCTGATGTTTAAACAATAAAATATGTTTTCAACTTCTTTTTATTTATTAAATTTCTTTGCTATTACTACCCAAAATCCAGAAATTCGTGATGATAGATGGAGATAGCAAAATATTTTCGAACTTTTAAACTTGACTTAAATAATTTGATGTCCCTCACCTTGATTTCAGGTTCCCACATCTGGAAGAAGGAGACGTATTAACTTCAAAAGAAAATTGAAGACTAAAGAAGTTGAAGCAAGCATTGTAAGGTTTTACTTTGATATATTTGCTCTTACAATAAAGAGTCTTAGTCTGCTAAGAATAGTGTACAGGTCCAGCTTGTCTTCTCAAGATTGATGAATTTCTGATTATTGAAATATACATTTTTTTTTATTAATGTAGCCTAGTAATGTGGTGATTATAGATAACGAAACAACAAGCGATAATTATTGTCAAGGATTAGAAAGCAGTGATGATGATGATGATGAAGATGATGATGATGATGATGATAAAGATGATGAAAATGAAATGGAGGAGACAGAGCTATTCAAAAACTTAAAACATTATCTTAATGATGAATAATAAAATTATATATATGATCAAATAAAAAATGTGTTTTGTTCTTTTTTTTATTTCAATTGACCATTTCCATCCAACTGCTGTCGGTATAGTAACAAGATTTTGGGGCAAGTAAAAAAATTTGGGGGCAAGTAAAAGTTGTCATTGTACTTGCCCGCAGGGCAAGTGAGTTTGAAAGTTAATGGTGCAGACTGTAAGTATAAAATGTTTTCAAGACGATTGATTAAGAATATGGCCTGTAGGTGGCACACAGACACACAAAACGAAAATGGGCGTGGCACTGTCCCTGGGGGTCGGGCATGCACCAAAAACAAAAGGGTTCTTCCTTAAGGTACCAAGAATAAGTAGGCAAATACTAGAAATGGGCGTTGCTGCACCCAAAACAAAAGTGATCATCATTAGGGAATAAGGAATAAGTATTTTAAGTTTCAATATGATCGATTCAGAATTGTAGCCTGTAGGCAACACACAAAAAGAAAATGGGCATGGCTCTGTCCCTGGGGCTTGGGCATACACCCTAAATGATAGGGATGTTCTTTATGGTACAAAGAATAAGTATTCAAAGTTTCAAGATGATACGTTAAGAAATGTGGCTTGTAGACGGCAAACAAATAAATAAAAGGAATGGTCGTGGCTCTGCCCCTGGGGTAGGGCATGCACCAAAAAAACAATACGGATCATTGCCCCCTTTAGGCAGCACACAGGTAAACAAAACGAAAATGGGCGTGGCTCTGCCCCTGGGGGTTGGGCATGCACCCCAAACGATAGGGATGTTCCTTTGGGTACAAAGAATATGTTTGCAAAGTTTCAAGGTTATACATGTAAGTTAAGAAATGTGGCCTGTAGACGACAAACAAATACTAGAAATGGGCGTGGCTCTGCCCCTGGAGTCGGGCATGCACCAAAAACAATATAATCTTCCTTAGGGTATAAGGAATAAGTATATAAAGTTTGAAGAAAATCCATAAAGAATTGCGTCCTGTCAGTGACCCACAGATACACACACACACACACAGGGGCGAGGGCATAATACGTTCACTAAAAAGAATATATTCATTTTACTTGAAGAAAGGTGAAATATTGTATTATTTAGTTGTATTTCAAATCAATTACATAACCTCTGGAACAGTAAATAACGTCTGAATATATATAAGATGATCTTAAACTTCACAACAACAAAGATAATTGGAGAGTTACAAAGCTTGATTTTTTTACAGTACGGATTAGCCCGAATCTATCTTTTATTTGTCTTGTCTGCAGGTTTGTCCTATTATGGAGGTTTAACATCAGCTTCCAAAAAGGTGATGTTTTTAGAGAGAACAGTTAGATACGTACATGAATCGGACTGAATGTTAACTTTAAGATTCTTACAGCATAATTTAAAACTCGCTTGTGTTTGTTTTTTAAATCATAAAGTACAATAACAAATTGTGACCAACTACTATCTCACACAAAGATGTAAACATTTTAAATTCTTTTGTTTGATAACCAAATGTTGTAAATGGCAATCCTTAAACGAAAAGAAGCAGTCTGTTATAAAAGTATAAATTCAAGGCACTAAAGTCAGTCACTCGAATTGGGGATAACCAGTCATAGTTACACAGGTTTCTAACAATCAATGTTTCCTTTCTTAATCTTAGTAAAGCAGTATTCAGAATATCTTTCTTAAATGTATTTTTTTCATTATATGGATTTCTCATTGCATCTTCAGTCAACACAAATGAGTGTTTTTCACATATAAGTACATTTCAGCTTTAAAAATAAGCCTATTTTATGGTAAAAATTTATAACACGTACATGACATGTACTCGCTTCTTTTTTTTTATTACATTTCACCATATTAGGTACGAATGTCGAATTATAAGCTTACACATGTTGAAAAGAATATATCTATTGTCTTTGCACACAATTCTAATTTTGTCCAAACCATAAATGTAATTGATAAAAACTAAAAAAAAGTCAAATTCCTTCAGCACACTGTTGTCAGTTTAATAAGTGGATAGGAGATAATTCCTTTTGAATGAAAAGGCAAGTAAGGAGTGTTTACACAGATCCATAAGATCAAGAAATAAATATTAACCACACTTTAAGGAGACAAAATAATCTTGACATTCGTTACAATATAATTCAAATGTTTAGTGCAATAAATCCAGTTTTTATAAATTTTCAAATATACTTGATCATCTGATTTTGTTTCAGAACTTACCTGCAAAATTATGTACTGTTAAATACAAAAAAATATTTCAATTTTTCCAAATCTTACATATACATATGTTATTTATTTTTTAAATCAAATTTCAACAGTCGAGTTACACCTTGTCTGATCAAGCAGATATTTTTTTCCATTTAAAACAGTACATAAAATAATCAATAAATCTGTACCAGTTACTAGTCACAGTTGTAGTAGCAGGATTTACATGTAAGGGCAGATTTGGGCCTATGTGTATGCATTTTCAAAGGATGACATGATGTTATAGTTACACTGTGCATAAAATAAATGCTGCTCACTTAAACTCCTATAGTCAGACAACTTATCTTGCATTCAAATGGATGAAGGTCAATTTGCAATAATTCTATGGCATGGATGTGGCACAGTAACAGGACAGAATACATCAGTAACATCATAAATAGTCATTTCAAGTAATCCTGTATGAGCATTATTACTTTTTATACATTTGATTTATTATTTCACAAATATCAAATTTTCGAAATGGGTGAAAAACAATCAGTGTAGCCTGCAATACAATGTATATGTACCACTTCATCATGTACTTTAGTGCTGTGTAAAATTAAAGGCGTTAAGTACTCTAAAATGAACATTTTAAAGCTAGCACTCTCAGTTTTGTTTTTATAAGATTTGACACTTTTTGTTATTTGAGGTTTGGGGTGATAAACTACTATCACAAAAAATTAAAATACCAATTTCCTATACTTTCCTAGCTTACACCACTCAACACTCTTAAAAGGAGTATTGTAAATTGATAAAGTTCACTTCACTGTCTAAAGCACTTTATCTTCCCATTTATGCTATTTTTTAATTTTCTTACCAATATAAGAAAACTTGAAATGACTTACATGTATGTATATTCACTGTTTTCAAGAATACTTGAAAATTTGTTACATCTCTAATGGCAATGGACTACGATACCTTTTGATTTAATTGTTTTCCAATAGACAATGTTGCAACAAGAATTGCTTGAAATAATCTATTGTTGAGTAATTTAGTTCCAAAGAAAGGTATAGGAATCAGAGATGTACAAAATAAAATACTTTACTGGATTTATCACAAATTAATAAATATTAAGAAATATTAAGAAACAGAATACAACTGAAAGGGCAAGTAAATTTTGAAAAAATATTTTTGTGAATTTTTTTTCATGCAAATACTGAGCAAATTGAAAAAAAAAAAAAAAGAACTCCTCTTTCAATACATGTGTACATAAAGTCAGTTAATCAAAGCTTGCTTGCTTGCTACAGTAATTCAATGAAAAAACTTCCACAAGTATACATGTAAAGTAATAGTTTGTCTACTATTTACATGTACATTTATTCAAGACTGGGTCCATCAGCTATATAAAACCCTGCAGTATCTCAAGGCTTGTGCTGTAGTCTCAAACTGTTCAATTGCCTAACAATGCTGTTACTTAACTTTAAGATACATTCCCGCTTACAAACTGGGTGATTTGATGATATATTTTGACTTAAGCTTCAGGGAATACCCCTGCTATAAAAATCTATCGAAAGAGGTCATGTTAGTTTCATAAATATCAAAACCCAATAAATTATCGGCTTATCCACAGTCCAAATCTTTTTCTATGGTATTTATCTTAAAAACTGTTGTACCATTAACTTTATCAACATATACAGCAAGTGCTCACTAACAGTGCGAGATAAGACAATCTCTGTGTGCTACCTGTGACGGTACTCCAGTGGACATCACCATAAATACATTTTTGGGAAAGTATCTTTAAAGCATTGTGGAGACTTATTTTCGAATATTAACACATGGGACAATGAAAATATGAAAATGTATCACATTCCATTTCTGGACCCAGTCTTTGTGCAATTTGTATTTAAATATTTTTTGAAGTTGATATCAACAATGTGGACAGTGTTTCCATTCTTGTGAATAAGTGTGTTAAGCTATTGACTTGATCTGATTAAAATATAGACCTATCTATATAATTGCCATGGCCTTCACTACATGTGGTGCGAGAACACGTTTTTTGGTTAACTAATTTGGAAATACAGTTTTTGACTTGAAGTGTTTTCTTTGAACCAACTGATCATTTGATTGGTCAATCCCTTGTATCAATCAGAACGATGGTTTTCTAACACTTTTCCAGATCCAGTGTTGTGAAGACGATATATTTGGGATTATAAAAACGAAACGAAATAGGATCTGTGTTTAAATCAGATAGACTCTTATACCGAATTCCAACTGTCAAGGGGTCTTTTACATGAATGTCAATGTCTACACGGTACCTCGGTTTCTCGTACCATCCGAACAATTGGACAGCTGTCCATGTCAGACAAGTCTTCCGCCCTGCACCACTGACAACGGGGAACCACACCGGAAAAACTGGATGAACTTTCTTGGCAAATTCAGAGATTGCACATCAATAGGCCAGCGAACCAGCACGTTACCCACTAACAACCACCGTGACTCCCCCTCCCCTCCCCCCAATACAAAAAATAAATGAAATAGGATTGTGTTTTAATCAGATTGTAATTGACTCACGGGTCAACAAATCTAAAAAAAAAGAGGTTGCCAGGCAACGAAACATACGTCCACAACAGCTAAGACATTTGGGCAGTCAACAAGGGCTGTCAGATATTTTTTCTTCAGTCAGTAAGGAGAACGTTTACAACACATGAAAATCTAATTGCGAGTAATTATCAGAAATGGTTAAAATTGTTTCGATTAATTGTCTAATGGCCTTCGTACACAAAATATTTCAAAGTGCTCAAGGGCCATAACAATAGGAGTAATCATCAGATATCGCTGAAAATCAATAAGCTTCTTAATCTCATGACCTTAAACACTCTGTATAAATTCAATGTCAATTGGATATTAATTTTGGCCTCTAGAGAGTCCACAAGAGGAATAAATCTGACAGTAATTATTGGAAATCACTGAAAAATCAATAGGTTTCTTTCTGTCATGACCTTAAACACTGTCAACCCAATATTAACATTAGCCTCTAGAGTGTCAACAAGATTCTTTCAAAGTGATCAAGGGCAATAACTCTGGCAGTAATTATCGGCTATCGCTTAAAATCAATATGCTTCTTCGTCTCACGGCCTTAAACACTGTGTATAAATTTCAAAGTCAATCGGATATTAATTTTAGCCTTGAGAGCATTCAGAAGAAATTGTGGAGGACAGACTGACGGATGGGGGGACAACAATATACGGCCACATTTTCTATTAATTTCAAAATGTAAATGTTGAGCTTAACTATCAACATTGTTGATATCAACTTTCAGGGCTAAAGACAATGCCAGAAATATATAAACAGATTTTGTGTATATGTTTATTAAAGTTTTTAAATCCAGCTACTGGCAATGGTTTATTTTTAATACATTATTTTAGTCATTGAAGATCGAAATCTGGGAACGGGTAAGCCCACATGTATAATGATAGCTACTGTACCATACATATTTGGTTAACGTAAATGGAACTCTGATCTCTTAAGCTTTTTCCTCCACCTGTCAATTTAAATCATTTAAGATACTTTTATTGTACATGCATCTTTGTGAATTTAGATACAGTACATGTTAGAAATAAAGTCATGATACATATGTAACAAATGTAATCTGTATTGTATAGCTTCTGACATTGTCTAGTTTCTTGAAGAAATCATTCCCTACCTGATAAAAACTGGGGCATTTGTTGAGGTGATTGACCAAATGAAGCTCCTTGAGAGCCACCGGCTACGCTGCTGGATAAATGTGCAAGACTATCTAAATTTTGATTTTCATTTTGATGTAAAGCTATAGGATATAAACCTAAAGTTTCTTCCCCCGTAGAAGAATCTTTTGACTGATTTGAAAAAGCTGCAAAAAATAAAAGAGAACTATAATTAAAATTACAAAATCATATGTACTTATCATTTCTAAAGGCGTTAAGTTGTACAATCCCTTCCTTCTTTAGTTTATTGTCTTGTGGAGTCTCATCTCCACACTTTAAATGTATTTTAAAAGATAGCTACTCATCATGTGCACTGTATTATTATTACTTGATAAAAGTTATACAATACATATTTTACTTGTCTCATCTCCACACTTAAAATGTATTTCAAAAGATAGCTACTCATCATGTGGCACTGTATTATTATTACTTGATAAAAGTTATACAATACATATTTTACTTACAATGTACACTGCTTTGTTCTAACATTTGCTGTTGCTGTTCTTGATTAAAAAAACAACTAGCTTGTATAGCACTTTTATCGTCCACCTCCTCCTTAATGTTTGTTAAGTCAATTTCAACAGAGTCATTTTTAAAATTATCTTTAAATGAATGAGAACTAGAACTATCTTGAGACGCTGAAAATGAACCAGATCGGTCTTTTTTAAGAGGAGATTCACGATCTCTTTGTAATGAAAAGCTGAAACTTTGATGAGATGTTCCATCACTTGACAGTCTAGGATGCTTTCGCCCGAGTCCGCCATCGGGTGATCTTAAACCTCTTTTTGTTGGTGTTTTGTAAATATCAGGGGTACCAGAACTCATGGGAGACATGCCTGGTTGATTATCGGGTTTTGAGGGAGTTAATCTTGCTTGTTCATTATTTGTATTTTCACCGGTTTCTGATGTGCTTTTACTTGTGTTTTCACCCTGTTGTTCATCTTTCTTTTTTTGAGCAGTGTTCACTGAATGATAACTATTACTAACAAACATTGTTGAAGAGGCATCATTTTTACACACTTTCTCATCAACAATGTAATTGAATTTTTTGGCCTTGTCAACTTTTAAGTAGAGATGTCCAACCACTTCAATATCATTTCTGAATTCCACATTACTATGGCAGAGAACTTGTAGATTTCTCACCAGGGAATTGATGAAATTTGATGCAGCTGCCTCATTCATATCGATAATCTAAAACAAAAAAGTTCACATTAAATTAGGTGGAACATTATATAAAATCAAAAAGCAAATAGCCATGTACATTACAGCATTATAATATCTGTGTCATGAATATTTAATGTACAGTATACATGTAGGTACCCATCATCATGAATCATTCATGATCGAATGTGATATATATATTTTAAATCTATGATGCAATCAATGTCTATATCGCTATATACATGCAGATAGGGTGACCATACAATCATAATTTCTCTACAGAAATTTCATCTCGACACAGCGAATTTGCACGCTGTAAAAAATCTATTGTTGACGATTTTGAATAGCAGTAAAATTTAGCTGCTTGGTTATTACATAACCTTTAGAAATTATGTTCGTTTTATTTTTAAATTGGTTTATCATTAACTCACTGTACCATTAGGAGGTGCATATTTTGGTTTAGTACAACTAATATCTCTGAATAACGTTCGTAAGCAAGAATATGATACTAGCAGTAGTTTCATTTTACTTTTAAAAGGTTCTTAAAAAAGTGGTTGTGCTTATTTCTTCAATTTCTTGTTCCAGATTTCTGTTATGTTTTGTAAAAACGTAGTCTTGATTATCCCAACCTGTCAATAAGACATAGAATGGTCAGTAGACTGGTTAAGCGAGACTAATTTCAAAACAACAGCACATAACCTATCTTTTACTCAAAAGTGTCAGGATGTTATGGACGACACTTGCAACCATTTTGAGTCTATTATTTTTAGATGGTTAAATGGTCATAGCTTATTAAGTACAGGTTATTTATTGACTATAAATGTGCAAAACTGATTTAAGGCTAGGTTATTGTGGTGTAATTGTCGAGATATTTGGAGATATTCATTTATGGTGGGTCACCCTAATACAGATCTATAAACTCGCAAAAAAATCTGTTAAATGGCTCAGGAAGATAATACAATGTTTACACAATGATTTTTTCAGCAGAAAAATAAAATTTGATGAATCCCATTTCAGAAACAGATTTTGAAATTGAATTTTCCTAGTTTGACATCAGCTAGAAGTAGAAGTATTTACTATGTTGAAGAGTTCTAAGTTCATATGTAAATAATGCAAAAATATTGATAGTTCTACCTTTTGTTAACTTTCAAATATATTCGTTTCAAATACCAGTTTAAACACTTTTCTGTTTTTAAAATCGTTCACTAAAATTTCATTTACACGTAAGTCAAGGTTCAATGAAAGTTTTAGTAGAAAACTTTTATTTTGTTCTTGAAATCTTTTTGTATATTTGGTTTCATTTTTTTTAAAACACCCTAAAATATACATTGTAGTCCCCATAATTCCAGTGGACTCTGTCACATTCGATCTCTAATAAATCTCTAATAAATACAGTATGGATCTCTGTGACATCCGATATGATTTTAATGTCCCGATTTATTTCCCTATTACTTCAGTCAAAAAATCTCTGGTAAATGTGGACTCTGTATGTTCCGGATTACAACATCAATCAGCCGTCCTATCACATAATTTTGATTGAATCGTCACCGCATAATCCGGCCTTAAATCGGTAGGTGTCAAGCAATTACCAATCAATTGTCTGTTAGATTAAAACTTTAAATTTTTCAGTTATTATCGGTACAAAATATCAAAGAACTGAATAAGCTTGGTGTCTATCTTTCTCTTACCGATAAAAAACGTAATGAATATATCTGTTCGCTTCCAAAATAGAATTATATCATATATATGATTTGTTTAGGTTTATAAGCGTTATGTGTAGTTTAATTTTATTTATATCCTTCACTTTCCGACCACAAACTAAATGTATATTTTAGGTCTTTCTCAATAACAATACTAAACAGTAAGTGTATATATTTGTATATCATATTTATTTATTGTATTTTTTATTACATTGTATCTGACTTGTCGTATGACTTTAAAGAACTAAATAAAGTAAAGTAAAGAAGCCACAAAAGATTAAAAAGCAATCACCAATCAATTATCGGTAAGATTAAAACTCGCTATCGTGTAGGTCTTTGTTGATTACCTTGTAGAGCTGGGTGATATTTCGATATAAAACCGTCACGGATATAAACCGTGAAAAATACCGTCTTCAGAAGAATATCGAAAAACCGAACATATCGCGGTTTTGATTTTTTTGGATGATATTTTACATAAATATTGAACAAAATGTTTTCTTTTTTATGTTATTTACGATATTTTATTGCTTAATGATGAAAAAATACTGCTTGCAAATGCCGATGCGAAGCTTTATTTACGTCACGTGACTTATCGTCCACCTTTCCACCAGTTAGAATTATCCCTGTTTCGGTTCAATTTCTACACATCTTGACGAATGGTGAACACCGATGCCTTGATTTTCGAAAATTAAATTTCAATAAAGCAGAAATATAAATAATGACAATCACAGTGGGAGTCCCGGTAGACTGATTATCATTCAGCGTCTGACGTGTCATGGCCGTCGTGATCGGGGAAAAATATTTGACGAAAACAATGGGCACTTTTTGACATTGTACTTAAATGTTTTATAGTTTAATTTAGTATCCCTGTATTGAATAATGCATTTTCAAGAAGGTATAAGCTTACTCTTGAATGGGAAAGAACGAGTTTGCAAGGGTAAACAAAGTCCAATCTTACACATAGCTATAAAAATATGACCGACCGAAAGAACAAAAACTTTTTTATGTTGTTTGGGCTTCCTTCATTCGAAATACATGTATTTTTAATTTGAATAAAATATTATATTATAATTAATATTTTGAATATTAAAATTGTAATAAAAAATAGGTTGCCAGGCAACGAAACATACGCCCACACAGCAGCCAAATCGTCCGGGCAGTCAACAAGAATTGTCGCATATTAAGGAATTATCAGAAAATCATTAGAATTTGTTTGGTTTTTATAATCAAACGTTTTTTTTTAAATCATATAATAATTGTGACCTCCAGAGGCACCACAAGCTAAAAAGGGTGATTTTTCCTACAACCAGGGGACATAATTCAGGAAGTAATGACCCGATGGGCGCAAATATCGAAAGGAACCAAGATCTTTGGGTTTAAAACATACCTGTCAAGTTTCATCAAAATCGATTCAAAATTGTGACCTCTATAGGGTCCACAACCTTGATATAACATATTTTCACACTATTCGTGTACAAACGGCGGCCATTTTGTCCGTCAATTCTAGTCCGGTTTTCACGTAATTCAAACTCTCTCTTCATTACCATGTAACGGTGATATAGTCAAACGTTTTTTTAAATCGGATAATAATTTTGACCTCCAGAGGGACCAAAAGCGAACAAAAGCGATTTTTCTGACAATCCAGGGACATAATTCAGGAAGTTATGATCCAATGGGTGCAAATATCTAAAGGAACCACGATCTTTGGGTTATAAACATACATGTCAAGTTTCATCAAAATCGGTTCAAAATTGTGACCTCTATAAGGTCCACAACCTTTATATAACATATTTTCACAATATTCGCGTACAAACGGCGGCCATTTTGTCCGTCAATTTTGGTCCGATTTTCACACAATTCATACTCAACCTTCATAACCATGAAACGGTGATATAATCAAACGTTTTTTTTAAATCGGATAACAATTTTGACCTCCAGAGGGACCACAAGCTAAAAAGGGCATTTTTTCGGACAATCAGGGGCCATAATTCAGGAAGTTACGATCCGATTGGCGCAAATATCGAAAGGAATCAAGATCTTTGGGTTATAAACATGCATTTCAAGTTTCATCCAAATCGGTTCAAAATTGTATCCTCTACACTGTTCACAACCTTGATATAACATATTTGCACACTATTCGCGTACAAATGGCGGCCATTTTGTCCGTCAATTTTGATCCGATTTTCACGAAATTCGAACTCGACCTTCATAACCATGGAACAATGATATAATCAAACGTTTTTTTAAATCGGATAACAATTTTGACCTCCAGAGGGACCACAAGATAAAAAGGGCAATTTTTCGGACAATCAGGGGCCATAATTCAGGAAGTTACGATCCGATTGGCGCAAATATCGAAAGGAACCAAGATCTTTGGGTTATAAACATGCATTTCAAGTTTCATCCAAATCGGATCAAAATTGTGTCCTCTACACTGTTCACAACCTTGATTTAACATATTTTCACACTATTCGCGTACAAATGGCGGCCATTTTGTCCGTCAATTTTGGTCCGATTTTCACGAAATTCGAACTCAACCTTCATAAGCATGGAACGGTGATATAATCAAACGGTTTTTTAAATCGGATAACAATTTTGACCTCCAGAGGGACCACAAGCTAAAAAGGGCGATTTTTCGGACAATCAGGGGCCATAATTCAGGAAGTTACGATCCGATTGGCGCAAATATCGAAAGGAACCAAGGTCTTTGGGTTATAAACATGCATTTCAAGTTTCGTCCAAATCGGTTCAAAATTGTGACCTCTAAACTGTTCACAAGCTAAAAAACGTGATTTTTCGTACAATCAGGGGCCATAACCCATGAAGTTACAGTCCGATACATGCCAATATCGAAAGGAACCGAGATCTTAGGGTGATAAACCTATGTTTTAAGTTTCATTGAAATCGGATAAAAATTGTGACCTGTAGACTGTTCACAAACAATTGTGAACGGACGGACGGACGGACGGACGGACGGACGAACAGGGGCGACGACAATATACGTCCACATGAAAATGTGGGCGTATAAAAAACAATTTTAGCAAGTTTTCATGGCTATAGATCTGTGTTTGAACCAGCTTGAATTAATGTTTTGTTAATTTTGTACTGTGTATTTTAAAAAAAATATTGACTAGAAATAATAATATTGAGGGGTATTTCCAACTTTTTATGCATGTTTATTTACATTTAAAAAGTGATAAACTGAAAGTATTGACCTTTTATAAAATATCGCGATATCTGTTTCTAGGTATATCGCTCAGCTCTATTACCTTGATAATTTCATAATCTCTTGTAAGACAGTAATTGTGATAAATACTCAAGAATATCTACGAATTTTCCCACGAATGCGGTTTTACAAATATTCCTAACATTCGTTGCGCATGCTGATTGAACCAGAATAATATAAGTTTGTCCATGTTGGGCTGAAATGAGCGGACAACAGTTCATGACCTTGACCCTCATCGTCAATAACTGAGGTTAACTAACACAGTGTTTAGCCACTTATGTGCAATCTGTTTCACAGAGATAATCACTGCGGGATCGGTTTGGCTATTAAGTGAGCAGATGAAATGTATAACCAACGCTCGATAGTATTTCAACCATTGATCGCAGCTTTTGCTGATGAGGGTCAAGGTCATAAAACAGTTTACGTAACGTAACGTCCGCTCACTTCAGTTCAATGTTTGTTAACCCTACGGATCTCAGAACCCTTCGGATCTCTTGATATAGAACAACAGATTATCAATGAACACGTGATAGCAAACACAAGTGTGCGATCAACTGAAAACGACGAAGAATACAAATTAACGACAAAGATGATAAATTAACGTCACACTTTACCTATTCAAAATGCCTACGCATAATGAATGAAATAAAAATTAATGTTAGAAAATTTTGAATATACAGAAAAGTTTATCATTTTTAAAGGGAATAACGTTCTGGTGATTCTAATTAACATTATAATAATACTTCCGGTTTTCGAAGTTAAAATATTTCCGTTTTGACAAAACTGGGTATTCCGTCACTCTGTGACTTCCGACATATTTTAACTATCCCGTAGAATGTCGGATATGACAGAGTCCACTGTAGTATTATTTTGCTCTCCCAAGCTGATTTGAGCCAATTTGATAGAAGCGTTAAAGTTAGACCACCCCAGAATACTACATATAACATTACAATAACATAAACTGTGTACAATGAAACATTGAAGGTACATCTATGTCCACATGATAGAAATATAATCAATCAAATTACAAAAATGTTGGTTACATTTTCTCTTGAAAAAGCATCTAAAAATAGCCCCACTCTAGGGTAAATGAAAATCAAATGAAATGGGATTTAATGTCCTACTCTGACTGGGCTAATGAAGATATATCACGCCATGCAGTGTGCTATAAAGAAAATTTTGCCTAGGTAGTGGCACTATGGGATCCTTATTTCGAATTCAAACTGCAAAGGGATCTTTCACGTATGGAGGGTCTGGGAGCATTGTCAATATTTGATGAAACGCTCCATGGCCCAATGCATAACCGGGAGTTAGATTTTTTATGTGGTTGATTACCCAGTGTTACTTGATCATAAATAACACATATTAAGTATTTGACATACTTTATCTAGACCCAGATATATCAGCATAACATAAAAATGGCAGAAAGCCAAGTCTTCTCGATAGAGAATGAGAACGAGGCCGCTTCAATTAATCTAGTGGTTAAAGGGAGATAAGTACATTTATCAATGGACAGTATTACCTTATACTATACCTAGCTACATCCCCCCTTTTCTAGAATGAAATTATGGAGATTTCACAAATTATATAATTACTTAAACTTAAATTAACAATTAATGCTTCTTGCATTACTAACTGAATAATCACAAGTAAATATATTCAAAAAGTTAGTTTTGGTATCTTGGGAGTCGGTCTAGAAACTCGTCCACTCTTTGTTACATAATACTGGTTTTGAAACTGTGGTGGTTGTGTACTCCTCTCCTCGTTATTAGTGAGGTCTGTACCGGGATTGCGCAGCTGTTGATTATTAGGTTAGGTTCGGGGAATGATTACATTTCCCGGTGGAAAACGAACAGGTATCCAGGGTGCTATTTCCTCGTATTGTTGGACACACTCTTTTGGGACATGGAGTAAATGGCGCCGGTTTCTTCAGAGAGTGCGACCTTGATAGTTGACAAAGTATGACCTAGGCGTATTGGTAACTGACGTGACAGTACCAACTTTGTTGTAGCCCTTGTCACTCTGAATCCGGACGGTATTCCCTGGCTGCAATTCTGGAAGAGGTCTACTGTTTTTGTCATAAGTTGACTTTTGTTGAGCGCGTAGATTGGAAAGTCGATTATAGACAATTCGATGCTGGCTTGAGATAATAACGATGAAGATATTGGCATTGTGGGCTTAGTTCGCGGGCAAAGATACGCTGTGCCGGAGATCCTAAAATGCTATCTCGATTGGTGTTTCGATAATTCAACAAGGCTATACATGGATCGGATCTGTCATGTTGACACTTGTCAAGTATATTCTTGCAAGTTCTTACCGCGCGTTCAGCAAGACCATTGCTTTGGGGATAACCGGGACTGGATGTTTTGTGTGTAAAGTTCCATTGTTCGGAAAAGATGGCAAAGTCTCGACAGGAATATTGAGGCCCGTTATCACTGTAAAAGATGTCCGGAACACCAAATCTGGCAAAATGCGACTTGAGTTTGTTAATTACGGCCTGCGAAGTGGTTTCTTGAAGATACTGCATCTCAATCCAGCCAGAATACGAGTCAACAAGAACTAAGTAATTGACTCCATTCCATGTAAACAAATCCGATCCGAGAATGCTCCAAGGTCGATCTGGAATTGGTTGGGAGATCATCGGTTCTTTGCTTTGGTGGGGCTTAAAATGATTACACGTTGAACATTGTGATACATAGGTTTCAATGTCATGGTTCATGTTGTTCCAACAAAATAAATCACGTGCACGAAGTTTTGTAGCTTCAACTCCAATGTGTCCCTTGTGTACTTGTTCAACATAATGGTGTTGTAGAACATGGGGAACTACAACTTTTTCGCCTTTGTAAATAATGTTATCATGAATTGTTAATAGGTCTCTGAAGGCGTAAAATTTTGTAACAGTTGGCTCAACATCCTTCTCGTATTCGGGCCATCCATAGAGGATGTATTGTCGTAGTCTCTGACACGTGTGGTCATTTAACGAAGCGTTTTTTATTTCTTCATACTTTGGAGTTGTAATGGGTATAAGACATAAGACACATAACATCATAATTCTCTTCTAACAGTGGGGTGTTATCATGTATATAGGCACGGGATAATGTGTCAGCCATGTGAAGTTCGGTTCCCTTTTTGTAGTGAATATTCAAATCGTATCGTTGTAATTGAAGAAGCATTTTTTGCAAACGCATTGGAGTGGCTAATAGAGGACACATAAAGATTGTTTCTAGTGGTTTATGGTCAGTTTCTACATCTATAGTTTTGCCAAAGATGTAGTCATGAAATTTCTTGCATGCAAAGACGATTGCATGGAGCTCTTTTTCAATTTGAGCGTAGCCCTCTTGAGTCGGTGTTAGGGCTCGCGAGGCATATGCAACTGGTAGGCCATTTTGTAAACATGCAGCACCAAGACCAGTTTGTGAGCTATCACACGTGAGAGTTACTGGCTTATTGACATCAAAGTATTTCAGAACAGGCGGACTGCTGATAGCATATTTGAGTTTATCAAATGCAACCTGATGATGCGTATCCCAGTGCCAACCAAGTAACATTTTTTTGAAGGAGGACACGAAGTGGAGCAGCTTGGTCACTAAGATGGGGTATGAACTTTGCTAGGTAGGTAACCATACCAAGAAATTGCTGTCGAGCCTTAATATTGTCTGGTACAGGTATTTCAGTGATACATTTCACTTTATCCGTTAGTGGAATCTGCCAGAAAGCATTAGACGCGTCAATAAGCGTAAATATTTTAGCATTAGGTATGCGGGCCACAATTTCTTCTATAGTTCTGAGAGGATAGTGCTGACGCTAAATGGCTTTATTTAAATCACAAGGGTCTATACACAAACGGATATCATTTGTGTTTTTCTTCTTTACTGCAACCAAATTTGATACCCATTCGGTTGGCTGAGTCACTGGTGAAATTACCCCGATAGTAACCATTCTGTCCAATTCGCTCTTAACGGGGTCTTGTAGGGCCACTGGAATACGTCGTGGAGGACAGATTATTGGGCAAACGTTTCTGTCAAGATCCAGGTTATACGAGATTGGAAGACACCCCAGGTCTCCATCAAGTAAATCTTTATACTGTTGTAGTACATACTCTTCAGTTATTTCCCCGATGCGTGGTATCTGCGCTCTTGGGAGTGTGGTCTCGTGCTTTACAGTGTCGATATTAATAGAGATTAATCCTAGCGCTAAACAATCTTGTAAACCCAAAACAGGGGTAACTTGCTCGTTGACAACATAGAATGAGATTTCATACAAAGATCCTTTGTGAAAACATGGTAATTGGATACATCCTATTGTTTGAATGGCATCCCCACTATATGAGTCTGACCACATTTGTGGTGTTGATGAGGCCATTGTCCCTTATTGTTTGTACCAATGAAAACGGTAACACATTGCATTTAACACCGGTGTCTAGTTTTAATCTGGTGTTCTTGTTGTGAATGTTAAATTGTACAAATAATTCGGAGGGATTGTCTGGTGACAGACTGAAAACATCCAATGATTCTATCTTGAATTGGGTAATATCATTATGAGGAGATTCTGTGTTCGAATAGTCATATTGAAGACTCATGTCATGGACAGGTTGCCTGTAAGTATGATTGTCAAAAACGTCTGTTTGCACTGGATCTGCATACGTCTTCAGTGTGATTTGGTCTGCCACAGGATGCGCAAAATCTGCCAAATGCTGGACAACGTCTCGGTGGATGACTAAATCCACAGTTATTACATGGACGTTGATGGCTAAACGGGGGTCTGGAACCAATAAAGCTAGTGTTTTCCCAAGGACGCAACCCACGTGCTTGATAGTTTTGAGGGCCCAGAAAATGTGGATTATAACTCAGTCGAAAATAAGGTTGCATCTGTGTTTGGAAACATTATAACTCGGTGGATTTCCACGACCTTGTTTAGGCATAAGATTTCTGTTGGGTACTTGGATAGCATCTATTTCTGTGGAAAATGAATTTTCATCACGGACAGTGGGTCTGTTTGGTATTGGTTGGCTAAGATCAACAAGTGCACGTTCAGAAGTTTCGTGGATCTGGCATACTGTAATAGGGATATAATTCGTGCATTTATTCATTCGTTTCTTTATTATTTCATTCATTCATTTAATGTCAAATGTGTTGTTTTAATAACTTATTTAAATTTCAATAGATATCTTTTAATACCAATTACACCTGAAGTCATTAATCTTGTAACTTGGTAACCGATGGTGGACACTGGACAGCCAACTCATTAACTGTTTAGACAGTATAACTTAATCCTTATTATTTCTATTATATGTAATTTTTGTCTTCAATGTTTTATTGTTACCTACGTTCGTTAATTGTGTATATTTAATTTAATCCTTAGATACAAGCTTCCTTAAATGTGTCTCACCACGTCTAAATCGATCGCATGTCGCATCACGTAATTTTTCAGCATAGGTCAAAATGTATAAAAAACTACCATATTGCCGATTTTGGGTTTTCATCAAAAATTAATAGTCAAAGGTATAAACTTTCGTACAAGCCTGTTTTTACAACATAATAATACTCCCGTAGTTCATTAATATGCGATTTACGAAGGCTGTCCGAAAAGAAATGCTTTAAACAAAGAAAAAAAACCCTGAAAATTGTCTAAATTGCCGACTTCTTCACGCGAACACATTACGGAAAATCCCCTCTTACTTTATATCAAAACAAACTTTAAGGAATCCCCTTCTACGTCATCATAAAATAGTTTCGATTGAGGTCATTGGAGACCAATCAAAAATCGTTTTAAAATGTATAATAGACGTCTGCTTGTTGCTATGCGAGGCCAATTGTGAGTGTAGCGTGCTCGCTGATTCGTCAATTTTGATCACATGGTACGCACAGCGCGAGGGCAACCCTCACGCATTGTTTACTTCCGGATAACTGTTTAGCGCGAAATTCGCTCTCGTTCTTCGATGGGCGATATTGAAAAGTTCCACACCATTCTATACTGGAAAAAAGGTAAACAATTTTATATTATTAAATTGTCTATTATTGTATATTAATATTAATCCTCCGAAGTCACGACGAGTGCTATTTATAGCAGGTGCGCATGGTGTAAAAGTCGGTCAGTGGGTCACAAAATTAAATGTCAAAATCATTCACGACCCTTCTCCTTGTTGGCTAGCCAACACAATTTAAACAATTTTATAATATCAAAATATCGATAAAACCAACACTACCCAACCTCCGATTCAGGGTTTATTACGTATAGTAATAATAAATATAGTTATATAGCTGGTGCCCGTGGGTAATAAAAATAAATAAATAGTCGGTCAGTGGGTCACAACTGTCAAAATCATTCCTGATCGCTTATTCAATTTTGTTATAAAAATGCATTATGCATTTGTACTGGCCACAATAAATTTGTTACCTGTATGTTGGCTTTCCTTTTATATTGAAATACTCAGTAGGCCTACTCAGGCTACTGTAACTGTCTGGATCGTTTAGTTAGTCTAGGCCTAGGCTAGCCATGAGATCTTTAATTTTTGACAAAAATTCATTATGCAGTTGTATTGGCCACAATAAATTGTTTACCTGTATTTTGGTTTTCGTTTAAATTTCTCAATAGGCCTACTGGTACATTGATTGAGAATTAATTTCTTTTTCAGACGTGTCCAGTTTGTCCCTAAATTAATTTGAAATACAATAACTATAGATAGGCCAAACATCTATGATTGACCTTATTAATAATCCAACTAGGCCTACCTTTATGTGATTGTATGGTAAGTTCAAGAATTATATTATATTTTTCCTTCCTTTTCTGCTATCCAAAATAAATGTTGGGGTTTTTTTTGTAAATAAAATATGAACAATATCATTTAATATTATTAAAATATCTAGTAGGCTACTATTATTATATCCTTCTTTCTGCGATCTGAAATAAATGGGGGTGTTTGTATTAAATACACCAATACATGTGATGTAGTCAATACATTACAAAAATTCATTGTTCGAATTTGTAGTTGAAAATGACATTTTTCCCATTTTCTCAACTGGCAATAGTGAATTATAGGATTAGTAGGATTATTCTTTAACAAGGTATGACTGTTTATATAGACCATCTTTTTTAAGGCTTTATTTTATTTAATACATTTTGAAAATATAACTTAAAAATATGAATATTACGGCTTTGAAATACTCAGTAGGCCTACTAGTACATTGACAATTAATTTCTTTTCAGGCATGTTCAGTTTGGGCCTTAATTTACAATACAATAACTATAACATGTATGATTGACCTTATTAAAAATCAAACCACCTTTATGTGATTGTATGGTAAGTTCAAGAATTATATTTTTCCTTCCTTTTCTGCTATCCAACATAAATGTTTGTAATGAATGAAATTAATGTTTTCGTGGACATTAACTACATTTTATACACAGTAGCCTACACACAAATTAATTTGTAAATAAAATCGAAGATTTTTATGCATCATGACATGTACAGTAAATGACTACGTATGTAGTTTTCAATACGGTAATTAATTTTATATTTTTTTTTTACTTTCAGGATCAGTCAGAGTGTGTTGGATAGCTGCTTCATCCACTACAAAGAGAATGGGATATCACCTCGTCAAAAGAAACGGGGGGGGGGGGGGGGCCGTAGAAATAAAAACCGTAATATTCTAAGCCATGGTGACATTCTTAGAGATGTTTATTTTATCTGCAACTATGAGACGACGAATTGAATTTTAGCAATTTCCAAAAATTACTACCAGAGTTATTGCCCTTGGTCACTTTGACAAATCTTGTGGAGGCTATTGAGCCAAAGTTATTACCTGATTGACTTAAGATTTATACACAACGTTTAAGGTCGTGAGACGAACAAGTATTAATTTTCAGCGATTTTTGATGATTACTGCCAGAGTTATAGCCCTTTTACGCAGTCTTTAAAGTCATGAAAAATCTTGTCCGCTGGACTTCAAAATTTAAACACAGTGCTTAAGGTTATGAAATGAAGTAGACTTAATGTTCAATGACATCCAGTAATAACTGACAGAGTTATGGCCCTTGATCACTTTGAAATATCTTGTGGACGCTCTAGAGGCCGAAGTTAATATCCGATTGAATTTATATTTATAATAGGTGTTTAAGGTTGTGAGACGAAAATGCCCAGTTATTTTCAATGACTTCTGATAATTACTGCCAGATTTATTGCCCTTGGTCACTTTGTCAAATCTTGTGGACGCTATAGAGGCCAAAGTTATTATCTGATTGACTTACGATTTATACACAATGTTTAGGGTCGTGAGACGAAGAATTCCAGTAATTGTCAATGATTTCAGATAATTACTACCAAAGTTATGGCCCTTGATCACTTTGAAAAATCTTGTGGATGCTCTAGAGACCAAAGTTATCATCCGATTGACTTCAGATTGATAAACAAAATTTAAGGGTCTTTGAGACGAACAATTATATTGATTTTCAATGAATTTTGATAACTACAATTGCTAAATCCATGATATTAAATTATATTCCTTTTCAATGAATTTTGATAACTACAATTGCTAGATCCATGATATTAAATGTTTCGTGTATATAACATTTGCATGGGGTAGAACTAAAAGCCAAATGAATTTTAATAATTTCCTGATAATTACTAAATGACTTGTTACTCTTAATCAGATTTTAGTGTTTTATAAATGTTTCATTACTGACAATAGAAAAAATATGCGACAACTCTTGTTGACTGCACGGACGACTTAGGTGTTGGGGTGTATATTTTGTTGCCTGGCAACCTATCTTACATTATCTATTTTTGAACTATTATTTTATACCAAGAATGACCAGGGGCCAGTTTCACAAAGCAACTTACGATGAAAATTTGCGTAAGTTTATCGTAACGTAAACTTACGTAAAAATCGCGTTTCACTAAACTTCTTAACTTACGAAATTCGTAACTTTTATCGTACAGTTTACGGCAACTCTAAACTTGTCGTAAGTTGGAAATTTTTCGTATCTTTGACGAAATGGTCGCCTTTATAATTTATGCGTATCAGGAGGTAGTTTCACAAAGCAACTTACGATGAAAAATTTATCGTAACGTAAACTTACGAAAAAATTGCGTTTCACTAAAATTCTTAACTTACAAAATTCGTAAATTTGATCGTAAAGTCTACGGCAACTCTCACCCTGTCGTAAGTTGGGTTTTTTACGTATCTTAGACAAAATGGCCGACTTGTTACTTTATGCCAGTGGTTCCCAATCTGAGGTACGCGTACCACGAGAGGTACAAGTGGGCCTTTCAGGTGGTACGCGAGCACTTTCGGGTTCATGAACGTTTTTAGTTATTTTTTACTTCACAAAAATGTTTACTGCCTAACACAAGATAATACCCATTATTTCCTCAGTTTGTATATGTTACTGTTCTTATTATTGTTTTGTATAGGCCTACTTACTTATATTTTATCTCTATACTTCTTTATCTATTTCTTGATTGATTAATCATTTTTTGGGAAAGAAGCAGATAGCCCACAACCCTCACATTGAGTTGAGTTTTTTTTAGTTCTCCTGTGTGTTCTACTTGTAAAATTATTCAAATAAAGTGCAGCTAAAGTGGCGGGTGTGGCGCCAGACAGGGTAAGCTTACTCTTCCGGACACCTGTTACCACTGTTTGTCGTGTATTTTCAGGGGCGGATCCAGGAATTTTTGCAGGAGGGGGTTTGCCAGGTTTCTGTTACGGAAATCTGCCATCATCGTCTCTAAATTACATAGGCATGCATACAAATTGAGCTTTTTAAACAGAGAAATCGTTTTTATACTGATGTAGGGTCACTTTGTGATGTAATTTCATTGATGCAAGACTTTATTTTTTTTTTATGTAGCTGAGCAGGGGGGGGGGGGGGGGGTGGACCCCCCCAAACCCCCCCTCTGGATCCGCGCCTGATTTTGTCCATTGTCTGATTACACTATTTTGCCTATTACGTACGTTTTTTTAGGACTTCGAATTTTGTCTTATGGTTTGGATTGTTCGTACTTGGTTTTATTTTATTTGATCGAATTGAGTTTCTCTGGAATCAGGTGGTAGCCTACGTGGCGACTGTACGGGACCTCCGGACAAGTGGTACTCTATCACGAAAAAGTTGGCAATCATTGATTTATGCGGGTCGGCAACTTCGGCGAGAGAGAATATTTAGGGACACCCATACGGGCGAGCAGTTAGTTTCACGTAACAAACTTGATTGGACCAGTAGGCCCCCTATATTACACGTTGTTCACTGTATTAAAGCGGGAATTTTATATTTTTCATTAAAGTCAAAACATATTTATTTCTATGTATTTTGCTCAATAGGCTGTCGACTCACTCTTATACAATCATAGGCATTATTTTCCACACTGAAACATCTTTCACATCGGAAATAATAACACAATTACCTCCTTGTTTTCCCATTCCCCCCATACAATAGCTATCTTCAAACGTTTGAATTTAATGCTGAAATTGATATTTTTGCCAATTTCTCAACTGGCAATAGTGAATTATAGCATTATTCTTTAACAAGGTTGGACTGTTTATAGATACCATACATTTTAAGGCTTTATTTTAATATATTTTAAAAATATAATTTAAAAATATGAAATTGCCGCTTTAATGATGATATCAAAACCGCAACTTGCCGATCGAAATCCTACTGTACAACTTACAAGTCCTGATTGCGTTACGGTAGGCCTACTATGCCACACCTAGCTTCCAAAAACTCATCACAGATGCACATGATCATGGGGTTAGTGTACCATCAGTGTCTAGAGTAATTTATCGTGTTTCAAGAGAAATAACAACCCGTGTTGACATATTATCAATAAATTTCCCCTAAAGAGTTGGTTACGCCTATCGCGGCAAAGATCGACACGTTGGCCTACTTCGCACAAATATTCTCCCAAGCTCAGTCTTTCGATTACCTAGTCAGACTGCTGCTCAATTTTCCTTTCAGAATTCCATAATTCTGCTCTACGCCCACAATCGAAACACCGAAAGCTGTCCCAAATTTGTTTTCGATTTTTAATGTTCACGCTTTCTATTAATTTCCGCTTTTGACAGACTGACAGGCGACGTATGCTACTATGTCACGCGCTATGGCGTATCAAAGAAAAACATGTAAACAAAAGGCATGAAAATAGCTTTTTATTCATAAGTACACAGCTACATCTTAGCGTATATATAAGGAATATATCATTTCGTCCTTTATGTTTCAAAAGGTTAGGATAAAACCAAACATAACGGTTATAATGCCGAATTTGTCAACATTATGACCGTGGGAATGCTTACAGAAGTTTGAATGAAGTGACGTAACATGACGTCACGACCATTCCTGGCGTATCTACGTCAAAAGATACGAGAAAAAGTTAAGAAAAAACTTACACCGGCCATTGTGAAACCGGCGTAAATAATTCGTATCTTTTTCGTAAGGTTTTTTAACGTAACTTTTTTTTAACTGCCCTCAGGAACTTCGTTGGGAGAGAATATTCGGGGATAGATTAAACCTCCCGACATCCATACAGACGAGTTAGTTTCGCGGTACAAACTTGATCGGACCAATAAATATATTACATGTTATTAACTGTATTAATTATGATATGGAAACCGCAACTCACCGATCGAAATCCTTGTCATCTGTAGTGTACAAACTACAGTACAAGTCCAGATTGCATTACGATAGGGGGGATCACGTGGCCTGCTAGCCTGGAGGTCGGGTTCGATCCCTGCATTGGTCGAGAAAGTTCATCTCGATTTTCCGACGTGGTTTCCCCTTGTCAGTGATGCAGAACGGAGGGGCTGACAAGGACTGCTGTCTAGTCGTTCGGATGGGACGTAAAACCGAGGTCCTATGTACACATTGGCGTGCACGTAAAAGATCGCTTGGCAGTTGGAATTCGATATAAAAGAGAAGTCCGCAGTGCCGCTGCCCGGGCAAAATTCCCCGCATAGCACACTGTATGGAGTATGCCCGTCTTCCATTAGCCCAGGTTACGTTAAACCCAATTTCATTTCATGCATTACGATAGGCTACTATGCCACAGTTAGCTTCCAAAATTTCATTGCTAATGGCACATGGTTGGCGTACCATCAGTGTCTAGACTAATCGCCTTTTAAGTTTTGTGGTCAGGATCGGGTTTACCTACTAAAGTACCGGAAAAGTGCCTATATATATAGCCTATAGCTTGGTAGACTCAGGCTTAAAACTAGGGTATCGTGAGCCTTCAGTTGTAGGCAAGCATTTACACTACAAGTAGGCCTACAACATAGTATTTAATTTGATTTATCACAAACAGGAACCCAGGAAAAATAATCTCGGTAGGTTAGTTTTCATTAAACAAGATTATGGCTAACGCTCGGTATTACTATTATTATGCCTAGTAGTACTACTAGACCCTGTAGGCCTATAAGTAACTAGGGCCTTAACAGTAAGCCTATCGCGGCAAAGACTGACACTTACAATTATACTGAGCGCCATAGAAAACGCATCACTTAGTTTTTCGTATAACAAAATGATCCTGTAAACATATTTTTTTTATTTTGCTACTTATTGTGAACAATATTCAAATGGGAACACATCAATAACAACATATTTGTACACTTATGGGTGTTTAATCTGTAATCAACGGTACAAAGTCAGGGGGGTCAAAACCAAAAGTACGACAAAGATGGTTGATTATTCTGCAGAGCGTTTGTAAGAGCCAGTGGATGACACACTGACAATTAACCATCTTTGTCGTACTTTTGGTTTTGACCCCTCTGACTTTGTACCGTAGATTACAGGTTAAACATCCATAAGTGTACAAATGTTATTGATGTGTCCCCATTTGAATATTGTTCACAATAAGAAGCAAAATAAATAAGATATGTTTACAGGATCATTTTGTTACACGAAAAACTAAGTGATGCGTTTTCTATGGCGCTCAGTATATTCTCCCAAACGCTGAATTTCGATGACTTGGTCAGGCTGCTGCTCAATTTTCCTTTTAGAATTCCACAGGTCTGCTCGACTGCCCCAATTTTAAAGCGGAGGGCTGCAGGGGTCCAATTTTAGACCCCATTTCGGCTTTTGGCAGACTGACAGACGACGCGCATGCTACTGTGACACGCTCTATGACGTAGCAAACAAAAACAAGTAAACAAAATGCTTGAAAATATTATTTTATTGATAAATACACAACTACATCTTAGCGTATATATAAAGAATATATCATTTCGTCGTTTATGTTTCAAAAGGTAATGATCAAAACAAACATAGCGGCTATAATGCCGACATTGTCAACATGTAGGCCGTGGGAATGTTTACAGAAGTTTGAATGAAGTGACGCAGCATGACGCCATGAATGGTCACGACGTAAAGGATACGTGAAAAAGTTAAGAAAAAACTTACGCCGGCCTTTGTGAAACCGACGTAAATAATTCGTATCTTTTTCGTAAGTTTTTCTTTACGCAGTTTTTTTTCTTAAAGTTACGAACTTTTGTGAAACTGCCCCCAGGTCTTTATCTAAATCTTACATAATGTACATTCAATAAAGAGTTGCTTATTTATATTTAATTTGTGTGTTGTTGATTCTGCCAGCGATTTTTTTTTTTTTTTTTTTTTTTGCGGGTGTGGGTGGGGTGGGGCTTTTTGGTAGTGGGTGGGGCTATTTGGTAGTGGTTTCACCAATTTATTTATTCTGGTGCATGTAAGCTTCACTTAAACATCCTTTACTCACGCAAAAACAATGTTACGTTCATTTAAAGTAGATAATTTGGACTTGATCATAATGCCCTAATATTATGGCTGTGAGCACAAAGTTCATAATTTGACTCAAATATTTAAAATTGTAAATTAGACCTGGAAAACTTTATTGTAACTCGTGATTTTTGTTAGTTTTATTTGAATTAGGTTTCAAAAAGAAATATGCCAAGTTTTATAGAGATGGGACAATGATTAGACCCTGGTTGCTAAGGAGTCTCTGGCGGAAAATGAACACCAATTTCAACTGCGTTTTTCTCAAATTAATGTATTTATGATTTGGCATCTTCAAAATGCCCTTGCACGGTCAATTTTTGTTCGATTTACATGAAACTTGTACCATTTTGAAGGGAATTATGTGTAGTATCACCTTATACCACAAACTGAAATAACTAAATTTGTGACATGTGACTGGTTTTGCCATGGCGGGTCACAAATACCGAATTGTACATTCATTCAACATTCTAGGTTTCATCCCGTTTCCAGGACAGTCACTCTGCCTGTCGGATGTGCTGTTCTGTGTATATGATATTTTATGTTTTCCGGTATTAAACAGTTTTTAAGGATAATTCCAGTGTGTATTTATTACCGAAGATTTACACTGTTACAATACTTCCAAGTAGGGCTGGGTATCGATAGTGATTTTTACTATCGATAATCGGCAATGAAATGTCGGTCGATAATCGATAGTATTGAAAACAGACTTATTTTCATGGTCGTCATCAAGACTGGATACAGTGTAAGTTCAAAGTTCAAAACCATACGAAGTTGCGAAAGATCGTTTGCTCCTTCTAAGTCTAAGGAGATTTATTTGGAAAACATTAATAAAACTTGTTATATCACGTATATATACGTAAATTGATGTTGTTTATTATAAAAATAATGCAGCTGTGGTTCCGAATGAAGAAATATCGTAAATAATTATGTTAAGGGACCAAAATGAACTTGTTCCGATTCAAAACATTGCGTACGTGCGTACAGAAATAGTGAACTGAACAGACGAAATCCGAAGCTTGCAAAGGGAAATAACTAACTTTATTTACACATCCGGGCATCTCCGATTTAGCGAAATTCAACAATAACTTCTTCAAAACTAAAGTAACGTTTCAATGAGAGTGAATTTATGAAAACGGCTGTTCAATAAGCAGTCACAATTTTGTTATGTGTTACATGGATACTTGATAGTAATTAAAGTGAGCGGTGTATTATGATTAACTGAAAGAAAACATTGACATTTCAGTCGCAAGAAAAATAGACGAAGAGCGATAATCGATAGTAACCCACCGCTATCGATAGTGCTTTTCTGGGCCGTCCAATCGATACTATCGATTTATATCGATATTTTACCCAGCCCTACTTCCAAGGCTCTGGTTAAGGTGAGATCCGGCTCGCGAAGTAGTAATCTTCTGACGCTGTTTTCTCGAATTCCAAACACAATTTGATCTTTTATTAAGTCATCTTTTAAATCTCTCATTTGGCAAACAGATGCTTTGTTGCGCAAATCAGAAACAAAGTCTGTATAGATTCATTTGGTAATTGAACTCTGGAATTAAATGCATGTCTGTCTACTGTAAGATTTCGCATTGGATTGCAAATAGCAGCAAATTTTGTTTTCAAGTTGTCGAGATTTTCTCGTGATTCATCCCTTCCATACACAAACGATCGTTCGCGCTCAATTGCTTCACGTCCCGCTAAATTCAGAAAGGTAAAAGCTTTTTCTTTTTCAGATTTTTCAGCATGAGCTGCTTCAATAAATATGTTAAATTCCAGTTCAAAAATTCGCCAATTTTCTGCCACGTTACGTGTGAACTTCAGTGGTCCTGGTTTACGAAGATACTCTGCCATGTGTTTGTTTTTCTTGTGATACTGGTTGTCCTAAAATGTTCTTAGGGGAAAATCCACACTTCTGTCACCATGTTACTTGATCATAAATAACACATATTAAGTATTTGACCTACTTTATCTAGACCCAGATATATCAGCATAACATAAAAATGGCAGAAAGAGAAAGCCAAGTCTTCTCGATAGAGAATGAGAACGAGGCCGCTTCAATTAATCTAGTGGTTAAAGGGAGATAAGTACATTTATCAATGGACAGTATTACCTTATACCTAGCTACACCCAGTATTTTTGGCCCAGTCAAGAGTTGCACCCCTTCTCGCAATATGCTCGCATTAAATATACACAAACATGAATTGTGACGACGAATTAGGATTTAATTAAAAAAATTATAAATATATTGCCCAAATATAATAGCTATATTATCAAAATCGGATAAAAATTGTGACTTCTAGAGAGTTCACAACCTTAGTATAACATACTAAGGAGCAGCCATTTGGTCAAGCAGTTTTGGTCTGATTCACAAACTCAACTGTCATTTAAAGATACATTCCCAGGCCAAATTGGGTGATTTGATGATATATTTGGACTAAACACATATTCAAATTAATTAATTTATCATAATTTTGCTTCAAATCCTTCTTAAAACAATGTAATTGCCAAGTATACCCTGCTATAAAGATAGGTTGCCAGGCAACGAAACATACGCCCACAGCAGCTAAATCGTCCAGGCAGTCAACAAGGGTTGTCGCATATTTTTACTTTTTTCGGTAATGAAACAAAACATTTGTAATACACTAAAAACTGATTAAGAGTAACAACTCATTATGTAATTATCAGAAAATCATTAGAATTTGATTGCTCTTTATAAAGCTTTACCCCACACTAACAATTAGTATATACATGAAACATTTAATATCATGGATTTAGCTGTTCAGTTATCAAAATTCATTGAAAATCAAAATACTTGTTCGTTTCAACACCTTAAACTCTGTGTATCAATCTGAAGTCAATCGGATGACAAGTTTGGCCTCTATGACTATAGCATCACAAGATTTTTTGAAGTTATCAAGGGAGATAATTCTGGCAGTAATTATTTGAAATCTCTGAAAATCAATAGATGTCTTCCTCTCATGACTGTGAACACTATGTATAAATTTGAAGTCAATCGGATATTAACTTTGGCCTCTAGAGCATCCACAAGATTTTTTGAAGTGATCAAGGGCCATAACTCTGGCAGTGATTATCGGGAATCGCTGAAAATCGAAAGGCTTCTTCGTCTCATGACCTTAGACACTGTGTATAAATTTAAAGTCAATCGGATATTAACTTTGGCCTCTAGAGTGTCCACTGGATTTTTTGAAGTGATCAAGGGCCATAACTATGGCACTAATAAGCGGAAATCGCTGAAAATCAATAGGATTCTACGTCTCTTGACCTTAAACACTGTGTATAAATTTTAAGTAAATCGAATATTAACTTTGGCCTCTAGAGCGTTCACAAGATTTTTCAAAGTGATCAAGGATCATACATGTAACTCTGGTAGTAATTATCACATACATGTATCGCTGAAAATCAATAGGCTTCTTCGTCTCATGACCTTAGACACTGTGTATAAATTTAAAGTCAATCAGATATTAACTTTGGCCACTAGAGTGTCCACAGGATTTTTTTAAGTGATCAAGGGCCATAACTATGGTACTAATTATCGGAAATCGCTGAAAATCAATAGGATTCTACGTCTCTTGACCTTAAACACTGTGTTACGTATAAATTTAAAGTCAATCGGATATTAACTTTGGCCTCTAGAGCGTCCACAAGATTTTTTGAAGTGATCAAGGGCCATAACTCTGGCACTAATTATCGGAAATTGCTGAAAATCAATAGGTTTCTTCGTCTCATGACCTTAAAATTAAACACTGAATATAAATTTGAAGTCAATCGGATATTAACTAGAGCGTCCACAAGATTTGTTTTAAGTGATCAAGGGCCATAACTCTGGCACCAAATATCAGAAAACGCTGAAAATCATTAGGCTTCTTTCATGAACTTAAACATTGTTTATAAAATTAAAGTCAATCGGATATTAACTTTGGCCTCTAGAGCGTCCACAAGATTTTTTGAAGTGATCAAGGGTCATAACTCTGGTAGTTATTATCGGAAATCGCTGAAAAACAATATACTTCTTCGTCTTATGACCTTAAACACTGTGTATAAATTTAAAGTCAATCGGATATTAACTTTAGCCTCTAGAACGTCCACAGGCAATTGTGGATGCCGGACCGACAGACGAACGGGGGCGACGACAATATACGACCACATTTCAATGTGGGCGTATAAAAAGGCAAGTAAATATTTTTGCTACGTGAAAATATTTCTTATTTTTATTGTATATAATGGCATAAAGTATGCAATATCAAATAAGATGGTTTGATTCGTGATCTTTGACATCGGCAAGACTCGAAATGACATGTATTGACATGGATTCCACTAAGTAAAAGCATGGGTCCCAAATCATGCTTTCAATTTAATGTACAGGGCCCCCCCACCCCCGGTAGCTCAAAACTAAGTTATTTTAATGATCCATTAAACTGTAACGAATCGTTATCTTGCTAATGTGTTGTTTGTTAACAGTCCATTAAATTTCTGTTGCTGGAAAGTCACTTTCATTATCAGTTAGTGAACGGATTCATTAAAGTTAATCCAAGAGAAGAATGTTTGTTCATTGGCTCTATTTTAAATATACATGTATATAACAACTTCATAGAAGTTAGTATTAACAAGAAACTGAAGACAGTGGGACAACTAACTGTATGAAAATTTTTGGGATTTGTACTACAGAATATTTGGGGTCATCGTTTTCTACAGACCCCCAAAATTCTCCAGAATACTATAGAATTTCATCCTATAGAAAATGGAATAGCTCCCCATTGCCCAACCCTCTAGAATTTTCTATAGAAAATTACACTGGTAATCATACATGTTTGACTTTACGCTACAGCCCACTATAGTTACTATACTTGCAAACTTAAACTGTGTTACAGTTCCAATTGATAGTCTAAGAACCAATACGCAAGTTCAAATAGGTTCAAATGCACAATTGTCAACACATAACATTACAGTTTGTATTGGAATAAGTGATTCTATCACAAATAGTGAGGACTGGACCCTTAAAATAGTTACCGAGTGCTCAGTTTTTCTTTGAATAGTGATGTTTATGTTGTAGGCCTAATGACATATTACGAAACTTGCCTGTATGAGTTGACACCGACCAGTTGAAATTTCGCGTAGCAGTTGGGTTTCATCAAATCATGTAATAATGCAGTAAGGCTTCACCTTAATTTCAATGGGAATTGATTTATTATATATGTTAAACTATGTGCAGTACAGTTTTGGGTTAGTTTATGTGTAAATTAAGGGAGCTATCGGCCAGTAAACTTTTTGCATTTGACTAAAAATCTTGCGCAAAGGAACTCTGTATGAAAAGCCACTACTGTGCCTGGAGTAAGACAGAAGACATCGGTAGTTGAACCATTTCTACCGCCCACTAATGCCATCGTTAAACAGATAACAGACCCCAACACCTCCGTTAACTATACTGGCAATTTAATGACACGGTACAGTTAACGGGGATTCCAGCAACAACCTTTCTCTCCGTTAAAGTTAACGGATCGTTAAAAGTTAACAGAGCTTTGAGCAACCGGCCCCAGGTCTATGATACTGCCGTTGAGAAAGGTGTATAATTCGGATTCTAAAATAACGGTAGCACGACGTTGCACCTGTACATGACACTATTCTAATCACGTGCAGAGGACAGCTGATCGTGCCCCCTGGAATTCCTTTCCCACATTCTGACTAATTTACGAGAAAAATTATACATGTAATGTGAAAGATAGATACTATAGAAGAGCAACGAATACATAGATCAGTAATTAATTTCAATTGTTAGGTTATCTGGCTTCTTACTCAACCCTCACTGCATGTTTTTATTACTAATCCAAAACAATTAATTACATGTTTATTTAAAAATAATTAATAAAGCACATGTTTATTTAACAATACCTAAGTGTTTAACAGTTTATTTAACAATTAGTACAACTCAGTTAATTACGGTAACTGCTATACAACTCCGTTAAATACGGTAACTGCTATTATAATTTAACAAGGGGGGTGAAACAGCACGATAATAATAAATTAGGTTGGGATGAAACCGCCTGGGTTGAAACTGTTGTGGAATGAACTATCGCAAAAAAAAATATCGCAAGCAAAATAGCCTCAAAAAGCAAGGAAACAGGTAAAAATAATTATAGATCTAAGTAATGAATGCATTCTTGTCTTGTGAAGTGTGTTCTACTAGTAACGTGTACCAAGCTCAAGGGCAGTTAACTCTGTTTGGCTTAATAATTGGTCCAAAAACAAGTCATGAATTTAAGCGGAAAAGTAGGTATCGAATTACGTTCTTCGACCATACCTTTATTTTTATTGGCGGATGGTGTAACTTGGCGTGAGATGTTTGGGGGAATGTTGGGCCTGTAGAACATAACAATTTGACCCGTATCAGGTGAGTGTAACGATTTTATCTAGAATTTTCAAAAATTCAAATATTTTTCAGTTCTTTACGGAGGAATGTTCCAACATAATTTTATGATTTTATGACACCTCAGAGAATATTCTATTTATAAAAAATTAAAAACCGAATTGACATGGACGTAATCATGCGTTAAATTGGGAATTAAGTAAAAAAATACAGCAAATAACAGTACATGATGATAAACCGGAAGTTAAATATCCATCATGGATGCCTTGGCGAGCGCTGTAGCTATTTCAACTATTTGTTTTCATTCCGTAAAAATGTAGTTAATCGGTCTTTTTTTTTTTTACATAGATCGGTTACAACATGCCTTAGAAAATAAAACCACCCATGTTTATAATTTAAGAATGATATGATTCTATCTGCAGAAAATGGACCGAAACCGACCCGAAGAAACGGCATTATTGTTATTGACAGACATTAAGAAAACACGCACGTTTTTTAAAAGCAGAATTATATAGATTGAATCAACAAAGAATAATTCACCAAGAAACTAAAGTGAAATGTTAGGTCAATTTATTGTCACTGACATGGGACATAATGTCATTCGATTTTGCGAGTAATAGGCTGTCTATTTTAAATTGTAAAAATAATATTTTTGTCAATATGTACACAGTAGTAATAATCAGATCGTGGGTATGAAAACTAATCCCTTCTGGTTTTTCCATTTTTATTTTATCTATTTTTTCCACAAAAGCTGTTTATCTGTCATATCAAAATTAAATTGTTACTCCAACTAGAAGATAAACAAAAAGAAACAGCTAGCAAAAACAATTATTGTTTGAAACCTTTCAAATATTATTACCGGTTTATAATATACCAGATATTGTTATTATTTTTTTTTTTAAATCACCAATATCTATTTATTTATTTATTAAAAATTAAATCAAATTAAATTGAATATTACTAGGATGAAATCTTAAAAAGCCTTGTTGTAATTTTACTATTTTATATTTATTTTCAGGTACCGGTACTGGTAAACAAATCAGTTGCATTAGAAACAAATTTTAAATTCTTACAATTCCATACTTCATAAATGTACATTTTTGTTCTTTCATTTTTTCAGTTAACTTTAAATAAATCATATTAAAAGTATTACGTGTTACGATTCGGTTTCCAAGGAGTAGGATCAACTGCCCACCGCATTGGTTTTCTCTACCGCATCCTCACTGCTAAAGACCCCTTACTGACGAGCAAATTATTGAATTAAAACGGTGTATGTTAGTCTGAAAATGACCTAGTCTGAGTCAAGTGGAGTTAAAACCCTCTCTTCACATCCTTCTTCTATTTCTCCATACCCTTTCCTCTGCTTGAAATGCATATTTTAGGATTTGTGTGATCTAACCACCATGTTCATTGATAACCACTTATTCTGCAAAAAGGGGGTCTTATTTGTTATCTGAATGATTGTGAATTTAATATTAAGGAGTAAGCAAACGGTTTTTCTAACAAGTTTCGTGTTAATTCATTGAAAAATAATTTTTTTACATTGCACTGAAGTCAAATTACCACTTTTTGGACCAGATTTCGATTCCGGACCGAAAAAATAAAATTTAAAAAAATTGAATATTATAAAAAGTATAATATAAGTCCGATTCTAAAAATTTAAACAGTTTTGAAATTCTAATGTTTGAGCAGTTGTTTCTGCCAAGTTTCAAAGCAATTGCTCAAAAAATAAAATTTGGTTGGTTAGGTACATACAATCATACTACTACTAGTACTACCGCACTGTACTAAAAGTGACCAAAAACTTATAAGTTATATCGATAGGCCCATGTCATTGTCAAGTAGGATGTGAAAGGACCGTCTTTTTAAGTTTTAGAGAAGGGGTGGAATGTCGATTTGCCATCCATGTGGCAGAGACAGTAAGTTGGCCTAAACCAGAAAAGAATAATTTGTATTCAAGATGGCGTAAAACTAGGCTAGGTCTAGTAAAAGCCGACGATACTATACTGTGATGATGGTTTCCTTACGACTCGTTTAGTGTCTATGATAATAATCTATCTTTATACTTACAATATATTGCTTAATTCAATTATTTAATGCTAGATACTTGTTTTGGTGAGACTTGTTACTTTTACAATGATGAAATTATGTCTCAGCGTGACCAGTAGGGTAACTTTATTTCTGCAGACTATCATTTACCGTGGATAAACGCCTCGGCGGACTAGGAAAAAAGAAATTCCGGATAACCAAGACTTGAATTGCGGGCGCGCGCTAGGGAAAATGCTAAATCTTATAAAGCGAGTAAGATATAGGGCGAGGAACATGTCAGTCAATTTGATTGACAGTTCGATGTACGGCCTTGACATTATGTATAGTAGAAGCTAAAATCAGATGTTGGATCTACGGTCTTGTAAATATTTGTTCGGCCTCGCTGTAATTGCGTCTGTTTAGATTAAAAGATTTTGGAATATTTTTTCAAGTAATTTCCATAAATAAAATCACGAAATTTGAGTGATTTTTTTAAATTAAGAATATTATCGTATATGTCCTAGAAATAGAGAAAATCATCGCATTATATTTATACGACACATATAATTAGAACCCATCGGTTTCGCTTTATATATTGAGTCTTTTTCTTATATTTGAAAGAAATTTGGAGTATTTCTTTCTATTAATTTCCATAAAATAAAGATATTAGAGTGATTTTATTATATAGTCATAGATTAAGAATATTATCCTGTATAGGCTATCCTATGACCACATAATAATACAACCAAAACGGTCTCTCTTTATAGTGAGGCTTTTTCTTATGTTTTAAAGATTTTGATATGTCTTTCAATTAATCTCCATAAAATAATTATATTAGAGTAATTCTTTTTATTATAAATTAATAATATTATCCTAGAAATAGAGGGAGAGAGAGAGAGGGAAAGAGAGAGAGAAATGGGGTTTAAACGTCCACTCAACACAAACTAGGTCATTTCGGGACTACCACATGGTTCAATTTTATTTCAATAATTCGCTTGCTCGTAGTGCCCGGAGGAAACCCACGAGGTTGAGAAGGCCCCCCAAATCTCCATGCCACATACGCTCACACCTGGGCTCGAAACCACAGCCGCAAGCCAGAGGTAACCGGCCAGCTAGAGGTCGAAGCGCCGCACTTTAGACCACTAGCCCCCCCCCCTTTAGAAATAGAGAAAATCACCACACTATTACATCGGATCCAATCGAACTCGATTCTTACTGATATTTGAAAGATTTGGGGGTATTTAATTTTCAATTAACTTCCATAAAATAATGGCATTAGCGTGATTTTATTATATGAATTAAGAATATTATCCTGCATGTCTTAGAAACAGAGAAAATCATTGATTAACAGTTCATTAGAGGCTAAATCAGATATTGCATCTTCCTGTAAATTTCTTCGACCCCGCTGTATAGTGTGTCTGTTTAGATGATTTTGGAGTAATTTCCATAAAAAAAAAACGATGTTACTCTGATTTGATTTTATATAAATTAAGAATATCATCCTATACATCGTAGATATAGGGAAAATCGTTGCCTTATACCACACATTGAACCCAGTCGTGCTCGCTTTATAGTGAGTCTTTTTCTGGTGTTTAAAAAGATGTTGCAGCATTTTTTATTTTTCGATTAATTTCCATAAAAATGATATTAGGGTGATTTTATTATATAAATTATCTTAGAAACAGAGAAAATCATTAATTAACAGTTCATTAGAGGCTAAATCAGATATTGCATCTTCCTGTAAATTTCTTCGGCCCCGCTGTATAGTGTGTCTGTTTAAAGGTTTTTAGAGTAATTTCCATAAGAAAAACGATGTTAGTCTGATTTGATTTTATATAAATTAAGAATATCATCCTATATATATCGTAGATATAGGGAAAATCGTTGCCTTATACCACACATTGAACCCAATCGTGCTGGCTTTATAGTGAGTCTTTTTCTGGTGTTTAAAAGACGTTGCAGCATTTTTTTTTTCGATTAATTTCCATAAAAATGATATTAGGGTGATTTTATTATATAAATTAAGAATATTATCCCATATATCCTAGATAAGGAGGAAATCGTTGCCTTATATGACACATTGAACCCAATCGTCCTCGCTTTATAGTGAGCCTTTTTCTTATATTTAAAAGATGTTGGAGTATTTTTTTCAATATTAGGGTGATTTTATTATATAAATGAGGAATATTACCCTATAAATCCTTGAAATAGAGAAAATCGTTGCCTTATACCATACATTGAACCCAATCGTCCTCGCTTTATAGCGAATTTTATCTTATGTATAAAGGATCGTGGAGTATTTCTAATGTTTTTCAATTAATTTCCACCCAAAAAAAAACGATATAAGGGCGATATGAGTATATAAATTAAGAATATTATCCTATGTATCCTAGATATAGAGAAAATGGTTGCCACTTACCACATAATATAGAACCCAATCGGCCTCGCTTTATAGTGAGTCTTTTTCTAATGTTTTTCAATTAATTTCCTTTAGAAAAAACGATATTACGGTGGTTTTATAACATAAATTAAGAATACCATCCTATATATCCCAGATGTTGGAGTATTTTTTTCAATTAATATCCATTCAAAAAACGATACTAGGGTGATTTTTTTTTATATAAATGAGGAATATTACCCTATAAATCCTCGAAATAGAGAAAATCGTTGCCTTATACCATACACTGAACCCAATCGTCCTCGCTTTATAGCGAGTTTTTATCTTATGTATAAAGGATCGTAGAGTATTTCTAATGTTTTTCAATTAATTTCCATTAAAAAAAAAACGATATTACGATGGTCTTATAACATAAATTAAGCATATCATCCTATATATCCCAGATATAAAGAAAATTGTTGCCTTATACCTTACATTGAACCCAGTCGGCCTCGCCCTTAAAGTGAGGTTTTTTTATGTTTAAAGGATCGTGGAGTATTTTTTTTCAATTAATTTTCATAAAAAAAACCCTGATATTAGGGCGATTTTATTATATGAATTAAGGATATCATCCTATATATCCTAGATATAGAGAAGATGATTGCCTTTTACCACATATTACGGTGATGTTTATGAATTAAGAGTATTATCCTATACATCCTAGAGAAAGTCGTTGCCTTATATCACACATTGAACCCGATCGTCCTCGCTTTATAGTGAGTGTTTTTCTTATATTTAAAAGATGTTGCAGTATTTTTTTCAATTAATTTCCAGTCAAAAAACAAAAACGATATTAAGGTGATTTGAATATATAAATTAACAATATTATCCTATATATCCTAAATAGAGAGAAAATCGTTGCCTTATATCACCCATTTAACCCAATCGTCCTCGCTTTATAGTGGGTCTTTTTTCTTATGTTTAAAAGATGTTGCAGTATTTTTGTCAATTAATTTCCATTAGAAAAGCGATATTACGATGATTTTATAACATAAATTAAGAATATCAACCTATATATTCTAGATATAGAGAAAATCGTCGCCTTATACCACACATTGAACCCAATCGTCCTCGCTTTACTGTGAGTCTTTTTGCATTTTTTTTCAATTAATTTCCACTTAAAAACGATATTATGGTGATTTGATTATATAAATTAAGAATATTATCCTATATATCCTAGATATAGACAAAATGGTTGCCTTTTACCATATATAGAACCCAATCGTCCTCGCTTTATAGTGAGTCTTTTCTTGATGTTTAAAAGATGTTGGAGCATTTTTTTTCAATATTTCCATTCAAAAAACGATATTACGGCGATTTGAATATATAAATTAAGAATATTATCCTTTATATCCTAGATATAGAGAAAATGGTTGTCTTTTACCACATATAGAACCCAATCGTCCTCGCTTTATAGTGAGTCTATTTCTGATGTTCAAAAGATGTTGGAGTATTTTTTTCAATTAATTTCCATTAAAAAAAAACGATATTACGGTGATGTTATAACATATATTAAGAATATCATAATATATATCCTAGATATAGAGAAAATCGTTGCCTAATACCACTCATTGATCCCAATCGTCATAGCTTTATAGTGAGTCTTTCTCTGATGTTTAAATAATGTTGGAGCATTTGTTTTCAATTAATTTCCATAAAAAACGATATTAGGGTGATTTTATTATATAAATGAGGAATATTACCCTATAAATCCTCGATATAGAGCAACTGGTTGCCTTTTACCACATACAGAACCCAATCGTCCTCGCTTTATAGTGAGACCTTTTCTGATGTTTAAAAGATGTTGGAGCATAGATTTTTTCAATTAACTTCCATCAAAAAATAAACAAACGATATTCGGGTGATATTATTATATAAATCAAGAATATTATCCTATATATCCTAGATATAGAGAAAAGATAGGCTGGCACTGCCAGGCAGGATACGCCCACATTTTCGAGAGATGGACAGAGAACAAGCAATACCGAAAGTGATTTTTCCTACATCATTAAGTCCTGTATTTCATACTGTATTGGGAGCAGCCATTTAGTTGGTCAGTTCCAGTCTGATAATCATGAAATTCGAAGCCGACAATGATTATGGTGTGACGGTACACAACCTAGAAATGTGACTTTTTTCATCAAAATCGTATAAGAATTGTGACCTGTAGAGAGTCCACAACCATGATATACCATATTTTATACTATTCGCGTACAAACGGCGACCATTTCGTCCGGCAATTTTGATACGATTTTCACGAAATTCGAATAATTCAGGAAGTTACGATCCGATATGCGCAAATACCGAAAGGAACCAAGATCTTTGGGTTATAACCATGCATTTCAAGTTTCATCAAAATCAAATTAAAATTGTGACCTATACAGGGTCCACAACCATGATATACCATATTTTAACAGTATTCGCGTACAAACGGCGGCCATTTTGTCTGTCAATTTTGGTCCGATTTTCCCGAAATTTGAACTCAAACCTTCCTTAAGGTGAAACGGTGATATAATCAAACATTTTTTTAAATCGGAAAATAATTGTGACTTCAAGAGGGACCACAAGCTAAAAAGGGTGATTTTTCGTACAATCAGGGGCCATAATTCAGGAAGTTACGAATCAATGAGCGCAAATATCGAAAGGAACCAAGATCTTCGGTTTATAAACATGCATGTCAAGTTTCATCAAAATCGGTTCAAAATTGTGACCTATATAGGGTCCACAACCTTGATATAACATATTTTCACACTATTCGCGTACAAACGGTGGTCATTTTGTCCGTCAATTTTGGTTCGATTTTCACGAAATTTGCAGTCAGCCTTCATTACCATGTAACGGTGATATAATCAAACGGTTTTTTAAATCGGATAATAATTTTGACCTCCAGAGGGACCACAAGCTAAAAAGGGCAATTTTTCGGACAATCAGGGGCCATAATTTATGAAGTTACGATCCGATGGGTGCAAATATCGAAAGGAACCAAGATCTTTGGGTTATAAACATACATGTCAAGTTTCATCAAAATCGAATTAAAATTGTGACCTATACAGGATCCACAACCATGATATATCATTTTTTTAACAGTATTCGCGTACAAACGGCGGCCATTTTGTCTGTCAATTTTGGTCCGATTTTCCCGAAATTCGAACTCAACCTTCCTAACGGTGTAACGGTGATATAATCAAATGTTTTTTTTTAAATCAGATAATAATTGTGACCTCCAGAGGGACCACAAGCCAAAGAAAGGGGGATTTTGCGTATAACCAGGGGCCATAATTCAGGAAGTTACGATCCGATATGCGCAAATATCGAAAAGAACCAAGATCTTTGGGTTATAAGTTTCATCAAAATCGAATTAAAATTGTGACCTTTACAGGATCCACAACCTTGATATACCATTTTTTAACAGTATTCGCGTACAAACGGCGGCCATTTTGTATGGCAATTTTGGTCTGATTTTCCCGCAATTCCAACTCAACCTTCCTTACGGTGTAACAGTAACATAATCAAACGGTTTTTTTAAATCGGATAATAAACGTGACCTCCAAGCTAAAAAAAAGTCAATTTTGCGTATAATCAGGGGCCATAATTCAGGAAGTTACGATCCGATATGCGCAAATATCGAAACGAACAAAGATCTTTGGGTTATAACCATGAATTTCAAGTTTCATCAAAATCGAATTAAAATTGTGACCTACACAGGGACCACAACCTTGATATACCATTTTTTAACAGTATTCGCGTACAAACAGCGGCCATTTTGTATGGCAATTTTGGTCTGATTTTCCCGAAATTCGAACTCAACCTTGCTTACGGTGTAACAGTAATATAATCAAACGTTTTTTTTTAAATCGGATAATAATTGTGACCTCCAAGCTAAAAAAAAAGGCGATTTTGCGTATAATCAGGGGCCATAATTCAGGAAGTTACGATACGATATGCGCAAATATGGAAAGGAAGCAAGATCTTTGGGTTATAACCATGAATTTCAAGTTTCATCAAAATCGAATCAAAATTGTGACCTCCACAGGGTCCACAACCTTGATATACCATTTTTTAACAGTATTCGAGTACAAACGGCGGCCATTTTGTATGGCAATTTTCGTCCGATTTTCCCGAAATTCGAACTCAACCTTCCTTAGGGTGTAACGGTGATATAATCAAACGGTTTTTTAAATCGAATAATAATTGTGACCTCCAGAGGGACCACAAGCTAAAAAGCGTGATTTTTCGGACAATCAGGGGCCATAATTCAGGAAATTACATTCCGATAGCCGCAAATATCGAAAGGAACCAAGATCTTTGGGTTACAAACATGCATGTCAAGTTTCATCAAAATCGGTTCAAAATTGTGACCTCTATAGGGTCCACAAGCTAAAAACGCGATTTTTCGTACAATCAGGGGCCATAATCCATGAAGTTTTGACCCGATACATGCCAATATCGAAAGCAGCCGAGATCTTTTGGGGATAAACCTATATTTCAAGTTTCGTCAAAATCGGATAAGAATTGTGACCTGTAGAGAGTCCACAAACAAATTGTGGACGGACGGACGGACGTCCGGGCGGACGGACAGGGGCGACGACATAATACGTCCACATGAAAATGTGGGCGTATAAAAAGGGTTGCCATTTACCACATAGAACCCAACCGGTCTGACTTTATAGTGAGTCTTTTTCTTATGTTTTTTTGGACCTAATTTCCATAAAAAATATATTTGAATGATTTCATTATATAAACTAAGAATATTATGCTAGAAATATTGGAATTATCACCCTATACCACATATCTAACCGGGGTTGTATGGAATGTTGCTAGTCTTTTTAAAAGAGACACATTTTTATTATAAATTTTAATTGTATATAATGTAACTTGTATTTTTCATTTTAACTATGCAGGTTAATCTTATAGGTTTTTTTGTTTTTCGTGTAGTGCGGTCCCCCTGCACTTACTAATAGAGGGGTTATTTATGTGATTTTTGTTTTCATTTATGTATGTTAAATGTAGTAGTAGTATTGTGATTATATTAAGTTTGCCGTCACCATATGTTGACGTCATCATATGTTTCGCGCAATATATCCCGGTTGGTGCTGACGTGCCATTAAACACCAAGTCATTTCATTTATACCACATTATTAGGTTAAATGCTCGTTTCCAATTTAATAAAAAAAATCTCATAATAAAATTCTTAAGTCAATCTGTTTTAAACGAAAGAGGGGGTACAAAAGGGTACCAAAGTACAAAAATAGAAGAGCCAAAAGTGAAATTTTAACTAAAGCTTGACAATTTAGATTTAAATATTCTACGTGAGTACCGGAACGGGGTTGATTCTTTAATTGAAACTGACAAGAACGTAACTGACAACATTCCGTTAAACCACTGGCGTGTTCATTTTTCTAAAATGATTGACCAATAGTTTAAAAAAATTTTTTTAATTTGATTCCCGAATCTGCATTTATTCCAGAGTCTTTGTTACAGTCTTTCCTTGTCGAAATTCACGATAAAAGCTGAAATCAAGATCCAAATAACTACAGGGGTACTGTTCTGGCCAACTGTTTGTCCAAATTAATGCTTTTTGTCCATTCTTAATAAGAGAAGTTAAACTTATTTAGAAGTCGATGGCATTATTGATCATGCCTAATGTGGATATAGATCAAAGCATAGAACCACGGATAACATTTTTATTTTAAAAACAATCATTAAGGAATATTAAATATAAAAAAAAAACAGCCTTTGTACATTTTTTTTCATAGATTTTACCAAACCATTTGATACTCTCTGGAGAAGGGGTGTGATTTTCAAACTACTAAAACATAATTTTAATGGAATTATTCTTAATTTAATTTTTATATAAGACAGCAACCTATAAATTTAAAACAAATTCCGGTGTAAGTGATACCAGAAGGTCCATGGTGATACTAGCATACAACCATAACATTCAAAAATGTGGGAAGGGCCTAAACAACAAAAGGGCAGGGCTTAAATTATACTCGCTCTATAGAATTTAGCAAAATCGGCCCGGCTTCATACTATTTAGCACTTACCGCGCTCTAAGGATATATCATTTTTAAGCGAATCGCATATTGCAAAAAGATAGTAGATAATTTTTTCCGGAGGTAAAAAATAAAAATAAAGTTAAATAAATATTTTAGCAAAAAACAATAGGGGATCTTCAAAAAGATATATCAATATAAGAAACAAAATATTTCGTGTAGGCCTACAATTCGATTTTGATAATAATTTCTCCCACGATTGAACCAGCGGTGTTTTATTCGACTATCCAGTCGTAATCAGGATATCTCAGTACACAAACACAAATAATACCAGCATAATTTTGTAATAATAAACTGCAGTTTTATTTTGTGTTATACATTAAAACTTACTTGAGTTCAGAAACTTGAAAAGTTTAATGTGTAAACATTTAAATTGGTTAACATTGAGTGGTACGAAACGACTTCCTCTAATTCGGCCATATTATTCTAAAAATAGTCTACAAAAATCGACCATAACACTTTCGATCCACAAGAGCGGTATGTAAGGTTGACAATATGCAATATGTGCCTGTGTGTGGACTATTGTTGCCGACATTCCTTTTGTCTTAGGACTTCGCCCCGATGACTCGTAGTATCTTGCATTTTGTGGACGTTTATGTTGACCGATACCGTGAAAACGTCCTGATAAAAGACAAAACGCCACACCAATTCAACCATGATATTTACTATAAAGGACACAACAGGCTCAGTTCGTTACTAATCAAATGTGGATTAAACCGTCCACCGCCTCACCTACCTTTCAAATCATTCAATGCAACTTTTTTTCATCGAATTATCAATAATCACGCCTATCATATGATTAAACAGTAAAACTGAAAATGGAGGATTCTTAAAAATTGACAATGAGTTATTCTTATTGCCCATGAACCAATTAAAATGTGCTCAATATTGTGATGACATGATTTAGCATGTCATATTATATTATTATATTTTCCCCTGATTTTGATAAATTGATTAAATGTGCTGTTGTTTTATGTTCACAAAATTGTATCTCAACATTCCTATGTCGGGGTAAACACAGATGTTTTTGAGATTTGAATTGGCCTACAATTAAGCAACTGGTAAACAGACCTTTATTTAAGAACAGACAAAATTAATTGTGCCCAGTCTTATCCCACTCAGACAAAGATAAAGATTAAAAAACACTTCAGGTTGTTTTTTGTCTAAATTGGTAGAAATATTGCATTTGATAACCATTTTATAAAAAGTTAAATTTTATTGACCAATGGTTTTGCAGAATACAATAGTAGGCCTATTGATTTTTGTAACAATAAAAAAATTCTATTTTAGGTGCAGAACAATAAGCATTAAATTTACCAGTAATTGGCAGTACCCAGCAGATTATCTTTTTAAAAAATCCAGATTTTCAAGCATGGATATTGTATCAGCTAATAATTTCATGGACAATTTGATAAAGAATATTCAGATGTTATGCCATGGCCATATCCCCTTTGTTAATAATGTAGAAGTTATTGGCCATATCTATCTAAATATTGACTGTGGTAAAAAACTCAATTATATTTTGAATGAGAAATGCAGTAAAGCCAATACGTCTTTAATATTTACCAGCAACAGTTTTCATGCTTCACCTGGCAATGAAAATCCTTCAAGGCCTAAGAAACAGAAAACTTCAACTGTTAGTCCTGAAGGAACTCCATCAAAAATTAGTAAGAGATCTGATGAAGCAAATTTAAACCAAGATCAAGTTGATGAATACTTTGGTATGATGTCTTTTAATGACAATTAGCTTAAGAGATATTTTTACTGATACTAAATATTTGTAAAAACCCTGACCTGAATGAAATAAATAGCCCTTTGTTCTTACTTAACACCTTTCAAGCTTCTGTTACCCACATTTTCATTTTAGGGCCTACTTCTACTTTTATCTCTTGTAGTCTTTTTTATACGCCCACATTTTCATGTGAATACGAATGATAAAGTGAGAGGAATCCAAAACCATTTAAATAACATAAACATAGACAGGATCAAAGTCATAATAAACCATTAGGCCATAGAACTAAACTTAATATTGCTGAATCACTTTGGATCCACAGATTAAATACTGTATGGCCTAATGGTTTAAATGAAATGCCTGTAAATTAATTCTAACATTTTTAAACTTTACACCCTTTATAATTATTATGTCATCAATATTATGACGTCATATTTACATTATGACATGACTTGTTACCATGACTAACCTTGTATTTCAAGTTGAATGGATTAAGAACCCTGATTTCAACTGCATCATTTTTATACGCCCACATTTTCATGTGGACGTATTATGTCGTCGCCCCTGTCCGTCCGTTGAAATATAGGTTTATCCCCATAAGATCTCGGTTCCTTTCGATATTGGCATGTATGAGATCAGAACTTCATGGATTATGGCCCCTGATTGTGCAAAATATCATGTTTTTAGCTTGTAGACCCTATAGAGGTCACAATTTTGAACCGATTGTGATGAAACTTGACTTGCTTGTCTATAACCCCAAAATCTTGGTTCCTTTCGATATTTGCGCCCATCGGATCGTAACTTCCTGAATTACGGCCCCTGATTGTCCGAAAAATCACACTTTTTAGCTTGTGGTCCCTCTGGAGGTCAAAATTATTATCCGATTTAAAAAAATGTTTGATTATATCACCGTTACATGGTAATGAAGGTGGAGTTCAAATTTCGTGAAAATCGGACCAAAATTGACGGACAAAATGGCCGCCGTTTGTACGCGAATAGTGTGAAAATATGTTATATCAAGGTTGTGGACCATATATAGGGGTCACAATTTTGAATCGATTTTGATGAAACTTGACATGTATGTTTATAACCAAGAAGATCTTGGTTCCTTTCGATATTTGCACCAATCGGATTGTAATTTCCTGAATTATGGCCCCTGATTGTCCGAAAAATTGCCCTTTTTAGCTTGTGGTCCCTCTGGAGGTCAAAATTATTATCCGATTTACAAAACCGTTTGATAATATCACCGTTACATGGTAATGAAGGCTGACTTCGAATTTTGTGAAAATCGAACCAAAATTGACGGACAAAATGGCCACTGTTTGTACGCGAATAGTGTGAAAATATGTTATATCAAGGTTGTGGACCCTATATTGGTCACAATTTTGAACCGATTTTGATGAAACTTGACATGTATGTTTATAACCTGAAGATCTTGGTTCCTTTCGATATTTGCGCTCATTAATTCATAACTTCCTGAATTATGGCCCCTGATTGTACGAAAAATCACCCTTGTTAGCTTGTGGTCCCTCTTGAAGTCACAATTATTTTCCGATTTAAAAAAACGCTTGATTATATCACCGTTTCACCTTAAGGAAGGTTTGAGTTGAAATTTCGGGAAAATTGGACCAAAATTGACAGACAAAATGGCCGCCGTTTGTACGCGAATACTGTTAAAAAATGGTATATCATGGTTGTGGACCCTGTATAGGTCACAATTTTAATTTGATTTTGATGAAACTTGAAATGCATGGTTATAACCCAAAGATCTTGGTTCCTTTCGTTTTTTGCGCATATCGGATGAATTATTTGAATTTCGTGAAAATCGTACCGAAATTGCCGGACAAAATGATCGCCGTTTGTAATCGAATAGTGTAAAGATATGGTATATCATGGTTGTGGACTCTCTACAGGTCACAATTCTTATCCGATTTTGCCGAAAAGTCACATTTCTAGGTTGTGTACCGTCACACCATAATCATTGTCGGCTTCGAATTTCATGAATATCAGACTGGAACTGACCAACAAAATGGCTGCTCCCAATACAGTATGAAATACAGGACTTAATGATGTAGGAAAAATCACTTTAGGTATTGCTTGTTCTCTATCCATCTCTCGAAAATGTGGGCGTATCCTGCCTGGCAGTGCCAGCCTATCTTTGTAGCTTATATTCTCTGAAGAAGTAGGTTTTTACTTATGAAACGTTAGATGCTTTAAAAGATGGTTTTGTGATACCTTTGACTTTGTTTTTATCCACATTTTCATGTGGGTCCATCCGGACGTCCATCCGTCCACAATTGTTTGTGAACAGTCTACAGGTCACAATTTTTATCTGATTTCAATGAAACTTAAAATATAGGTTTATCACCCTAAGATCTCAGTTCCTTTTGATATTGGCATGTATCGGACTGTAACTTCATGGGTTATGGCCCCTGATTGTACAAAAAATCACTTTTTATACGCCCACATTTTTATGTGGACGTATATTGTCGTCGCCCCTGTCCGTCCGGACGTCCGTCCACAATTTGTTTGTGGACCCTCTACAGGTCACAATTCTTATCCGATTTTGACGAAACTTGAAATATAGAGGTCACAATTTTGAACCGATTTTGATGAAACTTGACATGCATGTTTATAACCCAAAGATCTTGGTTCCTTTCGATATTTGCGCCTATCGGAATGTAATTTCCTGAATTATGGCCCCTGATTGTCCGAAAAATCACCCTTTTTAGCTTGTGGTTCCTCTGGAGGTCACAATTATTATCCGATTTAAAAAAACGTTTGATTATATCACCGTTTCACCCTAAGGAAGGTTGAGTTCGAATTTCGGGAAAATCGGACGAAAATTGCCATACAAAATGGCCGCCGTTTGTACGCGAATACTGTTAAAAAATGGTATATCAAGGTTGTGGACCCTGTAGAAGTCACATTTTTGATTTGATTTTGAGAAACTTGAAATTCATGGTTATAACCCAAAGATCTTGGTTCCTTTCGATATTTGCGCATATCGGAACGTAACTTCCTGAATTATGGCCCCTGATTATACGCAAAATCGCCTTATTTTAGCTTGTGGTCCCTCTGGTGGTCACAATTATTATCCAATTTAATAAAACGGTTGATTATATTACCGTTACACCGTAAGGAAGGCTGAGTTTGAATTTCGGGAAAATCGGACCAAAATTGCCATACAAAATGGCCACTGTTTGTACGCGAATACTGTTAAAAAATTGTATATCATGGTTGTGGACCCTGTAGAGGTCACAATTTTAATTCGATTTTGATGAAACTTGAAATGCATGGTTATAACCTAAAGATCTTGGTTCCTTTCGTTATTTGCGCATATCGGATCGTAACTTCCTGAATTGTGGCCCCTGATTGTCCGAAAAATCGCCTATGGTCCCACTGGAGGTCACATTTATTATCCGATTTGAAAAAACGTTTGACTGTATCACCGTTACACCCTACGAAAGGTTGAGTTCGAATTTCGAGAAAATTGGACCATAATTGCCAGAAAAAATGGCCGCCGTTTGTACGAGAACAGTGTAAAAATATGGTATGTCAAAGTTGTGGACCCTGTAGAGGTGACAATTTTAATTCGATTTTGATGAAACCTGAAATGCTTGTTTATAACCTAAAAATCTTTATTCTTTTCGATATTTGCGCATATCAAATTGTAACTTAATGAATTATGGCCTTTGATTCTAGGAAAAATCACTTTCGGTATTGCTTGTTCTCTGTCTATCTCTCGAACAATTATTATCTGATTTAAAAAAAAACTCTGATTATATTACTGTTGCACCGTAAGGAAGGTTGAGTTCGAATTTCGTGAAAATCGTACCAAAATTGCCGGACGAAATGGTCACCGTTTGTACGCGAATATTGTAAAAATATGGTATATCATGGTTGTGGACTCTCTATAGGTCACAATTCTTATCCGATTTTGCCGAAAAGTAACATTTCTAGGTTGTGTACCGTCACACCATAATCATTGTCGGCTTCGAATTTCATGAATATCAGACTGGAACTGACCAACAAAATGGCTGCTCCCAATACAGTATGAAATACAGGACTTAATGATGTAGGAAAAATCACTTTCGGTATTGCTTGTTCTCTATCCATCTCTCAAAAATGTGGGCGTATCCTGCCTGGCAGTGCCAGCCTATCTTTTAGATTGTGGTCCCTCTGGAGGTCAAAATTGTTATCCGATTTAAAAAAACGTTTGATTATGTCACCGTTCCTTGGTTATGAAGGTTGAGTTCGAATTTCGTGAAAATCGGACCAAAATTGACGGACAAAATGGCCGCTGTTTGTACGCGAATAGTGTGAAAATATTTTATATCAAGTTTGTGGACCTTAAAGAGGTCACAATTTTGAACCGATTTTGATGAAACTGGACATGTATGTTTATAACTCAAAGATCTTGGTTCTTTTCTATATTTGCACCAATCGGATCGTAACTTCCTGAATTATGGCCCCTGATTGTCCGAAAAATTGCCCTTTTTAGCTTGTGGTCCCTCTGGAGGTCAAAATTATTATCCGATTTACAAAACCGTTTGATAATATCACCGTTACATGGTAATGAAGGCTGACTTCGAATTTTGTGAAAATCGAACCAAAATTGACGGACAAAATGGCCACTGTTTGTACGCGAATAGTGTGAAAATATGTTATATCAAGGTTGTGGACCCTATATTGGTCACAATTTTGAACCGATTTTGATGAAACTTGACATGCATGTTTATAACCTGAAGATCTTGGTTCCTTTCGATATTTGCGCCCATCGGATCATAACTTCCTGAATTATGTCCCCTGATTGCCCGAAAAATTGCTTTTGTTAGCTTGTGGTCCCTCTGGAGGTCAAAATTATTATCCGATTGAAAAAACTGTTTGATTATATCACCGTTTCATGGTAATGAAGAGAGAAATTGAATTTAGTGAAAATCGAACCAGAGTTGACGGATAAAATGGCCGCCGTCTGTAAGCGAATTGTGAGAAAATATGTTATAGCAAGGTTGTGGACCCTATAGAGGTCTCAATTTTGAACTGATTTTGATGAAGCTTGAAATACATGTTTATAAACTAATGATCTTGGTTCCATTGCATATTTGCCCATATCGGATCATAACTTCCTGAATTATGGCTCCTGATTGTACGAAAAATCACCCTTTTTAGCTTGTGGTCCCTCTGGAGGTCACAATTATTATCTGATTAAAAAAACCATTTGATTATACCACAGTTACACCGTAGTTATGGGTGAGTTTGAATTATGATTTTCTGATGATTACTTAAAATGCAACAACTCTTGTTGACTGCCCGGACGATTTGGCTGCTGTGTGGGCGTATGTTTCGTTGCCTGGCAACCTATTTTTGTAATTACTTTTAAAGTAGACTCAACTGATAATGAAATAGTAGGGCCAAATGAAATTTAAAATGGAAAAGGTATCTCACATCTTATTCAATTAAAAAGGTAGGTGGTCCTTAGATGAGAAAAATGTGTCCTTTGGTCTTAAATTGGCTGTATGATTTATACTGTAAATTGATTGATTTATTGTTGTGTTTTTAGATGCCAGTACAGAAGAAGCAGATTCACAAGAATTTGCTGATTCTCCTGGACAACACATGTTTGTAGATCCTGCTAGTGAAGATGAAGATGATGACAATCCTGCAAAAAGTGAAATATGTGGTACAAGCACAGGTATATTTTGTACCCTATATTTTGAACATTTTAGTATTATTAGAATCATCTTCAATATAAGGCTTGATCTCGCATACATCTTATCAAGCCCTTCACGTAATACCCTGCATTTTCACCACTAAGTTCGTTGTTTTTACACGTGACTAATTAGCATTGTCCAGTCAGAGTTTGTGGCACATAACACACTATAAACAAACATTTTTATACGCCCACATTTTCATGTGGACGTATATTGTTGTCGCCCCTGTTCGTCCGTCCACAATTGTTTGTGAACAGTCTACAGGTCACAATTTTTATCCGATTTCAATGAAACTTAAAACATAGGTTTATCACCCTAAGATCTCAGGTCCTTTCGATATTTGCATGTATCGGACTGTAACTTCATGTGTTTTGGCCCCTGATTGTACGAAAAATCGCCCTTTTTAGCTTGTGGTCCCTCTGAAGGTCAAAATTGTTATCCGATTTAAAAAAACATTCGATTATATCACTGTACATGGTAATGGAGGTTAGGTTCAAATTTCAGGAAAATCGGACCAAAATTGACAGACAAAATGGCCACCATTTGTATTCGAATAGTGTGAAAATATGTTATATCAAGGTTGTGGACCCTATAGAGGTCACAATTTTGAACTGATTTTGATGAAACTTGACATGTATGTTTTTAGCACAAAGTTCTTGGTTCCTTTCGATATTTGTTCTCATCGGATTGTAACTTCCTAAATTATGTCCCCTGATTGTCCGAAAAATCGCCTTTTTCAGCTTGTGGCCTCTGCAGGTCAAAATTGTTAACCGATTTTAAAAACTGTTTGGTTATATCCCCTTTACATGGTTATGGAGGTTGAGTTTGAAATTCATGAAACTGGACCAAAATTGACAGACAAAATGGCCGCTGTTTGTATGCTAATAGTGTGAAAATATGTTGTATATCAAGCTTGTGGACCCCATAGAGGTCACAATTTTTAACAGATTTTGATGAAACTTGAAATACATGTTTATAACCTAAAGATCTTGGTTCCATTGCATATTTGCGCATATCAGATCGTAACTTCCTGAATAATGGCCCCTGATTATATGAAAAATTGCCCTTTTTAGCTTGTGGTCCCTCTGGTGGTCACAACTATTATCGGATTTTAAAAAACGTTTGATTATATCACTGTTTCACTTTAATGAAGGTTGAGGTTGAATTTCGTAAATATGGTACCAAAACTGTCTGACATAATGGCTGCCGCTAATATGCATGCGAATAGTGTAAAAATATGATATATCAAGGTTGTGGACCCTGTAGAGATCACAATTTTAATCCAATTTTGATGAAATTTGAAATTAAATTTATAACTAAAAGATGCGTTTCCTTTCGATATTCAGGCACATTGGACCATAACTTCCTGAATTATGGCCCCTGATTGTACGAAAATCATGTTTTTTTTACCTTGTAGACCCTATGGAGGTCACAATTTTATTCCAAATTAAAAAAAACGTTTGACTATATCCCTGTTACAGTTACACATTAATGATGATTGAGTGTGAATTTCTTGAAAATCGATAATTGAACAGCTAAATCCATAATATTAAATGTTTCATATGCTTAACGTTAACGTTAACTTTATAAAAACCAAACAAATTCTAATGATTTTCTGATAATTGCTTAAGATGCGACAACTCTTGTTGACTGCCCGGACGATTTAGCTGCTGTGTGGGCGTATGTTTCGTTGCCTGGCAACCTATTTTTATACGCCCACATTGAATTGTGGACACTCTAGAGGCTAAAGTTAATATCCGATTAAATTTATACACAGTGTTTAAGGTCATGAGACGAAGAAGCCTATCGTTTTTCATCGATTTCCGATAATAACTACCAGAGTTATGGCCCTTGATCACTTCAAAAAAATCTTGTGTACGCTCTAGAGGCCAAAGTTAAAGGGACAATAACACTCTTGCTGGTTTGGCAGCTCTAGAAAATAAATAATAGTCTTATTCTTAGTACTTTCGAAGAAAGTTGGGGGACTATTAAAATGGGTTCGTCCGTCTGTCTGTCCGTCTGTCTGTCTGTCTGTCTGTCTGTCCGTCTGTCCGTCCGTCTGTCCGTAACACTTTTTGGGACACAATAACTCTCTTCCTAATTGAGCTAGAATGTTCAAACTTGGTGTATGTGTTTATTAGGTCAATGCCTTGATGGAGTTCGAAGATGAGCATTTTCTGCTTAGGGTAAGCAGAGATAAGCAATTTGATTGGTTGATGCTTTGGGACACGATAACTTTAGTTCTAATTAAGTGGGAGTGATGAAACTTGGTGTATAGTTTCATTACAGTAATACCTCGACTAAGTTTGATAATAAGCATTTTCTGCTCAGGGTAAGCAGAGCGATACGCAATTTGATTGGTCGAGACTTTGGAACACATTAACTCTCCTTCTAATTGAGTTAAAATGTTCAAACTTGGTGTATATGCTTATATTATTAGGTCAATGCCTTGATGGAGTTTGAAGATGAGCATTTTCCGCTTAGGGTAAGCAGAGATAAGCAATTTGATTGGTTGATGCTTTGGGACACGATAACTTTAGTTCTAATTAAGTGAGAGTGGTGAAACTTTGTGTATAGTTTCATTACAGTAATACCTTGAATAAGTTCGATAATGAGCATTTTCTGCTTAGGGTAGGCAGAGCGATACACAATTTGATTGGTCGAGACTTTGGTACACAATATCTCTCCTTCTAATTGAGTAAAAATGTTCAAACTTGGTATATGCTTATTATTAGGTCAATGCCTTGATGGAGTTCGAATATGAGCATTTTCCGCTTAGGGTAAGCAGAGATAAGCAATTTGATTGGTTGATGCTTTGGGACACGATAACTTTAGTTCTAATTAAGTGAGAGTGGTGAAACTTTGTGTATAGTTTCATTACAGTAATACCTTGAATAAGTTCGATAATGAGCATTTTCTGCTTAGGGTAGGCAGAGCGATACACAATTTGATTGGTCGAGACTTTGGAACACAATAACTCTCCTTCTAATTGAGTAAAAATGTTCAAACTTGGTATATGCTTATTATTAGGTCAATGCCTTGATGGAGTTCGAATATGAGCATTTTCCGCTTAGGGTAAGCAGAGATAAGCAATTTGATTGGTTGATGCTTTGGGACACGACAACTTTAGTTCTAATTAAGTGAGAGTGATGAAACTTGGTGCATAGTTTCATTACAGTAATACCTTGAATAAGTTTGATAATGAGCATTTTCTGTTCAGGATAAGCAGAGCGATGCGCAATTTGATTGGTCGAGACTTTGGAACACAATAACTCTCCTTCTAATTGAGTTAAAATGTTCAAACTTGGTGTATATGCTTATTAGGTCAATGCCTTGATGGAGTTTGAAGATGAGCATTTTCCGCTTAGGGTAAGCAGAGATAAGCAATTTGATTGGTTGATGTTTTGGGACACGATAACTCGATACGTTTGAAAAATATAAATGTGCGATTAATTAATATGTGTCGTCTATTTATTTTGGGATTTCGGCGGAGGACATCAGCCTCACTGTTGGCTTGTTTAATTGTCCTGAGTATTCGAAAATAATTTAAAAATCAAGTCACATTTGAAAAGGTTTGCGTTTAATCTTTTCAAATCATGTAGTTGAATTTTTCCAATTTTTTGAATTAGGTGTGTTACGATGAATTGTGTATCATCAATTTATTTGAATATTGTAAAATAATACAGTTTGTTGACCAGAATAAAGATTGGGACATATTATTCAATTACAACAAGAGTGTTATTGGGGCTTTAATATCCAACTGACATTGAATTTATACACAGTGTTTAAGGTCAGGGGACGAAGAAACCTATTGATTTTCAGCGATTTCCAATAATTAGTGCCAGAGTTATACCCCTTGATCACTTCAAAAAATCTTGTGGACGCTCTAGAGGCCAAAGTTAATATCCGATTGACTTTAAATTTATACACAGTTTTTAAGGTCATGAGATGAAGAATCCTATTGATTTTCAGCGATTTCCGATAATTAGTGCCAGAGTTATGACCCTTGATCACTTCAAAAAATCCTGTGGACGCTTTAGAGGCCAAAGTTAATATCCGATTGACTTTAAAGTTATACACAGTGTTTAAGGTCATGAGACAAAGACGCCTATTTATATTCAGCGATTTCCGATAATTAGTGTCAGAGTTATGAGACGAAGACGCGATTTCAGATAATTAGTGCCAGAGTTATGGCCCTTGATCAGTTCAAAAAATCTTGTGGATGCGCTAGAGGCCAAAGTTAATATCCGATTGACTTTAAATTTATACACATTGTCTAAGGCCATGAGACGAAGAAGCCTATTGATTTTCAGCAATTTTCAATAATTACTGCCATAGTTATGGCCCTTGATCACTTCAAAAAATCTTGTGGATGCTCTAGAGGCCAAAGTTAATATCCGAATGACTTCAAATTTATACATAGTGTTTACAGTCATGAAACGAAGACGTCTATTGATTTTCAATAATTACTGCAAGAGTTATGGCCCTTGATCACTTCAAAAAATCCTGTGGAAGTTCTAGAGGCCAAAGTTAATATCTGATCGACTTCAAATTTACACAAAGTGTTCAAGGTCATGAGACGAAGAAGCCTCTTCATTTTCAGCAATTTCAAATAATTACTGCCAGAGTTATCTCCCTTGATAAATCTTGTGACGCTATAGAGGCCAAACTTATCATCCGATTGACACAGAGTTTAAGGTGTTGAAACGAACAAGTATTTTGATTTTCAATGAATTTTGATAACTTAACAGCTAAATCCATGAAATTAAATGTTTCATGTATATACTAATTGTTAGCATGGGGTAAAACTTTATAAAAAGCAATCAAATTCTAATGATTTTCTGATAATTACATAATGAGTTGTTACTCTTAATCAGTTTTTAGTGTATTACAAATGTTTCATTACCGAAAAAAGTAAAAATATGTGACAACCCTTGTTGACTGCCCGGACGATTTAGCTGCTGTGGGCGTATGTTCTGTTGCCTGGCAACCTACCTTTTTTTAAATTGAGAACATCGTGGAAAACCAGCAACCTTGACATTGATCAATCAAACTTAGTGGCGAAATATGCAGGGTATTACGTGAAGGGCTTGATAAGATGTATGTAGTTAAGGTGAGATCAAGCCTTCTATTGAAGATGTATTAGAATAGGATTTCTAAATATAGCTGGACTACCTTAAAGAGACAATTTAGATATTTTCCAATCACCACATAAACAGCATTTGGTTGTAATGTTAGCTTTAATGTTTGTAAATGTGTTTAGAAAAAAGTTACTTGGTCAAAGAACAGTGAAGACATTTTGTCATTGACAAAATTATTAATACTGGTTATATTGATAGTTTAAACCAGGGGTGTCAAACATGCAGCCCATGGACTAGATTTGGCCTGCCAAGGGTTTAAATGTGGCCTGTGGAACAACTCTCAACAAACTTATTGTTATCCACTTTCACTAAAACTCTGACTTCTGTATGTAATACAAGAGAACATTATGTCAATATTACATCATGGCAATTTGGAAACTAGTCTAAAAATTACCTTTGCCAAGGATGTTTGGCTTTGTTTTAAAAAATTTTGTATATATTGACATAATTTTTTTTTGATATGGCCCCTTGATTGAAATGGGTGTGACAGCCAAGGTCTAAACCAATGGAAGATAGCTAAGTAAGCTCATTTATTGTTGATAGGTCATATGGCAAACATTATATAATGTTTGAGGTATCAATTTATGGTTAAATTAAATTTTTTTCAGATGCGTTTAACACTGAAGCTTCTATCAAAAATGTCAACATTTCTGGATTACTGTAAGTTTGATTCAGGATAGTTAAATTGATGCTTATAGCCTGTCATTTTTGTCCATGAAAGTGTAAATTTGATAATGGTCATTAATTCTGATCTTGTTGATTAGACCGGTGATCAAATCCACATATCCCAAGGTATCCAGGAAGTTTTTGCCAGCATTTGTGTCAATAGTTAGTTTGAAATATAATCAAATGGTAATTATTGCTGATAAGATATGGTTGAATAGATAGCAGAAAAATAACATATACATGTACATGAACTGTATATAATATCAATAAAATAAATATATTTATAATAACTTTATGGTTGTATGACCAGGTAGTATTTAATACAGCCATTCACCCAGTATTAGAATTTAGACTGACACCACAACTTGGCTCCAAGATGGATTATCTAGTCAGTTCTCCATGACCAGCTGCTAGGATAGAGATTAGAGACAATAGTAGTAATGAGATAATCCATCTATAAACACATAATCAAGGCCATGTAGTCACCTCAGCAAATGGATGAATGGATGTCAATTAAATACTACCCCGTATTAACAACTATAAAATATTATTAAGTTTAAATATATATATAATTGTTTATTGTTACTTTGCAACCTCTAATGTTATATTAGAGGAATGATTGTAGATGTGAGACAGTTGACCACAGGCAGGCAGTAGGACATACTGAAGGGCAGGTCTCTGATAAGTTATTTCTTAGATGCTGTTCCTTATTAAGTCACCTAGCCTGTGGGTCAATAGTGTGTATATCTTATTATTGTTTAAATAGTGTTACAGAATATAAGTTATACCAAGAATAAGTGAGTTGTTGAATTATTATATGTTCAATCTTACACCCCCAGCTAGATTGAGCATATAACCCATCATCCGAAGATTGGACTATAAGCGAGGTCCCTGAAACCCCGGATGATAGTTGAATAGATAGCAGGAAAATAACATACTGTATATGCATGTGTACATGAACTCTATATATTATCAATAAAATAAATATATTTATATTAACTTTAATTCTTTTTATAAATTCAGGCATGATGCAGGACAAAGTGATAATATTGACTATTCTATCATTGAAATGGGCACACAGCAAGGTAGACCTATGCTGGTGGATAATATTGGTTATAGTTATAATTTGAGGGTAAAAGCAAAAGTAAAATCTATATTATTATTTTATGGATACTTTTTAACCCCTCCCTCTTTTAACAGGAGACTATTAAAATGGGTTCATCGATATGTCTATCCATCTATTTTGTCTCCCTGTCTTAGGACACAATAACTCTAATTGAGCTAGAATTTTAAAACTTGGTTAAAGTGTTTATTAAGGGGGGCTTATGTCGACCTGAAGACTGAAAGCAACTGGCGTTTCGGCAACTGGGAGCAACTGAATGCCACTGAAAAAAAGTCGACCTCTTACAACAAGTTGCAGTCAGTTGCACATATTCAACTTTCTGCAACTCGCTGCAACTAGCGGCAGTCAACAATAGCTTTCTTGAAACTGGAGTCAACTCGTTTCCATGGATATAACATCACATGATAAGAGACATGTGTTATGTGACTTTATAAATAAGCAAATGGAAGCGAACGAAGACACCCACTTTTTAAATGTCGATGATGTTGACAATAATATACTAATAGAATTGTAGTAAGACTGACCATGCCTTTGTGTTGCTTCTTTTAAGTTATTTGCCATTTTGTTGATCACATGATGAATAAATTAACAGTCACATGTTAAGTGTAATCGCTATCAGTTCCAAGTCTACATAAGCACTCCGAATTCATTTGCTCCAGTTGTCCTCAGTTGCTGATATGATCGACATTAGCACTCTTGCAACTGACTGCAACTAGTTGCTTTGGGTTGCAAAGTCGACATAAGCCCAGCTATAGGGGGATGCCGTGACTGAATTCAATGATGAACATTCTCTACTTTGATTCTTACTGAGCATGAGTGATAATTAGAATTTTCGGCTTGGGCTTAGTAGGTTTGTCAAGACTTTGGAACACAACTTTGCTGCTTTTAATTGAAGTAGAATGGCCAAACCTCATGTAACATTCTCTTGATGTAACACTGATTGGTCAATGCTTTGATTCTAATTGAGAGAAAGTAATAGAACTTGACGATGTTCAATTGTGAGCATTTTCTGTTTGGTTCTTATGTTCAATTCAATGGCTTAATGTGTTACAAAATGATAAACGTCCAATTAATTAATGTGTCTCATCTATCTATTTTCGGATTGAGCCTCATTCAAGGCTAGTTTTATACGCTCACATTATCATGTGGACGTATTATGCAGTCGTCCTTGTCTGTCCGGCCATCCAGACCATTTAAAAAATCATTTGGTTATATCACTGTTACACCCTAAGGATGGTTGAGTTTGAATTTCGTAAAAATCGGACCAAAACTGACAAACTAAATGGCCGTCCCTTGTACTCAAATAGTGTAAAAATATGATACATGTGCCAAGGTTGTGGATCCTTTAGAGGTCACAATTTTCTTCTAATTTTAATGAAACTTGAAATGCTCTTGATTGTTAAAAATAAAATCCTGTTTGTTTGTAGCTTGTTCTTTATCCATTTCTTGCAAAATAAGGGCATATCCAGCCTGGTAGCCGCTGAGTCTGTAAAGTTACAATCTATAGTGAACCTTCCTGTCCAGCATCCACAGTTGTTTGTATATACTCTAGAGGCTAAATTTATTTTCCAATTGACTTTAGATTTATACAGTGTTCATGATCTCAAGGTAATGAAGCTTGTAGATTTCCAATTATTACCCTTGATCACTTTGAACATTTTTTGGCCACTCAAGGTTTTTGTTGTGACAATGTATTATATGATGCACTTGATGAAATGAAGAAACTTATTGATTTGCAGGAATTGACTAAAATAATGGCCAGAGTTATGATGCTTAATCAATTTATATCAAGTTGTCTTTCGATTTTAAGGGGAATTGGGTGGATGAATGGTTAGCGTGTGCGCGCTGTATCATACGGCTTGCCATTGTGTCAACTGGCGTGATTTCGTATCCCTGGTTGTACGTGGCAAGGAGTAGGGTCACCTGTCAAACCTCGTCGTGAGTTTTCTCTGGGTATTCTGGTTTCCCCCACTGCTAAAGACCCCTACGCGCAAGCGAATTATTGAAATAAAATCAAACCATATGTTAGTCCCAAAATGACCTAGTTTGTGTCGAGTGGAGTTGAACCCCATTTCTCTCTCTCTTTCGATTTTATACAATGTTTATAGCCATGAGATGAGAAAGTCTATTACTTAATGGGTTGTTAATCTTGATCCATTTGTAGCATCCTTAAAATGATCACATGACCGACAAAACTACAAATATGCCACAAACCTTTGCTGCAGTAGGCTGTAGCCCCATTTGCCGTACCAAAAGTTTCCCCTTTATAGCACACTAGTACATGTACATGTATTTGCAAAATTATCCCTACAGCACACTGTATGGCATATGCACGACTTCATTAGCCCAGTCAGTGCAGACACTGATCCCTATTTCATTTCATTTATACCTGAATCACATTAGAACCATCTGGAAGTAGTGTTATATTACAACATATGGATCATGATCAGTAAATATCAAAGCATACAGTAATCATGATTACAACAATAACTGTATGCTTTGATATTTACTGAATCAAGCATGTTCATTTGTGTCACTGCTTGCCGTTGTCTTACCATTGTGGGTAAACTTCAGTTGCTTTGAACCACAAAAGATATAAAACAACAAATCTGAAATATAAAAGAGACTTTCCTATATGTGTAATCTGTAAGTTATTTTAAACAAATTATTTAATAGGAACGAACAGACAAATGTGCAACATGGCGATGCACTGTTAGAAATAAGAAAGTAAGATGTGCAGCAACTGTGTCACAAAAAGGAGATCAATTTATTAGAGGAAAACATGAACATACTCATGATCCTAAAGCAGGCCTGTTAACATCAGTTTTGATTACTGCAGAGGTTTGTATTCATTCTTACTAATTACAGAACTTAAAAAAACAATTGCATAATATTTGAGTCATGGATAACTCATTATATCGACCTGCACAGAGTTTATTATGGGCTTGTCATGTTAATAAATCTGTATAGTGTTTGAAGCCAGAAAATAGATTTACAAAAGGTAGATTTAGCTCTTACATAATACATATAATCTTTCTAAATTTAATCATGCACCAGATCAGCTCAATTAAATACTTTATTTTTACATTCAAAGGTTTCTTTTAATTTGCAGGCAAGAGCACAAGCCAGTAATGATTTTATAACACCAATATCTGATGTAGTAGAAAGAGTGATGTCCGTAAAAGGAACAGAAGATGAGGCTGCGTTACCTAAAATATGTAATTTGAAAAGAATGATCAATAGACATAGGCAAATTAGTCGAAAGAGTTGTTCTTTGCCAGATTCAGGAGATCTGGACTTAGAAGAAACATGAAAGGAAGAAAGGAAATATATGCAAGTTGATCATTTTTGAGGCATATGTGAACAAACAAATGAAAATGTATTATAATAATAAATATGGCATTTGGAATGTAGACTTGTAGCTTCAAAATTTAATTCCTTGTACAGGCTTTCATTAATATACTGAGGTATTATTTAAATTGAACTGTGAATAAACTTCTCTTAAACACTCTTTAGTGTTTTTAATGTAGTATTTTATATATACATGTACAATAATAGTTGCATTTGTTTTTAGTGCCTATGGGTCTCAAAGACATAGAAAACAAAATACATGTGTTGTGTATTTTAAATAGGTACTCATTGGGTATCAGGAATGCTATATTTAGTTGGACCCAAAATTTGATTATACAAACTATCCGAAAGAAGATTATAAATTGGTTTGTTTCTATTTTTTAAAAATGAATAAATTGTTTTGTTATTTTATAAAATCATTACCATTCATGTAAATTCTGTTACATAGTATCATAATGGCATCATTTAACATAACTAAGAGAAATGTTCTTGAAGTAATGGTTTGAATAAAAAAAAATTCCAAATGGAAGCTTAAACTTTGTAAATTTTTTGAAAGAAGCTGGATGATATTAACACCTGAGTATTATTTCCCTAATAATTTTATTAGAAAAGTGTTAAGCAAGAATTAGACAGTAGAAATTGACGATGCAAACAGAAGCTGGACGGTTATTGCTGAGAAGATTTCAAGTTATGTTTATGGATTTTGGAACATTTTAAACATGCATCCCATGGTATGTCTAACATTGATTGCATGAAAAACTATGGGGTACTTGCTTCAGATCCTTTAAAAGTGGAATTTGACCGAGATAATATCCTCTGTTAAAATTCACCTCCAATTCCAATGGATGTTCTTAATTGAAAGAAAGAATTCAGCCAACTAGGTAAAACAAGATTCTGTATTAAGTATACAGTTTGTTATAAGCCTCCAGCATGCAATAAAACAAATAAAACTGAATCTTTTTTGATGATTTTAAAGATTAAAATGTGTGTCCTTTGATTAAGAAGACAAATCTTCATTGTGATCAATTCAGAAATTACAGGCCAGTATCAAACATTGGTTTTATAATATCTAAACCCATAAAATGCATTGCTCACCAATTAACACCTAATATTGTTTGAGAGAACAATATCAAATTGTGCACACTGGATACAGAAAATGTCATTGTGATATTCTGCTCTCGTTAGACAATCTATAATTGAGAATGTGTTCTTATTCCCTTAGGTTTGTCAGCAGCATTTCAACACTGTAAACTGAAAAATTATAAATCGACTTTCTACAGAATTTGCCCTTGTTGTTTCTTCAGGTCCAATCCTTTTTAATCTGCATATAATACTAAACCGCTTGGTTCAACTGTCAACATATTTTCATTGGCTAAAATCAGCTAAGAGAACGTATCTTTGATGAACTTACCACTATGGAAGTTTAAATGAATAATGTTTATAGGCAAATATTCAACTGTTGTACTAAGAAAATTTAGACTGATTACAAAATTTATCAAGCAACATAAACTATAACCAATTTGTATGCCACATCAAGAATTCCATTCCTTGTTCTATATGTTCCTCACATATTAAATTATAAACCGCAAAAAAGTTTAAAAAATTCAACAGTTAGGTTAATAAATCAACGTAAGGTAGTAATACATACATTATTTCCATATTGTATAATCTGCATAAGTTACCCGTTTCCATTACAATTTTAATTTCAAAATAACCCTTCTTAAAGTAAACCACATTTGTCTGGGGTCCCTTAAAGTTTTTGTTCCAAAAAGAGATCTCTTCAACAGATATCCCATTCCTTGGTGATGTTTAAATCTTGGGCAATGTCACTGCGTTTTCATACAAATACAGGTCACTCTTCAATCGAAAAACAGGCAAACACCCCATCAGGGAACAGTCAATATAATTTGTTAATTGTTGCTCTTGTTAGGAAAGCTGTTTGGCCACAAGATTTGCAATTGGGGCCTGATTAAGAAAAAGCTATAGATTATTCCGAAGAATAAAATTAAAGTACAACAATTATGTAATGGGCTATTTTATGTGCACTCTTTCATTGATCCTTGCCAAACTCTCTTTCCTGCAGAGCTTTCTCATTCGAACCCAGGACCTCCAAATTACCAAACCAGCATCTTTTAGCCTACTCAATGAAGCACTGTAGCTCCCAAACGCAAGAAGAACACTCATAAACTACCAGTAGTCTACTCACTGAAGTACTGAAGCTCCCAAAATGCAAGAAGACTCACAAACTACCACTACACAAATATTACCAGTACCGGTAATAAACAATTGTTTAAATTGAAAGTGTAACAAATTGCAATTGTGAGGCGATTTTGTCTCGCAAAAAAAAAACCAAAAAAAAAAACACTGGAAAAGCACAAATTTATTTTTGCAAAAGGTAGGCTTATAATATATACTAGTTCAGCTCTGAACGTAGGTCTCATTACACTCGCAGCTCTGAACGTAGGTCTGAATTATATAATACGACTTGGGCTAACAGTAACATTGGTATTAGTTCAGCTCTGACCGTACTCAGTCTCATTACACTCACCTTTATTTTTGTAAAAGGTAGGCTTATAATATATACTAGTTCAGCTCTGAACGTAGGTCTCATTACACTCGCAGCTCTGAACGTAGGTCTGAACTATATAATACGACTTGGGCTAACAGTAACATTGGTATTAGTTCAGCTCTGACCGTACCCAGTCTCATTACACTCACCTGAGTGTAATGAGACTGAGTACGTTCAGAGCTGAACTACATTGGTATGACCGAACACAAACTGGCGACCTATTCGGCTAGCGAGCTATTCGACCGATCCAGCTGGCAACCTGTTCGTTGGCAACCTATTCAGAATTAAGACAACAGTCGCCCAAACTCATCTATTTTTACCAACCAATAAAATCCAACGTTACGTCTATCAAATGAAAGTAGAATAATATATTATTTTTTTATCCATTCCTTTAGCTCAGAATAGAGGTGTAATTTCGCATTATCGTACAAAATTCTAGACATTCAACTAAATATATTCCGAAAGATAATTAAATAGGCTTTCCAGATATTATTAGTAAAAGTTGTCACAGTCATATTAAAGGGATGCACTCTATTCCTAAACATGACCAATTTTTAAAAAAGATTTTCAAGGGAAAAACTTTTAATATTCCGTGTCAAAATTCGGACCATCGTACAAAATTCTGATGATCCAACTAAATATATTCTAACAGGTAATTGAATAAGCTTTCTAAATGTCATTAGTAAAAGTTGGCACAATCATATTAAAGGGGTGCGCTCTCATCCTAAACGTCGCCAATTTTTTAATAATTTAAAGTGAAAGAACGGCAATATTCCGAGTCAACATTCGGACCACCGTACAAAATTCTGAGCATCCAGCTATATAAATTCGGAAAGGTAACAGAATAAGCTTTCCAAATATTATTAGTAAAAGTTGGCACAATCATATTAAAGGGGCGCACTCTACACCTGAACATAGCCAATCTTTCAACATTTAAAGTGAAAGAACGGTAATATTCCGAGTCAAAATTCGAACCATCGTACAAAATTCTGAGCAACCAGCTATATATATTCTGAAAGGTAATTGGATAAGCTTTCCAAATATTATTAGTAAAAGTTGACACAATCATATTATAGGGGCGCGCTCTCAACCTGAAAATAGCCAATTCTTCAATATTTTAAACTGAAAGAATGGTAATATTCCGACTCAAAATTCGGACCATCGTACAAAATTCTGAGAATCCAGCTATATATATTCTGAAAGGTAATTGAATAAGCTTTCTAAATATTATTAGTAAAAGTTGGCACAATCATATTAAAGGGGCGCGCTCTCAGCCTGAAGATAGCCAATTTTTCAATATTCTATATGTAAAGATAGACAGGTATTTTTTTCGAAGTCCAAATTCGAACCATCGTATAAAATTCTGAGCATCCAGCTATATATATTCTGAAAGGTGATTGGATAAGCTTTCCAAATATTACTAGTAAAAGTTGGCACAATCATATTAAATGGGCGCGCTCTCAACCTGAAAATAGCTAATTTTTCAATATTTTAAACTGAAAGAATGGTAATATTCCGAGTCAAAATTCGGACCATCGTACAAAATTCTGAGCATCCAGCTATATATATTCTGAAAGGTGATTGGATAAGCTTTCCAAATATTATCAGTAAAAGTTGGCACAATCATATTAAAGGGGCGCGCTCTCAACCTGAAAATAGCCAATTTTTCAATATTTTAAACTGAAAGAATGGTAATATTCCGAGTCGAAATTCGGACCATCGTACAAAATTCTGAGCATCGAGCTAGATATATTCTGAAAGGTAATTGGATAAGCTTTCCAAATATTATTAGTAAAAGTTGGCACAATCATATTAAAGGGGCGCGCTCTCAACCTGAAAATAGCCAATTTTTCAATATTTTAAACTGAAAGAATGGTAATATTCCGAGTCGAAATTCGGACCATCGTACAAAATTCTGAGCATCGAGCTAGATATATGCTGAAAGGTAATTGGATAAGCTTTCCAAATATTATTAGTAGAAGTTGGCACAATCATATTAAAGGGGCGCTCTCTCAACCTGAAAGTAGACAATTTTTCAATATTTTAAACTGAAAGAATGGTAATATTCCGAGTCAAAATTCGGACCATCGTACAAAATTCTGAGCATCCAGCTCTATATATTCTGAAAGGTAATTGAATAAACTTTCCAAATATTATTAGTAAAAGTTGGCACAATCATATTAAAGGGGCGCGCTCTCAACCTGAAAATAGCCAATTTTTCAATATTTTAAATTGAAAGAATGGTAATATCCCGAGTCAAAATTCGGACCATCGTACAAAATTCTGAGAATCCAGCTATATATATTCTGAAAGGTAATTGAATAAGCTTTCCAAATATTATTAGTAAAAGTTGGCACAATCATATTAAAGGGGTGCGCTCTCAGCCTGAACATAGCCAATTTTTCAATATTCTATATGTAAAGATAGACCGGTATTTTTTTTCGAAGTCCAAATTCGAACCATCGTATAAAATTCTGAGCATCCAGCTATATATATTCTGAAAGGTGATTGGATAAACTTTCCAAATATTATTAGTAAAAGTTGGCACAATCATATTAAAGGGGCGCGCTCTCAACCTGAAAATAGCTAATTTTTCAATATTTTAAACTGAAAGAATGGTAATATTCCGAGTCAAAATTCAGACCATCGTACAAAATTCTGAGCATCCAGCTATATATATTCTGAAAGGTGATTGGATAAGCTTTCCAAATATTGTTAGTAAAAGTTGGCACAATCATACTAAAGGGGCGCGCTCTCAACCTGAAAATAACCAATTTTTCAATATTTTAAACTGAAAGAATGGTAATATTCCGAGTCGAAATTCGGACCATCGTACAAAATTCTGAGCATCGAGCTAGACATATTCTGAAAGGTAATTGGATAAGCTTTCCAAATATTATTAGTAGAAGTTGGCACAATCATATTAAAGGGGCGCGCTCTCAACCTGAAAGTAGACAATTTTTCAATATTTTAAACTGAAAGAATGGTAATATTCCGAGTCAAAATTCGGACCATCGTACAAAATTCTGAGCATCCAGCTCTATATATTCTGAAAGGTAATTGAATAAGCTTTCCAAATATTATTAGTAACAGTTGGCACAATCATATTAAAGGGGCGCGCTCTCAACCTGAAAATAGCCAATTTTTCAATATTTTAAATTGAAAGAATGGTAATATTCCAAGTCAAAATTCGGACCATCGTACAAAATTCTGAGAAACCAGCTATATATATTCTGAAAGGTAATTGAATAAGCTTTCCAAATATTATTAGTAAAGGTTGGCACAATTATACTAAACGTGTGCGCTCTCAGCCTGAACATAGCCAATTTTTCAATATTCTATATGTAAAGATAGACCGGTATTTTTTTCGAAGTCAAAATTCGAACCATCGTACAAAATTCTGAGCATCCAGCTATATATATTCTGAAAGGTGATTGGATAAGCTTTCCAAATATTATTAGTAAAAGTTGGCACAATCATATTAAAGGGGCGCGCTCTCAACCTGAAAATAGCTAATTTTTCAATATTTTAAACTGAAAGAATGGTAATATTCCGAGTCAAAATTCGGACCATCGTACAAAATTCTGAGCATCCAGCTATATATATTCTGAAAGGTGATTGGATAAGCTTTCCAAATATTGTTAGTAAAAGTTGGCACAATCATATTAAAGGGGCGCGCTCTCAACCTGTAAATAACCAATTTTTCAATATTTTAAACTGAAAGAATGGTAATATTCCGAGTCGAAATTCGGACCATCGTACAAAATTCTGAGCATCGAGCTAGATATATTCTGAAAGGTAATTGGATAAGCTTTCCAAATATTATTAGTAAAAGTTGGCACAATCATATTAAAGGGGCGCGCTCTCAACCTGAAAATAGCCAATTTTTCAATATTTTAAACTGAAAGAATGGTAATATTCCGAGTCGAAATTCGGACCATCGTACAAAATTCTAAGCATCGAGCTAGATATATGCTGAAAGGTAATTGGATAAGCTTTCCAAATATTATTAGTAAAAGTTGGCACAATCATATTAAAGGGGCGCGCTCTCAACCTGAAAATAGACAATTTTTCAATATTCTATATGTAAAGATAGACCGGTATTTTTTTCGAAGTCCAAATTCCAACCATCGTACACAATTCTGAGCATCCAGCTATATATATTCTGAGAGGTGATTGGATACGCTTTCCAAATATTATTAGTAAAAGTTGGCACAATCTTATTAAAGGGGCGCGCTCTCAACCTGAAAATAGCCAATTTTTCAATATTTTAAACTGAAAGAATGGTAATATTCCGAGTCAAAATTCGGACCATCGTACAAAATTCTGAGCATCCAGCTCTATATATTCTGAAAGGTAATTGAATAAGCTTTCCAAATATTATTAGTAAAAGTTGGCACAATCATATTAAAGGGGTGCGCTCTCAGCCTGAACATACCCAATTTTTCAATATTCTATATGTAAAGATAGACCGGTATTTTTTTCGAAGTCCAAATTCGAACCATCGTACAAAATTCTGAGCATCCAGCTATATATATTCTGAAAGGTGATTGGATAAGCTTTCCAAATATTATTAGTAAAAGTTGGCAAAACCATATTAAAGGGGCGCGCTCTCAACCTGAAAATAGGCAATTTTTCAATATTTTAAATTGAAAGAATGTTCAACATTCCGAGTCAAAATTCGGACCATCGTACAAAATTCTGAGAATCCAGCTATATATATTCTGAAAGGTAATTGAATAAGCTTTCCAAATATTATTAGTAAAAGTTGGCACAATCATATTAAAGGGGCGCGCTCTCAGCCTGAACGTAGCCAATTTTTCAATATTCTATATGTAAAGATAGACCGGTATTTTTTTCGAAGTCCAAATTCGAACCATCGTACAAAATTCTGAGCATCCAGCTATATATATTCTGAAAGGTGATTGGATAAGCTTTCCAAATATTATTAGTAAAAGTTGGCACAATCATATTAAAGGGGCGCGCTCTCAACCTGAAAATAGCTAATTTTTCAATATTTTAAACTGAAAGAATGGTAATATTCCGAGTCAAAATTCGGACCATCGTACAAAATTCTGAGCATCCAGCTATATATATTCTGAAAGGTTATGGGATAAGCTTTCCAAATATTATTAGTAAAAGTTCGCACAATCATATTAAAGGGGTGCGCTCTCAACCTGAAAATAGCCAATTTTTCAATATTTTAAACTGAAAGAATGGTAATATTCCGAGTAGAAATTCGGACCATCGTACAAAATTCTGAGCATCGAGCTAGATATATTCTGAAAGGTAATTGGATAAGCTTTCCAAATATTATTAGTAGAAGTTGGCACAATCATATTAAAGGGGCGCGCTCTCAACCTGAATGTAGACAATTTTTCAATATTTTAAACTGAAAGAATGGTAATATTCCGAATCAAAATTCAGACCATCGTGCAAAATTCTGAGCATCCAGCTCTATATATTCTGAAAGGTAATTGAATAAGCTTTCCAAATATTATTAGTAAAAGTTGGCGCAATCATATTAAAGGGGCGCGCTCTCAACCTGAAAATAGCCAATTTTTCAATATTTTAAATTGAAAGAATGGTAATATTCCGAGTCAAAATTCGGACCATCGTACAAAATTCTGAGAATCCAGCTATATATATTCTGAAAGGTATTTGAATAAGCTTTCCAAATATTATTAGTAAAAGTTGGCACAATCATATTAAAGGGGTGCGCCCTCAACCTGAACATAGCCAATTTTTCAATATTCTATATGTAAAGATAGACCGGTATTTTTTTCGATGTCCAAATTCCAACCATCGTACAAAATTCTGATCATCCAGCTATATATATTCTGAAAGGTGATTGGATACGCTTTCCAAATATTATTAGTAAAAGTTGGCACAATCATATTAAAGGGGCGCGCTCTCAGCCTGAACGTAGCCAATTTTTCAATATTCTATATGTAAAGATAGACAGGTATTTTTTTCGAAGTCAAAATTCGAACCATCGTACAAAATTCTGAATATATATAGCTGGTTGCTCAGAATTTTGTACGATGGTTCGAATTTTGACTCGGAATATTACCGTTCTTTCACTTTAAATATTGAAAAATTGGCTATTTTCAGGTTGAGAGCGCGCCCCTTTAATATGGTTGTGCCAACTTTTACTAATAATATTTGGAAAGCTTATTCTGTTACCTTTCCGAATTTATATAGCTGGATGCTCAGAATTTTGTACGGTGGTCCGAATGTTGACTCGGAATATCGCCGTTCTTTCACTTTAAATTATTAAAAAATTGGCGACGTTTAGGATGAGAGCGCACCCCTTTAATATGATTGTGCCAACTTTTACTAATGACATTTAGAAAGCTTATTCAATTACCTGTTAGAATATATTTAGTTGGATCATCAGAATTTTGTACGATGGTCCGAATTTTGACACGGGATATTAAAAGTTTTTCCCTTGAAAATCTTTTTTAAAAATTGGTCATGTTTAGGAATAGAGTGCATCCCTTTAATATGACTGTGACAACTTTTACTAATAATATTTGGAAAGCCTATTTAATTATCTTTCGGAATATATTTAGTTGAATGTCTAGAATTTTGTACGATAATGCGAAATTACACCTCTATTCTGAGCTAAAGGAATGGATAAAAAAATAATATATTATTCTACTTTCATTTGATAGACGTAACGTTGGATTTTATTGGTTGGTAAAAATAGATGAGTTTGGGCGACTGTTGTCTTAATTCTGAATAGGTTGCCAACGAACAGGTTGCCAGCTGGATCGGTCGAATAGCTCGCTAGCCGAATAGGTCGCCAGTTTGTGTTCGGTATTGGTATGTGTCCCCTCCCTGTATCAAACGTACATCATGCAAGAAATTGATTTAATCTCCTAAATTTCAGCACCAACTGGCCAACAAGTGCAGTAGATCGTGGGCTAGACACTGTTTCTTGCCAGGCCCTTGCTTGCTAAATATAAATACCGGTAGGCCTACCAATAAAAATGTGCTGTAAGAGGAAAATTTTGCCCAGACAGCTGAGCTAATTAAGGCTTACTATTATTTGGAATTGCATCTATCAAGGGTTCTTTCCACGCACGCCGATGTGTACATTGGACCTTGCTTTTTGGTCCCATCCGAGCAACTAGACATTACGTTTTGACAATTTCGGTCAAATAACTTACCTACGTGGACGAAATTGTTGTATTGAAAGCGGATTGTGTACGAAACGACCTTCTTCAAAAGAGTTATTCCCCCTTTCTTCAAGGAGGGGTTATTGTATGATTTAAATAATTCAATCAAATCACAATAAATTCCAGTTATTATTGAGTTATTATATGACGTATACATACTTTTGTATATGAAATCCTTTAGCCGTATAAAAATCGGTGGTATACATCTTTAAATGAAAAGATTTTATTATTTATTTATAATCCCAATAATTTTCCCATCTAAACTATACACACAGGAAGTTTTCGTCTTGTTACTATTTAGGAGTATTTAGTAATTCAAATTGTAAACCTTCTTGTTTCCCAAAAGGTAATTTATTTACACTTTAATCTAAAGGAACTATTTGGCTAAAACATATATATATTTGATTACTGTCAGAATAAAGTAATGAATGGGTTTGATAATTGAATAACCAATGTGAATGAATCACATCGGTGTGGCCGTGGGTTAGGCCTAATCAAATGAGCTTGCAATGAATATATAAATAGTATTGAAGGAGCTAAATCGCTAATATTTTGGGCCTAGAAATTTACCAAAGTGGGTCGCAAATAATCTTATATGAATGTATATAAACTGATTTACATTCATTCATGTCCGTCTTTACTCTAATTTCCAATCAGTAATGCTCGGCGCAGTAGCATGCCAATCTCTATCTATCTAGCATCTGATTTTTGTCTTAAATATTGGATACCAGAAGCCCATCTTTTCTCGGTAAGATCACAACATCAATGTTGAATTAAATCGACAAATAATTTGTGCTTTCATTGTCAAAAATTTTGGATGATATTGAGTTAGAGACTTAGCTACTTTAATGTTTGTCCTTCTGCAAATTAAATTTGAGACTTGAATCATTTCCTATTTTGTGCAAATGGATATAGAAAAAGAGTGCACCATTCTGCCCAGACTAGTTAGGCCTAACGCAACAATGTCTTTAGAAATGGTTCTATTACTTCCGAGTTCTGCCTCACTCCAGCCACAGTAATGGCTTGTCCTACGAGTTCCATTGCCTGGCTTTTGAGCAAGTTTTTCTTATTCAAATGCAAATGACTACAAAAAGTTTACTGACTCCCTTAATTTACAAATGAATTGACCCATACGTAACAGTTGTGTTTCATCAACTATAATTAACATTATGCAGTTACCCCTACTGTAAGGCTTAAATTCACCTTTATTTCAATGGGAATCGGTTTATTATATGTTTCACTGCTGTCCGGGCCATATTTACCTCAATATCAATTGTCATAGCACGCTACATTTTGTATGTTTAAATTTAAAATTCAAGAGTTATCTCCTTCAACAATCTGGATAAATACAATACATATACCGGTGTTATGTATTTAAACCCAAATCCTTGTATAATGATTATTCATTTTTTATTTCCAGGTTAAACTTACAAACTGCATGTTTAGTGTGGAGGTTATAAAACCAAAATGGAAGTTTCAAATGAGTTTATTGACAACCTTGTGAAAAACATACAATTCTTGTGTCACAAACACGTTCCTTTCAATGATAATTTAGAAATTATTGGACACTTGTACCTCAATGTTGACAGCAGTGAACGGCTGAATTATATTGTAAATGAGAGATGTAGAAAGACAAATCATTCTTTAATTTTTACTAGCAACAGTTATCATGCTCCACCAGGCAATCCCAGACCCGTTTCAGAAGAAAAGATAAGAAAATCACCAAAAAAGCATAAAATGTCTCCCAATAAAGAAATTGAAAATCCATGTAAAGTTCGAAGGTTAACTAGATCATTAAGTCATGAAGACGCAGCTTCCTGTGTTGATGATTCATTAAATGTGTCATTTGATATTCCAAACGAAGAACAGGGGGAAGTTATTGAGAAATCAGCTTTAGAAAATTTCATAATAATCGGATCTTCTACTGAATCAAATTACATACACAAAGAAATCGACAAATCTTTAGGAGGAGGTACAATATATTTCAGCGTATAAGTCAATACTTTTTGCCACATAAATTCAAGATTTGTTATGCTATTGAAGAATATAAAAAAAAATACATTTTTATACGCCCACATTTTCATGTGGACGTATTATGTCGTCGCCCCTGTCCATCCGTCCACAATTTGTTTGTGGACTCTCTATAGGTCACAATTCCTATCCGATTTTGACGAAACTTGAAATATAGGTTTATCCCCATAAGATCTCGCTTCCTTTCGATATTGGCATGTATCGGATCGGAACTTCATGGATTATGGCCCCTGATTGTACGAAATATCATGTTTTTAGCTTGTGGACCCTATAGAGGTCACAATTTTGAACCGATTGTGATGAAACTTGACATGCATGTCTATAACCCCAAAATCTTGGTTCCTTTCGATATTTGTGCCCCTCGGATCGTAACTTCCTGAATTATGGCCCCTGATTGTCCGAAAAATCGCCCTTTTTAGCTTGTGGTCCCTCTGGAGGTCAAAATTATTATCCGTTTTAAAAAAACGTCTGATTATATCACCGTTACATGGTAATGAAGGTTGAGTTCAAATTTCGTGAAAATCGGACCAAAATTGGCAAACAAAATGGCCGCCGTTTGTACACGAATAGTGTGAAAATATGTTATATCAAGGTTGTGGACCCAATAGAAGTCACAATTTAGAACTGATTTTGATGAAACTTGACATGTATGTTTATAACCCAAAGATCTTGGTTCCTTTCGATATTTGCACCCATCGGATCGTAACTTCCTAAATTATGGCCCCTGATTGTCCGAAAAATTGCCCTTTTTAGCTTGTGGTCCCTCTGGAGGTCAAAATTATTATCCGATTTAAAAAAACGTTTGATTATATCACCGTTACATGGTAATGAAGGCTGACTTCAAATTTCGTGAAAATCAAACCAAAATTGACGGACAAAATGGCCACCGTTTGTACGCGAATAGTGTGAAAATATGTTATATCAAGGTTGTGGATCCTATATAGGTCACAATTTTGAACCGATTTTGATGAAACTTGACATGCATGCATGTTTATAACCCGAAGATCTTGGTTCCTTTCGATAATTACGCTCATTGATTCGTAACTTCCTAAATTATGGCCCCTGATTGTACGAAAAATCACCCTTTTTAGCTTGTGGTTCCTCTGGAAGTCACAATTATTTTCCGATTTAAAAAAATGTTTGATTATATCACTGTTTCACCTTAAGGAAGGTTTGAGTTCAAATTTCGGGAAAATCGGACCAAAATTGACAGACAAAATGGCCGCCGTTTGTACGCGAATACTGTTAAAATATGGTATATCATGGTTGTGGACCCTGTATCGGTCACAATTTTCATTTGATTTTGATGAAACTTGAAATGCATGGTTATAACCCAAAGATCTTGGTTCCTTTTGGTATTTGCGCATATCGGATCGTAACTTCCTGAATTTTTCGAATTTCGTGAAAATCGTACCAAAATTGCCGGACGAAATGGTCGCCGTTTGTACGCGAATAGTGTAAAGATATGGTATATCATGGTTGTGGACTCTCTACAGGTCACAATTCTTATCCGATTTTGCCGAAAAGTCACATTTCTATAATCATTGTCGGCTTCGAATTTCATGAATATCAGACTGGAACTGACCAACAAAATGGCTGCTCCCAATACAGTATGAAATACAGGACTTAATGATGTAGAAAAAATCACTTTCGGTATTGCTTGTTCTCTATCCATCTCTCGAAAATGTGGGCGTATCCTGCCTGGCAGTGCCAGCCTATCTTAAATATTCTTATTAGGACAAATTTATATTTGAAACAAAAATTTATAAATGATACATGTATGCAGGATCTTTCTGAAATGAGTGTTGGTGAATACATAAATCTTTTGTCCAGTGTCCCTGGTTTGCTTCTGTCTCCAAACTATACACAAGATTCGCACACTTCTTGAAAATCCTGAATTGTGCACACCCAGGTGAACGCATGTCGCATCAGCATCAAGCTTTAGAAATCGTGACTGAGACTGTCTTGATAGTCCCTCTTTATTACTGACAATACTGCCCAGAAATTATCATCTTGTCCACTCCTTTTATATTCATTCTATCAATATTTATCTGTTCAATATTTAGCTCAGACTTTATTATTAAGTATCATATTTTTTAATGCAGTTGATGATAGATTGTTAGAAAGTAATTCTCATGAAGTACCAGAAGTATCTACACCAGCACCACTAGAATTGGATTCCATGAAAACAGAAGAACTATATCTTCATCAGAGTGATGATACGGCAGAGGAATTAGTATTATGTTAGTATAATTAATACCTTTACATTGTAATTTTAGATTGGATCTATGAATAATCTGTTATGGCAATTAATACAGGTAATTCAATAATTATTATGCCAAAAAGGATAAATGTAAGCATGCTCTAGAACTTCTGGGAAGTAATTTATATCTTTTACATATACCTGTATTTCAATGATTGTAACATAATTACAGTTCTGATTGCTGTAGAGAAAACTTTTACAGTATTACAGGTACAAAATCAAGTTCAGAATAACCAATGGATCTTTTGGAAATTTTGATTATTAAGTTAGTTCAAAAGATTTTCAACGATTTTATAGGCCCACATTGAAATGTGGTTGTATATGTCGCTCCTGTCCTTCCAGCCGGACGCTGTAGAGGCCAAAGTTAATATTCGAGTGACTTTAGATTTATACACAATGTTTAAGTCATGAGATGAAGAATCCTATTGATTTTCGTCAATTTCCGATGATTACTGTCAGAGTTCCGATAGTTACTGCCAGAGTTATGGCCTCTGATCACTTCAAAAAATCTTGTGGCCGCTCTAGAGACCAAAGGTCATGAGTTACATGTATGGCCCTTGATCACTTTGAAACATCTTGTGGATGGTCTAGAGGCCTAAGTTAATATTTGAATGACTTTATATTGATACACTGTGTTTAAGGTCATAACACGAAGAAGCCTATTGATTTTCAGCAATTTTCGAAAATTACTGCTAAAGTTATCTCCCTTGATCACTTTGAAAAATCTTGTGATGCTTTAGAGGCCATACTCATCATCTGATTGACTTCAGATTGATACAAAGTGATTAATGTCTTGAGACGAACAAGTATTTTGATTTTCAATGAATTTTGATAACTGAAGAGCTAAATCTATGATATTAAAAGTTCCGTATACTCAACATTAGCATGGTGAAGAACTTTATTAAGAAAAAAAAAATTCTAATGATTTTCTGATAATTACTTTTAATCAGATTTTAGTGTATTATAAGTGTTTCATTGCTGAAAAAAAGTAAAAATATGCGACAACTCTTGTTGACTGCTCGAACGATTTAGTTTCGTTGTCTGGTAACCTATCTTTAATTTACTGTATTACATTCTGTGGTTAGGTAGATGTAGGAAAATACATACAATAATATAATAAAATCTCTTGTGACATTTGTTACAGGCTCAGATGTATTAAAAGTGGAGGAGGATAGTGATCAAGACCTGAGGTAAGCTTTATAGGTTATTTGGAATGGTGCAAAAAATTTTCGATATGAACAGGGAAAATAACCAAGCATGGCTATAATTAGAGCATTTCTGTCAAGCCTTAAGTTTCAAACCTTTTGTATTGGGTTACAATTTACCAATGAAATGCCCAGAGCTAACAAGCATGATTTAAATCATATGAATAAATGAGCCAATATCTAGTAATTACATCCTATGTTACTGTTTAATTGTGCTGTCAGTGCTGAAGGGATTGGTATTAATATGACAATCTTTATTAAAGTTACAATATGGGAGATAAGGTAAAGAGATGGCAGTTCTCACTATAATAGTTAAAAACTAGCTAGTGTAAAGGTAATTTGCTGAAAATTTCAGTCAAATTGGTCGACTATTAGCCGAGAAAAAAGCGTTTGAAATATTCACATAGCCTCAGTCATCATTACTCAAATCATTAATATAAACAGCATAGTCTCGATTATCCACTTGATTGATTTAATTATCAATGGCCATTAAGCGGCATCTTGGAATTCAATCCGCCAACATCGAAGGTTAGCCTTGACTTTAAGAGTTTATTATGGTCTGGATATGTTAATTAATGTCTAATTGATTATTTAGATAACATCTCAGGCCTAAAGAAAGACGGGAATAAGCAGATTTTGCTCTTGCATAATGCTATTTTAACTGTTGACCTTCATATTTTTTATAAAATTAAAGATAAATACCCTCGAAATTATTTATTAGGCAATTATTTCCAGTAAAAGAACAGCAAAATTAGTATGGAAAGTAGAGACCCATTCTTACTTGAAAAATACTGGATTTTATGAAAAACACCCATGAAGCGTGCAAATGACAACAATGTGAGGGTAGTCTGCCCCATCCAGTGATGTAAGGAGCGCTTTTTTGTGTTGATCAAATTAAACCTCGAATCGGCGGGAAAAAAATTGATAAATTAGTTTGAGTATGTTTTCTGTTCAAATATATCATTAAATGACAGTTTGCAGGTGGGAAGGCATCTTTTTTATTAAGGTTTTTGGTTCTCTTTTTAATATCCCACCAATAAAAACTAAAGCAATATATTGAAATAAATCGTTTGTTAGTCCCAAAATTATCAAGTTTGAGTTTGTGTTGAGCGAACAATTAATACCATTTCTCTCCCTATTTTTAATGTAATTACATATATAATATTATAATTTTCTATAGGTTTGATTCACAAGATGGTAATATTGACTATACAATCGTTGAAATGGGTACAAAAAAAGGTAGATCAATGCTTGTTGATAGTATTGGATATAGTTATAGTGTTAGGGTGAGTCTATACATGTATTTTAATATAGAATATAATGTGAATTAGTAAGTCAAGTCAGAATGTAAATTTTAAATACTTTTTAAATAAAAATTTAAAATTGGTCACAGCTGAAGGTAGTCATGCTATATTTCAATATGGAAATTAAGAAGAAAAATGTAAAGAAAGAGTCTATTTACTAAGACAGTAGTTTCATTTGGAATGTTTTGAATTTTAAATGTTCTTTGGTCGTTATGTGTACATGAATTTTATTTTTAATTTTCAGAGAAGAACAGACAAATCTATTCAATGGACTTGTACAATACGAAATAAGTCTATAAAATGTTCAGCATCAGTTATACAGATAGGAGAATCATTTACGCCAGGACCCAATCCTCATACTCATGAACCTAAACCAGGACTGTTAACATCTACTCTTATCACTGCTGAGGTAATGTATATCCTTAGACTAAATTTCCTCTTAATGTCAAATATAGGTTGATCATTATTTCAGTATGAATTTGAAAAGAAAAATACATCATTGATGTAGAATGAGATAATTGGTAAAAATAACATTGTACAATATATCTTTCAACACAAGGCCCAAAATGAATTTGTGATATATTTTATGTGAGCTAAAAAGTGATCTCAGATGCAGATAGTGTTTTTCGGAATCAAAATCACTGTACATGTAATAAATTTTTATGTTTTTGTGTGTGAATGTTCTCTTGAGAGAGAGAGAGAGAGAGAGAGAGAGAGAGAGGGAGAGGAAGATGGGGTTTAATGTCCACTGGCACAAACTAGGTCATTCCAGGACTAACATATATTTTAATTTTATTTCAGTAATTTGCTTGCGCGTAGGGGTCTTTAGCAGTTGGGGGAAACCAAAGTACCCAGAGGAAATTCATGAGGCTGGACAGGCGAATGTTCTCTTGTAAAGAAAGCTTTGAATTGAATATCTTCATTTAGACCAAAACAAAATTTTAACCCAATATGTATATATATCTGATAATTATATTTTCCAGGCAAGAGCTCAAGCTAACAATGATTTCTTTACACCAACTAATGAAGTAGTAGAACGAGCTATGACGGTCAAAGGGGGAGAAGATGACTCATTTTTACCAAAACAGTGTAATTTAAAAAGAATGATCAACAGATATAGACAATTAAAACGTGATTCTATATTACCAGTGAACCCTTCATGATTACTGTTGGTGCTTTATAACACATAAAACAAACTGATACATCAAACACAAGAGAGTGAATATGTTTTGTGCTAATAAAGTCGAAAAGATAATTTGGGAAACTTTTGTGTATCAACATTTATTATAATATTTCATTAATTGAGAAAAATATAAAAGGAGAAACCCCAATTTTTGTCAGTTCTACAAGTAATGATAATAATATGAACATTTGTATTGTGCCAATTCCATACTTCAAGTATGCTCTATGCACTTTCTATACACGTTGAAATGGGTATGTTTTAAGTCTGGATTTGAAACACTCGATAGAAGGAGCACTTTTGATGAACACTGGAAGATCATTCCATTTTGATCGAGCAGAAAACTAGAAGCTTGTAACTTTGCATTTGTTCAGTTAAATAAGATAGTGCTAGGTTATTAACACATTGATAAGTCAGTAATAGAATCTTGAAATCAATCCTTTCCTGTATTCACAGCCAGTGTAAAGAGTTTAATATTGGTGATACATAGGGGTGGTGGTTTACATCGGTGTGTGTGTTGATAAAACTCCCTAACTCTGACATGTACAATGTAAACAGAATTGGACCAAGCACGCTTCCCTGTGAAACCCCCTCTGGTAACAAAACTGTTCGTGACATGTATTGTAACTTACAATTTGTAAGGTCTTTAATCAGATGAACCTATGTGCCCTAGACAAAAGGAAACCTTGTTTACAATATAGGAACAAAACTGTTGAAAAAGGCTAGAAATATTAAACAAATTCAGTTAGCTTTATTTGCGAAATCTAAACTTTTATCTTTTGTGTTATGTCATTAAAAAAATATTTTAGTCTATTTTAACATTATTATACATTCATAATGTGAATGTATACCATCATCCCTGTTGGATGTATGTTTGTGTGTGTGTTTGTCTGTGTATTGCCTACAGGCTGCAATTCTTGAATATTTACATACTTATTTTTATACCCTAAGGATGATCCCCTATTGTGTAAGGTACATGCTTGATCCCAATCTGTTTCACAGAGAATTACTTACGAATTATCTCTGGATGCCTGTCCAAAACACGTGCGTTGACTGCACGCCTCGTAGTCATTGGCTCAACGGCTCGTGCAATGTTTACTTAACACCTGACTGCTTCGGGCAAAATGATGCATTTTACTCATTTTAATATACCCATTTACACTAAATAGGAAATATTTTTTAACTACAAATACTTCAAACGTCTTTATTTTTCTTTTACCTCAAAAAAATGTTTGAGAATTTAATTTGTCGGAGAAAAAAAGTTAATATGCCGTACTCATTAAGCCTAGTTGATGTCATGCTTATCAGTGATTGTAGTGGCCAAGCGAATATTCACTGCGGGATCAATTTGGCTTGATCCCTAGCAGAGACACTCCCATTTCTTGTATTTGTTTGTTGTTAGGATAACCTTAAGTAAATGTTTCATCATAAGTTGCTTTGTGAAACTGCCCCCCATTCTTTATACCGTAAGGATGCTCCATATTGTTTTTGGGGGGAATGCCCGACCTCCAGGGACAGAGCCACACCCGTTTTTTCTTTGTGTGTCTGTGTGTTGCCTTCAGGCCTCAATTTTTAATGTAGCGTCTTGGAACATGGCATATATATTTCTTATAGCCAAAGGACAGCAAATATTGATTATAGGGCATGTTCCAACCTGGAAGGGCAGAGCACAACCAATTTTTATACGTCCAAATTGTCCACATTCATAATGTAAGGGTATTATGCAGTCGCCCCTGTCTGTGTGTGTGTGTATGTATGTATGTGTGTATGTGGGTCGCCTTCAGGGCGCAATTCTTCATGGATTTTCTTCAAACTTTGTATACTTATTCCTTATACCCTAAGGAAGATCCATAATGTTTTTGGTGCATGCCCGACCCCAGGGGCAGAGCCACGCCCATTTCTAGTATTTGTTGTCGTCTACAGGCCACATTTCTTAACTTATAACCTTGAAACTTTGCATACATATTCTTTGAACCCAAAGGAACATCCCTATTGTTTGGGGTGCATGCCCAACCCCCAGGGGCAGAGCCACACTTATTTTCCTTTCGCGTGTCTTTGTGTCGCCTACAGGGCACAATTCTTACTGAATTTTCTTCAAACTTTGTATATATATTTACTCTTTACACCCTAAGGATGATCCCTATCGTTTGGGGTGCATGCCCAACTCCCAGGGGCAGAGCCACGTCCAATTCTTTCTGTTTACCCGTGTGTTGCCTACAGGAGGTAATTCTTACTGAATTTTCTTAAAACTTTGTATACTTACTCTTTACACCCTAAGGATGATCCGTATTTTTTGGGGTGCATGCCCTACCCCAGGGCAGAGCCACGCCCGTTCTTTGTATTTATTTGTGGTCCCTCTGGAGGTCAAAATTGTTATCCGATTTAAAAAAACGTTCCATGGTTATGAAGGTTGAGTTCGAATTTCGTGAAATTCGGACCAAAATTGATGGACAAAATGGCCGCCGTTTGTACGCGAATAGTGTGAAAATATATTATATAAAGGTTGTGGACCTTATAGAGGTCACAATTTTGAACCGATTTTGATGTATGTTTATAACCCAAAGATCTTGGTTCCTTTCGATATTTGCGCCCATCGGGTCATTACTTCCTGAATTATGTGCCCTGATTGTACGAAAAATCACCCTTTTTAGCTTGTGGTCCCTCAGGAGGTCAAAATTATTATCTGATTTAAAAGAAACCGTTTGATTATAAAAACCAAACAAATTCTAATGATTTTCTGATAATTCCTTAATATGCGACAACTCTTGTTGACTGCCCGGACGATTTGGCTGCTGTGTGGGCGTATGTTTCGTTGCCTGGCAACCTATTTTCTTTTTGTGTGTTGCATACAGGCCACTATTCTTAATCGATCATATTGAAACTTAAAATACTTATTCCTTATACCCTAATGATGATCCCTTTTGTTTAGGTGCATGCCCTTCCCCCTGGGACAGCAACACCCATTTCTTGTATTTGTTTGTCTGTCATCAACAGGCTGCATTTCTAAACCTATCATCTTGAAACTTTGCACACTTTTTCTTGGTACCTTAAGGAATTTCCATATTGTTTTTGGTGCATGAGCGACCCCCAAGGACAGTGCCATGCCCATTTTCTGTTTGTGTGTCTGTGTGTCACCTACAGGCCACAATTCTTAATCGATCATCTTGAAAACTTTTATATACTTATTCCTTATACCCTAAGGCTGACCACTATTATTTATGGTGCATGCTGGACCCCCTGGGACTGAGACACGCCCAATGTTTTTGTGTCTTGTGTTCCCCTACAGGAAGCAATTCTAAATAGATCCTTTTAAAACTTTGCGTACCTATTCCTTATACCCTAAGGATGACCCCTATTGTTTTGGGTGATTTCCTATCCCCCAGGGGCAGAGCCATGTCCATTTTTACTTCGTGTCTGTGTGTGTTGTCTACAGGCCATGATTCTAAATGGATTGTCTTTAAATTTGGGATATGTATTCCTTATAGCCTAAGGACGAAAACTGAATGTCCCGATTCCAAGAGGCAAGCCATGCCCAATTTTTGTGTTTGTGGTATACAGGCTGCAATTCTGAATGAATCAGCTTGGTACTTGGAATGTCCCCATTCTAGATCTTCGGAAAATTGCCTAAAAAAAAATCCAAGAAACTACAAAAATTTAACGAATTACAAGAGGAAAGAGTTACAATTAAATAAATGGAGTTGTCTCCCATTGATCATAAGTGGAACCGGAAGTGGTGTTAAATGCTAAGAAGATTTTATTTGCATTTTTGTTTTGTTGATAAATTAGGTTTGTTTATTACTACATGTATGTAATATACCATTTCTGTCGCCTGTAAGTAGCCCGCCGAACAATAGAAGAAAGTAGATTTGCACAGTTTGGTAACTATTATTTAAACAGGTTTAAATGTCAGTTCTGTCAGCTACCTTAGTCCCTTAGCCTTTAGTACTTTAGTAGGCCTACCTATAATCATATAATCATTTATAATTATAATCGACAAAATTGAAAGAAAACCATCAAATATCACTATCAGTAATTTTCAAGAAGGTTAACGAAGTGCAAAACCATTTACTATAATATACCCACTAACTTGATACCATCCACTAATAAACCATGCAATACTAGCATGATGAAAAAACGTTAAGGTAGATTTACTACAAATTATAAGTTTATCAATAGTCCCTTTGAGAATGAACACAAGTCTTTTGAGCATTCCTGTCAATCCTTATTTAATTGACTGGAGTGGAAAGCCAAACCTTTTCGACAAGAATTCAATAGTGCAGTCCCTGAAAGTACAGGGCGAGGGCAATGTGACTAAGTTCAGAGCTGAACTAATTTGGTCGAGGGCAAATGAAGTGGGAGCGATAAAACTCTGTTCGATGGTAAGAATATTTTGCTTAGGCTAAGGAGCAATAAACAATTTGATTGGTCAGTAAGACTTAAGAACATAACAACTCTGCTTTTAATTGAGGAAGAATGTTTTAACTTACTTAATGTAGATGTTCATTAGGTGAATGCCTTGACTCGGTTCACTGAGTCCAATGATTAACATTTCGAGCTAAAGATAAGCAGAGCTAAGTATTTTCATTGGTCGATGCTTTGAGACACGATAACTTTGATTCTATCTGATAGAGAGTGATGAAACCTAGTGTATAGTTGATAATCAATTTAAATGCTCGAGAATTTTAAAAAAAAATAAATGTGCAATTAATTAATATCTGTCTTCTACATGCTAATTATTTTGGTATATCGGCAGGGGACACTAGCCTCACCTTTGACTTGTTCACTCATAGCAAGAGTTATCTCTTTGAAAAATGAAACCAAAAATCATAGTTTGAAATACTAAATTACTAATGATGACACGGAAGTCACAGTAGGTAGTACTTGTGTTGGATTAGTACTTGTGTTGGATACAATTTGCAGAACTTTTATTATGTTGAATGGAAAATTAATATAAATAGAATAGGTACCATATCAAGTGTATGGTTTTTGATAAATGAAAAATTGTCTTGTTTGTAGTTTTACAACACTTCTTGTTATATACATGTACCAGTCTAAATACTGTTTGAGAGGTTTTCATACATGTATGTAATAGAGACTTTTGGCAAGCCTAAATAGCTAGTGCGTAGCGCGTATCCGTATAAATTTTGTGTGTGACGTCATCAATATGTGTGTATTTCTCATACGTGATACGGCACACAGATACGGCAGCCCGTATCAAACAGCTTTCATACGGAGATGGTCCGTATAACACTGTCGTCTTTTTAGACGCTGAAAAGTTGTATCATAGCGTTTTTATGAATGGATGTGTATCTTAGAACACGGAGGTGTATATTTGACGTGAATTTAATCATAATAAAGACTGGAAATTAATCATTATTTTTGATGATTTTTTTCTCGGATTTGATCTACGCGCTAGCTTTAGGTTAAAATAGGAACTTGCAAATCTGTAAATGATGTGATTCTATGGTAAAGGGGTGTCAATGATAAATTAGTGAAACCAAAAATTGCCGTCGAGTCAAAGTCAAAGATATCTTTTTAAATAAGATACGACATTATTTTTTTTTAATAGCTTAGCGACTGTCGAATGAATTCACGCACTCCGAGAAATTGTAGGCAAGGCACTTAACTAGTACTGTTGGCGATCTTGGTAGATAACCGCCATCATGCTGTACCGAACTAAGCTCAGCCAAGTGACGCATACGTACGCAACGCAAGAATCTGCCAAAACTCTAAAACTACTCTGACGCAACGTGTCACGTGTACGACACGGATACGTGATACGGATAGGGAAAATGCCATTTGCCAAAAGTCTCTAATTACAAACATGTACTCAGTTAGATCAATAGTGTTATCTATATTATATATAAATTCTTTGTTTTCAGAATTGGCTACGAATAAATCAGCATTGACTGTACATACCTGTTCTATACCTGTCATATACCTTATTGTAACGAAACAGTGCAATGGATGAAGAGGCTGCAAATGTATTTATGACCAATCTTGTCAAAAATATTCAGATGTTGTGCCATGGGCATTTACCCTTCAGTGATAATGTAGAAGTTATAGGACATTTGTATTTGAATATCGACTGTGGAAAAAAACTAAATTATATTGTGAATGAGAAATACAGCAAGCTGAATCAAGCAACAACATTTACAAGTAACAGTTTTCATGCAGAACCCTCAAAAGACAAAAGCTCAAATGCTAAAAACAGTAATGCAATAGAATTACATGGGACTGTGAGAAAATATAAAAGAGCAGCTAAATCATTAAGTGTTTCTTCTAGTCCATCAAAAGTGCGTAAAATTCAAGAAGAGTATACAGATGACCCTGTTAATGATGTGAATGATTCTGTTGATAATTCACTTGGTGTAACTTTTTCTATACAACGTAATGATAATGATCAAGAGAGATTACCATGTATTAATACTTCCAATATTATAATAAAAAGTGAAACCAATCAACATACTTTTAAAACAGAAGGTAAAAATAGATATTTTGTATCCAAACATTTCTTGTAGCCTTGTCTTGTAAACATTGTAAATTTTGAATGTAATAAGTGGCAAAGATGTTTTTGATTTAGTGGGTTAAAGTCATGATCCCTATTGAATTCAAAAATACCTTGATCATAAATTTACATTTTTAACTTTTATTAGATCTTATGAAAGTGATTCCAGACAGCTCCAGATGAAATTTTGATACACTTGGTAGTGTGATTTAAGTCCCTTTTAAAAATATCAGTAATACAATTTTGAGTTATTTTTCCATTTATTATGTTACATGTACTTTTTAGCTATTTCATGATTCGTAGTAGTGAAATCTTATACACCATAATTATTGATTGACATTCAAGCTTTTCTTACATTTTGTGTTTTGTGGAATATGAATTACACAGTGCTATTACAAAATCAAATTAACAATCAGAAAAACTATAATAATTCAAGCAGTTTTAATGGATAATAACCATTCTAACTAAATTGAATGTAAGAATTGTTAAGCTACTGTTAATCTCTTCGGACACTCTGGTTTCCTCCCACTGCTAAAGACCTCTATGCACAAGCGAAATATTGAAATAAAATTAAAACCATATGTTAGTCCCGAAATTACCTAGTTTGTGTCGAGTGGAAGTTAAACCCCATTTCTCTCTCTCTCTCTCTTCAGCTACTGTTAATATTTTTTTTTTTTCAGTTGAAAATCCAACACTCACATTAGGAGATCCAAGTGATGTTCAGTATGCATCTGGATCAACATCTAATCCAAATGACTCTTACTCTTCATTTTATTCACCCGGAGATGGAGGTTTGTGTTCAAATAAGCTTACCCTCACCATTCTTTCATTTGTTAAAGTTTTATTCGATGTGTTTACCTTCTTGGTAATTTGTCATGTAAATTAGCTATGCAATGAAGACTTTTTTTTTTTTGTATCATTCTGTCATATTGCTATTGATGGATGGATATTATTTGAACTAACTATGAAATAATCATTTTCTCTTCATTTTATGATTCAATTCACATGATAAAAAAAACAAAAATTGCGTACAGCGCTAATTTTTTAAAATTTGGAGTTTTTGCAGAGTAAAAGACAGAGCCTAAAGAGGTTTGTTTATATTTATTTCTATCTTCATAGCTTTCTTCAAGATTAAAAATAAATATAGTTCTAAAGAGAAAAAAAGATTGTACTATAAATTTCCATCTATCAACAGCACTGAAGAATCGTTTTTATAAATGTTTTAAGATGACATACATGTACAGTTGTTATAAGTATTTTGTATAAGTTTGTTAGACTATATAATAGATAAATTTCAAAAATATTTTTTTTTCCAGTTGAAAATGAAGAAGGTGAATCAGATGAGATTATGGGAAGAATGCTACAAAACCAGTAAGAATTATTTGTATTATTTTGAAATTTAAACAACTGATCTTCATTTGTATTTTCTGAACAATATCTTATTTTTTTATGAGCTTACGGGAAATCCGCCTGTACTAATTAATATATACTCAAACAGATTCTTTAATTCAAAAAACAAAATCAAGCTATAGATAATATTCATACTTAGCGGTTGCCATGCAAGATACGCCCACCCAGTAAGTTATGGTCTGAAATTTGTGAATATTGAAAGGAACTAAGATCTTTGAGATATAAACTGAACTGTTTCTAGAAGGTCACCAATCTTTGTATTACATACTTTTACACTATTTTGTCAGAGTCTTTCAATTGTAAACTATTTTTTTCACAAAATTACTGTAAATTATGATGTCAATCTGTGAACAGTATAAATTGCAGTTGATTATTCTGATCAATTACTTTTAATCAGTATCTCAAAATTTTATCATTTTTGATGAACAGATATAAAGATGAAGATATTGAATATACAATTATTGAAATGGGAACACAACAAGGTAGACCCATGTTAGTTGATAGTATCGGATATTGTTACACCATGAGGGTAATACTTATTTATTTTTCATCTCTGCTAATTTGATCATGTAAAGTAGTCAAAATGGTGCTTGTACAAGTATGAACTTGTGGTTTAATACCCAATTTCTCAAAAGCTACATTGATTTCTTACTAGCTCAGTGTGTTAATTGTGTAGTCATGACATAAACGGCAAAATAAAACCCTACAAAATAAAAGATAAAACAATATTTTACAAATAACTTTTTACAGAAAAAAACAGATTTATGTGTTAGGTGGTGGTGTTCTTTGAGAAATAAACATGGAAGATGTCCTGGATCAGTTGCACAAAGAGGTGAAAGTTTTAAACGAGGATCAATACAGCATACACATGATCCTAAACCTGGTTTATTGACAGCAAAACTTGTTGTTGCAGAGGTATATATACTTTAGTGTTAAATTTGATTTTCTTTATCATTAAGTATTGATAGCTTTCAAAAATTACTTGCCTAAGCATTCACAATTACCATTAACTTAATAACATAATAAAATCTAAGTTAAGCAACTTAAAAATCTTTAATGAGACTAAGAAACAAATACACCAATACAATATTTTGGTTTTGGATAGCTTTAGTCGTCACGTCGGAATATTTTGATTGATGTGTTTTGGAGTCGATTTCTGGTTCTTTCTATAAACATTGAAAATGAAACATATATATATATATATATATATATTCACATTCTAGAAAACTCTACAATCAAAAATGTTTGCCTAAACTGTTTGAGTTTTCTAGAATGTGAATTTGGAAAACAAAACACTTGATTAATTATGAACAATTTACAAGCCAGGATATTTCAATTTAGTCTACTAGATGTAAACATGTCTACAATGTAACTAATTGTTGATAAACATGAAGCTAAATTATCTTCCTTTTGACATGCAATCTTAGTTCTAGAACACAATAGAATTTACTCAATAAACTGAAATTACCCAAAACTGACAAACTCTGTAGTCCAAATATAGAATTATTTACCAAATATTCTTTTGTTCATATAACATATTGTTATTCAGCTGATGCAGATTTATTTTTTATAGGATTCTCTTTGTTTTTCAGGCAAGAGCTCAAGCAAATAATGATTTTGTAACTCCAATATCCGAAGTTGTTGAAAGAGCAATGTCTGTGAAGGGCACAGAGGATGAGTGCATTTTACCAAAACAAAGTAATTTAAAAAGAATGATTAACAGACATAGACAACAGAAACGACAAGAATTGTGTCATAATCACTAGCTGGCGGTGGTGTTTATTCAAGAACTATTATGATTGTCTTATTTTTTGGATCCACGCTTAAATAATTCTACTCAAAAATTGTGTCATTATAAGTTTAAAATGACAGAAAATATATATATATCTGGAAATTTTCATAAAAACATTGCATTATGTAAATATAGATCAGCATCATGGATAACTATTTATTGATATAAATGTTAATGTATATCTAAAAAAACTGACTTGTCTTAGTTTCTATGATACCTGATGTAGTGTTGTGTGCATGGTAGAACATCCAGTGCTCATTTATTTGGTTTGTGCACACAAGTTCTTCTCTTGTAAATACATGGGTTTAATCAGTTGAATAATATAACCTGATACTGTGTTGGATCTCTGTTAACAAATTATAGTCCTTGAAAGCCAGTGGGCCAAGAAAAACTTTCAAAATTCTTGTCTGAAAGGAATGTGAATCTAGGCAATAGAATTAGACTAAATAGATGGGGAGTATTTGTAAAATAAAGAGTAAATTGAAAGGCTATCTTCCTGCATTATGTATATGTATCCTTAGGAAATAGTAAATTATAACTTTTTAGTCTCAGAATGAAGTATTGGGTTGGCAAGACATTACATTAAACTCCCTTCTTTTCATTGCAATTCATGAATATGTTATAAATGGATCTTTACTGCAATATGAACTCTAAAGGGACCAATAAGCCAAACAAAAATCATATTATATAATGATTTGTAACCATCTATAATGATTTGTAACTACCGGTACATGTATTCATAACAAAAATACACATTAAATACAGTAACTGTTTATCCATAGAACTCTTGTGTTTATCTTAATCTAACATTTATTTAAGTAAATAAATTCTTTAGGACAATTTGGAGCCATCTTTATTAGTAGGGTTAAGTAAAGTTATAATAACTCGCATGTGAGTTTTTATGCACCCACATATATATAGAATGTGGTCATATATTGCCATGTCCCTGTCTGTTTATATATATGTGATTTACATTAATGAGACAAAGAATTCTACTGAATTAATTGGACATAACTGACAATAACTTCCAAAGTTATTGCACGTGAGCACATTTTAGAAGTTTATGAACAATCAACTTGAAGGCAAAATCTTTAGTAATTACATTTAGAGTTATTGCCCTTGGTTATATTGTAGCATCTTCTCAACCATCCATTGATATTTTACAGACTTTGTTTTAGTTTACCAGTCAAATCATAATGTGGTTCAAGCTCAGCTTATGCTGCCCTTATCCGATGGAAATGCTGACCGCTTATGTCGTCTGTGCACATTTAATTGCAAGTACATTCAACTACGTGCAACTGGAATCTCGGTTGGCTTATGTCGACTGATTGTGTGCAACTGACCGAACCCAGTGCCATGAAACTATGGTCAAAGGAACCACATGGTAGATGTGATCAGTACAAATATGAATTTTTTAAAAGTTGGTTCTGCTGTTACCCTTTCTTTCAATACAAATGCACTTTTGTTGTCCAAAAATTCTTTGAAAAGGCCTTTAAATAATGTTGACAAACATTTTTATGTGCACAATTGATGTAATGGAAACCCAAGAAAAACTATGAAATACAGTTTTGTGAAACTGGGGCCTGAAAATTGTCTTTAAACACACATGGACTGTACTTACTAAGATATATCCAAAATATGTATCCAAAATATATTTAAAATAGCCAACAAAATATTTTTTCCAATTGTAGTTAAAAACACTTATTTCATAAGGTTTTGAAAAAAACCCCATAAGCTAGACAAGAGTTTGTCATGTTCACTGCTTAAATTGTGTATTTACACACTGCAACTTTCACAAATATGGAATTCTTTACCACAAAGTGTAAAAAACAGTGACAATATAGAATCTTTTAAAAGGAACTTAAAAACAGAACTATTCCGACATTCATTCTGTTAATGAATCTAATGACATTGTAATTTGCGCCAATGAGCAGCCTTTTGGTTGGATATCCAGCGCTGTATAAGATTATTATTATTATGGTACATGTACTTTTGAACTTTCACAAATACTGTATGGTACTTCAAACCTTCACAAATACATGATGGTACTATCAAACTTCTTAGATTAGTAACAACTTTTATCATATTTTTCAGAGTTCGAAGACTTTCAGGCTGCTACAAATCAAACAATGCTTGCTGTATCTGGTTATACTGCTGAAGAAGTTTTATATTCTAAAGATCCTTCAATTCAACCATTACTTAGTAGTATCATTAAAGAAGCATCTATACAATGTGGTATATGGGAGCAAGTACCATACCCTAAAGATATACCAACACATACTAGAGAGATGTTTTTTGATTTTGTTTTGTCTATAGCTCCCCAACTAGAATCTCACAGAGATGTTATTTGGAGTAAATTAAGCCATCGCCTTAGAGATAGAAGATTTAAACAAAAATTGAAAAAAGCACGTTTTTTTAAGTAACACCTGGTCTATTTTACACTAGTTATACATATTGTACTATCAACTGTGACCATGACAGTCTTCACTTAGTGTTGGGTGCCAAAAATCCCAATTTACTTGGAATCCTTCAATAAATGTTTATTATGACAATGTCAATTTTATTTCTGCTCCAAATAAGCCCATATTAAATTAAAGAGCCAGTTTATCCCAGTGCCAAAATTCTAACATGCTATCGTCTAATTTCTTACTTCTGTTCATGTAATTTATAACCTCCATTCATGTAACTTCTAACTTCCATTCATGTAATTTATAATTTAGGACAATGTATAATCCAACTTCTTTATTTGTTCAGTGTAAATTTCAATTCTGTTCCAACTTGTTTCTATTATTTAAACGAAAAATGTCTGCTTTACATGTTTAGTATCAACATCAACGAATTTAGAATTTGTTTGGTTGAAGGCGGGAAGGCGTGCTGAGAGAGAGAGGGAGAGGTCACTTAGTATTAATCTCAGTATCTGTGTAGGCCTATCCATAACATTTATACCCTGTGTTAATATAGACCTACTGCATTTAAATATTAATTATTGGCTCAACCGTAAAAAAAAATCAAATAAAATTCTCCAAATCCCGTTTAGCTTATATTTGAAATAGAAAATGAAATGAAATGAAAGAGGGTTTAACGCCCTACTGTTCTGCTCCGAATCGGGCTAATGGAGACGGACATACACCATACAGTGTGCTTTAGGTAAAATTATGCCCGGAGAGCGGAACTACGACCTAGACACATGTTTCTCAACCTTTTCTCACCACTCACCCCAAAATGAATTCCCAACCAACCCATTTACCCCTAGAGTTTTGAGGTTACGGAGCCGTGGCCGCAAAGCTGGTCGTCGCGAGCGCCATAGGCGCGAAGCCCGTCGAGGAGGGTCATGGTGGGGGGGGGGTCTCCCCCTAGGAAATTTGTAGAAATTGGAGCCCGGAAATGTGATTTCCAGCAATTTCAGGCACTCTTCAGGCGTTTCATAGGAACTTGAAAATGGCCTTTTTCTATAGAAGCCTTCCGACGTGAACCGCGGTTCCTTGCAATGGCCTGCACCCCCACCCCCCCACCCCCGGACCACATTGACATTGAATATGGAATGAAATTGACATTGAATATGGAATGAATACGGGTTGAAGGTGATATTCAATAATCACCAAATTTTTATTTTAATGAAAATACGTTGTTTCCAGTTCAGTGCAAAATTTGCTCCTGGTGATTGTCACAAACTATTTTTTTTATTCTCGGGACAGTGTTTGAGAGTGCTAATCTCAACTGCACAACCTTTATATGATCATTTTTGAAGTTACTGAGAGTGTGGTCATTCACCCCCTGGACGCCAGCCATTCCCCCATTTGGGGGTGAATTCACCCTAGGTTGAGAAACGCGGACCTAGACTTATATCGACGTCTAACGGTCACGGGATCTTTTACCTGCACGCCAACATGTACATGGAACCTCGGGTTTTCATACCATCTGAACGACAGGACACTAACAAAGGGGAACCACGGCCGAAAATCTGGATGAAATTTTTTCGACCAATGAAGGGATCCAACTCCTGACCCACAGCCTAGCGAGCCTGCGTCTTACCCACTGTATTTGAAATAGTATTTGCAAACCATACATTTATATCACGTTCAATGTTGTTTAGAGGGTAGGATGGCCGAATGGTTAGCACATGCACGCTGTAACATATAATAAGCTCTGTCATGGAATAAACTGGCATGGTTTCGATTTCCCATTTTTACATGACATGGAGTAGGGCCGCCTTTCCAACCTCGTGGGTTTTTATCCGGGTCCTCCGGGTTCCTCCCACTGCTAAACACTCCAACGCGCAAGCGAATTGTTGAAATACAATTGAATGGTGTTAATACCGAAATGACCAGGTTGGTGTCGAGTGGATGTTAAACCCCATGTCCCCATGTCTCTCTCCCGATGGTGTTTTCAATTTTAACACTCGGGCAAGCCACTCAATCTGACGAAAAACGAGTTGTTTGTATCAAAAGGATGGTCCCCATATGGTGCTCAATTGCCAAACTGAGCACATGGTGTCGACTCCAAACGACATCATAATGATCGTTGCCAGGTAGAAGTATCTTAATTCTAAATTTGTTTGCCGTTCATGCTTAACATGTAATTCCACAATGAAGTATAGACATTTTTCGCCTCAATAATAGAAATGAGATGAAACAGAATTGATATTTACACTGAACAAATAAAGAAGTTGAATTATACATTGTCTTAATTTAGAAATTACATGAATGGAAGTTAGAAGTTACACGAATGGAGGTTAGAAATTACATGAATAGAAGTAAGAAATTACACGAAAGCATGTTAGAATTTTGACACTAATATACCGCCATATCAGTTATGACCAGTTAAAACAAGCGGTTGTCAAGCAAGCTATTACCACATTGTGCAAGAAATGATGGGAAAGAAATATAAAGTCAATAAGGCTTATCCTCTCATCCAAGATCTTCTGATACATAACATATTTAAGTTTTAACAGAATGAGAGTGGGACAATAATGAGTCAATGACACCCCCCCTGCTCCCGCTCCTGGAGGGTCAATAAAATCCATAGCAAACATATTTCAAATTTTGCGTTATTAGCAGAGGCAATAGCTCTAGAATGTAAGGTCTGGTGCTACCAAAGTCAAAGTCATCCAAAAACAAACCCCAAATTTTGACCATATGATTAACCAGTTAGGAATATTGAAATAAGTAGGAATATTTTCACTGAAAAATGTCCCATTTTTGTTGCCGGGGACGCTAGTTGATTCTCCCTTGATGGAATGCCACGAGACATTGGTACAGAGTGACGAAAGTGAAATTCATAAAAGCTGCTTTTTGAACTCTGGCGTATCGCCACAAACAGGGTGTAGGTGACTTAATAATTAGTAAATTGCGGGCGATAGTGTCGGGTTTATCCCATGAAATTTTCGGATGAAATTCGGAATCCCTATTGCAGGATTCCGAATTCTGACCTACACCAAGCACACCGACCCAGAAAATCTATTATACCAGCCCATTCCTGACTCCAGTGATCATGATCATCATCCCTCAATGTCCGGTCCCCTGTCCTCATATAATGTTCTGCAGAAAAAGGGTTGTTTTTTTTTTAAATTGAATTGGACAAATTTTTTTTTTTTTCATTTTTTGTCTGACCGGCCCTTCGGACCTCATGGCCCAATCTGCCCCTGGTGGCTATTTGACGGGGACAATTTTGGTCCGATTTTGATGAAATAATTATGGCGTAACGGAGATTTATTAGTTTTTAAAATAATAAAATACAAATTGTGACCTCTAGGACCCATAAACTAAAGACGTGATAATTCGTTCAATCAGGGGGTCATAAACCAGAAAGTTGCGACCCAATGTGCACCATTATCAAAATGTAAGTGAAGGCATGTGATTGTTCCCGAGGGTTAGGGTAAGGGCTAGATTTTTGATTTGGGCTTGCGCTATCCCGCCGCGGTTTAAACCTCGTGACCATGGCAAAATATGTAGGTGGCTTTGATATCTAGATACAAGAGTAGGCCGCTGTCTGAGCAAAATTTCTCTCGTCGTAGCACACTGTATCACGTAGCATATGCCAGCCTTCATTAGCCCAGTTCCGGGAAGAACAGTAGGACGTTAACCCATATTTCATTTCATTTTGTCCCAAAAACTGTGACAGACGGACGGACCGATAGACAGACGAACCATTTTAATAGTCTCCTACTTTCTTCGAAAGCCGGGGGACATAAACAAAAAAAAAAAAGAAAACTGCAACCGATCTAAGTAAATCCAATGATCTATGTAATTTCCATTGTGGTATACCCGGATGTGAATGATTCTTTCGTGCATTGATTGATTGAAATATGTAATTGTACCACTGGTTTTATTTCATTGGGGGGGGGGGATTTCAGACATTATGGTATAGGCAAAACACTTTATTTATAGCAGTGTAAGTAAGTAAGTCTCGCTCCTTGCCAATTGTTCCATATTCTCATATCGAGAAGGAGTGGGGGGGGTGTAACGTCCACTCGACACAAACTAGGTCATTTCAGGACTAAAATTCAATAATCCGCTAGCGCGTGGGGAGGGGTATTTAGCAGTGGAGGACCCGGCGACAGAGAGAGGGAAATGGGGTTTAACGTCCACTCGACAAAACTAGATCATTTTGGGATTAAAATTCACTAATCCACTAGCGCGTAGGGATGGGCCTTTAGCAGTGGGAGGGCCCGGAGAAAACTCACGAGGTTAGATAGACCACCATGCCCCTTGATACGTATCAACAGAGGATTCGAAACAACGCCAGCTGACTCATTGACAGGCTTTATGATACAGGGCAAACGTGCTTACCATTCGGCCACCCCCCCCCCCCCCCCCGATTTACCAAGAAAGGACGAGTTTTGCCAAGAAAATAGTTCCGCCAGAAACATGTTGAACCTTGGGCCTTATAATCACAGGCACTTGCTAATAATGTATTATAAGGTTCACAATAATTACACTTACTCAATAAATTTTTTTATGATGTAGAACTGTTTTCATGCAGAAACTTGATGTATCGAGGTATAGCCGAAAAAAACAAAATATTCCGGTAAATAGAGAATCTCCTACGAGTCTTTTTTGATATCAAAAAAATATCAACACGAGTTGATAAAGTAAAAAAAAACCGAGGCTCTGCCGAGTTTTTTTTTTACTTTATCGACGAGTGTTTCAGTGTTTATGGTAATTGAGAACTTTCCTCCAACAATATTACTGGACCCAAAAACAGACTACAAATGATCGCGTTTGTTTGAACTACTGTTTTTATTACCGGTACTCTGTGAAGACAATAATGATGAAGAAGAAACGACGGTTGATGTTGGGGGCGGACGCTGGTTATAGTTACATTCTGCACCAGAAAGAATTGATGATATTTTCTTGTGCTGATTATCATTTATATGCGAATAATTGTTTATACTTTGAACATTTTTATGACCGGATATCTGCATGATATGTGATGGAGGAACATCAGAATCGTTCAGTTTTTGAACTAAGTCTAGCACTGTGATTGGTAAGTTTTCTGTCTTTTGAAATTCCTGCTGTCTTTGATTCATCAAATTTTCAAGTTTATGTATGCCAACTAGCTGACGTTTAAACCATACGGAACCTATGTCTGGATTAGGTACAGTTGTACATGAAATGTAAAAAGGGTTTTCTGGGTTTGAGAAGTTGTGTGGCCGTAAACTCTTAGAAAGTTTGAATAGTTCTACTGGACAGTGGTCTTTATTTTGTGAATTTGCCCACATTTTTGGTGTAATTTGTCTTACATTTTTTGAATTATAGCCCTGTCTTGTTTTCGAAACCCTTTCAGTAAATTCTAAACACTCTGTTAACCCATCACTATCTAATTTCAGTTCAACATCACCCCACAGCATTTGTTTGTGCTCGTCTGAGCCACGGAGACCAAAATGTATGGTGTTATAAAACCAAAGTGTATTTAAAATTGACTGTGGTGAAGTTTATCAAAACTGTTTGGCCTGCCATAGAAATTCTATCTCTTCATCTGTTATAGCATCTGATCTATGAGGTAAGTTACCTTTTCCAAGAGATTTTAATTCTTTTTGTTTAGCTTTCATTACCTCTCTATACCGGCAAATAATTTACAATCATCAACCCGTGAAATTATCATATCGTCATAGTATTAATTAACGTATTATCATTGTGCCGCCAAGAGTCAAGGGAATTTAACTGGATAAAGAAAGAGACTAGTTGAGAAAATTTTGACCATTTGACCGTTGAATCAATGAAATTTTCGGATGAAATTTGGAAGCCCCAATGATTCCGAATTCCGGCCCAAACCCACCACAGACTCCAGTGATGGCGTGGAGGTCCGTTAAAGCCACCGGCCACATACAACATGATCATCATCGCTCCATGTCCTGTCCAATACCCCACCCCACCCCATATATTGTTCATTAGAAAAAGGGGGTTCAGACGAATTGGACAAAATTATTTTCTTCATTTTTTGTTCGACCGGACCTTCAGAAGATCGTCCGAACGGTCCTTCAGGAGATCGCTCCACGGCCCAATCCCACCCTGCACCCAAGATAAAATAGGGCCCATAAACCTTTTGGCGACTTTTTTTTAAAATTTGATGTTTTACTTTATTTAATTCCGACGAACCTCACTCGGTTTCTGGAGCGACCGAAATCCAAAGCTGGCAGCCGTTAGGCCCAATCCCACCCTGCACCAAAGATAAAATCTGGCCCATAAACCTTTTGGCGACTTTTTTTAAAATTTAATGTTTTACTTTATTTAATTCCGACGAACCTCACTCGGTTTCTGGAGCGACCGAAATCCAAAGCTGGCAGCCGTTAGGGTTTGAAAGTTTCCGAAGGTGAATTCAGATGTATGAAAAGTCCAGTCAGAGGTGTGAAAGTGAATTACAGAATATATTTCTCTTCTTTTAAGCAACTGACTGTATTTGGCTGAGCTCCCCTGAGCATCGATTATTTAAACTGGCCAACTAGCATGGTAACGTTTGACTAAGTTGCATAGTGTTTCCGTATAGTTACTAGTGCAGTGCTGTTTATTACACCGAAAGGCGTATGTCCGTCTTTATTAGCGCAGTCGGTGAAGACAGGGCGTTAAACGTCTTTTCCAATTCGGACAAAAAAAAAGAGTTAAAAACTGTCGACTCGGTCGTGTTCACAACGTTTTCAACAAAGGGAGGATATTCATGGCACTCTCGTGACCCCGATGCGTCACTCCCACCCTGGGCACATGTTCCTTGAGCAACGTCCGCGAGTTTTACAAACATCTAACCGTTGCTTCAATACTCAGCAATTCCCGAACATTTACGCCCAGTGTGTTTCCACGTGACTAATTAGCATTGTCCAATCAGAGGTCGTGGCACATAAAACACTGTAAACAAACATGGCGGCCTCCTTAGAAAAAGAAACAGACAGTTTATTTTTCAATTGAGAAACTTACGGACCCCTCCCCCCCCAAAAAAAAAAAAAAAAAAAAAAAAAATTAGAAGCAGTTTTAGGAACTAAGTATGTGTTTTTTGGCACGAAAACCGACAGTGGCAAGTCTCTTTGCTATGAATCTGTTCCGATAATTCTCTGATATTTTTAACGAATGAATCCGATAGGCTCCCAAGCTGGACTTGTTACCCAATCAAACATAAGGCCTAAATATGCGGGGTATTACGTGAAGAACTTGATAGGATGTATGTAGTTAAGGCGAGATCAAGCCTTCTATTGAAGATGCCTTTGATAATGCAATGGGAATCTCTTTTGGTATTAGCATTGGGATTAACAATTAATACAGTCTTCATAAAATTTTCATTGTACTGTTCCCATTATTTTTTTTTCTTGATACGGGTTCTCGAATTAGTTGCGGAATTTGGGGATTTTAAGCAAAAAAGACAATTTGTAATTGCCAAGCTTCTGAGAGCGGCAGGCTCGGATCCAGGATTTTGTCGAGGAGGGGGTGGGGGCACATTGGGTATTAGCATTAGGATTAACAATTAATATTCATAAAATTTTCATTGTACTGTTCCCATTATTTTTTTTCTTTATAGGGGTTGTCGAATTAGTTGCGGGATTCGGGGATTTTATGCAAAAAAGACTATTTGTAATTGCCAAGCTTCAGAGAGCGGCAGACTCGGATCCAGGATTTTGTCGAGGGGGGGGGGGGGCACATTGGGTAATATGTTGCAACCTTGGATTGCTTGGGCGGAGACAATGCGAAAATCATGTCTATATCATTTATTAAAGAGCAGATATGTGAACTACAAGTACAACAGAAACAAAGTAAATGAAAATCAATGTAACTGGGGCTGAGTGGGGGCCCGAACTAAATTTATTTAGTTCGAACGAAATGCTCCGATGGAATTATATAATATTTCCTTCACGCTCCGTTTTGAAAAATCAAGTATCCGCCGCGGTACATAATGAACTATGGCTAGCGGTTATAATATGGAAGTCTAAGTAGCTAAGTCTCCAACTCGACATTCAAATCACGAAAAGATGGGCTTCTGATATTTAAGACAAAATAAACATATTTTACCATCGGTACACGAATCGTGTAACATATTGCGTTTCAGCGCCATTTGTATCAAGGAACTCGAAGATAGAAGCGAGACATTTTACACAAGTCATGTAAAATGAGACGTCATATTTTATCTGGAGAGCTTGCGTAATATGATATCTGTGTAGACTGCATGAATAACCAGGCGTTAGAGATTGCCACTCGATTGAAACTTCTGACGTATTTCGCCGAAAGTAACTGCTCAGAAATTACAATAACAGTCGAAACGATCGAATGTAAATCAGTTTATACACATTCACATAATATTATTATATGCGCTGTGTCCCATGTATGTCAATTTATAGGATTAGAATATTAGGGATTGCCATTTGGAATTAAATGCAAAATTCAAGTACGGGTTTCAGTAGAAAATCGTTTCCAAGTTTGATGGTCATACCGGTAAGCATTTTATCGAATGTAATATGTAAAATAGCCACTCCTTGTACACTATTAGGAATAAATGTTAATTTACCGTAAGAATATGGTAAAATATTTACGTAGTTGTATGTTATTTTACATATGTATGTTCTATCACAGCAAAATAGGAGTGCTAGTAGAAATACACGTAAAAATACCCACATTATACAGGTGATTTTAGTTTTACCCTGAAATAGGTCATTTTACACACGTAACGTCAAAATACAGTAATGTACAGTAGGAAAGGGACAATAATCATTTATTTTGAAACTCAAGAAAACCCCAGATGTTTTCCATTGCGAAAAGGGCTACAAAAATGAATATGAAAAAAAAATTGAATTTTTTTTATTTTTATGGTTGTGCAGTCCCAATTTTCAAAATGGCCGCCAAAATTGATGGAAAAAATGAAAATTCCCATATATTGTGCCCGGATCATATTATACAGAGCTTTTTAATGGTGTCTAACATGGGATTCGGGGGTCGCTGAAATCAGATATAGGCACTTAAAATAATTTCAAAAATCCAAGATGGCGGAAATCAAAGATGTCGACCAAATTTCACGATTTTCCAGTACAGTGTATTCTAACTGTATTAAGACAAATACACGTAAAATTCCCCACATTATACAGGTGATTTTACCCTGAAACAGATCATTTTACACACGTAACGTCAAAATACATGTAGCGTACAGTATATTCCAACTGTATTTTAAACGATGTATCGTAATCCAAATTGGTTGTCGTAAAAATGACTAAAAGTTGATATCAAACAAACGTTTTATTTAGTAGTAATGAAATCAAAATTGAGATATTTTTGTTAACATTTCTCAACACACAACCAATTAACATTGATCGTTGAAGTCCACAGCCAAATAGTAGATTTTGCACCGCAATAATTTTGTCGGTATATTTTACAACAAGTCTGATGTATTTTTACCAAGCCTGATGTATTTTTACCGTCTTTCGTGTATGTTTATCGAGTTTCATGTCCTTTTGTCAATAAGCAGCTATGATATCAAAGACATTCAAAATCCGCTAAAAAGTACATTCTTACATATTATGTAAAATTGAGCTGAACGTAACGAAGCAGGCATGTAACTTTTATTCACATTATTATGTAATTTACTTTTAGGCAAGGAATATAGGTAAAATTACAGCAGTTAAAGTATTTTCTTTTTCCTTAAAATGAATTAGGAATATTTACCAATATTCACAAGGCACATTATTATGTAATATTTCAAAATTGAACGGAATATAATATAACCAGCATGTTATTTTCAGATTTACGTCTAGAAACGTTAGTTTGTAAATTTACTTATTGGGAGTTCTCGTAATCGTTAAATTTACTATTTTTTATTTTATTTTATTATTCCATATAGCAACACAACATTCCTTATAACCATCTTCTTATAGTATTCATTTCAATTTGATAACCATAATATGGTCAATCACATTTTGTAAATATCTGTATATTGCATGTCATGTATATCTTGTTTCCATTATTTATAAAATCTATAAAGTGTATTAATATTTATCGTGCGTTTATCAGTCTGTACGTTTTTTCCTTAAATATATAAGAAAAATGTTTTAGCTAAGTGGCTGTTGTATCATCTCGGTTTCAATTTCGCTATAGAAGACGACTAATTAAACCGATTAGCCGGTGTAAGTTGGAATGGACTGTCTATAAAGCAGGGTTTTAATGCCCGTAAATACATGGTACCGCGAGCTTGCACATGAAAGCCTGGAACAATGCCCCCCATCTACCAAATGGGTTATTGATGTGATGTATTTTTACAAGATATGTAAATGAACATATATGTAATTCTACGGTAAAATGTTAAATAACTAACGGTGTAATTTTACGAATGATTTGGGGGCAACTTTTGCTGCCCGTAGTTTTAGGGTAAAATAACCATAATATTTCTAACAGTGTACGCATGTCAAAATTTCAACTATCCATAATTTTTCGGAATTTTATGAAGATAAATTTGGGATAAAATGTGTAGAAAATGATAAATTATGTATATATCTTTTAGTATATACCCTGGTCTGTGTTGTTGTACAATATTGGTCTTACGGCTATACTAGGCCCTACCGGTCCGTGTGTATTTCAAGTCTAATATTATGCAATCCACTGGTCGATGAAATATGAGCTAGTGACAGAGGCGGATCCAGGATTTTCAAAAAGAGGGGGCGTGCTGCACCCACTTTGGAGTGGGAAACCGTGGAAAAAATGCCCACAGGGATTTATTTCATACTGATAATGTAAAGTAGGATTTCCAACATAAACTATTTTTGTTCTCCTTTCTCATGAGAATATACTGAGCTAAAATTTGTTCGCCACCTCAAAAAATAGAGTGGGCGTGCGCCGGGTCTGGATCCGCGCCTGAGTGAAACGCCACACAGTGTGCTACAAGGAAAGTTTTGCCCAAACAGCGGCTCCACGGCCTATTATTATATTGCATATCAACTGTCAAGGGATATTTTACATGCACTCCAATGTGTACACGGGACCTCAGGTTTTTGTCCCATCCGAACGACTGACAGTGACAGCTGTCCTTGTCAGACCATCATCCATCCAGTATCACTGGCAAGAACAAGAAGGAATCACGCTGGAAATTCTGGATGAACTTTCTCGGCCAATGCGGGGATCGAATTATTGTATTAACACATACATAGCAGACCCGTTTATAAATCAAAGTGTTCTTCTCTGTCGACCCTTCGCAATTTACTTGACCAATTCAACGGACTTTGACAGCTGCCCCAGTCAGCTCTCTCTCGTGTAATCCCGCTGAATATCGGGTACAATTCTAGTCACGTGACAATTTTCGCACATGCTCATTGTAATGTAATGGCGACTGCCTGTTGAAATTCTCATAAATTGTCAATACGCTTTAGAAATTCTTATATTATTTGATGATAACCGCTATAAATGACTGATTAAGAAATGGGCCTTTCCAGAGGGGATGCATACGAAGTGTTAGAATTGCCAATTGGTAAGAAAATGAAATGGTGTCGACTGTGAACTGTCAGAAAGGGTTATATTATTAACATCAAATAGGATAGAAATGAAAACCAAAACCAAAAGTAAAGCCAGTGGAATAAAGGTTTCCAAGGTTTTCGTAAATTCGCCTTGCAATGTCAAGGAAAGATTGTCATTTTTAAGAATGAATAAATAAGTGACGAAAATATGACTACATTACATTAAAAGGAAACAAATAACATTTTATGTGGTATGGTGGTGTAGGCTACACCGTAATAATAACATACATTGTCATTACTGCACTCAAGCCACCTTTTACTTTATTTTAGTTAAATTAATTTATAAGAGATATTGTTCAACAATACCTCAACTTTTCAAGATTCCCCAATCAAGAAAACCTGCTCTCCAACTATGCTAGATCATAGATTCATACATTTCCATTAAAGCTGAGGACCACAATTTTTAGCCAAAATAAAATGAATTTTGATAACATTCTCTGGATTGGCTATGTCTAATGTATAAGCATTGTATCATCAGAAGATTACAGGCCATTTTGACATTTTGTCGGCCACAAGGTGAAGTAAACAGGTTGAGGTTATCAACTATTTCAGTGAGATTTTACTGTTCAGGTTTTTTAGAAATCAGATTAACATCTAATATGTTGGGAATAGTATAGCATAGTTGCTTTTGTAGGTACATGGGTTTCAGTGGACAGATTTTTAACCATGGTTATACTGCACATACTCAATCTGTGTCACTGGAAAAGGTACATTAACTTAATGCAGAATGGTTGTGTTCCTAGTTAAGAATCTAAAATTATGTAGAACAATATTTATTTATCTTTTCAAATAGCATGCTGATAATATTATATATTGTAGGTGCAGATAATGATTCAATAAGAACAAGTTACAAAAGACTAGCTCAGAAATGGCATCCAGAAAAACATCATAATTCTCCAGATTCTTTACAGGTACAGTTCAGATAATTAATTCATTGTGTAGAAAAAAGCTGACACAGTAAACTTTCAGTAGCCCAATCAGTCTAATTGAAGTGATGATATCTTTATTATTCTGATTTTCTATACTGTAACATATTATGTAACAACTGCTCACGAGTTTATACACAGATCAGAGGATGTCTTGGTATGAATGGAACAACTGCTTTTTCCTTGATTTTTATAGTTCACGACTAAGAATACAAAGCAATAATAAGAAAATACAGAGTTTGAACCAACAGAAACGAATTGAATGACATATTCACATTTTAATAAGATTATAGACCAGTAACAATCCTGTACCTTAAATTATATTGCAGAGCATTAAGAATCCTGTGTGCTTTTATTAGATTGTAGACCAACAACAGCCCTTTGGTGTGCATGGTAACCATGCATACAACATCAAATTAACTCTTGACATTGCAATAGAGGCCAGTGAAATGCGCTGATCAACTCCTATTTCTGTTTCGTCTGAATGAAACTAGACAGGAGAGACACAGTAAAAGTTATTTCATTGTATTTTTGCAGTATGTTGGATTGTCAGTATCTGTGAGGATTGATAGCCAAATTCTTTTTCATTTTTTTTCCAGAAATTTAGACAAGTTAGTCATGCCTATAGAAGACTTATAACAGACAGCCAAACAGAAATGGACACTGTATGTAAATCCTTTAATATGAATTAACGGAAGAATAATCTTTCAGATTACATGTCATTTACCATAAAATGCATATTTTTTTTAGTTGTTACAAAAAAAAATTCTTGGACAAATGCATTGGATCTATGTCTGCTTTAAATCTCCCAAATTGTCTATGGAATGGAATGGGGGTTTAATATCCTACTTTTCTGCACCAACCTGGCTTATAAAGACAGTCATATGAGGGGAAGTTTGTCCAAACAGCTGTGGTACAGCCTACTCTTTTTGTACTTCCCAAATGACTAGACACTTCCCAGCTGGGCCCTCCTTTCATCACCACCAACAATGGGAAACAATGCTGCAAAAGCCTCTGGGAAATTTATTGGCCAATATCAAAGTATTATTAATATGTGTTTTATTATGAATATTCTGTTACTGATTATCAATTTTTTAATTCAGTTGTTCTTTTATTTATTTCAGAAAGAAATGTTAAAACAATTTAAAGATTTATTTTTTACAAAACCTACCAGTAAGTTACTTTCCAGATATTTTAGGAAATAAATGTAATTGATTTTGTATAATATCCTATTTGAAAATACATTTTATGGAAAGCATTTATGGCATGGTTATTTCCAATAAAAGTATGGCAAAAAAGAAATACTAAATTACCTGAAAATCACCCATGGGCAAAAATGTCAGGATGTCAACTTATTGTGTGCTAGCTGGACTGAGGGAGCGTTTGTTATTTCTTGATCAAAAGGTTTGGCAGTTTTGGGAACATTGAGGGATTTCAGCGTACAAAAGACTCTGCAATTAAACGACAGAAAAGTAGTTGTTGGAAAATAATTTACTTAGGCTTCCATATGTATGATAAATGAACAGTAAATAACGAATTGAACTTACAGACATGTCATCTAACAACGGTTTACTTATAGCTTGCAGTATCTCCCAACAGCTGGTGACTCACTATCCAAACTTAGTAGAGAATTATATTTCATACAGTCATTCAACAAATTCCTTACAAGTGATTTTTGAAATTAAAATGTTTATGTTTCTGCAAATAAGGTCATTGATAAGGCTTCTGTTACACATCTTTATAAGTAATGGCAAGATGGACTTTAGTACTTGTGGTTGAAAACGGGTAAACTTAAAGATTTTATTCTTTCATTGATCCAACCTTGATCAATTACGTTTCCACCGATTTTGTTAGTTTATGACAGTTTTTTTATACTCTCACAATCTACAGATCACTATTTTTATCTAATTTTGATGAAACTTGAGATATAAGTTTATCTTCCTAAGATTTAATATGATCAATTACATTTTCCACTGAGTTTATTCTTAGTATTCCTTTCAATACTTGCATGTATCAGATCGTAACTTGTTGGTTTATGACTCCTGATTTTATGTAAAATGGCTTTTTTTTTATAGCTTGTTCTCTGTCCATCTGTTACAAAATGTGGGTGTATTTTACCTAGAAACCACTGGATTTATTGCTTATGAATAACATTGCAAAATTGTTTCCAATACATGTATAAATAAATTACACTGATGGAATTGCAACAGGAACACTATTCGCAGTTCAAGTTCTTTAGAGGTTTCCGGGGGATGATTAATGCCTATGGTGTTGTTATTTTTTTTATGTATAGAAACAGTGAATGGACGTCATTCCTATTCAACAGATGAAGATTCCAGTGATGTTGATGATAGTGATGATGATGAAGACCAGTATTGTAATGTAGCACATGATAGATGTAAACATAGACACGATATACCAAATAGCAAAAAAAGTACTTGTATTAGTTGTATACAGATGTATTATATCTGAATATATTTGCAAGTTTATATATTTAAAAAATGCAGAGAACACAAACTTGGGGCCATATAATCAGAAATCAATTACAAGTAATTTAATTTTGGCCTGTGTTTTTAGTCCTTGATCTTTTTGAACTAGTTCAACAAAATACAACATTAATAGTATATATTTATAGCTTTTAAAATTAATAATTGAAACTTTATATATACAGGTCCTAGAAATACTACATACCTCTCCCCAGAGGTAAGTACACTTGTAATTAATCAAATGAAATTTGAAAAGCTAATGTATCACCACTTTCTAAATGTCTCGTCAACCGACCATATCAAACCAGTTCCATCTAAATACATATATATTTCAGTTATCTGTTATGTAAATTTGAAATTTCACCTCCTATGACTATTGGCTCTTGATGGAAGATCAACAGGAAAAGGTTCATGTACCTATTCACCAATCAGTTATTTAGAATAGTGGATTATGTTGCAATATACTGTAAATTTGAATTATTACTCTGAGATATGATACATTATGCTTATCTATATTTATTCCATCAAATTCAAGGATATACAAAAGAATGCAGAGGAATTAGTTACGGAAGAAGATAAAGAGAAAAAGAAAAATGATAGAAAAAAAGCTAAAAAGAAAAGACGAAAAGAAAGAAAGCGTTTAGAAAAAGAAAAACAAGTAAGAAAAATGTATAAATTAGTTTTTTTAATACAGTGCCTCATGTTTTGCACATGATCGATGGTTTTTGTTCAATTTTATACTTGGATGATCTTAAAAATCACAATTCTTGTGTGCATGATATTAGTTTTTTTAATACAGTGCCTCATGTTTTGCACATGATCGATGGTTTTTGTTCAATTTTATACTTGGATGATCCTAAAAATCACAATTTTTGTGTGCATGATAGTAAAAGCTGTCTGTAGTGGCACTTCTACAATATCTTTAGTTTCAGGACTGAGACTTGACACCATTTTGATTAAAATTGCCCTTTGGGCACAAAATAAAGGGCGACATTGTCCCCCAAACCATGTATAAATTATCACAATTAAACCCCTCAAATCGCTTTTCATTTATTGAGGTGCAAAGTTTCCTCTAGACATTGAATTATCAATTTAATGAGCCATTTCTATGTGAAGAATGCCATGGAAGAAAAATGTGAAAATAAAATGGGTTGTTAGAAATACCTAGTGACATATTTTGGCATATACATATATCCTTCCTCAGTCTTATGGTTAGCTTCAACATATTGATTGTTAAAGTTCCAATTTCATATTTTCTAAGAAAGTCAAAACATAATTATTTCTATGTCTTTTGCTCAAAAGGTTGTCAACTCACTATTATACGATCATGGGCAAAATTTCAAAGGGGTTAAAATGGCTGACACAGGCTGATTGAGGAAATAGTAACTCAATTACCTCCCTTGTTTTCCCATTCCTCTCCATGGACGGCCATCTTCAAACGTTTGAATTTGAAGTTGAAAATGACATTTATGCCAATTTCTCAACTGGCAATAGTGAATTATAGGATTAATAGGATTATTCTTTAACAAGGTAGGACTGTTTATAGGTACAATCTATTTTAGGGCTTTATTTTAATATATTTTTAAAATAAAGCTTAAAAATATGCTATTGGAACTTTAATGTATTGATAGAGCTTGAACTCCAATGGGCTATAAAGCCCACTTGAGCTCTTGTTTATGTCAGTCATGCCTTATGATTCATAGCAGCTTGATGATCTTCAGATGGGTAAAATACTAAATTTATTAAATATATACACCATAATTTTGGCACAATATAGCCCGGTTGGAGCTGACGTGACATAGAACATTAATTTCATTAATTAAATATATATTGTAGGATGACAAAGGAAAATCCAAAAAGTCTAATGGCAAAAAAAACGATAGAACGTAAGTAAGATAGTCAATTTCTCAATTTTTATGACTTGTTTGTACAATGACAGAGTCAATTTGTACAATGACAGAGTCAATTATACTTTCGGGTCAGAAACTGTTTTCAAGTAATAAGATACAGACTAGTCAACTGTAATGATATCAAAGACTGGTTTCACATGTTGGTCTCAGAAAAGTTAATGCATCATCTCAACAAAATGTATTACAATTTTTTACTGAAAATTAATGCCATTAACCATATCACAGGCAGTTCTGAAAGTTTGGTAATTTATAGAAAATATACATTTTAATTTTGTATAAACTTCATAATTTTTTTTACAGTGGTTCCAGTAGTGATTCTTCTTCAGATGAAGGCACTGTAAGTCTTTTTAATTTTACTATCTATTAAGATTCGAAATTAGGTTCATACTAATTATATAGAATATTCTAATGAATTATTGCGTAAGATGCTGGCATGCTAGAGTGGAGGTCGCATGTTTGATCCAAGCATTGGCGGTGGTGCGGGAAGAAGGCCTGACAAGAACAGCTGTCTAATATTTCGGATGGGACGAAAAACCGAAGTCCCATGTATACATTGGCATACACATAAAAGATCCCTTGCTAGTCGAAGTTTGATATAAGAGTAGGTCATGGTGTCACTGCCCAGGTAAAATTTTGCTCGTATCACACTGTTTACATATGGCAGAACAGTAGGACTTTAAACCCCATTTCATTTCATTTCCAATAAATTTTGAATATTAAAGACATTTGCCAGTTTGTTTTCAAATCTTATATTTTAATCTTAATTTTTTTTTTTCAGGGTTTTGAATCCCATCCAGCATTTTTTACAAAAGTTATAAATAAAAAAAAGAAAGGTAGTGCTCCTGAAACAACACAAACAAATAAAAAAGATAAAAAAACAAAAGATTCCCAACAATCAACTAAAAGTGAAGAAGAGGTAAAACAACAAAATTTCTGCTTTGATTATGTCAAACCGATGTTACTTCCTTGATTGTTTCGAAGCAGCCAGAAGCCTTTTATTTGGGTCTAGTTGTGAATGTTTGTGTAAAAATTTTAAATTAATTAGGGGGGAGAGAGAGAAATGGGGTTTAATGTCCACTTGGGACTAACATATGTTTTAATTTTATTTCAATAATTCGCTTGCATGTAGGGGTCTTTAGCAGAAGGGGGAAACCGGGGGTCCCGGGGAAAACCCACAAGGTTGGACAGGCGACTCTACTCCATAACAGATACAACCGGGGATTTGAAACCATGCCCGTTGACTCAATGAAATTCTGTTCAAGCAATCATATATAAAGATTTTTTTTTCTTTTTAAATTTCCCCAATGTGTATCTTTGAAATTATTGCATTGTAATTAGTAATCATTTCATCTCCCTCTCTTTATAGGTTGAAGGATTAGATCCTATAGTTCTTCGAAGTAGATAATTCGCTTGCATGTAGGGGTCTTTAGCAGAAGGGGGAAACCGGGGGTCCCGGGGAAAACCCACAAGGTTGGACAGGCGACTCTACTCCATAACAGATACAACCGGGGATTTGAAACCATGCCCGTTGACTCAATGAAATTCTGTTCAAGCAATCATATATAAAGATTTTTTTTTCTTTTTAAATTTCCCCAATGTGTATCTTTGAAATTATTGCATTGTAATTAGTAATCATTTCATCTCCCTCTCTTTATAGGTTGAAGGATTAGATCCTATAGTTCTTCGAAGTAGACAGTTAGCCAGTAAGTACAATAAAGATGGCAATATAATAAATACGTATATATATATATATATATTTGCCAATAGAATAAATATATTTGACAATAGAATAAATATATTTGAAGGTTAAAAATGAAGATTTGAAAAGTAAGTTACTATGTATTATTTTTTAGTTCGAGGGAATGAAATGGCCCAATTAGAATATTACAGTGCAGCTATAGAACTTTTTACCGAAGCTATAAAACTTGATCCAAAAGATTTCAGGTTAATGAATTTAATTTGTCATTGTGGAATATTATCTTGTGTTTGCTATCAGTGAGGTTGGGTGGTCTGATTGGTCTAATGCATGTAATATAGATTAGAACATCGGTCGTAGCATTGTTTTCATCACAGGTTGTACATGACGATGAGTAGAGTTGCCTCTACGACCTTGTGGGTTTATCTCTGAGTATCCAGTTCTTCCCACTGCTTAAAAGACACCTATATATATGCAAATTATTGAAAAAAATGTATATGATACGTTAATTACAAAATAATCTAGTTTTAACAACTTCTATACACATAAGATGTAGAAGTGTAAAAACAATACTGACTTAAAAATTACAGAGCATTAAAATTACAGAGCATTAAACAGGCATTATTTAAGAGATAAATCAAGTCTTTTCTTTGGGCATTATTAAGGTCATAATTAACTCGATGCCATCAAATGGCTTCGATTTTAAGTAAATGAGAAACGTTCAGCCATTTAATGATTTAATTTTAAAAAAAGCAGATGCAAGACTAAGACTCAAATGACCAGTATGGTAGTTATGATCAATACACACATCTTGTCAAAACTACGGGTATTGATAACTTTGCTCAAAACAAAGTAATTGAATGAAATTTCCAATATGTTCAATTTGCAATGTCTGTTTATTAAACATTATAGAGAGAACAGCCAGCTCTTTATCTAAATGTTACATAATACCCCTTTTACTTCTGTTTTTCTTTTTTAGATTTTTTGGTAATAGATCTTATTGCTTCGACAGAATGCAACAATATGATAAGTATGTATTTGCAGAATTTCTAGTCAAAAAGAACAATCATCTAAAGAGATCCTTGATCATACACAAAAGATTTTCTAGCTAGATAAACTTCTTAAACATTTTATATCATACAATGTATTTGTACCAGTAGACATACAGATACTCAAAACAGAGTGATTTCAATTTTAAAAGTCTTTGTTCAATTTCCAGAGCTTTAAAAGATGCAGAAAAAGCTATTTCTTTATGTAAAGATTGGCCAAAAGGTTATTTTAGAAAAGGAAGAGCTTTAGCTGGATTAAAAGTAAGACGATTTTACTCTGTAATTTCTGATTTGAATTGAGTTAATATAATGCTGCATAACATTATTTCATTATCTTATAAATTCCCTTATGATTAAATGAATATTAATTGAATATTAAAAGAAACGACTTAGTAATCTCTGATGGATTCAAGTGTGATTTTTTTATATTGGCCAAATCTATCATACTACTTCCTGATGAGTTCTAAATTAAATTATTGAATGTTATAAATTTGTGATTTACCTGTTAAAGCAGTTGTTTGGGTAATTATTCACATCAAAAAAAGATATGTTTATCCCCTAAGTGTATCAGTAATTTCATATCTGTAAACATTTTTTTGATAAATACTTTTGTCTTTCAGTTATATCCTGATGCAGAAAAGGCTTTTATGCAGGTGCTAAAATTAGATAAAAATTGTGAGGAGGCAGTCCAAGAACTTTTACGAGTGCGGACATACCAACTTACAGTGAGTGTATTATTTTATCTTTTAAAATGTGATGAAAAGCGAGGTCCTGTGTACACATTAGCGTGCAGGTAAAAGATCCCCTGGCAGTTGGAGTAGGCCATAGTTCCGCTGTCTAGGCAAAATTTCCCTCAAGCACACTGGATGGTGTATGCCCAGTCGGAGCAGAACAGTAGGACATTAAATCCCATTTCATTTTACCATCTTTGAATGTGGTTTGATGGTTTGTAAGTATTTTGTCAAATTTATATGATGACAACATCTGGTCAGACCATTAAAGAATTAATACCTGGAAAAATAACTGGTTTGTCATAATTTTGGGTTGTATGTGAAACATGACTGATAATATTGGTTGCTATGTTACAGGAAATGGGTTTTACAAAACAACAGGCAGAAGGTGCAATAAAAAAATATGGTTCTGTGCAAACAGCCTTAGATTCCTTATTAGCAGGAATGGGTAAGATTATATAATGTTATTTAGGCTAATGAAAACTTCTATCATCTTGTTTCAAAAGGGGATCACTGATGGCTAAGTGGGTAAGACACTGGCTCACTAGCCTGGATGTAGGATGTTTGATCCCTGTTTTGGTAGAGAAAGTTCATTTTCATTTTCTGACATAGATTCCCTCTTGTCAGTGATGCAGGAATGAGATAATGACAATAACAGCTGTCTAGTCATTTGGATGGGACAAAAAACTGAGGTTGTGTACACATTGACATGCACGTAAAATTTCCCTTGGCAGTTGGAATCTGATATAAGAGTAGCCCTGGGCAAAATTTCCCTCATTGCACACTGTATGGGCTAGTTCAGAGCAGAACAGTAGGAGGTCAAACCCCAATTTCATTTCATTCGTTTCAAAAATACACTTGATTAATAAGTTATTTCTTTATTATATTATATTTGTGTATAGCTGAGAGTGCATTATCTGGTGAAGTATATTTATCTGATGATGATGAACCGGTGACAAGAAAAGCTAGTCCACCATTAATAACACATTATCCTGTACAAATACAACAATCAGATGTTAAAATGGAGTAAGTTTTATTACATTTGGTAATTTTACCTGATCATCATCTAGAAATTTAAATTTGTTTTGACATTATTTTTCATTTGCAAAAGTAAAGGAACTTTTAGGTTATGATTCACATTCTGCAAGAGGTCATTCTCTAAAGGCAAACATATGATATTGTTTGGTTCTTGGTCCTTGACAAATCTTAATTTATCCATGCAAATAATTGTTTTGTATATTACAAGTTTAAAAATTATTATTTTCCTGTTGATATTTTTTCCAGTCCAAGAAATGTTGAAGGTTTAACTGCACTGTGGGTAGGGAATGTTTTGCCTCAGGTATCCGAAAAAAAATTAATGCAAATGTTTTCAAGGTGAGTTGACCATATTAAAACATGTCTTATATGTTGTCCTCAGCCATTTCATGTATGTTTGTTTTGAAGAAACGATTCGATTTTGACCCTAAAATATGCACCAAAATCTAATAACACAGTTAATAGAAGCCTGTTTTTTTATGCAACTTGACTGATATTACTGAATTGTGATGTAGTCTTGACGAAGCTATCATGTGCAACATAGTATACAAAAGTATGCATTAATGTTGAAGTACAGTGTGAATTTGATCTGTCTTATAGGCAAATAAGTTATTGTGTTAGCCTCTTATTTATTATATTCAAAATACACTAGGGTAATTTTAGCTTTCTAAAGATGTTACTATTCTGTTTTTGTAGATATGGACCTGTAACAAGTGTCCGATTATTACCCGAAAAATATTGTGCTTTTGTAAATTATAAAACTAAAGAAGCTGCAGGCAAGGCTATGCATGGCTTGCAGGTAACATTGAATGTATAATTCTGTATTTTATAAATTTAATGTGTAAAATCGCAAAAAAAAAAATAATCAGATTAACAGGAAGATACATGAAATGAATTGGGGTTTAACGTCCTACTGTTCTGCTCTGACTTGGCAAATGAAGACAGGCACATGCCCAGACAGTGGAACTGTAGTGATCTTTTACGTACATGGCAATGTGTACACAGTATTCGGTTTTTCGTCTCATCTGATAAACCATACATTATCCCTTGTTACACCACTGACTAGGCAAAACGATAGTGAGCCAACGTCTTACTGAACAACCATTATTCCCCAGGTAGAAATATACATACTTTTTTCTAACCATTAGGTTCAGAATAACAACTTGATCATCCAATGCTGCCATTTAACCTAGAAAATGGTAAAACTTAAAGCGGTCTGATTGACTGAAAAGTTAAGACTGTTTTTGTTAATCAAACAGAACATATCAAACTGATTCATCAAATTTGATTCATGCCTGATGAATGAAGTACGTCTGTCTAATGAGACATGTCCGCTAATACATATATAGCCTATTGTCACTTCAACTTACTTGTGAGTGTGAATTCAAGATGTATTGTATACCTAATTGCCATAAACCAAATGATGGGACATAACATCAAAGCTGAGAACTTGCTCCCTGGTTTCCAGCTAATGGCAAAATCCATTGTGTAGGCTCTCTTGGTGCACATTTGATACATTAATTATAGTATTTTAAGACCAGTAACTTACTTAATAATCATGGTACTTGCATAGTTATTGCACTTTAGTTTTTAATAGTAACCTATTTGATAATACAGGGTGAAGAATGTGAAGGACAAAAATTATTAGTTAGATTTCCTGATCATCCTATAAGTAATGGTCATACAACTTTACGTAAATCTCAACCACAAATACAACAACAGCAACAACAACAACAACAACCTGTACAGCCAACAATACCAACAAAACAAGGGTAAGTTTTCTTTATTAATCTTTATACTTTATGGTAAAGGATCAAATCACTTTTTATTCCTATTTACAGTTTTTCCATATATAACCTTATGCAATTATATATCCTGCAAGTATGTTTGAATTTATGCTTTATAATCTCTTAATATCATAGCCCCCCAAACATTATTCAATTGAAAATAAACTCAAACACATTTCGAATCATTTCCTCGACTGTATTATTAAACATTTTTTGAGCATTAAAAGTTGAAAGTCTCGTTGATAATATGTTCAATGTAATAGATTTAGGCGTAGGTAGACTATGTTTGTTATATTTATTTTATCAGTGAATAGTGTTTGACTGTGCATGAATGTATTATATACTATAATTAGCATGGCTTGTAGAGCTAGCATGAATGAGTTACGTACACCATTTGTCATTAGAGCTACAAAAAAAATCCCTTCATCTGCCCCTTTTATACAGTTGTATTAAATTTCTAATATAAATAATTATAGTATTTGTGACATTTGGAAGTAACATAAAAGAATTGAAGCTAACAATAAGAATGCTTGAATACTATTTATAATATAATAATTTACAAGTACTTTATATATTCTGTATAATAATTTTCTTCATTTCATCATTGACCTGGCCCATTCCTTATTTATCTATTTAATTAACAGTCGCGCTGGCCACCACAGGGGAAGTAGAGGCAGTGGTATGTATGATAAACCAACTCTATTCAGCCTACTGATTATCTTCTTTCAGTGACAGGTTTTCTCATTGGTTGGTGCGGGACCTTACCTTATTTCCTTTTTTCCACAGTAATATGTATTTTCTGTTATATTAAGTGCGATGAAAAGATTTTCCAAATTGATTTTCATTCAATTACTGTTATTGTAATTCATGTGTTAAAAGTATTTACTATATTACTAATACATGTATATTAATTACCTTGGCTTGTTGATTATTTTATAGTTGGTTGATATTAGGAACTATTGATCTTGACTATTAAGAAATTTATTGGTTATTGTAAGAATGAATTTAGTATTGATAGCTTCAGGCCATATTGTCTCCACCTCATCTTCAATAAATATTGATTGATATGGACAATATAGTGTCAAGTTTGTATATGTTAACTTAAAAAGATTGTGGTTCCTCTCGACTGTGGGTGACAGTCATTGTTTCTTGAAAGGTATACACGAATTGTTGTTTGACCTTGAACAATATATGGAGGCTTCATTCAATTTTGTCCACGTCAATATATTTAAAGCAGAAACAATTTGAAATGAAGCAATTAAAACTGTTGAGGATTCATATCTCTTGTTTGTGAACATATTAGAATTGTCTTTCCCCTCTTTCAGCCCCTTCTTGCTCTTCAGTCTTCACCAACCAGTGAGATTCCCTTTAACCTTATCCAATCCTTAACCAAAAAGATTTACCTTATCTTTCTCAATAATTTCTTCTTTTTGCACAGAAAATTTGAAAGTTTTTCCAATGCTTTGTTGCATATTGTTAAGAGCATTTGAAACAAATCTTTTCCAACGGGATTCAGTAGCTTTGAAAACATGAACGAAATGGCTTGTTGCATTGTTTTTTGCTGTATGTACGTGATTAAAGTAAAAATAAGAATTATTTCTTACTGTGAACCTTTAGATGAATGTATTTCTCTATTATTCAATGTTGATCACATCTTCTTTTTTTTTCTAATTGGCATGAATTATGTGTTATTTTGCTTATCTGTGTTAAGAGAATGATAGTACTTTCAAATTTCTATGTGTGTTAAGGTTTTATTGAGTTAGAAATAAATAAATTGAGGTTTTGGTCTAACTTGATGGTGAAGAGAATTATGTACAGTATGTGTGTATTGTTTTTTAGGCCACCACAGACTGGTTGATTTTTCATCAGCATCAAAAGATTGTTATTGGTCTCAATTAGACCATGAGGCTAATTGATAAAAAGCCCAGTAAGAAATTGCCTGCTAAAATCAAGTGAATTTTGAGCTGAGCAAAAATCGTAAGGCATACTGAGGTTTGTCATGTACAATAATATGTCGACCGAATACTACATTCCTTAGTCTGTTGGAAATTCAGTTTGTTTGGGGTGGTCTTTGCGGAGGTAGGAACAAAAATGGCTCAACCATATGGTTTACCATTGTGTAAAAAACATGTTGTCTTGTCGTCTGTTTTTGTTATCATTCCAGAATCTATGAAATTGCAATTATACTACGAGGACTCTGTTTATATTTGCTATACATGTACATTCTGGTTAGCTATGTAATATAAACCAAACGACAAAATGAAGTAGAAATACGATATGGAGAATATACAAAGATGTTATAACATTTGATCTCCAGCAGCATCGCTAGTACATACCTTTATTGTTTTGTTGTTGTTTAATCTAGTGTAGCACATTATCATACATAGAGGTGTACACAAATTTTCTTTTCAGAATATATCATTATTGACATCTTTTGTTTTTCCGTGTAGTGTTTTTTTTCCCTTTGATTTCATTCTGAAAAAAAACCCCCAATAATCTAATTTTATTCTATATCAATTAATTACTGTCAAATTTCATTATCTTTTATGCCCCTGGTTTAATATGATCATATATTGTTGTTTCATCTCAATTATCTGTCGTTCACAATTCTTTTGTACACAATCCGATCATTTTGAAATTTATGTTACATTGACAACAGTGGGGAAAAATACTGGACTATTGATTTTAACAATACTTTGAGCTACTTGAAGAAATATTAGCCTCTGATTGTGTACATTCCTGCCCAAAAAACAATGCAGAAATTTAGCAAATTCTGGTATATTGTTCGCAAAAATGGTAACAGGTCTCTACAATGAGAGTATTAAGACCTTTCGTACAGTATTCTTTATAGAATCAGTACACTGCAGATGTAAACTGAAGAAAAAAGGAAGGTAGTTGGCTTCCAAAATCTTTTATAGAATAAGACATATTAATTATATCTAAAAAATGTTGAAATTATTTTATACATTAAGGCTAGTGAAATGTTTATATTGGAGTATACAATGATATGTTTTCAGGGTACGGAACCTACCCAAACAAAGCGGTCCGGTAAATGGGGATGAGTGTTATTTTTGGAGAACAACTGGGTGTATATATGGTGACAAATGTCGGTATAAACATATAAATGATCATAAAGGGTTGGATAAAAAACCATGGCAACAGGTAGGTGAATTTGATTACCTGCAGATTATCAAAAAATTGACTGTCATGCTCAATTTAAAGGATCTTAGTCTCCAACTCAGTATTTTCGATAATATTCCTAATGAACACTCCCCAACAGCAATTATCATCCGATGTGTATGAAATTTATATGCATCATTTAAATAAGTGAAATGAATAAGCCTATTGAATTTCAACAATTTCCAATAATTATTTCTATGATTAATAATGGACCTTGTTTCACATTTTGTCGGACTATTAAAATGGGTTCGTCGGTCTGTCCATTGCTGTCTGTCTGTCCGTAGCACTCTTTGAGACACAAAAACTCTCCTCCTAATTGAGATAGAATGTTCAAACTTGGTGCAGGTGTTTTTTAGGTTGATACCTTGATGGAGTTCGAAGATGAGCATTAGTTCTAATTAAGTGAGAGTGATGAAACTCGGTGTATAGGTTCATGACATCAATACCTTGACTAAGTTTGATAATGAGCATTTTCTGCTCAGGGTAAGCAGAGCGATTAGCAATTTGATTGGGTGAAACTTTAGAACACAATAACTTGCTTTCTAATTGAGTTAAATGTTCAAACTTGGTGTATGTATTTATTAGGTCAATACCTTGATGGACTTCGAAGATGAGTATTTTTTGCTTATGGTAAGCGGAGATAAGCAATTTGATTGGTTGATGCTTTGGGACACAATAACTTTAGTTCTAATTAAGTTCAATAATTAACATTTTCTGCTCAGGTTTCCTGCTTTGATTGACTTTAGATTGATACACAGAGTGTAAGGTCTTGATACGAACAAGTACATTGATTTTCAATAATTTGAACAGCTTAATCCATGGTATTAAATTTTTTTATACTAAACGTTAGCATGATTGTCTAATAATTACTTAATGTGCTGTTACTTTTAATAAGATTTTTGTGTATAAATTACGGACAAAAGTAAAAATATGCGACAACTCTTGTTGACTGCCTGGAGGATTTAGCTGCTGTGGGCATATGTTTTGTTGCCTGGCAACCTCTTTTTATACGCCCACATTGAAATGTGGTCGTATATTGTCGTCGCCTCCGTCCGTCCGTCCGTCCGTCGGTCCGGCGTCCACAATTGCTTGTGGACGCTCTACAGGCTAAAGTTAATATCCAATTGACTTTAAATTTATACACAGTGTTTAAGGTCATGAGACGAAGAAGCCTATTGTTTTTCAGCGATTTCCGATAATTAGTGCCAGAGTTATGGCCCTTGATCACTTCAAAAAATCTTGTGGACGCTCTAGAGGCCAAAGTTAATATCCGATTGACTTCAAATTTATACACATTGTTTAAGGTCATAAGACGAAGAAGCCTGTTGATTTTCAGCGATTTCCGATAATTAGTGCCAAAGTTATGGCCCTTGATCACCTCAAAAAATCTTGTGGACGCTCTAGAGGCCAAAGTTAATATCCGATTGACTTCAAATTTATACACATTGTTTAAGGTCATAAGACGAAGAAGCCTGTTGATTTTCAGCGATTTCCGATAATTAGTGCCAAAGTTATGGCCCTTGATCACCTCAAAAAATCTTGTGGACGCTCTAAAGGTCAAAGTTAATATCCGATTGACTTTAAATTTATACACAGTGTTTAAGGTCATAAGACGAAGAAGCCTATTGATTTTCAGCGATTTCCGATAATTAGTGCCAGAGTTATGACCCTTGATCACTTCAAAAAATCTTGTGGACGCTCTAGAGGCCAAAGTTAATATCCGATTGACTTTAAATTTATACACAGTGTTTAAGGTCATAAGACGAAGAAGCCTATTGATTTTCAGCGATTTCCGATAATTAGTGCCAGAGTTATGGCCCTTGATCACCTCAAAAAATCTTGTGGACGCTCTAAAGGTCAAAGTTAATATCCGATTGACTTTAAATTTATACACAGTGTTTAAGGTCATAAGACGAAGAAGCCTATTGATTTTCAGCGATTTCCGATAATTAGTGCCAGAGTTATGACCCTTGATCACTTCAAAAAATCTTGTGGACGCTCTAGAGGCCAAAGTTAATATCCGATTGACTTTAAATTTATACACAGTGTTTAAGGTCATAAGACGAAGAAGCCTATTGATTTTCAGCGATTTCCGATAATTAGTGCCAGAGTTATGACCCTTGATCACTTCAAAAAATCTTGTGGACGCTCTATAGGCCAAAGTTAATATCCGATTGACTTCAAATTTATACACAGTGTTTAAGGTCATAAGACGAAGAAGCCTATTGATTTTCAGCGATTTCCGATAATTAGTGCCAGAGTTATGGCCTTTGATCACTTCAAAAAATCTTGTGGACGCTCTAGAGGCCAAAGTTAATATCCGATTGACTTTAAATTTATACACAGTGTTTAAGGTCATAAGACGAAGAAGCCTATTGATTTTCAGCGATTTCCGATAATTAGTGCCAGAGTTATGACCCTTGATCACTTCAAAAAATCTTGTGGACGCTCTAGAGGCCAAAGTTAATATCCGATTGACTTCAAATTTATACACAGTGTTTAAGGTCATAAGACGAAGAGGCCTATTGATTTTCAGCGATTTCCGATAATTAGTGCCAGAGTTATGGCCTTTGATCACTTCAAAAAATCTTGTGGACGCTCTAGAGGCCAAAGTTAATATCCGATTGACTTTAAATTTATACACAGTGTTTAAGGTCATAAGACGAAGACGCCTATTAATTTTCAGCGATTTTCGATTGTTAGTGCCAGAGTTATGGCCCTTGATCACCTCAAAAAATCTTGTGGACGCTCTGGAGGCCAAAGTCAATATCCGATTGACTTTAGATTTATACACAGTGTTTAAGGTCATGAGACGAAGAAGCCTATTGATTTTCAGCGATTTCAAATAATTACTGCCAGGGTTATCTCCCTTGATAACTTCAAAAATTCTTGTGACGCTATAGAGGCCAAAGTTACTATCCGATTGACTTCAGATTGATACATAGAGTTTAAGGTGTTGAAACGAACAAGTATTTTGATTTTCAATGAATTTAGATAACTGAACAGCTAAATCCATGATATTAAATGTTTCATGTATATACTAATTGTTAGCGTGGGGTAAAACTTTATAAAAAGCAATCAAATTCTAATGATTTTCTGATAATTACATAATGAGTTGTTACTCTTAATCAGTTTTTAGTGTATTACAAATGTTTCATTACCGAAATTAGTAAAAATATGCGACAACCCTTGTTGACTGCCCGGACGATTTAGCTGCTGTGGGCGTATGTTTCATTGCCTGGCAACCTGTCTTTGTCTATTTCAAGGTTCCAATATTTCTTTTTCTTTTTCAGTGACAATATTTACATCCAAAGATCTCTCCAAATATATAAACATATACCCCGTTATGTGCAACTATGAAGAAAGATTTGTTAATGTGTGATGACTATATGTTGTTTCTATTTGATCTGATTGAGACTATTTTATTTCTATATATAACTATGGAAATGTGAAGAACTTGTAATATTAACTGTGACTGTGATCTGGCATCTATTAACAGCTAGTAATGTTTGTTAATAATATCTGTAGCTTGATCAAATCTCTTCTACTACTACTTAAAATAACCGGTAAATGTGTATGTTATCATATAATCAGGTATTGGTTTTTATTTATCTACTAGGGTGAGCATCAAGTACAAGTATTATACATTTCCATAACTTGTGATATCAGAATACTCTGTATCAAACTATTCAGGAAAAGAGACTATTGTGATTGGGACAAACTTTTAAAATGTCAACAAAGTGACTTACAGATTCCTTTACCAATTTGAATTTTTGGTTTGATTATCAATTTTAGTTTTTTGTATCTGCCTGTGATTAACAGCCAACAAATCTACAACAAGATTTTGAGGAGAAAAGACATTTAGTTAAATTACAGTTTGTTAATTTTCATGCAAAGAGTCTTTTTCACGAAAACCTAAATCTCTGATCTATTGTAACCTATAATAAATACTTTGATACAATTTTCAGAAATTTATGTTTTTGACAAATAAGACTGCTAGATTTCTATTCAGGGTTTGATCCAGGATTTTTCATATTTGGCTGATATGCTCCAGAATTGGGATAATGGTGGTACACATAATTTTGTTGTGTATATTAATTGCACAAACATAGATACCGTATGTTATCTATTCATAATACATGTGTTCATGTTATCTGCAAAGGTTGTCCAACCTCTTCCAAATAGTGATAAACTTTTTTAAGATGTCATTTTAAAAAAATTAAACCTTTGCAAGTTGAATATATTCTGTCTGGAAGAAAGGCAAGCCCTAGATCAAACCCTGTATATGTGTTGTAGAACTACACATAATTAAGATTCAAAACACGACTCTTTTGTTTTCTGTTTTTATAGTTGAAATGCATTTAATAACTGTAAAGATCAGCAAACCCTAGTCATGCATGAATTTATCCATCCAAAGCCTACAAATTATAACTACACTATTGTTTACAACCGAAGAATAATTGTTCTTAATTTAGTATTTAGATATATTTGGTTTGTGTTTATTTTTTAAAAATAGTATTTTGTTAAGTTTTTTGTATATCCTGCCATTGTTGTTTATGAAATACGATATCTATTTTATTTAGATGTTTCCTCAGACCTACATTGGAAGTCAAATAGTGCACTTTTCAAATGGTGTTTATTATGATTTTGTCAAAGCTTGTTTTGGGAGAACAAATCAAGGGAACAGAGACAATTCTGTAATCTTTCTATTTGACCTGTATTGTATTTAAAAGCAGTCAAACATTTTGAAAATAAAGGGGTCGGATGATGGCACTGTGTCATTCCAAAAAAACAAAGACAAAACACATTTGTAATCTTAAAATTGTAAATTTTCAAATTTGGGTCCTTAAAATTGTGATACAGAAAACTAATAATATTCAACAATAGGTAAAATACTATTTTATTGTTTTTATAATACATCTTTTGATCAAACTTTTTATTAATTATTCATGGTTATTGGTTTCAGTCATGTGTTTTTTGCACTAAACTTGATAAGGCATTACATCACTATCTTTTATGCATCCAGATTTAAAGTGAATGATTATTGTCGTCACGTTTGTCCGTCGTTCGACTACAGTATATACTTACACTACAGGTAAGTGTTCATAACAGATCTTTATCAAATTCGTTGAGTCATAAGGAAGACCCCTATCAAGATTAAAATATAAAAGTTCTCCATGTGATTTCAAGAACATCTTTGAGATTGTTCATTTAGACTTAAGGATGAATCCTATTTTTCGATTCCAAATCTTACACTGATTCGTACTTTCATATTTAATTTTATGAAATCGTGTGAATGTGATACAGACAAGCGTTATCGATCAAACTTTTTAAATAATTTGGTGGTATTGTTCATTGATATACAAGTATAAGGAACAACCCTATTGGCTTTTCATAATTTATCAAATAATAATAATAAATCTTTAACGTCGTTTGGCTGGGAAAGAGTTACTTTTCCTTGCAAGATTTGTTGACCGTGATTTTTAGAGATAGCACTGGTGGGCATATTTATAAGGTTGAGTCAGACAAGTCTTTATCAATCTTTACTAGCTATGTTAATTGGTGCATGGTATTTAAATCCCAAATTATGTTGTTCCCAGTGAGGATATCTAATAACCAGTGGTTGTGATGATTAAAATCCTACAATATTTTGATGAGATTGTTTTGTTTCTGTAGATGATTGATTGTTTTGTTAAAGTGAAAAAAATAAAAACCTATAATAGATAAAGTGAACCTAGTCTCTTCTACTGTGTTATCTCAAGTTGGGAATATGTGTATACATACATTAGCTAGGATAGCTTCTCTTGTTTACTTATGTATAGAATGTATGAAATATGAAATAAACATATTTTAAATTCATTTCTTTAACTGTCTATATCTGGTTGTGGCTCATGCTTTTATAGTTTTTGTCTCATTTTCTATCAATATCTTTTAGAAATTATGTTCCGTTCATTTCTTTATCATGACATCAAGTTAGTAACTTTTTGTCTTGTGTTTTGGTTGAGGTCATTTTTCATCCTCGTTTACAGTACATACTTCAGGCAGATACAGTGATTTGAGACACATATGGGACCATGATCAAAATGTACATACTAAATGCATTAACCTTGCCAATGTATGATTGCATCTGAACTAGGCGTAGAAATATAATGGTTTTTGGCACAGTTGGTGATGAGAGAAGAATTTAAGAGGTATTTATAAAGCCATAAATAGGGGTGGGGGTCCATTCCAGCAAAAAAAAAATAGTCCATCTTAATAAGTGCATTTGGCAATTACCTCCCTTTAGTGCATTTGTCAACGATCAAGGTTAGTGAAGAGTATTACTCATGTCGCTCTCCAAGACAATGAAAGATAAGCATTGTGTAAATGAGGGAAATTCTGCGATTTTCAAATGTCCTGATTTTTTTATACGCCCACATTGAAATGTGGTTGTATATTGTCGTCGCCCCCGTCCGCCCGGCCGTCGTCCACAATTGCTTGTGGACGCTCTACAGGCTAAAGTTAATATCCGATTGACTTTAAATTTATACACAGTGTTTAAGGTCATGAGACGAAGAAGCCTATTGTTTTTCAGCGATTTCCGATAATAACTACCAGAGTTATGGCCCTTGATTACTTCAAAAAATCTTGTGGACGCTCTAGAGGCCAAAGTTAATATCCGATTGACTTTAAATTTATACATGGCGTTTAAGGTCACAAGACAATGAAGCCTATCGATTTTCGGCGATTTCCGATAATTAGTGCCAGAGTTATGGCCCTTGATCTCTTTAAAAAATCTTGTGGACGCTCTAGAGGCCAAAGTTAATATCCGATTGACTTTAAATTTATACACGGCGTTTAAGGTCACAAGACAATGAAGCCTATTGATTTTCATCGATTTCCGATAATTAGTGCCAGAGTTATGGCCCTTGATCTCTTTAAAAAATCTTGTGGACGCTCTAAAGGTCAAAGTTAATATCAGATTGACTTTAAATTTATACACAGTGTTTAAGGTCATAAGATGAAGAAGCCTATTGATTTTCAGCGATTTCCGATAATTAGTGCCTGAGTTATGGCCCTTGTTCACTTCAAAAAATCTTGTGGACGCTCTAGAGGCCAAAGTTAATATCCGATTGACTTTAAATTTATACTCAGTGTTTAAGGTCATAAGACGAAGACGCCTATTGATTTTCAGCGATTTCCGATAGTTAGTGCCAGAGTTATGGCCCTTGATCACCTCAAAAAATCTTGTGGACGCTCTGGAGGCCAAAGTTAATATCCGATTGACTTTAGATTTATACACAGTGTTTAAGGTCATGAGACGAAGAAGCCTATTGATTTTCAGCAATTTCAAATAATTACTGCCAGAGTTATCTCCCTTGATAACTTCAAAAATTCTTGTGACGCTATAGAGGCCAAAGTTACCATCCGATTGACTTCAGATTGATACATAGAGTTTAAGGTGTTGAAACGAACAAGTATTTTGATTTTCAATGAATTTAGATAACTAAACAGCTAAATCCATGATATTAAATGTTTCATGTATATACTAATTGTTGGCGTGGGGTAAAACTTTATAAAAAGCAATCATAATTACATAATGAGTTGTTACTCTTAATCATTTTTTAGTGTATTACAAATATTTCATTACCGAAAAAAGTAAAAATATGCGACAACCCTTGTTGACTGCCCGGACGATTTAGCTGCTGTGGGCGTATGTTTCGTTGCCTGGCAACCTATCTGTCGGTGGAGCAAGACAGAGGGTCAGGCAAATAACAGTTTCTAGTTGTTCAGATTGGATGAAAAACAGGTCCAGCTAGCATGCACATAAAAGAAACCTTGGCAGTTGGAATTTTCCTCATAGCATGCTGCAGATCTTTGATAATAAACAGATGTACAATCAACAATATACATGCATACAAAAACAAAGAATTGGTAACCAGACCAAGCTATAATTACTTGCTCCAGAACACATACTGTATTAGTACACAATTCAAAAATATCAGTTTGATGGATATATTTTTGTCAAGATTGTCAGAAAGGCTTTTTTTTTCTATTCAGAGTTATCTACAAGAAAAACATAAGGCATTCTGACAAAAGTGGGATTTAATTTCATTAATAAATAAATTACAAAATTAATTTTCTCACATGGAGCTTAAATGATACAATTAAATTGATAATTTTACTTCTATTGCATTCTACATTCTTAATATAAAGATGTGCATTGAGATAACTGTTAGTACATTACTTTATCACTGGATAACACATTTGACAGTAGATATCGCTTGTATGATAAATACATAATCTACTGCGATATCTCCTTAGGAGTTATCGCTTTACATGAATTTGATTGGTCAATCAAATAGGAACTCCTTTCTTTTATTTTAAAGAAACCACTTACTTAAAGAAACTGTTTTGATATTTAATTGACCTTAAAGGAAATACTGGGTCAATATATAGGACTTTGCAATAGCTAAACTGCTGTCAAAAAACTGATGTATCACTACGCTGTAATGTAATTAGATTCTGTAAAAGTGAAATCTATACCAAAGAATTATATTTATTTATTTGTGCATGTAAGAAAGGATTGGGTGATAAATAAAATCTCCAACTCGTGTTTTTTGATATCAAAAAATATCAACACTCATTGATAGCTTTGTGTTGATATTTTTTTATATCAAAAAACACTCGTAGGAGATTCGCTATTTAATAAAAACATTCAGTGAATGTTTTTTCTTTTACCGTTATGAAAAACCAATTTTTAATGAAGATCAGCTTAAAATAACATTACAAAAAGTGTTAAATAAATGACACCAGCATCCATTCATATTTTCGATATCTATTTCTTGAAAGAAAAAAATGCCACTTTATATGTTATACGACTACACAGAAACAACAAATCTTAAAATATTTTGTATAGATAGGACCTCAAAGCTGGCAATAAGTTAATGACAAATGAAAGTCAATCTGATTAAAACATAGATCTGTATTTTAATCAGATTGAATGAAAGTAGATGTTAATCTTTCATGCACAAAGCATTGTGGCATTATTGAGTTTGGCACATGCCACACTAGACTGGCTTGGCTGGCCTGGCCTGGCCCCAATCTTCACAATTATGAGAAATATGTGACTGGATAACAAAATTATTTTTGATATTGACAACTTTTGTAGTTGTCTCAAATAGAGTCTCACCACATGTTGCTGTCTGTCGAGATTACTAGTTAATGTCACCTCCAAAGAATGTAGGAATTGTTTCCAAATGATCCTTTAACATTCAGCCTTTTGAAACAGCAGTACTTTCTATACAATTATTTATGAATTTATATAACCAGAATAAGACAACCATCTTTTTCTTGTGCCACTGATTGTCAATTGAAACAACATTTAATTCTTAATGACTTATATGTCAAATTATAAATTTATATATTCCACAATAAAACAAAAACATCATAAATTCTACAAAATAGGTTAGGGTGAGAGGAACAAGAAAGCACATATTTTACGTACTGTATATATACAAGGGCTGACTCCAAAGTTCTAAGCATAGAAATATGAACCGCAACTGTAGTTTTATTATTGTTATCGTACCAGACCTTGTAAAGCTGATCACTGAAATCTGTAACTGAAAGGACTAACCCCAATACATGCCGACATGGTCTCCATGATGGGGAATGATGTCCCTTCTCCACAGTGAAGAAGTTGGCTACTGAATATAAGTGTGGCAGAGAAGGCCTTGACAATGACCTGCATCCTGGAAGGCCATCAACAGCAACCATTCAAGACAACATTACCTCTGTGCATGAAATAGTGATGAAATATTGACGACTGTGTTGTGGGCATCTTTCACCGACTTGTCAGGAATGACAAAGTTCCTGCAAGATGGGTGCCAAAGTTCTTGACTGCGGATCACAAACGTGTCCGATATTCCTGACGTCCTGTGACAATCTGTGTCGTTTTGAAGTAGATTCTGTGACAATCTGTGTCATTTTGGCCAGATTTGGCCCTGTTAGACTTCCACCTGTTTCAAAAAACGAAAAAGGATCTAGCAGAAAAGATTCTAGCTGGTTGTCATTTTGAAAGTAATTTCTTCTGGACCAGCATCCAGACCTTGCAACATTGTAGTAGAAAGTCAGATGTAAACCATCATCTTTGTACAGTTCTTTCACCGACAGACTTCAACCTTTTCAGTCAGCCCTCGTATATTTTCATACCAATACACGAAAAGTGTTGATGAACATGTAAATTTATATGTAAAAATGAAATTTATCAAAATATAAATAATCAAGTCCATTCCAACTTGTTATAGATTATTATATTCAATAGAAAATTCATTAATAAATATTTTGGCCTGCAAAAATTAATTCTGGAAAAATGTAGACAAGATTTAGACATTTGGGTTTAAATGATCCAAATACAATATATCATGGACTTTGTATATATTCAACTATCATCCATAGCACATTTTCCAACAGTACCATCCCAGGCATCTTGTTTTAATTTTCGATCATTTCGTTTCTTTTCTGAAAAACAAAATAACAGAAATCAAAATATGAGATAACTAAGTTTGCAGATTAAAAAAAAAATACTAAGGTTTTCTTTATTATTTCATAATTTTGTTCATAACACAGGTTCTTACCTTTTGCTTCTCTTAGCTCACTCTTTTCTTTATCACTTTTTTCTTTTGAAACCTTAGAGGACAACCCTAGCGCACCAGATACCAGTCTTCTGGCAGCCATAGCTGTTGTTTTTGGCCTTTCTTTATATGGTTTCAAAAATTCTGAAATGTTCATAATAATCATTTTCTAGAGTGCACACAAACTTGTAATAATACAAAAGTTACACTTCATGTTTAGCAGTTTCTCTTAAACAGAAAGAATCTCAAAGCTCCTTAATCCGTCAGAACGTCTTTTCATAAAGTATCCATTTGCTAGAATCCTAATACGCATACAAATATGAAAAAAGTGAACAATGCACTTTATAATGTCAATGATAATAATAAATGCTGTATTGAATCTCTTAGTTTTATATTTGTCTATTCGATTTACTTACCTGTGGTACGTTTAGCCTTCAATTTGGACTGTTTCGAAGCAATCTCTATTGGACGAACTTTTAGTAATGGGTGGTTCATTTTTAAAGCATCTTGAGCTGAAAAAAAAATCTTTAAAGTTTTCTCCACATGAAGTATACCTTAACAAATAAAAACAAAATGTACTGATGTTTATCTTATAAATTAGAACATTTTATTGCTTGCTAAATGAGTTCTGTTACTGCTTGTTATACTCACCAGCTATAGTACTGGAAAATATACCAATAGCATGTGTATCATCAACCCATTTAATATCAAATCCTTTATTCCTGTCAATTGAATTAATAATACAATTTCAAATTTAAAGAAATTCATAAAAAAAAAACAAATATTTGTGCAGTCATGGCCATTTTACTTTTACTTTTAACTGAATTTTGTCATTAAATCAGGGGATGGGGAAATATCTGTACCAGTCATTCACAATTTGCATTGTTTCTAACCCATGCTGAATATTTATTAGTATTCTTTTAAAAACAAAAAACTTTTCAGACATCACCAGATTATCAGCTTGTTCCCCCCACATGGTAAACATGTTAAAATACCACTAAATTAAGATAGTTGTAAATGTATCTCTTGATAACATCTAATCTTAATAAAAAATTCTCAAACTTACATGTAACACTGGAAGGTTGTTAAGAGATCTCGCGTAAGGAAATCGGAAGGAAAATCGTAAATTTCTATTAAATGTCCAAACGCTGAAAGAGATCAAATATTTAAAATAATCCTGGTAACTATATCTGACAATGAACGAGTATGCACAAAAGTGTTTCTTCTCTTGTTGATAAATGTCCAGGTGTTTAATAATAATTGATCAGTTACAAAATAACAATAATACAAAAATAAAAATGATTATTTGTGAAGTGGATGATATAGAACGTGAACGGAATTGGCTGAAAATTTCAGTCAAATTGATCCAATATGAACCAAAAATTAAGCAAGTGAAATTTCTGCGTAGCCTCTTATCATCATCATAACTAAAATCACTACAGAGAGGGACAGAGAAATGGGGTTTAACGTCCACTCAACACAAACTAGGTCATCTCGGGACCAACATTTGGTTTAATTTTATTTCAATAATTCGCTTGCGCGTGGGGGTCTTTAGCAGTGGGAGGAAACCGGAGTGCCCGGAGGAAACCCACGAGGTTGAGAAGGTGCCCCTATCTCCATGTCACATACGCTCACACCAGGGCTCGAAAACTTAGGCCGCAAGCCAGAGGTGACCAGCCAGCTAGAGGTCGAAGCACGGCACTCTAGACCACTAGGCCATCCTAACCCCCCAAATCACTACAGTAATGATAGGTTGCCAGGCAACAAAAGATACGCCCACAGCAGCTAAATCGTACGGGCAGTCAACAAGGGTTGTCGCATATTTTTACTTTTTTTGGTAATGAAACATTTGTAATACACTAAAATCTGATTAAGAGTAACAAATCATTATGTAATTATCTGAAAATCATTAGAATTTGTTTGCTTTTTATAAGAGTTTTGCCCCACGCTAACAATTAGTATAGAAAACATTTAATATCATGGATTTAGCAGTTCAGTTATCAAAATTCATTGAAAATCAAAATACTTGTTCGTTTCAACACCTTAAGCTCTGTGTATCAATCTGAGAGAGAGAGAGAGAGAGAAATGGGGTTTAACGTCCACTCAACACAAACTAGGTCATTTCGGGACTAACATATAGTTCAATTTTTATTTCAATAATTCGCTTGCGCGTAGGGGTCTTTAGCAGTGGGAGGAAACCGGAGTGCCCGGAGGAAACCCACGAGGTTGAGAAGGCGCCCCTATCTCCATGCCAAATTCGCTCACACCAGGGCTCGAAACCACAGCCGCAAGCCAGAGGTGACCGGCCAGCTAGAGGTCGAAGCGCGGCACTCTAGTCCACTAGGCCATCCCAACCCCCGTATCAATCTGAAGTCAATCGGATGGTAAGTTTGGCCTCTATAGCATCATAAGGTTTTTTGAAGTGATCAAGGGAGACAACTCTGGAAGTAATTATTTGAAATCGCTCAAAATCAATAGGCTTCTTCGTCTCATGACCGTAGACAGTGTGTGTGTATTTAAAGTCAATCGGGTATTAACTTTGGCCACTAGAGCGTCCACAGGATTTTTTGATGTGATCAAGGGCCATAACTCTGGCACTAATTATCGGAAATTGCTGAAAATCAATAGGCTTCCTTGTCTTATGACCTTTAACACTGTGTATAAATTTAAAGTCAAGCGGATATTAACTTTGGCCTTTAGAGCATTCACAAGATTTATTGATGTGATCAAGGGCCATAACTCTGGTAGTTATTATCGGAAATCGCTGAAAATCAATAATCTTCTTCGTCTCATGACCTTAAACACTGTGTACAAATTTAAAGCCAATTGGATATTAACATTGGATTCTAGAGCGTCCACAAGATTTTTTTGAAGTGATCGAGGGCCATAACTCTGTTACTAATTATCGGAAATCGCTGAAAATCAATAGGCTTCTTCGTCTTATAACCTTAAACACAGTGTATAAATTTAAAGTCAATCGGATATTAATTTTGGCATTTAGAGCGTCCACAAGATTTTTTGAAGTGATCAGGGGCCATAACTCTGGCACTAATTATCGGAAATTGCTGAAAATCAAAAGGCCTCTTCGTCTCAAGACCTTAAACAATGTGTATAAATTTAAAGCCCATCGGATATTAACTTTGGCCTCTAGAGCGTCCACAAGATTTTTTGAAGTGATCAAGGGCCATAACTCTGGTAGTTATTATCGGAAATCGCTGAAAAACAATAGGCTTCTTTGTCTCATGACCTTAAACACTGTGTATATAATTTAAAGTCAATCGAATATTAACTTTAGCCTCTAGAGCGTCCACCGTCCACAAGCAATTGTGGACGCTGGATGGATGGACGGACGGACGGGGGCGACGACAATATACGACCACATTTCAATGTGGGCGTATAAAAAGCATAGTCAATTTAATAATTAAATCGAGAAGGAAATTTATGCTGTCAATTGGATCATAATCCACCCAAGATTGCAGGATAATTAAGCTATTGAAATATCCGCCTCGCCTCGATCATCATTACTAAAGTAGTATGATGAAAAGCATTGTCTTGATTATCCATTTATTGATTTAATTATCAATGAGTGTTAAGCAGCATAAAAGATTCTAATCCAGTCAATATTGAAGGCTAGCGTTGACATTGAGAGTTCATTAAGGACTTGATAAGTTAATTAAGGTCGAATTAATAATAGGTAGATCAAGCTCTTGCATAATGCATGTTTAAGTTTATTTCGAGTTATACATAATAAGGTAAAGTATACCACTAGAACTAAGGTCAACATCTTTTGGTTGATATTCTAAATAATTTATCTTGGGTTTCTCAATCTGCACTTCACCAACATGAGCTGTCAACTGAAAGAACAAAACATTATGTACACGTATTTGTTAAGTTCTCTGATTTATTCTGAAATATAAAGATTATTTCATTTCACAATTATTTAGGATCATCTTAGTGTCTTTTGGATCAGGGAGCCGTGGTGGCTCTGTGAGAAAAGCATTGACTCATTAACCTAGGGGTCCCCGGGTTCAATCCCAGTGTTGACCCAGGAAATTCCTCTTGATTTTTCGGTGCAGAAAGGAGGGCCTGACAAAGAACAGTATCTAGTTGCTAGGGGATACCAAAAAAATGAGGTCCTGTGTACACCTTGGCTTGCACGTAAAAGAAACTGTGTCAATGCAAAATTTCCTTCATCGCACACTACATGACATATGCATATCTTCATTATCCCAGTTGGAGCAGATAAGTACATGAAGGAGTTAAACCCAATTTCATTCATTCTTTCATTCATTCGAGTGTTTTCGATCCATGTCCCTTAATTTGGTAGTTTTAATTTGTGTTTTGTAGTCTCACTTATGGGTTTCTAGTACGAAAATTGCTGTAATGTGCGATGCAGTCCTTGAACAAGATATATAAATTATGTTGGAATATTATGTGTAAATTACTATTTTAGAATTGGTTATATACCTGCAGTCACCTACATTTAAATTGTAGGTATACTGGCTTTACCTGGTCATTCGGGCTGCAACAATTTCTTATGACGACTCTGCAAGTCAGACTTCTTTACCGTCATTTTGTAGGTATACTGGCATTACCTTGTCATTCGGGCTGCGACAATTTCTTATGGCGACTCTGCAGGTCAGACTTTCTTTACTGTCATTTTTCAAAATCACAGGGAACGTTCATTGGGTCATTATGAATACTTTGTAAGGTTGCAACGATATCAAATTCTGATATCGCCATTAATCATGACAACTGCTTTTGGAATTATCGCGATAAACAAAAGTCTACGATTATCAATTTTATCACGATAATTCTCTTTATCGTACAGTACTAACTTAACATTGAAATAAACATAATATTTTCAGTCTTGTTAACCGGGGATTCGCCGCACCGTTGCTACGGTACACCGATGTCGCGTGCGGCTTTGTTTACAATGTGTTTCGGGAACTTTCTCTCACCGATTTTTATTGTATAATTTTACAAGTAGTAATTACACTATTATTTCGAATTCGATCCGGCCCCCGCACCGGTGAAAATGAACTTTGGATTTATTGCACCGACCTCCGCCCAAAAAAATCCTAAAATACCGGGGATTGCGATTATTCAACTTTGGCCGATACGATATCACTTGAAAAAAAATAATCGCGATAATGCGGCATCCCCGGGGTATCGCTGCAACCTTAATACTTTGATTGCATAGTTATCCCCGCATAGATTAATTATTTAAAATAAATTAAAATTTTTACATTGCTAATGCTACCAAAGTTGCAATGGTTATTTTAATATGATTTGACTTTGTTTATTATTACCTCATCCATTAAAGATGGCTCCAAACAATCTCCATTATCATCAAACATTTTATCCCAAGATTCATCATCATCATCGTCATCGTCATCTTCATCTTGAACACCTTTCAAATCACTCGATGTCTCTACTGGTATTGAAGGAATATCATTCACTTGGCTATTTTCAACAGATTTATCACTTTCTATTTCATCAAGAATTGGGGGATGTTCCAAACATTCGGAATAAGGAGATTCTGACACACTTTTTTGTTGAAAATCTACTAATAAATTATCGCCACTTAAATTTTCAACAGACGGAAGACTGTTGGACTGTATATCATTTTCAATTGAAAATACTATATTACTGCTAGCACCATCAGAAATATCTAATTCCTTTTCTATCTCTATTTCTTCTTCATGTTCCTGCAGTAATGGAATATCATTAGTACACAGATTATTTAATTCAAAGTTATTTTCTATAGACTGATCTTCATCCAAGGGTTTATACAGACTCTTTTTACTAGTCTCTGACTCTGTTTGACTTATAGTTTCTTCAGATTTTGGATTAAATGACTCAACATTATCTGACATGTCTTTATCATTTTCCCTTTCGCAGACTTGACTTGATATATTTTCAGAAATATTGGTATTTAATGTTTGGACGATGCTAACTGTTTGATGTAAATTAGTGGAGGGATTCTGAACAAGATATTTATTAATATTGTCACTATCAGGTTCTCTTGTCATATTTTCTTGAACCGCTAATGTTTTCTCTTCCACTACATTCACGTCATTTCGATCAGGCAAGCATCCTGCATCATCTTTTTCCTTCATATTAGGATCCTCCATTTTAATCTTTTTGGAGACATGTTTAGAAATTTGACGAATATCATGGTTGTCTTGACAATACTGTACCGTAGTATCAGTACCTAAAACTGTGTCTGTATCCATAGAAATGTCATTTTTTTCTGACAAGTCACATTCTTGCTTCTCTGCTAATTGTTGGCGTCTGGCTCTAGGGACGTAACGTTCAATTTCATTTTGAGTTTTTGTACTTATTTTTCCATGACTGACATCCGATTTCTGCTCTTCAGACTGGTCAGTTACATCTGGCTGTCGTTTCTCAATCACATCAGGGGATGAAACCCGATTGTTATCTGTTAAATTTTCGTTTGTTTTTCCAGTCAGCTGTCCATCAGAACTAGATGATTTTTCATTAGGATTTCGCCGACCACGCGGAACATACAGTTGCATTTCTGGTCTTTTAGATCTTCCCCTAAAATTAATTGAGAAATATTAGTACTTCTGCAACACAGAGCTTAAAATCGGATTAAAATAGAGATCTATATTTCGTTTCATTTTTTTTATACTTTGGATAGCCTACACTACATGAAAATCTGACCAGTTGTAGGAAAAGGTCGCGTCAGAGGTCATATGAATGACTTTTGGTCCTATGATGTCACACATTGATTAATCAATCAGCACTGATGTTTTACCCACAGTTCCATGCATCGCACTCCAAGAAGTCGTGTAGCAGATATTTTTATTGGCCAATCCCTCATGCTATCAAGGACAGATCCTATTGTAGTACAGACAAATAAAACAAATTTTGAACTATAAAAAACGAAACAAAATAGGACCTGTGTTTTAACAAGATTGAGGGTAGGCTTACTATATTATATCATAATGTTTACTAGCAATGTAGTAGCAAGGGTTATATTAGCCGGACAAATTTCATGTTTGGAATAATGTTTATATTGCCCAGTCTGTGCAGTAGTTTTCTGAAATTCAGAATGATGTTGACTTTCATGAAAGATATTTATAATCTATGATAATTTAAATTAATATCAAACCGTCCAGCTCCTCCTTTACTTCTTCGATTCCCAGAAGCATTGGGACTTTCCTGTGGTTTTTCTCCATCTCTGCTTTTTCTGGCAGTTGCATCATTTGTCTCTGAGCTTCGTCCTGATGGTGAAGGACTTGATCTATTTAAGTGCTGGCCCCTCCCCCTTCCCTTACCTGTAGGGTAAGAAGAAAATGGGGAGGACATCAATTCTTGACCTTTAGGCCCCCTGTAAATAAAATTTAGGGTTTGCATGAAACAACCAGATGATTATGGAGTTTTTTCTCGAACCTTAAAAGTCTTGAGAAAGGCACACATTGTGATTGTTAGGGTCTGACTGCTGTTGTTTGTTTCTCTTCTTCTTCATCTCTTTTTGTGGACAGTTCACTTGTAACTACAGATCAACTGTTCACTAAGAGATTTGTAAAAAATCAAGGTGTATAACTTAAAACGACTCAAACAATAAACATTAACTTAAAATCTTATTACCGTAATAGAGCGTGTTGTAAACAAACAACAGTTCTTCTATTATCACCTTCACCAATGGAAAAACTACGAAGTAATTTGTTTGGTTCAATAACTTTATGAATCAATAAACGATGATAACTATCAACTGGTGGAAAAACTAACACTCTATAAATATATGAAATATACAAATCATAATTAAGCATATTATACAGATAATACCAGTACAGTACTTAGAAAATCAGAAGAAATTAAATGATATTAAAATATGGATGTGACGTCATCCTTTGATGTTACACAATTGGCATACCATTATTTCAAATAATAGTACAGACAATGTGCTAAGCGTTGAAATTTTGGAAGCAACTGCCATATTTCATTGCAAAGATTGTGCAAATGTCTTTACATGTATTTTAAGTTGTTAAATGGTCTCACGCTTAAGACATTAGATGTACCAGAAATCGTTTTAACGGGTTTTGATCTGAATATCTAACAAAGGTCAAAGGCATTATCATGCTATTATCTCAAGCCATGAATGACCTTCCTTAAACATGTTTTAGATAATGTAGGCCTACTCAAATTAATTATTCAAAATTTAAAATCAAAATAATCTTGGATTCAATTGGTTTGAAAAGAGGATCATGAAAAGAAGGCTATGAAAAGATTCTGGCAATGATTACTGGTGGAGCTGGCTTTTGACCATATCCAGTTTATGAACAGAACGGAACCTTTAGTGGACCAATATTACTTTTACGCTTAGAGATCCAACTTTCACAATTCATGTATTATAATTTGGAAGTGATTACTCGATATATCAAATAATGGTAGAAAATTTAAAGGTGTGATAAGCTAAATCAACAGAATGAAAACTACACCAGATTTCAATACAGGTAAGTGTAATGTAAGCTTTTCTGTAAATTTGTTTATCTGCAATAATTACCTTGTTTCTGTTGCACTCTGCAGAAATTCTTGGATATCTGCCTCAACAAATTCTAGAAATTGTGTATCTTGTAAACTAAGATATCGATCATCGATATATATAGCCAGCTCCTCTATAATATAAAATAGTTTTAAAATTCTTTCCATGAATAGGATTAATGTTTTTAAAGATTAAAATAGAGTGTCAGACGTCCCATGTAGGATCTATCCGTTATCAACTTTGTACTGTAATGATTTTTCAAATAATATTTAAAATCACTGCATAATTAGCATGTGTGCTAAGAATAAGTTCACATGACTGAATGTCCAAAACAAATTTGCTATAGTTACGAAAACATCAGTGTTATTTTGGGATAATTGAAATAAATACATTTATAACAAACTGTTGACAGATTTTTAAATATTTTATCAAAGTGCAATGTTCCTGATTCTGAATTCTGGTTAAGCGGACATAAATTCTTAGATACATGAATGCATATGTGGTTCCAATTTTTCAAAGCGCTGTCAGGATGTGACACAGCAAAAATTAGGTCAGTTCCCACTAAATTAGCCTATATTATTATAAGCAACATATACCCTTGAAGGATCTTGATTAAATTGATGGTTTTTTCAGGCAGTGGCCTTGCAATAAAAACATAGAATCAGAAAAATTTTCGAAATGCTTAAAAAAATATGAGTAGGAATGAATCATTTAGAACTCTGGCTATTGTTTTTTCCTTCAGGTAATCAACTTTACGATCATACTTTTCTTTAAAACCCCAATAACACTCTTGTTGTAACTGAATAATATGTCCCAATCTTCATTCTGGTCAACAAATCGTATTATTTTAGAATATTCCAATTAAATGATGATATAAATTTCATCTTAACACACCTATTTTAAAAAATTGGAAAAATTCAACCAATTGATTTGAAAAGTCTAACGTAAACCTTTTCAAATGTGACTTGGATTTTAAAATTTTTTCGAACCCACTGGACAAGTAAAATAGGCTGTAATGGATAATTTACACAACAGGTAGGACACTTAAACATCTAGTACTTAGAATAAAGGTATTATTTATTTTTTGGAGCTACCGAGCCAGCAAGAATGTTATTGTCCCTTTATTAAGTAACACCTTGCTGAAACTACAGTCATAGAAGTTCATTAAAACTACTAATAAAACTAATGCAGACGTGGATTCACACGGGTGCATAGCATTATATAATTAGGCAGATTAATATTATTGCTGTTGTACTGTAAAGTAATCCCCTGGATAGACTTAACTCCACGCATGCAGATTAGTAAACAGATTTTACGCATGCACTGGTGCTAACATCTGCACACCAATGACTGATGAGTGTCAGTTTCACAGCACAGCACACTGACTAGCCCTGTAATTGACAATGACAAATTATAATTAATAATATTAATAATATTAAAATAGCCTACTAGGACTATCTGATTGTGAACTTATTTCTATAAATAAATTTCAAAGAATAAATCATTATTAATGGTTCAGGAATTGGGGCCATGATAGTGACAGCGCATTAAGAAGTAATCAGAATAGCGTGCTAAAACAAATTGATACCCTTTCAATGTAAAAGCCAAGGTTTCGAAATCATAAACAACTCTGACGGAAAAGGAAAATATAATGCGGATAAAACATATCCGGGATGTTTCGCAACAAACCCCTCAAATCGCATCATTTGTTTTGAAGTTACTTCGTACCAATTCGGACTTCAATCTTTATCATAACAGTATTTGACAATTATTTACTTCCCATTTGCTCTGAATGAAGCATTCCTTTCATTTTTATTGATAAAACTGACAAAGATATAGATTTAGTATAATAAATCGTACGAAACTTCTAGAATACCTGAACATACGTCATTCAAGCAACATGGCTGAAGAAGGTGGGAAAAACGAAAAAAAAGTTTTAAAAAAGGCACGATACTGGATCTTATCGAACGGACAAATATTTTTTTCCCGGTTTATAGCCACAATTCTAACCCTAACCCTTCAGAATAGTTTTAGATAAATCTAACCCGAACCCTAACCCAAGGGAAAATATTTGTCCGTTCGGAAAGATCCAGTATTGAAAATTGAATAATAATTTATTAATAATATTGTGGATAAAAAAGAAAGAAATCGTAACTATAAATAGTCAAAGAATGGACCTTATTGTATTATAAGGTCCATGGTCAAAGCTATAATGCGTTGTATTTGATTGTAATTGTCCCATAGTAGATTATATTAATTATAACGTTTTTTCATCTTTATCACATTTTTTTTAGGCCTGGCCAGCCACATATTTCAAAGCAAGAAGGGACATGAAATAACAACTTTCTTAAGCGACATCTTCATTGAATTCAGAATTGTAGCTGGCTACAATATTCCGCGCTAAGCTGTGAGTTAGCTAGCATGTTAAAAAAGTTTTTGCTTAGGCGAAGCAGAGATAAAAGCAATCTGATTGGTTGACTTTTTGGCTTACAATAACTGGTTTTAATTAATCTAATTAAGCAAGAGTGAGGAAATTTGGTGTAGGGGCCTATATATCTTCATTGAATGCAAACTGTTTTGTAATCTGGCTATTTCGTATTTAGTTCATCCATACATGTACCTCACATATATAGCTGTTTCGTTTCGTACCTTGGTTAATTTCAAGTGAACAAGCAATAATCGTATATTATCCACATTAACATTATTATTGTCAGTGAATTACCGTCAATGGGCGTGGATTGGGGGGGGGGGCAAATGTGTCTGTCCCCCCCCCCCATGATTTGGATCACCAAGACAGCTTTTTAGGTTTATATCCACATGAATGTCCCATTCTGCTCAGCGGAGCTATCCTTCAGGACCTTGCGCTCTATCAAAACTTAACTTTGCGCAACTCTGTGGCGCAAAAATGACTGAACTAGCTGATGGTGTCTGGCCTGCGGTGCATAATAACCTCCTTCGTGATCAGGACCCAAAGCATGCCGTCAAGATATTCATCGAGAACAGTCCTGATTGTAAAATGAACATCTTTGGGTGATTCATTTAACTTTGTGAACAATTGATATTTGTGCAGCTTTGATGTAGGTAGTCAGTTTTTCCATATTGTCATCGTATTACCCATAGATACAGCTTTCATCGAAATAACACTTATACGGTAAACTGTTTGTAATTATTATGTTGGTTTGGTAATGAAAGGTTCCAGGGTTTCGTACATGCCAGTTGAATGAACAAGTGGCTTATCCTTACTCACATTCTGTATCAAACACAAAGTTTTAATAAATACTGATTTGAAAACATTTTTTGGATTTTCAGTTGAACACATTCATAGATATCTACAGAGTAAAGAGACTAAAAATTGGGGTAAAAATGCTTAGAAATATTTTGAATTTAGTGCTTGCTATTTTCAGATGATGGAGACGAACCTTTGTTGGTTGGAGTTGAACATCTTTCTGATTTAGCTGAATCAACCCATAGTGTAGGTGTTATTCTTCTTGAAAAGAAATCAGATAGATCTTTACCATTGACACATTTAAGAAAAAAATTGATTTCTTGCATTCCCAGTCTGCCATCAAAGTTTATTTTTTGTACCAAACAAAGGTAAGTAGATTTTATATATCTGTTTGGAAGATGGGTTTTCAACTGCAGGTCGGGGTTGGGATGGCCTAGTGGTCTAGAGTGCCGCACTTCGACCTCTGGCTGGCCGGTCACCTCTGGCTTGTGGCTCTGGTTTCGAGCCCTGGTGTGAGTGTATGTAGCATGGAGATAGGGGCGCCTTCTCAACCTCTTGGGTTTCCTCCGGGCACTTCGGTTTCCTCCCACTGCTAAAGACCCCTACGCGCAAGCGAATTATTGAAATAAAATGAAACCATATGTTAGTCCCAAAATGACTTAGTTTGTGTCGAGTGGACGTTAAACTCCATTTCTCTCCCGCTTTCAACTGCAGGTTAGTTTTGCAATTTTTCTCAGATAAAGACAATATTAGATAAAGACAACATTTTAAACAACTTGCTGTACTAGAATGCTTGTTCTGTTATATTTTATGAACCTGTCCAAAACGACTAAGGGTAGTAGTTTTGGGATCATTGACAATACTCGGCTGCTTATATACATCTATTACTAATTTAATATTTTAATCATTATTTATACTTTAGATGGCCAATATTAGAGTCTCAAGAATCAATGATAAAGATATCAACAGTTTCCTCAGACGATAACGTTGTGTACATCAAACATAAATATGGTGAGAATTAAATGATAAAATATACTGGTCTAGTTCTAGTTTTAACTATAATGAGTAGTGCTCCTACGGTTAGTCGGATAACCGTAAACGGTTAGAATTGGACGGTTAAACGGTTCGAATTGAGCGGTACGGTTAATTGGAGATGTCCCCATTAAATGGAGTTATCTCCCATTACAGACGTCTCCATGACGACAGGGCGCCATTTTGAAAATTGAACAATGTATGTCAAATTGAGATGCCCCCGTTACCCCAGTATTATAACGTGTATTACCTGTCAATAAGCAGCTGTTTGTTTAACAGGAATCTAATAAAAAAAATGTTATTCTCGGGTTTTAAATATTATTGTTTAAAAATTACATGAAGTTAGTTACTGAGGTCAGGCGCTTTCTTCTTTATAACTATTCCACTTTATTCCACGATGTATTTATCTTGAAATCAGAATATTTCGCCGAGCAGTCGAGAGGTATGTGTTGCTGTTGGACCGGTAGAAAACAACCCACGTCTTAAAATCTCGATAATCGGGGGGAGGCAAGGCAAGAACAATTACAAAATAATCATCCTGTATTAATGCGACATCATTACTGTCAAAAATCTACCAATTTAATTTTAAGAAGCCGAAGAGAATTTGCGTCGTCACGTGTTCGCTCAGTCAGTTAGTGCAGTTTTCATGCCGTGGCGTGTGATACGGTTCGACTGTTATGAGTTGAGTTACATTACATCTTGATCACACACAAGCTGTAGATAATTCTAGTTGCCTGATTATAAGTCTTTAATAATTTCAATAACAATAATGTAGTTTTATCAACAAAGCACCGAGGGTGGAGATTGGAGTTGTGGAACTGGTGAAATAAACTCGATCACCAAATAGTACAACACTTCCGCCATGATAATCTCTGAATTCGATGATCGACATTTGTTTTCTTTTAGTACTTTCAAATACTTACAAAGAGGAAAAACACAGGATTTAACTTAGAGAGGAGCAAAGCTATAATATTTGTAGGTACCAGTAAGCTTATTACTTGATATTGACGTGTACAAATTATGTATTAAAAACCACTTGCTTTTAAATCATCATACGGCGATGCGAATGGTTATTAAATGTTGAAACTTGATACCAACGGGTTAATTGTTAGTAGCCGGTTAATAGCCACAGTTAATGAGTTATTCGAATAACAAAAAGTCCTAATTAGGAGCACTAATAATGAGTCTTCACTATGCATTACAGCATGTATATCAAATTTTGATATTCTTTTTCACATATTTTGTGCTGTTGTGTTCGTAAATTCCTTGAAAGTAGAATATCTGCCATTTCTCTGGACCATCAAAATTATGTTTTTCAATTTATCATTCTTCGGCATTTTGTTATTTGGATTAACATTAATACTATATTTACAAATGATTTTGTTTCTAATTTTTTTCAGATCTGCCTAAAATTGGACTCAAAACAAGGTCAGGCCTTGTGTTAGGTTTTGTTTTCATTGATTTAAGCAAAAAACTTCATCAAATGAGATCTTTAGTCTCTGAAGAGGTATGGAATATATTTATTTGGCCTTTAAGCGATGCTTTCCCCACGTACAAACTGGGTTATTTGGTCATATATTTAGACTAAAAACGTATTCAAACTAACTAATCTATCAAAATTTGCTTCAAATCCCTCTCAAAACAGTGTACTCGCAGAAAATAACCCAAGCTATCAATAAATCTATTTAACAAAGTCATGTTTGTGTCACGTGACTTTGCGGTTCCTGAAACTGGCCAAGGTGTCAAGCCGAAGGAGAATAAATTGCATTGTATGTTTTAAAGGGAATTCATTTTTTTGCTGGTAAGACTGATTGTCTCTACTTTCTATACCAAAATCGCCATACTTTTATTGGAAATAACCACATAGCAAATACTATTGTGTGAATGTATATTTAAGGCCTATTTATACTGAATGCGAACAGCAGAGTGATTTTTACACACAGTTTGGTGTGAACAATTTCAAATTAGCCAATTAGAGTGAAAGGTCAAAACGTCAATGTGCTAGTTTCATCATTCGAATTTCTGTGTATCACTGCTTTTTCTACGACAATTATTTGTGAAACAAGTCACAGTGGTCACTGGTGTCCTTTGAAGTTGCATTTGCGCTCAGTGTAAATGTTTTTTCTTACCGTATTGAATCATTAACAGAAATGATTAATGAATATTCTTTTTATGAATATTTGTCACCGATATTTGGAGAAGAACTTTGATGTGTTTTCTCTTTTATATTTCAGATAGTGATGTTAATGGAATTGAATGATAATTATGTGTTTCTGGATGCCAATGGTTGGCCTGTTAGACGAGAACTAGAAGATAAAACTGTTGTAATGGAAGTTATAAACAATTACTGTGTAACTATTGCCAGTGATATGATTCAAGTAGAAAATCTCATTTCATCTGATTTAAATTATAAAATGTCTTCCGTGACATCAAAATCCCTGGAAACGCCACCCAAAAAGAAAATCAAAAAGTAATTTAAGTAATATTTGTTTTATATCCACTTTAAACTAATCATCTTAGAAGTGCTAAACTTTTCATGGTTAGTCAATATCATAAATGTGACCCATGCTGGCAAAATGTGTCGAAATGCATGTGTGGATCCAGAGGGGGGGTGTCCAGGGTGTCCGGATCCCCCCCCCCTGCTCAGACTTGAACATTTTTTATGCGATTTTATTGGCGATTTATAGACCTGTAATTTTGGAGTTTACTTTCTGGAAATACGTCAGAATGCACCAAATTGAATCTAATTTACCAAATTTTTCTGGGGGAGGGCCCCAAACCCCTGTAAATTGGTTGAGCACCTTAGTTAAGAAATTATCAAACCTAGACCCCCCCCCCCCCCTTGCAGAAAATGCTGTATCCGCGCCTAAAATGAAGGTCTAATACTGTAATGAAATACAGACAAAACAAGTGAAAATATTGATTTTCATAAAAATAAGTCTATAAATGTCTATCAACCCAAAAGGTCAAATTAGCAACAAAACATTTTAAGTAACCTTTATCTAGATGTTTTGCGAGGGTACCTTATTCATAAATCTTTCTTTTGTCTTAAAATTCTCTGCGAAATTAGTTATTTTTCTCTGCCTGTAATACTTGGCTGCGTTGTGAAGCGGCAAATCTCTTGTTTATAGTTTTGTGATGACGTCATTTACATTACTTAAACAAACTTGGCTTGTTGCTATCAAATCAACGCAACTCATTCCCTGATTGGCCCAGTCACCCCATGTGCATGATTTTGGTGTCATGGCTGCATCCAGGCCTCACGCTTTTGATCGCCAATTTGATTTTGGGGATAATGTTTTCAGGTACTTGCAATTCTTTTTGAGGAGAGGCTGATAGAAATCTCAAAATTCTAATACGTTGAGTGTTAATCCCAATCACATGGCAGCATACTATGAATTAATTAACTAGCTGATAATCTGGAACGTGTCATTGAGTGATTAGTTGATTGATAATTGCCTTTGATATATAGTAAGCCTTTCTCAAGACATTATTTACTTGAAATAACTAAACCAAGCGGTACTTATTTGATATTTCGTTTCGTCTTTGAAAAACTGGAAATAAACAAAATGTCTGACAATTCTTTGTTTTTTTCTTATTAAATTTGGCTACTACGATGATTTGGCCTCTTAATCCAATATTGTCTAGAAACTCCATAAATGGGTGTAATTAATTGCCAGGCAAACAGATGAGGTTAAGGGATTGTAGCAAGATCTCTTCAAATATTTGTATCAGTTTACCATTCAGTTGAGCCAGTGCAGGTTAGATATTTCTGCATTGAATTTATACCATGACTGATATTGGAAATTTATTATTATATATTTGTTACAGAATGCGTGAGTTGACATTTTGTACAAGTAAAGACATGAATAGACCCTCAAGTTCTAGTGAAGTTAGCTGTAATGATATAAGCTTACAATCTAAACAACTGCTAATTAGTTATGTACGAGCTGAAGCTGCAGAACATGCCCTCCATTTGAAGAATGAGTTATCTAACCTTGGATTTAGTGTATATTTGGTATGTATTTGTTTTGAATCTTAAACCCACAGTGTATACAGCTCACAATTTTATCCAATTTTGATGAAACTTGAAATGTATGTTTGTAACCAAAAGATCTTAGTTTCTTTCGATATTTACACATATAAGATGGTAACTTTCTAGATTATGGCCCCTGATTATTCTAAGAATTGTGTTTTTAGTGTCTGATTCCGCTAGAGGTCTAAATTTTTACATGATTGAAGAAAGTGTTTGAATATGTCACTGTTTACCATAATGACAGCCAAGTTTGAATTTTATGTTAATCAGACTGAAACTGCTTGACAAAAAGATCGCTCTTTGTAGTCAAATAGTGTAAAAGTATGGAATATCAAGCTTATGGACCCTCTAGAGGTCACACTTTTTATCCGATTTTGATGAAACTTAAAAAATATGTTGATATCCCAAAGATCCTGTTTCCTGTCGATATTCATGCATATCGGACCATAACTTCAGGTTTGGAACTTGAAGTGTATGTTTATAACCAAAAGATCTTGGTTTCGCACATATAAGACTGTAACTTCATGGATTAGAACTAGGGCTGGGTAAAATATCGATATAAATCGATGGTATCGATTGGACGGCCCAGAAAAACACTATCAATAGCGGTGGGTTACTATCGATTATCGCTCTCTGTCTATTTTTCCTTCGTCTGAAATGTCAATTTTTTCTTTCAGTTAATCATAATACACCGCTCACTTTAATTACTATCAAGTATCAATGTAATGTTACACAACAAAATTGTGACTGCAAATTGAACAGCTGTTTTCATAAATTCACTCTCATTGAAACGTTACTTTAGTTTTGAAGAAATTATTGTTGAATATCACTAAATCTGAGATACCCGGATGTGTAAATAAAGTACAGTTCACTATTTCTGTACGTGTGCCTCAGTAATAGAGTACCCGGTACAATAAATAGCACACATGGACGACAAAACGCTTGTTGATTTTCCCGGCAAAGCTAAAAGTGCTGTGTGGAAGCACTTTGGGTTTTAGACAGGAGCAAACGATCTTTCGCAATTTTGTATGGTTTTGAACTTTGAACTTACACTGTATCCAGTCTTGATGACGACCGTGAAAATAAGTTTGTTTTCGATGCTATCGATTATTGACCGACATTTCATTGCTGATTATCGATAGTAAAAATCACTATTGATACCCAGCCCTAATTATAACCCCTGTTTTAGATTGTTGTCCCTCCAGAGATCGCAATTTTTATTCGATTGAGAAAACATTTGAATATATCATTGTTTTACCAATAATGATGATCAAGTAGTGTTCAAGTTTGGAATATCAAGGTTGTTGACCCTCTATAGATCACAATTTATGTCCGATTTCGATGAAACTTGCTTATATCCCAATGGTCTCTGTCCCTTAATTTATCGAGCTATAAATTCATTAATTATGGACCCTGGTTGTATGAAAAATCATATTTTTAGCTTGTGTATCCTCTTAGAAATCACATCTTTTACCCGGTTTTAAAGAAGCTTAAACTACATGTTTTTATCCCAAAGTTTGGGTTCCTGTTGATACTTCAGTCAGACCATAACTTAATGGATTGTGATGCCTGATTGTATGGAAAAAGCACCTTTTTTTAACTTGTTCCCTTGCTATTGACGGGTATATATTGCATGGTAATCCTGTGTCTTTTTGTTATGTCATCATCATTGATATATATATGTATAGATTTAAATTGTAGTTCCTTGGGAAGAAAGTATGGGTGAGGATCCACAAGTTCAGATCCCATGCCTACGTTCATGCAAATAATTGAAATAAAGATAAAATGTTAGATCTTTTCGCTTGTACTAGTTTGCAAAAATGCCTGAATGATGAATCTACTTTATTTTAGGATGTTGATGAAATTAAATCTGGTGTTGATTGGCAAGATTCATTAAATTATGCTGTTAGTAATTGTCAGATATTCCTACCATTGATAACACCACAATATGGTGAAACACAGTGGACCAATAGAGAGGTAGTATTGTAATATTATAGGATATTGTACTGTCTAGATAGACCAGGGATCATAATTGGCTTGTTATTGTCGGCCTCAGCCGTTTGATGTTTCAACAAGCTGATAGATAAATCAATGAACTGGCCACTATACATGTATATGGTATCGTAAATGAATCTACTTTTGGCTAAATCACAATGTGTTAATTATTACTTCTTGATTAGAAGTCAATCAACCTGTCGGCTACCAGAACACTCAGACCTTAGTGAGAATCGATCATAATCCGAGCAATTAGCACATTTATGGGTAATTTTGATAATCCTTTAAAAAAAACTAACAGGCTTGCTGATTATTCATAACAAGTCCAATAAGTTACCTGTTTTGAAAATAAACCATGTGGTGAATGAAGACGATCTCGGCATGGATTGTGAATCTTGGGATTCGCACTGTCTTCAAAGCTCTGTACGAATCCCAGTTAGATAATAATAATAGGATCACATATTTGATGATTTCACTGACCAGGTTGTTAGTCCGTAAGTGGTGTCTTAAACAATAGCCGTTATAATAGTCGATCTTCAGGATACTCAATCTACAGAACAATAGACATTTCAAACATTTTTTTATATTCTTTTTTAAAGATCAAATTAGCTGATGTATTGGGTAAATATATTTTACCAATTAATTTCCTGGAACATTGGCCACCACGTTGTTTAGCTATACAGTTTGCTACAACTCAGTATATAGGCTGGAAAACACCAACTCAAATTTCTACAGGTATAAGTTATAATGATTTATACTACATTGATATCTATGTATATACCTAATAGCTTTTATATCAAAGTGAAGCTTCACTTAACATTGTCAAAAATGTTAATATTGGTGGATGCGGTCAGCAATATAGTGAATTATTGTAGGGTTGGCTGACGGAGTATGTCGTTGATACATGAGTTATTTTTCAGTTCCATACTTATACATGACATTGAGTCGGGGTACTTTGTTGATTTTGTCATTGTCAAAGACCTGTGCACACAAGAGAATTATTTAAATAAAGATAAACCATATGTTAGTCCTTAAAGGACCTACTATAATCTATATATCTGTTTGAAATTTGTATTGCTGTTCTGTCTTACTGAAAAGAAGAATCCTATTGATTATCTTTCTTTTTGCAATAAGAGTTGATTGGCGTATGTTTCATTGCCTTTGTGACTTCTGTTTAATGAATTTTAAACCCCATTTCCCCATCTCATTTTTCAGACATTGCAATATATGGAGAATGTTATGCTAAAGATATCCGTTACTGGGATACGAAATATATTACCCTAGTTGCCGAGTCTATAGCTGATAGATTACATCAAATTGTAGATAATGAATTAGAACGATTGCCATCTCTAAAAAGGAGGGTAGGTTATTAATTCTATAAAAATTGTTGATAATACATAAATAATGTTCTTGAAAGGTAATAGTTTCCTTTTTCTTACTGATAGCATGATATAATCTAATAAAAATGTTTTTGCAGAAAACCCTGATGAAGACATTTTGTGGAAAGTTACCTAATGGTGTTATGTCTCAAGTATCGGAAGAGAGTACAATATCTGAAAGTAGAAGACCAACTGTTGTGATATGTGTTCATCCATGTCAGATTTTATATGTAAGTTGATACAGAAACCATAACAGCATATTTAGACAATGACTCACATATAGGGTATTTGGAGTTACACTGGCATCTTGTATTTTTGCTGAGCAGTTTTCTAAGTGAAAGAAAATTATACCTATGATTGTATGGCTTATCCCTTACATAAGAACTGTCAATATGTAACTAGATTCGATGGTAAACTAGTCCTTATTTAACTTTGATGGTAAATTAGTCCTTATATAAATGATATTTGTATAATTGTAGGCTGGAGAGATAAAGAAATGGTTGAATAATGAAGGTTATGATGTTTGGTGTTCTACTGATAGAGACATTTCCATAGATGATTCAGATACTCTACCAGCAAGTCAGGACAGTAAGATACTATTTTTCTTACCAGACATTAAGATACTATTTTTCGTATAGACTTGATCATTCCAGTCTATTTGTTTCTGCTTCAGGTAAAACAGATATAATCAAAATCTAAATTTATATACATGTCCAGTGTCAAAGGTCACACAGAGATTCTCTTCGGCAGTATCATTGGTTGAAAGTATAATTATTAATCTCCATTTTTATACGCCCACATGGAAATGTGGTCGTATATTGCCGTCGCCCCCGTCCGTCCGTCCGTCTGTCGGTCCGTCCGTCCGTGCAACGTCCACAATTTCTTGTGAATGCTCTAGAGGCTCAAGTTAATATCCGATTGACTTGAAATTTATACACGGTGTTTACGGTCGTGAGACGAAGAAGCCTATTGATTTTCAGCGATATCCGATAATGACTACCAGAGTTATGACCCTTGATCACTTTGAAAAATCTTGTGAACGCTCTAGAGGCTATAGTTAATATCCGATTGACTTTTAATTTATACACAGTGTTTAAGGTCAGGAGATGAAGAAGCCTATTGATTTTCGGTGATATCTGATAATTACTGCCAGAGTTATGACCCTTGATCACTTTGAAAAATTTTGCTTTAGAGGCTAAAGTTAATATCCGATTGACTTGAAATTTATACACGGTGTTTATGGTCCTGAGACGAAGAAGCCTATTGATTTTCAGCGATATCCGATAATTACTACCAGAGTTATGACCCTTGATCACTTTGAAAAATCTTGTGAACACTCTAGAGGCTATAGTTAATATCCGATTGACTTTAAATTTATACACAGTGTTTAAGGTCATGAGACGAAGAAGCCTTTTGATTTTCGGTGATATCTGATTATTACTGCCAGAGTTATGACCCTTGATCACTTTGAAAAGTCTTGTGAACGCTTTAGAGGCTAAAGTTAATATCCGATTGACTTTAAATTTATACACAGTGTTTAAGGTCATGAGACGAAGAAGCCTATTGATTTTCGGTGATATCCGATAATTACTACCAGAGTTATGACTCTTGATCACTTTGAAAAATCTTGTGAACGTTCTAGAGGCTAAAGTTAATATCCGATTGACTTTAAATTTATACACGGTGTTTAAGGTCTTGAGATGAAGAAGCCTATTGATTTTCAGCGATATCTGATAATTACTACAAGAGTTATGACCTTGATCACTTTGAAAAATCTTGTGAACGCTCTAGAGGCTAAAGTTAATATCCGATTGAATTTAAATTTATACACGGTGTTTAAAGTCATGATACAAAGAAGCCTATTGATTTTCAGCAATATCCGATAATTACTGCCAGAGTTATGACCCTTGGTCACTTTGAAAAATCTAAAGTTAATATCCGATCGACTTTAAATTTATACACACTATTTACGGTCATGATACAAAATAGCCTATTTATTTTCAGCGATATCCGATAATTACTGCCAGAGTTATGACCCTTGATCACTTTGAAAAACCCTGTGAATGCTCTAAAGGCTAAAGTTAATATCCGATTGACTTTAAATTTGTACACATTGTTTATGGTCATGATACGAAGAATTCTATTTGAATTTCAGTGATAATTTCTGATAATTTCTGGCAGTTGATCACTTTGAAATATCTTATGGACAAAGGCCTTGAGACAAACCATCAAAACTATTCTAATCATTTCTGATAATTATTTAATGGGCTATTACTCGTAATAAGATTATCATGTGTTGTAAATGTTCTCCTTACTGATAAAAGAAACAATATGCGACAAACCTTGTTGACTGTCCGGACGACTTAGCTGTTGTGGGCGTATGTTTTGTTGCCTGGCAACCTATCTTGTATTTTGAAATACCGGTATGCATAATTCTTTGTAAATTGATGGATTGAAATATCAATTCCTATAAGCCAATTACAATATACACAATGACTACTGCACTGCATATTTGGTTCTCTATCCCTACATGTATTATACTAGTATAATAGTAAAATGAAAGTGATTAATTTGGGTTTTTTTTGTTTTGTTTTTTAATTGTAGGTAATGAGTATAGTAAAAATGGTGCAACAGAAATTGATAATGAGTATATCCAGTGTTTTCAGGAAAAAGCTGATCAAGCAGATGTAGTTATGGTTATTTTGTGTAAAAAGTTTGCTTCATCTCGGACATGTCAGCAACAGGTTACTATATATCAATTTAGAAAACTTTCCATATATACCAAATATGGAGGGGGGTTGGGATGGCCTAGTGGTCTAGAGGGCCGCGCTTCGACCTCTAGCTGACCGGTCACCTCTGACTTGCGGCTGTGTTTTCGAGCCCTGGTGTGAGCGTATGTGGCATGGAGATAGGGGCGCCTGGTCAGCCTCGTGGGTTTCCTCCGGGCACTCCGGTTTCATCCCACTGCTAAAGACCCCTACGCGCAAGCGAATTATTGAAATAAAATTAAACCATATGTTAGTCCCGAAATGACCTAATTTGTGATGAGTGGACGTTAAACCCCATTTCTCTCTCTCTCCCAAATATGGAAAAAGTAACTAACCACATACTTTTGTTGGAATGTACCTTTAATAGAAAAAAGATTCTTCTAGTTTTCACCATTTCATTATTCATGTTTATTCAATCAATTCTATAAACACCTCAGACACAATATTTACTTTAATAACATGTTTGCTTTTTCTATGAACAGGTATATTATTGTGAACATAGAAAAGAGATTATACCATTACAACTAGAAGATGTTTGTTTACCAGGCTGGTTGAGTATGTTAATAGGATCTAAAGCATTTCAGGTAACACACAGCAATACAGTTAACAAGTAAATATTGATAAAATACATTTTATTTTACCTGAAAGAGCTACATTCAAAAGACAAAGGTTTTCAGTTACCTGTACATGAAATTATGCAATAAAGATAGTAGTATGGAGTCATCGATAAGTTTATACAAGCTCTATCATGTGTCATGAAATAAACTATGTGCAAGATTGAAAAGGGAATTGATTTATAAACCTAATTTTTTTAAATTTTATAGCATGTCAATCAAAAGGGTTATAAGAAATTACTTCATTCCCAAATTCAAAGATGTATAGATCCAACAGCTAAAGATAGTCTACAGAGAGAAATCAACCTGGCAAAATCAAATGCTGCTGTAAGAACTGAATTAAATATTTCTTAAAATTGAAGTTTGTCATTTGAATTGAACCAGTAGTCAATTATACCTCCATAACCTAGTTTACAAAACCTAATTTGATTTAGATAATACTTATACCATCTCAGGGAATCACGTGGCTAAGTGGGTAAGACGCTGGCTCGCTATGCTGGAGGTCGAGTGTTCGATCCCTGCATTTGCAGAAAATACAGATTTTCCAGCATGGTTTCCCCCTGTCAGTGATGCAGGATAGAGGACCAGACAAGGACAACTGTCTAATCGTTCACATGGGATGAAAAGCTGAGATCCTTGTACACATTGGCATGCATGTAAAGGATCCCTTAGCAGTTATAATTCGATTTAAGAGTAGGCCGTAGCACCGCTTCCCCGGCATAGCACACTGTATGGCGTATGCCCATCTTTATTAGCCCAGGTTGGGAGCATAACAGTAGGACGTTAAACCCCATTTCATTTATACCAACTCCTTTGTAAGAATGTAAGTACCATTTAATATTTGTTTATGAGAAAAGATTGTCAAACTTTCTTATTTCAGGAGTAAAGGTTACTGTGTCTTAATAAAAGTCTAAAAGTTCTGATCAAATTAATGTAAGAACATGTTTTCTATTCACAGATTAGCCATATTAAAAGAGCTATAAAGAATCCAGCCAGTATTTATATATCAGGTAGCACGAAATTCTACAATCCCAAGACTGAGGAAATATGCAAGTATGTCACTAATAATTTTAACCAATTAAATCAGAATCACTCATATTGTTTACTCCACATCATCTTGGCCTTTTTATTCTGGGGCTTAATGTCTGCTTCCTAGGAGGGTGATATTCTTCATCTTGTTGAGCTTAACATTTGCTTTCATCTAGGGAGATATTGACTGATATTGCAGACAAGAGGGGGATTTCGCAATCATTTGTTTATGAGGTGTGTTGAGTAATGCAATCCTAATTTACCCACCAATCAAAACCTGTGATACAGAAATTCTTTGATTTTAAAAGGACAAATTTATAAACTAGCTTATTCCTGAAATTTAATTCTCTCGATGTCCTCTCAAGGGTTAGCCATTAGATCAACCCATAAGAAGTGCCCCTGTATATCACTACATTTTCATTAACTCAATCGGACAGAACAGTAAGATGTTAAACACCATTTCATTAATTAATTATGATTTTTTCTATCAATCAATGTTGTTGTAATATTTGTTTTAAGGTCTGTTGGGTTACACTTAAATCAGTTGAAGAACATAACTATTGTTACTGGTGGTTTTCATGGTGTAGGTGAAACTGTTAGCAATTCATTCTATAAAGAAAATGAAAGATTAAAGAAGAAACATCAAGTATGGCATATATTACCAGAAAAAGATCCACAAGTAAATATCTTTCATATTACCACAATATTACTTACAGGGGATTGTCTAGTCTTTCAAATGGCATTCAAATAGTAAAATAAAATGAGTTTTAACGCCCTGACTCGGCTAATGTGAAAAAGATCTACAAGTAAATATCTTTCCTTTACCAAAATATTACTGACAGGAGATTGTGCCTATGAGTCTAGTCTTTCAAATGGGATTCAAATAATGGAACAGAGTGGGGTTTAATGTCCTACTTTTCTGCTCCTACTAGATGGATGGATGCAGGTTAGTTCTATTATATGAATATAAAATGCACTTGTTAGGGGAATGTCGCTCAGTAGTGACTTGAAGCTTTGGAAATTAAATAATTTAATATCATTATTTTTTCACTGAGTATTATGTTATTCCTATATTTAGGATCGGCATCTTCAAGCAAGACAAGGTACAGATGGTAGATTTGAAATCATACCATTTGGTAAAACATTATTCTGTGGGGATGATGTTCATGAAAGAGAAACTTTAGTAGCCAGATCTTTCGATATTTGTATATTGATTGAAGGTTAGTTGAAAATTAAGATAAAACCATATAGTTCTGAGATGGAGTGATTTAGATGAATTACAATGGGTATACAATGTAATGCTGATAAAAGCTCCAGGAATTTGAAGATGGACAGGTGGAGTTAAATCAAAATACTTTATTTCTTTTGGAAAATTTATCAGTAGAAAAGGGCTGTATGTTCATATTTCCAGCGGTAAAGGAAGTAACTGTGTTACAGGCATTAAAAAACATCACTGGATATTGAAAAAGAAATAACTGAAATTACATGAAATGGGGATGAGAGATGGAAGAAGTAGTATTCATATTAGAACCACAAAATCTATGTAAGAATGAATGAACAATTTTGTTATGGTAACATATCATGTTCTGAGCAAAAAAAAATAGGTTCACCTCGCTATGGTATTCAATATATGTCAGTAATATTCCTACAAAATTAGTTCTTTTCGTGATACAATAGAATGAAAGCGTGACGACCCGTACATGTTTCAAATTCACGTCAGTAATATTCCTCCAAAATTATATGTCTTCGTTTATACAGAAGAAACTATATAAGCCAATTCCTCAAAACAGATCACAGTTGTCATTTGACAAAATAAAACCAAAGAAAAATAAAAACCTTCCCTTCAGATTTCCAAGAATGATTGTCTGAGAGCCAGAATAATAAATTTGTATGACCTTTCTGTTTACCGGTTACTTCTATTTGAGCAAATTCCACTTGATAACCTAACAGATAATATGAAATGATGTGTTATATTTTATTAAGGTGGGCCTGGATCAGCACATGAAACTGAACAGTTTGTATGGAATGATCGAGTAGTTATACCTGTTAGATGTACAGGGGGTGCTGCTGGTGGGAAATTTAATGTCCCAGATAAAATATTTCAGGTGATTATTAAGTTTATGTAATTTTGTTAAATTACATTTTTTATCAATATTTTGGAAGTAAAAAATTTTGATAAAAATATAAGAAGTCTTTACTAAATAAATGTTTGTGAACTATCAAGTCGTCATTGCTAGTGCTCCTACGGTTAGGACTTTTTGCTATTCGAATAACTGTGGCTATCAACCGGTTAGTAACAATTAACTGTTTGGTATCAAGTTTCAACATTAAATAACCACTCACATCGCGGTATGATTTACAAGCAAGTGGTTTTTAATACATCATTGTACACGTCTGTCAATATCAAGTAATAAGCTTACCGGTACCTACAAATATTAGCTTTGTCCCTCTCTTAAATCCTGTGTTTTTCCTCTTTGTAAGTATTTGGAAGTACTAGATATAAAGAAAACAAATGTCGATCATCAAATTCAGAGATTATCATGGCGGAAGTGTGAGAGTTGTGCCCCTTTACGGCTTTAGACTTGTACTATTTAGTGATCGAGTTTATTTCACCAGTTCCACAACTCCAATCTCCACCCTCGGTGCTTTGTTGATAAAACTACTTTATTGTTATTGAAATTATTAAAGACTTATAATCAGGCAACTAGAATTATCTACAGCTTGTGTGTGATCAAGATGTAATGTAACTCAACTCATAACAGTCGAACCATATCACACACACGCCACGGCATGAAAACTGCACTGACTGGCTGAGCAAACACGTGACCGATGCAAATTCTCTTTGGCTTCTTAAATTGGCAGATTTTTAACAGTAATGATGTCGCATTTTATGACTATTTTGTAATTGTTCTTGCCTTGCCTTCCCCCGATTATCGAGATTTTAAGACGTGGGTTGTTTTCCACTGGTCCAACAGCAACATGTACCTCTCGACTGCTCGGCGAAATATTCTGATTTCAAGATAAATACATCATATCGTGGAATAAAGTGGAATAGTTAAAAAGAAGAAAGCGCCTGACCTCATTAACTAACTTCCTGTAACTTTTAAACAATAATATTTAAAACCCAAGAATAACATTTTTTTCATTAGATTCCTGTAAAACAAACAGCTGCTCATTGACAGGTCATACTGGGGTAACGGGGGGGGGGATCTTAAGTTGACATACATTGTTCAATTTTCAAAATGGCGCTCTGTGGTCATGGAGACGTTTGTAATGGGAGATAACTCCATTTAATGGGGACATCTCCAATTATCTGTACCGCTCAATTCGAACCGTGTAACCGTCCAATTCTAACCGTTTACGATTATTCAACTCATCGTAGGATCACTAGTCATTGCACAATCATATTCTATTATTTTAGCTACCTCAGGGTGTAAATGAAGAGGATTGGTTAAAACTAAGTTCTAAAAATATATCACCTGATCAAATTGGCCAATCAGTGACCAATATTGTAGAAAGCCTGCTGACAAGATTATTGAATGAAGATCGGGCATCAATGATCTCATCAAAAATGGTGTTTAATAGTAAGTCTCCCAAAACTCCATCACCAAGTATATCTCCATCCACTGCAAGACCATCATTATCAACCATGAAGACTGTTTTATTAGGATAAATCAGATTTCTAATTATTTTTATATAATTTTAATATGTACAGTTTTACAGGGAGACTTAACCTGTGATTAATTCTGTACATTCAAAAAAAAGATTGCTCTAAATTCAGACTCAGGGCTCTCCACTGTTTAATTATCACTTGTTTTCAATCTGGGACAATGGCACAATTTTCTGTAAAGCCAAAAAACGTCTCCAAGTTATTATTGGCAACATTGATATGGTTTCTCATTTAATTCTGAACCACACAAGTTCCATTTATATCAGCCATTGTAAAAATGTACTTCATGAAAAAAAATCTGTTTACACTCAAGAAAGACAAAATTTATAATTTGTTTGTCAAGAAATAACTAAAATTTTTGTGGTATTTAGCGGCTTCAAATTTTGCAGAGAGTTTTTCAGAAAGATTCAAAATTGTGGCCAACTTTTTAATAATTTTAGTTTTGTGTAGATATTTTAATTTCATTGTACTGTGTAATATGAAAATAGATTTTTCTATGTGTAAAAGGTCCTTTACAACCTTTAAAATAATCAAAACCTTAATGTTTTTATTAGGAAATTGGCTTTAATGTGCAATCTGATTAAAATACAGATCTAAGTTTAGTTCCATTTCTCTTTGCTTTAGATGGATTTCACTCCATATAGATTTGACTAGTTTGCTTGGGAGGTTAAGTCCTGAGTCATGTGAACTACAGTAAGTGAACTTACCAATTTTATCCAAGTTAACCAAAGATCCGAAGTAACCGAAAGTCGAAATTCAATCTTAGCTCAATTAGAAATAAACTGCATGAGCCGGATCATAATTGATTCAAAGGCACATTTCAAGCTTTTGTTCATATGTGCAATTAGATAACTTCCGTTTTGTCGCCATCTTTGAAAAATGTTCTTACTATTCACGGAAAGTGGTTTGTACAGCAGACCGCAAGTTTTGAATTTTCCAGGAAAATTCTTTTATTGTGTCGCGTCAAATTGGTTGATTTGGGTCAAAATGATAGGGGGAAGTATTTTGAATACCTAACCGCGTTTTTAACCATCAGGACGAAACTGACATGGTCAAATTCTGAACATAGTGCAGATTCTACTTAAGAAAAGGAATAAAACCGGAATTAGATCAAATGGACTGAACATTTTGATCTGAGTTAAGCAAAGATCCAACTGAAGCGCAGGATCAAAGGGTCCAAACGATTTTATCCGAGCCAAGTGAAGAACCGACCTATGCGAACGTTACTGTATTTATATTTAAAAGTTAGTTTTGCTTACAACCACTCGCTATAATTGTTAAAAAAAATAGATAATGTAAAGAGAATGTGTTAAAAATTTGTCAAATTTCTTCATTCTGTTGATTTATATACCATTTGAGGCCAAACAAAAAGGGTTGCATTAGCAGATTTAGCTGTTGAATAATGCATCTTTAAATAGAGCTGTTTATTTAAATAAAATTTGAGTTAAAAATAAAGTGAAATGGGACCTGTGATTTAATCAGATTGACAATGGTGCTATTAATCTTTCAATTTGTTAACCATATATTTACCCAAAATTGTTATTTGATATGCATTTGAACAACTTTCAATACATGATATTGTTGTTTTGAATTTTGACAAAATGGATATTTATTAGCTTATGATTGTTATAGTTTATTATGTTTTGAAAATTTAGATTTATTTTTGTTTCCTTATTTATTTAGTATTTTGCTCATGTTAAAACATCAAATAGTAACAACAATTTTTATACGCCCACATTTTTATGTGGACGTATATTGTCGTCGCCCCCGTCCGTCCGTCCGTCCGTCCGTCCGTCCGTCCGTCCGTCCACATTTTTTTGTGAACAGTCTACAGGTCACAATTTTTATCCGATTTCAATGAAACTTAAAATATAGGTTTATCACCATAAGATCTCGGTTCCTTTCGATATTGGCATGTATCGGACTGTAACTTCATGGGTTATGGCCCCTGATTGTACGAAAAATCACGTTTTTTAGCTTGTGAACAGTGTAGAGGTCACAATTTTGAACCGATTTGGATGAAACTTGACATGTATGTTTATAACCCAAAGATCTTGGTTCCTTTCGATATTTGCGCCCATCGGATCGTAACTTCCTGAATTATGGCCCCTGATTGTCCGAAAAATCGCCCTTTTTAGCTTGTGGTCCCTCTGGAGGTCACAATTGTTATCTGATTTAAAAAATCGTTTGATTATATCACCGTTGCATGGTTATGAAGGTTGAGTTCGAATTTCGTGAAAATCGGAGCAAAATTGACGGACAAAATGGCCGCCTTTTGTACGCGAATAGTGTGAAAATATGTTATATCAAGGTTGTGGACCTTATAGAGGTCACAATTTTGAACCGATTTTGATGAAACTTGACATTTATGTTTATAACCCAAAGATATTGGTTCCTTTCGATATTTGCGCCCATCGGATTGTAACTTCCTGAATTATGGCCCCTGATTGTCCGAAAAATTGCCCTTTTTAGCTTGTGGTCCCTCTGGAGGTCAAAATTGTTATCGGATTTAAAAAACCGTTTGATTATATCACCGTTCCATGGTTATGAAGGTTGACTTCGAATTTCGTGAAAATCAGACAAAAATTGACGGACAAAATGGCCGCCGTTTGTACGCGAATAGTGTGAAAATATGTTATATCAAGGTTGTGGACGTTATAGAGGTCACAATTTTGAACCAATTTGGATGAAACTTGACATGTATGTTTATAACCCAAAGATCTTGGTTCCTGTCGATATTTGCGCCCATCGGATGGTAACTTCCCGAATTATGGCCCCTGATTGTCCGAAAAATTGCCCTTTTTAGCTTGTGGTCCCTCTGGAGGTCAAAATTGTTATTGGATTTAAAAAAACGTTTGATTATATCACCGTTCCATGGTTATGAAGGTTGAATTCAAATTTCATGAAAATCGGACGAAAATTGACGGACAAAATGGCCGCCGTTTGTACGCAAATAGTGTGAAAATATGTTATATAAAGGTTGTGGACCTTATAGAGGTCACAATTTTGAACCGATTTTGATGAAACTTGACATGTATGTTTATAACCCAAAGATCTTGGTTCCTTTCGATATTTGCACCCATTGGATCATAACTTCTTGAATTATGTCCCAGGATTGTCTGAAAAATCGCTTTTGTTAGCTTTTGGTCCCTCTGGAGGTCAAAATTATTATCCGATTTAAAAAAACGTTTGACTATATCACCGTTATATGGTAATGAAGAGAGAGTTTGAATTACGTGAAAATCGGACTAGAATTGATGGACAAAATGGCCGTCGTTTGCACATGAATAGTGTGAAAATATGTTATATCAAGGTTGTGGACCCTATAGAGGTCACAATTTTGAACCGATTTTGATGAAACTTGACATGTATGTTTATATCCCAAAGATCTTGGTTCCTTTCGATATTTGCGCATATCGATTCGTAACTTTCTGAGTTATGGCCCCTGATTGTCCGAAAAATCGCCTTTTTAACTAATTGGAGGTCACAATTATTCTCCAATTTAAAAAAAAAAACAAACAAACTATGATTATATCACCGTTACACCTTAATGAAGGTCGAGTTTGAATTTCATGAAAATTGGGCCAAAAATTGCGGGACAAAATGGCTGCCGTTTGTAAGCGAATAGTTTAAAAATATGGTATATCAAGGTTGTTGGCAAGTAGAGAACACAATTTTAATCAGATTTTGATGAAACTTGAAATTCAGGTTTGAAACCCAAAGATCTTGGTTCCTGTCAATATTTGCGCATATCGAATTGTAACTTCATGAATTATGGCCCTTTATTGTAGGAAAAATCACTTTCTTTTTAGCTTGTTCTCTATCCATCTCTCGAAAATGTGGGCGTATCCTGCCTGGCAGCCGCTGGTTTATTTTAATATTCTAAAGACAGTATATCTTTAATTTATAAAACATGTCAGTTTAACCGTTAACAACAATCTAACTACACTGTGTTAAATTAAGACAGAGTATACAGGGGGTGGGGTTATGGGTATTTGTATGACTGTAAAAGAACAGTTTGCTGTAATTGTTAATTTTTGGGCCAGGAGCTGGGCCCTAATTCCTAAGAACTTATTGTTCTTGAAGGCAACACTCTTCGAAAAAGCCCGAAGCTCGACTAATTCCATGACATGAAACTTGGCATGCTTATTCCTAAGACATTTGTGCATCAATTGACAAACTTACGTTGATTATTTATATTAAATCACAATTCCATGTTTGGTTCCATCTCCTTATGTATATGTTCTGTATATATGATTTGTTCATTATTTTAAAGATATTATAGAAATTGCTTTGAGTGCTAAGCCTTGAAAAAAATGACCACATAATATTTACAGATCTTGACAGGGCAATAAGCTATGTCATCAATTTAAATATTAGTATGTTAACAATATACAATTTAACTTAATATTACATGTATTTCATAAATGCATTCCCTGACTAATATACTTTAATTGTTAATGTTTTTGAATAACATCACTATCTGTCAGTATCTTCAGAATCTGAATTACCATGTGCACAAGATATGAGTGTTCTGGGGAATACAAAGGTAACCACTTTCAGCAAGAAAATAATTGTAATTACTTTTGAAGAATACCATACCGGTACTTAAAAAATCACCATAGACTCCTTAGGCAATGAATTGATGTTTCACATCCAATATTTGAAAAGTTTATATAGACATGCAGAAATAATGTTTGGTTTCATGTCATTCAATGTTTAATTATGTTTCTGACAATGCCAGTTATGTCAGCTTATAGTGATAAATGCTTTGCTGCATAGATTTAAACAAATAGCATTTGGAGAATGAACCAGCAGTTGCCAGGATAAGATACTCCCACTATTTGCAGGAGATTATGGCAGCTGATTATGGACCCTCTAGAGGTCATAATTTTTATGCTGTTTTAAAAAACATTCGAATATGTAACCTTTGCACCGTAACAGTTTGAATTTGTGAAAAAACAAAAAAAACGCCCGACAAAATGGTCTCTTCTAGTTAGCAAATTTTAATATTGTAAAAGAATGTAATACCAATGTTGTGGAATTTCTATCTGATTTTGATGAAACTTAAAATATATGTTTATAACCCAAAATTCTGGGTTCTTTTTGATACTTCAGACTGTAACTTGACTAACTTCCTGGATTATGGCTCTGTCAATTTATTGCAAAACGTGAAGCTATTTTGCTTGTTTTTCATTAGTAATTTGTACCAAAAGTTGCTTTGCTGTAAAAGTGATAATGGAACACATGAAGTCTTTTTTTTATTGGCATCATCAAACTGCTCCCCTAAATTGCTGCCTTGTGGGAAGTGCTCCCCACATTTGGAATCACAAGGGTTTTTTTTTCTCTCTCATTCCATTGTATAAATAGTTGCATTGTTATTTATCCATATACATTCAAATATAATGCACTAAAAAAACATTATTATTTATCCATATATTCAGATATTTTGCACCACAGAAACATGTTAACCTTGTAGCATTTTGTTTCATTTGAATTAGTTGAATTTAACATAAATTTTCTTCTGTCGTGTCTTATAGATACAATGACAATTTGCTCTGTTAAGTTTTTTTATTGCATTAAAAATTTATAGCACACTTTATTTACAACTTCTATAATATATTTTATCTATTTCATATATTTCATGTTTTGCATTTAGTAATATATATTAATTAGTTGTTGCTTTTCTGGTTTTTATTACCAGTATAAAAATATATATTACAAATTTATAACTGACAAAATAAATTTATTTTTTACACTGAAGACAATGAATAATTCTTATAATTTTATTTATTAACTTGAATGTGTAAGATAATATTTATTGAAAATCTTTCCCATTCCCATACATGTAGAAATTTCTGACATGAAATTCAGGCAGTAATGTTTCGTGTCTGCTGTTTCCAACTGCAATATCATATACATTTTGAATTACATGTAGCATTAAACTGACCACCCTGTATATCCATTTATTTTATTCTGCTGTATCATCAAGACGTTATTTGAAGACTTAATGATGTCTTTATAATTCTTGGGCACTTATGAATTGAAGTTCTATACTGTTACAGAAAATAGCTCAATAAACATATACTCTCCCAAAAAAGAAACGCAAAGTTATATTTCGTGGTCAGTATATCCTTGCTCTGCTATCGCCTTGTTGCAACAGGAACAAGGACACGTTGCTGAACCAAACTGCTATCCAGTGTTGCTGTGGCCATACCCTCAGTGCCTGAACCCATTAAAGTTGGATTTCATGGTGTGGGCGTATTTCAAAACAGAAGCTGTAACGGGGACGCCTGCCTCGTTATTCGGTTTCACGTAGGCGTTTGCCTACTGTCTGGTACGAGATTCTACGCCGTCCGGGAATTGCTGTTGCAGTAGAGGTCACTGTTGAAAACCATTTACGCCAATGACGTAACCGGAAGTAACGATCCAGGACAGGTGGGCCACTCTTGTTTGGCCTGGGCTAGGGCGTGCACGTGTTGAACTCCGCTGTCGGTACCTATCCCAAAGGCTAGAAATGGAACTAAGGGAAACATTCAGCTGCCTGGCTACATCTGTTTTGGATTCACCTGCTTGTAATCGACGAATAACGTTGTTGCGTTGGTCTTCGTCCAGATGTGGCATCACTTGGTTCTTTGAGTGTTTACATGCCCAACTGATTTGGAAACCGAGAACCTCGGGATTTTAAAGACCTTAGATTTAGGTTCCATGCAAAAAGCTCGCGAAGCTGTTAAATTCATGTTTCTTGGTGCAATCAAGCGATAAAAAATTTCAACAAAAAGGATGACCAGTCACAATTAGTGACCCTACCTTTAAAATCAATAATGAATTTCTTTTATCCTTACATAATGGCATTAAAACAAGTAAGATTTGCCGAAGCAAAGACCTCGGTGAAATAAAAAAATGATGAAAAATGGGTTGTGCGTTTCTTTTTTTGAAGAGTATATAATAGTTACAAGAAATATAGTATGGTAATGAAACAATAATGAATGGATAACAGTGGTCATTGTACCAATAAATCACAAAAGTGTTGATGTGATCATTTCAAAACACTAACAGCATTAGTTTCTTTATAATAATTAAAAAATATTTTGATGAGATGAGTGATTCATTTATCATGTGACCAAATCAACACCAGTTAAAAGGCGTTTATATATATAATACAATGTGAACCTTGAGATTGAAGTAGCCCTAAATAATGTCTACATTTTGATTTATTGCAATAATACTAAACTAAAAAGATAAAATTACTTTGCCATGGTTGAGATTTACAAACTGAATAATCTTCAGTATTAATATACCTTCAACTGTTTACATTAAAATTAAAATGTTTAAAAAAGTCAACTAAAATTTGGTGTTTCAAGACGAAAGTCTAATACCTCTGTGTTGAAATATAAAAAATTATGAAGAGAAGTTTCCAGAACTTTTCAATTTGACTGAAACTATATCTGAATATTAAATTCACGGAGGCTACCCCCACTGTAATAAAATGTTAGTTATACGGCAAGTGATTTTATATCTTATTACAAAGATCTTAAAGTAAAAACATGAAAATATTGCATGTTAGAAATAATATGAACATTATGTAAAAGAGGAAAAGCAAAATAGATAAGCCTATCATCATTGGATTTTTAACCTCATAGTGCAGTAAGTATTTTTCATATAACAGTGATTTCGTGTTGTATAAAATTCTGATCTTGGAATGAACAGTTTTATTGCTTCATATTTTAAAAACATCGAGCAACTTCAGCAGCATTGTTAGCCTTTTCTATGGCAGACGGACACTTTTCTCTTCTTACTATCATATTGCCATCAAAATATCCTTCATTTCTGGGTAAGCCATGGGTGTTATTGGAAAATGTGATAAGACCTAGAAAATTATTTAATTAGTACTATTAATAAAATATAATAGTAAAGTAATTAGCACATCACCAGGATATTCAAGAGCCGACATTTCATTGATAAATGAAGGATATTTGCTAAAAATTATATTTTATTAATTTTATATATATTTTTGAAAGAAATTTTAACATAAATTTCATATTGTAATATCAATTAATTAATTCACACTTACCTAGACCCTTTATTTTTCCATCCAAAAATTGACCCTCAAACTTCATATTATCACATCTGGTAAATATGCCATATCCATTGAATTTACCTTGTTTAAACTCGCCTTCATACCTACATGTATATATTAATATTCATGAAAGATTCATTGGTATGTCATTACTTTTAATAGTTTTGCTTCGAATCATAATCATGAGGGAAAATGCGGCTTGACGAGCACTCAACACAAAATAGGTACTATCTGGACTAAGCAACGGTGCACAACCCCCACCCCCAGTGACAGACCCTATGATTTAAAGTGCATGTGCCAGACTACATGACCACCAACACCCTGTGATGATCAGGATATCCCGAAGAAATCTGATCATGGTTCCCTTATAATGATGCATTATTTAAGATTTGATAAAGAGCTGGGCATTCAAAGACTAATGAACTGAAAATTTTTCAACATGTATCATCCACTGCAGGACAGAAGATATATCTACTGTACAGGACATGGTCAACTAACCTAGGTCAGCATGCCAATGGTTTTCATTGAAATGTATTGATGGACCTTTGCTTAATTCGATTTAACCCAGGTTGGAAGATCATCTAGAGTTGATATTTGGATATTGCTTTCTTAATTAAATGTTAAATAATCAAAAAATCCTTTAGTAGCAATTAGTGTTCTTTAAGTGACATTTAGTAACTGGGCAGATAAATAATTATAAACATATACTTATGGAAAAACAGCTACTGATTTATTTAGGCGACTTTCAAAGTTTTCAAGCTAATACAAAGTAACAAAATCTGAGGCAACATATATGGACAAAATTACAACAAGTTTGAAACCATACATAGAAAAAACAACATCAAAGGGCTATGGCACAAAGGGGTTATGATATACACAAGATAAAAGGTACTAATTACCTTTCTTAAAGCCACTGAGTGTTGATGATCTATGTGTAAAGATCAAGTGCAACCTCACATTTTTGATGCAATGCAGAAACAACAACTTCATCCCCAAGGGCCTATGACTCAAGTCCCCCGTCCAGTCAGCAGCAGCTAATAAGATTGTGGAAAAAGCTAGTAGAGGCCTCCTCTGAGAGCATATACAACAATACACGAAACATCGACTAAGTATCCAACATGATGAAATCCTTTCTCAACTAAAAAGTTGTCTATCACCATCAGATTACCAACAGCTCCGAACGAAGCAGCTGAAGTCCCTTGACATTCTCAGGCAGAACACTCGTGCTAACCAACTTAAAAAGTTTGAAAATCTTAAAACCGCCACAGTCGCTTGTTCTACCAAAAAAAACAAAGATGATTACCTCACCAAAACAGTTATAAACCTCAGTAGCCATATCATGACCGATGACAAAATCACTCTGTTGTCCCGAAGTTTGAAGTTCACACCTACCAACCACCCAACTAACCAAGACCTGCTCAACGCCAACACAGAGTGAGGTAAGAGACAATTAGCACCCGGTGGCAAAATTGACTTCCTTCAACATCAAATAGCTGATCTAATATCCAAAACACAGTGACAAACCGACAATCTTACCAAGTCCCAAAAGATTGCCCTGCAAGAACTGAAGAAAGACCAAACTATCACCATAGTAGCTGCCGACAACGGGAAATCCACTGTAGTAATGGATAAAAGACTATCTGGACACTGTGTCCCAACTACTTACAGATCGCACTACTTACAGAAAGATTAGGAAGGACCCTACCAACAGCTATAACGACCAATCTGATTAAAACACAGATCCAATTTCGTTTCGTTTTTTATAGTTCAAAATTTCGTTTTTACTTGTTTTCACTACTCTTGGATCTGGAAGACTTGTTATTTAAGTCATGTTCTGCCTGAAATGAGGGGTCAGCCAATCAAATGGTCTGTCGAATCGACCGTTTGACCTTTTCATGCATGGAACTGTGGGTAAATATTACCAGCGGATAGAAATCAAAACAAAACAAAAGTAGATTTTAAAAAGCATGACGGTCGCTAATTGGTTAATCGAATGACTGACGTTATCGGGTCAAATGTCCCGTGCTTGATACCTGACGTCATAGAACGTGAGCTCCCACTATAACTTGTTAGATCTACATGAGTGTAGGCCATCGAAAGTATAAAAAAACGAAACGAAATATAGATCTATATTTTAATTAGATTGCTATAACGACCACCATACCACCCAGTTAATGAACCTTAAAGAGCACAGGCGAATTACAACACCCCTATTTTATAAACTTAAGCCATCCCACCCTAGATCATAATATGCCAGAGCTACAATCAAAACCCTTTAGAACCTCATTAAAGCCAGATTTCCAGTATGCTCCAGAGATTCTGTATATTACTACACTGCCCAGCACCTGTCCAAACTCCTCTCTCCATTTGGTAAAGAAACCTCCTCATTTATTAAAGATTCTAAAGTTTTCTGTGAAAAACTACAAAACCTACCAGGCGGTTTGGGGAACATTGAGAGGTGTAAATGTACAACAGACTCTGTAAATGAATGGTGAAAAGGGAATCAGAAAATTATTCAAGAATTTACATAGACCTCAATATGGACGGTAAATGAACAGTAAGTAATGACAAATACATTCTGAAAAATAGGCCCTTCCTCAATCAAGTGGTGGGACAAACATGGCTTCAAAAAAATTTTATGGAGCCTCCTCGCAAATACAAAGTTTTGAGGGGAATTTATAGCAAATTTTTGTAAATTTAAGATGTATACCTGCGAGCAGACTGACTGACTTGATGATATATTTGGACTAAAACGGATTCAAACTAATTAATCATAATTTTGCTTAAAATTCTACCCAAAACATTGTAATTGTCAGGGAATACCCCTGCTACAAAAAGAATGTTTGTGTCACATGACTTACCTCTTGGTATCTATAGCGACTGGTGCGATGTCGGAGGGGAATACATTGCGCACACAAGGTGATTTTGTCTTTAATCGCTGACTATTTATTACAAATATAAAAGTCCCCGGTTGTACAGGACAATACTGTGGGTTTTTTCCAGGTCCTCCGGTTTCTTCCCACTGCTCAAGACCCTAGCGCGGAAGTGAATTATTGAAATAAAATGAAACCATGTTAGTCCCGAAATAATCTAGTTTGTGTTGAGTGAATGTTTCTCAGAAAGTGTTGTATGTCTAACCCTTCATTAAGTTTATCAACATGTACCCGGTACATCAAGCGCTCAATATCTGTGCGCAATCTTTGACATCATGCAGGCCGACATTCTTTATCCTTGAGCTGTCCTGTAAACGCTCCATGAGTGTTTTTCAGGGAATCCATGAATATTTCTCAAGTAAGATTGGATATTTTTGTCCCCCACCCATCTGTCTGTCTGTCTGTCCGTCACACTTTTTGGGACACAATAACTCTCTTCCTAATTGAGCTAGAATGTTCAAACTTGGTGTATGTGTTTATTAGGTCAATGCCTTGATAGAGTTCGAAGATGAGCATTTTCCGCTTAGGGTAAGCAGAGATAAGCAATTTGATTGGTTGATGCTTTGGGACACGATAACTTTAGTTCATATTAAGTGAAAATTATGAAACTTGGTGTATAATTTCATTACAGTAATACCTTGACTAAGTTCGATAATGAGCATTTTCTGCTCAGGTAAGCAGAGCGATACGCAATTTGATTGGACGAGACTTTGGAACACAATAACTCTCCTTCTAATTGAGTTAAAATGTTCAAACTTGGTGTATATGCTTATTAGGTCAATGCCTTGATGGAGTTCGAAGATGAGCATTTTCCGCTTAGGGTAAGCAGAGATAAGTAATTTGATTGGTTGATGCTTTGGGACACGATAACTTTAGTTTAGAATGAAGTGAGAGTGATGAAACTTGGTGTACAGTTTCATTACAGTAATACCTTGACTAAGATCGATAATGAGCATTTTCTGCTCCGGGCGACAGGGTAAGCAGAGCGATAAGCAATTTGATTTGCAAAGACTTTGGAACACAATAACTCTCCTTCGAATTGAGTTAAAATGTTCAAAATTGGTGTGTATGCTTATTAGGTCAATGCCTTGATGGAGTTCGAAGATGAGCATTTTCTTCTTAGGGTCAGCAGATATGAGCAATTTGATTGGTTGATACTTTGGGACAAGATAACTTAGGTTCATCTTGATTGATGATTTTTATGCCAATACAATGACTGCATTGTCATTCAGTAATTGATTCGACAGTAACAAACGATTGACTCAGACACGAGGGGCCTTTTGTCAAGCGTGGGGGCCCTTTTGTCTGCCTTTAGGGTCCCCCTAACTAGGGTACAATTTCATTTTTCTCGTCGGTGTTAGCATTTTTCTTTATCAAACACTTTTGGATGACACTTCGTGTACAGTTTGATTGCTCGATACGTTTGAAAAAAATAAATGTGCGATTAATTCATATGTGTCATCTATTTATTTTGGGATTTCGGCGGGGGACATCTGCCTCACTGTTGGCTTGTTACTTTCTATATATACCAAAATTGCCATACTTTTGTTGGAAAAAAACACCCGATAAATACTTTTCTGGGAACGTAGCTTTAATTAGTTTGAATATGTTTTTAGTCCAAAAATATCAAATCACACAGTTTTGTATGTGGAAAAGTATCTTTAAGGATGGTGGTTAAAGGTATCACAGTATTTTGTGATCAACATGCAAGAGCCATGATTCTGTTAATATATAGCTTGTAAAGTGCCATACACCCACTATTTACTATTACTGTTTTGGTACCTAGTGGGTTAACTATACTGTCCCTTCAATATTCATAATATGAATATTTTTGAAAATAAATCCCTTTAAAAGATCACCTGGACTCGTCTTTGAATAACATTATTCCACTCCCTGAACACAAACCATCTTCAAAATTACCCCAATACTGAGAACCATCAGAAAACTTCAAATGTCCATAACCATGTCTTTGATTTTGACTGTTCCAATGGCCATTGTATATGCTTCCATCTGGGTAAGTATGTTGGCCTTTATCAACCATGTTTAGGCAATGTTTATGAATGTGTGCTTAAAGACTGGAAATGAATGTTGAATTACAATCAATATTTTCATTTAAAAAATCAAACACTCAGTCTCAGGTATAGCATCCTACATATGGTCACAATTTATTCACTAAGCTTGGTGTCAATGCCATATGCCTACTAATATTATCACACAGAAAGGAATTGATTGACACAATTTCTGACAATTTCTCCCATTATCAACATTATAATGAAATATTAATGGATTTTATGTTTTGGCCCCTAATTAATTGCAAATAACTACACTGGTGGGTAAAATTGTGATAATGGCACACTTCACATCATAATTAAATCAGATTCTGAGAAAATGCAGATATTTTTCATACATATACAAAAACATTCCAGTAGAACATCGCCTTTGCCAGGTGTGTTCATCGCAAGCCATAGAAGATGAGGAGCATTTTCTAATGAAATGTGATAAATATCTCAGCCTTCGAAACTCCTATTTAGTGCCAGCCTTTAATAATACCCCAGCAGTTCCAATGACTTTTTTAACCGTATTTAATCCTCCCCCCACCACAAAAGCTGTAGCAGCCTTTGTCTATCTTGCATTTAAGGAGAGAATTGGATAATTTCATAGTTATGTTCTTTTTTCGATCACATTGACTTTAAATTTATACACTGTGTCTAAAGACATGAGACAAAGAATCCTATTGATTTCAATGGTTTCTATTAAGTACTACTATAGTTATGGCCCTTGATCACTGTGAAATATCATATGGACGCCCTAAGGGATTAAGTTAATATTCGATTGACTTTAAATTTCGTTGAAGAAGAATCCTATTGATTTTAAATGATTTCAGTTAGTTGCTGTCAGAGTAATGACCTTTGATTACTCGAAATATCTGTGGACACTCTTGAGGCTGAAGTTAATATCCGATTGACTTCAAACTTTTGCACAGTGCTAAATGTCATGTGAAAAACTCTAGTGATTTTCAATGTTTTCCATTAACTATTCATAAACATATTACTTTGAAATCTCTTGTGACATGCTAGATTTATCCTTATATAATATGTAAATATTTACATGATATGTTGTTTTTTGTTTTTAATTTTAATTATTAGCCTTTGTCATAAATGATGTTCATGCTTTCTCTTTTTCTTAAAATGTTTTATGGATATTTGTATGCTGCCTCTCATGGGGTGTTTAGATACAATAAAATCTTATCTTATCTTATCTTATATCGGTTAGTTGTTTTTCCCTTTAAACCATTTTTGAGAGCAATGGAGGTATTATATAGTTATGACAATGTAGTATGTAATTCTATTACAGAATAAAGGTGCCTATATCTTTTTGGCAGGGTGGATATGCACTATTCCAGAATAAGTGGGACACATATTTTAGACAAGGGCCCGGAGGTAAGAACTCCAAAACCAACATTGCTTTGACTAATTAATTTTGATTTTCTGAAACAATTAACATAATTAGCTTTATACTAACATACACATGTATATGGTTCCCTTTTTTTATCCCCCCCAAAAAAAACCCTTAACAATTTCCATAATTTATCTTTGACTTGTATATTCCATTTTTTTTTGTTTTTCTTATTTTCCCAAGACAACAAGAAAAAAATCAATCACTTATTGTCACTAAATTGGTATCATGATATAGCCAGTGTACCATACATTTTTCAGGGAATTATGTCATACGCGTTGCCTTTGATTTTCAGTTAAAAACCAGCTATAACATGGTTGTCTATGTATATATTATAATCACTCATCGTTTGCCGATATTAAGTCTCTAATAATTACATCAGACGGTGTCAATGTACATATCGATACAGTGTTGCATAATATATAGATATATTAATTACATCAAGCTGTTCGAAAATATATTTCGAATCCGTATGCTTCTTACACATTTTATACCTAACTTGGAGAAGTCCAAAATATCATACCACTACCTGTTTTAAGAATAATAACAATACTTCCCCATAATCACACCTGTACAGAGAACGTCATTAATATAGAGCACAATTTACCGTGACGTTTACAGCAAAGCACGGTCAAATATGGTTGATTGCGGGAACCCGAGGTGTGCTCAGGACAGAAGATCGTTTCGGAAAGAGCTACTTTCATGGGGTAAAAAGGTTCCAGTATTGTTGGGTAAGTGAAATAATACCGTTTTCTCTTTAATTTGATATATTTCTCAGCTAAATCGACGAAAAATTGACCGAGGGGTTTGAATTTTAATATTGTCAAAATTTTAGTCAACATTCGGGCATTCTTTCCTCTGTAGCAGACGGATCGATAAATCTGCACCTTCGTTAGCTAGCAGCCACCATGGTGATTTTTTGTCCTTGATCAGTTCTTTCCTCTGAATTTATAAAACTGGTGATGTATTTCAATGCATTTATTTTGTCCTAATCACTGCTTTAACCCCAATTACAGCATACCTGTATAGTGTTTTATTCTTACATCGATCGTCTTAATTGTAAATTCCCCAAATGGCATACTGTGCTTCTTGGATGACGTATTGGCCAATTTTCATAACCGCCATTTTAGAGCCCTATCATTTTTAACGGGTTCAAATTTAGATCAATAAATGTATGCAAATTCTACTTATTTTATGGAATTGTGTTCCTTATTAAAGGGTGTTAATAATAATAACTGTCTTGACAACTGATAAGATTAACCTGTGACAGTAGTTTTGCTTTCTGTCGCCTTTCATCAGTCAGTGATGGCGTGACCTTTACTGGGCAGGTTATTATAATGAGCACAGGTCGCGAACCCATTAACACAACGCAAACAAAGGTGACACAGATGTTTTTCGCGTGTAGGGCTACTTACTGTGTCAGTAATAATAATTCGGTTTTTTATGTTTGTTTCTTAAGTTTTGTTTAATATATTGGATAATCTTATTTAAAAAGTCATTGACATGGACCTCCAGTTCTATTGTTTTTTTCTCACAATTTCTCAGATGTCTCCTTAAAATATTTTTAAAAATGTATTATTAAAGCCTTTGATGTTGTTTTTATAAACACACCATGATGGTTTCATGATCAAAAGATTGTGACGTGATTAAAGTTTTGTGTGTAATTTTTTACAAGACCATTTGAAATAACCTTGTTCACAAATTTCACTATCTTTTTAGTATAAAGTAATTTTAATGTATACAAGACCAGACCTATCCTTTCATGTCTTGTTATTTACAAACTATCCTTTAAGAAATTGAATTGAATGGTATCTTTGTTGTATCACATTTAAAACCAAGCTGGGTTCAGTCTAATATAAAATTGCTGATCTGTTTTATGTTAAATTATATGCAGACATTAATTGTAAAATAATCTTTTAAGTAATGAAAAAAAAAAAAAAGATGAATTTCAAAATTCATCTAGTTCAGAGATGTAAACGCTTTTATTTATTTGGTAAAAGGGGAAAAAGTCAAATAAAAAAACATTCTAGATTTTGTTGAAATCATGATATGTTGCATATAGATACCAGGACCTGTCTGTCACTTGCAAAGACTACATGTAATTATTATCCTTATGTATATTAGTACTTCACTTCCTTTTAATTTCTTATTAAACCTTGTCATAAAGGTTGTACCTTTGTGTAGCAATGGGCTTTGCCATCCCGATTTAGTCAAAATTATGCTCTTGGTCTTTTTTGAATGACTACTAAAAATACCCAGTGGTATTTCAAGTTATTGCTAGCATTGCAAATCAAACTGCAAATCGAATACATGTATGCTTCTTAGCTGGGTAATTCTGTGATGCATTTGTCTAAGATTGATATCTTTCACTTCAGTCCAGTCTTCAGACAGGACAAAACAAATTATGCACTGTCTGAATTCTTCAGAGGGCATTTGTTTACACAGCTATAGGTTGTGGAATATTTCAAAGTGTAAAATGAGTTGTTATTGCTATTCCATTGACCATTATTATCCCATGCTTTATAGCTGATAAAACTAAGGTGCAGTACATTTGTATTCCCCATTTGTCACATTCAACAGGTGATTAAAAACTATTTTTCAATACTTTTCTAATGGACTCTTTGAATGCAGGATATGTAATATGAATCTAAACTTGCCTTCATGGGCAGTGTCACTCACATGATTTATAGTTGAAGTACTTACAGAATTCTGGCAGAGATGTTTTGCATGCATGTATCAATGAATGATTTAATTCTATAATCAGACCACCATGATGACTATGTCTGGTCAGTATGTCAAGGGAATCACAGTGGCACCTTCCAATGAAAATTTAAGTTTTTAAGCAATAAAATTGCAGGCCAATGCAAATTTTCCAAAATTATTGATTTTTTTCTGTGAAGTTCTGAGTGACATTCCAGCATCCTTTTTTTTTCCTTACTTTTACCCAGCTTTAGCAGAGTACATCTTACTGCAAATTTATTATACCTAGCCTATATATTGGAATTGAAGTCTTTAGTATGAACATGAGGTTAATTAGTACGTTTTGGTCTGAAGTTAATCTATTATATGTACAACACATAGAAAAAAATAAACTACAGACTTCATTTTAGTTTTCTGATATTTATTTTTTAGCTTATGAGGCAATTGCAGGACGGTTTGGAGGAAAAGAAGTTTCAGATGAACTTGATAAATGTTTTAACAGTAAGTTAACATTATTCACAAATTTCTGTTGTAGTTATCCTGGTCAACTGTCATTTACTATAAGTATTTTCAAAAAGTATTGATTATTTTCTCTGATGATATTCTGTGATCTAAAGTCATGTTATGGCTTACTATTTTCAGTAAGTTAGAGAGCCTTATGTGTCAGACCAACCAAGAATAAGCTTCTGTCATAAAATGTTTGATTAAATTTAGTATTTGGGTCTTGCTATATGAAATTTTAAAGGATTGACAAACAAGAATTTTCTGAAGATTATTTTTGAAAATTTCGATCAAATTAGATAGCCTTCAAAGCTTTTTTACTTGAAAGATTCTTGAAACAATAATTGCATCTTCATCGATTGAAGAATGATAGAAATATAAACTGGTGAAAATGGGTGTTGGGGGGTGAAGGTTCTTATTTGTCAAAGTCATGCAATCTGGGAAAAAAATTGTGGAATTGGTTCCTGGATTTTTTTCTCAAGTGCTGGGGCAGTTAACATACCAAATATTATGACAAGGTTCAATTTACAGTAGTCATGATATGTAGATCTAATTCTTATCTGTTAATATTAATTTGATATAAGTTACATTTGAAGAAAATAATAAAATTGTGTAGCCAATACTGAACTTGCAGTGAAATCCAAATTGATGATTGAAAACAAGATATTTGTTCCTCCAGAAATAATTGACTGTAGTTTCTATTTAAGGAAAAAGTTATTGTAGCATTAACAATGCATTTTTGAGCCTATTTATTTTACCCTAAAGATAGCCCATTTTTCTGATTAACAGATCAACAAATGTCAAGTCAATAATTGGATAATTAAGACTTTGGTCTTACATTATTGACCGTGACCTTTTATTTATGTCTGATGCTAATTATTTGATTAGAAGTATCAAGGAGACCTTGAAGAAATTATGTTATTATAAAAAGAATCTTTCCGTCTCGCCAACTAGCAATAATTCCAAATTATAGACAATATTTGACTTATTAGTTGAGGTTTGTGTGGCCTTGTAAGAATCACATTTGGTAAGATTTGTTGTTTGCCAAAGGCTATTATCTTGTTGACAGAGTTGATTGTTAATGTGAAACATTACACTGTGTCATATATTTATTTTGGCACATATTTTTAATAATACAAGGACACATGGGATTAGAGATTTAATGAATAAATGAAAACTTGAAAGTGATATCGACAGAAACTCAAGTATTGTAGGGTATCTTTCTTCTTTATATTAGTCCATGTATCATTAAAAAGGCCAAAGTTTTAATGAACTATTTGTCTAAATTGCCATAATAAAGAAATTAACCATTACACAAAGAATTGTTTAATGGCCAAACCAATTTGATTATTTTTTTAAGCCACTCATGTTCCATGAACACTTTGTTTAAATTTTAAGATCTTAGATATTTAAAACTAAAAGCTTTTGAGTAACCAAGTACCATACTTTTTATTTGTAAATTAGTTTTTCCCCCACTGAAATAGGAAGTAAAAATTTTAATAGGTGTTCCCAAATGTGTTCATATTGGTGTATATTTATTTAATTTGAAAAAGTTATTAGTCAAACTTGAATGTTACAGTTAAATCTTCACAGGTTCTAATACTGATTCAGCTATGATTAACAATGGGATGTCTTTTCCCTAAAAGTCGTACAACCAGATTAATTAATATCGAAAGAAACCAGGAAATCATTTTAAACCATATTATTTTTTTACCTAACAAATATCAACATATGAATGCCCTATTATAACTGCCCTATATAGTCGTTAGGATGAGGTGATAAACCAAGGTCCTGTCTACACATACGCATGCACGTAAAAGATCCCTTGGCAGTTGGAATAAGAGTAGGCCTTAGCTCTGCTGCCCGGGCAAAATTTCCCTCATAGCCCACTGTATGGCATATACCAACCTTCATTGGCCCAGGTTAGGAGCAGAACAGTAGGTCGTTAAACCCCATTTCTTTACATTTCTTTAACACTATAAATATTATTGAAGGTCTTTTTGAATTCCATCAAAAACATATCAAAGACATTATTTTTGATTAGTTTTAAGTGTCATATAAAAGTATGTCAATCACTATAAGTAGGCTACAGATTAAGCCATGAGAAATTTGATATTTTAGCAAAATATGCAAATTAATGACACATTGTTACTTGAAACTTTAAAGTTACACAGTTTCAAAGAGATAGCACCCACACTGCCAAGTATATATCAAGTATTAGTTCTGCTATAAAGATTTTTATATATTCAGAATGTGTCCTGGATGCTCTGTGGTTGTAGGCTGTTTATTAACCTATTTTATAAAACAAGATCAATTGCTATTAGATAATTTACTTATTTTGAAATGAAGGATTTCCTGGCCATCAACTTTCATCGACTTTCATTGCTCCAATAAGTTTTTAATACTGTACAAAATGTATTTGTTACTTTATGACTTTTTTAAAGATAGGTTCCTTCAAGTATAATTAGATCTTTTGTTCAATCAGCAAAATTGTATATGCACATTAGGTTATTTACTAAATTGTGTTTTGGACATTGCTGTCAAGCTTAATCCTTACACAATGTACAAACATATCATGTGCACTCATCCATTCATCATCTTACAAGTGAACTACACTATGACATTGAAATTAGTAGATTCTAAAGTGTTTTTGGTAACAAATATATTTTCCATGGCAGTTTGAATGTATTTACCATTTATTGGTGGGGGGGGGGGTGGATTGCCGAATGTTAAACACGTGTGCGCTGTATCATAAAGCCTGTCATCGAGTCAACTGGCATGGTTTTGAATCCCTGGTTGTACATGGAAAGGAGTCGGGTCGCCTGTCCAACCTCATGGGTTTTCTTTGGATCCTCTGGATTCCTCCCACTGCTTAAGACCCCTACGCGCAAGTGAATTATTGAAATAAAAGTAAACCACATGTTAGTCCCGAAATTACCTACATGTAGTTTGTGTCAAGTGAATGTTAAACTTTCTCTTTCTCTCTCTCCCTCCTCTCTCTCTCTCATTGGTTATGTAAATAGAATGACAATCATCGAGGAAATATGTCTTTAAACAAAGGACAAAAATAACCTTAAATCAACAATAAAATGTTTGCATTTGAAGATTGTAATATTTATGGTAAGCCAAGCATGTTTCACTCAATGGGAGATGAGTTTAATTTAGTATAAGCTTAGATGTTGAATATTATAAATAGTTGTGTTATTGAATCAATATAATGTTACAGGTTTGGAAAGTGATGAGCCTGAAGATTTTGCTCCAGAGAATGAATGTATTTATTGTGAATCAAAATTGGCCTCCATAGTTGTAAGTATAAGTCAATCAATAAGTAAAACATACTGACAAGAGAAAAAGCTGTTACTATAGTTGTTAAACTATTTAACATTGTTATAGTGTTAACTGTCAGGTTTATGAAAATATTTGGAGGAAAGAGGACTTCATTGATATATTATTGTGACAGTATGAAAATAATAAGTATTTCAATGTTTTAGGACATAGTCAGCAAACTTACAGATGATGCTAAAAAAGGAAAAATTGATCCCGACAATGCACGTAAGTAGAGTTTTATATCATTTTATGTATATTTAAAGCAAATAATATAAAACTACTGTAGCTGTGTTTTTTTTATTAATTAATTTAATACTGTTACAGACATGCCAAGACAAGTTTCCTTATTTAGTGTATTTTACTGACAATAATTTTTGTAAAACTACTGCCAATAATATGTGTAAAACTACTGCCGCTATCGGTGGTTATTTAAAGTGTGTCATGACATTTATGCAATTTAGCATGTAACTCCATAAATATATTGTTAAATTAGAACAACCTTGTAGTCTTTGCTGGGGGTAAAATTATTTCATTTTCATTCCCTCAAGGTTAATTGGGTTAACTATGGCTACGGTAAAATGTATGTTTACTGAAAGTTTGAGATTACCATGAATTAGACAAATTAGGCTGAATCTGACTAATAATCTAGCAATATCAGAAATTTCCTACTCTATGAAGCACTAAATTAGTAAACATTGCTGTTGTAGGTAAATCATTACAAGGTATTAGAACATGCAAATATCTCTGACTCATTTAAACTTTTATTAAAGTAATTTAAAGACATTAACTGTAATGGTGTTATTGTTATGATATTTGCAACAGAAAAGATATGCCTATCTATATAAATAGTGTTTTAATAATTTTTTTTTTATATTTTGTTTACAGATCTACGATATTTACATGATTTACTTCCTTTTTGTACACAATACTATACCACAAACATCAAAAAAGAATCAGAAAAAAGAACCAGCCCTAAGCCGGAAGATGTACCAATATCTAGTAAAATACATATAGAACTTAAAGTTCCTCAAATTCCACAACAACCAGGGTAAGCTAATAATATATTTCATTTAATATTGATGCCTACTCAAATTTTAGATATTCAATCTGTATGAATTAGACCACTATACAAGACATTTTGTGCACATGAAAAATCGGATTAATTATGAGTAATAAACTGTTACTGTCATTATTTTTATGTTCATAATGGAAATGATATGTCAACCTTTTTTTATCGGCGGATGGTCGACGATTATCAATGCGTGAAACCAGAATAGATTGCCAGCGCGGTGTCTAAGTGGATAAGGCACTGGTTCGCTAGCCTGGAGGTCGGGTGTTCGATCCCGAGAAAGTTCATCTTGATTTTCCGGCGTGATTTCCCCTTGTCAGTGATGCAGAAGGAGGGCTTGACAAGGACAGCAGCCTAGTTGTTCGGATGGGATGAAAAACCAAGGTCCCGTGTACTCATTGGAGTGCATGTAAAAGATCCCTTGGCAGTTGGAATTCGATATAAGAGTAGGCCATAGCGCCGCTGCCCGGACAAAATTTCCCTCATTGCACACTGTATGGCGTATGCCCGTCTTCCATTAGTCCATGTTAGGTGCAAAAGAGTAGGACGTTAAACCCCATTTGATTTCCGTACAGATAATAATTGACGAACACTTAAAGGGAAAGTGAATAATTCCTGATTACTTCAGTGTCCACTTTGAACTTGATCTTGTATAATAAAAGTCCTTTGAATCCTCACATACTCTCAACAAATTACTGATCAGCTGAAATTTCCAGTAATGCAGTCTTCTTAATTTCTGGAAATAATGCCATAATCACCACTCACTTCATTACTTCAGAATATTTGTGGTTGATAAAAAAGTTTAATGTTACAAACAAAAACCCCTCAGATCTCCAGCCACTTATATTGTCAGTGACATTAGCAAGCGCATTTTCTAGCTATTAAGAATATTTGGCTGTTCAAAGAAATTAACTCTGGTTAAATGATTCATTTGTAATTTTACCAAGACCAGATCTATACTTGAAAAATTTTTGTGTATTTTTTTTTCAGTAAAAATAAAAAAGATATTCTTCCAAATGGTAAACGAGGTTATACTGATGATGATCTTGTATCAGCTGTTTGTGATATTAGAAATGGTAAATTGGGTACCAGAAGAGCCTCAACACTCTATGGCATACCTCGTTCAACTCTCAGAAACAAAATATTTAAAATGGAAATAGAAGATCAAAGCAGTGTAACAGATGAACCAGATGATTCCAATTCTGTTGATGAATCCTCAATAAATAATACAAATAATATGAAGTTAACAGATCTAATGCAGGCCGGATCATTAGCATTCCTTCCTCCAATACCTTTCCTTTTACCATATCAAAAGCAAGCAGAACTTACTCCAGAGGAGATGGAGAGAAAGATGGAACAAATACGACATAAGCATAATATTGATGGATCTCGAGAAACAAGCCCTAAACCTGCTCATATCAACGAACTGAAACTTCCCTTATTGGCAGATTTGATTCATAAATTAGTTGAACAACGATTTGAAATGGAGTGCCAAAAAAGTGCCTCGAAGAAGAAATCTAGTAGTACATGTAGTAGTAGTAGCAGTAATGAATCTCAAAGCAGTCTTGCCATGAGCAGCCCTTATTATTCACCTTTGACCGCAGCTTATTTGTCATCATTGAACACCAGTGAAGATCCAGATATCCGAATTCCGTCCTACAAGAGTGCCACTACCAGTGCCAACACTCAGTTATCGGAGAAAAGTAAAATGTATGGTAAAGTGTATGATGGAGGTAGAATAGGAGAAACATTAAAAGATATTATAATGAAAACTATCACAGAGAAGATGAGGTTTAAAGATGGATCTGACAGTAGTTCGGAAGCTGAAATCTCGAGCCCCCTTATTTCCCATTTGGTTGATAGACGATTGCCGCAAATGACTGTTCCTAACTCCAAATACTCAACTAATAACCACACAGCTTCAAAACGCAGGAAAGAGAGTGAACGAGAGAAGACCTCACAACCAGCAAATACGGTAAAGAAAACAAGACCCAAAAGAGGCCAATATCGTAAATACAATAGTGCCCTACTAATGGAAGCTGTGCGAGCTGTCCAGCGAGGAGAGATGAGTGTACACAGAGCTGGCAGTTATTATGGTGTGCCTCATTCAACCTTAGAATATAAGGTCAAAGAAAGACATCTACTCAGACAGAAGAAAATGAGAGATACTCAAACCACAAAAGAATCAAAAACTGTCACAAGTGCAAGTTCAGCAGAAACCTCTAGTTCCACCTCCTCCCCTGCCTCATCAAAGACCACAACCACTACTAAATCAGAATCTACTAAGTTGAGTGCCTTGGGTTTCACTCCTTCTAAAGACTCCACCAATAACCTGCCATGGTACCAGCCCTATCTCAATGCCAATCCAGAATTCAAAGCAGATATGAATTTTTTTCCTTCTGGTTTTGCTCTTAGCACACCGGCATCAGAACTGCTTCGTAAACTCCAGCATAAAGTACAGAGTAAATCTAGTCCATTTAGTCCTGACAGTTCTTTTGAATTTACAGGTTCCAATCATAATGTAAGTAATCTTGGTGATCGTTATATGTTGTATAATTGATAGTAAAGATATTAAGATATATATTTGCTCACATAATACTATGGTGAAGGATTGTGGTCTCTACTATAATAGTAGAATACTGTGATTGTTGTCATTACTATATATTAAATATTGTATGGTAATTGTTTATGATCACATAATATATTGTAAATTCACTAATTATCACATGTTTTCTCCTCCATGTTTTTTAGTGCATAATATAAATTATTATTGAAATTATTTACATGTAATATTTATATTGAAATATAACTCTTTAATCTAATGTATGAATTATACATTGTCCACTTGTAACAACATAATACCAGAGTACCTCATTGGTTGTGATTTATAATAGAATGATGGTATTAGTTTGGAGATGGTTTAAATTTGTAGAAAATAGAATTAATGATGATTGTTTGGGATAATATTGCTATGTATGTATTTGGTTTGTGTTAATATAAATGGACAAATCTAGCATTGTATTTCTTATAATTTGTTTACATTGTATTACAAGGGTCATCTGTACAGAATCAAATACTTTTTTTTTGTATTTTCAAAAGAAATATTTTGATAGGCGTGTTTGAGATACATGAATTGGTTTATATTTTGGTGGATACATTTATATACACATCAGTTCATTTTTTCGGGGGTACATTTATACATTAATTTCATGACTATTTGATTGAGTGATTGTTTATTTAAATTTTATACAGAATTTTGAATAACAAAAAAAACTCCTAAAACTTTTTGGTATGATAAAGTAACCAAACAAAAGAGCTTGATTTTTGCTTTTATGAGAACCTTGGTTTTTATGGTAATGAAGTCGGCTTATATACTGCATTTAATGGTAAGATTTAGACGAGAGTGATTTTTGCCAGAGATTAAGTTATGATATTGTAATTATTGTCATGAAATATGTGCATGAGTTTTGTCGCCCATGCTGGATTTTTTCCTCTAACTTGTCTTTTCAAGTTGTTTTATTACCGTCCCCTCTTTGTAAATAGTTTGGAAATGGTTATTTATATTTAATCTAATTGTTAAAGTAGACATATATAAAATAAATGTTAGATAGTTGTCACATGACAGATACTGGGCTTAAAGTGTGTGTATGGTATTATCATCTATATTTTGTAATTGAAATAGTATAAGACTGTTTCTAGCAAAATTCTAAGTTAAAGTGACAATCTGTGGTCCTGTACAGAATAGTATGGCAAACAGTTATAATTTGGTGAATTTAATATATTTCAAAAATGGATTGAATTATTCTAATCCTAAGAATTAGACCCACCAACAATTTGATTTTGGTTTCAGTCAGTTGTGAATTTAACTTATAAAGGGCTCTCACTTTATTATGAATATAGACCTAATTATTCCAAGATCAAAGCTACTAAGAACTAAACCTATTTAGTATTTGATTTTGCTAGCAATCAGTAATGACTAATTCATAAGTTTGTCATTATTTAACCAAACGCACCTCATCAGTGTTGGTTTTTAAAAAACACACTGTTCATTAATGAAGTATAGTACTGTCACCTCATAATATATGTTAGCTACCTACCATACATAGTATGGTGCTTCTACTCAATATATACATTATATAACATTCCTATTGCCGGTTTTACCACTCACGCTTTATTTATTGTTGTTTTTATTTTAAATTCAGTGGTCTTTGGTGATTTACTAGGAGAAATATTACATATATACATTAAATATATATTTATTATATCAGATGTTTTGTATCTTGATATTGTTGTTATTGAATATGTTTACTGTACACTCTATATATATATATATATGTATATCATCTTAAAGGGAATTTTGTGCAATTATTGACTACAATTTATTTGGAATGTGCACTGCAGACACAGCAGTTACATAAGGATGTAAATATTTCTTGCATCATTTAAATGTACCAACTTAAAATATTAACAAAAATTGTTTTAAGCTATATTTATGCCTGAATCTTGTGTACCCATGACATATGATCAATAATTTAAAGATTTGAAATATTCCATTTAGACATATTAAGTGAAAGATCAAGTGACGTGGGAACACTACCACTGAGATTGTTTTTACAACATTATTCTTTGGTTTAAATATTCTTTGGAAAAGAGTCCTTGTTAATATATTAGAAGTTCCAAAAAATACAAAGATACGGTACCTTCAAGCTCAAATATCCCTTTAAAAGATATTTTGTTCCCCCATTGTGTATTGTGCCATATCTTTGGGAAGTGCCTTGGATAGTTACAAATTGCTATATTAGTTATAGGAAGAATAATAATATATTGAATGCTTTTTTTGTCTTGATTGTATTATTAGAATATTTGCATACTTTGAATACCAAATTATAAAATTGGTGACAGGTTGATTAAAGATTTTGAGAAAAAAATTATTCACTAATTGAAATCCCTGGCATGCCAGAGAAAATTTAAATATGGTCTTGAAACAATATTCAAAAGTGCCTGAATAAAACACGATAGTCCAAAAATTGAGAAAATATAACAAATTAGAAATGACATTAGTTTCTTTTGATTCCAGTTTGAAAGTTAATTTTTTTGATTAATAATAGAATGTGCAAGAGAATATTGCACCACACACAAATAAGTACAGGACACAATATATATTAATCACATGTTTGGTGTTTAATAAATTCAAGGACATCAATTCATATTGACAAATGTTGGTGTTTTTGTCATGACATATTCTCACTCACTACCAAGTTCTGGAATAATGCGTAGGACCTGTGAATAGTTTCTAAAACCATATATTTTTCATCTTAAATTATCTACCCAAAACTCCCTGGAGGAAGTTAGTAAATGTCTCCATGTATCAATTTATATCCATGATTTCAGGGTAGTTTTATTACCTGTGAATTAAATAATATTAGCATTAGTTTATTGAAACTTATTAAGCATAATTAAGTAATCCAATCTCCACCTTGCCATACATTGATTGTATGGTGAACTACACAATACACATGTAATGTAAAGAAGCTAATAAAGCTTTGTGTTGTTGTAAAGAATACAAGATGACCATATATTATTAGATGAACTCCTGCTGTAGATTTCAATTATCATATCATATATTGTTATTATATACATGTATATCTTGTTTTGTCCAAGTCATAATGTAACATTCCATGTCATCATAATTTATATTCATCTATTTATTTTTAGTTTACATGTTTTTTTATTTAAGTGCAATACTATACTAAGTTATGTTTTTTTTTTTGAAAATGTCATTTGAATGTGTTGTTTATTTATTGATATAGTCACATACATGCTTTATAAGCAGAAAAATTTGAAACAGATTTTTATGTACCAGGTACTTTTCATGTTTTATTTAATTTCCAAAAACAAAAAAAAATGTTTCTATTTAAATAATGTTTTCAGTATTTTACAGTGCTATATTTTATTTATTACATTACCCAAATATAAGATATTTTTTGAATTGGGACCATAAGTTTTTTTTTTTAAATATCCTATCTCTTTGTGAGAGATTATTTGATGTGATTTATTATGTAATTTTTCTCTTTGATATTTTACAGCACACTGTCAGTTCTTGTGAGAAAAAATAAATACAATATTGTTGAAATTTATGGGTTTATTTTGTCATTCACATTTCAAATCTCAACAGAATTCTTGTCTGGTTTCTATCAAATATTCAAAAATAATGAGCTTTGGGCTATTAAAGAATTTTACAAAGGTAATTCTAGAGTTATTTTGCAGAACTTACGATTGTCGATGATGAGAGAAAATGAAATGGGTTTTTATTGTCCAACCTACCCTGTAGTACCCTAGACAGATGACCCTGATCACTTACAAACCATTGGTGGAGCCTATGACTTGCGAAGTAGATAACAAATCTTATGGTGAACAGTAGATGCATTAGACTTTTTGGATTAAAGGTCTTAAAATATTTTATCGAACATTTGATGCTGTGACAATTTTTATACTGCCACAATGAAATGTGGTCGTATATTGTCATCGCCCATGTTCGTTTGTCCGGCTTCCATAAGCAATTGTGGAAGCTCTAGAGGCTAAAGTTAATATCCGATTGACTTTAAATATAAACACAGTGTTTAAGGTCATGAGACGAAGGAGCCTATTGATTTTCAGCAATGTCCAATAATTACTGCCAGAGTTATGTCCTGTTATCACTTCAAAAAATCTTGTGGACGATTGACTTAAAATTTATACAGTGTATAGGGTCATGACACGAAGAACCCTATTGATTTTCAGCGACTTCTGATAATTGCTGCCAGGGTTATGGCCCTTGATCATTTTAAAAAATCTTGTGGATGCTTTAGAGGCCAAAGTTAATATCCGATTGACTTTAAATTTATCCACAGTGTTTAAGGTCATGAAAGGATGAATCCTATTGATTTTCATATTCTGATAATTACTGCCAGAGTTATTGCCCTTGATCACTTCAAAAAAAAATGTTGTGGACGCTCTAGAGAAAAAAAGATATCGGGTCGACTTTAAATTTATACACTGGTCATGAGATGAAGACGCTTATTAATTTTCAGCAATTTCTGATAATTACAGCCAAAGTTACCTTCCTTGATCACTTTGAAAAATTTTGTGATGCTCTAAGAGGCCAAACTTATCATCTGTTTGACTTCAAATTGATGCACAGGGTTTAAGGTCTTAAGACAAACAAGCATATTGAATTTTGATAACTGAACAGCTAAATCCATGATTTTAAATGTTTCATATACTAAGTGTTAGCATGGGGCAGAACTTTATACAAACCAAACAAATTCTATTGATTTTCAATTACTTAATGAGTTGTTACTCTCAATGAGATTTAGTGTATTATAAATGTTTCATTACCAAAAAGATAGGTTGCCAGGCAACGAAACATACGCCCACAACAGCTAAGTCGTCCGGGCAGTCAACAAGGGTTGTCGCATATTGTTTCTTTTGTCAGTAAGGAGAACATTTACAACACATGATAATCTTATTACGAGTAATAGCCCATTAAATAATTATCAGAAATGATTATAGTTTTGATGGTTTGTCTCAAGGCGTATGTCCACAAGATATTTCAAAGTGATCAAGTGCCAGAAATTATCAGATATCGCTGAAAATCAAATAGGATTCTTCATCTCATGACCCTAAACACTGTGTACAAATTTAAAGTCAATCGGATATTAACTTTAGCCTCTAAAGCGTTCACAAGATTTTTCAAAGTGATCAAGGGTCATAACTCTGGCAGTAATTATCAGATATCACCGAAAATCAATAGGCTTCTTCGTCTCATGACCTTAAACACTGTGTATAAATTTAAAGTCAATCGGATATTAACTATAGCCTCTAGAGCGTTCACAAGATTTTTCAAAGTTATCAAGGGTCATAACTCTGGTAGTAATGATCGGATATCGCTGAAAATCAATAGGCTTCTTTGTATCATGACTTTAAACACCATGTATAAATTTAAATTCAATCGGATATCAACTTTAGCCTCTAGAGCGTTCACAAGATTTTTCAAAGTGATCAAGGGTCATAACTCTGGCAGGAATTATCGGATATTGCTGAAAATCAACAGGCTTCTTCGTATCATGACCTTACACACTGTGTATAAATTTAAAGTCAATCGGATATTAACTTTAGCCTCTAGAGCGTTCACAAGATTTTTCAAAGTGATCAAGGGTCATAACTCTGGTAGTAATTATCGGATATCACCGAAAATCAATAGGCTTCTTCGTCTCATGCCCTTAAACACTGTGTATAAATTTATAGTCTATCGGATATTAACTTTAGCCTCTAAAGCGTTCACAAGATTTTTCAAAGTGATCAAGGGTCATAACTCTGGCAGTAATTATCAGATATCGCCGAAAATCAATAGGCTTCTTTGTCTCATGACCTTAAACACTGTGTATAAATTTAAAAACAATCGGATATTAACTATAGCCTCTAGAGCGTTCACAAGATTTTTCAAAGTGATCAAGGGTCATAACTCTGGTAGTAATTATCGGATATCGCTGAAAATCAATAGGCTTCTTCGTCTCACGACCTTAAACACCGTGTATAAATTTCAAGTCAATCAGATATTAACTTTAGCCTCTAGAGCGTTCACAAGAAATTGTGGACGATGGACGGACGGACGGACCGACAGACGGGGGCGACGGCAATATACGACCACATTTCCATGTGGGCGTATAAAAAGTACAAATATGCGACAACTCTCTTGATTTAGCTGCTGTGGGCGTATGTTTCATTGCCTTGTAACCTATCTTTCACAGCTTTGCACATGCTATAAAGATAGGTTGCCAGGCAACGAAACATACGCCCACAGCAGCTAAATCGTCCGGGCAGTCAACAAGAGTGGTCGCATATTTTTACTTTTTTCGGTAATGAAACATTTATAATACACTAAAATCTGATTAAGAGTAACAACTCATTAAGTAATTATCAGAAAATCATTAGAATTTGTTTGGCTTTGATAAAGTTCTCCTCCATGCTAATGTTTAGTATACGAAACATTTAATATCATAAATTGAGGTGTTCAAGTTATCAAAATTCATTGAAAATCAATATACTTGTTCGTCTCAAGACCTTAAAATCTGTGTATCAATCTAAAGTGAATCAGATGTAAACTTTAGCTTCTATAGTGTCCACAATATTTTTTTTGAAGTGATCAAGGGCCATAACTCTGACAGTAATTATCGGAAATCGCTAAAAATCAATTGGCTTCTTCGTCTCATGACCTTAAACACTGTGTATGAATTTAAAGTCAATCGGGTATTAACTTTGGCCTCTAGAGCATCCACAAGATTTTTTAAAGTGATCAAGGGCCTTAACTATGACAGTAATTATCGGAAATCATTGAAAATCAATAGGATTCTTCGTTTCATGTTCTTAAACACTGTGTATAAATTTAAAGTCAATCGGATATTAACTTTGCCCTGTAGAGCATCCACAAGATTTTTTGAAGTGATCAAGGGCCATAACTCTGGCAGTAATTATCGGAAATCTTTGAAAATCAATAGGCTTCTTCGTCTTATGACTTTAAACACTGTGTATAAATTTAAAGTCAATCGGATATTAACTTTGGCTTTTACAGTGTCCACAAGATTTTTTGAAGTCATCAAGGGCCATAACTCTTGCAATAATTATCGGAAATCGCTGAAAATCAATAGGCTTCTTCGTCTTATGACCTTAAACACTGTGTATAAATTTAAAGTCAATCAGATATTAACTTTGGCTTTTACAGTGTTCAGAAGATTTTTTGAAGTGATCAAGGGCCATAACTCTTGCACTAATTATCGGAAATCGCTGAAAATCAATAGGCTTTTTCGTCTTATGACCTTAAACACTGTGTATAAATTTAAAGTAAATCGGATATTAACTTTGACTTTTAGAGCGTCCACAAGATTTTTTGAAGTCATCAAGGGCCATAACTCTGGCACTAATTATCGGAAATCCCTGAAAATCAATAGGCTTCTTTGTCTTATGACCTTAAACACTGTGTATAAATTTAAAGTCAATCGGATATTAACTTTAGCCTCTCGAGCATTCACAAGATTTTTCAAAGTAATCAAGGGTCATAACTCTGGCAGTAATTATCGGATATTGCTGAAAATCAATAGGCTTCTTCGTATCATGACCTTGAACACGGTGTATAAATTTAAAGTCAATCCAATATTAACTTTAGCCTCTAGAGCGTTCACAAGATTTTTCAAAGTGATCAAGGGTCATAACTCTGGCAGTAATTATCGGATATCGCTGAAAATCAATAGGCTTCTTTGTCTCATGACCTTTAACACTGTGTATAAATTTAAGGTCAAACTGATATTAACTTTAGCCTCTAGAGCGTTCACAAGATTTTTCAAAGTGATCAAGGGACATAACTCTGGCAGTAATTATCGGATATTGCTGAAAATCAATAGGCTTCTTCGTCTCATGACCTTAAACACTGTGTATAAATTTAAAGTCAATCGGATATTAACCTTGGCCTCTAGTGCGTTCACAAGCAATTGTGGACGATGGACGGACGGACGGACGGACCGACGGACGGACGGACGGACCGACAGACGGGGGCGACGGCAATATACGTCCACATTTCTATGTGGGCGTATAAAAATGGGGGAAACATGCCACTTGAACTGATAAGACTACTATATTGTTGCAAGTTACACAAACAAAAAAATATTCCAGTTAATTTTCTTGGGTTTGGAAATATGGCTGAGACCAGAACCCTTAACATTTTAAAAGATGGCCAAAGCACATCCATTATTATATAGCGTCTTGTCAGTTGCCAAGAGATCTTATACAGGTGGGATTAATTTGTGGAGAATTTGGCAAGCTAGAGCAATGTACAAATTCAGAATAGTGCATCAGTTTGTATAGTAAACGAATTATCACTCCTTTCACAAAAACCTTGTTCACATTCAAATCCTAAGATTTTAATTGATGAAGATATTCCTTTGTGCATATCAATTCAAGTTCCATTACAGACCCATTTTTTATACGCCCACATTTTCATGTGGACGTATATTGTCATCGCCCCTGTTCGTCCGGACGTCCGTCCACAATTGTTTGTGAACAGTCTACAGGTCACAATTTTTATCCGATTTCAATGAAACTTAAAATATAGGTTTATCACCCTAAGATCTCGGTTCCTTTCGATATTGGCATGTATCGGACTGTAACTTCATGGGTTATGGCCCCTGATTGTACGAAAAATCATGTTTTTTAGCTTGTGAACAGTGTAGAGGTCACAATTTTGAACCGATTTGGATGAAACTTGAAATGCATGTTTATAACCCAAAGATCTTGGTTTCTTTCGATTTTTGCGCAAATCGGATCGTAACTTCCTGAATTATGGCCCCTGATTGTCTGAAAAATCGTCCTTTTTAGCTTGTGGTCCCTCTGGAGGTCAAAATTGTTATCCGATTTAAAAAAATAGGTTGCCAGGCAACGAAACATACGCCCACACAGCAGCCAAATCGTCCGGGCAGTCAACAAGAGTTGTCGCATATTAAGGAATTATCAGAAAATCATTAGAATTTGTTTGGTTTTTATAATCAAACGTTTTTTTTAAATCAGATAATAATTGTGGCCTCCAGAGGGACCACAAACTAAAAAGGGTGCCTGGCAACCTATTTTTCACTGAAGGATCTACATTAGTTCAGCTATATTATTATTTGTTAAATGTGTTTGCTTTGAATTTGCACCAATAAGCCATAAAATATAAACATAATCAATCGCTTTGAGTTATCCTTGTTATCAATAAAGCTGTCTGTATTATTATATTCCTGTTACACTTTTACATCTGGGAGACAACTCTCGAATACTCTAGTTAATACCAAAGGGGAGAGAACTCTTACATGAAGGTGACATTACTATATGACACTTCAATAGTAAACTCATTTTTAAGATGGTATTATTAAATATTTTATTATTGACTCTTTATGACATGGAAATAGTGATAGATGATTATATAAAGATGACATGATAGATCACGAAAAAGAAAATTCATAACAGGATCATATTTACAGAAACAAAACAACATGAAATTAATAAAATAAAGAGTCAGTTGAGTCAATGGGTATATATATATATATATGATTACTATGTGAATAGATAAAATAATGTAGATTTAAAATGAGAAAAATGTAGGACTGAGCACCCTTATAATTAAATACTAACAAAGACATTAGTCATTTATCTACTGTATAATTATATTTACAAATACAGATTTAAGATCAAAAACAATAGGCCTACTGGACATAACAGATATACTATAACAATACTGAATAAGTCAATCTAAAACTATCATCCTTTACATATCTCGAGATCTTTCAACTGGTCATCTGTGATTTTCAATGACTGAAAAAAGAAAAGATAGCAACATTTTGAGTATATTTTAACGCCAGTAACTATTCTAATAAAATGAGTATCAGTTGAAACTATACTTAAATATTTTCAGAAATAAAACCATTTTCAACTTTTCACTAATAAAATTGCTTATACTTTCTTTGGATCATCAGTTTGTCATGGTATATTATAGTTTGGAAATGTAAGATAAAAGACTACAGTACATAATTCAAGCTGCCTCTTTTTTATTGAAAACAGTAAAACATACATACTTTTTCATTTGCTAAATGAAGGAGACAAACAAAAGCAATTGGTACACTAAGATTTTTTGCTGTATTTGTGGAGACTTTTTCAGGTAGTTCTTGTAACAATGATTGAAAAGACCAGGTTTTACTCATCATCTCATCATTTGTAACTTCATCTTCTGACTTTTCCTATAAATGAATATATCTAATATAAAGTATCCATTTCTTGTATATTAATAGTATGGTGCACTAATTAGTCTGAAGTTTTACTCATAGCTTTCACCAAAGTTATATCAGACTTATTAGAGTAGGTCTATACATTTACTCCCTGTTGAAGGCATGTTATCCCAACCCCCTTGAGCCTTCTGGGCATTAATATCAATTAGCTGTAAAATAATAATTACCTTTTCTTCTGGTGCTGCTAATAGTTTCCACATTGATCCTTTCAATTTTCTTACATCTAATTTCTTTGCAGTTTTGGCATACCCAATATCTATCTTAGCAATCTGAAATTATACACAGAAATGGTGCATTTGACCTCTTTAAATCTAGTATTTGCCCGATGGAATGACATTCTTTTATATCTTGCTTTTTGCTACATTGTGTTTGTAAAAAGACCTTGATTGAGGCTGGTAATCAAATCCTTACAGATAAATTATTTAAGATTTAGATAAAGAGCTGGTCGTTCTTGCTATACTACTTCAAAAATAGATAATCCAAAATGAATATAATGAAAATTTCAGCTAAATTACTTTATTTTGAGTGAAGATATTAGCTTTTCAACGATTGACAAGATGTGTGCACTGATTGTAACCACTGTGCTAGTTGTTCAAGGCAAGGCCTTGCTTCAACCTTTTTACTCATTAAATGGCTGAACCATTCCAATCTGGCAACGAGAGTTGATTATGGTCTTGTAATGTTAATAAATGTATATTAGAGAATCCATAAATAACCAAGTAAACAAACCTTATATGGTTGAGCTAATAATTTATCTCCTGATAGAACTGTTCCATCAAAAATAGTATCCTGGGATAATCCAGGGTTAACTGTCATCTCAGATGATTCTTGACTATAATCTCCACAATCAAATCCATTGTCATCATCATCATCCTATAAATAAACCATGACCTAATTAATTCATATTAATAATATTAACAACTACTTTGATTGGGAAATAGATCAATTAACATCATAGAATACTGTTTGCAGTTTGGGTCAGCTGTCTTGTTTACAGCCTGACAATAATAACTTGGCAATCAACTTCCCCTGATGCATTTGCTTAAATTAACAGTCTATTATTGTGTGAAAATTTTATTCATTTCATTTTGTTCAACCTCAACTAACTTACTGGGATAAATGATCAGGATAAAGACAGAAAACAATCAGATAAGATCAAATATGAATGGAGATGTGGTCTAAGGGGAGATAATATTGCATCAAGGACACTTGGACAGAGTTACCTCCCTTTCTCTACAGGTAATAACACTAGGAACCGGGTATCATTCAGATTTGATGAAAAAGGGAAAGAAACTGAGCTTACCATCTATAATCTAATACACATATTATTCAGTTAATAGATTGCCATCCAGAAATTGTTAAATACCATCAAAATTCATCAAATAACGCCCTGTTTATGCTACCATTTAGTTTGTGAAACACTGTTTAGTTTTGACATTGATCATCTAGTTTATGACCATTTAGTCTAGTTTTGATATTGGTCATCCAGTTTTTGACCATTTAGTTTCATAAACTAGACAACCATGTCAAACTAAACAGTACCACAAATGGGACGTTATTTGATGAATCTTGAGGGTATTCAACACTTTCTGGACAGCAATCTATTAACTGAATATGTTTATTACATTATAGATGGTAAGCTCAGTCTCTTTCCTTTTTTCATCAAATCTGAATGATACCCGGTTCCTAGTGTAAATTGGCACAACAATTTCAACACTCCGTATGACATTTTTATTCAGTACATTAATCCTGTATGACCGATGAATCTTTTTTTTGAGAATTTGTTCAATTTCTAATAAGTAATCTAACATCTATAGGAGATTGGCAAAGTTTCACAAACCTTCACTCATTAATAAAAGATATGCATAAAATCTTTGTCAGTAGCAATACTAGAAGTTGAATTTTTCTAAAAAAAAAAGTTTATGATCTCCCGTCACCTACTCAAGGAGATTAATAACAAAAACAAAATAATTGACTCACTCCTAGATCGGCTGGACAGTAGTTATCTTTATCATTAACATTATCATAATCATAATTATCTACTGCATCATCTACACCTACATCACTTGCTGTCTGTCTTTTGATCTATATAATATAATTAATAAACATTCAAAGTGCTTCTAATTAAGAGATGATATATATCTATATCTATGATAACTTCTCAAAAATTCTGCACTACAGTTATTACTATTTGTCTGCTACAAGTATAATAAAAAAAAAATGCATACCATAATTTTAGGTTTATTAAAAAGGCTAAATAATTTGTCAGCATCATAATGTTGATCTTCTGGTAAGGTTGTTTGATTTTTTTTATGTTTACTTAAAGTTGCTTTTGTTAAAGTTGTAGCTTTTGACTTTCTGAAAGGTTTCTCCAAATCTACATCTGCATCATAATCTATGACAAAATCAGGCTTTTTTGTTTTCATGGTTTTATTCACGCTCTTTGCATCTGAAAATATTTTGTTTCATGATTAAATGATATAATTAGAATTTATGCTGGGAAATAATTTATTCTATAGCATTAACTTTATACAATTATATTATTCTTTACAGAAATTCTTAAGTTAAAGTTAGTTATCTTTTATTTTAATTTAGAAAGTTAACTGAAATCAATGTAGTTAAGTGAATAATTTATTGGCAATAACATTTATGTAATTATATTATTGTGTAAGAAACATCTTAAAATTTGTGTATTTTCCTTGTTATTAGAGACAAAATGAACTTTTTCATTAAAGTTACCTTTAGACAGTGGTCCTAGTTTCCAGTGTGATGGTCCAGCCCATGATCTCAATAAAGTTTTATTAAAATAAGAATAATCTGAAGGTTCTGTTGCCAATATCTGCATTAAACTTCCAACTGAACCATGCCTTTAAAATATATTATAATTGACATTCAAATCAGATGCTTTATTATTAAAATGGAATTTCAAAATATCTATATTTTTCAGTCATAATTTAATTGGTTTTACATTCAAATTAAGATATATTCAACGCTAATAAACATTAAAAGATATTTACATATTATAACAGATTCTATAATGAAATAAATCTTACGTCAAATCTCTGAAGGCACTTTCTACAAGTTTAGCTGTTTTATTATCTCCAATTAAAGATGAAACATCTGCTTCACCAGGTGCTTCAAAACCTAACAATACAAAACATGTGTGATATTATTGAAAGAGTATACAATCCCAATGAGTACAATTTATTCAAATTTGTTTACTTGTTTATTTATCAAATATCTCGAATACTGATATTATTGTTTTTAATATATTTCAGCATTGGATATAGCAGTGATTTGTAACACAGTATATACCTAGTTAAGCTCAGATTTGACTGTTTTTCATGCTATAAAAAACATCATCCTTGTATTCCTGTCTTCAGTAATCTACATCACATTAAGCATGGAAACAGCATAGGTCTGACTTTTCTTCCTTTTATATATGATAGTTATAAAATATACTAATACCGTTTTCATCGTCACTGTCACCAGAATATGATAAACCATGCTCTGGAATAAGATCTTCGGCTTCTGGAATAGGTTCGATCTCAGCATTTATATCAAAAGCATGTTCTGATGTTTTAGGTATGATAGAACTCTACAAATATAATATTGATTTCAAACATTACCATCGCATAAACAGTAGGGCTGGGAATCGATATTAAATTTCAATATCGATTATCGGCAAGAATTTGTCAACGATTATCAATAATAATCGATTGTCATTTTTCCAGGAAAATCCGAATTTTACCAACCTGTTATTTGTGTTGGTCGACATTTTGTTGTATTTGTTCTTCAAGAGTAATGTTTAATAATAGTATTGTATAATAAAAATATTCCAAAACATCTTCAGTCTTTATTACTGTTTATTTAAACACATTAATTTTATGAATATTATTATACAATCTGTCAATTCTCAATCGTAATAAAAAAGAAAACAAACAAAAATAAATTGAAGTTATTAATTATCTTCATTACCAGAGTCCATGAAGGGAGATAATTCTAATTTTACTATATATATCACGTGCGATTGTCATTGTTCACAAAGTGTGTGACCTATTTTAGTTTCAACTAGTAAAAACAACGAAAATATTAAAATAATGTACTTAAAGTTAAGTTTTTTACAATAATATATATTTAAATGCGCCAGTTTGTAAGCAGAGGGGTAAAATAGTTGCTGTGTTGATGTTGTGTATTCATTCATTTGTCTGCTAATGCCAGACTACGGCAAGTTCAGTCATGTGAAAGTGACCGTAACTTGCCGTCGGAAGGTAAATATACCGATAATCAATATTTGAATTTCAATATCGATTATTATCGCTAAGTAACTTCTACCGATTATCGATTATATCGATATTTTTTGCACAGCCTTAATAAACAGGAATAACACTACTCATAGCAATTATCCAAGGTTTAACAGACAAAAACAAACCCAAGATGACAATATTTCTATATGCTTGGTTATGATAAACAATGTACCTTCAGTCGAAGCAATAGTTGAATTTCCAGTATTTTATGTTATTTCAATTACGTACCGTATCTGAATCATCCCATTCTGTAAATCTAAAATGTTGAAATTGCGGACAGATTATCTTATTTTCAATATTCATTTTGGAAAGTAAATCTGAAATAATAGTAAAAAAACATTCATAATACAGCCATACATCATTTTCAATAAGACAATTCATCATTGTTCAATAAGACAATTCATCATTGTTTTTTTTTTTTTTTTATGAAATAATTACTCTGGCATAGTTTAGAAATGGCTGCTTTTGTGAACTGGTATTCAATTTAAATCAAGTTTAGCTATTGCTCCTCAATATAAACTGATCGAGCAAATAAATGCCATGTAACTAGGAAAATTAATTTCCTACATGGACTCTGTTTTTTTCTTTTGCTATATAAACATACCTTGAATTTCTTCTGTGTCAATTGATTGACTTTTTCTCTCTTCTAAACTTTTATCATCAATAATAGATACTTGTGTTGAAGAATCTAAAATTAGTTGTTGTCCATCATCAAAACACTGTAGGTTATTTAATAATAAACCACTAACACCACCTTCATCAAAGGCGGCAGACGTCACTTGAAACATAGGATCAACCTGTAGGTTAAATATTACACAAATAATTTTTATATTTATCTCTCCTTATCTGTTTATCATGCAGTTCAAGCAGACGTCCATCAATAATCCCACAACCTTAATAAGCTTTTTCGGGACCAAATCTCATTTCCAAGTTTACTCTATATAGACCTGACTGATCATGCATATCTTGATCCATTATTATCCATCATTGGCCACATCAAATGCAATTTGCACAATCTAGTAATGATTTATTTTTTTTTATACACTTAATATTTGTTGCATACTATTTGACTGAACTAGTGAAGTCTTGTCCAAAATATTACTTTGATATTAAAAAGCTAGTATTGTGTCATTTTACCAAAGAAAAAGATTACACAGTGCTCATTGAAGATATCATAGATCATAGCTGGGCCTTTTAAAAAAAATAATTACACTTAAGTAACCTATTATCCCAAACCAATATGTAATTCCAGTGAAAATATTTCAACCAGTTTAATCAAAACTGATTGAAAGAGAGAGAGAGAAATGGGGATTAACGTCCACTCCACTCGACACAATCTATGTCATTTCGGGACATTTAAATGCTTTAATTCTATTTCAATAATCCGCTTGTGCCTAACGGTCTATAGCAGTGGGAGGAAACCGGAGGACCCAGAGAAAAGCCACGAGGTTGGACAGGTGACCCAACTCCTTGTCACGTACAGCTGTGAATTCGAAACCACGCCAGAAACTTATTGAAGATATATAATATAATCTATCAACTAATCAGTGTACCGGTAACAAGATTTAAATTGCCATACAATATAATTTACAAGGTGTATAACTAAATAAAATAGACTTTCTTTACCTCAAATTCTAAATCAAATTTATTAACATTAATATTCTTTAAATTTATTTCAATTGTTCTACTTTTCCTCGTCTGAAACAGAAATGAAAATAGTTAATACTGTTAATTGGCATATCCATCTATCTGGTCAAACTCCTACTGTAGTGAATGTGTACATGGGATATTGGTTTTTCATCCCATTCAAATGACTATACATTGTCCCTTGCAGGATAAGGTCCTGCACCACTGACAAGGGGGGACAATACAGGTATCAAACACTCAACCTCCAGATTAGCGAGTAGGGCCGAAACGATACGCTGTGCCACGATATGATACAGCATGATGTCGTAGCCCAACGATACGGGTGCATCACGATACACACGCCATTAATGTGAAATTGACTAAAGTTTTCTTGAAATAAAGAAAAAATACACAAATTTATATTGTTTATTATTAGATAAATTAAAATTTATATTTAACTTTTAACCAATATTTTTGGCACATTTTTTATTTTGTGCGAAACACCCAAACAGGAAGTACGAAACAGGAAAACCATTATACTCCCACACCTTCGATCACAATCTGTTTCACAGAGAATTACTTACGAATTAACTCTGTAACAGATGACTGTCCACAACACGTGTGTTGACTGCAGGCAGCGTGAGTCATTGGCTCAACGGCTTGTGCAATGTTTACTTAACACCTAGCTAACTGCTTCGGGCAAAATGATGCTTTTTACTCATTTTTATACCCATTTACACTAAATAGGAAATATTTTTTAACTACAAATACTTCAAACGTCTTTATTTATTTTTCTTTTACCTCAAAAAGATGGTTGAGAATTTAATTTGTCGGAGTAAAAAAGTTAATATGCCGAACTCATTAAGCCTTGTCGATGTCATTCTTATCAGTGATTGCAGCGGCCAAGCGAATATTCACTGCGGGATCAGTTTACAGGCGGGTGGCTTTTCTATTTCAACTTCACCAAGTGTAACACTGCTACCACCAGTACTGGGCGTGAACATAATAGTCGAAAGACTATAAGAGAGACTGTTAACCAAAATATCAACACGCTTTTCATTCATTCGAATAAGAGCCACCGGCATCGCGAGGAAGAAATGACTGTTAAATAAAATGCGACTTCATTGGTGTAAAATGCATGGCTTCCGGTATTTTGTCCAATGGAAAAAATTGTCTTATCCAGTTTCCGAGTCGTATTTTGCACACGATTAGTAGGTCAGTTTTGCAATGATTGCGAAGTCTGGATGCCCGGGCCTATAGAAGACACGTGCTGTTCCTAGTCTATTTATAGCTACCGAGGGTTTCTTTACATTTAGGCCTTGTGTACGTACGTACTGAACCGATAGGCAATTTCTAAGGGTCCTACATGTCTCATTTATTGAACAAATATCGCGATATAGTATGAAAATAATCGTGAACCTTAAATTGAAAAAAAAATCTCGATTATCGATATTCTTAAAAAAAATATCGTTCATCGTTTTCATGAAAAAAATCGCGGTACACCGGTTCACCGGTGAATCCTTTCGGCCCTATTAGCGAGCCAATGTCTTAGTCACTGAGTCACCGTGGCCCCCTGTATCAAACAGCAGAATATATGTATACCGGTATTGTCGTTTGTATATATAGGGAAATGGTTTACCTTTCTTTTCTTTTTCATATTTTCATCATTATTTTGTTCATCTGGATTTTCAGCCATATCATCATCTAGAAAACATTATAAATATGCATCATACTGTATACCAAAGAACATTATAAATATGCATCATTATGTTTACCAAGAAATAATAAATTTATTTAATTAAACCAGTTGTTATTGTTTTAGAGGACAGCCCAAAAAAGATCAACTAAATCAACAAATTGAAAAAATCACTCTCCCAGATCTTATACAGATCAGAAGCGTTTGTAGAGGACTCCAACATGACACTCAATGAGATAAATCAACTAAATGTTCCTCTTTTTTTCAGGAGACATGATCATTTCTCTTATTTCCAGACAGTATCACATGCATAAGCACATCGCTGTCACATTAGTTTTTCTATCTTACGCCGGCAGTCTGAACATATCTTCAATATCAGCTCAGAGACAAAAGATAAGTAGTTATATATTTTTTTGCTTTTCTTAATGCTGAAAAAAGATTCTCTAAAGACATCTTTCTCATTACAAACCATTTCTGTTTTTATCTTTATCTGATCCTCTTCCTAAATCTGTTAATACTTTATATGTTTCAGAATGTATGAAATCTACTCGGCCAGCATAAATTTTAGCACTAGCATCTAAAGTTGTACTTGCCACCTACAATCGAAAAATTACATTATATTACAGAGAGAGAGAGAAATGGGGTTTAACGTCCACTAGACACAAACTAGGTCATTTCGGGACTAACATATGGTTTAATTTTATTTCAGTAATTCGCTTGCGCGTAGGGGGCTTTAGCAGTGGGAGGAAACTGGAGTGCCCGGAGGAAACCCACGAGGTTGAGAAGGCGCTCCTATCTCCATGCCACATACGCTCACACCTGGGATCGAAATCACAGCCGCAAGCCAGAGGTGACCGGCCAGCTAGAAGTCGAAGCGCGGCACTCTAGACCACTAGGCCATCCCAAACCCCCACATTTTATTACAACAGAAGGAGAAAATCTTTTACATTAAAAAAGTAACACTATGGCCCTGATTCTGATATGTCAAACTTTCTACTAAAACATAGTTCAAGAAATAGAGACAAAGAACAATACCTGGAAATTTTCCAATTCTTTCTTTTTCAATAGATCTGACATATAATCTATTAAATGAAGTCCAAAAGCATTCTTGGCATTGATTTTCTGAAAAGTAATTTTCATAGACATGAACAATCAGAAATTTTACAAAATGTATGATCATAAATCTGAATTTGTAAAGGACAATTTCAATTATGATACGTCAGTAGTCTAATCCGTGTGACATTAAAAGAAAAACATACTCTCATTAGCATGACTATATTCAACTTGATTCAGAATCAGATTTCAACAAACTTGTCAGCTGAATCTTTTAATAGTCATACCTTTTTGAGAATGGGCCAAACGTCTAATTTGGTTCACAATCCAAGTATTTCACAATGGCGCAAGCTGTATTTCCCTTCAACAATGCGTGAAAAACACTTTGAACTTTATTACCGTATAAGAGCCCATACCATAAAGCATTGTATACTATGAAAGAACAACATAAAACACCACTTTATAATATGTGGAAGTCTACTGTGCCTTTTGATGAGTAATTAAGCTTAATGTCCTACTTTGCTGCACCTTTTAATAAAGATAACCAATATTTAGACATCAGAAACTATTCTTATCATGAACATCTTTTTTCAGTTTAATATTAATGTCCTACTTTGCTGCACCTTTTAATAAAGATAACCAATATTTAGACATCAGAAACTATTCTTATCATGAACATCTTTTTTCAGTTTAATATTAATGTCCTACTTCGCTGCACCTTTTAATAAAGATAACCAATATTTAGACATCAGAAACTATTCTTATCATGAACATCTTTTTTCAGTTTCAAATAAATGAAGAAGAGTAATTATTGTAATGAAGTAAATATTGAAAATATGGAGAGCTGGAATATGGAAATTTATTAAAGCCCCAATAACACTCTTGTTATATGTCCCAATCTTCATTCTGGTCAACAAATCGTATTATTTTAGAATATTCCAATTAAATGATGATATAAATTTCATCTGAACACACCTATTTTAAAAAATTGGAAAAATTCAACCAATGGATTTGGAAAGTCTAACGTAAACCTTTTCAAATGTGACTTGGATTTTAAAATATTTTAGAACCCTCTGGACAAGTAAAAAAGGTTGTAATGGATAATTTACACAACCGGTAGGACACTTAAACATCTAGTACTTAGAATAAGGGTATTATTTATTTTCTGGAGCTACCAAGCCAGCAAGAATGTTATTGTCCCTTTAATCCTATTACCTGAAAGTGATGACCTAATTACGAATCTGTTAACCCCAAACAAAATTTTGAAACAGAAATCCAAAATTTAACATTTCTAAAGCTGCAATTTCATATTTTAAGTTATATTTTTAAAATTTATTAAAATAAAGCCTTAAAATAGATGGTACCTATAAACAGTCCTACCTTGTAGAATAATCCTATTAATTCAATAATTCATCATTGCCAGTTGAGCAATTGGCAAATATATCATTTTCAACTTAAAATTCAAACGTTTGAAGATAGCTATACCATGGGGGAATACAAAGACAAGGGAGGTAATTGTATTATTATTTCCTGTGTCAATGATTTTTAAGTGTGGGGAATAATGCCTATGATCATATACATGTAATAGTGAGTTGACCACCTCTTGAGCTAAAGACATAGAATTTTTATGTTTTGATTTTCTTTGAAAATATGAAATTATAGCTTTAAACTAACACACACATACTGACTTACATTTTCAGTTGATAGCTGAATACAGCTAGCATAATGATCTGAAAGTTGGTTAGCTGTTAACCCATTTAATGGTGTTGACCGTCTTCTGTCTGGTGAACAAGGACTTCCACCACCACCAGCTTTACGCTGTAATTCTAATACCCGAGATCTTCGTCTGTCTCTTCTTTCAGCAGCATCATCATGTTCTTTAGTGAAAACAGTCACTGGAGTAGGGATGTGTGCATGGCGGCTTGTTGATGGTGATATAAATTTTGAAACAGGAGTTGGTCTCTTAGGAGTAGGTGTAAGGTTTGAATTTAAAGGTGTAAGGGGCTCTCTGTGTGACATCTTTCCCTTCTTATCTGAAAGTGAAATATAATTTATAAAACACTGAAAATACATGTAATATTAAAGTAGCTAAGTCTTTAACTCAATATCATCCAAACTCTTCAACTCTGAAAACACAAATTATTTGTCAATCTAAATCAATATTGATGCTGTGATCTTGCCGGAAAAGGATGGGCTTTTAAGACAAAAAACATTTTACCATTGGCACACGAATCATGTACCATAATGCATTTCAGCCCCAGTTCTAACAAGAGACTCAGGGAACGAGGCTAGGCACATTGCACCAAATCTACTGGCTTATTTCGTGGAACATAACTGATTTGAAATAAGAGTAAAAACGGAAACCATTGAATGTAAATCAGTTTATATACATTCACATTACAGTATTATATGCATTGTGACATACTTCTGTCAATTTCTCTAGGCCGGCCCAAGGCCCATTAGATTAGTCATTTAGCTCCTTTAATATACTCATCTTTTTGTGTTGTGCCTTTCAATTTCATATCACCATTGTATGCGGCCTGAAATAGGCATTGTGATACAATAAAATTTTATCTTAATTTGGCATATTTGCCTTACATCTGGCTGGTGGGCGGGGGGGGGGGGGGCATAACATAAAATACACATGATAATATTGATAATTAAATTAATTATAGGCTAATAAAATAAAAATTTAATGATAAATAAAAATCCCTCATAATGACCATGAGCAGATTCTCAATTTATTATTAAACCGGTTGTCTACCCTACATATCTGGTCATACCTGGGTGTTTTTGTGATAAATATACAATACTTAGAGTTGAATCATGACAATAATGTCACCAGAGAGTTTTGTTGACAAAAGTGGTTTTCAAAGATTCCGCCTTCTACCATTTATTAACACTTCTCGTAATGTCACGCGTGATTTTGTATTATCCACTTCGTACCTTAAGAATATATTTTAAATGAAGATGTTTCGCTCTAAAGATTTTTTCGTTGCATTTCAAATAAAAGGTATAAGAAAAAGCGATGAAGAATGCAGTTTTGGGGTTTACATTATCAATCTTCTGTCCTCGGAATTCCTAATCAACTCACCGAATGAAATTAATAAAGTACATTCAAGTCAAGCTTATCTTTTCTACAACGGAAGGCGCGAGGTGCAACAAAATAGTGACAATCGGCAATATATGCGGTTATTTCAACAACGCTGATCAAGGATCCAAGTCGGTCTCTAGATCGAGAGACAGAAGAAGGAGTTGCGTTTTGTTTATTTAATCAATTAATACTCTTGCACACACCCTTCATATTTATGACACCACAGACAAAATTACTAACAAAAAAAAAAAAATGAGTAGGCCTATCTATATGTTTTGGAATCAACAAAATGATTATTAGCCTATATTTTTTTTTTCAAAAGGCTTAAAAAAACATTTCAAGAATTTAAGTCAAAAGTTCACCAAGATATTGGCAAAACGACCACTTTTATTTTTATATTTGTGAGCCTAACACCGATAATGAATAATCCGTAAACACTGCAGATTAACTGAAGAAAGAAGAGTGGCTAAGATCCAATTTCTGTAACACTTTGGCAATATTATTTGGGCGATCCTGATTGACAGACTTCCTTTATTTAGGATTTTGAATGGGACTGGTAAATGAAATGAAATGGGGTTTAACGTCCTACTGTGCTGCTCCAAATTGAGCCATACAGTGTGCTATGAGAGAAATTTTGCCCGGGCAGCGGCACTACAGCCTACTCTTATATCAAATTCCAAATGCCAAGGGATCTTTTATGTGCACATCAATGTGCAGACAGCAGTTCTTGTGAATGGGACAGGGAGTCACATCAGACTTTTTGATGAAAAAAACATCTATTTTATTGTATCTAGCCACAAATTTAAAAATAATAGGCTTACATGTAGGTGGAGATGAGATACCAGCCCATGTAACTATCGGGTTAAATTCTAAGATTTGAGAGAAGTTAAAGAGGGAGAGAAATGGGGTGTAACCTCGACACAACACAAACTAGGTCATTTTGGGACTAACATACCGTTCAATTTTATTTCAATAATTTGCATGCTCATACCATAGGACCCAGAGAAAACCCATGAGATTGGACAGGCGCATTATTCGGCTATCCACCCTCCTTAGAAAAGTTATAATATAGGCCTACAGTTTTTAATTGGCCATACCTAATATAGATTTCCTCAATCTGATTAAAACCCAGATCCTTTTTCGTTTCTTTTTTTAGAGTTCAAAATTTCGTTTTACTTGTCTTTACTACACTAGGATTTGGAAGAGTTGTTATCAATTACATGTTCTAGATGATGTGAAGGATTAACCAATGAAACGGTCTGTTACGAAGAGCTTTTGGCGTGTGGGTAATCCAGTAAAAACATCAATTGTGATCGATTAATCATGTTTGACATCATGGGATCAAAGCAGCATGTATGACCACTGACGCGACCTCCCAAAACATGTAGTGTAAGTCATCGAAAGTATGAAAAAACAATACTTTAATCAGATTGAAATCCCCTTTATCAGGAATAAAGTGATTTTTTAAAAAATACTTTAACAAGCAATCTATATTATGATTTTATTTTGCAGATGAGTTCTGCCTTGAAAGAAAGATTGAAAAGATGTGGAAGATATCATATTTCTACACCATCTCCAAAGCGACTGTGTGGAAAATCTGTGCACCAATTACAAAATGAAGAATGTACAGCTACAAGTGATAATTTATCCTCTGTTAAATGCCATTCATCATCTGTAGATATTGTGAAAAAACAAATCACTCCTAGTCCTCTATCGAACAGTTTTACATCACCTCTTCAAAATATTCGAAGACCAAATGTTGTTAGATCTTCAACATCTTGTTCTGGAAAGCTTTCTAGTCCTCTATCAAGCAGTTTTATATCACCCCTTCCAAATATTCGAACACCAAATGTTGCCTCTTTAACACCATGTTCCGGAGACCTTTCTAGTTCTAACACACCCTTACCTAGAAAAAATTACAGACCCAATCTTAAGTGCAGGAAATTAGATCTTATATGTGATAATATCAATTCAAGTGTGATTAAAGAATCTACAACAGGTGATATTGTTAAAAACGATGAGGTCATTTCTTTGCAAAAACAATTAAAAGATTCACAAAAAGAATTAGAGGAGAAGGAAGAAAATCTAAGAAAATTAGAAATGGTTAAAATGTATAGGAAAAAGGTTTGTTTGATTATTGTTTCTGTTTATAATTTTGTCGCTATATTTAACAGTTTTAAAAGATGCCTCTTTTATTTTTCAGTCAATATGCTTGGAGTTGGGTATGTTATCTGTTTAGTCCTTTTGGACTCATCTGTGAGATGAATTAACGATGGGGCTCACTCAAATAATTAACTGCCATAATAACTTTGACAGTTTAGATTGTCTGTTCTGTATTTATGTACTGTTTGTTCCATGGTTTATTTGGAGGGAGGGGGATGGATGGTGTGATTTCAAATCCCTAGTTGTAGGTGACAAGGAATAGGGTCCTCCGGTTCCCTCCCACTGCTGAAGACCCTACGTGCAAGCAAATTATTGAAATAAAATTAAAACCATATGTTAGTGCCGAAATGACCTAGTTTATGTCATGTGGACGTTAAACCTTGTTTCTCTCTCTCTCTCTCTCTCTCTCTCTCTGTGGTTTATTGAGCAGATTATGATTTTATTGTACTTTACGTAACAATGTACCATTTGATGATGTGTATTTATATATTTCAGAATGATTTGACACATCTAGATAAACTCATAACAAAATGGCGACAAGTTTCTCAAGATGCCTTACAAGATTTCCATTCAATGTTACCAGCTCCTCAGCCAACAATGGCAGAAATAATACAGCATCTACAGATTGATCCTCAACTCATAAACTTTAATTCAGATGAAGATACATTTGATTAATAATAATGATGTCTTAACAGGTGTTATTATTTGTTATTTAATAGTGAAAAACTGATTGGAACAACTTCCGACTGGCCAGGAACCAAAGATATCAATATTAGAAGCTTCAATAAACACAATGTTATCAACATGGTACATCAATTTATAACCGTCCTTAATTAATACCACTGCTATTATTATTCTGTTGGTGCTTTGAAGGTTTGACAAGTTGTGTGTGTTAATTGCAACCACCGATAAATAATAATAATAATAATAAATTCTTAATGTAGCACATTCTACAAACATAACATAAAATATAATACAATAAAATGTATGGCAAAGTCTCAGTGTGCTTTACAGGAATATGGGTAATAAAAATAAATCATGATTTGAAAAAAAAAAATTCAACTATGATATGGTATACATAAAATAATGTCTAGTTAATAAAATATGTAAAAGAGATTAAGACTAGAAATATTTTTCTTCACACAATTTAGGGAATTGATCAGCAAATGAAATGACGCTTGAAGAGCATGGTTTTAATTGAACGTTTAAAACTATCAATGTCATTCTCGGCACGAATCTCACTGGGGATATTATTCCATAATGATGGTGCACATTGCTGAAAAATCCATTTTTATACGCCCACATAGAAATGTGGACGTATATTGCCGTCGCCCCCGTCCGTCCGTCTGTCGGTCCGTCCGTCTGTCCGTCCGTCCATCGTCCACAATTTTTTGTGAACGCACTAGAGGCCGGGGTTAATATTTAAGGTCATGAGACGAAGAAACCTACTGATTTTCAGCGATTTCAAATAATTACTTCCAGAGTCATCTCCCTTGATCACTTCAAAAAACCTTGTGACACTATAGATGCCAAACTTATCATCCGATTGACTTCAGATTGATACACAGAGTTTAAGGTGTTGAAACGAACAAGTATTTTGATTTTCAATGAATTTTGATAACTGAACAGCTAAATCCATGATATTACATATTTCCTATACTAATTGTTAGCGTGGGGCAAAACTTTATAAAAAGCTAACAAATTCTAATGATTTTCAGATAATTACATAATGAGTTGTTACTCTTAATCAGATTTTAGTGTATTACAAATGTTTCATCCCCCCAAAAAGTAAAAATATGCGACAACCCTTGTTGACTGCCCGGACGATTTAGCTGCTGTGGGCGTATGTTTCGTTGCCTGGCGACCTATCTTTCATAAAATTTATTGTTCGTTCTCTTCTGTTCTCCGATGGGATAGTCCAAAGATGGAGCTTTGTTGAATCTGGTAGATTTCGCTGGTTGTTTTACGGACAAGAGTTCGTTCAGATAAGCCGGAGCCATATTGTTCACTACCTTGAAAATGGTTAGTGGTACTTTAAATTCAACACGTTCAACAATGGGGGAGCCAATGGAGATTGAAAAGCACTGGTGTGATATGATCAGTCTTTTTCGTTCGAGTGACCAACCTGGCTGCTGCATTATGTAAACCCTGGAGTTTCTTTATTTGTGAAAGGCTAATGTTATGGTACAAAATATTGTTCAAAGCTAAACCTCACTCCTCCATGTTTAAATTAAATCAAAATGTGGCTGAACTATTTTAATCTATTTAATATCAGATCCAATGATATCAAGAGTTACATAATGAGTTGTTACTCTTAATCAGATTTTAGTGTATTACAAATGTTTCATCCCCCCAAAAAGTAAAAATATGCAACAACCCTTGTTGACTGCCCGGACGATTTAGCTGCTGTGGGCGTATGTTTCGTTGCCTGGCAACCTATCTTTCATAAAATTTATTGTTCGTTCTCTTCTGTTCTCCGATGGGATAGTCCAAAGATGGAGCTTTGTTGAATCTGGTAGATTTCGCTGGTTGTTTTACGGACAAGAGTTCGTTCAGATAAGCCGGAGCCATATTGTTCACTACCTTGAAAATGGTTAGTGGTACTTTAAATTCAACACGTTCAACAATGGGGCAGCCAATGGAGATTGAAAAGCACTGGTGTGATATGATCAGTCTTTTTCGTTCGAGTGACCAACCTGGCTGCTGCATTATGTAAACCCTGGAGTTTCTTTATTTGTGAAAGGCTAATGTTATGGTACAAAATATTGTTCAAAGCTAAACCTCACTCCTCCATGTTTAAATTAAATCAAAATGTGGCTGAACTATTTTAATCTATTTAATATCAGATCCAATGATATCAAGAGTTGATGATTGTCTTGTCATGTTTATAAATGTGTATTAATAGTAAAATTTATATAACATTTCAGGCCTAAAGTAAGACCTGCAATAGGTAGATTTAGCTCTGCCATAATGTATGTTTAAGTATTTAAAATAGTATAAAAATGTTCAGAAAAAGACATTAATATTACCGTTAAAAAAAAAAATGTCGGTCTTTGTATGTGTAGATTAGATTATTTTGAGAAGTGATGGTTATTCGGAATTTGATATGATTTATAGAGTTTAATCAGAAAGCTAAAGCAGAAGAAAGCTCACTATTGAATACCAATGAAATGGTCATAACCCATAACAAAACAAAAGCTCCTGAAACATGCACATCTATTAAAAATACATGTAGGTAACAAGTGAAATTTGAGACTATGTATAGTGGTGGTGATCCATTCAAGATTTCTTTCTTAAAAACTACTTAAGATTCTGGCTTATGTGGATTGTTGTTGTTGTTCTTGGTGTTTAACGTCCGCTTCCACCGAAGGTGATATCGCAGACAAGTCTTATTTTTCATTTTTCATTATCTTAGCGCACGCGTAGGGGTCTTTGCTGTGGGAGGAAACCGGAGTGCCCGGAGGAAACCCACGAGGTTGAGAAGGAGCCCCTATCTCCATGCCACATACGCTCACACCAGGGCTCGAAACCACAGCCGCAAGCTAGAGGTGACCGGCCAGCTAGAGGTCGAAGCGCGGCACTCTAGACCACTAGGCCATCCCAACCCCCCATGTGGATTGTATGGCTGTTCCCTTTATATAGTCATTGGGGACCGTTGCACAGTTGAGGTCTCAGGTGGACCAGATTAATTCTGTTTCCCCAGGGGTCACTTCTTAGTTAATGTGTAAACAGAAAGTCGTCGTATAAGAATTGCTGTTATAAAAATGCTTATTTGCCCCCGGTGTACTTGGGTAACATGTGTGCAAAGTTTCAAAACATGCAGAACTTCAAGCTGAAAAAGTAAAAAAGTTATACTTGTTTGTCACCCTGCTTTAATTAGCCCAGTCTGTGCAAAAAAGTAGGATGCTACCACCCATTTCATATTAATTATATGCTTGTAAAAAAAACAAAACAATTATGCTGAAAAAATTGGTATTTTCCTTGTTGGATTCTCAATCTCCTGTGGTGGATATGTATTTGTAGCATATTTGTGATAAAAATGAATCGGGTAGTAAATTAACAGATCTTTTAATGAGATTGGGCTTACTAGGAAAGCCTGCCTTGCAATTTGAATGGGATGTAAGATTGCGACGCTGGGGTCCACCGCGTACACATTGGCATGTACTTAAAAGAACCATTGAGTTGGAAATTGAAAAACGGTCAGAAATTCTGCTATGGCAAAATTCTATTCGTTGACAATGCACACATAACCTTTATTAAACTCCCCATTTGTTAGTCTCAAAATGAATAATGTATTGTCTTGAAGAGACATAAATCCTCATACCATTCATGTTATAGATAATTGTCAGTAATATATTTTGATACATCCACACAGTTGACACACAAGTACCTTTAAGAACAAAAACCGTTTTATGAAATGGTGTTTAACAACCTAGTTTTCTGCACCAATCAGGCTTATGTAGGCGAGATAGACCATGCAGTGTGCTGTGAATGAAAAACTTTGTTCTTCAAGGGATATTTTATGTGCACACCACAGTGTGGTTGACCTCATGCAGTTTTCATTCAATTTTATTGTCTAGATTCTAGACCGTCAGACACGTAAATTACCTTAACAGGACCTAATACTTCCTACATTTAGGAACATCCTTGACCAACACTGGGATTGAACCTTGAACGTCCTGGTTATGGGCATATATATACTCACCGCACTCTGTGGCTTCATCAATTAATATTGAAAGGACATATGACTGTGTCAAATTAATTAATTCTGACATTTATTTGTGCTTCAGTTTGAAAAATAGCCTGAAAAAAGTTAATAGTACCTTACACTTGCTCCATATAACAAATAAAAATACATAAAATAAAACCAACTCAAAGCTTTTAATATTTAATTATTTTTTTTTAATCTTCATTTAATCATTAAATATCCCTGACCCAGGCTGAAACAATATCACTTTGCAACGGGTTAGAAATTTAGAAGATTGAAATCTTGGAAGATCACTGGACATGCTATTAATTAAGATATCTTGAGACAACATAATCGTCCCCTTGCTTCTTTTCTGCCGAAACGTCCCACCTAAAGTCACGAAATGACATCTGACCGGATTACCCAAACCAGGCGTCTGGTGATTCGAGAAAACAACATGGCTTCTGTAAAATAGAATAACTATTTTTATGTAGTTAATGTAGGTTACTTCCTTGTGTTTATAATAATGAGCGAAGCAGACACAACTAGTCAAGCACAACCTGCCAAACGACCTTAATCTTTTTTTCGGCGTATGCACATGTATGTAATTTTTTTTCTTATTCAACTAGCGTATAAATTTAACAGATCTGCTCGTCTCCCACTCCCAGTCATATTATTAAAAATAGGCCTAATGAACTTTCAACTTATTTACTTGCATGTTACCTCCACTAAGGACAGGCAGTACACAAACCATACACATATATCATGGGCTATGTGGAGTGTTGAGATGATAGTCATGTAGACATACAATCTATAAGTATAATCATATTATCATAATTATGAATATGAGATAGAACATTGAGGTGATAAAATGAAAATAATATTAATAATCATTGAGATGGTAAAATGTTAAAAATGACAATATATCATATAATGAGATATATCATTGAGATGGTAAAATGAAAACGTATTGAGATAAGATGATAAAATGTAAATATAATGAGATATATCACAATATGATAATTATTACAGCAAGCCTACTACATGTACAAACATTGAAATTGCCTTATTGTTGATACAGAATCATGCTACTACAAGTACACTAGTTCAGCTCTGAACGTCTCTCTCATTACACTCACCCTGAACATTCAGGGACTGTCCCATTGAATCAGTTTCGAAAATAACTGGTGCCCCAGTCAATTTTACTGGGCAATTTTGCACTGTTAAACATTGGGGTGTCAATCGATGTGAACGTCTGTACCATGTAAAGGAACATCGTAGTGAGAAAATAAGACCTTGCTTACCTCGCTAGAGTCATTCTGAGCGACATAACACGCTGTTAAAAAAACTTCTCCTCCTATCAAGTTACCTTTTCAACCCCGTGGCACTCTAAATATCGGTCATACAAAAGATGGAATGGGACAGTCCCTGAACGTTCAGGGTGAGTGTAATGAGACGGACGTTCAGAGGTGAACTACAAGTACACATAGTATTAGTAAAAGGCTTTGAAGCTGTATTGGGTGTATTTTAATGAATAAAGTTGGTTAATTCTATCTTGAGATACGCAACCCCTGTGTTTGGCGGTATATAAAATATAATACATGTACTATATGTAGTATAGTTCTATCGGGCAATAGCTATCCTGAATCACTCCATGATTTCTTTCTTCAAAACGATAACTGATGATCATTATTATTCAATTCCCTCAGCCCTTTACAATTATTGGGTACAGCTGCTTATCATAACATGTAAAGTCAGACCCAGATGCCAATGTTCCCTTGACCGACAAAACGTCAGTAAACAACACTGCTCGATTACCTTTGCTCACAATACCTGTATCTGCAATTTGAATTATGCGAAATTTGTGTTTCTATGGTGTGTTGGGATATTTTGTCTAGTCATTTAATTTTAGTCTAAAATTGTCTTATCTTTAAGACTTTACATAGACATTAATAAACAAATGCATTTATTAGGTGAAACTGAAGGGCTCCAATCATAGCTAAAAACAAACACATCACATTTATCTCAATGTTTGTAGCGCTATTCTCGTCGTAGCTCTCTAGAAAGTAGAAACCTGTACCCTATATAGACTGCTCTACAGGCTATGGATAGTACTTAATTACGTGTTCGATGTTTGTTATTTTTCTATAGACTGTTTAATATTTAAATGAGTGCGTAAATGTAAATAAAACAATATTTACAAGAATCATGAATTAAATCATTAAAACAAAGTATGGTATGTATCGTCTTGACAGCATTAAGTCCTTGAAGCAAAACAATTCACAGAGACAACTACCTATATAATCACCCAAAGGAAAAAAAGAGTGTAAATTAAACATATACCAGTATTTTTTTGTGCATGTATAATTGTTACTTTTAATAGAATAAGTGTTTTAATAATCTGCATATTGTGTTAAGTCGCAGTTAAAGAAATTGTATACAGGTGTAGGTTATAGGCCTACCACTATATTAAATGGTTCATATGTAAAAGCATATTATAGTTCTCTATTTTGAATTTGGAGTCTTGCCAAAACTGTTTCAAATGCTTTTTGGTGTAAAATACAATACTACTGGCAAGAAGGAACTAGTTATTTTTGCCAGAACCAAGTGTTGGGTTTTATTTAATATAAACTTTAGACATCTGCTTCAGTGATCTGTACCAAGTTAAAAATAGACTTATAGTATTAATTTAAGGATTATGTACTGTGACAAGTTTGATTTAAAATCCTAAAAAATCTATTTGGTTGTCTATGGAAATAGGAATATACAAGATATTAGTAAAATTTGATTTCTTAATTTCATGTTCAATATTAATTTATAATTTTTGTCTGAAAAAATAGATTCAAATGAAATGATAAAATTTCAGTGAATTTGATTAGCATTATTCAGTGGTGCATAAGCTTATTTTATATTTTCAGTGTTTTTGTTTTGGAGTTGAAATACATATAAAAGTTGTGATCATTAAAGGTCCCACAATCATGTAACCAGAATGCCATATGAAGATAGATTAGGACGTGTATGTGGGTTTTTAAATTTTGAAGAAATAGAAAGCAGTGGCAGTTTTATTCGGAGATATTTTATCTTAGATCATGCCAATGGCAGACTATTCTATTACATGGATAACCCAATTGTAAGTATTCTGACCACAAACAAAATTCATGTTTTAACAAAATATTCAAATTTGTACGTAATAAAAATATGTACACAGAGTTCTTTTTCATATTTATTTTCCGTATGATATTCACATATATGCCAGTAATATTCCTACAAAATTATGTATGGTTGTAATACAATATAATGAAAACGTGCCGACAACTGTCAATCCATACGTGTTTCAAATTAACACCTGTAATATTCCTCCAAAATTACAGTATTTTGCGGGCTACAAGTCCATCTTGCTCTTCTGAGATGTGTAATTTTATGGAACAGACTTCCTATAGACATCTAGAGATCCAAAACATTAAAGACTTTTGATAAGAGCTCTTGAACAGTTTACTGGATAGAATTTTACTCTACGTATTCATGATTTTATTATTTATTATGAACTATATATGTTGCTGGTTAACACATGTATAACAGTTTGCTGTATATCAAATTTTGTAATTTTTAATACTTCAACTAGATTCTCAGAACATCATCAGTGGAAACCGGAAGTGATTTCCACCAAAGAAGATTTCTTCATGTTGACAATATCAGGTCATAATTGAAACAATCATCAGTTGTGATTCAATTTGTAATAAGCAAGATGATACTGTTAAAGTATTTATTGTACAACTTAATGTCATGATTGGCGTTTCAAATAAAGGCTGAATTGATTATTAAAAAGCTACTTTTTCAGAACTTACCACCAGCATGGCAGAATCCAAAAGGAGAAATATATTTACAGTATGTAGCTATGGTAGGTTCTATTTGTTGGTAGATTTAGACTTTAAATTAAAAACCTTGTATAGGCTAAAGCGAGTAACAATTCATAAGATATTTTTTAAAATTTCATTTGTTACATACGCTACAAGTAGAGCAAATTTAAACTGATTTTGTTTTGAATTTATCATTTGACCAAAGTCAAATTATTATTACTAACCAGAGTTGGTTAGCTTATTGGTAATTTTGTAGATTGTTTATTTTATGCATATGTTGTTTTTTTTTTATTTACAACCACTTTTATTTACAATTACTTTATAGTTGTTGTTTGTGAGATATCATGGTGTTTAATGTCTCGTATTTCAGGTCAGTGATGCACGGAAGTTGAGACCAAAAATTCCTTACTGTTTTGGTATGGACATTTATTCAAAGCTTAATACATTTTTGTTGCATTGAAATTGTCAAATTTGCTTTTCCCCTTTCGTGTGTAGTGCTTTTAGAATAAAGGGGATCTCACAATTTAATCTTTCATGATTTTCTCAAAATTTTATGAAACAGTCATTTGATTCGCCTTGTGCCAGTATTTAGTAAATGAAACTAACCCCTTTTTCACAAATTTGTTACAAAAACAACGTAAAAAATCTGAGAATTTTAGCCCAGAAATTATGAAAAGACCACTGAGTATTAAAATTAAATCAGTATTTTTATAAGACTAAGAGTTCAAGTTATTTATTACAGGCTGAATTATAATATATTATGTTTATTTTATAGTTATTAATTATGAAGGTAGAAGATATTATTTAGAGGCTGAAGATGAAAAAGATTTATTTGAATGGATAGAAGCTTTAAATAATGCTTGTAAAATTACTGTAAGTTACACTTATAAAATTACCCAGCAGTACTCTACACAACATGGTTACAAATAGGAATTACGCACATAGCTTAACTTAAAAGTGACCCATTGTCATAATGAAGGTAGCTATAGTGATATGACAATAATAAAACTATAATGGCATTTTTTCCTCACTCTAATAGATGTCTTTCATGATTTCCGTAAGCCAGCATAAGTTTTAAAATTTATTTGTAACCATAATGTTTTAGTTTATTATTTCTCTATAAACACTAACTTTAGTCAAAGGGTGCCTAACATACAAGACATTGAAATCGGGTGAAAGAGCAAGTCAGAAACATAATCTCCTAAATTCTGTATTGACTGATACCACTTTCTCAGATTTCCTATCATTTAATAGATCGTCATTGAAGAGCCGACCACTGTCAAGATTGCTCGCATTATTTCTGTTAAATCTTTTTTGTACATCATTTTAAGTGAAGCAAGTACCATAACAGTCCCGGGACTGTACCACACAGAGGCTTATCTTGGAGATTTTTGTTTTGAGTGTAGTGCGGTCCTTCCGCACTTACTAATAGAGCCAAGTTTCTAAAGCCTTGACCTGTAGATCTGTCACCAATGTGATTAGGAGTCCAACTGCCTAATTTTATAGGTTTTCTATGATTGTTATGTATCTTAATATGGGTCTTTTCTTATTAGGTTCCTAAATCAGCATTACAAGATGGTGCTATGGAATGGTGTGCTGGTGATTTGAGTCAGACTAGTTATACAACAGAAATAGCTGGTGGTGTTGTGTGTAAATTACCAGTTCAAGAACAGGTATGGGTAAATGTATATACAGTGGACCTTGTCGTACAGGATCGATACAATATGCCGGATCAGACAGCATCTCAGAATACTCAATTATACCTAAAGTATTATTGTACCTGGAATACCTGAAGTTTTATTATAATGCACCTTCGAATACACAGACCTTAAAGTATAATAATGCTTTATGTACATGTAAAGTTTGATTCATTATATCAAACCGTACTCTTCTGGTAGTTAAAAGGCTGAGACCTGTGTGAGTTGCAAAAAATAAGAGTATCAATGTGATTTTATGTTTTTCGATGAAGATCTGTCTTCTCTAAATGTTTCCCATCCATGGATATACCCCATTCATTTAAACTGTAGACCGTTTGTCAAAAGAGAAATTACAGTAATACAATGTAGTATAATTTGTAAACACAACAACTTCTTCTTAAACTTTTGAATTGTGAATTTAATCTTGTACCATTACTCTATCAACATTAAATCAACCAATTTACTGACCTGAATGAAAAAAAAGAGTTATCTCCATTAAATTATAATTTGATTTATTTTGTATTAATGTCAAATTCTCAAACAATCCTTAGGGATCAAACTAACGGTTTATTCATTCGACTAGCATAGCTTTCCAAATAGTTTTGAACTTGAATATTGTGAGATAAAAATTATATTTTATATCTTGCAGCCAGTAGATTATGAATCAGATTCTAGTAATGATGAAGAAACTTTGTCTTCTGGTAAAATCTCCCCTTCCAGTTCCATGAGTAAGAATTCGGGCTCAAGTACCAAAGAAAACAGTATTACATTTAATTGTGAAGTTATCAGGGAAGATTCTACTAAGCACAGTTTTATTGGTTTAAAATGTGGTTATTGTGTAAAACAAGGAGCTGTGGTAAGTATTGATTAGATTCCATGCAGGGGGTAGAAAATATAACTTTTAGACAAACATCAATGCCATCTGTGTGTGTTTATTTATCCCACTGCAATCTGACCACCTCGTTCTGAAAAGTTTTACTTATAGTGAATCAATTTTGATTTTTAAAAATCTGATTGTTTGTAACATTAGTAAATTACATCTAGTGAATGGATTTTGATAAAACTTGAAATATGCTTTCATTGTACATGAATATTTAACTCAATATATTTCTTATTTACATGTATTATAGAGAAGAAGTTGGAAAAGGCGATTTTTTATACTTCACGAAGAAGGGTTGTCATATTTTCGTACAGAACATGTAAGATTTATATTGATATGATCCATGTTATACCGAAAAATTAAAATACAAGTTTCTCTCCTGCAAGAATATTTTGATTAAGAAACCCAATTATGTATGAAAACTGGAAACAAAGTGTAGGTGACTGTAGTTTTTGATGAGATATGATATTGATGAGATATGATAGTCTTCAATTAAATAAAGAAAAAAATATATATACCACAAGATTAAATTTTCGTAAAATGCTGTGTATTTCCTACCATTCTGCTAACTGTACCGTGTATAGTTTTAATTATTGTATATAAATTTCTACTTTAATTCAAACAGGATAAAACACCAATTCGAACAATTCCTACATCATGTATTTTAGAAGCAAGAGAACATGACAATTCTGGGTAAGTGGTATATAACAGTCTTGTTTAGTGCTTAAAATTCAGATCTAGTACCAATTTATGAAGCATATGTTACATTGTTTTCGTTGATATATTAGCAGTAATCGGAATACTCCTATTTTGAGATGCCAATTATTTGGGACAAACTGTTTAGATCAAAGTTGACATATTGCAAAACCAACAACCACAAGTATACACTGCAGTTCCTAATGTCCATTGAATGTTACAGAAGCACCGATATTGTGATCACATGACGCTTGTAGGCCATAGACTGCAATAGGCCTTAAAACTAGATCAAATAATGCCTGTTTCTCTATTACAGATCCCATTCTACAAGCAGAGATAATTTATTTGAACTTATAACTTCCAGAAGAATATTTTATATACAGGTCAGGCTTCATTACAAACCAAATTATATTATGTGAGATTTTAGTCATTTGAATGGTAAACAAAAAAAAAACTTATATAAGATTGAACTGTCATTTCAAAAATTAGAATCTAGATCATTTATTTATGGTAATTTTTTACAGTGTGACACTCCGCAAGAAGTACAAAGCTGGATAGATGCAATAAAAAATTTACTAAAGATGAGAAAATGTGAGGAAAGAAAGGTAAGTACTTCATAAAATTTCAATCTTATTATCCCTTGCTATTTCAAGTTTTTTATGTCTGATATTAAATGAATATTCTGAGGATTGGTATATATACTTCCTTGAATTTCATGCTTGTATTATATAGAATATCAAAATAGAATATTACCCAGTCAGTATCTTAAACTAGTAATTCTAATGATTTGTCCTTATTTGTTTCAGTCAATGCAACATCCGAGTAGTACAAGCTATGAGGAAGGTTGTGGTCAAAAGAAAGTTTGGGTATGAGTAGAATTTGTACAGCATGGGGCATGTGACATTTCTTCTGCACGTTGTATTAACTTGTGTTTGATTGTGCATCTGTTCCAATAACAATTTACATATCATATTAACAGATGTTAAAACAAAGCATGATTTTTTTCCTGTGTTCGTGTTCTGTGAATCATATGTTCGTTATAAACATAATGTTTATCGTATTTGTTTTAGAAGTTGTTAAACAACCTTATTATATAAATAATGCCTTTTATTTCATCACATTTTCATATTATCCATTGCATATCAACAGTTTTGTGTTCTATATATTCACCAGTAATAATTCTGTTTAAAAGTCAAACCTGAAAAATACTCGTAGTTAAAGTTAGTACATATGGGTGTAGGTGGTTATACTGTGTTTCAATCATTTAGTAAAGACATATTGGCTTCACTATTTTTTATGCTTTTAATAGTGAATATGATCCAGATTGCATTAAGTAATCTTGTACCAGCCTGTTATTAAAAATCGAAAGCTAGGTGGAATTCAGAAAGATTCAACAGAAACAAACGAGGTTTGAATTGGGTTTCACAGGATGCTATATATCATGATTCAAATCTGAGTGATTAATTTTATTAAAAAAAAACGTTTAATATTTGGTTTATATTACGTATTAAATTATAGTTATTAAATTACACATTTTTTTCACAGTAACCATTAACTTCACTTTTGGTGATCTTGCTAAACATTGTCTTTTGAACCCCTGAATTATAGTGTTAAGAAAGTAAGATTCCTAAACAACTTTCAGTTATATTATTGCCCAATGCTATATTCAAATTATGTACTACATTGTATGTATTTTGTTTGATATATGTGTTTGTATAATTCAAAACCACTTATTTCTGTATTTTTTTCTATAATCATTAATCAAAGTATTTTTGTTAGTTGGATGTGAATGTTATTAGGGACCTTTCGCATCGGTACAACAGATACGAAAACGTCACCGATTTGTGTTTACTTGCGACGTCAACCCTTACATACATGAGGGTTTGCCTGTGAAGAACATTACTTCTCGAATTTCCGCAATTTTTCGAGGTCTTGTGTATATTGTTGATTGTGTAGAATGTGTTCAAATGCAATATTCTGCTTGATACATTGTCCATCTGCTAATAAAATTTATTGAAAACTTTGCTGGAGTGGCAATTTCAATTGAAGCTGAACATCTAGCTATTATCGTACAAATATGTTAGTGTTCCTTTTCGAACCAGTACGAAAGGTCCCTATTGTTTAAGTGGTTGATATCTGATGGTTTACTGTAAGACAGGAAATGAATGTAACCCACTGTTCGATTCTACCATTAATCTATTAAAATAAGTGGATGTTTTTAACATATCAGTAAAACACCATTTACAAGATATTGACATCATTATCCTGCTATAATCAACATTGATTAGCCTATCATCTACTTAGATACTGTAAATTATTGTTTGGATAATACTCCCTGTTTTAAGGTACCAGAAATTATTAGGCATATAGAACACATTAAAAAGAACATTATTAACTTGTTTTACTACAGTGGATAATTTCATACCTTGTAGTCAACTTTTTAATTAACAACTTTTTAATAACATATAATCTAGAATCCTCTCCAATAAAAATTTTAATTCTATGACAATTGCATTTAATTGGGAAATATATGTGGTATCAGGTTGTAAACAAAATTTTCAATAAACATTGAAGCTATTTCATGGTACATGTATCATGCTTTCTGTGTCCTTAGATTGTGCATACATGTTCTTAAATACTGCACTACAATTGTCATTTATTTCGGAATGTCTCTTTGATAAGCACCAAGCTATTTTGGTTGTTAAAAGATGAAAGAAAAAATGATAAAATTCCATGACAATGATTTATAAAACAGTGTTTTTTTTATTCTTTTACAAAAAAATACTTAAAGGATACCGGGCTTTGCCCAGGGCCCCAAAGCCAGGGGGGTCATAACTATGAAACCGGCGTCCATAGCCACCAGGTCTATGTTACTTCCTGGTCAGAGCTACTCCTATCCCTCAATTTTCAGCCCTAGGACAGCCCTAGTGTAGCCGCCAACCCTGAACAGACAAACAAATGACATCACAAATATCAGTATACATGTAGATTTAAAATACCCGTTATGTAAAATGAGTGCTAGGAATACAAAATATGTTTGAAAGAAGGGTGGTTTTGGATGAAATTGATTATATTTTAGTAACAAGCCAAATTGATCTTATTAATTAAGTATATAGCCAATAGAGTTCAAATACTTTCTGTTGCCTCTATTTTATAATTAAACTTTGTGTAATCTCGGCAATTTCAACAAAAATTGATAGTGTAATAAACTGTTTTTTTCTGGACTTCACAAATTTCACAATTACTGTATTTATTTGTATCATAAGTCGATTGTGTTTCCAAGTAAGATGAAATTCAAATATACCATTATTTAGCTATAGCTAATTTTTAAAGGATTAGCGTAATATTTCTCTTAACAACTGATACCACTTGCCTACGAGTTCTGAAAAAAATAGAAAAAAGTTTATTCTTTGTGTAAGGATACCAAGAATTCTCGTATTTAAGCCCTGGTTTAATTTCGAATTTGACCATGTCAGTGATAAAAACATTCCTTCCGTAATTAAGCCCAGGACTAAAATTCGAAATGAGGAAAAAATAACAAACATTTGGGTTCTTTTTAGAATTGTCACATTTAGTGTCTTAAGATGTCACCTGCAATTGGAGTCCAATGAGTTTTCAAGATGTGAAAACCTCTCATGACACTAACAGTATAATGTACACCAAATCGACGAGACTCGATCAATGTCAACAGATGTGTTTTGACAATTTAATAGGAAGACCACTCTAAAATAAATTTTAGAATTAAACCCAGGGGCTTAAATTCAAAATTTAACCTCATTATTAAGCCCATGGCATCATGGTCTTGATAACGGGAGAGCTTAAATACAAGGATTCCTGGTACTATATTTGTTACTTGGAATTTTCCCATAATACTGAACGTAGTTAACAGTTCCAGCCCAGGCATTGCCATTTATGCATATATATTATGCTACAAATATACTTTTTATGAATCAATTTTGCTTGATACTCAGATGCATGAGTTTGTTATATCATTGCATTTTTGTTAGTTGTTTGTGAAACTTTATTTTGAATGATTTTAATGATACATATGTCTTTTGCTTATTTGTTCATTTAGACTTGTTTAATGTACCACCAAAAATAAATTTTATTTGAAAAGATGTTTGTGATGAATAGAAAAAAAAGAAATTACTGACTAAAAGTGTCATGATAAGAACAGATAAAGACAGAAACTATCATAGTTTACTATATTCTGTAATAGAACAAACTATGAAATTAAATTTTCTGTCAATTTAATTATTCTATCATTTGTTACACAATAATGACAGAGTTAAAAGGAATATATCTTTTAAAGAAATAAAGATTATAAATATCAATGTATGGTATTGAATATTGTGTATTAGAATATGTCCAGTATATGTAATCTTTTAAAATAAATTAACTAACTAACTTTCTCTCTCTCCTTGTAGTTTTTACACCCAGTCTTTTACTAATTTACATTTTTATTCTATTTTTGTTTATAACATAAACACTTGGTCAGTGGTCAGCTATCATTCTTGTTGAAATAATTGGGCTATCACAAGTAACGGCTGAATCTTATTTAGGGTTAATAATTCTTACCCAATCTTTTGATAGTACAGATGACAGGGCATTGTGTTCAAAGGTCAACATTCCTGTTCCTATAACTAGATGATAGATCTGTCTTTCCATGACTTATTCTTTGTTGTCTCTTGCCTTTTTAAGAAAGCAGGGGACTATTAAAATATGTATGTCTGTCTGTCCATCACACTTTATTGGACACAATAATTTTCTTTCAAATTGAGCTTGAATGTTCAAACTTAGTATTGGTAGTTTTTTTTAGGTGAATGCCTTGATAAGTAATTGGATTGGTTGAAGCTTTAGGGCACAATAACTTTGGTTCAAATTAAGTGAGAATGATGAAACTTGATTATGAGCTGTTTCTGCTTAGGGAGGGCAGAGCAATAAGCAAATTGATTGATCAAGACTTGATAATTTTTAATGAGAATTGTGAAACTTTGTGTACAGCTTCATTACATCAATACCATGACTAGGTTCAGTGATGAGCAGTTTATGTTAAGGCTAATTAAAGACTCCTACCTGAGTGGTTGATACTTTATAACACAATAACTTTCCTTCTATTTAAGGTAGAATGTTCAAACTTGGTGTGGTGCCTCTTAGCTGAATGTATCAACAGTGTTTGATCAAGTGCATTTTCCACTAAGGGTAATCAGAAATGAGCAATTTGATTGGTTTAGACTTTGGAACTCCCAGATTTTGGTTCTAATTGGGTGATAGGGATGAATCTCAGAGTATAGATTCATTATATCACTACCTTGACTAAGTTTGATAATGAGGATTTTTTGCCAAGTAGCGATAAGCAATTTGACTGGTCAAGACTATGGAGCACGACATCTCTGCTTTTAATTGAGGTAGAATGTTTAAACTTAGGTGACTATCTTCATTGAGTTGAATGATTAACACTTTCCAGCTAAGCTAAGCAGAGCTAAGAAATTTAGGACAAAATAACTTATGGAAAGTGTTGAAATTCAGTGTGAAGTTTCTCTCTCTAATTTAAAGTTGGTTTCCCGGGTACAAACTGGGTGATTTGATGATATATTAGGACTAAAAACATATTCAAACTAATTAATAATCATAATTTTGCTTCAAATCCTTCTCAAAACACTGTAATTGCCAAGTATATCCCGCTATGAAAATCGATCAAAAGAGGCAATGTTTGTATCAGCGGATTACCCTTCTCCGTCCCTATGGCAACCGCAGGCGGAGATGGGTGAGAATTCATTGCATACACAAGACGTTGTTGTCTGTAATCGCTGACTATTTATTACAAATATCGAATCCTTATTAAATTCTCGGATTATCCTCTGCCTGCGTCTTTTTCCATGATTTTTATCTCAGAAAGAGTTGTAGGTCTAACTATTTATAGAGTTTATCAACATGTACACAAAGCGCTCAATGTGCTCATGCAGCCTTTGACGTCACGCGTGGGTATAGCCCTAAAGGTTGGGCCGTCGATTAGGGGAACCGTTACATTTTTTGTCCTGTATACGCTCAATGAGTGTTTTTCGGGGAATCCAATATTTTTCTAGTAAGATTGGATATCTCTACTTTCCATATATACCAAAATTGCCATACTTTTATTGGCAATAACCACCCGATAAATACTTTGCTGGGAACCCATCTTTAAAAACCTTGACTGTTCGATGGTGAAAATTTTCTATTTAGACTAAGTTTGATTGTTTGATATTTTTCAAAAAGATAAATGTGCAATTAATTAATGTGTGTCATCAATTTATTTTGGGATTGCAGCTAGGGACATCAGCTTCACCGTTGACTTGGTTTTATTTGCTTTTGTTAATATTTTCAAATATTTTTTCACATATATTCTACTGATATTTTTTTATAGAACCAATTAAATGCACATCAAAAAGTAAATAAAAGTTTTAAATAATGTGTTTGTATACATATATGCATTCTCTTCTAAGTGTATTTCATCTAATGCCTTAAAAAGGAGCTGTCCCTAATTTGTTATAATTGTCAACACAGGTGGATACGCATGCCCATTAAAATATAAGTCAGATAGTAATCAGAGATGAGTAAGGTGCATGCTAAAAATAAACTTAAAACATGGTCTCTCTCTTAAAAAAAAAACCTTTTCGGGTGTGGTAATGGATGCATGTTTTATGTTATACATTGTCAAATACAACTTTCTATAGAAAATCTTACATCACATTTCAGTGGAAAGTGGCAATATGACCTCTTGTGCCAAACGGCTGCTGGTATATCAGTAGTACATCTAGCATGTACCATTTGACATCTCAACTGGTTATTTTTATTGTCCCCGGCCTTTTGAAAAATGTGGGGGACTATTAAAATGGGTTCGTCTGTCTGTTCGTCCCACTTTTTGGGACACAATAACTCTCTTTCTAATTGAGCTAGAATGTTCAAACTTGGTGTAGGTGTTTATTAGGTCACTTGGTGTAGGTGTTTATTAGGTCAATGCCTTGATGGAGTTCGAAGATGAGCATTTTCTGCATAGGGTAAGCAGAGATAAGCAATTTGATTGGTTGATGCTTTGGGACACGATGACTTTAGTTCTAATCATGTGATAGTGGTGAGACTTGGTGTATAGTTTCATTACATCAATACCTTGACTAAGTTCGATAATGAGCATTTTCTGCTCAGGGTAAGCCGAGCAATAAGCAATTTGATTGGCCAAGACTTTTGAACACAATAACTCTCCATTTCATTGAGCTAGAATGTTCAAACTTGCTGTAGTTCTTGATTAGGTCTAAGATGAGCATTTTCTGTTTAGGGTAAGCAGAGATAAGCAATTTGATTGGTTGATGATTTGGGACACTATAACTTTAGTTCCAATTAAGTCAGATTGTTGAAACTTGGTGTATAGTTTCATTGCATCAGTACCTTGATTAAGTTTGACACTGAGCATTTTCTGTGCATAATAAGCAGAGTGATAAGCAATTTGATTAGTTGAGACTTTGAAACACAATAACTCTCCTTCTAATTAACGTAGTGTAGGCGTTCATTAGGTCATTGTCTGCTCACGATGTGCACAGATAAGCAATCTGATTGGTTGATGCACGATAACTTTGGTTATAATGAAGTGAGAGCGACAAAACTCCAAATATAGATTCATTATGTCATTACCTTGACTAAGTTTGATGGTGAGAATTTTCTGCTTAAGCTTAGGAGTGATAAGCAATATGGCTGATCACTTTGGAACATAACAACTAGATGTAGATGTTCATCAGGTAAATGGCTTGATGGAGTCAGTGATTAACATTTTGAGCTAAAGCTAAGCAATTTTATTGGTCGATGTTTTGGGACAAGATAACCTTGATTCTATCTGATAGAGGGATGAAACTTACAGTATAGTTTGATTGCTCTATACTTTTGAAAAATTGCGATTTTGGCGGGGGACATCCGCCTCTCTGTTGGCTTGTTTATAAAATTTGTGTCAAACATTTGTATAAAATTTGTGTCAAACATTTTGTATTTGTTTAATTTCTTGGAAGTCAGACTCAAAGCATGTGAGGGAAAGCATCGAATATTAGCAGACTGTTTGGGTGTCCACAACACAGACTTAAGTTATAAAATACATTCCCCTAAAGAATTTTGACTCGTATATTGCACACAATTCTGACTTAAGGTGTGTCCCATTTTTTCAGATGCGGGATAGATTTGTAGCAGAGAGACAAACCACCAAACAAAAGAAGAAAAATTGGGTTTTTTGGTGAAATTAATGTATTTTTAATAGCAGAAATGTTTTATTATAAAACAAGAAATTAATGAAGTCACATTAAAATTCTGTCATGTCACAACCATCTTCTGGCAGTGAGAAGTCTATTTATATCTATCCAACAGAATGTGGTATTACCTGGATTTTTACGATAAAACACCCTCTTTGTATACCATGTTTAACAATTTGATTGGTCAATAAGTTCATGAATTCTGAGTAACAGATGTCAATGAAGTAGTAAGTACAACATCAGAACCAAATGGCTTCTGGCAAAATGTAACCATTTAATTACATTGATAACCAATACCATTTAATTAACCATTGTTAATTAAATGTTTAACAATTTGATTGGGCAATAAGTTCATGAATTCTGAGTAACAGATGTCAATGAAGTAGTAAGTACAACATCAGAACCAAATGGCTTCTGGCAAAATGTAACCATTTAATTACATTGATAACCAATACCATTTAATTAACCATTGTTTTTTGTTTTAATTCATTGCTTTTGAAGTGTGTTGTATATATTTTATCATACTTAACCCTAAGAACCCGAAATGCCGCAAAACCGGCTTGACGTTGTATCGCATATACCTGAAATGTCGGTTTTGCGGCTTGCTCCAATTACGTTGACGTCATAATTAATGATGTCCTGTAAATCCAGGGAGGGACGTGCAACACCCAATGTATAGTCAGTGTTCAAAGGGTTAAAGGGCATGATGGGATATTCGACAAAGAGCTGACATTTCTATAATGGTTAAAAAATAGATAATGTAAAGGGAATATGCTTAAAATTTCAAATTACTTCACTTCACGTCGAGAAATCTTCATTTCAAAAACACTGTAGTCTTATTTGTCATTGTTACCAATGTTAAAATAATAAATAAAGTCTTGATTATCCATTTTGACGGTTAATCAACACCAGAATAGATTCAAATCTGTTGAAAATCAAACCCATCAGATTGCTTTGAGAGTTGTCATGTTAGTAAATGTCTAATTAATAGTTTATATAACATTTAAGGCCTAAAGAAAGACCTACAATAGGCAGATTTAGATCTTGCATAATGTATGGCTAAACTAATATTGAAATTAAAGCAACCTGCAACAAATGAATGCATTAATTTCTTGCTAGCATTAATCATTAATTTCTTGCTAGCATTAATCATTAATTTCTTGTTTTACTGTACATTGATTTATATATCAGGTTTATTTATCTTTAATACATAATTATCAGGGCTAACTGTAAATGCTCATATTGTTACTTTATTCAATAACAACTGATGAAAATGCTCACTTTCGTCCAATTTGAATTGACTTGATGTATTATACTGAAATATTTTTACTGGGAATATTATGCTTTAAAATAATATACACAGGGAAAGAAATCAGTTTGTAAATTTACTCAGCTATCTCTCACTACTGGTACATTGTCTAAAAGAAAATATATTAAGATACTACCAGTATTTATGGTTTGCACAATTATTTTCATTATGCATTATATTATCTTTTATAGAGCATTAATGTTTGAGACAGGTTCTTCCAAACACCTTCCTCTTGACAGTAAACTAATGTACATTTATAAAATAGTTTTGCCTGTGGGGAGAAAATTATTTAAATTTTTAAATTTTGTTTACCGTTTTATATAGCAGATTGTTTTTTAAATTAAATATAATTAATAATAATTTTATATTCCTGATAATTACTTCTTTATCTCATTTAAAGCTAAATGTATATCACTTATTTTACTAATACTTTCTTAAATAATATTATGATAAAAACTAAATTGATAACCTAATATGTCTTTGCTTACCAAAACCAATTTTCTTTGCTGTGTTGAATACACAATTTTATATCGTCATTGGTCCATCTATAATTACTTGCTCTTGAGTTTATTATGTGCTTTTTGAAAAACCTATTCCAGAGTACAGATTGTAACAAGTATTAATACCATGCCCTACAAAGGTTGGGTACTAGCTGTATTTCAGAAACTGGTTTCAGGGGTAAAAATGTAAAAATTTCAGAACTAGTTACTGCTGATAAAAGATGAAGATATTTTAAGCATTTTCAATTGTGATTAAATTTAGATCAGTTATTGGCACTATTGCTTCTAACTTTTTGATTGTTAAGTAGTACATAATCTACAGGAGTGTTTTTATACGCCCACATGAAATGTGGTCGTATATTGTCGTCGCCCCCGTCCGTCCGTCCGTCCGTCGGTCCGGCGTCCACAATTGCTTGTGGACGCTCTAGAGGCTAAAGTTAATATCCGATTGACTTTAAATTTATACACAGTGTTTAAGGTCATGAGACGAAGAAGCCTATTGTTTTTCAGCGATTTCCGATAATAACTACCAGAGTTATGGCCCTTGATGACTTCAAAAAATCTTGTGGACGCTCTAGAGGCCAAAGTTAATATCCGATTGGCTTTATATTTATACACAGTGTTTAAGGTCATAAGACAAAGAAGCCTATTGATTTTCAGCGATTTCCCATAATTAGTGCCAGAGTTATGGCCCTTGATCACTTCAAAAAATCTTGTGGACGCGCTAAAAGCCAAAGTTAATATCTGATTGACTTTAGATTTATACACAGTGTTTAAGGTCATAAGACGAAGAAGCCTATTGATTTTCAGCGATTTCCGATAATTAGTGCCAGAGTTATGGCCCTTGATCACTTCAAAAAATCTTGTGAACGCCCTAAAAGACAAAGTTAATATCCGATTGACTTTAAATTTATACACAGTGTTTAAGGTCATAAGACGAAGAAGCTTATTGATTTTCAGCAATTTCCGATAATTAGTGCCAGAGTTATGGCCCTTGATCACTTCAAAAAATCTTGTGGACGCTCTAAAAGCCAAAGTTAATATCCGATTGACTTTAAATTTATACACAGTGTTTAAGGTCATAAGACGAAGAAGGCTATTGATTTTCAGCGATTTCCGATAATTAGTGCCAGAGTTATCACCCTTGATCACTTCAAAAAATCTTGTGAACGCTCTAAAAGCCAAAGTTAATATCCGATTGACTTTAAATTTATACACAGTGTTTAAGGTCATAAGACGAAAAAGCTTATTGATTTTCAGCAATTTCCGATAATTAGTGCCAGAGTTATGGCCCTTGATCACTTCAAAAAATCTTGTGGACGCTCTAAAAGCCAAAGTTAATATCCGATTGACTTTAAATTTATACACAGTGTTTAAGGTCATAAGACGAAGAAGCCTATTGATTTTCAGCGATTACCGATAATTAGTGCCAGAGTTATGGCCCTTGATCACTTCAAAAAATCTTGTGGACGCGCTAAAAGCCAAAGTTAATATCAGATTGACTTTAAATTTATACACAGTGTTTAAGGGCATAAGACGAAGATGCTTATTGATTTGCATCAATTTCCAATAATTAGTGCCAGAGTTATGTTCCTTGATCACATCAAAAAATCCTGTGGATGCTCTAGAGGCCAAAGTTAATATCCGATTGACTTTAAATTTACACACACTGTTTAAGGTCCTGAGACGAAGAAGCCTACTGATTTTCATCGATTTCAAATAATTTCTTCCAGAGTTATCTCCCTTGATCACTTCAAAAAACCTTGTGGCGCTGTAAATGCCAAACTTATCATCCGATTGACTTCAGATTGATACACAGGGTTTAAGGTGTTGAGACGAACAGAGTATTTTGATTTTCAATGAATTTTGATAACTGAACAGCTAAATCCATGATACTAATTGTTAGCTTGGGGCAAAACTTTATAAAAAGCAAACAAATTCTAATGATTTTCAGATAATTACATAATGAGTTGTTACTCAGATTTAAATGTATTACAAATGTTTCATTACCAAAAAAATTAAAAATATGCGACAACCCTTGTTGACTGCTCGGACGATTTAGCTGCTGTGGGCGTATGTTTCGTTGCCTGGCAACCTATCTTTAAGACTTTTTTTAAATTCAACTGATTGTTTGGTTACTATATTTATAGAGAATAAGCTCAAATAACCATGTGCACAATGTAATAATTTGAAAGTGTGAATTAAGCAGATACTAAAAAATGACTATGATGACGAAGTGGACATAATGTATTACCTAATCTGACCAATCCTTGTTTATTAGTAGTCCTTTAATATTAATAACCATTCATTCCTTTATGATTTTTATACGCCCACATTGAAATGTGGTCATATATTGTCGTCGCCCCTGTCCGTTGGTCTGTCCTAGAGGCTAAAGTTAATATCCAATTGACTTTAAATTTTATACACAGTGTTTAAGGTCATGAGATGAAGAAGCCTATTGATTTCAGCAATTTCCAATAATTACTACCAGAGTTATGGCCCTTGATCACTTCAAAAAATCTTGTGGACGCTCTAGAGGCCAAAGTTAATATCCGATTGACTTTAAATTTATACACAGTGTTTAAGGTCATGAGACGAAGAAGCCTATTGTTTTTCAGCGATTTCCGATAATAACTACCAAGTTATGGCCCTTGATCACTTAAAAAAATCTTGTGAACGCTCTAAAGGTGAAAGTTAATATCCGATTGACTTTAAATTTATACACAGTGTTTAAGGTCATAAAACGAAGAAGCCTATTGATTTTCAGCGATTTCCGATAATTAGTGCCAGAGTTATGGCCCTTGATCTCTTTAAAAAATCTTGTGGGTGCTCTAGAGGCCAAAGATCCGATTGACTTCAAATTTATACACAGTGTTTAAGGTCATGAGACGAAGAAGCCTATTGATTTTCAGCGATTACCGATAATTAGTGCCAGAGTTATGGCCCTTGATCACTTCAAAAAATCTTGTGGATACTCAAGAGGCCAAAGTTAATATCCGTTTGACTTCATATTTATACAGTTTTTAAGGTCATGAGACGAAGAAACCTATTGATTTTCAGCGATTTCGGATAATTAGTGCCAGAGTTGTAGTCCTTGATCACTTAAAAAAATCTTGTGGATGCTCTAGAGGTCAAACTTATGCGATTGACTTCAGATTGAAACGAACAAATATTTTGATTTTCAATGAATTTTGATAACTGAACAGCTAAATCCATCATATTAAATGTTTCCTATACCAATTGTTAGTGTTGGGCAAAACTTTATAAAAAGCAAACAAATTCTAATGATTTTCTGATAATTACATAATGAGTTGTTACTCTTAATCAGATTTTAGAGTATTATAAATGCTTCATTATCGAAAAAAGTGTTGACTGCCCGAACGATTTAGCTGGTATGGGCGTATGTTTCGTTGCCTGGCTACCTATCTGTTGGAATAGGCTTACAGAAATCAAATGACTTAATGCTTTTTTCATAAAAAGACATGGACAATTTGACATTAAGTGTGGGTTACCCTTGTTTATTTGTAAACTTATTGCCACTTGGTATTGCTTTAAGTTTTAGTACTATTCTTTTGCTTGAAAAAAAGTGTTGAGAGTGCCATGTATTTGTTATAATTGTAATTATTGATTTCATTAACTTTAGAATACAATTTCCTGTACTTTTGGGTAATTGTAAAGAAGACTTTTACAAGGATAAATTATAATGTAAGAGTTATTACACGATAATTTATTGCTTTAATTTTCAATAGGTAGGACAATTGTATTTAAGTAAGAGTTACTAAGTCTTCTTTTTACATGAACAGTGTACAAAATTTCTTAAAAGGAACTGGTATTAGTGGTATACTAAAAATGTTCAACTATGTGAAATATAAAATACAATTTGTGCAATTCACTTATGTCCACATAATGCAACAGTCTAGTACTGAAAATAAAGAATTTATAAACTATTTTCCATCATTGTGACCTTTGCTGTGTTAGCATCTTGAGCTTCAAATATGATACAATCTTTCTGAAATTTGTATCAGTCTCTTAGCTACTGATAGTTATATATTTTGTTACCTGGCAACCAAAATTTTCCTCTGATGCACATAAATTAACTTTTTAGAAGAATATGCAAAACATCAATCAACCAACACAAAATTTTAACCCAAATGAATTGGAAATAATCTATTTACCAATGTTAGTTAGTTTACTCAAACACAAAGTTTTTAATTGATAGCATCATTTTGATTTTTGACCAGTTAGTAATGTTTTATGTTATCAAATATTTTAGCAAGTGCTGTATAGAATGATAACAATATTATCAAACCAATGATTGTCTTTCACCCAATAGCTTTAATTGTATTTTATGTATTATTAATATTTTTATTGTGGATACTTGTCTCTAATAACATTGTGTCATTTTTATTTATTTTTTCAACCAGCTTTAATTATTATGATTTTTATGCCTTTTTTTTATTTGTTACTCTTTAAATAAGTTACCAGTATGTTGATGCATATCTTAAGAAAAACATCGTTTATCTTTTAGTTGTTGAGATATTTTCTATAATTTTTAATAGAGTTTGTATGCAGATTATGAAAGATTGATCATCTCTAGGTTGGTGTAAAAAACTTTCCAAGCTGTTAACCATTGATACTCTGGGTTTAGGGCAAGGTAATTGATCATTAAGTATTTAAATAATCTTGAAGGCAGGTGAGGATGGTGTTTTACACCAGCCCTTGTCTGCATTCCATTTTAAGGCTACTGTACATCACTAAAACATTTTGATCAGTACAAATATTGATCTCACTTGTCAACAAATGTAACAGCTTATAGTAGCGAAAGCTAGAACAATTGGACATTAAACCCCATTTCATTTCATTATAATGTTGTGTATTATAGTTTGTGATTGGAATAAAATGTCAAATCAAACTTAACAATTGCAATTGGTTTCTCACAAAATGCAGTGTTCTGAACTATGAAATATTTTCATTCATAGAATTTTTACTATTTTAATTATATTTATTCTGTAATACCAGTAACTCAAATATAATGAAGGATTACGGTATTCTTTAATAACAAAACCATTTTCTATGAATTATTTATGTAAGTGTAGGATTTAATCCCTTAATGACAAAAAATAATATTGTAGAAACTATAATTTTGCAATAAATAAATTTACAAGCACCTTTCCCAGAATCTCCAATTTTTTAATGCCTGGTCCATGACAGTGTTGGCATCCTTGTGCATCAAAACAAGAACATAGAAATATTCAGAAAATAGTTAAATTGAAACTTACAATCCTCCTCCTTTTGTGTTGAATGTACAAACAGCAGAGCAAGGTCTTGTACTGGACTGTGTTCCATTCTATATCATTGCTAATCTAATGCTTGGTTTATGCGGTCTTCATTTTGTCAGTAAATTGTTAAAATCGACTAAAAAAATAAAGTCTAATCACCTAGCCAATTTGCTACTTCAGTGTGTTCAACGAATGATTTTTAGTCAGAAATTTGTGCAAATCAATAGTCTACAGTACACATAGCACAGTGTATCATAGAGGCCCTATTTGTTTTTTTAGTAGATTAAATAATTAGTCATTGTATTTTCTATGTAAAATTAGATTGTTCACTTGTATATGATGTGGTGCTAAATAAATATCATGACTTAATACTACAATTGTGTTGTATTAATAATACATTTTGTGGCTCATCCAGTGAGTATGACATTGGCTCACTAACATGGAGGCTCTGTGTTCGATTCAGGTTTTGGCCAAGAAAGTTCCTTGGGATTTTCCAGCCTGGCTTCTCGAGCAACCTCGCTTGAACTTTTGAGTGCGGATAAACCTTACCAGCTTGTCAGAACTGTTTCTGTTAAAAATGCTGGCAGTCAAAAAAGGGCAATGGTATTAACAAGCGGTTCCTTCCCAGTGTTCTTGTAAATCAAGGACAAAATCATTAAGTTTTACTGATGAATAAATGTTGTTCTACAGGTACTGACTGTGACAACCCTTGTTGAATGCCTAAACCATATCATGATACAGCTGCTATAGGCATGTTTTGTTGCCCGGCAACCTATCTTTATAAACTTAATACACTTGGCTCAATAGAACATGTATGTCATTTATTTAACATCATATTAAAGAAACAATATACATATACTGATAATCAAATTCTAGAATGTAGAGTCTCAGATAAAATTCACAATACATGTATTTTAAAAGCTGTAAATTTGGATAACGAAAGAAATGTATAAAATAATACAGACAGCAGAAGTGTACAATACCCAGAGCTGCTACTCCTGAGCACAACCACTGGTTCAGACAGCATACTAGTTTCACTTCTTTTTATCTTCACCCCAAAAATCGTTTGTTTTCAAATGCATTTTATTTATTTTACCAGTACCTTATATCTTATATATTTTTTTATACGCTATTTTCATATTTAAAATTGCATATTTGTGAAATTATAAATTTTTTTGCTGTATTTTCTATTGTAATAAGCATACAGTTTTTGTTCGGAGGAAATGATTGGTGTCGGTTCACAGAAAGTTACATATTGTCTTGTGGAGATATTTTAAATTAAAAGTTATATAATTTGTTGAGGTTTTCTATGAGCCATTTGAATTTGTTCATGCGCTTATATAGACTTTTAACACAAATTAACGGCACTAGGTAGTTTGGATATGGGTAAAAATTCCTGTAACACACAACTCAATTGAGATATTGTGCAATAGTTCATTCACTAAAAAATTAAAGACATCAGTGTCTGTGATACATTGATTTAGAAGGATTATCATAGTTGTTATATGACTGCTGTCGTCTATATGACCTCCGACCATAAGATGGATAGGAGGATTGGAAATCTCTGGATTCTGATCTATTAGATGGCCATCCAGCATTCTGATATTGTCTTGAACTTTGAAATGAGTCATAATGTGATAAAGCACTCTGTCTATTGTTAGGAGAATAAGGATGATTTCTGTGATCACCTAATCTCCAACTGGGTCTTTCACTTTCATAGTTCCTTTCACTGCCATCAACTGATCTCCAATTATTTGAATTATTAGACCGATCTTCCGAATGATATAAGTCACATTTTCTGGACCTGGCCTGATATCCATGATTTTGCCTTGTCTCAAATTCCCTTTCTCTAGAATATCTCTGTCTATGTTTTCTATTTGTGCTAAAGCGATTATGTCCATTTGCAATAGAACTGGATGCCGTCTGATCTTCTAATCCTAATCTTTCTTCTTCATCACTTCTTCCTGAATTTTCTGCATGACTGAAATATAAGATAAATCTGAAGTACATGTATATCAAAATAATACATTGGTGGTTTTAGATCATCAAGCCATGCCCCCCTGTCCATTGTCTTTATAAATGTTCTTCTTTGGAACCGCTTGATGGATGACAGATTATGCCTGTATGTTGCTTCAGTGATACACATTCAGCTTTGTTAAAGTGAAGATCATAAGTAGCAAAGCAAATGTGTTTTTAATTTAAGTAGTTTATAGTGGGGGGTAACATGGTCCACTACTAGTACATACCTTACAGACCCATCAGATCGTAAATCTTTTAAATAGTTTTCTCGTTCTATATCATGACCTCTAGCAGTATTAAATGCTGAAATATTAATAGATATATAAACTGGTGTATGTTGACATTCAAGGAATATTCATACATCAAAAAAATTATTTTGTGTTAACTTTATACACCATTCATACAGGTAAGTTAAACTGGCTTAAAACCAAGGGAAAGAGCAAATAAACCAGCTTAAGTGTCCAGGCTCTGTTTTCAAGAAAGGTCAGTTCCCTAAAGTAGGTTTAACTTCCTTCCGAGTTGGCCTATTTAACAGTTACATTTGGAAATGCTTATTGCAAATAACTTAAGACCTAGCACACACAAAATTGTAATCTTTGAAACATAATTTGCTTCCAACTCAAGTTCTAAAAAAAGATGACATGAACATATTTGCAATACTATTTTCAAATCTTTTGTTGCCTATACCGGCACACAGGGCAATGTTAAGGTATTTTCATATGTGAATATTAAACATATTTTATTTTGGTAATAAAAATCTTTTGGCCATTGACAACAGATATTTCTAGTTTATGGTATGTGTATAATTTATGTACACTAATTCTAGACTCACCTTTAATAGCCACATCAGGCGCGAAACTAAGATGATCAATCATGTACCTGTAATGTGGTTCAATACATAGTAATTTATAATTCTTAAAACTAACAAAATTTCTAATTTAGTACACTAGAAATTTAGTCTTTAATTTCGCTCTTTTATATTATGTCAGCTTGCCATTTACAACCCAATTGCATGGCCTTGTTTTTTAGTTCAACGGCTAACAATGTGCCAAAAACATGTTTAAATAAAAATGTGTGTTATACAAATCTAAATGGTTAAACAAGACAATAGTAAAAACCCACAAGCTTCTTGTTCATTCTAAACAATTTTTACAACTCTTTAAATGCTATTCTAGTAATTAAACATTGCTATTACAATTAAAGATGCATTATGTAAGATTAAGATAAAGAGCTGATAACGAAAAGAGAATATGTTAAACAGTTCCGTCTAATAACTGTTTTCTGAGCCTAGTTATTGCCATTTGAAGAACAGTGTAGTCTGGATTATTATTGATACAATTGTTACAATAATAAACAAAATCTATATTATCCTGTTATCTAGAAATCCTGTTTCAATCCTTTGAAAATCAAAAGCATCTGATGGTTTGGGACATTGATTATGAGTTTTGCATGTGAATTAATATCCAATTCATGATTTTCTATCATATTTGAGGCCAACGGAAAGATCTGCATTAGACAAATTTAGCTCTTACATAATGTATCTTTAATTAACAGGTCTTGTTAGAGTCTAGATAATCAATACGTTGAGAAATTAAATACAAATAGTAAAGTGTAACCAGGTGACAGTGGTTGTGAGTTGTGTGTCCACAAGCCTGATGTGTAATAGTAAAACCCTTGTTATTTAGGAAAGAATTAAGTCTATGTCAACCACCCTCCCCATACTATTAAAACACTTACCTGCATACTAGATAACCTGTTCTGTTTAAGCCATGTGTACAATGAACTCCTATTAACAGTTCTACAAAACAAACCAATCTAAGTTTACATGGCTTTAAAATGACATCATTATACCTCACCGCTTTATTGAAAATATATATACAGCTATTCTACCTTTTCATTAAGAGGGAGCTATGGTTGCTAAGTGAGCAAGATGCTGGCTTGCTAACCATGAGGTCGAGGCTTCCCTCCCGATGTTGGTCAAGAAAGTTCATAAGGATTTTCCGGTGTGGTTTCCTCTTGACATTGGTGCAGCTGTGTAGTCATTTGAATGGGACAAAAACAAAGTACAGACAAAAATTCCCTTCATAGCACACTGCACAGCATTTGTCCCTCTTCATTAGCCTATTTGCAGCAGAACAGTAGGATGTTAAAGCCAATTTCATTTAATTTTTCCCCATAGAAATTTTAGTGTATTAATGTTTGATTATGTTTAAATCACCATCAAAAGGAAACATTGCTGGTTTACAGACCTAAAACTGAAATATTTTGTTATAATCAAATTATTGACTATCTGGACCTTCATCCATAATCAAAGAAATGCATAGCAAGGTAACTTGTATTCCATGTAATTGTGTTATTATGTGTTAGTTACTAAACTTCAACAATTCAGGAAATGCATGTATGTGCCTTGTATTTACCACTTGTGCCCCTGTATGATGATTAATACAAACAATTGTAAAACTATTTACCATTTTCAGAATTTGAGCTCAGAAAGTCATTTACAACTTGTTTAAACCTGCAATAAAAAATATAAAACATTAGAGTTTTTGTTTCAAGTTTCTTTGGGTCAGTCACTTTTAATGTACCGTAACAAAAACTTTTATTCTGTACTTAAAGACTAGAATCAGCCAAGTATTTTGTTCATGGTACTTGGAGATAATCTTCATTTCATATATTTTACAAATAACATGATCAATGCAATAAATGGACAAAACCAAGGAGATGTCTAGTCTGTTCATACATCTTAGAGAAACATACAGATAACAAACATCTCAACATTACTCCATAATGAATAAATAATAGTGTATCTTGACAACTGCATGTTCCATATCCACTGTGAACAATATTGTATTAAGAATAATAAAGAACATTTTAAATTGTCAATGGACCATGGACAGAATTTTTCCCTCCCTTTTTAAACATCAATTTTACATGTTTGCGGGTATGACAATTCATCAAAGGCTTACTCATCAAAGAGACACTTCCCGAAAGCTGTATCTCTTTTAACACTTGATGAAACTGAAAGTGGGTCTTAAAACTTACTTCTCACGAACATCTATACTTGGTATAACGTGGCCTGCTGTAAATATCTTTGCATATTCCACAGATACATTTAGAAATTCCTGAATTAGAATAAAGAAATCCAATATAACTGAAACAGATTTTAAAAATTCTGTAATACAAACATTGATAATCATTAATCAATACAATCAATGGACTTTACAGTAAAGCTTACATGTACTTACATTTTTATCATAATATTTAGTTGTATTTGTTAAATCTATGATAAGACCAAGTTGTCTCCCTCCATCCTTCACTTCTGATAAAAGACTTTTGGGTGTAAACCTGAAAAAAAGGTATCTGTGTTCAAAATTTTTGTAACTCTCCAAAACCATTCATGGTTAAATCTCTCATCAATGTTAATCACTCAACTTTAACAGATAAGGTTGCCAGGCTACAAAACATACACTGACCGATGGCAGCTATGTCATCCGGTGGTCAACAAAAGTTGTCACATATTTATTCTTTTGTCAGTAATGAAATCATTTACAAGACATGAAAATTTGATAACAAGTAACAACCATCAAAAATCATTAGAATTAATTTTGATTGTTTGCCTCTTGATGTTAAACACTGTGTTCAAATTTATTAAAACTTCAGCCTCAATAGCGTCCACAAGATATTTCAAAGTCATCAAGGACCATAACTCTAGCAGTAATTATTTGAAATTGTTGAAAATCGATAGTTTTCTTCGTTTTACGACCTTAAACACTGTGTCATCGGATATTAACTTTAATCTCTAGAGCATCCACAAGGTATTTCAAAGTGACTCGAGGGCCATAACTCTGGCAGTAAGTATGACCTTAAACACTGTATAAATTTCAAGTCAATCGGATTTCAAGTCAAACTTTAGCCTCTAGAGTGTTCACAAGCAATTGTGGAAGCCGAAACGACTAACAGACGGACCGAACGATGTCAACAATATATGACATTTCAACAGGGGCATTTAAACATTACGCTAACGCTAAAATATACGTCCACATTCCTGCTTTGATTGATATGGTACTTTGTCAAGAAGGCTGAGTGTTTGGTTTGTTTAGCTGCCGTCCATAGAATATAAGGAATAAGTATACCAAGATAATTCATTCAGAATTGTGGCTTTCAGATGCTAAAGGCAAAAAGTGGGCGTGGCTCTGCCCCTGAGGGTCGGGACATTCATCAAAATCAATAGTGGACGCCCTAGGCTATAAGAATACATATATGCCAAGTACCAAGCTGATTCATTCAGAATTGCGGCCTGCAAACGACAAACAAAAACATTGGGCGTGGCTTGCCTCTGGGAGTCGGGACATGCAGTTGTCGTCCTTAGACTATAAGGAATACATATCCCAAGTTTAAAGACGATCCATTAAGAACCGTGGCCTGTAGACAACATACACAGACACGAAGTAAAAATGGGCATGGCTCTGTGCCTGGGGGTTAGGAAATCACCAAAAACAATAGAGGTCATCCTTAGGGTATAAGGAAAAGGTATGCAAAGTTTTAAAAGGATCTGTTAAGAATTGCATCCTATAGGTGAACACAAGACACAAAAACATTGGGCCTGGCTCTGTCCCAGGGGATCTGGCATGCACCAAAAGTAATAGTGGTCAGCCTTAGGGTATAAAGAATAAGTATAAAAAAGTTTTCAAGACGATTGATTAAGAATTGTGGCCTGCAGGTGACACACAGACACACAAAAAGAAAATGGGCGTGGCACTGTCCCTGGGGGTCGGGCATGCACCAAAAACAATAAAGATCTTCCTTAAGGTACCAAGAATAAGTATGCAAAGTTTCAAGATGATACGTTAAGAAATGCAGCCTGTAGATGACAGATAAACAAATACAAGAAATGGGCGTGGCTGTCCCAGAGGGTCGGGCATGCCCCCAAAACAAAAGGGATCATCCTTAGGGTATAAGGAATAAGTATTTTAAGTTTCAAGATGATCGATTAAGAATTGTGGCCTGTGGCATGCACCCCAAATGATAGGGATGTTTCTTAGGTACAAAGAATAAGTATTCAAAGTTTCAAATGATACGTTAAGAAATGTGGCTTGTAGACGACAAACAAATAAATACAAGAAATGGGCGTGGCTCTGCCCCTGGGGTAGGGCATGCACCAAAAAACAATACGGATCATCCTTAGGGTGTAAAGAGTAACTATACAAAGTTTTAAGAAAATCTAGTAGGAATTGCCCCCTGTAGGCGACACAAAGGTAGACAAAAAGAAAATGGGGGTGGCTCTGCCCCTGGGGGTTGGGCTTACACCCCAAACAATAGGGATCATTCTTAGGGTATAAACACAAAGACACAAGAAAAGAAAATGGGTGTGGCTCTGCCCCTGGGGGTTGGGCATGCACCTCAAACGATAGAGATATTCCTTTGGGTAAAATGAATATGTATGCAAACTTTCAAGATTATAAGTTAAGAAATGTGGCCTGTAGACGACAAACAAACAAATACACACACAGACAGACAGGGGCGACGGTATAATACGTCCACATTATTAATGTGGTTGTATAAAAATTGGTAAGAAATGGATTTGGGGACATTCTTGACTTTATCTGGACCTGCCAGAACGATAGTCTTGGTGAGTGTTCTTTTAATTATAAAATCCTTATACATAATATTGCAAAATAAGCCTCAAGCCAATGTATACACAGGACCTTGGTTATTGGAAACATGATTTGTACAACTTGCTATAAACTACAGAAATAAATAATACCAACCATTCTTTTGGGGGTAGATTCTTTTTCACGCAATTCTATAAAAGAAATAAATAGTTAAAGATACATTATGGAAGATTAGATAAGGAGTTGGCAGTTCCCACTATATTAGTAACAGATAGGTTGCCAGGCAACTAAACATACGCCCACAGCAGCTAAATCGTCATGCTAACGTTTATCATACGAAACATTTAATATCAGTTATCAAAATTCATTAAAAATCAATATACTTGCCTACAGAGCTTAAACTCTGTGTATCAATCTGAAGTCAATCATATAAGTTTGGCCTCTAGAGCGTCACAAGATTTTTCAAAGTTATCAAGGGAGAGAACTTTGGCAGTAATTATCAGAAATCGCTGAAAATCAAAAGGCTTTGTCTCATGACCTTAAACACTGTGTGTAAATTTAAAGTCAATCGGATATTAACTTTGGCCTCTAGAGCGTCCGTAATATTTTTTGAAGTGATCAAGGGCCATAACTCTAGCACTAATTATCGGAAATCGCTGAAAATCAATAAGCTTCTTCGTCTCATGACCGTAAACACTGTGTATAATCGGATATTAACTTTGGCATCTAGAGTATCCACAAGACTTTTTGAAGTGATCAAGGGCCAAACTCTGGTCGTTATTATCGGAAATCGCTGAAAAACAATAGGCTTCTTCGTCTCATGACCTTAAACACTGTGTATAAATTTAAAGTCAATCGGATATTAACTTTAGCCTCTAGATTGTCCACAAGCAATTGTGGACGCCGCACTGACGGACTGACGACAATATTGAAATGTGGTCGTATAAAAAAGATTATCCATTATCACGATTATCCATTTTCGCATTAAATCATCAATGAGCGTTGAGCAGCAAATCTGTTTGAAATCCAGAGAAAATCTGACACATAAGATGACATCAAGACTTGATTATGGTTTTTTCCTGAACATTAATAAATTTTGGATGTCTAATCAATAGTTTATATAACATTTCAAACTCAAAGAAAGACCTCACCTGCAATTGGCAGATTTAGCTCTTGCATAATGTATGTTTAAAAGATCTGATTATTAACAAGAAGGTTTAAGTACAGACACTTACTGTCAATTGCACGTTTTGGACAATATCATTTTTTTTCAGATTTGTAACAGTTGAAAGGTGGATATTTAGTTTAAAATGACATTCAAATCTGAACCTGACAATGGCCAACAAAATTCTAAATTTAATAAATTTAGTAATATTTACAAATCACATCTCTAACCTTCTTACCTCTTTTAATGGTACTTTAAACGCTATGAAGCGGGTTCCTTCAATGACATTGCCAATAGATTTATATTTTGACCACCTGAAAAGTTACAATAGCATTGATTATACGATAATCTTTTTTTAAAATGTTCTTTTATTTGTCAATATCTTGCTAAGTGCAACACTGCCAAAGAATGTCCACATAATTTGAACCAAATATAAAAAATAAGGATTAGACACTAACATAGATTTAGGCAAGATACCAGAATCTGACCACCACTACTCACATTATCCAAATTGTACACATGTTGTTCTGATAGATGTATGTGAGGCATCAGCCGATGCTGATCACAGTAGACTATTCAAGTTACTCAATAGGTGTCCTAGACTAGTTGCAATATTGTAGCCGTCACCAATTAGTATCTTCTGAAAGTTTTGTTAATGTTAAACCTGGAAATTATGTGAGTTACAAGCCTTTAACTTTTGCAGTTGGAAAGACAGAAGTTATCATTCAGTAGTGGAACCATTTCTATTCCTAGATGTGAAATATGGTCATAACAGCCATAAACCATAACAGCCAAAATTAACTTTGGTCATAACGGCCATGATTTTGTCATAACAACCATAGTTTGGTCAACCCCCCCAAACAATATTAATATATTACAAAAACAATATATTAGGATTATTTATTATTCATTTGATAACAATATGGTTTCAACTAATTAACACAATGATGAATTAACTGGCTATTGCCAACCCATGCTGATTTTCAAAAGAAGACTTGAGATTAATTAATCAACTAATTGTGTGAAACAGCTTTATTTAATGTTCACTTCCACGGATGTGATATTGCAGTACCTGAAGACTTCTGGCTTGCTGATAGCCAGTATCGTTATTAGTTAAGTACGAATGTAAAATGAAAACTAGACCTGCATGCAGGAATGACGGGTTTCACTGGTGCCACGTTACCCTTTAACATGTCACATCCGGTGCCACGTTACCCTTGAACATATGTCACTTCCGGTACCAATGAAACCAGTAAAAAGGTTTCCCCATAAGCATTGCATGCATCAAATAAATTGGACGCAGAATCAACCAAATCCAGCAAATATCAATTCATTTTGTAAGTGATCCTGACAAAATTACATTACTTCTGGTGATAATGAAAATGTTCAATTAGTTTTATGAAATCCGAAATGGCATATGACATCATATAGTGAAAATTTTATGTAAATAGAATAATAATTGCCACTTTCATAGACCAAAAACCTTGAAAAGTGACTTGTAGACAATCGACTATTTCTCTGCAACCACACAAGTTAGAAACCATTTTGTGGTGTCTGTATGATTGTATGGGTTCAATCTATTTGTAGAATGGAATCAAATATCATAATTTTGAAAACATTACAAATCAGACTCATTTGAATAAAATATCTGTTTTGCAGGCTAAAAATTCAGTTTTTGACAAAATGACATCACTTCCGGTGATACTAAAAAAGTTAAATTAGTTCTATGAAATCGTAAATGACATAAGACATCATATGGTGAAAATTTTATGAAAATCAAATAATAACTGATTCTTTTAGAGCCAAAATAAAGTAAAAAGTGACTTGTGGAAAATCGTCCATTTCTCTGCAACCGTACAAGTTAGAAACCTTTTTGTGGTATCTATATGATCGTATGGGTTCATTCTATTTGTTGATGGGAACCAAATTTCATAATTCTAAAAATATTACAAATAATACTCATTTGAATAAAAAATGTATTTTTAAGGCTAAAAATTCAGTTATTGCCTAAATGACGTCACCTCCGGTAACAGTAAAAGTGTTAAAATGGTTTGGAATAGTCGCCTGTGGCAATAGGCAACAGAGAGTGAAAGAAAATTGAAAATCGAATAATAATTGATTCTTTTACAGCCAAAATAACGTGAAAAGTGACTCATGCAAAATTGCCCATTTCTCGGCAACTGCTTATATTACAAACTAAATTTCACATACATTCTCTTTGTATGGATTATTGCTACAAGTTAATGAAAGTATCGAAGAAATATTTTAATATATGAAGACACTGGATGGGTTGTAAATAGCTTGTTTTTACCCGGGTCATTCCAGCTCAGATCAACACACAGTGTTAACCCGACCCCCTCCGATTTTGATGAAATTTTGCATAAGTGATGTCTAAGACTAGAAAAGCCCAAATCTGAAATTTTAGCCAAATCGACCTATTGGTTACTGAGATATGACCTTTTCAACTTTTGACCTTTTCCACATATTTCGCGTTCCCCTGAAATTTCAAATCCTCATATCTCAGCAACCAGTAGGCCTATCATGGTGTAATTGGTGTCGTTGGAAAGCTAGAAAGACAAGGAATCCATTTATGGCCCGAAAACAAAATCGAAATTAAAAAAACTGAGTCCGAGATTTTGTGCACCTTAACAGGGCGCATCTTTTGAGTAAGATCAGATTAGTAGAAAATAGTATTTGCTTTCAAAAAGTGGTACCGAACTGCCAATATTGTAGTTTTTGCTGAATTTACGCCACTTCCGTTGCCTACAGGAAACTTTACCGGTAACAAAAAAAATGGCATTTAGAACCACGGAATATATGAACATGGTTTTATACAAATCGAACAATAAATAATTAATGTAGGACTGAAAAACTGGATTAGCCAATGGCGGCAAAGGAAAATTACGGAAACAAAAAATGTTGACATTTTTGTTCAAATCAGATGACTCTTTAACCTTGGTTAAAATGTCATACAAAAATATTAATAAATAAAAAAGTTTTTTGTAAAAATTTAAATTTTCAAAATTTGGCGCCTTATATCTTCCAAGATTCGTCGAAAATAAAAAATCAAAAGTAACATAGCTATGTCCCCTGTTTCTGGCTATGTCAAAATGCATCATATGCTAAAATCCAATGATTATTGTTAATATTACGGCAATATTTCAAAAAACGACATTTTCGGTGATTTCGGACATTTCGCAATGTCGCAGAATGCCGTGAATAGCTTTAATCTCTAAGTCACACCCACTTTTCCAGTAAAACTGAAGACATTGTATCGATCCGACAAGAAGTTGCTGAGATATAAGCAAATTGGAAAAAAAAAAATAATAATAATAAGAAGAACTAGACTTGCTCGCAAGGCTGAAAGGCTTTCACGATAGCTACGCGCTACACAGTCGCTGTATGCGAGACGTAGACTACCCCCCACCCCCACCCAACCACGCATGTTCTTTGCATGCGCATCACGATAGAAAGAAAGTGAAAAATAAAGTTGAATAATTTCCAACATAATGAACTTGGATCGGTAGAACCGGCAGAGACGCCGTAAATCTAAGCAAGCAATCAAAAACTCAATATCCCCCGCAGTACAAAAATATAACTTTTTCGAAAATCGGTTGGGAATTGACATAATTAGGACCGATTTTCATTCGCGCACGTTAAAGATTTACATCACTTCCGGTCTGTTCACAACTTTCGCAATAGATCTAAATGTTTAAAACATAGAATAAAACAATATTCAGAATTCTATCAGTTTTAGTTTCAGAAATCTAAACGACTACAGAAAAAAAAACAGTTTTCCGAATGAGACAAAAAAAAATACCTTAAGTATCAGGTAATAACCAAAACCCCAAATCGCACCTTTCAACATTAATTTTTCAACATTGTAATTGAGGGGTACTTTATTTATAAATGGCTTCAACAGAGAGCTTCATTTTCACTGGTATCAAATGATGACGTCATGCAGACATAAAACCTGGGATATTAATTTCAGGAGTAACTGTTAATTGCTAAAATGAATTATTTTCATTCTAGAAGCACCAATGCCAGAAATTGGTTACCATTAAACACCCTTTGTTCAAAAATTGCCAGTTTTAAAAAAAGCTCTCTATATATGCTTTATACGTATGCAAAACGATCCATTTATAACCAATTCGGACTTTTGTCGATGTCACACGGAACTTTGGAATCGCGTTCAGGTCAGCTACTCAAATATGTATTTCTATCACAGGTGCAATATTCGTACTTCTGCACGATACTACTGCAAGATACAACTGCAACCTATAGGTAATTAGATTTCCTTATAAACAGCGCGAGCCGTCGATTTGTGTCGAAATGATTACGGTTATGAGGTAATTTTGACAAAGAAGAAACAATATTAATTCAAAGACTAATTATTACAATCAGAAATCAATTATTTCTGTTACGGGATCACTAAACCCATATTTTGAATATAAGTAAACACTCAAAGTTGAAATACTTTTAGCTCAAATATCGTCACTGTGATAGAAATGGGGAATTTTGAATATGCTCTAAACGTTGGTAAAACGTACAGATTGTATCAACTCTTACTGCATGTTTCGCTTAACAATGAAAGATGATGTTTTCAATTTTCGATCCCTTTGTTCTCATACTCCTGATATTTCTAACTGTTGCGCAATGGTTTCATACCTAAGACTACCGATAAAACTCTGATTTCGTGCACGTTAATGATTTGACGTCACTAACATATAAAAATTTATCTTTAATTAGAGATAGGGCCCAAGCTCAAACTACATCATGCTTTCTATCATAGGTGCAATATTCGTACTTCTGCACGATACTACTGCAAGATACAACCGCAACTTAATGATAATTGTATTTCCTTATAAACAGCGCGAGCCGTCGATTTGTGTCGAGATGATTACGGTTATGAGGTAATTTTGACAAAGAAGAAACAATATTAATTCAAAGACTAATTATTACACACAAAAATCAATTATTTCTGTTACAGGGTCACTAAACCCATATTTTGAATATAAGTAAACACTCAGAGTTGAAATATTTTTAGCTCAAATATCGTCACTGTGATAGAAATGGGGAATTTTGAATATGCTCTAAACGTTGGTAAAACGTACAGATTGTATCAACTCTTACTGCATGTTTCGCTTAACAATGAAAGGTGACGTTTTCAATTTTCGATCCCTTTGTTCTCATACTCCTGATATTTCTAAATGTTGCGCAATAGTTTCATACCTAAGACTACCGATAAAACTCTCTGTAGAAGAAGTTCCCAAAAAAAATTACGTTGACTTTTCGAGAAAAAGACGTCTAAAAATGCTCCAAATGGTAAAAATACGACGTTTTGGATTTTCAATCTCGTTTTTCGACTACTCATGACATTTAGAGAAATTGTACAATGGTTTCACACAATACACCACCTATAAGACTCTCGAATGAGAAAGTTTTAAAAAAATCGTAGGCGGCGTTTCCGAGAAATTCGCGTCTTAATTTGATCGAAATAGCAAAATACCTTACTTTTCAAACTCAGAAAACTTTTTTATTGTTTGATAGAAACTTGTCGCTATAGTACCATCTTGTAGATAATTCACGTGGCTATTCAACGATATAACACTTTAACTACTCTGTAATCAACCAAGTGATACATCGCATTTTGCCCATCGGTACCCATTTTTCAGAATTTTGTCAAACTTTGGATACTTTTCTTGACCACTTCCGGTGATTAGAGGATTTTTATTTATAGTTCATGGACTGGTTTGGACCTTCGACTTCATATTCCATAAGTTTCAGAAAAATCGTAGGCGCCGTTTTAAAAAAATAAGAACTCTACGATTTGACCAAAATGCGAAAAAAAGTGAAAAATCAAAGTTAACATTTCAGAATAAAACTAATATTGTTGGAATCGGATTGATGTCAGCTATCCAAAAATATAACTCATAATTCAAAATTCCAAAAAATAAAAATTTTTGAAATTTTTGAAAATTTTCAAATTTTCACCAAAAAAATGAAAGCGACAAAGTTTCTAAATTTGACGTTTGTGAACTGCTATCTTCTTAAAAATGTCTCAAGCTATCCAAAAATGTAAATATCAGAGAAATCGGTTGACAATTACCAAAATTACGGCCGATTTTCAATTTTCGTGCACGTTAAAGATTTAACGCATTTCCGCTATGCGCACGAATTTCGTTTTACATTTAAGCACTAACTACCACCCAGTTTCCCGAGAGAAAATCAAACTTCAGACCTCTATCTCTTATAGTTGCTGAGAAATAGGCAAAATGGAAAAAAAAAAAAAGAATAATAACTAGACCTGCATGCAGGAATGACGGGTTTCACTGGTGCCACGTTACCTTTGAACATATGTCACTTCCGATACCAATGAAACCATTAAACAATCCCCATAAGCATTGCACACTTCAAATAAATTTGACGCAGAATCAACCAAATCCAGCAATATCAATTCATTTTATACTTTTGTTACTTTTAAGTGATCCTGACAAAAATACATTACTTCCGGTGATGATGAAAATGTTCAATTAGTTTTATGAAATCTGAATTGTCTTTTGATATCATATAGTGAAAATGTTATTTAAATAGAATAATAATTGCTACTTTTATAGACCAAAAACCTTGAAAAGTGACTTGTAGACAATCGCTTATTTCTCTGCAACCGCACAAGTTAGAAACCATTTTGTGGTATCTGTATGATCGTATGGGTTCAATCTATTTGTTGATTGGAATCAAATATCATAATTTTGAAAACATTACAAATCAGACTCATTTGAATAAAATATCTGTTTTGAAGGCTAAAAATTCAGTTTTTGCCAAAATGGCATCACTTCCGGTGATACCAAAAAATTTAAATTAGTTCTATGAAATCGTAAATGGCATAAGACATCATATGGTGAACATTTTATGAAAATCGAATAATAACTGATTCTTTTAGAGCCAAAATAAAGTAAAAAGTGACTTGTGGAAAATCGTCCATTTCTCTGCAACCGTACAAGTTAGAAACCATTTTTTGGTATCTATATGATCGTTTGGGTTCATTCTATTTGTTGATGGGGAACCAAATTTCATAATTCTAAAAATATTACAAATAATACTCATTTGAATAAAAAATGTATTTTTAAGGCTAAAAATCCAGTTATTGCCTAAATGACGTCACTTCCGGTGACAGTGAAAGTGTTAAAATGGTTTGGAATAGTCGACTGTGGAAATAGGCAACATACAGTGAAAAAAAAATTGAAAATCGAATAATAATTGATTCTTTTACAGCCAAAAATAACGTGACAAGTGACTCATGCAAAATTGCCCATTTCTCGGCAACTGCTCATATTACAAACTAAATTTCACATACATTCTCTTTGTATGGATTATTGCTACAAGTTTATGAAAGTATCGAAGAAATATTTTAATATATGAAGACACTGGATGGGTTGTAAATAGCTTATTTTTACCCCTTTTTTTACCTTTTAATCGAAATAGCCCGAAAACAAAATCGAAATTAAAAAAACTGAGTCCGAGATTTTGTGCACCTTTACAGGGCGCATCTTTTGAGTAAGATCAGATTGGTAGAAAATAGTATTTGCTTTCAAAAAGTGGTACCGAACTGTCAATATTGCAGTTTTTGCTGAATTTACGTCACTTCCGGTGCCTTCAGGAAACTTTACCGGTAACAAAAAAAATGACATTTTGAACCACGGAACATATGAACATGGTTTTATACAAATCCAACAATAAATGATTAATGTAGGACTGAAAAACTGAATTAGCCAATAGCGGCCAAGGAAAATTACGGAAACAAAAAATGTTGACATTTTTGCTCAAATCAGATGACTCTTTAACCTTGGTTAAAATGTCATATATAAATATTAATAAATAAAAAAGTTTTTTGTAAAAATTTAAATTTTCAAAATTTGGCGCCTAATATCTTCCAAGATTCGTCGAAAATCAAAAATCAGAAGTAACATAGCTATTTCCCCTGTTTCTGGCTATGTCAAAAAGCATCATATGCTAAAATACAATGATTATTGTTAATATTACGGCAATATTTCAAAAAACGACATTTTCGGTGATTTCGGACGTTTCGCAATGTCGCAGAATGCCGGGAATAGCTTTAATCTCTAAGTCACACCCACTTTCCCAGTAAAACTGAAGACATTGTATCGATTCGACAAGTAGTTGCTGAGATATAAGCAAATTGGAAAAAAAAAAATAATAATAAGAAGAAGAATAATAATAAGAATAATTTTAACAAAAACAATAGTGTTTCACACAAGCTACGCAGTGTGAAACCCTAACTAGATCTGCTACTGTCCCATGCAGATATGAAAGCTTTCATATTCATCGTCACGTGTCATCGATTATATCAAGTATCTCAAATAAAAGGATAAGAATAACAAACTATCAAAATTGGTCAAAAACTCGCGAAGTTACAAGTCTAAATATAGTATGAAACATTGAGTAATCTGAAAACTAAAGGGAAATAACTGATACGTGTGTTGCTGTAATCGGGATGAATGAGATAACTTTGAACAAAACTAAAACTTTTTGAATCAGGTTGAACTCAACTGTTTGAATATGTACGTTAAATATGTAGATTTGGAAAATTATAAAGACATAATATCAAAATCGTTCAAAAACTCACAAAGTTACAAATTTAAATGTAGTGAGAAACATTGCACCCGGGCAAAAAAATAATCTTTAAAGTAAAGGGAAATAACCTAAACTTGTATAGCTGTAATCGGGCTTCCAAAATTAGAGATATGTTATATAATTATGGTTTCCAATATGTTTGGTTATAAGTAGGAAATCGTGACAACTTCTTAAGCATGTTTCAAACAAAGGGTCATAGACTGCAATATACAAGAATGGCTCTCTGCAATAAAAAAAACTGGCCAGAGATTTCTATGCAGAAATTAAATAATTGCTAGAACCAGAAAAATATTTATCCACTATAATAAATAAGCAACATAGAGAAAATGAAATGAAATTGAATGGGGTTTAACGTCCTACTGTTCTGCTCCTACAATGGGCTAATGAAGACGGGCATACGCCATAAAGTGTGCAATGAGGGAAATTTTACCCGGGCAGCGCCGTTACGGCCTACGAGGTTGGTAAGGCGACCATACTCCTTATCACGTACAACCAAGAAATCGAAACAAGGACAGTTGACTCAATGACAGACGTTATGATACAGAGCGCACGTGCTAACCATTCAGCCACGCAACCTCCCTAAAATCGGCAAATTGCTGACCTACAGCGAGAAACATTTCAACCGGGCCAAATTTTCTATTTTAACAGTTTAATTTGCACGGTACCTTTAGTTATCAACCGAATATTACGAAACTTTTAAAAATAAGCTCCCCCTGACCAGCTTAATCGTTCGCAATAAACGTTTGCCCCTTAAAATCGACAAATTGCTGAATTTAAAGTGAGAAACATTACAACCCGGCCAAATTTTCTGTTTTATCACTTTTACAGTACCTTTGATTACCAACCGATTATTACAAAACTTTAAAAAGAGAAAGAGAGAAATGCGGCCTAACGTCCATTCGACACAAACTAGGTCATTTCGGGACTAACATGTTTTTTAATTTTATTTAAAAACTCCCCTTGCACGTACTGGTCTTTAGCCGTTGGGAGGAAACCGAAGAACACGGAGAAAACCCACGAGGTTGGACATCATACACCATGTCACGTGCAACCTGGAGATCGAAACGACGCCCGTTGACTCAATGACAATACAGTCACCCACACTTCATGTTTCGCTCAACAATGAAAGGGTGCCGTTTTCAATGTTCGATCCTTTTGTTCTTCTACTCCTGATATGTTGGACTGTTGATCGATGGATTCATATAAAAGACTTCCAATAAGACTCTTTGTAGAAGAAGTTTCAAAAAAATAGTATGTTGACTTAACGAGAAAAACCTCTAAACATGCTCCAAATTGTAAAAATACGACTTTTTGGATTTTCAATCTCTTTTTTTCGGCTATCCCTGAAAACTTTTTTATTGTTTGATAGAAACTTGTCGCTATAGTACCATCTTGTAGATAATTCACGTGGCTATTCAACGATATAACACTTTAACTACTCTGTAATCAACCAAGTGATACATCGCATTTTGCCCATCGGTACCCATTTTTCAGAATTTTGTCAAACTTTGGATACTTTTCTTGACCACTTCCGGTGATTAGAGGATTTTTATTTATAGTTCATGGACTGGTTTGGACCTTCGACTTCATATTCCATAAGTTTCAGAAAAATCGTAGGCGCCGTTTTAAAAAAATAAGAACTCTACGATTTGACCAAAATGCGAAAAAAAGTGAAAAATCAAAGTTAACATTTCAGAATAAAACTAATATTGTTGGAATCGGATTGATGTCAGCTATCCAAAAATATAACTCATAATTCAAAATTCCAAAAAATAAAAATTTTTGAAATTTTTGAAAATTTTCAAATTTTCACCAAAAAAATGAAAGCGACAAAGTTTCTAAATTTGACGTTTGTGAACTGCTATCTTCTTAAAAATGTCTCAAGCTATCCAAAAATGTAAATATCAGAGAAATCGGTTGACAATTACCAAAATTACGGCCGATTTTCAATTTTCGTGCACGTTAAAGATTTAACGCATTTCCGCTATGCGCACGAATTTCGTTTTACATTTAAGCACTAACTACCACCCAGTTTCCCGAGAGAAAATCAAACTTCAGACCTCTATCTCTTATAGTTGCTGAGAAATAGGCAAAATGGAAAAAAAAAAAAAGAATAATAACTAGACCTGCATGCAGGAATGACGGGTTTCACTGGTGCCACGTTACCTTTGAACATATGTCACTTCCGATACCAATGAAACCATTAAACAATCCCCATAAGCATTGCACACTTCAAATAAATTTGACGCAGAATCAACCAAATCCAGCAATATCAATTCATTTTATACTTTTGTTACTTTTAAGTGATCCTGACAAAAATACATTACTTCCGGTGATGATGAAAATGTTCAATTAGTTTTATGAAATCTGAATTGTCTTTTGATATCATATAGTGAAAATGTTATTTAAATAGAATAATAATTGCTACTTTTATAGACCAAAAACCTTGAAAAGTGACTTGTAGACAATCGCTTATTTCTCTGCAACCGCACAAGTTAGAAACCATTTTGTGGTATCTGTATGATCGTATGGGTTCAATCTATTTGTTGATTGGAATCAAATATCATAATTTTGAAAACATTACAAATCAGACTCATTTGAATAAAATATCTGTTTTGAAGGCTAAAAATTCAGTTTTTGCCAAAATGGCATCACTTCCGGTGATACCAAAAAATTTAAATTAGTTCTATGAAATCGTAAATGGCATAAGACATCATATGGTGAACATTTTATGAAAATCGAATAATAACTGATTCTTTTAGAGCCAAAATAAAGTAAAAAGTGACTTGTGGAAAATCGTCCATTTCTCTGCAACCGTACAAGTTAGAAACCATTTTTTGGTATCTATATGATCGTTTGGGTTCATTCTATTTGTTGATGGGGAACCAAATTTCATAATTCTAAAAATATTACAAATAATACTCATTTGAATAAAAAATGTATTTTTAAGGCTAAAAATCCAGTTATTGCCTAAATGACGTCACTTCCGGTGACAGTGAAAGTGTTAAAATGGTTTGGAATAGTCGACTGTGGAAATAGGCAACATACAGTGAAAAAAAAATTGAAAATCGAATAATAATTGATTCTTTTACAGCCAAAAATAACGTGACAAGTGACTCATGCAAAATTGCCCATTTCTCGGCAACTGCTCATATTACAAACTAAATTTCACATACATTCTCTTTGTATGGATTATTGCTACAAGTTTATGAAAGTATCGAAGAAATATTTTAATATATGAAGACACTGGATGGGTTGTAAATAGCTTATTTTTACCCCTTTTTTTACCTTTTAATCGAAATAGCCCGAAAACAAAATCGAAATTAAAAAAACTGAGTCCGAGATTTTGTGCACCTTTACAGGGCGCATCTTTTGAGTAAGATCAGATTGGTAGAAAATAGTATTTGCTTTCAAAAAGTGGTACCGAACTGTCAATATTGCAGTTTTTGCTGAATTTACGTCACTTCCGGTGCCTTCAGGAAACTTTACCGGTAACAAAAAAAATGACATTTTGAACCACGGAACATATGAACATGGTTTTATACAAATCCAACAATAAATGATTAATGTAGGACTGAAAAACTGAATTAGCCAATAGCGGCCAAGGAAAATTACGGAAACAAAAAATGTTGACATTTTTGCTCAAATCAGATGACTCTTTAACCTTGGTTAAAATGTCATATATAAATATTAATAAATAAAAAAGTTTTTTGTAAAAATTTAAATTTTCAAAATTTGGCGCCTAATATCTTCCAAGATTCGTCGAAAATCAAAAATCAGAAGTAACATAGCTATTTCCCCTGTTTCTGGCTATGTCAAAAAGCATCATATGCTAAAATACAATGATTATTGTTAATATTACGGCAATATTTCAAAAAACGACATTTTCGGTGATTTCGGACGTTTCGCAATGTCGCAGAATGCCGGGAATAGCTTTAATCTCTAAGTCACACCCACTTTCCCAGTAAAACTGAAGACATTGTATCGATTCGACAAGTAGTTGCTGAGATATAAGCAAATTGGAAAAAAAAAAATAATAATAAGAAGAAGAATAATAATAAGAATAATTTTAACAAAAACAATAGTGTTTCACACAAGCTACGCAGTGTGAAACCCTAACTAGATCTGCTACTGTCCCATGCAGATATGAAAGCTTTCATATTCATCGTCACGTGTCATCGATTATATCAAGTATCTCAAATAAAAGGATAAGAATAACAAACTATCAAAATTGGTCAAAAACTCGCGAAGTTACAAGTCTAAATATAGTATGAAACATTGAGTAATCTGAAAACTAAAGGGAAATAACTGATACGTGTGTTGCTGTAATCGGGATGAATGAGATAACTTTGAACAAAACTAAAACTTTTTGAATCAGGTTGAACTCAACTGTTTGAATATGTACGTTAAATATGTAGATTTGGAAAATTATAAAGACATAATATCAAAATCGTTCAAAAACTCACAAAGTTACAAATTTAAATGTAGTGAGAAACATTGCACCCGGGCAAAAAAATAATCTTTAAAGTAAAGGGAAATAACCTAAACTTGTATAGCTGTAATCGGGCTTCCAAAATTAGAGATATGTTATATAATTATGGTTTCCAATATGTTTGGTTATAAGTAGGAAATCGTGACAACTTCTTAAGCATGTTTCAAACAAAGGGTCATAGACTGCAATATACAAGAATGGCTCTCTGCAATAAAAAAAACTGGCCAGAGATTTCTATGCAGAAATTAAATAATTGCTAGAACCAGAAAAATATTTATCCACTATAATAAATAAGCAACATAGAGAAAATGAAATGAAATTGAATGGGGTTTAACGTCCTACTGTTCTGCTCCTACAATGGGCTAATGAAGACGGGCATACGCCATAAAGTGTGCAATGAGGGAAATTTTACCCGGGCAGCGCCGTTACGGCCTACGAGGTTGGTAAGGCGACCATACTCCTTATCACGTACAACCAAGAAATCGAAACAAGGACAGTTGACTCAATGACAGACGTTATGATACAGAGCGCACGTGCTAACCATTCAGCCACGCAACCTCCCTAAAATCGGCAAATTGCTGACCTACAGCGAGAAACATTTCAACCGGGCCAAATTTTCTATTTTAACAGTTTAATTTGCACGGTACCTTTAGTTATCAACCGAATATTACGAAACTTTTAAAAATAAGCTCCCCCTGACCAGCTTAATCGTTCGCAATAAACGTTTGCCCCTTAAAATCGACAAATTGCTGAATTTAAAGTGAGAAACATTACAACCCGGCCAAATTTTCTGTTTTATCACTTTTACAGTACCTTTGATTACCAACCGATTATTACAAAACTTTAAAAAGAGAAAGAGAGAAATGCGGCCTAACGTCCATTCGACACAAACTAGGTCATTTCGGGACTAACATGTTTTTTAATTTTATTTAAAAACTCCCCTTGCACGTACTGGTCTTTAGCCGTTGGGAGGAAACCGAAGAACACGGAGAAAACCCACGAGGTTGGACATCATACACCATGTCACGTGCAACCTGGAGATCGAAACGACGCCCGTTGACTCAATGACAATACAGTCACCCACACTTCATGTTTCGCTCAACAATGAAAGGGTGCCGTTTTCAATGTTCGATCCTTTTGTTCTTCTACTCCTGATATGTTGGACTGTTGATCGATGGATTCATATAAAAGACTTCCAATAAGACTCTTTGTAGAAGAAGTTTCAAAAAAATAGTATGTTGACTTAACGAGAAAAACCTCTAAACATGCTCCAAATTGTAAAAATACGACTTTTTGGATTTTCAATCTCTTTTTTTCGGCTATCCCTGATATTTAAAAAAAATGATACAATCATTTCACACAACAGGCTACCTATTAGACTCTCTATTGACAAAAGTTTCACCGCCCTCCCTTCATTATAACCGAAGTTATCGTGCCCTAAAGAATCAACAAATCAGCATGCTTATCTCTGCTTACCCTAAGCAGAAAATGCTCATCTTTGAACTCAATCATAACATTGACCTAGTGAACGTCTACACCAAGTTTGAACATTCTAGCTCAATTAGAAGGAGAGTTATTGTGTTCCGAAGTCCGGGCCTTTCAAATTGCTTCTATTTTTCATTTTCAATTCAAAATTGTGACCATCACATGACCGAAATCAAAATTCTGATCCGATAGATTTTTAGGCATTCCTTCAAGGATTCCGAAAATATAACTCCCGAGTCTGTAAGTAAAATAGCAAAAAAGCCTTTTTGATTTTTCACGTTTAAAGATGGTGGCACTTCCGGTTCGATCGACAAACTCCATATTTTGTGTACGAATCATTAATTCCTTGTCTAGTATCGAAAAAAAAAATTAGGTCATTCTGACCTATATTTCGACGATTTTTTTGAAAACTTTGATCCTTAATTTCACCAAGGGGAGATAATTTAGAAAATTTCTAATTATGTTTTTGAAGTCACATCGGTAAGATCTACTTGTATACTAAATTTCATGAAAATCGTACAACTATTAAAGAAGTTGTCAAATTGGTCTAAACTTCCGGTTCGAAATCACAGCGACGAATTTTCGAAATTCGAAAATGTGAAACTGCAGATGAAAATGATTTTTTTCAAGGTATTCAAAGAAAAAAGAATTAGTAAAATCGGTCAAAAAATAACAAAGTTACGACTATGCATTGTCAGTTTTTTCGTTCATAAAATTCGGTGATTTCGGATTCGTAAAACGTTTTGAAAATATATTTAAACAACGTTCGCACCCCATTTTTGGGGGGGTAGGTCAAGGTTTTAGAAAGATCCCATGGTTAGATTCTGAGAAATCCGATTTGCAGAAAATACACAAAAAAAAAATAATAATAATCTTAACAGAAACAATAAGCTTTCATATGTAATATGAAAGCTTAACTAGATCTGCTACTGTCCCATGCAGATATGAAAGCTTTCATATTCATCGTCACGTGTCATTGATTGTATCAAATATCCTAAATAAAAGGATAAGAAGAAAAAATTATTAAAATTGGTCAAAAACTCGCGAAGTTACAAGTCTAAATATAGTATGAAACATTGCACCCAGGCATAACAATAATCTGAAAACTAAAGGGAAATAACTGAAACTTGTATTACTGTAATTAGACGGATGAGAAAATGGTATGAAAATGGCGGGAAAAAAGGCGACCTTACTCCTTGTCACGTACAACCGGGCATTCGAAAACACGCTAGTTAACTCAATGACAGGCGCGCGTGCTAACCATTCAGCCACCCAACCCCCCTTTAAAATCAGACACGTGTAATATGTCATAGGAAAAATAACAAGTGGCTCACAAAAAATGGTAAATTAATGAGTTTAGGTCAAAAGGTTGAGCTACTGTTTTAGAGTATTTTTTTATGTTTTAAAGAGACACGTTAAGGGTTGTTCATACTTAAATGAAAGTTTAATTTTAAATAAGACCAATAAAATTAGGATTTAATAATGTCAGACTAATATTAAAATAAAGTTTTCAATTAAGAATAATTAATTATTGGTCTAATGCAATGAAATGCTTTGATTTGACGGATGAAATGTACGATGGGTGTCCACACTATGTGGCTAAGGCGTTGGCCTGCTAGCCAGGAGGTCGGGTGTTCGATCCCTGCATTGTCCGAGAAAGTTCATCTCGATTTTCTGGCGTGTCCCCCCACCCGCCGTGTACACATTGGAGTGCACGTAAAAGATCCCTTAGCAGTTGGAATTCGATACTGTTGAATAAGCTCTATACGATGACTAAATGTGCAGATTGTAGCCACCCACACTGCATGTTTTGCTTAACAATGAAAGGGTGCCGTTTTCAATGTTCGATCCTTTTGTTCTTCTACTCCTGATATGTTGGATTGTTGATCGATGGTTTTATACAAAAGACTACCCATAAGACTCTTTGTAGAAGAAGTTCCCAAAAAATATTAAGTTTACTTTACGAGAAAGACCTCTAAACATGCTCCAAATTGTAAAAATACGACTTTTTGGATTTTCAATCTCTTTTTTTCGCCTATCCCTGATATTTAAAATAAATGATACAATGATTTCACACAACAGGCTAGCTATTGGACTCTCTATTGACAAAAGTTTCACAGCCCTCCCTTCATTATAACCGAAGTTATCGTGCCCTAAAGAATCAACAAATCAGCATGCCTATCTCTGCTTACCCTAGGCAGAAAATGCTCATCTTTGAACTCAACCATGACATTGACCTAGTGAACGTCTACACCAAGTTTGAACATTCTAGCTTAATTAGAAGGAGAGTTATTGTGTTTCAAAGTCTCGGCCCTTCAAATTGCTACTACTTTACATTTTCAATTCAAAATGGTGACCATCACGTGACCGAAATCAAAATTCTGCTCCCTACGATTTTTGGGCCATCCTTCAAGGATTCAGAAAATATAACTCCCGTGTCTGTAAGTGCAATATCGCAAAAGTTCAATTGTTTTTTCACGTTTCAAGATGGTGGCACTTCCGGTTCGGTTGACAAACTCCATATTTTGTGTAGGAATCAGTAATTACTTGTCGAGTATCGAAAAAATTTTTTAGGTCATTCTGACCTATATTTCGACGATTTTTTTGAAAATTTTGATCCTTAATTTCACCAAGGGGAGATAATTTAGAAAATTTCTAATTATATTTTTGAAGTCACATCGGTAAGATCTACTTGTATACTAAATTTCATGAAAATCGTACAACTATTAAAGAAGTTGTCAAATTGGTCTAAACTTCCGGTTCGAAATCACAGCGACGAATTTTCGAAATTCGAAAATGTGAAACTGCAGATGAAAACGATTTTTTTAAAGGTATTCAAAGAAAAAAGAATTAGTAAAATCGGTCAAAAAATAACAAAGTTACGACTATGCATTGTCAGTTTTTTCGTTCGTAAAATTCGGTGATTTCGGATTCGTAAAACGTTATGAAAATATATTTAAACAACGTTCGCACCCCATTTTTGGGGGGGGTAGGTCAAAGTTTCAGAAAGATCCCATGGTTAGATTCTGAGAAATCCGATTTGCAGAAAATACACAAAAAAAAAAAATAATAATAATCTTAACAGAAACAATAAGCTTTCATATGTAATATGAAAGCTTAATAATAATATTAATCTTAGTAATTTCAATAGTCTTTCACCATTGAAAAATGGTGAAAGCCTAATAATAATAAGAAGAATTTTAACAAAAACAATAGTGTTTCACACAAGCTACGCAGTGTGAAACCCTAATGATGTTACTTGAATCATTTTATACTCTGTTTGGCTCTGAAGACCAAAATGCTTGGCCACTTCTGTGACTTCAACTTTCGACTTCAACAAAAAATTGTTCCGGTTATGGTCAATAAGGCTGTAATGTCCATCCCCTGCCCTACATGTCACCAAACATATCAATTTTGTTACAGCAAGCAGCAAATGTAGTAATTATAGAAGGTATAAGCCAATGCATGTATATATTATAACCATGTTTCTATATGAAACTGAAAGATAGCTTGCCATACAACGAAAAATATGTGCACAAAATGTCGCCCGTGCAGTCCATACATAATAAAAACATGACTGGGGATCATTATGCAATTAAAGAATAAATTTGAAAACTAAAATATCATTGCTGTTCTATGATTTAATCAAGGGTAATGCTCGTGAATTTCGACCATTACATGTATAAAAAAAAGATTCCACAAAAAGTATCAACAACTCTGCAAAGTGGAATTGACATGTGAGCATCAACGGCATTCATGTTTGATGTGACTCCCATTTTAGTGTCTCAATATTTCATTGTTGTGGCACCAGAGAAAGTATGGTTGTTGTGACTTCTTTTTCTTGTATTATGTAGGGTGCTGTTTTACCACCCCAACCCTGAATTTATAGGTTTTAATCTTATATACCTGACCCTAACCCTAAGACCTATGCACTTTATAGTGGAGCTGGGTTGCTCAGACTCCCTTGTACTTTGGATTTGTTGTGCCTCGATGTCTATGGTTGATATGATTCGGCACTCAGTACAGGAAGGAGTCAGAACAACCATAGTGTCTAGGTTGGGGGAAGAGTGACATCAACCATACAATCATATATATATATATATGGACGCTGAAGTACCAACCAATATAAATGTAAAAGTGATGGAATGTAAAAAGGAGTCGGATCAAACATGATTACCCATCCATGACATTCATTGTAACATTCGATGATGGCTGCCAGTCAAGTCGTCCACACCCGTTAGTAGCGTCATCCACAAAGCCTTGGTGGAGTCGTCCACAAGGCCTTGGTGATGTCGTCCACAACTATTGATGATGTTCTCCACAACTAAGAATATGATTTGTACACAATTTAATCGTATGGAAGAAATAGCTACATATAGTACTTGTTGACCGTATTGTTATTTGATTTCAGATCGAATCATCAATGTTTTAGTAATGAAATTGTTTTTGAATTTGTTATATTATTTATTGAATTTGTTACATTTATGAAATTGTTATTTATTGAATAAAATGATTTACTTTGTTATTTATTCATGCAGGGTGCTGCTGAAGCTTGGCGATTTTCTGAAAACCAGGGGGAAAGGATGACCACGCAGAACTCAGCGCCCCCCCCCCCCAAAAAAAAAAAAAAATACTAATACTAATTAAGAATACTTATGTGCCGAAAGTAAACTATGTTGTATGGACGACTTTACCATTGTATTACTATATCCCGAAATTAAACTAAGTTGTTTGGACGACTCCACCAACCAGTGTGAATGATCATGCACAACTCAGTACAAAAAAAATACTAATTAAGAATACCCATGTCCTGAAAGTAAACTATGTTTTGTGGATGACTTTACCATCGTATTATTATATCCCGAAATTAAACTAAGTTGTGTGGAGGACTCCACCAATGAGTGTGAATGATCACGCAGAACTCAATTCAAAAAAGATAGGTTGCCAGGCAACGAAACATACGCCCACAGCAGCTAAATCGTCCGGGCAGTCAACAAGGGTTGTCGCATATTTTTACTTTTTTTGCTAATGAAACATTTGTAATACACTAAAAACTGATTAAGAGTAACGGCTCATTATGTAATTATCAGAAAATCATTAGAATTTGATTGCCTTTTATAAAGTGTTACCCCACACTAACAATTAGTATATACATGAAACATTTAATATCATGGATTTAGCTGTTCAGTTATTAAAATTCATTGAAAATCAAAATACTTGTTCGTTTCAACACCTTAAAGGGGAAGACCAACGATTTTCAACAAGGTTTCCATAAATCTTAAATATATATTCAGAAAGAATTCCCTCTGTAATACAAGTAAAAAAGTTTTTGTAAAAGAGAAATTAATTTTTATTAAAACCGGAAGTGACATAGTTGGTTCAACACTCCCACTGGACTCTATAGAAAGCATACAGATTTGGCATAAGTTTACTGCTGTATTGTGTTCACGCCTCATCCTTGGGCCAAAAATCTTATGAAATGGACTGTTTGTTAGGATATTATAAATAGGAATTTATGGTGTTTTAACGTTGAGTACACAAAACCGTCGCGTAAATTCACTCACACTGAACAGTACGCTGTGGCCCAATTCACCCCACATGGCTAAATATTTACATCACGTGGTTTGATTGACAGCTTACATGTGACATGTATGTCGTCTGCTTCGGTGTGTTTATGCGTGCTGAGTCTGCTGACAGTGTTTGTATTTACTTTAACGGAATTGTGACACATGCATATTCAAATAAATATATTAATTTCCAAAGTTTGTCAACGTCTGGCACCAACGTATTGGAATATAAGATATCTCTTCTATGGGTCTACGGTAATGCCGTATAAATATTCGAGCCCACTCATTCTCAAGAGGAAATGGAAGAAAAAAAAGGAAAAGCAGCTCATGTCAACATTATGTGCCATAATGCACTATAATATATGTCTCACATGCCCATAATTTTGGTCTGTTTATGTTGAAAAACGCTGTCATCAAGCACAAAAACATCGAAGCAGACGATATATATGTCACTTGTAAGCTGACAATCAAACCACGTGATGTAAATATTTAGCCATGTGGGGTGAATTGGGCCACAGCGTACTGTTCAGTGTGAGTGAATTTACGCGACGGTTTTGTGTACTCAACGTTAAAACACCATAAATTCTTGTTTATAATATCCTAACAAACAGTCCATTTCATAAGATTTTTGGCCCAAGGATGAGGCGTGAACACAATACAGCAGTAAACTTATGCCAAATTTGTATGCTTTCTATAGAGCCCAGTGAGTGTGTTGAACCAACTATGTCACTTCCGGTTTTAAAAAAATTAATTTCTCGTTTACAAAAACTTATTTACTTTTGTTACAGAGGGAATTCTTTCTGAATATATATTTAAGATTTATGGAAACCTTGTTGAAAATCGTTGGTCTTCCCCTTTAAACTCTGTGTATCAATCTAAAGTCAATCGGATGATAAGTTTAGCCTCTATAGCGTAACAAGATTTTTTGAAGTTATCAAGGGAGATAACTCTGGCAATAATTATTTTAAATCTCTGAAAATCAATAGGCTTCTTCGTCTCATGACCCTAAACACTGTGTGTTAATTTAAAGTCAATCGGATATTAACTTTGGCCTCTAGAGCTTCCACAAGATATTTTGAAGTGATCAAGGGCCATAACTCTGGCACTAATTATCGGAAATCGCTGAAAATCAATAGGATTCTTCGTCTCATGACCTTAAACACTGTGTATAAATTTAAAGTAAATCGGATATTAACTTTGGCCTCTAGAGCGTCCACAAGATATTTTCAAGTGTTCAAGGGCCATAACTCTGGCACTAATTATCGGAAATCGCTGAAAATCAATAGGCTTCTTCGTCTCATGACCTTAAACACTGTGTATAAATTTAAAGTCAATCGGATATTAACTTTGGCCTCTAGAGCATCCACAAGATATTTTGAAGTGATCAAGGGCCATAACTCTGGTAGTTATTACCGAAAATTGCTGAAAAACAATAGGCTTCTTCATCTCATGACCTTAAACACTGTGTATAAATTTAAAGTCAATCGGATATTAACTTTGGCCTCTAGAGCTTCCACAAGATATTTTGAAGTGATCAAGGGCCATAACTCTGGTAGTTATTATCGGAAATCGCTGAAAATCAATAGGATTTTTCGTCTCATGACCTTAAACACTGTGTATAAATTTAAAGTAAATCGGATATTAACTTTGGCCTCTAGAGCGTCCACAAGATTTTTTGAAGTGATCAAGGGCCATAACTCTGGCACTAATTATCGGAAATCGCTGAAAATCAATAGGCTTCTTCGTCTCATAACCTTAAACACTGTGTATAAATTTAAAGTCAATCGGATATTAACTTTGGCCTCTAGAGCGTCCACAAGATATTTTGAAGTGATCAAGGGCCATAACTCTGGTAGTTATTATCGGAAAACGCTGAAAAACAATAGGCTTCTTCGTCTCATGACCTTAAACACTGTGTATAAATTTAAAGTCAATCGGATTTTAACTTTAGCCTGTAGAGCGTCCACAAGCAATTGTGGACGCCGGACCGACGGACGGACCGACGGACCGACGGACGGACGGACGGGGGCGACGACAATATACGACCACATTTCAATGTGGGCGTATAACAATATACTAATTATACCCACAATTGACCTAATAATAAACACATTCTAGCTCAATAAGGAAGAGAGTTATTGTGTCCCAAAAAAAGTGTGGACGGGACGGACGGGACAAAAAAAAAATACCCATGTCCCGAAAGTAAATTATGTCGTGTGGACGAATTTACCAACATATTATTATATTATTCCGAAATCAAACTAAGTCTTGCGGATGACTCCACCAACGAGTGTGAACGACTTAACTAGACTGTGGGCGACTTTGATTGTGGACGACTTGTTGACTGAGGTATCCAGACAACTCATCCCAAAGACAATTCATCCCAAGACAACTCATCCCAATATAAGACAACTCATCCCAAGTTAGAAGACAACTCATCCCACTATAAAAGACAACTCATCCCAACTTTAAACCATGGGTTATAAGACAACTCATCCCAACAAATATAACTTATAAGTGATATTTGTTTCAATACAATTGCTATCTTTGAAGACCACTCAGACCATAACCAATCAGAATTTGTTATCTTAATCAAATTGATATTGTTGTTTTAATCAAATTGGTGATTACTCTTTGTTTTATTCAAATTGATATTGTTGTTGTAATAAATTGATGATTACTGTTTGTATTACTGTTTTAGTACTTTGTTGTTTTAACACATTGGTAGATGTGTTTGTTTTATTCTTTCATCATGAAGCACTTCAAACAAAATCAATTAACAAAACAACGATTAACTAAACTGAGTTGTAGTATTTACCCCTATTACAAACTAATTAAATTGGTGAAGCACATCAAAGACAAATATTTTTTATATTTTTGTAGACTGCTTACAGCCAGAAAGATTCTGTATATATGTTTTTTAGAAAAGTCCTTGCCTTGCCATTCCTACCCGCTGAACATATATTGCCAACATTTAATAAATTAGAAGAAAAGGCCACAACCGATCAAATTAAAGTAGTTATGAAATACATAATGGATAATTGGCTGACCAGTAATATATGGACCATCCCAACATGGAGCGTGTTTGGCAGGACAATCCGAACCAATAATGATGTCGAGGGATGGCATAATCGAATCAACCAAAAGGCCAGAAAAGGAAATTTATAGTTTTATCTACTGATATCTTTGTTGTACAAAGAAGCAGCGCAGCTCCCAACACAAATGAAAATGGTCACAGAAGGAAAATTAAGAAGACACCAGAAAAAACAATCACGAACTACACAAAGCAAGTTGTTTCAACTTTGGAATTTATATACCAGTCAGGAAATAAGCACCAACCAGCTACTAAAAAGATGTGGGGGGATATATGGACCGAACTGAAGGACAGACTTAAGTAATAAATGACTGACTGAACGACAAACTGACAGACTAAATTACTAAATGACTGACCTAATAAAATGTATTAGTTGATGATATTGTTGAGGTTATAATAAAATGTATTATTTAATAAATTGTTGATGTAATAAATTCATACATAAATGTATTATTTAATAAATTGTTGATGTAATAAATTCATACATAAATGTATAATTTAATAAATTGTTGATGTAATAAATTCATACATAAATGTATAATTTAATAAATTGTTGATGTAATAAATTCATATATTAGTGATTATTTGTGGTATTTATTTGTAACTTGGAATGAGTGGGGTGTTTTAAAAGTTGGGATGAGTTGTCTTTTGACTTGGGATGAGTTGTCTTTTGACTTGGGATGAGTTGTCTTTAAAAGTGGGATGAGTTGTCTTTTATTGGGATGAGTTGTCTGGGATGAGTTGTCTTTGGGATGAGTTGTCAGGGATTCGTTGACTGACTGGCATTCGCTAAAAACATCGTCATCCACGAGGCTGTTGAACTAGCGAAAAAGTCAGTCACTTCGGACTTTGCCTATATAATAGAAAAAGAATAGTGATACTTGTATTACCCGTCGGGTATTTTCATTTCTGATGAATAAAATTTTTTAAAACAGAGAAGATTCTGCAGTCTATAATATCAACACGTATTTTCACTTTCGATTGATACCGGAACTGGAAATAGATAAAAACGAGGCTGCACGCGATCTGTCAGCGGCACTGGTGGGCGTGGCTTAAGTTAGATTTTTCTTCCAGACTCTATCATTCTATGCAAAACAGTACTGGAAGTGCAAATCTGCATAGAATTGGATTCTCGCGGGAAATTTAATGACGTACGCAGACGGCAAAATGTCGAAATTTTGGTGGCAGACGTACAATTTTTATCACTCGAAGCTTACGCTCAGTGAAGCTAAACACGATAATAAATTGGCGACCAGAAACCTTCACAAACCTCCTTAGCTTGGATAGGTCTAATGACCTGTGACTAGGTTTAGTTCTGGAAAAAGGTTAGCCATTTCATTCGTGGCATATCGAGGAAGATATACTCTCTACCTACCTGTTTTTATTAGTATTTACTTTACACAGCCTACTTTAGAATATAGGCCTAGATCAGATGGATGTTTCGGAAAAGTGCTATACGTACTTGGTCTAACTCTAAGACTACTAATATTAATACATAAAACTCAGTAGCCTTATATTAAAATAGTCGATTAAAAATAATAGCAGCAATATTAAAGAGGAATTATTCAAGAGCTAAATCTGCTTATACTTATTGCTATTGCAGTTCTCTCTTTAGGCCTTAAATTTAAATGTGGATGGCTCCGATGTTAAGTATATTAGAATGATATAGCCATTTAATGATTTAATTTTAAAATGGTGAAACAAGGACAAGGTCGAGACTTGAATAACCAGCAGCGTGGTTATGATAATAATAAACAATCAATGTACACATCTTCTAAGTTCTTGTCCAAACTACAACCGTTGATAACTTTGCTCAGAATAAAGTAATTTGAATGAAGTTTCAATTCATTTTGCATTATCTAGGTTTGAACTATTATATAGTAAGTTTTTTATCTAAAAATTACAGAATGTATCTTTTTATAATATTTTATTAAAATATGTACCGGTAGATAGATAGTAGGCCTATCACATGTTACATCCCATCTATCATTCTTACTCCTTTAACATTTTCAGTTTGCAACTCAAACTGATAAAACTAAGGCACCATTAATTATGATTTTCATAATAACACAACTTTATGGATTTACTACTTCTTGTTTTTTTTTACATGCAACGTTTCAATACTATACTCTTAATCTTCATCACACAAGAGTATTGAAACGTTGCATGGAAAAAAAACAAAATCCATAAGTTGTGTTATGAATATTGTACCTCTATTTTTAAATGTCATTTAAGGATATTACGCTACCATTATAATTCTTGACATTTTTTTTTCATGACAATTTTTTTTACTTTTCCTGAGTGACTGCTAATCTCTTCTTTATTGCAATTGTGTTATCCACAAAGTTTTTTCTTTTGAAGATTTCAATAATAGAAATGATAATATTTAAAATGTTGTCTTTCAGTACGGTACAAGATATTCCTAAAACAAACTAGAGCACCATTTGTCAACACCATTATTTATCACAATGTTTTATAGCCTTGAATTGCTTCAAAAGAGAGGTGGCCAGTTTGGCATTATATGGTATTATGATACATAATGATTTTATTATTTTATAAAGGAGTTTGATATAATATTGGGGTGAGGGATGGACCATTGTAAAAAGTATACCGGAGAAATGATGAACTTCAATGTAGATTATAAATTATAAAATTGATATAAGAAGACTTTTGTCTTAAAGATGAATTTAAGAGTAAACCACCAGATATGTATTTGGTTAGATAGCCCGGTCATTTATTTAAAATTAGATTTGAAGAATTTCATGATTGGTATCACAGAACTGAGGATACTTAATTTTTGGTTAAAACGACCAACAACTACTACATTTTACTTAATTTTATGCACCATATCTGGGATGTCTACAACACTAAAGTTTCATCTACTCATCTCATTCATTGAGTTGGTCAACATTTATCTGTATCCTACTGCCTGGTAACAATATGTTTGAAAAGTTTGAAGTTAAATGCAAAAGTACACCTATTATCCTAACACTTCAAATGAGAAGTGGTATTAGTTATTGTTCTAGAATTTAGAAAGAAATAGAAAGCAAGCAAGCAAATGGAATTGAAAACTTGTGAATTTTACCATTTGTGTGTGAGCATGGCCCTGTTGTTACACTTATCCAGCTATTTATCAGTATTAATTTAAATTATAATGTTCATTGACAAATTTGACTTACATTTTGTTAAAATTAAGGGTGGCTGCTACTGAGAGTGCCAAGTTGAACAGACGTCAAATTACTGGAGTTCGTTTAAGAAAAGTATGGTAGGTGAAAATTTTATTTTGTTTGTGGACACACTACAGGTTATAATTTCTATGTGATTTTGACATAACTCAAAATATATGGTTAATATAATATATCCCAATGATCTGGGTTCCTTTTGATAATTGGGCATATCACACCTAACTTCCTGGATTTTGACCCTTTATTATACTAAAAATCAGTTAAGAACCCTATCGAAATTCAGAGTGGTGTAACCATATTTCTCAGTTGACCACTACCGGCACTGCCACTGTCTTATAATTGTGGTCAACTCTTTTTTTTTCTCTTACACTAAGCCAGTTTTAACTTGCAATTCAATTATATTCTATTTTATTTCCTTTCATTTATATAGCCAAGACATCATGGATTATATTATGCTAAGAGCTCCACAGCCACCACCTGGTCAATCAAGGAAGAGATTTTCATTATATTTGTCTTCTCAGTTGATGTATGGGGTCATTAAAATATATAATAAACAACATGACTACTTACTTAGTAAGAGAATTTAAATGATCAAGTTTAAAATCCGATTTTATTTGATAGAATATATTCCATAGAATTTTATGTACAACTACATTATAATGTGTTCCATTTGTAATTGGATGCCATTGTCACCTTCTTCCTGTAAGGTCCTTATCGTAAATAAATACCAATACCAATATGTTGATGAGAATTACCAGTAGTACATAAACCTGTTAGAAATTTAAGTCATTCATTCATGAATGAATTGTTTTTACAGATGATGCCTCTACATTTATGTCAAGACTTCGGCTGGCAACTATAGCAAATGAAGATATTGATCTTAAAGAAGCTGTTAAGTATGTTCTTTCAGTCATATTCCACTTTTTGCCTCGATGTAAAAAGTCACAAATCAATCAAATGACGATTTTTACGCACCTACATTTGAAATATAGATGTAATATGCTGTCACCCGTCAGGATATCTGTTCACATTTTTTTGTGGAAACAATTTTCATCTGATCCTGATGAAACTGTTTAAATACCAGAGATCTTGGTACATATTAGACTGTAACTTCCCTGATTATTGCCCCTGCTGATTGTACAAAAATCGCCTGTTGATATTGCTTATATCTTGTTACGGTTCTACGCAGTCGAAATAGTCTTTATGTTTCAGAATTATTTCAATCTTCAATTTTTTTAGCCATGATCTGGTGACTCTGCCTGATCCTGTGACCATGTTCCAACCAGAAACAGAGTACTTTGATCCATTATTTGGTCAAATAAAAGAAAATGCAAACAAATCCCTCATGGCTCACGAGGTAGGAATTATCACAGATATATATTCTGGTTCACAAGTAACTTCAAAAGGACTGCATGACCTGTTTTTATTTTAATAATTAAAATGACTCTCATGTAAATATTTAAATAAATGTCACTGGCAATCATCATTGACACTAGTTAACTATACAATCTTATAAACAACACTGTCATGCGCAAGATATCTGAATTATTAATGTAGATGAAGCACTTATTTGTAAACAGTTTCTTCTTTTAAACAGAGATTACAGATATCGTTAGCATCTGAAAGTGATCAAACCATTACTTATTCCCCTAAATCAATCGAACCCTTGAGGATAGGTAAGCTTTGATTTTACCTTCATTTGCATAATAAGGGTAATTATGTTGGTAGAGATATTGTAAGAATTCTCAAAATGCTTAAACCTATCAAGAATGAAATTCATATTTGTAGATTTGAATGTCTGTACTTGTTACTTCAACACTTTTGTATCAATATCTATTTGCATCTTGTGTATTAAATATGATTCAGTGTTTGGGAACTTGCATTAGAAACATATTTGTTAAAGGGTACTCATAATTTTTTAAAGGAGATGTATTAGGCAGTCCAAATACAGTTTCTAGTATAGAAGAAATAACTATGAAGGAGATGTCATCGTTAATCAGTCGAATTGAACCAGTAAGTTTTTCACGGCAGCTTATTGTCCCCCGCCTTTCGAAGAAAGTTGGGGGACTATTAAAATGGGTTCGTCCGTCTGTCTGTCTGTCCGTCACACTTATTGGACACAATAACTCTCTTCCTAATTGAGCTAGAATGTTCAAACTTGGTGTATGTGTTTATTAGGTCAATGCCTTGATGGAGTTCGAAGATGAGCATTTTCCGCTTAAAGTAATCAGAGATAAGCAATTTGATTGGTTGATGCTTTGGGACACGATAACTTTAGTTCTAATTAAGTGAGATTGATGAAACTTGGTGTATAGTTTCATTACAGTAATACCTTTCGAGACTAAGTTCGATAATGAGCATTTTCTGCTCATTGAGTTAAAATGTTCAAACTTGGTGTATATGCTTATTAGATCAATGCCTTGATGGAGTTTGGAACACAATAACTCTCCTTCTAATTGAGTTAAAATGTTCAAACTTGGTGTATGATTAGGTCAATGCCTTGATGGAGTTTGAATATGAGCATTTTCCGCTTCGGGTAAGCAGAGATAAGCAATTTGATTGGTTGATGCTTTGGGACATGATAACTTTAGTTCTAATTAAGTGAGAGTGATGAAACTTGGTGTATAGTTTCATTACAGTAATACCTTGACTAAGATCGATAATGATCATTTTCTGCTCAGGGTAAGCAGAGCGATAAGCAATTTGATTTGCCGAGACTTTGGAACACAATAACTCTTCTTCGAATTGAGTTAAAATGTTCAAAGTTGGTGTGTATGCTTATTAGGTCAATGCCTTGATGGAGTTCGAAGATTAGCATTTTCTTCTTAGGGTAGGCAGAGATAAGCAATTTTATTGGTTGATACTTTGGGACAAGATAACTTAGGTTCATCTTGATTGATGATTTTTTATGCCAATACAATGATGGCATTCTCATTCAGTATTCGACAGTTACAGTGTATAGAAACGATTGACTCGGACACGAGGGCCCTTTCCCTTGGCTAGAGGGGCACTTTTGTCAAGCGTGTGGGGGCCCTTTTGTCTGCCTTTAGGGTCCCCTAACTAGGGTACATTTTCATTTTTCTCGTCAGTTTTAGCATTTTTCTTTATAAAACACTTTTGGATGACACTTCGTGTACAGTTTGATTGCTGGATACGTTTGAAAAAAATAAATGTGACAGTTGCTCTTGTTGATACAAAGGTGGAAATTGCAGTACATTAATGTTAAATTTTGTTTGATTTACAATATAGCTACCAACATTAGAAGAAGATTTATTACCTGGATTTGGGGAGTTGTTCGAGAACCTAAATGAAAGAGAAACTGATATTCCAATTATGACAGAAGCTCACCAGTCTCCTATTCCCCACAGTCTTTCTGAGTAAGAACACGCAAATTGAATAAAATTTATTATTTTGGCTTTCTTATCAAGTTTAAATATTAATTTGTGTTGTAAACATGTAACAGTACTGTGCATGAAATAGTTCAATGTGGTTTGTCGCCATCACCTTTGTTGATATGGGTTGTCTGTCTCACTGCAACTTTTTGAGATTTCAAAAAAATCTTTAATCAGCTGCAGAATTATACCGCTTGGTTATGATATCTTGTTAGAAAAAAGAACTTATGGGATGCTAGAAGGTCTGTCTGGAACGCCCTGAATTGACATATTTGCAATCGAGTGATGCAAAATTAGTCCTGTCACAATTCTGCCAGTCCCAACAGCAAAGGTGGTGTGAGTAGAATCGTGATGTAAGTAATCTAATGAATATTTTTCAGCTGTCATGGTGCGTTGAGATAATTTCTTACACTACAGAGTCTACATATTCTCTGTAGTGTAACTCCCCAGGTCAAGCCACCCTTATACCCCAGATTTCAGAATTGAGGCAGACCCTGTGTAGCCACCAACAACGAAGGCTTCAATTGTGGTTCAATCCTTATAAAAATTATGTAGTTGTACATGTAAATGCTTAGACGACTTACCTGCTATGGGCATATCTTTCATTGTCTGGCACTATGTCTTCTTTGTACAGCGTTCCTATTGTGCCTGTCCATGAAACTCCAATATACAGACCAGGCAATGAATTGGCTAAAAAACACAAAGAACATCCTACTCCAGGTATTACTCCTGAACAACAAGAAAAACGACAAAAGAGAAAGGTACTTCTTGTGTATATAAATAAAAAAATTTTCCAAGACATTAACATCTAGTACAGAATAATATTTAGCATGAATTTATTTATTTGGAGAAGTTGTGAATGAAAGAATATTAACTTGGTATCTAACTATAAAACTGAATAACGTTGGTGCTGACATTTATAATCAAATGAAAAAATGATTTTACATGGAAGATACCATACTTATCAGCAGCAAATATTCGATAGGCCCCTACAGTCACTGATAAGGATGACATCGATGCGACTTAATGAGTACCCCATATCACCTTTTTTCTTCCGACTAATTAAATTCTAAAACATTTTTATACGCCCACATTTTATGCCCCTGTCCGTCCGGACGTCCACAATTTGTTTGTGGACTCTCTACAGGTCACAATTCTTATCTGATTTTGACGAAACTTAAAATATAGGTTTATCCCCAAAAGACCTCGGCTGCTTTCGATATTGGCATGTATCGGATCAAAACTTCATGGATTATGGCCCCTGATTGTACGAAAAATCACGTTTTTTGCTTGTGGACCCTATAGAGGTCACAATTTTGAACCGATTTTGATGAAACTTGACATGCATGTTTGTAACCCAAAGATCTTGGTTCCTTTCGATATTTACGGCTATCGGCATGTAATTTCCTGAATTATGGCCCCTGATTGTCCGAAAAATCACCCTTTTTAGCTTGTGGTCCCTTTGGAGGTCACAATTATTATCCGATTTAAAAAAACGTTTGATTATATCACCGTTACACCCTATGGAAGGTCGAGTTAGAATTTCGGGTAAATGGGACCAAAATTGCCATACAAAATGGCCGCTGTTTGTACGCGAATACTGTTAAAAAATGGTATATCAGGGTTGAGGACCCTGTGGAGGTCACAATTTTAATTCGATTTTGATGAAACTTGAAATTCATGGCTATAACCCAAAGATCTTGGTTCCTTTCGATATTTGCGCATATCGGATCGTAACTTCCTGAATTATGGCCCCTGATTATACGCAAAATCGCCTTTGTTTTAGCTTGTGGTCCCTCTGGAGATCACAATTATTATCCGATTTAAAAAAACGTTTGATTATATTACCGTTACACCGTAAGGAAGGTTGAGTTCGAATTTTGGGAAAATCGGACCAAAATTGCCATACAAAATGGCCGCCGTTTGTACGCGAATACTGTTAAAAAATGGTATATCAAGGTTGTGGACCTTGTAAAGGTCACAATTTTAATTCGACTTTGATGAAACTTGAAATTCATAGTTATAACCCAAAGATCTTGGATCTTTTCGATATTTGCGCATATCGGATCGTAACTTCCTGAATTATGGCCCCTGGTTATACGCAAAATCCCCCTTTCTTTAGCTTGTGGTCCCTCTGGAGAACACAATTATTATCCGATTTAAAAAAAACGTTTGATTATATCACCGTTACACCGTAAGGAAGGTTGAGTTTGAATTTCAGGAAAATCGGACCAAAATTGACAGACAAAATGGCCGCCGTTTGTACGCGAATACTGTTAACAAAAAAAACCAGTATATCATGGTTGTGGACCCTGTATAGGTCACAATTTTAATTCGATTTTGATGAGGAAGGTTGAGTTCTAATTTCGTGAAAATCGTACCAAAATTAATGATGTAGGAAAAATCATTTTCGGTATTGCTTGTTCTCTATCCATCTCTCGAAAATGTGGGCGTATCCTGCCTGGCAGTGCCAGCCTATCTTTAAATTTTCTTTCGGTTTCGGTTTTTGTTTTTTCTGAGACAAAAAACCTTGGTTTCAGTTTTGGTTTTCATTTTTATACGCCCACATTTTCATGTGGACGTATTATGTCGTCGCCCCTGTCCGTCCGGACGTCCGTCCGTCCACAATTTGTTTGTGGACTCTCTACAGGTCACAATTCTTATCCGATTTTGACGAAACTTGAAATATAGGTTTATCCCCAAAAGATCTCGGTTCCTTTCGATATTGGCATGTATCGGATCAAAACTTCATGGATTATGGCCCCTGATTGTACGAAAAATCACGTTTTTAGCTTGTGGACCCTATAGAGGTCACAATTTTGAACCGATTTTGATGAAACTTGACATGCATGTTTGTAACCCAAAGATCTTGGTTCCTTTCGATATTTGCGGCTATCGGAATGTAATTTCCTGAATTATGGCCCCTGATTGTCCGAAAAATCACCCTTTTTAGCTTGTGGTCCCTCTGGAGGTCACAATTATTATTCGATTTAAAAAAACGTTTGATTATATCACCGTTACACCCTAAGGAAGATTGCGTTTGAATTTCGTGAAAATCGGACGAAAATTGCCATACAAAATGGCCGCCGTTTGTACGCGAATACTGTTAAAAAATGGTATATCAAGGTTGTGGACCCTGTGGAGGTCACAATTTTGATTCAATTTTGATGAAACTTGAAATTCCTGGTTATAACCCAAAGATCTTGCTTCCTTTCGATATTTGCGCATATCGGATCGTAACTTCCTGAATTATGGCCCCTGATTATACGCAAAATCGCCTTATTTTAGCTTGTGGTCCCTCTGCTGGTCACAATTATTATCCGATTTAATAAAACGGTTGATAATATTACCGTTACACTGTAGGGAAGGTTGAGTTCGAATTTCGGGAAAATCGGACCAAAATTTCCATACAAAATGGCCGCCGTTTGTACGTGAATACTGTTAAAAAATTGTATATCATGGTTGTGGACCCTGTTGAGGTCGCAGTTTTAATTCGATTTTGATGAAACTTGAAATCCATGGTTATAACCCAAAGATCTTGGTTCCTTTCGATATTTGCGGCTATCAGAATGTAATTTCCTGAATTATGGCCCCTGATTGTCCGAAAAATCACCCTTTTTAGCTTGTGGTCCCTCTGGAGGTCACAATTATTATTCGATTTAAAAAAACGTTTGATTATATCACCGTTACACCCTAAGGAAGATTGAGTTTGAATTTCGTGAAAATCGGACGAAAATTGCCATACAAAATGGCCGCCGTTTGTACGCGAATACTGTTAAAAAATGGTATATCAAGGTTGTGGACCCTGTGGAGGTCACAATTTTGATTCAATTTTGATGAAACTTGAAATTCATGGTTATAACCCAAAGATCTTGCTTCCTTTCGATATTTGCGCATATCGGATCGTAACTTCCTGAATTATGGCCCCTGATTATACGCAAAATCGCCTTATTTTAGCTTGTGGTCCCTCTGCTGGTCACAATTATTATCCGATTTAATAAAACGGTTGATAATATTACCGTTACACTGTAGGGAAGGTTGAGTTCGAATTTCGGGAAAATCGGACCAAAATTTCCATACAAAATGGCCGCCGTTTGTACGTGAATACTGTTAAAAAATTGTATATCATGGTTGTGGACCCTGTTGAGGTCGCAGTTTTAATTCGATTTTGATGAAACTTGAAATCCATGGTTATAACCCAAAGATCTTGGTTCCTTTCGTTATTTGCGCATATCGGATCGTAACTTCCTGAATTATGACCCCTGATTGTCCGTAAAATCGCCTATGGTCCCTCTGGAGGTCACAATTATTATCCGGTTTAAAAAAGCGTTTGACTCTATCACCGTTAAACCCTGCGCAAGGTTGAGTTCGAATTTCGAGAAAATCGGACCATAATTGCCAGAAAAAATGGCCGCCGTTTGTAGGCGAACAGTATGAAAATATGGTATATCAAAGTTGTGGACCCTGTAAAGGTCACAATTTTAATTCGATTTTGATGAAACCTGAAATGCTTGTTTATAACCTAAAGATCTTTATTCTTTTCGATATTTGCGCATATCAAATTGTAACTTAATGAATTATGGCCTTTGATTGTAGGAAAAATCACTTTCGGTATTGCTTGTTCTCTGTCTATCTCTCGAACAATTATTATCTGATTTTAAAAAAAACTCTGATTATATTACTGTTGCACCGTAAGGAAGGTTGAGTTCGAATTTCGTGAAAATCGTACCAAAATGGTCGCCGTTTGTACGGGAATAGTGTAAAAATATGGTATATCATGGTTGTGGACTCTCTACAGGTCACAATTCTTATCCGATTTTGACGAAAAGTGACATTTCTAGGTTGTGTACCGTCACACCATAATCATTGTCAGCTTCGAATTTCATGAATATCAGACTGGAACTGACCAACAAAATGGCTACTCCCAATACAGTATGAAATACAGGACTTGATGATGTAGGAAAAATCACTTTCGGTATTGCTTGTTCTCTATCCATCTCTCAAAAATGTGGGCGTATCCTGCCTGGCAGTGCCAGCCTATCTTTTGTATGTATGAGAAAAATAAGTAAAGACGTTTGAAGTATTTGTAGCTGAAACGTATTTCCCTTTTAGTGTAAATGGATATAAAAATGAGTAAAAGCATCATTGTGCCCGAAGTAGTTACGTCTTAAAATGTAAACAATGCACGCGCCATTTAGCCAATGATTGACGCCGCGTGATGTCATTGCACGTGTTGAAGCAGTCATCTGTGACAGAAAATTCATAAAACTCTAAAGATACTGTATTTTTTTCTGTGCTATATTTCAGAGGGCGAGTGTGAAGTTGGTATTAGATGATATAGATCCAGATGTTCAGCAAATAAGTCTTCCTAAAAAACGTAAAAGACTTATTATAGACAAAGAAACACAGATATCAAGGGAGGCCTTCAAAAAGAATCTGAAAAATTCCACTACTTCACAACCAAATGTAAATCCAACAAGTGCTTCAAGGCCATATGCTATAGTTAACAGACAAACTTAATTGTAACGTTAGAGTATTTATGCAAATATCTATTGCTATTAATTAATTTAGGATAAAAGTAAATACTGTCTTAGCACATTGGCACATAATAAGCTAAACAATAACAGCATGTCTTGATGTTTTCTATTATTTGTTTTCCAGTCGATCATCGATTTAAAGTCTAAAAGCATGGGAGATTTCTTTAAAACACCAGGAAGAGGTATTTTGTCTTATTACCTTTAGAATAGATTGTTTTCTGTTAGGCAGGCAATTTGTCGCTTGTTATATACTCACATTGTCAGGACCTATTATTCTATGTCAAAGGTTTGGAGTATAATTTTTTGTAACATGCAAGCTTTTTAGTTCATACTTTATGAAAACCTTGTAATTACAAGATTAATATGGATGCCAAACTAGCTGTTACAATCAGCGAACATCGGCAGTTTCCAGAACCTACATCTAGCCTCGGCTGTATGACAGTAAGTGATATGTACCTACGCCTATACAATTGCGATGCGGGGCCGGTTTACTTATTAGGATAACTTGCCGCTTTTAGAAAGAAGTTTGCAAAATTACGTCGTTCGTAGAGTGTGTAGAATTCTCAGCGCAAACTTGTCCTTTTCTAAAGAAAATTAGATAAACTTCAAAGAAAAACAGCTTAAAACTTTGTAAGATAAAACATTCTTCAAAGGCGTTGTCATGGGCAACGCCATTGGTAATCCGGGAACTTGAAAGTAGTTTTAATGGTGGACTTTGTCATACAGCCAAGGCTAGATATGAGGTACTGGAATCTGCTTAGGTTTGCCGAGTTAGCTGTTGTTGTTGTGTGTTTCCCTTGCATGTAAACACGATACCTGTATTTTATTTTCAGAATTGTCAAGATCTCTTCTATACTGTTTTCAAAGAAACTGCAAACTTCCAGAAACAAGTAAGACATTAAAAATACCTTGCATGTTTACTTGATGTGTTTGTTAACATTGAAAATATTTATAATAAAATATATTTTGAATCACAAACCACAACATTGTAAAAGTTGAATCTCAAAATGGAATTTTGTCCAAAAATGGTCCTGTTCTGCTCAATATTTACCAAGATGTGATGAATTGAAATTTATTGCAGCATTTAGCAAGCTATGTCCATAATATAAACAAGTCAGGGCCACATGTAAGAGTTGGGTAAAGGCACGCCTCTTTTTTTAATCTGTTTGATTCCAATTTGTTTTCTTAATTAAATGTTTATCTGTGTACATTTTAGCATTGAATAAGCTGTTACAAATTATTGCAAATGATGATCAGTAGCTGTAAGTCTGTTTGATATAATAGATTGATCGAATGAATAAGTAGAGACTCTTTGCTGGAATATCACAAATTTTACCTAATTTTCTATTAAAATCAAACAATTTAAATTCACATTTTAGTTTTTTTATCCGATACTGATACAAGTTTGACTTCATCCACTCTGGTAACATCACCACCTACAGTCTCCCCAACTATCACTGCTCCTGTTTCAATCTCAAGATCAGCAGAAATAGAACTACAGGTAGATTTATTGATACCATAAGTAGAAGAAAAAATGGAAAATTCAAGTTTAGATTTTATACGCCCACATTTCATGTGGATGTATGTTGTCATTTCCACAATTTGTTATTATCTGATTTTGTCGAAACCTGAAATATAGGTATATCTTAAAAAGATCTGGGCTCCTTTAGAAATTGGCATGTATCGGACCATAACTTCATGGATTATGTCTCAGATTGTACAAAAAATCACGTCTTTAGCTTTGTGGACCGAAAATAAAATCGGATCGAAACTGCCAGACAAAATGGCTGCTCTATCATGTACGCAGATAGTGTAAAAGTATATGATACCAAGGTTGTGGATCCTTTAGTGTTAAAACATACATAGACTGAGAAATAATTGAATTAGAATATTTCTGAATGAAAGAAAGCTATGTGGACATAACTTCTAAAAAAAATATTAATGGAAAAACATATTCCAGCAAGTTCCATCCATGGAAGTAGTAAGAGATTTGAGTATTTCAAGATCTGAAGTATTGCCTGTTCTGGAACAAAGCTCCTCTATTGAAGGCTCCTCCAGTATATCTCTTAATTTGAGTAAACTATCAGATATTGTGTAAGTACATTTAAATATATACTCTTCAAAAAAAGAAACCCATTTTTCATCATTTTTTTATTTGAACCAGGTCTTTGTTTCGGTAAATCTTACTTGTTTTTGATGCCATTATGTAAGGGTAAAAGAAATTCATTATTGATTTTAAAGGTAGGGTCACTAATTGTGACTGGTCATCCTTTTTGTCGAAATTTTTTATCGCTTGATTGCACCAAGAAACATGAATTTAACAACTTCGCGAGCTTTTCGCATGGAACCTGAATCTAAGGTCTTTAAAATCCCGGGGTTCTCGGTTTCCAAATCAGCTGCACATGTAAACACTCAAAGACCCAAATGGTGCCACATCCGAACGAAGACCAACGCAACAACGCTATTGGTGGATTACAAGCAGGTGACTCCAAGACAGATGTAGCCAGGCTGCTGAATGTTTCCCTTAGTTCCATTTCTCGCCTTCGGTATAGGTACCGACAGCGAAGTTCAACACGTGAACGCCCAAGCTCAGGCCAAACAAGTGTGGTCCCACTTGTCCTGGATCGTCACTTCCGGTTACGTCATTGGCGTAAATGGTTTTCAACAGCGACCTCTACTGCAGCAGCAATTCCAGGACGGCGTAGAATCTCGTACCAGACAGTAGGCAAACGCCTACGTGAAACCGAATAACGAGGCAGACGTCCCCGTTAGAGCTTCTGTTTTGAAATACGCCGACACCATGAAATCCAACTTTAATAGGTTCAGGCACTGAGGGTATTGTCACAGCAAAACTGGAGAGCAGTTTGGTTCAGCGACGTGTCGCCGTTCTTGCTGCAACAAGGCGATAGTAGAGCGAGGATATACTGACGACGAAATGTAACGTTGCGTTTCTTTTTTGGGAGAGTATATATTGGCAATAAACAAAAAAGAATTTTTTAAAAAATTGAATGCTTACACATAATTTTTATACGCCCACATTTTCATGTGGACGTATTATGTCGTCGCCCCTGTCCGTCCGTCCACAATTTGTTTGTGGACTCTCTACAGGTCACAATTCTTATCCGATTTTGACGAAACTTGAAATATAGGTTTCTCCCCATAAGATCACGGTTCCTTTCGATATTGGCATGTATCGGATAAGAACTTCATGGATTATGGCCCCTGATTGTACGAAATATCATGTTTTTAGCTTGTGGACCCTATAGAGGTCACAATTTTGAACCGATTGTGATGAAACTTGACATGCATGTTTATAACCCCAAAATCTTGGTTCCTTTCGATATTTGCACCTATCGGATCGTAACTTCCTGAATTATGGCCCCTGATTGTCCGAAAAATCGCCCTTTTTAGCTTGTGGTCCCTCTGGAGGTCAAAATTATTATCCGATTTAAAAAAATGTTTGATTATATCACCGTTACATGGTAATGAGGGTTGAGTTCAAATTTCGTGAAAATCGGACTAAAATTGACAAACAAAATGGCCGCCGTTTGTACACAAATAGTGTGAAAATATGTTATATCAAGGTTGTGGACCCTATCGAGTTCACAATTTTGAACCGATTTTGATGAAACTTGACATGCATGTTTATAACCCGAAGATCTTGGTTCCTTTCGATATTTGCGCATATCGGATCGTAACTTCCTGAATTATGGCCCCTGATTGTACGAAAAATCACCCTTTTTAGCTTGTGGTCCCACTGGAGGTCAAAATTATTATCCGATTTAAAAAAACGTTTGATTATATCACCGTTACATGGTAATGAAGATTGAGGTAAAATTTCGTGAAAATCGGACCAAAATTGACGGAGAAAATGGCCGACATTTGTACGCGAATAGTGTGAAAATATGTTATATCAAGGTTGTGGACCCTATAGAGGTCACAATTTTGAACCGATTTTGATGAAACATGACATGCATGTTTATAACTCAAAGATCTTGGTTCTTTTTGATATTTGCGCCCATTGGATTGTAACTTCCTGAATTATGGCCCCTGATTGTACGAAAAATGACCTTTTTTTTTAGCTTGTGGTTCCTCTGGGGTCAGAATTATTATCCCATTTAAAAAAACGTTTGATTATATCACCGTTACATCGTAATGAAGGTTGAGGTCGAATTTCATGAAAATCGGACTAAAATTGACAGCTGTTCTTGTCAGGCCATCCATCCTTCATCACGAACAAAGGGAAACCACGCTAGAAAATCTAGATGAACTTTGTCACCCAATGCAGGGATCAAACACCAAACCTCAAGGCAACCAAGCCAGCATCTTACCCACTTAGCAACATGATCCCCAGTCGAATTTGAAGCCTACTGAAATGAACCTTTATAACCCAAATATCTTAATTCATTTCAATATTTGCACATATCAAATTCTAACTTAATGATGTAGGATAAATCACTTTAGGTATTGCTTGTTCTCTATCCATCTCTCGAAAATGTGGGCGTATCCTGCCTGGCAGTGCCAGCCTCTCTTTTTATCTTCTATCGTTTGTCCAGAATTTCTTGTGAACACTTAAAAAACAATATGAAGGTGATACAAGACAATTTTTTGGCAGCAAGGTTCAATATAATAAAATTCTCAATGAGTTTTAGGAGAATTTTATTGACTTTTAAACCCTTTGAACTAGATCCAGAAAAAATTTGAATTGTTCATAGGAGCATTAAAGGAGTAACCCTATTGAAATTCAGAATAATTTGGTAGTATATTTCTGAGTTATCGTCTATTTACTTTCAAATTCATGAAATCTTGTGACTTCTACTTCATCAAAAACTTGCACCAATTCCAATATATTTTACAGAGTACCAGATGTGGATTCCAGATTGACATTGAATAACATATCGGCTGTAATTGAAGAAGAGCCTATTCAGACTGATCCTTTGGATGTTGAAGTTCCTGTGATAGTATCACCACCTTATACAAAAACACATTTCAAGAAGTAAGTACTTGCTTTTCAAATTTCATGAAATGAAAAAATATAGCTCCACATAATATGAAGTAAGTGATCAGCAGATTATTAATGTTTACATTATGTTTCTGGAATCAGTTGTGTGGTTGCTAATGGTGAAAAGATGTTTTAAATAATTTTTTGTAATACAATCTTTTCTTTTTAGCTTGTGAATACGAAAAGGTTCTTGATGAAATATTTTAAAACTTGGTAGAGAAGGATGAGGAACCTTATCCAAATTCAGAATTTTTCGATTGTTAATCATAGAGTTATCCATTATTTTATTTACATTCAAACCTTAAATTATGAAAGCGATAAAAGACATATTTTGCAGTGAAATTTTTAAAAACTTGGTGAGATTGCTTTAAGGAATTATATTTTGATTTAGCATTGATGACTTTGCTGTTATAGTCATATAAGAGAATGTGTTTTTCAGAAAAAAAATGTTTCGTTAACATTGCAGACTTTTGGAAGATGCAATTACTGAAGGCAATTGGACAACTTTTAGATCACTAGTACCAACCTCTAAACCTCGAACCATTGCTTCAAAAATCTTTTATCAGTTACTGGGTAAGTGATAGTTGACACAAGGCCTTAATATTTACTTTTTACAGTTGATTTTCTTGAATTGAGTTATTAATTATAATTGGCATAACAGCATATGTTATTTTTCTATTTCTGGGTATCATCTGTGCAACTTTTCTATTAAAGAATAACATAAGCCTTGTCTAAACAATTGATTTTGTGGAAAATTGTCATAGCTGAGCAAATTCCTAATTGTCAAATCAAAAAACAAGAAAAATTGGATTGATGGGAGCTATATGCTATACAAATTAATAAAACACATAATTGAAAATGAGAACTAGACACTGTACAAGAAATGCTTATTGTGCAAGATTGAACATTAGAGAAACTAAGTAGTAGACCAATTGGGGTAGTTTACATTATTAAAGTAACAAGAAAAAAGGATTTGGATTATGTGAAATTTCTGTTAAAGGATAATTCAAGACATGTAAGTGAAGATAAGGAATAAAATCTTGTTTAATATTTAAATGTTGTTTTGCTTTTAGTTGCTGGTGCAAAAGGAAAGATTTCTTTAACACAAGAAGAGCCATATGGTGAAATCTATATCAGTCGATTTGAAGCCTTTTAGAAAATATCCAGTTATTTCAAACCTTTAAAATCAATACATCTCAAAATTGCATAGTTTAAAACTACATAATGGTTGAGGATGTAAAAAATTTTATAATATATTAACACCTTGCAAATGCCAGAGGTGGATGAAAACAAATCATAGTTTAAAAAATTATTTTAAATTTTTCAGTTGGCAATGCTTTGATTTTGACTAAAAAAATTGTGAATGCTTAAAATACTTGTATTTAATCATGTTTTATATATTGTTATTGTTGTGTATATTTGAATATATTGGAAAAGGAGAATACAACTGTACATGTATGTTGTTATGTTTCAGATACCGTTGTTTGTTGCTTGTATTTTGAAATACTTGTTGATAATATTATGTCTTCCCGTCCAGTAATATTTTATTTGAATTTAAATGAATTTATTTATGCTTGCTTGACCTTGTGTGCATGGTTTATTTATATATTATCCTGAAGTGAGCCTAGATATTCTAAGATTGGTTTTTATACGCCCACATTTTCATGTGGACGTATTATGTCGTCGCCCCTGTCCGTCCGGACGTCCGTCCGTCCACAATTTGTTTGTGGACTCTCTACAGGTCACAATTCTTATCCGATTTTGACGAAACTTGAAATATAGGTTTATCCCCAAAAGTTCTCGGCTGCTTTCGATATTGGCATGTATCGGATCAAAACTTCATGGATTATGGCCCCTGATTGTACGAAAAATCACATTTTTAGCTTGTGGACCCTATAGAGGTCACAATTTTGAACCGATTTTGATGAAACTTGACATGCATGTTTGTAACCCAAAGATCTTGGTTCCTTTCGATATTTGCGGCTTACGGAATGTAATTTCCTGAATTATGGCCCCTGATTGTCCGAAAAATCACCCTTTTTAGCTTGTGGTCCCTCTGGAGGTCACAATTATTATTTGATTTAAAAAACCGTTTGATTATATCACCGTTACACCCTAAGGAAGGTTGAGTTCGAATTTCAGGAAAATCGGACGAAAATTGCCATACAAAATGGCCGCCGTTTGTACGCGAATACTGTTAAAAAATGGTATATCAAGGTTGTGGACCCTGTGGAGGTCACAATTTTGATTCGATTTTGATGAAACTTGAAATTCCTGGTTATAACCCAAAGATCTTGCTTCCTTTCGATATTTGCGCATATCGGATCGTAACTTCCTGAATTATGGCCCCTGATTATACGCAAAATCGCCTTTTTTTTAGCTTGGAGGTCACAATTATTATTCGATTTAAAAAACCGTTTGATTATATTACCGTCACACCCTAAAGAAGGTTGCGTTCGAATTTCGGGAAAATTGGACGAAAATTGCCATACAAAATGGCCGCCGTTTGTACGCGAATACTGTTAAAAAATGCTATATCAAGGTTGTGGACCCTGTGGAGGTCACAATTTTGATTCGATTTTGATGAAATTGGAAATTCATGGTTATAACCCAAAGATCTTGCTTCCTTTCGATATTTGCGCATATCGGATCGTAACTTCCTGAATTATGGCCCCTGATTATACGCAAAATCGCCTTTTTTTTAGCTTGGAGGTCACAATTATTATCCGATTTAAAAAAACATTTGATTATATTACCGTTACACCGTAAGGAAGGTTGAGTTCGAATTTCGGGAAAATCAGACCAAAATTGTCATACAAAATGGCTGCCGTTTGTACGCGAATACTGTTAAAAAATGGTATATCAAGGTTGTGGACCCTGTAAAGGTCACAATTTTAATTCAATTTTGATGAAACTTGAAATTCATGGTTATAACCCAAAGATCTTGGTTCTTTTCAATATTTGCGCATATCGGATCGTAACTTCCTGAATTATGGCCCCTGGTTATACGCAAAATCCCCCTTTCTTTAGCTTGTGGTCCCTCTGGAGGTCACAATTATTATCCAATTTAAAAAAACGTTTGATTATATCACCGTTGCACTGTAAGGAAGGTTGAGTTTGAATTTCAGGAAAATCGGACCAAAATTAACAGACAAAATGGCCGCCGTTGTACGCGAATACTGTTAAAAAAATGATATATCATGGTTGTGGACCCTGTATAGGTCACAATTTTAATTCGATTTTGATGAGGAAGGTTGAGTTCTAATTTCGTGAAAATCGTACCAAAATTGCCGGACGAAATGGTCGCCGTTTGTACGCGAATAGTGTAAAAATATGGTATATCATGGTTGTGGACTCGCTACAGGTCACAATTCTTATCCGATTTTGATGTAAAGTCACATTTCTAGGTTGTGTACCGTCACACCATAATCTTTGTCGGTTTCGAGTTTCATTAATATCAGACTGGAACTGACCAACTAAATGGCTGCTCCCAATACAGTATGAAATACAGGACGTACAGATGTAGGAAAAATCACTTTCGGTATTGCTTGTTCTCTGTCCATCTCTCGAAAATGTGGGCGTATCCTGCCTGGCAGTGCCAGCCTATCTTCATATTTAGATTGGATGGCATGAAAAGAAATGAGATCCACCAATGTACATACAGTTAAAACTAAATGATAATTACAAGTCTCAAAATGATCAAAGTAATGTTTTGACATGACATTCAATTCAACCCCTATTCTGTTCATTTTATATTGGTTCTTTTAGTTCCATAACAGCTGGATATGGGTAATATCTTCTAATCACATAGTTTCATCTTTTTGTTTTTTCAAAACACAAATGTTTCCTCAATATTTATAAAAGTGAAATGATTAATGGGGTTTAAAGTCATACTTTCTGCATTAACCAGGACGTGCATATGCTACGCAGTATGTTGTGTAAGGGAAATTTTGCCCAGATAAATGCACTCTGCACTGCCTAATATAATTTAGAACTCAAACTTTCAAAGATTTTTTTTTGATTTTATGTATTATCAAAATTAATAGACATGTTCCTTGCCTAACCATCTGTTCTGCACTGCTGAGTGCTGGCAACGTGAAAGCCAAATGGAAAATCTTAGGAGAACTACTCAGCCACTACAGTAATCAAACCATGGATTTTCTGTTTTGTGAGCCACTGAATATTAAAAATAAACACAAACCAACACAATATTTTTCAAGTAAAGTCAAAAGGATACGGAAGATATGTAGAAAGTTTGGAATGAACTGATTCTTCATCTTAAAATTTTGTCCAGTTTGTAAAATAACAATGGTTCATTTGTTGTTATTTTGTGCTTTTCTTATAATAATTAGTTGCTTTGATTTATGAGATGCATAATTATACTATTCTGTCCAGTAACTATCAGGAAAACCATTGTGAAAAAACAGACTGCATGCAAATAATAACAATCAATTGGCTGGTTCTGTATCACTCTTGTTAAATGCCTGTGACAGTCTGTCAGTCAACTTTTATAAGATCCATATGAAGCATCCAAGATTATATTTTGCTATTTTAAAGTATGTTGGGGGGTGGATAGCACATGCTTGCTTTCGATTTCCTGGTTTTCTCTGGGTCCCCCAGTTCCCTCCCACTGCTAAAGACCCCTTATTGTGCATGTGAATTATTGAAATAAAATTAAACTACATGTTTGTCCTGAAATGTGCTAGTTTATGTTGAGTGGATGTTAAACCTCATTTCTCTTATGTATTCATAAATATTATGTTTTGGAACTAGAAAACTAATAAATTATTAATATTCCTTAAAATTATTGTTAATCCTTTTTTGATTTTTCAATTTGTTATAAATTTATTGTCTTTTTTTTTACTTATCGTTACTTTTAACTTGTTGAACTTTACAATGATAGACTTAAATAAACATTCATTTGTCAAACAAAAATAATCCTGGTTCATCGTTTTATTTATTTTTTCTGACATCTGCAGAAGGAATCCTAAACTGTATTTTTGTTACAGAAACTGTTCCCTATAACCAAACAAAGGTGCAAAATAATATTCTTATCTGCAAAAGTAATAATCATTCGATGTTGTGTTAATTAAAGGGTATTTAAGATATTGATTTGGGGATTCATTCATGGTCTATTTATAACTATTCGGGCTGCCGTGCGGTTGTACCAGTCATATAACCACAGAGTAAAAATTTTTACTCTGTGATATAACGGTTGTAAAAGAGCACCTTGACAACTTATGACCTTGACCTTCAATATTTCACGATGGCTTCGCTCTTTGCTGATGTAGAGGTTGCTCCTGCAATTGAAGTATTTGCGCTTACTGCCAAATACAACGAAGATACGTTTGCCGAAAAAGTAAACTTAGGTGTTGGAGGTGAGATAATTTAATATATGAGTTGATCTTACGGCTAAATAATGTAATAGTATGTGCATCGCGTCTTCACGATAACCGTGCATGTCAGTCGAAAAGTATCTAGACTACCGGAACTGTCAGATAAAACTGCTGTTATCGGAACAATAATAACATAGAAATTGCTCTGTCAAATTAAATTATGTTAAATTCCATATGGCTGGATGACACCTTTATTATCAGCTGCAAATGTCATTTTCTTTTCTAATTGAAAAAGACCATTGCCATTATATTTATATGGAATCGCAAGTGTCGAAGTGACTGAAGTGTTTTCAACATCAGTGATGTGACAACTTAAAATGTAAATTTGGCGAAAGTTATATGTTCCCTCTTTAGAAAGATATCATATGAAGTCACCAAATCGGCCTCATTATCATCAATTAATGTTCTGTATCATATATAATATGTCAAGTTTGTGATGGTTAAACTGACTAGGCCTTATGATGTCCTGGTCTGGAAAACAAATATATTGATGTATTTTTGAATGTAGGGAGCTTTACTCACTAAGAGGTGGCAGTAAAGGGTCATGATGGAATGTTAGATAAAGAGTTGTTAAAAACTAGATTGTAGAGGGAATATGCTGAAAATTTCAATCAAATTGCTCCACTTTGAAACTATAATAGTGATTCATTTCTAGCCTTAGCCCTGATCATCGTTACTAAATCAAGTTGGTGCAATAAAAAAAGTAGTCTTGATTATCCATTTTTGGATTTAATCATCAATGAGCAGCATATCTGATTCAAATCCTGTGGAAATCTGGCACATAAGGTGGCATCGAGGATTGATTAATTAATCAAGGTCTATTCATGTTAATAAATGTCTAATCAATACATTAGAGTTTATATAACATTTCAGGCCTAAAGAAAGACCTACAATAGGCAGATTAAGCTCTTGCATGATGTATGTTTAATGGTAAGGATTAGTATCCCGGAGGAAAACTAAAAGATGTCATTTTGAAACAAAAAACATTTTCACTGGTGCAGGCCTAATCTGATTTAGATTAATGTAGGCTATGTAGCCCACTCGTAGAGCAAGCTTATGAATACCGGTACTGTAAAAGGTTAAGATGTGCCCATGTAAACATATATGGTGTTATTTGATGTATCAGGTATAAATATTCTGTTACTTAAAGGTAAACAGACTGTTATTCAATGCTTTGAAATATATACATTCTACTTTGTTTACTTTAAAATTTATTATTTATAGCATATAGAACAGATGATGGAAAACCCTGGGTCCTGCCAGTTGTCAGAAATGCAGAATCACAGATGGCAGCAGATCTGACTCTTAATCATGAATATTTACCTGTCGCTGGGTTACCAGCTTATCGGGAAGCTGCAATCAGACTTTTACTAGGTGATGGCCATCCAGTAGTTGTTGAAAATAAGGTAAACATTATAACTAAAATCAACCTCTAACGCTTTTGCCTAGTTTACTATACTTGCAACCATAACTGTGTTAAGGTTACAATTGACACAGTCTAAGTTCACTCTAAGAACCATTAAACAAGTTCAAATAGGTTCAAACGCACAATTGTCAACACATATCATTACAGTTTGTATTGGAATAAGTAATTCTATCACAAATAGTGAGGACTGGGCCATGAAATAGTTACCGAACACAGCGAACAGTTTTTCTTTGCAAAGGCCTAATGACCTATTACGCAACTTGCTGCCATGACACCGGCCAGTTGAAATTTCGGGTTTCATCAAATTATATAATTATGCGGTAAGGCTTTATTTCAATGAGAATTGATTTATAATATGTTAAGCTATGTGCAGTACAGTTTTGGGTTAATTTATGTGTAAATTGAGGGAGTTATCGACCAGTAAACTTTTTGTAGTCATTTGTAGCTTTTGCCATTTCTGTTGATTTATCAAAATGACTAGATAATTTAAATTGCCTTTTGTAAAATACATGCAAGCTTTAATTTATCTTGAGCTTATATTAAAGAAAAAAACCCTCTTTAACTCAACATTTTGCAAAAAATAAAGACCTCCCAAAGGACCTAATGTTATTTTCAAAAGTATGGTAGTGCAGAAAAGTTGGATGTTAAAATAGATATTGTTATATGTTGACAGAAATGGATAACTCCATCAATCTGCTATTAATTCAAATAAATAATGAACTGTCTGTCTAACAATGGAGACCAATCTCAAACAGTTGGTCATTAAGTTATTGTCATGCTACAATATTTTTTTTTTACATAACCCGGTTGTCTTTTTTTAGGTTGAAGGTATACAGACACTTGGTGGAACTGGGGCACTTCGACTGGCAGCTGAATTTTTAAAACAAATGTTGAAAAAGGATGTTGTTTATGTGTCAAATCCAACTTGGGGTAACAAAGTTTCTTTTTGAAGAGAAGTACCGAATGTAGGATCTCCAAAATGAAAACAATTGTTTTTTTAAAACATAAAGTTATGATAAAGTGGAGTAGAAGATCGAGGGGAAATAAATAGATGTTAGAGTTCAATAACCTCCAAACAAAATTTATTTTGGTTACCGTACCAGTAAATAATTTAGTCTTTATCTACATTAGCTGCCCCTCTAAGACCGCCACTGGCATGATTTTTTCTTGCCTGTATTTTAATTTCTTATAAACCTTCCAGTCATTTATTAATTATGCAGTACATTAATACCGATAAAATTGAAGTGAAATGGGGTTTTATGTCCTACTGGTTAGCACCAACTGTACTAATAAAGACAGACATACAGAGTGCTATGAGTGAAAATTTGCCCACACTGTGGCACTGCAGCATCTTCTAATATTGATTTCCAGCTGTCAAAGAGTTTTTTTACATCCATGCATGATGCCAACATCCTGGGGTTGCGGTGTCTACACGCATTTTAATTATTGAAATGAAATTGAACCATGTGTTAATCCCGAAAGATAGTTTGTGTTTCAAGACGATAACTCCATTTCTGGCTTAAACACAGACCATTCTGATTAGTGAGCCAAATGATACTGATAAAAGGATTTTATTGTCCCCCGCCTTTCGAAGAAAGTTTGGGGACTATTAAAATGGGTTTGTCCATCTGTCTGTCTGTCCGTCCCTCTGTCTGTCCATCACACTCTTTGGGACACAATAACTCTCCTCCTAATTGAGCTAGAATGTTCAAACTTAGGTGTAGGTGTTTATTAGGTTGATATCTTGATGGAGTTCGAAGATGGACATTTTCTGCTTAGGGTAAGCGGAGATTAGCAATTTGATTGGTTGATGCTTTGGGACATGATAACTTTAGTTCTAATTCAGTGAGGGTGGTGTGGTGAAACTTGGTGTATACATGTAGTTCCATTACATCATTACATCGATAAGGAACATTTCCTGCTCAGGGTAAGCATGGCGATAAGCAATTTGATTGGCTGAAACTTTGGAACACAATAACTCTCCTTCTAACTGAGCTGAAATGTTCAAACTTGGTGTTGGCGTTCATTAGGTGAATGCCTTGATGGAGTGCAATGATGAACATGTTCTGCTTACTGTAAGCAGAAATAAGCAATCTGATTGGTTGATGCTTTTGGATGCAGTAAATTTGATTATAATGAAGTCAGAGCGATGAAACTCAGAATATAGATTCATTATATCATTACCTTGACTATGTTTGATAGTAAGAATTTTCTGCTTAGACTAAGGAACGATAAGCAATTTGATTGGTCAAGACTTTGGAACATAACAGCTCTGCTTTTAATTGAGGTAGAATGTTTAAACTTGATGTAAATGTACATTAGGTGTGTGTCTTGACTGAGTTCAATGATTAACATTTCAAGCTGAAGCTAAGCAGATCTAATCAATTTCATTGGGCGATGCTTTGGGACAAGATAATCTTGATTCTATCTGATAGAGAGTGATGAAACTTAGTGTATAGTTTGATTCCTCCATACTTTTGGAAAAAAATAAATAAATGTACAATTAATTAATATGTGTCATCTATTTATTTTGGGATTTCGGCGGGGGAGATCAGTGTCATTGTTGGCTTGTTTAATATTGATATTAATGTTTTGTTATAGGCAACCACAGAGGTATATTCAAAGCTGCAGGGTATTCACAGATAAAAGAGTATAGATATTGGGATGCAGCCAACAGATCACTTGATTTAAAAGGAATGTTAGAAGATTTAAAAGTATGTAAAAATTTAGGATAATTTTTCTGCTTTGTACATGTATTGATACCCATTTGTTTCCTTTAACCTTTCCTCACAACTTTTCTTGTAACATTTTGTGTTTACAGAATTCTCCAGATAATTCAGTTGTAATTCTTCATACATGTGCTCATAATCCTACCGGTACCGATCCCACAGAAGATCAATGGAAACAGATAATAGATGTTTGTCAGGTAAGACATTGGCAACAATTTATAACAGCAGTTACAAAACTTTTGACAGCTCCCGACAATCCAATCTCTGGATTCACTGATTTAAAGATAGGATCTCCAGATTTTCCAAAACATAGGACATGATCATTGTCTGCAAACCCTCACATGTAATTTGAGTTAATTGACGATGGCATACCCTAATCTGAGACATATTTATTAGTGACTTTAATCAAATAATTAAGCAATGTATTGAGAGAGAGAATGGGGTTTAACGTCCACTCGACACAAACTAGGTCATTTCGGGACTAAAATATGGTTTAATTTTATTTCAATAATTCGCTTGCGCGTATGAGTCTTTAGCAGTTGGAGGAAACCAGAGTACCCAGAGAAAGCCCACCAGGTTGGACAGGCAACCCTACTCCTTACCAAGCAATGTATTTTTGTCCTATTATAAATGGGTTCGTCCGTCTGTCTGTCAGACTTTTTGGGACACAATAACTCGCTTTCTTATTGAGCTAGAATGTTCAAACTTGGTGTAGGTATTTATTAGGTCAATGCCTTGATAGAGTTCGAAGATGAGCATTTTTTGCTTAGAGTAAGCATAGATAGGCGATTTGATTGGTTGATGCTTTGTGACACGATAACTTTAGTTCTAATTAAATGAGAGTGATGAAACTTGGTGTATAGTTTCATTACATCGATGCCTTGACGAAGTTCGATAATCAGCATTTTCTGCTCTGGGTAAGCAGAGCGATAAGCTATTTGATTGGCCGTGAATTTCGAACACAATAACTCTCCTTCCAATTGAGCTAGAATGTTCAAACTTGGTGTAGGTACTTATTAGGTCAACCCCTTGATGAATTTCGAAGATCGGCAATTTCTGCTTAGGGTAAGCAGAGATGAGCGATTTGATTGGTTGATGCATTCATTAGGTCAATGCCTTGATGTAATTCTAAGATGAAAATTTGTGGCCCAGGGTAAGCAGAGATAAGCAATGTGATTGGTTGATTCTTTGGGGCATGATACCTTATAATGAAATGAGGGAGATGAAACTGTTAAAAAAGATTCATTATATCATTACCTTGACTAAGTTTGATGATGAGAATTTTCTGCTAAGGCTACAGAGCGACAAGCAATTTGATTGGTCAAGACTTTGGAACATACCAACGCTTCTTTCAATTAAGTAGAATGTTTTATCTTGATGTAGATGTTCATTAGGTGAATGTCTTGACTGAGTACAATGATTAACATTTCGAGCTAAAGCTAAGCAGAGCTAAGCAATTTCATTGGTTGAATCTTTGGGACAAGGTAACCTTGATTCTACCTAATAGAGATTGATGAAACTTAGTGTATAGTTTGATTGCTTGATATTTTTGAAAGAAATAAATGTGCGATTAACTAATATGTGTCATCTATTTTTTTGGGGATTTCGGCGGGGGACATCAGCCTCACTGTTGGCTTGGTTTTTTTTTCCAAAATAGTTCAAACGTTAGCTGCAAAGCAGAGACTCAGTTATTACATTGTTGTGTAGATCTTGGCCTATGTATTGAGATAAGCACATATTGGTTTCACTATCACTAGATTCAATTCTAGACATATTTCATCTTTTGATTTTCTATATTGTAAGTTTTCAATGATGGCGCATATATTTTTTACACCCCATCACCTGATTTTAAAGGTCAACCTGATATTTTTCCCTGAGGCTATGACAGGTCTAAAATTAAGATACAAGTAATCTCTGACTTTTAATCATGGTTAAAAGGACATGAACCCTTTGATTTAGTTGAAAAATTTTAATGATAAAATCAGGTTTATGACAACTGAAAGGGTGAATTTGATTAATTATTTGTAATTTTGTGTTGAAAGATAGAAAATTTCAAAAATTACCTTATTAAAAAAAAAAAAAAAAATAACTATATAAACTAAATTTAGTGGCTGATTTACTTCACCTTACATTGTCTGACTTTGAATTTTATAATGAATGCAATTTCATTTCAGATAACCATATCCAGTTTAGTACCTTATTTAATCTAAATCAAAGAATCCTACTGCTTTGAATAAAAAAAAGAACTGAAACTGATCCATTTCATGAAAAGTTGTTATCCTTAATTCCTAATAATTGATTTGAAATACATTAAAATTACCAGGGAAATTGAGGGAATGTAATTATATTTGATGCCAAAAGTATTATATCTTGAGATATTTTTATCCAAGCACCTTCTAGATGATACCTGTAATACAAATCTTAGTGCAGGTGCCATCAAGTTCCCCAATAATTTAAACACAATAATTATTCTATTAATACACAGATTATCATGCATGTTATTTTCTTATTAATAGGAAAGAAAAATGTTTTTATTAATGGACTGTGCTTACCAAGGGTTTGCCAGTGGAGATTTAGACAAAGATGCCTTTGCTGTTAGATACATAGCTAGTCGTGGAATAGAGTTTTTTGTTGCTCAGTCTTTTTCCAAAAACTTTGGACTTTACAGTAAGTACCAGTAAATAAAATACACAACATACATACACAGTACTTATTTTCCTGCATAATTGATAATGCCAGCCACAATTTGATTATATTGTTATTTCATAATTATTTAGGTTTATTATATCCAGACTAAGCAAAGGCAATCTATCAGTGTAGTTGTGAAAAATATTTTTAGGTGTTTGTTTTGTATCTGATATCCTAAATTTCTGTTATTTAAAGAACACGTTAAAGCAAGATGAACGATAATGTTATCTGTATGAAAATATTCTTCAACTTTGTAAATGTATATGTATTGAAGAAATAGATAAATTTCAATTTCAAAATACCAATACATGACCCATGTATTCAATATCCTTTTCTCATTTTGTAGATGAACGTACAGGAAATTTGTCTATAATAACCAACAGTCCTGATGTGAAGTTACGTGTTCGTACACAGTGTGAGTTAATTGTTAGGAAAATGTGGTCAAATCCCTCTAACCATGGAGCTAGAGTTGTGGCAACAGTTTTGAATAACCCTGCTCTTTATGATGAATGGTAAATTCTTTTATAAACTATATTGAATTAGTCGATTTGATGCAGAAAAGTAACATATTAATGTAAACCACATTTCAGTTCATTTCTTTACCAAAAGGAATGGTTAGGTTAGTCGACTACAAGAATACTTTTAAGGAATCATAATTTTCTTTAATTCAGTGTTTATTTATATTTGGCATTAAATGGGTGTTGAATGGCACAGGGTTCACTCACAAGGTTATCAAGAATTCAAATTATTTGTCCTTGATCATAAATTGATTCTATGAACCAATAAAAAAAACATTTTACATACCAGTCTTTAAATTGATCAGCAGAGTTTGCAACACTGATTTGGCGATCTTAGTTGCAATAAAATGTGAGTTACGTCCCTTTGCCTACGCAATTGATCGAAAAAAACTAGCACAAGTATCAAGGGTGGATAATTTGACTGTGTCTCCCCTGTGAATTAGACCCTAAGTTTATTGGAGTAGAACGGAAATCCCCCAATAACAAGAGTGTTTTTCATACCGAAAAATGATAAAAAAGACAGCAGATGATGAATATTATTTTATTTTACAGGAAACAACAAGTATTGATAATGGCAAACAGAATTAAATTGATGAGACAACTTTTATATGAAAAGTTGCGATCATTAGGCACACCAGGAACTTGGGAACATGTTATTAAACAAATTGGAATGTTCAGTTTTACAGGTCTTTCTCGTAAGTTTTATTTAAAAAGAAACAACTATAAGGCAAGGTTTAATAGTTGTAAAATAACAAAACAATACTTTTATTGTCTAAATGAATACATTTAAATCTGAGTATAATCGGTTGAGATCATCGTCAAAATTTAATAAAACTTATTAAGTTTAATGGAATACTTACAGCTGGAAGGCAATTGTGAAACACAACATGAATAACATTATTAAATCATTCTTGAAAAGACTAGAATCATATTTACTGTTAATTAGTTCTGTTATAACGGACTCTATGTTCAAAAATTGTTAATAACTTTGCAGTTGCACCAAATATATTTTCAGAAACTAAAACTCATACAATTAGAATACAATCATTACTTAAACTGTGTTTTATTTTTCAGTTCGTCAAGTGGAGAATATGATGAACAAACATCATATTTATCTGTTAAAAGAGGGAAGAATCAACATGTGTGCATTGACAACTAAGAATGTTGAATATGTAGCTAATGCGATACACGATTCTGTTATATCTTTTCCTGATGACGCCAAGCTATAAATTACACAATGTTTATATAGTATGCAATGTATAGTTCGAAAATCGATTTTAATCCTAGATAAGGTTTTTTATTTTTAATTGATTCTTCCATATTCGTGTTTATCTGTTTATATTTAAACTTATAAAACAGTAAAAGCCTAGTCTTTAAAGTATGTTGTATGAACTTATAGTTGGATTTTGGGCCTATGATTTTTTTTATTTCTAAACACAATGAAATAGATCCCCCTAGCAAATATTTAGAATGTGATCTATGCTGTTTAATGAAATCAATTATGCACATTAACAGCTGAACGTTTTTTAAAGGATCTAGTTACCATCATTGAAACATTAAAAGTGTCTTATTTTCATTGACTTCAAATCTCTTTGATTTCATTTCGATTTAAAATATTGGTTGTGTAGTTGGATGATAGACAATCTGCTATTGAAGTTTTATATTTATAATTATATATAACTAGTGTTGCAATACACAAATTTTGTTGTCCATGTTTGACATAGGCCAAAAATTGATTAAAATTATTAAACAAGCCAACATTCACTTTATATTTCAAAACAAAATCTTATTGAAACCATACATCAGATCAGTCCAGTTTGACAATTTATTTGGCACAATATAGCTTGTTTGGAACTGATGTGCCATAAAACATCATTTCCTTTACACTTTACTTTGACCTAAATCCGAGAGATTCAGCTCCTTGAGAATGAGTACAATGAGAAAATGTTTTGATATGGTACATATAGAAACCTATGGTGCAAAGCACATTACTTAATCTGGGACGCAAATGAATTATGAGTAGTATTATTTAATAACTCCACATTTTAATTTTTATTATTTATAAAATATCTTACATACACAAGGCCATCTATATGTATCAAATATTTGTTTTAGTTTTTAGACCAAAATTGTTATCTGAACTCCAGTTTTATATATGTATTTTGTTATGATTTTTGTTATGTAACATTGATGTTTTCAACACATTTGGTTATGGAGGATATAGGGTCAGCTGCACTGGTGAATATTTTCATACCATAGAAAACCAAATTTGAGTTTTGTTTGTTTATAGTAGATTCCTGTTACATTATATGTTTGATTATATTGCTATGTGTATTTCAGTTTTGATGGCCAAATTATTACAAGGCATATAAAAAAAAATTCTAGTTCTTAGATAATCCTGCATCACTTAAAGAGGAATGCCTGGTCCGCCTGTTTTTATTTTACATTAATTATCATGCTTAATATTTTACTCAGGTAACAGGAATTAATCGAGAAATATGCTGCACTGGATAATCAAACATTCCTATGAACATAATGATGAGATATGTGTATTGTCTTGAAATGGGATGTTTATGCTCAGTGCTCATACTTTGCCAAAATAAAAACACAATGAAAACTTCCCTCCTGCATTAAATTTTGGTAAGGATAATCTGAGAACCAGAATTTTCTTTTTTGTATGGTCCATAGTAAATATTTATATACAGAAATGAAATTAATATCATTGAAGATATAAGATTTAGATTTTTAAAGAATTCCTTCTATACAGTTTAAATATTAATCATGTTGATTATAGAAATCTTGTTATTGTTTATGAATGTAGCTAGTGCTGTTTGTTTTACTATTTTTGAGTGTGTGATATATTATTGTATTGATATGTGATAATCAGATGAAGAATAAAAAACCATTATAATACAAAATTGTTTTTTGTTTTTTAAAAAAACAAACCTATAATTATATACGTGGTTGAATTAAATTATAAATTTCAATTTATTACTGTAACAACAATGATTGTAAAAGCAATTAAATGACAATATTCTAAATTTGGTAATAATTATCATTGAATCCTAATAAAGTCTCAACAACACACATATGAATTCCTATAACAATGTCATAGAAAGGCAGATTATTGTCTACTCCATGGACTGTTTAAATCTCAGTGGAAATAAGAAAATTCGAATAATAGTGGCCATACATTTCTAAATTAGTTAATTTTATTGCCACACATTGAAATATGCAAAACTGATCAGCAATAATATGGCCATGTTTTGTTGTCCCCCATTGTTCGAACGGGATACACAATATTTCTGAACAGCTTTAAAGACTAGGGTTATCTGTCACCTGCTCTGCTTTAATTATATGCCATAGTTAACAAAACATAGTACCCTGTTGAATTACAACTCATTATTTAATTTGTGACAATTTTTGATATGATAAATATATTTTATGAGTTGACTAAAAATATCAAACAGCTAATATATTTTGTGGGATATTTGGTCTTGGTGGAACAAGTTATTGAAGGAAGAAAAAGGGGATTAAAATATCGACGGGTAAGATAATAGAAAACTAACCTTAATAATGCAAATCGGCATTCACCCCAGCACATAATTGATTGTTATTGTAGTGTACCCAGTGCGGGAATGGGCCCACCTACCTAAGCACATTAGTGTGCCTAAGCCTTCAAAGGAAAAAATAATGAAGAAAGGAGGGGGGGGGAGGACACACTCATTCTGTTATCTATTTGTATCAGGAAATCAAATATTTGCCTTCTGCTTTGGTCTGAAATGCTTGGAAAATGGGTTTGCGGTTGTCAATTTTCAAAATTTTCCGGGGGGGGGGGGGAGATCCACCACGGATGGTTGCGCATCTTCGGCGCGAAGGCGCGTACTTGTATGCACCTTGGTCAATGACCTGACAGGTGGGCGGTCGGCCCACCAGTCCGGCACTGAGTGTAACTATTAGTATGACTGTTTTTGTCCAAATTTCAGTCAATCATTAATTTGTTTAATTTTGTATGAAATAATTTAAATTTTTTTATATGTGTAGAACTTGCAGTTTGAAATACTTTGTACGCTATTGACAGAAAAATTAAAAAAAACAATCAAACGCTCTTCGGTTATTAATATGATCCTTATGAAAGGAAATGGGGTTTAACGTCCTACTGTTCTTTCCGACTAATAAAGACCGGAGGGCGGAGGACCGTTTTGAATCCATAACTGCTATATTCAAAGTAACCGGGAACAATATTTAAAAACTATATTAAAACCAGACCTATTTTCGTGACTTATCGCATGTGCAATGGTGATATATTTAGTATGCTGCTCGCTACTTTGTGGCATTTATTAAGAATATGACAAATTCAGAATAACAATGTGATCTATTATAATACTCTTTGTTTAAGCCACCCTATTTGTCTCTAATTACAATGAAATTGGAAAACTTCCTCCTCTTCTAAAAATCACTCAATGTTTGTTTAAATAGTTTCAAGTACGGTATGCACAGTTTTCTTTCTAGTTAATTCGTATAGTTTCTGCTCTTAAATGTCCAAAAATGTCCTTTGACACGGTCAACAAACATTAGAAGTAAAGAACGCCGCAATATACTACCGTTGACAAAAACTATGAGAATTTCTGTTTATATGTTTGTGGACATATATTGTTTGAAAAGTCATAAAGTTGTGTTCATTGCGAATATTCAGGGATGTCTATAACGCAGTAAAGACATTTTTTCTGCTTGTATTAAGTGACACTTATAATCACCAATAAATGTGTAAGAGTATAATGGTTACAACTTTAATACACTGGATAACATAGAACAGGTATGTATATCTTTGTGAAAATATACTGAGACGCAATGAAACCGCGTCAGTTATTTGCCAGGAAAAGCTGGTGAGACATACTAATGCGGCTGAATGAAATGTGCTTTCTAGGCATAGATTGTAGGCTGAGCATTTAAAGACACAAGGAAATTAATAACCCAGAAGACAACACTATACAGGGGCGGATCTAGGAATTTTGAAAAGGGGGGGGGGCGCAAAATGAGGACACTGACCGCGTAGACGGGGCACGCCGCTGAGAGGGGGATGGGGGGCCTAAGAAAATTATCCGTCATTTCCTTGCCTCTCTAGCCAATTCAAGAGCTATTCGGCTGATATTTTCGTCTAAACGTTCGGAAATCGTAGAAAAAGAGCCTCAAAATCGATCAAACAAGCTAGTTTAAAGGCATTTCAGTAGTAAAAAAGGGCACTGTCGAAAATTAGTGGGGAGGGGGGCGCACCCCTTGCGTCCCCCATTGAATCCGCCTCTGCTATATAGAGGGAAGTTGGCATATAGGTAAAAATCATGTCTTTGGGTGTTCACCTCTTAGCTTAGACCACACACAACATGAAGGGAGTAATCGGTCAAATAGCTGCTTCCACCACAGCAGTGGAAACTTTAGGAAAGACGACGTTCAAAATTGTCCAACTGATACTCGATGGTGAGACATCGGCGGTGGGGGGCGGGGGCGGGGGGATCGAGCACTGTCACACTGTGGACTACATCATTATCAAGTTGAAATATGGGCAGATCTTGGAAGTTGGTGTCTGAGATATGCAACGACGTTTTCCCCTGGGCATTCATTCCGTCTTTACACCCGTGTAATCCTGATGTGGTAGGCTAAATAATGTCTCCCTAAACCATTTCATTTGAATCGTGTCTCAAATAATCATGCCCGAATGAACTAGGTTGTTTTGCAGCATATTACTACAATCTTATGTTTTTGGCATGTCAAACACTTTCTTCACTGACTCGATGATGTTTGACAGCTCAATAAAAATCCCTCATCACAGCCAAATTAGTATTACTGTATATAGATTGTTGTCGTATAACATTTATAATGTCACGTTTTGAAGCAATAACACCCCCACCTCTCTCTCTCCCTCTCTCTCTCTCTCTCTCTCTCTCTCAAGATGAATGTGTTTATATACGATAATTATTAATTAGGCGTGATGATGATGATTAGCACAGGCGCGGATCCAGGATTTTTTGCAGGGGGGGGGGGTCTAGGTTTGATAATTACTTAACTAATTGCTCTCAACCGATTAATTTGGTAAATTAGGTTCAATTTGGTTCATTCTGACGTATTTGCGGAAGGTAAATTCCAAAATTACAGGTCTAAATCGCCAATAAAATCGCATAAAAGATTTTCAAGCATGAGCAGGAGGGGGGGCCGGACCCCCTGGACCCCCCCTCTGGATCCGCGCCTGTAGCCACAATGAGTCAATGTAACATTTGAGTTCTTAGCGAATTTCCCTGATTGAGGATGGTATTATCTGGTAAACTTATGTAGGTTTAAAAACGGGCAATCGACCGGTGACCCTATATATATATGAATAACTTCCTTGTTATTTCCATGATCTCATCTGTTAACATTCAGCAATACAAGGTTAACGTTTGACCTACATCTCAAACCATGTTTAACAATCCATTCATAAAAGTGCTACGTTTTCATAGATTCATAGCGTCTCAGAGTCTACTAGTAAATGAATGAAATTTATAATACGTTACTACAGAACGAAGGGTACGGTCAGGGGCAGATTGGGCCGTCGGGCCGAAGGGCCGGTCGGACAAAAAATGAAAAAAATAATTTTGTCCAATTCGTCTTAAAAAAAAAAGCCCCCTTTTTCTGCTGAATAAATTATATGGGGATAGGGATATTGGACCGGCCATGGAGCGATGATGATCATGTTGTATGTGGCCGGTGGCTTTATGGGCCGCCACGCCATCACTGGAGTCTGGAATTGGCTGCTATAATGGACTTTCTGGGACGGGTGTGCTGGGCGTGGGCCAGAATTCGGAGTCCTTCAATGTGGATTCTGAATTTCATCCGAAAATTTCATCGGATTCACCCGACAACGTCGCCCGACAATTTACTAATTATTAAGTCTCGTGCACCTGGTTTGTAGGGATACGCAAGAATCCAAAATTCAAAAAGCAGCTTTTATGAATTTCACTTTCGTCACCCTGTACCAATGTGACTCGTGGCCTTCCATCACAAGAGGAATCAACTAGCACACCCAACAACAAAAATGGGATATTTTGCATTGAAAATATTCCTATAACTTATTCAATATTCATAACTGGTTAATCAAACGGTCAAAATTTTCCCAACTATTCCCATTTTTTAACCAGTAATATTCTGTTGACGATACAATGATGATACGTTAATTAATAATATGACGATATGATAATTTCACTGGTTGCTGGTTGTAAATTACTTGCACGCTGGGTTTTGGCCTAAGTTAATCGATTTATGAAATATATTATTTGACAGAGAATATAATCAGATATGCCCCCAAATCGCATATTTTGGATTCATTTTTCATGAAATATCCAGGGGAGAGCCACCGGGCTTGGCTCCGCGGTCAGTAAAAGGGGCCGCTCCGACACTGGAGCTCAGGCCGGTTCCTGGCACCAATCCGCCCCTGGGTACGGTACACTGAGTACGAAATTACCCATAACAGACGATTAGACCCCTGGAATGGCCCAGACAGACACCCCGAAGTCGAAGGGGGGATGGGGGGGGGTATCCTCATACATTCGAGGTACCGGTCAAAACCAATTTTAAATGAAAGAGTTCATCTCACTGGGTGGTGCGAAATTGCCCATAACAGACGATTTCAGCCCTGGGACTGTATTCATAAGGAATTGTCCATAACAGGCAATTAGGCCCCCCAGGATGGCCCAGACAGACATCCCAAAGCCGAAGAGGGGCAAAATAAAGTATACCATATTTTTGCCCCCTTTCGGCTTTGGGTGTCAGTCTGGGCCACCCCAGGGGTCTAGTCGTCTGTTATGGGTAAATTGTTACCCTGTGGGATATACCCGTTCATTTAAAATTAGTTTCAACTGGTACCTCGAATGTATGAATATAACCTTTTTATTTGGGGTCTCAGTTTGGGCCATCCGCTGGGTTGTTATTGGCAATTTCGTACTCAGTGGGGTGTATTCTTTCATTTAAAATTGGTTTTGACCGGTACCTCGAATGTATGAGTTTAACCCATTTTGGGGGTTATTTTAGGGGTCACTATGATCACACCCAAGCCTGGGTCCCGGCAGACGCCCACTTTTGTGCATCCCGGGTTAGTATTTAGATGCATATATGGTCAGATATTGGTACCTCGTTCGACTTTCTGGGCTCCTGGTCTATATGTGACAGAAGTAAAAATAATAAATGGGTGAAGATTAAGATGTGTTAATGATTGAAAATTTGAATGGCTGAGCTATATAGAAACGACGAAGAATCACATAAATAAGAAGGGCGATATCTTCACCATATACCATCAACGCAAATTACAACAAACAGCGTCGAGTAATCTGCGTTTGTTGCCCTTTTCCTTCCTTGTGTAAATACAAGTTAATTGTTCCAGAAACAGTTACTATCGATGGTACTGAAAAATGTAAACTCTTTACATATGTGTGTTTAAAGACATTTTTCAAACAACGTCGTCATTTTGTTATTATGAAATTGAACTAAAGCTATCATTTTAAGTGGTCATTTATTCAGGATTTAGCAATATGTGGCGAGAAATCGCCCGAAGACTTACCACAAATTAACGGTATCTAAATACAGGTGTTCATTGCTATTTAGTATGAGTTTTAATTTTACCAATTCCTCGTATTATATATACTTTTATACAGCATTAATATCAATGTCAACAGAAGATACAGAATTAACTAATTCCTAAACCTCAATATTCAATAGGTATTTTATCGACAATATGTTATCGATTCTTGGTTCTTGGAATATAATATTTATTTCTCACGGTTTTCTGTAAAAAAATTCACAGATTTCGAATGTATACGTAAAATCTAACTATTTGCCGATTAGGAAGTATCAGGTAAGCTATATTTTGTGTTTTTCTCCAGCACAGTCTGTGACTGAATAAAAAAAACGTACACACTAGGTCTAAATCATCTTTGGACCAGTAATTGTTCCTGGGGTGGCGCTTTTTGAAAAAAAAAGCGAAAGCTTCCACCAATTCACGTACGTGTGACATAAAACTTGGCATGGTGTTTATTTGACAATATTGTGCCTCGATTGACGGGTTTCTAGTTTTTATATAACGTAAAAATTTTAAGATGACGTCGTAGCCCATTCCTTTGCAGTACAGATAACGGAAGCTTAACGCCAGAGGTGACCTAACCCACTTGTTTAGAAGTTATCTATGCAACAGACAACGATAGTGGTACTTGGTAGTGTTTCCTCTGGTCACAGGGATGTAACTGCTGGTGTTCCACAGGGCTCTGTTCTCGGACCTTTAAACTTTTTAATATACATAAACGATATTATCGAAAAATAGAGTTAAATATAAAACGACTACGATTATATCAATCGAAAACCGGTCGAATTTGCGCGTTTTGACTTCCGATATTGAGACAACAAATGAATAGTCAAAGAAATGTCTGGTATCTTTTAATCCCATCAAAACGGAAACTCTCGCGATTTCAGTAAAGACACGGCAAAATTTACTTCACCTTTTATGGGGTCGGTACAAATTACAAAAATAAACGAACATAAAGATCTTGGTCTTTTCTTCCAATCTAACGGCAAATGGGATTCGCGTGTAAACGCCAAATGGGATTCGCATGTAAATTCAGTCAGTAAAAGATGTATTAACTCGTAAATTTTTTCGTTCATTAAACAGAATATCATCAAAAACTATCTATATGTCTCATACTGCCACATTTTGATTATGGGGATATTATATTGGATGGTTGCACAGGAACCAGATAGTGAAACGGACTTCATTATTCTACGTGAAAGACGTAGACGACATAAACATACACATTATTAAATATATAACCCCAGCCTGTCACTCTTACGCCATCTAGAACTATTTCCTATAATCTTCGTAATAATGATATTCCTGAATTCTATTGTCAAACTTCTCTCTTCTATAAGTCGTTTTTTCCTGCTGCAGTCAGACTCTGAAATTCCCAACCCGAAACTGTTAAAATTAACATAAAAATACAAATAATATGATAAATTGTTTTTATTAATAATATTCTTGTTGTATATGATATCCATGTTGTGAGTTGTTTTGTTGTGAGGTTCCCTGGTCCTGATTTTTAGCTCCGGCGTTTGTTTCATGGTTACTATCCTTTCGATTTGTGTCTATAAGCATTGATCTGCGTAATCCAAAGGCTGACTAAATATTTCAACGATATAACCATAGCTGATTACAACTCGAACAAATATATCCATATATACAATAATATATCCATATTTAAAATTTAAAACCTGCTAATTTTAATACATAATAAAATTCGTATGCATTTTCATGATACCTGTAAAACATGAGATAAATGACTAGAAACGACATAGTTCTATATTTAGATTTTAGATTGTATAATGTTGTCAAGCAGGTAGAAAAACGAACAAAGGGTATACGTCGTTATAGAATGCATCTCTAATTCATTGAAATGACACCATTAGTATATATAGACAGGGAAGTAAAATATTAAAAGTAGGAAGGTTATTTGTTATATTTAAGGTATGTTGAGGTGTCCATTGAGCGAGAAAGTCTTCTTGAAAACCAGGCCTATAATATTGGTAAGTTTCCAAGTGTTTTACATGATTTATCAATATTATTCTCTTAAATGACTTCACCTTCTCACCCATACGTATGTCATAAAATACAAGGAATTTAACAACCAACGTTAAAACGTATTTTACAATAATTTGCTAACAGGAATTTGTAGTCTATTTAACGTGTCCACCTGAATTTTCTATTGTAATTAGTGCCACTTTTGGCCCCGCCTTTCGAAGAAAATAGTGAACAAATAAGATGTGTCTGGGCGTCCGTCAGTTTTTCGGTCCGTCATATTTGTGGGACATAATAACCCTGCTCAGGTAGAATGTTCAAATGGGTGTAGATGTTGGCCATGACGTAACTCTGGTAGAGTGATAAAACTTGATAAATGGTTACAATGCACCAATAGTTTGACTGATTTTGATAATAATTGGTACTTTCTGCTGACGAAAAGCAAAGTGATAAACCATTTCATTCCTCAAAATGTGCAATAAGTTTTCTAAGTGTTTTATGTTTATTCGGACAACCGTCCATCTTTAGTTTGTACATTTACTTATACGGGTATATTAAAGTAAATGAACTTGTGTTCATCGTGTGCGATAAAATTCATCCACCGTGGACTATTCATGGACTTCAATATAACAATAATATCTCTATACATAGATTAGATTATTGTTCATATCATAGAGGTGTATATATACACCTCCATGGTTCATATACACATATAGATATGAATAAGGGCATGGTTGGTCTACAAATTATATTCATTCAGGAAGTATATAACTATACATATATAAACTTCTTTGTGTTATATCGCGTGACCTTGATGGTTAGTCACCCAAACCCCTTTAAAATAACAGCCAAGACCTAAATTTTTGTATAAACTTTATTTGCTTATGTTGAAATAACCGAGTGAGCCACCAGAAACTTATATAAGTTTGACAATAATGATAAATAGTTACATGGAACAAAATATATAGCTTTGTATTTGGGTTCTACATATGGGGATCACGTGGTTACGTGGGTAAGACGCTGGCTCGCTAGCCTGAAGGTCGTGTGTTTGATCCCTGCATTTGCCGAGAATGTTCATACAGATTTTCCGTCGCGTCGTGGTTTCCCCTTGTCAGACGGAGGGTCTGACAAGGACAGCTATTTAGCCGTTCGGATGGGACGAAAAACCAAGACCCCGTGTACACATTGGCGTACACGTAAAAGATTCCTTAACAGTTGGAATTCGATATAATAGTAGGCCGTAATGTCACTATCCTGCCATAGCCCACTGTATGCCGTACGCCCGTCTTCATTAGCCCAGTTTAGTAGCAAAACAGTAAGTAGGACGTTAAACCCCATTTCATTCCATTTTGGTTTCTAGATACGAAATTAAGTGTAACGTATTTCTGATGTCGTTTGCTCTGCTTTACCAGAGGGATGTGATTTTTCATCACAGACAACATATGACAAGCTTTTTAACACACCGACGATAAACTTAGAATTAGAACACAATTTAATAGCCTAAATACATAAACAATAAAATATATAACAATTCATTGTACCACAAAAATAGAAAGTACCTACAATACAGTACAGGTAAACATATATCGGCAGATAATATTAAATAATGGAATTATAGCATTCGGTATAATAATCTAATGTCAGGTACTTGTATATTGATTCCGTACAATAACCTAATGGCAGGTTTTTTCAAAAAAAAAAAAAAAAAAATAGTTTACTAAATTCACATGATAACTCCATCATTCCGTTGGCCCATAACAGAAAATATTTTTTCTTGGGTACTTTAGGCAAGATGGCTCTTTCTTAGGGGAAAAAAGTACACAACGTTGCCAACACTTACATTACGCAATACACTCTAGTAAATAAATATGAATAAAACTGATAAAATAGACATTTAAAAGACATTGATTTTTTTTTTACCGTTACTTGCAATGAAAAGATTGTATCATCACTAGTTTAGGAGTTAAATCATGTCTTTAATTCCGCTCCATAAATGTCTGTGATCAATTAATTGTTCAAAAGAAAGGACGAGAGACGAACAATAATTGAGAACAGTTAAATAACTACTTTCCGACGAGACAACGATCGGCGAACAGCTATATATATTAAAGACCACATAAAATAACAATTCTTAATTGCATATATTGATAGCCAAGGGTTACTAAATTCATTTTACGTCAAGTTCACACCAATCCGATTAATCTATACAATATATCACTGTATACACACCAGTTAACACGTGTGTATTCGTCGGTCCAATTAACATTTGACTGGCGTAATCATTAACTCGTCATTATTTACATGTAAGCTACATATCACTATACTATACAAGTCAAAGCATTTTCAAAAGTAGACGTTTCTCGTCTTGATTTGTAATAGATTATATATTTCAAGATACCATGTTATCGTTATGTTATTGAGAGTTGTGGAAATTCCAGCAAGGAAAAGGGGAATAATGTACCGCCGTTTCACAAATTTCCCAAGGATGAAATCTTACGGAAAGAGTGGATTGCGTTTGTAAACAATTCAAATCCTGATTGGCAACGTACAGTCACAACAGTGATATGCAGAGAACATGCCTTTATTATTAAAAAAAGTTAAACGATGTTAGACATTATAACCTGATTTTATCTAAATCTAAATCTAAATCTAAATCTTTATTAACCTTGAACCACTGGTTCATCGGTAAACATAGTTACATAATAATACAATTATATACAATATATACAGTAAATAGAGAGCAAACAAACGAATTAAACATTACAGTATTAACATAGTGTGACATTGACTACAATCTATTGAGGGCGGTGTCTCTTAAATTATTTGCGAAGTATAGAAATTTACCTAATTTTATGAGTTCAGAACAATTTTGGCTTTGTAGTAGTGTTATGAATTTCTCCATATATGGTCTAGTATAATAGTATTTCTTTATAAATTTTGACCTAAGTTCAGCATAGAATGGACATACAAGTACAAAGTGATATTCATCTTCAATTTCCTTAGTTTCACAGAGTGTACACATTCTTTTTTCTCTCAGTGTTGACTCATATCTTCCAGTTTCGATCCTTAATTTATGACTAGATAATCTTAACTGTGTTATCTCCTGATTTTATCGCGCAAACGTATATCCATCAAATGATTTATATTTAGATGTTTGAACACTAATCAACAAATAATACGAGGCTACTTTATTACAAAAACATCGGCGAACAAAGCTAATTAATCTGGTCGGCGTAAAAAATGATAATTACCTAATCAACATTCTTTTAAGAATTAATTTATGACCCAATCTCTGAGCAACGCTAGTCTGATTGATTTATGGCAGGTATAAACGACTCTACACTTGCCATCAATACACGAAGTAGTTAGATGATCCTTCTCAATCTGTTATTCCATTAAGATGGTTACCAACAAAATGTATTTGTACTGTTAATTCTGACATATATTGAGATTTTTTTTTCGTATTTCATTTTTACGGTCTATTTCAGTGTAATGAATTCAAAGCCGTATGCAGAAAGAAAGGCGCCGTATGACGTTTCAATCATTTTTGATGTTTATGGCATGACCACATCTTTTTATCCCCGTACTTTTTTACTCGGGGGAAATTAGAAGAACCACATTACTCTTCTGACGAAAATGTATCTCGAATCATTTGGACTGCACACGATTGTAGAGGGTATTTAATCACTGCCGTGAGAAAATATAACGACCGGACATTATGAAACAAATTCTAAATTAGAACAACGATATTATTCTGAGGAAAATGTATCTCGAATTGTTTGGACTGCACACGATGGTAGAGGGTATTAAAATCGCTGTCGTGAGAAATCAAAACGACCGTACTTTATGAAACAAATTCTAAAATGGATTTTAAATTAAAATTACATAATTAGTTAATTAACAAATTTTTCCGTAGTCAATTGTTTTATTTAATTAGGGGGATTAAGAAATCAGTCAGGCGTTAATGAATATACACGCCGGCTGTATATAGGTAATTAAAGAATAAACATTCCGAATATGCATTCGGTCACTGTGACGTCACTGGCGTCTGAGGCGATTAAGAGTGTTTTCGATAATTGGCCAAGTCGTTTTTACGGGAGGTCTATATTTGCGACTTTGAGAGACGATATATGAATTATTTTTTATCAGATTGATGTTAAACTGCCGTAAAATGCATATAGTAACCAATGTCTATAAGTTCGATCAGTTTCGTTTTCTGGTTTTATGTGCTCTTAAGTATACGGGAAGAGACGTCAAACATGACTAACACGAGTTGTCCTTCTCTATAACTGACTGAACTAACGAGTGATAACAGACGAGTGATAACGAACTTTATTTCACTCATAATTCCGTTGACGATGAAAAGTTATTATATGACGAGGTGAGAGGATATCTGACAATTCACAAAAAGATTTGACTGCAATTAGATAAAAGATGACGAACAAATTAGAAAAAGTCCGCGCATATAATTACCACGTTTTTATTAAGAGCAGGATGAATAAAAACAAGGGAATGCACGGGATTTTCCTAATTTTTCTCGTTTTGTCTTATCTAGTGACAGCCAATTCTATTTTTGAATTGTGAGATATCCTCTCATCGTCTCATAAAACAACCTTCCATCTTCAACCGAATTATCAGTGAAATGAAATCCGCCTGCGTGCCTGTTATCGCTCGTTAGTTCAATCAGTTAATAGAAGGACAACTCGACATGTTACTTGTTAGTCATGTTTGACGTCATTTCCCGTATAAATATTTAAGCGTTTGTTACACATCACCCGTAGTAATGATCTCCGTGTTAAAATTATAATTGTAATGTATTTTACCAGTTCTATCACATATGTAATAATGACTGACACCAATAATATTGTCCTTTAACATCATAAAAATTTGAAGGAAGGAATAGGCTTACGAATTACATTAACCCCACCACCCCACCACACCCATCCCAACCTCAACCTCAACCTCAACAGACTGCTCTGCTATTGCACTTATTCTTGTGATTCAAGTGAGGGTGGGCAAGAGAAACAAATGAGCACCAGTTTCGAAACACTTGATTTCTACTGTGGTGAATTTGTGTTCTTCTAACCAACGCATATTCTGTTGCGGTCTGCTACTTTTGCTTTACAGATTCTTTCATATTCCCGTAAACTTAGCTATAAAGAATATGTCGAATTTGAGAACCATAATTGGCGTTTTATTCGGTCATAGCAGAGATGAATTCGGCTACCACAAAAACACATAAATAATTGATGTATTAGGCCTACATCAACACATTACTAACATCGAAATTTCTCGCGAAGTGAGGAAGCCATTTTCAATATAATGGCCACATTAGGCACCTTTGGGTTGGAACAGAGATCTATATCGGTATACATGAATTAAGTGACCAAGAAAAACTATATTTAAATATACCGTAGGCCTACCATGTACACCTACATTGGGAAGTTTATGATTTTCCCGCCAACATTAGCACCCATCTTGAATTTGGCCCCCTACTGAAATTACCGCCATTTTTAGGAGAAATACCTAAGTTCATTGGATTCAGCTGGTCACTATCTTATAGAACCCTTCTCTAGTCGATGTCGCTAGAATTGGTCACGAATATTACCAGAAAATGTCTCATGGTGGCCATCTTGAAATTTTGAAGATATTATATTCATACAAACCATTGGTGGACTATATTTCCAGTTTATATAAAACTTAGAGCCAAAATTTAATAACGACCTGCAATAGGCAGATCTGCTCGTACATAATGGATTTTCCATTATTTGGTTACTGAATTAGGCCCTATTCGTCACAAGAAAATATCTTCTAACATTTGCAGTTTTTTTTAACAATAGTCTAACTTTTAGATAAACAAAGATCAAAGTTTTCTGGTAGTATTCAGATTTGGATTATTAGGCCTACTTACAATTCAATGAAAAACAAAGGGTGGTTAAATTTATTTTCTTTATTTCCAGGTGTTTATGATAAGTTAACTGTTATAATATATTGCCCAGTGTGAAAGACGTGTTCATCAAACAAAATGCTAAAGTCCCCAATATTTGGCCTTTTGTTAGCTGCTTTCTGCCAAGTATCAGCACAAAAATATACAGACATTATAAGAGAGGTTACAATATCTAACAAAACAGCTGACTGTGGTCAAGCGGGCACGTGTAATACGACCATGTGTGGAAGTAATATGACAATATGTGGACAGAAATGTCGATCTGGGCGTTTCAACTTTCCAACATTACGTGTTATTTCACCATCTAGTTCTAATTTCACAGACTGTGTTAAATCCGATCCAATGAAAGTTCCACCAAATATTCCAGCAAACAAAACATTAGAATTATTACCAAACAAGAGCTGCTCTCAAAAAATAGAAGTGAATTCAAAGATTACTGTCAGTTTCTGGATACAGGGAAGTTGCATGAATTGGCAAGTATAAAAAACAGTATGATATTTTATTTTATGGTTGAAACTACTCAGATGACCTAAAGACATGGTGTGCTTTAATCTGGCTTCTAGCACCTGCAAGTTTCAGAAAAAGATTGTCTGAGCAAATGTATATTGCTTTCCCTTTTGACATAGAAAAAGTTTACAAATTTGTGTCTTATAAATTTCTAATGCCATCTTTTTTCTCATTACAGTACTTTGTTTGTATTGAGTGGAGACACGAACATGATGTACAGAATCTCTTTAGAACAAACTAATTTAATAATCGATGGAATTAGTTATAGTGCCATTTCTTCAACAGATTGGAATTTCGTGGCTTTTAGAGTAAGTAACAGTTTTTGTTTGCTAAGTTTAGATAGAAATGGTTCTGACTGTAAGACAGAGATCAATTTGTAGGACCTAATTATTTGTTTAATATGAGAAATAACTGAGAATGTATCGATCAGAATTTATTACTCTGATACTTATTATACTGATGCCCCACAATCCAAAGCTATAACAGCTCGCTTGAATACGATGAATGAAAATGGGTGTAACATTCTACTATTCTGCGCCAACTGGGCTAATAAAGTCAAGCACACTCCATGTAGTGTGCTATGAAGAAATGTTTTGCCAGGACAGTGGCACTATGGCCTAGGTCAAATTCCAACTGTCAAGGTTTCTTTTACGTGCATGTCAATGTGTAAACAGAATCTGGTTTTTTTTTCATCTCATTTGAATGACTACACACTGTCTTTGCCAGACTCTCTGTCCTACACCACTGACAAGGTTAATACTGCAGGAATATCCTGAAAAACTTTATCAACCAACACTGAGCCATCGCAGCTCCTGCACTGAATACTAAAGGATAATTCTAGTGTTCACAGATTTTACATGCCAATTGGTTAAACAGCTGATCACATGTAGGCCTATGACTTTAATATAAAGTTCTTAATTGCTATTGTTGATCGATAGGGTGACCACATTTATATTGTTATTTATTTTGGTAATATGCAGATGAATATTGCAGATGGCAATAAATTGAATTTTAAGGATTTTTTGATTGTGAAATATTAGGATGATGTAAAGTGACAATTCAAGTTATCCTTCAGATAAGCTGCTATATGACTAGTTAATTTATACAGGTCCAGTCCTTCATGTTTATAAAATTGTGCGGAAGCCATAAAAAGCTCCTGATACCTCGAATGTATGCAGTTTTAAAGTAAACAAAAATTGAAAGTAGTTTAGTAATCTCAATATTTAGGAGAGCGATTTAGCCAATTTGCAGGAAGTCCAACGTGCATTGAGAGGAGTAAGAGCGAAAGCTCGCCTTACGGCAAATTCACATCAATCCGACTAAAATTAAATCAGCTATCTTCATTCAAAGTCGTAAAAATAGACCTCCCGTAAAAACGACTTTGCCAATTATTGAAAACACTCTTAATCCCCTCAGACGCCAATGACGTCACAGTGACCGAATGCATATTCGGAATGTTTATTCCTTAATTACCTATATACAGCCGGCGTGTGTATTCATTAACGCCTGACTGATTCCTTAATCCCCCTAATTAAATAAAACAATTGATTACGGAATAATTTGTTTTATTATAATTCAATTTAATTCAAGATCCAATTTAGAATTTGTTTCATAATGTACGGTCGTTCTGTTTTCTCACAGCAGCGATGTTAATACACTCTACCATCGTGTACAGTCTAAACGATTCGAGATACATTTTCGTCAGAAGTTTATTGTTCGAATTTAGAATCTGTTTCATTATGTACGGTCGTTCTGTTTACTCACGGCAGCGATTTTAATACAATCTACCATCGGGTGCAGTCCAAACGATTCGAGATACATTTTCGTCAGAAGAGTATCGTCGTTCTAATTTAGAATTTGTTTCATAATGTACGGCCGTTCATTTTCACACGGCAGCGATGTCATACACTCTCCTATGTGTGCAGTCACATCTATTCGAGATACATTTTCGTCAGAAGAGTATTGTGGTTTGAATTTCCCCGAGTAAAAGAGTATAGGAGTAAAAAGATGTGGTCACGCAAAATATATCATAAATTTCAAACGTGATTGAAACGCGATTTGTAAATGACGATCCGTTATCGACGTACGGCGCCTTTATTTCTGCTTGCGAATTTGACTTTATTACTCTGAAATAGACCGTAAAAATGAAATACGAAAAAATATCTCAATATACGTTAGAAATAACAGATTGAGAATTATCACCTAACTATCTATGTGTATCGCAAGTGTAGTGTCGTTCATACCTGTCATTAATCAATCAGACTAAATTTGAACAGTGATTGGGTCATAAAGTAATTAAGAATGTTGATTAGGTTCTTTTTCTTTGCTCACCGATGTTTTTGTAATAAAGTAGCCTCGTATTATTTGTTGATTGGTGTTTAAACAACATCTAAATATAAATCCTTCGATGGATATACGATAAGGCTATAATGTCTAACATCATTTAACTTTTTTTATACAGAATACAAGTATTTTACAATTAAATTGACAGTTTTTAATCACTCACCAAACGGCATCAGGAACTCCACAGTTGATCAAGTGTATTTGATATTCATTATTACAAATTGATCTGGCCGGCGTAACAAAAAATGATAATTACCCTTCTAAATTAGAACCACAATACTGACGAAAATGTATCTCGAATCGTTTGGACTGCACACGATGGTAGATTGTATTAAAATCGCTGCCGTGAGAAAACAGAACGGCCGTACATAATGAAACAAATTTTAAAATGGATCTTCAATTAAATTGTATTACAAAACAAATTATTCCGTAGTCAATTGTTTTATTTAATTAGGGGGATTAAGGAATCAGTCAGGTGTTAATAAATACACACGCCGGGTGTGTATAGGTAATTAAGCAATCGTTCGTAAAAATGTTCACTGCATATCACTGTTGTGACTGTAGGTTGCCAATCAGGATTTGAATTGTTTACAAACGCATTCCAATTTTTCCGTACGATTTCATCGTTGGGAAATTTATGAAACGCCGGTACATTATTCCCCTTTCCCTTGCTGGGTTTTCCACAACTCTCAATAACACAACGGTAATATGGCATCTTGAAATACACTCGGTAATATTCTAGTCAAATGTTTATTGGACCGACAAATACACACGTGTCAACTGGCTGTGTGATATATTGTACAGATGATGTATGTGTAGTGCCTGTGACGTCACTAGCCAATCAACCAGATTAAGGTTGTAATTGAAAATTTGAAAACCGTTTTTGGCAGTCGGATACTAAAACGTAAATATCTGAATTAATTTTAATCAGATTAGTTTGAACTTGCCGTAAAATGGATTTTGTAACTATTGAGTACCCGTACGTAATAATTTTCTGAATCATTTGATGTGGTCTTTAAACGTGAAGGACTGGAATTATTACTTACGGGGACCAGAAGCATGACTAGAGCAATAGAATTGTCCAAATAAGAAAAAAAAATTTGTCCATACCCCTACCCGCGCTAGTAGCATCCCCAATTTCTCCAGTCGGTTTGCTCACATCTTATAGTGACACCTCATATGGTACACTTGTCCGATTATCTCATATTTATATGTGTGTAGTGGATGGTTCATTGAGTGTGTATCAACAAATGTGCAAAAGAAAACATTATTTTTAAAAGCATTTAATTGATATACTTGTTTTGATTTATTTTAACAGGTTATGCCGAGTAGAACTGATATATTTGTTGGCGGTAACTTTGCAAGTCCAATATCTAGAACAGTGAACTCTATCAATATTGAACCATGTAAGTAAAACCAAATATTAATGTAACCACTGAAACGAACTCTAAGCCATATGAAATAAGTAACTTGACAAAATGCATGAATAATTGATGATGCATAAATGCACACATAAATGTTGATAATCAACTAACAAATTCAATTAATTTGATTTCGGTGCTTTTCAGAATAAGTATTTTGAAGAAAATGTTTTTTTGAATAGATTTTTATTATGACAATAAACAATTAAATCATTGTTTAATATCTATATTAAAATAGCATAAAGCCTAAACTCATAGGATGTACATTTACTTCCTCGTGCAGTATGTAGTACATATAAAAGGACACAACAAATGGAAGAGTTTAATTTTATGAACCAATAATATCAGACCTAATTAAAACAAATGAAATTTAGGAGAACTTGTGTGTGAAATAGCTTTTTTTAACATCCGCTTCCACAAAAGTGACATCGCAGACAATGAGGAGAGCTAAACATGATCAATTAAATATAAAAAATTACTGGAAATCTCAGTCCTAAAAATTTTTTCCATAGCTTGAATAATTTGTCTGTTTCTATTACCCCATTCCTTTGATGTCTGAAACTGAAGATGTTCAAGTTGCTGTATTTAATTTATAACATGAAGTAAAGTGTGTCAGCTTTAACCTAGTTTGTTAAAATAAAAAGCATGATGAGATTAGAACAGCAATTATATGCGATGAACTTTCAGTCATGCCTTTAGAGTTTGGGTCTGACAATACTATATTTATACATATTGCACTTCAAATCTATCAAATTACCAATAATAATTGAATATTTAGCTTTGTGGGTTTTGAATGTGTTGTATTTCTATTCTAGATGTGGCGGTAAATGATAAGTTAATTTTGTCTGACATCAGTATCTATGAGGATTATTTAACTGATAAGTAAGTTAGCCATTTTTATACTCCCACATTTTAATGTGGATGTATATTGTTGAGTTGTCTTCGCTGTTCACATTTTTTATCTGATTTTGACGAAAGTATATGTTTGTATCTCAAAGTTCTCGGTATTGGCATGTATCAGACTCTGATTGTACATTTTAGCTGCTGGACATTCTGGAGGTCAAAATTTCTATCTAATTTAAATGGAACTTATAACAGTTTTAAAAACTGTTCAAATATATCACCATTAAACCATAATGACGGTTTAGTTTCAATTTCATGAAAATTTGTTCCGAAAATGTCTGACCAAATGTCTGTATACAAATAGTGTTAAAGTTTGTAATACCAAGGTTGTGGACTCTCTAGAGATCACAATTTTATCTGATTTTAATGTGGTAGGGGAAGGGGATCTGACTGGGTTGCAGCCAGGAGTCTCAATATTAAAGGGGTCCCCAAATTATTTTCTATATTTTGTAGAGAAATAAAATCTTTAAGGGCTATGCAACCTCTAGTTAAAGAATGTAGATGTCCATCAAGTCACCCAAATAGAAGCACAGCAGATAATTGTACAAATGGTTTTACTGAAATAAACAGATATGATGATGATGATTTCTATTCTATTAATGATATTGTACATGGAAACCAATCTTTACAATGGATGTCAACTAACACTACATCTGTAGAGTTTATAATTAAGTTGTATGATATTTACCAGGTAATGATTGGTATTTATTTCTTAATTTATCCACTCGTTCGCTTGAGTATGCGGATACCACAAGTTTCCTGCACTGGGGCGGATCCAGGGGGGGTGACGAGGGTTTCTAGTCACCCCCCTTCCCACTGCTGTATAGGAATCCTGGGTCCTTCAAGCTTCCACCGGGGCATGCACACGCATGGTCGTATATATATTATATAGCACATGGTGTCCATCTTATCAGACACACAAACAGCATCAATGTTACTAGCAGCAGAAATTAGCTCTGTAAAGCACGGCTGATCTATTAGGACATTTGCAGGAAATTCATCGAAGCATTTCCTCGCCGGATGAAGGCATCAACAATTTTGTCAGACTGATGCATAAATTATACATTATTTTACGATGGTATTGATAGGACTGATATCATTGCTGAAGAAAATTGACTGTACATTTGCAAATATTCGATAACATTCAAATAGTTTGTTCATTATTACGTTCATGATCTGGATATATAACTTGCTGTTTTTTATAAGAGACGTTGACAACTTTTCTGTGAATGTGGCAACTTCTTCGTACGTACTGTTCGCATTATCTTTGATGTATGCAAAATCAACATATATAAATTTCGAAATTTATTCTTCAAATTTTGAAAATCGTCAACGAAATGAAACATTGTCGACGAACAGAAATCATTGTTCATTATGGCTCAGATGCGAGGAAATCGATGATAATTTTTAAAAAATTTCTGGGGGGAGACCCCCCATACCCCCTCTACTGTTCGCACCTACGGCTCTCTGGTGCGTGCCTGCGCCACCCATCACTCTGTGGTCGGTGAAACAAAACACAAGGTTGTCACTCCCCTCAAAAAAATCCTGGATCTGCCACTGCAGCAGTAGGCTATATATTGTGATGTCAAGTATCACCTTTAACTTTACAAGTTTTATTTCTGTTTCAACCCAAAGTAGTCGTGTCACAGGTAAAATACTATTGATAATAAACAGATTATCAATTTTGTTTCATTTTTTATTGGAGTCAGATCCTCCTCCAATGTAGTAGTAAGCATATTTTAGTTAAATTGGATATTTAATGGTGTGTTTTAATGCTTTCGGACATGGTCGTTGGTGGGCAATCAGATTAAAACACAGATCCTATTTCGTTTCGTTTTACATGTCTTTACCACACTAGGATCTGGAAGAGTTGTTAACATTGACGTGTTCTGGTTGATGTGAAGGATCTGCCAATTTAAAGGCCTGATATGGCGAGCTTTTGATGCACAGAACTGTGGGTAAACCACGAGGAAGGTCAACACTGATTGAATAATCAATGTCTGACGTCAAAGGGTCAAAAGCCACTTGGTTGACCCTTGACATGAACTTCTACTATAACTTGTCAGATCCTCATGTAGTGTAGGTTATCGAAAGTATAAAAAAAACACAACAAAATATAAATCTGTATCTTAATCAGATTGGTTGGTGGGTAGATAAGCAATTTGTGCAGTGCGTACAATCTTCCATAATTTGACTCCTCTTGATAGACTTGACAATTAAACCGCCACTGGGGTATATTTTATTATCGCATCCACCAGTTATTTCATTCTACCGTATTTTTAGATTCAGAAAGTGAATGTGACAAAGAATGAGGGTGATATCAAATGGGAGATAAGTGAGGATGAAACTGAATGGAAAAACTTGAAAGAATGCACTGGTTCTGCAAACACATGCATGCCGAGGTAGGTTGCATCAACAACATTGCCTATATACATCAATATCATAAGAAACCAACATTCCATTATTTGACATTATATTAATGTCACAATATAAAGAGTGCGCACAGACAAACCAACATGTTTCGGATGGAAAAAGTAGCCTACCAAATTCGCAAATTTGATTACTAGATTGTGGTTATATAAATACAACACAAGCAGTTAGATGTTATATCTAATCATACACTACTAGCTGCAATGTGCATAAGCAGTGAAGTAAATAAAATATGTTGCTTTCCACTTGACCATACACAAGTTCGAAAGAGGCAATATGTAAAATTACTCACTAGACCAGGTATGGAGTGGACAGTTTAAAGGGATAGTACAATAATTATTGGTTTATATTGAGTCATAGGCGTACGGTGAAATTTTTGACTGGGCGGGGGGGGCGGTGGTTTTCGCTGCCCCCAAAAATGTAGTTCTTAGTATGTTAGTCGAGGTTTCAAGTCTTAAGATTTCTATTTAATTGCCTAACTATTGACACTCTGAATTTAAATTCACTGCTAAATTGGACACAATTTTTTTTATACAACTTCACAATTGTGTGCCCAAATTTTCCCAGCATTTGGTGCCCAAAATGGGGGGGGGGGGCAGGCAGCTGCTGCCCCCCCCCCCCCAGCTTGTATTGAGTGCAAACTAAATAAATGACTAAAACAAAATATCACTCTGTCATATTAAAGACACATTAATAGAAATTAGATAAAGAGTTCTCGCTATAATAGTGAAAGAAAAGATAATGTAAATGAACTATGCTGAAAATTTCATTCAAAATACTTTACATGGAGCCAAGAAAATCTCATTTTAAAAACACTGTAGCCTTGATAGTCATTGTTAAGATTGTAATGATAATAAAGAAAGTCTTGATTATCAATTTTTGCAATTAATCATCAATTGGCGTATTCAAATCTAATGAAAATCTGACACATAAGATAGCATCGAGAGTTGATTATGGCCTTGCATGTTAATAAATGTCTAATGATTAATGGTATATGTAACATTTCAGGCTTACAGAAAGACCTGTAATAGGCATATTTAGCACTTGCGTGTTTAATTTTTAAGAGTTTCGCTGAATGTTTTTTTTCTATTTCACAATATGCAATTTTTATGACTTGTATGCATATACAAACTGCCATCATGTTGACTCCCTTGGAAAATGAGTGTTGTATTAGTGCTATTGGTATATTATTGTATTGTTTCCCCTCCAAACTCCTTTTAATTCTTTGTCATTACTCCATTTTTCTTTTACAGTAATACATCAGTTGGTGGAGCCATCAGGGTCACTTTGAGCAGTTCTACACCTGTACAGTTTATTATATATGAAATATCTGTCGCTGGCAAGTATGTAGGCCCGTAAAAAATGTTTCCTTTATATCATCTCAAAAGACAAGGCTTAAAATATAAACAAAATACATAAACATATGCTATATGAATACAGAATATACAGAAAGTGGCATAAAGGAAAACTAATAAAAAGGCATGTATTAGGGATTAATGTTATGACAGTATTGAGACAGTTTTTGCTGCTCATCATTGTTTTTGTCTTAATATGAATCCCTAACTGTATATAGTTATTTTCTTTACACATATTTTAAATAAAGTTCATGTCTGATTTTCATCAAATATGGTAAAAGATAATCTTTATTGATTTTTCTGAAAAGTTCTTGCCTCTGACTTCTGAAATATTTTACCCTACTCTACTGAGTGTAGGATATAGCGTCTGTATTTAAGTTGTTAAATGGTCTAGATATATATCGTCTGTGGGAGCATCAATATATTAGTCAACCATTAAACCACACATAAAAAAGGCTGTATGAATATTCAGAGGATGTTAGAATATTTTTAGTGCATACAGTACTCTATTCATTATAGATGTGCGTGTAATGGTAAAGAAGACGGTTGTTCAAGACAATTCAATTACCAAACGTATATGTGTAACTGTCAATTGGACACAAATACTACAGGAAAAAATTGTGAAAGGTGCCTAAGCAGTTTCACAGAACAGGTAACGTTTACATTACATTAGATATTATATGATAAGCATAGAGCTTAAAATAAAATGAAATCTATATTCCTTTAAGATTAGACCATAGATGTATCTATGTTGTTACAGGATGGTATATGTGTGTGTAGAAATGGATACTATAATGCATCAAATAATGAATGTCGACTGTGTAATAGACAGGGATCATTATTAACAGCATCAACAACAGATGTATGCCCATGTAAACTAGGTGTAACTGGTAAAACTTGTGATACTTGTCTAGAAACATCAGATGAAAGCAACAGTTGTTCTGGTAGTATTCCTAAGCCTTGCAACTGTTCTGTGAGTATCAGTAAATGTTTCTTTATTTATTAAAGATAAACATGAGCTGCGTAGTTTGATAAATTATTATGCCAGCTTCAGTACTAGGAGTGGGGGAGGGGGTGAATTGAATGGTCATATTTGTCTACAGCACCTAAGGGATTTTAATCAGATTTGGAAGATAAGTTGCATGGTTAGGTGGGACGTATTTAGATGTGTTGAAATGATGTTGATCTAACCGTCAGGTTTGCAGATGCCTTACAGGAGCACACTTAAACATTATCTTATAGTTGTGACTAAAATTTGGTTACGTATTGCTTTGGTGTTTCTTATTCAGATTTGTTTCAAGGATTCGATGCATATATGTAGTGCAGGGGCAACATAAACTGGGGGGGGGGGCACAAAGTGGTATTCGTGTATTGCAAATATTGTGATTTTCAGATTAAGGTGCCTGAAATAACGCCTAAGTATGGCCCAATGTCTGGTAGTACAGCAGTAACTATAACAGGACGTGATATAAACTATGTACCGGATGTGCTCATTGGAATTCAAAAACAGACAATAGCTATAAGGTAAATATATAAATTATAAGTTGCGGATAAACAAAATGCACCATCCTTTTATGATCAAGATTGTAATTAGAATTGTTAGATAGAGTCATTCTCTTTATAGACACAGTTCCTCACACCAACTGTGGTCATGGCTAATGATTGCTCAGTAAGTGAGGCATTGGCTTACTAATCATGATATTCAGGGTTTGATCAAGCCAAGGAGAAGTGTCTAGTTGTTCTGCGTGCATGTTGGGCATTGTTAACGTGCATGTAAAAGAACCTTTGTCAGTTGTAATTCAATTACTGTCCAGGCAATATTTCACTCATTAGCCCAGTTGGTACAGAAAAGTAGGATGTTGAACCCCATTTCATTCATTTCTTTCCAACTGTGATCATAAAATTGCCTGACATTTGAACCTAAATGAAAAATTTTAAGGTCAAGGGTTGTAACTTTGAAATGCCTAATCCAAGTATAAACAGCCATAGCTACCTTGAACTTTTGCCTTCATAAACTTTAACTTTTGCCTTCATAAACTTTAACTTTTGGAGTTTTTCGGAATCAAAGGTGGACAAGCACTATCACGAAATTTTACATTTAGATTCGAGTCTATAATATTCGGAATGCAGAATATAGAATTTGCTGACATGTAAACATAAGTTAACAAAGAGGTTGGGGACATAAGGCCACATGGAGCTTGTTTGCACATTTATATAGTACATGTAATTTGCTATTTGTGATCTTTTTCACGTGTCAAACATTGTGAATGTGAAACTTATTGGTTTAAACTGTTAAATTAAAAATACCTGTTTTACTATCATAAAGAAATTAAAATTTCAGCAACTCATCTTACTTAGTGTTTAACACCATGCAAAGTAATGTTAGTAGTCAAGAATTGATTGTAAGCTGGAACGATACAACTTGGGAACCAAGTGGATTTTATCAAATACATGTGGATGACTTTGAATTCAAACCTGATCCTAATCTTGAACTTGTGGAAGATAGTATCAAAAAAGCAGCATTAGGGTAATATATTTCATTTGTTCTTATCTTGTTTTATTATGATAATATGAGTAGTCTCAGCAACTCATATTACCGTCTGATGTAGACTGACCTTATGCAGATCTTCATACAATTCTGAGTAATTCGTTAATTGTCAGAAAACCCTTAAGAAAACTTAGTGTTTATTTTACATCCTATTGTTTATTTTGTTTTAAGATATTGTTGAAAAGTAAAAGTCCCACATCTCTAAATTATGAATGATATATATGCCAACTGGTGGAACGATCAACAAAAAAAAAATAAACACTGGATATAATAAAGAAATATATAATAATATTACTTTTTTTTTGCAAGAAAAAACAATATAACTTGAAAACAAGTATTTGTATTATATTTCAGTAGTGAGTAATGCATGTAGAGAAAAACAATATTTATCTTGATGGGGGGGGTCATGGTGGCTAAGTGGATAAGGCGGTGGTTTGCTAGCGTGAAGGTCGGGTGTTCCCTGCATTGGCCGAGAAAGTTCATCTCGATTTTCCGGCATGATTTCCCCTTGTTAGAGATGCAGAAGGAGGGCCTGACAAGGACAGCTGCCTAGTCGTTCGGATGGGACAAAAAACCGAGGTCCTGTGTACACATTGGAGTACGGTACACGTAAAAGATCCATTGGCATTTGGAATTCGATATAAGAGTAGGCTGTAGCGCTGCTGCCTGGGCAAATTTCCCTCGTAGCACACTGTATGGTGTATGCCCATCTTCTATTATCCCAAGTTAGGTGCAAAAGAGTAGGACGTTAAACCCCATTTCATTTCATTTCATTTATCTTGAATCTCTAAAGTTACTCAAAATTAAGAATTGATTAAAGTTGAAGGTAGTGTGCCTGGTGATGCAACACTTTGTCTATTTCTCTTACAGATGTAAGATAAAGTTTGGCGGAACAAATCTCCAAAGTGTATATAAGCCAACCCTAACTTTCGATTCTGCAAACAGCGATTCCCAGGTATATATTTTATCCTTGTTGGTTTGTGTATTAGAAGGAGAGAACATTGGAGTAACAGGTCTCCAATCACATATCCCAGGTTAAATGTAATAAACACATTTTCACCAAGATAAAAAGTACAATTAATTGCAAACTATATCCTGACCCAGAGGTTTGGCGTCATAACGTCATAAAAACCCATGTCATAATGGTCAATAGTGTTAAAATATAGGTATGCATTAAATAACAACTGAAAATAGACCCCTTCATCAATGTAAATGGATGAAATATTCTAAAATGCCATTTTCATGAATATGAATTTTATACAAAAAATTAATTTAGACATTTCATGCATCTTCATCGATCTTATGGTTATTTCTATTTTTTTGTTCGGTCTTTGTGAATTAAAAATCATTTATCATGAATTATTAAAATTTAAAAGTAATTAAAATTTTTGTTGATTAGCCTAGAAGTAGCTTCTGTCACGTTCTACTTCTAGGCTAACACAAAACTTTAAATATCTATACCACTGATAAAATCTGAATCATTGTCATTCAATAGATATCGTAAGGAGAACGTTGTCGTATAGACTTGACATATCACTGTTTTATTTTATTATAATTTTTCAAGGAGAAACAGTAAGATTTTTAACTGTCAAAATGTTGGACAGGAAGTAAACAAATGAAAGGCAGTCTGTTTATGAGGGAAGTAACTCTCATTGCACTAGGAACATTGCATTAGGCTAACTGGTTTTATCGACAAAATAAAGTCGACGTGGGTACTTAACGGTAATGTCGTAGATGTCAACAAAAGTCGTGGGTCAGTTAAGAGTTAAACTTAAAATCATGTATTTTTCAAAAGCTGTCACTAAATTTCCGTGTAAAACATTTAAAAATGTGTATGACTAGTAAAAACATCAATTGGCAGATTTGCCCTAGATTAAGCTTACAATTCAATTTGAACATACCCCTAGTGTATCAGTACTTGCTCCTTAAATAAGCTTCCCAGTTTATTTCATGATAAATTTCAACTTTATGATTATATGTATAGATTTGTAGTTTTATTTCAAGCTGTAGGTTTAAATGAGTTTTCACATTGATAAATAAATCAGTTTAGGTTTCCATCATTCAAAATATTTCTCTAATACATGTTTTCACATTACATATATTAGGTTTGTGAGTCAACTGATGATGAAACAATCACATGTACAATACCAGGTAATATTGGTGGCAAAAAACTTAATACTAGTCTTGATCTTGATTGTCCCAATTGTGGACGGAATTTTAGAATAGAAGTTATTTCCGAACCAACAGTATCGAAAAATAAAGAAACTGACTTTACCAGTCCATTTACCAAAACTATTGAAATAACAGTAAGTATTTTGGATTTGGAATTTTGTTGGAGCCCTTGCCCCAAACCAAACATTTTTCACAACTTTGGAATTTTCAAAAGCAAATTAGAACTGAAAATGGCGTTGGGTACATTTTTTGCTAATAACAAATCTGGACTAAAAAAATTAAAACATTGAATTAAAATATAATCAATGGAACAAATGTCATCAGTATGAATAATTTATATTTAGGGAGAGGACTTTAAATTATGTGATCAGGACATGGTGAAGGTTACACTGGATGTAAATGGTACAGAATGTGTTATAAATGATATAACCGATACATCTATAACATGTACTCCACCATCATCTCCACCAAATTCAGAGCAAAAACTATATAATTTACAGGTATGTTATTAAAACAAAAACAAGATATTGGTATGTTAAAGGTGGGTTATTAAAACAAAAACAATAGATTGGCATGTTAAAGGTGGGTTATGAAAACAAAAACAATAGATTGTCATGTTAATGGTGGGTTATTAATACAAAAACAATAGATTGTCATGTTAAAGGTGGGTTATTAAAACAATAGATTAGCATGTTAAAGGTGGGTTATTAAAACAAAAACAATATATCAGTATGTTAAAGGTGGGTTATTAAAACAAAAACAATAGACCAATATGTTAAAGGTGGGTTATTAAAACAAAAACAATATATCGGTATGTTAAAAAACAATAGATGATAAATGTAAGTTATTAAAACAAAAACGATAGACCGGTATGTTAAAGGTGGGTTATTAAAACAAAAGAGTACATGAAAGATATATATAAACTGAAAACAATATTATTAATATAATCTGCAGCCAATGAAACGTCAATTCCAAGCAGGGCTACAAGTGGTTAGAAAGTTTAGTTCTAGATTATCAAGTTTGTTAACATTTTCATAACATTAGTTGGTACAATAAATTTTTTTTTTATTTTACATTTCTAATTCGAATTCATCAATTTGGATTTATATCATATTATTATGAGATGTATAATAATGGATTTAGGAACACTGAATATTCATGGCGCATACTTTCTTTCAAAGAACAATAATAATATATAGCCCCTACTGGTACCTTTTAAATATATTTTAGCTGAAAATGGGGGATATGACAGAAGTAGTTGCTGGTAGATTAAACTATAAAGATTTGGTGGATTCTGTATATTTTATCTATATAATGATTGGTGTGGCTGGTTTTATTGCCTTGGTACTAATTATAATAGTTACAGTATGTTTCTGGAGAAGAAAGAGTAACTCAAACGATTCACAATATAATCCTAATGCTGACAGTAAGTTTTACTTATGTTTATAGTTGCTTTGCGATGAATCATATGATTTCATACAAAAAACTCTACACTGGAATTTCCATTTAAATAAAGATATACGCAAATATATTATATATGTACATGGTCGATTTTAGAAAAACAAACAGATGTATATTGGTTACTTCTGGGTGATCGTCGCAACTATCAAGTCATTCATTCTAGCAATCAGTTTCAATAAAAAATAAATAATTTAAGATAAAATTTCAGATAAACTATTTTGGTCTGTCAATGTGCAGGGGATATGGTGACAATACGATTTTACATGAGTAACAAGATACGGATGGATGGGAAAACAAAACCCCAATATCTAAATGGTTAGGGTAAGTGGGGGAAAGGGGTTCTTTCAGAAAAATTTTGGGATTTTGTTTCCCCGTCCACCAGTATCTTTATACCCATCTAAAATCATACCATATCCATATCTCCTGTGTCAATTTGTAGCATCTAAATGAAATGAGGTTTATTAACTCGCCCTTTCTGCACGGACTGGGTTATTAAAGATGGGCATATGCCATACAGTGTGCTATGAGAAAAAATCTACTCTGAGATTGACACTACAGCCTACTCTTATATCAAATTCCATCTGTGAAGGATTTTTTATGTGCCCGACAGGAAGTATATATGGAACCTGCACCTGCTAATTCTACTTATGTACAGGCAATTGTCCTGAAGGGGGAGGAGTTGTGCTCTTTAATCCTATAAATGTGTATGTATGCATCCAAATGAGCATCAATTTTGTCTTAGCTTATCTGGTTATGTAAAATTCTTGTAATCCCAAAGACCTCACATCAAGATTAACGTTGTCTCCACCTTAGCCCTTCCCCCTCCCACCCCCCAATGTTCAGATTGCTGTACATGTTAAAAGGGTGTGTTTATTTTTGCATATTCAATTGAGTGTTTATTTATGTAGTTTCAATGGATCCGGTAATAACTCATCCTAATGAATATGTTATTGGTATTGACAAACCTGCCGCCTTAACACAACAAACCTCATTTGAAGATATAAGACGTGACTTTTTGCGAAGATTAGAACATGGTAACAGAAATGATATTGCCGATAGTTTAAAGTCAGCTGATGAATTTACACTGGGCAAAATATGTACAGCTAAAGGTATACATATTCTTCTAAATAGTCTTATGTCTTGTTTCTGCTATTTTTGTGACCAGTTATTGAAACCTTCAGAGGTATAGCGATCAAACTCAAATGTGTGCACAGGAATAATTTCTAATTCACAAATATTTTTTATGGGTTTTCAGTTCGGAATAAGGATACAAGTAGTTTATTTATGTTTTAGGTGATAAAGCGAGGCGACTTGATGGAATTTTGGTGAGAGATAGAACAAAATTGACAATCAAATCTCTTAAATATCCATTACCAGGTATGTTCAAAACAGCATCTTCTGTTATCATAAGACCTTATTATTATATATCATTATTCATCTCCCATAGCGCTCCATATTTAAATGTCACCTCACAGTTTGTACTTTGTAGTAATATTTAAACAACTCCAATTTAAATCTTCCATGAAGACAAGAGATTCTTTTACATAATCTTTAGAAGATGACTTGGTAACTAGTCGAACATAGCAATTCTTCACACCTTGAAGACAGTTGTAGGAGAAATCTGGAATGCCAATCAGGAGTCCATTTCCATATTCCAATTTAGATATGACCAATAATAATACTAATACAACTTGACTGTTGCGTTCAGAGATATTAAAGTCAAGAATATGGCCATGCTTGTGTGTTCTGAGGCTTTTTTATCGACTTGCCAAATTGATTTGAATTTAGTAGAGATGTCATGTGACAATTTAGTCGATTTCAAAGTACTTTGGCGAGTTCGTTAAATGCTCCGATTAGCTGTAAACAATTATTGTGGCTGGACACAGTTGAAAAAAACACGTGACCACCCGATCAAGTCGTCAAATCGCACTCTGAACTGATTTGGCGATTTGATGTAATCGCTTCGGAAATCGATGTCGATAAATTTGTTGATTAGGGTAACCAATTTGAATTAGATGGACGTTAAAGATGAAAATGAGATTGGATGCAAATCACTTTGGCTAATAAGTGGTCAATAAAAACGCCTTAGTCTTCACATTTTGATATAAACTATAAGAATCTAGGATGTTTTGGAGTTTGGAAACAGTAGTCGTGTTAACATTAACAAAGTGTAAGTTGAAATCATCAATGATAAGAAGACTTGTGTTCAGGAGAATAAGATTGGAATTCATAGTCTCAAAGTCTTTCAGAATATCCTGATTACTTGATTAATTTGTTCTTTTTTGATGTGGAAGAATGATATAACAAGCCAAAGTCTACTGATAAGAAGTACAAATTCAAAGGAATTAAAACATGTGTTCACTCATTCTCTTATGCATTCGAAATTATGCCTGAAGAGAAGACCAACACCTCCACCAGCTGTTTGTCTAAAATCATCAATTCATTGATTATATATCAAATGGCAAAGTTTTGATTATTATCAGCAAGTCAAGTGATTGTCATAAATTCATTTATGACAGTCGTTTTGTTACACACAGGTTGGGCTCCAATCTAATTCTAATGTTGATATCAAAGTCATCATAAGTCATCATACAAACACCCCTTTGATATTTGTATGTCATATTGTTTTTCCATTCAGCAATAATTTCAGATATCCAAATTCTTCCTTGTTGTTGTGCTCTGTGGGGGTTAGGTCTCTCAAACTCCATGGATGACATGGATTAATTGAGTCCAAAGAAAAAGATAGGCTGGCACTGCCAGGCAGGATACGCCCACATTTTCGAGAGATGGATAGAGAACAAACAATACGGAAAGTGATTTTTCCTACATCATTAAGTCCTGTATTTCATACTGTATTGGGAGCAGCCATTTTGTTGGTCAGTTCCAGTCTGATATTCATGAAATTCGAAGTCGACAATGATTATGGTGTGACGGTACACAACCTAGAAATGTGACTTTTCATCAAAATCGGATAAGAATTGTGACCTGTACAGAGTCAACAACCATGATATACCATATCTTTACACTATTCGCGTACAAACGGCGACCATTTCGTCCGGCAATTTTGGTACCATTTTCACGAAATTCGAATAATTCAGGAAGTTACGATCCGATATGCGCAAATACCGAAAGGAACCAAGATCTTTGGGTTATAACCATGCATTTCAAGTTTCATCAAAATCGAATCAAAATTGTGACCTTTACAGGGTCCACAACCTTGATATACCATTTTTTAACAGTATTCACGTACAAACGGTGGCCATTTTGGTCTGATTTTCCCGAAATTCGAACTCAACCTTCCTTACGGTGTAACGGTAATATAATCAAACGTTTTTTTAAATCGGATAATAATTGTGACCTCCAAGCTAAAAAAAAAGGCGATTTTGCGTATAATCAGGGGCCATAATTCAGGAAGTTACGATCCGATATGCGCAAATATCGAAAAGAAGCAAGATCTTTGGGTTATAACCTTGAATTTCAAGTTTCATCACAATCGAATCAAAATTGTGACCTCCACAGGGTCCACAACCTTGATATACCATTTTTTAACAGTATTCGCGTACAAACAGCGGCCATTTTGTATGGCAATTTTCGTCCGATTTTCCCGAAATTCGAACTCAACCTTCCTTAGGGTGTAACGGTGATATAATCAAACGTTTTTTTAAATCCAATAATAATTGTGACCTCCAAGCTAAAAAAAAGGCAATTTTGCGTATAATCAGGGGCCATAATTCAGGAAGTTACGATCCGATATGCGCAAATATCCAAAGGAAGCAAGATCTTTGGGTTATAACCATGAATTTCAAGTTTCATCAAAATCGAATCAAAATTGTGACCTCCACAGGGTCCACAACCTTGATATACCATTTTTTAACAGTATTCGCGTACTAACGACGGCCATTTTGTATGGTAATTTTCGTCCGATTTTCCCGAAATTCGAACTCAACCTTCCTTAGGGTGTAACGGTGATATAATCAAACGGTCTTTTAAATCGAATAATAATTGTGACCTCCAGAGGGACCACAAGCTAAAAAGGGTGATTTTTCGGACAATCAGGGGCCATAATTCAGGAAATTACATTCCGATAGCCGCAAATATCGAAAGGAACCAAGATCTTTGGGTTACAAACATGCATGTCAAGTTTCATCAAAATTGGTTCAAAATTGTGACCTCTATAGGGTCCACAAGCTAAAAACGTGATTTTTCGTACAATCAGGGGCCATAATCCATGAAGTTTTGATCCGATACATGCCAATATCGAAAGGAACCGAGATCTTTTGGGGATAAACCTATATTTCAAGTTTCGTCAAAATCGGATAAGAATTGTGACCTGTAGAGAGTCCACAAACAAATTGTGGACGGACGTCCGGACGGACAGGGGCGACGACATAATACGTCCACATGAAAATGTGGGCGTATAAAAACACATGTTAGCTAGGCCATGCTTTATTTCTAACCTCTCTTTAAGACTAAAGATTTTACATCTGGGAGATAACTCTCCAATACTCTAGTTAATACCAAAGGGGAGAGAACTCTTACATGAAGGTGACATTACTATATGACATCCCCCTCTCTTGAAAGATGTGAACTCCCTTTGATAAATTAGAGTTTACATTATAATAAAAAAAAGAAATAAAATTCCTTGTGAATCACTCACAGAAACAATCAATCAAACACACGCAATGAAATAGCAATTAACATATCAAACTTTAAAATTAGTGAAGTGAAAATTAGTCTGACATAAAAAATAAGTAGTAACAATCTTCAAAAACATATATACAGCTACAGCATGTTTAAACAAGCTAAAACTTATCCACAATATCAAATATATAGATTGCAAGTATGAAATTCTTATAAGATGTTTGATTACCAATAGATTTTACAAGTATTGCTCCAACCTCAATGCTTAATATCACAAATTATATGCAGGTACATATATTTTCCTAACATCAAATACGTGATTAATACCGATTTGAATACAACTTTAAAGAGTTTTTAAATAGGAAGATGATATGGCATTAATAAGGTTTACCTATAAAAACGATTGTTGATTTATTAAATCATAACATCAAAACACTAGGTTTATGATAAACTTGCTTTAACAATAATATTTATTGTATTTTCTTAAACTTCCTGTAATATGGAATGTTGGATCACATTGTAAGTTTTCAACAACTGGATACAAATAAGGATAATTATCAACATTAATCCAAGTAAATTCCTTATTCTTTTGACATGGAATCTCGACTAAAAGTTCTAAGGAACCAAATTTGAATCGAGCTTTTTGTATTTCCATATAATCTTCATTACTAAGATCAACTATTTGATGGAACTGTTGCTCAATTTGTCCTAAACTTAACTTATTTAAGGATGCAATGTTTCTATTCTCAATAATATTTACTTTACATTGAGCTATATCTACAGGTGTAGTAAGTCTATTACATACAACATTGCTGTCATCGAATGTAGACAAAACATTACCTAATTCATCTGTACATTTTAAGAAATTGTTGCAATTAACAATATGAACATTTTCATCATCTGATTTACCTAAACTCTTTCTTAAGGCATCTATATGAGTTATTTGTTTGTTAGGTTCATGAGATCTCACAAAACAAGGTTTGAGTCTGTTTATAGAAAAGACCTCTTGCAATACCTTTCCTTCAAGGGTAGATAGAATGTAATGTGTCCTATCTAATATTTGATGAACTACTAGTGGACCACACCAATCTGCTTTGATCTTCCGTGAATTAGCAGTTAATGCTGAAGATGAAGGTTTAAACACAAATAACAATTGTCCAAGACTATAAATTGGATTTTTGCTAAGACTATGAGCAATACTCATATTTTGACTTTCTTGTTGTCTCTTCTGTAGATTAAGAATAGTGGATGAAATAGCATCAAATTTAGACTTAAGGTGTGACATATATTCATCATAAGATTTACATATTCCAGAAAATGACCAATTTAAGGAAGTTAGATTCTTCGGTTCTTTACCAAAAACTAATTCATATGGTGAATAGTTTCCAAGTTGTGGGGAAACAAATGAATTGTATGCGTAACAGCATGTTGAAACATATCGTACCCAGTCTGTACCAAACTGATTTGAATTGTACTTGAGGAAATTAGAAATAGACTGAATATGTCTTTCAACAAGTAAACTTCCATGATTTTCCACACTGATAAGTTTCTGATCGATATCTAGAGCTTGACAAAGTACACTAATAAGTTTACCAGTTAAGGATGCAGCACAATCTGTAATAAGAACAGAAGGTGGACCAAAAGTACAAACTATCTTCTGTATGATTGCTTCACATATAGTTTCAGCGTCTAGAGATTTTAAAGGAACACAAATAACAAATCTTGTTATTTCGTCGCAAACAACCATTAGATTTTTAAATCCGGTGGATGAAGATGGCATACTCTTGAAATCAAGACTTAATCTATCGAAAGTTCTATAATGTGTAGGGATTCTGTTATGAAACATGCGAACTTTATCTGTTTTGCCTTTAAATTGCTGATATAGGAAGAAATAGTGTCAAACATATTAGGAAAGTAGAATAATTTTCTCATTGTCAAATAAGTTCGAACAATACCTTGATGATTTGAAAGTTGACTGTCGTGGTAGATATTTATAAGGCTATGACACATTGATTCGGGAATGGCTAATTGTAAAGTGAATGTGTCATCTTTATGAATGATAAGCCTGAATAAAACTGAATCGCATAAAAGATATTCTTCAGATTTTAATTGAATCGTCTTTGCTGACTTCTTATTGGCTGGCAAAATGTCATGACATATATAATCGTAAATTGGCTTAAAATATGGAGAGGTTTCTTGTTCGATGCGTAATTTGTTCGCATCTATTGAAAGATTGTAATCTCTGATCATTTTCCTTTTAATAACATTTAGGAGTTTGTTCAAATCTTGTTGTTTTGGAAAATTCTTTTGAATAATATTCTCGCAATTATGAATAACAGGTCGTGGAGGAATACACAATTCAATAGGAACTTCAATTTCCTCATCTTCAGATACTAGAGATTTATCAACTAGCCTAGGTTCAGAATTATTAGAATTCTGGGCATGCGATGTCTGGGAATTAGATATAGCAGGAACTGGAATGTTGTTATTATCGTTAGTTATATGAGGAACATGAGCAGTAGACGATGAAGAAGTAGTTGGCTTTACAACTGGATGTACATCAGGAACTTGAATGTTTTGTTGTTTAGCCCATTGTCTTGTAACTGGTCGCTCACTTACAGGATTAATTTCTTCAGTAGAAAATGCAGTTGGGACAACAATATCTATTTCCGAATCGTCCTCTAATGGACTGCGAGAAAGAAAATCGGCTAAGACCAATTCGGTACCTTTCTTATATCCTATTTTTAATGCATAATGAGATAATTTAACCAATAGCTTCTTTAAACGATTAGTACATGGTTCACGTTTAGACTGGAATAACTGGACTATTGCAGAATGGTCGACATATGCATCGAACTCAACACCTTTGAGTAGATACTGAAAATTAGTTATGTTGATTAATAATCCGAATAATTCTAACTCAGTTACACTATATCTTTCACAAGCCTTAGGAAGTCGCTTAGAATAATAACCTAATAACCTTTCTTGACCATTAATCACTTGAGTTAAATATGAACCGGTTGCTGTTCTCGATGTATCACTGTATAGCGTGAATCTACCATCACCAGATGGCATGTATAGAACGGGCGGCTGAATTAGAAGTTTCTTCACTTCGTTGAATGTAGATTCATGTTCTTCTGTCCAATGAAACTCAACTCTTTTATTTGATATCTTATGTAATGGTTGTAATACAAGCTGTAGTTTAGGGAGAAAATTAGATACATAATTCACAGCACCAATGAATTTACGAACATCCTTAGTTGATTTTGGGCGAGCCAAATTTTGAATAGCATGACATCTATCAGATAATGGCTGAATTGTAGCTAATCCGTTTTCGCAAATAGTGATTTGATGACCCATGTAGACAACATTATTACGAAAAAAGGAACATTTCTTTGACGATATTTTTAGACCGTTGTTTATTAAGGCTTGAAATACTTGGGCTAAATGTTGTTTATGAGATTTCTGATCTTTACTAAAGACAATGATGTCATCATGATGGGCAATACAATAATGATAACTATCTTTAACTTCGGATAACACTTCATCGATCTTAGATTGGAAAACAGCAGGTGAAACACTTAGACCTTGACTTAGTCTTTTGAAATAATAATGTTTTCCACCATAGTATGACGATATACCTGTATACTTCTGAGATTTGGGAGACAAAGGTAAAGTAAAAAATGCGGATTTTAAATCAATGCAACTGAGAACCTTTGGTTTAGAATTACCAATACGCTTTAAAGTATCAGAAAGTAAAGGAAATGGATGATTTAATCGTTGAATCCTCGAGTTAAGGTATCTGAAATCCACAACAACTCTCTTTTCACTTGTGCCTTTCTTTGGAATTACAAGTACTGGTGAAGTGTAGGATTGGTGACCTACAGCCAATATGCCAAGTTTAACCAATTTATTTAACTCTGCGTCAATGATTTGCTTCTCGGCTTCAGTAGTAGGATAGGGTCTAATATAGAATGGGTCTTCATTTGAAACTTCAATGTCAACTGACATATTTGGACAATGTCCAATCTCTCCATGTAAACTGAAAGCACTTTTATACTCACATAAAAGTTCATAAAATCCATCTTTGGCATTATTAGTAAGAATACTTGAAGACAAATCAATGTTCTCCTTGAAAATATCTCGAACTGCTTCGTTTGAAATACTTTTGGACGGCTTATGACTAGATAAATCTGGATTTTCACAAACAAAAATGTCATCCAATGACATAAAAGAAATAGGTGTTGAAGCATTAATATGCAAAGTTTTATCGCTTGTGTTGCTAATAGGTATTACAGCCTTGTTACGCTTTAGTTTTACTAAAACTGACGAAGGGCAGGCATTCGAAATGGTTTTGTTACAATAAAGTATCACTTCTCTATTCTTAAATACTGCGGGAACTTTACCATACACAGTAACGAAACGACTATGATTAGGCTTTATATGAATACTGTGAGAAGTTGAAAAACAAATTTTTCGTGATTTGCACTGAAAGATATTGTCACGAAAACTGAGATTACCATCTAAGGATGATAAAGTTTCTTGACCTAATATAATGTCAATTCCAACTAAGTCTTTAGCAATGTATGCTTCAACTTCCAAAACATGACCTTGAATACTAATCTCAAAACGAATAAAATACGAACAAACTAAACAATTTCCATTACCCATACGAAACTTTAGGGCCTTGTTTAACTTATTTACAGGCAAATTATTAAGATAAGGCGAAGAATGAATGACTGACGATGAAATAAGTGATCTTGATGCACCACTATCAAAAAGAATTAATGCAGGTTTTCTATCCTGAAAACTGCCTTTACAATAGTTGCGTTTATCCAACTTAATAACAACTGGTTTGGAATTACTTTCAGGGAACTCACGAGGAGCAGAATCACAAGTTCCCTTATTCAAAAATCCTGACCGCCATTGTCAGATCTTTTAGGTTGTCTATTACGTCTGCAGGACAACTCACGTTCACGTTGAAAACAGTTGCGCCAAGTGTGATTTGGTTTAAGGCAAAAATCACAGAATAATCTTCTTCTGTAATAATGTGAAGAACGGCTATTAAAAGAATCATCACGTTTTCGATAATTTCGTGAAGAACGGTGATCAAAAGAACTACGAGTTTGGCGATGATTATTATCCGGACTCGGATCACGACGTTCAGGCCTATATGTATCGCGTGTAACACTATTTGAGCGAAAATTTCTTGATGGTCTATTAGGCGACTTGTAACGTGATTTTGGCATGTTCGAAGAATTATTTATTTCCAAAGATTGCAATTCGTTATGAAGTAAGTCTACTTCAGAATGTGAAAAAGTTACTTCTTTCGGTTTTGAAACATCAAAAAAACATTGAACCTTTTGTGGAATCCTATCAATCGGAATTAAAGACATCACCACGGCTTGACGACATTGTTCTGGCAATATAGAAATAAACTTATGTCTGATTTGCTGATCTCTGAAACCCAAATGGTTGGATAACTTTTGCAAATTTTCCAGATTTTCCTGTGCAGAAATTTGCATATCATAGGTGAAATTCTGATAGGCTTGATGTAATGAGAATGAAGTTTTGGTTTCTGAAAATCTATTTAAAAATGTAGATTTCAAATCTTCTAAATTACGAAAAACTCGTCCCTCGATCCAAAGTCGTGCTGAACCTTTAAGAGTTTGTTTGAACCTTACTAAAATTGTGTCATTTCTTGCACACTTGTTGGTTCTGTCTCAAGATTATTAGCTTCTAAGTAATCAATAAATGACAGAAAATGGGCAGAGGCTTTATCTCTGGATAGGGTTGTACCCTCAAATCTATCTGATGAATTAAATGTAGCCATAATTACGAGATTAGAACCAGATAGAAAAAGGTAAAAAAGAAGGCATATAAACGTTACAGAAAAACAAACCATGTGTGATGAATAACATGAACAAAATTATGACCTTAATTTGCCTTAAGTAAATTGTGTAGGAAAAATTCTAGGCACTCAAATACTGAAAAATGCTTAATTATATTAATTATTAGACATTATGCAAAATTAAGAAATGGTTAAGTAATAATGAAAATATTAAATGTACTAATACTATCTTGCAAAACATAACTTATAATATAAGCCTAAATAAATTATGAGTATGAGAAAACAATATAACAAAATTTCCATACACACACTTTCAAAGGAATTTCAAAATACTATATATTCACAAACAATAGTTCAATTATTTTTTTTTCAAAAAATAAAAAACACTGTTTTAATTATCAATAGAAAAATAATTTCAGTCTAATAGGCTAGGCCTAATTTATAGTTTAGTCTCAAATGCTGATCATCAATTTAAAAATTCACACAGTAGGCCTGTCTGCATCACTGGACTTCAACATACCAAAACACAGAAAATGTTGGTTCTTCTATATAGATACAATGCAGCAATCACATACACTGATGGCTCTAATTTGTAATCAGAATGTCTGTCTTGTACTTGTAGGCACTTTGCTCTATATTAAGAAGTTTCAGAGCGGTTACATTTGAAAAAAAGCACATGTCATGATTTCTTGACAAAGTACAAAGTCTTGTCACATTCAAACTTCTATTATTGAAAAATTACTGCTTTTACTGGAACATGTTGTCAATTGTACTGGAACACAGCTAATATTGTAGATGGATCTCTGGTTTAGCATCTCCACCATGCTCTCTGGGGGTTAGGTCTCTCAAACTCCATGGATGACATGGATTAATTGAGTCCAAAGAAAAAGATAGGCTGGCACTGCCAGGCAGGATACGCCCACATTTTCGAGAGATGGACAGAGAACAAGCAATACCGAAAGTGATTTTTCCTACATCTTTAAGTCCTGTATTTCATACTGTATTGGGAGCAGCCATTTAGTTGGTCAGTTCCAGTCTGATATTAATGAAACTCGAAACCGACAATGATTATGGTGTGACGGTACACAACCTAGAAATGTAACTTTTCATCAAAATCGGATAAGAATTGTGACCTGTAGCGAGTCCACAACCATGATATACCATATTTTTACACTATTCGCGTACAAACGGCGACCATTTCGTCCGGCAATTTTGGTACGATTTTCACGAAATAAGAACTCAACCTTCCTCATCAAAATTGAATTAAAATTGTGACCTATACAGGGTCCACAACCATGATATATCATTTTTTTAACAGTATTCGCGTACAAACGGCGGCCATTTTGTCTGTCAATTTTGGTCCGATTTTCCCGAAATTCAAACTCAACCTTCCTTACAGTGTAACGGTGATATAATCAAACGTTTTTTTAAATTGGATAATAATTGTGACCTCCAGAGGGACCACAAGCTAAAGAAAGGGGGATTTTGCGTATAACCAGGGGCCATAATTCAGGAAGTTACGATCCGATATGCGCAAATATTGAAAAGAACCAAGATCTTTGGGTTATAATGATGAATTTCAAGTTTCATCAAAACCGAATTAAAATTGTGACCTTTACAGGGTCCACACCCTTGATATACCATTTTTTAACAGTACTCGCATACAAACAGCGGCCATTTTGTATGGCAATTTTGGTCTGATTTTTCCGAAATTCGAACTCAACCTCCCTTATAGTGTAATGGTAATATAATCAAACGTTTTTTTAAATCGGATAATAATTGTGACCTCCAAGCTAAAAAAAAGGCGATTTTGCGTATAATCAGGGGCCATAATTCAGGAAGTTACGATCCGATATGCGCAAATATCGAAAGGAAGCAAGATCTTTGGGTTATAACCATAAATTTCAAATTTCATCAAAATCGAATCAAAATTGTGACCTCCACAGGGTCCACAACCTTGATATACCATTTTTTAACAGTATTCGCGTACAAACGGCGGCCATTTTGTATGGCAATTTTCGTCCGATTTTCCCGAAATTCGAACTCAACCTTCCTTAGGGTGTGACAGTAATATAATCAAACGGTTTTTTAAATCGAATAATAATTGTGACCTCCAAGCTAGAAAAAAAGGCGATTTTGCGTATAATCAGGGGCCATAATTCAGGAAGTTACGATCCGATATGCGCAAATATCGAAAGGAAGCAAGATCTTTGGGTTATAACCATGAATTTCAAGTTTCATCAAAATCGAATCAAAATTGTGACCTCCACAGGGTCCACAACCTTGATATACCATTCTTTAACAGTATTCGCGTACAAACGGCGGCCATTTTGTATGGCAATTTTCGTCCGATTTTCCCGAAATTCGAACTCAACCTTCCTTAGGGTGTAACGGTGATATAATCAAACTGCTTTTTAAATCGAATAATAATTGTGACCTCCAGAGGGACCACAAGCTAAAAAGGGTGATTTTTCGGACAATCAGGGGCCATAATTCAGGAAATTACATTCCGATAGCCGCAAATATCGAAAGGAACCAAGATCTTTGGGTTACAAACATGCATGTCAAGTTTCATCAAAATCGGTTCAAAATTGTGACCTCTATAGGGTCCACAAGCTAAAAACATGATTTTTCGTACAATCAGGGGCCATAATCCATGAAGTTTTGATCCGATACATGCCAATATCGAAAGCAGCCGAGATCTTTTGGGGATAAACCTATATTTCAAGTTTCGTCAAAATCGGATAAGAATTGTGACCTGTAGAGAGTCCACAAACAAATTGTGGACGGACGGACGGATGTCCGGACGGACGTCCGGACGGACAGGGGCGACGACATAATACGTCCACATGAAAATGTGGGCGTATAAAAACACATGTTAGCTAGGCCATGCTTTATTTCTAACCTCTCTTTAAGACTAAAGATTTTACATCTGGGAGATAACTCTCCAATACTCTAGTTAATACCAAAGGGGAGAGAACTCTTACATGAAGGTGACATTACTATATGACAGTTGCTTAAAAGTGCCATGTAGGCACTTAAGGTTTATAGTTTTTTTAGTTAGTGAGTTGGGCAGAGTTAATATAATGGTATCTAATAATCTCTTGACTTTCAATCCCAGTGAATTAAAATGAACATTTTTGAACCAATGCATAATATATTTGTCTTTCAGAAAATGGTGCTCTTCCAGCATGGGTGTCTGCTGCATTGAGAGAGTGTATACGCTTTCGCGCCTTAAAAGATATAAATATTCTTAACATTTATGGAATTGGTTTAGAAAAGCATAAATTTCATATTCTATATCCATATATGCATAACAGAACTTTGAAAGATCATGTTAGTGATACAGAAAAGGTAAATGAATTGTAATTGCTCTGTCAAATGTCACATGAATTTTTTTGCAAATGAAGAAAATGTCAAACTTCTACATATAAATATGTCATTGATTATGTAAGTAAAATATATTTTCAATGGTTTAAATTCAGAAGCCGATAACTTTTAAAATGTTGATTGGCTTTGTGAAGTAGGTAATTGTCTAAATCAAAATTTTATAATAGAGCAGCTCTTTTTGTGTTTAAAGTAATCAGCAGCCCCAGGCAAGATGCGCCCATATTTTGCAAGAGATGGATAGGAACAAGATATATAAAAAACGTGATTATTCGTACAATCAGGGGCCATAATCTGCTATGTTATCGAAAGAGACTGAGATCTTTGAGATGTAAATATACATTTTAAAAATCTGATAAAAAACTGGAATGTCTAGTGGTCTACAACCTTGATATTACACACTTTATCTCTATTTACGTACAGCACCCATTTTGTAAAGCAGTTTTGATCCAAATTTGAATGCACCATTCATTAGAGTGTAATGGTGATATATTCAAACCTTTGTGATCACATAGATTTCCACTAGCTAAAAATGTGAATTTTGTACAATCAGGGGCCTTCATCTATGAAGTTACGATCCAATACATGCCGATATTCAAAGAAATGGAGATCTCACGGAGATAACCCTTTATGTAAAGTTTTATCAAATCGGATAAAAATTGTGATCTGTAGAGTGTTCACAAACAAATTGTCGACGGATATATATTTTTGACTTAAATTTCTAAGAGGTTCAGATAACAACAGGGCCCAAGACAATAATGCTTACAGGATTGCCCATCACCATCAATGAAAGGTTTCTTTACTCTTGTATTAATTTAGTTTGTATACATCACTTTACTTTGTGTAATTATAATTGTAGGAGTTTTCTATAAAACAATTATTAGAGTATGCTGTACAAGTGGTAGATGGCATGTGTTTTTTATCAGATAAAGGAATATATCACAGAGATCTGGCAGCAAGGAATGTTATGTAAGTATGATGATGGCCATGTGCGTGCATGGGGGATGGGGGAAAAGCCTCATTTTCATATTAGTTATATAGAGCATGCTGCAGTAAGGTAGTATCGAGCAGACAGTGGTGTAGTCGTGAAGTATATATTGGAGGGGAGGGCGCAAATTAAATTATATAAAATGTTGACAATTTGTGAGGCACTAGAGTGTGGGAGGGTCACCCCCATCAGTTTCAGTCTTCTGTAAACACTGTTTTGGCATATTTTATGGGGTTAAACTAAAACATCACACCAATACAATTTTTATCATGTTTACAGACAGCGGTGCCAGTCTTCCCCGAGAGGCGAAGCGTGGTTTACCATCCCCACCCCGCCTAAGAAAATTTTGGAATATTTGATGGCTACAAAAACTGCTATTTCAGCCGTGAACAAAGCAACTTCAAAGTGGTCTGATATAGCCTAATTAAGGTGTCTGACTCGAATTCCAATCCCACGGGACCAGTAGGAGAAAATTTAACTGCCACAAACGCCTTCTGCTATTCCAGCCTGTGAATATATACAGCAACTTCAAATTGGTACAATATAGTCTACCATGGGCGTTTTAAGGTTTGTCATGGCGGCGGCTGTACTATTTTGAGGACCCTCTTTCGTGATTTTTATGCCAATGCAATGACTGCATTCCAATTCAGTAATGGATTTGACAGTAACAGTGTAGAGAAAATGATTGAGGGGCCGGCCCTTTTGTCAGATGTGGAACCCTTTTGTCTACCTTCAGAGGCCCCTTACTAGGGTACATTTTCATTTTTCTCATCGGTTTTAGCATTTTTCTCCCGTTTTATTTTTCCAACTTCTTTAAAAAAATTTCGCAAGGAGGCTAGCAACTCGGCCATTAAACACTTTTGCCTCACCCTCCCAGGGTATATTCAGACCCCCCTGAAAAGCAATTGGGTGGGGGCGGCCCCCGGCCCCGATGTGTGTGACGCCGATACAATTTACGACAGAGCCGATACAATTTATGACACTAAAGTAACTAAATCAAAACATGGAAGACAGTATTTATAGATGCAAATGTTCAGGGTCAATAATAGGATAAGCTTGTTTCATCTTGTTCAGATTAGATTTTAAAAGGAAAAGAAAACATACTGGGATTGGTCCGGTATGTGATCATTAAGTACAACAATTTACAAATTCAGTCTTACGTGTAAATTATTCATTGAATATTTGAAACTAAATTATTATTAAAATTTACCAAGAGTGTTCTGCTGGTAATAGAGATAAATTTCAAAATTGCATGTCATTTATTCATATAGGTATTGTCTTTATCATTGTAATGGTTAAGGTATTCTTTTTTACAAACATTATGTTTTTAAGAAAAACCCATCTGATATTCAGAGTTGTGTATTGTCTACTAACTTGAAAGTATTTGATTACCAAGTGTCTTTACACAAGAACACATGACTTACCAGATGTTGACTTAGAATAATGTTTGCATAGCTACTTTTAAAATGTTTCTGCTCTTTAAAGGGTTGATAAGTCAGACACAGCTAAAATAGCCGATGCATCCTTCTCATATGATTTTTACCCAGCAGAGTATATGCACGATTCTTCCAAAAATCGCTATCTACCAGTTCGTTGGATGGCACCAGAAAGTCTTTCAAATGGATTCTATGACAGTAAAACTGATGTCGTAAGTATACATAAATTAAACAGTAACATGGCAAAGAAAAAAAAAATGTGTTTATTTGACATCAAATATAAATACAGTATGTAAGGACTGAACATAATCTGGAATTTTGAAAACCTTATTTCAGCTTGTCATGGATGGTACCATCATCATAATCATCATACATGAATATGAAAGTTAGGACAAACAAGTACAAATTGATGCATAATAGTATCTTGAAAAATTACGAGTGGAAAAGCATGTAAAGATTTTTTTAATGAAATTATGTTGAAAATCTAAAACTTGATGCACATGTTAATATTTTATGCGATATATCACCTTACACTGCTATATTAATATCCCTCTCAGACCGCAATTCTTTTTTGTTTTTGTTCAATGATATGTCAATGAATGTAAGTAAAAAAACACGCAGTTGCCGTGCAAGATGCCTCCCACATTTTGCAAGAGATGGACAGAGAACAACGAAACAAGAGCAATTTTTTGTACAATCAGGGGTTATAATCATGATTGCTACGGTCTGACGTGTCAATATTGAAATGAAACGAGATTTGGGGATCAATATTGAAATGAAACAAGATTTGGGGATATAAACATATATTTTATGTGTCATCAAATGGGATAAAAATTGTGACCTCTTAGAGGGTCCACAACCTTGGTATTACAGGCTTGTTATGCTATTCTTTGTTCAATGATGAGCCATAATCCTGGCAGTTACAGTTCAATATGTGACAATATCAACAGGAACTGAGAGCTGTGGGTAAACATACATTTTTAGTTTCATCAAATTTGGAAAAAAAATTGTGACCATCGGCTCTCAGCGGCCAAAATCCATGAAATTATGGTCTGATACATGCCAATATCAAAAGGGACCAAGATCTTTGAGATATAAATCTAAAATTTGTGGATAGACAGACTGCCAGGGGAAACAACAAAAAAAAAAAAGCTCTGTACGGGATAGCCCCGGACATGCACCTGCTTAATTAATTGAAAACAGACATTACAAGGGATCCAGCATTTCTATAATACCTGTACATTCTTCAATAAGTACATGTTAGAATTCTAGCTGAAGAGTAAATTAAAAAAAAAATACTTTTAAAATCAAATGTTCTTTTTAAGCTGTAACCTAATTCCTTCTTAATAGCTATTTTTCTATGTTTTTTTTGCTAAGTGGTCATTTGGTGTTCTGCTGTGGGAGTTGTTAACAAGAGGGTGTTTTCCTTTTGTTGATACTGCAGACAGTCAAATAGAGGAATGCATCAAAGAAGGTTATAGACTTGGACAACCCGCTATTATATCTAATGAGATGTAGGTAGCTAAATTTATAGTTCAGATAAATCTGATCAAAATGATCATAATATTAGTTAAGATTCTAAAGTTTAGAATGTATCTAATGTGTCACACCATATTGATAGGGTTGGTCAATGGTTCACACCAAATTTGCCCTCTCATCATGACCCTAATATGTGTCACCCCATATTTTACAAAAAAAGTTTAAAAAAAGGACAGCCTCCATCACATTCAGAAGGATTTCTGAATTATAATAGGCATTTGACCTCCAAATAAACTCATCGCATATATTTGCCTTTTCCCCTCCTAAATCTGGTAGTTTTGGGTGACAAGGACAGCTACTCTGCAAAGTCTTGTTGCAAGATTCTGACATTTGATAAGATTTATCCTTAGAAATAGTCAATCCCATGAATTTTGAGTAAAAATCATTTGTTCCTAAATTGTTTATAATTATTAATTTTGCATTTTGATTTAATCATATTTTCTATAGGTATGACATATTGAATAGATATTGGGAAGAAGATAGTGATTATAGACCAACATTTCAAGAGATAAATAAGGATATTGGAGGAATATTGACCAATGATCAACATGAACAAGATGATGTTTATGTTAATATTACCAAAAAACCAGTAAGACAGAGTATTTACATGAATTCAGCATCAATGAAAAGTCGTGGTTCTTCTCGAAATAACACTGGTAAAAAATAGGAATTCATCAATTATTCTTTACTAGACTATTCTATTCAATATCATATAAACACACAAACTAGGGATGAAGAATGGTTGTTCTGCATAATTCAGAAGTGGTAATTTGAGATGTACAAGCCTTTGGTGATTTAGTATGAATCTTATTCCCTGTCCTTGGATAGCTCAATGTTACCAGATATTGGCCTGAATCAGAGCTCTAGTGGAATTAATTTTGCATGATCTATTTATATAGTAATTTTCTTTATCTTCGCCTAATTGTAGTAATATATCAGACAATAACTAAATATATCAGGCAATAACTAGGCAGACCTCATTTATACAACCGTCTCCATTGTTTTTTCACCCCCAAAAAGTGTCAAAATATAAATTGGGTTATCAACATCTACCATATCCCTCCCACATCATCAGATTCATTGAACTCTACAATTCAATGATAATTTTATTTAAAATACATATGTGACGTCACCCTTTGATGTTGGCGTACCATTATTTTAAATAATCGTACAGGCAACTTGGCAATCGTACTGTATTTATACCAGTGAAATATTGGATTAGTGTGACTAGAGTGCCTGTATTTTAAGTACATGTAGTTTAATGGTCTCGAGCTTTGTTACAATATATTACTTAAGGTCTAGCTCTCGACCATTAAACCACACTTAACTAATATATTGTACTAGATATGTGATCTGCTTTCATGTATTTGTATATATTGGGACGTTTTCACAAGCCCATTTGGAGCAGAACATTAGGATGTTTAATCCATTTCATTTTCATATTGGAAAATGAATAATGATCCCAAAACTTTTCTCAGTCTTAGGTATAGCTTTAAGAGGTTAGTCATTTATTTACATATTTTATAGCTAATTTACTTTTTTGATAGAATTATATGCTTATTTTGGCACAAGGTCAATTTTTTTAACTCTGCACTAGGCTCATTTTTTTAACTCTGCACTAGGCTCATTTTTTTAAAAACAATTTGTTTAAAGTCACATTTCCATGTAGCCATAACCGGTTTGTCTGGAAAGATAATCCGATTTTACTGGACATGTTTAATACAATTTAAATATTAAATGGCAGTATCATTCATTGTGGATAGAATGGGTCATTAAGATGATGGTATTCTTTCTTTTATGTTTATACAATGAGCTTGTCTATTTTGTACAGAAATTTATGCTAATATAAAAGATCCCATGTTGGAATCTTGTACTTATACATATTGTTACTTTGTACATATACATCGTTTTTAATGTCAATTATATACAAAAAGATATGGAATTTTGTTTAACCCATCTACATTTAATTTCTATGCGTTTTTGTTACATAATAAATGTATTTAAACTGGATTTCTTTTTGACAATTACAATATCTCTCTGATAATGAAACATCGATTATACCCTTCTTTTATGCCAATCAAGAGCAATATCAATCTTCTCACGTTATTGATGTAGTGGGTTTTTGTACTCATGGCATTAATTTAGGAGAGATGTACATGTTGGAGCACTGGTTTGTTACTGAGCAGTAGAGAATTACAATCCAGTCTGTCAGTCCCAATTAAAGATGCAAGTATTGTCATTGAGATTCAGTTTACCAATTTGCTTGCCATACAAGCTTCTTCCCAGTTTGGGTAAAAGGGTTATATATGTACGTAATGAAAAAAATAGGTTGTCAGGCAACGAAACATACGCCCACCCTGCAGCTAAATCGTCCAGGCAGTCAACAAGAGTTGTCGCATACTAAGTATTTATCAGAAAATCATTAGGATTTGTTTGGTTTTTATAAAGTTCTGCCCCATGCTAACGTTAAGTATACAAAACATTTAATATTATGGATTTAGCAGTTCAATTATTGATTTTCAAGAAATTCACACTCAACCATCATTAATGTGTTACGGGGATATAGTCAAACGTTTTTTTAATTCAGAATAAAATTTTGACCTCCATAGGGCACATGAGGTAAAAAAACAAGATTTTTCGTACAATCAGGAGCCATAATTCAGGAAGTTATGGTTCAATGTGCCCGAATATCGAAAGGAACTGTGATCTTTGGGCTATAAACTTATATTTCAAATTTCATCAAAATTGTGACCTCTACAGGGTCCACAATCTTGATATATCCTATTTTTTTTACACTATTCGCGTATTAGCGGCAGCCATATTGTCGGTCAGTTTTGGTCAGATTTTTACGAAATTCGATCTCAACCTTCATTACAGTGAAACGGTGATATAATCAAACGTTTTTTTTAAAATCCGATAATAGTTGTGACCTCCCAGAGGGACCACAAGCTAAAAAGGCGAATTTTAGTACAATCAGGGTCCATAATTCAGGAAGTTACAATTCGATATGCGCAAATGTATCGCAAGGAACCAAGATCTTTGGATTATAAATATGTATTTCAAGTTTTATCAAAATCAGGGTCTACAAGCTTGAGATAACATATTCTTTTAGTATTCGCGTACAGGCTGTGGCCATTTTGTCAATCAGTTTTGGTCCGATTTTCACGAAATTCATGCTCACCCTTCATTACGGCGAAACAGTGATATAATCGAACGTTATTTCAAATCCGTTAATAATTGTGAGCTCCAAAGGAACCACAAGCTAAAAGATAGGCTGGCACTGCCAGGCAGGATACGCCCACATTTTCGAGAGATGGATAGAGAACAAGCAATACCGACGTGATTTTTCCTACATCATTAAGTCCTGTAATTCATACTGTATTGGGAGCAGCCATTAAGTTTGTCAGTTCCAGTCTGATAATTATGAAATTCGAAGCCGACAATGATTATGGTGTGACCGTACACAACCTAGAAATGTGACTTTTCATCAAAATCGGATAAGAATTGTGACCTGTAGAGAGTCCACAACCATGATATACCATATTTTTACACTATTCGCGTACAAACGGCGACCATTTCGTCTAGCAATTTTGGTACAATTTTCACGAAATTAGAACTCAACCTTCCTCATCAAAATCGAATTAAAATTGTGACTTATACAGGGTCCAAAACCATGATATACCATTTTTTTTTTAACAGTATTCACGTACAAACGGCGGCCATTTTGTCTATCAATTTTGGTCCGATTTTCCCGAAATTCAAACTCAACCTTCCTTACGGTGTAACGGTTATATAATCAAACGTTTTTTTAAATCAGATAATAATTGTGACCTCCAGAGGGACCACAAGCTAAAAAAAAGAAGGCGATTTTGCGTATAATCAGGGGCCATAATTCAGGAAGTTACGATCCGATATGCGCAAATATTGAAAGGAACCAAGATCTTTGGGTTATAACCATGAATTTCAAGTTTCATCAAAATCAAATTAAAATTGTGACCTCCACAACCTTGATATACCATTTTTTAACAGTATTCGCGTACAAACGGCGGCCATCTTGTATGCCAATTTTGGTCCGATTTTCCCGAAATTCGAACTCAACCTTCCTTAGGGTGTAACGGTGATATAATCAAACGGTTTTTTAAATCGGATAATAATTGTGACCTCCAGAGGGACCACAAGCTAAAAAGGGTGATTTTTCGGACAATCAGGGGCCATAATTCAGGAAATTACATTCCGATAGCCGCAAATATCGAAAGGAACCAAGATCTTTGGGTTACAAACATGCATGTCAAGTTTCATCAAAATCGGTTCAAATTTGTGACCTCTATAGGGTCCACAAGCTAAAAACGTGATTTTTCATACAATCAGGGGCCATAATCCATAAAGTTTTCATCCGATACATGCCAATATCGAAAGCAGCCGAGATCTTTTGGGGATAAACCTATATTTCAAGTTTCGTCAAAATCGGATAAGAATTGTGACCTGTAGAGAGAGTCCACAAACAAATTGTGGACGGACGGACAGGGGCGACGACATAATACGTCCACATTAAAATGTGGGCGTATAAAAATGGCAATTTTTCGTAAAATCATGGGCAATAATTCAAGAAGTTACAATCAGACATGTGCAAATATGCAATGGAAGCAAGATCTTTAAGGTATAAACATGTGTTTCATGTTTCATCAAAATCGGTTCAAAATTGTGACCTCTATAGGGTCCACAACCTTGATATAAAATATTTTCACACCATTCGTATACAAACAACGGCATTTTGTCCGTCAATTTTGGTCTTATTTTCACGAAATTCTATCTCATTCTTCATTACCATGTAACGATGATATGATCAAATGTTTTTTTAAAACGGATAATAATTTTGACCTCCAGAGGAACCACAAGCTAACCCCCCCCCCCAACATTTTTCGGACAATCGAGGGTCACTTCATAAAGTTACGATCCGATGGGCGCAAATATCAAAAGGAAACAAGAACTTTGGGTTATAAAAATACATGTCAAGTCTCATCAAAATCGGATCACAATTGTGACCTTTATAGGGTCCACAACCTTGATATAACATATTTTCACACCATTCACATACAAACGGCGGCCATTTTGTCTGTCAATTTTGACGAAATTTGAACTCAACCTCCATAACTATGTATGGTGATATAATCAAACGGTTTTTTAAATCGGATAACAATTTTGACCTCCAGAGAGACCACAAGCTAAAATGGGCAATTTTTGGAACAATCTGTGGCCATAATTCAGGAAGTTACGATCCAATGGGCGCAAATATCGAAAGGAACCAATGTTATAAACATTTATTTTAAGTTTCATCCAAATCTGTTCAAAATTGTGACTTCTACACTGTTCAGAAGCTAAATACGTGATTTTTCGTACAATCAGGGGCCATAACTCATGAAGTTACAGTCCGATACCTGCCAATATCAAAAGGAACCAAGATCTTATGGTAATAAACCTACATTTTAAGTTTCATTGAAATTGGATAAAAAAATGTGACATGTAGTCTGGACGAACAGGGGTGACGACAATATACATGAAAATGTGGGCATATAAAAAGCAAGTTCAAAAATTCCAATGATACTCAAACAAAAAACCCCACTAATGTTCAGTTTTAATTCCATTTATTCTAAATGGTACATTTTTTCTTACAACAGAATATTATGTTACTTGACAGCAATAACACTTATGTTTATTTCATAGCCTTGAAACTTGCATCAAATTCCGATTCAATGCTCAATTCTAAATGTGCAAAAAGGTTTAATATTCATTGTAAAGGAAGTCATTGAACAATATTATCCTCCTTATGGAGCTACATCACATTTTTATTTTAACATCACAAATTCAACACATTATCATAATCGTTCATTCAACACACAAAATAAATAAACATTACAAAACAAAACAATATTGACAAGCAAATATATCATCATGATTAGGGGTGACTCTTTGTCTTACAGAATCACATTTAGAATATTTATGGAATAACAAATAGTGTCCTTGATTTTCTTATAATATCACAGATGAGAGAGAATTGGTAGCATTAAATTCACTCTTTAACATCACAACCAAGTTTCAAGCTGTTCCGCGAAGTCTTCTCTTATCATAATAGTCGACCCAAATAAACAACGTCTTCAGATGCACTTTCTGGGCCGGCCAACGGAAAGAAACCAAGTTTTCCATAAAAGTCCAACATATATTTATCCCCTATATTTAATTCACAATGCACACCAGCAGAACCATTGGTTTTAAGTCCAGAAAGAGCACAAGCTAAAAGTCTTTTAGCCACCGACACATCATTGATGCGATTAGGTAGAATATCTAATCTGATTACAGATGGGGCCATTGAGTACATTGTTTCAGGTACCCGAGCTGGATCGCTGTGAAAACTCTGAATAACTTCCTGAAAATAAAACAATATACCGATTTAAAATACAGCTGTGACGTGATCCTTTGATAATGGTACGGGGCGAACAATGTGCCAAACTTAAAGTACTTATTATACTAGTTGAAATATTGGCCGCTTAAACATATATCATTGAAATGCACGTGCTAGATAGTGTCTGTATTTCAAGTTGTTTAATGGTCCTGTGCAAGACATTGCGTAATAAACAGATATTGCACTCGTACAATAATAATATATAACTTAAATGTCTCTCACCATTAAACAACACCTAAATTTTATAAATTAATCAAGCAATACTTCAATTTCTAGACGGTCATATTTGTTATTTTAAACTTACATCAGCTGGTGTCATTTCTTCCTTGTTAGGTTTAGGATATTTATCACACATAGCTGGTTTCCATTCCATATTACTCTTCTGATACAATGTTTTACTGTCTAGTGCTGCTAGAGCATAGCCACATACACCTTCATCATCTTCCACAACAAAACAATATTCTGGACTTACGTTTATAAATTGACCCAGATATCTGAAGTAAAAATCAGGTAATTGTAAATGCAAAGACAATTTACATTACCCGCGCACCACAGAATACATCTCTGTCTAAGGGTCAAACACGATCGAACCGGTTTGCCGACTCCTTGCCATGCTTGCTCTCTCTCCGTATTTGTAATAGTTGATTGTATGGGAGGAATCAGAGCATATAGCCTAAAGCTTTTCACTGAAGGAGAATTTTTTTACAGATTACACAAAAGATTTCTCTCTGTCTATTCCATTACCATTAGCACTCAAAATAACCAACAAAGGTTAATACAGGTTTATGTGAGTCATACTAAATCAATCTAATTTTCCAGGAATTGAAGCCCCCAAGACCATTTTGAATACCATACTGGTGGTTAAAGTTTATAGATTTGGGCATTAAACAACTTTCTATGCTATGATAAAACAGTGCAGTAATCACCTGTCTCCAATCAAATCCAAATTTTCAGGAAAAACCTCGGTTCCATCCATACCATCATCACAGGTCTTGAGGCAGATATTATAAACAGATCTCTACAAAATATATACGATTCCATAATTAGGACCCTGACAAACATGCTTGAGCACACAGTAAACCCAAATGTCTTTCATTTTGTTACATTTTTATTGACTAATACCAAACACTGTGCAAATGCAGGTCTGGAAATCCTTCCATAATTCAATTACATACATGTACCCAGAGGTCACAGTGGATTAATTTCGAGATGCGTAAATATATGCAGACATTCCAAAATCTGTGTGACTTCGGGAATCTCAAAATACTCATTAGAAGCAAGTCATTTTGTGAACAACCCTATTTTAAGCGTCCTCATAGATATGTCTATTGTATTTAGTCAAATGACGACTGGAGGTTAGCGGCATCGGCGTATGTTAGATCTATGGTTGACGGCGCAGGCATTTCAATCTTTCACTTTGACAGGAAACAAAGAGAAAACTATCGCTAGGAAAGCCAACATTTGATTGGCTGAATGTAAACGATGAATCATATTCTAGCCAATCCAAAGTCTTGTATGAAATACGCTTTATTGCTTCCAATGGTAGGACCGTTTTCGATCTACTGATCTAGAGTTCTCCGGCAAAATAGAGGTGTCTCTGGATAGCTACGTATAGCGAAGACCTAGTCTACTGCCATGAACTTATGAATCAAATAAGAGGAGATATAAAAATCTATTGTGACTGCATGCCCCGAGGTGTGTAAATGAGGCGTGAAGCATGTAAATTGTACAAACTATGACATAGAAAGATCTAATTATCTCACGTCGGGGACAAATTTTCTGTGTGTAAATTACACAGCTTCTATCAATATTTGCATTTATTTTGGAAAAAATTAGTGAATTACGCGGATTTTTGCGTGACTGCGATCTCTGCATGTATCTTCTTTGTAATCAAGACAGATTTTATCAGAAAATAAAACTCTTCATGTCCTAATAAAGTCTCAGCAAGAATAACTGTAAGCCTTAACACTTTATTTTTTGGTACAGGTTTCTGATCTACACTCCCAAAATATATTGGTTTTTAATTCTACATCATTAAACTAAAATCCATTTTGACAAGATAAAAGACATGCATTGAATTTATAAGACACTTACCTCATCAGCACTTGAATAAGGTCTGTAATGATATTTAACGGTTGATACGACTTCAGGTGGTTTCATTATGAACAGATCATGTGCTGTATCAATTGGTAGCATACGCTGTTAACAAAAATCATTATTAATTGACAGCATAAATTAAAAATATCAATTTAACTGTGAAAATTTAACAAATTTAACAAGCCAATAATACAAATCGTAAGAAATTTCAAGTTTTATGTTCACAGTTTCAACTGATATAAATCACAATTACAACCATAACAACATTCAAATTATGTTTTATAATCTCTTGGTTTTGAGTTTTAGAGAATATGATAATTGTAAAAAGTCTTGAGCCCAAGAGAAAATAAAATAAATGGACAGAAACCAGTGTGTCAACAGCTAATCATGAAAAGTTTGTTGTCTATCTTCTAGCTGATGTTAAGTCCATTATACCATATCTCAAGGTTAGTTTACTGCTCAGATTATATTGTATGGAAATGAGTGAAGTTTATGATAGACTCTTTATATCTTGTACAATTTTCAAAATTTTTAAATTTTACATTGCATTTCACTTAAAACATCCTTTTCTATATCTGCTCAAAAATTCCATACACACACTCAATACAAAAAACTTCCATTTCCATACAATTTCTGACTAGCAAATCGCAGCGCACTGAAAAAAAAAGTATTAAGCCATTTGCAAAAGATACATAGATCCAGTTAAATTGTTCATTTTTATGTATTGAAAAATTACACAATTATTAACAGCTATAAGTCACAGTCTGAAAAACTACTTGCATTTACAAACAATTCTTGTATGGTAGTTAATTATTCTTCCAAAATGGTAATCGTATCTTCTTTCCTTAGTTTTCTACTTGAATAGAAAATAGATCATAAATAACCTTATGCTACAGTTTGTATTCGACAGCTGTTATGAATCTTAAATGACAATTGAATGCTATGTATGTATCTTTTTTGTAATAGTTGAAATAAAAATTATGCGAACAGCAGAGCAATGCAGCGCAGAACAGCAAAATCTGAAAACAAACTACCTTGAGATATGGTCATAAAGACTTAATACACCAGCTGAAGAAAAGAAACAAAAATTTATATATATTAGTGTGAACTGGTGTCTTCCATTCTGCTTTACACTTTTAAAATACATACTTGTAGTTCAGACTGTAACCCGCCTCGGAAAACCCAAGGTTCCTGGTCACCACTACTATATGCATCTCGGTAACTCTTTGTTTGCCCTGTTAACAAAAATAACCAGATAATTAGTGATACTAGTCATTTCCATAAAAAGAAAAAACAAGAAAATCATCATAGATTTATTACCTTGAATGAACCTTATAGGCTTATGTATCCACAATTTACCTTACCTTACTTGGTTTATACTTGATAATTTCATGCCAACTAATTCTGCTCCACTCCCATATTGAAGCTGTGTACAGTTTTTTTTTTTTAAATTGCGACAGAAATGAAGGCTGGTCTTCCGAACAAATCAGGAAGATAAATTTCTACATTTAGCAACTAAGTATCGCTTTTTGAAATAATCCAAATAACTATTTTTTTATAGGACCAGCTGTTCAAATATCTGTCTTCCCACATATCATTTCAGTTCAGAATAACTTTCATTTTTATTCATTATATAACAACGGTGTTATTTACTAATTGAAAGTTGATTGCAAACGAAATGATATGGTGTTAAGCTTGTACTTGAGTAAGTGGATATTTTTTACAGCCTGGTTAGTACTAGGTGTGAAACATGTGTCCAAAATTTGTATTCCATCACTTTCACAAATCAATGAAATGGGGTTTAACACCCTCTCTCCGCACGCTTTACAAAGCTGAAATTTAGTATTCAAACCTAAATTTCATCTTTTAAAATATTAAAATTCACTAAAAACTAAATCTCATTTGATAATTTTTGATGTTTACAGTGACTACTACCAACCAGGTGTGTATGTTTACACTTGGCCGAGATTATCTATAGCATATCGGCTAAGCGCAAGACATACCAAACCAGCTCAATTTTTTATTAATTGGTTTTAATATTTAACTGGAACCTGTGAATAAATTAGTATGGTTAAGATTCAAAAGTGTACACAGCTTCATTTAAACAATTAATGCGGTACTTGAAGAAATAGTAAAGATGCGTACATGTATATCTGTTTTGTAGATGACTTGATGAAACAAAGGGTACATGTCCAAGGCCTGTCAAAAATAAAGAGAAAAAAAGATAGATTAATATTTGGCTGTGTAATAAAAAAGTTAGAACTTGGAAGTACATCATCTAAATGAACTAGGTTAAAGTAGTAATACATGTACATATGGCAAAAAGAAATACATGTGTTTCAGATGACTTGACAAATTCGACCTCACATATTCCCCACAAATATTGTGTGCATACAAAATCATAAAAAAAAAAGCAGCAGGCACTATAGATCTACCAAACATGTACCTACTGATACATTAAATTCAATCCAATGATTCACTTAATGTGTTTGAATCTATTCAATTACAATCTTTTCCTTTTGCAAGAACAGTAGTGCCAAATATGAGTAAATAAAATAAGATCTACTAAATAAATTTGCTTTGCCAAGTAACAAGAAACATAGTTTTCATTTTTTCCATGTTTTACTGTCTGTATACAACATGTATTGTACCAAGGTACCATCACCATTATCATTGATAGTCACAGCACATACATAAAGTCGTATACATACAAATTGTAGAGTTGAATTCCAACTTATAAAAACTCTATATTTTATATGTATTCATTTTTTACATATGCCTTGAGAACAGAAGTGTGCATTTGCCGACCACATACTTTCAAAGATACAAAAAATTTTGATTTTTAAATTTTCACAGAAAGCAATTACACGTATTATAAATGATTTGTATGTCGACAAATGCATTCTTTTTAAAAGACAAGTTGATCATTTCACTATATAACATACCAATCCAATCTACGTAGGCTGAACAGAGTTGTAGAATGCCTCTTACATCCCATAAATAAGGATATAGTTCCTTTGACAATGATTTGTTTGGTATATCATTCATTTTGTCGGCCAAAACTTCAACTCTGTCTACTGTATCTTTAAACTTTTTAGCAACAACAAACCATTCTCTTTTCTACACAAAAGAAAAATTCACAAATCTAGCTTTATTTTAGCTATACATGGTATTCATTTCTTTGAAAGATACTAAGCACTTTTTAACTATAAACTTGCAAAATAGCAATTAGCTTTTAATTCATTTAATACAAAATTATTCTTTGAAATGGATATACTATAAAGTAAAGTACCTCGTCTTTCTTGTTTTCACAAAGAGTGTGAGCATTATTACTCAACCAATGTAAATCTTGCAGTAGAGCTGTAGCTGTTGATCCAAATTCAAATGGCATATAAAATAAATCTACCAACAAACTAACATCATCATATAATAATCCTTCTACTGTGTCAGATTTCTTTTCACTAGATATCTCAACCTGCATTAAGCTATCGGCAGATGGGTTTTTAGTTAGTTCAGTATTATTATCAGTATTATTAGTAGTAGATGTGTTAGAGGGAGGAATACAATCCATGGGTTCTAGATCTGGTAAAGACTCTGTTGAATCGGAAACATCTGATAAGTCTTCATCAATTAAACTATTGACAACATTCATTGTGGCAGGTTGTAAATACGACTGATTATCTATCATCATATTACCACTATCAGGCATTGATAGAGCTGTAACGGGTAGGCCGTTTTCACTAGTTTCAGGAAATGAACAAGATGTAGGTGTACTGGCAACACAGGTATTGACAGATAAGGGTATAGAAGCAGCTACAACAGGTTTTTTTGGGGGTGTTCTTGTAGAAGAAAATTCCATCAACCAATCATTTATTGCCGTTTTCAAGGCTCTATGTGGTTGATATCTGGCATCTAATCTACAGGGAATGTCCTCATCAGATCCAAAATCACTCTCTGTCTCTAGTTTAATGTCTGCCGCAATAGGACTGAGCCGGTCTTCTGTAAACAAAAACAATTTCAATTAAAACTTTAATTTCTTGAATGTTAAAAATGTATGATCTTTGGCTGTAGAAAAATAGCTTTCGAGTAACTTCTGATTTTGTACAATCAATGCTAATAATATCAATAACATTCCAGGCATGAATCAATATCGTATATAACACTGGTTTAGACCAGTTATAACTCAATATAATAGATGCAGACTTACCAGGAATGATGTCCTTCTTTACACCATCAACATTTGACAAACACCACTGAGCCAGAGTATGACAGGCAACATAATTAGATTCAAATTCACAGTTAGGATTGGTCATAACTCCTCTAAGATATGGAATTATTTCAGGGGATCTACCGTCGTATGGTCCCAAGAAAATTCTACGTGGGTCATAATCATTGGCATGAATATTGTCCCATATCAGTGGAGGACGTCTTAATACAGACCCGATTTCTTCTAATGACTGAATTGTAATCCTCTTACTAACTACTTTAGATCCTGAAAATATGGAAAACATGTAATTAAGAGGACTGGTTTAAGCAAACTAAAAGTATCACATTCACACTATGAAGCACAGTTTGCAACAACCGAAAGCATTAGTAAGGTTATCAGTCTATGTGAAAGTCACAGGTTATGTCAGAAAAACCCTATTTTTTCAGAATTCAATAACATACATGTACTGTCTTTGTAGCCATTTCCAGTTGATCAAGACTGGTCAATATAAGCAAATGAAACTCTTAACGTCTTTTAAAGCCTTAATAAGCAACAAATATTAAAGTGTAGAATAACAAACCTGTCCACATAACATCTATTCCTGGTAATAATTTTGCACCAATAGTATTCAGGTATTCTGAGGATTTTACATTAGGTACAGCCCTACTAGCACAATATTCTGGAAATAAAAAAGATGGATTATTACATTTCAATTCATGTAACAATCAATAAACATGTCCATGATTTACAGATAAGAGCAATTTTCAATTTTCTCTTGATGTTCAAGTGTGCGGCGGGCTCTCCCATGCCTTAAAGATAGGTTGCCAGGCAATAAAACATAGGCCCACAGCAGCTAAATCGTCCAGGCAGCCAACAAGGGTTGTCGCATATTTTTACTTTTTTCGGTAATGAAACATTTGTAATACACTAAAATCTGATTAAGAGTAACAACTCATTATGTAATTATCTGAAAATCATTAGAATTTGTTTGCTTTTTATAAAGGTTTTGACCCAAACTAACAATTAGTATAGGAAACATTTAATATCATGGATTTAGCTGTTCAGTTTTCAAAATTCATTGAAAATCAAAATACTTGTTCGTTTCAACACCTTAAACTCTGTATCAATCTGAAGTCAATCAATCGGATGATAAGTTTGGCCTCTGTAGTGCCACAAGTTTTTTTGAACTGATCAAGGGAGATGACTCTGGATATAATTATTTGAAATCATTGAAAATCAATAGACTTCTTCGTCTTATGACCTTAACCCTTAGAACCTGAAATGCCGCAAAACCGGATTGACGCTGTATCGCATATACCCAAAATGATGCTTTTGTGGCTTCAGGTGTATCAAGCTCCAATCATGTTCACGTCATAATTAATATGACGTCCTGTAAATCCAGGGAGGGACGTGCAACACCCCATGTATAGTCAGTGTTCAAAGGGTTAAACACTGTGTATAAATTTAAAGCCAATCAGATATTAACTTTGGCCTCGAGAGTGTCCGCAAGATTTTTTTGAAGTGATCAAGGGCCATAACTCTGGCAGTAATTAACGGAAATCGCTGAAAATCAATGGGCTTCTTCGTCTTATGACCTTAAATACTGTGTATAAATTTCAAGTCAATCGGATATTAACTTTGGCCTTTAGAGCGCCCACAAGATTTTTTGAAGTGATCAAGGGCCATGACTCTGGCACTAATTATCGGAAATCGCTACTAATTATCTTATTCGAGACACAAATCCAATCTTACCTGTTGGACAAAACAGGAACTTAGGTTGATTTAAATATTCATAAACTTCGTTTGTAACTGAAACTTGAGCACATGCATATGACTGAAAGACACTTTTGTCTGCTTCACTGATTTCTGGATCAATATCGTCAAAGAGTAAAGCAAAGGCTGGACACCCAAATGTTGAAACCTGAAAAATAAATTAATATAAGAATTAAACTACAAATTAAAAGACATTCACAACAGAACAGAGACAGCGAAATGATGTTTAATTGAACAATTTGTTCATGGCCCGGTGGTGTCCAAAGTAAATTCTCTCCCCTCGACCCACCACAAATCAGGGTACATGTTGACAAAAAATGTTGTACTATATCACGAAGATGAAGATAAGGCACGCGTAATAACCCCCAAAGACACTAGCCCCAGAATTATAAGTATGATAGCCAATTAACCAGATATATTAAATATAAGCTGTCTTATTCTATAAGTACATGTAAATATAATTGAATACAGCCATTGAGTATATCCCTGTCGCATTCCACTCGCTATCGTTTGTAGAACACTTGAACAGGGACACTCTCATGAACCACTGAATAACCAGAGCAGTATTCAATGGTCATTGACTATCTTATTACCATACCTGTTCAAGTTTTCTTTTTAAACAAGTGACATCTTTGGTCCCTGAAAATGTCATATCTAATCCTGGAGATATGGCATATACAAACGTTATATCGTTTTCTGTAGCTGCTTCTATGAGATTAGTTAGATTTTCTAAAATAAAAAGAAGACACTCATTTAACATCAAAATAGTTTGTTGGCATAAAAATGGAACAAAGTATGGCATGTAAATCCTTGTGGACGAAGTCAAATTGTCAGATATTTCAGAACCGAGTCGAGTTTTGGACAATATTGGACAACAATGTCACCTGGACATTTAGTTTTGAGCTATAAAACATAACCTAATAGTGAGTACCAGTATTCTAGATATAAAACCGATCATTATTACCTGCTTCTTCCACGGAGTACATATCCCTCCAAAATGATCTGTGTTTAGAATCATCCTTGGGGGCATACATGTAAGTATTTAGTCCCATATTTTTCATCCTGGAAAAAAAGATTAATAAGCTTACGAGGTTCAAAATAAGATATCTTCCAATCAAATAAAGTTTACTAAGCGGAATGGTTATCACAATTCATCTAGCTCAATAGAGTCGCATTTTGTCGAATAGTATTAAAACTGTATGGAAACTAAGCCTATCTTGACTCTATACACTGGCACAATCTCAATGTCACATGGAATTCTTTGCCTATTATAATAGGCATGGGCTTACTACAAAATGGGCAAAAGAGCTGATTTTAATAGAAGTATAATTTCATTGAAATACTGTTTTATAGAGAAGAAAACAGTGTTCCAACAATATAATCGAACAACTTCCTCAGAAAATACTCCAGTATATTAATTTTTAATCCAGTCGTAATTTATTCTTTTAATTAATCCAGTCGCAATTAATTCTTTGATTCACAGTCAGAATTTACTGTTACCGTACTGTGTGCCAAACAACGAATATATATAAACAAGTTCCAGATGAAACAAAGAGAACTAGCAGTGTTAATCACGATATCAACAATTGCTGATCAATTAAATAAGACAACTATCAGTCTCACATGAAACGAAAAAACAAACAGCAGTACTATTACATAAATTTTCTATGATCTTTTAATTATTAATCAGTCCGAAAAGTCGCTTGACTGAGTCCGAAACGATACCAAGTAAGTCTGAAAAGTCGACAGACTCGAGTCCAAAAAGACGCTTGTGTTGAGTCTGAAATGATGTGCTACCTTTAATTTAGTAAGCATGCACTACCAGGGCTGGCCACGAATAAATTGATGGCGAGCAGATGACTGCTCTCGCAAATATAGGTTTGGGCGAGCAGGGCGAGCAATAAAAATTGCTCACGTAAAATGTTGCTTGCGTGAGCACACATTTTCTAAAATTGTTTCAATTTAAAATCAATTTGTTGCCTGGATACTTTTGTTAAATTAAATAATGAAAATGCTGTTTAAAGTTTGTTATTTATTAATTATTTTTTTTTCAATTCTTTATTTACATCATACATGTAGTACTATTACTATGAGTTGGCACTAGTATAACAAAACAACAAAATAAACGATTGAGCGCCAAAATTGCTATTCCTGGCACAGAGTTTGCAGTAAACATGTGTGACCATCGCTTTTCTGTTTTTGACAAGTCATAGGCCTACTCTTTTTTTTTATAATCAATTTCCGTACAGATTTCTTCACCCCACGACATAAATGTGGATAGGTAGGGCAATCAGGTTTCCTTTAGCCAATTATTACACTTAGATTTAAAATTATACGACTGCACAATGGAATAAAAGTCAAAGTTCTGATAAAATAAGAAATACCGATAATTATAAGTTTGAAACGTGTTCATTTAGCGTGAAATGCCAAATCATCCGGATGTAAACATTCTTTACTTTAGACTCGATTATCACGCGTTTGTTACTGGTCTTCGTAGGAAAACCAGTCATGACGTTCAGGTATAAAGTGTATTTTTAGTAACACGACTCATTAGCCAATCAAATTTAAGGACGAAATGCCGCGTGCAGCTTGTTGAATGTCAGTTTGACAGACGAATTTATGACGTTATTGACATTGTTGGATTAGTTTGGGCAATAAACTCGTCAATATTTTGATTATTTTTACAGGTTTTTCCTAAACATTTGCGCGAGCAACGAATAGCTCGCGTCTCGTGGCAAGCCCTGCACTACAGTATGTGTACAAATACAAATGAGTTCGAAATATACGGGAAATTCATGAAACATAGATGGGTTCTTTATCATCAGAGTAACCGATGATATGGGTGCATAAAAAAAATACTTGCCAACTAAAAAGTAGTCTTCTCTGTTCTGTTGTCCAGGGCCGTCCATAGAATCCTGAATAACAGAAGGACAAAAATATAACATACATTATATAGACATATTACTATTGTGTCATTATAGATTCTAAACTAGTCTAGTTCTACCTAGAAACAATTTCTGAATTTGTACTTTTTATTTGGACCGTACGGCGCACTGTCACTGTGAGAATTTTTACTCTAACTACGCAGAAAAGAATAAATTTGATGTAGCCTAGTAGTGTAGTCTAGATGAGTAGATCGAACAAGAATCACGATGACTATTTTTTACAGAATCATCTGTTCGTAAAGTTTTGACCATCACGCATGTCATATTATATATAAGACCATAGCTACTGCAATAACCTAACCATCTAAGCACAAGGAACAAGTTGTACTTGCTGTGCTGAAAGTAGGTTATTATGATAATTATGCCGTCCATTTTGCTTTACGTCTACGCCATCTTTGTTACATCGGGAAGTGTTGGATGGGCAACTAACCTTCAACCACGCCCGATATGAAGGTTTCTTCGTTATTTTCGCCTTCATTATATTTGCCTTTCATCTTTGGAAGATGATTTAGGGCCTTACGATGCTGGCTTTTACTGCCTTTCGACCCAATCTTGAGAATATCTCTGTTCACCATTAGTACAGATAAAATATGTTGTCGTCTCAAAATCTCAACCAGAATGAGGCAAGTTTCAACCGGACCAAACCAGATAGGTCACGTTCATGAAATATGACTTTTCATTGGATTATCAAACAGCAACCAATCAAAAGGGACAAGAAGGGGAAAAACAACCCTCTATTAACCAGTACATGTCCTTTATTTCTCATGAACAATTATATCATAGTGTGTCATTGTGGCACACAAATAGAAACATAATATGATGCACACCTTACGGATTAGCATATAAAAAACAAGAATAATGAATTTACTTCACCATTTATTGAATTATTATAATTCCATGTATGATTATAAAAGCAATTGTTATTTTGGATAATCGAGAACAAGTGACCACGTGATTGGGAGGTTTTAATGCGCAATATTTTTTTAGTACGTGAATGATGTCATAAGACATAATACTACAAGGTGGTACGAAAAGTTCAATGAAAAAAGTACTTTATTTGAAATTTAAAAATGTAAATAAAATTAAGAAAGATGTAGATATTTACGGCCATCATTACATAGTTGGTTGTGTGACAAAAAATTGCCGAAAGTCTCCCGAGGTCCGTCGGAAGCGTTTATTGATTGGTCGAACGAGAAAATTACACAATTCGTACGGTGTAGGTGAGCTTCAGCAAAACTCTCCCAATTTTCAAATGTCATATCAGCATTTACTCATTTACTGTCTGATCTGATGGAATGGAGGTTAGTCGTTGTATAGATTTGAAGGATAAGATAGGTGCCTGCATGGTCCGTGAACTCTATAATATGAGGTCACGTGGAGATGAAAGTTGTGACTTCGAACTTTCTTCCTTAGATAACACATCATACAAAGTACACAGTCTTTTATTGAGTGCTGTGTGGAATAGTTTTCGTTCCTGGCGATCAGGACATCATCAAGATAATAAATTAACATTTGCCGGTGTGTCTGGGACTGAGTTGCGACTAGTTGTTATGTTTCTGTATGGTTGGTGCAGTAAAAATGAATCAGAAAATAAATCTTTACAGAAAGCGCTCTCACAATTGGGAATTGATGTTCTTCAAGAAGTTCACAACGAATTTATGACACATACTAAATGGACATCACCGACATGCAACAAGAAATCACAACTAAATCCACATCACAAACAAAATGAGAAAAACGCAAACCCAGTTGATATTGTTGTTAAGAAAGAGATGTTTGATTATGAAATATTTAACGATAACATACATGTAAGACATTTAAGTAACCTACATTTAGTTGATCCTGATTCAAGCAAGACAAATGTTGAAGAGGAATTTCTGAAGGATAAAATATCTGATATTGGAAATCTACATAGTATTCACCAGAGTAACGATACAACTGTAAATGGCAGCGCAATTCAGATATTAAGAAATCAAACTGATGGAAGTTGTAAAGTTTCATCCAAAATAAGCCCTGAACATTTTGTTAATCATAAAACATCAAAGGAACTACAATATCAACCATCACCAAAAAAGAAGAAATATTGTGACACTAATGCTAATGAGTGTAAAGAGATCAAAGCGAATCTCAAAACACCAAGACCAATCAAACCCAAGATATGTATATTAACAAGCTCTACAGCTTCTTCCATCTCAAATTTAAATATTCCTATTTCATCTAAAAACAATAAGTGTGCTCCATCAATATTACGCAAATCGTTTGGTATATCTGCAAATCAGAATATGACAAAGTTAGATACATGTACTACCATAGTATCTACTAATATTACCCGTCCAACTGTCACAGTGATTACTGCTTTACCAAATACAAATAATATTATTTCAACACAAAGTGTCTCTACACCATCCTATGGTAAGCCATCAAATGATAACATAACCTACACACAAAATCAGCAAAAGCTATCTTTTCCGTCAACACCTTTATGTATCACTAAAGGAAATCTCATAAGTACAGGTGCAAGTGGTGGAAAATTAACATCACCAGTGACCCTTTCTACGGCTCCATCTCCAACTTCTTTATTTACTGAACATATGCAGACTATTTCTCAAATTCCCCAAATTGGTACAATGCAGACTATTTCTCAAGTTCCACAGCTTTGTACAATGCAAAACATTAATGTGTCACAAGGTCAATGTAATCTGGACACTATCCATCCATATAATTTTAATCCAAACACCACCAATTCAGTTTTAGTTGGACCATCGGGAATCTCATTAAATGCGCCAAGAGTGCCTTTTAATACTGTCCCTGCCAGTACTGTTATAGGATTACCCGTTCAACCAGCCAATTCACGTTTAAGTATAACTAAGGGGCCAATTAACACGAATCCAATTTTTCTGCCCAATAACGTACCTTCATCAACCATAAAATTTTCACCTGTTCCAGTTCAGTTAATTCCAGTTAACTCACCGACTATTACATCGACAACTATTACTAACACCAAATCAATTACCGTAACCTCGCACATGGCTAATAATTTAAAATATCTAACGCCTTCAAGTGATATACAAAGTATTCCAGTTAATAATAGTATGAATATTTTATCACCAGCCACACCCTTTCAGAAAGTTGGTATGCCAAATGTGACGACGGTCACAAATATATCACCAGTGTCAGTTTTTTCTGGAAATAAAATACCGGTTGTGACACAGACTGCAAGTATCCCACAAATCGTAAATATTCGCAGCAAATCGGAAAAATGCGCTGCTATTAACATTAATAGCTGTAAGATAAAACAACAATCAAACGTTTCTCTGGGGATATTCAACCATCCACTCATCAAAAATCATTCAAAAAGTTTCGACCCCCAGAGATCAAAAGTAAGAATGGTTTTACCAAAATTTTCCAGTAAATCACCAAGGAATGGATCAAGTTATACTGAAATATCACAGACTAAAAAACATCTAGCATTGACGCCTACAAAGCATACATTTGTAGCCGCTGGAATCGAAGAGTCCGATTTCAATAGATCGACACTGGTGAAACCAGCGTCAATTCGATCAATACGGAAGCATAACCCCAGTTCATGCGAAACAACCAGTTCTGTCTGTTTAGACGTAAGCAAAAAATCGGTAGACATTGGACAATCGGTACGACCACAAGTACCTCCAGAAGACGTGAAGCCTTTTAAGGAACAATCTTTGGACAATGACGTCTTCATTATTGAAGAAAAAATAGGTTCCATCTGCGCGTCTGTAAAAACTATACCGGTGGACAAACTGTTCAATGAAGTGGTTACTAAACATCTAGACTTCTCATCAGAGGAATACGATCACGAATCGACGGACACACTGTTGCATGTTCGACCAGCAACATTCAAGAACGATATTCACAGTAAAGTATCGATTACTCAGAAGAAATTGACCCCAAAACATTTATTATCTTCTACAGACGACGAACATAATGTTTGTAAAGAGATACAAAATAATCCGTACATGCCAGCTCATCCTCAAGTCCTGAACGAAAAGTTCGATGAGAAAATTGCAGAGTATGAGGTATCTACGGGAGAAAGTGAGCAGCCAGGGGACTTCAAGGACATTAGTGATTTTATGTCACACCTTGATGATGTTGTCATTGTAGATTCTTCACCCGAAATAGCAACCAAGGCAATTAAAAGTGAACCAACCGAGAACGAATTAAGAACACCTTCATTCAAGTCAACCGGAGTAGTTCTTGCAGCAGCCAGTAAACCCAACGAGGTTACGATGTCAATGGTACTTCCTAGAGATGTGGAAATCGTTAAAAGGTTTATGAATGACCAATCTCCTTGATCACCGCACCCACCCCTAGTGAATTCTTCAAATATTAGGCTACATTCTGTTTTGGGCACTCTTTTGGCGTGACAGTGAATGTATTTGTAATCTAAATATGATATTAAATGTTTGTTGTTTAAATTTAGATGGATATGTGTCAGACAATGAACTGTTTATTTTTTTAAGCTTTGCCCAAACGGATTTTTAAAATTATATTTAATTGCTAATTGTTATAGCATTTATAACTTGTTTTTTTTAAATTGTTAATTCCATTTGTATTTATGCACATATATATTTAATTTGTGTAAAAACAAAATAAATTTGTTGTATATATTTTAAAAAAATCATTTGAAATTATTTAATCTCAGAACGAGAATCTCTGATTTATAAATGTTTTCGGGATCTTTATATCAACCAATGGCAAGTGTAAGTGTCTCCAGGTAAGAATCAACCATAGAAATATTAAGTCAGTTTCAATTTGACAAAAACACATTGATTTTTATCATGAACCAATACGAAGTCCGTGGTTTTATGTATGTTCGGGATTGTCATAAACATTGGGACAATCTGATTTAAATGCAGATCTATATTTCGTTTCGTTTTTTATACTTTCGATGGCCTACAATACACGAAGATCTGACAGGTTGTAGCGATAGGATTCGTCAGAGGTCATACGAGCGGCTTTGGACCCAATGATGTGAGGCATTTGATTAACCAAACAGCATTGATGTTTCAAGTGGATTTCCCACAGTTCCGTGCAAAACACGCCTGAAGGTCGCGGTAACAGACAGCTTCATTGCCTGATCCCTGACGCCACCCAGAACGCGGGTTATATAACAAATCTTCCAGAATGTAGTATAGTAAAGACAAGTAAAATGAAATTTTGATTTATAAAAAAATGAAATAGGATCTGTGTTAATTTACATAAAATTTGTACAATTACATTTAAATCTAAAACATATTGTGTATGTTTACAGAGTTTATGTAATAGTGCCTCATAACTATTGTAGAATTACATAAAAGTAGGGGATATTTGATTTTTAAGTGTTATTAAAGTCATCTAATGAAACTGACGAAGAGACAAATGACAAAATGAAATTAAGTTCACACTCATCGATTTATTCCAAATGATCGTTAGACTAAGTAAGGCACATACTGACCATTATAAGGGTAAATGATACCCGGGATCAAACAGCAAAGTTACCACAGCATCACAACAAAGTCAGTAACGGGTAAATCCTCCTCTGTTTGCCAAACAAGCATTGATCCGACGTGGCATTCTCCTAATTAGACGTCTAAGGTCATTTTGGTCCAGATTGTCCCATTCCTGTTGCAACGCAGCAGCAAGTTCTTGGACATTGGCAGGACGTTGTTGACGTTGACGTAACCTCTGTCCAAGCATGCCCCGACATGCTAGATGGGGGAGAGGTCGGGACTCAGTGCTAGCCAATGTAACGTGTCGATGTTCTGTTGTTGGAGGTAACCTGTAACGATCCTGGCCCTGTGACATCTTGCGTTGTCATCATGGAAGATGAAACGGCGGCCATGACGTCGTCCGAACGGCACAACATGGACTGCCAAGATGTTGTCCCGGTAGTACTGGCCTGTAAAACGCCCTGCAGCAACATGTAAAGCCGTTCTTCCAGCAACAGTGATGCCTCCCCACACCATAACAGAACCACCCCCAAATCGATCATGTCTGATGACGTTAACGTCTTGGAATCGCTCGTTTCGACGACGCCACACCCTCCTACGTCTGTCCAAAAAATCAACAGTGAACCTTGACTCATTTGAAAACATCACATTGCTCCAACGTCGATTATTCCAGTGTTGACGATCCCTACACCAACGACGTCTTGCCTGAATGTGATGATCTCTCAAACAAAGGATCACGCGAGGACGTCGGGCGCGAAGGTGACCCATATGCAGTCGATTCCGAATCGTCTGGCCACTCACTCTCACACCAGTGTCTGTTTGAAGACGAGCGCTGATCTGATTTGCTGTGATGACACGATTTCTCAAGGCCAAGGTACGGATAAATCGATCCTGGGCTTGAGTTGTCGCCTTTGGTCGACCTGAGCGTGGTCTGTCCTGTACAGAATGTGTATCACGGTATCTGGACCATAGCCTGCTTATGACAGACTGAGAAACATTCATCGTTCGCGCCACAACCGCCTGTGTTGTGCCGATCTGTAGCATGCCAAGGGCACGTAACCTTTCATTTTGGGTAAGCCGACGCATATCAAAATTTGTTTTCTGGTCACTAAAACAATTAAACTGATGTTTGCACAGTAGTATAAGGGCTTGTATGGCAACGCATGCGCGTGCACGTGCGTGACCTAAATGACCCCTGCACGTGCGTGACCTAAATGACCCCTGCACGTGCGTGACCCCTTGCGTGACCTTGCACGTACGGAGAGAAAGAGGGGCGCGCGCGCGGAAAAAGAGAGAGAGAGAGAGAAGAAGGGGAAGAGGAGAAGCAGGGAAGAGAGGGAGGGAAGGGGAAACAACCTTTTTCCATTGATTAAGTTGGCCCTGACAAGGGCCGTTGTCCTCACTCGAATGCGAGCACTAGAATGTGAGGGCACGACGCACTTTATGTCGGTTGCGTCTAATGGCCTCCACTAATTCGGGAGGAGGTCTTTTCCTGGGAGGTGTTTTTAATACCTCGTCAGGTAAGACAAAGATATCGTCAGGGGTAATCACGGCAAGCGTGTTACCCCTGAGATACATGAGAGTATCCGTGCTGTGGTTGTCTTCGATGCGTAACACCGGAGCATCCATTCTGATACTGATAGAAAGACTGGTGTTGTACCGTTTTATGATCGTAAGGACGAATCCATTTGATATGACGTCACGGACGAGTCCATTCATGGGTGACGTCACGGACGAATCCATTTGAAGGGTATGACGTCATGGACGAGTCCATTCATGGTGACAGGAATAAAAGGAAGGGAGGCGACAGCTTCAGTCATTGATAAGCGATCAGCGAGCAAAGCAAGATGAGTTTTACATTACGACCCGTGGATAGACGATACAGCCGATTATTTCGAACCGAATCACTGTGTGTGGAGATAGACTTTTTGGAAGATTGGTCCCACGTTCCAGCCAACGATGTACCACAACAACTACACGACACCTTTGAGGCCATCATCGAGGAAATTCGTCGAACCTTGGACGCCAGAGAAAGTGATTATGTTAGAATCGCCATCAGTCACCCGGGACTCAAAACACCGATCTGGTTACCCTTCCGTGAGCATCGTTTGTTAAAAGCCGAAGACGTGTTACAGAAAGTGGCTGCCGTGTTACAGAGTAACGAAGAACTTCGTCTAGATCAACGCATGTCCATGAGTATATGTCACGTGTCCCCTCCCGATGGTCGAGGTAGCGGTGGAACAAACATGAAGAAAAGACACAGTGCTAATTTCGAAGAATATTTGAAGAAAAAGAGATGCCTCGTCACCATCAAGAATGCCGACGAACTGTGTTTTCAGCGAGCCATTGTCGTCTCTCGTCACTTTGCCAACAAACAAGACACACCTGAATGGATAAGGGAGAAGAAGAGATTGACCAACAACACAGGACCCCACTCGTGGCAGACGAAGAAAACCGAAGCACTTATCGATGCCGTCGGTGGAGCCAGGCAAGCCTGCACGGGAATGGAAACCTGGGAATTGTACGCCAAGTATTTGGGGGAGCAAGGTTATCAGCTCAATGTTTTCTCTCGGGCCATCTTTGGGAAGGCGATCTATCGGGGAACAAAACACGTCACTGGGACCCCAAAACATCTCAACCTGTATTTACACGACAGGCATTATGACGTCATTACCTCCATGCCCGCCTTTGTAGAAAGGTCGTATTTTTGTGAGACCTGTCAAGTAGGATACAATGCTGCAGAGAATCATTCGTGTCACGTCATGTGTCAAGGATGTAAGACAGTGGGTCCACCCTGTCCACCTGATCCCAACACAAAGACGTGTTACCGTTGTCATCGCGTGTTTGTGAGCCGCCAGTGTTTCGACAATCACCTTGCCACCCGTTCCAGAGCCAAGTGCAGTGTATGTCATCGATGGAAGAAATGTGAGAAATGTCAAAAAGAGTGGGACGTCATCAAGGCTAAGCGAAATTTGGAAGAACACCGATGCGGAGAATACGAGTGTTCCATCTGCCGAGAGTGGCACACGGCCGAGAAACAGTTTTGTTACATCCAACCACTGAAATCACCCATCGACATGAATAAAGACCGAAAGATACAAATCGATAAACTACAGAAATCAACGTTGACCCGCTTCGTCTTCTTTGACTTTGAATGCCAGCAGGATACCGGTGAACACATTCCCAACCTATGTGTCCTGCAAACCTGCTGTCACTTTTGTATCGACAATCAAGATCCCTGCGAGCACTGCGACACGTACTGGAATCACCAACGGGAAATTGTGTTTAAAGGCCCAGACACGCTGGACGATGTGGGAAAATGGTTTTTGCAACTCGCTGCTCACGGTACGGTGGTAAATGGTCGGAAACATGACAGTCACGAATCGAGTCCCGTGATTGCCGTGGCTCACAACTTTAAAGGGTACGACGGACTGTTGATTTTACAGACGCTGCACAAACATTCCGTGGCGCAACCCGAAGTGATTATGAATGGTGGTAAAGCGATGACGATCACTGTCGGTACGGTAAAATTCATCGATTCCCTCAACTTTCTACCGATGGCTTTACGGGACATGCCCAAGACCTTTGGCCTGCAAGAACTCAAGAAAGGTTATTTCCCTCACCACTTCAACAAACCGGAGAATGAAGATTACGTGGGCGCCTATCCTCCCGACACCGATTACGATCCGGATGGCATGAGTGTATCGGAACGAGAAAAATTTCACGAGTGGTACGAGCAACACAGTCACCACGTCTTTGATTTTCGCCAAGAAATTCTCGCCTACTGTAAAAGTGACGTCGATGTCCTCCGCCGATGCTGTGGTGTGTTTCGAGAGATATTTCTCATGGACACGGGAATCGATCCCTTCGAAAAAAGCTTGACCCTGGCCTCTGCCTGCAGTCGCGTGTTACGCACGCACTACCTCAAGAAAGACACCCTCGTCGTCATTCCTCGAGCCCTGATGCAAGAGCCAAAACCTGGTAAGGACTGGCACCGCTTCCAGCCTCGACAACAGTCCAACAAAGCCCTTCGATGGTTGGAATGGGAACAACATCAACAGACCATGGCTGCATTCCGAAACCAGACCCCACTACCCAACATTCGACACGCCCGTAACGGTAGTGAATGCCGAGTTGGCCCTTATAGCTTAGATGGCATGGACACGACCACGGGTACGGTGTACGAGTTTCACGGGTGTGCCTTTCACGGATGTCCCAAATGTTACCCGGGCCCCGTCCAAGACCTTCAGCATAAACATCCCTACGATCCATCTCGCAGTATGAGGGACTTGTACCAGAAGACCCAAGAACGTCACCGTCGACTCCAGGAACAGTACGGTATGCAGACCATCCGCGTCATGTGGGAGTGTGAGCTAGAGGAAGAACGACGCCACGATCCCGAGATGGACGAATTTTTACAAGGCTTGGAAGATCAGCAATGGCCCGCTCCCGAACCTCTGATGCCCCGCAACGCTTTCTTCGGCGGAAGAACCAATGCCATCCAACTGTTGGTGAACGAATCGGTGGAAGACATGCGCTACATCGACGTGGTGTCCTTGTACCCTTACATCTGCAAGTACGGTACCTTTCCCATCAAGGAACCCACGATCGTCACACAGCCCGATCAAGACCAGTGGCAACAGTACGAAGGGTTGATCCAGTGTTCCGTCTTGCCGCCCCGTGGCCTGTACCATCCAGTGCTCCCGTTTCGGCGCAAACAGAAATTGGTGTTTGCCCTATGTCGAAGCTGCGTCGACGAACACATGCAACAAGGGGAGATTGCCGAATACCAACCGTGTGAGCACACCGACGAACAGCGAGCCTGGGTGGGTACGTTTGTCACCCTGGAACTCAAGAAAGCGGTGGCCCTAGGATACCAAGTACTGAAAGTCTACGAAGTTTGGCACTGGAAAGAATTCAGCACTTACGATCCCGAGGCCAAAACGGGCGGTCTGTTTACGGGGTACATCAATCACTACCTGAAGAAGAAGATGGAAAGCAGCGGTTATCCCGACACCTGTCACACCGAAGAAGACAAGACCCGCTTCGTCAACGACGTGTACGACACCGAAGGTATTCGTCTGGATCCCACGTCGATAAAACCTAACAAAGGGATGCGGGCGTTTAGCAAGTTACAATTGAACACGGCATGGGGTAAATTCGGACAGAGAGACAACTTTCCCAAAACAGAATACATCACGGAGCCCAGCGTCTACTTTGAAAAAATGTTGGACGTGACCCAGACCGTACGAGATGTGCAGTTAGTGAACGATAACATGGTCTTGATGGAAACGTTGAAAAAAGAAGAACACGTGGCACCCTGCCCCATCACCAACGTGGTTATCGCCGCCTTTGTCACTGCCCAGGCTCGTTTGAAACTCTATTCTGTCTTGGAAAAGTTGGGAGAAAGGGTATGCTATTTTGACACCGATAGCGTCATCTACCAATACCACGCCACGTCATGGAATCCCCCGGAAGGTTCTAGTTTGGGTCAGTGGAAGAACGAGTTGCCCGAAGATGTCACCATTCGAGAATTTGTTAGCGGAGGGCCAAAGAATTACGCGTACCGCCAGAGCGATGGTAAAACTGTATGTAAAGTCCGGGGATTCACCTTGAATTACCGTGCCTCCCAGCAGCTGAATTACGCCATCATGAAGGAGAATGTACGGCACGTCAATCAAAACGAGCCTCTGGTCATAGCCAATCCGTTCAAGATTACCAGATCACGTGACCGCCGTCTTTGGACACGCCCCGAGAGCAAAAGATATAAAATCGTGTATGACAAGCGGTTTGTTCAATTCAATGACGATGGCCAACCGAGCAACACTTACCCCTATGGATACTGACTTGCGGGTCTCGGGAACATGGCGAACGAACGGAGAAGAGGACGAACCGGCAGAAAATTTGATCGAGAAACTTAGACAACGATGGCTCAACTTTCGAGTGTTGAAATGTTTCCGACCCATTATAGAAGAAAGGCAACACGGGGAGTGTATCGGCTGCACGTACGGATACCACAAGTGCACGTGCAGTGACTACCTCTGGGCGGACGAGCCGAAATCAAAAGACATCGATAGCGTGCTAGGCAGCATGGTGAATGATCCACAGGGTCAAGTTAAGACGTGGGAAACCGAACAACGATGGCAGGAAGACGTCATACAAACCTTGAGAAAGTCCTGGGCGGACGAGCCGAAATCAAAAGACATCGATAGCGTGCTAGGCAGCATGGTGAATGATCCACAGGGTCAAGTTCGGGTCTCAGGAACATGGCGAACGAACAAAGAAGATGACGAACCGGCAGAAAATATGATCGAGAAACTTAGACAACGATGGCTCAACTTTCGAGTGTTGAAATGTTTCCTGCCCATTATAGAAGAAAGGCAACACGAAGACTGTATCGGCTGCAAGTACGAACATCCAAGTCAGAGATACCACTCGTGTCTGGGACTAGGCGTTTCTTCCATAACGGGTCAACCCTCGCACCCCGTGGACGATTACAATCACTACCTTTGGGTGGACGAGCCGAAACTGCAAGACATCGATAACGTGCTAGGCAGTATGATGGACGATCCACGGGATCAAGTCAAGACGTGGGAGGACGAACAACGATGGCGAGAAGACGTCGAGAAAGCCTTGAAAAAGTTCTGGACGGTGGTACCGGGCTTTAAGACCGCGTTGATCAAACGCAAAGACGAGTTTGTCGAACAGAAAGAAGACCCCATACGTCAGTGGATGGACGGTTTGCCGAAGAAAAAGAAACGATGGTCTCTGGATCAAATGGATATCAATGTCATGTCCGGCAACATGGGAGAAGGCTGGGAATGTATTGGCAGACATCTGGGGATCAGAGAAGCGCGAATCAGTCAAGCCAAGATGAGTCATCCCAACAACGCGCGCATGCAAATCTTCACCGTGTTCAATCAATGGCGACAAAAGCACGGTAATCGAGCCGACCTGATGACGTTGTTGGAAGCCTGTCACGTGAGTGAAGCCTTGATCGATTGGGACAAAGTGAAAAAGTACGTGGACAGCCTGGAAATCATAGACTAAACAACGAACCAATCAAAACGAAGGAAAAGAAAGAACCAATCAAAAGCGAGTGACGTCACGACCAAGACTATAAGAAGCGAAGTGTCACACTGAAATTTCATTCTGCTCTCGATGGCTAGTCAAGCTTGTTTCTCCTGTAACAATGTCGGACACTGGTATAGAGACTGCCCTGCTCGTTCCCAACAACAGCAACGAAAACCAAGACAAGACAGACCAGCCTACGGTTCCTATGGAAGTTGTTACCTCTGCGGAGAACCAGGACACTGGGCACCCCAGTGTGGAAAACGAACAGAAGCCCAAAAAGCGAAGAGTGATGAAGAAAGAAAAGAAACTGTCAAAAGAAAGTGTTACGGAATCAAGAGACCCACCGACGAAAATCACAAGTGCCTCAACTGTGGACAGCTCGGACACGGCCTGCTCGAGTGCCAAGAAGAAATCCAAACAGAAAACAACTTTGAAGCCGTTGCCAGTCGCATGTTCGACAACAACATCGACATGCCCAGAGACAACACCCGCAGTCAGCGATACTGGTACTGGTGCGGAGAAGCGTTCGAGCTCTACAGACGATACAAAGAAAAAAAGAAAACAGCTGACGAAGCTTTCTATTCCACCGACTATTCTCCCGACTACCAGTATCGCTGACTGCGGGTGTTGTCTCTGGGCATGTCGATGTTGTTGTCGAACATGCGACTGGCAACGGCTTCAAAGTTGTTTTCTGTTTGGATTTCTTCTTGGCACTCGAGCAGGCCGTGTCCGAGCTGTCCACAGTTGAGGCACTTGTGATTTTCGTCGGTGGGTCTCTTGATTCCGTAACACTTTCTTTTGACAGTTTCTTTTCTTTCTTCATCACTCTTCGCTTTTTGGGCTTCTGTTCGTTTTCCACACTGGGGTGCCCAGTGTCCTGGTTCTCCGCAGAGGTAACAACTTCCATAGGAACCGTAGGCTGGTCTGTCTTGTCTTGGTTTTCGTTGCTGTTGTTGGGAACGAGCAGGGCAGTCTCTATACCAGTGTCCGACATTGTTACAGGAGAAACAAGCTTGACTAGCCATCGAGAGCAGAATGAAATTTCAGTGTGACACTTCGCTTCTTATAGTCTTGGTCGTGACGTCACTCGCTTTTGATTGGTTCTTTCTTTTCCTTCGTTTTGATTGGTTCGTTGTTTAGTCTATGATTTCCAGGCTGTCCACGTACTTTTTCACTTTGTCCCAATCGATCAAGGCTTCACTCACGTGACAGGCTTCCAACAACGTCATCAGGTCGGCTCGATTACCGTGCTTTTGTCGCCATTGATTGAACACGGTGAAGATTTGCATGCGCGCGTTGTTGGGATGACTCATCTTGGCTTGACTGATTCGCGCTTCTCTGATCCCCAGATGTCTGCCAATACATTCCCAGCCTTCTCCCATGTTGCCGGACATGACATTGATATCCATTTGATCCAGAGACCATCGTTTCTTTTTCTTCGGCAAACCGTCCATCCACTGACGTATGGGGTCTTCTTTCTGTTCGACAAACTCGTCTTTGCGTTTGATCAACGCGGTCTTAAAGCCCAGTACCACCGTCCAGAACTTTTTCAAGGCTTTCTCGACGTCTTCTCGCCATCGTTGTTCGTCCTCCCACGTCTTGACTTGATCCCGTGGATCGTCCATCATACTGCCTAGCACGTTATCGATGTCTTGCAGTTTCGGCTCGTCCACCCAAAGGTAGTGATTGTAATCGTCCACGGGGTGCGAGGGTTGACCCGTTATGGAAGAAACGCCTAGTCCCAGACACGAGTGGTATCTCTGACTTGGATGTTCGTACTTGCAGCCGATACAGTCTTCGTGTTGCCTTTCTTCTATAATGGGCAGGAAACATTTCAACACTCGAAAGTTGAGCCATCGTTGTCTAAGTTTCTCGATCATATTTTCTGCCGGTTCGTCATCTTCTTTGTTCGTTCGCCATGTTCCTGAGACCCGAACTTGACCCTGTGGATCATTCACCATGCTGCCTAGCACGCTATCGATGTCTTTTGATTTCGGCTCGTCCGCCCAGGACTTTCTCAAGGTTTGTATGACGTCTTCCTGCCATCGTTGTTCGGTTTCCCACGTCTTAACTTGACCCTGTGGATCATTCACCATGCTGCCTAGCACGCTATCGATGTCTTTTGATTTCGGCTCGTCCGCCCAGAGGTAGTCACTGCACGTGCACTTGTGGTATCCGTACGTGCAGCCGATACACTCCCCGTGTTGCCTTTCTTCTATAATGGGTCGGAAACATTTCAACACTCGAAAGTTGAGCCATCGTTGTCTAAGTTTCTCGATCAAATTTTCTGCCGGTTCGTCCTCTTCTCCGTTCGTTCGCCATGTTCCCGAGACCCGCAAGTCAGTATCCATAGGGGTAAGTGTTGCTCGGTTGGCCATCGTCATTGAATTGAACAAACCGCTTGTCATACACGATTTTATATCTTTTGCTCTCGGGGCGTGTCCAAAGACGGCGGTCACGTGATCTGGTAATCTTGAACGGATTGGCTATGACCAGAGGCTCGTTTTGATTGACGTGCCGTACATTCTCCTTCATGATGGCGTAATTCAGCTGCTGGGAGGCACGGTAATTCAAGGTGAATCCCCGGACTTTACATACAGTTTTACCATCGCTCTGGCGGTACGCGTAATTCTTTGGCCCTCCGCTAACAAATTCTCGAATGGTGACATCTTCGGGCAACTCGTTCTTCCACTGACCCAAACTAGAACCTTCCGGGGATTCCATGACGTGGCGTGGTATTGGTAGATGACGCTATCGGTGTCAAAATAGCATACCCTTTCTCCCAACTTTTCCAAGACAGAATAGAGTTTCAAACGAGCCTGGGCAGTGACAAAGGCGGCGATAACCACGTTGGTGATGGGGCAGGGTGCCACGTGTTCTTCTTTTTTCAACGTTTCCATCAAGACCATGTTATCGTTCACTAACTGCACATCTCGTACGGTCTGGGTCACGTCCAACATTTTTTCAAAGTAGACGCTGGGCTCCGTGATGTATTCTGTTTTGGGAAAGTTGTCTCTCTGTCCGAATTTACCCCATGCCGTGTTCAATTGTAACTTGCTAAACGCCCGCATCCCTTTGTTAGGTTTTATCGACGTGGGATCCAGACGAATACCTTCGGTGTCGTACACGTCGTTGACGAAGCGGGTCTTGTCTTCTTCGGTGTGACAGGTGTCGGGATAACCGCTGCTTTCCATCTTCTTCTTCAGGTAGTGATTGATGTACCCCGTAAACAGACCGCCCGTTTTGGCCTCGGGATCGTAAGTGCTGAATTCTTTCCAGTGCCAAACTTCGTAGACTTTCAGTACTTGGTATCCTAGGGCCACCGCTTTCTTGAGTTCCAGGGTGACAAACGTACCCACCCAGGCTCGCTGTTCGTCGGTGTGCTCACACGGTTGGTATTCGGCAATCTCCCCTTGTTGCATGTGTTCGTCGACGCAGCTTCGACATAGGGCAAACACCAATTTCTGTTTGCGCCGAAACGGGAGCACTGGATGGTACAGGCCACGGGGCGGCAAGACGGAACACTGGATCAACCCTTCGTACTGTTGCCACTGGTCTTGATCGGGCTGTGTGACGATCGTGGGTTCCTTGATGGGAAAGGTACCGTACTTGCAGATGTAAGGGTACAAGGACACCACGTCGATGTAGCGCATGTCTTCCACCGATTCGTTCACCAACAGTTGGATGGCATTGGTTCTTCCGCCGAAGAAAGCGTTGCGGGGCATCAGAGGTTCGGGAGCGGGCCATTGCTGATCTTCCAAGCCTTGTAAAAATTCGTCCATCTCGGGATCGTGGCGTCGTTCTTCCTCTAGCTCACACTCCCACATGACGCGGATGGTCTGCATACCGTACTGTTCCTGGAGTCGACGGTGACGTTCTTGGGTCTTCTGGTACAAGTCCCTCATACTGCGAGATGGATCGTAGGGATGTTTATGCTGAAGGTCTTGGACGGGGCCCGGGTAACATTTGGGACATCCGTGAAAGGCACACCCGTGAAACTCGTACACCGTACCCGTGGTCGTGTCCATGCCATCTAAGCTATAAGGGCCAACTCGGCATTCACTACCGTTACGGGCGTGTCGAATGTTGGGTAGTGGGGTCTGGTTTCGGAATGCAGCCATGGTCTGTTGATGTTGTTCCCATTCCAACCATCGAAGGGCTTTGTTGGACTGTTGTCGAGGCTGGAAGCGGTGCCAGTCCTTACCAGGTTTTGGCTCTTGCATCAGGGCTCGAGGAATGACGACGAGGGTGTCTTTCTTGAGGTAGTGCGTGCGTAACACGCGACTGCAGGCAGAGGCCAGGGTCAAGCTTTTTTCGAAGGGATCGATTCCCGTGTCCATGAGAAATATCTCTCGAAACACGCCACAGCATCGGCGGAGGACATCGACGTCACTTTTACAGTAGGCGAGAATTTCTTGGCGAAAATCAAAGACGTGGTGACTGTGTTGCTCGTACCACTCGTGAAATTTTTCTCGTTCCGATACACTCATGCCATCCGGATCGTAATCGGTGTCGGGAGGATAGGCGCCCACGTAATCTTCATTCTCCGGTTTGTTGAAGGGGTGAGGGAAATAACCTTTCTTGAGTTCTTGCAGGCCAAAGGTCTTGGGCATGTCCCGTAAAGCCATCGGTAGAAAGTTGAGGGAATCGATGAATTTTACCGTACCGACAGTGATCGTCATCGCTTTACCACCATTCATAATCACTTCGGGTTGCGCCACGGAATGTTTGTGCAGCGTCTGTAAAATCAACAGTCCGTCGTACCCTTTAAAGTTGTGAGCCACGGCAATCACGGGACTCGATTCGTGACTGTCATGTTTCCGACCATTTACCACCGTACCGTGAGCAGCGAGTTGCAAAAACCATTTTCCCACATCGTCCAGCGTGTCTGGGCCTTTAAACACAATTTCCCGTTGGTGATTCCAGTACGTGTCGCAGTGCTCGCAGGGATCTTGATTGTCGATACAAAAGTGACAGCAGGTTTGCAGGACACATAGGTTGGGAATGTGTTCACTGGTATCCTGCTGGCATTCAAAGTCAAAGAAGACGAAGCGGGTCAACGTTGATTTCTGTAGTTTATCGATTTGTATCTTTCGGTCTTTATTCATGTCGATGGGTGATTTCAGTGGTTGGATGTAACAAAACTGTTTCTCGGCCGTGTGCCACTCTCGGCAGATGGAACACTCGTATTCTCCGCATCGGTGTTCTTCCAAATTTCGCTTAGCCTTGATGACGTCCCACTCTTTTTGACATTTCTCACATTTCTTCCATCGATGACATACACTGCACTTGGCTCTGGAACGGGTGGCAAGGTGATTGTCGAAACACTGGCGGCTCACAAACACGCGATGACAACGGTAACACGTCTTTGTGTTGGGATCAGGTGGACAGGGTGGACCCACTGTCTTACATCCTTGACACATGACGTGACACGAATGATTCTCTGCAGCATTGTATCCTACTTGACAGGTCTCACAAAAATACGACCTTTCTACAAAGGCGGGCATGGAGGTAATGACGTCATAATGCCTGTCGTGTAAATACAGGTTGAGATGTTTTGGGGTCCCAGTGACGTGTTTTGTTCCCCGATAGATCGCCTTCCCAAAGATGGCCCGAGAGAAAACATTGAGCTGATAACCTTGCTCCCCCAAATACTTGGCGTACAATTCCCAGGTTTCCATTCCCGTGCAGGCTTGCCTGGCTCCACCGACGGCATCGATAAGTGCTTCGGTTTTCTTCGTCTGCCACGAGTGGGGTCCTGTGTTGTTGGTCAATCTCTTCTTCTCCCTTATCCATTCAGGTGTGTCTTGTTTGTTGGCAAAGTGACGAGAGACGACAATGGCTCGCTGAAAACACAGTTCGTCGGCATTCTTGATGGTGACGAGGCATCTCTTTTTCTTCAAATATTCTTCGAAATTAGCACTGTGTCTTTTCTTCATGTTTGTTCCACCGCTACCTCGACCATCGGGAGGGGACACGTGACATATACTCATGGACATGCGTTGATCTAGACGAAATTCTTCGTTACTCTGTAACACGGCAGCCACTTTCTGTAACACGTCTTCGGCTTTTAACAAACGATGCTCACGGAAGGGTAACCAGATCGGTGTTTTGAGTCCCGGGTGACTGATGGCGATTCTAACATAATCACTTTCTCTGGCGTCCAAGGTTCGACGAATTTCCTCGATGATGGCCTCAAAGGTGTCGTGTAGTTGTTGTGGTACATCGTTGGCTGGAACGTGGGACCAATCTTCCAAAAAGTCTATCTCCACACACAGTGATTCGGTTCGAAATAATCGGCTGTATCGTCTATCCACGGGTCGTAATGTAAAACTCATCTTGCTTTGCTCGCTGATCGCTTATCAATGACTGAAGCTGTCGCCTCCCTTCCTTTTATTCCTGTCACCATGAATGGACTCGTCCATGACGTCATACCCTTCAAATGGATTCGTCCGTGACGTCACCCATGAATGGACTCGTCCGTGACGTCATATCAAATGGATTCGTCCTTACGATCATAAAACGGTACAACACCAGTCTTTCTATCAGTATCAGAATAGGGGGGTTGGGATGGCCTAGTGGTCTAGAGTGCCGCGCTTCGACCTCTAGCTGGCCGGTCACCTCTGGCTTGCGGCTGTGGTTTCGAGCCCTGGTGTGAGCGTATGTGGCATGGAGATAGGGGCTCCTTCTCAACCTCGTGGGTTTCCCCCGGGCACTCCGGTTTCCTCCCACAGCAAAGGCCCCTGCGCGTGCGCTAAGATAATGAAAATCAAAAATAAGCCTTGTCTGCGATATCACTTTCGGTGGAAGCGGACGTTAAACACCAAGAACAACAACAACAGTATCAGAATGGATGCTCCGGTGTTACGCATCGAAGACAACCACAGCACGGATACTCTCATGTATCTCAGGGGTAACACGCTTGCCGTGATTACCCCTGACGATATCTTTGTCTTACCTGACGAGGTATTAAAAACACCTCCCAGGAAAAGACCTCCTCCCGAATTAGTGGAGGCCATTAGACGCAACCGACATAAAGTTCGTCGTGCCCTCACATTCTAGTGCTCGCATTCGAGTGAGGACAACGGCCCTTGTCAGGGCCAACTTAATCAATGGAAAAAGGTTGTTTCCCCTTCCCTCCCTCTCTTCCCTGCTTCTCCTCTTCCCCTTCTTCTCTCTCTCTCTCTCTTTTTCCGCGCGCGCGCAAGGTCACGCAAGGGGTCACGCACGTGCAGGGGTCATTTAGGTCACGCACGTGCCAGGGGTCATCCAGTGCAAGGTCACGTGCACGCGCATGCACGCACGCGCATGCGCGCACGTGCGTTGCCATACAAGCCCTTATACTACTTGCACCCTGGAATAAATTCAATGCCACAATGACTGTAACATTCAAAGTCAGTGTCGTGCAAATCTTGGGTTGGACCCCCATGATGATCCCAAGCATCACCTGCATTCCATGCGGTAGCTATTGGTGCGTTTGGGCGTCACCTGTAACTGGAAATGTTTCTTCTGTTAGGTTCTATAGAGACTTTTTTCGTAGTCATTTGCATATTTTATTATTATGCCCCCCAAATCAAATATCCCCTACGTTTTTTGAATAGTATATATAATTTGCCATGGTAACATTACTAGGAGTAATCGTGTCTCAGCTAAATCGTTACGCGAGAGCTTGTTCTTTTTATTCTTTTAAGTAGATCAAGAGATTTGTCAACTAAGCTCCAACTACAAGGATACTTGCGCATTAAACTTATAAAAACCTTTAAAAAGTTTTATGGCCGTCACATTGATTTGATTGGTCTATGTCTATCTCAGCTATTATTCTAGATATATTTAATTGGCGCGTATCCTATTTACTATCTGTCAGATTATGTCTACCACATCGTTAACACTGTTCATCACGTACATTTTGCATACAGATAGTCCATTGGCCAATCACGCTATTTTACCGAGCTTTTGACTAATAGTTTGGATGCAGCTATGGTGAGTGTGGCGCCAGGCAGGGTAAGCTTAGTCTTCCTGACACCTGTTACGACTGTTTGTTGTGTATCTTGTACACGATGAACAGTCCATTCGCTGATCATACTATTTTGCCTATAAAATTTTTTAGGACTTCGAATTTTGTCTATTGGTTTGGATTGTTCGTACTTGGCTTTTATTTTATGTTTGCCCCGGGTTCTCGCTTGGCTATTAGTCCAAGATTCGATCCTGGCAAACAGATAGTTTTGCGGACCTTTCAATCGCGCATGTAAAACAACATTCAATAATGTGAAGAAATTAAATGAAATGGGGCTTAATTGCCCTACTGTTCTGCTCCTTACAATGGAGGGGCATGACACCGTCCAAGCAAAATGTCAAACACAACGCAATGTATGGCGTATGCCTGTCTTCATGGGCGCAGATCCCGGTGGGGACACCGGGACGCATCCCCACTAATATTTTTAGTGGTGGGGACATGATATATCTGGCCTGTCCTCTCTTGCCCCCCCCCCCAACCTAATAATTTTAGGAAAAAAAGGTTTTGTGATAAGGTTCGGTGATCAATACCTGCTACGGTGATTAAATCCCACATCCCCCCTCAGTCATAGAATTGAATGTTGAGTGATTTCTACGACCCTTGAGAAGTGCTTTTTACGACCCTCAAAGTTTTTGGGTATAGGTTCAACGCGTCGAGATTATGCATTCACTTGATACACACACTCCGTTTGTTTGACCCCCCCACCCTCTTTATTCGGATAAGCTGTTACTGGTGATTTGGCGACGAACAGTATCTGGTCATGAGTTCTATTTATCTCGACGACCAGTGTCTATTTTACAAAATATAGCGGCGAAAATATTCATTCACGTTGAGTCACTCACTCCTCTCTGGTCGGATAAACTAGTGATTTTGGCTACAGGCGGTACCTGTTAAGCTCTATTTATCTCGACGATCAATGTCTGAAATACTGCCAGACTTCACTTTGGGCAGTCTACTTTTCAAATTATTGGAGACTTCGTTGAGGTACGCAAGTCCGTTCATTCGACACTTTCCTCTCTGGAGTCGGAAAGACAAGGGTACTTCGTTGAGGTTCGCAAGTCCGTTCGTTTGATATTTTGTTTTCTGGTTTGATAAAATAGTGATCAGGCGACGGACGGTATGTGGTCAGATTTATTTATCTCGACGATTGTTGTCTGACCCAATACTGCCAGACAGCAATTTCGACAGTCTATTTTTCAAAAATTTCTGGGAAAGGGGCCCCATATCATCCTTAATCACTCCCTACTTTGGCGCTCGGGAGTGGGATTCGTCGATGCTCGCAAGTCCGTTCATTTGACACTTTACCTCAACCACCATTGCCTGAAATACCTCAGGTTGCATTTCCGACAGCCTATTTTTCAAAAGTTTCTGGGGAGGCCCTCTACCCCAAATTGAAGCTCGTGCCTTCACGTTGTGTATTGATAGGCGTACGGGCTCGATGGCAGTTAGCGGGGGCAGAACCCGAATTGCCCAAAAATATTTCGGGTTTACAGACGCCCCCTCCCCTCCCCCTAAGAAAATTTTGGAATATTTGACGGCTGCAAACACGTTTTTCTGCTATTTCAAACCGTGAACAAAGCAACTTCAAGTGGTCTAATATAGCTTAATGGTGGCTGACTCGAATTTCAGTCAATCTTTTACAGTCCACGAAGACGGGAAAATTTTGAAAACTTAAATGCCGCAAACGCGTCTTTCTGCTATTCCAGCCTGTGAATACAGCAACTTCAAGTTGGTCCAATACAGCCTAACTGCTGACCCGGATTCCAAACAACCAATCAATCGTCGCGGGGTATGGAGGCCTCATCCTCCCGGAGACAATTTTCAAAATTTAACCACCGCAAATGCGTTTTCTGCTATTCTAGCCCGTGTAAGTAACTCCAAAAGTATCCATTGGTGTTGTAACCGAAATCCCAACCATCCAATCAGACTGTTGCAGCTGTATTCACGAATACTAATCCATGCCCGAAAAATGTCGCACAAAGTAGAGTGACTCCAGACAAAATGTTTTAATTCATAGTCAACTTAATACAAATTCGTGGTATTCAATTAAAAGAAAAGTAAAATTAGTGTTTTATTAGGGCTCAACGAAAGGTAGGGAAGCAAAACCAGAAATGCCCGACAGCGACGCCGATTTCCTTCGAGAGGCGAAGAAGCGGAGCTGACCTTGTATAGATCTCCCAAGAAAATTTTGGAATATTTGACGGTCGCAAACGCGTTTTACTGTTATTCCAGCCCGTAAAATTATTAGATTTCGGGCACTTTATTTTGCCAAGAAGATGAATTTTTTTTTCTCACTTTACCTGTCTGCCCGAAAAGTTGGCTAGTCCGAAAGTTAGGGGGCCGAAAAGTCGGCTTGCCCGAAAGTTAGGGGGCAGCTGCCCCACCCCCTGTCCCCTGGTTCGTACGCCTATGTGTGTATTTACTTCTTCTTGTCCACCCCAGTTCAGACGTTTGTTTTACCAGGAATAACAATGCAACAGTTCTTTTTTACATTTTATATACCATGACCGGGTACACAGATACAAGCATAGTGTAGATTACAATACTAACGTCATTCTCAAATCTAGACAGTCAGGCTCGCTGGGGCTAGTCTGCTCATAGAAATCGTTACATCTTTTCCCTTCCAGAATTTGTCTGCTGTCTAAGAACTTGGATGATAATCTCTCCGGAATCTAATGAAATCGGGCATAAACGTTTGCCATGCTTTCTTTTATATGTCCATGATTGGACCCATCAACATCACGCACAAACTAGTCTATTTATGATCCTGAATCTGTGAAATTATTGATATGATTGATTAAATTAAGCCAAATAATGCAATCGTAATTGTCCTATCGCATGTAATCTGGTAACATGTTGTTTAACACATAGAACCATGCAGGTATGTTTTGGTTCTATAACTCTTTTTGTATATCCCTATGTCACTCATATTTGAGTGCACATTTAGTACAATTAAAACAATATACATGTAATGCCATCATTAATTTCACGAGCACAAATTCTAGTAAAAGTCCTTTATAATTCACTTGCGCGTGAGGCTCTTTAGCAGTGGTAGGAAACCGGTGAACTCGGAAAAAAACTATGAGGTTGGACAGGCGATCATACTCATTGTAACGTACAAGTGGAATCTGGGAAACAAACCCACGCCACTTGACTCAATGACAGACCTTCTGATCCAACGCACACGCGTTAACCATTCGGCAACCCAACCCCTAGTTATTCATTTACGGGACTCTAATATTTAGATGGTATGTTTGAAGAAAGGCGTCTTTCGTGCTCTTCATTTTGCACTCAGTAACTCGGTGTATCTATAGAAGCCAGTAATTGGATATACCTGACATTATATCTATATCATATCTCTTCTGGTACATCTAAATATTTCCAATCTAACAAGTTTCGAATTTTGTAGCACCAAAGAAGAAGTAATTCCAAAAAAAAAATCAGTTTTAAGATTTAAAGGATAAGAAGCAGAGGCGGATTCTTAAGGCTCCCCACCCCTAATTTTCGACAGTGCCCTTTTTTACTACTGAAAGTGCCTTTCAACCGGCTTTTTCGCTCAATTTCGGGGCTCTTTTTCAACGATTTCCATACGTTTAGACGAAAATATCAGCCAAATAGCTCTTGGAATGGCTTCAGATGCAAGGAAATGACGGATAATTTTCTTGGGGTCCCAGCCTCCATCAGTGCCCTTATTTTGCCGTGCCCCCCCCCCCTTCAAAATTCCTAGATCCGCCCCTGAGAAGGCATTGAATACTTTCCCTTGTTACTCTTTAGTAGACAGATTTAACCTAAATAGTGGATTTCTGAAAATATGTACATTAGGCAATCACTCACCCAGTCAATCAATCATTAGATTAAAAGACAATAGTCTTACTGCCATTTAATCTTAATCTCAAGCTAACACTAACAACCAAACGGTGGCCTTCAAGCATCTCGCATATGATTTTATGGTTGCATCATTTTCATGTCGCGATTTATTTCCTTATTTCTTCAGTCAAAAAATCTCTAGCTAACCCAATATCCCTTAATATCCCGAATTACGACACCAATCCGCTGTCCCGTTCTAGGGTGACCACCTTTAGTTCATCATATTGCGGGACGTTTATGAAAAAAATATATTTTGCTCAAAAACCCCGTTATTGTCTGCGGAGCGCCGAAGGCGCGAGACAGCTCGGTGGTCCCTCCTCCGAAAATTTTTGAAAACTAGAAGCCCGGAAACGCCATTTCCCGCAACCTGACACAAAAAATGTCGCAATGAAGTACTGTGATTTTGTAGTGATTGTAGTATATTATGATCTTAATATATTTATCGACTGGTTTTGTAAGCTGATCAGATTAAGGTGTGCCCGGTTGGTTACGCCTGTCATTGTCACTCAGTTTCTGCACGTGCATTAAATCATTGCTTGACATGTCATTGAATAAAAGACACGACCAAGATATGCATCGTGTTATTATTTTGTTTTTATCCAAATCATATTGTTACAGTGACAACTTTTAATTTTCTCCTGAATACATAACTCAAGACAGTGAGTTTATGATTTATGATGACGTAAAAAATTATCCGAAGAATTGTGGACGTACAGCCATTATAGTTCAACACGGTCGAACGATAAAGTGGCCAAGAATATCATCCACAGTATTCGAAAGTGCAAACACGACTTACTTACATTGGGAGGCAGACCACAATTGTAGTTCGTCTATTTATAGCAGTTCTCTCTCTGTCTCTTTTCTCCCCATTTGCATGCCCATTTTTGTTGATTTTTTGGCCTAGAATGGACTAAGAGGGTTTGAATTAATATTTTCTGCCAGGTTTTGGTAAATATTCATGATTTTGAGGCGGAAGGATAACGGCGTTATGAGGTTGGCGACGGTGATATGTACCGCAACTAGATACATGTTTTGGGTATGCTTCTTCAAGTTCGTGTATCTCAAAATTTTGGTGGTCAACCTCATAAAAATTTTAGTGCAAAGACATGGCCATTTGTTCCTCTCTGTCTGTAGTGAAAAGCATTTCGTCCAACGAAAATTTGGGCAAAAATTGGAGGTGGGCAAAGAGCCCAGAATTAACATTGAAGTCAATGGGGAAATTAACGGTGGTCTGCCTCCATTGCATACGATTACATCATGTGTACCTACTTCAAGAATACACATGATGGCAAATGGCCGCCATTTAAAATACTACGCCCGCCTCTTAGAGACGATAACTTAACTCGCTATAAATTGTAAAAAAATTTACTTCGGCTAGAATTAAAAAACACCTAAGATTAACATTTGCTAAAAATTTCTAAAAAACAACCTAAATTTATGGAAATGGGGCCAAATCAAATCAGGCAAATTACATCAAATAGTCCATGTTAAACGTATAGCAAAAATTTTAAACTAACGCGAGCACGCGCGTTTCTAGACAACGCCATAGCGGGTCATAGCAACCAGTGAGTATAAATTGGAAATCCCCAATGACGTAGATATTATAAATTGGAAAGCCGAGTCTGTCTTAAAATAAGTAGTACCGTCAGTAAACAAGATGGAAGCCATCTGCTATCGTGTTTGATCATGGAGTAGGCAAGCACAGGTGTGTCGTATGCCTCCATTGATGTTATCTTTATTCTTACTCTTGCCGTGAACGGATGGGCTTCTGACATCGAATAATTAAGACAAAACGAAAATATTAAAACTGGTGCACGAATTGTATGCCAAAGACTGTCATTTAATTTGAACTCTTCGCATATTTCGCCGAACATAAATGAAATGATTAGAAAGTACAGTATAAACACGATTGAATGTAAACCAGTTTATCTGTGTAGGATAAAGCACGAGACTGAGGTTATGCTGGGGAAAGAAAGACTGAAGAAAACAACCCGAGAAAAAGAAAAACCGAGGCCGATAGGCCGAGGTTTTTCTTTTGAGGGTTTTTTCTGAAGTCTTTCTTCCCCAGCATAACCGAAGTCGAGGACTTTATCTTGCTTATAAACCGTTTATGTTTACATGTAAAATGAAAATATAAGTAAAATACATGTACGAGTATAATGTGGAAAATGAAAATACATATGTTCGGTTATACCAACATTTTATTGGTGTAAATATGTTGGCGGTATAAATATATTTTTTGTTTTGTTTATGAAATGTAATAAACATTTTGTTAAGCGTAGAAGGGCAATAATATATAACACCAATAATAAATCTAAATAGAATATTCCCTGTGTCATATCGTCTGCAGTGACTGGTGTTGAATACTATTAAAAAAAAGTAGGGGATATTTGATTTTTAAGTGCCATTAAAGTCACCTAATGAAACTGACGAAGAAACAAATGACAAAATGAAATTAAGTTCACATTCATCGATTTATTCCAAATGATCGTTAGACTAAGTAAGGCACAGACTGACCATTATAAGGGTAAAATGATACCCGGGGTCAAACAGCAAAGTTACCACAGCATCACAACAAAGTCAGTAACGGGTAAATCCTCCTCTGTTTGCCAAACAAGCATTGATCCGACGTGGCATACTCCTAATGAGACGTCTAAGGTCATTTTGGTCCAGATTGTCCCATTCCTGTTGCAACGCAGCAGCAAGTTCTTGGACATTGGCAGGACGTAACCTCTGTCCAAGCATGTCCAAGACATGCTCGATGGGGGGGGGGGGGGGTCGGGACTCAGTGCTGGCCAAGGTAATGTGGTGATGTTCTGTTGTTGGAGGTAACCTGTAACGATCCTGGCCCTGTGACATCTTGCGTTGTCATTCTCGAAGATGAAACGGCGGCCATGATGTCGTGCGAACGGCACAACATGGGCTGCCAAGATGTTGTCCAGGTAGTACTGGCCTGTAACACGCCCTACAACAACATGTAAAGCCGTTCTTCCAGCAACAGTGATGCCTCCCCACACCATAACAGAACCACCACCAATTCGATCATGTCTGATGATGTTAACGTCTTGGAAGCGCTCGTTTCGACGACGCCACACTCGACGACCGACTTCAAGTAAAACTTGTCCAACCCCTGGAAGTCTAAAATGCAAGAAATACTATAACCGTCAATATAAATATGAAATAAAGCATATAATTTGTGTTTTTTATTTCTCCTTGTTGCAACTGGATTGTTTCGATTCCCCAGATGTACGCGACAGGACTTGGGATCGCCTGTCAAATCTCGTGGGTTTTCTCCGGATTCCTCCAACGTCCTAAGACCCTACGCGCAAGGGAATTATTGAAATAAAATTGAACGACGTGTAAGTCCCGAAATGACCTGGTTTGTGTCGATTGAGCGTTAAACCCTATCTCCCCCACACTGCAGGACAGAACAGCGCTAGTAAGAAGTTAAACCCCCGTTTAATTTCAAATTGAAAGTAGGTTACCTTTAATGTCATACACGGAAGTGTTATTTTGGCGAGCACGTCAACAGATTGTTAAAAACTCAAATTTTACCCGCTATATTGATCATGAGTATATCCCAGAATTCCCACAAGAAAAACCCTATTCCATGTTTTCTTATGGGGAAATAAAAACCTGCAGTGAAAGAATAACCCGGTACGGGTTAAAAGAAAAACCTCAGAAGAATAACCCCAAATTCCCCTATATATATTCAAAGCCGCCCCTGACTTTAAGATCGCAAGTTATTCCGAGCATAGAATTTACCCCAAAGATCAAAGAGATTTACCGTTACAGGTTTTTAAATACATTGAAAGGTAAACAATTAAAAATTCAAGATTTAAAAGAGTACTTTTTGTTCGACTTCGCAGCTTCTAATAATCTGCGATTTCTTAATATATACCTGTGAAACTCCTGACACGAATATTTAAAATAATTGGCTGAGGTATTCCTCAGTTTGTTCACCGAAAAACGTATCATTATGTCTTTGGTGAAGTTTTGAGTAAAGTTGTTGCATGTAGCTGTATAGTTCTGGTGTTGTAGTCGTGTCTTTCTCTAATATCTGGATGGTAGACTGAAATGGCACAAGGGTATTTTTAAAAAATGACAAGTATGCTGGTAAAATACACGATTCGCCATCACCTTCATCACCATTTTCACAACCTTGAGATACTTCCAGACTGTTAGGGCAATCATCCGGATCCAAAGATAAAAAGTATGCCTTTACCGCGGGCCAGCATTCACTTAATCTAGTAACAGCAGGTAAAAGAGACAACCATCTTGTGCCAACATGCCTCAAAAGAGGGGCATAGTCCTGATCGACAAACTCTGACATTTGTTTCAAGGTCTCAACTCTCTTGGCGGATGAAGAAAAATGATTAAAAATCTTAATAGGCCTAATCAAGGTTTCAATATCGATTTGAAGTTTGTCACCAGCATGTTTTGCACAATTATGAATGATATGGGCAGGACAGTTTGTTTTAACAATTCGGTGATTTAGGAGTTTCAATTTTTGATATACAGAATTGTGTTTTCCATAATTAATGCTAGCATTATCCGCAGAATACGAAGATATTTTCGTGGCTGGGAGATTAAAAGCATCTAATCTTGATACAATTTGGGTGTAGATAATCTCAGAGGATTCGTGTGAAGTGAATCCTCATAGAAATCTAATACTTTGTTAGATACACGGGCGACCAATACCTCACAGATATAGGGGAAAGCTTAGTATTACCATGATTTGAAGCATCTGAGGCTACAGAGAAATATGATATTGATTCAAGATCGCGGAGTGTATCTTCAGCTGATGCTGGAGGAAGGACCTCGGTCACAATAGCTTCAGCTTTTGTACGGCCACAAAACATTTTCTTTCCAATTTCACAGTCTTTAAAGATCTGACTGTTTAATTTGGTCATACAATCGAGAAATCTGTAAGACTGTTCATGTTGGACAACATGATAAACCTGGGACACCTCTGCAGCGGTGATATCATCAAAACTTTTGCTATTTTGTGTGGTTAAAAATGAAGACATGACACTATTTTGATTCGTGTCTCTTTGACACTGTGTATGCTGAACCCCTTGGGCGTGTTTTTTGACATCAGATTCTCCTCCATGAGTAATAGTAAACGATTTATTGCATAACGCACAGAGTGCCTTTTTATCGCCTCCGTGAACTTTGTTAAGCCAAGTATTTTTTTATAGCCATGTAGAATTGAATTTGCACAATCTTTTGCTTGAATGATTTGAATCGGTTTCAGGATCGGAAGATCGCTTTAAAGATTGGAACATTATCAATCATTAATTAAATTGCCTAGGCTAAGCATTTTTATTTCCCGCACTAACGGTAAATATAGTCAAGATTATCTAGACCCTATACGACACGTACGAACGAAGATGTGTAAAAAAGGTCGAAGGCATCAGTTAAAATTTTGGAAACTTACTTAGCTAAAAAAAAAAAGATTGTGTTCGGGGGGGGGGGGGGTATGCTACCATTTTAACCTCGTGTGTGAAGGGACTGTTCGTAATGCAGTTCGATGATGGAACATGACTCTGTTTTTAAAAAAGAAATGTAATATACGTGTAGGACTAATCGTAGACTTAAGATTGTTCGTAAATCTGACATATTCGTATTTCCAGTCTGTTTCTCGAAACTACACGTAAGTCGTAGGTTTACATGTAAATATTAAAAAGGAATTTTTCATTACGGTTTTCATTACAGTATCATGGTAGACCTATTACCTGTAAATGGCGTAAATAATACAAGTTATGAGGCTCGCGTAAACTTACGAGTCGTGTTGCATGTGTAGAATGTTTGAGAAACGGAAATATAAGTCGTCGAATATGTTATGGTCAAAAACTACTCGTATTAATCTTTGCATTCAAAACAGACTTAAGGGTCACACCAATTTTCATACTTTCCGAAGATAATATCAGAAATAAGCAAAGTTCGCCGAAAGGTGAAAGGTATAAAGTGTCTTGAAAATGGACACAGATCACTAAATATTCATTGGACGTCACCCACGAATGTAGGGCGAAAGTTATTTTTAAAGTCTTTCTCTCCCTATCCCTTTTCCCCCCTTTTGCATGGCGATTTTTGTTGATTTTTTGGTGTAGAATCGAAGAAAAGGGTTTGAAAATACATTTTCTGCCAGGTTTTGGTGAATATTCATGATTTTGAGGCGGGAGGATACAAGTATTGTGAGGTTGGTTACGTTGAAAGGGAGGGCCGAAAATTGCTTGTTTAGTTGTCTATACTTCCAGCCTGTGTATCTCAAGTTTGTCATGGTGAACCTCATACGATTACATCATGTGTACCTACTTCAAGAATACACATGATGGCAAATGGCCGCCATTTAAAATACTACGCCCGCCTCTTAGAGACGATAACTTAACTCGCTATAAATTGTAAAAAAATTAACTTCGGCTAGAATTAAAAAACACCTAAGATTAACATTTGCTAAAAATTTCTAAAAAAACAACCTAAATTTATGGAAATGGGGCCAAATCAAATCAGGCAAATTACATCAAATAGTCCATGTTAAACGTATAGCAAAAATTTTAAACTAACGCGAGCACGCGCGTTTCTAGACAACGCCATAGCGGGTCATAGCAACCAGTGAGTATAAATTGGAAATCCCCAATGACGTAGATATTATAAATTGGAAAGCCGAGTCTGTCTTAAAATAAGTAGTACCGTCAGTAAACAAGATGGAAGCCATCTGCTATCGTGTTTGATCATGGAGTAGGCAAGCACAGGTGTGTCGTATGGGTGAACCTCATACATGCTTTTGGGCCAGAATTTGGGAAAAAGTTACAGCCGGTCTTAGTGACGAGAATTAACATTAAAGTCAATGGGGAAATAATTAGTGATCTGTGGCCACATGGGACTACTGTAGGGTAGGTAACTCATAGCTGAAAAATTTATTGACTTTCCCACAATAAATTGTTGGCCATTTGCATCCGCTTACAGTAGGCCTATCATAGTATTATTAGTAAGGCAAATTGAAACACTAAAAAAGATCCACGGATTTTCAAACGAATTGACAGTCGTAAACATATTCCTAGCACCTGTTGGAAACATTCGTTGTGCATACCGACTGAACCTGAATAATATAAGTTTGGATCTCTCCGTAACCGTGTAACGACGACTGTTATATCTTCTATTTAATAACCCCTAATTAAATATCTACTTAAGTCTGGTTAATCACAACTATATAATGTTTTGTCTGGATAATCGAATATTGAGAGTCTCGTTTTGAGGTTGACTTTGTAGAATGGCGGAATAAACATCAAATCAACAATCATTTTTTCCTATTTCAATTTATAAATCTACACGGCGCATAATCCCCTGTCGTTGTAAGATAACATGGTGGAGATGCTAAAGTTCTGGTGAGTCAACCGAAGCTCATTAAACACAACACAGAGTATGAATTCCACGCTGTTTCGTTCTGACAAGATTGTTTGGTAATCTCAACACGCCCGACCACGTTTTTCAGCATGTCTGACGAAGTCCCCTGCCACAATGCTGATCACTAAGACTATCATTCGTTAGTACTTTAGTAATACTAATAGTAATAAATAGACAAGCTATTGAAGTCACGTCCATGCAGTTGCAGGCATCTACTCCTTTTTACCGATCCAGGCATACCTCAGAAATCTGATGACGTTCTGTAGCGGTACCACTATATGATATGCCTATGCTCACTTATTCATTCAGTACTTAGTACGCCCACACTACAGTAGTTAGTATTACTTTAGTCAAGTCAAGCCATGTACATGAATTTGCAGTCTTCTACTCCATTTACCAATCCAGCAAGTGCTCAGAATAACATGTATTTACAAGATTCAATTGCTGTCGATCTTGGCGATCCCTATTGGCTCCCAGTCCAACCTACGTATGGTCAACGCCAGACTTTATCTGATGAATTGAGTTCGGACGGTTCTACAGTTCACCGCCAATACAGGTTTAATAATCTCTCGTCGCATTTTGATGGTAATACACAGGAGGCTGAGTATTTCATTTCTGCCTTTGATTCGTATTGTTTGTTAGATAAAATCGACACTGATTGTAAGAAAATTGCAGCTTTTCACCTACAACTACGTGGTCCAGCTCGCACTTGGTTCACCAACCTATCTCCAGTCGACAAAATGTCATGGAGTGCACTGTGTGTTAAATTTCGTCATAGTTTTATTGGGGGTGATCGAGTTTTACAGTTTCAGGCCTATAATACTGCAGCATTGCACCCTGGTTTCTCCATACAAGAATTTAGTGGTCAGTTGTTAGATCTTAGTACCCGTCTTCAAAAGCCTGATTATGACATTTTGCTGAGGTTTATAGATGCTTTGCCTCCACACTTAGATTTTTTTGTAAGCGCAGGACAGCCAAAGACTTTGCAAGCTGCAATCACCGCAGCCAAACTTGGAGAAGCTTATGGTTATCGACGTCAAGAACCAATCCTGGGTCAGCCTAGTTCACTACGTACCTATGACAGTTCGGGTGATAAAACCATTAATCACTGCATCACAAGTCATCATCATGGCGATAGGAAACAGTTTTCCTCTAACCCTCCATCTGTAAGCTACTCAGATTTTGTAAACTTACATTCAGCAAGTTTCTGCACTGACAGAGCGGTTCCCACAGATGCCTATATCTCAGTCTCAGCCCTCGCCTCAGCCACCGCCACCAGCCAGGTCTTACAGTCAGTAGTCAACTAGTCATTTATCGACAACTTCCCATTAACTGCCTGTACCCTCACAGCCAATGCCTACCTGTTTTGCTTGTCACGCTCCAGGTCACCTGGATCAAGAGTGGTAATTACAGACCCGATCTTCATTGTCTCCATTGTAAACAGTATGGACATACAGCCTATAGTTGCAAGTTACGTAATGTTCAACAGCAGGGAAACTTGCAGCCCCCAAGAGCTCCAGAGCACAGGCCCTGGGGAAGGAATCAATAAACTTTTCTTCCAGTCGTGCTCTTCCTCATCGTCTAAACATTGAACAAGGCGGAAAATTTTTATATTTACCAGTACGAATTCGTCAGCTGAAGTTGTATGCTTTACTGGATAGTGGCAGTTCAATCAATATTTTAGCAGCTGACCTATATAAGACACTACCTTCATATGTCAAGACTACAGTTAAACCTTTGCCATATGCAACCATTCACCTGGCAGATGGTAAACCAGTCGATGTCCTTGGGCTTAAAACAGTTCGACTTAAAACATCGATTACTAAATCTAGAGCTGTTGACTTTCTTGTGTTAAAGCAGTCGTCTCAACCCTTGATTCTTGGAAGTGTTTAAAAACGGTTGAACTTCCTCCAAACTCTGAATCATTTATATGGGGTCGTATTAATCCAGATTTGGCTCAAGTGTTTACAGGGTATATCTATTGTGCATCCAACTCTTTGTCGTAAAAATGTGCTCATTTGTAAGAGTATTTTGGTTATATCTCGTCAGAATATAAGGGTTATACTAATTATAGAAGTTTGTAGCTTAAAATGTGAATGTGACTGAATGTTAAAAACTGGAAAGATATTAATTTTTTTTCAATTTCATATCAATATTATGTGTCCCTTTAAATTCAATAATATTGTCCTTAGGATTAACAGTTGACATGGTCCAAGGGAGACAACTATGCTTTTATTCAATTATAAATGGCAGAACGTAAAACCATTTCTGATTGGCTATTCAGTTGGATATTTTAGATAGAGAAATTCTATTGGCTAAAAGTTGTTCTTCCTGTAAATCCGCCATGTAAACTATTAAAGCTAACGTTTATATATCTTTTCTTATTCTTTCACAGGTAAATATTAAAAGTCATTGTCCATAAATTATGTGAGAAAGACATTAGATATCCGGGAATATGTTGGAATAGTTTCTATGCTTGAATATGTCCTGTGTATTATGTATTCGTGCATTCTTCTCTTGACACAACCAAAACCGCATGGCATGGGTTAGGTGTGACGTCAGAGCGCGTTTCTCGAAGGAACCTTATAGGCCTAGCGGTAAAGCTGTACAATATCGGAATAAATAAATGACAATAGCCTTATTGATAACTGTCAATATATATTATTAATAATAAGTAGTGTTACTCAGTTACTCTTTTTATCAGTTACATATAATTCTAGGATAACATTGATCTTAGTATTTTAGTAGAATTCTTGTTTATTTCTATGGCATTCCAACAAAACATAAAAACACGTTTATTGATTGTATAATTTTATTCAATATTTTACAATACATTATAAATAAGTGTCACTATTCAAGATGTGTAACAGTTATCTCAAAGTGTATGTTCATCTCCCATTCCACTGGCATGTACATTTAAGTACATAGATTATGACCTTGATGTGAATATTAAGGAGTAAGATATCTTCTGTGCGTGGCAGCAGTTAGATTGTGTCATGTTATCCATTGCGTACAACCTAAGGGTTCATCATTTTGTTCCTTATGTTTTTGTAATATTGTTATAGTACAAAAAGTTGTTCTTCCTGTAAATCCGCCATGTAAACTATTAAAGCTAACGTTTATATATCTTTTCTTATTCTTTCACAGTGTGAACCGGGAGTAGTGTCGCAAAACCCCTTACATTTTGGCGAGCTTGCCAGGATCTTCTGTCAAGGTGGTTTAGAACTAAGAGAAGTAAAAGATGTCGACGACAGATAAGACTTCAAAAACGAGTTCGAAAAAAACAGATTCCATGGGTGTTGCAGCTGAGATGGAAGAAAAGATATATGACATAAAGAAGAAAGTTTATATAGCAACAAATGAAATCGTTGAACAAATTATTTCAGAACTTCAGATTGATCTTGGAGTTGAGGGAAGGAAACCGTTCCAACTTTTTGTCACGTTAGAAAAATTTATCGAAAACATCCGGGGTTCAGAGAACCAAATTGGAAAAATTAATGAACTTTCGTCTATTGTACACAAACACACAGAATCAAAGTTATCAAGTGTTGTTGAGACTGATACCGAGAATAGGCCTACTATTGAAGTAGAATCTAATCTTGCCAATAAAGTTGAGCATGACCAGTTGAATCAATTTCGTGTAACAAATTCTACTGAGGGAGGCAAGATGGAAACAAAAGGCTCCACAGATTCGTTACAGCACCAGAAAAATTTCAAAATTTCGGGCACCATCAACGGAGTAGACGGAATAAGTTTTATTAATTTAATACATCAAATTGAGGGAGGATTAGATCAACGGTACCCTGAAAATGAAATCATCTGGGCAGTTGTAAGAGCAATTCACCCGTCTCAACAACTGCGAGGATATTTGGAAGCCCGAAGTGATATATCTTTGACAGCCCTCCGAAAACTGCTTCGGGTATATTTCAGAGAAAAATCTGCAACTGATCTGTACAATGAATTAACCGGTGCATCCCAAAAGATGAAGGAAGATACACTTGATTTTGTATTTCGTGTTCTGGATTTGGGACAGAAAGTTATACTTACCTCTGCAGAAGTTGACTCAACAAAGCTTCAAGGCCGTTATGACAAAAACTTGGTTCGACAGATGACCTTACGAAGTTTGCATACAGGTCTCCGAGATTCATCAATAGCCTTTTCAATGAAAGACGTATTGCTTCAAAATCCATGCGACGAAGAAATAATTTCCCGCTTCAATATTGTTGTAGCTGAATGTGACGAAAGGAATAAGAAATTCAAAAGTCAGAAAGTAGATGTCAAAACCATAGAAACTGAAAGTGAAATAACTTTAATGCAACTCCAAGCAGAAATAAAAGCCTTAAGTCAAGAAGTGAAAAACTCAAAAGGTTTAATTGATAAAAATGAAAACAGGTCAAGAAGGTCACAACTAGTGCAAAGAATTTGTCAAGCCTGCTCCAAAGCCAATTCAACCGCTAAATGTGAACATTGTTTTAACTGTGGTTCAAGTGAACATTTTAGGGCTGGGTGTAAGAAGCGCTCGGGAAACGGCAAAGGCTCAGTGCTGGGGGCAAGTCATTGAAGCCTAGGGTGTCCGCCCCATCATTATCGCGTACATGTAACTGTGGTGTAGGTAGTATAGTATGTGTGGACTGCAATAAAGCCATATGTCGTAGAATTAAGCATCTTGAACATAATCCACAAGTTTTTCCTTTAGGTGTATCTCCGCTCTCACAACTTGACAGGGACAGATTGACAGAGCTTGTTGGTAAACTTTGCCATGTCTTGTGTTTGCTGGATAACCAGAAGACTGAGGTTTTGTGGGATTCTGGGGCTCAAGTATGCCTTCTTCCAGAACAGTGGTTAAGAAGAAATCTAAAAACATTTGAAGTGAAACCCATCACAGATTTGTTACAAGAGTCATTGTCGATTAAAACTGCGAATGGTTCGGAGATGCCCTTTAAAGGGTACATCCCACTTAGTTTTGAACTTTTGAAATCGGGTCATAATCAGAAACTACATGTGCCATTTCTAGTAACGGATCAAATAAATGAACCAATCATTGGATATAATGTGATTGAGAAATTTATGAACTTACAAACTAATGAACATAAGAATATTGAGACTATTCAATCTGGATTTCCCACATTGAAAGCTGAAGCATTAACAGCATTAGTGGATTTTATTTCAGCAGAAAAATCTGATGAACTTGGTGATGTAAAACTAGGAAACCATGGTGTGAAGATACCTAGCGGTGCCACTATGGAAATCAAGACTGTTGTCAAACTTGGTTTGAGAGATAATATTCAAGCATTGTTTGAACCAAATATTTCGCAGGAAATACCTGAAGGTGTAGGTATTGAAGGAGGTGTTGTTAATCTCAAGAAAGGGCCAACAACAAAGGTTGCTGTTTATGTCACAAATGCTACGTCCAGGAGCATATCACTAAAGAACAAACTTCTTCTTGGAAGTCTACATTCAATTGATGAATTGATACCAGTATTAGAAAATACTGAGACAAGCAAGTTGGTACATTCTTGTTCGGTTCAAGAATCGAAAGAATTCAACGCCCAACCCAAAGAAGATTTATGGCACCCGCCTATTGAAATTCAAAACGATTTAACACCAGGACAACAGGAACAGATTCGTAACCTTCTGCACGAGGAGTCGTCTGCATTTGCAAGAGAAGATGAAATTGGTAATGCAAAAGATTTACAATTGGAGATTCGTCTCAAGGATGCAGAGCCTGTCCAGCAGAATTATATTTCTATCCCGAAACCAATGTATGAAGAAGTGAAACAATATCTTAACGATCTTCTTCGACGTAATTTCATTAGGAAGAGCCATTCTCCATACTCTAGCGCAATGGTGATTGTCAGAAAAAAAGACAAAACTCTTAGACTATGCATTGATTATCGCCGGATAAACAAGAAAACAATACCTGACCGTCAACCTATCCCCAGAATACAAGATGCCCTGAACAACTTAAAGGGGAAATCATGGTTCAGTCTACTTGACCAGGGAAAAGCATATCATCAGGGGTTTATGCATGAGGAAAGCAAACAACTAACAGCTTTTATAACTCCATGGGGCTTGTTTGAGTGGAATCGGATCCCATTTGGTCTTAGTGGAGCGCCCGGCCAATTCCAAAATTTTATGGAAGAAACACTGTATGATGTTCGTGATGAATGCTGCTGCCCATATTTAGACGATGTTCTTGTTTATTCAGACACTTTCTCAGATCATCTAGAACACCTACGCAAAGTCCTTCAGTGTCTAAAGAAAAGAGGAATTCGATTAAAACCAAAGAAATGTGAATTTTTCAAGAAGAAAATTCGTTACCTTGGTCATTTGGTGTCTTACGAAGGTTATCAGATGGACCCTGCTGATAAACAAGCTGTTGAAGCTTTGAAGACAAGAGATATAAAAACTGTTGGAGATCTTTCAAGAATGTTAGGAACAGTAAGCTATTATCGTCGCTACATTCAAGATTTTTCTAGAATGGCAAAACCTCTTTACGACCTCTTGAAAAAAACACCAGAGGATTCGAAGAGCAACATCCGGTCAAAGAAATTGATCAACTCCAAAGGCCAATCTGCTTCATCCAACAAGATAAATTGGGAAGAGTCTCATCAACGGATTTTAAACAGTCTCATTGATTTGCTTCTTCAACCTAGTGTAATGGCCTACCCAGACTTTAAGCGGGAATACATTGTCCACACTGATGCATGTCAAGATGGTCTTGGAGCTATCCTTTACCAGCAGGGAGACGATGGAAAGTTAAAAGTCATCGCCTATGGATCTAGAACATTGACACCGTCTGAACAGAGGTACCACCTTCACAGTGGCAAATTGGAATTTCTTGCTTTGAAGTGGGCTGTTTCTGAAAAGTTTCGAGATTATTTGTATTACGCTCCTCACTTCACTGTCTTCACAGATAACAACCCGTTAACCTATATATTGACAAGTGCCAAACTAGATAGTACGAGGCATCGTTGGCTGGTGGAACTTACGGATTTTAACTTTGAAATTAAGTACAAGCCTGGTATAAATAACAAGGCAGCAGATGGATTGTCACGTATGCCATTCGATATCAATAAATACATGCAAGATTGCACAGAAACCATTTCAACAGAGGTTATGTCAGCTGTTGTTCAGGAAAAGGAAGCAGTAGCAACTGGTGCAGTGGCTTGGATTTCAGCATTGACAGATGAGTCTGACATACTTGATGACTTGATGGTACCAGTAAATCTTGCTCATGAAAAGCTGTCTATTGAAGATTTGAAAGCTGCTCAAGAGAAGGATGATCTCATTAGACCAGTGTTGCGGTTTAAACAAATGCGTAAGAGGCCAAAACAGACTGATATGATGTCAACCAATCCCTTACTAAGAGAATTTAGTAAACTAGAGATTAACAATGAAGGGCTGCTGATTAGGAAATGTGAATTAGTGGGGGGATCCACCAGGAAACAACTCGTTCTTCCAAAACAGTACAAGACTTTAGTATTTGAAGAACTCCACAATAACATGGGACACCTTGGATCAGAAAGAGTACTTGTTTTAGCTAGACAAAGATTTTTCTGGCCACGTATGAAAGAGGAAATAGAGACATACATTACTAAACAATGCCGTTGTATTAAAGACAAACCACCCACACTGCCGACAAGGGCACCTATGAAGCCAGTTATTTCCACAGCACCATTAGACCTTATCTCGATTGACTTTCTGCATTTGGAGAAGAGTAATGGAGGACATGAGTATATCTTAGTGGTAATTGATCACTTTACTCGCTTTGCCCAAGCATACGCCACACGAAATAAAAAGGCGAAAACAGCTGCTCAATACATCTTTAATGACTATATTATGCGATATGGATTTCCTGCCAGAATACTGCATGACCAGGGTGGAGAGTTCGAGAATCGCCTGTTCCACAATCTCCAAAAATTAGCAGGTATCAAAAGATGTCGTACAACAAGCTACCACCCACAAGGGAATGGAAAGACAGAACGATTTAACCGAACCTTGTTGAGCATGTTGAAGACTTTGCCAACACATGCAAAATCAAGATGGCATGAACACGTAAACAAAGTTGTTCACGCATATAATTGTACACAACACGACTCAACAGGTTATGCTCCCTACTACCTTATGTATGGGAGAGCCCCTCGTATAGCTGTTGACCTCATTTTTGATCTACCAAGTGAACATTCCGTTTCTTCAACAGAATATGCCAAACAGTGGAAACATCATATGAAGGAGGCGTATGAAGTAGCTGCTCGAAATGCCATGAAGCAGTCTGGTAAGCAGAAACTACAATTTGACAAGAAAGTCAGGTCCTCTGAACTGGAACCAGGTGATCGTGTATTATTGCAGAACATGTCCGAACGAGGGGGACCAGGTAAACTCAGATCCCACTGGGAAAACAAAATTTACACAGTTACAGAACGTATGGGAGCTGACAGTCCTGTATACAAAATTACATTAGAAGATGGCTCTTCTAAACCAAAAGTTGTTCATAGGAATCTTCTTTTACCCTGTAATGACCTCGACATTGTGGTTCAGAGTAGAGATGATCTAGATAAGTCCAGAAAATCTCTACCTGCTGACGTTTGCAGAAGGAAAACACAGGAAAGAAAATTTCAAGACTCGGATGAAGATAGCTCAAGTGATGATGAGTATTACATGACAGAAACTGCTCATTTACCACTGATGGACACAGAAAATACTAGAATTCCAGCTTCATCTACATGTACCAAACTTCATGAACGCCCTGCAGGACGAGAACAACCTGTTCCATGCATTCAGGAGCCGGTTGAATTACCACAACAAAGTGAAGGGATACCACTTTCCTTTGGTAGAGATTCAAACCAGAATACAGGTATTTTGGAAGAGACTCCACAGAGGTCTACAGAACCAACCGTACCTGTACAACCAGTTCCAGTATATCGTCGGTCAGAGAGATATATAAATCCACCTGCTCGACTGACCTATGATCGTATTGGTAATTCAGTAGATTGGAGACCACAAGTCAACTTTGTTCCGGTAAATATGCCATACCAGTATCCCTTGATACAGCAACCGGTATTACAGAATATGGTATACAATACAGTCCCATACCCCTTTCTAGTTGGTAATTAGTGAAGTATGGATTGTAAGATGAACATTAATCCTAAGTGGATTTTATTTGGAGAAACAATTACATGGACTGTGAATGTGATATTTAATTATTCAAGCAAACTCAAATTACTTGCAGAACTGTGTGCTAAGGACTGTTATTGGTGTTATAAACTGTGTTAAAGACTATTATAAACTGTACTGATATAAATTTTGCTTATTCTCTTGTTATCTAAAATTGACTTAAAACATGCATGATAAGATCATTTGTTGTGGACTGGATTTTAGTGAGATCAATTTGTGTGGTGACCGGAACCAACAGTTGCTATAAACATCATTAATTAGAAGGATGTGAAATGCGAACTTCATTTGAATTTTCTAAGAGAAGAGACACTTAGCAGAACGATGGCCACGTTTCGTAAGCGTCAACATAGAACATTAGTGTTTTATTGCCAAATGAGACATTTTACAATTAGAATATTAGATAATGAACATTGTTTAGTAGAATCCAAGTGTGCCAAATTGTTAATATGGACATGTTATCTGCAACATTTACATGTATGTAACAAACTCTTAATCACTGGAACATATTTGTTTCGTTAATGTGAGGACACCATTTAATTTTGGAGGGGAGTGTATAAGGGTTATACTAATTATAGAAGTTTGTAGCTTAAAATGTGAATGTGACTGAATGTTAAAAACTGGAAAGATATTAATTTTTTTTCAATTTCATATCAATATTATGTGTCCCTTTAAATTCAATAATATTGTCCTTAGGATTAACAGTTGACATGGTCCAAGGGAGACAACTATGCTTTTATTCAATTATAAATGGCAGAACGTAAAACCATTTCTGATTGGCTATTCAGTTGGATATTTTAGATAGAGAAATTCTATTGGCTAAAAGTTGTTCTTCCTGTAAATCCGCCATGTAAACTATTAAAGCTAACGTTTATATATCTTTTCTTATTCTTTCACAGGTAAATATTAAAAGTCATTGTCCATAAATTATGTGAGAAAGACATTAGATATCCGGGAATATGTTGGAATAGTTTCTATGCTTGAATATGTCCTGTTTATTATGTATTCGTGCATTCTTCTCTTGACACAACCAAAACCGCATGGCATGGGTTAGGTGTGACGTCAGAGCGCGTTTCTCGAAGGAACCTTATAGGCCTAGCGGTAAAGCTGTACAATATCGGAATAAATAAATGACAATAGCCTTATTGATAACTGTCAATATATATTATTAATAATAAGTAGTGTTACTCAGTTACTCTTTTTATCAGTTACATATAATTCTAGGATAACATTGATCTTAGTATTTTAGTAGAATTCTTGTTTATTTCTATGGCATTCCAACAAAACATAAAAACACGTTTATTGATTGTATAATTTTATTCAATATTTTACAATACATTATAAATAAGTGTCACTATTCAAGATGTGTAACAGTTATCTCAAAGTGTATGTTCATCTCCCATTCCACTGGCATGTACATTTAAGTACATAGATTATGACCTTGATGTGAATATTAAGGAGTAAGATATCTTCTGTGCGTGGCAGCAGTTAGATTGTGTCATGTTATCCATTGCGTACAACCTAAGGGTTCATCATTTTGTTCCTTATGTTTTTGTAATATTGTTATAGTACAAAAAGTTGTTCTTCCTGTAAATCCGCCATGTAAACTATTAAAGCTAACGTTTATATATCTTTTCTTATTCTTTCACAGTGTGAACCGGGAGTAGTGTCGCAAAACCCCTTACAAGAACACTACACCTTTTAAAATACTGAACTTGACCACAGCCCCCATAACTTTATTTAAAGGGTGTCCTTTAGCAAACTTTAGTGTTATTGATCAAGACTATGATAATATAACGCAGGTCGATCTTCCGTCCTCCAAACCTCATTCACCCATCGCCAAGGGTAAACTCAACCATATTGATCATGTTGTCAATACAAGTGATGATAAGACCCAGTTTTGCAACAATTTTGATTTTTCTACTACTGATGTCTCTAGTAATGAACTTAGTCAATTACAGGACTGTCAGTTTAGTGATATATTTGTTACACCAAAAAAACCTGAACTTGGGAAAACTGATTTTGTGCAGCATCACATACAGTTAAAACGTGGTACCATTCCAAAACACCAGCGCCCCTATCGCTTACCTCCAGATTAACGTGAAGTGTAAAAACATCAACTAGAAGAATTAATGCAACAATGTGTCATTTGTCGTGTCAGCAAAACTGAGGATATTCTTATAACCAGTCCGATTGTCTTGGTCACTAAACGCTCCTAGCATAATGACAATGCCGTTCCAGGGTCTAAACAATCACGTCTATCAATGTATAGATTTTGTTGTGATTTCCGGTACTTAAACTCACAGACCCAGGATTTTCATTACAGTATTCCTGATTTACAAGAACTCACTGAATGCTTCGTCTGTACTTTGTTATCTGGGTGATGTTTTGATTCACAGTGCTATACGTTTGAACAACATTTGGCTGACTTAACTGTAGTTTTCACTTGTTTAAAATAAGCTGGACTCAAGCTTAATCCCAAGAAATGTGGGTTTGTACAAAGTAAATGTGTTTATTTAGGCCACGAAATATCGAGTAAAGGAATCACTCCACCTAGTCGCCATGTCAATGTTATTATGGACTATCCTAAGCCCTCATCCGTGAAAGAACTTAGACGTTTTCTGGGTTTAACTAATTGGTTCCGGAAGTTTATACCTAATTATAGTGTTGTAGCTCATCCTTTGCAAAACTTACTGAAAAAGGAACATTTTTCCTTTGGCAATCCGAGCATCAAGACGCATTTGACCGTTTGAAATCGTTATTATTGAACTCTCAAGCACTTGCATTTCCTCGTTACAATATACCTTTTCGTCTCAGTGTTGATTCTTCAAGTTTAGGCGTCGGATACATGTACCAGATTTATCCAGAATCCGAATTTCCTAACGACACGGATGAAAAACAGCGAACGCGCATCGTTAAATTTGGATCAAAAAGTCTTTCTAAGTGGCAGAGGTCTTACAGCCCCACGAAAATAGAACTACTGGGCAGGGCACGACAATTGCAATTCTAGACTGTGGACCTTATCTTCAATGTCGCCATTTTGTCGTAGAATGTGACCATCAAGCGCTTCAACCCATTTTCCAGAAAAAATTACGTGGTGCCATATACCAGCGTTGGATTGCGATTTTACAACAATTTGATTTCGAAGTTGTGTGCAAACCAGCAACACAAATGTGTGTACCTGATGCTCTTAGTCGTATTCGCAACACGAAGTCTAATCCTTGTGTCGACAGCCCGGCTGAAGTGGATCCCTATTTCCCTTTTGTCTCCATCAGGAAAACCTTATATCATTGCCAGCTGGCTTAACATTTAATGATCTTCTCAATAGTACTGATGAACATTGTGTCAATAATTGTGCTGCAAGTTTCAGTTTAAATGATGATAATGCATATGATGGTGCCTAAATGCACAAAACGTCGATATGCGCATAAACATAAACAGTTGAATTGTACTCGTTCAAACATTCCGATAGGTAAGCCAGATAAACACAATTCAGTTACGGTTACAGAGCCTGAGACTAACATTAATGACATTTGCGCTGTCTTTACATCTGATAACTGTTCTACTAATGCACCTTTTCACTCCTCGGATCAACATGCCTATGATTTATCCACTGTGTCTGATGTTACTGACTCTGTTATAGTTAAAACAGATCGGTTTATCTGCGAATCGAAAAATATTGACCTCATTAAACATTTTAACTATAGTTTTGGGGGTTTTGCTAAGCTCCAGTACGAAGATCCTACTTTAAAGCCTATATTAGATTATTATTTACACAATAAGCCTCAAGTTTCACAAAAATTAGCAAGGAAACTGGTGGATATTAATGAATATTTGGTTGTAGATAAGATGTTATTTCGTGCAAGGGTTGTTAAATCAAAACGATCAAAGACACTAGACTGTTATCGGTTGGTTGTTCCCTCAGTTTGGGTTAAGAAGTTACTGTATTTATACCATGATACTCCATTAGCAGGACATGGCGGAATTCAAGATACTATCGAACGACTTAAAGATACCTACTATTTCAGTAATCTGAGTACTGTTGTCTCGGATTATGTAAAGTCATGTGACTTATGTCAACGTCGCAAGCTAACAAAGTTCCACACCAAATCGGGTATGACAGCTTATCATACACCAGGATCACCATTTGAAGTATGGCAGATAGATTTGTATGGCCCTTTATCCCCAACACCTAGTGGTCATTCATATGTGTTTACTGCTATCGATATGTTTTCGAAATTTGTGTATGCGGTGCCCATCATACTCCGTGCAGTGTTGCGTTTGATTAGAGGTAACCCTACTACACACTGCTATTATGAGTGGATATTGTTGTTTTAAATTTTGATTGGCCAGTAGTCCGTCTACCAACCAATCACTAGCTGCCCTACAAAAGCTTTACATTTAAAACGAGTGCCAATATTGGACCAAATATGTTTACATAACGTTACGTTATGACTCACGATTTTATTATGTCAATTAACCCGTGCATATAATAACAGACAGCTTCATGGATAACATTCACTAGGTTTATTAACTGCGACACTCTCACCGTTATCAAGCAATGATTCAATCAACTACTACTACTACTACTACTTGGTGTTTAGTAGTAGTAGTAGTAGTTGATTGAATCATTGCTTGATAATCAACATGTTACAGAAGGTTATATACAAACAGATAACAATAAACTAATTAACAATATAAGGCCGAAGCCATTCAAAGTAACCATATACGCAAGTAAACTGTTATTAATCATTGAGAAACCCTTAAAGAGGATGAAATTACAAATCTATGCCGAAACAACAAGTGATAGTGATAAACCCTTAATTACATTTTGCAAGTAAAGATTAAAAAATTAACAAAACACCTACGAGTAAGAAACCATGATGTGTTGATACCATAACCCTCTCCCTTGACAACAAGATGTAATCAGTCATATTATAACAAAAATCTCGTGGCCTAACTTTATGCAGAGTTACAATCTTACTAAAAGGAAATTAAAGTTATATGATAAAATGACTATCAAAGAACTAAAACATTGAACACAAGTAAACCCGAACTGCGAGTGAACCGGTAAAGTTGTTCATATGAATGACGGTTCATAGATGACGTTGGCACTTGAACACATAAAGCACAACCCATGATTGTAACCCGTGCATAGCAGAATACTGCAGTAAAACTAATTGCGTGACAAACGAGGCTATCAAGTCGAATGAAATGTAAACAATACTAGTGTTTGGAAACGAACATACTTTCACCGTTTTAATACCTTAAATCACTGTCCAAAGTTTTAGAGAAGACCCAGATTAAACGAAGGACTGTCATGTTGCTGTACTAAAGTTATAGCTTTCATTGAACGGAAAGAAAAGACACACTCCCGCATAAGTTCAAGAAACAGACGCTATTTCAGCAATGGCCAGAGAGGGATTTCTCGGGCCATTGCTTCAGGAATATGGGTACTCATCCGATTAACTGTTAGTACAGCTATATTTGATCTTTCACAACCTATGGCGTCTGCAACACTTTAATTAGTGATAATAGCAGTGAGTTTACCAAAGAAGTGTGTCGTCTTTTAGATATTCAACAAGAATTTACGCTAAGTTTCGTGCATCATTGCTTAGTTAATTGCGAAAGATCACATAGTACATTGGCAGAGCATTTAACTCCATTCGTGTCTCAAAATCGAAATACATGGGATGAAAAATTGTCTTCAGTCGTGTTTTCCATTAACAATTTTGCGCATGCTGCAACAGGATACTCGCCATTTGATGTCATTTATAGTGTCAGGCCTCGTTTCCCACTCACTGGTCAATTCACGGATACTATGCTACAGACTATTCCAGTTGATATGCACAGCTTCATACATGTAAAGCAGCAGCACAGCAAGCTCAAACTTATTCGTGAACAAGTATGCATTAATACTTACAAAGCTTAATGTAGCATGTTAGAACGTACCAATGCTAAGACAAATTCGCTGAAAGTCCGTGTTAGTGACTATTTACATACATATTTACATATTACTCCTAAAGGTTCTGGACAGAAGTTACAATATTGTTATTCTGGACCATATGTTGTGCATTATATCCGCAGTGATTACTTTGTCGATCTGAAACATCCTGTAACTAATCGCATTGTGTCGTGTGTTCATTTGGATCGCTTAAAAATGGCCTATGTGCGTTCACCTAATCCTATGCCATATTTTCCTGATCAAGTGACAACCTCTCATGTTCAGAAAAGTAATGCAAAATCAAAAATACCTATACGTACAGATACTTTAATTACTGTTCCAAAGCAATCACCTAAATTGTCGATTAAATCCAGTGTTACAGCTCATTCGCGTTTACCGGTTCCAATTAATGACAGCAAGAGTGTTCTAGCGAAGGACAAAAATAGTAAAACATTGTCTAAACCGTGTGCCAGACCAGTTCGTACAATTCGTAAACCTTTGCGTTATCGTGAATCGGATCAGACCGATTGTGTCTTTAGTTCTTCCCTCAGTGACAGTGGTTTAAGAGAGTTTTAGGACAGCGCGTCAGTCCCACTGGCGTAAAAGAATATTTAGTTCATATTGTGGATGAACCTGGGCCCTGTTTCACGAAATTTTAACTAAAGATAAAATCCAAATTTTAGCGGATACTTCAATTTTGATTGGCTAAGAACTAAAATCAATCTAATATTGTCCAATCAAATGACTAAAATTCAGATCTTATCTTAGTTAAAATTTTGTGAAATAGGCCCCTGCTCAGAAATCCTCTTTGGTCACTGGATCCAAGCTTAATGCTAAAGATGCCATATTAATGAAACAACCGCCTTTTATTTAACATCCAATATGTGTTAAGACAATAACATAAAACTTTAAAATTGTGTAATTATTTGCATAGTTGCATTTTTGACATTGTTTTCTTTCCATAAATTTGCCTTAAAAAAAAATTATGGTTTATATTTATATGTTGTTTTTTGAAATAATTTTGCCTTTCTGTATAATGAACATTTTCTTGCTTATTATCCATTTTTCACATGTTTATTATTCATGCAGTCTTCCTTACTGCCAGCAGTAGTCAGTATATTATCTCATTTGGATATTCTGTATGTGATGTCTTTTCCTAATTGTTGCTTACCTAGTTGTCATAATGGCCTATTTATGCATATGTTGATGCATTGTCACCCAATAGCTTTCTACTATTAGATTGGTTAATTGTTCTGTTTTTGTCAAGGGAGAGTACATATAACTCAGACACCTTCATTATGTAAGCAAATGCAAATCCAATGGTTTTATAGTTAGTTATTGTGGTCCTGTTGTCTCATTATTGTTTACGTTCATGTACCTTGCTTCTATTTATGTAAATCACGAAACTCAACCACTTCAGTTGATATCATCAGGTTTTATTAAACAAATAATATTTGTTTGTTTTTTTTTCGCCGGGGGATGTTATATCTTCTATTTAATAACCCTCAAATATCTACTTAAGTCTGGTTAATCACAACTATATAATGTTTTGTCTGGATACTCGAATATTGAGAGCCTCGTTTTGAGGTTGACTTTGTAGAATGGCGGAATAAACATCAAATTAACAATCAATTTTTCCTATTTCATTTTATAAGTCTGCACGGCGCATAATCCCCCGCCTTTGTAAGATAACACGACCTGGACATAGAACGACAGATTATTAATGAACACGTGATAGAAAAGACAAGTTTGCGGTCAAGTGAAGATGACCACAAAGAAGATAAATTAACGACAGACTTGACCTAATGCCTACACATGTTAAATAAAATAAAAATTAATGTAATAAAATTTTGAATGTACGGAAAAATTTATCATTTTAAAGGGAAAACGTTCTGGTGATTCGAAGCTACATTATAGTAATACTACCGGTTTTCAAAGTTACGTAGGGGATGCTCGATTCACAGTCCAGAACGTCCCGAATTGACAGAATTTCAATCGAGTGACACGGAATTGAGTCCTGTCACAGTTCTGTCGGTCCCGACAGCTGAGGTGGTGTGAGTGGAATCGTGACGTATTTTAAATAACAAATATGTTTCAGCTGCCATGATTGGTTGAGATATTTTTATGCAGTCGGCACATGCGTTGTACTACGAAATTCTCCTTTTCACTCGATTGAAACTATTTTCGGAATTGAGAGAATTTAATTCCGGAATGTTCAATCGAGTACGCCCTATATGTCCGGTTTTGAGAAAACTGGGTATTCCGACCAAAGACGTTGATCCGTACAATGTCGGATTTGACAGAGCCCATCGTATTTTAGAGTCATTATGAATACAACAATTTAGTTTTAATTATTTGATGTATCTTTTATTTCAGACATATCGACATGCTACATTATGAAAACGATGATTGTGTGAACCATATTTTAATTCTGCAGGGTAGTGTCGGGAGGGTTGATAAAGAGGTTGATGTCTACAAGAAGTAAAGACGAGGAATACATTGAAAGGGCTCAACCCATTGATGGCGTGAAGAAGGTAATATGTCGATTCGGTAAAAAAAAAGTGAAAGATTTGAGTCCAACAGCTGTTAATACATGTAGTTGACCCCATGCTGTGGTAGATGCAAGACTTCAACCCATCCCATGTGCAAGTTCTGAATATCAAGTGCTTGATAATTAAAATCACCAGAATGGAAAAGCGATTCGAGAAATAAAAATAACAAAATATTATCCGGATTCAACGGGAAGGACAGCACCAGGAACAAAATATTGTCCGGATTCAACGGAAAGGCAGCACCAGGAACAAAATAGACGAGTATGGACACATATTCACCATGTACTAATAAGGATGGATACACTACTTATAAAATCGCGAAGAGGTTATCGTTAATGATACAAATCCCAAGATTGTGGTTAGTAACAAAATAGAAAGCGACTAGAAAGATCTATTAGTTAGACACATAGCCTACAGCAGTATGAATATACAACGTGTAAATCTATAAAGATCTCAGACTCAAGGAGACTCCGACTGCTACCAAACAACACCATCTCAAGCACAACCCGAGGTGAGGTTTGTCCAGCATAATTTCACAAATACTAGATCATTTCCGGTGCATTTTCCACCCTGCTGTGCCGATTCGTTTTCAGATATTTTGAAAGAGGGGCCGTCAAAAGAGAACATCCCTCAATAACCAAGGATAGACATATTTTGACTAAAGGTTCAATCCAAGGGGAAGGGGTAAAAAACTGGGGTGGACAAGAAACTATTTAAATCCCAAGGAATAATAATATGACCGATATTCCAAAACTCCAAAGAGCTGTTACAGAAAATGGTGTTGCGGAATTCAAGTCGCTCGGTAATGGTAGCCAGGTCCCACTAGATTCATCTTTTATCGCGAAATATACCATTAAGACACTTCCTCTGTGAAAGAAGCTTTTTGCTATGAAAATATGCCAAGTTGCCTCCTTTAGGGGAACTTCCAAACTTGTCAACCGAATGACAACAATTTAAAAACAAAAAGCTAAAACCAGTTATTGCTTGCTCCGAAGGTACCACGCGCCAGTGACAACCAGTCAGAGGCGGATTCGGCCGAAGGGCCGGTCGAACAAAAAATGTCCAATTCGTCTAAAAACCCCTTTTTCTGCTGAACATTATATTTGGGGGGGGGGGGTATTGGACCGGTCATGGAGCGATGGTGATCAAGTTGTATGTGACAGTGGTATAATAGACTTTCTGGGCTGGGTGTGGGCCGGAATTCGGAATCATTGGGCATTCCGAATTCCCAGTGGCGGATCCAGGATTTTTTTGAGGGGGTTACAACCCCATGTTTTGTCTCACCGACCGCGGTTTACGGAGCTAATTTCTGTCGCTAGTAACATAGTGTGTCTGATAAGATGCGAACCTTGTGCTATATAATATATATATGACCATGCGTGCATGTCCCGATGGAAGCTTGTAGGACCCAGGATTCCTATACACCGGTGGATCTGCCCCTGATTTCATCCGGAAATTTCATCGGTCAAATAAATGGTCAAAATTTTCTCAACTAGTCCCTTTTTTTTACCCAGTTAAATTCTCTCGACTCTTGACGATACAATGACAATACGTTAGTTAATAATATACCATTCAAAAAAGTAGGGGATATTTGATTTTGGGGGCATAATACTAAAGGCAAATGACTACGAAAAAAGTCACTATAGAACCTAACAGAAGAAACATTTCAAGTTACATGTGACGCCCAAACGCACCAATAGCTACCGCATGGAATGCAGGTGATGCTTGGGATCATCATGGGGGTCCAACCCAAGATTTGCACGACTCTGACTTTGAATGTTACAGTCATTGTGGCATTGAATTCCAGGGTGGAAACATCAGTTTAATTGTTTTAGTGACCAGAAAACAAATTTTGATATGCGTCGGCTTATCCAAAATGAAAGGTTACGTGCTCTTAGCACGCTACAGATCGGCACCATACAGGCGGTTGTGGCGCGGACGATGAATGTTTCTCAGTCTGTCATAAGCAGGCTATGGTCCAGATGCCGTGATACACAATCTGTACAGGACAGACCACGCTCAGGTTGACAACTCAAGCCCAGGATCGATTTATCCGTACCTTGGCCTTGAGAAATCGTGTCATCACAGCAAATCAGATCAGCGCTCGTCTTCAAACAGACACTGGTGTGAGAGTGAGTGTCCAGACGATTCGGAATCGACTGCATAGGGGTCACCTTCGCGCCCGACGTCCTCGCGTGATCCTTTGTTTGAGAGATCATCACATTCAGGCAAGACGTCGTTGGTGTAGGGATCGTCAACACTGGAATAATCGACGCTGAAGCAATGTGATGTTTTCAGATGAGTCAAGGTTCACTGTTGATATTTTGGACAGACGTAGGAGGGTGTGGCGTCGTCGAAAAGAGCGCTTCCAAGACGTTAACGTCATCAGACATGATCGATTTGGGGGTAGTTCTGTTATGGTGTGGGGAGGAATCACTGTTGCTGGAAGAACGGCTTTACATGTTGTTGCAGGGCGTGTTACAGGCCAGTACTACCGGGACAACATCTTGACAGTCCATGTTGTGCCGTTCGCACGACGTCATGGCCGCCGTTTCATCTTCCAGGATGACAACGCAAGATGTCACAGGGCCAGGATCGTTACAGGTTACTAGACCAGGAGCCCAGAGGGTCGAACCTAGACGAACATGGTACCAATATTCTGACCATATAGGCATCTACCTACTAAACTGGGATGCACAGAAGTGGGCGTCTGCCGGGGCCCAGTCCATGGGTGTGACCCCGGTGACACCTACAATGACCCCAAAAATGGGTTAAACTCATACATTCGAGGTACCGGTCAAAACCAATTTTAAATAAAAGAATACACTCTACTGAGTACGAAATTGCCCATAACAGACGATTTTGGCCATGGGATGGCCCAAACTGACACCCCAAATATAGATCCCAGGGGGCTTGAAAAAAAAATTATATTCATACATTCGAGGTACCAGTTGAAACAAATCAAAAATGGAAGAGTATATCCCACTGAGTACGAAATTACCCATAACAGACGATTAGATCCCTGGGATGACCCAGACTGACACCACAAAGCCGAAGGGAGTGGGGTGGGGCAAAAATAGAGTTTGCTCATACATTCGAGGTACCAGTCAAGACCAATTTTAAATGGAAGGGTACGTCTCACTGAGTGCGAAATTGCTCATAACAGACGATTTTGGCCTTGGGACTACCCAAACTGGCACCCAAAATTTGAACCCCCATCCTCCCTGGGCGGCTTAAAAAAGGGTTATATTCATACATTCGAGTTACTAGTAGACACTAATGTTAAATGAAAGAGTATATGCCGCTGATTACAGAATTGTCCATAACAGACGATTGGGCCCATGGAATGGCCCAAATTGACGCCCAAAGACGATGGGGCCATAAATTCGGTACCGGTCAAAACCAACTCTAAATGAAAGAGTACATCTCACTAGGTACGAAGTTGTTCATAACAGACGCGTGTGGCCCTTGGACGGCCCAAATTGACACCCTAAATATGGACCACAGAGCCGAAGGGTCAAAACTAGGTTATACTCATATATTCGAAGTACCAGTCAAACGAATTTTAAATGGAAGAGGACATCTCACTGAGTTCGAAATTGTCCATAACAGTTGGTTTCGGCCCTGCAGGCCAAGCTGACACCATAATATCGACCTCGAGGCTCGAGAAAAATTTATATTCATTCATTCGAGGTATCAGTTCAATTTAATTTTAAATGAAAGTGTACATCTCGCTGATAACGAAATGACCCATAAAAGTTGATGGTTCAAACTGACAAAATGTATAAAATGGTATTGGGAGGCCAGATTGAAACAGACGTTTGTCACCAACAAGTACAATCATGGACATAAGAACTGCACCTGTAGTGTTAATATTGTTTTCATACCAGACCATCTTGTGATTAACCCATCAGGAATCACCAGAAATGGACAAAACTGACTATAGGGCAGCCACTGAAAGGACTAACCATTTCAGCTATGTGAAATTTTTTAAAGGGGGGGGGATAAAAAATAAATAAAAAAAATCTTCCTGGCCGGCATTCAGGCCTTGCAGTATCGTTGGCAATAGTGTAGAAAAGTTAATTGAACCATCGGCTTTGTACAATTGTTTCAAAATATGTCCCAGAACATTTCATGCAGGCAGTCCTCGGCAAAGCAAAGTGGAGGGGGGGGGGGGGCAAAACTATATTTTTTTTCAAACCTAGTGGGAAAAATTTAGGATGTCAGTTAGGACCATCTCAAGAACCAGAATCATCTTCATACGAGGTACTAAGAGACGTTTCGACGAGGATACCCTCGTCGTTATCAAGCAAACGATGCAGATGTGTTCGTTCGTTCCTTGGGTTTTACATACATCTACTTCCATGTAGAAAGTGGACGGGGGGGGGGTCAAGATTTGTTAGAATAACTTTTTTCAAGCCGAGGGATGTAAAATTTAGAGTGTCAGTTTAGACCAAAATCGTCTATATACATGTACAAGGTACTAAACGATGTTTCCACAAGGATACTCTCGACGTTATCAAGCAAATGATACAGATATATTTGCTCGTTCCTAGGGTTTTACGTCCACTCCTACCTAGGGTGGTAACACAGACAGTGCAAATATATAAATAGTACACAAATATACAAAGAATATGCAACACAAAAACAACGATGAAATACAATAAAAACGCAAGACCTTCGATAAGGGGGCCATTTATAATTGAACCATCACAGCGGAAACTCTTTCAGGCATTAAAAGGCAGTGGGCTGGTAACCCATTGACTTATCAAGATCAATGTATTTAAAACTATTAAAGGGAAACCAATTAACCTCGACCATATATAACAGATAATTTAAGAACAATGTGGGGGTGTAAATCTGTTATGAACCATTTTGTACTCAGTGGGGTCTATACTTTCATTTAAAATTAGTTTCAACTGGTACCTCGATTGTATGAACATAACCATTTTTAAGCCCCGGGGGTCATAACTATGGTGTCAGTATGGGCCGTTTCAGGGTCACAAGTGTCCTTTTATGGACAATTCCGTACTCAGTCACATGTAATCTTCTGTTATGGACAATTCCGTACTCAGCGGGATATATTCTTTCATTTAGAATTAGTTAGACTGGTGGCCACGTGACTCGGGGCTTGCTTGACAACTGTCAATCATTCCAAATAAGGAACAACGTAAAACAGGACAGGAACGCCTATTTTATTGGGAAGCTCGCAAATTGTCCAGTCTCTGGTGCTGGTTACAGGTTTACTCAATTTTTTTTTTATACAAATGGAAACGAAAGTGTTGGTTTACTAAAAATTAATACTTTTATATAAATCTAAATGTAAAATAAATAGAAGACACTGGGCCAGTCTAAGAATTAGTTTGAACTGGTACCGGGAATGTATGAGTATAACCCGTTTTAACTCAGGGGGTCATGTTTTGGGTGTCAGTTTGGGCAGTCCCAGGGCTGAAATCTTCTGTTATGGGCAAGAGAATTGGTTTTGAGCGGTACCACAGATTCTATGAGTATACCATATTTTGCCCACTCCCCAATCACCCCTTTACGGCTTTGGTGTGTTGGTCTGGGCCATCCCAAGGGTCCAATCGTCTGTTATGGGTAATTTCGTACTCAGTGGGATATAAATTAGTTTTAATTGGCAACTCGAATGTATGAATATGACCCTTTTTTAAGCCCCTGGGATGGGGTGCCACTTTGGGAAGTCCCAGGGCCGAAATCTTCTGTTATGAGCAATTGTGTACTCAGTGAGATGTACTCTTTCATTTTAAATTGGTTTTGACCGGTAGCTCGAATGTATGAGCAAACCCTATTTTTGCCCCACCCCACCCCCTTCGGCTTTGGGGTGTCAGTCTGTGACACCCCAAGGGTCTAATCGTCTGTTATGGGTAATTTCTTACCCAGTGGGAGATACTCTTTCATTTGTAATTGGTTTCAACTAGTACCTCGAATGTATGAATATTTTTTTTTACAAGCCATCTTGGATCTGTATTTGGGATGTCAGTTTGGGCCATCCCAGGGCCAAAATCATCTGTTATGGGCAATTTCGTACTCAGTAGAGTGTATTCTTTCATTTAAAATTGGTTTTGACCGGTACCTCGAATGTACGAGTTTAACCCATTTTTGGGGTCATTATAGGGGTCACCAGGGCCACACCCATGGACTGGGCCCCGGCAGACGCCCACTTCTGTGCATCCCAGGTTAGTATGTAGATGCCTTTATGGTCATATATTGGTACCTCGTTCGTCTAGGTTCGACCCTCTCGGCTCCCGGTCTATACCTCCAACAACAGAACATCACCACATTACCTTGGCCAGCACTGAGTCCCGACCTCTCCCCCATCGAGCATGTCCGGGACATGCTTGGACAGAGGTTACGTCAACGTCAACAACCTCCTGCCAATGTCCAAGAACTTGCTGCTGCGTTGCAACAGGAATGGGACAATCTGGACCAAAATGACCTTAGGCGTCTCATTAGGAGAGAGAGAGAGAAATGGGGTTTAACGTCCACTCAACACAAACTAGGTCATTTCGGGACTAACATATGGTTTTTAATTTTATTTCAATAATTCGCTTGCGCGTAGGGGTTTAGCAGTGGGAGGAAACCGGAGTGCCCGGAGGAAACCCACGAGGTTGAGAAGGCGCCCCTATCTCCATGCCACATACGCTCACACCAGGGCTCGAAACCACAGCCGCAAGCCAGAGGTGACCGGCCAGCTAGAGGTCGAAGCGCGGCACCCCCCTCGTCTCATTAGGAGTATGTCACGTCGGATCAATGCTTGTTTGGCAAACAGAGGAGGATTTACCCGTTACTGACTGTGGTAACTTTGCTGTTTGACCCCGGGTATCATTTTACCCTAAAAATGGTCAGTCTGTGCCTTACTTAGTCTAACGATCATTTGGAATAAATCGATGAATGTGAACTTCATTTCATTTCGTCATTTGTTTCTTCGTCAGTTTCATTAGGTGACTTTAATAACACTTAAAAATCAAACATCCCCTACTTTTTTTGAATAGTATATGACGATGTGATAATTTCACAGGTTAATGGTTATAATCAGATATGCCACCAAATCGCATATTTGGGGGTCATTTTCCAAAAATTTCCAGGGACCGCTCCGGCCACAATCCGTCCCTGCAACCAATGCCAGGTTTCCCCAAAACGGTGACGATGCATACTAGAGCTAGTTCCATGGAAGTTAACGGAACTTCCACGAAACTATTGAAGAATCAAACTCTGCTACTGAAGCATTTTCAACCAACAGACCATGTATGCAGTATGCAAACATACATTATGCAAGAGCTAAATCAGTCTATTGCACGTCATTCTTTAGGCCCAAAATATTAACCCACTCATATTTTGAATCTTCTGCTGAAGACTATAAGAATAAACTAAAATCTAAACATGTCTCCGATTTACTGTGGGTTTTTTAAATTTAAATTTCCAGTTATCTTGAAAAGTACCATTATACATTAAATTTAATAATTTGAATGACAAAATTGGTACTTAACGAAAATTTACGCGTGGATCAAGCAGGCGACGGCTTAATTCGCCGCCTCACTTAGAACTAATGCCGACAATGCACAATACCAGTACTCCAATTTCGTCTAGATTTGTTTATTGTTTTTTAACCCTGTGCAGATACAAGGGATATTTTGAAACCCCACGGCACATCCATAATATTTGTGGGGAATTGGCAATCTCAATACCAGAGATAAATTATATTTCGTTCATATTGAATCTTTTCATTCTAACAAATGCTGTCAATCAGTAGCCAAGCCATGTGATGGGGCTAAACAACGGAATTCACGCATAAATTGGGTTCGAGATTGGGGAACTGGTTCGTAAATGTCCGGTAATAATTTTATACATTGCAAGCTACTTAAAATTCAGTGTACATATAAGTACATATAACCAACATGTTTCAGTTTTTCACATAAAAAGAAATGGCTGCCATGAAAGATACACCCACATTTCGTACAATCAGGGGTCATAATTCATGAAGTTACAAGATGATGTACTGTATATCCATATTGAAAGGAAACGGGATCTGTCAAAATCATATAGAGATAGGTTGTCAGGCAACGAAACATACGCCCACAGCAGCTAAATCACACGGGCTGTCACATATTTTTACTTTTTTTTGTTAATGAAACATTTCTAATACACTAAATTCTGATTAAAAGAGTAACAACTCATTATGTAATTATCTGAAAATCATTAAAATTCGTTTGCTTTTCATAAAAGTTTTGCCCCACGCTAACAATTAGTATAGTAAACATTTAATATCATGGATTTAGCAGTTCAGTTATCAAAATTCACTGAAAATCAAAATACTTGTTCGTTTCAACACCTTAAACTCTGTGAATCAATCTGAAGTCAATCGATGATAAGTTTGGCCTCTATAGCCTCCCAAGATTTTTTGAAGTGATCAAGGGCCATAACTCTGGCACTTATTATCGGAAATCACTGAAAATCATAGGCTTCTTCGTCTTATGGCCTTAAACACTGCGTATAAATTTAAAGTCAATCGGATATTAACTTTAGCCTCTAGCCTGGGTTTCTTTGTCTCGTGACGTTAAAAACTGTATAAATTTGAAGTCAATCGGATGTTAACTTTGGTCTCTTGAGTATCCACAAGATTTTTTGAAGTGATCAAGGGACATAACTCTGGCACTAATTATCGGAAATCGCTGAAAATCAAAAGGCTTCTTCATCTCATGACCTTAAACACTGTGTATAAATTTAAAGTCAATCGGATATTAACTTTGGCCTCTCGAGCATCCACAAGCAATTGTGGACGCCGGACGGACGGGGGCAACGACAATATACGACCCTTCAATGTGGGCCTATAAAAATAGTGAACCATAGAGTGTTCATTTACAAAATGTGACGGGACGGATGACTAAACAGGGTCGACGACAATTTACGTCCAAACCAAATATTTTAAAATTTTGGAGTTTGATTTGAATACAAAATAAATGAAATCGGGTTTAATGTTCTACTTCAACTGGGCTATTGAAGACGGGCATGGATTTGAATACATAAAGAATGGTAATGCAAATGTATACAAATAGACATTTTACAAAGATGTAGTAAATGAAAGATGTTTATTTACAAATGAATGTGATCAAATACATGTCTACTGCCACATTAAAATGAAAATGAAATAATTATGATACATGGACATAAATGGAAATTACAGAAAAAAATCTGAAATCCTTTTCAAAGTTTTCGCTAACCATCATGATTTGTAAAAAAAAGGATGTGCTAAAATTTTTTTATTCTATCATACACGTTCCAGCGATTCTAATAAAACAATACTGTTTCCACGTACAACCTGAAAATATAATAAATCTGGCATAAGTTTTCTTTGAATATTTTAATGTTATTGTTATGAAATGAATCATTTTTGTAAATCTTGTATGAGAGATAGACATCAATCAAACAAATTCAATTTTAAGTAATGACAATTCACCACAGATTGATTCCCTCAAAAACAAATGCCAAACATTTCAATCTGACAAAATGGGATGTTGTAGATCAGAATAAATGTGCAGTCACAGGGAAAAAAAGTTGCTTTTAAGTTGTGTGGAAGATGCTACAATATGCCATGCTGGTTGTTTTTTAAAAAAAAAAGATAGGTTGCCAGGCAACGAAACATACGCCCACAGCAGCTAAATCGTCCGGGCAGTCAACAAGAGTGGTCGCATATTTTTACTTTTTTCGGTAATGATACATTTATAATACACTAAAATCTGATTAAGAGTAACAACTCATTAAGTAATTATCAGAAAATCATTAGAATTTGTTTGGCTTTGATAAAGTTCTCCTCCATGCTAATGTTTAGTATACAAAACATTTAATATCATAAATTGAGGTGTTCAAGTTATCAAAATTCATTGAAAATCAATATACTTGTTCGTCTCAAGACCTTAAAATCTGTGTATCAATCTAAAGAGAATCAGATGTAAACTTTAGCTTCTATAGTGTCCACAATATTTTTTTTGAAGTGATCAAGGGCCATAACTCTGACAGTAATTATCGGAAATCGCTAAAAATCAATTGGCTTCTTCGTCTCATGACCTTAAACACTGTGTATGAATTTAAAGTCAATCGGGTATTAACTTTGGCCTCTAGAGCATCCACAAGATTTTTTAAAGTGATCAAGGGCCTTAACTATGACAGTAATTATCGGAAATCATTGAAAATCAATAGGATTCTTCGTTTCATGTTCTTAAACACTGTGTATAAATTTAAAGTCAATCGGATATTAACTTTGCCCTGTAGAGCATCCACAAGATTTTTTGAAGTGATCAAGGGCCATAACTCTGGCAGTAATTATCGGAAATCTTTGAAAATCAATAGGCTTCTTCGTCTTATGACTTTAAACACTGTGTATAAATTTAAAGTCAATCGGATATTAACTTTGGCTTTTACAGTGTCCACAAGATTTTTTGAAGTCATCAAGGGCCATAACTCTTGCAATAATTATCGGAAATCGCTGAAAATCAATAGGCTTCTTCGTCTTATGACCTTAAACACTGTGTATAAATTTAAAGTCAATCAGATATTAACTTTGGCTTTTACAGTGTTCAGAAGATTTTTTGAAGTGATCAAGGGCCATAACTCTTGCACTAATTATCGGAAATCGCTGAAAATCAATAGCCTTTTTCGTCTTATGACCTTAAACACTGTGTATAAATTTAAAGTAAATCGGATATTAACTTTGACTTTTAGAGCGTCCACAAGATTTTTTGAAGTCATCAAGGGCCATAACTCTGGCACTAATTATCGGAAATCCCTGAAAATCAATAGGCTTCTTTGTCTTATGACCTTAAACACTGTGTATAAATTTAAAGTCAATCAGATATTAACTTTGGCTTTTACAGTGTTCAGAAGATTTTTTGAAGTGATCAAGGGCCATAACTCTTGCACTAATTATCGGAAATCGCTGAAAATCAACGGGCTTTTTCCTCTTATGACCTTAAACACTGTGTATAAATTTAAAGTAAATCGGATATTAACTTTGACTTTTAGAGCGTCCACAAGATTTTTTGAAGTCATCAAGGGCCATAACTCTGGCACTAATTATCGGAAATCCCTGAAAATCAATAGGCTTCTTTGTCTTATGACCTTAAACACTGTGTATAAATTTAAAGTCAATCGGATATTAACTTTAGCCTCTCGAGCATTCACAAGATTTTTCAAAGTAATCAAGGGTCATAACTCTCGCAGTAATTATCGGATATTGCTGAAAATCAATAGGATTCTTCGTATCATGACCTTGAACACGGTGTATAAATTTAAAGTCAATCCAATATTAACTTTAGCCTCTAGAGCGTTCACAAGATTTTTCAAAGTGATCAAGGGTCATAACTCTGGCAGTAATTATCGGATATCGCTGAAAATCAATAGGCTTCTTTGTCTCATGACCTTTAACACTGTGTATAAATTTAAGGTCAAACTGATATTAACTTTAGCCTCTAGAGCGTTCACAAGATTTTTCAAAGTGATCAAGGGACATAACTCTGGCAGTAATTATCGGATATTGCTGAAAATCAATAGGCTTCTTCGTCTCATGACCTTAAACACTGTGTATAAATTTAAAGTCAATCGGATATTAACCTTGGCCTCTAGTGCGTTCACAAGCAATTGTGGACGATGGACGGACGGACGGACGGACGGACGGACCGACAGACGGACGGACGGGGGCGACGGCAATATACGTCCACATTTCTATGTGGGCGTATAAAAATATAATGAACAAAATTGCTACTAAAGGGGTTTACAAAATAAATTTCTTCATTTCAATTGAATGAAAAGGGACCTTGTCTATTCTAATAATAACCTAATTTTTAAAAGCTTACCACCATTCCTATTGGTTGTTCTCCACCACTCTTCAATTTTTCAACAGATTCATCTACTACCAAATTCATAAATGGATCAAATCCTCGTAATGTACCAATAATCTGTCGACCTCCATTTAATTTTACTGAAATTGAAAAAATCCTCAGAAGATAAGCTTATATCATGGCGCTATCTCAATCTGTTGTTACTGTCACTTCAGTTCACGTTGGTACATGTACATCAGTCTCCACTTGATTAATTGACAACATACACGAAGTTTAGTAATTAACCATGTCAGAGTGATGTTTATCATTCATATTAATTCAAAGGGGTTACTTTGGATCATCTTCCTATAACGATCAGCATGATAATCATGACGGCTCTTAAACTTAAATGGTCAAAACCAGCCCTTGTACATTTAGCTAGAAACATATTGCCACTGAAACATGAAATCTGGTATGTATTTCTTCAAACAAATGTATCACATAAGATTAGATAGTTACCCAACACGGGCCTTTAATAAAGAATAAATTAGTATTATTCATCAAAATACTATTAAGCATTAATTCTTTTACATATAATTTGACCAGATACATGTACAAGATATGTTCTAATAAGATTGTGATCAATTTTTATGACAATCACCACCAAGACATCCAACTTTTAATTCACTTTAACAAATGAAATGGGGGTTTGAAAAAAGTCTTACTGTTCTGCTTTGACTGGGCTTATGAAGATTGGCATATGCCATACACAGTGTGCTACATGTGTGAGGGACATTTTGCAAAGACAGCGGCACTCTGGCATACTCTTATATTGAATTCCAACTGCCAATGTGTACACAGGACCTTGATTTTTCATGCCATCCGAATAACTAGACAGCTGTTGTCAGGTCCTCTGTCCTGCACCACTAACAAGGGGAAAACATGCCAGATATCCTGATGAACTTACTCATCCAACACCAGGAGGCGCGAACCCTCAAGCTACGGGGTTTTCAATAAAATCTCTATTTACATTAACATTGAGAATGCAGTGTAGATGCTAAACCCTATTTCATTTGTAATAAGCACCCATGAAAAATACCCTACTCAATGGAAAACAATTCAAATACTTACATGTTAATCTTTTATCCATATATCTATCAAAAAAAAAACAAAACAGAAAGTAATTTTCAATGAAGACAAAACACTCCCCTCGGCCTCAAGCTTTGAGTTCAGGGTTGTTATAAGATCAAAATGCCTGTAACTATAACTCATTTGATATTTCAGTAGGCTGATTAATATATTACCCATAGGGAAAAATAGAAAAGGCTTGTGCATTCCCTAGTTTTTATTCATTTTGTAATTATGCCTTTATGGTAATGCACAGACTTTTTCTAATTTGTTCATTTTATCTCATCAACAGTCAATTTTTTATAGGACTTATTCAGGCATCCTCTAACACTACTAACAACTTTTTGTCTACACAATGGCATTATCAATATGAAATGAAATAGAAATGTATGTACGTCATTGCCTCTTACTTCAGTTAGTTTAATACTTAATAGGATAACATGTGTTTTTCGTTCTTTGGGTCACTTTCCGTTCATTCAAATGTTTGTTACGTAGTTACCGAAGCAATATTGTCCTTTTAAAAGAACCAAAGTACCAGTACAGTACTATTCATACATGAAAACGGAGCCTGGTCATCTGTGTGGGGGGGATTGGGGTTAGGTTTTTCCGGTATTCGGTATAACAATAACATTTTCTGGTATATATAATATAGTACTATTAGTTCAATGCCTATTGGTACCAGCGGGTCCATTTCCCTAAAGGGGAAATGTGTCACAACATTTAAACAAATCTACTCACTCAATTCCATTATAGTGAAGCTGACTAAAAATTCACAAAATTCTTGAGGTAAATGTAGCGTTTTCGACCAAAATCGTGGATTTAGGACTTCAAATGTCAGTCAACTAGACAAGTGCCTCAAGCAGAGCTAACTGTAGACAGACAAGCCTAAGTTTAGTATGGGCTAACGATTGAGATGGCACCATTATCGCCATCATCATAATCATTAGTTCAGCTCTAAACATAGGTCTTATTACACTTGCCTGTACATTCAGGGACTGTGTTGTTGATTCCTTGTCGATTACCTATATTTCATTTTATCTTATTTTTATAGGGTACCAGTCAAGTCGTCCACAAGCAAAGTCGTCTACAGTGAAGTCGTCCACAACCTTTGGTGGAGTCGCCCATAGCCGTTGGTGGAGTCGTCCACAACTATTGGTGATGTCGTCCACAACTATTGGTGATGTCGTCCACAATTATTGGTTATGTCGTCCACAACTAAGAATAAGACTTGTACGTAACACAACTAAGAATAAGACTCGTACACAATTTAATCGCATCCACAACTATTGGTGATGTCGTCCACAACTAAGAATAAGACTCGTATGGAATTTAATCGTATGGAAGAAATAGCTAGTACCATTTTGTTATTTGATTTCAGATCAAATCACGGTTGTTTTTGTACTAAACTAAAGTTAATCGTATTGTTTGTATGATCGTATGATCATTGTTGATTGTTTGATTAGTATTGACGATTTTTTGTAATAAAGTTAGCGTAAATTAGTCGAATGTGTGACAGAAATTCGAGGTGTGCGTTATCGACTGTCTTCTGGCTCTGTGAGTCTGCACAGGTGTGACGTCCTGTTTGATATTCAATTTTATACCGATACTTTTGAATCTGAATTCTACACATTTCTTTAACGGTAGTGTCATATTTATTTCTATTTACATGTATGTAAATTCTTTTTATATTTGGAAACCATTAAAACACACACATTTAGTTAAATTATAGAAAATCGCACGAGAAGCTAGATTTCTCGATTGAAGGGTGTAAGTGATCAAACAACAATTTTTTGATTGGTCAGAGGCATCTAACCGCGGGAAAATTTACGGTTACATGGGATGACAGCATGCATGCACGAATAAAACTATATTATTTGCATATTGCATGGGGGTTGGGATGTTTTTTTATAATAATGTTAATCGTATTGTTTGTATGATCGTATGATCATTGTTTTATTGTTCACCGATGGTTTTTTTAATGAAGTATTCTTGTATTGTTTGTTAATTTGCGTTATGATTTTAGCAATTAAGATTGTTTGATTAGTGTTTATTGTCAGTATCAGAAACTGCCGAAGTTAAAATCAGAAAATGCTGTGGTATTTCTTTATAACACAATTTGTAGTCCTTCACCTAACAATCACGTAACTTGCAAACGTTTTTATTCATCCGTCGATGATAGACAATGATCATGTGACAACCATAACTGAAATGGCTATAAAATAAAGTTCTGTACGACTATGATGATATAGCCTTCAATATTTGTTAACATTAACACCCTGTCAATACGTACGTACATGTAACTAACGTACGAAAATTAAATGGTAATAGGTAGGGTGAGTCTGTCGTTCAGATTGCCGTCAATAGTGTATAAAATAAAAAATCGATCTACAACTGCTTTATTGGCATAATGCCAACCAATATGTCACGTATCATTGGAATTCTCCAATGGCGATTCTGTCGGGGAAAACATCCACTGTTTCTCTCTCCGTGTATTCGATGTTCCATCAGGGAATTATATCCAATGACGATTTAAATTTACCTAACAACTGGTCAGTGAATCCATCAATGTAGGCTATTATCCAGTTATCATTTTAATATCTACCGGTACCTGAAATTCACACGGACAGAGCGTGGAAGATGTGCAATTCTGAAACCATGCCGAGACTGTCTTCAATGACCATTTGGCTTATTTTAATGCACCTTTTCTGAATAATCAACAAGCTTGTTTTGAATATTCTACCGGATTATAGAAAGAATATCCATATCCCGAAAGTAAACTATGTCGTGTGGACGACTTTACTAATGTATTGCTATATCTTGAAATTAAACTAAGTCTTGTGGACGACTCCACCAACGATGAGTTGTCTTATATTGGGATGAGTTGTCTTGGGATGAGTTGTCTTTGGGATGAGTTGTCTGGATACCCCACCAACGTATTACTATATCTTCAAAATAAAACTAAGTCTTGTGGACGACTCAACCATCGAGTGTGGATGACTCCCACCAACAGGCGTGGACGACTCCACCAACGGGTGTGGACGACTTAACTAGGTTTTTTGTGTGGACGACTTTGTTTGTGGACGACTTGACTGGCATTCTTTTTATAATGGCTGAGATCATAAATTTGTGTGTTGACTTTATAACAAAAACATTGGTGATTCAATCTGAATTCAAGTAACAAAATACTCAAGGAGTATTAGTTATTTCTTCCATACGATTAAATTGTGTACGAGTCTTATTCTTAGTACGACTCTATGAGTCTTATCTTAGTTGTGTGAGTCTTTTTCTTAGTTGTGTTTGAGTCTCATTCTTAGTTGTGGATGACATCACCAATACTTGTGGATACGATTAAATAGTGTACGAGTCCTACTCTTAGTTGTGGACGACATCACAAATAGTTGTGGATGACTCCACCAACGGTTGTGGACAACCCCACCAATGGTTGTGGACGATTTCTCCAGCGGTTGTGGACGACCCAGTTATTAGTTATTTCTTCCATACGATTAAATTGTGTACGAGTCTTATTCTTAGTACGACTCTACGAGTCTTATTCTTAGTACGACTTTACGAGTCTTATTCTTACAGTAGTTGTGTGAGTCTTTTTCTTAGTTGTGTATGAGTCTCATTCTTAGTTGTGGATGACATCACCAATACTTGTGGATACGATTAAATTGTGTACGAGTCCTACTCTTAGTTGTGGACGACAAATAGTTGTGGATGACTCCACCGACGGTTGTGGACAACCCCACCAACGGTTGTGGACGATTTCTCCAACGGTTGTGGACGACCCAGTCACATCAGTTAGAAGACGTGGACGTATGTTTTAACACTTACAGCGTGTTGTGTCGCTCATAATGGTTCTAGCTAAGCAAGGTGAGCAAGGTCTTATTTTCTCACTAAGTTCAGGTTCAGTTACAATAGTTACATTGGTAAGTCGTTCACAGGGGCTGACACGCGACTGTTCTGCAGTAAAAAGTTGCCCAGTAAAATTGACTGAGGAGCCAAAGTTGCTCGACAAAGAGCTGAACTACATAATCAATCATAGATAATTATATGATGGATGGATGGAACTTCTTGAGGTTGAACAAGGCAATTTTTCAATACTACTGTAATTATTATCCAATTATTGTCAGAGCATCGTTTCATTTTTAGAAACTATCTAACTAGGCCTACCGTACAATGGCCTATAGTACATCATGACAACGTTACCTTGCGGTTGACAAAACACTAGATCACAATGAATGGAATGCATTACCGGTATGCCTAAATATGATCAAATCGTGCCTCTTAGTTTTTATAATTGAGGAAAGTACAAAAACAACAATTAGGCTATTCCAGAAGTTGACTACATGGGCAGAAACATTACATTTAGTCCTCATTACTTACTTTTTCAATTCTGGTGGATGTGCTTTACTCATGCTGATTGGAATGGATTACTTTTGCCAATCTGAAACCGAAATTCGCGTCTGTTTGTCGCAACCGGAAATCGCCTTTGTTTACCTGCACCGAAGAAAGCAATTTTGATAAAATCGTACTTCATTTGTTCAATGAAAAGTTGTGAAATGTATATACATATTACTACATTTCTATTTTTTCTAATGTTAATGAATATTTATTTACACATCAATGAATAGTTTGTAAATATTTTTATTATAGCAGAAAATAAAATCGTCATCAATTTATGTGCACAGGAAGTGCCCGCCATTTTGGCTTTATTTGGTTAAAAATACGGAAAAATGTTAGACTAGTCTTGAAATAATATTTTCATTATTTTAGCACTCTTTATCTACATCTTCAGTCAAGTTAAACAGCAAAGAAACGAGGTTTAAATGTAGGTAATTTATTTAACAAACGTTGAAACAGCTTGTGGGTTACAATAATTGAATAACTCAAACTGTAATAAACGATTCCATGACCACTCGGACCAAAACGGAGACCACTCGGACCAAACAAAAAGGCTACTCGGACCACAATAAAAAAAGTACTCGGACCAAACAAAAAGACTACTCGGACCAAGTGTTTTAATAGATAAATACTCGGATCGCTAATAAATTGTTGTTTTAATAAATTGTTTTTGTTTTATAAATTTAATATGACTTCTCGCCCTCGGATCGCAAATAAATTGTTGTTTTAATAAATTGTGTTTGTTTTAATATGAATATAAACGTTGTTTTAATAAATTGTGTTTGTTTTAATATGAATATTATAAGTGGTATACTTACCCGTGGTATTTAATCATAATGAAGCAAGCACATCAAAGAAGACTAATTAACAAAACAACGATAACTGAGTAGCGATTAATGAATAGTACCTGTGTTGATAATATTAATATACTCACCCGTGAAGCACATCAAAGAAAATCGATTCAGTTTTAGTTTTAATTGATTTGATTGGAGTAATGTTTGCTAGATTTTGTATAGATTCATTTATAGTTTAGGCCCTATTTGCTTCTTTGAATTATTAAATAATATTTATTTAACTTAAAATTTGTATTTTGTTTCTTTTTTGGGTTGGTCCGAGTGGTCTTCCAACGTAAATTGAATGGTCCGAGAGGCAACAAATATTGGTTTTTCGGGTTGGTCCGAGTGGTCTTCCAACGTAAATTGAACGGTCCGGGAGGCAACAAATATTGGTTTTTTGGGTTGGTCCGAGTGATCTTTTGGGTTGGTCCGAGTGGTCTCCGTTTTGGTCCGAGTGGTCTTTTTTTTTGGGTCCGAGTGGACTTGGTCCGAGTGGTCTTTCGTCCGAGTGGTCCGGATACCTAATAAACGCGACCAATGCCAGTTGAGTGTTCAGTCGAATCAGTGTCAGTGTCAGTGATGTCGTACTTCGTACTCGACGACGATAGTCGAAGATTACCATAGTAAGCCTAATTATAGTTCAGCTCTGAACGTCGGTCTCATTACACTCACCCTGAACGTTCATGGACTGGCCTATTCAACCAATGTCGAAAATAATTTGAACCCCAGTCAATTTTACTGGGGAACTTTTCACTGCGAAACATCGGAGTGTCAATCCGTGTGGACGTCTGTACAATGTAAAGGAACATCTTAGTGACAAAATAAGACCTTGTTTACCTCGCTAGACTCAGTATGAGCGAAACAACACGCTGTTTACACGTCCCCTCCTATCAAACCATCCTTTCGCCACCATGACACAGCGTGTTGTGATGCTCATACTGACTCTAGCGAAATGAGCAAGGTCTTATTTTCTCACTGAGATGTTCCTTTACACTGTACACGCGTCACCACTGTATAACCCAATCTATTATTTACTCTTTTGCTCAATTTCGTGGCATTTTACAACCAAACAGATGTTATCTATTAATTGTTTGCAAAAACATTAACACAAAACATATAAATCGGCTTCATACATCAATGCATCTTTGTAATCTTTTGCGTGCAGCGGTCAACTGCAGACCGCGTGCGAGCTTAGCATTTCGTCTGCTACAACGCAGTATATCGTCAATAAAATGAAAAAAAAAATAATTTAGACATAATTTGAAATCGGTAATTTATTACGAATGCTACACACATCTAACAACAAGGGAGGCATTCAAGAATACGTTTTATATTAAAAAATTAAGACGGAAAACCCCGTTTTCCTTTTAGCATTGCCATGTTAAGTTAACTGGTTTGTTCATAATCAAAGAAATCCGTTTATTATTTACCTGGACTCAAACAGTAGTTCTTCACATGCACTGCAGGGTTCTGTGGGTATCTTACTAAGAAACGTCAATGCTATGTCTGACGCTTACATGTACACTAGTTACAGACAAAAGTTACTCGTATGACTCCTGATGCGACTCCTGATTCATACTGATACATGTAATATAATATTTGATTTTCTTTACAAATTTATACAGCAAAACCAGAAACATGTCGGAAGGGGAACAACACTTTACGGTCATGTATGACCCTGAAACTCAGCAACCAATGACAGTAACAGTAAATCAGTCACATGATGATGGCAATCAAGCAGTACAAGGAATACAATATGTGACTCAAGAGGGCGTTACTGTTCAACTTCCACATGGACAAACAGATTTGGTATGTTATTTATCAAAACGCTTATTGGCATATTGTACAATTTCTTATTATGTAAATTTTCAAAAACATGCTCAAATCAAATCAAACTTGATTCTCATCTGTTTTGAATGTAAGTCATTCAATATATATTTACTTTGCAATAAAAGATTATGTCGAGTTTAGTTTTGCAAGAAATTTACACATGACTTAAGATTACAAATGTATTTACATATTAAATAGATCATTAATAAGTATTGACATGTCAATTTGAATTTAATATTTTACAAGATCTTTATTATATATATTGAATGATAGCGTCATCTTACATCTACATTGCTATAAGTTACCATTTTTATATTTCAGACTGGCAGTGATCAACAAGCTATATTCTCCTCACAAAGCAGTACATCATTTGCTAACCTTCCAATCCAAGGAGGTCAAATTATGTCAAATGCATCCAGTTTACCTGTTGTAGTGTCCGCTGGTCAAAATATTATACAGGTGAGATAACATTTATAGATAAATTAATGTCTGTGTGTATATTAAAGATACATTATTGGAGAGCAAAAACTGACATTTGTCGGTCTTCCTTTGGGCCTCAGATGTCATAGAAATTATAAATTAGATCTTTATTTAAACAACAAGCCAAAAATTAACTCTGTATACCCACGGATGGCTTGGATTGGGGTTGGATTAAAACAGGATTTCGTTGATTGATTTAATCACAATGGCGTCGTGGGCGGAGATTCTTCGTGACATTGACGTCATAATACTTCCGGAAATTAGCATCTCATCACGCTGCCTTCCCTATAATACACATTGTCGTTATTATACGCTCTTCTGTCACTTGCATTTCAGTAAAATTATGGAAATTGATAAACATTGCAGCTAACATCACCCCAGTTGAATTGCAACCCCATTGGATCACTGTTTTCTATTCGCCTGCTTAGGGAGTCACTTAGGCCTGTCTGGAGTACAAAAGAGTACACGCAGGCAACGCAAGAAGTTGGCTATTTATTATAATTTATTTACAATACTGCCTAGTTGATTTGGTCCATTCCTTTCAAACTTTAAAATCCTGTCGCAGACTTTCTCTTGTTATCTATATATCAAAAGTCTTAATTCTAATTTGTAGTAAATAATAAATGTAATACGAATTGAATTGCAGTCCCGTCTCAAACCGAATACATTACCGGTACCACAGTCATTGTAAACATTACTTGATAATCGAGACTATGTAGGTGGAGTTAAGGCCTGTCAATCAACGACCGGCCATAATCAAAAAAGGGTGTCAATGCCATTTCTAGTAAAAATTATAGTGGTAATAACTTTGTTCAGAATTAATTCATTTAACTGAAATTTTCAATATATTCTTGTTTCATCATCTATTTTTGAACTGTTGTAGCAAGAATGGCTAACTCCTTATAAAAATCTCCCATAATGTAGCTTTAATGATGATACATGTGTCAGTTCAGTAGAGCCGTGTGAACACTCTAGGGAAATATTATTCATCATCCATTGGATTGAATCTCTTTGAAATTCATGTGTACTGTTTATTAAGATAAAGATTTGATGTTTTGCTGTGGTTTTATTGATATATTTAAAAATACATGTCTGACTGGAGATTAAAAATATAAGTTGCAAGTAAAGCTATTATTTCTAGGCCTGATCTAGTAACCAAAGTCGATCATCCAATCTGCCTGAAGTTCAGAATTTCAAGTTGTACAAACTTTTGAACCCTCGAGCGGCAAAATGTATCTTCCAAACTGCTTGATATTAATATGTATTGTTTATATGTTTATAAAGTTTGCTGAAATTTGTTTACAGAATACAGCAATAACTCAACCTAATAATAATGTTTTACAAACACAAGTTCAAGGTAGTAATACCAGTACTGTATCTGCATCTGGTATACCACAGATGTTATTTTTAAATCAAGTTACAATAAATGGTCAAACATCATTTGTGTTGGTTGATGCCAATAATAAACCAGTACAGTTACCTCAAGGTAAATTTAGATGACATATTTGTAGTCAGTCCTTCAAGAAGCATTTATAGAAATGATCATTCAATAGGTTTGAAATTTATACATTGTAGCCTTTTTTATCGACTTGCCAAATTGATTTGAATTTAGTAGAGTTGTCATGTGACAATATAAGTTAATTTCAAAGTACTTTGGTGTGTTCGTTAAATGTTTCGATCAGCTGTAAACAATTCTTGTGGCTGGACAATTGTTTGTCTTTTTTTATATCAAAGAAAGAACAGTGATAAAACCTTGCAGTTCATTTATAGTCGAGGCTGACTAAGCATAATTTTCAGTTCACACTGAATTGGTGATTAAGGCCCCTTGGCCACTTGATTACTATTGTATCATTTGTTAGATTAAAATCAAATAATCCTAGTGAAAACATTTTAATGTTAATCACTTTTATATGTTTTATTTGTTGGATTAAAATTAAATAATCCTAGTGAAAACAGTTTTTAATGTTAATCACTTTTATATGCTTTATTGTTATACCTATATGTATATTATTTTCAGGTATACAGGTTATAAATTTACCTTCTCAACCAGTAGGTCAGCAGCTTCCTATGGTAATTAATTTATTAATGATTTAAACTAGGCCCATCAGGTTTCTCCATATGTCAACGAAAATATAATTTATCATAACTTTGTAAATACTGAACTAAATTGAATCATTTTTGAATCATTAGAGATTAAACTTTCAGAATATTGTAGTTTGCTATATATTTCATTTCAGCCTGGGGCAGAATCTGGTGATGAACCATTATATGTTAATGCTAAGCAATATCATCGAATATTAAAAAGACGACAAGCAAGAGCAAAATTAGAGGCAACAGGCAGAATACCAAGGGAGAGATCGGTAAGATATTAATATGTCATTTATGTTCAGTTAAAACACTCAAATATTTGATTCTTTAGGTCTTTGAGATTAATAGTTCCGTAATTAGAAATATTCAACCCTGGGGGGGTTGTAGATTGAGTGGTCGAATGTATGTGCTTAAAATTATAAGGTCTGCCATTCACCTAAGTGGCTTGGTTATCGTCTGATTGCTTTAACTAGCTGCATAAAACCACATTCATTTATTCGTTCCAACCTCCTACAGTTTTATCAGGTTCCTTTGGTTTCTTACCACTGCTAAAAATGCAAGAAAATTATGGTAATAAAATTATACTGTATGTTACGTCCCAGAATCACCTAGTTTGAGTTTGAACCCCATTCTTTTTTATGTGCAACCCCACACTTCAAATTTTTTTTCTTGCTTAACAATAGCATAGTTATTGGTAAGGCAATAGATACTGTATACTTGAAAACCTTCACAATTTCCTCTTTTAAAAATTTAATCTTTATATATGATGTGTTTAATCTTTGGTATATTTTTGTAGAAATATTTATATGAATCTCGGCATCGACATGCTTTAAACAGATCACGTGGACAAGGTGGTGTGTTTGTGGGACAAGGAAATGAAGGCGATCCGCAAAGTGGCCCAGTATGTTTTTTTATGTCTTTACTATGTGTTGTATACAAAACTTGAATGCATGTAGGATTATGCATGGTTACTGGAAATCTTATCATATTTTGCAATCATTATTGTCTTTAATGGACAAGAAGACAGAAGTCTAATATGGGCTAGAAGTGTTGTTTAATATAAATTTAGTACTTTAGAAGATCAAAACACTGAAAATGTGGATTAGATAATCTCATTTCAAACATTGCAGACAAGTGAAGTAGCATAACACATAGTCTGTGTATCGACTATCCAGTCAGATTATCTGGTAGAATTCACATCCGATTTACCACTATTAACAATCATTTTTAACAATTTTTTGTTTTCTAGAGAACATATTATAAATAAAACAAATTAAGATGCTAGATATGACATCATCTGAATGAAACAGTGCACTCAATACTAGATATCCATCAACAGCTACATTCACATTTTGGGGATATTCATGCATAAATTAGGTATAAAAGTTTATTTGACCTGGTGGGTGTACTGTTTTAAATCTAACAAATGCTACTTTTTATTTTCTAGATATCCAGTGAAAATGGTGGCATTATTACCAGTAATAGCAATGGTATTACTACACATCAAGTTAGTGCATCATTACAAACAATGCCAACATTACAGCCATTAGCTTCCAGACCAACAGATATGTTAAATGCTTTAGGAACGTAAAATATATTTTTGTATATATATATATACAGTGTAATATATACAGACAGTTGACTTTATTTTTCACCAGAGATTGTTTGTTATTTGTGTGAAAGAAATTTGACCCTAGCTTACAGCTAGCAGGTTTTGTGAAGATAAAACTTAATGTACTGATTCTCTGTGTGTAAAAAAAGACATTATTGAAACCCCTTGTAGGAAATCTGACTCAATCTTTTCTGATGAGTAAAGCCAAGTCAAAAGCAGTGGATGCTACTCTTGTATATGGAAAAGAAATGTGAAACTGTGGCTTGTGTAATCTGTATTTTGTATCAATATGGTTCATTAAGCTTGTATTACAGTATAACATTTTTACACTCAATATATATTATGTGTTCATGATTTCATGTGTATATTGTCATTTTATCACATATTTTTTATTTAGTTATCAGAGGCCATGCTTTGATACTGTTATTATTAAGGGTTTCTGTATATCATTTAATATATCTTGCCCTTAAAGAAACATTCTTATCTGTGCTATATAAAAAAGATATAAAGTGCTTTAAATAGATAATGCTTTTTCATATTTTCTGAAATTCATTGTTTCTGGAATTTACAGTTACAAATTTTTAAAAGAAAAATTATCATCTGCTATTTTTATATCCTCACATTGAAATGTTTCAGTCTGAACGTATATTTTGTTGTCACGCATGCTCAACTAACTAAAGGTATCATCTGATGAGCCGAAGAAACCGTTACCACTTGGACATAACTTGTTGAATGCTCAAGTTATCTTTTGATTGCCTTTAAGGTTGTACAGTGTTCATGGGTGAGATGATGTAGCCCAAAGAACTTTCAATGTTATTCCTGTCATCACTTTTAATAATTTTGTGCCCCCTCAAGTGGCTAAAGGTATTGATTTGAAATTTATGCATTTTATATCAACTACTTCCGATGAAGTCAAACAACATAAGTTATCGTCTGATTACCAGCACATTTTGTATAACAAATGTTACAACTATAAGCCGGTCAGATTTAAATTATTTCTGATAACAATATAATAGGCTGTTACTCTTGATCAGTTTTTAGTATATAGAAATATGCAACAACCCTTGTGGACTGCTGAAATAACATGGGTGTATGTTTCGTTGCCTGTTAACCTACCTTATAGTATGACAGAATAGATTGACTTACAACACTAATTAAATCCAATGTTTATGTACTGAACTAAAATGGAATAAATATGTACATGTATATGACTAAATTGTATTTATTTTAAAGGAGCTAAATCGCTAATATTTGAGACCTAGAAATGGACCCAAATTTGTCGCAACGCATATAATAATGTATTAAGATTGTATATGAACTGAGTTACATTCAATTGTTTCAGTTTTGACTCGAATTTCAAATCAGTTATGACCAGCAAAATACAACACGAGTCTCAACCAAATAGAAATTTCTAGTGTCTGGTTATTCCAGTCTATTGCGGCTGCTCTCCAGATAAGTTATGGCGGCGTTTGATGTGAGTTGTGGAATATGTCTAGCCTAGTTCATTCTGGTCACTTGTTACAAATGATGCTGAAACGCACTATGGTACATGATTTGTGTACCAATAATGGTAAAATGTTTATTTTATCAGAAGCCTATCTTTTCAAGGTAAGATAAAAACATCCATGTTGATTTCAATTGGCAAACAATTCGTTTTTATACACCCACATTGAAATGTGGTCGTAAATTGTCGTTGCCCCCGTCGGTCCGGCGTCCACAATTGCTTGTTGACGCTCTAGAGGCTAAAGTTAATATCCGATTGACTTTAAATTTATACACAGTGTTTAAGGTCATGAGACGAAGAAGCCTATTGTTTTCAGCGATTTCTGATAATAACTACCAGAGTTATGCCCCTTGACGACTTCAAAAAATCTTGTGGAAGCTCTAGAGGCCGAAGTTAATATCCGATTGGCTTTAAATTTATACACAGTGTTTAAGGTCATACGACGAAGTCTAGCTGGCCGGTCACCTCTGGCTTGCAGCTGTCTTTTCGAGCCCTGGTGTGAGCAAATGTGGCATGGAGATAGGGGCGCCTTATCAACCTCATGGGTTTCCTCCGGGCACTCCGGACCTAGTCTGTGTTGAGTGGACGTTAAACCCCATTTCTCTCTCTCTCTCATACGACGAAGAAACCTATTGATTTCCGATAATTAATGCCAGAGTTATGGCCCTTGATCACTTCAAAAAATCTTGTGGATGCTCTAAAAGCCAAAGTTTGACTTTTAATTTATACACAGTGTTTAAGGTCATAAGACGAAGAAGCCTATTATTTTCATCAATTTCTGATAATTAGTGCCAGAGTTATGGCCCTTGATCACGTCAAAAAATCCTGTGGAAGCTCTAGTGGCCAAAGTTAATATCCGATTGACTTTAAATTTACACACACTGTTTAAGGTCATGAGACGAAAAAGCCTACTGATTTTTTAGCGATTTCAAATAATTACTGCCAGAGTTATCTCCCTTGATCACTTCAAAAAACCTTGTGATGCTATAGATGACAAACTTATCATCCGATTGACTTCAGATTGATGCACAGAGTTTAAGGTGTTGAAACAAACAAGTATTTTGATTTTCAATGAATTTTGATAACTGAACAGCTAAATCCATGATGTTAAATGTTTCCTATACTAATTGTTAGCGTGGGGCAAAACTTTATAAAAAGCAAATTGCGTATTCTCATGATTTTCTGATAATTACATAACGAGTTGTTACTCTTAATCAGTTTTTAGTGTATTACAAATGTTTCATTACCGAAACAAGCCAACAGTGAGGCTGATGTCCCCCGCCGAAATCCCAAAATAAATAGACGACACATATTAATTAATCGCACATTTATTTTTTTCAAACATATCGAGCAATGAAACTGTACACGAAGTGTCATCCCAAAGTGTTTTTATAACGAAAAATGCTAAAACCAACGAAAATATGAAAATGTACCGTAGATTGATGGCCCCTCTGGCCAAGGGAAAGGGCCCTCGTGTCCAAGTCAATCGTTTCTATACACTGTTACTGTCGAATCGATTACTAAATGAGAATGCAGTCATTGTATTGGCATAAAAATCATCAATCAAGATGAACCTAAGTTATCTTGTCCCAAAGTATCAACCAATCAAAATGCTTATCTCTGCTTACCCTAAGCGGAAAATGCTCATCTTCGAACTCCATCAAGGCATTGACCTAATAAGCATATACACCAAGTTTGAACATTTTAACTCAATTAGAAGGAGAGTTATTGTGTTCCAAAGTCTCGACTACTCTCGATCAATCAAATTGCGTATCGCTCTGCTTACCTTGAGCAGAAAATGCTCATTATCGAACTTAGTCAAGGTATTACTGTAATGAAACTATACACCAAGTTTCATCACTCTCACTTAATTAGAACTAAAGTTATCGTGTCCCAAAGCATCAACCAATCAAATTGCTCATCTCTGCTTACCCTAAGTGGAAAATGCTCATCTTCGAACTCCATCAAGGCATTGACCTTATAAGCATATACACCAATATGAACATTTTTACTGAATTAGAAGAAGAGTTATTGTGTTACAAAGTCTCAACCAATCAAATTGCGTATCGCTCTGCTTACCCTAAGCGGAAAATGCTCATCTCCGAACTCCGTCAAGGCATTGACCTAATAAGCATATACACCAAGTTTGAACATTTTAACTCAATTAGAAGGAGAGTTATTGTGTTCCAAAGTCTCGACCAATCAAATTGCTCTGCTTACCCTGAGCGGAAAATGCTCATTATCGAACTTAGTCAAGGTATTACTGTAATGAAACTATACACTAAGTTTCATCACTCTCACTTAATTAGAACTAAAGTTATCGTGTCCCAAAGCATCAACCAATCAAATTGCTTATCTCTGCTTACCGTAAGCGGAAAATGCTCATCTTTGAACTCCATCAAGGCATTGACCTAATAAACACATACACCAAGTTTGAACATTCTAGCTCAATTAGGAAGAGAGTTATTGTGTCCCAAAAAGTGTGACTGACAGACGGACAGACAGACAGACAGACAGACAGACGGACGAACCCATTTTAATAGTCCCCCAACTTTCTTCGAAAGGCGGGGGACAAAAAGTAAAAATATGCGACAACCCTTGTTGACTGCCCGGACGATTTAGATGTTGTGGGCGTATGTTTCGTTGCCTGGCAACCTATCTTTTCAACGTGTAAGACGTTAGATGATATTGAGTTAGAGACTTAGCTACTTTAATTCAGTGTTATAGTGAAATTTCTGCTAACAGTTAATTGTATACACTTTTCAACTATATTACAATGAATTCTTAATCTTATTGGAGTTGCGTAGTTGTGTCTACTCTCATTCATAATTTAGGGAATATTTACTCTGAAAGGTTGGTTAATGTTTGGCATATCAGTGATTAAAATAAATCTGCTCTTGGTTACCTGATTTGTTTCGCACATAAACTGATTCAATAATGAACTTTTTATTAAATATTCATATCCGTATCTGGGGATGCTTGGCTAGTGTTTGTATCCAGATGGGTCACAGTTGGAAATGCTTTTTTTTTTAAAATAAAGATTGTCGTGTAATACATATAATTGATGAACATTTGCAACATCATGAGGAACAAGACTGAATAATTGACCTGGGTTCCAAAAGTGTACTATCTACAGACACAACATAAATAATTTGGGTCCTTCAGCTACAATTTTGTTTCATCATTCTGTTCTACAATATTGCCATCACCCCCGAAATATAACTAGATAAAACCAAATATTGTGAACTTGACGTTTATTAATTTGGCCATAAAGCGCTAGGCAAATAATATATATGATGTGAAAACATGGGGTTTATAAAATCCATAATAATCAGTGTACAGTTTTTACAAGAATATAACAAATATAGATATTAAAGACATCATACAGTGTAATAATCTCTTAATTATATCATACATAATATATACTAACCAGATACAATAAACTGTTACAATCTTAAACATAATATAATTGATATGTTACTCAGCAGTTCTGTACATGTATACATACTAAATCACAACCACTCTACAAATTTATATATATCAGTTATTAACATCTTCAACCATCAAATTAATCTCTTTCTCATGTTTATCTAGAAAAAAAGAAATACTTGACAACATGAAGATGCAGAGAAGATAATATTCAATTTAGTTGAAACAGAATTCAGTTTGTAATAAAAAGGACATTATTCAACATTAAATAAAAAGCCTGTAACCAAATTAAGTAGATAAGCTGTATACCAAATATTGTTTGTTCTAAATATTTGATTTTATAGGTGGAAGCATAATTATAGTAACACCATTCATTCTGATCAATTTTAACATCCTATGATTCAGTATTACCTAATAAAAACATAAAATTCTAATATCCATAAAAAGATTTTTTTTTTTTAAATCTGTAGATAAAAAATATTATCAATCGATTATTCTTAAAACATTCTACTCTACAGTCTCTATACTCATTATTTCACTTGCTCCCATGTACAGATTATAACATTTTATACCTAAAGAAATTACAAAGATTATAACTAATAAAAGTAAATTTATGTTCCAGCAAAATAAATTAACTTAGTAAAGAACAAGCGGTTTGATCTCAATAAGTTTTGTTCACATAATCATCACCTGAAACAAGGTTTTCACATCACTCATTGGTGACTTAATCTTTGGATAATTAAGGCACCCTGGTACAAAATAAAACTCTAATAACTATCCTTTGGGGGTTTTAAGAAAACAAAAATGCACTCTTTGATTCTCAAAATGTTCTTTTTTTTTAAACAGGAGAAACAAGAAACTAAACAGTGGTCAAACTTTTACTATCCTTGTAACATAGAATTCGTGAATAAAAATGTAAATAAACAACGGTTTTGCATTTGGTAAAAGACATTGAAGGAGAGGGTTTTGAGTGCTTGAACGATCAAATTCACAACATGCAGGGTGAATAATCATAGCCACAGGAATTAAAGAGATATTCCAGTTTTTAAATTTATGTGAAATTTTGTGACAAATGCAACCAGGGCGAAACAAAGGGAAAAAGTTAACCTGTATTTTCCCCAATATGTGGTAGTGGTTTATCTTGACGGAGGACGGAGCAAACAGTGGAGAAAATTTCAGCAAAAGGCACAACAACGTCCTACTATGTGCATGTTATTTTGGCGCAAAAAATGCTTTATCAAAAGTGAGAAAATATATTCATTGTTAACAAAGTCTTGACTTAAAGTTTTGGAATGTGAAGTAAACTGAAATAAAAACCTGAGAGAAAAAAAAAGAAAGAAAGATGATTTACAGTTTTTCTGTTGTTAATTACTAAATTGATAGGATATTACACCAGAGAGTTTGCTAATTAAATACTTAGTCTGCAATATCACCTTTGGTGGAAGCAGACATTAAAGCCTATTATAGTTATTAAAAATATTCATATTATGTAGGAGGTGTAAGGGGGTTAAACAGAGTAATAAATAGTTGTACATTTCATTCCATACCCTTTTATATACAATATCTTACATGTAATATATACATGAAATTATTACATATTATACATACAATATAATATATAAATACAATCTTAACATAATCTTACCCAATAATATGAGACAAACCTACTCCAGCAACTTGTGTTAATTATTACTAATCATCATGTCACTCATTAGTTCATCAAATTAGATATAATATTAGTAAATCAAGGCAATATTATAACAGATTACAGGATGCTAGTCTACCTAATCTAGTCCTTGTTACCAGTTGTAAAAACTCATGTATTAATTTGAAAGATGCATTTTGATACTGACATACTGGTATGTGAACAATAAAAATTTGGGCTTAATTGAACATGTCCCACTTCTCTGATACTTATCTCTATTTGCTTGAAAAAAAGGAGAATATCTTAATCGGAAGGTTGCATGTTAATAAACCAATAATTGTTATTCCATATATAATTTTTAGTGTGTAATCTCTACATGATATAAAAGTTTTTATCTTATCATACAAAGGCAGATTCAGAAACCATGGACGGGGGAGGGGGCACAGACGGCAAAGCCCCACTGAATCATCCAGTGTTGTTGTGCCTGATAATATCAGTGGGAATAAGTTTCAACTGATAAAATAGCCTAAAACTCTGTATAGCAATAATGACAAGGACTAGGTTAAGTAGAATGTAGATTTCACACAAGAGTAGCAATACAGTTATAAATATTAATAACCTGTCACAACATTACTGTTATTAACCGGGAGATAAAAACATGAACACGAGGGTTCCATCAGATCTATTTTTTATTTATTATTATTGTTAATGAGATCCCAGTGTAAATGTTATAAATATATAAAAGTAAATGTTTAGCGGAACATAAAGAACTATAGTTTTATGCCATAGAAACCTCAATATGATCATGTTTTATAAATAATAATTAAATACAGTGATGATAACAGTATGTTGCGTCCATTTGTATTATTTGCTCCTAATAATAATCAAATACAGTGATGATAACAGTATGTTGCATCCAGTTGTATTATTTGCTCCTAGACTAGATAAACACTTATAATTAAAATATAAGTACTGTCTTGTCTATTCAATGATCTTGATAATTGTATTGGAATAAGATTTCAAGGAACTAGACCTCTTGATTTAGGTTGATTTGGTTCAGATGATGCTTCTTACTATAAGATTAAATCTATATTACGCTAGAGTAAATAGAAGTAAATTTTGTTTTTATTTGATTGAATGTAAGAATGGCTATATGTCATGATTGGTCTCATTCTGGAACATATAAACGTAGACAAATATTTATATCATGATATATATACATAGAACTGAATCAAATCCACATTTTTATGCTCTTTCTAAATCAAACAGATCATATCCTATTAATGTCAATGAATCACTTTTTATTTAAATTAATGTAAATTCATTTCCAATCAAAACGTAAATGTATTCAAATTTACTCAATGCCACATATCTTAAAATTACAGAATAGTTTGGAGGTAGAAATCATGTTTCAATTAATATTTAAGTCCCCTACAAGCTTTCTGTTTATAGAAACAAAAATAAAAGACATGCTCTAAGTAAATTTTTTAATTTGTACTACTATTTACATATAAAAATATTTTAATTTACACCAGTCAAGATTAATAATACTTGGAATAACATTCCTCTTATCTCATATACTGAGCTTAATATTACATACATATATACATATTACACGTATGCAAACAGCTTCTCTTTCACAAGGAGATTATGCTTTACAAAAAAAAACTTTCTCCTTCGAAAAATTAATTCACTTCGAAAGAAAGAGCAATAGGGTTTCAAATGTAATGAAAGACTTGATTGGAATGGACTTATTAACAGCAGTTCCTTTCACAAAAACAGAATCAGTCAATGAGCCCAGTTATAACAATTAGCAGAGCAAGATAAAACCTAGTTCTAAGCTTAATATTCATTAGTTATATGCTTCCGACTTCTTGTTGATCTACTGTATGACTTTGGTAACGTTCCATACTTGCTGATTTGTTTTTGCTGCAAATAGAAGAAAAATAATTGAAAGAAAAATTCTGTCTGTTCATCTTTAGGGTAAAATTGACAAAACTCAATATTAAAGCAGTTTTTTTTCTCTAAAAAATTCCAATGAATGCCAGTATTTACTTAAATAATGGTAAAAGTACATTCTATGTTCAGTTGTATCATTATTTTTTCTTCCTCCAGTATTTTGTCTTATTTCTCATTACCCTGCTTTACTCTTTATGTTAATCATGCAGTAGGGATTACACACACACTACACAGGGTTAATCAGATGTGAGGGTGTTCATTAATTATATAAACTGTGGTTAACTAAATATTAAATAGTTATATATTATTGGCAATACAAAATAATCACGATATTAAATACTAAAGATGCTTGGTACATTACAACAGCTTTCGATAAACAATACAATAGGATGGTTGTATTGTGTCGCAAGAATTATCAATTAGCATAAGGAAAGAAATATGTCATAGAAAACAAAATCTGTTGACAACTCAACAAGGAAGTAGATAAAGCATTAGCTATAGAAAGCTATACTAATTGATTGGTGAAGAAATGTGACATTTTTCTTAATTTGAATCAAATAATCTTTTAATTCCAAGATCAGGCATGTGAAGTTGGATTGATATTTTTATTCAGATTGGTAAATCTGAGCAAAATAAAGTCATTTTATATATTAAATATATGCATGCGATATAAAGTATAGTCAGTAAATATAGAAGAAAGAGGCACACAATAGGTGTAGCTAATTCTACTGATACAATGAGAATTACTGTTAGTAGATGTAGAAGACTGTAATCATCGTTGTTAATATCTCCAACTAGAGTTGTAGTTATAACGAGATAAAGAGTATTCACTGCTACTGGGTCTATACCGAGGAAGTGTGCCATAGTGATATGGCTATAGAAAGAAAGAAGAAAAGTTCATTATTTATTAGCTGGGATTTCTAAAAGTCCTCCCCACAAAAAGTGACTCAATATTTAGAAATATATTAGACTAAAGAAAATTTTCAGTAGTACCATCATGATTCAGCACTCATTGCCAGATATATTAAGTTATACATGTATATATATTGATTCTAGATTATATTCTCTAGAAATTTGAGCCAGTTTCACAAACAATACAATGTTAATTTGATTAATATAATCAGGAAGAAAAGAAAAATTGTTAAATAAAATAATTATTTATGACTGAATATTCAGATATGGAATCAATACTGGAATAAATTGTCAAATCAAAGGAAACAAGGAAGTTCCGACTTCAACTCTATAGTCTTATAGTTCATGGTCTTTGTCCAAATTTGTTCTTTGGCATTTGACAGAAAAAAATCCATTGCTTATTGCTTTACCATGTAACAAAATTACAAAAAGCAAAAAAAAAACTACAAAGGGAGGAAGCAAAGACATATTATGTTATTCAATCATGGAAAAAATCCCCCTGCAATTTCGAATCTTTAAACTTCTGCGATTTGCATCATGTACATTAGAATCTTTAAACTTATGCGATTTGCATCATGTACAAATAGCTTTCCTTCTTAGGACTAGCTGAATAATTCCAGCTAGCTTAAACAAAGCAAAATCTCAAACACTTAATTTGTAGAGCATTAGCCATGACAGCCAGCTAGGTATGTGTAATAAATAGGGCTGCAACAATATGCTAACCTCATCTTATGATACATATGATAATATGGGTCTCAATATACTATACATCGCAGTATTTTTTCTTTCAAAATTTACTTAAAAAATAATCCAACTCTGCATGATGGTTGAGTATCGCAACAAAAGTGACGACTAAAAAGATTTGTATTGTGTTCACAGACCCATCATACGGAATGTGTTATAGTATCCTGTACCATGATACTATACAGTCTTATGGTATAGCGTTGCAGCAGTAGTAAGAAACACCTTAATCATGCTGTCAATCTGATGATACAAAGACAATTTGCTCTGATAATTAGATATATAAATGATGTACCTCTTTATGTGTATAATGTTTGCGTGTAACTGGTATGTATGTTACTTCTTCTGTTACAATCACATCATCATCATCCTCATCAACTTCCATCACACTTGAAAGACCTGAAATCATAACCAATTGTAAAAAAAATCATTCGCTTTTCTATCTGAATTCATTTAAAAATATTTCTTAGATTGTTTTAAGCTTAACAAACCAGTAATTTCTGAATTGACTACTACACCTTTTGATGAGATAAGTAATGAATGTTATTAAGAGTTATAATTTGTAAGTTACATGACGATAACATATAAAGCATTAGACACATTTCAACAACTATTAACCTGAAGGTAAGAGTTGGCTTTACCTACTCTTGTCATCTCTATTATTAGGTTTTATTAGCAGTTTCCAAGGTTCTCACATTATGCTGTTATGACATCGGTTGATCAGAAACTGAACTTGTACAATTAGAGAGGGAAAATAGTCTATTAATTGATATACTAGGCACAGCTAATACTCGCCATCCTTGTTTTGCTTGATAAGGGTAAGTAGAACATAAAGTAATAACCTGTATTTGAACTTGTACTTTTCTTGAGTTTAGTTTTTTCTGATTTTCTACTCACAGTAGTTTTTACTTTTTTCTCAGACCTGAGTTCTAATTCTTTATTGTCCTCAATTAAACGATTGTCTGAAAGTAAATGCAACCAATTCCTTATTTCCATTCTATAACTCTCTAAATGATGAGATGGGAGAATATAGGTTTTTGACATAAGTCAGATCTAATGAAGCCCAAAGAGTACATGTATATGGCATTTTATACTAAGTTGACTAAATCACAGAAGATGTAAGTATCTTATTTTAAAATCTATTTTCACATATCTTATCTTTCTTTATACCGTAAACAAAAGAGAAAGTTTGTTTTTTATTTGAACTTATAAAACAATAACAATTAATGATTACTGAGAATTTTGACTGATTTAACAGGATGTCTGAAGGAAAAAACTCCATTTTGAATGATGAAAATAACAATGAATAGCTGTTACATTATTATGGATGTTACATAAATGGAGATTAACTTGACACATACAACATTTGGTACGACAACAAGTATAAATAGTATACATATATAATGGAGAAGAAAGTACATAGATTACAACCCGTAAAAGAATAATTATCCATTTAATATAATTTCAATAAACATGTGTCATTCATCTTTTATCAGTTACCCAATAAGTTGTGTTACTCAGAATATGAAATTAAAGATGTGAAATTCATAAAACTGTATGTATACAATATTGTTGATTAAATTCCTATTTAATATTATACATTTAACCATCACCCATCCACAATTTTAATATGTCAGGCAAAATAAGTTTAAGTTAAAATAATACCTAATTCGTCTTCTCCTTCATCTTCATCCTCATCTATATATCTAGTAACCCCACTACCATCATCAGTTAAATCACTGGTACTATAACTTCTTTTTATATGATCTATTAATTTACCATGTCCCTGTTTATAAGACAATCATATGGTCATTATTACAAAAAAGACATAAAATTAATACGAATACATGTTAAGATTAATTCATATTTTACATCATGAAATATTCAATATTCCCTGTTCACCAGGACAGTTTTATAATATCACCCATTCTTCAGCAGTTTCTTAAACTCTGCAAACAACTCCAATTTTTCAATGTTTTATACTTGATCTGGAGATCATGGCCAATCTTTGACAAACGATTTAGTATTATCTAATGGAAGAAAATTTGCTGATGTAGCGTATAGCTGTATGAAACTTTTTCTCCTGGCAAGAAAGCCTCTCAAAAATTGCCGTCTGTATTCTTCCTTTCAATATTTATAATTGTGTTTATGGAACTTACTGTTAATGCTGTTTTCATAAAAACACTTGTTGCATAGGTAATACTCTTTGATCCCAGTTTTAATAAAGTCGTATATCCCTGTTTACTGGCCTGTATTATCATTTCATCAATATCCTACAAAACATGATTTTAATATTTTCAAAAGGATATTTATATACAATTAAATTGAAATATATAAACTTTAAGTGAAATATATAAATTATTTGGCTTAACCATTCTTATTTGTTTAGGTTATGCTGAATCCTTTTTGGATGTTTATGCTGAAAAGTGGCATACCATTATAACTGCATGTGTCACTACACGTACATGTAGTTAGTTGGAGGAAAGCACGCAACACTTAGTTAGTAATTTAATAAAAATAAATGGCATCAACCAACCTTCTCTCTTTTGGCTAGTTGTGGATGAACAAACTTTTTAAAGAGAAAACTAGATCCTTTTGTTATAGGAGACAGTAGCCACAGCACAAACACAATTTTTACTTCATAATAAAATGGAAGCCTGCAAAAAAAGGAAGACGGTAAGATTTTTTTTATCTTGTTTAATAATATACATGTATGTGTGTAGTACACATTTCATACTGAGTCACATTGACATACTGGGTCAAAGGCAAGTTCATATTTATAAGTAATGATAAATATATCAAGTATGGTGATAGTACAATATTTGATAAGTATACTAGATTACTATATTGATCTGTTGTTTTTATAACTATAATTAGCGTTACTGAGAAACTCAGTTATTTTATACATGTATACTATAAGAGCAGAGTTAGGACTAATCTAAGTGAATTAATGAGGATAAAATTATATTCTCTGCTAATAATATATAGACAATTTAAAAATCTCTCATATATATATTTTTTTTTATTTTTTGAATTGCTAACTTCATCAAATATAAATGTTGTATCAAATATACTTTTCAAATATCAGGTGATGGTACAGACTTCTATGTTTCGTTCACTCAAATCTTATCATATTCAATTTCTAATGAATTATTAAAATTTAATTGAAGAAAATTGTTACAGTATTTGTTGGATGTGAATTGTGAATGCATCCAGTTAAAATAACCATGTTGCATGTAACTGACATCCTAGCCTTGGAAGTTAAGTGCTGGCATGCACATGTACATGTATGTAGATGCCAAGTTTCAAAAGGTTTGAGTCTCCCCTCCTCGTTCATTTGTTAGTTTCTATGTTGATTAAATAGTTGTCAAGCATACAATTCTTTTCCCTGATAACTACGATGTTTGAACTATGTAATTGTGTCAATACTGACATATCTATAAAAGTACATGTAACAAACTCATCATAACATAGTTGCGTTTTAAAGGAAAAGAACTGGAAAACATCATGATAATTGTTGAAACTCTACATGTCTAGACTAACAACATATTTTAATTATCGAGTGAATTTTATAAACGTAATAGAAACTTACCATGATATGAAAACGTCAGAAAATGTTTCTACGCATAAAAATAAGGCAAAGACTATCCAATACATCATCCATTTTACCTGCAAAAATAACAACTTTTTTTTTTAGTACAACAATATTAAATAGAGTTATTCCCCTTCCTCTACCTACACATACATTACATGTGCTTGTGGACACCAAGATGTTTTATCATGGGAACTAACCATGTGTTAACATTATTTAACAATCTTATCAACTTGGAAACTGATAATCTAGTTAAAATAGATTATTTACAACGACTGAACAAAACCATTATCTTCTGACAGTGTGTCTTGTGATAGTATATCACAATGTGTGTAATTTTTATCAGAACACTGATAAGAAAAATAAAAACCATGATGAATTATTAGTCTTTTATCTTACATTGAGGTTAGTACAAGTATATCAAAATATAAAATTAAAACAATACGAATTCACTGTCATGGTAATAACGATTTCAATATTTCTATTAACTTAAAACTTAAATTTTAAAACAAATCGTTACATTTCAGGTCTAAATCAACTTAAAAAACTTGACACTAATATAAGGCAATTGTTTCTGATAGGCAGCCAACACTGAATTACGGTAATTTAAACAGTAGCAATGTTGTATAGCTTTCAAGAGCACTTAGTTTGTTGCATGATATTTCACACTTCCAATACAATACATCCAGACTAAAATTATATTACAATTATTTTTAATTTCAATTTGCAACAGATATGGATATACTGTTTAAAGCAGGATATTATTCTGAGCAAAAAAGACAGAAAGGCATGTAACATTTGGTCAAATATTTTCTGCATGGTGAAAGATCACTGTAAATAAATTGAACACAGCATATATATATTGGTGTATCAATCTTAAATTTTGGCTATTTTTACCGTAAGGTTTTTGACTGAAGATTTATATCCCATGGACATAAGATTTGTAACATATGATCTAATTTATATCTGATCCATCACACAAACATCAATTAATTATAACAGTAGGACACTCATTATTAGAAATAATGACGGAAATTATCGGTGTAGGAAATTAATCAAGATATTCAGTGTTGTGGCCTATCATTATTTTTATGTGGCTTCCATCATGTCACAGGGTTCATTAATATTATCTATAGAAACGTGTAGTGTATTACATTCTAAGTCTAAATAACCTGAGTTGTGGATCTAATATATCTACACGGTACAATACTATTATATAAAGGAAGAAAGAAGAGGATTTACTAAAGTAGAAGTGTGTGGTATAAAATCAGTCATGTATTGAATTATATGATGACACTATAGTATAATAAGATAAGATCTCATCAAATATAGTGAACATGATGAAAGACATCTGCTGTCTACATCAAATAACTTATGTTTGATATATCAAAATACACAGCTTTTATACTATACAGATGAATCCTTTAAGATATCAAACTATAGGTCGTTCTACTTTAAAAATATCCATGAATTCACTTATTGAAAACATGTCTATGTCGAGATGAATGGTATGGATATAATAAAGAAAGAAAGAAAAGGACAGTTGTATTCATACATACATAGCCTTATATATTCCTTGTAACTGTTAAAAATGCAATCCACTACTAATACCCAAAGAGATACACCCCTCAAAGGAAATCTCTATTTAAATATATGTAATTCTATTATACGAATCTCACAATGCAAATAAATTTAGTTCTAAAAAAATAAATCTTATATAAATGTGCATAGATGGATAAGCACCACCTTTATGATTTAAAGGGTGAACTACATGTAAACCTGCATGTTATGAAAATTTACACAAATGTCACATGATTCATCATTTCCCTAACAAAATACTAGTATGAAACGCATCTAGAGAAAAATGCATTTACAAGACACCGGTAAAAATTATAACATTTTGATCACAAATACATTACCATACTGCTGAATATTCAAAAATCTAAATATGTCAAATTTTATATAATTGAAAATAAATTTTATTAAATGAATTCACTAATGTCGATAAATGCTGCGTTTGTTTTACTACATGTTCAACTATAATTGATTAATGAAATACACTATCTACATTATTAATTTGAAAAGCCCATAATCAACACTCTAGAACATTGAATGACAGAGATTTAAATGGATTAGAACACCTTCAGTATTTAAAAATTTAACAATAAAATTGATAATTGTGACAGAGTCTCGTTTGTCCAGTACTGTTGCTATATGATAATAAACAATCTAGGTTACATCTTCTAACAACCATAAGTTCGCTCAGAATAAAGTAATTTGAATAAAATTTTTAATATACTCCTTTTTATTATCTATTTTTGAACTATTACAGCAATAACGGCTAGCTCTTTATCTAAATCTTACATAAAATACATCTTTAAAAATTTATTCTAAAACATGAGCCTCTTTTCGAGCACATGTAATTATGAATATACTGTGCCTACTATTATCGACACTATTATGTATTTATGAGTATTCTGACCAACTTGACAACAACAGTTGCATCAACTTACAATTCTACCAAATTTTCCTTCATGGATTCATCCATGCTAGATGTATAATAAACTCAAATTGATTATTTAACATTTAATTAAGAAATCAAAATATCAAGTATTGCAGTAGACAATCTCCTGGAGTGTCGTGGATTCCATCTGAAGAAAAAGAGGCTCATCAAAATATTTAGCAAAAGACTGTTTTGACCATAAACCGTCTGCATCTTCTCCAAAGCATGCCAGCTACATGTATTGACATATTTCAGACTTATTACATTTTTGTAAATACAGAACAGAATTCAACCATTTTTGAACTGATATCAGTGATATTCCTTTTCAGAGATTCAACTTTCACAATATTGTAGTTTGCAAGGGATTTCTCAGAGACTTTCAAGTTGTTATTAATGTTAATGATTGTAATTAATAGCTATATGAAAATAAATTCATTGCCTGCGATGTCTACTGATACTCTAAGTGGATGTTAAACTATTCAAACACACCCACAAACAAACTCTGTTTCTTCAAACTAGGAGACTGTTGAAAATAAAAGACAGTCAATTCTGTGGACTGAATCAACACCCATCCATTATATAACTCATTTAATCAATAAAATCTTCATTCAACTGCCAGTCTTCAATCATGCTACATTATACCGTCCCTAGTTAGAAAATATTCTCACCCCTTCTCATGGAAAACAGTCAGAATTTAATGAGATTGCTAAAATGTGCACATAAGGTGGATCATTAAATCAGAATAATCAATAAGTGGCCATACAAGGAGGTCTGCAATAAATATCTTGGTATTTCAGCTTTTGGATTCTGTTATCATGAAAAAATAAAATCATATCTGATGTAAGGATCTTTATTCTTGACTTGCTATTTTTTTATAACATTTAATAACGGTTTATTATGACAAGAAGTCTAGAATTTATGGAAATTGAAGCTAACACTGTTGGTATTGATTTGTTTAACACAGAGTGATGTGTAGGCATGCAAAGGTGAATAATGGTAGACATTTTCTATTGTGTTCAGTCTTCCATCATTTTGTAAATTTAGTAATTATGGATACATCTGTGAATTTAATATTCTGTACAAAAGCAAATAGAAAACAGGATCAAATTCAAATGTCTACTGACTTTTTAATTCAATAATTCTGGAAGTTTCTCGATTTTATCATGGAATGGGGTACAAGCTAAATTTAATTCTAAAGGAAATAAGATAAGATCTACACGCAGGCCTACATGTAAAAGAAACCGGACAGATTTCAAATTCAGGTCACAAAATTGTATAATCAAGCATGAATACTGTCAGACAATGTGGTATTTTGAGACAGTCCATGTATATATATATCAACAAGTATTCTGTGTCTGTTTGTGCATGTACATCACAAGGGGCGTGTATTGATTTTATATTCCAACATTTCTCTCTAGACTCTTTGTTAATTTCAGGTGTATGATAGCAACAGCTTTTAGCCAGGTATTGTTACATGTAATATACTGAAATAATTCTTTATGAAATATTTGTTGGGATACAATTTACTTGGCTGTGTATATAAACAGCTTTTACCAATATCTAAACTACATTAGAATAAATGAGGCATCATAAGTTAATTATATTGCAGTATAATATCATATTCTCAGTTATATGTGCATGTGTATGTGAATACAACTATTGTAGACCAACCTGTCAAACACACAAAAGGGACCCTTTATTCGCTTTTATTAAATCTATCTAAATTTCAAATGATTCACAAAATTTAAAATTCAGTACGAAAGTTCATTTTAACCTTGTGCTATCTGCTGGACGTGATTTTCTTCATTCTGTGATATCTTCAAATGGTCTGTTTATTTTAGGTTTCAAACTAAATAACAACGCTAAGACAACACAACGTGAGATTGTATAAGTCTATTAATGTGTGGTATTGCACACTACCTTCATATAAATACCAATGTTTTCTATCAACACATTATTTTTGTGGTCACAAAATTAAAAATCTGACAATAACATTAATAAATGTGAATTCAATTTCAATTTAGATGCCAATGTAATTGAATACAAACAGTCTGTACAGACATTGTCATCATTATACTGTTGAGAGTGTTATATGATATAGAATAAAGACATTAGATATCCAGTTTAAATAATGAATTATTCAATGACAATGAAAACAGCTTTGACAATTGATGAAATTGCTCTGGAATACAAGAATATATCATCATCTTATCATCGGAAATAATCAAATTGCATGAAAATGTATAATGAGATTCTATATTAGTCCAATCATATTCCATAACATTGGTTTCCATATCCTTAATGAACATTATAAACTCATTGTCTATTGCTATATCAGACAGTCACATTAGCAGAGAAATTTCCAGTTGAAATCTGTATGTGATTAACAAGTAGTACATGTAGCAGCAACATACATTTGTGTAGCAGGGATAACAGTTTTCAAGAATTGGACTAATGGAAGATAACTACCAGTAATTAAGACCACAACTTTACCATAAACATGTAATCATGATCCCAACTTTACCATATTGGTGTTGAAATTTTACCTGTATATGAATTAATAATTCTGAAATGCATGTTTCTTTCAACATTCAAGATGACTGGGAGGTCAAGTAGTCATAACTTATAAGATTTGCAATTGAGTAAGATCTTTTGGTTTCAACTCAAAGCTTAGTGACAAGGAGCAGAAGCGAATTATTGAAATAAAATTGTTTGTGATAGTCCCAATATGACCTAGTTTATGACAAGTGGACACTGAACCCCTCTCTCTCTCTCTCTCTCTGATAAATCATCTATTTTAAAGTATTTTATTCATTTTTTTCCAGTGTTTCCTGAGATTTAGGCGATGTTGGTTTGTTAAAACATCATGTATGCTATTTGATGTTGTTAATGAATCATTATACCAATATTTTTTTACATTTATCAGCTTTTTATATATCAGAATTCTGAACATTAGCTAACTATTGAGCTTATTATGTAAAGGTTTTTTGCTGCAACAAAAAAGATATTTAAAACCTTGGTTGTCACTACTCCTCTTTTATTGTACAGTAACAGGAAACCAGCAATCCATGGTTTCTGTGTGTGGAGGAAAGCTGATACAAACAGACGGTAACAACAAACCAAAAAGAAATCTGATTATAAATAACCTAAACAGGAACAATCCTTTCAAATAGGATTGTCCTCTACAATATTTCACAATAATTTAGTACAGTATCCAAAATACATACATTTACATGTACATGTATGATGACAGCATTTCACAAGAATAACAGGGGGCCTTTTGATTGATTGATATCCAACATGAAAACCAAATAAGACGGTTTGGCCTAAGGGACAAAGTAAAACTAATGAAGCATGTTTAAGGCAGATCTTGGCCTGACCCGACTTTCGAATTTCAAGCAGGGCTGACTCATACCTTTCTACCCAGTGACAAACATTGACTATAACCCCTAGTGACCTCAGGCAATATTACACAGGGTTCATCTCAAAATACCATTTCACACAAGCTTTCTTTGCTGCAGTATTAAAACTGAGGATGTACTTTTATCAATTTATTTAAAAAAAAACACAACATTTTTCTTAAACCAAATGTAACCATGATATGTGAACCAGTACACATGTACCATACAAAACTGAATCTTAACTATAAATCATTTGTAAATTGTCTATGAAGTACATCTAATTTGAAGTATAAGCTGGTCCTTCAATCAATAGAACCTCATTTCTTGTGATATTTCTGTGCTTCAAAATATTCGGTGGGTCTGATGCAATTGCTCTACTATATTACATTGAGTAACATTGCCTATGTTGTGCCATATAAAAGAATATGAGCATTGTACTATAACTGATACTTTTAGTAACAAAAGCAACATGTAATAATACTAAAACTGATCAATTATAGCAGAGTATGGTACATTATTTATATGGTTTAATTTTAGTATCTGATGTAATAGGAATATATTAGATGTCTACAGTGCTTGTTTTATCCTATCTGCCTGCTTTCTGTCTATTTACCAGGATATTTGGATCAATACCCTCAATATTTTGATCTCGGCTCATTTTTTTCCATCAAAAAAGGAACATTGATTTGATGGTAACTATGGTGGAAATTAGTATCGATCCATCCGCCCATAGAGAACAAATCTGATAAAAAAATACTGTCTGACTCGTGGAAAATGTTGGTATGAAGCCATCAAGTAATATATGTACCTGCTATTCACATCAATACAACAGGCAGTACTGTAATTCATATTATATAATAATAAGAAATTATTGCATTATCTTACTATTGTCTTGATTCTTGATACTGATGACATAAGTATCACAACTATATTCCTACTCATGATGAGTACGAATATAGTGGTGAAACTTGATATACATGTACTTCATTGATTTCAAATCATTAATGAGTACAAATTTGACATTCATTCTACCTACTAAGTCTAAAAAATAAATATAGACGTGTTTACTAGCTTCCTACTAGTATATCATAGAATGTGAAAGGGTGGTAAAGTTATGCCATACTTAATTATCTAGGCACTGGAATACATTGACAACTGACAAGGATATGGAATGGGATTGGTTGACTTGAAATAAAGATTAAACACATACAAATCCCAGGTTTCAACAATTTATTGTTGCTGCATTCAAATCTTACAACATCAGTTTTGTCGATAATGCAATTTGCAAGCAATATATATGTTAAATCAAAGATTTCCAGGTTCATAAATAATCTTTGTGAGTTTTTTGTTGCATTTATACATTTTTAAAGAACATTTAGTTTTAAAATATCATATTGTGAGTTTGTGCACCAGATCAGCAAGATTGGTCTCGGGCGTGGTTTATGTTCATATTATATTTACAGTATGTATTCCTATTGCGTACTTCTTCAAAACAGAATTTTAACGCTGACAACATTATTCTAAATTAATTGTGGAGACTTTGTTGGTGATACAAAACTCAAGAGTAGAGTAACTTTTAATTTTTAAGCAAATTTACACAGACCCAACAGCTTGGAGTTCATGTGTATTCATGTATTGCTGATTTCATTGTAAATCTCATTTGCATATATACACATTAAAGAGGAAATCTCACCTCGGCAGAACAAAATTAGTCTTCATTGATTTCTCAAGGATAAATTCAGCATGTTCATTCACACATTAGCAAGACACAGACATTGTTTTTGGATTAAATATACGAATCAAACAGAAATGCGTGAATTTTACAAGTTAGTCTGGCATTATTTATGAAAGTGATAATGTGGTTTAATATCCACAAGAGTACATAGCCTCAACTTTTTGACATCAATGACAAGTCATTATTTTTTTATTTATTAACTTGCATCTAATCTTAATCTAAGACTAGGGGCCAACTGTTTTTCTCATTTACAACAGGGAGGGAAAGGTGATATTTGCCTGAGCTACATGTACAGCAAATAGTTTATTTTACATCAGACAACTGATGTGCTGAATGTAAGAACACATGCACCAGTTATTTGTTAATTCACAGAAAATCGAATGGGCAATGCACTATTTTATCTTAACTCAACTAGCTATTGGCAAATAATACAGGTTCTGAAATCCCAATGAATTTAAGGTTCAGTGTTCTTGGGCTCAACAAATATTATATTTATCAATAACTGAATTGGATTGAACAATATGGATAGAACAACTTTAACAAGCCAGCAGTGAGGCTGATGTCCCCCTCCGAAATCCCAAAATAAATAGATGACACATATTAATTAATCGCACATTTATTTTTTTCAAACGTATCGAGCAATCAAACTGTATTCGAAGTGTCATCCAAAAGTGTTTTATACAGAAAAATGCTAAAACCGTCGAGAAAAATGAAAATGTACCCTAGTATGGGGGACCCTAAAGGCAGACAAAAGGGCCCCCACGCTTGACAAAAGGGCCCCTCTGGCCAAGGGAAAGGGCCCTCGTGTCTGAGTCAATCGTTTCTATACACTGTTACTGTTGAATCCATTACTGAATGAGAATGCAGTCATTGTATTGGCATAAAAATCATCAATCGAAATGAACCTATGTTATTTTGTCCCAAAGTATCAACCAATCAAATTGCTTATCTCTGCCTACCCATAGAAGAAAATGCTCATCTTCAAACTCCGTCAAGGCATTGACCTAATAAGCAAATACACCAAGTTTGAACACCAATCAAATTGCGTATCGCTCTGCTTACCCTGAGCAGAAATATGCTCATTATCGAACTTAGTCAAGGTATTACTGTAATGAAACTATACACCAAGTTTCATCAATCTCACTTAATTAGAACTAAAGTTATTGTGTCCCAAAGCATCAACCAATCAAATTGCTTATCTCTGCTTACCCTAAGCGGAAAATGCTCATCTTCAAACTCCGTCAAGGCATTGACATAATAAGCATATACACCAAGTTTGAACATTTTAACTCAATTAGAAGGAGAGTTATTGTATTCCAAAGTCTCGACCAATCAAATTGCGTATCGCTCTGCTTACCCTGAGCAGAAATATGCTCATTATCGAACTTAGTCAAGGTATTACTGTAATGAAACTATACACCAAGTTTCATCAATCTCACTTAATTAGAACTAAAGTTATTGTGTCCCAAAGCATCAACCAATCAAATTGCTTATCTCTGCTTACCCTAAGCGGAAAATGCTCATCTTCGAACTCCATCAAGGCATTGACCTAATAAACACATACACAAAGTTTGAACATTGTAGCTCAATTAGGAAGAGAGTTATTGTGTCCCAAAAAGTGTGACGGACAGACGGACAGACAGACAGACAAACGAACCCATTTTAATAGTCTGAAAGGTGCCGGACAATAATAAAATAACAGTCACATGAGCTTAATTCTTCAATAAAGTATAAAAGCTAAATATAAGGGAATATTTAAAGGAGCTAAATCGCTAACATTTGGGACCTAGAAATTGACACAAGTGGGTCGCAACGAATACTGTAATATGAATGTATATAAACTGATTTAGATTCAATGGTTTCCGTTTTTACTCAAATTTCAATTCAGTTATGTACGGCGAAATAAGCCAGCAGTCTAAATCAAGCACAAATTTATAGCTTCTAGTTATTCCAGTCTACATATGCCGCTAGATTTGGTGCAATGTGTTTAGCCTTGTCCCTCGAGTCTCTTGTTAAAACTGGGGTTGAAACGCATTATGATACATGATTTGTGTACCAATGGTAAAATGTTTATTGGATATCAGAAGCCAATCAATGTTGATTTAAATTGACAAATAATTCGTGTTTTCAATGTTGAAGATTTTTGATGATATTGAGTTAGAGACTTAGCTAATTTACTTTAATGAGGAAAAAATCATGACAAGCTTGTATTTTTTTGAGAACATCTTAAAAATGATTCTATTTTAGAAATTCATGTTATAAGAGTTGAATAGTATATATTTAGATAAAGTTGAAAAGATTTTCTTCAATGCGTTGTGTAAGGGCACCATGTGGCCATATTCTCAAGTCTTTTATAAAACATGACCTATATCTGTATATATATAAGTGACATTGTTAAGGTTTAGAGTCCAAATTGAGCTGAAACAAGCTTCAGCGGGTCATGTACAAATGTACCAGTCACTAAATGATAAATAAATTTAATCCCTAAGATAAACAATATACATATTTACAAGTATTTACTACCAAATATTCTCCATGGGATATCACAAATCAGTTGGATTTAGAAATAAAAATCTTGATGCTGTGAATTCACATGAATCATAAGGCCTTGCAGGTATACATGTAAATAAAAGGACAAAACAAACCTACAATGAATATTTAGACGTACATGTACATGTACCTTTACTAGAATAAAAGTACTGTATATTTCAAAGGACAAAATAAAGACTGACTGACATAGCCTAATGTTTACTTCATTATTATATTTTACATGGGATTCCAATATAGCCCAAATCATCGCTCAGAGATTTTAACAATAGTAGGAATATTATCATTCGTCATCAAATACTCAGATCATATTCCACAGAAAAATCAGATTAGATCAGACAAAGAAAAAAATTAATAAAGAATTAATGAAATCCTGAAGAAGAAAAAGAAACAGAAACCCTTCTTGGATATCTGTAACAAAAAATTGAAATGCTTGAAAGTATCAACTGTATTAAAGAGAGATTGTTTTTAATGTCAGAAAAAAATGGTCACACATGAACAATGAAATAAGAATGAGAACAGAGATTGAACTAAAAGATCAAACTACTAATTAGATGTTTCAAGTGCTAAGTCATTTTCACTCTGGTTTCTGACTTGTACTTTCTACGCCCACTGTCATAAACCTACATGTACATGTATAACATAGAAACTAAATCCCTCCTCTGACCCCATTTCTAACTGTATAAATATAGGATGGTGAAAACTGTAATTAAAGGTAAAGCATTACAAAGAATCGAAGATTCGAACAATGGATGACATACAAAATCCTTAATAATAATAGTATTGATTAAGGACTGTGACTGCCTGATGGAATTAGGTTAATATTGATTCTGGAATAGAATTAATCTGGAGTTTCAATGATTGACAGGATTTTCTAGTAAATTGTTATAGCCACATTTTGAAAATGTATGAAACCATCATGTTATTTTGTTATTTCAAATGCTATGTAAGGTAGGCAAAGATACATGTATGTGTATATAGCTCTTTAAAGCAAATACAATATAAAGTAATTACACACAATCCAATAGGTATAATACAATACTGAATAATTCACATGTGTGAATAAAAATGAGACTGACCTAATTAGAATGGAAATTTATCTGTAGTTAAACTATGATCTAGTATTGATAATCAATGTGAGTTGTATCTATTATAGAATCTATAGTTGCCATTACTCCAACTATTTAACCAATGTCCCTTATACATAAACACAGAGATGCCTTACATTAAATATTTACAACCAAATTTTATTGGGCTACAAATAAAACGTTTCATCAGGTACATTTGGCAGACAGCCAAGGTGACACATGTATTGTGTAGAGTGTATATTAATAAATATGGTCATACTGTATTGTACTACATGTATGTGTATCACATGATCACATTTCATATGGTAACACATCACTAGAGAAGTGAAAATTCGTAAATGTTCACAAATATTTCCATTCTTAATTATAATCTGTAAGTTTTTAATATCACTACAAAAAGAGAGAGAGAGAGAGAGAGAGAGAGAAATGATGTTTAACCTCCACTCAATACAAACTAGGCCATTTTGGGACCGACTAACATATTATGAATATGGTTTAATTTCATTTCAATAATTCGCTTGCGCGTAGGGGTCTTTAACAATGTCAGGCTTTATGATACAGCGCACACATGCTAACCATTCTGCCAACCAACCCCCTATATCACTAAAGAACTTATAACAAGAGTGACCAGAAATGTCAAAATACCAGTATTATAAATGTACAGTTGGTCTATTATTATGCAATTCTATACACATTCAATAAAATGGATTATTTTTTCCCCAGTGGAACATTTATGTACATCCCTTTCTGGGATATGATTACAATGGGCCACACCTAAATACATGTACATGTACAACTAGTGCTTCAAAAATAATAATATTCTAAATTAAATCACTTCTGATTATTGACCAAATTAACATAGACATCAATGTATGTAAAGTACATGTATATCAAAAACTCTGTTAGTTACATGTACATGTAGGTACTAATAAATACAAAAAACATCATATGAAGCAACATTACTACATGTATTCTAATTTGCTTGAAAACGTTGCCGGTAACAGAATCCTCAACAAAATGTCGCTTTAATTAAAATACTAATTGTGTTCCATATTCATATTAAGTTCTTTGTGTTTATTATGTGTCAATTGATAAATGCAGCGCAAAGAAGATGTGGGTACTAAATTCAATATAATAATAAACATATACTTACATATTCTTTAACGTTCTTGGTTCTAACTGCCTTATATGATGCATAAGCTGGATACAAGGTTCCAAATACAAGTCTGCAAAAACCATAAAGATAAGGTGCCATGAATATTTCTATTGACAGAATTAATTCTTTCATTGGACTACAGTAGTCAGCAACCCAATATAGAAGTTTAATTAATCCATTAAAAAATGGTGCAACACTTTCTATCATTCTGATATTGTTCTTGTGGCTTTAATATCATATTTCTGGATACATGTAAATAATTTCCTGTAAATGGCACTGATTTGGAATCTTTGCATTGCTTTTTAAATTCATTATTTGGAGTTCCACGAAAACCAAGCAACTGATTCTTCAATTGAAACATGGAAGTCAGTATATAGAATTCCTCCACATTTGTTGAAAGTAAGATATACAAAATTATTTTTGCGATCGAAGTCCAATTGCATGTAATTATCAAGTTCAATGTAAAGTAAAAGCTGTTACGACGGGTTCTTTAACCAACAATATTTCTTCCAATGTCACAGCTGTTAGAGAAAACAAAACATGTATTTAAAATTCCAACTCTTCTATAACATATATTCAGAGAAACCAAATCGCAATACATCACATTACCACACCTACAAAAGGAACTGACAGTAAGAATTTTCATGAATAAATAAATACCCAGTGAGCAGAGTTGCATTTGTTTACTGCAGTTGCATAAACATAATTTTAGTTAGACCAGATATGCATGCATGTTCATTGTATGAATGTAAATTAATTAAAAGATTTGAATTAAATATGTCAACAAGTCTTATTCGGACAAAGCAAAGGATATAATTTAATTTAGTATGTTCCAAAAGAAATAAATGTGCTATATCTTCAGTTGAAACACATCAAATGTATATGTAATAGATATGTACATGTAATAGATAAGGAGAGAGAGGTCATTTTAGGACTAACATATGGTTTCAATTTTATTTCAATAATTCGCTTGCGTGTTGGGGTCTTTAGCTGTGGGAGGAAACCAGACTGCCCGAAGGAAACCCACGAGGTTGAGAAGGCGCCCCTATCTCCATGCCACATACGCTCCCACCAGGGATCAAAACCCCCAGCTGCAAGCCAGAGGTGACCGGCCAGCTAGAGGTCGAAATGCGACACTCTAGACCACTAGGCCATCCCAACCTACCCCCCCCCACCCCGTAATAGATAAAGAAATTGTGGCCAATGACAATATACATGTACAACCACATGTCATTGCGGCTGTGCAAAAAGTATAATCTGTACTAAATTTTTACAATCAGATAAGTATTATATCCTTGTTATATTTTTAATGTCAAGGTTAATAAATTATATAATTTAAAGTGAGTTCTGTTATAATCATGGAAGTAACTTACAATGTTATCCTTACATACAGCTGACTGTGGTAAGAGGTAAGAGTTCAAAAGTCTGTGGAAAGATCAAGAGTTGACAAAGGATAGTAATTATACATTGTTATAGCCAAGGGACAGTTTGACCGGTCAATCTATGGATACAATTTAGAAGTTTACAGTTCTACAAGTCACCTATCATAATGTGATTGACTAGATTATGTAAATATTCTTGTATGTCCATCCTTGGAAATTGCATGCAAATGTTTAGCCTTTTCTTAAAGAATAAGAAAAATACCTTTGTTTTGACATACAGATTTGACATACACGTATTAATGTTTATGTAATATATTTCCTAATAAAGATTTTTATTACATGTAGGCTTAAACTTAACTGTTTTACAGCCGTTTTTATTTATCAATCAGGCATACATAATGAGTGATTTCTGACCTAATACTTTATGAACATATCAAAGGTTGGTTTTGAATGTTATTCAAATGACCATTTTTTTTTTAAACCTGTTTTTGGTGCATTTATATGATTTCTAGAAACTGTAGGTATTTTAAATCAATATTACATGTATTTTCTGTACATTTTTATTAATTTTAAAATATGACTAATGAGTTAATATTATTAACCTTTTTCAGAGAATATAACAGGCTGGTTTAAAGATGGATGTATTATGCAGAAAAAAAATTAACTGAAAAAGGCATTGAACAATGTAAAATCTATTCCTACAATGTCATGTATTTTGGATTTGCACAATGATTAAATAAAAGAAAGGAGCAACTGTAGTCTTTTTAGGCTTCTGTTCATATAAATAATATTATTATGTTTTATATACTGTACAGGTAAACAACTATAACACATGTCTAGCATTGATCAGACCAGGTATATCATCTACCAATCCATCCATTCGTTATCTACTAGTAGTATTAATAATCTGCTAAATCTGGCATTCTTCCTAATTCACTCATACAGGAATCCTGAATACATTCACAATAAACATTTGAACTAGGGCAACCCCCAAACACCTCCACTTAACACACAGGAACACAAACATCAAGATCTCGATTTGACCTCAATTAGACAATCTAAATCGATGGCTAGCTGCCTCCCATATTCAATACACAGAATACACAGTGCTGGACAATACGCAGAATCAGATTTTAAACTAATCAGGGTAACCTGGGAAAATATCAACACGTAAATATACAGGTAATGGGTTACAAAATGGCCACCAAACTCTTTGCAAGGAATTTGTTAATAACCTGGCAACTATTCACCATGGCAACCAGAACTAGGTGATGCTACCACTCAAGTACAGATGTGTTCCCCATCCCACCCCAGATCAAGATGAACCAAAGATAAGGTCTAACAGGTCTTGGCATCAACACAAATATGATAACTGATCAGACCTGAGTCTGTTTTTACTTTCAAGTGCCAGCTTTAAATCTCTGTGCACAGCACACAAAGACTTTCCTTCAACATGTAGGTTACTGTACACTGTTCGTGAGTTCATATTCCAATGCAAATTATATTAGTACAATGTATGTGTACCTAAACAGCATACAAGACATGCGTACCCATCTACAGCATTTTTTAAGGATACATGTACGTGTACATGTAGCTTTCAAGTTAGCTACTAAATAAATGATAACTACAAATTGTTTTATTAGTAGTTTCACTATTACCCTGTACTCAAAAGATCATAGCATATGAAGATACATGTACATGTACTGGCCGGTCTCAAAGGATACCTTTGATGTGCACATGAAGTACATGTAACTCACTTTCCTAGACAATAATTGCAACATGTCTATCAAGCAAGTGAATAAAGGCTTACCTACCGATGTATGTAACTTAAAGGGAGGTTGAGTGATGACTTTATTTACTAAATATTAAAGATACATGTACATTATGTAAAAGATTTAGATAAAGAGCTGACCATTCTTGCTTTAATAGCTCAAAAATAGATGATGTAAAGTGAAAGCATTGAAAATTTCATTCAAATTACTTCAAATAGAGCCAAGTTATCACCGTTTGTAGTTTTGACAAGATGCATGTATTGTGGTAACCAGGGCACTGGTACATTCAAGACTTAGCCTCGCCTTCCCATTTTAAAAATCAAATTTCTAAATGGCGAACTGTTCTTATCTACATGTAGATAAAATCTTAAGTATCCGATGACACTGAGAGTTGATTATTGTGCGGTTTGTTAATAAATGTCTCATTAATAGTTCATATAACATTTCAAGCTTAAAGAAAGACCTACAAGAGCCCGATTTAACTCTTGCATAATGTATGTTTAACAAACCTTACATTTCTGTGGGAGGGTTACATGGAAATACATGTAAATCGATGTTGAAACTAAAGATCTAATTAAAACTCATGATGAAATTGACAAAATATTGATTTGAATTGTACCAGCTGTTGTTGTTTTTACTACTGTACATTGTATATACCACCAGTACTATGTCACATTATCTATACAAGTATGGTTAATCAATATCAATATATTCATTTTAATAACAGTTTTCATTGTGTCTATTGCATAGCAAAGTATCACAGGATCTTTTCCTCTCAATACTTCTCTTGTTACTTTGAAACTAGCACTTAGCTGTTATATTATTGAAAACACAGATTTGACAATAAAACCATGAATAGAAAATCATAAATTAGACGTAAATTAATACTCAATAATGAATGGAAATATGTTAACAGTCTTTTTCTCCATTGGTGTGTGGGTCAAGACTGTGCATACTTTAACCAGTTTATATTTCTAAATCTCTGATAAATACAAGACAATGTAGGCTCTGTTTCTAATCACACATGTTCATAAATTACATTATTAAAAATAGAATAAAACAACACAGTATATTATGATTAGAAATCTCACCAGAAATGGAAACAGGCCAATTTTCACGAACGTTGGAAAAAAGATTCTAGTTTGATTGCATATTCTCACGTTGATGATAATATTTTGAAGACAGGGAGTATGTTTTTAAATTAAGAAAAAAACAAGCCAACAGTGAGGCTGATGTCCCTTGTTGAAATCCCAAAATAAATGACACATATTAATTAATAGCACATTTATTTTTTTTCAAACGTATCCAGCAATCAAACTACACTGTAAGTTGCATCACTCTCTATCAGATAAAATCAAGGTTATCTTGTCCCAAAGCATCGACCAATGAAATTGCTTAGCTTTAGCTTGAAACGTTAATCATTGAATCAGTCAAGACATTCACCTGATGAACATTCTACCTCAATTAAAAGCGTGAGAGAGAGAGAAATGGGGTTTAACGTCCACTCGACACAAACTAGACCATTTTTGGACTTAAATATGGTTTCAATTTTATTTCAATAATTTGCTTGCGAGTAGTGTCAATTAAACAATTAAAAGCAGAGTTGTTATATTCCAAAGTGATCAGTCAAATTGCTTATCTTATCGCTCCTAAGCCTAAGCAGAAAATTCTCACCATCAAACTTAGTCACTGTGACATGATGAATCTGTACAAATTTGGAGTTTGGTCGCTCTCACATCATTTTAACCAAAGTTATTGTGCCCCAAAGCATCAACCAATCAGATTGCTTATCTCTGCTTACCGTACCATAAGCAGACATTGATCATCTTCAACTCCATCAAGGCACTGACCTAATGAACGCCTACATCAAGTTTGAACATTCTACCTCAATGAGAAGGAGAGTTATTGTGTTTCAAAATCGCGACCAATCAAATTGCTTTTCACTCTGCTTATCCTGAGCAGAAAATGCTTATTGTCGAAATTATTCAAGGTACCGATGTACATGTAATGAGACTATACACAAAGTTTCATCACTCTTGACTTAATCAGAACTAAAGTTATTGTGCCCCGCTTATCTCTGCTTACCCTAAGCAGAAAATGCTCATCTTCGAACTCCATCAAGGTATTGACTTAATAAACACCTAGACCAAGTAGACAGAGAGACAGACAAACCCAAAGGCAGGGGACAACAAGCTAAAAACTGTCCACAAATATTTCCATTGCATAGGCCTAGAGTAAGTAGTTTTGTTTTAGATAGTGTGTGCGGCATTGTACGTACATTGAGCGATAGTTACTGACAATTTTTTTTTGAGACATCCTTTTCTTTCAATACCTTCATCCGTATATAAGTCACAGTGACGTATAAGACGAAAGCCGGACTTCTGCGGAAAAAAGTATAGAAACGCCCACCTTTTTGCAAGAGATGGACAGACAAACCTAAAAAGGCAATGAAGGTCCTTAACCATGGATGTTACTGCATCAAAATCAAAATCGGGATAAAATTTGTGACCTCTACAGGTTTCACACACAACCTTGGTATTGTTTTATATGTGACAATATGCGTACGGGAAGTGTCCATTTTGTCATGTCGTTTTGGTCCGATTTTCACGAAATTCCAAATTCACCATCATTAGAGTGTAACTGTGATATGTTTGAACAGATTTTTGTTCAATCAGGGGCCATAATTCATTAAGTTATAGTCCGATATGCATGAATATGGAAAGGAAGCAAAATCTTTGGGATAATATAAAGTTATATTTTTAGTTTCATCAAAATTGGATGATAATTGTAACCTCCAGTCTGTAGAGGATCAACAATCTTTGTAATAGATACATGTACTTTTGTGCTATTTGCGTACAAGGAGCAGTCATTTTGTTTGGCAAATACCTTGGTATTACATATTTCTAAGCTATTTGGGTATGAGGAGCGTCCATTTCGTGTGATGGTTTTGGTCAGATTTTCATGAAAATCGAAATTCACCATCATTAAGGTGTGACAATGATATATTTGAACTGTAAAAATTGTGACCTCTAGGGGACAAGCTAAAAATGCATAATCCAAGAAACTACAGTCCAATATGCACGATTACCGAAAGAAACTGAGATCTTTGGGTTGTAAACATACATTTGAAGTGTTTTTTTGCACAACCAGGAGCCATATTCTATGAAGTTACGGTCCAATACATGCCAATATCCAAAAGATCTGAGATCTTTGAAAGATAAACCGGTATTTCAAGTTTTGGTCAAAATCCGATAAAAAAAATTGTCAAAATCCGATAAAAATTATGACCGGTAGAGTGTCCACAAACAAATTGTAGATGTCTGATGGACGGGGCTGGCGACAAAATACAGCCCTGTGAAAAGCGGGTTGTGGGTGTATTGAAAGTGATCGAGGGCATCAACTTTAGCAAGTTATTATCAGAAATCATTGAAAAACCAATACCAGTATTACTATAAGACATAACATCTATTCTACTTAAAAGAATTTGGCAAGAACCGTTGCCAATGCATTTACATGCGCTGTTTGTTACAACATGCATCTAGTCCTATATTTACACATTAAAAATATGAATTGGTGTAACTAAAATTCAAAATTGTTAATAACAATCTGCTGCAGTGTAGGATTCTTCAAATGATGAGCTAAAAATTTTGTGTCGGTCATACTGGATCTAGTGAGGTAAGCAAGGTCTTATTTTCTCACTAAGATGTTCATTTACATTGTTCAGGCGTTCACAGGGACTGAAACGTGACCGTTTAACAGTAAAAATTTGCCCAGTAAAATTGACTGGGACAGATTTCAGTTTCGACATGGAATCAATGGGACGAAACATGAACGTAGTAATGGCGAGTGTAATGAGACCTGGCGAGTGTAATGAGACCTACGTTCAGAGTTGAACTAAATGAAATGTGGCCAGATGAAGCAAAACTTAAAGAAATATAGATAAACCAATGAAAACAAAACAAATAATTTGCCATACTATTTGCTAATCACGATATATATTATACCGCCACCAGTACTTTACATTGCAACACTGGAAAATAGTTTAAATACCCGGTACTGCTTTTGGAATTTATTAACTCAAGTTTTATTTGGAATTTGAGTTCCTTGTACGGTTTGTTACAATTTGTATAATGGCTAAACACTAGACAGATAGGGTCTCTATTTAATTAGTCTATGAAGGTTTTGAATTAATGTGCTTTTCACTATTTTCAGTGAATTCATACACCCATACAGTAAAATAACTGGTAACCCCTGGCCCTACGCTATTTTAATTTTTAATTGGTGACCTATCGATATTAATAACGTCTTAATATTATTAATTGCTACGTTGTAAACAAAAATTACCAGAAAAAAATGAAAATTGTAGGGCGATTTTGGACAGATTCAATACCTAGCCCGATAATGTATGAAATATACAGGCTATTAAAAAAAAGTATCTGGTCTGGTCTTATTTCATTTCTGTCGTCAGTTCATTTTCAAAAACAACGAAAACATTGCGAATGATTTGCCACTATTCCCGATATACTTACATCACAACACGGGAAATTACTGCAGAAACCATTTCTGCATTTGTTGACCGTAACTACGAAGGTATAATCCAAGTAATTAACGTACTATTACACTCATTTCATACATTTTACAATGATCAAAATAACTGATTACTCGTCAGCCATCTTAAAATACGTCATTTCCTAAACGTAGCACGTGACAAAAACAGTTAGCAGGTGCCCGTTGCATGGAGAAGTGGAGTTCAAACACGAATTCTGTTATTATTCTAAGCGATACAAATCCCTTTGCATTTTTTATGTGAACATCACAAAGAGCATTATATTTATATTAATTTAATTCAGGGGATTTCTATGGCTAATTAAATGTTTATTTATTTTTCATACAAAACATTTTGAACTGACCCTATTATTTAGGTAGGATAGGCCTATTCCCTTTTTGTAGTGCCAACAATCGATATAATTTGTTAGAAAATGATAAAGTATACATTTAAAAATTAATTGAATGTTTGATAGAGTGTATATTTCCTTCCAAATACTGAACAAATTATAAATCTTTGAAATACCAAGAACTATATCTTTGCCCGCGGATGTATAACACATTTTGACCTTTTGACCCACCAGATGTCAAATTAATGTTATGTATTCATGCGCCTGTAATCTGACTACAGACATTCCATGGAAATTTTGTCCGTGGTTTTAAGCAAAAATATTACCATACAAATGTCACAATGGATATATAAATGGAGAAATGGCGTATAAATATAGAGAAGAACTAGTTGGAAAACGTTTTTTGTCAGTTAAAAGTTCCGGAAAGCTGAAAGTTAGTAAAATATCTGAGTGGGAATGGCGCTCTGGTGTAGTACGAGCTGTTTCAAGCCGTGAAACAGGGAACACAGAGTTTACGGTAAGCTAATATTTTATGATTTTACCCACCCATAACTGTTATATTAAATTTTAAAGAACATGCCGACCCCTGTAGTGTATGTTTTATCACCACAGAAAATTCAAAATATGTGAATTTCTAAATTCAGACATTATGTCCTGGAAAAACTTGTAATCACATCTCAACTTGATCAACGACGACAGAATCAGAGACATTCAGTACAAGGGAGGGCAAGAACGTGCAAGACATATTACATGATTGTTCAGTTTTGTTTATTACGGAATTATGTTGGTTCTCCAGTTTTGTGAAGTCGGGTCTTAATTGATTAATCTCCAAGTGATTGACAAAATTAACAGTATAGTTCGTTGTATTTTCATACGCATAATTAATTAGTTCAGTTAATTAGACTAGGTAAATCACGTGCCTTTACTTTTACTCCAGTTGGTTTACAATTAATTATGCCATTTTTGCATTGCTACAGTAGCCTACTCTTAAAAATAAGTACGAAACCAGACGTTATTATTTGTCAACTCTACTTTAAATTCTAATCCAATATAACAAAAGATATTTTTCAAATTGTGGAAAGTTTTCTTGTGGGTTGTAGTTATGTATGATATTAGGCCTACAAATGACATATTTGCAATGAAATTTGTTGTAAAATCTGAAATATTTTGAATTTTCACTCACCCTTTTGATGGTAGCATGAAGTGTCAGGAGAAAGTCAGATGATGACATCCCATTTATGTAAGAGGTAGATCTGTCTATCGTCAGTATTGAAAGTCTTTTTTCTGAATTCAGAAATTATTTAGAATTGAGATATTTATTCACGAAACATATCCATAATCAACTCTCAAGAACATTGAAGGGCTTGCATATCATATTATTTGGATTATACCATGTGTACTATTTAATCGGTTAAAGGGACAATAACATTCTTGCTGGCTTGGTAGCTCCAGAAAATAAATAATACCCTTATTCTAAATACTAGATGTTTAAATGTCCTACCTGTTGTGTAAATTATCCATTACAACCTATTTTACTTGCCCAGAGGGTTCAAAAATATTTTAAAATCCAAGTCACATTTGAAAAGGTTTACGTTAGACTTTTCAAATCTATTGGTTGAATTTTTCAAATTTTTTAAAATAGGTGTGTTAAGATGAAATTTATATCATCATTTAATTGGAATATTCTTAAATAATACGATTTGTTGACCAGAATGACGATTGGGACATATTTTTCAGTAACAACAAGAGTGTTATTGGGGCTTTAACTAAAATATGGCAAATCATGGGTTAGTTGATTATTGCAGCAATGACAATATCGACCACGCTATTCTTGTCAAACAGCAAACCTATGACTGAAATTGTCAATATATTCATTTGACTGAAATTTTCAATATATTCATTTGACTGAAATATTCAATATTCATTTGACTGAAATATATTCATTTGACTGAACTGAAATATTCAATATATTCATTTGACTGAAATATTCAATATATTCATTTGACTGAAATATTCAATATATTCATTTGACTGAAATATTCAATATATTCATTTGACTGAAATATTCAATATATTCATTTGACTGAAATATTCAATATATTCATTTGACTGAAATATTCAATATATTCATTTGACGGAAATATTCAATATATTCATTTGACTGAAATATTCAATATATTCATTTTCTATTTATAAACTATCATTGTGAAAACAACCCGCTCTTTATCTAAATATAACATTTATAAAGCATTACAAGGTCCATTGAAGTAGGAAAAATGTGACAATATTTAGACTAATAAATATACATTTAGTAATGATACATTTATACAAATGGCAGTAGGGAAGGTGGGCAGCCACAGTAATAGATTATTCTGCATTGCATACAGTACTTTGAATTTGTGTGGTCTAAATCTCTTATGCCTGGGTAAAGTCACTCAACTAAGTTCTGTTTGAGGACCTTGTACGGTTTGTTCAATATGTTAAAGTCACTGAGAGTGATATGATGGACAGGAATCCATTGCAAACTATAATGTTGTAAAAGTTGAATCTGTAATAATTGTTCAATTACATTTAGTATTTACAAAGATATGGTAAATTAAAATCCCATTGATCTATGCTGCTCCCTTGTAAACAAATGGTAAATAAATAATCTGAGAACTTAACAGGCATTGTATAAGATTTAGATAGTGACTGTTCTAGCTATAATATTTCAAAAAAAGATAATGAATATTATTGAAATTTCATTCAAATTACTTTTTTTTGAGCGAAATTATTAATAGTTGTAGTTGTGACAAGATTTATGCATTGATTGTAACCACCATACTGGTCATTTGAGGCTTAGCCTCACTTCTCCTTTTTAAAATTAGATCAATAAGTGTCCGAAGCTTTCTAATCTACTAAAATTTGGATTTATCCTGTAACATCAAGAGTTGATTATGGTCTTGTCAAGTTAATAAACGTCTAATTGGTAATTTATATAACTTTTATTGCCCTAGAGTCTAAAGAAAGACATGCAATAGACAGATTTAGCTCTTGCATAATGCCCCTTGAAGGCAAAATCAAATTTTCAAAAATGCTAATCAAGGTACTTAATTTTGAGTCTCATTTTTACCTCTAAAATCAGTGTAATTCAGTCATACCTTTCTTTTATACCTAAATAATTTTTCTGGAAAGTTGGCATTTGATTGAGCAGTCTTGCTGAATTGTTTCAGTACTTCACAATTACACATAGGCCTTTTATGTTTGTCAGTTTTATTCGAAAAACATTATGAACACTAAAAAAGATTTTGTGTACACGTAGTTCAAAACTCTGGTTGATCCAAAGTGTTATTTTGATTAGTGATTGAACAGGCTGTATATGATTCCAGTTTTGTTTTGAAAGATGAGTAAAAAAGTTGGCGTGTTTATTAATTTTGGTGAAATTTTTTGCTGATTGTGTCATCAGTGGGACACACATCAGTTTTATATCAACAAATTTTCAACAAAGATGAATTATGATTCCACGAAACAGGTTTTGATTTTTACCAAAATTAAATAGGTCTACCCATTATATGCATATAATTCAGCATTTATTTAAAACTGATGAAATCGACAGGTCTGAAAATAACAAATTTGGTTGTATCTAACAAAATTACAGGCACTACTGAACGTGTATGTGACATTTTGAACTTTGTTCCAGACATGCATTAAATGAAGTTTATCCATTAAAAACAAAAAAAGATACTAAAGAATAGACAAATCAGTGACAGACAAACTGTAAGGGATCAGAGGGATCGTGCCTGAAGAAGCTTGAATATGTGGCTGACAATGTCTATGACATTAAATTGCTCTCATCTTATACATCTTACAATACGTCTACAAGTAGATCTGATTTTGATGGTTTATGGTTATGCTTACTCTCAAAAACATACATGTACCATCTGATCTTGTGCTAGATATCATCTGTGTTATTTCTATGTATTAGCCTATGTTTCTACCATTTAAATAAATTTCAAAATTCAACACAGTTGTAAAAGACAGTTAACCAGTCTTGACAATCTCTGCTGCAGTGTGTGGAACCACTACCTTATAAATACTTGTAGATGAGGTCCATACTAAAAATATTGTCTTTATACAGTATAGTATATTATTTGTAATGTCAGAGCAGCATATAAAGCACGTATGTACATGTCCATCAAAATAAATCCCCAAAATTGAATGGATAGTCAAAAGCAAATTTTTAAAAACACAAACACATGATGACATACAGTACATGCACATTTTTGAGTGACACAACTAACAATATAATCACATTTTTAAGAAGAAATTTATTTACGTTATAACAAACAAAAAAAATTACAATCTTATGATAATGTGCATACAGTAAATAACTGTACTTAGAAAACAACAAAAAAAAGCTTTTAAGCATTTTGATTTTGTTCTTATGAGTATTTTAATTTGTTTGGAATTGTTCAATTCATTGAAGATTGAACACAATTATTCTAAATAGTTATTTTCTTTTTTTTTTCCCATTGTGTTTGAAAATGATTTCATCCTCCGTCTCCTGATGGATAATTATATAATAAATCTTAATCTTTTATTGTGCACAATTATATCATCTGTTTGGGCTTGCTGAATTTATTTATCGTAGAAAGTATATAATTTTTAAGGACTAGGACTACTAGGAGAATGAAACTAGTTTCAAATCTCATAATAGGACCATAATTCTAGAATAAAGGCCAAATACAACATCTGTGTTACATGTATGTTGTGAAATGTGTCTTGTCCAAAGGTTTGTCTTGAGGAGTTATGGGAGGTTAGATTACTAAAGGGTTGACTTTTTTCACTATGATAGTTAAAAGTAGATAACATAAATAGAACAGATTGAAAATTTCGCTTCACTCTGAACCGAGATATTAGCTTTTGAATTTTAATCCTAGCCTCAATCATCGGTATCGGTATTAAAATTGGTACAATAAATACATAGTCTCGATGATCAATTTTTGGATTTAATCATCAATCGTCAATGAGCGTTGAGCAGCAGATCAGATTCAAATCCAGTGAAAATCCGGCACATAAGATTACATTGAGAATTGATTATGGTTTGGATAAGTTGATAAATGACTAATTAATAGTTTATATAACCTTTCAGAGGCCTAAAGAAAGGCCTGCAAAAGGCAGATTTAGATCTTGATTGTATATTCTACATATAACTTAAAGTCAAGTAATGCTTTTTGATGGTCTTTTCAAAATCAGATGTTTATCATTACAAATGTGTGCATTGCTGTGTGTAGTGCTCTCAAGCTGACAGTGCCAAATTTACCTAAAGCCTACAGAGATACCTATTTTTAACAAAATACAGAATCGTTCCATTTCATTTTCTTGTTCACACTTAAATTGTGAACATGATAGTGTTCTTGATAGAATTTTAAAACCCCCTTTTTGAATTGTAGAAATTGCTTTGGGCAACCTTTTTACAATGTTTTTAGACCTTGCATGGATAACTTTGTTTGTGATGGGCGTATTAGTGAGTCTTCAAGCCACCATCTGTATTTTCTTTGAATTGAAGTTGGTGTTCAGAACTACTTGAACAAGAAAATGTGTTTTTTTTTATGAATTATAAGGATTTTAAAACCTCTTTTAAAGGTACCGTACATTATGAGAGATTAGATAAGAGTTGGAAGTTCTCACTACTACAGTTAAAAACTTGACAATACATGTAATGTAAAGAGAATTTGCCGAAAATTGCAGTCAAATTAATCCACTCTGAACCAAGAATTTAGCGATTTGGGCCTAGCCCCAAATGATCATTACTAAAGTCTTGATTATCCATTGTTTTATTTAATCATGACTGACCAGAGTGTGATCCAGTAAATAGTGCAGGCTAGTGATGACATCAAGAGTTGATTATGGTTTGGATAAGTTGATTAATGTCTAATTAATATTTTAGATAACATTTCAGGCCTAAAGAAATACCTGCAATTGGCGCTCTTGCATAATGTATGTTTAATTTGAGGGTCAGAAAGTGAACAATATCTACATGTACATGTACAATGGGCCAAATGAGATAGAAATTTATTTGTATTTTATCGACTGTCTTTGTATCATCCATCTTCAATTTATCGGCTGTCTTGCAGACCCAACCGATCAGTGCAATTGGCAGACTTAGCATTTTATCGGCTGTCTTGCAGATCCATCCGATCAGTGCAATTGGCAGACTTAGCTCTTGCATAATGTATGTTTAATTTGAGGGTGAGCAAGTGATCAATATCCGTATGTACAATGCGCCAAATGGGGTAGAAATTTATGTGATCTGTCTGCATTTTATCGGCTGTCTTCTTTGTGTGATCCATCTTTATTTTATCGGCTGTCTTGTAGACCCATCCGATTGGTGCAGATCTCATTTATTTTATTCACTCTGTCATGCAGATAAGTTCTGTGACCAGAATACATTTTCCAGGTTTTATCTCACATGGCAACTGTTATTTTATAACATAAATCCTGTGATTCAGAACGGCTAATTTCAAAACTTAAGATATAACTCATTGCTTTCAAATGACAAAAAGTTGATCTACATGTATCTGAAATGAGCCTTGGTATGAATAAGATACATTGTAGGTTGCCGGGCAACAAAACATGTTTATTCATTTGTAGGTAATGTGAGTATTTACAAGAATGAAACTTTTTGTTGTTAGAGCATTCATATGGTTCAAAAGGTCTAACAAGAACCATAACTCTAGAAGTTATTAACAGAAATTGCTGAAATTCAATAGGATTCTTCAATTTACTAATCTAAAAATGCATATAAATTTCATACCAAACCAGTCGGTTGATAACTTTTGTCGTTCACAAGGGGTTCAGCAAAGGGAAACAAGGGTAATTAACATAATTGTTGAAAATCAATAAGCTTATTTGTTTTATTAATCTAAATAATGCAAATAAGTTTAATACAGATTAGATAACTTTTGTTATTAGAGTGTTCACAAGATGTTCAATAAAGTGAAACAAGAACCATAACTCTAGAAGCAATTAACGAAAATTGCTGAAATTCAATAGGATTCTTTGTTTTACTAATCCAAATAATACATAAATTTGATACATAACTGCAGAAGTTATAAACAAATTGTTGAAATTCAATAGGATTCTTCATTATACTAATTTAGATCATGTAAATTTAATACAGATCAGATGTTAACATTAATTGAAAGAGCGATCATAGGGTTCTCAAGGGTGAGACACACCATAACTCTAGAAAAAATTAATGGAAATTGCTGAAATTAGATAGGCTTGTTCATCTGACTATTATTAACAACATATATAAATTTCATTCTGATAAGACACTAAATGTAGTCTGTAGAGTGTTCACAAGAAATTGTGGACAACAAACGGACAGAGGCGATGGATCACTAACACATTTCAATGTTCTGCATATTGAAACAAAACAGCTTATATTTGATACATTTAATATGGTGGTATGAAGACTTTGCTTCAGATTACACAATTCTATAATTCTATAAGTATTAGCATGTTAAATATGTTGGCATTAAACCATATTGTCTGTCATGTATGCTCATTTTATTGTATTGAGGAAAGAATAGGATAGTTTCTACTGTATACGTTAACCAAAATACTCAGACAATCAAGGAAGTTGGGAATGAATTAAAGTAGCAGTATTTTTTTTTTTATAGAACTAATTAATACTATTGATAAACATGAGATAAAATATGCTGTTGTACATGTATGGTACATGTACCTGTACCTAACAAATTATATTTCAACCATTCGGTCGGTACATGTACCGTACGTGTACTTGGCATCCATTATTACCTGTACTCAACCATCTTATTTTTTGACATGAAGACTAATAATTGAATATTTTATATTTTTGATATAATTAATGGTAAAGAAAATGAATTAAAACACAATCAACTATATATTAAATATATTAATGCTAGTTACTTTGAAACATTCCCTTCTTTATTATATCGCATTTAAACTTATGAAAATCTATCCCTAGAAAGAAATCAGACTTAAATATTTTCATCTGCAGGAATGTTATTATGTTCTTATTGAACTACATGTAGTCAAATTTACTGACCTTATGATTTGCTCTTATAATCTGCATTTATCTCGGTTACCGGTATGTTAAAAAATTATGTACACGTTACCAGAATCCAAGTAAAACTTCGTGAAAAAAATAATGATCAATGTCCATTTCAATAGCATCAATACTCCACAAAGTAATTATTATAGAATTTTCCATGGTTACATTTTATATGTATATTAAAGAAATGCAGTATATGCCAGGGAACATCTGTAACAAGTTTATTTTTTATAGGCTCTATACTGTATACAAATATATAGAGAAATATTACAAGTTAAATTCAGTTAGTGCCCTTTACTGCTAATTTTTTGCTCATGAAAACGATGTTTTTATACGCCAACATGGAAATGTGGTTGTATATTGTCGCCGCCCTTTCCGTTCGTCCACAGTTTCTTGATATCCCATTGACTTTAAATTTATACACAGTGTTTAAGGTCATGAGATGAAGAAGCGTATAGATTTTCATCGATATCGGGATTATCCGATAATTACTACCAGAGTTATGACCCTTGATCACTTTGAAAAATCTTGTGAATGCTCTAGTGGCTATAGTGAATATCAGATTGACTTTAAATTTATGAACAGTGTTTATGGTCATGATACGAAGACGTCTATTGATTTTCAGCAATATCCGATAATTACTGCCAGAGTTATGACCCTTGATCACTTTGAAAAATCTTGTGAATGCTCTAGTGGCTAGTGAATATCAGATTGACTTTAAATTTATGAACAGTGTTTATGGTCATGATACGAAGACGTCTATTGATTTTCAGCAATATCCGATAATTACTGCCAGAGTTATGACCCTTGATCACTTTGAAAAATCTTGTGAACGCTCGAGAGGCTAAAGTTAAAATCCGATTGTCTTTAAATTTATGCACAGTATTTAAGGTAGAGAGACGAAGAATCCTGTTGATTTTCAGTGATATCTGATAATTACTGCCAGAATTATGGCCTTTGATCACTTAGAAAAATCTTGTGAACGGTCTAGAGGCTAAAGTTAATATCCGATTGACTTTAAATTTATACACGGTGTTCGAAGTCAAAAGATGAAGATATCCGATAACTATTGCCAGAGTTATGACCCTTGATCACTTTGAAAAACCTTGTGAACACTCAATTTTTAAAGGCTAAAGTTGACTTTAAATTTGTACACAGTGGTTAGGGTCATGAGACGAAATATCTTGTGGATGAAGGCTTTGAGACAAACAATCAAAACAATTCTAATTATTTCTGATAATTACTTAATGGGCTTTTACTCGTAACAAGATTTTCATGTGTTGTAAATGTTCTCCTTACTGACAAAAGAAACAAGAACCAACAACCCTTGTTGACTGTCCGGACAACTTAGCTGTTGTGGGCGTATGTTTCGTTGCCTGGCAACCTATCTTATAATTTGTTGGATTTAAATTCATGAAAATAATTCCCAGGAACCCCAAAATAATCACAAGTAGAAAATGTAAAGTGAGCTCATACTATCTTGAGCATATATTCAAGCAGAGTCCAGTAGAAGTACATTATTTCAGTGGTCTTATTAGAAATTTCCTTGCATATACATGTACATATTGATGCCCACATTAATTATTTTATAATAAAAGTCAATCAATTTTTGACTTGTGATATTCAGATATTGTCTTTCTTAAAAAGCCAGCAACAACTATAGTACAAATCTAGCACTGTCTGGCCATTTTAACCAATATTGTTTGATGTGTAGCTTACAAATTTGATTGTTCACAAGCTGATGGGGGGCAAGCTCTGTTTTCATTTCAAAAACCTGATAAAGGTATTTGTATTTTATTATTCAGTTGACTTTACCGTAAAGCAGTTCCTAAAAATATGGAAAAAAGGCAACAAAAAAACAATTATGTGCTTCAAAGTCATAACTTTTTCAAAATGTAGATGATGTATGTATTGTGAATTGAACTGGAACCTACTGTCTCTCCTGATAAAGGATAATAAGACATTATCTGGATTGGTACTACATTGTATATCTAATACAGTTAATTATATTACAGTCTGACCTACATATTATGTGGATTATTTGATCTCTTTACCTAACCTACTTGTACATGTAAAAGAGGTCATTAATTCCAATGAAAAATTGATAAGGATTGTAAGATTACTAATTAGCTTATTAAGTATTCTACAGATTGATCAAACAATTTAAAAAGAATATGCAGTTGAACAAAAAACTACATGTACTTGTATCACAGTCATGTGTGATTGGCTAACAAACTAGTATTATGAAATGTTCCCCCAGTATATGGCTATGGAGTTGGTAAACAGAAACCAAATGAGGTCAAATCAAGATGGAGGGCTAAATCCAACATGTAATTTAGAATTTTGTGGTATGGTCTTACAAGTTTTTGAAATTCACTAATTATTTGTAATTTCCATGCATGTGCATATAGATTACAGTTGTATAGGGTGTCATATGATATGTATCTTTGTAAGAAATATGTGTTCTGTTCATATTGCTATTAACAGTGCATTAATGTGCTTATCACAAATAAAATACATGTACCTATACCATAGTTAAGATATAGCATTAATTTCCAATAATATTATATTGTCATAGTATTAAATAACACCTTTCACATACCTTATTACTGGATATTTCTTGCATTGTTAATCAGTTATGTGATTGTGAACTTCTCCAATGAAAGAGAACTGGTATCAATTGTTCTAGGGATAAGAAAATCTAGTTGCAAAGCGTAGCATATTAGGCAGAATTGTCTCTTCGGCATTACACACGTAACCATAGAAAAAGAACTAGAAGTATATTCTATTGTATTATTCTAGAGTATGATGAATTTTATTGTCAATTAAAGTGGTGAAATGTTACTTGTAACACACATTTAAATTGTGAGATAGATCAGGTCATTCATTGTTTGAAATATATGGTAAATAATGTAATTAAAAAATTTTAAGGGAGTTTGAATTTGTTTGAATTACCATAGACCTACTGATGTTTGTTCATTTACCACAGAGTTTTAAGTACCATGGGAATGTAGATTGTCTATCAAGGCACATAGGTGTTCTTCGAAGAATAACTTTCCTACCGTTCTTAGAATGCATGTGTTAGACAATTGAATGTTCTTTGAAAAATTAACAAGTCCAGGCAATAGTTTTTAAGTTACATTTGTTTATATAAAGATGACTGAATGCTTTGCATAGGCCTTACAAAGAAAAAAATGTTGCTTTGACATGTGTTCACACATACAACCTAGATTCTTTTTTTTTAGTGTTCTGCAAGGGTTTACAATTGGAGGATACATGTGATGTTTACCTTTCACATACGGCACCATACATGTATTTCGATGGATAATTTATTTAAGCATCTCAAATTCACACAGACAATCATTTGAACAGTATGGATTGAAATGAACCAAAAAATATACATTCCATCCAAACAGAATTGGGCCATCTATTATATTAGTGTATACGGTATAGAACTGACCATTAAGGTTTTATACATACATGTATATATTACTCTACCAACAATTTTCATATGCATAGTAATTTATTGACAAATATCAGACTTCGAATAATATTCAATAAAAATAAAATATACTTTATACTTAGTTGTTGACAATGAACATTAAAACACAACATGTTACCAATTGACCTGTTTCCCTGTATCAGCCTGTAGAAGTTTTCATTGATTTTTGTTCACATAATGTTTGTGTATTTGTCCTGTATGCAGACAGATATTATAAATTTGGTTAGAATTTTATATCTACGTGTAGATGTTTCATGTACAAATGTATACATGTACATTTATCATAAGTTACCTTTAAAGACTTATTTCATGTATGGATCCTTTGTATTTTTTCACCCATACAAATATGTAAATGATTTAATAAATGATATAACTTGTGATGTCAGCTGGCAGAAAGAATACTGTCATCAGGAAATGCCATTCAGGAGACGACCACCTTCAAGACTAGTCACATTATGGTGTAAATAATTATTCAGTTTTTTTTTTTAGTGAAGCATATACGTGTAGGCCTATCATTACAGGCCCTGGACTGTACAGTGGTACACTTGATTTGATATTTGTTGTTTATTTATTGCAATGTCCCTGTAATATGCCTTGACTACAAGTTTATCTTGTCGTTTTTGTTTGCGTGAAATACAGACCTTCTGCACTAGTAAAATATATTATAGATATAAACCTTGACAATGTCACCCAGAAGCATGTTAGTTACATGATTACATATTCCCGCTCTGGTTTGATTCAGTAATCCAATCAATGAAAACAAAACAAACATCCATTGAATACTGGTATATACATGTATTATCATGGATACTGTAAAACACAATACTTATATGTCAAAGAGATTAATGTCAAATTTGCCACTAAGATTTATCACCATTTGTTTTGTAGATGCATTATGTAAGATTTAGATAGAGAGATGGTTCTTGTTATAATACATATAGTTCAAAAATAGATAATGAAAAATGAATAGATTTGAAATTTTAGTCGAAGTCAAACTCATATCTATTCAACGGCCACATGAACTAAAGTTTTATGTCAAGTTGTGGGCCGGAGATATTCAAAAATTTTAAAAACTTAACAATGTCATTGAACTTTACTGAATTCTTAAAACAAAGTACAACTGGTTTCCAAATTGCCAAGATATGATATTGAACACAACTTTCTCTTGTATTACATACTACTTAGATATAATTATAATAATGATAGTATCGTCATTTTTAAATTACGTTAAAACTGAAGAAATCAGTTTCTAAGGCACTGTTGGTTTTTATATTCACTGATTATTCACAGATCAGTGTTTTGAAATAAGAATGTTTTAAGTTGAGATTTAAAAGGGCCCACAGATGGTAGTTGTTTCATTGACTATGGTAGTCTATTCCATAGGAAAGGACCAGCATAAGAAAAGGCACGTTTTCCAAGTTCTAAGTTAATGGCTGGAAATTTTAGAAGATGTTCTTTCAGAGAACGGATATTTCTGTTTGTAGTATAGGGTTCTACAAGACTTTCTTTTTATATAAGATGGAGCTTTGCCGTTTAACACTTTGAAGACGAAAAGGAATAACTTGAACTTAATTCTTTGCTGAATTGGGAGCCAATGTAAAGATTGCAATACAGGGGAGATCTGTTGATGTTTTCTAGTTTTAGTAAGGAGTCGAGCTGCTGAATTTTGAACATGTTGTAATTTGTTAATCTGAGAGTCTGGTAAGCCGTATAGTAAACCATTATGGTAATCTAGCTAAGTTGAGATGAATGCGTTAATGAGCTTTTCTTTATTTTCATAATTGAGATAGTGTTGGATCTTTCCAATTCGATGTACATGTACATGTATATGATAGAAGGTGATAGGTTCGAGTCTAATATTGCACCAATATTTCAAGCTTTATGGGTTCCTGAAATTATTTCTTTATCAAAATGAACAAGAGTTTGATCAATTTTTTGGAGCTGTTGCTTGGTTCCAATTACTAGCAGTTCTGTTTTATTTGGATTTAATTTCAATAAATGTTGTGTCATCCATGCAAGTATTTCTGTGATATCTATGACATACAGTTTAACTGTAACTGGAAAACAATAATAAATGATTTCCAACACTAGTTTCCAGGAATGTCATGACCCACATTTATGCCCATATATGGTCGGGTCTAAATCATAATTTATGTAGCATTCTCTCAAACACAAAACGTGTATGGAGCAGAAGTACATGTACATAGCTAGCTAGTAAATCAGTGGCACTGTCAAAGAAAACACTAATCAAACCAATGCAATATTCAGAAGTGTTGTGTCACTGATAGCATAATAATGGTAAACACATTTTCTTAACTCTGTCAAAATTACAAGAAATCAATCATCTTAATCAAGACTGGTACATGTACAGTATATAATGTGTGTCGCATTAATTTTCAGACACATTACTTTCCTGTCTTTATGTTCCTCAGAATTCTTCACCATGGTTTTGCTGTCAGTTGGAAGGTGTCTAGTTTTTTGGATGGGACAAAAATGTACATGATGGTGTGCACGTAAATAAAATTGAACCATGTATTAGTCCTGAAATGATCTAGTTTGTGTCAAGTGGATGATAAACCACATTTCTCTCTCTCTCTCTCTCTGAAATTTTCTTTCTTTGAAATGAGTGTCTAAATGATGGGATAGTTAATTCATCAAAAAGAAGCAGATGATTTTGTCTTATTGCATTTAGTTAGAAATATCATATCATCAGGTAAAATTCATGTTAACCTGATTATCCTTAGATTAAACATATTTAGGTTAAAGCGGTGTTGGATGGCCGAATGGTAAGAATGTGCGCACTGTATCATAAAGTCTGTCATTGAGTCAACTGGCGTGGTTTAGAATCCCTGGTTGTACGTGACAAGGAGTTGGGTCATCTGTCCAACCTCTGTTTCTTCCCACTGCTAAAGACCTCTACGCACAAATTATTGAAATAAAATTAAACCATATGTTAGTCCCGAGTGGACGTTAGGCCCCATTGGTCTCTTTCTCTCTCTATTTAGGTTAAGATTTTGTTTTGTTTTCAAACTGTGATTTTGTTTCAAAGGTTGGGTATTTTATTGCTGGTTGTTGCATGTACTGGGAATAAAATTCTATTAATTGGTTCACTGAATATTGTATCATTTGAAGTACATGTAGACCCAGATTAATTGGATATGTATTGATTTTTTTATTGGTCAGTGTCTAAATGGTTCATTCAGTGATTTATTGATGAATTTCAAAAAGAAATTATTCCATCAACATGACTAGTAGTTGTACTGATGAATCATCTGTTACTGATAATTTGACCCCTTATATCAGAAAATACTTGAACTGAGCAATAATTTCAACAGACAACAAAATATGTCTTTTTGGCGTTGTGTTACCATCATGTACATGTACAACTGAATGGTGTCCGTTTTTGTACTTTCAGACTATATCATATACAGTAGCTTCATACTTTATATGTCTTTTTTAATATTATCTAGTCCGATCTGTTTATCTCTAAGCCTATCTATACATGATTTGATATGGTATTTGCAGTCCTCATAGATTCAGTTAGTAATTTTTAGTCAAAATACTTTATTATACATGTTGCAAATACATACGTTACATGTAATTATCTTAACTGAAATATCAAACAAGCTTTAAATTACGGATATAAGCTGCAATGTGAACAAAACACCACTATGAAATACTATTGATTTTAATAATATCGCAATAAAATTTGATTTTGTAAATATTATTAAAGTCTGAATTATGGAGTCAAGAGAACCAGACAAATAAAACAGTGTAGTGTGATTGACATTAACACTTCACATTATAGTGAATATACTATCAACATTATTATATTCAGTGAACAATCAAAATGTCACTATAAAAGTAAAAGTCTTGGTATTCTCTTATTCAGTGTCCCACCAAATCTTTATTCAACTATTGACATCTACATGTATTTATTGTACAGTTCTCATAAATCTACCATAAATACTTAAAAGCCCACCTGGGGGAAACTGACCTATGTCCACCCCAATGTACAGTATAGTATATAACCACAATTCTTACCTAGGTCATGAACCTTTGCATACAAATTACCTGACAAACAACACTCACCATTACTATTCCCAATTCTGTCTATGTACGCCAGTGTAAGTCTAATAGCAGACATCTCTTTTTGGTCAATTATTCATTATAACAATGGAAATTAGAGCTTTGAACGATTAAAGGATTCTTTTTTAATAACGACTATTATTTTACATGTTTTTATTAAAGTAAATTTTCTGTTATATTTAGTTCACCATATGGCTTCATGTTGTTATTTGGCGGTGTGCCAACACCTGCCACACACTAAAAGTCATTTCATCATGTCTACCATAGCCTTTAACAATCTATCTTCACTTTTAAATATATGGAGGTCTTGTAAACTTTTGACTTTTAGATTATAGATATTCTATCCAGGAAAAAAGAACTGGGTGCATATAAAAAACTTTGATAAAATGTGCATGTAAGGATTTACCAAATCGTTTATCTCAATATCAAACGTATTTTACTGGAAGACAATTTATAATCAAAGTGTCTGTGTTCAATATATCAATTTTTTGGGGTAGGCCTACATACATGTAAGTGTATTGCATTATTTTCCCTCACATTTCAATTTATCTTTCTAACCACCTACACACTGGGAGATTATTATCCACCCCATCTTTTAAAGAGGACTTTTAAAATGGGTTTGTCCGCCTGCCACATTTTTGTGAACAAAATAATTCTGCTTCTAATTGAACTACAGTGTTCAAGCTTGGTGTACAAGTACATGTACATGTAGGTGTTTATTAGATGTATGCCTGTCCGACACAGTTCGATGGTGAGGATTTGGTGTAGGTGTTTATTGGGTGAATCCTCTTGCTTTTGACTAAGTAGGTTGATGGCCAATTTTTACTCAAAGACTTCAGACTGTCCTTAGTGTAAATAACAATGGCAGCTGTTGAGGAATGTGACCTATCATCCAACATTATTTAAATCAGATATGTGGATGAATCTCAAAATTCGACATTTAGTAGTTAAATAATTTGAAAAATGATGACATTTTACTTATCTGTGTAAGATAAGAAGCTGATTAATGTGTTAATCTGCTTTCTTTTTGTATTGTGACCAAGTTTTTTCTGTAAACTTGGTCGGTCAATGCTTGGAGAGAGAGTATGGACTACATTGTATTGGGAGACATGCTTGGTAATGATTAAAATCAATATCATGTGAAATAGCTATAGTGTTGAGGTCACAGACTCACAGCTTAATAAATCAATACATGCTAATGTCCCTTAGGCCCTAGTTTCAAACCTTTACACAAAAGCTTGCTGATAAATGAAATGGAAAGAAAAGAATGGTTGATAATGTGTAAATGTGGTGGATGAGAATTCAATTTTATGATACTGTTGTCAGTGATAAAATAAATTTACTTATATATATATATATGTTACAATAGAAACATATATGTGTTACAATAGAAACATTTGATTTACATGTCTGGATAACTAGAACTCGAATATAAGACCTGTTTCTTAGTCTTGAGAACCTGGTATGAAAGTATATTTCTGTTAAACCAACTAGGCATAAATAGACCCAAATTCTTAATAATATGGGAAAATGGTGCCTTACAAATGCATAACAATGTACAAATCAACAAAAATGGAAGGGAGACATGAAAAGCTTTACCTTATTTTGAAACTAGTCTTGAACCTGGGGTCCATGAAAGTATATTTCTGTTAAACCAACTAGGCATAACATTACCCCAAAATCTTAATAATATGGGAAAATAGTGCCTTACAAATGCATAACAATGTACAAATCGACAAAAAAGGAAGGGAAAACTGAAAAGCTTTGCCTCATTTTAAAATTGCAGTCTGAATGGAGGTGGAGACCTGGTAAATTTAAGGCTATGTTTCCAAATTTGTGCTGATCAGGATACAGTCCGATACACCCTCCCAATTTTTGGACATAACTGTCAAATTCTGAAGGATTATGTTTGATTAAGGCAAAGGTCTAGTCTGTAAAAAAAAATATCTTGAGTCATGTATGATTTTCTTCTTTTTAGTTCCACGCTTTTTGCCATGTCTAGGTGAGAGAGAAAATTTGTTGATATCTTAATAGTTGATATGAATGCTGTTGCTGGAAGGCAGGCATGTGTTATTTCTGGCAAACTCTACATTACAGACAAGCCACATGTTACTTATCACAATCCATATACATATTTCACCATATTATATATCTCACAATACACTATGCACCGTGGGAAAACATTCAATCTTAATTTTCACAAATAATCTGCTGTGTGAGCTTGTTCTTTATCTCTACAATATATACAAATAATTCAAGATTTAAATTGGTGAAAACCTAATATTTATTCAGTTACAACTACATGGCATTATACAGGTAGACTGTTCACCCAATTATGATATTCTGTATCCAGTTTCTTCATGATTTCTGGTTTCAGTACCTTTAGCTTTTCTGCTTTTACAGTTTTATATAGAATTTTAATGTCTGTGTTTTTTTTATAATTATTAATCATACTACACAGGTGAAATGTAATAATATGTTTTACTTTGCTGGTAAGAACTTGAACAACTGACAACCATTAATTTAAGGAGTTATGTCCCTTCCCACCACTACTACTACTACTACTACTACTATACATTGTATTTACTATCAGATCAATGTGTATTATATTGCCTACTTTATTATTTGGTCAGGCCGTATGTATTTATGCACTTTACTTGTGTATGGAGGTGATATAATTGCATACAGATTTCAAAACACCTTATAATTATATCCTATTCATGCATTGTTTTGAAAATCAGATTAGTGAAATCTGTAATCAAAGATTAAAAAAAATTGTTTTTACTTTGTTATTAGATATTTACTTTAAATATATTTGTTATATTGACAGGTATTGGTTGAATTTGATGATTGTGATTGGCAGAAACGTGAATGGATTAAAGTGCATGAAGTTTTCCAGATATTTTGGGTAGAACATACATTAGTTTGGGCATATAGACCTGACCCTAATAAGCCACAAACAGAAGTAATCTGGCCAGGATTGGTAAGTTTCTTAGTAAAGCCATAAATATAATGTAACTTAATATTTGTATGGTTTATTCATTTCATTCTATACAGAGATAATTTGAAATGCTTGTTTTAACCATCATTGTTTAAACCATTGAGATATTACAATTCAGCCAATCATTTTACATGTAATGCACCATCGTGACATACTTCTGCATTGACATAAAGCCTGGATTGATTGTGAATACATACTGTATATCAGAAAGTGAAAGACACTGTTAGACAATGGATGCATCATCTTGTGTGCATTTCTGTGCCTCAAACCAAAAATCTACTAAAACTTCTTGATATGGTATAACATTAAAATGTCATTCATTTGCAATAAAACAAATAATTGACTATAAGAAAAATGCAATAAAAACATTAATCAAAATGATCATTATTAATTAACAATAATTGAAATACATAACACCCCCCCAAACACCCACCCCACCCACAATTAATCATTTTGGGCGGATTATTACCCTTTTTTTATATTTACTACTAATCTGTTTGCTTGGATTAATTAGATATGGTTAAATAAAGACTTGGGATGGGCGTTACTACTGGCAATTACCAATTTACTGACACAATTAATTCTAATCAATCGATTAGAGGTACTTGTGGATACTTCCAAATTATCTGCTTGTTTATTAATTTATATCATGCCACTGTATTGGTGATGGACACGCTACAGAATGGTTACTCGGTATGAAATATAAGAATTATAAAATTTATTTTCCTCCACTTGTGAAAAAGATTTGCCAGAAGGCCAAAAAATTAACAGCAACATAATTTTTAATGTGACCGTAGTTTGAGCACAGCTTTCTCTCAAAATTTCAAGGCGGTCTATTTCTGACATTATTGTCTATTACTCGTGGAATTATATTTTCCAATACACAAACTATATAAATGATGGTTTTTCAATTTTGCCTAAGGGTTTTGTATTTTCAATGGCCCCAAGTATAAAAATCAACCAAAATCTATTGAAAATGATAGCTTTAATCTTTATTAGTAAATTTTCTGGTTATGAGGTAATCTTTATTCGTAAAAGTATTCTTTATTTGTTTTATATCTTTGTACAGTGCATCCTAAATCTGTGGATTCTCATAGGCACTACATGTAGTTTCCCAGAATATATGCAGAAGAGATGAATTGCAGATATTATGGTATATAAAATACTAATATATGGACCACAATCCTTCTTGTCAAATGGAATTAATGTGTCAAAACTCTATAAAACACTTGAAATTGAGAAAAAAACTTTCCATTTCCCAGTTGCATGTTGCAAATACATGCATTATTGTTTGTGCTGTTTGAGACACAGGATCTTACGCAAATATTGCTAATTTGTCAATAACTAAAGTTATTCACATTGCACGTAAACCAAGCTATACTATATAGTTTTCATTCGAAAAACAATTCATACACAGTTAATATTCTTTGATTCCTTTTACAGTAGGACACGTTGTTGTCATCTACTGTAACTAAACCCTCCCATACGTTACTGCTCCCTCACCCCAAATCTTTCTTCCCATCTCTTTCTTCCCATCCCCTCTATGTTGTTAGTTGTGTTAATTTGGATATTATATTCATTTCAGTAATAATTTAAATGCACATTAGTGAATCGTCAGTAGAATAATCGAATAAACCAGTATGTACCTGTTAATTACATTTAAATACAGGTACATTGTTGTATCTGTTTTCTTTATAGCCTAGGCAAAAACAAAACATCAAGTCTGTATCCTATCACAGGTAGAAAAATAAAAGAATACCTGGCTTGTTTATGAAAGATGTTTTGAAATAGTGTTGATGAGTCTTAATATAGAATTTTGATTAATTAGGCAAACAGAGATCAAAGGGAAGAAAATGGAAAGTTAATTTTCATTATTCACTAGGAGAACCTAATTCTTAAATATAGTAAGATATGACTCTTAGATTTATATCAGATAAAACATCCAGAGTTTGTATTTAAATCGTTCCTTCAGCATTTCAACATTCATTTTGTAGAAGTCCTTGGTCAGACTGTCTGTATGCCTGTTTACTTCTATTTGTAATGTCAATAGGAGGAAATCCCAAATTGAACAGACTTAAATGTTTTCATTCCTTTTTTGTCTGATTTATGTCAGTATAGAACTTTCAAAATTTTGGATACAAACAAACGCATTGCCCATCATCAAACACTTCTTTTAGAAAAAGACAAACCAAAAGAAAAAAAAATATTAAAGCCACTGTATGTCATTTGCTCTTTAAAAAAAAAAAAAAAATAATAATCCATGGCTTTTCTACTCTGACTGATTATTAACATTTAATCAAGAAAAAAAATCAAAATATCAATCGACCGTCTCAGATTCAATCGGAGGAAAAAGAGGCCTTTCAAAAGATTTCTGTGAAACTTAAGAGGTTGCAAAGAATTTTCGTTGCTTTAGCAACCTTCAGTGACAGCACAATTTCCAATGTGAATATTTCTGTTAGTCCCCGATGCATCCAAGTGTACAATTTTACTTTATACCAGTAAGCCTACTAACCAACACTGAGATTTTATAAGGGAGGGTCACCCCCATTAAAGAGGAATTGGGGGAGATTAGACAACGAGTCGACAGTTCTCGCTATGCTATAATAGTTAAAAGATAGATGCATCTTTATGTATTTTATTAGAGGGGGGGGGGGCACTCCTGTTAAAGGGGAATGATGGGAGATTAGGCAACAGTTGACAGTTCTCGCTATAATAGTTAAAAGATAGATGATGTAAATAGACTATGCTGTAAATTTCAGTCAAATTGCTCCAACCTGAACCAAGATATTTGCTTTTGAATTTTAGGCTAGCCTCGATCATAATGCTAAATTTGGTACAATAAAAAATTTGAAGTAAGTTTCGCTAGTCTATTTTTACTTTTAATTATGTCTCAAAAAAAGTGTCCCAATCCGATAAATTTAGCTGGCTAGCGATGGCATCAAGAGTTAATTATGGTCTGGATAAGTTAATGTCTAATTAATAATTTAGATACACTGTAACATTTCAGTCCTACAGAAAAACCTGCAAGCCAATAGGCAGATTCAGCTCTTGCATAATGTATGTTTATGTGGTCAGTCCTGAAAATTCCCTTGAGTCGCTGCTGTATACCTACTGAATTCAGGAAAGATCTGAATAGATTCTCCTCTCGATACGGCAATGGCTAGATGGGAATTTCTCGGACCATTACTTCAGATTTGCAAGGGATAAACAACCAAACAATTAATCCAATGAAGTTCAAAAACTTTTATAATAATTTGAAATTTAATGGAAAAAGGTCAAAAGTTATATATTTCCTTCCTGAATATGATGAAAGCTTATGGAAGCTTTGAATTATCTTGAAATTTATTAAATTTGGTTTATGTAAAAAATATTAAAAACAATTTTGCTTCAATCAATTGCCCGGTTTTACCAGTAATTAACTGGAAAGTCAGATTTTATCTTCTAGTCTAAGCAAGTAAGCTCTAAAAATATCTTTCTTAGCATTCAAATTAGTCTGTTCATTATGAATGCCAAAAGCAAAAACTAGGCCACAGTGGTTTGAAGTAGCTGTCAAAATGTCTGCTTGAAATAGGAGCTTGTGTGCTACAGCCATGACCCTTCTTTTTATTGGTTGCTCATGTAGATAACAGTTTCTACAGGGGTTGTCTCAAAACACTTGTTTACAATGTTGTTATACAAGAAAATACAGCTGACTATCTATATCAGCCATTTTAGAATTTCTGCTTCATTATAGATATAAAAAATATGAGGGGCAGGATAGAAATATTTCCTCTTAAGATGAAATAGAAATATAGTCTGCTATTTAAGAAATGCATGGGATTAGCAGTTTAAACGATCACAAGGTTTATTTATAAAATCAATAAAATAGGCTAGGGTATTCCTCAATGCAAGTATTGATTATTTTCATGCTAAATATGAAAACTACATGTATACATATACATTAAATTTCATTTATTATAGTAGATTTATTGGTTGAAGATATCAAAATTGTTGACAATTGTATTGAACAGCTGTCACAGATCTTAACAAAAATATGCTAATAAATTTACTATAGCGACTCCTTCAAAACAGCTGAAGGCATTATTTCATCAATTTCGTATTATTTTCTGAGCTTCTAGAAATATTTGACTTGAATGGAGTGGATAGGAAACAAAAGTAAAAATATATTTTCCAAAATAATTTTACATTTAATTTTAGTTCTTTTGTTCCTTATATTTCACCAAAAGAAGAAATAAAAATTTGACTAATCTTCCTCTAAGCACAGAGGAGGCTTGTAAATTTGAAGGCATGTGTGAGAAGAGCTTTCAACACTCTTTCATAGTATTTTAATTGAAAATGACATGAATGAAATGGGTGCTTTTGTAGAAGCAACTGGGACTCACTGATAATTCCTGTATTTGGCTTCATTAAATTTTATACTCTATAGTTTTTGTTGGCTTTATGTAAAGGTAATAAAAGCTTCCAAATTTGACCACTAAAAATAAGGTCGAACAGCAAACAGAAAAAAAATTCTTTTGTGGGGTTTGCTGGGTAGGATTGGAAAGAAAAAATGAAATAATAAATTAATTAATCTTGCATACAAGATAGGAGGCACGAGTTGTGCAAAACAATTTCTGGAGAGAGAGAGGATTAAGGTCCACTCAATCAAGGTACACTCAAGACAAACTAGGTCATTTTGGGACTAACTTGGTTTAATTTTATTTCAATAATTCGCTTGCCCATAAGGGTCTTTAGCAGTTGGAGGAAACCAGAGGTTGGACAATTTCTGGATGGCAATATTTGGTCAATGGCCAAATGATATAAAAAATAGAATTTTAATGGATATAAAAGAAGAAATATGAAAATTATCCCTTACAGCAAAACGAAGTGTCTATAATCAGTGACTTTTATTGACCATTAGATGGGGTGATCACAATACAATTCCCAATTATGATTTTCATTCAGGGTGTCTAGTTCCCAAACTGCAGTTTGAGAAAATTTACGCCACTAGGCACTACTTTCCGTCATATTTAGAGATTTTTATACATATTTAGAGATTTTAATACGGTTATTTTGTGATTTTAATCTCACAGCTGTGACTGAGGCTTTTACCATCACCTGATTCGTTGTTTTGACCAGTGCTATATATGATTATGAACTGCATGTAATTCAGATTTCACTCCTTATTCTCTTGTCAAGGGGATTTTTGTAATTTACGATACAATTTCATACGAATAAATGAATGATTTTTACTATACATAGTTTGCAATATTGGCCCGATTCGATAGCAGGCCGTTACTGGAAAGGTGGCTTCCAAACAGAAACCCCATGTCACAGCAAGATTACTGGAAAATAATACCATTCAAACTGTTGTAGATACCTAAATTTCAGTGTCAGCAGAAAACCGCACCCAATGATTTCAAATGTTATTTTGGATATGTATTTTAGTGATATATAATATACAATATAGTAAAATTGGAATCGATATAACACATATCAACATATTTTCAATGCGGTGATTAAAAGGTATGAGTTATCTCCCTTTGTCTGTTATTAGCTTATCATGTCCAATGTAAATCAGTAATGCCTGGGCCTTGATGCTTGATACTCCACATTCTATTTAGACTTTGATAGGAAAAAATGGTAACCTTAGTAACTGGACATGTTAATGTGCAATAACAATACCCTGCATTTAATAAGAAAAACAACAGATACAGAATACATGTACATCCACTTGTTTTCCTGTGTTTTCTTCATTTAGATGAATAAGGTTGCTATTTCAGTATTTTGAATGATACACTGTCATTTTTTGACATTTATAGTCAGCATTTGGTATTAGATGTATTGCATTTTCTTTTAAACAAGATATTATAAATCAATTTGTTATTGTTTTAATATATTTCGTTTCAGTCTTTCAAGCCATTGGTTGATAAAGCTGCTCTAGGCAACAGTAAGAGGAAACCTGTTGAATTTTTTTTAGACAGACATTTAGGATTAGTTGAAGAAAAAGAATTTCAGATATACCAGGTGAGAAAATTATTTTTTGTTTGAAAAAAGATTTGTTTGATTTTGAATGGTTTTTTGATTATTGTCCATTGAAATCCTAATTGTTATTTACGTGTGGTTGGTTTAGGCTTTTAATTAAAATGCATTAGACTACACTGTCAAGGTTTTAGATATACAATTGTTTAAAAAGTGATTAGCATTTCTTTTGAAGTGATTGTCTAATTCAAATCTTTATGAACAGGACAGAAAATATCAAACACAGTGAAGATACAGTTAGGAAATGGATTTATTTATGCATAATCAATAGACCTTGCTAAGTGATCATTAAGAGAAACTACATGCTACATGTTATAATTACAGAAAATACTAATTCATATAATAATATATATGTTATTTGAAGTTAGATCAATACTTTAGTCCTTGAGAATGTTATTCTTTCAAGTTTATATGAATTTACTGCAAACATACGTAATGTTTATATAACACATGCTCTACTTTATGCACCTTGCCATACCATACTACTTACTAATTTTGGTCTTCGCATGACTTGACTTTACAATCATTAATATTGCATAAAGTAGGCCACTTATTTAAGCTTTATTCATTAAATCCAATATTAACAGTGTACATTGTGTGTTTTTGTCTACACATTACCAATTTTGAAATAAGATCAATACAATACTTCATGTATTGAAAAAAACATTCAACAATGAATATAGTTGTACAATCTAAATTTTCACTCTTATTTCAATCTAATAAACCCTTACCTGTTTTTAGGAATTTATTATAGTTTTATACTGATAGAAACTAAAATTTAAGTTTATAATTATTGCATTAATAAACCAATTAGCTGATAATAAAATGATTGTAAATCACAATGATTGTTAACCTCCAATAAAGAGAGTACTTAGTATTCAGGTTTTGTATGTCCTTCATGCATACTAATATAAAGTAGGTTCCTGTTGTTTAAGTCCTAACCTTTATGAAAAAGATTTTGAGATAAGAGTCAGTTTCCAAGTATTATATTATTCTGACAGATAAGAAATGTTTTTATTCTGTTATTTTTATGTTTTCTATATACTGACTGACTTTTCAATTATGTGTTATTTTATATCACATGGTATCAGCTGTAGTGTGGGTAGTGTCGATCAATATTTTATGAGCACATATTTATTCTCCTTCTTAATGTGTCTGTCCATATCAACCTCGATCACAATGAAGTAGCTAGTTGATGGGAGACTCATCGATCGTATTCAAGTAATTAATATTAGAATGAGGCAGGAAATAAGGTGGATTTTCCATTGTGATAGCATTCAGATGAGACATTAACGCCAGGGCTATATATATGTATTCAATACTGTACATTGGTCCAAACTTGATTCTAATTCACATCACAATCAGTTTAGAAAATCAGTAGATTGTGAATAGCATGGCGCCAAGTGACTTGTATTTCTATAGATGTGTTTATTACATTGATATTGTGCAACATACACCAGTGCATTACCTCAACCAGCCTTCACTTAGATTGATATATTGTTGTCAAATAACAAAAGATAAAAACATTCTAATATTGCAATCATGATACATCTAATCTATATATCTCCATGTCAGGTTCACCCTAGCTTTGTCTGGTTTTATATAATCCTACATGTATAATAAATATACATAAACGTTTCATAATATTAATACATTCTGACTTGAACAACTCATAAATATTTACAGTAAAAAAAGTTTGTTATAAATTTAGACATTGGTGAGTTAATATTTGATAGTCAGATCAATTGCAAATATGCAATTTACTGCCAAGCTCCTTTAAGCATACTTTTTGCTTTTGAGCTGAACAAACAGTTAAAAGTACAGTTTAAGACAAAATGTAGTGCATGTAAATGTTTTTGGGATTATTTCAAGTATTTGTGTTGCCTTGTATTTATTTTCTGTGTGTGCGTGATGTCATATTGAACATGTGTAGAAAGATAAAGTAGTACATGTTGACTGTTATTTATAATTATAAAATTATTAAGATTAATTATATACGTGTAATTATAATACCAGATATAGACTGAGTAGGTATTAGGTAAGCTTACAAATTAGAACACAATTTTATTCTAGATTCTACAATCGGGCACCATTTCAAATAGACTATGTTGCTGTGAATACGATCATAACTATTCGGGGAAAACTCACCAAAACTCAGTTTCTCAGTCTTTTAGGTAAAAAAGAATAGCGATAATTTAATGTAAATGTCTGATTTCGTCATTTAATGTTTGTTAGTGTTGATAATAATGAACGATGCTGTAACTACATGTACATGTAAATAAGAATATTTGCACCAAAACAAAATTTTGCTATAATTGTTTTAAATTTATCATGGAATTACAGATAACAGATGTTGGTGATGGTCATGATTATTAATGCTGATGTCGTTGTCTGGTGGCTCAAACAATATTTACATTATTTTCTCTGCCGATTTAAATTCTTGTAGAATGTTGACATAAGATTAATGGAGAAAGATGTTATTTTTTACTGTTATAAGGAGGACTGGGTGGTAGGAAAGAAAGAGACTATTGTACATGTAGGCTGGTATTCACGAACTATTTACTGAGAAAAACAAGGCAGCCATCATCTGGTAGCCATAAATATCATAAGTTGAACCCAATAGGATTAGTTTCAGGAAATACAAGACATCCTAGCCCTGTTTACAGCATTCACTAAACGTGTGACCTACATAGATAATATACAGTTTATAGCAGCTACCCATTGCCAAAAATAACATCTTGTTATACAGAGAATAATGCTTGCTAGACGCAAACAGAAAATGAAAAGTGCTTTCTGTTGAATATAACCTAATTATTTTGTCAATATTACTTATTATAATATTGTCTGTTCTGCGTGATTCAACTTCCACATTTACCTCAACCCATATTATTGATGCATGTTTACAATAAATTTAACTATGTCGTTTCCTTGGAGATTTCCACAACTGATGCAAGCTAGTGAATATTGATTTGAATTTTGATGCGGAAAATGGGTTGAGATAAATTTTAAAAAAAAACTTCAGGTCATTAGATTTTAATGCGAGAAGGTATCATGTACTCTTTGTGTAGACATTATTTTTATGTGCCCGCATGGAAATATGGTTGTGTATTGTCATCACCCATATTCGTCAGTTCATTGTTCACAATGCATGTTGATAACCCAAAGATCTTGGTTCCCTTTGGGTTCTTAACTAGTTAATAACAAATAATTTCTCCTTTAAACTGATTTGATTATTCAGTTATTTTGGGGGATATTCAAAACAGATTTTAACAGTATTTATAACCAGAGAAAAATTTGCCAAGTCATAAATGTTTAATCTTTCAATTTATGAGTTGTTATAATTTTGCACTTTTGAAAAAGGTTTAACCTTATTATGTGCTTAGATTTTCAATAATTAGGTGAATCTAAGTTTGTTGTCAATGCATATTTTCTTGGTGAAAACGAAGCTGATAATGCATCTTGAATTCATTTACCAGGAGATTAGCATTTTCAAGTGTACCACACTGTCATTCATGAATAAGATTAAGATCTTCTCTGGTTACTTTGAATGCATATATTTCTAATGCTGTATAATGGTTTCCTACAGTTACTGACCACCAGTACTGTGCTAGAATTTTATTACCATATTGATTTGTGATCCATTTTGATGTCAGGTTTTGTTTGTGTCTGGCAAAAATTGATTGTTGCTAAACACATTCATGTATTATGTTTCACAGATAGAAGCCTGACAACATCAATTTATGTGCCAGTAACAACCTTAATTACATCCATTTTTTTCTCATTTTTGCAACACTAATCATGATAATATTAAAAGGATGAAAACAGTTCAAGGCCCAAATTTATTATTTCTTATAAATACTTTAGTAGCTGTATATAAAAGTATCAAGCCATTATGCTGTTACCAGTAATTGTCTTAAGGGTATCATAAATAACTGCCTGCTAACAGAGTTAGAAAAATGAAATAGTATGGCAAGTTAATTTTACCCATCCAGTTTTGATGACCTCGATCCTAAGGGTTACCTTTTAATGGTGAAGATAAGAGCCTGGAGATCACTCATTAATTCAGTGGCAGGGGTTCATTAGTCCAACAAGATGATACCCTGGCTTATTCATTGTTTCCTGTCTATCAATAAACTTGGGTGTAATTTTAAGCTTGTGCATCTTTCCACATATCTGAGTGATGATATTGTAAATATTCCAGGTTGTTGGCCTTGGGTTATTCTACCATATTGAAGACAAGTTAGTAGTAATGCAGGGTCAATGTGCTGAATAAATAAATGAACCATATTGATTTTTTTTTACACTATACTAGTTTCCCCCAGCTTGTCATGCTAAATTATTATTTTCATTATTTATTTTCGGTCAAAGGTTATATTTACCCAAACTGATTAAGTAGTATTGATGAATAAATAATACTGGTATTGACACGCTGATCTTCTGTTATTAGGTAACTAATCAACTCATTGATCACGTTTCTAGGCAAAACAATTTTTTATTCATGAAAATAGACCAGGTTTTTGTATTGGTTGTAATTTTTAACCTTGTCAATTTAATTTGCTGCATGAGTCATTGAAAATTTCAGAAATTCTTCTGGGATTTTAGATAGCACAAAATAAATCACACTTTTGCCATTGGAATTTAATAGCTTGATTTTCTCCTTGTGCTTCTTCAGTGATTTTAGAAAAGGCGACAATAAATTGAATTGTTGATGGAAAGTTAATGTGTTTGGTAATCTGTAGTGTTTTAAGCCAAGTAATATTATGACCATATTGAGATAACTTGGCCAGACACTGATGGTGGTGGATTTTAATGAAGGAGGCTAATTGTTAGTTTTCATTGTAAAGTTGGTGTGCAGATGTAACTAGTAATAAATCAATAGAAATTGTTTGTCCTGTCAGATGGGTGTACCTTGTGTAACATTGACTTGCACTCTTTGTATTCAATCAATATTTAACACCAAGAGATCTTTTTTTATACTCCACATCATGGATTTGTTCTTGCGATTTATCAGCTTGCATCATGATTCATAGCAGGTCTCTTTTCTCCATAAGGTACATCTTAAGTCATGAATATAAATTGCTTTGGCAGTGCTGGTTCACTCCCTGTGTTGTTAATACTTGCTCTATTTTAGGAAATGATAGCAGAGTTTTCTGACAATTTATAAGCTCAACAAGCAGAGCTTTCTGACAATTTATAGCCTCAACAGTTTTATTGTAATATTGTCTGTTGGTTGTCTAGTCCTTAACAGCCAATAGACATCCTGTAAAATTTATTCAGATTTTAAAATTAAAGTTGCATTATGGGAGATAAGATAAAGAGATGGCAGTTCTCACTATAATAGTTAAAAACTAGATAATGTAAAGGTAATTTGTTGAAAATTTCAGTCAAATTGATCCACTATTAGCCGAGAAAAAAGCGTTTGAAATATTCACATAGCCTCGGTCATCATTACTCAAATCATTAATATAAACAGCATAGTCTCGATTATCCACTTGATTGATTTAATTATCAACGGCCATTAAGCGTCATATACGATTTTAATCCGCCAACATCGAAGGCTGGCCTTGTCATCAAGAGTTTATTATGGTCTGGATATGTTAATTAATGTCTAATTGATTATTAAGATAACATTTCAGGCCTAAAGAAAGACCTGTAATAAGCAGATTTTGCTCTTGCATAATGCTATTTTAAATTAGCAATCATTCAACAATTGTAGTTTTGCATCATAAAGACAGTATACAATTTTATTTACACCTACAGTAGTGTTAATACAAATTAAATTTCACATTATACCAGATGTTTATGAATTACTTTTATATTGAATCATCAAATATATTCTATAAATGAGTGTTGTGGAAATAATCAACAGTACCCCATTTCATCACTAATATCTATTCATTCTGGATTTTGAAAAAATATAAGGCAAAAATTAAATTTCATAGTACAAAAGTAAACATGCAAATCTAATTCCCATTCAGATTTAATTGACAAGTATTTTTTATGTATTTATTATGTTGAATCAAAATCTTGATTATATTATTTTTTACCTTTTTAAAGCATCAGTGAGTTTTAATTCATGTCTGTTCAACCAAAGTGAATTATCTTTTAAAATAGAATTCAATTGAACTTGTGAATATGTAAAGCTCAACTGTAATTAATGGTAGTTTTAATACCTCATATAATTAGGAATGTTCAAAACAAAGAAACAGAAAACTAAACTGAGGCGGAAACACTATACTCTGATTATCTGTTAAAGTTTGAGTATGAATATGAGTTTGTAAAAATCATTTAAAAGAATTTAATGAAATATATTAAGGGGTGGGATGGGATGAATATATACTTTGACTTGAAATGTGTTCACAGACATAACCTTACCAATTAGTCCCTTGATCAGCTGTGTACAAAAGGGACTGTTTCAAAATAACAGAATTATAATTTTGCATAAAACCATTAAATTGAAGTATTACTTATTGTTATGAGTCATCTTGACTTCTTAATTATTTTTGTTGAGCTTTATCACATTATGGTGGTCATGATATAGAAGCAAAGTTGGAGCACATGTTAATATTTCTGTTGATTTTATGCAGTTGCTCAAGTTTCTGTATAAAATTCTAATCTGCTGAAATGTACATACATCCATAATTTAAACTAATAGTTTTTATCTGCTCGATGATTGAATATTATATACTTTTTATGTGTTCACAAACTTATATTATCTTTTATCCATTAGTCAGGTGATCAGCTGTGTACAAAAGGGACTGTTTCAAAATAACACTATTATACTTAAAGACCACATAAAATAATAATTTTTAATTGCATATATTGATAACTAAAGGTTACTACATTCATTTTACGTCAAGTTCACTTCAATCTGATTAAAATTAATTGAGATATTAACGTTTAAACATCAGACAGCCAAAAACGGTTTTCAAATTTTCAATTACAACCTTTATCCGGTTGATTGGCTAGTGACGTCACAGGCACTACACATAATCTATACACATTATCTATACAATATATCACTATCTGTACGATATCTCACTGTATACACACCGCCAGTTAACACGTGTGTATTTGTCGGTCCAATTAACATTTGACTGGCGCAATCATTAACTCGTAATTTTACACGTAAGCTACTATAAGTCAAAGCATTTTCAAAAGCCGACCTTTCTCGTCTTAAGTTGTAATAGATTATATATTTGTGACTAGAATAGATTACAATTCACTAGTTGATCAACATCTCCAGCCCGTAAATCAGTACGTAATATTTTAACACGGTTATCGGTAGTCATATCGACAAATAAACCGACAGAATGAAGCGACACAAGACGGTGCAGATAAAAACAACATGTGTCTTCTAAAGGTGCGGCAAAAGGGGAGGGGGGCGAATAGAAGAGCCTCCTAAGCTGGTATCTCGGGTACACGGTAACGTCGCATTCTGTTTGTGAATTAAATAATAAAGTAAATTGTTTTTTTTTCTTTATATTATATAAAATTGTATATTATTAATATTACATTGGTAGTTTAGTAATTTGTAAAAAAGGCATAGCCAACTTTCTTGTCATATGCGACATGCTTTCAGCATGTCTGTTATTGGCGTACGTGACCATTTTCAGCTTTTTCGCGCCAAAATCAATCATTTTACACATTTCTTAGTAAGCCATGCCTAATATGGTAGACGAAGATTTCCATGTGACATTGAGATCGTGTAACGCTATATTAGTGATAACGGAGCTTTTTGTTATAAATACATAGTAATTATTCGACAAATACGAGTGAATTTGAGCCATGTTACTTTCGCTATTACAAACTATCGAAGCTATCGATAGTTTGCTTGACTATCGCAATTTTTATCGATAGTTTCTTTTTACACACTATCGACAGTCAAACCCCGAATGATTATTATTTGAAACCATTTCGTTTCTTAAAAGCCGACAATTGATTATTTCTATCGGCTTAAAAGATGTCCGTAGCGCCGGCTATAACAATTTCACACCAATCTTGTTTCAATCAGAAGCCAATTGTTGTTGACTTACGGTCGGCTTATTCTAATAAAAAAAAAATACATGGGGAATATGGCTACAACAAGTGTCTTTATAAAACAAATTCTAAATTACAAAACAAATTAATCCGTAGTCAATTGTTATTTAATTAGGGGGATTAAGGAATCAGTCAGGCGTTAACGAATACACACGCCGGGTGTATATAGGTAATTAAGGAATAAACATCCCGAATATGCATTCGGTCACTGTGACGTCACTGGCGTCTGAGGGGATTAAGAGTGTTTTCAATAATTGGCCAAGTCGTTTTTACGGGAGGTCTATATTTGCGACTTTGAGTGACGATATCTGAATTAATTTACATCAGATTGACGTTAAACTGCCGTAAAATGCATATAGTAAATAATGTTTATAAGCTCAATGAATTTAGTTTTCTCATTATATGTGCTCTTTAAAGCCTTTATATAGCAGTATTACATACTGTCATGCGTCATCTTCTTAATTAGTTTGGGTTATTTTTTTTTGAGATATAGCACATTATTGTGGTCAATAAAAGAGTAAAATAGGAGCAAATGTCAATATTTTTGTTGTATTTATGCTTCAACTCAGTATAAAATTCTGATCTGCTGTGACTACACACACACACATCCATAATTTAAACAATTACTTTTTAACTGCTCGTCTATTGATGTTTTCGTAATTTTAGGTTGGGAAAATGTGCAAGTTAAGATAATAAAAGCTAGTTTCTGGATCTTTTGTTCATTTGACAATAATGTCCTGCTGAGCCAGTTGTCACACCTTAATGCATTATTCACAAGGAAAAAACATCAAAGTCTTGTCTGTTACACATGACATTTTCTGATTTGACAAAGAGCTTTTGTCTAGGTTGCCATGGATATGAATTGAAAGTTATGAGACAGGTGAAGGCAACTACTATACTACTCAGTAGATTATATTTTATAAAATAAGTTTAATGTTACCAAGGATTAAAGGTTGTGTGTTTTCTGTTGGCTAGGTGTGTATGGTGTTGTGAATAATTCATTCAAACTTGTTTTTTTTTTTATATTGATGCGATGATTAGGTCATCTAGTGAATCATTCTGTGACTAAATTATCTTCTTGAGTTGTGTCATCTGTAACCACAATTGTTATTATTTATTCTTTAACAAATTTATTGACCAAAAGAAATATCCCTGAATTGTGAAGTTATGTTTATATTAATAAAGACTATAATTGGCCTTCTAAAATCTAATGTTTGTTAATGCTATTAGTGATTACAAGAAATAACTAAATTAAAAAAATGTTGTGGTGTGGTACCATTTTGATTTATTGGAAATTTGTTTTGATTCGATGTTTATCAGTTAGTTATAGTGACACAAGAAGAATGTCTTACGGTATTTTAACTTAAGTTGCACTTTATTGAAATTTAGAAAAACTAAGTTAAAGTATATCGTTTATTAGATGCAGATTCAAAATAATAGAGTTTTTTTACTAAATCTCAATTACTTTTAATTCTAAAATTCATTGTTTACAAAAATGTATTGAGTGTTCATTTTGATTGTATGGGTTAAATATTCTTGGTGAAATGTCCCATTAAGACAAACATCATCCCCTTCATCCTTGAGATGAGGACATGTGATATGATTATAACATGGCTGTATGCTGGGCATGATCAACTAATGTCAAAGGTCATGATTTATTTACACCATGATAATTTGTCTGGTGAGGCAGCTGGTGAAGTGAATTTTCAACCAACTGTTGATAAGGTTAATTATATTATTATACACTGGACATGACTGACCACAGCTGTTAATTACATTTTTATCATTCCTTCAATTACTTATACTTCCATCTTAAATTCTCTACACCTCATTTCACAAATAAACAGAGTTTTATAGCTGACCTCTTGTACCAGAGGCATTTACCATGATGAAACAAAGTGTTATTGATTCTTTAAGACAATGATAATGAAGAGATTCATAATCTAATTACTATAACAATGACTTTGTTATTTAGAGGTAGGCATTGTAGCATGTTAGTCACATGTACAGTATAGATCTTACTGGTAATTATCATGATTATGATCTGTATAGTTTACGATTGTAAGACTTTTTAATTTTTACTACCATTGATTAATCAGGCAGTTGGAGATTTCTACAAGTGAATAATTTATCAGGAGGTTCATATTTGTGACATACCTCTTCAACACAGACATCGATTAGTTGTGTGTCGTAACTTTTAAAATATAAATTAACTGGTCTAATTTATTTAATCACTTGATAACTAATTGACATTTTTAGATTGAAATAAATATTTATTCTATTGTGTTTGTTTTGTAGGAAGGGGATGAAAATAGACAGAAGATATTAGATGTTTATCCTGACTTGAAAAAAGAAGTGAAAAGTTGGGTAGATTATCAAGATGGTCAACGCATAATTTTAACAACGCCTACAGTTTTAGTTGGATATCGTGTTGAAGTTTATCGAGCTGAAGGTACAACACAGTGGTATACAGCAGTTATACAATCATATAATCATACAACTAAGGTACGTTTAAAATCACATTGTTTAGATGCATTTAGATGCCATCAATAACCATACTGTAGCTGTAGAGATGTTAATAACATGCTGTCTCTATAATATACAAGTTTCTTATTGTTAACATTCATGACATGAAATCCCTTATTGATTTCTGTAAAAGTTTTGCAAATATATTAGTTAACAATTATATCTTTTCATCCCAAATACAACAACTGTTGTCATAATGTCATGTACATTTGTTGTATTGGAGTTTTTTTTGCCTCTGAACCTACATGTACATGTATGTTAACAATATTGATTTCAAAACTATTTTCCTGACAAGTGGGATATGTTTATGACTATGTAAATTTATGATATATATTGATGAAGGTTATATTAAAAATAATAGATTAGATATGTAATGCAACTAACATGTAGAATGGTCTGATGATGTTTACCTAAATCATAACAGTGATTACATTGTTATTGATTGACATTTCTGTATAAATATTTCATGCCAGCTCATTTGTATAGACAACTGAAATTCCTGAATGTTACATTACTATGGAATTATGATACTGCATCGGATATTTTTTTTACTAATAAAATATGCATTTTCATGCATTCTTGTATGTGTTCATTCATGGTTTATAGATGTATATTAATATATGATGAGTTTAATATTGATATAAATATAGATTAAGCTATAATGACAATGTGTTCACTGATCTATAGATTGTGATTCCATTAGTACTTTATCATTGAAGTGCTTCAGCTATTCAAATCACTACTTTAAGTATATTGTTCAATGTTAATAACTGGGCATGACTTTTCCCAGGAGATGAATAATAAAACAAATTCAAAAGCTCCTCTATGTACAAATATCACATTAATATTTGAGCCAACTTTGTTATATCTGGGTTTATTTAAAGATATATATTATTATACGCTAGCAGTACAAAACACAAGCTTTCGTTCTGTCAGGCCAATCACTTGACATTTCCTTAGGGCTATATTTACTTAAGGTATTGACATACAAGAATACTAAGGTCTAGTAGCTTTTATTACGCAGTCTACAATATTGATCCAGACTCACATTACTTGGTACTCACGTTGTGGCAAATATTGAATCATCTGTAAAAGAAAGCATTTGCGAACTGGCATGGTAGCTGCTTGAGAATGTCAACATTGCGAGGAAGGTATCAGTAAACATCTAGTAGCCTGCATCCGATTGAAACACGTTATTGCCTTATAGTGATCAACCTATAGACCATTGCTCTCTCTTCATTGAAGTTTTGAACTTTATTTGACACACAGACTGAATTGATAAATTAGAACTTATTGTTTATCGTGTTATTTGTTCGTGGACATTGAGATGACCAATGTTTATATTTTACAAATCTCGGTTGGTTTCTACTGTCTTACAAGATCTTGTTTTATGTGTGGTTTAATGCTCCTTTAAATATTAATAGCGCCAATTTTAAACCAGGTATGTTTAGGTAAGTGGACTAAAAAAAAAGAACACATTGCCAATTTTTTGATAATTTTCCATTGGTGACTGTGTACAACTGAACAACGTTAATGATTTTGTGTTTAAACTATAATGTTCTTATTCAGAATTTTGTTAGAGTTAAATATTTTTGTGTTCTGTAAGATTTAATGGCAACTATAGCGATGACAGCTGTTGTTAAAGTAAAGTTACTTTAAATGTTATAAGCCACATGAAAGTGATGTTTGCACAAATTTCTGTTTGATAATATAATTTTATTCTAAACAGAAAGGTCAAGGGGTAAAAGATGAAAGCCTCGAGGCCTGTTACAAGTTTGTGATATAATCTAATTTTTTAGTAGTTTGTGAAAATATTACACATTATAGCAATTATCTGTGATCAATAAAGCATGTGCTTGATTTTACTTAAAACAGTATGTTTTTCATATAGGTCAGTATCCTTGAAAATTTGTGTTGTACTTCTTATTGATTAAAGTGCTATGGTACTTAAGGTTTGACAAATAAATTATGGATTTGTCTATTGTACAAAATTTGTCTTTTTCATGTCACATTTGGTTAATACTGCAATGTGGTGAATTACTTTTACTTTGATTTCAATATAGATATCAAATTTGAGTTTGAGAATTCAGATGCTTTGTTAATTTGTTTAATATCAGTTTGTGATGACATTTACTAGATAAATTGTTGTCAGTTTTCACATTTTATTTAGAAAGTACATCACATTTATATTTAGAAACTTATTTAGAATTCAGGTGATTTTCTTGAGATTAAGTCAGATACATCATGTTTATATTAAACTGTCTTGGTTTAAACAAGGTCACAGAAAGAAAATCTAATCAACCTGTCTCATGTCAGTTTTCAAGCTTTAAATTATAAATATGGGAGTTTTCTTAGGTCAATTTCTTTCAGTTTTACCTTTTGTCAAACTGTCATGAAAAATACTAAAATAAACCTTTCTTCCTACATGAAATGTACAGGCAATGGGTGTCAATTTGAGTAGTTTATATTTACACAAAAACAACAGGTAATTTATGTGTGACAACCAACCAACTTTTTTTATAAAAAGAAAACATGTTGTAGAGCGTAAAGTTTGTTGACTATGAACTGTTGACCTAAATGACCGTGTTGTACATGTTGTAGAAAGGAAATAGTGACATAAGCCAGCTTTACTTTATTTAAATACTTCAAGCTGCAAGGTTTTTTCCTTACACTCTAATACAACTACATGATATAATGTAAAATTCACTTCCTTTATATGAAAACACTTTTCACGCAGAGGTAATTAATTTACAGTTACTTCTACAATCACACAGTGTACATAGCCACAATACAGGATATTTCTATACACCAATGAATAAGTAAAATTTTGTAGTGGGCTATGATTGACATACATGTACATGGAGGAAATCTTTTAGTCCATAGATCATGATATAATATCGTGATGTGAATATTAAATAACAAAGATTAAATGACATTGATATGATGTTATGTTACTACAAGTTATTTATTTGTGAATATATCTTTTATAGTGTTTAGCTGTAACTGATGATACTGTGTTAGAAGAACATAATGAAGATCCGGCCCTCATTCAGATGCGATTGATTGATGATGGTGGTAAGTGTTTTCTCATCAAATTAATATATTTATTTTATTTTTTGCATTTTAATTTTAAGAATGTAAAAGATGCGTTATTCAAGAGTTAAATCTGCCTAATGCAGATCTTTCATTTGACCTTACTTTTATTTACATGCCAGGCAAATAATCAACTCTTTAGAACTTTGGATGGTTTTGATTTTCAACAGATTTAAATACAATTTAATGATTTAATTTAAAGTTGGATAATTGAGTCTTTTTTTTTTATCATAACAATGGTAGCAATGACAATCAAGACTGCAAATGATAACTTGACTGAAATTTTCAACATGTTCCCTTTTCATTAACTTAAAGCGAGAACTGTTAGTTCTTTATCTATTTTTTTTCATAATAAATTAATCTTTAGGGTATCAATCATTCTCAAACCAGAAATTAAAGAGAATAAGAAATTACAATAATGTTTTGATTTGATTGCGACTTTTGGTCAATTGCATTAAAATTTGGTCTATAACCCGTAAAAATATTTTACGTGTACAGGCTGATCATTTTCTGAATACTTAAATCATGGCAAATAATACACCGTGATAAATTATTTTAGTTTAAGATTTCATGAATGAAGATCCTGTAACTTATATAAAAAGATTTCAAGAATAAGGTGACATAAAAACAGAGGAAACACATCTCACATAACCATTATCTCAGATTGATATCATTTAACTTGAACTTTTGCTTAATGACAAGAATTAATGATATATGTAATGTGAAACCAAGATCATTAGTAGGTTACTAATCAACTTTAATATGCTCTCATATCATGCAATATATGGACATGAGATTAAATATGAAATGTGATGGTTACACCATTGACTTGAAGCTATGATTGACATTTGTTCACATACTAGGGTAACAAGTGTAAAATTAGATTATTATTCTGGATTAAATTGTGTTACATGCAATGATATTGTGAGCCAAGTGGTGTTTTTTGGGAAGCTTGCCAGGTAGTTAATTGCTTGTATGCTCTAGTGGCAGCTACATCCATCTTGCCAACATTCTTGGCCACAAGTCAATGTCTATTATTGATTTTGATTGCCTGAATGACTGATTCAACCTACAACTTTCATACAACACATAATCACAAGCCATCAAAATGGAAATTGAATTCCATTTTCTTACACAAGTTGCCAATAGATAGCAGAATGTAATTGCTTGTCTCCGTGTTTTTGTTTTGTAACAATATTTTGTAGTCTAGATTTTCTATTGGTAAACATTTTATTGTATAAAAATGATTTGGCTACATCTGTTTAAATGGTGTAATCACCACAACGAATCTCAAAACTGTTTTACATTTTATTGACAAAAATTACTGACAAGCTTATTCAGGGATCCAGACTATATTTGGACCTCTTTATGGCTGTTTCTTTTTTCTCCTTCGCTAACCAATTTAAGAGATCAATTGAAACCTGATTTAATCTAGTTATTGTATGGATCTCATGTAAAATATTATGGTTAGATGTGGCTATTGATATACCAGGTTTATTAAAACTCCAACACTACACAATGTTATGTCTGTAAATAGAAATTATTTATTTGGAAAAAGATAGTCAGTGACCCATTTTCGAGTTATTTGTGTTGTATAGAAAGAAATACATAGATTAAGAGAAGTAAATTTAATAACCATTACCACTCCAGGATTGGTTTGACCATGAGCAAGTAATGTGATCTACTATCTCAAGTTTCTACCTACTTGTTTCAATTTGTTGGTTTTATCTCCATATTGTTTTGTAAGATAAACAAAAACATGTAGTCATAAATCTCTTTAACTTAAAATATAACAACAGCTAGAGTCAAAGTTGTATATCATTTTTCACCCACTGACTTCCCTCAATTTGATTTGATAAAGTAGAAGCAGGCAGAATATTTAAATTTTAAATGTGTGCGATATGATCATTTGTAGGCTGGTTTCTGTTTCCAGTGTTGAGGCCGTTTGAGTGAGATATTGTTGTGACATGATGTATAACCCCCGGTATGACTCAACCAGCTATTACAAGTTTATAGGCTGCCATTATTAACATTACATGTAGGAGTGGCATTAAGACAAGATTATTACTGAGGCTATTTGTTTCTATATCCTGCTGCAATCTTATACTAATGTTAGAAAGTGGAGAGCATATCTACGTTGATAGCCTACTAGAGTAAATCTAATAGTGTTAGCGTTTGAATTTAAAAACATATTATGGATTATTTTGATCAAACTTTCGTGACTCGACAGTCTGTTTGAATGATGTGATTATATTTTAGTTGCTATTATTTGGTAATATTTATATGTAAATTATCTATATCAGCACAAGTTTTCTCAATAAGATGAAGATGATGATTGGTTGAGCATGATACTTGAATTTTATCGATAGATATAAAGATAATATTGGGATTGTTTGCATTCACTGATCTATATGGAAGTAGTAAACAGCTATGTTACATAGAGACAGTCTATAAATTAACTAGTAATGGTTTCTAGTCTAAAGGGATAATTGTGTTAGTTTGTTCCATGTTATTTAGTGTTTTTCTGGCTCTTATCCTAGATAGTGTTAAAAGACCTAGACAGTTATATTACCAGTCAAATTAGTAGTTTTATTACATACCACATTCACACAAATTTTGTAATAAGATGACAAGCCTGTATATATAACACCTATATCTTGTCATATCCATATAGATTTGTTACAATATATATTTAGGATAGATTTATTCTCTAAAGTTATTTTCCTACAAAAGATGCGATATTAATCAAATTGGTTTTCTTCTCTTTTATTTAGTTGTGGATTTAATTTTACGAGGTGTTGAAGTTGGAATTGCACCAAGAAGACGACCACGCAAAGACAACAGCACACCTAAAGAGCAACCGGTATGTATTCATGTATTTATTTTGTTATCAGATTTGTTAAAAAGAATAGCATTCAAACTTTGGATTAAATCAGATAAGATAAAGCTCTTTAGTAAATTCCCACGACTAGTCCAGTAAATTATTTCTTTGTTGTTGGTTGTGTTAAGATTTCCTGCGATTGTAAACAGTGAGAGGTGTTGTTTTTAAGGCAGGGTATGCTTACACATAGCACTAAAAATTTTGTTTTGCTTTTGACTAGATTTTACATTAACAATGAGGAAAAAGCTTATTCATGTTTCCACACATTACACTGATCATATACATGTACATGTACATGTAAATACTAATTTTATATAATTTTGATGCATTTCGAAATCAAAACAAAATATATGTTTTGTTTGCTGTTTTATTTATTAAACATCATCTTCAACTAAAATTTTATTATTCATATCGGAGAATTGTGATTTACACTTTGTTATTGTCAGTACATCGAAGGTTCATATTTTACAAATAACTGTTATATTTACATGTGTATGTATGTGTGATTTATTTGCTGTTAATTATTTGGGTTGTAATTTACAATGTGAATATATTGTGTTAAAGCTATAAATGATTGTTGAATAGACTTGTTTATAAAGCGAACATGTGTAGGTTTCCACTAATGTGTTTACTTGTTTTAAAAAAACAGATCCATTGGTACATATTCGAGGACATAGAGTTCTGGTAGAAACATTATCTTCTAATGTAAACTAAACATCAGCCAATCCTACTTGTTTTAAATATGGCTTTTCTACTCCTGTTTTTTCTCTCCTAAACTCTACCCCACTCCTTATCTTTTTATGTTTAGAATTACTAGAGTACATGTGTGGCTGGCCAGGTAGTCACATTAATATCACTCAAGTATAAATACATCAGCAAGGGAAAATGAACTATAAAGCAGAATGTTTTAATGATGTTGCCAAAGCCCAGTGGGTCTATCATATTATATTTATAGATTATTAAAGGTGAAAGTTAGACCAGTGTAATTAGATTTTCTCCATATAATTACCAATAATATGAAGATTATTAGATTAAAGCAACTGAGAATAACTAAGATGTGTGTTTAGTGAGTTAAATAAAAAGGAGAATTAATACTGTTTGCTTTTAATTTGAATTTATTTAATGTAGACAACCAGTGGTGGGGTGTATAACATTAACTGATAATGTTTACACATGTGATATATACCATGTAGAGTAGGAATTTCCTCTGACTCATCCAGCTTGAGAGATATATTTACATATTGAATTAACTTGCTGAATACATCTTATCACTTTCCTACCAATTAACATATTCATATCCGTCCGGGATTACTGACCCAATTTTTTTTATCAACCTGACTAAAGATTTATAGATTTGTGTATAAAGCCACATTATATATTGGTCCACGTGACATTGTGATAAGGCCAGAGATTAAATTATGACCTTTTTCCTTGGGTATTTTGCAATATTGTGGTCAAAGGAGAAATAAGAGAGATTGTTGTATTAATAAAGTTAGAATTTATTTCTAATATGGTTGACAAGATTTTACTGAAACTTTTATTAACTCCGGGTGTAATAATACAGGAGATCTATTGTGGTTATTTTGTAATGAAAGACTACACTTCACTTGTTGGTTACTGTATAATAATCAATGGTTAGAAACAAGTTGTAGCCTGCCAACACCTAGAAATGTACATATAAATGCTTTTATAACTCAAGGTTAAATAAAGGTTGTTTATACACATCCTACCTGTCTAACATTAACTTTATTACAACGTGTAAAAATATCACAACTTCTAATGTCAATCATTATTAATCTTTAACAAAGACATCTATTGATAAATCTAGTTGAATGTGCTCAACCCTGATTTTAGAACCTAGTTCCTTCAATATAACACGCTCTATTGATATAGTCATAGTGCTTTCATATCACATTGAACCAATTCAAGATATTATTATACATGTACATAGCATTCTATTCAATAGCAGAGGAAATTACATTTCAATAGATGGCTGTCTCAGTCAACTTAAAGCGGCCCCCTTTGAGCATTATACATTTTTATTTTTATTCCGATAATCAGTCATGAAAATGTGCCTGATTTTAATCAGAAGAATTGGCAGAAATCATGATTAAAACCTTTCATACATTTGCAATTTAAGTCTTTCTGAATGCATTAACTTATGAAATGAAATGCATTATTTATTCAATCATCCTACTCCTCAGTGTGATTATTTTGTTAAGACTGACGTGACATAATGAGAATAAATATGTAATCGGAACCCAAGTGTGTAAATCTGATATTGATCCATAAAAACTACAACAAATTATTCATCATCTTAAATCAACTAATAGATTTTATTTTTATCTTCTCACATTGTTGAGTTGATTTTAAACTGTTTCTCATGTATGTTCTGGTTGGTTGAATGAGAAAATAATATGTAGTTTTAGTTTAATATTAGAAGAAAGATTAAGGTCAAACTGTGATGTATTATATCACTGCACTATCTCAAGGAAAACACTCCTTGATTGTGCTCCCTTCTACACGCTACCTAGCCAGGACTAGAGATATATTATTATGTTTAGCGATATGATAGCACGGAGGTGAGAGCCAACAGCACGTGGTGAAGGCAAGTAAGTAAATGGCATTCTTCATGAGTTAGCGTAAATATTCTAGATAGTAATGTAACAATGCGGGAAGATGTATTACTTCTGTACATAAGCTGTGTTGTTTTTTAAATTGAGATGTGACCGATAAACCCACTTGAATCTGGAACTTGTAAACACTTAATGTTTTTGAATAAGTAAAGACTATAATCAGTCCTAGTTTACTGATTACTTTCTTACAAACAGTTATGGTAAACTTGTTGGACCTGATAAGAAGAATACATGTTATATATCTACTTGGACATTGTACCTTATTATAATGACTTAGCCTTTTATGTACTTTAAAAGAAATGATTTTGATATTTGGAAATCCAATTCTATGGCTCTATCTCTACCCCCTATATGGAAATTTTTCTATATTTCAATTTGCTATTAATTAAATCATAGTACAGGTATTAAAGTATTTCTGGTTGTTCCGTGATCTATTTGATGTTGTAGTATTTTTATTTCATATTAACTAGTTCAGTCTGTAGATTATAATGTATAGAAAATAAACTTATCCTATAAATAAAATGTTTTAAGTTCTTTAAACACTTAATTAAAATTTGAAACCCACATGGAAATTAAAAATGTTGTTTTGAAATTGTGGTAATTACATTGGCTTCAGAAATCATTAATATTATAATTCTCTTTGCGTGTTTCTGAGTTAATGAGTTTTTCAGGTCTATTTTAGTTGTGTGTGTAATGAGGGGATAATGAAAAAGAGAGATATATACATGTATTCTTCCTATCAGGTTTTTGTTGAGCATATTTAAATTACATCTGTGTGATGCAGTCAGTCTGTGTATAGTCAATGTTTTCCTTGCTTCCTTGAGAAATGAGTAATGCTTTCATTTCATAGCCCACATGCTGTAATTTCCGCGCCTACAGTTAACATTTTTATCAAAAGTTCCATATCCTTGTTTAATTTCATACAGTAGAAGTACAGTTAAACTATTGATAGCTTACTTAAAAATAACCTTCCATTTATCTACTGTCGTAACATGTAAGTGAGCAATAATCAATGTGCAAAATACATGATTCAATCATGTCATACAGTAGAAGTACAGTTAAACTATTGATAGCTTACTTAAAAATAACCTTCCATTTATCTACTGTCGTAACATGTAAGTTACCAATAATCAATGTGCAAAATACATGATTCAATCATGTTACTGAGCTGTACTCATTAAAATGTTATTGTTAAGTTGAATCACTAGACAACGCATGAGTTAATACAATAAATGAACATGTATTATTCTATAAAGGTAGTGTGACTGACTAAATGAAGGTTTTATGTGTAGTGTGATAGTTCTGACATTTACATCTCTAGCCAGACTTGACTTGTGACATTTGTGGAGTGTGTTAAATTAAACTAGATGGTACAGTGTTGTCTCTTTAAACAACATGTATGTGTGAGTATTTCTCTGTGTGATTTACTAGCAAACAACCTTCACCTTGCTACAAATGTGAAATGTTTAATATGGTAATGATTATGTTGGGAAAGGCTAGTGGTATTTTAGTCTTTTCAAACCTGTTTTACATCAACTGGATATTTTTTATGTGGTTTAAGTTACGCTTTCTACTGACCTCTTTCAATCTATACAGTAAATTGATATAGTTGATATAAATAGCCATTGTTCCTTCGTCAGGGAGATTTCATGTTATTTGCCAGTTAACTAGTAATTGAGCCCTATAGGGAAGAGAGGTGGGAAGGCCTTGAGTTATTTTTCAACTTTAATTAAACGATCATATTGATGTTTTTCACCAATATTGGCCCATTAGAGGACTGACATACATGCAATAGAGACAACTTGTCTGTAAAATGCTTTTATAAAAATCAATTATGAAGTAGGCATGGTAATACCGTGATCAATACAAGAATAGTGTGTTTATATATCAACACAATAGTTTTATATTCAGCCAATATTTCTAAAACAAATATTTATCTATAGTCCTCTATATCTAGAATCTGATCTATATAAAGATTTCTATTAACACTTCAATATTCACAGTAGTGTATTTATTAAACCATTACTATATGCTAGAGTGGTTTATGGGGTGGTTAGGGTTAATCCTTGCTAAACTTAAACTAACCACCAAACTAAATATTGACATACTATTCACCAAGTAGACAATAGTAGGGAGTGGTATATACCCACAATTCCCGTTGGAAAGGCCTAATGGCGATATAATATCTCTAATAAAATCCTAGTTACAGTGATAAGAAGGGATATTACTATATAGTAGGCTTATGAATAAATAACTTTCTTGAATATCTCTCTACTTCATAACAAGTACTGATAATAACCATACTACTTTATCATCAGGTCAGCAATATCTACCTACTTTCATATTATAGGTACCTGGCAGGCCTAGTTAGCGCCGAAACATAAAATGTCTCCTAATATTTCAAACCTGGAACTTCAGTTTGGCTGTTACATGTATTTGGAACATATTATGAAGGTCGTGATTAGTTATATCTGTCTAGATTGGGGATCTAACAAAGGAATTAGATGACATGCATAAAATATGTTTGTTTTGTATTATCTTAAGGGCGTTGAGTAGTCTAAAATGCAAATTTTAAAGCTAGCACTGTAATTTTTGTTGATAAGATATGACATTTTTTGTTATTTGGGGTGATAAACTACATATTAATCACCAAATAAATACCAATTTTATTTACCAACTATGTTCCAAACTTGGCCCAAAAGCATGATAAAAAGGGGTATTGATGACAACAAAAGTAGAATTTTCTCAGTTATGCCTGCAGATATTTTCATCAAATTTCGCATGAACAATGCTAATAGCAAGTCCCAAAAATACACTGGTCAATTTTTGGCTATAGGTTGTGGTTTGTCTTGTATCCATGGAAACGCAAAAAAACGATGCGTTTTCTTGGAAATTCTATTAGTACAAGCTCAAAAGATTTATTGATAATCCCACCAGTAGATCGAAAGTGGAGGTTATAAGCTACATTTCGACACCAAAAACGTTAAAAAATACCAACTCAAAGTATTTTAAAATTGTTGTTCATTATTTACCTTCAAACGAGATTTTGTGATTTTGGGTTAATTCTTTGAATACGTCGACAACAAGTATTAAAATACAACAATTCGGATGTAAAAGTAAATAATTACTTCACTGCACTACTCCACCGCACTCTAAATCATGTTATGCATTCAAAAAATAGTAATCTTTGACCATAAAAAAAAAAAATCCGTCATGTTCCTTTCGTGATAGATAAATAGACCTGGATAATCGCGTCATACAGGGAATTCCTTCTGGTCACGTGACATCTTCCACTCCCGTTGAAGCCACGTCTGTGTTGATCACGTGACTGGCGTGCACGACGTCATAATTTATTCAACACCTGATCTAGGTCGGGGAATCAGTCTCGTTTGCTATAAATAGTTTTATTCCTCCGCCTCGTATCTCCATTGTTACACATAAAACGACGCAACTTTCGAGAGTTTTCTGAGTTATTTTATAAGTGGAACAAGTTTGCAAAGACTTAATAAGATTGGCGTTGAAAAGTTAGTGCGAATCTTAGACTGCTCAACGCCCTTAAGTTATGTTAATGGCGGCAAGTCTCTCACTCAGTATAATCCACAGTATTCAACATTGCAAACACAACTTGGTCAGTTTAAATTAACATTGATACTGTTATCTTACCTTGAAAAAACAGGCTTCTGATATCCAATATTTAACAAAATATGAAAATTTTAAAAGTGGCACACAAATCGAGTTCCAGAATGCTTTGAGCAATATTTGTAATGAAGCGACCTTCTGAACGAGGCTAAGAACAGGAGAATATTCCAGGGTGGACTGGAATAACCAGATGCCAAAGACTGTCATTCAATTTTTTACTCTTTGCCTATTTCGTCAAACGGAAATTATAGTAAAAAAAAAAGAAACAATTGAATGTAAATCAATTTATATCATGTACATTCATATTACATTGTGTTGCAATCCATTTGTGCTCATTTCTAGGTGCCACATAATAGAGAATTAGCTCCTTTAATTTTGTCATCATTATACTATATAGATGTTGACTTATCATACTTATTTATCTGTAATAGTGTAGACAAGTCTATGTCATTATTTCAGAATTTGACCTTTACTTATCTCTATATATAATTATCTGTGCTAACTAATACTATAACCTCTACATTTTATACTGACAAGATAAACACAGGTCGAAGTCTATATTATACATATGCTATCTAACCAGTATACATTTAATTATAGGCATTGTAACTAATAATGATATCTTATTGTATTTAACAATGGTCCTAAAGTGAACTGGATACATTGTTATTTTTAACCTGGACTTGAAAACCCCAATTTTTCAACAGTATATTTATTATAGTAAATCCAACATATTGTCAGACAATAAGTAGCTTTATCCTAATAGATATTAACTGAATTATATCAGCTCGGGTATTAACGATTGATCACTTGTTGTGAAGTTACTTTACACTATTAATACGCTTCATGCAATATTTAATTACATACTTTTGGCCTGTGGCATAATGGATATTTTCTGGTAAATTTGAGGAACTGTAATAACAGTAATATATCACATCACTAACAGTGGCCTACATATTGAGCCAACCTACGCAGTTTCTAATAATAATAAATGTAGTAAGCATTAATGATAATTTGAAGGAAAGTATGGTGTATATTGATTTGAAATTAAATATATTTATAGCACGTGAAAATATCAGTATATTATTAAAACCAGCTGTACCGTCTCATTATTGTAATTTGATAACAACTTTATTACACTTTACAGTAAAATTATATAAAAACTACTATTTTAACTGCCTTCATCCAAACAGGTAAAAAGTAACAAAATAGAATTATGATCTAAGCTGATATACATACTGTATCTATTTATTATTTACATCTCATCTAACTGAAAGAAGATGTTAATTGACACAGAACTCTTTAATGAATGAACAAATGGATTACGTCTCAAAGCATTCCTCTCTAATGGTATACTAATAGCGCCTGGTTGCCTCTTGTAGTTTGAAATGTCTGAGTGTATCAAATTAACATGCATATGGTGGTGTATATTGAGTGAGAGAGAAATGTTAGCCGTTGCCTGCTTATTCAATCAATGTAGTCAGATACATGTATATTTTGATTGTTGATTTTGTTCACAGAGTCAGGTGAGATGTAATTGTTTATTTTTTATCTACATCAAACAGATATGTACCCTGTATGTAATGGTAAATAGAGTAGATTTAATGAGGCAGCCACTGTGATGTGATTTACATGATAGGTCACCAGTAACTTGATGCTCTCAGCTAAATTTATCCTTTACCAGCCTTGTAATCAGGTTGCCAGGCAACTGTGTGTAAAGGTGAAAGGTCAAGCTGTTAAGCATATATGACTGGTAAGGTATGTTTACCCACCAGGAAAAATAGGTCAGCCTTTGCTTTTGTTACTAAAGGGTCAAAAGCTGAATAAGTCAATGTTTAAGGCTGTAAATAAACTATTGTTAAAGAAGTGGTTATGGTGTATAAGCATGAAACACTATTTAGTAAGAATCCATTATAGTGGTATATGAAATATAAAAATGGATTGCATGGTTTAAAGAACAAACACATTAAGATTTTATAATGTCTGATCAATTACGATGTAATGGCTTAAAGTTTGCATGGAGCTTAAAGAAATTTTAATGCTAAACTTCCTGTGCTGAAATCAAGTGGAAATAAACTTCTTATTGTTAAGAAAATTCTTTATCCTTATGAATCATTAAACACTCATGGTGGGCTGTATAGAAAAGATCTTGTCTAGAATGTTATCTGAGCTCAAGCCTAGCAAATTGACACAAACTAAAAAAAATAAACATGTAGCTCCCTGAAGATCTGCTAAAATTCACTTATTTCATTCCTTATTCAATTATTTAATAGAATAGATTTCTCACCAGTTATTTTTGAGACACTGAGAGAGAAATATGAAGATATGTGTGCACTTTGGTATTTAAAGCAATCCAGATTGTGTGATTTTTTTATGTATTAAAGGGACAATAACATTCTTGCTGGCTTGGTAGCTCCAAAAAAAAATAATACTCTTATTCTAAGTACTAGATGTTTAAATGTCCTACCTGTTGTGTAAATTATCCATTACAACCTATTTTATTTGTCCAGAGGGTTCGAAAATATTTTAAAATCCAAGTCACACTTGAAAAGGTTTACGTTAGACTTTTCAAATCAATTGGATGAATTTTTCCAATTTTTTAAATTAGGTGTGTTAAGATGAAATTTATATCATCATTTAATTGGAATATTCTAAAATAGTACGATTTGTTGACCAGAATGAAGATTGGGACATATTTTTCAGTTACAACAAGAGTGTTATTGGGGCTTTAAGTAGGAGACAGTGAAACATGCTATGACTGTTACATGTGATGAAGTTATTGCCAACATGAATAGCAGACATCATTATGGACAGATTGTAATTCCAGAATTTCTGCTTGATTATTCTCTAGTCTGGCTTATTGAGAGAGCTGTTAGCTTGTATTGATTAGAAAGGCTAAACTCTTAACTCTTTATGAAATAACAAGGAAAGTAGGTTATATCATCTGTAAACTCTTATTTTCTTATATACTGTATAAAAAACATTTACGGGTAATATTTCATATTATTTATAGATCCAGGATACAGGCTGTTTATTGCCTTAGCATACATTTTACTACTTTGAGAGGCTCCCCCATAGAAAAACCATGTGATTTGAAAAAAGAGGTAGTCTTACTATACCCCAGGCAGCTATTAACATGATAAAGGAGTGCTGTATGAGAGAAGAGTTGTAGAGATTAGCTCTTATACTGTTATGATGATGAATGAGGTTAGGTTATGGTTTGGTATGAAAGGTTGAAATTGATATAATACATTGAATCTAGTTGGACAGTTGAGACTATTTTCATTTAAGCAGTGTTTGTTGGATTATGTGCTGCTGACTAACAAGAGGGCCAAAGCTTTGTTATTTACTTTATATTTTGATAAGAGGAAATTAACTTAAAAAAGGTAACTAACTTATATGTGATGTTGTCATGTATTATTTGATATACCCAGTAGAATAGTAGACATTAAACAAACATCTGGTTATTTATTAATGTGTCTAGTAAAATGATGTTAATACTTAATTTAACCTGCCATATTGACCTTGTTAAATGTCAGACAATATTTAATGATCAATAGAATAATCTGATGGACTTTCTTTTGGTACTAACAAAACAAATTATGGCCTTCAAATTTATAATAATTAGTTAGAAAAGTTTTAGTTTATATAAATGACAGTAATTTATTTTAATGACCAAAATTTGAAATATTTATTGGAATTATGGATAATCTGTGAATCTTTAAATATCAATATTTTGTTCAGTTTATTTTTAGAATGTCAGCTGTTGGCATCATATTTATTTTTTCATTTATGAAAACATAAAATTTCTAAACATCAGATTAACACGAATATATTTAAATTATTTTGGGGTGGCCTGCAATTCATGTATAAACTGGTTAAGTGATCTAAGTTAAAGAGATTTTTAGCTCATCAATCATATGAGATCATCATGCATTGCACCCTTTTCTTAAAAATGCAATCTGACAAACTTAATTAAAATTTTAATTGGATATCAATATAATTTGTTGCTTTACAAATGAGATCAAAAATCTATTATGGGGTTGCCATATTTAAAGGCCCAATTTATTACTATGTCCTCTTGAAAAAAAAAACTACATTAAGTTATATTTATTGAGAAATTATATTGTAAGCCTATGTCATGGCTAAATTTACTGGACCTTGTGAAATAGTATGTGATAAAGTCTGAGGTTTTGTCTAGAATAACACACATGGTGTACAGGCCATTTCAGCTTATATAATTATCAGATGATGTTATCAGCTGTCTAGTTTCTTCTATATTCCACACCTCTTGATCATTGTTATCATTCACCTTTTGAACAAGTCTATTTGTCATGTGGACCCCATTGACCAGACACACACACACATATAGAAATGTATGAGAACATAATACACATTAATCAGACATTGAGATCTGGCGAATCTTGTCATTCTCAATAGCAACCCTTTATCTGGGTAATGATAAAATATGTGGTAGATGACCTTTCTGTTATTATCAGCCATACCCTTCTCTAATGGCCTTGCTACTCTACTTGTAGAGGAAGGGAAGTAAGTGAGATCTCATCTTTGTTATTTTATCCTAATCAATAATCTGTCTGAGAGATGAAAAATGAAAACAGCTTAATAACACTTAAATGGCTTTTCTGCATGATACATGTTTAGATAATATTCTTTTCTCTCATTGTAATGTAATATGTTAGAGACCAGATAACAGAGTCAGTCAACTTTGTGATCTAAATATATTTGAGGCCTATAGGGTAGGATTTACTGATTACAGTAATGTAATATTATTTATCAAAATACGTCATCTTACTTCATGGTGTGGTACAATCTAGTTAATGATAGTATGTTGTGTAATTTGCTAAGAAAAAGCCCAAGGCTGCACCGCACAACAGGGCAATAGAACTATAATTTAACAATGACATTACCCACAATCAAAGGTTAGAATTCACCTCAAACAATTATTTCAAGTCTATAAAACAACAGAGATCATAAGGTATTTTTAGATACCAATTTGAAAACGATATCCTGTTCTGTTACAGATATTCAGATTTCTTTACATACCGGGGTAAGTGTTGATGACATGACTTTACTAAACTTAGACAGTAGGTAAACATTAAATTATAAGAAAAAGATGTAGGAGTGCAGAATAGTCAATAAAACTGTGTAAATAGTGTTAATTTCTTCAGTGGTGATTGAAATAAAAAAGATCCAGAACAGCCACCAGACCTACTACTATCATTTATATCTCAGTCTCACTAATTACACACTGACAACTGTTTGAATAACTTAACACAATTGTTACAGCCCCCCTCTAGTCTCAATTCACCTTGCTCTTTCCAGTAAATGAATAATTGGACAAGTAACCTTTATTTGAATAACAGATGCAGAAAAAATAAATTATTATTAAATTGTTTTTCCGTGTGTGTGTATGTATGTACGTATGTATGTGTAAGCCATTTGTTAGTTGTATGTATTTACATTAGTTATTTTTTGTGTTGAAAGGTTAAAGGTGGATTGACATCTCTCTGTAATAATATATAGTGAAAGGTTATGAAATAATGAAGGCGAAGTGAGCTAGACTGGATTGTAGTAGGAAAACAATTGACATTGTGCAGCTAGCCAGTTTGATTAGTGGCCTAATAGCACCTAGCTCTGATGTATTTTGGCTAAAGGCCAACCCACTGACAAGTTTGTATAAGCCTTCAAAGATCCATTTGCCAGTGTTTGACATTCCTACAGAGCTGGCCCGCCAAACACAGTGAAGGTCACTTGTTGTTGCCAGCGTGGTGTTGTATAAAGGCTATACATGCAGTTAGTATTAGATTTAGGAAACTGGCGGGTTGTTATTGTCTACAGAATAACAATCATTATTCTATAGTGCTATATCATATACTAGTGAATATCTTATATTACAAACATTTTACATGGATATATGAAACAAAATATTTTATATAGGTAAGATATTTGTTGGTATTAATATACCACCCATGTTCGTGCTGTGTTGGTGGTGATTGCCAAGTGATAAAAGTATTTATTAATAAAGAATGAAGATTGTGATATGTGGGATTTATAATCACTTACATTATGTTTATAGCACTGTTTCAACACAGTGTTGGACATATATCATTAGATTTAATCTGTGAGTATAAGTGAGGAGAAACTAGTGATACGTTTAAATTTAAAGTAATTCAAGAAGATATATTGTGTATTATCGTGATACCAATCATTCGTACATGTACATATTCATGGTAGTTTTTTAAATATAGGATGTGAAGGATATTACTTGTTGTGGGCATTACTGTAGTGACAAAATTGATACAGCCAATTTAAAATTTATATCACATTAATATGCACATCATTGCCTTTCTAGAATTCCAAATTTTTGATTTTGTTGAAATGTTTTAAAGATATACAGGGAAATGAAATAATCTTCCAAGTAGAACAAGATAATGAAGCGCTGTATCAAATAAGGTTTAAAAGATTATCTGTTTTAACAATTACTATTATATGTTTTCTAGAAAGATGTTGATTAAATGTAGTATAAAGATGGTCAAAATCTAGCTTGGTATCATCTCTAATTAGTTCACATGATCGTCTAGCATGATTCATCTTTTAAAGTCAAACATCAGACTCACAGCTTTTTCAAATATTTGTTACTTAATGTTTATTTTGATAATGTTGTCAGGTTAATTGGTTGCCATAGTTGAGTTTTAAATAAATTTGAATAAGATAACAAAAGACAGCATTTATCCCCTTTACTCTGTCATTTATCCTGCAGTGTAGGAAGACCTTCTACAATACATGTACATGTAATGGTGGTGAATTATTTATAATAGAAATGGGTTAGATTAAGTTAATGTTCTTGTGGTTAACAGGTTTTACCAGTGAATGTCTGGTATAGAAAAGAAAAACTTTTAACATTTTGTTGTATTTTAGGCAGTTGAGAAAGTGATGTCTGTTGAAGTTAGGACTGGTACTGTAAATCTGAACATGGGTCTCTCATTTAATGTAATTATCATGTCTGTGTCATTTTTTGTTGCAGGCTCATCTAGCCAGACGGCCCAACCAAGTTCTCACACCACAGCAAATACAAACTATCAGACCAAATCGTAGTGCCAAAACTCGTCAGAGAAACCCATCAGGAGGTTCAACACCAGAACCAGAAAAAATAGGTAAGATAATTGTTTTGTTATTTCTAAATATCTACAAGTATTTTAGTATTTCTTTAATAAAGAACATTGAGGCTGATTTCTTCCTAAGTCTGTTATGTGCTGCTGTTGCGCTGGATTTTTTAAATATCTACTTCTTAATAAATGACATTTATGTACCAACAAAGCTATCGGGTAATAGATGTTTTACTTGTATTTGATTAGTTGTGACTTAACAGACTTCTAAAGAATATAATAGCAGTTATTCAAAGGACACATGTACCCATAAAACAAATTTCAGTATTTGCTATTCAAACTTTACAGACAATCCGACCACAGTATATTATTTGTCATAATGAGCATGGTAATTAGGACACTAGTTCTCTGACATTTTGACTTTTGATATTAAAAAAAATAACTAGGAGTGAATACCAGGTCAAAATTTATACTAATATTAGTTGATTGTATTATGATAAGAGTTGTTATTTCATATGTAAATAATTTAGTAGAAGGACAAATTAACATTTAATAGGATCTGATAGTGTAGGTCGGAGTATACAAATATAATGATCATGAATTAAACATACATTATACAAGAGCTAAATCTGCTTATTGCAGGTCTTTCCTCAGGCGTAAAATGTTATATAAATTATTAATTAGACATTAATTAAGTTAGCCAGACCATAATGAACTCTGAATATATGTTAGCCCCAAAGTTCCATCACTAATATCTCGTTTCAGTGTGGAAAAATTTGTCTGAAATATTCAGCATAATATTATAGCAAGGGCTGTCAGCTCTTTATCTTATCTCCCATAATACCCCTTTAAAGTTGGTTACACATCAGTAGAATAATACAATCACAAAATGTAGTCAGAATGTGAACGTAAATATTTCAATAACAATTATAATATGTCCATTTATATACCGCCAAATCCACAAAGCGTGCTCATAGAATATAAAACTCATAAGTTTGTATTGATTTTGCTTGTAAATAAGAGCGATTTAAATTAGGGATCGACAGACATTGAATTGCTTTTTGTAGTTGAAAATCGCTTAATTTATGTATTTCTAGACAAGTTATTTCACATCTTAGTGTAAACTAATAGATGTATAGAATAAAACAGAGAACAACCTCATTGTTCTTAGACTCCAGGCTAAATCTTTATTTGTAATTCTAAAAGGATTGTCAACAGTATTCTACTATTTGGTTTCATAAGTTCGGTCATGCTTGAAACTATAAATATCTTTTATTATTCTCAAAATCCTCTCATTGGCTTATTGGCACAGGTCATGAAGCAGGTGTTTCTAGCTGAAGGCATACCTGTGTATCATGTCCATATTTTCTAGGTTGAAATAATACCATTCATCCTATCCATGTGTGTTCTCTGAATGTATGTGTTACACTTGTCTTAAGTTATGATCTTTCTCCACGCAATTTACATGTAAATATAAGCTTAAAACATTTAGAACTATGCATTAAAAGTAGTCATCAGTTAATCATATTATATTATTTATATCTCATTTGTAGTATTTCTCCCCCCCCCCCTCTGTCTCATAGTTCTATAATTTATTTGTATGTCAGGTTTTCTGTAGTCATGACAAATCTATTCCTATACAGCATTCATCCATATTAGTCATAATGAAACATATAATACACCGTTACTGTTAAACATTTCCTGATAGAAAAACCTGTATAAGGTAATATGTCGTGTATTACGTCCAGTGGTTAATGTGTAAAAAATAAGCGTTATTATAATTATGTAGTGATAGCTAAACAAGTTTATCGTGGAGTAAAAAAAAACTAGTCTGGCTGTCAGCTGTTAAATGTATCAGTTGTTACTACATATCAGTTGTACGTGCCTGTCTATCCATCTATCATATAGATGCAAATATCTAACACTTGGGCACTTTTCATTTTTTGGAACAAGTCCAAAATAAATGTGTAAATATATGAGTATTTTGGCTTTAGGAACTAAACCTTGGGTAAATTTGTTCTGCATTTTAAACTGCGAAAAATGAATGTCTAGAGTTTCATAAGACAATACAATATTATATAAGATGAAACTCCAGGAAAATTTGAAGTTTAGAAATTTTGACATTTTAACTGTTATTTGAGTTTGGCTTATTTCCTGATCATATTTTATTCTTTTCCATCTGTTCTAAGAAAAGTTTTATGTTATTTATTTTCAGTGCAAGAAAAAACAAGTAGGAAACAACCGCAGGTGCAGCGTGAACGGAAAAGGCGCTCGGATATCAATGAAACCAAACAACTAACGTCTCCCAGCAAAAAGGCCAAAAGTGAAACTGCAAAAGAACAAGTGACTCCAACGCGCAATGATACAAACACTAAGGAATTAAAAATACAAGTTGAAGATATTGGTTTATACAAAAACAATGCAGCAAGTAGTGTAAAAGAAAAAACTAAAACTAGGCGTAATCAAAGTGGTGCTAGAACTAATATTAATAATAATAATACTAATAATAATTTGAGTAGTGGAAATAGTAAAAACTCTAGTAACATATTAAAAGAAAGTAAATCAGAACCAACTGTAAAGGTGAAGGTTAGTGCTAAAAGTAAGAGTTCTGAGAACAGGAAGTGTAAAAGTGATAAGGTAAAATCAGGGGAGAGTTCCAGTGATGTCTGTAAGTCATTAACTGATATTGATAAGAACTTAACTCAAATACAGCCAGAAGATGACTCAAAGAAAGAAAAAGAGTCTAAAAGTAGTTCCAAAGTAACAAGTATTTTGAAAACGTCCAAGGATAGTGATAATTCAAGTGAGATTGAAGATAATATGCACTACAAAAAGCAGCTACTGTTAAATAGTGGTTCTAATAACAATTCTAGTGACAGTCATACTGGACCATTAACAGCTAATATAGATGTTAATTTATCTGTTATTGATCAGGTGACTAAATTAGCTAAAGCTGAAAAACTTTCTTTAAATGGTGAGGATAAAAGTGAATCAGAAACTGTCACCATATCACAAAATGCATCTTCTATTATTTCACAGGAAAAAAGTGATAAAGAGGACATGAAAACTCAGGAAATTAATGTGGAAAGGCCTCGTGAAACTAATGTAGGATTTCAGGCTTATATTTCGCGGAGTAATCCTCCAACTCCAGCAATGGATGAACGATCAGACTCGCGTGCCAGTGACGAACGCTCAACATCTAGTGGTCACCACGAAAAGAGACCCAGTTCTCAATTTGATGATCTCAAAACTGTCAAGAGTAGTCCAGCATCAAGTCCATTGGTTATTGATAGACATGATCCTGTTTTACCGTATCGAGACCCGGAACTGATGAAACAAAATCCTGTCCATTTTTTAGGTGGTGTTCATAATATACCCAATCATTCAAAATCAATAAGTCAATCATTATATCCTACTGTTCACACACCAATACCAGCTTCTCCCGCCGCTCTTCCTACATCTACATCATTTTCATCACATCCAATATCTAGACAAATGCTGACTTCTTTACCTAATCATTACCCTATACCCCCATCAATGGGGGGTATATCACGTCCATTGACCTTACCTCCCAGCTTCAGTCAGTTAGATGCTACATTAGCAGCACATGCACAACAGCAGCAGCAACTGCATGTCATGCAGTTACAAAATGCACATCTCATGCATTTACAGTATCCATTATCAGGGCATAGACTACATCAATTAGAAGTTTTATGGCAGCAGAAATTCTCCTCAATACCTGTACCTCCATCTTGGTTGTTAGTGAAACATCAAGATGAATTATTGGCAGACGTTTCCTCCCTTCATCATCGAGAACGGGAAATGGAGAGAGAACGAATGGAACGAGATCGTTTAGAAATGGAACGTCTGGATAGAGAATGTGTGGAAAGAGAAAGAAGAAAAGAAAGGTTTGTATAGTATATATAATTCAATATTTAATGAAACCTTTACATGGAAGTCTTAGCGCTACTCAGTGAAAGACTGAAAGTACAGCACTTGACTGCACTAAATTTATTATTATAAAATACATTATAGTGTCAGCTCTACCACACAATAACCATTGTTCATATTACCACCACTAAACTTTCAACTGGATTATATTTACATAACAGTGTAAAATATTTCAGCATAATGTGATCACCTGATAGCCTCTACTATTTATATTAAATAGAATGTGAATAGTTAGAGTAGGTCAAAGTTAATTTATTTCATATTCTAGTAGTATTATTATACTACTTACTCATGCATTTAAATATCAGATATTACGCATGTTCAAAATCTAGCATGGCGTAAGCCATAAAAATGGCAACAATACACCTTTTTAAAATAATACTAGTAAAAAGTGGGCGCACATTTATATATTAGTTGACGTGAAAGTTTTGATTTTTTCAGAAAAAGAAATTGTGCTATAAATGTCAACATATTTAACAAATGTGTGTTATACACAGCCATTAAAGAAACTCAAACATAACTCACTGATATGACTCACTGTTGTAAACACATTGTTAAATTAGTCGTCTGCTAACAATTGATTACTTGAGCATTCATCCATCTTTTCTTTAAATTGCATAACCTAGTTCTCTTTATTTGTGTTTACTTCTTTTCTAAGTGTTGATTATTTGAGAGTGAAATGTTGAAGTTGAAAATTGTTCAAACGCGTTAAGTATTTTCCACTTAATTTGTTATCTGTTCCTGGTAAGCTTCCATTTCCAGTCAGGTTGCAATTTGCCTTTATATTTATGTCAATTTAGATTGTTAACTATGTAAACTATTGCTGTAGTATTTTTCTGTGTTATTAGTCAATATATATTTGTTATATTGGTATTGAGACACTCTGTCTGATCTTAAAAAATATCTGAACACAAACATCTTTTGTTGAGAAATTGATATAAATAATGATGATGTGAAATTAGAATAAAATACTGAAATGTAGATTATAATGTATGTAATAGTAGTATATATTATAACTATAAAATTGTCTGTATGATGTATGATGACAATGGGTCTAAATATGAATACATATACTGAAGATAAAATCAAATATACATGTAGCTGGGAGAAAACAACCACATTAACCTCACCATGTCATATAAATCTGTCATACAGAGGAAATTACCTCATTTACTTACATGACCGCAGGCTAATATCTACATGACAAGCTCTTACACACACAGTACCTACATGTCGTATAAATAGATATTACTTTTACTACGTAGTTTACTTATATATATAATATGTATATATATATATTTTTTGGATATATATATATATATTAGGCTAAATATTTACAATACAACTTTACTGTATATTTCTTTTTGTTTCATGTCTATTAATTTTGATTTGTGTTAAATTCTAAGAATTTGGGCTAACCTTTTTTAAAAAAAAAAAAAGAATGAAATTACATTTAAAATCTAGATTAATTATTACCAGTTACACAAATCAGGAATAAGATTTAAAACAATTGTGATTCAATAAGTATATTTATATTCACTTTTATTCAATATCCCAGTGCATATAAATAAACATAGATATACTGAATTCTAGATTTATTTACATCCCATAGTTTTGTCTTTTAAATAACATTTCTAAATACCCAAGAAAGATTACATAAATATGTGTCAAGCAAGCAGATGGAATTAGCACATTAAATATTCCTTTTAATGGTCTCTTGTGTTATATGAATAATTGAGGTCAGATGAAAATGTAGGAAAATCTGTTATCTAAGCACGAGTTGAGTATTTGACAAAGAGCCAGGCACACATGTAGAATATTAATATTCAATGAGAAGGGTATCAAACTACAGTAAGCTATATACATGATGATAGTATAAATCTAGTAAACTTAATTTTAACCTAGTTGAGCTAATGTGAGTTAAATTCAGTTAACAGAACTTTGCACCCTAACTTGATTACTTTGTGTTGAATAGAATTTTAGCTATGGAGGATTTCTGATAAATTTAACAGCTTTGTATGGGCTACACATGTGAGCTGGCTTGGCCCTAATGTAGTCTGGCGGCCATATTGATTTTTATCTTGGCAAGCTGCTGAAGTGGTAGGTTTATTCAGTCTTTGTTAACAGTTGAAATCTCTGCTTTATGTCTCTAATCTTTTAAACATTTTGATTTTGAAAATGTTGCCTTGTTGTGCAAGCATTTGATGTTAGTTTTAGGTAAAATATGAGTAAATATTTGTGTTTGAGGTGTAATACAAAAGATAGAAAGCTGTGGTTATCAAACGACCTTGACAGAGCTGAAGACTGGATGTGTGGTGTGTTGTTGCAGTGAGTGGATAACCTAGTTACAAAGCAGAAAAAGCATTCAGGTTTTAATGGCTAGAAGTTTCCACAGTCAAGAAAAGCTGTGCTTGTGAAATAAGAATATTAGTTAGTATATTGTGAAGTTGTTATTTGAAGAGAATTTAGAAAGGTGGGTTTGTTAGTTTGTAACATAATGAAGAGAGTTTTATCTAATGGTGGATATTGATTTATGTTGAGCTAGGACATTTCTACTTGCTAGACAAGAGGTCAAACACATCAATGTACCCACAAATATGGTAACCGGCTACTGTCATATGAACTGAAATAATCGCTTCCTTTTCATTTTTTTTTGCAAAGGTTTTGTTATATTATATATTACATATATAATATAATATGTAGGTTACACTAGATTTTTGTTGGTACATTAGATTTATATTATTTAGATGAGTTAGCTGGTTAACTACTGTAATGACATGTACATGAATTATGTGCAGTAGAATTTATTCTCCAATACAATTTAAAGCTGTTTACTTTGATATTACATTTTTTTTTGTAATCTGTTAGGTATTATAAATGATAACTGTAAAAAATGTATGATAAATATATGTAGTCCACATGTAGACTACATGTAGAAAGAGATTAAAAATGAAGATCGATACACATTCATATGAATTTATATAAAGCCACTGATAATAGTTAAAATTTCTAAGAGTAAATTTGTCACTTTTGTGTTAAACTTTTGGTATTGCTGGTCTAGATATTGTACATAGAACAAAAACATAGAGTTGAGGACTATCAAATTAAGTGGATGTTGTAATATAACATCATTATATTACATGATATTATGTAATGTAGACAGTCATGTTTATTTATTTGATTGAAAGATGTGTGTCGGAAAGCTGGGTAGATCTTCTTTGTACACTAACTGCATCCATGCACAAAGAACATGATACATTTATAAATTATACAAATTAAGGTCATGGTAAATGTATTATAAGCTAGACACCAGCACTATCCAATGGGTTCTCTCTCTCAGTATGAGATTTATATTAAAGGTGAAAGGTCAGCATGAGTAATATTTACATTAAGAAGGCTGAGTATTGATAGTTTATAAAGGTTACTTTAACCTCTCACTATATTACACATTACTGATAATATTGTTGATATTTAACCCAACCTTATCTTTAAACATGCTGTGATTTAAGGCAGTATAAATAATGAATCCTAGTCATGTGATAAAGTATTGTGAAATCACCTGCATGCCAGTGTTACCAGGTGAAATGGTATGTCACGTCTGCACATTGTCAAGATTTTGTTCAGTGCTTTGTTATAATGCATTTGGTTCTGTATTGAATGGATTAAATGTTTTCATTTCAAAATACTGTCTTTGGTGATAAATATTTTGCATTTGAAATTGTAAGAGCATAAAGGTCATTTACATACATAACATTACCTTTTATTAAAAAATGTTGTGATATAAACTTTGAAAATTTGACTAAAGTTGCCTTCAACAATGTTTTAAGTTATTTGATTGATTAGGTTATATCGTGAGTCAAGTACTGTATTGTAATGGCTAAAGTATTGATTATATTATTACCTGTCTAAAGCCATGACCTATGTCCATATTAAATATAGTAAAATAGCTGTGAATAATTAAACTACATAGCGTTATTGATCACCCATATTATAGTCATTATTCATTCTTACTTAGATAAAAACTGATAATACATTTCTGGAAGGTACGCTCAATAATAATGGTATTCATGTTTATTGTGACTTATTCACACCCTAGGTCCTACATACACGTACATATAGAAAGCCTAAAGTTACTGTAGTTCTTATAATATATCATTACTGTGGAGGGTTTGAGATAAAATTAGTTATGTATTGTTCTGAAAGGGTTACCGGATTTAGTTGGCTTTAAATAACTTGCTTATTAACACACTATATTTAGTTTAAAGGTATTCTGATGTAAGAATAGTCTAGAATTATTTGAGTATGGTTTCTATTTTAGGCCATGATAATGTGTCTTTGAAGAATATTTTTTATCCATATATGGTATTGAATTGTTTTTGCTCAGGCTGCACTGTTACCTACCCGAATGTATGGAAAGTAATTGATTTTTAAGTGTAATGTAGCTATTCATGTTATTATGTGATAGAATTTATATTAGGTCAGGTATGTTACAGTTCAGTAGTTTAGAAGAAATACAAGCCCACTGTGGGGTGTAACTTATAGTTAGATATTAAACTTGGATTAGCTTGACTAACTTTACTCTATAGAAGTGTGTAGTTGTGGCCCAGAGCACTGTTAAATAACTGAACTGTTTATATAGATGGTGAATTGAGGTCAACATGTTGTGTTTAGAGATGGTGGTAGTGTATTTCTTATCATGGCTAGCACAACAGACTGAGTGATATAAATGATTTTATTTGATAGTGATAGATATTTGAGAATTTACCTGACATCAGATTATATAGAAGAGTGATTTAGTAGTCTGGCAAGTTCTTTGTACGTAATAGGATTACACATAAAGACTTTGAAGTTAAAAATGAAAGATCTCTTTGTTGTATACTTAAATTCTGTGAGGTCTAATTTCAGAATGGGGACATCCAAACACAACAGTACATCTTTCATTTATATTAAATGCTCTTTTGATGTTACAAGTTATTTTACAATGTTATTGAAAATAAATATAGTACTTTGTACATTTATAGGGTACTTCACACATATTTATATATATGTGAAAAATTATTTTGAAAAAAGAAATAAACACATGTTTATGGTTAACGTTTTCAGTTCTCTTGAACCTCTTCAGACCATTTTGATATATATATATATATTTCAAATATATTTTGTGTATTTTTGACTCACAAAATTATAGTAAATATATGTAATATTTTAAATATTAATAGATATTTCCATTGACATTATTTATGTTATCATCTGAATGTTAAAACTAATCAGTCATAAATAAAATATGAGATGTCACAATATGTTACATTTGCGTAACTCCTTCAAATCTATAAATGTTATTATGTGCATGTGATAGGAATATTTTTATGATTTTATCAGATAACTTATTATTTATTGATTATTATTACAGAGAGAGACAAGAGAAAGAAAGACAAGATAAAGAACGAGAACGATTAGAAAAAGAGAAACAAGAACAGGAGAGGTTAGAAAAAGAAAGGATAGAGCGGAATCGTCAGGAGCAGAATAGAATACGAAGAGAAAGAGAACAGAAATCTGATAGAGGGCGTATATTACGTGAAACAGTCGATTCAGTTGCTGCAGTTGATCATCATTTCACTGAATCATTAAGACTGGCGAGCCAAAGGGTAGGTTATTAATCTCACTTTACTGTATATGGTCATGTATCAGATTAATTAATTTTCAATGATGATTATATTTTGTCTTAAGTTTTTCCGGGTTTAAAATTTTCTACAAATTTCACTTTTTACCTACAATTTTACTTACAATTTCTATTAACTTTTTGCAGGGTTTAGGTGGCCAATGGCCTACACCATCCATCACACTTGGAACAGGCAAGATACCAAAATCTGAAATTCCACCACATCACAGTATGATGGGAACAGATAAACAATTAGATGATAAAGAAAGGGTTAAAAGAGTAAGTCAGTTTTGCAATGAATATTTTTATCTTTAGGGTTTTTTTTGTAAAAGAAAAACTTTTCCTTGAAGTCAAATATCAGCAAAAATATACATGCATATTTATAACAAGATGGGATTTTTCAGGGTTGATATTTATTTAAAGATAGATTGTGTACCTAAAATTGTTTATTTATAGCAATATCTAAGTGCAGAAAGTATAATAGAAATATTATTATGTTATTATTTCCTGTTGTTTTACTTAATGATCCTTTGACTTGTTTTTGTCGTTGACGTGATAATTGACAGCTATTTAATTTCATTCTTCTGCCTGTAGTTATGACTCATTTTAATGTAACCAGTCACATATAACAAATACAACCATGATAGGATTGTGTACTTCCCTTTCACATTATTCTTGTACTTGATTGACTTTCTGTCTGGCAATTGAGCTCAGCAATATCTGTAAATAGCAGATGGTGTAAGGTAGTCTTGTTGTTACACCAGATTTCATCAAGGATGAATTTATCAATGAGTCAGTATCATTATTACTCATATACAGGAGACCACACCATTCACTGCATAGTTTTGGTTTCAACAACAATACAGTGTGTATGTTTGTGAGTCATGTAATAGAAAATTAATTTATTACAAATTGATTACGTGTGTGTAATTTTCTATGTATTGCAGGAAATTGAGCGAGAGCGAGAAAGATATCAAGAAAGTGCACACCGACAAAATGAAGAGAAGTATCTAGGTAACATACCAGAAGCACATAAGAAGAGTGATATAAAGAATGATGTTAAATTAGAAAGTAAACCATCGTTGTATAATTACATGTATCCTTACGGAGACACTCGTTATCCCACTTCTACATCGTCTCATGGTGTAAAACAAGAACAGCCTATCTTTAGTCTCTACGGTTATCCTGCTAATCCATCTGTAATTACAAAAGATCAGTTACATATTTATGGATTAGGAAGAGATGAAGGCATAAAAGATGAAAAGCCAGATTTAAAACTAGGTCAACCTAGTCCAGCTCACAGCAACCCCAGATCATTATCACCCAGAAGTAAAGAAAGTCTTCTTCATATGAATAAAGATGGTAAACATCCTGGTTCTGTTATTGTTGATAACCGAAGTAGTAAAAGTAACAGTCCCAGCAGTCAATATGGAGGTTCATTACCAGTTTCATCCTCATCGCCACGTCCACAACCTCGACCTGCTCATACACCAGAACAGAGAGATCAGACCTCTGTAAGTCCTGCTTCTGGTATTCCTCATCATTTACTTTCACATAATCTGATGTCGTCTGCTTCCAGTATGATTGGTCAGTCTCATTCTACAGCCTTCAGAGTACTAGACAATAAATCATCAAGCAGATCACAAAGTCCATTTAAAGCTACTAGTCAACAGTCACATCATCCAGCAGCCATGGCTCAACCCATTGATTACTGTAAAAGTAGTAACAAATCGAAACCTGTCACTTCGGCTGGATCATCTCCTACTAACCCAGGAGGAAATCCACCTGTCAGCTCACCATACCACCCATCTATAGCTCAACCACCAGTTTCATTACCACCCACATCACTGGCATACAGCTATAGTTTAATACAGCAAGGTCTTGTCCCTAATCCTATGTACAGCCATGGACCAGGTTCTGCAGCTCAGAAAGGTACCAGTCATCAACCAGTTACAGCATCTTCACCAACACATTGTTATCCTACCAGTTTACCATCAAATAACAACACAACTAACATACCATCAGCTCCACCTGGTGCTAAACGGAAAATTACTAAAGATAATGGAGTCAGGAAGCGACAAAAAGCTCAAAACGAGATGCCTAATATGTCATCTCCCTTGTCAATACCTGTCACCACACCACAAATCCTTACCAACCTCAACCCCTATACCACCACTACTAGCAATACACCATCTCGCACAAGTGTCATGTGTTCAGTTGCAGGAACCCAGCCTTCAACTGATAACACGTCATCAGTGTTATCATCACCATACAATACAGCTAGTTATATGGACAGTTTTAAATCGTTTGTAGAAAATACAGTTCAAAGTGCATATCTCGAGGAGGAGAAAAAACCTCCAGAAAAAGTTGTTGAAGTCGCTCCAAAACCCACTATTGTGAACGAAGACTCTTCTTCTTCGACAGTAACTAATGCAAGTAATTTAAGCAACAATATTGCATCTATTATGGATACTATTAACCGTGTAGCTAACGGCCATGCTGATACCGATAGTGACACATTAAGTGCTCCAAGTCCTCCGCCTAAATCGGATTCCAGTCCTCTGTCATTATCATCTAGTAATCATCGTAATATGAAGAAAGCCTGGTTACAGCGACATTCAGATGCATCTAAGGAAGTAAAAGATGGTATAGTTGTCAATAATATGTCTGATTCTGCAGTTGATAAAGCGTCTAGTGTTGAGGCAGAGGAAACGAATAGTGTTGATGAAGATAAACCAGTATGTGATAATACACAGGGTGTAACACTACCTAATGGTAATATAAATAGTCAGAATCACAATGATGAATCTACCTCATCGGCTTCAGAAACAGAGTCTCAGGTAAGCTTAAAATCTGGAAATGTTGTATATAAAATTAGTAATTGAGCCTTAAAGTAATATACATTAATTTGATGCAGGATATGGTTGAATTTGATTTAATTATTGTGTGTATTTCTGTGTTATGTGGGCCTGTAAATCCATTGATTTCTAGCACTGCATCCTGTTAAATTCTTTTATTCTAGTCTGTTGATAACACACTGCCAAAAAAGAGAGTAAAAACTAAAAAGTCAAATAGTGGAGCTAAAAAAATAAAGACAGAAGAAGAATCCAGTCCTGTACCACCAAACAACCAGACACGAAAGAAACCTAATAACAAACGCAGCAAAACTGACATTAAAACAGAGAAGAAGCCAGAAACCAGGAAAACAAACCCTGTAAGTATTATTAAAACAATTACTCAATATAGAAATTATTTCTATAATAAATTCCTTGCCACATTTGTTTTCACCTACCTTGGTAATTCTTAGGTCGTTTTTATTTATTCATTACTAACACAACAATAAGTACAATAACAAATATGTGTGTTATTTTTCAGGTTGAAGAAGAGAATTCATGTGATGAGAAAATGGATACAACAGATAGTAAGTCTGAGGATAAAATGAGTAGTAAGGCATCAAGTGTAGGTAGTCCAGCACCGTCTCATCATGAATCTGATGTTAGTATGGAATCAACAACTAATTCTACAGGCAGCAACAATACCAGTAGCATAAAGGAGAAGAAAAAAACAAGGCGTAGTAAAGAGAACAGTAAAGCAGTTGAAAAACATGAAGGTAAGCTATATAGATAATAATACTTGTTTATAAATAAACGTGGTACTAGTAATATGTAACTTATGTATGATAAAGCTTGACATATTACTATTTCTAGTTTTGGTTTAATGCCAGATTGGCATGGAATGCTGGTGGGAACTATTTTCTCCTATCTTTCTTGGCTAGAGAATGGTAATTACAGACAGCCCGTAGTGAGAGAAATGGATTAGTGGTTGATTATTAGACAGAAATATTTACTACGTCTGATTGTCTTCTTTCTTTCCTTTTCAGGCTCCTTCAATAAACCACTAGTAAAGGTGTCTGTGGCAATATTAAAGAGAACTTGTGAACCATTTGTTCAAGATGGCCCTTGTGTGGAAATTGCTCCCAAATTAATGAAATGTCGAGAATGTAAAATGTCTGCCACTCAACTTAGCAAGAAACAACCGAACATATTCTGTCGATTTTATGCATTTAGGAGGCAAGTTGATTTATGGAAAACATTCCTAAAATTTATTGACATAAAATCATGCTAAAGTCTCATTATATTTTATGGATTGAATATAAGTATGTTATCAATAGTATTGACACAAAGGCACAGGATAAAAGGAATATAGATTACAGCTCATACTATATTTGTTTACGAGTTGCGTGTAACATGTTGCTGTAAAATCATAGTTCTATATTAATAACACTGTTATTGGACTATAAAAGATGTGGGTATATTGATCAGGGTCTGTGACGTCAATTTATCGACATGTTCTCGGTATATATTTACTAGAATAATAGAGGCGAGTGCAGATATGTAAATGTTTAAAATTCACCTGGGTTTGATCTGTCAATGTAAACATAGTCTATTATAACTAAGGGAACTTTTTAACACAATGTCTGTGTTAACATACAAACTCATTATAGAAAACCCATAGATATAGCCCTACAGCTTATTTATATAAATGTGACAATGAAGAGTTAATGTACATAGTTTTATTTATAATTTGGATCTGGTCTATCTCATATCTTCCACATTATTTGTTATTCATGGTAAACACATTTTGAACTGAATAAACCGTAGTGAAGTGTGCCAAACTAAACCATCCTTCATGCTTTTATGTTAATTTTATCCATCTTTATTACTTCCTTGAGAACAAATTTAAACATGTTTGTCTAAGTTTTTATGTCTTTTAATCGAAATAAATGTTTTTTTCCAGGTTGAAATACAATCCTAAAGGTGCTGTGTCTATTTATGGCTTTTCTGAGTTATCCGATGCTGATCCAGATGATATAGAACCCTGGTTACCTAGGACACCAGGTAAATGCATTATTTGTAGAAAAGTCATTAAAGGTTATTATGTTGGTAATTTATTAATAGGTTAATCTTCTTTAATGCTAGCTTTTCATAATCAGTCAATTCAATTTATTTTCAGTTCAAATGCCCAAGTTAGATATTGAAACATCTAAATTTATTATCACCAAAGTTGGAGATAAGTTCTGTGAATTGGTTGAACAAGAAAGAGAGTCAATGTCATTGGTTGGTAAAAATGGTAAGTATTTCAATCAACATCTATTTCATCAAATAGAGGTTTGAGTTTGTAAGACTCATTCAAATATATAGGTTGATAATGTATACAGTTTGTCTATCAGATCACCCCATCTTTATTTCAAATAAATCTAGCATTGATACAGACAGTCAGGAACTTGCTGTACAAAGTTTAATAGTCATCCACGTAAATTAAGACTTCCTTTAAGACGCAAGCTTCCTGTGGTTAATTAGGACTGCCTCTTGACCTTTGTCTGCCAATGTCCTATTACCCAGGTGTTCACATGCTGTGTTCTGTCAACGTTTTTACTATGGTGTTCAAAGTGTGACCGGATAGTGTAATAGCAATTTGAGTCTGACCAGTTAAAGGTTAACATACCCTGTTTACTACAAAAGTCAGAGCGACTGTTCACCTGACATTTTCTCAGCTGGAAATCTCACCTGACTGTTGTGTTATATTATGATATATATTTCTATAACAGGTAAAATAGCATGGAAGAGAGCTGTACAAGGTGTACGTGAAATGTGTGATGTCTGTGATACAACCTTATTTAACATGCATTGGGTGTGTAATAAATGTGGTTTTGTTGTCTGTCTGGATTGTTATAAAACTAAAGTAAAAGGAGGGACAGATACTAAAGGTAAGAATTCTCATCATTCAGTTATTTCCATTAGTGCTCTCTTTGTTATATTTTATCATAGAATTCCATTTTCATTGTTTTCTTCAGAAGAGTAAAACGTAAATTATTCATAAATGTCAGTTTCATTAAGAGTAAATTATGTGGGTTATTATCTACAAGAGGAAATATGTTTTATTGCTGACAAAGGTTAATAAATTACAAACTAAGTAATTTGTTGTGAGTAATAAACGTTATCAGTATTTCTATTTCTGTACATTTATTATATGCCATTACCTTGTCTTTACAGTTGATGAGGATCATAGATGGCTGACTTGTAGTTCAAACAGGAGTGCTCATGAACCAGATAAAATGATGCTCACACAGATTATTCCTAGTGATGCTTTATGGGAATTGGGTCGATTGATTCATGATATACGAGGCAAATGGTCAATACCAGCTACTTGTCCCTGTGGTCATGGCAGTGATTCCAAGTTTCTCAATAAAAATGGGCTCAATCAGGTTAGTATTAATGAATTAAAGCAGTGAAGTAGATAATTAACTTGTAGAGATGATTGACATAATAACTTGTATTTATTACTTTATTCTATACTCTTTTGAACTCTGGTGAACCTCATATACTAGATAAAACCTGACTTTCATCTATGTGTCAAGTGAAAAGTAATAAATATTTATATTTTTGTACCTCTGTTTTTCAGCAAATAGTGAACAGTGTCAATAATAAAAAGATGGTGAATGGTGTTGGAGATGAACATCATAAACCAACCAAGGGCAAGAAAAACAATAAAAATCCCACAACAGTAAATGGCAACAAAACATCTACACTGGATAATTATAATCCTGATACAACCTCTTCACCTCTAAGCTTACTAGCTGATGTTGCCTTTCTTGATTCTGAAGGCAGCCGAGATAAAAATGATTCCAGAAAAAATTCACTTGATAAAAGTGCTATTTCTCCAAGTGCTGATTTAGACTCTGATAAAAAGTCACAACCAAGTTGTTCTACTTTAAGAGAATTGCTCACTAAAACAGCTGGAAAAGCAAAAGTGTCAAACGATAATAACAAAAAGAACTCAAAACCAAAAACCAGTGGCAGCACACTCGATGATATCATCCAATCAGTTGTGGAGAAAAGTTGTCGCGATAGTGAAACCCAGCCGTTTAAATTCATGCATTATATTCCGAGATTAGGTGGCTGGAAGCGTGATATACCTATAGCTGTTCATAACTTAACAGAAACAAGTGTTCTTTATCCCGATGTACCTCATTCCTGGCTTTGTGATGGTCGTTTACTACGTCTTCATGATCCAAAACACAAGGGAAATCTGAAAATATTTCAGGAACAGTGGAAACGTGGACAGGTAGGTGTATGACATATTTCAAGTATAACTGATTTTCTGTTGATATTTTTTAACAATCTATTACCACTAACATTTTATATTGATGTATACTTAAACTTGTTGAGTATTAACTGCTATCCCATACTAATGAATTGTTTTATACAGATCTACCCTTTAGACCTTAATGGTCAGTGCTTTCCATCTAGTTATTGCGGACTATGCCTTGTGTTAATATAAAGAAATTGTGTTTATTTTCAGCCTGTGCTTGTTTCTGGTACCAATAAATATGTTAACCTGGATCTGTGGAGACCAGAATCATTCAGTAAAGAATTTGGTCATATTGATAACGATTTGGTTAATTGTAGAAGTGGTAACGTCATCATTGGTCATCCTATGTGTGATTTCTGGGATGGCTTTGAATATTTGAATAGTAAGTACATTACACTAATTTTAATGTTAAATATTGACTTTAAAGATTTAATACTTCCTGTTACATGTATATATTGACTAGAATGTATTATGACGCAGTAATAATACAATGCAGTGTAGATAAGTAATTGGGGTTTGTTATCTCTTGTTTCCTTCCGCTATTAAAAGAATGATATCTTAGTTCCAAATAACCTTGGCTACTTGAACTTTAAACTTCAGTATATTAACACCAATATATAATTGTGATACTTACTAATACAAATGATTATTTTTTTTATAGAACGCCCAACAGATGATGAAGATGAACCAATGTTATTAAAGTTAAAAGATTGGCCACCAGGGGATGATTTCAGTGATTTATTACCAACAAGATTTCATGATTTAATGCAGGCCTTACCACTTCCAGATTATACACATCGTCAAGGCAAACTTAATCTAGCTTCTCGTCTGCCAGATTTCTTGGTTCGTCCCGATTTAGGACCCAAGATGTACAACGCTTATGGTTCTTCTCAGTTTCCTTCTGAAGGAACAACTAATCTGCATCTGGATATTTCGGATGCTGTTAATGTCATGGTGTATGTTGGTGTACCTTGTGATGGTGACGGAGGTCGTAAAACACATGAACAAGGTAAGTCTAAAAATATTTGGCAAAGCAAACTTTGAACTGTAATCAAATAAAAAAAATGTAAAGAAGTATCCAAAATGTGATGTCCTACTTCTTCACTAAGGGTACACATGAGTTGAAGGGTATGTCACGTTATTTCACCAAGATTAATTTTATAAATGATTAACAATTGTATTTATTTTTTTTTAAAAAAATACACTGAAATGAATGTCTATATGATATCATTTTTATTACAGCTGCATTAAAAGCTATAGATGATGCCGATTGTGATAGTATAACTAAACGTCGAGTTAGAGAAGTACATGAAGTACCTGGTGCTTTATGGCAGATCTATGATGCTCATGATGCTGACAAAATCCGAGATTTTCTCAATAAGGTATGTCTTGTTTATACTGCTTCCTTATAAAATTTGTCTAGTTGTGTTTGTTCTGTTGTGACAACTTTGATAATAGCGAGAAAGCTTTTCATTCCCCTTTAACTTGTCACATTGACTCATTAATATTGACTTTGTGTATTCTGGGTGTGATTTGGGTCAAAAATAAAATAGACAATTTCATTGGATTATACAATAGGACTTATATCAAGCTTGTCCATCGCAAATTCAAATAACCTGTTTCAGCACTTTAATATCTGATAACTAATTATGATGAAATGTTTAATGCAGGTAGCGAAGGAGAATGGAGAAACAATTGAACCAGATCATGATCCCATACATGATCAGAGTTGGTATTTAGATGAGAAGTTAAGAGAGAGAATATCTAAAGAATATGGTGTACAGGGTTATACTATAGTACAGTGTCTTGGTGATGCTATATTTATACCAGCTGGAGCACCACATCAGGTAAATACAACATTATTAAGCTTTATAGGAATTTGTCTGGCAGTTAAAAATCTTCATTATTCATAATAGATTTATCTGTTTGTAAACTGTAAATACTGACAGTTGTAGTATTGGTAGCTATTAATGTTCAATTCATAGTTAACAAAAAATCCTTTTTCTTTTACAGGTTCGTAATTTACACAGTTGCGTCAAAGTAGCAGAAGATTTTGTGGCACCTGAACATCTAAATCACTGTTTCCGTCTAACCCAAGAATTCAGACAACTTTCCGACACCCATTCGAATCATGAGGATAAATTACAAGTTAAGAATATTATTTACCATGCTGTTAAAGATGCTGTAGCAGTATTACGCGACACAGATCCTGAAGATGAATAAAACAATTACCCCTGAACTTGGAAACGCTGATTATTAAACTAATGTGGTGTTAATTATGTGTGATACAACTCTACAATGGGGAATTTGGTGTTGTGGTTCATTTAATATTTGAGAAAGTGACAACAAGTGGAAAGAAACTTAAATTGCAAGGATATTGCAATAACAGAACGGTTGTCATTGTAAATGGTTGTAATATTTTCTACAAATTCTAGAGTAGGAGAGACTCTATATTTAATATTATAATGTGAGATGGCCAGCTGCATAGTCCAATCTGTTGTCATAGACTAGTTATAAGAGACAAAGAGTAATTATTTATATATTTGGTGCATTTTATTCTATAACATAATAAGGACATATGGCGAGATATAAGACTTTCATCCAATGGATGAAAAATAAAACCAGCGTTATTTTGCCAAGGATTATAGTGTAGCTGAGCAAGATAAACAGACTTGTGTGTTATTGTGCTATTTTCAGAGACCACAAGATTCTTGCAATATTTATTTACTGGAGAATATATTTGTGTTGAAAAAGCACACCAGATGCTATTGTTGTAGTTATCACATGCATTCATCAAATGTATGATTGATTGTTACTTTGATTTTTGTCAGGGAAATGCACCATATTTTTTGGTCTGTAAGGAGTAAAAATTAATAATAATAATATTGAAAATGGTAAATTATTCTGTTAACCAATTTAGCTAATTAATATGTATGGTTTATATCTAGAGAAAAATGAAGCTGTTCTGTGGTTATATATTGTACGTAGGAAAAAAGATATCTATATATAAAAAATAATATTAAATCTATTAGATGTATTAATATATACATTGAGCAGAAATATATTATATCATACAGATATTTGTATTGTTATGACAAAGGGCGCAATTATATATGAGCCTGTATTTTACACGTAATGTAAGCTTTATGTTGGAGATCTGGTATTAACTGGGTATTTAATACCAGATGTTCTTAAACATAGCTTTTCATGTCAACCATTGTTGTTAACTTTTCACTTTCATGTCAGTTTTTCATTTCACAGTTTCATTCATTATTTCATCCATTTAATTACTGTTAAAGTTTCATGTTTTAACATTTGCTTTTGAAATTGCTTTGTTAATAATTTGTCAACCATTTTTTTTTTTCGCAAATTAAGATGTTAATAGTTCTTGAAGAAGTTAATTATTGTTAGAGAGATCACCATTGCTGGACTCCTTAAAATCTGTAATAAGAAATATTTACATGTGACAGTCAGCTCCTACAAATCAAGGGGTAAATGACATCATTATCATGAGTCCTAGCCATGTACATAATAAATAGATTATTTTTATAAAAAATTATGTGAAAGTGAAATGTACATTTGTTTTATGTGGTATGGCCAATCTGAAGTGTTTTGCATAACAGCTAGGAGATTTTAGAATTGTCCTATCCTTCTTAATAAAGAAACACTAATTTCCCTTGAAATTAATGTCTTTTTGTTTTTTTAAATCTGTTGGTATGTGTGTGGAGATATATACATTTAAATTTATCCAGTATGGTTTGTGCCTATTTAGCGCCACAGATAACTGACAAAATCAACCCAAATATTGTGTTGGAGGCCAATGACTTCCCTCTACTACATGTCAGGCTATTTAGATATATCTATGTTTGGATATATTTGATCTTATAGAGGTTTTGCAGAATGCACATGTGTGATTAAGGATAACAAATACATTATCAACTACAAGTAAATTGGGGATCAATAGCAATTACTGACACTGTGATTGGGGTACAATTTCAGTAACATTGCATGGAATTTGAAATATTTATAGCAATGGGGACACAGTATAAAATAAGTTCCTAGAGTATTGCAATGAACAGAAGGTATGCAAGAAACTGTTCACTTTTTTTCATGGTACCTCCTTACTGTACAGATTAGATATGTGGGCTTGTTATTGTGAAAGATAGTCGAGTTTGAAATGTTAATAGAATTGTTATGCACTGGGTTGTAATACAAGTCAACATTTATTCTGGGTAGTTGGAAACCATAAGTGATGTTTTCAAATATCACAAGTCAGCTGCTTATGTTATTACATGGTTATGAAATCCATTTCTGATGACGAATAAATGTAGCCTTCCCTAATTGTCACAGCAAAGTGGAAAAAATTTTGTAATGTGACTGTAGGGTATTGTAAACCCCATAGCTGTTCCATGTGCCAAAGCCCCCAATATTATGTTTTATTGTGAGCCTGTCTTGTTGCTCCTATTTCAAATTGACATCTCATATAATGTGTCTTTATTGGCCTTTCCAAAGCGCCTGATAAAAGCTCCACACACCACTGTTATCAACTAACAATTTGCCTACAGAGGGTTTGAAGCTTGAACCCTAACCAATAAACTTAAGACCATAGTGAGGACCTATTTAATATTTGTGGCAGAATTGTCCCTTACAAAATTGTTCTTTCAGAAATCAACTGTAGCCATGTTAAGTTTTGTAAAGACCACAACTCGACTTATTTAGAAAAAAACCCAAATCAAATGTATAAAATTTTGGTGTACACAAGATCCTTTGTTAATAATTCTTTAGTGGCATTTAGCGATTGGAGACATAACAGAACAAACAGTTATATGTTAAGAATGATTAAAGGGAGATAATACTTGAAAAACAAATGTCTTCTAATATAATTCAGGGTGTGCCTGTTCATTAATGACTAAATGATATAAACAATCAGTGTTCATCCTTTTGACATTCTATTCTCAAATAAATGAAATGAAATGGGGTTTAACGTCCTACTCTTTTGCACCTAACCTGGGCTAATGGAAGACGGGCATATGCCATAGGGTGTGCTATGAGAGAAATTTTGCCCGGGCAGCGGCGCTACGCCTACTCTTATATCGAATTTCAACTGCCAAGCGATCTTTTACGTGCACTCCAATGTGTACACGGGACCTCGGTTTTCCGTCCCATTCGAACGACTAGGCAGCTGTCCTTGTCAGGCCCTCTTTCTGCATCACTGACAAGGAGAAATCATGCCCGAAAATCGAGATGAACTTTCTCGGCCAATGCAGGGATCGGACACCCGACCTCCAGGCTAGCGAACCAGCGCCTTATCCACTTAGGCACAGTGACCCCCTATTCTCAAATAAACTACCGTGTCTTTATCTCAAAAATTATGCTAAGAAGGGTGTCCACAGTTTAAACCATGATTTGAGTTTATGATTAAAGGGAGCCAACTCTATTTATTATAGTGCGACTCTGAGATAATTCTCTCGCTATTGTCCATGGCATTTCTGTATTTGAAATCCTCATAAAAGAGCTAAGACTAAATTCACATTGATAATTATTCTATTGATTGGAGGTATTCTATTGATATCACCTATAGAATTTAAAGTATTCCCTGGCGTTTACTATTAGTTTTGTATTGAGCGGCTTGGATAAGGCCTATTAATTGGAGTTGCCTCCCATTAATTATTCTTTCAAATAAATAACAATTTTATCGCCGTCTTCCCTTTGTGATATTCCTACTATTTCCATTTTTTAACAGTTTGGCAACTTAAATTACAGTACACGACTTATATGATAATTATAATCTCGTTCATTTAGTTAGCATCTCGTATTTGACTTTTAGGCCTATATAACATTTCGTTTCAGTCGAGTCGTACTTTTGCACGCTACCCTGGCATCATGGCGGGTTTCAGATGGAAAAAAAGTGCTGAAGTTTTGGAAAAAGAGATTGACCAAGATAAACGATTAATTGATGCAGTGAATGAGGGCGATATAGGTCTAGTTGAATCTCTTCTGAAGGACGGGGTATCTGCAGATGCATTAGAATATAATCGGAGTTTATTTTATGCATCAAAAAACTATTTAACCCCTATCCAATTTGCCGTCACGAAAGACAGTGCGGAAATAGTGGAAATACTGGTTGAGTATGAAGGTGTGTAAATGACATAACATATAATTATAGCAGTGGAAATGTTAATATGTCACAAATATGGGATTGTTTGAAAGAAATAATCGTTCGGGGTTATTTCACTTTCGCAACTTCAAATAATGTCCATATTCTTCTATTATGATCACTGATTTTTGCGAGGGTGTTGATTCCTTTATTATTTAAGAGTTTTAGACAGCATGTATTTTCCTCCCATACCGCACCTTGAGTGTTTTGGCGCTATGCAATAGAAGATGTCTAAAAGTTGATTGCAACAGGTATAAAAAATTGATTATGCAATAACTATTGTTTTATTGGAACATGACATGAACCAATGGTTCCCCCCCCCCACCTTGAAGATTTATAATCATATTCACTTTGTTGAGGCATAGGCCTACGGTACATCATAAATATAAATAAAATCTATTTGAAACACTATTTCAACCAAATTAGCAGTTTATTCCCCAAAGTGGGCACAAACACTATCTCAAACCAATTAACAGTTTTTTCCCCAAAGTGAGCAAAAAATAAAACACTGTGCAGTATTACAATTTGTTAATTTATTGTTTTAATTTTTTGTTACAGCAAACGTAAATGCTAAAGACAGGTTCGATGTTACAGCTGTGCACATTGCAGCAGAGAATGGAAGTTTAAAATGTCTACAAGTTTTATTGGAGGCTGGAGCAGACACAAATATTGCAACTAAATACTCAAAATATGGTTCATATACAGGTACATTAGGCTACATCTAGTCAGTAGTGGTGCCATGATTATAATATGTATATTATTTCTGGCTAATATATACACATTGAAGAAAAGTTTATTGATAGAAATCATCATAATCAAGATGGTGAAGCAAGAATGTTTTGTTATGACTTGGGCAAGTGGGCTAATTTACAGGATGGGTTTCCACATTTTAATTTACAGAAAGTAACTACATTGTATTGTAATTGTACACTGTATGTACAGGTCTTGCGAATAGTCGTTCAAGATAAGCAGTTATGCAAACACGTCCATATGAACATTTCCAAAATACGAAAATAAAACCAAATGTAAATACCCTTTATCAATTTTTGGAAACCGTATTTTCTTGATTTAAGTTTAAAAAAGACAACAAGCCATATTAGGATCACAATTATGTGCAAAACAATTAAGCATCACTATTTTAATTCATATTATAGCAACACCCCATGCTGGTGGAACTACAGCCTTGCAGTTAGCTGCTATGCACAACCATTTGTCATGTGTAAAGGAACTTATTTATTATGGAGCGGATTATAATGCAGTAGATGAATTTGGTCGAACAAGCTTGTATATTGCTGCTCAAAAAGGTTTTGCTGATTGTGTACATGCACATTTAGATAATGCTATCCGTACTGACATACTGTCAATTCCAGTCAAAGAAACAAGTAAGAAATCTTGATTTCTATAACTTTTGTTAATAAGGAAATAATAACATTGGATGTTTGAATGTATGCTATGACAGTTGGAAAAGGCTTTGGCTAGTTTTCAAAAGTAATCCTTAATGAAGCATATAACAGTTCTTGAATACCAAAATTGAAAAGACCAAGCATTATTTACACATAATTCCTTAACAATACTCAAAAAATTCATTAGAGGTTCCTTCACGGATTTCAACAATCTGACAAAAGGGACCGCGAAAAGGGATTTTCATTGTGCAATGTTGTGGCAAGATGCCTGTTTGTGTTTGCGTTGGATTATCTTTTATGTATATAAGGTAAGATTATGGTGATAATTAACAGAATTTGAATTAATTTTATTTTTAGATGAGACTCCTTTACATGAATGTGTTCGCCATGGAAATCTTTCATGTGTATCATCATTATTGAAACATGGCTCTGATTGTAACTATAAGAATTCAGCTGGTCTTAGTGCTCTTCATCTATCATTGATAGCTGACAAGAAATTCTCTATGGAGATTGTGAGAGAGTTAATAACACAAGGTTATAATATTGATGTTAATTTAAAAGATCGAAATGGTGAGTAGAATTGTTTAATTCTTAATGAGTATATAGATATAGTGCACTTTGGACATAAAACTCTTGCTTCTATGGTTAATGATAAACATTTTCTCTTTAGGCTAAGCAGCCTCTGTTTCTCTTTCATAAAACCTTTGGGAAAACAATAACCCTGCTTCTGGTTGTGGTGGATTATTCAAGGCTTTCTTCTACACAAAGTTGAAACAGTCATCCTCAATTAGAAGCAGAGTTGATATGTCTCAAAACGGACACGAAAACAAAGGAAGAGTACAATTAATGACTCGTATATTTATTTTGGAATTAAAGCAGGGGACATTATCATCCTCGCTATTGGCTTGCTTTACAAATTTGGATGAATTCCAATATTACAAACAATTTTTGTTGCAGCTGAATTGGTATATGAGTTCTCTATTAAACAATAGAAGTTTGAATAAGTCATTTTTGTAAAATGATGTGAAATATTACTAAAAAATGCATTATGTGGGAATCATTCTTGCTGTATTAGTTCCAAAATAGATCATGAAAAATGAGTAACTTTCAAATTGCTTGATTCTGCGCAAAGGTGTGATGAGTGTTTGAAATTCTTGATTATCTATTTTATCGTTCTAACTGGGAGTATTAGTCTAATTTATTTTCAATCAGTTTCATCCAATGACTCACAGAATTAATTATAGGCTTGTCAATTTTAATATGCTTAAATGATAATGTTTGTAACATTTGAAACCAAATAGAAGCAGACCTTCACTTGTATAAAATTGTGCGGAAGCCATAAAAAGCTCCTGATACCTTGAGTGTTTTCAGTTTAAAAGTAAGCACAAACTGAAAGATTAAAATCTCAATATTTAGGGGAGCGATTTAGCCAACTTGCAGAAGTCTTAAATGACTTCCGCGAAGGAAAGCTGGCATGCGTCAAGAGGGGCAGGAACAAAAGCTCACCTTAATAACGTGAAGGACTGGAGAAGACCTTCAATAGGCAGATTTAGTGCTAATACATAATGCATCTTTAATGATATTATTGTATTCTTGTCTCTAAACCATATTTTGAAAATTCAACTCTTATATTTCAGGTAATACTCCATTACATTATGTCTGTTTTACTGACCATTGTACACAAGACAGGCGACCGCATGCAGCCGCATTCCTCATAGCCTATGGCGCTGACTTCAATATAACAAATAAAGCAGGCGATGTTCTGCTACAACAAGAACTTAGAAACCCAAATGGTGACAAAACAATCATTAAAGCTATTCTTCATTGTGCTATTAAACTTCCCTTAGACTCCTTAATACCAAATCTGATCAAATCTGGTTCAAAACAATATCAAGACCTACAAGCTTCTTACCAATATTATCGTTCATTCTCTAAATATCCACACACATTACAACACTACTGTAGGTTTGTTATTAGAAAATCACTTGGTATTAAAAGACTTCGTCAGGTACCTTGCTTACCTTTACCAACCACATTAAAAGAATACCTGTTACTTGATGTACAGAGTTTCAGTTGAAGTATACATAATATCATTCCAGTGTAAATATTTGTATAAATATGAATTGTAAATAGAGATAATTAAAGCCACCAGTCAACTTTGCTGTTGTCAGAAAACTTCAAAGTTGTAGTCAAATGTTAGTTTGGTGTCATAAAAATTAACTGATATTTCAGTTGCATGTGAGTCAGCAGTTCCTTAACCCTTTGAACACTGACTATACATGGGGTGTTGCACGTCCCTCCCTGGATTTACAGGATGTCATATTAATTATGACGTCAACGTAATTGGAGCTTGACACGCCCCAAGCCACAAAACCGACATTTCGGGTATATGCGATACAACGTCAAGCCAGTTTTGCAGCATTTCAGGTTCTAAGGGTTAAAGGTGATTGGGGCCTTATTATCATACAAAATATTTATTATAAAGATATTTGTTGAAATATAAAAACAAGGCCAACAGGAGAATTACTGTTCAAGATATCCAACATTAAGGATATCAGTATTTTATTACATTCCTTTTGAATTGTTTAATTCACCAACAATTTGCTTGTAATAATTCACTGCCTTGTATATCAGATATTTATACTGTTGGTATAAGATCTTATATAAAGATTAAATAAAGTTTTATTGTTAAATTGGAAGAATGGCTTTTAGAAAGGAACTGGATATAGAATAGTATGGCTTTGAGAATGCTTCTTGTATAAGAGGTATTAGTCTATAGTCGGTCACTCTGTAACTAGTCAATATAATTGTATAGGCTAGGCAAAAGATAACCCCTCAAAATATAATACTGTTACATCTTGCTTTGTTATCTAGAAGTCCCTAAAACATTATGTCACATGCAGGGTATATTTATATTGTCTAGCTGTAAATATTAACAAGTTCTAGATACTGTTTATGTATAGTGTAAATATAACATGACTAATAGCCATATTTTAAATGTATTGTTTACTAATCAGGATTTTTGAAATAATGTTTACTTGGTATTTCATCTTGATACACATAAATTAAACAATACAATTAAATATATGGAAGGCATGACCACTGAAAAGTGCAGCCTATAATGTATATAACTGTAAATAGGTCTGTTACCATGGAAATAAGACAATGATATTATTATATTGATCTGTTTTATGTTATAAATACAAATTATTGATTTGAATATTGTGGGATTTTTAAAGTTATCAATTTTAACAATATTGTTATTGAGTAAGATGTATTATTAATTATTAAGTGCTAATACTTATATCTAACAAATCATGCTACTCTATTTGTTAAATCATCACTGTACTCCACGTTTTTATCAATGCCCAATTGTTTCTGACATACATTATAGTCTGATTTTCAGAATTGTACATGAAATTGTAAAAACGTGCTTGCTACTTAGATTATTTGAGATATTTCTTGGATTGCTATTTTTACATTTATCTTATATGTATATTAGCTAAACACATGTTGTTTATAGTGTAAGTGGTTGGTAATAACCAAACAGCTGCTGCTGCTTATAAATATAGTAATCCCCTAAATATACAAAAATTGTTATTATGTTTTTTTACTAGGAAAGAATTGTTTTGTTATGTTAATACTGTTCTAGTTCAAATCATCAAAATCATTTACTACAGTACAAAAGGTATACATGTATATTAAATTAGATACATTTGTCAGGTAGAAGTTCTACACACAACTGTATTAATTTCAATATCACTTATTGACAATGACACACCTGGGCTCGGTTGTTCAACTTTTCATTAAGTTTAAATTAAATTTATCGGCAAGTTCATATTCATATACTGTTATTTTAATCAGTAATCACTGTTTTACCCTCATTGTAAAATTTAATTTTTCATCAACAAATAATGTTATAGATGGTTTTTCTAAATACACTGAACGAAGTGTTATGGGAGCACATAAAGAATATGACTTGTAATTGTCAGCTAGGGCTATGCCCACTTTAAATGTATATTGAGGCATATTGTCTGAAGGGTGTTATTTATATGAAATAAACATGAAAACAGACTTGGTTTCTTCGTTTGGTATATTGATGTGGATTCAGACTGAGTGTAAATAGCACTACTTAACTTATAACCAATTTTTGTCTCCCGCCTTTCGAAGAAAGTTGGGGTAATATTAAGTATTTAAATGGGTTCGTCCATCTGTCTGTCTGTCCGTCACACTTTTTGGGACACAATAACTCTCTTCCTAATTGAGCTAGAATGTTCAAACTTGGTGTATGACGTATGTTTATTAGACCAATGCCTTGATGGAGTTTGAAGATGAGCATTTTCCGCCTAGGGTAAGCAGAGATAAGCAATTTGATTGGTTGATGCTTTGGGACATGATAACTTTAGTTCTAATTAAGTGAGTGTGATGAAACTTGGTGTATAGTTTCATTACAGTAATACCTTGACTAAGTACGCAATTTGATTGGTCGAGACTTTGGAACACAATAACTCTCCTTCTAATTGAGTTAAAATGTTCAAACTTGGTGTATATGCTTATTAGGTCAATGCCTTGATGGCGTTCGAAGATGAGCATTTTCTGCTTAGGTTAAGCTGAGATAAGCAATTTGATTGGTTGATGCTTTGGGACACGATAACTTAAGTTCTAATTAAGAGAGAGTGATGTAACTTGGTGTTTCATTACAGTAATGCCTTGACTAAGATCGATAATGAGCATTTTCTGCTCAGGGTAAGCAGAGTGATAAGCAATTTGATTTGCCAAGACTTTGGAACACAATAACTCTCCTTCTACTTGAGTTAAAATGTTCAAAATTGGCGTGTATGCTTATTAGGTCAATACCTTGATGGAGTTTGAAGATGAGCAGTTTCTGCTTAGGGTAGGCAGAGATAAGCAATTTGATGGGTTGATACTTTGGGACAAGATAACTTGATTGAGGATTTTTATGCCAATACAATGACTGCATTCTCATTCAGTAATGGATTTGACAGTAACAGTGTATAGAACCGATTGACTCAGACACAAGGGCCCTTTCCCTTGGCCAGAGGGGTCCTTTTGTCAAGCGTGGGGGTCGTTTTGTCTGCCATTAGGGTCCCCCTAACTAGGATACATTTTCATTTTTCTCGTCGTTTTAATTAATATGTGTCAACTATTTATTTTGGGATTTTAGCCTCACTGTTGGCTTGTTTGTTTCTAAAATGCACAAAATTTACAGACATTCCATAATTACATTTCCCCAAATCAGACCGTCTGGCGTCTATGAGAAAACAACAACTTCTAAAACACTACTATTACCAGTGGACAAAAATACAGCTCCCAGTTCATTGATTACCTTTATAAGTTGAAACTGAGCATGGTCTGGCTTAAATTATGGAATATTTACTAAACGTTGGTTTCAGATGACAGAATGGAAGCTATTCCACTTGGGGGAAGATTTGACTAAGTTTCATATCAGGGTTATATCACAGAAAAACGAAATGAAATCATGTTTGATGTCCAACTATTCTGCTCTATATGGGCTGATGTATACAGAAATTAAACTGTTTTTTAACAGGAAATTTACAAACATATAGCTTGGTGGTTAAATGAAAACAAAAACGATCGAGATCTCTAACAATCATTTATTATTGAGCTAATTATAACAGTTATGTTATAAATCTTTATATATAAAAAATTCTTCTCCCTCGCAGTATATTGTACTAAGCTAATTAATAATGATTCTAGACTTGATTACTAATCCGTAACATATCATTGGTAATTAAATAATATTACTGCCGTACAGTCAATGTTTGTATTATTATATTAAAGCAGCAACCAGGTTTTCTTTTACAAGCATGGAAAAGAATATTTTTAATTGCCTTAATTATTTCAGTAAGTTAATTAAACTAAATTTAATCACTCATGCGCTACATTACAAATTGAGCTGTTAGGACACATTGATTTTTGTTAGTGGATATGATGAGGGCAACTTTTCTAGTTTATTTGATACAATAATATCAATACATTAAAAACAAATAATCTGTTTGGTAGAAAATCTTCAACAAAACATCAACTTTCTGTATTAGAATATCAACTACAACAATACACACAACCAGATCTATTTAATTAAGGTTCTGGGGGGGGGGGGGCGTATAAAATGTCTCAAATTTGGAAATATAATATTTTATATTGTAACAATATGTACATGTCTATATTTTGGGATGTACATTGTATTTATAATATTCTATACCGTATATAAATTTTGTTCCTCAAACAATCTTTAAATAAAAAACAAAAATTAACATACAGGCTACGCACTAAAATATATGACCATATAAATATAAGAGAATATATTTACAAGACTAAACAGACAAACTTCTACTATAACAATAATTATTTACATAAACAAGGTTTACTAATGATATTAATAGATTATATACAGTACATGTTATCTTTTACACATTAATAAATGATGTTTGCTGACAAGAAAAAAATTGCTTTTGAACTTGTTTCATTTTTATCACTATACTGAATGAACCCTTTTTCTACTTCGTCTATTATATGATCTAAAAACTCTATTCAGATTTAATGAATAACTGACCTGAATATACCATTATCCCTTTAATTGTAGAAATTATAATAATTACCATAAAGGAACAGTACCAGATTTAACGGAAACTGCTTGTTTAATGAGACTATTATTATAATATATAGAACAAGCAATTATATAAATCATAAAAAACTACAAATATTAGTCGTAACTATATACTAGACTTTTGTAAATAAAAAATATCTTATTTGTTTTCATTGTATAATAAATGTTTTTAAGTATAAATTTATTATCTGATACATAGATTAGATATTAACCTCGTTAGTGTTTTATGTTGTAAACAATTTCTTGCTGGATGATTATTTAAATACTGAGTTTCTTTATTCTTTACATTTTATCACACTTTTACTTTACATATTGGCGCATTAATGACTGGTAATCATTTTTCTTGGCACCCATTTTCCCAAATCCTAAAACTATATAGTGTAAGGTTTTTTTTTTTTTTTTAAGTTGATCTTGATAAAACTATAAATAAATATTAATATATATATATATATATATTGTGCTATGTAATTCAACAAATTAACACTTATTTGATAATGTATGAGGTTTTTACAAATGAGATTAAAATATGTTGAAAGTTAACTTCTAAGAGCTTCAAGTCGAGCTTTCATATCCTCCATATCATCTTCATCTTCAACTGGTTGTTGTGGTAAAGCTGAAGCACCTTCTACAACTGGTAATGAATCATCTACCGCTGTTGGAGCTTTACCTAACTCTCCTGCAATAAATAATAAGTATTCTAATATCAACTATCATAAACATTAGTAAATCCATATTAATAATCATAAAATTCACTAAATAAAAAACGATCTGTTGCCGCAAGCAGAACGAGCCATATTTCCAAAATAGAAATTTGTCCAATTTTTGGTCACCACTAACTACTGACAGTGATATCTCATTGGATCCTCTGGCTGAAATGTGGGTAGACTAACAAGACAAACCACATTTATCTTCACCAAATTTCAGAATCCCTATCATTCAATATTCAAAATAATTTTATTTAATCATTTGTAATCTATTTGTCCTGAATAATATGTTAAAATCTTTAACCAACTTATCAAGAAGATGAATATCTGTTAGGAAACTGACAGAAAAGTACCAAGTATACCAGTAGAGTAGATAAACGAAACAGTCCTATGTACAATATGATATTGTCTATAAATTTTGTAAAGAAGTAAAAATCTATTTACCTGCTGTTATTTCATATAATATCTTATCTACTTCTTCTTCAGCAGCTTCTTCTAATTCTTCTTCATCGTCTATACTTTCCATTGTATCTTCTAACATTTCTTCTATAATACCAGCCTATACCAAATATTACATTGCTTTCATAAATAGCCGTTATTATGTTTCATCAAAATCAGATCATAATTATGACGTCTCGATGGTCCATAACCTTGATAGTGATATACCTTATTTTGACACTATTTGCAAAAGCCCAGACAGTTTAGGTCTGATTTACACCATCTTCAAACTCAACTGACATTACAGTTATATATTCAAGGGTTTTTTAAATCGGTTTATAAATGTAACCACAATCTAAAAACTTGTTTTTGTAAAATCAGGGGCCATAATTCAGGAAGTTACAATTCGATATGCACAAATATCAAAATAAACCAAGATCTTTGGGTTATAAACATGCATTTCAAGTTCCATCAAAATTGGATTAAATTGTGACCTCTAAATTGTTTACTATTTTGACTATGATAATTTTGCAATTTTAACCAAGATAGTTTCTCTTAACATGGTAATGATTGGGCTCCATAATACTAGATCTATATCTCGGGAGTTTCATTTCCAAAGCAACAAAATATAAATAGACACATAACAAATGCAAGCAGCAGCATTTAAATTAAACAAAAATAACTATATGGCATACCTTCATCATTTCTTTCGACATTTCCCTCATGGTAGCCATTATTTCTGGTACTTTAACCAATGATTGCATACTCTTCATTACTTCAGAACTTTTCTGTAAGGCACCTGCTAGTCTTAGTGTAGCTAAAAAAAAAAGAAAACCATTGTATGAATTTACCTATCACAATTGACTTGGCATTAAGTTTGGAGTTGGTCATACCTGGCTTGAAGTCTAAAAGTTGTAGTCATTGAGAGAGAGAAGTAGGGTTTAACGTCCACTCAACACAAAACCAGATCATTTCAGAATTAACTAATAGTTCAATTTTATTTCAATATTTCACTTGTGCATATGGGTCTTTAGCAATGAGAGGAAACAAGAGGACCCAGAGAAAACCCAGACTCGGACATCCAGCTCCCCTTGTAGTAATTGGGAGATAAACCTATATTTTAAGTTTCGTCAAAATGGGATAAAAATTGTGATCTGTAGAGTGTCCACAAAAAATAGTAGACAGGCGGACAGGGGGGACGGCATTGAGGGCATACAAAAAATGATTTCAGTATGATCAATTAATTTGACTAAGCTTTGTTTTCACTAACCCAGCTGATTTTTCATGCTCATCTGAACTGAGCTTAGTTGTGCTTTAGATGCGTAAAGTCTATTAACCACTTTCCTGGATTTAACAATTTCTTTGGCTAGGATGGCACAACTTGATTTTTCTCCCTTTTTAGCTGAATCTTTTAACATTCGTTTCGTCTTCTCTTCTTCTCTCTGAATTGCTGAAATTTGGAATGACAAAAAGAAATGTTAAATTTCAGAATCATTATTAAAATAGAGCAAGAGATGGTTATTGTAACAAATGAAAATTAAAGGTTTAATATTTTGTCACTTTCTTCTGCCTCAGTTTAACCTACTGAGTATTATTAACGTGCCCATCCACTAGAAAGAACTAACATGTTTAGAGGGCGAGTGTAATGAGACCTATGTTCAAAGCTGAACTACTTCAATAGATGATGCTAACGCCTTATATAGATTTGATCACAATACCTTTTATTTGTCTCTCAATAACATAGCCTTCTTTTCTTAACTTATGAGTCCAATCATTCACCTGTAATAAAATTTTCAAAAAGATATTATGTTAATGTGTCATATGTAACCAATAGTTAGTACTGTACATTAAAAAAGTCATTAAGATGATAATAATCTGCTACCTAGGAAAGATTTCAGAGGGTTGATATATAGGGAATTAATGAATCTGCAGAAAATGCTATGTTTCTCTTCCCTATCATCTTTGTAGCCTACAGGCTTCCATTTTCGAAAATATTAGATCCTTCATCAAACCATAGCTAATATGATATTATCTATAATCAAACAAAAATGGTTTAGATTTAGATACAAGTTTGTGGTAATCAAGTTTGTCTATTCGGTAGGGGTTAACTAGTTACTATACTTGTAACATTAAACTGTGTGTTTAACGTTACAATTGATACAGTCTAAGACTACTTATGCAAGTTCAAATAGGTTCAAACGCACAATTGTCAACACATATCATTATTTACAGTTTGTGAGAAAGAGAGAGAAATGGGGTTTAATGTCCAATCGACATAAACTAGGTCATTTCGGGACTAACATATGGTTTTTAATTTTATTTCGATAAGTCGCTTGCGCATAGAGGTCTTTAGCAGTGGGAGGAAACCGGAGAAAACCCACGGGGTTGGACTCCTTGTCATGTACAACCAGGGATTCGAAACCACTCCGGTTGACTCAATGACAGGCTTTATGATACAGCACGCACATACTAACCATTCGGCCATTCAGTCCCCCATTACAGTTTGTTTTGGAATAAGTAATTCTATCACAAATAGTGAAGACTGGACCACTAAAGTAGTTACCGAACAGTTTTTCATTATTGTAATGCGTTCTACATTTGCATAACAATTTTTCTTGTATTACACTTGTAATGAAGTATTACACAAGCCGCCAGTTGGAATTTCGTGAAGCAGTTGAGTTTCATCAAATCATTTAATTATGCGTTAAGGCTTCAACTTTTTTTCAATTGGAATTGATTTATGATATTTCAAGTTATGTGCAGTACAGTTTTGGGTTAGTTTATATTAAATTAAGGGAGCTATAGGTCAGTAAACATTTTGTAGTCATTTGAATAAAAAAAACTTGCGCAAAGGAACTCTGTAGGAAAAGCCTCTACTGTGCCTGGAGTAAGACGGAAGACATCAGTATCAGTAGTGGAACCATTTCTACTAGGGCCAGGGGTTAACACGTTTCCGGCGACAGCAATATCACAGAAACAGGTTACAGAGGGTATAATACGGCGATATTCTATGGAATATACAAAACCACACCTTCCAATTACCACTGTACCAAGTGACACCCATATCAAATAGGCTACAAATTACAAAAATGCAGTCTCTGTGATTCTGAACTCAACAACATTTTTGATTTTACATGTCATTCAATTTATAATCATCACGAATCCTTTCCTGTTAAAAAAAAAGAAACAAACATATCAAGATACATACCAGATCTTTTGGCGGACGTTCATTGTTTTTACCAAATAGGCCCATCTTTTCAATATGTCAGTGATTGCTCAATCTGAAAAAGATTTACGATAAAGGCAATGTCAAATATAAAGATTGAGACATCACCAAAAAGTTATTGAATAGAAAATCAAAACTTCCGGCTTGCGCGCTCATCGCTCAATATACGATTAACCAGTACTTATTGTAGAAGTTGTTTCGTGACAATTTTAATGAGAGGATATTTCGCAACAAAATGAATTGACATTAATAGCATTAGTTTAGAAATACAAAGTTGGACACACGCCAACTGTGTATTTGACGGGAGCAGGTCAGTTCATCCCACGACCGTTCCATCTCGATCTTTTCATCCGGGCGACGTGGTTTACCCTCAGTCAGTGGTGCAGGAGTGGGCTTGACAAGGACAATTGTCTAATCGTTCGGATGTGACGGAAGAAATACGACGTCCTCTGTACACATTAGCGTACACTTAAAAGATCCCTTTGACTGTTGGTATTCGATAAGAGTAGGCTTAGGCCGTAATGCCGCTGCCCGGGCAAAATTTCCCTCATGGCACACTGTGGTGTATGTCTGTCTCCATAACCAAGCTCGGACGGAGCAAAAGTAGGACGTTAAACCCCATTTCATTTCATTCGTCCAGGTTGTTTCATACCAAATTTACGTGAGTCGTTTCATCCCAAATTCGCGGGTCGTTTCATCCCACTTATGAAGGGTCGTTTTATTCCATGATGGTCATGTCGGTAAAATTCATGAATAAATTACTGTCTATGGATAGGCCCACAGCGAAATTTTCGTAAGTGGTTCATCAGTCGATCGAAATTAGGATTATTTTTATCAGGAAAAGCTGTTGCCAAATTAGGCTGTATTTCTTCACATTTGACACAAATTTTTGTATGTGTATCACGTTACTTGTAAAGTTTTTATTCATTACTAGGCTTATTAACCTAATTCCAACCGATGCATGTCACTTGTCATAGTGAAGGAACTATAAGTGTCATAGGGATTCGGCATTGGAGATTCTGTCGGAAATGTGTTTCTCGGTGATTCTGTGTTCGATCTGATTAAAACACATATCCTCTTTCATTTCGTTTTTACAGTTCAAAATTTCGTTTAACCCGTCTTTACTACTCCAGGATCTGGAAAAGTTGTTATCATTGACGTGTTCGGACTGATGTTAGGGATTCGCCAATGAAACGGTCTGTTACGGCAAGCTTCTGGCCTTTAAACTTGGTGCACGAAAGGATAAACCACTAAAAACGTTACCGCTGATTGATTAATCCATAGAAATATAACCATTGTCGAGAACGTCACCATTCGCCATGTGGCTTCTTGGCTCAAAAGGCAACTAATTGGACCATTTATAAATAATTCGATATAAGAGTAAGCCGTAACGCCACTGTCCGGGCGAAATTTCCCACATAATACACTGAATGGCGTATGCCCGTCTCCTTTAGCCCAATCTGAGCAGAACAGTAGGACGCTAAACTTCATTTCTTTTCATTTTTAATCGCTTATGTCGTTTAAATATATCACTATTCTACCATAAGGAAGATTGAATTTAAATTTCGGGGAAATGGAAACGAAACTGCTCGACAAAATGACCGCTCTTTGTGCAAACTGTGTAAAAGTACGTAATACGAAGGTTGTGGGCCCTCTGTCACATTTTTTTTAATTCGATTTTGATGAAACTTAAAATATATGTTTTGTCTCAAAGATCCTAATCCCTTTCGATATTTGCGCATTTCAGAACATATCTTCCTGGATTATGGCCATTGATTGTGCGAAAAATCGCATTTGTTTTTAACTTGTTCTCTATCCATCTCTTGCAAAATGTGGGCGTATCTTGCCTGGTTACTCTCATTTGACATTTGCGTGAAAGAGATTGTGTCAAGAATGGTATCAACACAAACAGAGTGCACATCCTTCCAAAATAAACCCGTGGAAGTCACTTATTATTGGTATTCCGATAAATCGGTTTTTGCAGTAATTAAGACAATGATATTAGAGAAATTCGGGCTATGCCGGACCTGTGCACGCCGAAAACCCACTCCTACAATCAAACATATAGTCCCATAGGCCTAAAAGAAGAGGTATATTACTTAGTATAAACGGCTATTGGCGCAGAAATAAAACCCATAAAATAAGCAGCTGCAATCAAAGTGAGAAGATATTGGCTGAGAATGTATTTTGAACTGTAGATGTAGGTATAGTGAGGTTAATGCCCGACCAGATAACTAAATAGATCACCTTTCACAACATCTACAATTCATTTCGCTTAACTACCTTCACAGATGCTTCATACTACTGCACTATTTATCTCAAGTTATTTATCAAATTGGGGGTTCTATGACCTAAAGTTTACTGTAGAACACTATTAGTAATACATGTACTAAAACACAAACGAAACGAAATGAGGCTTCAGGGGCGGATCCAGGAATTTTTACAGGAGGGGGCTTGCCAGGTTTCTGTCACGGAAATCTGCCATCATGTCTCTAAATTACGTAGGCATACATACAAATTGAGCTTTTTAAACAGAGAAATCATTTTTATAATGATGTAGGATCAGATTGTGATTTAATTTCATTGATGCAAGGCATAATATTTTTTTTTCTTTTGAAGCTGGATTCCCCCCCCCCCCGGATCCGCCCCTGCTTAACCTTCTAAGATTCTGTACTAACGGGCTATGAAGTTGTGTAGTATTTGGAACATTTTTACTCGGACAACGGTGGCCCCGCTTACCCTTCGTCTTATTCCAGCTGTCAAGCCCTTTCGTCACACTTGAACGTCTAGTAGATGTTGCTCCTTTCTGGCCAGATGCTCCGTCGCACACTACTGGTAAGACGATCGAATCCCCCTTAGTCGACAGTGCCTTATGCACTGAACCACCAGGGTTTCCATTCTTCACAAGCTTTTCAGTCAAAACAAAACGTACCGTAACTTAAAGGAGCTAATTTGGTAAAATTTGGGACCTAGAAATGGAAATAAATGGATCGCAACACATATAATAATGTAATATGAATGTATATAAACTGATTTACGTTCAATAGTCTCCGTTTCAACTCCAATTTCCAATCAGTTATTTTCGGTGAAAAACCAGAAGTCTAAATCGAATGGCAACCTCCATACTCCGCGCAATGTTGCGTTTGATTAAAGGTAATCCTACTACACACTGCTATTATGAGTGGATATTGTTGTTTTAAATTTTGATTGGTCAAAAGTCCGTCTACCAACCAATCACTAGCTGCCCTACAGAAGCTTTACATTTAAAACGAGTGCCAATATTGGACCAATTATGTTTACATAACGTTACGATTTTATTATGCCTAATTAACCCGTGCATAGCAGAATATTGTAGTAAAACTAATTGCGTGAAAAACGAGGCTATAGAGTCGAATGAAATGTATACTGTTTGGAAACGAACATACTTTCACCGTTTCTAATACCTTAAATCACAGTCCAAAGTTTTAGGGAAGACCCAGATTAAACGAAGGACTGTCATGTTGCTGTACTTAAGACGTGATAGCGTTCGTTGAACGGAAAGAATAGACACACTCCCTCATAAGTTCAAGAAAAAGACGCTATTCCAGCAATGGCCAGAGAGGGATTTCTCGGGACATTGCTTCAGGAATATGGGCAACCTCTAGCGCTTGGTTTTTCCAGTCTACACCGACAGTATTTATTGTGCATGCCCTCCAGATAAGAATATGACGTCGCCGTTTGATACGAGTTTTGGAATATGTCATACCTCGTTCTTCAAGTCCCTTGTTACAAAATGGCGTTGAAACGGATTATAGTACACGATTCGTGTACCAATGGTAAAATGTTTAATTTGTCTTAAATATTGGATATCAGAAGCCCACCCTTTCCTGGCAAGATTACACCATCAATGTTTATTTAAATTTGCATGTATGATATTGATTTAGAGACTTAGCTACATTAAATTATGTGTCTTGTGAAGGGGCTACATTAATTGGCTTGTGAAGGGGCTATTTTAAATTTGGCGTTTCAGAAGAGAAAGAAATGTGGATTAAACGGGCCCGTATCTAGACACCATTAAGCTGGGGGGGGGGGATTACCTTTCGGTAGGGGGGGGGGGCGAACATTTTTAGGAAATTTTCGGTAAGGTCATTCTTACAGACTGCTGTAATCATCATGCTATGTAGTTACATAGGCGTTTAATAAGCATTTGAAAATAAGTATTCAAACAAAAAAAAAGTATTTTTAGGTTAATATAAGGAAATGTGTATACTTTAATGATTGTTAGCGATTTCTGAGCAGGGGGGGGGGGATTTCACGCGGGGGGGGGGGGTGCCCCCCGCGCCCCCTGTAGATACGGGCCCGTGATTAACTGGACACAATCAAGAGGGCATGCGAATTATAGTGTGCTTTGTGGGAAATTTTGTCCGGACAGCGGCGCTGCGGCCTACTCGTATATCGAATTCCAACTGCCCACAGAAGCTAAGTTGCCCGAACAGCCCACAAGGGTTCGCGCATATTTATTGCTTTGTATGTACAACTGGAACTAGACTCGTTCGTTGTCATGCCCCCGCGCCTAGAATATTCAAAACACCTGGCCCCGAGTTCACATAGCATTCTCAGACTTAAGTTAAGAATTTACTCAAAATTGTTCGCTTTATTTTGACTAAAATATACCCCTGTATAATAATTTTGTTGTTTTAATGTATCAAATACGTCAATAATAAACTACGAGTAAAGATTTGTATTTCTGGATCAAATATATTTCTCATAAACTGTAATTCAAAGTTGAGCAAATTCTCAACCTTAGTATGAGAATGCTTTGTGAACTCGGGGCTTTGTTTACGAGCCAGCGTCTTACTCACTGAGCCACCAATCGTAATATATGTTTGTCGTTTAACACTGTGTATGTCATGAAGCAATAACCGAGAAAGGGAAATAACTCTTCATCAAATTCCACAGTAGACACTCCGATATTTTGGGGAAAATATCAGGCGGTGGGGGAGGGGGTCCAGGGAACTCAAGACTAAAGCAGAGATTTTTTTTTCTTCTACATTCATGGACATAACGCCGTTTAGACTCACTCGACTGTAATCCTATACATGTATGGACCTAAATGAGCGGGAACATTTTCTCAAAGCTTCTGATTTTATCATATTCCTGGTAGTCACCGCCCCACCCGCCGACCTAACGCCAAACTAGACGTTGTACTCCCCGCTGTGCAAATTCCATGAAACGCCCTCAATTAAAAATATAAAATAAGGCCCCATGCAACGTCCCACTTAGAATAAGCATTATTAGCGAAAAAAATTGAGAGAAAGACCAATTTATGTAAAATACCCACTTAAAAAACTGCCATTTTGGAATAAAACCCGCTAAATTTATATAGAAAAAGGACATCCTGTAATTTCACTAACGGTTATGAAAACTTGTAAACATGGAATTACATTCTAGCAAGCGACTTGGCAGGTAATTTCTAATTTTCTACTAAATTGAATTTTATTTAATACCTAAAATTTGATATTTAAAACAAAATAGAAACACAAATTCGATGATTTTGCAAATTAAAATTACCAGTAGCGTGACGTCAACCACTTGTTTTCGATTACGTCCGCGCTATTTGATCTCCAGTAATAAAGCAAATTCTTTTATTACTGATCAAAGAAGAGTAAAGGAGCACACGTAAGTACACACTCTCTCTCTCTCTTATGGGGAAGAATTTTGTCATCGCCAATGTGCGCTTGTGCGTCAGTCTTTGTACATTTGTTAGTGGACATTGTGTTCTCCCGTTCTTGAGTTCTTTCCCCAGACTTTCGAAAAATGTGAAATATGTGGCCTATAAAGTTTGTAGAACTTCCCGATCACACAATTTATGTCTGATTTAAATGATACATTTCATAAATGTTAAATATCAAAATATCTTGAATGAGTTCGATTAAAAAAAAATTGTACCCACCAAAACTCAATTTCTTGTTTAATTACTTTATTATGTGCCAAGTAATCACTGTAGTGTAGTTTCGACAAGATGTGTAAGTTAAATTTCTGTTGCTGGAAAGTCAATTTCATTATCCGTTAGTTAACGGATTCATTAAAGTAAATCAAGAGAAGACTGTTTGTTCATTGGCTGAATTTTAAATTTACATGTATAATATAATGTATCATATTCCTAATAATGTACATGTATATAACAACTTCATAAAAGTTAGTATAAACAAGAAACAGAAGACAGTGAGACAAAACTTGATTAAAGACAAAAAGATAATTTACTACAGAAAAAACTATAGAATACTTTATTTTTTCCTTTAGAAATTTTAGCATAAATCTGTATGACAAATTTGGGACCATTAATTTCTACAGATCCCAAACATTTTGCAGAATATATAGAATTTCATGCTATAGAAAATGGAATAGCCCCCCTCCCCTCCCCCAACACACTAGAATGTTGCATAAAAAATTACACTGGTAATCTACATTGATTTTCACTGTTCGCAGCCCGTCTTTTGCAAACCGCTAGTTTATGATACAGACTTTTGCGATTTATGTAGTTTTATGATTGAAATAAAAAAAATAATGCCATTTGTAACTCATGGCGCATAGACTGTGGTTGTATTGTTACTGTAGGTAGAGAAAGTAGAGTGTACATGTAATTATATGATAATACGTAATGCGATATCAGGGCGGTACCTCTTTCTACACATGATTACCAAGCTTTGTTATTTACGTACCGCGATATAAGAAAAACAAAGGCGGTTATCAGATACAGATTTATTCCGGCTGTAGAATGGAGTAGACGAGTACTGTAGATGTACTAGTTTACTATACATGAAGTGCTTGCTTTAAACTTTTGATGACTTACCAGTCCTTTCATTTTAGTTATTTAACTACTGTGTGCTGTCTACACAACATATTGTTCACAGCTTCTTTTTTTCTTTAGTGACTCCATTTCAAAATTCAAATTTGATATACCTACTTATACAGATTAGGAACACAGTCATGTAACTGTAAAATCTTCGCTACAATTGGCACATTCAAGTCAAGCTAGCCTCAAACTGAAAAATTTCCAACACATATCGTCATACATAGATCGTATTGAAACAAGTATGAGCCATTAAAATGGTCACCGAACAACAATAGTAATTTGATTGGATAATATAAGGTTGATTTTAGTGAACAACAATAGTAATTTGATTGGATAATAAATATAAGGTTGATTTTAGTGCTAGCCAATCAAAAAATTGAAGTATGGAGCGGATTGGGCCATCAGTCGAACGATCACTCGAAGGGCCGGTCGGACAAAAAATAAAGGAAAATAATTTTGTCCAATTCGTCTAAAAAGCCCTTTACTGCCGAACATTATATGGGGGAGGGGTGATTGGACCGGCTATGGGGCGATGATGATCATGTTGTTTGTGGCCGGTGGCTTTAAGGGGCCGCCACGCCATCAATGGAGTCTGGAATGGGCTGGTATAATAGACTTTCTGGGTCGGGTGTGCTGGGTGTGGGTCAGAATTCTCCTGCAATGGGGATTTCGAATTTCATCCGAAAATTTCATCAGTTTCACCCGACACTGTCGCCCGCAAATTTACTAATTATTAAGTCACCTGCACCCTGTTTGTGGGGATACGCCAGAATCCAAAACTCAAAAGGCAGCTTTCGTCACTCTGTACCAACGTGTCTCGTAGCCTTCCATCACAGGAGGAATCAACTAGCGCTCCCGGCAACAAAAATGGTCGACATTTTTCAAAGAAAATATTCCTACTTAATCAATATTCCTAAGTGGTTAATCAAATGGTCAAAAGTTTTTCAACTAGTCCCATTTTCAACCAGTTAAATTGTCTTGACTCTTTACGATACAATGATAATACGTTAATTAATTATAACGATATGATAATTTCACAAGTTGATAGTTGTAAATTACTTGCAGGTTTGGAGTTTTGGCTGAAGTTAATCGATCTATGAAATATATTATTTGACATAGATAATAATCCAATATGCCACCAAATCGCATATTTGGGATTCATATTACAAAATTTTCCAGGGGAAGAGCCCAGACCCCCCCCCCTCCAGGGCTCCGCGGTCAGTGAAAGGGGCTGCTGCAACACGGGACCCCCGGCCGGTTCCCGGCCCCAACTCGCCCCTGTGTGTGATGCACGAAACTGTGGCTCAACCACTAGAAACGTTAACACCGTTTGATTAATCAATGGCCGAAGTCACAGAGCCAAAGCCGCTCGTATGAACCCTGACAAGACCTCTCCCTACAACTCGTCAGATCAAAGGTCATCAAAGTGTAAAATAGACGGAAAGAAATATAGATCTGTATTTTAATCAGATTGAATCTTCTACAACAACTGTTGCTGAAGTAAAAAAAACAGAAGTTATCAGTGGTGGAAACATGTTAGTGCTATGTGAAGAAGGAGGCTCCTCTCACACCATGTTTCATTCCAACAATGACACAGGGGGCCCTACAGGACAAGGAAAACTACAAAGTTCGTCCGAACTTTTCGATGAATATTGGTTGAAAACATGTAAATCGGACAATGTACTGAACTATTCCATATGGTGTGGCATATTTCTTTTAAAGCAACGCGAGCATGAGGTTTGGAAAAAAAAACATGAATGGTAGGTTGTCTAACACCCTAAACACACCCTAGTGATGATGAATTTAGATATTAGAACCGCCACAAGAAAACAATAATTAACGCACCGGAATGGATTGAAACAAATAAAATTTGGTAAAAGTGCGATTGCGTTCAATTATTTATAATTTTTGAAAAATGTTGAAAAACATTATTGTTTCTTCATCTCATGAACATTTATTTATCATGTTCCTCATATCAATCTGAAGATAATTCAATCCACTCGAACAGTGATAATAGTTTACTCACTTGAACAACCACAGGACTTTTCAAACACTAACTTATGGAAGTAATTATCGGAAATCGGGGAAATTAGATGGGCATCTTTGTATTACTATTAAACCCACATTTTTGTCTAAGAATGTAGAGATTGAATACCCTGTAGGACAAGCGGTAGACAGTGCTTACTCTTTAGAAACAGCCAAGAGGTTTGGACGACAGACACCGACGAACAGATTGTCGCTTGTAAATCAATCATTACTAATTACTCCGCACTGTCTTGTTGAGGATATGTTTTTTTTTCTTCATCGTTCATTCATTATAAAATGTAAAATGTTCACTATGTCTTAAATGTTGGATATAAGGATCTCATTTGTAATGCAAGATAACAATACCAATATCGATTTAAATGGAATGGACCAATATTGAATTCTAATTAGTGTTTATAATTTCGAGGGGGCGGGGCGAATTGTTACCAAGTGCGTGCTGTATCATAAAGTCTGTCATTGAGTCAACTGGCATGGTTTCGTATCCCTGGTTGTTCGTGACAAGGAGTAGGGTCGCCTGTCCAACCCCGTGGGTTTTCTCCGGGTCCTACGGTTTCCTCCCACTGCTAAAGTCCCATACGCACAAGCGAATTATTGAAATAAAATTAAATTCATATGTTAGTCCGGAAATGACCTAGGCTGTATCGAGTGGAATTAAACCCCATTTCTCTCTCTCTCTCTCTCTCTCTCTCTCTTATAACCAGGAGGAGGGGATGAATGGTTAGCGCGTGCGAACTGCATCATACGGTCTTTCATTGAGTCAACTGGGGTGGTTTCAATTCCCGGTTGTACGCGACAAGTAGTTCAGCTCTGAACATCGGTCTCATTACACCCACCCTGAACGTTCAGGGACTGGCCCATTCAATCAATGTCGAAAATAATTTGACCCCCCAATTTTACTGGGCAACTTTTCACTGCTAAACAATGGGTGTCACTCCGTGTGGACGCGTGTACAGTGTAAAAGAACATCTCAGTGAGAAAATAAGACCTTGCTCATTTCGTTAGAGTCAGTATGAGCATCACAACACGCTGTGTCATGGTGGCGAAAGGGTAGTTTGATAGGGGGGGACGTATTTTTAACAGCGTGTTGTTTCGCTCATACTGAGTCTAGCGAGGTAAGCAAGGTCCTATTTTGTCACTAAGATGTTCCTTTACATTGTACAGACGTCCACACGGATTGACACTCCGATGTTTAGCAGTGAAAAGTTGCCCAGTAAAATTGACTGGGGTTCAAATTATTTTCGACATTGATTGAATAGGCCAGTCCCTGAACGGTCAGGGTGAGTGTAATGAGACCGACGTTCAGAGCTGAACTACGCGACAAGGATCCTCCCACTGCCATGACCTAGTTTGTGTTGAGTGGACGTTAAACCCCATTTCTCTCTCTCCTTCTCCCCTTAAGTCTTTAAATCCCAGTACACGACATTTTAAAGTGGGGTTGAAATTTGGTAAAGGTATTTGGTTTCCAAACACGAAAGTCACCAAGGTTTACTTATAGAGCTGTTTGTTTAACCCAAAAGTCACCGTTTGATTGACAATAAACACCAATGCAGCAGAGACTTATTTTATATTAAAACAAATGGATTGAGTTGCGTTACCTTCTGAACTGAAATCAGATACTTCAATTTATGTAATAACAAGTGGAACCTGCTGTGTTAATTTTAGAGGTTTCAATGCTGCTAATGAATCATACTGAATCTGCTCAATCCACTTTATTAGGATTAACAAAAAGCAGCGTGTACACTATCAACTACTCGGTAGCGTGTTGGCCAACATTTCACCAAGACAAAGGTTGACAAGTGTATACAGAGTAAAAATGTCGTCTACATGCCAGTCAACATGTTGCCGAAAAAATGCAAATACAATTCTTGTTGCCATGGTGATTTAAACTTGATAAACTTTAAATAAGCTGACCTACCTGAAGTCATGTGGCATTGAGACAACATGGCAAACACGGCATAGACACAAACACATTTTAAACAAATTTTGACCAACCTGTTACCGGAAAGTTGATAAGAGAGAAAGACAAAACATTGAAAAATAAAATAAAATCTAATCTGCATGATGCGGTGATCTGGTTTCAGTGAAATCATATTTTAGGGGTTTAACGTCCACTCGACACAAACAGTTTCAATGGTTAAATTTTATTCAATAATTCGGAGTGGAAATAAAGAAACCGGAAGGTCGGCGAAAATCCACAAGGTTGGGCAGGCGACCCTATTTCAGTGAAATCGTATTTGAGGGGTTTAACGTCCACTCGACACAAACAGTTTCAATGGTTAAATTTTATTCAATAATTCGGAGTGGAAAGAAACCGGAAGGTCGGCGAAAACCCACAAGATTGGACAGGCGACCCTATTTCTTGTCACGTAAACGGGAGGAATCGAAACCACGTCAGACGAATCAATGATAGACCTTCTTATCCAATGCGCGCGCTTTAATCATATTTCTACGTAATTACCGAAAATCGCTGAAATTCAATAGGCTTCTTTGTTTCACCAATTTTAATCATGCATATCCAAATAATAGAGCCATAATGCTATTGCCCTTTAACAGTACCTATAGTAGTACCCGTACACAAGGGTTGCGTATACCCATTCTCACTATGTAATATTAAAAGTGAACATCTTATATTGGTCCCATGTATAAATGATAATAACTGCAACGATCCTATTAATTCTGAAGGATTGAAAGGACAATATTGGTGTCAGTCATTACCACTTCCGTTTGTTGAAACCTGGATTACGCATTTATCGTAGCAATGATCTCTGTGTTAAAATTATATTTGGAATGTATTAAACCATTTCCACCACCTGTATGATAATGACTGACACCAATATTGTCCTTTAACATTCTGGTCTACTGGTACACACGCAATGTATTGACTTCTACCATCGGATATTTTCTGCGAATAGTCTTACTATCGTTCAATAAAATCATTTTCGCGTCTTTAGCCGTGGTAAAATTTATTTTGAAAAGAATATATAAGTTAAATAATCTGTAGTAAAGCGTTGCTAGGTATAGTTGTTAACGAAGTAAACAACAACTGGTATACCCACCCTGTTAATTATTGTGTCTGCTATTAAATCAAACACATGCTTCCAATTACATGTATATCAACTCTTCCTCAAATTATCACATGTATATTAAACTTAAATTATAAACATGTAATGTATGGGTTAGTTACTTATAAAACACATGTATATATATTAAATCTATGGAAGGCAAATGTGGCAATAATTGGCAAGAAATTGTGAACTTAAACCATTATAATATCAACTATTCTCAGAGCAGACAAAACAAAAAGCCAAACGCCATTTTTATTTGTTTCCGAGTTGGCTGATAAAAAAACATTTTGCCCATTTACATGATTTGTATTATTAGTGGTATTTTACTTTGTATTAGTAGTGTACTTTATATACCATTGGTACGCAGTGTGTTTTGAACTTTTGTGTTATGCCTGTGTATTGGTAATGTATAGTGTTTACAGGTGTTTTGAATGCTTTAGAATTTGGGTGTACAAAATTATCCTCAAAGATTATTTTGTCCTGTTACGAGTCGAAAGTACGGTTCAACAGATGTTGGAATCACTGTTTAACCTTTAAAACCAATGACGCACAGTGGCCGAATTTGCCCTCCCATGATAATTAAATTGATATTATTAACATACTAGGGAAAATAGTTACTAATTTTGGTCGTAAATATTCATTGCAATTAAAGTGTTTCAAATTTTGAGCTTCTTGACCGGGTTTGATTACACCGGAAGTAGTGATGGTAGAGAGAGAACAAGAATGTCCAGGCCCACATGCGTGATATTAGAAATAAATGAACAATACTGAATTCGGAACTGCTGGGGGTTTTTTTCAAATGGATATGACAACTGTCTTCGTCTTCTCATAGACCTTCTCTCGTAATCGAAATCCAGCCCTTATGTGCAAGTAAGCTGTTTATCTCGCCATATTTTCATTTCATTTTCAAAAGAAAGACCAGGTGCTTTTTAATAGAGCATAGGCATCGGATCTAACACTTTGGAGACCCGTAAACACCATATTCATTAGCAGTCCCGAATGTAGCATAAGTTTACAGTTTAGAAAGAAGGGGAGAATAACTTTAATTGGCAGGAAATAGTTATTAACGTCAGAACTATTCCAATTTCCTAGTTTATGTGAACTTTACAATTAGCACATTAAGAGAAACCAATCATAAACGCGTTAGAATTAAACAAAAATTTAATTATACCCATTTGTCACATCTGAAAATCACACACATATTTCCTACACTACAGAAGGATGCAATAATCATCTTTCTTGACACAATATACATTATACAGTATAATGATATTAATAATTATACAGTGATAATGTTGTGTTTTCATAGAGGCACTTTGTATTGTAAGGTAGAAATCAGGTGTATATAGTAGGTGTTTAATGTCTTCACGTGGTTTGTAATTAATGCCAAGAAGACGACACAATATGGTAGTTATAACATCAATAGTGTTTGGAACCATTAAATAACAATATATCCTTGAGAGAATTTTTATAACGTATCACAAGTTTTTAAACACAATCACTCACTCTATACCCGCTGAGTCCACAATTGATAGCGATTTACCCTTCGCCAGTTTCTTATGAACTTCAGCTGTCAATTTTAATAATTCTTCGCGATATAAATTTTTATCCGTTCTGATAAGGCGATCAGTTTGTTTTGAGTGTGACTGCCAAGAATTTTGTTCTTCCTCAGAACTAGAGGCACTTGTATTAAATGGCGGTCTGAGATCCCCTCCTTCCCTATCCCACGCTGTCTCTTCCGGTATTTCCACATCAACACCTTCAACGTCATTACTTTCCGTGTACGTAATTTCATCTAATGGTTCACAAGCTTCTATGCTAGCTAACCAACTTTGACAACGTTTAGTATTTTCTTCTTTATAAAGTCGGTCTCCTAGAAATTGTTTTCGGAGTCCAATTTCTTTAGGCCGCGTATTGGCCAGACTGGCCGCCGTACACGTGTCCGGTAGATCCTCCTCTTGAATTAAATGTTCACTACGCGTGCGATGAATTCTTGCACGTACCCGTTTAATAGGTTTGATGGGTCTAGGAATAGATGAGGCAGATCGGTTCGTCTCTACTATATCATGACCCCCTGATTTAACCCCGTATGTTTTATTAGAATCACTGACGTCTAGAGGAGATGAACTGTTCTCCTTTTTGCCCTGTTGAACGAAATCTCGCCAACAAGGTGGTTTCGGAGGTTTCAAGCCACCCACGGAAGTAGTCATCGGATCGCACTTCATGGATGTTTTTTGCATTCTACAGTAAATCGTACTTATATAATCCACTTTCTCTCTGTTTAGAGGTCAACACGACACTTTTTTAATCCATGGCGTCGATAAAACTAATTTCAAAGAACATAATGTATCGTTACAACGAACCAGACAACACAACACATCAGTTATCATAATCCTCGTTGAATTATCCAATAACATATTCCTTTTCCGTTTAATGTACACACCACAAATTACTAGCCAGGAAGTAGAAAAATAAAAACATTTAAAAAATAACACAACCTAGAAATAATATTTAAATTAAACACTCGAATAAAATCAGCTCGTGTTACAGTAAACTGATAATAAACACTCGGTGATATGAACTAAACATTAACTTATAATAACAAATGCAGCCATCTATAACTTTGTCTTTAATGCCCCATCTTATAATAAATCCAGAGAAATACGTTTAGAACTGTAGAGTGCATCATGTGTTAACAATAACGCTCTTTCTGTGCCAAACACCAACTCGCTTCCATTATCTGTTGCCAACTTCATGTCTGACAAATTATGCTCAGGGCAAGCGAGTAATATAGAACAATAGCATTACATTTTCATCTTTTATCTGAGAACACACATTAATGCCTACACAACTTCTTCCAATACATCACTGGTACCAGTCTCTTTCATTAACACACGATAATATAATCACTAGTTTTATATGTTACATGTATATATTACACACGCAGGTCTATATAACAATAATAGACAACAACATCCTGGCTTTATCTAATTAACAATTTTAACTACGATAGCATTAGAATTGGTATAGCTATAATAACACAAACATTTGATTATATTGCTTCATTAGTTTGTTTTATTCTATTCCTTCGTTAGTTTTCTTTATTTCAACCCACACGACATCTAGTCATCTTAAAATACACACATTTCTCAAATCCGGGGTGAAAACCTACAAAAAGAAAAATGGTGAAATTTTTGTTTTGGCATCAAATCAAAAGTAAGAAAAGTAATCATCTATTGTGAGTTATTTTTGACTCTGTTTCCATCTTGAATATCAAAGATACTTGTTTCCTTTTCTTTCTTCTTGACAGATTTGACATTTCGTCGTTTATTTCTATTTATATGAAAGTTAAGGTGTTACCCAGGAAAAAATACAAAACGCTGATCAACTTAATCTACAATGGGTTTGCACCGCGTGACGCCGGAATATAGAATATCTGCTGTCTAAATAATCATATTGAGCAGAGCTCTAAACAAAATATCCATACCAACTCAGTCAAAACAAAATTTAGAACTTTAGAATATTTGTAGTGCCATTTGTGTACTTACCGTTCTTATCGGAGGTATATCAGCGGCCATTTTGAATTGACCAAACTATGGTTTGCTAGCATTAAACAAATATAGGTCACTGGCAAGCGACCCATCTTTCAGAAAGTGCGTTGTAGGGATATGTTTCCCATCTGTTTAAATGCTTCTAGTCTGTTTATGTATATACATACACACAAGTTGTTGGTGTGGTATAAACGCTGTCTACATATTATAATGACGTCTGCCACACGGAGCTTCAAATAATAACTACAACACGATTTTCGGAAATGCGGAAGTACAAACTCCTGTCAAAATGGTTCTTGGGCAGAGTTAAAGACAGCGTTCACTGTTCTCATATAAACAATGAAGGGAATACGTCAGAATTGTATAATGGAATTCTTTAGCCGTAAAATAATAAATTGTATGATTAATGTTCAATTGTTGAAAAAGAAAACGATCGAACTGTACATTTGTAAAACCAAAATTTCGACTCAGGTTATCTTTAGTCCCAAAAGGTTTATTTTTTGTTGAAACTATGGTGTTTCGAGCAGTATAATTCCGTCAAAAGTTGCCCGTTTACAAAAATTATAACAACAATATTCTCACAAATTTGAAGCAATTCTCCGAAAATAAATAGTATTTGTTACGTGGGGTTTATGTATAAAATAACTTCCCAAGGAGATGAATATTCTACAGTTGCAGATATTTTATTTTCATTTTATTTGATACTTTAAAAAAAACAAAAAAAAACACTATAGCAACATTTATTCTGTTGGATACCAAAACAACCGCTTAAACCATTCGAGCATCGCGAAACAGTAGGTCCGGGGATTCTAAAGTATGATCCCATCAAAAATCCGATCCAAAATTTTGTTGATAGTTTGTTATATTACCTTATGCAAAGGAACACGGTAGAGTAAATTATGCAAAAATAGTAAATTATACTACTTAAGATAATTCTTAATTTTTGCTCAATGTGAAAACAAGTGTATTAAAATGCTGTATAACACTGATATAATGTGATATGTGTATACCAAAGCGTCTCGTTCCTGCTTGCAGTGTCGCCCAAACTTATACTCGTATTAACTTGTAAAGAAGAATCAGACATTTGATCCTGCCATTGCTTCCTCAACTCACCCGTCTATACAAACTGGCACTTAAAGCGCATGCTCCGTCTCACCACTGTTTTCGTCAGGTGGGGGTAATACATAAAGTGCGCGTGAAGATACTGACTGCTCTAACCTTCACCGCAGACGTCACAAATGAGACGATATGGTCGATCTACTTGTACTGTGGGAAATACATAAATAAAATCATATGCTAATGACTATAATATACAACTTTAATTGGAACACTTGCTCTATCATTAAATCTCAGCAAATAAAACAACGGTGTGTGTGTTCTACTGAAGCTATAACACACAAATGCTACATTAAAACGACCTTGGATAATATGCTTGCTGTAAAGCCAAATCATTTAATGTCAATGACTTGTGGAAAGCAAAAAGGGGAACTCTTGTTGCTGCTTGATGTAGTTGAACGTTGATAGTCTGCAATGCTAAGAAAGCCTATAAATCTGAGTGTAATAAATTGACACGTTGATTGAATTAAATCGGACGCCTACAAAATAAACAGTTACATAAATGATACCAGTTGCTGTATTCTATATTGGCATGTTCTATGTTCTTATGTTATGAAAACTCTAGACCAGGATAAATGATAACTTTAAGAGAAACGTGTTGAAATTCTAAAAATGTCCAGAAAAGAAATATTTTTGGTTCACTTGCACGTTTTATTTGCCACTTGGGATCCAAAATATCCATGAAAGAAACAATTGCTCAGTGAATTGAAATTATTCCAAAAACAAAACCCGTCCAACGTGGCATTCTTTAGAATCGACTGAATGAGGAATAAACAAATCTAGTGCAATTTGCTGACGGCCATTTGAATTTAAACAAAGTCAAGTTCCACCCATTTTAATTGTTTTATCCTGGTATGTTTATGGCTGGTAGACGACGAGTACAAGAGATAAAAAGTAAATGGGTAGTTTATGACTGTTTATATACAAAGAGAACCATTGTTGAACAAAATGTTAGTCTAATCATTGTCTTAATAATGGTTATTGTATATTATTGCTAAAACAGGGATATCTTGTCCTGGCAACACCAATAATATTCACTCTAATTAATTTAAGAAACAAGTGCAAAAGAACCTTTACTGTAATCAAAAAAACAAAAAACAAGCGAAATTAGTTACTGTCACATCCACCATTCGTCGCAACATCGGTTAATAAGTAACACAAAAGAGAGGTGGTTTATTTTTTTCTGTAACACCTGATACCATTTTTATGCATTTGAGGAATTCACAATTCCAAGAATATATTAATTGTACTGTCACTTCACCAAATCAAAAACTATATTCGCATAAGGGCATTCTGGTTTAAAAGCTTTACGATAGAATATTAACATTTGTATTTTTTATATAGACCCTCTAGTTTACTAAATGTCATTGTGCTTGATAACGATAGGAGGATACTTATCGAAACGGCATGCTTGTGTATAATAAACTAGTGATTGATCTCCGTGTTAGTTTTGTTATGTCTAAATGCCACTAAATGATTATCATTAAATACCAACGGAGTTCGCCAATAACTTTATTTAAGGACAACAGCTGAGTTTGGTCGATTTGGTGGATAACATGATACAGCCCATTGCTCATCTTCAGTTACAGTTTTACTGAGTTGGGCTTTGATAGAGTTGATGATGTTGTCATCATCTCCTGGATTGTCAACATCGTTCTTCTCTGATAACGTCAGTTCCCGTTCAAATAAGCACAAACGACATTTGCAACAGGGTGTTGCTCCAAGCTTCATTTGTCCAGTTCTCTTGTCCACGGGAGTTTTTAGATAAAAAGATCTATCATGGAGAGTTGCTTTGTTATGGGTATGAATAAAATTTTCACCAGAATTGGGGAAGGTTCTGGGGGCTCTGAAAAGTCTTCCCATACGCCCGGTTTTCTTGTGGGATAATTTGCTTCTAGATTCACTTTCACCAAGACGACGCGGACTGTGCGGAGTTTGATCATAATAATACTTTAACATTTCATTAACTTTATCATCATATTCTTTTCTCTCGTGTAACATTAGCTGTCTTTCAGCTACTCTTTGCATAGTTGCAATATCTCCCTTTTTAGCGCAACATTCAGTATTGGCAACAACATTTGGCTTAATATTTTTAAAATATATGATTTTGTTTTGGTCAATGAACATTTTGCATCTTTGTCCGTCATTGAAGACCTTACTTTTGAAACGTTTTTCTGTAGGATTAACACTCGATGCTTCAGTATCAGTAAAAGGAAACATTGTCTGGACAGTCATAACAGGCCTGTCCACTGTTGTCAAAAATTGCCACCAGTTTTCCATTTCGAAGTCTTGGTGGTGGTTCGTTGGATCTGTTATAGGAAATTTCACTTTACGTTTACCAGCAGAAAATTCACGTTGTGTCTCAAACCATTCGCTACTTGCTACTTTAACTTGTTGTAGTGTCTTCGAGTTTGCTATATAATTTGAATTTCGCAATGGAAAGCCCGATGAGTGTCCCTGAGTAAAAGAGGAGCTCCTACATAGAGTGTTTCGCGAGATAGCCCTTGATACCGGTGGAGTAAATGTTATGTTTACTTTGTTTGAACCACGACTTTGAATGTTTCGGTCTGAAAATGGGGATATTGTTGCGAATGCCATGGTTGCTTGTTGATTGTTGTAAGGCGTGTGATAGGTACTTGAAGAGCGTTGACTCTGTTTTACACTTCTGTTGGAATTTCGTGACATTGTTGGAAGTCTGTAACAAAAATGATTCTTATTAATGCATTAATATTTGATTTCATTTATGTTTAAATACATGTCTATTACAGGTCTTATTTTTGATTTTCAATGTTATTTAAATTATTAATTACTCATTTCTTAATATTATAAGCCTTTGATCAACTCTCTAGATTTTCGGATGCCCGAGATTTAAAAGATTTAGAACCACCGCGTGATTTAAAGTTTTAACGATATAGTGAATATAAGTTGTCAAAACCGCAAACACTGATAACTTCGCTTGGAATATAGTGACTTTCAATATATTTATTTCTCATTATCTATATAATAGTACGAGCGATCATTTCTTTACCTTAATCTTACATAATGCACCTTTAACGCTACCAATCGCGGTAAGTAATTACACTTATAGTTACCACCCAACTATAACGTTTTTCTATAGCACTATAGAAAATAAACTTATAGCACTAGTTAATGGCCTTGTAAGATTTTCACATTAAAATCTAGAAATCGCTAAAATCTAGAATTCTTGGTTATCGACAGTAACCTCTTTCATAAAAAAAGAAGCAGGTTCATGTGTGTCTAAATAATGTGACATATTGGAATAATTATTTAAAATGCAATAACCACATGCATTTTATACCAGACCAAATTTATCACATGTGATATTTCATTAAACACAGTCTACAGCCAGTATAGGATTATATATTTATTTACTTTTACCAAACCAAGATAGTCGACACACGAAGAAATTTGAATAAAGCTATAAACTAATATCTTGAAATTCAAACTACACTGGAGGCTATAAACAGTTGTAGATATAGAATGCGATATGGTGATTTGAAATCTACAAAAACATTTGACAGTTTTATAAGGTGATTAAAGACTTACTGAGGGTGTAATCTAAAATATACCAATATCATTAATCCCACTTCACATAGATCTGAAAATTATATATTCATGTTGATTTAAGGTTAACACGGTACGTATCTTTCAATTTCTACCCGTACAAATTAATTACAAACAAACATTTCCACTGGGTTCACGTTGATATTTACAGTTCATACCACCGGCCTTCATAATCTGAACCTCCCAACTTATCGTCTTTGCAATAACACATATATACATATAAAGGTATTTTCACTGACTGTTGAAGATATCATTGTCTTGTATGTATAATGAGTTTAAATATTGATCGTTTTATATTATCATGGGACCAAAGCTAACAAACGCATAATTATTTCAATATACCCATTCCAAGCTTATTGGTTTTTGTTCATAGATCAATACTATTGATATATGAATGAGGAATTCAGATTATGGTTTTAGTAAACGGTGGTTGATTGTATTTAATAGTGTCCTGCTGATTCCAATTATATACCATCTTCCCCTGTAAACTTGTACACTACACCTTTATATGCCACCCTGCTTAAGGAAATTGAACATAATGGATCTGGGAAATAGATATATATATAGTAAGCATATGTAGAGAAAAACATATAGATTGTAAATAAGGGGTTTCTTTTCACCAAAACTGAATAATAAATACCACAACTTTATATGGAAAACAATTACTGAGCTTATTTCACACTAAGTTTCAACAAGTTCCTCTTGTCGTTCTCAAGTGAGTTTCGTATGTTTAGTTACTAAATGTCTATAAGGATTTCAATACTGAATAGAAGAATTTTCCATATATAAACTTTACTTTAACATCAAGTAATTGATATTTGAGAGCTATATTTTAAAAATATAAAATTTTAAAACTATGTAAGCTTACCTTATATTCTTGTAGAAAAAAATCAAATCTTACCTGTAAGTGCTAGTTACACAGTGACAAGACGTAGGTAATGTCTTATCAAAGTTTTCAATATTCTATACCCAATACAGAATATCCCAGCAACTGTCGTTATAAAGCGTACTTAATATGTATGCGAGTCAGTACATAACAAGCTGGGCGAATAAATGATTCATTTAAGGTAAAAGTCAAGTTGTTTATTCTCCACTACTATTAATATTCGTTTACAGTCCTTTGATATACTTTACTACATAATTAAAATCATTGATTTATATATTAAGGTAAAGCTTATTGAAATATTCGGTGAATGGAACGTTCGTAAACATGATTCCACCATAATAACACGAAATTAAAATGAACAGACGAACACGCTACTCGACTTACCCGGTGTCTTTAGGAAAGAAATTTTATTGATTAAAAGGGATTATACATCCAACTACTTGTCGCATATTGATGTAAATCTTTCGGGACAATCTACATATAAAGATGGGATTATAATTATCGACGACCTTGTATACCTACAGACTAGAGAAATATTTGATCTATACTCCTTGCCAGTGGGAGCCATATATACTGAGCGCCTCAGGGGCGGATCCAGGAATTTTTGCAGGAGGGGGTTTGCCAGGTTTCTGTTAGGGAAATCTGCCATCATCGTCTCTAAATTACATTGGCATACATACAAATTGAGCTTTTTAAACAGAGAAATCATTTTTATACTGATGTAGATCACTTTGTGATGTAATTTCATTGATGCAAGGCATTATTTTTTTTTTTTATGTAGCTGAGCGGGGGGGGGGGGTGGACCCCCCAACCCCCTCCTCTGGATCCGCGCCTGCGCCTTAGGAAACGCTTCACTTAGTTTTTCGTATAACAAAATGATCCTGTACACATATTTTATTTATTTTGCTTCGTATTGTGAACACTACAGGCCCGGGACTGCACAGCGCTTACGGCTACCCCCCTCCACAGGTTCATTCACTTTACTTGAACTAATCGTTTGTTTGTGATTTCTGCATATTGTGTCTTGTCCATACATTTGATTTGCGTATATATGTGGTGTAGCCCCCCCACCCCCACCCACCTGCAATTACTATTAGTAAAAATAAATAAACCAAAAGTTGATTTAGATTTTACGTAAGGATTGTAGCGGAACAATGAAGAACTGGTTGCTGTCGATTCCTTGAGGATCTCCTAGTTACATGCTGAGCTGACTCCCCAGAAGGAAAGCGGAAAGAAGTTCTGCCTCTTCTCCAACACGATGAAATATAATTATTGGACTCGCTAAGGAATCGATTCCACTATTCCCCTCATCAAAACATGAGATATATGTCTGTATTCTCTGGAGTCACTTCAACCAAAGGTTTTGGTGCTGCTGGTATGCAGACAAAATCCACGAGGCGCAGTTCTTAAGGGCACACCAATATTCCAAGTACATGTTCGTGCATGTGCAATTCTTTGGATTACCCATTCTGTGAAGGCAGTCAGCATCGATATCCCGCTTACCTGATATGTATTTAATATTAAAATTGTAGTTTGTCAACAAAGTTGCCTCATTGTTTTGGGTTTTTTTTTTATATTTGTGTAAATAGCAAAGACTTTTCTGTAAAGAAAAAATTTGAATTTGTCGGTCATTGCCCACTCGGACGCTGACAAATTTTAATTGTTTGCAGGATAGTTCTGCTTGCGTATGCGATTACCTATTCCTTTTGGTCACGCGCTGAAAGCGGATAAAAAAAAACAGCTCTTAATCCACGCCTGAAATCTGCTCGAAATAATTGTGTTAAATTAAGTGTTTTGAAAAGTCGGGGTAAACGAGAATATGTGCTCTTGTCCCAATCTGATTATAATACTTAGGAGATAAACACTTCCTGTTTGGCATTTAGAGGGGTGTTATTGTCCAATAGACATGTCCTGAGATCATTGGCATTTAGAGGGGTGTTATTGTCCAATAGACATGTCCTGAGATCATTAGGACCCGAGACGCGTAGCGTCGAGGGTTCTAATGTAAAATCTCAGGACATGTCTATTGGACAATAACACCCCTCTAAATGCCAAACAGGAAGTGTTTATCGACATTGTAACATGCTTTTTTAGGCTTTTAAAAGCCATTACTAAAACAGAAGGGTGTTATTGTCCAATAGACAGTGTCTAATTGACCAATCAAAACGCAGGGTTTACCCTGAAGCATGTTACAATGATCTATATTTCGTTTCGTTTTTTTTTTCGATGACCTATTATACACTACAGGAGAACGCTAGATCGAAGATGGTCCTAGGCATATTATGACATGTGGATTGCGGTTGCGGTTCACATCTCGAAATTTTGACGAAATCAACAGGTCCAAGCCCTTACCCTTACACTAACCCTTACCCACATTTTTTATATTTATATGTGCTAAAATGTGTAGGACCGTTTTCGATCCAGCGTTCTCCCTAGACTACACGACGATCTGACCAGTTGTTTTGGGGATGGGGGAGGGGGGTCGTGCCATTGCATACGAGAAGCTGTTAACCCTATGACGTCATCTTTTTAATTTACTAATCAACATTGGTGTTTCTAGTGGATTACCTACAGTTCCGTGCACCTCGCGTCAAAAGCTCGCCACCGTAACAAACTGTTTCGTTGGCTAATCCTCCACATCATCAATAACACGTAAATGATAACAACTCTTGCAGATCTAGGTGTAGTAAAGACAAATGAAACGAAATCTTAAACTATAAAACGAAACGAAACGAAATAGGATCTGAATAGATATTTATACCTTTTGCAGAAACTTTGTGACCTAAAGCCATTTTTGTCAGGATGGCATTCAACGAGAACAGGCGACAACAGCTGAGAACAACACTGACAGGTCACTTTACAATGGACAGATGGTTTGGCATCAACAGCTCCAGCTATAACTGTGGATGTACTGCTGTGTGATAATACTGAATTCTTTTCAGCACACTTCACAATAAAGTAAGGATCACATTATTCTCAACTCTAAGACACCTGGCAAACTGGCGATTCAAGTTTAGTCCAAATGTGCCATGCAAGAGTTGGGCAGAGAATTAGCTAAAAAAAAAAGAGCTAACTTCGTACAATAAGGGTCCATTCTCTAGGAGAAGTAGCGATCCTATATACGCAAATATCGAAAGGAACCGTGATCTTTGGGATATAATCTTATATTTTCAGTTTCACCCATTACATACATTAGGCCTACACTATTTGCGTAAGCGTAAGATGAGTGACCATTTTGTCGGGCAGTTTCAATCAGATTTTCACTACATTCGAACTCAGCCGTCATTAGGGTGTAACTGTGATATATTTGTACAGGCAGGGGTCATAATCCCGGAAGTTATGGTCCGATATGCGAGAATATCGAAAGGAACAAAGAGTGAACGGAGGGAAGAGGCGACTACATAATACGTTCAAAAGAAAATGTGGGCGTTTAAAAACCAACATACTGTATGGGATTGATGATTTTATTTGAATTATATAGAATCAATTAAATGAACAATAATTTTTACTTGAAATACATAGAATTAATTAAGGATCAAATTAGTTTTATTTGCTGTAGACGACACCTGTTTGTGTTATATGACCACACAGTTGATCAAATATATGCTACTGTGTTAAGGTTTCTAAAACAATTAACATAGTTTCATTCACTGTAAAATATAATACCATCGGTCATAGCATAGAAAGCATAATACACAACTACAAAATATGAAATAAAAGTTCTAACCACAATAAAAAGGTGAAAACACACCTGTATGATTGATGAATATGAAATACCAGGATCTGAAACAGTGAAAAGTTATCGGAGAAAACCCTTATCCTTTAACAGCGTTATTAATTATAAATCAAACGTAAAACGCAGTGGCTATTTTTACGGGTCCGTAAAACATTTCATAAAGGCTATTTTTACGTGAGTTCCGGTCGCGCATGCGCAGCGCGAAAATTTTCCGACTTGGGTAATTTTAGTGCCGTAAAAATAGTCAGGTGCTTATTTTTACGTGAATCCGTCCGTAAAAATAGCCAGGTGCTTATTTTTACGTGACACTTTCCCACTGTGGACATGCAGAAGTCCCATTATGATAAAATATGGCCCTATTCTTATAGTTTATACTATAATCTATGCACCACCCGACAGTTATTTATTTTTATTCATGACGTTCACAAATCACAGCCGTCACAGGGCCGTAATTCCCGGGTGGGGGGGATCGGGGTCGCCAAAAGTTTGTAGGCTTAAACTTAATTTAATAAGTAAATTGGTAATTGTCCACATGGTGTCAATTTCAGCTCCGGCCCTCTAGGACTATTAGTAAGCCTTGTTTATAGTGGGTCTTGGTCTATAGTTTATGAGACACTGTATTCTGATCAATTAAAGTCTATAATGAACCCTGTAATAGGCATAAGGCCTACTTATTCAATTTACTCATTATTAAACCAGTTCTTCGGTAACAAGAGTCGACACGGATAGATTCATTTCATGGGGGGGGGGGTGACTGTGCAGTCTTGAATTTTGTTTTAAGGTGGGAATACAAAGAGGGAATAATTCCTTCTTATAATATGTAAGTCCTACTGTGCCCTTATCTCGTCAATATAAACAAAAAATAATATATAATGGTAAAAATCAATGCCAGAAGGCACCAAATAGCTTTATATTTATTTAAATGACGTAATGACGTAAAGAATGTTCGCTTATGGCCTTCTAACACCATGTAAAATGCCGCTGTAAGCATTTGAGAAGGAGTTCAAAAGAAAAACTAAAAGTATTTATGCTACAATATCGATAAACACGTTCATGTTTCGTATTTATCGGGGTTTATTGTATATTTAACCAGGTTTGAATTTTCCATTAGAACAACCCGACGCTGACGCGTCTCGTGTTCTAATGATCCAAGCCTGGTTAAATATACATTAAACCCCCTCTAAATACGAAACATGAAGTGTTTATCTTCTAATTCCTTTTCGATAAGAGGCAAATACAGGTATATAAGCTCTATAATATGACACAAGCTATGATGTGGTGAGAACAATGATCAGGAAGGTTGCTAAAGACCAAGCGACAAAAGTTGCATTTTTTGTAACTGCGCATGTCAACAGGAAGTCACGTAAAAATAGCCTGCGTGATATGTTTTACGGACCCGTAAAAATAGCCACTGCGAACTTCAAACGCTGTCAATTTGTATATACTAACTGCGTTGGATCCGTAGTAACTGGAACGAAGATCAAAGAAACAAGGGCCAAAGATATTTTTAGTAATTCTCCTTCCGTTCTCTTTTCCCCCCTTTTGCATGGCGATCTTTCTAGACTTTTTGGTGTACAATTGAAGAAATAAGTTTGAATGTTGATTTTCTGCCAGGTTTGGGTGAATATTCATGATTTTGAGGCGGAAGGATACAAGAGTTAAGAGGTTGGTTATGTTGAAACATATGGCGGAAAATGGCATGTTTACGTGTCTCTACTTCCAGCTTGTGTATCTCATGATGAACCCCATGGGTGCTTTTAGTCCAGTAAATTTATGATTTTACCCCAACAAATTGCAAGAAAAGGTTTTAATGCATTTTTGCGTTTATTTAGGTGTATAATATCCCAAAAGTTTACTAAAATTTGCGAACCGGAAAGTGGTAAAAATTGTTAAAATCCAAAATAACCGAAATTGGACTACTCCAGTTGCTTTAAGAAGCTATATGTATAAATATATAAGAATATGATATAAAAATGTCAAATGAACCTATTAAAAGTTATATGACGTCATATAGCCATGTAATGACATACTTTGACATACTTTTATTCCTGATAAATCTATATAGAAGTTACCAGAACATGACACTGAAGTGTCTTTAGACAATAAAATATACACCTGACATAACAATGACGCAACATAGACAGTATATGGTGTACTGTCATGCCTTGTCTTCATGTAGTTGTCATCTTTCAGCTATTGTAAACTGTCCTGGAAATACTATCATGATAATTCATGAACACAGTTCTTTTGGGGACGAGAGGCGTATAATCACTCCCAACAATAAGATGGTGACCATAGAAAGACATGGCGTAATAGTACGAAATAAACGGTCTATATTGTTAATGTTACAGGATCTCCTTTAATAAGTTTTTGGAACAACAATTTTTGACCAATGCTATGGATCCTGGATGTACTATCACATCCACTGAACGTGTGAAAAATCAGGGATTGGAACCTGCTCTAGATTTTGGAAATTTCTTGAGACAAACTATACCATACACAGATTTTTCGTTCTTTTTGTCTGAACGAAAATATAATCTTTTTGCATGAAAGTTAGTATTTGCCCCTTCGGTATTAGAAGATGTCTCCTCTCCAATCAATTTCATGGACTGCAAATCTACAAATTCAATAGCTACCTTTACCCCTTCTTAACTTACATTCATCGCATAAAGCAGCAGCCACAGGCTTTGAACTTTTGCCTTTCCTATAATTTCTACGGATGCATAACGGGTCTTCCGGTGCGACAAAACAATGTTGTAATGCCCACCATTCGGATTTTAGGGCGTATTTTAGTAAAAGTTGCACGTTAAGTGAAAATCAACCCCATGTGTCTTAGAAATCATTTAGATAACAGCGTTCTTCATTCTATTTAGAGTACATTGGTAAAAGATTTCTTACGCATCTATTTGCTTGTCTTGCTTTACCACAGCATTTTATGGGGGTATGGGTGGCCCCTCAAAACATGTACATACCAACTATGTCAGTGCGCGATGAAGAACCCCGAAAATGGTATAAGGGTCCAGTTAACACCACTGAGCATATCTTCAAATGAAATACTTACCTCAAAAACATTATTTCAGACATCAAATTTACTATATCTTGACGAAGCAGTGAAGAGTTTTGGTTATTCGTAAGTTTGGGATTTTTGGCAAAGTTTGTGACGTTTCGATCGTAGGTTTTGGCGTAGGAATTCATCACCAGTTACCATCACTAGGTATATCCACAAATAAGAGACTTAGCAAGTTGGGATGGCACAGTGGTCTACAGTGCCGCGCTTCGACCTCTAACTGGCCGGTCACCTCTGGCTTGCGGCTGTGGGTTTCGAACCCTGGTGTGAGCGTATGTGGCATGAAGATAGGGGCACCTTCTCAACCTCGTGGGTTTCCTCCGGGCACTCCGGTTTCCTCCCAAGCGAATTATTGAAATAAAATGAAACCATATGTTAGTCCCAAAATTACCTAGTTTCTAGTTTGTGTCGAGTGGACGTTAAACCCAATCTCTCTCTCTCTCTCTCTCTCTCGCTCTCTCTCGCTATTTTATGACGCAACAGTGCAGGGTTACGCCCATTCATGCATGTGAGTTCTCGATCATAGGTTTCTAGGGCAGGGTTTTCCCCCGAAAATAGCTCAAAGGGGGGAGGAGGGCTATATGGAAACCATTTCATATAAAAGATTGGTCATGACACCCCGAGGCCATTTGTCAATTTCATTTGATTCACTTAAAAATTGACTACTTTATGCTTGTCTGAAGTTTTCCCCTTTACAGGAAAATAATTTGAAGAATTTAGCATTTACGCTCAAAATTTGCCACTTTCCGGTATTCCGATTTTATTAAACTTTTCGGGTGGGATTCAGTATCCCGAACTCTACCAGAAACCATCAAAAAATCTTTTCTTGCAATTGTTTGGGGTTTGCCTCGCTTTTTTCATATATTGACTGGGGTGCTAAAAGGCCTAACCATTAATCTCAAAATTAGGTACTTTCCGGCAGTCCCATTTTGGTAAACTTTTAGGATGCCATTCAGTACACCCAACACTACCAATAACCATCAAAAAACCCTGTCTTCCAATTTGTTGGGGGTAGACCCCATTCGTTTCGTAAATTGACTGGACTATTTTGGGCAAGCGCTGCAACACGTTACTCCACTCCATCTGTGGTAGAAAACGTTCTAGCCAGTGAAAATTTGGGGAAAATTTATAGCCGGTCTAAGAGACTAGAATTAACATAAAAGATTCCTTGACAGTTGGAATTCGATAAAAGAGTAGGCCATTGGTTTTTCGTCCCATCCGAACGACTCGACAGCTTTCCTTGTCGGATCACCCGTCCTGCTCCACTGACAAAGAAAGGGAAACCTACATACTGGCGAGCCAGCGTTTTACCCAATTAGTCACCGTGGCTCCCCGTATTTTAATGAAATAAGACTATTTATTGGTTTACTTGTTTTGCCCTGTACGACAAACGCTATGACGTAAGGAAGAACGGTTGATATACAATCATCACCATGGCTATCAGATACATTTTCAAGTAGTTATTCCAGATTATTCATAGCTCAGAAATCACAAACTAAATCTTATTTTCATTTTGTAAAATTTATCGTGACCATTTAACAAATATTAGATTGAATACATAAAAGATGTCCATGGGTGGAGAATCGTATTTTATGAGGACACTCACGATCTTACACCTAGTACTTTATTTTTAAAAAATTATTTTCGGTGTTTGTATAATTGTCGTCATATGATTGGTTAACATTTGGTTTATCGCATGACTGGTTTTATTATGGTTGAATGAATCAATACTGGATATATTAACCTAGCTTTTATTTTCTGAAAAAAAAATGAGAATAAAACACATATAACAAACAACATCCGTTTTCTATGTTTACCTGAAAAAACGGATATAAATACCGATGTTGTGAAGGGAAAGTTCCAGTATCCGATGTAACTAGGTTGCTTTTATGATATCAATCTCTTGATAATCGGTGTAAAACGTTTGCGAATTGAGTGATCTATGCATTAAGGTAATCTATTCTTTTTATGTCATTTATTTTTAAAAATTCAATAACTGTCCAATTTTTTTTCTTTTTATTAATTTGGCATTATTCGTTCTAATTTTTAGCAATTGAGCCAATGTAACTTTTGGGGTTTTAACAATGAAAACAATGTAATTTCCTAATGGAAAACCATTTATGGACATTCAAACACCGCTTAATTTGTTGTATTTCGAGATTTGTATAGTAAAATTAAAATATTTATCTTGCAATCATTTTAACAAAGCTGAATTTGTCATATATCAGATTTCTTTGTTTATTTCAAGTGTTTTTTTTCAAATACATGTAATGATAAAATTACAAAATACATGTAATGATAGAATAACAAAATTATAAAAAATTGTTCATCGCAGTCGATAAAACGTCGCTTTATCAAAGGCTCAATTATCAATAATTTTCTGAATTGTTTATGAATTCATTGAATCTTGGAAGTTGGATATGCAATAATATGATACTCTAATATATCGTCCGTCCTTTTTTTTTTAATACTTCGGCCGCTTTTGTTAAGGAAACATTATCCGCGCCGCCCGTCGCCCCTGCATCTGCGTCGGGCTTCGTGCGTTGCCATTTTTCAATTTTAAATACAGAGAAAAAAAAAGCGTCGCGCCGCCTTTTCGAAAAAGATATTGTTTACATTTTGGGTGATAATTCATTTGCAGTTTATTTGCCGTTTGAGAGAGAGAGAGAAATTGGGTTTAACGTCCACTCAACACAAACTATGTCATTTCGAGACTAACATATGGTTCAATCTTATTTCAATAATTCGCATGCGCGTAGGGGTCTTTAGCAGTGGAATCATTTGACGTTTGGTGTTTTATCTTCAATACATTGATTTAGAGAATGAAAGGGTGACGTCGAGTTAAAAGCCGGCGTCGCTCTTTTTTCTCTTTAGCTTAATACTGAAAAAAGGCGACGCACAACGCGCGACGCTGATTTGACGCTTTCTTTCAAGGGCGACGAATTAACGAAATAAAAAACCATAGAAAATTTCGTTCCGTTGTGTCAAAATGCATTGCCATCTACTATTCAACGTCTTTTCACAGTCCGTCTAAAACCGAAAGGATCTTAATCTTCTAATTTCATATGAACGAACTCTAATAAAAAGGCACAATGTGTTCTATAAAGAGAAATCCCGTAAACCAAATCCAGGACAAAATTTAGCTAACTTGATCAATTTGTTGGATTTCAGAAGTCTAAGACTATACTTGATAGAAGATAATTCATTCTTATATCAAGCCACAGAAAATGAATCTTAAGAAAACCCAGGTACTACAACTGAAACTGATTCTAGTAGTCGTATGTACTTACGTCACAGAAAGCTCAGGTAGGTATAAATATGAAAACGGGGCAGCTTTTATTGGGGGCCTGACTTTTTTGAGAACGAAACGGTACTGTTAGAGTAGACATACGAATAAATAATATTATGTTTAAAAAGACGGTTTTATGATATCTATACCTTGAAAGTAGTCGATTAAAAGGGAACTATTTACCCCTTTAAAATGCTTTTGGGCAGCTGTATTGAGAAACAGTTAAAATGAATTGTCTGTAAAAAGTTGAGCACACGTACTTTCACTCTCTAACAAAACATGTTTAAAAACTAAAACTCAAGGGCCAAAGCATCGCATACTGAAACAAAATGTGAAATTTCTCTAAATTGACCTATCTTCATAATGGTGAAAACTGATCATATTGTAGTAATTAGTATTACTATTGTAATAAGATGGTGAATCGATGGCAAAAATATTGTGTATCCCGACAACACCACAGATTCGGGTGTAGAAAACAACACCAACGATTCGGGTGTAGAAAACAATTATACTGGTATATCAGTACCAACAAATCCAACACAGACACCAGAATCAACGCAACTACCACTCATTTCATCTGATAACACAACAGGACCATATCCTTCAACACGAACATCTTCCCCCTCTTCCTCGTCTCAACCAATATCATATCCTCAAACATCAACATCTGCTCCAGCATCATCATCCCAACCAATATCATCACATCCTCCAACATCAACACCTTCTCCATCTTCATCATCATATCAGCCAACATCAACATCTGCTCCAGCATCATCATCCCAACCAATAGCACCAAATCTTCCAACATCAAGACCTTCTCCATCTTCATCATCATATCAGCCAACATCAACATCTGCTCCAGCATCATCATCCCAACCAATAGCACCAAATCTTCCATCATCAACACCTTCTCCATCTTCATCATCATATCACCCAACATCAACATCTGCTCAAGCATCGTCATCTCAGCCAATAGCATCGTATCCTCCAACATCAACATCTTCTCCATCTTCATCATCTCAACGAATATCGTCATACCCTCCAACCTCAACATCTGCTTCAGCATCATATCCTACAACATCAACCTCTTCTCCTGATGAACCACCACAATCTGGGCCAACTACTTTTGATCCGACAACAGAACGAATAAACACAACCACCGCAGGAGTTGATGAAGGATACGAAATAGAAGTAACTGATGAAAACGTGACACAGTGCGAAAATACTACTTACCCAATCACACCCGAAAACACCAAATCATGTCATACCAAATCAATACAACACAACCCAACAAATTACGACCTAACAACAACGAAATCTACATTAACCGAATCATGTCGAAAAACAATTATTTCATACCCAATAGAAATTGAAACAACCACTGTAACGACTACAACCGAAACAACGATAACTAGAAACATTTCCAGAAATTCCTCATATACACCCTTGCCAGGTAAGTATCATCTTTACCAATCATATATTTAGTAAATGTGTAAATTTGAAAACCGACAAATGTTTGATTACGAAACCGGTTTTTTTTTTGTCTTGCGTATAAAAAGTAATAAATCATTACATTGAACATTATGGGATCATACAAAATCGCATTATTTCGATGCTTGGATCAAATGGGATCGTTGCAATAAAATAAAACCAAGTACGAACAATCCAAACCACTAGACAGAATTCGAAGTCTAAAAAAAAAAACAACGTTATAGGCAAAATAGTGTAATCAGCAAATGGACTGCTCTTCGTTTTAAAATACATTTTATAACCCTTACTATGGGAATATTACAAAAGCGGACACTGGCAATCATTAAATCTTCCAATCACCAAATTGATACTATAGCGAGGAGCCACACCTCTATTCACATGAAAAAATGAAATGGGTTTCACGTCTTGCACCGAGCTGGGCTAATGGAGACGGGTATACGCCATACAGTGTGCTATGAGGGTAATTTTGCTCGGAAAGCGGCACTACAGCTTCCTCTTATATCGAATTCCAACTGTCAAGGGGTCTTTAACGTGCACACCAATGTGTACACGGGACCTTGGTTTTTCGTCCCATCCACACGACTAGGCAGCTTTCCTTGTCAAGCCCTCCATTTGTATCACTGACAAGGGGAACCACCTCCATTCACGACCATTCCCTAGTTATCTTAAACATACATTATGCAATATATATATATCTGCCAGTTTTCTAAATTATTAGACATTAATTAACTTATGCATACCATAATCAACTCTCGATGTCATCTTTAGTCATGTTTACTCTGTATTTGGGTCCGATTTTCTACACATCTTTCATTCATTTTTAATGATGAGTTGGATAACCGAGACTTACCATAACGACTTTAGATATGGTGATCGAGGCTAGGCCGAAAATTCAAATACTAAATTCTAGGTTCAGAGTGGATCAAATTGACTGACATTTTAACATAAAAGAGTTTAGAATTGAAACGAAAATCCAAACAACTTCGTCGTTGTGTCGTAGTTCAACTTGTTATCCGGTATGATTGGGATCCTTGGACATGGAATTCCAGGAAAACTCCATTGGTGACTTTCATATTTTGCTACCCATATCAATGTATACCAGCCACTGAGAATTGATTTTGTATCATTGTTTTTTTCTGTAGAGACCAGGCAGCACATATGAATAGAGGCACAGTTTAATAAATTGTACCCAGAATAAATTTTTTACTAAAATTGTAACAATTGAATTATATCTCGAACAATGTTACAGGTGATGAGAAATGTACAGCAAGAGGCGGGGAGTGTTCAACTAAAGCCGAATGTATCGGTGGGAAATACGTCAGCAATTTATGTGCAGGAGACAAAAATCGGCGTTGTTGTATCAAAGATGGTATGTAAAGGATGAAACATTAAATCTTTTATTTTGCCCTTGAGTAACTGTAATTTTGACACTTGAAAGGTTATAAAATAATATTTTATAATCTTTCAGATCCTGAACCTGAAAAGTTTAATTTAATAAGTCGAGAGAAATGGGGTTCAACAGTGAAAAGATGTGTGTTAAAACAAATCAACTTGCCCGTTTCTAAAGTTTTTATTCATCACACAGAAGGAAAACATTGTTTGACCAAAGAAGAGTGTTTAAAAATTATCAGACAGATCCAGAAAGATCATTTGAAACGAAGTATGTATTAAATGTAAAATAATAATAACCTTATTTCAGCACAACGGATAAGTTTACGATACCTATTTTTTTCGTCAGAATCGGATAGAGCTATTCCCCTTTTTGCCGAAACCTATTTAGGCAGCATGCTAAAATGAAGAATCCTATTTATTGTCGTCAATATCGGATAAATTAAGGTTTTTTTTTTTCTTTTGCTGAAACCTGTCCACAGTGCTTGTTATGCTAGTCAGCACGTTAGAGTTCAGAGGTTTGATCAGATATTTCTGAAACATTCGGGAAGCTTGCATTATGATACATTTTGTTTTCGACAAAATAAGCGCCGCTCTTCGAACAAAATATCCCTCATCGCAAACTGTATGGCATATGCCCGTGTACATATTGACGTGCACGTAAAAGATCCCTCGGTAATTAGAATTCGATATAAAAGTAGGTCGTAGTGCCGCTGTTCAGGCCCTCCGCTTTTGAACTAACCCCACTTTGTCGAAGTGTCACCTCCGGGAATACCCCCACTCCCTTATGTGAGAGCCATATTTTTTTAACAGGCGTCAGATCCCAAGTTAATTTCTACTATTATTTATTCTAGCTTCTAAAGTGAAAGGCACAAATAAACGCGTTAATTGGATTGATATTGGCTACAGTTTCCTTGTTGGCGAGGATGGCAATGTTTATGAAGGTCGAGGATGGGATAAAGAAGGCGCCCATACACCGGGAAATAACAAAGTCGCCATTGCTATCAGTGTCATGGGTAATTTTATGAATAAGATACCAAATGAAAAGGCGTTAAAGACAGTTAAAAACCTAATAGAATATGGAGTTGCCAATAAGAAAATAAGTAAAGATTATCGATTATTTGGTCACAAAGATGCTAGTAATACTGATTGTCCAGGGGATAGTTTTTACGCATTAATAAAAACATGGCCACGCTACGGGAAAATTTAATTATGATTTGCAATGCTAACCGGGTATTGTTAATACAACAGAGATAAAAACTGGAAAAAAACATAATTATTGTCTAATTTAAAGTAGACATTAGACAATAATTGTTGACTCGATTTTTTGGCGACAAAAATGTTTTGAATTGGCGCTTTCTAGAGTAGCCTACATTAATTCCGATGTTTCTAGCTCATGCACAAATTATAAAAAACTGACTATCAAATGGCACTTTCTAGAGTACATTAATTCTGATGCTTCTAGCTCATGCACAAACTTGTAAAAACTGACAATCAAATGGCACTTTCTAGAGTATGTAACTAATTGACTAAACGGGTTTTCGTATATAATGACTGAGTACGATTCGTATTAATATATAATAACTTGTGTACTCGTCCAGATTGGGCCTATACTACAGAATGCATCTCACCGCATGTTTTTTTTCAAAATTTTCCAGTGCAGGACACACACCCACCCCAATACCGGGTGACTTGCGTCGCACTGCAAGGCCATACACTTGAAAACAGGCAAAACAAGTTGGAGTACTTACATGCTCCTTTACCGTCCATGATCAGTAATAAAAAGAAGGCTTTTTCTGGACGTTGAGCTTATAAGGTTAATTAGCGCGGACGTCATCGAAAACAGTTGGCTGACGTCACGGTGCTGGTTATTTTAATTCGCAAAATTAATAAATTTGTGTTTCTTTTTTGTTTTAAATATCAAATTTTATGTTTTAAATGAAATTAGATTTGGTAGATATTCATAGATTATCTGTATAGTCGCTTGCTTGTAACTAATTATGTTTTATTATGTTTATATAATCATAATTTAGTGAGTTTAATTCCTAATGAATTGCTAAGGGATTTATTTTTACATAAACTGTTTTTTTTTCTCTCAAAGCATCATTGAGTTCTGTCCTGGAACCTGATATAAGAGTTATTTCCCTTTACCTCAATTTGTCAGTTTCTTTGAACAGAAATAAAATGCTTTGTCAATGTGTGGGAATTCTGGCTGTTTTTTTTCCACGGGGTATACCAGGAGAGTGTAGGGATATGAGCTCAAGAACCGCCGAATATAGACTACTGATGTGGTGCAGGATCAAGGGATTTACAGCGTGACTTCCGATGTGGCGCAGATCCAAGCTCCAGGGAGAGATCTGGCAGTGAGTTCACAAAGTATTCTCAGACTTAAGTTGAGAATTTACTCAAAATTGTTCACCTTATTTTAACTAATACATAGTCCTTTAAAAAAAAACTTTTGTTTTGATGTATCAAATACATCAATAAGAAACTATGTGCAAAGTCAAAGATATTTCTGGATCAAAGATATTTCTCATAAAGAGCGATTGAAAGTTGAGTAAATTCTCAACTTTAAGTCTGAGAATGCTTTGTGAACTTTGGGCCAGGGTATAATTGGCGTGCGATTAAAGAACCTGTCTTCATTGGCCGAGTTGGTGAAGAAAAATATAGTTCTCTAAATCCCAATTCATTTTCATATGTTATAGTTGAGCTTAAGCAAAATATTGTACTCCCAGTGACAATAAATGAAACATTTTCATTACATATTTTTTTAAAAATATTTCCTTAATCGAGATGGCTGGATTTCCTTAATTTCATTAAATTTTCGTTTTTGAGAGTTAAGGGAAATAAAATGAACTGTTCTGCTCCGGGTGGGCTAGTGGATAATGTAATAATGTCCTTATTGTGATTAGTTGTTATTACACTGAACTTGTGTTGCAAGGTACAATGTATAGCCGAGATTACGAGTACACATTACCGTACACGTAAAAGATCCCTTGGCAGTAGGAATTCAGAGGAAAATGTCCCTCATAGCGCATTGTATAGCGTGTTTACCCGTCTTCATTATAGCTCAATCGGAGCAGAACAGTAGGACGTTAACCACCATTTTATTATACGCCCACATTTTCACGTCCGTCCGTCCACAATTTGTTTGTGGACTCTCTACAGGTCACAATTCTTATCCGATTTTGACGAAACTTGAAATATAGGTTTATCCCCAAAAGTTCTCGGCTGCTTTCGATATTGGCATGTATCGGATCAAAACTTCATGGATTATGGCCCCTGATTGTACGAAAAATCACGTTTTTAGCTTGTGGACCCTATAGAGGTCACAATTTTGAACCGATTTTGATGAAACTTGACATGCATGTTTGTAACCCAAAGATCTTGGTTCCTTTCGATATTTGCGGCTTACGGAATGTAATTTCCTGAATTATGGCCCCTGATTGTCCGAAAAATCACCCTTTTTAGCTTGTGGTCCCTCTGGAGGTCACAATTATTATTCGATTTAAAAAACCGTTTGATTATATCACCGTTACACCCTAAGGAAGGTTGAGTTCGAATTTCGGGAAAATCGGACGAAAATTGCCATACAAAATGGCCGCCGTTTGTACGCGAATACTGTTAAAAAATGGTATATCAAGGTTGTGGACCCTGTGGAGGTCACAATTTTGATTCGATTTTGATGAAACTTGAAATTCATGGTTATAACCCAAAGATCTTGCTTCCTTTCGATATTTGCGCATATCGGATCGTAACTTCCTGAATTATGGCCCCTGATTATACGCAAAATCGCCTTTTTTTTAGCTTGGAGGTCACAATTATTATTCGATTTAAAAAACCGTTTCATTATATTACCGTCACACCCTAAAGAAGGTTGAGTTCGAATTTCGGGAAAATCGGACGAAAATTGCTATACAAAATGGCCGCCGTTTGTACGCGAATACTGTTAAAAAATGGTATATCAAGGTTGTGGACCCTGTGGAGGTCACAATTTTGATTCGATTTTGATGAAATTTGAAATTCATGGTTATAACCCAAAGATCTTGCTTCCTTTCGATATTTGCACATATCGGATCGTAACTTCCTGAATTATGGCCCCTGATTATATGCAAAATCGCCTTTTTTTTAGCTTGGAGGTCACAATTATTATCCGATTTAAAAAAACGTTTGATTATATTACCGTTACACCGTAAAGGGGGGTTGAGTTCGAATTTCGGGAAAATCAGACCAAAATTGTCATACAAAATGGCTGCCGTTTGTACGCGAATACTGTTAAAAAATGGTATATCAAGGTTGTGGACCCTGTAAAGGTCACAATTTTAATTCGATTTTGATGAAACTTGAAATTCATGGTTATAACCCAAAGATCTTGGTTCTTTTCAATATTTGCGCATATCGGATCGTAACTTCCTGAATTATGGCCCCTGGTTATACGCAAAATCCCCCTTTCTTTAGCTTGTGGTCCCTCTGGAGGTCACAATTATTATCCAATTTAAAAAAAACGTTTGATTATATCACCGTTGCACTGTAAGGAAGGTTGAGTTTGAATTTCAGGAAAATCGAACCAAAATTGACAGACAAAATGGCCGCCGTTTGTACGCGAAAACTGTTAAAAAAAATGATATATCATGGTTGTGGACCCTGTATAGGTCACAATTTTAATTCGATTTTGATGAGGAAGGTTGAGTTCTAATTTCGTGAAAATCGTACCAAAATTGCCGGACGAAATGGTCGCCGTTTGTACGCGAATAGTGTAAAAATGTGGTATATCATGGTTGTGGAGTCGCTACAGGTCAGAATTCTTATCCGATTTTGATGAAAAGTCACATTTCTAGGTTGTGTACCGTCACACCATAATCATTGTCGGTTTCGAGTTTCATTAATATCAGACTGGAACTGACCAACTAAATGGCTGCTCCCAATACAGTATGAAATACAGGACGTAAAGATGTAGGAAAAATCACTTTCGGTATTGCTTGTTCTCTGTCCATCTCTCGAAAATGTGGGCGTATCCTGCCTGGCAGTGCCAGCCTATCTTTATCATTTCTGTTCATAGATCACCAGGAGAGGACTCGAATTTGTAAGCTTTTATAAGTTTTGTCCTATCCTTCTACTTTAAAGTAATAAACTAAGATTAATCAAAAACCAATCTTTGGCTTTGACACTAGCCATACTTACCCGACCTACATAATACACAAAACAGGAACTAAACCTTGATTTTAAAGGGCATATAGCTCTATCCCTTGTAATCTTAGAATAAACGAAAATGAGCATAGGTAAATGAAATATACTAGCCTACATATTATGGCGATTTACGTACAGTTGGAAAAAATGTTGTTCTCCGTCGACTGGCTCGGTAAAATACACGAATAGTTTAAAGTCAACTCGTGTTTTATTGTTATTTTGTGTCAGACATTTTTTATTAATTCCGCATTATTTTCTGGGGTGGTCATTATTTGCTTGAAAACGATATCTGTATGTGTATCGAAACGTAGCATGTTAATAAATTTAGAAGAAGTATATCTATATAAGTGGGTTATATTTACAACAGAATGAAAAATTTCAGACAAAGAACGAATAGTAATAATAATTACAAAAGTCAAACATATAGATGTTATACATATTTGAAATCAGCGAAACATATTACAGAATTTGATAAAACACTTAAATATAAGTAAATTAGAAATATATACATGATTTATATAAATCATTCAGTAAATGGACTTGAATATGATTGATTATCTACCCTTATAAAACGAAGGCGAAACGATTGGTTTGTAAAATGTTTTGATTGGTTCGTAGACTGTAGCTACATTCTAGGCCAGGGCAGATAATTTGAAATCGTGGAAACCCTATAGATTAACCCAGGGTATGGTGGAGTAGAACGGAATGAGACTACTGAGGGAACCGAGGATGTCCGAGAAATGGCGGAAAGTTCAATTTCGAGGAAATACCAACCCGTTTTTGTTAGACAAATTCTGTTTAGAAAGAGAAGCAAGAGAGAAGAAAAAGTAAAATGTACCCTTTACATAAGGACCAGCATGCATACTCGTAGATCGTTGGAATTGTAAAAGATGTACGGAATTGGTCATTATCGGGCAGGGGACTGGATGGTGGAATGGTTAACACGTACGTGCTGTATCATAATGTTTGTAATAGAGTCAACTGGTGTGGTTTCGATTTCTCAGTTGTACGTGACAAGGAGTGGGGTCGCCTGTCCAGTCCAACCTAGTGCATTAAAGACTCCTACGCACAAGCGAATTATTGAAATAAAAATGAACAATATCGAGTCCCTAAATGACCCTCCCCTCTCTCTCTCTCTCTCTCTCTCTCTCTCTCTCTCTCTCTCTCTCTCTTGTCTGATCAGTATAAATACTGGATATATTAACCCAGTTATAAAAAAAGAGAAACCCACTATTGGTAGTTTGAAAAGAAAATATTATAAGTGGGTCAAAAACATCCTCTTTCAATTGTTAATTTAAGCAGGTGATCTAAATAAAAGGTGTTTGTACAAAAACTTCACTTATACACTATTCGTTTCTTTGGTGGCTAAAATCTAATCGCGAATTGGGTTAACTCTTGTGATTTCAAATTGTAATTATTATCCATTAAAAGTGTTATGTTCTACTTTTTCGCAATCGAGGCAATAGAACTTTCGCAATTTTTAACCGAATGAATGAAAACAATAGCACGTATAACGTTGTAAATTATGATGTTTTGGATGTTAATGAACTTGATTCAAATCCTTACTTATCTCTCTCCAGAATGAACTGTGGAAATCGAAATAATCCAGTATAGGACTGAGATTGAAAAAGATGTCAAATAATTTTGAATATGGATGTTAATGAACTTGATTCAAATCCTTACTGATCTCTCTCCAGAATGAACCATGGAAATCCAAATTTTCCCGTATAGGACTGAGATTGAGAAAGATGTTATTCACAGAAAATGGATCTCACAAAAGTCTAGTTACTACATCTGAAACTGGTACTGGTAGTTGCATGTACTTACACCTGTACTCAAATACCTCCACTGGCTCCCCAATAACAGACGTATTCAATATAAGATAATCCTCTTCACTTATAATGGCATCCATGGTTTAGGTCCTAACTACCGGAGTGATCTTATACAAAAATTAAACAACTCGATCAAATTCAAAACACGACCTTGTTCCAAAAAGTGGCACGTGGTGATAGGGCATTTTCAGTGGCAGCCAGTACATAAGGGTACTTTAAATTATCCTCGAAGACTCACTTAGTTAACTGTGAATACCAAACGTGCGGCTCAGCGCCAACGAGTAGAACAGTTCTAGATGAGAGGCGCTATACAAATTCATTATTATTTTTTCCATTGCACAAAGCACAAGAAGGTTTAAATTTAAAATTGTGTTTCGTGACCAAATCAGTGTTAAGGCCCACACAGGTAAAATCAGTGCAAAAATATATCTCCACGTGTCCAAATTTTAGTAGATACTTCCATTTTGATTGGCTAAGCACTAAAATCAATCACATTTCTAAAATTTGAATTTTATATTTAACTTAAAATTTCATGAAACAGGCCTCGGTATATTAAAAGTGCAGTTTCGGCGAACTAATAATAGTGTCAAACGCTAAATAGAGTCAAACGCTAAATACACCGTCGTTAGTATTTTAGAAATTAAAAAAAGATCAAAATTCATCTGAGACCTGCAGTTCGGAGCAGAAGAATAGGACGTTAAACTCATTTCATTTTATATTTGAATGAATATAATAAATAAATTGTAGCCCGAACAATATGCATTTGAAACAGTTAACGCAATATTTATATAGGTGACGAGAAATGTACAACATGAGGCTTGAAGTGTTCAAATAAAACCGAGTGTATCGTTGGGAAATACTGCAGCAATTTGTGTGCAGGAGACAAAAATCGATGTCGCTGTATCAAATATAGTATGTAAAGGATGAAGCATTAAAACTTTATTTTTTCCCTAATGCAGCATTCGTTTTTAAAGAATAGTATGAAAGAATTATAATTTTGACATTTAAATAGAAGTGTACTCTAAAGACCTTGAGATATATGACAGATTAAAGTTTAATATTGTAGTTCCTGAATCTGAAAAGTTTAACTTCACAGGAGAGAGAAATGGGGTGTAACGATGAACAGATTTGTTTTAAAACAAATCAGCAAGCGCGCATCCATCTTCCTTTAAACAATTTTGAAAATTAGATTGTCGAAAACGCGTTTTCATACTTTTCGAGGCTGTAGGTACAACAACTTGAAAGGGGTCCAAAACCGCTTTATTTTATTTCCTTGCAACTGCAATCCCACCAGAAATGCCCCCCCCACCCGCCACACACACACGCGCGCGCACCCTTGCCCTTTAAACCTATGTTGCATATAGTACAGACAAAACAAGAGAGAGAGAGAGGGGGTACTTACATGCTCCTTCACCATTCACGATCAGTAATAATATTAGAAAAAGCTGGACGTTTAGCTTAATAAAGGTTAATTAGCGCGGACGTTATCGAAAACAATTGGATGACGTCACGCTGTTGGTTATTTTCATATGCAAAATCATTGAATTTGTGTTTCTTTTTTGTTTTAAATATCAAATTTTAGGTTTGAAATTAAACTTATTTTTTTAGAAAATCCGATATTATCTGTATAGTCGCTTGCTTGTAACGAATTCAGAGTTAACCTGTTTTATATAACCATAAAAAAAGAAAAGGATGTCCTTTTCGATATTAATTTAGTGGGTTTTATTCCCAACTGGCAATTTTTATGGAAATATTTTTACATGAACTAATTTTTTTTTCTCAATTTATATTGGCCAACTGAAGTGGATTTTAAATTAGATGAGGATCTAAGTTATATTTTTTTCTTTATATTTTTTTTTTCCACTTTAAAACAGTTTTGGGGTTCTCTTTAATGGAACCTGATGTAAGCCAGTTATTTCCCTTTCCTTGTTTTTGTATTGCATATTCTCTGAATAAAAATAAAATGCTTTATGTTTATCTGTTTTAGTATGGTGTTTAGCGGGTACCATGGGTGGGGAGTGGGGTACCACTAGCTGTGTTATTAGAGACTGCAGCCAGCAGGCCATGCTGTACTGATAACATTATTCAGTAAAAGACGTTTAAATACATATTTTATTTAAAACAAAGTCAGGTCAACATAACAAATAAAGAATAACTGAAATATTTGCTTGCGTAGGTTACAACAAAAATCAAAAATAATTGTTACAGTTTTAAAGATTCAAATCACTAAAAGAGGGTGCGGTTTACATCTACAAATTGATTTTTGTCAACGATTGTCTCGGTGAGTTATCGTCCCTGACGAGTATTGACACAAATTCAACGACTCTTTAAAGGACAATGTTGGACAATGTTGGTGTCAGTAATTATCATCTAATAGAACTGATTAAACACTTTCAAAATATAATTGTAACACAGCGATCATTGCTACGATAGATGCGTAATAAAGGTTTAAACAATCGGAAGTGACCAACGCGAAAGGAAAACAATTATTGTCCTTTAAAGCTATGAAATGAAGGCTAAGAATTAGTTGAATTTAGGACGATTTCAAGTTTATGACACGCGTAGATTTTAACTAGAGATACTAGAAGTTTATTGACAAAACAGATAGTTCTCTAATAATATTCCTATGTTTTAATAAATCTAACCATTTTTTTCTCCATTGTTATATATCATTAACAGACAAGCCATAAATTATTTTTAAAAATATCCACAAAAATTGAAAGGGCCGTGCTGTCCACGAATAATGTTCAAATCATGCTATATTTTAGTTTCTGTAGCAGCACTATAAATCTGGTTGTATTAATAGTTCCACACTATTCATTAATACTGTACACTTCCCTTCTTTTGTTTGTTTATCATCCACATCCTGTAACCATTTTAGAATACGAATTGTCTTTTCCCTGTTACAGAAGTTCGTATGATCTGGGAGGATTGCACTGCGAGTACCACCCCATGTTCGTGGGCGACTGTTCCCGGCACTCTTGGTGTTCGGTTCTCGATACAAGTTCTTCTGCACATTTGAACTATTTTCATTCACGGGTGTATTTTTTAGTGGTAAAGTCGTGTATGATCGACAAAGTCTAGGAATTCGCGAGTGAGTAGGTGTAGTAAGACTCACAGTTGGGCTTGCACTTTGAGGACCACCATTGGGTACACCGTTGACCGATGCTGATCGAGGAGTCCCGGTACTCTCGGTTACATTCGGCAAATCAACGCTTTTATTTGGAACTGAAACCGGGCTAGTAGGTTCACCCACTGGTGTGTTTTTATGCTCTACAAGTGTTACGTCAGTCGGATTATGTGAACATTGGCTGGCAGAAATCTCCGATTTATCCACAACAATGCTCTGGGGAACTTCTTCGTGGGTTTGTTCGCCAAACTGCACTTTTTTTAATGTTTGATTAGTATAAATATTTGGGGCAGTAAACGAACTGGCTCTTCTTAATGTCTTCTTAAATTTTTTACGACTTGGGTCGGATTCTTCCGAACTTGATTCGACGAAAGCACCATACTTTAAAATTCCTTTCACTTTGTTTTCCGCGGATGAATTATTCATGAGTAAATGGGTGTCGTCATTCCATGATTTTGTCGGTGTCACTGTAGGAAATTCACGTTTTCTGGAACCAGTTCCATACGGGGAGCGCCAGAATGTCGTAAGTCCCAGTTTTAGGTCTCGTGTACTTACGTACATCGGGTAAGCGGAAGAACCATTGTCTTTAATACTTAAAGATGAAAGCTGATTGGAAACTTGACACTGCAGCATGACGTGTCGTGATGGTGTTAGGGTTCGATTTGTCCGCTTTCTAGTGTAAATCAGTAATTACTTTCATTTCTGTTAGGATCTGAAATATACAAAAATAAAATTGATTTGATGGTGTCTTTAAACGTCTTTTCCATTTCATTTCTAAAGTCACCAGGACTTTCTGTTGAGTTATTAGCCTTTTCTGTCTCTGAACGTCAACTCTCTGGGGAAGATTAATTCGTTTATTTCGAGATTAAAGGGTTTTTGTTTTATTTAATTATCAAGAATATTTTTCAGCCCTTATTTTTGTTGAATAGAAAAAAAAATTGCTTGCACAGACATTATGCTAGAGCTAAATATGCCAATTGCAGGCCATTAATTAATTTATCCAGACCATAATCAACTCTCGATATTTATTGATTACAACCCGGTCTGCTGCTGCTGATTAAATCAAACATTGGATAATCGAGACAATGCTTTTTTATTGTACCGACTTTAGTAATGATGAACGAGGCTAGTCCCAAAATCCAATCGCTAAATTCTCGGTTCAGGGTGAATCAATTACCTTTACATAATTTGGTTTTATCTATTATAGTGAGAACTGTCGTCTCTCTATCCAATCTCCCATAATGCATCTTTAACGCTCGCCTTTAACTGTGAGGTGCGATCGCCCTGTACTTACTTTTAATATACCTGTTGATGAATTGAAATATATCTTATGATAATTCGCTTGGGTTCCCCCGTCACGTTCGACCTTGGATTGAGTGTCAATATAAAACGACACTTATTATTTGCCACGTGTATGTAAACAAAATATATATGGATTAATATACAAACTAATAAATATCAATAACCCATGACCATAACAACTTTTAATATTTATATTCGACGGTTTCGCATTATTTATCATCCCGGCATGTTTCTTTATTAACTCCGCCATTATCGATCGTTGATCTTCAGGTCATTAATTTAAGAGAAAGGCCAATTTTATACATCCACGTAAATAAACATTAAGAAACCATCGCATTTCCACCCCCAACGATTACTACTAAAATTGTTGAACCCCGCAAAGCTTTTTTCTTTTCGGGTTTTCCGCGTAAACAGTGTATGACGTGTATAGACAGGATATAAGTTGTACTAAACATACCGACGAGAGTAGAAGCTATAAATTATGAAATGTCTATAAAAATTTTATGACATTTATTTCAAAACCAATATTTTGATTAAACCCTTGGCTACAGATAGGTTGTCATATAGACTTATATAGATAGTGCAAGGTGCGAAACTTATAATATTATAAATCACTGTGGATATAGGCCTACGATACTAGTATATCATAACTTATTATAGTTCACCATGATATTAAATACAGATAAAACTACTCTTCTACTGTACTCGGTAACCATCAATACTTTATAATTAATCATACTAATGTAATGTGTTGTCATATATCAATTTGTCATTGTACACCGATCAACTTGCTAGTTAGCCTGCAGTATCATATTCCTCAACAAGATAAGATCTCTGACAGCAAAACGTCCGGTCAGGACAGTCGACAACCTACAAACAAACATTACAAGAAATACTTAATTACCATACACAAACTTTCAACATTATGGTATACAATATATACGTCAAAACGGAAAAGAAGAACATTGAGTCACCATACTAGACGAATGGATGAATAAAGAAAAATAAAATTACAAGGAAGTTGTGTTAAAACAGAATTTATTATAAGCATAGCAGGTCAATGAAAAACTATTATGAAATCCGGTTAATCACCCGAAAAACGGCAATTAGTCAGTTTTATTACAAATCGGTTGGAAATCAGATTTTCCAAATATTGTCATTAATTTATTCTATATACCACACTGTGAAGTTCCGTTTAAATAAAAAAGATCAAATGGCGACCTTTTGAATGTGTAGTAATTATTGACAACCAATACAATTATTGACAACCAATAGGATTCTTTCTCTTAATTTTAGAAATATGTTTTAGCTTTGTTTAACGGGTCGTGTATAATAAATAGACATATAGAGGTTATCACCAAAGATCGATATTAAACCAATCCATAGTATTCGAATGGCCACGACACCATGCGACTACATTAAACTAAAAGGGTTTCAAAAACAGCTAAAAATATTTGTAGTCTGGTCAGAAATAGTGAATTAGTTTTTTGTGTGATATGTCTACGTGTTACAACGTATAAAGTATAATACAATCTAATGACATTAAGTCTGAAGAAAACTGGTCAACTGTTGAATATTGAATATTATCGAGTCGTATTAAATGTCTTAGTAATCTGTTTTTACAATGTCTACTTACGTTCTAACCGACTCTTCTCTTCTGAAGATCTTCAATCAAATGTAGTTGAGAAAATGTGTCTCGTCAGAAGCTATATAAGAATACTGTGGCCAACAGTTGGTCTAATAGAAGGTTACTAACTGACTTGTTGAACTGGTTTGTGTAAGATAAACGAAAGAATAAAAGAAACTTGTATTAAAGATAACCTGCTGGTCTTTTCAACAATTCGTTTCATTGTAAATACGCCACATAAAAAAAAACTATCAGATATAACAGTAGTCAAACTATGCCTCCATTGGGGCCAGAGTGTTAATATTGACTTTTCCATTAATACGATAATAGTCTACCGTGTCATATCTTATTTCTAATCAGTCAAATATTTGATATTTTTATTCTTGATTTATAAAACAATACATGTACAAGTAACTGGTATAGGATAAGGGAATTAATCTTCAGCTTTACACGTAATACGGTGACAAAAACAGTTTCAATCTTTTGTAATTTAAAAAAAAAAAAAATAGTTTCGTTTGCCTTAAGCGTAGTGGTGTCTTATTTATGTCTTGGTCAATAAAACTATTTTAACTAAAATTAGTAGAAGGCGCGTGGTGATTGTGTGGTTAGGACAGAATGTCCCGGGTGACGTTGACATTTCAAGCAAAATTCTATTGCTCGCGTATGTTAGACTCAATTCACCCCCTGAAGGAGTGTGCACTAAAGGGGTAGGGTTATTCATATTTTTTTTTTTTTTTTGTTATCTATGTATGTTTAATTTAAAGATAGGTTGCCAGGCAACGAAACATACGGCCACAGCAGCTAAATCGTCCGCGCAGTCAACAAGGGTTGTCGCATATTTTTACTTTTTTCGCTAATGAAACATTTGTAATACACTAAAAACTGATTAAGAGTAACAGCTCATTATGTAATTATCAGAAAATCATTAGAATTTGATTGCTTGTTATAAAGTGTTACCCTACGCTAACAATTAGTATATACATGAAACATTTAATATCATGGATTTAGCTGTTCAGTTATCAAAATTCATTGAAAATCAAAATACTTGTTCGTTTCAACACCTTAAACTCTGTGTATCAATCTAAAGTCAATCGGATGATAAGTTTGGCCTCTATAGCGTAACAAGATTTTTTGAAGTTATCAAGGGAGATAACTCTGGCAATAATTATTTGAAATCTCTGAAAATCCATAGGCTTCTTCGTCTCATGACCCTAAACACTGTGTGTTAATTTAAAGTCGATCGGATATTAACTTTGGCCTCTAGAGCTTCCACAGGATTTTTTCGAAGTGATCAAGGGCAATAACTCTGGCAACAATTATTGAAAATCACTGAAAATCGATTGATGACTTAGTCTCATGACTGTAAACACTATGTATAAATTTGAAGTCAATCGGATATTAACTTTGGCCTCTAGACCATCCACAAGATTTTTTGAAGTGATCAAGGGTCATAACTCTGGCAGTAATTATCAGAAATCGCTGAAAATCAAAAGGCTTCTTCGTCTCATGACCTTAGACACTGTGTATAAATTTAAAGTCAATCGGATATTAACTTTGGCCTCCAGAGCGTCCGCAGGATTTTTTGAAGTGATCAAGGGCCATAACTCTGGCACTAATTATCGGAAATCGCTAAAAATCAATAGGATTCTTCGTCTCATGACCTTAAACACTGTGTATAAATTTAAAGTAAATCGGATATTAACTTTGGCCTCTAGAGCGTCCACAAGATTTTTTTGAAGTGATCAAGGGCCATAACTCTGGCACTAATTATCGGAAATAGGCTTCTTCGTCTCATGACCTTGAAAACAGTGTATAAATTTAAAGTCAATTTGATATTAACTTTGGCCTCTAGAGCGTCCACAAGATTTGTTTAAGTGATCAAGGGCCATAACTCTGGCACTAATTATCGGACATCGCTGAAAATCAATAGGCTTCTTCGTCTCATGACCTTAAACGCTGTGTATAAATTTAAAGTCAATCGGATATTAACTTTGGCCTCTAGAGCGTCCACAAGATTTTTTGAAGTGATCAAGGGCCATAACTCTGGTAGTTATTATCGGAAATCGCTGAAAAACAATAGGCTTCTTCGTCTCATGACCTTAAACACTGTGTATAAATTTAAAGTCAATCGGATATTAACTCTAGCCTGTAGAGCGTCCACAAGCAATTGTGGACGGACGGACCGACGGACCGACGGACGGACGGACGGACGGACGGGGGCGACGACAATATACGACCACATTTCAATGTGGGCGTATAAAAAGCATATAAGTATATATAAGTTCAAGTAATGTGTCGACAAGACGTCGCACCTCCTCATTCCATCCCATTCCACAAATAGAAAATACAGGGAGAGAGGAGAGAGAGAGAAAGAGAGAGAGGGGGGGAGAGAAATGGGAATTAACGTCCACTCGACACAAACTAGGTCATTTTGGGACTAACATATGGTTTTTTAAATTTTATTTCAATAATTCGCTTGGGCGTAGGGGTCTTTAGCAGTGGGAGGAAACCGGAGTGCCCGGAGGAAACCAAGAGGTTGAGAAGGCACCCCTCCACGCCACGTACGCTCACACCAGGGCTCAGAAAATACAGGAGAACAACACACACTAAACACAACATCATAACGAGCACCCCCCCCCCCCACATCAGAAAACCACAAGCACGCGGACCGACATTGAGGGTTCTACAAATGCACATTACAGTATAAATTGTATATGAGAATGTGTCAAATCAATAGGTTCATTATTAGTCACTGCTTATACTTTTAAACAGAAAACAGGGCAGATTCACAGGTCCCTTTAAATGCCATATCCACGTCTAAAAAAAATCAGTAAAAACAACATATTTGTGTTGGTCATTCTGTAACCTGGTCTTTGGTCAACAATCATTATCTTAATGTCAACAAATCTTATTGTACTGTTTATTATTTGTATATGGCTGTTTTATGTTACAATACCCACATAACGCATAGTATATTGACCCCTCATTGTTAAACATTAGTGTGAAAGCCGTTTGGTCAATTTCCATTCTATTACAGCCGAATAATCACACGGCTAACCACATTCTTTATATCCAATTTATATTCTACTATAACATGATTCAATAAAAACGTATTCAGTTGTTAACTGTGTATGAACTTCATAAACATATAAATAAGAAGTGATATCAGATGGTATTAATCATGCAATCATATACGGACTGATGTAATTATTGGATGATTCATATTCATTGTTCGCCTTTATTTCTATAACCAAAACGTCGCTGCCCTGGCAAAATTATATCGACACGAGCGGATTCCGAAAAAGCGTAGAATTAATAATGATAAACGCTGCTGTTCAAATAAGCAATTATGTTAAATGAAGTATATTAATGTACACACACGCCAGTTTCTTCTATTTTTAACAAATACATTTTTTTGCAATTTTGCAGGAATGACTGATGCTAACTGATCGTTACGGTATAAAGTAGGTTAGTATAAGTAGAGTAAGACACGTAGAATGGTTTTAATATTTAATACGAACTATTGTCTTTATCCCTAGAGACAGACAGTAACATAATAACATGAATCAGACATGTTTCATCCATCTTGCTAACAACATTATCTCAACCATACATCATCAGGTAATTCTATTTAGAACGCTTGGATTCCTTGAGGGTGAAATCATTTACAGGATCGTTGTCTCTCGTCATGCCAACATAGCGCCATTTTAATATCTTATGAGAGTGGGCCTATTCAAAAATCATGTACACTTAAAATTGTTAACTGTGGATTCATACTGATATACCATTAGCTGGATAACTACAGTTTTGGGGTGGGTTTTTTTTTGGTTTTTTTTTTTATTGCAGTGAAATTCCAATTTAATTACTCGTGATGAGGAAAATATAAAAACGGAAGCTCGTATATATAGATGCTTTCACATCTTAGAAAAAACAAACATGCCGAAACATTTGGAATGTACAGCCCGAAATAGCAAAGTTTCTAACCACGAACTATGAATGTATATCCTTGAATGAATTGGAATTTTAGTCGAGTAAATACTACAGCAGTCGTGGTGATATGTCTATCCGTGTGTATGTAGTAGATAATACACCGCCGTAACAACAGGTTGTCTTTCTCTTTCAATTTGTACATTAATGAATATGTAAAGAATTCCAAAGGCAGACGTCAGCTTTATTATAAACGTCAATGTTTGTATATATGTTTTGATCTATATCTGATAAACAATATACACAAACAGATGAAGATTAATCACTAATTCAAATAAAAAATAAATCAGATAATCATACTGTACCGATCTGGCCAACTCAGAGGTCAACACCAAAATAAAAAAAGACCTCGAATTAACTAACGTTGATGGACAACTTTTTGTCAAATTCTGAACTTTTACAATGGGGTCATTTGAAATGATTAATACAATAGAGCCTATATCTTTGCGTTTTAATATTTAACAGTATAATATTAAGAGAGAGAGAGAGAGAGAGAGTAATTTCGGGACCAATAGTAGCAGTGGAGATAAAACCGACACGGTTGGGCAGTTGTAAGAAACGGGATATGTCATTTCAATAATGAAATTAAAGATATGTTCAACTGAATGCTGGATAAGATATACGTATCTCTCCGACTTAACTAAACATTAATCTAAACTAACCTTATAATATAAGACATATCCTTTTCCGTTTCGGACTTACTGGGTGTGTAGAATTCTCCAAATTCTTCTAATGCCAGTGTAAAACGCTACTCATATTTCATTACTTACTGGTCTACATGTATATATCGGACAATCTGCCGTTTAATGTATCTTATACTGTTGATTTTCGTTATTCTATTGATTAGAGAGAAATTGATCGCATTAGGTTACGTGTGTTCCCACCTGACAACAGTAAGTTGCGTGTTTACATCATAGGACGGGTGATTAACAAACGTAACAATACAGTGACTAGACAATGATGTTGTGAAATACAATAAGATATATATATGTACTTATATATCTAATATTTCGGCCATGGTATGTTAATATTTCACTAACTAAATCTATACTGAACTTACATTCCCTAACGATGTGTTATTATGAACTGAGATGGTGTTTATCTTTATGAAATATAAATAAACACGTCTCTGTACATATGGTTAATATCATATGTATACTACAGTACGTCTACTTATAAATGACTGCTGTTTTATGATCACATCAGTTCATGACAATGTAGGTCGTTTCAACCACAGATGTTTGGGCCATAAGGGTGTTTAACCCTAACCCTAGGTCTAACCCTAATCGCCCAATAATAATGATGTTACAATAAATTTATTAAGACCTTCTTATCATCCAGTCAGCTGTAAGTAACTACGAATGTCGTACACGAGGGTAGAACACGTGGTATAGCCATTTTCATTTATTGAGTCGGTAAGAGATTCTTGGCTATAATCATTTAACTTAGTTGGATCGATCATGTTGGTATTGTCTATTATAGTGCGAGTCCCATTATCCTCCTGGCGAAAAACCGATTTGTTCATCCTAACCCCAACCCTGAACCGTGACTCACTTTCAGATTATTGTTATCTCGAGACCTTATTGGTCCAGATAGCACTGACAGACGGGGTGTTGTAGAGGACCCCACCCCACCACTCCATCAAATCATCAGTATTATAATATACCTAAATTTAACTGATATACCAACCATGTACCATCACCGAACATAATGACATTTGGAATTCTGATGTATTCTATATATATTCAGTGTAATTTTACAATTTATCAATACTTAATGTGTAATAAATGGAATGTTTATAGACCTTGTATTCAATAATATAAATCTCCCGTTTTATGGAGATGGGAAACTAATACTACATCACAACCATGTCTGTTTAAATATGGTTTTAAGTAATAAGGTCTAGTATTGATCTTGATCTGAATCGACCTCGACGTAATAAAACTGGTATTAAAACAAGTCTTATTCAAAGTTCAATACTTTCACCTCTTTATAAATCACAGTTTAATGAAATTTTTATAAGTGACACAGCAATTTGTTTTGATAAAGGACCTGTACGTATTAACGTTTTATTAATATTAATTTGATACTTTAGAAATTAGAAAGTCAATACCCTATATACAATATATATCGATATTTTAATAGTTTTATAATATACATACACTTACCTTTAAAATTGAACACCAGTATATAACAGTCACATAAATCTACGTCACACACATATTGTTATGCACGTTACACATCTGTATATATAGCCTATATAGCACCTAACAACTTGTTTGCGGTATATATAATATTATATATATATTTGATAAACTGAACGTGTTAGTCTTTCCACTGTCATGTAGCTAATAACACAATCCTATAAACTATCTGCTTTATGACGAAAACGAGGCTACTGTGGTATATATATTGATATAAGTAAATAGTAGTCAGACACCACCATACATCAAATTAATTATATGTACCGCTATGACTTCTTTTCGGATGTGTAGCCGGTCTAGAGGAAAAAAATAAACAATAGGACTTATAACCACAGCTATTATATATGTTTCTGTCGTGAATTATATATATGTCTACTCACTAATTATGAACAGATTATAAAAATACTTCAAGTACCCAGTGGTTCGGTGCTAAAAAAAAAGTGTCAGTCATATCGACTTACCATATGTTACCAAAAGGGGTGGGGATAAGTATAATATTATAGAAATGGGGATTAACGTCTCGTCAACACAGTATTTTGGTCAAATTGAGATCACCGTGCAGTTAGATCGGAAACCCTTTAAAAGATCGGAAACCCCACAACAGTACTTAATTTTCTGACGTACATCTTTGGAAAAAAGTCTTAAGATTTGGGCTTAATATATCAGTGTATGAAACCAGCTTTATATACTCTCCCAAAAAAGAAACGCAAAGTTACATTTCGTTGTCGGTTTATCCTGGTTATACCATCGCCTTGTTGCAACAAGAACAGCGACACGTCGCGGAACCAAACTACTCTCCAGTGTTGCTGTGGCCATACCCTCAGTGTCTGAACTCATTAAAGTTGGATTTCATGGTGTCGGCGTATTTCAAAACAGAAGCTCCAACGGGGACGTTTGCCTCGTTATTGGGTTTCACGTCGGCGTTTATGGACTGCCTCATACGAGATTTTACGCCGTCCGGGAATTGCTGCTGCAGTAGAGGTCGCTGTTGAAAACCATTTGCGCCAATGACGTAACCGAAAGTGACGACCCAGGGCAGGTGGGATCACTCTTGTTTGGCCTGAGCTTGGGAGGTCACGTGTTTAACTTAACTGTCGGTACCTATACCAAAGGCCAGAAATGAAACTAAGGGAGACATTCAGCAGCCTAGCTACATCTGTCTTGGATTCATCTGCTTGTAATCGACCAATAGCGTTGTTGCGTTGGTCTTCGTTCAGATGTGGCATCACTTGGTTCCTTGGGTGTTTACATGTGTAACTGATTTGGGAACCGAAAACCCCGGGATTTTAAAGACCTTAGATGTATAGGTTCCATGCAAAAATCCCGCGAAGTTGTTAAATTCATGTTTTTTTGGTGCAATCAAACGGTAACAAATTTCGACAAAAAGGATGACCAGTCGCAATTAGTAACATTGCATACATTTAAAACCAATAATGAATTTCTCTTATCCTTACATAATGACATTAAAACAAGTGAGATTTATGGAAAGAACGACTGCGTGTAAATAATAAAATGGGTTGTGCGTTTCTTTTTTTTTTTGAAGAGTATATATTCTAAATATACATTTCAATCCACATTAAATGATAAAACAGCATTTCATAAATAAGCAACCCGTTCCCAGTATTAATACAATTATACCATTGTATTAACATGTTCAACAAAAATATATACATCCCGGCAATTATTTACGGGCGTAAAAGTTGCAGTATAAGAGCATTGGTGCATTGATATGTAAATACCCTTTCGCCAATATGTATTATTTATCTTCGTAGCCATTTCAAATCACAGACATCGCGGATTACAAACACCTGTACTGTGTAAGGTTTTATTTCTCATTGACTTGTAGTAATTATATATGTCTATACAATAATATCTATTTGTTCATATATCATATTTTATCTAATTGTCTAAGTCATTAACTTTATTTATATTATCAAACATCAAATGCCAGTATTATATTTCAGAAGTGTCCTACATTATGTTTTAAGTCAGGGAATAATAGTAGATTATAGCCAAATGAATAATGAAAAACAAAGTCTAAATGGTAGCCTGAATAAGATGCAATCTGATTAAGCTTAGAATGATACAACGCCGTTGTAGAGGTAGCCTAAAAAAATGTCCATCATTGGAGTATCACCGCTTAGTATTACATGGAATCGGACTGTTTGATAATGACCATCTTTAATTTTCCATATCATCAAAATATCGATAAATTTAAAGGATCAATATTCTTTGAAAAGGAAAATGAAGAAAATGGGTCAAAAAGAACAAATTATGTAATATGGGCGTATATAAACTGACTAACATTCATTATTGTGATTTCTAATCAGTTTTTTTTTTCGTCGAAATACGTGATATTTCCAAACTGAAAGTAGTTTCTATTATTCAGACAAATTATTCATCGAATGCGTTGAAGGCTACTCGGTCCTGTTCGCAAGTGATTAGTCCAGTCTACATCGGAAGTACGGCTTAATCTTTCACTTCCCCACTGATGTTTAGCTCCATTCATCAAGACATCGCATTGCAAAATGTGCTCCAGAGCAAAGAGTATACGCTGGCCTGTACTAGTTGTAAAGATGTTACTCTATATTTTAAAATATGGAATACCAGGAGCATGGAATGTTAACGGACAGATAACAACACCAATATTGATTGGAACGGACTGATAATTCGTGTTTGTAATGTCTAATAGTAAGTGCAGGGGGGGGGGGGCGCACTACACGAAAAACAAACACCTATAAGATTGACCTGCGGAAAATATCAAATCAAGACTCGGGTAATATTGAGTTTAAAAAGCTTAACGCCCTTTCACTACTATGAATTTTACAACATCTGGACGTTGCTAGATTACTTGATAATTCCCGAACTTATAGCTAAGTTATCTACAGACACGTGAACAGTAGCGTCCAATCGAAGGTTGTGACATACCGACCTCCACGGAAACCTTGACAATGAAAGAACCTTGAACGTTGCAACTCGATTATCAAAGGCGCAGACATTTTAGCTGGAAAGCACGCGAATTTGATATTCGCGATGATCGAGGATTCTGAATACCCAATCGATATGAGTGCCGAAATATGCAGGGTGTTACATGGAGGGCTTGGTAATATTTTTGTAGTGAAAGCAATCAAGTCTTCTAATGAAGATGCTTCACTATAATATATACACCTGTCACCTTCACTGTGTTAGCCGACTACTGAAGATAATAGTTAAATTCAAGTTGTTATTATCGACACACAAAACAATCTCATCGAACCAATCACAGTCATAGTTGCAAATCAATAACGTGGACAGTTATTTTTATTTGGATATTTTGCACGTAATTTGTTAGGAGCAAAGACAGTAAATGATACCGGACGAATGTCTCGGGGCGGATAAACGAGAAATCTCTCGAATTTTTTGAAACTCATGACTATAAACGCCATACAGCCTATTCTGTCAACCAAACTAATCTAAAACTACCCGTATCGCACACAGGGTGATTAGCACGATAGCTACGGGCGATGGACGTTCTTGATTGATTTTTAAAATGATAAATAATCGGTAAGAATTACCGGAATCTGAGAATGGTATTTAAAATTATGAAGACATTAACTTAAACGTCAATAGATTAATTGCATTATAAATTACCACATGATGGTAATATAACTATAGGTTATTATATAAAGCTATAAAGTATTGAAAATTAATAAAAGGAAGCGATAAAATGGCTGATAAAATACGTAATATCAAGTAATATCAATCAGTCTTTGTTACCTTAGCTTACATTCAATCCGTTTTCTTTAATTAAGTGATTAAAATATGTTAAAAAATAAGGCAATGCGGCTTTTATCTAGTTCTTTTCTTCTTTTTTTTTGTATCTGGGTCGATTACACGAACTATAGATCCTTAATATTAGCGATTTAGTTCAGTAACAAATTGAGATTCAGACGGATCTCCACTGCTGTCGAGTTAATGAGATTGCTGTCAATATACCCTTGCTACTGTAGCCATTAGGACCCGTTATTAAATACAACATATTCAAACACCAAATCATCTTAAAAAAAAGTTAAAAGTCTGTGAAATGATATCGAATTTCGTAGTTAAACGGTTGCTGCCATTTATTAATAACTGTTGATGACAGATTAATACAAGATAGTAGGGCCTACTGATCAGACTTGATTTCGCCAAAGCCTTGTTTGTGTGTAAGGCTTGATGCACGACACCGGAAACATAGGCCCCGTGTACCGATACCCGGTGATTAGATTACCCGCTCAATATCACTCGTGGTTACAGTTACATCAATATATCGATTATCGAAACTGAATGAATTGAATACGTCTGGACGATATTCTGTTTATATTAAGTTATTGTCATCTTTACAACATGTATTAGTACACCACGTAACCCCCTAGGGGATTCCATTAATTGCTATATCCTGTTTATATAGTAAAGTTACAGCCATTGATCGTTGAGTGAAGGCGGTGTAAAAAAAATGAAATGGGGTTTAACGTCCGATTTTTCAGCACCGATTGAGCTAAATGAAGACGGGAATACGCCATGCAGTGCGTTATGAGGCAAATTTTGTCTTTCAAATTAATATTCGTCGTAATAAATATTACCTGAAATCTGACTAACCGGTCCACGTAAATTAACAGCAGGAGAAAATGCTTCACACGGAGTGGGCCTATACAAGACACTAAATACATCTAAAATATTTAAAAGGACATGGACTCTTCGAATTGTGTCAACAAAGAAACTGTCAGTTTAATTGGATTTGATGAGTTTTATTATCTATATTTAATATAGCAACACCGCAGATTGAGACATTATTAAATGTAACATGATTTGTGTTTGACAGGTTAAGACAAAGATGAAGCTAAGATCAGCTGTTTTAAAGAGAAACCATAAGGTGGATAGGAAATACAAATTCTAATCACTGCTTCTATTCCCGTTACTTATCCTCACATATAGTGAACTCAATATGATACTCATATAAATATACTATAACATACACTTACCTGTTATATCTATATATATTTCAAAAGCTGATATTCAAACTTCAAACTGTGCTAATTAAAATCAGCAAATTCAATCCTCCGACAAATTTACTTCACCAGAATAGTAATATCTTGTATGTGGAGATTGACTCACATACTTGAGAAAATCGATGAATCACCGGATCGAATAGCGAGTCGACGCTGCTTCCGATGGCAGTGTAAAGACTCACACACTGTAAACAAGATTGTTGTAGCTAACACTGATTAAACCTTCGAATGAAATGCGCTAGTAATTATCTTAATTTTGTATAAAATCTACGTTTAGAAGAAACGTAATATAACGATCATCCGTTTGGATTATAACATGCGCCATGTGGTTTTGTGCAGCGATGAAGACACCCGGTATAACGGTTTGACTCGATAACACATTTCTTTTGTGCTGCTTTCGATTCATGTCGTGTTTACCGTAATTACGAGTTTTGGACTTAAAAACTGTGGTCAAATAACGTTACTTAACTCAAAATGTATTCTTGCAAAGAAAGTATAGATAATACAAATGGTAACGCAGTATATGTTACAAGAGTAACAAACCCTGTTAATTAAGCAAGTAAACCGTACAATACAGTGCAATACAGGTAACTAAACACGACATATTATCAACTGTTATCGCTGCAGTATCTGTATAAATATGGGTAACAAAATCGGCAAATAACGAGTTTTCATGGCAGAATTTTATTATTTTAATTTTTACAGTGCATATTCCATCGATATTCTATATGGTGTAAACGAATAAACATATAGACTAATTCTTTTCAGCAAAATACTGGCATTAAATAAGTTTTTATTTTATAAAATTTCCTTGTAAGCTAAAAACAATATACATGAGCATTTGATTAATCGACTTAATTTAATTAATTTAATTTATTATATTAAATTGAGGGGAGGGGGTGTCTTTAGTTTTCTGTTCAATATATGAAAATAATAGTAGGCTATTTTGTAAGAGTATGGCACATACAGGGCGGGGTTGGGGGTATTATTTCTATTGATTAATGTTGCGATTAAAATGGGTTGAGGGCCGACAGATGGGCGAACGAGCGAGAGTAACGGGGTTATAATTATGTCGTGTACGTGGGACAATATCACTGTTTACTACGACTTTCTTTGTGTTTCAAATTTTATTTGTGTGGTTGTGTTCTGTGACGAAGTAAGTTTTGGGATACCCTTGATATTTTTAAAATATCTATATAAAACGCACTAAAGGGCCCAAAGTGGCTCAGTGAATTTGTCGCCGACTTTCTTCTAATCTGGTTCGATTTCATTGTTGGCAGAGAAAGTTACTTGTTACCGTTATTTTCCATCCAGGTTTTAGGAAAAGCTTTTATTCGCAAAAGAAAAATCGAGGTTTACAACCTGTATAGGACACATATCGTATATCCGTCTTCATTAGTCGAGTTCATTAAAAGGAATCATTGTATTGGGCTTCTCGGTAGTAAATGTAGCAAAGGCATGATGAAAATAGAATGCCGGTAATAAATGCAGCACGTAATCAGTATAAAATCTAAATGTACAAATCACCTATTAATAAACATACATTATCAATCAATAATTGTGTACAAAAATAAACCTACAACTATACGACCCGATAATTAAAGCTTTTTTTCTGCATGAACACGGACGTTGCAACAACTTCCCATTTTGGAACCAGTCAGATATGTATTAGACATTGGTCATTTTGAAACTGGAAGTGGTACCGCTTTTCACATCTTCTACAGATACTTTCTTATAGAGTGTATATATGTGGTTACGGCACGAGACTCAATCCCATTTCCTACCCACGTGTCGTGCGGGACTAAGTATGCATAGTCATTCGGATGATATGAAAATAAGACGTTCAACCGTGTACTTGATATGTACTTAAAAGAATCCACGACAGATGGAATTCGAAAAGAGTAGACGGGGAAACCTACGTCAGATTAAAAGGTAAAGTGTCCACCAGACGTTAAACTCCTTCTGTCTTCGTATAACACTAGAGCAATATATATATGGGAATCACGCTGACTGAGTGGGCAATTCGCTGGCTCGCTAGCCTGGAGGTCGAGTGTTAGATCCCTGCATTGGCCGAGAAAGTTCATCTCGATTTTCCGGCGTGGTTCCCCTTGTCAGTGATGCAGAAGGAGGGCCGGACAAGGACAGCTGTCTAGTCGTTCGGATGGGACGACAAACCGAGGTCCCGTGTACACATTGACGTGCACGTAAAAGATCCCTTGGCAGTTGGAATTCGATATAAGAGTAGGCCGTAGCGCCGCTGCCCGGGCAAAATTTTCCCTCATAGCACGCTGTATGGCGTATGTCCGTCTTCCATTAGCCCAGGTCAGGTGCAGTAGAGTAGGACGTTAAACCCCGGTTTATTTCATTTCTAGAGCAATATTTGACGCCTGTTCCAGTCGACTTGGGTACGGTACTTATAATTTTTAAGACTATCTGACAGGGAACACAAGGCTTAATGTATTTCTGATGAATCAGTCTTCAAAAACATCTAATTCCGATTCTTTCCGTTGGTTATAACCATAGAGCTAACTTGATCTCATTTTCTTGAGGACATAACATATTATTATTGTGCGTGACATGAACTAAAAATCAGCGTAAGTCTGTCTGCTCAGACAACTCAATTCATTATGTTCAACATGTGAAGTAGGGAGATTATTTGTAGATACATGTTTAAGTCATTATTTGTGACATTTGTGTTATACCTAAACTAAATGAAAGGAATGAAGTCTGGCATCTCATGCTCACGTTTCGTCGAATTTGGAACACAATAACTATGCTTCCAATAATGTGCCAGAATATTTCAACTGATACTGTTGGTATATTATCCTTTGGTTCAATGATCGGTATTTTCGGCTTAGGCTAAGCAGAGTGATAAGCAATTTGGGGTTCGATAACTCTGAGCTAATTGAGTGAGTGTGAAACGTGAAACTTGATATATAATTTCATTACGTCAATACATAAGTAGTTCAATGCTTTTTTTAAAAAAAATACGCAATTAATAAATGTGCCATTCTTGGTTTGCTTTCCTTGCCATTATTTAAAGAAACGCGCTCATTTTTTTTCAAAATATGCGTTGACAAAATTCAAACTCATTATCTGATCAAACGAAATCAACCGAATTCATGAACTAGTCATCAAAATGACGTAAAAGTATTAACGAGACGTTAAAATAAACCAGCAGTGGGCCCTATACATAAGTAAGTGCGGATCCAGAAATTTTTGCAGGAGGGGGTTTGCCAGGTTTCTGTCACGGAAATCTGCCACCATCGTCTCTAAATTACATGCATACATACAAATTGAGCTTTTTAATCAGAGAAATCATTTTTATACAAATGTAGGATCACGTTGTGATGTAATTTCATTGATGCAAGGCATTATTTTTTTTATGTAGCTGAGTAGGGGGGGGGGGTGTTTGTGTATTTCTCATACGTGATACTGCACACGAATACGGCAGCACGTATAGAACAGCTTTCATACGGAAAAGGTCCGTATAACATCGTTGTCTTTTTACCGTACTTTTTGCTACTTTTAGACGTTGAAATGTTGTGTCAGTGTTTTTATGAATCTATGTGTAACCAATAACACGAAGGTATATATTGGATGCGATTTTAACCATGTTAAAGACAGGAATTTAATGATTACTTTTGATGATATTTTCGCAGAATTTTCATATTTTCCCGTCCGATTGTCTGTCAGTCTGCATGCTGGTTGATCTACATGCTAAATTTAGGGAGGCGGGGCCTTGCAAATCTGCATTTAAAAGCGGTATATTATACTTTCTGAAATGATACATTAGTGAAACCCATAAAAGATTAGACACATATTTTTTTTTTAAATTTTAAATAGCTCAGCCACTGTAGAGCGACTGTATTCCGCTCAGGAATTTGTAGATTAGGCACTTGACTATAGTACTGGGGCCTATTTCACGAAATTTTAACGAAGATAAGATCCCAATTTTAGTAATTTGATTGGATAATATTAGATTGATTTTAGTGCTTAGCCAATCAAAATTGAAGTATCTACTAAAATTGGATTTTATCTTAAGTTAAAATTTCGTGAAACAGGGCCCAGGTGTTGGTCTTGGTAGATAACTGCCACCATGCTGTATTATAAGCTTAGCTCAGCTACCCATATGTACACGGCGCGAAAGTCTGCCAAAACTCTAATAGTAATAAGAGCGATAATCCAGATAGAATCTCGGAAAAAGCTAAAATAATAAGTGTAGCGAAAACTACATTGACGCTAACGAACATCTACCCCATCTGACCATTCTCCCCCAATGTGTCCCAAAAAGACTGAGAAACAAACGGGTTAGACATACCGCCAGAGTATATCCCATTTTAACAATCCCCCGTTTTCTCTGAAATGATGAAAGAAACGATTGTATTCTATTTTGATCTACCGGGTTGTTTTGAGTCTTGCAATTAATTGTATTAGCGGGCAGTGACCGAGTGGTCTTACGCATGCTCCTTAGATAATCTATCATCGAGACAGGTGGGTTGTTTTGATCCCAAGCGTGTGTGATCTCCTGGTTTCTTAACACGTCGAGGCGAATTATTCAAAGAAAAATATAGGCCCTATCATGTCTCTCATTGTCATATATTTCTTCAAAATTTAATCCATTTGTTCTGATAATCACCGAATAAGCTGCAGGCCTACTATTATTTATTACAGACTGGTCAATGGCCATGGGATCCATGACTGATAGTAAAGGTCAACCAGAAACTGTATACTTTACAAACATATCATGGTTCATATGTATTATGTAGATTTTCTATACTAGTATATTGTTTGGGTGAGTAAAGGTCGAATCATATAATAAATAATAGTGGAAGATGGGCTTTAGCTTTCGCATTAAAACCCTGAGCCCTGCTCTATCAACATAGCAGTCTGTGTCAATATCAGAATTCGACTCTTGGCGCCATTACAATTGGTATATTCGTTGACGCTTTCTACAATAAGAATAAGACGTAAACGAATAATTTTCATCACATTCCATTATAATTTGCATTGAAATAAATGCTTATATGAAAAACAATGAAGTGCCTGTATGAACCCTTAAAATAGCCACCAGTTTGTCGTACTCCATTTTACATTTTGGAAGCGATATTTTTATGTGCACATAGTGGCCATTACATTTACATTTCAACCAAACGCGATGATTCCAATCAGATTTAAAACAGAAAATGTATCTTATAAAACGCGGTAGTTAGGTCAACAAAATGCTTGGATGAAATTTTAATTACTTGAAGACTGGATTTTAGAAAAAAACACCATTTTAATTGGATTTGCAGTCATTAAAGAAGGTGTTTCTTGTTTGTAAATGCAATTAAAACACAAGCAATAAATGTAACATTTTGCAACTTGCATTTTCATCTGAAAGGGTTTTTCATGTTGTATATTATTATTTGAAGTCCAATAATATAAGAAGGGAACATATAACATTTAGACATATTAAAGTGAGGTAATTCAAATACTGATAAATGATAAGCTAATCTACATATGAAATGTATTTTAACAAACCTGTATTGAATTGTTGTTATCCTCACATGTACATTCCGGTGTTCAGTTTTATTTAAAATTCAATGGCATTGAACAATATCTGGGTGTACCATTCGCTATTGTGTAATTGTTGCGACTCCCCATTTTAAAGGGACGCCATGAGATTTAGTTTATATTTACTGTTTAGAAAAACCACGAGATATAGACGACATTTTTAGCTTCCATTATTTCAGATAAATAAAACAAAATATTGGGCATGAAATTTGTGTCAATCACCATTGGGGTATTTTGAATGCTTCCTGATATTAATTTATGTCCAAAAGTCTATGATTGTAAATTACGAATCTTGAGGGTAGCTAACAGAATGGATAGACTGTATAGTTGTCGCAGCCTGAATGCCACAAACCGCCGCCTAATTAACTCCGCACTAATTACTCAAAGTAAAACATAATCTGCCACTTTAAAAAAAAATATCTATTGTAAAGAGAGATAAAATGACGTATTTGCAACCTATAGTAAAGGTATTTGTTTGCATGGAATATTTCAAAATACACCTTTCATGTCATCTGATATCTTTAAAGGGTCCGCTTGTCCTATAATGTGACGTCATATAGCTTTCAATTTTGTTCTTTATGAACCCTAGACACACCTTTTTAAATGAATTAATATATAATTGGTATTTAAAGTTATAGTATATATTTGTTCATACTTGAAATCAACACACGTGTAAATATAGATTTTACTTATCTTATTTATATAGGATGTAGCTAGGATTTGGTGTATTTTATAAACGGACCTCACGAAAGTCTCGAATATCTACGCTATCTTGATTGGTGAGTGATTTAAGAGCCCCAATAATCTTGTCTCCTGGCGATGGAAACTGTTCCGGGTAGAATAGAGATCATGGAAAATTCATTTTTATGGTGAAAATGTCGTTGCTATGACGTTATGACTTTACTGTAGGCATACAATAATGTATTACCGGCCAATATATGTAAGTAGGGAGTGGGGATCACAGTGGCTAAGTGGTGGGTAAGACGCTGACTCGGTAACCTGGAGCTCGGGTGTTGGGTGCCTGCATTGGCTGAGAAAGATCATCCAGATTTTCCGGCGTGGTTTCCCCTGACAAGAACAGCTCTCTAGTCGTATGGGATGGGACGAAAAACCGATGTCCCGTGTACACATTGGCGTGCACGTAAAAGATTCCCTGGCAGTTGGAATTCGATATAATAGTAAGCCGTGACGCCGCTACCCTGGCAAAATTCCCCTCGTAGCACACTGCAGGCGCATGCCCTTCTTCTTTATCCCAGTCGGAGCAGAACAGTAGGGCGTTAAACCCCATTTCATTTAATTTCGTAAGTAGGGAACCGCGGTGGCTCAGTTAGTAATTCACTCGCCATGCGTAGATCTCGAATTCGCTACCAATGTTGGAAAAGTAAATGTCTTCTGATTTTCCGGCGTGGTTGACATTAGCGGTGTTGTAGGACAAGGACGAATCTCTAGTCGTTTGGGTGGGACGCAAAAACGAGGTCTTGTGTACATATTGGCGTACACGTAAAAGAACCCTCGACAGTTGGAAGTAAGAGGAGAAGGCCGTAGCAGCGCTGTTCGGGCAAAGTTTCACTCATAGCACAATGTATGTCAATCTACACAAGCACAGTCGGTGCAAAACCAATTTCATTTTATTTCCTTTTTTGAAATAAATCTGTGTGGCAATATCAAAAGAGTTATCTCCCATGGTTTACATGTACCCATTTAAAACTGTTCAAAAACTTTACCTTGGAATACATCATATTTAGTTATTGATCGTGAAATTTTACAAGTATGATTAACAGTTATGTAGTAACATTTTGCAGATTTGGCTAAGAAATGTTATTTACTAATCGAGCATTGCATACGTATTATACCAAAACCCTCGACATTTTCACCATCTTCGAGGCGTGGGACAGATAAACCACAAATAAACGACAAAACAACAAAACGAGACAAAAGGGTAATTTTTAAGCATTACCTTTCGACTTTATAGTTATTTTTTTCTTCTTAAAATCGTGGTATAAGATTAATTTGTCAAATTAAATTTTATTGAAACCAAAGCCTATCAAGCCCCAGCATTTCCGAATAAGGAAACATTATGGTATACTCTTATTTTTTCGTGAAGCCCACAGGTACATGGGGACAGGAACGCCCTTATTAGACTATGGCACACCTGACAACTATGTGATTTTTCAAATTTTTTGAGTTTCTGTTTTTTTCTGAACATTTTTTAAATTTTTAATCTTATTTTATCCATATTTGATGCTAAATGATATAATATTTACTATCAAACATGTAATTCATATTTTTTTAAAAAATACCTTCCGATCTTTTATAAATACACCAGAAGGTATTTTTTGAAAATATGAATTACAGGTTTGATAGTAATTATTATATCGTTTAGCATCAAATACCGATAAAATAAGATTAAAATTTTTAAAATTGTTCATAAAAAAACTGAAACTCAAAAATTTTGAAAAGTCACATAGACTATTATTTATTTATAGGTCTGGTGTGCCGTGTGCCATAGTAAAAATGGAGTTCCTGTCCACATGTACCTGTGGTGAAGCCATCCCATGTTTCATTAAAAAATATCTAATAGGGCCTGCTCAGATGTACTTTTATCATCAGCTTTTGCATTAAAATATACAATATTACTCAGTTTGTATATTATGTGAACGATCTGCCTTGTCTCATTTAAACATTAAGATGCATTACTACTCAATCCTTCTAATACAGGTCAAGCTATAATCAGCAGTGCAAAAGAGTAGGACGTTAAACCCCATTTCATTTCATTTCTATAATCGGTATGCTTTTGGTGGTGGGTTTTTTTGTTTGTTTGTTTTTTTTTTGTTTTTTTTTGTTTTTTTGTTGTTTTTTGGGGTTTTTTTTTTTTGGGGGGGGGGGTAGTTTGTGTTGGGTATGTAGACGTTAAATAACTATTCCTTATGATTTCTTGTAATAAGTTTAAAGTTACATTATGGGAGTTATGGGAGATAAGATAAATAGATGGCAGTTCTCACTATAATAGTTAAAAACTATAGATAGTGTAAAGATAATTTGCTGAAAATTTCAGTCAAATTGAACCACTATTAGCCGAGAAAAAAGCATTTGAAATATTCACATAGCCTCGGTCATCATTACTCAGATCATTAGTATAAACAGCATAGTCTCGATTATCCACTTGATTGATTTAATTATCCGGCCATTAAGCGGCATATAAGAATTCAATCCGCCAACATCGAAGGCTATTGCCTTGACATAAAGAGTTGATTATGGTCTGGATATGTTAATTAATGTCTAATATATTATTTAGATAACATCTCAGGCATAAAGAAAGACCTGTAATTAGCAGATTTTGCTCTTGCATAATGCTATTTTAAACATCTGTAACTTTTTTCAAGACTGTTTGTCCTTCCAGTGTTTTAACATTCAAATTCATGATGATTTAGGCATCACGTACGTTTATGGCCATGTCTTTTTATATGCTGTATTCATAAAACAATGTTTTGGCTAAATGATGAAATACTAAAAAGGAGGAGTGGGATGAGTGTATTTGATGAAAGTAGGGAAATTTACATCTTTTATTTGTTTGTTTTTAAGTATAAAATTGAGAAACTTTAGACATGTAGAGATAGACAAATATCTAAGCAATACCCTTGCAAAAGTTTACAAACGGTTTAAGAACCTAAATAGAAAATCTTTTAATTTTGTAAAAAATCGTGTAACATTATTATAGATGTTTGTTCAATTTATATAGAAGTTATTGTTTTATCAACAGAATTGATTACACAAAGATTTAACAGATTCTATATAAAACAGATTACTTATATGCAGGAGCTTTACTTGTTTAAACATTCAAACTGATTTCGCTGCCTTACTTATACGTGGAGTTTGTTAATTTGAATGTTTAAAATTCATTTGGCTGCAGAAGAAACTTGCTTATATTTACCAAAGTGTATTTATACCACGGTTTCCAGTTTTCCCATACTTCGTGGAGACGGAAATATTTTAACAAAATCCACAAAGACATTCTTACTGATAAGTGTTGGTTTCTGTTTAAAAGCTTACAACAATTATTTGTTGCTAACCGTGAAAAATGTCTAAAACTTACTATTAAACCAAACTCTCTGCCAAGTTCTTTCTAGCAGACCTGTTGGTGCTTAATATCTGTCTATTTTGGATTGTCACATAGCTGACGATTTGTAGCGTTTTCTGATGTTTTCATAAGAATTTGATGAAACTTCGTTCAAAGCAGTTTAGGAAAACGCATTATTATTCTTTACCAATTAAATTACTATGCGTTCAAACGAGTTACTGCATGATGTTGGCGAACGGATTTTAAGAAACTTCGACCAAGTCCCATTAAACCCTGCATTACCATTCCTATTTTGTTATGTCCCTAAATTATGAAAATGACTGTTCACCTATTAATCAATGCAAGAATGTGTTAAACTATAATAGCCGATTTTATCAGTCCCGTATGGCCCAGTAGTCTAGAGTGTCACTCTACTTCTGGCTTACGGTCTTGGTTTCTATCTCTGGCGTGAGCGTATGTGATATGGATGACTACTCAACCTCGTGGGTTATCTCTGAGTACTCCGATTTCCTACCACGCACTGGATAGACCCCTGTATAAGAAATTAAGGCTTGCGACTTGTCCGCGATATCACCCTTGTAGAAGTTGCACACAGAATAAACAAGAAGTGTGTCAAAAATGTTCTATATTTGTGAGCTTGGTTTTACATACATGAGTATCAAATATAAGATTTGAATGAAATTCATTTTCATTGCGAATTTTCGATTTTTCTTTGATGTTTTTGAAATAAACTATATACAGTATAAATTGGACTGATCGAATGAACATGACTTCTATTCGGTAACAAAAACTAAAGAAAACACACGATGGCGAACTGCAGCTAATTAAACGATATCCATTAATTATACAAATAAGGTCAATATACAAATAATTTTGCAAAAAAGAATATATTTATCGACAGAAATCCATCAACATGATAGTCGTATTAAAGAATGTGTTATTTCGTGCATGTCAATAGTACATGAAAATATTTCTATGAGGCCTATTGATTTAAATTAATTACTAATAATAATAATAATAACGAAATTTATATTGCGCAACAATTCATCCCACTTGGGGATGCTCTAGGCGCATGAAAGTGTTCACGTGGGATTAATTATAGTGACTAAACATCCAGGTTTTCACACTTGATTTAAAGATGGACAATGTTTCACATTTTCGAATTGAAGGTGGTAGCGAATTCCACAGAGTTGATGCATTATATTGAAAAGTCCTTGAACCAAATTTCTTCATCTTATAAACTGGGACATCTAACAATAGTTTACTCTCAGATCTCAGTGACCTGTTTGGTTTGTAGTGTGTCAATAGATTCTGAAGATATTGAGGTGCCGTTTGATTTAATGTCTTGTAGGTCAGGGTTAAAATTTTAAAGTTAATTCTTTCGCGCACTCGAAGCCAGTGAAGATTATTTAAGATGGGAGTGATGTGTGATTTTGATCTAGCTTTAGTGACAATGCGTGCAGCATGATTTTGGATCCTTTGCAACTTGGAAATTTGTTCATCGGTTACTCCAGAGAGTATGGCATTGCAATAGTCAATTCTGGACAACACGAATGATCGAGCCAGTGCAGCAGCTGCACTTTCAGATATAAGGTGACGGATTGATCCTATTCTTCGGAGATGGAAATGACAGATTTTGCAGATGTTGTTTATGTGAGAGCCAAAACTGAGGTTTGAATCTAAGAACACGCCAAGATTTTTTACAACATTTGATATCGGAATATCTGAATTGCCTATTTTGAGAGATTTCACAGTGCATGTATTAAGTCTGTGATCAGGTCCAATAAGAAGAAGCTCAGTTTTGTCATCGTTAAGTTTTAACATGTTGGCGGACATCCAGTTCTTAATACCATTTAGGCAACTTTCTAAATTACCAATTGTGGAGAGCTGGCTGACAGAGTTGAGGTTAAATTTATCGATTAGCTGTGTGTCATCAGCATAAAAGTGGTGCTGGATCTTATATCTATCGATGAGGTTTCCAAGGGATTTTGTATACAGTGTAAATAAAAGGGGTCCCAATACTGAACCTTGAGGTACCCCGCAAGATAATTGCACTTGCTTTGATGAAGAGTTATTAATGTCAACATACTGGTATCGACTGGTAAGATATGAGCCGAACCACTGTAGAGAAGATCCTGCTATTCCGTAGCCAGTCTTCAGTCGGTCAAGTAGGTTGCTATGGTCGATTGTGTCGAAGGCAGCCGATAGATCTAAAAGGGCTAGGACGCCGATGCTACCCGAATCGACAGATGATTTTAAAGCGTCGATGACACAAACCAAAGCTGTTTCAGTGCTATGTGCGGGGCGGTAGGCTGACTGAAACTCGTCAAAAAGTCTGGACTGGTCAAGGTAGACAATTAGTTGCTGCTTGACAACCTTCTCTAGAATCTTTGAGAGGAATGTTAAATTAGATACAGGGCGGTAATTTTTCAACAGCTGTGGGTCAAGCGTAGACTTCTTAATTAAGGGCTTAACAACTGCCATTTTGAAGCTAAGTGGTACCGTTCCCGACTGCAGACTTTTATTGACGATTTTAGTCAGAACTGGTAAAATAGTATCCAGGATACTTAGCAGGAAGTGCGTGGGTATGGTATCTAATGAACATGATGTAGGTTTGGACTGAAGAATTATTTTCTTGAGCTGCTCTGGCTGTACAGATTGGAAACCATTGAACTGTGTTGAAACTATAGGTTGTTCAATAGGGTTAATAGATGAAGAACCAAGATCATCACGAATTTTGGATATTTTGTCTTTGAAATAATCATTGAATTCTTGAGCCACAGTACTGTCTTCTCCATCGGGAAGTATCACCTTGTTTTCTGTACCCAGAAGTTTATTCAGGGTTGAGAACAACACCTTTGGATTAGAAGCACAGTTAGATATTTTTGTGTTGTAGTAATGTGATTTGGCATTTGAAACACATTTCTGAAAATCTTTACAAATTTGCATATAAATTTGTTTATGCACAGCCAGCCCAGTCTTGTGCCACTTCCGTTCCGCTTGTCGGCGCTTTTGTTTGATGTCTTGTACTGATTCATCGTACCATGGAGTATTCAGTGAGCGGCTAATGGTCTTGGTTCGAATCGGGGCGTGTTTTGCTACGAGATCAGAAATGGTTGTGTTGAATAAATCAACCATACCATCAACATCATCAGCCGGAAAGTTCCTGAAAAGTGAACTCTTGGTAAGATCATCAGTAAACTTTTCCAAATTTATGGATTTATAATTTCTATATTGTATTGTTTTTGCATGCTTCACAGTTTCTGGAAAGTTAACATCAAAAGATACCAGAGAATGGTCAGAAATCAGGTTGTTGACAACATCAATGTTTTGTACAAAATTAGCATTTCGACATAAAATCCAATCAAGGGTGTGACCAGAGCGGTGTGTCGGCGAAGTAATAAATTGTTTAAGGTCATAAATATTCAGACGATCACAGACACGTTTAGTGAGAACATTGTTCGGAGAGTCAAAATGTATATTAAAATCCCCGACAATAAGAGTGTTTTCGTCTTGGTGAGGATCTTCACATAGCGCAGAGAAGTCATCAATAAAGTCTGCATCAGTGCAATGATTTCTAACTATAGAATTAACCGGTAACCAAGATAATTAGTTTCTTGTTAGCATCATACATATGCGGACTAGATGTTCAAGACTTACTGTTGACTTGGTGTATACATGTATTTGGATTAAATATTTAGACTTGACGACATGGCAAATTTATTTTTCCCATTGTTGATTTAATCGAGGGATTGTCACTTCAAAACAAAAGTCTCTAGAATTTATAATCGTGTACCTGTGATCAATAACTATACATAGAGCCAGGGAAACAGAACAAGTCTCAATGTTCACAAGTTAGTTTATAGGTTACCCGAAAAAAAAAACACTAGAAAATTTACAACGACACATTAGTGACAAAGTAAATATAAAGCCATTTATGTGGTTTTTTTTATGTCATGCAGTGTATAGTGAAAACATTGTTCCCAAAATCTTTAGATTATCATGTTGATAAACTCACCTGTTTAACAAGGAAATAGAATTTATTACTGGAATTACAATGCAATTAAACCAACCTTATCTCGGTATCTAGTCATTTAATTTTAAATCGGCCTACCAGAATAGCTAATCGCAACCTTATCTCGGTAGTTACTTCATTTTAAATCGGTCAGATTATCTGGCCGTAACCTGGGACGGAGCCAGGAATTTTTGCAGGAGGGGGTTTGACAGGTTTCTGTTACGGAAATCTGCCATTATCGTCTCTAAATTACATAGGAATACATACAAATTGGGCTTTTTAAACAGAGAAATCATTTTTATACTGATGTAGGATCACTTTGTGCCATGATGTAATTTCATTGGTGCAAGGCTTATTTTTTTTTTGTAACTGTAACTGAGCAGGGTGGGGTTTGGACCCCCCCACCTCCTCTGGATCCGCCTCTGGTAACCTAATCACATTATTCCGAGATCAGGAACCTTTCGGTTATTACTTTGTGGTAAACATAAATTTTCCGAATCTGACCAATTTACGAGAGAAGAGACTTCCATGATCTATGTTCCTTGTTTCAGATCTCTCGAACTATGTAGTCCTAAACAAGAAGAAATCAAGATTGGGGATAGAAGATTATGTTGTTGTTCAGTCGTGACATGCACCAGAAGCTCCACGTCCATTTCAAGAGAATACATGGCAGAATGCATATAATGCTGTCTGTTCTCAAGATAGTCTATATAGTCTTCGTAATAGGTCTATTTCTATGACTAACCTTGCCATCTGCAGCATTCTGAACTATACTTTTATTACAGGTATACACCGATGTGATTTAGGTGGAAGAATGCATTATCATACTTTTTTTTACCAAAATAGTCTAAAGGTTTCATAATGGTTATATTTTTATGAATAACGGTGCCACATTGTAGCATTCTGACACTATTCTGTCATTGCAGGAATAAACCTCTATGATTTAGATCCAAATAGGATATCGAATTTGCACTTGGATTTATCTGATGTGTTATTTCTAATATTAATGAGACAAACATTTTATACGATTAGTAATGAAGCAAGCTCTTCAAGATGGTGTACTTTTATATCTGAACATTTGTATACAAGCATATCGAAACTTTTAGTTTTCATCCAAATCATAATTCCCCTGCCTTTCTTACTATGACAACTGCATATTTACATTTTATATTCTTTGTGTTTTTAAAAATATTTATTCAACATACATAATATTTTACATAAGATTATATATATGTCATGTAATGAAGGTTGATGGGTCACTGTGAAAGTCAATAAAATAAAAAGGAAGATTATTTATATACACTGATGACAATCCTTTGATGAAATAATCCAATTTGACAATAACACGACAACATACTATTATATAGGGAGTAGTAGTTCACGGGTTCTTTCGGTTAAATAACTATTCATTCTTGTGATAATAATCATTACCCATAACGAATCGGCTTTCCGAAGATTTTAATCCAACGAGCCTAATAAAAACTCTTACACTATTCTAATTCACCCATATAATTCGATCAACTTCGGGTCACAATTTCTTTGTTATAAAAAAATCCCAGGCTTAACTTGTTGCCTGTAACAGTTAGTCGTGGCATTGTAATAAGTTTAGGCCAGCGATTGTTTTAGATTATTATTACGACTAAAGTTAACACAGCATGCACTACTGGTTCCTTTGATTCCACTAACGAAAGTAATACTCAGAAATATGTAGAACAAAGTGGGCTAGCAATGCAAGTCTCATCCACACACAATGTCTTATTCGAAGTCGACGATAAGTTGGAGAATCTCTTAATCCTTTCAAAATGACCTGGTTCGTTACATTTGGTACAAGCTGTCTTACCAGATTCGCATGTCCTTTAATCATTATCCAAGAAGATATGCACATTGACGCTACAGGTTCGTCTGGCAAGTGAAATAAAGTGTCTAGTTGTTCGGATGGGACGAAAAGCACTTGTCCTCATGTGTATTCTTTGAAGGACATGTAAAGAACTGCTGACAGTTGGAATTCGAGTGGCAGTAAAGTGTAGATGGAAATGTCACTGCCCGATAAAAATATCCTCTTAGCACACAACGTGGAGAATGCCCGTCTTCATTAGCCGAGTTGGTGCAGAAAAGTAGAACATTAAACCCAATTTCAAAATTTATTACAAACTGGTTTCTGGACCCTTCAATTTAGAGCTGATAACACAAGCATTGAAAGACTAAAGATCAAACGTAGACGGTTGTTCAACCATTCCTGTCAACATGAAAAACCGTATCAAAAAGTTCGGCATATCGACCTTCCTTTGTCTGAACATCATCCACAGAATCTAGCCACCTCATGATACGAGTGGCTTTATCACGATTACAGAAGTTCCTTGTACACATCCCCATTGTTCCAATTCTCTCAGGAAGAATCTGTTTGAAATTATGTTTGGCTTTCATCGGATATTCGCAAGATTGTGATGGAAAGGAAGTCACTGACACATCATCCCTAGGCAAAGCATATCGACACACAACGAACTTTTGCCCCGATGGGTTTTGGAGGATTTTGGGGGAATAGACGGACATCACAGTTTGTGGTCGAATAGGTTTTGCCGCACGTAGCTTCACGTCGCCAGGGTAGCACCTTACATCCGATCGTGGAGAATAATAATAGTCACTTCTTGGGGTTGCCTGTTTTTGTGAATGTCGTAACGGTGATTTAAAAACTGTGCGACTCGATTTGCTTCCAGACCTAGTTGAATTTTGGGAGCTACGAGATACATTAGTTGTAGATGAGTTCTCAAAATCGCTGTATGATATGGAATGGCGTTCAATGTCATAATGTTGTTTTTTTATTGCCAGAAGATCACTGTCACTAGCGGTGGCTCGTGGGGATGCTTTTCTACACACCGGTTGTTTTGGTTTCACAGTTAAATGATGAGGAGGGTAATACTGAAACTTGGTTGTTGTTACGTCGTGCAGTTCTCTAACGTTTTCGAGTTGTTCGTGAAATTTCACTCTTTTCCCTGGCTTCTTTTCTGTGTTTTTCTCACACTTTTTAGTGAGAATTCCACGAAGTCCGGACGAGTTGCTGGACGAATTACTAGATGAAATGTCCGAGTTAGTATCCGAGCCCTCTGAACTTCCGATGCTCGTTTTGTTACACTTTCTGAAATCTACTGTTTCTGTATTGCACGAAATGATCGGAAGTGCTTTCTTGTTATCTTCTGTAAGAATTCTGGGATGCTTCGAAACTCTTTTACATCTTATTCTGCCATTATATGGTGAGCGGTAGAATGTACCCATATTAGGAATGATTATTTCGTCGTCACCAGTAATAACAGCTTTTGGGCCATATCTGTAAATTGTACTTTCATTGGTGCGCAAGCTTTCAAGGTTTGGTAACTGTATTGGTGTTGCTACCTTCAACATGGTGCCTTTAATTCCTAGCTAACCTGAAATTATTATATCTTGTGTAAATTTGATCACTTCGTGAGAAGAAATTCGATAATCTATCTTTTAATAAATCATGCATTCCACTTTGAGATAAAACATTTTTATAATTAACTTAAGATATGTGATCTGTCTTTACGCTCTTATTTGCTCTATATAGTGTAATTGGAGTGTCAAAGATAAAGAGTTATATTTCAATTTTATAAAAAATATATATTACATAAATAATCCAATACTTGATATCATATCCCGTTCACAAATAGGTTGATAACATTAGTAAAACATTAGAAATTTAAATTATTTACACAAGATTTATCGAGATAATAATATATTTACTAAAATAATCCACTGACTTTCCTTTCCATGGTTATGATTTTACCTACCTTAAAGTGGGTGGAATTTAAAGAACAGGTTTATGTTTCAACGTAAAGTTTAGTACGGATAAGTTCAAAAAAGTTATATAGCAACATATACATTTTGAAACAGGTGCACACAAACATCTCTGATATTCAGTAAAAGGTTTATATGTCTATGTATATCAGATTCTCTGTTTAAATATTTTATTAAGCTTAGGGGTTTTAATTTCCTGTAAACGTTATTCTACACTTCCGAATTAAACGTGCCTTTTAACTCAACCCATTTTCAGATGCGCCAAGCAATTTTCCTTGAAATTAAAAACAAATCCTTTCATGTCACCGATATGGGATGGTGAAATTTCAGAAGTGTTTTGCTTGAAATCGCAGAGTCTTCGTTGTCACGAATCGACGCTTTCTACAAAGAGTTTCTCGGAAATATAGTGAAAATACAAATAAAATTTAACTTACCTTAAATAAGGATATATTATATCAACCAAGTTCTCAGTTAAATCCATTTAAATTTAACAGTTGTTACCTGAAAGCTTACCTCGGTGATAGGAAATAGAGCTACGTACTATTGTGATATAGGTATAATCTTTCATACTGCACATATTGCATGTAGTAAATTATAGTTATATCACCATAAAGCTTTTATATCAATAACTAAATAAAGTACAAATTTAGTACTTAAAAGTAAATGTATAGATGTGTAAAATAAGACATTATAAAAAAAGACATTATAAACACAATACAGTATAACCTTTACATTATATTTACAAACCTTCAAACAGAATATTCAAATACTCTAAATGTGTATTGTTGTCACATTTTAACCAAATACATTGATGTATTGTATATGAGATCACGTCTAAACGAAATGATTATCAATAATAATAGAATACATCGTTAAGAACTATAAGAAATATACTGACCAATAATATAATAAGTAATAAATCTGTTACGAGTCGCTGGTTTGTTATAAGCTATTATAGAGATTGGATTAGGACCCAAGTGAGGAATGTTTATAACATTATGTAAACATTTACGTATATCAGGCAACCAAAAAAAGCCAATCTTTTTATAATCTTTTTTGAGAAGGGACGTCATAAACATGTGATCTTTAAACAAAACTAATTTTTAATCGCCACATGATTAGGAAGCGAAGGATGACTGTTTTCTAAATGGTCTATAGAAAGACGTGTCCAATACGATGAAATCTCACCTCGATTGCGTACAAAGCCTAAAACAATTCATAGAGAATAGATGTTTTCATTGACGCAACAACTCCCGTCTCGATGTTACTTCTTTGGGAAAAACCGACAATAAAATTTAAGAAGTAGAATGAATCATACGCATTCGACTATGAGAAACACGAACCCTTATTGGATACAAAACGAATTGAAGTATTAACTGAAAACATATATTAATTAATTTTAAACAGACAAGACATCAGCAGATTTAAACAAAACAAATATTTAAAAAATTAGGATCTGTTGATAGAGGGGAAGAAAGGATATTTGGATAAAGAAGGAATAAAATGTCTTGCGGATCAATTTTTATTTCCTATAAGAGCTTTAAAAAGGGTAAATAAATTGTTTGCGTTTTATATGTGGTCTTGCCAAATCTCTTCATAGGTCTGGTGTATAGAGAATAAGATAATATTGATCCCCCGCCCCCTTTACGTGAGAAACAACCGGTTATTCAATTGATATTGGCGACATAATAAGTCCCACTATCTCATCAACAAATCTCACTTGGTTTTTGTAGAACTGTTTAACCCTTTACCGTCTCACGGTGCATGCCAATTATATGCTTCAATGAAGCCAAAAACAAACGATTCAAAAAACGCGGAATTCCTTTATTCTAATTATTGCCAGAATTTGACGAGACGCACGGATATGGATTAAATGGGGTTGCTTAATGGATTATGGTATTTAAGCCGATGAGAAGAAATGGCCAACACGCGAACCAATTCTCGATGAAGTCATTTTTTCCCAGGACAAATATTTTATTAAGTATGAAATTAAATCTTTAGAACAGCAGCGTCACATTTATTTAGTTTTAATTTTCTCTAATTTTGGGTATATAATGTCGAACAATGTGAAGTACAAAATCCCAGAACATGATTTTTTTATGCATGCAGTTTTCTATGCTAAAAATAGATCAAAAAGACAAAAATAAGTATGCATGCCAGCCACAGCCCAGTAATGTCCCTTAACGTACGAAATTAATTCATCTTTGTCTATCTGCCAATTAGTTGATCTCTGAGTTTGTGCCAAACAACAATTGATAACTGTGTTCAAAATTTGACCAAATCTAGAGCATTAGAGCAAAGGCTGGCGTTCACAGGGATAACCATTTCTTAACGAAGCTTCTTTTATGATTTTCAAAAGACAAAGTGCGACCTTATTATTTTCTTGAAGGGATAGATAAATAAATAAAAAGCGAAAGAAAGTATCAAACAAAAAGTTTCAGATAATTACAGAAGAATTAATATGGACATTTTTCATGGACGACAATCATCTGGTAAAAATACCTTTTTTTTCGGAAAAAAACGTCAAATTCTTCTTTTACTCACAAAAATTATTCAACAAACTTACGTTAATTCTAATTTATAACGTTTCTTGTCAGAACGTAAAAAAGAACTTAAAAATACCATCTTAAGGAACTCCGTGATGAAATCGCATCCCGCAGGACTTGCATTGACGGGACTATACTATTAATTACCTCATACCTCTCACTTACCCGAATAATTTAAATTCTAAAAAAGAGTACTACTCTAATATACACTAAAGCCACAACATCAAACCATATAGAAAAACCTTTAAGCGTTTGTTTTATTTTCAAACAGGAAAAGATTTAACATGCATATTTTAATCTATAATTCTTTAACTGAATTCAAAATATCAATTTTAAAAAAAAAGTAATAACATCTCCGAACATAGCCTAGAGATATTAAAACCGTATAACTAATTTATCTAATATCGAAAGCATCGCACATTCAAAGCAAAAGCTTTAAAGTTAAAACATTCAGTCAACTTACGTGGGTCTTAAACTGAAAATAACTACCTTTCTCTAACTACACATTCGTTTTATCATTCAACAATAACTCCGCGATCAGCTTTATCAGTAAAAAATAACTCATTAACTCAGTAATCAGCTTTATCATTAATAATAACTCAATAAACACTTTTATCATTATGAAATGAAATGGATTTAACGTTCTGCTCCGACGAAAACACTTATCTTAATCATTAAACAATAACTCAGTGATCAGTTTTATCATTAAACAATATTTCCATGATCAATTCTATCAGTTTAGAAATCAATTCGAATTGTTGTACCAAGAGCAGACAAGTCGTTATATTATTTCATTTGATAGTTATCCGTGCAACTTCGCGTTGTTGTTATTGCTTTATATGACAAACTGTGAAATTGTAAGTTCTTGGAAATTATTCTGGGGTCGACTGTGTACCGTTCACAGACAGAGAGCAGCAAATCACTCCACATTCAAAAACACTCAGTGTTAGAATTATAATATACGATGTTACCATAATTTCTTTCTGATATTAATCAACATACCAATTTGATGAATTACATTGTTGCGGACATGGACAAGGTCCATGTTTTAACTTAGTTAAAACTATACATTGAACGCTGTAGAGGGCATGCCATCGTTCTGCCATTTGCTATTTCTCCATTAAATCGCTTTGTGAATATTGTGCTGGTCGATAACGTTCCTCTGGATTTTGCAGCCGTGGTGACAGGGGACCTGGTAAGGGAAAGTGTCGAATCTCTCGGAAAACCAGAGGCTCAGATCTGCAGTAAGCGTTAAAGGCCACGTAAAAGAAAACTTTGGAATGATATGAAGTGGCGATGGACACTATATCTCATAGTTATACACGGACACATGTCCGTTTTCATGATTTATAATGTCAACATGAAGTGATTCTATAAGAATAATTTGTACATTTTAACATTTACATGTATGCGATGCGGTTAAACACCACAATAACATTGATAATCAGAATTAATAATTCTTTTTTCACCGAACATATACAAAGCTTGTGATTATAGCCCAACATTACAGGCTACTATCACCGTAGTCGTCTTATAAAACATGCATCATAACCATTCACAGCATAAAGAACTTATAATTATAGGTTCATCTTACCAACGTATATACCTTAAATAAAATACCAGTACTTACACTAACATGGATACAACATCAATTTTCCCGCCACCTTCCAGCCATTACATATTACTACATATAGGTACTACATTGATATAACTCACCATAATCAACCTGCAGCATGTCCACTGCTTTCCGAAACACTCAAGGTTGTGTTCCTCGCGTGAAATTTTGAAAGCATTTGTGATGATTTACGTACGACGCTCAAGCCCATGCACATTTAAAGCAAATGCAATTCATATCAAATTAACATGTTCATACCAAAAATCACACATAAAATAAATTGTTTTAAATGTGTAAAATGCTCAATTCAATTTTCAGATCAACTAATTTGCCATGCTGAGAAAATGTTCAAACCCTTCTAAATTAGCTCAAAACGAAACATCTCTATAAAAAAACATGCTTCCAAAATGAAACAAGACATAACAAGTGCTCTACAAAAATTATTAAAATTTCCGTCTTCCAACAGCCTCAAGATTCAAGAAAAGTGTACATTGGACGTGAAAACTATTAACAGAACGAAGAAACAAAGTTTACAAATATATTTAAGTTAGACGACTTACCACTCAATTAATTATTATTCTTTACTATTGTTTCTGTAACACCAATCTCGTTAACCTTAAGCTAGCAACATAACGACAATTCCCGGTTGACCAAAGTTTTAAAAGGGCTTAGTTCAGAATTCGGCACGTTTTAGACAACCCTCTCCCTTGTGCTATTAGCTGGATATCGTCCCAACTATTGGAAACTGTTACGCTGGTATGACCAGTTAAGATTAACCAATCTTCACGAAGCTACAATATTGTCATGCGCACCAGAATGTGGCAAATTTATACGGTTTCTGGTGCTATTGTGTACAAATAACTGCAACAAGTAAATTTCCAATCTAAGACATGTTAACACAAATAAACTTGAAACAAACAGCGAAGCACAAAATTGTCAACTTTTGTTTGTTTTCTTGGATTAAAATAACCCATACGTGTAAGTAATAAAGAAAGGCCAGTATGTATTACAACCATCTAGATACAACAGGGATGGCTTGTGGATTTAGGTCTACTCCAAACAATATTGTTTATTTTTACAAGAAAAAAAAAACAAAGTCCTGATTGAATAGTTTAGCTTTCTCGAAATGAACTTCTCAATTGTAAACAAGTGACGAATGGCCACTGGTTCCGAGGAATATACGTGACACAAAGAATTGTACGGAATCTGAAATGTGTGATAATATGTATTTTTTCACGGAATGATTTATATAGGTAAGAGTGAAAGATTAGGGTTTCATCGGAAACATTGATGACTGTTGCCAAGTAAAAATCAGAATGGTGTTAATTGGGTATAAAAGCTGGCTTATAAGGATAGTACAGGGTTGTCACAGATATTTTCTTCGACTGAAGACAGTAATAACTGTTATTGTACACTTCTATTTAAAAAAATAGCAATTTTATTTGGTTTTATGTATGGATCTTTTATTTTTAAAATGCATCGATATATACTATTGAGTTAAATTTATTAGCCTAGGATCGATCTAGATTACAACCGAATTAAAACTGCCCCTAGAACACACATTGTGCATACAGCACACGCAATGTAAATTTAAACAAAGCTAATACACAAAGTTTAAACATAAACAAACTGAAAATGTCAATCGAAATGAGTGGGAATTGACTTATAACTCAATACTCACCTTAGATGACCAATAGGTGGTAGGTTACGGTGTCTGGTCAACTAGGTCTTAAAACTTGGATAATCGAAATAAAACAATTTTCGAACCATTGTGTTAAAACATTGAGAGGCTACATCATGTTTTAGATAATTTAATGTCCATTTATAACATTGTAATATCAGGCCATAATTTTGTGGATTTTATTTCTTATATCCAGAAAGAAACCAATATCGATTTATATTTTGTCACCAAGGATAACCTCCACCCAGATCGTTGTATGCAGAATCTAAATCTAAGACAAACTTATACAGTACTATTTCCCAGAATGTTAACAAGATATTCTGTCTAGTTATATATATTTTGCAGACAATTTAGATCATCATACTTCCATAAACGCAGTGATGTGCGTTACAATCGAGGGTGGGGGTTGGTTCTTTCATAGAGAATTAATCCATTTCGATCAGTGGGCAATGTAGAGAATGTGGAGAAGTTGTGGCTTAAACCAAGGGTTAACATTATTTTGTTAGCCGTGTTCTATAAGATAGTCAGTGCAGTGATAGATCAATTTGTCTTTTTTTTTTAAAAAAAAATGATCAACACTGTTTCCTTTTTGATTCTTATCGAGTGTAACATGTCTTTATGGCTCCAGTTTAATGGTTTTAGAAATACTTTAACCACAATCCCAATAAATATAATTTTAGGAACAACGTAGTTAATCTGGAATTATTTGCTAAAATTGGTTGAAGGGAACAGTAAATGATTATTTGTATAAATGCGTATTTAGACAGTGGTGTTCGATTGTCTGATTTGCAGCTCTTTGAAGTATAAATGGAATGGAACGCAATTTCAAACAGCTGATCTCAATCTCTCACTTTTCAAATATTTCTTCTGGACATATTCGTCATGTAATACAAGAATCGTGGCGAAAATCTTGAAATATATGACCAGCTCCAAAACAGAATCATTTAGATTATGCGTCCACCCTACAACATTACTTCTGTCGACGCAATTGTAAACTCCTGAAACATCCACGCAGCAGGCTGTTCTTTTCTAATTCCTGCAGAGTTTAGCATGCTTCTGCATTGGATGAATAACCGTCGACAATGAATTGAGTATTTAAAACCTATGGATTTTTTTCAGCCTTATCCAAGGACAAATCAATCTAAATTTGAAATATTCGGTAAAATGAGCCGGTGCAAGATTGACGCAAAGCAAATTAAATATTGCTCCAAAACACACACGGTAACAGTCTGGAAACCAACACATTTTGAACATTTTGAAATTCTCAGATTAGTATTTTTCCTTTTTACCATCAGAGATGTGAGTGACGTGGGGTGAAGCCGGTGCGGTGCGACTGCAGCAAATATTTTTGGCTGTATAGACATTTTTTAACTGTACAATGACGTTATAGTTTGTGTATGTTTATATGCATATCTGACAACTTAAAGATGAACTGTTATGATAATTTCTCATAATATTAATGATTTATATTCGCTAAGTCTTCTTCTAGTCTTATTTATTTTTTTATTGTCTAGTGCTCGCGCAGGGGTCTTTACTGTGGGAAGAAATCGGAGTACTCGGAGTAAACCTACACGATCACACCCGGAATCAAAATTTTTCATAGTATTTGTTCAAACAATAACCATTGATACATTATTATGTCATGTGATAAGTAACACCTAATATAACCCTGTCTTCATTAGCCTAGTCGGGGCAGAACAGTAGGGCGTTAAACCCCATTTACAGGCGCGGATCCAGGATTTTTTGCAGGGGGGGGGTCTAGGTTTGATAATTGCTTAACCAAAGGCGCTCAACCAATTAACGGGAAAAAATTGGTAAATTAGATTCAATTTGGTGCATTCTGACGTATTACCGCAAGGTAAATTCCAAAATTACAGGTCTAAAAATCCCCAATAAAATCGCATAAAAATTTTTCAAGCCTGAGCAGGGGGGGGGGGGACGGACCCCCTGCCCCCCCCCCCCTGGATCCGCGCCTGATTTATTTCATTTTCTAAAATAGTGTAGTAAAAGTTCTACACCATATAGAAATATTGAGGTGGGTTGGATTACCGAATGGTTAACGCGAGCGTTTTGTATCACAAGGTCTGTCAACTGGTATCGTTTCGATTTCCCGGTTGTACTTAAAGCTCTCCATTTGTACACTTTGATGGTGAAATCTTAATCTGTATTTCAAGAGGCAGTTTTACAAAAGTTTGTATGTACTATAACATATAACTTTTTCATAATTTTCTGAGGGCGTCAACCGACAACTTTCTGAGAATTTAGCCCACATCTGATAAAGATGATACCTAATCCCGTTTGTATTTGCATATAATACACAATACGATATTTCAGATGATGAAGTTAACCCCGAAGGATAGTTACCTACGGCTTCGATTTATAATGGGCTTTATTATGTTTTTAAGATCCACGGTAAAAAAGACTTGGGGTGTGTATCATTCTTGTAACGTGTTATTGGTCCTTGGGGTCAAGCAGAATTGCGCAGCGAGACAATTGCCGGCGAGGTCAAGTGCCGATGGGGACAAGTGCCGGTAGGACAATTGCCAACCATCTGTTTGATTGTCACTGCTGCAGTCGTTAATCTACAAGAACAAATCCTTATATCCACTGCCTTTACATTTGACCCCACAGGCAATGAAAATATACAGAGAAACTTTTTATGGGGAACCTTGGTACGAACGATTCAGGCTAAGGGTCATACACCAATCGGTAATTATTGGGTAGCTATGTAAACTGCTTAGATGGGAAATTGTATAGGTGTTCTCGAGAGAGTAACTAAACCCTCCTCGTGGATCGTTATAAAAAAAAACTTACAGAGTATTCTTCTATTTGACCACAGATGACAATTTCGACGACGTAATATAATTTATTTTTAAAGGAGACGTCTAAAATACATAATTAAATACTTCTTAATACTTCTTAAATATCACCCTTCCGTAGCTCCGGATATCATAGAGCGGAAGGAACCATACAGAACGATAAATAAAAACACTCTATTGACTACAAATTGGTTTGACAAAATGGACAGGCGACCAAATATATCCTTATGAGACACAGTACTGGTTTTCAACATTTATCCAGTGGCTTAGTTTTTACTACTACTATAGAAATCTGTTCTCCCCCTTTAGCATGAAATGGAAATATTGACGAGTTACTGGGTTGTAAATAGTCTTCTATAGAGAACAGGAAAGTTGTGACGATAGACTAACAATGAAAAGCTGGACTCGTCTGAACTCCCGGTCTTCCTTTCTTTAACGACAAATATTGGTGATGTTCCCATAGGTTCACATCTATGATTAAGTTTGTGTTTAATTAACACACGGTGGCAAATACACTACTGAACTGACAATACAAAACTCTTCCCTAGTTCCAGTAGAGAAAGAGAGACCGAGAAGGGGTGGGGCATACAAGTGTTATATATGACAAGATGGAAAAATTTGAATTTAAGAAAGTGGTTGATAACCTAAACATTAAACATCTCTGTCCAGCAGGGCGATTTACTTCAGGTTGTCTATATCAGGAACAATAATGAGAGGAGAAATGGGGTTTATCGTCCACTCAACACAAACTAGGTCATTTCGGGACTAACATATGGTTTACTTTTATTTCAATAATTCGCTTGCGCGTAGAGGTCTTTGGCAGTGGGAGGAAACCGGAGTCCCCAGAGGAAACCCACGAGGTTGAGAAGGCGACCCTATCTCCATGCCACATACGCTCAAGAGGCCTAAAGCAGAGTATGACAACACCATATTCATTAGGCAGCAATCTTTGAACAGACGATGGTCCGGACCTTGTTCCTTTTGGAACTAGGTCTTTGAGCAGACGATGTCCACTGACAGCTCCTATCCGACTACCAACCAATGACTAGCTGCTCTACAAAAGCTTTACACTTAAAACGAGTGCCAATATTGGACCAAATATGTTTACATAATGTTACGTCATGGCTCACGATTTTATTATGCCCATTTAACCCGCGCATAGCAGAATTCTGCAGTAAAACTAATTGCGTGACAAACGTATAAAGTCGAATAAAATGTAAACAATACTGTTTGGAAACGAACATACTTTCACCGTTTTTAATACCTTAAATCACTGTCCAAAGTTTTAGGGAAGAGACGGGTTAAAGGAAGGGCTGTCATGTTGCTGTACATAAAGGGACAATCCCGATAAGAACAGAGTCTCAAAAATTAAAGTCCGAGTATTTATGAAATTTATGGACCAAAATATAGTGGCATAGTGTATTTACCTTGTCTCAAAATTTCAGCTCAAAATATTGAGTCGTTTGGAGGTGAACGTCAATACTGCTTATCCGGACACGTAACCCTTTTAGGATTTCGGGTCAATTTTTTCATTGGGTGAGCTGATAATCGATTAATGTTCCTTGAGGGGCCTATACAGTGAATGACCCATGCCCTGTACTTGATAACAAAAGGTAAATTTCACCTACATATTATTTTTATAGAAAAAAGTCTGGTTTTATCCCGATACTGTATAATAAAACGTTTTCCATTTCCAGATGAAGACTGTCAGGTTTAAGTTATTTACAAGCGTATCACAAATATAGGGTTAGGTTTTGGATTTTAAAGGATTTTAACACAAAATTAAGCAGTTTTATTCCCCAAAAAGTTATCGGGATTGGCACTTTAAGTGATAGCTTTGATTGGACGGGAAGTATAGACACACTCCCGCAAAAGTTCAAGAATCAGAAGCTAATCCAGCAATGGTTAGAGAGGGATTTGGGCCATTGCTTCAGGAATATTTCCCACCTCTGTTCAAAGGCTATTTTTGAATCCTAGCCTACTATTTTTCAACTTGATTCTGCCACAGCTGACACACAGTCTAATAATTCAACACTGTTTTCAAGCAGAATTCTGCGATTGAAAACATACACAAAATACGTTTGAACTGAACCATCATTACGAAACCCGCACATGCGCAGATAGCATGTTTATTTAATCTCTAAATTCTACTTATACATAATGTTGAATTATTATAAATTTGTGTCAGATATGACAAAGATGATTCCTTTTGCGATTTTTTTCACGGTGAAAAATAAACGGTAAGTGTTCCAAAACAGCCTGAGAACAGAGGTGGCGAAGAGTGGTATTTTACCGCATTTTCATATTGCAGCTATATAAGGCCGGATAGGAACTGTCAGTTGACATCGTCCGTTCAAAGCATTTCAAAATTTTCTTGGGAGGTCTATACAAGGTCTGATCCGCATCTTCGCCTCTCGAAGAAGCCCGGCGCCGCTGTCTGTAAATCTGTAAACCTGATTTTTTTTTAGTTTTGAGACCCTAAGTGTGCTTGAGCCCTGACAAAACACTAATTTTACCTTTCTTTTAATTGAAAACCACGAATGTGTACTGAGTTGACTATGGATTAAAACATTTTGTCTGGAGCCACTCTACTTGTGCGACTTTTTTTCGGGCGTCGGTTAGTATTTGTGAATGCAGCTGCAACAGTGTGATTGGGTGGTTGGAATTCGGAGTAGAATTTCGGTTACAAAACCATTGGATACTTTTGGAGTTACTTAGACGGGCTAGAATAGGCTAGCAAAAAATGCATTTGCGGTGGTTAAATTTTCATAATTTTCTCCGGGAGGGCGAGGCCCCCATACCCAGCGACGATTGGTTGGTTGTTTGGAATTCGGGTCAGCAGGTAGGCTATATTTGACCAAATTGAAGTTGCTGTATTCACAGGCTGGAATAGCAGGAAGACGCGCTTGCGGCAGTTAAATTTTCAAAACTTCCCCGTCTTCGTGGACTGTAAACCATTGATTGAAATTCGAGTCAGCCACCTTAATTAAACTAAATTAGACCACGTTAAAGGTGCTTTGTTCACGGGTTGAAATAGAAGGAAAGCGTGTTTGTAGCAGTCAAATATTCCAAAATTTTCTTGAGGGGGAAAGGGGGAGTCTGTAAACTCGAAAATTTTTCGGGCAATTCAGGCTCTGCCCTCCCTAACTGTCATCGAGCCCGTACGCCTATGGATCAAAGACAGTTCCAAAAGGAACTAGTCCGGACCATCTGAGCTGGGTTTCCAGTTCCAACGCGGTCCGATACGCGTCAATATAAAATGGAACCAAGATATATGGCCCATACACATAATTGTAAATCGGATAAATATTGTGATCTTTAGAGTGTCTTGGTGTTATTTTTGTGTAGTTCAGGATCATAGAAAACCACCATCGATAGTGTTTCGTGGTAAGGAATTTAGAAAAGAATTAAAACCTCGCTGCGTTGTTGGATAATTTTATTAGCTTGAAATCGCTCAGAAAGCGTCTCGCCCCAAATCAAAAATGTATTCGCCATGCGCGGAGTATTTTGTTTGTTTGTTTTGGGGTGGGTTTTTTTCGTTTGAATATCCTCAGTTGGAAAGTGTGGACCTGGCGGGTTCTTAAAATCTGTTTGGCACATGCAACTGTGTTTACCCTGTTTAAGCCCCTAAAAAAGAGAAATATATTCCTGGAATTGGCGGAAAACCTGATGAGGTCCATTGATTGTAGCCGTTTGAGAATTTTTTTTGTTAAATATTTTAATCTTTTGTACATTGTAGATCTTATTTAAACAGGATGATTTATTAAAATTTCTTTTTGTTTGGATTAAGTTGGCGATTCTGATCCAGATTTCGTTGGCGTAAGGGCGTTGAGTAAAATTAAAATCACTTTATTGTTACCTCCCTTTGTTGTCATTGTTCCCAGTTGTCTCCCTTACGAGATTTTGTATGTTTGAGTCCATAATGTACATAGGGTCAGAGGTCAAATTGGAGGGTTTTCATTTTTTAACGTAAACATAATAATAGGCCCTAATAATTTCAGATTGTTAAAGTTAGAGAGTTCGACATGTCTCTTATTTTTAGGGTACACAGAGAGCTAACCTTATTGAAATAGCATTGATTAACCCAGTGTCATTTTCATTTTAGAAGAAAAAAAAACCTCACAAACCACCCACTTCAAGCTGTGTGACTGGCAATGTTTGTCTTCAACTTCATTAGTTCATATACTTATAAGTTATTATAATAGATAAATCATCATCCTAATGTGTGGTTAGTAGCACTAGTGCAAGCAAGTTCAATAATTATTCCAGTACTTTTTAGTATTCTCACAATCACATGCTGAAAGTGAAAAACGTTTTAGAAATACTGGTAACCATTCTTTTTACAAAATACATGTTGTGATGGACATCATAAAATGATTTGTATATCGGCAATGTACCAGTAATGAAAGTGAAATAATGAAGCCAACAATGGGAAGAATAACCTGGAAAATCAATAAACTGCCGTCCATGGTAGGAAGTTATTTTAAAAACAAGAAGGATCAGCTTGTTTTGACATACAGAAGTTTGTTTTATAATGAATACACATCACTTAATACTTTCATTGATACAATGATGGAACCAATGTTCTGGTTTGTGGATCACTTTGCAAGATATTTAGGACCTGTAAGTATAGCATTTTGATGGTATATTATAGCCATATCAAACAATCAAGACTTCAAGAAGGTTGTGATAGCTGTGCATTTAGGACAATAGATCCCAGGAAAAAATCATGACATTGACATTGAAGAAGCTTCAGAATCCCTATCTTAATGTCATGTAGATAATACTTGTGTAAGTGACATAGAAACTGGGGCAAAGTCTACTGTACAAATTAATGGTGCGCATAAAATTCCAATGTTAGTTGGTATTCTCCCCCACAGTATTGCATTTGTAGATGCTAGCCTTGAAATGACCAAGGTATGTATCCTTGCAAATCAAAGTTTTATATCAAAATATAGTAGGTGGAAGTGCCATAGTCCAGGCAAAACTTTTGAACCTTGATTTCACATTACAGATCTCTACATTTAACCCATTCTATTTAGGTCTATCAGCTATGCATTTAGTAAGCTTTAGTCTTCTAGGCTATTCGTATTAGTTTATTTATTTAAATATTATATATTATTGTATTATTCTTTATTTGGTTATTAGTTAACACCCCATAACATACAAATTTGAAACCACAAAGTATTAAATGTGTGTCTTATTTATTTTTCAGATCATGGTGACGTTTGTTGTTATTATGATAACATTTGTTGTATCTGTATTCTATACCTGTTTATTACCCCATGTTGTTTATACATCACATACCATAGTAACAATAACTCATCTCATAGTTGGACATTGGTTATTAATAAATATTGTATTTCACTATGCGATGGGAAGCTTTAAGAGTGCTGGTCATCCACCTCCAGTAAGTTGAATAAACCTAATTCAAAACAGCATAAGCCAAATTAGATATGGGAGTTTGAATTTATTAGTTGTAAGAGCCTTTGCTTAACATAAACAGCAAAAATGGGAAGTATACAATGTAGAATCTCCGTTGTAAGATTGGTATAGAATATTTGAATCATGCATAATGCCTTGCTTATCTGCTCCTATGGGCAGAACAACTTGTTAGATGTGCAGATGTATCAGACCACCAGGAAAGTAATGCCATGCCCAGTGTTCTAGTTTGACATGTTACCCCATCTTGGTTCGCTTCCTTGTTCTTTGGGCTCATACCATGTTAATCTAAAGTGTTTTATTAAAATATCAAACCATGTATATTGTATTTTGGAATTTATTGTACTTACCTTTTTTATTTTATATGAGCTGGTACAGAACTCTGTTTCAATCTGCAAAAAGTGTATTTCTCCTAAACCACCAAGAACTCATCACTGCAGTATTTGTAAAACCTGTATTTTAAAAATGGATCATCATTGCCGTATCCTTTGCCAATACTCCAGTTATATTTTTGTTGGGTTTCTCTTATCTGAAATCCCCTTCTTCATTAGCCCAGATGCAGTGGAAAGTCAAACCCCATTTCATTTCATTCTATCTGAAACAGTTGGTCTATTATCATCTTAAAGTTACATTCCCGGGTACAAACTGGGTGATTTGATGATATATTAGAACTAAAACCATATTCAAACTAATTAATTTATCATAATTTTGCTTCAAATTGTTCTCAAAACATTGTAATTGCCAAGTATACCCTGCTATAAAATTCTATCAAAAGAGGCCATGTTTGCGTCACGGGATTACCTCTCTCCGTACCTATAGCAATGGCGAACGAGAAGGGAGAATTCATTATATACACAAGACAATGTTGTCTATAATCACTGACTATTTACTACAAATATCAAATCCTAATTAAATTCTCGGATTATCCACTGCCCGTGTCTTTTTCCGTGCTTTTTATCCCAGAAAGTGTTGTACGTCTAACTCTTCATAAAGTTTATCAACATGTACACAAACCGCCCAAATTCAAATGCTATCTTCCACGCCACGTGTGCATGTATTCTTAAACGTCGGGCTGACTATTAAGGGAACCCCTTACATTTTTGTCCTGTATACGCTCCATGAGTGTTTTTCAGGGAATCCACTATTTTTCTAGTAATAACCACCCGATAAATACTTATCTGGGAACCCAACTATAAGGAAGTCACAAAAAACTGACGAATTTGAATACAGCAGGCTAACCTACAATATGTTAGTTTCATTTGGTGGGGACTAGATCTCTGACATATCAGTGGGTGTTTTATGCCAGGGCAACAACCATGTCTGTCCCTTCTTAGTATTTCCTTTTTTTTTTAAATATTTTATAAATCAGTTCTTAATTACCTTAATATTAATTAGCATGGCTAAATAATTGTATTGGTTTTCATAATCACCGACATTTCTTTCTGTTCTGTTTTTATATGTGGATTGGTACTATGTATGTTAGTTATGTTGGTTATGATTTATTTAAACAACATTTCTATGGTAATAAGGTATGTATTTTCAAATTTATTCAGAGGTGACAAATCAATAATTTTGTAATTGGTCTTTAATTGTATATAACTGTAGTGTATTTTATTTAAGTAACTTCTATATCACCTGTTTGTTAACTATCAACATTTGTTGTGGTTGTTCATAATATCAGATTAAATCAATTTAATTCTATTTTTTAATTGCACTTCCTTCATTCAATTTGGTCTTGGACTGTTTTTGTTGGAGTCAGAGTACCAGTTTAAAAGTATATTTTATTAAACTATGTGCTTGGCAACTTCTATTTCAGGTGCTGATATTTCCAGACTTTTTATATCCATTAAATCTTGCCAGAGAGGCAATGGTTAGTTCTGGGGTATGTAGATGTTATTTATTTTGGTCTTTCAGGTTATCTTACCCTAATGCTAATATGTTTACGGTTTTCTTTATTTGATCAGTGACTTTTTACAGGCGAATAATCTATTTAGTTGAAATCATCATAATATGACAGTAAATTTATTAAATAGGTTGTAAAGAAACATGAGAAAAAAATCATAGAACATGAATAAAGGGAGGTAATCGCATTCAATTTTCCATACCGTGAATTATCTCCCCTTAGACCACAAACCGGAGGGTTTTTCTGTTTTTACAAACTGATCCTGCAGTGAATATTCACTTGGCCGCTACAATTACTGATAAGCATGACATCGACAAGTCTTAATGAGTACAGCATATTAACTTTTTTACTCCGACAAATTAAATTCTCAAACATTTTTTTGAGGTAAAAGAAAAATATTTGTAGTTAAAAAACATTTCCTATTTAATGTAAATGGGTATTAAAATGAGTAAAATGCATCATTTTGCCCGAAGCAGTGAGGTGTTAAGTAAACATTGCACGAGCCGTTGAACCAATGATTAACGAGGCGTGCAGTCAACACACGTGTTGTGGACAGTCATCTGTTACAGAGATAATTCGTAAGTAATTCTCTGTGAAACAGATTGCTGTTTTTATTGCCCTGTTACGAACACAAATTGTCCTTTACAGATTACATCAAAAGTTGTGGTAGAGAAAGTGGAGAAAAAAGTGGAGAAAAATAATGAAGATGATGTGGAACATCTTGGTATCAGTTACAGCGATAAAACTTTTCATAATCTAGTCATATTTGAATTTTTGCTATGTACTGGTGTATCTATTGCATTAGGACTATTAACAATGTGGCACTTCAGACTTATAAGTAGAGGAGAAACTAGTATAGAACAACATATAAATAACAAAGAAAGAAAAAGATTAAAAAAGAGGGGAGTGGTATGTATTCTATGTTGATATTAAAACTACAATTACGGCTGTTTACTTTTATGGATTATTTTACAATTATTAATTAAGAAATCTCCATTTGAGTGGTCAGCATCGTTATTTTTAGAAAGGAAAAGTCAGAAAATTAAAATCTTCCAATAAATAAACTGAACATAGAAAAAAATACAGTCTGATTGGACTTTCATCTTTATTTGTTGCATTTGGATTTTGATTGATCTAGACGGTGTAGATGTCACAGTAAGCTTATTGATGGTCTAACTTTTGACTGGACTGATGAGATATCAAGTCAAGTGTTTTATTTGCATTAAATTCAGTATTCTTAAAAACAGTTGTTTTATAACCTAAAATGAATTACATGTGTCACAGGGTAAATATTTATATTAATATTGCACCAGCATATTTTATTTTTGTATGTTGAGGTTGTAGTTTGTTCTTTGTCAGTAAGCTTGGGTGTGTTTGAATGATTTGATTGGTTTTGAACTCCAGCCGCAAAATGCACGGATATTCAATTGCACTACACTGCTGAACATTGTATCACATAATTTCAGGTGGAGTAGATATGATACTATATCTATAAATATTGGGGTTTTTTTGATCAGAATATATATTTAAAATGTTCATTATGATAAAATTTCTCATGAACAGAAAAAAAACAACACTCCAAATATATAAAGAAAACGACAATCTCAAATCCGTAATTTTTACAATTTCTTTTTCAGATTTTTAAAAATCCATACAACTGGGGTTTTATTGCTAATTGGAAACAATTCTTAGGTTTAACGAAAAATAGGTAAATTTTACATGGTTTTGTTTCTAACTAAAGAAAATCATGTGCCAAACAGTTTGTTAGTACTGATTTTCTTGTTTTAAAACACATAGAGGTTTTTTGATCCATTTTACTTTTATATTGATGCTTATTGATGTGTGTTTTCTCCAGGTCCCCCGGTTTCCTTCCACAGCTAAAATTGAACCATGTGTTAGTCCCAAAATGACCTAGTTTGTTTCAAATGGACGTTAAACCCCAATTTTTCTCTCTCTTGTTTTTACATCACAATATACTATGACATGTTTGCTGTTCTTCCCAAAGCTACTGGACGACATCATGTTAATTACAAGGCAACACGATGTTATGAGAAGACAAACTATGAAATCTTTCTTCCCTCTACTTTCAGATCATTTTGTAGACATGTATTACTACCATCAAATCATTCATTAGAAGGTGATGGTTTATTATGGAAAACTACAACTTATAGTTTTAAAACAGATCAAAATGGTTTACAGTTATTATGACATAAACTTAAATACAATTAATGTCTAAAAATATATAGACCATTATGTTGGTGAAAATGATATTTAATGTGATGAACAATTGTTTATCTATGTATAAGTAATGTTTATCTGTTCATGATTTTTTCATGCTATAGTACGCTTGTTTTATAGTGATTTTATTGTGTGACACAGTCTAACACATTACGTTGCATGGCTTTGATTGCCAGCTTGTACGTGACAAGAAGTAAGGTTTCCTCCAACTGCTAAAAAACCCTTGCGTGCAAGCAAATTAATTAAGTAAACTCACTTATTTTGTGTTGAATGGAAGTTAAACTCCATTTCTCTCTCTCTCTCTTTCGAACCTAGACTGGTGGCCAGTCTTCTCCACACACCAAAAATTGGCCAGTCCCCTCAAAAAAAAAAGAAAAAACGTAATCTCTAGAGACTGGGCAAATAGAGCTTCATTCTCATCTAGTAGGTCAATCTGCATTATGTAGGTCGTGTGACGTCGTGCACGGGATTACTGCATTTGCACTGGCAAACTGGTGTAGGTGCGAGATGTTTGTTGTGGATAACAGTTATTGTTATTTAGTGATACTTTAACGATCTAAGAATTTTGTTTACGGACAATATCTGTCGAATGAACGGATACAACGTATGGGATGAGGTGAATGAACATAAATAATTACACACGACATCATTATTACAACTTAACGAAGCCAGTTCATGCGTATCGGGACGAAGCCGAATGGCGAATGGAAACAAAAACGTGACATCAGCCCGCAGACGGTGTCAGCATGACTGCTTTGCACTCCATTCGAGACGCATGATTCATGAAGGTAAATATCGAACTTAATTTATCTTAGACATCACATTTACAAATTCGTGTCACGTGTCACGTGACTGGGCCAGTCTATTTCGAACCCGATATGATACATTGTTCACAGTCAGCGCTCCAAATTTATGGAATTCCATTCAAACCAACCGAAAAGTACAAATTCTTTTATCTCATAACTAAACTTTGTAATAAAATATACAAATTACTACCAATTCAATACGAACCTAGCTGTTTTTGTGTCAAGTTTTTACTTAATCATGTTTCTGTGTCGTTTACATCTTATTTATCATGGGTTAATTATTGTTGCTGTAGTTATTTATTGCTAAATAAAGCAATTTTTCGTACAATCTGGGGCCATAATCAAAATTTGATAAAAAAAACTTTTAGTGGGTTCACAACTTTCACACCATTTGCGTACAGGGGATGGAGATTTTTTCGGACTAATTGTTACCACATCCATGTTGAAGCATCATTGCAATGTAACAGTGACAAAATTTACAGTTTTTATGTCCAATAAAGGGCCATAATCCAGCAAATTACAGTCCAATATTGAAAGGAACCAAGATCTGTGGGTTATAGACATTAAGCTTCATCAAAATTGAAAAGAAATTGTGACCTCTAATGGGGCCACAAGCTAAAAACATTATTTTTCGTACAATCAGGGGACATAATCCATAAAATTATGGTCTGATACCAGCCAATATTGAAAGGAGCTGAGAACTTTGGGGGTATAAACCTATATTTCAGGTTTTGTCAAAATCGGAAAAAAAAATGAGATGAATAAGTATCCACAAACAAAATGTGACCAGATGGACAGGCAAGGGCGACAACAATATGTCTACATAAAAAGTTCTGTGTATAAAAGTCTTTGAGAGCAGCTCGCAGTGCTCAAATCAATTTGCTCAGATTTTAGCTTAAGCAAAAACAGATGTCGACTAACGTTGAGCATGACAAAGGGTATGGTTACTTAGTTTAGAACATATGATACTACTCATTACTTTGCAATTGAAACCACTGGGCTGGCGAACTTTGACTGCATGGTACTCTTCTACTCCTTGGCCTTTGGCACCTGAATCTTGGTCCAAACCATTACTCGTTACCTTTACCTTGAATCCTGGTTCAAACCATTACTCGTTACCTTTACCTTGAATCCTGGTTCAAACCATTACTTTAGTTACCTTTACTTAATGACAGGACTGGTGTCTTGCATGAGGCAGGTTTGGATCTAGAATACCTGATACAACTTCTCATTTAATAAGTTCACAGACAGTATTTCCTGTGGTATTTTGAGATGTACATGAACTTTTCAAGTAAACCTTAAATGTTAGTGACTATGATCCCATTAAAAAAGGAGCATTACTCTATTTTCTTTATCAATACCACTATTAAAACTTGTTAATGTATTTGTGTACAACGAGATAACTTCATTATATTTTCTGTATTGATACCAGTTAAACTTGTTCATGAAATATAGGTTTATACCCCCAAAGTTCTCGGCTCCTTTCAATATTTGCTTGTATCAGACCATAATTTTATGGATTATGTCCCCTGATTGTACGAAAAATAATGTTTTTAGCTTGTGGCCCCATTAGAGGTCACAATTTCTTTTCAATTTTGATGAAGCTTAATGTCTATAACCCACATATCTTGGTTCCTTTCAATATTGGACTGTAATTTGCTGGATTATGGCCCTTTATTGGACATAAAAACTGTAAATTTTGTCACTGTTACATTGCAATGATGCTTCAACATCGATGTGGTAACAATTAGTCCGAAAAAATCTCCATCCCCTGTACGCAAATGGTGTGAAAGCTGTGAACCCACTAAAAGTTTTTTTTATAAAATTTTGATTATGGCCCCAGATTGTACGAAAAATTGCTTTATTTAGCAATAAATAACAACAGCAACAATAATTAACCCATAATAAATAAGATGTAAACGACACAGAAACATGATTAAGTAAAAACTTGACACAAAAACAGCTAGGTTCGTATTGAATTGGTAGTAATTTGTATATTTTATTACAAAGTTTAGTTATGAGATAAAAGAATTTGTATACAGTGGGAAAACCAGTATAATGCTTTATCCAAACGTTCGAAGCATTCACCAATTGTTGTCATTGCAAGTGCAAATAATTGCCAAAATATTGGAACAATAAGAATATTTATAGTATGTAGATGTTTAATATGTTCTTCCATCATGACATTAAAAGATTATACATGTATATATAATATAACTTACTTCTCAATTCGATTCACTAATAATTTATAGAAAATGAACTGCTAAGTATATGCATTTCATTACTGTAAATATGTAACCAAGATAGTCGCTTGTTTTGTATTTGTTTACTAGCAAAAAACATACAAATTATTCAATGAATGTTGTTTTGATATTAATACTCTATCCTACAAATAAACATATTTTCAGTCCCAATGTAGATCAACACTGACTGTGATAAATCAACTATCGCCTGACAGAAAATTTTTAAGCAATATTTATGGTTGTCTTTATCAATACTCTGTATAATAAAAATAAAATATTCAAAATAGTCACCAGAGCGAACATGGAATTGTTGTTTTCTAGGCAGTGATTAAAATGGATTATGGAAAACTGCTACAACATAATATACATTACATGTATATACACCATTTAAGTCCTAGTACATAGCAGAACTGATAAAATCACTGAATATGTTAATCTTCTTAAGGAATTCCACCACTTGTATCATTGTTTTATCTGTCAATCTCACCGTCGATCTGGCATACCAATATTTGATAAGTTCTGTTCAAGATATGCTAATGGTGTAGGGTATGATGTTTGGGGTTGATGTGGGGGAGGCATAACAAAAGGTTGGGGACCTGAGGGAGGAGGGCCAGGTACTGTAAACTGGTTCATCTGTGCAGGGGGTTGCTGCTGTTGTACATGCATCATACCAGGATGAGGGGGTGGGGGACCTTGAGGTGGTGGGGGTAGATGACTTTGACCAGTAGATTGAGATCCCCCACTTCCAGGCATGCTATGTAATAAGTTTTGCCATTGTTGTAATCTTTCATGATGTTTTTCTATTAATTTCTCTTTTCTATCCAACTCAGCTTTCAATTCTTGTATATCCTGCAAATACAAAAAACATTAAAAAGAACTGAACCAAGCTCCACAGAAATTTCTTTATTTAAACTATACATAAATAACTAGGGACCAAAGGGCATTATTTATGTTGTACAATTAGGGTACACTGAAAGGCACACTAGATAATCATATATAAATATAAGCTAGGAGAAATTCCAATTAATTCACGTCAGCTCAAAACACAGACTTTCCTATTAAACAAATTTTAATAGAATGAAGTGCTGGTAAAGGTTAATATGCCATATCCACTTCCATGCAAAACATTTGATAGTTTTAATCCTTAGAAACTGGAATAAAACATTAATCTTAAGAAGATCATACACACCTCCTTAAGTATTTGTTCAGGTTTTTGTGTTGATAAAACTAATCTTTTATTGAGAAAAAAAGATTCTGTCTGACGTGCCAGGTCTATAAATTTCTGAACTGACTGTTCTATTCCTGAAAATAAATGGTAAAAACAATTAATAGATAACTTGAACATGTATTCCATTTTTTTTCATTCATGTCAGATTCTAGCAACAATTTCAGCGACTGCATAATATATATAATTAAATTAATATTGAGAGCATATAAACTGTCTTAATTCTAAAACAAAAGATGACAATCATTAATTACTTGCATATTTATCTTTTTATAAAGCATTGAGCAATGAAACTGCTTATCACTCTGCTTATTCTGAGCAGAAAATGCTAGCAATTGAACTTATTCATTCAAGATATTGATGTAATAAAACTATACACCAAGTTTGATCATTATCGTGTTCCAAACTGATGTCAAGAAACAATACATCGAAGATCTGGCCTCATCTCTTCTTATCATCAAACTCAGTCAAGAAATCAACCTTGCGCAGAGATACACTTTCTTGAACCATTGAATAACCCAAGCAGTATTCAATGTTCATTGAGTTCTGTTTTTATTCTTTAACTACATCCAAATCTCAAAATACACTGTACTATCAAGATTATCCAAAAAAAAAAAAAACAATAACATTAAAATTCCTCATAGGTTCTGCCCCCTTTTTTTTTCAATAATTGTGGTTGCCTAGTGGTGACATCATTACAGTATGACGTAATTCTGAAAGTGATATTACTCTGGACAAAGTAGTACATTTTCAAGCCATTGAATATCGCCATAGGTTATTCAATGGCAGTATTCAATAATATTTGCTTGTATTTGCATCTAGTTGTAGAATAAATACACCTAGTGGGACAAACATACAAATGAAAAGTGGTTTTAATTAAATAAGTATTTGCATTCCATATTATGTGTTTAGGACTGTACCAGTTCAATGTTACTAACCAACTCTATTTTCTTCTGTGTCTGATGTGTTAAAATGTTCTTGGGATGACAACTGTTCTATACAATTCTGGAAAAAAAGGTACCAGAGTGTGTTTCATATTTCAAGCAGGTCCAGCAAACCCGGATAGAAGCCATTCCACATATAATTGAATTCTGAAGTTATCAGGTACCCATGAATACTGTCATGGTTGTGCTGAATTAAAGGACAATATTGGTGTCAGTCATTATCACATATGGTTAAACACATTCCAAATACAATTTTAACACAGAAATCATTGCTACGATAGATGTGTAATACAGGTTTAATGAATCAGAAGTGACGAACGCAAAAGGAAAACACGACTGAAGTGATGAGTGATAATAGATACTCTGCCAAATTTCTGCTCACTTATAATTCCTTCAAAGGCCAAAAGTTGTTATATATTGGACTGCAGCTGACAATTCAATAAAGTAATTGAGTGCCATTAGATAAGAGAACATGAGAAAAAGATAAGAGAACATGAGAAAATAGAAATGGTGAGCAGAAAATCGCCCATATGATATGTATCTGTTATCACTCATCACTTCAGTCAGTTACATACATAGAGGAACTTGTGTTTTCCTTTCGCATTCGTCACTACTGATTCGTGAAACCTTTGTTATCGTAGCAACGATTTCTGTGTTAAAATTATATTTGGAAATTAAAAGTGTTAACCAGTTACTATCATGATGTGACACATGATTGTGATAATGACTGGCACTGGCACCAATATTGTCCTTTAAAAGAATGCCTGGCCTAGAATTACTAGAAATTGTAGTTTTTTTATTTGACTTTTTTATTTCTTATACCATACAGTCTCTATATGCACCACCTACCTCTTGTTTCGATTCAACTTCAAGCTTCAATAACAAATCACATTCTTATCTTATATTAATTATTAACATGGACCTTATAATTACAAATATAAATACATGAACAGAACTGCCGAACTGGCTATTTTCTTGTCCTTTACCTCCTGGCATTAAATGTTAACTGGAATATTTAAAATTTATTATGATGACGACAAAGTTCATCTATTTTCATGCAAATTAAAGACGAATAAATACCTTAAATGCTTGTTCTAATTGATCAATTTGATGAGGAGGATTCTCCTCTGCTTCACCGTAAGTCGCCATTGTTGTGCGAGGATAACATAAACTTCCGGTTATTTTCTAAAATAAAAAATAATTTTATTTGAGAAGGGTAAATGACCCACTGACCTACTAACCTAGTGTAAAGATACAGAGAGGCAATCTCTTTGTTTCGTATTATTGTAAATAAACCACCCACTTCAAAGCGAAAAAAAAAAAAATGAAACATTCACAATTACTTGATCTTTTAGTAGTAGGCCTAAAAATATCTATTCTTGTACAAAAACTACGAAACTCTTACTAACTAAATTTAAGTTATTAGCAAGAGTAGGTAACTCTTGTTCAACGACGGAATCTGGGAATTTTTTTTTGTTTACGTTTTGGGGTGTATTTGTGGTTATGATTGGAAAATGTGTCCATAAAAGGGATCATTATTTATGGATTTCTTTTGTAGTTAATTTTACCTAACTCTAGATTATTATCATTTTATGTATATTGTAATATTCGCTTACAGATAAGTGAGATAAGTCAAATTAAGCTTGAAATGTCAAACATTTCCGGGAATAGGCCTACTAGTACTGCGTAACTGTAAACTGTGCCTGTGGTAAAATCAGATCTGATATCTATTAGTGATATACTTACTATAAGTAACTCGTTACCCCAAGTGTTATCAGTTTTAATATCGCTACAAATACATGTTCAGAGTTTCTTAGCTTGTTTTAACTGTTGCTTTATTCGTGAGAAGAGGGTTGTTTAATCTTTCATATAAATATATACTTCATAAAATTGTACTTAAATAATCATGTCTGCATCTGAAACAGTTAATGTCGCTAGTGAAACCACAGATGTGAATCCACCATCTTCAAACAATTCAACAGCAGTAGCCTCTTCAACAAACACTCCATCCACAAGTAGAAGTCGAGACACTAGTACACGAAGAAACAGATCCCGATCTCGTACCCGAAGTAGGCATGGTCATCGAGAGGGACGCAGTCATGCCTCTCATCGATCAAGAATTCGATTTAAACATAAGGAAAGAAACTTTGCTGCTGCTGTCTGTAGTATGATTACTATTGTGATTTTATGCACAGCTTTATCAGAACCACGCTGGATTTCACTTAGAGGAGGAGGGTGTACATTATTACATGGTGGAGATCTACATTACCTTGGAGCCTTTCAATTCTTCTATAATGGTCAATTTTATCAGGATCAAAACTCTCATGCCACAGCAACAGTTAATGAAATTTATAAATATGGCCCAAATGCCAATGAAAGTAAGAATACAAATTATAAGATAATTTTTTTTTAGTATAGGGTCGTACATGTCAGGTATTTCAATTGTAATTGGACTTTAGTTATTATATTTTAAATGTAAGTAGAGCTTGTGGTTCTGTTTACATGTGCTGAGAGAAAGTTTTTCAATACAATGCGCTGCAAGATGTTTTGTATCAGAAATCTGTCAAATTTATAGCATAATTCATAATAAAGTGTCATAATACACATGTATGTACATGTATCACAATTCGAACCTGGTGTTTTAATACAGTATATTGTGGAGAGGTGAATTGTGATACATAGATTCACAGTTACATGTATACCCTGCCAGCACTATCAAACCTGTAATTCATGGTTTATTTCTGTGTGTTGTAACACAGAAAACAAAAAGAATATAATTTTCCTGCCGTTGTGTCCAGATACTTGTGAGAGGATTTAATCTGTATTGTGACAATTAAGACAATACCTTGGCCATGGCTTTGTTTTTAGCTAGAAAGTGACAAACTGGTCCCACAGTGAATATTCGCCTGGCCACTGCAATTACTGATAAGAATGACATCGACGAGACTTAATGAGTTCAGCATATTAACTTTTTTACTCCGAAAAATTAAATTCTCAAACATTTTTTTGAAGTATAAGAAAAATAAATAAAGACGTTTGAAGTATTTGTAGTTAAAAAATATTTCCTATTTAGTGTAAATGGGTATTAAAATGAGTAAAATGCATCATTTTGCCCGAAGCAGTTAGGTGTTATGTAAACAATGACTGACGACACAAGAAGTCAATGCTCGCGTTGTAGACAGTCATCTGTGGCAGAGATAATTCGTAAGTAATTCTCTGTGAAACAGATTGAGAAAGTGATAGAAAGGAATTACTGTCATGTGATGTTTACTCTTTAACATAGTTAGCAATATTTTGAAATAGCTTTTCAAATGGTGGCACACTTACATCTCTACCAAATAAAAATATTTTATTTTAATATCTCAAATTTTCACCATTTCTCCTTTGGAAAGTTCAGTATGAATAAAATACCCTTTGCCATCTGCTTATGAACCATTCTAAAGAAAGTTTTTTAATTTTATTGCACAGAAATTTATCCACCACTGACATTATCTGTGTTGAATGTGCTATGAATGTTGATTGTCCTTTATTTTTATTTTTTATAAATTGATACATATTATTATTATTATTACACAGAATACATGTAAATTCTTTACTTTTTTCTATTTACAGTGATGTCTAATTGCGTTACATTTAGAACTGTTTTACTGTTTAAAGCCATTATTGCCTTCAGTTTTCTTGGAATACTATGCAGTCTATTTGCCTTTTTACTGGATTTAATGGGACCAACACAAAAGGCTTTGAAGATGTTAAGGCGTAATGCTCTCTTTAGCATTCTCTCAGGTAAATGTTTATAAAACATTCACTACATGGCAATATTCCAAATTGTGTTCCCAAAAAGATATAGACGTTCATGCATTATTGATTGCAATGACTATAGATATATTCTTAAAGGTCATAAAACATGTCAAGTAGGATTTTTTAAGTTTAAATCAATGTTTGTATGTTTGTTGATATACTTTTGATGAAAAATTATTACATTCAACACTCTAAATGTTTGCTACATACTATGCAGGGGGTTGGATGGTTGAATGGTTAGCATGTACGCACTGTATCATAAGGTCTATCATTGAGTCAACAGGCGTGGTTTCGATTCCCTGGTTGTATGTGATGAGGGGTAAACTCAACTATCCAACCTCATGGGTTTCCTTCAGTCCCCCCCCCCCACTGTTAAAGACCCCTACACACAAGCGAATTATTGAAATAAAATTAAATTGTGTGTTAGTCTCAAAATTACCTAGTTTGTGTGGAGTGGACTTTAAAATTCATCTCTCTCTCTATAGTAACCCATATTTAAAAAAAACACATATTATTTTTTTTCAGTATTGATGTGTGTAGTAATCAACCTCTTTTGTTACTACGTAACTGTTTATGTGGATGAGTTACAGAATAAAACAAAGTTACATAAAGGAAGTAAAGTTGATGTCACATTTGATGTTAGTTTTTATCTGGTAACGGCTGCTGGAGGTATATCCGTTTTCAGTGTAGCTTTTAACTGTTTGCGCAGACGTTCATCTTTTGAAGAACCCCGACACAACTATGTGATGAATGACTATGATGATCTGAATAGCCTTTTACCCCCACCAGAACCAGAAATAGCTCCTATGGCTAACCTCCCACCACCACCAGCCTACTCCCCATAAACGAAATCCATTTAATCTTGTTATGCCCATCTAATGTGATCCTAGCCCTATGAAGGTGTACCTTTAGCCAAAATATAATTATGTGTTACATTATTCATGGCTTGAAGAAAATTGATTAAAGATTGTCATCAAAATGTGATATATAAGAATAAAAATCTAAAATGTGAAACACAAAGACAGTGTTTAATATTCTATCTTAATCCTATTGTGACTTATTGGTTGTTAGTTTTTATTGAAATAGGATATTTATGATGTTATGTTTCAAGATGTACACATTTAAATCAGTTGTATATAAATACCGGTTCATATCTATAGTCAGCTTCATATTAGTGCTAAAATTAATAATTGCCTGTAACCTATGAATCTCTCTCATTTGTAATTTTATAGATGCATGTACATATGAATATATACTGGCAACATCCACATCTTTTTTCGGTCCATTCAGATTTCTTGTGAGCACTCCACAGTGAAGAGTTCTTTTTTGTTAAATTTGAAGGATTGTTAACAAAGCTGCTAAGTATATTAAAAATCAATTTCTTGATCATAGTTCATAAATAAGTCAGTTCAGAAGGTAGAATCCCATATATTGAGGAATTTGACAAATTACAAGTCTGCTGACATTTTGTTTAATTGGGTCAAATTATAGACAAAAATTAAACAAATATATCGATGTTATATAGTTCTAAAAGGTCTTAAGTGTCAAAAATTGTCGGATTTAGTTTTTGAGATATGAGAGGAAAACCTATTCCAATCTTAATATCGCAATAAGGATATCGACATTTTAATAGCAATGTTTTTATGAAAGTTACCACCTTACAGTTCTGAAATTTTGTATAGGGAAGCCTCTAAATGTGATTAGTCATCCTACGCAAAAAAGGCTATTTGGGTCATAAGTGGCACTTACAACCTTCCAGAACTATGGTATCGATATTGTTACAGCGGTTCAATACCGAACCTGTCAGATTGAATAATTTTTCTAGATGTTGGTTATATCTCTACTCTCAAGGATTGTGATTGTCAAAACAATACAGCTATAAAGCTTATTATTACAATTTTGGAATTGTTCTCGAGTTTCAAAAATTCAGACTCTATTATTGAACTAAATGGGTGTCATGCTTACTGTCATGTATGAGTTTGTTACTCGTAAGCATTTAATAATTGTTGCATGTTTAAAGAAATCTATTTGATAATTCTTGATATTTAATCTCTAAATTTATCAGTGTACATTGTTTTATCTGTAGGCCTCCAAAGCATGGTACTGTTAATACATAATTAAAGCTTTGGATTGGCTTGGTTATGTAGTTTAATATTTATGTATTTATTTAGTGCTAAATAAAAATAATTTGTAGATATCATTAATCTACTATATTACTAGTATCAATGGTTATGGAGCACACAGGAGCACATACTATTACTTATAGTTTAATTTTTTTTTGTTGAATGTGATTGCAATGTTATCATTTTAACCACCTGTGCAATTGGCTTTTGGACATTCACTTTTATCATTTAAATCAAAACCGTTCAATATTCAAATACTACACTTTACCAAATTACGAAATCGACAGACTCTCTTTTTACACTGTTATCTCTTGTAATCTTTCATTGCAATGTATGGCTGGAGCTGGCTTACTAACCAGGTGGTCTGGGATTTGATCCTGGTGTGGGTTGAGAAAGTTCGCCAGGATTTTCCAGTGTGATTTCCAATTAACAGTAGTACAGGACAAAATGCCTGACAAAGACCATCGTCTAGTTGTTCGGATGATATGAAAACAAACGAGGTCCTGTGTACACATTGCAGTGTGCGCAAAAGACGCCATGACAGTTTGAATTTAATTACTGTCTGACGTCCGAGAAAATTTCGCTTAAAGCCCCAATAACACTCTTGTTGTAACTGAATAATATGTCCCAATCTTCATTCTGGTCAACAAATTGTATTATTTTAGAATATTCCAATTAAATGATGATATAAATTTCATCTTAACACACCTATTTTAAAAAATTGGGAAAATTCAACCAATTGATTTGAAAAGTCTAACGTAAACCTTTTCAAATGTGACTTGGATTTTAAAATATTTTCGAACCCTCTGGACAAGTAAAATAGGTTGTAATGGATAATTTACACAACAGTTTGGACACTTAAACATCTAGTACGTAGAATAAGGGTATTATTTACTTTCTGGAGCTACCAAGCCAGCAAGAGTGTTATTGTCCCTTTAAAGAACACTGCATGGTATAAGACTGCCTTCGTTAGCCCAGTTTGCGCAAAAGAGGAGACCCCATTTCGTCAATTGCCATAGATATTCAATGTCAGAGATTATGTCCCGTAATGGAATTGGATGCCAATTGCTTCCATCATCTACCTATTTCTTTGTTAAAAATTTGCGATTGTTTACAGAATGGTTTCCGTTGCTCCAGTTTGTGTGTGAAACGACATCCGTAAATAAAATGTAGGAAATTTAAAGGATTTTGATATGAATTGGTAAAAGAGTGTGCTTTTGGAATGAATAAATTGTAAATATTTACGTAATTAATTATTCATTTAGTTACTTGATCACTATAAATAATTAATGTTATTGTACTGTTTTTGAAGTAATAAATTATTTTTATATTTTTATGCTGTAACATTTGTTATTGAGGGGCTACCTGCAAATGGTGCATTGTTAGTTTTAAATTATTGTATTTTATTTTATTGTGCTCAAAATTTTCTTATCAGTATGTAGAGCAGATATTTATTTGTTTGATATAAATAGGTATTGTAAAGAATAATATTTAATTAGACCATACTATTACAATAAATCTCTTTACACTAATGAATATGTCAAGGTTTGTAAGTGGTGTTAAATTAGGACAAAGCATTCATTTTATTAGTACTGTGCTATATTTCTTCTGACAGAAGCATGTGAATTCAATATTGGTTGATGTTTCACATACATTATTTATTAATCTGAATATTTGTCACAAATACACATAAAAGAGCAAAAAAAAATGACATGATTATGATGGACAGAGCGAGTACATGTAGATATGTAAATTCAAATAATTTATTATTCAGTGGTAGGAATTATGTACATTGTGAAGTAATGTAAATGTCCACATCTAAATCATTTATCAGTAGTAGTAGGCTTTCTGACTATAAAAGAAAGATTTTTGTTTAAACAAGTATGAGCATACACACCAAAAATAAGAACAACGACGACAACATGCATAGTACTTGGGACACCAGTTCCTGGTCCAAATGTTTCCGTAATAAAATTTCAACGTTCGAAATTATATTTTCTCTTTCTTCCCAAAATATACAATGAAAATACACCACAGATTTGACTGGCAAGACATATTAAGTTGGAATTTGATTATTTGGCATGATTTTTGACCGGATATTTACAAACGATATAAGATAATAAGTGGTCTAAGGTAACCGGTAAAAATAAAAAGAATGCATGGAGTGTGAAAAATTAAATCCAAATACAACAGATAATCTAGACTTATCTAAACTTGACACAGGAACTGAGGTCTCTCTCACTTCGGTATTTGCCAAGAGGTAAATAAGGTGCACAATTATTTTCATGTATTGATGTGATAATCTGATGACTACCAGGGAAAGGGGGTGGCAGCAAGAATGCACCATATTATGTTAAATAAACCCCTTTCTCTTGTTTCCCTACTTAAGTTATTGGCATTTCATACTAAATTAATCATCATAGCCTTTGTAAAAACAAAAAGAAGAGTGTACATTCCTGCACTCACTTGCATATGTATACTATTTCCAGGAAAATAAATTTCATATGTTCATTCAAATTTGGTTTTTATATACACCCACATCTTTATGTCTGCAAGTCTATCCCATCCACCATACTTGTACCAGTTCACTGATTTAAATTCTGACCAATTGTCCTGATAGATAGTATTGATTGTGGCAGAAGAAGTAGTAGTAAAATACAATTTTCACAGACTTATGTGTCCAGGTGCATCCTGCACAACTGACAAACCCAAAGGATAGAGCAATTGAGTTGAGAGTTGAAACAAACTTATGTCACCAACAAATACAAATATCAAATGAATCACAGAGGTAAGAACTACAACTGTAGCGTTATTATTGTCTCTGTACTAGTAGTTCCAACTGTACTAGAACATCTTGTGAATCTTGAAATCACCAGAAATGGACAAAACTTGCTTAAGTCCTACAGATAACAGGCGCGGATCCAGGATTTTTTGCAGGGGGGGGGTCTAGGTTTGATAATTGCTTAACTAATTGCTCTCAACCGATTAATTTGGTAAATTAGGTTCAATTTGGTTCATTATGACGTATTTCCAGAAGGTAAATTCCAAAATTACAGGTCTAAATCGCCAATAAAATCGCATAAAAAAATTTCAAGTCTGAGCAGGGGGGGGGGGTCCGGACCCCCTGGACCCCCCCTCTGGATCCGCGCCTGGTTAAGGGTATTCATCAAGTACCTGCAACTAAAAGGGACTTTCCCCAACACAGATACATGCCCCTCCCTTTCCAAAGTAAAGACATGGGCTGCAGAATTTAAGCCTGGCAAAGCGAACCTTGATGATGATTCGCGTCATTGAAGGCCATCAACAGCAACCATTCAAGAAAACATTATCCGGGTGCATAACATGGTGATGGAAAATCAATCACATTGCCAGTGTTTTGGGCATCTCTCGTGAGAGGTTGGAGCATATTATTACCAACGGGTGTCAAAGCTCTTGACTGCAGATCAGATACACATCAGATTACCATGACAATTTTAATTTTGAAGCTGATTCTGAAAAACTTTTGGCCAGATTTGTAGCCATGGACGGAACCTGGATTCATCTCTTGCAACCAGTGTCCAAAATTTAGTTATTTTCCTTATAATGAGTGACTTTTGTTAGGGTGGCTGAGAAAATTTCATTCTGACCTGCATCCATCATTGCAAAAAGTGTAGAAAGGAGACAGTGTAGAAAATAAAATGGAAACCATCAACTTTGTACAGGTTTTTCACAGGGACATGTAGGCTTAGAACTTTCCTGCCAGCCCTGGTAAGTCTGTATAATCCAGATTCACATACTGCCCTGAATGAACTTAGTAACAACCGACAAGAAAAAGATCATATAAAAGCAGTCACTTTCTCTTCAGATTCCAAATTAGCTGACAGCTAATCACAAATTTTGCTAATTTGGGCAAATATTAAAGGGCAGTTATAAACAGATTTAGGAATTAGGTACCAAAACAGTTCTTTAACCCTGTGTCATTACTTCTATCAATCTTGTTTGAATAGTAGAATCTTTTAGCTTCTTCTAAACTGGTATTAGTTTATTTTTATGGATATCTTTTGAGTATCGTTCCAGAGTTATTTCCCATGACCCATGATTGTTCATAAACGAAAGGATATTACACCATGCAAATGTTGAATGATTTTCATAAAATTTGGATCGTGATCAATATTTACAGTCTATACCTTAAAAAACATCCATTAACCCCCTTTTTAAAACTTCATAACGGCAATTATGAATTTATCTTTCTGAAATTCTTACTGGCTGTCTATATTCTATGCAGAAAGGAAGCTATAGGTTCAGGTTGCTTCGAAAATCTGTTTAAATAAAGATTTCTACTCTGATAGAACAGTGCCCAATATTTTGAACCTTGATTCTGATGTTGCAGGTCCCGTTTCACTGAGGATGGGGTGCAGAGGCGACAAAATTTTGAGTTTAATTTGACTTTTTGATTCAATTGCAGCATACGAATATTATCCTTCCTGCCTATGTAGAATTACCTCAGTTGGCATCAAAAACAGTGCTTAAAAAGACCCTGACCCTTCCTTCATCCCTTAAGAACACCCCCTTTACCCCTCAAGCATGAGTTAATTCAACTTCACTATTGGTCAACTAGAACATAACATCAACTGAAAGACAGAAATCCCCTTCTATCTCAGATAAGAAAGGATGTAGTATAAGTAGTTGGGAACTGATTTATCCGATTACACTAAAAGCTCCACTCATCTGTCATCTTACTAGAAATTTTGTACATGATTTTTGAAACAACCTGAACCTAGCACCCTAACTAATTGGAAGAGGAATCCTGTTTTAAAATTATTGTTGTGATCCAATCTTTTGGAAATTTGTATTACTTACTTGCAATTTATGTTATCGTATTCTTATGATAATGAATACAATGTTCATTTAAATTAAGTTATCTTTATTGTGATGTAGTTACTAGTTTGGGAATTGGATTAACCACTTGAATGTCAAATCAATGCTTTATACATGGCCATCACCAGACAGATGGATTGTGAACCAGGAATAATAATATTGAAATGCAGCTGTCTTGATGACTTTTTCTTCCCCTAGGCCCAATCTTGAAAGTATACCAGTAATTAACAGAAGTATCTCCATCTAGCATTACACATAACTACAGAATAAAATGACCACATCTTAAGTCTCAAAATGCGGGACATGAAACCATTTCTTAACATTTGTATATTGGATTTCTTTAAAATATTGTATGTCTGTACAACTCTGTAAATAATATCAATGATGTTTATTTGTAGAGCCCCAAATCCATTCAAGAGCATGCTCAAAGCACAATGAAAAGGTAGGTTGCCAGGCAACGAAACATACGCCCACAGCAACTAAATCGTCCGGGCAGTCAACAAGGGTTGTCGCATATTTTTACCTTTCTCGGTAATGAAACATTTGTAATACACTAAAAACTGATTAAGAAGAAATTATCAGAAAATCATTAGAATTTGATTGCTTTTTATAAAGTTTACCCCACGCTAACAATTAGTATATACATGAAACATTTAAAATCATGGATTTAGCTGTTCAGTTATCAAAATTCATTGAAAATCAAAATACTTGTTCGTTTCAACAACTTAAACTCTGTGTATCAATCTGAAGTCAATCAGAAGATAAGTTTGGCCTCTATATAGTGTCACAAGATTTTTTGAAGTTATCAGGGGGGATAACTCTGGCAGTAATTATTTGAATTTTCTGAAAATCAATAGGTTTCTTTGTCTTATGACCTTAAACACGGTGTGTAAATTTAAAATCCATCGGATATTAACTTTGGCCTCTAGAGCTTCCACAGGATTTTTTCAAAGTGATCAAGGGCCATAACTCTGGCAGTAATTATTGAAAATCACTGAAAATTGATAGACCTCTTAGTCTCATGACTGAATACACTATGTATAAATTTGAAGTCAATCGGATATTAACTTTGGCCTCTAGAGCATCCACAAGATTTTTTGAAGTGAACAAGGGCCATAACTCTGGCAGTAATTATCGGAAATCGCTGAAAATCAAAAGGCTGTTTCGTCTCATGACCTTAGACACTGTGTATAAATTTAAAGTCAATCGGATTTTAACTTTGGCCTCAAGAGCATCCACAGGATTTTTTGAAGTGATCAAGGGCCATAACTCTGGCACTAATTATCGGAGATCGCTGAAAATCAATAGGATTCTTCATCTCATGACCTTAAACACTGTGTATAAATTTAAAGTCAATCAGATTTTAACTTTGGCCTCTAGAGCGTCCACAAGATTTTTTGAAGTGATCAAGGGTCTTAACTCTGGCACTAATTATCGGAAATCACTGAAAATCAATAGGATTCTTTGTCTCATGACCTTAAACACTATGTATAAATTTAAAGTCAATCGGATATTAACTTTAAAGTCAATCGGATATTATCTGGTAGTTATCCAAATTTGCTGAAAAACAATAGGCTTCTTCGTCTCATGACCTTAGACATTGTGTATAAATTTAAAGTCAATCAGATATTAACTTTAGCCTCTAGAGTGTCCACAAGCAATTGTGGAAGCCGGCTGGCCGGACGGGAGCGACAACAATATATGACCACATTTCAATGTGGGCGTATAAAAATGGTTATATATACATAGTGACAGAAACTCTAATTCTCATGGCATTCCCGAAATAAGTGCAACTTCCGAAGTGATTTGAAAGTAGTCAAAATTTCACTGTTTCGGATTTTCGAAGATAAATCATACCATAATTCAGGAGCAACTATAGAAACACCTACCGTGGGAATAGTATAACACTTCCCAAATGATCTTTCTATGTAAGTTCAAACCTGAATTTTCATGTATTCATATTAAAAATGAAATAATGTAGAAAGAATCTTTGAACAGTGTCTAAATATATTAGTCTGTTTTTCATAGCTATGTGTTATTTCACCATTAAAGACTAATGCCATGAGATTATAGTCGAAAAGTAATAATCTTCATTTGTGTTATTAGTCATAAAAGATTCGTAATAGCTTTCAAACCAATTATACATCTCAAGGTGACAATTTACCCCAAAAAGTCAATTAAATCAATCTTTGATAATCCAGAACCAAAAAATTGTAAAAGAGTCAACAAGATAACAGGTAACACTTTGGCTGTATATTGTTGCTTTAATCAAATGAAGGAAGTAGAAGAAAATCCAATAGTAAACATTGTCTGTTAGGCTGGTCGAGTTGCTACTATAGGGATCACACACCGTTTACTAGGAAAATAAACAACAATTTCACTGTTTGTCTAAAACTGACACAACCGACATGTATCCTGCAGAAAACTGCCTTTCACCACAACATTTTCATTTACCCTTGGAATCTTTTTTGTTTGGGTGAAAGATGCTTTCAAAGCTACAATATCTGAACTTAAAATCCATGTTCAAGGGCCTCTTTACAAATTGACTTTTTATTGGACTTGGCCTACTACTGAAAACAGCAATCAAGAATGCATTATACATTATAAATAAATAAATGTCATATGGGCATTTTTTATCAATACAACAACCAGCCAATCGTGGTTGAATTTATGTTAATTATTGTTTACTGTTTTTGCACTAACTTGATATTTAGAATATCAATCCTAATTTATCAGAATAAAAATGTGTCAAATTACATAAAAAAAAAAACAACAAAAAAAAAAAAATCAATTAAAAACTGTATTTATCCATTTATTTTATAATATATTTACAAACTTATATTAAAATAAACTTTTAACATCAATTTACAAAAAGATATATTTACAAGATATACCACAGATAATTCCCAAAGACAAACCAATTTCAAATTCTCTCGGACGAAAAAAAAAACAGGGCAATATTTCTGGTTTACTAAACATTATATTTAGCTATAATTCACTGTACATTTCCATAAAAGCAAGATTTTACTCTTTGGCATGAGACTTTTTTCACAAAACTTTGTGTTTCCATTGAAAACAAAAATTTATTGCATTCTGGAAAATAATATTTCCAAATTAATATGAACTAGTAGTAATGAAGAGTTACAAATATATTAGGGTTGTTTAAACATAAATCACAAACAAACTTTATAAAACATTTGGAGAATATGACTGAAGTAATTGACTAAATGACTTGAGTATTTACTAACATATACTAGTATCATTACAACCAAGATTCTGTTGTGTACTTTTACTTATTAACATCAAAATAGAAAAAAATATTAAAGGAGCTAAACCTCTTTAAGTAAAAGCAAAGTATTAAATCAGTTTGAACTAATCTGTTATTAATTACTGATAAAAAAAAGCTTCATAATTTCTATGAATTGTCTTAATCCCCATTTCAAATTCTTTGAAATAAAATATGTTTAAACTTTCGATGGAGCAATGTCTATGCATTTAATTTTTCATTTCAAAAGAAAGCTTAATTTAGTTAAATATTTGGCTGACAGTCAAAGGCAAACAGGATTAGATCTCAATTTACATCTGTAGTTCATATAAATCAAATGAAGTCAATAATTTTATTTATGACCCAAATGGAAGAGGATTAGTCACTTTAATATAAAGATTCCAGAATTCAATTTCATATTTTAAAGTCCACCTCAATATCACACTACCATTGTTGTTACAAATATACAACCTGTCTGCATTTCAAGAGAAAGAACTCTTTGATGTCTGTGAAAAATATCACATACAATAGTACTACAGGTATATAGACCAGAAACTTAGCGTGGATCTTCCTGGCGAAGAATTAGGCTGTTTTCAAAAAGGGTCGCCAACTAGAAGAAGTGCATGGATCCCAGTTTTTGGTCCAAATATTAATCAGATGTGCTAATAGTGCTAATTAAATAAGTTGGAAGGATATTTCTCTATCAAATATCTCCAATGAGCAGAGGCTAACCGCAAAAAGTTATTTTGTAATTTCTTTTTTAAAACCAATGAACGAGGTTCTGTAAATGTGATTTCTAAACAAAAATAGCCAATTTCGTAATGGCCATGACAATACACCATATTTTTATGTAACAGTAATATTAATATCATCATTTATTGTAATACATGTATAATTTTACTACCAGTAAATACATGTACATATGTATACTATCTACAATATATACCTAATATTTAATACAAAAAACATCTGTTGTATATTCTAGAAACATGTTTCATTAATAACATTTTATTTTCAAAATTTAAGTACAAGTGACGTCTGTGCTTTTTTTGATTAATAATGAAACATTACTTCCTGTTACATGGTATAAATGAGTGCCATTTTTCTCCAAAAAACATTTTTTTCTCCAGAGTAAAATTGTTTTAATTTGTGTTAGGCCTTTTTTAATGGGCAGCGAAAGAACAAAGCAGACTTAAGAGGAGATGGCTCACAGATTTCTATAAATGGCTACTATAACCAACTTTTTGAAATTTTCTTGTCAACTCCATTTAAATTTAACACTAAATTAAAGATTGAATTCATAATATTACTGTTGGAATCAGACCTGACAACTAACTATCAATTGGAAAGGGTAGAAACAAGACTAACAGTTAATTTAAACACACAAAATAAACAAATTTGACCGATTTATACTAACATAGGGTACATTTTTATTTGACTAATTTGCTTACACACTGGCAGTAGGGGTCTTTAGCGGTGGGAGGAAACCTGAAGTACTAGAAGAAACCAACAAGGTTAGACCTGCGACTCTATTCTTTGAAGCTTAGAAACCAAAGATCGAAACCACGTCACTTGACTCAATGACAAACTTTATGACCCAAAGTTCATGCATTAGATAATCGAACCTCCAGAAACAGATACCATGCATCAGAACAATTATATAAACAATACAACTTTCCCTGATTATTATTATTATTATTTATAAGTGTTTATATAGCGCCATTTCCACAAAAGTGCTCAAAGATGCTTTACAATAAACATAATATGATATTAAAATATTAATAATAAACATACTTCTTTTAATAACAAATTCCAGTCTTTCAATCTACATTTCAAATACTATACATTACTTTTCATTCACAAATAAATCCTTAATTCTTTAATGTTCTTAATATTTATAGTAACAGTTATATAATTGATAACTAAACGTAGATAATAAATCTTAATTTCCAGTTCTCCAAATAAATATTACAGTAATCAGCTGATTACACTAAAGCTTGCTGATGTTCAATCATTTAAATTGTATCAGGTTTAGAAGTATGAATCTAAATACTGATGCTGTGTATGCATGTATTGTAAAGATTTGTTAAGGGAGAGTGGTGCCACTGTTACAAAGGTACATGTATATGCTCCTTAAGATACTTTATGTCTCTGAGTGATCACAGATACCTGTGTGTCCTATATATCTAAATATCATTGGGAGATGCTAATTGTAGGCCGGTTGGGGAGGTTCGGATGTTTCCGGAGACCATCCGCTTTCTATAAATAAGAATTTTGGGGAATATTAGGCCTAACCCTTTTTAGAATAATGAACTGTGATCCAATAAATATTTTACAAATCTAAAAGGGTTAGGGTTAGGGTTCGGGTTAGTATTCCCCCAAAAAGTCATTTATATAAAGTGGCCATTTTGAACTCTGGGAATACCTGAACCTCCCCAACCGGCCTACAATTAGCATCACCCAATATCATTAAACACAGTTATATGGGGCAATAATCACTTGTCCTGATAAATAAAAAGATTATATTTATCGAAACGTCATTGTTGAATGTCCCATATAACTATGTTAGTTTTGCTATGTTTGCAATCGTTAAATGTCACTAAAAGATTATGTCTGTTCACATAAGTAACATTACTAGTTTTACATAATATTATTACCAAAATAACACCTCGGCACCAATCATATTCAAATAAATTATCACCGTAACCATTTTCTTCTACTGTAGAGACTATTCTAGGCATGTAAAAACTCAACATCTTCAGTACAGGTTATCATATATTATAGTTTATCATGCAATTCACATGTTAAAAATCTTCACAAAGGAAGATTTGTACAAACAATTACACATGCCAACCCAGTGTTGTGACTTCAACTAAAGGTGCTTTTAAAATTCATACACACAAAATGAAAAAATAATTACATATACTGATCCTAACATAGCTGAAATACATCTACATCAATAATTTCGTATTCTATAGCAGGTCATACACAAGTACATAGTTTATCATCTGAAGCAATTTGTTTAGAAGAATAAATCTTCATGCTAAAAATAGGAATCGTTAAATAAAAGTGATGTTTAATTTAGTGAGAAAACAAAGAACATCTATATTGTATAGTTTAGACGGCATTTAGTAACTGAACACCTAATTCTCTTAGAACCGTTTTCACCCTTTCTCATGCTATCTATTTTGATTGTATTCTAAAATGATATTTTTCTCTTTATTAAACACAATCATAAAGTCTACCTTATATATATAGCTAATCAGATATAGTTATGACCTAGTGTGATTCCGATGTCTGGGGCGGATTTATTGATTCTTCAGGGAAATCAAGTATAACACGGTTTGCTTGTCTAAAATACTGCTGTTGTCTATAATATATCTTTAAGACACCTTTAATTGCTATAAATGCTATTCCACCCTGAAACATAGAAAGACAGAAAAAATGTTATACAATTCTGGAAAACATTTAGTCTGGGCATTCAGACCAATATGGTTTGTTTATATCAAATAATTGAAAAACCAAAATACATTGTGTCTACTAGTAAATGGTTGTTTAATATTACATAAATGAAATACCAACAATTTTGTTTTATTACTTAATTAATTAAATGTTTTTTTTATAGTTTAACTATACAGATATAAAAGTGCAACACAATTTTGTAAGCTATGTCATTATGTAAATTGACTCAAATAGCATATGTGTCCTACACTGGGACTCTAATCTTTATTTCCCCACTCCAAATATACCGGTAGTTTTTTAAAAAAAAATTATGCCAGGTATATATTAAACACGTACAGGGAGATTGAAAATCTGTGTTTGATTATATGTCACTGATTATATTCAATAGTTTCTCATACTATTTAAACTGTGAAAGAAACTATGTTTTTGCATGCCAATGGAATAATTAACTACCCTGTATCCTTTAAGTATGCAACTTTCAAGAACACCTCTGATCAAACATTGAAAAGAAGATGTGCATCACCATCTTTCATTGCCCTATAAGGATATTATTGGAGGTTCATGGACTTGATCACATTAAAATATGACTTACTAGTAAAGTTCTCTGAAAATTTGACTGTACAGAACCAAACATCAATTTGCCTACAATAGTAGCAATAGTTGGTAGAATTAAAGCACCACATAACACTCTAGTAGCACATATAGGATCAGATAGAGGTACGGTATCTGCTGGCACACGAGTGTAACGGGAAAATTCTGAAAAATAAATAAAAAAAAACATGCTGATTTTCAAGATTAGGAAACATATGTTCTGTGTATTTTCATGTACTTGCTTGTACCAGTAAGTGCATTCTCCAATTTTTGTCTGATGCAATATCCAACACCCAAAACCTCTTTAATGAAAATCCATGTGATTTCAGTATAACTATAGACTCACTGATAATCACAATCAACAGTGGAATGAAGAGAATTTATTCAACGTCTCTTTTATGTAGGTTGAAATACAGATTCTGAAATTTTTCTACATTTTCTACAAGGATTATCTCCCATATACCACATTCAGTTTCAGATCTGATAGCTCTAATAAAAATACTTTCAATAATATTGTTGGCACAATATTCACAAAATAAATCATAAAGAAAACTTAAATCAAATAATCTATGGTTTACATCTTAATTTAATGGTCATGAAATATCTGCAAACAGATGAGCTTCTTCTCATACATGTTATTATAAAAGGTTAATGATGTATTTCTACTGTGTCATCAAAGTTATTCTCCATCAAAGCTTAAAACAATGTTAATCAAATTGGTCTTGCATCCAGCTCTAAACTAAAATTCTTTTATATCTTGGAAATAATGTTTGCATGCAAGTTGTCAATCAGCTACAAATGTCGATGACTTTAGTAACCGAAATCGAACTCACTGATCAAATTGCAGATCTTGCTCTAGAACCATATATATATGTACATGTATAGAAAACAAGCAAATAAGTTGTGAATGAAAGCTGTTTTATGAAACAACACAAATGACTTGTAAGAGTAAAATACAATGAATAAATATTATACTTCAGACATCCATTCAATTCTTTTTTTTTTATTATTAATATAGACCTGTCTTTGGATGCAACAACAATAAGGAAAGATAATTTGAGTAATTTGATAATTTAAATTTTTCCCATTTTAAGCTAAGGGGGGGAGGGGGTCACCTGCTGCCTCTTTCCATTGAACCCAATACTAAGCCAATGATCAACCTTACCATAACAATACTGGCCCCCCATAAAGTCAAGTGACATTGGTCGGCGCCAATCATGTTGTTATATATGAGGCACCTCCAAATGATGAGGTGCCTCAATAGGAATCACAGGATTAACACCCGGAGAAGCGTCCATAATCATATTATTGGTTGAGTGCCTTATGATAAAACTTTCTTTAGGGAGCACCCTAGACCCTCCTTCAGAAGAGAGGCGCATCAACGGTGCTGTTAGCCTTGGATAGTCAAATGTAGATACATCGGCGCCTCTTTAAACATTTTCTGCCTAGCTACGAGCCTGACTTTGTTAAAATAATTTCTAGAGGGCAAAGTAATAGATACATCGGCGCCTCTTTAAACATTTTCTGCCTAGCTACGAGCCTGACTTTGTTAAAATAATTTCTAGAGGGCAAAGTAATTAACAAAGAATCTATAATTTCTGACATTCTCTTCAATCTTCTGTGTATAAAGAAAAGCTTTTGGTGTCACTGTCACATTATGAGGATATAGAAAAGTCTACGTGTTACCGTTGTTAGTGCTATCAAATATTTGGTATTAAATATTTAAATCATTTTGCAAATATTATGTGAACTCTTTAGCTAATACAACTGTAAACACAAGTTCAAAAAGTTGAAATGACCCACCGCACAAACTGTTCGTTAAACATATTTAACAAGTGCAAAAAGGAGGTTCTAAATCAATAAAACCTAACCTAGGAAATAAAGCATACTTGTATCACATAAACATGTTAAGTCACATCACTATCATTCCATAAGGTGAAGTAAAATTCACATCAACTGACAATAAGAAGCAATTATACTTTTTATTCTGTAACCTTTTACACCTTAATGTCAAATATACCATAGGCGGAAGACTTTGTCAAACATTCAATTTTTTAATTTTTTATTAAGTATTTGAAGGAAGGAAATAAATGGAGTAAAATCTGAACATCCTGTCAAAAAATTCTTAAATATCTGGACTGATTTCAAATAATTTGTGCAGGACTCTTTAACAGTAAGAAAAAACACAATATGGTATTCCAAACTTGACGGTCTTTATAATATTATTTTTATAAAAACCTGTAATTCGATAACCATAAATTTATGTATTATATTAATCAATTTCCCTTATAAAAATACTGTTTGTCACTTTACCATCAATTTATCATACCACTTCTTATAAATTGAATAACTCATAAACTAGTAATAATTTTAGAAAACTCCCCACTGAGATTTTAAGTAGAAATGAGAGGTATTTCATTCTTCACAATAATTTTCTTAAATTATTATCTAATTTGCTATGCTATCTCCAGGTCCTCTGGTTTCCTCCCACTGCTCAAGACCCCTATGCACAAGCAAATAATTGAAATAAAATTTGACCATAGGTTAGTCCCGAAATGACCTAGTTTGGGTCGTATGGGCTTTAAACCACATTTCTCTCTCTCTCTCTCTCACTATGTTCCATTCTTTTGTTTTTATTATAGCATCTGAATTTTGGTGTATTCATGCCCCCGTTTGTTTGTTTCTTTCCAACATCTAATTTTTGGCGTATTCATGTCCTGTTTAGATTTTTTCTTCGTAGCATCTAATTTCGGCACATTCATGACTTGTTTGATTTCATTTTGCGTGTTGTCATGTTGTATTGCTGTTAACCACAAAACACTGTAAAAAGATAAATAAGTTCACAAGCCTTTACGGAAATCGAAAAGTAGATGAAATTACTGAGTTTATATTTTTTTTCTTCTGTGTAATTGTAGGTTACATGGACATGTACAATAATCAATATATATATATTGGAATACAATATAAATTATAAATAATCTCTCTGTACTAAACAAAACATAAATAGCTTCTTTTATAACTGATAATTGAAATACCCTGTATCTTTAAATAATGCTATACAACTATCCAATATGTTGATTTTTTCTATAATCAACTGCAAAATTATCTGAATCTTCCATCAATTTCTTTGGTACTGTATTTTCCGACCTGAACCATAGGCATATTGATCAGCTTAACACTTTTGATTATAATTCTGTATTACCATAAAACTGATGAAAACCAGGTTTAATAAATTATTTGTCATTTCAAGAGAACCTGTATGGTAATTCATTATTTCAATAATTCTGTGAACTGGGAAGGTTTCAGCAAGTGTATAGGGACAGCATAGCAACAAATCACATCATGGAGCTCCAGGTTATGTTATTCATATACAGTAGGAGAAAGATGAACACCTCAAGAGGATCTTTAAAATCAAATTCTGGGCATCACTTACAATATACTGTAAGGAGAAGATTTAAAGTGACTATTCTAAATGATCTATTTAAATTTAGAGTCCCACAGAGAGAGAGAGAGAGAGAGAAATGGGGTTTAACATCCACTCGACACAAACTAGGTCACTTCGGGACTAACATATGGTTTTAATTTTATTTCAATAATTCACTTGTGCGTAGGTGTCTTTAGCAGTGGGAGGAAACCGGAGTACCCGCAGAAAACCCACAAGGTTGGATAGGCAACCCTACTCCTTGCCACGCACAACTGGGAATTCGAAACCAAGCCAGTTGACTCAATGGTAGCGCCCCCACACTTACCATTCGGCTATCCAATTCACCAATTAGTCTATGTAAATGAACATGTCAAGAATTCCATGGCGAAGGATCACTCAATTTTTTTAAAATTTTTTAGTTATTTAATTGATATGTTTTCTGAATAAACTTTTAAAGTTTAAAGGCTACATAATTAGCATTGGTGTATTTCAGGAAATAATAATTTGTATGCTGTTAAAATAATAAGAATTGTGTGAAATGTTAGTTTCAGACTAGGGTTATAAACTATGTCAATTGGTATAAATTCTATAACATTATCACTGGTAAAAGTCAAGTATCCTCTACTCCATTGATTTTTTACTACAAGTAGTACAAGTAATGGTGTGTGTATTCTTTAACAGTCAGTACTGTAGTTTATTTAGTAACTGAAACAAAATCTCTGGCATAGATCAGGAAAGAAATAACTTTGATCATATTGGCAATTCCAGGAGAAGGTGACCCTAATCCTGGTCAGTGGTCACACACAAATGTTTGACTGACATCATCAATTATAGATTTAATGACTAAAGGCTCATGTTGTTGACTACTCTGCCATTCATTAACAATTTGCAATGTACATAGTAGCAGATATGGTGATATGGTTGTGTGGTTTTTAATTTTTATGCATTATTTAACGATTGACAGACAAACTAAATTAGCTGGGTTTTATGCTTATTTGGTACCAATACAGAGCTCACAGATCCTAATATAGTTGGTAAAATAATAGCTTGTCTTACAAATAAATAAATAAGTCACTGAAGAAAGGAATTCTAATTAGTGGTACCTTTTCAAATAGTTGAGTAGGTTACCGACGCACACCATACATTTTTAGATGGTTGGGTATGACAAGAAGCATATGCCATACCTTTTTACATTTTTCAGTAAGCTACCCACCCATGCCATATCTTGTCAGATCGCTAAGTAAACTATCTTTGCATGTACAATCAAACTGAATAGAACTTTAAAAGTTCTTGCTTTCAGAACAACCATTCTGTCAAACATGGTTTTTTAACGTGCACAACATGCTAGCATCTAAATCAAGGACAGTTGGAAATAGTTTCTTTTACAAAATGTACTTATGTTACCTAATTTGAATCTGAATAATCTCAAATAAATTTTAAAATTTGTTCAAGGGAAACTAATCAAAACAGAAAAACAACAAAATCAACAGTTTCAGGTCCCCTTGTGAAGTTGAATACATAATCAGTGGCTCTATTCATTTCATAATATCTACACGTAAAACCCATCTGGAAATAAATTTTCTCTGACAACCTTCAATTTCCAAATTACATCACTGAATCAAACAATCACAATTTTATCTCTATTGAAAATATTAATAATCATACAGTGATGACCATGTAAGTAATAATGAGCACCTTAAGCCTAATTGGGATATTGTAGTTCCAATAATGGTAATACGTCAATACAGTGCCACAATTCATAATTTACAGAACCCCATGAAATGCATACTAGATCTGTAGTTCTCTAATTCAAATGTGTACAAAATTTCAATAAAATATCTAAAAGTTTAATTTTTAAAATCTTCTGCATAAACTTATTGTGCCCCAAGAATTGTTCAGCAACTTTGATAGTGAAAATTTCAGAGCACAATGTTTCTTAAAGCGGAAATTTCATATTTTCTTAGAAAGTCAAAACATAATTATTTCTATGTCTTTTGCTCAAAAGGTTGTCAACTCACTATTATACGATCATGGGCAATTTTTCACAGGTATAAAAATCCCTGACACAGAAAATAATAACACAATTACCTCCCTTGTTTTCCCATTCCCCTCCATGCAATGGCAATCTTCAAACGTTTGAATTTGAAGTTGAAAATGATATTTTTGCCACTTTCTCAACTGGCAATAGTGAATTATAGGATTAATAGGATTATTCTTTAACAGGTAGGACTGTTTACAGATACAATCTATTTTAGGGCTTTATTTCAATATATTTTAAAAATAAACTAAAAAATATGAAATTGCCATTTTAAGTGATTAACCATTCCCCTAAGAAAAAGATTTAAACATTTTATTCAAAGTTGTGCAGGATTCTAAATAAATCACGTCTTTGATTATAAAATATGCTGACAATCCCCTTTCATAAAAAAACATCTCCAATCTCGTAATACTGACAAGTTTTTTTGAAAAAGAATTTGAAGAGGGATATCATTATATCTAATGCCACAGATACCAAACTAATACTTGCTTAATGGTGTGTTGTTTCTTGATTGTTCTTCACAGATAGCGTTAGATGTAACAAGAGAGGAGGCAATCTGTTATTCTATTGATATTTAATGTCCTTCAACCAGTTCAATGATAGAATGACATTCTCCAGAGAATAAGCTAAGTTTATGATGTAGTTCACTTTATGTTCCAATTAAGTTACATTTGGATGCGACCAATGTCACTAGAATTTATATTAGTCCCATCATGATATTACCACATAAAACTTAATAACATGCATGTTTTTTGATGGTGATTTGCTGAAAGTAAAGGTCTTTGATATCTAAATAGAGAAATTACAATTTCACTACGTAAAAATTACATTCTCTAACTTACATTCTCATTCACTTGAACATTCTTATAAAACAGAAATTTGCATGTCTTCAAAAGAACAGGTTTAAATGATTTTGATCAGATTGGATAGATTAATAGATTTGTTTTGTATTGTCCTTAGTTCTTTGCAATTTCTAATCTAATTTTAAAGCCCAAGAAAGAAAATGTTATTGATTTTTTTATAAAAATGTATTCAAAACAACCAAAGACTCATCAAATTTGAACGATAAATAGTTGAAGTGCTTGAAAACCTCTAAATATTATGTACAAATTGCCATATTAGTTGTGAATCAAATTTGAATAGAATCTAATTTAAAAATGCCAGATTTAAGAGAATAGTCAAATCATTTTGAACTGTAAATTATTTTTTTCAAGATCTCCAAGGTAGTGTTGCCTCTTTAAGATATCAAATGTAATAATATTGAAGAAAGAAATACTTGGAGAAGAGGATGTAAGGATAGCTCTCCAGATTTAATTTGCTCAGTGAAAGCTTAACTTTTATAATCCTATTCAAGTGGTAAATTAAAAGAACAATATTCCAGACTAGAAAGGAAAAAATAGACTATACACATTAAAAGGTTATTTTATCAGGTAGAAATAGAATATTGCTTGACAAATGATCAACATCAATCAATCCTTACATGAATTATTCCATCTATAAGTTTCAATTACTTTCTAGTCATTTCATCACATCATTCCTTGTCTTAAAATGTCTGCTTTAGAAGATAGAGTTGATATCTAAACTAATGTTTTTGACTGAATCATCTGCATGCATGTTACCAATATTTTGTTGCATCTTGTTACCCAATTTCAGAAACCAGCATCTATCGTGACAGAATGAAAATTTACATTTATTATTGTTTTACTTATTTGACAAATAATGGAGGAAAGACAATTGACAATGTGACAAAAGGTGCATAGATCAGAGATTCATTTGCTATTCATGGATTTGTACAAAGTCGTTGGGTTCCAGGTGTACACACTTTTGTCAGAGATGTCGCAAGGGCTGGATGCCGGTCAGAAAGGAATTGTCTTGAGCCACTCTAAAGAAACAGATCTTTCCCAAAATTAAACAGGATTTGCCTCAAAACTGTGCAGATTTTCACGGGACGTCAGGCTACTGACACGTGTCTGATGCACAGTCAAGCGCTTTGAAACCATTCTTGAAGAAAGAAACTGTTATATGCTGTGTGGTCAATCTTTGAGCAGTCATCACCATATCATGCACCTAAGAATTATTTTTTCTTGAATAGTTGTTGATGGCCTTAGAAGCTCTCTCTCTGCCATGCTTACATTTCACAGCCAATTTCTTTACTGTGGAAAACGCTGGGCTATCATCCGGTAATGTGGAGCATCCCCTAATGTGGAGACCATTTGTGTTGGGGTTAATCCTTTCAATTGCGGCTACTTGAAGACTGTCTTTTAACCAGTTTTGTCCATTTCTGGTTATTTCAATGGGTAGGTTCACAAGATGGTCTGGTACAAAGACAATAATAACACTACTTTGAAGTTCTTACATGTAATGTCTATGATGGTACAATTTAGTGGCTAAAGGTAGTTTCAATCCAATATTTTGATCCAGCCCTTGCAGCATTTTATTTTTCTAAAAAACAATATCTTTATTCATTGAATCTGAATTTGGATTGGCGAGCAGGTTAGGATTTTTACAAAAGTTTCAAGGTAGCGCTGCCACGACCACACAAAAAGTGCTTATGGGGGTATGATGACGACTCTAAGGTGGCGAACTCAGAACTGGTTTCAGCCTTTATTCTTGTTTAATTTAAATAAGCAAAATAACTATTAGCCTTTGGCACATTAAGGCTTTAATACAAAAAAATAAAGAGAGGTAAAATGGTAGAATTAACTGTGATTGATTTTAAGTGATTACCGTTTAAACTAGTACAGCAGTATTTTATTAATCAATCTTACATAAAGGATAAATTATATGATAGCTGATAAACCCACATCACAAGGTCAACATTCATATATCACGAGGGAATGTGTGGACAGACCACATATAAATGTGGTTTCATTGATTACTATAGCTCTTGACAGCTGGGGGATTTCTTCATTATTTTTATACCGTTTGCAGGAATCCTTTAATCAATTAAAAACACAACTGTTTTCTGTAGAACTGTGATGTTCTTTTCTCTGATTCAACTAATCTATATAAATAATCTTTTCTCTTTCCTTCAAATCTGTTTTTAACTGAGAAATGAAAATGTTAGACAGCTTATCAAAATATAACTACAAATAGTCAAATATACATAGGAGTTTGTCAGGTGACCCCTTCAGTATTCGGTTAAGCTGACAAAAACTATTGACTTCATTGTGTATATTTTATAGGTTAATTGACATTTTGTTTTCTAAAAACTGTTCGATCATTATATCTTTGAAATTATATCATAGTACATAACTTTATACATGGAAACATTATGTTAATGGTATATAATATAAACAATTTGAAAAGAACGGTCATTTGGAAAGAATGTCAGTAGAGCAATTCAGATTTGTGACATCCATGGTATTTATTAGCTTACTTAAAGTTACATTATGGGAGATAAGATAAAGAGATGGCAGTTCTCACTATAATAGTTAAAACTAGATAGTGTAAAGGTAATTTGCTGAAAATTTCAGTCAAATTGATCCACTATTAGCTGAGAAAAAAGCGTTTGAAATATTCACATAGCCTCGGAGAGAGAGAGAGAAATGGGGTTTAACATCCACTCAACACAAACTAGGTCATTTCGGGACTAACATAATGGTTTTAATTTTATTTCAATAATTCGCTTGCGCGTAGGGGTCTTTAGCAGTGGGAGGAAACCGGAGTGCCCGGAGGAAACCCACGAGGTTGAGAAGGCGCCCCTATCTCCGTACCACATACGCTCACACCAGGTCTCGAAACCACAGCTGCAAGCCAGAGGTGGCCGGCCAGCTAGAGGTCGAAGCGCGGCACTCTAGTCCACTAGGCCATCCCAACCCCCCACATAGCCTCGGTTATCATTACTCAAATCATTAATATAAACAGCATAGTCTCGATTATCCACTTGATTGATTTAATTATCAACGGCCATTAAGCGGCATACAGGATTTTAATCCGCCAACATCGAAGGCTAGCCTTGACATCAGGAGTTTATTATGGTCTTGATATGTTAATTAATGTCTAATTGATTATTTAGATAACATTTCAGGCCTAAAGAAAGACCTGTAATTAGTGTAATAAGCAGAGTTGGCTCTTGCATAATGCTATTTTAAATTAAGATGCTCATAATAAAATAGAGATGACATTAGTTTTTTTCCTTTAAAGACGTGGTTCTATACTTATAATGCAATTTGAAATAAAAATGAAAATTTAATAAAGCTGAAACAATTCCAAGATGGTTTATTCTGTAAGAGTGTGATTTTCCCAAGTCTAGCAACATGTATGTAATTGTGATCGAGTGAATATGTATTTATCAACAGACCAGTGGCTACAGCGTAACATTGATAGATATTTTAAACATCCTAGACAGAAGTTGATTGAATTCCTCTTATTTAATAACTCTATTTATATTGCCATCAGAAAGTAAACTTCTATAGATACAAAATTCTGTTAGGTACAGGTATATGAACTCCTCAAATGAAAAGTGTCATATGGGATTCCAGAGACAGAGAAGGGAGGTCATTTTGGTAGGACTAAATATTGGTTTGAATGATTTCTGATGTGCCTGAAGACAACTCACAATGCTAGACCCTTTGAGTTTACTTCTTGTTAGATACAAGCATGCGATTGAACCCATGACTTGCCCATGTAAAAGCCTTACAATCTACAACAGCACGCTCACAGCACTGAACAATCAAAACCCCTTAGAAAGAATATGCATACCATTCTGCATGCACAACACTCAGAACAAATACATTCTAAACTTGATTAATCACTCTTCAATAATTACACCTATGTAGAAGGTGCTGAAGCTTTCTCAAAAACTAGGATATCCATGAGGAAATGTGCTGGCAAGTTATTTTCCCAGGAAGGACAACGAAGATGAATTTAAATTCTCTGAAAAAAGCTTGTTTGACAAAATATATTGGAGTGAGGTTGCTCGAAGAATCTTATATAATTAAGCATTTCACAAGGAATAAGTTAATTCACAACATAAATATATCCATGTATTACAAGTTGATTCAGTACAACTTTCTGATAATGAGTATGTGTTTGGAATTGATTTTGAGAATGAGACCAGAATTCAAGTGTTTTAAATTTCTTCAGTCAGTTTACTAACTACCACTTTCATCTTCTAATACTGATTCATTGATTCTACTTGTCAAGTTACCTAACAATTTATCTAAACACTAAATCACACCTTAACAAACTTAAAGAGAAAGGGCAAGACACATTTCAATACATCATCGGTCTAAAACCTACTGGTAAGCTGAAAAGTGTAGCTACTGTTACACGGCAATATGCTGTACTTGCGCCCTTGAGAATTACAACACTGCACGTAACCATATTAAACAAGCAAACATACTATAGCAAGAAAATTTATCGAATCACAATTTTATAGGAAAAAGGGCATTTGTGAATGATTGAGTGATTAGAATTAGGCAAATACAATTAAGGGGAGTAGAAAGAAGAGGGGAGGTTTTCTACTGCTACGAGCCTTATTGATTTTATGGCCTACATTAATCAAACTAACATACAACTGGTTGGATGTCTGCCAAAATCAATACTCTAATTCACATGTGTTCAAAATACCCGGGTAATAATCCCACCCTATTTAAATTACAACACACATCATACATATATGCAACGTTTCATGTTTAATAAAAATAACCCATAATTTTATGATATCATAAAAACAGTTAAATCTAGATTTTCTCTCAAAACAGACCAGATGAAGAAAGTACGGCAACAGGATTCTCAAACTAATATTGTGGAGCAATTATTTTGATTGGCTAAATGCATGATCACGTATCTGTAACGACTTGTTTAAGACTATTATAAAGAGGAATAATATAATTGAATGTTATATAGTATTCTAAGTATCACTATTAAACTGTTGCCTATTTTCTTACCATCTAACTATGCTCTCTAAATCAACATTATTAGAACGTTGTCTGTTTTCATCCCATGTAGTCTACCTACCCGGTAAATCAAATAAAAGTAAACATGCATATTCCGAATGTATTGCGCAAGTAAAACATGTCCTGTGAAGTTACAATCCAAATACATACAGATGGAACAAATTACGTTATTAAACAGAATTTTCACTGTATTGATCTGTAACTTTATAATGTAAAACAGTGTACTAAATTTCAATCAAATACCTCACAGTTAAATCTAAAATCATTCCAGCAAAAGGAATTTTCATTGATTTTAAAGTCAATATGGTTTTAAAGCAATGAGTGACACTGATGTCCACGACTTCAATCCTAAAATGTGCATTTATCTTTTTGTAAAGCATCAAGCAATCAACTGATCATCTATACTTAGCTAAAGCAGAAAATGCTTACGATTGAATGGAGTAAAGGTTTTGATTGAGTGAAATCTACACACCTAAGTTATTATGCTTAAAGCACAATCAATCAAATTGTTTATCTCTACTTAGCCTTAGCGGAAAATATTAATAATCAAACTCATTCAACCCATTCGCTTAATGGATATCTACACTAAGTTTGAGAATTCTACCACATTTTTCAATTATTCCAAAGCATAGATCAATTTAATAAACATTTATCTTATTAAAATACATACATGTACTACATTTATTTTATTAAAATACATATAACATCCATACTGTGACCATACATGTACATAAGGATACTTTAAATTTCCAATTATTTCACTCATTTAAAGCCCCAATACCACTCTTGTTGAAACTGAATAATATGTCCCAATCTTCATTCTGGTCAACAAATTGCATTATTTTACAATATTCCAATTAATTGATGACATAAATTTCATCTTAGCACACCTAATTCAAAAAATTGGAAAAACTCAACTAATTGATTTGAAAAGTCTAACATAAACCTTTTCAAATGTGACTTGGATTTTTAAATATTTCGAACCTTCTGGACAAGAAAAATAGGTTGTAATAGATAATTTACACAACAGGTAGGACGCTTAAACATCTAGTACTTAGAATAAGGCTATTATTTATTTTCTCGAGCTGCCAAGCCACCAAGAGTGTTATTGTCCCTTTAAAACATAGAAAATTAACCATGAATTCAGAATTGGATATCTACTTTTAGATCAATTTTAGGAATCTTATTAAAATACATCAAACATGGAAACCTAAAATCTACAAAAGATAGTTAGGATCTCTGATGACGACGTTTAATTTAGCTTTTTTCCGTAAAAACATCAGAAAGAGTTCTAAATCAATATCATCTAAAAATATAACTAGACCTGCATGCAGGAATGACGGGTTTCACTTTTGCCATGTTACCTTTGAACTTGAACTTGTGTCACTTTTGGTGCTACGTTACCCTTGAACATATGTCCTTTCCGGTACCAATGAAACCAATATACAGGTTTCCACATAAGCATTGCACACATCAAATAAAATGGAAACAGAATCAAACAAATCCAGCAATTTTATTTTATACATTTGTTACATGTAATTGATCCTGACAAAATAACAGTACTTCCGGTGATAATGTAAATGTTCCCTTAGTCTTATGAAATCAGAAATGGCATAAGGCATCATATGGTGAAAATTTTATGTAAATCGAATAATAATTTCCACTTTTATAGACCAAAAACCTTGAAAAGTGACGTGTAGAAAATCGTCTATTTCTCGGCAACCGTACAAGTTAGAAACCATTTTTTGGTATTTATATGACCGTATGGGTTTAATCTATTTGTTGATTGGAATCAAATATCATAATTGTATAAACATTACAAATCAGACTCATTTGAATAAAATATCGGTTTTGAAGGCTTAAAATACAGTTTTTGCCAAAATGACGCTACTTCCGGTGATAATGAAAACGTTAAATTAGTTTTATAACATCGTCTATGACATTAGGCTTCAAAGGGTGAAAATTTTATAAAAATCAAATAATAATTGACACTTTTATGGGCCAAAAACCTTCAAAAGTGACTTTCAGAAAATCGCCTATATCTCGACAACCGAACAAGTTAGAAACAATTTTATGATATCTATTTGACCGTATGAGTTTTGTTAATATGTGAATTTAAACCAAAAGTTAATTTTATTATTACATGTGACATAATTCTTGGTTGAAAAAAAGATCGATTTTAAAAGTTAAAAATTGAGTTTTTGACTAAATGACGTCACTTCCGGTGTCAATTTTAAATAGTAATCAACATGATATGACGCACACTTGCTTTTTGAATCAAATGGTGTCACTTCTGTGAATATCCATTAATAATTGACTATTTTACAGGCGACATTACGAAAACAGTGACTTATGCAAAACTGCCCATTTCTCGGCAACTGCTTATATTAGAAACTAATTTTAACATACATTCTCTTCGTATGGATTATAGTGACAGGTTTATAAAAGTTAAGTAAAAAAATTTTAAAATCTGAAAAGCCTGAATGGGTTGTAAATAGGTCAATTTTACGCCTTTTTTCACCCCTTAATCCAATTTGCTAGATAACACTTTTGGTAATAAAAAAAATAACAATTGGGACAACGAAGCATATGAACTTTGTTTTATACAAATCGAACAATAAAAAATTAATCTAGGACTGAAAAACTGAATTAGCTAATGGCGGCCAAGGAAAATTACTGAGACAAATTTTTTTAACATTTTTGCGCTAGTCAGATGACTCTTTAATTCTGTGCACAACACGACTAAATAATATTTATAAATAAAAACGTTAAATCGAATAATAATTGCCACTTTTAAAGACCAAAAAACTTGAAAAGTGACTTGTAGAAAATCGGCTATTTCTCGGCAACCGTACAAGTTAGAAACCATTTTGTGGTATCTGTATGATCGTATGGGTTCATTCTATTTGTTGATTGGCATCAAATACCATAATTTGAAAAAGATTTCAAAACAGACTCATTTGAATAAAATATCTGTTTTGGAGGCTAAAAATACAGTTTTTGCCAAAATGACGTTACTTCCGGTGATAATGAAAATCTTAAATTACTTGTATGAAATCCCAAATGGCATTAGGTATAACATGGTGTGACGTTTATGAAAATCGAATAATAATTGACCCTTTTATGGCCCCGAAACCTTCAAAAGTGACCTGTAGAAAACCGTCTATTTCTCGGCAACCGAACAAGTTAGAAACCATTTTATGATATCTATATGACCATATGAGTTTTGTTTATATGTGAATTTAAACCAAAAGTTAAAATTATTAATACATATTAAGTTATTCTTGGTTGAATAAAACATTGATTTAAAAAAGTGTAAAATGCATTTTTTGACCAAATGATGTCATTTCCGGTGTCAATTTTAAATTGTAATCAACTTGATATGACGCTACGTGCTTTTTGAATCAAATGATGTCACTTTTATAAAAATCCAATAATAATTGACTATTTTACAGGCAAAATAACGAAAACAGTGACTTATGCAGAACTGCCCATTTCTTGGCAACTGCTTATATTACAAACGAATTTTAACATACATTTTCTTCGTATGGATTATAGCTACAAGTTTATAAAAGTTACGAAGAAATATTTTAAAATCTGAAAAGCCTGAATAGGTTGTAAATAGGACAATTTTACACCATTTTTAGCCTCTTAATCGAATTTGCTCGAAAATGAAATCGAAATTAAAAAAACTGCTTCCTACATTTTTTGCGCCTTGAAAGGGCACACTCTTTGAGTCATATAATTTTTCAAAAAAATAATATTTGTTTATGAAGATCGTAAATAACTGTCAAAATTGTAGTTTTTGGTAAAATTATGCCACTTCCGGTGCCGACAGATAACACTTTCGGTAATAAAAAAAACGACAATTGATACAACGAAGCATATGAACTTTGTTTTATACAAATCGAACAATAAAAAATTAATCTAGGACTGAAAAACTGAATTAGCCAATATCGGCCAAGGTAAATTACTGAGACAAAATTTTTTAACATTTTTGCACTAGTCAGATGATCCTTTAATTCTGTGCACAATACGACTAAAAAATATTCATAAATAAAAAAGTTTTTTGTAAAATTTTAAATTTTCGAAATTTGGCGCCTAATATCTTCGAAGATTTGCCGAAAATCAAAAATCGAAAGTAGCGTAGCTATGTGCCCTGTCTCAGGCTATGCCAAAATGTATCGAAAGTTAAAATCCAATGATTATTGTTAAAATTACTGCAATATTTTTAAAAACGATAACTTCGGTGATTTCGGACATTTCGCATTGTCGCAGAACGTTCAAAATAGCTTTATCCTCTAAGTCACACCCACTTTCCCAGTAAAACCGAAGAAATCGTAACGATGCGACACGTAGTTGCTGAGATCTATTCAAATTGGAATCTGAATAATAATAATAATAATAATAACTAGACCTGCATGCAGGAATGACGGGTTTCACTGGTGCCACGTTAACTTTAAACTTATGTCACTTTCGCTCCCATGTTGCCCTTGAACCAATGGCAACGATAAACAGATTTCCACATAAACATTGCACACATCAAATAAAAGGGAAACAGAATCAACAAAAATCCAGCAATATCAATTCATTTTATACAGTTGTAACATGTAATTGATCCTGATAAAATTACAGTACTTCCGGTGATAATGAAAATGTTCAATTAGTTTCATGAAATCAGAAATGCCGTAAGATATCATATAGTGAAAATATAAAATATCTGTTTTGAAGGCTAAAAATACAGTTTTTGCCAAAATGACATTACTTCCGGTGTTACTAAAATGTTGAATTAAGTTTATAATATCGTCTATGGCATTAGGCATCAATTGATGAATCTTTTATGAAAATCGAATAATAATTGACACATTTACGGGCCAAAAACCTTTAAAAGTGACTTGTAGAAAACCGCCTATATCTCGGCAACCGAACAAGTTAGAAACAATTTTATGATATCTGTATGACCATATGAGTTTTGTTAATATGTGAATTTAAACCAAAAGTTAATTTTATTATTACATATACAATTCTTGGTTGAAAAAAATATCGATTTTAAAAGTTAAAAATGAAGTTTTTGACTAAATGATGTCAATTCAGGTGTCAATTTTAAATAGTAATCAACATGACATGACGCACACTTGCTTTTACGAATCAAATGATGTCACTTTTGTGAATATCCATTAATAATTGACTATTTTACAGGTAAAGTTACGAAAACAGTGACTTATGCAAAACTGCCCATTTCTTGTCAACTGCTTATATTACAAACTAATTTTAACATACATTTTCTGCGTATGGATCAAAGCTACAAGTTTATAAAAGTTACGGCAAATATTTTAAAATCTGAAAAGCCTGAATGGGTTGCAAAAGGTCAATTTTACACCTTTTTTCAACTCTTAATCGAATTTGTTTGAAAATGTAGTCGAAATTAAAAAAAACTGAGCTCAACCTTTTTTGCGCATTTAAAGGGCACACTCTTTTTGTTATATCAAGTTTTTAAAAAAATAATATTTTCTCTTGAAAAATGGTACCTAACTGTCAAAATTGTAGATTTTGGTAGTTTTTGGTAAACTTATGCTATTTCCGGTGCCGACAGATAAAACTATTGGTAACAAAAAAAAATGACAATTGAGACAAGGTGTGAACTGCAAGCGAAGACAACTCTGCTTGGGAGATCGATGCACAAGACCAAAGCGCACCGTGTCCATAATATTGTGGACTCGGCATCAACAAACTACGCTCACCATTTGATTAAAGACAAACACGTTAATCTGACCCTTCAAAAGTCTGCATTGACTAATACACGAAACAAATATAATATCCCTTCTTTCATTGTTTCCCCCATTTTGGACAAATGTGAAAAACGTACTACGGGATACACGACATGTACATAATCACTGACGCCGACGGGTAATAAATAACATTAGATCATAGCCCACAAATGGTTCTGAGGTTTTTTTTATAAATCTTTCCAACAAATTAACAAACACAATTTGCAAGCGATGGATAGTGAACAAGCTAAACAAAAAGCGATTTTTCATACAATCATATTTAATTCAGGAAGTTACAATCCGATATGCGCTAATTACCACAGCAGCCAATCCATTTTATACATGTGTTACATGTAAGTGATCCTGCCCATATCACAGTACTTCCAGCGATAATGAAAATATTAAATTAGTTTCTTAAAATCAGAAATAATAATCACATGGTGAAAATTTTATGTAAATCGAATAAGAATTGCCACTTTTATAGACCCCAAACCTTGAAAAGTGACTTGTAGGAAATCGTCTATTTCTCTGCAACCATACAAGTGAGAAACTATTTTGTGGTATCTGAATGATCGCATGGGTTCATTCTATTAGTTGATGGCAACTAAATATCATAATTTTAAATATATTACAAATCAGACTCATTTGAAAAAAATATCTGTTTTGAAGGCTAAAATACAGTTTTTGCCAAAATATAATTACTTCCGGTGATACTGAAAATGTTAAATTAAGTCTATGAAATCATAAATGTCGTAAGATATCATATGGTGAAAATTTTATGAAAATCGAATAATAACTGACACTTTTATAGACCAAAATCCTCGAAAAGTGACTTGTGGAAAATCGCATATTTCTCTGCAATCGTACAAGTTAGAAACCGTTTTGTGATATCTGTATGATCGCATGGGTTCGTTCTATTTGATGAATAGAATCAAATATCATAATTTGAAAAAAATAACAAGTACGACCCATTTGAATAAAATATTGTTTTTTAATGCTAAAAATTAAGTTTTGAGCAAATGACTTCATTTCCGGTGGCAGCGTATGAGGTAGAATAGTTTGACCTTGTCCACTATGGCATTAGGCATCCAACGGTGAAAGAAAATTGAAAATCACATAATAATTGATTCTTATACAGCCAAAATAACGTGAAAAGTGGCTCATGCAAAATTGACTTTTTCTCGGCAACTGCGCATATTACAAATTAATTTTCACATACATTCTCTTCGTATGGGTTATTGCTACGAGATTATGAATGTTACGAAGATATATTTTTTAATATGAAGACGCTGGATGGGTTGTAAATAGCTCATTTTGACACCTTTTTTCACCCTTTAATCCAAATTGCCCGAAAACGAAATCGAAATTAAAAAAACTGAGCGCGATGTTTTGTGCGCCTTTATATGGCACATCTTTTCAGTCATATTAGATTTGAAAAAAATAATTTTTGCTTTCAAAAAGTGGTACCGAACTGTTAAAATTGTAGTTTTTGCTAAATTTACGTCACTTACGGTGCCGACAGGAAACTTTGCCGGTAACAAAAAAAATGACATTTTGGACCATGGAGCATATAAACTTTGTTTTATACAAATGGGACAATAAATAATTTATATAGAACCGATAAACTGAATTAGCCAATAGCGACCCTAGAAAAATTATCCAGAAAAAAAATGTTCACTTTTTTGCCCAAATCAGACGACCCTTTAACCCTTGGTAAAAAGCCATTAAAAAATATTCATTAATAAAAAAGATTTTTGTCAAAATTTAAATTTTCAAAATTTGGCGCCTTATTTTTCCAAAGATTCGGCGAAATTTAAAACTCTAAAGAACCGTAGCTATGTGCCATGTCTCTGGCTATGTCAAAAACTATCAAACGATAAAATCCAACAATTGTTGTTAATATTACGGCAATATTTCAAAAAACGACAACTTCGGTGATTTCGGACATTTCGCATTGTCGCAGAATGCCGGAAATAGCTTTAATCTCTAAGTCACACCCACTTTCGCAGTAAAAATCAGGACATTGCATCGATCCGACAAGTAGATCCTGAGATATAAGCAAATTGGAAAAAAAAAAATAATAATAATAAGAATAATAATAAGAAGAATTTTAACAAAAACAATAGTGTTTCACACAAGCTACGCAGTGTGAAACCCTAACTAGATCTGCTACTGTCCCATGCAGATATGAAAGCTTTCATATTCATCGTCACGTGTCATTGATTGTATCAAGTAACCTAAATAAAAGGATACGAAGAAAAAATTATTAAAATTGGTCAAAAACTCGCGAAGTTACAAGTCTAAATATAGTATGAAACATTGCACCCAGGCATAACAATAATCTGAAAACTAAAGGGAAATAACTGAAACTTGTATTACTGTAATGAGACGGATGAGAAAATGAAATGAAAATGGCGGGAAAAAAAAATTAAAAATGGCAGGTTGGACAGGCGACCTTACTCCTTGTCACGTACAACCGGGCATTCGAAAACACGCTAGTTTACTCAATGACAGGCGCGCGTGCTTACCATTCAGCCACTCAACCCCCCTTTGAAATCAGACACGTGCAATATGTCATATAGGAAGAATAAGAAGTCGCTCACAACAAAATGGTAAATTAATGAGTTTAGGTCAAAAGGTTGAGCTACTGTTTTAGAGTACTTAATAGTTTTAAAGAGACACGTTAAGGGTTGTTCATAGTTAAATGAAAGTTTAATTTTAAATAAGACCAATAAAATTAGGATTTAATAATGCCAGACTAATATTTCCAATATGTTTGGTTATAAGTAGGAAATCGTGACGACTTCTTAAGCATGTTTTAAACAAAGGATCATGTTTGTTTAAACAAGAATGGCACTCTGCAATAAAAAAAACTGGCCAAAGCAAGATTTCTATGCAGAAATTAAATAATTGCTAGAACCAGAAAAATATTTATCCACTATAATAAATAAGCAACATAGAGAAAATGAAATGAAATTGAATGGGGTTTAACGTCCGACTGTTCTGCTCCTAAAATGGGCTAATGAAGACGGGCATATGCCATAATGTGTGCAATGAGGGAAATTTTACCCGGGCAGCGGCGGTTACGGCCTACGAGGTTGGACAGGCAACCATACTCCTTGTCACGTACAACCAAAAAATCGAAACAACGGCAGTTGACTCAATGACAGACGTTATGATACAGAGCGCACGTGCTAACCATTCAGCCACGCAACCTCCCTAAAATCGGCAAATTGCTGACCTACAGCGAGAAACATTTCAACCGGGCCAAATTTTCTATTGTAACAGTTTAATTTGCACGGTACCTTTAGTTATCAACCGAATATTACAAAACTTTTAAAAATAAGCTCCCCCCTGACCAGCTTAAGCGTTCGCAATAAACGTTTGCCACTTAAAATCGGGAAATTGCTGACTTTAAAGTGAGAAACATTACAACCGGGCGAAATTTTCTGTTTTATGACTTTTACAGTACCTTTGATTACCAACCGATTATTTTCTGTTTTATCACTTTTACAGTACCTTTGATTACCAACCGATTATTACAAAACTTTAAAAATAAAAGAGAAAGAGAGAAATGCGGCCTAATGTCCATTCGACACAAACTAGGTCATTTCGGGACTAACATATGTTTTTTAATTTTATTTAAAAACTCCCCCTGCGCTTACAGGTCTTTAGCCGTTGGGAGGAAACCGAAGAACACGGAGAAAACCCACAAGGTTGGACATCATACTTCATGTCACGTGCAACCTGAAGATCGAAACGACGCCCGTTGACTCAATGACAGACGTTACGATACAGTGCGCACATGCTAACCATTCAGCCATTCAGCCTCCCTGAATTCAGAAAATTGCTGACTTATAGCAAGAAACATTTCAACCGGGCGAAATTTTCTGTTTTAACAGTTTAATGTGCACGGTACTTTAATTACCAACCGATTATTACAAAACTTTTGAAAATAAGCTCCAACTGACCAGCTTAATCGTATGCAATAAACGTTTTCGCCTGAATTGAAAGTTCTGCACGGAGAAAGTTCATCTCGATTTCCCGGCGTGGTTCCCCTTGTCAGTGAGGCAGAACGGAGGGCCTGACAAGCACAGCTGTCTAGTCATTCGGATGGGACGAAAAACCAAGGTCCCGTGTACACATTGGAGTGCACGTAAAATATCCCTAAGCAGTTGGAATTCGATACTGTTGAATAAGCTCTATACGATGACTAAATGTGTAGATTGTAGTCACCCACACTGCATGTTTCGCTTAACAATGAAAGGGTGCCGTTTTCAATGTTCGATCCTTTTGTTCTTCTACTCCTGATATGTTGGACTGTTGATCGATGGTTTCATATAAAAGACTACCAATAAGACTCTTTGTACAAGAAGTTCCCAAAAAATATTATGTTGACTTTACGAGAAAGACCTCTAAACATGCTCCAAATTGTAAAAATACGACTTTTTGGGTTTTCAATCTCTTTTTTTCGGCTATCCCTGATATTTAGAAAAAATAATACAATGATTTCACACAACAGGCTAGCTATTAGACTCTCTATTGACAAAAGTTTCACCGCCCTCCCTTCATTATAACCGAAGTTATCGTGCCCTAAAGAATCAACAAATTAGCTTGTTTATCTCTGCTTACCCTAAGCAGAAAATGCTCATCTTTGAACTCAATCATAACATTGACCTAGTGAACGTCTACACCAAGTTTGAACATTCTAGCTTAATTAGAAGGAGAGTAATTGTGTTCCAAAGTCCCGACCCTTCAAATTGCTTCTATTTTTCATTTTCAATTCAAAATGGTGACAATCACGTGACCGAAATCAAAATTCTATTCGCGACATTTTTTAGGCCTTCCTACAAGGATTCAGAAAATATAACTCCCGAGTCTGTAAGTAAAATAGCAAAAAAGCCTTATTGATTTTTCACTTTTAAATATGGCGGCACTTCCGGTTCGATCGACAAACTCCATATTTTGTGTACAAATCAGTAATTACTTATCTAGTATCCAAAAAAAAAATCAGGTCATTCTGACCTATATTTCGATGATTTTTTTGAAAATTTTGATCCTTAATTTCGTCAAGGGGAGATAATTTAGAAAATTTCTAATTATATTTTTGAAGTCACATCGGTAGGATCTACTTAGATACTAAATTTCATGAAAATCGTACAACTATTAAAGAAGTTGTCAAATTGGTCTAATCTTCCGGTTCGAAATCACAGCGACGAATTTTCGAAATTCGAAAATGTGAAACTGCAGATGAAAATGGTTTTTTTAAAGGTATTCAAAGAAAAAAGAATTAGTAAAATCGGTCAAAAAATAACAAAGTTACGACTATGCATTGTCATTTTTTTCGTTCGTAAAATTCGGTGATTTCGGATTCGTAAAACGTTTCGAAAATATATTTAATCAAGGTTCGCACCCCATTTTTGGGGGGGTAGGTCAAAATTTCAGAAAGATCCTATGGATAGATTCTGAGAAATCCGATTTGCAGAAAACACACAAAAAAAAAAATAATAATAATAATAACTTTAACAGAAACAATAAGCTTTCATATGTAATATGAAAGCTTAATAACTAGACCTGCAAGCAGCACTGAACCGGCTTTCAGGAATCATACAGAAAGTTTATTATACCATAGCCGATCCATTGAGCTACCAAACTATACTTTAGTTGTTTTGCTTCAGTGACACCCTCTACCATATGTTAAAGTAATATTTGCTGGCGAAAAGACCGGTCAAAATGGTAAATTATGGCAAAATACATCACTTCCGGTGCCGATAGACATTTTTATAGGTGAAAAATAAGTCGAAAATTCGCAACATACAAAATACAAACTTTGTTTTATCATATCGGGCAATAAATAATTAACCTATAATCCATAAACTGAAATTAAGAAGGTAAAAAACTTAAAAGTGACCCTGGGAAAATTGGCTATTATTCGACAAGGGAACATGCTAGAAGCCTTTTCTTGATATCAATATGATGGTATTGATTCAATCTTACTGCCTATTGGAATCAAACATTATAAAGTTAAACGAATGATAAATATAAATCCCTTCAAAAAAATGTTTGTTTTGAAGGCTAAAAATACGTTTTTTGCAAAAATTACATTACTTCCGGTGATATTGAAAATGTTAATTTAGTTCATAGAAGTCATAAATGGCATAAGGCATCAAATGGTAAAAAAATTATTAAAATCGTATAATAATTGACACTTTTATAGACGAAAACCCTTGAAAAGTGACTTATAGAAGATCGCCTATTTCTCTGTAACCGTACAAGTTAGAAACCATTTTGTGGTATCTGTATGGTCATATGGCTTCATTCTATTCGTTGATGGGAATCAAATATCACAATTCTAAAAATATTTTAAGGCAGACTCATTTTAAAAAAATATTTGTTTTTTAGGTTAAAAATACAGCTTTTGCCCCAAAGACGTCATTTCCGGTCACAGTGAAAATGTAAAATTGGCTTGACCTCGTCCAAAATGGCATTAGGCATCAAATGGAAAACAAATATTGCAAATCGAATAATAATTCCCTCCTGTATAGGCAAAATAACGTGAAAAGTGATGCATGCAAAATTGCATATTTCTCGGCAACTGCTCATATTACAAACTAATTTTCGCATACATTCTCTTCGTCTGGATTATTGCTACGAGTTTATGAAAATTACAAATAAATATTTCAAAATATGAAGACGCTGAATGAATTGTAAATAACTGAATTTTACACTTTATTTTACATTTTATTCGAAATTGCCCGAAATTGAAATTGAAATTTAAAAATATGAGCTAAGGATTTTGTGCACCTTTGCAGGGTGCATCCTTTTAGTTATATCAGTTTTGAAAAAAAATAATATTTGCTTTCAAAAAGTGGTACCGAACTGTCAAAATTGTAGTTTTTGTTAATATTACGTCACTTCCGTTGCCGACAGAAAATTTTCACCGTAACAAAAAAAATTGCAATTGGGACCACGGTGCATATGAACTTTGTTTTATACAAATCGAACAATAAATAATTGTTCTGGGTACGAAAAACTAACCGATGGCGGCTAACGCAAATTACCGAGACAATTTTTTTTCTCATTTCTGTTCAAGTAGGATGATATTTTAACCCTGTGTAAAATACCATCAAAAAATATTCATAAATGAAAAAGGTTTTCGTAAAAAAATTTTTCTTTTTTCAAAATATCTGACATTTTTTCGACTACTTCCGGTTTTACGATCATTGTCGTGATAGCTTTACGAAGTTCTTTGGATACTTAACTTTCTGTACCAGAAGTGTCAGAAACATCCATTGAGTAGTTTTGGAAAAAAAGATAAATTAAAGAGCGTTTCCAAAACTTTAACGATTTTTCAATTTTTTTCAAAGTTTGAGGCCACTTTTGGACCACCTATATTATTTCAATGCTTTTCATTTTGGATTCACTATATAGACAACCGATAGGACGTTGAGTAAGAAAAGTTTAAGAAAAATCGTAGGCGTCGTTTTCGAGAAAAGGGCGTCTCGGAATGTTAAAAAAGCGGAAAATACTTGATTTTTGGCATACAATAATTTATTTCCTTACCATTGAAATCGTATTATTTAGATACCATATGATGGTCCATTAATAGGGCTATCCAACGACACTTTAGTTCTTTTGGTCCGCTATTACCTAAGGGAGCAATCAAGTTTTTCGCAAGTGAGACAATGTTTTTAACCTTTTTTTTTCATTTTTTGAATACTTCCGGTATGGTTATCATTGTCGGAATATTTTTAAAAGCCGGTTTGGGCACTAAAATAGCCACAGGGCTCTGTAATGATATAATACATTATCTGATCAGATAAAATGCCCCTGAGAAATCCTGTGTTCGAAAGTGCTAAAAATGAAAAAAATTTAAAATATCGAAAATTAAATTTCAATAACTACATACATATTATACATCGTTAGATTCTTAATTAGGTCAGCTATCTGAATATACAACCTTTTTTAAAAAATCTCTTCAAATAAAAAAATAGTAGAGCATTTTCCAAAATTTCACGATTTTTCGACTTTTTTCGATTTTCAGTCCGTTATTTCACCCATTCCAGATATTTCAAAGGCTTATTGGGTGGTTTCATGCAAATTAACTCCGAAAGGACTCTCGATAGAAAAAATTTAAGAAAAAGTTATGGTTAAGTTTTCGAGATATAGGCGTCCAAAAACGCTCCAAATCAGAAAATACTTGATTTTCAGCGTGCCATATTTTGCTGCCTGATCATAATATCCGTATGAATTGGGTATCATACGATAGTACAATCCTAGTGCAGTCCAATGGTACCCTAATTTGTTTAATCCATTGACATCGAACGGAGAAATCGCGTTTTCCCCAAAACTATCCATTTTTTGCATTTTTTCAAAATATTGCACATTATTTCGACTACTTCCGGTCTACGGATCATTGTTGAAATTGCTTTATTCCTTGCAATGGTCATTTGGCTTCATGCCTTAGAAGTTTCAGATTCGCCAATTCAGCCATATAACGAAACCCGAGCTCACAAAATAGGTAGAAAATTCGAAAAAAATCGAAAAATAAAGGGCGATAACTCTGAATGAAACTTATATTACTGGAATCGGATGGACTTAAGGTATCCAAAAATATAAGTCAAATTTGAAAATTTTGAAAAATGAAAAAAATTGTCTCTTAAACAAATTTTTTTAATTTTCGAACGCTAGAAGTCAGCGACGAAGTTTCGAAATTACAAAATCTTAGATTGCTATTGACTCGGAAAAGATTCAGGGTTTCCGAAAATGTCATTTGTTTGAAAATGGGTAAATAATTGACGAAACTATGGCCAATTTTCAATTTTTTGACAAAGTACAAAGATCTGCCACTTCCGGTATGCGCAGAATTTTCGAAAATACTTTATCAAGTAGCCACCACATGGTTTCCCGAAAGAAAAGTTGATTTCAGATCGATATCTGCTTTCGATCATGGAGAACTTGGCCCCCGCGGTAAATAATAATAATAATAATAATTTTAGTAATCTCAATAGGCTTTCAGACGAAAGTCTGAAAGCCTAATAAGAATAATAATTTTAACAAAAACAATAGTGTTTCACACAAGCTACGCAGTGTGAAACCCTAATTATCTTATATCACACAATAGCAGCCCATATTTTATCACACGCTTTAAGCAATCTTAAGAGATTAATACATGATTCTTCTTTAATGGCTATGTGATAGCAATGTTTTGATTTGTTTAAAGGCCACTTGTTTCAACCATATCACAAATGAGCGATGAATTTCTTTCATGTGAGAAAAGAGTCGATTCAAGTCCTGATATAAAAAAATAAAGAGAAAGAAGAAAAAAATAAATGATTGAAGACATCAATATGGTTCGCTTTCAGGTTGAAAATCAATTTTCTTTTTTAAAAGTGATGGAGCTCAAATAAGCATGAATTTTGAATATTTAAGTAACTAGGTTACCAACTTTTAAACATAAAATGACAGATACGATAAATGCTTCATTTGAATAAAACTAAATTTAATTCAGTTCATTTGCTTTGCATTCTTTTATCTCTTGCACATATTATCGCATGGATCATGGTTTGAAAGCAATAATCAGATGTCATCATGGAGTAGGTTACACTCCATTCTTTCAATTACAATATAGATATTTTGGACTGAAAAACAATTCTTAGCATCTTTCTAACACTAAAAAAACAAATGCACATTAAATTCAATAGTTAAACTTAAACCTCAATCATTGCGTTAAATATCATGTTTGATTGCTTGCTCAGCATATTTCCATCTCCCTTTCTCCCATTAACTTTCAATTGATATTGATTTTCTGACAAGGAATTTAAAGAAAGAAATAGAGGAAGAACTTTGAAATAACACGATCAGAAATTAGTGTCTGTTGAGTAAAGGATGTGTTTGTTTTATGCTCACAGGATTCTGTCATTTTAATGTTTCTGATCTCTTTTAGTTCTGGGTATATAAGAAATATCAGTTAATTCACTGTGAATATTCCTTTCCTTGGGTTTCTTTCTAAAACAAAGATTATAAAAACCAAGCACATCCAGCCTTTGCAAGGAGTTAAACATATAATATTATGGCCATCTACAAACTTATCGAATCTTGTAAATCTCCATACTTTTCAAATACAGCTCTTGAAAAATCTATAATTCTTAAATTGGTTGGCTAAAAAATAGTGTTTGTTTACAGTATGTGACATTATAGAGAGATAAACAATAGAATCATTATAAACAAACCAACAGTGTTGTTGATATTACCGCTGCAATCCCTAAATAAATAGATGACACATACTAAGTAATTGCACATTTATCTTTTTGAAAAGTATCGAGCAATCAAACGGATTATCTATACTTAGTCTAAGGAGAAAATGTTCACGATCAAACTCAGTCAAAGTTTTAAAATACCTAGTAGTGAAACTATACACCAAGTTATCGTGTCCCAAAGCATCAACAATTAAATTGCTTATCTCTGCTTAACCTAAGCAGAAAATGCTCATCTTCAAACTCAATAAAGGCATTCACCAAATAAACACCTAAACCAATAATTCTAGCTCAATAAGAAGGTGAATTATTTTGTTACAAGAAGTGTGACAGATAGACAGATGGACGTGATTTAATGACAACAAATTATTCTTGATTGCACAGACCTGTAGCCATATTAAGGTGTATGTTTCTTTTTAAATTCATAATGCATGTATTCAAAAATACCGCAAGTTATCTTTCATAATGTACAAAGTAATTTAAACCTTTTAATCTGGATCACAAACTCATCTTGATTGAACTAAATGTATAACTAAAAAAAATTCCAAGTCTTTTAACTATTAGATAAATCATTTTCTTAAAGTAAATTCAATGAGAAGAATGGTATCAAATAGTCTCTAGAATAAAAATCATTATTTATCTAAAACTATCAAAAATTGAAAAGGTTTTCTGCAGCGCATAAAAGATGACAAAAGACATTAATTGCTAATCTTTACAGATGATGTCAAAACATTGAAATATGTTATTAAAATTGACACAAAATCCTGTTTTGACCTTTTAAAAGAAACCAGCAGATAATGCCAGTACAAAGACTGAACAAAAATATCTGATAAAATTTGACATGGTGTAGGTTGAAAGATAAAAATGGCAGCTTTGTAGAGGATTTGTACATCCTCTTCAAAAAACATGGTTCTTATTAAATAAAAGAACGTATTTTTAATACATGGATTTCAAAACCAAGTTATTTACCCAAAAATAGGTTGTGGAACTGCATGACATAATAAAAAGGCCATAACAAAATAGATGACCCAAGAAATTTCGACATGTATATATAGGTATATTGATTCTTTCTACAGACAAGAATCCATAGAAATTGTTGGACGTTATTTTAAGGAATCCACAGGGGTGTTTCTGGTTCACACAAACACCATTATCAACATTGTAAAGAGCAGAATATCAATAAAAGCTTATTAATTTGAACATCTCCATTCAATCTTCTTCACCTTATTGCCACATCTGCCATACTGTAAGTAATCATAAATCTCCTTTTAAAATAGAATTACACATCAAGAACCAGTCATATAACTCGCCAAAAGCCATTTGTGTCACTCTGATCTTGGTAATGAAATAACTGAAGAAAATTAGCTTTCTACAGCACAGCAACCACCGATTCAAAAACTGTGAATTACAATAGCTATTAAAATGATATTCTCTTGCTGATGTGTAAAGATAATAATAACAGGTATCTATTAGGCTGTTTGCCAATTCATTAGCTGCTTGCATTGAAATATATCGCAAGCTAACATGTCACAGATCATAGTATCACAACCTAACATTTTACACATCATAGTATCGCAACCTAACATTATACAGAAAATAGTACTGCCAGCAAAACATGTCACAGATCATAGTATTGTCAGCCAACATGTCACAAATCATAGTATTGGCAGCCAACATGTCACAGATCATAGTATTGTCAGCCAACATGTCACAGATCATAGTATTGCCAGCCAACATGTCACAGATCATAGTATTTGCTAGCCAACATGTCACAGATGATAGTATTGCCAGCCAACATGTCACAAATCATAGTATCGCAATATGTCACAGATCATAGTATTGCAAGCTAAGATCTCAGTTTAAAATAGTTCACAAAAGTTTAGGCATTATTTTGAGTAACTGCTGGACTGAAGAATGTGATCTATATGAAAATTGCAAAATTTATTTGTCAAAATAATCTCCCTTGACATTAATACATTGTTTCTCCAGAAAACCACTGTCATGTGTCCCTAAAAACTTCTCTGCAGCAGTGCTGAACTCATCATCCGACCCAAATCTGTGGCACCGAGAGAGCTAGATCTGGGGAAAAGGCTCTGGCTAGTGTTGTAATCAAGATCTGATTATGGTCTGGATAAGTTAATTAATGTCTAATCAATAATTTAGGTAATGTTTCGGTTCTAAAGGAAGATCTGCAATAGACAGATTTAACTTTTGCATAAGGTATGTATAATTGTTAAAAAAATACTTTGAAATCAAATGATAATCTCTAGAAACTACAAATTCTACGAATGTCCAAGATCAAGATCCTTTCGTTTTTGACCATTCATATTGTACCCACAAAATCTAGTTTCAGTTTGACTGACAAAGCTTTCATGACACTACACAATAAGATACTTTCAATAACTCAACAAAAACTATGGTATGATACTTGAATTAACCATTTAGATAAATGTATTGATTTATTAGTAAACTATTAATCTCACAAGACTGGGTTCCTTCGTCTTATTAAAGATACAAGTTAAAGATGATCAATATATAACAAATGTATCACTATCACTCCCTAGAGTATATTCAATATAATACTTAAAGCTTGACTGCTATAATAAATCATCTCTGCTGATAATAATGCCTTGGCACTACCTCCAACTCTGCATTAAGACCTAAGTATCTTGGTGGGGAAATAATCATTTGGAATTAAAGTACATCTTTCATTTCCTTTCCATCACCACAAATAATACTATTGCTACACACACACACACACACACCCACACAAGTATTTGGAAATCTAAAGTAATATGTAATGGACATTTAGTGTCATGTGTTAAAATAATATGGGTGTCAAAGCTTTACTGTTCCAGCTATGATACTCAAAGATTTAAATGTTTCTGTGAAACTGCAGCAATAATTTTAACCATATTTTCAAATTTAATATCTACTTCATACACTGTTTCAGTAGAAACCTCAAATAGAGTGATTATGTTTTCCAATAATAGGGTATCCATTTATAATATTGTTTACTTCAAAATATGTTCTTCTGAAATCTAATTTCCAAATCAAATTGATACATTAGCTGAACATGCAGACAACAATTTACATTTGTTAACATTCTATTTCTTACGCTAATGTCTGCATCCATCAATATGTTTTCAAAATCAATATCATATATTCCAGGACCGCTAATTTTCTTCAAGTTAATTTTATTACTCAATGATTCTTCACCTTAAACATGCATTATGCAAGAGCTAAATCTGCCTATTGCAGGCCTTTCTTCAGACCTGAAGTGTTAACTAAATTATTAAGACATTAATTAGCTTATCCAGACCATAATCAACTCTTGATGCCATTGCTAAACTGCGATATTTAGTGGATTTAAATACATTTTGTGATAGATAATTTAAAATAAAAATTTGATAATCTTCGTTCAGGGTGAAGTGAAGCAATATGATTGAAATTTATTCTGTTTTTATTCTTTATTTTTTAACTATTATAGGGAGAACTGTCAGTTCTTTATCTAATCTTCTCTACTGCCCGTTGTCCCATCTTCATTAGCCAGGTTAGATTTAAACCACATTTCATTTAACTTCCTTAACTGCATACATCCAGTTTTATAGCTCTACATAAATATGCATCAATAATCTAATACTTTGACAGAATTACGTGTTAAAGAATCAGTCCCAGAATTTATTGAGATAATTAACATAATTACCACTCTCATTATCGAATATCACCGATTTGGGTGAAAAAGACTGTTAAAATGTTGCATACTGCATAAAGTTGGCTTGGTAGGTTGGTAATATCAGATTTTGCATACCACCTGACTTGAATATCCCGATATGTAACCGAAATCAAATCATGTCTAACTGCAGATGCAAGAACAAAACTTAATAATTTAATCAAAGGCAGCACCTCTGGAGGCAATTATTAGAAATGCAAAAAAACAATACATATTTAAAAATCCCTACCCAACAGCAGTTTCAAAAACAGACTTTATCTACGTAACATTTTGTTTTAAAGAATCTTTGAGCTTCTTTGTAACATTAATGTCATATCAATACATATGACTCTAGTGATAATGAAGTTGTTAAAGTATTCAAATTATTGTGTACTCGAACCTGACGGACGGGGTGAGGATAACATATAACGACATTACAAAGTTGGTATTAAAAAAATTAACATAACGACACGTGGGCAACAAATAACATACTACACACTGTACACATCACACAAGATAAAGGCATCAAACGCAATAATCTATCGCAATCTAACACAATTACCTACAGAAGGACAGATAATTATTACTATTAGATGGTAGTAGGGATAAATACCTCCACGATAAACCTCCTTTTGCGATTATATGGGGAGAGATCAATGGTAATTATGGTGATTAGGGTAGAATGTGTATTTAGATTAACTAGTTATGTAATCAGGTAACATCATCAACCCTATTACATCATCATCATTTTATACTATTACTTCTCTACACAGTTACCAGATACACAAAATCAACATGTTTTATAATACTGGAAGACTGGAGGGATCTTACACAGTTTCTAATTTAACAAGATTTACACACCAATTATACGAGTGTATATTTACCATAATAACAGCTCATTTATACTCTTTTCAACAAAAATAACATCCTGCAATTTCCATACCGCCTGGAAAACATCTACACTGAATACTAGTTATTATTGCTTGTCTTGTAAAATATTCTTTATTTTCCAAAGATAGGTTATGAGGGAAAGAAATATACAGCGACAGCAGCTTTGCCGCCCAAGCCAGCCACAAAGGTTGTGCATATCTATTTTTTTGTAGGTGGTGGGAGCTTTCACAAGACTAAAAACTGATGCGGAATAAAGAACATAACAAAACATGAAGTAATTATCTGAAATCATTAAATGTAATTGGCTTCTAGACGTTCTAGTTCTTCCTGTGCATAAATTTCAACTTATACAGGTGATAACTTAAGTTTCCAAAGCAACCACAGGATTTTTTAAATTGATCAAAAAACGTAAATCTGAAAATCAATAAGTATTTCTTCTCTTCTACTTCTAGAGGGTTCACACGCAATCATGGACCCCAGACTGATGGATTGACGGACCAATGGACAGATGAGCATTGGCCAGACATGACATCATATATTTTCTAACAAACATTTGAGTAAGTTCACAGTTTAGTAAAGCCATTACAATGCATTTGTTAACAGACAAAGCCAATTGTTACATAATTAAACAAGACTTGATTGAATCATATGTAATGAATCATGTATAATAACAGAACTATCTTATTATTTATGAGGCCAACAGTAGGTAAAGAAGAGAGAGAATACAATTTTTAGAGCATGACTTTCAAATCACTGTCCTTTGATGATTTATTTACTTATTTTAAACAATTGATATTCACACGCACTATATTTCCATGACTGTTCAAATACTTGTTTTAACCTGCTATCAGTGCTATCCAAGAAGAAAGACCAAATTCAGCTCCCCATGATTATTTTTCTACATTGTTGCAAATAGTGGCATTTTCATAATTCATATCATTGAATGTCAGCTTCATCGTCTGCAGGATTTTCTGTGATGCCAAATGATCTTTAATTGAACACTGCACATAAATCCAAATACCTTACATATTTTATTCATCTATGATCAATAACCACTAAATAAATGAACAAGTCTATTTTGTTATTAAACAAAGCAATTAATGTCCAGCTTTAAACTTCACATGACAAAAGACAAATGCCAGATGGTTTTGAACATTTAAATTCAGCATAATTATACATGCATTAATCCATGAATTGAAATGTATAGGTAGAAATGAATAGATAATTAATAACACAACAGGTGTCATTAGTTTAGTGTAGATTGGTCATTGTGTATCAAACAACCTGTGGCTACAAAAGCATTAACCTCAATCTTCTTCCTAAATTTGTAAGCAACCATCTGTTGGTGTTTGCATAATATAACCATACTACCAGCTAACATGCTCTAGTAATCTATTTATTTACATAGCACACAGTTCTACAAACATCATAAAAACAGCAACTTTCTTTCTAGTAGAAAACAAAATCCCAGTCACAAGACTCTAACGCTGATATTTCTATAAATATCTGTAAATAACTCAATATTTTTAAAAAAATCAAATAATCAATAATGAATTCATGAGTTGACGGAATAAAAGTCAATCTATGAAACATCCGAATCTAAAATAGAAATGAATCCACAAAAAATATCTTTCGTTATCAATATCAGGATAGCCATTAATCTTGCATTTCAGAATACATCTGCCTTTTAAACAAATAATTCAGTCAAGACTATCAAAGCTGCTGTCTAATCTTTTCAGCTTGTTTAGTTTGTCATATCTGGTTGGTTGATTTATGGGCACTTCTTCCAGTGACATGCAATTATAGACACAACTAAATTACTGATACTAGAAGCATACATAAAAAAAGTACTTTTGTCCACCAACTGGGCTAATGAAGACATGCATTCCCCATGCTGTATGCAAAAAGTTTGCTTGTACTGCGGTATTTCATGCAATTACAATGTCAAGGATTCTTTAATCTGCAACAAACTCGTTTTTTGGCCTATCCAACAAACTAGACAACTATCCTTTCACCAATGATAAGAGAAAATCATGCTTGAAAATCCTGGGGAAGAGTTCTTAGCCAACATCTGGACCTCCTTGTTATTGAGCCAGTGCATTACTCACTTAGTGTCCATGGCTCCCATAAGTCATAAAAACAGCAACAGCATTTATATTCTAGAGAATTGCATTGTTGAATAATTCTTTCAATGTCATTCTTCTCAACTGACAAACTAGAAAAACAATGCGGTTATTAACATGACTTTGGGAGAATTTTTCTACAGACAGTCAATTACATGTTATCAATTCACGAAGATTGATGAAAACTATTTGATAATACTGTGTTATTATGGGTAATTGGAATAATTTAGCCAATAATTTAAGCAGTTATTAAATAAACAATAGTAAATATAGTTAGTGTATGTAATGAGAGTCGACAGTTACATTTTAATATCAAATTACCAAAACCTTCCCGTCTTTGTGTGGTTTTCTTTTGTTTACTGACATTGTTGACGTAGATTTAGTCTGTGCATTAAGTGAATAAATGTCCATCTTTCTCCTCCTACAGCTAATAAGTAACAAAAAAAATAAATAACAGACAGATATAAATTAAGTACTAAGTAAAATGTTTCTAGTCTTAAGCTTGTTTATTATCCAGAAAATCAATAGTACACAATATGCTTTATTATTATTTTAAAATTCAAGACAAAACACAACAAAAGTTTATAAATAGGAACTAGTATCTAGTTTTCCGGAAAGAGAAAATGAAATAAAAGGAAATGAAATCGGGTTTAACATCCTACTGTTCTGCTCCGACTGGGCTAATGAAGACAGGCATACACGAAATAATGTGCTATAAGTGATATTTTGCCCGAATTCCAACTAAGGGATCTTGTACATGCACGCCAATGTATACATGAAACCTCGCTTTTTTGTAATATCCAAATGACTAGAAACCTGCCCTTTCAGGCCTTCCGTCATGCACCATTGACAAGAGGAAACCATGTCGGAAAATTCTGATGAACTTTCTCTACCAATGCAGAGATCGAAAACCCAACCTCCAGACTAGCGACCCAGCATCTTTCTCACTTAGCCACCCAGGCTCTCCGGAAAGAGTGACGACCTCTGTTGTGTGCACATTCCCATCACTGTTTTGGTTTATGTGTTGCAGTTCTCCTGCACTTAGTATTACAGCTAACTGGAGCGAGAGTTTGGTCCTGGCCTTCAAAAGCTGAAGCATTGGAACCAAAGGTCTGTACCCTTGTGATCCCTGCCATTTATACTCTAATGTGACAGTTGCAATTTACGTCGTAATAAAGTAGGACACATAACCTATATAGAATACATGCATACTATATAACTATTTATACATAAGAATACTTAATTAAATTGGGTTTGACATACTTTTTTTCTCCAACCGGCTTAATATAAGGAGAATTTTGCATGGACAGAATCTGAGTTCCAACAGTCAAGGATTCTTTTTTTCAGTGCATCTTAATGACTACGCACTGTACTTGCCATGCCCTTTGTCCAATATCATTGATGAACTTTAGCAACTAACACCAGCATCAAACACAGGACCTCCAGGTTAGCACGCCAGTTATACTAGTTTCATAATAGTTAACCAATAATTCACCAGAATTCATCCACCCCATTCTGGATAGACTAAAATTTCTTAATGCAGAATAATTTTCATTTAACAATACACATTAAATCTAATCATACACTTATTATTAATCTTTTAACGAAAACTTTCCACTGGAACCCCAATAGTGATAATTTCTGTGATACTAATAACTTATTTATCATTAATTTATATTATTAGTGGTGTGGAGACCTGGTACATGTGTTACCAGTGGTAACTAGTTTCAGCCTTCCAATGTTCTTCCACCCACAAGCCTTCTATTTACTATAACAGGTTTCTGCAGTCTGTAAATCTAGTGAGACATTGCCGTTAGGCATGCTTGGTTAACATTGAGTTAACAAAATTGGATCAAAATTGGATCAGTCTATATTTCAACAAACAAATAAATCAATCAACTAATCGTTCCTTCTAGTCTGACTACATTTACGTCTGCTTCAACCCATAAGCATAGAAAATAAAATATCACTAGATCTGTGATGCAGCTAGGCTGGGTTTCACGGACTCCTTTTAACATTTAACTTCCTGTACTAATAGAACTTACATTTATAACAGGAATCCAGTAACATCAGATAAAGTTATACATTTATTACATCTAGTATATTAACAAATAACTGTAAATTTAATCTTTGAAACAAATATTTTATTCAAATTAGAATTGTTTAGAATTTTGAATGGCTTTTTAAAACTTTTGCATGTTTATAATTAATTCTGTCTAACTTTCAAGCACCCTCAAAATATTCATACATGAGACTAACAAGTCTATTCCAGCAAGTACCATCAACTGTGTATCAAGTGCCTTAAGCGTCAAACATTAATACCCGTGACAAAGAAATTAATATTTCGAAAGAGTGTTGAAATTTTACTACATCATATTACAAGTTGTTACTTAGCACACAGGTATGGGTATAATGAATAAATGGATATTGATTGAAACAAATTTTTAAAACTCATACCTTTGTCGGTTGCTTGTAAAATTAGCTCTGAAAATTGTCTCTAAATTTATTGATTATAATACTTTTAACAGCCTGATCATCATGAAACAAGACCCCCTCAGAACATTTTGTGTGTACTTAACAATTATGCATAAATATCAGACCAGGAGGGTACCAATACTTTGATTATCATCAAATCACAACCTTAATAGCAAGTTTTCCAGTAGTCCCCTAATAAGGTATACTTCCCACCTCATTCATTTAAGGGACATAACACAGCAAAACCAGCGGCTTCCAGCCAGGATATGCCCCCATTTTCGAGAGATGGATAGAGAACAAGCTAAAAATAAAGTGATTTTTCCTACAATCAAGGGCCATAATTCATGAAGTTACAATTCGATATGCACAAATATCGAAAGGAACCAAGATCTTTGGGTTATAAGCATACATTTAAAGTTTCATCAAAATCGGATTAAAATTGTGACGTCTACAGGGTCCAGAACCTTGATATACCATGTTTTTACACTATTAGCGTACAGACGGATAATAATTGTGACCTCCAGGGGGACCCACAAGCTAAAAAGGCGATTTTTCATGGAATCATGGGTCACAATTCAGGAAGTTATGATTCAATATGCGCAAATATGGAAATAAACCAGGGTTATAAACTTGCATGTCAAGTTTCATCGAAATCAGTTTAAAATTGTGACCTCTATAAGGTCCACAATCCACAAGCTAAAAACAGGATTTTTATAGAATCAGGGGCCATAATCCATGAAGTTTCGATCCGATACATGCCTATATCAAAAGTAGCCGAGATCTTATGGGGATAAACCTATATTTCAAGTTTCGTTAAAATCGGATAAGAATTGTGACCTGTAGAGAGTCCACAAACAATTGTGAACGGACGGACAGACGGACAGGGGCGTATAAAAAATGTTGAGAGCAGCTGATCATATAAATTACCAATGATCTTTCTGAAAGCAGAAACTTGGGAAGGTTTTAAAGGAAATATTTTTTCGGGAAAAAAACCTCATACTTTTTAATATATTTACATATTGTTCTATTGTATAATGATTTATATTTGAGTATATATTGAACAAAGAAAAACTACATAGGGATAGGATGCCGTTTGTGTTGCTTGAATGGCTAGTGGTTGTGAGAACAGTGAGAGACATAAATGTACAGGAAACTCTATAAGAAAACATTCTGTGCATCACCACAAGACTTATCCATCTATACATACAGTATACATGTATCAGATTTAAGAAAATTTGATCACAAAAATATCCAACAGATCAAACCTATCTGCCTATTGTAGGATTTCCTCAGGCCTTAAATGTTATAAAAACTATTAAACAGACAAGATCATAATAAACTCTCAATGCCAGCTGATGGGTCCATTTTTAAACAGATTTGAATCTGATATGCACTTAAACAGCCGTTGATGATTAATCGTAAAATTGGATTATGCTGACTTTGTTTATTATCGTAACAACAGTAACGATGACAATCAATGTCTTTATAAGGTTTTGGAAGTAATTTGATTGAAATTTTCAGCAAAGACTCTGTGCTATCAGCTCTATATCTAAACTTCCACAATGCCACTTTAAAGTAGCAAAGTCTCTAACTCAATACCATCCAAAATCTTCAACATTGAAAACATGAATTATTTGTCAATTCAAATCTACATTGATGCTGTGATCTTACCAGAAAAAGATGGGCTTCTGATATCCAATATTTAAAGTTCCAATAGCATTTTTTTAAGTTATATTTTTAAAATGTATTAAAATAAAGCCCTAAAATAGATTGAACCTATAAACCGTCCTACCTTGTTAAAGAATAATCCTATTAATCCTATAATTTGCTATTGCCAGTTGAGAAATTGGCAAAAATATCATTTTCAACTTCAAATTCAAACGTTTGAAGATGGCCGTCCATGGAGAGGAATGGGAAAACAAGGGAGGTAATTGAGTAACTATTTCCTCAATCAGCCTTTCTAATGCCTAAAATATTTGGCCCATGATCGTATAATAGTGAGTTGACAACCTTTTGAGCAAAAGACATAGAAATAATTATGTTTTGACTTTCTTAGAAAATATGAAATTGGAACTTTAAGAGAGAGAGAGAGAAATGGGGTTTAACGTCCACTCAACACAAACTAGGTCATTTCGGGACTAACATATGGTTTACTTTTATTTCAATAATTCGCTTGCGCGTAGGGGTCTTTAGCAGTTGGAGGAAACCCACGAGGTCGAGAAGGCGCCCCTATCTCCATGCCACATACGCTCACACCAGGGCTCGAAAACACAGCCGCAAGCCAGAGGTGACCGGCCAGCTAGAGGTTGAAGCGCGGCACTCTAGACCACTAGGCCATTCCCCCCCCCCCAATTTTTAAGACAAAATAAACATTTTACCATTGGTACAGGAATCATGTACCATAATACGTTCAGCCCCAGTTCTAGCATTGCTAGAAATTCATATTTATAACTGATTTGAAATTAGAGTAAAAACGGAAACCACTGAATGTAAATCAATTTATATAAATTCATATTACAGTATTATATTCGTTGCGACCCACTTGTGTAAATTTCTAGGTCCCAAATGTTAGTGATTTAACTCCTTTAAGTTACATCCAATGATTCAGAATGATCTACCGAGTAGTTTTGAAATATAAGGAATATGGAATAAGAAAATAAGGTTCCAAACAAAAATAATGTGTCAATGTGACAATGTGTGAAAGCCAATGAGTCATATGAAATGTATAAACTGGCTTCTACATATCATACAATACTAAAAGTCTTTATATGTATTTGTTGCACTGAAGTCTTTGATCAGAACCCAAATTGACATGATTACCCATTTGGGGGTTTGATTAGGCTACTAGTATATTAATAATTTTTCTATCTACAAGAAAATAACTACATTTGCCTGTTTGTGCCGAACTGCATGTATCTTAAAGCCAACATTACTATGAAATGATGTATAAGTGTTATGGAAAATGTCTAATTTTTCTCTTCAATTTTCCCCAGAAACCAAATTTTCAATACTCAGAAACAACTAATAATTATATCCAGTAGACGTGGTACAAGGGTTAATCAGTGAACTGGATGTATGAGATGTGTTGTTGACGTTTGGGAAAGTAGGTCGAGGGGAAATGTGTAGGGAGTGATAGTTAGATGTATTATGAATGGTTAGAGTGGCTGTGGTGTTATGGTGAAATACTATGCCGCTACCGTAACACCACAGCTTTATGATTTGTTAGACAGGATTGATACCGTAAGTCCGACAATAATAAATAAACTATTTCTGATTTTAATGTTGTCTTTTCCCACCGGCACTGGCCGTACGCCAGCAACTGAAAATAGCTGACGAAACAGCTAGGACGTCGATTGTTAGTTCGCGTACAACTTGAAAAACTGAATGTCGTACGCCATTGTGAAACTGAAAGTAGCTGACGAAGACAGTTAGGGCGCCGATTGTTAGTTCGCGTACAACTTGAAAAAACCGAATGTCAGTATGGTATTTCTGACATAATTGGTTATCGGTGACCTGAAAGCTGGTAATCTCGACTCAAAGGGAGTAATCTCGACTCAAAAGTATAGTGTATAACCTACTTACTGTCTACAGTCGTCGCTAGTCTTATTATAGTTCCTTCATGATTGTTTGTGGACGATTTACTACTCAGTAAGAAAGCCTGTGCCCAAAAAGAGTTCTCATCTGTTATTATTAGTATAATGACTTCCTCATGTGCGGCAGGTTCGTTTGTTTTTAACCAGTTCGACGCAGATGACGAGATAACTCGCCGAAAATTACGTTACCGACACGCGGATGACGAGATAACTCGCACAATTAACATATGAAAACACGCCCCTGAAAACATTTCATTCTGATTGGCCCAAATAACTTGATTGACTTAAGCATGTTCCCACTTTGTCTATTGTTGTTATTACGGGGTTACGGAGTGCATAGGTGGCGATAGTTGTCGTTTATTGTGGGTTATTTTTAGCGGTCAGCTGACCGCTCGGAGTAAACAATGGCGGCGTCCAGAAGAAAACGAGCCCTTACGGAAAACGAAATACGATGCATGTTTGCAACGTCAGGTTCTTCTTCTTCTGATTCCGACGACAGTATTGATGACATTGATGACAATGTGGATGATATTCGAGTGGAAGTGAGTTTAAATTGGGTGAAATTGGCGACAGTTCAAGTACCGATAGTGGTTCTGACATTCACAACTCTGACGTGCCTGACAATAACTTGAATAACAATTCGTTGCAATTGGATTTGAATGATGTGAATGGAAGGCCTAAAGCAAAACGGAATCGAAATTATGTCAGGGCTCCTGAAATTATTTGGCAGGATAGGGATCATATCCCAAATAACGTTCCTTTTTCTGGAAGTCCTGGATGTAAAGTGCCAAATTTCGATGAGAACACATCAGCTCTGGAAATATTTTCTTCTTTTGTTCCACCATCTCTTATAACTAAAATTGTTGAAGAAACTAACACTTATGCAGAACAATCTAACCCACGCCCACGTCTACAAAAATCTGGACATAATATCCCTTGGAACAATGTGACTTCAAATGAAATTAAAGTTTTCTTGGCGCTGACTGTGCTAATGGGGATAGTTCGAAAACCAGAAATTGACATGTATTGGTCCCGTGACCCACTTATGGAATCACCATTTTTTTCAAATACAATGCCGAGGGATCGGTATCGAGATATTTTGCAAAACCTGCACTTCAATTCGAATGAACATGATAATAACATAGACAGGTTGTTCAAGTTGCGGCCTGTGATAGATAAGCTAAATGAAACGTTCCAGGCAAACTACATCCCGACACAAGACATTTCAATTGACGAGTCCCTGATGAGATTCCACGGGCGTATTGGATTCAAACAATACAACCCTACAAAGAGAGCTCGTTTTGGCATAAAAGTGTATAAACTTAATGAATCGAAGACATGTGCCTCAGGCTACACTTGAAATTCAAGGTGTACACGGGTCAGGACCAAGATAAGACTGATGACAGGCCAGCTAGCTCCAAGGTCGTCTTAGACCTGGCCAATGATTTGCTTGGATTAGGGTATAACATCTTTATAGACAACTGGTATTCTAGCCCGGAATTGTTTTATGAGCTGAAACAACATAATACAAATGTATGTGGAACGGTGCGTCTAAATAGACGCAACATGCCAGCAGATTTGCGAAACATTCGGCTACAAAAGGGTGATATTGCAATCCGATCCGGTGAGGGAATTCTTTGTCTTGTGTGGAAGGACAAGAAAGATGTCAAGATACTGTCTACTATGCACACAGCATTGATGGTGGACACAGGCAATAAGGATCGACAAAACAACGCAATCATAAAGCCACAGTGTGTTCTTGACTACAATAAAGGCATGGGGGGCACTGACCTCTCTGATCAACTTGCTACAACATGTAAATCAGTAAGAAAACACATCAAATGGTATAAAAAATTGTTTTACTATCTCCTTGATATGGCCATTATCAACAGTTATCTCCTGCGCAAAACTCTTGGTGGTCGAATGTCTGTTGTACAATTCAAGATGTCACTTATTCATGAAATAGTAGATGCTACCCCACTACCAGAATACAGATCTCGTGGGCGCCCTCGATCTCTCCCTGTTCCAGGCCGCATGCAAGGAAATCACTTCCCAGAACTTATTCCCGCCACAGAAAAGAAAGTAAGACCTACAAAAAGGTGTCATGTTTGTGCCAAGCGTGGTGTTCGTGCGGAATCTCGGTACATGTGTGATAAATGTGGCAATGCCCTTTGTGTACATCCTTGTTTCAAGGAATTTCATTTAAAAAATGAATGCTAAACTTCTGTGTACTGTATATATATGTTCAATGTTGGTTGCAGTTGGACTTTGTTGAATTATCGTTCTTTTATGAAATTTTGAAAGGTACCAGGGCTGAACTTTGAAAGGTACCAGGGCTGAACTTTTGGAAAATAATATGACTTTATTTTGATTCTATGAATAAGGTAGAAACTTACTTTCATTCACTTCATTGTTACAATTTGTGCTTAGTATGTCATGTAGTTCATTCCCATAGCACAGTATGGATGTACAAAAGTCATAAAACAAAACTTGTGCAATTCAAACGAGTTGGCTCCCAAAGGGTTAAAATCAGCTTCTCACATGGGGTTAAAATTTAAAATAAACACACACATTTACAATATATTGTTTTATTATGCTGTCTACAATTAGTGGTGCTTTTTATTTGAATACAATACCATAAACAGCCCAATTTTGCCAATTAATTTAAAAGAGCCAATTTTGCCAAAAATAATCCCGCGTGGGGGGTATGGGCATGAAAAAAAAATCCCGCGTCGAACTGGTTAAAAACACTGTTTTTCGTTCCAAAAAATAGAAAAGTAATTTTTTACCAGATGATCATGGTTTTTCACCGAGACTAGATAATTTCTCTCGGTGTAAGGATATTATCGCTTATGGATAACTTCATACACTGTTGAGAAAATAGTCCCATTGGTTTGCTTAGCGGCAAATAGAACGGGAATAAACTCTGTACTGAAAATTTTTTGCGTGATCTATATAAACTGTCTTCACACACTCGATTTATAATTAGCGATACAGAGGTACAGTGGCAAGTGTTATGCTTCTCAGGCTAATACCTCAAAAGTACCTCCAAAAGTACCTTTTGGTACATGCAAAAGAAAAAGAAATAATGCCCGTGCGCGTGCCAGTAATAGGAAAACTAAGAGTTCGCGCATAAAAATGCACGAACGTACCAGGCGCGATGTCATCTAGACTATCCTATTTTCATTTTTCATGGCAAATTTCTTAAATAAATTTTAGAGCTTAAACAATAAGCAATGGGGCCAACAAAATACAGTAGTTTGAACCAGAAGAATTTGATTTCAAATTTTCACTGGTCGCTGGTTACTGGTATAATAAATAAAAAAACAAGAGAATTCTTTAGACAAATACATTGATACAAGGATGTGACGCAATAATTAGGTAATTTGTATCGTCGCAATGTTATCCAGAAGGCAGTATCTAATTTACCGAACGCTTTTTCAATTCCAATGGCAAGAAATTGTTTATCAACACAATTTGTGTGTCAGCTCTCACAAACATTTACCATGAGGAGTACAAAAACATACATAACATGTATTTATGTTTTTATCGAAATAATCATGCAGTTATTTTTTGGTCATTACTAGCACTGTATAAACTTGGATCAATAATCTAAGAAAAAATGTTTGTTTCCTGTACATTAGATAGCCATATTGCCAAATTATACCAATACAACAAAATCATATAAAATATCTCCCATAATTCTTATCTATCGTTCACCAGACACGCTGTTTAATTCAAGTCATTACACACAACCTTGAAGAAAACAGAATACTGTATTTAAGTCTGTAATGACAGCAATTTATCAAAACCTCAATATGTGAAATAGCAGATTTTTAAACACATCCATATAATAGATGTTCAAGGATACTCGAATGAAGGTTGGGTGCAAATAGAAACTGCTTTGAAAAAAAATCTAAACCAATTAGTGTGGATTCATATTTTTCCATCAGCTTTATTTATATAACAGAATTGTGTTGATCAAGTCAATTAGAGATAATTTCTTACTCTTAAGATGTGTATCTTTTAAGCCAATAAGATGGAATGTTAGAGGAGGGTGATATCAATGGAAAAAGACATCACAATATTTTTAGAATATATTGCGGTCACTACATGTATATCACAATATTTTATAACATGTCAATAATTTCAGTTTAAATGTAAATAAACATGCATAAAAAGAATATTTACATATAGGAGGCACAAAAAAAAAAAACCACAAAAAAAGTTTGTGTTCTCTCGTCCGTGTATGCTATTCATTTACTTTTGCAAACATGTCCTTAAATAAGAAAGCACGTTTGCAAATGTATAGCATACATGGACGAGAGAACATTTTACAATACAAGAATACTAAATTAAACTATATATCATATAATGATTCCAAGATTGCGACAGTCAACTTTTTACTAAGGTTATAGTAGCGGGTGGAAGAATACCTGGAACAGCGCTGGTCAATGTGGATCTCAGTGATACCGTAGGAATGAAGAGCAAGCAATCCTTTTGAGATTGAACTATAAAACATAAGTATTATTTCAAAAAGTGTCCATTACTTTTGTCAAATAGAGATTTTTCAAATTGCAATCTGCCATGACTTATGAATAGTAAGTCCACTGGCCTAATCTCAATATAGTTGTTATTATTTATATTTCTGCTTCATTAAAATTTATTTCAATCAGAAAATCAACGATTCTCTTGGAAAATCGAATTATTGGTACAAACAATTCGTCAAGATGCGTAGAAATTGAACAGAAGGGATAATTTTTTTTACTGTATGGTTCGGCTGGAAAACTGAGTGAAAGGTCATGTAACGTAAACAAGCTCTGGAGTTTATAACTGTATATTTATTCATCGTTAAAATAATAAAAAATTACAAATAAAATACAAATGAATTTAAAATTTATGTCAAATATCATTCAGAAAACTCAAAACAGCAATCACAGTATGTTAATTTTTTTTTTATATTTCTCTGAAGATAGTATTTTTGACATTTTTTATTTTTTTGACAGTATTGCCCAGCTCTAGCATAAGTCTTTCACAAATAACATATTTAAAAATTATTGACTTTCATATTGCCTGTTTTAGCCTGGTTTGAGGCCAGCTTTTAATAAGCAATTATTAATTGGTGCCAATTGATATATTCATGTTTCAGTCATATAACAGAACAACTTGACATTTTACACCACCTACACTAGTCTTTTTTGCATGATGTTGTCGGAGACTGAAAACTCAAAAACCATTCCACACAAAATACTAGTACCAATTACAAGTATCATGTTTATATACTGTGTCAAATATCAAGAAGTGATATGATGGATATAAGCATTTGTGATAAATTTCTAAAGTGAGAAAAAGTTTTCAAAATCAAGGGGTTCTTGAATTTGCAAGACTTCACACCATTGGTTCCATTTCGGCCGTATATGCCGGTCGGGACCTGCGGCTTTGGAAAATGACCGAATCTGGATCAGACCCGTAGGTCATTTTGCACGCCGGAAAAATAGCATATTTTGTGCTAAATCATAAAATCAGGGAGACGACGAAACTCCGTGCGTGGCGTGATGTAAACTATCGGGTATAATAAAATTAACAGTGTTCAGTAGCCCACGAATGGAAACCACTGCCAATCAATTATCCTTGTGTATATTGCTCTAATCACAATTAACAAAGGGGCTACATCAAACAGATTAAAAGCTCAACATTTAATCCATTTACTTAGTTTTGTTTTGTTTTATAATTAGTAATACTGTGAGCGTGATCATTCTTGATATGTTGTTACAATATTTACCGACTTTCATCATTCGTGTGGCAATTCACTGTTTGAACATCAAAACAAATTAAAAACTTTTCTTTGATGTCTTCACTTGATCACAAGAGTTAATCATGTCAATCTTGCAAATGATATATATATACAAGATGTTGAAATTCCTCACCTCCCAGAATAACAAAAGAAAGCGAGATGATGATATTGCTGTCAATGAATCCGATCCGCCTTCTTCAACATCGAACCACGAGGATGACAGTTCCGCCCCGAAAAACAAAGTCAGTCGTAAATTCTCTACTAAATGGTTACAAATATTCCCGTGGTTAAGATATGATATTCCCACACAAAAATATGTATTCCCAGGTGTGTTTTTAATCCGTTTATTCCTTTTATATAACAATCGATAGACGTCATTTGGTTAAAACAATGCGCTTTTACGATCGCCGCCATTTTGAAATATGTGCAAATATTTTTACATGTTATAGAGTTAAAATACTAGCACGATATTATTTGAGCTCTCAAAATATCAATACGAGTTAATGAATTGATAAGTTTAAGAATTATGTTAATTATTGTACATGTGTATCACTTTGAATTATTTACGTGTGCTAATCATTCGGAACTACTTTTTCCTCGTGTATGGAGAAAATAGTCAACCGCCGAATAATGTCACGTACGCCACTCAGAACCGGGATTCTGGCACCAAACATAATTAAAACCAAGTTATGATGTTCATTGAGCATGAAAAATCTTGACAAATTAATGAGAATTTCAACCGGCACGTGCTTTACAAAAATGGAAATCCTGTAGAAACCGACGAGTATATACGGGTGATGTCGTAAACAAATAAATAAAATACTGTACTTTCGATAAATGAATGCATCTTGTTATTGTTATACTAAATGATAATAATTGATTACATGTGTTCTTTTATTTATTAGGGGGATAGGTGGGTGGGTATATAAATGTCGATGTGAGGTTGATTTTTTGTGTGACTGTCCTTGACCCAATTAAAGTCGATCGACATTCCGATAGCATGTAGTTTTATGTGCTTAAAATAGCACCACTTTCTGCGTGAGAAAAATGACCGGTTGGGAAAATTTTGAAGTGGAAGCCCTGCTTCACACTGTGATCAGTCGAGTAAAACCAGGCTACAGTAGATTTGTCGGTTGCTGCTTTCAACTTGCGGTCATCAATACTTTTGTTTAATGGACATTTGGTTTCTCCAATGTAACCAACACATTCAATCCCTTTTGTTGTAGTGGTTGTCATGGGTTTAGTTCGCAATTTGCTCTTAATCTATCTTTGGTGCTGTTACTTTTTGTGAAGGTTACACTAAATCTGGTTGTTGCATTAGTAGTTTTTTAATTTGGTAGGACACACTGCCGTTGAAATAAAGTCTAGTTGAAACATTGTCCAGTAATAAGCAGTAATTGTATTCCATAGAATTGTGACCTGTATGTTCCAGTTCAATTACTAAATGCCATTGAAAGGTGGGTGGGTATATAAATGTCGATGTGAGGTTGATTTTTTGTGTGACTGTCCTTGACCCAATTAAAGTCGATCGACATTCCGATAGCATGTAGTTTTATGTGCTTAAAATAGCACCACTTTCTGCGTGAGAAAAATGACCGGTTGGGAAAATTTTGAAGTGGAAGCCCTGCTTCACACTGTGATCAGTCGAGTAAAACCAGGCTACAGTAGATTTGTCGGTTGCTGCTTTCAACTTGCGGTCATCAATACTTTTGTTTAATGGACATTTGGTTTCTCCAATGTAACCAACACATTCAATCCCTTTTGTTGTAGTGGTTGTCATGGGTTTAGTTCGCAATTTGCTCTTAATCTATCTTTGGTGCTGTTACTTTTTGTGAAGGTTACACTAAATCTGGTTGTTGCATTAGTAGTTTTTTAATTTGGTAGGACACACTGCCGTTGAAATAAAGTCTAGTTGAAACATTGTCCAGTAATAAGCAGTAATTGTATTCCATAGAATTGTGACCTGTATGTTCCAGTTCAATTACTAAATGCCAGTGAAACAATTTTTGGAAATATCTGCTTAAAAAAATTGGGATAGCTCAAAGGTAACACTGTTTCAAAAAGTCTTATACTTCTGCTAATTACTGAAGACAGAATACAATTCTTCATCATATTTTTTGTTATTTGCTTACTAAATTCTCCTACATGTAACTAAAAGCATCCCAAAGCAGAGGCGGACTGTAAAATCTCTTAAAGTGTACTTACCATCAGGAAATAAATAATGTAACAGGGGAAGCTTAGCTGAATGTTTTCTCCATAATCTTAAAACATAATCCTCCCAACGGACCATTTTTCCTAGTATTAACATGACAGGAATTGTTGGAAGTCCTATGAGCAGAAAAAGAGGATCAGCTCTTTCCATCACATTTAACCCTTCTTTATGACCTAGTACCTAAAACAAATAAAAACCAGAGAAATCAAGAATTCTTGTAAACAGAACTATAATATGAGAAAGATATGGGATTTCACACCCAGTCATCACAAACTAGGTCATTTCAGGACTAACACATGGTTCAATTCTATTTCAAAAATTTCCTTGTGTGTAGGTTCGGTTAGTTAGACAGGGGACCCTACTCCTTGTCACGTTTAAGACCCCGTAGGAGGCAGACCACCATTAAATTTCACCATCTCAGTACCCACAAATTGTAGTTCGTCTATTTATAGCAGTTCTCTCTCTGTCTCTTTTCTCCCCTTTTGCATGACCATTTTTGTCGATTTTTTGGTCTAGAATGGACTAAGAGGGTTTGAATTAATATTTTCTGCCAGGTTTTGGTAAATATTCATGATTTTGAGGCGGAAGGATAATGACATTATGAGGTTGGCTACGGTGATATGTACGGCAACTAGATACATGTTTTGAGTATGCTTCTTCAACCTCGTGTATCTCAAAAATTTGGTGGTCAACCTCATAAAAATTTTAGTGCAAAGACATGGCCATTTGTTCCTCTGTCTGTAGTGAAAAGCATTTCACCCAACGAAAATTTGGGGAAAAGTTGGAGGTGGGCAAAGAGTCCAGAATTAACATTGAAGTCAATGGGGAAATTAATGGTGATCTGCCTCCCTGTGACTTCACATGCAGTGTTAAACCACTTGATCCCCAAAAAGTAAGAGCTGGCTGTTCTTGCTATAATTGTTCAAAAAAAAGAATGAAAAATGAAGTGATAGATAATTGAACTTTTGACATGAATAGCCATAAAATGACCCTGCTAATTGCCAATTGACAGTTATATGTGTAGTCGCAATTGCTAAGTAACACTGCCCTTATAATCAACAAAGTCTTGATTTTCTCTGCCCAGATTTAGTGGGCATTGTCTAATCCACTCAATATCTAATCCATCTGATGGTCTAGAGGTCTCAAACTCATTTTGTTTAAGCGGCCACATGAAATAAAATTTTACATCAAGTGGGCAGGAGATACACAAAAATTCTAAAAAAAAACAAAAAAACCCAATTGTCCTAGAACTTTACTGAATTGTTTAGAAAGGTTTGAGAACTGCCAAAATATATTATTGAACATAACATTCTGTTGCATTACATAAAATTTAGATATCTATGATATACAGTACAGAGTTTTACTGAAACAATGATTTCCACCACTAGTTTGTTGAAATTTGTTTCACAGACCACCTTACATGTTTGATATCCATGTTTGATATCCAGAGAGTTGTTGTCATATGTGAATAAATTTCTAAATAAAAATTAATATAACATTTGAAGTCTGAAATATGTCCAGCATAATGCCTCTTTAATATAGACAGTTTTAAAACGTCAATAATTGCCATCAGTCAATTTATCAATGCCATGATTTAATATTCAAAATAACAAACAAAGTGTGGGTTGCAGTCAACAATAACTAATAACCATTAAAGAAGGGAATTTAGTTTATTTTTGTGCAAGACTGCCAATATTCTATATTTTAACCATCAAATCAAAATACTGCCTCACAAAAACAGAATTAACATTGCAATTTGAAGCAATGTTTATACTGAAATCTACAATATTATGACTGGTATTTTAATACCCCACAATGTCATATACCGGTCTAGTCAAAACAATCTAACACTGACATCTTGTTTTTCATTTTCAGAGATTTTTTCTCTGGTCAGTCAATCTAATGCAATTTATTATTTAAATGGGGTCCTCGATATTGCACATATACATGTATCTATATATATGTAAATAAATTCAAAGATGTCTCTGTGTGTGTGATTCTCTATAACACTTCGACGCCGGGATCCCCCGACACACATAGCGTGAAATTAACCAGCATGCCCCCTATAAATGATTTAGGCCATCAAATTTGGGTCCCAGTTGAATCACGCTTCATATACACTCCATCCCAACATGCGGAGTCAAATTAACCAGTACAACCCTGTGAATGTTTTAAGTCATCACATTTTGCCCCATGAGATTCTTCAAAAAATAACCAAGATATTGGTAATCTGTGATTTTTTTTCATATTTGTACAACACTTCCTGTTTCTCAAACATACGCCCACAGCAGCTAAGTAGTCTGAGCAATCAACAAGAGTTGTCACATATTTTTTCTATTGTCGGTAATGAAAAATTTATAACAAATTATCAGAAAATCATTAGAATTTGTTTGGCTTTTAGTTCTGCCCCAAACTAATCTTTAATATACGAAACATTTAATATAATGGATTTAGTTGTTCAAGATAAAAAAATTCATTAAAAATCAATGAACTTGTTTCGACACAAGACCCTTAAACTCTTTTTATCAATCTAAAGTCAATCAGAGAGAGAGTGAGAGAGAGAGATGGGATTTAAAATCCACTCGACACAAACTAGGTCATTTCGGTACTAATATACATGTATGGTTTTAATTTTATTTCAATAATTCGCTTGTGCGTTGGGGTTTCTAGCAGTGGGAGGAAACCGGGGGACCCAGAGAAAACCACGAAGTTGGACAGGCCACTCTACTCCTTGTCATGAAAGTCAATCGGATGATAACTTTGGTGTCTAGAGCATCCTCAAGAGTTTACGTGTTCATAACTCTGGTAGTAATTGTCTGAAATCATTGAAATACACTGGGCTTTTTCGTCTAACAACCATAAACACTGTGTATAAATTTAATGTCAAACGATATTTAAAATGATCAAAGGCTATAACTCTGGCAGTAATAATCGGAAATTGCTAAATACCAATAGGCTTCTTCGTCTCACTAATATGCAAACAACATATATCAATTTCGAAATAATCAGATGATACTAAATGTAGTCCTGTCGAGTGTTCGGAAGAAATTGTGGACGTGAGACAAAAAGATGTCCAGACAGACGTACGTACGAGGTGACAGCAATATACAACAACTTTTCCAATGTGGGCGTATAAAAAATCAAATAAATATTTTTTTACCAAAACAATGTGTTTTGCACCAAAGGGATCGAAACACATAAATATGCCAATGCCAAAAAATGTGTATCTGAACATTTCCTATACCCCTATATATTAGGGCTGTTTAAGTTGGACAAATCACAACTGGGTCAAAATATATTTTCTTTTTCACCATGGTATTCATTCTGTATTCCTCCAATACATGTGTTAACACTGTAGTGGGTTACAAACATGAAAAATTCCCAAGATCAAAATTAATTATATTTGAATTTTCAGCACAGGTGGTATAGTACATACGTAACCGGTTGCCAGGTAAGATACGCTCACATTTTGTAAGAGATGGATAGAGAACAAGGTAAAACAAAAGTGACTTTTCATAAAATTAAGTTGAAATCCGATAAAATTGACAGGAACCAAGATCGTTGGGTTATAAAAATATATTACAAGTTTCATCAAAATCGAATCAATATTATGACCTCAACAGGGTCCACAACCATAATTTTACACTATTTGCCGCAGTTTTGGTCCAATTTTCACTAACTGTAGCATCATTATAGTGTAACAATTCAAACATTTTTTTTTTTTTTAAATCAGATAATAATTGTGATCTCTTAAGAGGGTATCACAAGCTAAAAACGACATTTTTTGTACATTCAGGGACCCTAATTCAGGACGTTACGAAAAAAAATCAAATCAGATAATAATTGTGACCTCTAGCAGGACTACAAGCTAAAAACGTGATTTTTCCTACAATCAGAGGCCATAACTCCAGAATTTACGATCCGATATGCGCAAATATAAAAAAGGAGCAAGATCTTTGTGTTGTAAAGACTTATTTCAAGTTAGATCAAAATCAGATGAAAATTGTGACCTCTAGAGTGTCTACAAGCTACAAACATGACTTTTGCACAATCAGGGGAAATATTCCATGAAGTTATGGTCCAATAAAAGCCATTCTCGAAAAGAACAGAGATCTTTGTGAGATGGGCCTATAAAGATTCGTCAAAATCGCTTACAAATTGTAGATGGACGGACAAACAGGGCAACAGCAATATACGTCCACATGAAAATGTGGGCGTATAAAAAGACATTTATATGAATATAAATAATGAAATATTAAAGATGTATTATCCAAATGTATTAACCATAATAGCCTCTCTAGACCACTGAATGGCTTAGATATTGAGTGGATTAGACAATGTCTGTCATTGATATTATGGTGACACTTTGTTTATTATTGTGGCTATGGTACTTGAGAATCTAAAATATCAACTAGCAGACACAATATAGGCTATTTCTTGTCAATACTTCCAACATCCATCTCTCCAAATGGAGTAATTTGAAAGATATTTTCAATATACTGATTTCACAGTTTTAATTATAAGTCATGTAGTGTCATGTCTATCAAACTTTGATTTTAGAAAGAAAGAGATGACATACGTATACTTTTTGTAAGACAACATACCGACTACACATACATGTTCATATAATAGTATATTATTCAAAACTAGGTGTAAAATAATTAAATGAATAATTGAGAGACTTCTTTTTTTTTGAAAAATGCATATTACATGCACATGCAAATCAAGATATTCAATTTCTGTCAAAATCAAATAATTGTGTACAAATAGTTACTAGAAATAAGTACCTGCATGACCGTAACAGCACCATATGTAACAGCAGTCCAATAAACAGATCCAATAAATATACCTCCAGCAACAAATGGACAAGTTTTATAAATTATCTTATCAGCTATATCCATTATATAAACTACTGGTCCTGCAAATGCAAAGAACAAAATTCTTCTTATATCAAAATTCTTGACATTACATTATGTATGTTTTTTTATATCAAGAGACAAATATTTACACAATATTTTAGTGGATTGCAATGGATTATTTACTGATTTAAACCAAAAAATAGGCAGAGACCCCTAATATTCTATATCAGAATTACCTTGAGCACAAGCACAGCCTACCTTAATCCCTTTTCAATTTTAGATTAAATATATTATTATTACCTAGTCTTGGGAAAATAATTAAATATTCAGCATTACACTGAGGACAAACGACTTTTGTTGTACTGTTGCCTTTCTGTTTCTCATCAATCCATCTTTGTAAACAACTCTGATGAACCCATTTAGTTGTTCCTTTACATCGGCATGGCCTAACCCATGACGCTTCTCTATCATCTTCATCTGTGGCAAAACACACCCAACAAGAACGTCTGCAAGAAAGATAATACACAGTTTAAATAAAGATAGGTTGCCAGGCAACAAAACATACGCCCACAGCAGCTAAATCGCCCGGGCAGTCAATAAAAGTTGTTGCATATTTTTACTTATTTCGATAATGAAACATTTATATCACACTTAAATCTGATTAAGAGCAACAACTCAGAAAATCATTAGAATTTGTTTGGTTTTTATAAAGTTCTGGCCCATGCTAACATACAGTATGGTATACAAAACATTTCATATCATGTATTCAGCTGTTCAGTTATCAAATTTCATTGAAAATTAATATACTTGTTCTTCTCAAGGCCTTAAACACTGTGTATCACTTTGAAGTCAATCGGATAATAAGTTTGGCCCCTAAAGCATCGCAAGATTTTTCAAAGTGATCAAAGGAGATAACTTAGTAAGTAATTATGGGAAATCGTTGAAAATCAATAGGCTTCTCTGCCTCACGACCTGTAACACAGTGTATCAATTTTAAGTCAATTGGATATCAACTTTGGCCTCTAGAGCGTCCTCAAGATTTTTTGAAGTGATCAAGGGCCATAACTCTGGCAGTAATTATCAGAAATCTCTGAAAATCAATAGGATTCTACGTCTCATGACAGTTTAAAAATAAAAACACTGTGTATAAATTTAAAGTCAATCGGTTATTAACTTTGGCCTCTAGACCACCCACAAGGTTTATCAAAGTGATCAAAGGCCATAACTATGGCAGTAATTATAGGAAATCACCGAAAATCATTGGGCTTCTTCGTCTCATGCCCTTAAACATTGTGTATAAATTTAAAGTCAATCGGATATTAACCTTGGCCTCTAGAGCGTCCACAAGATTTTTTGAAGTGATCAAGGACCATAACCCTGGCACTAATTATTGGAAATCGCTGAAAATCAATAGGCGTCTTCGTCTCATGACCATAAACACTGTGTATAAATTTAAAGTCAATCGAATAATAACTTTGGCCTTTACAGCGTTCACAAGATTTTTTGAAGTGCTCAAGGGTCATAACTCTGGCAGTAATTATTGGAAATCGCTGAAAGTCCATAGCCTTCTTCGCCTCACGAACTTAAACAATGTGTATAAATCTAAAGTCAATCGGATATCAACTTTAGCCTCTTGTGCGTTCACAAGTTTCATGAACGGTCCAGGTAAATCCATACAATCCTAAATGCAACGGACACACTGTGGCATCTAAAAACAAGAGGCTGGCAATAATTACCTGTCATCTTCTTCGTGTATTTTACTCTGTGCCATTATTGATAAATTCCACACACAAACAGAGAAAAGTTTGGGTTTTTTTCTTCAGAAAATTGAAATGGTTCTTTAAAATCAAATGAGACTATACTGTACTTTCACTACTGCACTATCTCAGTCAGGCCATTCATATTACCTACAATTATTAAAAAATAAATTCATCTATAACTCCTCAAACTAATAAGAAGCTTATGCATATTATAAACTCTGGAAGGCTTAAAAATCTATTATCCTTACACATTATCCATTATGTAACTCAAATGCCAAATTTTATCCTTAGGAATGCCAAACAGAGAGAGTGAGAGAGAGATACTCTACAAAAACTTGGTGTTTTCATTTCCAGACTCAATTTTGTTTCAATGATTTGCTTGTGTACGTAGGTATGTTTCACACTGGGAGGAAAACCTGAAGAACCAGACAACTTTTTCTTATTTCAAGCGAAAAAACCAACATGCCAATCCAATGAACTTGTCATACATGTATATAAAGTATTATTTTGTACAATAATACCAGTACTTTCGGTGGCATTATATTTCGGTCGAGCTCAACAAAATAATGTTTCACATCTAGTTTGACAGTAGTTCAGACTTTCTTGACGACTTTTGTTTTGACTATGTCTGGCGAAAATTTGTTAGTATATATATTAGTAATAACTGGGTTGTTTTAGTTTTAAGTGAGGCTGATCACACTTTATTAACAATAATAAAGAAATATATTTTTAGATGTCTTATTTATTGCAATCAGGGCCGAAGACAAACCACAAAATAAATTAGCATTTCTTCTTAATTAGGTTTTTACATCTGCTTCCACCTTGGGTGATATCGCACACAAAATTTGCATTTGTCAAAATGAGGTTTATATACCAGTATGTCATTGTAAACTCATACAAAGCAGGTAACAGTAAGAAAAGACAACAACAATGTAAAACTAATTTCTAGTTGTTTTTTGCTTTATTCAATCTGCAACTATTGAACTTGATAAAACTTAATTGATCGACGATTGTTGAGACTGTTAATAACAGATAAAGAAATGAAAACACTGCCGAATGACAACTCGTGTGTTTCCTTCTCCACCAAAGAACCGTATTGAACTTGACACTAACTCACCAAAACCTTTATTATAAGGCTACTTTGCACATACTACAATAACCTTTGGGATTATCAGTTAATCAGCTTAAATTAACCCACTTTGATTGTTGCCACTTCCAAAATTTTCAGAAAAGACATTTCTTTGTATGCACTTATTCATCAATTGGCACTGCCTTCGATGGTAAGCTTGTCAAGGAATGCATGATCAAGTGCCACAGATTATCGTTAGAAATATCTAGGGACCTGTAAAAACGGACTCTATAGTGTTTGTGTAAATATTTGCTTTTGTGTTGGGAGTATAAAACATTATTTTTGTAAACATTGGACATATTGCTGTTCTTAAATTAAGATGTTTACATGGTGTGATCCATATGTTGTACTTAAAAACAAACTGTAAATTTTACCATCATGTTATTATTATAAAACCATCTTTCGCTTTAATAAATTGGTTTGGCGGTTGTGTTCAACCTTTCCTTTTGACTTATTCCGGAGTCCGAAACATCGCCTACCCTAGCAACGAGAACGTAGGTAAAATAGTTGAGATATACTGATGTGTTTGTTTTTAGCTATGATATGATGCCTTTAGTTCCAAGTGGCAAACTCAATTTCTTTATTGATGCACATAACATTTTAAACATAAGATAATTTTATAGTATTATGACCAATGAAACTAAATGTAGTGGCACAATTAATACTCTTGCTTAACTCCAAATGTTCGCATTTAAATTAATGAAGCGTAGTTTTCATCCATCATAAATCTACCGTATGTGTTCTTGGTAACTGCTTAACACCTCAATTTTAAGTAACAATAATCATTCGCTGTTTGGATGAAAAATATTGTCAATTGTGCTTACTGATTCCCATTGTTATTCTGGTTGTGTTCGCTTCATTGAACTATATTAGGGTACCAGTCAAATCGTCCACAAGCAAAGTCGTCCACAACCGTTGGTGGAGTCGTCCACAGCCGTTGGTGGAGTCGTCCACAACTATTGGTGATGTCGTCCACAACTATTGGTTATGTCGTCCACAACTAAGAATAAGACTTGTGCACAACTAAGAATAAGACTCGTACACAATTTAATCGTATCAACAACCATTGGTGATGTCGTCCAAAACTAAGAATAAGACTCGTACACAATTTAATCGCATGGAAGAAATAGCTAGTACTATTCTGTTATTTGATTTCAGATCGAATTATGGTTGTTTTTGTACTAAAGTTAATCGTATGGTCATTGTTGATTGTTTGATTAGTATTGACGATTTGTTTTGTAATAAAGTTAGCGTAAATTAGTCGAATGTGTGAAAGAAATTCGAGGGGGGCGTGATCGGCTGTCATCTGGTTCTGCACAGGTGTGACGTCGTGTTTGATATTCAATTTTATACCGATACTTTTGAATGCGAATTCTACACATTTCTTTAATGGTAGTGTCATATTTATTTCTATTTACATACATGTAAATTCTTTTTTTATTTGGAAACCATTAAAACACACACTTATAGTTAAATTATAGAAAATTGCACGAGAAGCTTGATTTCTTGATTGAAGGGTGCAAGTGATAAAAACCACAATTTTTTGATTGGTAAGAGGCGTCTAACCGCGGGAAAATTTACACTTACTATTGGATGACAGCATGCATGCACGAATAAAACTATCTTATTTGCATATTGCATGGGGGGATGTTTTTATAATAAAGTTAATGTTAATCCTATTGTTTGTTTGATCGTATGATCATTGTTTTGTTGTTCACCGATGTTTTTTTTAATGAAGTATTCTTGTATTGTTTGTTAATTGGCGTTATGATTTTAGCAATTTTAATTGTTTGATTAGTGTTTATTGTCAGTATCAGAAAATGCCGAAGTTAAAATCAGAAAATGCCGTGGTATTTCTTTATAATGCAATTTGTAGTCCTTCGCGTAACAGTCATGTAACTTGCAAACGTTTTTATTCATCCGTCGATGATAGACAATGATCACGTGACAACCATAACTGAAATGGCTATAAAATAAAGTTCTGTACGACTGATGATATAGCCTACAATATTTGTTAACAGTATCAGAAAATGCCGAAGTAAAAATCAGAAAATGCCGTGGTATTTCTTTATAACACAATTTGTAGTCCTTCGCGTAACAGTCATGTAACTTGCAAACGTTTTTATTCATCTGTCGATGATAGACAATGATCACGTGACAACCATAACTGAAATGGCTATAAAATAAAGTTCTGTACGACTGATGATATAGCCTACAATATTTGTTAACATTAACCCCCTGTCAATACGTATGTAACTAATGTACGAAAATTAAATGGTAATAGGTAGGGTGAGCCTGTCGTTCAGATTGCCTGTCAATAGCGTATAAAATAAAAAATCGATATAGAACTGCTTTATTGGCATAATGCCACCGATATGTCACGTATCATTGGAATTATCCAATGGAGATTCTGTCGGGGAAAACATCCACTGTTTCTCTCTCCGTGTATTCGATGTTCCATCAGGGAATTATATCCAATGACGATTTAAATTTACCTAACAACTGGTCAGTGAATCCATCAATGTATTATCCGGTTATTATTTTAATATCTACCGGTACCTGAATTTCACACGGGCAGAGCGTGGAAGACGTGCAATTCTGAAACCATGCCGAGACTGTCTTCAATGACCACGTGGCTTATTTTTATTTAATGCACCTTTTATGAATAATCAACAAGCTTGTTTTGAATATTTTACCAGATTATAGAAAGAATATCCATATCCCGAATGTAAACTATGTTGTGTGGACGACTCCACCAACGTATTACTATATCTTCAAAATTAAACTAAGTCTTGTGGATGACTCAACCATCGAGTGTGGACGACTCCACCAACGGGTGTGGACGACTTAACCAGGTTTTTCTTGTGGACGACTTTGCTTGTGGACGACTTGACTGGCATTCCTATATTAGGGTGGTGAGATGAGGTTTGTTATCTTCACCTATCTGATTCTGAAACGTCAAAGGCATATTTCTTCATGGGACTGTGAGGGGACTAATGAAAATGTTATCTGTCATGTCATATTGTCATGTAAGCGTACTCACTCACGTAGGCTACTTTCTCCCTGAAATTTCAAGATTGGAATAGTGTTATAATTTATAATAATCAAAATATTTTGGACTGGCCGACCTGCAATGTAATTTCATATAATTGAATCAAATGATTCGTAGCTTAGTGTTATTGCGTTAGATTGTAAATATCATTGACCACAGTGGGTGACTGACCTGTCGACCGAATTTCATTCACAATCAGTTGAATCACTGCTTCTCAACACTCGTGTCTCATCTTTACTTTTGATCTGTTCACGTTTAGCAATAGCATACACGTTTATTATCAAAATATAATTCGTGTCAATTTTTATTTCTCAACAATCTGACATATACTTACTATGACATTTATCCATGGCTTGTCAAACAAGAAAACGCGACATTTAATTTGGTAATAAATCAGAATTCGTCAAAGTTAATACTCCATCATACCGGAAATGATAGAAAGTTCAAGGTTGATCAAGGGAGAGTTCAATGATGTTGGGGACCATTCGTTGAATTTGTTCTCGCAGGTACTTGTTACGTCATCAAGAAACAATACAGGCGCCATGGATAATTAGCATTTTAGGCCTTTTAAACCTTTCATCGAAACCAATGCCAATTCGAACCTACATATTTTCGACTGTCACTTAGATTCGGTTAAAACAAATATTACATGTAAAAAAAGAGCTACTAACTCCTTTTCATTTTGAAATTGTTCATTTCAGAGAAACTGAATGGGGTTGAGGTCTTAAACGCCCAATCCCGATAATATTAAATATTTTGGAGAATAAATCTGGTTTGTGCTACACTCCCTTTACTTTTATATCCCCTACTTCAGCTAGGGCGGATCAACTAACTCGATATATGTGATACGTTTTCGACAGTTTTCGTCTGGAAATGGAGACCGACAAGCTGTATTATGCGTTTTCTCTGGATACAACCAGACTTTTATTTTATAAAAATAATGTGTACAAGTCTTTCGTTATCAAGCACGACTCATGGGTCATTCAGATGTATATAGACCTCTAAGTCTAAAGGAACGGGAATTATTGGGTCACTCATCGAAAAAGTTGACCCAGAACTTCGTGTCTCGAGTAGCAGTTTTGAGACAGGGTAAATACACCATTCCTCTATATTTTGGCGGTTAAATTTCATACGTGTAGTCAGACAATTATTTTTGAGACTGTTAAAATCAGAAGTTCCTTTAACGTCCACTAGTTCATGCCGGGACTAATGAATCATGACAAAACAGAAGGTATATATATATGTCATTTAAAGAATTAATATATCATTTAAAGATATCATTTAAAGAATTAATATATGATTCAATTTTTTTCGCGAAGGGGTCAAAGGCGTTTTATAGCTGAGGCGCTGGAGGCGCCAGTCTCCTCGCGAAAAAAATAAAAAAAGTTGAACAAATAAAACGGGAGAAAAATGCTAAAACCGATGAGAAAAATGAAATGTACCCTAGTTAGGGAGGGCCCTAAAGGCAGACAAAAGGGCCCCTCTTTCCAAGGGAAAGGGTCCCCGTGTCTGAGTCAATCGTTTTCTTTACACTGCTACTGTCGAATCCACTACTGAATGAGAATGCATTGCATTGCACTGGTATGAAAATCCTCAATCAAGACACCCCTCCCTCAACCCCTTGCGAAAGATGGCCCTCAAAATAGTATAGCCTCCGCCATGATAAACCCTTAAATTAAAACGCCCCTGGAAGGGATCTATAGCAGGGGGAAGAAACAGGGGCGTGGTGAGAATGAGTTCATGAGTAGCCATACTCATGCGCCAAAAAGTTTTTGCGCCAAAATCACAATCAAATTACTCAAAAAATGAAAAACATTTGTAAGTGGAAAAATTGTTTCATCTGACCCAATTAAAAAAATTTTGAAAGAGTCAAGTGATTTTCTCTTGGAAAGAATGGAATCTCCAAGAGAAAATAACAATATTTTATTACCGTATTTCTTGTCTCGGATTGCTGGAGATTGCGTTTCTGGGCTTCTAATTTTCGAAATGTTCCCGGGGGAGGGCCCCCCGGACCCCCCGCCGCGGGGTCGCGCCTTCGGCGCTCGCGGTGGCCGGCTTCGCCGGCCACAGCTCCGCGGTCAGTAAAAGGGTTTTGGTGCCAAAATCTTTTTTGTTACTCATAATTTCTTCTCAATAATTGCCCTCACCACGCCCCTGGGAAGAAAGCGGGGGATCCGCAGAAAACCCAGGCGTTTGCTCCCCGCCACGTAGGCCTATGTATGATGAAATCTTCTCGTGGATTATTCCAGCGATGTTAAGACAGTAACCTTCATGTTACTTTGTTTTACGGACGCTTAATGGGCGATGAATAATATTCAAAAAAGTTGGCTATGCGTTGAAAAATCTTGAGAAAATACTTACGCCATACAGTTTTCTCCGAGGGATCCTTTAGCTTGACCGTATAGCGGGTGTTAACTTATCATTTCGTCGGATTCCATCTGTCAAGGTGTTCTTTTCGGTGCACGTAAACGGGACGTCGTTTTTTTCGTCGTCCCAACCGAACGATTGTAGACAATATTTCTTGACCGACTCTCCGTTTATGTGCACGTACTGGCATGTGGAAATCACAGGATCGAACCTCATGGGACATGGGATTGGAACACCCCGTCGTTAGTGTCCATGAACCTTACGCATGGATCCACTTGGGTCACTGTTTTCAATAGAGCAATTACTTGATACTTGATTATCATTCTTGAATATCCAAGTGTTTATTTTGAATACATCATATTTGCTTTTTACATTTTTCACAAATTTTCGTCTATTGTATTTGATGTGGCGTGGGTATAAAACGAAGACAGGTTTCCGGATGTTGAATATTAATTTTTAAAATAAATAATTCATCACGCTGATAGTTCACCGTGGAATACATAACCTTTAAAACGTGTATTTTCCTCTGATTCAGTCTAAGGAATATAATTCCACAAACATTTTGCCAATAATATTACAATATTCAAGAAGGCAAAAGACTAAAATACGTAACCAGTTTTCGATAGCCTATGTTATGTAACATCAGACATTCGTTCAAATGGGACAGATGTGTGTTTATTAGATCTACATAAATGGCTAATGATCTGGGGTCCGTTTTCTCCTGGGATCCGTTTTCTCTGGTGTTAACGCATTGTTTTCTTGAATATTTGATAATAAGATAATTAGAGAGTGTCAAAATCCATTCATGGACTTTGTAACCAAAGCACATGTTACATACGACTGACAAGCAAGAATTAAGTATATTCAATTCTTATCAAATTTAAAGAAAGAATAAAAAAAAAAAAAAAAACCAAGCTCGGTGCTTTTAATTTTATGTTGTCTCTGGAATCAAAAAGCTGTATACACTAACTATGTAACATTCCAAGTTTACCCCCTTCCAGAAATTGCATAAATATATATTAAACAAGAGTTTTATTATGTGTTTGATATTGGCATTTCGACCATGCAAGATGTTTTTTTATTATTATTTTCTTAGTACACTCTTGAAATACGCTTCGTGGAATTTTATTAAAAAATTTTAATGAAGACAAGCTCGTTTTTCAAATTCTATGGGAAAAATTATATTAAAAGTGAAATTTACAAACTGCGCAGTTTTGCATACCTGACATAATACATGTAACATTCCAAGTTTACCCCCTTCCACAAATTGTATAAATAAAATATATATTAAAAAAGAGTTTTAAGGATTAATATATATACATTATTATGTGTTTGATATTGGCATTTCGAACACATGCAAGATGGTTTTTTATTATTATTTTCTTGAAATACCCTTCGTGGAATTTTATTTAAAAAATTTTAATGGAGACAAGCTCGTTTGTCAAATTCTATGGTAAAAAATTATAATGAAAGTGAAATTTACAAACTGCGCAGTTTTGCATATCTGACATAATACATGAATTAACAATCACTATATTATATTGTATGTTTATATTATACGACACTTGGGGAGAATAACGAAAAACCTTTATTTTATTAAATGATTTTTAACTTCCATTATTTAAAAAAAAAAGAAAGAATAACTAACATAAAACATAAGAAAGGAAAATCGATATCATTCAGTGCCTTTCGCTATAACCTTCCATCGAAAACACCTACATCTAGAGTGCCCGGAATATGGATAAATATATCTGTGACGGTTTCGAGGGCACCCAAAAATAACGGTAGCGCACATATTTTAATCGAGGGCAAGAATATTGTTAAGAGACATCTTGATTTAAAGTAAAATGCTATTATCAAATTTTCTTAATTCACTTAGGTGATATATAATTGAAAATACGAAGTTCGTCATGATAATGAGCCTCACTCTGAGGTGCCTCGAAACCCCTCGACTTAATCGGAAACAAAGAGCACTGGGTACGAGAGTGCATTCTGTTGTGCATTGCAGCTGTGAAAGATAGACGTGGCGGAGGACGGATTATAGTGTGGTTCCTTCCCCCGTAACAAGGACAGTTATTTACATCTAATGGGGGAATTTGGAATTGAAACTACAAATATAAGAGCTTTATCACCAGTGGACTTTGATCAATTGTCGAATAATCAGTATTTTTTCGCACCAGACCCTGTTCCAGTGCGTGGTAAAATGCAAGATGACGCGCTACTCGATAAGACGGCTGCTATTTCTAAACAGGCGCAGCAGATACCAGTATCAACAAACGGGTCTGATCAAAATGAGGATTCTTTATTAAAGAAAATGAACAATGGCGTCACAACTTTTTCAGAAGAAAAAATATGTGTGCCGACAGTAAGTCAGGTGCGTATTTCCGAACCGACCACGTCTGCTCCAACGACATTGTCGTCTGCTCAAGGGTATTGGTCATCAGCACCAGCAGACGACACATTTGTTCAAGGATTTCAGTCATTAAATGGTACCGTAACGTTTCAGCAGTTTTCACCGTCAACTAATGCGACAAACATGTCTAATGTGATGTTTAATACCGGTTATCCAGGTCAGGTTGGTGTAAGTTTAGCACAGCAGTCTCAAAGTCAGAGAAGGGCCATCACAGCACATCATAATTTTCCACAGCGTCAGCCAAACATATTGATAAATAATGCGAAATCTTATCCAAATTGGAGCAATGCACCTGTCCAGTCTTGGTCTGGTCAACAAAATCAAGCCACATTGTCTCCCTGGACTAATGTACAGCAACAAAGAAGATCAGTGCCAAATATTAATGCATTAGGTCCCATGAAAAAACCTAATTTTCAGCATGTTTCCAATATTCAGCAGTCGTCAATGGTTGCACCATCGAAGTTTCGAAGGAGTACGTCTTTTCCTGGACAAATTCAGCAAGCAGCAATGGGAATGAAACAGCCATTTGAATATTCAGGATTTGAAGACCTTCAGAATCAGAGAGAAGGCGTTTTACCTTACCAGGTGAGGCATAGCAATTTTAAATAGCCATCTGAGCCTTGTTGATAAATCTTGATATGGATGTAACTTATTTATTGTGTTATGTGTACATGTAAGAATTAGAACGAATCTGACTGATTGTTTTTTTAATGTCTTGCTTCGACATACGTGATATCACAGAGAACGAATCTGTCCACAAATTGGTTTAAATAGTACTTCTGCTAACTTCTAGGCCTATACCCAAGTCCCAACCTGTCACTTACTGGCTGTCAGACATTCATAATATGCTTATTTAAAGAAGCTAAATCGCTAACATTTGGGACCTAGAAATTGACATAAGTGATAAAGTGATAAATTTTGCCAATAATAAAGCTACCAGTTAACTAAACTTACCTTTTTCAAAAGTACAACATAATATACAAAAATTCCAGATTATGAGTTGTTGTTAATAAATTTTGCCAATATCAATATAATAACGCTACCAGTTAACTAAACTGTCTAAACTTACCTTTTTCAAAAGGACAACATAAAAATTCCAGCATATCTTTGTCCACATTATTAACAAAGTAAAATAGAGATTTGTTTTTTCCTGAGTATGAACTGAACCACCTTACGGGTGTTGTACATTTTTATATTAAATATTTGGCACTGTTACACTAGTGTAAATAGATGTAGGCCCTAAGTTTATACAAATTTAGTTTTGACTTTTCTTTTTTGTAAAAATTTGACAGAATAAGTGAGTAAGATTTATCATTGTTTTCAGAAAAGCTGTTTATAATAATTAGCCTACCGCAGGAGTGGTTCGGGGCACAGAGTGGTTCACTTTGACTTTGCTTGGGTCTTCTCATTACTTCATATACCCTGTCTAGTCTAGGTGATAGTGTCATTTCTTAACAGATTATAAAACCTTACTACCTTTAACTGGTAAAAGAGCAAATATTTATACTATTAGGAGGTGAGGTCTATCAATATTTTGGGTGACTATGCATTCTGAAAAATTTACTTTTTTTGATGTCAAATAAACTTTATTCTTCAAACTACATATTATTACATTATTATCATAAATTAAATTAATTTATAAGAAATTTCATTTAGGTTATCAAAATAATTTTGGGCAGATAGTGGTAGTCCATGTGGTATAAACACCAAGGGGGAATAATAGGTTAATTAATGCATGTATGTGATTTATACCCTGGCTATAACATAACAATGTATTTCTTTGACAGTTGTGTAAGTTATAATTCACAGTAATAGATGTCAACAAAACTGGGGTTTAATGCAGGTGTTGAAATTTCTAGTAAAAAAACCCAGTGTGTACTTGCAATCTTCTATTGAAAAACGTGTCATTGTACACAACCGTTTATGTGTTCACATTGACCAGTCAGTTTTCAAATTACAAGGTTTAAAGAATTGGTAGTGTTAAAAACATAAATAAAAAAAACCCCTGAAATTTACATACAAATACAATTATTGGCAGTATTCGATTAGTAATATTTTGGATGCCTGTGTGCCGTGTCTCTGTAGACCTCGTTATTCAGTATCGGTAGTTAAAGATGCATTGTAATTGTAAGACTAGAGCTAAATCTGCCTAAGTATTACACAGAGCATTTGTTTAATAATTTAATTCAAGACACATAATCAAGACATTGTTTTTATCATTAGAATTATAGAATGATAGCAATGACAATCAAAACTGCACTATCCTTCAAACGGCCATGCCATAACAATATATATTCACCTTTTATTGAAATCTTCTCTAGTATGCATCCATAAGTATAATTCTCCGTTTGAAGTTATACATTGTACCAAGAAAAACATGACCCCTCCAGCTGAACAGAAATTATCTGCTTTCCCACTTTTAAGCTATAATAATGCACTAGTCTCTAATCTCTATCATCCAGAAAAATATTCTACTAATATTTCTCTGGATGCGTTGTCAACATTTGAGAAAAATCAGTCATTGACTAGATTATCCGTTCTTTTACTATATCATAAAAAAATGACTTGTCCAAAAACAAGATGATGAAGCCCATGAAATTAATTTATATGAATGCCATTTATTTCTAATAATCCATTTGATTGCACGTCAGTTCAATATCCAATATTCTTAATTAAGCTTTCATATTACATATGAATGCTTATTGTTTCTGTTAAGATTATTATTATTTTTTTTTTGTGTATTTTCTGTAAATCGGATTTCTCAGAATCTAACCATAGGATCTTTCTGAAATTTTGACCTACCCCCCCCCCCCCCAAAAAAAAAAAATGGGTTGCGAAAGTTGTTTGAAAATATTTTCAAAACGTTTTACGAATTGGAAATCACCAAATTTTATGAACGAAAAAACTAACAATGCATAGTCGTAACTTTGTTATTTATTGACCTATTTTACTAATTCTTTTTTCTTTGAGAGTACCTTGTGAAAAAATATTTTCATCTGCAGTTTCAGATTTTTGAATTTCGAAAATTCGTCGCTGTGATTTCGAACCGGAAATTTAGACCAACTTGACAACTTCTTTTATAGTTGCACGATTTTCATGAAATTTAGTAAGTAAGTAGATCCCACCGATGCGATTTCAAAAATATGATCACAAACTTTCTAAATTATCTCCCTTTGATGAAGTTAAGGATCAAAATTTTCAAAAAAATCAACGAAATATAGGTCAGAGTGATCTAAAAAAATTTTAATTACTAGACAAGTAATTACCGATTCGCAACAAAATATGAAGTTTGTCGATCGAACCGGAAGTGCCACCATCTTGAAACGTGAAAAATCAATAGAACTTTTGCGATATTGTACTTACACTGTCTTACAGACATGCGAGTTATATTTTCTGAATCCTTGAGTGAAGGCCTAAAAAACGTTCGGAGCAGAATTTTGATTTAGGTCAACTGATGATTGCCATTTTGAAGTGAATATGATACAAAGTGCCGACAAAGTTGTTTACGAGTACCAAATCACATTAATTTCATTAGATTATTGTGACAGATTTTAATGATTTATTTTTTCTTGTTCGGATTATGAACCATGACATGTGACAGTAAGTGACTATGAATATGAAAGCTTTAATATCTGCTATTAGCAGATCTAGTTTTTTCTATTTTTTGTAAAATTTCTCTTCATGGGGCCATATCTATGTTTTTGAAATTTTAATTCTAATTCATCGTAAAGATTAATGTTTATTTATATTAATGCAAAAATTTTGGGATTTATTGCGGGAAAGGGTGCAACTCTTACATATGTACATGTACTTTACTTGGTCAGAAGATACTGGATAACCAACCACATTAAAAACCGAACCCAATTGTTGACAACGGTCTCAGACGCTCCGTACATGTACATTGAAGCCTTGGAGGTTCTGGTTGATTGAATTTGAGACTATAACATCACAATTGTTTATAAAAATATAACTGGCACAGTTGAACTCCTAGTTCACAGTGAGATGGTTTTATGTTATTTCTTAAAGATACATTATTGGAGAGCAAAAACTGACTTTTGTCAGTCTTACTTTTGGCCTCAGAGGTCATAGAAATTATAAATTAGATCTTTATAACAACAAGCCAAAAAATCAACCCTGTAGACCCACGGATGGCTTGGATTGGGCTCGGATTTAAATAGGATTTCGTTGATTGATTTAATCACAATGGTGTCGTGGGCGGAGATTCTTCGTAATGTTGACGTCTTCATACTTCCGGAAATTAGCAGCTCATCACACTGCCTTCCCTGTAATACACACTGTCGTTATTACATGTATACGCGCTTCTGTCACTTGCGTTTCAGTAAATTTATGGAAATTGATAAACATCGCAGCTAACATTACCCCAGTTGAATTGCAACCCCATGGGATCACTGTTTTCTATTCGTCTGCTTATTAGGGAGTCACTTAGGCCTGCCTGAAGTACAAAAGAGTACACGCAGGCAACGCAAGAAGTTGGCTATTATTATTATATTTTATTTACAATACTGCCTCGTTGATTTTTTCCATTCCTTTCAAACTTTAAAATCCTGTCGCAGACTTTCTCTTCTTATCTATATATTAAGTCTTAATTGTAATTTGTAGTAAGTAATAAATGTAATACAAATTGAATTGCAGTCCTGTCTCAAACCAAATACGCTTACGGTACCACAGTCATTGTAAACATTACTTGATAATCGAGACTATGTAGGTAGGTGGAGTTGACGCCTGTCAATCAACGATCGGCCATACTAAGAATCGGTGACGATGGAATTCAATCCCATTTCTAGTCAAAAATTACACTGATAATAACCATGTTCAGAATAAAGTACCGGTAATTTGACTGAAATTTTCAATATATTCTTCTTTCATCATCTATTTTTAAACTGTTATAGCAAGAATGGTTAACTCCTTACAAAAATCTCCCATAATGTAACTTTAATGTGAACAAAGACATGGATAGTCATTAATAATTGCATTCATTCTACTTTGTATGATAATAAATAAGATTCTGTGTACATGATATACTATGGCTCATGATTAATTTTTAAAATCTGATGGACTCTCAGTTGCAATATTTGAATCAAACCCTATCGCATACAGTTACATGTACACCAGATTTCAATTAAGGATGGCATGGCTACAAAGAAGTCTTTGTTTTTCATTGATTTCTGATTATTACTGTCAATGACAATGTTATTGCCCTTGATCAATTTTAAATATCTTGTTGACACTGGACACTCAAAATGGTCTAATGCTTTAAGTTATAATTCAATCGACATAATGTTTAGAAAGAAATTCCATTTGAAGTGAATGAATGAAATGAGGTTTAAAGCGGAAACTTCATATGTCTTTTGCTAAAAAGGTTGTCAACTCACTATTATACGATCATGGGCAAAATTCCACAGGCATAAATTATCCCTAACAATAATAATACAATTACTTGAATTACCTCCCTTGTTTTCCCATTCCCCTCCATGCAATGGCAATCTTCAAACGTTTGAATTTGAAGTTGAAAATGATATTTTTGCCAATTTCTCAACTGGCAATAGTGAATTATAGGATTAAATGAATTATTCTTGAACAAGGTAGCAGAGGCGGATTCAGTGGGGGGGGGGGGGATTCAATCCGATTGACTTCAAATTCATACACAGTGTTTAAGGTCATAAGACGATATTGATTTTCAGTGAATTCCGATAATTAGTGCTAGAGTTATGGCCCTTGATGCTTCAAAAAATCTTGTGGACGCTCTAGAGGCCAAAGTTAATATCCGATTGGCTTTAAATTTATACACAGTGTTTAAGGTCATAAGACAAAGAAGCCTATTGATTTTCAGCGATTTCTGATAATTAGTGGCAGAGTTATGGCCCTTGATCACTGTAAAAATTCTTGTGGACGCTCTAAAGGCCAGAGTTAACACCGATTGACTTTAAATTTATACACAGCGTTTAAGGTCATAAGACGAAGAAGCCTATTGATTTTCAGCAATTTCCGATAATTAGTGCCAGAGTTATGGCCCTTGATCACTTCAGAAAAATCTTGTGGACACTCTACAGGCCAAAGTTAATATCCGATTGACTTTAAATTTATACACATTGTTTAAGGTCATGAGACGAAAAAGCCTATTGATTTTCAGCAACTTCTGATAATTAGTGCCAGAGTTATGGCCCTTGATCACTTCAAAAAAATCTTGTGGACACTTCCGAGGCCAAAGTTAATATTCGATTGACTTGAAATTTATACACAGTGTTTAAGTTCATGAGACAAAGAAGCCTATTGATTTTCAGCGATTTCTAATAATTATTGCCAGATTGACTTTAAATACACACACACTGTTTAAGGTCATGAGACGAAGAAGCCTATTGATTTTCAGCGATTTCAAATAATTACTTCAGGAGTTGTCTCCCTTGATCACTTCAAAAAACCTTGTGATGCTATAGAGGCCAAACTTATCATCCGATTGACTTCAGATACACAAAGTTTAAGGTGTTGAAACAAACATTTTGATTTTCAATGAATATTGATAACGGAACTGCTAAATCCATGATATTAAATGTTTCCTATACAAATTGTTAGCGTGGGGCAAAATTTTTATAACAAGCAAACAAATACTAATGATTTTCAGATAATTACATAATGAGTTGTTACTCTTAATCAGATTTTAGTGTATTAAAATGTTTCATTACCAAAAAAAGTAAAAATATGCGACAACCCTTGTTGACTGCCCGGACGATTTAGCTGCTGTGGGTGTATGTATTGTTTTGTTGCCTGGCAACCTAACTTTAGCTATTATAGTGAGAACTGCCATCTCTTTATCTTATCTCCCAAAATGTATCTTTAATGTATTAAGCAAGAGCTAAATCTGCCAATTAGGCCTGAAATGTTATCTAAATTATTAATTTGACATTAATTACATGTAACTTATCCAAATCATAATCAACTCTCAATGTCATCGCTAGCCTGTGATATTTACTGGATTAGAACCCGATCAGGTGCTCAATGCTCTTTGATGATTACAAAACAATGGATAATCAAGACTTTACATGTACTTTAGTAATATGATGATCAAGGTTGGGCTCAAAATTTAATTGCTAAATTCTCGGTTCAGAGTGGATCACTTTGATTGAAATTTTCAGCAAATTTCCTTTACATTATCTAGTTTTCAACCATTATAGTGAGAACTGCCAGCTCTTTATCAAATCTCCCATTATGTATCCTTTACTGATTAGAATTTACAGTAAAAACAGAAACAACTGATTGTAAATCTGTTGATATAATTCTTATCTACAGCTGCAATTGATACACTAATCAAGGCTTTTAGCAAGTAAAATTATGTTCAATTGCAAAATTTTCAACACATAAATTTATCATCACAGTTTGCATGGAAATAGGTACATGTAATTATGTTTCAAATAGCGACAGTTTTTCTCTATTTTCGAGTGACTTGCACCACATGTAATTACTGCAGTCATTGTTTTTTTAAGGTGAGCGATCGCTCTTGAGCACCTGCCACTCACCTGAATATTGTCCGAGGGGAGGTTTTCCCCCCTCCCCTTAAAATTGAAAATGGATCTCCTTAAAAAAGTCATGGGGGCTTTATTATCATGTATAAAACCAGGAATTACGCCATCACATACAGTTATTGATCTTCAGACAGAACCATTTCCCATATACACTAATAAATAACTCTTCCTTAATATCAGATCACTCTCGTTATTTTCTATATCACTCTTCTTATCGAAACTGGGAGATATTTTTTAGGGGAGTGATTTTTTAATTTGTCGATTAAGGGGAGCTTTTTTCGGCTCCTTGAACGCCCTCCTGTTCTGCACAAAGTTGGAAAGTTAAAAAGTGGGCCATTATCTATAATATTATTGTGTGCTACGAAGGAAATTTTGCATGGACAGCAATTGAATTCAGTCAAGGATTCTTTTAAATCCCATTTAAATGACTCTAGACACTTTTTCTTGCCAGAACCTCTGTCATGCACGTCCGACTAGCTTAGCCAACACTGGGATCGAACCGCAGACCTCCCTGTTAGTGAGATACAAATGCAGCAACGTGCCCTCTTAGGCAAGACATAAGTTGGAATGTGTACAAATCAATAGCCCACTCCCTACTGTATTTTGATTTAAATGTGAATTCTCTTCAGACTTTCATCAGATCCTGAGTAGGCCTACAGGATAGAAATTAGAATGAAACTTTAAAAAAAATGAGGTATTGACAAATGAAATTGATGTATAATATTGGGAGCTTAATTTATGATTCCAGAAAGTATCGATCCAGATCTTTACTTGATTATATATTTATTAATTTCTTCTTATTAATGAATGAAGTTGGTCAACAAATGGTATTTTAAATTGATTCCACAATTTGACAAATGAGTGTGCAGATCATACACTGTTTTTGTTGGCATACCTAACATTCTATTTTTACAAACTGTGTGTGTAGTTTCAACAGTATGATACACCAGTCATTACAACAGCTGGATACATGTATACTTACACGTTGTGCCAAGTAAATTTTGAACCGTATATAGGCCTATAGGCTATGAATTAATAATATTTTTGTGTCTTCTCTTCATGATTGCTAATTTCCGTTGGGATTTAATCTGATAATTTTCCATTTGCAACAAATTCTTCAATTGAAGTCCTACATGTTTATGAGGAAAATGCAATTTTATAAATAAAACAGTATGGTACATGTAATAGTAACTTACTATTTCAACCATTTCTTAGTTTTTGAAGTTACACTACATGTACCAGTACCTGTAGCTTTTCTGAAAGTTTCAATTCCAAATATTGTGTCATTTCATAGTAACCTAATCACCAAAACACACATAAAGAAGCAATAGTACATCAATTGGCATATTAATTTCAAAATTCTCACTAAGCTTTAGTGTTGGCAGTATTCTTGAAAAATTGCCATTGTTTATATATATCTTGATAACGTTGCTTGCTTACTTAGTCTCTATAATCCAAACAAATATTCTACGAATATTAGTCTGGATGGGTCCTCAAAATTTGACAGAAAGTCGGTCATATTCTGGATTGTCCAGTCTTTTGAGTTAACACGTACTGAATCTATCAAAACATCTCGCTCGTCAACATTGACACTCTCTAAAATTTTGTTTGTAAAGGTTTTAATTGAAATAGTAATTTTCTCTCATCATGAATCAGACGTTTGGCTTGTCACAATCTTCTTAATTTTTCGCCGCGATTCATGCTTTATTTCTCATGTCTATTTTGTTTCTAATAAAAGATGTGCCAAGTGAATTGTGGGATATATTTCAGACTCGCTTTATAGAATCTAGCAAAATCGGCCCGGCTTCATAAGATCTAGCACTTATCGAGACTTCAGCCAAAAGGTTCCATTGCCCATGCGTAACCGGGAGTTTGTTTTTTTATGTGGTAGATTATCCAGTAAGTTTCGTCAATAATTGAGAACCGACCCAGACCCTCAGTACGTTGAAGACATGGGGGGCTCTGGGTGACAGAGACTACTTGCTTACTATAAGTTGTAAACAAAGTTATTTTGGTAGCCCACTAACTTAAGAAGGTGTTGGATAAGATTGTAGATGACCATAATATATTATTATTATAATTATATGTTTTAATGCCAAGCGAAGACTGCATAGAATCCATGGTTTGTTTTTATAAATTAAAAACAACATGTATATGACGTACATGGTTTAACTGCATTATGGAGCATGTGTATATGTAACTTACGTTAGGGGAACAAAGAGAAACATGAAGGCCAAATATATCTTAATAGCCTTGGTAACTTAGCCAAATTCACTACAAGTAGGCCTACTATACTAATCACACAAATCAGTTAATGAAAGCAAACACACAGTTGACAGAACAAGATAACAATTTTTGATATATATTTATGTTATTGTGTTGTTGGAAGGAAAATAGTTTGCTTTCAGAGTCCAGTGTACATTTAAATTTTTGCAATGTTTCTGGAGAATTTAACTATATTTAATGGTGTTCATCCAAACATGTAGGCCTATATAATATATAAACTAAAAACCACTACAATTTTCTATGTCCCAGAAGAATTATAATAATTGGGTTAATGGTTTAGTTTACCAAGTACATGTAACAAGGTTTTTAGAGAATATAACTACATAATATAATGCTATTCATTATCTCATGGGGTTACCCCCACTTCAGATTTAAAGTTACATTCATGTACATGAAAACTGTATGTTTCATGAGCACTATTACTCTAGAATTTAAAAAAAAAACAAACATAATAATTACATGTATGGATGAGCTAAAAGAATTCTAATAATTGGGTTAATTGTTGTATGATTTAATCTACAGTTTACATGCATTTTACAACCACACATTCTAAATTGTATCTGGGTATGTTATTCTATGATCTATTTATGTTTGCTTGTACTTGGCTAACTGCCAAGACATAAAGTACCAGATTTTAGGCATTCATTGCCACATGTTGCTCTACTGCATTTGATGCTGGGACAAATTTTCAAATGTTTTTAGAACAACCAATATGTCTTATCTGACAATGATGTAATAATTATTTTTGAAAAGCTTCGAGTCTAATAAGATTATCATCAAAGTAACCTAGAAGCATACAGCACTATTGACTACAATCACCAGGTTTCGAACCCTCTGGTTTCAAACCCTCTATTTTTCTTATCATATTCCTTATTGTTTGGTTTAATGGTAGGGGCAGTTGACAAGAAAAGCCTTCCTCAGTCTAAAACCACCAAAAATGCAGATATAAGCACCATTGAATGATAATCGGATTAAATTCAAAAATACTCAATATAAAACATTTGATCTATTTTTTTTTAAGGAATTGATAACTGCATTGGTTTAACAGTATTTCCAAATAAGTGGAGGGCCATGGCAATGATTATCAAAGTACATACTTGCGTATTCTTGGTGCCCTGAAATTTAGATATTCTAGTTATGATATTGATTTGGTATACCGGTACATCATACAATATATGTAAATGTACCTGCATTTTGCTTTTGCTTTTGAGAAAATCTAACCAATTTATTGTAATAAAGAAAGCAAGACAGTCAAACACATGTATAAGCTTACATATTTAAACAGTTAGTTATAATGATATAGTTTAATTGTTTTTCAGAATGAACGTCCAGCATCCTTTGATACAATGAGGTTTCCAGCTTTGGAAAGTCAGTTATTGGATATTATGAGGACAACAGTTGATGGCCAAACAGCAGATCATTTTAGAGGTAAAGTTGTCACACCATTCTTTATACAGGGAGTAGAGTCGGCTATCCAACCTCATGGGTTTTCTCTGGGTCCTCTGGTTTTCACCCATTGCTAAAGACCCCTATGTGCAAGCAAATTATTGAAATAAAGTTGAATCAAATGACCTATTTTGTGCCTGGACACACTCTCTCTCTCTCTCTCTCTCCAAGTTGAGTTAGTATTGAGTGTGTTTACAAATTTATCTAGTGGAATTTAATGATGAATAAGTGAGTGCCAAATTTACGAAAATAATTTGTGGAAAAAGTTTCTGAAGTCGGTTAAATGATACAGTCTAATGTTTTATCTGTGAAAACGTGTCCTTTAATTTGGCAATTATATGCCGATTATGAATATTAAATTTGATAAAGGTTTTGAATTATTGTCTGACAGTTATATGCTGATTATGAATATTAAAATCTTATACCTTGAAATACAATTTTGTTTCTTAATGCTCAAAATTTCTATCGTTTTGCAAAGTTATATAGTTATTGATATGCCCCACCTATTTGGAAACAGATCATCTGGGTAATTTCTTTATCTAAACTATTTAAATGATCTTTATGTTATCTTTAACCTTAAGACAGACATTGGTATAGACAGCAATAGCCTAAAGCAATGACCTACATGTATGATATACAAGATACAAATGTACTGTACATTAAATAGATCTTATGAAATATGTTTCACCTCATTAACTTCTTAAAATAAACACACACACACAGTTATACATGTTGACACTCATTAGTTTCTTTGTTTTTCTGTCTAGATCAAATAGGCCTTTATTATGAAATTCATGTTCATTATAAAATAATGAATCGATTTATTTGAGAATTATTTTTCTAAATATCAGATATTGTTATTTTGGGAACAAACTACAATACAATTTCACACTGGGTCAGTGTTTTCGGACTAGCCCAACTTTTCTGGCACTGAAGTGGAATTGTCGGGGAAATTGTGGTCTATTGTACTGTGCATTGTTTACATAAGACGTAGAATAAAACTAGTCTGGCAGAATGATGTCTTTTAGTTTTACTCATTTTATATGCCCACTATAGTTTACACTAAATTAATTGTCGAAAATATTTTTTACCTACATCAAAAACACCTTTATTTATTTTTCTAATACATGTACTTCAAACAAATGTTCTAGAATTTTATTTGCAGAAGAAAAAAAGTTAATATTGCAGCTGCAGGCTCATTAACCTGCACCAATGTCATCCCTATCATTGATTGTGGCTGCCAAGTGAATATTCACTGCTGATCAGTGATCAGTGTGATGCTTGACTTGAATTTTGTGCATACATAATAAGTTATGTAATCTAATTTGATGGTAAATTGTATGAATGTTGATATTCATGTGGCACAGCCTATTGATTTCATATACACTTGACTTACTGACTTTCATTTCGAGTTATTACTCTGGAAAATATCCTATAATTCTAGAGGCAGAAATTAAATCCTGGATGTAGTGGTACAACCTACCTCTCGTCACTGAAACCGTTGAAATAAACACATTAATTTTTAAATGAAGTTAGATTTATTGTTTCTGTGAATTACATCATAAATTCATAGCATACTTGATATTCTCGTTTACCTTCAATAATGTTAATGGTAGAGTTGTATAAGACACCATATGTTTTCTTAAGGTTGTTACAAAAAGAAAATATGTTCCCATCTGTAGTGTAGCTATGGTGTGAGAGGGAGGTGGGGAGCACTTACATGTACAGTCTAAACATCTGTAACAATTTTATTTTTCAAAGAAAATCACAAAGTGCTTAATTGTTTAAGTATGTTTGATCATTAGATAGTGTATATTGTGTTGTTGTTTTCATATGTGGGTGGTAAACTCCAGGACCTTCATTTGCCGACACAAACTCTAGCTACCTATGCAAACATCTTTTGAAGTTTTAATGTACTGTAATGAAATAAGATGTAGTTGATGTATTATTTGTATTGACTTAAAGGTAAAGCACAGTTTCATCATGATGAAAATCATCTTTTAGATGATGGATCTTTAGATCAAACCGTACCTAATATCAGTGGATCATTACGTGGTTCACCTAATTCACAACCTGGGGTAGAACATATGGAAAGGTTCTCGAGGAAAGTTTTTGTTGGAGGATTACCACCTGATATTGATGAAGGTAAAACTATTTGCTTATAAAGATTTAAACAATACTATATAGGAATAGATGACACTCAGTTATAATAGGTCTAGTTTTAATTAATAACATGTTTTGAATTCAGTTTCAATATAACAAATTATGTCAAGACAGTTAGTTACTCTCTCCCCTGAATAGATAACAATAAGGTAACTGTCATCACCATATGAAATACCAAATACAATATTGCCTGTGCTTTTAAACTAGTAATCAACAATGTCTGTAGAGGATGTTGACGGATTTTCAATCCATCAAATCTTTGTATATTATAAATCCTTCAAATGACATTTAGAGGCTTTAATGATGAAGCAAAACTACATAATTGTATGGATGGATAATTAATTTCACAATTATAAATTATATTATAATAATTTATTTTAATTTGTTAATTTCTGTAGAGGAGATTACAGCAGCTTTCAGAAGATTTGGTCCATTAGTTGTTGACTGGCCGCATAAAGCTGAATCTAAGTCATATTTTCCTCCTAAAGGTAGGTTATTTTCACTTGTTTTATGCTAAATCTAATTTAGTTAATAGATTGTTCATTAGCCGAGTGCTATATTAAATGAAATTTTTCTTTTAAATCTTGACAGCTTAATCAAACAGCAGGAGTTTTCATGAAGTACAAATTGTAAATGTTGTTTTGTTTTTGTTGAATTACTTACTACATATTTATTGATCATCAATGACACAAATAATTCTTTATTTTCAGGGTACTGTTTTCTAATATTTCAAGATGAACTCTCTGTTCAAGCTTTAGTAGAAGCATCATTAGTTGATGATGATAAACTATACTGGTGTGTTTCGAGTCCTACCATGAAAGATAAGCCTGTAAGTACTTAATGAAATTAAATGGATTATTTCTGCTTTATCTAACAGTCACCATGTCATTGTTATGATTTATGTATTTATATAGGTAACAGAACACTGCTAATTTTCACCCAGATATTCTGTGTCTGGGATAATTTATCATGGCTCAGAGTTTACTTACTATTTGAATATGATCAAGGTATTAGAATAATTACTGGGATGAAATTTTCACATTTTGATGATGTTGAGACTTCGAATTTGTTGGCAATTATTTTCCATACACCACCCTGTATATAATAATTTCTTTATTAAAAACAAACACACAGACACCCAACATGTCTCTTTGATTGCATACAGTGCAATATAATCATTTTCTGTGCATGATCTGTATTTCTGGACAACATAAGATCAAATAGAAATATGCCTTTATATAATGCAACTGACGACAATGAAGATCCATGCAGAACATGAATTATGTTGAGTTTGTACTTATTTGACAGTGAGATTGTAAAAAGATACAGATCATAGTATTAGTAATGCAATAAAAGATATTGCCATGTTATTGATTCATAAGACCATTAATAAATGTCTGCATTTGGAATATTATAAGGCCAGTTGTAAGCTTGTGTCTGTCACCATTCGGTCTTGTGATACATGTAGAATGCCAACATTTTGTTTTAATAATCAAAGTTATTTTTCCAAAAGAATCAAGTTTTTAGTTTACAGGCATATTAAATGCATGTAGGGTCTACCTACACGTTACACGTTTGTTATTTATATTGAATATATATAAAACCTATTTAAACCACCAAGCTTATTGCATTTGTATGTCACAGATGTTGACAAATTAATCAATACAATCTCCTCTTCGTATCAATTTCTGCCTCAATGTCAATTCAAAGTCACCAACATCATAATGTGATCTCAAGTTATAAGCCGGATAGGCCTACATATATGTGTGGGTTATTTGATTGTTATAGTTGAACTAATAGTCCAAGACAATAATACCTATCTTTATTAGATGACAGTGTATCATATTTCAATCAAGATATCGTGCATTATATTTATATACTAGCTTATTATATAGTGATCCATGTTCAGGGTTTCCGGTATTGTGTATCTGCATTAAAATAGCATTATGCAAGAGCAAAATCTGCTTATTACAGGTCTTTCTTTAGGCCTGAGATTTTATCTAAATAATATATTAGACATTAATTAACATATCCAGACCATAATAAACTCTTAAAGTCAAGGCTAGCCTTCGATGTTGGCGGATTGAATTCCTATATATGCCACTTAATGGCCGTTGATAATTAAATCAATCAAGTGGATAATTTAGACTATGCTGTTTATATTAATTTGAGTAATGATGACCGAAGCTATGTGAATATTTCAAATATAAATGTTATTTCTTAGAGGCTTTTATATGCCCATATTTTCATGAATAACTTGCAATCAATAGAAACAGGTAACCAATTACAGATGGTTGAACATATATTGTCATAACACCTGTCCGTTGTCCACAATTTGTTGGTGGACACTACATGTCACAATTTTTATCCGATGTTAATGAAATATATGTTTATAACCCAAAGATCTTGGTTCATTTTGATAGTCGCACATATCATACATTAACCTGGATTATGGCCCCTGATCACATTACGAAAAATCATGTTATTTTCTTGTCCTGCTTGAAGGCACAATTTTTATCTGATTTAAAAAGAACAATCGAATATATCACTGTTACAACTAAATTGTGGTCAAGTTCGAATTTTAGGATAATCAGACCCTTGGCCCCTGATTGTACAAAAAATCCCTTTTTTTTTTAAACTTTTTTTTTTTTTAGATTGTTCTCTGTCCCATCATTTGCAAAATGTAGGCGTGTCTTGCATGGCAGCCACTTTTTTTATATGAATTCATTCAGAATTGTTGAAAATGATAATTTTAACATATCTAATACCTGACATCCCTGTGTACAGATGTACATGTATAATACCACTAGAAATATTGATTATTTTGTGTTTAGTCATTCACTTATGGAACATGTAAATTGTGGGAGTAGGGTTTCTTTGCTTCATTTTACCATTAATAATATATTTGCTTGGTTTATGCACCATTGACCCACATAGAGAAAATCCATTTAACTGCATTAGGTCAAATAGTATTCTATTAGGTATTCACACACAAATCAATAATCTCTATCTCCTGACTGACAAGGTTCCCTCACACTACTTGTAAGGCTGTAGAAATAATATCAATAACCTTTAAAGTGTTAGACCTTGATTAATTGGCCACATATACTTTAGCCATATGCCTTTGTAGATAGAGTGAATTTAATTCAATAAGAGACAATTATTTACTGTCATTTTACACATTATGGCTCCTTCTTCAATCAACTGGGTATTTTCAGTACAAATCAATGTCTTATTTCCTTTGTTTTAATGATTATATTAAACATTTTTTAGTTGTGTGTTGCTTTGTATTATGCTAAGTACAGTCCACCAGCTTGCATGCATGAATGGCATTAAGTATAATGATACTATAAATTATTAAATTCTTGTCTTTGTTTTGTTCTACCACAGGTTCAGATAAGGCCATGGAATTTAAGTGATTCTGATTTTGTGATGGATGGATCTCAGCCCCTTGACCCAAGGAAAACAATTTTTGTTGGAGGTGTGCCAAGACCTCTACGAGCGGGTAATTATCCAATTTTCTATCAGGAATCCAATGATTCTTGGCACATTATTTGTTGAAAAGAATCCTCCAGTATCTATAAATACTTTCATACTGGTTGTGCAAATTTAACAAAGCTTTACAGGCTGCAGATAAATATTATCTTAACAAAAACACTGAACATAGACATTTATCTGAACGGACAGTCATTATTATGTAATGCTACAAATAAAAAGAATGTTACAAAAAAAAATCTCAAAGTATCAAAGGTCCTGATTTTATTTCTGTTTCTTGTCAATCAAGACCTCTACTGTAGCATACTGAATATGTATATAAACTTAACATTGCTTAATTTGAATTAAACCCTGAAAGATATAATATAGTATACACTAAGATAACATTACACTTGAGTTAGTTACAAGATAGGAGAGGAATTGTATAGTTCCATTGTAAGATAATGACCCAAACCTCTTCTAAAATACAGTGTTGTATGTTGATAAAAAGTTTGGCATGAAGATTTTTTGCCATGTTGACTAATCATTCTATTGAATTTATCATTAGATGAAATGTCGGACAGCCATTGTACACATTCCATAAATACACAACAATTTACCAAAACATTTTTGTTTACTAAACCTAAGTGAAGTAAATGTATTATGTTTGACTAGAATATTGATCAGTTGAAGAACAATGTATAAACACCATTACTAAAGAGCAGTTATCATATATTACAGTGGAATTGGCTATGATAATGGATAGGTTATATGGTGGTGTTTGTTATGCTGGTATTGATACAGATCCAGAGTTAAAATACCCTAAAGGTGCTGGTCGAGTGGCCTTTTCTAATCAACAAAGTTATATAGCTGCTATAAGTGCAAGATTTGTACAACTACAGCATGGTGATATCGATAAACGGGTAAGTTTAAAGGTTATTGTTTTGTAGATATATGAAAGTACTTTTTTTTTATGGTAAAATATTTTTCGCAAGTTATATCTCAGACATGATTTTAACTTCGTTAACAAGTATTCAGTACTTAAAAAATGTTGGTTTTGTAGCTTACAGTCCCTTTGAGTTACATCACATCAGAATAACAATTGAAACTACAGATATCCAATTTTTATTAAGCTCAGACATTGTAATTGAAATTGTTGATCCAGAGCAAATTCTCTGTACTTTTGTGTTTCCATTAATGTGATAGAAAATTAAACATTTCATAAAAATACAGATGTAATTTTGTTTGCAGGTTGAGGTTAAACCATATGTACTTGACGATCAGATGTGTGATGAATGTCAAGGTGCTCGGTGTGGAGGTAAATTTGCACCATTTTTCTGCGCAAATGTTACATGTTTACAGTATTATTGTGAATACTGTTGGGCTCAGATCCATTCACGACCAGGAAGAGAGTTCCATAAACCGCTTGTAAAGGAAGGAGCAGATAGACCAAGAGCAGTACCATTTCGTTGGTGCTAATTCTTGGTTTGTATGATAAGATCTATATGATAGTAAAACATCATCAAGGAAAGGCTGCTACAAAAGAACTAACAGAAGAAGTTATAACATAGGGCTTTTTTGCTTTTGTATTCATCACTATGATATTTAATATTTTAGGGTTATCTGTTATAATGACAGTATTTGTGATATTGTCCAAATATTAATCAATTGGTGGTAGAGCAAAATATTTAGAATGTTTTTTTTAACAATTCTCTATTTCTAAAGCCGATACATGCATCATTCTAATATTACATGAATTTTTTTTTTAAACTAAATTTTTCACATCTAGACTTTTCGTGAAGGGATTATCCCCTATTTTTTCACTTTCATACAAACAAGGTTCACTTTTACATTTTATAGTGTGATGAGATAATACCAAAGATATCTTAGCAATTTTCTATGAATTGAATAATGCAATGATGCCAGATCAACCTACCTGGTTTTCATATTGGTACATATACTATCATAATATGAAGTAATGTGTGCTGAACTTAAAACAAAAGTTCTTGTGTGTTTTCATGATGGAGACAATAAGTGATAGGAGTAGTAAAGACTGTTCTGTTGTTGTTAATGTTAAATCTTGTCAGATGTTTTTTTCTAGTCATCTGAAGATGATGTTTATTGTTTTCTACTGATAATATCACGATTTCCTTTACTGGACAACAACTCCAGAAGGATATGCATATAAAAGTGTATATGAAAACTGCAGGGAATATATATTTTCTAGAAAGATAAAGTGTGGTTAATTGTAACTTTTTTAATTTTCAGTTTTTGTCACATTTTTTATTCTGGTCAGCATACGGTCCATTTTGTACACAGATTCTTAGAATTTTTCTATTCAGATTAGATTTTTGATATATATTAAAGTGAATCAATTTCATCATTCAACGAAACATTTGGTTTAACAGTTAACTTTCACCACAGTTTTCTTAGAGTCAAAATCTTTCAAAAATCTGAGAATGGACCAAAAGTAAGAATTTAGTTGACTGGTATAAAATTACTTTCATATTAACATACCACAAAGACAATTTATCATTTTGTTTTGCATGATCTCTGATTTCATCAAGATCATATTGATCCTTATTATTGTTTATGGAGAAGAAGAGAAGATATGAATAGGGAATTAAAAAGATAATTTGTATTTCGAAGCGATGTTACGTGTATTGAAATTGTGATATGTTGATATGATATTTTGTAAAACTTGAAGTGCCACACTACTCCATTCTACCCACACATGTTATTGTAACTTTTTACGTTGTCCCTTATTTAATGACTAACTTACACAAGATACGTGTTTTGTGCAGGTTTGTGCAATTTGTTATGGTTGTGCATTTGTTTTGTTCAGTAACACTATTTTGCTCAATGAAAATTGAACTTGTGTTGTTATTTTCCCTAGTCTTATGTTAAAGCATTATTTATAACAGAGAAATATTTTTAATTTTGTATAAGAAAAATATGTACATATGAAAAAGATAAAAAATAATTTTTTTAAATATTTAGTTTCTTACTTATGTGTGGGTTTTTATGGATCAGCATTTATAACTGGAAGTTGTATGTATCATGATATTTTATAAACTGACATCAATAATTGACAAGTTTCTAGTCTGTGTATAGAACAGTTTCGTTACTATTTGATTAGTTTGGTTTTTTTATTGGTGGAGGTTGATTAAGTTTGAACGACCCAACTAGAAATTTGTCAAATATGTAAAAACATGTAGAATATTGAGATTTTTAAGGAAAGATTTTATGACATTATCACCCAAATCATTCTCTTTTCTTACATTGCACTTGCCTTTTTTGTAGTTCATGTTACAGTGACAAGAGATTGCCATTTTTCCAGGCATTCATCTCTATTTCATTGTCTCTTTTTCTATTTCTTGTTCATACAGCACCAAGTATTTTTGCATTTGCAACCTTGTTACATTGTTCAGAATTTCCACCTTTTCAATATTTGCATGTTTGTAATAAATGATAAACATTATTTTTTACATGATATCTTTTTTAATAATTAGATGTTTGGTATTTTGTATTTTTGTGAGTTTTACAAATGTTAGTTATAGATACCATAATCACATTTAAGAGAAAAGCTTCCAGTTACATTTTATATGGGGAAGGGTTTGTATTTATTATTTAAGTGCTTCTAATAGTTTTATTTAATAATTATTTATGATAGTCCTGTTTGTTAATTTCGTATTCTCTCATTTCATTTATTTTTTAAGTTTCTTATCCATGTTTTATATTCTTAGTTTTTAATTTTAAATGTTCAAATTGCCTTGAACAGACTGTGATCATTCAGAAAACATGTAGCTTCCAAACTGTCAAAGATAATTTTTGTACTGAAATTTATATGTTTTCATTCCCAACAGTGCGGGTTAGTTCAAATTACCTGTGATTCCATGATGTGGTGTAAAAATCATAACAGATATAATAAATAATAAACAGGGTGGAATTTAATACTCCTCCCAGATAATAAACAAAAAAATCTGTTTATAAAATCTAGTCTTAATACAATTATTAGAAATTCACCTTAATTATTGCCCCGATTTTTTATATTTGAATACAGTAGTTGTTTTTTTTTTTAATAAGACTGTGTTTTTATATAAAATGTGTTAAAATATGATAAATATTTTTTATAAGTTTTCTTTGTTATTTTATACTTATTTTCCGTAATCCGATATGTCTATTTAAAAACAAGAATGATTTATGCACCACATTATACTCTAGTCTGTTGATAATACTAGGCATCTAGAAAATCTCACTATGTCAAAAAAAAAAACAAATGTTGTTCATCTTTTCAGATTTGATTTTTATATTCATTTTCTTTTTTTAAATTTTTGTAAAAATATTTGTAAATTGAGGTAATTGAACGATAGTCTTTAATAATAATTCTTGTTGAAATATAAATCAGTAAGCAATATCCCTTTCTACTTAATGATAGAATTCAGCACACTTTTTATAGGTACATTTCACCGTTTCAGAATTTGGCTATTTGTATTAAGAAATACTTAACCTTGTGCACCATTTCTAACAAGTATTTTTTAACTGCAGTAAATTGTACTTCAATTTTTTTTTTATTACTTTTATTAAACTTACTAGTACCTCAAAACTAAAACATACACAATTTTAAAGTAATACTCATTTCGAGAATGAAAATTTTCACATTAAATATGGAGAATTTGAAACTCAAAATCAGGTCCAAATGTCTCAATCATGTTGAATAGCCTGCCAGTTTTTGTGTTGTCCTTCCATAAGGACAGAAGATATTTAAAGATGGTTTAAGGAAAAGAATTAAATTATTCAAACATTTTGATAACATTATAATTAATGTAATTGAATATTGTTTGTATATTAGGTAAGTCATTAATTTTTGAAACCTCTTTAAATATAATCTGTTGTATGTATTATTGTTGTTATGGTTGTACAATTTGTCTTTTTGTTGATATATTGTTCAATCTTCACTAACAATATTATTATTATTAATATTATTTATATCTTGTATATTGTTTACAAACATTGTCTGATGATCAGAAGGTTATATTGGGTAATTTAACTAATAATATAAACATAGAGAGAGATCAGAATTGTTAATAAACAAAGTTTTTGTTGTTGTTTCACCTTTTTAAAAGATAAATTAGTTTTATATTTTCTTTTATAAACAGAGCTTCTTTATTTTTATTATTATTATATTTTTTTTCTGTTGGTCATGACCCCGTGAATTGATGAGAAAAGTGGAGGGCTGAAGATTGTTATCCAATCTTCTCTTCCAACCCTAGTCATGGCATTATGTTAATGCAAATATTTATCTGTTTTGTTGTATCATTGTTTCTTTATTGGTTAAATGTCCAATCAAAACACCCGATTTAAAATATTTAATTAATTAAATCATAAATTTTTATTAAATTAAGCAATTTAATGTTATTGGTTTGAGAGTAATATAAAATATTCCATCTCTTTTCACATTCTAAGACCATATAAATTTAAATTTGATATTCAGTTTTACAAATTGTGCAACTGGTTCTTTTTTCCTGATTTAAAATAACCTGGCATATAAAACACTACAAAAAGTTTCTCTATCAAGTTGGCTTATATCTGTATTCTTCTGAAATCATTAAAGTTTCTGTAAACGTTTGTTAAAGAATGTGAAAAGATGTGAGTATACTATGTAATGCTTTCTCAATACAATTTACAAAAGGGTATGATATAAAACATACTAGTCACATATTATAGATGTACTAATTTATATTATTAATTAGATAAAATATGTATATTTGGAAAAAAACTATTTATTATATAATTTTCACTCACCTTGTTACTGTTTTTGATATATTGTGATGTATCTTTTCCCCACAACCGCAGATTATATTTTTGTTTTATTTATTTTCTATTTCATCCCCTTTTTTCACTTAAACCTAAAATTTATTAAGAAATAAATTATTGAGAAAGATTTGTTATTTTGGCCATTGTCTCTAATATCAGCTAAGTATGAATGAAATCACCGATTATAGCCTGTCTCTGACTACTGGTAATTTAATTCGACATATTCCAACACAAAGTGCAATATTTCTAGTGTTATTGAGACTGGTATACTGTTAATATATTATTTGGGTACAGATATAATTTCTACTGCTTTAATCTATTCGGATCAAGTCACAATCTAATTTCATTAACTTCAATGTAATTATATTATATGTCTTGATCAATAAATAACAATGGCTATTCTTCAAATTACAACCTCAATAGTGGCATGTTTCATTTAACATTAAATAATGTATAGTATACTTTTATATATCAGAACATGTATATCAGTTTTCATTTATCCTAATAGCTGCTGGTTATTTAGTATTCTTAATTCATTTTGATGATTATTTTATACTAATTGAAATGTCTCGGATCAATATAATCATGTACAACAAAGTGAAGATGTGTTCATGGCTCCTTCAGTTAATTTTTATACTCAAATATCTTGTTACAATTGACCTTAACAATGGTATTCTTGGCATATCACTTGGTGACAGATGTCCTCATGTCCACCTGATTAATTATAGAATTCATATATTATTATAAAGGAGCCTTGAATTCTGATAAACAGCTTACAAATAATTCAATCCTATTTCTATGATAGCTGTTTATTATAGAATTTCATCAATTCATTATTAGCAAACACAGTATTAGAAAGAAATTTTATATTTTGTCAAAATATGTGTGATTAAGTTATAAATAAATACTAAATTTATTTTGTTCTAATTATTTTTGGAGCTAAGAATTTTTTGATATAAACAAAGCCCACAAGTATAACAATACTATTTATGATATATATTATAAATATATGCCTAAATTATATGGAAATAGGAGAATCATTCATTTTCTTCTTTAGTTAAATGGTAATATGCTTGTAAAACTTGCTGTATCTTGACCAATTTTCATGCCATTTGTGTTTTGTACATGGGAAGTTTCTTAGATGTTTTGTTAGATGCCAAGTTGTGAATTACAAAGTTTCTATGTTTTTAATAAAATCAGATTGTTCTTTTATATCCGACTTCTTTATGTCTACTTTAAACATTTTTTTTTTTTTTCTTTCAATTTCAGATTATTTTTTTTTTATATCATACACTGTAATATGGCACTGTTTTTTTAATATGGTTGAACGGAATTAAGTATTCATGTTTTTATTGTTGTAATTTGCTTGATTTTTTGCTGCTAGGTTATTTATACTTTTCAAATAATTTTTAATATCTTTCTAACTTTGACATTTTGTGTATGGAAGTTCTTCAGGCAAATAAAGGTTTCGATAGTAAAAGCATGTCTTAGTTTTACTAAACTCTAGTTCCTAGTAGATGTGTTGGCTTAATTCTCTACCAAAGTTATTTGCATGAAATAATATGGTATATTTATGAATAAAAATAACCTTGTAACTATTGACCCTTGCAATTAACTAACATTTCATCTAATGACACCTTGTTTGTACTGACAGATAATTTAACAGTTAAAAAGTTGAAATTGAGCATCCCTATTAACAATTGTTCTGACTGCATGAAAATCTAACAAATGCATTAAGACAGGTTTGATTGGCCACCAGGGAATATATGGTATTCTTTTGGGTTACCATTGATGCATGGATGTCGACAGTTGCTTGACATCAGGATGAGGGGAGATGAGATACAATTAATTATTAGAGTGGAGTAGAATTAATGAGATTTGCAACAAGCTTCCAGCTGCAAGTCAATTTTCCACTTAATCAAACACCAGATTAAATCTCCTTTAAGATGGGACTGTCCACTGAAATCATTATCCAAAACAATTTCATCTATATTTCTGAAAATATAGAGCCAATAATTTGTCATTTGCAATTGAACTAATTTTATTGTTTATCTAAAAAGATTATCAAATACCTAAATTCTTTTTTGGGATATGTACATGTATATTACCAATGTTGAAATAATTGGGAGGGTGGAGTGCAGACCCTTGGAAGTGTTCCATAGATGTGATTTTCTGGTATAAATGGTCACTTTTGGGCTGTAAAGGGGATGCGGGGTAGGGGTAAAAAGTGCTACTTTCAATTGGGCAAAAGTTTTACAGACATTCGAATCATTTTTGCTTACCAATTGTTGGGACAAAAAAAATCTACCTGAATATTAAATTGTAACTAATGGACTGGGGTTGGATGTACCTGAAAATATTTTCAATAAACTGAATAATTTTGCACCTGACAAAATAAAATACAACAGTTAATTATTCTTGTATGTCTACCAATTGTGAAAAATCATCTATAAATTTAGTCTAGCTATCTTTTGCCATCCCACTAAGAGACAGCATGCTGCTGTGAATAAGATTTAAAATTGTTAATAATATAATTTCGTAGAAATCTAATTTACAACCAGTATAATAGTAAAAACTGTTAATGAGTTGCTCGACACTAGATTTCTATTTATTGGTAGAGAGCTAAAGGCAATTTCCTCAACTAATTTCCCTTCATACTGAACTTATTAGATAGAGCTGTGAAAAGTGATTTAGAAAAAAAAACGAAGTTGTGTTTTATCTTGGGATCCAAACTTCCAGAGGTCGTAATTTCAGTGCTAGGTTCCTAATTGAACAAAGAATATTTAGTATGGAGTATTGGTTGGGTGTATTCAGTGGAGCATATGTACACTAATTTGATTGTAGGAGGCTTGATGTGGGATTAACTATCTACTACTTGTTTCAATCAATAATCACCTAGATGTGTCCACTCAATTATATGGATGTAAAAGGAATATAACTGCTTACCAGACAGTGCTACAGGAAATACTGTGATGTATAGATTCTAGTTTCCAATCCATTCTCCATTAAACCACCTTAAAATAACCTTGACAAACCAAATAACTCTTGTCATTATTAAACCACTCTTGAAATAAAATCAACTAACTAAAGAAGCTGGATGACATGATAGTCCGAATGTCAATATTAAAGAGACAAGTGTAAAATCTCACACTTTATACTGAATCTCATAAATCACCATGCCTACTAATGGTATATCATGGGCACATTTCAATATTTTAATAAAATGGTAGGAAAGAAACATAATGTATAGTCCCTATGGTAAGATTGACATTTATTTGCTCAGATTTAAATTTCTATTGATCACTATTTTTGACATAGAATATTTTCAATAATTATGAATATGAGGCTTTCAGATTTCCAGTTTTCAAGTTAAGAAATTGATAGTTCCTTGTGACCTAAGATGTATTTTAATATGTCAGTGCCTATAAAGTTCATTATGATGAAGACAAAATTCAAGTCCTTTTCTACAGTCCTACTAATGTGATATTGTAGAATTTGGAAAATAATAAACTTATGCCTACAATAACATTTTCTCCATGAATACCATAGAAAATTTGATCTCCAAGCCCTTGTTTCTGTTTGTAGAGTTGTGAACCCTCAAATAACAAAAATTATAATCTGATCTATATGAAATTGTCTTGTAAATTCCCACTCACATCTACTAAAGAATAAATAATTGACAACCCTTGTCAACCGCTGGGTCAATTTAGCTGCTGTTGGTGTATCTTTTGTTGTCTGGCAACCTATCTTTTTAGCTAGTTGTTGCTTTGGTGGTGCTTATTTAGAATTGCTTAAATTAAACTGATTAGCCTAAACATCCCTATGGATTCCAACTTGCATGACATAGCATGAAAATGAACACAGCAGACACCCTTTACAAGTTTTGTTGCATGGGATCTTTTAGATTTGATCAAATGAATTCACCCAGATAGGAATGTGGTCAGGACATCTTCGAAGATTTTGTTACTATCTGAACAACATTTTTGCATTACAAACAAAAACTTATTTTCCGGTGTATTTCCCCCTTATCAATGATGTCGGATGGAGGGCCTGACAAGGACAGCTGTCTAGTCATTCAGATGGGATGAAAAACCAACAACCCGTGTATACATTTGCATGCATGTAAAAGATCCTTTGACAGCTGGAATTCAGTATAACAGTAGGGCGTATAACAGTACTTTATGGCGTATGCCCGTTTTCATTAGCCCAGTTTGGAGCAAAACAGTAGGACGCTAAACACCATTTCATTTCTATAGAACTTGACTGCTGATCCAGAATTTAGCCCACTTAAGCTTAATACTTACTAAAGCAAGTTAACTTCTATTGGATGGTTATCTGAGTTGTGTAAGAATATTTTTTATCCCCTGACAATTTGAAACCAACTTTGAATAGCAAATAAAATCATAAACATTTTTCAAGCCCACCAGAAAGAAACACAGGTCTAATGAGGTCATCGATGGTTTGTTATAATTTTGATATTAAGTTTTATATAGTAATCACTGCAGGGACTTCAGTTCAAACCGAGGTTTCTGTGATTCGCTCCAAAACGGCGAATAGCGAACGCCAAAAAATGGAAATAATACAACTTGACACTGAGATTCCTATATTTCCTGCTGATGAAAAAATTATTATTATTTACAGTTTTCTGACCATAATTAGATTTCAAGATAACTGAATTTCTATGTCTTCTCCTAACTTAGATATATGGTCAGAGAAACAAAAAAATACAGAATAAAACATGTTTGTCGCAATACATTAATTTTGTTGTTAATTTTTTTTTTCAATTTCTGTCATTAACAACTAATAAAGAAATACTGTTTCTGTAAAAAAATTCCTTTTTTAATTTGTTATTTACAGATTATTTAATCTTGTGTTTTTCTGCTATTTCTAACGTAGAATAGTAGGAGAATATTTGAACTCTCTGGAGTTAAGCATGCCAGACTCATAATTGTTTGCCGCATTTTACTAACAATGGTGATGCTGTTGTCAAAGACAAATCTATCAAGCAACAACAAGTTTAATCTGCTTATTACGAATGTGCTATATGTTCTGGTAACAGTGACAAGGAGTAGAGTCACATGTCCAACCTCATGGGTTTTCTCCAGGCCCCTATATCAAAATTAGGAGAAAACGCAGAAATTAAATTATCATGAAATCTAATTTTGGTTTTGATATTGGAATGTATTGGATAGAAACTTCATGGATCTTGCCCACTGATAGTACGAAAAATCACTTTTTTAGCTTGTGTACACTCTAGAGGTCTTAATTTTCATCTGATTTTTATGAAACTTGAAATGCATGTTTATAACCCAAAGAATCCTATTGATTTTCAGAGATTTCCGATAATTACTGCCAGAGTTATGGCCCTTGATCACTTCAAAAAATCTTGTGGACGCTCTAGAGCCAAAGTCGATATCCATTTGACTTAAAATTGATACACAGTGTTAAAGGTCATGAGACAGAGAAGCCTATTGATTTTCAACAATTTCCCATAATTACTTCCAAATTTAAGTTATCTCCCTTGATCACTTTAAAAAATCTTGTGATGCTTTATTAGGGACCAAACTAGTGATACACAGTGTTTAAAGCCCAGAGAAGAACAAGTATATTAATTTTCAATGAGTTTTGATAACTACATGATATTAAATGTTTTGTATACCATACTATATGTTAGCATGGGCCAGAACTTTATAAAAACCAAACAAATTCTAATGATTTTCTGAGTTGTTACTCTTAATTAGATTTAAGTGTAATATAAATGTTTCATTATCGAAATAAGTAAAAATATGCGACAACTCTTGTTGACTGCCTGGACGATTTAGCTGCTGTGGGCGTATGTTTCGTTGCCTGGCAACCTATCTTTGTAGAGAGTAGCATCTTTAATATATATGAACCCTAAACAGAGTTATTTACAAAAAGAACCCACTATGTCCTTTATGTGCACTTTATGTGCACTTTGCTTTGAATAACATATTTGATTTTTATACTTTCCTTCCGTTTAAGTACTCTTAAGCATACAGGATACAAATTTTTGACCATATTTGGAAATTTTTCATGGGGCCAATTAAAGGAACTGCTATATGTGAGTTGGTTACTATTCTAATTGATTTTTGCCCGCATGTCACAGCAAATTGTCCATTCTGTGTTTCTAAATGTATTTGCTTGTAATTAAGTCTGGTGTGTATTGGTAATTACAATAGTGTGCAGATAAGGATTGAGTAGTCTGGTGCTAATTGATTTGCCCAAATAAATCCGCTTATAACAAAAGGTCAATTATTTTGAATTCCATTACAAATTATATGATACTTTCTTTAATACTGCACATTGTACACGTGGGAGAATAAATGAAGAAGCTAAATTTATAGAAGATTAAATGATGGCTCATAGAGATTATAGTATTTACGGTAAAGATTCAAGAAATTGATAAGGTTTTTTAGAATAATATTGATAAAAACTAAGGATCCAAAGAAAGCTTGCTATCTTATAATAAAGTATCTTTCTGAAAAAAAATTAAGATGAGGAAAATTTTTAATATCGGCAGAGGATGCTATGTTTTTTGCTAACAAATGTTCACTAGGTAATTTGGGGAGTAAGATGCTGGTTCGCTGGCCTGGAGGTCGGGTTATCGATCCCTGCACTGGCCAAGAACGTTCATCCTGATTTTCTGGCGTGGTTTCCCCTATTTCAGTGATGCTGGGCGGATAGCCTGACAAGGACAGCTGTCTAGTCGTTTGGATGGGACGAATAACCAAGGTCCCTTGTGCACATTGCCGTGCATGTAAAATATTCCTTGGCAGTTGGAATTCGATGTAAGAGTAGGCCATAGCGCCACTTCCCGGGGAAAATTTCCTTCATAGCACAGTGTATGGCAAATGCCCGTCTTCATTAGCCCAGCCAGTTTAGGACCAGAACAGTAGGACCTTAAACCCCATTTCATTTCTGCTTGGGGACTAACAAATGGTATAATTTTTTTTAAATAATTCGCTTGCTCGTAGGGGTCTTTAACAATGGGAGGAAACCCATGTGATTGGGCAGACAGGCAACCTTGTCATCTAAATGTACAAGCTTATGATCCAACCAAGCCACTTGATGCAATGACAGATCTTATGATCTCAAGAGTACACATTAGGCAAACCAACCCTTCCCTGAAAAAAATCTCATTAAGTGAAACCCTTGAATGGAATATGGGTTATAACCACAATGTGAATTTTAACTAATAACATCGACAGTATGCTGTGGCCGGTTAACTGCTATAGAACACAAGTGAGCTATTTCCAACATTTACATGTCACAATATCACCAGAATGGTGATCACCACATTGATGCAGTGCAAAGGGGGCCTGCTGAGAGGCAACTTTTTGCCCCTGATTAACAGATTCTTAATGAGAATTATCACTGTCAACAGAACTTCAGCATGTTACCTTATTGATTAAATGCCAGGACATCAAATCAGATGACAAAGTGATATCAAGGGAATGGTGTTGACTAAGCAACATTGAAGGAATAAATTACATTAGACACTTCCAATTCAACATTGGCATCATCGCAACTGCCAATGGGTGTGGTCTCTACAAGTTATGGCATAAATTGGAACATTTAACTACTCAAAAAAACAGATATGTTCAAAGTAACTAGACTTTCAATCAAAATTATTTTTCCTATTTCACCATTTTGTAATATAACTTTGTCTGCTTTCTTCTAAACATCAGTTCATTATGAAAACCATTCTTTTGTCTGTGGGGGTCCTCCAATCCAAAACCAAACCATCGCTTAAACACAAACTAATGATGAAATGATGAATGGTATCTCATAGGAGAACCTTTTACATACAAAATCTGCTGAACAAAAACAGTAGCAACTTTGACTGATATTTTATGGAAATGGATCCTTAGAGAAACAAGACATGTAAATCAGAAAGAAAATTACTACAGACTGTCCTTCGATGATAGAATTCCATCAGTTTGTGCCTCTTGGGTTTTTCGAAAGGAATTAAATAGTTTGACTTATAAATTGTTGAAAATGTCCTATTTAAAATTGAATTGTAAGTCACAGTCTGTTAGAATTCCATTATCCAGATAGAAACGTGCAAAATCATGTACATCATTGTTTTTCGACCTCAAGTGCGGCTTGTGAATAAGTAAGTATTTTAGTTTTTCTTGCAAAATAAGCCCATCTGAGAGACGATTTGCCAAAACAAAAGATGGATGCTGAGTTTACGTGAATCTCAATCAGTTATTTTGAGTTTCCTGAAAAAATAAGGACAATAAAATAATCCATAGAAATTAAATGTTTCACATTGCAATCAAATAAAATGTAGGAACAGAGATTCAGTGCAAAAATGCAAAAAACAGAAAAAATAACTGTTACACATGTGAACTCCTTGACAAAGAAGTGATAAAAGGGGTTCTAGACACAGAGTATGTACACCTTACCTTGTGCAGAACACACATCGGTACTGAAATGTGGTAGTTCAGATATAAAATGTTGTTTAACTCTCACTTTTCTGCACCAATCAAGCTTGTAGAGATGAGGATACACCATGCAGTATAGTATGAGGCGCCATTTCTAGTATTTATCGTAAGTATGTTAGGTATAAACTGAGGGCATCCAGTGAGTGATGTGGGGTATAATCTGGGTCATCCATTGAGCATGCATGTGTGGGATAACCTGGGATCATCTTGTGAGTGGTGTGGGGTATAACTTGGTAGCATTCAGTGAGCATGTATGGGGGTATAACTTGGGAGCATCCCATGTGTGATTTAGGATATAACTACTGAGAGTATTCAGTATATGTGGGATAAAACCTGGGAGCATCCAGTGATTGATGTGGGGTATAACTTAGGAGTATCCAGTGAGTGTGTATGTGGGATATAACCTAGGAGCATCCAGTAAGCGATGTGGGGTATAACCTGGGAGTATCCAGTAAGCATGTATGTGGGATATAACCTGGTAGCATCCAGTAAGTGATGTGGGGTATAACCTGGGAGTATCCAGTAAGCATGTATGTGGGATATAACCTGGGTGCATGTATGTGGGATATAACCTGGGTACATCCAGTCAGCAATGTGGGGTATAACGTAGGAGCATTCAGTGAATCAGTCACATTAACTTTCATAGTGGTTGTACTGCAACATGTTGTTCCACTTGATTATTCAGCTGTTTTATCTTCTTCTGATCAGTGAAACTTTTGTTGGGCGTACCAGTCCAAGTGAAAATCAATCAAGTCTTATTACTGCGAATTTGTTTAATCTGTAAATCTACTCTACCACCTAATTTAGTTTTGGTGTAAGTCATTCCCTTGGTATTTCTTGTCCTTGAAGAACATAATAAGACAACACATCATTATCATCTTGACCAGTTGACCACGGATAACATATTTATCTAGAATAATGGAATGGTATTAAAACTGTATGTTAGATGTTCATTCATAATATTTTAAACATGGTGTTAAAACATATAATGTTTAGCAAAAGACTTATGTATTTTTTAAGAAATTGATTTTCTGTGTCTTGAAACCTTAATCTTATTGTAGACGTATAATTTCTGCTCCAAAATTCAAATTCTATCAGCCAGGAGTTTATCTGAGTTTCCACCATTAACATGGTTGTAGGTCTGTGATTTTATGTTTCATGTCAATGTACCCTTTCTTTTTGAGAGTTGTATTAAGGCGCCTGACTGGTAATAAGCATTACATGTTTGAATTGACTCCATACTATATATATATGCTTTTCACTGCGAACTTCGATTAATCAGGTTTCGAAGCAGACAGAAGATGATCAGAGACTGATGAAATAATTGCCCACACGCCAATATTTCATCATCAAATAAGTTCATTCAATGTAGGCTGTATGTACATGTATCTTCAAATTAACTTTTCCTTTTAAGAATCAATATCTAATTGTGCAATTTTAACAAACACAAGTGAATGTACATATTTTAAAAAAAAAAGGAAAAATCTGTGGGAAAGTGGAGTGTGGCTTTCAGTAGAATACATGTAGTTATATAATGTGAGTGTAAACTCTGTCCCCCCGGTTCCATCTGATAATAATAATACAGATCATAGAAAAGCTTGCAATATTGGTCAACCATCCGCAACTATATGTTACATATAGTATTTGTCACAATGGAGTGTAGAGAGGTGGCTGGGGGGGACCAAGGCGAGAGAGGCAGAAAAAGGGGGTTGCGTCCACTCCACACAAACTAGGTCAATTTGAGACTAAAATATGGTTTAATTTTTGCGTGTAGGGGTCTTTAGCAGAGGGAGGAAACCAGAGGACCCAGAGAAAACCCACAAAGTTGGACAGGGGACCCTACTCCTGGTCACGTACAACTGGGGATTCGAAACCATGCCAGTTGACTCAATGACAGATGTTATGATACAAGCGAACATGTTACCCATTCGGCCATTCACCCCCCCCCCCCCCAAGGGTCCAAGGAAATTCAAATTTATTGTGGTTGACCTCGGTTTTCGTGCTGCCCTACATAATTGGAATTACAAGTTTATTTCATATACAAATTATTTCCCTGTCTCTCATTACTGAGTACTAGGCCCCATACGCAAGCACTGGGGGAGTACCAAAGTCTGCATGCCACTTCTATTTTATAAGGAAAATGGATTTATTATTAATTAGTTGGTAAGTTACAAAGTTATAGATATTAGACAGTATTTCATTTCCTCTGATCTTCCACTGACCCATGCCTACTGTGTGCTTTCATGTGCATGCAGACAGTAATTAAAGCAATCTGTATCTGACATCTTGGTTGTTTACTTGTCTTCTTCAGACAACAAATATATAAATCATTAATTGTGTATTGTTAATACCTGCAAGTTGACCCATGTTTCCAGTTTTCCCTATAGATACATTTACTAATTTTAAGTTAAAGTATATTCAATTACTTTGATTTAATTATAACTCATGCACTTGTCACAACATCACTAGCACTAACAATACATTCATTATCCCACAGTTTTCTTCAACCCAACATACAGAACCATCTCCACTTGGTCCCTTTTGACATATTGTTATCACCCTGTCCTTGTGGACACTTCAGAGGCTAAAGTTACCATCCAGATTGATTTCAGATTTATAAACAGTGTTGACGTTCATTAGATTAAAAAGCTGTTAATTACTTTAAAGTTCATTTTCCCTGATCACTTTTAAAAGTATTGTGGATCTTCTATCTAAAGTTATTATCCAACTTATTTGAAATTTATATTCAGCATTTTCAACAATTTCCTTTTACATAATTGTTTTGAACAATTTCTGATAACTCGAACAGCTGAAATTATCAACTGATTACCAGTACCTTTTCTGGTATACAAAATTGTTCAAATTTCTGATAACTACTTTATGTGTCTGTTATTATTCTTAACAGTCTTTAGTTTCTTGCAAAAGCTCCATTATCTACAAAAGTATAAATTTGTGGACTGCTAGGATGATACAGCTGCTGTAAGCATATGTTTCATTGCTTGACAACCTGTCTTATGCAATAAATTTGTTTTATGTCAAGAATAATAAATGAGATAAAAGAGCTGTTTGAACACCTACACATATATGTATTCAATAATATCGATTTCAGTGTTAATTCTCCTTCTCTTTATCAATGAAACATAGGTATGCTGGCTAAAGAAATCTTATGAAATAGTCCTCAGGATGAAGAGCTAATCTAGCAGCTCTGCTCGTGGCTATTGTCAATAGGTTATATGTTGGAATTACGAAATCTAAGTCCAAACTATTGATTAGTGTATCTATAAATAGTGATTAGTGGTAGGTAAAGTGCATGAGACATTGTACGCCTGCTTTTTCTTGAACACCTGATGCCGTTTTTCAGATATCTAAGTTCACTTAATAAAAATTGTTTTTTTTTTCTATTTTAACTGGCCATAGGAATAAAAAAATTTGGTTACTTATTTACATATAAAATTTTAAATGGAATCGGTAAATTAAATTTAAGGATTATTCGGTTACACGACTGTGTTATAAACAACTTAATTACATAATGAGATGTAGGTGTGTTAAAATCTAATTTGGACCCTAATCCTTTTTATGATATTGAAATGGAAAATAGACATGTAGATTTTCAATTAAAAGGAGTGCCAGATGGACCAAATATATAATGTCTCTTTAAGAGAACTGTTACCGCTGAACGATGTTTATGGGAAAGTGTATACCATAGTCTTACTTCATAATAAAATCTCTCTCTTATCATATACAGTAACAGTTCATTAGTGAATAATTACAAGAGAAGCAAAAATAATTAAAGGGTTCAAAGGGTTAATTGATTGGAATGGTTTGGGATAAGGAAGTAAGATTCATTTCCTTTAATTTAATAACATATTAGACTGACCATTTTGACAAATAACTATGGTAATTTACAATGTTCTCACCGTACTTCATAAAATTATAATAATACATGTAGAGATTTTTGTCATTGGTGTTCCTGGTGTTACAAAATCTGTACACATGCATCCCCTATTATATTTAATGTGTTTCAATCGGACAATAAGTGACATCTTTATTCATAAAGCTGCTTATATCTTCAATATAATGGTAATGAAATTACATGATCAATGACTTAAAGTATTCATCTCATCATTCATTACCTCTGGCATTTCAATACACACATTCATGATTTTCAGATTGACTACTTCCAAATCTATTTATGTATTAATATAACTTCTCATTTTGATATTCATGATGGCATGCATGGACTTTATTCACATCATTAATTAATTAAAAAAAACCCAAAGGAAACTGTAGAATTCATTTCGGAAACGTAAAATAAGCCCACCAGCAGTTTACTCTTCCAGGCTGCAGTTCATAAAGTTTAAAACTTATGTCATATTTTGGAGTTTCAAAATGAATTTCAAATAATACTTGTCAAATAATATCAGCAAATTTTAAAAACAAATCTTCCCAAAATATTTACCCTAAAAGAATTATAACATTTTGATGACAATAGCACTAGTTTATGTCATGCCAAGCGAAACCAGATTAAAATCTCTTACATGCGGTCACTTAACTTCAAGGGTTTTATATAGGCTAAGCCTGTTCCCCAATTTCATTTCCTTCCCTCCCCCCCACACACACCCTCTTCTACAAACCAAATAGTGATCAAAAAACCTTTAATGAAAAAGGTACTAACTCTATTGATGCATAACTCTGAATTAAATTTGACATGATCTCCGGACTGAGTAGTTGAATTAACCCTGCAAGTTCGAGAAAACAAACTGAGTCATAATGAGACAATCTTAGATAATAAATATGATAGAATATAATGTATTATTCTTTATAGCAGGACCAAAAAACGTGATGATACACTAGTTTTACCTGTAGGCATATTTACATTAAAACTTATCATAGATTTTCAATCAATATTTATAAAAAGAGAGACTTCTCAGCAATTGTTTTCTGTGAAAAACTAACATGACACTAATGATAAAGCTAAATGGATGCAAACTGTCATTACTGCACTCAATTCTAAGAATAACTATTTAATTGATTAAAACCCATTAGATCTCCTATATCAATCAACAATGTGCTAGGAAGCCTACAATATATAATAAAGTTCCCATTATAAAACACAGATCTATACAGGTTCTAAGACCATTTAGACAAAACCTTAAAAACAAAAACAATTACTGTATAGAAACAACTGAAGGTCACCTTGAGAAATTAGGGGAACTGATTTGACTAATTACATGAGCTGATTACACGACAGTACATGAATTGCCAATTAAGGTTAAATTTCTTATGAGAGATCTGCTAGCACTGGTCTCTAGTTGAGTTACACTGAGTTTACAGTTAGATAGTGTTTGTATCATGTCAACAGATAAATATTTCCCCTGTGTTGTATAACAGCTCCAATAAAATCATATTAACTGACAGGCTGATAACATGAAAGGCTTCAACACTCAACTTAAATTCTATTCCACATGCAATATCCACATTTCAAGACCTACCAGCCTGTTCTAAATCAAATTTTTTTCCCAGAATGTTTTAACTGGATGTTGAACTGTTGTTGTGTACATGTATCTTAAAGATATATATATAAACAATTAAAGGCACAATATTCAGGCCGTAAAGGTAAGTCTACCTAATCAGTGGAGATGCCAGTAGTATGAGGGTGGGTCCATGGGGTGAAGAAGGAACACAGTCAATATTAATTGGGAAACTGGATCCTAGAGCTCAGATATGGCTTGAGTCGAATGAAAAGAACTTTAACTCTGACACATTCTTGCACCCACAGTGCAAAAAGGATAATTTTTAAGATCTTTTAATGATCAAATCTATCATAAATTAAGCTCATCTCAAATCCATATTACTTTTTATTGATTCATACTGCCATATTTATTGTTACTGAATGACAGCATAACCAGTGAGCTCAGTATTCAGGAGTCACAGTAATGCAATGAGTAAAGAGGCCAGGGGGGCTCAATGAGTAGAGGAGCTTGTTGTTCAGTAAGGCTCTGGATCACTAATCTAGGGTTTGTTCCCAAATTGGCCAAGTAAGCTCTCTGGGATTATGCCTATTACATAAGATGGACATTCTGGCCAAAGAGATTAAATAGGTGCTGACATGTGGTAACAGGAGCTAATTAGGCCTATGGTTAGAACAAAAAAGCTCTGAGACCGACAACTACCGGTACCACAGCCCCTTGTAATTGGACAAATATGGTGCTGAGAATCAATTGTTTTCAACTTATTTATAGTCACTTAGGCTGCATGATTAACTTACTTTCGAAAATCCCCAATAACAAAATTCTAAATACATCTGACTCCATTTTGCATAAATGTGTTTCTAATTTCCTGTGTTTATATGCCATGCAACCTGTGTGTAAATCCATAATATAACTTGGTGTAATATAATATTTATCATTTGTCCAAACCATATTGATTATAGATTTCCATACTTCTGCCACTTCTATATTTTATCTCTCGATTACAATATTATATGAACTTCTACTATACTAAGCTGTCAATGACAACATATCAACTCCAGAAAAAAATTTATCTTTTGAATTTTCTCCCATTTGTTCGGGATTTTTTTTTTTTCATCAACAGATTTTTATTACCAGTACATGTTTTAAGCTATCTAATGTTTTCAATTTTTTAATATATTTCAGGATTTTTTCATTGACAAGTTCTCTCATAAATGATATCATTGAAGCAGAAAGACAGCTTAAAGAAAACAAAAACATTTTTTACTTGTGTGAATATTGCAAACATTATTATTGAAGTAATTATATCTTGTTAATCAGGTAATGTTTGTAAAGAATTATTCATAATAAATTACACCAATATTTGACTAAGATCAAAAAGGATATTTACAGGCGCGGATCCAGGATTTTTTGCGGGGGGGGGGGGGGGGGGGGGGTGTCTAGGTTTGATAAGTGTTTAACAAATCGCGCTCAACCGATTAAAGAGGGGTTTGGGGGCCCTCCCCCAGAAAAATTTGGTAAATTAGATTCAATTTGGTTCATTCTGATGTATTTCTGGAATGTAAATTCCAAAATTACAGGTCTAAATCGCCAATAAAATCGCATAAAAAATTTTCACGCCTGAGCAGGGGGGGGGCCCGGACCCCCTGGCCCCCCCCTCTGGATCCGCGCCTGATTTAGATTAAATTTCCAACAATTCTCTATTATTATTGAAATCAATATACATCAACAGATTGCTTGTCATAGTCAACCCACGTACAGTAATATATTCAGGTACTATTTATCAAAGATTTAGTTGAATTCAAACCAACAAACTATTTCCCAGGCCGTAAAATCATTATAGGGTGAAAGGGGGTCGGGGCAATTAGGTGGCTGTGGGAGATCTGACTAAATGAACAAGCCAACAGTGAGGCTGATGTCCCCCGCCGAAATCCCAAAATAAATAGATAACACATATTAATTAATCGCACATTTATTTTTTCCAAACATATCGAGCAATCAAACTGTACACGAAGTGTGATCCAAAAGTGTTTTATAAAGAAAAATGCTAAAACCGACGAGAAAATGAAAATGTACCCTAGTTAGGGGGACCCTAAAGGCAAACAAAAGGGCCCCCACGCTTGACAAAAGGGCCCCTCTGGCCAAGGGAAAGGGCCCTTGTGTCCGAGTCAATCGTTTCTATACACTGTTACTGTCGAATCCATTACTGAACGAGAATGCAGTCATTGTATTGGCATAAAAATCATCAATCAAGATGAACCTAAGTTATCTTGTTCCAAAGTATCAACCAATCAAACTGCTTATCTCTGCCTATCCTAAGCAGAAAATGCTCATCCTCGAACTCCATCGTTATCTTGTCCCAAAGTATCAACCAATCAAATTGCTTATCTCTGCCTACCCTAAGCAGAAAATGCTCATCCTCGAACTCCATCGTTATCTTGTCCCAAAGTATCAACCAATCAAATTGCTTATCTCTGCCCACCCTAAGCAGAAAATGCTCATCTTCAAACTCTAGCAAGGCATTGACCTAATAAGCATACACACCAATTTTGAACATTTTAACTCAATTAGAAGGAAAGTTATTGTGTTCCAAAGTCTCGACCAATCAAATTGCATATAGCTCTGCTTACCCTGAGCAGAAAATGCTCATTATCGATCTTAGTCAAGGCATTACTGTAATGAAACTATACACCAAGTTTCATCACTCTCACTTAATTAGAACTGAAGTTATCGCGTCCCAAAGCATCAACCAATCAAATTGCTTATCTCTGCTTACTGTAATGAAACTATACACCAAGTTTCATCACCCTCACTTAATTAGAACTGAAGTTATCGTGTCCCAAAGCATCAACCAATCAAATTGCTTATCTCTGCTTACCTAAGCGGAAAATGCTCATCTTCGAACTCAATCACGGCATTGACCTAATAAGCATATACACAAATTTTGAACATTTTAACTCAATTAGAAGGAGAGTTATTGTGTTCCAAAGTCTCGACCAATCAAATTGCATATAGCTCTGCTTACCCTGAGCAGAAAATGCTCATTATCGATCTTAGTCAAGGCATTACTGTAATGAAACTATACACCAAGTTTCATCACTCTCACTTAATTAGAACTAAAGTTATCGTGTCCCAAAGCATCAACCAATCAAATTGCTTATCTCTGCTTACCCTAAGCGGAAAATGCTCATCTTCGAACTCCATCAAGGCATTGACCTAATAAACACATACACCAAGTTTGAACATTCTAACTCAATTAGGAAGAGAGTTATTGTGTCCCAAAAAGTGTGACGGACGGAGGGACGAACCCATTTTAATAGTCCGCCAACTTTCTTCGAAAGGCGGGGGACAAAAAGAACAAGCCAACAGTGAGGCTGATGTCCCCCGCCAAAATCCCAAAATAAATAGATGACACATATTGATCAATCGCACATTTACTTTTTTCAAAAGTAAGGAGCAATCAAACAATACACTAAGTTTCATGACTCTACCAGATAGAGTCAAGATTATCTTGTCTCAAAGCAGCGTCCAATGCTTAGCTTCAGCTCGAAATTTTAATCATTGAACTCAGTCAAGACACTCACCTAATGAACATCTATATCAAGTTTAAACATTCTACCTCAATTAAAAGTTATTATGCTCTAAAGTCTTGACCAATTGCTCCTTAGCCTAGGCAGAAAATTCTCACCATCAAACTTAGTCAAGGAAATGATATAATAATATGAATCTATATTCTGAGTTTCATCGCTCTCACTTCATTATAACCAAAGTTACCGTGCCCCAAAGCATCAACCAATCAGATTGCTTATATCTGCATCAAACCCCATCATGTTTGAACACTGTAGCTCAGTTAGACTGAGAGTTATTGTGTTCCAAAGATTTGGCCAATCAAATTGCTTATCGCTCGCTTACCCTGAGCAGAAAATGTTCATTATCGAACTTAGTCAGGGTATTGATGTAATGAAACTATACACTAAGTTTCATCACCCCACTTAATTAGAACTAAAGTTATCGTGTCCCAAAGCATCAACCAATCAAAATGCTTATCTTTACTTACCCTGAGTATAAAAGGCGGGGGACAATAATGCAATATTTACTAAAAACTGTAAATTAGAATAGCCTTTTACCTGTGTGGAGGGTCATAAAGATTAGCTTTTTAAGAGTTGGTCAATGACTACAATCTGTTTCATTCAGTTCAGCTCAATCCCAACCAATTATACGCCTAATTATGAAGTTTAGATTTAATTCATTTGATGTTAAGAAATCATATCAGAAAACATATCTGTAAATGGAGTCACTTTCAAAATAACACAGGCTCAGAAAGAGCCAAATGCACAATGTCCCGCACTTTTTAATACACAAATGGAAGCTACAAATTTAATGGCTGTGGTAGAGATCCTTTAAACTAATATTAGATCATCAAAAGCAGAATGGAGGCTACCCAATACTTGAACACAAATGAGCGTTATACTGAAGCCTTAGGAAGCAGGTATATTATCTCCCTGGTCCTTTAAACATATATTTTCAATAAGGAGATATGGGTGGTGAAAAAAGGTTCGTTTCTTTACAAAAGCCAAGACATCATAAATGTCTGTGTGCTGTCTGTTCATTATTAGAATTACCCATGTAGATGTGTAGGAAGTGATTGAGAAATGACACAATTTATCATTAGCTTTCTGCTGTAAAAATACAATCTTCCTCATTTTATCATGCTCACACCTCCCCGCACAAAAACATAAACCGTGTATCAATTATAACATAATCATACAAGTAATATATAAATATTTTATTAAATTTTTTATTAATATTCACATCACAGCAATATAAATAATTTAAGTATATACATCAAAGACAAACTTAATAATATGGGTTGCGAAGCTATGCCATGAAAAATGCTTTAAAAAAACAATTTTTATCCACACATGAGCAGTGTAGACCTGAAACAAGATATATACTGTCACAATGCGTGACAAAGTGGGACCCTAGATACTTGTGAGCCCTAGGCCAATGGCACTGAAAGCAATAATTCCCTAGTTCTCTCTCATATGAAATAAACTACATGTACTCTTAATACTACAGTAAGTTCAGACAACAATTATAACATTCATTAATCAGTCTAGTTTTTTTGTTTAAATATTGATATGCCATACAATTACTTACTCCAATTCTCTTCCTGAGATGTAAAACATAGTTCTCTACTGACAATATATCAACTATAATATGTAATCAAACAGAACTATCCTGGCAGGTATATATCATTGAATGTATTCTGAATATACCTTGTATTTAAAGATGCATTATACAATACTAGTCGAAAAATAGAAAATGAAAAAAAAATATATAAAAAATTTCAGTCAAATTACTTCAATCTGAGCAAAGTAATGAATATTTTAAGAATAGCAAAGTTTCGAATTTTCAATGCTACTGTTATTACGACAATAAACAAAGTCTCAAGTATCCATTTTTTATTAAATTATTAAATGCTGATTGTGTTTCAATTCATTCATAATTACAACCATCCGATAATCTACAGGGTTGATTATGGGCTTGCCATGTGAATAAAACAAAATGTTTAACTAATAATTCTTATACAATTTGGGACCAAAAGAAGATCTGCAATAGGCTGATGTAGCGCTTACTAAGGCATATTTTATAACAGCATCAACACAACATTTTCAAGAAACAAATCATTAAATGGTGTGTATAAAAGTCAAGGGCGTTAATTCTGAATAGCTCACCGATTGTGTTCAAATACAGACATATTTGAGGAATCAAGGAAATAAGGCAACTTACCAAGTTTCATTAAAATCTACCCAGTTTCATTAAAAGCTGATAAAAAATACAGACTATTCTGTGTGGAAGCATGCGTGGATGGATGGACAAGGGTGACAACAATATACATTCTCATTAAATGGGCATGCAATTCCATAACATAAAGTCTCCAAAATTCCCAATAAATGAAAATTAAAAAACCCAGAATGTACAACCATATCAGTGAATACTCTCTCTCTTCATTACACATTTAATTAATAATAAGTACACATCTAATAAGGGAGTGATCTTTATGACATGAAAATTAAGACGTATAATGAAAGGATATTAATTAGGATTAACCTTGTTGATCAGTAGATCTAACTAACATCAATGAAATGGCTTGATGAGGTATTAATATATCAATGAGTACTTAAGGCAAGGCTTATAATAAATTCTATATATCCTTAAGACATGCTTGGCATTACAAAGGAGATGGTAAAAGACTTTCAAGTGTTTGGATGTATTTCAAGAAGTAAGAGTTGATGCCATACACAGATATATGGCTTTTATATCATTTTCATAATCATAATAATTCTGATAGTTTGATGTCGAAAAATAAAAATAAAATAGCTGTCAAAGTATCAAATCTGTCACTCTTTCTTTCACCCAATATTTTTTTTTATCCCAGCATGACAATGATTACAACTATTCCCATTAATATAGTGAAGAGAATAACTGGAGTTAGAGGTCCCCATACAGGCCATAAACCAACATTTACACTGAAATATACAAGTCAACAATATATCTTTTACAATCTATTCAATCTACACTAATAGGTTGAAATACTTTCTATGTTATTGATCTTCTGTGTTTCTTGTCTAATTAAACTTAAAGCCCCAATAACACTCTTGTTGTAACTGAATACTGTAAAACATGAAATTATTGCGAGCATGAAATTATTGCGACAATTGCGAGCGAGGCCCTCTCGCAATAATTTCATGTTCGCAATAATTTCGTGAAAATTTGTTAAAATGTCGGCCATATTGAATTATTCCCCCTTCATTACTCTTCACAAGACAGAGTCCCAATAAGTTAAAATTTGTTAAAATGTCGGCCATATTGAATTATCCCCGTTCGTCAGCTTGGAGTTAATAATCAAGGGATTAAATTAAACAATAATTATTTAAAAATGGAGTTTGATAACAGGTCTTTAATTTTCTTTAATCTGTTGAATACAGACTCAAAGCCATAATCCTCAATAGTTGTTTATTTACTGTTACTAATGATCACCAATCAACCGATGTTTTGAAGAGCCGACTGTCACCTCAAAACCAACCACATTTTATAGACAAATTTAAATTCGCAATAATTTTTTCCCCACTACAGAAATTCGCAATAATTACATTTCGCAATTATGTTTCACCACCCCAACTCGCAATAATTTCATGTCGCAATAATTTAGTGTTTTACAGTAATATGTCCCAATCTTCATTCTGGTCAACAAATCGTATTATCTTAGAATATTCCAATTAAATGATGATATAAATTTCATCTTAACACATCTATTTTAAAAAATTGGAAAAATTCCACCAATTGATTTGAAAAGTCTAACGTAAACCTTTTCAAATGTGACTTGGATTTTAAAATATTTTCAAACCCTCTGGACAAGTAAAATAGGTTGTAATGGATAATTTACACAACGGGTAGGACACTTAAACATCTAGAACTTAGAATAAGGGTATTATTTATTTTCTGGAGCTACCAAGCCAGCAAGAATGTTATTGTCCCTTTAAAACTAAACTCATGAAATACACAATAAGTCAATAAGCATGTTTCATATAATTTATTATACCATGAAGATTTCATATTTCAAATACAGGGAAATGTTTTTGGAGAAGAGAATAATCTTTTTTTCTGATCAGTGTTCAAAAACTGTGGAATGCCTCAGAGAAAATATTATGTTTTCTTCAATAACCTATTTTCCAGCAGCTGTTTATGACTACATGTATCAGTATAATGGTTTGTCCTCAACATTGACATCAATATCCCATTATATTTGAATCATGTAGCTTATAGATATTTGTATATAAGAGTATTAGAAATTTGACTGTCATGATATACTGAAATGACTGATTGAAGTATGACATGTTTTATGTACATGTATACGATAAACTTATTGTATGTAATTTTCTCTGCTGATGCATATCAACAAATTTTAAAAGTAAACACTGTCAAATAAATGATTGATTGCTGTGATTTATGACTGCATGCATAATACTATATAAATAAACATTACATGTGTAGAGGAATATCAAAACTATGCCATATCTAAACTTACCATATAGCACCGCAAACAAAACAACCTGTTGCTATGGGGATAGCTGCAGGGTACTGTTTTTCCCATTGGTCACTATTTACCTTCTTTATATAAGTTAACCAACCAATTAGAAATATTGCAACACAAACATTAATAGCAATCAATATAGCTCCTATATTAAACCATAATCTGTAAATATAATCAAACATATCATCTGTATAATATAAATAATATGTATCTGTCTAGTATATAAATAATATGTATCTGTCTACAATCATCAAACAGCCAAATCACATTTAATACTTGGAAAAATAACATAAAAATAATAATGAAATAGATTAAACTAAACACCATAAAATATTCTACTAAATGTAAATGGAAGGGGAGTCCATGTAATAAATCTTGCCAGCACTGTACAAATTTTGAAACTAGTGTGTTTAATGTTTATTTTATTTGGGGTGTTGACTGGTAAATTTTGAGGTGATTACTATTTACATGAGCAGACCGACTCTCAAACAAATCACAAAGAAATCATAGATTTCGATGAAATGTTTTGGAATATGTTAGATAGCTCATATTTTCATATTACTACTAGCATAGTGAAATGTATGAACATAGAGAATCATTTTACATATGCATATTTCAGTACCAGGTATTGTATTGAATGCTCATTATTTCTGCCTAAGTTCTATTGATATAAAACGAATTGAAATCTATAATCTTGTGGTGAGCAGTAAAATTTTGTAGCTTAATGCAATAACAGATAAAGATTTATGCTTGGTGGGTTGGGCTCACATTAAGATACCGACCAGGTAATAGTGTGTCAAATAATCCATGCTTTCTGAACAGAATAGTTAGGTGTATTAAACAGTTTCCGTAATTTGTTGTTCCATTAGAATCTCGAAACAACATAATTGGATTGAGAACAAACTGAACTTTATTTGGCAATATGAACAAAAATTATTATCATCAATAAAACAAAACCATAAAAAAGTTTGCTTAACGAACCGATAAAACAAGTTTGCCTAACAATGTTTGAACACAGCCTCAGCATATGTCGGTCTGCAAATGTCTAATGTATTTTGCCAGCTAGATTTACTAAAACTTGGGCTCAATGAATTTAATTTCTGGTTGTTTTAAACACTGTCCAGCAATTAAAACAAACACAAATCGTTTTTTGGCAGAAACGGTCATTATTAAATGGGGATTGATATCGAAATATTGAAACACAATCCAATAATTGTGATAACCCATAATTATTAAATTACTAGATAGATTATCTGATATAGTTTTACACCATAAAGAATTATGATTACCATCTCAACTGTAATAATTGTAATTCGAAATATTTACACATCCAGCAATCAAATAACATTAAACCCACAACTTTCTAATTATAGCCAATTGATTTTTATCAGTCCACAAAAAATCATCAATTTCATTATTTACTGAGAAGCCATTATAAAGTAATTTATCAAAATTCATAGTACACTAACATGCAGTAATATGTCTGCTGCACACTCCATAGAGAACGGAAAGAGTGTTTGTAGATATCACATATCTGGTAATTATTTATTAATAATTATCAAGTCAAATCAAATAGTCAGTTACAAAAAGAATCAATGACAACCATATTAGAAAGTAATTAATTATACTGAGCATAACATAGTCTTATAAAGACTAGTAATTATAATCATTATGTTTACTTATTATACCATGTTATCTCTTCATTAAATATTGACACTTTTTACCATAACATTTGAATATTGTCAGCTTTTTAGAATATAAAAGTCACTTTAGCAAACAAAAAACCCTAAAAAAAAAAACCCACAACAATGTCGCTGTTCAATTAGAATTTTTAATGAAATGCTCATTATCAGTACCATCTTATCAACATTGATGCTAAAAAAAGCTGATCTATCAACAAAAGAAGTAGAGATAGAATTGTGGAAAATTAATCTACAACATGTTCATTTTGTCAAGTGTATATAATAATGTACTATAATTATAAAGAGGATAAATTATAAATAATTAGTAAATTGTACATAAATACGTTGTTATTATTATTTAAATATTCTCATATAATATATTATTATTATTCTCTGTAAAGTGATGCAAACCAGAGTCACAAATGATAGCTGTTTTCTTTAAGATACATTATGGGAGATTAGATGAAGATCTGGCAGTTCTCACTATAATAGTTATAACCTAGATAATGTAAAGGGACTTTGTTGAAAATTGAATTTTGAGCCTAGCCTAGATCATCATTAATTAAGTCGGTACGACAAATAAACATACATGTATAGAAGTTAAAACAATCATTCATGAACGCACAAAAAGCCACAAATGATTCTAAAACTTGAAAAAAAAAATCTGACTTCTTTTTAATATTTTAAAACAATATTTTAATCATATAGAGTATGCCAGTCAATAACTGAAATAACACTTTGGTCACTGGATCGAACCAAATTAATACTTTTATTTTGAGCTAAATCAAAGAGGTTTAGTTCCGTTTAGTAGTAGTATGTTTTGGGGGCATGTAAACATGACTTATTAACACCTGTTTTAATATTTACACAATGTGCTCCCACCACCTCCCTGCAAGTAAAACAATATAACAACGTCAAAATCTTTAAAAATTGGTGAATAAGTAGCTGTTCTACCCCTTCCTTGGCTTTACAATGTTTTTAATGAACCTTTAGATATTTGGACATTATCAAGTAGTGTCACTTTAATATTAATGAAGTACTTGACATTTTGTTCACCTAATCATTTATAAATATATTGTTTATTAAAGCTGTTGTATTTAACTGTTAATAGCCGAAATAATAATTGTACTGTAATTTGGTGATCGTGTCAACGCTCCATGGTATCAAAGAAGTACATGCTTATTTGATTTGTGCCCAAAAATAACCTCAATCATGACAACATCAATAATTACCATGTTTTAAATGAGATAAAAAAAATAATCTAACAAAAACTGATGTGTTGTTTATTATGCTTATCCATGCTATTTCACAACTGGAATAAATCAATAAGTACTTCAACATTATCCAACCAACTGAAAAAGCTTGCAGCATATTGCCTACCATGCTAGAGGTCACCTTAATTGTAAGAAAAGAACTCGTCGGAAGTCCTTCAATATGACCTTCCGTCCTTATATGTGGTCGGAATTACAAACTTCCCCAGAGACGATCCTGTTCAAGTGATAATCTTGATGCCAGCAATACCTTCAAGGACATTAAGCCAACATCATTTCTCTACATATTACTTCAATAAATTCTTCTATTATTGATTATATGGAGAGGTTTGAATTAATTGCCTTGTATTGAGCTAGGTATAATTTAATGTATTTAGTAAATGATGGTAATAAAGATTGATCACATATCGACACTCTACAGACCTTATGTTCTGCATCATATTAGTGAGGGTGATTACAGACATGAAATGGACATATTATTGACAGAAATCATATCACTGTCTTTTGTTTTATAATAAAGTAGCAGCAAGCAGACTATTATCTTTTCAGCCAAATCTTTTAATGACAATCAAACTAGTGTAAATACTTATTACTCTGGGTGTACACAACAGTCTTTACTGTACATCAGGGAGACGATAGAATTTATTGATAGGAATATAGGTAATAGAAGAAATATCATGGCACACTAGAGACTTATATAAAGCCATTGTCAATCATGCAATTTCGCAATGATATTATCATGATGTATAATTTGAACAATGACTATGATTAGGTGATTGTAGCTGACTAAGATTGATTTCATCTTAAGAACATAGTCCAAAAATTAATCAAAATGATCAATACCCAGTGATAACGTTTTTAGCCTGAAAAACGAAGCAAAGGTCCACTGCATGTACCAAGAATAAGAAAATTACTGGTATTTTTTACTGGTAATTATTGTGGTGTCAGTTTAATTAAAATCATACCAATGGTTTGTTTTTCTTTTGAAGTCACAAAAAAAGGCCTGCAATAGGCAGATTTAACGCCTACTTTACATAAAGCATTTTCAGAAGTGGAATTATTATGTTAAAAATTTTACGGACTTGCATTGTTTTTTTAAGCCAACACAAAAATGCTTGTAATCTAACACAGTTGCGACAATTGCAAAGTATGAACAGTGTACCTCGATTAGAAGCAGAATAATTGTGTCCCAAAGTTTTGCTTAATGAAATTGCTGATCATTAAATTCAGTCAAGACATTTACTTAATGAACTTTGAATATTCTAGATTGATTACAAGCAAAGTTTCACGTCGACTGTGGCGACTGTGGCAGTATCTAGCATATTTGACAAAATTCACTTTTTTGCTCATTTATAATCAGAATTGTTCCTGTGCATCTTTTCGTCTAGCTCAAGTTGTCATATTTATAAGCCAATAAAAATGACTTGTAATATTGTTTCAAAATGTACATGAATGTTCCAAATTAATTTAAATATCAGGAGTATCATGTTGTATGTCAAAATCAACGATGTGATTTACCAAAACATTACAAGCAAACCAAATGTAGCCAGTATTGTCTTGAGGTTAGTTATATGTGATATCCAAGAAATTCAAGCAGTTAAAGGTGCATTTTTTCCTGAGATACGTCTTTGCACCGTTCTGTATTACATTTCAATTTCCTAGCTTTTACTCCTTATTTAGCCTGATATGTGCAGAGAGCTACATGCTGTTTAAACAGCTACAAATACATTTTGTTGTACAGAAATATTAGAGAAAATCTTTAGAAGTACAAAATTTTGTGTACAACATTTTGATGCAATATGTTGTTCGGTACTATAACTTTTTTCCCCAGGCTGGGTAATTTGGCAAAACTCAGATAGGACTTAGGGACAATGAATTGTGATGCAATAAGTGTGGGGAACCCATTTAATACTCCCCTGTCTTTTTTCAACAATAATAAAAAATAATTCTATTTTCTATAAGGTGTAGTCAATGAAAATTATAGTCGTTCAGAAAAATTTTTGGATGGATGGATAGATGTAGAGATCGACAGTGCTCCCAAAATATCATTGAAATGTGGGCATACAGAACAATGAGTAATTCTTAACAAGCAAATCTTTACAACTTACCTGTTAATATTTGGATTAAATCTTAAAACCATGTAGAAATCACTATAATGAAACACAGCAATGGAAGCTATTAACCACAAAATATTCTGAATGCTAAATGCAGATTCTTTTTTCTGATATTTTCCAAATGTTTCTTCAAATTGCTTGCGGGTTTCTGGTTTAATGCTACTGAATTTGGATTCTTCTGGTTGAGTTTCTGCATATAAACGATCTGTGAAAAGAATTTCATAACTTATAATTTAAAATAATATTTCTAGTATGATTTTTTTTCATTTAGAAGATAGTGTAGCAATGTACATGTACTAACACACGAATCATCCTACAGACAAGTTTAGTCAGTGGCATGATACCAGGAAATTTCCCGCTGCCCCATAAGTGGTATCATTTATTTACTTTGATTTGATTCTTTATTTAAGAAGGCCCCTATGGGTCATTAGATAGACCATTTTATAAACTTTTAGATGCCATGTTTCTATCAGGAAAAAATCACTTGTAAAGGTAAATGAGGTTGAGCCTTTGTTACCATCAATTTATGTATAAAGATAACTATGGTGGCCCATGGTTATCATAGAGAAATGTGTAAAGAAAATTCCCCCATAAAATAGAAATTGTAAAAAAAAAAAATGCGAATAAAAATGAAAATTAGCTAAAAAAAATAAATAAAACGAAAGTAGAAATTAAATTAAATAAAATAGAACCAGATTGATAAAACAAAGTACAGTAAAATAAAAGTAAATCAATAACTGAAATGTAAAAAAAAAGTAAATTGAAAATTTAAATGAGAGAAAAATATAAAAAAAAATAGGTTGCCAGGCAACGAAACATACACCCACACAGCAGCCAAATCGTCCGGGCAGTAACAAGAGTTGTCGAATATTAAGGAATTATCAGAAAATCATTAGAATTTGTTTGGTTTTTATAATTAACATTTTTTTTCAAATCAGATAATAATTGTGACCTCCAGAGGGACCACAAGCTAAACAGGGTGATTTTTCGTACAATCAGGGGACATAATTCAGGAAGTAATGACCCGATGAGCGCAAATATCGAAAGGAACCAAGATCTTTGGGTTATAAACATACATGTCAAGTTTCATAAAAATCGATTCAAAATTGTGACCTATATAGGGTCCACAACCATGATATAACATATTTTCACACTATTCGTGTACAAACTGCGGTCATTTTGTTCGTCAATTCTAGTCCGATCTTCACGTTATTCACACTCTCTCTTCATTACCATGTAACGGTGATATAGTCAGATGTTTTTTTAAATCGGATAATAATTTTGACCTCCAGAGGGATCAAAAGCTTACAAAAGCGATTTTTCGGACAATCTGGGGACATAATTCAGGAAGTTATGATCCAATGGGCGCAAATATTGAAAGGAACCAAGATCTTTGGGTTATAAACATACATGTCAAGTTTCATCAAAATCGGTTCAAAATTCTGACCTCTATAAGGTCCAGAACCTTTATATAACATATTTTCACACTATTCGCGTACAAACGGTGGCCATTTTGTCCGTCAATTTTGGTCTGATTTTCACAAAATTCGAACTCAACCTACATAACCATGGAATGGTGATATAATCAAACGTTTTTTTAAATCGGATAACAATTTTGACCTCCAGAGGGACCACAAGCTAAAAAGAGCGATTTTTTGGACAATCAGGGGCCATAATTCAGGAAGTTACGATCTGATGGGCGCAAATATCGAAAGGAACCAAGATCTTTGGGTTATAAACAAACATGTCAAGTTTCATCCAAATTGGTTCAAAATTGTGACCTCTATGAGGTCCACAACCTTGATACAACATATTTTCACACTATTCGCGTACAAACGGCGGACATTTTGTCCGTCAATTTTGGTCCGATTTTAACGAAATTTCCAACCCAACCTTCATAACCATGGAACGGTGATATAATCAAACGTTTTATTAAATCCGATAACAATTTTGACCTCCAGAGGAACCACAAGCTAAAAAGGACAATTTTTCGGACAATCAGGGGGCCATAATTCGGGAAGTTACGATCCGATGGGCGGAAATATCGCAAGGAACCAAGATCTTTGGGTTATAAGCATACATGTCAAGTTTCATCAAAATCGGTTCAAAATTCTGACCTCTATAAGGTCCAGAACCTTGATATAACATATTTTCACACTATTCGCGTCCAAACGGCGGCCATTTTGTCCGTCAATTTTGGTCCGATTTTCACGAAATTTGAACACAACCTTCATAACCATGGAACGGTGATATAATCAAACGTTTTTTTAAAATCGGATAACAATTTTGACCTCCAGAGGGACCACAAGCTAAAAAGGGTGATTTTTCGGACAATCAGGGGCCATAATTCAGGAAGTTACGATTGGCGCAAATATCGAAAGAAACCAAGATCTTTGGGTTATAAACATGGATTTCAAGTTTCATCCAAATCGGTTCAAAATTGTGACCTCTACACTGTTCACAAGCTAAAAAACGTGATCAGGGGCCATAACCCATGAAGTTACAGTCCGATACATACCAATATCGAAAGGAACCAAGATCTTAGGGTGATAAACCTATATTTTAAGTTTCATTGAAATCGGATAAAAATTGTGACCTGTAGACTGTTCACAAACAATTGTGGACGGACGGACGGATGGACGGACAAACAGGGGCGACGACAATATACATGAAAATGTGGGCGTATAAAAAAGGAAATTGAAAATTGAAATAAAAAAAAAAAAATTTGTTAAAACGAAAACTAAATTGAAAAGTGAAATGAAAACTAAAATACACATGTCTCGTTATCATCAGCCCATTGTTATCACTCCAATGGAACTGTAACTGAACGCGGCTCTAACGTGTTGTGAGCGAATAACTTTAATCATAAGGTGATATTTTACACCCAGTGGATCGGATGCTTGTGATATTTAGAAATGAAATGGGGATTAACGTCCCACTGGTCTGCCCCGACAGGGCTAACAAAGACTGGCCTACGGCATACAGTGGACTATGGGGGAAAGATTGCCCGGCATCGGCACTGCCTACTTTTCTATCGAATTCCAACTGCCAAGGGATCTATTACGTACATGCCAATGTGTACATGGTGTCTCGGTTTTTTGTACAATCCAAACGACTACACATTGTCCCCTGCCAGTACACATTGTCCCTTGCCTACTTTTCTATCGAATTAGAAATGCCAAGGGATCTATTACGTGCATGCCAATGTGTACATGGTATCTCGGTTTTTTGTACCATCCAAACGACTACACATTGTCCCCTGCCAGGCCTTACATCTTACACCACTGAAAAGGGGAATCATGCTGTAAAAACCCGATGAACTTTCTCGGCCAATGCATTGAACACAAGACCTGCAGGTTAGCGAGACAACGTCCTACTCACTGGGCCATCGTGGCTCCCGTGTTATAAAGAGTAAATATGTCAAATTCCAAGATGACCCATTCAAAATTGTGATCTGTAGACAATAAAGACAAGAATTTAGTTTTATTTAATTTAGTTTTTATTTAATTCAGTTTCTATTTTATTCTTTTTTTTGTCTAATTTTTATTGTTATAATTTTTTTTTACAATTTTTATTTTTTGGAGAGATTTTTCTTTACACATTCTCTATGGTAACCATGGGCCACTATAGACAATTAATGTTTTGGTGAAAGCAGATATCTTAAAAATTGGATTTCAATAATTTTTAATTATTTTACACATCAATTCCATTTGCCAATTCAAATAATATAACTTTAAGTCAATATTTGAATGCTATTCAAATATTAGATTTATTTGCATGAAGTCATTATTTAATTGAATGCTATTCAAATACTATATTCAGTTTAAATGAACAATTTTTTTAATTGTTTTAGATTTCTAGAAATTGTGAATATTTCAAATAATAATATTAATATTTTCTAAAGGTGGCAAAAGTCAAATTTCAATAAATTCAACTTTAAAAAACTATTTGAATCTGTATTGTTGTGTGAGCACTAATAATATCTAATCACAAATTCAAGATTGATTTCATGAAGATAATTAAATCGAAATTCTGTTCCTGCTCCAAAACTACAAATTGCACTTATCCCTATATATAGTATTTGTATTTAGAAAATCGCAATGTTACATGCCAAACCACACACTTTTAATAAATTAAGAAACAGAGCTCTAGGTCGCATCCATACAATTGTACGTTAGGTAGAAAAATATTGGATGAACAAGTTGTGTCTTTATGCAAGCAGAACAAACCAACAACGACACGGAGGGTTGACACAATGATCTGAACACCCAAGCAGTAATTGCCAATCTTCCAATCTACCTACCATGTCGACTACTCCATTAAAATTAAAGATGGTTTTCAAGAGAAAATTGAAGCGCTACCAAAGTATTCAAATCTGTTTTAGCCAAGGACAGATTTTCAAAGTTTGGGAGCAATCCGCTCAAAACGAAATATCAGCCAGCACCCTGAGGTGTGCCTTCGTCTGCAGACCACCTGCTCCCTCCTTACAGTTAAGACTTGTCCACCCAAGCCCAAGTGCATGTAAAAGTTCTCTTCTTCTCTTGAAACGAGAACAAGACAAGGTACAAAACTAGTTGTGAAGTACATGTACAAATAACTAAGTAAGTGTGAAACTAGTTACTCTAAGTAACGTAAATGTTTCGGCTCTGGCCTCCACTACGTTACTATTCCCCCTTATTAACAACTAGTATGAAAATAAGGCCTTTCCCTCATCTCCGTTCTAAGACTATTTTGGAATCCTTACCGTCTATTTTTCACAGTGATACTGCTTTAGTCGCCAAAAGGAATCATTTCTTGTCACATCCGACACAAATTTATAAAAATCCAACACTATTTTCATGTAGAATTATGCGATACAAATAGATAAACAACTTTCATTTAAATGCAGCCGCCATTTTCAATCTACAGCTCAGCCACCATTCCAAATTTCGGACTGGAATTTTACTGTAAACGAAAATTCTCGCTGTACATGGAATAATACATAGACTATTTAAAATATTTTATGAAGGTCAATATAATGCGTTGTTCTGTTTTATAGATTTTGTGTAATAATTAATCACGCATGTTGAATAAAAAAAAACTTTAGTGACCGTGTACAGCACGAATTTTCATTTACGGTAAAATTCCATTCCGAAATTTGGAATAGTGGCTGAGCAGTAGATTGAAAATGGCGGCCGCATTCAAATAAAAGTTGTTTATCTATTTGTATCGCATACTTCTACATGAAAATAGTGTTGGATTTTTATAAATTTGTGTCGGGTGTGACAAGAAATGATTCCTTTTGGCGACTAAAGCAGTATCACTGTGAAAAATAGACGGTAAGGATTCCAAAATAGTCTTAGAACGGAGATGAGGGAAAGGCCTTATTTTCATACTAGTTGTTAATAAGGGGGAATAGTAACGTAGTGGAGGCCAGAGCCGAAACATTTACGTTACTTAGAGTAACTAGTGTGAAACAGCCAGGTTACGAAACAGCTCACATTCCAATGATTCCTCCTTCACCTTGAATGATCATGAAACATTATTTTGTTTTGTTAAAAACAACATCATAATGACATTAGCTGGATGGGAAAATATGGTCATAAATTTGTGGGATGCAGTGGGTGCTTTTACCGTTATTAAATTTAGGCAAAGTAACATCCACAACAATGCATGGGAGATAACTCTTTTATTTACCCTGTATTACTGCCTGGTTCATCTTGATCGAGTTGAAACAATTATGGTTTACCCCTGTATCGACCACAGACCATCTCATAAATTTTATAAGAGGCAATAAGTTTGAATTACAAAATGTTTCCTTAATACTTACCTGGGTCTATTGTATCCAAGAGACGACCAGCCAGTCTATGTTGAACTCGTCGCCTAAAACCTTCTTCGCTCATTCTATCAGCCATCTTGACGCTTTTGGTATCTGGTGTATTCTGGATCGGATCAAACTTTTAGAAAACGAACAAGTAAATGTTTTACAATGAGTCTGTATACATACTTGGTTATTCAATACAATTACCCTGTACTTCGAAGGGAAAAAGCCTTTACGAATCGCGTATTTAAATAATGGATAAATAAACAACTAATAAGCAAATTCGCTTGCAAGCATTTCGAATTAGATGACTTACAGCAATTTTACATTATCCAATGTTTTGCTTGTGGAGAGTGCCTTACGTGTCACTGTCTTACCGTTTTGATTAATGTGAGCAGGATGGGTGAAATCTAGATTGGAAGTTAGGTGAAAACCTGGGAATAATATCGTATGACAGTCACAAAAAATTATGACGAAAGATAGGTCAGATTCGAGACGGCGAAATCTAGTCAAGAATAAACCTCCGGAAATAGTAAATAACCATGTCCCCACCCGGGTGTCATCAAAGACAAAACAGGGGCTGGATTTCAGGACAAAATTGATTGGCATATTTGTCACAACCGTGTCGGTTGCACTTATTGCATATTTTAGATATCAACAGTTATTAAAGGATGCTGTGATTACTCCATTTGATTCGCCTAAAATTATCCATGATAACAGTTCCAGTCCACTAGTAACCCCAGAAAGATTTTGGGGATCATACAGACCCCACACATATTTTGGTCTAAAGACTAGAACAGCTCATTCACCTGTTGTGGGGCTTATGTGGCTTCAACAGTTTACTGGTAAAATGCCTCCTCCAATAAGACATTGGTGCAATCAAGATGACCAAATTAAAGGATATGGTTGGACTGCGCATGATGGTGTTAATTTTGGTGTCCAAGAAATAAATGATGATAATTTTGTATTAAATACATCATTTGTAAAACGAAGTGAAGGTATTCATGGTGGTGATTGGACTGCAAAAATATCTGTTATACCAAAGGTTAATATTTCTTATTTCCATATACACCTACCAGATGATAGTTAAAAAAAGAGCTGTTCTTCAAGATGCTCCAACCAACACCAAGATCATTTTTACCATGACTCATGACACATATTTATGAACGTAAAACAATTATTACTTTTAGAGCTATGAATTCGAAACTTAAAGATACATTATGTGTGATTTAGATAAAGAACTAGTCGTTCTTGCTATAATAGTTTGAATATAGATTATGCACTATGAATAATTTGAAAATTTCATTCAAATTATACTATTGCGAGCGAAGATATTACCCTTTGAAGGTTTGACAAGACGTGTGCAATAATTTCAACCACTGTACTGGTTGCTTGAAGCCAAGTTCCGACCCCATTTTTAATTTAAGTAGAAATATGGCTGAACCTTTCTAATCTATTTAATATCGGAGAAATCTGATGCCATTGAAAGTTGATTATGGCCTGGATCAGTTAATTAATGTCTAATTAATAATTTAGAAAACATTTCAGGCCTAAAGAAATACCTGTAAAGGCAGATTTAGCTCTTGCATAATGTATGTTTAATATACTAATTTGTAAATAAGGATATTATAAATTTCATTTTTATATTTCAGGAAAGTGGTTCTCCAATTTTTGTTTCTCTAATGTTTTACATAGCTTTAGATGGACAAGGAAGTTTGGACCCTGTAGCATCAAAGAATCGACTTACAGAAATAAATGGACACACAGAAGAATTAGGCAATTTTAGAATGTCTTTTCCAAAAGCATCAGCAAAAAGTCCTAAATATCATCACCTGGTTACCTACACTCAAAGCATAGAGAAACTTAAAGAGGTTATGATGGGAAATATAAGAGTTGATGCCTGGGATAAAGCTAGAACAATGCCATATTTTATTTTGGGTGGTAGGATGGTTCCAAGAGATAGTCCAGGTGGCCCTAACTATGCTGTACACCAAATAACAGCTCAGTTACCCATAGAAATGGAAGTTTTATTTGAATCCGAAAGTGTTGAAGACAGATCAGAACCATTGTCAGGAGATACCTATGACAAAACACTTCATAAATATTTGGCACGATTTGACCAGAAATTTACTGATTTATTTCAGCTACAGAGAAAGGGTTATAACAAATCGGTGACAAAATTTGCTATATCAGCTATGTCCAACATGATTGGTGGGATTGGGTATTTTTATGGATCATCAATAGTGCAGTCAAAATATCATAAAGAACCAGTAAATTATTGGAAAGCCCCTTTGTACACGGCTGTGCCTTCTCGACCTTTCTTCCCCAGGGGGTTTTTATGGGATGAAGGCTTTCACAATATTTTGATACGAGAATGGGATGAATCCATTTCAAGAGACATCTTGTTCCACTGGTTAGATTTATTAAATTCTGAGGGTTGGATACCAAGGGAACAGATTCTTGGTGAAGAGGCAAGAGCTAAAGTCCCAGCACAATTTGTCGTTCAGCAAAATAGAAATGCAAACCCACCAACCTTCTTCCTTCCACTGCAAAAGATAATAAGCAATATGATCAAAAGTAATACAGATAAAGATCGTGCTATCCTAAAAGCTTTGTACCCTAGATTAAAAGCATGGTATAACTGGTACAATACAACTCAAGTTGGATCACAGAGATCTGTGTACAGATGGAGGGGTAGAGACCCGACTACTAACAAACAACTCAATCCTCAAACACTAACTTCAGGCCTTGATGATTACCCAAGAGCTTCTCATCCTACTGATGACGAGAGACACATTGATCTACGCTGCTGGATGGCATTAGCATCAGGTGTAATGGCAGATATTGCTAGAGCATTAAATGCTGAATGGGAGGAATACAGAGCAACTTATCAGATGTTATCAGATAATAAATTACTTGATGAACTTCACTGGTCCAAAGAGGGTCAGCAATATAGTGATTATGGTTTTCATACAGACAAAGTAAAATTAGAATTTCCCAAAGTTAACCCAAATCAGCCACCAGGCCAGCAACCAGAGAAAGTCAGAGTTGAGATAACTAATCCAAAATATCAGTTTGTCAATTCTTTTGGATACGTGAGCTTATTTCCCTTTTTGTTAAAAATCGTAGAACCAAGTTCTCCAAAATTATTTTCAATTTTAAATAACATAAAAAATCCCAATATGTTATGGACTGATTATGGATTAAGATCATTATCCCGTAGTGCCAAGCTTTATAAGAGATACAATACCCAACATGACGGTCCATACTGGAGAGGTGCTATATGGATTAATATGAACTATTTAACATTAGGGGCATTAAATCATTATTCTTTCACTGAAGGACCATACCAAGAACTAGCTAAGACAATTTACAAAGATTTAAGAAATAATATAGTAGAAAATATGTATAGACAATATATAAAAACTGGATATATATGGGAAAATTATGATGATAAAACTGGTGATGGTAAAGGAAGTCATCCATTTACTGGTTGGTCAGCCCTTGTTGTCCTCATAATGGCTGAAAAATACTAAGGCTCATCTTTGTTTTATCATTGTCAACACTACTCACATTTCAATAGTTGTGACCCAGTAAGAACTCGTTCAAAGGAATACAAGAAATATTTTTTTTTTAAAAATTAGACTGAATCACACATGAAGATGTTTTATATGTTCACACTTTGCGATATAAGCTAAACTTATTATCATATCAGGCAATGAAATAATCAGCCATGGCTCGAATCACATAGAAATGTACTCTTCTTGTCATGAGGAATTTCAAAGAGTGACTCAATCACACATGTATATCCATGTAGCTTTTTATGTTCAGGCTTGCCATGTAAGCTAAGCTGATTATCTAATCAGGTAATGAGATTATCTTTGCTATCATGGCTGTGACTCACACCGAAATGGGCAGAGTTTGTTGCACTCTTATTGTCATGTGGGTTATACTTTGGATTGATTGAAAAGATGCAAGAGATTTTTTTTTATTGATGTTTATCAGGTTTGTCAGTAGAATGTGCCGCATATTTTATGAGTGATAGTCAACCAGAATCGCATAATAAATTTGACCTATCTCTTCAAATATATCTTTTGATAACCTTTTACATCTCGATACCTATTGGGTTGGAGATTAGAAAGGGAAACAACATTTGTGTTGTGGCCAGTGTCCATTCTCATTAATTTGATTTTATCATCGTTAATTGTTTGTATGCATGTATTGTGTGTTTTATAAAAGGACCCATAAAATATTAACATTTTCATCATGCCTTAATTAATTTCACACCAAATAGCAATTACATGTAATTGTAATATTTTTGTTAAATTAAAAAATTACATTTGTGTATTTTCTGACCATTATCTGGATGAAGACCAATAAATCATTGTTATAATAAGAAAAAAATTGCAAGTTTGATTTGATTTTGGAGATATTAATTTACAGTCTAAATATTTTAACCAGGTTTTTATATACCTTTGTTTCATTTACTGATACTTCTTTATAGCAACTGATTTAATCTACATATATTTCTATTGAATAAATATTACATATCTTTAAACATTATCTTCAGCTGCCTGAAACTCTGTTTACGTTATTCATTTTAAGGGTGGGCAAGAGGGTAACCCAACATATTTTCTGATAACTGTAACACAATACAAATTCCATTTAATTGTTATTTGAACACATCTACTTGTAATTTGGTGCCAGCCCAACCCTACGCTGTGTCATCAATTAACCACTTTATAAATATCATTTAGCAAACAAATGACTGAAGGAGCATAACAAAATGATGAAATAAATCTTAAAAAAGAAAACAAAAATCTACCTAAACATTAAATTTAAGACGACTTTAATACAAATTTAATATCTTGTATGTTACAGCAATTGACACAATGCATAATAGAAGGCAATGAGACAAGCAATAAGGCTTGAAAAAGAAAAACTAAACTAAATTTCCCTTATAATAAAATTACATAATAGGTTTCTATTTTCTACACCACTATTTATCATACCTACATTATATAGCTGTTGTGAACTGAATACAGAATCATACATGTAAATAACAATGTGGAAACATCACAGTAAGTACACATTGCTTAAATGACCTATCTTCAGGCTGAATAATTATATAACAAAGATTTCTGTAGCATAATTCTCATGAATAGTTGACTAATTTGCAATATGAAATGAATGCAACATGATCTGTATTAAGTTAAAATTCTTCAGTACTCAAAATCCTAAATATTAAATGCAAAACTGTAGTCTGATTCATTTTCACTGCCTTATTTCTCATATGACAACGTGCACTAACAGAAACATGTGTGATTATTTTTATAGAATACAGTTCATTATTTATTATTCTAAAATATTCAACCTCCACTATCAGCTAAAAATCAATACATACAGAGTAATATACAATAAAAATTCAGCTTGAGTATTGACTAGTTATATAATATAATGTCTGAGCCACTAGTCACAATATAGATTAATCCAAAACCGTAATAAGTAATCATTATCCTTTCATTTCATATATTGCACTAGTTGATGTCGTGAGGTAGTGCTTTACTAACCCATGTTTTATAACATGGTGGATTTCAAACTACTAAATATTGGCTGTTTAAGTATAATCTGTGATTGCTTTATGGTTTATATCAAATGTTTACTAAAGGACACTGACTTCAACTTGTAGTTATGGCAAAATTTTCAAAATTCATCAGTTTGGCAGTACTTTACTGACCCATGTTTTATAACATTAATCTGTCACTGCTTTATGGCTTATATCAAATGTTTACTAAAGAACAGTGACTGCATAATTTGTATATGCAGTTGTTGCTAAATTTTCAAAATTCATCAGTTTTGTCAAAATTCATCAGTTTTGTCAAAATTCATCAGTTTGGTCAAATTAATTGTACACTAAAACTGTGCTAATAATTGATTTTAATTTGCATATGATGGTATCTGCATAAGACAGATTACTTCAAGAGGAAACATTGCTGAATGATCAGAAAATATTACTTATTTTCATTAAGTAATTTTACTTTGGATTTAGACTGGGCATGTTCATGTGACAATCTGATTAAAACACAGATCCAATTTCGTTTCGTTTTTTATAGTTCAAAATTTCATTTTTACTTGTCTTCACTACTCTTGGATCTGGAGGACTTGTTATTTAACTGGTGTTCTGGCTGAAATGAGGGGTCAGCCAATCAAATGGTCTGTCGAATCGACCGTTTGACCTTTTTATGCGTGGAACTGTGGGTAGATATTACCAGCCAACGACGTCTATACTATAAACACCAGCGGATAGAAATCATAACAAAACAAAAGTGGATTTTGAAAAGCGTGGCGGTCGCTAATTGGTTAATCGAATGACTGACGTTATCGGGTCAAATGTCCCGTGCTTGATACCTGACGTCATAGAACGTGAGCTTCTACTATAACTAGTTAGATCTACATGAGTGTAGGCCATCGAAAGTATAAAAAACGAAACGAAATATAGATCTATATTTTAATTAGATTGGTTCATGTGACATCTGACATTTATCAATAGACACTTTATTGTTAATTTACAAGCAGGATATTTTCTGTAGTAATAAGAAACAAAGAATAGCACTTCAATAAAGTCAATGATTTGAATCTTAACTTGGGGGCCGTTTTAAATGATATATGACCTAAAATGATTAATTGTTTTCATAACGCTTTTACACAGAAAAGGTCTTTATTGTTTAGCTTGAAATAAGAAAAGGTAAAAATCACCAATTCACAGAAACAATTACCATGCATAAGTAAATGTATCAAATATATGTTATAGATATTACCACCAATAAATTAATATAATATTTTAATATTTCCTTAAATATAATTTAACAGCACCCTTTCACCACTAATTAACAGTTCATATAAAAGTAACTTAAATATCCATGGCAAAGCATTCTATATTGTTAACATATTCTTACAAAATATTAAATACCAGCCGTTGTAGTCATGGTAGTTTCAGTATTTTAATTTTTCTCTTCTTGGGTCCCATTATTTATTGTGTTACATGTATGCATTTATATTTTTAAAAAATAACAATGCAATTGGTTTATTAACAATAAAAGTACTTAACGGAATTACAAAATGACAGCAACCAATATCATTACAGTGTACAAACCAGAAGCATTACTTAAACAGTATAATTTTAGCCTGGTAATTCAACTGGTCATCCTGTCTTTTGTTTGACTTGGTGCCTGTTTTTATAGATAGATACCCATTTGGAGGGTGATAGGTAACTTATATTGGATAACATTACTACCAGATTATCTAGTGTTTTACAATATATGTGAGCTAAATATTACATTTTTACATGATTCAGTAAAACGATTTCAATTATCATTAACAGAAACAATATATACATACATATATTGGGATAGAGACATAAAAGACCTAGTGTAATACAATCAAAACAAATATTTTATTTGAAGTGTTCAAATGAAGTATAAAGATAAGAAAACTAAAACCATACTCTAAGCACCAATATTATGAATTTTTAGCACAAAATACTTTGTTTGAAAAAAATCACCATTGTAAATAGTTTTGTTGATATAAATAACCTAACCGCTTTCACCTTGTATGCAAAATCTACAACTCAATAACTATTATTACATAACTAAAACGTTTTACTACTAACATAACAACGCCATTTTGTTCATTTATTGGCAGCTAAAGTGAAAATGAGGATGATAATCAAATTAAATATATAGTGGCTGTACAGACATTACAATAAGTTATTCTAGAAATGACAAATGACTGCAATATGGTCCAGAATTTGAGACATCCTGTGCTTTAGAAGGCAATAGACATTGCCTAATAGACAGATTATTTAATCTCAGTATTGGTCAAATGTATTATTTTCACAAATTTTAGATGTAATCTTAGATGATCAAAGCCAATTTAAAATTATTCAGATCGTGAAAAATTTTGGATGTAATCTTAGATGATCAAGTCAGTTTAAAATTATTTATGTCGTCACAAATTTTTGGATGTAGTCTTAGATGATCAAGTCAATCTAAACTTATTTATGTAGTCACAATATTTGTTAACCCCTGCTATTTAATTGAGAAAACTACTGTAAAGTTAAATGGTAAACTTAAAAGTATTGACATTCACTTTCACGTATTTAAAACTCCAATTTCACATACTTTGAATGGAAGAGATTCTAGTCAACATACAGAGTGAAAGTAGATCTACATAAGTAGAGATGTTAAATGAACACACTATAATAGACCATATTGCAGTTTTCATCACGGGAGAACAAAAAATAAAAATAAATAGCTAGAATGTTTTCCTATGTAGAGCTTTAACACCTTCATCATTATATTCTCTTTTTGAAATCCACATCTTTTTAAATGTATCCAGTGATGCTAAAATAGAACCCCTGTAAATAAACCAAATATTATTTTTTATAATTACATAATAAACAACAAATATATCAAAATGTCACCAATTGTAACTTGCTTTAATAAGGGGGGGGGGGTCTTCCTTTTTTTTTTTAATTTCAATAACAGGGTGAAATAAAATTATTGTTGAAAATTGTATGCGTGGGTGGGCGCTTTTTTCTTTACTTGACCTTCGGTCCTCTGCCTGGAACAGATCACAATTGCATTGTTCCAAGGCAAAATGGGTATCACGTCAGTAACGGTGGTGGACTTTTTCAACCTCAATAACTGTCCACAGTGAAACGGAAAAGACATCCTTTCCCGACTTGCACGGGAATCAATAGGCCTAAACACATGGCGATCAAAAAGTGGTTCATTTTACCAATTACGCCTACACATTGTCGATTTAAAAGTCATCGATGTATTGTAATTTGTTGTTGACTTGTGTGAGATGGAGACCATGACTTCCGTTTAGTATGCGCATACGACTGTGTCGTTTCGTGCAATGACAACCTTTAACTATCAATTTTGTTACATTCCTGTTTTAATGCATTGACAACTTCTACAAAAAATATTTTTTCATACAATTACATTTAGCCGAAGATATATTGAATCATGACAAAGTCAAGCCCATTTCTAACTAACACCTCGGTATATAAGTATTACGCAAATGCATTCAACCATTGTTGTGAACTGGTTCATTGTGTACGAATTAACTTCTATAACATCAGGGGAGGTAATTTTTGTCATGTGATCGAAAATGAGGGTTCTTTCAATGTGCATTGATAATAAAGACACGTAAATAGATTTTTCATCTAAATCAGTTTAATACACTGCAATGGATATAGCCTATATGTATATGACGCAAGTAGGCACATGCGGCACAATTTTTTTTTTACTTATGTATCGTCAGTATCGATGACTGGGCGGGTGTTATTTATTTTTTTTCATCAAGCTCAATAAAAAGATTGGATGCGCAACCATTTCTTGGTGCGAGCGGTGCCCGAGAAACAACTTATTTTATTTGTGTTGCCTTATTACAAATGACAAACAATCCCAGTTATTTTTAAAACTCCCGACCTGAAGAGTTTTGATGGCAAGGGGTATAGCTCTATAAACAATTGGCTCTAAATTTTGATAGGGCTTCATGTGTTGGAGTAGTTGATTAACCCCAGCAATTTTGAAATAAAAATCTCAAAAATAATTAACTTGAAGTTTGATGACACAAAGTTATGTGGACAGACAGATCATTGAACATAAATCCATTATCTCCAAATGAATCGAGACAAAAATAGCCATTTAATAAAGGCTATAATGCTCCAGAGAAGTTTAGAATGCACAGTAACAAATACTCAAATTTACAGATTTCTAAACATGAAAACACGAATCAGACAATAAAATAACCTACCCTATCCATGTAGAATATAATCGTTCTTGAGGGGCAGATATCTGAAATATAACAAATTATTTTGTTCAAATCATTACAGCTAGAAATACATTTTATTTGAAAGTTTTGCTGAAGACAAAGATATGTATTTGAATTTTAAATAAACAAAGAAAGCAAATGAAAGCTCCTGTTGCATTGTAAATTATAGGTAGAAAGACCATTCTTTTTAATGTCAATTTAAGATTTAAAATTTCTTTTCCAAACAATGTAATGAAGATTTCTGCTTGAGCATTTGCATTATTACTGTATGTCTGCCCTCAATTTACATCAACTTTATCTTAACGATGAAAAGCAAAACCATATAAAATATGAAAACAGAATTTGAAACTTATTCATCTTAATTCCATTACTCTCACAATGGCTATTTTCATTAGCCAAATTGATGTATAAAAGTTGTATGTGAAACCATATTTCATTTTATTAAAATTGGCAGTGAAAATTTTATGGATTTTAACCTACCCTAATTTTTATGTCTTTAGGGGCTAATTTTTTTACTTCACTTAGCAATCGATCACCGAAACCTGTAAAAGAAGAAATGAACAGACTATATTAATTACTGGTATGTATTTAATCCACTGATTTGAGTACTGTTGATAAGTTAGTGCATGCTCAAACACATGTTTTAATTGTTAAAATAGCTTCATCTGTAGCATTTTGGTAACAAATGGATTTTTTCTGTTAATATGTTGCACAATCAATGGCTATGTATTTCATATTTCTACTGTAAAAAATCATTACAGTTCTCATTTTACAACCAAAATTCAATAATATCAAAAACACCATTAAGAATGCTATCCTATATACCACATTCACAAGATTCCATAAATCTGACAACACATGGGGAGACAACTTGGAAATAAGCTATCAAAATTTTGATATGATTTTTCATTTTTGATCAAATGAAGCAGTTTTAACAAAACCTCTGACCAACAAGTACAGAGCATGGTTTTTACTTCAAAATTATGGTAATCTGTCAATTTTTAACATATGTTGATAATTCTAAACAGAATGCCAATAAATTTTAAACTACGAATTTGAAAGTATTTATCATGTTGTACAGGTAATACTTTTAAATTCTAATTTTATGGCATATAAATACTCCAGCTGTTGAATTACCACTCAGTAAACGACAATGAACGACCAGATACGTTGACAAAAATATATATATATGACCACCTATTATGTGTGCATAAAATAATTTAGCCATATTATCTTACCTTTAAATAATGTTGAACCTCCTGATAAAACTATATTAGAAAATAATGTTCTCCTAAGATCCATGTCTGACTTTTGTATTGAGTATGCTAGAACTTCATGTATACCTTGACATTCTTCACCTATTAAATCTGGTCGAAATAGTAATTCTGGTGCTTGGAAGCGTGCAGGACCAACCTAAATCAAAAATTAATCATTGAATGATTTGAAAGAAGCTAATCCTTATTGATTTGGGTAAATATAAAGTGCTAAGCTGAGTTGATGATATATAAGTGATGAGAGAAAAGATTTAATGTATGAGAGATAGATACTCACTTTATAAACAAATCAACACACAAACTTTCGACCCAAGTAAAACAGTTTAGTCATTTTAAAAGAAAACATGCCTAATAAATCAACAGTTGTGATATGTCCATTACCCATGTCCAATAAAGTTGGCGGCCATCATAAAACATAATATACGCTCACCAGCAGCTTTTCACAGTCAAATACAATAAATAGTCACAGTGATATGTGGGTCTGAATTTCAACTTATAATTGGTCAAGTTGCCAACAACCCAAGCATGTATGTTTGGTGAGTTTCTCCTAAGTTTCAAAACTCTTGGCCTAAACTAGAGTGTTTACAAGTTTACAGTTAAAACTTTTGTGAAAAAATGATTGGGTACCCCTAACCCCAATCAGACCAATCAACAACCAGTACATAATGACTTAAAATCAATTTGGATTAACCAGAACTCTGAACATGTTACTGTAGAGTGTCTGGTGGCAAACACGGCTACATCACGTCAATATGCGTGAAATGTATTACGCTCAATCAACTAGTACGTAACAGAATATTGCAGAGAAACTAATTGTCTGCTAAACGAGGCTATGCAAAATAGCTACAATGTAAACAATTGGTAATTGCCATGCACATGGAAGATTTTAATCATCTCTTGGACTACACAGCAGATCAAATAGAAGGGTTGTCATGCTATGTATTGTGTTTCAACAAACTGGATAGAAATAATCAAATATTTAAAGATAGGCATTAATAATTAGAACACGTTCATAGATTTTATGTAGAAGATTTGCGTCAAAGAATTTATGTTTAAATAGCAAGTATTTGCCAAATTTACCTGTGCGAATATCGACGTTTGTTCCCGATGCATCTAAGGGTAAAATCTTTCTTTAAATCAGCACTAACAAACACTAAGATTTTTTTTTATAGAGGTCACCCCGGTTAAGTCATGAAAATTCCTTATATTTTACTCAGGAGATTTGATAAGACAATGAGAATGGAAAGCTCTGTCAAAGACTCAAGTTTTCAGTCTCAATTCAGCAGTATTGTTCCCCAGCAGTTTTGAAAAAGGATCCCTAAATCTCTGACATGTACAGCATTTATAGAATTGTGGATGAAATAAACCAGATGGGATGGGGTCATAACTGTAACACTCCCACAAAAAATATTGGTGTACAAAAATGATTAAAATCCTGTCCTTTGGATTTCATTGTTCCAGACAATTTGTGTTACAACCTCTAATTGTGACAGTCCTACACTCAAAGAATATGACAGAGAAATCATATAATATAATGTGTACTTACTAATATGGTACTTCCATCTGGTAAACTATATTGTGCTTTGTCTGTGTCAATACTTTCTTCTTTTAATGGATTTAAAGCTAAATAACACATTTTCTACAAAAAAAATAATATATTTTAGGATATATATATATTAATAACATAATGTTAATTAACACTAAGTATAATGGTCACAAGATAATATATGTGACCTGCGGTAGCAAAATGAGTCAGCAGTCAAGTCTTTTACAATATCAACAGAATGTTAAAATCGACTAAATATCTTTTGAATGAAACAACATGAAAGGTAAATTGACATAAGACAACCAATATTTTTTTACATAATTTTAGCTATTTTTATATATTTGCTTTTACAACTTACACAATGACTTTCAACTTATGATTCATTTTGCAATTACAGGTCACATATGTCAAAGCATAAATATATGTTATCTATTATCGTGGAATTTTAATGTTGGCAATTGATCCAGAAAAAGATTCATCAGTTTTAGTGCTAAAAGTATCCTTGCTCTAAAATGCCAAATAATGGTATAATATCAGCGATGTTGCAGTATTTATGAACTGATGCCTTTCATCTCTTGATCAATGTTGATCTAAATGGTATCTTTCAACCATGCCAATGATTTTGAATGTAAGCCTATATAAAAGAAAACATCACAACCAAAGTGTACCTCTTTAATTGTTTTAACAACTTCAAATTCTGCTGTAGTGTGAAAATCAAAACCTTCTTTTCTGAGTAGAAGTCTAAGATATCTAGATACATCTCTACCAGCTATATCTACTCTCATTATACTATGTGGCATAGCAAAACCTTCATATATTGGTACAGCATGTGTTACCCCGTCTCCAGCATCTAACACAACACCAGTAGTTCTACCAGTAGCATATCTACAAAATTCACAGTATTACAGATCATATACTGCCCAAAAAGAAATTTAGGCATAATGAAATTGATGTGACCCAAAGACTGCATAATTACGTCATTATGATGGAAGTTATCTAATAAAGATTTTCACTACTCAAATTCACAAAACTCTGTTTATCTATGAAAGGGTATTTCTCACAAAAACAAATATCAGTTACTTTTGTGAAAATAATACTGTCTTAGTGCTCCATTAAAATAAATCAAACTGTTTTTGATTATCAATGAAAGAAATACCAAACATCTATTTTAGTTAAATTAATGTCAAGCCGTCATAAAAATAGAATCAATGACTATACCAGTATTAATATACTCTCCAATCTCCATAATATATGAAAATTAAACAGATGGTATTGATATTTCACGACACATTAAATGTGCAACATAAAATAATTATATGACTTATACACTTACAAACTTAACACAGCTTGCATTGATATGAATAGTGCAGGTACATTAAAGGTTTCAAAAAATATTTCGGCAGCTTTTTCTCGATTACGTTTTGGATTTAATGGTGCTTCTGTTAATAATACCGGATGCTGTAAAGTACAAAAATGAAATTTTTTTTTTTTAATTTTACTTCCATTTTGCTGTCAGTAAAGTTTCTTGACAGCAATTTAAGTATCTTGAACTAAAAAAATTCAGATCAAATTACACCCAACTGTTAATATCAATATACATAAACTACATATACATACATGTATTACTATACATAACCTACATGTATATTCCAGGGCTTACAGTATTGTAGTTGAGGTATATAAGATGTATTTAGTGATTCATAATTAACAATTTCAAATTATAAATATCAAAGAGAGAATATGATTTGACATCCTCCCCCAAAAATAGCTGACATTTTAAGACAAATTAAAGGTCATTACTTAATTACTTGACGTAATTTAAAGAGTGGTAGAAAATCGACTAGTCTGGCAGAGAGGGAGAGATGGGTATTATGTCCACTCGACATAAAGTCATTTTGGGACTAACATATGGTTCAATTTTATTTCAACAATTCACTTGTGTGTAGGGGTCTTTAGCAATAGCAGGACACCGGAGGACCCTGAACAAGTATACGAGGTTGGACAGGTGACCCTACTCCTTGTCACAACTGGCGAATCAAAACCACGCTAGTTGACGCAATGATAAACCTAATGATGCAGCACACACGCTAACCATACAGCCATGGCCCCCCCCCCCTCCATAAAGAACGAGAACTTTGTTTAATTTCAGATAAATATACCTCTTCAGAGAATGTTTGAAGTTGGTCTTTTGAATAAATATACTGCCAGATTCTTTCCATATCATTCCAATCTCTAACAATACCATGTTCCATAGGATACCTTATAGACAACAATCCTCTGTGTTCCTGATAAATAAATCATAAGATTTCTACCTTAAAGTAGCTAAGTCTCTAACTCAACATCCAAAGTTTTCGACGTTGAAAACTGAAAACACGGATTCCTTGTCAATACAAATCAACATTGATGTTGTTATCTTACCTTGAATAGGTAGGTTTCTGATATCCAATATTTAAGACAAAATTAACATTTTACCATTGGTACACGAATCGTGTACCAAAATGCGTTCCAGCACCACTTGTAACAAGGACTAGTGGAAGGAGGCTAGACATTCCACAGGTCATACCAAACAGCGAGAACATGCACGATAGACTTTTATGACCAGACGCTCGAAATTTCTATTTGAATGAAACGTCTGGCGTATTTCACCGAACACAACTGATTTGATATAGAGTAGAAACCATAAACGATTGAATGTAAATCAGTTTATCACCCAATAACACATTTGACAGTAGATATCGCTTGTATGATAAATTACATAATCTCCTTAGGAGATATCGCTTTGAATATGGTCTTGTCATGTTAATAAATGTCAAATTAAAAAATTAGATAGCATTTCACTTCAGGCCTAAAGAAAGATCTGCCATAGGCAAATTTAGCTCTTGCGTAAGGTATATTTAAGCATAAGAAATCAGGCATTGTTTTTTGAGGCGCGCGATTGCTCTCGAGCGCCTGTCGCACACCTAAATGTCGGCCGAGGGGATGTTTTTCTCGCTCGCCTTAAAATCGAAAATCGCTCTCCATATTTGTAAAGAAGGACTCACATTCCGATCGCCGCCGTACTGTCATTGTGAACATTTATTTGATGTATTAGATTAGTATAATGCGATCAAACATGGTTATAAAATTCCGATGAATATGTTGCTAAAAATAGATGGCACCCATGCACCATTGATTGATTTAACTGATATGAAAAGTAGAACTCTCGCAAGACATGGGAAATTACGAGAGATGGCACGTAAAATTTCTAATGAGAATAATTCCGGAAGAAATAGATATACAGTGTACTCTGTAACTTCCAGCATTAAGCAGGACCAAATAGAAATGGCGGATGTCGACAAGTGGCGGTTTATCCAATAACAGGAAGAGAATGTGAATGGAATATTTGTAAAACATAGTACAGTCCCTTGATCTACTTTCGTGTTCCCCATACGTCAGTACGGGCACGTTTAGCAGGACATTCAGACATAATAATTCACAAAATATATCACAAAATAAATCACAAAAGAGAATAGCGCATAAGAATAAGATATCAAATAACTGATACCCCTTTTTTAATTTAACACCTGTATTTATACTTATCATATAAATAAACTCAAATTCAAATGCTTTGTTTCGGGAATTCAAGAAACCGACTAAAGACACCGACACGGTCAAGTGTTAACATTAGTTATTGAAAATGATTGCCAATCAACGAACCCTTAAAAGATTTGTCAAGTACTGTTTGTTTATACTTTAATTATTAGTGTCTGATAAACTGTAGGACTGTAGTGTTTTTGTGATTGGGGAGTTAACAGTGGCGGATTATAGGATTAAATAAAAACGGATAATCACTCATCGGACCTCGAGTCCGATGGCGAAAGGCGGAAGGAAGTGACAAAATGGCGGTTAGAACAAAAGGTTTTACAAGCAATCAAGAAGGAAAGAAATCGGGACCAGAGGTTTTGGGCGGATCTAGGCGAGTGGCAGATTGATCAAAAGCCGGAAGTTACAGAGTACACTGTATTTTGATGGAATTGTTAAGCATTTATGATTATATTTTGAATAGGGGTTATGTTTTTTTAAACAAAATTTATACCAGCTATATATATTTAGAAATGTCGACAAGTATTTCTATTGTACTACCGTATGTAGTTATAGACGTCAGCAAAAGTTTTACTTGACTGTACGACTACGAAAGAGTGCTATAAATAACTATATTAATATTACAGTACTATTAGCTTAGCAGACGATGTTTATTATCATTATGTTATGTAACTAGGAATGGCCCCTTACACGCAGCTATTGATCTTCAGAACCATTTTCCATATACATACAACTAGTCACTCTTCTTAATATCAGATCACTCTCCTTAATTTCTAAAACACTCTTCTTATCGAAACTGGGAGAGCTTTTTTAGGGGAGCGATTTTTTCAATGTCATCATTAAGGGGAGCTTTTTTCGACTCTCCTCTAAAATACAAAAAACATCGACTGAAGAAATACTTAGATTATCTAGAAAATAAAATGCATACCTCTGCTTCTGGGCCCAGAAATATGTCCCCTTCAAGGGCTCCTGCCATAACACGTACATGTTTAGGTCTACCAATACTATAATAAATATATGTTAATCTTTTTTAATGCACATTTCACATTCAGTGTTGGTACTAAACATTCTCCATCCATTACAATTTAAATAATCTTTTAAAATCTTTATTTACATGATCATTACGCTAATGTTAATTTCACACTGTAAATATATATATACCATAATAATACCGTACATTAATAAAAGATTTCATTCAAGATCAAAGGTGACTGACCGAGCATGGCATTTATTATAAATTAGTTTGGGCATCAAATACACTTACTAATTTGGAAATATATATTTTGGAACCTGATCACCAGCAAAACCAGCTTTTATTACACCGGACCCCTGTAAGAAGTAATAGATTAAGTATTTCTCCACACATATTTAAAGAATATACAAATTGTTACATCAAATGAGAAGGTGTAGGCCTATAAAGGGACATACATGACATGTAGATGTTAACATGATAATATGGCGCAAAAGTAATTCTTGAAATATTTACTTTAAATGAGAGAGAAAACAAAACTTTGTAATTAAGTCTAATTCTGAGAACTCAGTGGTCTACAGTAATTTTCAAATACATATTCGAACACTTCATTGCTGGTTGTCAAAATATAGAGTACCGGTAATAGAGAACAAACACATGTTGGATTGTTGAACCACTGTATCGACATTCGACAACCTTCATTATTAATTTCCTTGATTTTTAGAGACCCCCATCCCATCCCATCCCATCCCATCCCATCCCACCCCACCCCACCCTCCGAAAACTTGAAAAGCAAAGTATTATGCATGTCTGAAGATAACGCAATTGTATCGTCACCTATCTTGGGAGTGGCTTATAATTGTATTAGCTATATTATATGGTATATGATCTGACATGGTGATGGAGAAACAGCCAGAGCAGCGGCACCAATGACATGTTTTTATCAGTATTGTTGTCTCTGAGGGGGAATACAGTTATGTAGATGGATTACATGTATTTGTACACTGTTTTAGTAATACTTATATTATGAATGCATCTTCCATTTTACAGTAAATATTATCGACAAATTACAAATATGAGTCATACATGTCACTTTGGTGTAGACAGGTGCTGCAAAAATGGCGAATTTAGCAGACGGTTTGTTTGGGAAATCAATCACAAATAGTTTTAGCATTGCATTTTACAATGTCTGGAGGACTCACATTGTCTATGACAACAGGCTGGTTTGCTATTACATCATAAGATTCCATGGAATAGGCACGATATGCCAAAAAATCGCCTAAATCTCTTAAATTCTGCCTTCTGATACTTTATAATGCACATAGACCAAATACGTTATGCATCATGGGAAAACCGGATGTGAAAAACACTTATCGCGATCTAATCCGAATTATGTGTTTCTTTAAATATGGATAATTTCAAAGTGTAAAATTAAGAAAAGTCCATTATATTTCATATCAAAGGTTCAAACAATAGATTAATAAAAATTGTATTTGGTAGTCTTGATCATCCAACTCTGTCACATTTGGTTGATGCTATACCGTATCTATCTAAATATAAAAAAGGGGAGGAGCTACCAATAACTAGCTGAGCAGTAATTCTAACGTGTTTGTAGGCGGGGATTAAGAAGCATAACCACGCCTTGACATGATCGGTGAAGGTCGCGTGAGCAGCTCGCCTCATCAGCGAATACTCCAATTGATGGCGATACCCATACCCATGTACAAGATGTTTAGTAGAATTAGGAAGCTGAGAATTAAATGAAAGCGACAGAAGTACACGTGACGACACAATGTATAACACGAAACAACAGGAATTTCAATGCACCAGGTAGGAAGTGTCTTTTGATATCGATATACGGTCGTAGGCCTGTGTAGTAAATAAATATGTCTTGCCAAATTTAAAATTACGTTAGTACCGGTATTGGTCAGTTGACGAGAATTGAGAAGTTCATCGGGATTTTCCGACGTTAGTTCCCCTTGTCAGTGCTGCTCGACGAAAGGTCTGACAGGGACAACTGTCTATAGTCTTTCGGATGGGACGAAAAAACGATGATCCCGTCAATACATTGACGTGCATGTGTGACGTAAAGGACCCCTTGGCAAATGGCTCAAGTCAAAATGCGATTTCTTGTAGGCCTAGTTCAAAAACCAATGTTCAAATGTTGACAATTTTTTCTCAATAATAGGGCATAAACTGGTAATATGCAATGGTATGCTATGCCATTACTGGAAGAGTGGCGTTAAAATTCCATTTTTATTTTCACCTTCACCTAATTTGTAATGTTACCAAGAAGGTATCAATTGTGATTTGGCACTATTATTATCGACAGAGGTCATGGCTGATGGGCCAACAGACTTGAGAGTTGATAATGCCACATGCTTGGCAAGTGAAGCAAAGCTTAAATAGTCTATGCAACAATGCATCTTTATAAAGCTTCATTTATTTGCATTTTAATTTTGTTCTATTTTCATTTTTTCTTCAGGATGATGCTCTGATAGTCTATTAAAGAATCTAATGTCAAAGTAGAAATTGGTATACATGTAAGTGGTTTTATCCTTTGACAACAATTCAGCTTATATACTAAAAATAATAAAGTACCCATCGTTAGTTCCCAGTGTTGACCAAGAAAATTTATCTTGATTTTCCGGCATGATTTCTCCTTGTTAGTGAGTGGTGCAGAACATAGGGCCTGACAAGGACAACTGCCTAGTTGTTTGGATGGAAAGATTAACAGAGGTCCAGTCTACACATTGACGTGCACGTAAAAGTTCCTTTGCCAGTTGGAATTGGATATATATAAGTGTAGGCCATAACAACAATATCTAGGCAAAATATCTCTCATAGCAGTCAGAGTAGTACAGTAGGATGTTATCCCTCATTTTTTTATACGCCCACATTTTCATGTGGACGTATATTGTCGTCGCCCCTGTTCGTCCGTCCGTCCGTCCGTCCGTCCACAATTGTTTGTGAACAGTCTACAGGTCACAATTTTTATCCGATTTCAATGAAACTTGAAATATAGGTTTATCACCCTAAGATCTCGGTTCCTTTCGATATTGGCATGTATCGGACCGTAACTTCATGGGTTATGGCCCCTGATTGTACGAAAAATGACGTTTTTTAGCTTGTGAACAGTGTAGAGGTCACAATTTTGAACCGATTTGGATGAAACTTGAAATGCATGTTTATAAACCAAAGATCTTGGTTCCTTTCGATATTTGAGCCAATTGGATCGTAACTTCCTGAATTATGGCCCCTGATTGTCCGAAAAATCGCCCATTTTAGCTTGTGGTTCCTCTGGAGGTCAAAATTGTTATCCGATTTAAAAAACCGTTTGATTATATCCCCGTGCCATGGTTATGAAGGTTGAGTTCGAATTTCGTGAAAATCGGACCAAAATTGACGGACAAAATGGCCGCCATTTGTACGCGAATAGTGTGAAAATATGTTATATCAAGGTTGTGAACAGTGTAGAGGTCACAATTTTGAACTGATTTGGATGAAACTTGACATGCATGTTTATAACCCAAAGATCTTGGTTCCTTTCAATATTTGCGCCAATCAGATCGTAACCTCCTGAATTATGGCCCCTGATTGTCCGAAAAATCGCCCATTTTAGCTTGTGGTCCCTCTGGAGGTCAAAATTGTTATCCGATTTCAAAAACCGTTTGATTATATCACCGTGCCATGGTTATGAAGGTTGAGTTCGAATTTCGTGAAAATCGGACCAAAATTGACGGACAAAATGGCCGCCATTTGTACGCGAATAGTGTGAAAATATGTTATATCAAGGTTGTGAACAGTGTAGAGGTCACAATTTTGAACCGATTTGGATGAAACTTGACATGCATGTTTATAACCCAAAGATCTTGGTTCCTTTCGATATTTGCGCCAATCGGATCGTAACTTCCTGAATTATGGCCCCTGATTGTCCGAAAAATCGCCCTTTTTAGCTTGTGGTCCCTCTGGAGGTCAAAATTGTTATCCGATTTAAAAAAAACGTTTGATTATATCACTGTTTCATGGTTATGAAGGTTGAGTTCGAATTTCGTGAAAATCGGACCAAAATTGACGGACAAAATGGCCGCCATTTGTACGCGAATAGTGTGAAAATATGTTATATCAAGGTTGTGGACCTTATAGAGGTCACAATTTTGAACCGATTTGGATGAAACTTGACATGTATGTTTATAACCGAAATATCTTGGTTCCTTTCGATATTTGCGCCCATCGGGTCATTACTTCGTGAATTATGTCCCCTGATTGTACAAAAAATCACCCTTTTTAGCTTGTTGTGCCTCTGGAGGTCACAATTATTATCTGATTTAAAAAAAAACAGGTTTGATTATAAAAACCAAACAAATTCTAATGATTTTCTGATAATTCCTTAATATGTGACAACTCTTGTTGACTGCCCGGACGATTTGGCTGCTGTGTGGGCGTATGTTTCGTTGCCTGGCAACCTATTTTTTTCTATAATATTGGGACCCCTTAAAGTCTCAGTGAGTAAAGTGTGGTTAGCAATAGCCAGAAATGGACATCCTGTGTTTGAGTTTGACTCCTATATTGGCTGAGAAAGTTCATGTGGATTTTCCGTCGAGTAGGACGGAGGTCATGATAGTATAACAATATCGTTTGGTTCGCATAGCAGTAAAAAACGGGTCCGTGTACCCATTGGCATGCACATTTAAAAACGCTTGATTGTTGGAATTCAATGTGAGAGTAGGTCATAGCACCTATGTCCAGGTAAAAAAGAGAGAGAGAGAGAGAAATGGGGTTTAACGTCCACTCCACACAAACTAGGTCATTTTTGGGACTATTATATGGTTTCATTTTATTTCAATAATTCGCTTGCGCGTAGGGGTCTTTAGCAGTGGGAGGAAACCAGAGTGCCCGGAGGAAACCCACAAGGTTAAGAAGGTGCCCCTATCTCCATGCCACATACGCTCACACCAGGACTCGAAACCACAGCCACAAGCCAGAGGTGACCGGCCAGCTAGAGGTCGAAGCGCGACACTCTAGACCACTAGGCTGTCCCAACTCCACATGTCCAGGCAAAATTTCCCCTGTACCTCATTGCATGGGGTTTGCCTGTTTTCATTAGCTCCATATTGGAATATAAACCCATTTAAGTTTATTTCATGTAGTATATAACATTGACAATAACAATTGTTAACATTTTAGGCGTGCGGTCCTGAGAAAAGAAAAGCAGAAAAGAGGCTTCAGATTTAACATTGTCAGCAATAAGGTAATTTCTTGTTCTTGTAAAACCCTTTTATACTGAGCCAAATATAGTAGGAGGTTTGTCCGCCTAGATTTCATTTACAAAGCATAATCTCATAAACCGTTTAAAGTATCTTTCAGACTGGCTATTTTGGGTTTTTCCTGGGTTTTCCTGATTCTCCTGGTTTCCTTCCGGTGCTAAAGACTCCCAAAGTGCAATAAAATTTCATGACATTGTGTTGTAAATCTGCATCTGGAACAGACTCCAATTTGTTGATTCTTTGATGGTAGTGGTGGTAATTTGTAATTTTAGTTAATTTATATACACTTACACTATGATTAAATTCATTATTAAAGAAGACTATTTACCATTATTCTTTCAGGCACTGGGATTCCAATTAGTTGTATATCTATGTACAAAACTATTAAAAAGAAGATTCAAGAAAAACTCAGTATTTGCAATGCTACATTTACCATATCTCCAGAATTGCAACTTCGTGTTTGTAATCTCGACAATTTATATGCAACATTTTGTTGAAAGAATCCTCAGTATTTGTTGTGGTGAACAAAATAAATATTTGCTGTCGAGAGGCAAATTGTATGTTGACCAAATATGAAAAATAAAGTTATACATCTGCATGTTTCAATCACCCTATTTGTTATGCCTGTTTTCTTTTACAAATTAAGGTCCCAATGTTTTCTGCGGTATGGGGAAATGCTGCATTTGGGCCCAATCTGATGAAAAGAAATGAAATGGGGTTTAACATCCTTGGTTTTTTGCACCTACCTGGCTTATTAAGATAGGTATAAATACATCATGCAGTGTGATATGATTGAAATTTTGACCAGACACCATCCCTGCAAAAACTCTTCTTTATTTCAAATTCCAAGCCCTCCCACACCCCCTTCTCCTCCCTAACCTATTTACAAGAGGGAACAACATCGGAAAAGCATGCCATGATGACCTTTGCAAAATACTCTTCTTTATTTCAAATTCCAAGCCCCTCCCCCTCCGTCCTAACCTATTCACAAGGGGGAACAACATCGGAAAAGCATGCCATGATGACTTTTAGAAAATACTCTTCTTCATTTCAAATACCAAGCTCCCCACCCCACCCCGTCCGTCCTAACCTATTCACAAGGGGAAACAACATCGGAGAAGCATGCCATGAATACCTTTGTCAGTCTACATTGAGTAGAACATAGAGCCACCGTGGCCCCTCTAAAGGAAACACCCAATATTTTCTGTAACACAAGAAAGTATAACACTTTTATGATAATTTTATCATAGAAAATCCTTCTGTAAACACCAAGCTGAAAACAAATTCTGCTGTCATGGCTATTATGACGAAATTCTGCTGTCATGGCTATTGTGACGAAAATATTCTGCTCTGCTGAATAATCTAACCACAATTCCTGCTGTTGGGACTAATCTATATAAAACTCTCCTGTGGTATCTTTTCTGACGAAATTCCTGATATGACGGATAATCTAAAGAAAACCCCTGCTGTTTAAACCAATCTATAGAAAATCCTGCTGTTGGAATCAAGCTTAAAACTAATTTTGCTGTGGTATATGGCTGTTGTGGTGAAAGTATTCTGCTGTCATGGCTATTGTGACGAAAATACTCTGCCTTCTTGGATTTTCTAACGGCAATTCCTGCTCTGCTGAATATTCTAACCACAATTCCTGCTGTTGGGACCAATCTATAGAAAATTCTGCTGTGATAGCTATTTTGACGAGAACTCCGTTTTAGTGGTTATCTGCCGAATAACATTGCTGTGATGGATAATCTAACGAAATTCCCGATATGATTGATAATCTGAAGAAAAATCCAGCTGTTTAAACCAATCTACAGAAGATATCCAAGCAGAAAACAATTTTTGCTGTCATGGCTATTGTAATAAAAATATTCTTCTGTAATCGCTATTGTGACGAATATTCCAGCTCTGTTGAATAATCTGGCCACAATTCTTCAATTTAGGACCAATCTATAGAATATTCTGCTGTGATAGCTATTCTGACGAAAAAGTCTGCTGTGCTGGCTATTCTGCCGAATAAACCTGATGTGATGGATGTTCTAACGAAATTCCTTATATGATGGATAATCTAAAGAAAAATCCTGCTGTTTAAACCGAACTATAGAAAACCCTTCTGTTGGAACCAAGCTAATAACAAATTTTGCTGTTAGCTGTTGTGATGAAAATATTCTGCTGTCATGGCTATTGTGACGAAAATATTCTGCCTTATGGGTTTTCTAACGGCAATTCCCGCTCTGCTGAATAATCTAACCACATTCCTGCTGTTGGGACCAATCTATAGAAAATTCTGCTGCGATAGCTATTTTAACGAAAACTCTGTTTTGGTGGTTATCTGCCGAATAACATTGCTGTGATGGATAATCTTACGAAATTCCTGATATGATGGATAATCTGTAATCTGAAGAACATTCCAGCTGTTTAAACCAATCTATAGAAGATATCCAAGCAGAAAACAACTTCTGCTGTCATGGCTATTGTGATGAAAAAAATATTCTGCTGTAATCGCTATTGTGACGAAAATTTCAGCTCTGTTGAATAATCTTACCACAATTCTTCCAGTTAAGACCAATCTGTAGAAAATTCTGCTGTGATAGCTATTCTGACGAATAAGTCTGCTGTGTTGACTATTCTGTCGAATAAACCTGTTGGGGTGGATATTCTAACGAAATTCCTTATATGATGGGTAATCTAAAGGAAATTCCTGTCTATAGAAAATCCTGCTGTTGGAACCAAGCTAAAAAAAATTTGCTGTATAGGACTGTTGTGATGAAAACATACTGCTCTCATGGCCATTGTGAGGAAAATATTCTGCTGTCATGGATTTTCTAACGACAATTCCTGCTCTGCTGAATAATCTAACCACAATTCCTGCTGTTGTGCACCAATCAATAGAAAATTCTGCTGTGATAGCTATTCTGACGAAAAATTCTGTTTGGGTGGCTATCTGTCGAATAATATTGCTGTGATGAATAATCTAACGAAATTCCTGATATGATGGATAATCTGTAATCTGAAGAACATTCCAGCTGTTTAAACCAATCTATAGAAAATATGCAAGCAGAAAACAACTTCTGCTGTCATGGCTATTGGGGTAAAAATATTCTGCTGTAATCGCTATTTTGACGAAAATTTCAGCTTTGTTGAACAATCTAACCACAATTCTTCCAGTTAGGACCACTCTGTAGAAAATTCTGCTGTGATAGCTATCCTGCAGAATAAGTCTGCTGTGCTGGCTATTCTGCCGAATAAACCTATTGTGATGGATATTCTAACGAAATTCCTTGTATGATGGATAATCTAAAGGAAAATCCTGCTGTTTAAACCAATCTATAGAAAATCATGCTGTTTAAACCAATCTATAGAAAATCTTGCTGTTGGAACCAAGCTAAAAACAAATTTAGCTGTATATGGCTGTTGTGATGAAGACATTCTGCTGTCATGGCTATTGTGACGAAAATATTCTGCTGTTATGGATTGTCTAACGACAATTCCTGCTCTGCTGAATAATCTAACCACAATTCCTGTTTTTTGGACCAATCTATAGAAAATTCTGCTGTGATAGCTAATCTGACGAAAAATTCTGTTTTGGTGGATATCTGCCGAATAATATTGCTGTGATGAATAATCTAACGAAATTCCTTATTTGATGGATAATCTGAAGAAAAATCCAGCTTTTTTAGCCAATCTATAGAAGATATCCAAGCAGAAAACAACTTCTGCTGTCATGGCTATTGTAATAAAAATATTCTTCTGTAATCGCTACTGTGACGAAAATTTCAGCTCTGATGAATAATCTAACCGCAATTCTTCCAGTTAGGACCAGTATATAGAAAATTCTGCTGTGATAGCCATCCTGCAGAGTAAGTCTGCCGTGCGGCTATTCTGTCGAATAAACCTGTTGTGATGGATATTCTAACGAAATTCCTTATATGATGGATAATCTAAGGAAAAATCCTGCTGTTTAAACCAATCTATAGAAAATCCTGCTGTTTAAACCAATCTATAGAAAATCCTGCTGTTAGAACCAAACTAAAAACAAATTTTGCAGTTATGCTTTTGTGATGAAAATATTCTACTGTCATGGCTATTGTGACGAAAATATTCTGCCTTCGTGGATTTTCTAACGGCAATTCCTGTTCTGCTGAATAATCTAACCACAATTCCTGCTGTTGGGACTAGGCTATAGAAAAGTCTGCTGTGATAGCTATTCTGACGAAAAATTCCGTTTTGGTGGCTCTCTGTCGAATAATATTGCTGTGATGAATAATCTAACGAAATTCCTGATATGATGGATTATCTGAAGAACATTCCAGCTGTTTAAACCAATCTATAGAAAATATGCAAGCAGAAAATAACTTCTGCTGTCATGGCTATTGGGGTAAAAATATTCTGCTGTAATCGCTATTCTTACGAAAATTTCAGCTTTGTTGAATAATCTAACCGCAATTCTTCCAGTTAGGACCAATCTGTAGAAAATTCAGCTGTGATAGCTATCCTGCAGAATAAGTCTGCTGTGCTGGCTATTCTCCCGAATAAACCTATTGTGATGGATATTCTAACGAAATTCCTTGTATGATGGATAATCTAAAGGAAAATCCTGCTGTTTAAACCAATCTATAGAAAATCCTGCTGTTTAAACCAATCTATAGAAAATCTTGCTGTTGGAACCAAGCTAAAAACAAATTTAGCTGTATATGGCTGTTGTGATGAAGACATTCTGCTGTCATGGCTATTGTGACGAAAATATTCTGCTGTCATGGATTTTCTAACGACAATTCCTGCTCTGCTGAATAATCTAACCACAATTCCTGTTTTTTGGACCAATCTGTAGAAAATTCTGCTGTGATAGCTAAAATTCTGTTTTGGTGGATATCTGCCGAATAATTTTGCTGTGGTGAATAATCTAACGAAATTCCTTATTTGATGGATAATCTGAAGGAAAATCCAGCTTTTTAAACCAATCTATAGAAGATATCCAAGCAGAAAACAACTTCTGTTGTCATGGCTATTGTAATAAAAATATTCTGCTGTAATCGCTACTGTGACGAAAATTTCAGCTCTGATGAATAATCTAACCGCAATTCTTCCAGTTAGAAAATCCTGCTGTTTAAACCAATCTATAGAAAATCCTGCTGTTGGAACCAAACTAAAAACAAATTTTGCAGTTATGCTTTTGTGATGAAAATATTCTGCTGTCATGGCTATTGTGACGAAAATATTCTGCCTTCGTCGATTTTCTAACGGCAATTCCTGTTCTGCTGAATAATCTAACCACAATTCCTGCTGTTGGGACTAGTCTATAGAAAATTCTGCTGTGATAGCTATTTTGACGAAAACACTGTTTTAGTGGTTATCTGCCGAATAACATTGCTGTGATGGATAATGTAACGAAATTCCTGATATGATGGATAATCTGAAGAAAAATCCAGCTGTTTAAACCAATCTATAGAAGATATCCAAACTGAAAACAACTTCTGCTGTCATGGCTATTGTGATAAAAATATTCTGCTCTAATCGCTATTGTGACGAAAATTCCAGCTCTGTTGAATAATCTAACCACAATTCTTCAATTTAGGACCAATCTATAGAACATTCTGCTGTGATAGGTATTCTGACGAAAAAGTCTGCTGTGCTGGCTATTCTGCCGAATACACCTGATGTGATGGATATTATAACGAAATTCCTTATATGATGGATAATCTAAAGTAAAATCCTGCTGTTTAAACCGAACTATAGAAAATCCTTCTGTTGGAACCAAGCTAAAAACAAATTTTGCTGTTAGCTGTTGTGATGAACATATTATGCTGTCATGGCTATTGTGACGAAAATATTCTGCCTTCATGGATTTTCTAACGGCAATTCCTGCTCTGCTGAATAATCTAACCACAATTCCTGCTGTTGGGACCAATCTATAGAAAATTCTGCTGTGATAGCTATTTTGACGAAAACACTGTTTTAGTGGTTATCTGCCGAATAACATTGCTGTGGTGGATAATGTAACGAAATTCCTGATATGATGGATAATCTGAAGAAAAATCCAGCTGTTTAAACCAATCTATAGAAGATATCCAAACTGAAAACAACTTCTGCTGTCATGGCTATTGTGATAAAAATATTCTGCTGTAATCGCTATTGTGACGAAAATTCCAGCTCTGTTGAATAATCTAACCACAATTCTTCAATTTAGGACCAATCTATAGAACATTCTGCTGTGATAGCTATTCTGACGAAAAAGTCTGCTGTGCTGGCTATTCTGCCGAATACACCTGATGTGATGGATATTATAACGAAATTCCTTATATGATGGATAATCTAAAGTAAAATCCTGCTGTTTAAACCGAACTATAGAAAATCCTTCTGTTGGAACCAAGCTAAAAACAAATTTTGCTGTTAGCTGTTGTGATGAACATATTATGCTGTCATGGCTATTGTGACGAAAATATTCTGCCTTCATGGATTTTCTAACGGCAATTCCTGCTCCGCTGAATAATCTAACCACAATTCCTGCTGTTGGGACCAATCTATAGAAAATTCTGCTGTGATAGCTATTTTGACGAAAACACTGTTTTAGTGGTTATCTGCCGAATAACATTGCTGTGATGGATAATGTAACGAAATTCCTGATATGATGGATAATCTGAAGAAAAATCCAGCTGTTTAAACCAATCTATAGAAGATATCCAAACTGAAAACAACTTCTGCTGTCATGGCTATTGTGATAAAAATATTCTGCTGTAATCGCTATTGTGACGAAAATTACAGCTCTGTTAAATAATCTAACCACAATTCTTCAATTTAGGACCAATCTATAGAACATTCTGCTGTGATAGCTATTCTGACGAAAAACTCTGCTGTGCTGGCTATTCTGTCGAATAAACCTGTTGTAAGGATATTCTAAAGATATTCCTTATATGATGGATAATCTAAAGAAAAATCCTGTTTAAACCAATCTATAGAAAATACTGCTGTTTAAACCAATCTATAGAAAATCCTGTTGTTTAAACCAGTCTATAGAGAATCCTGCTGTTGGAACCAAACTAAAAACAAATTTTGCAGTTATGCTTTTGTGATGAAAATATTCTGCTGTCATGGCTATTGTGATGAAAATATTCTGCCTTCGTGGATTTTCTAACGACAATTTCTGCTCTGCTGAATAAACTAACCACAATTCCTGCTGTTGGGACTAGTCTACAGAAAATTCTGCTGTGATAGCTATTTTGACGAAAGTACTGTTTTGGTGGTTATCTGCCGAATATCATTGCTGTGATAGATAATGTAATGAAATTCCTGATATGATGGATTATCCGAAGAAAAATCCAGCTGTTTAAACCAATCTATAGAAGATATCCAAGCAGAAAACAACTACTGCTGTCATGGCTATTGTGGTAAAAATATTCTGCTGTCTGTTATAACCGCTACTGTGACGAAAATTTCAGCTCTGTTGAATAATCTAACCACAATTCTTCCAGTTAGGACCAATCTATAGAAAATTCTGCTGTGACAGCTATTCTGACTAACAAGTCTGCTGTGCTGGCTATTTTGCCGAATAAACCTGTTGTGATGGATATTCTAACGAAATTCCTTATATGATGGATAATCTAAAGGAAAATCATGCTGTTTAAACCAATCTATAGAAAAGCATGCTGTTTATACCAATCTATAGAAAATCTTGCTGTTGGAACCAAGCTAAAAACAAATTTAGCTGTGTATGGTTGTTGTGATGAAAATATTCTGCTGTCATGGCTGTTGTGATGAAAATATTCTACTGTGATGGATATGCTAATGACTATTCCTCCTGTGCTGAATATACTAAATAATCTAATGACAATTCCTGCTGCGGGAACAATCTATAGAAGATTCTGCTGTGATAGCTATTCTGATGAAAAATTCTGTTTTGGTGGCTATTATGCCGAATAATTCTGGTGTTCTGATGATTAATGTAACCACAATTCCTGATACGAATAATAATCTTCGAAAAAATAATGTTGTTGGGTGCAATGTATAGAAAATCCTTCTGAGAACGAATTATTCCTATCGGGACCAATCGATAGAAAATTCAGCTGTGATAGCTATTTTGACCCAAAATTTGTGATGGCTATTGTGCCGAATAATTCTGCTGTGATGGATAATAATCTAAAGAAAGAAATTCCTGATATAATTGATATTCTAAAGAATCTAACGGAAATCCTGATGTGATGGATATCTAAACCAAAACCCTCTGTTGGGACCAATCTATTTTAAATCGTGTTGTGGGAACTAATCTGAAAACAAATTGTGCTGTGATGGCTATTCCGACGAAAAGTTCTGCTGGGCCGAACATTCGCAGTTTCTGTAAGACTCTTATGAATAATATTCCATGCAGTATTAAAAAAAAACGTTTTAAAACGTTTATTTAAAGCCGCTTAAACAGACACTGCATACAACTGATATGTCCATAATTTGGTTGTTGTTTCTTTTGTGTTTTTTTATACGATTACATTGTCACTTTGTAAAGTGTTTCTAAACACGGAATATGAAAGGGGGCACTATAAATATGCTGTAATAATAATAATAAATATGATGTAATAGTAATAAATATGCTGTAATAATTTAGTAATAAATATACTGTAGTAATCTAGAGAAAATCTTATTGTTGAGACGAATCTATTGAACATCCTGCTGTGAGGGCAAATCGGAACCATTATAAATAATTACTGCTTTGAGGGGTGGGGTGGGGCAATCTTTAGAGAATAATGGTGGGGGCATTAATCTTAAGAAAAATTTTGCTGTGAAAGCCAAACTGAACAAAGCACTCTCAGACTTTAGTTTATAATTTACTCAAAATTGTTCGCCTTATTTTAACTAAAATATAGCCCTGTATAAAACCTTGGCTGTTTTAATGTATCAAATAGGCATACATGAATACGAAACAATGTGCAAAGTTTTGAGTTTTGGGATCAAAGATATTTCTTATAAACAGTAATTGAAAGTTTAGTAAATTATTAACTTAAGCCTGAGAATGCTTAGTGAACTCAAGGCCCGACGTGTTGGATAATCTAAAGAAAACTTTGTTGTGGGGGCTAATGCGAATAAAAATTCTGCTGTGACTGGCAATCTATATACAATCATTGGGACCATAGAAATACTAATATTATTATAACATGCAATATTTAAAAAATCGTGCCGTGGGCGCTAATAAAAAAATCATGTTGTTGGGAGAAATGGAGAAAATACTGCTGGGGACATTCTAAATAAAAACAATCCTGCTGTGAAAGCCAATATAACTATGGTGTGTGTGTGTGTGGGGGGGTTATATAGAAAAATTAAAACATTGAATGTTTATCTATTTCTTTCGTGATTTTTTGTGCATGTGCGGGGAGGGGGATTAATGGCATTATGGGCGAAAGACAGATTGTCAAAGTTACGGATATAAATATGGCTATATTAGCTAGGTTCTACAATGTACTTTAAATTCGTGGCCTGGAATAGCAGTAGAACAAGTTTTAACATTTATGTGGTCTGCCTCCAGTTGTTAGAATTATTTCCCTTGATATTTCTAAGGTGAAGGCTGACAGCTGTCAATCATTCTGCACTGGTGTGTATGATGCCTGTCACTTTGTTGTAGCTCTGAAAGAGTGCTCACCGTCACGGTTTAGCAAATTTTAGGGGGCTGGTTCAACGAGGCTACTTCTTGGGTGGTCAATGTTTTGGCTGTTTCGCCAAATAGCTTGACATACCGGTTAAAGATAAATCAATGTAAATCAAATGAATAATTGTCATTGATAATTTCAAGTTCATTAAAATCGTGATTTGAGTTGATTGTTACATTGTCTGGAAGAAGCTTTACAGAAATTTACATTTCTTTTGTTTTCATTTCACGTGTTGGTGCCGGGGGAGGTGAATAGAATGTCAAATGCCAAAATGGAGGAGAGAGAACATTTTTACTCTTCTTCGTCTAATTTCAGTCAACCTACAATGCCAGCAACCCCTCCTGGATTAGAGGCAATTTACTCAGCATGTCGAAGACTTTATCCGACCCAACCAAACCCATTACAAGTCACAGCATTAGTAAAATATTGGTAAAAATACTGATTATATTTCATTATATGATGATTTGTTTGGTTCATGGTTGTCCATTTCGGTACATGAGCAGGGCTATAAGATCATGGAATTCTGTCGGACAAATAAGGTTGAGAATTGTTTTTTACCGCTAAGATATGTAGTTTGATACATTTTGCAATATGTTCATATGTGGGATGCATATCTCAATTTACAATGGTTACTAAATAATTCTCATTCAATGATAAAGTTATAAAGCGACATAAAATAAATTTGACGGTTATCACCCACGGCCACCGTAATCCTATTTGTAATTTAGTTCCAGAATTTTTTAATGATGTAATGTTTTACGCTTTTTTTTATGATATATGGACAGCAATCTAAGGCAGCACGCTTCAAGACATGCTGAGGACAGCCATTTTGATGGGATGTGGTCATAACGGCCAAAATTGATTTTGGTCAAAATGGCCCGACTTTGTGCTTGACCATAACGGCCAAACAGTTTGGTTATAACAGCCCAAATATTTAGTAAAAAAAATTTAGTCATAACAGCCACACATGAATAATTTATGAAAAATAATTTACTTTACCAAATATTACTTGCCTTTGATAAAAATAACAATCAATCAACAAAAATAACAATCAATCAACAAAAATACATTTCTGTCCAATTAAAATGCTCTTTGACAATCTCTTTGTTGAAGATGCCTACATAGTGGTGATTAGCTAGTAACGAATCACTAATTACATGTGGGTACTTCCCAATCTTCTAATTTGATTAGGTAATTTGGGTTAGACATAGATAAAAGGAACGGCCCCAAAAGATATAGTACATATTATACTAATATGTGGAGATTTTAACAGTCATAACTCCAATTTGGGCTTCCCATTTAATAACAATGGTGGAGATAAAGTCACATACATTGTATTTATATTATGCTATTATTTATGTTAAAAAATATCATTTGATACATAATATAGCAAATATTGGGGGGGGGGGCAGGCATTAATACCAAATCTTTTAGAAGTTACCTCCCTTCACAATAAATTTTAGCTGAAAGTCATACTTTTCTACACCATCCAGGTTAATATGAAGGGCAAACGCCATGCAATCTATTCTTATTTTGCATTCTTACATGTAAAGGGACCTTTTATGTGCATACTAACATACACATATTTGTACAACCTCTATTTTTCACAGATATAGAATTTGTAATAGTCATAAGCTACAATTTTATGGAAACACAATTTCTGAGTTTGATACTACATGTAAGCGACGTTTTGCTGAGGATACTCTCGTCTTTATCAAGCAAATGACGAGTATCCTCATCGAAACGTTGCTTAGTAAGTATCAAACTCAGTAATTGTGTATCCATGAAATTGTACCTTGTGTTAATATGTTCAATTACTAAATGCCAATCAAAGAGTCATGTTGGAGTTATTGCCATATTGGTTAAGGGTAGTCTAATTGAATAATCACAAGTATCGAAATCGGACTTGAATGAGAACAGATATCTTATCTGATAATAAAAAAGAAAGGCTAGATTAGAACTTTTATTTATCGAGTGTAGAACAAGGAAACAATTACAGTGGACTCTGTCAAATTCAACATTGTATGGGGTTGTTACAATATGTCGGATTATGCAGAATGTCAGAATACCCAGTTTTGTCAAAACTGGAAATCATGTAACTTTGAAAACCGGAAGTTTTATCATAATATAGCTTTGAATCACCAGAATGTTATTCTCTTTAAAAATGATAAACTTTTCTGTACATTCAAAGTCGTCGTCACACGGTTCAGAGAGACCGTAGGGTGAACAAACCTACGTTATTTGGGTTCAATTGACATGCGCAACAGATGTTTCTAACAGGTGCTAGGAATATTTTTACGACTGAATTTGTGGGAAAATTCGTGGATATTCTTGATTATTTGTCACGGTTACTGTCTTAATTGATTGGTGATTGCTTGTTTTTGTGGCTTTACACCCATTGTTTTTTAATCTCACCGATAATTGATTGGTAATTGCTTTCTTCACACTCACAGTTTGAGAGCCGTATTATACTGTGTCGATTCAATGGAAATCATTGATGCCGCAATGAGGAATACTTAGAGTCTGGATTAAATGAAGATTTTTTGGCTGAAGTAAAAAGGATATAAATCAGGATAATTGATTGGTAATTGCTTTCTTCACACCAACAGTTTGAGAGCCATATTAATATACTGTGTTGATTCAATGGAAATCATTGATGCCGTAATGAGGAATACATGTACATAGAGTCTGGATTAACTATTAAGATTTTTTTTCTGAAGTAATAAGGATATAAATCAGGACATGAAAATCATGCCCGATTTCACAGAGTGCCAGTGTGATCAGAGTTCGAATGTGACAGAGTACACTGTACTTTATTGGTAAATTTGGTTTAGAACTTTCATGCAGAGTGATGAACATTTGAAAGCTATCTTTGATGTTTAGCTCCAATATGGCAGGAAAATAAATCTGATAACTTGAAAACTAGAATTGGCAAAATCATTTAGGAGGCGTAAAACTGTACAGTAATAACACGTAGGCGACATTGATAATTGATATTGATATCAAGTGATATCCTATGTATACGGTAATCATTTCATCGTGGTTGTTGATTGGTATTAAGTGGGACAAAAACATGTGCCTCTTGCTGAGTTTGAAACCAAATATTCTAAGTGGGCTGTTATTTATTTAAATATAGATAAATCTGCTGATTATGTTCAGGTGGGGGGTATTTTTGTTCATAGAGGCATATTAATGTATTAATATTACCACATGACATTTTATTAATGATAAAATAATCTGTTCACTGTGGAAGAAAATCAAATTGAATTCAATCAGGATAAATATAGGTCAATTTAAAGACTGTAAATATTTCACTGATATTTAAATATACATTCGTATATCCACAAATATTATTTCAAATTGTCAAAATTTTCAGGTTGTAAATTTCAAGCTTTTGGCAATTTACATGTACATGTATACATCTGTCTTTTAAAGCTTGTGAACCATTCTGTTATTAATGGGGAGTTAATGGGCGTGATTTCGATTCCCTGGTTGTATGTGACAAATAGTAGAGTCGCTTGTCCAACCTCATGGGTTTTCTCCAGGGCCTCCATTTCCTCTCACTGCAAAAAAATTTGAAACCTATGTTTGTCCCGAAGCAACCTAGTTTGTGTTGGGTGGCATTAAACCCCATTTCTCTCTCTCTCCGTTAATAATGACATGGATTGGGAATTATATTTTAACAGGTTAAATGGTCCGGATCCATTAGATTATATTAGTATGTATTCTAATAATGGTGATCCTGAAAGACACATTCCACCACACTGGCATTATATTAGTTTTGGTTTATCAGATTTACATGGTGATGGTAGAGTGCATGAGTAAGTAAACTTTTATTTACAATTGATAATTACCTGTGTATTGATTAATTTCATACATTACAGGTGTACCAATATTGATAAAACATTTAATGATAGGATTAGGACTGGTTTAAAAGTTTTACTCAGATATATCCATGAATATTTACCAAACATAATACATTACTAAAAAGTCATGAATCACAGGCCATAAATGACTTATTTTGCCCTAAATTTGGGGAGCTGCATTCCCACTCAACAAAGCATTAAATACACCTACCATGTATGTCTATATACACCATTACACTGAATAGGGTAGCAATATTATTTTTGAGTGCAAAATATGATAACCCGCACCAGCAGATTATTTAGAGTAATATATTTAAATCAAGACAGAAAAAAAGAAATCAATTTATTTAACTTAATTACTTGTGACATCAAAAATTATGTTATATTTTTTGTTACAGAAGCTCAGCAAATGAAGGACCCAGTGGTTATGGCTTTGAATTAACATTTAGATTAAAAAGAGAACCAGGTGAAGCTAATCCACCAACCTGGCCAGCCGCTTTAATGCAGTCATTAGCTAGATATGTTTTTCAGTCAGGTAAATTTCTGCCTTTTTACACACACACACACACATACATGAGAATGTATATATGTATATCAGTTTTTGATGAAAAGGCATGTGACTTTATATATCCAAGAGTTTCTGGATAAGTTTGATTTATTTCCAATCGTTTTACCATTTAATTGGTTATTAAAGTATACACTCCAAATATAATAATTGTAAATTCCTTGGAGTCTTAATGTTTAATCAGTTTTAATGAAACATTATATACATGTATGTGAATGAGAAATAACTTCAACTTTGAATACTTGGTCTAAAATAACTTGAGAATGCATTAGAGGGAGAATTTTATATATTTGAATTGAATATAAAAACAGTTACATTTAGTCAGAGTATTTAATGTATTTAGGTATTAAGTATGAGAAATCTTTTATTTTTCAGATAATGTATTATGTAGTGGTGATCATGTGTCATGGCATACTCCATTAGATGGCAGTGAATCTCGTATACAACATATGTTAATGACAGAAGATGCCCAGTTACAACCCATTACAACACCATTTGGTTCGGTTAACTTTGTACAGATTGTTGGAGTATGTAGTGAAGAATTACGGGCATCACAACACTGGAATGGTCCTGGTGTTATAGAATTACTGAGATCCAAATCTGTGTAAGTTAAAGATTTATGATCTTTGTGTTATTCTTCCAGTATCTGAAATTTTATTCAATATACATGTACTTTGAAACAACTGAGACTGCAATGTCTTTTTTAGTGATCAGCAGGTACAAATGCTGATTTCCAGGCAAAATTCTCAGGCCCAGATAACCATAAAAATAAAAGAAAATGACAGTATATTAGCCTCATAATGATCTAATTAAGTGTCAAAGAAAAATAAAATTCTATTCGAGTCGTTTAATTATTATAAATAAAGTGTATATCTACCATGTATGTCTTTGAACAGTGCTGGTGGAGCTTGGTTAATAACAGACATGAGAAGAGGAGAAACAATATTTGAGATTGACCCACAATTACAGGTAGAATTTATTACTATGCTACCCTGTCATTCAATAGTTCCCAAATTAATTCAACATTCATTCAAGTTAGTCCCATGTTTACCTTTGAAAATGGCTTTTCATTTCAATTCTTTAATTTTGTTTTGACATAATTTATTGCTATTTGTACCCTAAAGCAAGAAATTAATGCAAATTTATATGGACTGTTCAAATTATTAAAACAAAGAAGCCTTTTGAATTTTAACAATTTCTGTTAATTATTTCTAGAGTTATGTCCCTTGTTTAATCTTGTGAACCCCCCAGCAACACAATTCAATGCCTGATCAGCTAGAATTTTGTATGCATTGTTTAAAGTACTTGAAGAATCCTATTTCAAGAATTTCCATAAATTACCTTTAGAGCTGCATATATGACCCTTGCTCACTTTGTAAATCATCTTATGTATTGCTTGGATTATGTATGATATGTCTTCTTAGAGTAATATATGAAATTGATTATTTCAGGAAAGAGTAGATCAAGGTATTGAACAAGAAGGTTCTAATTTAAGTGGTGTAAGTAGTCGTTGTTCATGGGAAGAACCTGGAAGTAATGATGCACAATATGATGATGACAAGGAAAATAAAATACATGACAATAAAAGACGTGGAAGTAATGATTCTGCTGGTCGACCTCATATTTCAGATCATGGTTAGTTCAACTCTTTGATTTCTTCTCAGTAGAGTCACCTATTAAAATTTGATCATTTTTAGGCTGTCATCCACTATCTTTTGTGAACATTGTAGAGACAGCATTTATCATTTCATCTTTTTAAAAATTGAAATCTCTTCTTGTTCAGAATTTTCTGTAATTATAAACTCAGTTCTTGCATTTTAAGATCATGTGACAGCTAAATTATTAAAGAGATCTGTTAATTTGCCTAAGATTCATATGGATTGTTTAGATTAGTGATCCAAAGTTAGCATTTACGGAGATAATCTTTAATGTCATATATATTTTTAGGATTCAATATAACTTTGTGGCAAATGGTAATTCATTTGTCCACGATATTCACCTTTATTGTCATTCACTACTTAACTAACATTTATTTCAGATTCTGAACAAATTAAAGCTACCTTGAAAAAGGGTTTAAGTACTAGTCGAACTAATCTTCCATTTAAAATAGAAGGAAAAGAAGCTGACTCTCATACGTAAGATCTATTTCCTTTATTTTGCTTTGTTTAAAACATCAACTGTTATTATTTGTCTTCCAAGGACTAGATTCAATGATACACACATTTCAAGTAACCCATTTTCCGTGTTCTAAAATTTTATAACCAGATTTTGATTAAAATTACAATATATGTAGTATTTTATTTATAGAAATCGTAATCAATCCAGAAAAGAATCATTTGATAGTACAGTCAGTTCAGAAGGTCCTACAGAATTAACCAGAACAAGATCATTAGATGCTGTTCATCTTAAATTTAATTTAGAAGCGGGTTTATTATTACCATTAGCACTTAGGTAAGGTTTTTATACGCCCACATTTTTATGTGGACGTATATTGTCGTCGCCCCTGTCCGTCCGTCCGTCCATCCGTCCGTCCGTCCACATTTTTTTGTGAACAGTCTACAGGTCACAATTTTTATCCGATTTCAATTAAACTTAAAATATAGGTTTAACACCATAAGATCTCGGTTCCTTTCGATATTGGCATGTATCGGACTGTAACTTCATGGGTTATGGCCCCTGATTGTACGAAAAATCACGTTTTTTAGCTTGTGAACAGCGTAGAGGTCACAATTTTGAACCGATTTTGATGAAACTTGACATGTATGTTTATAACCCAAAGATCTTGGTTCCTTTCGATATTTGCGCCCATCGGATCGTAACTTCCTGAATTATGGCCCCTGATTGTCCGAAAAATCGCCCTTTTTAACTTGTGGTCCCTCTGGAGGTCACAATTGTTATCCGATTTAAAAAATCGTTTGATTATATCACCGTTGCATGGTTATGAAGGTTGAGTTCGAATTTCGTGAAAATCGGACCAAAATTGACGGACAAAATGGCCGCCGTTTGTACGCGAATAGTGTGAAAATATGTTATATCAAGGTTGTGGACCTTATAGAGGTCACAATTTTGAACCGATTTCGATGAAACTTGACATGTATGTTTATAACCCAAAGATCTTGGTTCCTTTCGATATTTGCGCCAATCGGATCGTAACTTCCTGAATTATGGCCCCTGATTGTCTGAAAAATTGCTCTTTTTAGCTTGTGGTCCCTCTGGAGTTCAAAATTGTTATCGGATTTAAAAAACCGTTTGATTATATCACCGTTCCATGGTTATGAAGGCTGAGTTCGAATTTCGTGAAAATCGGACCAAAATTGACGGACAAAATGGCCGCCGTTTGTAAGCGAATAGTGTGAAAATATGTTATATCAAGGTTGTGGACCTTATAGAGGTCACAATTTTGAACCGATTTTGATGAAACTTGACATGTATGTTTATAACCCAAAGATCTTGGTTCCTTTCGATATTTGCGCCCATCGGATCGTAACTTCCTGAATTATGGCCCCTGATTGTCCGAAAAATCGCCCTTTTTAACTTGTGGTCCCTCTGGAGGTCACAATTGTTATCCGATTTAAAAAATCGTTTGATTATATCACCGTTGCATGGTTATGAAGGTTGAGTTCGAATTTCGTGAAAATCGGACCAAAATTGACGGACAAAATGGCCGCCGTTTGTACGCGAATAGTGTGAAAATATGTTATATCAAGGTTGTGGACCTTATAGAGGTCACAATTTTGAACCGATTTTGATGAAACTTGACATGTATGTTTATAACCCAAAGATCTTGGTTCCTTTCGATATTTGCGCCAATCGGATCGTAACTTCCTGAATTATGGCCCCTGATTGTCTGAAAAATTGCTCTTTTTAGCTTGTGGTCCCTCTGGAGTTCAAAATTGTTATCGGATTTAAAAAAACGTTTGATTATATCACCGTTCCATGGTTATGAAGGCTGAGTTCGAATTTCGTGAAAATCGGACCAAAATTGACGGACAAAATGGCCGCCGTTTGTAAGCGAATAGTGTGAAAATATGTTATATCAAGGTTGTGGACCTTATAGAGGTCACAGTTTTGAACCAATTTTGATGAAACTTGACATGTATGTTTATAAACCAAAGATCTTGGTTCCTTTCGATATTTGCGCCCATCGGATCGTAACTTCCTGAATTATGGCCCCTGATTGTCCGAAAAATTGCCCTTTTTAGCTTGTGGTCCCTCTGGAGGTCAAAATTTTTATCGGATTTAAAAAACCGTTTGATTATATCACCGTTCCATGGTTATGAAGGTTGACCTCGAATTTCATGAAAATCGGACCAAAATTGACGGACAAAATGGCCGCCGTTTGTACGCGAATAGTGTGAAAATATGTTATATCAAGGTTGTGGACCTTATAGAGGTCACAATTTTGAACCAATTTTGATGAAACTTGACATGTATGTTTATAACCCAAAGATCTTGGTTCCTTTCGATATTTGCGCCCATCGGATCGTAACTTCCTCAATTATGGCCCCTGATTGTCCAAAAAATCGCCCTTTTTAGCTTGTGGTCCCTCTGGAGGTCAAAATTGTTATCCGATTTAAAAAACCGTTTGATTATATCACGATACCATGGTTATGAAGGTTGAGTTTGAATTTGGGAAAATCGGACCAAAATTGACGGACAAAATGGCCGCCGTTTGTATGCGAATAGTGTGAAAATATGTTATATAAAGGTTGTGGACCTTATAGAGGTCACAATTTTGAACCAATTTTGATGAAACTTGACAGGTATGTTTATAACCCAAAGATCTTGGTTCCTTTCGATATTTGCACCCATTGGATCATAACTTCCTGAATTATGTCCCGGATTGTCCAAAAAATCGCTTTTGTTAGCTTTTGGTCCCTCTGGAGGTCAAAATTATTATCCGATTTAAACAAACGTTTGACTATATCACCGTTACATGGTAATGAAGAGTGAGTTTGAATTACGTGAAAATCGGACTAGAATTGACGGACAAAATGGCCGTCGTTTGTACACGAATAGTGTGAAAACATGTTATATCAAGGTTGTGGACCCTATAGAGGTCACAATTTTGAACCGATTTTGATGAAACTTGACATGTATGTTTGTAACCCAAAGACCTTGGTTCCTTTCAATATTTGTGCCCATTGGGTCATTACTTCCTGAATTATGTCCCCTGATTGTACGAAAAATCACCCTTTTTAGCTTGTGGTCCCTCTGGAGGTCACAATTATTATCTGATTTAAAAAAAAACGTTTGATTATAAAAACCAAACAAATTCTAATGATTTTCTGATAATTCCTTAATATGCGACAACTCTTGTTGACTGCCCGGACGATTTGGCTGCTGTGTGGGCGTATGTTTCGTTGCCTGGCAACCTATTTTTATATCTCTATACCGTTATACAAGAATTTATTAAATTGACCTTTATATTTTTGTAGTAACTTCTTGTCACATTACATGAATAATTACAGTTATCTGGCTCAAATCAGGTATGTTTAAATTGACTAAATATCTCTATTATTACAGGGGTCGATTACGGCATGGTAGACATTTTACATTTAAGAGTGTGTTAAATGATGTAGCTATAACATTTGTATCATCTAGTGTCGTCGGGTCATTTGCTGATGAAGAACATCCATTTGCTGCTCATGGCATGTGGTTACAGGTAATAAATTCCCCTTTTTGTGGAAATATTTAGCAATATAGAGAAGCTAATATACATGTGTAAGTACTAAAAAAGGAAAAGATAAAGGTAACAATCTGCATACATGGATTATACCTTTAAACAATATCTGGATGTTAATATCATTAATCCATATAGAGTCTGTTGTGTACGTGTCAACTTATCTGCCAGTCTGTGAATTTTATATTTATGTTATAATAACACAGCCTTGTTTGGAAACGGGGGTTTGTAAAAAGAATTTTACCGGGAGGTGTCTGATGGGAAAGAATGTTAAGAATCAGGGTTCAATTTAGTCTAAAACCAATGTGTAGCAAATTTTTGTGACAGATTCACATTTTGGCTAATCAATTCAAAATTTGAATAGCATTTGCTCATATTTGAGGAGCGGTAAAACGTAGCCTACATCACAAATATTTGCAATTCAGATTTCTCGGGGTGTAAGTGGATACTTTTTGTCCGGCCTTCATTGTACACTCCGCTTCGTCTATCCCCGATCGTCTAAATCAAAACTACATGTACTGTATAGTACTTTAAATTACACCATTCCAATCGAAATATTTGTAGGTGCGACTTTGCTTGTTTATTTCTCCTCCCCTCCGCCTTTAAAATATCAACCCGAGAATATGCCATCAGCATAACATTTTTATCAGCCTTTCGTCAAAAATGGCACGTTTCACGCGTCCGCGAGATGTCTACTTTTAGTTTTCAGTTAAGTTAACCAATCATACAATACTGCGTCGTTTTATTCTATTTTTAGTAACATATTTTATAAACACGCGTGGTTAAAAACAGAGTCTGCATTGTCTTCTAGTTATCGAATATATTGAAATAAAATCTGTTTCAAATTAATCACGACCACAACTTGGAATATTAAACAAGTGAAGTTAGTCCTGCATTTATAATTATACACCACATTCATACAAAATATAATGAATCGCACTTCACAAATTTGAAAACAATTTTTGGCTAATGAATAAAATAATTTATCGCAATATGAGTCGCTTTTTTCGATGCGATACTGCTTAAATTGAACCCTGTTAAGAATACATGTATGGAAGGTATATTCAATCCCAGTGTATTAAACTGTAAATATTGACAGAAAAATAGAGGATGATTGCCAGTAGTGTAACTGATTATTTTCCCATCTTACGGAGAACAAAAATGCTAATAAAATAAGTTTGTTAAATATATGTAATGTGTGTGATTTTGTTTATTAGGTATTATTAACAGATGATTTTATAGATGAAATGATAAATGAACTAGAAGAATTATCAAATCCAGATGATGTAAGTCTTTTATAATAAATTTCTCCAGTTTAAAAATAGTTCAAAAAAAGATAATGAAAAATGAATATACTAAAACTCTTAAATGGCAGCGATGTTCTAATCTTCTTAAAATTGGAGCCATCGAATGCTCTAGAAAGTTACTTATGGGCTTGCCATGTTAATAAATGTACAAATAATCATTTATATTACTTTTGAAGGAAGATTTAGTTCTTAAAAATTTTCAATATATTTCTAATATTTTTCAGACATTGTTTCCCAAAACATACAGCTGGCCTGAAAGGAGATTATGTGTAACTGTTTTACCTGATGAAATGTGAAAATACTAGACATGTTTTAGTATGATGGCAGATATTATTGTCATAATGATTGGTGCATGAATCAAAACATTAAACTGTGTTTATCAGAGTCCATGAAACTAAAGATGGTTGTTTATTTATTTTATTTTATATTTGTTGGATCATGTCTGTGCTAAATACATTAGTGATTGTGCAATGGATATCATCATTATAGACTAATGTGAATCATAATATGAATTATAGAATCCTGACTTATCTTTATCATCAAGCCAAAAAATTAAGATATTTTCTTAAGTGTATTGGAGGTATAGTGCTGTGTGAACAGTTCTCTCAAAATCTCATGGACACTACGATATATATGGGTTATGAAAGACTTGTGTTCTCTTCCTTTATGTGTACTGTTGTACCATGCTTCTAATTTTACCCTCATCAGGATGAAAGAACTCCATAGAATTTTATCATTATTCAGTACAAAGTTCATTGTTGGATTTTTTTCGTAATTTAAATATTTGTATTTTGGTGTTTTACATGTACATAATATACATTTTTTAGAGTTGACAAAAATCAAAATATAAAATTACTAAATAAACACTAGTTATAGTAATACATATATACATTTAAAATAAGACAGGAGTGAACTAATATTAAATAAATGAAATATTATGGTGGTTTGATATAAAGTAGTAAGTACTTTTATCAGGAGCAGCCTGTTTTTATAAAGATTTGATATTTTATTAAATTCTTAATAATTTTTAAAATTTATACAATATGTGTCTGTCCTTCATGTATTGCTGTATGTTTTAGCACCATATTAATAGAATTAATTGCGGTTTCTTTCTAGTGAAATGAAGCATTTCTGAGTAAGGATTTGGATGTCAAAAGAACTGATCTCATTCTTCATCTCTGATGTTAAATCATTAGGAAATATTTTTCTGTCAATCAAATTTGCTACTTATTTTACATTGGTGATTTTGAGAAATCAATGAAATGAATCCTATGCTTACTCAAATATTTTAGGTCGTTATTCTATGTTTGCTAAAAAAAATACATGAATAATTTGATATAAGATCTGCATTTGGTGGCTGTTATTGAATCTGATTTTTGTGTTCATTTTTATGTTCATCTCATTTGAGAATGGCAGTTGTGAATGAATTGGATTATATAGACATAATGTTTTTTCAGTTTTAAGTGCAAAACTATGTATTTAAATAGGCCAAATTTTAATCTTTCAGAATCAGAAGAAAACTAGTATATTATGTTGGACACACAATAACATTATGTATTGAGAATTAGTCCCTTTCTATATTTATATATATATATATTATTTTGAATACATGTATAAGTTGTAGGTATGCATGATGTATTTGGTATGACTCAGAGTAAAGGTATTTATTTACCTTGTTCATTGATACATATATCTACCATCTTGATAAATATATACATATCAAACCAATGTAGTAGTATTTTTTCTCTTTGTGGAATTGAAAAACTGTTTCTGTGACATCTCAAGAGCTTGGTGTCCAAATACCCACTTATTAATTTGTATGATTAGTATTAATTACACAAAATACTATTTTGTCTGGTGCTCACAATACTTATACTAGCCTACAAAATTCAGTTGTATTGCATTGACCCCCGAACCAGAAATATGTCTACCAAATAAAGTTGAATTTCATCATTCTTACTTTGAACAAATCTGAGTTACTATGCAAGCCACATATATATACCCAATTGGATAAAGTGTTGTCAAGCAATTGAGGAGAAAAAATCATATTTAAGTCCACCTATGCAACATTCTTTCCAAATATCAGAATATTTTGGATAAAAAGAGAAGGGACAAAGAACAGGGGCTTTATTAAACAATGAACATTTCTAAAAAAAAGACCCATATTGATCAAACAAAGTCTTTCAGAAATTATCTCTATTCACTTTCAAATGCTGTTTAAGCATTACTCACAGCCACAGAATGGACAAAAGAAATCTCTGGGGTACCACTGTGACTAGGTGGGTAAGATAGTCTGGAGGCACCGTTTTTATACGCCCACATTTTCATGTGGACGTATTATGTCGTCGCCCCTGTCCGTCCGGACGTACGTCAGTCCGTCCACAATTTGTTTGTGGACTCTCTACAGGTCACAATTCTTATCCGATTTTGACAAAACTTGAAATATAGGTTTATCCCTAATAGATCTCGGCTGCTTTCGATATAGGCATGTATCGGATCAAAACTTCATGGATTATGGCCCCTGATTGTACGAAAAATCACGTTTTTAGCTTGTGGACCCTATAGAGGTCCCAATTTTGAACCGATTTTGATGAAACTTGACATGCCTGTTTGTAACCCAAAGTTCTTGGTTCCTTTCGATATTTGCGGCTATCGGAATGTAATTTCCTGAATTATGGCCCCTGATTGTCCGAAAAAACACCCTTTTTAGCTTGTAGTCCCTCTGGAGATCACAATTATTATCCGATTTAAAAAAACGTTTGATTATATCACCGTTACACCGTAAGGAAGGTTGCAATTGAATTTCGGGAAAATCGGACAAAAATTGACAGACAAAATGGCCGCCGTTTGTACATGAATACTGTTAAAAAGATGGTATATCATGGTTGTGGACCCTGTATAGGTCACAATTTTAATTCGATTTTGATGAGGAAGGTTGAGTTCTAATTTCGTGAAAATCATACCAAAATTGCCGGACGAAATGCTCGCCGTTTGTACACGAATAGTGTTAAAATATGGTATATCATGGTTGTGGACTCTCTACAGGTCACAATTCTTATCCGATTTTGATGAAAAGTCACATTTCTAGGTTGTGTACCGTCACACCATAATCATTGTCGGCTTCGAATTTCATGAATATCAGACTGGAACTGACCAACTAAATGGCTGCTCCCAATACTGTATGAAATACAGGACTTAATGATGTAGGAAAAATCACTTTCGGTATTGCTTGTTCTCTATCCATCTCTCGAAAATGTGGGCGTATCCTGCCTGGCAGTGCCAGCCTATCTTTGATCCCTGCATTGGCCACAATCAAGGTGTATAATATTTTTTGACAATCGTCTTCATAACCCTTTCTTACATGCACTGTAGTCTTGAACATCGGATTTGCCCAATTGTGGGGGTGGTGGATGGTCACGTTAAATCCCATTTCTCTATCTCTTTGTCCAATTGTGTCATTCCAACAATAGTCATAAATTAATATTTTCACAAAACAAGTAGTTAGTCTTTCTGTTCATAGGATGCCAAATTTACAAAACTAAATATGGAACTTTATTTAAAATAGCATTATGCAAGAGCAAAATCTGCTTTTTACAAGTCTTTCTTTAAGCCTGAGATGTTATCTAAATAATCAATTAGACATTAATTAACACATCCAGACCATAATAAACTCTTTATGTCAAGGCTAGCCTTCGATGTTGGCAGATTAAAATCGTCTATGCCGCTTAATGGCGGTTGATAATTAAATCAATCAAGTGGATAATCGAGACTATGTTGTTTATATTAATGATTTGAGTAATGATCACCGAGGCTATGAATATTTTAAATGCTTTTTTCTCGGCTAATAGTGAATCAATTTGACTGAAATTTTCAGCAAATTATCTTTACACTATCTAGTTTTTAACTATTATAGTGAGAACTGCCATCTCTTTATCTTATCTCCCATAATGTAACTTTAATATGGATATTTATGTTACATGTTGAGAGTATATTGTTACCTTCTGAAAAATGTACAGGACCCAAATTCAAAAAAGCTACAGATGCTTGAAATGTGTTACTTAAGTTAAAATACAGACCTTAACAGAAAAAAGTTTTAGCATAAATTCTGTATTTACAATTTCGACCACATTTATCAATCCGATCTTGAGCACTAGAATAGCCATCCACATTACACTGGCAATTTGGAAAGTAAATTTTCTTAACGTCTCCAGTAAACAAATTATTTTCATATTCTAGGTATAATTAACACAATCTTAACAGTAACAATCATAATCTTAAAACTAGAGATGAAATGAAGCACCCTATTTCAATTGACAACAGTTTTTAAAACAACTATCAATTAAGGTGACCATTATGAACATGATTTGGTTATCTAGTATGTACATCAAACAATCTTTAAATTGGAATCAGTATGCCAGATTGTATTCATTGATCATTAATTGAACTGAAAGTCACTAAGTACAAAAGTCATATATTTTTCGTCATTTTACAATAATTTTACAACTATGTGAATGAACCTATTTATCAACTCAAACATTTTCATTATCTGCATCATTATGACTAGAAATATATTTATTTCTATATTGTGATATATACAACTATTTGATTTTCAAAAGTTTATCTTCTAGGTCTTTTAGCTGGGGGACTTTTTTCTCTGTGACTTCTTGTGAAGTGTAAAGGTGGTGGTGAAGGTGCTCTAGTCCTCCTTGTTTCTCTCACAGGAGGTGGAGAGGGGGGTGTTGATCGCTGACTCACTCGTCTAGATTGCATTACAGATCCTGACGATGACAGGGGGGCATTTGTTGGCATAGAAGAATCATCTGGACTTCTAGGTCTCCTTCCTCTACTAGGCTGATCTATTGGTGGTGTTGATACTGAGGATCTTCCTCTAGTTTCTGGTGCCTCATATTCAGGACTTGGTGTACATTGACCTTCAGATGGCGAAGATGATATTGGTGATGTTTGTAAATTGGTGGAAATAGTCGGTGGGGTTAAAGGTCGACCCAGTGGTCTACAAGGATCTGATTTGTAACCGGACATTGACGTTGATGTGGGAGAGTTGGTTCTGTAGGTGTTTCGTGGAGATGATGGTCGCTTGTAAGGAGAAGCTGAGTGGTAACCAGTAGGAGATGATGATCTAAAACTAGTTCTTGTGTCTGTTGGCGATGGTGGACGAAATCCTTGTCGTCCTACAGATGGAGAGGCGGGACGATAGCTAGATCGTGCTATAGGTGAACCAGGGGATGGGGGTCTGTAACTTGATCTTGGTGTTGGTGATAACGGACGGAAAGACCTTGATTCCGTTGGGGAAGCTGGCACAAAAGGGCCAGGTGATATTGGTCTGTAAGTGGGAGAGGACGGTTTATATGGGTCTGAATCGCCAGGACTATAATACCGTTTACTAGGAGATATATATGCCTCTTTAGTAGGGGATCTACTCAAATCATCAGATCTGCTTAAACCTCTTTGATCAGAATATGATCCTCTTTGAGAACCTCTATAACTCTTCTGCTGAAACATACCTCCCCTAGTTTTCCTGAAATATATATTTATCAATATATATATTATGAAAATATGTATTTTATTAGGTAATTTCTAAGATAGGTAATTTCTTCACATTTTCGTGTCAAACTTGCATAATTAACCCCCTTGTACTCTACGCAAAATGTGCGCATCCCTTTTCATACAAGTTAGGATTCAATTAAAGAATCATAACCAGCCAGTTTAAAAAATTAGAAAATACTTACAATGGTTTTTGTTGCCATCCAGGATTCCATTGTGTTCTATGTCTGGCATGTTGTTCAGCTAAACCAAAGTTGACTTCTGTTACAGGTTTCCTTACAATCTCTCTTACTCTTCTCTCAGCTTCACCAAAATAAACCTGATCTATTGGGGTCTTCTTTCTCTTTGCAAATAGTTCTCCATCCTCCTCTTCTTCAGATATTGTTTCTGTACTTTTTGATTTGGATCTCGATCTCATTCTCGATCTTGATCTTGACTTGGAAGAACGTTTTGAATATCTAGAGCTGGAGTACGATCTTGATCTTGATATAGACCTGGACCTTGAATACGACCGTGATCTTGAGTAAGATCTTGATCTGGAGTAAGACCGTGATCTGGAATAAGATCTCGATCTTCTAGAATGAGATTTAGATCTGGAACGAGAGCGAAGAGACTTTGACCTAGAACGAGAACGAGGGGATCTTGAGCCAAGGGATCTGGAACGACGGGATCTTGAACGTGATCGTGATTTGGATGATGTTCTAGATGTTCTAGCTGATCTAGACCTAGATGATGATCTGGATGTTGATTTAGAAGATTTTTGATCATCTTTCACTGATAATATTTCAATGGAGGCTGAGTCATCATCTTGTTTTGAATCTTCTATACATATTTCAGTTTGTTCTTCAGGAACTTTTTCGGTTGTCACAGATACTTCAGTTACTTGTTCTTCTGTTATTACATCTGTTTCCATCACTTCTGTTTCTTCCATACTAATAACTGAAGATTCCACCATTTCTGCTGATAGTGTTTTCAATTGTCCACTTTCCACATCAACAACTTCTAAATCTCCTTGTAAAACTTCAAGGGTACAGGAAACAGATACACTACCATCCTCTAACTCAGTCACTGAAATAATTTGACAAAACTTTCATATTGTCTCAATCGAGGTAATCATAATTTTTTTTAATTCAATTTTGTGCATGGTCCTCAATTTTTTTTGCCATCTGGGGGTAAAATTAATGAAGAAAATGGGAATGCTACACCTTTAAAAGAGTGACAATGGCAGGAGCATTTAACATTCTGCAGTGGTTAAAAGAAAATTGTCATTCACAACTGAAGAACAACTATACTTACCAGACTCTGAACTACTCTCTTGTTTTTCTGTGAATTTTTCTGGATCTGGTATTGTTTCTGTCGATGCCAGTCTTCTAGATGATCTGGTTTCAACACTTGGTGAGATGGATACATCTGATCTGTAATTTTGATACAATGCCATCATATTAACTACATGCAAGTAGACAAAGGCTTTATTATTACACTAATCTTGAAGTGATCTGATTACAGTCCCATAAGAGAAATACCCTTGTATATGATATATGTGGGATTTACAGAATTGCCATTTTAGCCATGATGACAATCGTTTCATAGTGAAATCCATCCATTACTGTAACTCTGAAGATGCATTATGTAAGATTAGATAAAGAACTGACAATTCTTGTGATTGAAATTAAAAACTGGATAATGAAAAGAGAATATCTTGAAAATTTCAGTCAAATTACTTCATTCTGCGTGGCAATAAAGCTGTTTGGAGAATAGCAGAGTCACGATTGACATTGTTACCGTTGTAAGATAGTAAACAAAGTCTTGATTATCCATTTTTTAAATATTATTTAAAAAATGGATGATCCAGATTTAAAAATCATTTATCACCAGTTGTGTTTGAATATCTTGAAAATCAAGAGTTGATTATGGTCTTCGCAAGTTAATAAATGTCTAATTAATATTTTAGGCCTAAATAAAGACCTGCAATTGGCAGATTTTGCATAATGTAGCTTTAATTTTCTGTAACAGTAGACTAGTGCACACTGATATGCAAGTGGTCATATTATAGTGGTTGATAATTTACAATTATTAACTCAGACTTATTATGCAGTCTGTGTCTACATTCTGATAAAACTTGGTATTGTTGGTCGAACAGAAGATCTTGATATACTCAAAGGAATGTGAATACGTTTCAAAGATGTGTACACATAAATAAGAAATATATACCAACCCTTTAGAAACTGGTGGAGTACATGGTCTACGATGACTAATTCTAGGTTTATATAAATCAGATGTATCATAACGTTGACTTGTTTTAGATCGACTGCCTTCTGGGGATTTCCCTCTAAAAATTAAAAACATCTGAAGTTCAAATCATGATTCTCAGTTGTTTTGTTGAATACACTTATATTGAACAAGTGCTAGGTGTCATGATGTTCATAACTGACCATTGCCTTAACTCCTTTCAAGCTGGGAGGTATTTCTTCAGGGCTAGATCATTGTGCTATTTTTTTCTAACATTTCACAAAAAAGAAAACTCTATTTAGATCAACAAAATACACTATACTGTAACTTGTAATAAATGAAGAAAACAAACCTCATTGATTCACGTCTTGATCTGGTAGCTGTAGGTTCAGTTGTTGCTAAATTTCTCTGAGACCTTCGAGTGACTGCCATTTCCGAATGGCTGCTTTCACCAGAGATATTTCTCCTCCTCGCACCAGATTTATCTGAGCCAGCTTTAGAATTCTCAGAAATGTCACTTGATGGAGAATGTGGCTGAACTATAGTCTGTGATTCATCAAACTTAGGAACTAAAGTCACCGACATGAGAGCTGATTGTGGTAGTTCCATAACAGGCAGGGGACTATCAGGTAGAGGGATATCTGCTACATTTTCAGGGGGACATAACTCATCTTGAGTGGGTGTTGGAGGACTTTGAACAGGCATTTCAATTTCACTGACTTCAAAGTTTTCCATGGTATAATTCATAGTATTATCTATTTCAATTGTCTCAGTTTCTATAATTTCAGTCTCCACTTCCTCCACATCTTGAGAATAATTCCGACTAGAGAAGGGTTGTTTTTGTTCTGTAAATATTGATGTAAATTCTTCTGATGTGTATCGTCTATTTCTTGTTCTATGTCTTCGAAGTCCCAGACGTTTCTGTTGCAACAACTGTTCTTTCCTCTCTTCTTTAGTTTTGCGTTTTTTAACTGGTTTTTCTCTTTTATCATCTTCAGTGTCCATTGATGAAGAAATTTGATCTTCTGTTCTTGATTCTGTAATAGAATGTAAAAAATTTCTATCATAACATCACTGATCACATAATCCGTGTTTTAATTTTGATTAAAAAATAAAAGATCCAACAAAATGGAGGATGGTTGGTTTTATTGTAGAAATACATTTTGATCAATTTAATTTCAATATCAGAAAATATTTGCTCATATTCAGTAATAGTTCCTTCAAAAAATATAACATGATTCAATAATGTTTGAAATCTAACTTTCACCCACCATTTTGTGAGCTTTCGGTCCTTTCATCTCGGGAGGTTTCTAATTCTGATTCTTGTTTTTTCCTTCTTTCTTCTCTCAATCTGGCTCGTTCCTCCTCCTTTTCCTTCTTTTTAGCATCAATATCAGCTCTTCTTTGTATTCTCTTATGATACCTTTCAGCTTTTTCTTTGGCCTATGTATTATAAAAATAAAATATAGACAGATAATAATTTAGAAATCAAAAAAGATATATAACTAAATAAGAATAAAGTATCATTTACAACTGAAATAATTGTTTTTACCAATATTTGAAGAATTAAATTAAGACTTACAATTCTGGCTTTCCTCTCTTCCCGTGTTTCCTCATCATCACTATCACTAAGGTTATATGTTAAAGATAGAAGTTTTCTAGGTTTAGGTGGTGTTGATAAACTGGCTTCTTCATTATTGATTTTAGATTGTTCACTAGTTTCTTTATCTAGAGTACCCTCCTCTTTATCTAGAAATAAAAACAGCATTTAATAAACAGATTGTTGTGTTACATTTATTAGTATCAAATGATCTTTATTAATATCAAATGATCTTTATTAATATCAAATGATCTTTATTAATATCAAATGATCTTTTATTTAACCTATCTTTAGAGCAGATACTAATTGCAAAAGATATCAAATGTAGAGCATAATTTTAAGCTTTGACACAGTTTCTAGCATTTTACTACTTTGACTTGACTGATAAGGGTTCTGGTTCCTCTGTCCCACCCCATATATCTCCTAATTTAATTGTACTGATAAAACTGCTATACTCACTGCTGATTTCTTGTTTTAAAGGCTTGACAGGAGATTTGAAGGGGGATTTCTGTATGGACAGTTCATCTTCCTCACTATCACTTAATGATGAATATTCAAATGATGATAAATCACTGGTATGAATCGAGCTCAGTTCCGAGTCTGAAATATCTTCTTCCCCAGTGTCCTTACTCCAAGCAAATTTATATTGCTTCTTGTTTGATTTATTATCTTCATTAATATTAATATTTTCATTTGTTTTATTTGCAGCATTTTTTTCTTCTGCAGTAACAGTCACTGTTTCAACCTCCACGTCAGCCATTTCCACCTCAGTGATGGAAGATCCACGACTATTTTCATCTAAATCCATTGGAGATCCTGATGTTTTAGACATTCCATCTTGTACTTTAGACTCTGGTGTTTTGCTAGGTGGTTCATCGGGACCAGGAGGTGGAGGTGTAGCTGAATCTTCAGGGGGTGCTGGATCATTAGGAGGGGGTAACGGTGCTTGCTCTGTTCCTGGGGCAATTGGTTGATCGGTTGGGAGTGGGGGAGCAGCCATACTTCCTATAGGTGGAACCCCTGGGGGTGGAGCAGATGCATTAAATGGTTCCAATCCTGGAGGATAAAGTCCACCCCATCCCGGTATTTGTGGAAATGTAGGTTGAAGTGGATTAAAACCAAATTGCTGGGGAAACCCTAAATTTACTGGAATATTTGGATTTTGAGAACCGAAGGGCATTTGTTGTTGCCAGTTTGTGGGCTGTGTATATGGTGAATTCTGATTATAACCAGCAGGTAACCTGTTATTTGCATTTCCTGAAAATACAAATCATTAGCATATAAATTCAATCAAATTTAAAGATATATTTAAGTGATTCATGTAAAAACATTCTAGTCCCAAGCAACTGCTTCAAACTCTGTGATACGTTTTAACAGGAAAAACAATCTTCAGCTGCTTTGTGCAGTTGAGATTGGTTTTAAGATCAGCAATCCCTTTGCATCCAGAAAAAATGTGTATAACTCAGATGACTATCCAGTGACAACTTCCAGATTTGTCAATTTTAATTGTTTTCCAATGATAATATAATTTGTTTTCAGAGTATTGCTGTGCTTAAATTACTTCTTGGCAAGTTTGCAAATGGTATCCAATAGTCATGTGTATCATGTCATTCCACAAAAATTGGAAATTACCGTTACATTACCCCTATGAACTGATTTGATTGACAGTTCCAAACTGTTCAATATTTTGAATAATAAACAGGTTAGCATTTCATTTGCATACCTAAACGAAACAATGGGACAAATCATTTAATTAAATTACATGTAAATCAATTTATCTCTTTATTCTTTAAACTTTTAATAAGATATTTGTCATACCAAGCTGTGACGACTGTTGTTGTAATTTACGTTGATGTAACTCCTCTTGTCTTTGTTTTGGGTCAATACCTAAATGTTGACATACAACTTCGTCTATCCGTGGTTTTATAAATTGAAATATTTTTGGATTAACTACTTGTTCAATAATACGTTCTACACCATTAGTTAACATCCCAGATCTGAAAAACAGACAGTTTTTTTTTTAAACCGAAAATATGCCAGTCTGCATATAATATTATAAACTACCAAGAAGTAAGCATCAAAGGTAATAGATTATCAGGTCACACAACGAAAAAACTGACCAAAAATCTTAAACTGAAATTATGAGATATTGTAAATATACTAATCCTCTATATTTTGACGCTTAAATTTCATATGTACACAGACTGCTATTTCTGATCAGGATGGTCCCTTTAAGAAATGTCAATGCCAGCCTGTGTAACAAACACCTTGTCACAAATAAAACCAAGTTTAACCATAAACGAATGACTTTATTGTAGTAAAGAAGTGTAGATGGGTAAATTTAACTCTTCAACTAGTATGGTAGTCATTATCACTTACTGGTTGATCTGCTTTCGAAGATTTTCCCGAAGTTGATTTTTGCTTAAATTTGGACTCCATTGTTGTTTTGACAAAAATCTTGTAACATAGTTTTCTACTCTTTGCTGTAAATTTTGGTATGCTGGCTGAAAATTAAAGATGTTATCAAATCATAATGATATTTGGAAAAATAACTACCCCCCCCCTCCCCTCAAAAATACCCCCCTGATCATTGGCCAATTCCTGTCTGAAACCATGTATGTTTAAACCTGGTTCCCACCTGTTTGCAGAGGGTATTTTCTGTGTGGAATATAAATATTCATGCTGGAATGCGATCATGTTAGTCTAAAGCATTATTCTGACAAAATATCCAACTTTGAATGTAACCCCATTTTTTTTTTTTAATGATGTATTTGTACGTCTTAGCTATGGTTTCTACTGTGTGAGTTCTGGTAAATAATAAACAGATTTCTTCGATTATGAACAAACTAGTTAACTTTGGTAATTATAAACTTACCCGTGTGTTTAAAATGAACTCCCGTTAAATAAAATCCATCAAACCACTAAATGTCCCAACGTATAAAAACAGTTCTCTCTTGAAAAATTGAAATCCCACAAACTTTCGGTTAAGAAAAATATCAATATGGCAGCTGGTTACGTCACACCTCGGGAGATATCACTTTGTATTAGGGGTGACAGCATAGGAAATGTGGCATTTTTACGTCAATTCAAGTTTGTTTTTAAGTTAAGCACGTCTCGGCATTGAGTTTGAGCGTTCGCACACATAACAACCAGTATTTTTTTTTTTAAATTTGTTACCGTCTTAATTATTTGATTACCGACTAGGATGGGATAATTTTCTTTTTAAAACGCATGAGGAACAAAAATAACTACATTCTTTTCACAGGCCTTAAATATTACCCATCTTTATAATATGGTATGATAATATTATTTTTTAACATATATGCAGGCCATTTATAATTAATGCTCCGCTTCTTACGGGGCGTTACGGACTTGTCGGCATTGCTTACGCCACCCAATGCCATTAGGCGCTTTGAACGCTGTCGCAACACGCTTAAAAATGTCACTGAAGCGGTTATTATCTGATCGCAAGAATGAGATCAAATTAATAATACACTCAGAGTCCTCAGCCACTTCGGAGATGTGCTTCATGATCCGTGTTAATCTATTTATTACATAAAGAAGATAGGATATTAAAATCTATATTTTATACAAGACTTTATTTTTACGAGTATCCGTGCAATCAGTGTTTCTTTCATTGTGAATAAAATTTGATAGACTGGCGATCAATGGTTTCAATATAAAGATAAAGCTCCTATGTAATTGTCTTCAATTGATATTTTTGTCGCCCAAACTCAAACGATTGCAATGTTGGCGCGTTGCTTTGAGTATAGCACGTGCTTGACAAAATATGCGTCAAATTTAAACAACCTCGCTTCCGTGTGTTGGATTCGTCCAATATGTGACGAAAGCAATGTTATTATCCACTCTGTCGAAATAACAAGTAAATATTCAAATCTTTCAAGAGAGAACCGTTTTTATTCGTTGAGATATTTTATTGTGCAATGGATTTTATTTAACGGGAGTTAATGTCAAACACACAGGTAAGTTTATAATAACCAAAGTTAACTAGTTTGTTCATAATCGAAGAAATCTGTTTATTATTTACCAGAACTCACACAGTAGCTCTTTAATTTCCCCTTGCAAACTCATTTTCTTCACTAATTAAACAATGTAACTGCATCTATTATCTGTTAAATTAATCATGTTGTGTATTTCAATGCCTTGATATATCATTCATAGTTTTGATGCCCCATGAGTGCCAACCAATGATATAATAGAACTGTATGCATGTCTTCCGTTTTGGACTTAAAATCTAATGAAAATGAACGAAATGATTTGCGTCTACCGTCTAGGTGTGGAAGGATTATGATATATTTAATTGCACTTATGGTGCATGGTAATATAAATAGATATCAGTAATTCATTAATGTTTTGATGAAAAATATGATAGTATTTGATTAGTTAATAATGCCATGCCGATGGGATGACAAACCCAGATATAAGAGTAGGCCATAGTGCTACTGTCCAGGGAAAATTTCCTTCATAGCACACTGTATGGCGTATGCTAGTTCAGCTCTGAACGTAGTTCCTTTTGGAACTGTCCTTGAGCGAACGTGTTGTGTCGGTCATACTGGTTCTACTTCTAGCGAGGTAAGCAAGGTCTTATTTTCTCTCTAAGATGTTCATTTACATTGTTCGGGCGTTCACATGGACTGACACACGTCTGTTTAGCAGTAAAAAGTTGCCCAATAAAGTTGACTGGGGCGGATTCCAGTTTCAACAGATATTGAATGGCACGAGACCTGAATGTAGTACTGCCACTGGCGAGTGTAATGAGACCTACATTCAGAGCTGAACTAGGCGTATGCTTGTCTTCATTAGTCCAATTTAGAGTAGGACAGAAGGACATTAAAACCCATTTCATTTCATTCTTATAACTCTAGAGGATTGTAATGTTTTGTTTACTGTATGATGTATGACTGTATAGTGATAATAGTGTATAGACTAGTATACCTTTGTGTCAACATCAGCCAGACATTCTTTCCTAAACTGATCAAAAACACCCTGTGACTTGATTGTGTTGATTATTTCTTGAACTACCACTTTATCTGGTTCAGGGGGCGATTGATCAGTTAACGTAGAAGACATTTCAGGACTTTAACAGAACAATATACAAAAACAGAATCTAGAATTTCTTTTATATGGAGGCTGCCATTTTTAATATACAAAATTATACCGGTATTTTCTAGGAGAAACGAAATATTACTTGTAATATCGTACAATAACTTATTTTAATCTATTTAACATTTTATATCAATTTTTAGTAATCGGTCTATATTTATGCGCTAGGGAGCGATTTTATGTTATATTAGAATCAATATGAACATCAAATGTTTGTGTGACAACTGACAAGAGATAAGTAGGTCAAACTCGTTTTCGAACTTCAATGGAAAGCTTAAAATCTATTTTTAGACAGAGAAAATTCCAGATTTATCACAGGAAGTTGTGAGTTGGAACGTCCACGTGTTATAGTTACCTCATTTCCGCTAGATAAGCCAATCGTTAGCTTAGAAGTTTGTCATCAGACATTATTGTAAACACGACAGCAAACTCAAAAAAGTAAATGACGAAACATTCTGTTTTCAACACGATGTAATTTCATTGTAAATTGTTTAGATGGGTTGGAACAAAGTCAAGAAATGGTTTCCACGTTTGATCGGTGTCATAGCTTCTCTGAGTGCCTTGTGTATAGGCAGCGGAGATGGACTGGAAGAAGACGGAGCAAAAAACTCAAATGTATTTAGTAATACTTGCAAACCTATAAAGAAGGACAAGTAAGTAGGAATATTAATTATTTTTTCGTGTTCGTTGTAATACTATTCTTTGCATGATTTCATTCTAATTGAATTATAATTGAGTTGTGGGTCTTCATACGAAAACAGATAAGTTTAATGGAAATGACCTTATGATAAGGCATGTATCAAAAATCATTGTATGAAGGCTTATATGTTTGTTTACCAACTAACTTGGAGTTAATTTGACCTTGCAAACTTAAATGTATGACCATGGTTATTAAGGAATACTTTATGATGGATGATGATGATATAATTATGATATGGTTTCAGATTTTAAAAAACTGCAAAATACTTTTAATCTCTTAAAGGCCAATCCCAATAATTTTGGGGGGAATAAAACTGCTTAATTTTGTGTTAAAATCCCGTAAAAACTAAGTAAGTACTACCTAAGGGCCGAGCAAGTAACCACGCTCTTTTCTATAAAGATAATGTGTAGGTGAAATTTACCTTTTGTTATCAAGTACAGCACATGGGTCATTCACTGTATAGACCTCTCAAGAAACGGGAATTGATTATCAGGTCACCCAATGAAAAATTTACCAGAAATCTTGAAAGGGTTATGTGTCCAGATAAGCACTTTTGACGTTCGCATTCACACAACACAATATTTTGAGCTGAAATTTTGAGACAAGGTAAATACACCATGCCTCTATATTTTGGTCCATAAATCGGGATAGTTCGTTTAGTAAAATGATTATGATGACAGTTTGATATACGTGTAGCAAGTTAAAACGTTGAGTATCAAGTAATTGTGGTAAACAATAACAAAAATGGAAAAATATATTGTCATTATGGAGTACTTTTGCTTTCTTTGTTTATTCTAAAGCGTCATATACGTATATTATTGGCAACACAGTGTTTTTTTTGTTTTTTTTTTGGTTTAGAGTTTATACAGAAGTGACAACTCTGAAGTCTTGTTTATGAACATGCATGCCTCTTACTCCTTTTTGTCCCCCGCCTTTCGAAGAAAGCAGGGGACTATTAAAATGGGTTCGTCCGTCTGTCTGTCTGTCTGTCTGTCTGTCCTTCTGTCTGTCCGTCTGTCTGTCCGTCACACTTTTTGGGACACAATAACTCTCTTCCTAATTGAGCTAGAATGTTCAAACTTGGTGTATGTGTTTATTAGGTCAATGCCTTGATGGAGTTCGAAGATGAGCATTTTCCGCTTAGGGTAAGCAGAGATAAGCAATTTGATTGGTTGATGCTTTGGGACACGATAACTCTCTTCCTAATTGGGCTAGAATGTTCAAACTTGGTGTATGTGTTTATTAGGTCAATGCCTTGATGGAGTTCGAAGATGAGCATTTTCTGCTTAGGGTAAGCAGAGATAAGCAATTTGATTGGTTGATGCTTTGGGACATGATAACTTTTAATTGAGCTAGAATGTTCAAACTTGGTGTATGTGTTTATTAGGTCAATGCCTTGATGGAGTTCGAAGATGAGCATTTTCCGCTTAGGGTAAGCAGAGATAAGCAATTTGATTGGTTGATACTTTGGGACACGATAACTCTCTTCCTAACTGAGCTAGAATGTTCAAACTTGGTGTATGTGTTGATTAGGTCAATGCCTTGATGGAGTTCGAAGATGAGGATTTTCCGCTTAGGGTAAGCAGAGATAAACAATTTGATTGGTTGATGCTTTGGGATACGATAACTTTAGTTGTCCCCCGCCTTTCGAAGAAAGTTGGGGGACTATTAAAATGGGTTCGTCCGTCTGTCTGTCTGTCTGTCTGTCCGTCTGTCCGTCCGTCACACTTTTTGGGACACAATAACTCTCTTCCTAATTGAGCTAGAATGTTCAAACTTGGTGTACGTGTTTATTAGGTCAATGCCTTGATGGAGTTCGAAGATGAGCATTTTCCGCTTAGGGTAAGCAGAGATAAGCAATTTGATTGGTTGATGCTTTGGGACACGATAACTTTAGTTCTAATTAAGTGAGATTGATGAAACTTGGTGTATAGTTTCATTATAGTAATACATTGACTAAGTTCGATGATGAGCATTTTCGGCTCAGGGTAAGCAGAGCTATACGCAATTTGATTGGTCGAGAATTCGGAACACAATAACTCTCCTTCTAATTGAGTTAAAATGTTCAAACTTGGTGTATATGCTTATTAGGTCAATGCCTTGATGGAGTTCGAAGATGAGCATTTTCCGCTTAGGGTAAGCAGAGATGAGCAATTTGATTGGTTGATGCTTTGGGACACGATAACTTTAGTTCTAATTAAGTGAGAGTGATGAAACTTGGTGTATAGTTTCATTACAGTAATACCTTGACTAAGTTCGATAATGAGCATTTTCTGCTCAGGGTAAGCAGAGCGATAAGCAATTTGATTTGCCGAGACTTTGGAACACAATAACTCTCTTTTGAATTGAGTTAAAATGTTCAAAATTGGTGTGTATGCTTATTAGGTCAATGCCTTGATGGAGTTCGAAGATGAGCATTTTCCGCTTAGGGTAGGCAGAGATAAGCAATTTGATTGGTTGATGCTTTGAGACACGATAACTTTAGTTCTAATTAAGTGAGAGTGATGAAACTTGGTGTATAGTTTCATTACAGTAATACCTTGACTATGATCGATAATGAGCATTTTCTGCTCAGGGTAAGCAGAGTGATAAGCAATTTGATTTGCCGAGACTTTGGAACACAATAACTCTCTTTCGAATTGAGTTAAAATGTTCAAAATTGGTGTGTATGCTTATTAGGTCAATGCCTTGATGGAGTTCGAAGATGAGCATTTTCTTCTTACGGTAGGCAGAGATAAGCAATTTTTGGATGACACTTCGTGTTCAGTTTGATTGGTCGATATGTTTGAAAAAAATAAATGTGCGATTAATTAATATGTGTCATCTATTTATTTTGGGATTTCGGCGGGGGACATCAGCCTCACTGTTGGCTTGTTGTTTTTACTAAAGTGGTAACTCCTCCATGTATGTTTATTGATAACAAACCCAGTCACCTTTTCTTCCTTCATAATCATTCATTCTTGCATAATTATTTTTATTGAAAGCTGAAATTTAAATTTGCTAAGCCACATTGGAAATCCAATATTCATTGATTATGCATGTACATGTATTATCTAGTATAGCTACATGTTGAAGGTACACAACCTATTTGAAATAATTATTTCATTTATTTTTTTTTTAGCTCTCACATGTTTGTTAGTACATTAGATGGTAGATTATCTGCATTGGACATCCATAATGATGGAGAACTTTTGTGGTCGGTACAGGCAGATGCGCGTCCTCTGTTATCTTCCAGTATAGGAAAACTTGAGGTCAGCAATTTATATACTGATACATTGTATATCCTTTACTTTACAAGTATTGTGCTTATGACTCATCATTGTATATTTAACATCTGTTATTTTTCTTGAACATAATAGGCCATCTAACCCTATTAAACAATTACATGTATGGCTTTCTCTGTGAATCCATTAAACTTTCAGGCAAAGTAAACAAGAGTAAGGCGTTTTATAATTTTACAGAAAGGTTTATCTAGCTGATTCACAAAACATTTAATGGCTGTACTGTGATACACATGAAGCCTGGTAGGGACAAAAAAATAAAAAATTGTTATCTGGCACACTAGTTATTATCCGATGTTTACAATTCGTACATGTACTATTTTTAACAGTTGTGCCAAATCCCTCACATAGTAGTGCACATCAGATAATAACTAGCTTGGCAGGGTAATAATATACCGTTTTAAACAATGATGCCATGGAAGAGACATAATATGCTTGCACTTTCTAGAGGACCTGTTTTACATAGTTTTCTTATTATATGGCACTCACTAATTATTTACTCTTACCCATATTATAATGAATTGGTTTAGCAATGTATGTTTTTAATTTCAATCAAAGTCATTTTTTATGATTTTAGTTGAACAGAAATGGAGTAAGAACAAGACTGATACCATCATTAGATGGAGGTTTATATCAGTATGATGGTGAGAGTATTGAAGCTGTACCAATGACAGCAGAGAAACTGCTTAGTTCAACGTTCCGTTTAGATGATAATACTATGATGATAGGAGGAAAAGATAGTAAATCATATGGTGTTGATGCTAATACTGGCCAGGTTAGTTTTCATTTAAGTTATACATTTCAGTACCATTGTATTTTAGTACTAGAATCCTAAATGTGAAACAAATTGGTCTATGAAAGACTGGAATTATTCATGTGTTTAGGTTATTATAGTCAACTCTTCTGACTGAACCTTATAATCTGCTCCTTACTAGCATTTACCATATTGCATGTGCAGTTGATAAAATACATTCCTTTATCATTCTTATACTCATTTATCTTTAACTGTTGACAACCTCTGCATATCTGAACATGTAGCTTCATTGAGATATTGGTGAAATCATATTCCGAAACTTTTGCAAGAAAGGTAACTCATAAATATTGCCTTCAAATGATGAGTAGCTGAATCCTCCAAAATTATTGACGCAGGAGGGCTTTTAACATTTTAAAAACTTGAAATACACATTTTTGCAGGTGCACCAGCTATACATTTTATTTTAATTAAAGGTTCGCTATGTGTGTTCTATGGATGGATGTAAGTTTCTGGGTGATGGAGAGGTAACTGATGATGAAGATGTTATTGTTATAAAACGTAATACACAGACAGTTAGAGCTGTTGATGCTAGATCAGGTGTAGAAAGGTAAACTATGGACAATTACTATATTATAGAGAGATAGAAATGGGGTTTAACAGCCACTCAACACAAACTAGGTAATTTTGGGAGTAACGTATGGTTTGATTTTATTCCAATAATTCGCTTCACATTAGGTTGGAGAGACGAACCTACTCCCTTGTCATGTACAACCAGGGATTCGTGAGACTGCGCGCATGTGCTAACAATTCAGCCATCCAACCCCCCTACTACTATATTATAAGATATACACCAGACCTTATTTTATCAAAACATTGAATATAAAAAGAAGGTCATTTGAATTTAAATAGATTGAAAATTACTATTTTAGGTGGAACTTTAGTGTTGGAAATCATGAGTTAGATTTTGTAGATGGAACACCACCTATTCCTAGAGTTGATGATGATGATGATGAAGATGATGATGGTATAACAATAACAACCTGTCCATATCAAGGTGAGACAAACAATATTAAATTTGTATTAAAATTACACAGCAGATCACTTTTTAACATGTAATTTTTTCCACCACTGTTGCCTGTATTGTTCCTGATTCCTTGGTATATACATTGTTGCTTTCACCTGTTTTATTTTAATTTCAGGTGATCACATTGAAGAAGATGAACGATTTGATGCTGAACATCAGGATGAAGCCTTGAAGATAATTGTTCCTGAAGGAAGAATTGTTGCTCTTAATCCTGCAGATGAAGCACATATTCTTTGGCAGCACAAGGTACATACTTTTGTAGACAAATGAAAATATAGTTCTGATTCTCATTGTATAATGAATAATAGGTGAATATAATGTAAACAAATATGCAAGAATTTACTTATTAGTAATTATTTTTCTTGCAGTTCTCGAGCCCTGTAACAAATGCTTGGATACTTAAGAAGGGTGTGATGAAACGTGTCAGTTTGTTTGATAATCGTCATATTCCTGCTTTATCATCATTTACACCTGAAGGGACAGAAGAATCAGATGGTGTACCAACAGAACCCTTATTATATGTTGGTGAGAACTAATTTCAAATGTTTGATAAAGTAACTCATAATGTTGATATTTGGTAAGAAAATTGAAAATATAAAATTTGTTTACAGGTAGATTTTGAAATGATGCTATTTATATTGTAACATCTAGTTTATTCAAATTTTTTGTTCAATCCAGGTATGCACCAAAATCAGCTGTATGTACAACCATCAATAACTTTAACTGATGATGAGAGGAATTCAGGCAATTTTGTTGGTAATCCTGCATTACCTCAGATATCCTGGAGACCATATCTCAGTTCTGGTAAGATTTCTTCATCATTGATAATTTACATACAGTGCAACCAAAGTATGTGTACATATAGATTAAAGAATGGATTCTTGTGTTTTATTAATGTTATATTTTAATTATACATAGTATAGTACAAAATGGCAATCAGTACACTTGACAGTTTTGAATGAACAAACATCTGCCAAATCATGCAGAAAATATCTCAAAGAATAATCATAGCAGTTAACTTCATGATTCTGTGTACACCACATCTGTTTTTGAAACAAGAAGAAAAGTCACAGAACTCAATACAGATAATTAATTTCTGTCAGTCCATTCATCAATCAAACACCCACAAATATGTTTTTTGTATAACTGTATGCCAACATGGTTTATTGTAAAATTATATTTTTAGCTACTTCACGAACACCAATCTTTCATGGAAATCGCAAAGATAAAATTCCTCTTCTTGGTGACAAGTCAACAGAAAGTGGAGATAAGTCATTGATAGTGTGGCATGAACATTATCCCTTTGGTAAGACAGTTAGAATCAAATATCTGTAAACAATTTCAAAAAACAGAAATGTTATCTGGAAGATAGTAAAACTTGCATTTGAAACCATTACTAATAGCTGTTTCAGTTAAATTGATAGAAGGAATTGTATGCACAAAGGGAAGAGTTAAATAAAAGTTAAATCATATCCTTTATGGAATAGAAATTTGACGCACTTGTTTTTGACCAAATTACTTCTTTTCTCAGAAAGGTCCAACCAAACACATAGTAAATCTTATTTGACTTTTTGGGGTTTATTATCAGTGAATATTGTTTTATTCAGATAATGGGTATTACCTATATCCTGATGTGACACCTTTACTGCCAGTAAAAAATTTGACACCTGAAGCCGACAGTATAATGTACATTCCACAATCACTGCATTATTGGTGGTAAGTTTTCTGTTTCTACTTTGACATCAATAGAAAATACATTTATTTAATACATTTATTTTAGAAATTTATATAAATAAACAAATATATATTACCAATTTAGTTGACAAAGATTGACTTAATTTCTTAATCAATATTTTCTAGGAAAGAAGTCATTGCTATCAGTCTGATAACTTCAATAGTTTTACATATGATTCTTACTAAATTGGTGAAAAAGGATTTACCCAATCAGGTAAATATTAGAGATTAGTTTACAGGACCAGTAACAGATTTCATAGGGTAGCCTTTAGCCATTAATACAAAATATTGAGGTGTTTGCAAATAATCTTCAAAATCAATTTGTTCCCAAAAAGAATTTTGTTATTGTGGGACCTGATAAATAAAATACTCTCTCCATGTATGCGTGGTTAACCAAACTTTACATTGCGCTTGCCACTAAGGAATTTAAAACTGAATGTATGCATTTCTTCAAAACATTATTACAGATATTCAGATATATGTACCAGGGAATGTTTTTACACAGAATTGACTAGTCTTATGTACTAACACATGTCTGGGATGGCCCTTTTAACATAAAAGCAGTTGATCGTATCATAAAATAATTAATAAATTATCTTCATCATTTGACATGTGGACTGCATTTCATATTCACCTAATCTCCACTGAAAGTGCATAGGCTACGTAAATTAAAATGATTTTAATACAGAATGCCTTTTTATTTGTTTTAATTTGCAGCAAAGTGGAAGTAGTAGCAATGATATGATTAACATAAACCAAATGCACAGAACTGATTCTGAGAATTCCGAAACACATTCAGAATTTACATCCAGGTATATTTTACATTTTTGATAAAAGAATATGCTTTTTCATCATAAAATATTGGACTAGATAATCATTCAATTAAGTCTTTAAATTTGAGGGAAAATATACTGCTCATAGTAATAATGTGTTTTTTACTGGTGTATGGCGAAAATGTTCAATCTATCACAATGGTGTCACATCTTAAATCAAACTCTTTACATGAAATACTGTAGAGAAATAGTTTTATTTCTACAATCATTGTTATATTTTATTTCAAATCTTATTTACAGGTTTTCATCAGAATTTGAGTTTGTACATAGTTTAGGCAAAGGGGGTTTTGGAGTTGTGTTTGAAGCTAAAAATAAAATTGATGAATGTCATTATGCTGTTAAAAGAATTACTCTTTCAAACAGGTAGGTCTATTAATTTATGTATTGGTACTTGTACGCTTTTTTTTCTTGAGTAATTCTTCTTCTAGGTGGAGTAATTCTCCTTGTAGATGTCAGTTATTCCTCTTTATATCAAATCTCAGACCCAATATTATTAGAGGATTATCAAAACATGATCACAGCATGGTTACATTATATTTTTCAGTGTTGGAGCAAAAGATAGAGTTATGAGAGAAGTACGAGCCTTGGCCAAACTAGATAATCCTGGAATTGTTCGCTATTTTAATGCGTGGATGGAAAACCCTCCTTTGGATTGGACAGACAGTCTAGAAAAATGTTTAGAAGATAGGTATGTCCACTGTTTTATTAAAGCAAACTGACAAACAATGAGTATTCGTTTGGACAATATTTATTTTTACAAAATTTTAAAAAGATGGAAGTTTTTTTCAGACAGCAGTAGTTTAACATACTGAATAACAGGTTATAATATTTAGATGCGTTAGCAGTGTTCAGATTTTTATGCAGTAACTTTCTTTTGTAATGCTTGCACTGTGCACATACCAATCAATTCTCACACTTATTAAAATACTGCGAAAATTTTTGATTTAACTTTTATATTTTCTTTATACAGTGAATGTTTTACACCAACACCTTGTAATTCTGGTACTGACCTTTCTTCACTGCCAATAAAACAGAATAGAATGTTTGTTTTGGGGTCATCTGCTACGGAATGGGGAGCAAAGTGTGGAAACTCTGCAACATTTGAGGTACATGGTGGTGATGATTTGTTATTAACAGATGAAAGCGGATCCTATAGCATTGGAACTTGTGATAGACGTAAATATTCTGATGTCAATGAAGATTCTTTTCAAATTGAATTTGCAAACTCATATTCTGAATCAAACAATGATTCATCACGAGCAAAAGCTTGGGAAGATACAGAATCTTGTGAAATACCATTCCAGAATTACCAGGACAAAAATATGTCCAACAATGATAATTCTTTTTTAGTTGTGTTTGAAGATTCTGGCTGCCGTGATAAAAGCAGTAAAGGATCAGAAAGCACTGATGTACTTAGATCTCAGGATAATGTATTATATAAACCTGACTCGACTTGTGATAAAGATACAAATGACAATGAAGCTGGAGATTTGAAAAAAGTTGTTGTCGAGAAATCAAATGCTAGGGGAAATCTGTATCTCTATATTCAAATGCAACTATGTCGTCGAGAAACATTGAAGGATTGGTTATGTGCAAATACATTAAATCGTGATAGAGGAACAGTATTGGATATTTTTGATCAAATAGTGGACGCTGTGGATTATGTTCATAAATGTGGATTAATTCATAGAGATTTAAAGGTAAGACTTAAAATATATGATGGTGGCAAACTGATATCTGTGATTCAGGGAAATTAAGAAAAGGTGCTTGTTAACTTTATCTGTTTTCCCATTATCTACAAATCTTTCAACATGAAAGATTCCAAAGCTATAACATAAAGACGAATATCTACTGGATAAAAATATTTGTTGATAAATGTCTAATGCTCTGTTTCACTTATTTTCATGGCTTGAAAAACAAAAATTGGTGTTTCAAAATGCAGTGTTGGAAAGAGGTATTTTTTCCACCTCGTCCAGAAATTCAAAGTACTACCTCAAACTATTTGCTCATTAATTCACTGAAAATTATTGTTTTATTGGCCCATTATATTTGTTCCTATTTATATAAATTTTAAAACAGTAACTTTATTTTCTTTTGCATGTATTGTAACAAAGTGTATTTCATTAACTGTTTTTGAAAAGGTGACTGACAGTCCAACCATTTTCCGCAGTGTCTCATTTTTTATGTCTCATTTTTTAGTCGCCAGTAAATCATATGACTTGTGTGAGACTAACTTTCAGTTTTAATTTGTTTTTGTTTTTTTCTCTGTAAGAGAAATGTGCTCAGTTAAGTCGATTATGATCTTGCTTTTATAATATTCAACTGAATTTCTGAATGTTTTTTCAAACCACTAAATATATGAATATTTTATTTCAGCCATCTAACATATTTTTCTCCATTGATGGTGCTATAAAAATTGGTGACTTTGGTTTAGTAACAGGTTTAGAAAAACAAAGTGATGAATATTTTCAAACTGTAAAAGATGGCTCTGTTGTTAAACATACAGCAGAAGTGGGGACACAACTTTATATGAGTCCTGAACAGGTTGGTAAACTTATTAAATATTATATAATTCAGTTTTTCCATGTGGAAAGTGTTTTAATACTTCTCCATCTAATGCCAATTATTTCTACCCAGATGAAAACTCAGTTTGATGCATGATAATATCAAATGCCAAACTTAGCTTGTTTAAGTATATGAGAAATAGTAAATACATGTAGCTAACAAAGCTGATTTGTACATAAAATTAAATACTGGTTTATCTTTTCATGATTGTGTTGCATTTAGCATCAACATAATAGATATCACTATTATCATATAATTATAATGGCCACAAAAAAGTTGTTCTCCCTTAAAGAAGCTTAAAAAGTTTTATCTGGATAACATGAGGCTTTACTTTCCATGTAAGTTCATGAAAATATGTTTTAATAGTTTTACTGATAGCTAAACGGCCGATATCTGGATTTGATTTTTCTGTGATGAAAAAAAGTTTCATATCATCATAAATTGCATAATTCCAAGGTACATGTATAACACAATTTTTGTTGCATTTGAAATTGGAAGAAGCAATTTGATTTATCAGATGTTCAATTTTTATTAAATTGATCTTTACATTATTAATTGATGATTTTTTCCTTTTATAAGGTTGCAAGAAGTGTTTATGACCACAAAGTTGATATTTTCTCAATGGGAATGATTCTGTTTGAGTTGTTTTATCCATTCTCAACTCAGATGGAACGGATAAAAACATTGGTGGATGTAAAAGAGCATGTCTTCCCTCAGCGATTCATTAAAGAGATGCCAAATGAGGTTTGTTGAATCATACTTATTTGATTTCCTTCTGACAATTGAATAAATAGTGAAGACATTTATTTGATTTCATCTGTCTCTATTATACATATAGGTTACAGAGCTTAATATACATGTACAGTACATGTAGCCATGGCGGTACAGATTATATCTTTTGCATTTTTGTTTTTCTATTTCATTGCAGTCTCTTTATTAAAAGCTGTGATATGTTGATAATGTTTTATGGATGACATGTTGAATAATTAATTTAAGTGCATAGTACAAATTAGATAGTCTGAATAATCATAATGTAAATAATGATCAGCTGTTTTAAAGCGGTAATTTCATATTTTTAAAATATATTAAAATAAATCCTTCAAATAGATGGAAACTATACCCTGTTAAAGAATAATCCTATAATTCACTATTGTCAGTTGAGAAATTGACAAAAATGGCTTTTTCAACTAGAAATTCAAAAGTTTGAAGATAACAATTTCATGGGGCGAATAGAAAAACAAGGGAGCAAATTGTGATATTATTTCAGGTGTAAGTGATTTATAAAAATAATGCCTATAATCGTATATTAGTGAGTTGACAAGCTATTGAGCAAAAGACAAAGAAATAATTATGTTTTGACTTTCTTAAAAAATATGAAATTATCACTTTAATATGGGCTGTCCAGTTATGTGTTTATGTAAGTCACCTTATTATGCTGTTCATTTACATGGTTATAAATATTCTATTTCAGAATAAATTTGTAAAATGGCTGTTAGCCTTAAAACCCCATGAACGACCAACTACATCTCAGATATTAGATAGTGAACTACTAAAAGACTTTGCATCTCGTAGAAGTTCAAACAGATTTCGCAGTAGAACAATATCGGGTGGTAGTTCATCATCAGTCAAAGCTTCCTAAATTACCATTTTCATGATTCATTTTCATGTAATTATTGTACCATAAATTATCCAATTTACTGTTATTTATGTTGTTATATTACAGATGTAAATATTGTTTATTTTTCATATAGTGGCATAGAGCACTAAATGGGAAACCTGGAGTATGTTATTGTTAACCTGTTATATATCTAAGTTCCATATTTAGAAATCAATGGATATTACATGTACTTATTTATCTGAACATTCCTTAAACATACATTATTCAAGAGCTAAATCTGCCTATTGCAGGTCTTTGTTTAGGCCTGGAATGTTATCTAAATTATTAATTAGACATTAATTAACATATCCAGACCATAATCAACCCTCGATCGCATTGCTAGCCTGCGATCTTTGGTGATGTGTGGCCCGATTTAATCAACTTTCCTTCTCAATCTAATTATTAAATGGATAATCGATACTATGCTTTTTACCGTACCGATTTTAGTTATGATGATCGAGGTCAGGCGGAAATTTCACCTGCTTAATTTTCTGTTCAAAGTGGATCAATTTGACTGAAATTTTCAGCAAAGTGCCTTTACATTATCTAGTTTTTAACTATTATAGTGAGAACTGCCTACTCGTTAACTAATCTCCCATAATTATCTTTAATTAGCGTTGAAATTACTAGTATTGTGAACAAATATTCACATCATGAAAAATTTTTGCTTGTTTAATTTTTTCCTGAATCTCAATATTGCATGGGTTCTTAAGCAGTTGAATAATATGGTATAGTCGATTTTTATGTCTTTAATTTGTTTATTTAATAAGCCAAGTAATGAATTACGGTTATTAAATTGTTTTTTTTAATGTACATGTATTTTTGAGCTTATGTTCAACTTAGATTAAATGGAGTTTATACCTTTAGAGTTAATGGCTAATGTTAAGCAAAATCAAGTTTTCTGAACAGAGGATTCTGACTTCAATTTATTATTAAATATGCCATAATATTACTGTGTCATTTTCGTGTATAATTGTTAGACAAGTTTGTCTGATTCTAGATTAGGCTCTGTATGGTGCTAGCACCATTGGGTAAAAATCAAGACATGTACAATGTACTTTCTGGAAAGGTTACATAACTAGACATTATTACATTATTGATTGAAAATTTAGGAACCAAGTTCTTGTGCTAAAAGTGATTTCACTCTAATTATTGTCCATCGCCATGCTTATGTACCATACTGCCATTATGTATGTGAGAGAAAAATTCAATGTATAAAAATGGAATAAAAACCTCAGGTGTCAATATTTATTGTTAATTCATTAGTAACTAAATATTTAACAAATAGTGGTGTTATGAAATAACAAAGTGGAGTTTTTTTTCTAATTGGTGATTACTGAATTTGAAAAATGAAACTCTAATTTCTTTGAACAATGGCTGCAGTCTTTCTCTGTCTGTCTTAAAGTCTGTATCATGTGAGGGTTGAACTGTGAAGCAAGATCCACTTCCAACAAATGACATTTGACTGAAATGAATAATAAATAAATTAAATGTTATAAAAGGAGTCAAAATGTGGCAACCATAGAAAAAATACTATTGATGCTGTAAAATGCAATATATCTTAGAAGAGATGATAATGGATGGCTGTTAAATGGAAAGGGGTGGGGTGGGTGATTGATTGGTATCTAAATGATCTAACATGTGTGATAAAAAGGTGATGTAAATGGGTCAAGTGGTGTGGGTTTGATTCCCAGTTCTATGTGACAAGGTCGTCTGTCAAACCTTGAGGGTTTTCTCCGAACCTCAAGTTTTCTTGCTCTGCTAAAGAACCCCTATGCACAAGCAAAGTATTGAAATAAAATTGAACCATATGTTAATGTTAGTTCCAAAAAGACTTAGTTTGTTTCAAGTGGACATTTAATCCCATTTCTCCCTCTCCACAATGAAACTGGTTAATCATGTGTGTATTAGAAAAAGTGATTTTGGTGAAATATTGAAGTTTACCTATTGACTTGCAAAGGGAGGTCTTTAATTCGTTCAACTGTTTGTTAATATCTTCTATCTGTGATATAGCGTCGGTGTGATTATATGCAAAATTACCTTCTCTTGCATTTTCACTGTTTTCCCTGGCATGGAAAAAATACATTAATTAAGTCAATATTTGCAATTTATTCGATCCCACGGACATTGCATATACATGTACCATGTAGTCTACTCTAATGATAAAAAAAAAGATCATAATAATATGTTTGTCATTTACGCGATAATGTGTGCATTATATTTCCAGGTCTCTCAATAGTCAATATCTCATTTCCTACTAAAATTTAAAATATAATTCAACATTCCTCCATCATAGTATCCTGCCCACTGACTAATTATGTGAATATCCAGTACTTACTAGTAGGCTTAGACTTAGGACCTCAATGAAATGAAATGCGGTAAAAAGTCGTAGGGGCCTACTCCTCTTCTGCACCAACTGGGCAATTTTGCGTCCCAAGCCAACGGCAAGGTGCTTTTCTATACCACCAGCACATGGCACCATGCCATGAATCATAACAGTTTAAAAAAGATGCAAATCAACTGTCCCAGATGGCGGAAGCCTAAATTTATCATTTCAATTTGGTCTAACTATCATGGGATGGAAAAGGCAAACACAGGCCAAGTTCAGACAAAATTATATTCAATCAATGGGAACTTTTTATTTTATAAACTGTTCATTGCCCTGCTAATCTGTTGAGTGGAAAACAAGTTTACATGGATGATTCCAACATATCCTCTGCTGACATAGTTCTAGGTTCACACTTGACAGTAGGCTGTGTTATATGATTTGAGAATTCGTCAGCATATGACTATGCCGTCTGCTAATGCTACAGCGTTTGCTTTGACACGTGACATAATGCGAAAATATTTTTAAGGCTTTTGGGAAATTGAAATTTCATTTACAAAAGGTTAAAATATATTTCATTAGATCTACTTTGGTCAAAATATTTGACAATATTTAAATATTTATTGAAAATGATACACCCCCAAAAAAAACCTCTGATAAATGCAAAACACGTGACATATTTTGTGCTACAATTATTATTATGGCGGAAAGACAAAGATTTTGCATCATTTTGAAGATAGAAAATTAAAACCTGTAAGACCAAGAAATAAAAGTCTTAGTGGTAAATTTAATGGCAATTTGATATATGTAACAGCGGCTTAATTGCAATTTATTTAGGTCTTGTTGTTTATGCCTCCAAGGATACTCTATAAGAGTTTTTGACTTTGTGATATCCACGACTGCTCATGCAGCTCAGGCACAATTTTGGTGATCGTTGCGTCAACTTAAATGTCAACAGGCGTCGATTAGTCAGAGTGGCGCAAAATTTAAAATAAGATGGTATGCGCACAATGAAATAAAATCACAGTTTTGATCTACTTTAAAACTACAAATCATGTGGTTTCTATCAAAAATGCTAATACTTTATTACTTATCTTATACGGTACCGTAGTCTAAGTTATACTCGGCAGTTCACCTTTCCTTTCATAATTGAAGAAATCTGTTTGAAATTGAAATTTATAACTGTTCTGATCGAGTCGAAAGCTTTCTTAAAACTATTGTACAAGGTAATTGTACAACAACAGTGTAAAGTTACATCACCACCATGTTATGCTAACATAATGTGCATTGTAACATTGCCAGTGGTAGTGAACATTTTTTTATAGCTACCGGGTATATTCTTTAGGAATAATAACAACAGCTCTAAACACCTTATTGAGCAGGAGCCCTGAGGTAGGCTACCAATATCTGACTACGTAACCATCTACATTCTAACCTGGGATGTACAGAAATGGGCGTCTGCGAGAGTTAAATCCCTGTTTGTGCCCCTGGTTATTCTCAAAATGGGAATTTTAAATGAAAGAGTACATCATTCTCACTGAATACGAAATTGCTCATATCAGACAATTTTGGCCCTGAAGTAGCCCTTAGCCCTCCCAAAAATCAAATTAACCCCCCAAATATTTTGCCTAAAATAGTGATTTCTTATGAGTGTTCTTAGCCGGCCACATCCTCAGCCCCTCCAAAACATTCCGTCCCCCCCCAACATTCTGTACCCCCCCCCCCCCAAATTTTATGAGCTGGCTACGGGCCCAGAGCTGGAGCTAGGGTTTTTAAGCTAACGTTCAGACGAGCAAGGTGAACCAGTTCTTGAGTTTTTTAAACCAGTTCAACTTAAAGGACAATATTGGTGCCAGTCATTATCACATATGTGATAGAACTGATTAAACACTTTCCAAATATAATATTAACACAGAGATCATCGCTACCATAGGGGAGTAATAAAGGATTCATGAATCGGAAGTGACGAACGCCAAAGGAAAACACGAGTTAACTCTGTATGTGAATGACTGAAGTGACGAGTGATGACAGATAAACAACCGAATTTCTGCTCTCTAATAATTCCTTCGAAACCTAAAGTTGCTGTGTGACACTCTGAGAGAATATCTTACAATTCATAAAAAGAATTGACTGCCACTAGATAAGAGAACACGAAAGAAAAACAGATTAAAAGTCCGTGCATTACCATGTTTTTTTAAGGTAGGGGAGACCGGGGCACATTGAAATTGAACCACCATGGATATATAAATAATGCTATACAACCCAACACTATACAGAAGTGAGATAACTTCGAATTCTTAGACCCTTTTCTCCATCAATAAGCCGCATGGTGTTAATAATTTTCTTAGGCAGTGAATTTTTCAAAAAAGCGCTTAAGGAGAAAAATTTCCGTACATGTTAACTTCTTAGCCTAGGAAATTCTTGTACTTAAAATAAGTTCATATATGTCTAATCTATACAATCCAGATAAACCGGGGTTTGATCCATATAAGAGGACATATTGATTTTTTTTTTAAATTTTGATCACGAAATAAAGAGATCGTCTAATAAAAACATTTGATATGAAATGAGTACAAACATGTATGTGAACAAAGTGGTTCAATGTGCCCCAGTCTCCCCCATAGAATGAATAAAAACAAGGGGCTGTACGGAGTATTTCTATTTTTCCTGTGTTCTCTTATCTTATGACACTTAATTATTTTATTGAATCATCAGATAACCTCTTGCGGTCCCATATAACAACTTTTTGTCTTCGAAGGAATTATTAGTGAGCAGAAATTCGGTTGTTTATCTGTCATCACTCGTCACATCAGTCATTCACATAGAGAGATAACTCGTGTTTTCCTTTGGCGTTCGTCACTTCCGATTCATGAATCCTTTGTAACCAGCTTGGTCCTTAGTACAGTAGATAGTTCATCCTACTGGTTTCTTCTTGTTATTAATTATAACAAACACTTGAATCAGCTAAATGTAGAGTTTTATGTAGGCACAGCAATAACGATTATAACAGACAATATATACAGAGTGGTATAATAACTACACAATTATGTTCAACTAAAGAAGTATAATATCAAGAGTTGGCATAACTATGAGCGTAGTCTGTAGCTGTATCTCTAACCTAACTTGTCTTTCATGGGTCCATCTTCATATTTATATTCTTGAAGATGTAACCCCTAGATACCTACATTACCATTACCATAACACAACAATTTAGACGAAGATTAAAGTATTAAAAGTATACAAAGAGGATTAGAACATAGAAAATAAGCTTATAATATTAATTATATACATGTATTAAGATATAACAATTAACACACATTCAACCATAGAAGGTAATTATAGGGTCTAGACAGACCCTGGTGACATGGCTCCCCCTAGGAAGATGGCGTCCCCGACATCAATATTTGGGAATTTGTCATATATATGATTAAGGCCATATAGCCAACATAACACGATCTATATCAATATATGTATAAATTAAAGAAAAAGGGATATTTATAATACGTCATAATATATTCGACTAAAATCAGTTAAAGCATATAATGCCAATTAAACATCATAACTCCAGGGCTGGGGTAATGGTAATGGAATGTAATTAATTACATTGGTAATGTAATGGCCCCAGCCCTGCATAACTCATAAGTTATAGGTAATATACATACAATAAAACATAGTAATACAATCAAATTAGTATAATAGCCAACTGATTAATTAATTTTATCAAAATTTGAACTAAATCATGTATATAATTAAAGTCATACTGACAAAGATATATACTTAGATGGGAAATTAATGAAACAATTTACCCAGAATAAGTCATGGTGACTTAATAAAATAACATTACTAACCCAAATAATGTAATTAAGTATAGGGTTTAAAAAAAATGTGGTCAAATAAAAACATTCAATGATAATATTCATAAAGGATTAGCTCACATATGACTGAATAATGTTAATAGTCTGGATTTTACACACTCATACAAAGTGGAAGTGTGATCAGTCTTAGATACCCATATATCTAACTAACTATTCTAACAGTTTATATCAAAAGAAAATAAACTACTTGTTTTAAGCACGCCTCTTTTTTGCAAAGCCTTTTTGTGTTTTTGTGGCATGGAATTGTCTTACCAGATCTTGGGGCAATAAGTCGCGAATGATCCATTGTGGTCCTTTAATGTTCTTTAATCTAGTTTTATACCAAAACTGACCACGATATTTTGAAGATTGTAAAATTTTAACAATATGATCTTCCTCAAATTTGGTCTGTGTTTGGGTCATAGTCATGTCTTTATCAGGTGTATCAGGTATATTGTTAGTATCATCTTGTGTATTAGGATTTTTGGAGTTATTCGGGTTCTGGCTACCCATTGTGTTAGTTAGATTATGGTTGTTAGTAGATGGATGTGCATCAGCAGTTTGAGAAATATCTGAATTGATTTCCTCAGGGTTTAAAATTTCATCACTTTCAATTGGGTTTGTTGGCCTTTTGGAAGGATCAATGTAAGGACGTAAACGGTCGGCATGGATTGGTGACTTCACTAGTTGGTGATCTGCATTTCGACGAAGCTTATAGGTGTTATTGCCTAGGTCAATGCAGATATAGTAAGGTCCGACCCATTTCCTTTGGAGTTTCTTACTGAATCCGGTTTCAGTCTTGGAACAGTATAACCAAACCATTTGTTCTTCCTTAAACTTGGGCTTTTCAGCTTTCTTGTTATGCTGATAGGTGTACTTGTTCTGAGCAGCAGTTATGTTTTTCACTGCAATATCTTTCACAATCTCTAAGTTTTGTGTAATTCTTTCGTAATGCTGTTTGGCATCCTTGCTGCCTAATGTTTCGACTGGTAGCAGTTCGATATCTATTGGGAGAGTATGCTCTTTGCCAAACAACATTTGAAATGGACTTAGGTTGGTAGATTCGGTTGCTGGAGTTGCTCTGTGAGCCATGAGGACTGCTGGGAGAACATCTGGCCAATCAGACTGGTCTGGTTTGATATAGGCTTGCAGTGTGTTGTATATGGTTTGGTTCATACGTTCACATGCTGCATTGGTTTGAGGCCTATAGCTTGCAGTAGTAAGCTTCTTAATGTGAAGTAGTTTGCACAATTCTACCAAAAGTTTACTCATGAAGTTTTGTCCTCTATCTGTCAAGATTTCTTTTGGCGTTCCATAGCGGCAAATTATTTCTGTAAACAGGATCTTGGCAATTACAGATGCTCCTGTTGATTTCAAGGGGAACGCTTCAATCCATTTCGAGAAGGGACAGACGACCAACAGAATTGATGTATATCCTTCTGTTGACTTCTTTAATGGACCAATGATATCCATGTGGATTCTGCTGAAGGTTGATTCTACAGGGAGGGGTATTAGTGTTGCTGGCTTCTTGTGGTAATATGGTTTTGCTTGTTGACACACTTCACATGATTTGACATAATATTCAATTTCAGAGTACATCCGTGGCCAGAAATATTTTAGCTGGATGGCCCTCTGTGTCCTGTCTTGTCCTTGATGTCCGAGAGAATCATGATAGGCTTTCAGGATGTCATCTCGCATGTGTTGCGGAATACATAATTGCTTTACCTCTCTTTCGATTCTTGTTCCTTTTCCTCGGGGCGAGAATAAATGATATAGGATGCCATCAGTGATTTGGTAAAAGCTCTGTTCACTAAGGATCCTATTAGCCATTTTCTGGTCATCTGGTAAGATGTCATCCTGAAGAAACTTTATGTACTGAAGCAATTGTGGATCTGCAGCTTGTGCTTCTTGTAGTTGAGGCAAGGAGATAGCCAGAACTTCTTGAAATGTGCTTACTGGATCCTGTTGCAGATAGTTATTTTCAGCGGCAACAAAAACTTCTGCAGTTGACAACAGTTTATCTCCTGTTTTTGTCTGATTTTTGGGTGACTGTTGGAGTTGTTTTGTTTTCTGACCATGTCTTAAATTCTTTTGGGTAACTAAACTTGCAACATTGTCACACATCGTCTTATAACTTTCCTTGTCAGAATAAGGTCTTCTTGATAAGGCATCAGCATTATTATGGGTCTTTCCTGGTTTGTGCTTAATGTCAAACTGGTAGCTTTGGAGGAACAATGACCATCGAAGTAATCTACCCGTTTTACATTCCATGGTTTTAATGAAGGAGAGTGCAATGTGGTCAGTAAATATCTGAAATTTTGTGTTGGCAAGGTAAACATGGTACTGTTTTACTCCTTCTATTAAAGCCAGACACTCTTGTTCTGTAATATGCCATTTCTTTTCTCTTTCATTCATTGCTCTTCCTCCATAACAAATTACCACTTCTTGTCCTGCTTCATTCTTCTGCCCCAAAATATATCCAATAGCATGGGAACTGGCATCTGTGTATAGAATGAATTCTTTATTGAAGTCTGGGAAGCTTAGAATTGGAGGTGCTAATAATGCATCCTTTAAATTTTGAAAAGCTTCTTCCATATCCATTGTCCATTTAAAAGGTTCATCTTTGCGAAGAAGTTTGTTTAATGGCGCTGCTTTTTGTGCAAAGTTCTTCACAAATTTTCTGTAGTAGCTACATAACCCGATGAATCCTCTTACATCACTAACATTTTTCGGCTGTGGAAAAGTTTGTACAGCCTCTGTTTTTGTTCTGTCAACCATAATTCCATCTTTTGATAAAATGTGCCCAAGGTATAAGACTTTCTTTGTAGCAAAATGACATTTGGAAGCTTTGAGTTTTAGATTTGCTTCTCTCAATCTTTGAAAAATTATAGTAAGATGCTGTAGATGCTCATCGAAAGATTTAGACCAGACTAATACATCATCAACATACACCAGTGCCATCTTCCAGTTGAGATCTCTTAGGACCTCTGTCATTAATCGTTGAAATGCTGCCGGAGAGTTGGACAAGCCAAAAGGTAAGCGATTGAAAGCGAAAACACCCCTATGGCAAGTGAATGCTGTTTTCTCTTTCGTTTCCGGGTCCAGATTCAACTGAAAATATGCAGAGAATAAGTCTAGTGTGGAAAATATAGTTGGTTGTGATTCTCCAATACAGTCAAAGACATCTTCCATCCTGGGTAGAGGAAATGTTATAGGTCTAGTGACAGCATTAAGGGCTCTATAGTCAATGGCAAATCGTAGCTCTCCAGATTTTTTTTTAATTAGTACCACAGGGGACATCCATTGTGATGTAGAAGGTTCAATAATTCCATTTTCTAACATCTCATCGATCATCTTAGACATCTCTTCTTTCATCTTAGGAGTAGCTCTGTAGAACCGTTTCTGTATTGGTTTGGCATCACCAGTGTCAATTCTATGGAGTGAGTTTGGTAGGGTGCACGAACCAAGTTCTGACATATCTTTTGCAAAAACGTTTCTATTTTGCCCAAGGAATTTCATCATGGTTATCTTCTGGTGCTCTGTGAGATCTGCCTCAGTTAGATTGATGCCAATAGATTCAGCCTCTTTAATCCACCTTCTTGATTGTTCATCGTGCTGTGAACTGTTTTGATGGTCAGAAGTAAAGGAATTGATTTCTGGAACTTCATCATGTAAAGTATTTAAGATTTCGCCCTCTTTGAGCAATGAAAATTTTCCGACAACTTTATTTTGACGCAGTGTAATATCTTCATTGGTTGGATTAAGTAATTTACATGATGTTTGGTTGTCCCTTACTTCTACTAAACATCTAGCTCCGAGAACATAGCACTGGCTGATCAGAGTTGTGTTTGATTCTATAAATCCTACAGCTTCCTTTACAAATAACTCTTTTACTGATACAGGCACAATCATCTCTGATCTTCGTGGAATTAAGATTAAAGTATTAAAAGTATACAAAGAGGATTAGAACATAGAAAATAAGCTTATAATATTAATTATATACATGTATTAAGATATAACAATTAACACACATTCAACCATAGAAGGTAATTATAGGGTCTAGACAGACCCTGGTGACACCTTTATTACTCCTCTATGGTAGCGATGATCTCTGTGTTAATATTATATTTGGAAAGTGTTTAATCAGTTCTATCACATATGTGATAATGACTGGCACCAATATTGTCCTTTAAAGTTACATTATGGGAGATAAGATAAAGAGAAGGCGGTTCTCACTATAATAGTTAAAAACTAGATAGTGTAAAGGTAATTTGTTGAAAATTTCAGTCAAAGAAAAAAAAAGGATTTGAAATATTCAAATAGCCTCGGTCATCATTATTCATTACTCAAATCATTAATATAAACAGCATAGTCTCGATTTTCTACTTGATTGATTTAATTATCAACGGCCATTAAGCGGCATATAGGAATTAAATCCGCCAATATCGAAGGCTAGCCTTGACTTGAAGAGTTTATTATGGTCTGGATATGTTAATTAATGTCTAATTGATTATTTAGATAACATCTCAGGCCTAAAGAAAGACCTGTAATAAGCAGATTTTGCTCTTGCATAATGCTATTTTAAGCTTCTGAACAGGCTATTAGCTTTTTTCATTATGTAATTTTAAGTAGAATAAAACTGTTTAGTCATTTAATGATTTAACTTAACATGGTGAAGTGTCCAGAGGCTAAAGCTGGAATGACCAGTAGCCTACTGTGTTTAAGATCAATGCACACATTTGGTCAAAACTACAATCATTGATGATAACTTTGTTCAAAATATAGTAATTTGAATGAAATTTTCAATATATTTTGTTTTGTATTATCTATTTTTAAAATATAGCGAGAACAGTCAGCTCTTTATCTAGATCTTACATAGTATCCCTTAAGTAGTTTAAGGGATAACAATATATTGGGGGCAGGGGGTGGCGACTCACTCAAACAACAAAATTGATTTTGAACCGGATGATAGAACCACTCTTCTGAACAGTTTTCAAAATGTTTTGATGATTTGTGATCATTGGATTGGTAAAGATTAATCTATATTTTTTTGTTTTTTTTTCATGTGAAGTAAGTGTATAAGCTACCATTTTGTATATATATAATATTATAATCATCACAAACAAAGATGAGTGGAGAAGATAAACGTGAAGCTCTTCGTGATCATTTGAAGAGTGGATATAAAAAAATTAACTTACTCAATGCTAAAACAAGAAAAGTGAAAGCAGCTCAAGGTTTTGTCATGATGAAGAGAGACAAAATAATAAGAGAAATGGAAGAAACATTGAGTAATCTTTATAAAGGAATTGAGCAAATGAAAACAAAATTTGAAAAAGATTTGAATTATGTTGTTGAAGAGAAAATAGCAGAACTTGATTCCGAATTTGAAGAAATTCAAGAAGATATCTGCATGTTGATGGAAATATGTGTAGAATCTGAGAAAACTTTGAAGATGGGAAATGAGGATTTGTTACATAAACATAGTAGTGCTTTGGTCAGTTCATTTAACATGTTGTTTGAGTCTGATGAATGTTCGGTTGTTGATTATGATCAAATGATTGTCATGGATTTTAAAGCTAATAAATTAACAGAACTGTTATCCAGGAAAGGCTTAGGTTATATAGTTACTAGTGAGGGTGAACAATATCCCCCGCCTTCTGACAATTTGGTTGATGTTGCTACCCAGGTGAATGGTGTCGTCAAACACACTGATGCGACTACACAAACTTTTACTATGAACTTTAATCAGAATATCATCCGTCCCCCATTAATACAAAACCCGTATACATATATTAATCCTAACAGTATGTACATGGCAAGACAGAATTATACTCCTTACATTCCTGCTGGCGGTAATTACTATACAGGCCAATCCATGATGTCACCCTTGAATCATCCATTAAATATGAACAGTAGTAATCTTGGTAGAAATCGTATGATGAAGCCAACATTTCCTCTTCCTATGTATTGCCCCCCTGTACCTGCTCAAACTGAAAAACTGCAACCGACAGAAGTCGAAGTTAATCCAACATTTCCTCTTCCCGATCAAACTGAAAAACTTCAGCAGACAGAAATTAAAACAAATAATATACCTGTGACAAGAGATTATATGGCTGATATACAAAAACTTTCATCAGGAGACAGATACAGACCTTTATTTTCTACCGATTTGTCAAATGGAAATTTTACTTCACCAAGCAAGCAGACAGAGGCATTCCGACCTACAGCTGATAGTCAGAGAGAAAGATGTCCATCTACATCCAGTACCACAAGCAATCACAGTATAACAACCGATGTTGTGAAACCAAAAGCAACCAAAGAGGAAAAAGCCCTAAGTCAGTATGAGGAATCAAGATCTAAAAGACCTCCACGATTACCAGGAGCAAAAACAGTTGATAGATTGATGAATTCTGGTGTGGTTACAGGTAAAGTAAAATTGCCACCATCTTCATCTTCTCTCATAGAGGAAGATAAAAAGTGTATCAAATCTAGAGCATTTAGTGTCAGATTTTCTCCAACATCTATCAGTTGCAGCATGCCAGAAACTGGTGACAATCCAGCCAACTCTTCATCAGCTGATTCCTTGAGCCAAAATATTCAGGAACTAAAAGATCTTCAAAGTTCTTGTCCAGAGCCAATCTCTACATCAACTCCATTTTCATGCAGTAATATTAATAACAATGCTGTTGTACCCAAACATACCCGTTACGATTCTGCCAACTGTGATTCCAAACCCGTGGTATTAAATCTTGCTGATGCGAGTAAGACAATTACTTTCAATGGTGAATGTGATGCGAATCAAAATATTGTGAAGTCAATTAAATCTGAAGTTAATTCACCACCATGTTTTAATGATAAACATAGTCAAATTAGTGACATTAACTTGCCTAATAAAGGTGCCAATGAGTCCTGGGATGAAGAACTAGTCAGTATTAATGAAGAGATGGTTTCTGTTAAGATTGAAAACATATCTAAAAGTCCAATTACAGTAAATTATTCCAACAATTCTGATCAACATATGGATAAATCTCGATTTATATCTGGGAATGATAGCGGTATATCTCAAGATATACATTCTACTGGTACTTCTAATCCTGGAGAGGCCTGGGATCAAGAGATAGAGATGGGAAAAAGCAATACTGAGGATTTTAACAAGGCATTTAATCTCGAAGATATTACACCAAGTAAACCCAAAGAAAATAAGGGTTTTGGTTCAAGCAGATCGCAGATATGTGTAAAGTCAGAAACGGGACCATCTAAAAGTATTAACTTGATGCAGTTTAAATCTTTGTTTGAAAAACATATAGAATCTAACGACAGTGTACCAAAATCAGGTCACAATGTTGGCAATGGAGCATCATATCATGTTGATTGCAGTGAGAAGGCTAAAAGTGAGGTGAGAAAACATTACATTTTAATTTTATACACCCACCCACAAGGAAATGTGGTCGTATATTGCTGTCGCCCCAGCAATTTCTGTTAACAACTACTAGAGTCATGGCCAGTTTCACTTTGATTAACTGTATGAATGCGCAATCGACAAAAGTTATCATTCGATCAGTCGATCTGTATGAAATTTATATGCATTTTTTAGATTAGTGAAACAAAGACGCCTATTAAATTTCGGCACTTTTTGTTAATTAATTCTGGAATTATGACCCTTGTTTCCTTTTGTTTCCTAGTACTTACACAACAATAGTTATCAACTGATCTGTATAAAATTGATATTTATCATTTAAATTAGTGAAATGAAGTCTATTGAGTTATGGGCTATGGCCCTTGATTTACTTTGTTGAACCTTATGAACATTCGAACAACAACAGTTGTCACCCAATCTGTTTGAAATTTATATGCTTTCTTTAAATTAGTAATATGGAAAAGTTTGTTGAATTTCAACAGCTTCTGTTAATTACTTCCAGAGTTAAAGGCCCTTGTTTCTGTGTGATCCTCAAATGACAAATATAACCTGATCTACATGAAAATGTCTTGTAAATTCCCCCCATTGCCTACAAAAGAATAAATATGTGACAACCCTTGTCGACTGCAAGGATGATTTACCTGCTGTTTTGTTCCCTGCCAACCTATCATCACAATTTTTGAATTGTTTTGGTAAATTTTCAATAATCTTGAGGACCTTTACATAAATAAATTGGGTGTAACTTAGGACCTTTACATAAATAAAATGGGGTGTAACTTGAGTCATGCTTTTATGCTCAATCAGGGCAATACAGTACCATGCAATGTGCTACACAGTCCAACTTTTAGGGATTCTTTTACATTCATGCCAACAAGTACACAATACTTTCAGTTTTTTTGTCTTGACCAAATGGCTAGGTGCTTGCTGTTCCTTGCCAGGTGCTATGTACTCGTGTACTTCCGGTTAGTGAGCCAGTATCTTACTCAGAGCCAGCTAGTGCATCTTTCCCGCCTTACAATTTAAACAAAAAATGTATAATATGTCTATGTCTGTGACTCTATGGTTATGATTACAGACATCATTGTGGAAACCAAGAGATGAAAAGAAAACAACACCTCAACCTTCAACAAATTTCTGTATTTATACTCAACATAAGAACTCAAAAGGTAAAAAATATATCCTAAAATAAATCCACCTGTGTAGTACTGTGTACTGTTTGTATTTGGTAGGTACTATCTGTCTGTAATATTGTATCATGACTGTAGTTCTGGCATTATTATATTTACCAGTATTTATTTAGTTCTGGCATATTCTGTATCTTGGGTATATCGATTAAAATACTTATTTAAGTAAGCTTACATGTAACAAAAAAACAAATTTATTGTAGAAATAACTGCTAGCCTGCTTTATAAGATGGGTCAACCAGGACAAGGTGCTTCTTTTACTGATATATTAAATTTTCCTATTGGTGTTACTGTAAACAGTAAAAAGCATATTATAGTGAATGACACATCCAATCATGTTGTGAAGATTTTTAGACAAGATTCACTCATCTCTGTAATGGGATTAGGGGTAAGTTTCTGATTATATATTTATCAGAGTGCTAAAAAGTGTAATGTCTGAAATTCTGTTTATATGGCGTATTTCTTTGTGACTTTTCTTGTGAACACTTGTGTGAATTTGCAGGGATGCTTCATATGGTCTATACGAAGACTTTTTTCACCATTTATATTCTAAAGAAACCTATTGAAATTTTCAATCACAAATTATGGAGTTAAACTGAAATTTACGTATTTCTAGTGTAGCTGGTTGGCATGTAGGGTGTCCTGACAAGACTCTTGTCTATCATTCGTACTCATATTTGTGACTGTCATTAGCCCGTCTGGTTGATTGGAGTTGGGGGCTACTACTGGGCTGTCTTGAGGATGAAATTTTGTGTAGGGGTAGGTCGAACAGGGGAGAAACATGGCCTAAGTGGCATTGGCCTACCGCTTCTGATTTAAAAGTATTTAAAAGTTATACTACTTTCAACCCATGCAGTGGCATTTCATCCGGTAATATTGTTTATAATACTGTATAAATAGATTTGTTGTTTTGAAAAGCATTTGGTATGGCAGTTACATTACATTGAACGCTGAGCTAGTATTTGCTTCAACTTTTACCACAGGCTTTTTGTGTTTAATTTCATCAGTGCCATTTATTTAATTTTAGGATGTACAGATGCAGAGACCATCAGCAGTAGTTGTCAATAAAACTGATGATGTTTTTGTAAAAGATAACTGTGCCATTCATGTATTTGACTCTAATGGCAAATTCAAATACACTTTTGGAAAAGATAAATTAAAGCAGCCATATGGTGAGCTATTCCACAACTCTCAAACCCTTTTCACTAGTCTCTGTCACCCAGACCATTGCTGTGAATGTGGGTTATGACCATGACACTACTACTTTCAGTACAAAAAAAAACATGACCGCATTTGATGCAAATCGTCATCGTCTAATGATTATCAATTGTTACTGCCAGAGTTATAGCGAGAGAGAGAGAAATGGGGTTTAATGTCCAGGTCATTTTGGGACCAACATAATATGGTTCTATTTTATTTCAATAATTCGATTGCGCGTAGGGGTCTTTAGCAGTGGGAGAAAACCAACGAGGTTGGACAGGCAACCCTACTCCTTGCTACGTACATCCGGGGATTCTAAACCATGCCAGCTGACTCAGTGGCAGGAGTATGATATGCTAACCATTCGGCCATCTTCTTGTAAGACAAAGGATAGTTATTAGATTATTAATTAATGTCATTGTTATTCTAGGATTAGTCATGACAGAAGATGAAACATTATTAGTGTTAGACATACAGAGACCATTGCCTTGTTTATATGAGTTTCATCAAGATGGTAAAATGGTAGCTTGTTATCCATATCAACCATTAGCACAATCACAGCCTATGTCTAAATGTCGCTTTATGGCATATTATGCTGGTAATCTTCTTGTCAGTGACTTAGGTAAAATTGCAGTTATTTTCTTATTACTAAACTTATTTTCAGTTTTGCTCTGTAAGAGATGGTAAGGGCAATACATTATCTTGTAATGTAAAACTACAGAGCTTTTAGTAACAGGGTAAAGTTGATGGACAAAACTTTGTAGTTCTTCACAAAGCAAGTTTGAGAGAAAAAAAAAAGGGTGAATTTTGACAAGATTCCTCATTACAATTAGCTGAACAATCTTTGTGAGTGTAAATGACAACAATATCCTTCCACATGAAATATAAGCGTATTAAATGAAATGAAATGGGGTTTAACGTCCTACTCTTCTGCACCTAGCCTGGGCTAAGGGAAGACGGGCATACACCATACAGTGTGCTACGGCCTACTTTTATATCCAATTCCAACTGCCAAGGGATCTTTTACATGCATGTCAATGTGTACACGGGACCTTGGCTTTTCGTCCCATCTGAACGACTAGACAGCTGTCCTTGCCTGGCCCTCCGTTCTGCATCACTGACAAGGGGATCGAGAAACTACGTCAGAAAATTGCGATTGAAATTTCTTGGCCAATACAGGGATCGAACACCTGACCTCCAGGCTAGTGACCCAGCGTCTTACCCACTTAACCACGTGATCAGATCTGTGTACCAATAGTGTGTACAGTACAGTACATATAAAGGGGCATGAAGGTTTCAATAATATATATTAGATAAAATTGACTTGGATTCTGCATCACAGCTAACTGAAAGATCCCAGTGAGTTTGAAAAAGAATTGCAATTGGGCGTACATTATACTCCAGTCATTGTTTTTTAAGGGGAGTGATCACCCTCCAGCACCTACAGCTCACCTGAATGTCGACCGAGGCGAGTTTTTTTCCCCTCCCCATAAAATTGAAAATCACTCTCCTTTGGGGGTTTATTAACATTTATCTACCAATTACTCTCCTTAATTTCTTAATCACTCTCCTTAATTTCTCAAGCATTCCTCTTATCGAAACTGGGAGAACCTTTTAGGAGAGACATTTTTTTTCAACTTGTTGATTGAGGGGAGCTTTTTTTGGCTCTCCTCTGAAATACAAAAAACAACGACTGATACTCACATCTTGAAATGTTGGCATATTAAAAGTTTGGATATTAAAGAGTTAAGTAATGTTAGATTTTTATTATCATGTTTGTTATTTTTCACTACATATAATTTAGGAAGAAGTACAATGTATTTAACAAATAGAAAAGGTGAACTAATAACCCAGTTTAGTAGATATGGTAGAGCAGGAGGAGAATTTAATGAACCGTCTGGTGTAACCGTTGATTCTGATGGACATTGGATTGTAGCAGACAGTAAGAATCATCGCCTTCAGGTATACTGGTTTGGTGTTTGACAGTGAGATGTGTATTAAGATACCATGTTCAGTAACCCTATCTGTTTTGTAATAATGTTAGTCATTTAGAAATCTGATAATGTAGTGGTGTGAGATGAATTTTTAAAAATTTATAACTAAGATGTGTATGGTAGAAAATAGAAATGAATTATTTGTTTAGTAGGTCCTACAATTGGGAGGTTAAGAAATATAATTGGCTGTTAATCTAATGATGCATAAATTAGTATGGACCACGAGTTGACACCAGCAAATTTCTTGCTTGCAATAGACTGTCTGTGTCACATTTTTATTGTCCCCCGCCTTTCGAAGAAAGTTGGGGGACTATTAAAATGGGTTCGTCCGTCCGTCTGTCTGTCTGTCTGTCTGTCCGTCTGTCCGTCTGTCCGTCACACTTTTTGGGACACAATAACTCTCTTCCTAATTGAGCTAGAATGTTCAAACTTGGTGTATGTGTTTATTAGGTCAATGCCTTGATGGAGTTTCCGCTTAGGGTAAGCAGAGATAAGCAATTTGATTGGTTGATGCTTTGGGACACGATAACTTTAGTTCTAATTAAGTGAGAGTGATGAAACTTGGTGTATAGTTTCATTACAATAATACCTTGACTAAGTTCGATAATGAGCATTTTCTGCTCAGGGTAAGCAGAGCAATTTGATTGGTCGAGACTTTGGAACACAATAACTCTCCTTCTAATTGAGTTAAAATGTTCAAACTTGGTGTATATGCTTATTAGGTCAATGCCTTGATGGAGTTCGAAGATGAGCATTTTCCGCTTAGGGTAAGCAGAGATAAGCAATTTGATTAGTAAGCTTTGGGACACGATAACTTTAGTTCTAATTAAGTGAGAGTGATGAAACTTGGTGTATAGTTTCATTACAGTAATACCTTGACTAAGTTCGATAATGAGCATTTTCTGCTCAGGGTAAGCAGATCGATACGCAATTTGATTGGTCGAGACTTTGGAACACAATAACTCTCCTTCTAATTGAGCTAAAATGTTCAAACTTGGTGTATATGCTTATTAGGTCAATGCCTTGATGGAGTTCGAAGATGAGCATTTTCCGCTTAGGGTAAGCAGAGATAAGCAATTTGATTGGTTGATGCTTTGGGACACAATAACTTTAGTTCTAATTAAGTGAGAGTGATGAAACTTGGTGTATAGTTTCATTACAGTAATACCTTGACTAAGTTCGATAATGAGCATTTTCTGCTCAGGGTAAGCAGATCGATACGCAATTTGATTGGTCGAGACTTTGAAACACAATAACTCTCCTTCTAATTGAGCTAAAATGTTCAAACTTGGTGTATATGCTTATTAGGTCAATGCCTTGATGGAGTTCAAAGATGAGCATTTTCCGCTTAGGGTAAGCAGAGATAAGCAATTTGATTGGTTGATGCTTTGGGACACGATAACTTTAGTTCTAATTAAGTGAGAGTGATGAAACTTAGTGTATAGTTTCATTACAGTAATACCTTGACTAAGTTCGATAATGAGCATTTTCTGATCAGGGTAAGCAGAGCGATACGCAATTTGATTGGTCGAGAGTAGTCGAGACTTTGGAACACAATAACTCCCCTTCTAGTTGAGTTAAAATGTTCAAACTTGGTGTATATGCTTATTAGGTCAATGCTTTGATGGAGTTCGAAGATGAGCATTTTCCGCTTAGGGTAAGCAGAGGTAAGCAATTTGATTGGTTGATACTTTGGGACAAGATAACTTTATAAAACACTTTTGGATGACACTTCGTGTACAGTTTGATTGCTCGATACATTGAAAAAAATAAATGTGCGATTAATTAATATGTGTCTTCTATTTATTTTGGGATGTCGGCGGGGGACATCAGCCTCACTGTTGGCTTGTTTTTATCTGATTTTTTCTTCATTGTTAATTTGAAAAGAACTCTTATCCTTTTCCTTCGTATAAAAAACAAACTTTTCAAATTGTAAACACAATGAAGCACTTTTGTCAAATATCCCCCAGCATGGTTACAGTACCAATTGTGCATATTTCTACCAATAGTCATTTTCAATAGCTGTATATTACACGATCAGTTGTTGCAAACAGCTTTGTTGGCAGTTCAGAATCATTGATAAATATTGTACCACAAAGTGTTTATTTTGCCACACGAATTATACAGTAACAGTGTATTGTTTAATACCCAGTCTTTGATTAGATTATATTGTTCAAGGTGATATGTATTTTTGTGTGGCATAGGTTTTGGATAAACTATTTATATTTGATATGCCTAATAAATTATTTTCAGGTGTTCAAGTCAAATGGTGATTTTTTAAGTGTTATAAAGTTCAAGGAACCAATTATTCGTCCTTCAGATATTCATTTAACAGAAGATGGTACATTAATAGTGACAGACTTTCTTGCCCATATGGTTAAAGTCTTCACATTGGAGAAGTCCTAATTCAAGCCATATTTATTTAAGACTTATGCTATAAAGAAGTGCTACTCAGTATTTAGTGCTATGTACTAATTATCAACCGTGTCATGGTGCGTCCTCATTCCACATTCAGTTTGGACATACCTTATCACGGACGTCTGTTGGTGCATTCTCTGTCCACAATTTTCTTTTTGAACCCACTGTGTACAAATTTATGTTTAAATTTATCAAGAGTTCTGGATTCGATAGAATTTTATCAAATTCAGTGAGAATGTTCAATGGGGAAAAAGCAAGATTCCTAATGACTACAAATTTTCAATTCTGGTGGGTATCTTATGTAATGTGAATTACTACAGTATTCTTATCTAAAGTTGGTACACTATTGTATTTTATTAGGATGGATGTAAAATAAATGAAGTATTGCATCCAGCAACTTCAAAATTATGTTCACCCGTCTATAATTTAAGGTTATATGTAAAACTTCATTATATTTTGTTTACATGAAAAGGCTTTAAAAGAAATTGAAGCATTTATTTATTTTTATCGTTCTATCTAAGATGTCATAGCTCATTAATTAAAATAATTTCACCATCCATATTATCTTCGTGTCATACTTTATAACAAGTCCTGTTTATTAACAAAGCAAAGTACATGTAGTTGCCATACAAGATATGCCCACGTTTCCAAGAGATGGATGGATAACTGGGGGGTCGCACTGCTCCCATTAACTTTCATGCAATCTGACTTGTCGTACGCTAAATAGTGGCTGAAATCTAAAAATGCTTTTTTATACGCCCACATTTTCATGTGGACGTATATTGTCGTCGCCCATGTTCGTCCGTCCGTCCGTCCGGACATCCGTCCTTCCGTCCACAATTGTTTGTGAACAGTCTACAGGTCACAATTTTTATCCGATTTCAATGAAACTTAAAATATAGGTTTATCACCCTAAGATCTCGGTTCCTTTCGATATTGGCATGTATCGGACGGTAACTTCATGGGTTATGGCCCCTGATTGTACGAAAAATCACGTTTTTTTAGCTTGTGAACAGTGTAGATGTCACAATTTTGAACCGATTTGGATGAAACTTGAAATGCATGTTTATAAACCAAAGATCTTGGTTCCTTTCGATATTTGCGCCAATTGGATCGTAACTTCCTGAATTATGGCCCCTGATTATCCGAAAAATCCCCCTTTTTAGCTTGTGGTCCCTCTGGAGGTCAAAATTGTTATCCGATTTAAAAAAACGTTTGATTATATCACAGTTCCATGGTTATGAAGGTTGAGTTGGAATTTCGTGAAAATCGGACCAAAATTGACGGACAAAATGGCCGCCATTTGTACGCGAATAGTGTGAAAATATGTTTTATCAAGGTTGTGAACAGTGTAGAGGTCACAATTTTGAACTGATTTGGATGAAACTTGAAATGCATGTTTATAAACCAAAGATCTTGGTTCCTTTCGATATTTGCGCCAATTGGATTGTAACTTCCTGAATTATGGCCCCTGATTATCCGAAAAATCGCCCTTTTTAGCTTGTGGTCCCTCTGGAGGTCAAAATTGTTATCCGATTTAAAAAAACGTTTGATTATATCACCGTTCCATGGTTATGAAGGTTGAGTTGGAATTTCGTGAAAATCGGACCAAAATTGACGGATAAAATGGCCGCCATTTGTACGCGAATAGTGTGAAAATATGTTTTATCAAGGTTGTGAACAGTGTAGAGGTCACTATTTTGAACCGATTTGGATGAAACTTGAAATGCATGTTTATAACCCAAAGATCTTGGTTCCTTTCGATATTTGCGCCAATCGGATCGTAACTTCCTGAATTATGGCCCCTGATTGTCTGAAAAGTCGCCCCTTTTTAGCTTGTGGTCCCTCTGGAGGTCAAAATTGTTATCTGATTTAAAAGATAGGTTGCCAGGCAACGAAACATACGCCCACAGCAGCTAAATCGTCCGGGCAGTCAACAAGGGTTGTCGCATATTTTTACTTTTTGGGGGGATGAAACATTTGTAATACACTAAAATCTGATTTAGAGTAACAACTCATTATGTAATTATCTGAAAATCATTAGAATTTGTTAGCTTTTTATAAAGTTTTGCCCCACGCTAACAATTAGTATAGGAAATATTTAATATAATGGATTTAGCTGTTCAGTTATCAAAATACTTGTTCGTTTCAACACCTTAAACTCTGTGTATCAATCTGAAGTCAATCGGATGATAAGTTTGGCATCTATAGTGTCACAAGGTTTTTTGAAGTGATCAAGGGAGATGACTCTGGAAGTAATTATTTGAAATCGCTGAAAATCAGTAGGTTTCTTCGTCTCATGACATTAAACAGTGTGTGTAAATTTAAAGTCAATCCGATATTAACTTTGGCCTCTAGAGCGTCCACAGGATTTTTTGATATGATCAAGGGCCATAACTCTGGCAATAATTATTAGAGATCGTTGAAAATCAATAGGCTTCTTCGTCTCATGACCTTAAACACCGTGTATAAATTTAAAGTCAATCAGATATTAACTTTGGCCTCTAGAGCATCCACAAGATTTTTTGAAGTGATCAAGGGACACAACTCTGGCACTAATTATCAGAAATCGCTGAAAATCAATAGGCTTCTTCTTCTCATGACCTTAAACACCGTGTATAAATTTGAAGTCAATTGGACATCATCTTTGTCCTCTAGAGCATCCACAAGATTTTTTGAAGTGATCAAGGGCCATAACTCTGGCACTAATTATCGGAAATCCGTGAAAATCAATAGGCTTCTTCGTCTTATGACCTTAAACACTGTGTATAAATTTAAAGTCAATCGGATATTAACTTTAGCCTCTTGATCATTCACAAGATTTTTCAAAGTGATCAAGGGTCATAACTCTGGCAGTAATTATCGGATATTGCTGAAAATCAATAGGCTTCTTCGTATCATGACCTTGAACACTGTGTATAAATTTAAAGTCAATCCAATATTAACTTTAGCCTCTAGAGCGTTCACAAGATTTTTCAAAGTGATCAAGGGTCATAACTCTGTCAGTAATTATCGGACATCGCTGAAAATCAATAGGCTTCTTCGTCTCATGACCTTAAACACTGTGTGTAAATTTAAGGTCAATCGGATATTAACTTTAGCCTCTAGAGCGTTCACAAGATTTTTCAAAGTGATCAAGGGTCATAACTCTGGCAGTAATTATCGGATATTGCTGAAAATCAATAGGCTTCTTCGTCTCATGACCTTAAACACTGTGTATAAATTTAAAGTCAATCGGATATTAACCCTGGTCTCTAGTGCGTTCACAAAAAATTGTGGACGATGGACGGACGGACCGACAGACGGACGGGGGCGACGGCAATATACGTCCACATTTCTATGTGGGCGTATAAAAATCGTTTGATTGTATCACCATTTCATGGTTATGAAGGATGAGCATGAATTTTGTGAAAATCGGACCAAAATTGACGGACAAAATGGCTGCCGTTTGTACGCGAATAGTGTGAAAATATGTTATATAAAGGTTGTGGACCTTATAGAGGTCTCAATTTTGAACCGATTTTGATGAAACTTGACATATATGTTTATAACCCAAAGATCTTGGTTCCTTTCGTTATTTGCGCCCATTGATCATAACTTCCTGAATTGTGTCCCCGGATTGTCCGAAAAATCGCTTTTGTTCCCTCTGGAGGTCAAAATTATTATCCGATTTAAAAAAACGTTTAACTATATCATCGTTACATGGTAGTGAAGAGAGAGTTTGAATTACGTGAAGGTTGTGAAGCCTATAGAGGTCACAATTTTGAATCGATTTTGATGAAACTTGACATGTATGTTTATAACCCAAAGATCTTGGTTCCTTTCGATATTTGCGCCCATCGGGTCATTACTCCTGAATTATGTCCCCTGATTGTGCGAAAAATCACCCTTTTTAGCTTGTTGTGCCTCTGGAGGTCACAATTATTATCTGATTTAAAAAAAAAAACGTTTGATTATAAAAACCAAACAAATTCTAATGATTTTCTGATAATGCCTTCATATGCGACAACTCTTGTTGACTGCCCGGACGATTTGGCTGCTGTGTGGGCGTATGTTACGTTGCCTGGCAACCTATTTTTCTTTTAATTGAATACCACAAATTTGTACTGAATCGAAACTCAATTAAAACACTGTGTCTGAAGCCACTCTACTATGTGCCACATTTATTGATTATTTGTAAATGCAGCTGCAACAGTCTGATTTGGGGGTTGGAATTCAGGTCGGCATAGATTTGAGTTTCGGTTACAAAGCCATATTTTTTTTAATGCCAAAACTGTTCATGGAAAATGCATAGTGCACGTACAAGGACATAATCAACTCCAAAAAGTTTTGCCCTACTGCGTTTGGGCGATGCAAACAGTTTTGTGGAGCCTTGTTTTGAGCTTCAGTTTATGGAGACTGTCAAAATCGTTTTGTACACAGGTGAAGATTAAAAATTATATTTGACATTGTTGGAACATGGTTTCAAATCGGGGAAGACCCTCTTCTGTTCACAAAACAAGCCAACAGTGAGGCTGATGTCCCCCGCCTAAATCCCAAAATCAATAGATGACACATATTAATTAATCGCGCGCTTGACAAAAGGGCCCCTCGGGCCAAGGGAAAGGGCTCTCGTGTCAGAGTCAATCGTTTCTATACACTGTTACTGTTGAATCCATTACTGAATGAGAATGCAGTCATTGTATTGGCATAAAAATCATCAATCAAGATGAACCTAAGTTATCTTGTCCCAAAGTATCAACCAATCAAATTGCTAATCTCTGCCTACCCTAAGAAGAAAATGCTCATCTTCGAACTCCATCAAGGCATTGACCTAATAAGCATATACACCAAGTTTGAACATTTTAACTCGATTAGAAGGAGAGTTATTGTGTTCCAAAGTCTCGACCAATCAAATTGCGTATCACTCTGCTTACCCTGAGCAGAAAATGCTCATTATCGAACTTAGTCACGGTATTACTGTAATGAAACTGTACACTAAGTTTCATCACCCCACTTAATTAGAAGGCCAAGGGAAAGGGCTCTTGTGTCAGAGTCAATCGTTTCTATACACTGTTACTGTTGAATCCATTACTGAATGAGAATGCAGTCATTGTATTAGCATAAAAATCATCAATCAAGATGAACCTAAGTTATCGTGTCCCAAAGCATCAACCAATCAAATTGCTTATCTCTGCTTACCCTAAGTGGAAAATGCTCATCTTCGAACTCCATCAATGCATTGACCTAATAAACACATACACCAAGTTTGAACATTCTAGCTCAATTAGGAAGAGAGTTATTGTGCCTCAAAAAGTGTGACAGACAGACGGACGAACCCATTTTAATAGTCCCCCAACTTTCTTCGAAATTAACAAAATCTGGTAATAATGCACCAAAATAAGAGTTGCTGTCCTTAAAGTATAAGGAATAAATATGTCAAGTGCCAAGACAAACCATTCAGAATTCCAGCCTGTGGACAAAAAAACACAAAAATTTGAAAAATAGAAATACTAGGTACAACCCTATGATGGATCAAATCCCGAAATGGATCCTGATCTTTTAATAAAAATAATGCAACCAGTAGATTAGTTACATACAAAATATTTATAAAAAGTCAGTGTGGGACTGCCCAGTGTGGTCAAATCATGCACCAAAATCAATAGTTGCCGTCTTTAGGATGTCAAGTTCCAAGATTATCCAATAAGTAAGTTGGGCCTGCGAGTCAGGCATGCACCAAAAATAATAGAGGTCATCCTTTTGGTTTAAGGAATAAGTATGAAAAGTTCATGCAGAAGTGTGTCCTGCTGGCAACATACAGACATGCAATGAGAAGATGGGCGTGATTGCCCATTGGGGTAGGGCATGCGCCCAAAAACAATTGGGATGATCTTTAGTGTATAAGGAATAAATATGATCTGTTTAAAAAAATGTGACTTGTAGAGAACAACCCAACAAAAATGGGCATCACTCTGCCCCTACAGCATAATGAATAAATAAACAAAGTTTCCAGACAGTTCATCAAGAATTGTGACACATACATACTGGGGCAATGTGGACCTAAAAAGGAACTTGAATATAGATGCCATGGCATAGTTACAGTCCATTTCAAATTACTAGCCTTGCCTGGTACAGTTTAATGATATGTACAACACAATCATTATGTAAATTACATACATGTAACATCACAGCAAATAACATAGCATATTTTTTAATGTTGGACAAACAATTTACAAAAATATATAGAAACTAAATGTTGTCAGTAAAACAGATGATACAGTCTGAACAATGGTAAATTTTAAACAAATTTCTTTGATTATGAACAAACTATTAAATTTGGTTATTATAAGCTTACTTGTGTGTTAAATAAAATCCATTGCAGAATTAAATATTCCAATGAATTGAAAAATTTGGCTATTCAAATTTGTCGAAGACAAGGTGGCTATTGGAGGGTGGGGGGGGATGCTAGTGTGATACAGGAAATTATCAACAGTCTGTATTTCTTGCAATGTCTATGTAGTTTGTCTTGATTGCAGGTTATCTTTTCAGTTTCCTTTTGCATGTAGTGATGTCCTCCTGCACCCTACAATTAAAGGAGCTAAACCTGTCCATTAACACATGAATTATAATTCACAGTTGGGTCCATTTCAATCAATATATATTTATGAAAGTATGCAATCCTACTATCAATAAGTTTAGTCACAATGAACATTTTATAATCACTACACGAGGTGTGTATTTATATTATTTTAAAATCCATTTCAGTTAATGTCATATCTATTAGAAAAATATGTAATTTTAGATATTTCTATTTTGAAAGTCTGAATTGTAATGGGGGCTTTAAAGAAATAAAATACAAACTGAATGATTCAACACTTTATATGGTTTCATTTTTTTGAATTTTCCCAGTTCTCAACCATACAACTGTGCTCTGTACTTACAGAAAAAAATATTATAATTTCTCAAACCCACCTGCAAAGGGTATTGTTGGTAACCGAAATTAGGTTTAAGTTATATAATTTGCATAGTAAAAGATTTGTCATTGTTTCTTATGTAATCGGCTTCCATTTTGATATTGCCTGAAGTTTAAAAATTGTGGGATTTCAAGACAGAACCTTTTTAGTCGTTCTTATTTAACGGGAGTTGATTTCAAACACACAGATAAGTTTATAATACCTTGATGCTTCAGACAGTAGATGTTCTGTATAAATACTTAATATATATAAAACTCAAAGGAGGCATTCCCTTAACAATCAAAATACCCATATTATCTAAAAATAGACTGGAAAAAAATTATGTTAAATAGATAGTTCAGACCAGCAAAATTAAATGTTCAATAATCAATCATCCTCATCTCACACAGTGGCAAATGGGCTTACAAACGCAATTTGCCACCAGTTCCCAAAGTGACTGCCAGACCTTCCTAGGGGTTCTTGAACATTCACGGTCAGCCATTAAGCCATCCCAAGCTGTTCTTGTTAATGGCAAAGTATTTCAGGCCTGTGTCAAAGTGGGGGTGCAATTATGAGTTGATCAAGCAGTAGATGAAAATAAATTTCACCGATTAATAAATTGATTCTTTCAGGAACTTAGAAGCCAAGTCTTGCTTTTGTAACATTTAGTAACTTTATGTATGAGAGCACTAAATGATCAATTTTATATACATTTTTTTTTATTTTCTATTTTTAACTTTGCTACTTAGTTTTGCTTTTTTATTTGGAGGTGTATTATGTTGACTTGTGCTTGGCCAGATATCACGTTTACTAGTAGAAACTTGTGCATGTTGCTGACTTGTTGAGGGTGTATTAGAAACTGATGATTGATTTTCTTCATCACTATCATTGTCATTATCACCATCGCTATCCTCAACATCACTATTATTCTCTTTTTCTCCGTCATCATCACCATGATCATCTTGATCTTTTTCAACATCCTAAAATATTCAATTATCATGTACTTATGCAATGATCAATCCAGTAGCAATTTTTGCCATTGGTTTCAACAAATTTTTTTATGGAGGATTTGCCAGATGCCTAAGACATTCAAATATATAAGAATTCTATTTACACACTCGAATATCTCCTTTAAATTTGATGAAACTTACAGGATAAATTGCTTATTACTGCTCACTGGTAAGTGATGATAAAAAGCTAATTCTGTACACAGAGATCAATCTATTTCATCAATCTAATTAAAATATAGATCTATATTTCGTTTCGTTTTTTTATACTTTCGATGGCCTACACTCATGTAGATCTAACAAGTTATAGTGGGAGCTCGAGTTCTATGACGTCAGGTAATAAGCACGGGACATTTGACCCGATAACGTCGGTCAGTCGATTAACCAATTAGCGTCCGCCATGCTTTCTAAAATCTACTTTTGTTTTGTTGAGATTTCTATCCGCTGGTAATATCTACCCACAGTTCCACGCATGAAAAGGTCAAACGGTCGATTCGACAGACCATTTGATTGGCTGACCCCTCATTTCAGGCAGAACACCAGTTAAATAACAAGTCATCCAGATCCAAGAGTAGTAAAGACAAGTAAAAACGAAATTTTGAACTAATAAAAACGAAACGAAATTGGATCTGTGTTTTAATCAGATTGTCTATTTCATACAACTTGCCACCATATCCAACAATTAGTATATGGTTTAGAATTAGTCTACTCCATTTTACATCTTGTCAAACACACAAAGACTAAACTTTTTCAATTTTATTAAATGGAAGCAAAATAAATACTTCAAAATACCTGAAGTATATTTGGCATTTTCGACTGAAATCATTCATTTAGGAATTAAAAAATGTCAGTGTCTGTTCTCAAGCGAAACTAATCGTAGACAGACACGCTAGAAAACTGTTACTAATAACCATCCTTTATGATAAAATAATAATTTACCTGTGTAGGCTCCTCGTCTGAATTTGATGAAGAATCGGATTGTTCATCTAGCACAGCTTGTACAGCTGCTTTATTTATACGAAAATCACGAGCTGTGCTCATCTTTACATTATCCATTAAATTTACCTACAAATCATAATTATGTTCATTCATTGACATAAGTTATATTGGTCTACTAAATTGATCATTGTGTTAGCTATGGGATTATTTGGCAAGATCTTTGGCAGAAATTTGAGAATAAGGTAGAAACGAATTGAAATTCAATTTACAAGGAGTGGTTTCTCTGTCACTAAATCCTTGTAAACCCTCTGTTGGGAAGAGTTTTTGAGATTTAATAGACACAGGAGAATATTATCAAATTTTAGAGTCGCACATAAACTTTATCAGGAGATATTGCCTGTATCACTGAAAGTCTATCGAAATTTAGAGTCGCCTGAGTCGCCTACAGTTATTGACTGTGAAACTTAAAATCCCTCCATTGGTCAAAGTTGTTAATTGGAAGTTACTGACCCTGTCACTGAAAGATTTTTTTTGTTCTGACTAGCTGGTAGCAAGGAAGAAACAAATCAAAATTTAGAGTCTAGTTTTTGCTGATTTATTTACGTGTCACAGAAACCTTGATAATGGTTCCGGCTATATCAGTTGCCAGGAAACACTGTGTTCATTTTTACATAATAATTCATGTTATCTTTTGATAGGCCACGTTATCTTTTGATAGGTCACATTATTTTTTAATGTGTGCACTTCATTAGCCCGGTCTGAACAAAATATAAGACAATAAACCCCATTCTATTTCTTTTGATATGTCATGTCAATTTAAAACCAGTCATTTTAGTATGGCACTAGATCACTAACCTGAATTACAATGTTGGCGGAGAAAGTTCCTTAGTCTTTTCTAACCTTGCTTTTTGTCAGGACAAAAATCAAGGTTCTGTATATAGCATTGTCAGTAGAAATCTAATCAAGCGTGACCATTGCCGTGTTATCCAGGTAAAATTTCCCTTATATTATACTCCATAGCCTGCCTTCATTTAAACCCCTTTTATTTTATTCTTAGTTTATTTTCACGCTGCAAACAATTTTTATATTACAGTAGACATTACTATGTATTTACCTTTGATTTTTTTGTAAGTTGTATGAGAAATTTTTCAAACACTTCTATAGCATATATTAAATTTGGTATCATCTTCGTCTGTTTTATCACCTATAATTATAATATCATCATTACCAGTAGTTCATTAATATTAAAGTCCCACATGAATTAAACAAAATACCTCTGGATAAATGGCATTGCATCAAATTTCCACCAACGGTAGTATTTTGAAAAGTGTCTTTCAAGTTGTCAGGGAATATGACTATGAAAAAAATAGGTTGCCAGGCAACGAAACATACGCCCACACAGCAGCCAAATCGTCCGGGCTGTCAACAAGAGTTGTCGCATATTAAAGAATTATCAGAAAAACATTAGAATTTGTTTGGTTTTTATAATCAACATTTTTTTTTAAATCAGATAATAATTGTGACCTCCAGAGGAACCACAAGCTAAAAAGGGTGATTTTTCGTACAATCAGGGGACATAATTCAGGAAGTAATGACCCGATGGGCGCAAATATCGAAAGGAACCAAGATCTTTGGGTTATAAACATACATGTCAAGTTTCATCAAAATCGATTCAAAATTGTGACCTCTACAAGGTCAACAACTATCACACTATTCGCGTACAAACGGCGGCCATTTTGTCCGTCAATTTTGGTCCGATTTTCACAAAATTCAAACTCAACCTTCATAACCATGGAATGGTGACATAATCAAACGGTTTTTTAAATCAGATAACAATTTTGACCTCCAGAGGGACCACAAGCTAAAAAGGGCGATTTTTTGGACCATCAGGGGCCATAATTCAGGAAGTTACGATCCGATGTGCGCAAATATCGAAAGGAACCAAGATCTTTGGGTTATAAACATACATGTCAAGTTTCATCAAAATTGGTTCAAAACTGTGACCTCTATAAGGTCCACAACCTTGATATAACATATTTTCACACTATTCGCGTACAAACGGCGGTCATTTTGTCCGACAATTTTGGTCCGATTTTCACGAAATTCGAACTCAACCTTCATAACCATGCAACGGTGATATAATCAAACGTTTTTTTAAATCCGATAACAATTTTGACCTCCAGAGGGACCACAAGCTAAAAAGGGCAATTTTTCGGACAGTCACGGGCCATAATTCAGGAAGTTACGATCCGATTGGGCGCAAATATCGCAAGGAACGGAGATCTTTGGGTTATAAACATACATTTCAAGTTTCATCCAAATCGGTTCAAAATTGTGACCACTATAAGCTTAACAACCTTGATATAACATATTTTCACACTATTCGCGTACAAACGGCGGCCATTTTGTCCGTCAATTTTAGTCCGATTTCCACGAAATTCGAACACAACCTTCATAACCATGCAACGGTGATATAATCAAACGTTTTTTTAAATCCGATAACAATTTTGACCTCCAGAGGGACCACAAGCTAAAAAGGGCAATTTTTCGGACAGTCACAGGCCATAATTCAGGAAGTTACGATCCGATTGGGCGCAAATATCGCAAGGAACGGAGATCTTTGGGTTATAAACATGCATTTCAAGTTTCATCCAAATCGGTTCAAAATTGTGACCTCTATAAGCTCCACAACCTTGATATAACATATTTTCACACTATTTGCGTACAAACGGCGGCCATTTTGTCCGTCAATTTTGGTCCGATTTCCAGGAAATTCGAACACAACCTTCATAACCATGCAACGGTGATATAATCAAACGGCTTTTTAAATCGGATAACAATTTTGACCTCCAGAGGGACCACAAGCTAAATAGGGCGATTTTTCGGACAATCAGGGGCCATAATTCAGGAAGTTACGATCCGATTGGCGCAAATATCGAAAGGAACCAAGATCTTTGGGTTATAAACATGCATTTCAAGTTTCATCCAAATCGTTTGAAAATTGTGACCTCTACACTGTTCACAAGCTAAAAAACATGATTTTTCGTACAATCAGGGGCCATAACCCATGAAGTTACAGTCCGATACATGCCAATATCGAAAGGAACCGAGATCTTAGGGTGATAAACCTATATTTTAAGTTTCATTGAAATCGGATAAAAATTGTGACCTGTAGACTGTTCACAAACAATTGTGGACGGACGGACGTCCGGACAGGGGCGACGACAATATACGTCCACATAAACATGTGGGCGTATAAAAATTGATGGGCATATTGACAGCAGTGCTCCTTTGGTTTAGCTGAACAATGTAAGTAACTTTGGAGAGAAAAAAAAACCCAACCCTGAAAGGGTCAATTGTATAAACAAGTATCATAAAGAGATATACATATAATAACCCACCTTGCCAGTAGGTATATTAGAATTAACAGGTTTCTTCTTATCTTTCTTAGTTTTTATATGATCTGCTGCCTGTTGTATGTGTTCTTTCTCTAATGCCTGTTAAGTGAAGAAATAAATAAAACATATATATTTCAATAAATGTTTATATATCAACCTGAAAAACTAATATTACAATATGTATATTACCAATATCAATCATTTCATTTGTAACTATAATATACAATTTCTAATTTGTAGCTTTCATTTTGCCTAGCACTAGACATTTGTATTACCTCTATAAATACTTACTTGAATATATGTTATAAAAGCATATACACATGGAGATAATTTACTTCCTATCATTTTAATCAACTTCTCAAATCTTGATGTTAAATGGCCAGTCTTTTTGGTATAGAGAGAGATATACTGAAATAATAAAACTGATATTGTATGTGGGCCAATGTGGGGTATACTAAAAAAAATAATCTAATATTGTATGTAGGGTATACTATACTGTAATAATATTATCTAATATTGTATGTAGAAGATACTGCAATAATACTTAATATTGTATGTAGAGTATAGAGAAATAATATTTTAATAAATATGCCTGTGAATAACAGCACTTATAACTGATGGAATGACACCATTCGATTTTGTAATAGAAGCAGGGGCCTATTCATTGAAGTCACAGACCCCTTTCTGGGTCGCGGGGGTCATTTTAATTTTAGTATATGAACCCATATACCCTAAAAAGTAATTAATCAAAAGCTGATTTGTTAAAATCTAAATTTCATTGTAGAAATCATTCAAAATATACTTACATATTTAACTAATACAGACAGTGATGTATATAATTTAGTTAAAGATTTTAACATGATATCTGTACATATCCCACTAGGTAAAGCTGATTGAACTAATTCATAATAACCAACAATTATTATACCATATCTACTACATATACTTTTCTCTCTTGTTTCTTGCTGAGTAGCATTCGGTAAATCATCACCTAAAACATATCAAAATATCATTTCACTACACAGGCACTTGAAAGGATTAAAATAAAACTTCTTACTACTGCTTGACTACATATACAATATAATACAAGGTATTACAGACGACATCTTTGTTATGAATTTTTTATGATTATTATGATACATTGTCTGCTGTCATCTCGCAATACTCACTAGTTCTAACACTTCATGTCATTCTTATTGCCAACGAGACTTTATTTGATCATTATTCACATTCAGATGTAATTAAATTGGTCCTTTTACAGCGTTATTAATAACAAATCAAACTTAAAAAGCTAACACTTATCGATATTCAACTTGGCGAGCCCGGAAGTAACCCGAAATAAGGTCAAAAGAAGTCTGTATCACCCAGTCCCTTTATAAACCTATCGATATGTGCATAGGAACTGGGTGATCAAGTCTCGCTCAACAGCGGCCCCGCTTCATAAAATTCTATCACATGATAGAGCCTACAAATCGAGGTCGCTGTTGAGCGAGACTTGATTTTTAAGTTTGATTTGTTATTAATAACGCGGGGGGTTGGGATGGCCTAGTGGTCTAGAGTGCCGCGCTTCGACCTCTAGCTGGCCGGTCACCTCTGGCTTGCGGCTGTGGTTTCGAGCCCTGGTGTGAGCGTATGTGGCATGGAGATAGGGGCGCCTTTTCAACCTCGTGGGTTTCCTCCGGGCACTCCGGTTTCCTCCCACTGCTAAAGACCCCTACGCGCAAGCGAATTATTGAAATAAAATTAAACCATATGTTAGTCCCGAAATGACCTAGTTTGTGTTGAGTGGACGTTAAACCCCATTTCTCTCTCTCTCTCTATTAATAACGCTGTAAAAGGACCAATTTAATTACATCTGAATGTGAATAATGATCAAATAAAGTCTTGTTGGCAATAAAAATGACATGAAGTGTTAGAACTAGTGAGTATTGCGAGATGACAGCAGACAATATATCATAATAATCATAAAAAATTCATAACAAAGATGTCGTCTGTAATACCTTGTATTATATTGTATATGTAGTCAAGCAGTAGTAAGGAGTTTTATTTTAATCCCTTCAAGTGCCTGTGTTTCACTATTACAACGAATGCTGTCCATTGCTCAACAAAAAATAGAAGATGAAGACAGTCTAAATCTAAAATAACTCAAAATTTTCTTTGCAATTATAGCCTTAATTCTCCTTCTATCAAAATCAAAGCCAAACTGAATAATTTCCATGTGAGATCTTCAATCAGAAATGAATCAACAAAAGAAATATTTTACAACTGATAAAAATAATTTCTTAATATAAGTTTGGTTGACAAAGCTAATTTACTAAGTTAATTTGGCTAAAATCTGAATGATTACATTACCTGATTGTGGAATTGATGTATCTGATTTAATATGACCTATGACCCAATCCATATCATCTAATTCTCTATCTATATGATGTAATATCAGCTGTAATACAGTTGGAGCAGCTGTTCGTATTGTGATCAACGAATAGTTCGTTTTATCTTCAACATCCACTTGCTGAAATAAATAACATTTAATCAGGTTTGGACTTTTCTCACATTGTGTTTAGTTTTTCCTTTCATCTTTAATTCAAGTTTGATATTTTCTCAATATTTCTTAATCATTATCAGTTTTAATAGGCCTACCATGAACTATGGTTAGGGGTGGTAACTCTTACTGAACTAAATAATTAACATGGTATAAGGGAGATAACTCACAATGAATAATAAATGATTGGGCACACACTAAATATGGAAACACACTGTCAGCAATATAACCCTTAGTGGAAGCAGATATTAACCCCCATCTTGAAGTAGTAATAGTGAATATTACTGTATGCTTTTGTGACATCCAGGTAGTTTTAACACACAGAATAATAAAGATACAGTTAGAATAAAGAATATAAAACCTGATCAACATCTCCTAGTTGACTGTGAACATCCTGACACATATCTTTTAATATTTGTGGTACACTTGTCATTTGTTGTGTTATAGTTAATAATGTTGATAACACTTGTTTACATGTTGGTATATCATCTGCAATAAATAAATTATTTTGGAAGAAAGACCTTCTTGTGAATTAAATTTGCATTAAGGACTAAAGTGGGTTAAGTATTCAGGACTATATCCTCTGATAAATCTTTTTATCCCTCCTTTTTCTTATAATTATTAACACATTTCTCCAAATGCTACAGAAACATACACTTAAAAGTGAATCATTGAAACACAATTGTACCATATATTATTAGTCTCTTTGTAGTGAGTGGTCATTAAATCCCCTTTCTATCTCTGATCCTACCTATAGTTTGATCTGTACATATCTTATGCATCCATATTTGTACTTCTTCATACTCAGTTCCACGATATGGTAAATATTTACTAAGTTGACCAATAATAGACAACAGTGATCCAACTTCTTTTATATTCTGCTTATCTTCATCACTAGTAAATATATTAGCCACTAATCTCTATAATATACATTAAAATATGTTAATATCATTATTGCACCACAGAAATAGAATGACAACAGTTGGAATCCACTGCAGATGATTTATCTAGAATATAGTTACTGGTGGTTGATTGGTAATAATTTTCACAAACATTACACTTGCCTACTGGCAATTTTGTTGTATGACGTCAAAGGGCTGCTCTTCAGTTTTTCCACAGACGTCACGGTCACAACTCCTTTCAACCATCACTGAAAATCTTTCATCATTGAAAACTTGGAGCCATTCAATGTGGGCGTATAAAAACAACAGATTAAACTATTCATGATTTAGAACAGATCAATCTAGTTTTATCTGTTAAAAATTCTCTGAAAAGAAGAAATTACCCAGTACAATAGAATACATCTTACCTGTAATTTTTTAATATGTTTGTGAATTTTTTCTGTTTTAATCTTTTCTGACCATTTTTCATTTTCTGCACATTCTTCTAAAATTGACATAGTACATAAAATTTAAATGTGTAAATAGATAAAGTAGTTTAAGACAGCTGACCCTCAACCTAAGAAAGTGTTAATAGCTTCACTGTATCCACTAACTAATAATAAACAATTAACATTTATCTTGATGTATGAATCAAGGAAATTAATCACAGTAGTTACATTGAATGCTAATCAAATATTCGATTCAAAATGAAATATCAATTGTTTGACAGTTTTTAATGCATTTTTAGAAATTATAAATCAATATACTCGCCATTATTGATTCATGAATGATCATTATTATATATTTTACTATAGATGAAAAACAAGTCAGATTCCATTATGAATAATTGACATCTAATTACTAGTGTGAGAATCAGAGATTTGTGAAATGGAGGACGCCCTATTGAAAGATTGGGTGGAGTCGGTGATTCTTTAATTTGGTTTGAAGTTTGAACAATAGCACCAATTTACAAAAACTTTATATTTTCAGAGCCTTTTGAGGCAAAAGTTTACTGGATAAAGACACTGCCACTGTAAAATTACTCTTGAGAACTGGAAGGTTATGGGAGAAACGAGCTCAGTCAATGGTAGTGGACCATCCACGTGTATCTATTATGAAATGTTGAAAATCCTTGAAATGGAGATTGCAGTAGCACCAATTAAGTAAGTTCTTTATAGATGATTGAAATATAGCTATTGCATGAATATGGAAACAGTGTGAAAACCATACGACACACCTGTGCTTGCCTACTCCATGATCAAACACGATAGCAGATGGCTTCCATCTTGTTTACTGACGGTACTACTTATTTTAAGACAGACTCGGCTTTCCAATTTATAATATCTACGTCATTGGGGATTTCCAAGTTATACTCACTGGTTGCTATGACCCGCTATGGCGTTGTCTAGAAACGCGCGTGCTCGCGTTAGTTTAAAATTTTTGCTATACGTTTAACATGGACTATTTGATGTAATTTGCCTGATTTGATTTGGCCCCATTTCCATAAATTTAGGTTGTTTTTTAGAAATTTTTAGCAAATGTTAATCTTAGGTGTTTTTTAATTCTAGCCGAAGTAAATTTTTTTACAATTTATAGCGAGTTAAGTTATCGTCTCTAAGAGGCGGGCGTAGTATTTTAAATGGCGGCCATTTGCCATCATGTGTATTCTTGAAGTAGGTACACATGATGTAATCGTATGTGTGAAAACTACATACCTAAAGCTTTAAGACATTGACACAGTCTATCTCTATCTGTTGTACATATAGTAAATACATGTAACAAACCATCTAAACATGCTGATACTATAGTTTTATTATTTCTATCTGTTGTCATCTGATGTTCTATATAATATACTAAAAATAACCTGTAAATAATATATCATATACCTATATCAATTCCTGTTACAATAAGTGCTGTAACTCTTACAATAAATCAAAAGGGTTCTACATCTTATCAACAATTTACACTGTATTATAAATTTCAAATCAATCAGTTGATGCATTTACCCTTTAGAGACTGCACAAGCAATTGTAGACAGGTATATAGCCATATTTTAATGTCAGCTTATAAAAGTATCCTACACAGATATTAATTAATATCAAACTGTCATATTTCAAAAGACTACTCTTTCCATGTACATAAGATTAATTGTTACAGTTTTATGCAAAATTGTTTTTTAATTTTAGTAACAATGCTCAAGGAACTAACTGTGAATTTGCCATCCACATCACAGAGTTCACAGGGTAAATTTGGTGTAAGTATGAATGATGAGAATAATAATAATGATTTTAATAGAAGAAATAGAACTTACTTTCCTAGTTGACAACAATGGTTCATTATTTTTGATTTATCCAGTCCTGCTGATCCATCACATACACCCTTATCTGAATATTGGTGTAATTTATTAACTGCTGTTGTTACAATATGTTTCATAAAATCTAAATTAGTCCGTAGAACATCGTAGGCTGTTTTATGTTTTGCTGAAAAATCTCTGAAAGAAAACATTACATTACACAATGTTTTAATTATTCTTAGACTAGAATTCAGTTATTATTTCTATGGCCACATGTGCTATTCAATGTAAGAGAGAAATTTTTTCCCGGACAACAGTGCTTTTCTCCATATAATATTCATTAGCTTCCAACTGTCAAGGATTCTTTTACATGTATGCTAAAGTGTACACAAATACATCACAAAAATATGACCATGCTCTCAATAGCTGATGTTCTTGTAAACACATGCTAAATTATATAGCTAATTAAAATAAAAGTAGAGACATAAAAGAAGGAAGAATCGAATGGTACTTGCATCTCACAAATACAATATGTAGGACAATTAGAGATTAAAATATCATTTCTAAAATAACAATATCTAAATATTAAACAACAATAATTGAATACAGGTCTTACTTACGTTAATAATATAGTCAGTATATCTACATTAAAACTGAGAGAAAATAAACTAGCTGGAGCTTTACTAGGTTTACTTGTAGAAACTTTGCCTTTTTTACCATTAGCTGTACTGGCCTTCTCCTTTAATAGATCACTTAATTTAACATATTTCTCATATAACTTCAGAACTTTTTCACACTTTTCCACACTGTAAATAATCAGGTTATAAATACTTAATATTGTCATACATGTACTTTGTTACCATAAAAATGATCAAGCTTTTCAAGACTTATCCCGATAGTGACAAAAATGACACTGGAGAAGAATTTTAATCAAAATAGATACAAACTTTGAGACCTTTCACATCAGAGGGTATAACAAAAAGATTTAGACCTGAAGGGATCCCATCCTCTTTGCATACTTCCATACTTTTATTTCTTTTATATACTTAACTACGCTGAGCCAATGTAAAAATATCTTTACCTATTTTTATTATGAATAAAATTGTATTCCATCAATACTTCATATATACCCAACACTAATATAGCGAATATATTATTCTTAATACCAACTGTGTTTTTTAATGTGAAATCGGCTGATTTATCCTGAAAGACAGAAAATATGTACCAAATTAGACTTTTGCTCATCTCTCATATATATTTCACTGGAACTGGTCTTATAGCAAACCTGGCTAACTTTGCTTTGGTTAAAGATATTATTTTGTCATCAGATAGTACATTATATAACTGTAATAAAACTACAGATGGTGCATTACACAGCCATTAGAATTTTACAAATGGTGTATTACAGTAATTACACAGTGTTTAGAAATTTACAAATGGTGCATTACAAAGCAATAAAGGATATACAAAAATTACAAAAGGGGCATTGAACAGCAATTGGAAAATTACAAAATTAACAATTTGAATGCATTCACTGACATAGCTTTCAATAATGAAAATGATGGCACACAGCAATGTTTTGTTATATTCATGCATGTAAATACTGAATTATACAATATTCCAACATAAGCACTGAGCTGACGCTAGTCAAGACGCCAGTGTCCCCCAACCCTACTACACACCAAAAAATATGAACTTCTTACAATTTCAAAATCTTCCATTTCACTCGAGATCATACGGACAGTTAAATCAGCTAGTACTTGTTCTAGAAGTATTAGTGACTTATCTTCCTCTTCATCATCATCATCATCATCATCTGTGTGTTGTTGGGCCAGTGTTTCTCTTGTCTTTATAACTATATGTTGAATACATGCTAATAGGTGAGCCTTTGTAAAATATAAAATATAGAAACTAATAACTTATATATCATTAACAAATTAACAAGCATACAAAACTAAAAGTACAACAGGTAAAGAATGTAATTGTGTTTGATGACCACTCCACTGTTTTTTTTAAGCCATAGAGACTAACGACAAAAATTAAATAAATAAAAATAAGATGTCTGATACGATCAATGGACTTTTGATCGATCACAACACTTCTGTGAAATAACACAAAACAGTCACCAAGTCATTTTGTCACATAAATCTATTTCAATACATTGTGTTAAAACACTATATTTATATGTCTCACTTCACAGAACAATTCAATGCTACAGTTTTATGTAATTTTTGTTGAATTATTGTCATTAGTTCTGCTAATATGCTGATATATGACTCAAGACTCAAAGTTAAATTCCTATGTCTTGTAAATTTACCATGATAGTTAGCCTGCTTATATAATATTTCACAAACTGTGAAATGATCACTTAACTATATATACATATTAGACTATCATGGTAGTTGAATATATGTATATTTCACAACAACAGATAACTGATAGCTAGAGAGAGAAATGGGGTTTAACATCCACTTGACACAAACTAGGTCATTTAGGGACTAGGTAACTGATAGCAACTTTAATAAACTAAGTGGTTACACAAAAATTTACTGAAGCTTTTCATCATTGCTTTTTTTCTGAACAAAATATAACACATTTCTTACCAATGGTTCAGCTAAGAAGACTTGTTCCCCCTGTGCTAAAATACATTTATCTAATAGAATTGGTGGATTTATCTCCTCGTCTTCTACATAAAACTTTGCTAACTGAAATATCAATTTTTGTAAACATCTGTGAGGCATTTCCCTTTAAAAGACCTTGGAAGTCTAAACAAACAATATTGAGTGTAATTCTGGAAATTATATATTAAGTTAGTGCAACCAGAACTAGAACATAAAAATGGAATATGGACCACATTACAAAGTTTGGTTGCAGTTTGAAATTTTGGTTATAAAAAATAGACGTATTACCTGATTCAATAAATTGTCCAACACTGGCATCTGTAACTGTGTATTACGATGGACAACTTCATAAAATCCCTGTTCAAATATTTATCATTATTTTACTTCGCAAAAGTACACATGAAAATGAAATGAAATGGGTTTTAATGTCCTACTGTAATGAAGATGGGCATACCACATACAGTGTGTGCAGCGGTGCTAAGGCCTACTCTTATATAAAATTTCAACTGCTAAGGGATCTTTTATGTGCAAGCCAATGTGTACACCGGACCTTAGTTTTCATACTATCCAAACAACTAGACAGCTGTCCTTGTCAGGCCCTCCATCCTGCATGATTGACAAGGGGGAACCTTGCTGGAAAATCTGTGTGAACATTCTCAGCTGATGCAAGGATAGAAAACCCGACCTCCAGACTAGCGAGCTACCGTTAATTGTATAAACTTACCAGATAAATGAAAAGCACAACTGAGAATAGTAAGTTATTTAAATCAGCTGAAAATTGCTATTATTATGTCAACAAGTAGAATCATGTATTATGAACTAATTTACAGACAAATCTTCATATGAATGGTATTTGGTTTAAACTTGTTGCTAACTCTGCTCTTACCTCATATAATTGAAGACGTACATCTGCTTGCTGTGTACCAACTCTTCTTAGATTACCTAATATTTCTATACACACAGCCTCATTACTAGCAGGATTATAACGTGTATGTACATCAATTTGTACCTAGTCAAACGAATAATTAAATAAGACATTAAGATTCAACAAACAAAACTTTTGTTGTATGAAAATATTATCGATTTAAATAAGTGTAACTTTTATATAATTTGGTGAAATATAATCTACAAGCTCTGGCCATTTTCTTATTTAATAAAAAAAGTTGCAAAAATGCACAGTCCTAAACCATTCTAGCAGTAAACCAAACATCCACCCACTCTGACATGATGGAAATTGTCAGTCACTTTAAATATACATGTACTAGCATCATCATTCATGTGATATAACCGCTACTCTCTATACTTTGTAATCATGGTTGTAAAGTGACGATTCCTGACACAATGCCACTTTTCCCAATGCCACAGCTGGTGTGTTAATAAAAAGTAATCTGCACTTAGAAATGCACATTCTTGAAATAAATTTTAAAGCAGGAGTCTATATAACTCTTTTTCTGTTTTATATAGATAATCCATCCAAATCTATTTTCTTAATAAGACAATTTTATCAAAGTTGTAGAAGAAACAAACCTGACTCAAGTTAAATGGCTGACTACATTGACTGGAGGGTAAGCCACCTAATACTTTAAAATGTTTCAATATCATCAGATATCCATATACACCAATCTTCCTTGAGTCTAATTGTCTGTAATATAAATAACACAGAGCTTTGTTGCATTATCATTACCTCACCACATTTTACTTCTGCAAGAATATAGACTGGGATATCCAAGATGGCAGTCAATTTGGAGACTAATGGAGGATAATGGTATTCATGAGGTTTTTTTTTAATAAACAATATTTTCATTTGTTAAATCTGAATTTGGATATGCGTATGTGTAACCTCTCTCCTTGGAGTCTTTAATACGATGCACTTTATGAAATGTAAACCTAAATATCAAAGATAAGTTGGCAGGCAAATATACAAAATATCAAAAACAACCCCATGATGTAGTTACCATTGTTCTTCCTAAAGCTATGAACAAAACATGCATCTGTAATCGAATGATAACTTTAGCTGCTTGAGTAAGACGCTTTTGTCCTATGATTTTAAACAATTTCAAGTTGATCAGGTAATTTGTGCCTTAAGAGCAACCACAAAATTTTTCCAAAAGATCAAACACAATAAATCTGACAGTGATTATTGTTTGTCTCAGGAATATAAACAATGTCTGTAATCATATGGTAATTTGGAACTCTAGCACATCCACAATTGCCAGATGTCAAAAATGAGCATTCAACTGACTGAGGGATGATGAAAATGTAAGACCAAATTTCAATTTTGGAGCCTAACAAAACAAAATTTACCTTGAAAACATGGCTTTCCGTAAAACAAGGAGAAGTGTATCTTTTAATGATGTGCTTAATTTAAGAAGAGGTTGTATGGCCATTAACAACCCTTGTCCAGAACTTGTTGGTAGGTAGGACAAGAAATCAAATACTTCCTTCACTTTTGGTATTGCTTCCAACAGAAAATGTGGAGATGAAGACACAATGTCTGACAAAAGATCTGTAATCAAAGTCATATAAAAGATTTTAATTTGTTTGTTAGTGAAGAATCATTATTTATTTTACAAAAAAGACACAGAAGATTAAAACGCTATCATTAAACATGAAAATAAAATCAAAACACGACATCTAAAAAAATAAATCAGATTACGTAACTTACCTAAATAATGTGAGATTGGTTGAGTTGCTTTGGTTACAATTCTATTAAATATTTGATCTAGTATTTCCAATCGTACGACTTCATGCACCTGATATAATAAAGAAATATACTTTAAAGTTTGACACAATAATTAGCTTGAACATAGGGATCCTTAACAATAGTGGGAGCAAACCAGACGACTCATGAGGAAAATCCATGAGGTTAAGCAGGTGACCCTTCTCCTTGTCACGTAGAAGTGTGGGATCGAAACCAAGGCACTTAATTCAATGATAAACCTTATCTTATGATGTTCTAAAGCGCACACATTAGACTAATCAGCCACACCCATCTCCACAACACAATGAAAAGAAGACAAATGGATGCAGGTGACAACAATACATATCCCAATTAAATGTTGACAAATAAATATGTATAAGCAATAAAAAATTAAATAAAGTGAATTTATGTTTCCCTACCTTAAATGTATTTTTCAGCACTAGTTTACCAAGTTGACAAGTAAACTGTGAAGGGGTTTTTATTGTTGCTTGATAAATTTCTTTTCCAAATGCTGATTTGGGTCCGCAACTATCCATAAGTGTAAATCCAAGTTGAACCAGTCCTTGTAAAACATGATCCCACCCATATTTACTATAAAACAAATCATGGCACATTATCTTGTCTATAATAAGATCACTTTTTAAGTATAGAACTCAATTTCACAATAAAATGTTTTAATCAAAACTACTATTTGTTAAACACACAAGAAGCCATTCAGAAAAACAGTGGAATGAGTGGATTATTATAATTTCAATACATATTTCCATTATACGAGTATTATAGATTCTAGGCTTGCTTGTACAGTCAGAACACGATGAGAACCCACAAATTTATGTGAAGGACTTATTCTTTGTCACTTAAAATGTCGGATAAAAACCACAACATAATGTGTTAGATTCCTTAGCCCTTCAACACACACTGTCGAATGTAACTATAGATAATAATACATCAATAATAAATACATGTACATTAATAGTATACACTATAGTTAATCTAACCTGTTATCAACTGTTTCTAAAACATAACTAGTAATATCTACTGTATTTGGTACTAATTCTCTTATCCACTCAGAATTATTCTCTTTATCTTTATCTTTAAAACTCTTCAATATGGTTGATTTTATAAAGTCATAAAGCTGAAATTTTTAAACAGAATGAGATACCAATTGTTATTCACAAAATTTTATTACTACTTATGAACATTTTGAGTTGAGGGAATTGCAATAAAGTCACATTTGACCCAATCCAGGAAACGTTTTTTGTGTAAGCAGAATGAAAAGTGAGAAATGGGGTTTAACGTCCACTCTAGACAGACTAGGTAATTTCTGGAGTAAACGTATGATTCAATTCTATTTCAATAAATCGCTTTGGTGTTGAGCAGGTGGGGGGGGGGGAAGAAAAACCCACAAGTTTGGATAGGCGACCCTGAACCTTGTTACATAGAAGCAGGATATAGATACCACACCACTTGACTCAAAGATAAACCTTGTGATTTCATGTAGACTTGCATTAAACCAGTAGACCCACATCCCAACCTCTGGTGAATGATCGAGAAGGTACCATTCAGGTGGTGCATTTCTTTTCACCCGAAATTCATCCATTGACTAATGATTTCTGCACTCAAAAGTAATGATTTGCCAAATGTACCTGTGAATATAAATTTTTAGAGTGAGCCCAATCATATATAAGAAGATAGGTTGCCAGGCAACGAAACATACGCCCACAGCAGCTAAATCGTCCGGGCAGTCAACAAGGGTTGTCGCATATTTTTACTTTTTTCGGTAATGAAACATTTGTAATACACTAAAAACTGATTAAGAGTAACAACTCATTATGTAATTATTAGAAAACCATTAGAATTTGATTGCTTTTTATAAAGTTTTACCCCACGCTAACAATTAGTATATACATGAAACATTTAATATCATGGATTTAGCTGTTCAGTTATCTAAATTCATTGAAAATCAAAATACTTGTTCGTTTCAACACCTTAAACTCTATGTATCAATCTGAAGTCAATCGGATGGTAACTTTGGCCTCTATAGCGTCACAAGAATTTTTGAAGTTATCAAGGGAGATAACTCTGGCAGTAATTATTTGAAATCGCAGAAAATCAATAGGATTCTTCGTCTCATGAACTTAAAACACTGTGTGTAAATCTAAAGTCAATCGGATATTAACTTTGGCCTCCAGAGCGTCAACAAGATTTTTTGAGGTGATCAAGGGCCATAACTCTGGCACTAATTAATGGAAATCGCTGAAAATCAATAGCCGTCTTTGTTTTATGACCTTAAACACTGTGTATAAATTTGAAGTCAATCGGATATTAACTTTGGCCTCTAGAGCGTCCACAAGATTTTTTGAAGTGATCAAGGGCCATAACTCTGGCATTAATTATCGGAAATCGCTGAAAATCAATAGGCTTCTTCGTCTTATGACCTTAAACACTGTGTATAAATTTAAAGTCAATCGGATATTTACTTTGACCTTTAGAGCGTCCACATGATTTTTTAAAGAGATCAAGGGCAATAACTCTGGCATTAATTATCGGAAATCGCCGAAAATCGATAGGCTTCTTCGTCTCATGACCTTAAACACTGTGTATAAATCTAAAGTCAATCGGATATTAACTTTGGCCTCTAGAGCGTCCACAAGATTTTTTGAGGTGATCAAGGGCCATAACTCTGGCACTAATTATCGGAAATCGCTGAAAATCAATAGGCGTCTTCGTCTTATGACCTTAAACACTGTGTATAAATTTAAAGTCAATCGGATATTAACTTTGGCCTCTAGAGCGTCCACAAGATTTTTTGAAGTGATCAAGGGCCATAACTCTGGCACTAATTATCGGAAATCGCTGAAAATCAATAGGCTTCTTCGTCTTATGACCTTAAACACTGTGTATAAATTTAAAGTCAATCAGATATTTACTTTGACCTTTAGAGCGTCCACATGATTTTTTAAAGAGATCAAGGGCAATAACTCTGGCATTAATTATCGGAAATCGCCGAAAATCGATAGGCTTCTTCGTCTCATGACCTTAAACACTGTGTATAAATCTAAAGTCAATCGGATATTAACTTTGGCCTCTAGAGCGTCCACAAGATTTTTTGAGGTGATCAAGGGCCATAACTCTGGCACTAATTATCGGAAATCGCTGAAAATCAATAGGCGTCTTCGTCTTATGACCTTAAACACTGTGTATAAATTTAAAGTCAATCGGATATTAACTTTGGCCTCTAGAGCGTCCACAAGATTTTTTGAAGTGATCAAGGGCCATAACTCTGGCACTAATTATCGGAAATCGCTGAAAATCAATAGGCTTCTTCGTCTTATGACCTTAAACACTGTGTATAAATTTAAAGTCAATCGGATATTAACTTTGACCTTTAGAGCGTCCACAAGATTTTTTAAAGAGATCAAGGGCCATAACTCTGGCACTAATTATCGGAAATCGCCGAAAATCAATAGGCGTCATTGTCTTATGACCTTAAACGCTGTGTATAAATTTAAAGTCAATCGGATATTAACTTTGGCCTCTAGAGCGTCCACAAGATTTTTAGAAGTGATCAAGGGCCATAACTCTGGTAGTTATTATCGGAAATCGCTGAAAAACAATAGGCTTCTTCGTCTCATGACCTTAAACACTGTGTATAAATTTAAAGTCAATCAAATATTAACTTTAGCCTGTAGAGCGTCCACAAGCAATTGTGGACGCCGGACCGACGGACCGACGGACGGACGGACGGGGGCGACGACAATATACGACCACATTTCAATGTGGGCGTATAAAAACGATGTAAACTACCTGATCTTGTAATCTATGTATACGAGCTACAGATAAAGCTAGAGCCAGATTAAATGGTGCTAATACTTTAACTGGATGCAACAGCAGTGTATTCTAAAAATAAACAAAGATAGGTTGTCAGGCAACGAAACATACGCCCACAGCAGCTAAATCGTCCGGGCAGTCAACAAGGGTTGTCGCATATTTTTACTTTTTTTGGTAATGAAACATTTGTAATAAACTAAGAGTAACAACTCATTATGTAATTATCTGGAAATCATTAGCATTTGTTTGTTTTTTATAAAGTTTTGCCTCACGCTAACAATTAGTATAGCAGGCGCAGATCCAGGACCCCCCCCCCCCGCTCAGACTTGAAAATTTTTTTAAGCGATTTTATTGGCGATTTAGACCTGTTATTTTGGAATTTACCTTCCGGAAATACGTCAGAATGAACCAAATTGAATCTAATTTACCAAATTATCGGTTGAGCGCAATTAGTTAAGCAATTATCAAACCTAGACCCCCCCCTGCAAAAAATCCTGGATCCGCACCTGTATAGGAAACATTTAACATCATGGATTTAGCTGTTCAGTTATCAAAATTCATTGAAAATCAACATACTTGTTCGTTTCAACACCTTAAACTCTGTGTATCAATCTGAAGTCAATCGAATGATAAGTTTGGCATCTATAGCATCACAAGGTTTTTTGAAGTGATCAAGGGAGATAACTCTAACTTATTTGAAATCGCAGAAAATCAGTAGGGTTCTTCGTCTCATGACCTTAAACACTGTGTATAAATTTGAAGTCAATCGGATATCAACTTTGGCCTCTAGAGCGGCCACAAGATTTTTTGAAGTGATCAAGGGCCATAACTCTGGCACTAATTATCCGAAATCGCTGAAAATCAATAGGCTTCTTCATCTTATGACCTTAAACACTGTGTAAGAATTTAAAGTCAATCGGATATTAACTTTGGCTTTTAAAGCGTTCACAAGATTTTTTGAAGTGATCAAGGGCCATAACTCTGGCACTGATTATCGGAAATTGCTGAAAATCAAAAGGCTTCTTCGTCTTATGACCTTAAACACCGTGTATAAATTTAAAGTCAATCGGATATTAACTTTGGCTTCTAGAGCGTCCACAAGATTTTTTGAAGTGAACAAGGGCCATAACTCTGGCACTAATTATCGGAAATCGCTGAAAATCAATAGACTTCTTCATTTTATGAGCTTTAACACTGTGTAAGAATTAAAAGTCAATCGGATATTAACTTTGGCCTTTAGAGCGTCCACAAGATTTTTTGAAGTGATCAAGGGCCATAACTCTGGCACTAATTATCGGAAATCGCTGAAAATCAATAGGCTTCTTCGTCTTATGACCTTAAACACTGTGTATAAATTTAAAGCCAATCAGGTATTAAATTTGGCCTCTAGAGCGTCCACAAGATTTTTCAAAGTGATCAAGGGCCATAACTCTGGTAGTTATTATCGGAAATCGCTGAAACAAGCAATTGTGGACGCCGGACCAACGGACGGACAGACGGGGGCGACGACAATATACGACCACATTTCAATGTGGGCGTATAAAAATATTGTTTTTTTCAATGTTGAATATCAACAGTTCCATGGTCAATATGAGAGCAAGGCAACTGCAAGAAGGATATGACGCTTATTGGTGCACAAACTTAATCAATACCTCTCTTACATTCTACAGAGGTCTATAGCCTCCTCAGCCCACTAACCAAACCAATTTAAACGAAATATATTTCTTACCTTTAAATATTTAATAAATTCTCTACCCAATTCTTGATCCTGTTTAACTGAGAAAACTATATGTAATATAACTGTTCCTTCAGTATATCTTAATGTCTCTGTATCACATTCTTCACTCATCAAATCTTCACTAGCAATTAGACAAATACATGGTATGTTATTTAATTTATGCTTTGTCCAGATAACAATCCATTGGATATCTTAAAGGAGTTAAGGATATAGAATCAAACACCATCAGCAGGTTACTTTTTTTAGTATAAATTCAAGAATTGAATAAAACAGATAGACTTTGATTATTTTCAGATTAATATGCTCTAGGTATGATTCCAATTGTATATATCAAACAGCACTTCATTATATTTTTGATTAAGCACAGAGTTATCCTCCAAGAAACTAATTTCATACCACTGGACAGACAAACAAACTAGCAGGTATATTACACTTTGAGCAGGTGTATAATTATGACACAGTTAATTCTTGTTAATGTTACAGTTAATTTCTGTTATAGACTTGTTATTTTAGTACATATATTCATACATTAAATAGAGAGAGAGGGAGAGAAATGGCGGTTAACGTTTTCTCGCCACAAACTAGGTCATTTTGGGACTAATATATGGTTTGATTTTTTTATTTGAATAATTTGCTTGTGTGTAGGGGTCTTTGGCAGTGGGAAGAAACCATATGAGGGTCCAGAGAAAACCCTATGAGGTTGGACAGGCATCCCTACTCCTTGTCACGTACAACCGGGGATTCGAAAGCACGCTAGTTGACTCAATGACAGGCTTTATGATACAGTGCGCAGGTCATAACCATGCAACTGCCTCATACATTAAATAATTACCTGATTTCTGATATTTGATTTCTACAAACTGTATCTTTATCAATATAAAATGAAGTAACACCTTCAATAACCAGACGTTTATGACCCTTCAATAGAATAAAATACATTGACACAAGAATAATATTATATACTTCAAAATAAGAAATCTTGAATACCTGTCATAAAAATAATTATTACTATATGTATATCTTATTTCCACCACTTATTTTATCTTTCAGGATTAAGGCTGAACAAATCTTGGTAATCACTCCCTGTGTTGCTCATTGTTTTCTGTGAAAACAGCCCTTAAATAAAATGATAAAACAATTCATTTACCCTTTTGGCCAACAACAAAAGCTGATAAACAAGAGCTGGTAAATCTTGTAGTGCCATTTCGGGAAAGGATCGTATAATTTTTTCTATAACAAATTTCAATTCTTCTGATGTCATTGGAACATCTATAAACATGGCTGCTAAATGAACAACTGTTGTTGGATCCCATCTATAAAAAATAAAGAACATTTAGAAATTTATTTTAAAGTATTTTACGAGAATCTGTATTAAAAAAATCTTTATTAAATGTTATCTGTTGGACTATTAATAATATAATATGTAATGAAATCTATGATGGCAATTTCCGTAGATCTTGGAAGTCAATTCTTTTTTAAACTTTACAAAGTATGGTTAGGAACAATATGTTAACTTTAAGTTAGGAAGAAATTGTAAACCTTATATACCATGGTCAGGCGGGATAAGGGATATCTAAACTTTATGTTAGGATGGAATTGTAAACTTTATATACTGTGGTTAGTAAGACCATGGTAAACATTATGTTAGGAGGGTATTGTAAACTATATATACCGTGGTTAGGACAGGTATGTAAACTTGATATACCATGGTTAGGAGGGATATGTAAACGTTATATGCCATGGTTAGGACCATGTAAACTTTATATATCATGGTTAGGGGGACCATGTAACCTTTATGTTAGGAGTGAATTGTAAACTTTATATACCATGGTTGGAGGGATTATGTAAACTTTATGTTAAAGATAGGCTGGCACTGCCAGGCAGGATACGCCCACATTTTCAAGAGATGGACAGAGAACAAGCAATACCGAAAGTGATTTTTCCTACATCTTTAAGTCCTGTATTTCATACTGTATTGGGAGCAGCCATTTAGTTGGTCAGTTCCAGTCTGATATTAATGAAATTCGAAACCGACAATGATTATGGTGTGACGGTACACAACCTAGAAATGTGACTTTTCATCAAAATCGGATAAGAATTGTGACCTGTAGAGAGTCCACAACCATGATATACCATATTTTTACACTATTCGCGTACAAATGGCGACCATTTCGTCCGGCAATTTTGGTACGATTTTCACGAAATTAGAACTCAACCTTCCTCATCAAAATCGAATTAAAATTGTGACCTATACAGGGTCCACAACCATGATATATCATTTTTATACGCCCACATTTTCATGTGGACGTATTATGTCGTCGCCCCTGTCCGTCCGGACGTCCGTCCGTCCGTCCACAATTTGTTTGTGGACTCTCTACAGGTCACAATTCTTATCCGATTTTGACGAAACTTGAAATATAGGTTTATCCCCATAAGATCTCAGTTCCTTTCGATATTGGCATGTATCGGATCAAAACTTCATGGATTATGGCCCCTGATTGTACGAAAAATCACGTTTTTAGCTTGTGGACCCTATAGAGGTCACAATTTTGAACCGATTTTGATGAAACTTGACATGCATGTTTGTAACCCAAAGATCTTGGTTCCTTTCGATATTTGCGGCTTTCGGAATGTAATTTCCTGAATTATGGCCACTGATTGTCCGAAAAATCACCCTTTTTAGCTTGTGGTCCCTCTGGAGGTCACAATTATTATTCGATTTAAAAAACCATTTGATTATATCACCGTTACACCCTAAGGAAGGTTGAGTTCAAATTTCGGGAAAATCGGACGAAAACTGCCATACAAAATGGCCGCCGTTTGTACGCGAATACTGTTAAAAAATGGTATATCAAGGTTGTGGACCCTGTGGAGGTCACAATTTTGATTCGATTTTGATGAAACTTCAAATTCATGGTTATAACCCAAAGATCTTGCTTCCTTTCGATATTTGCGCAATTCGGATCGTAACTTCCTGAATTATGGCCCCTGATTATACGCAAAATCGCCTTTTTTTTAGCTTGGAGGTCACAATTATTATTCGATTTAAAAACCTGTTTGATTATATCACCGTTACACCCTAAGGAAGGTTGAGTTCGAATTTCGGGAAAATCGGACGAAAATTGCCATACAAAATGGCCGCCGTTTGTACGCGAATACTGTTAAGAAATGGTATATCAAGGTTGTGGACCCTGTGGAGGTCACAATTTTGATTCGATTTTGATGAAACTTGAAATTCATGGTTATAACCCAAAGATCTTGGTTCCTTTCGATATTTGCGCATATCGGATCGTAACTTCCTGAATTATGGCCCCTGATTATACGCAAAATTGCCTTTTTTTTTAGCTTGGAGGTCACAATTATTATCCGATTTAAAAAGATAGGCTGGCACTGCCAGGCAGGATACGCCCACATTTTCGACAGATGGATAGAGAACAAACAATACGGAAAGTGATTTTTCCTACATCATTAAGTCCTGTATTTCATACTGTATTGGGAGCAGCCATTTTGTTGGTCAGTTCCAGTCTGATATTCATGAAATTCGAAGTCGACAATGATTATGGTGTGACGGTACACAACCTAGAAATGTGACTTTTCGTCAAAATCGGATAAGAATTGTGACCTGTACAGAGTCAACAACCATGATATACGATATCTTTACACTATTCGCGTACAAACGGCGACCATTTCGTCCGGCAATTTTGGTACCATTTTCACGAAATTCGAATAATTCAGGAAGTTACGATCCGATATGCGCAAATACCAAAAGGAACCAAGATCTTTGGGTTATAACCATGCATTTCAAGTTTCATCAAAATCGAATTAAAATTGTGACCTTTACAGGGTCCACAACCTTGATATACCATTTTTTAACAGTATTCACGTACAAACGGTGGCCATTTTGTATGGCAATTTTGGTCTGATTTTCCCGAAATTCGAACTCAACCTTCCTTACGGTGTAACGGTAATATAATCAAACGTTTTTTCAAATCTGATAATAATTGTGACCTCCAAGCTAAAAAAAAAGGCGATTTTGCGTATAATCAGGGGCCATAATTCAGGAAGTTATGATCCGATATGCGCAAATATCGAAAAGAAGCAAGATCTTTGGGTTATAACCTTGAATTTCAAGTTTCATCACAATCGAATCAAAATTGTGACCTCCACAGGGTCCACAACCTTGATATACCATTTTTTAACAGTATTCGCGTACAAACGGCGGCCATTTTGTATGGCAATTTTCGTCCGATTTTCCCGAAATTCGAACTCAACTTTCCTTAGGGTGTAACGGTGATATAATCAAACGTTTTTTTAAATCGAATAATAATTGTGACCTCCAAGCTAAAAAAAAGGCGATTTTGCGTATAATCAGGGGCCATAATTCAGGAAGTTACGATCCGATATGCGCAAATATCGAAAGGAAGCAAGATCTTTGGGTTATAACCATGAATTTCAAGTTTCATCAAAATCGAATCAAAATTGTGACCTCCACAGGGTCCACAACCTTGAAATACCATTTTTTAACAGTATTCGCGTACTAACGGCAGCCATTTTGTATGGCAATTTTCGTCCGATTTTCCCGAAATTCGAACTCAACCTTCCTTAGGGTGTAGCGGTGATATAATCAAACGTTTTTTTAAATCGAATAATAATTGTGACCTCCAGAGGGACCACAAGCTAAAAAGGGTGATTTTTCGGACAATCAGGGGCCATAATTCAGGAAATTACATTCTGATAGCCGCAAATATCGAAAGGAACCAAGATCTTTGGGTTACAAACATGCATGTCAAGTTTCATCAAAATCGGTTCAAAATTGTGACCTCTATAGGGTCCACAAGCTAAAAACGTGATTTTTCGTACAATCAGGGGCCATAATCCATGAAGTTTTGATCCGATACATGCCAATATCGAAAGGAACCGAGATCTTTTGGGGATAAACCTATGTTTCAAGTTTCGTCAAAATCGGATAAGAATTGTGACCTGTAGAGAGTCCACAAACAAATTGTGGACGGACGTCCGGACGGACAGGGGCGACGACATAATACGTCCACATGAAAATGTGGGCGTATAAAAACGTTTGATTATATTACCGTTACACCGTAAGGAAGGTTGAGTTTGAATTTCGGGAAAATCAGACCAAAATTGCCACACAAAATGGCCGCTGTTTGTACGCGAATACTGTTAAAAAATGGTATATCAAGGTTGTGGACGCTGTAAAGGTCACAATTTTAATTCGATTTTGATGAAACTTGAAATTCATGGTTATAACCCAAAGATCTTGGTTCTTTTCGATATTTGCGCATATCGGATCGTAACTTCCTGAATTATGGCCCCTGGTTATACGCAAAATCCCCCTTTCTTTAGCTTGTGGTCCCTCTGGAGGTCACAATTATTATCCAATTTAAAAAAACGTTTGATTATATCACCGTTACACTGTAAGGAAGGTTGAGTTTGAATTTCGGGAAAATCGGACCAAAATTGACAGACAAAATGGCCGCCGTTTGTACGCGAATACTGTTAAAAAAAATGATATATCATGATTGTGGATCCTGTATAGGTCACAATTTTAATTCGATTTTGATGAGGATGTTTGAGTTCTAATTTCGTGAAAATCGTACCAAAATTGCCGGACGAAATGGTCGCCGTTTGTACGCGAATAGTGTAAAAATATGGTATATCATGGTTGTGGACTCTCTACAGGTCACAATTCTTATCCGATTTTGATGAAAAGTCACATTTCTAGGTTGTGTACCGTCACACCATAATCATTGTCGGTTTCGAATTTCATTAATATCAGACTGGAACTGACCAACTAAATGGCTGCTCCCAATACAGTATGAAATACAGGACTTAATAAAGAAGTAGGAAAAATCACTTTCGGTATTGCTTGTTCTCTGTCCATCTCTCGAAAATGTGGGCGTATCCTGCCTGGCAGTGCCAGCCTATCTTTTTAACAGTATTCGCGTACAAACGGCGGCCATTTTGTCTGTAAATTTTCCCGAAATTCAAACTCAACCTTCCTTACAGTGTAACGGTGATATAATCAAACGTTTTTTTAAATTGGATAATAATTGTGACCTCCAGAGGGACCACAAGCTAAAGAAAGGGGGATTTTGCGTATAACCAGGGCCCATAATTCAGGAAGTTACGATCCGATATGCGCAAATATCAAAAAGAGCCAAGATCTTTGGGTTATAACCATGAATTTCAAGTTTCATCAAAATCGAATTAAAATTGTGACCGTTACAGGGTCCACAACCTTGATATACCATCTTTTAACAGTATTCGCGTACAAACGGCGGCCATTTTGTATGGCAATTTTCGTCCGATTTTCCCGAAATTCGAACTCAACCTTCCTTAGGGTGTAACGGTGATATAATCAAAAGTTTTTTTAAATCGGATAATAATTGTGACCTCCAAGCTAAAAAAAGGCGATTTTGCGTATAATCAGGGGCCATAATTCAGGAAGTTACGATCCGATATGCGCAAATATCGAAAGGAAGCAAGATCTTTGGGTTATAACCATGAATTTCAAGTTTCATCAAAATCGAATCAAAATTGTAACCTCCACAGGGTCCACAACCTTGATATACCATTTTTTAACAGTATTCGCGTACAAACGGCGGCCATTTTGTATGGCAATTTTCGTCCGATTTTCCCGAAATTCGAACTCAACCTTCCTTAGGGTGTAACGGTGATATATTCAAACGGTTTTTTAAATGGAATAATAATTGTGACCTCCAAGCTAAAAAAAAGGCGATTTTGCGTATAATCAGGGGCCATAATTCAGGAAGTTACGATCCGATATGCGCAAATATCGAAAGGAAGCAAGATCTTTGGGTTATAACCATGAATTTCAAGTTTCATCAAAATTGAATCAAAATTGTGACCTCCACAGGGTCCACAACCTTGATATACCATCTTTTAACAGTATTCGCGTACAAACGGCGGCCATTTTGTATGGCAATTTTCGTCCGATTTTCCCGAAATTCGAACTCAACCTTCCTTAGGGTGTAACGGTGATATAATCAAACGTTTTTTTAAATCGATTAATAATTGTGACCTCCAGAGGGACCACAAGCTAAAAAGGGTGATTTTTTTTCGGACAATCAGGGGCCATAATTCAGGAAATTACATTCCGATAGCCGCAAATATCGAAAGGAACCAAGATCTTTGGGTTACAAACATGCATGTCAAGTTTCATCAAAATCGGTTCAAAATTGTGACCTCTATAGGGTCCACAAGCTAAAAACGTGATTTTTCGTACAATCAGGGGCCATAATCCATGAAGTTTTGATCCGATACATGCCAATATCGAAAGGAACCGAGATCTTTTGGGGATAAACCTATATTTCAAGTTTCGTCAAAATCGGATAAGAATTGTGACCTGTAGAGAGTCCACAAACAAATTGTGGACGGACGTCCGGACGGACAGGGGCGACGACATAATACGTCCACATGAAAATGTGGGCGTATAAAAAGGAATTGTAAACTTTTTATACCATGGTTATGTAGAAAATGTGAACATTATATAGCATCATTATGAGCATGTAAACTTTATGTTAGGAGGAAATTGTAAACTTCATATACCACAGTTAGGAGGATTATGTAAACTTTATGTTATGACTAAATTGTAAACTCTATATACCATGGCTGGGAGGTTCATGTTAGGAGGGAATTGTAAACTTCATATACCATAGTTAGGAGGATATGTAAACTTTATGTTATGACTGAATTGTAAACTCTATATACCATGGCTGGGAGGTTCATGTAAACTTTGTGCTGGGAGGGAACTGTAAACATTATAAAGAGTGATTAAAAATTACCTTCCTGAACAAAGAGTATTTAAAATATGATTTTTACATTCAGATCCTCGCATACTACCATCTCCATATATAACTTTATCTTCTTTAGATAACTCATATAATATCTTTGGAAACAGATCAACAGCTCTGGAAATAAAAAACAAAACATTACAGCCACATTTCTCTCCATACTTTATAAAATCATTTGATGACAATTTATTATCATACAGAATTCTATTTATTGATTTAAACAATATTTTATTCATGTAAAATATGTTTTGTAAGATGCTAGTTTATCTGTTTCTAAAATAAAATATTAATTTAAAATGTGTGTACGATAACATAATTTTTTTTTTCTAACATAGTAGACTTGATTTGATTCAGTTTATACTACTGATTTGGCCGCAAGTTGTAGTGAGGCTTATTACAAATAAAACATACTTTCCTCCTGTAAAAGTACCATTTTTCACAGACTCTGTAAATTGACTGGCTAATTCAACTAAATTTGCTCCACCCAATTTGTCAGCCTGACAAAAATATAAAAAGAGTGTTTGATCTTTTCATGTGGACAGGTACATGCAGGTTATAATATGATGTCACATCAATGATGAATCACCCATACAAGAAAACTTTGTACAACTTTCTAGTTTGTTTATTAATATATAGATTAACTCAAGCTTTGATTCTATGATTTGTGACTGAACACAACCAAGATTGGCATTGAGAATTTTTGTTTGATTTCTTTACAATGTGTATCCACCATGCATATCTTACCTCAAGCATCAATAAACCAACCAGGTTAGAAACAGTTTGAATATTGATTTCATTTTTCTGTAGAACCTTTATCATATATTTATAAATAAGAAGCTGATTTTCTTTTCCATCTTCTTTTAAACAATATAAACCTAGAAACAGTTTAAAGTTGAAAGATCATAATTTTATAACATCAACCATTGATTAAGAATAACATAAACTAATTCAGAGAGAGAGAGAGAGAGAGGCAGACAGGCAGAGAGTTTAACGTGACAAGTCATATCTGGATTAACATATGGTTCAATATGATTTGATTAATTTGCATGTGTATAGGCGTCTTTAGGAAACTGGAGAAAACTCACAAAGTTAAACTGGTGACCCTACATCACGTACAAGCAGGGAATTGAAACCACACCACTCGACTCAATGACAGATCCTCTGATCCAACGTGATCGTGTTGACCATGACGCACACATACACTCGAGTCCTTTGACCAAATGAAACTTTTATTATGATATACCCTGTTTACTGTTCATTAACTGCTTCTTTCTTTTTTCATATATTTCACAAAAATTCTCTCAAAGCTAAATCATTGTGCAAAAATATTGGACATCATAGGAATATATAGAATATATTATAACAACAAGATTACCTGTTAATACAGCTAGTACAAATACTGTTGGATCAGTTCTTCCTCTTAAAACATAGTTATCTAATAACTCTTTAATCTACAAAAAAAAAAAGGTACGTACGCATACATATCAATAAAAAATCACATTTCATTCTTTGAGCAAATTAAGTTGAATTTCTTTGTATGATATGTACTTTATACAGCTTCTGATCAATAAATCATTTGTGTTCATACTGTAGTGAAAAAGTTTGCTTGATCTAGGCCCATAGTATATAAAGCTTTAGGTAAAGTTTGTAAACATGTTTCCAAATATAAAATTGACTTGAAATGTACCTCACTAAATTCTTTACTTTTCAGTATTTCTGCCAATTCCTCATATTTGCGTTTCTCATAGAGCAATAAAATTTGTTTATCCATATTTATATTGTTTCTGAAAAGAAATAAATGGATACATCACCAAGCACAGATCTAGTAGTAGTATTTTAGATTGTGGAACCAATTCCAAAAGTGTTCACTAATTAAAATAAGGAGGGAAAGCGGCACAATATGCAAACAAATGGATTAGATTTTGAAGAACAAATTGCTACTTGCTGAGTTGTTTGTTTGGGGTCAGTAGGCCTATTAGTGTTAGGATTCAAACTTAAAGTTAGTGATGAGTTCCATGTAGATGATAATAATGATAATGGCTAATATGGCAGTAATAATTAGTAAATCTTGACAAAAACCAAATATTTGGACAGTTTGCACAACTGTCAGTGTCAATTTGTGGTTTGTATATAACCTAATGTTCGTCATTTATTGTTAGAAGCCTGAATGATTATGTCTCACCAATCGATTAGTTACAAAAATTGTCGTTATTATTGATTTTAATCATTTGTAAAACTTGCAAATAAAGTTTGTTTACAACGTGAAATTTGGCGGGAAAAATCGCACTTCCGCTTCCTGGAATTGGTCCAATGAAATTCGCAAATAAAGTTGACCTACTTTCGGACATTAGTTGGAAGACACAGCAAATTTCTAAGACTAAAGAAAACAATCTAATCTTCTCAAAATTAGAAAAGATAAATTGAATGATTGTTGCTGTAGTTCGTATAGGGGGATATGTCTTCAAAGAAACGAAATCGAGAAAATGGAAACAAAACAGATGAAAGTGAAGCAAAAAAACAAAAAACAGATCTTCCTACTACTACTAGTACTACTGGTGGTGTCAAATCAACAAAAAAAGCACCAAACGATTCCATAACACCAACAACCACCCAAAGTTTCTTCTCTAAATTTAAAATGTATATTTTAAAAGCAGGAATTGAAAAGGCCAGATTAAAAATATTTGAAACTCAAGTAGAAAAATATGGAGGAGAAATATCATATAGTTTAAGTGATGATTTAACTCATATTATTGTTGAGGATAAAATTGATTTGGAAAAGTTGTGTCGTCTGCTAAAATTAGATAAACCACCAATAAACATTCCCATTATAAAATCAACATGGTTAAGCACGTGTTTTCGTGAGAAACAGTTCACAGACATAAAAGACTTTACTCTAGACGTCCAACAATACAAAGACGAAAAGTGATACCGAGGACAAGATGAAAGATAACATTTTAACTAATGAGGCTCTTCAACCAAAATTAGAAAATAGTGAAAACAAATCATATAAAAAAGTTGGAATTATGTTTAATGCCTTCACTAAGCCATCCAAAAAGACTGATTCCGATAGTGACTATGTTGAGAGTGACGATAGTGATTATGGTGAAGGAACTAGTACCAGTACAAGTGATTTTTCATCTGACATATCCCCAGTCAAAAATTTTCCAGTAGGATTTCATTTTGTAGCCTAATGTATAAAACAAGTTGAATCTTTGGTACAATTTAGAAATATGTGGTTGGTGCGGATAAGTGGAATGTTAAAACAAATTCCATTTCATTTCACAATATATAGTTAATGTCCAAATTTTCTACTTTTTTTCTAGTTCTTGTGTTCTCTCATGGAAAAGTTCAATAGTAGATGGTTACTTGCCTGATCTCATCCAGCATTTATTTTAGGCTGGTTTTTTTATTCATTATGCAAATGTCAACTACCATACTAGTTTAATTAGTATCAGTTACTTGTTACTATCTGTAGAATATATTAATCAAGAAATCTATTTATCAATTCATTCATCTTTTAGGTTGGAAGTTGGACATGTGCTCATTCATCAAAAAATCCTAAACCAAATATGAACCAAGCCATTACAGCTAAACTAGAGGTTGCATTATAAACATTTTTTATAGCATTAAATATATTACTTCATACATACATATGGACTTATATTTTGGTGGGGACTGTTTGTAGAGATATGGTGACCAATAGTCTACATGTAAACTTACATTATTGTTTAATGTGAGTAGTAAATAACTCACTGGCATTGATCAATGAATTATATTGAGATGATATCTTATACTAGCTACTAGATTTAACTTGTTTGAATTCTTTTGAATAGGAAATGGTGAAAAATTATGAAAGTACAAATGATAAATGGAGAGCTTTTGGTTATCAAAAAGCAATTCAGGCACTACGAAGTTACCCTAAACAAATATCAACGTGGGAGGTATGTGCATATTCGTCATCAGGATTACATTTGGAGGAGGGGTGGAAAAAGAAGCTACTTAATTGAAAATTTGTCAACAAATAGAAATGACATTAATCTGTTTCAGACAAAAATGATTCATTGATAGTGCTACGACAGTTAATACATTAGAAATGAAATAAAATGGGGTTTAACATGGGGCTATTGAAGTGTGCTATTTGAGAAATGTTATCTGGACAGTAATGTGACAGTTAACTTTACATGGATTTTCAATTTCCATCGATTTTCAAGTGAATGCCAACATGCAGACAGGACTATGTTTTTTTTCCATCCCATACAAACAACTAGATGCTTTTCCTTGCCTAGGGAAATCAGGTTGAAAATTCTGAAGAACCTGTGCAGCGAACTCCAGGATTGAATCCAGAACCTCCTTTTAGTTAGCAAATGCCTTTTCATTGAATCACAATAATGTCTTTCAAATAATTATATTAGATGGAGATGGGACTGTGTTCGGTTTGCAGCTCCCATTTTACAAGAGTTATTCCCCTTATTATACATAAAGATCTATCCTTACAGCTTAGCCAAATATATCCAACTAACAGCTTTTATTTTTGTATTTATAGGAAGCAAGAAATTTACGGGGTGTTGGTGCTAAGTTAGCTGATAAGATATGGGAGATAGCTGAGAGTGGTGAACTGCGTAAATTAAATGAATTTAAATCAAGTGATGATATTAAGATATTGAATATGTTTACGGATGTATGGGGTGCTGGTCCCACTACTGCCAGAGCATGGTATCAACAGGTATTATCTTCTTCTGTATTCTTTTCATATATATTGAGGGACATGAATATTTTATCATATGGAATGATATAAATATAAACAGTTTATTCTGTATCATTCTATTTATTTAACCGACAATGTTTGAAGTAGAAATTTGTCAAAAAGAATTCATTTTTATGTTCAAATTTAATTGTTATTTGGAATTTCTTTGTATTAGGGATTTCGAACTTTGGAAGATCTAAGAACCAAAGCTAAACTGACAAGCCAACAGAAAGTAGGTGTTCGACTATATGATGATTTATTAGAGAGAATGCCCAGGTCAGAAGCAGGAGAAATAGAGACTGTTGTAAGTGTATTCTGGCCCATGAACTTGGTTTTATTGGACATGTTAGATAGTGGTTTCAAAATTAACAGATATTTTGTATTGACTTTACACGACTGAAGTTTTGTTTTTTTAAAAGTGAGCTAGAAATTTAACTGTGTTATTATTTTGAAAACATGGAAATATTTTTGCAATTTAATTCACTGTAAGACCTTATTCATTAAAACACATAAAATCATTAGGAGGGCTAAATAAAAATGTAGCACAAATTTGAAGATGCAGTTGATTTCAAATAATTATAAAGGAGCTTTAAAAACTCCTTTTATTTAGGTCAAAATAAAGTAATGAATTAGGTTGATCTGATCTAATCAAACGTAAAAACGTGACTATATATAACTTATTTACTTGTCTGAAAATTTAATTTAAAATATTAACCAGAGGTGCATTGCTAATTCAAGGAGGCCTTGCCATATTTAGTGTTGATTAATAAGGCCCCCATACTTTAACAGTTATTCTGTAAATTTGTTGTGGATTTATTATGGAACAGGTAAGGGAGGCAGCTGAATCAATACAGAGTGGTATTATAGCTCAAGCTTGTGGTTCATATCGTAGAGGAAAGGCTACATGTGGTGATGTAGATGTATTACTAACACACCCAGATGGTAAATCACATCGTGGTGTATTTACTAAACTAATTGAAAAGTTAACTAATGAAGGTGAATATTTCTCCAATTTGTTATATATAGTTAGATAAATGATTGAATTACCAAATAAACAATACCCGATTTCTGCTACCTAAAGGCACAATATTCGGACTGAAGGGAAAATACAGGCCATATGCGTTAAAAAGTAGTCTTAACACGAAGCATATTAGTTCAAAAACGAATAAATCCGAAGGTATGTTATGGCCATCTAAAATTCACAATAATTCTATTTATTTCAAGTTGAAGTCTTGTTATTGAATGACTGAAGGATAACTCATTTCTATCCTAGGTTTTTTTTTGTAATCATTTAAATTGCCAGAACACTTTTCAACCCTTATTGTTGTTAAATTGAAATACGGAAAATGGTTTTGGTACATTGAGTTTTTAGGAAATCCTATACACATACAATCATTTTAAAATATCATTATAATCTTTTCTGATTTTACAGGAGCAGAACAACTGTAGATCACATTGTTTTTTTGCATTTTGCTATGTTGTTTTTCATCACATATTATCTATAATGTCACTGGCACATGTAAATGTTATGAGCAACCTACTCGTAAATAGTTCAACACATGGCAACAGTTTCTATATTTTTTGTTTTGAGCAGGTTGTTCCCCAGCTTTAATCTGTTCTGGCACTTGTACTCAGATTGTGCTCAAATATGCCTTATTTATTTTGTAATTATCTATAACTGTTTTCAATAGTTATTTCTGTTTACAATAAAATTGACAGTTATGTTTATTATGTTTTGATGATGATTACATGTATAGGCCTCATTCATCATTTAATAAACTATACTAAAAAAAGAAATGAAATGGCAGACAATTGTTCTGCCATCATTTATTCAAGATCCGATTATACATATATCTGATATATTTGTTACAAAATAAGAATATGTGATATTAGAGATCTGTTTGTTATGTTTTCAGGTTTTTTAACAGATCATTTGGTCTCAATAGAAGATAGTGGTAATCAGAAAAAATATCTTGGTGTTTGTATTTTAAAAGGCGAAAATAGAAAGGTACTAGTAACTAAATTATCATATATGTAAAAACAACAGCTATATAATTGGCAGTGCTCTTGTTATTATTCAAGGTCTTAATAATTAGTATTTTTGATTTCAGCATCGTAGATTGGATATTATAGTTGTACCATATGATGAGTATGGATGTGCTCTAGTCTATTTTACTGGATCTGCCCATTTTAACAGATCTCTGAGACACATGGCTAAAAAGATGAATATGTCTTTGAATGAGCATGCCTTAAAATATGGAGTAGTAAGAAAGGTAATGGAATCGATATTTCAGTTTCTGTGGATTCATTAAGTCTGTCACTGACAGTCTCAGATAATATTTTCACTACACCCACTGGTATAAGTAAGAACATACATATCCTAAATTTGAAAATGCAAATGAATTTCTGGAAAAAAGTGTGTACTATGGTTCAAAAGTCATATATCTCCTCGAGACAGTAGAGCTACGTTGGTATGGTTTGGCGAATTGCTCATTCATACCATAAGGAGACATACAGGTGTTCATATAGGATTTGGAGAATTTGATGGAGTAATATGTGTCTGTGTCTAATATTGCTACAAATCTATTTGGTGTCTCAGTTCATATCTAACGGGGGTGGGGTGGGGATGGCTGAAAGGTTAGCATGTGCGCAATGTATCATAAAGCCTGTCAATGAGTAAACTGCCGTGGTTTCGAATCCCTGGTTGTACGAGATAACGAGTAGGGTCGCCTGTCCAACCTCGTGGGTTTTCTCTGGGTCCTCTGGTTTCCTCCCACTGCTAAAGAGCCCTACGTGCAAGAAAATTTTTGGTATAAAATTAAACCATATATTAGTCCCAAAATGACCTACTTTGTGACAAGTGGATGTTAAACCTCATTTCTCTCCCTCTCTTATCTAATGTTTTGGTTTTATTAATTAATACTTAATGGACACAGTAGAGATGCTTGCCATTGGTATTTGATGACAATTGGTTCCATTTTCTCATATGTCAACTTACTCAGTATCATGAAATGCGTCCAGGAATTTTGTACTTGACAACTAGTGAGGGTATCTTTTGACTACTTTATATTTAATTATTTCAGGGTAATGAAAAGATTCATGAAGGAACTATTATCCCAACACCAACAGAAAAATCTGTATTTGAACATTTTAAAATTCCATATAGGCCACCAGAAGAAAGAGATCATTGATGGCTGGATATTTATTTATTTAATTGTTAATATTTTGTGGTCATTTGATGAGTTTCCTCCCTACAGTATTTTTACATAATAATAATATATTTATTATATAGTGCAATAATACTAATATGGTTTAAATATTATTCACAAAGCATAATTTTATGTAATTGTAAATACAGTAGTTTATATAATTCTGTTTCATTTAAATACATGCTTATTTAATTTGATACAATTTTAAATTTTTTTTTATTTATTAAAATTGTTTTAAATTTTTTAATTTAATAGAATTTGTCGTAAATCTTTTAATTTATTAGAATTTGTCTTAATTTTTTTTTATAAAATTTTCTCTTTGCAAATTTAAGCTTATTTTTTAATGCCATGTTACTTATTTAAACGCATAAAGGTTATTTAATATAAATTTTGTTAAAGTTATAATTTTTCGCTTGCTCCCAATTAATTGAGCACATCACACCTCGACTTTGGTGAACGTGCCATGTCCATGTGCTTCGTCATGCGACACCTGTAAATGCATTTTTGTTGTCATCGCGTTGAATACTTCAATTAATGTCGTCTTAATGTACAACGTCGTTATTGGGTCGTACGTTTATAGTATTCTAAGATCAAATTGGGCGACTCTTGTATGTACAGAAAACAGGCTACGCGAGGATTAGTTCAGAGCTGAACTACGCGAGGATGAGCCCAGAATATTCCAGAGTATCCTAAATATAATTAGCCCTCTCAATCGTCATTAACAAACAACCAAGATGAGACAAGCAATAAACCACGGGGAACGATCGACTGCTACCCTCCATTTTCTCGGTACAGGAACGGTTAAAAACCCACATTCTGTTTAGCATCTATCACTCCTAGGGTTATATTGTTATTGAGAATATTGCTGTATAGACGGAACAATCTACTGGGCCTACTGTATGTATTCGACATCTTTTTTTTCTTACGATAGTCTTAAAGCCCCAATAACACTTTTGTTGTAACTGAATAATATGTCCCAATCTTCATTCTGGTCAACAAATCGTATTATTTTAGAATATTCCAATTAAATGATGATATAAATTTCATCTTAACACACCTATTTCAAAAAAATTGGAAAAATTCAACCAATTGATTTGAAAAGTCTAACGTAAACCTTTTCAAATGTGACTTGGATTCGAAAATATTTTCGAACCCTCTGGACAAGTAAAATAGGTTGTAATGGATAATTTACACAACAGGTGGGACACTTAAACATCTAGTACTTAGAATAAGGGTATTATTTATTTTCTGGAGCTACCAAGCCAGCAAGAATGTTATTGTCCCTTTAACAAAATAAAATTTACAGTTAACACATTTAACAAGTGCCAGGAGTTGGACGATCATGTCAGATATCAGCCGATGGCGACGAAAAAATCACTAGCGAGTGAGTTCGCACACTAGGCGAGTTTATGATTTTTCATCGTCGGCGACCAAAATCACCTAAGTCGTCGCGCAGTATGCGCAAGGCTTTCGACCACGGAGAATACAAAACGTTCTAATAATTGATCAAGTGTAGACCTAACACTTAATATGTTTTTAAAAAAGATCTCTTTGGGAACTAATTGTTTCACTTCTACCAAATCTTATTTCGGCTTTATATATCTGCCTAACTTTTTGTTTACAAGGTGGACAAATTTAATGCATCCGCCAATAGTACATATCATTCGCACCGAAATCTAAATAGAATTTATTTTAACACACTGGGAAAAAAACCGTATAAATCTGCCGACATACTTCCGCAAATTAGGATCAGATTAACGTTCTCCCGTTGCGAACGTACTTAAAGGCAATTACGATTAAAATTCGACCCAATAAAAATATATAGGCATTGTTCAGTGGTCCCAATTTCTCATGGAGAGTGAATTTATTAACTCATATTTTTCACCTTCTTTAGTGTGATTTGCTGTGATATTTCAACGACAACTAACGATAAGAAAATTATAGATCGTATTGTTATTATGTCTTATCGGGCATTTTTATAACACAACCATATACATTTGTAGTACAATATTTTATTGAGTTGTAATACAATAGGTATTTCGTATATTTGCGTTTGGGTATTTTTGAATTAAAACAAAATTTTCTACCTAATAAAGACCAATTTTTGTCCGAAGAATTAATTTAGTTATAACCCCCTATTCCCTAAAAGACATAATTCGTCCACTATGCGTTTGGTTTGGGGATTGTTTTTTTTTTTTTTTTGGTGTGCATTCTTTCAATTAGTACGCCAATCCAGCTCTCTATACACATATTAGATCTTTTTTGATTTTTTTCAAACCTACTGCGATTGTTTAGGGGACCCTTTCTGTGCTATGGGATTTTTGTTTTTCATAGACTTTACTTCATTTGACTTCTAAAGTTTCTCCTTGACATAGATATCTGTCTTCACCTATAACTATTGGAGTGGGTCAGAATTCCCTCACTCCCCGACCCCATTTCGCACATAATATAATATTGTCAAATGGTGCATATTACTACTTGCATGATCTTATCTTTGCCTACCGTCACATTTTGGGTGCAAATAATACTTTCTTTCAAGGTAATAACTACTTATATTTAAATATGTATAAGCGGATAATATATCTATCATTGTAAACTTCTTTTCGGACATGTTGAACCTCCAATCTATTGTATTAAAATTATCCTCTTAATTTATTGTGACGAGAACTGGTGACCCTTTATCCCTTTCATAATTATATGTATAATTTGTTTCCGACAAAACATCCACAAAGCACGAATGTATTTTTTCAGATATGCATAAATCGCCGAGGAGAAAAAGAGTGATATTTTGAATTCACATAATCACTGATTTAGGCTTATTATCAAATGTGCAATAATTTTTGGAGACGAAGGTCACTTGAGGAACGTGTGACAAAAGATTGTGTGTATAAAATTCGGGAAGTTTGTTTTGTAAATTAATTGAATGAACTACGGGGATAAGATAGACATAGCCTATCAACATGTTCTCTGTTAAACTCATTATATTTTTGGCCGCGATTCAAAGTTTCCACTGTTTGCCAGGTAAGTAATGTATTTATGTTACATAATATACTAGTGTACTTGTATAACGATATCTCATAATTAATGGTGTAATAAAATACCACTGAATATATAGGATCAACGAGGTATTATTATCAGTCATTATATCTGCAGATCTATTATTTATTAAAGATCATGGAAATAAAATGGGTCTAATGTTTACACACAAAAATACCCACTCCCCCCCCCCACAAAAAAACCCAAACAAACCAGAGTGTGCTTGCCGAAAATATTTTTATTTCATAATGTATATACGAAATCACTAGATGGGAACCCTTCAATTTTGAAACACTAAGTTACCCTAAAGATGATAGTTGACCAATAGTTCGAGGTTTAAATGAACTAGATCTCCGAAATATTCGATCCTAATAATGACAGACCCACAAAATAAATTCATTGCGTGTTATTAAAATTTGATTCTCTACCCCACTAAAGTAAATTTCCAAAAAGATCACATCAACAGGTCTAGCCTCGACGGACAACCGAGCTTCAGATTAACATGTCATGTTGGCTCAATGATCGACTGTAACTATAAATCGTTTGGCAATGCAACAATAACTGCAATAACACTTTTTTCTTTCTTTCTTCAACTCTAGCTGTATCACAACGAAGAGTCAGTTCTGCTCATCAATTTTCTAATGCTGATAGTTTGAGATGCATGCAAGCAACAGAAAGATGTATGGCACCATTGAATTTTTTACGTGATGCTTTTGTAAAATTAGATTTTTCCTCTGTAACCGCATCACAAGTTAACGGTTTCTGCAGGTGAGTTTTTCCATACTACAGCTAATGCAAGGAGTCACGGTGGCTCGCTAACTGGCGGTCGCCTGTTCAATCCCTGTGTTGAATGGGAAAATTCATCCAGATTTTCCGGGTTGTACCCCCTTGGCAGCGCTACAGACAGCAGGACCACGTGCCTAGCGAGGGACAACATATATATAAGCGTTTGGATGGGAAGAAAAACCGAGGTCCCGTGTACAAAATGGCACTGAGAGATATCGTTTGTACCATTCCTATGCCACATAGGAATTAATTCAGCAGAAGATTAGAGACATTTTATGATGTTTGTTTTAAAAAATCTTATTTATTCCAGTGCTCATTTGGAACAGGCCAAAACATGTCTGAGAGATATCGTTTGTATCATTCCTATGCCACATCTGAAGGTTATATCTAGATTGATTACCTGGCTTTGTTCAACCAAAGACGGTAAGTCCATGTTTTTAAGAAAAAGAATTAATCAACAGATATTGTTTCGAATTGGATAAGCTGTTACCTATATTACTATTTCATAAGCTACAAGCAAACGAGTTAGAATCCGATTGGATTTTGCTAATCAAAATAAGTTAGCACGTATGGTTTAGTAAACACGACTAAATATCTATAAATCAGAAATTTTAAGTTAAAATTATCAGGACATTCGTCCAGGCAAGTCCAGGCAATGCATAATCTTCGAAATTATTCCAGTCTCGAATATTTTTAAAAAATCTTTTTGTCAGATTTCATCAAAAGTAAGTCGTGTTTTACATCTGAGAGTTTCCGAGTGCATGCAAAGCCATGTTTTACACCACCTACAATGATGTGTACCAGTGGTAACTGCCCGTAAGTAGATATATTTTTTAACCAATGGCCATATTAAAACACTGTAACAATTGATTATTATACACCCATGTCAATTAACTAAACATATTATCATGTCAAGTCACGTAACACCTTATATCAAATTCCTGTAACGTCCCAACATGTCAAGTCACCGTAGCATCACATCATGTCAAGTCACTGTAATATCCCACTATGTCAAGTCACTGCAATATCCCACTATGTCAAGTCACTGTAATATCCCACCATGTCAAGTCACTGTAAGGCACACCAACCCAACGTGCCAAGTCACTGTAATATTTCATCATGTCAAGTCACTAGAAGGCACATCCACTCCGCCACTTCAAGTCAATTTGTAACATCCCACCATGTCATAGTCACTGTAATATTCCGCCTTGTCAAGTCACTGTAATATTCCACCATGTCAAGTGACTGTAACGCCCAATCGTCAAATCACTGTAACGTCCAATCGTGTCAAGTCACATTCCACGATTTCAAGTCACTAAAATATCTCACCATGTGAAATAACCGCCTCGTTGTTCTTTATTATAGTACACCTTATACGTCATTGGCATCATGTTTGACACCATACCTTCAACAAGACCAAGATTGTACATCTGAACACATTAGCTACATTGCTAGATATTTCCAAAATCTCGATATGAGAAATGTTTAGTAAGTCAGATGTAATTGGAAAAAGAAAATTAATATGGTGACCTGCGTGTCCATGATTTACAGAGAAAGTGTTTTGGTTGTTATCCATTTTTCGTATTGTATCACACAGCAATGAACTGTCTGCATCGAAAACGTATCATGAAGAAACTCATATATTTATACTATATCATATTTTGTATTCATTGAAAATGTTAATAAATAAGATGTAAAAGATTGGGGTGCATATTTTGTAAGCCCAAGAAGACAAACCCTCTATTATTTGGTCATCTCGTCTGGTTGTGTACATTGGTCTCGTAGATACTGTCCTTAGGTCACATCGAGAGAAATATCATTTTATCTCGCTAAATTTAGCTTGTCAGCGTTATAACAATGTAGCCTATGTAAATAATTATTTAGTTTATAGGAATGGCAGAAGGAAAATTGAAGCGAGTCCCTAAAATATTGCAACTGTAGCCCGCTGGTCTCCGAAAAAAATAATATATTCAATCTGCATTCTTATGGTCTCGCTTTTTTAATACCACCCGGACTAATGAAGCCGGACATACAGTTTTGATTTAGTTCCTTTTGGAACTGTCCTTGAGCGAACGATATATTCGCTACACAGTTCCTCTACGGCCTTCTATAACTCGCAGCATGAAAATACCGTTCTTCCCCACCTCTGTTCTAAGGCTATTTTGGAATCCTTACCTACAATTTTTCACCTTGATTCTTCTTTATTCGCCAAAGGAATTATTTCTTGCCACAGATGACACACATTTATAAAGATTCAACACTATTTTCAAGTAGAATTCTGTGATTATAAACATACACCAAATACGTTTAAACTGAAGAGACATTACGAGACCACGTGTTTATTTCATCGCTAAATTCTACTTGAACATGGAGTTGAATATAAATTTGTGTCAAATATAGTGAGAAGGGATTCCTTTTGCTGAAAAATAAAGAATTGTGGCCGTATTTTCATACTGCGGTTATAGAAGGCCGTTGATACAGTGTTTGCTATGAGTGAAATATTCAAGAAACCCCAGCACTGCATCCTGCTCTTATGTCGATCTTCAATTCTCAGCGGATGTTAACGTGCTGACAATGGCGTACTTGGCACGCGGGTCCTTGTCATCCAATCTGCTCCACTTACAAGAATGGGAAATACCGAGGAACATTCTTGGGTTTCTAAAGTTGTGCCGTGGATAGCAGAATCAGTCCACCAAATGTTATTAAGCCAGGCTGACACTTGCACGACTTTTGGCCACGATTTTGTCGTGCCCATCAGTGTCCACATTGACACGAACTGGCACGACGAGTTTGCGCATGGTTTACGCACTTCCCGCATTGACACGACGAGTTTGCGCAAATCGGACGGTGTCGTGCCGACTCGAGTCGTGCCACGGAATCGTGCAAGTGTCAGCCCGGCTTTAGTCTATGTCCGAACCATAGCGGCGCGGTAATGTGTCAGTCACGGACAATTCATGGCATCTAGCTAAGATAAGCAAGCGATTATTAAGATAATAACCCCTTCAAAATATAAATCGGATATACGGGTGTCATTATTGTCACCTAGGTTTCTTTTTCGCTACGACACAGGCTTACTTAAAAGGCCATTTTCAATCCCGATCGTGACACAAACCTTCCTCTAGAATGGTTTTTTTTCCGGACAAAGAAAATGGCATCTAGTCGTTCATATAGGACAAAACATCGAAACCATGTATAATAGTACACGTCGGAGTGCATGTAAAACGAACCCTTGAATGAACAGTCGACAGAAACAACAATGTGTGGTGGATATTTTACCCTTACCACCCTTACGTCGCGTAGGAATGACTTTGTTATCCCGGTTGGTGCAGAAAAAGTAGAACGTTAAACACTCATAGATTTAAAATTGGCTTTAATGTAATTTAGCGTTTACGCGACAATTCAAATGCTTTTCATTTATAAAATTGTCAGTGTTTTAGGGTGTATCCTGTTTTTACTTGTGACGAAATAAGAATAGGTTTGCCATAGATAAGAAAACGGTAGGCTAGGTATTCGTCTTCCACCCACTATAATACCTAGAGTATACTGGATTCACACGCGTAATGCTAACGTATATAGGGTATACATTATTATAGGGAATTCAACAGGGTCAGTTATTTTTAGAAGGGCGTTGTGACGTAACAGTTATTAAGTTGGAGTTGTGAACAAGCGCACGTTTTTATTTGTTGACGACACACCTGTTGAGTGTGGACTATTATTAGACAACGGATAATACTTCACCTCACATATTCTAGAAAAGCTCGGCAATCAGAACTTCAAGGTAAGACATCTCAGATGATAAAACTACATCAAAATATTATTTATGGCGTGGTATGAAAACATTTAATTTGAAAAACATATTGGCGACTATCATTTTTTATTTCAAACTCGAAGTGAAATAATTTTTATATGTAAAGCGACAACCTATTCTTTTGAACACCTGTACATTTCTGGACAGCGTTCTTTACAGTTTTGTTTTTTCGTATCACACCTTCAGTTATCATGAGTGGACTAAGTTTTAAAATCCCTAAATGTACATATATTTAACGAAATAAATTAACTCGAGAATATTACATTGGTCTAAAAGTACGCGTAAATAGAAACTGATATATTTAAGTATTTCGTAACTCATTGACAGTTGGAATTCGAAAAAAGATGTCGAATGTTGCTGTTTTTAATGATATCAAGTTGCTGATAATTTCTGATATTTCAGAAGAGACGGACATGGCTACCGGGGGAAGCTATGAGCATCATCCTTCCTATAACAACAGATACAGATCATCTAGCACTGATACAGACCTCAGTCCACGACAAAATAGATTATCCAGCATTGCAGAAGCCATGGAATATGAGTTATATTTTGGTCGTTTGTCATTTTCGGAACCAAAGTCACCAGACGCAACCAACAACAACAATAAACACCTTACTCGTATGACATCTGCTGAATCGCATCATTCGGATGACGTTTTTGTGGATATGGGGCATGATCAACTTTCTGATAAAACAAAATTAGGCAAAATAACATCAACTTCATCCACGTCGAGTATTTTGCCGAACCCATACAACAAAATAAACCATAAATTTCACAGTACAATTTGGTGTTGGTATTGCTTTTATTTCGTGTTCTTTTGTTGTATGCCAGCCGTTCGCTTCATGGAGATGTCGGATAAAGAATATAGAAAAGGCGATGAGATGATGGCCAAGAAACACGGTCGTACAGCAAGTGCTTGTTACATATTAGGAAGTGTTTTAACAGTTGTTATTTATTCGTGTGTCTTCTTCCTGATCATATACTTTTCTACCTACATGACGTCGTAAAACTACATCTTATTCAACAGTGTGGTAGTTATTACATCCTATATAACACCTTAGTTGAATATATACTTTATCGAGGCGTAATTGTAATAATCTAGTGTTGGGATAAGAAGACATGTGATATACTCTATACTGCACCTTTTGAAGGATTGGCAGTTGTAAAACCCTAAACTACGGTGAACGGAAGTGTAAGCCATGATATTTTTAAAAAGGTGTTACGCCTTACTAATGTAACAAGCATTCCGTCAACTGTCTTAATGGTGTGCATTTACAATATTTTTTTCTTCGAAATTACTGATTTGTGTCATTAATAAATAGTGACACTTCCAATGTGAACATTTATAGTGAAAATATAATACATGGTATATTTTCTGTGATTTGTGGTGTTTTATATATGTTTCATCAAAGACCAAAGTTTAATTTCATGAACTAATGTTTTATTTTATGTATTCATCGAGTATGTATGACACATTCCGTTTCTCAGGGATTGATACAGTTCTACTGTGTTTGGTATATTTTAGAGTTAAATTAAACGCTGAAAATTACATAAATGTGAACTATCTGTGCCATTATGGATCGATGTTTTAATCTCATTGTATATGAACATTTTCAATAAATTAATAAAAATATTTATTTTTTTTTATGTCATATTCAAATTGAAAACATGTAGCACTATTGTCGTTGCGACATTGTTTTCAATTTATTGAAATTAATGATGGCATTATAATACATGTATATCCTATTGTTTTGCAAGTTGTGGGATCAAACATATTCACATATATGCAGGTGTGTACTGAAATCAACTAGCATTTGAATGACATATTGTTATATAAAAAAGGGTTATAGAAACAAAACATAGATGGTTCTATATGTCAACAACATGATAACAATTTCTAGAATAACTTCTAGAGTAAATTTACATAACCATATAAGGGTGGGTTTCGATGTCATTTCATTTAATTAACCAACAGCTCTAATTATTTACATCATATTTGGCCAATTAGATAATTGAACGTACAAATCCCGCAGCTAGAAAACTTTGATACTTGCGCGAATTCGTCAGAAGGCATTTAGATTCCTGAGAGAGATGACCATGTGAGTTTCTAGATAGCAGAAAAGTCACCTAGTGAGTTTGGCTGACTTGTGGTTGAGAATGATTTTTGTATTGTAATATATACCATGCTTGATTGTATCCAGCTTGATATAACATGTAGAAACGAACAGTTGCATTGTTATTTCTGATAAGACAGACTTTTTAAGAAAACATTAAGAAGAAATACACAACGTGAAAGAGAAGCAAAGACAGTCCGAGATAAATTCTAGACGACCACAATGCTACGAAAATATGTAGTAAGAAAAGATCATGGGTCGTGCGTAGGATGTGGCGACCGGTCTCCATGTCAGACAGAGAAGACCGATGGCATTACAAATACAGTAAATTGTTAAAGTTTGGTATGATTAACAATTTGGATCCTGATAGCTCTAACATGTTATCATTGAGTACATGTAAGAAAATCTTTACTTTGGCCTCAAATTATCAATTTGTCACATATCAAGTCCATAATCAACTCTTTAGAAAATCGGATGGTTGTGATTTTGAATGGATTGAAACACGATCATCATTTTTAATGATTAAATTTAAATACTTAATCATTTGCTTTATGGAAGTACGACAGCAGTGAAATCAGTGACCATGTTATTCTTTAAACAGTCATAATTTTGGTCTATTGAATGGGCAAAATTAATATGGTCCAAGAGGTAAAATCTAAATGTAGGCAAGATATACATAGATTTTGTATTAATTTATTTCTCCACATAATACGGAAATCCTAACAGAGATAAAACAATGCCAGCACTAGGAAACAAATATAATTAAAAGAAGGATGACAATAGCACAAAAAACAATCCACCGGTCAGATTTGAAACAGTTTTCAAAATACTGGTAGGCTAAGGATTTTATACTGTAGTAAAGTTAAACTAATATTATTAATCAACATGAACGTTTTGATCTATAATCTCATTTAAAATATTTTTGGCTCTGAACTGATCAATATGATCAAGTTATAAATAATATAACTATTATGTGCATGGAAGAATATTTAGATCTACAACTTTTTTTTTCTAGAATAAATGTACATGTATACAAGTGGAAAAGAGAAGTTCTAACTTCTACACAAGATGGTAAAAACCTAGTAGTTAGTAAAAGTCTGAAACTCTATGGTTATAAATGTAACAATGTTAAATACATTAAATAATTTATTTTTTAGCTTTTCCTTGGTTTGCAACCTTTTCCATGGCAGCTTTCACTTGTTCTTGGTCTCCCAAGTAAAAATGTTCAATTGGCTTCAGATCTGCATCCAGTTTATAAACCAATGGAATACCTAAATCATAGAACATTTATTGAGATTTCAATAATGAAGGCTTCAAGACTCTTCCTCCCCCCCCCCCAACTCCCCTCTAAAGTCCTGTTTTGGCTTATTATACAATAGCTCAAACATTTAGGGTTTATTCTCCTCTGTACTTTTTGAGATTGACTTTTACACCTGTTTAAAAATGTTATTTAGTAATGCGCAGATGTTAATTTCTCAAGCAGTTAGAACATCTGCCCTTTTATTAGTTATTGTTCAGTCAAGCATCCCTAACATCTTACAAATACACATAAAACTTATGTGATGTAGGAACCTAGCGGTTGCTATGGCAAGTCAATTTGCATATATATATACGAACAGATAAACTTTGAAGTAAAAATTGAAATGAAATGCACAAAATGATATGGTAATTGTTTGAAATGGAGTCTTGCTTTGTTTTCCTAATTTTGAATTGTTTTTCTTGGAAATATATTATAGTGTATATAATCTTCAAAGATAAAAGCATATGTTTGGACCAACTTAAAAGTCTTTCAACACACAAAATTTGAATTATGCAGCACAGTTGAGTTTTGAATATACATGTATGCACATTGTGTGTTCAAATTTCTGAGGAATGTGTCACAAATATGATCCTTTGAGGAGCAGGTATAAATAAATGTGGTTAATTAATTACCTGTAGGTATATTGAGAGCTAGAATGGCATCATCTGTCATGTTATCCAAATATTTAACTAGAGCTCTTAAACTATTACCATGAGCAGAGATCAGTACTCTCTGACCAGACTGAAATAGCAGAATTATTAATTACAGATAAAACATGGTTTATAAATTATAAACTAATAAATACGTAATAAAATCTTTTTAATATTTATTCTCTTTTTAAAATATTTTCTCGAAGGCAATGTGACTTATCATAGGGTTTACCAATTAATCTATATTTTTGCAGCTAATCCTTAGATAATCCTGAATCCGAAAATAATAGTATTATAAAACTATAGACGGTTTCACATATCATTTGTCAAACATTGAGACTACTGATAACAATAAGTTTGCTGGCAGTCAGCCCTGGCTGGCATTTTGGTGTACTTCACTGAATCACTGGAATTTTTCATTATGTATAAAGTTAGGTACCTTTATAGCAGAAACTACATACCTTTATAGCAGGAACTATATTATCATACCAATATGGTAAAACACGAGCAACTGTATCTTTTAAACATTCACAAGCTGGTACACAACTACTATCTAGAGTCTGAAAATATTACAATAAATTTAATTACAATATCACAATATATGATACAACATCACAATATAAATGCCTAATTGCAATATTAAAGGAGCTAAATCGTTAACATTTGGGACTTAGAAATAGACACAAATGGGTCAAAACACATACAATACTGTAATTTGAATGTATGTAAACTGATTTTACATTCAATGGTTTCCGTTTTTACTCTAATTTCAAATCAGTTATGTTTGGCGAAATAAGTTAGAAGTCTCAAGCGAATGCAAATCTCTAGTGTCTGGTTATTCAAGTCTACATACGCCGCTTGATTTAGTGTAATGTTTCTAGCCTCGTTCCTCGAGTCTCTTGCTGGAGCTGGGGCAGAAACGCATTATGGTACACGATTCGTTGAATATCAGAAGCCCATCTTTTTCTGGTAAGATCACACCATCAATGTTGCTTTAAATTGACAAATAATTTGTGTTTTCAATGTTGAAGATTTTGGGTGATATTGAGTTAGGGACTTAGCTACTTAAGTATGTTATTTTGTGATTATTCAGATGTGATCCTATCAAACACACCATACAGTCACATATTTATATTGTATGTGGTTATTTGTTTATTCAAATCAACATTGATGTTGTTATCTTACCTTGAAAAGGTAGGCTTCTGATATCCAATATTTAAGACAAAATAAACATTTTACCATTGATACACGAATCGTGCACCATAATGCATTTCAGCATCATTTGTAATAAGTAGTCATTTTAAACAACTCATGTTAAACGGCGATGCCAAAACTTATCTGCAGAGCATGCACAATAGACTGGAATAACCAGACACTATAAATTTCTATTCGATCGACATAACTGATTTGAAATTAGAGTTAAAACAGAAACAACTGAGTGTAAATCAGTTCATAAACAATCAGATTACATTATTATATGCATTGCAACTCATTTGGGTCAATTCCTCAATCCCAAATATTAGCGATTTAGCTCCTTTAATTGTTGGTAATATCAGCTAATCAATGTCATTATCTGACATCATAGATTGTCCACAATTTATTTAATGTAACATAAGAACTATAGTTTATGATAAACTTGATGTAGACTGCTTCATAATGATAAACTTGATGGAACAGTTTATATCCTGCATGATATATAATATCAGTAGAGTATCAATCCTTTCTTTTTTCAATTTTAATGATAATTAGTTGACAATAAATGAATGATATGGAGTTTAATGTACTACTTTAATGCACAAACCCAGATGAAATGTCTTGACTAACACTGAGATTGAACATGTGACTTAGAGGTTAGTGAGACACTGCTACTCCCCTGACAATAAAGATAAACTTTGACAGACTACAAGTACAATACTTACAGAATATCTTCTATCTTTACCAGACCATCTTTCGTCATCTGGTGTCAGAGCTGGTGGTGGAATATCATATGAACGTCTCCATATCTGTTCAATAAAATATAGGCTTATATTGTTATTTATTTAGGGAAAGCATTTCATTTCTTCTCATTCGCAATTATGTTTAGTGTACAGGCTTGGAGATAAAGAGGTATAGATACAAATGTTTACTTTAAACACTCGATAAATTTATCATGTACATGTAATTGTTTATAAAATGCAACAATAATGTCTTAGATATTTATTTGTATTGTGAATATGGTTACAACATGCTACAAGAAGTAAACCTAGAGTATAATTAGCTGTCATAATTTACGTTAATTCCACATGTGATTTCTAGGTAAATGCATTAGAATCATATTATAAATTATATAACACCACTTGCATGAACTTGCTCATCACCATATTTCTTGGCTGTTTCTGCTTTATCTAAACCTTGTAAAGCACCATAATGACGTTCATTTAATCTCCAGTGTCTGTGAACAGGTAACCAATGAAGATCTAATTCATCTTGAACCAAGAACAAAGTTTTGATGGCTCTTTTCAAAACGCTGGTAAAAGCCACATCAAACGTGTAACCCTTTTCCTTTAAGGACTACAATAAAAAAAATAAAATATATTTGGCATTGAAAAAGCAAGAATTAAGCCTGAATGTTTTTATATTCAGTAATCATTGTGATTGTGTTGTCGGCAGTGCGAGGATGCCGAACTTTTATAAATTTTAAATTCAATTTATCTGTGTAAATAATTACCTAAATTGAAAGACTTTTCAAGATTCAAGTTCAACTTTATTGTAGTTAAGTTAGTACTAGTTATTTACTGGATTCCCTAATCCCTCAAATGATGTGCAATCAGCCAATATTAACTCAAGCAAATCATCATAAAATGAAGCCTGTTCAATTGTTGGTAAATTAAACACGGAAAAAACAGTACCCTGGTTAAGAAGAATAGTACACATTTGTAAAAGATGGAATAAGCTTACAGATTAAATATTTTCTTATAAAGTGTCTTGCAAAGTTGCAACCACTCTCTCTCTCTCTGGATTTTAACATACATAACAATGCTACCACTCCCTAAATACAACTACAAGTCATCTAGTATCTAATTTGTCATTTTTTCTTAATTTATAATTTACATGCTGCCACAAAAGGATGTTATATGAACAGTACCGGTAACAAAATTTCTATCTATCTATGTTGAATTTGCATGCAGCCCAAAAATGATGGTTTATTTAATAAAAAACCCATCTATCTATAATAATTCTATATTCCCAAATTTTAACCAACCATGTTTATTAACCCAATCTACCTGTCCAGCAAACTTGGCTTCAGTTACTCCTTTTTCGGTAAGGTCACAATCATACCAACCAGTAAATTGATTACTTTTGTTCCATTCACTTTCCCCATGTCTAACCAAAACTAATGTGTATGTGGCCATGCTTTTTGGAATAAAATAGGGTTGGATTCGACAAAGGGGATAAATGTTTGCTGTGTAGGTCAAATTTTCGTCCTGAACAGTTGAACAGTTTGGTTGATGCTATACCGCACCTATCGAAATATAAAAAAGGGGAGGAGCTACCAATAACTAGGTGAGCAGTAATTCTAACGTGTTTGTAGGCGGGGATTAAGAAGAATAACCACGCCTTGACATGATCAGTGAAGGTCGCGTTGGCAGCGATACCTATTTACCAACCGACAATTGAGATGTTCAAGATGTTTAATGCAATTAGGAAGCTGAGAAAGAAATGAAAGCGACAGAGGTACACGTGACGACACAATGTATAACACAAAACACCAGGAATTTCAATGCACCAGGTAGGAAGTGTCTTTTGATATCGATTATACGGTCGTAAGCCTGTTAAAAGTGTAAGGCTGTAATATGTCTTGCCAAATTACGTACCGGTACCGGTATTAGTCAGTGGACGAGAATTTAGAAGTTCATCGGAATTTTCCGACGTTAGTTCCCTTTGTCAGTGCTGCTCTACGGAGGGTCTGACAGGGACGTTCTGTCCATAGTCTTTCGGATTGGACGAAAAACAAAGGTCCCGTCAATACAATGACGTGCATGTGACGTACAGGATCCCTTGGCAAATGGCACAAGTCAAACTGTGATTCCTTGTAGTTCAAAAACCAATGTTCAAATGTTGACATTTTTTTCTGGATAGGGCATAAAATGGTAATATGCAATGGTATGCTATGCCATTACTCGAATAGTGGCGTTAAAATTCAATTTTTTCAATTCACCTAATTTGTAATGTTACCAAGAAGATATCAATTGTGATTTGGCACTATTATTATTACGGACAGAGGTCATGGCTGATGGGCCAACGGACTTGAGAGTTGATAATGCCACATGCTTGGCAAGTGAAGCAAAGCATAAATAGACTAAGTAACAATGCATCTTTATAAAGCTTCATTTATTTGCATTTTAATTTTGTTCTATTTTCATTTTTTCTTCAGGATGATGCTCTGGATAGTCTTTCAAAAAATCTAATGTCAAAGTAGAAATTGGTATACATGTAAGTGGTTTTATCCTTTGACAACAATTCAGCTTGGTTTCTCCTTGTTAGTGAGTGGTGCAGAACTTAGGGCCTGACAGGGACAACTGCCTAGTTGTTCGAATGGAAAGATTAACAGAGGTCCAGCCTACACATTGACGTGCACGTAAAAGTTCCTTTGCCAGTTGGAATTGGATATAAGTGTAGGCCGTAACGCCACTGTCTAGGCAAAATATCTCTCATAGCATTCAGAGCAGTACAGTAGGACGTTATACCTCATTTTATTTTTATAATATTGGGAGCACCAAAGTCTCAGTGAGTAAAGTGTGGTAAGCAATAGCTAGACATGGACATCCTGTGTTTGATTCGGCATTGGCTCAGAAAGTTCATGTGGATCTTCCGTCGTGTAGGACGGAGGTCATGATAGTATTACACTATCGTTTGGTTCGCAGTTGGAATTGGATATAAGTGTAGGCCGTAACGCCACTGTCTAGGCAAAATATCTCTCATAGCATTCAGAGCAGTACAGTAGGACGTTATACCTCATTTTATTTTTATAATATTGGGAGCACCAAAGTCTCAGTGAGTAAAGTGTGGTAAGCAATAGCTAGACATGGACATCCTGTGTTTGATTCGGCATTGGCTCAGAAAGTTCATGTGGATCTTCCGTCGTGTAGGACGGAGGTCATGATAGTATACACTATCGTTTGGTTCGCATAGCAGAAAAAAAATGGGTCCGTGTACCCATTGGCTTGCGCATGTAAAAATGCTTGATTGTTGGAATTCGATGGAAGAGTAGGTCGAAGCACCTATGTCCAGGCAAAAGAGAGAGACAGAGAGAGAGAGAGAGAGGGAGAGAGAAATGGGGGTTAACGTCCACTTAACACAAACTAGGTCATTTTTGGGACTATATATGGTTTCATTTTATTTCAATAATTCGCTTGCGCGTAGGGGTCTTTAGCAGTGGGAGGAAACCAGAGTGCCCGGAGGAAACCCACAAGGTTAAGAAGGCACCCCTATCTCCATGCCACATACGCTCACACCAGGACTCGAAACCACAGCCGCAAGTCAGAGGTGACCGGCCAGCTAGAGGTCGAAGCGCGGTACTCTAGACCACTAGGCCATCTAACATTCTATTTTGTGTTTTTAATCTTAGATATAATACTATTGAGTAAGAAGCTTAGTTTCTTTTTCCTGGGTTTTCCGAATTCTCCTGGATTCCTTCCGGTGCTAAAGACTCCCAATGCGCAAGCAAATTGTTCAAATCCTGGTTTCCTTCCACTGCTAAAGACTCCCAATGCGCAAGCAAATTATTGAAATAATATTGAACCCTATGTTACTCCCAAAATGAACTAGTTTGTGTCCAGTGAGGTTGTATTTATAAAATTTCATGACATTGTGTTGTAAACCTGCATCTGGAACTGTCTCCAATTTGTTGATTCTTTGATGGTAGTAGTGGTAATTTGTAATTTTAGTTAATTTATGTACACTTACACTATGATTAAATTCATTTATTAAAGAAGACTATTTACCATTATTCTTTCAGGCACTGGGATTCCAATTAGTTGTATGTGTGTACAAAACTATTAAAAAGAAGATTCAAGAAAAACTCTGTATTTGCAATGCTACATTTACCAGAATTACAACTTCGTGTTTGTAATCTCAACAATTTATATGCAACATTTTGTTGAAAGAATCCTCAGTATTTGTTGTGGTGAACAAAATAAATATTTACTGTCGAGAGGCAAATTGTATGTTGACCAAATATGAAAAATAAAGTTATACATCTGCATGTTTCAATCCCCCTTTTTGTTATGCCTGTTTTCTTTTACAAATTAAGGTCCCAATGTTTTCTGCGGTATGCAAAAGCCCTGCAAAAACTCTTCTTTATTTCAAATTCCAAGCCCCACCCCCACTTCTCCTTCCTAACCTATTCACAAGAGGGAACAACATCGGAAGAGCATGCCATGATGACCTTTGCAAAATACTCTTCTTCATTTCAAATACCAAGCCCCCCCCACCCCACCCCATCCATCCTAACCTATTCACAAGGGGAAACAACATCGGAGAAGCATGCCATGAATACCTTTGTCAGTCTACATTGAGTAGAACATTGAGCCACCGTGGCCCCTCTAAACGAAACACCCAATATTTTCTGTAACACAAGAAAGTATAACATTTTTATGATAATTTTATAACAGAAAATCCTTCTGTAAACAACAAGCTGAAAACAAATTCTGCTGTCATGGCTATTGTGACGAAATTCTGCTGTCATGGCTATTGTGACGAAAATATTCTGCTCTACTGAATAATCTAACCACAATTCCCGCTGTTGGGACTAATCTACATAAAACTCTCCTGTGGTATCTTTTCTGACGAAATTCTAAAGAAAACCCCTGCTGTTTAAACCAATCTATAGAAAATCCTGCTGTTGGAACCAAGCTAAAAACTAATTTTGCTGTATATGGCTGTTGTGGTGAAAGTATTCTGCTGTCATGGCTATTGTGACGAAAATACTCTGCCTTCTTGGATTTTCTAACGGCAATTCCTGCTCTGCTGAATATTCTAACCATAATTCCTGCTGTTGGGACCAATCTGTAGAAAATTCTGCTGTGATAGCTATTTTGACGGAAACTCTGCTTTAGTGGTTATCTGCCGAATAACATTGCTGCGATGGATAATCTTACGAAATTCCTAATATGATGGATAATCTGAAGAAAAAGTCCAGCTGTTTAAACCAATCTATAGAAGATATCCAAGCAGAAAACAATTTCTGATGTCATGGCTATGTGATAAAAATATTCTTCTGTAATCGCTATTGTGACGAAAATTCCAGCTCTGTTGAATAATCTAACCACAATTCTTCAATTTAGGACCAATCTATAGAACATTCTGCTGTGATAGCTATTCTGACTAAAAAGTCTGCTGTGCTGGCTATTCTGCCGAATAAACAAGATGTGATGGATATTCTAACGAAATTCCTTTTATGATGGATAATCTAAAGAAAAATCCTGATGTTTAAACCAAACTATAGAAAACCCTTCTGTTGGAACCAAGCTAAAAACAAATTTTGCTGTTTGCTGATGAAAATGTTATGCTGTCATGGCTATTGTGACGAAAATATTTTGCCTTCATGGATTTTCTAACGGCAATTCCTGCTCTGCTGAATAATCTAACCACATTCCTGCTGTTGGGACCAATCTAACCACATTCCTGCTGTTGGGACCAATCTATAGAAAATTCTGCTGTGATAGCTATTTTAACGAAAACTCTGTTTTGGTGGTTATCTGCCGAATAACATT